>OZ004646.1:6996039-12162534 GCA_963924495.1 Nemapogon koenigi
TATTATGCAAATATTAGTTCACACGGAATGCTTAATTTATTACAATCTCGCGTAAATATCTAAAATATTATGTATGGCAAAGTGGAATGAACGCTCTGCCCACATTCGTTATATAACATAATATATTTACTATTACTATTTTGGCATTCATATGTATATGAATATAATATTAAAATATCCTCATTTCTAGAAAAGCCTGACTAATATCAAGATATTTATAGCTAAACTTGTAACTAACAGGTGAAAGCATCAATCGCAAAAAAACCATAATTTGATTAAAATCTGTTCAGCAATTGTGGCGTGATTGTGTATCAAAAATCATTCCAGAGACATTGTTGAGTTCCCCGTTAATAGGACAGGTTTAAAAAATATTACTTATCAAATATATTACTCATTTCAAATATCAGTTATAATGGTTTCGATAACAGTTTGGTATGTTATATAATATATTTAAGAGGATCGTGTAGCTCAGCGTACGCAGCGAAATAGGTATTTAGAAAATCATATTCTGTCTCAAGCGCGCTCTTCCCCCGGGCATCAGTGCGACAGAGAACACTGCAGCTCGTGAGTGTTCGTAGGTATGTTAATGTTAATTGCGTTTTGGGGGAAAACGATTTACACTACTAAACTATAACGAAACCTTATAATTTTGGTGTCAAACGTTTTAGCAGATTATAATCTACGTACGTACGTTTTGCTTTTTTTGAAATTTTGCTTTGTTTCTCAAATACAGACGGTTTATTACGAGCAAGTTATGAACCAAAAAAAACGAGATTTGAGGGGCTTATAACTTTTGACCTATTACGAATTTTGAAAAAAGGAGAAAATACGTACGTAGTTTTTCATTATGTCAGTAACATATTACAAAATCGTTAAAATTAAATTATATTTAGGGGTAGTAAAACGTTTTCTCCGTTTGTATGGACATGGACGCGGTACACTACACTCTTAAGTATATCAAATAGAAATAACGGAGAACAGGTTATTTACACTTAAAGTTAAGTTATTCTTAATATCTCGATGGTTTTTTATCAAAGTCCATGGATGTAACTTGTAACAGAACATGTATCACGGTGTACAAAAACATTGTTATAAATCGACTTCGATTCTATGCGACTCTATTTTAAAGTTGCAAAAACACTAGCTTAGAACAGTTTTTTATGTGTAACAATGACATTCATGATAATGATTCTAATCATCATTCATTTTAATTAGCTTTTTTTCAGACCCTACCTTTGTATCTAGTTATTTGATTTAGTATGACAAGGTTACGATAGCATCGCGATCGATTTGTGAATCGAATTCTGCAGTAGCTGTATTTCTGTCAATTTTCCTCTCGGGCTGTACGTATCCCACAAGCCAAAATCCTTTTTTTTAGTTACTAACGCCTCGACTTCGCCCGTGTAATTTTAATATCACTTCCTCATCTGCGGGGTTAGCATATATTTTGACAGCGACACTTTCGTTTCGGTCGAATGGCTTTGAACAGGCCAAAACGTTCATGTCCAACAAGGACCGGCCAGAGATAGCCCGGGGCCGAGAGGTCCGGCCCAACAATGTGCGGGAAAATTCTGTGTACTTGTCTTTGTCTGGCCAAGCAAATTGCTCGGCATTCTTGTGCAGGACATGCCCGGTCCGAGAATGTCCGGCCCAATAATGTGCGGGCAAATTCTGTGTACTTGTCTTTGCCCGGCATAGCAAATTTGCACGCACATTGTTGGGCCGGACCTCTCGGCCCCGGGCTATCTCTGGCCGGTCCTTGTTGGACATGAACGTTTTGGCCTGTTCAAGGCCATTCGACCGAAACGAAAGTGTCGCTGTCAAAATATATGCTAACCCAGCTGATGCAGTCGTCACTTGTCACAATTCGTCGAATTGACATGATTGGTTACTGCTCGGCTCCCAATTCCCTCGTATATCAATCTATCTGAATTGGTTCAGCAGTTTTTGAGTACATAAATAGCAAACAAACAAACATTTATTTATATACATGTAGGTATCTCTGTATAGATTTAGTCGACAAAAAGTGCTGTCATGGAAATCCCGAATGTGGACAAACTGATCTTGTTTTATGACGGGGGACATAAAATAATTTATGTTAATCGACGACACCTATTTTCCGTATGACATTTCCGCGCCTTGGTAGCTTGTAACAATATTGATATTTGCGAATGCGTTGAGATGTTGGTTTGTTCGTCCTTCTTTCACGTCATAGGCAACGATGCAAAACGGATCGACGTGATTTATTGCACAGACATCCATGAAAATTATCATTTGATTTTTGACACTTCAATAATTTCCACGGGCGAATTCACCAGATGTGCAGTATTGATTTTTTTTATTTTTAAAATAATTGTAGTGGATAATATTTTTTATCAGTTTTTATTTATTTTAATTTTATAATTAACTTTCTGTTGTACTGGATCATATATTTTTATCAGAGCGCTGAAAAGTTAATTGGCGTGTACATTTCCGATAAATAAAACTCGAAGGAAATAAATATTTAGAATACGAACATGAAGAAATCGTTCTTGTGTCTCAGTCTCATTATTGAAAGCTTTGAACTTCCGTCATCTGTATTACCTGCTTACAACCAAGCATTTATCCACAATTAGAGAGTTGCCATTAATAACCTGAACCGGTGATAGCCCTTCAAATCTGAAATGGAAAAGTGCATAGGTAGATAGGTACATATATATATATATATATATATATATATATTAGTTGTTGAAGCCCGGCTGTCCTTGCCCTCCAAAAGCACGAGAAATCGTTTAAAGATAATTAGTGCTTAGCTTTCTTTATGGCTCGAGTGACTAAAAAACTAGAAAAACTAACATATTCAAATCGATGAAATGTTTATAAATCTGAACTAGAACATGCAGCTTATCGATTCAAAAGACCGCGGCGACCTATTTCGAATTTAGAAAACTAAATCGCAGACGAGAATCTGAATGCCACTAAAAATGAAGTCATCGATACTAAAATATTGTATGAAACTAGATGGTAGTTCATAAAAAAATCTAAACCTTTTCATATACTCACTCACTATGATCGCTGAAATTTTCATGAAAATATTCTGGATTAACATCAAACAGACAGACAAAAACTCTATCTAATTTATACTTCTCGTCACGTTTTACCAATTTTGGGATATTTTTTATTATCAAGAGATAGGATAACATTAATAAAAATTAACACCTATCCTACGTTTGTCTTTTTATCAAGGAATACAACAACTCTATTATTATTTTTAGCCTCAGTTTATGCGGATTCTGTACTCTGAGATAATACCTACAAAGAAGTTGATGAACAAATTTTCAGTCGTCACCGCCGTAAATGAATGCGGTTACATTTTCACGTGGCGCCCATAATTTCATTTGGAATGTTTGTTTTTCACTATTGTCCATAACCGCATTTCCACCGACCGCGCGACGTCAGAGTCGTTTCCTGTATGCATTATCGTACGAATAAAATGTATTGTATGTTATGCTTATTTATAAATAATAAATGTTATCTTAATTTCCTTTCCGCTTCTGTATGATGTTTTTTCTTTTTGTTATCTTGACTTAAAATAATGATGTCGATAGCGCCATGATTGTAGGTATATCGGTTTTTTTTTGTTTTTTTTTTTATTTTATTTTAGTTCACAATACAGAATATATATCTGCAAAACCCCCAATAGACTGGCGGTTGATACTTGTGTTGTCATCATCGAACGGCATTTAGTGAAACTTTTTGGCACCGGGTCCATTTCGACTAATTAGACCCCACTGAACAAGATTCTGCCCGGTGCCAGCCCCTCCCCCGCCCCCTTTTCCCTCTACCCCCCAAAACGTGTCCCAAAACGCATTTTTCATTTTCTACAAAAAATATAAGAGCTAGAATAAAACTGTCAATGATAAAAATAATCTTCATTAAATTCTTTACAACATTCGTAAACAAACTATTTTGATAGGACTAATAACATATGAATCAAGTTTGCCCAAACTGCACGAAAATCCACCGAAGCTATGATAAAATAGCCAAAAAACTAAATAATCTTGATATATTTGTCTACAAAACAAGACCTAACTTATTGTCATAGGAGTACGGTGGGGTTAGCATACATTTTGACAGCGACACTTTCGTTTCGGTCGAATGGCCTTGAACAGGCCAAAATGTTCATGTCCAACAAGGACCGGCCAGAGATAGCCCGGGGCCGAGAGGTCCGGCCCAACAATGTGCGGGAAAATTCTGTGTACTTGTCTTTGTCCGGCCAAGCAAATTGCTCGGCATTCTTTTGCAGCCTCTCTCTGGCCGGTCCTTGTTGGACATGAACGTTTTGGCCTGTTCAAGGCCATTCGACCGAAACGAAAGTGTCGCTGTCAAAATATATGCTAACCCAGCTGGTTCACGTTTTTCAGCTCACAGCGCAGACGCCGCCGCAAACATCGAGCAGGTACTAAGTAATGCACGATACATTACAAAGTTATTAACTATTGTTATAATGACATTTTGTAGTTGACATGAAAGGCTTCTTTATTAAAATAAAAAACATTAAATAAATAAAATATTTTATAAGTTAATGTTTTAAAATATCGATAATTAAACGTTTTGCAGATAGAGCTATTACAATGTTTCTTGTCAAACACGTTTTAAAATGTTTATTATTATGTAGCTTAAATATTAAGAACAAAATATCAATAATAAAGTTAACAAAAACTTAAAGATAATATATTTATATAAAATGTAATTGTATAACTAGGTAAGTATATAATTAATATATCGCTATATAAAATTATAGTTCCAAATTGTTATAGAAAAATGACAGTTTTTAAACAATTATTTAGTTATGAAAAAATGTTTAATATTTAATCGACTCCTCGTACATCGGAGGGGCACGTAAAGCCACAATGCGTCCGCAATTCTTATAAAAATATCAGATATTTACGTCTGTTAAAGAAGTGACACATGCTTGCCACCTGTTCTGTCCAATATGGACAACTCACAAAAAGTGAATATGATAAGATATAAAAAAAAATTCACCTTCTCTATAACTCTACAGTACAAATAAAACGATAGAACTAAACAGTCAAGGTAGGTTATTTCTGCTTTTGTAGTCCACTGTTGGCACATATGATACCCCTTTACAATAGCAGCCTGGTGCGCAAGGTTGCTTGACTTCCCTACGACAAATACAAGCCGCAGTTTTGCATCCCGCCCTACAGTTAAGGAGGTTGCAAGCTTTAGGAACGGCTTCTAAAGTGATAAGCACTGGTATCAGCTTATCACCATCCTGACTCCACCCATACCTAGTCTGTTGGTGAAAGCAACTCGATTTCAAAGCTTGATAATGCGCTCGGCGGATATGCAATTGAGCAGCATCTGAAGTTGGTGGCAGCGCCTCAGGTGTGGTGACTCTGGAGAAGAGGACGTGCCTTGCCTCATCTGTTGTATTTATAGGAGGTTTAATTTTATACAGCCTAACTATAAACTTTTATGAATCCGCGAGAGCTGCTTCGGTTACCTAATGGGGATACTCCCAGAAAAGAGAGGAGCTGCCCATAGAGTGCAAAAGTTTTGAGAGCTTCTGGTTTACTTATCCCGCTTATAAAAGATGTTACATCGGAACCAGTCAAAGCGTGCAGTGCAGGCAAATCTGATTGAAAAACACATCAGTGTCTCTTACTGATACGACAACACCTTCAAACTTAAAAAAAAATTAACACAAGCAGAGATTTAGTCACATTACCGACTCATCTAACAAATGAAACGCATTTATCAGTCAATTGAAACGCATTCACGGATGAATGGTTATGTGAATATTATGTCGTTGATCTCCATTTTTTTAAATCAAATTGAATAATTTACGATGTCTTGCGAATGCTAACATATGATTCTAGAATTTAGAACTATTTGTGATGGTAAGGTTTTCTAAATGTATGATATTCTCAACATTCAAGTTTTTCAATTGTACCTACTTACTTATATAAGTGTATGGGTACCTACATGAGCATAATATATCACTGCCTACATGTTAGATATGATTAGATTTCCGGTATTTTTTTTTTCATTTTATTTTATTAATTAAATTACCGAAGCCTTTCATGTCATCTAAAAAACGTTAGTTGTATAAAATAGTCAACAACTTTGTGATGTATCGGGCATTATATTCTAAAGTTCACGGCGGCGGCGCGGCGGCGGCGGCGCGGCGGCGTCAGCGCTGCGAGCTGTAAATCGTGAACCAGTACTCATATCACAATGAGTTAGGTCTTATTTTATAGAAAAAAGTATGAAGAATATTTCGTTCCTTGGCTAATTTATCATAGCTTCGGTGGTTTTTAGATTAACTGAGAGCAAATAAAAAAATATTACAAAAAATATTTTTTTCATGCAGTTTGGACAAATTTTATTCGTAAATTATTAGTCCTATCAAAATAATTTCTTTACGAATGTTGTAGAGAATTTAATCAAGATTACTTTTGTCATTGACAGTTTTATTCTAGCTCTTATATTTTTTGTAGAAAATGAAAAAAACCGCGGTTAGGGACACGTTTTGGGAAGTAGGGGGGAAAGGGGGCGGGGGAGGGGCTGGCACCGGGCAGAATCGTATTCAGCGGGGTCGAATTAGTCGAAATGGACCCGGTGCCCAAAAGTTTCACTAAATGCCGTTCGATGTTGAAAGCAGAAGCAATTTGAGAATTTTCCACCAGTCTACAAGGTCCTTCGATCGGTGTTACTTGTGCCAAACGTAGGAATAATATTTCATACCATAGGGTAAAACTATTTAATTATAGAAATAAGTGACTTAAGAAGTGGCAGGTACGGCGAAGATCCAAAATACTATAAGGATATTTATCTTACAAATTTTAGCAGGGTGAGACGAAATCAAGGAAACTCTTGTTATGGTAGCACTAGTTGAGCGGGCGCTCGATTCATAGTAATGTAAATGAACGTGCCATAATGCTGCGCCAAATTTGGCTTGATTTTTTATTTTTATATAGGTACTTTATAATTTTCGTTACACTCATGATCCAGCACCATGATTACGACTTTGCGTGATAATAAAGCAATGTTAACAATAATTTATTATTTATTACTTTAATCCGTGCGAAACCGGGTCAGGTCACTTGTAGACAAACAAAAATGTGTTTGGTTACATTAGAGGCATTGTTTCACATAAGTGCAATTGCGGTTTGCAATCCGCGATGCGTTCCTATAACATAGTCAACTCTGACATTTCACGCGGTCTAACCGAAGTTACACAGTGTCGTGATCGATTGTATAACAATCCGCAATTTTATGCAACATCTTGTAGACCGGCTTATTACAAAAGATCTGCCTGTCTTTTTTGTTTTTTTTTCAAAATAACATTTTGAGCACCCATTAAATTTTTGTGCGCTAGATTTTAGACGGCCTTTAAAGATCAGCTTGTTATTTGCATGTAAACTGAACTGTTTGTTTTGATATATGAGGACAAAACATTATATTTATTGAAGCAGAGTACAGATTTAAAATATGACCCACTAATGATAGCAGAGAGATTCGTCAAAATTAATTCATCCGTTTTCGAGTCTCAAAAAATCTATTCTGGACAAACATGCAGTTTTAAAATGTTTTTAGACAGAGATTTGCTCGTACGGAAAATAAGTAGCATCCATCACTTTTTCTCGCGCCATGGTGTTTTCCTCGTACAATAATTTTGCAGTATGATAAAGTATGTAGATATTACCAAAATTTTAATGACGAAGATATTATCGTCCGGTCAGGGTCTCCTGATCTCCATACAAAAATATCCTCATTGATCGGTCTGCAGTCTGACAGACTTTCAACTTCTTTCATATTGGACTTCCCATATTTACAAACATTTTTTTTTCATCGCTCTAGTTTGTTTTAGAGTTTTCCTCATGACACTGGAGTAATTTTAGAAATCCTATACCGTCCATACATCGTTGACGGCTCGTGTATTGTTTGAATAACAGTATTGCCGTGTGGACATCCAAACACTATTGTGTGTATTATCGGCGCATAAATCGTCTGCGGCCTTTGACTGCATGTCGAGGCTAACTAGTGGAACAATTACAATTTCCTAAAATGGATCGTGTCAAAATTGTTGACACTGCACATATTCTCGTTTTAATTACCTCTTATGGTTAGACCTTAGAGCTTTTGATAAAAAAGTTACTTGTAGCAATGTCCACATTTAGCCCATTAATAGACAGAAAACGACCCTCTGAGTCTGGAGCACAAAACTAAAATTCCCTGATGCTTACTCCGGTTTCAAGTCCAACCTTCTAACTCAATTAGTCCATACAAAACTAAAATTCCCTGATGCTTACTCCGGTTTCAAGTCCAACCTTCTAACTCAATTAGTCCATTGAGCTACCCACTGCCGTCGCTCTATATTTTAAAAATGTTACTTCTTTGTACTTTGACCAAACCAATAAACAGCCGACATCACACGCCAAATAAGTCTTAATTATAGTGAAGATTAGACACAGGTGTCGGGAGTGTCCCATTGTCTTTTTATTTGTGTGTCACTGCTGTTGATTTGCTCGCGTCATAATGTTACAAAGAAATAACCACTGCTGTATAAAAAAAACAGGATAAATTATACGCAATCTATCTATCTATCTATCATCACGCCTTTCATCCCAAGAGGGTTAGGCAGAGACAATCGAATGTCATTTGTTACGATCCTGACATATCTCTTTTGCTTCTTTTATATTCATCATACCTTTCATACATGCTCGGCGATTGTGTGTAGGTACTTTTAATATTTCCATCGATAAAAAAAATTATATGTTCAATAAAAGTATATCTAGGTCGTCCTCTGCCAGCATTTCCTTTCACTTCAGCCATATAAACCTTTTTAGTCAATCTTTCATCCTTCATTCTTTCAACGTGTCCAAACCAGCGTAAACTACTTTTCTTCATTTTAGTCAAAACACCACCTTTTACACCGCATTCTTCTCTAATGACATCGTTCCGGATGCGGTCAATACACTTTATTATATTTTATTATAATATAATATATATAAATATTAAACAGAGTGTTCACACTTATACGCAATTCCAATCCAAATACCGTTTGATTTTCAAATAATATTAGAAAATGCCTATAGGCCAGTCTGTGTAAATTTTTTGGACCAAAATCAAGATACAGCAAACGAAGATATGTCAAAAATCGGAAATATTCCGTAGAATTCAATGCACTATTTTTAAAACAACTGACATTAGGGGAACTTATAGAAAATGGCGGCCAAAGTTAGTAAAAAACACTTTATATCGTTTAAAAAATAAAAGCTTTGTTTTAAAAAAGTTTAATACACAAGTTGTGGAACTATTTATTTCGGATCGGTCTAGTCCGGTCGATCGCGATGTCAATAAATTGTAAAATATATTATTTATTTATCGCATTATTTTAAAACGCCCGTATGTCTTTGAAAACGTCTTTTAACAACTTTGGCCGCCATTTTATATAAGTTCCCCTAATGTCAGTTGTTTTAAATTAGTGCACTGAATTCTACGGAATATTTCCGATTTTTTACATATCTTCGTTTGCTGTATAATGGTTACGAAAAATTTCCATACAGCTCAAAATAGCCAGACTGGCCTACTATTCGATTTCAACAAAATTGTAGCCATCGCAAGAGCATAAAAAACTTCTATAGTCCATATTACACACCATAAACACTTTTGCTAAATTCATCCAAGAATTTTTATTTATTTATATAGGGTACGTATCGGTCGGATCTTTTCGAACTAAAACCCTAACAGGAAAAAGTCGTTCATATAAGTACGTGTCGATGAAATGTTATTTTTTTTAATTTAGCAATCCTTGCATGACAAGCGTCGCGGTCGGTGGCCAGCAGCGAGCACCGTCTCATGTTACGTACGTGGTGTGAATTAAAAACGAGATATACAGTGGCCGTCTCAAGTTGCCCGGTGATCACACGTACTAACATAATGAACCTTGCTCTAGCCCATAGTCTAGGTTAAGGAGAGACGTTGATCCATAGCCGATTGAGAGGAAACTGTCAAAGACAAGGCTGGTGGGATTTTATTCGGAGCTCCTATTAGTATTCATTCCTTAGATGTGTTGAAAAGTTAAGGAACGTAGGAGATTTCGCCAAACTCTCAGCTAAGAAAATGCACTGTATTTAGCGGTAAATTATTTTTGTGGAGGGTCGAGCTTTACTGGGGGCTGGGTAGGGGTGAACCAAACGTCATTAAGGGTCGTCATTAAAATATGGTTTGTCACTCTCTAACAAATCTGTCTTATTATAGAGGGAGACAAATTTGTAAGAACATCAATGAATAATTCATTCAATACAAGATAGATCTATAAAATTATACATAGGTTAGGAAAATGATACATATTTAAATTAATATGAAAAATTATCTGTTTGCAGGTTGAAAAGCCAGTGACGGAAGGCCTATCTCACCGAACACGCGACCACTGGGAGATCGATCGGACCTCGCTAAAATTCGTCCGAAAACTCGGCCACGGGCAATTCGGCGAAGTGTGGGAAGGTTTATGGAACAACACAACCCCGGTAGCCATCAAAACGCTCAAATCTGGGACAATGGACCCCAAGGATTTCCTAGCTGAGGCGTCCATCATGAAAAAACTTAGGCACAATAAACTAATACAATTGTACGCTGTTTGCACGTTAGAGGAGCCTATTTATATCATCACGGAGTTAATGAAGAATGGATCTCTGTTAGATTATTTGCAAGGTATGTTGTGGATTTTTTATTTTTAAATGAAAATTCTTATACAATTTTAGGTTATGACACAAAGTTATTGCACAATATTGACAATAATAAAGTTACAGTTATTGCCAATTAATAAAGAGTGAATAGGTGAGCTTTACCTTACCACGCACTGGGAGTGTCTATGAGGAAAGAAAGTTAAACGCACATAATATAACAAGCAAGCTTATTGATAAATTGGATTTGCGCGTCAAAGATATGACACAAAATCTGTAGTTGTTCTTCCTGTAATCTTTACATATCAAATCACTCCATAAACTTAGCGAGCGATACCCCACTTAATGCGGTAGAAAAGTAGAAAGAAAAATATCGACCCTTTCAAAATTTCTCTTTCTAGAAAGATCCATCTTGAAATCGATTTCATTAACTCTTGTTCATTTTATCATGAAAATTTGCTTTTTATAAATAAACTTTAAAAATACAATTTAATATTTCGTCGTAGAATTTGAAGTTGGTTGGTGTCAAAAATCCATTTATTAATACGAACTCCATTTAATACAAAATTAAATAATTGATTTAATTAATACCTATTGCATAGAATTCTAGATTAGGGAAATTTGGAGCTATACGGGTTCTAATTTCTTCAAATTCTACGACGAAATTTTTGACGTCGGTAAGTAGGATACTTTTTTATAATGATTTTTCTCTTTCAGAAAAGTCTGGTTTTTTTTTCAATACATATTTCTGAAAAACCACTAAACCAATTTTCACCAAAACAAAAATGGGACCAATTCGAAAAAAAACCCGATTGAAATCGGTCCACAATTGGCGGAGAAATCGCGTAACATACACACAAAAAAAGACCGTCGAATTAAGATTCCTTTTTTAAAGTCTGTTAAAAATGATTGTGTTATTGTGTACCAAAAAAGAGGTTAAATTTTTTTTAAATTATATTTTCTAAGTATTGTGCTATGGTACAAGGCCTCCAGGCCCCATATATAATTTTCAAATCTCCCTTTTACAGGCAAGGGTCGTGGCTTGAAGCACCAGCAACTGATTGACATGGCGGCGCAGATAGCGGCCGGCATGGCTTACCTCGAATCGCAGAACTACATACACCGTGATTTGGCCGCGCGGAACGTACTCGTCGCCGACTCTAATATAGTCAAAATTGCAGACTTTGGATTGGCCAGGCTTATCAAGGTACGATTTTAAACGGCAGCATCTCATATATTCCTGATAGTGCTTCATTATATAAGGAGGGTATGAAAATCCCGGTTTTATGTTTAATTGCGCCGAAATAACTTTTGAAGATTTGTATGTTTGGTATATAGATCCTGTATAGGTAAATGAGAACAGATGCTTCCTATGTCTTAAGATATGGAAAGCCTTGCCTTCCCTATTATTATAATTTTTCTATAACCCTTATAAATGTGGCTTCACTAACAACGACAACTGCTATCATCAAAACAGGTAAATTAACCTATTTAAAAAAAAACTCAATCCGAATCAGTGAAACGGTCAGTATTTTACGTGACGAAACAAACAGACAAAACAACAAATAATTATCCACTTATCATTCGTCCACAAATTAGTTTTTTTTACAAAGATTGTTCTAGAATGATCTAGCTAGATTTTACAGTCTTGACTCACAGACAGACATTGTCAATTACCATTGAATGGTGAAGGTTGTTGTCCGTCACCGCGTGTTCATTCATTTTATCAGCACGTGACCGCAACATAAAGACAAGCTAAACAGTGCCCATTGCACATTATTATTGAGATTTACATGCGGACAATATGAACTGGAGATAATTAGAATAACCATGTCATATCTTAAATGTCAAGTAAAACAATGTTTAGCAAAACAGTACAAGTTTTTGCTGAGTGGAAATATTTTCCCTCTCCCATGTAATTTTTTATTTTATGTGTTCCAGCAATACAATTCCGTTGCGTACTGGCTATATTAGACATTAGCAATTGACATACATAATAATTATCAAGCCGTAATTTATTTCGGGTATACAAAGACCAACGATATCTCCCCTTTCATATTTTCTTGCATTGTTTCTTGTGTTTCTTTTTGAATATCACAGAATTGACCAAACCATCAAAGCGATTTCTCGATTTTATTATAGAAAATATCATTCTATCTACACTATTCTCCTATCATAGTATTTCTCTGAAACTGCTTTTTAAATTACTTTTGAATTATCATGGCATAATAGTGTAGATGAGCCATTGCAATTAATTATAGCGCATTCGCGTCAATGTAGATGAGATAACTTATTTATGTAAATCTGTAAATTTTTCACACCAACATTGTTATAGTGTGTCCGATCCTTTTGTGTTGATGTATCAATTGTCTAACTGGCTCTAAACTTGTCTCAACAAATGTTGACACACCATGAGTTTATTTTCACTTTAAATTGAACTATTTTGGTCGAAAATATTTTTCTTTAGTTGTAATAATAGCCTTTGTCTGCGGCTTGGCTCGCGTGGGCAATGAACAATATGGACATGAAACAAAGACAGTCTTCCATTGGCTGTAATATATTTCGAGATAAATGAATGCAGGATATTAATCTGTTTCCGTTACATTTTTGAAGTGAAAACTTCTTTAGGCGCGTTGAGCGATTTTTGGTATCTTATCTTATAGATTCGCGACATGTTTTCGGCACAAGACCATGGATTGCCCGGCCCGATTATGCTCGAACCGAGAATGTCCGGGCAGGAATTCGTGTACTGGCTTCCGTATGCCTGGGTCGGACATTTTTC
Organism: Nemapogon koenigi; assembly: GCA_963924495.1. Classification (NCBI taxonomy): domain Eukaryota; kingdom Metazoa; phylum Arthropoda; class Insecta; order Lepidoptera; family Tineidae; genus Nemapogon; species Nemapogon koenigi. The sequence goes on from OZ004646.1 coordinate 7,009,516, forward strand.
GCTGCGCATTTCTGGCCGGCAATTCTTCAGTCCGGACACAGATACATTTATATATGTGAAATTATCGCTAGATGGCGTTTTTATGCGTTATATTCTTATAAATCTTAATAATTTACAAGATATGAAATTTTAATATTTGATACCACAATTAATTTGAACAACAAAACTTTCATAGTTTTAAGTTTTCACTTCTGCCTATGCTTTTTTTTCAAAAACATTCAGCCGTTGCAGCATATAGTATAATAAAAACATAAAAAGGATAAGTGGTTGGAGATGGTTGCGCGATTCTTACAAATTTTTGTTTCAAATTGTCGATTGCGTTTGAATTTCTAGTACAATGAGAGAACATTACCTACAGTTTCGTTTTCAATATTTTTATTTAATTTTAATCAAAGTCTGATCGTAAACCTGGCATCCGCACTTCTACTGAACAGTCTTGCCATCTGTTCTGTTTGATGCGCTCAACTCGCTAAATGCGTTACCAGTATCGCTGGCCGGTATAAAGGGCGTGATGGCGCGTTATGTTTGATTTTTATTTAAAAAAACATTGGTCGTTACTTGCAGGAGGACGAGTACGAAGCGAGAGTGGGTGCCCGGTTCCCCATCAAGTGGACGGCGCCTGAAGCGGCAAACTACAGCAAGTTCTCTATAAAGTCGGACGTGTGGTCCTTTGGCATACTGCTCACTGAGCTGGTCACTTATGGCCGGATACCTTATCCAGGTAACAGATTTTATTGTAAACTAGCTTTTCGTCCCTGCTTCGCCCGTGAAGTTTTGACATCACTGCTTACCCCATCCCGTTAATGCCAACTCGTCGAATAAGGAACATTGATATTATTGGTTACTACTCTGCTTCCAAAAGAATTAACGTGATTTTTTATACACCTGAACCTCCCTCGTGAATCAATATATCTGACGAGTCTATTGGGAAAAAAAAATATTAATAAGTTATACAGACGAGCTTTCGCCCGTGGAGTTTTAACACAGCCATATACGGGCAATACATTTTATTATTTATCTACGGAACCCTTCAAAAAATGAAACAAAAAGTAGATTCTAATTGAACATAAAACAACCGGCCAACCTTCTAGTTGGACACGATCATCATTCTAACCGCAATACCCCATTTCCAGGCATGTCGAACGCCGAAGTCCTGCACCAAGTGGAGCACGGCTACCGGATGCCGTGTCCGCCCAGTTGTCCGGCAGCCCTGTACGAGATAATGCTGGAGTGTTGGCACAAGGACCCGTTGAAGCGGCCGACCTTCGAGACCCTGCAATGGAAGTTGGAGGACTTCTTCACCCTGGACAACTCCGAGTACAAGGAGGCGTCCGCTTACTGAGCCAGGCCCTCCCTGCCGCCTCACCGACACGCGCACAATCACCTCGTGAGTATTTAATTGTGTACCAATGCGTTTAAAATAAGAATAGACGTGACCTTGACCGCGATCAGACTAACTTTACCAGATAATTACTGTCTGTAATAATAAGTAGCTCTTTTGTATATCTTGTCTTTTTTTGCTACCTTAATGAATGAAGTTAACACTAGCCCTATTTCCCCGCAGAGTCCCAGTTTGTACCACATGCCGCCGACGCCGCTGCAGAGTATGCCGCTGCCGGCGCTACCGGGACTGCCGGCGCTGCAGCAGGTGCCCGCGCACCGCTCGCGACACTGTCACCATCACGAGCAACGGCACTGCACGCTCGCCAGGCATCACGCGCCCTGAACATCCGGGGCTAACTACACCACGCTCTGATACACTTGGTTACCTCACTGATCATTCGTCAGCGTTATGCCTTTTCGGTTTGGGCTGAGGTTAGACGAGCGTAATTTGCGCTGAATTCTGTTTAATACAATATAATTTGAGTCAATAATTTATATGGAACCTAAATTACGCGACGAAAAAACGCTACAAAATTACGCTTGTGTACCTTACCTTATTACCTTAGGGTCAGCTCAGATTGGGTGACGGTGAATTTTTACCAATATGAACCTTATTCAAATTCAGGCGAAAGTTTGCCGCCAGTGACTTGGCCAACCCGAGACTTGGCTTGAGATTTTTCCCACGTTTTATTGTCGCCTTATAATGTAGGTAGGTGAACAGGATAGAAAGACATAGTATATTATCATTTAATGCGATTCGATAGAGTATTGGAAAAATCTCCTGCTCATAGTGGGAACACTTCTGTTATGACTTACGCTTTAATTGAAAGAACAGAATAAGGGCCGGCGCATAATTAGTGAAGCGCTATTTTCGCTGCCAAATAGTTATCGAGAATTGCGGTCATTGAAATATTAACCCACTCGCTAATTCTCGCGTAGTCACGCGCATTAATTCGCTAGTTGTAGGCCCAAATAAATACAAATGTCGCATTTAAAACTACTTTTAGTTGAAGTGCAAATTACGCTGCATACAATTACTCTCGGTAAATAAGAATATTATGCAGTTTAGCATGAACTTTAAAATATTTCACGTTGTATTGGATGTGTTCCCACATATAAAAGTAACGCAAGGATATGAAGTGCATCAGAGCGTCGTGTTTGTGGCAGTGAGTGTTGACCGCCACTGGAGCCGCGCCTCCCGCACATTTTATACTTACATCCTACGTTTTGTTACTGGTGTTATCAATTTTGGTTCGCTCTCAATATGTCTAGAGGTGGTGAAACAATGTGCGACTGGCACCACGAACCTTGCAGTGGCAGTCGCATTCACTTACTTTTATTATTCAACACTAGGCGGAAACCTCTGCGACTACGATATTGTTCAACGAAATTCATCCCTCCCCTTTTTAATAAGCATTCCCCGTCGTGTATTAGACGCAATACTGTTAACGGCGGCCATGTTTGTTTTGATAACGTTAACAGTGTCGCTACCAATACGGTATGTGTGTTGTGCTCAATTTTGTGAAGCTTGCACAATTTTGTCATTAAGATAAGTTCATTTTGACGCTCATGTATTGTTTATACTTCTTAATTTTGTTGAAGGGCCTTATTAGATAGCTGTTTGATATTGGTAAATATTTCTACAGTTGAGTGTGGATGTGGGACAGAATGCGTCAAGTATGTTTTTGTATGTCTTCTTTAAGTAATTGGCAATATGTATGACATATCAATTTGCAAGCATAATGTGAACGTTGTGAGCGCCTCTTGCTGTTTTAAGTTTTGACCCGTTACAAACATAATACAGGATATGTGTGCGCATTTGCCTGAACCTCAGTTTTATTAATATGGAGCTAAGTGTTCGTCACTCCGGTCTAATATGGATCAATTTTGTTAACAAATAGTTTGTTTAGTGGGAATAAGGCGGGACTACAAGTGGCGATGCGGTGATTATTATGTGTGTGTGAAGGAGAAAATTTAGGTCGGGCAGGGAATGTAAAAATTATATTGTCTCTTGTAAAGTTTTCATTTTTAAGAGGCGCATTATTTGTATTAGGTACTTCGTTGTATACCACATTTAAACTAGAAATATCTATTGGTGATAGATGCCAAATAATTCTAATAAAGAACTGAATTTTATATACATATTAAATGTTCTGAGGGTACTTTAGACTTTACTAAGAATTAGCAAGTTTTGACTATCATTTAACTTTTGTGTTGCGAAGTTCGCCCCTAACCAATATTAACTTTAGAGGCATCGAGCCCTTGTAACGTATTTATTCTTAATCAGTGTAATTGAGTATGAATGACTGATATTAGGAAGGTATCGATCGACATCAAATTTTGCTATGTTATTAATATTAAATGTATTCCAAGGTTCTTAGTTTAATTTGTGCCAAGTTGTTTAATTTTAGTGAAAATTTTGACTTTACGGTATATAATAAATAGTAGGTCACGTCTTTGTCAGATGCTAATATGTGTAAACTTAGTTTTATTAATTTTAAGTATTAATTGGATAATTTAAGTAATAGACGTGTTTGGCCTAATTGAGTATGTGATGCAATAATACGGTTTTTATACTCGGATAGTACTATATTGAGTATTATAAAAAAATGGTAACATAAAAGACATTTTATTTATGTTTACTTGTTTTGTGTGGCATAAATTTTCATAAATAACATAACGTGTACTGTGCAATACTAATTAGCAGGTGCTTATTATAAGTTGATGTCATTTTTCTGCTCTTGTTACCTTAACATCCTCAGAACGTTTTTGTATGTGCCACCATGTTTCATGTTCACTGTTATTCTAGATTTAATAAAAAATTCTAACTTCCCAGTTCTTATTGACCATAATTAATTGGTCGAACTCACTTTCAAATTGTAGAATATTATCACATAAGTAATGTTTGTAACATAATATGTTTATAGTGTGACCATTTGACAGTTCACAACAAGTGCGGCAGTTCACACAAAACATTTGATCGACTCGACTTGTGTAAGGTGCCTGACTACAATATTAATGTCACAAAATGTTCTGACACTGCTGTGTATAGGTAATTTGTATAGAATTTAATTTGTTCACAAGTTGCAAACATTATTTTGTCGTTATTCAAAATAATGTATGCAACGCTGTCTGTCAGTTTAGTCTGTTATTGTGTTATTATATAAATTATTTTTCTACTCATCAGATTATACAGTATTTGTAAGCTGTAATATACGCTTTAGCCTTTATGCTTTACTGGTATTGCTGTTTTACGTTTATCTCGTTTACATAGCAATGTATTTAATAGATTATTAGTTTTACAATTATATTAAAGCATTATATAAATATGTAAAGCAGCGCCATCGTTAGCTGGTTTCGCTTAGTATATAAGCTATTTGATATAAATGTTAGTTCAATTAGATTTCATTTGGATTCGGTGTGTTGATGTACGACTGGGTCACTTGTTGACTAAGGGTCTTGTTTACCTCCGAGTATCAATTAAATCTATCTTTAAGTTATCTTATTATGATTTATTATTATATTTCACTAATTTGTATAGATTTTTTAACACAATCATAAATATAAATGTGAAATAATTCATAGTTGTTTCATTCTTGAGAACCCCGTGTCTACTGCGAAAAATAAAGTTAGGCAATAACAATGTGAGAAACAGAAATTAGGATATTATACTTTTTAATTTATCACATACAGAACTAATTCGTAATCTATGTTGATCACTAAACTCATTAGGTATCATGCTACATAGTGCATCAGTCTTTAGCTCCAATTGTTTTAAAATATCATCTGTATCCAATTTTACTTTCTTACTCACTGGCGGCTCTTCATTCCCAAACAACGAATCAATATCGGCGAATTCAAAATTATTTGAAGTTTTACTGCATGCAATATGTGAATTAGACTCTTGGGCAGACCAACATTTATGGGTAAATCCCACTTCTGATATTTCAAACTTTTCATAGTTCTCATCAGTATTCCAATCGGAATAACATGATACGTCTAACAGAGACTTAAAACATTTATCATTAAAATATAACTTGATTACTTCATTTACTTTGTTTCTTACTAATATATCCCTATCAGTGGAGAATTTTTTAAATACATCACAAAGGATTCCTTTAACTGCAGTTGAATATTTGTGTCTAATATAAGACGACATTGTTGATATGATGTTTAAAAAAATAATTTTCAATGAAGTTGTAGCTTCAATAGTCGAGATAACGTGCAAGATCTGAAATGTTAAATAATACAACTTTAAAAAAACGTTAATACAAGTAGTTATTTTCAAGGTATGTATTTAGGAAACTCTGGGCTCCAAGTAAGAACATCCAAGCAAAACTCTCATAACATGTCTGGCTGATGCGTCATGCATTGCTTTGGTTCCAAACCAAGGAGATGATATCCTCCAAACTAGCTCTAAATTGACACATACAAGATAATGACTGCCAACGATCAAAGAGACTTGACCCTAAATAAGTATGTAAAGGGCAAGAATAAGACAATTTTGCTCGAACCTGGGACTCAAAACTGAACTTGTTTAGCACTTTACTTTTTACTACATAATTTTATTGTCAGTTTCACAAGTTCAGTGAGGTTACCCCATGCGTTCGTCTCATATTATTATATCGTTACTAATATTATAAATGCGAAAGTGTTTGTTTGGTTGTCCTTCTTTTACGCCAGAACAGAATAGCTGGGAGGACCGAAGAGTGACATTGCTACTTTTTCGGGATAAGTTTTAATGTTTACATGTCACAAGCCGGCGGGCGGAAACCTAGTAGCATTATAAAATACCACAGCGGACTTTTTTTGTCTATTATAACCTATGTACTATTCCCATGTATAAGCTATAACATTGTAAAATTTCATGCGTCAACTCACAAACTTTCGTGTTTATAATATTAGCAGGATTGTAAATTTGTATTGTATAACAATTATTATTGCGCCTACATTACCTACACATGACACAGGCCCTAAAAAATATATAAGGAATATAAATTACCATAAGCATATCTCCTTTATTGAAGTGACCCGATCGAGTTATTGTCTGCAATACAGCTGCCAGAGCATTCACATACAACATATGACCGCTATCATCTTCAATGTTCACATGGCATAGCAGAGACCACGCCTTCAACATGCCATCTTCCAATGAGCTATCTATATTATCGAGACGACACGTTGCAACTACATTCAGATAGTTTATCTGGAAAATTTAAAATTCTCATTTTTTTTTAAGAAGATAGTTTACAAGCTATCTTTGCGTGTCTTTGTAATATATTTTTTTAGGGTTATTAGATTAGATAGGGTTAGTGATAGTTAGACAGTTTTCACAGATGATTTATTTCTGTTGCCGCTATAACAACAAAAACAAATATTAAAAAACAGAATAAAATAAATATTTAAGGGGGCTCCCTCCCATACAACAAACGTGATATATTTTTTTTGCCGTTTTTATAGATAATGGTACGGAACCCTTCCTGCACGAGTCCGACTCGCACTTGTTTTTTATATCTTCACGGGTTACCTTACGGCTATAAAAATAAAATTATTAGCTCCGCAAACGTAATTAGAAATGTTAATGTTAATTAATATGTAAAATTATTAATATAACGTCTTTTAAGAATTCGTATGACGAATTACATTAAAAAGACATATGCAAGCATTGTTTAAAGTTCATATATCTGTATTTGTCTTAATAAGTCTTTTTATTGTTAAATTTTGAAATATAATTAAGTTTTTAAATGTAAAATTGTTAATATAAAGTCTTTTAAGAATTATAATTGACAACTTATTTAAAAGAGACACTCAAAGATTTTTACTAGGTAAGACAAGTCTAGAAAAACGAACCTTACCAAATAATACAAGTACCTACACAAAAACAACACGAAATTATTACAGAGGATTCTAGGAGAATAAGAATAGGTATATCATTGTACTTTTTTCAATAGTCCTATGTTGTTCCGTTTCGTAACTGAGTCACACGAAAGCATCAAAATGTATGGTCATTCAACACGATCGATCTACAAGCGCACACAAAATATTATTTTTTTTCCCGCGAGAATAAAATTATATTCTGTTGATGTTTCTTTCTAGCTTTCGTCTGTAATTTCATTACAGTACTGAAAACAATTTTGAAACAGGTTCCAGAGATTACGGCCAAATGCATTAAAAACCCTCTTGTATAATGAAATCGACTGAACTGAAAACACTTTGGTCTAATAACAAGCTTTTTACGATTGATATAAGATCAGCAAAAAAATTAATCTATACTTACAAAAACATCGTCACTTTCATCATAATGATGAGACGACAAAAAGCTGCTAAATATGCTTCTTAATTTTTTCACAAAAACTTTTTCATACTGATTGCATTGAGGTAGCGGTACATTTCTAACTTTAATAACACTCCAAAGCTCGACATTCTGGTCAAAATAGTGCGAGTTCACATTCAAAAATTGTATTTTTTCCTCATCTAACATGTTAGCGAAAATTCTTTCTGCTACATTTACTATGAATATCCTTGGCGGTGAAGTGAGAAATAGGGGATTTTTATCCAATTCAACATAGGTGTTAATTAGAAAATTGAGCTGATCACTTCTAATTTTAGCACCAACAAATTTTGATAGAATGACCCACAAGTCTGATGCAAATAACGCCAGGAAGTAATCTTTAGAAAATATAGCTTCACATAACAATCGTTGGACTCTATCGAATTGGTCATTTGATAACATCATTGTGGCTGCAGCGCATCGCAGTATAAAAATATCATACAATCCACATTCTTGTTGGTCGTTTAATTTAAATTTGATGTCCAGTGTGAATAATTTCTTACCTGCAATATTTAAAAAAAACAAATAAATGTGTTAAGTATAAAATTTATATCTATTGTGCATAATAGTGTCTATAAAATCTGTCAAATAGTCTAATATTATAAGAAAAACACATTGAGATTGCGAAACAGATGAAGGAATTGGGATGAAGGAATTTAGGTAGGTACAGATTATATTATGATAGTTTTGAGCGTAACATTTCTATGAGAAACTCGGTAAATCGCATCCATGATTCAAACTCGACCTTGAATTTACGCTATTACTGGTAGCAATGCAAGCATAACGTCACTTTTTTTAGACTTGTCTTACTTAGTAAACAATCTTTGCACGTCTTTTTTAAATAAGTTGTCATTTAAAATTCCTAATAGATGTTGTTTCAACAATAAAAAGATATCCAAAGATTTTTAACCAAATAAGACAAGAACATAAAACTGCAGACTTTACATATTATTTTCAATTACGTGCAAATTCACCAATACTTACTTCGTTACCACGTGACTGACTTTGGCATGTAGAAAAACGGAATCAAGAAAACCTCCCTCATCAAATTTTAAGAAAAATGTAACTTACATTTGGGAAAAATATAATTAAATAATTTGGTTATATATTTTTCTAAATAATGATCATTAGAGCCCGTGCAATATTCTTCAACCATAACTTTCATAGCCGTCACCCAAAGTAACACAAAACCACTTATATTTGAACTATAGTCAAGTTCAGTTTCTAGGACCATCTGAAAATTAATGTAAGTCTTCTTTATCATTCGGCCACATGTGATATGTAAGTCATGCACAGTTTCTTTACCAAGACAAGACAAGAAAAACGAGCTTTAGCGACGCACTAAAAAAAAACTAAGCTAGCGGCTAGCTAGCATTTTTCTAAAACCCGAAATGTAACTTTCGGCCGAGTGCTACAATAGCAATTACAACGGATCAAATATTTTAAAACGTCTCATGGCGTTGGAAAAAAAGAAAATAAATGGTATGGTTTTGAATTAATTAAATTAATTTTACTTTACTCACATTACAAAATTGTTTATCCCTCATTAGTTCCTTTATCAGAAGATCTGTTGCAAGTGTAATATTTGTATCAAAAATGTTAACCAACTGCGCATTTTGAACTTCTTTTTCAAGATATTCTTTATAGTGCCTGAAATTTATTATTAGGGTTCTGTACTTACAATAGTGAAAAGCATTAAGATATCTTAAGGCGATGCAGTGAGCGCGACTTATATTGTTCATATCTCTTTAGATTCTAAAGTTTAGAAGTATGTATTTATTAGAATCGATAAGATAACCAAGGATAAGATAAGATAGGCCAAGAGTTAAAGAATCAGAAACATGAGAAAGAATGAGTTCACAAAAATTGGTCTTGCAACAATACACGAAACAAACTTTAGCTATTCAAGTACTATTAGAAAAAGCAAGTTGTAGTTAATGTATTCTTATGAAATCCATACTAATATGATAAATGCGAAATCGACTCTGTTTGTCTGTTAAGCTTTCACGGATAAACTACTGAAGTGATTTTGATGAAATTGCTATAATGGACTTTTTGTAGATCGTATTTCTACACAATTTCTTTCCTACTATATTTCTAACATACTATTAGCCAGCATATTACATGAAAGAACGCGATTTGATCCACTAATTTAATGCCCAGCTCCTAATAGGTGATAGGGAAAATTTTTATATAGGTACATAAAACTGCCTCGAAAAATGCATTTTTCTTTCTTCACGGGTTGCCTTACCAGCTCCCGAAACCGTGTTACGGTTCCAGGGTACCCAGCGGAGGACCGTGATTCTCATTCGTTTATATATTTTAAAGATACTTACATTTTGATGTAACAAATTAAATGTACAAAATCCCGATAGTTTTTTGACAAACTATACTGAAGGGCCTGATGGACCTTTATAAGAATTTTTATTAGAAAATTTGACACTTTGAGTGATCTCACAGCTAGTTTATCCTCTTGGGTTTTCTGAAAATAAAAATTATCATACATTTTTTGCTTTGCTAGCTAGAAGACAATGGTAACAATTTACACATTTAGCCAGATGCTCATATTATCAAGGAAATGATTGCTTTTTCTTCTACAGCATACTTTCCTTCCAATATTTATCCTCAAATCTTACAAGTTTCGATATAAACATATTTTTTGGACGAGACGAGAGGTCCATAGAGAATGGTTATGCAAGCCAGTTGATGGCGGCAGATCGCGAGTACGTTCCTTTTTGCGCTGGACCGACCAACACCTCCTTGAATGACTGCGCAAGAAAAGCTTCGGCGAGAGAGACATGGCGCAAGGTTGTGCGTCGCGCTGTGGACCGCCATGATTGACCACGACTAAGAAGATATGATATGGCTCGAACTTATCGCTATTTTTAAAGGGTTTGTTAAAATTGTAAGGGCAACATTCAAACATTTATATTAACAGAGAATATATCTTTTTATCCAGGATTTTCAATATCTGTAAGTACCAAATTTTACCCAAATCTGTTCTACCGTTACACTGGCACCCAACCAAAGCTTCGAATTTATTATACGTTGATATTTCAATATGTATTCTTTTATTTTAGTAAAATATTACATACTAACTTTCATTGAATTCGTAATGTTGTCTTCAATATTCACACATAGAGACTTTGTGCATTTTTCATATATATTTTGATATATCAAGAATTTTGAATACTTCTCAAAAAGTGCTGTCAATGCTTTCCATTGCTCTGCCATTGTTTTTAAATCTAGTGACAGTACCACTTCACTAATTTCCACATTTAAATTTAACACTGAAAATAATAATTGTATTTTTTTTATTTATGAGACCCAGAAGCCCAGAGCCCTTTTTATGATGTGAAGCAAGGAAATTATAGCAGATAGTGGAGCGGATGTTTGATTCATTGAAACTTAGGGTGCCTTCAAACTAGACGCGCTGCCGCGCCACAGCATCGCGTCTAATTTGGCGCACCCTAAGAATTACTTTGACATATGCACCAATTTTAAAAGGTCACTGGATAATTTTAGAGTGCCCCACCCAAAAAGACATTATACCATAAAGTTAAGAATTAAAAAATAGAGATTGCAATAGATGAGACATGAAGTATGAAAATTTTATAAGCCGCCATCGGGGCGGAGTATGCGGGGCGAAGTATGGGTATGGATTTAAAATATTTTGGCGCCAAGTACACCATTTTATAGATATAGTTTTGTTAAAAGGATTAGGAAGGTGTTAGTGCAAATTCTATTCTTTGGTAAGTATATCTCAATGACCTATACAGATTGTTGCAGATATTCAAATTTCACTAGAAAATTTGGTGTTGGCCTTTATCAGTAGCTTCACTGGATAAGACACTGCAGGATCCATCTGTAGGTACTATTCATCTAAAACGTGTTAAAGCATTTATCATACAATAAAATGTACCTTGAATAAAGACATCTAACTGCTCCATTTCAGAAAGATCAAAAATGAAATGTTTCTCTAGTATTATCAAATATATGAGTTGTACTTCATGACAACTCCTGAACAGCTCTTTTAAATGTTTTTCAAAATTTTTCAATAGGCTGCCATAAATAGATTCACTGAAATTAATTAGAAACAGTTTATTTAATGCAGTGTTTTTCAACCTGTGGGTCGCGACCCCCAAGGGGGTCGCAAAGCCTTTCTCGGGGGGTCGCGGGTAAACTAAAAAGACAATTGTTTGTTGGTCCTAGAAAGCAGTGACTATTTATTATAATAAAAAAATCTGTTTTTAATAATTTTTCGAAACATGGTTCTATTTATGAGGGGCAAATAATCAAATCATTTTCTATTTGGAGCCTATTTATCTTTTTAGTTTTTATGTCCACAATGACAAGAACGTTATAGCGCATAGGTAGGAAGTGGCAATTGGCACAAATAAAGGTCTGAATATTCTTGTTTTTTCTTGCTAGTGAAATTTCATTTTAAGCATGCCATCAGCTGCTAAATTTTTTCTTTCATGCTCAACAGCTTTTCTTTCATGCTCGTGGTTAGATCAGCCAATTGTACCTACAGACATATCCAAGAATGGATTTAGTATTGTAGGACTATGATACGTCTTTAAAATCACTGACATAGGTCGTAGTTTTAGCCTAGAGCCTTAGGGGGTCGCCAGAAATTTTCAACTTACAAAGGGGTCGCGTATTCAAAAAGGTTGAAAAACACTGATTTAATGCAATAAATTTGTATTTTTATACAAAGTGCCTTCATTGATTTTGATGATATTTGGATGGCCAGGGTGGGCGTCCTTGCTTTTGCCAAGAAGACCATGAACCAAATATTGCCCTTAGCAAATCCTAGCTATACCCATGGACATTAAGGTTTTAGTCTGGGTGGCGGTCATTTACGATAGTTAACCCATCATGGTAAAGAAAAATTCGTTTTTTGTACATTGTAGAATACTTTGTCTGCCAGTCCCTATCCTGGCAGGATTTGAGTGAGAGCTTGTTTCATACCCTCTCTGAGAGAGGATAGTTAACCCATGTAGATAAAGGATTCTTTTTTTAAGAACCTATTTATTTAATTCACCATTTTATCCAAAGATGTGAGTTACAGAGAATGAAACCCTTTTTTTTTACCTTTCCTTACAGTGTTTGAATACAGTTAAAATTATGTGTCCAGTGGTTGAAGGAAATGTTTCCATATCACTACAGCTCATAACAACTGTCTCATACAGATATTTAAGTAAACTAGTCAATAACTGCATCAGTGTATAAGTATTCTCTTGGTATATTCTAACATTTGATTCATCTTGGTTTTGTAAAATTTCAGAAATTGCATTCAGGCCCTGAAAATGTGCAATGCAAATTACATTGATATTTATATTTATTTTAGATAAAAAATAAAATTAAAGCACTAATAGGAAGCTACGTTATCCCTGAGCGCTTTAGGCTATATTTTATTTTGTTTGAAAATATCCACTGGTGAAGCCGGGGGCGGAAAGCTAGTGAGTAAATAAAAACAAGTCCACATCTCTGTTTGCTTGGCAAGCAAGTACTAGTGAAATCTTGTACAGTAAAAACTCAAAACACTTTGGTACCTACTATATAGATTTTTCTTCTTTTATAATGGCTCCAACAGGTAAAGATGATAATAATGGTTTACTAGGTATGCTATAATAAAAGCAGGGGAAACCCGGTGAAAACCTCACTTGTGTCAAAAAAAATCTAAGCATCCATTTTCTTTATGAATAAGAGAAAGAGAGTGCTTTAATCGACTTCTCATGCTTTGGAGGTCCATATTTCCACAAAGTTAACAGATAAAACTGTTAAAAAATAACAAAGTACTTAACAAAAGTTGGCAAAAGTGGACACTGTTACTGATGTGTCTGGCCACACTGCAATGTATAAAGATGTATTTGTTTTTGTATGTGTGGCAGAAACAATGGATTATGATTCATGATGTCCTATAGAAAGCCATCAAGCAAGAACGTGCACATGTATTTGTCTCAGAAGGAACAAAAAATATAGTAAATAGTATAATAAATATGCATAGGTACCTGTTCAACACAACTTCTACATTGGTCTATAGCAGTTTTAATCCGAGTGGAGGCTCTTTCCTGACCAATTGCAGAATTCAACAGTTCATTGAACTGATGCTGGGTGTTTGTAAATAGGTATTCATATGTGTCCACATCCATATTTTGTATTATGTATTAAGGAAACCATTGTGTTTGTAAAGAAAAATAAATAGGTAGTACATTAAGAAAACTTATTATTCTGAGCTTCCTACTATGTTGGCATATAAATATAATAACATAATATATAAGCATGTTTAATACCATAAGTATACCTAATTTTCATTCTTATTTTTTTTAGGTATATTGCTTGATTTTTAAAACTTAACTAAAACACCTATACCTGCTTACAATCATTAATAAATAATATACCTAAAAACTATATTTATTTACTAAATTAGTTTTTTTTTATTTCTAGATTAAATAAGTTTGTAAATTGAAAACAACAGGTAGGTATTGTATAACATAAAAAGGTACTCTTTGTGTATAACCATAGATTAAATATATACTTAAATAGGTACTTATATCTATCTTTCATCACGCCCAAGGAATATACTACTCTCTAATTTCAAGAGGTAGGCAGGGACAAACTTTTAGTAAACTGAAAATAAATATTTACAATTTAAATGAAAAGGATATTGATGATGAATGATTTGATAAAGTTTTTTGTGAATTATCCATTGTGCCACTGCCAGTTTTCTTCATTACCTAGTATATTCTTTGGTGGTATTTTTAAGAACCAAAACTAAATCCTATCCTAATAAACGACAAAGTACAAAGTAAATTTGTTTTGACAAACAATGCGCGCTCTTTTTGCAAATTGTCAAAATATCGTTTGTTTTGTCAAACGAACGAATAGCAAAGGTATTCAACTATCATTCATACCGATTTTTTTTTCTCCAACTGCCTATCCATAACCTTGTTAGAGGTTAGATGGTTTCTACCTTAGAGGCACAGACCAATACTTCACCACAGCACTACTAGACTATTATATGCTTAGAGGATAGAGAAGTTTCTACAGAGTAGGTTTTGCACATTTTACCTACACTACAGCTGCTGCAATCTAATTTATATTAAGTAATAGCTCCACACCCAGTGTTTTTCACTTCTATCTAGATATCATTAACCATGAGAGTGAAAACTATGTTCCAAATAGTAAAAAACAAGTTCAAATATGGTCAATGTCAATGAGGTTTTAAAATAAAATGCAATTTAACAATAAACATTTATTGAAAATATTTAAATACTTCTTATATTAACGCATCTTTTTCTGTTTTATAAGATAGTTCCTGAAAGCAATTTGCTTGTCCTTAAAAGATCTCTTCACTTTTCCTCTTGCCTTATGCTTAACCATCTGGAAGTTCTTCGTTTTCCTCTTTTCTCTATTTGTTTTAGAACAGTGGATATTCTTCCTTCGATCTTTGTAACCAAACTTATCTCTATCCTCGCGACCTTGCATGACTGTTTCTAATCTTGCATTTTTATCATGTTTTCGTTTTTTGTGAATGTTTTCTATTGCTGATAAATCTACTAATTCACCCTTTTCATTAGCCTCCTCATCTGCAACATTTCGACTTCTTTTCAACCCACTAACTTGTTTTTTTATTTGTGCTGTCTCAATTCTTTGAAAATCTTCATCAGTGAAAATTTTTTCCATGGCAATATTTCGTGCATTCTTCACTTTCTCCTCTGTATCTTCTTTATTAAGTTTTCTAGTACCCTTTAAAGTTTTTCTTGGAGAATCTTCTTCAGTATTTATATTTTCGTCCTTCTCCTTCCTCTCTTCCTTCTCTTCCTCATCCTCTTCTTCTTCCTCTGCACTTTCTTCATCATTACTGCTATCAGATATTTCAATATCTGATTCATTATCAGAAGCAACATCAACCCATTCATCACTATCTGACCCATTACCTTCTTTCTTCTTCAGATCTTTACATTTGTGAGTTTTTATTTCTTCGCCTTTCTCTAGTAAAACCTCTGATCCTGGTATGTAATCTTTCACATCAACTTCGCCATATTTCTTTGTTTTCAATTCTAGTGTAGATTCTGTTGGTCTACCTCGGTCTTTCTTATGTAAAAGTGTGGGCATAGAAGATCGGTATAATTGAATTAATGACCTTGCTGCCATCATTACAGACTTCTCTTTATAAACTTTATACTGAACTAAATCTCTAAGCAAATCCTCATTAATTGCAAGAGGACATCTTGCACAGATTTCCCTTACAGCATTAAGTCCTACTGCCATGACATCAGTTGAATTCCTTTCTGTTATAAAATTGTTTGCAATTGCCTTCATGACAGGCTCTAAAATTTCTGGTGGTACTAATTCATGAGAAGCTTGTGCTGCAAATTGCAAAATTCTAGTTACCTCCCTCTGATGAGGTAACAATAATCTTGAAATGAAAGGGTAATAATTGAACAAAAACAGACTATGCAATCCAATCAATCGTGATATCACATCTAAGGTCATCAACTTAACTTCAAATCTGTCATTTGAAGATTCCAATTGCTTAAAAAGTTTTTCTGCAAAACCTTGGGGATTGTTAATAAGATGCAAAGCTGAAAAATTAAATATTGGCGCTTTTTCCTTCTTCTTTTTGTTTTTCTTTGCTATTTTTTTAACTTTATCAAGCATTTTTTCCCGTTTCCTTGTTTTCTTATTAAATTTGTTTGACATTATAGTGTCCTTGGGGTCAATTTCATCATCACTATCAGAATCTTTATCTTTCTCTTCTTCATCTCTCCCTAAGAAAAATTTAAGTGATGCCACCATGACCTTAGTTATTTTGGAAAAACAACCAACATCAGCTATGGTGTTAACGGTTTTGCCATCATTCCAAATATTCTTGTGATATAGCTCTATCAAAATATCAACTGAAAGTTTTGCAGCTTTTGCATTGCTATCTTTCAACATTGAGAAGATGAAGTTTTGCAAGGTCGAGTTCAACTTCATGTCCTTATGTTTCATGTTAAGATTTTTTATATCTGTGATAATATGGGTCTTCAAAAATTCTCTTAGCTGCTTATCCTGACATCTTAAGAGTTGAAAAAATACTTCCATTAGATCATAAGGCGTTAAGAAGTTCTTATTTCTCAACAATATTAAGCATTTGCACAGAGCAAGTCTCATTTCATTGTGTAGAATCGTGTTGTGAGTTTTCAATATATCAACTATTTTCTGTGGAAACGATTTCATGTGTGCTAGGTAACAATGAGCTATCTGAGCCAGGAACATAGCTTGTTCATCAAGTTTTTTACTGTACTGTGTTGGGCTTAAATTGAAAATTTCTAATGTAGTTTCAAAATGAGCAAGTTGCTGTTGAAATTCTTCTTTGTAAGACTCAGGATCCCTTTTTATTAAATTTTGTAGTTGTGCCAAATTATTTGGCAGCTGGTTATTGTGTCTCACCATTGTGAAAGTTTTACAGTTTCTCTACATTTAGTAAATAACGTAGCACGAACTTCACACTTAGTTTAAACATTAATTCCTAATTTTGCATGTATTTAATATTAATAAAACAATTTCAAGCATGCACCAATGATAACGAAATAACCTCAAAAAACTGTTTTGCAGTCAGTCATAATTACGGTATGACCACAGTATTGACGAATCAGTCAATTTTACTTTTGAAAAAAGTATTCCAATATAAAACGCCTGACATAATAAAAACGTTCCTTGTCAATGACTTAAAATATATCTACATATTGATAATTTAACTTATATATCAATTAGCAGTGCTTACATAATATAAATAAATACATGGGGCATTTTTTTAATACTGTATGACGGATCGATCCCTTTGTAGACATACAGAATAAAAAGTTACTGTCAATCAAATCAACCACCATCCCCTTCTGTTCTGCTGTCAGGCAAGTGAATATAAACAAGAGCATGTGGTTTACATGCCGCCGGGTTGTATTGTAGTTTTATTGATTATTTCATTGAACTATATGATTTTAAGGCTAAAATGTCTTATAAATATATTTTGCGTGCATTAAATGCTATAGGCGATGAAACTTCTAGTACATATCTAAAGAAAACATGTTATAATCTTAGTGTAAGTACTCCCGAGTTTACGTTATACATAATTGTACACATTATTTTTAATTGTGATGGCACTATTAATTATTATGCACTTTATTAATCATTTTTCGTTATCTATTTCTATTACCTATTAATATCTACATAACATGGGTATAATTAAGGAGTCAAAGCAAGGCAAGAGTGAACTGCATAAACAACACAAAACCCTCTCTTGAGTATTGCATTGTTGTTGCTGAAATCATCGCTGGTGGAAAAACTAAAGAAGAAAACGTTATCACGATTATATAAATTGATTTAAGAGGAAGGTTTATGAGTATTAAAAATGGAACTGTCATGTTTAGGAGCTGAGTAATAATAGTGAATCAAGTTGGAAAAGAACCAGCAAGCTTTTAGGGCATATTCTGTCTGTTACATACATATATACATACTGATATGCATATTTATATTTAAATTGCTGTAAATAGGAAGTTGAGGGCATGTTACTATAATTGCATATAGTAATTAATAAGAAGCACATTGACACTAACACTCTTATTAAGAAACTTGAAGTAGCGAAGTAGTAACTAAACTGTGTTTCGTCTCCGTCTATCATAATGAACTGCAGATTTGTTACGCGGAGACGAAATACAGTTTAGTTACTACGTCGCTACTTCGAGTTTATTAATAAGAGTGTAGAAGTTTTTGGCTTGGCTTTCCAATTAATGTGTCGCTTGAATAATGCTGATATTTTTATGAATTTGGGCAAAGTGTGAATGTAGTAAGATCCAGGGAGTTCAGCTTGAACCTTCCAAATAGTTTTTAGTTTCTTGAGACATTTAAATAAAACAATATATCATAATTTTTTTTTTTTTTTGTTTTTTATACAAATTCTATTTTTTCATTTACAGGACAAACTTAAAAATAATGCAATTAGCTACCCAGAGGCTGTACAGGAATTATCTGATCATGTCACACAATTTGAAGATGTTACATATTTTCAAAAGTATCTTTCAAACATACTTTTGGCACTTGTATCCTTGAAAATTCCTGTGACACCTATATTTTCTAATAGCAATGTCCAAGTTTGCAGCGATTTAGAGAAACTTAATCATTTAGAATATTCTGTGGTATTGGCTTTACTTAGTGATCACCCGGACATATTACAGTAAGTAGCTTTTTATCATAATGTTAAGAACTATAAATAGAGACAGCGCTAGACATAATATGAAGTATGAAAATATTTTAATCCATAATTGGGACGGAGTATGAGGGGTTGAAGGGTCAGTAGACTTTTGATTTAGAGCATACCTGTTCTGTTCAATATGGACAACTGGCAAAAAGTGGACACTGTTACTGGTGTCTCTGGCGACACTACAAGTTAAAAGGCAGTGATGGTGTGTGTAAAACATTGTGGTGTCAAGAAAAGTATTAAGTAATATCGTCTTTGGCCCTAATGTTTTCTATCATACAGCTATACAGGCTGGGGCAACCTTTGTTAGTTCTATTTTTTTTAAATGGCAATCAAACTTTCTTCAATTATATTATTCAAGGCAATGGCACGTCAAGCCGATATTCAAGCCGATATTGGACAGGCAACCGGATGGCGAGTGGTAATCTAGGCCTTTGAGTGGTACAGAGACCCCTGGTAGCGGCCAAAGTGACCCCAAATGGACAGGGGCGGCGATATGGGGGTGGGGCAAAATACATAAAGGAAATACCCTAATTATATAATAATTTTTTTTTGCCAGCCGAAACACGCGGGCCGTTCTTGCACTAGCGATAAAAAAAAAAAGTGAAAAGGCAACCGCTTCAAAATTAGTGAGCATACTTATTGACACCACCAAACGTTGGGAAAAAATTGCCATCCGATCCTGATGGACAGTTTCGGAGAAAACAACCCTTCAAAGTCGCCGAAAAACCCTTTTTTTCGATTGTTTCAACAAAAATTAAAAAAAAAAATAGTTTAAATCGGATGGTATTCGAAATTTATACTGTCCTAAGTACAAATAATGGTGTGTATCAATTTCATTTCAGGGGAAATTCTGAAGATTTGCAGAAATCATTATTTACTGCAGTGCATATGTGTGTGGTTATGGGGGAATGCCCATTTGCTATTAATGTTCTGTGGTTTCACCTATATGAAAATAAGACAATGAAAATAAATCACCTGTGGCTGTAATATATTTCAAGCTCCTCCCCAACCCATTTTCCAGAATGAAAAGTAGCCTATTTTCGAATCCACAATAGAAACTATTTATGCTTCAATTTTTACTTTCATCTAAATCTGATCAACTGTTAGAGTTGTAATTGAGCAACAAACATACAAACTTTTACATTTATGATTATACTAGTAAGATTAGAGGCTGAATTCTTGTGAATTTTGTTTCATTAAGCTTATTGACTTCTTTATTATTTTCAGATATGCCCTTAAGTATTTTGAAACGAATTCTGTTGCTCCATTTGATGTATTCTTCCAACATGAAGATTCTTACAATGTGGCACCAAAGAAGCGTAGGCTTCAAAATTGCAGACAAAAAATTACAGAGTACCACATAGTAAAGTGTTGCCATAGTTTTTTAACAAAATTGCCTAATGAGTTTTCTGGAAAATGGGACTGGTCCAAGTTTGTTTCGGATTTCAGTGGACATGACAATACAGAAATAAGATGGTAAGTGTTGAAAATAATTTTAGATTTACAAGCTTTTTAACTTTCATGAAAAAATTAACCATGATTGTAACAATTCTACTGTATAAGAAAAAATCAGATACTGTAATAGATCTCTTAAAGTTTTGTCAATCAGCTGGGTTTTTTTTTTCATTTTTCATTCCTTTGTTATTTTCATAAATTAAAGAATAATGGACCAGTTTTAATTTTTTAAGTGAACATTTTCTAATTATTTAAAAAAAATATATGCTTATTTCAGGATGGTAAAAGACTGTATGACAATCTTAACAAATATGACTGATGTTCAGTCAAGAATATTAGCTAAAAATCTCCAAATATCAGATTTAGATGAGTCAGAATATTTTGAAAATAAAGGAAGTATACAAATTAAGTCACTTGAAGATAGTACTCCTGATCAAGAGTTATGTAAAGGAAAAGTTGTGAATATTGATGGCATATTGCTGCCAGTTTATGAAGTTGAAAATGTTCAAGTAGGATCATTGGTTCCTGTTAAATCTACTATTAACAATTTAAGAAGTCTGGCTTTGGCTGTTGCTTCAGGTAACATTGATTCTTTTGGGCCACTTTCTTATCTAATTTTGCATAATTTAATATAATGTGGCTCCTTTAATATGGTTCTCACACATGAACAAATTTTTCGAATCTATTATCGTCAATGTCAAGTTAAAAAAACTTATAATGTACGAAAGTAAGCTGTGGTGAAAAGCAATTTGAGACATCCTAATATGACGTGAATTCTATATTTTTTTTTTCTTTTTAGGCAAAGCACTATGTCTAATGGGACCAGTGGGTTCAGGAAAAACATCATTAGTAGAGCATCTAGCTGCTGTAACTGGTCGAAAGGGTAGAGCTTTCAAAAAGGTACAATTGGGTGATCAAACTGATTCCAGAATGTTGCTTGGTTCTCATCAGTGCACTGATATTCCTGGGGAGTTCGTTTGGAGACCCGGTGTTTTGACTGATGTAAGTTTTTATGTCATATTGCTTGTATATTGAGAAGATAGACGATAAGAAATAGAAAATAACTGGGAATTACCGTGCATGTGATGTTGAATGGATGTAGATTTAACAAGGTTTTCAATTTGTATTTGTATGGTTGTGATTATAATGAAATTGTATGGTGCCTTACTTACGTAATTTAAATGGACGACCTACAAACATCGGAGAAAGTAGAACTCTTTAATCTATTACTTACTAACTTTCGTGAAGCCCATATTAGCTCTCATCCCCTATTATCGTCTTGAGTTCATGCAAAAATCCATAGAAAAAAGCACTGTCAGTTTTTCCCTAATATTTCAATTTTCCGGGTATTTTTCCCCATAAAATTTTAGACTAATATTACCAAATCAAAGACGCAGTGTCTCTGCCAAATTGTATATTGAGTGGCCTGGCAGTGCAGGACCATTTTTTTCTTAAATTGGGCCACTTGTTGCATAGGCTTTGAATAGGCTGTTTACTAAAGAAGACTGCCATTTTATAAAATTGTTTTAGGCAGTGCAGTATGGACATTGGTTACTTCTGGAAGATATTGACTGTGCAGCTTTAGACGTGGCCTCTACATTGAGCTCTTTGCTGGAACGTAATGCTCTATCTGTTCCGGGATATTGCGATTCTTTGCCTGTGACCCCAGGGTTTCAATTATTTGTTACTCAAAGGTAATTTAATTTTTTTATGCTGTTAGCTGTAATTTCGACGAAGCAAGAGCCGTGTAAAAATTGTAGACTATTTTTTTTCTTATTTATTATACATACCTACTTTAATTTGTTAGAGAAGGGTAATGGTGATTGTATTCAGGTCTCATATAATATACCAGCTAGTTGTAATTCATTTAACTTTAGGAGTTAAAATTAATTATTTGCAATGACTTAATCTGTATATTTCAGGACAGTGGCAACTAATTATGGATTCCAGAAGAAAATATCATCATCCAGTGCCTTATTACAGAAACATTTGGCACAAATTAATGTGGAACCTCTATCTAAGTCTGAATTAATGGAACTGGTTCAAACTCTTTATCCAACTTTGAGTACAATTTGCTCAAGAATGATAGAAGTATTTTTAATGTTTTCTGTCGGAAGTCACGACACTTCCCTCCAAAATACTGAATCTGACCAAGTTTCAAATACGCCTCATGTTAATTTAATAAGAGGTTCACGACTTATTTCTACAAGAGACCTTATTAAATGGTGCTCAAGAGCTATTATTGGTTTTGATGTGACGAGCCCCGAATCCGCTCTGAAAGTCTTACAGGACTCTTTGGACATATTCACATGTTCAGTATCCTCCCCTGAGCACCGTTTGGAATTATCAAAGAAGGTTGGCACATTATTGGGCGTGAATGAGATTACATCGGAGTTTTATTGCAAAAATCATAAACCAGCTGTCAAGTTGAATCCTAATACTATAGAAGTCGGCAGAGCCGCAGTAATGAGGAAAGAGAAATCGTTGGAAACAACTAACTTCGATACGAAGCAGACTGTGTTCTCGTTTACAAGACAATCAGCTTGTTTGATGGAGAGAATAGCTTGCTGTGTTATATCCAATGAGCCTGTGTTATTAGTAGGGGAAACAGGCACAGGGAAAACTTCTTCAGTTCAATACTTAGCTCGTCAAACTGGACATAAGTTAGTTGTTATCAATATGAACCAGCAATCTGATTCGTCTGATTTGTTAGGTGGATACAAGCCGGTCGATTTGAAATTCGTCATCAATCCTATACGAGTAGAATTTGAAACTATGTTCAAAAGCTTCTACAATATTCAAAAGAATCATAAGTTTTTAAACCATATTGAGAATTGTTACGAATCGGAAAATTGGAACAATCTTTTAAGTTTAATGACAGAATGCTACAGGTCTGCTTCTGAGAGGCTATTGAAACAGAATAGAAACGATGTTTTACTAATGTGGAAGAAATTTGGAAATAAGCTGACCAGGCTTGGGAGACAGATTAAAGCGGCTTCAAGTTTAACATTTGCTTTCATTGAAGGTTCGTTAGTGAAAGCAATGCAGGACGGACATTGGGTACTTCTTGATGAAATAAATTTAGCTTCGGCCGAAATTTTGGAATGTCTAGCAGGCTTACTTGATGATAAGAATGAAAGTATAGATTTGTTAGAGAAAGGTGATAAAGTCCCAATAAAACGTCATCCAGATTTCACTCTGTTTGCGTGCATGAATCCTGCTACAGATGTCGGCAAGAAGGATTTGCCCGTTGGATTAAGGAATAGATTCACTGAGTTTTTCATTGATGACTTGGTAGACCGTAACGACATTATTCTGCTGGTTGGAGATTATTTGTACCACATGAATCTGCCGTCGTCCAATTTAGAAGCCATATACCTATTCTACTCAAATATTAGAAAGGAAGCTCAACAAAATCTTGTTGATGGCGCAGGTAAGACTATTTATGTACTTTAAGGTAAGATGAGGAGTTTATATTTTTGCTATATACTATTTGATAATATTACTGCTAACAGAAGGGCAATTTTGTTTGCAAAGTTACTTCTGAACGTATTATTTATACTAGCAATTGCGGTAAATTAGTTCAGCTCTTGGCTTTTCCTTTCAGGCAATTCACCTCATTATTCTCTTCGGACCCTGTGTAGAGCATTAACGTCTGCAGCTAAAGCGAAATGTGGAACGGTTTCCAGATCTCTTTATGAGTCTTTTTGTCTATCATTTTTAACTCAATTGGACAGTTCATCACATCCAAAAGTGGAAGCCATGATCGCTAAGTAAGTAAATTAGTCATAAATGGAACTTTCATCCTTTATTAAATTAAGTTTTCGTTAACTAATTATATTATAATTTTGTTTGTTTTCTAGGGCGGTTATTGGCAAAAAGAATATAAAATCAGTATTAAACCAGTTGATACCGGAACCACAAGTCGAGGGACAGCAATATTTACTGTTTGAAGGTCATTGGATACCTCAAGGGAAATCAGATATAGCGATACCTGACGGTTATATATTGACGCCCACTGTAAGAAAGAATTTGCGTGACATCGCACGAATAATTTCATTAGGAAAGTTGCCTGTTCTTCTTCAAGGAGACACATCCGTTGGCAAAACGTCCTTAATTACCTACATTGCTAAAACATCAGGAAACTACTGTGTCAGAATAAATAACCATGAACATACGGATTTACAGGAATACATTGGGTCTTACGCTTCAGATGCAAATGGGAAATTAGTCTTTAAAGAAGGTGTACTTGTGGAAGCTATGAGAAAAGGTTATTGGATAATACTCGATGAGTTAAATTTAGCTCCGAGCGATGTCCTGGAAGCTCTCAATAGAGTATTGGATGACAACCGTGAACTCTTCATTCCTGAAACGCAACAAGTAGTAAAAGCCGATCCGAATTTCATGCTGTTTGCTACCCAAAATCCTCCAGGACTTTATGGCGGTCGCAAAATGTTATCGAGAGCTTTCAGAAATCGTTTTGTTGAGCTACACTTCGATGAAATTCCAAGAAAGGAACTAGAAACTATACTACACCAGAGATGTCATATACCACCTACTTATTCTAAGAAGATGATTGCTGTGATGGCGGAACTGCAAATGAGACGTAGAGGGTCCGCGGCGGTACAGGGAAAAGACGGTTTTATAACTCTTCGTGATTTATTTAGATGGGGCCAAAGATATAAATTAGCCTCCAAAGAAATATTAACCAATGATAAATTTTACGATTGGGACCAGCACATTGCCGATGAAGGCTATTTAGTATTGGCTGGTAAAGTGAGACAACCCGAAGAGAGACATGTTATAGAAGAAGTAATAGAGAAGCATATTAAACGAAAAGTCGAGCCTAACAATTTGTTTAGCCTTACTCCATTAACATCACCCATAACTAAATCAATATTGAAGACAGTTCTAAATAACGAGCTTAATGAATTCTCTAACATTGTTTGGACATATAACATGAGGCGGTTGGCGGTTTTAATATCCAAAAGCTTCACGTTTAATGAGCCAGTTTTATTAGTTGGTGAGACCGGTTGCGGAAAAACTACAATATGCCAAGTGATCGCAGCTTTAAAAGGAATTAAACTGCTTTCCGTGAACTGTCATATGCACACGGAGAGTGCAGACTTTATTGGTGGACTTAGACCAGTACGTCAATACAAAAATGATGGAAGATTATTTGAATGGGTAGATGGGCCTCTTATCAAGGCTATGGAAACTGGTGATATGTTTTTAGCAGATGAGATTTCTCTTGCCGATGACAGTGTTTTGGAGAGATTGAACTCGTTGCTTGAGCCTGAACGGCAGCTAGTATTAGCCGAACGTGGCACAGATGATGGAGCTGATATATTAATAATCACAGCGTCAAATAATTTCCACTTTATAGGAACTATGAATCCGGGAGGTGATTTTGGTAAAAAGGAACTGTCGCCAGCGCTTAGAAATAGATTTACCGAAATATGGTGTGATAATGTAGCTTCGAGACAAGATTTGTTAAGTGTACTTGAGAAAAGTGTCCATAAAGGTATCTCTTTGGGCAACCAAGAAGATGGCAGTTCAGGAATAGGAAACTGTATACTGAATTTCGTTGACTGGTTGAAAACATCAGAAGTCACTAATAACTTTCCATTTAGTATAAGAGATTTGCTATCTTGGGTTCATTTTGTCAATGTCACTGTATCTAAAAACCTTTTGGATCCCCCAGAAGCATACGTGCACGGCGCTTGTATGAGTTTCCTTGATTGCTTTGGGACAGCACTCACGGGGCATGTTGAACATAAAACTTTATTAATGTTAAGAAACACCGCCATTGAATTCCTGTTACACCAAATAAAAATGTTTGATAATGAAAGCTTTGCTAATCTGAAAGAATTGTTGACGAACGCAAACATACGATTCGTCGCCGAATGTGATGCATCTA
The DNA here is from genome assembly GCA_963924495.1 of Nemapogon koenigi. Classification (NCBI taxonomy): domain Eukaryota; kingdom Metazoa; phylum Arthropoda; class Insecta; order Lepidoptera; family Tineidae; genus Nemapogon; species Nemapogon koenigi. The sequence goes on from OZ004646.1 coordinate 7,035,856, forward strand.
AGTTTGGCATTAAACCGTTCTACATAGAAGTTGGTACAGCTCCTAGAGATATTGAAGATAATTTTACTTTTACTGCTCCAACTACGGGAATAAACACATTACGGTTGTTACGAGGTCTTCAACTAAATAAGGCTATACTTCTAGAAGGCAATCCTGGTGTCGGAAAAACGAGTCTAGTAACTGCTTTGGCCAAAACTTCTGGGCATAAAGTTGTTCGCATCAATTTAAGCGACCAAACGGTATGTAGTAATTGAACATTGTCTACATGCATTATTTTTATATCACAGCTCATTTTATATAACGCGGCAAAAGTCGGAGATTTGCCATTTAGACCATCGATTTTCACCGTGCGGCTATAGTCACCCGTGTAAGCCCCGCATAAGATGCCATTCCTAATTTGACTAAATTCTTGTAACCTACAGTCAGCTGTTTAAAAGCATGTTTTAATCTACATATTTTATTTGCAGGATATTACAGATTTGTTTGGCACTGATTTACCTTCCGAAGATGGTTCATTTGTTTTTAAAGAGGGCGCTTTCTTGAGAGCGCTGCAAAATGGCGACTGGATTCTTTTAGATGAATTGAATTTAGCCCCACAGCCAGTCTTGGAAGGTTTGAACGCTTGCTTAGATCACCGCGGTGAAGTATACATACCGGAACTTGGTAAAACGTTTAGAGTTAAAAAAGAAACACGACTTTTCGCCTGCCAAAACCCCTTGAAACAGGGCGGTGCTAGAAGAGGTCTACCAATTTCTTTCCTGAATAGATTTACTCAAGTGTATGTTGACACACTTACGCAAGAAGATCTTAAATTTATAATAGAATCACAATATCCTACTATTTCCAAGGACATCATTCAGAGAGTTGTTAAATTTAATTGTCATATTGTACATGAAATAAATGTCTTACAATCCTGGGGTCATATGGGTAGCCCATGGGAAATGAATCTTAGAGATATTCAAAGGTGGTGTGATGCCATGGTAAATAACCAACGATCCGGTCTAGATTTATCGCCTGGAAAGTTTGTTGACATGCTTTATGTCAATAGAATGAGAACTTGTGAAGATAAGATGAGAATGGCACGTATCTATGACGATCTTTTCCATCCAACATATAAAAGAAGTCAGGAGAACCCTCAGTTCGAGATAACGGAAAGTGATATCTTATTTGGAGATGTCAATATGGAGAGGAATATTGATAAAAAATACCGAAACAGAAAGGATTTAAAGAGCAGCTTAGTTGTTATGCGTAACCAACTACCGGTGTTGAAAGCTCTGGCTCAAAATGTGAAGATGAATTGGCTGTCTATTATTGTGGGATCAACTGCTACTGGCAAAAGTAGTGTAGTACAAGTTTTAGCTGACTTAACTGGCAACGAACTTCAAGTGGTTCCTGTGACCTCAGCTATGGATGTGTCAGACTTGCTTGGTGGCTTTGAACAAGTTGATTACAACAGAAATCTTCAGACTATATTTGATAAATTAGAGTCTCTGACCATTCAAGTAATACGGAGTTTGTGGCTAAAACAAAGTAAAGGTAACTCAAGCACAAAAAAGCTTCTAAATAATGTGCACGTATATAAATCTCTGTATGGTTTTGCTGATAATATTGATGCCATAAACAATGATGGCGAAAAGTTTAAAGAAAAAATAGAGTTTCTCCTTAGTCATTGTGACGAGTTATTAGTATGTGCTAGAGAACATAATATAAGCTCATTAAATGAAATGAAGACATCATTAAATATGCTTATCAATAAAATAAATAAAGATCAGTCCGTGAACACTGGTGGGAAATTTGAGTGGGTTGACTCTTTGTTGGTCAAATCTATGATTGAAGGATCTTGGCTTCTGTTAGACAACGTGAATTTAACATCCGCTGCAGTATTGGATAGATTAAATGGCTTGTTGGAAACTAATGGTGTTTTAAGTATTCCAGAAAGAGGGGAGGTTTCGGAAATTATTCCACATCAAAATTTTAGAATATTTTTCACAATGGATCCTAAATATGGTGAAATATCAAGGGCCATGAGAAATAGAGGCGTCGAAATATTTATGTTGCAATTCGATGACACTAACATGAATGTACTAGATAGAACGCCACGAATGGATTTAAATGCTTTGCTCGCCTCGTGTGGGTTACCCAGCATGTATCATGAAATATGTATTGACATACATAATCTTATGTCTTCGTATATTCAAGGTGAGGGCATTTAGTATTTTTTCCTGTTTACATAGAATATTTGAAGATACTGTATGTAGGTTGGTTTACTTTTTTTATTCAAATCCTGTATAGTTATGGTCAGCGACATATTGTTGCGAATTAATTACATTCAATGTAGCGTTTTTATTAATTTATTTAAAGAGCATCACGTAACATTTTTTTATTCGCCACACACCAAATACATTACCAACTTGTTTTTTTTATTACAGGTTTTGAAAAACCTACTATATCTCAACTGCTACAAGCTGCCTACCTAACTTGGCAGCAAATTGTTCGTGGAATATCTTTTAAGGTGTCAATTGTTAACAGTTTTTCTGACGTATACATTAAACCGAGATGTGGTGGAGATTTCGTCACCGTAATTAACGCCACACTGGCCGAGATGAAGAATACTATGTATAACGCATTGCAGAAATTAGTAGAAGATTATCAATTTTGCGGTGCTTCACAAACATGTCACACTCTATGTGTAGCATCTTTATGCAAACATTCTTCACATGAAATAATTAAACAAATAGCATACCCTGTTCTGCAACAAGCTCTGCATGAAGATTATAAATCAGTATTTTATTGTCTGTTTGATATATTACTGGCTTATCAGAGATGTCCTAATGAGCTTATATCCAAAATGCATCATATGATAATGCAGACAAAACTGTCAAAACCGACCGAGACCTTAATTTTCACATTGAATGACTTTGCATCTACATCAAATTCGTCAAATCAATCCTTCAAAAAGTACAATGAATATTATAAGCTAAGTAACATAGAACTGAATTCCACAAATGCAAGATATCTCCAAATGTATGATGCATTAATTAAAATATTTACCAATAATAATATTGAACAATGCAGCTTCTCTGCTCTAGATTACTCCAAAGCTGTTCTTCAAGGTAATTTGTCGGATGACTTCGTTAAATATCCCATTTTAAAACAATGCTATAATTACATACAAAATATTAATACACACATTCAAACTGTTCTATCATCAAGTGAAGTAGAAATGGACGATGCAACAGCGTGTAAAATTATACAATTGTTGAATTGGCGAAATAGATTCATAAAGATGTGCTCAATGCCTATATTTGTAAAAACTAAGAAACGAAATCCTTTGTTGAAAGAAGAAGTCGTACCAATACTCGATATGCATTATAAATGGTTCAAAAAATATTTGGTAAACGAACTTAACAAGACTTTACCTCCAAACCATGTCGCAATTAAACAGTATAATGCTAAAGACATTGGCAGTAATAATAACTTGGATGAGAAAAACGCTATACACAAAATAAGTAAAAAGGTACGAAAACTTAATGGTCAACCAAAGTTATATGGAAATCATGATGAATACGAACTCTGTGTGCAAAAACGGGAGCTATACTCAACATTATCTTTTAATTATAAACTTCCAATACAAACGCAAATGCATAAACTATCCATTGATGTTGATACTATAACAAACTACTGTTTAGCATTAGATGTACCTGAAAATGTATCATTATCAATTATGAATGAATCAGTATTAAAACTATTTAGTGACGATCATTCAAAAATCCAAAAATATGACATCAAACTATTACAAATTGTAGAAACGATAATAGCTACAGTTGTTAATTTACTTAAAAATTACTTTCTAACAAGTTTTTCTGGTCATGATGATAGAAAGGCGATATCATTCCGTGATGCTTTTGATATTCAAAAGGAGTTACAATTACTGTCTAGTTTAGTAGCAGTAACTAAATCAACGAAGGGTTTCCCGCCCAAATATAGAGATCTTTTGGAGCTTAAACTGAAGTTACAAGACCCAACATTTGTAGAAGATAAAAGGTACATAGAATGTTTTATTACTTATAGAAAAGGTGACACCTGTTGATATTAATTGCATGCACTATAAAGTTTTTTTCACTCAATCCCAAACTAGGGTCAAAGATTAACGAACTCCCTATTGGATTGTTTCTGTGTGTTAAATAATTGTATTAATTTACCTAAATTTATTTCAGAATATCGTCATTCATAGTGACATTTTGGAATGAATTTTACAAACACCTATTGAATTCTCCAGCGCGAGTGCCAAATCTTTTCATGGTTTCAAATGAAAATAATTCAGAAGAATCTGTGGATACTGGAAGGATTTCTACCAATATGCCGTTGACTTCCTATATAGTACACAATTTAACAACAACTAAAAATGATGGTAAAATATTGATCTATCTATCATCACGCCTTTTATCGCAATCGAATGCCATTTGTTACGATCCTGATACCTCTTTCGCTTCTTTTATATTCATCATACCTTTCATACAACTTGCTGTACTATGCTGTGTGTACTTTTAATATTTCCGTCGATCAATAAATTTTTTATATGTTCAATAAAACTATACCTAGGTCGTCCTCTGCCAGCATTTTCTTTCACTTCAGCCATATAAATCTTTTTAGTCAATCTTTCATTCTACTTTTCTTAATTTTTGGTCACAACATCATCTTTCACTTCGCATTCTTCTCTAATGACATCGTTCCGGATTTATTTTTTATATTGAAATATTTACTAATTAAGACAGCCTAATCCTTAATTCCTATTATCCTAATTAATGTGATAAATGCGAAAGTGTTTTTTTTGTTCTTTCACGTCAGAACGGAGAGTGACATAGGCTACTTTTTATCCCGGAAATCCTTCGGTATTTGTATAATTTACAAGTTTTATTTTATAGGTGGCCGGCCCTGTTTGGCATATGAATCGGTTTCTTTAAAAGACGAATCCAATTATTCAGCGTTACTAAAAAGGAGTCATAATATTTTGTGGAAGAATATTGCCATGCTAAGTTCATCGGCTATTTTCAAATTGTAAGTAACGTACCATTTTTTTTATCATTTCGAGATTACTTTTGATTCATCTTAATTATGTACCTGCCTACTGTTTTATTAATGTTTAGGATTCCGTACCCAAATGGTCCGTCCGTCCGTCTGTCACAGAGCTGTATCTTTTGAAACGTAGTAGACACTTGAAATTTTACAGAGTGTATATTACTAACTATGGCTGCTATAACAACAAATAATAAAAATAAAATACAGACATTTCGACGTTTTTTGCTCGATCTTAATAATGGCAATACATGCAAACGTCTAACTATAATGCATACCTACTTTTAAGTAAAACAATCGAGTGTACGGAACCCTTCGTGTGCTAGTCCGACACGTACTTGGCCGGTTTTATATAATAAACCTCAGGATTAGCTTACGCCCAGTTTCTGAAAGGCTTGTCAAAGTTAATCAAAGATTAGTTAATCAACAGCTGTCAAAATCCATACATTTTCACGTATTTGACAACTGTTATGTTTACTAATCGTAGATTAACTTTTGATCGACCTTTCAGAAACTGGGGGTTAGTCTTCGAAAGTGTACTTTTATTGAACATTAATTAGAGTATAGTAGACAAATCAATTATTAAAAGACTAACACTAAAATTAATAAGTAAAACTAAAATAATAATAAAACTTAACGTAAGTAAATAAGCTAAAAGAAAATACTAAATAAAGTACGTAATAAATAACTACAACATTATAAATAAAAAATGTCCTCCAGTGTGTCCCCCTCGAGGCACGGTGCCTAGCAAGCTAGCAGCATTTCCTCTCTGGATAGCTAGGCTGATTCTTTGTGCCAGAAAACTGCCAGCTCTTTTGTCACCGGTGGCCTCGACGAGACGCACTGAAAGATCTGTCAGAAATGATTTAGCACTTGGACCCCATGGGCCCAAGTCTCAAAGCCAACTGGCGTGAAAATGTAGCTTCCGAGAATATCTATTTTTTTTTTCTTTGACTAGAAGTCTTTATTTTAATGTGATACCTCTAAATGATTTCAGGAAAACTGACGCCATTTTCGAAATAAGAAAGTTCCAGCAATTAATTTGCTACTTGTACTTTGTGAAATATGACGATCTGAACAGTATTAAATATTCTAGTCAAGTGTTTGAAAAGGTTTTGTGTTATTTGCAAGAGAAGTGCGTATTTGTGAACATGGTTGAGGAAGGACGCAAAATACACGACGAATTAAGTGTTATATATGCAGCGACACTTGATAATGGCAGTAAAATGAAAGTTACCGTACTAACGACCAAACTATCTATGTTGACTGGTCTATTATCACTAAGACTTATGGCTGAAATAAGTCCAGTGGATGAAATAGAAAAGCACAGACTAAAAGTGAACTACATTGAAGAGGACATCAAAATATTCGACACGTTATTATCAGCGTATTACATACAAGGTGTGGTGTCTGGAACGATTCACGAATATGGAAATTGCAGTAAATCGTCAGATGTGGTGCCAGAAAATTGGGATCTCGATCGTTTGGAATCCGTTCATCCGTTTTGTGCCATACTTTTACGATTGAAAAAGGCAACAGCTGAGATGTGCCAGAAGTATTCACATGGAAACACTTTTAGACCATCTGAGCCTACATACTACACCTTTGCAAAGGTAAAGACAGGTATTTACTTAGTAGAATACATCGGAGTTCGCAAACTCAATATGCTTACTTTGTGAGAGTTTTAATCGAGTTCTCGTGCTTCGGAGGACACGCAAATCCGAAATTCTTTATTTATCCCTTAGTGTAATAAGAAGTGACAGCTCTAGGCTCATAAATTGCAGTGACGGGCATGACACTCTTGTCTTGATTAACATTACGGATCAACCTCAAGAAATGGCTGTGATAATTAGGTACATTGGCTCATGTTTAAAAAAATATTTTTTGGTTTCCAGGATTGCAAACATTTCGCAATATCTGTTTTGTCAGATACTACAATGGCTGCTATAATGACAGACAACCTAAAAGTGTGCGATACATTATTTGATGATTTCATAAAGGGACAAACTAACAGTACTACAACTAAAAACGCCCATACAACCATTAAAGAAACATCATCGTGGCTTTATTCCATGGAAGCATTTTCTAAGACTTTGGAAACCAAATATTCTGAAGCATTCCCTGATTTGGCCAAGCCACTGCTAATGTCATTGTCCCAAGTTATGTACAGTGTTTCAAATATGAATGATATGATTAAAGATTTAACAGTTAAAATTGCACACAAAGATGGGTTTTCTTCGGCCATAACTGAACTTATTGTGTACCCAAATAATATACCAAAATATGGGGAGAGGCATAATCATTTAAATAGATTTTTAGACAATCGTAATCTTTTACATTATCTTAATAAGAATGAGATGTCAAATGATAGTGAAAATGCTGTATTGGAGTAAGTATAATAAGTTTATTGCTTATATTAACAAAATTTAAAAGGCTTTGGCAGTCTATGTTTTAATCAAAGTTAAATTATGGAAAAAATGCAGATATAAATTGTATTTATATAATATATATTGTCGTTGCCTTTAATATACATACATGATTTAAGAGATAATATGGAGCCAAGTTTCAAAATTAAAAGAGTTGACTGTGGAATTGTATATTTGCTTATTTTATTAAAACTGTGCTATATTTTTCAGTGTATTAAAGATGTGCTTGAGCGAGTTGAAAATGTATTGCTTCTCTGTAGAAGAAATAGACAAAACATCGATAGCAGTCATTTCCAATACTCTCGATAGCATTGTTAAAGCTTGGGACAAACAGCAAGCTGACATCGAGCAGAAGAAACAGGATGACGACGCTCTGTTTGTTACTAAGTGAGTAAATTATTTTGACCCAGTTTTATCCAACAGTTAAAATCGCATCAAAATCCGTTCAGTAGTTTTTGCGTGAAAAGGTCACAAACAGACAGACGCGGCGGGGTACTTTGTTTTATAATATATAGTGATGAACTTTTGCTGTGAGCCTCGCAAGAAAATTCTGAATCTTAAAAATATTTTTAATTGGATTTTTAGAAAACAGGTGGCCGAAAGGTAATGGTGTAGTATATTTTTAGAACCGGTTCATTAAGCCCTTTCAATTGATACCAAACACGATAGGTTTCTAAAAAAAATAATTTCAAATCACATACAAAAAAATCATGACGTCAAAACTTTTATTTTTACGAACTGCCGCTCAAAATTATAGTTTTACCTGTGTGCCAAACGGCTATCCTGTACATCGATTTGCGGTTTTTTTTACGTAGGCCGTCTATTATGAGTAGACTCCGTTCTATAGGAATACATAGTAAAAAATAAAAATAGTGGCATATCACTGGTGACTGGACTAACTTGCAATCATTGGCGTGCGCGAAACATCTCAAGACTCGTATGTTACTCAATTATTTACATAGTATTTTAAACAAGTAATATATCAAGCTTCGGTTTGTTTATAAGATATAATAAAATATTTATTTATTCCCAAATTCCAGATCAAAATGCGAAGACATCGACGAAGATCTCGAAGCGTACGAGGAAATATCAGAAATGTTCCCCTCGTACACAGAAATTGATTTTAACGAATTCAAAGGGCCGAGTCTCGAACAAAGGAAACTACCAAGAAAACCACAGCCAAGCAACAATGGCCATATGTTGACATCTGAGGACATTACAAGGATTTATGAATGGCATTCAAGTATTCTACACAATTTGTCTTCAGCGGAATGGATTTCCGCACCAAAGAATGTACTATTGCCTGACTATAAACAACCATTGATGATGCGTTATCAAATCTTTAGTAGTGTTATAGATAATACCTGGACTGCTTTGGATGCTGATTTTGAAAGTAGAATGTCACCAACGTTGTTGTTGTTGATGTCAAGTGTTAGAAACGCTTTAGATGGGGAAGGTAAATAACATATTATTTTTGAAACAATAAGTCTATTCTGTTTTTTCACAGCGAAATGGATTTAATGAAATTTAGGTTATTCAAGAGCCATCGAGTGTATCAATTGGGATTTTAAAATTATATTTACCGTTCTGCAATCACGAATTATATCGAATTTTTTATCTGCGTACAAGTGGACGTTTAATAATATTTAAAAAATATACTGATTTACCTATATAATCAAACAAAATATTTATTTTTTTGGAAAAAAATCTTCTAGGCTTCTTTTCAAGTAGAGCACATGATTGAAACCAATTTGAGAAATTATTTCACTATCATGAAGCTACATTATTTCAGATGGACATAGATTATGTTTTAAGTAAAGAAAGTTAGGGTTTTTTGAGCTACCTTATATAATTTATTTATTCCGAAATAATTTAGCGGAAATGCTTATCGAGTTATCTGTTCAACAATTAAGAAACTTATGTAATTTCAGAGTCAGAAGTTCAGAAGACAGATTTCTATCGATCGGCCTGGATTAGCGAAACTAAACAATGTTTGCCGTTATTGTATAGAGTTAGGGAGGCTACAAAGATCCTATTAGATCAGTGGCCGGACTTCCCGTCCTTGAAAGATGTAAGTAAAAAGGTTCCTTTGTGCACATGACTTCACAGGATAGATATGGTTTCAAGTGAGAAAGAGAAAACATGGCCTTCAAATTTTCTGTATATCAAAGCTGTCTGTTTTTATAATAAATTATTATGCTTTGACTTTAAATTCTGATTAGAGATTATTTATATTTAACATTTGAGAATAAAATGTTGAGCTAGTTTTCTGGTATACCTAAATGATGTAAATTTACCGGTTTATAATGTTTCTCAAATATTATTAGTGAATAACCATTCTGAGAACTCAGCATATTTTTATGTTCATTATTGTTTTTTTTTATAATTACCCTGATTCAAAACACTTACACAAATACTAAGGCATTTTATTTTTTCAGATTATAGTAATTGTAGACAGAATTCTTGATTTTTCAATAACGAGTCCTGTGGCCAGATTCCTAACGGGCCTGGAACTTCTACGTGACAAAATCGAAGAATGGAATAAAAACGCTCACAAAGGCAACAACATGATAGATGTGTCGCTCGAAGTTGGTCAACAAATAATCAACTGGAGAAAATTGGAAATGAGCCACTGGAAAGAATGTCTTAATAGTGTGAATAAAAGGTAAAAATATATACTTATTATGTTGTTATATTTTACACATTTTTTTATTCTGCAAAGAAGCCTAGCTCTACTCTGCCTGTACCTACCTACCTACCTACCGGCTCCAGAGTATGCTGCCCAAGACAAACAATTTATCAGCGTGCCACATAGCATACCCTCTGCCCATACGCATACGCCGCTTTTCGTCCCGCTCTTTTGTTCCTCTTTCCGCGATTTTATCCTTTTCGCACTGTGTCACGCGTGTTTGTATGGCAAAGCCCTGAGATGCTCTATATTTTTCCTTTATATTGATCGACGACCGATGGTATTTGTATCTAATAGACACCTATATGTATATGTAAACCGTGACATGTATAAAATAATCTAGACTCTAGAGTTCGTAATATCAATAACAATTTTCCAATGACGAAATAGTACCCTGTTCTCGTCTGAGCACTTATTTCTTTATCTCTGCATCTGTCACCCAGTTTCGTTTGGTAATAATATTATTATGTATAACTTTTTGTCTTTTAGAATGGTAGCAGAAGCACACAAGTACTGGTTCCATATGTACAACGTGGTACATTCTCATTTGACTGGGGAATCTAACAGTGACTCTGTGACAACGGTTTTACAAAATTTTATTGAGAAAAGCAATTTGGCTGAATACGAAGTCCGTCTTAACTTAATTTATATATACCATTGTCACCTGGTCCATGTAGAACGAAGTAGAAAGCGAGGTATGTTGTTTTAAGAACGGGCTGTGAGACTGTCAACAGCGGTTGAGCATTCGCGAGCATGTTGCTATAACTAAACTCTTATGTATTCACGGGTTGCCTTATGGATCCCGGAGCCGTGTTGCCGGTATTAGGGTACCCAGCGAAAGCAAAAGTCGTCCTTCTTTAGCCGATGGTATTTGTGAGGCTAGACCTAACGAGTGTCCAGGTCTGTTAATATATATATATATATATATATAGCTGGAAAATACTCTTAGTGTGGTTTGTCGGATTAGGTAGTGTGAAGAAAAAAAAAGAAGAATACAATCGCCGAGCATGTATGAAAGGCATGATGAATATAAAAGAAGCGAAAGAGGTGTGTAAGGATCGTAGCAAATGGCATTCGATTGTCTCTTGGAGTAAAAGACGTAATTATAGATATATAGAATTTCTTTGAATCTTATTTGATAAGTTTTTTATATTATTAGCATGAGCATTTAAAGTTTATTAAAAACCTCAAAAACTGTGTACAGTTACGGTAAATACATCGATTTTTTTTCAGATGAACTGATTTCAATATTATGGAACACCTATAATTACTACTCACAGTTCAGTGAACAGATAGTGACGTACATAAAGCAAAAACGTGCTCCTATTGAGAAGAAATTGAAAGATTTCGTTAAAATAAGTAGTTGGGACCGAGACCTCAGCTACTGGAGTGTGAAGGACACTGTAGAGAAGGCACACAAAGTACTGCATAAGCATACAAAAGAGTTTGAGGTACTTTATTGTATTTTATGATGTATTGTCTAATAGAGCCGTGCTTTAATGCAAGCTAAGTATATTGTACGATGAGTAATCTACTGATAATGATATGTTTTCTTTTACAGAATTTACTAAAAGAGGGTGTTGCAAATCTGATTGCAAATATGGGGAACGATCATGTTGAAATTGTTGGGAAAGAGAAAAGGTCCGTCTCCCTGAACAAACCAGAACCGCTTGGGACATACTTGGCATTACCAAAAAATGTAAAGGTATGTGATGTGATAAGTCAGTCTTATTTCAATTGCACAAGGCTTATTTCAATATCATGGTATCATAAAATATTTTGAAAGTGTTAAATTCCAACTTTATTTTGGCTTATTTGGAGGGTCGTGACACTTGTTGAGAAACACTGACTTAGCCATTTGCGGGCAATAAATTTATTTAAATTAAGCCCATTACGATTTCCAGATGAAGCAGTTAGCAGATTGTAAATTGAATAAGGACAGATAATCATTGTAAGTACAAAACTGCGTGTCCATTTAAACAGTCTTATATTCTTACAGAAATTCATAGATCATGCACATCAGCCAACGAGGTTTGCAGAAGAAAGCAGTCTCCTTCAAAAGGTTCCCAGCTTGTTTAAGAAAGCAGAAGTTATATGTAAAGATACAATGGAACGTACGAACTATTCACATTTGGTGGAACGATTGGACGAATTTGTGACACAAGTTATTGAAACAAGCTCACATCTGGAATCACTAGAAGTATGACCAACTGTTTAACCAATTACTTGTCGCCATTTTTGTCATTCCATTGATTGTGCAAGTGCACGCCAATTGCTTCTTTGAGTAATTTTAAGAGAATCTACCATTATGTTTCTGGGGTTTTAGGATAATCCTTGTACTTATAACAAGTTTTCCACCCCGCAAAATCACTGCTGACACGATCCCATTAACACAGCTATATGTTCGGAACTCTTTAAGATATCCCGATCAAACAATGTACTACTTAGTCTAGTCTAGGTGGTATCCCTATGATTGCTCAGTTATTTAAAAATTTTACATTTCGGAGCCTATTATGAGCAAACATTGGGGCTGACAGACAGACAAAAATAAAAAAAGGTGTTATATCTTTTTCCGTTTCGTATAAATAAGATAAAGAAGATTTTGGTATTAATTTTGAAATAACAGACATACACTTCTATTTTATTTATTTGTATAGATTTAAGTTTTCTATTTAATTTTTCAATGGCAGAATTAATTAACCTTTTTAAATAAAACCATTTTATCATATAAATATAATAGATTAAGAATCTCAATTCAACAACGTAAAAAAATATTTTTTCAGGTCGATGCTGGCGCGTCAAAAGAAAAACAAACGTCCCAAGCCAAAAATATACTTCAACAGAAGCGCAAGGCTCTCTCAGATTTGTTTAGATATCTTACTAAAGTTGGCCTCAATTATCGCACAGGCTTGGTTTTACTGAACGCAAATTATATGTTATACGATTTCACCCTGCCGCCAGTCGATTTGGATGCTGCTTTGTCTTATTTAAAAAACAAGTAAGATTATTTTATTGCTTTTTAATTAATGTTTTCTTAGAATTTCATTGGACCGATCCAGAATATAAAATAATTATTTTCTTGCAAAGTCAAAAGTCAGGATAAGGGTACTTAAATTTGAAATTTTAGTCCTTTCGTTGTGATGACGACAACAGTGACAATTTTATATAAATCGAGTAGAGTATAAGACAAGCTTTGCTTATTTTATGGGATTCACGCAAAAACTAGTTAACCGATTAAGATTGATCTTTCATAAAAGGTCTGTGACAGCTAATGTCCTATAATAGGATTATGATATTTATTGAGATTACTCGATTCAATTTCTGATAATGTCAAATATTACTTGATCATAAATCGCTTGTGATTCTCGCGTTTTAAAGACTCAGAATTTATGCAAACGTCTTTGATTTTTCAGACGTTGTGACACAACTTTATCTATGTTTTGGTCGGGATGTGAGAAATATTTCCAGAGGAACATAGCTCGACACAAGTTGCTCAGCACCTCTCTGTTAACGCCACACCAAGATCTAGGCCTGCAAAATATCGACCGATGTAAAGGATTTGCTGCTGTATTAATGGTAAATATTTAGCTTTTTAATGACTATTATTTTTATATCAGAACTATTGTAACTGAATAATTTGATTTTTAAATGAATTATTCTAAACTAATGTCCCAATTCTCTCAATTTTAACAATTCCTTATTTTTCTTACAGAAAATGACTGCAGTTCAAAAGAACTCAATATCTATATACTCCAGACAACTCTGCGATCTAAGAACCATAGCCTCTAACTTCACTGCAGCTTTAGATATAGACAAAACTGAAAAACAGTTTAGTGTACTAAAGGAAGAAATATTAACTATGTTTGATTGTTACGCCAACTTTGTAATAGTTCTTGAACAATTTTATATATTACTTAAATCATGTCCAGTACAAAGTGATTATTCTAGCTTCGAACCCTCGTTCGATTCAGTACTATCAAATTCTCCATTAGTAAATTGTTACAAAAATAGTCAAGAATGGATTAAACTTGTGGATAAAGTCAAATCAATACTAGCAATGGTGAAGAAACAAAAAATCGCCTTACAAAAACTGAAATCTCCGCCACCCAAAGTGTTCGGGGAAATTAATGAAGTGTGTACCTACTCACAAGAACATATTAGACTAGTTCAGGATGCTAAACATATTTTACTAGTTATCAAGCGTGACCTTGATAATATTTTCCAAGAATACAAACTCAATATTACATATATTGAAAATGAGAGGAATCATTCAGACCATCCTATTATTCGTAGTGTTGTTACATTATCGGACTATATTCAGCAAACTATGGCGAAAATAGATTGTTTAAATACCGAAGATAATACTGCAATGGAATTAGATGATGTAGATATTGTTAAGGAATATGCAAAGAAAACCGAAGATGTTGTTGCAACAATGCTTTTGATATTGCAATCTATATACAAAAACCATTTAACAACTAAAGAAGATAACGTTCTTGATGCAATTGATGAGATACTTGATGAAGGACAATCTACACAATCAAACGATGTTGTTGATGATGGTCACCTGAAAGAATTACTACAAGAAAGACTGTCACGGGATGTTAAATTGCTCCAATTAGATTCATTGATTAATAAAACTAGTTTATTACTTAATACATACATTAAATATTCACATGATGCTGAAGTTGCTGATTCTCTGAAAGATCTAGCTTCTAGATTTTTCCCAATTTTGGAACAAACTATACTTTTTACTCAATATTTCTTAACGCAGCAAGTCGCCTTACATAGGGTTTCCTGTAAAATGCTGGCGGTTTTATTGAAGATTTTCACAGATCTTTCCACAAAAGGGTAAGAAAATTTATATGCAATCTCTAATAATTAAAATAGCTTATTCTTGATAGTTATTTTGCTCAACCTGTGATTCCAACCCGGGTTCAGACGAACCACTGCGCTAAATCTGTCGTTAAATATGTTTACAGCTCCCACACCCTGTTTCGGCGAGATGAACGGTGCCCTAGATGTTATCCTATGCACATTCTGGCACATTCGTTCTCCCGTAACAATATTATTGTGGCACAATCGTACAAATATAATATTAGTAGCTTGATGTTGAAAGTAGTAATTTATCAACCATGCAAAATTTCAGATTTTGTAAGCCCGCTGACATTGACACGGAAGATGGTCAACATGATGGTGGCCCCGGCAAATTCTCAGGAGGTACCGGTCTTGGAGAGGGAGAAGGGCAGACAGACGTCTCGGAGAAAATAGAAAATCAGGTACATATTTACGTGATAATAATATGATTTATAATCTACACGCTGCATTGAAACAAACTGCAAACATTATTTTGTATGTACCGGTTCTAATTATATTATATAATATTAACAGGATCAGCTTGATGATGCAATGAAACCTGGCGAAGAAAGAAAGGAAGAAGAGCGCGATTGTAAAGAAGAAGAAAAAGGCGTAAATATGACCGATGACTTTGATTCCCATTTACAAGACGTTGACAAAAAAGGTAATTTATAAACTACCAGGTAGTTATCAATTGCGCAGTAAAAAAATTATGAGTATTAAAAATTACCAAGAATATATAATATTTGTTATTGTAATTTAGATGGCGATAATTCTGATCAAGAAGAAGATGCCGAAGACGCTGATAAACAAATGGGTGAAACGGACAACGCTGCAGAAAAGTAATAATATTTTATTAAAATTATATATTGTTTAACATTTTACTTGCATTGATACATATTCGTGCAACTATACCTAAATATTAAACGATTAATTAAACTTTATTTATAGGTTGGATCAACAAATATGGGGATCTGATGACGAGGATCTGCAGGAAGAGGAAAATCAAAACGATAAGGAGGAGAGAGGTAAAGGTGAAAGTACAGGAGAAAAGGAAATGGGTGCAAAAGAAGAAGAAGAACAGGGAGTTGATGACGGGTCTGATGGAAAGGATAAGAAGAAAAAAGATATTAATGAAATGCAAGAACAAGAGGTTGACGATGATCATGTGAGTAAATGCAAACGGTTACACAAATTCTATAATATTTTTTTCAATACAAATTATTATAACAAGTTTATTATACGCTAATATAATAACAGTTAAAGAAACAAGAGATGTATATGCTGGTACAATAAGTGAAATGCAATGATAATTATCAACATGTTTTCAGGTGGATCCATATCATGGCAACGAGCAAGCTCTCCCGGAACCTGAAGAATTCGATCTACCTGATAATATGAACCTGGATGGTGAAGAGGACGGCGAAGATAAGGTAAATTATTATTATTGTCAATTGTTACTTATCTGATATAATAATCTGATGAATTATATTATACTTATGATATTAATATATTTTATTATTTAGGATGGTGAAACAGAAACAGAAAATCCATTCGAAGTTGATATTACGAAAGAAAATATACCAGATGACAAGGAAGACGAAAAAGGGGATGATAAAGGAAAGGACTATGAGAAACAACTATTATCTTCGGATAGCGAAGATGACGAACCTCAGGACAAAAACCAGGAAGTTAGTTTAACATTTCTAAATTAATTGCTATGATCTCTGTTTACTTTTAACTTGCAATATCATATTTTAGCTTGAAACTACTTGAGATCCTAATCAGAACACTTTTTTGTGTAGGATAATTCAAAACAAGATGACGACGGCGAGGTTGATGATAAAGAAAAAGAGACTGACACTGTAGATGAAGAAGATGGAATTAATGATGACAATGTAGAAGATATCACAGAAGATAAATCCCAAGACCCAGAGCAAAATGATGCCGATAATGAGGATATGCCGAAAAATCCTGATAAAATAAATGAAGAAGATGAGAAAATAGATGAAACAAAAGAGCGTAACCCCGAAGCACACCCTTCAAATGACGATCAATCTCAAGAAGATGCAGCTGAAAATGCTGAAATGAAACAAGGTACCGATGACAATGTGCAGATGAATCCTGATCAAAAGAAGGATGAGGATGCTGAACCTTCTGTAAGTATTTATAATATCAATTATTTCAATCTATCAACGTTTAATTTATCGCATATCACCGGTTGTATGGCAAATAAGCTAAACTTTTATGAATTACGCAGGAACTAAACCAAGAGCAAGTTGGTGATGATAAGGAAGCAACAGGTCGTTCCGAATTAGACGACAGCGACAAAGGACACCAAGGTCGGAAAGATAAAGCAAGCCGTGCTGACGATAGTTCACATAACCAAGAAAAACAAAAACGCCACGAAAATAAACCTGGAAAAACTGAGCAAGAGAGAACTTTAGGTATGTCATAGCTTAATAAAAAAAACTCAAAAAATAAAAACTGGATTACTAACCTTTACTTAAATTTTATAGGTGATGTTAATGCTGAGAAACGAAACAAAACTCGCACTCTTAATATTGAGGATGAAAACACTGGCGATGAAGGTGGAGAGGATAAAAATGAAGAAACGGAAGAAGCTTGTCATGTAAAACAAGCTAATGAAAACGACATTCAGGTAAACTTTAGTTGTTTTATTTACAAATAAATAAAAAAAAACTTTTATTTCGGACAACTCTGATCCATAATTGGTTAGTATTTTTATCTTAATCTATTGTTAGTATTAAAAATAAAAGTATCACACACTGGAGGGAGAACAGTTTTTTGTGTGCAACCGAACCCAATGCCCTATGATGGGACAATCCCATCTGTCGGCTATCATGTTCAGGATGGTGTTGGTGTGATGGTGGTGTTTATACCAGTGGTATCAGAGTTAAATAATTTTATCATGAATTCCTAATGTTTTTTCTTTACAACAGGCAATAGATGCCGCAACTAAAGAGCAAGCAGACGAACAACCTACTTTACAACAGGAGAATGAAGATGGAGACGAGATAAAATCTGATGATGAAGTCGCTATGGATGTGGACGAGGATGAAATGCAGGTATAGTGAATAAGTGCAGTAAGGATACCCAGCGATAGACAAGTCTTCCTCATCTGGCCGATGATATTTTTGAGGTACTAAGAGGCCTTTCGATCACAAAAACCTCAACAGAACTGCTGGCTTAGACAATGTACAACTTAGCGAATAGAATCTAGAATAGATAACTTTATATGTATGGGGCCGACTGAAATACAAACACGCGACCAAACGAAACTGTCGTTCAAGCTGACAAAACCAAGTACATAGTAGAAAACAAAGCGTAATTATGTCATGTTGTCTACAGTTAAGTGTCTTTCATGAACGCAAAGTTAGCGTCTGCCCACAGTGTGTAGATAACGCTGAAAAAAAGCACGAACAGCTGATTTTTTGATGTTAGGTCCGGATTTTCCACGGTTTCGGATTTTTTATAATTTAAATTGTTAGAATGCATAAATTGAGTTCTTTTATAATTATTATAATTCGGGTATAAGTTTCTGCACATAATATTATGTTTTAGCGTTGCGTTAGAATATACTATTATATTCGTAATTGTTTAAGGGGGCTGGCCACTCGCTATGTAACCTTTTCTATTCCATTGTGCATTTATTATAAAATATCACCCATTTCTATAGGACAGTCTTTGAAATATACTTTGAATTGCAGGTTGACAAGGCCGAGGAAATACTTCCGGAGAAAGTGGGACATAGTAAAGAGGAGAAAGATAAGTCACGGAGTAATAAGGATGGTGGCGATGAGCGTACCGGCGACACGGCGGTCGAGGTCGATGGTGACAACGTGGTCACCGAGTCTGTTCCCAGAGGCGCCGAGACTACGTATCATACTAGGTTATTATATTATTTTATAGAGACTGGCAGGCGCGTACGTATATACCAAAGATTTAGTATAGTCGCGCGGGCGCTCTACTAGATTGGCAATGCAAAACAGAAAATGCATATATACATATACGCGTATGTTAAAACGAGACCGTTTTTTTTACTACCAACACCCTGTAACAGCCTAGCGTCATTCGTAATTTCGCTTATTTTTGAAAAATATCCTGTTTTAAAGTATAATTTAGTGTTTAGTAGACGTGATTATTTATGGTTACGTGCAGTGCCTGGATGTAACTCATCTAAGATGAACAATCCACAGAATTACACATTTACACGCACACTCGTGTCACTCATGACTTAATTTTTTGGTCTCGTTCTAAGGCGACATTACTAATCTAGTAGAGCACCTGCATATTACATTCTATGGTATATACAAAGTTATAAAAATACACACTCAGTGTGAATAATCAATAGAAATTATGAGGAAATTAACACAGCCAATTTATTTATTTATAAGGAGAATTTACAAAAGGTGTAGGTAAAACAAGACATACACAAAATAACACTAAAAAAAGTGAGGAAGTGCCCTACCCTTTACGAGGAAAAGAGTAACAATAACATATAACTATTCTAAATACGAGTAAACTAACAATAAAGCAATTGCTCGTATTAAAATAGATGTAAGTATCCGAGTCATTTGTATTGTTGTCTATTGCCTTTTCTATATTGGTGACCCCGAGCAAGAACAATCGAAATCGATATATAGCTCTGGTTGAGATATTCACTCATCTATAACTGTCAAATTACAGACTAGAAAATGGACTCAACGCAACTTCTTCAATGGACATGCCGATCGAGGAATATACGAGTATACGTGAATGGCTATTGGCGTCGAGAGTGGGAAGTATGGGCGGTGTAGAAGCGGCAGCTGCCTGGAGATCATTGTGGCGCGACACTGGCGGACAGGCGCGAGCACTGTGCGAGAGATTACGTCTGGTCTTGGAGCCTACAGCTAGATCTAGACTTGCTGGTAAATATAGTTTTTGTTTTAGTTTATGGGTCTGTCCGAGAATTATTAGGACTATTGCTAATATCAACATGCATACAAAATGAAGTTCTTGGCGAACGATGCAGTAGGAAATTTTCAATACCTACTAAAACATCACATGTTACCAAATCATAAAATTCTCCATTTCAATATTGACCTCTTGAGAAATAAGACGTGCAAGAAGTAAGTATGCAAGTTTAAACATAGTTCAAGTATTCCGTCCAATCTAAACTACCACTATGGATGCAGGAATAACAACACAAGTGTTATAGGAAACATAATGTACTTGTGTTGTTTTTAATATTTTAAAATGACTAGCTAAATTAAGAAGGATTATATTTTCTAAATCCTACCAAGTAGAAAACTGAGATAATATACTCTGCATAAAAATTTGAACATATTACAATAATAAAAACAAAATTTCAGGCGATTACCGCACGGGTCGTCGTATAAATATGCGGCGAGTGATAGCATACATCGCGTCACATTTTCGCAAGGACCGCATCTGGTTGAGACGCACGAAGCCTGCGAAGCGAGAATACAAGATAGCGGTGGCGATCGATGACTCTAGTTCGATGTCGGATAACCGGTCCAAGGAGTTGGCGTTTGAAAGTCTTGCATTGGTCTCTCAGGTGAGACAAGTGCAATTTAAATTAATCAAGCCTAGCTGTTGATCTATCGTTAATACAAGGTCATCACTATATTTAAAATACGCTTGAAACACGCCTGCAAGCAAATTTGAAAACTTTTTAAAATTATTCTACTAACTATCCGCGGCTGCGCCCGTGGAAAATGTTTAACACTCTCCGATCATTTGTGCAAAAAATTACGTCGATCCGTTGCTCTGTTGTGGCGTGAAAGAAAGACAAACGAACACACTTTCGCATTTAGAATATTGCATTTGTTAACTAATCTTTGTTTGCAGGCTCTCAACTTATTGGAATCGGGCGATCTAGCAGTGTTAAGTTTTGGAGAACAACCAAGTGTCCTGCATCCCTTTACCGAGCATTTCTCGGAACATTCTGGAGCGAAAATTCTTGAGAAACTCCTCTTCAATCAAACGAAGACCAAAATAGCTCAACTTTTGGACTATTGCAGTGTGTTATTTGAACAGCAATCTATACGCAGTGACACGTTTATTGCTAAGTTGTTGGTCGTCGTGAGCGACGGACGTGGGATTTTCTCGGAGGGAGAGACTAAAGTCATGCAAGCAGTGCGAAGAGCTCGCCAACAAGGAATATTCCTGGTCTACGTTGTGATAGACAATCCTGATAATAAAGTGAGTTGATATCATAGTTTTGTATAGTGTGTGGCAGCTAGAAACAGCTCTGAGAGCACGAGAGTTTTTGTATCATCATGAATTGCGTATTTTTGTATGGGAACCATAGAAAATTACGTCAATTGGTTGATCATACAGTGCAGACGACAAAATAAACTCTGGCTAGCAACTCAAGAGCTGTTCTTACAGCCAACATAAAGAGTTTAAGTTCTGTCTTAGTCTTTTATATTTAATGACAGATTTGTAAGAGAGTGATAAAACATAGTTTAAACACTAAACACCGTAATTCCTATTTATACATCAGCCACGGTTTAGTTATAATATACCTACTCGTTATATAATTCCACGAGTTTTTCCAAGGATAATAATTAATCACTTTTTTTTACACTTTTCAGGATTCTATAATGGACATCAGAAGACCTTTCTTCGATCCAGCGACAAACAGTTTGGTTGGCTTTGTGTCCTACTTGGACACTTTTCCGTTCCCGTTTTATCTGATATTGAGAGATATGGCGGCATTGCCGAATGTGCTGGGAGATGCGTTGAGGCAGTGGTTTGAGTTGGCAGCAAATAATTCGTGTTAACTTTAGATTTCATTGAACTATTTTTAATTAATCATGTTACCATTAATTTGGATAAGCAAATGTGATAATTTTAAATATTAATTTTATTAAGATATCAATAGGACATGTATGAAAATTATTTTTAAGGCAAAGTTTTGTTCCATTTTTGATATTTCTTATCAATATTATATTTATCTAACATGTACATAAAATGTTTTATTTTAAAAATCCGTCACTGACTTTTGCCACCATCATTGATATCTTAAATTCGTTCATTGCCCGTGGTACACCCGCGTAGTCTACCTGGGTATACCACGGGTAGAAAATATTTCCCGTGGACACCCAGGTGAACCATTTGGACCAATTTGAACATTTTATTTAATCAAAATCAAACCACAGAAAATAAAAATTTGTAAATGAAACTGACTGAGTAAACCGCTAACTTTAAAGACAATCGTTTAGGGTTAAATGAATGAGGAAATTGTTGAAACTAAATAAAAACAAGATTTTCAAAAATAATTTTATATTTGTCAACTGAAATGGAACAATCTAATAACATATTGTTGTATTAAACAAGAGAACGTAGTCTTTATAATTACGAATAATTATGTTTATTAAATTTCTTTACTTAAAACACTTTGTCCACCTGCCATCTCTAAATTGTACACATTTCTTATACATAGGCACTATGTATTATCAATGCACTTCACAAGCTAAAATAACTTCTACATAAATATTAGTATATAAACTGAGCACATTTTTACCAATTTGGTGCTAAACTTCAACAATAGATATAGCAAAATATAATCTATGATAAAATATACTTAAACTTAGTAAAATATTATAACTTAATTAACCTTGACTAACCTAATGTTTTACCTTCTCCATATGGATTGTTAGGTTTATATGTAGATGTTTCATTAGTACCGTAGCAGTTAATACACTAAATGGAGCTCTTTACGGACGAAATTAAATAGTACTCAAATACTTAACTATTCTTGAAAGTTTTTATTTTTGAAGTGAAATTCAAAATAGTATGTGCTGACATTTTGTTAGTAAAGTTATCAATAGGTTGCTAACAATTTTCCAACATTTA
The DNA here is from genome assembly GCA_963924495.1 of Nemapogon koenigi. Taxonomy (NCBI): domain Eukaryota; kingdom Metazoa; phylum Arthropoda; class Insecta; order Lepidoptera; family Tineidae; genus Nemapogon; species Nemapogon koenigi. The sequence continues at coordinate 7,058,791 of OZ004646.1, forward strand.
TTTAAAAACACTTTGAATAATAACTATTTACAATAACTTTTTTAATAACATAAATATTAATCATAAGAAGACGTTATGTTCACAGGACATTAAAGTGTATCCAAATACAAAATCTAGTATTTATATAAGAGACACTACAGTTTCTTAAATAACTTAAGAATAATAGAAAATTGTGTATAAACATACAACACTAATTTAACTAACAGGTATTCATGTATATAAATTATGAAAGATAATTTCAATTATAGAAATTCCTAATTTAGAACAAGGCCATTGTGGTGAAAGATGCACACTTGGTAGAGCACTGCAGGTAAGATAACAATATAGATGTTCAGGGCAGTGATTTTGATAGTTTCTAATTAGCAGAATCCTTCAATGTATGGTTGTTAGTGTCTTCAGTCTTGTCGCCGTCATAGAATTTAGGCTGAAAAAATAAATTACAACTTTTTTTAAAAGCAACCGAGAATGCGAGTTCGCTTCAATATCATAAAATAAATACTGAGTTTTATGATCTAGCTAACTAAGCAGTTATTTTAGCTAGGCACGAATTAAATTCATAACAATAAAATATTGCACGCCTTTGTTTAGTGAACAAATTACGAAAATATGAATTTCTATTTTCCGATTTGGAATGAACACAGCATGCTTCAATGAAATTACAACTTTCAACAGTAATCCTAAAAGTAACTTATAACTGAATTCGAGATTTCGTACGGAGAGTAAAACTATGGAAGTAAAATTATTTCGACAATTATTTGTAATTCAACATGCACAATGTGCATATAAAATACATTTAATTATGTTGGCCTAAAACTAATTTCTAAACTGAACAAATCATTTAAAAAAAAACAAAAAGAAAACTGTGGCCACATCCATTAATGGACATTGGGGCAGGATGATCAACACAATGGAAAAGAAAAAAACCAGACAAATGCATATAAAATCAACCATGTAATGAAATAACATCTGTTTGGTGCATGGAACCACATCACATAGACTTACTTATCACGTGTACTTTGTACTAAACAACAGTAACTTTATTCCTGTATCCATTTCTCACACCATTATAACTTGTAAAACCCTAGAAATAAAGCAGTATAATATACTTATTTATTTATTTATATACATTTTAATAAGTTTTAATGTTAGGCTATAAGAAAATCTCAGATTACGGAACAAACCAGAATACCTATAAAATACGCGATTTACCGCACCCGTCATAGTTCTCCCCACGATTTCCCAATTTTGGGATATTTTTTGATATGACGAGATAGGATAATATCTAAATATACCTCAACAGAACAGGCCACTCGTTAGGTAAATACTATCGGCTGAAAGAGGAAGACTTTGTCTTCGACTGGGTATATATGGGATAACATACGTACGACCCATAAAGAAAAAAAATAATATTAATAAAAAATCACCTAAGTATTCTATGTTCTTTTCAATTATATTATATTTTTATCAAGAAATACAACAACCAGGTATTCTATGTTAGTGTAATATTTTAGCCTTAGTTTGAAGATTCTGGTTTATTCTGTATTCTAAAAAGAAAATAGAATATGTTAAAGATTTGCATAGTTTAGTTGGTATTCAGCCTACCAACATTAACAACTGTGTATTAACAATTATTTGTGGTTCAATAGATGTAAATAAAATCCAAATACTTGATACATGAAATTTGACAGATTGCGGGGTCCCAATTATTAATCCTATAAACGGTTAAATATGACGTGTCTTTGCGTGGTTTCTGCGAGCCAGTGGTAAAAACATGTCAGTGAAGTCTCGCACATTATAGCACAACTTTTATTTTTTCCATATGAATTAAAAGTGCTGTGACTTCACCGACATGTTTGGCGCTGGCTCGCTGAAAGCAGGCAACCGGCTTCCATTGTCTTCGCGACTTTTCAATTAAAAACCTTCAAAGTACGCCAGGTCTTATCATTATATTATATACCATTAATGAATACATACCTCATCATGTTTATCTTCAGTGTTGGTTACGTCTTCATCATCGCTGTCGTCATCCTGCGACGAATCTCCACCAGAGCCTGCCGTGTCCACAGCTTTCACTGTTCACAAAGTTACAATAATCATTTTAACTAAGCTGAACAAAAACCAAACTACGCGCAGCTTTTGACAGCAGGAAATGTTATTTAGATGTTATTGAGCGCTCTAAATTCTGAATCAATACAAAACATGCAGGTATCTGCAAGTTCTATCGCACGGTTTTACATCTGCTTCAACTGCAAAATGTAACATGATTTCATGTAGTTATTGCGGAAAAGTGAAATATCAAGCGCTATTAAAGAGAATCTAGTCAGAGATCAAAATCGATTACAGCAGCAAGTGAATAACGGTTTTTTTTTTGTGTTTTTTTATTTGGTTATAAACTCACATGCGCCTGAATTGAGTCCGGCGGGCGGCGGACGCGCCATCTCCCGGTTGAGCATGTCGTAACAATGGAGGCATACGCGGAGCGGCTTCTCGCTCTGGCCGCGCAACAAGAACTTCTTGGACGAACACGGGCCGCACACCACTGAGCCGCACTTGCGACAATGATGCTGAAAATTTAATAAACAAACATTTTTATTTCAAACTAGCGACCTACTCGATTTCGATATCACTGCTCACCCGGTCCTATTAACACAACTCTCCGAATAAGGCACATCGACATTACTAAGAGGCAACAGAACTGGCCAATCGTTAGCTATAACCTCACAAATACCATCGGCTAAACGAGGGAGACTTGATCTTCCGTTGGGTACCCTGGAACCGTAACACGATTTCGGGAGCTGTAAGGCAACCCGTGAAGAATGATAGAATAAGAACAGAGCGTGATGTTTTATAAACCTAAACCGTCCTCGTGGATCAATCTATCTCATCGTGCAAACAGTAACAAAATCGGTCTAGTATTTCTAAGTCCATACGGGATAAACAAAGAAACATTCATTTTTATATTATTCTAGCTTTCCGCCCTCGGCTTCGCCAGTGAATATTTTCGAACAAAATAAAACATAGCACACACACACACACACACCTTCACGGCCTTTATACCTTGTAGTGTGGCCAGAGATACCAGGAACGGTGTCCACTTTTTGTCAGTTGTCCATATTGAACAGAACAAGTGGCAAACTGGTAAGCCTGTTGCTGCACTTAATGGACCTAGACACAAGGAGTCGATTAAAGCACATAATCTTAAAGAAAATCTATCTATATTTACAAAACATGTATCATACCCTTCTGTTGATGACAGTGAATTGTGTCTTCTTGCAGTGCATGCACACGTTAGCCTCGTTGTCCGGCACCCACACGGCGGCGTGCTCTGACGGAGGTTGCTTACCACCTGGAAATGTTACATGCATATTTTTATTTTGCTATGCCATCACTATAATTAACTAGCGACTCGCCGCCGTCTTCGACGACTGAAAGTTGATTTCTCCGAAGGTACATCGTACGTCAAACAGATGGACTTCCCGTTATTTTCATGAAAATCGTACGCAAGAATTGCTCCTTAACTTAACAAATAACTATATAGAATTTGTTAAAAATCGGCATATACCTCGAATAAATAATAAAATTGCTAACTTTACCAAATAAAAATACAGAAAAGTACTAACTTTTCCTAAGTAGATCTTCTATACATTTCTCAATGTGTGCCATCCACTCTTCTTTCTCCGTGGCCGTGGCTGCGTACACGGCGAACGATTTTGAAGCGGTGCGTATAAGCCAGCCGTTGCGATATTCTGCAAATTAATTTTATAGGCATGTTAGGTGAATATTTTATATAGATTAGGGTTCTTTTCTCTTTTTACTATTATTTTTCCTTTCTGAGTCCATAACTGAATATTTCAGTCTTTGTTGACAAATTGCATTTAATCTTTGGAATTTCTAGACATCTTCCTGGCCACATGTATCTTATTAAGTAACATTATAAATTAATAATTATTGCCAAACTTTGTTGCTTGCTCAATCATGCCTTATTGGTTGAACAGTTTTAAATAGTTTATGATTTATCCCAGAAAACTACTGTAATGTTTTCTTGTGGTTATCATTTTTTTTTAAATAATACATTGGACTTGGGTGGGGAATGTAAAAACACATTTAAGTTAATAAGTTCTTAATTAGTGTTTATACAAAGACAATACTAATATAATATACTGCATACTTTGAGCTTCATAATATACTAATGACTTAGTCAAAAATCTGTAAATAAATTGGTGAAATGTAGTATTCATAGAAAATTTCACAGATCTCATGCACCACATGACCTTCAAAAAGCATTGGAAATGAACTTCATTATTAAAATAGAAAACAAACAGTATGTATATTTTGACAGCTGTCATCCAAAATGAAAGTCTCTTGAAGATACCTTTAATGTTGGTAAAGACAACCAGTCTAGGGTCAGTGGTATTTGAGATATGGCCTTATCTCTAGATATAACCATTCTGAACACGTACAATGTACATATAGAATTAAAAAAATAAATGTAGGGTACACAAAGTGCCCCAAAAAAATACAATTCAATGTATTTTTTATTTAAAAAAATCCAATTCAGATTTTTTAGGGTTCTGTACCCAAAGGGTAAAAATGGGAAATTATATTAATAAGTCCGTCTGTCACCAGGCTGTATCTCATGAAGCATGATAGTTAGACAGTTGAAATTTTCACTGATGATGTATTTCTGTTGCCGCTATAACAACAAATACTAAAAAACAGAATAAAATAAATATTTAAGGGGGAGCCAAACAACAAACGTGATTTTTGAGCGCTGTGATTAGTCAGTGATTAATAGGGCATATCACGGTCGGCGGCATCATAAATACCGATTAATCGGCTTGACATTGGCAAATCACCGATTAGCATTGGTGGAGGGATTCCACGTCCTGTCATGGCGACAAACGCACGCGTCTCGTCGCGACATGATGCCTAGCGGGAACATCCTAGCTACCGATTTATCGGCTATTGTTACTGTGACGTCTATAATACTTGACATGGGCAAATCATCGATAAACATTGATGGAGCCATTATAAAAGAAGAAGAGAAGAAGTTAAAGATGACACACTTTTGATAGATATAGAAGATAAAGGTTAAAAATTTAAAATACCAAACTAACAAAAAAAAAACTATTATTACAAACAATTCAATGATAAATTGTATGCTAGCAAAGTCCTTCATAGTGATAGCAAGTTTGTGACTCATAGCACAAATACATCAATGAGTGAATCACTAAATGACTCTTCCTGATCATTATCTAAATTAAATAATATATCTTCATGGGTTGCCTTACAGCTCCCGGGAACCGTTGCTGGCCCCAGGGTCCCCAGCGGAAGACAAGGTCTTCCTCATTTAGCTGAAAATTTTTGAGGCTATACCTAACGAGTGGCCAACTCTGTTGAGGTTTTTTTTTATTCTTCACGGGTTGTCTTACAGCTCCGTTGTCGGCCCCAGGGTACCCAGTGGAAGACAAAGTCTTCCTCATTTAGCCAATGATTTTTTGAGGCTATACCTAACTTTGAGGTATGTAGATGGAAAAGCCTCTATGTAAGATTTGTCGGATAATGTACATAGATTTTTTATTATAAAAACCGCGTCCGAAAAAATCGAATCCGCGACTTCAATGTTTTGAGCATACGTTTTACCCACTCGACCACCGACGCCTCACATAAAAATGCATCTAGTGTCACATGCACTGAACTGTGACCCATTTTTAGACTAATTTATTTTTGACAGCCCCACAAACATTGTTTTTGTGTTTTTTTTATTTTGCGAGTTGATTACTTTTTTATGATGTCCTTAATTTTGTAATATTATAAAGAGGTAAAGTTTGTAAGTTTGGATGTAGGGGGTAATCTCTGAAACTACTAATCTGATTTTGTAAATTATTACGGTCCGAATTGAGAACCTTCTCCTTCTTTTTTTTTCGAAGTCGGTTAAAAATATCCAAGGTGGGGATGGAAAAGCTATAATATAATAATGTTCTCAGACTAGTAATTTGCTTACACAGGTATGCTCATAAGTCTTAGCAGTACTTTTTTAATTCAATATTTGATTTCCATATAAATTATAAATTTCCAAAATCAGGTTAGGCCAAGGAAACAACATTGATCTGATAAACATTAGTTCATAGAAAACTGTACTAAATAAATAAGCATTAATATAGCAATTTAGATAAAAAATCTGTTAGTATATCTACGTAGCCTGATAAGGAAAATATATAGATAACAATGACAAGTGCTTGTTTTGTGTATGAAACACTTTATTTTGCCCAATTTAATTAAAACTACACTGTTAACTGAAAATTACACACATTTTATGATAACTTTATGTAATAAGATTCATACAATATTTATCAAGTGATTGTGTGTATACTAGCTTCACGCCGTGGCTACAGCCATGGAATATTTTTAAATGTGACTCCTATGTCACTCTCTGGCCCGCAATCTCTGTTTTGATATGAAGAACAAACAAACACACTTGCACATTTCATAATATTCACTCAAGAGCAACAAGCAACAAAACAATAAACAATTCCTTTATATACCTTTAGGTGTGGCTAACAGTGTCAACTTTTAGCCAGTTGCCCATATTAAACAAAAAAGAAGAAACATGTATTACTTGACAATTAATCCTGTGTGATCCACCATCACTAACTATAATAATAAATAATATTTCTATAAACTCAGAAACTACTGGACTGATTCGAAAAACTATTTTTACATTTGATAGCCCAATTCTTGGGGAAGATTATTTACCCATGCTATTTAACATCACCCTATCTACCCTAAGGGGTGAATAGTATTCCTAATAGAATGCATAGAGTCATCGGCAATCAGCTTGTGTCTAATACAATAAACTAAAGAAATGAAAAGTTGGTGCAATGTGAGTCAGACCCAGCAATAAGATTATCAAGGACATAAAAATGACTAATTTCTCAAAATCAATAGCTATTATAGACTTCCTGTTTGAAATGTTTAGTTGATAATAGAAGTGACAAACATAGGACTATATGAACTTGTGCTTGTCACCTTCATTCGGATAAACTAAAAACACAATTATTTGTTGGTCCTAGAAAGCTGTGACTGTTTATTACAATAAAAAAATCTGTGAGAAGGCTGTGCCTGTTTATTTTTTAATAATTTGTCCAAACATGGTTCTATTTATGAGACGTAAATAATCAAATCATTTTCTATTTGGAGCCTATTTCTCTTTTTAGTTTTTATGTCCACCAATGAAAAGAACATTAGATCGCATAGGTGTAGGTAAGTGGCAATTGGCAATTTTAAAGCTTCGCTTGCCAGCTCTGAATATTCTTGTTTTTTTTTGCTAGTAAAATTCTATTTTAAGCATGTTGTCAGCTGCTAAATATTTCTTTCATGCTCAAAAGCTTTTCTTTCATGCTCGTATCCAAGAAAGGATTTAGTATTGTAGGACTATGATACGTCTTTAAAATCACTGACTTAGGTCGTAGTTTTACCCTAGGGCGTCACCAGAAATTTTCAACTTACAAAGGGGTCGCATATTCAAAAAGGTTGAAAAACACTGCATTAGATCATAGAAAATATAGATGACTGAATTATTATGTAAACAATTTTCTCCTTTTCTAAGGGCACTAAGGTAAGGTCATATTATTGTAATTTCAAAAAGATTGTTATGACACACACTATTAACCATCACATTTGAGTTAAAAGTTCCGAGAAAACCTGCAGTAGCATGGCGTATAACTTTTGTCTACCATGAGAAGAGAGACAAATGGTTATGCCATTAGAAAAAATATATAAAGTCCCATAGAAACAAAGCAGGGCAAAGTTTCGCCTCACATGTGGCAATTTTATGACTACGAGTAACTATAAAAAACTTTAAAAGTGAAACAAAACAATCATGTAATGACAAAATAATACTCACGTCCTTCATCCTTCAGGGATTCTAGTTTCACCTCTTCCAATGGAATAACATGTTGTTTGTTGTATTTCTTTTTATTGATGACAATATTTCCATAGACCAGTATATCGTTGAAAAGGAAGAATTGGCGTGCTTTGGGTTTCTTGCGGCACATTTTTGTAAGGACCCCTTCACCAACCAGGACCCTGCCTTGTTCTGCCAATGACTGTGTGATAATTTTACATAAATAATAATCACTCTTTAGAAGAATGTGCAATATGCTAAAAATGGGCTTTTTTGGAGGTTTACTATATAATTTTCATGGGGACAATTTAATATATTGGAGAACATCACCAAACCCGAATGAGAGATCAAATGAATTAAAATAGTACCAATATTTGTAAAAATTACATTGAACAATGTTTAGTATACCATGTTAACATTCTTGAGGCTAGGTTCTAATTACTAAAATGCCATAAAGTAGAACAATGAGCTATAACTGTTGAAAATTTGTTATCAAAATACTATTCTTATAGTTACTAATTAAATGAAGGATAATTAAATTGAAAATTAAAATGTGCCAAAGAGAAATTTATTCAAAATAATTAAATATTTAAGATACCTACAATATGGGGACAATGTTTTATTTGTATCTGCAATATAAATGTAACATAGCACTCCCAGTGATAAAGTTGTATCAAAGCGCGCCTGAACGCTTCCACTTCATTATCTTTCATGGTGATAAAGATTTAGTCGCGCTACATTGCACGGTCGTTTATTTCTAGCAGATTGTAATATGTAAATCGTTTACCTGTCCCGAGCTGCCAAAACAGTTCTCCACCATGGCAATTCTCCGTGCATTTGCCTCGCTATTTACTGCAAACAATAAATAGGATGAAAATTTAGAGACTTCAAAGGTTGACGTCAAAAGAAAGTGTCTTTCGATCTACGCCTAATCACAACTTATTTGTACAAGTAACGGACCGTATTAATGAAGCAGTATGAAATCACAAAATATTTACCTAAACGGTCCACCATTGTTACCTATTTTATACACACTCTTTATCACTTTCTGAATGAAAAAACTGTAAACCAAATAAACTTTCAAAGATCTCTCCAACCAAAGCAAGTTACTCTATGAAGCAAACTTCGAAATGTGTCATTCTTTCTTTTTTAATTTTTTGACATTTTATTTTCGGACAAGGGATTCGTCCCTTGGATGGCATATCGTATAGGCAAAGAAATATTTTTCATACAGGAAAACTTCAAATATTGATCGGACAAACTTTCCGGTAATGTATGCGGTGAGTATGCGAATAGAAAAACAGATGAGTGCATGGTGAACTGAACAGGTTGTTAGGAGGCGAACGAAACTTAATTTTTTCCATCACTGTAGTTAGTTAGGTATTTCCTTTGTGTTCCATAATGGTAGGTACAGAATTTATAAGACGTGCAGACAAAGCGTGCAGATGATGGAAAATCAAAGAAAATAGCTGATATAAAATTGTAACGGTAATTTTAATTTAATATTTTAAGAAGTTAAACTTAGCAGAATTTTTCATCATATACTTTTCTATTCTGCTGCAAACACGACACGTGAGATTTTGTCTACAGGGACTCAAAGTGTCCCTGTCTTTGAGTATTTAAGACACAGGGACACATTAAGTACAAAAATATTGTATAGGTACTAGTGACCAGCCCCCGCCTTCAGACGGGTACAATATGTGTTATTCTGATGCTATAACATTGTAAAGTTTCATCAAAATCCGTCCAGTAGTTTTTACGTGAAGGAGTAATCAAACATACTATATGACATATGTCAACGAATGTCCCGAGAACTAATTTTCACGATAAATATAATCGCTACAAAAAACACATGAGTGGTTTTAGTTCCACCTGCAGCGCCAAAATGGCGATAATCAATCAAGTAGACACAATAATAAGATTCTACGTCATGTCATGGCGCCCAACGCACGTGTCCCGCCGTGACGTGATGGGGAATCCAGTTTAATCCCACCCGCGCTGTGATAGTTATGATTAGTCAGTGATTAATAGGACATATCACGGTCGGCGGGATCATCATAAATACCAATTAATCGGGTTTATGCACATCACCGATTTAACATTGCTGGAGCCATATTAAAAGAAGAAGACACAATAATAATTTGACAGCAATCCTGGGATTGAAATCAGTAACGGGACATTATTCTTTCTAACAGAGATTTTGTCTATATAGGTACCGTGCGAGCATACCGCATGTAGAAAGAATCTCTCTACGTAGACAAAATCTTAGTTAGAAAGAGAAAGATATAATTTCCTGTAGTTACAAAGCAGGACAAAAAGTAGTGTCGTGGAAACCGGTTCTTTTTGTCTTGCTTTCTTTCTACATTATATCTTTCTCTTTCTAACTAAAATTTTGTGTCTACGTGAAGAGATAAAAGTGATGACATCGCAAGGTTAATATAAAGCACATACTACTATATATGACGGGGAATATAAAGGTCGTGAAGGTGTGTTGTTGTTGTAAAGAGATTCTCTCTACACGGTCATGCTAGCACGGCTGTGGAAGTGTGAATCAAAGCGTAAAGTTTGGATCTTACCGTCTTAAATACTCAAAGATCTTACCGGATTCAATCAACACCGTCTACTATATCAGGCCGGAACGCTGACGTTGTGACGTCATCGAGATGCGGCCATCGTTTTCTCGAGAGTAAACTAACAATACGTATTTCATAGATTTTAAAATACTGTAATATTATTATTTCACTATGATAATACTATCAGTATGTTTTAACTATATAGTATGTATATTGTATAAAGATACATTTAATTAACAACATAGATAGGTACCTAGAGTTTTAGTTTAAAGAGGTTTTTGTGGGTATTAAATGAAACAAAAATATACGTAGGTAAATATTAAAAGAAAAAAACATTTATTACCTATATCCGTCAATTCGATTACACCTGATGAGAAGAATTGACAAGAAACTCACCAGGGGAAATTATGAAAAGAATTACATCAAATTACATTAAGATGACAATGTACACAATTTTCTTTTCTTTGAAGATTTTAAACTATCATTTTTCCTCTTTATATAATTGTTTAAAAATATGTTTGTTGAAGATTTTAAAATATGATACAATATATTAGAATTAGAGTGTTCTGATAAATTACAAAAGAAGTCTGCTAAGAAAAAGTCATAGTCATTAACTATTATTGAAGATGTAATTTTTTGTACAACTAGTCTTTGATTATTACATTTCAAAAATCTTTGCTCAAGGTCTGGGCTTATTAACTTATTTACAACTATATAATTAAACATGACTACATTAACAATATCTGAATGTGGTAACAACAAACCTCCTCTATCTAAACTTTTTATTAAATCATAGTTACAATTTTTATTTACAATTACACAATCATTTTTAGCAATTAAGTAATTTGAGCAATTTTGGCATTTATATTTTTTTAACAATGATTGCACACAGTAACCAGCAATATAAGTGAGCACTGGTAATTGATTTTCGTTTACTTTAATATCTTCTTCTGTAACTGATATACTAAAATCTGCATGTTCATTTACACAATTATCAGGACCATTCTCATTACAAATGCTGTCACCTATATCGCTGATTGTAACATTAAATTGACCTAAAGATGAAGAGTTTATATTTAATGGCAATAACGATTGAATTCTCAATTTTGACTCTACTTCGAATACTTGTCTCATAGATATTAAATATTGTGACCCAGCCATACCCCTATATTTTCCAAAACGATCCTCTAAACTATCTGTCTGTATCCTACCAGGTAACAAAAATTTAAAGTTCAGTTCATTAATACAATAATTTGTTAATTGAATGAGTGCATATGTAGAGTGAGTGAATGCTAGATGTGTTTGTTTTGTCATTCGATTGTCACATGATTTAAAATTATCCCAATGATCTAGCCAAATTAAAACTTTATTTAAAAAATTATAATTTTCTTCATTAATTGACAATGGTTTCATTAAAGGGTCTAATAATCTTATATCCTTATATAATGTCTTAACATTTACAATATTCCACCATTTTAATATAATGTTTATAAAATTTGCAGTACTTCTATAATGTGACATCTTATGTTTTTCACCAATTTCAAGTATGCTATTCTGAACATGGTTATTAAAAATATTCAAAACTAGTTTCACATTTTGACGTTCTAAACAAGAAGGATTCAAAGATTTTAAATTTAATGTGTGTGCATATTTAACTAAATTATTTATTTCTATTTCATAAATCATTTTTATAATAGAAAAGCTAGCTACATCTTGACATGAATTTTGAGTTAAATTATCAAAACTTGGATATATAAAAGATTGATTTTTTGTATTAAGCCAGTTATTTCTAATACATTTTAAGATATGAACTGTATCAAAAAGGAAAAATAATGGTTTGTTATTATCAGAAGGATGCTTGTATACAATATCAAATTTAGGTGGAGAATTAAGAAATGACATAGCTTTCTTATTTATAGCATTATTATCACTAACAACACATACAACATTAAAACCTATTAACTGTAAGCCTGTAACAACATTTTTAATATGTACATATAAATCACTACCATTAATTTTATGAATCGGCAAAATATGAACTACATCTTTATATGAACTCAATAAACTTTGAATCATAAAAACATATGCTGTTGATGCTGCCTCTTTATCATTACAAGACATTCCTACAATATCTCCACCTTTATAATCAAAATATGGCTTAACATATATTTCATCTATCATAAGGGATACAATTATATCTTTTTGCTTTAACAGGTTAAATTTCTGTTTAATATATCTAAGAAAATTGTATTTGGATTGTTCATCTTTCGGGTTGCAATTAAACTTTGAACATATTTTTTGTATAGTTTTAGGATGTGGTAAGTTTAAAAAAGCAGTACTACGAACATAGCGATAAGCATGAGGTGATATAGAATATAACAGACTAAAATATATAACAAAATTAGTAGAATATCTAAATTTTTCCTTTTTGGTAACCAACAATAATAGTTGTTCACATAAAAAATCTACTTTCCTAATTACTAAATCATCCTGGTCCTTACTTGACTTTTTTAACAATTCAATACTATAATGACAAGCATTATCAAAGGTCACTGCCGTTTCATTATTATGTCCTTTTTGAAAATCATCTAAAATTGAGACTATATCTTTGATATTACAAATATTTTTGGGATAACTTTCACCTGCCATTTTTCTTAATTCACAATGATCTTTATATAATTTCAACTCTAAGTTATGATCAAATGTTGCTGAAATTGATATATCTGGGACATTAGACAAAGAAAGAATAACAAATATTACAACATTACCTTTATGAACAATTGACCACTCCTTGCCGACTTGACATTTAGACAAACACACTAGAAATTCACTAAAACTTTTGAACATGTAATTCTTTTCATAAATTTCTTGAGACTTTACACTTTCACTAATAACAAATTCCAAATTATTGTTTTCTATACGCACACGTTTTTGTTCTACATTTTCCCTGGAATGTCCAGGGGCACTTAAATAACTAGGACAATTAGGAAACACACAAGGTATAGCACTATCAAATAACCTAGGTTTTTCTAAAGTCACTACAACTTTCTTGCCCGTTTTTTCGTCATATACTTCAGCAGTGCGGCGGATGTCCTTCTCTGCAAAATGTTTTTCGCAAACCTAGAACAAATAAATGTATTTATGTTGTTGAATAAAATTAAATATGTATAATAAAAACGGTCAATTATTATCAAGTCGCTACTTACTCTTGAATATTTGCTAGGTACAAAATCTTTTCTTCGAACGGCGTGGGTCCATTTTTTGCGCAGATCTTCGTTGTTTGGGAATGAAAATACTGTGCCTTTATCGTGACCAACGTAATTAGTCTTACAATTCGGAACACAGCATTTATTCACCATTGTTGTTTATTTATAAACGTACAAAGAAAAATAAATATAAAGATACCTATCAAAGCGACTAGCGACATGACAGATAACTGACAAGCAAGATGGAGCTGCCACTTTGTTTAGCTAAAAGCGTTTATAAGGACTATTTGGTTAACATGTTTTTTATTTAATTTAATATAATTTGAACTGCTAGACTACAATTAAGTAGCATGTTAGTTTATATATTTATAGAAATAGAATTACTTTATAAATGTGACGTTTAACGACTAGGAATTTGTAAAATAAAATATTTAAACTTAATGCATAAACGTTGAAAGCGGGCTTCGGAAACATGCCTTATTGTTGCCAAATCGTGACTCTGTGTGGCGGTAGCGTCTATGTGAAGGCATTGGCCTCATTTTTGTGACGTCAGTCGCTCTAGTGACGTAAGCACTCTGGCCTGTTATAGTAGACGGTGTTGATTCAATTCATCTGAGGGATTCAACGAACGATTGAACGAATGAATGAATTCATGACCATAGATAAGGGTGATCACATCATTCAAATCACATGAGCAAATCCTTCCTCTTCAATTTGACGCTGGTTGTCAGCTAAAGATCGATATTTTATCATTTATTTTCCAATTTTTAATCAAATAAATCGTTTAAAATGGCTATCTGTGGTCCAAAATTATCACTTTGCTTTCTCGTGTTAAGTGTGTGGGGAATTATACAATTGGTAAGTAAATAATAAACAAGTTGTTTAGACAAGAGATATACAGGGGGTTGGATACTCAAGATTTATTTTGATTTCAGACCCTGATGGGCGTGTTTTACTACATTAAAGCAGTTGCTTTGCTTGAGGACTTGCCTCTTGACAAAAATCCAAAGGATATAGAAGAATTCGTCACAGAAGCGGAAAATCTCTTCACTCAGGTACTTACATAAAATACCTCTTATGATTCAGTCCTTCAAATTGTGCTAATAAAAACAGCTTCAGCAGCTTATAATATATTCAGAAATTTATATATTCATAATTTTTACAAGAACAACAGTATGTTTTATGTTTTAACAAGTATTCTGGGTAACCTTTAGTCATTGTTGGCTACAGAAACTTAGATTTGAATATTTTAAACAATATACAGTGTAGGCTCTTTATGAGATACTCTTTACAGCTTAAAATAAAAAATAGCAGAGAGCTGTAGAGCAATAGCCACACTTTGTAGGGAACTATGCCACCTATTATTTATAGCTAAATTATGTTGTAGGTATTATCCTTAATATTTGTTAGCTGAATCAAAAAAGCTACTACATTTCTATATGAATGCTGACTTTTTCAAAGAATAACAAAGGTTTTGACCAGCTGCCTTGTTTCTATTGTATACCTACCTAATTATCACAAAAATATTAGCAACATATACTGCAAAAAGAGATTATTTATTGCAAAATTCTGTTTGTATTCCTCAGTTAGCAAAGTATTTACAGTAGCACTATTAAATTCATACCTTTTCTAATTTCAGAATGCATACAATTGCTGGATAGCAGCGCTACTCTATGTAGTCACATTAGCTTTCTCCGCTCACCAGTTCTGGATGAACAACCGCTCCTCTGTAAGCATGTAGGATGGTGATATTGATGCATAGCATGTTGTGGTTTTGGTAAACTCCTATTTAAAATATATGCCACATTACATATTTCAGTAATAATTTACTTAATAAGTGAACTTTATATGTTAATAATAATGTTAAAATCCTGAAGATTTTAGTTTGAGCAGTATTTATTAACTTTCTTGTTTCAAAATCTGTGCATAATGTTATTGTGGGTTGTATTTGAAGTATTACTGTAGGAGTTCATTCCATTTTTATTTATATCTAAATAAATTATAAAATATGAAATAATAAATTTGCCTATTTATTAACTGATACGAAAAATAAGTCATTTTGTTTTCTGGTGTTGTATAGCAGTTAATCTTTAATAAAATATATCATGATATAATTTTTTATTGTATAAATTTAGTAAATGAAGTTTGTCAAAGTCATTTCTTGATTATTTCCAAATAATGTACATAAAGTTGCTTCTTATAATAAAATGTAATTTAATGAATAGATGTTCTAGAAATAAAGATTATTAAATGTTTTTTGGTGTATTTAATAAATTAAGTCCTTTATGGAACTTAACTTCTTCATTAGTAACCAATATGGAATAGAAATAGAAGAAAAACTAGACTGTCATGGCTGTATTGATAAAAATTACTTATTATAACTTGCACCAAATAAGTTGCTGTTCATGTGCCTGCACTCCATACAATTTGTAATATTTTGTATAAGCTGCATGCAACAAGGCTTCTTCCCCACTCTATTGCCTGGCCATAGATTAAATAATAATTACTGCCTGGCCTAGCTCAATTTGCTGTGCACTCTACCTACATTTTATTAAATGCTTAAATATTCCTTATTGTATTTTACAGTCTAATTTAAAACTTGTTAATCAATACTTATATTTTAGAATCTTTATTTAGAGTTTTAGAGCTTGTTAAAACATTAAACACATTCTGCAATTATTATATTCTCTTTGGCATTCTGTAGATATCTATGATTGATTGCAAATGTGACAGATTTTGTCAAATAAATTTGCTTGCATATATTAAATAAATATAAGTAAATTAATATAAAATGAGGCCACTTTGTGGAAAAAAATTATCAGTGTGCTGCATGGTTCTCAGCGTATGGGGTGTTCTTCAACTGGTAATTATTTTAAGGACATTTTCTGTTACATTGTAATCACTTTGTAGAAAAAAGCTCAATAATAGGGGTTGACAGTGTAGGCCAGGGCCAATCCGATTTGAGACATGAAAAATTCTTAGCAGTATACGAGTGGTCATCATTTTGTTGTTTGCAAGATGTGACGTCATCATCGTTTTCGCGGGAATTTGAAAAATAATATTGAAAAAGTTTTTTAATTGAAAGTATTTACAAATATAAAATTTTCTAATTATTTTATTAGGTATAATAAATCTTACAGCTATAATTTAAAAGTATTTCCAAAAAAAATCCCCTATTTAATATTTTTTAAAACAGATTTAAATTAATTTTGTATTTATGTGAATTTTTAATCAATGAAGGATGCCAGAAAAGGACGATATACATCTATAGATACATATAGATACATTCATACTTAATAAATAACATTTTTAGGCTATAATGGGAATATTTTTCCAAATTGGAGCAACTGCTTTCTTCCATGACATACCTCATGGAAGTGAATTCAACGAAACAGAAATAGCCATTGCGGAGATTACACATAATTATAAAAAAGTAAGTTTAAAGTTTTTTTTCTTTCTTCACGGGTTGCCTTACAGCTCCCGAAACCGTGTTACGGTCCCAGGGTACCCAGCGTAGAACCAAGTCTCCCTCGTTTAGCCGATGGCATTTGTGAGGCTATACCTAACGAGTGGCCGGTTCTGTTGAGGTAGGTATATGGGTTTTGGATTTGGAACCTTTCTAAGTATCTGATTGTTCCCATCTGATGAACTTCCAATTTTTTTAGTTCGTATAATCCATTTCGATTACAAGTGATAGGGTTCACCCCTGTATAATATAAGGAAGGGGTTAAAAGGGTTGAAAATTTAACAAAATAATCTACTATACCTAATCTACAATAAGTATAACAGGTTGGACCGATTATGGTTCGCACCTGTCGATGTTAAAAGTACATACACACAATCACCGAGCATGTATGAAATTTATGATGAATAAAAAGAAGTGAAAGTCGAGTATGTCAGGATCGTAGAAAATGTCATTCGATTGTCTCTGCCTACCCCTCTTGGGATAAAAGGCGTGAGACATCTGCTAAAGTGGGAAGGAAGTGATACAAGTCGTATCAAATCTAACCACGTGACGTGATACCTACTTTTCGGCTCAACAACCGTATCCACCAGGATCCCATTTCCATGTGCATGTAGATTCATTAATGGATCAGCTCAAACTCGAATCCATTTTAGTGGACCGTAATCTGAATAAATTCAGTTTTGAGTGGGTTTTAATTATAACACAATTTTCTTTTGTCTAAGACAGCTTTAAATTGTTGGATAGCAGCCGCAATATATTTATTGTTTTTCCTACTCGCAATGTCTCAATACATATGGGGACAAAAACACGAAGCTGCAATGAGAAAGCTTGACGAGGATTGAGTTCTGTTTAAGAATAAATAATAAATAGTTTTTAAAGTGAAATGTATATTTTATTTAAGTATAAAAAAATAAAAATTTATATATAGGTATACTAGATGATTGCTACTTCGTACGCGTTGTATTAGGAATACAATTCACCCCCTTGGGAAGGTAGTGTGATGTTATATATATAGCCTTCTTCAAGCATTGGGCTATGAAATGCTAAAATATTTTTTTCAAATCGGTTCAGTAGTTGAATACGAACAAACAAACAAATTTAGATTTTTATATAAGTATTAGATATCAGATAGATTCACGAGGAAGGTTTACGACGAGTATTAAATATCTATAATGTTTAGGAGCTGAGCATTAACAGTATAAGCGAATCATTACTTGAAGACGCCTGGACCGATTTGGATTGTTTTTTGTTTGAAAGGGTAAGTTAGATATACTTTCCTAGGTGGTCTCATGCTCATTAGGTCAGGATCGAATGATGTGATCCTGGAGAAATCGAGAACTCTTCAAATTTTATAGGCACACTTGAAGAGATTTGGGTATTTTTAACCGCCTTCAAAAAAAGGAGGTTCTCAATTCGACTATTTTTTTATGTTTGTTACCTCTAAACAAACTTTCGACTGGGAGAACCGATTTTGATGATTCTTTTTTTATTTGAAAGCATAGTGCTTCCCGTGTGGAAATTTAGTGAAAATTGGTTCAGTAGTTTTGAATAAAAACTGATTTCTAAGTCAATATTTGTCATAACTCGATGAAATGCCAAGCCAAAAAATTTGCACAGAAAAATAAGAAATACTAAATATTTCGTCGTAAAATTTGAAGACGGTTCTTGCCAAATTAGAAACAACTTAGTTCCCAAATTCACTAATCTTACTTACTTACTTACGATCATCAGTACAAACACAGATAATATTGAACAGATCTTTATTCTTAGATGTTTACTTAATTTTGTATCCTAATTTTGCACCAACCGTCTTCAAATTCTACGACGAAATATTTATTATTTTTTACTTTTCAGTGCAAATTTTTGAAGTCGGTACACTTTTTTTAAAAGTTAATTAATTTTTATAGTTACTCGGAAAGCACACTTTTCAGTGCATAATTTTTGAAGTCGGTATTACTTTAAAAAAAGGCAATTTATAGCCTATGGTATTTGTGAGGCTATCACCTGTTGAGGTAGGTACATAATTATATTTAGATGGAAAAGCATCTGTGTGGTTTAATTAAATCATTCCTACCTACCTACTAAGTTTTTAAATTATAACGGGGTCACTAATTAAAGAAAAAAGTTTTTAGAGTGAAATGTATATTTTATTTATCAAATTTTAAATATTTTATATATATTTTTTCATTTTTTTTCTAGTTAGGAATTAATTTTAGCATTCACTTCGTCGTACTTTCTATCAAATGTTAAAGTGCCAATGTTGACACTTTTTATTTCGTCTTTACTGCATTGAGCTTTTTCCTGTAATAAGTAAAAATTATATAAAATGAATACTGCAAGAATATAGGATCCTGTCTGCCCTTTTACTCAAATAGTTTTTCTGTAGACTTTATCCTTGAATTCGGTATGTACACAGCAAAAACTAAGGTACGGTTTTATATTTTTATTTTAAAGAAGATTAAGTGCAGAGGTTCTTTTAAAATAAATTTTGTTGACACGATAAAGTGACGTCATCATTTAGTTGTGTAAATATTTTATGGATAAAAAAGTATGAAACTTTACCTCAGAGTTGCCATCTTGGTCTTTGGCAGCCTGTTGCGGGTTAATCCAGGCATCCGCTAGTATTTGTGGAATTTTTAGTCTAAGTTTCAATGGCGCTAGAATTTTCGTGATTAGCTTGCGACAGTCTGCGGAAACTTTGGGTTCCCGCGGAAACGAGACTTTGTTTTGTACCTGCTGATAATCGAAACAATTTCAATAGAATAAAATACAGAATACATAATTATACTACGAAGAATCCGTGTTAGAGTCTGTCTAATAAATCATGTCGCTTCAAAAGGCGGCAATTAAAATGGAATACCTCGAATTGATACTTTTAATTTTTAACTTTATTTATGTAAAAATTCCATCCATGGGTCTTATACAGACTATGAAAGTGCCTAGATGAATATTGTTTTGATGAAACAAATTCAAGATCAATTTACAAATATTATACGTCCAAATACAAACGCAGCATTTAATTTAATTTTGGAGTATCAACTATGTTCTTTATTATTGAGTAACCAACTCCTCATCATCTACACATACACTTTTTGAAAGTAACCAACTGAATGCACAAAATTTACTAAATTCAAACTAAAGAGTATACCTATAAAATTGACAGTATAAATCAGAGGTTCTCAAACTTATTTTGTCTACCGCCCACTTTTAAAATAAATTATTTTTCAGCGCGCCCCAATTTTTTTTTCAATTTACTACAACTTAAAAATCACTAAGACATTCATTATTTCTGGGCCCCTTACCGCCCCCTCTAGGCCTCCAGCGCCCACAAGGGGGCGTTATCGCCCACTTTGAGAAAGACTGGCATAAAACTTTAAAAATAACCAAATGACACGATTCATTAGACAAACTCTATCGGTCCCAGGATACCCAGCGAAGTGGTGAGGTAATCTTAAAGACATGTCTGGATAATGACACACTTCTTCCCTTAATGTTTTCATTGGAATTGGTGATCGGAAAGGTATAACGATTAAGAATAATGACATTTAAAATTCTTCTATAGCTAACAAATTTCATCCATATAAACCATACAGCCAGAAATATAAAAAAAAAAACTATGATTCCTGTGAAAGAAGTAATAAAATCGGTAGTAAGCCCTAAACAATGTTCTCGCCGAAAGCTATGCGTGCACTCATTACGGAGAGATAGAAACAATGTAAAATCCGTGCGAGTAAGAGACAACAATGTTTCTCATTTCGTCACATGTTTTGTTCAGCGAGGGCATAACTACCGATTTCAATCTTTGCCTGTACTGACCCTACAGTCTGATTGTCACGTCACGCGTCGTTATAACGTTTACCATAGCAATGTAACTTTTTTGAAGTTATTAAATTACGTACTAGCTTTCCGCCCCCGGCTTCACCAGTGGATATTTTCAAAGAAAATAAAATATAGCCTACAAGTTTATGTCCGCGGTTTCACCCGCGTGGAAGTAGATCCAAAAATAAATAATCCCGTGGCCGTAATTTGTCCCTCCCCCGCCCGCTTTAAATAAAAACTAGTTTATGTCATTCCCTGACTCTAAACTACCATTATGCAAAAAATCACGTCGAGCCCGTGAAAAACAAAAACAACTCTATCCCACGGGAACCATACATTTTTCCGCGATAAAAAGTAGCTATTCCAGACAATACATACAATACATTTGTCTCTTTGCCAAATTTCATCCAGATCCGGTGTAATTGAGTAACAAACATACATACATCCATACAAACTTTCGCGGGATACTCAAGGTAGGTACTCAAGGGTTATATAGCTTCCTGTTAGTGAAAGCAATTTTAGAATCGGAGATTACCCCCTTTACATCCAAACTTACAAATTCTACCTCTTTATAATTTATATATATATTTAGTAGTAGGTACATAGATATTCCTTATTTGTTTCCCATTGTCTCTTGAGTTACCTATAGAAAAATATATATAAAAAGCTTACTTTCAAAAGTTGTGTATAGTTAGTATCATCGAATGGTAATCTTCCGAATACAATGGCGTATAACACAACGCCCATACTCCATATGTCAGAGTCTTGAGGTCTATATGGTACCCCTTTAAGAATTTCAGGCGAAGCGTAAGCGTAACTTCCGCAAAATGTTTCGCTCAAGGAGAAAACCCCGTTCTTCGGCTTCATGTGACCACGCGCAAATCCAAAATCAGACAATTTTATATTCAGCCGCTGGTCCATCAAAAGGTTTTCACATTTTATATCCCTGTACATTTTAGTGGGTTATTATTTGTGTAAAGTTGTGTTCGCGACAGAGTGTAGTGAAAGTGCTAAAAATCATAGTGAATTGTGTTAAAGGCGGAAAACGCCAAAGTGAAATATAGACATTAAACGGTATGCGTAGACGTAGGCCGAGGTGTACGAGTGCACTGCGTTGCACTGGAGCGGGGTAGGCACCCCGAGGCAAGCTCACACCTCGGAGTAGGTTTGCGAGAGCCTCTAGCGCGCGCCCGCCGGCCAATCGCACGTCGTCTGTCTGTGACGGAGCGATAGGACCAGCGGCGCGCGGATTGTACGATTTACTAGTCTGCCCTTAGCCCAGTGCCTGGAATGCGGTACCCACGCTGCTGTGGCATAAGGCCTTTAGGTCGAAAGGTTAGATCTACAATGTAGGCCGAAATAATATGTCTGTATGGAGGGGTGAGGATATGTTGCGCTAATTGAACGTAACTAGGATTCATTTAGAGGTATAAGCCTAACATAGAAGCAAGCGCATCATAAACTCATCCCAGATGTATCACTACACGAACACGGCACTCTTGTCTTCCATCAAAGCCGTCAGTTGAACTTGTTGTATATGTAAATAATTGTTGCTGTTCATTATAATATTGTGTACTTGTATAGTATTTGCTTGTATTATGTTTGCTTGTATTGTATATTTGAAACTTGTCATTTAGTGCCTAAATAAAGAGATTTAGGTATTTCATAAAGCCAGAATACTGGATTCGACCTGAGAGATAGTCGAACTTCCATTCGTGGAAAGAAACCGCACGAGATTGGTTATCGAGTTCCAACCAATCCCCAATAGGGAACAATATCACGCCATCCGTGTTCATTGGTCGGACAAAAGAGTCCACAGCGATTGGCCCAATATCACGCGATATTTTGTTGAACATTTGTATTTTCTGAAAGTTGTTGTATATTATTGTATGTTGTTTTATTGTAACCTATAACTTGTGTTTATATGTGAATATCCTTTGTATATATAAATTGTGTGCTTTAAATGATAAATAAACGATAAAACATGCGGTGTTTCACTGGGCGGTGGGCTCTGATTGGTCGACGCGCGCGCGTGGGAGGTACTCTTGCCGCGGCCCCGGTCCGACAATAGATCGTGCATATAATAGAGGTCGGCCGGGTGCTTAGACACAGTCGGCGTCAAAATCTCGTGGCAAGAGGACCTCCAGCGAACACCGAGAAGAGCCCCGCCGTCAAGTGGCCACCGTGTGTTCCATGTGAAACCAAACAAGAAGCGTTTTCATTTTCTTCGAGTCTTCGGAGTTCGAGCCACCTACCCGTACCCTGCGGTCTCTCGTTCCCTACTGCTGCGGAACAGGCCCTATCGCGTACAAGTTGTAAGTGTATTTTTTTTACTTGTCTTAGTTGGTAAACAAACTTTGCATGTCTTTTTATTGTCAATTTTTAAATAAGAGTTTAAAAAATATATTATTAGTTCTGCAAATGTAAAATATGTTAAAAATGTTAATTATTATGTGAAATTGTTAATTTTAAAATGACAACTTATTTTAAAAAGACATGCAAAGTTTGTTTCCCAAATTAGACAAGTCAGAAAAATACACTTTACCTAATATTAAGGATCCGCATCACGTGCAACATAATCAGTTTTACGCGCTACTTAATTTTAGAAAGATGTGAGCGAGATGGACTGAGATTAAAATCAATAAGTTAACTAAGAATAAGATAAGATACATATATAAGCAAGATTCACGTACAAAATATGACAAATCTTAATCCTAGAAATTTCCATATTTTTGACAGAAGTAAGATAGCTGCCAAGGACCCTTAAGTGTGAGCTGCTTTTTGACGTTTTGCTTGAAGAACTCAAGTTTGTATGTGACTGGTAACATGGGGTAAGGCAGACCATTCCATTTTTCTTTAGCACGATATAAAAAGAGTCGCTATTTGTTCGATTGCTGTTTGATGTTCCATATCGTACCCTGAGCATGCGGTTCGATCAGGGAATGGAGAAGGATGTCCAACATTTAGAATATTTAGAACTCATCATTTAACAAAAAATATACAAGAACATTTTGGAAAATCACCTGTGTACTACTCCTCGTTCATGGCAGTAGTCAACAGCTTCAACCAACTGTCGGAACCACTTTCGACCGCGGCTCTCATCTATATGCTGGTCTTTCCTGATGATGTCCAGCAAACTGCCGTTTTCAGCATATTCCATAACTATGTAAACTCTAAATTGAAAAAAAAGTCTGGTAGTATTCGTTTAGTTATTTATTATTGCTTTAGCGCGATCAAAAGCATAATTTAATCAAAGAAAAGCTTGGGACGTACAAATAGGCCTTAATATTTGTTAGATAAACACGGTTTCAGGAGCTGTAAAGCAACCCGTGAAGAAAAAAAAAAAAAAAAAAAAAAAAAAAAAAGATTAACGCTTCTTATTTCGTAATTAATTAAAATGTAATTTATCTTCAAAACTAGCTATTAATTTATTAAGATACTAAGTGGCTTACATCCCCGGGTTCGCCCGTGATTTTTTTTTGAAATTTGACATAAGAATTATCTCGAAGGATTTCCGGAAATAAAAAGCCACTCGACACCCCTGTTGCTCTGTTTTGATGTAAAAAGGGCAAACACACTTTCGTAAATAGTTCATCAAAAGTTTCGGAGCATTTCTATACAAATAACAATTCAAATATAGATGTAGATATTTGTAACCACAGACAGACTTTCAATGTTATTTATTTGTTACTAGTTTTCTGCCCCCGGCTTAGCCCGTGCATGTTTTCGAACAAAATAAAATATAGCCTATATTACTCAGGGATATCGTAGCTTTCTATTCGCGAAGGAATTACCACCTACATCCAAACTTACAAACTTATACACTCTTATTAATAAACTCGAAGTAGCGACGTAGTAACTAAACTGTGTTTCGTCTCCGTCTATCATAATGAATTGCAGATTTGTTAGACGGAGACGAAATACAGTTTAGTTACTACGTCGCTACTTCGAGTTTATTAATAAGAGTGTAACTCTTTATAATGTTAGTAGATATAGACTAAAACATGCCTTATAAAATAAATAATGTAGAGGTTTTTTGGTTTAGCTATTCTGAAAAATCTGGAGAAACCTATTACTTAAGGAAAGTTTTGAAACTAATTTTTATTTTGTATATTTTCTAAGATGGAAATAAGTAGATACCTGTGTGTAGTTTCGATAGCTTGTAGGAATCTTATGAGATTTTCATGTTTCAATCCTTTAACCACTTCAATTTCTCTAGGCAGAAACTTTTTGAGGTAATCGCCGGGTGCTTGAAATTTACTTATAATTTTGATTGCCACTTGACAAGTGTGTCTTTCACTGTTTGCTACCTGTTGGAGGTAATGCTTTAGTATGTATATTCAAGGCCTATACCTTGTGGTGTGATTAGAGACACGAGTAACGGTGTCCACTTCTTTGTTCATATTAAACAGAACCTGGTGGCAAGTCTGTTGTTGCATTTACCAATGGACCTAGGTGTGTCACTCCTTTAACAAACGTCTGTCATTAAAAAAAAAGTAGGGACGCTCCGTAGGATGCTCTTAAAAAAAATTGGTGCTTAGCAATTCGGAACTAGTGGGATTTGAATCCGGGTCTACCCTACCAACTAGGCTATTAACTCCTTTTTCAATAAAATAACTGCAAGTTAATCAATTTATATCGCATCGCTATCGAAGATTGTATTTTTTTTGAAATTAATTTGGTAGATGGCCATTGGTGGAATTGACTCAAATTTTATCATAAAAGATAGGTAAAGTTGAGAGAATTTACAAAAACAACATGCGAGGATTTATGAAAAAATGAGCCGATAGCCAAATTGGTAGAGCGTTGGCTTAAAACCGGGAGGTTGCCGGGTTCAATTCCGAATAGTGCCAAAAATGCTAAGCACCAATTTTCTCTAAGAGCGTCCTACGGAGCGTCCCCACT
Organism: Nemapogon koenigi; assembly: GCA_963924495.1. NCBI lineage: Eukaryota > Metazoa > Arthropoda > Insecta > Lepidoptera > Tineidae > Nemapogon > Nemapogon koenigi. Next base: position 7,084,666 of record OZ004646.1, read on the forward strand.
TTTTTTTAATGACAGACGTCTGTTAAAGGAGTGACTTTGGGCACACAGCAAATTTGTATGATAATTGAATGGATTCAATCAACTTGACAGAAAATAAACTACTAACATTAAAACAGTTATATATGAGTTTCAGCAGGTAAATACTAAATAAAAATTCACACAGTATTTTATTTATTATACATAGTTTTGTATTACTTACTTTCACAGTGGCATATGAACCAGAGCCGATAGTTCGACCTAGAACATAGCCATGTGTCTCTAGCACAGTGAGTTTTCGTTCAGGTTTGGCTTCGACAGCACTGTGCACAGTGGCTGTGGGCTCTGTAGACATCTCGTCAAGGACATTTTCATGAGTTCTTACATCCGGGCCCGGCATATCACGAAAAAAAATGAATTTCACGTATGTAAGTAAGTTTGTTCAAGTAACATCCTAACGATTTTTTTGTATTTTCAATATATTTACTTGCAATTTTGTTAAAACATTTAATTATATTATTCAGTTCATTGTAACGATCATTTTGTCAAAAGTGAAAGGTGCTTTGACGTGGCATTGAAAGAAAAATAATGATAAAATAATTTATGTCAAATTGTTACATAGCCAGTATTCGTTTCAAATATTTTATTTTATTAATTCCGTGTTTTTACTGTCTTTTGGAATGGTATTTTTTAATATTAGTTCTATCTTCTGAAGAACTGAATTTTTCAGTCCTTGTACATTAAATACTAATCTATGGTTCCCATAAGGACGTGAACATAGCTGAAGCCTCACGAAGATCATACGCAGGGTTTTTACATCAAAATCCACGCCTTTTATCCCACGGAGGGTATGTAGAGATGTAGAGTGAAATGTTATTTGCTAAGATCCTGATTTCGCGATTATTCCACTCATTTCCATTACTTGAGCTTCTCATAATAATATTTTTTTATTTAAACGAAAGGAACATTGACTGTTTTTAAACGTCATAAAAATATACGAATCACAAACCACTTTGGAAACGTCGTCATCTTTCATTCTTTCAATGTGCCAGCTAGTTTTCTTCATAATACTCACACTAAACAACAAAACATCTTCACTTACTGCTTGGTAATACGCTTTCACAGCGTTCTCACTTCACATTGCCTTCACGTTTCCTTCCCGGGGGAAGTCCGTGGCGGCTGTCGAGTCTCGTAACTGTATGCAGTTGGTAACACACTTGGGACAGACTGTCTTGTGGACGTCTAAGTAACAATGTAGGCAGCGCTAAGACATATACTAAAACTAACTCTGCCCATGGATCCGAAAGTCGAGAGAAAATTTATGATTACATTATTATACCACTATTTAGTCAATCATACAATAAGTATTAAGTTACTAGGCGTACCTCGATTCGATCCCGGCCATGTACCAATGGGTGTTTTATAATTAAAAACTTATGTACATAATCAGACAAACCACATGAGGCTTTTCCATTTAAATATACATCAACAGAACTGGCAACTCGTTAGGTATAGCCTCACAAATACCATTGGTTAAAAAAGGAGATTTGCATGGTCTTCCTGGGACCGATAACACGGTTACGGGAGCTGTAAGGCAACCCGTGAAGAAAATTAATTATCGCTCTATATGGAAAACTAATTGTTAAATATGGACATTGTATGGACTTCATGATATAAAGGCCATGTGATGATGATGCAATTAAACATTATCATTGATGGATATCTATACTAATATTATAATTTTGTAAGTTTGTAAGTTTGGATATAGGGGTAATCTCCGAAACTAGTGATCCGATTCTGAAAATGATTTCACTAATAGGAAGCTACATTATCCCTGAGTGCTAGTAGTATACTTTATTTTGTTCGAAGATATCCACGGGCGAAGCTAGGAGCGGAAATCTAGTCATTAATAAAGAAATACTTTAATAAAATTCTGATGTTCCCAAATAAAAAAACTTGTAAGCCAAGTACCTACAAGGTTTCTAAAACCAACTTTACCAATATAGATTGTAAAAATTGCAAACATTCTGCATTTGACAGACTCTTCAAACACTATCAGATTACAAAGTTCATTGAAAACACTAGCAATGGATATTCATACCAACTCAACAGGGCTTTTGAAATATGAACAAAGTAACGCCGTTTCCACACGAAAGCTCTCGTTCTCTAGCTTTGGCATAGCTTTTGTGTCACAAAGAAAAAAAGCAACAGTTATAATGTAAACTAACGTATCTGCAAACTATTCTTCTTGCAAACTGAGATATCGGGTTCATTTCTCACTCGACAAATATATAAGACAAGTCTTCTTTCTAATCGTTTTTCTGAAAAATATATTTTTTTAATAAAGAAGATTGTAATGCACCAGACTTCGTTATGCGTTATTCGTTATGCGGCTTATTCGCACGCATAACGCATACGCTACGCTATCCGTCGACTTGTCGGTTTTTGGCACACATCAAAGGACACGAATAAGCCGAATATGCGCGTCGACTGACCACACTTCGTTCACTCATTAGCTCGCTTGCAGCGGTCGTGTTGGATCGTGTCTCGACGTATAGGTATATTCTCTTTGTCTCGAATACTACTTACCTAGTTCGTTTCCTATGACTTGTGGTGATCAACCAGCGCTTTCTTTTCGTTCCTTTAGTAACTTTGTACTTATACAACAGGTATTATTTATATAAAAATAATAAGCTGCTGCTGTCAACACGTCCATTTTTTTTAAAAGCAAACAACACATATATTTGGCATGTTCGGCACACAGACACGAAGTGTTGGTGGTGGCATATTCCTTATTCGCCCACATAGCAAATATTCTTGCGAATAAGCCGCAGCTGCATAACGAAGTCTGGTGCCTGCATTAGATAATTATTACTAAGAAATAATTACCAAATTGGAAATATGGCGATACAATATTCTTTATTATGGAACAACATTGTTCTCTGCCGCTTGAATATTCGAGCGATGCAATGTCTGCGAGCCCTTCTGTCCAAACTTTGTGCATTGTGACCCATTTTTGTAACCAAACGTTTGCTTTGAAATCAATTAAAAATCTAGCTTAGATTTTTTGCTCCGTATGTAACAGTGTTATTTGCAAGAACTTACATATTGGTGTTCAATTTGTTTTTAATGTGGCCTATTTACGACAAAATTTCAGTCAGAAAAGTCATTATAAAATGCTTTAAATATCATGTAAATAAAATAGCATACATATTTTTTAATTTATTTATTATAATCAGAACGTTTAAAAATAGATATATTTAAAAAAAATGAAGTTATTTCATTACATTTACTTTACATTAACTTCTTATTTTCTTTCTTATTATCAAATAAGTTTCACAACTAAACCCTAAATTCGAAAATGAATTATGTATTTGAATGATCCATAAAAGAGTTTAGTAGCTTGTGATCATTGAACGTCATCTCAGACAATTAAGTGCTATCTCCACAAGTTAGGTATATTCTAGACGATATATTGCTGGCTTGATTACTTTTATCTAGTCCGTGAACTAATAAAAGTTGACCAACAAATGAAGAAGTCCGGAACTCTTTCCTCTTAATGGGAAACGATGGAGTGAGTTTAAAAGGAAATTTGATCGATGGTCTTAAGTTAGACAAAGTTTACTTATAGGTTTAGGAAATTTGTTTTTGCTCATTCCGTGCTGTTGCCTTGACATCTTGTAATTTCTGTTCTATGAAAGGATTTTTAATATATAAAAAAACCTCTCTACCATTGCCCGGTGAGCATATTATTATTTATTATAATTGTGCCTATATATTTTCATATCTACATTATATGAAGATTGTATTGATTTTTTTGGTATCTTTGCTCGTAAAATATATGAAAATAAAATTGGATTGACTGATTTTTTTTTGATGGGTTGCATTACAGCTCCCGAAACTGTTTATTTGATTGATTTATTATTATAAATTGAGTTTTGCCGCCCTGGCCTAGTCCTGGTTTCGCCCGTAGACCCCATCTGAAAATATTATAGTCTTGAGTACATACCTACAAAAAACCCACAAAAAGCACTTTCAGTTTTTCCCAAATTTTCCGGGCCACTTTTCCATTTTTTTTCCATAAAAACATGATTAGGTACTGTCGCTTAGTGGTGAACTAACCACAATAATAAATAAATATTTTACTCCATATTGTTTTATTTCAAGTTTTCAAATGAAGTAAAGATATAAAGTAATGAGTAAAAAGGAATGAAGTAAGGAAAAAGATTATTAAGGAGCACGCTGGAAAATAAAAATAAAATAAATAAGTAAATGATTTCCAGGATATGATAGAATCTAAACACAATAAAAAAAAATTGACTAAAAATGGTAGAAAATAAACAAATAGCAGACACTGTTAAAAATTCAGATTATTTTGAAAAATTCCTAAATTATAGGTAGTCAGTAACTTATTTTGTAAGGAGGTTAACAACTATTTTTGCAAGGAGGTTAGCAACTATTCAAACCTCATTGAGAAAAATGGTCTCATTTATTAACTAAATGAGCACAACGTTACAGTACTACGAACATTTAAAAAATAACCAAATCCCTCAAGCCGTTCTCAAGTGATGCGCTTACCAACTTAATATTTAATTCTATCAAATTATTAAGTTGATTATCATATAACTATCTCTTCAATAATCCACTTGAATGACAAAATTAAACGAAGTACATAATATTCTAAAAAGAACAATTAATTGATTGCCTGTTAGTTGCCAAAAATACCTATTACATACCTAATACCTTAGAAATGTATTTATTTAATTAGTTTGTTTCGCGAGCTCACGACACTATTTTATTAATCTGGCAATATCGGAGCAGCATTTAATTAAAAAAATTAAACAAAATTACCCTCACACAAAATTATTTTTCAAGATTCAGTCATACCGCGGCAACTCGGAAGCCGAGTACATTTGAGTTGAAAAAGAAGAAACAGTTAAATTGTGTGGTGAAAAGTGAAAAGTGTTTATGCCATAATAGCAAGGACTTGATCGTCGCACACGCAAGCAGTCAACAGAAAAGGTACATCACAAATATTGTTACTTATTGTAATTATAAAACATTTTATACAGCGGTTTGCAAAAAAGCGTCTCTTAGCGTCTTCTATCTACTGTATTATGACCTCATCCTTCCATCCCCTTTTCGCACCTGCACTGAACACGTTCTGCATACAAATGAAAAAGTTCAGTGACTCTTTCCTGTGTCGCACTGTTAAAAAGTAGAACGAACTTCCGGCGTCGGTCTTTACTGCTTCCTACAACCTGGGGTCCTTCAAGCGAAGCGTGAAAAAGCATCTCTATTCTTCTTTTGATATTATGGCAACAGTGCTGACTTATCGTCCCAATTATGCCAATGTCCAGTGTTTAATCTTGTGCAATAGAAACAATATATCGATAAATCGGTAGCTAAGATTATCCCGCCGACTGTGATATGTCTTATTGATCACTGACTAATCACAACGATCACAGCGCGGACGGGATTAAACCGGATTGACTGTTGACTATATTATGCTTAATAAACATCCGGTCATATGTCGTCTTCTCTATATAAAATAAAATATTCCAAAGATTTCAAGATTAAAAAAATCACCTCGATTCGTTGCTTTGTTTTGACGTGATAGAAGGGACAAACAAACAAACAAATACACTTTCATTTATAATATTAGTTAGGATGTTGGGATTCTATTAAGTACGGAATCCTAAGAATAACGAATATAAAAAGATAATGAAATAAAGTCAGATAATGGTATGCAGGTACAAAAAGAATTTTATACCCATAGCGAGTTATCAATTTGTACTTTCTAAGTTGGATCGACTGAGTTTTTTTCTTATTTATTGCGTAAAACCAGTGAAGAAATACTTAATGGATACTCCGCTAGATGCACTTGAGAGGCAAAGAAAATCTCGATTGCAATTCAATCCATTTTGATTTACTGAAAGACACTTACATTTTTAAAACGTTACACATTTTTCGTTACTTTCTATCTATTTATCCGTCTATCACGGCTCAAGAAAGGTAGGCAGAGACAATCGAACTCCATTTGCAACGATTTTAACATATCTCTTTTGTCTCCGTTATATTCATCGAACATTCGACCCCATGTCGCGCGTAGTGCGTAGTTCGCGTAACCCGCGTAGCACGTAGCCCACGTAGCACTAATAATCGACAGGTAGAATTTGAATTGTGAACTAAACACTTGTTACTTATACTTTTTCCATACAATCTTTAACACCCTTGAACTTGTCATTGTGAAATGTGAAAGGAAAACTATACATGCTCATAGGAGAATCCTCTGACATATCAAAGAGGAGGGAAAATTGTCTATTATCTGGTACTGTTTTAAAAGACTAGCTGTTACCGGCCAGCTCAAATTATTTATGAATGCGGTATGTAAAGTAATGTAAAAACGAATGTAAGATATTAATTCGTATATTTTCTTTTATAATTTTATTTTTTTTGCGATGGATGTGACGTAAACATTAGGTAAAGTAGCATTTCTATCCCGTGGTATCGTTTGTGATGAAAGTAGTACCACGACACTTAAACCTGCTTCGTGGTACTACGAGTTAGACAAATGATCTTTAACCTAAATGAAAAACTTTGAAAATGTATTATAAAAAACTACTCAAATAAAAATAAAAAATAATAAAATCATACTTACCTTAGTTTTTACTTTACACACCTAGACAGAAACACTGGTAATTTAGCGAGTTGTCCATATTAAACATAAAATATATATATATATATATATATATATACAGTCGAATTGAGTAACGTCTTTTTTTTGAAGTCGTTAAAAAACAGGTGGCACATGCTGATTGTGATTTTGTACCCTGAGATATAAAAGGAATATAAATTCCCACTTATTAACCTGGCGAACCTTTCTAAACACTAGATTTGTCTTGATTTCCTAAACTAACTCAAGTCAGCGTAATGAAAATAACTGCGCCGTATTAAATTCCTTTTTAAACATAGGACAGCTAGCTCAGGTAAATAGACAGACAAGGGCTTTGTCCCTTTTTGTTATTTGCAGAATTTTAATAGAAAGGTCTATGTAGGACTGTACGTTAATTTCGCGAGGGAATTTTCCGGCCGCATTCGACTTTACACAAAGATATTGTTAGAAGGGTTTTGGGTTATTTTAGTTCCTAATATTAATAATGTACAAGTGTAATAACCTTTACAAATGTGTGGGTTTAGGTTGCATACTAAAACTACTATCGGTAGTTTCGAAGTTTTATCCACATTTGAGCCAAAAAAGCTAAGCACCAATATTATTTCAGTTTCTTTAGTCGTTCTTGTGTCGATACATTGACGGCACTTCATCTAGAGCGGGCGTGGCAGCAACATCCGCTGAAAACTTCAAATGATGTAAATATGGTTCCTTAGGACTAGGATATATATTTGTGCAGTTTGGAGTTGAGACAATAACATTTTTAAACATCTTGCCTTTGATCTCATAAAAATCGGGTGATCGAAGAGCTGGTACTTATCTAGGACAACGTATCAGTTTGGCGATACAAAGAGGGAATAAAGCTAGTGTTTTGGGGACCCTGCCGCAGGATCTTGAGAGGGTTTTATTATTATTTATTATTTGTAAGTAGTTTTAATTGTTTATTTGAATAGTATAGATTATTATTAGTTAAATGTTTGTAGATATAATTACAAGATTTAATTTCCTAGCGTTTGCATGAAACTTCCACATATAACTATTCAAATACCAGAAATGTTTTGAGTTTTCTACTGGTATTTATTTCACTTGGAAATGTGTATACAAAGTATCAAATTCAAGTGACACTAGCTTCATTAATGAATATTGTGAATAGCTTCATTTCTAGCTAGTGGCAGCGTGAATTATTCATTTAATAAAAACTTTGCTGAAAGGAAAATAGATGTGGCGAAATATGGGCTATGTTGTCATGGGCAATACGTTTTAAGTGATTTTAATGAAACGAATACTTTTTCACAATTTTTATTCATCATATTTCTTTTATATTTTAACTGATGATGTTTAATTTCTAGAATCAGTGATAAGCTCTCTAATCTTAAGTTCTCCTATCTAATACGAAAAAAAATTAAAACTAGTATGGCGTCTGTGTACATACCTTAGGTATATCTACCGCTGAAATATGCTACTGGATTGTAAACTTTATAGCGCACCATATGTGATCGAAGTTTTAAAAACTTAGTTCGCATGTATTCTGAATGGGGATGCCGATTGCGATGAAATGAAAACTATAATGTTACTTCAAGTTCGGCCAATATGTTTTTCTGAAACTCCATCCTAATTCTGACACAGAATGAGACTAAGAACTACTACTAATTACATGCTGCAGCTATATGTAAATTACGAGATTTCTTGGGTTGGAAATTAAAATTGCTTTCTAAAGATATTAAACATGATATAAACGAAATAAAATTTAAGTTTTATGAAGCCCTGAAAGTCCAAAATTTTTCGCGTATTTTTAACCGCAAAGTCGGACTCAAATTTTTAAAATATATTTATAAATATATAAAATTTAGTTCGTTTATTTCATAGATAATTTCACATATGTATTAAAATATTAACTGCAACTTACTTTTTTTTTTAAATTATTTTTTGTATGATACTCATACAGCCGAAGTCCATTTTGTGTATTATCGCTAGACAGGTTTGAATTGTATTTTCTCATATTTCTGGTACGTGAATCTTGTCTATCTTATCCTTGGTTATTTTATCGATTTTAATAGCATTCCATCTCGCTTACATCTTTCTAAAGAAATATGCACAAAATAAGTCGCGCTTAAAACTGAGTTTGTTGCGCTGTGATGCGTCTCCTTAATTGATTTTAATTCAAAGTTTTATTTTAGGTAGGTATTTTTCTCGCCAAATAGGTATAGTAAAACTAGCTTCTGACATTCGGTGTGCACTTGTGCAGTGCAATATCGTCTTCTTTTAAAATTTTCTACTGCGCACCGAATGACAAAGAGCTCAAGTTATTTGGAGAGACTTAAGTGCCCACTCATTCGTCCAAACACCGCGCCGCCATACTGGCCATACGGTCCACCGAAATCGACCACAGACTCGTCCAATTATTGTACGCGCGTTCCGCCATCCGTTTTCAAATGGTTGTATTTGTGGTTGATTTTGATTTCCGGAACAATCTGTCACACACACACATCCACCGCTGATAGCTGTTTAATCAAGTCGTATGATTTACATCGTTAATGTGTGGCCTGTGTTCAATCTCGATCTTACGGCTGGCCGGACCGAAAATTTTCGGTGACATACCGAACCAGTGCGTAGGCAACTTTATACCTACCTATAGACCAATATTAATTGTCCGGCACATCATCGGAAATCCCGATTTTTATTTTATTTTAGGTAGGTATAGGTACGTACATCAAGATTTTTTTTTAAGTTGAAAGTAAAACCCCCACACCCCCTAAATAAATTCCTGGATACGCCTTGACGTAGAAATGAGGTCTTTCTTTAACTACCAAATAACATGAACCCAAATCTAAAATTATATACCTACTCATAAAAATTGTATATGGATGGAGTAAAATTAATGAGAAGAAGTATTTAAGCCTTACACACACACACACACACACACACACAGATTCATAATGTGTTTTTGTGTTCAACGATGCGCGAACTGTAATTAATTAGATATTGTCGAAACTTTAACATATTTTACTTGATAATTTCACTTACAACGACACGACAAAACCGCTAGTTACACAAGTCTATCAATTTAAGTAGGCGGCCACACAATATGCTAACTCACGCGTTACAGGCCCGACCTGAGTAATGACTGCAAGGAAAACAGGCTTCTATCGACAAAGGGCCCATTATGTCAAAAACAAACCTCCGTCGCCGAGGCAATTCCCTCCATGTTTGCTGAGGGCTTCATAAATATGCAAATGTTATTCTGCGTTTAGCGAGCTATTGCAATAATATTTATATTGAAATTGGTGCCCGACCGCCCTTGAACTTAAACTACCATTATACTGTTCAAACAACCCTTTACATCCTCGTTCCTACTGCCCCGTACAGCCCGTACACACCCCGGACACGACTGATGCTCTTAACGGACTCTCTAACTAATGGGATTGTTTTGGAATGTATCATTAATTTATATTAGACTAGTTTTCCGCCTACGGCTTCGCCTGTGAACAATTTTCTAACAAAATAAAATATAGAGTTTGAGAACTCTACAATCCAAATTTACCCCTTTATAATATAAGTATAGACTAGGTTTCCGCCCCGGGTTTTGCCCATGGAGCCCATTACTATCACCTCTATTATGGTCATATAAACATTTCATAGAAAAAAGCGCTTTAAGTTATTCCCGAATTTTCTAATATTCCGGGCAAATTTTCTAATTTTTCTTTCCCTAAAACCTCATTCAGACTATTGCGAACATAAAAAAATTAACAATTCTCAAGTGATGCGCTTACCAACGAACAACATTTAATTTCTATATAGACTAACTTTTCCGCCTTATATTAACTTTCATCCCCTATTTATGGTTTTGAGTTCATACAAACATTTCATAGAAAAAATTATTTTCAGTTATTCCCCAATTTTCCAATTTTAAGGGTAACAATTTCAATTTTTCTTTCCCTAAAAATATAGCCAAATTGGCCCAGACGTTCTCAAGTGATGCGCTTACCATAACGTGTAACATAAGAACATTTATTAGCTGGGAAATTTGGTCATATCACTTTTTATTTCGAGCGATCCGCCCCCGGCTTCGCACGGGTACAATAACGGTTTGAAAACATTTTATTACCCTTATTACTACTGAATAATGTTAATGATTGGCTCCTAAAGACAATAGGTCCATGTTTAAAACCTTCCTCGTGAATTAACCTATCTACTCTTTTGCTTGAAACGGGCACAGACTAACAGACGCAGCGGGGGACTTTGTTTTATAATATGAAGTGATACTTGTGAAAATATATTCTCAGAGGATTCCAGCTCTTATTAAAACTTAGTTTATGCTAAAAATCAATGAAATAAAAACTTATTATATCTAAATACTAAATTACAAATATAATATAAAATTTACAAATAAAAAATTTCATGTACTGGGAGAGTACCCACAGACTGGCTGCATTGCCTCGTTGGATGGCTATGCTTATTCTTTGACCGAGGTAAGAGCCAGCCCGTTGGTCATGTGACCTTTCTATTAATAGTTTACTTAGGTTGCTCTAATTTTTTTTATTACAAACTGGATGAAATATAAGTAGGTAGTTTGGCGGCACATCGCGTCGATAGATGTCGCAGCGCTACTGTCTCACAATATTGAAATTGAAACCTGTATCGCGCTATTGAAAATATTTAATAGATTGACAACTTTCCAGCGACATGCGTTGGGGAGTATTCCCTTTTACTCGCAGTCGTTGGATTGTTGTATGTATTGCCATTTCTATATTGTGAGACAGTAGCGATGCGACGTGATGTGCCGCCATAGTAGTAAATATGTAAACCATCCCATTTTTTTTTGTCTATTGTTATTTTTTTTTTCTTGTTATTATTGTTTTTTGTTTTTTTTTTGTTCTGTTAATCTCATTTCGTATTTCTTTACGTTATTTACTATTTTTGTTAAATATTTCTTAAAAACCATCAATTATGCGTACTAACAGAAATAGACGTGTCTGAGAACTTTGTTTGATAATATGTGGTGTGACGTAAAGTGACTGTGCCTTGGGGCAGTGCCGGAAGTGGCAACTACTCATGTTTAGGAGTAAAGTGGACAGATTGTCTCGTTACTACAAACTTCACTTCCTTCTGAACTTGATCGTTTGAGCGGACAGTTTAGGTACTATCTAATACTGATTCGAAGTCGACATACTCAATAGAGTAATAGTTAGCGGTTAGAGCGTTGGATTGGATTTGAAGTGTGGTTATGTGGTCAGTAAAAGCACAGAAAATAATAAACTAATAGCGGATGAATAAGTAATATCCCATATAAAAACATTTAGTTGTAATTTTATAAATATATATATAAATAAATATTGTTATTGTCGGTAGATGAAAAAAAACCACATAGTTCGCTGCGTTATAAGGCACTTCATCTGTTACTTTCAGCCAGGCCCGCCGCTAACTGTTTCAGCGCCCGCGTGCAAATACCCTCCCAGCGGTATCAGGCAAATTATTTGAAAGTAGATGTGAAACATCAAAATTAGTATAAGTACAACAGTATTATTATAATTGAAGACGCGACCAGACGCGTAGGCCAAAACCAAGCGTCTCCGAAGTGTGAGATGACAACGCATTATCCCCTCTACCTCTACAGCGGTAGACGCAGACGGCGTAGGTCAAAACCAAGCCTCTTCTGAATTTTGAGACGTCTTGGTTTTACCCTAGTTATTGTTTCACATCAATATGTCGTTATTATGACATGATAAAAATATATAAGACATAAAATTATTCGAATTTTTCGTTTCGATATCTGTTTTTGCCGCCCCCTTGAAAATGCCGCCCTTGTGCGGTGCACGCTCTGCACGCCCGTACACAGCGGGCCTGCTTTCAGCACATAAATGCTATTAGTTGACACAGTGTTTTAGTTTATGATTGAAACCAATACTTCTGGTTGCAATTTTCTGAACTAGCCTCTGCAACTAGGTATATACTTTACAAATAACAAACACATGCCATATCACCTTTAAACCTAGGCTCGCTCTTTCTTTTATCTGAAAATTGAGACAGAAAATATTAATCTCACAAATGGTGTCCTTACGTATAAATCTTTCAGAACCTTAATAAAATGGCTCCTTGATGTTCAAATAACTTTGTCCACTTTTCATAAAATATATATGTCCAAGGAACAAAATGAGATACTGCCGTGTTTCAGTGTGGGCTATAAAAACACACTACAATCATCATAACTTGTACACAAAGAATACTGTTTGGTACAATAGTGGAACTAATGTCTTATTTTAATGGTTTGTACGTTTTAAGTTGTAGGGGAAGTTTTATAAATATATTTACACTGCTGGGGATGATGACTGTACTGGGATTTTTCGTGTTTCCATTAAAAAGCTCGCACCAGCTTCTAAGAGGGGATCATATTGGGTCTTATAAAAAATATTTATATAAAATTATATTTAATTTCACAATCATTTTGAAATATCTCGTCATTTTAATGTTCCCATGAAGACCATAAAGGAATCAATCAGGATCTTAGCAAATGACATTCGGTTGTCTCTGTCTACCCTTCCTGGAATAAAAGACGTATTCAATATCATTGTTTTAACTTTTGTGGTCATAATCTTCGGAGTTTGACCCTCCTGAATCACACCAAGATGTATGAAATAAGACAAAATTTCAGTAAAATCGGGCGAGTTTCAGTTTTGATGTAAATGTTCTATCTCTACCTTTTTGTGGTACTAACCACCTTTTTTTCATAGAAGCTATTAAGTTTATTTAAATGATCAGTGTACAGTCGGCTCCATAAATATATAAACAAGTTGTGGCTCCAAATATATGTGCCCAACTAAGTAGTCGTAAATAACTAAACAGCATTTATGATCATATATATATAATAAAAAAAAATATAACATAACAATATTAATGGAGGTTTTCCTGTATCGATCTTTATGAATAAATCCAATAATTGTGTAGATATAAAGGAATAATGGTGCCTTAACAATTTTTTTTTCATGAGGTATATTTAGATGGAAAAGCCTCTAAGTGTGGTTTGTCGGATTATGTACAGTTTTTAATTATAAAAATATATTTATGGAGCCGACTGTATCTACATATATGCTGTGTTAACAAAACCATACAGAAAATCAAAATGTATTTATTCAAAACGTTCGCCTAAATCATAAACATCAATTTAAATTTAAATTTTGTATCCCCAACTAAAATGTAAAATCAGCAAAGAAAAACTTAAATTGCATCTCGAAAACTCTAATAAGCAAGAGTAAATGTTTAAATAAATTTATTATAACGTCGGACGGCCATGGTTAACAAAAAGCGATGTTGTTGCGGAACGAATGTTGAAATCCCCAACGACGGGGAAACGAAAATTCAACATTACATTTTATTTTTATATGCCCATACAGGGCTTGGCGAATTTTACGTCACGTGTTTTAATTTGATACAGCAATCTTGTCTTTTCTACCGTATATGGTATAACCTAATGTTATATTAAGATGTACAGATGAAAAATTTAATATCGTATCTATCCAGGTATTTTTTTGGGTATAAGAGAATGCCTGAGCTGCGACACTATACCTATATCCAATCAGTTGCGTCTTTACTAAACAATCTAACTTAGTTCTAACTAATATTGTAAAGGTTATTTTTAATTGCACATCAGAAAACTTATCACCCAAACTTATAATAGATTGCATAACTTTTACATCATATACAAACCTTTTAAAAAAAAGTGCACCGACTTCAAAAATTTGCACTGAAAAGTAAGAAATAATAAATATTTCGTCACAGAATTTGAAGACGGTTGGTGCCAAATTAGAAATAACTTAGTAGGTACCCAAATTCACTAATCTAGACAATTCATTAGGAACCTACGATCATCAGTACATACAAACATAGATAATATTGAACAGATCTTTATCTTCTTATATATTTACTTACTTAGTTTTGTATTCTAATTTGGCACCAACCGTCTTCAAATTCTACGACGAAATATTTATTATTTCTTACTTTTCAGTGCAAATTTTTGAAGTCGGTGCACTTTTTTTTAAAAGGTTTATTTTACTCTTTTAAGTGATTTTGCTGCCTTGAGAGACAAATAATAACGCAACTAAAAAAATATTGATGGGAAATTAAAAAAAAAACCGCTGTGGATGTGATTTGAACCATGTGCTTGTGCATCCTGCGCTGCACTCCATACCTTTAACCGCTAGACCATCGTCACGAAAATTGACAACTTCGTGTCAATAGCAACCGTTGTTAAGGTTTTTTCTGATACGTAATTTTCAGCCGTAAACAGAAATTAATTACTGAATTTCTGAAAAACTACTGAATCTATTTTCGTCATATGTCTGTGAGATAATATCGAGATATTATTATGTCTTAAAAAAATAAGTCGTCAAAATCGGTACATATTTTATCGAGATATCAAGAAAAATGTACTTATAAAGTCAGGTTTTTCAAAATTTCTGAAAAAAGAATGAACCAATTTTTATGAGATAAAAATGGGACCAATTCGGAAGAATTATCTGTCGATTAAAAAAGAAACCATCAAAATCTGTTCACAACTGGCGGAGTTATCGATGTACATACATACATAAAAAAAAATACGGTCCGAATTGAGAACCTTCTCCTTCTTTTTTTGGAAGTCGGTTAAAAATATTGAAAGTACGACCCTGTTGGCACCTAGAGGTATAGGGTTTTTATAACCGCACATTGGGCAGAACCCGTACGTTTCACGTAGGGGTAGTGCAATATTTTGAGGTAAGTATTTTGCTGTAAAATACTAATTTATTTTTGATGGGAAATGGGCATTTTTAAATTGCATTTTTTTTTGATTTGCAGTTAAATACTACCCATATATACATTCCAAAGAGTGTTTGTTCGTCATTCACGTCAAAACGAAGCACGATCCGATTTCAACTTTTAATCTCTGAACAATTCTTAGTAATTGGAATTTTCGATAAGTAGGTAAAACTGGTTATACATATAAATGCGAAATTGCGTTTGTTTGTTTCTCCTTCTTTCACGTGAACTCAGAACAACGGAATGACGTGATTTTTTGCACAGAGATAGTAGAGGGCCGGAGAGTGAGGATTTCTATCCCAGAAATTCTTCTGGATAACTAGTACGTCATATTGGAAAAAAATCCATACGAGCAATGAATAGAAAATAAGGTTTCGTTAATCTGGGGGCAACATGGCAGTAAAAGCACAGCAGGTACTAACATGCTGAAAATCTACTAAGAAAAATTCTAAGAATTCTAGAATTTTTTTGTAGCTTACTCACTGGCCGATGACATCAAAATACTAGAGTCCTACCGTGTCGTGGCCCTATTCTGGGTACGCAAATTTTACAAAGGCAATCCTCTCGATATCTAATTTCTATATAGTATTCGTCTTCGTCGATTTCGTGACGATTAAAATAATGTTTCTATGACTTAAATAAAAGGAAAAAACAACTAATTCCCTTAAAAAATACCTAAGTTTGCTACAATCGAATAAGGGGTGGTTTAGAAAGTTTGTAGCAAAAGTGTATAATTAAAAAACATTGTAAATGTAGGAACAAATTGTGAGCTTTTCCCACAACAGAGAAATAAAGTGAGAAATTTTATGAAAGGTCTGGGTTAGAAAATTTCGTTACGCAACTTTTATTGGATTCATTTTTGTGGAGAACTTTTTTAGTTATATCTAAGAAGAATTTACAATTTAATTATAAAGACATATTTTATTCGAGTTTATTTTACAAACTGGATTCTTTTGTAAGAAAAAACATAATTCTTGACAACATACTAACATAATGTATGTATTTTACGAAATAACTGGTGATTTTTTCTCGGATTCTATTCTTAATCGAGCCAAAAAGCTCAGCACCAATTTTCTTCTAATGCTTTAGGGGGTGCGTTATGTTTGCAAGAGGCTTTTCCATATAAGTGTACCCAATAAAATTGGCTACTCGTTAGTACTTTACAAATACCATCGGCTAAAAGAGGAAGACTTTGTCTTCCGCTGGGTATCCTGGGAGCGATAACATGGTTTCAGGAGCCGTAAGGCAGCCATGAAAAAAAAACAATAATTATTTTAAAACATGTTCCTCATTACCAATATATTATTATATATTTTCGTACCATACATGTTTTTGAATTGAACTATTACAATGTTTCTTGCCACGCCGTAAAGTATAAAGTCCTTAATGGTAAATTGCGCCAATGATAGTAATCTAAGTAACTGGAGACAGATACTAATATATTTGGATTAAAATTTAGCGTCATATATTTTCGTACCATACATGTTTTTGAATTGAACTATTCAATGTTTCTTGGCACGCCGTAAAGTATAAAGTCCTTAATGGTAAATTGCGCCAATGATAGTAATCTAAGTAACTGGAGACAGATACTAATAGCAGTCATAAGAGGAATTTACCTTTTTGTAGGCCAGTTAAGTATTTAGTCTGAACTACGCCGCAGGTCTTAGGTTTCAGAAACTCGAGGCGACATCGCAGTTACCTACGAACGCTTTTAACATCACCAAATTAATGACACCTCACTTACTTAACCCTTTCATCCAACGTTACATTACCTTTTGACAATACCGAGAAAGTGAAATAAAATAGCGAAAATTACTAAAATAAAGACTGATTGCGTTAAGCTCGGTTTACATAAGTCCTTTTTTAATACACTTGCTCGTAAAGTTAATTAATTTTTTTACCCCAAATAATTATCAGATTATTAAAATATAATACTTTTTATTTCATCAAATTATATAAAGTTTTTATAAGAAAATAAATTAAAGTTTAATTTAATTTATTAAATTAAAAAATAGTTACAGTCTTGACTCTGTAAAACACTCGCCTTCGGCTTTGCTCGGCCTTATACTTTCTGCTTCGACTGCAATTACCACCTTGTTACACTATCCAAACCAATCCAACCAAGCGTTAGTAGGAGAGTTTTATAATAGACTAGCTTTTGCCCGCGACTTCGTTCGCGTAGAATTAGGAATAATGACGTAATTTTACCTCCGTAAATTCCCCGTCAGTCAGAAGTTCAAAAAAGTATAAATTCGGTACCTACCTATAAATTAATATTTTCCCAGTCCGTAAAAATATTTCCCCCATGCCCAAGTTAACAATTTCTTAAGGGTTGTTTAAAAAAATCTTTTAGGTCAACTCCTATGTTCTCTAGCTAAGTTTCAAGTACAACATTTTTCCCCATACAAAATTTTACACCCCGTTGCACTCCTTTATTTTTATTTTTTTTTTAAATCCAAAAATACGTGTTTTATTATTTGTTTTGAACAATATTTGTACCAAGTTTCAAGTTAATACACGCATGTAATACGATTTCCCTATACAAAATTTTACACCCCGTTGCAACCCTCCTTAAGGGTCGTTTTTAAAAATCCAAAAATACGTGTTTTATTATTTGTTTTGAAGAATATTTGTACCAAGTTTTAAGTTGATACACGCAGGTAATACGATTTCCCTATACAAACTTCTACACCCCGTTGCACCCCTCCGTAAGGGTCGTTTTTAAAAATCCGAAATACGTGTTTTATTATTTGTTTTGAAGAATATTTGTACCAAGTTTCAAGTTAATACACGCATGTAATACGATTTCCCTATACATAATTTTACACCCCGTTGCAACCATCCTTAAGGGTCGTTTTTAAAAATCCAAAAATACGTGTTTTATTATTTGTTTTGAAGAATATTTGTACCAAGTTTCAAGTTGATACACGCAGGTAATACGATTTCCCTATACAAAATTTTACACCCCGTTGCAACCATCCTTAAGGGTCGTTTTTAAAAATCCAAAAATACGTGTTTTATTATTTGTTTTGAAGAATATTTGTACCAAGTTTTAAGTTGATACACGCAGGTAATACGATTTCCCTATACAAACTTCTACACCCCGTTGCACCCCTCCATAAGGGTCGTTTTTAAAAATCCAAAAATACGTGTTTTATTATTTGTTTTGAAGAATATTTGTACCAAGTTTCAAGTTGATACCTACACGATTTCCCTATACAAACTTCTACACCCCGTTGCACCCCTCCTTAAGGGTCGTTTTTAAAAATCCTAACATACGTGTTTTATTATTTGTTTTGAAGAATATTTGTACGAAGTTTCAAGTTGATACACGCAGGTAATACAATTTCCCTATAGAAACACCCCGTTGCACCCCTCCTTAAGGGTCGTTTTTAAAAATCCAAAAATACGTGTTTTATTATTTGTTTTGAAGAATATTTGTACGAAGTTTCAAGTTGATACACGCAGGTAATACAATTTCCCTATAGAAACACCCCGTTGCACCCCTCCTTAAGGGTCGTTTTTAAAAATCCAAAAATATGTGTTTTATTATTTGTTTTGAAAAATATTTGTACCAAGTTTCAAGTTTATACCTACACGATTTCCCTATACAAACTTCTACATCCTGCTGCACCCCTCCTTAAGGGTCGTATTTAAAAATCCAAAAATACGTGTTTTATTATTCGTTTTGAAGAATATTTGTACCAAGTTTCAAGTTGATACCTACACGATTTCCCTATACAAACTTCTACACCACGTTGCACCCCTCATTAAGGGTAGTTTCTAAAAATACAAAAAATACGTGTTTTATTATTTGTTTTGAAGAATGATTGTACTAAGTTTCAAGTTGATACACGCAGGCAATACGATTTCCCTGTACAAATTTCTACACCCCTTTAACCCCTTCGTAAGGGTCGTATTTAAAAATCCAAAAATACGTGTTTTTTTTATTTGTTTTGATGAATATTTGTACCAAGTTTCAAGTTCATACACGCAGGTAATACGATTTCCCTATACAAACTTATACACCCCGTTGCACCTCTACTTAAGGGTTGTTTTTAAAATCCACAAATATGTATTTATTATTTGTATTGAAAAATATTTGTACCAAGTTTCAAGTTGGTTCACGCAGGAAATAAGATTTTACATACAAACGTATTTACCCCATTTGACCCACTTAGGGGTTGAATATCGAAATTTCCTTCCTTATTCCTTGGCTACATAATAAAGGGAACCTCTGTGCAAAATGTCAGCTTCCTAGGTCCAAGGGTTTGGGCTGGGCGTTGATGATTAGTGAATCGGAACTTCTCTTTTTATATAATAGATTGCGTAATATTGCGTATATCTACTTTACTCTACACTGGTAGTGTACTTAGTTACATTTTGAATTTAGAACATTAGCGTCAAGTACACCATTTTAAGGAGTAGTTTTGGTAAGGAGATGTCAGTGTTAGACGTTAGTGCGAGCTATATTCTTTTGTATATTAAAAATTCCTAACCCAATGGCCAATAGAGTAAAGTGACCTTTGTGGTTGTGGAAGACACATAGGAAACTGCACCAAACCACTTTACTCTACCAGATCCATTAGTACTGTCTCAAAGCGTTTACATTAAGATAGTATAGTATTAAACACTCTACCTTCATACCTCTTCTAGAAAAGTAGGCTGTTTGTTATAGAGGTCTCGTTATAAAAAAAGACTCTGTATTTCGAAAAATTGTACTAATAAGCCTTTTGATCTCATAAAATTCCCCAGTAGAAATGGTTAGGTACCTTTAAATGAAGAAAACTTGTCTTCTGCTGGATACACCGAGGCCCGTAACACGGTAGGTAGGGGGAACGCCTCCAGTGATAGACAGTTAACCATCAAGTTTGACACATTATTGCAAATTACATAAATATGGATAAAATTTCAGCATCTTATATGTAAAAAAATTATGTTCTATGATCTACACGTCCAACACTGGCGCCATTACACTACCTATTACATCAAACAAAGCATATCTCTAATAGTTAAAGTAGAACCTTAGAGCCCATCATCAGCTGTTCCCGCATCATCATATAGAATCTAGGACTTATAATAAAAAACAATGTTTAATGAGATTTTAACGGACTTTTTTTGTTGGACATGAACAAGAAGCACTGTGAGGTGAGGAAAAAAAATTGCAAAATTTAATTAACAAAGTTGTCCGGAAGCTAAAACACAAGTTTGGAAAGAAAAACGAGTGAATGGACACGTTAATTTGATTGTGAAGAATTACGTCTGACTGGGATCGCGTGAGGGAGAGCTGCGTTAACAATATTAACCGGATTTACCTTTCATTATCTTAAAACGTAGCCGCGTGTATCTTAGCACACTAGATTTCTTCGTAGAATGAAGACAAATTTTTAATACCGTACTGGGACTTAGGGTACCCAGCGGAAAATTTAGTAAAATCTTCTACATTAAAATTTAGGGGTGATACTTTTGTTGAGCTATTTATTAGAGTTTTCAACTTAAAATACCACAACGGCAACCATTCGGTAGCTTATGTCTTGAGCTAGGTACCCTGATGCCACGTTGCTAGGTTGCTCTCGGGAGCCGTAAGACACACGTAATTGTTCTTTTTCTATGAAAGAAATACTAAAAGGTTTCTGAAGCAGCACAAGCTTTACCAGAAGCCAAATTTGGAAAAACACCCTCTACTGTTTGAATCCGCACCTTAAATTTTAAATTTGATCTTTGAAGCGAAAAGTTTGTATTTATTTGATACGTATTGGAATAGTGTATGTACGAAGTTAATTGACAAATGGCCGAGTTGCGTAAATGAGGTTTATTGGTAAATGAAAATTACCTATATAAACAAAATATCAGTTTAAAATGTATAAAAAAATATTTTCATTCACATGACTGAAAAGTTGAGTGTAAATCTTATAAAGATCTGGATTTCTGAATGTTGTCCAAAATAGGTTTCGAAACGTCTGAATTATTTTTTATGAAACAACAGTATCTTTATAAATTTTAAATAAGCTTATTGTTTTATATCGATATCGTAAAAGGATTGGAAGATAAATAACAATTCAATACCTAATCAAAAATGTCCACGGACGAAGGTAGTTTTGTCATTTCTATAAATAACAAAACAATCATATTTTTATAAATAACTTCATATATAATAGTAAGAAGGCCAACTTAATTACGCTTGAAAGCTTCTCAGTAAAGATTTAATTTAGTTTAAGCAACCATGAGTTAACTCTACGAGGAGAGTAAGTAAATCTCTTGCTGTTTTAGCTAAGTACCATATTAGGTATAATTTCGGGAACAACTGGCCGCGAGAGCTTTTGTACTTAGTATCTTTTGCAAAAAAACTCTTCCGCTGGATAAACCCGGGGTACAGTATAAAACCAACACGATCTTGATAACCGTATGGCAACCCGTCAAGAATGGAATAAATAAATAAATCAATGCATGAAACAAATCAATTTCAGGATTTCTGTATATAATTTATTTCCAATCCAAATTGTTAATATTAATAATAAAAAAATAAATTAATAAAATATAAGAAAATACGTCAACAAACTTAAAGGTTTTTTAACATTTCAGCAATATTTATGGCACATTAGAGTAAGTAACCTCAGAAAAGACGCACTTTTTCGTATTTCTACCATACCTCAACCGCTAGAACATAATAAAAGCACCACCGCACAGCTTCGCAAATGAGAAACTTTTGATCTGGGATTAATTTCGCTTGCGGAGAAATGTTACTTCAAAAGAGAGATCTGCCAGCCTTACTGTGCGGTCCATCCGCCCAAAATATGTTCTTACTTATTTAATAACTTACCTACTTAGACTAAGAACAGGTAAAGTGTGTTTGGTTATGTACCGAATAAAGGAAATTTAATAATGGATAATGCTTTCTATCCCTCTTTGAGATAAGTAAAATAAGTATAAGAGTCCATAGTTTTTCAGTTTCAGTCGATTCGTTCGATCGTGAAGGGCTCATTGTAATTGTACAGTGGTTTTTTCAGTTAGGTGAATATTTACTTTTTTTTTTCTTCACGGGTTGTCGGTCCAGGGTACCCAGCGGAAGGCCAACTCTTCCTCTTTTAGCCGATGGCATTTGTGAGGGTATGCCTAACAAGTGGCTAGTTCTGTTGTCGTTGTTGATGAAGCTTGCGTGCAAAAATACGGTGACTGGTAAAATGTGGACATTGTGCCCATTGTCTCTGGCGACACCGAAAGTATAATGGCAGTTAGAAATAATCATAAAAAAATTGTGATAGACTTTGTGAAACTCCTTAAAAATAAACGTCATTTTGTTAAACATTTCTAGCCCGTGGAAACACTGGAAATGGCCTTTTCTGGGCCATAATACAATTCTCTTTCTCCTTCTATCTACGATATATTATATCTTTCTTCTCTCTCATGTAACGAAATGTGCCTAAACGTGACGCGTCCTTGAAATTTCACTCTAAATTCTCGTCCAATAAAAAATATTGAAATATTTAACATCAATAATCGCATTTACTGCATATTCAATTTTCTATAATCATATTACCACGAACACAATACTATATCCAATTTGTTCCGTGTATCGTGATAAAATAAAATGTGTAATCGTATATGGTTGCATACAGCTGTGATAATACAATATCGATCTGCAATTTTCTCCCCACAAGTTAGGAGGCCAGCCGATCTTACGACACAGGGTCCTAGCTTCCTGTTTCATTATCACGAATTGCAATCCACTATGAAACTTTTCTATGTTGCAACGGTTCCAAATATTACTTTATAAACAGCAGTTTAACAATAAGTCCAAACTTATAACAAAGTTGTTTGGGACCGGGGTTTAACGAGATATTTTGATACGTAGTTAGAGCGTAGGACAAGAGTGAGGGTTACTCAGAGGGGCAGCTACGTCGTTATTTCTAATTTATTCCTTCAATTAATATATCTTGACAGCAATTGTCCCAGTATACTCTTTCATATAAAGTCATTCAAAAATTATTATGATGTCGACAAAAGGGTATAATAATGTATGTTACTTTGTCTATTATCGAAACAATAGGATCAATGTCAGGATGTTTGTTTTGAGAAGGCTCCGAAACGGCTAAAGGAATTTTGATTAAAGATTTTCAGCGATCACAGTGGGGGTATTTTTACAACATAATGTTAGTTTGGGTCAAATCTTGCAAGTTAAAGACTTTCCGGTGTTCGATTGAGCTGTAATTTTGCATACATCTGTAAATCGGATGACAATGCAATAATATTATTTATTCCGATTACAAACAAGCCATTTCTACATTTTAACCTTTACAGTGTCAAGTTTTCATATAAAAGCATGTTATACCTAGTTTTTCTCTCCTGCTGTCAAATCTAACAAGCTTTTATATGAAAACTTACAGTATCGAACACCGGGAAGTTCAATGTTAATCTATATAAAAGCTTGTTTTTACAATATATTATTTACATCATTCATTTATTATATTCCACTCTATGTTTCATCTTTTTTTTATAGTTAGATAGATACAGGTTATAATATATTTATTTACTATTTATCAAAATTTAACACTAAATTACAAATATAATATAAATATAATATGTTTCATCTTGATATTTTAAATAAATATATTTTATTAATAACATATAAAATAAATAAATCATAGAAGGCAGAGGATTACCGTCAGGTTTTTCAGGTGATTGGGATGAGATTATAGGTAAATTTTCAATATCTGACTCTTATTATTTTATATTTCACTATTTTCAAAGTATTTAAACTTCACTTCATTGTAACTTTGAAAGTTTTAGTTTGGCTGCTTTTAAGCTATTTCTTTTTTTTATAGTTGCTAATGTTCTTTAAAACATTTTTTTCACTGTTCAGCTATTGAAAAGTTGAATAGACTTTGGATTTTAGTTCGAAATTATCGAATTACCTACATATTTGATTTATTCCATATCAGTTAACAGATTTCGATGAAATTGATCTAAAAAGATTGACCATGTTCAGATGTATGTTTTCACATGAATGAATGCTTATGGGTTGTTACAAAGAAGCTCACACAATAAATATTTATTTTATTGATTTTCACACGAGCTATGGTACAATGGTGCACTACTCTACGTAGTTTGACAAAGTTCTAAAAAATACTACAGCTCAGTACTTTACCGGTCCTTTAGTACTTTGTCGTACCAACAATGAAATGTGCATTCATTTAGGACCCCTCAGTGAATTACAAAAAATAATGTTGGAAGATAAAAGTTCTATCTCGCGTAGTTTTGAACGCTTTTATACAACTTTGTTAAAGTAACTTTCTGAAATGTTAGTTTGGTAGTTGTTATGTCAGTTCCGCTTTTTTTTCTTCATTTTATAGTAATCGATTAATTTTACGATCTGTGTAATCAAATAAGAATAATTTAATGTAAAGTAATTAATAGTGTTTGAATTGGTTTAAAAAACACATCTTCACTGCCTTTATAATTTGCGGTGTGGCCAGTTACACCAGAAACATTGTCCACTCCACTTCCTATTTGTCCATATTATACAGATGGTAAGTCTGTTGCTGCACTTATGGACCTAGATGTTCAGCAAGTAACAGAATTGGTTTTATTTTTAAAATTTTTGGCACCCGTCAGTATATTTAAATCGGATACCCATTACTACCTATTATGACGACATTTTGAAATATGTAAGTAGGTACCTTTGTAGGTACTGATAAAAACAATTTAGGGTGAAATGTTGAATGCAATAAATGCAGGGGTCTTAAGTCACGTACAGTTCATCAAATCTAACAACAATCACGTCGTAATTGCGACTGAAACTTCCCACCCTTGATCGCTAACGAATTTTTAATATCCAAAAAATCGGCTACAAACAAAGGCGCGCCGGCATCTAATTGCAGGTTTAGTGTCGGCGCTCATTAGGATATGCAGGAGGTTTTTTAACGCGATTACGGCGCGGGGAGGGCTGCGTCACGTGCGAAGTCCGCACTGGAGCCCCACGCATGCGAGACCGCGGGGCGCCAGGAGCGCGTGCGCTAACCATTCTTGGTCCCCTTGTCCCGCTACCCTCACTCGCCTGCCCAAACGACAGTCCCGCGCCGGCCGCCGCGCGTCACGCCTGTTCGTGAAGTTGCCGCCTGCCGCGCCCGCGAGTGTTTAACTGTCTACTTGTGATGTCGACTTGTGACTACAAAGTGTGATGCCGGTGTTTCGTTGTGTATTCTTGGCGGCTTTGCTCGCCGCCGCCGCTGCTGTCGCCGCCGCAGCCTGGCAAGAGAACGTCAGGCCTAAAGTCTTCGCGCAATTAGGTGAACTATCCAATTCGACCCCAATGTGAAATGCGAAGGGCTAGGGAATGCTGTTCCTGTTTCACGATTCATGATTGTTTATGTTAAGAATTGTAAGGTCGATAGTCGCGATGTAAACTAAAACTTGGACGTGAATTCCGATCAGGTGACAGAGAAAGCTCTAATAATAGAAATAATATGTAAGACAATAGGATTCTAATTCGATTGTGGGCTCCGTGAATTGTTTAGAATGTTTATCTGTGGACATTTGAGTTAGTAAACAAGATAACCTTAGAGAGGTTTCTATAGAGTCGTGACTCGTGAGATGTAAACATTAGTGTCAGTGCCACCTACTGGTGAACTTTCAAACAAGTCTAAACTTTCTTTCGTAGAGGAAATTATGCAATATAAATTCTAGGTAGTTTCTTAGGTTCTACTGAAGCTGTCTTATATGTTTATATGATAATACAAGCAGTATTATCTGTTTCTTTATATGTCGTTTTGTTTACATTGCGTCTAAATATTTACCAACCTTGCAACGCAAATTCGAAGTTTTCCGAACTCTCTCATTTTTTAGTTTCTGTCGTTCTACCTTATTTTAAGATTAAAAAGTATAAAAAAAAGGCACCGTAGCTAATTCAACCGCAATTTGACGTCGCGAAAAACGCCGAACAAAAGCTCGAGGCTGGCCGTCCCGTCTCCAAGTAGAACGTTCAGACATCGTCCCACAATGTACGGGCCACAGTCACGCGACGATTCGCAGTGCAATAAAGTCGAGTGCAACACGCTATTGTTTTGTCGGAGTCTGCAATGCGGGACTGACACGTGGCTCTCATTAGAGAAGCACAAAGCGACGCAGTTTGTACCATGTTTTGAACAATTCCGCTTGGATTAACCATTCAGTGACTATGAAAAGTTTGTCTTGCATTTGGCCGGTTGGATGACTCAATTTTAACGAAGTCCGATAAGATTCAACTTGTACTACGATTTCATGTTCGTAACTTCGGACTTAAAAGCAAAATCTGATACAGTTACAATATAGGTCTGGTTAGATTTTGGATTTGCTAGACGCCTTAGAAGCTATGAGGAAGATTATGAGTCAAACCTTTTGGGCCCTACAAGCGATTAAATTGAAGGGTTCCGTTAATTTCTCCTTCAGTCATCTTGAGAAAAAGCTTCACCTATTTATGAAAGTTTAGGGAAGGCAGCAATATTGCGATTTCTACGAAATTTAATATTAACGCCTCTGCCCCACTTGCTGTAATGAAAATGAAAAACTTGCTATGAGAAATAAATATGCTATCCTAAGCTATTATTAGAGGTTGTGAGACCATGGTAAGAATAGGATGGGTAATCAAATCACTTTATACTAACGGGTTAATCTCAATGTTACCTCAATAATTTTATTGTAGTATCATTCATTAGCCTCAATAAAATACCATGATGATTTGTACCTACCTTTTGTTTGGGTACTCTGGGGATCGGTAAGACCGCAAGGTACACGTGATAATAGTATTTCTTTCACTTTGAAATTTGGTATTTGGTCTCTACATTTTATGAAATCTAGAAATTTTAGCAAGTGAAATATGAACATTAATTACAATCCAATATGTTGATTGATGAGTTTGCAGTGGGAATGATGATTCAAATTACGTCAAACATACTGTTTATACACTTTATACGTTTGTACGGACTTCCGTCCGTCCATTGTAGTCCGTCATTGAACTTTTAGAAAAGGATTGACGTAGGTGAGTTCCCAGCGTGTTTCATTGTTCAATGTTCATCGTAACGTACGAATACATCTGTCTATACCAACCTGGAGAAGGTGCCAGTATATTTTATATGATATACCTACTAGCGTTCTGCTCCGGCTATGCACTGATAGACAATTTCTCATTGACAGTGTTCTTCTAGCTCTAACAGTTTTTGTGGAAAATAAAAGAAACCACAGTCAGAGACACATTTAAGGGGGGAGGTGGTAAGCCGACACTTTAGGGGTGGGGACTTTCGAGGGGATACTTCTAAGGTTCTAAGAAACATGTGTGCCAAAAATCAGAACAACATTTTTTTAAAAGGTTTTAATGGCTTGTACTGAAAGGCTTCAGCCTTACTTTGTCAAATAAGGGCAATATTATAAATGCGAAACAGTTTTTTGTTCTTCTTTCGGAAACGGAACAAACGGGTCGACGTGATTTTTGCGCAGACCTAGAGGTAGAGAAGCGACAGCCTACTTTTAATCCTAGGAAAATTACTCTTTCATTCGGTTAACTTTAACTTTATAATTCTTAGTAATTCAAATCTAGCATTGGTACTAGGTTTTCCAGGAAATCACGATGTGGTATTCGGCGTGTGTAGAATTAGGTAATTGACTCACAACTCCAGTTAAACAATGTTTTACTGTTATCTACTAATTGTTGATTTAACTTGAATATCTATGCAAATTAGACGTAAATGAAATAGTAGGGGGGGGGGTCTGGTTTTCTTAGAAAATAAATATTTACTAAACATAAGCGCTCGGATTTTTAATTCCTCACTCGATTTATTTTTTAAATATATGTAGGTACGTTTATATATTGTCATAACATATACATATATAATAAAAATTAAGCTCATATTTCTATTGATCTATACTAATATTATAAATTGGTAATGTTAGTCTAACTACTTATCTGGTTTAAAATATTCTTTCATCAATATTTAGAATGTACCTTCACGGTGGACATAGGCTATATATTATCTCGAAGGGCTTTTAGTAGAGACCAATTTTTCATAATGTAAAAAAACGCCTACTAAAAATAACAATGTTACCAAACATTGCTATTTTCTTTCTAAGGCGTTACTATTTCCACGCGAGTGAAACCGTAGTTAAAATCTAGTTTCTTATCACTTTTTTGTAACACCTAATTTACGAGTCCACGGTCTCATAGATTGTCTGTCGCATTTATGTCGCTGTCGTACGCCACTGAGTGAAATCATAAATTTATAGACGTTTAATATAATTAAAATGTTACATATTATGTTTCGCGGGTGCACAAATCACTCAAGAACAAACAATAAAAATTAGTGTAGTCACGTGTGGTCTAGCTGCGACGGACCGGATTTTTTTATGAAATGTTAGGACGTAACGTACCTTTGTTTACCTATACCTAACCTACTTATACCTATAGCTAGGTCGTATGGAATAATACCTAATAAATTTCAAATAATGCAAGTTCTTAATTTAAACTCATTTCTTTTTTTTAATTTTGAAATATGAAACATGCTCTTTTTCAGCCATTTTATTCTGGATCCAGACTTTTCAGGATCATAATCTTCTTTCGGTTACAACGTTTTTTTCTTCATATTTCTTTTACTTTATGACTTTTAAATTACCGAATTAAAATATTAAATGTATGTATGAATCTATGCAGGCTGTAGATGAAACTATATATGCGTTATATTATATATTATGGTTCTAGACCAACTGTTGAGAAATTAGTTAGCCTGACTTCGATCTGTAATATACACATAGTTTCACTAGTCCAGATGACGACAGAAAATGTTTAATTGGATCTGCACCTTGTCGGTATCTTATATGGCACCTAGTATGTGGTACTCTTACATTTAAATGATTACAGACATAATATGGATTGAATTCTAGTATTTTTAACGAGCTAGACTAGATGTTTGATCTCTAAAACCTAAAGAAATAATGTGCTCCTTTTCCTTTATATTTTTCGCAGAACAAGACCTCAAAGGAGATCATAGAAAAATATATATCTACTTCTTATCAGCTTTATTTTATCAGACTTGATAAACAAACTTTACATGTCTTTTAACCATTTAAACTTACGAAAGGGACGTCTGTGGTCGAGTGTGGAAAGACGTCGGCTCACAACTATAAAGTCACGAGTTCGATCCCCACATCCGACCATGTACCAATAAGTTTCTACAATAAAAAAAAAACTATGTACATTATCCGACAAAGAGGCTTTTCCATCTACATACCTCAACAGAGCTGACCACTCGCTAAATGAGTAAGACTTACTTTGTCTTCTGCTGGGTATCCTGGGGCAGGCAACGGTTTTGGGAGCTGTATTAGGTAATAAGTGAAGAAAGAAACCATTTAAAAAATATGATTAAGTATTAGTAGTGCACATGTAAAATAGGTAAAAAAAGTTAAAAGTTATTTAATGTGTTAAGTTGTTAATATTAGGTTTTTTAACCGACTTCCAAAAAAAGAAGGAGAAGGTTCTCAATTCGGACCGTATTTTTTTTTTTTTTTTTTTTTTTTTTTTATGTATGTATGTACGTCGATAACTCCGCGAATTGTGAACCGATTTTGATGGTTTCTTTTTTAATCGACAGATAACTCTTCCGGATTGGTCCCATTTTTATCTCATAAAAATTGGTTCATTAGTTTTTCAGAAATTTTGAAAAAACTGACTTTATAAGTACATTTTTCTTGATATCTCGATAAAATATGTACCGATTTTGACGACTTATTTTTTTTAAGACATCATAATTTCTCGACATTATCTCACAGACATATGACGACAAACGGTTCAGTAGTTTTTCAGAAATTCAGTAATTAATTTCTGTTTACGGCTGAAAATTATGTATCAGAAAAAGCCTTAGCAACGGTTGCTATTGACACGAAGTTGTCAATTTTCGTGACGATGGTGTAGCGGTTAAATATAATGGGGTGCATAGGATGCACAATCACATGGTTCAAATCACATCCACAGCTGTATTTTTTTTAAATTTTCCATCAATATTTTTTTAGTTGTGTTATTATTTGTCTCTCAAGGCAGCAAAACCACTTAAAAGGGTAAAATAAACCTTTTAAAAAAAAGTGCACCGACTTCAAAAATTTGCACTGAAAAGTAAGAAATAATAAATATTTCGTCGTAGAATTTGAAGACGGTTGGTGCCAAATTAGAAACAACTTAGTTCCCAAATTCACTAATCTAGACAATTCATTAGGAACCTACGATCATCAGTAGGTACATACAAACATAGATAATATTGAACAGATCTTCTTAGATATTTACTTAGTGTTGTATCCTAATTTGGCACCAACCGTCTTCAAATTCTACGACGAAATATTTATTATTTCTTACTTTTCAGTGCAAATTTTTGAAGTCGGTGCACTTTTTTTTAAAAGGTTTATTACCAAATAAGACAATGTTAGATAGAATACGGACCTTACATGCGCCTGGGTGTAGCATTTGAAATATTGTCATAATTTTGGCAGTGTCTCACTTCATTCCATTTTGTGGTGGAATTTTAAACAAAACTTCTTACGTGGCCAGAGGCACTAGCAATAATGCCCATAGTTCCATTCCATACAGGACAGTTAGGTAAATGCGTATTTTTAGTAGATATGTGCGGACGCCGCCTTCATATGATCTCCGAATCTTTTAGTTTCAAGTCCAACGCCAGAGTTATTGCTTTGAAATAGACGATGGAATAGTATAATAATCTTTCTGCCTGTTTATTATATGGGCTAATCTCGAAGCTATTTGTTAATTTTTCATCAACGTTTGATACGAACTCGAATCATTCATAAATAACTGTATAAAAGAGTGGGTACTTGTGAGATAAGTAAGTGCAATACAAATGACCCAATTAGTATCTAAGTTATCATGCTGCAATTATTTCCGTTTGCAGATAAGATAAAAAATGTTTAGGGAACATTTCAACTAGAAACATATTTATATAAACAAAATAGTGACGGGGGCGGCTTTCAACAATTTGATTATATTAGAGATGATATTATAGGACGTTTTTGTAGATAATTTTATTACATATACACAACTCTTTCCTACATCATTTTGTTATATCTCTGACGGATTAGACAGCATACGCCATTAAAACTCAATGGGGCTAACTTTTCCATCTATTTTATTCACTGCCAGTGCTTCAGCTCCTAAACAAGATAGGTTTGGACCTATAGATTGGCTAATAGTGAAAACCGCAACAGTCACAGACAGACAGACAGATGATATATTATATTTTTTAGATGGTAAGTGTGGTTTGTCGGATTATGTACATAAATTTTTAATTAAAAACCCATGGTACCTACAATCTAAATATATCTCAACAGAACTAGCCACTCGTTAGGTATAGCCTCACAGATACCATCGGCTAAACGAAGGAGACTTGGTTTTCCACTGGGTACCCTGGAACCGTATCACGGTATCGGGAGCTGTAAGGCAACCCGTGAAGAAACAAAAAAAAAAAAGATATGCAGTAGACTAACGACTATCTATATGTCCACACCTATAGCTTTATTCGCTAGAATAATATCACTGATTTCCTTTCATTCATCCATATCCTTTCATTATTGGATATTGGATCTGTGCTTGAAATAAAATTATTTATTTCAAAGTTAATAATATTGAACAGCAATGTTCACATCTGATTAAGGTTTTTCCTTTTACTTCTCTTGTTTCATCTATATCCCATACAACTTTCATAAATACATCCATTTTAAGTGCAGCTAACTTGGTTCTAAGAAAGAAGTTTCATCCAGTTTCTAAAAGGCTTGTCAAAGTTAATTATATGTAGATATAACTGTCAAAATCTATAGGTAATTTACATGTTTGACAACTGTCCAATTGGCCATGTTATCTAATCTTCAATTTGACAAGTCGTTAGAAACTACTGTGAAATGGACCTAAGGAGTTCAAGGCAACATTTCAAGTACCTACTTATGATTCCAATATAATTTAAATATTATTTCTATTTATAAAAGTCCATACTCTCTGTATATCATCACGCCAAGTGCTTATAGTATGTAGTAGATAAGCGAACAGACCGGTTCAATATTAAGTGTGGGCCGCAGTTCAGCCATTGACCGAAGAAACCGCATTGGGAAGCTTCTTATAGAGAGTTGTGACTCATAACGAGCTATAGAATGTACTGACTAATAAAATACAACTTATTTCTTATGATTCTTTACTAGACTAACGAAAAGCTTTTAGAAAATATCCTTGAGGATTGGATATTGCTTCATTATTTTGAAGAATATTTGCTATACCCTACCCTTACGTTGATGAAACCACTGGCAAATACCAGCCCTTCGACCTACAAACGTTAATGTTTTTCTAGGCTGGAAATTGTGGATTGGATATTGCTAAAATTTTTTGAACTACAAAATAAAATGTTTTATTTTTTATTGAGGATAATTGTATCTTGCTTCATTATTTTGCTCATCCTGGCCTAGCATTGTCGTTATGGTTTATTTTGAATAGCAATTTAATGTCATTTAATTATCTTAATACAGTCAATTATAATAAATTTTAGTTAAGTATAAAGTATTTTAATAGACATAACTCAGATAATAAGATTTTCTATGCAGGGACTCTTTATGATTTACGATTAGAACGGATTTAAACAGGTTCATGGGACGATATTATAGCTTCTCTATTCTTTCCGTTTATGGTGATTGTAATATTGTACAAAATATTGGGGACCGACGCCCTTCTTTTATACTTTAACTGCTTAGATTATAGAACGTTTAAGTGGGACCATAAAATAAGCGTCACTTACTACCTGGAAGACGAAATAAATTACTTAACAGGATAATGCTTTTATATCCGGGAATGTTTTGTACGTGTTGCGTATGGCGTTATAGGAATTTATTGGGTCATTCGTCAGCAGCCAATACTCTGGGGAGCAGTTTTGTGGTTAGGGTGCATAATACAATTTTGTTATGACGTCAACTTGCTTCAATTTATTTTGTTGGACTGGGTTTTCGCATTATTCTCTGAAACTTGGAGACTGATAAAATTGAAGAGTCAAATTGGGCCTTGTCTTACTTAGAATTGTTTACTGTCAGGATCACCACGATGCCTGTTTGTGGTAAAATCCTTATGTGTAGAAAATTACTTACTGTAGATGTAGAATATAATGAATACACTAACTTTGTTTTATCTACCAAGTTTCATACACTCCACACCTTATAACTCAGCAATAATAAAGCTTCTGAGAAGAGATAAGAGCAATTTGTATGTCTTGTATGTTTGCTGATTCAAAAGTAGACTGTAGAGTTACATATTTTGAACTCTACAGTTTTTAAATTACAATTGAAATTACTCTGGCCCCAAATGTTTCCAGAAACGTTTCTTTCGTTGGTATCTAGGATCAGAAGAATTCATTGCAAAACTTGTCGTTCATGATTAAAAAACAATATTTTGTTTAGAAATTACAATGAGTAGGTAAGTAAATTATAAATGATTAGGTATAGTTTGTTAAGTTTGAATGGTTATTTTTCATCTCAAACAGTAGAGGCCAATGCACTGAAAACGGACAAAAGTTTCGTTAATAAAAATCGTACCCACAACGATAACCGCTAATCAAAAAAGGACAAAAGTTCAAGCGTTCATCGACAACACGATCGCTGTTGGAGTCTGGAATGCGATGAATGGCTTTTTAAGTATAACAAAAGGAACTTTATTTCTAATGGCACAAGATCGTTAATTATTTGTGGCTTCATTTGAGGGGTTTAAGGCATATAAGATCTTAGGATATTGGTTATAGAGTGCGTTTTAGAATTCCAAAGGTTCTTATGGTATATGGAGGGCTATTGAAGAAGTATGACACGCACGTGCGTCACCATAGAGAGGGGATAGAGGACGAGGGGGGAGGTCCATGGCGCCGCTTGGCGGGAGAGGGAACAAGTTTATGACTATGCGATATATTGTCTTCGCTCCGCATGGGATTTATGGTTCCTTTTGTTTTATTTTTTGGGTTTCGCCGATTAATTTGTTTTAGTGGAGGGTTTGGGGTTGTTTTGACATGCCAGCCTACGGTAATGTAATACTCAATATGGAGTCATGCTGAGTGATATGATATATATCTTCTTATGTAATAATCTAATGAATTGACACATATGTAGTCTATTGATTTTCTGCAGCAGCACTTGTTATGCAGCATATAACAAGGTCAGGCTAAGGATGGGTGACCGCTTTTTAGTTTTGACCTCTAGAGAGCTTCCTACTCCAATAAAATTAAATTGAGGTCGGATATATTATGGTCCACTGGGTAACCCAGTTCTCAAGATATCTTCCTGTACCTAATATTTTCAGGACCTGCCGTCAATAAGAAGGGTTAATTTTTTTCCGTCAATAACATTCCAAAGTAAGGGGAGATACATTGATTTCATCTTATACATTTATTCTGACAATTATTTCTCTAAAGTCATGGAGTGAATTTAAAGAAGCACAATTTGGAAAAGCTCTCATCCTACTTAATTCATTAGAAAAAAAATTGCCTCTACGTTATAAATATTAAAAATAATCTACATATTTTTAACCTATAACTACGTATTTTATTATTTTCTGAGGTAGGCATCCTAGGTTCTTCTTTTAATGGAACCCCAAAAATAAAAATTTACTTCGGTTACCATAGGTAATCCCTTTAAAATGTACAATTGAACAGACATCATAGATTCAACCAACCCTTACCCGTCAAGGGAAAGGCAAACATTGGTTTAGTAATAAAAATATTTGCTGAGATCCTTGTGTATGAAAGGGTATTTTTTCGCGACCTCCATAGAAATACTGGTGGCATTGTCACTTAAGTTTTATATTGAGATTAAAACGTAGCTAATCACGCCCGGATGTCGAAGGGGATGAAATCTATTCATTTTAGCTTGTTTAAAAAAAGGATCGGCTATTATTTGGAATGTATCTAGTTTATGTTAAGCTTCTGCCAAATATAATTAGGGTGGTATAAAAGTGGAACATATGCAACCTACCTTGAATTTTTTTTTGCTATGCATCAGCAAAAAATCCAAGTATTTTTGTTTATAGTACATGTTTTATTAATTTGCTTTATATATAAACATTTTTACATTTTGGGAAACTTGTTATTTTAGGAAAGTTATTATAAGATAGTTGTCATTTTGGGATAGTGTTCATTATAGACTGAGGACTTTGGTCGACTTGAGATTAAAAGCTTTGTAACAATTACTTTTACTACATCATTATTATCACTAATTAACCTACAAATAAATCAATATGAATTGTCTCAGACTATAAACTATCAATGACCATTCAACATAACGGAGGCTTATTTTTATCGAAAATATTTATATTTTTATTTTATTTTATTCTGGACAATAAACAACCATACAACAAACATTACTACAACATAGATAGGTACATATTTAAAAAATAACAGTCATATAGTCAGAGACGTTATCCAAAACGTCAATTTTATACAATTTTTTGGAACAAAAAAAAGAAACCGATTTTTTGACCGATATTTCGCATATTACCGATCAATTAATGAAGCGCCCAATACTCGTACATATAACGGCAAATTTTAAGCATAGACACGATTATAAAAAGTCACGGGTTTATGAGTTATAGGAAGGTTTATGAGTTATAGGAATTAAAAAAAAAACACTTTTTTTTTCGAAAAATCAGATTTTTGCAAAATCTTTTCAATATTTTTCAAATTTGCAAATAGGCTCTTTTTTGGCTTGTCTAGGGCTACATTTTCACCATTTTTCGGTTACATAATAATTTTTTTCAAAGAGATATGGGCGTTTCAAAAATAATGCAATTTTTTACGGTTTTTTTTAAATAAATAATATGTTTTACAATTTATTGACATCGGACCGGGCTAGACCGATCCGAAATAAATAGTTCCACAACTGTGTATTAAACTTTTTTTAAATAAGGCTATTTTTTTTAAAACGAAATAAAGTGTTTTTTAACAACTTTGGCCGCCATTTTATATAAGTTCCCCTAATGTCAGTTGTTTTAAAAATAGTGAATTAAATTCTACGGAATATTTCCGATTTTTTACATATCTTCGTTTGCTGTATAACGGTTACGAAAAATTTCCATACAGTTCAAAATAGCCAGACGCCTATCATTGCACCATACGTTTTAAAGGGTTGCCACCACTGGCGTTCGTCCTGTAACGACCACAATAAAACAATTTGTGATTGTAGTTGTTACAGATTCTTTGCGAGGAGCTCGGTATGGCATAACTCAGTTTAGGATAGCGGGACAGTCTATTTTGTTGTGGCAAATGTTATATAGATAAATGAAAATATACATGTTCTTGATCTAAATAACAATATATTTATTGTGTGGAGAAGCATTTTATGATAATATATCTCTTTGATGATATGTCAGCCGATAACGTACGAGGCTAGAAAAAGTACCTACCTATGTAATAAATAAATTTCTTTTGGAATGGAAGTATCTAGTACACTGTTAAAATATTCATTAGTTTAAACTGTTTCTTAAAGTATAGATAAGACAAATTTAAATATTCTTAATTAGTTTAAGTTTTGGTACTTTTCTTCTAGAAAACTTTTTTATAAATTTACATATTCTACCAAAGTTTTAATAAAATAATAACTTGTTATTCAAGATTTTGTTTATAAAGACCGAAAGCATTTAGAATTATACAGACTAGATAAAAATATAGAATAGATTAGACGCGTCCAGTAAAATAATTTAATGTATGACCGGTTTCTCTAACTAAGGCAACTAGGATAAAATAGTAAAATAGTTTCGGTTACGGGAGCCGCAAGACAACCTGTGAAGAAAAAATTAAAAAAGGATGTAGCATTCAATAAATTTTAATATCAATAATTTTAGTTTCGGACCCACTAAAGTCATCTGTATGTCCGTCCAGTCCAGTCTCCAGTCCATACTTCATACAAAATTATAAAAATTTTTGGTTTCAAAATTACATAGCGGTGTTTGACGGGCATATTCACTCATCTATCTGTTTAACTTTTAAAATTTCACATTACTAAATTGTATGATTTATTTATTCTATGATTGTACTACGTTTAAAATAAAAATAACAGAAATATTTACGTCTGTCAAAAAAGTGACACATCTTGCCTTGCGAGCATATCCGCAAAGAATGAATCTTATTACTGTAGACAAAATTTACAGGGGGTAGACAAAATTTACAAGCGGTAGTATAACGTCCTCATTGCTTCAGTTTGTCTATTTATGACATTTCTTACGTATTCCCTTAAAAGGCAAATTCTCTAGGGATCACGTAACAAATGTAGTGGGATAGGTTAATTAACTGCAGCAATAGGCTTGCCCCTGTTTTATTCAATCTGGAAAACCGGAACCTCTGGCCACAACGCAAGGTATAAAGGCCATGGAGGTATGTGTTGTTGTTCGTTTTTACTTAAGTAAGAAATATTTTCATTCAATTAATAATCATAGGGGCCGGGCCCCAAGTCAATAGGCTTTTAGTCAATCATACGTAAGAATTGCAATTGAAATGCCTGGAATTGAACTTATACCCAGTTAGCTCTAATGAGTCGCCAGGTGTGACTACAATAGATCGCGTTTTAACAATACATCCCCACGTAGGGTATGAACTATGAACGTTCATGCCTGTTCATGCCCCATATGGATGCATATTGAACGTTTTAATTGCTTGATTTCGTTTTAAATTGTTTAAAATACTTGTTGCTGAATGACAATGAAGGAGCTTATATAGAAGAGGTCAACGGTTCATACGAATTTATTTTAAATACATTAATTACTATTATTTATGGAATTGTGTACTTTTCGTATCCTATGATTGGATTTCTTATAATATTTTTGAAAATACTAACTTTTGCCTACCACCTTCCTTGTCTTCCTTTATATGTGGTTAGACGAAGGGTAGAGAGACCAAAGATATCTAGCACACCTTTTTTGCCGGCCCTAAATATACATTCTGGTTATATGGTTTATTTTGGGTATTTTCTTTTTGAATTTTAATATGTATGAAAACAGTATTTTACTTCACAACTAGCTATCTAACATAGAACAATGGACAATGATGTCATTATGGACATAGAGTTATGCCTCTATGCCTGGTAGATAACCAAATTTGGTTTTATCAGCAGTTATTTTTTTCTGTCACTATTTTGGATACCATATGTCGAGTTCTTTGGACAAGTCTCTAGTTTTAAAAAAATACACAAATTCTTCTGTCCAGGTCCAGCTTCGCAATTGTCGCTGGTTTTAGCAGTTATTTTTTCTAAAGTGTATTTTTTTGACTTGTATTTGGTAAACTTTGCATGTATTTTTTAAATAAGTTATTATTTAAAATACCTACTTTATATTAACAATTTTACATAAGTATAGCAATCCAAAGAGGAAATGCAGCCAGCGTTCTTGGCACTATGCCATTGGGGCGAGACCTTTTCGACCTAAGTTCTTACATATTTTAGTTTGTTATTATTTTAAGTTTTTTTTTATAATTTGTGTACCGGGGCCTGCTCTACACGGATAGAGAGCGTAGGGCCAAGTACGGGCGGGATGAAGATGGGACGCCACGGAGCAATGAGAAGACAGTTTCAGTCGGCACGTGTCCGGCGAGCCATTTGACGTAGAGCGCACTACGGAGACGTCTGAATGACACGACAGTTGCTTTCCACTGACGCCGAGCTAATCTAATCTAATCTAGTGTCTTCCGGCCGAGCCGAAGGCTCGGGCCGGGAGGCGCTGGGGTGACCCCCGTCGCACCTGCGCGTCTCAGGGGGGCAACAGCCCCCCGGTGTCTTCTTTGGGCCCCTAGTGGGCCTAGGCGACCATGGTTACCTGTTAATTTGGTGATTAAATGAACACTTTTGGGGAGGGCAGCAGAAGAAAGAGGTTTTTTTTTTTTTTTTAAATAATATATATATGTATATATATATATATATATATATTTTTTTTTTTTTT
Source organism: Nemapogon koenigi (assembly GCA_963924495.1). Classification (NCBI taxonomy): domain Eukaryota; kingdom Metazoa; phylum Arthropoda; class Insecta; order Lepidoptera; family Tineidae; genus Nemapogon; species Nemapogon koenigi. The sequence continues at coordinate 7,124,061 of OZ004646.1, forward strand.
TTTTAAAACCCTTTTTCCCCGCTTACAAATTCAGAATTAACTAGAACTATAGGAATATGTCAGTGGGACAACGGAGCACGTCCATACCTACTCCGGGACCATGTCTAGTCCCTCCAGGGACCAGACCAGAGGCGCCACCAACTCTCTGGGGAGGTGGTAGCCGTCGAGTGGTCTTCCAGTCGCAGGGGCGATGCCACGGAGGTGCTCGTGTCGGCTGTTGTCGGCGCGGTCGAACATCCGACGCGCCATGTCGACCACGAACTCCTCGACGTAGTTGACTTGTAGATCCCTGCGAATGGTCTCATTGCGGACGAACCAAGGCGCGCGCGTTACCGCGCGCAAGGCCTTGTTCTGCTGGATCTGGATGAGTTGTCTGCCTGTGGTGGAGAGGAGGGCGTACCACGCTGGTGAGGCGTAGGTCAGCCGGGAGCGGATGTATAGCTTGAAAATTAGTAGCTTTACCCGGAGTGGCAGCGATGACCTTAAGACAGGGCGGAGCATGGCGCCGGCCATCTTTGCGCTATTAATAACGTAAGTGGCCATGGCGCGCATGCTCAGCTCTCTGTCTATCTGACACCCCAGGTATTTGATGGTGTTACTCCACTCCACGACTTGACCCCTCAGTCGGAGCGGGGGGGGTAGTTTCCTCCTGGAGGTCGCCAGTGCCGTCGTTTTACCGACGTTCACTGACAACCTCCATTTGTCCAGCCACCCAGGCAGAAGATCCAGCAGGCGCTGCATCTTCCGTGCCGCATGCCGTAGGCTTACGGAAGATGTGATGTATGCGCTGTCGTCCGCAGAGGGCCAGCATCGACTCCTCTTCGCTTCCCGGCGATGGACCCAGTGTAGGTATGTCATTGGTGAAGACCGCGTAGAGTAGGGGCGAAAGGCAGCTGCCTTGAGGTACTCCGGCAGTGATGTTCCTCAGTGGAGAGAGTTTCCCCTCCACACTGACAAGGAATCTGCGTCCTTCCAGGAAGGACGCCACCACCCTGATCGCCATCGGAGGCGTTGGCGTTGCCAGGAGCTTGTACAGGAGTCCGCTGTGCCACACTCTGTCGAATGCTTTCTCTATATCGAGAAAGACACCGACAGAGCAGCGGCCCCTGTTGCGCTCCGACGCAAGATGGTGGAGCACTCTCGTAAGCTGCAGAGTCGTAGAGTGTCCCTCCCTGAACCCGAACTGCTCTGGCCGCAGTTTCAAGTAGGGCTTCAGGTGGCGGAGGAACAGTCTCTCGAACAGCTTAGAGAGGCTCGATAACAGGGTGCTGACGCCGAGCGGTCCGCCCGGCTCTGTTTTATAACAAAGCCGCGCTCGGACCGCGCGGCACTAAAACCAGACCGCCTCGAATGCGCTCTCCGCCAATCAGGGCCCGCCGTTCACTTATTTATTTAGTCTTTTTTATCAATACAAGCAAGGCAACAATTTACAACAGTTTACAATTTAGTACACGAATACATGAATATAATAATACACAACTATAAATCGGCCGACCTTTGGGTTACGGACAGGTGAGTAGTCGCGAGGTAACCATGTAGGAAGCATATGTGGACACTAGGGTGACGATAGGCCCGGCGAGCCTTGCAGACGTCCGAACCGAGCTTCATCCGGACGCCTGGCGGACCTAAGTGATAACCTCTTGTAGATCCCCCACATAGAGGTTATGCCTCTCACCCTCCTGAGTTTACACTGTACTCCACACAGCCCTCAGGTCGAATCCACATGCGTACCCACATGGCGAGGTTATGAGCTAAGACGGGAAGAAACCAGACCAACCATGTCATACTTGTTTCCCCCGGGGCGCTACTTTGGCACTGTGAGCCGTCTAACTCTTATTCTTCTAAGCATAGACGGTCACAGCTATATTCCAGAGATAGCTAGAGACGCTGTCTATCCCTCGAATATGACAGAGATATGAGCCTGTCTACCCCGGCTCGTGGGCACCGTGATTAAGTCGAGACTCATAGTGAAAAATCTCGGCCTCGTGGCCGAAAAGTGCACAAGTTGTTCGACCAGTCACAGCGCCGCTTTTACGGGGTCAACATTGCACGCGGGGAAAACCCACGTGCAGTTCGGGCGGACGCTTGCTATCTCTGTCCAGGCGCAGCGCATCCGTTGACTTAGCTCTACCTCTACGCACTATATAATAAAACTCCGGTCCCTCCGGAGTTTCCACTCACTATGCTGCAGTCCCTGTCCGTAATCACTTCACTTTTATGCACTAAATCACGATGTGTGTGTCTGTCGCGAACAATTTGATTAGATTATGTATTTATTTAAGTTTGTTAAATTATTATGAGATAAAAAATGAAATAATAAAAAAAATATTTTTTAACCTATTTTACATTTGCATAAATAAAAATAATACATTTTAAAGTCTTAATTAAACATTTAACAATAAAAAGACATGCAAAGTAGGTAAACAACCAAATAATAAAAGTCAAAAAGAAAACACAAATCTATTCTCGATTTCCAAAATATTATCACAATATTTGCTGTTCAATGTTTGTAAAGCATAATTTCCAGTTTCGATACGTTAAAATTCCCACTGGAAACCATAAAATGATTATTCATAGGCCAGTCCGCTCCCTATATTTGTAATTCATGTGTAGTTGAAAGTGAATGCCATTTCAAAGACATTTAACGGTACTAAGTTATTATTATTGTTGTTGGCGGTATGTCCCCGCAGGAAACGACATGGCAAGAACAAGGTATATTTAGGAGTGCATTATATATAGCGGGCGGGTTGAGTGCAGCTCTTGAACTTGACTGAAAAGTTCAATAACCTGTCATTTAATGTAATAGTGGAGTTTTATGATTTGTAGTGACTTTGTTTAACGATGTAAATAAACTTTGTTTACGTAAACTTATAAAATAATTTAAACAAGAAGCTGGGTAATGTATCTTTCCAATATTGTAATAACATTGTTAGATTCTACTTAGGATGATACAGTAAAAAAGTGATTTTTCATGAAAATATATATCGGGAGCATTATTATTATCAAAATAGAAACAAAATATCTATCTTATAAAACCTAGTAGATATCGAAATGAGATTGTAAATATAAATCGCTAAAAGGTTCATGAAAATGTATTCTGTCTGCCGTTTCGGAGACAGACAGAAAAAACACAACAGTGTATGCATTTTTTTATGTTGTCTAATCAGACTGTTTCTAATAAATAAAGTAATAGAATTAGTAATTAGGGAAATTATAATTTAGCAGGATATTTTCAAGAGTTTTCTGTTTGTCTATATCAATTGTACGCCACGAAGCCATTATCAAATAGAAATGTCGACCAAACATAAACATTCAAACAAATTTTCTTTTTCACTTTTAATTTCGTACCTAATGTGTTAACATAAGAGCTCCAAAAATAACCACTAATATTTGTTTACTTAAATGGAATATGGAAGCCGATTATGTCACGGAAATGTTTTGAAATAACTTTGTTGTCACAAAAAGTAGACATTTCATCTCCTAAGTGCTTCGCCTTAAACGATAATGTTAATGTACACCCGACTAGATTGATTCCTCAAACAAATATCTTTCATCTATAAAGCTTTCCTTGAAAAGATAAGTTAGGAATTCTAACTAAATGCTTTGAAAATCTTATAAATAAATATTTTTAATTGTACTCGCATATTATTTTCATAATTTTAAAAGTAGTCAAAATCTATTAACATTAAAATTAATCTAAACAATAAAAATAACTAAATAAACCAAGTGGCAAGAATACTGGCTGCTTTTCTCCGATGAATCGCGATTCGTTGAGAGAGGAAGGAGGCAGCCCTCTTGTGATGATCAGTCGAGGATATATATACATATATGTTTAATAAACTTTTTGACATTTGAGCCCCCACAGACCTAGAGTTTCTACACTAAACGGCACAAATTTGTAGTTTTCAATATTGGACTATATTTGCGTTGTTTGTTAGACTCAGCGATTTCCGCCGCAGTTCCCATTTTGATTACTGTTTCTCTGAGATGAGGCGGGGCTAATGTGTCCACACACGTATCATCCCATATAAGGGCCCGACCTCGCTCCCAGGGATTCAAAGTCATTCCATCGGGTCTCTTGCCGTTTTCCCGGATTATTCCCTGTATCTACTCATAACATACTCTTAGTTTTGATTATTTTTCTTTAAAAATATTTGCCCATTTTTACCAAAATTCGTACTGTATTTATTTTAAAGTGTGGATTATCACTAAATTTTAATGAAAAAGCTGAGATTAGAAACTCTTAGAAAACTTTATAATTCGTGAGTTAGTTTTAAAATATTTGACTGCACGAGAAGTTTTATGCAATTACATATCTGTACAGGTAATTTTCTACACTGGATGGAACGTCTTAATAAAACACAATAAGCCAATAAGCATACCCCCCATGGGATCTAATAAATTGGAGTCGTCAGGGGCGCGGTGGTAACACATAGTAGAATATTTATGCGTGTAATAATTAATGAACCCATAACACAAAGTTGGTCATGGGGTGACTTGCGATTTTGAACAGTTGGTATTTCCGGTTCCGGTTCTTTTTTTTAAGTATGTATAGGTACAATCCCGAGTTCAATTTTGAGTCAAACCAAATGTGGACATTGTTTTTTAGGGTTCCGTACCCAAAGGGTGCCAACGGAAACCTTATTACTAAGTCTCCGCTGTCTGTCCCTCCGTTTGCCCGTCCGTCTGACCGTCCATCTGTCACAGGGCTGTATTTTTTGAACCGTAATAGGTAGACACTTGAAATTATCACAGAGTATGTATTACTATGGCCGCTATAACAAACAATAATAAAAACAGTCAGAAATTAAAGGGGGTCCCTATTCAAGAAACCTTCGTGTGCGAGTCCGACTCGTACTTGGCCGGCTTTTTGTGGTTACCAAAACATAGATATTATGAATCAGATTTTATTTGGGTGTTTCTTTCTGAAATTTAGTTTTTAAACTGTAGGCAGGCAGACCCGCTGGTAAACACTAGTACATAATATTTTATATTTTTATAACATAATGTCATTATATTGCTGGGTAAATATAAATTACTGTTTTCTCCGCTAGAGGCATCTTGAATGAAAAAACAGAGAGCCCTGCTGAGTTATTTTGACTTTTATTACGAAGTTAATTTGTAGCTATACGATATTCTCATGAAAGATGTATTCTGTCTTGTTTCTTATATATTAACTTGTTCACTACAATTATTATTGGTATCCTCTCAAATGCTCTAAAAATTATATATAATTTCAGAAGCTATAATTTTAGTTGCTATAAATATTCATTTTCTATAAATTTAGATCCTGTAATTTTAAAAATCTATAAATGTGTTTGATATATTTTTTTAAATCTATAATATTAATTCCTACAACGTATTGTTTTCTATAATTGCAGTTAACATAATTTTCAAAATCTATAATTTCAAGTCCTATAATTTTTATAATGTCTATTTTTAATTGGACTAATGGCTACTTTCTATAATTGCTGTGACTATAATTTTGAAAATATATAATCTCAAGTCTTATAATTTTTATAATCTCTAATTTCAATTGCACTAATGGCTACTTTTCTCTAATTGCAATTATTATAATTTTCTAAATATATAAATTCATCTTTTATAAATTTATTAATCTATAATATCAGTTGCTCTAATGGATTGATAAAATAATTGTACTCACTATATTTTTTAAAGTATAACTTCATTCTATATACATTTACAAATATATAAGCATAAAAAATAATTTTCTATATTGAAATCAGTTTAAATAAGTACTATTACATATTAAAATTTACAGTAGACTAGCTAAACAACCTTGTACCTTTTGATTATTTAGATATCTTCAAAATTATAGAAAACAATTTTAGATAAAACGAAAGTTATAGCAAATTATATATTAGATCATTTAATGTTATATATTTTGATAATAGTGATTTTAAAAATTTCAGAATTCGATTTTAGGGTAAAAAAAAATTATAGCAAATGAATAATTATATAATTTAATTTTAAATATTTTGATAATAGTGATTAGGTATTGAAAATTACAGAAATCGATTTTAGGTTTAAAAAAAATTATAGCAAATGAATAATTATATAATTTAATTTTACCTATATATTTTGATAATAGTGATTTTGAAAATTACAGAAATCGATTTTAGGTTTAAAAAAAATTATAGCAAATGAATAATTATAGAACGTAATTTTATATCTTATGTACTTATATATTCTAAAATTATATCAAAACATTTTAGAGATTATGTAGGAGACCCATTACTATTACTACTTAGTTGTGACTTTTCTACTGGTTCAGTCCGTTCATATAAATAAGAAAAGCTTTTCTGTTGCTATAAATACATATTTTTCTCATTCAATTCATTTTCCAGAAATAAAAATATCCTGTTTGTTAATCCGAATACGGTCAGATTTAACAACGTCATTAAGAAAATTTCTTAAAATTATGCCTGTATCATAAATACAGCTAGATATTCCATGTATTCTATCTCTATATCTCTTTTATTATTATTATTAGAGAAGAATGCGGAGTGAAAGATGATGTTGTGACTAACATTAAGAAAAGTAGTTTACGCTGGTTTGGACACGTTGAAAGAATGAAGGATGAAAAATATTGACTAAAAAGGTTTATATGGCTGAAATGAAAGGAGTAGTATACCTAGGTGTACTTTTATTAAACAATAAATATATTGATCGATGGAAATATTAAAAGTACTCACATGAAAGGTATGATAAATATAAAAGAAGCGAAAGAAGAAAGAATGTTAGGATCGTAATAAATGGCATTCGATTGTCTCTGCCTGCCTACCCCTTGGGATGAATGGCGTGATGATAGATAGATCGATATTTCTCAAAGGTGTTTTTTGTCGGTATCAAATATATCAAAGTTAATGCTTGATACGCCATTTTGAAGATTATTGTTCCCTCTAATGACAAAAATAAACAAGAAAAATCTAAATTAAATGTTTCTTTCAAAATTACATGAATTAATTTATTTTGTAAAAGATGTCATCTGTTGGAGATCAGTTGAACTAACGATGCGAAGTTCTCACACGGGTCCATCTAGTTATAGTTAAATTCTTATACTTATTTTTTTTTATGATAATGATATATACCTATGTTCTCTAAATAGGATGACAATATAAACGAAAAGAAGTTGTCGCAATTAAATTGATTTATAGTATAAATAATAAAGAAATGTACTTCGTTTACAAATAAACGAATGTTAATATGCTTAATAGAGCTCGTCAATTTAAATTTAAAAAACACAAACGACCCACTTGAACTATTATACGTAGTTAACGCAATATATATCTTAATATAATGTCAAATACAGTCTAATTTTGTATTCCACAATCGTTGTTCCCACATGAATGATTGGGACAAAAGAGGGATCAAAAGTTGTGCTTACTAAGTTTGTAAAAAACTGGCGGCAGATGGTTGGCACATGGCGACCGTAGAGCGTGGCGATCAGCGATCAGAAAAAACGTTTAATAAAACTACGAGAACTCTTGCAAATTGCTATTTTTGAAATCTACTTTTTCTGACAATTAATACTGCATTTTCAATATTGTAAGCTTATAATGGTATAACGTACTAAGCATTAAATCGACTAGCTGTGCCTTGCGGGTTGCACTTTGGGTCGTACCGTGATGTTATATAGCCTATAACCTTCCTTAACAATTAGGCTATCAAATGCAAAATTGTTCAAACTGTAGAGTTGCAGGAATGTAATAGCTAAACGCTGAAATAATCTTGAAATACTCGTATATATTCGTTGAATTATGTTTACATTCAGTAACGTCAAAAACCAAGATGACGTGCAAAATACCAAATATAATATTATAAAGTAAACGTAGGAAAGTGTACCAGCCAGGTCTCCACATCACTCCCCCACCGAGACCGTGACTACGGGCGTAAGTGAGGTGGAAACCGGACGTGGCGTCCAGAGCGAGTAATGCGTGGAGGTTCGGGTTGCACAGCGGCTGCGGGTAGAGTAGGAGACTGAGGAACATTGGTTTCAAGATCTTTTTCCAACATCATGAAAGCTGGTTTCAACCTATCTACCGAAACGGTGGTATCCTTGTTATTAAGGAGAATACGAAAATATTTTTGACCTCGCTTTAGGACTTTATGAGGTCCAGATATGGTGGATGCAGGGCTGGACGGACTCCGTCTTGACGAAGAAACACGAAGTCTGAAGTTGCCAGTTCCTTGAAAACAAAAACTGTTTTAGAAGTATGATGTATTGTAGGGATAGGCTTTAGTTTATTAGCGAAGGAGCGTAACCTTGATACGTAGTCTTGCATGTCTAATATAGTGTTTGAATTCGAATGAAAAAATTCGCCAGGAAGGCGCAATGGTTCACCATAAACAAGTTCGGCTACAGATGACTGTAAGTCTGATTTCCAGGCGCTTCTTATACCGAGGAGAACCAAAGGGAGAGATTCTGTCCAACTGGAGTCTGCGTTGCACATTATGGCAGCTTTCAATTGTCTGTGCAAGCGCTCAACTAAACCATTGGAAGCTGGATGATATGCTGTTGTCATCTTATGTTGCGAGCCAATTAGCTGAGTTAAATTTTTGAACGTAGAGCTGTCAAATTGTTTACCACGGTCAGTAGTGATGCTGACCGGGCAACCAAAACGGGAAATCCAACCTGTCAAAAATGCATTGGCAGTGGAAGCCGCCGTGATATCGGTGAGTGGTATGACCTCAGGCCAACGAGTAAATCTATCGATAACCGTGAGAGCATAACGAAAACCGTTTGAAATGGGAAGAGGACCTATAAGATCGGTGTGAACATGGAGAAAACGGGCAGGAGGTAATTGAAAAACGCCAAAAGGAGAAGATACGTGCCGTGTTACTTTAGCACGTTGACAAGCTAAACAGCTACGGCACCACTCTCGGCAATCTTTCCGTATGCCAGGCCAGACAAATCTTTGTACCAAAAGATTAACTGTGACATTTGTTCCTGGATGAGAGAGAGAATGAATGGCATCAAATACTTGACGGCGTAATGCTTTGACGATAAAAGGTCGAGGAGTAGAAGAGCTCACATCACAATAAATGAATGAGGAAGATCCTGAAATAGGAAGTTTAACAAGTTTGAGTGATGAACCCCCTGATAATAAAAGGTTTAATTCAGGATCGTTAGATTGAGTATGAGCAAGCACATCATAGTCAATGGCCTTGGAGGTCAACTCTTCAATCCTGGAAAGGGTATCTGCGACTACATTATCCTTTCCCGAAATATGTTGAATGTCTGATGTAAACTGGGAAATATAGTCGAGGTAACGGAATTGTCTGGGTGAAAATTTGTCTCTATTTGCTTGAAACACAAATGAGATAGGTTTATGGTCTGTAAAAACTGTAAAAACCTGAGCCTCTAACATATGCCGGAAGTATTGAATTGATTTGTATATAGCAAGCAATTCACGATCGTAAGGGCTATACTTAATCTGCGATGGAGAAAGCTTACGTGAAAAGAATGCTAAAGGCTGCCAAAATCCATTTTTAAACTGCTGTAAAACTCCACCTATGGCAGTACTAGACGCGTCAGTGACAAGAGCAAGCTTAGCGCTGCTGTCAGGATGGGCAGCATTGCAGAGCCCTCTTTTGCAGTCTTCGAAAGCCCGTTTGCATATGTCATCAAATTTAATAGTCTGATTGTTTTTCACAGAGCCCTTAAGAAGATCGTTTAGGGGTGCTTGTAACTCAGCTGAACGAGGTATGAAGCGATGATAAAAATTATACATACCAAGGAAACGTCTTAGCTCTTTCACAGTTTTGGGCTCTGGAAATGTTTGAATGGCGACAGTTTGATCTGGTAGCGGTTTAACACCTTCAGCGGAAACTGTATAGCCGAGAAAAGTAGAGTTGAAACACCAAAAGTGCATTTGGAGGTGTTGATGACAAGACCGTATTTATCAAGTCTAGAGAAAAGCTCACGTAAGTGAAGTTGATGCTCTACGAAATCATGCGAAAATACCAAAATGTCATCTAAGTAACTATATGTAAAGTCAAGACCTTTGGTAACTTCGTCAATGAATCACTGAAAAGTCTGTCCAGCATTTCTTAGGCCGAAAGTCATCATTGGGAACTCAAAAAGCCCAAAAGGAGTAGTAATTGCCGTTTTGGGAATGTCGGGTGGAAAAACGGGGATTTGATTGTATGCCTTGACAAGGTCGATTTTAGAAAATATAGTGCAACCTGAAAGACTAAAATTGAAATCGTGTATGTGTTTAATGGGGTACCTATCTGATACAGTGCGAGAATTAAGCATTCGGTAGTCCCCGCAAGGTCTCCAGTTATTGTCCTTTTTAGGAACAAGGTGCAAGGCTGAGGACCAGGGGCTGTTAGAAGGTCGAGCGGTACCCATCCTAACCATCTCGTCAAACTCACGTTTAGCAATAATAAGTTTGTCTGGATGTAGACGACGTGGTTCGGCAGTAACTGGCGGGCCAGATGTAGTTTTGATGTAGTGCACAGTATTGTGGGGACAGTCACGTGGCCTGCCAGCTGGACGCGTTATGTTTAGGAACTCTTCTAGGATAATTTCAAAATCGGGGTTAAGTTCCGGATAATTGGTTTTAATGGAAGTGACTGTTTCGGTAGGGTTAACACCAGATGCAGGTGCAACTAAATATGTAAGTTGATCACAAATCCTATGATTCCTGCAGTCTACTAAGATGTTGTAATACGCCAGAAAGTCGACGCCAATAATAGGTTTAGTGACGTCAGCGATAACGAACCTCCACCCATACTCACGTCGAAGACCGAAGTTTAATGTAAGATGTATAAAACCATAAGTTGATATTGTAGTGCCGTTGGCTGCGAAAAGTTGGTAGCTTGATTTTGTTTGTTTGTTCTTGATAGCTGTCCGAGGAAACACGCAAATATCAGACCCAGTGTCAATTAAAAACATCATTTTTGTCTTTCTGTCGGTTACAAATAGGCGGCCAGACGAGGGTTGACGACAGTCGTTGGCCGCTACTAACGACCGTCGTTTGAGTTTTCCGCGTCAAATTTGCAGGGCGAGACACATCTTCTTGCTCTAGAACCAAACTGGTAGTGATACCAGCAAAGGTCGCTTGGAGAATTGTTTCGAACAGGCGTCGATGGAGAGCGAGATCGGGAACTAGAACGGGAGCGGCGTCTATTGTCCCAAATTGAGAGCTTCTGAAAACTTTTCTTAAGTGCTGCAATTTCATGCTTAACTTCTTCACAGCAGTTTCCAGGATTATCCTGACTGGTCGTCTCCACTTGTTTAGTGTAAGGAGCTATATCCTGGATTCGATCCGCTAAATCTGCTAATATTGATGATGATACTAATGGCTGACTGACGAGAACACTCTGGATATTTGCGGGAAGACGGCTCATCCAAATAGTTTTCAAAAAATCCTCCGGTACTGTCGCTCCAGCTAAACATTGTAGATGCCTTAAAAATTGGGAAGGCTTCCGATCTCCTAATTCTTCCTGTGTTAATATTTGTTGAAATTTTTGATCGTGAGTAGCGCTGAGTCGTTTAATTAATTCTGACTTTAATTTTTCATACCTGTCATTTTGTGGTGGATTGATTATAATGTCTCGAACCTCTTTCGAAAATTGACGATACAGATGCCCGATAACATAATTAAATTTGGTTGTATCACTTGTGATCCCGGAGTTGGAGAATTGGCCCTCGACCTGAGCGAACCAGATTTCAGGATCCTCAGGCCAAAACGGTGGAATCCTTACTCCGACTTTGCACAGTTCTGCAGATGTACCGTTTGCGGCAGTGGAACCGGACACAGCCGCCGGGTTGCCGCTGCCCAAACTGCTATCCTTGTGCGCCATGTATATTATAGTTACATATAGTAGTTCAATTCGGTGGTCACCAATGTAGAGTTGCAGGAATGTAATAGTTAAACGCTGAAATAATCTTGAAATACTCGTATATATTCGTTGAATTATGTTTACATTCAGTAACGTCAAAAACCAAGATGACGTGCAAAATACCAAATATAATATTATAAAGTAAACGTAGGAAAGTGTACCAGCCAGGTCTCCACAAAACAAACTTTTCAGCTTTATTATTAGTATAGATAACTCAGGATGTTCGTGTGACAATCAATTTCATGGATGTTTTAGTACAAATTCCGAGACATTTATTTTTAAAAGAAAATCTCTGAATCGATCATTAGGAAAAAATTGTGTTTGTCCTTGTTTGGTGAAAGTTGAGCGAATTACAACTTATATATTTATGGTGATAATTAATCAGTTGCTATCACTGTCTTATAAAATATTCCTCTAGAACTCTAGAAATGTTTCGCAATGATCCCAGGCCTTCGATTTTAAGTACAATGCAATTCCCAACTATTATTTTTTCAAGAATCTACTTGTGCTTCGGGAGCTTGGACGAGTCAACCTCAAGAAAATTCGGTGTCCGCCCTTTTTCTAAAAATAATAATATTGCGATGCGTTTAATAATAAGTTAACATTCAAGTGGTCTCTTGAAGATGTAATTGTATGCGTCCTGCATCCTGCCGTCTGAATCATATTCCAATCTAAATGTATTATAGCCACATTTCCTTTTCTCCCCCAGACACTTTTATAAAACTAAGATATTTAAAAAAAAAAAGAAGATTATCAGGCTTGTTTGATCTATAAATGTTTTCTCCAGAGATTTAAATTTCCAAGCCGGATTAGTAACTGAAAATAAAATTTTCTGAGATTCGGCCTTATCTACGAAGTTTACAATCCAAAAAATCTCAAATAATATTGATATCAATTTATGTTTTTGCAAAAAAATAATATTTATCCCTTGGTTTTCAATTTTTTTGCATACATGCAATTTTATCCTTTATTAGATTATTATTTATAATGAGTTACAAAATCCTTATATTATTCAAATTGTTGGATCTCGTGGTCACAGTATGCTCGATGTTATCTCAAAGTGAAGCAATTATAAATGTTTCATGTGCTAATATTAGCTAAATAATGTCTTTCAGAGTACACTGACCTTTCATTACAGGCAATACAAACGAGCGAGTGTGACGCAAATAAATTGGTCGATAATTGTCCTGAAATCTGAATACTGGGTAGTTTAAGATACAAGTCAATTTCCGAAGCAAAAAGGTTGATTTTTGTTTGGAAGTCTTGATCCTTTTCTCAAATCCATTCAGCCGCTATGGTTACTGTATAACCAACATCTAAATAATATATAATAAAATATAGATAAAAACAATAAACACATTCTATTCTACCTTTGATTCCTCCACCCCTTTTCTTTTCTCTTATATAAAATTTAATGTATATTTTAGATTTATTTAATGTAAATAAAGAGAAAATAAACACATCATATCACAGTAACCTAAACCGCATAGATCTGCAGGCGTTATAACGATGTAAGTGAATTTCTCATTAACTTTCTTGGTTTCTGTCGCTGTGTAAGGCAACATTATTGTAAATATTTACTTGGTTTCTGTCGCTGTGTAAGGCAACTTTATTGTAAATATTTACTATTATATTTTAAGATTATTTTAAGTATTGAATTAATATTTTATTGGATTTAATTTAGTTTCAATTTTATTTTATTTAGTTTGTTCAGATTTTGTTCTCTGTAATTATTATGTAACTCTAAACTCACGGGCACAATGCCCGGTCCTTTTAACGCTTGCATGGGGACTAATATTATTATTTTCTTTATTTCAATTCTTTTACACGGTTTCGGGAGCTGTAAGGCAACCCGTGAAAAAAGAAAAAAAAATCTTTCTTTGGATTACTGATTTTATATTACTTACATATCTATTGATCCACCCATGTAACCTTTTCATATATTTGAGGGCGTCTGTCAAGTTTAGTTAACAATGCAAATGTTGGTATCCAACCAATCAAAATTCGTTTATGAATTCATAACAATTTTCAGTAAAATATTGCAAAATTTACGCACATTCGTTTTTCATGATTTATTTTCCTTTCATAACAACGACGACAATATTTTTTATAAAGATGCAATAATTTTCAAGATCTGAAATTCCTTCTAACGTAATAGAAAAACTTGTAGTTTCATATAGATAAGCAATTTTCCAACTGTAAAAAGACACTTTGAAGTATAGTAGAAAAATAATATCTGCTTATCACATCAAGTATAAGCGTTATCCCTTAGAATATTCCGCTTACAAAGGACGCCTGTCGAAACGATCTAGTATTAAATCGCTTCGTCAGCGAAAAAAACATACAATGGCCTGAAGGGCCACAATACGTCCCTTGCAGGACGATGATCAGTCCGTCCGTTTCGTTCTCCGCCAATAATAACAAATGATTCGAGAAAAACGGGGGCTCTATGAATGTACTTTCGCTTTCAAAGTTACTGAGGGGAAGGGGTATTCACAAAATTTAATTTCCGTCGACAGATCGAACGATTTCTATCCCGAAGTGGCTCCCGACCAATAATTGGGCCAGTGCGGTGTGCCGCTATGAAAAACCTATAGTATTATTCTGTGATTTTTTGAACTCATCTCTGAATGTACAATTTTCCTTTCAAATTAAATCTATTCTTTATTATAGACAATTTTAATTGAATTTGATTTTTTTCATGTTTTTGATTTTTGCCCGCGATTTCGTACGCTCCCTTAGGAGTTTTTTTTTTTTTTTTTTCTTTCTTCACGGGTTCAGCTCCCGAAATCATGTTACGGTTCCAGGGTACCCAGCGGAAGACCAAGTTAGGAGTTGATTTTCTAAAAACCCTTCTTAGTGCACCTAAGGAATAAACCATTCAATTGTCATATTATTTTATATCTTTAAGTGTTTTAGGCTTGACTTTATTTTATAGATTCATCAGATTTCTAATTATACCAGTAATAGTGGGGTTTCAGTTAATACTAACATACAATGAAATAGATATTTACTGAGACAAAGAATGTAAGAATTAAGACGAGGGAATGAAGCGCGACCGAATCCAATCAACAGTTCAATTTACACAAATCGCTTCTAACATTGGGCTTCGTTCTCGCTTCCCAAGAATGTCTTCGTTAAGCCGGGCCAATCAATTATCGTGTCACTATAATAGAGATTGTCAAAGACGGTCAAAGGTCAATACGTCTGTGTGAACCATCTGTAAGATCTTTGGTGCGAACACTGAACAATGTAGGTACTACGGATTCGAGGGAATTTACAGAAAACTTCATGTCATCTGGAATTTAGTTAAATTCTCTCAAATATCAATTCATAATTCATCAGCTCTAAAATGTACAAATTCAAAAACAACAACGGTTTGATATTGAATTTTCAGAATATATTGAGAAGCTTAATGCTTCAAGTCTATATTAGTTCATTGGTACATAATTCGGATAGAATCATCACAACAAAAATATTTAAAACTTCTAACAATTACTTAGGTTTCCTGTTTACTCAATTTTTAAACGACTTCAAAAAAACCGGCCAAGTCCCAGTCGGACTCGCGCACGAAGGGTTCCGTACCATTATCTATAAAAACGGCAAAAAAAATCACGTTTGTTGTATGGGAGCCTCCTTAATAATTTATTTTATTTTGTTTTTTAGTATTTGTTGTTATAGCGGAAACAGAAATACATCATCTGTGAAAATTTCAACTGTCTAACTATCACGGTCCATGAGATACAGCCTGGTGACAGACAGACGGACGGACGGACAGCGGACCCTTAGTAATCATTGAGATATACAACTAGAGGAGCTATAATAGACAAAAGGCATGCTTCATTTCTATAAAAAAATAAAACTTAAGTTCGCTGAAGCGCTTGTTAGTCGCTAGTCGAGTAACCAAACGGTATAAACACACAGCGCTAGATCGCTTCTAGGATGTAGTTTTCTCGCGACCAAAAGGTCGAAAGCGCCGTGAATTTCATGGCGCTTACGCATTTCGTTCAACGTACTACAAAAACATGCTTAATATAGACTAACTACGCTTACAGAAAGGACATACCTAACAAGCTCATTTGTACAAGATTTGTATTTTTGTTTGTAATTAATAAAATCAAAACTACTGGACTGATTTAAAAAAATATTTCTAAATATATATATACATATATATTGAGTAACATAAGTTTAAATTTATAATAGCGGCTTGCCCTGACTTCGCCCGGGGTAACATTTATATCCCCAAGTAAAAAACTACTGGACCGATTCTAAAAGTTCTTTCACCTGTAGAACGCTATTTATTGTATTTAAGGAAACTAAGAACGACTCATTAAAAAAGCTAACTAATATAATAACTAAGCCTAATACAGTTTCAACCTATCATATAATGTATACTGAATACCATAGGCTATATTTTATATTTCCTATTGTATATAATAATTACCCCGGCAAAGTCGGGGCAAGCCGCTAGTTGTTTTTGTTGTAACTTGAGTTCTTCAGCATATTGAGTATAAGCAATATTTTCATACGCAGGAGCGTGGTGAAATGGTGACTGTTATGATTTAGTTACATGCCCTTAAACAATTTCACTTTTATTAATAAGTAATAATTAATATTCTGATCAGTTTTAGCTTAATGTTTCAAGCGAATTGTTGTATATTTGTTAATGATAGCCCGTATCAAATGTATTCGGTGATTCAAAGTGTTCGGTTCATTAAAAGAATGAACTAAAGATGTAAATACTTCTTTCTGGATAAAATGTTCTTTCCTGCTTTTGTTATGTATTTAATAATGTAATAAAAATGCAATGAACATAATATATAACTATGGTTGGATGGTAACCAGGTCTCTTAACTGCGGTTGTTTTGGACAAATTTTATCCATCTTTCTCTTGTTTCTTGGCTATGGCGTGGAAACCTTCAATAGATAAAATACCACAAATTTCAATAACTATTTTATTACAAACTAGCAGTTTGCCTCGACTTCGTCCGGGGTAACAATTATATATCATATAAAACATAGCCTATTTTATTCAGTGATATTATAGCATTCTACTGGAGAAATACTTTTTTAAATTGGTCCAGTAGTTTCTTACTAGTGGATACAATTGTTACCCCGGGCGAAGTCGGGGCAAGCCGTTAGTATAAAATATAGCCTCCATTACTCGGCGATAATAATACATTCTACTGGTAAAAAACATTTAAAATCAGTCCAGTAGTATTGAGTTCATCATTACAGACAAAAATACAAATCTTTTCTCTTTATAATATTAGTGTAGAAGTGTAGATAACACATTACACAAACAATAATATCTGCGTAGAAAATATATTGTATTATTTTCCGCTATATACGGGAACGTCAACCAATTCTACCCATTTTCACTTCTGAATGTTTTTAGTCTATGTCGAATGACACAACATGCGTCTGATAAATTTTATGTTCGTATTTAATTTTAAAATGATTATACCTAGTTACTTAACGGTGGAAAGTTATTCCTTTACACTTCGCCGTATTCCTTGAATTATTTGTGCAATATTTCAACACAAACCACGGCATATTGTATGACTTTCAAATTTTTTCGATTAATAACAATCACTAGCGTATAACTGCTCAACAGCTAGCAAGCGACTGTGTGAAGTGCGGCGCGATCGCCGCAATTGAATGGAACATAGGAGTGATGGGTAGCGTCTTCTCTAGTACCTATAACTCATTGTTAGTAATAGGGTTTCCGTTTTTTACCCTAAAAAAGGAGGAGGTTTCTCAATTCGACCGTATATATTTTATGGTTTCAATTTTAGAACTTCGTAAGAAGGCCTGAATTCGGTAGGTATATAAAGTAAAACTTAGGTATGACGATTAAGTTATTTTATCTACTCTTATATCGTAAAATTTCTATTACAAAATCGAAGTATACTTCATAATGATATGTTTTACATACACGCGTTTCTAATATGTCAAACTTCGATACTATAATGTATTATAGTACCGAAGTTTTCATACAAAAACGATATCGTAATGTTGTTTTTTTTTTAAATGCAGAAAGAGCAAAGGATATGTGTTATGCAGCCACATTAAACTCTATGAAAATATCGACACTCCTAATATGAGAGTCACTTGACAAACGCGCATGCGCAGAAAGTAGGTAACCGCGATGTGCCGCCAATTTGTCGATTAAGAAAAATATCTTGGTTCAATTTGTTTTGTACTATTGCAAGGGATTATATAAAGTAGTGTATGAACGGGCACATAACTTGGAATTAAAACACTCGTGGGTGCTATTAAAAAATTCCACTTGTGTTTTAATTACCCCTATTATGATCCCGTATTATAAACTACTATTAAGAAACCGATTTGAATATTTTTGTTTTCTATGCAGTCATTTTTTTTACTATACATTTTCATAGTTTTGCCGACAAACGACATATTGGCGACAATTAGGTAAAGTAGCGTTTCTGTCCCGTGATAAAAATAGTACCACTCGTTTTTTATAAAAATAGGGTTCACGATCGGTCGTAATCTATTTTTAGTAGGGGTAGGGGTAATTCGGTATGTAAAGTAAAAACCGGCCAAGTGTGAGTCGGACTCGCGCTAATTTGTTCCTGCACCATACTGTAGGGTCGTCAAACTTGGTCTGACCCTAGTGCATAACTATTGAGTGTACGGAAACCTTAGTGTGCAAGTCCTAATTCGCACTTGGCTAGTTTTTACTTTACATACCGAATTTCTCCGAAGCATACCAAATTAGTAGCTAAAACTAAACCAAGAAATGGCACAAATGGGGACATTTCTACTGAACCAAAAGCAAACTTAAGGATAATTTAAAACAACAGTCTTACACTTAACGTGCAAGTTGTAATGGAGTGAAGTGACCATGGTCGTTCTGAACAAAGTTCTATATGTGCAGTTTCCGCAAGCAATATACAGCCACAATGTGAGAAGTTAGTTTGACAAAAGAGTTATGTAGAATGAACAAACAGAGGGTACGGCCGTCCTGTGCAGACGATGCAAGTCACGGTCGGCTTCACACAAACCCGCCTTTTGGTCTATAGAGAGTATATACGAAGGTAAACAGTATTTACATATAGGGGTGCTTGCTTTTGGTTGAAAGAAATGTTTCATGAAACCTTACAGCACTGGGCATGGTTTAATAGATGGAAGGAGGTGAGAAATCTTACCAATAGCAATCGATTGACTCTGGGAATGTGGCTTTGCTGTCATTTCCATTATAGATATTATTATAATACGTTTATTTCCCATCAAGCGTTGGCAAGTTATACAATTTTTTTTTAAATGATGTAGAAGATTGGGTGAAAATGTAAATTCCTTGTTTATAAACTTTTGAATAAATATTATTTTTTCCTTTTACGAACGACATCTCGTTGATTAAATCACTTCCAATTATAAATTATGATTAAAAGTTTGAAAACTTTATCAACGAAACGATCCATCCATTTCCGAGATTCTGATTGCAATAACGATAAACGAAGAACAACGGAAACGAGAGCATTGTATTCCGGTCACGCGGTTACCCGACGCAGTAAGATTAGGCTGCTACGCGGCCGTAGTTTACCAAGAATGATATCTTTTGGCAAATTGATCGCTGATACAAAGGGAGGTTCCTTCGTGAAACCTTTTACCCGTCGAAACGTCTCGTCAGCGAAAGACGTACAATGGCCAGCCCGTGGCCTACACGCGGATCTTCTCGATTGTTCGTTGCCCACATTGACGTGTTTGAAGCTCGGTAACAAATGGCTGTAGGTATCCTTCTACGGATAAGGATTACGTTTCACAAAACTGGGGTGAAGGGTTTTTTGGAAAACTTCCTCGTTACTAATGGACTGTATTTGCGTATGACTGCTATTGTAATGTTAACAACCTTAAACGCGTCGGTGGCTTATTGGTAACACGGAAACTAATTCTATTCTACATCGGTCATGTGCCAATGAAGTTTACACCGATTAAAACATTTTTTTTTTCTTTCACGGGTTGCCTTACAGTTCCCGAAACCGTATTACGGTTCCAGGGTACCCAGCGAAAGACCAAGTGTCCCTCGTTTAGCCGATAGTATTTATGAGGCTATACCTAACGAATTACCAGTTCTGTTGGATGGTATTTTTGGATGGAAAATAATCTATAAGTGTGATTTGTCGGATTATGTACATAAGTGTTTAATTAAAAAACCCATTGGTACATGGCCGGGATCAGGGATCGAACCACTAGAAGTCAGGATTTAATGATTTCTTTTTATCAGACAGAGCAGTATTCATCTAGATTAGTCCCATTTTATTTTCTTGAAATTTAATTGATTCACTAGTTCTTCAGAAAATAATATTATCGGTTAATGTGGAAGTATCGTCTTCTGCTGGGTCTAGTAAGACATATGGACTTTTTTTAGTTTTAGTTTAAATTTTACTTTAATTTTTGTAAAATTTTGTCATTTTATATTAAATACATTGTATAATCAATGTTGCAACATTATATCATTAAAAAAATAAATGATTGAAATCTGAAAAAAAAAGAAAAGTAAGACATATTAAAATGAAGTTTAGAATATTATATAGATTTCATTTAACTTCTCACAATTCAAGCTTGACCGCTTCACAGTGAGGTTTTGTTACCTTATTTTATAGAAGCAAAGGAGCAATATCTCTTTGATAGGAAGCCTGGCCCGTGCTGTGTAGGATTTCAGCCAATAGACTAGAAGTCAAGCTTTGTGAACTTTTTCTATCGGATTGCTCTATAAGGTTTCTCATCCCTGATTAAACGGAACTTTTGGTTTATGTCACGTTGCTCCACAAGCTATAATTTTAATATAATCTATACTAATATTATAAAGAGGTAAAGTTTGTAAGTTTGGATGTAGGAGTAATCTCTAAAACTACTCAACTGATTCTAAAAAATATTTCACGAATAGAAAGCCACGATATTTCTGAGTAATATAGGAGGCTATATTTTATTTTGTTTGAAAATAGCCAATTGCGAAGCCGGGGGCGGAAAGCTAGTGTATCAATATACTTATAATGTATGGGAAAATTGTAGATCTTAGGAGGACAGCAAGTACATAATTTTTTTTCAATATTAAATAGACGACTTTTCCTAATAATATGCGATGAAGTTTTTGTTTTCCTCCTCAAAAACAAGCAATTTCATTATCAACATTGAATTGTTTCATAAAAAAAAATAAAAATATTTTATTGAAGCACACCGAGTCAAAAAAGAAAAGATAAAAGGACGCCTTGTCTCTATCAGATTGCACATCTCTTATTTAATGTTCGCCAGTACGTATTGTTCGGTCGTGGCACGAAGAGACATCTTTCCAAAGTGCCGGAGATAAAATTTGAATAATGTCTGGTTATTATCATCGGCATTATTATAAAGGGATAGGCGATGTTACTACGTACACCCGGATATCGACCTTATGTAGGTACTGCTTTATGAATCGGAAGTGTATTAAATATTTGTAATAGAGGCTTTTCCATCTAAATAAATCTCAACATAATTGGCAACTCGTTAGGTATATCATTGGCTAAAAGAGGGACACATGGTCTTCTGCTAGGTACCCTGGGGCTAATAACACGGTTTCGGGAGCCCATGAAGAAACTAAATGGCAAAGGCAGTCATTGGGACTGCCGACAGAAGTAAAAACTATATATAACGTATAATAACGCAATCTAGCGATCATTTCACAATGAATCTGTGTCCGGACTGAAGAAATGCGCAGCCAAAAATTCCCGACCCAGGAAGGACCGTGGAAGCCAGTACACGAATTGCTGTCATTCTCGGGCCGGGCAATCCATGCTCTTGTGCCGAAAACATGTCACGAACACATATCCATAAGATTTCCCCCTACTAAAAATCGCTCAACGCGCCTAAAGAAGTTTCCACTTGAATTAAATATTTGTTGCAAAATGTAAAATTATTTTAGAGTTCCGTAGCAAAATGGCGAAATCATGTCCGTCCGTATGTCACAAAGTTATATCTCGATTCTTAAGATAATTTACAGAAAGGTGTCTTACGTAGACCGCCATAGAAATGTGCTGTAAAATTAAATAAAACTTCTGATCTTCTTCTAAATGGTTTCCGTCTGGCGATGATGATATTACTTTATTATACAATAGTATAGTCTGCATTAAAAATGTCATCAGATATAAAAAAGTGACTCTACATAGCGTCAACTGTCATGAAATATGAAGAGTCTTCAGCTTAAAAGACTGCAATGGTGTTGATTGACGTTGCTAACCATTAAACTCTGTATCAGCTTACTATTTCAAAGCTCGATGTTTATGTAAACGATTATTTTCCTCTCTAATTTTATTTTTCCTTTCCTTTAATTACCATTCAAAGTCTTTATAAAAATCTTCTATTATTGTGAGAATGTTCACTGCTTTTACTTTTGTAAAATTGCATCTGTCTTTCTGTATATTCTGCTCTGTTCTACCAGATCTCGGAAAGAGTATATTTTAGAGGTTTTATGTATTTAAAACGGCTTTGCTCTCCAAATTAAAGTAGTAGAAAAGTTATTATCTATGTAGGTAGTATACTTACATAATCTATTTGAATTACGCTAAAAGTTGCAAATTTCCCCGTTCTCTGTAGAAAAGCTTTCCAAGGTAAAGAGAGGGGTTAACAAAAAAAGTCACGTACCAAACGTAAAACCCGCAGTCCGTAAGAGACGAGCTTCGCCGCGACCGCACTGACTCAACTTTACGAAGTTGCAGCCAGTAGAAGCTGTAAATAACGCTTAAAGCTGTTTTTCAGTGCTTTTTATTCCTTCATTCGCTCTTTTATTATCGGATACTTGATTTGAAATGCACTATGTAGCTTCCTCCACAGATAGAATCAATAAAATGTAGATACAAGTTATAAAGACAATGTAGAATAATTTTGAGTCACTATTTATTTTAAATTTATCGATTTAATTTATTTATTCGTAATTTCAGGATATTGATGACATACTTAAATCTTTATTTTCCTATTTAATTCCATGGGATATTATATATTCAAATTTTGGTTTAAAAATTTATTTTATCTACTTTTAAATCGTAAAGTCTCTATTACAAAATCGAATTATACTTCATAATGATATGTTTTATTTACACGCGTCTGTAATATGTCAAACTTCGATACTATAATGTTTTCATACAGAAACGATATCGTAATGTTTTGTTTTTTTTTTTAAATGCAGAAAGGGCAGAGGATTATTTTTATACAGCCACATTAAACTCTATGAAAATATCGACAGGCGCATGTCCGAGTTACTTGACAGTTAACGCGCATGCGCAGTAATGCGCAGTAGGTAGGTAACTGCGGTTTACCGCCAATTTGTCGATTAAGAAAAATATCTTGGTTCAATTTGTTTTGTACTATTGCATAGGATTAGATAAAGTAGTGTATGAACGGGCACATAACTTGGAATTAAAACACTCGTGGATGCTATTAAAAAATCCACTTGTGTTTTGATTACCCCTATTATGATCCCGTATCATAAACTACTTTTTTGCTCTTGAAGCCGTAATCAAAGTTATTTGGTAGCATATAGTTCTCTATACACTTCTGGATTTCTTTACAATTGTTAATTCTCAAAACACACCATCAAGGCCTTTATACCTTGCGGTTGATAGAACTTTAAATACGTAACAAGCGGTATAGGTACCACCAAATAAGTTGAGCTCTTTGACATTCAGTGCGCAGTATGAAATTAAAAAAAAATTGTATAATTGTACTTTTGTTTTTGGCGGAACCCCAATTCCCTTCAAATCATTTAGTATATGAAAGTTACCACATTGAAATTTATCCTTCAGAGTTTTAAATAATGAAAATATCTCATGATCCGACAAATAAAATGATTGAAACTCATATACAATACTACGACATTGTCAAAGATATCCCTAATATTGCTTATAATATTTTTTCTGTACCAAGTGATCTAATGCTACGGCTCACTGACGAGCAAGAACGAGTGTTACGTGACTCTCTTTATAAAAGCATCTCTTCTTATAAATCTCCTTTGGTACAATTCAAAGCAATTGGAAAAATCAGTGAAGTAATAAATTCCCGCTAATCTATCCTCGCTCTCGATAGACTCCATTGTCAGAATATAACCTAGAGATTAATTAACTTTGTAAATGGCTACTAACTTTTCTTTGTAAAAAAATAAAATAGATCAAGAATCCCAATTCCAATTTGTGTAACTTAGTTTATTCTATGTAAACTCTCAAAGCTTTGCTTTGTCTGCAAATAGATATTATAGCATAAACATAATTGGAAACTATTCCATCTAAAAGAAAAAAAGGAAATAATGCCTTTAGAATGGTAATGCTAATGGAAATTGTTATTTTTGATAACCTTAACCTCCCTAAAAATCAATCCACTGACGGAATCAGCCTCGAAGATAGAGAAGGATGAAGAGTTGTTGAAATGGTTCGTGTAAATATTGCAGTTTCGCGAAAAATTGGCCTTTCTCAGAATAAACAATCCATACATATAAATGCGAAAATAACTATGTCTGTCTGTCTGTTATGCTCACGGCTAAACCACTGAACCGATTTTGATTAAATTTGACACGCAGAAAGCTTAAACTCTAAGGAAGGACATATGCTACACTTTTTTAAATTCACCCTCCTAATAGGGGATGAAAATTAAATTTCAACATTTTTTTCTTTTACACCAAACTAGTAGAATATATCTTGTAGTATCAAAGACAGACAAATAAAATCCATAACTCAGTAAATATGAACCGGATTTTTTTATCAATATTTTGGTGGCACTCAAACCCTGGACTCCAGAATCAATTCCAAGAATCTACTTCTAAGACAAAATAGGATAATAATACTCGATTAAAATAGCAGTTGATATCGTTAGAGATAAAATGTAAGACGACATCACGTCTATCCTTATCGAGAGCTTGACAGTGACTGATCGTTGGCCGGTGTACCTCCCCATCGCCATCCATCCGTACACTTTCTCAAACTACCCCCCACTTCATATTGAAATGGACGTATTCCAGCCTTTTACTTTGAACTTCATATTGCAAGGCCTAGGATGTTATTGATTGAACGAGATTAAATCAATTTCTCTGTTGATTCTTTGCTGAATTGAATTCCATTGAATCTGTCAGTAGCACTATTGACGTCTCAATATAATGGAATTGAAGATCAAGATCAATCTGTTTGAAATGTTCAGTTTTCTAAACTTTAATGAAAGTTTTCTTATGCCTTATGGTATGTATTTAATGTATTGAGATAATTCGATAGTGCATATTGATATCGCTTGCTTCGGAAGGCACTAAAAGCCGCTATTCTTCTGAAAATTAATACAAAGCGGCAACTTGCTGTGATAGTATGGCTAGTGTATCTGGCCACGCCGTAAGGTATAAGAGCCGTAATGATGTGTTTTGTATGTTTGGAATTTAAATAATCTAACTAAATGTTTGTTTATATTGTTTCAGGTATGGGAAAGAGTGAATACTTCAAAGAAAATCATTTATTATGCATTACTATCACATTCAACGCCTCTAAGTATAGCTTAGATAGCAATATTTAACCAATTTAATTTCCGGGTAAGTCAGGACATACCCTTATATTAAAAATATTTCTTTTGTATGTTGCCCTGAGCGACCATTGCAGCTTTTGCCATCAAATGCCTCCGTCTATGTGAAAATGGTTTAATTTGTTTCCTCCCCCGGCTTCGCCAGTTTCTATTTTTTTCTATTTCCGTTTCTAGATTTCTATGCGTGAAAGAGACATCCAAACTTACACCTCTTTATAATCACTACATATTAATAAAACAGGTAAATTCACACATTAAAGCTTACGAGCATTAACCATGGACCTATCACTTTTAGGAGCTGATCATTAACAGTATAAGTTTTTTTTATAGAGAAGACGACATGTGACGTCATTTTGAAGATTATTTTCCCCTTTAATGATGAAAATAACACATTTTTTAAAAAGACGCCATCTATTGGAGATCAGTTGAACTATGACAATAACACCACTAATGGTAAGAATGCGAAGTGTGCACGTGTCATCTAGTTATTATAGATTAGAATTGACTCATGCACACATGTCCACATTGTCCACCTCTTCCACTTCATTCACATCCATACACTTCCAGCATGCTCTATCTCTGGTTTTATTGTGGTTATCGAGTCGAAAATTGCTTGTTTTGCCAATCACTAAGTCTCTGTCAAAATGGCCATGCCGTTTTACTAGGGTTTTCTGTTTGACACGAATGTTTAGGATGTGGTTTCGACGTAAACCAAGTCTACGGGTTTCGAGGTGGTTTCAATGTAGAACCATAGATTAAATAATAATGGTAGAACGACATACCATCAACATTAGTGTCTATGGGTTTTAAAAACCATAGATATATAATAGGGCCGCTGCCGAGTTAGCATACATTTTGACAGCGACACTTTCGTTTCGGTCGAATGGCCTTGAACAGGCCAAAACGTTCATGTCCAACAAGGACCGGCCAGAGATAGCCCGGACCGGGCATGCCCTGCACAAGAATGCCGAGCAATTTGCTTGGCCGGACAAAGACAAGTACACAGAATTTTCCCGCACATTGTTGGGCCGGACCTCTCGGCGCCGGGCTATCTCTGGCCGGTCCTTGTTGGACATGAACGTTTTGGCCTGTTCAAGGCCATTCGACCGAAACGAAAGTGTCGCTGTCAATATCTGTGCTAACTCCCCTGATTTGATTCTATGTCTCTATCCACGATGCAAGGTGTAGAGACCGTAATATCGCAATAGATACTTAATTAGGTTACAATTAGTAATTCATTTAGAATTCCGTGATTTACTCTAACAAGGTTTACGAATAAGACTGTCGCCTAATCAAAGGCTTCATCGCAATATCATTACATCGCACAAATCAAATCCTACTTAATTATGTTCGTATCAGTGAGAAATGTAAAACAATTTAATTTTAATTAATATTATTAGGGTAGTAACACTTTAGTTTTATTGTTCTCGGCCTCAGTCACGACATGGTAAACAGCCTAGCGTAAACTTTTTGTATATAAACTTGCGTAAAAAATAAGTGTGCTATTTTTAAATAGGAGCACGACATTTGATTTAATATGTTTTTAGTGTGGCATGGCATGTGGATTACATATTCTCTTGATGTTTAGGGACTAAGTCCACGATTTATATACTTGCCCCCAAGGCGTGGCCAATCAATATCTCCGAGATGAAACAAAGTAGATAAATTCAAGTATAAATTAACCTATGATCGAAAGTTTCATTTGGTCACTTGGCCACTGCTGGATCATTGGTCTCCCTCTAGCGCACCATATTAGTGGTGCTCATTGAGAGGAATGGCTATAGTCACCACGCTTGGCAGGTTTACGTACCCTCCGAAGCACGAAGACTCGATATCATTGGATCGGGTTAAAATTGACATAAAATTTCCACGGGAAAAGCTAGTAATAATAATACCTACTTCAATTAATCGCTAATTAAATTTTTTAAAGCGTATTGACCCCATCAGGTACGTTGTCATTAGAGAAGAATGCGGAGTGAAAGATGATATTGTGACTAAAATGAAGAAAAGTAGTTTACGCTGGTTTGGGAAATTTGAAAAAATGAAGGATGAAAGATTGACTAAGAAGGTTTATATGGCTGAAGTGAAAGGAAATGCTGGCAGAGGACGACCCAGGTGTACTATTATTGAACATATAAATAATGTACTGATTGATGGCAATATTAAAAGTACATACAATCGCCGAGCATGTATGATAGCTATGGTGAATATAAAAGAAGCGAAAGAGGTATGTCAGGATCGTAGCAAATGGCATTCTATTGTCTCTGCCTACCCCTCTTGGGATAAAAGGCGTGATGATAAATAGGTAGATAGATAGATTTACTTTTTTAATTTGAAATTTATCCAGAGTAAAGGCTTAATAATGACAGTAGTTTAATGTGATGTTTATAAATATGGTTTTAAGGGAGGTTTTAGGTCGATAACATGGCATGGGGCAACCGGCATCGCAAACCGAGCGTGACCTCGCCTTCCTCATAGGTTTTATTTTCTAACTTCTCTATATAACGGTTTAGATAAGTTTCTGTAATAAATTACAATGCTTTGAAAAGTCAATGTCCGGTGAAAAATAGAATCTGTGAGAATTTGCAATCACATCATACATACTTCTAGATTGACTGTGAATTTCTTAGATAACTACTACTTTTGCACTCGGCTTTGTTCGCATGAGTTCACAGAACTTGAGTGAATTAGAGAGAGTAACTGAGTTATTGTATTAGATGTTTAATTCACGCCTTAAATCCCAAAAGCTTCAAACTTAAATCAACCCCGGTGGAGCCAAAGTTAAACGCTAGTTTAATGTAAAAATCATATTTGGAGTAAACAAAGTCACACTATCTGAAAAATCGCTCTACAAAGAAGGAACGCAGCAATTCTGTGAATGCTAATAATTTGCGAGAGATTCTATCTTGACTGAGATAGCCGTAAAATAGGGCAAATTGAACCATTTTTTCCAACAAAACTCAGTATTTTGGCATTCTAATTCTGCACTCATGTAGACATTTAGATCTACTTTAGATACTATGTTTCCTTAAAGGAGAGTCATTAAATTGAAATAGCGGACTAAAGTAAATTTAACTTTACTTGTATTTGCAGAAATAATCCATTCTAATACTATATATTTTTAATACCATCGTGCGGAATTAGTCCATCTATTTTTGTTAGCTGTGCTGTTTTTTACTGATATTTAATATGTATTGTGTATGTATTAATATTTATTCTTTATTATGTGTGTATGAAATTAATATATTATAGTATATGTATGAATATTTACAAATTGTATATAAGTATACTTAGTTATATGTATGTATATCTATTATGTCTTCGCTTGTGTAGTTTGTTTGATACAGTTTTTGATACGTTTTTGACACTTATTTATTTTACCTTTATTGTATATTACTGTTTTATTTAAGTGTAAGTAAGTGTTGTTTGTATTATAAATAAATAAAATAAAAATAAAAAAAAAAAATACTAGGCGTCGGTGGTCAAGTGGGTAAAACGTCGGCTCGCAACTGAGAAGTCGCGGGTTTGATCCCCACATCCGATTATGTACCTACATTATCCGACAAACCGTACAAAGAGGCTTTTCCATCTACATACCTCAACAGAGCTGGCCACTCGTTAGGTATAGCCTCATAAAATCTTCGGCTAAATGAGGAAGACTTTGTCTTCAGCTGGGTACCCTGGGACTGACAACGGTTCCCGGGAGCTGTACCCTGTAAGGCAACCCTTGAATTTTTTTTTATTATTCTACGTTTTTATTTTAGGAGCATCCAGATCACATAGGTATTTTCGACGAATTTTGTAAGCATATCCTATATTCATAATTTGTATGGGGATACACTATTCCCAATTACTCTGTAAATAATACATGCGCACCTGTGTCACTGAAATTTAGAATATAGTTACTTACTCAATATATTTAAGTGAAAGAGCCGTTATTTTTCAATTGATTCTTTTAATAAAATAATTACTATTTTGAATTTTCAATAAGCTACAAAAAACCCGATGTATATAATTCAAGAGTAATGGTATAACAGCGCTTTAAAAAATTTAAAACATCACAAAGGTTAGATTATGAAAGAGAAAAAGGGGGCAAAGTTTAACCACCCATATTTGAATTCCATATTTGATTCCAAAACCAATTGAAAAAATTACAGCTATTTCACTTAGATATATTGAATAACTATATGCTAAATTACAATGTGTCATGTGGATTATTTACAGATAGAAATTGGGAAGAGTTTATTCACGAAAAGTTATGGATATAGGAGTCTTAAGTCTTTCTGTTTAGACCTTGAGTAGAATTGTTTAATCGACTGTATAATTTGGATTAAGTTACTAAGCATTAAATTGTATAGTTTCAAACGCAACTTTATGGCTTCTAATCACCCTGGCATTGGTATTCTGTAATCAATAATTAGCAATGGGGTTGAATCAGCAATTTCGAAATTGAATAATTTAAGTAACATAAACTCTACCTTTTACCTTCTCTCTCTTTAATAAAAAAACATATTCGTTCAAACGCCAACTTGCGGTTGCTCGTGAAATGTAAATAATAAAAATATTCCAATTGTGTATGTTGTAGCGATCGTAAAATTCGGCCAATTCATGATACTGCCAACTAATATTTGCCATAGGTATAGGTAAATAATTAACGTTTGTCAATTTGTTAGACCACGCTTGGTTAATAATGTAGTGTTCGTATTTTTTTTGTAAGAATGTAAATTAAGTTAGTAACTTTTTAAATTATTTTTATTGCTTTAAATTTTCTATGAATTCAATGATATGGCAGATTTTAGTTGGCCATATCATAAAATGGACAATTCTGCGATTGATAAATAACTTGACATCCAACTTGACGCCAAAGCGACTAAAAAAATTTGAATGTTTGTGGCGGGAATAGATTATAATTTTCTGGCAAGAGACACATAAATTATTATTTCACTCGTCCAATACACGCGAGTAAAACAGCAGGAAAAAGCTAGCAGTTATAATTGATTCTATACAAGAAATATTCTTATTGTTTTTTAAACTATCATTTGAGTTTGGTGGTATTATTATGACATAACCATATCTGTTTTTAACACGTTTACCTGAAACAGAAAATTGAATTTTCGCTACGTTCATTAATATAACAGCGGCTATATAGTTATCAACATGTGGTACGAAAATTTAATAACAAACGCCGCCCTCAGAATTGTCCCAGAAATCCTTTAAGGCTGGAAATTTATGCTTATTATCGCACGCTCGCCCGCTTTCTCTCATTTGTTTAACTCATCAAGGAAGAGATTAATTAGAGAGATTAGTTATCGTCTTTAAAGATTACGTCATTGCGAGCAAACGACAGCTCGGAATGAACAGAGTATGATGGAGGTAAGTCGCGTTTGTAGATGGATGGGTGAAGTCAATTTTAGTTAAGTTTCAATTTAGGTTCGCCTCGAATGGTTCAATCTTTATTCGAGCGAAAAACTAAGCACCAATGTTCTGCTTTAACAGATGTCTCGTGCTGCGGAGAGCATGTAAAGGTTACGCTAAAAGAAAGCCACTCTAAATATTGACATTGTTATTTAGTGTCTCATGCCTCTAGGTTTAAAAGCCGAGTGACAAACATCCAGACAGTCAGTAAAACAATCTATAGAAATGGCTACATACAACAATCCAATGATCATGAGTAAAAGGAATACGAGCTCCCCAACGCATGTCGTTGGGAAAAGTTGTATATATGCCAATCTATTAAATATTTTCAATGGCGCGATACAGGTTTCAATGAGATAGTAACGGTGCGACATATATCGACGCGACGCAATGTGCCGCCACAAATCTAAAGATATTTAATATACTAGCTTTCCTCCCCGGCTCCGCCTGTGCTAAAAATCACGTCAATCCGTTGTTCTGTTGTGGCGTTAAAGAAGGACAAACAATTTCTTTCTTTTCGCATTTAGAATATTATTTATGACAAAATTTAAATAGCTTAATTTATGAAGTAATAAACAGCGAACACTTCAATTATTTCATTTTATTTCAATAAGTATTATATTGATTCCTGGAAATTTCCAAAATTGCTCAATGTCACATGTTGTTTGTTTTGAAATAACTAAACAAGGACACAAACAGAATAAATATTGGTTTATCATTTACAAATACGATGCAATTATAATAATTGTATTTGTGCTAGCTGTTGGAAAACAAACGTGAACTGAAATTTCAGTGAGGCAGTAATTTACCGGAAACCCAGGCGATCCACAACGAATTGCATGATTATACTTCATTAATAATGAAAGTTTTTACTTTGGAAGCGATGGCCGACGTTTTCAGGATATAAATAAGCTGGCTTTGGTATGCTAATAACAATCGTTAGTTTCAAACTGGCAGTTATTTGGAACTATCAACTTGGGCCGGCTTTGTCTGGGTATACAATTTGGTTTTACAGTATGAACTGTATACACGCTACTCTATTTGAAATAGATGTATCCTTAACAGAACTGGCCAGTCGTTAGGTATTAGCCTCACAAATACCATCGGCTAAAAGAGGGAGAAATGGTCTTCCGCCGGGTACCCTGGGACCGATAACATGGGTTAATTTTCATACTTATCTCTAACGGATTAGGCAGCATATTTCATGAGAGCATGCTATAGTAATTTTTCCCCAGACTTTATTCACTAATACCGTTAATATAAGTTGTGGGACAATTTTATACACATAAACCTTCCTTGATCCCTTAAATTCTGGAAAAATCTTGCACGAACAGACAGACGTGGCGAGGGTATTTGTTTTATGATATTCAGCGAAGTATAATGACGATAGATGAAGGCTTACGTGTACATAGGATCCCAGTAGTTTGGTCTATAATTGGAAACAGGTGAATTTTAGATTACCATAAAGGCTTAGAAAACAATTTGTACTGCTATTATTGCTGAATTTATGGTTTGGATTATCAGTTTAGAATTATTAATAATTTTTGTTGGTTACGGAAACAATACATATCTTAGAAAGTTTCTATTTAAATTTATATAAAAATGCCTTATTCAACAAATTTTACCATTTATATAGATATACATATGTTATGCTATTCAAATATTATAACAAATAAACATAAAAAAACTGTTGCCTTGAGTTAGGTAACAATAGAGTTGTCATCTTTTCTCAAAACACTGACAACAGTTTTAATAAACCAATATCATCTGTGAGCATAAAAAGAGTTTAGGTAAAATTACAAGTTTTGTGCTTAAAATGAAGAAAAGTAGTTTACGCTGGTTTGGACACGTTGAAAGAATGATGGATAACAGATTGACTAAAAAGGTTTATATGGCAGAAGTGAAAAGGAATGCAGAGGGCGACTTAGGTGTACTTTTATTGAAGCTCTAAAATATTGATTGAAGGCAATAAAAGGTATGATGAATATAAGGAAGCGAAAGACTTATGTCAGAATGGCAGCAAATGACATTCGATTGTCTTTGCCTACCCCTCTTGGGGTAAAGGGCGTGATGATTGATATATACAAACAAATATGTCATACTATAAAGTTAAACATTTGTTTTTGGGCTAAATATAGACACGGTAGAAATTGATTCTTGTACTGGACACACCATAATGATATAAATTAACTTTAAAAAAAAAGTGTACCGCCTTCAAAATTTGCACTGAAAAGTAAGAAATAATAAATATTTCGTCGTAGAATTTGAAGACGCTTGGTGCCAAATTAGGATACAAAGTTAAGTAAACATCTAAGAAGATAAATATCTGTTCAATATTATATATGTTTGTACTGATGATCGTAGGTTCCTAATGAATTGTCTAGATTAGTGAATTTGGGAAGTAAGTTGTTTTTTATTTGGCACCAACCGTCTTCAAATTCTAGGACGAAATATTTATTATTTCTTACTTTTCAGTGCAAATTTTGAAGGCGGTACACTTTTTTTTTAAAGTTAATTTATTTTTCCCTTTTAAGTGATTTTGCTGCCCTGAGAGACAAATAATAACGCAAATTAAAAAAAAAAATTGAAAAATAAAAAATAAAAACTGCTGTGGATGGGATTTGAACCATTTGCATCCTGAGTTGCACCATACCATACCATACCTTTAGCCGTTAGACCACCGTCGATACAAAAATTGACAACTTCGTGTCAATAGCAACCGTTGCTAAGGCTTTTCTCTGATACATAATTTTCAGCCGTAAACAGAGACAAATTACTGAATTTCTGAAAAACTACTGAACCGATTTTCGTTATATGTCTGTGAGATAATGTCGAGAAATTATTATATCCTTAAAAAAATAAGTCGTCAAAATCGGTACATATTTCATCGAGATACTGATAATTGACTTAAAAGTTAGTTTTTTCAAAATTACTGAAAAACTAATAAACCAATTTTTATGACATAAAAATGGGACCAATCCGGAAGAATTATCTGTCGATTTAAAAAGAAATCATCAAAATCGGTTCATAAACGACGAAGTTATCCGCGAACACACATAAAATATATACATATATATATATATATATATACGGTCGAATTGAGTAACGTCTTTTTTTGAAGTCGTTAATAAAAGCCGTGAAGGTTCTTAAAACTATGAAATATGGATGAGAAGGCAAAGTAATTTAAATTTCTATAAATTACAAATATTAGATTTAATATGATACAAAAGAAAATTATTTTCTACTTATATAAATTGTTTGGTATGAAACAATCACTCCACTTTACAAAACTACTTAGAAGCTAAATATTTCGGTTGTTTTGAACATGTACACATAATTATTATCACTTAAAAAAATTTAATGTAAGATACAAACAACCTAAATTTTTTTACATTTTTTAGTCATTATATAATGATATTTCACAGAGTTTAAACTATTAAATCAAACAATGACAATACCACGTATTTTTCGTTCCTGATATCGTGGCTTTAAGTCTTCTGATGGCAGCGAGTCTGGTTTTTTTATAGAACCGTGGCATTAGCCATGAAAATAGTCTTGTAAATGAATATTCAACATTTTCTTTAAATCAATAATTATGTAAAACTGTTATTCAACCCTTTGATAAAATAAAAAATACAGATACGTTATGTCCTAACATTTCATCAAAAAATCCTGTCTATCACAGCTAGGCCAGACTACACTAATTTAGATTTTGTTCTTAAGTGCTCTGTGCACCCGCGAAACACATAAGATGGCATTTTAATTATATTAAACGTCTATTTTATGATTTCACTCAGTGGCATACGTGTGCAACGACAGCGTTGATAAATGCGACAGACAATCTAGGAGACTGTGGACTCGTAAATGAGGTGCCAAAAAAAAGTGATGGTCACATATCTATATTTTTTTTATTTTATCAAAGATTCAACCTAGATTTTTAATGCCAACCGTCGTGTATAATAAGTGGTTCTTTAACAGGGTATGGTACGTATACTTTTTTCTCATAGGGTACATGTTTTACTATGGGTACAGGTACAGTTTTCCATACGGGTACTTCTTTTATTATTGGTACAGTTTTTACCACTGGGACTTCTTTGATAACTGGTACTTCTTTGACATGATGGTAATGGTGTGTGTGAACTTTGTATGGTATATGAATTTTTATTCTGGAAAATAAAAATATTTAAATTAAGATTTTTTTATAGTATCATCTATGAGGGACCATTTCTAAAATAATATTATATCTATAGAGGTATATATACAGAATGTCCCGTAAGTAGTGGACCAACGGAATGTTGGTAATAGAGGGGGTTATTATCTATAGGAAACACTAAACTTTATTGTTCTAGGCCTAGTAGTTTTAAAGTTATGATTTTTTTAATATTTAGTTGAAATTCTCATAGTATGTACACAAACATGTAAATTTTATTTAAAAATATTTTATATTTTCTACATTTTTTTATTTAAGGGGGTTAGGAAAATATATGTCTTGCTAACTAAAACGTTATTCATGCGTAATTATTGGCAATATAAAAATTAGAAGCTAAAACTAATGCACATTTTAAATTACAAAATGTGAAATTTGAACGAAGCTGGTGAACAAAAATTGTATGATAGCCTTGTGGAACTTTATTTTAAAAACATCTACAGTTCACACCGATTCCAAAATGATATTATTATGTGGTTTAAAGTAATAAGAAAACATTTTATAATTATTAATCAATATTTTCTCGACTAAAATTACAATAAAACAAATATGAGAAAAACATTTATTTATTAAAGCAAGTGCTCAATATACCTTCCCTATATCTAGGTCCATTAAATGCAGCAACAGGTCTGCCACCTGTTCTGTTCAATATGGCCACACCGAAAGGCATAAAGGCTGTGAATATGTGTTGTTTGTCTGTTACTATATTTAGGTGTTCTGATTCTTAGACTATTATTACGTGAGTCTAAGTTTATAAATATCAAAGTAGCGACTCGAGAAATAGGACAATTTTTAATATATATAAACATTGATTGAGAAATTCAGCATCCAAATCAGTTCATAGGTTCTGATATAAGTAGTATCAGTAAGTTACGTTAAAAATTAATATTAATAAAAATAATAGGGGACTTAAAGTTATTACCTAATCAGAAGTTTTGACCCTGCGTTTAATAAATACAAGGTAAATTATTATACTTACTTATGATGATGGTACCCAGGTTCAGGGGCTCCAGAGCACAGTTGACATACCACTGCCACAAGCAACACCTGCAAATAGTCTAGTATTAACCTCACGTAACTTGATGTAGTATCGTTGCGTGTATAGAATAACACGGGCACTAGGTGTGAAAATTACTTCACATGCAAGGAAATGAATCCGCAATTAGGTCATTGATTTTTAGAATACCTGACACCTAACGATTGGTTCAATATGACTTAATATTCAATAGGTACTTGAGCGATGGATATAGAATAAATTGGCTTTTAAAAAAAATTTTTTTGACTCCATTGCAAATTATTAGGTATTGTCAAGGTCTCCATACAAACATATCCTTTTTGTTTTTGCTACCTATATGTACCTAGATTTCGAAACAAATGCCTAAATAGCATTATCTTTTATTTTTTAGATTTTAAACGTAAAGATCGCCGATATTTTATAAAGATTTTACTTGATTTGACTTTACATAGTTCTGCAAAAAAAATTGTAAATATCTGTTATTTTTAGAATACGTGCGGACATCGGCTTTACATGCCCTTCGTAGTACGAGGAGTCGATGAGGAGTCGATTAAAGCACATATTCTTAATTGGTGATTACCATTTATTTTGGAACGAGTGGGAATTGGACCCGGGACCTGCCGCTTTCAAGACAACGCTCTACCAATTAGGCTATTGATTCCTTATAAATATATTAATAAATTAACTATGATGAATTAAAGAAATGAAAGAATTAGCGAAAGTAGTTTCTTCAAATAACGTAAGAAAAAAATAGCAAAATAAAACTTTACATTATTTTTCGTTTCGGACTGTGTGTTATTTATATGTGAAATAATCGCTAGATGGCGTTATATACCTACCTACTTATAAATTAAAAACCATTGTTATTCACAGTTTTAATTTGCACTTCTGTCAGCAGTCCCCATGAGTGCCTATTCCTTTTTTTAATCCCCCCCCCCATCCCCCAAGTGGGTATTATATAGTGGATAAACGTTAGGGCGCAGCCCGGGGCGGAAAACTAGTAGAAAAAATATTTTTATTTTACCAAATAATAAATTTTTGTAACTTTAAGACAATTTAATTCAAGTTTCAAGATCTATTAGTTCAAAGCTTTGACAGTACTAACAAATTAGCTCAAATTGATTTACCGCGAGGTACTGCAAGTAAATTGAATTTAAAAGTAATTTAAAACTAAATTTTAAGTTTAAATCTTTAGGCAATCTTCAATAAAACCTATTTTAAGTTTACCTCATTATTTATTAACTATAAATTGCTTTCTATATCACTTTAATGTAACTACTATACAATCATTAATACGCAATCAAGCTTTCAGACATTTTAATATGTCTGTAATGTAATTATTATAATTGAAGGTAAAATTAATTGACATCTATCGTAAGCTATCATGGTGATTAAAACAATTCAACCAACTAAGGAAAATTGTTACTACATAATCAAAACATAAATGTTATTAATTTTCTATTCCAAAAAAACTTTTAAATTGCATTTCATTGTTCCTAGACGTTATTATTGATTTATACAAAAGGTGGCCGAGTGGTTAAGACGTCTGGTATTAACTAGGCAGACCACGGGTTCGATCCCGGATCCCGGCCATGTACCAATGGATTTTTTAATTAAAAACTTATGTACTTAAGGCTTTTCCATCTAAATATAACTCAACAGAACTAGCCACTCGTTAGGTATAGCCTCACAAATACCATCGGCTAAACGAGGGAGACTTGGTCTTCTGCTGGGTACCTCGGAACCGTAATACGGTTTCGGGAGCTGTAAGGTAACCCGTGAAGAAAAAAAGTCTGCACCATTTTTGTTGATTACCAAAATTGTATACTAATAAACCTTTTAAAAAAAAGTGCACCGACTTGACCGAAGTAAGTAACCACTTGTTGAAGTAAGAAATAATTTCGTCGTAGAATTTGAAGACGGTTGGTGCCAAATTAGAAACAACTTAGTTACCAAATTCACTAATCTGGACAATTCATTAGGAACCTACGATCATCAGTAGGTACATACAAACATAGATCATATTCAACAGATCTTTATCTTCTTAGATATTTACTTAGTTTTGTATCCTAATTTGGCACCAACCGTCTTCAAATTCTACGACGAAATATTTATTATTTCTTACTTTTCAGTGCAAATTTTTGAAGGCACTGTTTTTTAAAAGGTTTATTTTACCCTTTTAAGTGATTTTGCTGCCTTGAGAGACAAATAATAACGCAACTAAAAAAATATTGTTAGAAAATTAAATAAAAATACCGCTGTGGATGTGATTTAAACCATGTGCTTGTGCATCCTGCGCTGCACCCCATTACATTTAAACGCCAGACCATCGTCACGAAAATTGACAACTTCGTGTCAATAGCAACCGTTGCTAAGGCTTTTTCTGATGCATAATTTTCAGCCGTAAACAGAAATTAATTACTGAATTTTTGAAAAACTACTGAACCGATTTTCGTCATATGTCTGTGAGATAATGTCGAGAAATTATTATGTCTTAAAAAAATAAGTCGTCAAAATCGGTACATATTTTATCGAGATATCAAGAAAAATGTACTTATAAAGTAAGTTTTTTAAAAATTTCTGAAAAACTAATAAACCAATTTTTATGAGATAAAAATGGGACCAATCCGGAAGAATTATCTGTCGATTAAAAAAGAAACCACCAAAATCGGTTCACAACTGGCGGAGTTATCGATGTACATACATACATAAAAAAAAATACTATCCGAATTGAGAACCTTCTCCTTCTTTTTTTGGAAGTCGGTTAAAAATAGATAAAATTTTGTGAATACATCGCATTATTTTAAACTTAATTACAGTAAACTTTACCACATTTCAGAAAGTTTCCTAAATCAAATTGCAACTTTTTAACGCGTTGTTTAATCTTCACAAACACTTGCTAGTTAGTGGTTAATAAAGGAAAGTTTATATTAAATTAGAAAATTACTCACAACACACGCTAACTGCATTTTAGTTTTCTCCTATTTACGAAAGCACTAACGTCTGCTTATGAAGACAGCCTAACCAATGTGTGCGACTGCATTCACTACTGCGTTATATTGGCAGGGGTTGTGCAAGAAACTGCGATTCATATCACGATGGTTCTAAGGACGTAACTGTCCACCTTTTTTCCATACTTACGCATGTTTTAATAGCAATTGATTGATATTCCTTAAACACTGCATAAACCAAGGACGCAGACGGACCGGGTGATCGACCTAGACTGTAATTTGTATGATTTTCTAGTTCGTGTTTCTTATTATGTATTCAATTTATTATCTCGATGTTCGCAAGGCAAAGTTGTTGAATATAAATTAGAGTGTGGTATCTGTTATCTGTGGTACGTAGTTGCGAAGTTAATTAATTTATTAGAGGCAGATGTTTATTTTTTGCTTTTAAACATTCGTGGTAAAAGCTTTGGGTTGGATTCTAATTCCATGAATTATTTGGGATTTTCTGCACATGAACCGCGCATGGTCTTCTGAAGAAGAAAAGCTTTTACTGAGATTTAATATTAGGTTGCGAATTTATCGCTTAATTTATCTAATCTGAAAGTCGACTACCTGTGTTTTAGAAAAGCGGTGCGGTGCGGTGCGTCTACAGCAGTGGCAAATAACAAAAAGATATTCGTTTTGTCTCTACCTACCCCTCTTGGGATAATAGGCGTAATGATATATAGACTGACAGACAAGGGCGGATCCAGCTTTGGCGCCAGGGGGGGTCACATAGTCATGGTCAAGTCACAAGAAGTTCTAATTTAATTTTGATAATAATAGATACAAATAAAAAGTAGGTATTTTATTAATAAATGTAAGTAATAGACTTAAAATCTATATTGTGACAAAAAAAAATATAAAAACATTATGTTTAATAATTTTAATTAGTGGTCCACCTAGGTCCTGGACCATGACCCCCATGACCCCCCCTGGATCGGCCCTTGCAGACAGATAGGTAGACACGCTTTGGCCTCAAATTGTAGGATCAAGTAAGTAACTACTTAGTAAAATGAAAATATAAGCTTGGGTCAGTTCGCTTCGTTAGTAGAACCGTAAAGTACGTGAGCTCTAAGGGGCTAACACGACTTTCTTTGGAACGCTCGTATCTTCATCCGTTGATGAACACTCTTTTAGGATAGGACAATCGCAAGCCCCCTCAAAACCTTAATCAAAACCAAGAATGGATATCGACTGATATTGTCTTTCTAAACAATGTAATATTGCACAGACTATGCAATTTTAATCGGTAATAGAAGTTTATAATTATAGCAAGGAATACATTATATTATTATTTCGCACTCACCTTTTAAATGGCGATGTTTTGTTGTGAAAACCAGCGTCCGGACTGGCGCCGGCACCTATATTGCACGTCCGATTCTCGTTTCCTGCACATTGCGTGTGCTAATTGAAGCGAATAAACAAGTTACAAATATTTATTCCATATTGTCTTCTAGAATGATTTCGTAATAATTATTACTTGTGTTATGTAATAGCTTGTTTGTTTAACGTATTATAACGTTAATTAGTTCATTTGTTATGAAGGTGAATTTAATTGTTTGTCTGTACAAATAATACATGTTTTTCGAAGCACGGAATGTGATTTTTATTAACTGTCGACACGAAAATGTGGTTCTATTATGACTATACAAATACATATTGTAGGATACTCTGTGCTAGGTTACTAGTGTTGCCAGATTTTTTTTACCTTGTAAAGGATAAATGCTCAATTGGGCAAAAACGGGATTTAATATTTTTACCCGGGACAAATAAAAAACCATTTTTTGTATTTATTGCTCTTTATTATATTTTAATGAAGATTGTGTAACTTCAACATGTTTATGTTTGATTTTACATATTTAAAAATATCAATGCAATTATAATCATACTTGAATATAGTACTTAATTAATTCGTTTTTAGGGTTCCGTAGGTACGTTCTACAATATGTGCATTAAGAGTGAATTGATTTACTGAAAATGTAAGCTAACATTGTGTATTTGGACAGGAAACAAGTTGTAAAAAAGTTATTTTGACGTTTCCTAAGCGACTAATCCGTTAAAATGGTCAACTTGCTAAATCTGGTCATGCCGCAAATTGTAAATGTCGTAATTGTGTGTAATATTATGTATTGCCTTTGCTTTGCTATCTATAATTACTTCGAACTTAATATAGATAATCTGAAGTTCTGTAGAAGCAGTGCAGGGCAATTGTTAATGCGTAGCACGCCCATTTCCGTTACATAAATTCTCACGTGGAATTCACCTCAATTGGGTAAAGACGTAACTGAGTCGTAAGACCCCTACATTACATTATCTAACTAGTCCTAGATAGGAAAACACTAAAATTATGTCAATCATACGTAACTTTATTCCCGCGTTTTCTTCCGTGTATACAATGTAAGTACGTCACAGAGTGTGTGGGAGATTCTTCAATAAAACAACTTCCTACTTTTAGAATGAATAATACTCATATCTTCCGGATTTCTTTACTGTATAATGAAAGGTCCTTCAAAGCGTAATAAATCATACGTAAAAGGCTTACATTTTTTGGCTTCAGCTCTCCGCTTCAACGCTGCAACTATTCTTTTTTAGAAGCTTTTATTAAACTTACAATGTTTGTTAGTATGGTCAAATCTTGCAAGTTCAATTTGACCCACTTTCCTTTGTAAATCGAGTAACAATGCAATATAATGATGTCACATAGCTGGTCTGATGATGGAGCCGGAAGGTGGCCACAGGAACAACAACGAAACGACGTAACCCCATTGAACTCGTTTGATTTGACATAATATGACTCTCTTTTTCTCTCCTGCTGTCAAGTGTAACACGCTTTTATAAAGGTTAACAAGTAGAAAATGGCTTTTTTACAATCGGAATACATTTTTTTTACTATTCAGTTAATTTTTATCAATATAAAAGCTTGTTTTTAAAAACTTTTTACGTTTATTTATTTTATATTATTTATATTGAAGCCTGTTGATCGATTTTGTTATTGTTTTCACGAATACTTGCTAGAATTTTCCTGGGATTTTTTTTTGTGACTAATAGCCTATGTAATGTAACATAGGCACAAGTCAAACATGTAGTAAGTATTTTTAAATAACATATTGTGACAATTCCTTTTATACGAACGCCAGTCCCCGGAACAACAGTGTCTAGGCAATAGAATGCAGAATGACTACAATCAAAAGTATTTCCCCAGGCGGTTGCCGTCGGGATGCAGGTGAAATTCTGATTTACTAGGGACGTTTTATTTCGTCATAGAAATAGTTTTTGAAAATGTATGGACCAATTTTCTGATGTAGTTTAATAAATATTTATACAACCTTTTATAATTTTAAAGCCACCTTTCTTCTATATCGCATGCTTCTTGTACTTCGGAGCATACATAAGTCCGTCCGCATTTCTTAACATAGTAATAATATCCCTGTCTTTGCTTTTCTAAACTTTTCACAAATACTTTTATTTTCAACATACTGAGGGAGTTAGGCTATAGGATCCTGGTCCGCCTTATCGACTTTAAAAAAAAATTGATTGCTTACGGAAAGCAGAAGTCTTAATAGTTCACACTTCTAAAAATATTAACCATTAAAGACAGTGGGAAAATCTAGTTTATTAAAGAAGGAAAAACGTGAAAGTTCTTTGAGCTATTTCTGAGACCGGCTTACAGAAGTAATCCCCTCTCAGGTCAATCGGGGGACGGTTTCTTGGCCATCCCTTAAGTCGTCCAAGGCGTCCTGTTTTTATTTCGTTTTATACACAGCGTGTAACTTTTGAATATTTTATTTAACAGGCCTCTTTGTGCAAATCCGATTTACTCTTATAAGTAGAGGTGGAAAATATTTTTAACATTATTTATTTCTAGTAAAAATGTGCTTCGCCCGTGTAAAATTTTGATTGGTTGACGTTTATGGTCCACTCCCTTCACTTGAAAATATTAGAGCTCATGCCTAAAAGTTTTAAGGATTTTTTAGCAATTTCCAACTTACTGGTATTCAGAGTTAATTAATTCAGACTATTATTACATATCATTAGAGAAGAATGCGGAATGAAAGATGATGTTGTGACTAATATGAGTAAAGTAGTTTATGCTAATTTGGACACGTTGAAAGAATGAAGGATGAAAGATTGACTGAAAAGCTTTATATGGCTGAAGTGAAAGTAAATGCTGGCAGAGGACGCCTAGGTGTACTTTTATTGAATATAATTATAAAAAAAATATTGATGGATGGCAAAATTAAAAGTACACACAATTGCCGAGCTTGTATGAAAGGTATGATGAATATAAAAGAAGCGAAAGAGGTATGTCAGTACCGTAACAAATGGCATTCGTTTGTCTCTGCCTACCCTCTTGGGATAAATAGCGTTATGATTTTATTTGATTTTATTATATAGTGAGTTATATTTAATAGCATTTACAATGGTTTCAACCTACATATTCTGCTATAAAACATGACAGCTTAATATTTCGTGCTGGAAAATCATCACAGATTTTAAGGAAAATAGGTAGGTACACTTTTTCCAAAATGAATAAAATTATTGCTTATCATGGCTAGCATAATATGTAATTGGTAATAAATTATTATTTATCTTAATATTAAATGCTTTCATGTATAATCCATAATGATATCCATTGTTAATTTAGACAATGTACATGTAACAACATTGAAATTGATTACCGCAACAAATAGTTGACTTAGTAACAAAGGCCTTATGTTGTATTCGCATTAATTAATTGTCTGTATGATAAATTATTTCAGAACATAGATTTCATGAGTTTAATGTCAATTAACCAATTTATTGCAGGTTTTATTTTAATACTAAACTGACGATTTTTTGAGGGTATAGATAGATCTCTCTATCTCTTGCGTTTTTTGTAGCTTATTGAAAATTCAAAATAATAATAAAATTATTTTATAATTTTTCACCAATTTAAAAATATCATATATTTTTTTATTTTGAATTTAAAAGAAGCGAAAGAGGTATGTCAGGATCGTAACAAATGGCATTCGATTGTCTCATGCCATGGAATAAAAGGCGTGATTATAAATAGATAGATCGTACGACAAAACTTGTTAACAAAACTACATATTGATAGATAATATGCTTACCGACATTTACTTTTGTCTTCTCCATACAAAGAAGCAGTCGCGATATTTATTACCGTGTGAAAAAGTCTTATTGTCCGGAACAATATGTTTTTTTCTTTCTTCACGGGTTACCTTACAGCTCCCGAAACCATGTT
This sequence comes from Nemapogon koenigi, assembly GCA_963924495.1. Classification (NCBI taxonomy): domain Eukaryota; kingdom Metazoa; phylum Arthropoda; class Insecta; order Lepidoptera; family Tineidae; genus Nemapogon; species Nemapogon koenigi. The sequence goes on from OZ004646.1 coordinate 7,168,358, forward strand.
ACGGTTCCAGGGTACCCATTTGTGAGGCTATACCTAACGAGTGTGGCCAGTACTGTTGAGTTATATTTATATGGAAAAGCCTCTATAAGTGTGGTTTGTCGGATTATGTAGATACATAAGTTTTTAATTAAAAAACCCATTGATATATGGCCGGTATCCGGGATCGAACCCGTAGTCTGCCTAGTTAATACCAGACGTCTTAACCACTCGGCCTATATTATTTATTCGTGTCGTGTAGCATCGTGAAGCCTAAATCATGTAAAATGTGAAGTACTTTAACTTGAGAACCACGTAAACTGATAAGTATTCGAAAATACTTCCAATTTGATTTGAACTTTATTTTGACATTTCGAAATTAAAGGTAAACCTACCTCAAACATGATGTTAGTGAATAGTTTCCCTGCATAGCGTGACGTTAATAACGTAACGTGCTGCATCACGTCACGTCAACCGTCCTTCACTTGTCACGGCGCGTGTTTAATATCAAATTACCTAACACAGCGCTCTGTTCGCTGCCGAAAATTATAATATATTCATGAACACTTCAAATTTTAACGGTTCACTGTAATTTTAATAGTCTAAACTCTGCTTTGACGGACTTAGGTGCTTTTATTTTAAATATGTTAAACATTGCCGCATACAACTATTATATTCTGTACCGCAATGCTGAACACTTAGAACTGAAAATTATTTTGTATTTGCTGTTTGTTTAAAATTTTTAAATGTATCGTTTCTACTTGAGACTGGATTAACTAGAAATCTGAACATTTGGGGCGTCGGTGGTCGAGTGTGTAAAACGTTGGCTCATAACTGAGACATCTCGGGTTCGATCCCACATCCGACCACGTACCAATGGGTTTTTATAATAAAAATCTATGTACATTATCCGCAAACCATACAAATTTATTAAATAAACCATATTACTTTTCCATCTACATACCTCAACTGCCTCAACGAGCTGGCCACTAGTTAGGTATAGCCTCTAAAAATCTTCGGCTAAATGAGTGATGACTTTGTCTTCAGCTGGGTACCCTGGGGCCGGCAACGGTTCCCGGGAGCTGTAATGCGACCCGTGAAGATTTTTTTTCTGTAAATTTTAATTCTGCCCTAAAGTAGAAAAATAATTTTCAAAATGAATAAAAAAATAATATCATTTATGTAGATTTCAAGTAAAAAGAGAATAACGTGACATAATATAATTAATGTATTAGGTAAACTGGATACTGGATAGTAAGTTATTATTGTTCTTGTAACATGATTTTTTCTCGAGATCTTAATTTGTACGTGTCTGGGAGAGTTAATTCTAGTAATTACGAGATTCGGTCGTGGTCGAGTGGTTCATTTGCAGAATCCTTCACTTCCTGCTTGTTTCCACCGAAAATACTTTGCTGCCTCTATTTAAAATTGTTGTAGATTATAATAAGTCGCTCATAGTTTGATCATATTCAGCCTAAAGTTCGTAGATATTGTCTAAATAATAATTTGCAATTTGATTGCAGGAACTAAGAATTAACAGTGCAAAACTGTAAAAAAAAACTTTGTTGGTCAGGAATGTCGATATGACATTTCACTTTACCAGGGTAAACTTTTAGCCGAGATATTATTTCTTCGCCCGTGCAGCCCATATACAAAAGTCCCATAGAATTATTCCAATCCATTCTCTAATTTTCCGAACAACTTTTGCAATGAAACAATGGCTAACAAGAACTAAAGAAAACATCACAATTTCTCCCTCGCGTGTTTTACAAAGTCTTAACATTTTTACATCTTCATTCAAGTTTAAAACTTCTACCAATTTATGATTCCTAGAACGAGTTACTTCGCTAATTTAAAGTTTCGAGCAAGTATGGTTTGTCACGTCATCCACACCTATACTTACCACCTAAAGTTATTTTTAATTTAACTTAAGTGTTGCATTATTTATATATTAAGACAAATTAACTTTTTTTTAAAGTATACCGACTTCAAACATTGTTCACATAAAAGCAAGAAATAATTAAATATTTCGTTTCGCCGTTGAATTTGAAGTCAGTTGGTGCCAAAGTAGGCTTCATAATTTAAATAGATTTTAAAGAAGATCTGTTCAATGTTATCTATATTTGTAATAAATTGTCTAGATTAGTGAAATTTAGAGCTAGGTAGTTTCTAATTTGACACCAACCGTTTTTAAATTCAACAGCGAATAAAAAAATTTAATTATTTCTTGCTTTACAATGAACAAATCCGTATACTTAATAAAAGGTAATTTGTTTTTCCCTTGGTAATAAGATCATAATACATGTAATATCATTAAAAAAGTAAATAATCTGCCTTTTCATTGGGTTATGACTAAAATAGCCTGACAAATCAGTTTACTCTAAAATTTCTGATCCAATTTTCACTAAAACAAAAATGGGACCAACCCTAAAGAATTCTCTGTTCACAATTAGCGGAGTAATCCCGTAACATACGTACAAAATATAATAAACATAATAAAATAATTTACAAAATATGGTCACAGTATAGACTAGATTTAAAATCATGTACCTACTTACTGCAAAATACTAATTGTGTTGTATGATTTTGTATTTACTTAACTAATGGTTTTTATTTTGTTTCAGGTATGAAATTGAGGAGTAAATATTTTTACTGAAACATTGGCAGATTTGGAATTGAAGGTTTGACTATAATGTAAATAAAATTATGAAAAACATTTAAAAATGGTTGTTTTTATTTTACGCAAAGCGGAGCAACGGATCGACGTAATTTTTTGAACAGAGATAATTGTAGGGCTGGAGAGTGACGTATGCTATTTTATTCTGAGAAAATATGTCATTCTAGAATCTATAATATAAATAGTCTACCCGAGTTAATGTCTTGTTCACAAAGTTGGATAGTTCAGCATTATCTGATGTTTGAATATCAAGAATTCACTCGAGGATTGCCTTATTGACTGCATAAAATGATCTAATTTGAAACGGTATTGCAATTGTATGGGGAAATGTTGATGTACTTACTTAGGCGTGTGTAGGAAATGAGCTGGCATAATTGAAGTGACTATTTCATTGGAATATTATTCGATTGTATATTAATGAGAGTTGTGATAGGGATTCTAATGTTTGACTGTTTCTACCTAACCCTTTTAGACTTGTCGGTCATGATAGAATGATGCATGTGACTCATGAAAATACTAAATTTTGTGAATGGGCCTGACCGGCTTCATCTGGGTACAATTAAGTTTTACAAAATAGTTTTGTACCTATAATTGATGACGATAGTGAACTTTTTTTCTTTCTTCACGGGTTGCCTTACAGCTCCCGAAACCGTGTTACTGTTCCAGGGTACCCAGCGGAAGACCAAGTCTCCTTCGTTTAGCCTATGGTATTTGTAAGGCATACTTAGATGATATTTAGATGAAAAAGCATCTAAGTGTGTTTGTCGTATTATGTCAACGTTAATTTATATCTTTGGGATAAGTAGTCCGAAATCAAATCCGAGACTTCACCGTTGTTTAAGTTCCCTCTGAAAAAGACAGTCAGCAAATATCAAGTAGAGACCACCGAACCGTATAAACAATTTAGTCTTGTATGTCTGCAAAGGACGTGCCAAGTTGGGTTGTGGCGTGCGACTTTGTAATTATAAAGTGGCTACATTTTGCATTTCTGGTATTCAGGTTAATTTTCTGCTGTTACAACTAAGTGTTTTGCAGTTTCAATTCCTTGCGTTACAGTTTTTAGAGCGCTATTACTGACTTACTGAACTTACGATTTCTGTTTTTCCGTCTATCACAAGTTATTAAATTTTATAATAGAAACCCTAAGAAAATTAACAGTTTTATAAAATGGAGTATGTAGATTATGGATTCAAATTTCAATCCCTTCTTTGTAACAAATAATATGGCCGTTTCATAAACTAATATTGTAATTGCGAACAATTAATAATTTGAATATTTTCTCAAACATTTTGAAAGAGGTAGCTATTGCTCATAAACGTCGTAAAAGTGACAGCTATTCACAATCTTCTAAAAGTCAAGATATTACTGAGAATTAATTTACATTTTGGCTTGGCATGCGATCACTTAAATTTCTAGTTCATCATTGTTTTGTATAATTATTTTCAAAAGAAAGTTACCTTATTTTAGTGCATGTAGTTTATGTAATATTAGTAAAACTTGTCAAATATAAGAAAAAAATATTAACTTTTCAAAAATTTCTCAAGCCTTTCAGAAATGTCAGTGCAACATAGACACGCCCCATATTAATATTTAGATAGTGCCCACATAATATATTAGAATATCTCTGAGATTCCTATGTTCTATGCTCATAAAGTGAGAATTTTGTAACCCTATAAAATTACGATACGATTCGACGACACAAAAAATCTCATAGCCTCTCGTATTACTTACATGATCAAAATATCATTTACAACCTGACTTCAGCGTTTTCAAAAGTCAAACTCGCAAAACTCTGAAAGTGACAATTAAGCTCAAGCAACGCGTGTGCTTACTTAAATAAGGGTTAAACAGCTTTTAAGATAATAGGGATGAAGTTTATTGGCTTCGTTACATAGAATTTACCCTTAGGCAACCATTTTCCAGTCGCATCGCAAAAATCATGCTACGATCCCTTTCAAGGCTACATCGTGCTTTAAATACTATGTTACTCAAATGTAAGTTATGTCATCATATAAATAAGGTTCTAGATGCATTATTCGAAGTGTTATCAAATGTGGTAGTAGCGTTCCCTTAAGAGATTCGGTTTAAACGGAAGACATCTTCTTTGAAGTACAACCCTCTCGCCTGAAGCGTGAAAGTCGATAGATAAGTGCATTTTCACATACAAACTTTTCAATTTAGTTTTTGTCGAATAAGAATTGATAAAATTGTTTCATGTCCCAACCTTTTTTTGACCTTTTTCCTTGAAACATTATCAATTTCAAAACGATGGAAAAAAGAAAATTACGACTCAGCTTATTCATGTTCATCGCTTACTTTTTTTTTGTAAAATACTCAGAATACAGAACAAAACGCATAGTATAAAAGCGCGTCATGTGTTCAAAAAATACGCAATTTTCCGCACCCGTCAGTCATACTTCTCGCCACGATTTAACAATTTTGGGATAATTTCTTATTATAATATTAATAAAAAAATACACTAATTCTATGTTCTTATGGATTTTTCTTATATTGACTTTTTCTCTATTTTTAGCTGTTAGATGTGATTTCATGATATGCTCGAGACTAGAGCATAAATAATTTAGAATTTTCGATAGTCTATATTGTCCTGAAATTAATATTTTTTCATTATGAAATTACGGACGAAGCCGTGAGTAGTAGGTATCTATAATAATCGCCACAATGTAAATATCCCATACATTTGCATATCGGCTTTAAGTTATGAAATTGATCTACAAGTTTGGATGTCAAGGGGTCGATGCTGGCTTGCCAAACATAGTTTACAATATTGTGATTACAAATAGGATTCAGAATGTTGTTTGTGCTGTTAACAACAGTTATTCTCAAGTGTAACAACAAATATTATGTATTGATTTCTGGATCTCCCTTTTGTTTATATATATAATATAAAGTAAATAGGTAACTGTGGGTTTGATATTGAATTAAACCTTATAGAGAGATTATAGAGCGATAGTATAAAAGGCTAGTATAAACTGTAAGAAACGGTATGAACAAAGCCTAAAAAAAATTAATAAGAAAAAGAAAGGAAAAGGAAAATAAACCAGAAATCTTCTTATATATATAATAATATAAAACGATATAAAATATATTTGTAATAGTCCGAATCAGGTTTTTAGTGAAAGAAAAATTGGAAAGGTTGCCCTGAAAATAGGAAATTTCGGGAAAAAACTGAAAATGCTCTTTTTATATGAATTCAAGACCATAATAGGTGATGAAAGTTAATATGGGCTTCAAAGTGTTCACAACAATGTAAACAGTTGATCACACCCTAACTAATAATATGTGTAGAGAATTTTGCATGGAATATTTAATGATCTGTCATCTGTTAAAATTTTGATGATGTTAATACTTTTGGAATACCTACCGAGTGGCCAGTTTCCGTTGAGTTATTTTGAGATTGAATACTTAATTTTCTTCGGAAAATTGTTATTGGAATCATTGTTACAAAATGTTGTCTACTCTTGTGATCTTTAATCTGACTTTTTCCCTCCCTCACAGTCACAGAACCATAGATTTGATAAAAATATCTTTAGAAGTTCTAGTATTCTTAAAGCTATTCCATGTACAAAGACACCCTTTCTATTCGTTATCATAGCTTGTTAGGTGTCTGAATATACCGCCTGGAACAGCTTTGTGAACAGTATTGGATGCTTTGTCTATTTTTATTATTTTGTTTTATTTTTATAATAAAATACTATAAGTACTGTAATAAAGACTTACTAGCTTTTGCCCGTGACTCCGTCTGCAAAACATTAACAAAATTTATCTGGACACATTTTTCGTTTTTTCCTGGCCTGTGCTTAAGTTAAATAGTTTCAAGATTTTTATTATTTTGCTAATTGCCAACTGGCCAGTGTAATATCTAAGTTACATAGAGATGTTGCGTTTTAAAATTTGTATATAATTATTCCGTTTTGGCATGAGAAGAGGACAAACAAAACACCTATGTATTTATAATGAGCCTATAACATGACCTGTGAAAATATCTACGATTAAAATAAAGAAGACATAAATTGGATAAGCAGTTATCGAGTTATAAACCAGAGAAACTTTGCGTTTTGAAATTTGTATGGAATTACTTTGTTTTGTTGTGAAGACAAACAAACAAACAAATATATTTTTGTATTTATAATGTATCTATAACCTGGCCAGTGAACATATCTATGATTTAAACATAGAGAACACATCATTCGGATAAGTAGTTTTCGAGATATAAGGTCGCTAACAGACAGAGAGACTTTCCATTTTTTAAATAATATTAAAGTATAGATGTATCGATAAATCTTACAAGAGAATATTATGCATATTGCGATAAATAAAATGTATATCACAGCTTTATACAGAGTTAACTATAATTCTGAACTAAAATATAGAATAATTGGAGGGTAAATTTTTTCACATTTTTAACACAAGTAAAGCAACGGATAAATTCAGTGTTTTCATAAAGGAAATATCATAAAAATATCGATTCTCCATAAAATTCGATGCCATTAAAATTTGTTTGGACTCACCCAATTTCGGTTTGTGAAACTTATCATACGAGCTACTCAATGAGATGAAAAAATCCAATTTTTATTTGCAAGCAATCGCGATGAAAGTCTAACTCGCTTAATGCGAGAAGTTGTAACGAGTTGGCGGTTCAAAACGAAATTGGTTCCGTTCGAAATAGAATCGAGTTTCATAACCCACGTATTGCGCCAGTTCTCGATGTCGCTAACTTTCAGCGAAAATGAATATAAATGCCCTATTGAATAAATGCAGCTTTTAGTTTGAATATCCAGTCAAATTAAGTTTCCTTTAAAAATCACCAAAAAAAACTGTCAATAAAGTAAAAAAAGTGCGTCAGTGGCCGAGTGGTTAAGATGTTTATAATTAAAAACTTATGTACATAATCCGACAAACCACACTTCGAGGCTTTTCCATCTAAATATAGCTCAGCACAACTGGCCACTCGTTAGGTATATATAGCCTCACAAATACCATCGGCTAAATTTATTTTCCACTGGGTACCCTGGGACCGATTACACGGTTTTGCGATCCGTAAAAAATACAAATAAATATAATTTAAAATATTTGTCTTTGATTTCAAAATAACTGCATTTCCCAAAACACAATCCGCCTTTTTAAATGTTTTATCTGTCTGCTTGACCGGGCTATCTTAACCAAGTTTGACTGAACTTTTAAAGACATGGCTAAAGGACTTTGCAAGAAATATTCTAGGCTCTATTTATGGTTCTAAACAAAGAATTCTTGGAAAATATTTGTTTTCAAAGTAAAAAAATCGAAATATGTGAAAACGGCAACTGAACAATCTTACTATTCTTTACGCAGCTGAAATAGTGGATAACAGCTAGTTTATTACTAACAAAATCGGAGAAAACTACCGAATTGACACGCTTTTCCACTGGAAAACTCAAGTTGTACATGCACAGTTAACGAGATGTGTGCTTTACACTTCTAACCGCAAATTCGAGGCACATTTTACTATCCTGAATAAATCGGTTACATCAAATGTTGCCAGCGTTTCCTCCTGATGAGCTTAGTTTAATGGTTTTTCCTGTTTACTGGCAAACTTTCTTCCAAATCACTTAATCCGCTTCGTGCCTCGATACATTTTTATGTGATTTATGTATGTTTGTGACTCCTGTGGGCGAACCTTTGTTTGCTTGTGAATTATTTTTACCGAATACAAGGATAATATTGAGTTAGCTATTAATTAGCTCAATAAATATCGCAATATTTAGAAAACGGAGCCTATCGAGCCAACCTTTTTGTGCTTCAGAGGACACAAAAGCAATTCATATTCGGCAATAGGCTAAGTGTGGACGTTGTTACTAGAGTCGTACAGGAAAAAGCCTATCTGTCTGTAACTTTAACAAAGAGTACATAATACGTGTACTGATTTTTTTTCAGTCGTTTCTATAGATCCTATATACCTTGGCAAATATATCTAAATTACCTTAAATATTGATATTAATTTTGAAATGACAAACAGACACTTCAATATTTATTTTATTCATTACTTGCTTTCCGCCCCGGTTTTGAGTTCATACAAAAATCCAATAGAAAAAGCACTCCGGGCAACTTTTCCAACTCCTTATTTAGACTATTAAAAATAGCCAAATCGGTGCAGCCGTTCTCAGGTGATGCGCTTACCAACGAACAGCATTTAATTTTTTTTATATAGCTTATAGTAGTATTTAACTATTATATTTGTAATTTAGGTATACATTAAGTACTATGAAGGTCTACAAGTAAAACGTTGTAGCGGTTAACAAAGCCTATAATTCTCCTGTCGAGTCCCTTTACATTCATGTAGACTTAAGTCCCGGATCTTACTGAATACATCTGAATTTTGCAGGTAACTTTGAAATTTGAAACATTTAACTAGGTCACTGTATCTACTTGTTATTATATAGATAATGGAACTAACTTTTGAAAAACTTTTATTATGTTTTGTATTCTCGTGGGATTAGCGAAACGATAAGTGATATGTTCTTTCGCATGAATTCGTCCATTCAATAGCTATATTATAAAATGCGAATACAACTCACTGAACTGATTTTGATAAAATTTGATATGGAGAAAGCTTGAACCTTATGAAAGCATATAGGCTACTTTTTTTAAATCCACCCCTGATGGGGTATAATAGGGGATGAAAGTGAGTATGGGCCCACGGACGAAGCTGGGGCGGAAAGGTAGTATTATAAATGCCAAAGTGTTTGTTTGTTTGTTTGTTGATTTTAGGTTAGCTGGAGAGCTGTGATACAGATAATCCATCAAGATAAATTCTACTTAAAAAAAACACATTTCAAAACCTTTTACTGGCAAAAACGGGGCGAAAAGCTAGTTATAAATATAATAACATTTGCGCATTCATGGACCAACCACCTATGCTTAATAATCAGGCGGTGGCAAGGTCACATGTCGTCTTCTCTATAAAAAAGAAAAATTTTCAATAAATTTCGGAATGTTCTAAAATCTTGGTTTTAATGGTATAAATTGTGTAAAGCATTCCCTATTTTGAATAAATAGGTACATAAACAGAAGCACTCACGCCTGTACCCCAGTGAGGCAAGCAGATACTTAATAAAGTAAAAAAAAATCTACGATCCTGACATACTTCTTTTGCTTCCTCTATTATGCCTAGTTTAACTTTTAATAAATGAACATTGAATTATTATTGCAAAGCTTATTCCGATTTAGTATTCTCTTGTTAGAACTTAACCTCTTACCTAATTGGAAAGTACATAATGCAGAGCTGTGTTACAGGCTGTCCCTATAGAGAAGTTCTGTAGCAGTACTACGCCTTTAGCGCTTGCAGCAAAACCATTCTGAAGCAGACAAGCCTAATTTAGCTTAATGCCTCCCTTCTACCCTTGTCTGCATTACCCATTAAGTTGTGACACGCTTAATACGCTAAGTGCTACCGCGGTCAACGGGCCTGACTAAGAAATTGTTTCGACTAAACCGTTAATATATTAGCCTATTACACGACAGCTCTGCCTAATTTTGTGGTAAAAATTGGACAAGGGTACAATTTATTCCCATTAAAATAGCCTTGTTTAGAATTAATTTAAGTTCAAATCTTGTTTTCTAGCTAATCACTTTGCAAGTCGCTTGAGTGAAAGATAAATGTTTATTAGAATATAATATGAAGTGGAGGCGTTAAACATTAAATTTTAGACAATACAATAAAATAATAATAAAAAATGCAAAGGCAGTCATGGGGATTGCCGACAGAAGTAACACAGTAAAACAGTGGTTTTAATTTATAAGTAGATAACTTAAAATATACCCCAACAGAACTATCCACTCACAAATACCATCGGCTAAACGAGGGAGACTTGGTCTTCCACTATGTATCCTGGAACCGTAACACAGTTTCGGGAGCTGTAAGGCAACCCGTAAAGAAAAAAACGTTTAATAACGCCATGTATCTAGCGAGCATTTTCACTTCAAAAAAAATTCGATCCGGCCAGAAATGCTAAACAAAAAATGCCTGACGCAGCAATTGGAAGCCAATACACAAATTCCTGTCCACACTTTCTCCTCAAAAATTTGAGGGTTCAAGCTATCCTAATCAAAATCAAAAACTACCCGCAAAAGCCCGAGGTAAATCGCGTCGACAACAGACACATCGCGCGAAACCTCGCATCGTGTATAGCAGAATCACGCCCGCCCCTCACCCCTCATGGAGATGAGAGTGCTACTTTCTCAGCGGTTCACCTATAAGTAGGGATGTAATGACTTTGCAGGCATATAATTGCAGTTCTTGCTTGGGAGACGACAGATTTTTTAAAATACCATTAGAGCATAATGATAAATTATTTCCAAGTAAGATCAATAATAACTCAAGAAAAATTACTCTCATAAATTTAGAAATTCACTACAACCCAACTTCCTCAGTAAAATCATTTTGCGAAAATCGTTAAAATCCCCTTCAATGAAGTTACCTAAAACTTTAGCCATTCCCTTCCTACTTAATTCGTATTAAGGCGAAAAATTCGAGACAGGATCTTTACACAGTGTATCCTTGTCTTCTCTTCAATTATTCAGATCGGCTAGAACTAAGGCGGAAACTAGTAAACTAGATAAGTTTTAAAAGGATGAAGTTAGATGAATCTTGACTGCATAATGATGTAGATTAAAAGTTGTGAACGAAATTCAAGACGCCACTTCTGTTACCAAGAAGTGGACAGGTTCTCTTTACAAATCGCTTTGTGCCTTCAGATTAACACCTTTTTGAACTTTAAGTGGTTTAAATAAGTTAGCTCCTTATTTAATACATTTTGAAGTAATACTTCATTTTGTTACTTTATTGTGAGAATTTAATTTAAATTATATTTCCCTACGCTCCTGACCTGATCTTGAGGGGCATTCCTAAGCTGGCCATGGGTTTGAACCACTCTAACCCATTGTTTTTAACTTTCGAGTCAAAACGAAATGGTTACTGTTCCGCTCCTTTGGGTTGTAGCGTGATGTTATATCTATCAAATGCTATAATATTTTTTCAAATCCAACTGGTAATTCCAGAGATAAGCGCGTTCAAACAACCTCTTTAGCTTTATTATTAGTATAGATTATTGTTATTATGAATTAGGTGGGTTCATTATGTTATGCAGACCTAATTTTATTATTAGAAAATATCACACTCAAAGCAATTACATACACAAATTTTATACATTATCCAATAATTTTTGATTTACCATGATATTTTTTTGTGTAACATGGAGATGATATCTTTACTTTATATTACTTGCCCGCTTGCACCAATGTCACACAAAGATATTCCTAGTAAGGACTCTCCTAATATAAGAGAGTCCTAAGTATCAACTTTGGTTGCACCAACCTAATAATGCCAGGATCGTCCTACGATAGGAGCTTCCTTACTAAATGATTGATCAATCTATTTTTACTTTTACGGTTGGCTGACCTGCGTGATTCTATGCGTAGTATTCTATGTATTTAATATTTTTTGATATTATTATTGTCAAAAAACCGTTGCTGTTCCTAAAAAATGTATATACCTACCTATAAACAAAGGGTACAAAGTTAAAAAGTGACAAAAACAATTTAAAAATAGGAAGATATATAACGGTACCTGTGTAAACTTACCGATCGGTGGGGTATTCCAAACGTTCATCTATTTGGTTGGATATATATAATGTAATGCTACCAATATGCGATATTTAAAAAAAAATCGTCATAATATCGTAAGTACATAACATATCACTGCATAATACATGTATTTATTTTTTACGATTTTTTTACAATTTATGACAAATTTGTAAAAAAAATCGGGTCTGGGCCTAATTATCCTTGTTCTGGGTAAAACTCCTTATAGATTTTCCAAAAAGTCGAGAAGATCGTCACTGTTGCTCATTTTATCAAGGATTTTAAAGGGAAATACACGCTTAAAAGATTGTCTTAACTTTAGGATGAACGAAATCGGCGTCATAAACATAAGATTATCTTATCGTGTTTAGGACAATCCTAACGTTGGTGCAAGGCATTTTCCTCGCTAGGACAACCTAAATGGGTTACGCGTTACTTTAGGACGCTCCTAACATTGGTGCAAGCGGGCAATAGAGTAGGTACTAAGCCTCTGGAGGGGCCATAGACGGGCTCCCCCTTTCGCCAATTTTTCCCCTTTTGACCAGTTAGTACGCAGTAATAAGTTACCTTAGATTTCGTTGGTATCGTTTTGTGTCGCGAGACAGAGCTCTAGGAAAATAGTTAATTGTGATGTTTTAAACGGGAAAGGCGATCTAGGGCGTCAAACTTAGTGTTTCCAATCATTAATTATAATTATTATGTTTGTATTTTAACATAATCATCATATAACGTAAAATCCGTTGCGACAATAAAACGACAGAAAAATACAGTGGTACAGGGGCTAGTACTAGGCGTTTACCTGCCCCCCCCGCCAAAAGTGACAGAAAAAATTGTTCGGTGATTTATACGCTTCACGTGTCCTTTGCTATATACTCAAAGATATTACTAAATAATCATAATATTATTTTAAACTAGCTCTCCGCCCCGATATCGCCTGTGGAGCCCATATTAACTTTCCATCCCCTATTATACCTAAGTCTTGAGTTCATACAAACATTCAGTTCATAGAAAGAAGCACTTTCAGATTTTCCCGAATTTTCCTATTTTTTGGGCAACTTTTCCAAATTTAACCTTGTTCAAGCTATAACAAACCTTTTAAAAAATTTGCCAAATCGATTCAGCAGCTCTCAAGTGATGCTGTGATGAACACCATTTATTTTTTATTTATATAGATTTTTTTTATAGAGAAGACGACATGTGACCTTTCCAACGCCTGTTTATTAAGCATAGGTGGTTGGTTCATAAATGCAGAACAAAGTTCAGTCGCTTGAAGGTTGTAGGAAGCAGGAAAGACCAACGCCGGAAGTTCGTTCCACTTTTTGGCAGTGCGACACAGGAACGAGTCACTGTTTTTTTTTCGTTTGCAATCAGAACGTGTTCACTGTGTGAGGATGAAATCTATATCCTGTGCGAGCAGTGCAGGTGCGAAAAGATTAGTTATTTCGCCTTATTCAATAAACACATATGGCATAAGATATCACGCAAGGGTTAGCAACTACAACCTACATTCATGACAAACAGCCGCACATCTCAGCAGTATAATTCATATCTAAATGAGCGTCATTAACGCAGGCTGCCCTCTATCAATAACAGATTAGCATGTAAAAGCGAATGGGCTAATGGGTCGTGCAGTAGGTCCGTAATTGAGCAATAAATTCAGCGAAGTGTGGGCCAAAACAGTACCGGGCATAGGTAATGGCAAGATGTTTTATGAACTAAGGTAATATGGAACACTATTTATAGAAGGCTTTTGCGTAAAGAAAGAAAATAAATTATCAATGATGACGATTATTTCGATTACTTGCAGTTATTTGTTGAATACTAGCAGGTGCCAGCAACTTCGTACGCGTTGTATTAGGAATAACCGTTTGGTGTAGAAGCTCTAGTTCCGTGGGGTTCAAATGCCAAAAAGTTTATTAAAGATATATCCCCTCGACTGATCATATATTCTGGTGACAAAAGGACTAGCTTCTTCCTCGCTCAACGAATCAGCATCGTGATTCAGCGGGGAAATGCAGCCAGTATTCACCCACTATTCCACGCGGACCTGGTTTATTTAGTTATTTTTAATGTTTAGATTAGATTTAAGGTTGTATATTGTTGTGTAAATAATTAGGAATAGTGACGTATTTTATGTAAATACGGCATGCAAGGAATACGATTTTTCATACAAATGTTTAGAAACTATTTCAAACCCCCAGGGGGTTAATTTTCAAAATATCTTTTCTTATTGCACCTTTACACCCCCCTAGGAATTTCCTTCCAATTTTCATATTTATATATCTTTAGTAGTTTAGGCTGTGCGTTGATTGTCAAGTCAGTCAGCGACACGACGGTTTTATATAGATTCATGTTTTATAGTAATGTTTCAGTTATGATTATATTTGTCAAATAAACCATTTTTTTTTTGTTTCTTCATGGTATATTGAATCAACATTTAAACGACTTTAATTATTTTAGAATTGACTGAGAAACTAAAATTGATTATCTTAAGACTCAACCATAAATAAGAACCTAAGAACTAAACCAAACTAAATCTTAGTTCACATTAACCTATTTGTTGTCCTAGAGACGGCACTTCCAAGGATAATCTACTTGGCTAGATATTGTCTTAGGACTTCACTTTTACGTAAGGTTAGGTCTATTGTAGATGTCGGTTTGTTTGGGATTTAACCCTGAAAAGGCTTTGATTGTCCATAAATGTTTAATGGAGTCGTAAGTTCATAGTTTACTTTGATCTTCATACTAGTTTCTCTACCTATATCTACTAATATTATAAATGCGAAAGTCACTCTGTCTGTCTGTTACGCTTTCACGGCTAAACCACTGAACAAATTTTGATGAAATTTGATACGGATAAAGTTTGAATCCAGACTACTTGTTTTTTAAATCCACCCCCTAACTAATAGGAGGTGAAAGTTAGTATGGGCCCAACGGGCGAACAGCTAGTTGGATATATATTTATACTAGCTTTCCGCCCCGGACTTCGCCCGTGGAGCCCATACTAACGTTCATGCCTTATTATACCCCCTTAGGGGTGGATTAAAAAAGTAGCATGTGTCCCTAGGGTTTAAGCTTAGAAGTGGTTAATATCGACTACACCTAGGTTTTATGAAGCCCTGAAAGTCATCAATTTCACCCATATTTTCAACCGACTTTGCGACTCGAGTATATTTACTAATATATTTACTAATGTATATTATTTTTACATTTAGAGTAAAGATAATTTCACACACTTTAGGGACCCAACTTAATTAACTTAACTAGAACTTGCTATTTCTAATATTTTTTTGTACAATACTTGATTTGCTGAAGTTTGTTTTTTGTATTTTATTGAACCGATTTTGTTTGGAAATTTTCTTTCTCTATTTATGCGTAGCCTAGGTGCGAATGGTGAAAGAGATGCAAAATTTTCGATCACGTGCGTTTTTAGTTGGTTACGCGACCAAGAGACTACTTAATCCAGAACTGCCTATGCACAATTTTCGACCTTTCGTGCTTCGGAGTGTACGTAAAGCTGGCATCGACACTTCTAAAAATAATAGATATGTATTACTAAGTTCAGCGACAGGCTTGCCATCTGTTATGCTGAAAAAACCAATTTCTTTTTTAGATTTTTTTACAGAATTCAACCTTTCCACTTGTCAATTAGACCGATTACCTCAAGATTGGCTATAAATAAAATATGAATTGGTTCTGCATAGCCTATATGCACCTGAATTATCCTTTGGCCAGCTATGGCGGTGGTGACGAAGTTAGAAACTCTAGACCACAATGGAGCAAATTGCATCCTAATGTAGTCAGTGAATGTCTAAGACACGCCTAACTCCATTAAAACTGACTCAGCCCGCTTCACAGTATCTAGATAGTTTCTTACTACGGAATTGGAGCTCTTTCAATGTACTATTATGAATTAAAAGTTAGTGTTTTATACATTGATTGACGGGTACCTTATGGATCCCGGAAGCATTTAAGCAAAATCTATCATGAAAGATATCTCTGATTGGTTAAAAAAAACTTTTGATAACGTTATCCCCTAATTTCTGAAAATTGTAGCCAAAGTTAACCAAAGATTAGTTATGTTAAAATAGTGCCAATTTTCTTTAAGAATATGTGCTTCAATCGACTCCTCGTGCTTCGGAGGGCAAGTAAAACCAGATATTTACGTCTGTTAAAGAAGTGATACATCTAGGTTAATTAAGTGCAGTAACTGGCTTGCCATCTGTTCTATTCAATATGGATAACTGTGGACAAAAGTGGACATTGTTACCGGTGTCTCTGGCCACACCGCAAGGTATAAAGGCCGTGAAGGTGTGTTGTACATTTTTAAATATTTGACAACTATTGTGTTCACTAATCGTGGATTAACTCTAGACCGTGTATGGTTTTGACAATGTTATTTAACTAAACTCTGGTTAACTTTGACTAGACTTCCAGAAATAGGGCGTTAGAAATCGTTTTCAAAATTTAAAAAAATATAGTAACCTGCCGAAGACAAGCTGATGGTATTTTTGAGGCTCTACGAGTGGTCAGTTCTGTATTGAAAGGGGTTATTTTTAATTGTACATCAGAAAATACTTATTATAAAAATCTAGGTATAGGCTCAAAAAATAATTTGCTAAATGAGGAAGACTTTGTTTTCCACTGGGTACCCTGGGGCCGACAACGGTTCCCGGGAGCTGTAAGGTAACCCGTGAAGAATTAAAAAAAAACTTAATGCACAACAATTTATTTACATCATGTAATTACGTTTTTTAAAATACGAACCTGCTGGCACGTAGATCTCTACGTTAGTTTAGGGGTTTTTTATAACCGTATATAAACCCACCCTAGGCAGAGCCCATACGACCTTTTACGTAGGGGTAGTGCAATATGATAATAATATTTTGTAGTGCAATCAGTATTTTTCATGGTTAATGGGCATTTTTTTTTATTTTCATTTAAATAGTATTTCTTTTACTATTTAACTTTCTAAAAATATTGTTCAATTAACTAATTAATGATTTACCATTGTTTCAGGTATAACAATTTCGAATCTAAAACTGATACCTATAAGCATTGAAAGGTATGAGTATGAGAGAGAAGGTATGATAACTTTTTGGACGGAAATAATTAAGTTGCAGTTTAATAAAGTATAAAAATAACACAAAAAAGTTTCAGATAAGTTTGTCAATCGGACTATAATTTCGCTTGCTGTTATAAGCTTTTGAAGACAGAGCCGCAACAAACAATGTTCTATTTAGCTCTTAAATATCATTAGCATTGCTCAAAATCGAACCCAAAACCTCCAAGTCACCATAAGTTACGTTACAAATTTAATTAATTCCCAAGATTCATTTCAAGCACTTAAGCTCGTACATTCAATAAGCACGTATATATTAACTTAGAAAATTTGAAACATTACCTACTCTGTTTTATCGCACATTTTCACTTAAGTACAGGAGCGGGTGACTTGTGTTCAGAAGTCATTTACTTATCCGAGTTCCTCTTTCGAATGTGAATAAATTAGGGCACGTTCCCGAAGTAAAACCATTAAAATTTCACTGAACCGTGTCGGACCTGAAATGGCTACGTATAAAGAGTTTGAATTCAGTTTTCCAAACATATTTTTCTTATATAAAGGTCTTTTCTTATATCTGCTGTTTCAAAGAGAAACAATATGAAAAATAAATATAAATATACTGTAAAAAACGGGTAAGTAATATATGATATAATTACAAAATCTCTAACACAATGTTATCTGAATCTCTAATTTTATTTGGTAATGCTGTGCCATGCGGTTGCTCCTATGGGTCGTAGCGTCATGTTATAGCCTATAAACTTCCTCAAGAATCCACAACGCTACAAATTGGGCTATCAAATGCATTTTTTTTCAAATACGACTCTTAGTTCCAGAGATTAGTGCGTTCAAACAAACAAACAAACAAACTCTTCAGCTTTATTATTAGTATAAATGACATAAAATTATATCAACTGTTGTTATATCTAACGTTTATTATACCTTTTGAACGTTATTAAAATTAAAATATATCAAATGTTGTTATAATATATATTGAGACGCACGCGTAGAAAAGTATACGCTTGTATTAGTAGCAACCACGAAAGCTGTCTGGGCAGAAAAATAATTCAGATATTTCAACAAATCAAATAACAAAATACAAATCTCACTCTTCCATTACAATCTGCAACTTCACAAATTCATTT
The DNA here is from genome assembly GCA_963924495.1 of Nemapogon koenigi. Classification (NCBI taxonomy): domain Eukaryota; kingdom Metazoa; phylum Arthropoda; class Insecta; order Lepidoptera; family Tineidae; genus Nemapogon; species Nemapogon koenigi. The sequence goes on from OZ004646.1 coordinate 7,186,854, forward strand.
TGTTGAGAATCTTTTTTCTTTCACCTTACTTAAGACACAATCAGATGAAAAGGAGCTGCTGAAGAAATTGTATAAGTACCTAACTAAAACATTCATAATATATAAATATATCAAAAAGTTCTACGAAAAATCGCAAAAACTATACTTTTGAACATATAAAATTCTTTATCAATTCTTCTGTTTTCTTCATAAATTACTGAAATTAATTTGATACGTATACTTAGTGTGATAGGAATGAATAAATTGAAGACTCACTTAAGCTTTATATAGTCGATTAGCTTTCCCAGCCATTATCCTCTAGATAATTTTAAGTCGGGACTCCATTACCGTGGGCCTTTGTAATTAAATTAATTTTATTGGTTCGTAACATTAAACGAAAGTGGCATAATGTTACAGTTAATTCTTTGTTACTGAAATGGAAACATGCTTATATGAACAAGGTGTAAGAAAATTGTGCTTTCTTTGCGATTGATTTTGAGAAAACATCCTAAATTAGTACCTACTTGTGTGAACCATTCATTTATAAATTTCTCAAAAATGCAAAATCTTACTTTCCCGGTTTACTTTGAAGATTTTTTAAATTAAAATGACGATGTAAAGAGTAATCCTACTTCTCTAAAATAACGTTTATGTAAGTAGGGGACAATAAAATCAAATTTCACGTGTGTGGTTCCAAAATATTGTGGAGTCGTACAAATAGTTAGATGCAAGATATTTACTGGTAAGATAAGAATTTATAAGGAAGAAAATAATATTGAGCAATTTAAAAGTGCACCCGTTGCGACCTCTCCCATTTCCATGCGTGCTTGTATCGAGATTTCCATTTCCGTTAGATAAGTGAGTCGACTTCCCTTTTGGAATTAAAATATTGCAGACGTCGCTTCTCGTGGTGGCCAGCCAATATGTAGAAATTCAAATACGGTGTTGTGTAAGTAGAAAATTGAGAGTGCAACACACATCCTGTTTTTAATCCATCAATGAGAAATGTTTTGTGTCAAAAAGAAACATCGGCTTTCGGAAGAAAGGTTTGAAAATATTGAATAATGCAAAAATACAATATAATTTTTATACATTTTTGAATGTTTTATTGGCCTATAGAAATGGCTACATACAACAATCTAAGGACTGTAAGCAAAAGGGAATACTCCCCAACGCGTGTCGCTGGAAAATTATATATATGCCAATCTATTAAATATTTTTAATAGCACGATACAGGTTTCAATATCAATATTGTGAGACAGTAGCTATGCGACATCTACCGACGCGATGTGCCGCCACAGACCATTTCTTCCACCATCTTGTTACCTAGCCAAATGTGAGTTCGTTAGACCCGTCCGTTCACCCTATTCTAATATATATATGCATTTTTTTTAATGTAAAGCCACTGCAATTTTTTAAGACACGGAAGGCACGGCACACACATAAAATTTTACTCGAGATGAAAGGCCATTCCGTAGCGGTGGCCTTGCGTAGCCCTTGTGTACCTACACATTCTGTTCCATTTAAATTATACATGATTTTAACTGTAATATATTGGATATATTTTGTAACTTAATTATTATATTAATTACATACCGTACAGCTAATTCCAATTATTAAATGTATACGAATTTAATAATACACCTACCTAAAATTCCTTTGAAATAATTTATTAATCTGCTTTGATAACAATAATGTACGAGTATTTTTTGGAAGCTTATTATGTTTTCTATGTAACTAGCTTTTGCCCATAATTTCACCTGTATTATAACGGAACTACTAATTACTACATGTATGATCAGCTTTGAGTGTATACTAATGGAGGTGTGTAATCTAATTTTTTTCTGCCACTTTTGGCGACACAAAAGGTAACTTATTACTATCTTAATAGTCAATCTTATCCCAAATTATCAGAAAATTTGCAGAGGGAGGAGCCCATCTATGGCCCCTCCATAGTCTTAGTAATCTATGATTGTCAGGCACATCTCCGTCAATTATATAGAGATTTATATAGTTAATTTTTTCGAGTATGTCTCACAAATAGATATTTAATATTTTTTTTAGGAATAGAGTTAAATTGGTTACTTAATTTAATTTAATTTAAGTAATAAGTTTTGGATGATTTTATGTCGTGTTTAGGATCTGTATATTTTAATTATCAAGTAATATATTCTAATTCAATTATAAAATCTAAATATATTGAAGCCACTCGGTTATGATTCTCGTTGTTTTATTTTGGAAAATTATATTTTTTCTGAAGTTATTGCACAAAGAAATAGTTTCAGGAGCCTTCAAATATCTGATATTGGTCTTATATTAATGTAGTGATTAAAATTGAAATTGTCCCACTTACGTTTCTTGCCAAAGCGAAATTGCCTTATCAATAAATTTCAAAAACAACTACAGTTATCGTTTTATCAAACAACTAGAAGTTGAGCATTGTGGAAGATGCTCGTTTGACTGACGGTAGACATTGGAGCTGGCACTCTGCCATTCACTGGCTACTGACTTCCAGCACTGCCAGTAAAAACTTCCAGCTCTCCGCTCCAACACAAAACGCGTTGCTTAATCCGAATTGTTGGCTCTGAGCGCATAGTTTTACGAGCAAATCTTTATTGCGAGCGCTTAATTTCTTCCAACTATGCAGAGTTAAACTGTCTAGTAAATGAATTTATTACTAGTTGTAATAAAGGGTTGAATGTTAAATGCTATTTGATTTATTTTAATTTTACTCTTTGGGTTGTTGTTCAAACAACGGTTTACACCTGTGAGTTGATAATGGTCACGATATTTGTATGTGTTTATTTCATATTGGATAACGAATGAGTATTTTTTTATTCATATTTCAATTAAATTAATGAATGCAAGTCAAACCACCATAGAGAGAAAACATTTCGGATATAATTAGTTGGTATATGCAGTATGCATCTAGCTATCTATCTAGTAAATCTAAAATATTAATTTTATTTGAAATTCAATTTCTGTATAAACAATCTATCTATCATCACACCTTTTATCCCAAGAGGGGTAGGCAGATACAATCGAATGCCATTATTATTATACATTCATTCTCCGATTTCTGACAGTAGCTACTGAAGTGACGGACATAGGAAGACACTCAAGTAACGAAATTAGTCATTGTCTACTCTGCTTTCACTAAGTGTTGATTTTTGAATACGGGTGATAGTCTAAATGGTATGTGGCTGTGAAACAGATAACAATGATTAGAGAGCTTAAAACAAGGGCAGATTAAGGATCAAGAAACCACAAGTGAAATTGCATACTTTCTAGATATAAGATAATTTTCTAAAAATAAGAATGTCGGTAATATAGTTTATATTTAGCTCTTAAAATAGAGATAGCCTTTTATGCTTTATATAAAATTCCAAATATAGTATTCAGGCTTCGTTTCTTGTTCGGAATATTGTATCCTCGAATATATGACAGACGAGTTTCGTACGTGCTATGGAAAATTCAACATGTTTTCTGTTTGACACTATTGAAGTAAAAATGTCTTTTCTAATATATAGAAGTTAAAGTTGACCGTCTGTTTGCGTTTTAAGGCTAAACAAAGAAAATGTCTCTATTTTTAGGGTTCCGAATATCTCCGATGAAAAAACGTGAGCCCTTATAGGATCACTCATGTGTCTGTCTGTTCGTCTGTTACAGCTTCTTTTCTCCGAATCTACTGGACGAAAAATGTTGAAACTTGGTTCATATACGTATTTATATAATTTAGATTTTGAGGGTTCTGGTTCTGGTTATCGGGCTCGGTCTCCGCAACTCGACGTCTTAGCGCCTATTTTGCGTGAGGCGGGAATTTAGTTACTCCTGCCATCCCAGCTCCTCCAGGAAGCAGATCAGCCCCTTGATGTTGCTACATGCCTCCTGAAGGGTCCTCGGGGTACCGAGATGAGCAGCCCTGTATTCTGTCAGACCTACACACTCCAGAAGGACGTGGGTGACCGTTTCTTCAGTCTCCATACATGCTCTGCATAGTGGACTATCTGTAATGTCGATATTAAAAAGGCGTTTATTAAAGGGTCCATGTCCTGTAATGGTTCCTTAGTTTAGGGATGGGAGCGCTAGTTTTTGAGGGTTAATTTTGGAGGAAAATAAAATCATATAACAAATATTTTTTTCAAGTGCAGGAATACATTTTTTTTTATAATATTAAAATACATAGTTTAAATTATATTAAAGAAAACCCCTGAAGGCCATTCTAAATATTATTAAAATATTATTTTAAATCTATTTAGTATAATAATATTAGTATAGACGTAAATATCAATATTTCTAACTAAAACCGAAGAAGTTGTAAATTTTTCGCATTGAATAAATTTACACAGGCGAAGCTAGAGCGTATCGCTATCTTATATTCCTGATAAGAAAACCATATTGAATTTTCAATGCACCCATTGAGGGTCAGTGATGCGTTTTGAGGTCGTCTGCATCTACTTTATTGAATACAGTCCACTGGGACCTCTCACGTAGAATACACATCTCGGTCAATGTATGTTTCCTACTTCACCGGATGCATTTTCTAAAGTACTTTCCTTAGACTTGGGTGTTACCTGAACTAGAGTGAATGCATCTAGTAGCTGATACAGAATGCATGAGATCAATACTTACTTATCAAATAGGGTAACTACATTTTTTTTAGTAAAATTATTGATTGCTTGCTCTTTGATCCTACAAAGGACAGTATCAAAGTACACTACATTCACCAATTTCTGTGCATATTGCCCACGGCTTCGCCCTAAATCATTACATATTATAAAAAAGTCCCACGCCACGTCTGTCTGTCTGTCTGTGCACTTTTCACACTATAACTACTGATCAAATTTCACGATTAAATAGGTTGATTACCGCGACCTATTTCGTGTGCCTTTTAAAAAAACCAACTACGCACAAAACTCTGCCATGACCCGTGTTGTTCGTTCATATAACAGTGACTTCAGCGGGATTGACATATTTTTGCATTCCAGAGTCATATTTAGGAGGAATGTAAATATGATAATAAAGAAAAAAAAATAAGTGGTTGAGTGAGGTAAAATTTTACTGACACACCCATGAACACCCCCCCCCCCACACACACACATACACATTACACACATTAAAATCTAGGTACTTGATTGGTAACTTTATTGTAGCTGACGTCCATTGTAATACGTATATGAATAGTTAAGTTATGGTGATCTGTTATCGGCTGATGATTTTTGTCACTATGTTTTTGTCTTTATATTTGTCCTTAAAGCTGTTGATCATCTATAAATAAATAAATTACACGAGGAAGGTTTACGAGTATTAAACATAGACCTATCATTTTTAGGACCTGAGCCAAAAAGTTACCGACAGCGCGCTTTTGTGACCTATACCGTCTAATCCGTCAGAGTTATAATAAAATGATGTAGTAATTAATTGTGTAGAATAAAATTGTCTACAAAAAAGGTTGCAGTAGTATATATTATTCTTTAATAGATAGGTAGTAATAAACGTATTTAGGTATTGAAATTATATTATTGTAAGCCGATATTTTCCAGTGCGAAATCCCGGTTTTGAATAAACAGGAAGACGGATATTAATTCAGCGAACCTAAATATCCTATTTAGTCCCATATACCCATATACCAACTGTGTACATTGTTACAACCTCTGACTACTCCGAAATGCATAAAGGTCGTGATATAATATATTTAGAAGCATTAAGGATAGTATATTGGCTCTGAATATTTCATGCGACGTCTTGAGACGAAACCAATACAATATGCCAGACATGATATGATATGTTGCTCGGGTTTCGAGATACATTTCAAGTAGTTCTTTATAAAATATGTACAGGTATTATGATTTCATAGCTAATTTGAATACGGATGTACCTAATCCAGTGTAAAATTGATGAGGAATTCAAAATGGGTTATTTTTGAAGAAAATATATAGATCAATTTCCGCCCCCGGCTTCGCCCGTGGATATTTTCAAACAAAATAAAATATTGCACTCAGGGATATTGTAGCTTCCTATTTTGAAATATTTTTTAGAATCGGTTCAGTACTTTGAAAGATTACTAACATCCAAACTTACAAACATACAAACTTTACCTCTTTTTAGGTTCCATAGATAATGCTTATTAAAACAGATCTCTGCATAATCGTCTTGGAATACATTATAGATATTATAAATAATGATACCTAGGTATTTTCAATTTATGTGATTAGGGGGGCACTTAAACCGACGTCTACACTTCTTCTGAAAATAATGGATGTCTACCGGCCACACTACAAAGCGGTGTAGTGTGGTAGGTATATGCTTTGTTTTTGAACTCCCTTATATTTTCTTAATTTAATTCTATTTCCCTTTGAACATGAGTTAGCCCTCTTGCTTTTTGTTGTCACTGTTTGTTGGCTATAAAAGCAACTGTCAGAATTTTATAGAAAACTTTTCGATACGAACGGCGATACCATAATACAAGAAAGTCATGCTAGGGGCTAAGTCTAATAACAGCTGGACAACAAATCCACTCAAGTGGTCCTTATTACTACGAAAAATCACCAAGACTGTACGAAATGACCCTACGTCTTCACATGTGAATAGCACTCCGACTAAATTATTCATCCATTCAAACATGCTAGTACTGACAGCAAAAAAATGCGGAGACAAAGTGTCGCCTTCCCTAGACGGATCTTGCCCTTCATTAGAGCAGGGACCGAGGGATAGCGGTAACTCACGCACGTACTGCTGTCTGTGACATGCCTCCCTTTTGACCCCCTCTTTTACGACTTCTTAGCCATAGAAAAGACATATATTCTGTTTAAGGAATTATTGTTTTTCTGACAAACATGTTTAAGTCAGAAATATGGTTGTTAAATTACACATTCTCATTCATTCTTTATTCCTTTTTTTGTAACGTCCGATGGTGTTTGTTAGGTGGCCAGCTCTTTTTCTCAATCTATACAAAAATAAAAATACATAGAAACATTTTTTAATAGGACTGACGAAGACAGAAAAAAGACGAAAAAATTAATTATTTTCGAATTTTTAAGCTCAGAAACAAACTGATTACAGATCGTTATTTTCATACTAAACAATACTATGTAAAAACATGTATAAAATATTATAATTTACTGTTTCTGCCGTGTTTATGTTTACTACACATTAACTATTAGTAAATATATATATATAGTAATATATAAGTATAGAATTCACAAATGAACTAGCTAGAGTAACTGCGAAGTCAGCATTGTACAGTCCACAAAATAGTAGGTGTCATGCCACGCGCCGCAGCCTTTTGCTTGGCGGGCATAATGTCCTCTAACGTTCTATTTATTAGTCCGTAACATAGATTCCACAATCGTTATTAATTTCTCGCAGGTCCATTCATTATTTTACTTGATATTATTTCGTATCTATGTATTTTATCTATACTAATATTATAAAGAGGTATATGTAAGTTTGCACGGGCAAAGCCGGGGCGCGGAAAGCTATCATTAAATATAACGACAACGTATGCACTTCTTCTGAAAATAAGTACGAAATTTAGCTCCAAAGTGATAGGATTTCTACCTGTTCTCAAGGTATAGCGCCGTGAAGATATGTAATTTCTGTCAAGTATTTTCTTTCCAACGGAAATTTTATTTTTATATCATATGTTTTCTGGTTTTCTATTTAAATCACAGAAATTGATTTCAGAAATCGATAGCACATTTATTGATAAGTTAGGGGAGCCAAATTAAATTTCATTATAACATTTAATGAAAAATATTTTCCCGTCACTCCTGTTCATTTTGTAGTTTTATCTTTTGAAACGCATAATTTACATGCGGGTTTATTGGTTTTTGACATTGTTAAAATTTCACATTTTAAATTGCACTTTACTGCGAATAAATTCTGATTACAGAATGTGAAAACCTGCCATTAATTAAATGTTTGGACCATACTTCGTTCGTTCAGTTGGTCTGTTTTTATTTTTGCATGGAATTTTTAAACCGAAGAGAAGCAAATTTGGTTTTGTCAGTTTGAATTTTTTATCCAATTTGACTGATTGAAAGTGTTGCATTAGACATCTTGCTGCTTAGAAGACATGGTTATATACTCAAATGTTATTATTTGTTTAAATTCGGCGGAAATTGCAGAGTTTAACAAAAGGCGCAAATTTTATATAGTTCAATTATTGAAAACTACAAAACATTATGCCGTTTGGTGTAGAAAATCTAGCTGCGTGGCGTTCAAATGCCAAAAAGTTTAGTAAAAATATTATATCTCCATGACTGATCATCTCCTCTGGTGACAGAGGGCTATATAGGCTGGCTCTTTCCTCGCTCAATCGCGATTTAGCGGGGAAATGCCTGGCTGCAATTTTTGCCACTATTCCACGCGGGCCTGGTTTATTTAGTTATTTTTAATGTTTACATTTAATTTAAATGTTTTTTTATATAGTTGTGTATTAATACATGAATGTGCCATTTTCTCGGTCGGAAACGGACAAAGACATGAGCGATAGCTAGTAATAATATAAAAAGTAGTAAATTTTCCTATGTGTATTTTTGTTCTATTTTGACGTCATAAACGGCCCGCATACATATTCCCACTCGCCGCCATCAACAATTTCCATATCCTTCAAATATATCAAAACGTTCGGAATATTTTATGCTGTCGGTATCTAACAGGCGTTTTGTGGTAATGTCTTCGTTTGATGTATAGCAGTCAGGAGCACTCGTGGTCTAAATATCTTGCCATTATGTATATTGTGGCTACATTAAGATGTAACGTCACAGAAGGCAGCCTCTTAGAGTTTTTTCGGGACGTAATCACGACCCAGATTGCTCTTGCGAAATGTAATGCGGCATCGGGCAGGGAATTTGTTTAAATTATAGGAGAGCATTTATTTCGTGTGCTGAGAGATCGAAGGGGGCAAGGGGGGCAGTGTGCTTTTAGTAAAAAGTCCGACATTCCGCGGCAATTGTCGAACAAATGGGCGCTCGTTTGTATTTACATTTTATATTTTTTGCACAATTGGCCATTTTTCAACATTTCTTAAATTATATAAATCTTAAGTCTTATACACTTAATTCATCTTATAAGTCTTGTGGACACGTGTTTGAGATAATTATTTATTTTTATTATATAACTAGCGATAGGCCCTGACTTCGCACTGATTTATAGACGCCTAGTACTAACCCCTGTACCACTGTATTTTTCTGTCGTTTTATTGTCGCAACGGCTTTTACGTTATATGAAAATTATGCTAAAATACAAACATAATAATTATAAATATTGATTGAAACACTATGTTCCCGCAAATTAGACGTCTTAGATCGCCTTTACCATTTAAAATGGGAAAAATAGATGGGATAAATAAATAAGAAAAAGATTGCATACATTTTCCTGTTAAACACGTGATGTTTTTTCTTAAAAAATCTAATACAGACTTATAAATGAGGAACCGTCGGCACATAAAGTAATGAACGAAAGAGCTTTCAACAAAGAGATCATTAATAAAACTTACTACGCTGCAGAGACGAGTAAAAAATAGCAAATGCAAATGTAAGTTCAGCGCAATAGAGTGGAAAGAATTTTGTATGAATCGCGAATGTGTTCTCTACAAGTTCGCAGAGTCGTTGAAGAAAAAAGTCGAGAAATATCGTTGGGAAGCCACTTCTTTAAATAATGTAAGGAGCTCCGCGGAGTCGCCGGTTCTCACAGAACGCGGACTAAGGTGGTTGAATTTGCAATTTCCAGGCATTTTCTCGTCTCACAATTTGCTTGCTTAAACTGAGCCCCACGTTGGGCGCCATTTTACTTAATTCGGTCCACGGCCGTGCTAAAGTTAAGTAATCGCCGCCCGCATGCCCGCCTGTACTCGGAACTTCTTATTTTCTGGCATCGTTTCAAATTAAAAACGATAAGTGTAAGCCTCTTCCTTTAACAGACCTCCAGCATGTTACGACTCTACATAAAATTCGGTCTTAGTTCTACTTAAAATGCAACTTAACTGAGAGTTCAATTTCTTGCAGCAAGTGTTTTAACATTTCTTATTATGATTTGAAATACACACCTAGTATTTATGTAAGTTAGTTAAATTTTGACAATAAAGCCGACTTAATTACGAATGCCAATTATTTTATTACAGCAATTTTAGGTATGCTTAATTAAATGTCTAAGAAAAAATAAATCTACATAATTAAATAGGTATCTAAATATTTCAAAGAGATTTTTTCTTGTTTTTTTAAATAAATAGTAATTTGCAATGGACTTTGTTTGCCCTCTGTAGAGCAGTTTCTGATTCAACAAATAGCATAAATTAAAAATGTAACAACCTTTAATGGCAATTAAATATTCAATATCAAGCTAAATTATTGTAAATATTTGCAAGTTGAAGCTAAATTAATGCGGTAATTTCTGAAAGAGCAGACGTTTAACATAAATCCCTTAGGCGAACGACGTGCCTTTCATTTCTTCTCAATAATGTACAAAACCCCTGGACGCGGGCTGTGCCAAATTTAATTTTAATGCAGAACTAGCGGCCGGATAGCGGTCTGTTTTCAAACAAAACATTGCGGGCGGCTTGTCGCTTCGAGATTAGGAGTTGCTTACTTAATATTTGTTCAGTATTTGCAATTTACGTTGGGAAAGTTTGGCTAAATAAACCTGCTCCATATTACTGTATGTTTGGGAACAATATTATGAAAATACGTGGTTTTCATTTCTTAACATAAATATGAGATATCCGTATCACCGGCCTCAAATCACCAAGCAGAAGACAAGTGTTCTTCGTGATGATATTTTTAAGGGCAGTTTTTGAAGGTATTTTAAGACTAGGATCTTTAACAAGTGACAAGTTTCATTAAGGTAAATTATAAGGTCACACATCTTTAATAAAAATATTACGTTGCTTAACTATTGTTAACGGATTCGCAGAGTCATTTTTTGCAACCGAAGTTAATGTCAATATTATATGATGATAATAGCATGAAATATTTTAACATATGCCACTAGCATACAATTTTTGGGTAATTCATAGTCTACGGCAGTTATTATTCCGCGTGTAAGCGTGAATTTGTCTCCGAAACGCAGTCAGTTTTGGCCGCGAACTCGTCGTAAATTCGCACGGTTCGCTGACTCTTTTCAGACCTCGCGGTTAGTTTTACGCCTCGCCCTGTATTTTGGTAGCATTACGAGTTTGAATTTAAGCTCGCCTGTTCAGAACTATTGTTACAAATTACTCTAACCAACAAAATTCGTTGAAAAGATAACCTTTTGCAGTCAGCTAAGAATTATTATCTTACTTATATAAACCGTATACGTATATAAACCGCCATTTACATATCCTGAGTCGAACATCAGCCCCCTTAGACAATGTACATACGAACGCTAGTATTCTATTCTCTCGGAACGCTAAATCCTAATATTATGTGCAAAAACTTATAACCGAATTATAATAATTATATGAAAAGTATGCGGAGCCCATAAGAAGCTTAATGTACTGATAAAAACTTTAACTACATAAAGGTTTAAGAGTATTAAGAGTAACCTATCATGTTTATGAACTGAGCATAAACCGTATTATTGAATCAAGTCAGGGAAAAAGTTAGCCTCAGCGAGTTTTCACGGCGTATGCTGTCTAATCCATTTCAGATATAACATAATTATAGTCTATAATAATTTACATTCTATGTATTGTGCTGCGCTGCAAGGTATAATGATTTTAGGTATGTAATGTATACAAGTGTTCTCACCAAGTTATTATTAAATCGAACCGGGAAATCTGGGAATCCGCGTTAGCGCCACACCTGCACCGGAAATAAACAAACACACGATCCTTCTAAATCCGTCTTTTTAGCGACGGTTACCGTACCGAGCCAAACGAAGCGAGCACGAATAAGTCGTCGACTACAGATGCATTCGACGTGCCTAATCTCAAAATCCCCACTAAGATCCCGACTTGTTCGTATAAGCAAGTGTCGGCATCCGGGAAAACTCGAAGTTATGAAAAAGTCCGCTGAGTAAATAGATTGTGAACGATGGAGATTTAAGACGGCTTACCTTGTGAGTCTTTAGGGTGTGAAAGTTTCGAAATTACTCTACATGTAGATACCTTTTTACACTAAATTCTTGATATCATTGTAAAAAAATAAAACTGTCTTTCGACGAGTTCAGTGACACTGTCCATAGATTAGTAGAGCCACAGAACATTTTAAAGAAAATAGAAGTAGGCAATGTTAGTACTGTAATGACAATATGGTGAAAAACCAGTCTAGTTAATTATGGTATATAAATGATATAAAATGATATATCACCAAATGTAATTAATTAATTAGGTGCGTCGGTGGCCGAGTGGTTAAGACGTCTGGTATTAACTAGGCAGACCACGGGATCGATCTCGGATCCCGGCCACGTACCAATGGGTTTTTTAATTAAAAACTTATGTAAATAATCCGGCAAACCACACTTAGAGGCTTTTCCATCTAAATATACTTTAACAGAAGTGGCCACTCGTTAGGTATAGCCTCTCAAATACCATCGACTTAACGAGAGAGACTTGGTCTTCCGCTGGGTACCGTAACACGGTTTCGGGAGCTGTAAGGCAATGCGTGAAGAAAGAAAAAAAAATTGTTCTATTTTGGGCTATATTTCAGGAAAAATTCTGAAGATGTGCGGAAATCATATATGTAGCTATATCGTACATGCTGCTACTTCTACTTGCTACTTGCTACTTGCTACTTCTTTTGTTCTTTATAATATTCTGTGGATGAAACTCTGTTCTTACAAGTATGTAATTAGAGCCATCGATTCTTAAATAGGAAGTAACTATTATTTTAATATTTTTTGAATTGCTTTTGGCTCGAGGGACGAGAACGTAACTAGGTAGTATCAACGCGATTATGCGACACAGTTTCGACAGGTAAAAAAGTGATATATTAAAAAAAACTTTAATAAAATAATAGTAATTTATCAGTATTACGTCATCAAAAATAATTTTCTCAAATTTTCTTTAAAGGCAAGCATTTCCTTCACTGGAACATAAGTAGGAAATCAAGTGACTTGTAACAGATGGCGCTTGGCGTTAATATAAAATTAATTGCACCAAGGAAGCAGAATTAAAGATTCAGAACGGAGTCGCTTTAAAATGAGAGCTACCTTTACTCTCCTTTATGTCTTTACAAGCGAACTTATTGAAAAATGTAAGAGAGCTTATTTAATAATCCAGCTTCCGCTCAAGTTGTTTTCTTAAATTTAATTTCTTTTTATATTCTGGTTTTATCAATGCTACCCCCGGATGTTGGCTGAAAGTTTAATCAAAATCCAATTAACCTTTTCGGATGCAATTTTGGACAAATCTTTATCTGAACAATTGTCTAGAATAGGGATGGAAATGGTTGAATTAATTGATAAATGATAAAACGATCAGTGACAGACTTGCCTATATAAATTCTACACACAACTGCCCCGCGAACGAAGAATGAATTTCATTGGCCAAGATAAAATCTCAGTTAGAAAGAGAAATTTTCAGAAAAAGAGATAATACTTGGCTGGGAATAATTTTGCTTGGACATCACGACAGACACTTAAATTTTATTTATTTGTCTAAAATGGGCTTAGAAAATGATATATTGACGTATTGGATATACTGAGATTCAAAGCGCTGAGAGTGAACGAAAACTTTTTTAACTGCTGAACAAAATTGATTCCACGAAGGCGTGCAGTGGAAGCGTTCATAGAATTTCTAATGTAATAAAATAATATGAGCCACCTCGCAGCGTGCTCCGATATGACGCCATGTGCCATTTTCACATGTAGAATTTTTCCTCGCAATTCCACAAAAAACGAAAATTCCCTGCTCTTTTCCCTGTACATATGTTTTGTTTACATAGGTCTGTATTTGTTCGGAAAATAATACACGGCAGAGTATTGGTTTTTCAGCAGTGATCGAGATTTTATTTCATATAGTTTACACAATCCAATTGACTGTGGGTGTTTGTAAAAACCCACTTACAATCGTAATTTTATTATTGCTAGGTGTTGGCCATGGCTTCATGCGTATTTTTTTAATATCAATGTTCATAAATTTGACTAATTATCTTTGTTTGTATTTTATTGTTAAGAATACGACAAAGAAAAAACAATTATTTATGCTATGGCATACTTTTTTTTACGGGTTGCCTATCAGCTCCCGACAACGTGTTACGGTTTCAGGGTACCCAACGGACGACCAAGTTTCCTTCTTTTAGTATATTTAGAGAGAAAAGCCTCTGTGTGTTACAAAGAAAACGATTGGTACATGGCTGTGATAGAACCGTGTTCCGCTTAATTATATACTAGTTAACCACTTTAACCACTCGGCCACCGACGCAATTTTATTTGTTATGATTAAAAAACAATTTAATATTTTTCTATACTTTTAAGTTTCGTTCGTAGAGACATACAAAATTCAATTTAATTACAGGGTTTTTACAAATTATTATTGTACCCCTCCTTTCACAATCTGTTAACCATCTATTATGAAAGTGCGATGTCAATAGGATCAGTAGTTTTTGCTCAAAATCTGAAACACATGATAGTAAGTTTATTCACAAGCTATCATCTACAATTCCAGTCAAATCTGTTTTGTAGAGTCAGTGTTCTTGGCAAGTGTGTAATTAATTATATCGCTCCAGTTAGTAGCTACTAACAGCTGTCATTCGCGGGGATCTTCTGATGTCTGCTAATCTACGCTATTCCCGCGTAAACAAAGTCTGTGTGTATAAGATATTGCTCTTGGGTTTGTCTGGTTATTTATTATTTAAAGCTTCCGCAAGCTTATTACATTATAGCAACTTAATTTGCTGTCAAAAATGCAACTAAATGTGTTACAAACGACGCCAGCGCCCCTTCCTCAAACCGTTTTGGTGACATTGACACTTATTTGCATACTAGAAATTTGCGAGCGACCAAAATACATTTGCGACCGAATTTGCTGGTTTTTGTCGCAAATTTTTAGCTGATAAACTAGCATCCCATCAACAAAGCCATAGGTATATACATTACGTGCGATGGTGGCTGAGTGGTTAAGACGTCTGGTATTAATTAACCAGGCGGACCATCCATACATACCATGGGCTAAAATTATATAATGACTCCGATATTGATATATTTAACTGTAAGATTTCTAAACTTAAAGTAATTAGGTGAACATTGTGGTAGCATTAGTGAGTGGGTAATATGTGGTTAAGCAATAAGCAATTTCACTTTAAAAAATTCACTTTGATTTTCTTTTGTTTTATTTTATTGTCTTCTCAACTTTTTATTTAAACAATTATGGAAACTATAGGTCTTTAGATATATTATTAAAAATGAAACCCGTTTTCCGTTGTCACGACATAACATGAAAACGGCTTGACCGATTTGGCTAATTCTTTTTTTGTTTTGTTCGTTACAACACAGGGGTGGTTTAGAAGAAAAAAAAAATTGGAAAAACCTTAAAGTTCAGCTGAAAAATAAAAAATAATAAATAGGTAATTTTGTATGGAAATCGCAGGAGTAGAATTGTAGGAGTAGAGGTAGGGGTAGTGGTAGTGGTAAAGGTAGGGGTAGGGGTAGGGTAGGGTAGGGTAGGGGTAGGGGTAGGGGTAGGGGTAGGGGTAGGGGTAGGGGTAGGGGTAGGGGTAGGGGTAGGGGTAGGGGTAGGGGTAGGGGTAGGGGTAGGGGTAGGGGTAGGGGTAGAGGTAGGGGTAGGAGTAGTTGTTTTCCACGGACGAAGGAAAGTAAATAGCAGGCAAGCCAACGTTTGGGCAGGACAACGTCTGCCGAGTCCGCTAGTAATAAATAATAAAAGAGGAAGACTCGGTACCATGGGACAGATAACACGGTTTCGAAAGCTGTAAGGCAAACCGCGAAGAAAAAAAATATAGATTTTTTTTTTCTACCGAATCCTTCAAAATATCGACCCACTATAAGTCCTGAAAGTTTAATTAAGATCCAGCTCTGTGGCTATTAAACTGTTTCGGAGCCTATTCTGGATAAACATTGAGACAGAAAGGCATACAGACAGACAAAAATCTAAAAGCCGGGCCGTCCTATATGCTTCAATAAAATGGCATTTATCCTACTTAGATATTTGTATTGATTTTGAAATCACAGACAAACACTTCAATTTTTTTTGTATAGATTAAGAACGCAATTTGAGGCCCAACAATGTCCACATTTAGTGAGTTTCTCATATTAAAGAGAACATGTGGACGGTCGCTATAATTTATCATAATTTTACTTACATTCAAGAGCAAAAAATATGTTCAAAGGTCAAAAAATACTAGGGATTTTCTGATCATAGTTCTTAGTGTAGCTAATTACACTAACTCTATATGTAACCTAACCACAGTTGAAGGTTCAAACGTCATAAGTTTATGATATATATGAACCCGCGCTACCCGGGACCCGGCTGGGCTTTACTGTGATTACTTTGTGTTAAATGGCAAACTCAAACTACTATGCGTATGTATATTTGATTTTAATTTAATCGAGTAAAAATGTCTAAAGGTGCGTACTTTATTTTATTATAGGGTAAAAATATTTTATTATCTGGTATTATCTAGGCAGACCACGGTTTCGATCTCGGATCCCGGCCATGTACCAATGGGTTTATTAATTAAAAACTTATGTACATATTCCGACAAACCACACTTAGAGGCTTTGCCATCTAAATTACCGCAACAGAACTGGCCACTCTTAGGTATAGTCCTACAAATACCATCGGCTAAAACGAGGGAGACTTGGTCTTCCGCTGGGTACCCTGGAGCCGTAACACGTAACTAAGACCTCGTGAAGAAAGAAAAAAAACGTACATGAATCGCTAAACAATGCTTACATAATTATTTAAGATTCATTAAAATCCATTGAGCCTTTTCGGAGTTATACTAGAATAAGCAGATTCCAAGTCTAAATACCCACTGTAAACGATGCCTGAATATTTCATCAAAATCAGTCATTTCGGAACTCATCCACAATATTATAGCCCGACCCAGGCATACGCGGAAGCCAGTACACGAATTCCTGCCCGAACATTTTCGGGTAGGACAATCAATGGTCTTGTTGCGAAAACATGTTGCGAACACAGGTCGCGAATCCATAAGATGTCTCTCTACCAAAAAAATTTCAACGCTCGTAAAAAAGGTTTTACTTCAAAAATGTTTTCCTTGAATACACGTATAACGAGCGAACCTTGTAGTAGTCGCATGTGATGTCTGACATCTGACATCTCACCTTGGCAAGAAGCAACATTAACATTAAACATTAACACTTTATACACAACACTGTACCTATGTTCAGCGCACATCTGATGCGTTCTCCTTCTCTATTTTCCTTTCTCTTTCTCGTCACACACACACTGTTGGCTGACAGTACCAACCTCTCGGAAAATGGGTTCCGTCGCTTTTCACGAAATCACTCCCACATATTGCAGGAAAGCGAGAGAAAATATGTTACACATCAATAATGAAAAAGCTCATTTAAACTATGGAGACGGAGCCAAAGACAATGGCTAGTAAATAGAAGTTTTTGTTCAGTTGTATTTACTGCGGAAATGAAGGTTTGTTGATATTGTAACGAGTAGGTACTTAAATCGCACAAATAAATACCTAAACACATCAAGGTCGATAGACGTCTCTAGAAACATCCAGAGAGAATCATGTACAAACGAAAATGGACCGTATGTGCCTAGCCATAGGTATCAAAATCGGCCGCGGTCGGTGTGTAGGTATTTGGCGCCGACCCGCATCGAGACGCGTCTACAACTTTGTACAACAATCTCGGCGTTTCTCGAATGTTCGGTGGGCTATATAAACAGAGGATCATTGGCGGAAATAACACAGTGCGACAAAGAGCGATCAAAGCGAAACAGTGAAGTGGAATTTAGTGCGACTAAGTGATATACTAGTGTTTTCATTTATTTAACTGTATTTTTGTGGTGTTAAAGTAAAGTTTGTCTATTTAATCGGTATTTTAAATCTCTTCGAACCCCAGCTCG
Organism: Nemapogon koenigi; assembly: GCA_963924495.1. Taxonomy (NCBI): domain Eukaryota; kingdom Metazoa; phylum Arthropoda; class Insecta; order Lepidoptera; family Tineidae; genus Nemapogon; species Nemapogon koenigi. The sequence continues at coordinate 7,204,828 of OZ004646.1, forward strand.
TAACAAATTGGTGTCAGGAGTGTGGGATACAAAAATGCCGATTACACCACGTGACTCGTCGTTATCACGGCGACCCAAAACACGACAAACTACTGCTGGACATCACGGCGAGGAGGTCGACGAGGCTGCTGCTGCTGGAGCCGCTGCTGGTGCTGCTGGGACTGCTGCTGGTGGTACCGGAGCTGCTGTTGGAGCCGCTGCTGGTGGTGCTGGAGCTAGTGCTGGAGTTGATACGGGTGCTGCGGGTTCTGCGGGTGCTCCCCAGGCATTCGATATGGGGATGCTGGTTCGGCTGATGGAGGAGCAGGCCCGACGACAGGAGGAGCAGGCCCGGCGTCAGGAGGAGCAGGCCAGACGACAGGAGGAGGAGGCCAGACGTCAGGAGGAGCAGACTCGACACCTATTTGAGGAACAGGCCCGACGTCAGGAGGAGCAGACTCGACACCTATTTGAGGAACAGGCCCGACGTCAGGAGGAGCAGACCCGACGACAAGAGGAGGAGGCCAGACTTCGGGAGGAGCAGACTTGCCGGCTGTTAAAGGAGCAGTCTGCTAACGTTAAGGAGCTGCTTTCAGAGTCACTGGGAAAGGTGACTATGGAGGTGAAGCAGCTACAGAGGGTTACAGACATGCACGAGGAGAGAATCGAAGACCTCGACATTCGTTATGAAGACCTCCAACAGCATTGCAAGGAAATACAGACTAGGATAAGCAGAGAACTGGATGCAAGACTTGACGACCGCTACGGAGAGTTGGAGGCACGACTTGACAGCCAATGCAAGGGGCTCCAGAATGAAGTAAGGAAACTGAAGCTGACCGCTCCTGTTTCTGGAGGCGCCATCGTCTCCGGCCCCCGAGTCAAGGTGCCGCCGTACGACGGGACTACGTCCTGGACAGCGTACAAATTGCAGTTCCAAACGGTCGCCTCTGCCAACGGCGGACAGACGAGCAATCTCTGACCGCCTTGACAGTGGCTTTAAGAGGCCGCGCACTGTCTGTTTTGGAAGCCTCTCCAGACAGCTGCACCACGTACGGGAACCTGATCGAGGCAATGGACTCCAGGTACGGCGACAAACACCTGGAGCACGTCTACCGAGCGCAGCTGAGGGACAGGACGCAACATGCTGGTGAGAATCTGCAACAATGGGCTCTGGAGATCGAGAAGATCGTGAGGAAGGCGTACCCATCTGCCGGACAAGAGTTCATTGCTGCGAACCTCGTTCAAGCATTCATCGACGGCATCCGCAGCATGGAGGTCAGAGCTGCAGTTCGACTGGGCCACCACAGCGCCCTGAAAGATGCACTGGCCCATGCTCTAGAGGTGGAAGCCGTGAGACAGGAGCATCGTTCTCAGCGATTGCGACAAGTGGCGGAGGAGGCTACTCCAACAACGACACCTGTAGCAGAGAGGCGTAGCTACTTACCCCGCTGCTTCTACTGCCACAAGCTGGGGCACCTTAAAGCTAGCTGCCCAGCGCTTAAACGACAAGGCACGGATCAACGAGTGCCGAAACGGGACGTCGGAGCTGATGTCCGTGTCGTAACTACGGAGCTTCCGGGAAACGAGTAACAGCCAGAGCCGCGGGGCGGGTACTGGCTGATCGTGACACAGCCCCAAAAGTTACCATCCGACAAGTTTTTGACGGGAACAGTCTGGTGATCGCCGGCGAGGTCAACGGGACGCCATGTGAGATGACGAACGAACATCGACGAGGACGGACGCATGGCAACGCTGACGCACTGTCACGCAGGCCTTGCCCTGAAAATTGTAAACACTGCTCGAGGCGTGAAATCGGTGATTCTGTCATCAAAGTGATTACAACTAACAACCTTAGTGACGAATGGGCGAACGAGACGACGAGAGACGAGCAACTCAAGGATAACAACTTGGCGCCGATAATGGAATGGAAGACGCAGAATGTTCCAAGGCCCGGCTGGAATGTTGTATCAGCCATGAGTTCCACCACGAAAAGCTACTGGGCTCAGTGGGAAAGTCTAGTGCTGCACAACGGGTTGCTGTACCGCAAGTGGGAGTCGCCAAGTGGACAGGAGACATTGATGCAGCTGGTCGTGCCTAGGTCAAAGGTGCGCACAGTGCTTGAGTCCGTGCACGATGGATCCTCGGGAGGACATCTGGGCATGAATCGAACCCTGGCGAAAATCAGGAAACGATTTTATTGGGTTCATTGCCGGCAAGATGTCGAGGATTGGTGTCGCAAGTGCACAGTATGTGCGGCCGTGAAGGGACCTACGACACGTACGAGGGGACGTATGCAGCTGTACAATGTTGGCGCTCCATGGGAACGAATTGCGGTGGACGTTGCTGGACCGTTCCCGGCCACTGAAGACGGGAACAAGTACTTCATGGTCGTGATGGACTACTTCACGAAGTGGCCGGAGGTCTTCGCAATTCCCAACCAGGAAGCGACAACAGTGGCGACTAAGTTGGTCAACGAAGTATTCTGCAGGTTCGGGCTACCAATGGAGATACATTCTGATCAAGGGCGTAACTTTGAGTCGCAGTTGTTCCAGGAAGTATGCCGTCTCCTGGGAATAAATAAAACGAGGACTACGGCGTATCACCCACAGTCCGACGGAATGGTTGAGAGGTTCAACCGAACTTTGGAGACTCATTTAGCGAAACTGGTTGAGGATCACCAGAGGGACTGGGACCGATATATTCCCTTGTTCTTGCTCTCATATCGATCCACAGAGCATGAAAGCATAAAGGTGACTCCTGCTTATGCCAACTTTGGGAGAGAGCTCCGACTACCAGTTGATCTCCTGACCGGCGGACCTCCGGATGCGCCGCAACCTGTAAGTGACTACGTATCGAACCTGAAAAACAAGATGTGCGACATACATGACCAGATTCGTCAGAGCAGTCTTGTGGCCAGTACAAAGATGAAGACCAGGTACGATAGGAACTTCAATAGTAACGGTTTTGACGAGGGATCGTTGGTGTGGCTGCACAACCCGAAACGCCGAAAAGGCAAATCTCCCAAGCTGCAGAACCGCTGGGAAGGCCCGTATAAGGTCATCACGAGGATCAATGACGTGACCTATCGGATCCAACGATGCCCGCGTGGACAGTTAAAGGTTGTCCATATTGATCGACTGGCTCCTTACAAAGGCTCGAATATTGCTCGGGACGAGCAAGTCTAAGCGGGGGGCAGTGTAACGAGTAGGTACTTAAATCGCACAAATAAATACCTAAACACATCAAGGTCGATAGACGTCTCTAGAAACATCCAGAGAGAATCATGTACAAACGAAAATGGACCGTATGTGCCTAGCCATAGGTATCAAAATCGGCCGCGGTCGGTGTGTAGGTATTTGGCGCCGACCCGCATCGAGACGCGTCTACAACTTTGTACAACAATCTCGGCGTTTCTCGAATGTTCGGTGGGCTATATAAACAGAGGATCATTGGCGGAAATAACACAGTGCGACAAAGAGCGATCAAAGCGAAACAGTGAAGTGGAATTTAGTGCGACTAAGTGATATTCTAGTGTTTTCATTTATTTAACTGTATTTTTGTGGTGTTAAAGTAAAGTTTGTCTATTTAATCGGTATTTTAAATCTCTTCGAACCCCAGCTCGTAACAATATAAACAAAGGCGTCTAAAGTAATTTCTAGTATCAGCATAAAGGGTGCGCAATGCGCATTCGTAGAAGTTGCGATGCCACCGTGGCATGGGGAGAATTAGATTTAATTTTTGATAGCATTCCGTGTTTCACGGCGTTTTGGTATCAATTATTCACTGGTTCATTGTAGGTTTCTGAGAAAGACTACGGAATTGCATCAAAAAGAAAAAGGTTTGGAATATTAAGACTTTTGTAATTGGAGTGTGTGGTTTTAAATGGAACTGATTTCAATTTTTTAATCATAAGTAAGAAGCGTCAGTTGGTTCATAGAGTACTAAGAATACGGAAGGGCCATAGATGGGCTCCCTCCTCCGCCAATTTTCGGGTCATTTGGCCATAAGATTGAAAATTAGGATATAAGGATAGTAATAAGTTACCTTAGTTTTCGTTGGTATCGTTTTGTGTCGCGAAACAGAGCTCTAGAAAATTAGTTAATTGCGTTGTTTTTAAATATGAAAGGACGTCTAATTTGTGGGAATTGTTTATTTTTCTATTTTATTATAATCTCCGTAAAAAGTAAAAGGTGTTGCGACAATAATACGACAGAAAAATACAGGTTGTTCGGTGATTAAAAAAAAACCCGCACGACACTAATATTTGTTTATATGTAAAAGTAATCTCTGAAACTAGTGAAAGGATTCTAAAAAATTTTTCACTAATAGAAAGCTACTATCCCTGAGTAAATATAGGTTCATTTTTTTTCATATAGTACTTTTAATATTTCCATGGATCAATAGGTCGTCCTCTGCCAGCATTATCTTTCACTTCAACCATATAAACCTTTTTAGTCAATCTTTCATCCTTCATTCTTTCAAATTGCATTTTATAAACCTAATTCAACCTACGACGAGCTTTGCCCAAAAATGTATCATTTATTATGTATAGGCTACATCTATTTACTTATTTGTACCATCATTATGCTGTTTTGGCAATATTACATAATTCAAGTTTTAAATAACTATATCTGATGGTAAAAAAATATAATTCATTACCATTACCATATGCCATTTGTAATGTTTACACTAATTGCCAACAGATTGACAGGGGCCAGGCAATCAATATGGATAGGTGGATCTAAAGGAAATTGAGTATAAGACATCGCGTGATGCCGTATAAAGTGTAGAATGTGAGTGATGGCCGAAGTTAGGGTTACCAGGTTTAAAAGTTAGAAAGCCGGATTTATCAGGACATTTGAGTAAAAAACACTGATGAAAACGGATATAATAAAAAGAAAAATATTTTTGGTAATCATATCATACACCGCTCTCGGCTTCGCCCGTGGATATTTTCGACCATTTAAAATATAGCCGGATATCGTAGCTTTCTATTCGTGAAATAATTTTTAAAATCGGTTCTGTCTAATTTGAGAGATTACCCCCCTACACAAAGTACCTACTCCACTACTTGACATCTCACTGACAGCTCACTTAGACTAGTGATGTACTTACTCATCTTACAGTATAGAATAGTTATCATATTGAAAAGTAAGTGGATGTATTAGGAACTGGCTCTGGGATAAAAGCCTGACGAAATCCGGACAGGCCGGACAATCGTTCAAAAAGCCTAACCATGTCCGGCTTTATTCGGATGTTTGGCAACCCTAGGCGAGGTACGGGTATTCCTTCACTAATTGAACGTCCATTAGTTAACTCACTGTTTTATAAATGATTACTGTGTCTTCCGCCTATAAGGTTAGTGATCTGTTTCCTTTGGCGCAAGAAAGCTTTGTTATCATAATCTATCGATCCACCCCGGCTTTACATGAATGAATACAATTTTATCTAAAATATTCCGATATAAAATTCACAAAGGAATAAGATATTTTTCCGAGATTAAAAATAGCCTAATATAGATACGATTGTAATAAACCTTGTAACTCTTACCTTATTTTCCATTTATTTGTTTATAATAAAAAAATGTCAAATACTATGTTATGTTAGAGATCTCCCGCTCGACTCCCAACTTCTTTGGTTATTTATTGAGATTATTTAGATAATTACGCCGTAACAGCAGGTCGGATAGTTATAAATTAGATAGATTTTGAGATCAGAAAGAATGGAAATTATATTAAAGGAACGCACACAAAAAATACTATTTCGTGATTCCTTTATATAAACACAATATATACAAAAAATATGCACTATACTGCTTCTATTATATCTAACCTATTACTTAAGAGCACCCGTAAATAACCATTTGCTTCGTAAAGCCTTTATAGAAAACCGCTATAAGTACTACAGAATCTCTTCTCTACCGCATTATTATTCATCTTAACCCACGTCTAACTACAGCGCAAGCATTAATCGCTATCGCTGCCGGATGTGGGGAAAATTATAACGCTGAGTTTCCGCTGCATAATATAGTCTAACATTTGAAGGTTCTATATGAATAGAATTACAGCGTATATGCGAAGGTTGTATGGCTAAAAATAAATGGTTTACTATTTATAGGTATGCCTGCGTGAAAGTGATTCGGAAACGGTCTTTGTTGGAGTAATCTTTTAATTAACTGTAATAGCGATTTCGATTCTTTGTTAGTCATTATTTTGATTAAAGTTACTTAATTGAGTTTTATTTTAGCCTGTTTACTCGTTTTCGACGGTTTAAGGGACGCATTTACGAAATGAATAAAATTCTCGTTTAAGCCATACATTAGTCCGGCATCGCACCGAAAATTTCGCATTCCGGCCGCCGTATGATCTAGGCGGACCGTTCGTTACAAGAATTGGACGAACCAGACGCGCCGGGGATTGGACTAATGAATTACTATTAGATTTGACTAGTCTGGCAACAGCTCTTGGTCAAAGTCCAAAACTATCGTGTTTCGGGCCTTGACTAAAGGTTGTCTGGTCAAAAAAGGAGTCGATAGCCTAATTGTTAGAGCGTTGACTTAAAACCGTGAGGACCCGGATTCAATTTCCACTCGTGCCAAAAATGCTATGGACCGAATATATGCTTTAATCGACTCCTCGTGCTTCAAAGGGCACTCCGCACTTCTACCAAAATTATCAGATATTAAAGTACATTTTACACGGCCTTTATAACTTGCAGTGTGATCAGAGACACCGGTAACAATGTCCACTTTTTGCCAGCTGTCCGTATTGAACAGAACAGATGGCAAGCCCGTTGATGCCTAGATGTGTCACTTCTTTAACAGACGTAAATATCTGTTATTTTTTAAAAGAAGTGCGGACGTGCCCTCTGATTTTTCGCCATTAGATTGACTGTAGACTCGCCACCTATTTTAAGGGGGATTTTTATCATAAGTGCTTTATATAGAGGTATGCCTGCATCAAAAAGCCCACCATGTCAGTAGGAATTGCAATTAGGCTTCAATCGACGCATAGTTCTAATGGAATTTCATTCATTATCCCACGTCCCACCTCTAAGGCCTTATTGTATCGGCGAAGAATTTTCCATACGGTCCTTTGATTAAATCACATAATATTACATGATTCTGAAAGTAACTTATTAATAAATTCTTGTCGGAATTTTAATAAAAACTTTTTGTTAGTAAATACGAAATTTTGCATATACGAAGTATGAGTATGTACCTAGTATTCATGTAATATTTTTGTTTCTACCTCAGTTATAATGAGAATTTGACAGCACCTGAATTTTGTAAGAATTTCATAGAAAAACGCTCATTGTAATTGTGAATTCGAAATTTCTAAGTCATATCAAATCACGTTTACACGATACTGATTTTTTTATTATTTGAACCCGCTTCATATCCCTAAATTTGATCTTCTTAATATCATCTTACGGTTCCAGGGTACCCAGTCGAAGACCAAGTCTCCCTTCGTTGAGTCGGTGGTATTTATGAGGCTATACCAACCATACGGGATCGAACCCGTGGTCTGCCTATAAATACCAGATGTCTTAACCACTCGGCCAGCACTTAGAATATGCTCTTTGTTTCACCTCAATATTTTAAAGGGTTCCGCAGATAATCGGGTCAGCAGTGATTTTAGAAAATAAACCCCCTTTGATACAGTATCACGTTAGGAATTTCTCCATTACAAAGCGTACGCGGCGAAGGTTTATTGATATCCTTTATTTAATGAAGGGCGCGGAGTTTTTCCAAATTGAATAGGTCTGCGACAATCAGAGTTTCGGTCTGCAGATCATATTTCAACGAACAAGATAAACTTGGACAAAAGAATAGATCCCTCGCTTACCCAATTGGGTAATGGCCCAGCGCTGTCGTTATCTCGTTCCATTATTTCTGTTTGAGGCTGGTGTCTTATTTAATACTAAGGAATCTATAGAAAGATATTTGATAAAGTTGTCGCTCGATCTTCTTGTTCTATTCTATATTGCAGGGTCATGCTTTAATTTTGTTTGTTTTTCTAATAATTTTGTTTTTTATTTACATGCGTAAGGTCGTGATAAATAAAAATTAAATGCTGTTCGTTGGTAAGCGCATCACTTGAGAATGGCTGGACCGATTTGTTTTTTTTAATTGTTCGTAATAGTCTGAGGTTTTAGGGAAAGAAGCATTGAAAATGTTGATCGGAAAATTGGAAAATATGGGAAAAACTGAAAGTGATTTTTTCATCTACGCGGATATAAAGATATTTTTTTAAAGTTCAAGTGCTTTTTATATTCCTTTTTAGGGTTCCGAACATCTCCGATGAAAAAATGGAATCCCTTATAGGAACCACTCATGTGTCTGTCTGTCCGTCTGTCACAGCTTATTTTCTCCGAATGTTGAAACTTGGTACACATTTGGGGAAATAATTTTAAAATGCATAGTTTAAATTATATTAAAGTTTTGAGTCTAAATTAAAAAAAAAGGGAATATAGGACCTTTCTTATAGTTCACAGGAAAATCCTGTTTTAAAGTTCTGACTGAGAAAATGGCACGGAACCCTCAGCGCGCGAGTTTTGATTTGTTTTAAAACATTTAATACTTTACTAATAACGTTGAACTTTTTGGTTAATTTATACAGAGAATTATTTCTACAAAAAGTATTCTTTTCAGTCGGATTACACCTTTTTCCAAGTTATTCCGAGACAAAAAGCTGCTGTCAAAGGTCGGCTCGCTCGCCATAATGCTTTCACAAACAACCTGCATTATCGACTCAGTTTGACCTCTCTCTCGCCTCCGTTCAATTCGTCTTATTTTTCATTGAACAAGAAAAGTTTTTTAACCACAGAAATGTATTCGTTCGAAATACTCTTCAATGAGTTAAATGAAAAATGAAAGGCAGCCGCAATGGACTTGCGAAGTGTACAAAGTTTTTAAATTTATTGAGAAAAACCGCACAAAAATAAAAACGTTATAAGTTTGTTTAAAAAGTTTAAAACGCCTTGTATTCCTTGAGTCGACGGGTTGTAAGATGCACTCGGTAGCTAACTTTGTTTTTATTTGTTTTTATATGCACTTACCCATAATTCACTCTCTTATTAAGCTGGTAAAGTGCAGCCTTCTCAGCTTCACGACAATATGATAAATTACTAAACTTTAAGCTCTTAAAACCAGCCTTCTTTCTCATAGAACATAAGTGTGGGGCTTTTAATATTATGTAAGAAAAAATGTTTTAGAGACATTATTTTTTCACTATCATCATAACTACATATTATGAAACAAAGTCCCCCGCCGTCTCTGTCCGATACTACTCAACAGATTTCAGGATTAGATAGGTTTGGACGAGAAAGATTTACGAGTATTAAACATGAACCTATGATGTTTAGGAGCTGAGCATTAACGGTATTAAATGAATTAATTCGGGGAAAAGTGTCAGTAAGATCCGTGGTAGCATATATGTCTCTAATAGATAAGTAGTTATAATCGTATTTATGTATGTATTTAAATTGTTGTAAGCCGATATTGTATCAGTGCGAAGCCGAAAGTCGTAAGGAAACCAGTAGCGGTATTTTTCTAGTTCACCACCATCTTCTCGTATTATGAAATATTTGACATATTATTATGACTTATTTCCCATTCATATCCGTAAATATGAGAACAAACAATGTATCATTGAACCAACAAACATCCATTTACATAAATCACACGAATGGCACAAAGAAAAAGTTCTTAATATTAAATATGAAAATACTTTAAGCTTGTAAGCTACATGAATACAGGTAAATGAATTATGAATTTCCTGTGATTGTGAATAGAGGGCTATACTCCGCTACAACCGCCTCAGCAATCGACGAAGGAAGCATTACTTTTTAATTTGAACCGTTGCCAGTGTTCCGCTGTTGAAAGAGACTTTATTACACTCTGAGGATCTCTCTTTTGACCCGTACGCCCTTTGTGAAAGCTATTTTTTATTCATTTCTACGGATTCATACGGGAATAGACGCGCACGCCCTCTGACGGCCTCTTTTGATTCGTAACACTCCCAGAATGTATCTGTTTTTGTTTTGCATAAACGAATTGACTTCTATTGTATACCTTATTAATGTAGAGAACTTTATTGTGTCCTTAAAATAAAAATTTTTAAAAGAAGTGTACCGACTTTAAAATTATGCACTAAAAAGTAAAAAATAATTAATATTTGGTCGAAGAATTTGAAGACAGTTGGTGCCAAATTAAAAACATCTTAGTTCCCAATTTCACTAATCTAGATAATTAATTAGGTATCTCAGGATCCTTAATTGAAAATTGACTGACATGATGGATTCAGGTGCAGGAGAAAATGTGTGGAGCCATCCAATGGATCCAAGTGAATGGAGCGGAAAAAACAGATAAAATGTTGGGATTTCCTTTGATTATATTAAAAAAAATTCTTATTTCTAACGCAAGATTAAATTATTTTTATTAATTTTGTATTTCTTTGTTTCAGGTAATTATTTACAATAATTCTGCGATAGGGGACAGTATTTTGACAAATACTTTCCATATAAAGTATTGCAAGCGGACAAAGCCGTGGGAACATGATAGGTAATGTTTAGCATACTAAATACTTACTCTAATGTTAGTCAAAAAAAAAATTTACAACCGGCTGTTTTTTAAATTAGTCTAAATATTACAAAAACTCAAACACATATTTAAATCAAACTAAAATCGAATTCATCCAAAAACATATATTATATACACCAAAATATTATTTTAAAACAAAATAGTTTGTTTTCGGTGCGAACATGATAATTAATTAATTTTAAAATAATGATTTCGGAGAAAAATATGTGAACAAACGAGAGCTTTTTACCCTGTGGCATGAGACACAGTGTGGGCCGCCAGACCAAAGATAACCAAATCATATGGAGCGCAGTCTAATCACGTGATATTTTTTGGTTCAACTTATAAGGCGCGAGCTATATCATGTGACAAAACAAACGACTTTTGCTCGGTTTTCGTTATCTAAAAACATTTTCCCAGTGTTCTTAGAAGTGATGCACGTCCAATTAACGTACAAGTGTTAGAGTGCGTCCTTAGCCTCGCTGTCGCGTCGACGTTGACATGTGCTGTCACTAAAATTTTCCGTCTGTATGAACACAAGTCTATTTTATGCTTGATCATTTGCTATTTTCATTCAAATTTTACATACATATACCATCACGCCTGATTTCGAAAGGGGTAGGCAGATAGTATGTGGCGCCACTTCTCTTGCTTCATCCACATTCATACATTTTTATTTTAAAGAACTTTTAAAGAGCTGTATAATATATTGCATTGATTATATATAATTAAATAAATGCCTTCTTTTCTGATTTACAAATGCGTGGAAACAAATGAATGGTTATAATATTCATAAGACTTTCTATATTAATTTTAAAACATATAAATAAATAAATAAACAAATATTTCCACATTCTTACAAATGTGTTCAAAACCTAGGAGGCATTGTTATTTTAAAGCAAGAGCTACGCCCCGTAGTGCTACGAAATTCGTAGCATTACTTTTTAGTTTACTGTTCAGACGTTTAGCATGATGTTTATTTTTTATTCTACAACAATTAGTACATATACATGCATACCATCACACCTGTTTCCCAAAGGGGTAGGCAGAGAGAATGGAGCGCCACTTCTCTTGATATTTGTATACTTCTCTTGCGCCATCAACATCCATACATCGTTGACCTTTTTTAAGGACATCAGATATTTCATTAATTTAAGTTCGTCTTGGTCGTCTTTTCGGTACATCACACATTCGTTTAACATGTCCAAACCATCTCATTATTCCCCTTTAAATTTTATATAGAACTACACACTTTTTTGTACCGTATTTTTTTATGTGTGTATTTAAGTACACTAATTACTCCACCAGTTGTTAACCGATTTGGATAATTTCTTTTTTATTCGACAGATAATTCTTCCGGATTGGTCCCATTTTTTTCTCACGAAATATGGTTTACTGGTTTTTCAGTAATTTTGATAAACATAACTAGAACTTCAAAAAAAGACCCCTTAATTTTCGTACTTCAAAGTTTTTAAACTTATCTAACTCACATGTAATGTGTAGTTGTTTTAATAAGTACTGTATCACATTTCTGTATAGCGAGAGAATACATGAATTTTCTGGATTATTTATTTAGGGGTGAAAAGAGACGACTATATGCTAAATAAGGAAGAGTGAAAAAGATGGACAGAGGAATTTCTAATGAAGGTAACATGAACGCGGGTCGTGTAAGGGTCAACGACCCTTTCTTTGGGGTGCGTCCCCCCGTTTGGCCATGGAAAGTGCGCGGTCTATTTTGATGCATTGCCTAATTGAATCGTTGGATCTTTCGATTTTGTAACAGATACATTTGTTTTTTCTACATTTTTTATTAGCCTAAACGTTTAACTTTGTGATCTTAAATTAATTATTGGATATAATGAGGCTATTTTGAACTTAATAAAACTTGGTAAGGACCATTTTAATTATTTTCAAAATCGATTTTCTTAATGATATATTATAATTACAATATTTGATATTAATATTTAAACAGAACTAAGGGCTTGTTTCACAATATGCAGACAAAAGTGCGTAAGTACATAATTGTTATCCAACATATTAAATAATGTAAGTACATAAATAAAAATTTAACGCTATCTATCATGACGCCTTTTATCCCAAGAGGGATAGGCAGAGACAATCGAATGCCATTTGTTACGATCCTGACATACTTATTTCGCTTTTTTATATGCATCATACCTTTTATACATCCTCGGCGATTGTGTGTAATATTTAATATTTCCATCTATAAATAACTTTTTTTGTATGTTCAATAATGTAGTATGTACACCTAGGCCTCACTTCAGCCATATCAACCTTTTTAGTCAAGCTTTCATCCTTTATTCTTTTATTTATATTTATAACATACAAGCTTCTGTCCGCGGTTTCATCCGCGTGGAAATAGATCCAACAATAAATAATTCCGTGGCTGTAATTTGCCCCTACCCCGCCCGCTTTCGCGGTATAAAAATTAGTATATGTCATTCTCTGACCCCTAAACTACCACTATGCAAAGAATAATGTCGACAAATCTATCCCACGGGAACCATACAATTTTCCAGGATAAAAAGAGCCTCTGTGCTATTCCAGACTATAAAATATCTCTGTGCCAAATTTCATTGAGATCCGTTTAGCCGTTCTGGCGTCATTGAGTAACAAACATACATCCATACTTACAAACTTTCGCGTTTATAATATTAGTGGGAATATATTTAACTCTGTTCGTTGGATTTTTGAAGTTAATATGGGCTTCATCTTAATGGTGACGCCAGTTTGTCGTCTTTGGCCAAAACTTATAAAAAACTACTACATAGAATAAAAAAATATTCAAACTAATTTCTTCAAAATAGCTTATATTTTTTACATACCCGAATTGCCTTCAATTACGTGTTACAAAACACACGTCACCCCGTGTTTGTTTTTCTTCCTTTGAACGACATTACATTGATTGGATATGTTTTTGCACGTGGCCATACCAAACATGACCCGAAGAATCAATAATAAATCATGAATATTACCAATTATATGACATACTTTATATGATACACATTTTTTATCAAAGATTCCAATAACAATTTTCCCAAAGAATTATATATATTTCACTCTCCGACCTCAAACTATATCTGTGTGTAAAAAAATGCCCATGAAGCCCATGCTATTATACATTATACCCACTTGAAAGGGGAGTGGGGGAATTTAAAATAAAGTAGCCTATTTCTTTGAATAAAATTTTATCAAACTAATAAACTAGCTAAACAGCCGGGAAACCGTAACAGTAATGGATATTCCTATAAAAGATGAAATATAATTTGTTTATTTATTTCATTTTAAATTGTTTGAAAGCAAACTGTCACGGGTTTAAATCCTAGAAACTAAATGTTTGTATAGAACATTTCAGATAGATATTTCAAGTTAATTTATTGTTACATTGTGTCCAAACCCGTCCAGCTGTTTTTTCGTAATTGAGTAATATACAAACATTAATCAAAACTTGCATTTTAAATATAAAATTAATCTGATTTGTAACGAAATACCTAAAACAACAGATTGTTTATTATTTAAACATCTAACCTACAAGAAATCAATACAACCCTTTGTATTGTATCACATCTTTGTTCGTAGTTTAAGGAATCATGCCCTAACTTGGACTCTTTGAACCCAACAACCCTTTAGAGTTTGCAAACACAAACACACAAAACCAAGACAACTTTATGTATAAATAATTTCCAAAGTTTTTGACTACTTAGAGAGTTCAGAAAGTATAGTACATATCTATCAATTTTAAAATTAATCAATAAAGTTTTCTGTTCTTTAATAAGGTTATTACGAATATTTTGCAAAATTTAAAATTGAGAGTCGGATTTTGACAACCAAAAATCTTCATATTATTGCAAATTGCATAGGTAAATATTAATAGCAGTTTCAGCATAAATCGCCGAGCATGTATGAAAGGTATGATGAATATAAAAGAAGCGAAAGAGATATATCAGGATCGAACAAATGGCATTCGATTGTCTCTGCCGACCCCTCGTGGGATAAAAGGCGTGATGATAGATAGATAGATAGATAGCATCTTATATGTAAAAAGTTAAGGTCCTATGATCTATTTACGTTATTCCTCAGTAGATTTCACTGAGTTTATAAAAAAGTACGAAGGTATATTTAAATTAAATTACTTGTTTTTGCTCACATTTCTCAAATGGTCATAATGTTTAGTATAGGTATGAATAATACAAGTTCATTCGAATTACACACAAATAATAAAGTAAGTAATCGAATTGTTTTAGTAGAATAAAAAAGGTTAAAACTTGTTATTATTATTTATTTCTACTAAAATAAAATAAAATTGTGCATTCAAGAGATATTATAATTTAGGCAAAACATAAGCCATAAACGGATTTCTATTTTGTTAATCACATGAAATTAAACAGATGGAACTTATTAATGATTTTTTTTCGATATTTGTCCATTAATATCTAATTTAAGAAAACCGTAACCTTTATCATATAACTAAAATAAGAATCTGCGTACAAATTTCAGCATAGTAACTTTAAATATAGCAAATTTTGTATAAATAAGACAAAAAAGAATGTTTCTGTATATTTGTTTACTTTCACTAAGAAACACAGATAATATAAAATTAAGTGCAATATCGTATTTGACCTACTGGTATTTATTATCAAAATAGCCTAGCCTTTTAATACTTAAAATTTAGACAACCAGATGAAATATTTTACTTCATGGAAAGTAATTTTTATTATGAACATTTTGTACACTACTGGCGCCTCTACTCTACCTCTACTCTACCTAAATCCATTCATCATCCATTACTAGTTACATTTGTCTTTTTTGATATGATAGGGGCCTGTTTCACAATGTGTACATTAATGTCCTGTCAAATAAATCCCTTGATTTCTTACAATTGTTTAGTACTTATTTGTAGTTATTTTATGTGTAGAATTAATCTACATATTATAGAACAGCTTCTTTAGACAATATAAATTTTAGCGAATATAATAGAAAGTAGAATAGATAACTTGAAATGTATAGGACCGACTGAAATACAACCACGTGACCTAACGAAGCTGTCGTTCATTCTAAGCAGACCAAGGAGTTTATATAACACTTTATGTTAGTATATAACTTACATTTTTTACTTCATATGATATTAATTATATTTATATCCAGCTTTTAAACCATTTCACTACCGGTGATAAGAAATCCGAAATTTTGTTGCCTGCATTCTGTCCAAATGAATTGATTTCATCACCAAATTCCTTTAAGTTTTTCATTTCCGCCACAGGTATAATCAGCAACTGCATAATTAACATCTGAAAAATTAAAGTAAAATACATTTCTTCCTTGATTTTTTTTTAAATTTTTGATTTATATGTACTAATTTATTTACCAAGACTGTAATTCGGAGTAAGTATTTATCCATTTTAATTAAATAAAATAGGAACTAATAAAAAAAACACAGATTCTGCAATGTATCTCTGTTAACTATTAACGCCCTATCACACTAACTGAAATTTATATGCGAGAAAGGCCAACTAATATTGAACACGTACAATAATAATATTGCATATAACATTGATTTTTTTTAGTACAATCACGTTTATTATGATAAAATATTGAAAATGAGTAATGATTAGGAAGAAAATATTTTATTACGTGATTTTAGTTTAAAATATAAATCAGATATCTATTACGAAATTGATTATAGATGACCATCGCCTGCTATTAAGCAACTGAGGTGAATCAATGAGTGTAAGCAATTTATTTGCGGCTTCTATGGGTATTGTTTATTTAAAACACTCATTGTTCTCGTAACAATATAAAAAAAATATAAATAATAATAAAGTCATCACTAACGGATTTTGTTGCGGTTTTCTTTATTAGGTTGGTTTACGAGAAAGGTTTACGAGTGGACCTTAAAAGTATTAGATTATTAAATTAATTGGAGAAAATGAAGCGTAATAATTATGTCATGTAGTCTACAGTTAGCGTTTTTCGTGAACGCAAAGTTAGCGTCTGCCCATACCCTGTAGATAACACTGAAAAATATGGAGAATGTTTTAATCTATCAGATGTTTTTTGAGATTATGGATTTTTTATTAATTAAGTAGTTAAAATGCATAAATTGTTGCTAAAAATCATGTGATTTATTGTTTCTAGAGAATAGAATACTAGCGTTCGTAGATTGTCTAAGGGGGCTGGTTCTAAATGTCCCTAAGTGACATTTTAATGATATTTCGTAACTAAATCTATTCAGCATATAAAACAAACAAACAAACAATACACAACAAATCGCTTCATATCAGTAACATTTATCGAATTAGGAAGATTCGCTATCAAAAACAAAATCAAAAGAGGCAAAAGTACCTCCATACATATTCACCGGTGCAAACTAAAAGCAGAGCCGTGTTCAACAAATTGAATCAATTTGCAAATAATCCGGCGTTATTGTGCGTTCTACCCATCAACAGAGGCCGCGTCTAAAGCTTGATTTCTGAGTAATTGATGCCAGAAACAAACCTTGCTTCTAATTATCGAATTTTATTTCCACACACATCTTCATGCCGTTTTTACCTTTCAGTGTGGCCAGATACACCATGTTACAGTGTTTTGACAATAAGCCTGTGTAACTTTTTAACAAAAATAAATATCTAGTTTTTTTGAAGCACGAGAAATCGATTAAAGCATTGATTCTTAAAGAAAATTGGCTTAGCATTTTTGGCGCGAATAAGAATTGAATCCGGGACCTCCCAGCTTCAAATCCAACGCCCTTTTACTTCCTGATCAATCTATTTCATTACTTTAATTTATGCCATATATATGAGAGTTACTCGTTAGAGGTATACTCAAAAAATAACCTGAAATACTTTTTCAGTATTTTCAAATAATACAACTTAATTGAAAATCATTGTCACATAAGTTTCTTAAAATTAAGACTTCACGAGACATACTCGTATAATTTGTTGAAGAACTTTCATGGAAAATCTATTTATACAGATAAAATTAATTGAGAAAAAATTGACAAGAATCAGAGCCAAAGTATTAGTTAATGATAGATTTTAATTAATCAAATGAGAATTTCAACGCTTCATTTCATTTATAGAGCCGATATTTAATTACACGAAACTCAGATTATAAGGGAAATAATTAATAGGTACTAATTAACGCTTCATCGCCTTAAGAGATTATTTAATTTGAAATATAATAATTGCGTGACAAAAATATCTGATTTCTTTTTATATTTATTACAAGTAATTAATTAGGCACCATAGGACACAATTTGATCTAAAAATCATTATAACTGATAAAATGTCTCCAATCAATACGCAAAGCGAAGATTGATTTTTAGCTCGAATAAATTTTTTACCTGGATATTACAAATCTTATCACTTCATATTATAAATCACTATTTCACGCAAAAACTACTAAACGAATATTATTGCGGTTTTCACTATTAGATAGGATGATTCACCGGGATGGTTTACGAATATTAAACATGGACCTATCATATTTAGGAGCTGAGCATTAATAGTATAAGTGAATCAAGTCGGGAAAAAGTTAGCCCAGCGACTTTTCATGGCGTATGCTGTTTAATCCGTCAGAGATAAGCGTATTTACTTAGGAATTCAAATTGTTCTAAATATATATTGTACCCGTGCAGGGTTGCTAGTTTATAATATTTCAAATATAGAACCAATGGAAAAATTGCTGAGTTATATTATACGGACCGGACATTTTAAGCAGGCTGGCGCAACTTCGAACAAAAAATTGGTTCTATGAAAATTGAGCCAATATGAATGGCGTCGTATCGCCATCTTTTTCACTCTATGGTGCTATCTCTGTCTATCGCTGTCAAAGTTGCAAATGGTGGCAAATTTGTTTTGTCTTATTTTAGTTTTGAAATATTAATGAATAAATATATAATGTGATGCTTAAATCGTGCTTGTAATTTATTAATTGTAAATATAATATAGTAAGTTATAGTAAATAAGTATATTGTTTTACAATAATTGTATTCAATAATTAAGAATGAACACATAAACAGTGTACAATATGTGGTACAAGAGGCGGCCGCGTAGACGGTATCAAGCGAATATTTATGACAATATTCCCAATAAATGAGGATCGGTAAGATATTAGCCATTCATATTAATTTAATTAAGTAATTAGTCTTTAAAAATTTCATATTAAACGAACAGTATTTTGCTGAAAAATAGTGATGTACTTTGCATATTGTACAGTTTATCGATATCGATATTCTGACTCAAACATATTTGTTTCACATTCCACAAAACTAACCCATTATAACCCGAACCAAATAAATTGAGCCATTGCTTTTTGCTGCAGCAAATTTATTTTACGCTTTCCAGATTGACGTGCAATTTGGTGATTTTTAAACAATCGTTCAAATCCAGCTCTGTTTGTGTCTCTTACAGACTCGTTGTAACATCGTTTTTGCACACCTCTTAATACAATAAAAAATTCATTCATACTTATAGGTACCGGGACGGTTCTTGAGCGGTGGTCGTTAGATGCGCAGAACACAATTTTGGGGTCTGCTTGACGGTATGAGGTATTCATTTTAATTTTACCAGCAGCAAAAAGCAATTGTAAAAACAAACACCAATAAATCAATTATAATAAATATACAAGTTATATTGCACTCGAATTACATATGCGCAAACATTCCCCCACTTTTTCGTCGAGCGCTCAAGAACCGTCCCGGTACCTATACTACTAGTTATTACTTACCAAAATACGCCTAATACTCATTATTTTACAGGTACGCAATTCTATAAGTTTTTCTATCATTGTCTAAATTCACTTCGGGAAGCGGTGCTGAAATAATTACCTAAGATAGGTCTTAGATAAGGTCATTATATATTATTAAATTTCAATTTAATAACCTATTTCACTGTAATATTGATAGGTGTATTGTTTTTAAGAGGTCGGTGAATTGTATTTGTATATGAGTTTTTTTTTTAGGTTAAACATAAATAAATTATAGAAAAATATGTGAAGTTTTATTGAAATGAAAGATCAAAGAAGTTGAAATTTAATAATTCCTCCCAGACCCTTGATCTACTACGTAGTTTATTCAAATCCTATAAAAAAATGGTTGTGAATTATCATACATTTCAACTTCTTCGATTATACTAATCAACAAAACCGAGATTTTAAAAGTAGGTAGGTGCTGATCCAGGTTTTAGCATATTTTTATCGATATCGACGAAAATATTTCTGTAGGAGGGTATGTTTTGACTTTTGTAGTTGGTAGCACTGATTTCCTATTTTCTCTCCTTAATGTTGTTAGGTTGGCAGTATCTTTCGGCCCTAATTTCTTCGATTTCATTTTAATGTATGGCAGTCCCGTCTCTTATTAAAGAACATAGTGATTGCTACTTACTCTATGATTTTAAGAACTCCCTTCATAATGTCTCATACTAATTACATGCTGCAGCTACATGTAAATTAAGTGATAACTATATTTCCTGGGTTCGAAATTAAAGTTGCTTTCTAAAGATTGATATATAAAACATTTTTCAAAATCAGTTACACATAAGCCCTGAAAGTCTTAAATTTTTTGCGTATTTTTAACCGACTTTGCGACTCCAATTATTGTATTATATTTATTTATTTTATTTTGTTTATTTCGTTTATTTCATATATAATTTGATATGTTTTAAGAAAACATTAACTATAACTTGTTTTTTATAATAGTTTTTGTATAATACTCATACAGCCGAAGTCCATTTCGTGTATTATCGCAAGACAGGTTTTGTTGAGAAATCGTACTTTCTCATATTTCTGGTACGTAAATCTTGGTCTATTATATCTTATCCTTGGTTATCTTATCGATTTTAATAGCAGTCTCTTGCTTACATATTTCTAAAGACATATGGGCAGTATAAACCCCGCGTTAAACTGAGTTCGTTGCGATGTGATGGGTCGCCTTAAGGGTAATTTGGCTATACCAAAGGAAAAATCAATGTCTTTGCTCTACTAGTAAGAAAAATATCCACGACGCACATCTTTCCTCGCAACTTAATTATCATAGATATTACATTGTTAAATGGGGTAAAAAATAGCTCTGAGTCAGCGTTGCTCAGTTGTGACGTCAAAACATAGATGATGAATGTTGTGAACACCCACTAAATCAGGAAGTTAACAAACTGCAAAATATCACCAGGAAACATTGGAGAAAATAGAAATACCCTAGATAGATGTCTGGTCAACGTCCCCTCTGTCCACCGAATTATAATCGCGATAAAAACTCAGCCATACACCCTGTCTCTGCCTCCCTTGCCCTTATCCGATCTGCTGTCAAAAGTCCTTCCAATTTATGTATTGCAGGCCGACGCCCCGCTGTATTATTTATTGCAAGGAGACTGTATTTTGTTGTGACCATAATTTCTTATTGTTTTTGGGATGGATCTGCATCGGTTATCATGTTAATTAAAGATTCAAAATCGAACAAAAGCCTCTAAGTGTGGTATTGGTACATGGCCGGGATCGAACCATTTTTTTAGTATGCCACGTGCTTTTGCTTGACATTACTATTGAAATTAATAATCATTATTTTATTATGTAGGCTACTTACCTAATTGTTTTCTTATAAAAACTTAACATTTAACAATCAAAACAAACACTGAGAGGCATAGCAAAATAAGAAATCACTTGACATGTATGTACCACAAAACGGTGTTTAACAAATGTTTAGCTAAACTATGTTTTGTCACTCTCGTACAAATCTGACATTCAATATGAAAAACTAAGACAGAACTATGTTTAAACTAAACACGGTTTTGTGGCAAAGGGGAAAAGTTTTAAAAAAATAGAAAAAAAAATATAAAAACGTAAACATTTAAAATAGCATCCAAACTAACTGCATTCCCACACTGAATCTGAATATTCATTGCAATATGCATCTGCATTCCCATGATGATATAAAATTATGTCTCAAGATGAGATTTACTACGAATTCAGTAGTATTCAGTGTGGGAATGCAGTTAGTTTGGATGCTATTTTAAATGTTTACGTTTTTATATACTTGAATATATATGATGTCCTGTAATATTTATAATACGTACAAGCCCTATCGATGAGCCATTTTCTTGTAGGATTCTTTTTATGTCTATGATATCGCAGACGCGTGTAGTGTAAAAGAATTGAGTGCTTTACTGACGCTGTACGATGTACTTGAATTTTTATTTTTATTGGGTATTGCTGGTTCCGGTTTTAGGATTCCCTTAGTAAGTAAGAGATTAAACTAAGACTTCAAATAGTTAAAGTATTCGTTTTAAACTTTAAACAAATTCGAATCCTGAGCGTAACTCTTAATCCTAAAATCCTGAGTTTACTTACGTTGCGATGGCGACAGCAGCGACAATTTTATTAAAATTGAATGTGTTTAAATCATTTGTCTCATATGCAACTCGATTTAAATAAATTTGTCACTGTTCTCAACATCGCAATTAAATTCAGTATTAGAAATTAAAATTGAATTCAATAGTAGACTTACCTGTTCGCGCAAAAAATTTTGAAAATTTATAAGGAGTACCTAAACTTTATATACGATCATATATTTCTCATTGTTGTAATAGTGAGATAAATTAGTAAGGGAGGGCCGCTTGGTAAATTCAAAATAAATGAAGACTACAGTTGATTTTCATATTTAATTTTCAAATTTTGACAAAATATTTATATGTTATTAACTTATATCAGTCCAGTATGTTATTATATTACTGTCATTGTGTTATTTAAAATAAAATATACATACAGAAAAAATAATACCTGCAAAAGAAAGTCCTCTTATAACTTGTCGTATAAATAAATACGAATCAAATATGCCCCATATATATGGGCCATGTGAGAATATTTGTGTTTACAGCGTTCGATTCCGCGCTGTTTTACGCACACAATTACACAGCAGCTGTGATTTCTCGCCTACAAGCTCCCTCGTACATAACTCGCTTTATGTATTAGGTTTTATGCGTCTTTTCCTACAGCCTGGATGTGCGTATCATTAATCTTCGTAATAAATATCAGCGTTTCTTAGACCCTCTCTCTCGACTCTGCGACGCGACGGGATATCTCTTGTTATGATCCCTTTTGATGGTTAGCGTGCAGGGAGCACTTAATAAAATGCGTTTTTCCAATTTATTTTTATTTTTCCCACTTTGTCCCGTGCGAGTGTTTTAACAGCGTTGCTGTGCTTTTACTTTGTGAACGCGGTTTTCCGTTCTTGCTTTTTTTCTCGTAGATGCAGTCTTTGTTTCGCGTTTTAGGTGTGGTTTAATATGTCAGCTTGTTTTGTATTTGAGTAAAAATTTCACAAAGTGTTATTTTATGAGAGAAAAGCCGACTTACATTTTTCTTTTAACTCAAAGTTGAATGATTTGGTCAAAAAGTAGATTTATAATTAAAAAAAATATTATGTTTAATATAGGCTCGCTAAATGTGGATTTTGCTACCAGTGTCTCTGGCCACGTCACCTTGTATTAAGGTCGTTATGTTGCAAGTTTTTAAATGTTTAAATATGAAAACTTTGGTTTAGAATATATTATATAATATATTATTTTTATATCAGATGGAGAATTGAAAATCATTCAGTTTACATTAAAATATGTTATTGGCATAACTAATGTAATACTACATTGTATTTATTTATAGAAAGCCCGCTTTTTTCACTTTTAATGAAATTCGGGAAAAGTTCATTGTTCAGCTTTATACTGGAGTCAACTGATGATAAAAAATGTCGGATCTTAAAAATTTTGAAGATGGAACGCGACCCGGTGGAAAAATTTTGTTTTGGTGAGCATAATAAGATTCCGAAATTTCTCCCTCCATGGTTCCATGTTTTTTTGGCCAAAGAGGGGTATTTTGGACATGTTTAGAGGTGAATTTACAAAATATATATTTTTTTTTACCAGTTCCTTAATGAGTTAAGTCGACGCATCACAGCGCAACGAACTCAGTTTTACGCGCGACTTATTTTGTCCATGTCTCTTTATAAATATGTGAGCAAGATGAACTACTATTAAAATCGATAAGATAACCAAGGATTAGATAAGACAGACCAAGATTTACGTACCAGAAATATGAGGAAGTACGACTTATCAACAAAACCTGTCTTGTGATAATGCACAAAACAGACTTCAGCAACTCAAGTATTGTACAAAAAATATTAGAAATAGCAAGTTCTAGTTAATGGATCCATAAAGTATGTGAAATTATCTTTATTCAAAATGTAAAAAAAACACATTAGTAAATGTATTAAGAGAACTCGAGTCGCAAAGTTGGTTGAAAATAAGCGTGAAATTGTTGACTTTCAGGGCTTCATAAAACCTAGGTGTAGCTTATATTAACATATTTTATACTTTTAGTATAAAGATAATTTCATATACATTTAGGATCCATTAACTAGAACTTGCTATTTTTAATAACTTTTGTACAATACTTGAGTTGCTAAAGTCCGTTTTTGTATGGGGCAAAAATCATGAGGTGGCCCCTTAAGGAACCAAAATGGTACTCTTTTATTGACATCGTGGGGGGAACTTCCAGTTCAAATTTGACGATGATCCGTCCACCCCCTTTCCTGATATAAATATATATATAAGGGGGAACAAAATCATAAAAATTAAATTCCGGCTAATTTGGTCAAATCTTGGCCTATTTTGATGAAATTTGGAGAGAAAGTAGTCATTATGATGCATAAACTGCCCTCCAAATTTCAGCTGAAAATATTGAATAATTTCGCTGAAATTTCAGTTTTGGTCAAATTATCTGAAATTTTTAAATCTAAATATCTCATGTCCAATAAGTAAAATCAAAACATGCTTTGCAGGAAAAGATAGCTTATTTCATGTAGGTACTTTTATGTGAAATTAGTCAAAATTATTTTATCTCCATTTTATTCCTCTAAAAATGTCCAAAATATTCCGAAATTTCTCCCTCTAGTTTAGAGGGAGAAATTTCGGAATATTATTATGCTCACCAAAACAAAAATTTTCCACCGGGTCGCGTTCCATCTCAAACATTTTCATCCAAATCACCAGTTGACTCTACTTTCAAAATTTCATTGACAATCCTAGTAGGCGGAAGCCATATAATGCATTCAAAAGATAAATAAATAAGTACCATTTCAAATCTTATATTAATATTTTGTTTCTCAATATTGGGATAAAATAAATTATACAAAAAAAAAACTAAACACACACTTGCGCAAACCAAATGAGCCCAAACTCGATGAAGGTTACGTCGTTTCGTTAAAGAGTTCCTTCTGGCTCCATCATCAGGACCCTGGACATCATCTAGGACCAGAGTATTTTATTGTGACAGTTATTGTATGAATATCAAATTAAACTAACATAAGGCGTGCAATAAATACAAGTACTTCTATATAATTATAAAATTTGAAAAAAGTACTTCTATAATTTAAATACTTTTAAATTCACTGGCCATTCTTGAGGACGGTTTTGATAAAATAAAGATATGTAAGCTACCTCACCCGAAGTTTGAGATCAAATCTTTACATATTATGTTAACGAGTGAATGTATCTTTTATACATAAGGCGTAATAATGTAACTGTTTTGAAAATAAAATTGTGAAATGTAATAATAGGGCGAAAATAGTTCGTAATCGAGAACTAAAGAGATGTGATCCCATTGTCAGTGTTGTGGTGACGGTCTGTTGATTTACCAAACACAAATAAATAGCATGAAGTACAGGTGAAGTTGCAGGCAGGTATTTGCGCAAACCGAATGCGGTCGCGTCGGGAAATGAATTGCCCAATTTTCCGCATTTTCCCCCATTAACAACATCCGGGTCCGGGCAGAAATACGGGTGACGGCCGCCGCAAATAATGGGCTCAGAATAACTACGTACGTTCGTCTATTCGCTGCCAGAGAAATCGGTTTTTAATTGTAAACGCTTACCAATCGCATTTGGATTTTTACTGAAGCTTAATTGAAATTTCGTTAAGAGACTTTTCCATCTCAAAATAAGTTTCAATGTAATGGCCACTCCGTTAGGTGCCTTAAAAATGTAATTGGCTGAATGAGGAAAACGTGTATTTTGGTTTCGGGAGCCGTGAAGATAAAAGTGCTTATATTGCTTTGCTTTGAATTTTACAAATTGAATTTATAGTTTGCATTGTCTTTCATCCTAATTAAGTATATCTATCAAGTCTTTTTGAAGTGAAAAATTCTTTAGGCGCGTTGAGCGATTTTTGCTAGGGGGAAATCTTGTGGATTCCCGACATGTTTTCGGCATAAGACTATGGATTACCCAGCCCGACAATGTCCGGGCAGGAATTCGTGTACTGGCTTCCACGTATGCCTGGGTCGGTCATTTTTGGCTACGCGTTTCTGGCCGGCAATTCTTCAGTCCGGACACAGATACATTGTAAAATTATCGCTA
This sequence comes from Nemapogon koenigi, assembly GCA_963924495.1. Taxonomy (NCBI): domain Eukaryota; kingdom Metazoa; phylum Arthropoda; class Insecta; order Lepidoptera; family Tineidae; genus Nemapogon; species Nemapogon koenigi. Next base: position 7,230,807 of record OZ004646.1, read on the forward strand.
GATGGCGTTATTATACGTTATTAGTTTTCACTTCTGTCGGCAGTAACCATGACTGCCTTTGTCTTTTTTTAGAAGGGATAGTCAATGGCAATCGAATGCCATGAATCATGATAATCTTTAAAATGCTTTGTATCCACATGCCACACCCCGTTATTACCAAGTCCGAACAAAAGTTACAGCGTGATTCAGTATCATGTCATGGCATATTTTAAATTCACGTAACACAAACGAAAGATAAAACAGAATAGATGAGCACCTAAAAGTAAATAAACAGAAGCGTCATGTTTAATAAAATATTTTGAAAGCCGCCGTTAAATCGCATTCAGCATAACAAAGTAGCAAATTCTTTTGTGGGAGGACAGTAAAGTCGAGCTACGTTCTACAGTTTTATCTCGGGCTATAAGGCTCGGCGACCACCAATCATAGCAGGCGTTGGCGCTAACGATTTCCGATATCAGCAGTTACCGTTAAAACCCACCGTAACGGCCTGCGATACACCCAACCATACGTAAGTTAACGTACGGAGCGAGGGATGGTATTCTCTTAGTCATTGTAGAGGTCGTCGGTGAATGATAACGCCATAACGGATAGAAGGATTTGGATTAAATTAAAGCCCTCCCTGAAATCTATTATAATAGTATACTTATCTAATCCACCCGGGCGAAATCTCATGATGCAAAAATATTCCTCAACAGAACTGACCACTCGTTAGGTATAGCCTCACAAATACCATCGGCTAAAAGAAGGAGACTTGGTCTTCCGCTGGGTAACACGGTTTCGGGAGTACAGGCAACCTGAAAATGATGATCGCATATGATGTGTAACATCTGACATCTCACCTTGGTACACGCACACACTATTGGCTGACAGTACCAACCTCTCGAAAAATGTGTTGGTACCATCTGACGACCAACTCTACCACCGCGCGCGATCATTGGTCAAATCAAATAGCGCGCGCTTCCCCGGCATCCTGTTACATACTTTCGTTTCTTTTCACGAAATCACTCCAAAGCAGGAAAGCGAGTGGAAAGATGTTACACATCAAAACAAATTTTAGTATTTCGATTTTATTGATTTAATTATCACTAGACAGAAAGGATTTATACATAAATGTCAATGTAGGCCCAAAAAGTAAGGACGGAACCCTGAAATGTCTGTCTGTCCGCGTTTGTCCCTAGACCTTATATAAGTAGAGGTAAAATGAAGCCAGTTGCGTTTAATTATTTTTCATTGTCATCTATGTTGTTGCGTTATGAATCTAGATAATTAAAATTACATAATGTGACAAAAAGCTTAATCCTAAAGAGGCTCCTCTCCATGGATACCCTCAATAACTATTGGAATTTTCTTGAATTGATTAGCTGGCTGTGAGGACTGGATGACAATCTACATACTTACTTTTCTGAAAGTGATAATTTGTAATCTTATTTACAATTATTTGTTTGTCCATATAATATCGTCAACGAGGTCAACGTTGTATTTACAACCCCCGTGAGAGAATAACATTAATATACAGCACGGTACCAACATAATGAATTTACTCTTTTCATTTACTGTCCTCACCTTAGCTCATTTTCCAAGTTTTACTGCGTATTTAATGGCGATATTAAAAATGGTATTGCGAAAAGTGTCGTTATTGTTGAAATAACCACTTCATTTTGTTTACATTAGATAGAAGAGAATGGTTCCATATTTTTGGGTTCGGTTCGACTGAACGGATGTATGCGGTTTTCGTTTTTGTGGACCAAAAATTTCCGTACACGTATCATGTGAACAGTAGGTACTAACATCTATCTATCTATCATCACGCCTTTTAACCCAAGAGAGGTAATCAGAGACAATCGAATGCCATTTCTTACGATCCTGACATACCTCTTTCGCTTCTTTTATATTCATCATACCTTTCATACATGCTCGGCGATTGTGTGTATGTTCAATCTGCCAGCATTTCCTTTCACTTCAGCCATATAAACCTTTATAGTCAATCTTTCATCCTTCATTCTTTCAACGTGTCCAAACCAGCGTAAACTACTTTTCTTAGTCGCAACATCATCTTTCACTCCTACTACTACTTCAGTACTAGCATTGACGGTATTTGATAGAAGTTGGGGAAAAAGTTTTCTGTCAGTTCGCTCATGGGATAATGACCAATACTTTATAATTAAATACAGATTTGTACAGAAAAATAATATTATATTATAAATGCAATATAGGTGCGTCGGGGGCCGAGTGGTTAAGACGTATGACGGGTTCGATCCCAGATTCCGGCCATATACCAATGCCGTTTTTTAAATTAAAAACTATGTGCATAATCCAACCAATCACACTTAGAGGATTTTCCATCTAAATATACCTCAATAGAACTGGCCACTCATTAGGTATAGCCTCACAAATACCATCGGCTGAAAGAGGGACACTTGATCTTCCGTTGGGTACACAGGTATTACAATATAACTTCAGTTTTGTGTGTGTGTATAGTATTATGTAACTAGTTATTTTGATGTTTTGCTAGCGAATCGGAATACACACTGATTTTTAAGTTTTTGAGATTTTAATCCGTACTGTACAATTTCATCGGGGATTACGATATTTGAACTGAAGGTGGACTCATGGCCGTTAAACCGTGTATTTATTGCTACAAAAAAAGCTTGACTTTTTTCATGCGAATTTTAATGTTACTCTTTGATATTTTAAAAGTTTGCAAGGCTCCAATATCCATAATTTTTCAGGGACAAATTATTCGAAATTTCTCTGTAAATAATCTAAGTGAAGTAGCTGTTATTTTTTTTTAATGGCTTTTATTGAATAATAAATATGGGTGGTTAAACTTTGCCACCGTTTTCTCTTTCATAATCTATCACAAAGCTCTTACTTATAAAACCCATTGAAAAAATAACAGCTACTTCACTTAGACATATTGAACAACTATATGCTAAATTACAGTGGCACAGGTGGATTACTTACAGAGAAATTGAGAATAGTTTATCCCAAAAAAATTATGGATATAGGCATGGACTTAAAAAAGTAGAGGACGGATCGCCGCTAAGACAAAAGTGAAGCACCAAGCGTGCATGTGTGCTACCGATTTTATTTATCTCTAATATATCTTTAAATTGTAGAATAAGTGGTAAATTACTAACTTACCTATGAAATGTGATTCCTTGAGATTTTTTATGAGTAATGGAGTTGTTTTTGCATAATTTTACTACACAAGACGGCATTGTTTTTTATTTTCTTATTGGTGGCTGATCAGCATAACCGAATGAGAATGGGTGCGTGAGACTCGTATTTACAATGAAACTGGCATAACTTGGTTGCTTCACTTTTGTCTTAGCGGCGATCCGTCCTGTCCTTTTTTACGTCCATGTATATAGGGATCTTAATTTCTTATTTATAATTTTGACCCCTGTTGTAACTTAATTTATTAGCTTGCGTCTCTCGTTCTTACTAAATGTTCTATTTGTTTGTCAGCAGGTAATGATGGCAGAAAGGATTTTGGTTAGTTAAAAAAAGAAAGGGCAGAGATCTCGATGACACAGAAAATTAATTTATTTATTTATGCACTACTTTTCCACTCCCGGCTTCGCTTGTAGCTTGCTATTAGTAAAAATAACTTTTAAAATCGGTTCAGTAGTTTGAGAAACTTCATCTTAGTAGAGCCAACTTGAAACCTGGAGGTCCCGGGTTCGCTCGCGTGCTTCGGAAGGCGTCCGCATTTCTTCTTAAAAGTAACAGATATTTACGTCTGTTATAGAAGCGACACATCTAGGTCCATTAAGTGCAGCAACAGGCTTGCCACCTTTTCAATATGGACAATTGGCAAAAAGTGAACTCTGTTACCGGTGTCTCTGGCGACACTGCAAGATATAAAGGCTATTAAGGTGCGTGTGTGTATTATTATTTGAAATTGTTGACAATTGACAGGAATCATGCATTTTTTGGGACTTCACTAATCTTTTTATCTATCTATCATCACGCCTATGCCAAGAGGGGTAGGCAAAGACAATCGAATGCCATTTGTTACGATCCTGACATACCTCTTTCGCTTCTTTTATATTCATCATACCTTTCATACATACTCGGCGATTGTGTGTACTTTTAATATTTCCATCGATCAATACATTTGCGGATAATCTTGAATATTAGGGTGAAGAATATTTAATGTCTAAATTTCATTTCGGGATAGAGAGATTAATGGACGTCAGTAGAAGCCACGAAATGTAATATACGAGTACGTCTAAATCACGATTCGACTCTACGACTTAATAAAACTGTTTATGTTGTTTTTATTTTTCAAGAAATAAAACTCTGTTTCCTTCTGAAAAGTACGAAAATATTTTCAAAAGCTCGTGTTTAGGTTATGAGGTTGCTTCGTAACAAAGATTAATGATGGCCATATATCATTATGTGAGATTGCCTATGTACACTAAAGCCATTACGAAATAAATAACTTGTATGGATTCTGCCCAGATATTTTGGATTATGGGAACCGAAATGAAGAAATCTTAACAAGTTTTATGATTTTCTGTGAAAATAAATTTATACTATACACATTAGTTATAATTCTATCAAAGATGGGATATGTTATTTTCACGATTGGCTATTATTCAAAAATATGCTTCGAAATCGCTGAAAAAAAGTTTCAGCGTCATATCGGTTAAGACGTCTGGTATTAACTAGGCAGACCACGGGTTCGATCCCGCAAGGTATGTACCATGCATGTACCAATGGGTTTTTAATTAAAGACTTAATGTACCTACATAATCCGACAAACCACACTTAGAGGCTTTTCCATCTAAATATAACTCAACAGAACTGGCCACTCGTTTGGTCTAGCCTCACAAATACCATCGGCTAAACGAGGGAGACTTGATCTTACGCTGGGTACCCTGGAACCGTAACACGGTTTCGGGAGCTGTAAGGCAATAATATAAAATATTGGGTTTTATTTTTACAATCTGTTCTTTGTTTCATTTCGATGTTTTCAAAGACTTTCTATGGTAACAACTTAATAAGAGAGATCTATTTATTTATCTTTTAATGAACTTCCTACGCTTTCTGTATCAAAATAAGTTATGAAATTATCTCTAAATAATAGACGGTAATCACGGCACATGCCATTCAGTAAATAGAAAACACGTTTATATAATTCTAAAGCTAAAAAATATTATAAATAATGAGATTTGAAGACGCCATCATAATATAATAAGTGCCCCGGCTACACCGTAAACAGAGCCACTCAAGAAAAACGTCTCATAAAAATTTGATAGGCTTTAATTCCGAAAAAAAATGTAGCCCATGAATATTGAATGGAAGACGTAATAAAATGACATTATACTTTATTTCATCGGAAACACGAGACCTTTTTAAAGCCCTTTTTCGTTCGAATATTGGAAAGTTTATTTGCTTCGTTTTTTCTTTTATTTTAATCGAACGTGATTTTAATATATAACTGACAGGGAACAAGACAATATTATAATAGGTAGAAATGTTTATTTTAATATAATTAAGTAGGTAGATGTAAGTGAAAGGAAATGCTGGCAGAGGACGACCTATGTGTACTTTTATTAAACATATAAAAAATGTTTTGATCGATGAAAATATTAAAAGTACACACAATCGCCGAGCATTTATGAAAGGTATGATGAATGTAAAAGAAGCGAAAGAGGTATGTCAGGATCGTATCAAATGGCAATTGATTGTCTCTGCCTACCCCTCTTGGGATAAAAGGCGTGATGATAGATAGATAGGTAGGCGGGTGCCCGGTGCATGCGCAATTTATATTATTTTTCTCCTCTCAGGTAACCCTAAATTATTTATTTTGGTAATTACACTTAGTTCATACAAGAAATTTCATTAAAAGTAAAGTGGAATCTTCCTCTTTTAGCCGATGGTATTCGTGAGGCTATACCTAACGAGTGGCCAGGTCTGTTATTATTACAATTAGATATTATACTAATCAGGATATTAAATTGTATACTTCTTAACTCATTCGTGGTCCTAATTTCATATAAATAACTCAATAATTGTGGACAGTGTTACCAGTATAAGGCCGTGATGGTTATTCAATATATTTTATGATGTGCCAACATGTACCATAATGTTACTCTGTGACCACTTTCAATCAATTCACTTTGAATTGGATAGAATGTGACTTTTAAAATCCTCCATAGCAACAGATCATGAAACTACTGAACCGATTCTAATTTTTTTTTCACAAATTGTAAGTTACGATATCCCTGAGTTAATGTAGGTATATTTTATTTTGATCGAAAATATTCACGAGCGAAGCATAAAAGTATAAAATAGTAAATATTGTATCTTTAATTTCATTGACAATTCAACACAATGCGTGCTTATCTATGGTTAAAAATTCCGCCTTCACATTTCAGCTTAGTTCACGAGATTATGATTTTGGAGTGCTGCCTGTTATATTTGCATGAAAACACAGTTAACGCTAAACGCGATGGGGAGTTGCTTGTTGTTAACTGTTGAATATAAAACCAGGAATAATTAAAGTTTAGAACCGCGATTAGAGACTATATTCTTGCCTATTCAAAATGTTGGCACGTTTCGGAGATTCGTTGTAACCTAGGTTACATTACGTAAGTTTGTTCGAAACTCTTTTGTCCATAATTGTCCAATTTTGGGCAATTTCTTGTCACTATGCCACGGTTTTATTCAGTTATATCCATAATCTTTCTGGGATAAACTATTCCCAATTTATCTGTACCTAAATAATCCACATGCATTTATAGTTACTTATTCAATATATCTAAGTTAAATAGCTGTTATTTTAATAGCAATTTTTTGATAAAATTAAATAGGAAATATGGGTGGTTAAACTTTTCCCCCGTTTTCTCTTTCATAATCTATCACAAAGTTCTTAATTTTTTTAAAGCGCTGTTATACCATTACCCTTCAATTATATACATCGCGTTTTTTTTTGTAGCTTCTTGAAAATTCAATTCATAATATCATAATAAAATTATCATCGGCTAAAAGACTATCAATATTTAAAACCCAATTAATCTTTATATGAAATTGTAGCAATTCTTTATAGTTATTTTCTTTGTTATAAACCGCATTAGAATTATTTAAGATCAACTATTGTAATAGAATCGCTTGCTAAACTAACTTTCTTACAATGAAATTCTCGTTTCAAAATGAGAATTGTTTCTTGCTGTATGCTTTGTGAATACCAGATTACTGCAAACTAGGGATAGCTTTTGCTTTAAATTGCTGGAAAGTTTTGAATTACAGATTTCATAATTCTGCCATTTGGGGGCTATTTCGTGTGTCTTAGCAAATAAGCTAAACATCTGCCGATTTTTTTCGAAAAGTTGAAAGCAGAGAAAAATGTTGTCTCTATTACTCGCTTGCATTTTACAATGTATCTATCTCACAGTAATGAGTGCACGCACGCGCTCATATGTGTTTTAGCGTTAAAAAGTGAACCTTTAATCCTTGAATTGAGAGATATATCACATTCGATTTATTTATGAATAATGCGGAGTGAAAGATGATATTATGACTAAAATAAATAAAAGTAGTTTACGCTGGTTTAGTTACTTTGAAAGAATGAAGGATTTCAGGAAGAAATTATGACAGAGAACGACCCAGGTGTACTTTTATTGAACATATAAAAAAAAATGATCGAAGCCAATATTAAAAGTAAACACAATCGCCGAGCATGTATGAAAGGTATATGATGAATAGAAAAGAAGCGAAATAGGTATGTCAGGATCGTAGCAGATGGCATTCGATTGTCTCTGCCTACCCCTCTTGTGATAAAAGACATGCTGATATAAATTATCGTGCAAAGTAAAATATAATATTATATATTTAAATACACTATATTTAGTTATAATATTTTTGCAACTTTTCAACAAACATCATATATAAGGAGTTGCGCTACCACTAAGATTCTAAAAATCTAAGTTTCCATTACATTAAAGTTGACAACATAGTATATTTGCACCTAAATTGACGCAATAAAGGCAAATGCACCCTATAAAGCAACAATAGAACTTTCCCCAGAGCAAATAAAGTGGTCAAATCCTGGCCACATCTCATTGCATCCCCTTTATGGACTCAGCACAATACAAATGACTCCATTTAAGAGAATCGCTCGCCGATAGTCCCTCAAAAACCGTCCAATATTTACAAATTCAACACTTCAAATGACACTCCAAACTGTTCATTGTAAGAAATGACGTCAGCAACCCCTATATCCACTATTGCTTCTGTTTACACGGGCATAGTAAAACTAAATCAGAATGATAACTTCATACCATCGATTTCATCATAAAAGTAATAATATACTAGAGATGCAGTTTTAGTTCCATCACTTACTTATGGAAGCGAGACTTGGGTATGGAATAAGAAGCATGAAAGTAAAATAAATGCAGTGGAAATGCGGTCTTTACGTAGAATGTGTGATATAAAGCGTATTGACCGCATCCGGAACAATGTCATTAGAGAAGAATGAGGTGTAAAAGATGATGTTGTGACTAAAATGATGAAAAGTAGTTTACGCTGGTTTGGAAACGTTGAAAGAATGAAGAATGAAAGATTGACTAAAAAGGTTTATATGGCTGAAGTGAAAGGAAATGCTGGCAGAGGACGACCTAGATGTACTTTTATTTTTTGAAGCTATTTCTGTTGAGGTATATAGATGGAAAAGCCTCTAAGAACGGTTTGTCGGATAATGTACCTAGATTTTTTATTATAAAAACCCATTGGTACATGGTCGGATGTAGGAATAAATTTGGAATAGGGAAGTAGCATGAAGTTACACTACTGTTATCCTTTTACTGTGACACGGGCGTCCCTCACGAAGAGAGAAAGCGATAATAGCCTGCCTTTTCTTAAGAATGTTAAAAAGGTATCTTGTATTCAAGTCACTGCTCGACGGGTTTAGGTTTTTGATTCCGTTTCTTAGAGCGGATGTGATGCGTTGTTTCCCGGAATGGTAAAAGTTTTATACCTACTTCAACTCTAACCACAATTAAAATTTATTAAATTTATGTGTACGTATATGAATTTTTGCTTGTCTGTTTAGCTAGATGTTTGTCCACAATTTGCTCCGAAATTACTGCATGAATAGGTATGTGGTTATTATTGTTATAAAGATATTTTTTCGTCTTAACTTATACTTAAAGTTTGAAACAATAATGCAAGGACCTAAAAATCGAGAAAACCCATTCAAAAAAGAAGGAGAAGGTTTTCAATTCAGACCTTTTTATATGAACATCGGTTACTCCGCCAGTTGTGAACCGATTTCGATGATTTCTTTTTCAATCGACAGATAATTCTTCCGGATTAGTTCCATTTTTATCTCATAGAAATTGGTTAATGATTTTTTCAGAAATTTAAAAAACTGACTGAGTCAATTTTTAGCTTCATGTTAAAATGATTTTATTTAGTTAAATGTCCACTGATTTCAAACCTTTTTATAACTATTAAACAAATCAGAGTCATGTTGTATGAGGGTTACATTACAATATAGTAAATTAAATTCAGACTCAATGTCACAAATAACCTCGACGGGCAGGCAGGGTAATTTACTGGGACCCGTACGCGTTGATAAGTCGTGGTCCTTGTACTGTGCGCAAAATAAATTAGGCTTCCTAAATTGAAGCAGTTACTCGCGACTTTGCAAATATATGTAGGTAAAATACGTATCTAATTATTTTGTTAGATAATTTAAAATAATATAACCAGTTTTTAAATTCACTATTATTATTATTTATTTAAGAGTTATGCTCCTTCTTTGTTCTCTGCTCTCAATTTGACTTCCTGGTACGACACGACATTCAGTTTTTCTTTAACTTGTTCTAAATAATTGCGTCTACCGCTCTTCCCTTAAAGTTTTCCTTCAATAATGGTTTTCATAATCTATACTAATATTATAAAGAGGTAAAGTTTGTAAGTTTGGAAGGGAGTAATCTTTGAAACTACTTGTCCGATTCTAAAAATTCTTTCACTAATAGGAAGATACATTATCCCTGAGTGCTATGATATATTTTATTTTTATTTAAAAATATCCACGAGCGAATCCGGGGGCGGAAAGCTTGTTAAATTATACAATTACTAGCCACACCGCCTCCGGCCTCGCATGGGTACAATATGGGTTTACAACAATTTTAATACCTACATAAATACGCTTATAACTACTTATCTATTAGAGATACCTACCCATTTTGTAGATCATTTTATTCTACACAATTCTTTCCTACATCATTTTGTTATATCTCTGACGGATTAGACTGCATACGCCATGAAAACTCGCTGCTACTAACTTTTTCCTCCACTTGATTCACTTATACTGTTAATGCTAAGCTCCTAAACATGATAGGTCCATGTTTAATACTGGTAAACCTTCTCGGTGAATCAACCTATCTAGTAGTAAAAACGGCAACAAGATTCGTTCAGTAGTTTATGCGTGAAAAGGGGCACATACTGATAGACAGGTGGGAACCTTTGATTTATATATACTACCTGTTCGCCCCGGCTTCGCCCGTGGATATTTTCAAATAAAATTAAATAAAAAAATCCTACCCGATTGCAGCACCACCTACCGGGTCCAAGTGTGAATCTAAGCCATCCAGGGACACACTCAAACACACACACAAACTCAAAATCGGTCCAGCCGTTTAGGAGGAGTTCAGTGACATACACACGTACAGAAGAATTATATATTCTAAGACACCTATAACATATAAGTAGATGTATTATCGTTAGGGAAATAGTTAAAAATCCCTAACATAATTAAGAGTTAGCTATATTTTATATCATATAAAGTACCTTCAAAATTACATGTTTCTAATAACTAATGATTGATTACCGATGTCATTATTCAATTTATTTATGTAAAAGTATAGATTATTAAATTCCCAACCTATTTAAAAAAAAGTTAACGAGTACTGTATACTGATAAAATGTATTGAAATAAAACTCTTTTAATTTACTGTAGCAACAAAGACATCACAACAAAGTGAGTAAACGAGTGGGCAGTGGCCATTAAAGACATTGGGTGACTCTATAATTATTCTCGTATTTTCTGCTGACGCTCCAAATCCAAACAACAGAACAAGTCTCCGCCGCGGCACAGTACACGGCCAACGTTGGGTCGGAAAAGATCATTTCGCAGAACGCAATTAAACTTTAACTTCATTAAAGAAAATACCTTATTTTCTTTCTTTCAAATAGGACAGCCATATTGTTCCCGGACCAATTCTGCCCCCTATTGTTTTGTTTTACAATGAAAGGCGTAATTCACTGCTTGGGCAATTGTAGAGTCCCTCGTCACAGTTTTTCCTTTAATTGGAGCACGTCACAAAAATATTAAGTGCCTCGCCGAGTGGCCATTTACGTTTTATGGGAACATCGCGGGACGAATACGATCTTAGTTTTTCCATTATTTTTATTACTTTCTATTGTGTACAGTTAATCACTTGATCTCTGAAGTAATAAAAGTGGGCGATTTTGTACTATATAACTTAATACTTCAACTGATTTCTACTCTGTTTTATTAAGGGGAAAGTCAATCGTTTTGGGTTAATTATACTTTAATGAAAACATTTAAGATTCTTATTATATCCCATACTTACTTCAATTAGGAACAGACTGGGTAATTTAATTTAACTTTATTCTGAAGTTGCAGACGGTAACAAGTTTATTTGCAATTAAATGAGTTTCTAATAATAATTCTGTTAGTAATAGGAAGAAAGAAGTAGAAACAAATAAAGTTTTAAATCAAAACTAATATCTCGCGAGATGACTTCCAGTTCCCTAGAAGTTATTTCACATTTCGCAGGTGCTATGCTAGAAATGCGATGTTTTCACAAATAACATAGAATATGTTGGAGTGTAAAGTGGAACGGTTGCAAACTCTACCCGTCTAAACTATTTCAAGTGGCAATGAAACACTCTTGTTGAAGGAAATATTAAATTTTTCATTTTTCTCTCCTCCTTTACATGGTTTGTGACAATTGCTACAAAGATACAGCTTTCTCAAAGCTTCATTCACAAAATTGAAGATTAAATGACGTCTAGAGCAGTGGCGAAGATGAGTTTTTCAGTTCGTATCTATACTGACAGCGGAAGCCAAAGAACCTAATTTTACATTTTCTACTTAAATTTCTTCGATTACAATACATGTCATCTATATAAATATACTTTATGTACATAAGTAAACACCCGAAACGTGTACTTACATAGTTGGCAAAGTGCCAAGTAAATATAGATACGACCATCTAATACTTTACATTAGAACCTTAAATTCTACCTTATTCGGTAAAACTTAGAAGCGAATTTTCATTGGCATAGCTTTTCCAATAGAGCCTCTTGAACTTGATGCCTAACCATTCTTATCTACCCAGCTTATTGAGGGAATAATTTTATTATTCGCCTTTGAACATTATTTTAGAACATACAAAATTCACTTTAGCTATTTTGGACGTTAGATAATGCAAACGACACCTTCAAGAAGAGAAATGAAGTTGAATGTTCGAGAAATTGTTGAAAATTTGAATTCAGACTGAAAATTAATTTTGTAAAAGTTAAATATTACTACCATACCTAACTTTAACTTGCAGCTTTGAGTTCGGTTCCCAAAAATAAATTTAGAGCAAGGAACCTTTATAGTTTCAACATGTCCAAAGTCCATTCGTTATTTTATCAGTAATTTCCATTTAAAAATACTTTTGAATTATTTTATGTCTTGTCCTTATATATGCAGAAATACAATAATTTTTACAATCAACATTCAGACAGTTTAAAAGCTAAAAGAAACTTAAGATTTCTCAGCGTTGTTCTAATGACATAGTTAAAAAAGTCGCCGTTTTAAAGTCGTGATTTCGCTACGGACCACGTAACCGAAGAGTCTTTGTAAGGTTCAACTCTTTGTGAACTCCGGAAGTGTAATTAGAGAGACGGAAGTGACCTCACGCGGCATCTCTAAGGAAGAAAAACGCTTCTTTTTAACACCGGACACAACCTATTGGGACTAAATTCACCTTTTATGAATAAACCTGAATAAACTGACTTTGTTAATTCTTTTCTTATCACATTTTTTCAACAACATTCTGAAATTATTATTTCACACGTCTGATAGGATTTGGATATCAATTGGGGTTCAATTTTTACCTTTTCGATTTTCTATTTCAAATTAAAAGCGTTCTTATGTTTTATTGAACTTTTGTTCGCATTCATTGAAATATTTATGAAAAATGAATTACTTAAACTATTTTTGTAGTCGCGAAGAAAGTTCTTTAGGCGCGTTGAGCTATTTTTGGTAGGGGAAAATGTAATGGGTTTGCGTCACGACATGCTCATGAATTGGGCACGGCTAGAGAATGCTTGAATTTGGAATTTGGGTACTTACTGGGTCGCTGCTGGGTCGGGCATTTCTGGCCGGCAATTCTCGTTCAAACCGTTATTCATAGTTTTAAGTTTTCACTTCTGTTGGCAGTCCTCATGACTGCCTATGTTTTTTGTTTGCGAATCTCGTCCAGATAATCGTTGGAAGTTTAGACAAATTCATTCGGGTATTGCAGAGCCTATTCTGGACATACTACATCTAAAGTCAAACAATGAAAAATCCTAAAATTACTTCAAATGTTATTTTAGATTTTAATTTAGATTGACATATTCAAGACAAGTCGAGTGAATAGGGAATGGGCGTAGATGTGGGCGACAGTTACAATATTAATAAATCTCTGACATAGGTATCATTACTCAATGTATTTCAATGGTATTGGCTGTCATGTCACTATCCAAATAATTAAATTTATATCTTAGACAAATACAAAAATATAGACAGATCACGATGGTCGATAGAGTAGAGTCCAAAATACTATACTTGTAAGGTGCCATTGAATTATATCTATATATTATTTCTGAAAGGGGTTTATTCGTCGGCATAAAATATCTCCATTAAAACTGTATCAAATTTAATGTTTGATACACCATTTTGATTAACTCTAAAGACGAAAAATAAAAAAACAAATCAAAATTAAATGTTTGTTCTAAAATTAAACTAATTTATTTATTTTGTAAAAGACGCCATCTATTAGAGATTAGTTGAACTATGACAACAATATTGACACCACTAATGGTGTAAAGTCATCTAGTATTACTAATTATATGGAAATTACATCTTAAACTTAAACTTATCCCACAGACCTCAACTCGTATCATTTCTCTTTCTTTAATTTGCTCACGAGAGAGACGTAATTGAAAAAGGCGCAATTTTTGAACCACAAAATTTGTTCCACCTCAATCGACCATCGTGATCTGTTTACATTTTTTGTTCGTCTGCACAACTTATAAACTTGAAAAGTTTTCCCGTACAATTTTAATAATATTTAGAGCGACCCAAGATAAAATCGCATCGAATAACCCGTGCAACACCTGCCTCATCATATTTAGATATTTACCAAAATCGGTGCCCGTGGCGGAGCTTATTTCTCTTATGCATAAGGCATTCAACTTTATTGCTATAGAATATTGGAAACAGCGTCGTGTCAGCAACACATTTCGATGCAAAATGTTTTGTATTTTATACTAAGTGCTTTAGAATAATGAACTTTACTGCAAAGTGTTAAGGTTCTGAATTAAATGCTTTTTATAGAGGGTTGTGGGGTTAGATGATAGTGGTACGAGGTGGCCCGTATAGTTGGCAGGTAGCCAGATAGTGCCAGTCGTAACGCCTATAGAAGACTACAATGAATGACAGAGTATACCCTCAACGAAACCCGTAAAAAGTAAAGCATTTTATAATTGAAATGCTTAATCTTAATCTTTAATTAATTTTATCTACGTCTGATTTTCGAGCAATGAACGATTACAATACCTACGCAAACTTTTACAACCTAATTTAGAAAATTGTTGCAAATGACACGTAAAGTCAGTAGGGACTTCCTTATTTTGAAAGAAGTGAAAGCTTTAATCCCGTCAAGTGTCACTACAGGCTGAAATTGTTAGCAACTCGCTAAAAGTAGGCATTGTTACAGTAGTTTTGTGTATTATTTTTAAATAAATACAAGCTGTTCACCTGTGGGGCCCACACTAACTTCCATCCCCTATTATAAACCCCTAGGGGGTGGTTTCAAAGAAAAAGCTTAGGAATCAAGCTGTCTCCGTATACAATTTCATCAAAATCGGTTTAGTGGTTTATCCGTGAAAGCGTAACAGACAGACAGAGTTACTTTCGCATTTATAATATTAGTATGGATACCGGTCCCAGGTACCTAGGCGGAAAACAAAGTCTCCCTCGTTTAGCCGATGGAATTTGTATAATATTTTGTATACGGAACCCTACATTAATCAAAATCCGCTACGCACTTGACCGGTATTCCGTGTCAAGAATCTGTTATCTGAAAATAAAGTTAAATACGTAGAAAACAATCAATTTGTATTGATTCAATTTAGGTGGCGATGCTTCGATCCCACTAGGCCGCGGTCGGACGTTACGATAAACGGATTATGTCAGCCCGCTGTCAGCTCATAGGGTCCGTCTTGTTGGGTACTGAGCAGAAAATTCTTATAGTACGTATTTACGATTCCGTGAAAATTGGTACACTTTTAGAATATTCTGTGAATTCTGTAGCTGGCAAGTGTTTTTGGTTGAATTGATTGTAGAATAAATGTCATACAGATGATGTTGTGACTAAAATGAAGAAAAGTAGTTTACGCTGGTTTGTACACGTTGAAAAAATAAAGGATGAAATATTTATTAAAAAGGTTTATATGGCTGAAGTGAAAGGAAATAGTGGCAGAGGACGACCTAGGTGTACTTTTATTAAACATATAAAAACAATATTGATCGAAGGCAATGTTATAATAAAAGTACACACAATCTCCGAGCATGTATGAAAGATATGATGAATATAAAAGAAGCGAAAGAAGTATGCCAGGATCTTAGCAAATGGCATTCGATTGTCTCTGTCTACACCTCTTGGGATAAAAGACATGATAATAGAGTTTCATATAATTCATATGATTTCGTGAAAATTAGTACACTTTTAGATTATGTGTAAGTGTTTTTGGTTAGATTGATTGTAGAGTTCCACGGAATGTTTTATTTCCTAGAATTAGAATTTAAAATTCCATAAATATCGGTCTGAAAATCTACACTTATATTTCAACCTGGCAAGTGTTTTCGCTTTTTAAACAGTGGTTAGCGGTTCGATATATTGCACAACATGTAATTTTATATGTATTTGTTTTTGAATTGTATTGCATGGTTGAGAAAAATGTTTTCTACGCGTAAGGTGTACTTTCTAAAAATTTAAATTTATTTATTATTCAATTTTAGTACATTTAATTCTTTAATTAAAATTAGCCAAATAACTATTTTTACCAGCATAACTTTGGGAAATAAAATATAGCCGATTTAAATGATATTTCTTCCTAATATTCTTTTATGAAGTTCAAGGAAATACATTTAGCAAAGTGATCTTAGGTAGGTATCTATGCTTTGATCCTATTACTAAGGCTCCGCTATCCGTCCGTCCGTCCGTCCGTCCGTCTGTCTGTCACCAGCCTGTATCTCATTAACCGTGATAGTTGAAATCTTCACAGATGATGTATTTCTGTTGCCGCTATTACAACAAATACTAAAAAACAGAATAAAATAAATATTTAAGGGGCTCCCACAACAAACGTGTTTTTTTGCCGTTTTTATACATAATAGTACGGAATCCTTCGAGCGCGAGTCCGACTCACACTTGGCCGGTTTTTTATTCTCCTGAATCATTAGTTTCATAGTTGTAATTTGTACTTCTTACATTACTTCAGTAGAAAGCGTAATGCTCTTAAAGCGATAGTGCGCATCTCTCAGTCTTGCATAAAATTTAGCTTAAATGCACTTTATTATGCTAAGTTTCGTGCAAGGTTCCCGGATAAGGTGTTAGCTGCGATAAACTTTAAATCACTTTAATGGACAGATTTTCTCTGGCCTTGGAATATCGTATTTATAAGACAGAAGTTCTTGCGCTTGTAGAAATATGGAACTGTGACTTGGCTTAGTATGGATTTAGCAAAATTTAGCATTTATTCAGTCATGTTTTAGACACTAGGGAATCATTTATAAACATTTTCTGTTACCTAGTTGCTGAAAGAAATTAAAAATGAAATAAATAATTAGTAGAAAACGGCATGTTAGTAATTGCTAAGCAACTATGTACAAATATACAAAAGGCTAGGGGCCGATTCTCGCTCTTTATATATTTAGTACAATTAGAGATTTCATAAATAAATGATATTTTATACTATATATCCTTAAAAAAATAAGTCGTCAAAATGGGTACCTACATATTATTTCATCGAGATATTAAGAAAAATTTACTTATTGAGTCAGTTTTTTAAAAATTTCAAAAAAATTACTGAACCAATATTCACTAAAAATGGGACCACACGGGAAACACCAGCTTTCAAATTAAAAAGAATTATCAAAATCGGTTCACCCAATCGAAAGTTTTGAGGTAACAAACATAAAAAAATACAGTCAAATTGAGAACCTCCTCCTTTTTTTGAAGTCGTTTAAAAATTAGAGTAATCTCTACGGAAAATATCACAAAAATAACTACTTTTAAAAAGACTTAATTCCTTGGTAACGAGACATGGATGTCGTATGTCAAGGGATAAACTCGTTTTTTCTCACGTTATATATTAAACTACTTGCTTCAGATATTAAAAACTGCGTCATTTGAGATCCGCCATGTTTTTTCGACACATCTCTATTTGACATATTGTGCCGAGTGGTCATTTATAGTCGACTAAATATCTAAAGTATTGTTGTTTTGTTGACCTATTACTGTGGGGCCCAGTACCAGATTTATTTAGAATTATGGAGGAAATTATGAAAGCACTCAGTCACATCCAAAAAGAGTTGGAAGAACAAAAACTCACCATACAAAAAAGCGGCGAACAAGTGACAGAACAAGTAACACAAAATATAAATGGCATTATGGAAGAAAAATTCAGAATATTGGAAGAAAAATATGTCAACCTCCAAATAAAAGTAGAAAATCAAGAGAAACGTCTTTACTTCTTGGAAAAACAAGAAAGACAAAGAAACATTGTATTTTTTGGAATAAAAGAGAAGGAGACATCTTACTTAAACTTAGAGAATATTTTGGTTGAGTTTATCAAGAAACATTTTGATATAATCATTGAACGAAGAGACATACAAGAAATAAAGAGAATTGGAAAGAGAGGAGAAAGATCTAGACCAATCGTTGTCACTTTTACTAATCTAGGATTGAAAATCGATATATTTAAGCAAAAAGGTACACTAAATGACACAACATATTACATAAAAGAAGACTATCCGCGTGATGTATTAAATAAAAGAAAAGAACTACAAGAGCAAATAAAGATTGAGAGAAAAAAAGGGAACACCGCCATAATAAAATACGATAAACTAATAATACTGGACAAAAACAGAAACACATCGAGCAAGAGAAACCTTTCAATATCTCCTGAAAATATTTATACTCAAGAAAGAATAAACAACAAAAGTCTGGTCCAAAATTAAATGTCCAAAGGTCAAATAGTGCCTCCGAAGGAGTTATAAAACCAAGCATGTTGAACTTCTTGACAAATAAATATACAACGAATAAAAATGCATAGCCCCTGGTCGTGGTCCAAAAGGAAGTAAACAATTGACCGTATAGTCGCCCGGGCACTCTACTAGATTGACAATGCAAAAGAGAAATCGCACAGATACGCGTATGATAAAACGAGACATATAGACGAGACCGTTTTCGAATACGCTAACAGCCTGAAGCAGCCTAGCGTCAGTCGTAATTTCGGATATTTTTAGAAAATGTCCTGTTTTAAAGTTTAATTTAGGGTTTAGTTGACGTGATTAATTATGGTTACTATTATACTGGTATACTGCCTGGATGTAACAACTCATCTAAGATGAAAAATTCACACATGTGTCTAGTCCTAATCGAGCGCCAGCATTACATCTATGCTCTCAGTTATCCCTTGAGGGGAGTGCATTAAAATAGTCCTATGGTCCTATGCCCTTTCCTAGGAAGCTTTCTTCGTATCATTTCATCAAAATCGGTTCAGTGGTTTAGCCGTGAAAGCGTAACAGACAGACATAGTTACTTTCGCATTTATAATATTAGTATGGACTATTATAAATTAGAGGTTCTCAACCAATACCGCATTGACTAAGTATCAAATCTTCTGTTAGCGTGTCGCCGAACACTAAAAAGAAATGCTTTTATACATACAGTTAGTCAGAAAGGTTGTTTTTACAAAGAAAATTCCGAAAAAATACGTTACTAAGCACAACTCCCACATTCCTCGTAGGCAGGCCGCAATAATGCAACGTCTATTTGTCAGGATCAACGTGCCGCGGAGAAAAACTAGATGTGTTGTGGGGAACAAATATTTTGGCAAAACTTGTTTACGCCATGTTACCGTCTAGGCTTGTACTTCATTTTTATCTGTGACTATAGACTTTCCGCCCCCGACTCCGCCCGTGGATTATTCGAACAATATACAATATAGCATATGTAACTCAGGGATATCGTAGCTTTCTGTTAGTGAAGTAAGTTTTAGAATCGGTTCAGTAGTTTTTGAGTTAAATAGTTAATTGAGGGGTTGATTTAAAAAAACCTTTCTTAGTGCACCTTTACACCTCCTTAGGAATATACCTTCCAATTTTCACATTTATTATTATTAGTTCTTTTTATTTTTGATATTTTAAATAATAGGATTACTAATTCTGCAAATGTAAAATAGCTTAAAAACGTTAATTAATATTTAAAATTATCAATTTTAACCAAAATAAAACCTTTAAGAATTTTGAATAAGACTACTCCAGACAAACGGACCTTGCGCAATCAGTTTATTTATATATCATTTTGTTATATATCTGACGGATTAGACAGCATATGCCATGAAAACTCGCTGGAGCTAATTTTTTCCCCGACTTGATTCACTAATACCGTTAATGCTTAGCTCTTAAACATGATAGGTCCATGTTTGATACACGTAAACCTTTCTCGTGAATCAACCTATCTAATTGTGGAAATTTCATCAAAATCCGTTTAGTAGTTTTTGCGTGACAGACAAACAGAAGCCTCGGGGGACTTTGTTTTGTAATATATAGATGAAAATAATATGATCACATCAAAATTAATTTAGCTTTTTTTTCAGAATTCTAAAACATTTATTTATTTAATATTATATGGTGTTGATTTTATGCCTACCCCTCTTGGGATACAAGGGGCGATGATAGATAGATAGATTAATTTTGAAATCACAGACAGACATCTTAAAATTTATTTCTATAGGGAGTTGCAAGGCAAAAGTGAACACTTTTACTAGTGTCTCTGCCTCTCTGTCCACACCGCAAGATATAAATGCCGTAACGTTGTGTGTGAGTTCGTTACTAAATATATGTGAACTATTATCATAGCCATGAAAGAAAAGCATGTAAGGGAGTTGTGGGCATGTATTCTTGAAGAATCCAATTAGTAAATCTAGCAAACGAGAGTTCCTACTGAAAACGTTACCGCACAGCATGTTACTAAAGTTGTGCCAGTGAAGTGAGCGATGCACTATGTCTCTCCTGAAATTCCTGAAAAACCGGCTGAAACTGTCAGTGAGTTTAACTGTAGTGCAGTTGCGAACTTACGCTTTGTTCCCTTGTTCAGTTGGAATTTAAATTTGTGAACAGTGCGAGCAATGAACGCTTTTGTATTGAGTAGAAACCGAAAACTTTATCGCTGTGGAATAGCTATTCTAGACAGCAATTTCGATCATTTTCTAATATTGAAACGTAACATGTGTTGTTTAAATGCTGTACCTATATTTATTTATGGATTTGGTATTCGACATGAAATCAATTAAATTTCAAGTCGTGCCAAAAATGCTAAGTACCAATTTTCTTTTAAATGACTCCTTGAGCTTTGGGCACTTCTAAAAATAACAGATATTTACCGACGTCTGTTAAAGAAGTGACACATATTAAGGTCCATTATGGGCAGCAACAGGCTTGCCACCTGTTCAGTTCAATATGGACAACTGTCAAAAAGAGGACTTAGTTACTGATGTCTCTGGATACACCGCAAGGTATAAAGGCCGTAAAGATGTGTGTGTGTGTGTGTGTAAATTCATTATTTTTAAGCGTAAAGAGAAGAAAACTTTCCAGATGTTTCTAAAATATGTTATGTCCAGAATAAAAAAAAAAAAATTATTTGTGTTTGGAACAGTAAGATTAATTTCCTTTTTATTTTTAAAAACTTTAGAAACATAGAAATAAGAATCCAAACGAAAAATATAAACTTTATATTGTATGTAAGTACTTATTTTGAAACCAATGTCTTGCCACCATGAAAGCTAGTTTCCGCCCCGGCTTCGCCCGTGGAGTCTAAATTAACATATTATGGTCTTGAGTTTATACAAAAGTCCTATTGAAAAAAGCACTGCCAGTTTCTCCCGAATTTTCCAGGCAACTTTCCAATTTTTCTTTCCCTAAAATTCTGATTTTTATTTATTATTATTACGAACATTTAAAAAATAACCAAATCGGTCCAGCCGTTTTCAAGTGATGCGCTTACCAACGAACAGCATATAATTTCTATTTCACCTGCGTTGGTGATGTTGCTATATTTCGTAGGCGCTTTAAACAGAACGTCATACAAAATTGGTCTCCATGAAAATCCCTTTTATTTCAACGGGATAGTATTATAGCCTATGTATATACTGTATGTATGTATATATATAGCCTCCTACATCCAAAGTTACAATCTTTACCTCTTTTAGTATAGATAAATAGGCAATTTTTTCGTTGTCTGTGGATTCAAAAATTACGTTTCACAAAACAGTTTCATGCCCGTTTTCCCTTCTATACCAAAATAAGCAACTTTTCTCGTTTTTCGTTTAATATATTCATACGTGGTTATACCCTACAAGTAAAGCTACTGCATAAAGCCTCCCCAAATTTTCTAGAGCAGCCAATTTTCCACAACGTGATGAGAATTTCGGAGAATTATCGCTAATGTGCCCCGTTGCTTAGCAACGTGTGTAGCTCGCTTACCGACCCGTCTCACTTTTTGCTTGATTACCTATTAGGAACAGAATATTCCAAAAATAAGATATTCTTACCTAATAATTTGTTGCTAACTTATCTTTATTGAAGTACAAACCATCACGACCCGTATATATTGCGACGTAGCCAGAGAATGTAGTAACAATATCTAAATTTAGGTAGACAGTAACTTATTTTAAACAGCTTGTCGCTGCGTTTTATGTGTCTACAGCTGCCACTTCTTAAGTTTCAGTATTCCTGCTTCTTGCCGAAGAAGTGCAGGCAACTCACCGAAGCATTAGAGAAAATTAGTTCTTCTTTTGCCTGGAATGAGGATTAATTCTGAAACCTCCTAGATCTAATATTTATTTTAAAGTTTTTAGCTGCAGTGAAAATGACATCTCTATGCAAAAATTTTAATATAGAGGTAATGTAATAATCAAATATGAGAGCTTAATCTTTATTAATATATCTATATTATACATACATAATCCAACAAACCACACTTAGAGACTTTTCCATTAAAATATACTTCAACAAAACTGGCCACTCGTTAGGTATAGCCTCACAAATACCATCGACTAAACGAGGGAGACTTCCGCTGGGTACCCTGGGGTCGGCAACGGTTTCGGGAGCTGTAAGGCAACCCGTGAAGAATTAAATAAAAAAAAAAATTTTGAACTAGCCGTTACCGCGGCAATAGTAATTCCTTGCCTACATCTCGCTTCTGATTTTATTATATGTTAAGAGATTGTACCGAAATTTTAAGGATTTCCAGAGGCCTATACACTGTGCGTTTCTCGTAATTTTTTGTTAGGCAAAATAAACGCGAGCTTGAACTGACATAAACGTATTCTTATGAGATTAGCCCACTTTTTTCTTACAATATTAGCTCGACGTTTCTTTCCGCAACACGCGTTCATCCTGACAAATGTGGCTCGTATTATTGTGGGCCTTATATTTGTTAGGTAATTTATTGCGGCTTTATTTGGTTTTGTCCGCGAAATGTGATGAACTTCCCCAATGCGTTTCTCTTATTTCATGATTTATGTATTTGTTCTATTTATAAGCTCTGCTAAAAGGTTCTCGCCAGAAATTATAGATATTTCCTTTATATCTTTCGGTTGGATAAATATTCCGATCAGTAAGGTTTATTTTTGTATGGAGACGCTCACAATAATTCTCCCGTCCCATATAATTTTAATAGCATATTTCAGGCAACAATTTTTTTCAGTTACTTCTCTGCTAAATATACACTGACACTTCTCTTCACAATAGGTTCACTTGCCACCTGTTCTATTCAATATGTCTCTGGCCACACCGCAAGGCCATGAAGGTGTGTGTGTATGTTGTCAAATTTTTGACTTGATTTTATGATTTCTTTTCCATACCTACTCATGGTTTATGCTGTGGTTCAGGCGGTAAATTTGTTGTCTTCTCCACGAGAAACTGTGAAATCAGTGTGTTTTCATCAAGGATTATTAAATAAAATTTCTCATTGCGCGCATGTGTATTAATGTGCAGACGGCGTGTGATTTTAAGTGAATTTAGTTAAATTACACGGGTGTTATTTAGATGAAGTTGTGATAATTCTGTTTGTGAGGGTACGAAGACACGCAGACATTATTTATTCAAAACAAGTTTGGTGTGCGTGTCACCGACGCTTGCTGACGCTTACCAAATGTTGCAAAGTTTAACAATTTTTAAATTCACACCGAAGTAATTTATTGTACCTATTTTATAATATAATCACTATAACTACCACTTTGCCGCGGCGATCTAACGAGCATTTCTTTATTTGATTTTACAAATATTCCTTTAATTGTTTCAGGTATAACTTCGTGTTCGTGTATTTGAAATAATTTAAGAGCGAAGACGAGTTTTATAAGTAAGGATAACCGTCAAGAACATAAAATCAATATCTTTAATAACAGCCTGGATTTAATTTCCGGTTTCGAAGAAAAGTGACAAATTAGAAAAAAGGACATCGAGTGAACCTAATTTATTATGTTCTTGTTTTGAATTTTAAAACTTTTGCTCCCGAATCTAACCGAGTGGAATTAGTGGGCAAAATCTTATTTTGCTAAAAGAAAAGAAGCTGCGAATTGATACTAATTTTATTTCTAAATTTCCGTTGATTCGAAATCTATTTTTTTAATTATGGTGGCTTACTGCTTTGGATTGGAATTACATAGGTCTTGTCTTGGTAATTTTTCTCTGAAACTGAAACTTTAGTATTATGTAAGGTTACCTTGTATCAAAAAATGTAGTCCACAGCGTGTTTTATAACATGTTATATTATATAAAATAAAAATGGAGTGAAAGATGATGTTGTGACTAAAATGAAGAAAAGTAGTTTACGCTGGTTTGGACACGTTGAAAGAATGAAGTATGAAAGATTGACTAAAAAGGTTGATATGGCTGAAGTGAAAGGAAATGCTGGCAGAGGACGACTTAGGTGTACTTTAATTGAACGTATAAAAAATGTATTGATTGATGGAAATATTAAAAGTACACACAATCGCCGTGCATGTATGAAAGGTATGATGAATATAAAAGAAGCGAAAGAGGTATGTCAGGATTGTAACAAATGGCATTCGATTGTCTCTGCCTACCCCTCTTGGGATAAAAGGCGTGATGATAGATAAAAAGAAATATAACATAGGCACTTTTATTAAAAGTAGGTATAATATATTTTAAACATGAAAGAAAAAAACATTTCTAAAGCAAGCATTCGTCGTGAAGAGAAAAATTAAATAAACTGAATACCGGAAAACTGAGTAAAAAGGTGAAACGAGGGACAATAGCAAAAAAGGTCCGTTTGACCCATACCGTGTCAAATAGCCGCCGGGCGAAATGCTTTAAGTTATTTTTCTTTAATTACAGAGAAAAGGTGTTTGAGTTCTTTTCAAAGGTTACTCGATATTGATTAATTAATTAATTATTCCGGTATCATATTTCCTGGAGGTTCTAACGAAGATACAAATTCTATCGAATATAAACTCTAATGGAAGAAATAGTAAGAAAGATTTCACTGAAATTAAAATGTTTGTTTTTAATAACTTTAGAATTGTAACTGAGAAACGAACTATTTTCTCGTAAATACAGAAAAGCCAATCTCTATATATTAATTCTCAAATTTTATGATTGATTGCAGGTATCAATCAATCAAAAAAGTGAGCTTAATATTGTATCCACCGACTTATACTTTAGTCGGTGATTGTATCAAAGTTAAGATTTCATACGCCATTTTGAAGATTGACGAAAAATGAACAAACAAATTAAAACTTTCTTTTAAAATTAGACTAATACATTTTTTAAGAACGCCATCTGTTGGAGATTAGTTGAACTAACGGTGAGAAGTATTCGCACGGATTATCTAGTATGCCTTTATAACTGAGGTTATAGAATTGCAAAGCGTGTTTGTGTTATTCTTTCACGGTAAATCAGAAAAAAATTATGTAGTTCGAGGGCTACTATTTCCCGGAAATCCTTTGGAAATCTGAAAACTAAGATGAAATGAGAAAAACAGACTCAGAAATAGATGAAATGTGAATGGAAAATACAGATCACCGCTGCGAAAAATGTTTAACTACACCGTGATTTTTCAATACAATAAATGCGAAATTCCATTCTACATGCATGTAACCGCGGACACAAGTTAGTCGTATACAAATCTGAATAAAGTAAATGATATAATCAAGTTTTCCTAGAACATTTGAGAAGACGTATTTTATGCAATCTAGGCTATATAACACACATTTACCTTATCAGAATCTGCGGCTGTGTTCGCAGTGCCCTCTTATCTTGACAAATAGTCGGTGTATTACGTTCAAACGCTATTTGAAAGAATAATAAGACATTTGTTTAGGCAATATACTTCGCATTTTCTTTTTTATTGCAGGTACTTGCGTAGACCTGTGCCGTTAAAATGTGATCATTCTGAATATATTTTCTTTAAGGAATTTCAATTTAGTTTTTAGACTTAATTACTTTTTTTTCTTCACGGGGTGTCACGGTTCCAGGGTACCCAGCGGAAGACCAGTCGTCCTCGTTTAGCCGATGGTAATTGTGAGGCTATACCTAACGAGTGAGCTAGTTCTGTTGAGGTATATTTAGATGGAAAAACCTATAAGTGTGGTTTGTCTGATTATGTACTTAAGTGGCCGGGATCCGGAATCGAACCCGTGGTCTGCCTAGTTAATACCAGACGTCTTAACCACTCGGCCACCGACGCATTTACTGCTCATGGAAATTCGAAATATTATGCTAAACTTGGCCAAAATAATTCAGTTTTAGTAATTTAGAGTATTATTTCCAGTAAGAAATAATATTTTGCAAAGTTTAAGGTAACATAATAGCTGAGACGTTTGAAACTAAATTACTTGCACAGATATTTCATAGAATTTACGAAGCCGCGAGCTATTTCTCTATCTAAATATAGGATAAACATTATGAAACAATATGGGTACTTTACAGCTAAAGGAGATAACACGATCCATATGTGCGACAGAATCGTGAATGTAAACGTCACTTCTGGCGAAGCGTTTCATCGTCTTATTGTAATTTATGTTAGTGAGGGTCCCTCGTAAATTTTGTAGCTAGTGAACCAACTACCGACCTGTCCGCACATTCAATCCTTTAATTTATGCTCATTGAATAAAATATTAAGGCGTTTACTGAGTTAAGAATTTATATTTAATTTTGGGTTTAGTTGTGACCACAATATCAAAGAAATTTCAACGGTTTTATAACCGGGGTTTCCCTGCAATTATAAAAAAAACTGGAATTGTCTATAGCTGCTTCTTATTTATAATCTTTTAAAATGCATTTTTTTTTCAAACATTCCAACTACTACTCCTAATTATGTTGTGGTTTCCTTGGTGAAAGAATTTTTAGAATCGCTTCAGTTATAAACTTTCCGCCCCCGTCTCCGCCCGTGGATATATTCGAACAATATAAAATACTAGCATTCCGCCCCCGATTTCGCCCGTGGATATTTACGAACAAAATAAAATATACCCTATACCTACCCCTACCCTTATCCCTACCCTTACCCCTACCCCCACCCCCACTTCTACTCCTACCCCCTATCCTCTACCACTACCACTACCTCTATATCATCAATAATTTTTGCAGCGCACGCGACGAATTTCTTAGGTAATTTTTTACACCTTGGGTTATATTATTGGAGTTTTAGTAAGGATCCTTAATTTTTTTAAAATAGAATATAGCCTATGTCACTCAGGGTGAATGTAGCTTTCCAATGGTGAAAGAATTTTTGAAATCGGCACAGTTGTTTTTGAGTTTATTAATTACAAACATACACACTTACAAAAATACAAATCTTTCCTCTTTATAATATTAGTATAGATAGCCTATGTCACTCAGGAATATCGTAGCTTTCTATTAGTGAAATAATTTTCAGAATTGGTAGTATTTAAGTTTATTGATTACAAGCAAACATACAAAATATAATATTAGTATAGAAAAGACAGCTCAATTTCAGGCTTGCCATCTATTCTGTTTAATATGATCAACTCGCTAAATGTAGACATGTGTGTGTGTTTCTGGCCACGTCGAAAAGTATAGTAGCCGTTATAGAGAGATTGTCTATATGTATTTTTAGCAATGTAATCAAATCTTTCAGTTTTCATCTAATTTCAATATTTGCCTATACTTGATTGCATATCATATAATAATTAGAACTACATTATGAATTCTGGTCAAAGAAACTCCTCATTGTGTTTGGGCTCAATTGAATCGTCTCACTAAAAACTACTTTAATAGTAAGAATTAACTGAAATCTGATGATTGAGTGGAATGCAGAAGTACTCCTCAACACCAGATTCTGTGAAGCCTTATATTTTCTATTTATTTCAAAATTTTAGGGAGATAAGGGAGTGGGGGTCAATTTTAGTATATTTTTACTTTAATATAATTTAAACAGTGGATTTTAAAATTATAATGTACCAAATTTCAACTTTTTTCGTCCAGTAGATTCGGAGAAAATAACCTGTAACAGACGTACAGTCAGACACAAGAGTGATCCTATAAATGTTCCGTTTTTTCATCGAATATACGAAACCCTAAGAAGGCTAAACTGTATGTAAATATAACACGACCGAGTAACACGCATTAGTCTCCTGCGTAGACCTTTACTAGTACTTAGAGTCATAACTTACACACTATCCGTCGAAACCCCTCGTAAATTGAGTCCAAGGATAAAACAACGCATACCCTCCCCCTAAACGAGTTATCCCAAAGCTATTCTGAAAGTTTAATAACTGAACTTTGACTGCAATACCGAATTAGTTTCAAGTTACACATATTGCGGGGTATCTTATTACCAATGTCTTCATTGTTCGATTAGTTTCTCTTTGTGGATTGTTTGGATTTATGTTTCGCGTGGCGAGGGATAGATTACAATTTCGATTATTATAAATTATTGGGTCGTTTAATGTAGATATTGTTCAGTTATTTATAAATAAGGCCCGGGTTCAATTCCCACTTGTTTCAAAATAATTGTTGTAAAAAAAGTGCAGGTATCTACCGACTTCAAAAATTATGCACTGAAAAGTGTGTTTTCCGAAAGCAAATATATATTTAAAAAATAGTGTGCCTATAAAATTTGAAGACCTCGATTTCTCCAGGATCCCTTGACCTGATGACCATGGGACCACCTGGGAAGTATACAACTGGGACAACTGGCAAAAAGAGGACAATGTTACTGGTGTGTGTTACCGTGTAGTTTCGTTATTTGTAGATTATAAATGATTTTAAATCAAAATATTCTTCTTAAAAAATAATAAGTTTCGCATATTCGTTTGTAAATATTTTCTGAAATGAACTTTTCTTCTGAAAAAATATAGGTATACCTTAAAGTACCTACAGGTTTCCACTGATTCTGTTTAAACTGTGGGGAACTCTCTAAATGTTGGTATTACCACCGTATTTGGTACTCCTCAGGGTATGAAGGCCGTGAAGGTATGTTTGCGAAGAGAGGTAGATTGTCTAAAGTGTATTTTTTTGACCTGTCTTAATTGGTTAACAAACTTTTTTTTTAATGTACATTTTTTAAATAAGAGATTGTTCTGCAAATTTAATTATTATGTAAAATTGAAAATATAACGTCTTTTAAGAACTTATTTTAAAAAAGTGTACTGACTTCAAAAATAATAAATATTAATAATAAAATAACAAAAAAAAAAAATTTCGTAGTAGAATTTAAAGACGGTTGGTGCCAAATTAGAATACAAAATTAAGTAAACATCTAAAAAGATAAAGATCTGTTCAATATTATCTATGTTTGTATGTACTGATGATCGTAGGTTCCTAATGAATTGTCTAGATTAGGGAATTTAGGTAGGTAAGTAAGTACGAAGTTATTTCTAAATTGGCACCAACCGTCTACCAAATTCTACGACGAAATATTTATTATTTATTACTTTTCAGTGCGAATTTTAGAAGTCGGTACACTTTTTTTTTAAAGTTAATTTATTTTTTCTTTTTAAGTGATTACAAGTATCATTACAATTATAAATAATCGAAATCGGCTTGGCATTTCATCGAGTTATGACAAAAATTGACTTAGAAATCAGTTTTTATTCAAAACTACTGAACCAATTTTCACTAAAATGGGACCACACGGAAAGCACCAGCTTTCAAATAAAAAAAGAATCATCAAAATCGGTTCACCCAGTCGAAAGTTCTGAGGTAACAAACATAAAAAAAATAATTAAAAACAGTCGAATTGAGAACCTCCTCCTTTTTTGAAGTCGCACGCAAAGTTTGTTTACCAAATGAGACAAGTCAAAAATACACTTTAGTGCTAGATTATAATATGACTATTAAGGGTAGGAACTGCCATTACAGTGAGAATTGAGCTTATCTACAGCGTCAAGCAGGTAATCGTGTTTTAAGGCGCATATTCCCTAATAAAGTTTTTATGTGGGTTCCTACTTCCTACATGCCGATAGTAAAGTTTAATATTCCATAGTAAGGTCGTATTTCATACCGTAACGTAATCGCCACGATAATGTTATGACTAGGCAGTCATTTTACAACAACTTTATATTATGATACTATTAATAAGCTAAGGCTTTGTCTGTATATCATTTGAATGTAAAAATACCTAAAGTACCTCAGGTGCGCCGGTGGCCGAGCGGTTAAGTCGTCTGGTATTAACTAGGCAGACCACGGGTTCGATCCTGGATCCCGGACATGTACCAATGGGTTTTTTAATTAAAAACTTATGTACCTACATAATCCGACAAACCACATTTAGAGGTTTTTCCATCTAAATATACCTCAACAGAACTAGGCCACTCATTAGGTTTATAGCCTCACAAATACCATAGGCTAAACTTGGTCTTCCGCTGGGTACCCTGGAACCGTAACACGGTTTCGGGAGCTGTAAGGCAACCCGTGAAAAAAGAAAAAATGAAAAATGTACCTTAGGAACTGGGTGAAGTTAACCAGTCAAAATCAAAATCAAATATTTTTATTAAAAACTAGCTTTCAGGCCATATTAACGTTCATGTCCTATTATGGACTATGGAATGGAGTATAAACTCATTATACAAAAAATCCATAGATAAATGTACTTTAAGTATTTCTCGATTTTTATATCCTCTAAAAACCTTATTCAGAATTATACGAACATAATATGTTTATATTATAAAAGAAATTAGTAGAATCGGTTCAGCCGTTCTCAAGTGATGCACTTACCAAAGAACAGAATTTAATTTTTATTTGTATAGATTTGAAAGTAAACTTCATTCATCGTCGTGTCACCTATTTGACTGTCTCTAGTTTCATGATATCACTGATGATAGCACATAATCACAAAATACACTGTACGGTATATCAAGTTCTGAACGACATCTATCTACATGGCTATATCCAATATGATATGTATTTATTTGCCCCATATTCACTGAAGTGGGCCGTAAATCGTTATTGCTTGATGACAGTTTTATGATAGCACACCCCCTCCGTACCCTCTAGACTTCATATATTCTGATTTCATTGTCAATAGTTTAATTTATCTTCTAGTGCGTTTTCACTACCTACGTAGTTTGAAATACATAACAATTTTCTACGTATAAATTTCAATTACTTTAGTAGCGAAGTATTTCAGCGAAAGAGCTTTTTTAAGGTTCCGTACTTAAAAATGGAAAACCCTCATAATTTCGTCATGTCCGTTTGTCCATGTACGTTAACTTTAAAAAAATGTGTTCTCTTAAAAGCTAGAAATAATTATTTTTTTAGTTTCGCCGTTGAATTTGAAGTCGGTTGATGCCAAATTAGACTACAAAATCAAAATATATTCTAAAGCAGATCTTTTCAATGTTATGTATGTTTGTAATTAATTGTCTAGATTGTTTATAATTTGGCACCAACCGTCTTCAAATTCAACGGCGAAACGAAATATTTAATTATTTCTTGCTTTTCAGTAAATAATAATTTGAAGTCGTTATACTTTAAAAAAAGTAATTTTAAGTGATTTTGCTGTTAATAACATTGTAATATAATATCATTACAAAAATAAATCATCGAAATCGGCATACATTTCATTGAAATATGGCAAAAATTTCCATAATTTTTTTTTATTTTCTGACAAACTAAAAAAAAACAAAAATGGGGCCAATCTGGAAGTACTTCATTTCAATTAAAAAAAGAATTTCCAAATCGGTTTTTAAATTACTGAGTTCTGAGGTAACAAACATTTAAAAAAATACAACATAATTGAGAACCTCCTCCTTTTTTTGAAGTCTGTTGAAAATAGGTATAATTTTAGTTTTCTGTCAACATCTAAACGCAATGCTAGGAGAAGTGCTGATTGACTTAGCCAGTGTCATGCCTTCACAAGTTGGAACTGAAATAGAAGGCTATAACACCTATTTAACTTATGTTAATGATTGGTTCTGATGTCAGGTGCAATGTCTTACATGAACCGCCATACAATAGCTGCAACTCTCTATTGATATAACTGTGATATTAATATTAACATTATTAGGTTGATTTAAATAGGCAGCAATTTGAAAACTACTTTGATGTTAAAAGTAGACACAATCACCAAGCATGTATGAAAGGTGTTATGAATATAAAAGACGTGAAAGTATTGTAGGAAATATCATTCGACTATGACTACCCCTCTTGGGATAAAAGGCGCCCTGATAGATAGATATGTCAAATGGCAAACTTCGATGTAGTAAACCTTAAGTTAGATAAATGACAGATTAAGTGTTGCTCAATACGATCACCTCGATAACTAAGGCAAACCTTAAATAAGTTTTGGCAACTTTAGACAGTTAAGGCGAAACTATTTAAAGGGAACCGGTTATTAACTTTGATAAAATTAATCTTCGTTAATATTATGTCGGTTTATAACTTACTTTGTACGTAACTTTACTTAATTTACAACTGAATTAACGCCCTTTGCACACCTTCCCTGAGCCTTTTTTTTCAGAATGAAACATATAGATTCATAAAAATCCAATAAACAGGAAGTATTTTCGATATTAGTCTAAACTTACTACCAGACGTTCAAAGTATACTTATTATATAATTATAATTATTTGCACTTGATAGCCCAATTCTTGTGGAAGGTAGGCTATGTAACATCACGCTACGACCCAAAGGAGCGAGGCAGTAACCATTAACGCAGGTTCAACCGCAAGGCACAGCTAGCCTACACTAGCCCTGCTAAGTACATTTTTTTTTCATAATGCGAGGTTGAAATCATGTGATATCAACTTGCTAGTCTTAACTTGAGGAAAACATTTTTTTTCCGACGGAACCCTCAATGTTACTTGAGAAATTATGATGTAAGTTAATAATACCATTATTCAAGAGTACACTGCAAAAAACAGAATGGAAATTAAGGTTCATTTGTGGTCAGGGCAAGCAAAATACTGGTCAAATTTTCATGACGTCATGCTCCTTACCTGGTCTATCTCTGGTTGCAAGGTTATCCATTACTTACTGGACACCCTATATACATCATAAAACCATTTATTTAAAGTAAAATGAATAATTTGATGAAATAAAATGTTTATTTGTCATATTTTTAATTATCAATTTATTTATTCATAAAAATTTTTACTAAAATAAAAAAAAAACTAAAAAGCCCTAGTGCCTATAGGTGAACCGCTGAGAAAGTAGCACTCCCATGTCTATAAGGGGTGTAGGGCGGGCGTGATTCTGCTATACACGATGCGAGGTTTCGCGCGATGTGTATGTTGTCGACGCGATTTACATCGGGATTTTCCGGATAGGTTTTGATTTTGATGAAATTTGGTATGAGGATAGCTTGAACCTTGAAATTTTTGAAGTGGATCGCGTCGACAACAGATATATCGCGTGAAACTTCATATCGTGTATGGCAGAATCACGCCCGCCCCTCTCACCCGCGCGAATCATGTGAGTGCTACTTTCTCAGTGGTTTACCTATAATGGTAATCTGAAAATATGTGTGGTGTTTTATATGATACTTTGTGTAAGATCAATTATCAGAAAACGGTGAAATAACAGTCACTTTAAATTATAGCAACTGAGTGCAAAATAAAAGTATTATTTTAATCTGATGTGTATATATTGAAGTAATAACGAAGTGAGGAAGTAACGAATGATGAACATTGTCTGGCCCTACCGGAGACACAAATTAATCTCTGACCCACTGGCTCCCAGTTCCGGCATCATTCCGAATAGAATTTCCATGGAAATAATGAGCTAAATATTGTAAGCCTAGTCTCGAGTGAATATGTTCTTTTCTGAGGCATTCAACCGTGTTTCATTTAGATGGACGAGGGTAAGGAAATCTTATGCTACAATTGTTTTGATAATAATATTCTTAAATAATTCTAGAGTAAGGTATTTTATATAGAGTGAACTAATATCACAATTCAATTTAGCAAATTATGTCATAATTTGACCTGTAAATTTTTTCATGATAAAAATAATTGCCTTTTAAACAAAAGTGTACCGACTTCAAAAATAACGCACTGAAAAGTGTGCTTTCCGAAAGCAAATGCACAAGTCACTATAAAAAAAATACCCAAATTGCTTCAAGTGTGCCTATAAAATTTGAAGAGTTCTCGATTTCTCCAGGATCCCATCATCAGATCCTGACCTGATGACCATGACTTTCAAACAATAAAAATATTTCCAAATCGGTCCAGGCGTCTTCAAGTAATCGGGGAACATACATTAAAAAAAAACAAAGTTTTTGAAGTTCGGTTAATAAGACTATCAAAACTCAAGCTACAAATTGGTTGTGATAAAATTCTGAAAAGAAACGCTAATGTTGTTTGGTAAATTAACACATCAAAAATTGTATTTACCTTACGACAATTTATGACCAGTAGCTGTTTTCAGCAGAATCAATACGTAGAAGGTATAAACATTATTTATGAAGCTATATTTCTCTATACCGATTTCCAATTAAGAAGACCTGCTAGTATTTCTCGATAAAATTATTCGTTAACGTTATATGACACTGCCAGTAGCAATAACACCCTCAACCTCTAATTTTGAAACTAATTCTTGTGGAAAATTGAATCTGACCTTCGTAAAATTAAGGGAGTAGAAAATAACTGATATACACTAAGCAGGGATTATCGGGGTATTATTACAATGAGTGAGTTTGTGAAGATTTTTATTTCTAATCAGCTTATAAGCTTATATTGAATTTTGTTTTCAAATATGTCTTCATGTAGAGATGTGATGAATATATTATATAATAGTTATGATCGCAATAAATATAAACATACAAGCTACTATCCGTGGTTTCACCCGCGTGGAAATAGATCCAAAAAGAAATAATCCCGTAGCTGTAATTTGCACCTCCCCCGCCCGCTTTCGCCGTATAAAAAGTAGTATATGTCATTCTCTGATCCCTAAACAAAAAATCATGTCGATCCCGTGAAAAACAACAACAAATGTATCCCACGGGAACCATACATTTTCCGGGATAATGTGCTATTATCTATATCTGTGCCAAATTTCATACAGATTCGTTCAGCCGTTTTGGTGTGATTGAGTACATACATCCATACAAACTTTCGCGTTTAATATTAGTGGGATTACGATTGCACCCGCGTTAATGGTTAGGTACTGCTCCGCTCCTTTGGCTCATAGCGTGATGTTAAGAGGATCGTG
Source organism: Nemapogon koenigi (assembly GCA_963924495.1). Classification (NCBI taxonomy): domain Eukaryota; kingdom Metazoa; phylum Arthropoda; class Insecta; order Lepidoptera; family Tineidae; genus Nemapogon; species Nemapogon koenigi. The sequence continues at coordinate 7,266,037 of OZ004646.1, forward strand.
TAGCTCAGCGTACGCAGCGAAATAGGTATTTAGAAAATCATATTCTGTCTCAAGCGCGCTCTTCCCCCGGGCATCAGTGCGACAGAGAGCACTGCAGCTCGTGAGTGTTCGTAGGTATGTTTTTCGTTGAAAATTGCGTTTTGGGCGAAAACGATTTACACTTACTAAACTATAACGAAACCTTACAATTTTGGTGTCATATGTTTTAGCAGATTATAATCTACGTACGTACGTTTTGCTTTTTTTGAAATTTTGCTTTGTTTCTCAAATACAGACGGTTTATTACCAGCAAGTTATGAACCAAAAAAACGAGATTTGAGGGGCTTATAACTTTTGACCTATTACGAATTTTGAAAAAAGGAAAAAATACGTACGTAGTTTTTCATTATGTCAGTAACATATTACAAAATCGTTAAAATTAAATGATATTTAGGGGTAGTAAAACGTTTTCTCCGTTTGTATGGACATGGACGTGGTACACTACACTCTTAATTGAAGAATTGGGCTCTCAAATAGAAAAAATAAATTTTCATATCCGACTACGTTCAACTTTTTTCATCGTATTTAACGGATTTTGCTTCCAATATTTTTTAAGATTAATTCTAGACAATGGTTTGTTTAATAAAAATTGCCTTATAACTAAACTTATCTGAGCATTAACGGTAGTATTAGTGATTGTGAACAAAATCATGTAGGAAAGAGTTAAGTTTAGGAATAATCTACAACAATGTCCGCGGTAGCTTTTACCTTCATAATGAATAGCGTGTTTACAATTTAAATGACACAGTAAAGGGAAGAAGAAAAGCGTAATTGAAAATTTCTCCAACTATTTATTATAAAACTGCGTAATTTATTAACGGACCATTCCATTATACATTGCTGCAATAAAGTCGTCAATCTTTAAAACACAACGTTAGAAGACAGCAATGTCAGAGAGTTATATTAAAACATTCGTACATGATGGATCGTGCCCGCGAATGAAGAATGAACGAAGTCGCCGTCGACCGCCATTGTGTCGGCCTCTTTGTTCTCTCAGAAATCAAACATGGCGCCCGCATTGTACCCTCCCCCAAACTATGGCTTGGGCAATGAACAACTGTTTCGACTAGTCTTTGTGGTACCACAAGTTTTCGTGTTTGCACTCCGGTGAATACTTGCTCGTTTTATATCTAAGATCTAGGCCAACTTCTGTGTGAAAACTTAGTTGAATACAAAAAAATACTGATAATAATGTCCTCAAGTCTAAGACTAACTTGTTGATAATGATAGATTCGATACTTTGCATTAATTTCTTTATAAATGTATATAAAACTATAAATTCAACTAGATTAAGAGATTGGGATAGAAAAGCCTTTTGCTTAACCTTCAATATTTAGCAGGCCTGCTGTTGAACTGCCTTACATACATAGTTAAATATTTAAATATTACAAAAAGTTTAAGAGGAAGATTTTGGGTTAGAGTAAAGAAAAGCCATTAGACTCCAGAGACCAGAAATCTCAGTAGCAACTTGTAAGAACGGCCTTTCACTCTCATTTACAGCAGTATACTAATTTCGGATCCGCAATTTTTCGCCCGTTATACCCTCCTCTATGCCGTAGCCCCCGCTGTTTACGGGCTCGCCTGCAGAACGTGATTCGAAAACAAATAGGAACATTCGTAGAATACTGTATTTGTTCTCGCTAACTTGAGCGTTGTTCCGGCCGAGTAGGATGGACAATGTTATTCGAAATATCGAGTTAGAATATAATAAATTTCTTGGGGTTTTCCTTCGGTTACCCTAATTTCCTGCTAAGATTACTATGTTTGTAAAATGTGCTCTTACGGCTTTTATATTTTGTAACGTGGGCAGACACAACTTCTGGAAGAATTGGTTTAAATTATTGAAACACTTGCACTAAAGTTGCTCTCGCTCTCGGTATAAAATTGAGGAAATTTGTATGTAGCAATATTGTATGTACTATTATTATATTTGAAACACAAATTACATTTATTATTCATTCGGCAAAGAGAACTAAGTTATCGATATCCGAATGAATTTCCGTCTTGTGCATACAAATATGCTTTAAGTAAATGCCCTCACCCCATATTATTAGATTTAAGATCAGTTAGAACCATTATTTTAATGAATTTAACTCACTGTTGGGTCACAGAATATAAAATACAGAGGTTGGACGGAGCCTTCTATACAGAGTAAACGTGTCCCTTACTGGCATTTGCAGTAAAGCCAAACCTACATTATACCCACCAGTTACTTTTTTAGGGTTTCGTAAAAATAGGAATCCTATTGTTATACCAACGATGTCCATCGCTCCGTCTGTCTATCTATTTGTCCAGCTTCTAAACAAAATGACATAGGTACTTGAAGGTCATACATATTAATAGCGTTGGGCCGCCAATGACGGAGAAAGTAATAAAAGTGACATAGTTGGCACATCCTTTTTTTTTAACGGGTTTCAGGAAGCCCCAGCGCAAGACCAAGTTTGTGAGGCTATAACCTAACGAGCGACTAGTTCTGTTGAGGTATATTCAGATGGAAAAGCCTCTAAGTATGGTTTGTCGGATAAGATTATGTATGTAGATAAGTTTTTCATTATAAAAAACTCATTAATACATGGCCGTGATCCGGGATCGAACTAGACGTCTTAACCACTCTAATCAATATCAAGATCGTCAGACGTCATCCTACTGTATTTATATTTTACTGTGATTACCTAGGTTGCAGACTTATATTATTCAGTAACACCCCCACTATAATACAATTACAACACAACGTTATTGGTTAGTTTCAACCGTCTTCTCAATTTTCATATACTCCGTACCAAATGAACCATTAAGCACTTAGGTCCGATAAATAAGTAAGATTCCTTCTATAGGTAGGGTTGAAACGTCTGACGTTTCGCTCGAAGGACCAGCGTATGCTTTGCCTTCGGTGCCAACCCTGATTAAAAAATGAGCACTCCTATGATGAAGATTAGGTTAGATATGCCTGATTTCAAAATTAATAGGTATCTATATATGTGGGATATCTAATTTATTATTAATATATTTTTTTAATTCTTCTCTAGTTTGTTTAGTATAGAATCCGAAACGGCCAAATACACTTTGATTAACCTTTTTGCGATCAAGTGGTTTACTTATATTCATTACAGTTTGCTCTTTGTATTATTTTAAATACTAGCGACCCACCCTCAGCTTCGCAATGGTACAATTTTAATATTTTCGGATTTTTTTATATATCATTTTATTCTACACAATTATTTCCTACATCAATTTGTTATATTTCTGACGAATTAGATAACATACGCTATAAAAAGCGCTGGGGCTTACTTTTACCCCGACTTGATTCACTTATACTGTTTATACTCAGCTCCTAAACATGGTAGCTCCATGTTTAATACTCGTAAACCTTCCCAATGATCAACCGTGATGAGTAGGTTTTGCATGAAAAGGGCATACCTAGGCTCTCTAATAGGTGTGTAGTGATAATAAAGATATTTTATGAACTATTTAAACCACTTCAGCCGTTACGAGTTTGAACCTTTCCTTTATTTCTTCATGATTTTCCACCATGTTTTTCAACAAACAAACTCATAAACTACTCCCTATACCCACTTCATATCTAAGAAGCAATCATTACCTCGTCTTTGTACAGTTAGCAAATAATGAATAGGGGATTGAGTGAAATATGCGTTTACAGCCAATATAGGAATATTTCCTTGTTACTTAGGTATTAAAGATGATAATTGTTTGACACGTCGCATTCTGACTCTACTAATGAAAATTACTGCAATTTCGTTGCTAACTGTTATTATGTATAGGTAGGGTCAGCAAAATAATGGTTGTACGTAATACAATACTAGGTCGTCTTGTGAATTTATTGGTTGTAACTCAGTGTGTGGGGGACCATTTGTCTGTCTCCCCATACATGTAATGTATCGGTAATTGAAATTGTATGTCTTGAACGCATGAAGGTTTGCTTTATTGGATTTCAATGGAATATTTTCCTATTCCAATACTAATTATAAGATTTTCTTTACATTTCATAAAAAACGGGTAAATCCGGGATCAAAAATTAAGTACCATATGCATTTATTTATTCCATTTCATTATTTTTTGCCTAATGTAAGAAGTTTTTTTATTAAATTACATTTTTTTTCAAATCGCTTCAAGTGTGCATATAAAATTTGAAGAGTTCTCGATTTCTCCAGGATCCCATCATCAAATAAAGCCTTAGCAACCGTTACTAAGGCTTTTTCTGATACATAATTTTCAGCCGTTAACAGAGACAAATTAATGAATTTCTGAAAAACTACCGAACCGATTTTCGTCATATGTCTGCGAGATAATGTCGAAAAATTATTATATCCTTAAAAAATAAGTCGTCAAAATGGGTACATTATTTCATCGAGATATTAAGAAAAATTTACTTATATAGTCAGTTTTTTCAAAATTTCTAAAAGCTACCTACTAAACCAATTTTCACTAAAAGAAAAAAATGGGACCACCTGGAAAGTATACCCTTTCAAACAAAAAAAAAATCCAAATCGGTCCAGACGTCTTCAAGTAATCGGGAAATACATAAAAAAATAAGATTCCGACGAATTTAGAACCTCCTCCTTCTTTTGAAGTTCGGTTAAAAACCAGTGCATATACAGCAAACATATTCAAATTCGTTGCTAAAATTAAATTACATCAAGGCACGTCCCTGTGCCAGCATTTAAATCCTAAGTAATAGTATCTTTAACAAAATATATTTCTCAGTTAAATATTTTAAATAAAATTAATTTAACCACAAGAATCCTTCAAAACAGTACAAATATGAACGAGCTAACGAGCAATTAACACAAAATGAAAGTTGTTCCAAGTTCTAAGAGCTAACAACCATAAACTGTCTCCGAAGTTAATCTGCCGACGTATGCAGGTAACTGACTGTACGAGAATAGATAATATCAAGGGGACATTTAGAAACAAACATGTTTGTTCTCGCCAGAATAATCTCAAAGCTTTCATTGTCTTTAGAGAACTTTAACAATGTTGGCCATCCATTCATAACAGGCAGGTATATGTCGAGTGTGTCTTTCAAAGCAATTAGCACACTTTACTTCTGTTAAAGGAGGGCTAAATTAGCGCTAACTTGTTATTTACTATATATAGGTGACATCAACAATCCCTAAATCGTTTTGTTTTATGGAATTGAGGTTTGAATCGAAAAAGTAAATGTTGTGCGTCTAGAGGTCTAAGATTGGATCCAAAAGCACTGATTTTTCTTCGTCCGCACTTCATATATCATATTATATAGCAACGGACTACCACGTAAACTGGACATAATATCAGTGTGCCTGGTCACGCCTCAAGGCATAAAAACTGTGATGATAAAATAAATATACATTGACAAAAGTTCTAAGAAACCCTGAAATGGTACATGAAAGTTTTCAAGTCTTTCAAATGTATACTTCAATACTACTTTCAGAAAAATATTACAGTTTGAATTTATTTGATAGAAAATAAAACTTCTTTGTATCTACCGATCTACATCAATTTATTTTTGTGAAATCTTCTAAGAGATAACGTAGAGTATCCATTTTCTATGTAGGTACGAATTACATGATTTGGATAATTCAGGGGAGGGAGATTAGGGTAATATAAAAATTACAGCATCACGGGTAACTTTTAATTAAATTCTATTTGTATTCAAAGGCTGGTCGGATTCATTTCGTAATCTTAAAGCTATAAGACTTCATTAATTTATGGTTTAAACAAGTTTTCTTTTTCAAGAAATTACTACGCACTCTCGTTTTATACTTACGAATATATTTTTCATTGTTTCAGGTATGTGAAAGTGAACACTTTTCCAAAAAAAGTGACCAAGACAGAAGTGAGACTGAGGAAAATACTTGTGGATGTTATTTAATTTTATTAGCTGGACGACCAACCCACTGTCATACATGTATTTAATATGTCACATTTATTGTTAAAATTTGTAGCGCAGAAAAATGTGCTTTTTATATACTCATATTTCACCGAAGGTGACTCTACTACTCTATAGAACCTTATCAAATTGCATTCAGAAAGTCACATTTAAGGCAACTATGGCAATTTCAATTGATGTTTATATTAAAATACTGATCTTAACTTAAGTATATAAAGCAGTGGAATTGAGTTGGGATTTCACAAGGAAATGCTATTACTTCTGAGTGTCTTTTCTTTGCGGTCGGAAGGAAATCGCTTAACTTAACTCGTTTTCTTGTAAAAGTTCTACCAGTCCACTACTTCACAAGGCTTTTTTAAAGCTTGGAATTAATCTGACATTCATTATTATTTTTACAAGGAAACTTAAAACCATGAATAACAGTGGTTTTTAATTTAGAAGTAGGTGTATAACGTATGATAGCTTATCTAGCGCGCGCCTAAAGAAGTTTTCACTTAAAAAAAAACACGGTCCGGACCGAGAATTGGCAATTGGCAGACATTCTCGGGCCGGGCAATCCATCGTGATTCCCCCTAAAGATTTTCCCTACCACAAATCACTCAACGCGCCTAACTAAATTTTCACTTTAAAAATATATAACTTTTTTTTTTAAATTTTTATTTAAGGTCCCTTTATAACTGCTAAGGTCCTTAGCGACCACTGTAAATACAAGTATACTTAATTTAGTAGATTACAACATTTTGTATACACCAATTTCTTTAACATATTCTATAGTTCGTTCAAAACCATTTTGTGTTAAACAATCTTTAAGACATGAGGGTAATTTATTTTTTCAGTCTCAAACTCAACACATTCCACCAACAAATGCATTACAGTTAAATCCAAGCTGCGTCTGCAACATTTAGTTTTTTAATTTTTAGTAATGACATTAATATATATGGGTCAAATTTGTATGGCCTGTTCACTTTATTGCATATAATATAAAAAAACATTTAGTTACAAATATAAACATATCTAACGGAATCCTGAATTCAACTTAATAAAACCTTATTTCCATATTGGAAGATGTATTTCAGGGGTGTAGGTGCACTAAGAAAGAGAGTGAAATGGGGTGTAAAAGTTGTATTCCTAAAACAATGCGTACGAAATCGCGGACAACTGCTAGTCGTTTCATAAATTGAGTAGTGACAAGTTTACAAAGTAGGTGGGTACTTATATAATTTGAAAACTTACTTTTCACCTCATAAACAGAATGTTTATCAAACTCCAATCCAACATTAATTTTACGTATTCAGAACCGACCACCGTCTATAAAGTTCTCTCGAATCAGTCACTTGTAGTCAAAGAAATCAAGTTCTAAGTAGCAAAATTAACTGAGCGAGTTAAACGATAAGTAATTTAACAACTTCACCATTGGAATCAATTAGCCAACGCTTTTAGAAGTAACATAACTTTTACAATCATTCGACGTTTCTGAAATTTCTGTGGGCGTTAATTTTACTTTGGGAAGTACTGTTTTGTTAATACTTATTATTAACAAAAAATAGAAACCGTCTTATAATATTCTAGCTTTTCATGAAACTTATACTTTTCTAACTTACAGTCTGAAATTATACGTCGTTAGGGATTTAGCAGAAAAAAAAGAATTATCAAAATCGGTTAATAAACGACGAAGTTATCCCTGAACACAAATAAAAAAAAATATACGGTCTAATTGAGAAACCTCCTCCTTTTTTTTTGAAGTCATTTAAAAATAAGAAATAATGTTTTGAAATCGGAAACATTTGGAGACGGGCTAGCATGGCAGTCCATTGTAGGAGGTTAATAAAATAGTAATAGCAATACAAATAATAAAATTGGCCAAGTTGCGAATACGACTCGCGCGCCATTTTTTCGGTTAGGTTTTCCTGTATAGGTTATCTATAAGATATCCCTATTTTTTCTCAAAATTTTAGACTAAGTAGTTTCGGAGATAAGTATGTCCTATTTTTGTTGTATTAGGAATAAAATAACTAAGTAAACATAAGTTTAATTATTATTCAAAATTGTGTACAGTCCTTTCGTAATGGCAGCTGTGCATTTGTAATACAATTTTAGAGGTAACTTTGGATTTTTTCACTATCGAGAAAATATCAAGGATTTTTGTTTTTGGGCCATATTAAGTACAAAAATAATGGTACAGTATTGTCGATACATCAAAACGTTTATGCGAAGTAATGTGAGGTAGTATCGACCCTTTATATTATGCTTAGATATGTATAAATAAAATCGAAAATATTTGGTGCTTATAACATTTAAATTTATTGTTTATTATTATTTAAAAACATCATGCTTACATAATAATAGTACATACCTACCTGTAGATCTGTTTATATAAAACACTTTTTAATTAATTTCTTTATTATGTTTTTTTTTAATAAAAAGACAAAAATAATTTTAGATTTATTTTAGGGTTTTTAATATTGTTAAAGACAAATTAATATATAATGTTCTTTTTATTTTTGTAATCTCTTATTTCGAAGTCTATATGTGCTAATAAAATAGTATAACCATTAGGTGGTATGGTCGTGTTCCCGATAATTCTTCCTTTTTTTATTGGAAAATTTTTAACTAAGTCAAGAGGGATATAAATGTTTTGATAGTGGTGTTCACCCTGTGTAGGAAAAAGAAACAAATATTAGAAAAAGCACTGAAGTTTTAATTTGTAAACAACAATTATATAATATTGGTAATGACATAAGCCCACATATAACTTGCGGACGGTTCATAGTGTTCATGTTGCTCATTAGTCTATTTACATTCATTCTACTAGCGACCCGCCTCGATTTCGCACGTGTTTTTTTATTAGATTTTTCTGGAATAATGACATATTATCCTGTGATAAAAAGTAGTGAATGTCTAAAATTGCTCCGTTACTCTGTTTTGAAATGAACGAAAGACAAACAAACACACTTTTGCGTTTATTACATATAAAATCAATAATGCCGAAATAAAAAGGTCAAACAAATTATATAATTATATACTAGACAAGCTTTTGTCCGCAGTTTCACCCGCGTGGAAATAGATCCAAAAAGAAATAATCCCGTTACTGTAATTTGCTCCTCCCCACCCGCTTTCGCGCTATAAAAAGTAGTATATGTCATTCTCTGACCCCTAAACTACCACTATGCAAAAAATCATGTCTATCCCGTGAAAAACAAAAACTAATCTATCCCACGGGAACCATACATTTTTCCGGGATAAAAAGTAGCCTATTAAGTGCTACTCCAGACTATAATCTATCTCTATGCCAAATTTCATCTAGATCCGTTTAGTCGTTCTGGCGTGATTGAGTAACAAACATACATACGTCTGGTGTATCAAATATTAACTTTGATACAGTATCAACACCTTTGAGAAATAATATATAGAGATGTATAATATTAATATTATGAGAATGTATTATTCTGTTTTCTTACTATTGGATGCGGACATGGAATAGTATGTTTCGCCATGGCTGACTTTATCACTGCAAATGATCTAAGTTCGTGACATCCTTTGAAACGTATTTCAACAAAACTCGGTCGGTACTCGTTGCTTAAAAATTCCAAAAAAATAAAGGAGAACTGAAACATAATAACGTATCTTAATTATGTCTGAATTGCGAGACTGCAGAGTAGAGAATATGTTGAACGCGACAAAACACTAGGTTTTTTTCAAACGGTGTAAAAAGATAAAATTAATAAAATTGTAAAGACAAGCTTTCTTTCTTTGTTGTCCCCACTATGTCTGTGCGTCTATCAGTCCGTTAACAATTTGGGGGACCGTTAAAGTGATGGTTATAGACACATTCTTGATACCAGGTCTTTCAGAAAAACAACTTTATGAGTATGAGTCTGCAAATTACGTACAAAAAAAATCTTCTCGTTAGGCCCCAGGGTAACCAGCGGAAGATAAAGTCTTCCTCACTTAGTCGAAAATTTTTATTTGAGGCTATACTTAACGACTGGCCAGCTCTGTTCAGGTATGGAGATTGAAAAGCCTCTTTGTACGGTTTGTCGGATAATTTACATCGGATGTGGGGATCGAACCCGCGACTTCTCAATTGTGGGCCGACGTTTTACCCACTCGACCACCGACGTCCTTACGTACAATATTACTCAAAAGAAGAAAGAGTACCTACCTAAAGCAAGCAAGCAAAAATGTCTCCCCATAGAATGCTTATTGTCCATTTCAAAGCGTTGTATATCAGGACTGAACGACTGTCCGTCCGTCTGTTTCACACTGCTTCAAACACATTTTCAATAGCTAAACATGTTGGCATTGCACGATACAAATATCTCTAAGCGATACATAAACCACTCAAATTTTATTGCTAAATTGTCTAATTTTTTCAAAATGATAAATCTACGAAGGATGAGTTTTCTCAAAACGATACAACAAAAGCGGCTGGCGCTACTGATTCGTTTTATTTAGATTTTCTAACAATATCGCGTGTTGGTTGCATTCAATTTTTGATTTCTGTTAGTGTCAATTATTACGAAACGGAGAAAGCACGTATCTTGTAAAATTAATCATGGATGACGGAGATTGCAGGGTTCTGCTCCTGAAGAGGACCATGTTAGATGCAATTATGATGATGATAATGATTTATCATTCCATAATTCACGCATGTATATTTTATTTTGCTACACTTAGAAAACCTCCTTTCCTCAAACTTTATAGAAAAACTCGAAAACTTACTGTAATATTATTTTCAAACACAACGTTTGTCCTGTAATGAATACTAATATAGTAATTGCTTCGTCTTCCAACACGAAGTGAAGTTATGTTATAGATAGATACATAGTTTTCATCTGCATACTTGATCACTGGTCTTTGCATTGTTGTAAATTGCGACTGAAAATACGTCAAAATTATTATTGAAACTTTTTATCTTTATTTCAGTCTTATTATAATAATGTTACTACATCGCCGACCAGATATGAAAGGTATGATGAATATAAAAGAAGCGAAAGAGGTATGTCAGGATCGTAACAAATCGTAATAATTGCTTCGTCTTCCAATACGTATTGTAGTCAAGTTATGAAATAGTAGTAAAAAGTAGTTTTTATCAATACACTTATGGCGTAAGGACGGTTGTATATTGAAACTGAAAATTTGAAAAAAGTTACTTAAGACGAGGAACGACTCAGAAATTTCTTATCGTAAGCCACGCCCTAAACTCGTGGTTCGGGCGCATGAGTGGTTCGAGCCCAACGATCACGTCATGCAAGACAACGACGGCGCTTTGTCCGTTCTTGCTGCAGAAGTGAGAGGGGCATAATGTATCGCTTCTCGGAATAAATGACGTAAGCGGCACATTACAAATAAATAATTTATTAAAAAACGATCACATGCAGGGAAAAATCTTCTTCATCAATACTAGGTACTGAACCTACAGATTCGTATAAAAATTAAACGTAAATCCCTTCAGAGTATGGTCGTATGACTAAAAACGTGTTTTTGAAGAGGTGATTTCAAAAATTTAAGTTATCGAGAAAATTTTTATTGTACACAATACTATATAAAATCCTCTAGTTTTCGATGCCCAAATCTAGCATTAGTAAAATTCGGGAATTTCAGTTCAGCGATCAACCAAAATTATTCGTTCCTCCCCTTAAATTGTGTTATTCAAAATTACTATGAAGTTTTTAATACCGGTAAGACAACATGCTGCAATCCAAACCAGCATAAAAATACACCAATAAATACTCTCATTTTAGAAATTAACCTGTATGTTGATTTAGTTGAAAGATTTGTTGTACTAAACAAGAAAATAAAGTAAAATTTTAGTTTTACTAAATCTAATCAGAAAATGGGGCTGATTTAAAGCAGTAAGTATAATTAGCGGAAGTGAGTTACAATTTTGGTATTATAAAATTACACCCATTAACTTAGTTACAAATTTAATTCAGTAATGACCCAATGATAATTCATAGATTGTTTATATAATTTAAATTAATTTATTGTTATAATAAATGTAGACCATAATAAAGCTTTCGCATGAGTTATTCACAAAATCACTTAAATTACACCTGTGTAGGATTAGTAAAATTCAATTTTTAAATAAGTAAATTTTCGAATATTTTTTATAAGAATACTAGCTTTTTGCCCCGGACTTTGCCCGAGGTCCTCACACTGACTTTTATCCCCTATTATACCCCCTTAGGGTGTGGTGGGTTAAAAAAAGCATATATCCTTTCCTAGGGTTCAGCTTTCTCCGAATCAAATTTCATTAAAATCGGTTAAGTGGTTTAGCCGTGAAAGCGTAACAGACAGATAGACACAATGGACAACATTTGATTTTTCGTAAGGTACCAAAATTCGAAAACCGTTTGGAGATTACATGCTAGTAAGCTTATTTTTCATTTTTTTTTATTTTTATATCCTTTAATTTTCGAGTTATTTTAAAAATACTGAAATATTGAAAAATGAGGATTAATAGGTGCCCTAATCTGTGCTAACCCTCTAATTTAAAAATACTAATGTCTGTTGGCAGAGTTGTTAGTTATTGAACTCAGGTGTTGCTTTCTATTAATTTTACCCATTTTTATTCCATTTGAAGCTAAATTAATAATTATTCTTTAAATAATATTATAAAAATACTTCTTTTATATAATATTTTTTGGAAGTTTTGCTAGTTTCGAATGGGCTATTACAGGAAATATATTTACGAGTGAAACCGCGGACAAAAGCTAGTATTATTATATACATTATGAATAATGTTGTGGGCGATTTGAGTTCCGGCTACGGCAACACCTATTTGGAACACGGTATATTATACTCTTTGCATTTCTATAACGTTTACTCTGTGGCTTGACTGACACTATCAGTCACTTTCTTTGGGTGACAGTTTATATTTCTTAATTTTAGTCCTAGCTAAGGTTTTTAGTTTATAAGTCCTCAGAATTTATAAAAATTCATAATTAAATTAAAAATATAAAAACTCAACCAAAAATAAAATACAAAAATACGTGTAACTTATTTTTTAATATATTTTTAATTAAAGTAATAAAAATGGGTGATTAAAAAGATGAAATGTTGTCCATTACTTTCGCATTTATAACGTTAGTATGTAACATGCAGTTCATGTTACCTAAATTTTTTGCCCTAAGACTTGGGATTCAAGCTTTCTCCGTATCAAATTTCACCAAAATCGGTTAAGTGGTTTAGCCGTGAAAGCGCTACAAACAAACACATAGACACAGTTACTTTCGATTTTATAATTAATATACTACATATTGAAGGTTATTCAAGCTTTTGTGTAACCTTTGTATTACTTATTTAAAAATAATTAAATAAAAAAATTAAGTAGGTACTAACAAAGAGGTTGTATCAGTGAAAAGAGATATTTTGCAGGTGAAAATTATTGAAGATATTCCATTACCTTAAGATTTTCACTATTTTCGGTGTGTTTATCGGTTTACGATACTAATATAAAACAATTACTTAGATGTGGTGGTTATTGTAAGTGGTGACTGGGAAATGAAAGTCTACAAGTCATCTTGACTAAGAAAATAAAAACTTTTTATTACAGAATATAATCACAGATATTAAGAGTCTATTAATTGTCAGCAAATGTGCGCGCAAACGAGTTTGATCTTAAGTAGGCCACACATTGGTCCGGCATCGCACCGAAAATTTCTCATTCCGGCCGCTACACGATCTAAGCGGACCATTTGTTATAAGAATTGGACGAATCTGTGGTCAGTTACGGACTTCGGTGGACCGTATGGCGGCGCGCCGGTGATTGGACGAATGGGTGAGCCGACATAAGGTGTAGTTCATTCGCATCAGCCGGTCAATGTCAGTTAAATAGTGTGCGGATTGAATGTGGTCCTGTTTCTGTTGTATTAAAATTTAAATTTAAATTAAAAGTTTAATTATTATTCAAAATTGTGTAACGTTTCGTACAGTCCTTTCCTAATGGCAGCTGTGTATTTGTAATAAAATTTTAATTTAACGAGAATATATCAAGGAATATCGTTATTGATCCATATGGCGTTTAGTATTTCTATCCTTTATTATATTTCATATAAATAATGGTACAGTAAGGTAGTATCGACCCTTTATATTAATAAAAAATCTCTGGTTTATTATTATTTAAAAACATCATGCTTACATAATAATAGTACCTACCTACTGAAGATCTGTTTATATAAGACCGTTTTTAATTAATTTCATTATTGTTATTTATTTTAATAAATAAAAAATGTTTATATTTAATTTTAGGGTTTTTATATTGTTAAAGACAAATTAATATATAATATTCTTTTTATCCTTGTAATCCTTTATTTCGAAGTCAATATGTCCTAATAAAATAGTATGGTCATTAGGTGGTATGGTGATATTCCCAATAATTCTTCCTTTTTTTATTGGAAAATTTTTAAGTACGTCAAGAGATAAAGCCATGTTTTGGTAGTGGTGTTCACCCTGTGTAAGAAAAAGAAACAAATATTAGAAAAAGCACTGAAGTTTTAATTTCTAAACAACAATGACAAAATATTTGTAATGACATAAGCCCACAATATAACTTGCGGACGCTTCATAGTGTTCATGTTGCTCATTAGTCTATTTACATTCATTCTACTAGCGACCTGCCTCGATTTCGCACGTGTTTTTTTATTAGATTTTTCTGGAATAATGACATTTTATCCTGGGATAAAAGTAGTCAATGTCTAAAATTACTCTGTTGCTCTGTTTTAAAATGAAAGAATGACAAACAAAGTAAACACACTTTCGCGTTTATTATATTTATGAGGATTCTACTTAAAAAATCAGTAATGCCGAAACAAAAATGGCCCGTGCGAAGATTTCGCAGCGTTAGTGGTGTTCTTGTCATAGTTCAACTGATATCCAATAGATTGCGTCCTGTACTAAATAAATAGTTTTAATTTTAAAAGATACATATAAATTGATTGGCTTGTTTATTTTTCGAAAAAATAATTTTCTAAATAGCGTATCAAACATTGACTTTGATACGTAAGAGAAATATTTGATACCGACAAAAAAAACATTTGAGAAATAATATATACAGATATATAATATTGATATTATAAGAAAGTAATATTCTATTTTCTTACTATTGGATGCGGACATGGAAAATTACTTTTCTCCAACGCTGACTCAAATATTACAAATGATCTAAATTTGTTACATCCTCTGAGATGTAGTTCAACAAAACTCGGTCGGTACTCGTTGCTTAAAAATTCTAAAAAAATAAAGGAGAACTGAAACATAAATAATATAGGGACATGAAATTCACAATTTCACACATCGATACTAATATTATAAATAAGTATAATTTGATTTTTGTATGATTGTTTGTAATGAATAAACTCAAAAACTACTAAAACGATTCTAAAATTTCTTTCACTAATAGAAAGCTACGATATCCCTGAGTGACATAGGCTATATTTTATATTGTTTGAATATATCCACGGGCGGAGCCGAGGGCTAAAAGTCTAGTACCTAATATGCTGGCTAAAGAACGAGGAGATAAAAGATTTTAACTTTACCCGTCACACTTCTACTTTACCAATTTTGGGATAATTTCTTATTACCAAGAAATAAGATAAGTGTTATTATTCTATTTTCTTATGCATTTTTCTCATATTATCAAGAAATACAACAACCGGGTACACTATTTTTGACTTTGCTTGACTAACACTCGACACTCACTTGGCCCATTGTTACTGATTAAATGCTGAACAATGCTTACTAATGCTCAAGCCTTTATCATTCCATAATTCTGGCATATATATCTTATTTATGCTACACTCTTATTTTCATTTGATCAGAACATCTCCTTCACTTAACTTTTTAGAAGAACTTAAAACTTTTCATAAACTTACTGTAATATTATTTTCAAACACAACGTTTGTCCTGTAATCAATACTAACATAGTAATTGCTTCGTCTTCCAACACGAAGTGAAGTGATGTTATAGTAAGATAGATAGTTTTCATCTACATACTTGACCACTGGTCTTTGCATTGTTGTAAATTGCGACTGAAAATACGTTAAAATTGTTATTGAAACTTTATATCTTTATTTTAGTGTTATTATAATAATGTTTTTATTACCTGTAAAGTAATATGAAACAATCCAAACCAAATTACATATACACCTAAGAATCCTCTCATTTTTTAAAATAAATAAAGTTATCAAAAAATATTAACTGAAGATACTGTCATAAAGTCGGAAGTTATTTTACTAACTTCAACTCAAAATGAGGGTCATTTAGAGAATGATTTTGCTTGTTAGTTACAAATACAGCTAGTACAATAACATATATAATTCAGTAACTAATGATCGAATTAAAATTCATAGATTATTTATCTATTTATTTGATAACCACATCCGGAACGATGTCATTAGAGAAGAATGCGAAGTGAAAGATGTTGTAACTAAAATGAAAAAAAAGTAGTCTACACTTGTTTGGACACGTTGAAAGAATGAAGGATGAAAGATTAACCAAAAGGTTTAAATGGCTGAAGTGAAGGGAAATGCTGGTAGAGGATGATCTAGGTGTACTTTTATTAAACATAAAATGTATTGATCGATGGAAATATTATAAGTACACACAATCGCATACGTATGATGAATATAAAAGAAGCGAAAGAGAAAAGAATGTCAGGATCGTAACAAATGGCATTCGATTGTCTCTGCCTACCCCTCTTACGATAAAAGGCGTGATGATAGATAGATAGATAGATAATTTTATAACAGATTTAATTCAGTAATGAGTTGATACAAATAGATAAAAATATTTTTTGTTGTAAATACAACCTCCAATTATGTAGGTCAGTAAATCACATAACTTATTATGTGAAGATTTTTTGATTTAACTTAGTTATTTAAGATTCATGAAAATTAATTAATTAATTAAAAATAAAACGAAAAAAAGTCTTATAAATATTATTTTTGAAACAAGTAGTTTAGCAAAGTTCTCTAGTTCAAAGTTCACTAACTTTCATTCAAAATTAAAATAATTTAGAGAAATATGTTGCAAAAGTCATTTATCAGGAAATTTACTGTTTTAATTGAATGTTTAAAACACAAATAGTACCCCCCCCCCCTTATTTATGAAACCTGTAGTTTATGAATAATCAATTACAACTAGAATATTGTAGGAAGGACATTTTGTCTTAAATTTGTAAAATGCAAATGACTACAAAGTTATAGTTAAAAATACTAACTGTTGCCCATGACATTGTACTGGTAGATTAAATAGATCCCACCAATAACACTACATGTAAAATACCTAGGTTGCCAATCTCACAATCTCATAACGCTTTCACTGTTAAAAAGTTATCAGATCTCATAAAGAGCCAAGCCTTTAACTCTACAAACCCTACCAGTATGGCTTGGTCGTCGCACAAACACTCCCATGGACTTATGGAAAGAAATTAAGTTTCTGGTCTTTAACTTTGTGTCATGCTACAGTTTTACGAAACGGCCTAGCCATACTTTTTGACAAAGATAGGGTTTGTAGAGTTAGGGGCTTGGCTCTTCATCAGATCTGATATTTTTTTAACAGTGAACGCGTTATGACCACAATATTCTTGGCAACCTATTTATTTTACATGAAATGTTTTTGATAGGATTTTATTTATTTTGTAAGGTCCCCTAGTTATTTTTATTTCTTCGGGCTGTATTTATTTTGCGTCAGCTATTTCTTTTTTCATAGCCGACTTTCTTCTACAATCTACATAGCCCAAACTGATTGCAAATTTCAGCTTTCTATGACTTCGGGAAGTGCCGTAGTTTTATTTATACAGAGCTGCACCCCCCTTTATGGGGGTTGGAGGGTGAAAGTTAAATAATTCTTAATTTTTTGTTGTTTTTGTGCAAATCCTAGCCTGCATACCAAACTTTAGTTTTCTAGGACTTCGGGAAGTACCCTAGGCTGCCCGTTTGAGTCGTGGCAAAGTCGACGTATTTTATGTATTAATAAAATCTAAAGTATAAAAGCTACTCAAATAAAACATAGTATATTTTATAAGTCTGTAATAAGTATGTAATGTATATAAATTTATAAGTTTTTAAATCCTAATCATGAGATTTTGGGCTCTCTAGTATTATCCAGGCCAAAGTTATGATGGTTTAAAATTACGTCGAAACGGTAGGTAGGAAACGAACGAAAGAAACCTTGCTTTTTTGGCTCGTCTTGGCGGGGGCTACCGTGCCCCAGATTTAGGATTATTTTCCTTAGTTCATGCTACCTAATTATTGTTTCTCTATCGCTCCCTGTGATCGCTTCAATGGCACACTTGTTGTGCCTGCCTGCTTACCCTCTAAGCTACTTATAGTGACGTGACACTCCTGTACAAACCTGGATACCTGCTGAGCCGCTTTATCCAATGGTAGTTCAGGTTTGTTTTTGAACCGACATTCTTAATTTTAGTTTCTTGTTTACTTTTTCTTTAAGGGTTGGCGTTACAGCTCCCAAAACCGTGTTATCGGTCCAAGTCTCCATCTTTTAACCGATGGCGTTTGTGAAGCTATACGTAACGGATGGCCAGATCTGTTGAGGTATTTAGATGGAAATGTCTCTAAGTGTGGTTTGTCGGATTATGTACATAAGTATTTAATTATAAAAAAAACCATTTGTATATGACCATAGGACCGAACTGTGGTCCGTCTTAACAACTTCCCTTTTTATCTAATTCATTGCCACAAAAGCAAGTCACTCCTCCCTACTCAGTCATCCTATGGAATCTTACACTGATTGCTTTTCAATAATGAAGTGTATGGTGAAAAGAAATAACAATGATAGTAATTTATTAAATTTATTTTTTCATTAATTAATTTCATTTCATTAAATTAAATTAATACACAATGTTTTTCTTATTCTTGTAATCCTTTATTAGGAAGTCAATGTATCCCATTAAAACAACGTGACCAGTTGGTATAAAGGTAACATTACCGTAAATTCTTCCGTTCTTTATTGGAAAATTCTTAACTAAGTCAAGAGGTATAGTTATGTTAGTGTAGTGGAATTCACCCTGTAAATAACAAAATAAACTCAATATTTTCATGAGAATTCTGAAAACTATATAAAATAGAAAATACTTTTTTCTTACTATAGGATGTGGACATGAAAAATTATAATTCCCCAATCCATTATGAGTCACTGCAAATGATCTAAATTTTGCACATCCTTTAAATTCTATTTCCACAAAACTGCGGCGATATTCGTTGCTCAAAAATTCGAAAATACTAAAAGAGTACTGAAAATAAACACACAAACAGATACATTATGGCTTAATACATTAATATTTGAGCTCAAATTCTAACCCTCTTACTAATAAAAGTTATTGAGAGAGAGACAAAACATTGTATAACTCTGTACACCGTTACTAATATAGCGCGGTATGTATCTAGTTGTCATATAGGCTAAGATCTCTACACACCAGGCTACAAATATTGGAAACGACATACCCGATTTTCACCAAACGTGCCTAAAAACTGACTCACCAATTCCGAGAGGAGAAAGGCAAGGACAACCAAATTCCTAACGTAAGGTAGATATTATCTCTTACTTTTCATTCACACATCTTTTTAATACTCGATTTTTGTAACTTACTGTAAAATTATTTCCAAACACAACGTTTGTCTTATAATGAAGACTTATATAATAATTGCTTTGTCTTCCGATACGAAGAGAAGTAATGTTATAGAATGGAAAATAGGAGTTATTCGAATACGTGAGCACTGGTCTTTGAACGGTTGTATATTGAGTCTGAAAGGATATCAAATCTTAATACAAAAATACTTTCTAGATTTTTTATATTAAATTTAATTTAATTTTAATAATAAAAAAAATTTATACCGGTAAAACAACATGCAACAATCCAAACCAAAATAAAAATACATCTATGAATAAGCTCATTTTATATTTCTTTTGTTGTTATTTTGTTGTAAATTTAGTTTTAGTAATCCACGAAATAAATAACAAATCTATTTGACTAACGTCATCTCAAATTGAGGATGTAGTACATTATGCAAGTGAGATACAAGTAAATGAGCCATTGCAAATTCATAGAGAGTATGTATAATAATGTATTGTTATTAACTTACCTTTTAAACAGAATTGCCCATTCAATAAAACTAATTTAAAAATTACTGATCTAAATTACTATTTTGTGATATGATGATAATTAGATTAGATAGTTTGTTTTTGCAAACGCAATTTTTTTATGGATTCCATGCCATAATTCGCACATCTCTGTATATTATTTCTCAAAGGTGTTTTTTTCTCGGTATCAATAATGTTTGATACGCCATTTTGAAGATAAAGACGGAGAAAGTAACTAATTATTTAAAAAAATACATAACATTAGATAAACCATACATGATAGAGAGTGAAAATGTATGGTTCTGACAGTCGTTATTTTTACTAATATCTAATTAACTGTGACTAGACTTTCAGGAATTAGGAGTTAGAGAACGCTAACAAAAGTTTCTTGGATAACCTAGACTTAGCTTTCAAAACTCAGTTAGTAGATTTTCTTATATATATGCGATCCGTCAAGACTTATATATACACTAGACAGATGCAGGGGGATATAATTCTAATATATTGATAATCCGAATTAAAAGTTAAAATAAAAATTTAAAAAAATTCACTGGAAATGGAATGTCAAAAGTTTCCATCGATCCTATTTGTGCTAAAATAAATATTTAAGGTTAATTTAATGATTACGAGTTTTTGCATATTATATCTGAAGCTGTTTTCGTAAAAATTCAAATTATATATATAAGACAATTAATGTATTATAAACTTTTCTGGAGGGTATTTATGACAAATTAAACTATGCGTTGCTCTGAAAAACAAAGTTTTTTTATTTTAAACATTAAACTTTAGAAAAACACAAATTATATTATTATTGTAATGCAACAAACATTACCTGAAAAACAAAGAAACGACATTTAAAGTTAATTTGTCGATCTTATTTCACTAAACAACTTTAATTATAATCCACTTTACAAACTTATTAGCAAATTATAAATTATTTGACAACCAACTGTCATATTCCTGTTTACAACAGTTAGCGCCATCTATTGAATAAATGCGACAACTGTTTGTACTAATGACTGACATTTCAAAGCGCTCTAAATTCAAACTAACATAAAGGGATCCTAGGTAGGTATTCCTTTACATCTCCCCCCTAGATTAGAAAAAAATCCTGGAAATTTTCACTTCTTCTAATTTGTTCTTATGGAACAGGAAGCGGGATTAGTTTTGTAATATGAAATAGGTTGGACTCCATTTTTCTATGACCCATATTAATCTTGTATATCGATTGAGATATTTTTTCTTCTATTTTAAATGGGCCAATTCTTAACTCATCTAATTTTCTTCTATTCAATTTGTGACCATTTTCAACATATACCATATCACCTGTTTTAAAATTATGGTTTGTTCTATTCTTATCTATTATATTTTTATTATATTCATGTGATTTAATTGTTCTTTCTAATGCAATTTTTCTATCATTAATCCAGTCATTTGTTTCTTTTTCTAATTTGAGTTCATTTGGTATGAGTGAAACATCAGTTCCATCCAATAGATACCTTGGTGCGAAGCCTGTTATTGTGTGTTCAGTGTTATTATATCTGTCCACACACTTATGTGCAATAGTTGTCCATGCAATTGTATTTGGTTTTTCATTTATCTTGCACCTTATTTTATTTATAAGTGTTTGGTTTAGTCTTTCGTTAAGTTCATTAGAAAACGGCGAATTTACTGCAGTGAAAATAAGTGTGATTGATTTTTCATTTAGAAAGGTTTTAAATTCTTTTGAGTTAATTCCAGGATATTGATCGGAGAGCACCATGCCAATTTCATTACAATTCGGTACATTATTTATAATTTTTATAAAGTCCTTTGCACTCTGTGTCTTTGATGTTACTATATAGGCATATCGAGTGAAATGGTCAACTAAAAGGTGTAAATATCTTTTTGTTGATCGAGAGCCACCAAATCCTCCAATCGTGTCTATTGAGACGATTTCAAATGGTTTTGTGGCAGGTCCTAGGTACGACATTAAGCCATATTTAGTTTGTATTCTAGTTTTATTCTTTATACATATTTCACACTGTTTGCATATATTGGTGATGTTTCTTGTTAAATTCTTTGCTGTGTACAGTTTTCCTATTTTCATTTGCATTTGTTTTATGCCTATATGACACATATTTTCATGTATTAATTTTATAAATTTTATACTAAATTCCTCGGATACTAATATTTTTTCTTGTTTTTTTATTCTCTTATAATATATATTGTTTTTATACATTAAAATGTTTTTATATTTTCGAATATTCTCATTTGTCTCTTGATCTGTTATTATATCATTCAATGTTATTAAGTTTATTATTTTTAATTGTTCATGTATATCTTTATTTGCTTCTATTACTGGGTTTCTGCTCAAACAGTCTGCCTCTAAGTTTTCCTTTCCTGGTGCATATTTTATTTTGAAGTCATATTGTGATAGATAATAGCATAAATCTCCTAACTCTTCATCCGTTCTAGACTTTACATTTAAATTTTCCAATGGTTTGTGGTCAGAATAAACTGTAAAAGGTTTGCCTATTAGCCAGTATTGCCAGTATCTTATTGCTTCTTTAATAGCTAAGCATTCTAAGTATATAGCCTTTTTTTTTTTTGGTTTTCATTTAACTTTTTTGAGAAGTATGCTATCGGTTTTTCTTTTCCATTTGGTTGAGTTTGCTTTAACACTGCTCCCATCCCTTCTAATGATGCATCTGTGTATATGTTTATTGGCAGACCTTGATCAAAAATTTCTAGGATTGGTTGTGAGCATAGCAGTTGTTTTATCTTCTCAAAAGCTTCTTGGCAGTCTTTTGACCATATGATTTTTTTATTTTTCCGTAGTAGATTATGTAGTGGCTCTAAAATTATTGAACTGTTAGGTATGTACTCACGGTAAAAATTTATTTTTCCTAGAAGTTGTCTAATATTTTTCTGGGTCTTTGGTGTTGGGAAATCCCTTATTGACATTAAGTTATCCCTTACCGGTCTTACTGTGTTATCTTGTATTATATGTCCGAGATATTTTACTGAATTTGTTGCAAATCGACATTTTATGAATTTTAGTCGGTAAACCTTCTTTTCTTATCGCCTCTAAAAGCTGTGATAAATGATCTATATGGTCTGCATACGATTTTGAAAATATCAAAATGTCATCAATAAAATTTACAGCAAAATCTGTTAATTTGTACCCTCTCAGTATGTTACTCAATATTCTTTGAAATATTGCTGGGGATGTTTTCAAACCGAAGGGCAAGCATGTCCATTGGTAGTGGCCCTCTTGTGTAACAAAAGCAGTTTTATTTTTATCTTCAATTCGAAGGGGAATAGACCAGAACGCAGAGTTTATGTCTAATGTTGAAAAGTACTTACAGTTTCTAGTTTTCGTTACAAGGTCCTCAATCAAAGGGAAAGGTTGGGCCTGAGGTACCACCACTTTATTTAAATCTCTGAAATCAATGCATAATCTTGTTCTTTTATTGTCTTCTTTTTTGAAAGCTAAGGTTACTGGTGCTGCAAATGGGCTGTATGATTCTTCTATGAGATTTTTTTCAAGCAATTTTCTGACCTGTTCTTCTATCTCAAGCCTATCCTCCATTGAGCATCTGTAAGGTCTTTTACTACAGTATTTGTCCACAAGTAGATCAATGCGTGCTTCATAATCTTTAACTGTTCCAACATCATACTTGTCCTTTGCAAAGCTTGATTTATATTTATCAATCAGTTTATTTACTTCAGATTGTTGTTGGCTATTTAAATGACTCAGATCCATTATAAATTCTTTTTCGTTTACATGTTCATTAAAATTTATCAAGTTCTTTTTTCCTCCATTTTCATTGGGATTGTTTTTAAAACATAGTTTCTCATCTGTAAATATTTTTCCTGATTTCTGTTTTATTTCCAAATGTTCATTCTGAATCAAATTAAACTCTTTAATAATATCAAGTCCAATTAGAAAATCATATTTGAAGCTTTTTTCATCTACAATGTAAACATCAATTTTCTTCTCTATATTAAATATCTTAATTTTTATTGTTGTCCAACCTTTTGTCTTTTTAACACCATTAATTGTAATTAATTCTGTATTGTTGTATTTATTTTTACCTTCTTTCTTTAATCTTAAAAATTTTGAATTTATCAAAGAAACATTAGAGCCGGAGTCATATATACCAAATATGTCTAAGTTTCCTTCCAATGTTAATTTAACTTCAATTAATGGTGTAATTATTCGTTTTTTGGCTCTTTATCACCCCACTCAACATCCAATACAGTATTGTTTACATTCTTACTATAGTTTCTCCTGTTCTCATAGTCATTAGTTTGTTTAAACCAGCATTTTTCTTCAGAGTGGAAACGGCTACCTTTATTTAATTTTTCACATATTTTACAGGGTTTAATTTTATCTACTTTTAATTTACTATCAAATGTGTTTCTTTTGAATCTATTATAATTATTTTTATTGATTGTTTGTTCATGTTTACTAATTTCCTTGAAAAGAGTTGCAGTCGATGTTATTGATTCCTTATCTATTTTGTACATTATATAATCCGGTAGACCCATAACAATAAGGTTTATCAATGTCTGCGTGTCAATTTTTTTATTTATCTCTAGTAACAATTTTTCTTTTTTTGTGGCATATTCCAATAGTGAACCTCCTTGAAATTTAAATGTGAATGCATATTTAACCTGCGACCAACCTTCGTTTTTGTATGTTTCACAAAAATTTGTTTTCCATATTTCCCATTCTGCGTTTACTGTATATTTTATTAACATACTAGTGTACCAATTTAAGCACTGTTTTTCAAGTAGATGTTTCAAAGTCTCAATTTTCTCTGCATCTTTTAATATCTCGAATCGTGTACATTCGCTCTCAAATTCATCGATCCATTGGTCAACATTTGATGTTTTTCCTGAAAACTTCTCGATTAAAAATTTTTCTGCTATTTTTCCCATATTTTTATTTTTAGTACTTACACTAGTATTATTAACGGAAAGCGTCGGTTTTTCTGTAATTTCGTCTAGATATTGGTCACCAAATTGTATATTTTCACTTTCATCTAAGTAAATTTTTCTCAAATCTTGGGTTAAGGGGATCCAAATTCTTCTTGTTTGATGTCTTTTCTTTATAGAGTTTTTTATTTTGATAAAATGGTCAGTAGAAGTTATAGCAGTGTGTTTGTTTACAGGCTTTAACTCATCAGGGATTTCAAACAATTGTCCATCAGGTGTCTTAATTGAGGTTATGCAAACAATATTTGTTTTTCCATCAGATGCAGCTAATACTGCAAAAGTAAATTGCAATTTTTCCATTGTCATTACTAAAAATGTCGTTTTATAAGACAATTAATGTATTATAAACTTTTCTGGAGGGTATTTATGACAAATTAAACTATGCGTTGCTCTGAAAAACAAAGTTTTTTTATTTTAAACATTAAACTTTAGAAAAACACAAATTATATTATTATTGTAATGCAACAAACATTACCTGAAAAACAAAGAAACGACATTTAAAGTTAATTTGTCGATCTTATTTCACTAAACAACTTTAATTATAATCCACTTTACAAACTTATTAGCAAATTATAAATTATTTGACAACCAACTGTCATATTCCTGTTTACAACAGTTAGCGCCATCTATTGAATAAATGCGACAACTGTTTGTACTAATGACTGACATTTCAAAGCGCTCTAAATTCAAACTAACATAAAGGGATCCTAGGTAGGTATTCCTTTACATATATAGGAAGATATAACATACGCATATACATTACATACTTTAACATACACGTAGATACGCGTTATAGCGACAGATATGCGCTTTCTCTTTTGTATGGTCAATCTAGTAGAGTGCCCGAGCGACTAAATCTATGGTGTAATGATTTGTTTATGAAATTATTTTATCCATACAAACAAACTATGTATGTAAACAAATATTGGAAGTCGATTTTAACCAACTTCTAATTGTCGTATCAATTAGTTTCCAAGTACATATATGTAATTCGGATAACAATACAATAATTTGGTTCCAACGATCTAATGAATCTAAACTCTTTAATGGCTATTGGCTACTAGTAGATCCATCGAGTTTGGGCTAATTTGCGCTAGTGTGCGTTACTGACAAAAGCATCATATCTCGAAAATACACAGGTAGTTCTAGCACAATTCTGAAATATTTTGGAGTATATTTTATTAATTTAAAAAGAACGAAAGATAAAGTCAGTCCTTACTCAGCCAAAACATAATACGGCCTAGGCTTTTTAATAATGCAAAAAAAGTTATTATGATAATCTATAGTACTTAAAATATAGCTTATACGAGCGTCGAACAAATAACTTATTGTGCAATACCAAAAATCATTAATTAACATAGTGCTCTAGACATAATAAAGGAATAAATTTAAATAAAACACCCTGACTTTGGCTGCTTTCCAAGCACTTTGACAGCTGTATATTTTAAGTGATACAGTATTTTTTTTTTTATTAATATACAATGTTCTTCTTATTCTTGTAATCCTTTATTACAAAGTCAATGTTAATTAATTAAAACAACGTGACCAGTTGGTATAAAAGTAATGTTACCGTAAAGTCTTCCGTTCTTTATTGGAAAATTCTTAACTACGTCAATAGGTACAGTTATGTTAGTGTAATGGTACTCACCCTGCGAACAACAAACAAATACATATTATAAAATGACAGAATAAGGGTGCGTCGGTGGCCGAGTGGTTAAGACGTCTGGTATTAACTAGGTAGACCGCGGGTTCGATCCCGGATCCCGGCCATGTACCAATGGGTTTTTTTAATTAAAAACTTATGTACATAATCCGACAAACCACACTTAGAGGCTTTTCCGTTTAAATATACCTCAACAGAACTAGCCACTCGTAGCATACACCTAGCTGGAAGAACCAATGTTACCGACATTGGCACCCCCTTTCTCCTCTTAGGGGTTAAATTTTGAGAACATTAATTTAATACTAAGATTCAAGTAAATTTGTCCAGAAAAATATTATTTCCCATACAAACTTTGCCACCAACATAATTATTATGTTCTGTTTAGGGCATTTTCATGATTTTTGTCCCATACAAATCAGATGTTTCGTATTTCCAGTTTTACGCAATAACTGCATGTGCTAGGCTCCAAATTAAAATTACTTTTTAAATACAAATATATTCTAAAGTTTCTCATGGAAAGAAAATATCTAAGTTTTACGAAGTCTTGAATATCCTCAATTTCACGCGTATTTTAGCCAAAATTGCGACTCGAGTTCTAATAGTATATTTACTAATTTACAATTTTCTTGACATTAAAAGATAGATAATTTCACATTCTTTAAGAATACACCAACTAGAATTTTACAATTCTAATAGTTTTTGTAAAAACATAGAAAAGCGGAAGTACTTTTCGTGTTCTTCGAAATACCGATTTTGTTGAGAAATCGTTCTTCTCATATTTCTGGTACGTGGATAATGGTCTATCTTATCTTAACGATTTTAAAAGTAGTACATCTCGCTCACATATTTCTAAAGAGATATGGACAAAATAAGCCGCGCATAAAACTGAGTTCGTTGCGCTGTGATGCGTCGCCTTAACCTGCCCACAAAACATGTCTAGGACCTAACATCATGTATAGGATGTTATAATTTTTAATTTGAATGCTTGTCGATGTCATTGATTTGATCAGAAAGTTTTTAAGTAAACTTTTTATTACGATAAATTTCGCTTAAACTTACTGTATAATTATTTCCAATCGCAACAACTGTCTTAAAATTGATACTTATATCCCAATGCGAAGTGAAGTAATGTTAAAATATGGTATATACATGTCATCTTTATACATGACTACTGGTCTATGGACGGTTGTATATTGATTCTGAAAAGATGTTAAAATTTAAATAAAATGGTATTTTTTAGATTTTTATATTTAACTAGCTTTCCGCCCCCCGGCTTTGCCCGTGGAGCCCATACTAGACAAAAATGACAAATTTTTCTTTCTGTAAAAACCTTGTCTTGACAATTACAAACACTACAAAAAAGGCATTAAGCTCAAGTGATGCTCGGTCATGCAATTGATTTTTATATATATTTAATTGAAATATTAATAAAGTTTTTGTACCGGTACAGCGACATGGTATAATCAAAACCAAAATAAAAATACACCAATAAATACTTTCATTATACCGATTTTTTACTTTGTTGTAAATGTTCAAGTCGGTACTTGTTTTTGATTGAGTTTTAATAATCAATGAAACAATTATTTAATAAATTGACAACTAACTTCAACTCAAAATGTGGATTATTTACAGAACATGTTACGGAAGTGAGATTAAATTTGATTAATATAATAAAATTACAGCTGTCAAATAAATTGCATCTCTACATTAATTAATCTATTGTAATTCATAAATATATTCAGTATATAAATCAGTATAATTTTGTTGTTATTTAGGCATGATGAGCTGACCGATAAAATTAATGAAAATGACCGATTATAATTTATGATGCATTGTGATGTATCATCTAAATATATCTCAACAGAACTAGCCACTCGTTAGATATAGCCTCACAAATACCATCGGCTAAACGAGGGAGACTAGGTCTTCCGCTGGGTACCCTGGAACGGGAGCTGTAAGGCAACCCGTGAAGAAAGAAAAAAAATAAAAAAAATATATTGAATACATTGATTTTTTATTAAGCTTTAAATTATTATATACTAACAATGATTCAAATAATATAACACACGCCGCAACATAAAGTTATTAGATTCTCTAATTCTAGCAATATAAATTCCTGTAGATTTTTTAATCAGAAAGCATGCCTTTTTTACGTGGGAAAATACATCATGCATACCCGCGAGTAAGAGAGCTGGTTATGTCGGACTCCAACCGACCGAAACCCTACGGTGGTTTCCTTCTCGCCGGTACGTCGGCAGGCCACAGGAACGCGTTACCAATGTCTGCGACCCGCCGCCTGGCCTTTGCAAGCCCGCTCCTCCCTCACGGCTTTGCACGGGTTTACAACAATTTGAATACTTGCATAAACACGCTCATATATATATACAGGGTGTCCCGTAAGTAGTGGACCAACGGGATAGAGGGTGTCATTATCTATAGGAATCACTAAACTATATTGTCCTAGGCCTAGTAGTTTTAAAGTTATGATGTTTTTAAATATTTAGTTGAAATTTTCATAGTATGTACACAAACATGTAAATTTTATTTAAAAATATTTTATATTTTCTACATGTTTTTATTTAAGGGGGTTAAGAAAACATATCTCTTGCTAACTAAAACGTTATTCATGCGTAATTATTGGCAACATAAAAATTAAAAGCTAAAACTTATGCACATTTTAAATTACAAAATGTGGAACGTGAAATTTGAACGAAGTTGGTGTACAAAAATTGTATGATAGCCTTGTGGAACTTTATTTTAAAAACATCTACAGTTCACACCGATTCCAAAATGGTATTATTATGTGGTTTAAAGTAATAAGAAAACATTTTTTTAATCATTGATCAATATCGGTGAGCATTTTCTCGACGAAAATTACAATAAAACAAATATGAGAAAAACATTTTATTTATTAAAGCAAGTGCTCAATATGTCTTTTCCCCCAATTCTTATGCACAACCAACATCTAACAAAATTTCTTCTTAGATTTCTTAGAGCCTGTACATTATTTTTTACTTATTCAGCTACGAGGTACAATTTTTGTCTCAATTCTCTTTCAATACGAGTATTAGTTGTCTCATAGACGGCTTCTTTAAAATAGTCCCATATTAAATAATCCAATGGATTGAGATCAGGCAAGCGTGGTGGCCATGCAATAGTACCTCCACGTCGATTTGGGTAAGACTTGTTTATATAGTCAGTCACTTGTCGTGAATAGTGGGCAATAGCATCATCGTGCTGTAAACACATTCTCTCGCCTACTTCTTGTGTTACATCTACTAACTTCTCCGTTTTGACGTAAAAGAAGGACAAATAAATTTACAATCAAACACTAAAAAAAGTTTATATGGCTGAAGTGAAGGCAAATGCTGGCAGAGCATTAGGTGTACTTTTATTCAACATAATATAAAAGAGTGAAAAGTCATGCTAGTAGTAGTAAAATTAATAAATGATCTTGAGATGAGATCGTTAAGAAAGATCTATAATCAGAGATAGATTAAGGAATGATGATGTACGTGAAAAGTGTGGAATAAATGATATTGTTGTAGGTATATAAAATTTAAAGGAGAATGCTGAAATAGTTTGGACGTGTTAAACGAATGTTTGATGACCATCGATCTGATGAATCTGAATTCTTTATTTGCTATTAATAGATCGATCGAGTTTGGGATCATTTGGTTTGCGCAAGTGTGCGTTACTGATAAAAGCGTCTTTTTTTTAGTTTTTTTTACGCCCTGTATCATATCACGAAAATACATAGTTCTAGGACACTTCTGAAATATTTTGAAGTATATTTTATTAGTTTAAAAAGAACGAAAGAAAAAGTCACTCCTTACTCAGCCAGTACATCATTGGCATAGGCTTTTTAATAATGCAAAAAAAATATAAGTAATTATGGTAATTAAAATAGAGCTAGATACCTATGACAGCTATCAAGAAAGTCAATACGGGCTTCGAACAAATAACTTATTGTGCAATACCAAAAATCATTAATTTTCTTGCAATAACAATTATAATTAACATAGTGCTAGACTAAAAGGAGTAAATAAAAATAAAACTCGATGACTTTGGCGGCTTTTCAAGCACTTTGACAGCTGTCACAAATCAAGCTATTTTTTTTAATTAATATACAATGTTCTTCTTATTCTTGTATTCCTTTATTACGAAGTCAATGTATCCCATTATAACAACGTGACCAGTTGGTATAAAAGTAATGTTACCGTAAAGTCTTCCGTTCTTTATTGGAAAATTCTTAACTACGTCAATAGGTATAGTTATGTTAGTGTAATGGTACTCACCCTGCGAACAATAAACAAATAGATAATATAAAATGGCAGAATAGGGGTTTGTAACTATCTATATCGAGCAATGGCGGTATAACCATACACCTAGCTAGGCAACTGGCTGGAAGAGGCTACAGCGAGTCTGAAGACCTAAATAGTTTTAAAATTTCTTTTTTTTGGTAGAATTATTTCCGAGGAAAAGGCAAAGGTCTATGTAAAACCATACAGCCATGTCTTCATTATTTGAGGCCAATAGAGGCCATGTCTTGAATGTCTGGTGCAGAAGGCAAGGGGAACCACTGTACTATTATTTCCATGAAAGTTAGCCTTGTCGAGTCAATACAAGGTGCGTCACGCTGTGGACCGCCATAATTGACCACGACTGCTCAAGAGCACCACGACTGAGAAGAAGAAAAATATTATAAAGAGGTAAAATTAATTTCTTTGTTTGTAATTAATAAACTCAAAAACTACAGAACCGATTCTAAAAAATATTTCTATAAAGGAAGCTACGATATCCCTGATGTGAATGAAGGATTAAAATATTGACTAAAAAGGTATATATGGCACAAGTGAAAGGAAATGCTGGCAGAGAACGACCTACGTGTACTTTTATTCCGCCCCCGGATTCGCCCGTGAATATAAAATGAAATGAAAAAAAAATCTAGAACCCGATTGCAGCGCCACCTACCAATTGTGAATCTAAACTAACCAGGGACCCACTCAAAGACACACAAAAAAATTCATCAAAGTCGCCCGTGGAGCCCATATTAATTTAGTTCATACAATCAGTTTTTCCCGAATTTTCCAATTTTTCTTTCCATAAGAACCTTATTCTGACAATTATTATTATTTTATTTTTTTTCTACATTTTATTTGGACATTGGCACTTTAAAGGCCATGTCAGTCCCGTTGAAAATAACAATTAATTTACAATAAATATTTACAATGACCACAAAAAAATTAACTTAATTTTGCCAACTAAAATTACTAACTGACTACCTATGATTATCAAACAACTTGTAAAGCATCCTGAACACACCAAAAAAATCAGATAAATCGGTCGAGCCGTTCTCGACTTTTACGCTTAGCAACACATTCAGCGATTTATTTTTATTTATATAGATTACGAGCCTCTTCATTTGACACGTCCATGATGCACTTTAAAAAAATATGTTTTAAATTTTCAATTTGCCCCTAAATAGGTACAAAATTTTACACGCGATTAATCCTGAAATGGTTCAGTTTTTAAATAAGATATAATTTAAAAAAACTTACCATTGGAAATGGACATAAAAAGTCCATGTGATTCCCCATTCCGTTCTGAGTCACTGCAAATGATTTAAATTTTTCACATCCTCTAAATTGTAGTTCCACAAAACTGCGCCGATATTCGTTACTCAAAAATTCGTAAACAATAAAGGAGTACTGAAAATACATTAGACTTATTACAGATATTATAACGCAAGTTGACCGCGCCTTAGTTTGTGATCTTGCTGCTTCCGCTCTTGAATTATATCACAGCAAAACATTAATTTGATTTGAAGGACTTGGCTTTTTTTTATATAAACATTTCAGGAAAATCCATGGTTATTATAGGTGACTTCAGGCTTTGATACAACCAGAATAGAAAGTAAATTTTGAATTTGAATGCTTGTCATTGATTTGCTCAGTCAGGTAAACTTTTTATTACGATTAATTTCACTTAAACTTACTGTAAAATTATTTCCAAACGTAACAGTTGTCTTGAAATTGAGACTTATATAGTAATTGCTTCGTCTCCCAATGCGAAGTGAAGTAATGTTATAGTATGGTACATATACGTCATCTTTATACATGACTACTGGTCTATGGACGGTTGTATATTGATTCTGAAAAGATGTTAAAATTTAAATAAAACGGTATTTTCCCATACTAACATGGAAAAAAAAACAATTTTCCTTTCCGTGAAAACCTTGCTCTGACAATTACAAACACTACAAAAAAAGTCATCCAAATCGGTCTAGCCGTTCTCAAGTGATGCTCGTTCATGCAATTGATTTTTATATATATTTAATTGAAATATTAATAAAGTTTTTGTACCGGTAAAGCGACATGGTATAATCCAAACCAAAATAAAAATACACCAATAAATACTTTCATTATACCGATATCTTTACTTTGTTGTAAATGTTCAAGTACCGAGTTTTAATAATCAATAAAAGAATTATTTAATAAATTGACAACTTATTGAACTAACTTCAACTCAAAATGTGGATTATTTACAGAACATGTTATGGAAGTGAGATTAATATAATAATTTTACAGCTGTCAAATAAATTGCATCTCTACATTAATGAATCTATTGAAATTCATATATTATATTCGGTATATACCTAAATATATAAATCAGTATAATTTTATTGTTATTAAGGCAAGATGAGCTGACCGATAAAATTAACGCAAATGACCGATTATATTTTATGCATTGTGTTATATATTGAATACATCGATTTTTTATTAGCTAGCTTTAAATTATAATATACCTACAATTTAAGAGAATCGCTAGAGAATTCAATAACTTTATGTTGCGGCGTGTGTATATCAAATATATATCGGCTAAAAGCGGTACCTACCCTGTGACCGATAACACGGTTTCGGGAACCCGTGAAGAAAAAAAAGTTAAAGTGAGGCATGGTAAAATAATTTACAGGAATTTAAGAGAATCGCTAGAGAATTCAATAACTTTATGTTGAGGCGGTGTATATTTTGATATACACACGCCGCAACAAACCGTGTTATCGGTCACAGGGTAGGTACCGCTTTTAGCCGATGGTATTTGTGAGGTTGTACCTAACGAGTGGCCAGTTCTGTTAAGGTATATTTAGATGGAAAAGCCTCTAAGTTTGGTTTGTCGGATTATTTATAAAAACCCATCCCGGGATCAAACCATGCCAGAAGTGTTAACCACTCGGCCACCGACGCTCTTTTAGGGTTCCGTACTTATTACTAAGGGTCCGCCGTTCGTCCGTCCGTCTGGCGTCAATTTTTACCTAAATATTTGAGTTATATGATGTAACTGAAAAGTTAACTTTTATTTATTAATATTGAAGTAGTTTTAGAAAATTTGCTAAATAATTAATTATTTTAATTCACAGACTTATTTCACTAACCTCAACTCAAGAAGAGGATTATTTATAACGTATTACGGAAGTGAGATACAATTTTGATATCTAAATTTAATTAATTAATGAGCCAATACAAATTCATAGACAGTATTGTATATAAATAAGTATGATTTATTGTTATTTCACGCAGCATTGCCCATTCAATAAAACTAATGTAAGTAAATGACTAAAATATTAAGTTTCATTCCCTATAACACGACTTTAGGAATTTGATTTAAAAAAACCATCAAAATCGGTTCATCGGTTTAGCCGTGAAAGGGTAAGGTCAGACAAACAGAGTTACTTTTGCATTTATATTATTTTAGCTTGTGGTGAAATTATTATTATTTTATAATAAATAATTATGGATCTACCGAAACCACCATAAAATGTAGTATAGTCGCGCTGGCGCTCTACTTAATTGGCAATGCAAAAGAGAAAGCGCATAGATACGCGTATGTTAAAGGGAGCCAGACAGACGAGACCATTTTTTAATAACTCTAACAGCCTATAACAACCTATAGCATCATTCGTAATTTCGCTTATTCTTGTAAAATATAGGTTATTCTTAGGTGCACTAAGAAAGGATTTTTCGAAAATCAACCCCTAACGACATGATATGGGGTGTAAACGTTGTATTCCTAAAACAACACGTACGAAGTCGCGGGCAACTGCTAGTGATGATATATATATATATATATATAAATTTATGTATTTTTAATGTTTAGATACAAACAAACAAAACAAAAATAAACTAAAACTAAAAACTAATAAAAAAAGTCCATAAGTGGGACACCTCTTGCCAGTGTACCTAATACACTTGCAGCATTGCCTCGTTGAATGCTGATTTTTTGTTTTAATTAACTATGGCATCTGGAGTCACCACATTCAAGGAACACTCGTCTTCCAAGCTCTTGAAGGAAATCTTGAGCTTCAGATCCGATAATTTTGGGTCAAGTCCCGGTATTTCGTCCGCTTGCGTGACTTTGCCATGAAAGCGGCTGAACCCGGAACTGATGAGGTAACCGAAATGTGTGATTGTGCAAAGGTAATGCCTTCTTACATGACCACGAAACGGGTGTGAGACCATCAGGTAATTCCCGGAGGCTCCAGTACAGCAGGTATTTTGGCTGTAGCCATTGATCGTCGGATTACGTCATTAATTGTTATGTCTGGTTATTCTGCCAGCACTTCTTCTGCATGATAAGCCATGTCGTCCATACATGTCGACATCTTTTCCACAAACACAAATATGTAGGATACAAATTTGAAGTCCCGTACGCAGTGCAACAGCTATCCTCAGTGTTTCTTTGTCTATGAATATATTATATGAATGAATATAGGGTATAATTATATGACAGTTATGTTATCCCGTATCCATTTCCCATAGTGGGAAATTGAATAAATAGGTACCTAGGTACCACAAAATACATTGCATGAATGTAAAAAAGCGACCAAAGTATTTGACTGTACAAAATTGTTTTTTAATAAACGTAAACGTACGAGTATATAGTTAATAATACATTTCCAAAATAATAAATATTTAAATGAGTTTAAATTAATTTGAACCATCATGATAATGACAATCATCTCGATTTTTATTGTGAGCGCTTCACA
Source organism: Nemapogon koenigi (assembly GCA_963924495.1). NCBI lineage: Eukaryota > Metazoa > Arthropoda > Insecta > Lepidoptera > Tineidae > Nemapogon > Nemapogon koenigi. The sequence goes on from OZ004646.1 coordinate 7,301,764, forward strand.
TGCAACATGATTCCGTAGACAAATAAAGAATAATATATGTATTGACTGAAGTCTCTCTTTTTAACACCGACAATCCTTCGGGTTAAATTCTTATGTCACCTAAAATATCCACAGGCGAAAACTTGTTTCCAATCTCGATTTTTTTTCATATGAAACACATCTATTGGCGCGCTTTGGGGGTAAGACCGACTCGTATGCCGTAACAAAAAACGCCCCCTCTCTGCCGCCGCTCTCTACTCCCTTGTGTGTGAGTGGCGCGTATAGCATATACTTTGTTGCTTTTCCGTGTGAGTGTGTATATTGCGTATTTCAATTTCGATGTTACACGTCCACCTTTTTTCTACCTAAATAATAAGGTTTTATTTATTTGATTAATTTAACTCCATTATAGTTTGTAGTCAGCACTTGTCACCTACGACTACGGTATCCTATTTATGTAGGTTATTTATACTCTCATTACTCATTTTACAACAAAATGGATCTGACCGTGGTACTGGTAAATTTGCTCGTATTTGGATTGATGGGAATAATTTCACCAGTAAATAGGTTTTCTTTATATACTTATCTAATAGTTTAATTAGATTTTTTTTCTTTACCGGTTGCCTTGCGGCTCCCAAAACCGTGTTATCGGTCCCAGGGTACCCAGCGGAAGATCAAGTCTCTCTCTTTTAACCGATGGTATTTGTGAGGCTATACCTAACGAGTTTTCAATTCTGTTGAGGTATATTTAGATGGAAAAGAAAAAGAAAAAAATATGTTATTCCTTATTTTTAGACTCAATATATTGTTGTACAAAGGCCTGAGTTGACATGTTCAAATAAACAATATGTTCCATTTGCAAATATAAGTTCACATCGGACCGGTAGACGGAGTAATTACTATGTAGATCTCCATTTCAGAACAGCTTTCAACATTGAAAGCTACACTATCCCCGGGTGACATAGGCTATATTCTTAAGCTATATTCTATTTTCAAAAAAATTTGGGATCCTTACTAAAACTCCAATAATGTCACCCAAAGTGTAAAAAAATGACCTAAGAAATTCCTTACATCGCGTGCTCTGCGAAAACTATTGATGATAGAACAAAATAATGTACTACGACTTTGCAGAACACATCATTATCTACAAAAAGTGTCGCGACAGCATATATCTACCTATTATAGTTAAGTCACAATAAGTGTTTTATTATTTTAAAAAATTAATTAAAAAGCCGCCGCTAGAAAAGGCTCTTTATTTGAACCTTGCTATTAATCCTTATCAAAATAAATTTTATCATATTCACGACTGTTTCAATACCTTTATATAACTTTTTGAAATATTAAATTCGGACATTTTATCGCGATTTTTGTATGAACAATATCCAAAGTTAGAGGTAATGGTAGTGGTAGGGGGTAGGGGTAGAGGGTAGGAGTACCAGTAGGGGTAGGTATAGGGTATATTTTATTTTGTTCGTAAATATTCACGGGCGAAGCGAATATATTATTTAAATGTGTGTAAATTAATTTGGATAATACATACAATTATTGTTGTTATTGCTTCATATATAATGTGGTTCCGTAGATAAATAAAATAAACCAATGGTTAACGTCTTTTTAAACCCCAATGAAAAATAGCGGTGTTATAATAAGCTTGAAGCATATGTCTATTTATCCAATATTATTGAGTTATTACTAAGGCTTTGCTGTCTGTCCGTCTGTCCGTCCGCCTGTTTGAACCGTAATAGGTAGACATACTATGGCCGTTTTATTCGGAGTTTTTTGCTTAATCTTAATAATGGCAATACATACTGTTACGAGCTAGAGTTCTAAGAGATTCAAAATACCGATTAAATAGACAAACTTTACTTTAACACCACAAAAATACAGTTAAATAAATAAACACTATAGAATAACACTTAATCGCAGTAAATTTCACTTCGCACTTTCGCTTTGGTCGCCCTTATTCGAACTGTGTCCTTCCGGCAATGATGCTCTGTTTTTATCGTCCACCGAACATTCGAGAAAGGCCGCGGCTATTCTACAAAGTTGTAGGCGGTCCTTGATGCGGCTCGGCGTTATATACCTACACACTGAGCGCGGCCGATTTTGGTACTTATGGTTAGGTACATACGGTCCATTTTCGTTTGTTTTTTCCGGATATTTCTAGAGACGTCTGTCGACCTTGATCTGTTTAGGTGTTTATTTGTGCGATTTAAGTACCTACTCGTTACAATACAAACGTCTAACTAATATAATAATGCATACTCACAAGTGTGAGTCGGACTCGCGCTTATTTGTTCGTGTGTCATACAGGGGCGTCTGCAAACTTGTGCCGACCTTAGTGCATACTATTGAGATTACGTGACACTGGCATAAATGTTCATAAGTGAACGATTGCCATAAAAAAAAAAAAAAAAAAAACATACTATTGAGTGTACGGATCCATACGTGTGCTTGATACTCACGTGGCCTATGACCGATGTCATGAATTGAAATAAATTCGGACAAGCACCAGTGAGTTTGGTGGATATTATAGCATACACCAATGAATTATAAGACACGCAGCATTTCGGATATTCATGGTAACTTAGATAAATAATGTACAAAAAAATCATTAACTCAATTTATAATTCACAAAATGAATCTGGCCGTTGTTGTGCTGCTCAAATTGCTCGTACTTGGATTACTGGAAATAATTTCCTCAGTAAATATATTTTATAATTTAGTTTAATTTAATAACATTATTATTGAGCTCTTTAATTATTTTTTATTTTCTCATTTTAGACCCAATATTATGTTGTACAAAGACCTGTAATAACACGTGTGAATAAAAAATATATTACATATATAAATGTATCTTCACATCGTATCAGTAGACGGAGTAATTATTATGCAGACCTCCATTTAACAACAAGTGTTCCCGTCGAAAATAACATATCAGTGAGTAACATTTTTAAATAGTACTGGGATCATATAAACATGTATAAGAGCTAGCTAATGTTAGGTAACGCCACGCAGCCTTACAGCTCCCGAAACCGTGTTATCGGTCCCAGGGTACCCAGCGGAAGACCAAGTCTCCCTCTTTTAGCCGATGGTATTTGTGAGGCTATATCTAACGAGTGGCCAGTTCGTATTTAGATGAAAAAGCCGTAAAATGCATAAGAATAATTTTACTAATGTTAATTTTAATTGCTTTGGCGATAGTTTTACGCCAAAAGATCGTAATTTTTGTTATATTTCAGGTCAGTTTTTATTTTTTCGAGTTCCTGAGCAATGAGTATCGAAGGAGTTTCGTGGAAATACATATCACCGGATGCAACAAGTTTAAAACAAACTTTTGGATAAAATCAATTTTAAGTGTATCGGGTATTGCTATACCTTGTCCATTTCCCGCGGTAAGAAAATATATTACCGTAAAAATAGTTTTACTTAAATTATATAAATACTTATCTATTAGAGATAGTAATATGCTTTTTTGTAGGTCATCTTAATTTACACATTTCATTCCCACATCATTTTGTTACATTTCTGACGGATTAGACAGCATACGACATGAAAACTCGCTGGGGCTAACTTTTATCCCGAATTGATTCACTTTTACGGTTAATGCTCAGTTCCTAAACATGCTAGGTCAATGTATAATACTCCTAAACATTCTTGGTGAATCAACCTATCTAATCGTGAAAACCGCAACAAAATCTGTTCAGTAGTTTTTGCATTATAAGTTTACAGACAGACGTGGCGTGGGACCTTTTGGTTGCCTTACAGTTCCTGTAACAGGGTTACGATTTCAGGGCACCCAGCAGGCTGGCGCAACTTAGAACAAAATATTAGGGCTAGGAAAAATAAGCCAATACTAATGGCGTCGTATTGCCATCTCTTTCACGCCATATATAGATGACAGAGATAGCAAATATTTCTATACCAATCCACAGTACGATGTTAATAGGTTTGCAGTACCTTTCAGCCCTAACTTTGTTTCATTTTAATGTATGGCATTCCCGACTCTTATTAAAGAACATAGTGATTGCTACTTGCTCTATGGTACCCAGCGGAAGACCAAGTCTCCCTCTTTTAGCCAATGGTATTTGTGAGGCTATACCTAACGAGTGGCCAGTTCTGCTGAGGTATATTTAGATGTGGTTTTGTCGGATTAAGTACATGAGTTTTTAATTATAAAAAACCTATTAGCACAATACCGGGATCGAAGCGTGGTCCGCCTATAGGTAATAGCAGAAGTCTTAACCACTCGGCCACCGACGCACCTTGTTTTATAACATGTAGTGATAACATAGGGATGTTATATCATCTAGATATACCTACATAATTTTTCTAATATTGCTTATTTATTTTTGATTTAATTTTTAGGGGGAGTACCATTACGTCAACATAACAGTTCCGATAAATCTAATGCCAAGCTTTCCGATAAAGAATGGTAGGCTGTATGCCAATATTTCAGTCCCAGATGCTTATAATATTTTTTGTGGTCATATTGATTTCCAAATAAAAGACTTTAACAGTACAAGAAACATAATATATTAAACGCATAAAATATAATAAATAATATTTTATTTAAATTTGGCGCTGAGGGTTCCGGACCACTTTTTACGGTCAGAACTTTAAGACAGGATTTTCATTTAGGTTTTCCGGTAAACTATAAAAAATACCCTATATTCTCTTCAATATTTTAGACTCCGTAATTTGGGATATATTTTCTTTAATATTTAATTTAAATTATGCATTATAAATAAATAAAAATATATATTTGTATTTCTTATAACCAGCCCTTTCATTTGATATATCACACATAGAGTACTAAGCCTAAGGAAGGGCCATAGACGAGCTCCCCCTTTCGCCAATTTTTTGCTCTTTGACCAACTTCGCAGTAATAAGTTACCTCAGGTTTCGTTGGTATCGTTTAGTGTCGCTCTAGAAAAATGTTACATGGGAAAGACGATCTAGGACGTCAAACTTGCGGGAACATAGTGTTTCTAATCATTAAATATAATTATTATGTTTTTATTTTAGCATAATCAACATATAACGTAAAAGCCGTTGCGACAATAAAACGCAATAAATAAATTTTTTATTTTAATTTTCAAATCCCCGCGAAAATGATGATTACATCACATCTTGCAAACCAGCATAATGATCGTCACAGATTATATAAAATAACAAGAAAATAACTTACAGTGAGAGATTGACAGACAGTTATTATAATATAGTTACCATGGACGTAAAAAAGAAGAGGACGGATCGCCGCTAAGACAAAAGTGAAGCAACCAAGTTATGCCAGTTTCATTGCAAATACGAGCCTCACGCACACATTCTCATTCGGTTATGCTGATCAGCCGCCATTAAGAAAATAGAAAACAATGCCGTTTTGTGTAGTAAAATTATGCAAAAACAACTCCATTACTCATAAAAAATCTCAAGGAATCACATTTCATAGGTAAGTTAGTAATTTACCACTAATTATAAAATTTAAAGATATATTAGAGATAAATAAAATCGGTAGCACGCTTGGTGCTTCACTTTTGTCTTAGCGGCGATCCGTCCTCTACTTTTTTACGTCCATAATAGTTACTATAATTATTTATTTGACATTTAGGTAAATGTGACTTCCCGTTTGCAGTCACGTGACCGGAAGTATGAATTAAAGATTTTTAATTTTGATATTAAAAAATAAATATTTATTAAACAAATAAATACCTAAACATTATTTTCAGTGATTATACGTTATAGACTATACAAAAAATATTGTTGTGTATTTATTTTCTTTCACTGTCTACATCCCTATTATAGAAAATTACGCACTCAAAATGTACCATCATGATATTTACACCTTGCAACGTATCCAGAAACACTGGTAATGATGTCCACATTTAGCTAGTTTAACAAATTAAACAGAACAGAACAATTCAGTCACTACTTTATGGCTCGTAAACTTTTTCGTAACACAACTTAAACCTTTTCATTATTACTCGTAATCCTCTATGTAAGGTAATCCACTGATGCGATGTTTGAAATTTGTTTTTCGCACAACTAACCCATTTTGAAATGAGATCGTTAAGAAAGATGTTTAATCAGAGATAGATTGAAAAATTATAATGTAGGCACGTGAAAAGTGTCGAATGATTGATAGTGTTGTATATAAAATTTAATGGTTTGCACATGTTAAACGAATATGTGATGAAATAATGACGAAACAAATATATGAAGCTGCAGCTGGAAAGGATGACCAAGACGAACATCTTTTAATATAAATAATATGTTATTTGAAATTCACCAAATAGAAAAAAAAAACACGATAATGTTGCCATGGCGAACTATTAACAGCAGTAGTGTAGTTTTTTTCTGAGCTTTTTACTTATCCAACCAAAAATTTAATAAAATACAACGCATTGAGTTGTAATAATTGGTTTATAATAAACAAATGGCATAACCTTTATAAATAGGTAAGTACATTTATTTAAATTAGTTTAAATTAATTCGGACAGTACATAACAACAACATTTTTTATTGTTATTGATTAATTTATAATGTGATTCCGTAGATAAATATTTTTTTTTTTATTTGAAGGCTGATTTGGTTTAGTCGGGATGGTTTCCATGGCAGTTTCCAATATTTTCTGGATTTCTCGGAGCCTGTGTATCTCGGCTTAAAGACATTCACATCGTAAGTTCTTCATTAAGTACACGCAGGCCTGTCTCACTTCTTAAATTTTCACGAAATTTACCTCCCCCTCTCACCCCCTCTCCTCTGCCCACCCAGTGGGAAAAATGTATGGCCAGAAACAAGACACTCATCGGTAAAATCCCTATATTATTCGAAATTTAAGAGGCCTTACCGATATCGCCGCACACGAGATTTAGGTAAGTAACGCGCGTGTGTGCGTTATTGAAAATTAGTCGCACCTTCAAATTTTGATCATTTGCCCAATAGATTGCGATTTTTTTTATGTTGACTTTGATATCAAAATATGGTTTGAAAATGAAAAATACTCAATATTGCAAATTTTTCACTCTTTAAATTATTTTTATTTATATTTGTAATTTAAATTCTTGTTCGAGAATAATGTGTTGTTTTTAAATTACTATTTTTTTTGTATGTAGCTCACAAAAAATACATTTTTATATCTATGAATTTTTTCAAAAATTACGATATCTCAAACATTTTTTCTTGTTTTTTTATGAAAGTTGAAAAATCTAATCTGCCGATATATAGTTGACCATAATTTTAACCAGTGTCAATACTGTTTATTAATGTTCACAATCTTCAGTGAGCTTTATAAGATCGATCGTCAAACGTCACTCGAACGTAAGTTTTTTGAAAACGAGTCCTGAAAAATTAACATTTACCAACACTATAGAAATTATTTTAAAATTTCCTCCTGCTAGTCTTGAAGACCAAGACCCGTATTTTCAAAACGACACAAAATTGTATCCACAATCTTATTCGTATTTTCACAAACAGACATCAACAATGTCCGAAATGTAGCGTGTGCCGGTAAGGAACTTTAAGTCAAAATATCTAAAGAACTATTAAATCAATCTGTGATATAAAAATGCGTATAGATACATAACGATCCAATAGATTATTTTAATTTAAAATAAATAAATTTTTGACATAAGTACCCTTTTTAGACAAAAAAATACCCAATTTGTACCTATTGTCGTCATGATTTGCAAAATTTCTGCAGTTCTTTAGTTAGTTTTTACACACAGAAAACGTCTTTAAAATATTGATATTCTTAATTGAGAGTTTTGTTTTTAGTCCGCATTTTACTCATTTTTACCTAAATTGAAGATTTAGCGTGACGGCTCCGTCGCCCTATAATCCCGAACAAAATATAGAGGTCAAATCGTCAAGGTCATTGACAGATGTTAAAGCCTAAGTGATTGATCTGTAATTGCAAATAATAATATAACTTGCAAATATAAATTATTTGATCCTTTTTAAAGTTTTATATTTTGTGTCAGAGGTTTTTTAGATTACTAAATTAATTCTTATTTGATTTAGTTAGTTAAGTACCTACTTCAATATGAAACTATTATTAATTAATCAATTTAACTCTACAATTTTTAACACTTTTTTATACCTACCGTACCCTATTTATAGATGTTAAGAATCACCGCCCACCAGTGTATGTGGCATTTTTACCAAGTTCGCTAATGAAAGTCCGAAATATTTTCGAATTCACTGATTCGGACATTTACCAAGACTATTGTGTAAATCTTAGATATTACCAAAAAAGGTGAATATATGTATGTTATACTGCGGTGATTGTTTGTAGAGCAGGAAATTATTCCTCTATGTCATCTACGATAAGAAACGCGACTTTCGCAAAGGCAATTAAAAATACTATTATTTGAAAGTTATACTTCTTTAGGCGCGTTATGAAAAAATCATGAGAGAGAAATTTTACGATGCAGGCGCAAGATTTTTCGGGCAACATTTCAAATATTTCTTACCCTCAAAACCTGACCTTAGTTAAATTCAAAATCTATTATTTAATTGTAACAATTTTAATGTAATAATCACATTAATATTAAATAAATACTCATAATAAAAATAATCATCGAAATCATGATTTAAAATAAATTAGGACAAGCACCAGCGAGCTTGGTGAATGTTGATATACAGCGATGATTTATAAGACACGCAGCATTTCGGACATTCACGGTAACATACTCATTTTATAACTCACAAAATGAATCTGGCCGTTGTTGTACTGGTCGTATTGCTCTTACTTGGATTACTGGAAATCATTTCATCAGTAAATATATTTTATAATTTGGTTTAATTTAATAGAATTATGATTGAGCTCTTTATTACTTTTTCATATTCTCATTTTAGACCCAATACTTTGTTGTACAAAGACCTGAATTAACATATGTGAATAAAGAATATATTCCATATATAAATATAACTTCCCATCGTATCAGTAGACGGAGTAATTATTATGCAGACATCCATTTAACAACAAGTGTTCCCTTTGAAAATAACATATCAGTGAGTAACATTTTTAACTTGTACTGGAATCATATAAACATGTATAAGAGCTATCAAATGTTAGGTATAGCCTTACAAATTCCATTAACGAAAGGATTTTTTTAATTGATCGAAGGTAAAGGGAAAATTCGTCTTCGCACCCGGCGCACGTTGGGGCCGGGAACACAGTTCGGAGGGCCGAAAAAAATATTTTTTCCATCAAGGGTTATCTAAGACTCCCTCTTTAGCTGATGATATTTAAGGCTATACCTATATATTTGTGGCCAGTTTCGTTGAGGTATATTTATATGGAAAAATTGAAATATACATAAGAGTAATAAATATTATTATTGTTAATTTTAATTTTAATTTTAATTGCTTCGGCGATAGTTTTTCGCCAAAATATTTGTTATATTTCAGGTTAGTTTTTATGTTTTCGAGTTCCTGAGCAATGAGTATCGAAGAAGTTTCGTGGAAGTACATATCACCGGATGCAACAAGTTTAAAACAAACTTTTGGATAAAATCAATTTTAAGTGTATCAGGCATTACTATTCCTTGTCCCTTTCCTGCGGTAAGAAAATATATATAACCCTGAAAGTAGTTTTATTTAATTTAAAAAATAAAGGAATGTTTCCTTTGATACGCCATGAAAACTCGCTGGAGCTAACTTTTTCCCACAGACCAGGCTGAGAGGTCTGTGCTTTTCCCCGACTTGATCCACTCGGTGCCCACCCATTCGTCCAATCACCGGCGCGCCGCCGTACGGTCCACCTAAATTGACCACAGATTCGTCCAATTCCTATAACAAATGGCCCGCCTAGATCTTATGGCGGCCGTAATGGGAAATTTTCGGTGCGATGCCGGACCAATGTGTGGCCTACTTAACGGTTAATGCTCAGTTCCTACCATGCTAGGTCAATGTTTAATACTCGTATACCTTCCCGATGAATCAACCTATCTAATCGTGAAAACAGCTACAAAATCCGTTAAGTAGTTTTTGCGTGAAATGGTCACAGACAGACAGACAGACGCTGCGGGGGACTTTCTTTTCCTTCGCGGGTTGTCTTACAGTTCAGGGTACTCAGCGGAAGACCAATGGTATTTGTGAGGCTATATCTAAAGTGGCCAGTTTTGGTGAGGTATATTTAGATGGAAAAGCCTCTAAGTGTGTTTTGTCGGATTATGTACCTACATATTTTTTTATTTGTATAAAACCAATTGGCACATGACCGGGATCGATCCGTGGTCCGCCTAGTTAATACCAGACGTCTTAACCACTCGGCCACCGACGCACCTTGTTTTATAACATGTAGTGATAACATAGGGATGTTATAGATAGAGAATGGTCTTCAATTTCCGATCAGCCGTATCATCCAGAGATACCTACATATTATTTCTAATATAACTTATTTATTTTTGATTTAATTTTTAGGGGGAGTACCATTACATGAACATATCAGTTCCGACAAATCTAATGCCAACCTTTCCGATCAAGAATGGTAGGCTTTATGGCAATATTTCAATCCCAGATGCTTCTAATATTTTTTGTTATCATATTGATTTCCAAATAAAAGACTTCAACAGTACAAGAAATATAATATATTAAATGCATAAAATATAATAAATAACATTTTATTTAACCCCTGACGAAAATATCCGCGCGCTTAGGGTTCCTTACCATTTTTTCGTTTAGCTTTTCCTGTAACCTATAACAAATGCCTCATATTCCCTATTTTTTTTCAAAATTTTAGACTCAGTAGTTGCGGAGATAAGGGGTTGGTCGGTCAAGTTTCGTATATTTTCTTTAATATATAATTTAAATTATGAATTTTAAAATTATAAAAAATATGTATTTGTATTCCTTATAACGAGCTCTTTCATTTGATATATCACATGATGCATTTGAAAAAAAAATTATAAGTTTTATTAATGGTATATTTATGGTATATGTCCGTGATTTGATCATTAAACCCTAGTTTCCTAGAACCTAGTTTCAACATGTTTCGTCCAGACTGACACATGAGTGATCTATATAAAGGTTTCCGTTTTTTCATCGGAGATGTTCGGAACCCTAAAAAGGTTTATTTATAGAATGTTACAAATTTGAACCCTACTCGTATGACTCTGTATCATCGTAGCTCCGAAACTGATGGACTATGGATAGGGCCTATTCCCTATTTATCAAAATTTTAGACACATTCGTTTCGGAGACAAGTATAGTAATTTAAACTATGCATTTTAAAATAAAATAAAAATAATTATAATGAATAAATGGATCATTTGATGTATCACATGATGCACTTGAAAAAAAATTACTTTTTAATTTTTTCCTCAAAATTAACACTTAAAATCGAAATTCGATCATTTACGCTATATGTCCCTTCAAACTCTATATATGTACTAGAATATAAGCTGTGACAGACAGACAAGAGTGATCCTATAAGGCCATACCTAAATATTTGAGTTATATGATGTAACTGAAAAGTTAACTTTTATTTATTAATATTGAAGTAGTTTTAGAAAATTTTCTAAATAATTAAATATTTTAATTCACAAACTTATTTCACTAACCTCAACTCAAGAAGAGGATTATTTATAACGTATTACGGAAGTGAGATACAATTTTGATATCTAAATTTAATTAATTAATGAGCCGATACAAATTCATAGACAGTATTGTATATAAATAAGTATGATGTTATTTCACGCAGCATTGCCCATTCAATAAAACTATTGTAAGTAAATGACTAAAATTATATTTATTATTTACTAGGTGGGACCTTTATTAACTTTCATTCCCTATAACACGAATTTAGGAACTTGATTTAAAAAAAAACATCAAAATCGGTTCATCGGTTTAGCCGTGAAAGGGTAAGGTCAGACAAACAGAGTTACTTTCGCATTTATATTATTTTAGCTTGTGGTGAAATAATTATTATATTATAATAAATAATTATGGATCTACCGAAACCACCATAAAATGTAGTATAGTCGCGCTGGCGAAAAGAGAAAGCGCATAGATACGCGTATGTTAAAGAGAGCCAGATAGACGAGACTATTGTTTGATATTGTTGTATATACAAAGGAGAATGCTGAAATAGTTTGGACATGTTAAACGAATGTGTGATGAAATAATGACGAAACAAATATATGAAGCTGCAGCTGGAAATGATGACCAAGACGAACATTCGTTAACCAAACATCTTATGTTATTTGAAATCCACCAATTACTTAATCAACCAAAAATTTAATAAAATATAATGCATTGGTTTGATGGAAACGGAAAAGTGTTCGACTTCAAATTGATTTTTAATAAACAAATGACATATTCATCACTATACTTAGGTCATATTGAAAGATTCTGTATTCTGATAAATAAGACCAGATATCAGACTTATGATACATATTAGTATCTAGTTATCGTGGTGAAGGACGACATTGCTTCGAGAACGTTTTTCGCAAACTTTTTCTAAGACTCTGGGCAAGCAAGTGTTGATGTACCAATCTGTGGTCACTGTCCTTTGGTCTTCAAGCGACACTGTTGTGTAATGTCCTAATTTGCCGAAAAAAGAAGCAACCATTTTGTTAGCAAATGCTTTTCTTAACTTTCGTCAGCAACTCTTCAAAACGAAAGATCCATTCTGCCGACTGGCTTTTTCTTTCCGGTTTAAAGCAGTACACCCAAGTTTCGTCAACTGTCACGATATTATAGACAGCCAATGGTTGTGCTCCATTAAACTTTTTTATCATTTTACGGCACCACTCGACACGCTGATCTTCCGTTAAATCATGCTGTATCCATCGAGTGCAAAGTTTCCGAACCTTCAGATGCACATGTAAAATGTTATGCACTTGGCTCATTTTAATGCCTAATACAGTAGATACGAATTTTCTGAAAAGCTTTTTTTTCGGTTTCAATTAGTTGTCGTACGGTATCAATATTGGATTCTCTAACCGCAGTCGCCGGTAGACCTTCACATACATCGTCATAGAGATGGTCACGTCTACACGTATTACACAGAGACACTGCGACATGGGGCTTCATCACCAAATGCCAAATAAATTAAAATTATCTACAAATTAATTCACGGTAACATAAATTTTAAATTGTTGTAAACCCATATGGTATAACCCACGCAAATTGCTAATGCGCTTGGCGAGACATCAACGAGTTCGCGAATTATTATTGTTAATTGGTTTGTTTCTATAGGTTTTCTAGTTTTATTATTGTTATTCTTACTCATTATTACGTTTTCATTATTATGGTTTAGTTTTAAATAGCTTTTCCGTGTGTCTTCCAGAATTAATCTGACAAGATTCAAGCGCATTAGCAATTTGCGGGGGGGGGGGGGGGGGGGGCTATACCCGTGCGAACAGTATAGTCGGAGTCGGGGTCGCTAGTCTTTATATAATTTGCTACATATATTTATTTAAATAAGTTTAAATTAATTTGGACAATACATAATACAACAATAATTGATATAACGTATGCATATGTCTATTTATCCAATATTATTGAGTTATTATTAAGGCTTCGCTGTCCGACCACCTGTCACAGACCTGTATCTTTTGAATCGTAGTAGGCAGACACTTGATGTGTACTACTATGGCCGTTATAACAACAAATAATTAAAATAAAATAAAGTTAAATATTAAATGTTTTATTTGGCGTTTTTTGCTCGATCTTAATAATGGCAATACATACAAACGTCTAACTAGCCGGACTAGTCGCACTCGCGCTAATTTATTCCTGCGTCATAAAAGGGTGTCAAACTTGTGCCGACCTTAGTGTATACTATTAAGTATACGGAACCTTTCGTGTGCGCGTCCGACTCCTACTTGATCGGTTTTTAATACTCACGTGGCCTATGACCGATATCATGAATTGAAATAAATTCGGACAAGCACCAGTGAGTTTGGTGGATGTTATAGCATACACCAATGAATTTTAAGACACGCAGCATTTCGGATATTCATGGTAACTTAAAGGTACAAAAAAATCATTAACTCATTTTATAATTCACAAAATGAATCTGGCCGTTGTTGTGTTGCTCAAATTGCTCGTACTTGGATTACTGGAAATAATTTCCTCAGTAAATATATTTTATAATTTAGTTTAATTTAATAACATTATTATTGAGCTCTTTAATTACATTTTATTTTCTTATTTTAGACCCAATATTATGTTGCACAAAGACCTGTAATAACATGTGTGAATAAAGAATATATTCCATTTATAAATATAACTTCACATCGTATCAGTAGACGGAGTAATTATTATGCAGACATCCATTTAACAACAAGTGTTCCCGTCGAAAATAACATATCAGTGAGTAACATTTTAAACTTGTACTGGAATCATATAACATGTATAAGAGCTAGCAAATATTAGGTTATTAACGAAAGGATTTTTTTAATTGATCGAAGGTAAAGGAGGAAAATTCGTCTTCTGGGGCACCTTGGGGCCGGGAACACAATTTGGAAAGCCGTAAAAACTTTTTTTGTCAACTTCACGGGATTCCTTACACCTCCCGAAACCGTGTTAACAGAGACTCCCTCTTGTAGCTGATGATATTTGGGTCGAGTGTCCAGTTCTGTTGAGGTATATTTAGATGGAAAAGCCGTAAAATACATAAGAATAATTTTATTATTGTTAATTTTAATTGCTTCGGCGATAGTTTTTCCCTGAGACTTCTTTAGGGGGAAATCGTAATTCCTTTTATATTTCAGTTCAGTTTTTATTTTTTCGAGTTCCTGAGCAATGAATATCGAAGAAGTTTCGTGGAAATACATGTAACCGGATGCAACAAGTTTAAAACAAACTTTTGGATAAAATCAGTTTTAAGTGTATCGGGCATTGTTATCCCTTGTCCATTTCCCGCGGTAAGAAAATATATTACCATGAAAGTAGTTTTGCTTAATTTTAAAAATAAAGGAATGTTTCCTTTGATACGTCATGAACACTCGCTGGAGCTAACTTTTACCCCGACTTGATTCACTCTTACGGTCAATGCTTAGCTCCTACATGCTAGATCAATGTTTAATACTCGTATACCTACCTTCCCGCCGAAGCAACCTATCTAACCGTGAAAATTTAGCCTTAGAGTTTCCGTAATCGCCTAACGATTTCAGGGTACCTAGCTGAAGACCAAGTCTCTCTTTTTAGCCTGTGGTGTTTGTGAGGCTATACCTAACGAGTGTAGTTTGTCAGATTTTGTACATAAGATTTTAATTATTAAAAACTTATTAGTACAATACCGGGGTCGAACCGTGGTCTACCTAATTAATGCCAGAAGTAACTACTCGGCCACCGACGCATTTTGTTTTATAATATGTAGTGATAACATGGGGATGTTATAGAGAATTGTCTTCAATTTCCGTTCAGCCGTATCATCCAGAGATACGTTTGTTTCTAATATAACTTATTTATTTTTGATTAAATTTTTAGGGGGAGTATCATTACATGAACATATCAGTTCCGACAAATCTAATGCCAAGCTTTCCGATCAAGAATGGTAGGCTTTATGCCAATATTTCAATCCCAGATGCTTCTAATATTCTTTGTTGTCATGTTGATTTCCAAGTAAAAGACTTCAACAGTACAAGAAACATAATATATTAAGACGCTGAATAGAGCCAATAACCTTGAGAGATGGCACCGCCCCCACGCGGGTACACATACACACCAAACGACGTGGCTGCCACTAATAATATAGCATCAGGCTGCAGCCGGTACTGTCGGTACACGAGCGCTTACGCACACACGCGTGCAGTGCGTACATAAAATCTCGAAAATGAGAATAAAGGAACTTGCTGAAATTTTGATAAAAAAATAGAACAGTATTACGATAGTATATTGCTAGATAAAAAATCTGTCAAAAAATCAGAAACATTGCATGCATTTTAGTACTGTTTCTAGACAGTAAAATATTTTTTTAGAGGTACATTCGTGATTTTTTTCTATCGAATCAATATAGTTTTATTATGTTTTGAAAACAGTATCTTAATAACGCAAAACCTCAAGAATATCATATATTTTTTTGATTATGGTCACTGCAGTGGATCATGTACTTTTACGCATCCTAAAACTCGCATTTAGCTCTATACATCCTCTTAAACGCATAAAATATAATAAATAATATTTTATTTAACCCCTGACGAAAATATCCGCGCGCTTAGGGTTTTAGGCGCTTTTTTCGTTTAGGTTTTCCTGTAAACTATAACAAATGCCTTATATTCCCTATTTTTTTCAAAATTTTAGACTCAGTAGATTCGGAGATAAGGGGTTGGTCGGTCAAGTTTCGTATATTTTCTTTAATATATAATTTAAAATATGCATTTTAAAATGATAAAAAATATATATTTGTATTCCTTATAATGAGCTCTTTCATTTGATATATCACATGATGCACTTGAAAAAAATTTATACGTTTTATTTAAATATAGAAGGAGAACGCATCAGCTGTGCGCTTAACATACAGTGTTGTGTATAAAGTGTTAATGTTTTCAAATTCAAATTCAAATTTTTATTTATTGTTTCACATAGTATGATGTAATAATATAATGGTGTCACAAAACAGTGTTCTCTATGTGATGCCTATTAAGGCGTACAATATTTTAACCTACGACTTTATTTGCATTTACAGTTATACATTCACAGCTATACATCAATTCAACAATTACAAACAAATTACATAGCATGTACTATAAAATGTCAGTGAAATAACATCATTATCATAAATTAAATGTCAATATTATTATCATTCAAATTCAAATTCTATCTATGTCTATGTCAAATTATCTTTCAAATAGTCATTTACTGAGTAATACAATTTCTCCAAGAGTAATCTTTTCAAACTATTTTTAAATAATCTCAATGTCAATTGTTTATATTGGTCGGGTAGATGGTTGTATATGCGTATACCCATGTAGTATGTGTTACATTGCGAAATATGGAGTCTCATTTTTGGCACATACTTAGTCAGGTCATAAGTTCTGTCACATGTTTAATATGAAATAATTGAGACATATTTATTATTGATGTAAACATTTATATACCAAAATGAACTTAATAAAACACAGATTCTTATTCTAATAAAGTTTATTCAATATGACCCCTACGATTTTGAATACAGGCCTTCAACCTGCGCGGTATATCGCAGCACGAACGAGGTCCATGTCAATTTCGTCGGCTGACTTAATCAAGGATGGCTTGAGTGACTCCAAATCAGGATGACGCGTTGAGCAGGCCTTTTACTCCAAGTGTTGCCTTATCTTGTAATCTAACGAACTCAAATCTGGACTGGAGGAGGGCCAGTCTTCGTGCCGGATGAAGTCAATTTCACGCGCCGTCAGCCAGTCTTGAGTGCTTTTCGCTCTATGAGCTGGCGCAGAATCTTGTTGGAATACCCAGCGCCTGTTATTGAAAATGGTATGAGAAACAGGTTCCACAAGGTTCGTGAGGACTGTATTTTGATATACAACTGCATTTGTTTTTACGCCTTTCTCACAAAATATTACCTCAGTTAAGCCCCAATAAGAGATTCCCAACCAAGCCATGAGTGAGGATGGTAAATGGCCTCGTTGGACACGCGTATCTCGGTTGCTCGCTTCTTCACTGCTGTGTGCGTACACCTTATCATTTTGTTTGTTGTAGCTATCTTCCACATTAAATTTCTTTTCATCCGAAAAAAGAATTTACTGATGCTTGTTTCCCGCGTACCGCTTCAACAAAGCGCGACATCTCTTCAACCTCAGGTCCATTAAACGAGCTTTTAAACGATGTCCTGTTTTTCTTCGATATGCCTGAAGCCCCAAGTCTTCATTTAACACCCTTTCACCGTGGTTCTACTTAAACCCATCTGAAGGGCCAAAAGTTTTTGCTTACGTATGGGTTTTCTTTGAATTCGCGCCCTCACAGCTTTTATTACTGCTGGAGTCCTAACAGAGCGAGGGCGACCACTTCTTGACCTGGTCATCTACACTAGAGTCTTCATTGTATCGTTTGATGCTACGATAAACGAATCTATTGGTTATATTCAAATTTTTCAATATGTCCAAAATCTGATTGGCGCGTAACTGAAACGATGCAACGCAATAACCGCAACACGGTCTTCTTTAAGTGTCCACTTCATATTTAAAAATGAGTAAAATTCTAAAAATTACACATTTTTATATTTATGAAAAATTCTAAATTCGAATTCAATAAACTTTTTTGTAACCAGCATTTTAAATTCAAAAGTTTTTATTGAGTTTCTACACCAAACGGCACAAATATGTAGTTTTTAATAATTGAACTATACTTGCGCTGTTTGTTAGACTTTCATTCATTCATGCACTTTAAATTTTTTTTTTTAGTTTTTTCCCCCAAAATCTAAATTATGTAGATTATTTACGCTATACATCCGTGATTGGGTCATTAAACTCTATACATGTATGTACCAAGTAGATTCGGAGAAAATAGCTTATTTACAGACGGACAGACAGACACATGAGTGATCCTATTTCCGTTTTTTCATCGGAGTTATTTGGAACACTAAAAATAATTTTATATAGAATGTTACAATTTTGAAACCTATGTAACCCACATTGTAGCTCCCAGCCATTGTCTCGGTATATATGAAAAATGGAGGGTCTCCGAATACACTACTAGTACAAACGTGTAAGGAATAAGGATATACCCATTTATTTCTTAAAACAATAGGAATTAAAAACCAGACAGAATTTTAAAATAATTATCACTATTAGAGCATCTTCTATAGGCTCGGGTGTGTTTCAATGTTTATAAAACATCAATATTTAATTGGATATTATGTTGACATTTTTTTGGAAATACTTTTAAATTGTAACTGTAAAATGTAATACCTTTTTAATAAAATAATTAGAAAATGTATTTTCATTTAAAAAATCATGTTTTTAATTTTAATTTTCAAATCTCCGCGAAAATTATGATTACGTCACATCTCGCAAACCAACATAATGATGGTCACAGATTAGATAAAATATCAAGAAAATAACTTAGTCAGTGACAGATTGACAGACAGTTATTATAATTATATATTTGACATTTAGTTGAATGTGACTTCCCGTTTGCAGTTACATGACCGGAAGTATGAATTTAAAAAAACATTTAAATATTAAAAAAGAAATATTTAATAAACAAATAAATAAACATTAGTTTCAGTGATTATACAAAATATACAAAAAATATTATTGTGTATTTATTTTCTTTCACTATCTACATCCTAGAAAATTACGGACTCAAAATGTGCCATCATGATATTTACACCTTGCAACGTATCCAGAAACACTGGTAATGATGTCTACATTTAGCTAGTTTAACAAATTAAACAGAACAGAACAAGTCAGTCACTAGTTATGGCGCTACAGTTTAAATTTTCAAAAGAAATTATTCAAACTTTTTATTTAAATGTCCCTTCTTCTAGGGTCCCAACAATTAATTATTTTCGTAACACAACTTAAACCTTTTCATTATTACTAGTAATCCTCTATGTAAGTGTAATCCACTGATGCGATGTTTGAAACGAAAGGGGGTTTATTTTTCGCACAACTAACCCATGTTGAAAATCAGAGATATATTGAGAAATTATAATGTAGGCACGTGAAAAGTGTCGAATGATTGCTAGTGTTGTATATAAAATTAAATGGTTTGCACATGTTAAACGAATGTGTGATGAAATAATGACGAAACAATTATATGAAGCTGCAGTTGGAAAAGGATGACCAAGACGAACATCTTTTAATATAAATAATATGTTATTTGAAATTCACCGAATAGAAAAAAAACACGATAATGTTGCCACGGCGAACTATTAACAGCAGTAGTGTAGTTTTTTTTAATATAAATTGCTAAGCGTTTTTACTTATCCAACCAAAAATTTAATAAAATACAACGCATTGAGTTGATGGAAACGAAAAAGTGTTCGACTTTTAATAATAATTGGTTTATAATAAACAAATGGTACCTTTATAAATAGGTACTTTTATTTAAATGAGTTTAAATTAACTCGGACAATACATAACAACAACATTTTTTTATTGTTGTTAATGATTCATATATAATGTGGTTCCGTAGATAAATAAAACATATTTTTTTATTTGAAGGCTGGTTTGGTTTAGTCGGGATGGTTCTCAACTATGTTTGATGAAAAGCAGTTTCCAATATTTTCTGGATTCCTCTGAGCCTGTGTGTGTATCTCGGCTTAAAGTATACGCAGGCCTGTCTCACTTCGTAAATTTTCACGAAATTTACCTCTCCCCCCTCTCACCCCCGCTCTGCCCATCCAGTGGGAAACATGTATGGCCAGAAACAAGACACTGCCTATCATCGTTAAAATCCCTATATTATTCGAAATTTAAGTCAAAATATCTAAAGAACTAATTAAATCAATCTGTGATATAAAAATGCGTATAGATACGTAACGATCCAATAGATTAGTTTAATTGAAAATAAATGAATGTTTGACATAAGTACCCTTTTTAGACAAAAAAATCCCCAATGTGTGTGTACCTATTGTCGTCATGATTTGCAAAATTTCTACAAAACGGCACAAGATCTTTAGTTAGTTTTTACACTCAAAAAAGGTCTTTAAAATATTTATATTCTTAATTGAGAGGTTTGTTTTTAGTCCGCATTTTACTCGTTTTTTACCTAAATTGAAGATTTAGCGTGCTGGTTCCGTCGCCCTATAATCCCGAGCGTTTTCTATACAAAATATAGAGGTCAAATCGTCAAGGTCATTGACAGATGTTAAAGCCTAAGTGATCAATCTGTAATCGCAAAGTAAGTCTTATAATAATGCAATTAGACTCATAGTGGATAATATAAATTATTTGATCCTTTTTAAAGCTTTATATTTTTTAGATTACTAACTTAATTCTTATTTGACTTAGTTAGTTAATAGTACTAAAACTACTATTAATTAATCAATTTAACTCTACAATTTTTAATACTTTTTTATACCTACCTTTTAAGAATCACCGGTATGTTGGCATTTTTACCAAATTCGCTGGTGAAAGTCTGAAATATTTTCGGATTTCATCCTGATTCGGACATTCACCAAGACTATTGTGTAAATCTTAGATAGTACCAAAAAAGGTGAGTATATGTATGTTATACTCCGGTGATTGTTTGTAGAGCAGGAAATTATTCCTTTATGTCATCTACGATAAGAAACGCGACTTTCGCGAAACCAATTTAAAACACTATTATTTGATTTTTTTTAAAGTTATACTTTTTATGTTATTTAATATTTAAATAGTTAAATTCAAAATCGATTCTTAAGCAACTGCTATTTCTGTTAGTAATTTAATTGTAACAATTGTTATGTGATTACCCCTACCCTTATTCCCACCCCTATCCCTACCCCCACCCCCACCCCTACCCGTACCACTACCCCTACCCCCACCCCTACCCGTACCCCTACCCTCTATCACTACCACTATATCATCAATAGTTTTCGCAGCGCACGCGATGTAAGGAATTTCTTAGGTCATTTTTTTACACCTTGGGTTATATTATTGGAGTTTTAGTAAGGATCCCTAATTTTTTTGAAAATAGAATATAGCCTATGTCACTTAGGGAATGTAGCTTTCCAATGGTGAAAGAATTGTTGAAATCGGCACAGTAGTTTTTGAGTTTATTCATTACAAACATACACACAAAAATACAAATCTTTTCTCTTTATAATATTAGTATTCATGGCGCATGATTGAAATGATTTGAAATAAATTGGGACAAGCGCCAGCGAGTTTGGTGAATGTTGACATACACCGATGAATTATAAGACACGCAGCATTTCGGACATTCACGGTAACATAGATAAATAGGGTACAAAAATAAAATGTACTATCATTAACCCATTTTATAACTCACAAAATGAATCCGGCCGTTGTTGTACTGGTCATATTGCTCGTACTTGGATTACTGGAAATAATTTCACCAGTAAATATATTTTATAATTTAGTTTAATTTAATAGAATTATTATTGAGCTCTTTAATTACTTTTTATATTATAATTTTAGACCCAATACTTTGTTGTACAAAGACCTGAATTAACATGTGTGAATAAAGAATATATTCCATTTATAAATGTATCTTCACATCGTGTCAGTAGACGGAGTAATTATTATGCAGACATCCATTTAACAACAAGTGTTCCCTTCGAAAATAACATATCAGTGAGTAACATTTTAAACTTGTACTGGAATCATATAACATGTATAAGAGCTAGCAAATATTAGGTTATTAACGAAAGGATTCTTTTAATTGATCGAAGGTAAAGGAGGAAAATTCGTCCTTGGGGCCGGGAACACAATTGGAGAGCCGTAAAAACTTCTTTTTCATCTTCACGGGATTCCTTACACCTCCCGAAACCGTGTTAATAGAGACTCCCTCTTGTAGCTGATGATATTTTGGAGGCTATACCTATCGAGTGTCCAGTTCTGTTGAGGTATATTTAGATGGAAAATCCATAAAATACATAAGAATAATTTTATTATTGTTAATTTTAATTGCTTCGGCGATAGTTTTTCGCCAAAAGATTTTCCCCGAGACTCCTTTAGGGGGAAATCGTAATTTCTTTTATATTTCAGTTCAGTTTTTATTTTTTCGAGTTTCTGAGCAATGAGTATCGAAGAAGTTTCGTGGAAATACATGTAACCGGGTGCAACAAGTTTAAAACAAACTTTTGGATAAAATCAATTTTAAGTGTATCGGGCATTGCTATCTCTTGTCCATTTCCCGCGGTAAGAAAATATATTACCATGAAAGTAGTTTTACTTAATTTTAAAAATAAAGGAATGGTTCGTTTGATACGCCATGAACACTCGCTGGAGCTAACTTTTACCCCGACTTGATTCACTCTTACGGTTAATGCTTAGCTCCTACATGCCCGGTGAATCAACCTATATAATTGTGAAAATTTAGCCTTAGAGTTTCCGTAATCACCTAACGATTTCAGGATACCTAGCTGAAGACCAAGCCTCCCTTTTTTAGCCTGTGATGTTTGTGAGGCTATACCTAACGAGTGTAGTTTGTCAGATTTTGTACATAAAATTTTAATTATTAAAAACTTATTAGTACAATACCGGGATCGAACCGTGGTCTGCCTAATTAATACCAGTAGTCTTAACTACTCGGCCACCGACGCATTTTGTTTTATAATATGTAGTGATAACATGGGGATGTTATAGATAATGGTCTTCAATTTCCGTACAGCCGTATCATCCAGACATACGAATGTTTCTATAACTTATTTATTTTTGATTTAATTTTTAGGGGGAGTACCATTACGTGAACATATCAGTTCCGACAAATCTAATGCCAAACTTTCCGATCAAGAATGGTAGGATTTATGCCAATATTTCAATCCCAGATGCTTCTAATATTTTTTGTTGTCATGTTGATTTCCAAATAAAAGACTTCAACAGTACAAGAAACATAATATATTAAACGCATAAAATATAATAAATAATATTTTATTTAACGCCTGGCTAAAATATCCGCGCGCTTAGGGTTCCTTGCCATTTTTTCGTTTAGGTTTTCCTGTAAACTATAACAAATACTCTATATTCCCTATTTTTTCAAAATTTTAGACTCTGTAATATCGGAGATAAGGAGTTGGTCGGTTAAGTTTCATATAAAAAATGCATTATAAATTAATAAAAATATATATTTGTATTCCGTATAACGAGCTCTCTCATTTGATATATCACATGATGAACTTGAAAAAAATTTATACGTTTTATTTAACTAACCCCCAAAATCGAAATTATTTTATTAATTAATAAAATATGCTATAACATGAAATTGCGTATTGCTTAATCACATATTACCTACTTACCAATGCTACTACAATGTTCACTAATACGTCCGTGATTTGATCATTAAGCCCTATATTTGAACCCTATGACCCTGTATCATCGTAGCTCCCAAACTGATGGACCGATTTCAATTTTTATTATTAAAACTCATTTCAAGATATATTTAATATAGAATGAATGAATCGAAATTCGATCGCTTGTGGAGTGACGGTAGTGATTTATATTCAGAGGCAATTTGGCAGTGAACCGTTTTTATGGCTACGCCGTCAGATAGGCACAGCTGTGCCAAACGCACACGATCCAAACCTATCGATTTCCTGTGTTTCATAGTTTAGCAATTCTGACCCACGTTTTTTACAGATATATCTATATAAATTACTGTTATATACATTATGTTCTATGAAATCTAAGATTCTACTAAGAAAAATGGTTAAAGGAAATCCCCGGCTCGTGTCTGCCTGTTTGTCTATATGACTGCATTTATCTCGAGAACCATAGAACAAATATGACAATTTTTTTATGTGTAACATCTTTCCTCTCGCGTTTCTGCAATTTGTAGAAGTGATTTCGTAAAAATCGCGCGCGGTTTTTCCGAGAGGTTGGTACTGTCAGCCAACAGTGTGGGCGTGTGTTACGAGAAGGAGGAAGGGAAATAGAGAAGGAGAACGCATCAGCTGTGCGCTTAACATACAGTGTTGTATAAAAAGTGTTAATGTTTTCAAATTCAAATTCAAATTCAAATTTTTATTTATTGTTTCACATAGTATGATGTAATAATATATTGGTGTCACAAAACAGTGTTCTCTATGTGATGCCTATTAAGGCGTACAATATTTTAACCTACGACTTTATTTGCATTTACAGTTATACATTCACAACTATACATCAATTCAACAATTACAAACAAATTACATAGCATGTACTATAAAATGTCAGTGAAATAAAATCATTATCATAAATTAAATGTCAATATTATTATCATTCAAATTCAAATTCTATCTATGTCTATGTCAAATTATCTTTCAAATAGTCATTTACTGAGTAATACAATTTCTCCAAGAGTAATCTTTTCAAACTATTTTTAAATAATCTCAATGTCAATTGTTTATATTGGTCGGGTAGATGGTTGTATATGCGTATACCCATGTAGTATGTGTTACATTGCGAAATATGGAGTCTCATTTTTGGCACATATATGTATATCTTATTCTTTGTTCTACCCTTGGACTTGTATATTTCTTCATTTGTTTTGAATATATCAGGATGATTTTTAACAAAAACACACATTTCATATATATAAAGGCACGGCAGTGGTAGAATACTCAATTTAGGGAACAATGGTTTACAACTATCCAATTTATTGGCCCTTGAAAGTATTCTTATACATTTTTTTTGGATTTTAAATACTCTATTGAATTCAACCGAGCTACCCCAGAGTATGAGACCGTACCGTAGTAAGCTAGATATGTAGCCATGATAGGCAATGTTCACTGTACGTTGACTTGATATCTGGCTTAATTTATATAAGGCGTATATGAACTTATCAAGTTTGTTACACAACTGATCTATATGCGCTTTCCAATTTATATATTTATCCAAAACTATACCTAGGAAATTTGTAGTGTATGTTTCTTTGATAATTTCATTTCTGTAATTAATATTTAAGTCTATTGGTATACTACCATATGTTGAAAATTTTAATAATTTTGTTTTACTAATATTAATTTTTATGTTATTGTTGTGTAGCCATTCCGTTATCTCTTTAAAACTATCAACTATTTTCAACTGGAGATCATCCTTATTTTTAGAATTTATAATTATGGTGACATTTATGCGTTACAGCATTGGGCAAGTCGTTTATATATAACAGAAATAATAAGGGCCCTATTACGCTTCCTTGAGGGACACCATATTCGTTTTTTTTTATATTTTGAGCTAAATGTCATTTTACTATTTGATATAATTCTCTCAATGTCCACTCTTTGTTCCCGTCCACTGAGATAACTATGTATCCAAATCAGGGAATATATCCCGAACAATTTTCGATATAAAAAGTAGCATTTGTAGCGCTTTCCGGTCCTCCAAGTATCATAATATATAAAAATAAATATATATAAAATATATAATATTAAATATATAAGTAAAAAAATACGTCGTTTTGTTTGAAAGAAGGAATTTATAAATAAGATTGGATTAGATGAGCCGTGCGAATACTTTGCACCATTAGTGGTGTCAATATTGTTGTCATAGTTCAACTGATCTCCAATAGATGGTGTTTTTTACAAAATAAATAAATTAGTCTTATTTTAAAAGAAACACTTAATTTTTATTTGTTTGTTTATTTTTCGTCATTAGAGGGAAAATAATCTACAAACATTAACTTTGATACAGTATTAAGGGAGAGATTTGATATCTACAAAAAAACACATTAGTGGATATTTGATTGTTAATTTTACAAATATATTTGATTTCAATATGTTAGAATTTCATATAGGTACTGTAATTGGTCATCTCATTAATAACACAATGTCAGCCAGTTTATTCGACGTAAATGCCAGACAAGCTCTACCGTTAATTAGTTTGTGGCACATTAACCCGTTAATTTAAGTCCATGTTTAATTACCAATGCATGTATTGTAACAGTGAAACATCAATTTTGGATATTAAATAAAAATAAATTGTATATTTTTGCTAATTTTTTGGTTTCCGTACATCTCCGATGAAAAAACGGAATCCCTTATTTATAGGATCCATCTCTTGTACAGCTTATTTTCTCCGAATCTACTGTACGTAAAAAAATTAAATTTGTTACATTGTAGGTATATATAGAGGTTGATAACCCAATCCCGGACGTATAGCGTATATAATCAAACGTCGATTTTAAGGGTTAATTTTGGGGAAATTAAAAAAAAGAGCGTCGGTGGTCGAGGGGGTAAGACGTCGACTCGCAACTGAAAAGTCGCGGGTTCGATTCCTACATCCGACCATGTACCAATGGGTTTTTTATAATAAAAAATAGTACATTATCCGACAAACCCGTACAAAGAGGCTTTTCCATCTATATACCTCAACAGAGCTGGCCATTCGTTAGGTATAGCCTTAAAATATAAAAAAATGTTCATGTGATACATCAAATGATTGGGCTAATTATAAAAAATACATATTTTTTTTTATTTTAAAAGCATAGTTTAAATTATATTAAAGAAAATATACTTGTCTCCGAAATTACTGAGTCTAAAATTTTGAAAAAAATAGGGAATAGGCCCCTTTGTTCTATATTTCTCTTGTAGTTTACAGGAAAACCTAAACGAAAATCCTTTCTTAAAGTTCTGACCGAAGAAATAGTACTATTCAGATTGCCAAAGTCGGTATAATTATATGAAAATGAAGGACTGCGAATGTGTATTTATTTCTCAAAACAATACGATTTAAAACCAGATCAATTTTAAAAATAATTATCCCTATTAGAGCATCTTCTAGGCCTAAATTATGTAAAATATCTAATTGGATTAGATATAATATAAATATAAATTATACAAAATTGATGGACTCAAAAACCGCGTATATTTTCGTCTTAATTTTAGTTTAAATTTTCGAAAGGAATTATTCAAACTTTTTGTTTAAATGTCTTCTTCTAGGGTCCCAAAAATTAATTATTTTCGTAACACAACTAAACCTTTTCATTATTACTCGTAATCCTCTATGTAAGTGTAATCCACTGATGCGATGTTTGAAACGAAAGGGGGTTCATTTTTCGCACAATTAACCCGCAAGCAGAATTCACCCCTTATTCAGACCAGTGCTTCGGCACAAATGCTGTTATAGACCTACAACTTGTGCCCGCATGGTTTTAGCTGTTTTTCCTTTAATATTTTTTTGTAGAATCTGTAGTACATATGACTCTGCCACTGTGTTACAAATTTTGATGTGGATAGATACACCTTATATAAAAAATGGGTTTGATGCGTTTAACAGGCTTCGAATTTCATGCCAATACGAACTTATTGTGAAAATGTTGGCGTATATGAAGCGGATTATAAGAAATCTCATTACAAACCGTGATATCGTTCACTTGTTTTTCCTGTTCGTGTTCCGTCGGTGTTCCGATGATTTTGAAGCGGGAAAATTTCGAACAATTTGAGATAATTGCGATATTTTGTCTGTTTTATTTTAAACAGTATGCTTATCCATACTAAACAATACTAACATAATATGTGTGAAAGTAACTCTGTCTGTCTGTTACACTTTCACGGCTAAACCACTGAACCGATTTTAATGAAATTTGATACGGAGAAAGCTTGATCCCTATGGAAGGACATAGGCTACTCTTTTTTAAATCCACGAAAGGGGGTATAATATTCGATGAAAATTAGTATGGGCTCCGTAGTAAAAAGATAGCAAATATATGAATATAAAATTGTTAGATAGTGAAAACAATACAAGTATTTAATTAATTCTTGATACTACATAAAGAGCCTTTGGTCACATTTGGTTACCTTTGATTCAAACCGATTATTTTTTTGTAGAAGTAGGTCTGTTAGAAGAACTTAAAATTGTCTTCAGCATAGACAACCATAAGCAAGCATTGGTCTTGTTCAAGTAAAACCAGAACTAGAATAATATAAGGATAAATTACCAAAAATCAATTCCCACTCGTTACAAAAAAAATGCTAAGCACCAATTTTCTCTTCGACTCCTAGAATAACAGATATATAAATCTGTTAAAGAAGCGACACATCGAGGTCAATTAAGTGCAACAATAGGCTTGCCACCTGTTCTGTTCAATATCGACAACTGGAAAAAAGTGGACACTGTTACTGGTGGCAACACCGCACGGTATAAAGGCCGTGAAGATGTTGTTATAAGGTTGAATTCTCCCTTATTGTTTTACAAAAAAAAAATCTTATACTCGTTATGCCGTGAAAACCGGAAAGCGATAATGAGCAGTGCATATTTTTCTTAACCCTCCATTTCAGTGTTATTGTCCTGTGGAGTGGCACCAAAAATAAAAATCTCCCCTTCATAGTGCTGCAGTGGAAAAATTAAGGGAGAATATAGCCTTAAGCGAACCGTCTAGGTATTCAAGCTGAAAAAGTTTCGCGTTTTTAAGTGTGCATTAAAAAGTGTATGAAGAAAATTTTATAGAGCCTTTTGTACGTAATAAATAAAGCTGTAGCTTGATTTATTTAAGATTATTTTTCATACGCCTAGTAATGCTACTATTAATTTGTAGGCACTTTTTTGAATGTAGCAAATACTTATTGACGAAACGTAGGGAATAAATTCTATCTTAAGAGTCCCATTATATATTCACCTAATTAAAAACTTTTAGTACATTATGTAGAGGACTATTTCGAAGAAAAAAAACGTTTTTTCAGTTATATGTTTTTCTTCTCAGTCGTAGTGCTCTTGACAGAACAGTCTTGATCAATCGGCGGTCCACAGCGTGACGCACCGTGTATTGACTCGCCATTGTTAACTATCTTGGGAAGAATAGTGTAGTGGTTTCCCCTTGCCTTCTGCACCAGACATTTTGAGACTATTTAGGTCTTCAGGCTTGCTGTAGCCTCTTCCAGCCAGTTGCCTAGTAAGGTGTATTGTTATAAAGCCATTGCTCGGTCGCCAGAGCCTCGTTTGTTTGCAGAGATAAGAACTCAATTTTCGCCTTTTGGGCACATAACCTAACCCTAAAAATGCATCTTCTTCTTCTTTTTTATTATGGCTCCACCAATGTTCATCGGTGATTTGCCAATGTCAAGTAATATAGCCTTTATAGTGTTTATAGCCGATAAATCGGTATTTAAGATAATCCCGCCGACCGTGATATGTCTTATTAATCACTGATTAATCACAACCATCACAGCGCGAACAGGATTAAACTGGATTCCACATCACGCCACGACGAAAACGCGTGCGTATGTCGCCATGACCGGATGTGGAATCCTAAAAATGCAAGTCCAAAACAAAATAGTAAAGAGGCAAAATGTAGATGACATCAAAGTGGCATAATGGCATCATTCAGTATACAATGAACATCGAGGGGTCGAGGGAATGACAACTTGTGTCGACGTCAGGAAGTCAATAATGAGCCTTAATGAATTCGCTCACACTTCGCTAATTGAGCAAAATTCTCAATTAAATGGTATACAAACGCTTAATGAAGACTTCGTGCCGTCACAAGTGCGTAATGATCTGATGTGGAGCTTGGTATCAGTTGTAATGAGACATAAAGAGATGTGTTAGTTTGTGTTGTGGAAGCATTATTCGCACATAAATATTTTTCTAGCGCACTTAAAATTAACGCATAATCTTCTGATAAATAAAAATTAAATGGTGCTCGTTGGTAAGTGATACACTTGCGAACGGCTGGACTGATTTGGTATTTTTTTAATGTTCTTAATAGTCCGAATCAGGTTTTTAGGGAAATAAAAATTTGAAAGCTTGCCTGGAAAACCGGAATAATGGAAATATCTGGAAAAAAAATAGTATATAAATAAAAAGAAATGCTGTTCTTTGGTAATTAAGCGTATCACTTGAGAAAGGCTGGATCGATTTGGTATTATTTTTTTATGTTTCGTAATAGTCTGAATAAGGTTTTTAGGAAAAGAAAATTTTGGTTTTTTTATAATTAAAAGCGTATGTACATAATCTGACAAACCAAACTTAGAGGCTTGGCAACAAAACTGGCCACTCGTAAGGTATAGCCTCACAAATACTATCGGCTAAAAGAGGAAGTTGGTCTTCCGCTGGGTACCCTGGGACTGATAACACAAAATTCACCTAATATTTTCGTGGCAAAATTAACCTTGCATGTTTTCTCCAGAAATAAAAAAGTAGATAACGTTACAGTAAAAAGAAATTGAATAAGAAATTCATTACTTATTGCCCAACTTAACTCGTTTGGCATAAAAACATAACCAATTTTCTCACGCCCTGTAGTATTTCCACCTGTTTCCCAAATCTCAATGCTACAGCCCCAAGGCGATATGTCTGTTCGATAAAAAAAGAGATTCTCAAACAGACGCCCTTTACGTCCCATAAAAAATTTATAGCGGTCCCTACATCGAGTACAAATTGAATATCAAATCAGCGCGATGAAGTTTTAGCCAAAATTTAATGAACTGTGGGTTGGAATTTTGCGTTGGTATGGAATTTTTCTTGTCGCTTCGAACTTTTGAAGACTTAGTAGGTATTGAGACGGAAAGTTGCTTCATTCTATAACAAATAATATGTCTGCTAATTATTTACATGACCTCTAAGAGTGTTTCATATAAAAACAACTTACGATACTTTAAAAATTACTCCAATCCTTCGATTTTCTAACGACAATTAATTATTCTAAAATCCTAACTAATATTAATAATGCGAAATTGTGTTTGTATGTTTGTTTGTACACGCCACAACAGACAGTGATTTTTTGAACAGGAATAGCCTGGAGGGCCTATGAGAGACAATAGGGATGATGACAATTTTTTTGGAATACTTTTAAATTATAGCTCTAAGGTTTATTATACCTAATAAAATAATAAGAAATTTTATATTTGCATTTTTAATAAAAAAATCATGTTTTTAATTAAATATTTCAAATTCCAAATAACAAGAAAACAACTAGTCTGTGACAGATTGACAGACAGTTATTATAATATAGTCTGCGGTTATTTATTTGAAATTAACTTAGAAGTGATGTCACATACCGTTTGTGGTCACGTGACCGGAAGTATGATTTTTTTTTTATTAAACACATAAATAAACATTATTTTCAGTGATTATACGTTATAAACTACATAAAAATATTATTGTGTGTTTATTTTATTTCACTGTCATATTATAATTAATAAATTTTCATGGTCAAAGCCGGGACCAAAATCTAGTAAATAAATTAATTTAAATAGTATTCACCACAATTCATTTTAAAGAAATTTGTGACAAAGTACGAAACTTACACAATTAAGCTCGCTCAAGCTCAACCAAGATTTTAAATAAACGAAAGTTAAATATGAGAAAAAAGCTCTTACTGAATATAACAAGTTTAATGAATCTTCATATCACTGAAGGAAATATTTCAAGATGTTAGGGTTTTCGTAGTTAATGTACCGTTAGAAGATAAACGGCGTGATTATGGCCACAAGATCGCAAGATATTTCCATTATTTATGAGCTTTTAACCCTTTGGATAAAACGCAAAAGTATTCATATTTTTTGTGTCGGTTTTTTTTTGCTTGTAGAATACTTAGTACTTATATTTTAGATCGTATTATCATATTATATTATTATTATATTATTACTATTTATTTATTTACTAAGACTCCGCTGTCCGTCTGTCACCAGGCTGTATCTCATGAACCGTGATAGTTAGACAATTGAAATTTTCACAGATGATGTATTTCTAACTAAAAAATAGAATAAAATTAATATTTAAGGGGGCCCCCATACAACAAACGTGATTTTTTTTGCCGTTTTTATAGATAATGGTACGGAACCCTTCGTGCGCGAGTCCGACTCGCACTTGGCCGGTTTTTTATTTAAATTTTTTTGTTTATAAAATGTCTTACCCGATGCAAAAAGAGGGGTTTATAAGTTTAACGTGTGTATCTGTGTGTCTGTATGCGGCATCGTAGCTCCTAAATGGATGAACCTATTTTGATTTAGTTTTTTTTGGTTGAAAGGTGACTTGATCGAGAGTTTTCTTAGCTATGATTTAAGAAAATCTGTTCATATCTTTTCTAATCGTTGAATTACTGCTCTGATCGATATGAAATTTAGTATCCTGTGACTTCAATGATATTACAATAACATTGCTGCTGCATCATTTGGAAGTAGCCCAACCGAACTCCTCACCAACTCGGGGGTTTCTAAATTTTGAATTTAACTACCTTTTTATTATCCATCATCCATTTCTAATCATATTTTCCATGAGAACACAGATAGTTTTGTATTGTTAGTGCACTTAAGAAATCAGAGCTTCGTTTATAAGGAGCTTTATTATGAAATTATCATTACATACTCCGGTAAGTCTGTTGTGTGCAAGCTTATACTTTATCTAAAGCTTCTACGGAGCTTCGGTCGTATGTCACAATAGACAATCTGTTTTCGTCATACAACATACTAGGGACCCCGCCTCCAGTTTCGTACGGGTACAATATGGGTTTACAACGCTTATTACTACTTACTTATTATTAGATATATATATATATGTCACCGCGGACTTTTTTGTAAATAATTTTATTCTACACACTCCTTTCCTTACAACCGTGTTACGGTTCCAGGGTACCCAGCGAAAGATCAAGTCTCCCACGTTTAGCCGATGGTATTTATGAGGCTATACCTAACCAGTGGCCTGCAGTTCTGTTGAGGTATATTTAGATCGAAAAGCCTATATGTGTTGTGTACTTCGCACCGTTAGTGGTGTCAATATTCTTTATTTATCTTTAACATTAATTTTGGGGAGATATTTGATACCGACAATAAAACACCTTTGCAAAATAATATATAGAGATACATCACCTTGTTCTAAAACTATGATTCAACAAAAATAATGCACTTTCTCTTAATAAAAACAAAAGTTTACAAACATTTGCCTATGTCAAAAGTGTAATATCCCCCATGTAACAAAACAAAACTTAATAGCAGAGTGCTATGAACTCTCTAGTTGGTACATCCAAGCACACTCACACTTTTGTCCCAACGATACTTGACCTACATCCGGTACGTGTCTCCATAAACAGTGGCGGCATAGGAAAACCGCTCCCGGCGACACTTGCCAGTACAAACACCTGTTCTATGCATAACGCTTAAGGTTCAAAGTCCTTTACAAGATTTCTCAAAGGCCTCCCCACGCAATTTAACACTTTGTTTTTCCTTCAAACATAGCAGAATATTCAATGTCGGCGGAAAATGAGGTAGATGTTGCGTTGAACGATTTGAGACCTCATCGCTTTTATAATAAGTATCAAATTTCAAAGGTGGTTGTTTTGGGTATAATGAATTTTTTATACAGTTCCAGCCGGCACTAGCGCAATAATACGTGTAATCCAAGCTTTATCCTCAGCTCGATTTGTTTATTTATAAACAGAATGTATTAAAATCTTAAGTGAAGGGCTGATATGTGAAAGAAAGTAAAGCAATTTCTCATATCTGTCATCATGATATATTTTTGAAAATACTTGCTTATCCATAATTTTTGTGGGATAAACTATTCCCAATTTCTCTATAAATAACATACATGTGTCACTGTAATTTAGCATATAGTTACTTATTCAATATATCTAAGTGAAATAGCTGTTATTTTTCAATAGGTTTTATTTAATAGGAAATATGGGTGGTTACACTTTTCACTATCACAAAGCTCTTAATTTTTTTAAAGCGCTGTTATACCATTACCCTTCAATTATATACATCGCGTTTTTGTAGCTTATTGAAAATTTGAAATAATAATTACATAGACAAATTGGGAATAGTTTATAAAATTATGGATATAGGACTCTTAATAAAAATTGTTATTATATCTATTTGTCTGTTTGCCAATCTGTCTCTCCAAAATAGGCTCCTAAATGGCTTAATGAATTCTATTGAAATATCAACGATAGAATAATCTCATAGGAATTTGTAGATTAACATATTTTTTATTGATAACCTCATGGGAAGATGGGCCCTAGAATATAGTCTATACTTAAACGTATACTAATCTAGCGACCCGCGCCCGGCTTGGCACGGGTACAATATGGGTTTACAACAATTTTAATACCTACATAAATACGCTTATAACTACTTATGTATTAGATATAGATATATACTATCTCAGACTTTTTTGTAGATAATTTTATTCTACATAATTACTTTCTATATCATTTTGTTATATCTCTGACGGATTAGACAGCATACGCCATGAAAAGTCGCTGGGACTAACTTTGTCTTCGGCTTGATTCTCTTATAGATACTTAATGCTCAACTTCTAAACATGATAGGTCCATGTTTAATATTCGTAAACCTTCCCAGTGAATCAATTTAACCTATCTAGAAGTGAAAACCACAATAAATTCCATTCATTAGTTTTTGCGTGGAAAGGGTACAGAGAGACAGACGCGGTGAGAGACTTTGTTTTATAATATGTAGTGATTAGGTACGCTGTTGGTTTGAAATTTCAAATATTTGTTTAAAAAGTTGATGAAAGTGTAGGTACTAGTAGGCATATAAGAGGAAGCTGGTATCAAAAATGAAATCTAGGGAAAAGGGCGAGCAACTTTTCCGAAAATTTGTTGTGCGTTGATTCAGTTAACGTTGCCAACTTTTAATTGGTTTAATAATTCTGCTTTGCTGATCGTTATGAATAAAGTGTGAACTTTTTCAATTTATCGTCATCAAATGAAAATGATTCGTGCAGACGTTTGCTGGCATGGCTGTTTATTTAATTAACGTATATACATTCGAAATGCTCTAAATGCTCTTTTAGCCGGTGGTATTTGTGAGGCTATACCTTAAGAGTGGCCAGTTCTAGGTATATTTAGATGAAAAGCTTCTAAGTAAGGTTTTCCAGCTGGGTTTCCAGCATAGCTTTGCGTAGAAGCTGGGCGATAAGAGTGTAAAAAATTTACTAATAGGCTTGCGGAGCTACAAAAATGAAACAAGGCTATTGGATTTTTCCTCCCTTACCGCCCAGCTTCCTCGTGCAGCTCTGATGAAAAGCCTGCCGAACATTGCTTGATAAATAGTCTACAACATATGTTAAAGATTTATCAGAGAAGTTAGATCGGTCGGGTCAAACTACTGTACCGCTCTAGTGTTTGTAAATTAAACCATAATTAGTTAAGGGGCAGGTGAACTCCCGTGATTTATGCTTGTTTTTACGGAAACTGCTCGTGTATTTAATGTTATCGGACACGCGACGCTGTTATTAATATTACTGCTTATAATCCTATATTATTTGGTTTGCGGACTATTTATTAGTACACTTATGATATTTTTTTAAATATTAAACAAAGCGGCTTTTACTGTTAAGTTATCAAATATTGTGTTACTCTCTAACTAATCTGTGATACAGTATGGTTTAGGGAGACACAACTATATTAAAGGACTTCGACTTCGAAATTACGGTCTACGAAAGCTTCTTTCGTCTCTGCCTATCCCTCGGAATGAAAGGCGTAATAATATATCCACACCAGTAAATAAAATTGAAATGTCCCAAAATGATTATAATTTTTATCTATTTCAATAACTTTTTTGTTTTATGGCTCCATCAGGGTTTTGATGATTCCGCCAATGTCAAGTATTATAGACGTTATAGTAGGTATTAATATGCAGACTAATTACAGAATGGAACGCGTGCATCAGTCGCCATGACATGACGTAGAATCAATAATTTTTATCTGTCTTTCTGTTACAATGTGTGTCCAGAATTGACTCCGAAACACCAGTAGATATAACTATGTCGGCAGACTCTAGTAAATAATAAATGTTACTGAAATATTAATATAATACGTCTCATTTCCATCACAGAATGTTTCACTGTTTAATTATTAGTAACTAACTTTCCGCCCCGGATTCGCCCGTGGAGCCTATTTATTTACTTTCATCCCCTATTATGGTCTCGAGTTCATTAGAAAAAAGCACTTTCAGTTTATTTCCAAATTTTCCAATGTTCCGGGAACTTTTACAATTTTTCTTTCCCTGAAAACCTTGTTCAGACAATTACGAACATGTAAACGAATAGCATATAATTTTTATTCATATAGATTTAGCTGTAATTGTTATTACATTAAAATTTATTTATTACAAAGTTTGTAAAGTAACTTGTAACAACTTTCTAGGCATTATTTTTAATATCAATTTTCTCCTAATGAATAACTTGAGCAAGATTTTCCGAGAAGACTGGTATGTCTGTCAATTTAATAATCTAAACATTGTCTGCCAAAAACATTAAAATGATATTACAATTTCAGTTTATCCGTTATAATACGCACGAGTGAGTTTGTGGACAATTTGTTGGGTTCGTAATTTGGTTAAACGTCAGCGTGTTATTAACCCTCCGACCAACGCACCTCGGTCATTACGATAATATCTCTCAAAATAATAGTATGTCTATCTGACGGAGTCATAATTATTGATTTTATTAATAGGTAAAATAATATATTTATTAAAACGCCTCTTATCCCAGCTCCCGAAACTGTGTACGGTCCCAAGGTACCCAGCGGAAGACCAAATCTTCCTCTTTTAGGCGATGGTATACCTAACGAGTGGTCAGTTCTGTTGAGGTATATTTAGATGGAAAATCCTCTAAGTGTGTTTTGTCGGATTATGTACATAAGTTTTTAGTTATGAAAACCCATTGGTACATGGCCGGGATCCGGACTCGAACCTATGGTCTGCCTAAGTAATATGAATAATAATCTTGATCCTGACATGCATATTTCGATTTATATTAAATCCTTATTAAAGATATTTTGTTCTAATCTAAATATAGCAATAGTATATTGGAAACATGAACATTATACGAATTTTTGAAATTTCGAATGTCTGTCTGTTTAATTTTTTGTCCAGAATCATCTCGGAAACGGCTCAATTAATTTTGAATTTACAATTTACAATCGATATTTGATACTATAACTATTTTTCTTCCTATTGAATTTAAATAAACCAATCAATATACTACCAATTACCACCATAAGCCGTACCAAATCTTTTTCATGCGGTACATAAATTATGCAGAATATAAATAATATAAAAGGTATGGACACGTTTTAGTCAGGCGCGCCCACGGCACAACGACATGTGAATATTCATAGAGTTCCCGAGATGGTATCGCTTAATAAACACCGCGTTGGCAACCCTGGTCACGTGCCCTTAACTACCTAAAACGTAATAAAATAGATTAAAGCAAAATTTTAATTCCATTGTTGATGACCACCATTACGTCTTTTAGGGGTTAATATTTTTGGTAGTGTTTCGTAATGAGAGAGTTTTGAGGTTTGTTCATTAATCGTTATGTAACTGCTGAACTGATTCTCATTTTTTTTTCTTTAGGTGCGTTCAGCGATTTTTGGTAGAGCAAAATCTTGTGGGTTCGCGTCACCAACATGCTATGGTATCTTAGAACAAAGCCCGTGGAACAACTATAGCAGCGCTGTTTATCCGCTGAACTGGACCGGGCTGGACCCTACTATAAAGGACAGCTACATTTATATGTGAAATTTTCACTAGATGGCGTTATTATACGTTATATATTAGTCGTTATAACGCCTGTAGATACGTTTATTGTGGACCTGAGAATAACGAAAGTGTTGCAAAGTCTGCAATTTAGACACAATTAAAGGTACTGAGTTAAATTATGGATGAAAACATCTTCAATTCTCATTTAGCCAGTTGGCAAGCCTACTAGAGCTGTCACTTTTTTTTTAAGTGCAGATTTTTGTCTTTACATGCAATCCGAAGCACGATAACACTGGTTACAAGTCCCTTTGATTTGACTTTTAAATGTTTTTTTTTTTTTTTTTTTTTTTCTACATTTTATTTGGACTTTGGCACTTTAAAGGCCATGTCAGTCCCGTTGAAAATAACAAATTAATTTACAATAAATATTTACAATGACCACAAAAAAAAAATTAACTTCATTTTGCCAACTAAAATTATTACTACCTATAATTATCAAACAACTTGTAAAGCATCCTGGCCGACTCACTTAGTGGGTCTGCCAGGATACTCTGCACAATCCCAACTTGCAAAAAATCTATTTTACACTTCTCAACTACACTATCTCGTTCAGAGTCGTTCCGGACGCACTCCACCAAAACATGGTAAATGTCCTGTTTTTTGTTACACAACTCACAATTTGGAGTATTAGCTAGTTTCATTAAGTATTTAAAATTGTTTAATGGAGCATGACCAGAACGAACTCTAAACGCTGTCTTAATAATGTTTCTTCCAACTCGACAGTCCCACCATGGTTCACAAGAAAGTTGACACTGGATAGTTTTATACCAGAGACCCTTATTTTCAGAATCTATCTTGAACATTTCTTTCCATTGTTCCATACACTCAGATTTAACAGACTTTTAAATGTTTAGAAAAATTAAATATTGACAATAGATCTAGTAGGCTCTACCATCTACATAATTATGCACGTTGATTCCCATAATAATTTTGTAGAAAAATAACTAATTGTCTAAAATTTAAGTAATTTAGATAAAAAGCTGTTAAATAATGTAAATTTAATAAGAAATAGTGCAAGTTAGTCTTAATAATCTCTCTAATATATAAAGACAAACGAAACATTATTTCTTACTCTGTTAATTCATTTAGTTCTCGTAACTTGAGACAGTGCAGTGCCTGTTTAACACCAACTAAGTAATTGCTTGCTTTTATTGCTACATTATATTTATTGTAAGATAAACAAAGAAAATATATAACTTCACACTGCTAACAATGAGAGAGTTGCCTGTATTAAACAGAACAGATGGCAAGCCTGTCGCTATACTAAAGGGCTAAGCTACCATTTCTTAAATAAAAGTACCATACCATCTACACGGAATTTATACCGTGCGGTGTGGCCAGACACCAGTAACAGTGTCCACTTTTTTGCCAGTTGTTAATATGGACCTAATTTATATCTGTTAATTTTAGAAGAAGTGCCGACGCCGGCTTAACATTCCCTCCGAAGCGCAAAATTTTAGCACGCGTAGGAATTGAACCGTCTCGGGTTCTACCAATTTAGTTATCGACTCCTCTAAAAAAGTACCTACTATAAATCCGTATGTCGGCTTTACGTCCTCTCCGAAGCACTAGAAGTTTGTTATTATATACTAGGGACTACCATTTTCAAGTCAAATCCGTATTTAGGTTCCAAAAAGAAAAATCATATGTCAATTACTCGTACATTTAAAACAATAAAAAAGGCTCTGAAATTGTGTACCTTATTTATGATATTTTTTTTATTCTACATAATGTACGTATTCAGAAAGGTTATAATTTCAGGTCGTTTTTCGAAATTTAAAATCATATCTTGAAAACTACTGGTCGTGTCTTGCCCAAATTGAAAGTTGTCGATAATATCTTCATTTCGGATGACAGCTATCAAAATATACATGTTCATTCTCTCAATTCGAATGCTGTCATGGGGTGTATGAGATCTCTGATTTTTTTTTGTTTGCAATGGGCCTTACACTTCAAATCTGGCAAAGATATGTCAATGTAATTTATATTGTAATTCTATGTAAAAAATAAGTCAATTGATTAACACACAGTATTTTCAGGCGCGTTGATTTTTAGTAAAGCCTGTGTTCACATCCACAAAGCAGTGTCTCTATAATTGAATCTGCATCCTCAAATAGGATCCGAGGTTCTTCAATTTGTTTAAGTGTTGCAGTAACGTTAGCAAAAACTCTAAAATTGTCACACAACTAATTTGACTGTTTGAAAAAGAGTGGTGTTTATTTGTTTGTGAGTAGTAGGTACCTAACCTCGAAAACTATTGACTAATTTGGGTTTGTTTTTTCAAAAGCTACATTATTACTTAAGGGTCCTACATCCATAATTTTTCTGGGATAAACTTTTCCAAATTTCTCTGTAGATAATCCAACTGTGTCACTGTAATTGAATTTAATTATTTTATTATTTTTGACCAATTAAAAAATCATAAAATAATTTTTATTTTTAATTTTCGATAAGCTACCAAAAAACGTAAGACGTTTAATTGTAGGGTAATAGCTTTGCGATAGCTTATGAAAGAGAAAACAGGGGAAAAATAATCCTTTATTTTACCACCCATAATTCCTATTAAATAAAACCAATAAAAAAAATAACTACTATTTCACTTAGATATATTGAAGAAGTAACTATATGCTAAACTACAGTGACACAGGTGGATTATTTACAGAGAAATTGGGAATAGTAATATCTCCATACACATTATATATTAACATAATGTACAACAAAGAAAAAAAAAACCAAGTTCCTAAATAATTTTCACATTTTGAAAATTTCCACGGGCCAAGTTAAGGCTGAAATCTACCTTTAGTATTTCATAATAATGTTGAAACAATATAGAACTAAAACAGTGAGACTTGGTCTTCTGCTGGGTAACCCCGGACCGATAACACGGTTTCGTAAGCCGTGAAGATAAAAAATTATTATATAAGAGTTTTTACAACAAAAAAAAACACACCTTCACGGCATTTATACCTTGCGGTGTAGCCAGAGACACCAGTAACAGTGTCCACTTTTTGCCAGTTGTCCATATTGAACACAGCTTTTACCGTCTGTTATACAAATTGTTTTTGTGATTAGTTTTACATAACAATTCTACTAACTGCTTGACGCCTAATGATATGATAATCAATTATCAAGCTTAACGATACTTCGAAAATTACGTGGCAGCATTCACTTTACCAACAAACATACTCTTTCATAATATATAAATTGCACTATATTTTTTGCTGACCTTACAAATATTTCGAAACCATGTCACGCTCCTTTCGGACCGTACTTCGGATGGATTATGTTCCCTTTGTCGTAAATTTTACGACTTCAAAAATTAGGAACTTCCAGTTGTCTAAAATCTAAGACAACATGTTATTCCCGGACAAATAATAGCCAAAAAACGTTAAACTGTATTGTATTTTAAATTCTATCCACTTTCCGGTGTTCGATTGAGCTGTAATTTTGCATACATATGTAAATCAGATGACAATGCAATACAATGACGTCATATAATGGTCTGATGATAGAGCCGGAAGGTGGACACAAGAACTCTTAAACGAAACGACGTAACCCCATCGAGTTTGGGCTCGATTGATATGTCTTCACAAGTACTCTGGTTTTTGCCATCAGACAATACTAAAAAGTAAAAAATAAATTAACTTTAAAAAATATTTTAAAAACAGGCTTTTATAGCGTGTTTTTACACACCCTCTTTCTCTCCTGCTGTCAAGTGTAACACGTTTTTATTTGAAAACTTGACAAAAAATGTAGAAAACGGCTTTTTTTAACGTTTTAGTTAATTTTTATCAATATAAAAGCTTGTTTTTAATTATTTTTTTTACGTTTTCATACACATATTGCTCTACAGAATATTTTATGCAACAAGGGAATGTATGGAAACATTCATATCTAGAGAAGAGATGTTTTTTTTGGACTTCGTCTCTTTTTGTCTGAAACTAAAATTGAGATGATTTATAACGTGCTTACTTTTATTATTAAAATTACAAAAAAAATGTTCTCATGAATAAATACAATTTTTTGTATAGATCATTTCATTGTATTGGAAGAAACAAATCTGAATGGCAGAAGTAGATTTTTTTATTTTCATTCAGTAAGAATTGAGCCTGGGTTCTCAAATCCAAAAGACAAACCATTGCGATCTAACAGTGCGCGTATTCGAAAGGATAATACCGACTTAAATTTGACATTTCAACTTTACATCTGGCGTAAAAAGAGCATTTAAGAGTAAGGCCAATGTATTAAATGAAAACATATTGCTAAACATAAAAATACTTGTGATACATACTGCGGCAACCATAAAATTCAGACTATGTTACACTGAATTGAGCGTAGTGAACATAAATGTTTGTTTACGGCCAATTTTTTCAGGAGTTTAATAATACAGCAGTAAATTAAAGACGTTTAATATTGCAAGCAAGCTGAGTATACCTAAAAGCGGGCGTAGAATGTAGATGATTTATCGTCAGCTCATGTTAACTTATTATTACCCGACCCTATAAAGAAATAATCCGTTGTTTCCTACATGGTTTGAAAAAATTACAATTTGCGAAGATTAATGAGGCTTGTTCGTCGACTTTACGTGCTCTATGATGCCTCTGAATCTGTGAATGCCATACAAACTTGCAAATATTTTTTATGACTTTTGACACATTAAATAATAAATCGTATATATAGTACGTATTCCAGTTCTTGAACTACAGTTTTCCTGAATTTTACAACTTTTCCAAGTTTTCTTTTCCAAAAAACCCGATTCGGACTAATATGAACATTAAAAACTATTGACCAACTTGCGAGTACGACTCGTGCGCTCAGGGTTCCGTACCATTTTATCGGTCAGAACTTTAAGACGGGATTTTCGTTTAGGTTTTCCTGTAAACTACATATAAGAAAGGCCCTATATCCTTTAAAAAAAGTTTTAAAATTTGTTGAAGTCAGTACACTTTCTTTTAAATATATTAAGAAAAATTTACTTATAAATTCAGTTTTTTCAAAATTTCTGAAAATATAATGAACCAATTTTTATGAGAACATAGGACGAACCCGGAAGAATAATTATCTGTCGAATAAAAAGAAATCATTAAAATCGGTTCACAACATAAAAAAAATACTGAATTGAGAACCTTCTCCTTCTTTTTAGGAAGTCGTTTAAAAATAGGCACCCTATTCAAAATACATAAATCCATTATTGCGAATGTATCATACAAAATCTGAAAATACAATCTTAAGTTTGCGCGGGTATAATACGGAATAGTGGTTATTAAGGGTATTCATTATAATTGAATGCCTCGATATCGGTCGGCGAAGGGTCGACTATACCATTTTGTTTACATATTTATGAACTTATACCCGTTTCACTTATATTTAGATGTAATAAAATGAAAATAACACGCACAGATTTCACTACATAAATTCTAGTTTAGGCTTCACTATATTTTTTTATTCAAATCATATTATGCATACTAATATTATAAATGCTAAAGTAAGTCTGTCAGTCTGTTACGCTTTTACGGCTAAACCACTGAACCGATTTTGATGAAATTTGATACGGAGTAATCTTGAACCCTAAGAAAGAACATAGCTTACTTTTTATTTAATCCTCCCCCTAACAACAGTATCTTATATATTATTTAATATATTTTAAGTTTTTTACGTAATAAAGGTAGTTGAACAAGTGATTAGATGTACAATCAGTGATAGAAACTTATGAGTATTTAGCAAATTTTTGAAACCATATGAATATTAGTAGGTAATTATAATAATAATTTTGACTTTTAGAGTGACGATATATTATTATATATTATATATAGATAAGGGAATACATAAAATAAAAAATATTATCTGTGACCTTAAACGTATATTAAGGTGGCCACACATTCATCCAATCCCCGGCGCGTAGCCATACGCTCCACCGAAACCGACCACAGACTCATCCAATTCTTGTAACGAACCTAGCCTAGACCATCCGGCGGCCGGAATGGGAAATGTTCAGTGCGATGCCGGACCAATGCTTTATGCAAGGTGAAAGATTTAAAAGTCCTGCTCATATTGCTATTTATTAGCCTCATTCAGAATAACATTGTAGAACGGAGATCAGGGAGGTAACTCTTGACTTAAATTTGAATCCTGATCCAAAAATTCTGAGTTAAATTTTTAAATTGTATTGAAATAAGTTGTCTCATATGCTACTCGATTTAAATAAAACTTTCACTGCTGTCGTCTTCGCATCGAAATTAAATTCAGGATTTTAGGATTTAAATCTGAAATCTAAGTCAAGAGTATGTACCCAGTCATGAAAGCTTATACCAGCATTTTTTGCAAAAATAACAAACA
Organism: Nemapogon koenigi; assembly: GCA_963924495.1. Taxonomy (NCBI): domain Eukaryota; kingdom Metazoa; phylum Arthropoda; class Insecta; order Lepidoptera; family Tineidae; genus Nemapogon; species Nemapogon koenigi. The sequence goes on from OZ004646.1 coordinate 7,346,120, forward strand.
ATATTATATTTTCAGCAGGCTATCGGTTTCCATTCCCATATAAAACTTATCCATATTTTGCTATCACAACAAATTAACGTAGTCATATTTCATAGGTAATGTTTAATTAACCTATTTGTGTCTTCATTACAGGTAAAGCTACGAAAACCAGATGCCACACTCATCAAGGACTCATCACGTGCTCAGGGCTTGTCTTAATATTCATTTATGCAAACAACACGATGAAACACAGCTGTGGGAGTACTAACGACTTCCCTTGTCACGAATTGATACCCAAATTCCATTAAATTCATCACAACAAACTATAAGAGTATTGAATCGTTTACAAGTTAAACCTAAACTGACCCAAATTGCACTACAAGTGTGTGGAGAGCTACCCCATATCTTAACTTGGCATCTAGGTTGCTTTTACTCCGACTAATCTCTTACACAGCTTTTTAAATTATGGCGATTCTATGGGATCCTCAGATAAATTAAAAAAAATGATCTAGGAAATAATTGTGTAGAATAAAATGATCTACAAAAAAGGCCATGGCATTTATACAAATAGTTTCAATACATATTACACGATACTGAAGCATAATAACTGTTTTAATTTTTTTTATCCGTCTGTCTGTCCCAATGTTCGTCCAGAATATTTTTCGAAACTGCTGAATGGATTTTGATGAAACTTTCAGGGATCAGCCTACATATTACTGTGCTAATGGGATTGACTAAGCAGTAATATCAAAATAATAAAACAAATTTATTTCAGAAAGCTCATGTCCATAAATTTAGCAATGTCCCAACAGATCGTTTGACGAGCGCGCTCCAAAATAATGGGCAACATTCCATGCTATAGACTTTCACATAAACTATTTAAGCCAAACGAACAAGCGACTGGTAGTGCTTTATGACCGCTTTTTTGCATATCGAATTGAACCAAGCACTTCAGTTTCACAAATTGTTGACAATTTTTGAGCTATAAATTTCATTTTTGTACGAAATAAAACTTCAAAATGTATATGAAATACAAGTATAATAAACATGCATAACAAGTAACAAAAAAAAGTATGTATATAAGATTAAGCTTCTTCTGGAGGTGCTTCGGCTGGTGGCTCCGCTCCTTCATCAGCTGCAGTTTCACCAGGAGCCTCTGTGTCGGCTGTTGGTTCTTCTTCTGTAGGAACCTCAGCAGAAGCCTCAGCCGGAGCTTCCTCAGCCCCACCTTCAGCCGGCCCTCCCTCCGCAGGTGCATCTGCAGGCGCCTCTTCTCCTGCGTCTACACCCTCTTCACCTTCGGCTGGTTCACTCTCCAATGGTGTTTCGGTTGCTGCTCCCCCTTCCGTCGTGGCTGGAGTTACTGACACTTCGGAACCTTTTCGGCTTCCTACCGGCTCAGACACAGCAACTGGCTTTTCTGCTGGAGCCGGCTCTTCTGCTGGAGCCGGCTGTTCTGGCTCCATCGGTTTTTCCGCTTCTGGTGGAAGCGGTGCTGCCACAGCCGGTTCAGGTTTCGGTTCCTCTTTCTCAGCTTTTTTCAGTTTCTTCTCAAGCGGCAAATAAAGCTTATACTCTTGGGGTAATTCTTCTTCTGTGTACAAGCGATCACAGAAATATATTCTTCGAAGCCGCACGTTTGCATGAATCTGTACACGTAGCGCTTCTATGAACTGAGAGCCATACGCTCTTTTTGTAAAATCGGACAAGTTAAATTGTATTTGATTCCAGCCTCCCGATAATCCTATTGGCATGCTGGTACAAAATGGCTTGATTTTAGTTGTAGATTGAAAGTTTGATATCCTGAATCTTCGCCTCATATTCTTATCATCCAGTATTGTAATTTCAAATGAGAAGTACCTCTTAAGATTTTTTACTATCATTACTAAAAATGGTAACCTGATACCCAATACTTTGTTGTTCTTCGGACAACTTATATAGGTTGTGGCCACATTTGTACTTACTATTTCAAGAACTATGGAGTTAACTTCACTATCTGTGAGCCGCTTGATATGGCCATTTTCAACATGTAAATCCCATATTGCCAATGGATTTGAACCACAACTATAGAATACAGATAATAAACCACTTTGATATGCATTTTTAAACATGATTTTAGTTTATTATATAATATTTATTGATTATAATTATTTAATATGCAATACAAAAGTCATTGACAACGTCGTCGATGTCAATCGAAGTTGAAAATGTACATAATAATATAATTATGTCAAATATGTTTTTAAATCCATAGTGTCAAGAGATGTCAAGTCACAGGGTATGAGTCTAGAAAATACGTACCTACTAAAATTTCGGTTGCTTGTCGGATGCTAGGTATGACGCAGAATTCATATTATTTTCCAGCATTAGACCCCCCGACTTCGTTAAACTTTTTTTTTCTTTCTCCACGGGTTGCCTTACAGCTCCCGAAACCGTGTTACGGTTCCAGGGTACCCAGCGGAAGACCAAGTCTCCTTCGTTTAGCCGATGGTATTCGTTAAACTAAATCATCAAAATCGAGATGGAACAAGTAATAGTAATAGAGTGACATAATAATGTTACTTATTATCCCGGAAATCCTTTGGGATACATTCTTGTCAGATTTTGAAAAATTTCCACGGGCGATGCCGGGGCGGCAAACTAGTTATTAATAACAGTGGTATGATCATTTTTATGAGCTTTAATTCATACTTCCGGTCACGTGACCACAAACGCAAAGTGACGTTATTTCTATGTAAATGTCAAATAAATAACCACAGACTAGTAACTATATTATAATAACTGTCTGTCAATCGTTCTCTGACTAAGTTGTTTTCTTGTTATTTGATCTAATCTGTGACCATCATTTTGTTCGACACCTAGTTGTGTCATCATCGCGGTTTTCGCGGGAATTTGACAAAATAAAATTAAAAACCTTTTTTTAAATAAAAATACAAATATAAATTATTCTAATTATTATTTTTATTAGGTATAATAAACCTTACAGCTATAATTTAAAAGTATTTCTTAAAAAAAACATCATGCCTATTCAAGTCCCTTTCGTGACTGCGTAAAAAAATAATTCCTATTGAACTAGCAAATAATTTGTAATATCGTTAATAAACTTATTAAATGGAAATTAATGCGCTCCTTCGACCAAATTATTTAAATCATAGGAATATTTCTTATCTTGTGATTTATCATTATTTTTAGGTTTTATGTTATAAAATAAAATAAATTTATTTAAAACAAGTATATTGAGTAGGAACATATCACATAGATGACTGTTAACGTATATTTGTTGGTGTTTATTTTATTGTTAAGCTTCAGGTTCAGGTTGCTCCGGAGCCGGTTCCTCCGCTGCTTGCTCCGGCGGTTGTTCGGCTGGTTCTTCAGGTGGTTGCTCACCTGGTTCGTCCGCTGGTTGTTCAGCTGGTGCTTCTGGTTGCTCTGTTCCTTCTTGTTGTTCCGTAGCAGATGGTTGCTTAGATGGAGGTTTTTCTCCACCCTCGAGGTCAGTCTTTGATGCAGTTGCAGTGGTAGCTGGTGATACGTGGGGAGCAGAGAGGTTTTCATCTCCACCTTCAGTAACTTCCACACCTTCTTTCGCTCCTTCGCCCTCTTCTGCCGGTGGCTTTTCTTCGGTAGCCTCTCCTTCCACTTTCGTTTGGCTTCTTTCATCTGCTTTAGCTTGCACTTCTTTATCAGCACCTGACACAGCCTTAACCTCTTCATCAGTTTTCCCTTCATGTACTGCTTTAGATTCTGCTTCCAACATTGCAGCTTCGGTCATCACTGCCACAGGTGGCTCTTGTGGAGGAGGAATATCTGGTATAGGTTTTTGGGTCTCCTGTTTTGTTTCTGGTACCTTTTGCTTCTTACCAAGTGGGTAAAATATTCTATATTCTGCTGGCAATTCCTCCTCGGGAACTAATTTTTCAGCAAAATACACACGTCTTACACGAATATTAGCATTAATTTTTACATTTTGGACTTCAACAAAATGTTTATTGTAAGCCTTCTTAGTGAATTCATACAAATTAAACTGAATTTGATTCCACCCGTCACACAAACATATAGGCATGGCTGTAGAAAGCGGCATTATTTGTGTCCTTGATTGGAAATTAGCTACGCGAAACCTCCGTCTAGTGCCAGTATCGTCGAGAATAGTAACCTCGAAACTAAAGTATTTCTTCATATTTTTTACTACCATTACTAGGAATGGCATAGTGATGCCGAGGACATCTTTTTCTTTAGGACATACCATGTATGTTGTACTTACATTAGCACCACCTATTTCTAATACCATGGACTTGATCTCTGGGTCGAGGAATCGAGTTATATATCCGTCCTGTACGTGTGTTTCCCATATTTTTAAAGGTTTGGATCCAACGGCGTAAAATATACTCAATCTCCCACGTTGGCATGAATCTCTAAACATATTTAAAGATAAATTCAAGAAAAATCAAACTCTTCTATTGTTGGAATAAAATGTCTGTCTTGTCATATAATAAATAAAGTGACAGATTATAATTTATAATGGCACATTAAAAAAATCAGCCTATTCAACCGCTTCATTATAACACAATACTTATAGAAAAAGTTACAAATAAAACCTAATAAATATTTAAGGATTTTTTTTCGCAGGTTAGTAGTAAATAATTGTCCTTGACAATAAGGATATATGAAAGAAAATTATAAATATTACATTTATTATTGTAGGTATTTTCTCGTTGTAACGTAGGACTATATGTAATATAATAATGTAGGACAATGAACATAAAGAATTCAAAAGAAGTATGTTAGGGTCGTATCAAATGACATTAGATTGTCTCTATATGCCTAGCCCTTCTGGAATCAAAGGCGTAATAATAGATAGATAGATATATATTGACTTTGTACGAACTCAATAGCTTAACTTTAAGCAAGGTAATTGCAAGATTTTTTTACCTTCATTAAAAGTTGACTAGCACTTTTAAATAATTCTCTACAGATGTCGTTGCAGTAAAAAGTTTTTGTGAATTAATTAAATACTATCAGGTGTGACCAGAATTTGTAATATCTGTCGTTAGCAGGCTTTGTCTAAGTTTAGTTTCAGTAAAGATTTTAAATAATATCTTTCTTAATTTGTAGAAGTAGGATTTATGTGTAGATTATATTAAAACTATGTATTTTTTAAATGTTGAACCATAACAATGCTTTTCTGAGGTTTCTTCATCAAAAGCTAAAGAAAAACAACAATAAGCTGATTTGTGCTGTCACCGAATACGTTAAAATAAATGAGATCGTCATTTCTAAACCGAAAAACTTCCAAAAAGTACGAACGAATAAAACTTTTAAAAGAAAGCTCGGTTTCGTTGTGATTTATCTTGCCATTTGTCATCCTCGACACTAGGAAAATATGTCACGCAAACCCACAAGTAACGTTTCACACACGGGCTCTAACGAAAATAGCATTTTTGTCGTCTCTAAATCACGTGACTTTTCCACTATGCTTCGCGCCCTCAGAGACACAACAGCTCTGCGTAAAAACCTGAGAAACGGGGACAAAGGGAAAATGAAAAAGTGCCTTTTGACTGTCATGATAAGGAGTGCACGGTGGGGTTACACCCTCTGTTCGCGCGTACTTGCATCGTCTACGCTTTTATATTTTAAGTCATTTTAGTTTTAACGATAGGATGTACTATTCATAATACGTACCGTCATTCTTTGATAAAATTATTTTAAAGTTACCCTAAATATACCTACAAAATTACTATAAAATTGGTGCTACTGCATTCGAATCGATGTGATTAGAGAATAATGATAACAAACTTCAAGGTGAAAGGAAGAACTATGTCAGAATCAGAGCAAACCATAGTCTTGTAGATTGTCTCTGTCTACCTCTCATGGAATAAAAGGTGTGATAAAAGATAGATAGATTTTAATTCAGTTGAGTACCTATTATAAAAAATACCTCTTGTAAGATTGAAAATGGAAGAAAGGATGAAAGTTTGACTAAAAAGGTTTATATGGCTGAAATGAAAGGAAATACTGGCAGAGGACGACCTAGGTGTACTTTAATTGAACATATGATAGATGCGTGATGATAGATAGATAGATAGATAGACCTCTTATAAATAAATGTATTGATTAGAAACATGGTAAATCCATCTTTAGAACAAAATAAAAAGTGTAAACGGTAATTTTCAGAATTTATTGTTCTTTATATGAACTTGACCATACTGCAACCTAGATTTTCCAATAGCTTGCCTCGTTTAGCCCGCACCGGATTCCAATCGCCATCGAAAAGCAGCAATAGAACCGTATATTTACGAAGCTCATTGCTCGGCGCAACAGCGCGTGGTCTGCATAATGTATCGAGGCAGGCACTCCGCCGAGCTTTGTCTGTCTTATTTACTGCGGGGCCGTGTATTCACGCGGAAATTGGATTTGTAAAATAAGACACTGTATAAATAATCTTTATCTAAAACATATCTCCGCGGAGCCATTTGTCGTTTACAGCCAAGAATTTTGTAGCTTCCGCTTGATTTGGTTTCATATTTTTAGTGCTCCTCTCTTTGGGTTATCTCGTATTTTTACGGAATACATTTTCTCTTATCTATTACTTTTTGGCACACAATAGAAATGATATTGTAATTTCTTTAAAAATATTACTATAATCCAAATTCGGTTAGCCCTTACATCTTTATATTACCCAGAAGAAGACTTTCTTCTTCCTTTCTCCATTTAGCCGAGGCTCCGACGAGTGGCTTTTGAGATTGAAAGACCTCTTAATCGGATTTGCCGGATTTTAACCATAAGTTTATGTTTTAAAATACATTGGCACTATATCTAGCAAGTATTTCACGATTTCCCGCAGTTAAATAAAACCTTTATGTCCACACAAAAATAAAAGAAGCAAACCGAAATATTAAGAAAAAATATTTCCATTGTTGTGAGGCTGCTAGATATAAACGATACCACTTATATCGCGGTCATGTATCGAAATTAATATCTCCGACGAAAGCTGGGAGAACAATTTGTTCGAGTGGAATGCGGATAATTAAACCAGCCACCAACCATTCTGTGGCAGAAGGTTCTAATGACGCTCTATTTCCCTACGGTACACCAAAAAATATTATTTATTTAATACTGCATACGACTTTACCGGAAACTCGTGAATTTTTAATAATCTAATTAAAAACAAACCATTTTTTTTTATTTTAGGAGAATTATTCCACAAATTAAATCATCACAACATATATTATTATAAAACCCCGTTGCGTCTGTTTTTGTTGCTATTTTCTCTATTAGATAGGCTGATTTACCGGGAAGGTTTACGAGTATTAAACATGGACCAATCATGTTTAGGAGCTGAGCACTAATAGTATAAGTGAATCAATTCGGGGGGAAAAGCCCCAGCGACTTTTCATGGCGTTTGCTGTCTAATCCGTCAGAGATATAACAAAATTATGTAGGAAATAATTGTGTGGAATAAAATTATCAACAAAAAAGTCCGCTGTAGCATATATCTATATCTAATAGATAAGTAGTTACAAGCGTATTTATGTAGGTAGGTACTTAAATTATTGTAAACTCATATTGTACCCGTGCTAAGCTAGTTAAAAATAAAATTGATCATTTCGGAAAATCTGCAGTAAGTAGGTATATAATAATTATCATACCTTAACAGCACATAATCAAAATCGACCCTATTTGCTAAGTCATTTTTATTGAATGTTTTGTTATATCCAACAAGATAAGGATTGATAGATAAACAAAATGATGCTACTTTTACAACTAATTGAAAATCTCGGTACTCAATACCCTTCAGTGTTGCCAACGAAGTGGAACAGGATACCATACCCGATAGAGACGTCCCGTCGTATATATTCCCTCTTGTTGCCTTTTTTAATCCAAGTTAGTACGGGCAGTCCCTCGCTCGTAAATCTGCGACGTCGATTAGAAAGACAGAGTGTTTGTTCCTGTCGACGTACAATAAATTGCAATAAGCATCCGGGACTGATCTCCTACATAAAAACTAGTTTGTATTTATATGAATCGTTATTTTTTTGTCCAATAGCGAAAGAAATACATTTTTAAATATAAAAAGGGTTAATTAATTAACATAGACTAATAAGAAAAAAATTAAAGTTGGAGAGCAGTTGCTGATTCCAGATGAGGTTACCATGTTATTGTAATATCATTGAAGTCACAGGATACTAAATTTCGAATCGATCAGAATAGTAGAAATCGTTCACATCCCTTCAACAACTAGAAAAGAATTGATGATCTTCAAACGGATAAACAGATTTTCCAGAATCATAGCTAAGAATACTCTCGATCAAGTCACACCAAGAACCCCAGGTTGTAGGAAGGAGGAAAGACTGACGCCGGAAGTTCGTTCCACTTTTTGACAGTGCGAAACAGGAACGAGTCCACTGTGTGAGAATGAAATCTGTATCCTATGCTAGCAGTGCGGGTGCGAAAAGTTAAACGTTAAACTTATAACAACCCTCTTTTTGCGTTCGGGGGTTAAAAATGTGTGCTTAGAGGAAACATTGTATCAATTTAGACGTACTTCAATATAATTCAAACTGCATATAATTATTGAACATTACGTGTGATTACTGTTAGTTTACATACTAGAGTCTATCGTGGATTGAACACTGTGCCTAGTTTAAATTATATTAAAGAAAATATACGAAAATTGACCGTTAATATATTGTGCTAAGTATTTCTCAACATTAAAGAAATTATATTTGATCTACATTAAATACAGTCCAAGCCGGGTATATCATGGAATCGTATAACAATGCAGTTAAAACAACAAAGAACTTGAAATAAAAATGAAACATTAAGAGATTTCTTCAAACAGTTAAACTTGTTTGTTCTATCCGCAAGCCAAATTCAAGCGACGCAGACGTAAGGGGTATATAAATTGGATCCACATATTAAAAAATTCTATACGTAATGAAGCTTCGCCAAGAAATCCTGGCAAGAATGAAGATTCCAGATTATTCTGATCCTTTGCCAAAACACGAATGGGAAATATGAGAAACGTGTTTGTATACTCAAATTAATTATGTAATTCATTGTATGAGAATTACATTTATTCGTATAAATTGCGTTCATGGATCATATAAAGGTGGCCACACATTCGTCAAATCCCCGACGTGTTGCCGTTGGTCCACCAAAACCGACCACAGACTCGTCCAATTCTTGTAACGAACGGTCCGCTTAGATCATCCGGCGGCCGGAATGGGAAATATGCAATGCCGGGCCAATGTGGTGCCTACTTAGGGCCTATGTTAGGCTTCGAGATACGGCTAGTGCGTTTCTTCATACCATGAGATATCGACCACGCCCCTGTTTCGCACGGGTTGAAAATAGGTTTACAACAATTTAAATACCTACATAAATACCCTTATAACTACTTATCTATTACAGATAAATATATGCTACAGCTCACTTTTTTGTAGATAATTTTATTCTACACAATTATTTCCTACATAATTTAGTTATATCGCTGATGGATTAGACAGCATACATAAATAAAACTCGCTGGGGCCAACTTTATTCTCGACATTATTCAGTAATACTGCTAATGCTCAGCTCCTGAACATGGTAGGTCCATGTTTAATCCTCGTATTTCTTCCGGTGAATTAACCTATCTAACAGTGAAAACCGCAACAATATCCGTTTAGTTGTTTTTGCGTGGAAAGAGTACATACAGACAGGCAGACGCGGCGGGGGACTTTCTTTTATACACTGACAGTACGCTGGATCAATTTGTTATATTTTCTGGATAAAAATTAGCGTTATAACGAAATAAATATAACTATTTTATCTACATAATTTTAGCTTCCTTTGTCTACAAGATTAGCATTGTATCTTCTCTTCGTTCAAAGCCGTGCGAGTCTTTTTTCAATAACTACATAATAATATGTGCGGATATTAAAAATAAATTAGATCTAAAATCTTTGATAACCAACCTTTTTAAATAATGGCATTTAAATTAATTTTATACTAGGTAGCCCCTTTTTGGATAATGAAGTGCAGTTCCCCAAAAGGTCCCCTTATAGTGCATCTGTAATATATGCTTTCTTTTCATACTTGAAATTCCATGACTATTACTATAATTTTATCTATCATAATCTTGCAAAAAATACGTCAAATATATGATCTATACTAATAATAAGCTGAAAAGTTGATCGCCCAATTCTTGAGGAATGTTATGGCTGTATAAGATCACGCTACGACCCAAAGGCACAGTTAATAAAGAAAATTCACAGATCAAACCAGAGACTTATTGAAAATAGCCGAAATTGAAGAACATAAAAAGGGTAAATGAATAATGGTAGTTATTGAAGAGAGTAGATATCTTTTATATACCTTGTACACCCGTTTTCACTATTCAGTACCACTTGGACAGGAATACAATATAAATTAATTAATTACCTCCTCAATTACGGTACATTAACGAAGTAAATCCTGGTAATGGTGAAATGGATGCAGGATAAAATATCCCTGGGTCCGATTTAAATACTCCGACCCTGCTAATTATATGAAATCATTCACATACAAATAAAGTCACGAACCCAAGCGACCTCGTCTGAGCTTCCAAATCTAATTAAACATACTGAATACATTTTATGGGATGCATGTATGTACGCTGGGTATTCACTTATAAATTTATTTGTACGCTCAAGTTATATTTTACGAAATACTTTCTCTGTTTCGTTGATATTCTCACGCTTATAACACAATACGGTAGACAGATATGAAAAAAAAACTTAAGTTAGTTTTATTTAGATTCTTACGTAAGACTAATATAGAAATTAATTAGAGTACAACTCGCGCACTTTAAGGCTGGTTTATCGTTTAGGTTTTCCTGTAAACTATAATGAAATCCCTATATTTACTATTTTTTATTTATTTTAGACTCAGTGACTGGGTCATCATATGTACAAATTCGTCCAGTACATTCAGAGAAAATAAGCTCGAAAAGTGACTAGTTATTTTTTGTCTTGGGAAATTATCTCATTACCCTTTTCTATCCGTGCGAAGCCGGGGCGGGTCGCTAGTATTACATAAACCCAATTTCCCTACAAAACTAAGATTTCCTTATCTGTAAAATTTGAAGGACCTTCTAAGCTCTCCTTGACATTCTCAAAGGCAATTTGATATTACGATATGTGCAAATTAACATGGCGTTGTAAAGTTAATGATCCGTGAAGGTTTAAGGAAATCCTCTCGTTTCTTGTTAGTTAATATAATAGAAAGGGTACATGCTATAATAGTATACTATAGCTTGCTTTTGCCTATGACTTCGCATGTATTTTAGGCCAAAACTCAATTTTAGTCCTTAGTGGGTATGCAAAACTGTAAAGATGGCGGCTACTTTTTTAAATAATTCATAGTAAAAGTGACAGTTCTAATTTTAGTTAATGTTACCAGTGCAAAGCAACGTTTTAGGGTTCCGTGCCCAAAGGGCGACAACGGAAACCTTATTACTAAAGGCGCCCACTGATTGGATCAATCCCCGGCCGGTCGCCGGCCGGTCCACCGAAATCCACCACAGACTCATCCAATTCTTGTACGCGCGGCCCACCATCAGTTTCAAATCGTTTAAATCTGTGGTTGATTTCGATGACCGGAGCGATCTGTCACACACACACATCCATACCCATTACACATATACCTGATAGTTTGACACTTTGTTTAATCGAATGATATGTGTCTGTTTGAGTGTGTGAATTGTATGCGATCTAGATCGTATGATTTTCATCGCCATTATTCAATCTTGATCATAAGGCGGCCGGAACGAAAATTTTCGGTGCGATGCCGGACCAGTCTGTGGGCTACTTAAGGCTCATGCGCTGTCCGTCCGTCCGTCCGTCTATCACCCGTAATAGGTAGACACTTAAAATTTTTACAAAGTGTGTATTAATATGTCCGCTATAACATCAATAACTATAAGGCATACTCTTAAGTATAACAAAAAATTATAAAAACCCGCCAAGTGTCAATTGGACTCGCGGTAATTCTTTGACTAAACTATTTTATAAAGTATGTATTGTTACATATTGTACGGTGTTACGGAACCCTTCATGCGCGAGTGCTACTCTTTTAAACTTTTCTTTAAACTTTGTGACTTGGCATGCATATTATATCAAACCAAACTTAATTATTTCGTCTGTGGTAACCATACAACAAAGTATCAGCCATAAAAGCCGGCTAACTATCTTAAAAATAAAACTAAAACTTTTAAATATAGTGTAAGTAATAAAATTAAGTAAACCCCTCATTTTCTAACTGTCGTCTTCGCTCGTAAAGAAAGAATAAGGGGTCTTGGAATTTTCATCTGGAAAATGCAATTTTCGGTAATAAAGTGCACATGGTCCATTAGCGGTCGTGAGTGTAGGCCATAAACGCCCTTTCCGTGGCGATTATGTCGCTTTATATTCACACTTAAAGTTTATTGAAGACCTTTCTAGAGTGCAGTTCCAAAAGTATTTGAACCGTGTTTGAACCGTTTCAAAGCAATCTCTTAATGATCAACATGTCTTTGTTTAGGGAAAAGATCGGTTTTGTGTTCTTCCAGTAGGAAACTACGGCTTCGCTCGTATTAGTCGTATTGATATATTAAAGTATATAAAGCTATTGTCCACATCCGGAATGATGTCATTAGAGAATAATGCGGAGTGAAACATGATGTTGTGACACGTTGAAAGAATGAAGGATGAAAGATTAATTAAAATGGGTTTATGGCTGAAGTGAAAGGAAACGCTGACAGAGAACGACTTAGGTGTACTTTTATTGAACATATAAAAAATGTATTGATCGATGGAAATATTAAAAGTACACACAATCGCCTAGCATGTATGAAAGGTATGATGAATATAAAAGAAGCGAAAGAGGTATGTCAGGATCGTAACAAATGGCATTCGATAGATATAAATGCGAAAGTATATTTGTTTGTTCGTCCTTCTTTAATGTCAATACAAAGCAACGAATTGAAGTGATTTTGTTGCACAGTAAAGCTTGTGAGCCGATAGTAACACAGGCTACGTTTTATCCCCGACTATCCTTTGGGACAAATTCGTATGTCACATTATAAATACTTTCACGAGCGAAGCCGAGACGGTTGTTTGTCGGTACGCCATATCTCCGTTACTACTTCATCAAAATTAATGTTTCATACGCCATTTTTAAGCGACTTAAAAAAAAGGAGGAAGTTCTCAATTCGTCGGAATCTTTTTTTATGTATGTTCCCCGGACGCTAGGACCGATTTTAATTTTTTTTTTGTTTGAAAGGGTATACTTTCCAGTTGGTACCATGGTCATCAGGTCACGATCTGATGATGGGATCCTGGAGAAATCGAAAACTCTTCAAATTTTATAGGTACACTTGAAGCGATTTGGCAATTATTTTTTATAGTGACTTTCTTTCGGAAAGCACACTTTTCAGTGCATAATTTTTGAAATCGGTACACTTTTTTTTATGAATATTTTCCCCTCCAATGACGAAAATCAATCAAATCAAAATTAAATGTTTCTTTTAAAATTAGACAAATTTATGTATTTTGTAAAAGACGTCATTTGTTGGAGATCATTTGAACTAACGGGTCTTCTAGTGTGTATTGAAATATATTCCGTCTATGTGATTTTAGTCAACACATTAACTACTATATCAACGGGTAGAATACTGTAGAAAAAAGGCGACAGCATTTCGGTGGCATGCTCTACGTTTTTGTGACAAGAGTAACAGCAAGGGAATTGGAAACGAGCGACATTTCAGTCTCACGAAGATAAAATGTGTATTTAATGCCTCCGTCAGCATAAAAAGTCTATTCTCTCACTACATAAGAAATTCAAGTCAAAAATAAAATAGGAAGAATTAGGACAAACCCGAATGTATGAAAGAAGGAAATATAATGATCTCAGTTGAAAAAAGTCGGAAATTTCTTTAGGTAAAAGTTTCGAATCTTGCGAATTCCGTAACGCTTTATCAGCACTAATGGCTTGCAAATAGCTCCAGCAATCGTCTTACACTCTTATATCATTCGCGAGCAACACGCTGCATTATTCAGTATTTTGCTTTTTAATATTCAGACGACATATTTGAGTCTCCTTTCAATTTTTTTCCTGAGCCTCTCGTGTACCGGTGTGCGCGGAATTTTAAAAGCTTCTTATTGATGTTCGCCTCTTAATCCCGACATATCACGTTGGTTGTTGGTTCCATTTATTTTTTATCGACACCGCTGAAGGGCTCGTCATTTTTATAACCGATAGAGATGCGTCTACGGATTTATTACAGTTGATTTTATATCCATGAAGTTCCAGGGTAGAATTTATAGGAGTCGGGAATAGATTCATAGCTGGCGGGATTAAAAAGAAAATGGAACCAGAATATATGAGCGCACCGACGAGTTCAGGAATAGCTAGCGCAGGTTCGTTTAATTATCGGCATTCCTACAGCGACGTCCGACAAATTGTTTTTATCGGACAGTCTGCTGGTAATATTTCACTATTATAACCGCGATATTAAGGTCCACGTCCCGTCGCCATGTTCGACATTAATTATGATACATTCGCCAGGTTCTAATAGGAACATTTTCGTTATCGCTGTCATTATAAACAAACGTCGCGCTAACAAATATGGCTGGCTCTGTGGAATTTTGGGGAAAATATTATAATAGCCTACAGAGTATTAATAACTGGAAAGGTTTATACAATACGTACAATTCGGTACGTAAACTAAACATTAAGGTATATTTTTATATTTAAGAAACTATAACTTGAATATTTAATATAAAATAATAAATATAAAATATTAAAAATGTATTGATCAATGGCAATATTAAAAATACACACACTCACCGAGCATGAAAGGTATGATCAAAGGTACCTAAGAAGCGAAAGAGGTATGTCAGGACCGTAGCAAATGGCATTCGATTGTCTCTGCCTACCCTTCTAACCTACCTATCCCATAAATGGCGTGATGATAGATAGATAGATTGAATATTTTTGTGTTCCTATCTTGTACTTATTTTATAACAAATTTTCAAAGTTTTGCCGACAGACATTTTTACATAATTACATTTTGGTAAAGTAGCGTTTTTGTTCCAACTGGTACTGGTTTGTTATAAAAGTAGTACCACGGCCCGGAACGTCCCAGTGGTACTACCAGAAATACAAATGAGTTGAGAATGGAGCATAATGGTTACTTTCCCTAAATGATGACGTAATGTTGTCGTCTTTGAAAAATTACTATAATAAAACTACTGTACAAAAATTTTATTTTTAAATTAGCTTCTTAAAATGATATCGTTTCACCCGACAAAAGATTAAAGATCTAAATAGGTGCCAAGCTGTAGACAATTCTGAAATTTATTTATGAGAACCACACCATAATTATTATCATAATATTGAACTTGGCTCCCATTATCACATTTAAGGATGCTTTTGGTGGAATATCATTACTTTTTGTAAATAAATGTATTATTATTCAAAAGTGAACTTAGGATCCCACACAAATTTCATAAATAATAAATAAATATCAAATAAGGAACAAAAAACCTGGTCAACGTGGAAGATCAAGACCAAAACGTTCAAAGAAGAGAAGAACAGAAGAAAACAAATCGATTCAAGGAATTTCAAAATATACATCCATAGTAACCTCCAATATCAGAACATTATATTGCTGGTTTCAAGTTAATTTTTTTTCTGCAAGAAATAAAAGCTTTTTATTTATTAATTATTAAATAATCTCTGATTAACTTTGGCCAGACTTTCAGAAAGTGTGCATCTGAGATTGCTATAAAAGCTTTATGTACAAATCAGAGATAGTTTTCAAAGTTTGTAGATTTTCCTTATATGCTACCGGTGCCTCTGTCTACGCTGCAAGCTATAAAGGCCGTAATTATACGAACCTACCAATATTACATCGAAAGTTATGATGCCAACATTAGGTGTTTGCGTTTAGAAATCCCCGGCGCAGTATTAAATGTTAATAAAGCACAAATAACCGGACCCAATACCATTATATCACTCGGCTACTAAAATAATGCCTACGAAAGCGCGTTTACAAGGACCGCTAGCACTTTCTGTAAGTATAAATCACAGGAGGCTCGGTCCATTCCGGCAGATTGCCTGCAGTTACCCTTGCACTTATTGCCGATTCTGCTCCTACAATCTCGGACCCCTGGATCAGGGTTGCCGGACTCTATCATTTCTCTAGCATTTTTTTTTTTGTATTCGAACCTTATTAATTTGTTGACAGTGAAATAAAATAAATACACAATAATATTTTGTATATAGTCTATAATGTATTACCACTGAATTTTTATTTATTTGTTTAATAAATATATCGTTTTTTAATATCTAAATGAAAAATATTTCATTCATACTACTGGTCACTTGACCGAAAACGGGAAGTGACGTCACATTCATGTAAATTTCAAATATATAACCACAGACTGTTAAGAGCCCTATATCCATAATTTGTATGGGGATATTACTATTCCCAATTTATCTGTAAATAATGAACCTGTGTCACTGTGATTTAGCATATAGTTACTTATTCAATATATCTAAGTGAAATAGTCGTTATTTTTTCAATTGGTTTTATTGAATAGGAAATATGGGTGGAAAAAATTTAATAAACATCAGATCGGTCAATCGAAAGCAGGTAAAACTGAAGCTTCAATAAAGCTACGAAATACGGAATGGTAGATTTAGAGTCTGTTTCGCAATTTGAATCTAGATAAAATTCCAGAAAGACTTAACTAAACTTTCAAATAAACGATTTCGTTTCATAATCGTCGTATAGCGTTAAATAATGGTTAATGTTTATGAAATAGGCCCATTGATGTGTACACTATTACCTCAACGGAACTAGCCTCACAGATACCATCGTCTAAAAGAGGGAAACTTGGTATTCCACTGGGACCAATAACTGCACTGTATCGGGAGCTGTAAGGCAACCCGTAAAGAAAAAAAAGTGTACACTATTCTACATTTTTAAAACAGTTTTTAGTATTCCATCTGGCAACACTACCTTACCAATCCCCTCAAACACCCTCCCGTGTAGACTTTCTTTAGTCGCTCGTTAGATAGCCAACTTCATTTGTTTAGATTTAGTAAGGGGGTGTAGGGTTCGATCCACATAGGAGGTCCAAAGAAAAAGATTTGTTAAAATTAACGTTTCTCGCCTACGAAGAATGCCGCTGAGCGATATATAGGAAATTAAGAAATACCTATCTAAATATAATTATAAAACTGTGGTGTCGCTGACTGACTGAAGCGACTGACAATCAACACACAGCCTAAACCACTGAAGATATAAATATGGAAAATTCCTTAGGGAGTGTAGAGGTGCACAAAGAAGGGGGAGGGGTGAAATGGTGTGTAAACGTTCTATTCCCAATACAACGCGTACGAAGTCGCGAGAAACTGCTAGTTTTATGTACAAAAAAGATGTTGATATACCAACTGTTTGTGCCTTATAGACTCAAATACTACTAAACCGATTTTGTTACTGTTTATGCGATTAGATAGATTTATTGACGAGGAAGGCTTAGGTGTATAAAGTATCACGCTACGTATTATGGGAGCGGAGCAGTAACCAATAATGTCAATGTTCCTTATTCGACGAATTGTGTCGAAGGAATCAATATTAAATATCCATGGGCGAAGCCGGGGCGGGTCGCTAGTAAAATCTCATGTTATTGGCCCATTTGAAAGTTGATTTTGTAAGTAAAATTAAGAAATAGAAGCGGATGAGAGATGTAATTTTGACAAAAAATACTTGCGCGGTATCTGAAGAAAAAGAAAATTCATTAGAGAGTGTCCTATCAAATTGTACTCTTTGAACATATTAGAAACTTTAAAGCATTTGAAATCGCCGAGCATGTACGAAAGGTATGATGAATTTAGATGAGGCGAAATAAGCACGTCAGGATCGTAATTCGATTGTCTCTGTCTACCCCTACTACTACTACTACTAATAGATATTATTATATTACCTCCCCTCACTTTGCAAATGACTCAGAATCATCGAATCACTAATGGATTGAGACACGTTGTTGCTTAAAATGAACTTAATAAGTTAGTATAAATGACACGACTGAACGAATCAATTTATTTTTAGGCCATAGATCAATTATATAAATAAAATATTATATGACAGAGCATCACTTGAGAACGGCTTGACCGATTTGGCTGATTTTTCGTTCGTTCGTAGGTACAGGACAAAGTTTGTAATAAAGAACATTTTTGGAAAATTTACGGAAAAATTTAAAATTTGGGAAAAACTGAAAGTGCTTATTTCTATGTGATTTTTGTATGGATTAAGTTAACATGGGCGAAGCCGGGGCAGAAAGCTAGTTTGAAATAATTTTCGGTTTACATTTTATCGATGAATATGTTTCGGCATCACAAAATTAAAATGATTACCTTTCTGTCATTCCTATTAAGAATCCTAAAAAAATGAAAAAAATCTGGTGATCAAAGAAATATTATCAATCAATCGAGAAAACATTAACTTTGATATGATTCATCTAATTTTCTTCCAAGTAATTGCTCAATTTGTGCCGTCCCCATCTCGTGACATAGCTAAATATGAGTCATTTGGATGGCCTCATTTCACGCCACTTGCTCACAAAGATTGAGATGGTAATGTTCGCGAAACCTCTCGCTTTTTTCTGATTTCATTTACACATTTCCTGTAAGATATAAAACATCTAGATTTTCAAAGGATATACTACAGGAAGGAATTTATGCCTGTTCCAAATGTAAAGAGGATCGATAGGACAATGGTTTTGGTGTAGATTTGAAACTGAAAATATAACAAAACTGTAAAAGTCTTAAGTATTTTTGAATATTCATATTTTTAATTACGCCTGAATCGTGACTTTAGGTATTAAAAATAAATTATTTCGCTGGTCTCCATTTTTCCTTAGTTTCATTATCTAATAAATAAAAATAACACGGTTTCGGGAAGCTGTAAGATGTAAGGCAACCTGTGAAAAAAAATTAAATGCTGTTCGTTGATAAGCAGCTGCACCGATTTGATTAACTTTTTTTAATGCTCGTAATAGTCTGAATAAGGTTTTTAGGGAAAGAAAAATTAGAAAAGTTGCCCGGAAAATTCGGCAAAAACTGAAAGTACTTTCTTCTTTGGGATTTTTGTATGAACTCAAGACCATAATAGGGGATGAAAATGTGAAGCCGGGGCAAACATCTAGTTCTAAATAAAAGTCCTAATATATAATATGGATTCTTACTTTGATTACGAAATTCTGAAAATGTATTTTAGTACAGCTTAAAATAGTTTAAAATGTGGAAAAGTCAACAATCCAAAATTTATAATTCAAATACAAAAAATATATCCAGTTCGCAGACATCCGAATCTCTGTCCTCGACATAGCGTTTAAAAATGTAAGACACATATCCACTCGCGTCAGCGGGACTTGAAAGGCACGAAAATGCATTTGCAAATTAGATTTCCACCCCCAGGGTTATCTCTGTCTTCGATTCTTTAGACTATTCGGTATAAATTACATTGCTGTTTTTACAGTGCGCATGCCTTCTAATTTTACAGTCTTAAAAACAAATTAACCATAGTCCAATTGTTGACTAATTATGTCTAAAACGTAAACGTCATATTCTTCTTTTAAAAATTTTCATAGTATGTGATTGAAAATGATTATTAAATTATCTTAAAATTTTAGAAAAGCTGGTTGACTAATGCAAAATTTCAACTGAAAAGACAGAATCCCATCCCATACCATTTTCTTTACGATTTCCCTAGATTTTCCTCTGAATACAAACTAGAGATATTTATAAAAATATTGTTTAAATTCAGTCCTTCATGCGTGAAAAGACAAAGGAAAGGAAATGAAATCAAAAAATTATGTGTGTGACCCTCTGAAATCCGATTTACTTGCAACATTTTTTACGGGAAGTTCTGGCGACATGTTAACCATAAAAAGCACAGTTTACATCGGTCGCTAGCCTTTTCAATTCTGGTCTGTCGTCAGCCTTCCCACGAAAATTCGGCAGCAATTTCAACAACTAGACATTGTCCGTCTTTGTTCAACTTAAGTAAAATACATAAGTAAGAGCGAGTAAACAGTTTCTTAGGGATTTTTTTACGGAATTGCTCTTCCCCTTCGGCAATAAACAACTATTCGTATTAGGCGAGCATCGGGAGAGACGGTGGTTTTTAAAAATGGCGGCATTCTGTTTGTGTTCACGCTTCATTGTTCAAGGAAATTGCAGTAGTCTGGAGCGAAGGCTGAATTTTTCGCAGACAGATGTACTTCCGAATCGACAAAAAATTGATAACAAAATTATTGAGGCATATTGTAGAGTTCGGAAGAAATTTTATAGATGGAGAATACTTTCTTTGTGGTTTGAGAATGGAGTACCTAATTTAAGGCAAAATAACTCCTAATGCATTATGCATAATGCAACTTTAATGCATTATTTTATTAGAGATTGTTTTGTAATTTATTTTACGTATTACCCTGTCCAGTTGTTATTTTATGGCCCCAAATATTATTAATATCTCAAAAACAAACATCCAAGACCTGAAATATCTGTATTTGAAAACAAATATTTATAGTTGAGCTTTTGTATTCTAACCAAGAATTACTGTTTCGTGAGTGAAATGTCCAAAGGCAAAACAATACTCAGTGGAATTTTTTGTAATGTCACATATGAATTTATCCCGAAGGATTTCTGGAATAACTCCCCGGGCCTCAAATTATATCTGTGCAAAAAATCACGTCGGTCCGTTGCTCTGTACTGACGTAAAAGAAGGACAAACAAAGACACTTTCGCATTCTATCTAGAATACCAACTCAAAATATCATTGATTCGTAAGTAGAGTCTACCACTGGGAGAAAACCGTCAAAGCAATATTTGGTTTAGACCAAATGTCGATTTTCAAATTTCCTTTTACCATAATAAATGCGAATCTGATACATTAAGGGAATGCAATTCTCAAATGTGAACAGATACACAAACAATTTTCGTAAATGTACTACCGAATCTAAAAGGGCTGTGTTCATAACGCTATGAACAGTTCATCCTTCCGTAAATAATAATTTAATGTAATTAGTTTACTGCGCCTAGAATGTTTATTATTCAATTATAAGAAGATTAATGTTTGTATAAAAACTGTTTCGAAAGACATCTAAACAGAAGGGATGTCATGCAATATCCATTATTCTGGAAATATGGAAAGTCAAAAACAACCCTTAAAAATGCTAAAAATACCAAAACTTTATCATTTCCTAATGAATTCATGAGATAGAATATGTATGTAAAACTCACATCATAACAATGTCCACTTTTAGGTAGTTTTCCATAGTATAGTTACATCTGGTTTTTTTCTTCATGGGTTGCTTTACAGGTCCCGAAACCATCTTCTTCTAGCCGATGGTTTTTGTGAGACTATACCTAATGCGTTCTGTTGAGGTATATTTAGATGGAAAAGCCTCTAAGTGTGGTACTCATTGGTACATGATCGGGTTTGAATCGTGATCCACCTTATAGTTAATACCAGACGTCTTAACCACTCAGCCACCGACGCACCTTATGTTTATGCCTTTATATCACACTAGGGTAGGTAGATTAAGGGAAATTCGATCATATTTACTTTGTTACTTTGATAATAACTTGATTTATTATTTCTATCACACACACAAGCGACCAAACTTTTTCATTTATAATATTACTAGAAATATAGAAATCGTAGAACCCTTGCGACATGGGTAAATATTAGGAAACTTTCATCTCCTCGTAAAAACGGTTTAATGTGAAAAATAATACGTTGGGCACACAAAACATAAAACATGCCCAGTCATTTCGTGTCCAAGAAAGTAGCAAGTGTTTGATTTATCACCTTTTCTTTCTTGGAGATGGCTTGAGGAATCAAATCACTTCGCACATTTATCTTAGGAAAAACTTTGTAACAACTTTTGCTTTAGATGACTCTGGCCTATCTTCCACCGCCACCATCTATATATACTAATGTTATAAAGAGATAATTTGAGTTTGTTTATTTGTAAGAAGATCGATTTAAAAAAAACATTTCTTTGCTATGAAGCTTCTGTAACGAGAGAGTTATTTCTTCGGATTTCATAAATTTCCACGTGCAAAGCCGGAAAGCTATATGCTCTTCATGTCGGTTTCTCACGTAGAAAGGGCCAGTATGTACTATGCCTTGTGCCATGTAGGGGCGCTCGGCTGTCTGTATAATTTCGAAAGAATGCGATTATTATGATCTGCATTTCCCGATAATGGTTTACGTGTTTTAAAAATTACTTGGGGACTAAGTTTGTCGCAAATGTGTTCTAATAGAATATACCGTGTAATCCGTTAGAGATAAGTCAGAGGCCTCCTCCAAAGCTTTGCAAGTTCTGCACTTCCTTCTTTCTTATTGTGTTTTGGTAATGCTTTTTTCCTGCTGGATCAAGTTCTACAGTTTAATCAGTTATTAATGCTGTTATGTAAAGGTGCATCGGTGGTCGAGTGGAATAGGTTTTTATAATAAAACAATCTATGTACATTATCCGACAAACCGTAAAAAGAGGTTTTTCCATCTACATACATTACCAGCCACTTGTTATGTAAAAATCTTCGGCTAAGTGAGGAAGACTTTGTCTTCCGCTGGGTACCCTGGGGCGGGCAACGGTTCCCGGGAGCTGTGAGGCAACCCGTGAAGATCTTTGTTCATTACCGTGTTCCCCAAACTCATTCCACTCCACAGAAAATAAACTTATTCCAAGTCACGTGGGTCAATAGTTAGTTATTTATGAGACGTATTAGGAGGCTGTGCCATCAGCAGCCCTTATACATCATGTTCGAAAACGTGAGCGGTTCGCGGTCCGCTAAGTAATGGCGATTGGCGGCATTTTGGCAGAGTTCACGCTTCATTGCGGCAGGAAATAACGCTGCGGACATTCTAGCCCTAAAGTTTTTACCACATTTTACCAACATACAATACTAGCGACTGATAAACAAAATTTTGTATAAAAAATAGGTACTATTAGGTATATCTGTAAAATGTTTTTCCATTGCTCTGCTTTGACCTAAAAGAAGAATAAAATAACAAACTTTTACATAAAATATAAAATAACACTTTCGAAGTTAAAATAAAATACAATTTATTTATTATATCTCTCAACTAAAAAGATCAATACGTGAAAGAAAGCTAGACTACAATCGTCTTGCGAGATATTTTCGTCTGAATTGAATTGATTCGAACATACCAAAGCCATTAAGGTTTGAGCAACTAACAGAAACTACTTTTACGAAACAGATAGAGCCATTCCAACGATCTTGTCTTGTTGTTCCATCTTTATTTCTTGGAGATTTAACTTCTTGAGTACTTTTTAGTAGTAAAAGCAGATATTTCTAAACAATCTACCAAGCCACAAGTGTTTGTTAGTTCAACAGATTCTGTATTGAAATTTTCTGTTAGTAAAAGTGCTTTTATTTAACAATAATCTAAAGGATTCTCTTTTCTTTTATAGTTTCTTGAATTACCTTGTATTGCTACGAAATATTTATTTTAGATTATTTCAACATATTATATTTCTATGGGTTTTATAATATCTATAATATGTACATCAACAGAGCTGGCCACTCGTTTGGTATAGCCTCAAAAAATCTTCGACTAAGTGAGGAATCTTTGTCTTCCGGTAAGTGGCCGGCAACGGTTCCCGGGAGCTGCATGACAACCCGTGAAGATTTTTTTCTATTTCTATTACAAATCTATCGTCTAACTTTAATTGTGAAGAAGATTTATTTGAAAACCTGCATTCTACATAGTACTTTTTGATTTGTTGCTAAAACTTTAGTATGGTGCATGTATTATATAAACTTAATCAACCAATTTATTACTAATTTATGTTATTATATTAAAATAACTAAAAATTACTAAACAATAGATGATGATGACTAAACAACCTATGAAGTAAATAGAAAGGAGACTTTTACATTAATTATAATTGCTAAACTACATAACCCACTTGAATAAATAAAGAATTAGAAACTATACGCGAAGTTTGGCCACGTCAATAAGACTGCGACTCCTGACTTCTACGCTCCTAACTTTTCTAACAAACTTTTGCATTAGACAGAACTCCTAGTAAGACTTTGCTTCACCCGACACTTGTCAATCTAAGAATGACTAAAATAAATCTTTCTCAAGAAAATGTGTGACAAAAGTTAATAGTACGGTAACTTGAATATGCCTTTTGTTTTTTGCATGGCTAAAAGTTTTGGATCCTACTCGGAAATTCGATCGATATCTTTATGTGTAATGTTAAAACTAAGTGGATTCTTATAAATAGTCTACATTGGCTGTATAAAATTTGTGAGGTCGTAAAACGTCATGTTGAACTTTAACTAAGGTCTCCAATTTGCAACTTTTTTTTTTTGTAATTATAGTTTTTTTTATATATCCATTATCCATCTATCTAAGAGGGGTAGGCAGAGACAATCGAATGCTATTTGCTACGGTCCTGACATACCTCTTTCGCTTCTATTATATTCATCATACTTTTCATACATGCTCGGCGATTGTGTGTACTTTTAATATTGCTATCTATCAATACATTTTTTATATGTTCAATAAAAGTACACTTAGGTCATCCTCTGCCAGCATTTCCTTTCACTTCAGCCATATAAACCTTTTTAGTCAATCTTTCATCCTTCACTCTTTCAACGTGTCCAAACCAGCGTAAACTTTCCATAAACTTCTCATTTAGTAACAACATCATCTTTCACTCCGCATTCTTCTTTAATGCATATTTAGTTAATTTTTTTATAAGTTTTAGTTAAATCAGTCAGCAAAATAATAATAAGTTATTACGATCAATTGAAATAATCTTGTAGCACTGGGACAAAAGCAGAGAATAGGTTGTATTTTCTACTAAAACTATTATTTCGTGTAAACCACGGAAGAGAAAGAACTTATGCGTGAAGGCATGTATTTTTGTTGTGACTGACTTTGTCTTAAAGGCAATCTCCTTATAATTCAATTGACCATCGAGTGGGATTGACACCACATGCTCATATAAAATTCTAACATTTAATCGAAACTTTACATTATTCCTATATTCTTAAGGTGGCAAATGCAACGGCAAGTGTTTAAGTTGAAAACCAATATAATTCAGCTTCCTCAGCGTCTGGACCCGATATCATCTCTTTTACTATCTTGCAAAAATCGAATGATGTTTGTATTTATCTTCGTAGAGTTTCGTTTTCGTGTTTGTAATGTCCACTTTGTATTTACTACAATAAACTTCAATCTCTTAGAAATATTTCTTTATATCGTCTAAGGACTTTAATAATAAAGTAGGTAGTTGAACAACTGTTTAATTATAATATGTTTTGTCGTCTTCTATCATATTAAATAATAGATTTGTTAGAGAATAACAAAATACGATGACACATATATGAGTCAACTAATTTCAAATTACTTGACCTTTTTAATGAAACTCAGATTTTATTACATAATTATAAAACAATGCCTCCTGCCGCATCTGTCTGAAATGATTTAGGAAAGAATTGTGTAGAATAAATTGATCTACAAAAAGTCCGCGGTAGCATATATATATCTATCTCTAAAAAACAGTATTATGAAGAGCACATTTAATAACTACTATGTAAATTTAAATACTAGTGAGCGTTATTAAACCAATAAAATAGTTGACAAAGACAAATACAAAAGAAAACTTTTGGACCTAGAATTCCTGCAGTGCAGCCTCTCTTGTCAACTCAAACAACTTATGAAAAGCAATTAATTCCAGTAGGGTACTCCTCGATCATTGTTAATTAAGATAAGCCGGTGAAGTGGGGTAAGCTGGGAGATGGGGGCCTTTTGAGACAGTTTCTGGGAACAAGTTGTCCTTCTACAAATTCTTCCCAAGGGATCGCCCGATGTTTTATCGTGGAACATCCAACTATTTTCAGATATTTTTTTCAGTCAAATTTCCATTCAAATGTAAGTCTGTTCAATGGCAACGACTTTTAGTTAATTGAAACATTTATGGTATTCAACAAGTTTTGAAACTATTGAAAGACTAGACTTATCGACTCCGGCTCGGTAATAGGTAGATACTTGAAATGTTTACAGAGTGTGGCCACTATAACAACAAATAATAATAATAAAATAAAGTAAAACATTAAAGGGGGACTAAAAAGTGTCTTTTTCTCGATGTTAATAATAAACCCGTCAAGTGTCAGCCGGACTCTAGCTAATTTTTTTCCTAAACTATTTTTATTGTTCGGTGGTACGGAGCCCTTTGTATGCGATTCCGACTCGGACTTGGCCGGTATTTTATTAACATATTTGTTTTGTTTCAGGTAAATAATATAATTGAAATACAGGACAAGATGTTTGTGAGCGTCCCTTGATAATGATGTGAGTATTTGTATTCATATCTAAATATATCTTTCATGATTTTGAAAAAAATTAAGCCGAAACTGAAACATTCTGATGGTAACTTGCAGCCTTAAAAAATAATATTATTGAGTCAAAAAAGCCAAGCACCAATCTTCATTAAGAAATGCTCCAACAGACTTCAGTGGGGTTCACATACTAGGACAAACGACAGGTATCTACCAATAGCCAGTATTGGCCAGTCAAGGAATGCCCGGCCCAAGAATGTCCAACCCTACAATGTCTAGATAAATCCGTGTACTGTATTTGCCCGACGCAACAATTTGCTATCCATTCTAGTGTTGGACATTCTCGGGCCATGCATTTCTTGGCTGGCCATTGGTGGCGACCCGTAGTTTTTTGCCTTCGTTCGAGTCACAACGAAAACGGAAGTCCGCGGTCCTAAGAATGCTAACGCCACATGGCATGTAAAGCCAACATTCTTATTTCTACTAAAAATAATAAGATTTAAGAAGTGACAATTTAATTTTTAATTCCATTTAGTGCAGCTTTCCACCTGTTTTTAACCGACTTAATTAAAAAGGAGAGGAGGTTCTCAATTCGTCGAAATCTTTTACATTTTTTTTATGTACCTATGTTCCCTGATTACTTGAAGACGCCTAGACCGATTTGGAAAATGTTTTTTTTGTTTGCAAGGGTATACTTCCCAGGTTGGCTCATGGTCATCAGGTTAGGATCTGATGATGGGATCCTGGAGAAATCGGGAAATTTTATAGGCACACTTGAAGCGATTCGGGTATATTTTTTTATAGTGACTTGTGCATTTGCTTTCGGAAAGCACACTTTTCAGTGTATAATTTTTGAAGTCGGTACACTTTTTTTAAAGGCAATTATGTTTAAAATGGTTAACTCGTTAAATGTGGACACCGTTACCAGATTTTCTATCCTCTTTGCAATGTATAAATGCTAGATCCTTGAACTAAACTCAAAACTAGAAACAAATTATAGTACTTGAAGCGGTGTTATATAACCCAGAACATTTCCCACAACCCTGTCAACGCGATATCATTCCCCAGACGTTTGCGAACCAACTTTATTGACTCAATAAAATATACTTAGCGCTAATGCGATGCGGTGACTCTACGGAAATTTCTAGATGTCGCTACACAACCTTTGCAATAAATGTAATGGCGGCCGCATAATTCTTATCGGTCAAGATTATGTCTAGCGGAATAGCAAGACCCCTTGTCGCAACCCCCTAATGTGGTTTGATATATTACTTTATTTGTCAAATATCAATAACGATAGAGCGCTACTCTCAACTAAGTACATGAGTTAAGAGGCACATCCCCTAGGGTTCAGTATGTATGTTACAGGCAATGTCTATGATCGGGTATTCCTAATAATGACTAAAAAATCTAAACTTTAAATTAGGCCTGTTAATTATTTATTTAATTATTTTTTTATTTATTATAGCCCAACAACACCTACGTCCACACATATGCATTGTACATTTTTATAACTTAGTAGACGCAGTGTCAATTATAGAGCTATTAACATTTTTAAAACAACAACACAAATTGATAAGAAAAAAAAGTAATTGAAAAAAATAATATTAATAATTTACAGAAAAACAATTTCTAAACTAATAATATCTACCACTAAGAATTAAGGGGAAGTCAGTCATCAAAATCCAATTTTTAAACACATTTTTCAAAAAACCTGATCTATTTACTCAAAAAAAAAATTATTAAGGATATGACAAATACTGTTATTCTTTTGAAAATATGATAGAAACATTTTACCCGATAGAAAAAAATCCTAAATACCCCTCTGAAAACTTTATTTATCAAATTTTATGGCTATAATATAGATGGTATCATTACAAAAATTAACATGAATATTTTTTTGGTAATTATCTATCCGTTCATTGTAAAATTATTTCTATTTTGTATAAGATTTTTTTTAAATTGCGTTTTAAACAAAAATTATCGCTTACGTTAAATCGCTTACTGTGTCTATCCTGCTCGCGTGCGCGCGATTCTAGATAAATGCGTTCTGCTCTTTCGTCACTCATTTTTCCATCGACCACTTCCCCTTAATTGGAAAGTGGCCCGAGAACCAAACACATCTAAGTCATGTCGTTTATGCATCTTGTATATATTATAAAAACTAAAAAAAACCTTTGATTTTCCAAAATTTGTTGATGTTAAATAAAATTGTAATTTAATTGGAATATTATTAATAGTTGGTACTATTAATGTTTAATTAACTTGATGGTCAATTTGTTTTTGTTAATACTCTAACTAACCTTAAACAATGCTTAGCAACAATTTGATTTAAGAATAATGTGCTTCAATCGACTTTTCGTGTTTTGGAGGGCAATTAAAGCGGCGTCTGCGCTTCTTCTAAAAAAAATGTATTGATCAATGGAAATAATAAAAGTACACACCGAGCATGTATGAAAGGTATAATGAATATAAAAGAAGCGAAAGAGGTATATCAGAATCGTAAACAAATCGTAACAAATGGCATTTCATTGTCTCTGCCTACCCCTCTTGGAATAAAAAGTTCTGATAATAGGTAGATAGATAGATGCCAAAATGACTAGGCGTTCCATAGAATGCCTGAATTATATTTTGTCTGTAACATATCGATTTCTATACTTTATTCGACAGTTGGTGGAAGTGGCACTCGATTGGCGGATTAGCGTTGTAATGGCGGCGTTGCGTGATGTTATCACGTAATTGAATGTGGGTCCACGCTAACTCCCTGGAGTGATTTAGGGAAATTATATTTGACATTTTTTATG
Source organism: Nemapogon koenigi (assembly GCA_963924495.1). Taxonomy (NCBI): domain Eukaryota; kingdom Metazoa; phylum Arthropoda; class Insecta; order Lepidoptera; family Tineidae; genus Nemapogon; species Nemapogon koenigi. Next base: position 7,375,300 of record OZ004646.1, read on the forward strand.
AATAAAATAACTCCCAAGCGTATACACCAAATTCGTTAAGTGTTTAGGTTGAGGTTATTAGACTATCAAACAATTTAAGAAACGTTATCATATGAACAGACATATTTAGCTGTAATCATAAATTTTTCTTTGTTTCGTTCAAATGCCACTTATACGGCACCAATATTCTGCTGAATATGTGCTTTAATTGACTTCTTGTGCTTCGAAGGGCACGTAAATCTGGCGTCAAATTTATTCAAAAAAATTACAGATGTCTACTTACATCTTGGTACTTACACAGACTTGCCACTTGGTCTGTTTAATTTGGACACCAGGCAAAAAGTTAACACTTGTACTGTTGAGGTATAATCACCATAAAGATGTGTGATTTGATGTGTGTTTAACTTAGTTTAACCGCTCTTAACTGTCTTACAGACACACGGTCACTAGACTAAGATCGCTCCTATATTTTTATGTTGTAAAACGCCATCAAAATCAATTAAATATCTACAATTTTATTCCTACTTGATCAGAAATTATTTACATAAACCAATATCTACGAGTAAGTAGCAACTAATAACCGCGCGACAGATACGTCTATTTCCTCGAAAAGCTCAGAGAGTTTTATGAATCCAATTTCCCTGTCCAAATCAGCCAATCTGTTTGTTATAAATCTATTTCAATATTTGCTAAATAAAATATTCAATCTCAAATATCTATATGCCTCAAGGAAATCTGGCAACAAAAATATTTCGCTTTTTATTTAAGCATCTTCTATTCTATATATATGTTACAATCAAAACTCTTTTGCGGTCAAAACTACTTTTGACTGACAAAATCAATTAAAACTACTTTTGACTAACAACTCTTGGTAAAAACTATTTTTCACTGGGAAAAAAATAGTCAAAAGTAGTTTTGACTAACAAATTTTGACCAAGAGCCTTAAGTAGGCCACACATTGGCCCGGCATCGCACCGAAAATTTCCCATTGCGGCCACCGGATGATCTAGCTAGGCGGACCGTTCGTTACAAGAAATCGACGCCATGGGGATTGGACGAATGTGTGGCCACCTTTAGTTAAAAACATTTATAACCAAGTCAAAAGTAATTTATTTAATTAATGAATGCACTAATCTCGTGAACCACTAAATAGATTAGGATGCTGTTTTCACTGTAATCATTACAGTAACATTGTCCGAGTAAAGTTTATGTGTTAGGTATTGTCCAATCGCATATTCTTTAAGCAAGCAAGCATGAAACCGGTTCGGCTTGTTAGTTAACTTTAACACAGTATTGACTATGCCATGATATTCAGTAATTCAATCAAAAGTAGTTTTGACTGACCTCTTTAGTCAAAAGTGATTTTGACCGCGAAATAGTTTTGACTGTAACATATTAATATATACATAGTAGAATATATATATTTGTTATTACTTGAGGGCCGATATACGAATGTCTTTTAACAGGCGGGCATCAAAAGACATTTTTATTCTTTGCCAATCCGTTTTCTATGAATTTATTATGATCCATACTCGTGTCTTTGACGCATGAATACGACTCTTTGAGTTGTTATTATATTATAATATATGATATGTTCGATGTACTCATTTTTCTTGGGTTCTTATTCTTATTTTATACAGCATTTAATTATTTACAAGCTAAGATAAACAAGTGTTTTACTCCCATATATACTTATATCAACTCTTTAACACAGAATATAATAAAGCCTCTTCAGTATTAATTCTGTTCGAGATTTTTGTCCAGAATAGACTGCATGAATTTTGATTAAATCGGTAGCTAATCACTGGTTTAAAATAATAATACGTAGGTACAATATTTTAACCGACTTCAAAAAATAGAGGAGGAGGTTCTCAATTCGTCGGAATCTTTTTTTTATGGATCACTTGAAGATGCCTAGACCGATTTGTAATTATTTTTTTGTTTGAAAGGGTATACTTTACAGGTGGTCCCATGGTCATTAGGTCAGGATCTGATGATGGCATCCTGGAGAAATCGAGAACTCTTCTAATTTTATAGGCCCACTTGAAGCGATTTGGGTTTTTTTTATAGTGACTTGTGCATTTGCTTTCGGAAAGCACATTTTGGTTTTGAAAGCGTTTTTTTCTTCATGAGAAGTGTTTCGAGATGGTTTCGACCAAGTGAGTTGTATCTTAGGTTGTATCTATCAAAATCGTGTCAGATGAAGTTTCTAAATATCTGCCAGCCTTATTAGAATTCAAACTTTATCATATAAAAATAACTTATTAAAGTTTTACCAAAACATCGCAAGTTCGATAAATAAGAAGCACTGTACGCAATATATAAAAATATTGCTCCCGAGGTTTTCTCATATATATTCTAAGTGTTTTCGCGGCCAGTGAAGCGGAATTTATTTTTTGTGTCATGTTTGTTCAACTTTTCTGTCGGATTATGGCAAAAAAGTCATTTGTATCATCCTTCGCAAACATTTTCTTGGCTCCCTAAACGGGGACATGTACAAAACATCATGGAGATACGAATCAATTATTTCGAAAGAAATATGGATAACTTTTCATCTTGGGTAAGATTTTGTTTTACAATTTTGTACATATACAACGATTATTTTTCTGCGAAATATAAGTGGGAAAAACTTACATAAACACCTATGGCATGTTATATTTTAATGTTTTTTTAATAAAAAAAAAATTAAGTTATTGCTTTTTACAAACTAAATATTATATAATATATATCTACAAACAAAGTTTAAATACAATAAAAATTAAAAATTAAACACAGGGAACCCCATGAGTGGCTCTCTAATCATGAATATGTAGTGATACATACTCATAAGTAGAAAACCTTCTCGAAATCACTGTCCTGCGGTAAAGTGCCAAGAAGGCTAGCAGCGTTTCCTCGCTGTATAGCTATGCTAATACGTTGCCAAAGGAATGCTCTTAAATGAAAATGTCGATTAGACGAGATGATAGATAGAGATGCGAAATTCAAATTGTAAATACAATTATTACTTATTTCCGCCCCGGCTCCATCCGTGGATATATTCGAACAATATAAAATATAACCTATTAGATGTCACTCGGGGATATCGTAGCTTTCTGTTAGTGAAATAATTTTCAGAATCGGTTCAGTAATGTTCGAGTTTATTAATTACAAACAAAAATAAAAAAAATCCAATTGTACCTCTTTTCAATATAGATTTTTTATATATTTCGTACAATTATTTCCATCACGATTTTTTTTATTATCACTAACGGATTTGAATAAAAATATCAGATTTGTTAAAGTTACGTCTGTTAAAGAAGTGACACCCCTAGGACAATTAAGTGTAACAACAGGCTTGCCAATATATGGAAAACGGGCAAAAGTGTTTCTGGCCACACTTTGCTTGATTTGGCAGCATTTTTCATGAAAGAAAGTAAAACTTTTTGGAGCTATCTTCAGCTGTCACCTGTGTCTTTACATGTCATCTGAAGCAGCTCAGCCTGTTTTGCTAGAGAAAAGATTAACCAAGACCTCCATTTTATAATCCAACGAAGCGAACAACGAGTAATTCTAAAATTACCAAGTTTTCAGCAGGTTTTATAAAATAACGAGATTTATTAAGTCCGTTCTTGGTGGCTGAAACTGTTAAAGTATGACATGACCCGTTATTTATGATCCAATATTTTTATACTCAGCAACGTTTATAGGCGACATTCACTGTCACTATATAAACTCCATACAAGCTTTATATCTCTATCTTCTACAAGTTTTACAAAATATTCTGCTGTTTCTTGTTTTTTTTTAATTTTGTTATAAAATTTTGTTGTAAAAGTTTGTTGTAAATAAAATAGTTATAAATTATTAATAATCTAGCTTTCCACCCCGGCTTCGCCCGTGCAGCCCAAATTAACTTTATTATGGTATTAAGTTCATACAAAATCCCATAGAAAAAAGCAATTTTAGTTTTTCCCGAATTTTCATATTTTCCGGGCAACTTTTCAATTTTTTCTTTATAAAACCCTTATTCAGACTATTAGGAACAAAAATTTTACAAAAAAATCACCAATCGGTTTAGCCGTTCTCAAGTGATTCGCTTACTATACTATATTAACTTTCATCCCCTTTTATCGTCTTGAGTTCATATTAAAAAGCACTTTTAATGTTTCCCGAATTTTCCACTTTTCCGGGCAACTTTTCATTTTTTCCCTATAAACTTGATTCAGACTATTACGACATTTCAAAAAAAATACCAAATCGGTCCAGCCATTCCCTGATCTGAGATCCAGCCCTTCTCAAGCGCTTACCAACGAACAACAATATATTAACCAAAGCGCTATTAGACTGGTGGAAAATTCTCAAATTGCTTCTGCTTTCAACATCGGCATTTAGTGAAACTTTTGGGCACCGGGTCCATTTCGACTAATTCGACCCCGCTGAATACGATTCTGCCCGGTGCCAGCCCCTCCCCCGCCCCCTTTCCCCCCTACTTCCCAAAACGTGTCCCTAACCGCGGTTTTTTTTCATTTTCTACAAAAAATATAAGAGCAAGAATAAAACAGTCAATGACAAAAGTAATCTTGATTAAATTCTCTACAACATTCGTAAAGAAATTATTTTGATAGGACTAATAATTTACGAATAAAATTTGTCCAAACTGCATGAAAAAAATATTTTTTGTAATATTTTTTTATTTGCTCTCAGTTAATCTAAAAACCACCGAAGCTATGATAAATTAGCTAAGAAACGAAATATTCTTCATACTTTATTCTATAAAATAAGACCTAACTCATTGTGATATGAGTACTGGTTCACGATTTACAGCTCGCAGCGCTGACGCCGCCGCGCCGCCGCCGTGAACTTTAGAATATAATGCCCGATACATCACAAAGTTGTTGACTATTTTATACAACTAACGTTTTTTAGATGACATCAAAGGCTTCGGTAATTTAATGCATAAAAAAATGAAAAAAAAAATACCGGAAATCTAATCATATCTAACATGTAGGCAGTGATATGTTATGCTCATGTAGGTACCCATACACTTATATAAGTAAGTACGTACAATTGAAAAACTTGAATGTTGAGAATATCATACATTTAGAAATATATATCACAAATAGTTCTAAATTCTAGAATCATATTTTAGCATTCGCAAGACATCGTAAATTATTCAATTTGATTTTAAAAATGGAGATCAACGACATAATATTCACATAACCATTCATCGGTGAATGCGTTTCAATTGACTGATAAATGCGTTTCATTTGTTAGATGAGTCGGTAATGTGACTAAATCTCTGCTTGTGTTAATTTTTTTTTAAGTTTGAAGGTGTTGTCGTATCAGTAAGAGACACTGATGTGTTTTTCAATCAAATTTGCCTGCACTGCACGCTTTGACTGGTTCCGATGTAACATCTTTTATAAGCGGGATAACTAAACCAGAAGCTCTCAAAACTTTTGCACTCTATGGGCAGCTCCTCTCTTTTCTGGGAGTATCCCCATTAGGTAACCGAAGCAGCTCTCGCGGATTCAGAAAAGTTTATAGTTAGGCTGTATAAAATTAAACCTCCTATAAATACAACAGATGAGGCAAGGCACGTCCTCTTCTCCAGAGTCAACACACCTGAGGCGCTGCCACCAACTTCAGATGCTGCTCAATTGCATATCCGCCGAGCGCATTATCAAGCTTTGAAATCGAGTTGCTTTCACCAACAGACTAGGTATGGGTGGAGTCAGGATGGTGATAAGCTGATACCAGTGCTTATCACTTTAGAAGCCGTTCCTAAAGCTTGCAACCTCCTTACATGCAACTGTAGGGCGGGATGCAAAACTGCGGCTTGTATTTGTCGTAGGGAAGTCAAGCAACCTTGCGCACCAGGCTGCTATTGTAAAGGGGTATCATATGTGCCAACAGTAGACTACAAAAGCATGAGGAATAACCTACCTTAACTGTTTAGTTCTATCGTTTTATGTGTACTGTAGAGTTATAGAGAAGGTGAATTTTTTTTTATATCTTATCATATTCACTTTTTGTGAGTTGTCCATATTGGACAGAACAGGTGGCAAGCATGTGTCACTTCTTTAACAGACGTAAATATCTGATATTTTTATAAGAATTGCGGACGCATTGTGGCTTTACGTGCCCCTCCGATGCACGAGGAGTCGATTAAATATTAAACATTTTTTCATAACTAAATAATTGGTTAAAAACTGTCATTTTTCTATAACAATTTGGAACTATAATTTTATATACTTAGCGATATATTAATTATATACTTACCTAGTTATACAATTACATTTTATATAAATATATTATCTTTAAGTTTTTGTTAACTTTATTATTGATATTTTGTTCTTAATATTTAAGCTACATAATAATAAACATTTTAAAACGTGTTTGACAAGAAACATTGTAATAGCTCTATCTGCAAAACGTTTAATTATCGACATTTTAAAACATTAAATTATAAAATATTTTATTTATTTAATGTTTTTTATTTTAATAAAGAAGCCTTTCATGTCAACTACAAAATGTCATTATAACAATAGTTAATAACTTTGTAATGTATCGTGCATTACTTAGTACCTGCTCGATGTTTGCGGCGGCGTCTGCGCTGTGAGCTGAAAAACGTGAACCAGTATTCCTATGACAATAAGTTAGGTCTTGTTTTGTAGACAAATATATCAAGATTATTTCGTTTCTTAGCTATTTTATCATAGCTTCGGTGGTTTTTCGATTAATTGAGAGCAAATGAAAAAATATTACAAAAAAAAATTTTTCGTGCAGTTTGGGCAAACTTGATTCATATGTTATTAGTCCTATCAAAATAATTTGTTTACGAATGTTGTAAAGAATTTAATGAAGATTATTTTTATCATTGACAGTTTTATTCTAGCTCTTATATTTTTTGTAGAAAATGAAAAAAACTGCGTGTTGGGACACGTTTTGGGGGGTAGAGGGAAAAGGGGGCGAGGGAGGGGCTGGCACCGGGCAGAATCTTGTTCAGTGGGGTCTAATTAGTCGAAATGGACCCGGTGCCAAAAAGTTTCACTAAATGCCGTTCGATGATGACAACACAAGTATCAACCGCCAGTCTATATAGTTTATTGGTTGATTAAATACTAGTAGATTTAAGAAACAACAGGCCTGAACAGCAAGAAGTCAACAAATAATTTCGTGATGACAGTATTTTGAGTTTAAACATTAATTATGTAGAAATCAAATAATATTTTAAACTTACTTAAAACTAGTAATACAATGTTGATTATAACACGAACCGGAAGTAGAGAACAAGAAATTTATACCTACATTCTGATTTTTTATGTTAGGTATTACACATCATTACCTCCTTTTTATCAATAACACAAAATACTTAACTACTACTAAAAGAGGCTTTTCCATCTATATACCTCAACAGAGCGGACCACTCGTTCGGTATAGCTTCAAAAAAATCATTGGCTAAATGAGGAAGACTTTGTCTTCCACTGGGTACCCTTGGGCCGGTAACGGTTCCCGGAAGCTGTAAGGCAACCCGTAAAGAAAAAAAAACAATTTAACTACGAATAGGTTTTGTTGGCAAGCATCTCTGCATCAAAGTAATCACAACAGTGCATCTTAAATTACACCTCCTAATACTAGATGTTGCAATTTTGATCACGTATATATGCAGGTTAGCTTAATTTACATAATATTAGTTTTCAGTAGAAATTCTGAAACTCGATATTGACCTGCAGCTCTGTCTAGTTAAGTCTAGGTAATTTGGAACGCCATACAACGCTCGAACACTTGTCGCGTCTTGTAGTGTCTAATAAATATACCTTGCGGTGTCGCCAGAGACACCAGTAACCGTGTCCACATTTTGCCACTTATCCATATTAAATAGAACAGGTAGACTTAATGGACCTAGATGTAGCACTTCTTTAACAGATCTGTTATTTTTAGTAAAAATTGTGGACGTCGCTTTACGGTAATACAAACGTATGCTTTAATAGAAGTATAGAGCATATATAAATGGAAGAGTCAGTCTAGATCTCCTTCTCCTTTGATTTGCATAATCAAATCAAACTATACCTCAACAGAACTGGCCACTCGTTAGGTATAGCCTCACAAATACCATCGGCTAAAAGAGTAAGACTTATGGTGAAGGGAAAAAACAACTATAATATTTAACCGGAGTTGAAATATTGAAATTAAATTAATTCGCTATATGTAATAGTTATTCTTGCGTAAGATTGAAGAAAGAAGAAAGAATAAAATACATACCTACTTTTTAGCATTTTCACAAAAATGAACAAAACAATAAACATTGCAAACAAAATCTTTTCGTGAAAACTTATCGATTTGCTGTTCATGCCTCGCAAACTGGGAATCGCACGGTACCAACTTTAAAAATAATCCCATCTACAACCGCAGTGTCATCTTGAACTAACAAACTAAGAATTTTCAAGTCGATATTTCCGCCCTGATTCTCTGCAGGTCAATTCTTTACATATACGTTTTATTTACCTGAACTTTTCTACTACACATTTTCAAGAAATCCCAGTAACAATGTTCACTTTTTGCCAGTTGTCCATATTAACTAGCCTATTGCTGCACACAGACGTAAATATCTGATATTTTAGAAGAAATGACGTGCACTCACGGAATTCTTATATAAAATTCTTAGTATTAGCCTACGTTCAAAGTGAGAGTAGATATCATCTTTACAGTAGTGAAGTAGAGATAATACCAAAAACACATACAAACAAACTTTACATTTGTATGATATTAGTAGGTATATGTTAAAAAATAATTCATTCATGTAATCTTCTACACATCGTTTATATAACGTTATCCCTAAAAATGTAATCAATAAAGTGTTAATGTTTATGTTTAATTCAATATTCGTAATAGACAATTGATTGAAAGAATGAAGGATGAAGAATTGACAAAAAAGGTTTATATGGCAGAAGTAAAAGGAAATGCTATCAGAGGACGACCTAGGTGTACCTACTTTTAATAAACATATAAAAAAATATTGCCTAACCCTCTTGGGATAAAAGGCGTGATGATAGGCCAAAAAATCTTATAACCGCAAACTTTATTTTTTTTTCACCTACTATTTCCTTTTTTCACATTTTCAACTTGCATTTGAAGAAAAACCTTAATCATTATTTGAACGTTAAATTGGTAACTTAAACACGTATTTGTACCAGTTTAAGGACAGTTCCTGAGCCGTTATAGGCACTCGTTATAGATAAAAACCAATATAAACTTTGACTCCGAAAATAGAATACTTAGATTTAGGTTATTCTAGAAAGATTTGAAAGCCAAATCAACTGAAATATTCATGTGACAAAATACACCGCAAGACCAAACGCGATGTTAGTGAATTGTTTCTTTCAGACGACCGCGATAAAACGAAGAAGAAATTTTCCGACTTGTTACTCTATCGGCCACACTCTTGTCTCTCTTATTGTGGAAACTTTGCGCTTTTAAGTTGTGGGCACGGTGAACTATTCCGCCTTTAATTGATATCGAATCTGTTCATTTTCTCTTGTCTCATCTCCCCCTTGTTGCCAAGTTATGTCCACATTCATTTAGAAATAAGGCGGTCGAAGTCTTGCGAATCTTTAGTTGTGATACTGATAATTTAATTCAGAGAAGTTTCATATTGAATTTCAGGATTTCTCTGTAAACAATTTTGTTACTAAAATATGTAAATAATTTAGAAAATATAATAAGCACCCTTGTCACCTGTGAAATCTGAACCTATTCATTAACGGTTCCAACCGATAAGGCTCGTTTTCCTGTCCTACAAACATTGTCTATCTCATTCCTGTATAATGAAGTTGTCTTTTTTGTAGGAAATACAGCGAAAATTTAAATGACTATTTATAAAAGACGGTCTCATTTCAATTCTGTAATATTTATGATGTCCATTTTATTTGTAGATGAAGATAGAGACAAAGAAAGTAGGTATTGCTCCCCTTTTCTGCCAACCCCTATGAAATCGGGGCATTAAACTTGGAAAAAGTTTAATAAACTCTAGCATAGAGTTTACAACATACATACACATTATCCCGTCTCACCTCAGTGAAACAGTAATCAAAGCAGGAAGGAGCTGCTGCGGAAATCGCAGTCTAATTTTACAAATTTCTGCCGTTTGATGTAGAAAGTCTAGGTCCGTGGAGTTCAAATGTCAAAATGTGTATTAAAGATATATGCCCACGACTGATCATCTCATCTGGTGACAAGAAGGCTGGCTCCTTCCTCGCTTAACGAATCAGCATCGCAACATCGGGGAAATACAGCTAGTATTATTGCCATTATTCCACGCGGACCTGGTTTATTTATATTGTTATGTATAAATAATTTAAAAAAACATACATACACATATAAAGTGGTTACAAGTTATCCCACACAGATATTTCTGAGGTATCTTCTCCGCCAGCTCGCACATTATACAGCAAATCACCTCATTATTTTTGGTCAAGTTAATCTTCGGCTTACAGACTGGGTTTTTAATTGTGATGCGCTGTCTGACCCTCGTCCGTTAGCTTGTTTTTCCGAATTTCTCCTCTCATTAACCTTCGTTTAGTTATCAGGTTATCACAAATTTGCATCCTTATTGTTGAATAACCCTTAAATTTATAATTAATGGACGAAGCTACTTTCGTGTTTATCCTTGGGGCTAATTGAATTAAAATGTAGATACAAAGAACGAGCCGATCCGATCCATCCATCAAAAGTTGAGTTTTTTTAAATTTTCGATCCTTTTTTTGTTCGGATAAGTTTATTTTCTGTTTACTCCATATATTACTAAAGATATGTGATATACGCTCACGAGTGTCTAGCAGTAATTGCCAAATAATGAAAGATTACTTGAAACGTGGAAAGAATTATTTATAAAAAACACTTTACAGCTAACTTATTTAAATTTAATTTTTCGGAGGAGGATCATAATTAGTGACACATTTTTTTTAATCTTCTCGGGTTGCCTTACAGCTTCCGAGAACAGTTGCCGGCCCCGGGGTTCCCACCGGAAGCAAAGTATTCCTCAATTAGCCGAAGATTTTTTGAGGCTATACCTAACGAGTGGCCAGCTCTGTTGAGGTATGATGGAAAAGCCTTGACACATTATTGAGCATAAAAATTGCGGAAAACAAACCGTTTTAAATATTTTTTTGAGTTCTCAATTTCATTATCTCCTATTTAATTATAATATAAATATTTATTTAATTATTTCTCTGGCCATACTGTGTGAAATTCCAAATCGATAACAGAGCACCAGTAGAAAGACTTCAGACAGACAGACAAACACGAATTCTCATCATAACCGAAATTGATGACCATATAGAGCGCATGTTCTTAGTTTCTGTTTTCCTAATAGATTACAGGCTGTTCGTTGGTAAGCGCATCACTTGAGAACGGCTGTACCGATTTTCTTTAATATTTGTAATATGTAGTCTGAATAAGATTTTTGGTGGAATAATATTTGGACAAGTTGCCCAGAAAGTTGGAAAATTCGGGAAAAACTGAAAGTGTTCAAAGTGTTTTTTTTATGAACTCAAGACCATAATAGGGGATGAAAGGTAATATGGGCTCCACGGGCGAAGCCGGGGTGAAAAGTTAGTTGGAAATACAAACAATTTGTGAGTGGTCATAAATTAAATAAACTTTACCTCCAAGTAATATGTAGTTTCTCCTGTTCACGTTTGCAATATTTGCTACAAGTGGCAAAGTTCTTGAGAATCTATTAGGTACTTTATGACTTCAGCCTTCATCTAACTTTAGTTTTCTATTTAATAGTTTATCAAAATGTAATTACCTGTTTTACGAGTACTTTAAATACTTGCGTAATTTTCTTATTCTGTATGCAATTGCCTATTTTCATTCCTAATCTCCAGGATCAAAAATCAGACAACAACTTGAATTTTGCTCGCCTTGAGACTCGAACCAGGAACATTTAGTTACGCTCAGAGAAATATTTGCCCAATATGGGTTTTGAATTCACTTTTGAGTTATATTTATCAAGTAGTTCTCGCTGCTGCTAACAACTTCGCCCATATTCCACAAACAGACAGATAACAATATTACATACACTAGCTGTGCCTTGCGGTTGCACCCGCGATAATGACTACTGTTCCGCTCCTTTGGATCGTTACGATGTGATATAACTTCCTCAAGAATTGGGCTACCAAACGCAAAAATATTTTTTCAAATCCGACTGGTACCTACTTCCAGAGATAGATTTGAGCGTTTAAGCAAACAAACAAACAAACAAACAAACTCTTCAGTTTATTATTAGTATAGATAAATACGAATAGGTTTAGGTATAATTATCACACATAATTTTAATATACAAAAACACTCATCAATTTACCAACGAAGTCAGAACGTCACCCCTATTTAATCCCATCAAATTTATAGCCCCGCAGTCCAAATGTTCACGCCGACATCGCATTATTATTTTAAGGGTGATCTATTTATTAAGGCCCTAGAAGGGCTACTAGCGAGGCCATAAACAATCTATTAATAAATTAAGCCCATCCTCCCTTGAGTCTGTCCGTCCACCGGACGTGCTGCAAATATTATAAACCTCGACTATCTATCAGAATCTTAGAACAGATTTTATATAAGCACTTACATAAAATAAATGCAATAAGTAAAATTCTGACTAATTTCTGTGTCTACACTAAATATAAATACTAAATAACTGCACTATTCAGATTTCACTATGATTAAAGGATTAAGAAAAAAGGGCAAAATGTCCAATCCTACAATGTCCGGACAAATCCGTCTACTGTCTTTGCCCAACCCAGCAATTTGCTCAGCATTCTAGTGTTGGACATTCTCGGACCGGGCATTCTGGCTTGCCATTGGTGAGGACCCGTCATTTTTGCGTTCGTTCGAAGCAAAGCGGTTCCTAAGTATGCTAACCCGCCTGACCCTTAAAAGAAAGTGGTGTTAGACCCTGACAATAATTCCCACTCCCTCTTCGGAGTCACAATATCATCTTACAACACCAAAAGCATGTCCACTCATCCTCCTTCAAAAGGCAGTGATAGATTTTTAATCAATTTGGAAGGCTTGCCCATTTTGCAAGCGGTCGCTAGCTGCCTTGAATTTAGAATGAGCAAACCGTTGTCATCAATCATGGCGCGCCACACTGACGCTCGCAAATTGTGATTGAGATTTATGCCCCATCGCACGCTCGCGCAATATTGTAAACATCTACACTATACTGTCAAAATGTTTGACCCCCTATGTCACAAGTTCAAATACATGAATTTTATGAATCAACATCGGTATGCAAAGATAATACAGGTACTCCTATGACATCGTGCATCTAAATAATCAAGAAATTCGTAGAAATATTTCGCAATTTTTTTTGTTACTGGTTCGTATCATGCTTTTGAGACGATTGTACTCAATTATAGCCGATTTTTAAGATTACGTACCCAAAGGGCAACAACGGAAACCTTATTACAGGCTCCGCTGTCACAGGGATGTATGAAGATTTCACGCTTCAAAATTGGATCTAATGAAAAAGAAAGTAGATTGACTAGATCGATCATGAATCTGGCCAATTAATCAACTGGAGAACGATCGAAATTTTATTATACGAACGATGTCTAATAATTACGAGTCGGTTTAGCTTAGGTACTGATATTGAAATATCAAAGTAATAATATATTAAATTATACAAACTAAGTAACTATTCGTCATAGATTTGTCATCGAATTGCTATAGATGACACGAAAGCTATCTAGCTATTCTATGAATATTATTACGAACATAATACTGCCATCAGTTCACGTTGAACTCTATTGAGCAGTATCGACTTCGAGCGAACAGCATTTATCTGTCACTATTCAGAAGCAGGCTGGAATAGGGTGACCATTTCTTCCTACTAATTTTATAATCATTTCTCATTCCCGGCGTTGTAATTGAAAATATTTAGTTGAAATTTGGTACTTGACTTTGACTTTATCCTGTAAAATGCCTTTTTGACTTAATATTTTTTTATTCTCTTTAATTTTTTTTTTCTTCACGGGTTGCCTTACAACTCCCGAAACCCTGTTACGGTTCCAGGATACCCAGCGGAAGACGATTTGTGAGGCTCTACCTAATTAGTGGCTAGTTCTGTTGAGGTATATTTAGATGGAAAAGCCTCTAAGTGTGGTTTATCAGATTATGTACATAAGTTTTTAATTAAAAAACCCATTGGTACATGGCCGGGATCCGGGATCGAACCCGTGGTCTACCTAGTCTTAACCACTCGGCCACTGACGCATCTTAATAAAAAATATTATATAGTATATAATAAAGTAAAACCAAAATCATGTTTGATCTAAAAACAAGGATGCGCGTAAAGAATAAAGTAAATTATTGAAAGTTTCACATAAGGTAGCAAAAGCGTCACGCATCCAAGTATACATTGACCATTCATATTTTATGTCTCAAGACAGATTTTTTACGATCACGACAACATGTAAAGAAGGCATCCCAAAAGCACTAAGAGCGAGTCTCCAAGAGTAGTCACCAATTATGGGTAACACTAACATCTAACCTCAAAATTTCCTTCTGAACAGTAAAAGAAACTTAACCGTCAAGCTCGGGTATACTCTGCTCAAGTCATCATCAGCCACGTTTACTGTCTAACAAAGAGTGTATAGTTTCTTTTATTATTTTTTGTTGTTTTTTTTTATAATTTTATTTATTATTTTTAAATTATATAAGTTTTCACTTCTATAGTGTGGTCATAATCACACACACATTTTATTATTTGAAATTCTTTACTTCCAGTTACACATTTCCGTTTTATTTGACATAACGAGAGCTTAAATATTACAAATACGTATGATTGTCCGAAATTTCGCTTGGGTATTGATCAATGGTAGTAATCTCAATTGATTACAAATTATGTATCCTTATTTTTTCATAAATGTGTGGTCACCCTTATCTTATCTAGCACCATTGAGAACAGGTACTATCGAATAAACGGGCTCAGCGAACAGTAACGTAGTTATGGTATTAAAGGCTGTTATCTTTAGATATTGTTGGAAATATAATATATCATACGGGCGACCCTATTTTTTAAAAAGTTTCTGATATTTTCGTTTCCATTACAGTTTTGATGAGTTTTATTCACTGGGTTTACGAAATTGTATAGATACGTAATTTATTCCCTTTTGTGAGCAGAAAGTTTTTAATATTCCTTTTTGCTACTCTATTTTATTTTATGTCAATTTCTACAATGTGGCAAAAAATATGGTTTCATACAACATCGCGATAAAATCGTTATATTACATCTGCCTACCCCTCCTGGCATTAAATACGTGATGAGAAATGATGTTTCATCCTAGAAAACAATACAACTCAAAAAATAATCTATGTTCGAGTAAGTTATTTTCTTATAACATTGTTTGATTGAAAAATATAATTTATTGAATTTTGTATCGTCCACGCCTACCAATTATTCAATTTCCTATAAATATAAGTTAAAAATCCTTTAAAATTCGTTCTGAATTTAAATAAACCTTTAAATACTTTTGCAATATAACTGAATTGAAAGCATATACGTAGCACATACAACGATCTCACTGCAACTATAGCACTGAATGGCGCCTCGAGCTACCAGACTGATTCCCTTAAATATTCATGAGCTTAATTCGACAGATACCCTTATCGATGGCCAGCCATCAAAAAGCGACTAAAGCCGGGTAGCTTTGCCATATCTGCAAGCGTGGGCTTATAGGATTAAAGAAGCAGTAAGTTCTCTGCTAGTGTAGATTAACTAAGTTTTTTGCCATTTTATATCTATAGAAATAAATAAAATTGTAGTATCTGTCTGCGATGGAAGTTAGTACCAATATCTAACCACATCTAGACGATTTTTGTTGAAATATTTAGGGAGCATAATTATTATCTATTTCCTAAATCTCCTTATAGAAATGGTAATACACACAACAATCCAACGGCTGTTAGTAAATGGGAATACTCCCCAACGCGTGTATAGATTGGCATGTATACAACTTTCCAGCTATGCCAATCTATACAATTTTCAATAGCGCGATACAGGTTTTAATTCCAATAGACCAGACCAGAGGTCGATACAGTATGAAACCAACATCCATGTAGCGTTGTCAGCTGTGATGGAGTGTGTGGTTGACTGCAGTGCGGAATCACATGTCGTGATGTGGGAATGACCTGTCGTCATCGAGGCGTGCACGGAAGGACCTGGTAAGTATGTACTTACATGTCGTCAGTGGGAAGTGGGAGTAGGATGCGGGGTCACCAAATGGTAATACATACAACAATCCAACGACTGTGAGTAAAAGGGAATACTCCTCAACGCGTGTCACTGGAAAGTTGTATATATGCCAATTTATTAAATATGTTCAATAGCGCGATACAGGTTTCAATTTCAATATTGTAAGACCGCCCTACATTCTGTTTCTTTAAATTAGATTTAAAAGTAAATAATTTTTTGCCCACATTTAGGTGGGATGGGATGCAATCAGTGATATGAACATCATACGAAGTGGTGGACATGATATAGTTTGTTAAATAATGGATTCATTGGATAACAAAGTCAGAAACTCAAATCCAGGACCGTCAAGTCATGAAAAGTTAGCTCAATAATGAAAGTGATTTAATGTATATATTTTACATAGCCTTAACACTCATTTATCTGTGTAAACCCGTTGCTATTTTTCTCATTATCAAAAGGCAGAGGAATACCAACAAACTCATCTGCAGACCCCACAAAGGGCCAAAGAATGAGGGAAAAACTCTTATTATCCTGGTGAAAAATTACACAACGCGTTACAAGGAAGGTCGTTTGTATGTTAACGCTGATTACACACATATGTTATGAATTCCTGTAATTATCTGCAAGTCTTTGTGTGGTTTTGCGCGAGTTTTCATGTGGACCATTTCTATTTTTTTGCTTATTGTAATTGTTAAGCAATTTTGAAAGCGGTCCTAGTTAGAGTTGGTAAAGTTCTTCCGAATTTATGAAAATAGCATAGGTAAAGTACCTATATAAAATCCAGTGTCAGGTTTTCAGGTGTTTAATAAGGACAAATGACTAAATGAGGACATTGTTACAGTGCATCTAGTTACCTACGTCACAGGTCACAAAGACCATAAAGTCAACTTTTAACCGTTCTAAGTAATTAATTTTATTTGTAAATAATTTTATTTTACACAATTATTTCCTACGTCATTTTGTTATAACTCTGACGGATTAGACAAAATACGCCATGAAAGCTACTCGCTGAAGCTATTTTTTTCCCCCGACTTCATTAACTTATACAGTTATTGCTCAGCTTCTGAACATGATAGGTCCATGTTTAATACTCGTAAACCTTCCCGGTGAATCAATCTATCTAATAGTGAAATCCGCAACAAAATCTGATCATTATTTTTTGCGTGAAAAGGTCTCAGACAGACAGACAGACGCGGCGGGGGACTTTCTTTTAAATTATGTAGTTATTCTGTTGTGATTTGCTTTATACGTTTGTTTTGTTTGTCTTATACATAATGGCCAAACTGAATGAATTATCAACACTCCATTGTTCCTTCACTAAGAAATCCCACTTCCTAAGACACTATTTCAAAATTAACTACAAATAAACCTTCCCCAGTATTCCTTCCACGTATAAGGAAACACTCTACGGCGTAAATAAGATGTGTAAATAGTAAATAGGGGCATTAGGGGCGCTTGGCACGAATTTGCATTAAGATTAACGAGTGCGCTGCCGGGCCGTGCACTAATGTCGCAGTATAGTGCAACAGAGCGGTCTTGAGCTGGCTCATGCATCTACTATGAATGAAGTGTCTCACCATTTCACATTTAACGCGTGCTTGAAACTGTTTGAAGTTGGTCTGGGAATATACCTAACTGCTCGACATACTTTTATGATAAAGGGTTTAACGACAGGTTTGGCATAGCGCAAGTGATCCTATTCATGAAGTCTACGTCTTGGGTTAGCAACCGATGTAGGTCAAAATATTTGGTCCGGCATCGCAGCGAAAATTTCTCATTCCGGCCGCCGGATGATCTAGACGGACCGTTCGAATTGGACGAGTCTGTGGTCGATTTCGGTGGACATTATGGCGGCGTGCCGGTGATTGGACGAATGAGTGGGCACCTTAAGTAAATGCAGGTCTTTGTCTTGATATGTTATTTTATGTGCAACGAAACTTTGATAGGTTTAGTTTAGAGCCTAAGTAAATTTTTATACTAAAAATATAGTTTCTAAATAACACCATATTTCTGCGAGTAAACAATATATATATACATATATGTATACCTACTAGAGAGGAACAATGAGAAGAAAGAGAAAACAAGTACATAATTTAAATAATCTTATTACTCAAGAGAAAATAATTTCTGTATTAACTGAACTCTAAATACTTATTATATCATTTTCATTAGGTAATATTCATGTCACGTTAACAACTTAATATAAATAGTATTATTTCAGCTAACTTGATATATTAATACCTTGGGAATAGATAGCAGAGAAACTAGATTAAATACAAAGAAAAAATAAGTTAATTAAAATTCAAAAACTTCTTCGGATGACACGCAATAACAATTGTGTCATGGTTACAGACACAGGCCCTTTTAATTCTTCTGTTATAGGGAAGCCGACATATGACCTTGCCACCGCGAAGGTGATTGTTCCATGAATCAGTGAGACTTGCAGAACAAAATAGTACACCCCATATTGTAAGCAGAAAAGACCGACGCTAGAAGTTCCTTCCACCTTTTTTATTCTGCGACAATATTGACAAAGTGACTGAATGTAGACATTAATACCATTGCAACATATTTTTTTAAGTTTACAACAAGGCTATGAATCAGGAAACCTGGCACCTGCTCATGTTTTTGTATAATCAGCTAAAATAAGTCAAGAGAATGCAGCAACTAGAACGTGTGATATTATAGTGAGACAACCGTTAGTTAGGCACCTATACAAATGATGTTTATGTTGTTCTAGATAAGTAACATAATAAAGGGGCGTCGTTGGCGCGGCAGGCGATTGGCGTTGTGCCAATTTGTCTAATGTCTAGTAACGCTCCACTTAGCTCACATTGCCTGTGGATCAAGACTGCCCTGTCAAACTATACATGTATAATTATATTGTATGTGTTTCGAATACATAACTGCAAAAGCTAAGCCCCTAAGTCGAAGTCCTGAGTTCGATGGTAATATAATGAAAATTGGTGAAATTCGCTTTTAAATAGCTGTATTATTAGAACTTCAAAGGCATCTTATTGATATTTTTATTGTAAATTATTTTGTAATTTTGTTTCTCAATTAATTGAATCAAACTCCTACATAGCACAGGCACTATGCCTTGAGATTGCTATGTCGATAGATATAATAAATATTTACCTTTACGTTTTATACCCGCCGTGGTTTTTACGTCTATTATTTTCACTATATTAATAATTTAAAATAATATTGATCGATGGAAATATTAAAAGTACACACAATCGCACAAATGTATTAAAGTAAATAATATGATGAATATAAAAGAATAGATAGATATTTTCACTAATCCGCTTATACATTATGATTCATTCATATTCGAGTCAACCAACTGCATTTTAATCTCATATTGAAATATCACAGAATTCTTTGGGCAGAGTGCCAAACCATTAATGACACTGTCTGATATACTAATATTTGTCCATTAAGTCACCCTTAGGGAAAGTTTTATATTTAGAACAGTGAGTCTTTTCCACAAAGGTTTTCCTGGACGAAAGTTTGATATGCGTTATTTAGGATATACGCAATAAAGAAAGTTTTAATCAAAGACACATTTTTATCCTTTTAGATATCTAAAAGACGTATTACATGAAAGAACTATGATAAAGTCAGGCCTAAATGATTTTGGCTGCAAGCTAAAATATTCATTTTTATGGCTGAATATATTCCAACGCCAACAAATGCAAGGTCTTCGAAGCTTAAAAGTGCTGTATCTATGATAATTTACACAAATCTTTGGTTTATTTTACTAACACACATGACTTTGACAATAAACTATATCATAACTTTCACTTTCAATTATATAGCTGTCACGGTCGCCAAATATCTGGGTTCAGGTTCTTGGGTTCCTTACTTTCCCATAAAAATGAAATAAAGATAGAATAAAGGAAAATTAATATGGTTAGTCGAGGCTGAGTGGTTAATACGTCTGTACATAATTAAAAACTTAATCCGACAAACAACACCTTTTCCATCTACAGAACTGGCCACTTGTTAGGTATAGCCTCACAAATACCATCGGTTAAAAAAGGGAGACTCAATCAAGAGGTATCCGAAACGATGTCATTAGAGAAAAATGCGGAGTGAAAGATGATGTTGGGACAAAAATAAAGATTCGTTTACGCTGGTTTGGACACGTTGAAAGAATGAAGGATGAAAGATTGACTAAAAAGGTTTATATGGCTAAAGTGAAAGGAAATGCTGGCAGAGGACGACCTAGGTGTACTTTTATTGAACATATAAAAATTTTATTGGTCGATGGAAATATTAAAAGTACACACAATCGCCGAGCATGTATGAAAGAGCATGGTGAATACAAAAGAAGCGTAAGGGGTATGTCAGGATTGTAACAAATGGCATTCGATTGTCGATGCATACCCCTCTTGGGATGAAAGGCGTGATGATAGATAGATCATCATAGACAAATCATATTTTTTACTACTTTACTACTTCACATTGCACGAAAGAGGTTTGGTAACTGTACAGTACGTATAATTTAAAAATCCTAAATCGAAACAAATACTTGCAAAGATGCAAATATTTTTATGATTCGTACCCGCGACAGTTTCTTGTATAGAATCGCTAACTACTATCGTCAAATAAAAACATAAGAAAATGTCCCATTTTATTTCCAACTACGTCTTTATGTCTTCTCCACATGTTAACTTCAATCCAAATTTGTTTCAATACCAAGTTAGCGAGTGGCGGTTTTTAAAGGCCGGGACTGCACGATTTAAATCGAATTAGTATCACTGAGCGCATTGCAGTCTTTCCTCTCACAACGACACGAAGAGGGTAAATTGAACAAATTGAATGTTTACTTTGGACATTACTTTTTATAACTGACTTGGGTTTTGCTTTGTCGCTGTCCACCGTACGTTTTGATACCGTTTTATGAATTTATGCTCTTTGAAACATTTGTTTTTGTTACAATTTCCTCTGATTTTTAAAAAGGAGGAGGAGGTTCTCAATTCGACGGAATGTTTTTTTTTATGTAAGTATGTTCCCCGATTATCTAGACACCTGGACCGATTTGGATTTTTTTTTTGTTTGAAAGGGTATTACTTTCCATCTGATGATGGGATCCTGGAGAAATGGAGAACTCTTCAAATTTTATAGGCACACTTGAAGCGATTTGGGTATTTTTTAATGACTTGTGCATTTGCTTTCGGAAAGTACACGTTTCAGTGCATAATTTTAGAAGTCCGTACACTTTTTTTTAAAGGCAATTATATCCTAATTTTTCATAAACTCAGCTGCTTATTTACACTAATCAAGTCGACTTATTTTCGATCCAATCTATCTCCAAGGAAGTTACTAATCTGTGAATACATCTAAGCATATCTAGGATTTCCAACGCAGCCCCAAAAATATTGAAATCAATTCTCAAAATACAATAACCCATGGAAAAGCAATCACTAAATCCAATAGATGCCAATAAATCCAATGAAATTTTCAAATTAAACACCCATTGAACTAAATGAACGCATGCTCAGTACAGAATGTTTATTGTATGCAACATTAGGAATGCATTAGTTCGACTGACCTTTTTAAAGGGTACTCACCCCTTTCTTTTATTACCTTGCTAATAACGTGACAGATGTGTGAATTAAAAATACTGCGCCGACTTAACTAGTTTACTTCATGATATTGAACCATTAATCCCTGGCTATAAGGCTTGTAATCCACTAATGCCCGTTATATTAAAGAAATCACATGTTATGTTATAAAATATTGTCTCATTATCAACCTTAATCGTTTGTTATAAAGTCTAAATTTGCCTGAGTTTAAAAGGAAGTGGGTATATTTTATGGATCTAACTTTTAGAAAGTCTATTTAAGACTTACGGTCTTTGAAATAAAGTTTAAATTTCCAACGAGAGGCTTATTAATCTTTCATCACTTAACTAATTAGAGGGGAGGGTGGGCAATAACAGGACATTGTAAAGGCGTAATTGTATTTTTTTAAATTATTACTACGACTCCGTACATTCATGAATATTTAGTTATTTATAAACTCATAAATAGAATATTTTAAAATATTTTTGCCTTTTAAATGTCCATCCATTTGAGGACTCGATAAAGCCCAGAAAAATTATTGTATGTCACCGTCTTTTTGAAATACTTAGTTTTCTTTTTATTTTTTCTTTTATCAGAGGCACCAAACGTGCAATGCACAGCGGGTAGCCTATTTCGAATGACTTCTGAGCCTTTCAGGAAATGTATCGAATTATTTTTACCGGTACACGTATCCTGTTTCAACGCAAAGCACTTAAGAAAGGGGGAACACAAGTCAACAACTGAGTGTGGTTTGCTAAAAGGTGCTAAATTTGACGCTTCTCAGACACGCTGCCGGTTCTAAATTACATTAGTGTGTTGAGTTCTACATTTCTTTGTTAATCCGCATCTTTTCCTAGGTATTTGAAATTATATAACTTTACTAGCGATCTACTCCCGGCTTCGCACGGGTACAATATCGGTTTATAACTATTTTAGTACGTGTATATGTAGACCATTTTATTTTAAACAATATATTGTTATATCTTTGACTGATTAGACAGCATACGCCATGAAAACTTGATTCTCTTATACTGTTAATGCTCAGCTCCTAAACATGATAGGACCATGTTTGATACTCTTAAACCTTCCCGGTGAAACAGCCTATCTAATAGTGAAAACCGCAACAAAATCCGTTCAGTAGTTTTTGCGTGAAAGGGCAGAGAGAGACAGACAGACGCGCCGGAAGAATTTATTTTATAAATGTAGTGATAATGTGACTTTCTTTGTTTATAAGTAAGACTCGAAAACTACTTGACCGATTTAAAAAAACCTTTCAATGTTATAGAGCTACATTATTTCAGATAGACCTAGGAATTCTTTTATTTTTTAAATTAGGGTTCCGTAAAATATATAATATAACTATTTGCAAATAGGTAAAGACCGAACTAAAATAAAGGTTATTTCCACTTTTTTAAAATAACCACGGATGAAGCCGCCGGGACCGTAGACTATAATTAATATAAATATTATACTGATTAGCGGTTGCGGTCGCTTTCACACATCGTGGACACAATCTGCATTGATACGAATTTGATTAAATTGTGGCAATTTCATCTCTAACTTTTTTTAAAAACGCACAATCTAGCCTTTATAAACATTGCGACATGGTCAGGGCCAGTGAGGTAAAAGATGGTAACATTGTTCACGTTTAGTAATCTGTACCTAATAAGACTAGAGCAGCTATTACTATAGCTGTGTCTTGCGGTTGCACCCGCGATAATAGTTACTGCTCCGCCCCTTTGGGTCGTAGCGTGATGTTATATAGCCTATAACTTTCCTCAAGAATCAGACTATTAAATGCAAAAATATTTTTTCAAATCCGAATGGCCGTTCCAGAGATTCGCGCATTGAAACAAACAAAAATCTCTTCAACTTTATATAATAATACTAGCGGACCCGGCAGATGTTGTCCTGCCCAAACGTTGGCTTGCCTGCACTACTCCTGCCTACCCTAATACACAAAAAAAATCATAAAAATCGGTCAAGCCGTTTCGGAGGAGTATAGCAATTAACTTGTGACACGGGAATTTTATATATAAGATAGATATACATAATATATATAGAGTAATTCAAATTACCAATATTTTTTAAAAATGAAATTGCAATTCTTGAAAAAAATCAGACATAATTTCCTCCTTGCTTGAGAATATCCTACAGAAAAATACTCCCCCGACCGTCTGCCCTATTCAATCTGTATCTACGAGTCGGGATTGTTTTGCTCCATTCCTTTCATCGTGAAGGTCGGTATTGAGACCGATATTATGAGAAATATGTGGATTCATCGGAATCGCAAAAAAATCTTGTCAGATTGCCTTTAAGGGCGGTATGTACTTACGTAGTAGGTACCTAAGGGATTTTCTACCAATCGCTCTATAGATATTCTGCTTTATGAGAAATATTCTATTTAACCAATAACCAACTACGTATATGAATCATTATTTAATATTACTAGTTTTCCCAATATATACATGCATACGTTTACGCCTTAATTCTCTTGGGGTAGACAGAGACCAAAGATCTCGCTACCATTTTGGTACTCTTTCGCCTTTTTCACATTCATACATTTTTTTTTTCTATTAAATAAATTTTAATTGAAATTATTTTTGTTCCAGGTATTGATCTTCAACTTCAAGGACAATCTCAATGTGAACAAAATCTTTGAAAAATTACAAAATGAATAATATAATAAAAAAATACTAATTAAGTAGCGATTAAAAACACTTTATGAAACTTTTCCATTTACTTTAGCTAAAATGTTTTTATAAAGAGAGTTAATTCGTGCAAAAAAATATTCGCAACAGAGTTTATGAAATTTAGGATGAAAATTACCATACTTTCTCTTAAAGTCACATTTCAAGTAATTCATTTTTAAACTTTAGCAAATTTTTCATTCTCTACTCTACGAAAAGTTTATGTTATCTTTTTAGCCAGTTGCTTTCTGTTTATTTTGTAATATCTCTTGAAATTAGCGCCTCCGTTTTTTTCCTGACAGGAGTAGAATTTCAAATACCTTTAATTGTCCGATGGAAATTAGCTTCAGAGCCGTATAAAACGAGGCACAGGCTGATTACTGGAATATTTAGCATTCAGTAAACGAATAATTCAAGAGGCGCTTTACTCCAGTAATGAAGGCGTCGAGAGATCTCAACAACTCTTCACACTGTTATTCAGTTGCTTGTTATTTACCTAGTCGCAAATCAATATTCATTGCTATATCTAATTCTGTTTACTTCAAAACACGTTTCATTTACCACTTCAAACATTCAAGATCTTTTATAAATTAAGATTATTTATGCTGAAGATACCTACCAATTAGGCAGGTTAGTTATTTGTTTCAAAAAATATATAATTTAACATCAGTAAATCATCAGTATATAGTTATATAGATATTAGCTTTCCGCTCCGGTTTCACCCGTAGATATTTTCGAACAAAATAAAATAGCCTATATTACTCATAATCATAGCTTGAGAGATTAGCCCCTACATTCAAACTTACATACTTTACCTCTTTATAATATTTGTATAGACAAAGTCGCGATGGGGACCACCCCATTTTTAAACGCACTAGCGTATCGATGAAAGGACAGTGTCATAAGTATGGCTTATAGCAGTCTTTGGTTGTAGTAGCTAAATATTAGAAATATTTTTCTTGACAATCGTAATGAAACGTTTACGCATATTGCACTATTATTATGAAATCATAACTATAATAACAGTAATTAGTCGCTCGTGAAAGCACTGACGACCCTTCAAGGTATGTCTTTTTCTACTGAGGTCAGTTCCCTGAAGAAATTCTGAAGACTCTACGACATGGCATAGCTATATTGGATCTTGCGAAAATTATTTTTATTTTGAACATATAACAATATGAATTTAAAATTTATTATGATTAATATTCATGCTTTATTACAACAGAATATATATGATGTAACATTGAGATGGGTTTGTATGGGGAACCATGATGTCGTCGATTTTGAATATAAGGAAAACTGCATTCATAGATTTTAAAAAAATGTATGAGAACTGAAAATCGGATAACAAAACTTCTGGAATTGCAAAAAATAATGAAATATAGCAAATATAGATGCCTTATAACCAGCACTGAATGGGTTCGAAGCATGAGGTTTTTTTTTAAATCTATCATGGACCTATCATGTTTATGAGCTAAGCATTAACAGTATTACTTAGTAAATCAAGAAAAAATAGCTCCATCGCGTTTACATAGCGTATTCTGTCTAATCTGTAAGAGATATAACAAAATGGTGTAGGAATGAATTGTGTAGAATAAAATTATCTACAATAAAGTTTAGACAACATATATCTATCTCTAATAGATAAGCGAAGCCGGGGGCGGATTGCTAGTATTCATATAATATCGTAATAAATATTCCGTGCCATATCTGTTTCCAATAGGACCTTCTACAATCATCACCCTAATACCGTTTAATCCATGTTGATTTATGTCGAGACAGCCGCGACATTGCCGACTGATTACTTCCAATGCATTAACACTGATGAATTTATTTGCATTAGAAATCCTAGGCTTACATCCGATCACAATCGCCTTTACTTGCCTACTTAGAAAGATTTAAAGTATATTTTTTAAATTATAACAAAAAAATCTTAGGGTTCCGTAGCCCATTATAACTTAGCCATCTTTCTTAGATGAAAATTCACCTAACGATGTCTTATTTCAGAGTATGTCTGTGATCTCAAAATAAATATAATTACTTACTTAGGCTCCAAAACGGCTGTATGATAAAACTTAATAAAACTTTCGGTGATCATAGTAATCTGCTCATTGTTTTATATCTCGATATTGTATGGTAATAACCAAATAGTGTATGCCGACATATGTCATAACTAAAACCTAATATAACCGTGGTTCAGCATATAGTTTGGAATGTGACACATAATTTATCCCAAAGGATTTCTGGGATAAAAGGTAGCCTTAGCTCTATTGAGAGCCATCCCTGTGCAAAAAATCACGTCGGTTTGTTGCTTTGTTGTGGCGTAAAAGAAGGACAAACAAGCAAATTAATGATCCGTGGGCAATCGTAGCTTCAGTAAAACACTATGCTATTCACATACTCGTATTTGCTTAAAAAAAATAGCAAACAATATACTGATTAGTTTCGCCACATCATCCAGTACCCGCAACATATGGCACAATGTTTAGCAAAATAAATAAATCATATAAAGTTGACACAATCGAGAATTTGTACTATTTTCCGCAAGTCATTGACAAGTAACAATGTTCCTTTGTACAGACTGCTGGTTCCTAATTGATTGAACTTGTGTTGTACTTACGAGGGTAGAAAACAGTAATGTAATGTCAAAATGGGATAGACAGTAAACAAGTTTCAGTTTTCCTAAAAATCTTCATCTTATAGGGTTTTGGAGCCCCCTATTCCGTGGATCTGTTGCTTACAAAAACGTGTTAGTAACCGTTAGTAACAGATTAGTAAATATGACAGGCCGAGAGTAAGTATACGGTTTACGCTCGTCTCAGTCTTACGAGGACAAATATTTGGCACCAACTGACTTCAAATTCAACGGCGAAACGAAATATTTAAATATTTCTTGCTTTCAGTGAACAATGTTTGAAGTCGGATAAAAGTATATTTAGAAAAAAAATTGTTTCCCAAAATCACAATCATTACAAAAATAAATCATCGAAATCGGCATACATTTTATCGAGTTATGGCAAAATTTCTGATTACCAAAACTAAACTCTGTACATAGGTCTGAGGTAACCAAACTAAATTGTGTATTTTTAACATAATTAAATAATGAATAAATATGAATTTATTGTTAATGGGAGCCATCTGTATTTTTTAGAAAGAACACCTTACGTATAACGAAAATTTGCCTTAAAAAATGCCAAAAGAAGTTTCACTTCAAAAAAACTTATATAGGTATTAGTTTTAATTTTGAAATTACAGATAGACACATTAATTTTATTTATTTGTATTGATAAAACAATTTTCAAAGGAGTAGGGCCAATAAAACTCTATCGTTCGCATTGTTTCTGTAAGTAAATCGATATTTTTTTAAATTGAAATGCAGATTGTAACGTACCAAATCCGCGTCGACAGTTCACTGACAAATAATTCACAGATTCAGATATCGATTGTAAATTGTAAAGGCATTTTAGATAGTTTCAAATGTTAGAACCCGTTTACGGACCGGGTAGATGATTAACTCTTGTCACTGGTCTTATAACTACAATCTTGGTGACAACAAATAACATTAGAACCTGTTTTAGTAATAACAACTTCACGATTCCTCTTTTAAAAATAATCGGTTCCTATAACGTATCGTAGCATAAGAACTGAAACTTCTTTGGCTTAAATAATAAATAAATTCGAACTAATTGTTAATGGGAACGCCATCCTGTATTTTTTAGAAAGAGTTAATATAATATACTTATTTAAATAATCCGACAAACCGCAAGAGGTTTTCCATCTAAATATACCTCAACAGAACTGGCCATCACTCGTTAGATATAGCCTCACAAATACCATCGGCTAAAAGTGGGAGACTGGTCTCCCACTGGGTACCCTGGGACCGATAACATGGTTTTGGGAGCCGTAAGGCAACCCGTGAAAAAAAATAAAGTTAATAAAATGATACCAAATTTTATACATGACCACCGTACATTTTTTTTACCCTGCCTAAATAACTTTGACTTCAAAAACATGAATTAGAGTCCTATATGTATTATCTCATTCAAAATGTTAGACGAAGACGAAAATTAAAGCAAAACATTGCCCAAAAAGCCATTGAAAGAAAAGTACCTCTACCAAAATTATAACAGTTCTCAATCGTTAATAATTCGTTAGTAAAAAAATTAAGTATGCAGCATCCGCAGTACATCAACCTACTTGTGCTCTATTGTGTCCTCCCTCCCGATTTGTAAGTAAAATTTCATCGTCAGCAGACTGAAATAAATTACTTGCAAAAACGTAGAGCGGGGGAAAAAAGCGAAACTGTTATATCACCAAGCGTCCTGTAATTAATGGAGTTGTCAAGTATATCAAGAGATAATAGATAGGTCTGAGTGCCTTTTGCTCAATTCTTGAATATTCACATATTTTTGTACGATTAGAAAGGTTATTTGGCACAGATATTTTGGAAAATATCTCTATGGTATTTTTGTAAAATATATAAAATAAAACATTGGAACTTTTATCCTTTTACTAGATTAAAAACAAAACTAAATTGATGAAGACTGAAATTTCCATAGAATCTTGTCTTATCATTTTAATAGTAAAATTCTAGGACCTAGAAGAATAGAAAATTAAACATCCCTTTTTTTTCTTTATAGTGAATATATAGTTTTAAACTTTAGACAAACTTACTCCCAAAGACTCATAAATCAAGCACTTCCAAAATACGTAAGTATATAAAATATTGTACTCAATTAATCCAAAACCACACAATAAGCTCCATTATCACATCCCAAATAATCAGAACGAAATGAAGTAAATAAACGAGAAATCAAAGGTACACAATTACAGCGGCGCGGAGATTATCTCGAAGTGAGCAAGCGGTGCCATTGGCCACATTGTGGTTCAATTAATCCGGAATCCATAATGCCGATTAATACTGGAACTTGCTGATTATGCCACAAACCGCGTGGTCAGCTACATGTAGGTTAATCAACTACGTCTCTCTGTGTGGCGACACCTAATTTGTGGTATTTCGTTCCTACATTACATTCTAATAATCGTTTTCTTCAGTGGTTTCTATGTTAACACTCTAGAAATTGGTAGAACTGGGGTAGAATAATAGTAATACCACGATATCTTATGATATAAGTATTATAGTGCAGCGTTCAAAAGTCGTTCAACTCATTAAATCTTATCACTGCAGTTTAACATGCAGCCAATAATGTTCTTTTTGCCAAAATGTAGCAGGCCTTTAATGGGACTGCCTCCTGAAAGCTATCAATTACTAAATTTGTAAATATGGCATAATTTGTCGTCCCTTTTATCACGACGCGACATGTCATTTTAGCCTCAGGCAATCAGCGTTTCTTTTAATTCTAGCATAGCCTATACTGACACGTCGATCGTACGTAACTTCTTCTTCTTTTATTATGGCTCCACCAATGTTAATAGGTGATTAGCCAATGACAAAGTGTTATAGCCTTTATAGTGTATAAAGCCGATTAATCGGTAGTTAAGATGATCGCGCCGACCGTGATTTGCCCTATTAATCACTGACTACTCACAACTATCACAGCGCGGATTAATCTGGATTCTCCATCACGTCACGAGACGTGTGCGTTAGTCGCCATGACATGACGTGGAATCTACGTAGGTTCTAATCTCAAAGATATATAATAAAATATGAATTAAACTTGACTTCGACAACCCATTTTAAAGTGTTCATGACCGCGTCAGTAATTTTGCTAATAAATACAAAAATATACAACCTTTAATTTTTCCCTCTCACTGCCCAATTTCCAATAAAATTTTAGATAATTACCAAATGAGTCCGTAATTAATTAATTAATTAATGCTTCTGTGATACTTTTAATTATTCAAACAATTGATCTGGAATAATATTCATAATGAGATTTCATATTTTTGTTACGCTGAATTAATTGCTTCATAATGTTTTGTCATATAAAATTGTAATTATTGTTCCGCAATTTGCATTTTTACCCATAATTGGATTATATATTATTTATAGTTGATTCTATATAAGCTCTTATAGAACTAACAATGATTTTATATTGATTGACAAAATAAATTTTAGCTAACTCCGTTTATTAAAGAGCTGTAGCTGTAACCTAACATCACGCCCTTTATCCTAAAAGACTTAGGCAGATAATAGGAAGCTATGTCGGTTATTAATATATATTCATACTAACGGTGCGAGCATGCCCACGTAGACAAAATCTACAGGGATTAGACAAAATCACACAATCTACTGTCAGTGTCAGTTTGTCTATTTATGACATTTGTCACGTTAGCTCTTAAAAGCAAATTCTTCAAGATCAAATGGTCTATTTATGACATTTGATCTTGAAGAATTTGCTTTTAAGAGCTAACGTGACAAATGTCATAAATAGACAAACTGACGATACTGAGGATTTTCTCTACGCGGTCATGCTCTCACGGATGGCCAGCGATTGTGACATCTTTAATACATAAATAGTTATTTTGTTGCCACATCTGGACGCTATATTACCGGCCTCAGTTTTCTTAGCGGAAGACAAGTATTCTTTATAGAGATTCCATGTATAAATTGTATTTTTTGCCTGCCTAAGCAGTTTTCGTATATACACCAAAATATTTTTAATAAATATATAATTTCGCGTCATTGATAAAGTTGAAGGAAACGCTTTTTCATCTCGACGCGGCGGCTCTAGTAATATCCATCACACAGAATATTTGCATAGAGGGTGATAAATTTGCAGAAGAAATCTCATATGGGAACGATATTGGTCCCAAAGTGCGCAATGTATCATCACAGATTCATTTGCTTGACTTATTGCCCCACATTATGGCATACTTATTTCTAAAACGTTTGTATGAAGCAATTTGCTAGATAATAATGAAATTTTGATAAATTTAATTAATTTTGTAATCAATTGTTTTTGCATTGCAGGGGTGAAAATTAATATTGATAAATTGATAGACACAAACAATACATATTTTGCTGAAAAACACATGGATTAAATAATAATGCCCAGACGTAATTTTTAACCGACTTCGAAAAAAAAAAGAAGATAACTCTTCCGGATTGGTCCCATTTTTATCTCATAAAAATTAATTCTTTAGTTTTTCAGAAATTTTGACAAAACTGACCTTATAAGTAAATTTTTCGTAATATCTCGATGAAATATGTACCGATTTTGACGAATATTTTTTTAAGGATATACTAATTTCTTGACATTATCTCACAGTCATATGACGAAAATCGGTTCAGTAATTTTTCAGAAATTCAGTAATTTGTCTTTGTTTACTGCTGAAAATTATATCAGAGAAAAGCCTTAGCAACGGTTGCTATTGACACGAAGTTGTCAATTTTCGATCGACGGTGGTCTAGCGGCTAAAGGTATGGGATGCAGCGCAGGATGCACATTGCTCGAGGTTCAAATCCCATCCACCGCAGTATTTTTTTTAATTTTCCATCATTTTTTTTAGTTGCGTTATTATTTATTTCTCAGGGCAACAAAATCACTTAAAAGGGAAAAATAAACCTTTTAAAAAAAAGTGTACCGACTTCAAAAATTTGCACTGAAAAGTAAGAAATAATAAAAATTTCGTCGTAGAATTTGAAGACGGTTGGTGCCAAATTAGAAATAATTTACTAGGTACCCAAATTCACTAATCTAGATAATTCATTAGGAACCTACGATCATCAGTACAAACACAGATAATTTGAACAGATCTTTATGTCCCTAGATGTTTACTTAATTTTGTATCCTAATTTGGCACCAACCGTCTTCAAATTCTACGACGAAATTTTTATTATTTCTTACTTTTCAGTGCAAATTTTTGAAGTCGGTACACTTTTTTTTAAAAGGTTTATCAATACATATCTTCCTCGAGATAGAAGAATGTGATTGTGAAAACCGCATCCAAAGTCGCTATTGAAATTATATCCTATATATCCTAATGCTAACTAATATTACAAATGTGAAAGTTTGTTTGTTTGTTTGTTTGTCCTTGTTTCACAAACAAATCGACTTGATTTTTTGCACATACATAGCTGAAGGCTAGTTTTATCCCGGGAAAATATATAAATCAATATAAAATTCTCATTCATCATTCAAATCATCATTCTATTTTAAAATTAGATAGTGCTCTTACTTTTTAATTTTAAGTATGTATTGATAAACTTTTATTGATTAAATATGTACTTTAATGGACTACTCGTGCTTCGGAGGGCAAGTAAAGCCGTCGTCCGCACTTCTTCTAAAAATAACAGATATTTACGTCTGTTAAGAAGTGAGAAATCTAGGTCCATTAAGCGCAGCAACAGGCCTGCCACCTGTTCTGTTCAATATGAACAACTGCCAAAAAAATGGTTACTGCTACAGCTGGTGTCCCTGGCCACACCGCAAGGTATAATGGCCCTGAAGATTTGTTTTAATTGAAATTTAAACAGTGAATTTCTTCAGTTTCAGGTGAGTCTTGCCACTTGGTCAAGGACTCTCTAAGGTACCTACACATGTGTCTAAATATAGGAATGATTGTTGTTTCAATTGATTTCAAAATTATTTTCAGTTTTAAATTGGCTGGAAAAAAATACCAATGTAAGTAAGAGATCGCAAAATTTCAGAGAAATCTCTCTAACTCGGCTCATCAAAATTCTTTTAATTTCTGTTAATTTTGGTTGATTCTGTGCTTTAATTTGCTGTAATTTTTTTATATGTTTCACAAGCACCATCTTTCTAACAATTTCTTCGTAAATTCAATGTCTCAAAAAAACTAATTTATTTTTATTTGTCGCTTTGTATGTTCGTCTATTTAATATCAATGTTGCTTTTAACTTATTTTGGCTCTATGTGTCGTGTAAATGTTTAGCTGTTTTATATTATATAGAATGTATTGCTTAATTTATTATCTGTGTCTATTTATTATTATTCTAAGCATCGGTTCAAAGAATAAACTACCATTTAACATGTAAGTACAATTTTCTTCTATTTCTATATTTACTAAACTACTATAGCACGAAATTGCACTATGAAACTTTTTACATTTTCACTAAAATATTTGTTGACTTTGTAACAAAACAAAAGACTTAATTAAGGTGGAAATAATCATTAGTAAACGTCAAGCCATAGTATGGTTTCATGTATCCACAAGAGAATTTAATTACAGTGCAGGGCCGGAGCATTATAAAACTACTAAAAATTTCATAAGTTACTGAGCTCGGAGTCCCAAAATATTGATCGTTTCTCTCTCTCATTCATGTGACAAAGCCCGTTTTAGCATTACATCGGGGTGGATACACACACATACACAAATATATATACAGATTACAGCAAGTATCATTGTGTGTGCGTTAGTTCTTACGACGTAATATAGGGAGGCGGCATTACGCGCATGCGCACAAATATTTACAGCAGAAAAAGCGCTGCGATTTTACGTTATAGTTAACTGTAACAAAGTTCTTTGTGCGTTTAACCGCGCTTCAAGCGTATTTCTATTGAAGCCTCATTGAGAAAGTAAACTGCACAGTAATTGAAATAATAAATACACTGTTTATTTTCAAAATAGATTTTTCTGATTATCTAGGAATAAATAAAGCAAATAGTTATTATAAATTTATGAACAGCCCCCTTATTATATCCACAGATTACTAAATATATCAGGCCGAGGTGTACCGTGCAAACTCGCTTTTCTCGCTTTATCGTACATTACTAATCTGTGGGCAGATATCTATTTTGTTAATAACCGAGATACCGATTTTGTACAATTAAATAAAATTGAAGTGCAGACTGTATATCTGTGGGGATATACTTGCTCAGAATATGCTCTGAAACTGCTGAATCTTTCAAAGATTATAGTAGGTATTTAGATAGTATATAATTTTAGTTTTATCTCGATATCTTAAAGGGATTTATAGACAAATTAGAAGGCGAAGCCGTCGACAGCATTTAGTTCATACATAAATTGATCAGCCATCGAATATTTCACGAAAATTAAAACAGTTGATTAAAAATCAGCAATCAACAATGATTTTTTTCCGCCATCACAAGTGTGTCCCGAGCCATTTTCAAGTGAACGTTTTTGAGAGTTCGTTAATTGCGGAGTGGAGAGGCCGTTTTAAAACAGAATCGGGAATATGGCGAGAAAAAATGATGCATTCGATTTAAGCCCAAACGAAAGCTCCAAAAAAGGTGCTTGTATACTTGCTATAAAATAAATTCGCAGTCAACGTACTCGTAAAAACGTCAATTGGTATTAGCTTGCGAAGGGAAATCGGGTCCGGTGAGCTATGATGGGTTTTAAGCGTTGTTTTAATTAAATACGTATCTCTAAAAGGCTGTGATTTAATTGGGCAAGCATTCATTTGTATTCTGTCATGTAATGATTTATGTTTGAAGGGTGAGATGGGGCAACTGAAATTGTATAAAAGTTGTATTTTTAATTAATAACTGTGAATGCCCGCGACTTCGTTTGTATTTATATGTTCACAAAATATAATTAATCGCAACTAAATTATTTAATATTTTGTTATATTGAATACGTTTGTGATTATTTTTTTCTTCACGGGTTACCTTACAGCTTCCGTAACCATGTTATAGGTCCCAGGGTACCCTGTAAAATAATTGCATGTGATCTAGATCGTATGATATATATTGCTAATGTGTTCAATCTCGATCATGCGGCGGCCGGACCGAAATTTTTCTGTGAGATACCGAACCAGTGCGTGGGCTACTTTAACTACTCGGCCACTATATATGGATAACGTAAATGCCTTATCTATATATTCCTAAAACACTTGTTTGAAAGTTGTATCAGCTCGTCTTTCTCAATACCTTTGTCCATAACTTTGAATGCATTCACCGAAATCTATATCTATACTATTAATAAAGAGTTTGTTTATTTAAACAAACAGTCGGATTAGAAATATATTTTTTGCATTTCATAGCCCACTTTTTGAGGAAGGTTATAGGCTTTGAGTATATACCAAAAGAGACGTGTAGCGTGTAAATCACCGAACAATTTTTTTGTGCCACTTTTGGCCGGGGGGGGGGAGGTAAACGTCTTGTACTAGCCCCTGTACCACTGTATTTTTCTGTCGTTTTATTATCGCAACGGATTTTACGTTATATGATGATTAGGTTAAAATACAAACATAATAATTATAATTAATGATTGGAAACACTATGTTTCCACAAGTTTGACATCCTAGATCACCTTTCCCATTTAAAACATCACAATTAACTATTTTCTAGAGCGAAATAAAACGATACGAACGAAATCTAAGGTAACTTATTACTGCGCACCTGCTCAGTTTAACCGGTCAAAGGGCAAAAAATTGGCGAAAGGGGGAGCCCGTCTATGGCCCCTCTATAGGCTTAGTACTCTATGGTTATAGGCTATATAACATCACGCTACGACTCAAAAGAGCGGAGCAGTAACTATTAATTCAGGTGCAACCGCAAGTCAAAAATAAAACGATTTGCATCATTTTTTTAAAATAATTATGTGAAGCACTTCTTATGTGCTTAAGATATTTAAGAAGTGACAGTC
Source organism: Nemapogon koenigi (assembly GCA_963924495.1). Taxonomy (NCBI): domain Eukaryota; kingdom Metazoa; phylum Arthropoda; class Insecta; order Lepidoptera; family Tineidae; genus Nemapogon; species Nemapogon koenigi. The sequence goes on from OZ004646.1 coordinate 7,411,317, forward strand.
AGTTCAGAACAGCGATAATCTTGCCAACTGTTCTGTTAAATAAAGGCAACTTTCTAAATGCGGACTTTGTTACTCATATATCCAGCCATGCTGCAACATAAAGCTGTGACCATATGGTCATTTATTTTGGACTGTTATGAAAAATACTTAAAGCTAGGTATATGTGTGAATGTTGTATGCAGCGGTCATAATTCATTATCAGCCAATATTGAAGTTCAGTAAAGCGTTTTATTACCGTTTCAACGATTCAATCGTATATTTTCGATCCTTAATTGCATACCGTACTGGTTTTCAGTACACAAACGTATTAAAAATATGTACCTATATGGAAAGTGGTGAGTAAATATTTTAGTTCTGGCGATATCACATGAGAAGTAAACATGGACCTATCATGTTTAGGAGCTGAGCATTAACAGTATAAGTGAATCAAGTGGGGGAAAAGATACGCAAGCATACGTTTGTTGTCTAATCCGTCAGAGATACAATCAAATGACGTAGGAAAGAATTGTGTAGACAGAATTTTTCAAATCGGTCTAGTAGTTTTGAGTTTTCTTATTACAAACTCGCACCTTTCTTTATAGAGGTAATATTATAAAAAGTTATTATTTGTGTATGACTATCCTAAAATTTAAACCCAATAACGTATACATTTGTTTGCTTACCTCTAACTTTTACGTAGTTACGACGATGTTACGCCACCGCTACAGAGATAATATTTTAAAAAAAAACCTCGGCAATAAATAAATAATTGATTGGCAGAGGACGGCCTAGGTGTACTTTTATTGAACATGCAAAAAATGTATTGACTGATGGAAATATTAAAAGTACACACAATCGCCGAGCATGTATGAAAGGTATGATGAATATGAAAGAAGCGAAAGAGGTATGTCAGGATCGTAACAAATGCAATTCGATTGTCTCTGCCTACCCCTCTTGGGATAAAAGCCGTGATGATAGATAGATAGATGGTAAGTCTTATTTCAGTGTAACCATATAAAGATACCATCTTAAACAGAATATTTAGCAACCCTGTTTTTTATTGTAGTACATTTTGAGATTTAGTGTAAATTTTTATACAGATATTCGGCACAATTATTTAAATAACGATTATATATAAGATATTTTATTGTGTTTGTTTCAAATAGATCATACGGTGCTACGACGATGCTGCGCCATCGCTACGAAAACATTTTATAATTGCTACAGCAATTAATAAAAAAAGTGGTCGTAGTCCGATATGATTAAAGCTGTGTCGACACTCATCGGTCGCGACTTAGAGTGAAATGAAACATTCGGTAGATGTGAAATATTAAAATTGACGCGTCAATTATACCGTAGTCGAATACAGACACACACGCAGTACACACACTCACACGGAGAAGCAACTAAGTATATAGTGCACGCGCCATGCACACACAAGGGAGTAGAGTACGGCGGCGGAGAGGAGGCATGACGGCATACTGTTTTCCGTCACGGCATACGAGTCGGTCTTATATATATAGATGTGTTTTACATCAAAAACTTCCGCAACCTACGACTGAAGTGTGAACGGTTGTATGAAGTCCAGATCGCTTGGGAAGCAGAACTACTTATATTGGAACCAATGTGTGTAAACCTTTGAGTATTTACCAAAGGAGACGTGAAGGGTGTAAATCATCGAACAATTTTTTCTGCCACTTTTGGCGGGGGGGGGGAGGTAAACGCCTAGTACTAGCCCCTGTACCACTGTATTTTTCTGTCGTTTTATTGTCGCAACGGATTTTACGTTATATGATGATTATGTTAAAATACAAACATAATAATTATAATTAATGATTGGAAACACTAAGTTTGACGCCCTAGATCGCCTTTCCCGTTTAAAACATCACAATTAACTATTATCCTAGAGCTCTGTCTCGCGTCACAAAACGTTACCAACGAAATCTAAGGTAACTTATTACTGCGCACCTGGTCAGTATAACTGGTCAAAGGGGAAAAAATTGGCGAAAGGGGAAGCCCGTCTATGGCCCCTCCATAGGCTTAGTACTCTATGGTGTAAACAAATATAGGATGTCGGTGAGTTGAAAATCGGTAGCTTGTGAATCGTGAATTGGTAGTTTAAGAACGTCGGAACGGCCACAAATATCAGTCCGATTTAGCCGATTATCGGATGTCGAATATCAGATGCTGTTTGCAGAAGGTTTAATGTTTCAACAGATCGGTCCGGTATTTATCGAACTGTCGGACCGATAAATATCGGACTGTGAACTGCTGTTAGTATTTGCAAATAATGCACATACGGTGCTACGCCACCGCTACGAAGAAATTAAAAAGGCATAGGGGACTACCGATAGAAGTGAAAAAAAAAACTATGAATAACGGTGGTTTTTAATTTATAAGTACATAACGTATAATAACGCATTTGTGCCGAGAGCATGTCATGACGCGAACCCATAACATTTCCTCTTACCAAAAATCGCCCAATGCGCCTAAAGAAGTTTTCACTTCAAAAAATCCTCTAGCAATAAATAAATAAGCTAGACAACAGATCAGTACGATTTTTATTGAACTCTCGGGCCGATAAATATCGGATTTGAACCGCAGTTATTATTTTCAAATATAATGCACATACGGTGCTACGCCAAGGCTACGAAGACATTTAAAAATTCCCCCGGCAATAAATAAATAGTGGATTCGTAGGTCGTATTTCAGAAGTTGTTCCGTACAGTCTGACGGCGGCTAGCGACAAAATATCTACAATTCTAATGAAGACCACGGCTGCACTGGATAAGAGGTCCATGCATTACAAATTCGCGGGAAAACTAACTTCCTGTACCGACGCAACGCAATTAACATATGACCCCTAGCTAAATGGAGTTTTTGTTAGAGTTAACAGGTCGAATACTGTGTAATTCTTTTTTAATTTAGTCTCCTATTAATATTATAATTTAGCCATCCGCCTGGGTTCGCCCGTGGAAATTTATCAAATCTGAAATCTTCCTCTATTTTTTCGGTTTCAGTTGCAAATATTATTTTTTTCTAATAAAACCTATAATATTTTCTTTGTATCAGTGAAATATATATGTTCTCTTCTTAGCAAACAAGAAGCAAACTCTGGGTACCCAGGAACCTATAAAACGGTACCGATTGCCAGTTTTATATAATAGAGGACAGTTAAAGAGAACAAATACACATATATAAAATATATATTTGCGCAAACGGTAAGTGACGTCACTTTCACCTAAATGTCAAATAAATAACCACAAACTAGTAACTATATTATAATAACTGTCTGACTAAGTTATTTTCTTGTTATTTTATCTAATCTGTGACCATAATTTTGTTAGTTTGCAAGATGTGACGTCATCGTCGTTTTCGCGGGGATTTGAAAAATAAAATAAAAAATTGTACATGATATAAAATTTTCTAATTATTTTATTAGGTATTATAAATCTTACAGCTATAATTTAAAAGTATTTCCAAAAAATTGTCAACGCCCCATTTAATGGGTAACTAGCTAAATGTGGCTTATGTTACCAAATACTCTGCCAACACCACACAGTATTATAGATGCCGTGATTATACGTTTACGATGAGCAGGGATCCAACAAATTACTTCTTAACTGAAGACGAGATGACATCGTAATGACATTACAGATCCACGTAATTGTTATTTAATTGGCTCGATATTGAACTAAGTTTATTAAAATCCAGTTTAAACTTTATTTTAAAGTGGATTAATAGTAGATTACTGACCCGAGCAGAAAGTAACTTCTTGTTGCACCGAGTGTCAGTATGGGAGTCCGAGCACAGCATAGAAGTGCGTGAGGAGTGTGATAATGCTGGTACAATGAATATTTTAATCGACCAATTTTAAATTGTCATCCTTTCCTTTAATTTAATTTAAAAAAAATATTACAAATAATAATTTTTGAATTGGAATATGAGTAGATAAGTAAAAAAAATTTTGCCGTCACGAAACGCCCGGCATATGTCGGTATATATCGAAATTGACGCGTGTCGAATAGGGAGGCACAGTAGACACACTCACACGGGGAAGCAACTAAGTGTATAGTATACGCGCCACACGCACGCACGCACGCACGCGCGCACACACACGCACACACACACACACACACACACACACACACACACACGCACACACACACACACACACACACACGCACACACACACACACACGACATATGAGTCGGTTTTACCCCCAAAGAGCACCAATAGATGTTATCACATCAAAAACTACAGTAAAAATAAAAGCTTAGGACAAACAACCTATTCTGTTTTAGACAACTAGGTAAATGTCGACATTTTTACTAGGTATAGGGGCCTTGATAGTGAAAAAAGACAGCCTTCCGTAAGGCAATCGACAGAAAATTTGGTACACACATGAAGTCATGAATAAGTAAACAAGAACGCAAGATTGACGTTAGGTTTTCCTTTTATTTGCGCTTGTCACGTGACAAGCGATTGGCAGTTGTCGGCCGGGGAATAACGAGGCAAATAGTAAATATATTATTATACCTACAAGAAAGCGGTGCTAACAGAGCTGATGTGAATGTAAGAGTTATAGTTGCAGTTTTAGAATGAGAAAGTTTGTTCTGCAAATGACTGATCCAGGGCAAAAAAACACAATTAGCTAATTCTTCTTCTTTTATTGTGGCTGGTAAATGTTAATCGATGCCAATGTCAAGTATTATAGCCTGTATTGTTTCAATATGCCGATTAATCGGTATCTAAGATGATCCCGCCGACTGTGATACGTCTTATTAATCACAGACTAATCACAACTATCACAGCGCGGGCGGGATTAAACCGGATTCCCCATCATGTCACGACGGAACGTGTGCGTCGGTCGCCATGACATGACTTAGAATCAATTACCTATTGTGTTTAACTGTCACTTCTTGACGAGTGACCGATTTACTGACTGACTGAGTGATAGTCTGATTCATTGAAATTCTAGATATGCCATGTAAAATGCCATCTGTATAATGTTTTTTTTGACGGGGGTGATTTATACTTATTGTACAAAAAAATATATTACGAAATCTTCTGAATAATATCTAGATTCTGCCCCGGCCTTGTAAACAAATAGCCTAATATCTGCTTGATTATCTAGAATCGAGTATAGTTTTTATAAGTGTCCCGTATACAGAAAGGAATCCTATTGTTGTGCCAACAATCCGTCCGTCTGTCAGTCACGGACCTCTAATTTTCCCATATAGTCTTTGAGTATTAAGACTAGAGGTGTGAAGCGGTAAATCACCAAACAATTTTTTTGCCACTGGCTGGGGGGAGGTAGACACCAGTTAGCCCTGTACCACTGTATTTTTCTGTCATTTTATTGTCGCAACGGCTTTTACGTTATATAAAAATTATGCTAAAATACAAACATAATAACATGATTGGAAACACTATGTTCCCGCAAATTAGACGTCCTAGATCGCCTTTCCCCGACACAAAACGGTACCAACGAAACCTAAGGTAACTTATTACTGCTCTCCTGGTCAGTTTTAATGTCAAAGGGGAGCCTGTCTATGGCCCCTCCTTAGGCTTAGTACCTTATGCATATAGTGCATATAGGTACAGCGCCTCAAATACGGAGAGAATTTGCTTAGTTTAGCAAAGGTATATTTTTCACATTTTTATTTCAAAGATTAAGTTATTTTAAGCAACTAATTTGAGTACTTTTATTTTCTATCCAGTACCTACTTTTCTTAAAATACGAGTAAATCATAACGACAAAATGACATCATAATTTTGGTAAAGTACCGTTTCTGTCCCGTAGTACTCCTCGTTTGTGATAAAAGTACCCCGTGGCACTAGCAGTAATACAAATTAATTGAGAAATGAGGCAAAAGTCTACTTTACCTAAATGATGACGTCATGTCTGTGGGCAAAACTGTGGGGAGTGTTCAGAAGAACTCCGTAACCTCGTCCCTCCATCTCCTTTTCGCACCCGCACTGCTCGCACAGGATACAGGTTTCATCCTCACACAGTGGACACGTTCTGCATACGAACGAAAAAATTCAGCGACTTGTTCCTGTGTCGCACTGCCAAAGTGGAATGAACTTCCGGCGTCGGTTTTTCCTCCTTTCTACAACCTGGGGTCCTTCAAGCGAAGCGTGAAAAAACATCTCTACGGGCGCGACTGGCGGACTGTATTATGATCTGCCAGTCGCGCGCATTCATGGACCAGCTTAACAATCAGGCGGTGGCAAGGTCACATGTCGTCTTCTCTATAAAAAAAACTTATTATATTTATATTATATTATAGAACACAAAAATACCATTGTTTTTACATACCGAATTATCTAAACTCCAAAACAACCGTCAACCCTTCAACCTATTTTCTTTAAACCCCCATACCGAGGTCAATTGACTCGTTTCCAATAAAAACCCACTTGTTTACTTTAATATCCATTTCAATACTCTTCATACATTGCCATACAAAATTGTAATCACATTAAATTTAATAGTACTCACATAGCGTCACACCTCTTTCCTATTAAAGTAAAAAGGGAAATATGAGAATGCCCTTTCAAGCTTTTATCCCCATTTTCATTTCCTGTACATCACGTACGAACGCTTTGTGTTGGGTCTCGATGTGTGACTTCGAACCGCTTGATATAAACGGGTATGCCTTGAGAAATGTCTAGGTTCATAGAAGGAAATTGTTTAACATTATACTAGAATTTCTAATATACTATACAATCCATATGGGTTGGATTGCAATCACTGCAATGTACTAATAATCTGACAGAGCATTGATGTCAGAAATAGTGTGGATATTGTTGTCACATTTCGTTAGGTTATAGCCTCAAAAAATAGCTTTGGTGCCCTGTTCAGTTTCGGGATGGGGAATTAACATAAAAAAATCGACCGACACGAAACGGAAGTGACCAAATATTAAGAGGATCGTGTAGCTCAGCGTACGCAGCGAATTAGGTATTTAGAAAATCATATTCTGTCTCAAGCGCGCTCTTCCCCCGGGCATCAGTGCGACAGAGAACACTGCAGCTCGTGAGTGTTCGTAGGTATGTTCTTCGTTGAAAATTGCGTTTTGGGGGAAAACGATTTACACCTACTAAACTATAACTAAACCTTATAATTTTGGTGTCAAACGTTTTAGCAGATTATAATCTACGTACGTACATTTTGCTTTTTTTGTAAATTTTGCTTGGTTTCTCAAATACAGACGGTTTATTACGAGCAAATTATGAACCAAAAAAACCGAGATTTGAGGGGCTTATAACTTTTGACCTATTACGAATTTTGAAAAAAGGAAAAAATACGTACGTAGTTTTTCATTATGTCAGTAACATATTACAAAATCGTTAAAATTAAATGATATTTAGGGGTAGTAAAACGTTTTCTCCGTTTGTATGGACATGGACGCGGTACACTACACTCTTAAGGCTCTATCTTATCAACATATTCTCACACTTTTGCGTAATTTTCAACTATTGCTGATGCCCGAGACTAGCCCGCGTTAAAATTGTTTAAAACCATAAATATTTCCTTGATAAAAAGTAGCCTACATCTCACTGCAATGGAAAGTCTTCTATCGTCAAAATCAGTATAGTCCTTTCGATCTTCCCACAGACAGACAGACAAAAATTAAAAAAATGCGTGTATGTGTTATGGCGTAGATTAAAATTAAATAATAATTACTACGTTTTGGTACAGAGACACGTCAATTTTATTTATTTGTATAGTCAACTATCTGCCCCGGATTTCAATGTTAAAATTTTTGGAATATTAAAACAATCTGTATTAATTCGGCAGTTTTTCTTCGGTTTAATTTTTTTTAAATAAAACAACATATACCCATCTGATAATAGATCTTTATAACTTTAAAAAAAGTTTTACATCGATCCAGCAGTTTTGGAGTTTTCTTATAAAGAAACACACACACTGTTTTTTTATAATATAATGACATATACTTCTATATTTTTTTCTTCTTTACGGGTTGCCTTACTTACAGCTCCCGAAATCGTGTTATCGGTCCGAGGGTACCCAGCGGAAGACCAAGTCTCCCTCTTTCAGCCGATGGTATTTGTGAGGCCATACCTAACGAGTGGCCAGTTCTGTTGAGGTATATTTAGATGGATCCTTGCTAATATCCTAAATGCGAAATTGTGTTTATTTGTTTGTCTTTCTTTTACGCCACAACAGAGCAACGGTTCGACGTGATTTTTTGCACATACATAATTTGAAGGCCGGCCATGTGAGAGGCCAAAGTGACATATCAATTTTTATTTAATATTTCAATGTTTTTCACGGGCGAAGTCAGGGCATAAAGCTAGTTGGTAAATAAAAGAATCGTTTTCAGTGCAATCCATTTTAAAGTTGTAACTTGCGTACTGTCGGTGAGCAAGTATAGACTAATAAATGAGTTGTTCAGCCCACAGGGAAATTAAAAATAGTTCACTTCAATCCTCAACACTTAGTACGAGCATTCACTGTAATAAAGTAACTTTTGTAATAAATGGGGGACATTTTACATTTTAAAAAGGTTAAAGTTATGTGAGTTCGTTTGTAAGAAGTAAATTACTGTACCGATTTCATAAAATACTATATCGAATTCGCCCGTGGTTACTGCTCCGCTTCTTTTGGTTGTAGCGTGATGTAAATAAATAACAATATATCCTAGTAAACGGGGTATTTACGGGAAAAAAAATTTTAAACTAGACCAGTAGTTCCATAGATTAGCGCATAGATATTCAGCTTTTAGTATATATATTTCACTGTTATAGGAAGCTACATTATTCTAGATTCTAGATGAACATAAGCTAGATTCAGCTCACAGCTTCACCAAATGGGGAAGGAAAAAAGACTACTAATTATATTATATTAACTGTCTGTCAATCTGTCACTGACTAATTATTTTCTTGTTATTTTATCTAATTTGTAACCATCATGTTTTTGGTTTGCGTGAATGTGACGTCAGCATCGCGGCTATGACGTTTACGCGGGAATTTTAAAATTAAAATTAAAACCCCTATTGTGTGTAGACAATGAAATGTATTTTCAAAAAGTATTAATTTGATGCTTATATCGAGTTGTAGCAAACTTGCTCGACTTTAAATGAAATTTAATCTGCATGTAAGTTATAAGGGAAGCATAATGAGTTTTGTTAGCCGCCGAAACAATTATAAAGTTTTCTAATTTAATTTATGCTTTATAATAGACAGTCATATGGGAATGTATAATGATATTAAAACTTCAACATGCCTTTAGTTCGTTGGCGTTTTGAGTAATTTGTTTGTTTATATAAATACACTGAAAACTCGCTGTTTATAGCCGGTTATAATAATGGATGAATGGAAATTAATTGAAAATAAGAAGAAGGTGTTGCCAGCCGTATTTAAAAACTAAAAGTCTATGCTAAAAGTACGTTTTTTCTTGACATCCAATATATTTGGGTGATTGTCTCTTTTATTCGGCGGTGCGCTACTTGCCCCCCAAGACATTGCCCGTGTGAACCTCGACACCTCCATGGTGATGATATTGACCCTCATTGCTGTATTCGTGTTCGAATGTTCACTCTAATATCATTTTTTTTTACAGAAATGTATAGAAGTTATCCGGCAAAATAGCAAATACCTACGCAAAATGAATACCCCAAGTGTGGTCGCACCATGAGATTTTATTGTCATGCTGTCCTGTTCAGGGTTGGCCAAGATTGAAAGTTGACACGTTCGACATTTAAATTTATAAGAGATGACATATTCGATATTAGGAGTTGTCACATTCTTTCTTAATGTATAAAATCGGTCACGTTCGATATTTGAATTTTTGATACATTAAACCTTAGTATCGAGGAAAGTGGTACTGCATATTCTCTCTGCATAACCCTATTGAAAACATGCGTGATTGTATTTCTGTATGTATGAATAGACTTCTTCCTTCCTTGTCGGTTTACTCTTGACAGAGCGGTCGTGGTCTTCATGTTGCAGCAAGATTCCGGGCTGCCGTGATTCGTCTCTCGATGCGGCGCCACCCGTCTCTGTCGGCTGTGACACGTGTACACTCATGCAATGGGCGACCCACCGCAGAGTTAATCGGTCCATCGCATGGGTGATCTGCCGCGTGTTCTTGTGCCCTCGACCCTACCCTGCACGACAAGGCGCTCTATGGAGTCGCTGTCCCGCCGCGACACGTGTCCAAAGAATTGGAGTATCCTAGTCTGGATTATGGCTGATAAACGCTGCCTGATGTCAAGTTCCTAGAGTATCGATACATTGGTGCGAAATTCCGTCCACGACACTCTAAGCATTTTACTCCAGCACCACATTTCCAGGGCGTCTGTCTTCTTCTTCTCAACTTCTCTCAGTGTCCACGTCAGAATAGACTAAGCGACAAGAGATTACACATAATATATGTGAAATATAATATTGTATTTTTTAATAGAGATAGTATATCATTACAAACAAAAATCTAAAATATACATTAAAAATCTTAAAAACCTTAAATACCTTAAAACAAAAACCTTAAATACCTTAAAACTAAAAATAAAAAGAAAAAGGATGGAGGAATCAAAGATAGAATACCTCCTCCAGCTCTGAAGACAATCCAATCGTGCCAAGAACACTCGCTGCGTTACCCCTTTGAATCTCCAAGCTTATGCGGCGAATGAAAAAACTCTTAGCTCGGTGATCACCAGACTTTTCGATGAGAAGTTTACCAATTTTATCAGCAAACTTCTTGGAGTCTGATGACCACGGACCAAGAGTCTCAACCGCAAAAGCAAGAAATTCAAAGTGATCTAGCAGCGAGGAATATTTTTGAATTTTTAAATGTGCCGCCTCAGAAGCTGCGGCACCTGCAGAGCTGGAGGAGGCGGCGACATGACTTGGAGCCAGCGTGTCCACGCATGTGGCGTCCCACACCAGAGCGCGGCCTCGAGACCATGGCACCAGGGTCATGCCGTCCGGTCTTTTGCCGTCCGACCGGCTAAGGCCGGGGGGTTCTAGTAGACATGGAGTGTCAGCCGAACTCAAAGAACGTTTTATTATATTATTTATTGCTATATGTCTTGGAATTCGACCGGCGCTCCTTCTACAGGATAGGCCGTGGTGTCCATTAGCCTCAACATTTGAACCACATACACATAAATGTGGTTGACACAGCTGTGCCCCTATGCGTAGCCCCACACAAATTCGCAGAGTATTTTTGTCTAGGAGTGTGCCTAAATTTTGTGAAGGATACACTTTTAGCCATGCGCCTGATTCCAGTTCACAGGATGCTATAATTCTCGCCCTGTCTGATTCAGAACTAGCGGCTATAATTCTATTGAGCGTTATTCTTGAAAGAGGATAGTCCCAGCAAGATTGACTATCTAATTTGGCAGGTTTGTTAGTTCCCGGACATAGTACACATAATATATGTGTACATTACTATATTACCACTCAAGGGACATTTTTGCTATGTTTGCGAACCCTTGTCATAAAAGTTGAAAACTCACGAAAACTGTTGATGGCACTGTCGTAGGCATTTAACCGAATTTCGTCTCTTGTGAATTAAAATACCTCCCAAAAATAACTTCATAATTTTTTCCAGCATTTACAATACCTTTTCTAGATTAAATATGACAGAAATATTAATCCTTATCGTGCCTAAACCTAACAGCTTTCCAGCCAAAGATGTCAATATAAATTATTATAGCTTGCGACGTGGTCAGATAAATTAGAAACTATGTCCACATTTAACTAGTTAAATGGTTGGTTAAGTCCATTGGTAAAATAAGGAAGGCTTAGTGTTCCGCTGAATATCCTGGGGTCGTCACGGGACGCCCTGCAGATGTGAAACATCGAAAATGACGCGTCGAGTATGCTGTAGTCAAATAGAGAGGCGTACGCAGTACACGCACTCACACGGAGAAGCAACAAAGTATATATGGGAGTGGCGGCGGAGAGGAGTTTAAAACGGCGGGAAAGAGGGAGCATAACCATAGATTAAATAATGCATAACGCAGTTTTCCATCATGACATACGCGTCGGTCTTACCCCCAAGGCGCGCCAAGTTTCACATCAAAAATTCGCCCGTGGATTTTTTTTAAATATTCCATGACTTTCCGTCCCTCCAACCATATCCTCTTACTGTCTCTGTGCAAAAACATTACGTCGATCCGTTGCTCTGTTTTGACAAACAAACTGTATAAAATTATTAACGTTTAGGGAATAAAATAAAGGGTTTTTAACATGTTGGCTCCAATCCATTTGCTTATGATTTTCATATTACATTCAAAAGATATTTTAAAGTTAAAATGTTAAGAAATCTTTTGATAAACGACAACAGTAGTGCTGGGCGTGTGGCCAAATGTCGTCTCATTTAGGTCAATGTGAGCTCCGTACGTTCAGCTATGGTTATAGCCTAGATGTGTCCTACTTTCCCAGAGGAGCCATATTACTGTTTTAATATTCTTCATTACGTAGGTGCTGGCAATGAGTCGATTAGGAATTGAGTACGATAACTGTGGGTTTTTTAAATAAAGGTCAAAAATTCTGCGAAAAAAGGTCACTCGTTAGGTTGCCTCAAAAACCACTTTCTTACTCTACGGTGACGGTAAAAGTATCACTGATACAATTAATAAAGAAAAAAATATGTAAAACAAATTAGTTCTGAAACTTACGACTGTAGGTGCGTCGGTGGCCGAGTGGTTAAGACGTCTGGTATTAACTAGGCAGACCACGGCTCGATCCCGGATCCCGGCTATTTACCAATGGGTTTTTTAATTAAAAACTTATGTACATAATCCAACAAACCACACTTAGATGCTTTTCCATCTAAATATACCTCAACGGAACTGGCCACTCGTTAGGTATAGCCTCACAAATACCATCGGCTAAACGAGGGAGACTTGGTCGGGTACCCTGGAACCGTAACACGGTTTCGGGACCTGTAAGGCGACCCGTGAAGAAAGAAAAGAAAATTTACGACTTTAATTTTATAAGCAGGATTGAGAGAGAATATAATGCTTTATATATAGCAAATGTACACTCGCCTGCAGTGAAATCTCGCCCGTTTTCACAAATAAACATTTATATGTGTCGAGAGAAATTGAGAAAAACGATATTACTTAGACAAGGAAATTAGTTTCGATAGAGATCAGAAAACAGTTTAACATAATAGTTATAATAATATAGGACATTAGTCTGAAGGTTACATGACAAAGATTTCCATTAAAGAATTAAGATATTGTATGATGAGATATAATACTCCACCTGTATCACTGTAATTTAGCATATAGTTACTTATTCAATATATCTAAGTGAAATAGTCGTTATTTTTTTAATTGGTTATATTGAATAGGAAATATGGGTGGTAGAATAAAGGATTATTCTGCCCCTGCTGTCTCTTTCATAATCTATCACAAAACTCTATTTTTTTAAGCGCTCTTTCCATTTATTCATCAATTAAAATATAAAAAAATATTTTATTATTTTTGCAAAATTAAAAATCATAAAAAATGTTTTTTTTATTTTCAATAAGCTACAAAAAAAAGCCAAATATATAATTGAAGTATAATGGTATAAGAGCGCTTAAAAAAATTTAGAGTTTTGTGATAGATTATGAAAGAGACAGCAGGGGCAAAGTTAAACCACCCATATTTCCTATTCAATAAAACCCATTGAAAAAATAAGAGCTATTTCACTTAGTGATATTCAATAAGTAACTATATGCTAAATTATAGTGACACAGGTCTATTATTTACATAGAAATTGGGAATAGTTTATCCCAGAAAAATTCCCAGTATAGGACCCTTAACACTAAATTTAAATTAACTAAAGTAGGGAATAATTAAGGCAAACTGAAATAACCGACTGAAGATCGCGGGGCGGTCATCTAGGTTTATGACGTGCGTCCGAGCTACGGTTTCATAATGAGTGTGTCTGTTTGTGTGTGGGTCATGCAAGTGTGAATAGATCCCTACAAGAAAATGAAGTAAATACATATTCGGAATCAGCGAAAAAAAGACGCATCTATTAGTATTTTTATTTTTTTATTAAAACATTACAACCGAAGATAACTGTAAGGAAGAAGGATACATTTACCGTAAGAACGACAAAAACTAAGCAAGAAAGTCATTTCTACCATGCACTAAAAAATAAAGACGTATAAAGTTACGTGTAAATTTTGAGATTACAATTTTTAATTCAAATTGATAAAAAATCGTTTCTGAATTAACCGTTACACCTGCTTATAATTATGACTGCGTTGTTACTATGTTAAAAGGACGCCCGCTATGAAGAAATTACTTTTATTATTAATCTAGTATTTGGAATAAAATACAACTATTGTTATGTATTGGCGCCCTGTTAACAAGTGCCAGATTTTTTATTTGTATTTTTATACTAAGCAAGAAGGGAAAAACTTCATTGATTTTCTAAATAAATAAAATCAAGGGAAAATGTAGAGTACGTTCTAATACATATAAAGACATCATTAAAATATTCCAGATACAGCTTTTCTGAAGACAGCTCGTTATAAAAAATCTAAAACCCTAATTATTTATTTTCTCCATTAGATGCGTTCCTCTTGCTTAGGACGGCAGTCTAGATTTGTATAAGATAAAAGAACGTTGTCACATACAAAACTAATCATAAACTAATATTATTTAGATCGAAAAACTGAAAGCAATTTTCCACTTCTCAAATCGTAACCTAATACTTATATTACACGCCAGTTCTGAAACTGAAATCACATCAAGTGATAGCAAGTACATTTTGTACAGAGGCGATTCTTACACTCAAATCGCCCTTTAAAGCTTTATCGAACCGCTTCCGCTTCCGGGTCACGATCGCGTAGTATCGATTTTCTATTTGTAGACGCTCACCTGCATTCTCTTCTTGAGACTGGTGGTATCGTTTGTAAAAGTAAATGTATTTTATTGAAAATCGTTAACACCCGTGTAACATATAGCTACGATGTCGCACGGGATATTGATTTGCAGATACACTTGTGTCAATTGTAACACTAATTATATGAAATAAATAAAATAAAGAAAAGTAGTTTACGCTGGTTTGGATACGTTGAAAGAATGAAGGATGAAAGATTGACTAAAAACGTTAATTTATTTATTTATTTATTATAAATAGTACACACAATCGCCGAGCATATATGAACGGTATGATGAATATAAAAGAAGCGAAAGAGGTATGTTAGGACGATATCAAATGACATTCGATAGTCTCTGCCTACCCTTCTTGGGATAAAAGGCGTGATGATAGATAGATTAAGATAGATACATAAATGTGTGTTCCGGTATGGGAAAGCGCTGAAATGCTCCATATATTTATTTTATATTGATCGAAGCGGGTAGTATATCAGTCCTTACCATCGCACACGATAGCGCATGCACAAGGCATGGCAGAATACTACAACCCGTATTCAAAAACAATATTTAGCAAATAAAAGTATTATCATGCTCCTAACAAAATGTCCTATTGTTCACAATATAGTTACTGAATATTGGATAGTATAATTTCTCAAAGTGTCCGCCAACAAACAAGTAACGTTTTCGAAACGAAATTTTGTCTTTGTCGACTGTACGTTCGCATTGTAATAAATGAAAATAAATTAAAAAAACATATTATTAGATTATCGCAATGACCTACTAACAATACATGAATATAATCTAATGTTTTATATACCTAAACCTTCTTTGTGTATCAATCTATCTATTAGTGAAAACCGTGTCAAAATCGGTCCAGTAGTTTTTAAGCTTATTAATCTCTGATATACCAACATCTATTTTTATATATATCTGATTACTTTTATCTGTTTGTGCTTTATAGACTCAAAATATACTGGACCGATTTTGTTACTGTTTACGCAATTAGTTATAAGGATGTGTGAGAGAGTGTGTGGGTTTCTTTGCTTATTTGTAAGAAGTAAACACAAAAAGTGTCTTGGCTGAGTTAAAAAATTATTTCGCTACAATATTTCAGATGGACAAAGTCTAGGTTTTCGCAGAAGTTTACTTTCAAAAAGTTAGGGTTTTTAATATTATTAATAAAAAATTTAATATTATTGCTAAAATAAAGTTTGTATACGATATTTTACTCCCGCTTTATCACTAATTACGAACTTATAATTGCAATGAAAAATTAATTTGTAAATTATCCATTTATGAAGCAATTTCAATACAAAAACAGGGCATTTTATTTATACGTACAACTGGTACTCGCAGTAGGAAAAATTGCATATCGATTCTGGAGTTGTGCCAGCCGTTGCAAAATTGTAGATTGATGAGTTCTACGATACAGTGCTGAATTTATTCAAAATGAAATTTTTATTTACCAATGTATCCATTGAATTTTTTTTTTAATTTTGAAAACGCATTCAAAATTTTGTTTGTTAATTTTCAAAATCTATAAAATTTGACAAATCAATGGTGTTTTATGCTGCAGATATTTTAGTCGCTTTTGAATAGATTAATTTAACATACAGGTTATATACATAAATTGTTTTATTTTGAAAAATAAGAAGTTGGGAGTTAAACCGACACAATAACGAAATATATAAATATATTTTTGCCATCAGTGGATTGGGTCAATAATTGCATTTTTTTTAATCTTTGAATGTAGTATTGCGACTAAAATCACTATCTTCCATATTCTTCCATATTAAAGGTAGGTCCAATTCTACGTCTTGTCATGGCTACCGACGCACGCGTTCCATCGTGACATGATGGGGAATCCGGTTTAAATCCGCTCGCATTGTCATTAGTCTGTGATTAATAAGATATATTACAGTCGGCGGGATCATCTTAGCTACCGATTAATTTTGATACTATAATAGTAGTTTATGATACGGGATCACAATAGGGGTAATTAAAACACAAGTGGATGTTTTAATAGCATCCACGAGTGTGTTAATTCCAAGTTATGTGCCCGTTCATACACTACTTTATCTAATCCTATGCAATAGTACAAAACAAATTGAACCAAGATATTTTTCATAATCGACAAATTGGCGGCAAATCTCGGTTACCTACTTTCTGCGCATGCGCGTTAACTGTCAAGTGACTCCCACATGGGAGTGTCGATATTTTCATAGAGTTTAATGTGGCTGCATAACACATATCCTTTGCCCTTTCTGCATTTAAAAAAAACATTACGATATCGTTTTTTATGAAAACTTCGGTACTATAATACATTATAGTATCGAAGTTTGACATATTAGAGACGCGTGTATGTAAAACATATCATTATGAAGTATAATTCGATTTTGTAATAGAGATTTTACGTTATAAGGGTAGATAAAGGCTATAGCCTTGACATTGGCAAATCATCGATACCATTGGTGGAGCCACAATAAAAGAAGAAGAAGAAAGGAAGGTCCAGATGGTCCAAAACTTCCACCCTGCAATGTTGCCTACCCTACTTATATACCAATAGGCGTGACTATATAATATACCACATATAACGCAAGTATGTCGTCAATTATTATTCGAAAATCGATACTGCGAGTAGTTGCTAGTGTTACCCGGAAACGGATGTGGCGTCATAAATCCACTGTTTCAGTCCGCCCAGTCAACTTCCTGTGAAGCGATCTGTGGGTACTTTGACGCCATTGTTTGATGAAACTAATGGATCGTTATATCCAAATCATAATAAAATTCACCAGAAAAAACCCAGGAAAATAATTATTTGGTTAATTGGTACAAACAGACGTTAGGTTAGGTTAGAAATACTATCGACTAAAAGAGGAAGACTTGGCTGAGTAGGTATTCTGGGACCGATAACACGGTTTCCCGAGCCGTAAGGTAGACCCGTTAAAAAAAGACAGGCAGTCATGGCGACAGAAGTAAAAACTTAAAACTATGAATAAAAGTTTTTTTATAAGTATATAGCGCGTGCCTTAAGAAGTTTTAACATTAAAAAAACTCGGTCCGGAAAATTGCCTGCCTAAAATGCCCGACCCAGGCATACGTGGAAGACATGACGAATTTCTGCCCGTCCTGACTGTCCAGTCTCGGGTCGGTCAAACCATAGTCGGCATTTGTGCCGAGAGCATGTCGTGACGCGAACCTAGAAGATTTCCGCTACCAAAAAAAGTCTAACAATATCCTGGAATAACATAATTTTATCAAACAAAAGGCTGAGAAATTTTATTTACATGTACTTTTTCTAGAGGACATGAAAATAGCTTATCAGATAATCTCCAAGCGACTTTCGAGTTTTGGTAATTTTCCCAAAATTCAAATGTTTGTGGAGTTAATAAATATATTTTCATCAAGAACTTACGAACAACAAAACAGCAGTAAGGATCGACCGCCGGTTTTCATTTCACTTGCACAAGTCGTCCACAAGTCGGCGTCACTCAACTTTAATAATGATGTAAAATATGAAACTTTTCCTCGGCTCGAACCAATTTCACTTTGAAGTATCGTTTCTAGAAAATCGACGGACATTAATGAATTTTAACGATTTGATTCTTAATAACTTTAAAAATATTATCCCTTATTTCAAACACATAAACACATCTTCACGGTATTTATACCTTGCAGTGTGGCCAGAGCCATAGATTAAATACTCCCACCAATAACGGTGTTAACTTTTTTCCAGTTGTCCATAGTGTACCACTTCTTTAACAGACGTAAATATCTGATACTTTTAGAAGAAGTGAGGATGCAGGCTTTAGTTCAAAGTAGGGGCTGAATTTTCGAAATTGCAATTTTCATATTTATTATATCTTCAGTGGTTTAGTCTGTCCGTTGATTGTCATTTTATATATTCAGATGAGAATCAAACCCAGGACCTCTCAACCTAGTGTCCTTTTAATGTATTAGAAGTCATGTAGTTTCGTTCAGTAGGTGAAATAATTGTGGTCGTCTGATAGGGAGTTGTGTTTGTATAGAAGGACAAGTCGCGACATGGCGGGCTTACTTGATGGATGGTCCCCCGTCACAAATCAATCTTCGTTTCGTTGGGAACACAATCAAATATAGCTTTCTAGGTCTTGAGCTTTAATCTACAATTATATTTAACTAGAATCTAATGTAATTTTGTTTAGTTAATATTTTATCACTTTCTAATAAAGAGAAAACGTAAAAGGAAAAGTGCGTCGGTGGCCGAGTGGTTAAGACGTCTGGTATTAACTAGGCAGACCACGGGTTCGATCCCGGATCCCGGCCATGTACCAATAGGGTTTTTATAATTAAAGTTTTTATAATCTAAATAGACCTCAACAGACAGTTCTGTCTCGTTAGGTATAGCCTTACAAATACCATCGGCTAAAAGAGGGAGACTTGGTCTTCCGCTGGGTACCCTGGCACCGTAATACGGTTTTGGGGGCTGTAAAGGCAATCCGTGAAGAAAAAATTGGGTCCATCTGATTTGAAATCGATTAAAAGTCGATAAAAAATGGATTTGCCATTCCATCATGTTATATACCTACCTATAAATAAAAGTTACAGAAAACAGAAAAATACAATGCATCGCGTGAGATTGGGTGTACACTTAAGCATCTGTTCAGATGCGGCTATTCGCCTCGGGGACTAAGTACTATGCGTATCTGTAATTCCCATCTAGGCGTACAATGGTACACTGATTACACAAAGCGCCGCAAGCGATGCAGTCCCCGCTTGCTGAATAAGGACGGGTCCATACTGTACGTATGAAAAATTGTGATTTTATTATAGTGTAGCTGTGATGAAAGTAAACTTCAGTAGCTATGTACAAAATGTATATTATTTACAAGAAGGAGCAATGAGTATAAGAAAATAAATATAAAATAATTTACAACCACCATTCAAGCAATATTATTTATCTCTCTCTCAATACAACATTGACATATATATATATATATAAACTATAGCTGACAATGTGTTTGTTTTATAACTAAATTCTATACAAACTATTTACAGAAAATAAACAAGTAATATAGAGTCGCTACAATAGCTATAAATTATTTTCACGGTTTTACTCGTGCTGTTTTGATATAATTGTTTATATTCTAAATTTTTAATCAGTTATTTATTAATGTATGCCGAAGAACTTCTGTCACTCTCCGGCTCTGGACAAACAAATAAACACACTTTCGCATTTTTTATATTATTTTTAAACACAGACATTTCAATTGAGTTTGTTGTTTTCAATTTGTTCTGAGAACTATGGCTATTGAGATGTGAGCAGGTTTCAATCCGCTCAGAGTACAATAGGCGGTCATCTTAAATAATCATAAGGAAATCTGTCATATAAAATGGGTTCACCAATGTCAAACTACGCTTAACTGAGTAATTTTAAAGTCTGTGTTCTTTTCACGCCAAAACTACTAAACGGATTTTTTTGTGGTGTTCAATAATGGATAGACTAATTCACGAGGCAGGTTTACGGTATTAAACATGGACAACAAAATTTAAATAAAATTAACAATTCTTCAATAGAACTGCCTTCCTTCTGAGATAATGTTCTAGAAGGCTATTTCTTATCAAATTTATTGCTGTTTCCCAAACGTTTCGTCTCTTTCTTAGATCCTTACATACTTCTTTTGCTTCATCGATGCCTATACGCTGTGCACAGGTACTATCTATCTATCACCACTCCTTTTATCCCGAGAGGGGTAGGCAGAGACAATCGAATGTCGAAGAAACACGCGAATTGTATGTATTTAGATAAAACGCTATAAAACAAAATAATAATAGTTTACCAGTACTAAAGGTTTTGTCGTTGCCACTACAAACATCGTAAATCTAGCGTAATACCGTAACGTTATGTACGTTGTGCTACGCAAACTCAGCGTAGACTACTTGCTACGGGCGCTATTACTAAAATGTATTTGTTTTAAAAACTGAACAAGCAAAATACATTTATTACAAATGTTCTATCTATCTACTAATTATATTTTACTAGTGTCCCGCTATATATTTTTCCAGCAATTTATTTAATATTTGGACACTTGACTAAAAAGGTTTATGTGGCTGAAGTGAAAGGAAATTCTGGCAGAGGACGACCAATGTGTAGGTACTTTTATTGAACATATAAAAAATGTATTGATCGATGGAAATATTAATAGTACACACAATCGCCGAGCATGTATGAAAGTTATGATGAATATAAAAGAAGCGAAAGATCGTAACAAATGGCATTCGATTGTCTCTGCCTACCCCTCTTGGGATGAAAGGTGTGATGATAGATTTAATTTGAATACCTAGACAACAACGCTTATTACTACTTAATTCTAATTACAAGAAAAATAATACAAAAATCTTAAAATCCAGATTTTTCTAGTGATAAGATAGCGGACTTTTTTGTAGATCATTTTATTATACACAATTCTTTTCTACATGATTATAGGTAGATCTCTTAGACAGTATTCGCCATGAATGCGCGCTGAGCTAACTTTTTCCCAGATTTGATTCACGAATTGGTACTGGTAATGCTCAGCTCCTAAATGTGATTGTTCCATGTTTAAAGCCGTATACCTTCCTCTTGAATTAGTCTATCCTATATTTAAAACCACAACAGTTTCAGAAGTTTTGTCGTGAAAATATAAATATAAAATTAAGAGAAGCCAGGGGCGGGGTCGCTAGTAGGTACATACTAAAATAGACTGCTAAACATTTTAACATTCCTTTCCTTTGCCGTATTCATGTAAACATACTTAAGGAGACGCCTCATAACTTTTGTCCCATACAAAAACGGACTTCAGCAACTCTTGTACAAAACTTATTAAAAATAGCAAGTTCTAGTTAATGGATCCTAAACGTATATGGAATTATCTTTATACTAAATGTATAAAATATGGCAATATCAGCTACATTTAGGTTTTTTGAAGCCCTGAAAGTCAACAATTTCATATTTTCAACCAACTGCGACTTGAGTTCTCTTAATACCTACATTTACTAATGTATTTTTTTTACATTTCGAATAAAGACAATTTCACACACTTTATGGATCCATTAACTAGAACTTGCTATTTTAAATATTTTTTGTACAATACTTGAGTTGCTGAAGTCTGTTTTGTGTATTATCGCAAGACAGGTTTTGTTGAGAAATCGTACTTCCTCATGGTTCTGGTACGTAAATCTTGGTCTATCTTATCTTATCCTTGGTTATCTTATTGATTTTAATAGTAGTCCGTCCATCTTGCTCACATATTTATAAAGAGACATGGACAAAATAAGTCGCGCTTCGTTGCGCTGTGAACCAATTTCTCACAAAATTCATATTAAGTATGACACCACATCCTAGTTCATACCACCGTAGCATTACACCCGTACAGGAAATTAAAATCTACACCACCTGAACGTTATGACATTTCAATTCGTTACATAATTACTTGTCAAAAGTAGCTTCACTTCAGCAATGTGTATCATACATCTTTTTCTAACATAATTATATATTTTTTTATAAAATGGCTCGCATGAAAAAACTCGCAAAAGAAAATTTGGAACAGAAATGTAGACCCTACAAAAGACGATCTGAATATATAATTTTTATTACAGATGAAAATATACAAAATTCCAAAAATCTAGATTTTTAGTTATGGCATTATTATAAGAAAATATACACTGACGAGCAATATAAAAAAGCCACTTGCAAAGTGCCTAAAAATACCAATAATGCTATCTGGCGTGGTTTCGGAAATATTTCATGATAAGTTAGTGGCCGAGTGGGTAAGACGTCTGGTATTTACTAGACAGACCCCGAGTTCGATACCGGATCCCGGCCATGTACCAATGGGTTTTTTTATTAAAAACTTATGTACATAATCCGACAAACCACACTTAGAGGCTTTTCCATCTAAATATATCTCAACAGAACTAGCCACTCGTTAGATATAGCCTCACAAATACCATCGGCTAAACGAGGGAGACTAGGTCTTCCGCTGGGTACCCTGGAACCGTAACACGGTTTCGGGAGCTGTAAAGCAACCCGTGAAGGAAAAAAAAAAAAAAAAAAAAAAAAGTTTGTGGCTTTTTATATTTCTCGTCAGTGTATATTACCTTATATGTGAAGTCATAATGTCCTATTGCCTATGCAAAAATGGAAACTAAAATAATAACTAAAAAGGTTCACTTCAATTTTCCCCATATATCTCAAGTGCTTCCTCGTAATTCCCTAAGTACAGCATCAAGTATTAAAGTTAAGAATAGCTAATAAAGTGACTCTGACGCTCCGTAACTTACATTTTTTTAGCGTTCGTTTTACAATTTTTAGAGTTCCGTGGCCAAATGACGAAAACAGAGCTCAATTATACTTTGTATACTTACCTATATTGTTGTGTTGTGTATAGCCATTTCTATATTGGTGACCCCGTATGAACAAAGTTTCTCCAGCAACATACATGACCCCGCATCGTACTCCTACTTCCAACTGACGACATGTCAGTCCTTTCCAGGCCCCCGACATGACGACAGGTCATCCCCACATCACTAAATGTAATTCCTGATGTGCAGTCAACCACAGTCCATCCCAGCTGACTACAACACAATCCCACATAGATGTTGGTATCATACTGCATCGACCTCTGTCATGTGGCATTGAAACCTGTATCGCGCTTGTGAAAATATTTAATACATTGGCATATATGCAACTTTCCAGCGACACAACACGCATTGGGGAGCATTCCCTTTTACTCTGAGTCGTTGTATTGTTGTGTTGTGTATAGCCACTTCTATGGAACGGAACCCTATGCGCGTGTCGTACTTGCAACTTGGCTTTTTTTAAATATATTTATATATAATATGATACTTTACATCCTTGGAAAACGAGAAGAGGAACTCTTTGTATGAAATAATATCACATCCACAGAAGGCTCGACTCTCTTGCTTCTCATATTCATACATCTTTCATCAAATACTCAAGTACGATTGTACCTCTAAGCTATAGAAGCAATTTTAACATCCAGTTTTACTTATACATAAAAATTTTATTACCATACTTTCTCATGATCTGCGTCATAATATTATGCAGTCTCTAGAAATATGTTGTAGTGAAATATAGCTTTGCAGTGCAAAGCGTTGCAACTTCATGGATTATGCAACTGCCATATTTTATGATAAAACACTCATATGTACCGTGGCTTCATTAATTCCTTATTTTCCACAACGCTATGTTGAAATATTTAACACTAGAGGTCGATTTATATGAAAAATCCTTTCTCGGTGGAAATAGATTTTGTACTGGGATAAAAGCAACATACGAGTATGTGCAAAAAATCACGTCGAACCGTTGCTCCGTTTTAGCGTGAAAGAAGGACAAGCAAACACTCTGGTTATTCTTCTTATAACTATCTTCAAATAAGTTGAGCTGAAAAGAAACACATGGTCCAACTGCGCTTCATACGATTTGCATGGTCGTCCTCCCCACGCGCTCAATCTGGGTAACCTTACTGAATCTAGCTTATTTATACCGTCACGGCTCCAAGAACTGTGTTACCGGCCTCAGGATACCCAGAGAAAGTTTTTTCTTATTTAGCAGATGACCTTTTTGAGCCTACCAACATGGCCATTTCTGTTGAGGTATTTTGAGTTTGAAAAGCTTCTTAGTTTGGACTATTCATGGTTTATTAGACATATCTGGAATAATTTCATTCTTAAATTTGCACCACTCAATAAAAAGGCAGTAAATTTTAGGCCTTTGGAAAGGCAAATGTAAACTATCACACAGCCAAGTCTTCAATGTAAATGAATGTGTGTCGCTTTGTTGTCTTGTATTTTCCTCGTAGAAAGTACGATTCCTAACTCTTGTGGCTCAATTGCACAATTTATTCTCACAAACACTTAGCGGTTTGTCAGAGAAAAGTTTAAAAAGACTAAACTTGAGACATAATTAATTGCACCAGTCTACAAACTGCAATCAAAACAAAATAAGAAAATAAGATTAATTGTGAACGGATATCGCTGTAGGATGTACTTGGTGGACATAGAGACGCCATTGTCTATCGCCCAAAGGGAAAAGAGAGCTTTCGGTTTTCCTACAGCGCGAGCCAAGACGTTTCTATCATTGCAACTTTACGGCTTGAGATATTCTCACGAATGCCTTTTGTTTGAACGGAAGAGCTACTTGTGTACATACAAGAGTTTGCCAACGACTTTGTATGCTTTTAAATACATCTTTATACGACTTCAAAATATAGAGAGCTTTTCAATTCGGATGTATGTTTTTTATGTAGGTATGTTCACGCATGTTGGATGCCATTGTGATCGATAGAGTATTCATCTGAAAAGGTATTTTTCTTGAAAATTGGTATCAAGGGAGGGGGGTTGCCTTAAACTTTAAAAAAATCATAGGTTACTTGACTTAAAATTCAAAAAATATACGATACGCCATGACGCCCTAGATACGGCCATAATTGGTATTTAACAGTTTTCAGAAATTTGGAAGAAAGTTACATATTTAATTTATATCTCAGTGAAACGTGAACTGATTTAGTTGACGTATTTAGTAAAGTACCTACAGAAATAACCATAACTTTTCAATAGAAAACTTGCTATTGTAGCGGTCTCAATACTGAAACCTGTATCGCGCTAGTGACAATATTTAATAAATTGGCATATCAACTTTCAAACTACGCTCGGAGGAAGAGTATTCCCTTTTACTTTAAGTCGTTGGGATTGTTGTGTATTGTTATTTCTGTACTATAAAACACTCCTTCCATTTATTATTAGTTATTTAAATTTAAAATTTTGCTAGCAGACCTCATCGAAAGTTAAATCTAAAAAACCTTTAATATTTACTTAGCAAACTCTCAACCAATTAAATTTCAGTAATAAATCTCAAAATCGGTCTCTAATAGTTAAAAATCAAATATATTGAAGTATAGCCCTCTCGTAGTGACGCGGCCGGCTAGGTTTACGGTCGAACATTAACAAGTTTCTCGAGTGCTTTGAAAATAATTTTTGCCACGAAAAATCCTAATTGGCTTCCAAAACATTTCTAAATATCACTCAAGTTCTGTGAAATGTCGAAGTTCACCTAAGTAAATACTACCTCTGATTTAAATAAATTGACTAAATAACCTTGGATCCTTCAAGTTTAATATCTAATTTTATCTTGTACCAAGATTTGCCAGAGTTAGGGGTCGAATTTTGAGAAATCCTAAACTTATTTTGTAGAGTACTTATTTATTCAAAGTTTTAGGTAAATTTGACAAAAATAATTTTCCTAATATACCCGCTTAGGGGGTCAAATGTAAAAAAATGTGACGTGGAATCAATATTATACTTAGGTATGAGATGTATTTTACCTATACTTTTTAATACTTTATACACTTTTACGAGTTTTACGGTCCGCATGGAAATAGTGATAAGAATACTGGCTGCATTTCCGCTAGCGATGCTGATTCGTTAAGAGAGGAAGGAGTCAGCCCACTTGTCATCAGGGGAGACGATCAGTCGTGGGAATATATCTTTAATAAACCTCACGGACCTAGAGTATAACGGCACAAATTTATAGTTGTCTATAATTGAATTATATTTGCGCCGTTTTATACACTAGTTCAAGTAGGTAGGTTCAATTGTATTGTCGCCCGCGGCCGAAGTGCAAAGTATTGGATTTTTCGGTTAATGATAATTATTATAGAAATGTAGAGACTGGAAGACCTGATGATGTAAGGTTTCTACCTGAACTATTATAGATAGATAATAGATACAACTAAGCAAAGACTCAAATATAACTTGCTAGATCCTGTAAAATCCCACTTTAGAAAGCGTCAAATTTTTAACCGATTTCATAACGTCAATACCCGTTACACAATCCTTAAAAGTTACCTAGAAAATACAGTGAGATTGTAAAAAGAAATAGAGCGCGAGGAAAGCTGGATGACGACTCGTGTAACCCGGCAACTGTTTCCAACAAGTTTTCTGCAAATGACAGCTTCTTACGAACTTTCTCCACTTCACTGCAAACCACTTTTCACCGTTTGGATAGTATCTTTTACAATGCATCCTCGGGTAACAAGTTTTTAAATCTACGCAATAAATATCTATTGAGTGCTCGAACTTTTGAAATTGTGCCAACACAATAAATACCTAATGTCGGGCACTTCTTTTGCTTTTCTTTAGTGAAATCAATTTGTCTAGATTGTAGTTTTATTTATGGCTTCGCGATTAGTCGATCCAAGGGCGGATCCAGGATTTTGTTTGGGGGGGGGGGGGGGAGGCTCGAGCTTCATCTCAAGAATTTTAGAGTAGTTTAGAGTTAAAGGCACACACAATAAATAACTCAAGACTTAACTATAAAAATATAATTTAATTAATTTCAATCATTTAATTTTCGTTTAGCCCATCAGTTAGGTTTACCCAACTCTTTAATCTAGCTAATCTATTGTAAAGGGATTCCTAAGTTTTTTTTTAAATAGGTATACTGCTAAAATGCTAATAAAGGTTGTTATTTTTCACATTTGAAAAATATTAACTGTCGAATCTCTAGAGTCCTTCAATTAAAACTGCTAGGTACTGACATACAAATTAATTGACATTATTTAATATTCAGCAATACCACAGGACTTGTAAGTTCGTGAGTAGGATGGATTATAACTAAGTTAGATGCATCACTGTATTACCCAACTTTGATAGTTACCTACGAAGCGAGTGCTTACGTGGAATGAACTTAGAACTAGGGAACTAGGAATTCTACTCAGGTACTAGGATACATTAGTTTCGTCTAGAAATGTTAATAATAGGTAGAAGATATGTCCAGAAATAATTAGAAACTACATTTGCTTCACATAGCTATAATTGGGCTAATCTGTCTACGCACTAAAAAAATATCTTTTAGAAAACACTGAGACATTTCTATGTTTAGGGTACTATATCCAAAAAGTTAAACTCTAATAATTTCGCCATGTCTAATGTTCTAATTTCGTGTACAATAATTGCAAGAACAGAAAAACCTTTTTTCCGAACGTCAATATCGTTAAAGTTATTTTAAAAATGCTAAGTTATAAACATATTTACAATTAACTGTTATCCATGACTGTGTACGCATTGAACACAATCCAAGATACGATTTGAATGAGGCGAAAGAGATTTGTCAAAATCGTGGCAAGTGGATATCATTGGTGTCTGTGTATCCGAAGGCAAATAAGGCTTGCTCACAAGGAGCATATGTATGTAAGTTTTTAAATTCTGTCTGTAAAAATCTTGTCAAAATCGGTGTAGCCGTTTCTAAGATTTCCCTAACAAAACGACCGAAAAAAAATTATAACCATATTAGAAGCTTATGAAAGGCATTCGACAGACAGATTCTTAAATTTTATTTCTAAGTATAGAAAACACAAGGCAATACACTACCAAATACATATAAAATCGCCCTACCTTGTCTCTACCCCTCGATTTAAGTCAAAACCGAGCCATCTATCAAGGTGACACGCGGTGTGTTAGGTCAAGAATGTAGGTGGGAGAGATTAATGAACACTGTCACTCCGTAGACACGTATCTGTACTTGTCTAGTCCAAAGTGAATATTGGACTGCATATGTGTATAGTAGGGATTCGGACCGGCTTCGCCTGGATACAAATTGGTTTTCCAATTATTTGTACCCAACGCCTCTTACATGGTTTATCGGATTTATGTACATTATATTTCAATAAAATTCCGGCCAAGTGCGTGTCGGGCCACGCATAGTAATTAGGGTGCCGTAGTCTCTGCTCCAACCTAGGTTGTTGTTACTTGCAATTTTTTTTTTATTTCGGAAAGTTTATTTTTGTCGGTGCCAGTTATAATTTTCATTGAAAATATTTACTAAGGGCAGTATTACAGATTTTTAGATTAATAGTAGTTTTATGTAAAAAGTGACGGGGAGCACTTTGCAGACCACTTTGAAACTTAATATCTCGTAAAGGATTCCGTAGTCTCTGCTCCTAACCAGGATGTTGCAACACTATTTTATTTTGTATTTTGCAAAGTTTATTTGTCTCAGTGCCTGTTATAAATTTGTCATTGGTAGGTACTATTAACTAAGAAAAGAATACTATCGGCTAAAAGTCAACCTTGGTCTTCCGCTGGGTACCAGTGAATAAAAAAAACCTAATAAATAATTCTCGATATTTTCACAACATTGAATATTGCGCTAAGACAATCTGAACTTTACGTATGATTTAACTGCACAAATTTTTGCAATTTTTTTTTATAACGCGCATATTTATTATTTACTAAGTATCAGAGTGTTATGAAGAGGTTGCACTTCGCAGAGGTTGCACTTCGCAAACTCGTAGTACTTTTATAAGCAAATATAATGTGTCATCTGTCGCGCTCTGAACTTTGAAGTAGAGATATATATTGTACGTGGAAATATAAATAATAAACATTAATATAATATAAAGTATTTAATTAAAGTAGTAACATCAATTATATTAAATAAAAACTGATAATAATGTAACTGGAAAGTTTTTGTAATACCATGGTTTCAGCCCCTACATTATGTTTAAAATGGGCAACGAGCTAAATACAGACATTGTTACCAAGGCAAAAAGTATTTTAAATGAAGCCTAACGTGAACATTTACAATTCCGTCCCAATAAAGTTTTTCTTATTAGATTGCATTTTCCAGTAGCAACTATTCCCGTTCATTTTCAAGCAAGCAGGTATTACACTTCGTACAGGAAATTAAAATCGGTGCCACGTAACTTGAAACTTGCATAATTCGTTCCTCCAACTTCTTGTTCTCCTAGTGGAAATAAAGATTTACGACTGAATATCTTTTGTATTTTGAAGTTTATTTCCGACCTAGCACTAAGATGAATTATATTAATACTTTTCTTCAAATTCACTATTACTCATATATGCTTTGTTAGGCTAACAAACACCAACAAACATAATGTTCACAGCCTTTATACCTTACGGTGTGACCAGGGACACAGTGTCCACTTTCTTCTAGTTGTCCATACTGAACAGAACAGATGGCAAGCCTTTTCAAACATAGGAGAGTAAAGCTGGCTTGGTTTTGTATATTTTTATATTTATATAATATTTTGGATTATTTGAACAGATTTGGATTAAAGTCCATGTAGGGTTTTTCCTTTATATTCCATCGAGAATCAATTTTTTGCAAAGTCAACGAAATGAAAATCTGTTCTCTCTGTAAAAGCATCCCGTCGCGTCCTCCCTCCCGAGAGTCCCGAGGAATGATGTCGTTACCCGTCTCAGCCGGAATATTGGAGGAAATTAAGTGATTACTTACCCCACCGTTATTTTAAACGTCAATATGGAAATATCTAGACTTTACTTACGGCATTCCTTGTACCTACTGTTTTAAAATTCTTCTGTGCTATGTTTGGTAAACATTAATGTCAGTTCTCGTGGCTTATAGCCCGTAAAAGTAGTGAAATAATAACCCAAGCGTTCCATTTACTGATAATTTAATATCCACCACACATTTCGTTAAAAAGATTCTGTCATGAATATACTTGAGTTTTGAGCTATGTAATCAATGTTAGTATTCTGGTTATACGTGTATAAATTTGTATGAAATTTGGTGTAAGCATGAATTTAGCATGCTTTCGTTAGATGAATATTATAACACTTATTTGGCTGTTCGATGTTATATGCATATTCGAGTAGCTTCCAGAAAGCACGACTACATTTTAGAAAAAAGTTTTAATTAGAAGACATATAGGCCCTCAGACATTCTTAAAAAACTATTCTCAAAATGCAAACTCTACGAATAACAAAGCAAAGTAAAAATTCACTCATAACAAAACAAAAGGTATGTGAGAGAAAAATAAATTTACGAAAGTCGTTGTTTTCATCTCACACAATACAATATCCTTATTTACCGAGACCTAGTTCATAGTGAAAATGGAGCGCCTCGCCCTAGGAACCTTTTTCAGGTGATATTTTTTCAGCAGGTATTGTCTCGTGAAAAAAAGAGTACGTGATAACATATGGAAGTGTCGTTCAAGCGTAGTGCTCCTATAGCTGTTTCCATTAAAGCTAACGAGCGTAGATGGGAGGACAAAATGCTCTCACATGCCAACAATAGGCACCTTTACCTTACATTGTGTCCGATGTAGCGCATATTGTCCGCGCTTACACTGTTAAAACTGTTACGCAATCGACATTTTATTGGGCATGAAAATTTCAGGGACCCTCCATGAAAAGGCTTGTATTTACAGCTTAACCTTAGGCTTGCTTGGACTTATAATATATTTTACAAATTATTTCAGTTCTTGTCCATTATTATTCTTTCATGGAAACTAGTCCAAAACCCACCACATTGACACAGGCCACACACTAGAGATGTCAGTCAGGATATCTGTGTAATACGATAGCAGTCTAAAACAGACTGTTCTGTCTGCAACTCTATATAAAATCTGTGGCGCACAAAATAGCACACAAAAGTGTTTCCCAAAAAAATAGGGATTTCATTTCGAACGGAATAAAGCTGCGGTCACGGAATTAGGAGAAAAGGAACAAGTTCGTTGGAGATAAACGTAGCTGGACTGTGACTCAAATGGGTATTTAGTTTGAACCTCAAAATGTGTGTTAGTTGAGGTTTTCTAAGCTTTGTTATTTAGGACTAGCATGTTTTTGTGATTGTGATACAGATTGTAGGTATATAGGAATATTTATCTGCAGTGATTTCAAAATAATATATAATATCTAAATGGGATGTGTTATTTCGTTTTAAAAATATCTTGTATGTCTTAGTATTTGTCCAGAGTATGCTTCGAAACGGCTAAAATAATAACTTGACTATAATAAATAGAGGATATTTCTAAGGGTTCCGTAAATTTTTCGTACACACCTTTCCTATCCGTGCAAAGCCAGGGTCGCTAGTACATACAATATTTCTCATTTTTTAACACAGCACAGTTAGTTAGTAATCCATAGAAGTGCAGTATATTCTTAAAACCGCCTTTAATGGAGTCGTCTTCATTCTTCGCCACATTAATTAGTGGAGAACAATTAAATTGGAGACGAGACGCCGCAGAGCCATGCTGCTCCTTTTAACTTCATTACGTTTTATCTAATTGTAGTAATATGCTAGAGTACATGACTTTCGTACTAAGACGGTACTTAAATTCCGCTTTTTTGTGCACATTATGAGCAACAAAATATTTGATCCAATCCGTTCAGTTGTTACTAGATAATTCGGTATTTAAAGTAAAGTAGAGAACAATTATTTTTAATGAACTTTGAAAACGTCACAATGTCGTCTGTTGGCAAAACTTTGAAAGTTTATTATGAAAAAAACTGCTGCTTAAAAAACAAAACTATTCAAAATTTGTTTCTCTCTAAAAAAACTAGCTTTTCGAACACAATAAACTCAGGGATAATGTAGCTTTCTATTCGTGATAGAATTTTTAGAATCGGTTCAGAAGTTCTAGTAGGACAGGTTACATCCAAACTTACAAACTTTCAAATCTACAAACTTTACCTCTTTATAATATTAGTATAGATTAAAAAACCTACCTTAGTTTTTAGGGTTCCGTACCCAAAGGGTAAAAACGGTAACCCTATTACTAAGGCTCCGCTGTCCGTCCGTCTGTCCGTCTGTCCGTCTGTCACCAGGCTGTATCTCATGAACCGTGATAGTTTGACAGTTGAAATTTTCACAGATTATGTATTTCTATAGCCGCTTTAACAACAAATACTAAAAACAGAATAAAATAAATATTTAAGGGGCTCCCATACAACAAACTTGATTTTTTCCGTTTTTATAGATAAGAGTCCGACTCGCACTTGGCCGGTTTTTTACTTTACGTACCGAATTGTACGTACGAGCAGAGATTTCTAACAGGTATTTACAGAAATAGTAAAGGAAGAATCAATCGTTCTCAATCATTATTGAAAGGTGTACTGATTACTCTGTCATTTGATGAATGATGTGTTATACATGGTCTTTCGATTGAAGCGTGAAATAGGACTAGCTAAATGACATTTTGTGTTTTTTTTAGCTCGTTTTGTATAGTATAGACATTCAGTAACCAAAATGCGTCGTAAACTTACTTAACTTTTTACAAAAAGAAACCTTATTTGATAATTTCTTTGGTAAAGGAACCAGATATAAGTATTGAAATATATTTCTTTCACTCATTGTTCTCAAAGAATCTTCAGGAAGCTACCTTAACATATTTCACCGTATTAAATAGGATTTACAGATTTTGCCCCTTTTTCCTGCTACATTTGTAAACGTGGACAAAGCACGGGCTCAGCTGGATAGATAGAGAATACCGGACGAAGGGGATAACCCATTCATTGACCTCTGGATCAACATCTCACGTGGAACGTTTGTCTCCTTTACGTGTCATTTAAATGGAAACATCCCGTTTCGTATACGAAACATTTTAAACCCTTAACTTTTTTAGGGTTGCGTTGATTTTTTAAGCGACATTTCTTAACTCAAGCATAAGGATGGGGAGTTAAAATAGAAAAACCGACCGTCACGTAACGAAAGTCGACGTAATTGTATGATTAATTAATTCACTTTTGTCGCGCGTCCGTCCTCCACTCACGGACACATCAATTTTACTTATATGTATGTTTGTTTGTCTGTCTCCGTCGATATGGTACAAATTTGTATTAAACTCTGCAACGGGGGGCGGGTAGAGGAATGAATGTGTTTCTAGAAATCGACGGGAATGCAATGGATGCAATTATCATATATCTAGAAGTGGGAGACTTGGTTTTCTTGGATAGACCATATACGGTTTCAGGAGCTATAAGGCAATCCGTGAATAAAGAAAAAACTACTCTACAACTGTGAAATTTACGTCATGATTGAGTAACGAAAATCATAAAACAGACTAACATTTTTACGCCGTAACTGAAATTTGCCTATATCCCGTTAATGGTTGCTATAAACTGTAAGTAGGTACTTGTTACAAGTATAAAAAGGTCACCAGGGTAAGAAATAAGGTGACACAGTTTCTGAGTATGAACCTTTAAAAAACGCCAACGAGTTTGGATGTCATACTCGTAAAACGTGTTATCTCAGTCGTTTCGACAAAAACATCTCGTCAACCTATAGCTGGCAGTAAAAACTTGAAAGTAATACTAAAAGATCTAAATTGTTTTCTCATGATATCGCGGGGAAATGGGAGTATGTTAATCTTACTATTATGTTATAAACTAGCTTCGCCCGTGGATATTTTCGAACAAAATAAAATATAGCATTACTCAAGGATATCGTACCTTTCTATTCTTGAAACAATTTTCAGAGATTACCCCAAACAAACTTTATAATATTAGTACAGAAAAATAGATAATGCTGTCCACAAATTCGCTTGTATTATGTTGTTATGATTGCTTACCTCATCCCGTTAACATTTGGACAATTGCATTATTTATTTTTCTTTCCTCGGCCTCGGCGAGAGACATGGCACATGCTGTGGACCGCCATGATTGACCACGACTGCTTTGTCAAGAGCGCTATGAATGAGAATAAGAATGTATCTTTGAAACTGTAACTTTGACTAAAAGCTTAGACAATCGGAAACTTTTCTGACCTTTTTCTTTTCTTTTAATATGCAGTTTAAGCAAAGTAGTTCTAATTAAAAATATATATTTATTTTTTTGGGGATTGATTTACCTAATAATTCTAAAATGTAGTTTATTCTCTCATTTTGTATTAAGAGATGCGATAAATTTAGAATAGGATCTTCTGGAGTTTAAAATTTAACGGAATTGTAAAGAATAGATACAGCATCAAAGACTGTATAAGGAAGCTATAAAACTATCTGAGATCTAATTTACACTACTTCCCCGCGGTACTAACCTCACTTTTATGTGTTTAACGTTCATTTTGCATCCCAGCTCGTATTTTTAAAGTTTACAAGTAAAGTTTTAATTATTACAACTATTGTCTTCTACTTTATTAGGGTACATCTCCGATCTCGATCATACGGCGGCCGCACCGAAAATTTTCTGTCAGATAACTGACCAGTGCGTGGGCTACTTTAGGAGGTATAATTGGAGATGAAAGTTAGTATGGCCTACGGTCGAAGCCGGGTAGTAGGTATTTAATAAAAGTAAATATATCATATATGTAAAATCTATAAAAAATACGTCTTTTGCTCCACAATTTAGTAAACATTGGTGTACTAAACCTTTTTGGTTAAAAAACTAATCTATGGCTCATCGATAATTACCTCATCATAAAATTGAAATTCAACATTCCATCGTCCTTAAGTTTGTAAGTGGCTTGTCGGCTGCTATCAATGGGGACACCAAACTGCTGAAAACTTGTATTAAGTCGCGAAACTTCAAGTTTTCGAGGAGTTTGCTAAGCACTTCATTATCAGATGGGCTCGGCTTTGCTGACAGATTATATTATCATTTTTCACATCTCGAATTAGGATGGCTGCTAAGATTGTGTGAAGTTCAAAAACTTGAAAAAATATTTTCATATCACGTTGGCGTAGTTTCTGGATAAATTAAATATTTTGACAAGACCAGTCAGACATACCGACAAATAGACAAAAAAATGTATGCTTAAGAGCACCCCTTATAAAGTTTGTCCCATATAAACTACTTGCTGCAGCTATTCATATATTACGAAATAACTATATGTCTTGGATACGAAATTAAATAGCTTTCGAAAGATAGATATTTAAACATAATATAATGATGTAAAGAAAATATCAAAATCAGGTAGGTACACCTAAGTTTTATGAAGCCCTGATAATCCTCAATTTCATGCGTATTTTCAACCGATTTTGCGACTCGAATTCTCTTAATAATACGTATTTACCAGATAATTTCACATACTTAGAATACATTAACTACAAATTGCTTTTTCTAATAGTGTTTGTATAATAGTTGAATAGCCGAACTTTGTTTCGTGTATTTTCGCAAGACCGATTTTTGTGAAATTATTTTGTTCTCATGTTTCTGTTACGTGAATCTTGGCCTATCTTATATTATCGAACTAATCGCCCGCTTACATCTTACTAAATATACGTATATAATAAAAGTATATATAAATATACCTACTTACTATATATATGAACAAAATAAGACGCGCGTTTCACTGAGATCGTTGCGCTATGATGCGTCGCCTTAAATACCGTTTAAATATCATAATTCCATTTAGATATTGGTTTTTTTATTTACACTTTATAAAATGTTTATACAGCTTATTTCAACAATTGTTTTAATAAAAAAAACACAGTAAAAACCTCTTGCTCGTCCACAAAAATAAATCAAAATAATGACCGCAAAATTCGAATCAAATTCGCAATCACTGTAAAATTATGAGGCATGTGTCCAAATTAGTAATTTAGTCGATACTTGAAATAGAGTATAGTGTTTCGTTGACCAAAGTGCACTTATGGGAATACAGGATCCCAGACCAACGATGCATTGACCATCCCACCCTAGAATGAGGAGGAGCGTCATACATTTTAATGACTTCTCTGTAATTAGTTTTTTTTAATGGCTCCTTTGAGCACAATTAGGAGAGAGCGCTTTAATTTTCGCGTTTTTTTAACTGCCCTTTTTATCAAAATGTTCGCAATAAGATAGAACTTTAATATCGTCTGATAATTTATGTCGCTGTCAAAAGTTTTTTTGTGGTCTATTAAATACAGGTTTTTAACACTGAGGTCTTAAGTTCGAAACCCGTTTAAGTGCTTTCTGAACGAAAGAATGAAAGTACGTCGGTGGCCGAGTGGTTAAGACGTCTGGTTTTGACTAGGCAGACCCCGGGTTCGATTCCGGATCCCGGCCATGTACCAAACCACACTTTAGAGGCTTTTCCATCTAAATATACCTCAACAGAACTAGCCACTCGTTAGGTATAGCCTTACAAATACCATTGGCTAAACGAGGGAGACTTGGTCTTCCGCTGGGTACCCTGGAACCGTAACACGGTTTCGGGAGCTGTAAGGCAACCCGTGAAGAAAGAAAAAAAAAATTAATGAAAGGCTAAAATCCCGAAAATTCCCAAACATGACAATTTATTATGTTCTAAGAATATCCTTCATGACTTATAGTTTCGGAACCACAAATACATAGATAGATATACTGTGCATCGGTGGCCGATTGGTTAAAACGTCTAGTATTAACTAGGCAGTCCACGGGTTCCTTTCGGGGCTTTTCCATATAAATATACCTCAACAGAACTGGCCATTCG
This sequence comes from Nemapogon koenigi, assembly GCA_963924495.1. NCBI lineage: Eukaryota > Metazoa > Arthropoda > Insecta > Lepidoptera > Tineidae > Nemapogon > Nemapogon koenigi. Next base: position 7,448,353 of record OZ004646.1, read on the forward strand.
TTAGGTATAGCCTCACAAATACCTGGTTTCGGGAGCTGTAAGGCAAACCGTGACGAAGGGAAAAAACTATAGCCTAAATAAATATTGAGAAACTATTAAAAATGCACTAAGTAAATCCATTTTTACTGTAAAATCAATGAACAAGAATTTGCTCGAGTGACATATAAATTTTCATTAATGTAATATAAATTCAATAGTGGATCTTATAATCGTAAAATTTTCTTAGTGCTCTTACATTTTATCACGCATGCCGTCGAAGCGTTTTATTTTCACTTCAGTCTTTTATAGATCTCTAAGGTAAAGAACAAAGACATTGTACATTTTATACAAAGTTTAAATAACAAATTTTACTGGGTGAATAACTTTACACACCCACTTACCACAAATTATTGCTTTTGTTATTCGATAAATAAATGCTAAGCATCAATTTTCTTTAAAAATATTCGCTTTATTCGACTTCTCGGTCATCTAGGAGCACGTAAAGCCGACGTTCGCACTTCTTCTAAAATAACAGATATTTACGTCTGTTACACAAGGTCCATTAAGTGCGGTAGTGATGTGCCGGATATCCGTATCCGTATCCGTATCCGCGGATAACCGAGGGAGAAGGAAGATCCGTATCCGATAGTTTTTGGCGGATCTTTTAAGTACCTTATTAATTTTCAATTCATAGATGAAATTTTATATATATAGGTGATTAGGTAACAAAGAAAAACTGTTAAATTCCATTCAGATTATTTTTTATTTCTTAAAATCGTATCTGTTATGAGAGTTAACTCTTAAAGAGGTCAATAACTTTTGTCCATAACAGATTATCTCTTTCCAAAGGTCGATGTGCAATATTTACCGCCGCGTACTCTAAGAAAGTTAAGATCCGTATCCGTATCCGTATTCGCGGATCTTGAGACCAAATATCCGTATTCAGATCCGTATCCGCGGATATACATTTTTTACGATCCGGCACATCACTAAAGTGCAGCAACAGGTTTGCCACCTGTTCTATTCAATTTGGACAACTGGCAAAAAGTGGACACTGTTACTGTTGTATCTGGCCACACCGAAATGTATAAAGACCGTGAAGATGTTTTTTGTTTTGTTTATACATAGATTCGATAAACATAATGTTAGGTAAAACATAAAATAGGACACCCAAAAAAATTAAAAATAAAGTCTTAAAACTTTGGCAGTTCATAATATTTGCCATTTCAAGAGACATTAATTTCAAAATATTCAAGCATTCAAAAATTAACCTAATAAAATAATATAAACCGATACAAATCTTTTGATATAGAAAATTGGCGACCAAAATTTTGACCGCTATCATTAAAATTAATGAACAAATAATAATTCAACAAAATTTACCCCTTATGAAATATGAAACTCCCCTGGATATCGAAATCACAACATACCAACACATCCAGGAAGTTCATTAGTTTCTGGGGTTATGAATTCTGATATTATACTCTCAGATATGTCTGTGCCTCTAGTGAGATAAAAGGTAGGTAAACTTACAATTCAAATTAGCTACTTTTTAGGAAAGTCAAAAGACTAAAATTTTGATTATTTTGTACATTTGTTTAGTATTAAATATAATTATAAATCGTTGTATTTACTGAAACTTAATTTCTCTTCAAATACATTAACAGTTTTTTGTGTCCTTTATTTTTCAAATAATTGAATCCTAACCATTGAAATTATTGTAGATTGTTTAAATAGCCCTGTGCAAATTGTCATTAAGACCTTTTTAAGATTTTCGATCATGGGATCGAAGTGTAAAATCAAAGGTCCGTGGTCATCCGACATGAAAACTTTTGTGAAATATTTGGGCATCAAATTGGTTCACGCCTCGGGAGACCTCAAGGCTGGTGCTTACCTCTCACAAAGAGTAAGTCTTACAATTCAGCGAGGTAATGCAGCCAGCATATTGTGTACTATGCCGCAGGGAGGTATCTTAGAGGGGGTATTCTTTCTATAATTTTTTATTATAGCGTTTTACATTTAGATATATATATAGTTTTAATATTAAGTTTTTATGTGAAATAAATGTAGTATATTACAAACTTATTGAAAAAGCCTACAAAATAACTTTTCACCAATAAAAAGCGTCCAAAATGAGTACTTATTACTTTTTGCACCACATTTGTAAATGTTTTGAGTCCAGTTCTAATTAAGTCTAAAAAGTTTATTATATGAAATTGTTTATTATCAAAAGCCTCAAATCGAAAAGGGTACAATTTTTTTACTTTCCCATCTAGAGACATAGATTTATGACTTAGACCAATTAGTTTCATAGTCTAATCATACGTAAATGCTTCTAACCCAGTAGAGTAGACAGATGACAAATTGATGAACCAATTTTAACTTTACTCGATGAGTGACCAGCTCTGTTGAGGTATATTGAGATGGTTACAAAAAAGTTTCGCTCCACACTTTACTACATTTCCATATTCATTCAGATTGTATCAGAATAAAAAGAGAGATATTGTTTTCAATACTTATCTCATAAATATTATTTATTTACACTCAAAGTGCAAAAGAAATAAGTCAGTTAGATTATAGTTAACAATTTGAATGTCATTGAGCTTTTATGTGATTGGTGGCATTAGAAATGAAACAAAGTGAAAAGTTTAATGTATAAGCGAATATAGCATTTAAGGTGTCCTTCCAATCCTGCACTTGATAGTAAATAAGTTTTTAATTTAAATTCTCATACATGGCCACTATGCGATTCGAACAAAGTGTAGTTTTTTTCTTTATTTTGGTATTTTTACATACATACATAATTACGCCTTACAAGTCACGCCTTTTTCCCAGAGGGGTAGGCAGAGACCACGGATTTAGCTTTATTCATTGTTATTAAATTCTTCATTCTGGTATTTTTTAAAACGTAGAATAAATAAACATACCAGACGAAAGTTTTCCGAAGAAATAATAATAGGGAGGTCCCAGGTTCAATTCCACTCGTGTCGCTATGCACCAATTTTCTTTAAAAATATGTGATTTGCATCTGTTTACGAAGTGACACATCTAGGGACTGGTCAAAAAGTGGTCACTGTTACTGGTGCCACCACACCACAAGGTATAAAGCCCGTATGTATATATTTATGCTTAATCTATTTTAAGAATCTCAGTTAAATACAATTAAAATATAAGTTTTTATCATTAAAGTAGGAGAGATAAAATGTCACGAAAAACTTTTTCTGAAACCTGAAAGGACTCGTCTAGACGTCTCAACGAGCTGTCACGTGGTCAGGAAGAGTAGCTGTAACAATCCTGTTGAAAGATTAACGTTACTAGAATATTCTGAAACCTCTTATGCCTGAATTCTGAAATACTTTGCCGTTGTAGAATAATATATATGCTCACACCTACATAGGACTCTGGTCCGCCATCATTTCACTTTTCTTGTATCTAAAAATGTAAATAGGTAGGTAGGTACATTATAGTCTGTTCAACATAGATGGCAATCAACCGTTACAATGTGATTGAATAAATCTTAATATAATTAACCTTTTTAATTTTGTTTGTTCTAGGGGTGGACGACACACACAAATTCCTCGGGAACGAAACACACACAGACTTCTTCAGATTATTGTTAAGGGATGGAAACTACTTGTTAGTTGGAGGAAGGTAAGCGATTTTCATATATCTTCTTCAAATTGAGTTTAATATGGCTGCTGTCTAAATGTGGACTTGCTAATTATTGTCTGGTTACTCCACAAATCATAATGGTACATGCAAACAGAAATTAAATATTAGAAATAGGTGAAATGTTAGGACGGACAGTGAAGGAAAGTTCCTTAAATATTAATGGTAGCGGAAACATTCCGTTATTTTTAAAATTAAGTAAAACTGCATTTAAATATTTTTCTTTGTTATTTTGAAAATAAGAAAAACAACAACCATAACTTTTACTAAACCCATGTTCTAATTAGATTTCATGATACAATGTTTATTAGAGATTTTCTCCTAGACCTTTATTTTTAACATTTTATCCGGTTCGATTCCAGAGTTGCAAACGACTTTTTTAAATTATTTGGATGCAGTTTTACTTAATTTTAAAAATAAATGAATGTTTCCTTTGAGTAAAATTTAAGGCTCGTGGAAATTTTATAAACGTGTCATAAGTAATTTATTAATTAATATTTAATTTATATTTTTATCCAACTATCCGTGTGCAAGAAAAATGTTTTGACGTAAAAGAAAGAAACAAAAGTTAGGATTAGGATACTGATGTAGGATATTAAGTACATACAGTATTTAAATCGCAAACAAGATGTGTTAAAGCAAGTTCTCGTAGAATATCTTTTGATATAGCATTTGCAACTTTTCAGCTTAAATACAAATAAAATTCATATTTGCTTCTCTATAAGCTCTCCGCAGCTGTAAAGTTAGGCCTTTACCGCGAAAACTCGAATGCATCTTATCTTTATCCCTTTCTTACCAATGGGAGATAGCATATATCCGTCCTTTTTGCATTTATAAAGATTTTTGGCTTGTGTTTTGGAGGAGGCGAGACTTAAAAACACCCTACACCCGCCCGTCTACTCGCCGTATTGTAGAGTTGTAATATACAAGTTTTATTACATCGATTTTTATTAAGACGTTCGCACTCGGAAATTTTGATTGAACTTTAAGAAACCGCTTTCTCCATAGTACTAAAAATAGGAAGATTATGCTGTTTTAGTTCCATCACTTATTAATGGAAGCAAGACTTGGGTATGGAATAAGAAGCATGAAAGTAAGATAAATGCAGTGGAAATGCGTTCTTTACGTAGAATGTGTGATATTGTATATATTGTAAGCGTATTGACCGAATCCGGAACGATGTTATTCAAGAAGAATGCGGAGTGAAAGATGATGTTGTGACTAAAATTAATAAAAGTAGTTTACGCTGGTTTGGACACGTTCAAAGAATTAAGGATGAAAGATTGACTAAAATGGTTTATATCGCTGAAATGAAAGGAAATGCTGGAAGAGGACGACCTATATGCACTTTTATTGAACATAGGTATAAAAAATGTATTGATCGATGGAAATATTAAAAGTACACACAATCGCCGAGCTTGTATGAAAGGTATGATGAATATAAAAGAAGCGAAAGAGGTATGTCAGGACCGTAACAAATGACATTCGATTGTATCTGTCTCTACCTCTTGGTATAAAAGGCTTGACGATATATAGAAAGATTATTTTCCAGTTCGCGGCTGCATCATATCATAAACGGTCAAAATTCAAATATAAAACATGTCAATGTGAATCGCACATATATTGATTTCTAAAATAAATACCGCCAGTGATGTTATATGTACCATGTTTTTCAAACCCAATATTATCCAGAATAGTGAATTAACTATGAATCAATAATAGTTACTAATCCGTGTGCAGCATCTAATCTACATAAAAATAAATAAAATTCAATGGTGCTTCGATGGCCATGTACCAGTGGGTTTTTAATAATTAAAAACTTAGAGGCTTTTCCATCTAAATATACCTCAATAGAACTGGCCTGTTAGGTATATTAGCCCCACAAAGAGGGAGACTTGGTTTTCCGCTGGGTACCCTGGGACCAAAATGTTTGTCCAAAACAGGCTCTGAAACGACTCAGTGGATTTTGAAGAAACTTTCAGGGATCGTATACGGTACTTAGACAATTTTTTTTTTGTCATCACGGGTTGCCTTACAGCTCCCGAAATCGTGTTACTATTCCAGGGTGCCCAGCGGAAGACCAAGTATCCCTCGTTCAGCTGATGGTATTTGTGAGGCTATACCTAACGAGTGGCCAGTTCTGTTGAGGTATATTTAGATGGAAAAGCCTCTAAGTGTGGTTGGTCGGCTTATGTACATAAGTTAATGGTACATAAGATATTTGTATTAATATTCTACCAGCTATTTATCGATACATGTTTATATACCACAACACTATTTCCTGTCGAGGGTCGGTTGTGCCAAGCGTTAGAGGACACATCTGCCTCTACCTCGCTGTAACGACCAAACCCATGTCGTACTGTTATTATACTCTACACTGGTTCAAATTTTCGCTCTGAATAACTCTACATTAAATTAGCAAGGTTTCGATGTAAAATCTGATATTCATTTCATATTGTATGTAAAACACAATTCATTCGTATGTAACTTTATAAAATTAACAAAAAAAGGTGCCTATACTAATATTATATTCTTTTTTTTTTCTTCACGGGTTGTCTTACAGCTTCCGAGAACCGTTGCCGGCCCCAGGGTACCCAGTGGAAGACAAAGTCTTTATCATTTAGCCAATGATTTTTTTGATGAAAAAGCCTCTTTGTGCGGTTTGTCGGATAATGTATACATAGTTTTTTTATTATAAAAAACCCATTGGTATATGGTCAGACGTAGGAATCGAACGCGCGACTCGATTTTTCAGTTGCGAACCGACGTCTTACCCACTCGACCACCGACTCCCCTTTATTATTTATTATTTTTATTTTGTTCTGTTCTAAAATTATAAAGAAGAGTTTGTTTGTTTGTAAAAAGTAATCTCGAAAATACTGGACCACATTTCATATTCCAGATGCATATTTTCAAAATGAAATGAAAAAAATTATTCCTTGAACTTGATTGCAGCGCCACCTACCGGGTACAATTGTAAATCTAAACCATTCAGATACCCACTCGAACACACACAAAAAACTTCATCAAAATCGCCTGTGGAGAAACTTAGTTCATACAATCAGTTTTTCCCGAATTTTTCAATTTATCTTTCCATAAGAACCTTGTCCTGACAATTAGAAACACATAAAAAAAATCAGCCAATACGGTCGAGCCGTTCTCGAGTTTTGCACTTAGCAACACAAAGATTCGATTGAAAATGAAAATACAAAACTATGGAATCGGCGTGATATGTTTCTCGCCATACATTTTTCCCATTGAGTGGGCAGTCCAGGGGGGAGGTAAATTTCGTGAAAATTTGCAAAGTGAGACAGGTCAGGTAGTAGGTTTTTTTAGAACCCTGTTCTTTGTTGAATTTAAGAAATCTCACTGTATTCTGTCACAAGCTAACCTTTGTAAGCCGCTTAAAATATGAGCTTCTGTTATCGACCTTTTCACAATGAGAAAAAATACTTGTAACATCATTGTGGTAGATCTTGGTTGGTCCATGTTATTGCCTATTTAAATATTTTCCTTTGTTCGTGAATATTGGCTTCAGATATTCCTATCGAGTCTAAATGATTTTATTTTCTTTAGAATAATGAAATCAGTAACGTCAATTTATTTGGTTGATTTGTCCCGCCCGCGATACTTTTATCATTCTCTATAAATTATTTCTCAAAGGTGTTTTTGTCGGTATCAAATATCTCCCAATTAATGTTTGATACGCTAATTTGAAGATTATTTTCCCCTCTACTGACGAAATAAAAAACAAACAAATCAAAATTAAATGTTCTTTTAAAATTAGACTAATTTTAATTCATTATATTTTTGTTCTATATATATAGATATCTAATGAATAATGAACCAAACTAATAAAGTAGGTAAACTAATAAATTACGTAACTGACCACTAACGGTGCGAAGCATTCGCAAGGGTCATCATTCTAGTTATACTTATTCTTAGAGCTTGTTTTTTACTTTTATTATGCAATTGGGTTTTTTGGTTATTCAATAATTAACTTTTATTTCAAATTTTAAACCATTTTTTGCTATTTTGCTACGGAACCCTAAAAAATATATAGCCTGTAATTAGCTATACACTCACGATTTAGACGAATCTTACGGTACAATGTTGTATACATGGGTGTTACCTAAAAACATTACCCTCCACTTTTCTGAGGCAGTCGGGTAAAAACATACATACATTATTTCACACCCGATTTTTTTATGTGATTTTATTGTCAACCATTAGAATTATTTGAGTGTTTAAGATGTCTGCTAAAGAGGCTTTTCTATCTAAATATACCTCAACAGAACTGGTCACTCTTTAGGTATCTACCTATAGCCTCACAAATACCATCGGCTGAAAGAGAGAGACTTGGACTTGCGCTGGGTACCCTGGGACCGATAACACGGTTTCGGGAGCTGCATGGCAACCCGTGAAGATATTAAATATTTGAAAATGGTATACAAACTTTTGAGTTTGTTTAGATTGTTACACATCATTGAAGATTGTAAGACTTGACCTTTCTTCTATAGTAAATTATGTAGTAAATACTTCGAAACGAAGGCAAAGTCGGCGTTTGAACGTTATCTCAAAATAGTACCTTTGTTTAAGAAGTGATAGCTGTAATTCCACAAAGTGCAGTGCTGGTTTGCCAACATTCCTGTTTAATATGGACTTTTCTTTCATTCTTCATTTAGCCGATGGTATTTGTGTGTATCTAAGGAGTGGCCAGTTCTGTTTAGATATTTATTTAGATGGAAAAGCCTTAAGTGTGGTTTGTCAGATAATGTACATAAGTTTTTAATTATAAAAAACCCATTGGTACGATGGCCAGGATCCGAGATCGAACCCGTAGTCTGCCTAGTTAATACCAGACGTCTTAACCACTAGGCCACCAACGAAGAATTTTGTGAAGAATTTTACGCTAAATATTTTTTAAAAGTTTTGAAGTTTTATTAGTAAAGAAAACATTTGTTCAACATATGAAGCTAATCTACAAAATACATAAGGATAAATATTTTTCTCAGGCTCGCAATCCCGTTGAAGTCGGAGTCTAGACTTGGCATGGAGCTCGTTTTATTACGTAGTCTTTTTCATCCTTTTAATAAATCCGCCCGCTTCGTAGAATTTCATCGTGACCATTGTCATGTAAATCTGATTCCGAAAGAAACGCAAACTTGACTCGAACGGATGAATATTTCAAATTATCTGACAGTTGTTACATAGAAGAATGTGTACCATTTTGTTACGTATCTCCAGAATTTGCAATTTGTCTTTATATTAGTCAAAAAGTATTACATTTTGATGGCAAATATTTTTTACCTTTTTAAACCGAACGTTTTCTTCTTTCAAAGTGAAATAATTTTTCAAATCGATCCAGTAGTTTCGAGTTTACTTCTTATACGGTCATTATGATTTCGCATTTCAAAAAACGAGTGAAGAGAAAGCTCGTTATCTCTAAAATTTAATAAATAAAAATAAGATAAAAAAACTGTACCAAGGACTGTAACAATAACAATAAAAAAAATTCAGCCTACATGTAGACATTGTTACTACTGGCTTAATTATGTTTATATTAAAACCAAAGGGTGCCAAAGTCAAATGCTAGTCTTACTAAAACTTAAAGTAGTTTTCGTTAGCAAAGTAGATTGAATTCTAAAAAGAATGGACTGTACAAAAAGCTGTCTATTTACGGGCTAACAAACCACAGAGTCGCACAAAGGCATCCATTACAGGTACATCCTGTTTTCCCGTTTTTAAGCAGCGTGTAGGTTAAATTCTACTGTCTGTCACTTTCCGCCCCCTGAAACTTAATTCCGTACAAGGCCGATGTAATGCTATTCCGCGTATGTATAACGGTACGCGACCGTCTCTTTTGTGCCTTTTAACGAAATTAAGGTTCACTCTGCTATAGGTAGTTGGTTACTCGTATAAAATATCTATCTAGCATAGAAAGGAGCTTACACTAAAGTTTTAGTTAAATACAAGGAAAAGCCTTCCCGTAACTGTACTATATTTTAAGAAATCCATCTCGTTTTACTTGATCATTTGAACCTATTTCCCTTCTACGTTTCGTCCAAATCCATTGAACCGTTCTGTCATGAGATTAAGAAATAAAGATATAAACTTTTTCCTACTCAATATTCACGCTTTTCACACATGCCCACGATGGTTGCGAGTGCCTCAATTATAAGTTTAATATAGGCTAAATTAGTATCCTAGAGCTGGTCAGTCCTGTAAGGTTTTAAAAAAACAAGTTTTTTCAGCTAATGGTCGTTTGTGACAAGAATTTATACCGATGGATATCAGGGATAAAAAGGAGCCTATGTTATTCTCCGACCCTCATAATATCTAATCACTGTTGGCGTTAAAAAAAGACAAACAAACAAGCAAACACACATTTGCATTTATAATAATTAACTAACTTCGCACGGGTACAACGCTTATAATTACTTATGTATTAGAGAAACTGCAGACTTTTTTGTAGATCATTTTATTCTACACAATTCAATCCTACCTCATTTATATCGCTGACGGATTAGACAGCATGCGATATGAAAACTCGCTGGGCTAACTTGTTCGCCGACTTGATTCGCTTATACTGTTATTCCTTAGCTCCTAAACATGATAGGTCCATGTTTAATACTCGTAAACCTTTCCGGTGAATTAACCTATCTAATAGTGAAAACTGCAATATAATGCGTTCAGTAGTTTTTGCGTGAAAAGGTCACTGTTAGTCTTTTTTAACATAATCGATCGCTACAGACAGACAGACATTGATGTAATACCAATAGATTTTTAAGTTTATTTACTATCTCAGAATTAAGTTTACTATCTGATGAAAGGCTATTTAATTCGGTGAGTTCAAAATACAGTCTAATTCATCATTCAATTGATGCTTTAAAATAAATCAATTTCAAAACATTATATGAAAGGGAGCCATGTTTTTTTCGCAACGGCCCTGAATTTATAAACGAAATTGCTTATCATGTGTGTACAAAACTCCCCCACTCATATAACCTTTTCATTTGTACCCCTGACTCTTTGAATGCTTTTTCTGTAGGGATCCATCTACATGTGCTAATGTATTTTTAAACAGCTCTCATATAGAAACATTTCGGCTCTGATTGCTAAAATATTTGTTTGTTGTAACAGGTCAACTTTGAATTTTGACATTTTTGTAATAAGAGTCGTATTAAATCCATACAATATGAGGGAATGTGATAGGCAGAATTATATTTTGAAAAGACGTAGCAAATGGCACTCGATTGTCTCTGCCTACACTTCTCGGCATATGATATAGGCGTGATGATAGATGGATTGGTGTAAAGTGACTATGTGAGGCCATGAATGGAGGTGACAAACAAGAATGCAAACTAGAAAGGCCAGTGTTAATTAATAGTTTTTTATTGAGCAGCATTTCTCTATTCCTTTTAGGTGGACCTCTAGGGTCCATCATAAAGTCTCCCAAGTTTTTTTGCTGATGTCAGTGTTACTGTTTAGTTTTACTTTGAGCAGCATTACTCTATCTACAATAGTTTAAGTCGACCTCTTGGGTCCATTGCATCATCAGGTCTTCCAAGTTTCCAGATTTTACACTTTTTGCTAATTATAAGTGTTAAATAAATTAAGTAATAGTTATTTGTACAACACGTGAGCAAAGTTACATTTTGCTGCAAGTTCTGACTATAAATCACGAACTAGCGAAGTAGTCCAGAATACTATATAATATAGACTACTGAGCACAGTGAGTGATTTAAAGGCACGAGACATAAAACAAATTTGCTCTCGTGTGAAACATACAACTTTTCAACTCTACCAACGAGAAAAGTGTTATAGGTTATTGGTAAGAAAATCAATTATTAAGACAATATTACCTCTAACAAACCCTTATGTTTTTTGAGGGTTTTAATTTAATTCCAAAAGGTGGTATTTGAAATTTGAATACCTTTTACTCACGCTCGCAGCAAAAAGCGCCCTTTTCGTGCTGGAGAGGTGAAAATAGTATTAAATACCTGTATTATTAGTTTATAATCATTATCTTTTTGCAGCACTTATTGTACCTGCATAACATAATATATTTTAAAATAAATAAAATATAATTTGCCCTCTAAACTGACGTAGTCCGTTGTCCTGAACACCGTGTTCATGCATAAGCCGACCTATTTAAAAAGTTAATTAATTCCGCTCCAATGAACCGCTGAACGTGAACAATCATATTGTCATTAATGATGGAGTTACTTTTGGATTTTCACTGTATTTTAGTTTATTTGAACTTTCCTATTATGTATTGGTAACAGTTTGTTTTTGTTTGCCAACTTTGAAGTTTAATTAATAGATTTTCCCGCGGTTTCCGGAAATTTAACAAAGAAAACAAATAATACCGTGGCTGTAATATATTTCAGGCCCCCTCCCCTATCCTTTTTTCCGGGATAAATAGTAGCCTATAATTCTATTCCAGGGCATAAACTATTAATCCTCCAAGTTTCATCCAAATAAAATTCCTTTCAAAAAAATCGTAAGGCGTAACTCTTTCCAAAAAATACAGATGGCGCTCCCATCTATACTAATATTATAAAGAGGTTTTGTAAGTTTGTAATTTTGGATGTAATATCTGAAACTACTAATCCGATTCTGATAATTCTTTCACTAAGCTAGCTACATTATCCTTGAGCCGAGCATATATGAAAGGTATGATTAATATAAATATAAAATATAAAAGCATGAAAGTAAAATAAATGCAGTGGAAATGCGGTCTTTACGTAGAATGTGTGATATAAAACGTATTGACCGCATTCGGAACAATGACATTAGAGAAGAATGCGGTGTAAAAGATGATGTTGTGACTAAAATGAAGAAAAGTAGTTTACGCTGGTTTGGACACGTTGAAAGAATGAAGGATGAAAGATTGACTAAAAAGGTTTATATGGCTGAAGTGAAAGGAAATGCTGGCAGAGGACGACCTAGATGTAATTTTATTAAACATATAAAAAATATGTTGATCGATGGAAATATTAAAAGTAAGTACACACAATCGCCGAGCATGTATGAAAGGTATGATGAATAAGAAGCAAAAGAGATATGTCAGAATCCTAACAAATGGCATTCGATTGTCTCTACCTACCCCTCTTGGGATGAAAGGCGTGATGATAGATAGATAGATAGATTAATATAAAAAAAAAACTAAAGAGGTATGTCAGGACCGTAGTAAATGGCATTCGATTGTCTCTGCCTACCCACTCCTCTCGGTATAAAAGGAGTGATGATAGATAAATAAATAGATAGATAGTATATTTAATTCTTAATTATAATAAGCCAAAAAATTTCTTACGCGTGTCGATATTTTAATATTGTGATTCTCACCACGTCAAATCAAAATGGAAATTCCTTTGAAGAGAATTAATAGTACTCTTGATGAACTTTAACAAAAAACATATTAACGTAATCATGGCATCTATCACCGGAGTTACTCGGATCACGGATTGTTCTCTCGGGACTGTAGGCTCGCCAAACTCAGCTTTATTTATATCTGATTGAGCCGCATTTGTCTGTTCGTCTGATGTTAAATATTTTAGTATTATATACCGTCTGCAATATTGGTTAACTACTTATCTATTTAAAGAGATAGATATATGCCACTGTGGACTTTTTTGTAGATAATTTTATTCTACATAATTCTTTACTACATCATTTTGTTATATCTCTGACGGATTAAACAGCATACGCCATGCAAACTTGCTGGGGCTAACTTTTTTCCAAGTTTGATTCACTTTTATACTGTTAATGCTTCTGTATATGATAGGTATAATGCAGCTTCTATATATGATAGGTCCATGTATAATACTCGTAATAATCGACCTTATAGTGAAAACCGCATCAAAATTGGTGCGGACATCTAGTTTCGAATGGCCTCTTTGATTAAATTTTTGCCATTTAACTATGAAACCCTAAAACGGTAACACCACGAGTACGCGAGGTATAAAGCAAACAAAATGCGTTATTTATGTTTTGTTCTCTGAAAATATAATGCGAGTAAATATCATGAAACTTTCTGCAAACATCCTTACTAATTTATTTTGTTGGAAAAACGTTAAAACCCAAAACATTGCTGCCTCTAAATGCAAATTTCTTTGTCAAATTTGTACCGGAACGCATAAATTTATCAAACATTTTGTAAATAAACGTAACTGTGGGTTTCATTCTGTAAGGGATGTTATAAGAAATGCACCCCTTAATTTGAAATCACAATGTACTAACTAAGGCGATTAATACAAACCCTTTTGTTTATACATACAATTATTTTTAATCAAAATCCGGAATATTGCAAATTAAAAGCGGTGTATTTTAAATCTGAGGGTTCAATCTGAGGAGGAAGAACAAATTTTTCAATCGACTTTTAAGGCTTCGGATGGCACGTCATGTAGGTGTTAACTTTTTTACTTAAAATAATATTAAGAATTTGAAGAGAAGTTATCAGCGTATCTTGCCACAATCAATACCGTGATCGTATGTCGTAAAATCAAATGAATAAAGGCTGTATTGAAATAAATGTCGAAATGAAATTTTCCCAGAATAAAATCGACAATATTTTCAGTTTCGTATCATTCGTGAAAATATTTTACATTCGACACTTCAATATTTTCATTGATAGGTATTATCGTTGGCTACGAGTAGATATTTGACATTATAATTTTTTTTTATTTAAAAATCCAACTTTTTCCATATTTATATTCTGCATAGCAGGCATCAATTTATTTAAGGTTTGTTTTACAGTGTGTAGATAAATTTAAAGTTAACTGAAACTAGACTGTCAATTAAACCACATGAATACCTTTCACAACCGTCGTACAGCTTTATAAAATGGGTTATTATATGTGTTGGATAAATATATGTAATTATTATATATTTCTATTTAACTCTATATTATCTATTCATTTCGCTGGTGATTCAAACAATTTTAATTTTGTAATAGTTAAAACATATGAAAATTCTAATAATTTCTCATCAATTATTACCGTTTCATATTTTATAAAAAATATATGGCAGGTATTTTATAACGGTTCGTAGCATTTCATTTCGTAGCGAAATGTTCATCGTAAACATTGACCTATCAAAAAATAATTGGCTATAATGAGGAAGACTTTGCCTTCCACTGGGTATCCTGGGGTCGGCAACGATTCCCGGGAGCTGTAAGGCAACCCGTGAAGAATATAAAAAATAAAAAAAAATTTTTTTTTTTTAATAGTTTAGTAAAAAATTAACGCGAGACCGAATCACAGTTGGCCAGTTTTTATTATTTGTTGTTTTACTTAGGAGTACGCATTATAGTTATACTAGTTAAACCTTTGTATGTATTTATTTTTATTAAGATCGAGCAAAAACCGCCGTAATAAAACACTTTTATTGTATGGGGACCCCATTAAATTTTTTACTTTATTTTATTTTAATTATTTGTTGTTTTAGCGGCCACACAAGGGATTGTTACGTCCCTAAATAGGTACATTATAAAGCCAAAGGTATTTGTGGTTGAGGTATTTTAAGGCCGTTCAATCTCAAATCCTCAAAAAATATCCTCAAAAAAATACTAGGTATCCTGGTGCCTGGTGAAGCTCCGGAAACCGAGTCTCACTTGTACGGCTTATATACCTATATATTCCTAAATTCGCTACTTATGAGTGTTTTCTAGAATCGAGGCCTACATTAAGGCGTCTAATAAATATTAACATTCAAACAATACTCTGAACTTCTACCAGAGTTCAGAGTGGCTATTTGTTCATTTCCTAAACAAATACAAGAGTTTTGGAGAAATCAAATTTGTTAACTTGTTAAGGGGCCTCACCTCACCGCTTGGATGTGTTACAAATTAGTACACACCGGTCTGCGGTCATTGGGGTATGAAATGAACTTACGTTTATGTAAATACTAGCTTTTGCCAGCGGTTTCACAAGCGTGGAAATAGAACAAAGAAAATAAATAATGCTTTGATAAACAAATACACTTTCGCATATAATATTAATTAGAGTTAAGAATTTAAAACTGGATGTTGCCCAAGGCTTAGTCAGCAATACATTAATTACAGGTTTCCACCCCGTGGAGCTCATATTAATTTTTATCTTCTGTAATTATGGTTTTATTACGTTCATACAAAAATTCCATAGAAAAAAGCACTGTCAGTTTTTCCAATTTTCCAGGCAACTTTTCTAATTTTTCATTCCCCAAAAATTCAGACTATTACGAACATATAAAAATATCCAAATCGGTTTAGCCGTTCTCAAGTGATGCCCTCACCAACGAACACCATTTAGTTTTTATTTATATAGATTTATTATTTATTTTTGAGACTCTTAAATTTTAAGATAATATTATAATAAAAGAACTCCTTTATATGACGTGCCGTTGTAAAGTGGAATTGTCTGCCTTCCTTCATATTCCCAGCCACAAACAACCTTAGTTCCTACAAGGGAAAATTAAAAAATTGCGTAGGTAATGGAGCCATAGATTCACCACTTGCTTTACACCAATGGTAGTCATATGAAAAATCTCCGCACTCAGTTTTAGGAAATCATCAGTAGTGTTTACGTGAAAAAGGTTGTTTTATAATATGTGGTGATGCGATAACATTAAATCCATTAATCCCCCAAGTTTACAACAAAGAAATATCCCCACATTAAACCACACAAAGTGAAAGAGATTTTTCTAAAAACAAGTTTTTCCACTTGAAAACTCTAACAAGACATGACACATACTTCACAGCGATAACAAATCTACCCGAGGAATCTTCGCGGAAGCTCACAGTATCTAGCACTAACATCAAAAATACGAACAAAACAAAAAGCAGCTGGGATTAGAGGCCACCCTCTTGTGTTCTTAAAAACATAGATCGAAGAAATATTAGTAGTAGGAAGTAGTAATTCTTAGTAATAAAAATGAGTGAGTGCAGCTTTTCTACTACATTATATTAAACGAGCTTTCCAGCCCGGCTTCGCCCGTGGAGCCCGTATTAACTTTTATCCCCTATAGTCTTGAGTTCATACAAAAAATCCATAGAAAAATAGCACTTTCAGTTTTTCCCGAATTTTTCAATCTTCCAGGCAACTTTTCTGAAAACCTTATTTAAACTTTGAAAAAATTTGCTAAATCGGTGCAGTCGTTCTCAAGTGATGCGCTTACCAACAGCAGCTTGTTTCATCTTGATATCTTAAAGGGTTCCGTAAATAAATAAAACTAGATGACTCGTGCGAAAACTTCGCACAGTTAGTTCAAGTTATCTCCAACAGATGGAGTCTTTTACAAAATACATAAATTAATCTAAATTTAAAGGAAACATTTAATTTTGATATGTTTGATTTTTTTCTTCATTAGAGGGGAATAATCTTCAAAATGGCGTATCAAACATTAATTGGTATGGTGTACCGACAACAAACACCCTTGAGAAATAGTATTTAGAGCCTAAAAAAATTGATAATATTTGTTTGTATGAAAATCATATTCAAAGAACTATAGTTTCTAGATAACAGAAAGAAAAAAATCCTTTTTTTTCTAATGAAAAATTTATTAAATTAAATTAGAATCTTAAATCAAATCTAAAGATTAAAAATAACTAAATAAACCAGCGTGGAATAGTGGCAAGAATACTGGCTGCATTTCCCTTCTGAATCGCGATGCTGATTCGTTGAGCGAGGAAGGAGCCAGGCCTCTTTTCACCAGAAGAGATGATCAGTCGAGGGGATACATCTTTATTTTATTTTATTTTTATATATATATATAAATTCCTTTTGTAAACTATTAAATGTATAGATTAAAGTTATTTCCAGTTAACCTAACCATCCCTTTGGTTTCTGAAACAATATGTGTAATTTGATCAAGACTCGGTCGGACCCCAATACAATGTTTGTTCATCAAATTGACAACACCCTTAGGGCAGAGGGCACTCAAAAGGACAGCAAACAAGTTTGAAATGATGCGTGAGGCTCGTAGCACGGCGTAATACTTTTGAGAGTCATACAAATAAATAAAATTGAAGTTTCTGTCTGTGATTTCAAAATTAACACCAGTATCTAAGTGGAATAATATTTTAGATTGTTCGTACGTCTGTCTGTCCCAATGCGTCAGGCTCGTAGCACGGCGTAGCACTTTTGACAGTCGTACAAATAAATGAAAAGGAAGTATCTTGTCTGTGCTTTCATAAGTAATATCAGTATCTAAGTGTGATATTTTTTTTAAATTGTTCGTACGTCTGTCTGGCCCAATGTGTTAGACTCGTAGCACGGCGTAGCACTTTTGACAGTCGTACAAATAAATAAAATTTAAATCTCTGTCTATGATTTCAAATTTAAAAACAATATGTTAGTGTGATATGCTATTTACTCAACATTTATTGTTTGTCTGTCTGTCTGACACAATGTTTGTTTATTCAGAATAGGCTTCGAAACGGCTTAGATTTTGATAAAACTTGAGCAGTGATATGAAAGTAATACGAACAAAGCCATGGACAGCGCCTAGTTATCCATATAAATCTATTGACTGTGTATTTAAGTTATTTATACAAAACCGTTAAGCCGTTACGGTGGTTAAAGAAATACCGCAGTTTTAGTAAAAACCTACTAAGAAGCCTTTATTAATTTCAAAATATCTCAAAAAACTGACCATTTGATGACTTAAAAGTTTGAGAACGTCACTAGGGATGCGATCTCAAACTACCTCAACAAAGATTATCAACGTATCCTTGGCTAATTGAGGACTACTTAGGTCTTCCACTGGGTACTGTAAAAATCTTTGTTCCATAAAAAGCGCTTTTAAATCTCCAAAAGTGCCGCATCAAATATTTGAAACACTCCGAATTCCACCCCTATTCCTATATCAGAGCATCTAGCCATGATTTAAGGCGCCTTATCGCGGTTTGAACGCCTTTTCCCGGAGAATCCGTCGATAACACGCGCTGGAGGGAAGTTCAACACACACACTCCTAAGTATATATACGTACCCATATATTCTACAAGTTTACGTTTTTAGCTTACATGCAGTGAAACCTGACCCATTGTCATCCATATTTAGAAAAAAGCTATTAAAAAAAGATATTACCACTACCCAGCATGTACATCAGAGACATGTGTGTCTTTGTAAACTCCCATCCTGAATATATTGAAAAAAGCGGTGAAGTTATTCAGAGGAAAACTAGAGCTAAAATAATGAATTTATTATACCAACAACCTCCTTGTCATAAATATATTTATAAAAGGAACATTTATAATGTTTGCTCGTAAAAGTAGATTCATTCCATCAGTTCGTGAACTTTATCATATATTTTTGTGATTTTCATTAAATTCCTTAGAGGAACACACCATCTCGTTTATAACTGAGATAGATAAAAAGTGCTTCAATTTTTCTGCCTAGCTCTACAGGAAAGAGGCGTGAAGCTATATAATGTAAAAATATTGTTTTATATATATTTCTACATGTAAAGTAACAAAATATTTGTTTATTTTGTCCATTATTTATGACAACAAAAGTTACAGACGTGGTTGTGTGAAGCAAGAGTGCCTCCCACTCTAACGCTATAAATCACTCTGACATGAGAACGAGACAACAATAGAAGACCGCAACGGTCCTCGCCTAAATCGTTTTTAATTAAAATGTTAAGAATTTCTGTTATAACGTTATATGCCGACGATTTGTGGTTACGAAACGTCATAAGCGCCTGTACGATGTAATTCTCTAAATTCATCCCTAAATTATATACAACTACATATTGAAAATTTCTGTGAAATATTTTCTCCCAACTATTTTAATAAACCGAAAATTCTGCTCGGTTTTAACCTGTAGCTAACAAATAATAGGTTCCTTTGGTTTAGACTTGCTGTTCTATTTAATATAGACAACTGGCAAAAAGTGGACACTGTTATGTGGTCCCTGGCCACCTAAGTATAAAAGCCGTAAAAGGAGGAAATCTTTCAAATATTTTAGTTAGGTCCCACAAAGTTAAATTTTCATTTCGTTTGACCTGGGGCCTTATCATAAAGTAGGCAACACATTGGTCCGGCATCGCACCGACAATTTCCCATTCCGGCCGCCGTATGATCTAGCTAGGCGGACCGTTCGTTACAAGAATTGGACGAGTCTGTGGTCGGTTTCGGGGGACCGTACGGCGACGCGCCGGGGATTGGATGTGTGTGTGGCCACCTAAGCTTTTAAATGTACCTAGATATAAGATATTTCGATTGACAGATATTTTGTTGTTAGTACATTAAATATAAACAAAGAAGACATACGAACAAACATTTAATGAAAGCTCGTCAATTTGTCAAATATAATTATGAGCCTTTTCGTTGGACACTGTACAACTTTAATTTGTTAAAGTTAGAAACCCTTGTCCAAGTTACCATATAAAAGTTGGGCCTCACAAAACAGATTCGCATCTATCCGTCCCCGAACGTCAAGGGAACGTCATAAATTCTATGAAATAAACGAATGTTGTTACGAAACAATTGCAATAAATCTCTTCGTGTGCCGAAGCGCAATTTCTTCGCTTCGCTCGCCCAACTTTTCCAATATTGCTTCGACTGACGTATGTAAAAACCTGCGACGGAGCGAATATCACCTCTTCTACCATTTGCCAGTCAAATGTTGATGACAAACATGGCAATCTCACTTCCGGCGACTTTATTACCTATGGCATTTTGTGTTTGATTTCGTTGCCTCCAGAACTACTTTGAATTAAAAATGAATTTATTTTCTTAAAATACCTCAAGGCAGAACAAAGATTGTAGGTATACTGCAATGATATACTATATAAACTGAGGTAGATGTGTGATTGACGCTCAAGCTATAGCAAGGCAAATGAGAGGTAAGTGTCCCACTATAAATTTGGTCGCGCACAGTCACGCACAATCCTACGACTAGTGTACATGTCTCTCTTGAGTAGAATAATCCGCAAAAACATCAAGAAAAATGACATCGTGTGTGTTCCGCTTTTGCAGAAATTATACTGCAACTGTAAAAGATAGAAATGATATCTCATTTCATTGGTAAGTACAGAAATTTTATAATTATGGACATAACAATATTTTATTAATAATAATGCGCTGTTGCCAGTTCGCCGCTTGCCTGAGCGAGACGAACGATGCATTTTGTATGAGAGTGATAGAGAAGACAAAACGAAATGGCCGTGACAGACTCAGCGACTGATTATGGGGATGGTTGGCAATATCGGACCTGTCAATAAATTATATGAACCTATTTAAAAAAAATATATATTTTATTAAATGTACGGAAAATGTATATACATAATTATATTTACATTATTATAAATTTATATATTATATTATTGTTGTATGTATAGTATTATGATCTTATTGTATTTATTTATCTTTTAGTCTCCCTAGAAGCGGATTAAAAAGAGAAAAATGGATAGAGATAATCATAACCCAAAGAAGAGAATATGATTGGTTGCCAAGTTTTTACTCTAAGATTTAGACGTATGGTGCAGTTTTGCGAAGTGGACATATTTTCACATTCTTTGTATATATTTAGGAAAAATATCTGTAACATTCTAAATAGTAGTTAATTGTAGTAAACTTTTTTTTGTATTATTTGTTATTTCTATATTTTTTGGAATTTGCATAAAAATATCCTGTTTTGAATGTATGTATAAACAATACGTTTGTATAAACAAACGTCACTGACTATATGACAGTTATTTTTTTAATATGTATCTATGTTGTAGTAATCTTTGTTGTATAGTTGTTTGTTGTCCAGAATAAAAATAATTTAAAAAAAAAATTAAAGACTTAATTTTAAATTATACTACATAATACATAAATAAGTAGCATACTAATATCCTATACCAAGCCATAATCTACGTCTATGCTAAATTTCATTTAGAACTGTTCAGCCGTTTGAGCGTGATTGAAAGACAAATGGTCTATTTGTTGTAAAGTCATTGATTATTACATTATATTTATTAGTAAAATAAAAGTTTTTTAATTACGTATTGTATATTTTATTCCAAAAATATTTCTAAGTAAAATATTGAGTGTTCCATTTAGACAATCTTCCCCTAGTTCCTCCGGAGAAGGTCACGCGTCGATGACGTGTCGCAACTTAAAACATATATTTATCTCTTTTTAACAAATGGATTTCGGTATTGAGCTGTGTTTCTCTATCCCTTTCATCGCTTGAATATAATTATAAACGTAAGTAATTAATAGGTAGCTATAGTATTGTTCAAGCTGTTTATTATCTGCATTTAGTATGGGTATAACGTGTCTACTTATAGTACGTCATTGGTATACTGTACGTTTGTTTGAATAAGTTTTAGGGAAACTAGCTGATGAGAACATTTTTTTTTCTTTTATCACTGATTCCCTTACAGCTTCCGAAACATGTATAATTTGTGAGGCTATATTTAACGAGAGGCCAGTTCTGTTGCGATATATTTAGATGGAAAGCCTCTAAGTGTGGTTTGCCGGATTATGTACATGTTTTTAATTATAAAAAACTCATTGGTACATGGCCGGAATCGAACCCGTTGGTTGTCTAGTTAATACCAGACGTCTTGACCACTCGGCTACCGACCTATCACGCCCTATTAAAACTGTTCTAATTTAATTTTGGAACAGAGATAATACTTTTCGCACTGGGTGCCAAAGCTATACTAATATAAAAAATAATAGTTAATTTGTCAGTTTGTCTATTAACTTTCTAGGATTTAACCATGGCGAGTCTGTGGACCACCATGATTGGCCACGACTGCTCTGTCAAGAGCACCACGACTAAGAAGATATGATTTAACCATACAAAGAACCTCGGAAAAAATCTACACTACTGTGAACGCTACCGAATCATTTTAAAAGTCACAAAGCGTCGTATTTGCACAGACAGTCAATATGAGCGACACGTGGGGTCTCCATATTGTTTCTAAACACGTCGACCTCCGCAACTTTTCCAATATTGAAACTGTGTCATGTACTACACAAATACTATAACTTTGTATACATTGACCACTCCTTGTACACTGGATTAAATAGCTTACGAGAGTTTTAAATTCGATTCCCGATAACACATTTTGTTATAATGCAGTATTTTTTTGAAGAAGATAATTATGTTAACATTCTTTTACATATTGGTTCATACCAAATACAGTCTTATGCCAAGATACTTACACAGTTTAGGGTCCTTCTAGCAAAACGCGAATGAGACAGATCTCGTAGCATTTATAGCCTATATATTCTATCTATCTTTCATCACGCGTTTTATTCCAAGAGGGGTAGGCAGAGACTTGCCACTATTGCTTAACACCAGATTGTTTATCATCTGCTTGTTTTACAATGAAAAAAAATTAGCTTTATCCACTTTCCCGTGTGAATGAGATATTTTCATAGGATTAAAATACCCTATGTTATTCTCTGCCATTCCGCCCCGGCTTCGCCCATGTAGCCCATATTAACTTTCTTCCCCTATTATAGTTCGAGTTCATCCAAAAATCCCATAGAAAAAGCTCTTTCGGTTTTTTTCCGAATTTTCCAATATTCCGGGCAAGTTTTCAAAAATGTTCTTTCCCTAAAAACCTTATTCATACTATAAAAAAATAAACTTAATCGATCCAGCCGATCTCAAGTGATGCGCAGTGATACAGTATGCGACTCACGAATAGCATTTATATTTTTTACAGGTATAATAATAGAAACAGTCTAATGCAACAGACACCACCTTCCTGTTAGCTAAACAAATTACAAATAATATATTCTGTGAACAATCCTATTACTCCCCCTGCATTGTTCTGTATTTTACTGTGTCCCGTTAGAGGACATTTTATGGACCCTCTCTAATTCTCCCAAGGCTGGTAGTTAGTAAATGTAGGTATACTTCTAATACTCTTCTCACAAAAACAAGTATCGGTTCATGGTCTGACGAACTGAAAAAGGTTTCTCAAAACCAAACTAGTCCATGCCTCGGGTGACATAATAACATCTGTCAATAACCTTGACGATTTGACCTCATATTTTGTATAGAAAACGCTCGGCATTATAGGCCGACGGAGCGCTCACGCGGATAATCTTCAATTTAGGTGAAAAAATAAAATTCACGTGTAAAATGCGGACTAATAACAAAACTCCTTATTCTTTTATTCTTATTATTTTGTATGTAAAAACTAACTAAAGAGTTTGTGCCGTTTCGGAGAAATTTGGCAAATCATGACGACAATAGGTACATATTGCGGGTTTTTTTGTCTAAAAAGGTTTTGTCATAACTTCATTTATTTTCAATTAAAATAATCTATTGGATCCGGTATGAATCTATACGTATTTTTTGATCACAGATTGATTTAATAGTTATTTGGATATTTTGACTTAAATTTTACCGCTGTTAAAGCCAAATAGCTCAAACAGCAGCCTAATCATTTAGCAAGAAAACTTAGCCAGTGCTTTTTAAACTATGCCACAAAGATACCCTTTTTGTGTGTTTTCATAAAGAAATCAATAATAATGAGTATTGTTAATTGATTAATTTGTTCGGTTTCAAATGAACTACCTTCCCATATATCTTAAAATCTTAGCAGTAATTATTTCATATCAAAATGAAAGTTAAAATACAACAAAATAGAAAATTAAACCGTAGTAAATGTCAATTAATTTATAAAAGAGCAACTTTCACATTTAACTGTGATATAACGTGACGTGCAGTCGAATTAAACCAATAATATTATTTAATATGTAAATCTCGTACCAGAACGCAAATGTGCGTATTTTATGTTTTCATTTCCATTCGATCAGTGCGTCGATGTCCACCATGTTTATTGATGAATTCATTTTATTCGTCGTCATTAACTTTTCGATACTCCATTGATAGGAAGCAGATGAGTTTTTAATGATATGAATCCAAAAGTTCAAAAACCTGTTCGTATTTGATTTTAGGATTACTTTTAAATTTAAAATTAAAAACTTGTGAAGTAAGCTTTGATTGAAAGGAATTTGGTATTGTTAGGTACTACTTCAAAAATCTATTATCTAATATCCAAGATCAATAATTTTGTTGTTTTGTTTCTTTGTTTATTCGTATTCTATAGACTCAAAAACTACTGGAGCGATTGGAAACAATCTTTATGCATTTGATAGCCCAATTCATGGGGAAGTTTATAGACTATTTAACATCACGCTAACTACACAAGGGGGTGAATTGTATTCCTAATACAACGAGTACGAAGTAGCGTGCAATCAGCTGTAGGTATCTTATAAATAAAAATTAAATACGGTTCATTGGTAAGCGCATCACTTAAGTAGGGCTAGACACATTTGGTTACTTTTATGATTTTAATAATCATGTTTTAGGGAATGAAAGAAAAATTTGAAAATTCTGGACAAAATTCCAGTGCTTTATTTTTGGGATTTTTGTATATGTTAACCATAATATGTTAATATATCCTCCACGGACGAATCCGGGCCGGAGAGCTAGTTAAATATATATTTAAAGAAAATATTTATCGAATATTGGATTCGGACTCAGTAAATAAGAAATCCGAACACAATCAGAACGAATACAAGGAAATAATTGTAACTTTCTGGCCATCAATCAAATGGACATTGGCCAATTGTACAAGAGAGCACAAAAACATGACTGAATACCCAAACAATAGATGGCGCTGACTATCCGTCACAGCCTCCCAACATGGGCGCCTTTTGGCAGAAATTACTGAAGCGAATAATTGACAAAGGATAGTAGCCTTTGTGACGCTTTTCTCAAACAGGCTGCCTGCCTAAATATTCAAGAAATATCTGACGTAAATATTCAAAACATATAACTACGAAATATCTACCCTAATATTATGGAAATTCAAATTAGCCTGTGTATCCTATCTATCCTTTTGCCTTCATACTGAAAAAATATTCTCACTAAGTATTTGCCACAGACTATAAATTATCATTTTAATAAGAACTGTATGTGATTAATTAAATTATCACCACTTTAAAATCCGTGATTTTATTTTCCACTAGTATTCCCGAATTTTCCAATTTTCCAGGAAACTTTTCCAACTTTTCTTTCCCTAAAAACCAGACTATTACGAACATTTAAAAAATATCCGAATCGGTCCAGCCGTTCTCAAGTGTTGCGCTTACCAACGAAAAGCAAGCCTCAATAAAACTAGTCAAATTTTAGATTAATCGTCGATTCTACGTAAAGTCTGCCTACATAACACAATAATACTCCTCTTTTACATCGATGTTTCAGCATGTCACTCCACTTCGTTATACAAAAAAACGTCGTTTCGTATAAAATATAGGAGGGACCATTTCGATCCACAAATTGGCCCCCCACCTCGTTACACTTGCCAAATTGAAGACATTTTCCTGCCCTTGCATCGGAACCCCTAGGCAATTGTTGATAAAGGAATGCATTATTCGGAAACGATATTATAGAATAATACTATTTGCTACCCAGTATAGTCAAGTTTTATAAAGCTTCGGAGTCATAGTAATTTCTAAAAAGTCGAATAATAATAGACACGAGAATATTGAAATAAATATAAAATTTGCTGGTAAGCGACCCGACGACGCAATGACCAACTTGTTCAAAAGTTCTGTGATTAAAACCACCAACGCCAGTTGTACCTCCTGAATAATTTATATGCGAAACGTAAAGTACGATTGTTCTCATATTTTAATACTAGCATGCCTACTACTTCGTTAGCTTAGTGATTTTCATAATAGCCTTTGCCCGCAGCTGTTTGGCTGCAATTCGGTATGTTTTTCTTTAAAGGGTTTGAATATTTTTGTTTTCTATGCAGTAATTTTCTTCTAATAAATTTTCAAAGTTTTGCAAAAGCCATTCTGCTACATTTCTCAACTCGTTTTTTTAACTGGTAGTAGGTGCCACGGGGCCTTTTAACACTTTTACACACGACACGGCACGTTACTTTAACTAAATGATGACGTCACTTTATCGTCTGTCGGCAAAACTTTTGAAAATTGATTATAAGAAAAGGCAGTAGGCATAGGAACCGAAAATATTCAAATCTTAATATTTGAAATAAAAATATAAAAGACATACCGTATCATGATAGATTTTAATCTATCTATCTATCTATCATCACGCCTTTTATCCCAAGAGATGTAGGCAGAGACAATCGAATGCCATTTGCTACGGTTCAGACATACCTCTTTCGCTTCTTTTATATTCATTATACTTTTGCGATTGGGTGTACTTTTAATATTGCCATTGACCAATACATTTTTTATATGTTAAATAAGAGTAGGTACACCTAGGTCGTCCTCTGCCAGCACTTCCATTCACTTCAGCCTTATAAACCTTTTTAGTCAATCTTTCATTCTTCATTCTTTCATCGTGTCCAAAATGGATTTTTAGTACTGGGGTATTTTATTTATCCATATCTGTTCATTCTGATTCTTTACGTAGTAAAAATAAAAAATTAAAACTAAATAGTTGCTGCTGATCACTATTTGCTCAAACATTTTTTTTTTCTGTTTGAACGTTTGACCAGGGGCATCGAAATTTCTAAATCATTTTAATAAAACTAGTATGTAACTCAATTAACAAGAGCTGGCACGTTCGTTATTTGAATTTTTAACTTTTTAAACGCCAAGAAAGTAGCAAAGGACTCGAGGCAAACAGCCAAAATAGTTAGACTAAAACAAACGTCGCTACGGAGTCATTCACAAAAGTTCACCTGAAATCTCGAGCGAAAAGTTCCACGATTAAAACCACCAACAACCATTGTAGTAACAACTAGAAGGCGAGGTTGTTATAGAGGAGTGGTCGCAGCTATAACAAGCCGAGTAACGACTTTGTCTTTTTAGAACTCAAGAATACACTGAAAATCCTCTTTTCTAACCTAAACTTATGAATATTTACTTGTATTTGAGTAAGAAGAGTGGCAAGATCATTCTTTCTTAAATAATCTTTAATGTCATAAATATGTGACTAGATTTTCGTCCCGCCTTCGCCTGTGTAAATTTTTGTAATGTGACATAATAATTTATCCCATATCCATTGATTTATAACTATTAAAATATAAGTTCTATAACTTCCCCTTCCCTTTCCTTAATTTTTACACACTTCCCATTTCACGAAATAACTTCCTACAAATTTTAGCGAGAGATGACAGTAATATTACTAGCAAAAAGAATTCCAGAACTATTAAATTCTCATAATTTTTTGTTGTATTTATTAGCACTAAAGTTATGTATATTTTTGTTACAGGAACGTGGTGTATAACCTAAGTTTAACAGACTTGACGGAGCAGCGTCGTCTGGTCTGGTACTCTCCTGAGAACGATGTCAAAATGTGCGTCGTTAAAGGAAGAGATGAGGTATGTAATATCTGCAGTCACTTTTAGAATTCTATACCAACCCATTAAGTGGAGCAACACTTGTTCTGTTTTTAATATGGACACCTGGCAAAAAGTGGACACTGTTACAGGTGCCTCAGATCACTCACAAATTTTCGGGTAGTCGCATTTACTTATTTTCGACTTTATTTCAACTTCATGATTTCAAATTTTCATTTTTTTTCAATTTAAAAAATTTAAAAGCAATGAAAAAGATGGTTTTCTAGTATGTATTCATGATGAGAGAGCTACTCATGGGTGTTTTTTTATAATATTTAATATAGGTATTAATTAATATTGTTTTAATAAGAAATAAATAATTTTATTAACATAAAAAAATTAACTTATTGAAAATTAAAATTGTCGTAGTTGGTTTTCTTAGTAACTAGAATTAAAAAGGCACATTAATAGAACATTTATTGTACTGAACCCTCGGTCCGCGATTCTAACTTGCACTTGACCAGTTTTTTATTGTTAAATAATTAATCCACTGTCTAAAACAGAATAAAAAATATATTCTATAAATGCAAAAGTGTGTTTGGTTGTTTGTCCTTCACGGTAATACAGAGCAACGGATCGACGTTATTTTTTGCACAGAAATAGTTTGTGAGTCGGAGACTGATATTGGCTACTTTTTATCCCGAGAATCCTTCGTGATAAATTTCAAAAAAATTCACGGGCTAAGACGGAGAGGAAAGCTAGTATTTCTCAAATAAATAATTACATATCGTAAATTATTGAGGTGGTTACATAAAAATACAAGCTTGAAAAGCTAAATCCTTATTCAAGAAAGCACATTTCCTTTATTTTAAAATGTATTTAATTACTAAATTAACTCTCTATTGAATGTCTTAACGCTCCTGCAATTTTCCATTTAAAATCAAAAACGTTGAAATTAAAACGGTAACTGTCTGAAATGTAGCTAGGAGTTAATTTCAGGAATTTCTCGCATGCTCAAATATTCTTATTTTAGTTCTCTGTTTAATTCCTGTACTTTGAAATTGAAAACGTAATGAAATGCACCTCAATAAGCGAGACTCTATATGGAAATTGATTCTTTCTGTGTGTTTCACCTTTACTTGGATCTTTGCCAATGTAAAATTTTAAAAAAAACTTATTTTCCCAGAGAAATGTTACTACATTTTTCCACGTAAAAGAATTACAGTTCTATAGTATGAGTTCCGCTACGTTGCTGCTTCCTTCTTGTAGTATTTTAGAATTGTGGAAATATTTATTTGCAAAGTTTATATAAATAACTTCTAAATTAATTTTAAATTATATTTTTGTTAGTTTTGTAACGTATCTTTATTAACCATCCAAGACACAAGGTTACATTGAAAATCTAGCTATCATCACGCATTTAATCTCAAAATGGATAATCAGAGTATTTATTTATTTATTTGAGACAAAGTGAAATAGCAGATTATTCACCAAGGGATGAAAATGGCCAATTACCAACGACTTTCTCCCGGATGTTAGATACATACGATTTTATACTACAAGAAATTAACAGTTTCAACAAAGCAAAACCAAGACTTGGCTGTGAATTTCTCGAAACGGAATTTACAGAACCAAAAAAAATTCTCTCGTCAAATTCAACGACCCAGCCATATTTGCACGGGAAAAATCAAGTGATCGTGTGTACTTTTAATATTTCCTTGGCTCTATTATTTTATTTTCGGAGACATAGGTAATAAATTACTAATATTATAAATGCGAAAGTGTGTTTGTTTATCCTTCTTTCACGCCACAACAGTATAACGGATTAATGTGATTTTTTGTCCAGATAGTTGAGACATTTGAAGAACCGAAGATTAACATAGGCTATTTTTTATCAAATAAGAAGAAGGTTCTCTATACAACGTTTATTAGTATACAACAGTTTAAGAGTTTGTAATTTTTTTACAATTTTGTGTAAATGTTTAAAGAGTGGTCAAATCTGGCTAGCTCGTACACTGTCTGCCTAGACGTTCCCAATGCGATGTACTGCGCCTGAATGCAAAATTACGAAGCTTGGATTGCGTCAAAACGGGAGGGATCTCATTGTGGCCGTATCGAAGTACACTATGTATTTACATCGGTCTATTGAATAGTCTTCGCCTTTAGTTTAATTTACCATAGAATATATTCTAATCCCATTAATATTATAAACGCGAAAGTTTGTATGGATGTATGTATGTTTGTTACTCAATCACACCAGAACGGCTGAACGGATCTGGATGAATTTTGGCACAGAGATAGATTATAGTTTCGAATAGCACATAGGCTACGGATCGACATGATTTTTTGAATAGTGGTAGTTTAGGGGTCAGAGAATGGCATATACTACTTTTTATACCGCGAAAGCGGGCGGGGAAGGGGCAAACCACCTTTTTGGATCTATTTCCACGGGTGAAACCGCGGACAGAAGCTTGTATTATATATTATAAACAAAGTTTCTACTTATTTTATTATATTCACTAGTAAAGTAGCGACGATCGCGTCCCGGTTTCGCACGGGTTATAGGCAATTTTGTTTTATCAAATATTTCATTTATCCAAATATTCCATATTATCACATTTTCCCGGGATAAAAAACGATAGATTACGTTACTCTTCGTCTTTTTAACTAAATTAAGTCGATCCGTTGCTCCGTTTTTACGTGAAAGAAAGACAAATAAACAAAGAAGGCATGTTGAACGATGTTTTATTTACACTTCACACACACACAAACATCTTGAAATAATTTCTTGTTTGCGCATGCATAAGCTTTCATTTCATTTTTTTCAATCTGGAACCAATTAATTCAATATTATACTCTGGGTAAAGCTGAACAATATTGCTCAGTTAGAGAGTAAATTCGATATAGATGCACCACACCATATAGAATTATTTACAGGAAAGTAACTAAAACCAAAAAGAGACAAATAAATACAGTATTAAGTAGATATATTTAAATCGATTAGCATATGAGACAAAATTGCAATAAGTAAACTCAGGATTTTAGGATTAGGATTGAAATTTTCGTCAAGAGTTACCTCCCAGTTACTAATTATAGTATTATAATAATATTAAAATCTGAATCAAATTAAAAATATACATCGAAAATTAGTTCCACTCGATTCAATGTTTACCGTTTATTTGTATTTGTAAGTGATTTCTTTACATTTCTTATTTTCCAACCTATAAAGTCTGAATTATTGAATAACACGCGGTTGTTAAAGAGGCAACTGGCAGCTACCAAGTCGGAAGGCGTCTCACGGCTCAGTGGAGCGACTTTAGCAATGGGAGCTCTAGAAAATATCTAGGAGCGTATCGCAGTCACTGGCGCGGAAGATGTCCCTTACCGCAATATATTTCACTCTGGCAAGTAGGAAGGCTAAATTGTGTGTGATGTTCATAGAGGTGTTTATTATTTATACTTGAATAGCGCATATACAAACTTATCTAAGCCTTTAGTCTGCGACTCCGCCAAACCATAATAGTTATACGTGATGTAATGCCCTTTCAAATTCACAAACAACATTGAATTGGATCCTTGTTTTTCAGACTCTGAAAGTCGAAACCATGAGATAGTAAATTTACTTTTTAGTTTAGTTTAGCGTCTAATTTCGACTACTCAATATGTCTGTAATAAGTGTATGAAAACCAATCACAAACAAATGGACAAAATCATTTCAAAATGAGGTTCTATTCATTCCTGAAATTAAAATATTTTTAATGTATAAATTACTAATCTCCGATTTAGGGTAAAAAAACAACAACAATTAATATAAAAATATAAATAAACATTTAAAAAGTACTTACAAATAAAAAACCCATTCAAGATCGCTGCCTTGCGGCAGGGTCCCCAAAACACTAGCTGCATTCCCTCTTTGTATCGCCAAGCTGTCCTTCGTACCAGCTCTTCGATCACCTGATACTTTTATGAGATCAGAGGGAAGATGTTTAATAAGCTTACGTGCTTCGGACCCCATGGACCCATTGTCTCAAATCCAATGCGCGCCCTCTCTTGACGAAGTGCCTTTTAATATGAAATGATGCTAATCTTCGACAGGTAGCATCCCATACTTTGACCAAGGAACGAGAGTCATGACGTCAGGCTTTTTGCCATCATCACGTGCGATACCTGGCAGTTCTAAAAGAGCCGGCACGTAGATAAAAGCTAAGCCCCGTCAGTTGATGTCCTTGAGACTTTCGTAGCGAGACATCCGCCCGCCGCCCAGCACTCTTACTTACATTATTATAATTTCGAAGTCGTCATACCTATTGACTCATGAAGTTTCATTCCCGGATATTAATTTTCTGAATATTTATTTACTGATGTTCTTATTTACTTAAGAGTTTTATTATTTTTGTTCGCAGGAACGATGTCACAACTATATCAGAGTTTTGGTGCTGCTTGGACCGGGAAGACTTCTAGTATGCGGTACCAACAGCTTCAAGCCTTATTGTAGAGTGTATAAGGTTCTACGGGACACATACGATATGGACTCAGAAAAGTCTGGACAAGCTGTGTGCCCTTACGATCCTGATCATAATTCTACTGCTGTTTATGCAGGTTGGTTTTACATAGCTTGATTTTTTTTAAGAATGTGTTATATTTACACTTGTATTTCTAAAGCCTGATTGTGATGGAATTATTGAATGAAAGCTTCGATCATAATATAAGTAATGTAATCATAATATGTATGTATGTACAAGAAACGTAATTTTTTTGGTGTGACATATCTATACTACAGACGTATATTGTTGTATGGTGAGTAGAGCAAAACCGTCCATTTTGTACGTTTTATAACGTCTTTCGCTATATCTATATATTTTATGTTTGATGGTTGAAAGCTCCATTCGAATGAGTTTAGTCGGTTTTAATTTGCAGTTTTAAATGCTGTTCGTCTGTAAGTGCGTGTGTCATTTGATATGGGCTGGACCGATTTGGTACTTTTTTTAATGTTCGTAATAGTCCGAATCAAGTTTTAGGGAAAGAAAAATTTGGGAAATAAGGCCCGGAAAGTTGTAAAATTGGGGGAAAACTGAAAGTCCTTTTTTCAATGTGATTTGAAAGTAATGGGCTCCACGGGCGAAGCCGGGGCTGGAAGCTAGTTTTTAATTTATCGCATTTTTATGAAAAGCTCATTATAGCTGACAAAATGAAATAAGCAGGTATATTTTTCCTGCTATTTGCTCTGAAAGTTCATTTTGTAATCTATTCTTTGCAGAGCAGTATTCCAATTCTTTCTTTGTAAACGAAATAGCCCCAATAGTATCAGATAGAACTGCTTTGGAATACAGATTAGTTCAGGCCGCTTACATTCAGGTGGCAATTAATGTGCCACAAGCGAGTGGTTTCAGTGTCCAGAGGGAATGGACAACCGTTCATGCTATCTGTACATTACCATATTTTGTTACGCCTCCCTTTATGGTGGCGGTGCATTGTACTTTTTATTAAGAACTAGCGACCATATAGCTTCACTTATAACTACGTATCTATTAGAGATAGATATATGCTTCCGCGGACTTTTTTGTAGATCATTTTGTTCTACATAATTCTTTCCTACATCAAATTGTTATATATCTGTCGGATTAGACAGCATACGCCATGAAAACTCACTGGGGCTAACTTTTTTCCCGACTTGATTCACTGACACTGTTAGGGAAGGTGTGTTTGTGCTTTTGTAATACTAAATTGGTTAAACAACTCTTCAGAACGTTAAATCGATGTGATGCTGACAGAGTAATCAGATAAATAGCCATTTAGATTGGAAAACTCTGACAAGTTTATATTCGTTTGCTTTAGTACCAACTTGAACTTGACGTACTTTAAGTATAACATTTATCTTTTTACCAGAATCTAACTGTTTAGGTATAGAAAGTTGGTATCCTTACAATCTAGCTTAAATGAAAAATACATATTTTATAAAACCTGGACGAAGTCGGGTTATATCACTGGTTAAACGTTAACACTCTTATTAATAAACTCGAAGTAGCAACGTAGTAACTAAACTGTATTTCGTCTCCGTCTAAAAAATCTGCAATTCATTATGATAGACGGAGACGAAACACAGTTTAGTTACTACGTCGCTACTTCGAGTTTATTAATAAGAGTGTAAATGTATTGAGGAAAATTATAGGTGGTCTAACCCAATGATACACCGATGTAATAATATCCTATCTATAAATCACGTGGTCATATTGCTGAAAATCATATTTGCTAAGGTATTTATGAAGCGTAACAAGGTATATTCAACCTGTAAACGTGCGACTCTATCCAAATGAAGTTTTCACTAGGTGTGTGAAATTCACGTGTAAATTTTATCAAAAGCATCAACGCTACGTGCTCATGCGAATTAATTTGTCCACAAACGTGCGCTCACGCGGATAGGTTTCCTTCAGGGTTGTCACATTCACTTTTCTTTAATGCAATCGAAGAAAAACCGACCGCCACGAGACGGAACTGACTTCATACCGGATGTTATACGTATATTTTTTTCACTAATTTCTTCTTCTTTTATTATGGCTCCACCAATGTTTATCGGTGATTTGCCAATGGCTAGTATTATAGCATTTATAGTGTATAAAGCCAATTAATCAGTATTTAAGATGATCCCGACGACCGTGATATGTCTATTAATCATTGACTAAATACAACTATCACAGCTCGGACGGGATTAAACTGGATTCCCGCGTTACGGCGGGACGCGTGCGTTGGTCACCATGACATGACGTAGAATCCCCATTTATAATATTAGTTAGGACTATTAGTCCTTCTTTCATGTCAAAACAAAGCTACAGATCGACGTGGTTTTTGTCATAAATAAAACTTGTCATAAATAACTTTAATACCCGTTCGAAGCAAGGGCTGGTCGCTAGTCGTATAACGTATTTTGAGGGCGAAAAATCACACTTTTTTATTTGGGGAATATTTTGTAGATTTATAAATCGTTATTATAGAAATTCGTAATTCTAACTGTCCCATTTTCGCAGGTAACAATGAGAGCTTTTCGTTCACATTATTATTATTGTTCCTATTGTAAAAGGAGGTCCCCTAAACGAGGTCGCAAATGCGTGGATAATACTAAATAAAAAAACTTAGAACTACAAAAAATAATCTTAGGCATATACCTGACTAAAATTTAAAAAATTTTAATAAACGACTCAATGGATTGGAATTTTTTTTCTCCTTGAACCAAATCAGCACAGGAACTGGTGTTATAGGGGTGTAATTCTGGTATAATATTTCTGAAAGCAAAGATTTTCCAAACGAAATTCTTTGACTGCAGAAAGTTTAATTCTAGTCAACTTTCCGATTCAGATCCCAGCAGAAAAACCGTTATGAACTTTTGTCTATAATTTATTTTTAATCGACTTCAAAAAAAATCTTCTTTTTATTAATTTATCGTAAAATCACGATAAAACATGTATCGATTTCGACGACAAATTTTTTTATTAATTGATTTCAAAATATCGTATTATATTTTTTATTTGTTACTAGTGAAAATAACGATTTAGAACTATTTAATTTTAATATCTACATAACACGTAATTTATTAATACGCTTATTACTGTTTATATATTAGAGATAAATATATACGTAGATAGACAGCGGCTTTTTTGTAGGTCGTTTTATTCTACACAATTGTTTCCTATATGATTTTGTTATATCTCTGACGGATAAGAACGCCATGAAACTCGCTAGAGCTAACTTTTTTCCCGACTTGCTCTTCTCCTCAACATGATAGGTTCATGTTTAATACTCGTAAACCTTCCTCTTGAATCAACCTATCTAATTGTCAAAACCTCATCAAAATGCGCTCAGTAGTTTTGGCTTGAAAAGGACACAGACAGGCAGACGCGGCAGAAATTGTTTTATAATATGTAGTGATGATAATTATGCGAATCGAATCATCAATAATATTAACACTCACAGAAATTAATGCAATAATATTACCATTGTAACTATATGGAATATCTACATAACATATGCAAATGTCATGAAAGGGTGAATGCGACATGGTGCCAATTAACTGTAACATGAATGAGACACCTGCCAGTAATCGCTTTTGATGTATTATTGTGTATAAATTGTATGGTGGGATTATCAATGGGTTAAACAGAAATACTAAGGCGACATATCATTATCATCAATACATATTATAAAACTAAGTCCCCCGCCGCGTCTGTATGTCTGTCTGTGCCCTTTTTACGCAAAACTACAATTCAGGTTTTGTTGCGGTTTTTACTATTAGATAGATTATTTTACCGGGAAGGTTTACGAGTATTAAACATGGACCTGTCATGTTTAGGAGCCGAGCATTGACAGTATAAGTGAATCAAGTCGGATGAAAAAGTTAGACCCAGCGAGTTTTCAAGGCATATTCTGTCTAATCCGTCTGAGATATATCAAAATGATGTAGTAATTTGATAATTAGATAATGACTAGAACCCTGCCCATTTTTAAATCCCGTGTCAAAACGCATTTTCTTGCTATTTAGCCCTACTTTCTCAATCTCCTGCTGGTCAAGCTTTTGTTTGTCTGTCGCTGTCAGTAGTGTGTCATATATTATATTATCTATTTATTATAATTTCTTTGTTAATTATTTCTTTGTTATTAGGTATTATTATTATTTTTCTTATTTATTTTTACTTCAAAGTTTGTTTTTGTAGTCTATGTTGGAATAGGTATAGTAAGTTTATTTTATTTTTTTATTTATTTTAAGTTTTATATATATGTAACGCACCACCTTACCCTTTCTTTTCTATTCAAATATTCCTCTTCCAAAAGGTTGTCTGGAAGAGATCGCTTATAGCGATAAGACCGCCTAAATTGTACCTACATTTTGATTTTTGTAAACTTGTGTATTGTGATGATACGACCTTATTTTCCTGGCCGCTTACAAGCTGGCCATCATAAATAGCATTTATTTTGATTTTAGAACACGATATTGTTCATTTTAATTCAATAGAACATTGTATGGAACCTAAATTAAAATTTTACTGATTCCTTCACAAACTGTTGACTTAGGCAGTACTCTGCCAATTGTAAAATTTATTATATTTCTATTTTATCAACTAAGTAAATAACTATATAAAATGTATTGAATCAATATTCAAGAACTAATATCTATGTTAATATAAAAGGAGCGCAAATAAGTATTTGCGCTCCTTTGACGGCTCTTTCTCCTTGCTCCTTCTCCTTTGACGGCTCCTTTCTCCTTACGGCTCCTTCTCCTTGGCTCCTTACGGATGTTTTTACTGGTTGTTCTTTTGCTGCTTGTTCTTCCTTGTTAATTCGACCAATAAACGAATGGTGAAAGTTTACTACGAGTTTTCCTGCGATACCCAACCCGACAATGGCGCCCAAACGTGATTAATATGCTGCAGGAAGAAGGAATAAAGAAGAAAGAATAACGAAGTAAGAGAACATAATATTTATTTTAATACAAACTTTTATTTCAGGATATGTAATGTCTATATAGTCTCAATATATAACGTAATTCTATTTAAATTCAGTAGAATATTTCTTGGAGATGATGGTTCTGAATCAAGGTTATGTCGGCAAACCTTCGAGGTTGACAAGTCTGATGATCTTGGTCAGATTCCATTATTGAAGAGGATTTTTTTTTTCTATACAAAGGCAGTATTCTTGAATCTTTTTACATTAAATTCACTTATTAATTTCGTAAATTCAGATTATATATTCACATTGAATGTATGGTTGTATGTGAGATTTTCATTATATATATCTGAAATCTATAGATTACTTCCCATAACTTAAACTTATACCGTAAATAATATTAAATTAATTTCCATTATCATACCCCGTCAATTCAATATCTCTTAATAGAAAAAGGTTCTTTTTATAGTCGTAATTTTTTCAAGAAAAATAATATATATTAATTTTTCTTATAATTGCTATAATATCTATTTTTATCCTAAAAGTCTATCGTGATTCCATAAAATAATACATAAATAAATATTATTTAATTCCAAAATTTCATTAATTGCGATTTTTTTAATACATTTTTAAAATATCCAAAACAATTTGTCCATTCTTATTTTAATGATTTCTAATATCACACCTACAGTTTACATAAGTAAGGCAATTAAAATATTAAAATATTTCCGAGAATAAATTTAATATATAATAATAAATTTCAAATAAATTATGATACATATAAAAGCACCTCGATATCAGAATTTGAACTCACTTGATTTTTCTTTGTTTTACACAATTTGTTTTGCTCGGCAATATTGCATTGGAATATTCGATTTTCAAATGTATCCTATATAATTTCTTTGTCATTGACAAGTTTTTAAATTTTGAATCGACGACGTTCGATTTTCTTTTAATTTTCAATTGTTATTTACTATGAAGTCTATTTCATAGACATATGATTACGCTCTTATTACAACTAGGGGTAGTCATGTTGATTTAAATTCAAATATTATTTTATTTCATATACTTATATTATTAGCTTTTCACTGGCTTTGCTCGTTGATAGTTTGGGTTAGCGCATACCTTAACGCATGCGTTGATTTTTTTTTTTTTTTCTCTTTCAATATGGATGAGTTACACTTACTTAAACCGAGGAATTTTTTATATCTATATTATTTTACATTTTTCTTTATTTTATTTACAATTTATTAAATTTTATTTATAACCTTATGGTAATAAGGGAGGTTAAATTTATTTCAATTTCACAATTTGGTTGTAAACATAATTTTAACTAAGCAACTAAAACTTTTACATATTTGCAAATTACAGGTTGGATATATAACCATTATTAATGATTACTATTTTCCTTATTTCATTCTCATCATTTCATTTATTGTAAATACTTGTAATTATTTAGAGCGGATTGCGACTCTTTAAAAAAGCCTTCGTCTATTATAAATATTATACCTAATATCTGTGGATGTATTTCCAGGGGTGTTTATTAGAGTAAATTACAACTCTTTAAATAAACATTTGTTTATTATTATTATATCTATGAATATCAGGGTATTCATGGGTGTCTTTTAGAGCGGATTGCGACTCGTTAAAAAAGCCTTCGTCTATTATTACTACTTACTATATCTGTGGATGTATTTCCCATGGGTGTTCGTATGAGCGGATTGCGACTCTTTAAACAAGCCTTCGTCTATTGTATTATATATAAATAAACTTAAAACAGCGGATGGTAACTGTATAACTAAGCCCTTACTAAATTCGAGAACGTTTTTGAGTCATTCCTTATTAAATGGGAATTACTCTATATTATAAATGAGTTTACTGTACTTACTAATAACAGATTAAACAGATTATATGAAGATGAATGTTTGTGATTTGTGTGATTGTGGAAATCGTTTCTCTTGTAAAATAATTAGTTTTATTTATAATAAAACTTGTAAATGTATCTTTTCATTTCATTCATTAGTATTTTTATATAAGTCTCATCATCAAACTTTATTTTATTAATTCTTTGAATAAAATCCTTCATTAAGGACAGGATTTTTTCGGGGGAACCCCG
This sequence comes from Nemapogon koenigi, assembly GCA_963924495.1. Classification (NCBI taxonomy): domain Eukaryota; kingdom Metazoa; phylum Arthropoda; class Insecta; order Lepidoptera; family Tineidae; genus Nemapogon; species Nemapogon koenigi. Next base: position 7,487,817 of record OZ004646.1, read on the forward strand.
GTATTGTGATGATACGACCTTATTTTCCTGGCCGCTTACAAGCTGGCCATCATAAATAGCATTTATTTTGATTTTAGAACACGATATTGTTCATTTTAATTCAATAGAACATTGTATGGAACCTAAATTAAAATTTTACTGATTCCTTCACAAACTGTTGACTTAGGCAGTACTCTGCCAATTGTAAAATTTATTATATTTCTATTTTATCAACTAAGTAAATAACTATATAAAATGTATTGAATCAATATTCAAGAACTAATATCTATGTTAATATAAAAGGAGCGCAAATAAGTATTTGCGCTCCTTTGACGGCTCTTTCTCCTTGCTCCTTCTCCTTTGACGGCTCCTTTCTCCTTACGGCTCCTTCTCCTTGGCTCCTTACGGATGTTTTTACTGGTTGTTCTTTTGCTGCTTGTTCTTCCTTGTTAATTCGACCAATAAACGAATGGTGAAAGTTTACTACGAGTTTTCCTGCGATACCCAACCCGACAGTGTATATATTATTTTGTGTGCAATAAAGTACATATCTATCTATCTAATTAATTGTGTAAAATAAAATTTTCTAAAAAAAGTCTGCAGTAGCATATATCTATCTCTAATAGTGTATTCATGTAGGTATTCAAATTGTTGTAAACCCATATTGTACCCGTGCGAAGCCGGGGGCGGGGTCGCTAGTCGAAAATAAATTTACAACTTTCCTAAAAAGACTTTCTTAAATATCAAAGAAAAAATATTTTGAGGCGATAAATCAAAATAAACGGAGTGGAAAGTTCAGATAGATATTTTAAACAATAAGCGGCAAAATCTCTTAGATAAAGAATTTCCATAAAATGACAACCTTTGTTAAACATCAAAGAAATCTACCACCAATTTCAACTTTTTTAAACAACATAGTTTTTCAGGAATTCGTATTTTTCAATCATTCATGAATGATTAACATTAAAATCGTACTCAAATCCCCCTAATAGTTTTTGAGCTATAAATCATTTGAAAAAACTTATAAACTGTGATAACCAGATTTTGTATTCATATTAATATTTGTTTATATATTAGGGAAACAAACAGTATATACAAAATAACAAATTTCAAACATAACATTAATAATTCATATTTACCAACAAGGTTTCCACACATTCACTAAACAAATATATAACAAAATAAAGGATACAAGAAAGGTAAATTTAATGATACTGAAAAAACTTTAGAAGAAAAAAACACATAGTACCACTCAATTATTATAGAATAGTCTTTCTTAAACTTAGGAAGTGTGCCACCGAATATATCCACACTAATATATAATAACTTGCAAGTTTTGTCCAAAATACGATTTTTTATGATATTTCTAGCTATATTTACAATATCGACGATCAAAAATAATTTTAATATCTTACCCGTGCGTGCGAAGTCAGAGCTCTTGCTAGTATAGAACCTCCCACATTTGTGCTGCCCACGTAGTCCATTACAACGAGCCGACACGCTTAGTTATCTTCTATTGATCTGTAGCAATTAACTGAAGCGACGCTCTTGGGATTTGGCAGTCTGCAGCGAGATCCTGTGGGATTGTGTGAGGATGCTGCTGCTATGAAACATTATCTTTTGTTAATGATACCGCCTTTATTTGCTGCTAGCGATCCGCCCCGGATTCACACGGGTACAAAAGTTGTTTATTACACTCTCCGACCCTCAAGTCCAAAAAAAAACCGTCAATCCGTTGCTCCGTTTCGGCGTGAAAGAAGAACAAACATCAAATCTAAATCGGAATCAAATTATTCATATTACCAATAGAAACTAATATTATTTAAATGCGAAATCCATAAGTTGTATGGGGAATAAACTATTCCCAATTTCTCTGTAAATAATTCACCTGTGTCACTAATTTAGCATATAGTTACATAATCTATCACAAAACATATCAAGCGCTATTAATTATGATTTTTTAATTGGTCAAAAATAATAAAATAATTATTATTTTGAATTTTCAATAAGCTACAAAAAACGCGAAGTATATAATTGAAGGGTAATAGTATAACAGCGACTTAAAAAAAATAAAAGTTTTGTGATAGATTATGAAAGAGAAAACGGGGGCAAAGTTTAACCACCCATATTTCCTATTCAATAAAACCCATTGAAAAAATAACAGCTATTTCACTTAGATAGATTGAATAAGTAACTATATGCTAAATTACAGTGACACCGGTGGATTATTTACAGAGATATTGGTAAAAGTTTATCCCAGAAAAATTATGGATCTCCAACAGATAGTGTCTTTTACAAAATAAATAAATTTGTATAATTTAAAAAAAAACATGTAATTTTGATTTGTTTGTTTATTTTTCGTCAAATTTTCTGCAGTTCTACACATACAAATAAGAAAGTTCTACACTATTATTTTTAACATTTTATACCTTAGTACAGGTACCGGAACGGTTCTTGAGCGCTCGACGAAAAAGTGGGGGAATGTTTGCGCATGTGTAATTGGATGATGAAAAGGATGATGAAAGGACGGATTGTAACATTTGTGTGAAAGGAAGTAAATTAGAACAAGTGAATGAATATGTTTATTTAGGTAGTATGTTTACAAGAAGTGGAAAGATAGACAAGGAAATTGAAAGGAGAGTGAAAGCGGGAAGCAAGGTATTTGGTGGACTAAACAATGTATGCAGAAATAAACAACTTACAACTAAAAGTAAAATGAACATACATAATGCAGTTTTAGTTCCATCACTTACTTATGGAAGCGAGACTTGGGTATGGAATAAGAAGCATGAAAGTAAAATAAATGCAGTGGAAATGCGGTCTTTACGTAGAATGTGTGATATAAAACGTATTGACCGCATCCGGAACGATGACATTAGAGAAGAATGCGGTGTAAAAGATGATGTTGTGACTAAAATGAAGAAAAGTAGTTTACGCTGGTTTGGACACGTAGAAAGAATGAAGGATGAAAGATTGACTAAAAAGGTTTATATGGCTGAAGTGAAAGGAAATGCTGGCAGAGGACGACCTAGATGTACTTTTATTGAACATATAAAAAATATGTTGATCGATGGAAATATTAAAAGTACACACAATCGCCGAGCATGTATGAAAGGTATGATGAATATAAAAGAAGCAAAAGAGAAATGTCAGGATCATAGCAAATGACATTCGATTGTCTCTGCCTACCCCTCTTGGGATGAAAGGCGTGATGATAGATAGATAGATAGATAGATGTAATTCGAGTTCAATATATCTTGTATATTTATTATAATTGATTTATTGGTGTTTGTTTTTACGATTGCTTTTTACTGCTGGTAAAATTAAAATTAATACCTCATACCGTCAAGCAGACCCAAAAATAGTGTTCTGCGCATCTAACGGCCACCGCTCAAGAACCGTCCCGGTACCTATATGTACCTATTTATGAATATTGCTCCTAAACTGCTAAATTTATTTTGATGTTTCTACAATAATATTGGAATATATTTTCAATCTGCTCTATCTTTCGTATCGATAAAAAATAATTATTAAAGTTTAGATTTTGGGTTATTCGTTAAATTTTAGAAAACGTATTATAACAATTGTTATATACATTTATTTTGTTTCAGACGGTGAATTATATTCGGGCACTGTAGCGGACTTCAGTGGCATGGAGCCTATTATATACAGAGAACCACTCCAAACTGAACAATACGACTCTATGACTTTAAATGGTAAGATATATCACATATTTAACTTTGTATTTTGTAATTTGAGGATGCTGTGTCTAAAATTAAAAGCATACATACCCGATACCTAGTTATTCCTGTCCCTCACCGAAAGGACTGGCTTCATTGCATAAAGTCAATATCGAAATTTGTGACAGCGCATTATGAACACGTTGTTATTAGGGAAATTAATCCGCCATTGTTTGTTCGTCTCTGTCTATCGCGGCCATTAACTTTATCTGTTTGCCTTCAAACGGTCGGTTTCCCTCCAATGTGACCTGTCAAACGTGTCCATCATATTGTTTGAATTTGGAACGGGTTTTGGGGGAATAATGTCACGTGACCGGTCTGACGTTCCTTTACACGCTAAATTTAATTTGCATTTTAGATTATTGACAAATTAGTATGTAAATTGGCCATGCTAACTTTTTGAACAGGAACGAAGATCTCGAAACCGTTTCGAGATATAAGCTTTCAGTACAATTTCTATTTATCAGATTTTAAATTAGGTCCATACTTTTTAAGATATTCAATAAAAAAACAATAACCTTCATTTGACCTATGTATGACGTGGGTATGAAAAAAATACCTTTGCCTACAAAAAAGTTCTACCAAAAAAAGGTAATCGTCAATTTTTGAGTGACATCTTTATAAATTTATATTTCACGTGAGATTATTTTCTTTGTTATTAGGACATGACGGGATGAAACACTATTTACTTGCCATAATTATAAACAAGAGTATATAAACAAGAGTAATTATTAGGTTAGTCCACCTTGACTGACGTTTGCTTGACGTTAATTTGATTGACTGTCCCTTTTCATATGTATAGTGGCCAAGATTATTTAATTCTGTTCCACTTCTTGTGACGTCACGTTTACTTTTCGCGGGTAAAATTTGTAAAATATATTAAAAATAGACGCAATGGATAAAAACAAAAATATCGAAATTAGTTTCTTAAAATGGGCTATATTTTCAAAATAAATTATAAAAAAAGTATATCATAAATATGTAGCATGGCCAATTGACGTTACGTTACAGTCTAGAAAAGAAAAGTAGATTGAAAACTAAGTTACTCATTTTTTAACGAACGGTCAGCTCTGTTGAGATATTTTGAGATCAAAAATTATTTAGTTTACTATTAAACTAGCGACCCCGCCCAGGCTTCGCACGGGTACAATAATGGGCTTACAGCAATTGGAATACTTACATAAATACGCTTATAACTACTTATCTATTAGAGATAGATAAATACTGCCGCGGACTTTTTTGTAGATCATTTTATTCTACACAATTCTTTCCTACAATATTTTGTTATATCTCTGACGGATTAGACAGCATTCGCCATGAAAACTTGCTTAGGCTAACTTTTCCCCCGACTTGTTTCACTTATACTATTAATGCTCAGCTCCTAAACACGATAAGTTAATCTTTAATATTCGTAAACCTTTCCGGTGACTCAACCTATCTAATAGTGAAAACCGCAACAAAATTCGTTCAGTAGATAAAATAAATGGAAACTTCGTAACAAGAATGACCGGTGACACGAACAAAGCAATTAATTAATTCTAATGAAGTTTAAACAATTTTTCTAAGGCTCTTTAAATTAAATTAACGTGTGAATTTTGTTTTGCTTCACAGCGCCCGACTTCGTAAATTCTTTAGTACACGGCAATTTCGTGTACTTCTTCTTTCGGGAGACTGCCGTCGAATATATAAACTGTGGGAAGGTAAACAATTTATATTCTGTTTAAAATATTTTGATAAAATATTTGGGTAGAGAAGTTTAAACCTTTATTTTATTTTGTATACCTGCGTAATTCATTTTGTATGTAAACAAGAATGAAAAGCCCTTGAAAGAGCTGAAAGAAAAATATTTGAACAAAGTCTGTTATGATAGTCGTTATAATATATTATTTCTCAAGGGTTTTTTTTTGTCGGTACGCCATATCTCCCTTAATACTTATAATAAATGTATGTTTGATACGCCATTTTAAAGATTATTTTCCCCTCTAATGACGAAAAATAATCAAACAAATCAAAATTAAATGTTTCTTTTAACTGTTTACGTATCAATGTTTTGATGTGTAACATCTTAGCTCTCGCTATGTGTCATACATTTTTAGGGAGTAAATTCGTGAAATGGGACGGGAAATGTGTATTGTCTACTGGAATGGAAGTGAAAAAAGTGAAATTTGAAGTGGGTATTATATTAAAATGAACTTGTTATGTTCGCAGGCTGTTTTCTCAAGAGTAGCGCGTGTTTGCCGAGACGATCACGGCGGGCCACATCGCTTCAAACAACGATGGACGTCTTTCCTCAAATCTAGATTGAACTGTTCCGTCGCGGGGGATTTCCCCTTTTATTTCAATGAAATACGTGAGTATAGTTATAATTTATATATTCAATTTATGTATTTTTAGGTGAGTTATTTATTTATTTACATATAGAAATATTTAAATTATCTTAAATACTACTAAATTACAAATATTAAAAAAAAACACCTAAAAAAATTATATACCTACCAAATTTAAAAAAGTTACATGTTGAACATGAAAAGTTTTTTTTCGAAATCACATTGATCACCCCCAAAACTCCCATATACAAAACGTCAAAATCGTTACTTATAAGGGGGGGAAGCCTAATTTTTTTTTAAACGTAGGATACATAACCTATTCAAACCGGCCTTGACTTATACCTATATAAACATACTGTATTATGCTTCCATTAGGTTTATCAATTCCAAGACGAAATTCTTCGTAAATAGTATCTAAATAATTCGGTTTTTTTTTTCAGAATCAACAACAGAACTAATCGATGGCGTATACGGTGGTTTGAACGCCCAATTAATATACGGTACATTCACAACTCCACCAAACAGTATATCAGGGAGTGCTGTGTGTGCGTTTAGCATGCAAGACATAGCAGACACGTTCGAAGGCACCTTCAAGGAACAGAGTGCTCTCAACTCCAATTGGCTGCCAGTTAATAGTGCTAAGGTAGGTTATGTCTATTTGAACGGACTACGTGTTTCGTATTCAATCGTAGAGGAATTTCTTAGCTACCTATTTGCAGAAATGTCGGACAGTCTGTATGTCACAGTTCAGATTAAAGCAAAAAACAAAATAACTACTAAACGGATTTTATTTCAAGTAGTCGATAGCCTAATTTTATTTACAAATCAGCTTCGGAGGGCACGAAAAAACGACGTCCACATTTCCGTCTGTTAAAGAAGTGATACATCTGTTATGTCTAGCAATAGGCTTTCTTGCCACACCGTAAGATATTAAAGCCGTGAAGGTGTGTGTTATTTCAATTTTCAGGTTTTTAGGTGTGCATTAACCGTGTTAGTTAATCAAATTGTAAAAAAAATATGTCAGCAGCAGCACGCTCTTTTGAAATATGCTGCCTAATTCGTTAAAGTTATGACGAAATTACTTAATATGTAGGAAAGAATTCCATAGAATTAAATTACCTGCAAGAAAATTACTTTCTTCATTGTGCCCTGAGACAAAGATAGAGCCCATCTTGAAATCAAAATACTTAATTTCTATCACACACGCCTTCACGGCCTTTATGCGTTGCGTTGTGGTCAGAGATATTAGTAACAGTGATCACTTTTTGCCAGTTGTCCATACTTGGACCTACGTGTGTCACTTCTAGCATGTGTTATTTTTAGAAGGCTTTACATGCCCCGAAGCTTGAGAAGTCTAAGCATTTTTGAAATTATTATATTCAATATTTCCTAGGTTTTCTTTTATTTATTTTTCCTTTGCTCTATTTTCAGGTGCCTGAACCTAGGCCTGGTACTTGTCGTAACGACTCCCAGCAATTACCAGATCAAACGCTAAACTTTATAAAAACGCACTCCCTGATGGACGAATCAGTGCCAGCCTTCTTTGGTGAACCTATAGTCATCAGGACCAGTTTTCAGTAAGTTTAAAATAATGAAGCTATTGTAAATAATTGGGCAAGTTGCGAGTACGACTCGCAGGGTTCCGTGCCATTTTTTCAGTCAGAACTTTAAGACAGGATTTTCGTTTAGGTTTTCCTGTAAAATATAAAAACGGCCCTATACTCTTTATTTTTTTCAAAATTTTAGACTAGTTTCGGAGATAAGGGGGAAGGGGGGGGGGGGGGTAGGAATGGTTAATATAATTTAAACTTGCCTTTTAAATTTAAAAATAAGTACATATGTGTAACCCTTATAATAAGCCCTTTTATTTGATAAGTCACATGATGTACTTGAAAAAAAATTTGAAATGAGTGATCCTATAAGGGGTTCCGTTTTTTCATCGCAAATGTGTGTGCAAAATAATATAATCGCCTATAGTAACGTAGTAATTAATGTAGATATATAATATCCTAGACTAATCATCTCCTCTCGTAACAAGAGGACAGGTTCCTTCCCCGCCCAATGAATCAGCATCTCGATTCAGGGGAGAAATGCAGCCAGTATTCTGGTCACTATTCCACGCGGACTTGGTTTATTTAGTAATTTTTAATGTTTAGATGAAATTTTGAGGTGTGTAAAAAACTCCCAAGAGTATCTTTGCAAATATACTCAGAAAAAGGTATTCAGAAAACTTGCAGAAACCAACCCTATAATTTAGAATTGTTGATAGAGTATATTTGCCAAAATAATTGCTTCAAAAAAAGAGAACAAAATAAATAAACCAAACAAATTGTTTCGGTATAATTTAATAACATATTTTTACAAATAATTTTCAGCTATCGGTTTACGCAGATCGCTGTAGATCCTCAAGTGAAAACACCCGGTGGGAAGGCGTACGATGTTTTATTTATTGGAACAGGTTAGTGAAAACATTAACATAATTACTTTTTGGGGAAAATACGATCTTCTATACAAAAAAATCTAATGAAGTTAAAAGGCTTCGAAAAAGGTGTATTGATCAAATTGGCGAAAATATTCAAATATGAAGTATAGCTAAAGTGTTTTTTGGACTTGTTTCATTTGGTAAACAAACTTTGCATGTTTTTTTATTGTATTAGAGTTTAAAAAATATTATTATTAGTTCTGCAAATGTAAAATAGTTTAAAAAACTTATTATATTCCATCTACATACCTCAACAGAGCTGGCCACTCAAAAAATCTTCGGTAAGTGAGGAAGACTTTGTCTTCCGCTGGGTACCTTGAAGCCGGCAACGGTTTCCGGGAGCTGTAAGATTTTAATTATTTATTATATAAAATTATGAATATAACGTATTTTATAGTAGTTTATGATATGAATAGGGGTAATTAAAACACAAGTGGATTTTTTTAATAGCATCCACGAGTGTTTTAATTCCAAGTTATGTGCCCGTTCATACTTTATCTAATCCTATGCAATAGTACAAAACAAATTGAACCTTGAACCAAGATATTTTTCTTAATCGACAAATAGGCGGAAAATCGCGGTTACCTACTTTCTGCGCATGCGCGTTAACTGTCAAGTGGATCCCATATGGGGGTGTCCTAAGATTTTGCAAGACGACGCCAGGCGGGCCACGCATCGTCTTATAAAATCTTAGGGGGTGTCGATATAGTTTAATGTGGCTGCATAACACATATCCTTTGCCCTTTCTGCATTTTTAAAAAAAACATTACGATATCGTTTTTGTATGAAAACTTCGGTACCTACTATAATACATTATAGGGTAGAGAGTAGTATATTCCTTGCATTATAGTATCGAAGTTTGACATATTAGAGACGCGTGTATGTAAAACATATCATTATGAAGTATAATTCGATTTTGTAATAGAAATTTTACGTTATAAGAGTAGATAAAGAATTTTATATGACAACTTATTTTAAAAAGACATGCAAAGTTTATTTACCAAATAAAAAAAGTCAACAAAATACACTTTACATAATAAGGTAAGATACTGTTTGACACAATTTGACACAAGCTTCATATTTAGTTGTTCTTGCTTTGTGCTAAAATTCTAATAATAGAGTCAACAGAAAATTAAGACTTAGCTAAATAGATTTTGAGTCTCTAGTTTGAAGTTGTCTAAGGTTCCTAGTTATTTCACTGCAGAATGTAACTACCTACATAAGAAAAAATGTCACTAAATTGTTGTTTGTTAACAGATAATGGCAAAATCATCAAAGCCATAAACGCAGCATCGTACGACTCAAACAAAGAAGCTGTTCCCGTCGTCATAGAGGAACTACAAGCATTTGCCGCGGGTTCTCCCGTCAGAGCACTTAGAGTAGCGAGAGCCGGTCGTGACTCAGCTCGATTGATAGCTGTATCTGATACATCTGTGTTGAGCCTCCGACTGCACAGGTGTTCCAGTGACAAAATCAGTTCTTGCTCGTAAGTTTTTTATAGTGTCTCAACCTGTCAAGTTAATTTCGTTATATAAAGTAAAAAAGTAAAAATTACTTCTTAAAAAATAAAGATTAATAGAGATTTAGTGAGAGAGACAGACAGAGGGGCATCTCAATATCTTTCTTCTCTCTCACGTAACGAAATGTGCCAAAACGTGACGCGTCCTTGAAATTTCAAATAAACAAAAATTATTCAAATTAGTTTCTTTAAATAGTTTTATCTTTCAAATAAAAATATAAAAAAACATACCTTTGTTTTTACTTTACTTGTGTTTAAAGAAATTGTCTCATATGCTACTCGATTTATAAAAAAATTGTCACTGTTGTCATCATTGCAACGAAATTAAATTTAGGATTTTAATTTGAAATTGAATCTACCGAAAGTGAAAGGCCCCACTTTACACTAACTACTGCCTAATAGGTCGAATCATCATCATATCGTTAAACACATTTCATAGCAGATAATAATCATAGGAAATAGAAAAATCGTTGCTAAATACACTGACGTGACACTGGCATAAATGTTCATAAATGAACGATTGCCATAAAAAAAAAAAAATAAAAAAAAAAAATAGAAAAACTCCCAGGAATAGTGCTGGATATTTGGACTGAATTTTACTTCAAAACTGAGCAAACAAAATTTCGTTTTAACTTTAAACATCTAAAGATATAAGAGAATGAGAATTTTGAAAATAAGATTGTGACATTTTCTTATAATGCGACTTAATAATCGCATGAATGCTAGAGTTTTGTTGGCTACACAAATAAATTCTTTTCTATTCACTTATATTAAATTTACCATAAATGTTGTCAAGGAAATAATAAAAACATTTCAGATTGTCCTTTAATTTTCATATTTGTCCAATTTCAGTGAATGCGTAGCTCTGCAAGATCCATATTGCGCGTGGGATAAGCAGGCAGGCAGATGTCGTGCTTACTCTCATGGCGTCAGCAGATGGCTCGATGAGAACTCTTTCTACCAGAGCGTCAGTACCGGGAGTCATGCTGCTTGTCCTCATAGTAAGTTATTTTTAATATTATAAAGAGGTAAAGTTTGTAAGTTTGGATGTAGGGGTCTACATAATCTCTCTACGTAACCGATTCTAAAAATTCTTTCACGAATAAAAAAAGCTCTATATCCCTGAGTAATATGGGATTTATTTTATGTTGTTCGAAAATAACTACGGGCGAAGCCGTGTGCGGAAAGTTAGTTAAGTAATAAAATTAGTTTTGTACTTTACAAATCTAATTTTTTAAAGGTGGAAATACCGTCGGTGCAAAGGGGTGTTTTGTATAAGTTTATCTGTCTATATAAAAATGAATATATGTTTGTCCCTTCTATTCAAAAAGTACTGGACCCATTTTGTTACTGTTTGCACTATTATATTAGTCCCATTAAGTATCACCATAACTCGCTTAATGTGGACTTTATTGCGCTACATTACATGATCCTACTCGTAGCTAAAATATTACAGAAAGATATTTTAATTAATAGCAATGGAGATTTTGACTTTTCTGTTCGTAATGGGAAAAGCACTTTGAATTAAAGTGATACAACTCTATTTCCTGATACAGGTAAAGACGCGGGTGCTGTCGGTGGCCTCAGTTCCGGCTTGTATGACGATGCACGAGGTGAAACTAAAGGGGAAGTCATCAACATTGTCCAAGACAAAGATGGGAAGGGAAACAATGTTAACAGTGCCGGTAATTATCGATGAAAATAGAAAATAAACTGTAGATTCTCCACCAGTTGTTCCATGTATGAGAGGATAAAAATATTACGTAAAAAAATTGTTCTGACTACCCCTTCTGGGATAAAAGGCGTTATAATCTAAATATATAAAACTGTCGTGTCGCTGACTGACTGACAATCAACGCACAGACTAAAAACACTGAATGTATTAATATGAAAATTAGAAGGTATTCCTTAGGAAGTGTAAAGGTGCACCAAGAAAGATTTTTTCGATAATTAATAGAGGGGGTGAAATGTAGTGTGAACGTTATATTTTTTATGCAACGCGTACGAAGTCGCGGGCAACTGCTACAGACAGATATTTTTCTTAAACCACCTGCTTCTCAGAATAATGAGGGAGGCCCACTCGACTCCAATTTCTTTGACCTGCTTAGCAGGATCAGTGACCATACAATAGGGTCTAACCAGTAGCCACCTGTCGTTCAGTCGTCGTAGAGTTCCAAAAACGATTTATCCTTGATAGAAATTTTTTTACAAAAATACAAAAAAAAAAAAAAATTACAAAGCGGTCAGTGATCGAATAGCTTTTTATAACAAAACTAGTACGTGCCTGACTTCTTAACTAATCCCCAAATTTTCCTTCAAGCGACACGTGAAACCCTATATCACTTTAAATCTCGTAGCAATAGTTGCCTTTCCACTATATTTTAACACCTGGTGCTTTTGTATATTTATTAAAGATTATCTCTTTCTTAAGTATGCCCACCGTTTTATGGAATCGTGCCCCCTCTGTGACCCGGTTTTTCATGGAGGGAACGATGCCAGGATAATTCAGGATCTGCCTAAATTTGATTTCAGGGTTGTCACTAATCGGGAAGTTGATCATTCCATACAACGATGGGCATACTCCTTTGTATGTTTGGATGTGTATTGGGTAACTAGAACTACTGCACCGATTTCAAAAAAATTCTCACTGTATAAAGATGATACTCTCGGCTTCAAATAATTCTTATCATAAATTAAAAAACTCTAATAAAACAGGTCCAGCAGTTTTAGCAGCAGATCCTCCACCGGCGGCTTATTCCGTAGAAACATTGGCTCTAGCTGTCGCAGCTGGTGCCCTCGCTGCATTAGGCGCTGGTTTTGCAGCAGGGTACATTTGCGGGCGACGCTGCAAGAAGGACGAGGATGACAACATGCCCTATCCTGATACAGAATATGAATACTTTGAACAGAGGCAAAATATCAACAGGTATATTCACTGTGCCTATTTATATATAATGATTAACATGACCTGGCACATTCGTTATTTAAATTTACAAGAGTATCCCTTTCGATACTTATTTGAATTGTCATTTTAATTTCAAGGGGATCAGTAACAATTAAATTAATAAATCTGCTTTATCATAGCTATTCATATTTTCTCTAGCGTAACACTTGGGGGAGTCATACCTTGGTGGAATGGAAATGGTTTTTACTTCTTACAAAGACCCTGATTAATGTACTAATACAAATTTTAATTTATCACTCATTTAAATTACAGAATACAAGCAGAGCCTAAACTTCTGCAGCAAGTTGAAGAAGTGACCTATGCCGAGCCTGTGTTAGCGCCTCAACCTAAGCCGGCATCCCCACGGGCCACTCTCCGTAAACATCCCCCCTATCATCCACACCACGAAACCCTCTTCCAGTTCCAGCCAGATACGTACCGCAGAGACAACTTTGGAACCCTGCGATCGCATCAGGTCAATGTCAGTTGTATTTGATTTTTCTTATTTTCTGCTTTACCCAGCTTACCTCAGTGAAAAGCTATCATCTAATTAATGAATCGGACTCATTTACTCATGTAAACTTATTTTACTTTTACTTATTTTTTTATATGATGGCTTTTCAGCGAACAATTATTTATTTTTGTGTCTATGAATTTGGTGTACGTTAGTCTACATACGAGATATACAGCCCAGCTGCACGTTAATAGTACCTACTGTTACAGAAAATTAAAAAAGCTTATGTACTGATCCAATTAAGATACGTGTTCAAAGTTTGTCGAATTTGATAGGCCAATGAAAGTCTATTCTATATAAGTAAATATATATTCCAAACTCCTGTTTCACAATTGCACTGTTGTTTTTCAAATAACTGTGTCTTTAGTAGTACGTCTACTGTAGCAAGTCTACAAAATATTGTATACATTTTTGCAGGGAGACGGCTACCGACGTGGCAATGACAATGGTTTCTCAACCACTCGGTCAGTAAAGAAGGTGTACCTCTGAGAAACAAGCGGGGCGGACTCGCGCGAACCTAATATACACCATCATAAGCACAATGCGCTACACCATCATACATTGGGTAAGTCTATTAATATATTTCGGGTAATTTTAAGAAAATCCCAAATTAACACCATGAAAACGGTATAATCGTTCAACGCCTACTACCAGGTTCAATGGTGATATTCACCTATTTGAGCCCATTTAACAATGGGTCATGGCGTATGATGGCTTTGGCATAGTCTTCTGGACATAAATTAACCCGATCGATGGACTATTATTCGCAATGAACGATGTTCCCTGTTACAAATGCATAACAGAAGCATCAAAGCCCGGGCAGTGACGGCTTCAGAATTAAATTTAACATTTTGTTTGCATCACTGAAGTTTTTTGTTAGGTACTACTATGCAACAACATGCAGTCCAGTGCCTCAGGAGTATTGGAGTAATGTTTCTAATCCTCAACCCCATTGCCCACAGTGTCGCAGCGTAGCAGTGGTTCAGGGAGCGGAAGTGGCAGTGTCGGGTCATCATCGTCACCGTCACCGCCATCTTCGTCGCCTTCCCCTTCCGGAGATCGGCCCCCCACTCCGCCGCCGCCTGCCCCGCAACCCTGCGCGTATATTTATCGCAATTAGCGTGCCGCCCCGCTAAATAAAACCTTTTTGAACTTCACCTCCTTGGTGCTGACGACTATATAAAACACCTACTGCTCTAGAGAGCGTTGTCTATGGACAACAGGGATAAGACGATTTCTTTACACTGCGATCATTTTAATTGTTAATACTATTGATAATCAGTTTATAATATTAAAGATCCTAGTGTAAAGGAAACTATTTGGACTTGACTCTTTGATTGGAACATTTTTACATGACCATAGAATGTGTGCTAAACATACTATTCAAACCCAGAGTCACTTTATGTTGAAACTATTTGTGATCGCAAACATTCTAAAAAAACGTGTGAAAACTATGAAGATATTGGACAGTTTTATCTGCAAGTTATTGATTGACATGGAATGGATAGTGTAATAAACTGTAAATGGTTTAGGTTATAGCCTATATAAATAAAGTTAGTAAACAAAATATAAGTTTTGTTAAAGTGTTGAAAGTAGTTAATTGATATATTGCGCTTGTCATTGTGGGATACATTGTGTGGGATTGTGATCAAACAATTACCTCCTTACTTTTCTTGTCGTCTTCACGCGACTATCCTACAATGAAGGCGCAATTCGCTTTTTTATATACTATCGAGTAGAGTTACGATTATACATAGGATTATTCAAGTTCAGAAATTTTAGACATACTGTTAGAATAATGTTTATAAAGTATAGTTGAAACACAAATATAAAGATATATTTACCATGTATAAATAAAATTATTATTTTATTTATATGTAAGATTCTAATACTTACTCATTCATTAAAGTGCTTCTTATGGATGTATTTAGTGTATTAGGACCGTTTTGATAATTATTATTGAATAATGTTATAGATATAGTGATATATTGACATAGGTAAAACAACAACATGAGGTATAGTGTTGCCAGATTGCCAATTTTAGATTGTTGAATGCCATTTAAGTTACAAATTGTAACTGTGATCATAGGAACATAGATTTGCTACCAATTTTTATTCCATATTTATGTATCCAATTTTATAAGAAATATGTATGTATTTGTCGTTTTAATTTTGTAAACAGTACAGTTTCTGCTTCATAATTCTAAAAATCTAAAGTTGTACACTAATAAATAATCAAAAGGTGCATATAATGTTTTAGGTTTATTAATCTACATATATTGAGCTATTATAGATAACCATCAAAGCATAGCCATTTGTCGCTAACCTTAGTTGTACATAATGGTGTGTACAAAGCATTATTAGGTTCTTTTAAGACTCGTACTAAATTATTTCCATATCTAGTCTTTGTTTTTTTTTTAATTATTATCATATCCTCGCTCATTGTTAACAATTTTAATAATTGTAAACAAAATGTCAATTCTATTAATAATAATAATACTTAGTGCCTAAGCAAGTGGCAGAATGTAAATTGTAATAAATCTTCATTTTATTTTTCTTTGGACTGATGTATTTTCTATTAGTTAAGAAGAGTAGAATGAAGCCACTAGGATAGTTGTATAGGTAACTCTCAAACATTCATTTCATGTACACCCGACCAATATGATTCCTAAGACAGTGGTATATAAAAATCGTCAACGCAAATTAAAACAACACATTAGTATAAACTGTCTTAGGATTAATTACGTTATTACAGTAATTTTCATAATTAGAGGACTGGGGATTGTTTTTTTTATGAGAAATCGTTTTGTGTGGTATAACTTGTATTGCAGATATTATCTACATATAAGTTATGTAGACCATGTATTTTATAATAATAGATATTTACTTTTCATATATTTTTATTCAGCTAAATTGTTCATATAATATTGTATTATAAATATTTACCAAAGACAATTTACAAAATACACTCTATTAATTATTTATTTTAGTACCTAATATTATTTCAGATAATTATGTTTCTTGTGAAACATTATAAACGCACAGTGTTATGAATTTGTTTTATATAGGTATAGAAAATCTTAATTATATTAATATATTTTGTTTTAAAATAGTTCGGTTAAAAAAGAAATTATAAACCTCTTTTATAAAAAAAATACCCGAACTTTTTGACATAATTTTGTATTGTTAAATATTGATACCTAATGTTAAATGCTTTTGAACGTGTTTCATGTTCAAGACGTACCTATCTATCTATAGGTCGGGTAATAAGAGTTGGCGTGAACAAAAATATCGAACGTGCCAACTCCTGTAATCGACCTATAGTAAAGTAAGATAAGTTATTTTAAAGTGACGGGCCAATGAAGTTTGTTAATATGAGTACTGCGAATTTGTACGCAAAGTATTAGGAATTACCATCATAATACCAAAAAACAATGTTTTTTTTATTAAACAAGTAATTCCAACAAACTGTACTAACAGGTATTTGGATTTCAAAATATCTTAACACAACTGGTCGTTGGTGTTGGGTACTCTTGGGTCATTAATTCGGTTTCCAGAAGTGTTTATCGATAAGGTAAAAGGACTTCCATAGCCTGTCATTTTAAAATAATCCAAAATGAATATACCGGTTTTGTATGACCTATTTGAAAATGCAAAAATAATATCGCTTTAGTAAAACATACGTAAGAGAGGCTAGTACGTGTAAATAGCGAGTTGAATAATGTAATTTCGTCGAATAATTAGCTTAAGATTTGATATAATTATAGGACGGTAATTTTTTTGAAACAAATTGTTAACGTACTTTTGTATTACATTAAAAAAATGAAATGTAACCGCGTTTCTATACGTTTTAATTACTGAACCAACTTTTATACTCAATAAAATTATCGAGCGATACTCATAATAGGTACGCCTAGAAAGTCATTTGTAAGATTATTAAATATTGAAAATTATATAGAATATATCTATTGTAGATAATATAGGCTGCTTACTATTGTTTTCGGAATACGAAGCCTTAGCGTTAGAAATTGAAGACTTTTATTATTAAAAACTGTAATTATTCAAAGAAATTAAATTTAAAAAATTAAGTTACAGTACAAATTTTATATTGTGGCGGTTGAGTGAAGTTCGTCACGATTCGTTCACGCACCAGTATGGTCCGAATTGAGTTAATATCATTATTATCGAAAACAGAGCCAATTCTAACTCTCTCAGTGAGCGCTCTGTAAACCAAACATCAAAGTATATTATGTGTTCTAACTTTTTATGTAAATAATATGTCAGCACTGTGAGCGTTGTGAGTGCGATAGCAATTCGGACCTTCGGTCGTTATTGTTGTGGGAACTTGTGGGGGCAGTTGATGTAATTCGGACCACGCTGCTAAAATTAGTCATTGCGCGGCATTTGCGGCTAACTTCAAAACGGCCACAATATAAAAATTGTACTGTACGTCACGTTATTCTTGAAATACTCACGTCACGAACTGTATATAACGGACACCTTCAAAGTTATATCAGAGAAGCATGCATTTTTTTTGCGTGGTACTATGTAGGTATTACCGCATACTTGCATTTTTTTTGTATGAGAAACTGACATAAGCCTGGAATGTCGCGTCACATCACCTAAAGAGAGCGTTGGTGGTGGAAGATTTGTCAATTTATTCTGGCTATTTAAAATTAAAATAAACAATTTTCATTAACGCTCATTTTACCTGAAGTGACTATTACACACTTCTGTTAAATTCTCGTACAAAAAATATATAATTGACCTCGCATAAAACTTGTGCTAGATCCCAGAAAGGATTCTGATTTGCCAAATCAAGCTCCATTCTCTTTTCATAGCAGGTAACTAGTAATGTTATTATCTTCATGCTAATAAATGATTATTTACTATTTAACTACAAAATAATTCATGCAATTCATTTTCATTTAATATTGCCACCAAAATAAAAAAATAAATTTTGCCAGTCTAATAAATAGTAATAAAGATATATTTCAAGTTAATTTAAGATTTGAGGCTACCGATTCGTTTGCCAAGTAGATTTTTACAAGAAAAGCGAAATACGGACCACTGGCAAGTGAAATAAATAGAAAGGAAATGACACAGTTAATGTGGGAAGTGCCTAAACAAAGTTTACTTGCATCTGTAGTTACTATATTTAAGCAAAGTTTGCATTGAAATCCTATAGTCACTCCACTAACCAAACTTAATTATTACTTTATATGAACTACCTTCTTATTATTTCCATGTTATAAATAAAAAAGTACAAAGAATAGTACGTAATAAAATAATTTCGTAATGTTTATATGCAAAGTTTCGTTTGGTTGTGGAGTGAAATTAGAGTTAAATATAGAGTATCTTCTAGTATTACCATTTTTGTTATACCTATATTAATTAATTCAACTATTGAAATTAAAGTATTTCTCATATTGATGAAAATACCTACTCCAAATACTTATTTTAAAGTTAAAAGTAGAATATCTCTACCAATGCCAACAATGCTACGCCGACTCTATCATAACAAAAATAGTTGAACTGTTTAGTTATATGGTGTTCTATCTCCCTCTTTCATTTTGAATGGCATATTTGTTAGAGGGTAACAAAACATTTTATAAATACTTAACTATACTTAACTTTCACCACCGCCACATTAGTAATCATATTTTTAAGTCGATAGATGTCGACATTTATAAAAAAATGCTTTAATTTCAGTTGTTGATGTACTTCTCTCTATAGTTATCTTATAACTCCATGCCATACTCTTCTGATCCAAATAGGTTTATACATATTTTTATATATACTTATGATAATCTCTTGACTAATTAAGTCCGCATTTATTTGCTTTTAGACAAATTCTCATACTTACCTAATATTGTTAATTAATAAAAAGATCTGAATTTACGAGGGTTTGATAAATCATACATTTGTTACACCATTGCTGCCATTATTTATAGAGTGCAATTTTTTTATACCTAGGTACATTAATATTATAGATTTGATACAATGAATTGTAAAATGTAATATGTAACGATGTTACTTTTAAATTTTACTCTGCATTGTTTAATGTTATGATCATTTCCCAAAATATTATTATGCTAATATTTTAGCAGAGGATGTATTCCTTTTCTTTAGTAAATAAAAATGATGAAACTTGTATCAAGTTGTTTCTTTTATTATCACTGCCAAAATATACATGTTATATGTATCATTTTTTCATATAGCCTCTACGCAAAATCTCCCTAAGTACCTCTACGGAAAATGTTCATCTACTCAATAGCTTAGATTTCAAATAAGTAACAGTCAAGTCAGCGAAAGGAAAATATATCTTACACATAAATAAATAGCATCTACCCATTATAGCTCTGAGTGTTCCCTACGCATCATAACAATCATAAACTGTACGCAAAATGTCTCCTACGCATTTAAATTACTTCTACGCAGAGTATCCTCTATGCATAATGCTTCTACGCATTTTTTTTCTATTCACAAGTATCCTCTACGAAAAATACCATTACGCCTAATATCCTCCACGCAAATATTCCCCAAGCATTTAAATAACTTCTTCGCAGTGTTCTCTACGAATAATGCTTCTACACAAAATTTCCCATTCGCAAAGTATCTTCTACGAAAACATACCCTACTTTTTCACTCATTCGCAAAGTATGCTCTACGAAAAGTTACCTCTACGCCTAATAACCTCTACGAAAATTATTTCTTACTTTTTAAATGTTCTACGCAGAGTGTCCTCTACGCACTCATTCGCAAAGTATGCTCTACGAAAAGTTACCTCTACGCCTAATAACCTCTACGAAAATTATTCCTTACTTTTTAAATGTTCTACGCAGAGTGTCCTCTACGCACTCATTCGCAAAGTATGCTCTACGAAAAGTTACCTCTACGCCTAATAACCTCTACGAAAAATAGTACCTACGCATTTAAATAACTTTTACGCATAGTAGCCTTTACGCCAAGTTTCTCATTCGCAAAGTATCCTCTACCAAAAGTTATCTCTACGCCTATAACCTCTACGAAAATCCTTCCATCATTTAAATTCTGATTGCTCTTTTTTGAACGGTAGGTATTATGCGGCAACTGGACTGATCAATACTTACCAGAGTCAAATATAGTCTAATACATCCTTTGAGAATACATCGTGTATATAATATCCTTCAGTCCAATAGTGACAGCAATAATATTAATAATGTAATAAATAATATCTTATTTGCCATTTGATAGTCTGATAAGTAATTAGGCTGTAGATTATGATACCATTGCCTGCAAAAGTACATTTAATTATTTTAACAAACTGTCATGGTGATTTTACATGCTCTGTGATCTGTCAATGTGATATGAACAGGGCTAAGATGACCGCCCGCGAGAAAATTTTGTCGTGCATTATCTCGCGTCTTGACGAGATATCTCTATATGTCGACGGATGCTAACATGACAGCCTAATTTACTCGATTTCTTCTGTCAAATGGTATCTCTCTCGACAGACTCTAACATGACGCCTTATTTTTATCGAAATCTGACACTTATAATCGAGATGTTTGTCGTCGATACTTCTATTGACGACAAACTGCGAGAAAAAATTAATTATAATTTAATTTTACAATGGTAGTGCCCTATTTTAATTATGTATTAAATATATACGAGGAAAGGGAGGCACGAAAAATACAACGCCGACGTATAAGGGACTTGTGCGATCCATTCGACCTCCGAAGCTAAGCTTTGTGGAGAGTATCAAAGCCAATGGCGTTGCATATTGTCGAGCAGTTGCGGGGCGACTTGGAGCCTTTAAACGGCTTGGGCTTGCCTGTCCACATAAAGGTATGTACATATAAGGTTTTGCCATTTTCTATCCTAAATAATCTATCTATCTATAATCACGCCTTTCATCCCAAGAGGGGTAGGCAGAGACAATCGAATGCCATTTATTACTATCCTGACATATCTCTTTTGCTTCTTTTATATTCACCATACCTTTCATACATGATCGGCGATTGCGTGTACTTTTAATATTTCCATCAATCAACATATTTTTTATATGTTCAATAAAAGTACATCTAGGTCGTCCTCTGCCAGCATTTCCTTTCACTTCAGCCATATAAATCTTTTTAGTCAATCTTTCATCCTTCATTCTTTTAACTCGTATATCATCAATCATAAAGTCTATATTATAAAATGGTTTCAGTAGGAACTTCATGTAAAATCAACTATTAATACAACAAAAAAATTTACTTAATCTATATTACATAGACTAAACTATTTAACAAAATATTTTTAGTCTTCCATATTCTCGCTATTCGGTCTCCTGCAAAAAGTAGTATTTTTTAACATTGTACTTAACATTTACTGTTGTAGGTGACTCAGACTACCCACTGGAGCCCTGGCTCATGACTCCCAGTGTTGCACACGGAACCAAACACACCCGAACAGCGCTCTACAGACTTTATTATTCCTTGCTCAGGGATATCGTAGTTTTTTATTAGTGATATAATTTTTAAAATCGGTTCTGTAATTTTCAGTTTATTCATTACAAACAAACATTCAAATCTTTTCTCTTTATAATATTAGATATTATTATATGTAATGATGTGTACCTTAATTAAATAATTTAGCTCAATTTGGGCATTGAGGAGTCGTTCGAGAGGGTGGCTCTTGGGAATACGTTGCCTAGTTTTAGTTGGCGCTGGTGATATTGGTGCTGCTGGTAGGTACATCACGCGGTACGTCACCTTTGAACTAAAACAAATAGTAAAATAGTTGTAAGTAAATGTCAAACACACATATCCTCTGATCGATATAGTAGGTAGACTTGTGTAGCTCGCGAGCGAAAGATAAAAAATATTTTGGATTACTTATTTTTTAATTGTATTGTTATAAATCGATGTATAAATAAAATATCACACATCGATGTAATATCACACAATCACATAAGATTCATTTTGATTAAACTCAGAGCGGCTCAGAATCAGATGAATAAAAAGATATCATCTTCGACGTATAAGTAAGAGATAGTCGATTTAAATGAGCAATCTGAGAACACTGAGAGCGGAAATAAAGTCATTACGTCTTCGTAATTAAAGCACAATATGCGTTGCGTAGTTCACCTTATTTTAATGAGAAATATTAGAAATGGTTTTTGTTTTTTTATTGAATTAGTTCAAGGTCGTCCACGCATTATAATAAATCATGATCCTTGCATTTGAATTGTTAGTTAATTTCTCGATAGTTATTTGTGGAAATAATTATTTTTGAGCTTTTTTGCAGTGAAAGTAAATGAAAGTAACTATATACTATTTTTTATTCTGTGGTGATTTATTATGTGATGTAATTATATTGTAACTGTATGTACGTGTATAAACTTATTCCCTACTTATAGTGTATACAGTATACTGTATAATGTGTATAATACTTACATAGTGTAAATAAAACTAGTTTTAATACATGCCAATGTAAATAAAAAACGAAGTGCCATCTGGGACCATTAGTAGGTATATATACTTACATCTACGGGCGACTCATCTGGACCAACTCCCACCGCCATGTCCTTGCCGACCAGTGTCCAGTATTTGCAGAGCATTATCAGAAATGTCAGGTATTACTAGAAAGTTGCCTGTGGTGTTTCTGGCTTCATATGAGCGCCGCACCCTCGGCTCTTGCCTTTCTTTTCTGATCTCGCCATAGTATAAAAACTAAAATAATCTGCTGAATAAAATGTTTGCTTGCTTTCATTAAGTACTTGTATATTTTTTTATATTAAATAAGAAACTAATATTAGTCCTTTAGGGCTCCGTAAAAAAGGAACCCTATTGTTGTGCCAACAATGTCTATCCGTCTGTTAGGTACGCTGTTAGTTCTAAATATAATTAAACTTACCACTTTCTACTGCTCTATTGAGCGACTTGGTCCGACCTCGTCAAGAGCAGCTTTTAATTGGCCCCACTGCCGCTCGTGCTAGGAAGCACCCTGCGGAGTCTTAAAATCCCCAGCCGAAAATTCCGGGTGGTTGCCCATATATATACTGACTGGCACAAAAAAGTTATTTGTGCTTTTGTACTACGACTTCTGAAACATTGTAGAAGGCATATCATATAACTATTGCTCGCATTGTTTGATAAGATAGAGATTATGATCCGAATAAATACTATAATAATAGGTACTTAACTACTTACGTTTTCTTGTTTGTTGTCATAGTTATCTATTTCCTTTTGCAAACAAAACTTTTTTATTTTTTTCGGTTCTCAAAAACAAATAATTTGGCCGGCAACTAAAAATCGTAAAAATCTCAAACCTCCCGCCAAGAGTTTGTATATATTGCGCGGTCGCGTTCACAGATTGTAGTGATTATGGTCGCGTTCTTACGCAAATCTTTCAAAAATTGAACGAATGAGAATGAATGGAAATCAGTGTTGCTAGAAAAAAATAGGTTAAACGGCAACACCGATTTCTCGATCGAGTAATCGCGAGATATTTCTCTCTCGTGTTGTTCATTTCTTCATTATCCAAAGAAACCTTTTCCTGTCAATATATCTCATCTATTAAGTTTTTTTTTCTCCAGAAATTATTTTTTCATTATCTATGTTTTTAACAAAAAATAAAATAAAATTGTAAAGTAGGTATTTAATTTTATGTTTTAATGGATACAGTCCAAAATGCATGTCACTTTTTCATGTTACCACTTACAATAATATGCCTTATAGTATTTTAGTGCAGATAATTTTGTATAAAATTCGTTTTTATTGGGTTTCAAAGTATTTTATATCTCCAAACAAAGCTTTTAGAAAATGGGTTTTACCACCAGATAGATCGTGACGAGTACATTATGAACAATTGAATAACTCAATTTTGACCATAAAACACTTACCGGGTTTTACCTCGCAGCCCTCGCGTTGCTAAAATAGTTATCTGTGATTGCCATAAAAAAAATTTGAGTGATTTACTTCTATGATCTGTGGTTCTATAATTCTATGGTTTTCAAAAAATATTTAATATATTTTAAAAATTAAGAATTTCAGAAGCAGTATTGTGTGTGTGCAGTTATCTATATTTAAAAGTAAACCGATAAGTCGTTGTTTTATGAATCTATAACAAATTCATTAATATCACGATGGCGTTTTGTGCAATGAACGAATTTAATTTTAATTACAAACGAATAATAATGGATGAAATAGCCCTACAAGGTTTAGAGGGAATTGGCTTAAAACTCTTGTGGTCTTTTGTTGAATATCGTATAAAACAACCTATCACTGACAAAATGCTCAAGCGGTTTTGGTCGGTCATTGTAGCCAACGAAAATATAACCTTCTATACTTTACCTACAGACGCCAAATATTACGAAATTTTAGATAGGTTCAGAATTATTGATAATGAATCGGGAAATCTCAAAGTTCCTGTAAGTATATCATTGTAATACACTAGATTTATCCCCTATTTTATTCATTCATACATAGTTAATGTATTAAGCTAATATTATAAGCCCATATAGTTTCAACAGGTCTAAATACATGTCTGAGACTCTTATGTCTTGTCAGGATAGCCAACAAGAGAGATGAATATTTTCTAATGTCTCAATGTATGGATTTGCAACCTGAGGTTTACAATTTGTCCAAAGAATTATGTTTAGAAGAAAGAAGAAGAAGAAGAACATTATGAAGAAAGAAAATGAGCTTTAATGCCTTTTAATTCTATTATATTTTGTCCAAATAAATATTTTGTAAATTTTCAGGATGATTATTTAGATGGGAATTACGATTACCATCCTATTGCAAATGAATATGGATCATGTGAACATTATAATACAAGAATACTGATTGAAAAAACTGAACTAGTAAATGTGCCATATGAGGCAATACTAAAAATCTATGGTGAAAAACTGGTTATTGTGGCCAGTTTGAAGGAGCGATGGCATGCTCTTGCTCCGCATCTTCCATATGAATATTTGAAATCATTCTCATCTACACATTTCATACTTTTGGAGTGTATAGGAAGAGGAAGAGAAAATGTAAGCATCCATTTAAATATTTGCCTTTATCATCACTGCATACCAGTAACACCATAAAGTCCATAAACTGTCTCCCTAACAGATTGTTCTGGTTTTCACAATTAAATTATAGAATAATTCATTAGAAAAGTTTACTGGGTGTAGTTATTTTATTTTATTATGGCTTTATCAGTGTTTACCATGATTTGCCAATGTCTAAGTATGGATTTTCATTGTCACTTTCTATATTTTTTTCAATGCTGGGTATAATCGGTGAAAAAGGTTCTACTGTTAATATCTGATCAATATATTGAATGCAATCATTTGCAATGTAGGGTATATTTATATAGGTACCTCTTTCTGTGTTTGAATTGACAGTTAATGTGGATTTCTTGGTTTTCAATCAGAGTATTAGAATCATAGATATAAGCAAATAGGAAGATGTGTTATAGCGCCTCTACGCGTGGTCCGCCAAAAGTGTGGTGTCCACCACACTTTAAAATTTACACGAGTCAGTCCATAGTAAGTCCTTACGTCGCGTTGTTGTGCTACAAAAAAATCAAAGTTTTTTACCAAATATGCGTTCTTGGGCATTCATAGGGTCTACAAAAAACAAAAATGATGGAATCACTTTTCACTCATAAGTACTAACGAATAGATTTAATTTGATATATTTTAAAAATTAATATATATTAATATAAATATAGATTAATTAATAATTTAACATGGCCACTTTATCTCACCAAAACTGTACAATCGGTTTGGTCGAAAGTATGCTCTACTTATGTAACGTTGATTTGAAATGAAATTTCTATTTAGATTATTTTTTCATCTATTTATTTTATAAAGTGGTATATCAATCTAAGTAGTCCATGACTTCGTTATTATTATTATTTTATTAGAAACTAGCTGCTGCGCTGGGCTTTGATACAATATGTAATAATAATCCGAATTTTCGGCAAATTCAAGGAATTTATAAAAAGGCACTTGGGCATTTCGAATTGTGGTCATCTCTGTCAGGAAACTGTATACCGCTGGATAATGTTCCCATTCTTACATGTTCATCAGCCGTAACACTATTAACCATAGGTACTCTTGAACGAAATTTATTCGATGAAGAAAATTTAGCGATCATTTATCAATTAGTGCAGATCAAAGAGTAGGATATATATCGGGCTGGGTAGCTCGGGCGTTGATTAAAACAATCAAATATGAGGTATGTGTTACTGAATTCGTGACAAATGAAAAGTTTTTTACAAACTTATAATACTGGGTGGCTTGTGCTATCCGAGTTATGACTTACCTATATAAAAATTGTCTAAAACAGAATCTACAATTAAATTATTTAGTTTAGAATGTCAATATTTTGTTGTCGAAAGTAAAATAATAAAATTGAAAATAAGTGTAATAAAATCGTTTACAAATTCCAACATATTCACAACCTTGATAGAACACTCACAAGATCAACCTGTCACATTTTAACCACCGAACTCACTTATTAAGGGCTATAATTGATAAATATTGTGAAGTAAGAATTCATTATCTGCATAAAAATAATCCTAGTATATCAATGGTTTCAAAAAGACAAAAACGAAATAAACTATCTTTGTTTGAAGGAAAATAATTAAGAATAACTAATATAATTAAGAATATAAATTCTTAATTAAGAATAAATATATATGTATATTATATTTGTAATATAAATGTACTAATGTCTCCGTAGAGGACCGTAGTAAATGGAACTCTGTGGTATCTGCCTACCCCAGTGGGAAACAGGCGTGAGCTTAAGTTTCGTATGTATATGAAGAAGCATTTAATTTCTATTTTTAAAACTGTAACACTGTTGAGTTTCGTGCCGATTTTTCTCAACAGCTGATATCGAATCGGCTCGGCGAATACTTAATAAATTTTCTTTATGATATGTAATAGTTGTTTCATTACATTATGAAACTTTATTTCCCACCCAAAGGATAAAAAAAAATTTAACTACATATTTTAATTTAATAATTCCAAGTAGAGTGACAATACAGACGGCTCGACTGTACATCGCTGTTGATAAGTCATCAAGTCGAGGCCCGTTTATGCAATTGTTTTTACACCACGGTAACGCATCTTTTGTTTATATCTATGATTAGAATAGATAAAGTGCATTCATTTAGAAATGACTTATTGTGTAAACAAACTTTGCATGTCTTTTTATTATAATTTTTTTAAATAAGAGTTTAAAAAATATTATATCAGTTCTGCAAATGTAAAATAGGTTAAAAATGTTAATTATTATGTAAAATTCTTAATATAAAGTCTTTTAAGAATTTAAATTGACAACTTATTTAAAAAGACATACAAAGTTTGTTTACTTACACAATAAGTAATTTCTAAATGAATGCACTTTACCACCAGATATTGATTACAAAATTTCATTCAATTTTGTATTCTTTGAAGTAATGAAAAAATAAATAAAAAGGAATTGATTTGGTGAAGTGCAAAATATGTTGTGCAGTCAAATAGTGTGTCTGTCTCTGTATACCTTTAATCATACTTTGAAGACCAAAGGTCAGTTTTCTTCAGGTGATTTATGTGTACCTGGATTGTCCTCCCTGTACTTTTTTATGTTTGCAATTGAAGCATGCAACAAGCAATAGTAGAGCCATGATGGAATTTACAAATATTTTCACAGTGTAAAACAATATAGAATCTTCTTTTGATTTACACTTAAGTATATGTATTGGCAAAGTTCTTAAGCTCTAAAACTGTGCTTCAATTGCAAACATAAAAAAATACAGGGAGGACCATGCAGGTAGGTATTTCCTTGCTTTGTTTGATATTTTATTTTACTATAACAATCTGCAATTATTGTAATATCCAGTTTTTCACAGGGTCAGATGACAATTGGAAAAACGAATCTCACAAAAATATCAAAAGATCCCAAATTCTTATTTTACTTTAGAAAAAGGTTGGAAGAGCACTGCCTTATATGCAATATAAAAGTAATCCAGGCGGTGGACAAACCCAGAGGACTTATAAGTATATTGATAAGATTAACAAGGTTTTATACACCTTTGTTATTTGCTGCACCAAAAGAAGGAATTATTTCAAAAACAATAAGTTATTTAAAAAGTATCCCAGAGCACAAAGAGACGAAAGCGAATTTACAATCATTGAATTTGGTGGGAGGTCAAAGGATATGGAAAAAAATTGTTAAGAAAGTTCATTATCTTAAATTTGTAAGTACTGAATAGTCAATAAAATATGAAGTTTATAAAACACTGCTATGTGAACTGGACATACATTTTTTTACAATAATTCTCAAAAAACTGACACTTTTTGATAGGGAACACATTGTTTAAGACTTAGAAGTTTGTCTTGCAGAATATTCACTCAATAAAAAAAAATCTTTTAAGTATCTCTACACAGTTTCTCAACCTTTTTAGTGTTGTGACCAAATAGTAAACAAATAATAAGAAGTATGTACCTTGCGACTCTCTCACCATAATATTTTAAAGAAGTGCTAGAGGCAGAATAAGAAATGAAAGTTAGTCTTAAATAAACTAGTGACCCCCTTAGTGGTCTAAATTTGACCATAATTTAATTTAATAAATTACTTATTCTGTTTGAAGTATTGTGATTGACATGAGGGTGACATTGTCAGGTGGTTATATTCTCTTTGTTCTTTGGCGACAATCTTTACTTTATGCGAGCATTTACCTAATGCACACATTCTCCATATAAACTGTAACTATGCCAAAATGAGATTTTGCGAAGTATGAGTACTTCTTATGGTTAAAGGGGCACAAAGTTTTGTATTCATGTATTAATATCATAAACTACAATTTTAAATATTTGTAGGTAGGTTAGATACTGCTGTCATACTAGTTCTTCTATAACAGTAACTACGTTTTTTTTTATATTCGAAGTCAGTAAAAACTCTTTCTATTAAAGTTATAAAGGTGTGATTAGGTTGATTTTTGAAATGAAAAGATATTTTTTTTACATTAGGGCCTTCCTTATTATAAATATCACTTTCCTATATTGAATGGGTGTAATTTTAAAATGTCCAAATTGAAAGTTTCCATTCCTAGCATGAAAAGCTGAAACTATGAAGACATCTTCTGTCAATCATCAGAATATAAGTAGACGGACATGACAAACATAATAATATAAGGACCCCGTTTTCGCCATTTGGCTAAATAAAATTACATTGAGTTATTTTTTTTTTCAGGGTAAGTCAGATGGTGAAAAAACAGAAGTTGGACTTAACACAGAAAGTGATGATTCAGTGAGCTCTGAGGATGAATCTGACCAAAGAGATCTAAAGTGCCAGTATAGAATCGGAGTGAATATACTTAGACAAGCATATGACAGAATATTAGAATCAGGCCTCAAGGGCATGTCACAGTTGGAATTGGGAAAAGTTTTGGGTGTCAATTTTTACATGAGCCGAGGTATATTCCGGATGTTTAAATCTAAGAAAGTTGTAACTGAATTCATGGAGGATAAAGGGAGACAGCGAACTACAAAGTTAGTATTTCTTTTAATTGGCTAGAAATTAATTTATACAGTTTTCTTGTTTGATAATATTATTTTTACCAACTTTCATTTGGAAGTTTTCATTTAGAGATTGTCATAAAATAATACATCAAATTCTTTGGTAATAAAATTGTAGTTTTTATACAATGTATATATGCTAACCTAGTACTTCTAATCGCTACCCCTTACCGCACAATGTATCCCTCTGTATGTATCTCTACCCCTACTCTGTGTTACTACATTAAAGGAAGTGATCCATCCGCCACTTGAGTATTATAACTTCTTAGGCACCATAGATCGGCGAACTGCCCTCTGCCAATATTCTGCTCATTGGTCATTGGATTTCGGTTTCGTTGGTATTGAGACAGAACTTTAGAAAATTGGTAAATTGTGCTGTTTTAAAACATGAAAGGTAATCTCGGATGTCTAATTTGCGGGAACATTTTGTCTCCTATCATCATTACTATATTTGTATTTTAGCATAATCTCCATATAAAGTAAAAGCCGTTGCCATAATATAACGTATCGACCAAAAATACTACTCGTAAACATAAACTGCAACAAAATCCGTTCAGTAGACTTTATTTTATAATATGTAGTGATTAATACATTATTCCAGATATGTAGCTGTTGCTGCTATTGGTGATAAACAAAACCACTACAATATGGAAAAAGAGATATTTTTGAAGTATTTGAAAGAACCAAAAGAAAGTGACCATATAAAAATTGAAGCTGATGAAGATGCAACATCTCCAATCGCATCTAGTTCAGCAGAACTTGCAGCGCCAAACGATGATGTAATACCTTCCAAGAGAAGGAGACTAGACAGCGAAACAATCGAAGACAATAACCCAGTACAAGCTAACATATCGGAAGTAGATTTTAAGGACAACTTGCATAATACCTCACTGAGTGAAACATTTCTTATGTCAACGAAAAGTCCCACTCTAAGACAGCTAAAATATGCAAACGCCATTATCAAAATAGTTCGGGAGAAAGAGATTGTCAATGGAAAAACGGAATTAAACAATTTGATATTCAAAGAAGTAGGACTGAACCCTATGGACTCCAAATCATTTAAACGATTTGTGGCCAAACTCGCTGCAGATGGTCAATTGCGCGTCTATAACTTATTTTGTCCCGGTTATAAGTGCAATAAAAATTATGTTTTCTGTGCGCCACATATTAAGAAAAATCATCAAACCATTGTTGATATTTATAAGAAAATGATTATGCACGTTAACAGAATTCAAGAAGACAATATACGGAAACAACGACTGCTGAACAATCCCAAACCAAAATGTCAGTCGCTAACAGTTTATGGTCGCTTTGTTAAAGTTAGAGAATTACACAAATTTCTATTTAATGCATTGTTTTTGAGTTCAGAGAAGGATTTGCTACGACTCTATAAACTACCAGAAGGCTATTCATCTCTGAGCAGTGTTATTCCAGAGATGCCGTTGTCACTGGCAATTGGACTAATTAGTGTCAGAAGAATACATGAATTAGATACAGTCTCAATAAGCAAATGTAACTCAAATTCTAAATTAGGACACACACCTGTACACTTATCACAAAAAATACGAAAATTCAACGGCTTCACAGCATGTTTAAAAACTAGTATTGAGACATTAGTGTGTCTAGGTTTGATTCAAGTTTGTTTTAGTGTTGAATCCATTTTAAATAATACAAATGATGAACAAGAACTAATATTTTATGTAAATCGTAAAGCGAAAATTTTGGATACTCAAGGTGATTGGCCACGAGATAATGTTGATTATGCAGCTTTAGAAAAAATATTTAATTTTAAAACTATGGATGACGTTCAAACATACTGGACTAGTGTACATGATATATCAACGAATACTTGTATACAATTGGAAAAAAGAACAAGAAACAGCCATTTAATTATACCTAACAGGTCGATTGAAGAAAATTACGATGACGACATTATTATTGGTGATCGTATGGGACCGTGCGGGTTTAATTCCTCTTTATTTTTAGAAATACCGCAATTTTGGCATGTACATAGTGTATTTGCTTCCAAAAGAATACGTGCTAAATATGCAAGACCTAAAGCCAAAGTGCCCGTCGCTGTGAAGAGATCTCCAGTTAAGAAGGTTATTGTAAAACAACCCAAAATATTAGCTAAACCAGAATCTCGTGGAGTTCCACAGAGACTAATCCGAATAAGGAATCCGAAAAATCCCATGGTTTGGACAAAGTGGGATGACAGAATAATGTTATTAGTAAAAGTTGCCGTTTCCATAATGAGTCCTTCTATTCAGTGTGGATATGCACAGGTGACTCATTTAGTAGCTAAAGATTTACTTTCTCTTGGGGATGGTCGTAAAAAGACTGTATCCCATTGCATGAGACGCTCAAAGGATCTTGACAAAATTGATACTTTCAAATATTCTAAACAACAACTAATGAATGATGTGAAACGCGTGCCATCAGTACTAGCCAAATATGAAGGTCTTCTCAAAAAAATAAGGCTAAGGCATTCTAATAATCTTGGAAATTATTTAAATGAAGCAAGATTGAAGTGCATGGAATTAGTATGGTTATTGGAACAGATATCTCAGAGTGATCTCTCTAAATCAGTTACGCCTTGTATCGCTTCAAATATGGAGGAGTTTGATCAACATTTTAAATTGACTGATCAAGTTTCTGAATTACCTTATAATGTATACAATACAACATCGGACAATTCTATAGAACTGAACACCATAAAAGAAGGCATCATGCTAGTAGTTAATTTACCCTCACTCACTGAAGACCTGTCCATGAAAGTTTTTAATACATTCAAGTTTTACCCAGAAATACAGCTGCGTTCGTGCACAGATCTATTGCAGAAGATAAGTGCTATTTCATTGAAAGACAAAAGTGGTATCAGCATACGACTTAATTACAAGAACATCATGCAACATTCGTCAATGTTCAAAGTATCCTCGCATTATACGCGTCGATGGTCCAGCCGCTTCAATAGTGATTTTATTGAGAACATTTTGAAGATTTTGGAATCCTCACCACCCAATACTAATATTAAAGCGAGTCCTGAGATATGTTGCTTCCTTTGTGAGTTGCAATCATTGAAGGCGGTCAAGATACAAACAGTTGTTAAGCCCCGCATGATAGGGGATTCACATAATGAACTATCTGATTTAGAAATAAGGAGCAAATTCAAAAGTGGTACTTTAGGTTGGAAAAAGTTGACGACTGTCAATCGTATGAAAGATTTGTACCGTGGTATTTGTTATGGCGATGCCATTATTACACTTATAAGGTGAGTGACTCTTTTTAATATATATTAATAATTTGCATCCGTTCAGTAGTTTTGGAGTGAATTGGTTTCAAACAGACAGACGCGGTATAGCGCTCTGTTTTATAATAGTGACAAGATAATTGATAATTATGTTGATAACTTTTTCAGTTCGATTATATTGTCGCACAAATAAAATTGTCTGTATTTTTTTTTTCAGAAATGCTACAGCTTTGAATGTAGGTAAAAGAGATATAAATATTGAGGGGCCTCTATTGACTACACTAGAAGCTGCCGGTGAAAAAGGAATGACCTTCCGAGAGTTACAGGTACAATACCAATAAAATCTTGTTCAGCCTGTGGACGTAGGCCTTCTCAACATTGCGCCACTTCTCCCTATCCTCCGCAGTTCTCCACGTTCTACACTCTCTCTTCACGATGTCGTCACTCCATCTTGCTGGTGGTTTGCCGATGGCCCATTGTAGGTCTCCACTCAGTAACCCTTGACGTCCATCTACCATCGTGTCGTGTCCTGCTTATCTCCATTTCAGTGTCGCAATTCTAGTTCCAATGTCCACTTGTCTTCTCTCTTATTTAGACATTGGGTATTCAATCACTGAGGGAGATTCTGAGCATCCTACGCTGCATAGACCTTTGTGCCACTTTTATCTTCTGAACAACCTCCTTTGTAACCTTTAGTGGAGTGATTGAGTGCAGTTTTCAATATCAATAAGATTATATTTTGCTTTTTTACCTCTCTTTTTTATAGAAACCATTGAAACATGTATCATATAAATTATTACCATTATAACATGTATCGTATTACCACACTACACCCTTGTTTCTACTTCTCAATAACTATTTATATCATGGTTGCATCCATGTAAAATAAAATGATAGCTAAAATCATTGTGCGCGCATCACGCAAAAACTACTACATAGGTTTTGTTTTATTCCTTACACGCTTGGTCTCTACCTCCAAGACGGGATTTTCGAAATTCATCCCCTAAAGGGTATTTATTAATGGTATGGGAATACAATGTTTTAATGATTTTTACTTATGGGGGGGGGGGTAAAAGGTGGTATTAAAATTTGTATTAATTAAATACATATTTAAGCATTTTTAAAAATTTAAAGCCTAATATTCAAGGCAATGGCACGTCAAGCCGATGTTGGACAGGCAACCGGATGGCGAGTGGTAATCTGGGCCTTTGAGTGGTACAGAGTCGAAATCGAAAATTTTTTGAAAAGGCAACCGGATAAAAATGCGGTAGCATTAAAGGAAATACCCTAATTATATAATAATTTTTTTTGCCAGCCGAAACACGCGGGCCGTTCTTGCACTAGCGAGTACAAAAAAAAAAGTGAAAAGGCAACCGCTTCAAAATTAGTGAGCATACTTATTGACACCACCAAACGTTGGGAAAAAATTCCTCCCGCCCCAACAGCCCCCCCACCAACCCTTGTTGCCCACATTGTCCTAATTTTTTGCAGCGTATGGTATTTATTGGTATTTTCATGAGGTTTGGGGGGGTGGCTAAATAGGGGTTAATTTAATCGAAATCGGATGGCATTGATACACACCATTATTTGTACTTAGGACAGTATAAATTTCGAATGCCATCCGATTTGAACAATTTTTATTTTTTTTTAATTATAATAATTGTTGAAACAATCGAAAAAAAAGTGTTTTTCGGCGATTTTGAGGGGTTGTTTCTCCGAAACTGCCCATCAGGATCGGATGGCAATTTTTTCCCAACGTTTGGTGGTGTCAATAGTATGCTCACTAATTTTGAAGCGGTTGCCTTTTCACTTTTTTTTTTTTTGTACTCGCTAGTGCAAGAACGGCCCGCGTGTTTCGGCTGGCAAAAAAAATTATTATATAATTAGGGTATTTCCTTTAATGCTACCGCATTTTTATCCGGTTGATTTTCAAAAAAATTTCGATTTTGCCCCTCCCCCATATCGCCGAACCTGTCCATTTGGGGTCACTTTGGCCGCTACCAGGGGACTCTGTACCACTCAAAGGCCCAGATTACCACTCGCCATCCGGTTGCCTGTCCAACATCGGCTTGACGTGCCATTGCCTTGAATATAAGGGTGTAAATGGGGTATTAAAATTTGCACGGTAAAAACAGAGATTCTTATAAATTTTGTCAATGTTCCTAATTTTGCGGGCGAAGTCGCGGGCAACAGCTACTTTCAAATAAAATCAATAAATTTCTTTATTTTCAGATTGCCACCAATGTCCCCTTTCCATTACTTCATAGAATGATTAGTACTAAAGAAGAAGAACATATCCTGAAGAGAGTGGGATATCAAGAAAATGTCATAGTTCTTTGCAAATACTTAAAACCATGGTGTTTAAATATTAACAAGGAACACCTTATTCCCGCGCCATGGTTCCTTCTAGGAACTAAAATTATTTACCATACGTTTATTCAGTTTTCTAGTGCAATAATGAACAAAATATTTGAGTGCCCCGGATCGTCCATTGTGACTTTATCTCGCTTTTTAGAATTCATTACTTGTAGAAATGTTTTAGAAATATGTATATTTTTACAAAAGTGTAAATGTGTTATTTTACATACTTTAAAACAAAGTGAAGTTTCCTTATTTTCTGATGGCGATTATGACGAAACTATAACCATATTGGAAAATTTCTCTCAATATATGGAAATGGATTCAATAGTTGTATTTCCAGTTAAAGATTGTATATTAAAATTTGCTAATTTAAAAGCTGAAATTAAACCTTTTTGTATAGAATTATCTGAATAATGTTAATCATTTTATAAATGCATAGTTTTAATAAATATTTTAGAATTTTAATTTGCAAGTACAAAACTTTTCAAAACCAATATTTAAATGGTCCCTAACGCTCGAACTTTGACAGTTTATTGCAGCCGTATTGTTAAAGCAGTATCTGTCGAATTTGTTGTGAATTGTTGCTCCGTGGAGAAACATTCTGCGCATTATTTCTGACACGACCGTCAGTGGCGACCGCTACAGATCGATGATAAGCAACTTACTGGATGATATGGATGGATGTGTGGTTCCAACAGGACGGTGCTACGTACCACACAGCGCATGCCACGATGGACATTCTGCACGAACGATTTGGGGGTTCCTGAACTGGCCTCCGAGATCATGCTATTTAACACCTTTAGACTTCTTCCTATGGGATTATCTTAAGGTATATGCGAATAAACCGTAAACAATCGATGCCCTCAAAGACAACATTCATTGAAAATTGGACCTCTCGAATATGTGCCAGCAAGCGATGCTACGGCGGATATTTGACCGATGTCATTCCAGACATATTGCCATATAATGCAAGTGGATATCTCACACACAACTTGTTATATTCACATTTAAAGATTGAGCGTCTTTATTGAAAGACCCTTTAAATAAGAAAATGGCGGATTTGCCATATTGTGTGACTACCGTGCGAGCATGACGCTTGTACAAAAAATATTTCTACGTAGACAAAATCTTAGTGACAAAGCAGGAAAAAACCGGGCCTTTTTTCTTGCTTTATCTCTATGAGACATTATATCTTTCTCTTTCTAACTGAGATTTTGTCTACCTACGTAGAGAAATTCTCTATACACGGTCATGCTCGAACAGCAAGAAGCCTACAGAAAAGCTGCCATTTTCCGTGATGTGGAATCCGGTTTAATCCCGGCCGCGCTGTTATGGTTGTGATTAGTCAGTGATTAATAAGACATATCACAGTCGGCGGGATAATCTTAGCTACCGATTTATCGGCTTACTATTGCACGAGATTAAACACTGGAGACTGGCAGAATTGCGACAAAAGTCAGCACTGTTGCCATATATCAAAAGAAGAAGAAGACTAGTTATAAGTATTATAAAATGTTTATTCCCTAGGTCGTCAAATGCAGCCCGCTGTCATAGACCAGTCGGATGCTGTTTCAGAGTGGATGCACGTGACGTAACGCTAAAAAATTTTTTTTCGGATTCTTTGTACGATAGAGAATATAGATCCGTGCTGGATCCGTGGGTTGCGCCCCCTCGAAGGTACCCGCTTCATTGTTCAAATCAACAAAATATGATTTTTATAATGAAAAATGCGTATTTTTTTTTAAGTTTACACGAATAACTTGGAATCTGAGGGTTTTAGGCCAAAATCTCATTAGACAAAAGTTGTTCGCAATAAAAAAATACACAAGACGTGGGTTTTAATACCCCGTTTTTTCAATTAACCATGTTGAAATGGCTATTGTTTATAAAAAAAAATCGAAGAAATGCAAGAAATTTCTCGATATTTTTAAAGTTATTAATAATCATCTTAGCTTAACGAAACTTTAGCTTAAGTTACCTCAATATATCATAAGTAAGCTATAAAATTTTCAGGGCGATCGCTCATGCGGCTTTTGTTTAATTGTTATGAGAAGATGGCAGTGCATGAATGAGTATTCTTAGTTGCAAATTAGCTGGACGCCTGAAAATTTTTTTTTATTTGCCAAAAAAAATTTGAGAGGTTCTTGGGGGGTCTATTCATCGATTCCAGGTGCTAGAATATTCATTTTAATTTTTTGGGATTTTTAATTTGTTCAAATCAACAAAATATGATTTTTATATGAAAACTGCGTATTTTTTTTACGTTTGCATGAATAACTTGGAATCTGAGGGTTTTAGGCCAAAATCTCATTAGACAAAAGTTGTTCACAATAAAAAAATACACAAGATATGTGGGTTTTAATACCCCGTTTTTTCAATTAACCATGTTGAAATGGCTATTGTTTCTAAAAAAATCGAAGAAATGCAAGAAATTTCTCGAATTTTTTAAAGTTATTAATAATCATTAATCGCTCATGCGGCTTTTGTTTAATAAGTAAGCCATAAAATAGGTTATAAAATCGCATGAGCGATCGCCCTGAAAATTTTATGGCTTACTATGATATATTGAGGTAACTTAAGCTGAAGTTTCGTTAAGCTAAGATGATTATTAATGTGGCGTGCAGTACGAAGTCGCGGGCAATGACCGCGACTGCGCGCCCCGCGCCCCGCGCCGCACACCACAGCGGCCGCCGCGGGCAGCGAAGCAAACCGATCGAACAGTGATCAACACACACCGCTATAGTAACCGCGCGTCGCTCGTTAATTTCACTCAATAAATTTCAGTTTTTATTTAGTTCATACAATTCATTTAATATAATCTCATTTCAATTAGTTTGTTAAAAGTTTAATATAATTTCCTTAATATACTCAGCATTTGATTTGATCGACTACCGACTGTACAAGTACCTACCTTCCTGTTGCAACCGACCAAGCACATCTACAACCACTCATTCCACATTAATAACTTTAAAAAATTCGAGAAATTTCTTGCATTTCTTCGATTTTTTTTATAAACAATAGCCAGGTTAATTGAAAAAACGGGGTATTAAAACCCACATATCTTGTGTATTTTTTTATTGCGAACAACTTTTGTCTAATGAGATTTTGGCCTAAAACCCTCAGATTCCAAGTTATTCGTGCAAACGTAAAAAAATACGCATTTTTCATATAAAAATCATATTTTGTTGATTTGAACAAATTAAAAATCCCAAAAAATTAAAATGAATATTCTAGCACCTGGAATCGATGAATAGACCCCCCAAGGAACCTCTCAAATTTTTTTTGCCAAATAAAAAAAAATTTTCAGGCGTCCAGCGCTATTTTGCAACTAAGAGTACTCATTCATGCACTGCCATCTTCTCATAACAATTAAACAAAAGCCGCATAAGCGATTGCCCTGAAAATTTTATGGCTTACTTATGATATATTGAGGTAACTTGAGCTAAAGTTTCGTTAAGCTAAGATGATTATTAATAACTTTAAAAAATTCGAGAAATTTCTTGCATTTCTTCGATTTTTTTTATAAACAATAGCCATTTCAACATGGTTAATTGAAAAAACGGGGTATTAAAACCCACATATCTTGTGTATTTTTTTATTGCGAACAACTTTTGTCTAATGAGATTTTGACCTAAAACCCTCAGATTCCAAGTTATTCGTGCAAACGTAAAAAAATAATACGCATTTTTCATATAAAAATCATATTTTGTTGATTTGAACAATGAAGGGGGCGCAACCAATGACGTACTATAAGTAGACACGTTATACCCATACTAAATGCAGATAATAAACAGCTTGAACAATACTATAGCTACCTATTAATTACTTACGTTTATATATTCAAGCGATGAAAGGGATAGAGAAAGACAGCTCAATACCGGAATCCATTTGTTAAAAAGAGATAAATATATGTTTTAAGTTGCGACACGTCATCGAAGCGTGACCTTCTCCAGAGGAACTAGGGGAAGATTGTCTAAATGGAACACTCAATATTTTACTTAAAAATATTTTTGAAATAACAATAAAATATACAATATGTAATTAAAAAAACTTTTATTTTACTAATAAATATAATGTAATAATGTAAAAATAATTGTAATAATGTCTTTCAATCACGCTCAGAACGCTGAACAGTTCTAAATAAAATTTAGCATAGAGGTAGATTATGGCTTGGTATAGGACATTAGTATGCTACTTATTTATGTATTATGTAGTATAATTTAAAATTAAGTCTTTAATTTTTTTTTATTTCTTTTATTCTGGACAACAAACAACTATACAACAAACATTACTACAACATAGATACATTTTAAAAAAATAACTGTCATATAGTCAGTGACGTTTGTTTATACAAATGTATTGTTTAAACATACATTCAAAACAAGATATTTTTATGCAAATTCCAAAAAATATAGAAATAACAAATAATACAAAAAAAAATTAAACAAAATATAATTAACTACTATTTAGAATGTTACAGATATTTTTCCTAAATATATACAAAGAATGTGAAAATATGTCCACTTCGCAAAACTGCTGGTTGTATCTTCCACCATACGTCTAAATCTTAGAGTAAAAACTTGGCAACCAATCATATTCTCGTCTTTGGGTTCTGATTATCTCTATCCATTTTTCTCTTATTAATCCGCTTCTAGGGAGACTAAAAGATAAATAAATACAATAAGATCATAATACTATACATACAACAATAATATAATATATAAATTTATAATAATGTAAATATAATTATATGTATATACATTTTCCGTACATTTAATAAAATATATAATTTTTTAAATAGGTTCATGTAATTTATTGACAGGTCCGATATTGCCAACCATCCCCATAATCAGTCGCTGAGTCTGTCGCAGCCATTTCGTTTTGTCTTCTCTATCACTCTCATACAAAATGCATCGTTCGTCTCGCTCAGACAAGCGGCGCACTGGCAACAGCGCATTATTATTAATAAAATATTGTTATGTCCATAATTATAAAATTTCTGTACTTACCAATGAAATGAGATATCATTTCTATCCTTTACAGTTGCAGTATAATTTCTGTAAAAGCGGAACACACAAGATGTCATTTTTCTTGATGTTTTTGCGGATTATTCTACTCAAGAGAGACATGTACACTAGTCGTAGGATTGTGCGTGACTGTGCGCGACCAAATTTATAGTGGGACACTTACCTCTCATTCGCATTGCTATAGCTTGAGCGTCAATCACGCATCTACCTCAGTTTATATAGTATATCATTGGGCGCAACCCACGTATCTATATTCTCTATCGTACAAAGAATCCAAAATAATTTTTTTAGCGTTACGTCAGGTGCATCCTGTTTACAGCATCCAACTGGTCAATCAGTATATGTGTGGCCCGCGATGGATTGCCCGTAATAAATAATATCATTACCTACAACTTTTTATTATCAACAAATATTTTATATCCAGTTTGTTACGTTTTGACGGCTAAACCATTGAAATTTGATGAAATTTGATATAAACATTTTCATTCATATGTTTTTTTTTTAATCCAACCCTTTAAGGGGGTATAATAGGGGATGAAAGTTAGTATGGGCCCCGTAAAGTATACAAGTATTTTGGGCGAATCAATATAAAAAGGTACTCTTTGGGGCGAAAGTTACTCGCTAGTTACAGAGTAACTTTTTACAGACTGAAAATTACTAGGTTTCCTTTACTTTTTGTTAAAACTGTCATAATCAGAGTCGACTACAGCATAAAAATTTTAGTAATGTCCTATAGGTAGCATTCTTTTGGGGATACTCCAAAGAAGCAGTAAGTATATGAAAATAGAAATAGCCTGAAACTACTAAAAATTTAATGCTGTAGTCGATACGTCATTATTTTAGTACATTTGATTCCATTATGTCCGCGATTACATCGATGGTGGCGTGAACAAGGAATATACTATACTAGGTAGGTAGGTACTCTCTCACCGATAAATCAGTGTAGTCTCTAATAATACTGTAGTAGTATGCAGGCTGGCGCACCTTAGAACAAAAAATTAGGGCTAGGAAAAATGAGCCAATACTAATGGCGTCGTATCGCCATCTCTTTCACGCCATATACAGATGACAGAGATAGCAAATATTTCTATACCAATCCACAGTACGATGTTATTAGGTTGGCAGTACCTTTCAGCCCTAAGTTTGTTTCATTTTTATGTATGGCAGTAAATTGTTCCCAAAAACATAAAAATGGAAGATGGAGTGTCTTTTCATAGGTGAATATTGTATTTCACGATTTTGATATAATGGACAACATTTCATTTTTTTAATCACCCATTTTTATTACTTTAATTAAAAATATATTAAAAAATAAGTTACACGTATTTTTCTATTTTATTTTTGGTTGAGTTTTTATATTTTTAATTTAATTATGAATTTTTATAAATTCTGAGGACTTATAAACTAAAAACCATAGCTAGCACTAAAATTAAGAAATATAAACTGTCACCCAAAGAAAGTGACAGATAGTGTCAGTCAAGCCACAGAGTATACGTTATAGAAATGCAAAGAGTATAATATACCGTGTTCCAAATAGGTGTTGCCGTAGCCGGAACTCAAATCGCCTACAACATTATTCATAATGTATATAATAATACTAGCTTTTGTCCGCGGTTTCACTCGTAAATATATTTCCTGTGATAGCCCATTCGAAATTAGCAAAACTTCCAAAAAAATATTATATAAAAGAAGTATTTTTATAATTATATTTAAAGAATAATTATTAATTTAGCTTTAAATGGAATAAAAATGGGTAAAATTAATAGAGGGCAACACCTGAGTTCAATAACTAACAACTCTGCCAACAGACATTAGTATTTTTAAATTAGAGGGTTAGCACAGATTAGGGCACCTATTAATCCTTATTTTTCAATATTTCAGTATTTTTAAAATAACTCGAAAATTAAAGGATATAAAAAATAAAAAAAATGAAAAATAAGCTTTCTAGCATGTAATCTCCAAACGGTTTTCGAATTTTGGTACCTTACGAAAAATGAAATGTTGTCCATTATTACTGACGTCTTGAAACACAAAACCTCGACAAAAATTGGTTGGTACTGGCACTATATATTTACTGTGGTACTGGGGAGTTAGCATACATTTTGACTACGACACTTTCGTTTCGGTCGAATGGCCTTGAACAGGCCAAAACGTTCATGTCCAACAAGGACCGGCCAGAGATAGCCCGGACCGGGCATACCCTGCACAAGAATGCCGAGCAATTTGCTTGGCCGGACACAGAATTTTCCCGCACATTGTTGGGCCGGACCTCTCGGCCCCGGGCTATCTCTGGCCGGTCCTTGTTGGACATGAACGTTTTGGCCTGTTCAAGGCCATTCGACCGAAACGAAAGTGTCGCTGTCAAAATGTATGCTAACTCCCCTGGTGTTTTGGCTCAGATGTTTTGGTTATATTTACTCAGTCTACGGTTACCTATAATATATAACCAAGCAACACCTATACAGAAAACTTTTCCCCTAAGTATGTATTGTAATGGCCATATTCATAAACACATTTTAGAAGCATTTTAGTTAAAATATGTTTTGTCACTCTCTAACAATAGAAAGAAACAAAACACATTTTAACAAAAACGTTGCTAAAATACGTTTATGAATAATGGCCTAAGGGAATATCTGGTATTTTTTCCATGTGGCAACTTCGTAATGTGGTTGTTTTATTATGGCAACATTAATCTCGGCATTCGCCATTTTTACTTCGGTGAAGGGACTGGTGGATTTTTTTGTCAGGCTGGAGAACGAAGATTATTTCGAAAAAAGTGTGTCATAACATTTCCATTTTTCGTAGTTGAGACTGCTGCGTTTGTGAAAAGCTTAGTATAATAGTGCGCTCTCATTAATCACTAACGTTTTGTATGTAGCGCTAGCTCCCCTTCATAAGGTCGCTAGCTGGTGTGTCGGCTGTCGCTTGGCTAATAGGTCGGCTATGACCCCAAAGTGGTAGGTTGCGAGCGCTTGTGACTGTGCTAGCAGCGCGTGCTGGCAGCGATGAGCCGGCCTCAGAGCGGGCGGATCCAAGTCCCGGACGACCTCCGCGAGATTCTACTGGAGTTCACCATCAGTTACCTGCTGGAGCAGCCGGGCGACGTCCTCGACTACGCTGTCGAGTTCTTCACGCGGCTACAAGGCAACCGCACGGCCACCGTGGTGCGCGCGCCTGTCGCCGGCACGCCCGATGAGTCCATAATATCCGACGAAGAAGGTACCTCTCTTACATCGCTAGACACACACCAGTCACACATTACTTCTCTTAAACATACTACAGTATTTAGTGCTTCACTAGGTTTAGCTGTGTAGGATAGAATAGAGGACATAATAGTCACTTGTTCTAATGTAGCCAATAGATGTAAGTAAACCATATTGTAGCTACTCCTAGTCTGCCTTGAATATTTACTAAGTACTTATTGGTAAGTAAATTGTAGATGAGAACACCTGTAGCTCAAAAATTTTAACATTTTTATGTTTCTTATTTATATAGTTTAACATCAAAATCAATAATAAAAAGTACCACTACATACCTACCTACCTACCTACTTA
The DNA here is from genome assembly GCA_963924495.1 of Nemapogon koenigi. Classification (NCBI taxonomy): domain Eukaryota; kingdom Metazoa; phylum Arthropoda; class Insecta; order Lepidoptera; family Tineidae; genus Nemapogon; species Nemapogon koenigi. Next base: position 7,532,045 of record OZ004646.1, read on the forward strand.
TTGGAACAATTTGTAATAAAATTATTAAATATTTAATAATTGTAGTTTCATAAAATAATATAATAACCATGTTAATAACATCTGTACAATCAGTTTCATAAGCAATACACAAATTGGCAATTTGCCATTAGTTTCAAAATATAACTGTATTTACGATTATGTGAGATTTTAGGAAAATTTCCTACAGTTGCCAAGTGATAAATAAAAGACGTAGGTTTGATGTCAGAAGATTTTATTTATACCTGTCACTATTAAAAACTTCTGATTTTAGGAAATAAATAATAATTTCCTTTTACTTTGTGTATTTTTGTAATTAAAAACAGACAAGACATGAAAATTAAAAACAAAAAAGGGATTCCAATACATATAAGGTTTCAATCAATAAATTAAGTAATACTATGTACGACATAGTAATATCAATTACCTATAAGATAATAATATGTGGTTACAATTTATTTTGATATGATATCAAACTATTAGAATCGAGATAATTTGTCAGATTAGTCAGATATTTAACATTTTTTTTCTGAAAACTTAGGTTGTCAGCCCCAAATTGGTCTAGGTTTGTATATTTTTACATAATATTATTCTTAACAACAAAATAATATGTTTGTTTTTTCTGTTTTACAATTAGAGTTGGTTGAATATACCATAATAAAAAAGGTACTAATGTTTGCGAGTGAGTGTGTACAACTATAAATTTTAACTGTTTATTGGATGCTCAAACCATTTGTGTGTTTGTTTGTTTTAAAGGCTTTGAAGTCATGCTATGATGAGATTGGTTTATTTTTCACATCTGCGGCCGCTCAACTGTTCCAGATGTTGTTATTGTACATCACAGATATATAAAATTAACTCAATGTATAATAATAATTTTATTCTAATGTAATAATACAGGTGTTAAGGAGGCCTTGAGTGATATTTACATAAGTGAGAGCTAGTTTCATTGTTAGGTGTAGAGGATTATGACCACTTATTGGAGTCATATTGGTACATTGACAGTTTGGAAGTTTGTTCTCATTTACAAATGACCAGCAATTACAACTAATTATAGGTACTTGTCAATTTTCTAAGAAGACATTTAACAAAAAATTACCATTTAAAAACAATACTGAAATAAATGAAAAAAAATCAGGATTTCCTCCGAGATGATAAAACATGGAGGAGCGATAATATGTAACACACTGTGTGCTCTCTTCAATAAATGCTGGAGCGACGGACGAGTACCAGGAGACTGGTGTCAAGCCATAATAGTTCCAGTGTTTAAAGGAAAGGGTTCACAGCTTGATTGCAATAATTATCGCACTATCAGCCTTATCAGCTTGGTTGGAAAAATGTATGGAAGAATAATAATTGAAAAGGTGCAAAAGGTGACAGAAAATAAGATGTGGGATGCTCAAGCGGGATTTATGAAAGGTAAGAGTTGTGTTGACCAAATTTTTACCTTAAGAAACATTGTTGAAAAACATTTGGCAAAAAATCAAAAAGTTTACAGTGTTTTCATTGATCTAGAAAAAGCATATGACAACCTATGCAGAACGGAATTATGGTCAACACTAGCGAGATACGGAGTGAATAAAAAACTCATAAGGGCAGTACAATCATTATATGATGGCTGTACTGCCGTTGTTAGAGTGGGTGGACAGTGCTCAACCCCGTTTAATATACATTGTGGTGTTAAACAGGGCTGTGTAATGTCACCTTGTCTATTCAATCTGTATTTCGATAGTTGTTTGACCAAATTACAACAATGTTCCTTAGGGATAGAAATGGGCCCTACTAGACTTTGCTGTCTTTTATATGCCGATGATGCGGTATTAATTGTAAAAGATGATGTTGTGACAAAAATGAAGAAAAGTAGTTTACGCTGGTTTGGACACGTTGAAAGAATGAAGGATGAAAGATTGACTAAAAAGGTTTATATGGCTGAAGTGAAAGGAAATGCTAGCAGAGGACGACCTAGATGTACTTTTATTGAACATATAAAAAATATGTTGATCGAAGGAAATATTAAAAGTACACACAATCGCCGAGCATGTATGAAAGGTAAGATGAATATAAAAGAAGCAAAAGAGATATGTCAGGATCGTAACAAATGGCATTTGATTGTCTCTGCCTACCCCTCTTGGGATGAAAGGCGTGATGATAGATAGAATAGATAGATAGATAGATAGATGAAATAAATCTTATTAGTAGAGGTACCTATGTTACAAGAAATTATAAGGAAAAACTGTATCATCGCCTTCTAGAGTAAGGTGGTATTTAACTTTAATTTATGCCATTTGTCAGTTTAATTACACAATTAAATTATCTTTTAAAAATAGAAATAATGTTATACATTGAGTGGTTGCCATTATACTTGCAATAAATAAATATCTCAATCTGTACAGACCAAATTCCCACCAACAAGTTTACATGTAGGTTAGAAATCCAATTATATGTGTAACTCAATGGGTATAGTATAGATGTCATAGGCACATCGTAAAATTCGCCATTTTATGATATGGCCACAACTTAAATCCGCCGCCATATTGTTGAATTCATTCATCAAATTTAAAGCAAAAACTAATAACAAAAAAGTTGCATTTTACATTCTTATAAAAAATCATTTACAGACACTGGATACGGCCAAACTCTACATTCAGCCTACTACATGTACTGTGTTTTGTTCTCTTGTATACTACTTCTTCTATATTTCACTAGCTATCTGCCCCCGGCTTGCCCTGTGGATATTTTCAAACAAAATAAAATATAGCCTATATTACTCAGGGATATTGTATTGTAACTGTCTATTTCAGAAAGAATTTTTAAAATTGGTTCAGTGGTTTAAGAGATTACCCACTACATCCAAAGCCTTTATTTCTTTTTAATCCTTGACAAAAAAATAGGTGTTATAGAAGCTAGGCATTTTACAATATTAAAATATAATTGAAATTGTTACATAAACATCGGATTGTACAATTTATTCCACTAAATTGAATGAACTGAGAACATCCAATAAAGGGGGCTTTAAATTTTAAACCAATTGAAACCAATAATCATACATTCACAATTTTAACAGATTTTAATCAATCAAATCAAATTTTAGCTATGAATAGACTCCAGACTTTGATCTAAGAAAGTAAAAGATGGGGATACAATCACAAATTTAACTACATAATATTATAAATGGAATTCTTTCAAATCAAAACATAGCAATGGATCAACATCATTTTCTCAAATCCTTCATATTTCAAAATTTTCCATGGGCTAACCCGGGGCGGAAAGCTCAAATATAATAAATAACTTGATAGATTTGGATGAAACTTGGAGGATAAATAAACATTTTATACTGGAAAAGGGATGGGGGTGGGCTTTGAAATATATTATTTTCTTTGTTCTATTAATACTAATACATATTTCCCTGTCGCCCTCTCACAGAGCCGCCGGTGGCGCGCTTCAACAACCGCCGCAAGTCCGTCTTCGCTGAGACGTACGACCCCGAGGAAGATGACTCGGACGAGGGCGCGCCGGTCGTGTTCCCAAAGTCTGACGCTCAGCGGTCGCGGCTCGCTGAAGCTGTGCGGGGGATATTGCTGTTCCGCTCGCTCGACGCGCAACAGATGCAACAGGTATAAAACTCTCGCTAAATAAGTTGCGCCGGAAAGTATCTAGCGTTAGACAGCAATTAGATAGCAATATTAGAAAAATAGGTCAAGCAAGACTAGTAGTATGTTGGAGAGACAACCTGTTTCTCTTTCATACTTTACACTTCTTTATAACGCTTTCTCGCTCAGTGGAGGTTAGCATATTCAGAACTGTGACATCTTTCATTTTGACTCGAAGGCCAAAAACGACGGGCCCGCACCAATGGACAGCCAAAGAATGCCCGGCCCGGGAATTCCGAGCAAATTTCTGAGTCGGGCAAAGACAGTACATGGATTTGCGGACATTGTGTGTTACTAATTGGATTGTAGAACAATATTCCAGATTACATAGATTTTAAAGGTATGATGGCTGTATGGTAGTCTGCCTTTGCCTTTTCCGAAAAGAATAAATGGAACCTAAAAAATAAAGGTATGAAAGGTATTGTTGATACCTATGAAGCATAAGTATTTGGCTTCATTCCCAAAACTAAGATGTCCTAGATATCCAAAGTGGTCGAGAATCGATAATAGGGGGGCGAAAAAAAATTTAGATTCTGTTCCATGGGTCTACGGGCCAAATGTTTAAGGATGCTATATCGGGATTTTCGTCAGAGATTTAGTATAAGTACAATATTTTCCTTGCGTACGTACGTACGTACGTACACACACTGGCAGCTGACCTAAAAGAATAAAATTCAAAAAACTTATATGCAATGATTTATTATACTCTTTGACGCGGTGTGAGTACTGTTTGACTCAACTGTCCCTGTGTTACCTATACATACTTGCAAGTAGATTTAGGTAGGGTACCTTAATAAAAGGTAAAATGAATAAATAGGTTACACATAGAAAACGTGCCGAGGTTCGTTCGCAGACTATCTCGGACGAATCTCACATATGTAATTTTCTATTTGCGCACACTGAATACAGATGAACATATTGTGTCATGCATACCTACTGTGTGTGTATTGTCTCTAGCTTAGTATAAAATAAATACTGTCCGTGAGCGGACTTCATACATTGTAGAAAAAAACTTGTATATTTTCGTCTAATAAATAAAATTATTTAGACTTTTGAATTTGGTATTACAGAAAAGTGGAATAATCTGTCTTCCTACGCATCATTTTTTTGCACAGAGATAGTTTTATGCGAGCACTTGTCTTAAATAGGGCGTGCGCAGATGATAATAATAATATACTAAATCGTTTCTCAATATTTTTAGTGTCGTGACTCTCTAAATATAAAAAAGTCAAAGGCAGTCACTGGAAGAAGAAGCCGTCAGAAGTGAAAACTATTATATTACGTATAAATGCCATCTAGCGATCATTTCACGATGCATCTGGATCCAACCACCCAAATCTATCAACGCGCCTGAAGAAGTTTTCTCTTCAAAAAAAAATACATTGCGACCCCCTTACTATAATACTTTAATCGTTATCAAAGTACATACCACGCTGGCGCAACTTAGAACAAAAAATTAGGGCTAGGAAAAATGAGCCAATACTAATGGCGTCGTATCGCCATCTCTTTCACGTCATATACAGATGACAGAGATAGCAAATATTTCTATACCAATCCACAGTACGCTGTTGTTAGGTTGGCAGTACCTTTCAGTCCTAAGTTTGTTTCATTTTAATGTATGGCAGTCCAGACTCTTATTAAAAAACATAGTGATTGCCACTTACTCTATGGTACATACTTATTATATAACGTTTGAGATTTAGAAACTATAGTTCTACGCTCGATATAAGCTATGGCCTAACTACATATAAAATAAACTCATCAGGACCTAAGTATTTTATATCATGAAAAATTTGCTCGACATGTACGGAGCTCGCGCACTAATTGTAGATACTTTCAAGAAAAGTTGTATTTAGATATGAATAACATTATAAGTGTTTAGAAAAACGAATACATATATATCAATGTAGCCAGAGACTGGTGTCGCCTATAAAGATGCTTTCAATTTTGTTCAATACAATTGAGGTGTTACATTATATCGTTCAAAAGTCTGATGTCTGTATGTTTGTTACTCTATAACACAGGTGAACAGATATTCGTAAAAAAAAAGTAAAACCGGTCGAAGGGATTTAAAACAAATGTATTCCTAATAATTTTTAATTTAGAACAGTTTGGTGTCAAAAGTTCGATTTCTATTGCTTTGTATATAAAAAAACCTAACTCAAATGTTGTTTTCCATGTCTAGGTGCTGGACGCCATGTTTGAGAAGCGCTCGGAGCCCACGGAGTACATAATCCGTCAGGGGGATGACGGGGACAACTTCTATGTGATCGAGAATGGAACCTTCGACGTGCTGGTCACCGGGGACGACGGGGTGGAGAAGGTATGTGTTTGGTACTATGTTAACAATGTTTCTGGACTTATGAAAAAAAAATTAAACACGCGAAAAGAGAATAGGTTAAGGTTCTTGTTTATTCGGGACTAGCAGTTTCCCGCGACTTCTTACGCGGTGTATTAGGAATAGTGACTTTTACACCCCCTTAGAAGTTGATTTTTGAAAAATCCTTAATGCACCTCTACGCAGCGACACGACTGTTTTATATAATATATGATATACTAATAATAAAGCTGAAGAGTTTGTTTGAACGCGTTAATCTCTGGAATTACCAGTCGGATGAAGGCTATATAACATCACGCTGGGATCCAAAGGAGCGGAGCACGAACTATTAATGCGGGTGCAACCGCAAGGTACAGCTAGTATTTAGATAAAAAAGGCAGCCTCTAATAATAAGAACAGAAATGTTTTTTTTTTTGTACCAAATGGTGATATATTAGCATTTAACAAACTCTACAGCGTTCAATATTCTATCAACCCGTGAAATCATAACAGCCATGATTTGCAGGACTGCTATTAAACTGAGTTTCTTTTGCATTTCGCAAGAAAGGATGAAAGATTGACTAAAAATGTTTATATGGCAGAAATGGAAGGAAATTCTAAAATATTGATTCCATTATTAAAAGTACACACAATCGCCGAGCATTTATAAAAGGTATGATGGATATAAAAGAAGCGAAAGCGAAGTCGAGATCGTAGAAAATGGCATTCGATTGTCTCTTCCTACCCCTCTTGGGATAAAAGGCGTAATGATAGTTTTATTGAGGCTCTCTTGAGGTAATTTAAGATGGAAAGTTGCTTCACCACAGAGCCACTAAACTAAATAGAACATAGCATAGCGCAAACTCTCGCGATAACGCGCGACGCAAGTGTGTAATGTCAATAAGACTGAATAGGGCCCGGACCTTGTGAAACTTACATAAGTGGCGAAAATTACTTTGTATTTCACGGTCTGTTGGAGCACGATGTGAGACTTTGATCACGCCTGATGGTTTACCTAATGTTTTCTATAATATTATTATAAAGGGGAAAAGGTTGTAATGGATGTAAGGGTAATCTCTCAGACTATGTATCTACTATTATGAAAATTATTTCACTAATAGCAAGCTACATTGTCCCCGAGTGCTAGGCTATATTTTATTTTGTTGGAAAATATCTAAAACTGACCATGTCGTATTGGTAGAACATTGAAATTGAAACAGGAGGACCTGGGTTCAAACCAGTATCACAGATTGTGCAATATCTATCTATCTAACATTACGCCTTTTATCCCAAGAAGGGAAGGTAGGCAGAGACAATCGAATGCCATTTGCTACGATACTGACATACCTACCTCTTTCGATTATTTTATATTCATCATACCTTTCATACATTGTGCAATATTGTTTATATAAATAACTGAATAATTTTCCCGGACAAATGTGATATTTTCCCGGTATAAAAAGTAGCCTATCTCTCTCTCCGTGACGATAAAAACTGTGAATTATAAAAGCGGCCATTGTCATTGAAGACTTGTTTCCCCATCACCAGGTGGTCCACACATACGAGGGCTCCGGCTCGTTCGGCGAGCTCGCACTAATGTACAACATGCCGCGCGCCGCGTCCGTCCGGGCTGTGTCCGCGGGCGCGCTGTGGGCCATGGACCGCCACACGTTCAGGCGTATACTGCTCAAGAGCGCGTTCAAGAAGCGCAAGCTGTATGAAGAGCTGCTGGACAAAGTGCCCATGCTTAAGGCGCTGCAGGTAACGCTATTGATATTTATAAGGTTCGAACGATGTCTGTGTGTCCATCTTGTCTTTTACAGCCTCTAGCTTCTAAACGAAATGAAATTGTTGCGTTCCAAAGACTGAGAGAGTAACAAAAGTTTTTTTTTAAATCTGTAAGCATTAAGGTACCTAATAGTACGGACACGTCGGACACTCGACACGCAGTTGGCCCAATTATTATTATTGTTTTAAAATTGGGTGCTTCATAAACGTTAAATCAAGCTCATAATTAGTATACTAGCTTTTTGTCCGTGCCTGTAATATGCGATCCCCCACCCCCTTTTCCGGGATAAAAAGTGGCCAACGTTCTAAACCAGGACAAAAACTGTCTGTACTCCATGATTCATTCAAATCCGTTCAACTGTTAAGGCGTAAAATTTTCACATTTATGATTCTCTGACCTTACTAATAAACGTTGTACAAAGTTATACAATATACAACTTGTAAGAAGTAAACTCGAAACTACTGAACCGATTTTTTATTGACGGGCGAAGCCGAGAGCGGCAAGCTAACTAAACTGCCAACAGGAAATGTTTTAGATATTAAATTTACAACTTTACCACTTCCTCACAATCTATAAATAATTTGAAGGCTCGGATTTCCTAAGTTGTGTTCAATGAGCTGAAAACGCCCCTTATTTTAAACTCTTCCATATGAGTGAAGTGACTGTACTTTGGCGCTACTTTAGCTTGTTTTGAAAATAAAGTACGTTGTGAACAAGGCCGTAACTAAGTATTATTCCCAAAATCATTTATTATAGGCATTATAGGTCTTCGAATATTATACAGTTTTAGTTTTTAGGTAGATCGTGTTTGATTCAAGTACCTACTTAAAGCTTTTGTAATTCCTAAAATAATAAGTAATATTAAACTAAGCACCACTTTTTTTAGAATAATAACAATCTAGTGCTTCCATGGGCACGAAAAGTCCCGGCGCGTTCTGAAATAATAGGGTTCTCTATAGTAGAGAAGTGACAGTCCCAACTGTTTCGCTTAATATTTTTTTTCTCGAATATTTTGTATGGAAGTAGAGATATCTGTTCAACCTCAACCCTGCAAGATCCAAGACCCTGTGGTTTTAAAATCGAAATCATTTTCCGTTTTCCCGCAAACAGTCCAAAATGCAGCGAATGCAAGGATGGCATAATAAAATTTACTTCTCCCACCACATTAATTTGATTAAAAAATCCATTCAATTGATCGATTTGCATCTAAAATCGGAATGATAGTGCTTACGTCACTGTTATCATTAAATTACGACAGTGATCGAAATGACAACACAATATGATCTTGATATTACACCACTATCTTGCGTTTCGTATCTATCAGATAAGAAAGATTTAAGCTTGGCTTACATTTTAGTCTCCAATCATCTTCGCGATAAGGGCACTGGAGGAAAACATGCAAGCTCTTAATAAAGTTGTCAAGGCGTCTCGTAATCCGGTGAAATAAATTTAATGATCCAATGTTATACCTACTAATAAGCAAAATTTACTCTGAAACTTTGAAGGCGATCTCTGATTGGTTTAAAACTCCCGTGGTAGACTTTGAAGGTTTTTTTTAAACTTGTCTTATTTAGTAAACAAACTTTGCATGTCTTTTTTTTTAAATAACAGTTAAAAATGTTAATTAACATGTAAAATTATAAATGACGACGACCTTACCTACAAAAATAATCAACTGAACATCTAAAACTCCCGTAGTAGACTGAAATCTACCAATTGATTCACATTCAATTGATTTTTATTCATCAAATCACGGCTGCGGTACGATGCTCAAAAATATATATCTAGATAATTAAGGTAAGGCTGGGCGAGTTTGGAAGGCAGAGTGACAAAGCAAGATCTTTGCTCTTTTCAAACATCAAAATGTATTCTTTATTTTTTTTCATAAACAGATAACACTTTCGAATGATTGTAATTCAAATGGGAATTGGATGAGGTACGAAATTTTGTTTCACATACAAAAATTACATATACGGAGATTATTCAGGACAAATATTAGGAAATAGCGCTCCGCCCTGGCAAGTGGCATCGCCCTTGGAACCTATATTGTGGTCTTTAGTTCATACAAAAATCCCATAGAATTTTCCGGTCAACTTTTCCAGTTTTTCTTAATCAGAACGAACTTTTAAAAAAATTGCCAAAATGGTCTAGCCGTTCTCAAGTGAGCTTACCAACGAACAGTATTTTTTTTAAATAGATATGGAAGATTCTAAAAAAATACGCTCTGAAATTGAGAAACTTCTCCTTTTTTTGAATAGTTTTTTTTTTATAATAATCCCACTTACATATCGCAAACGGTCGCATTGCATTCATTCGTATAGATTTGACAGCGTCTTAATACCTTTCTTGCATCCATAATACCGATTGTATCATACATTGCTCCCGCAGAGGTCTTCAACTATCTAGGTAGAATGCCTTATGCACTAGTCATTGGATAATATGGTCATTCATTATTAAGACCGGTTAAGTACGAGTCGATAAGTGTCCTTGTTACAATTTTGTTATCGCCCGTTCCGCTCTAGCTTGCGTGTTTGAAGCGAGACGGGGCGCTTGATTCAATATTTACTTCAAGTTTGTGTAAATTTTTTTAAGGTTCCGTAGTAAAACAATTAACGTTAATAGTGGGGGGTCATCATTACATAATTATTATAAAACAAATTCCCTGCCGCGTCTGTCTTGCTGTGTGACCTTTTCACTATTAGATAGGGTGATTTACGAAGATTTACGAGAGTTAAACAAAGGCCTATCATGTTTAGGAGCTGAGCATTAACAGTATAAGTTAATCAAGTCAGAGAAAAGTTTGCCCCAGCTAGTTTTCATGGCGTATGCTGGTCTAATCCGTCAGAAATATAACAAAATTATGTACTCAGCACTTTAAATAAAGCAAAGAAAATACTTCCAATAAATAGTATAAGTGGCACCGAAACAAATTAACTTTACAAAATACAAAATAAACAGTATTGCTAAAAATTAAAATTTGAGCAGAGCCGACGGCACCCTATTCTTCATGCGAGGCCCGCGACACTCACTTGGACGGTTTTTTTATCTAGCGTGTGCTTTGTTGGCTATTATTACATAGGTAGACGCATGATATACGGTAATTGTTTAGCGTTGACAATGATTTATTTTTCTGTGGGCACTGTTTTATCTTTTTCCCACTTTACAATTCTAGGTGCAAGCAGAGTCGATAAGAAATTTACTAAAAATCGTAGTACTATCGCGATTCAGTATTGCCATTATGGTAGATTTTTTTTTATATACGAAAGAATATAGTTCGCACTAACACTTGGCATCCACTTACCAAAACTACACCTCAAAACTGTGTACTTACTTTGACTTAATGTTCCCTACCCTTCGCCCCGATGACGTTTGAGTATTGCGCTGTAGCACGCGCCGTCTGTTGGTGTCTGGCACAAGTTGTTGTCATAAAGTAATTCCAAATAAATGTATTCCAGGCGTACGAGCGCGCCAACCTCGCTGACGCCCTGATACCGCGCTCCTTGATCGACGGGGAGTTGATCATCCGTCAGGGAGACACCGCCGACGGGATGTACTTCGTGGAGGACGGCTCCATCAGTATCAGGATCGCGAGGGAGGACGGGAACGAGCACGAGATCAAGCGGCTCGGTATGTATTGTAATAGCGCCTGCCATGTGTGATCATGACGGTGTAGAAAGAATCTCTGTACATAGACAAAATCTAGGCACAGACAATCGAAAGCCATTTGTTACGATCCTGACATACCTCTTTCGCTTCTTTTATATTCATCATACCTTTCATACTTGCTCGGCGATTGTGTGTACTTTTAATATTACCATCGATCAATATATTTCTGATATGTTTAATAAAAGTACACCTATGTTGCCCTTTGCCAGCATATCCATTCACTTCAGCCATATAAAGTCAATTTATAGTCAATCTTTCATCCTTCATTCTTTCAACGTGTCCAAACCAGCGTTGCCAGAGAATAGAATACTAGCGTTCGTGCATGTTATAATGAATGATGTCCTTATTCCAGGCAAGGGTGCGTACTTCGGAGAGCTGGCTCTCGTCACCCACAAGCCGCGCGCTGCGTCCGCTTACGCTGTCGGCGCTACTAAAGTGGCATGTATGTGTATTTTTATACATTTAAAATATGACCTATGAATTTATCTCGAGAGATTTCCGGAGTAAAGCTGTCGGGCCGTCTCACCTCTATCCCTGTGCAAAAAAACGCGTCGATCCGTTATTCTGTTTTGCTTTCGCGTCTATACAAATATCTGAGTGGGATATGCCATTCACACAATAAGAAAGTATGTATGACGGATTTTTAGATTTCTTGTCTGTCTGTCAATATATCGAAACTGCTCATTGGTGTTTGTTTAATTTATAGAATTGTCAATCCAGCGACTGTGAGTAAAAGGGAATACTCCCCAAAGCGTGTCGCTGGAAAGTTGCATAATATGCAAATCTAATAAATATTTTCAATAGCGCGATACAGGATTCAATTTCGCGTCGATAGATGCTACCACAAATTGCTATGGCATTTGGGTTTCGGACTGCGACATCTTTCGTTTGACTCGAAACACAAATTGTCAAGCAAATTGCTGGGTCGGGCAAAGACAGTACATAGATTTGCACGGGCCGGGCATTTCGTAGCTGTCCATTGGAGCGGGCCCGTCGCTTTTCGTCTTCGAGTCAAACGAAAGATGTCGCATTGCTAAATAATATATGCTAACCCCGTGTGTGAGAAATGATATCAAAATTCCACGAGCGAAGCCGGAGCGGATAGCTTGTTAATAATATTATTTTTCTATTAATTTTTAACACGTTTTAAGTCCCTATCCCGCCCCGCTTTTACCATATTATCATTCTTTTGCAGTCCTCGACGTGGAAACATTCGAGCGTCTGCTGGGCCCCTGCATGGAGATAATGAAGCGCAACATTGACGACTACGAGGAGCAGCTGGTCAAGTTGTTTGGGGACAAGACCAACCTCACCGACGTGCGATGAACGGGCTGTGACTGTCGCCCGCCACCCGCCCGCACGCCGTAATCATGCACTCCTACTTCCCTTGTCTGTTTCTGTCTCCCTTTCGGCTGCTACGCGTTCGTCGGCTCCGAGCGAAAATTTGACAATTTTCGTTTGAATTGTAATTGGGTGTTTTTTAATCTAGCTCAGGAATATCAAGTAAACATAAAATTAAAGCTAAGGATCTATGCAGACGGTCTGCATTTGAACTGCAATAGTTGAACGTCGACTGCGCAAGTTATGTTAACTGCATCCAAATTGCAATTTTACAGCTAGATTGCAGTTCCAATGCAGATCCTAAAACTATTTGCTTAAATTGAACAAAGGCAGCTATAGTTTTGTCTCTAAAACAATTGTAAACTTTACTCAACGGAAAGAAATTCACATTTTCTCAGACTTTATATCTAGTGTTAATTTTCCCAGGATGCCGCATTCCATTTTGATGAAGGCGTAGTAGTTTCCTTGTGTCTCCCGTTTTAATCCCACCTCTCGTAGTGTTGTAACCATTAGAGAAATGTAATAAAAATTAAATGTGCGATTACGGAATTTATGGATGAATATCAACCATGAACACGGCTGCTATATTATTTATTTTAATGTTATTTATTTATTCAAAATATCAATTAAAAACAACTTGCTTACATAGTAATAGATATGGAGGTAAAACTTTCATATCGAGTCAGCAATGATTACGGCTTGTACGGTCGGTGTTCGACGTTGACACGAGCGCTCAACATTATTGCATTCTATCCAAATTACGCTTATTTTAGATAGTGAAATGCCTTAGTAGCTATTAAATTGACCATATCTTTCTCTTAAGGAATAGATGACACCTTCTACAACTTTCTTGATATTTGGTTTTCTAACGCCGTCATGGTATAGTGATTGCCAACCTTGAACCTAGCTTGGCGATCTCTTTGTTAGACTTATATAATTATAAATAAATGCAATGCAGTAATATTTGGCGCTCGTCTAAGCTAGTACGTGCGATATTATCTACCTGTTATCGCTAAAACATATTGTTAATAAATTTGACACTGGCTTTTTGAAATTACATTTGAACATACCCGTTTAGGTAAATGAAATATGTGTGTTTTTCTCTCGTGGCTAGATGAAATCTAATCACTTATACCGTGTAGCAATATGGATGTTGTTGTGATTGCCAAATTAACTGTTACGGCCACAATCACGGAACAACTTGATTGGCTTGGATGTAAAATTTAGTACCTACATATTCCTATTTTTATTTATTGTTCAGAATTTTAATTATTATACAATAGATTCAGATTATATTGTTAAGTAATTGGGATTATTTTTTTATATTGTATTAATTTATTTTTAAAACGTTTTCTGTTGTAGAGTTCCTATTGTTTTGTTTGAATTTTTAACATTGTTACAAAGATCTGAGAAGGCTGCAACTTATTGGTTCTTTGGCCCCTACAGGTTCACGTGATGTACTCACGGCCGAGTGATATCGCTCGATTTATACTATTGACTATTGGCACCAAAGAGGTATAATTTAAATGAAATTTCTTGTTGAAATACAACCGTTTGATTGTGTAAGAATGTACATTGATAAATTTTAAGATCACTGATGGTATTCTACATATTTGCTTTACAATAAGCACATCTATCAATATTTAATTAGGGTTAATGGTATGTACATCTACAGTAACTTTTAGTACAATTTAGTTTCCCCTCAGGTAGAATCAGCGCAGTATTATTTTCCTAATAAAGTTTACATCAGTTTTGTAAATGTGGGACGATTAGGATCGTGTTTGGACAAATTTATACCTACTTAAGTATTGTATTGTACTCTGTAGATGTTTAGCCCCATCATGTCTTATTGTAACTAGATATTAAAACATTTTATAAATCTTTCCTGAGGGGTGATCATTTTGAGACGCCATATAATGTACAAATGTTTCCGCTGCCATAGACAAACTTGTTTTATTTTTAAATATTTATGTGGTTATTAATTTAATTTGGTTTATTATAAGATGTTTTTTTTATTTCCAGTTATTTTAGTACCTTGCTTTGCTTTCTTTTTTAACAGACGCTTTTAGTTAAACTGCTTTAACATTCCTTTTAGTGACGATTTAAATATTTTTGTAGATGTATTTACTTGATAATGTAACGCTGCTCTATCCTTGTTTGCCAGTTTATCTCTCACTTCAAGTGCCTCTATGTACAACAGGCGACAGTGCCACTCCTCACTCAATTTTCTAAAAAAACTTAAAACTGCCTTTTTTATGGAAATTTGTGAAATGTGTTGTGAAGTATGTATCTAGTGCCATGTAAGTAATTTTGTAATTGAAATCATGCAGGACATCTGTAAAACTTATTGTTATTGGACACATAATTTATTGAAATAATATTATCATTATTTTATATCAGATTAGACCGATCTCGAAACTTCCATGTGAGAACTTAGAAGGAAAGCTTATGTGTGGAATGAATACTGGTGTTTGGTTTGTAAATGTTTGTCTTCTCCCCGTGTTGTGCAGGCCCCGCTCTAGTCTCGTGCAGTATAAACTATGTCTATCATACTTGTTGCATCATATATGTCAGTGTGGACTTTATTTAGATTTAATTAAATCATAGGTTAGATGATAATATTCCCGCGCGTCTCGCTACTTGGGATATGTGTGTATCTATCTATATATTCAGTTTCAGTGGTCATTTTAAAAGTTATTCACAAAATTTCTTATATTATAGAAGCACAAATATTTGTTTAAGATAGATCAAATTGTATTCTGTTGTCTTCCAAGCGACACACAGAAGATTCTGCCTGTTTGCTCTTGTCAACATAACTTGCATCACAGCACTATTGTTTAAAATTACATTGAAATACGCTTATACCTAGCGTACGTTTTTATCTAATTACTAGTCATTGGTGTCTAAGTAGTGTTGTGCTGACGGCTCCGGCGCCGCAGATCATATCATACTGCACTCGGACGGAAGCCAGTTAAAACCGCTTTTTTCCCACGTCATGAGCTTACCCTGTACATTATAAAATTATGTATCGTAAAATGTTAGAAAACTGAATTATATTTGTTTGTAGATCATAATTTTGTTGTTTATTTCTCACCTGGCTACTTCCAGACTCCTGTTGCTAGTTATTACCAAGTTACCATTTAAAAAATGCTGCTAATTTGCTCATAATTAAAATGCAGTCCTATTGTTAGCTGTAAATACAAGACTCCTTAACAAACTAATGTTGAATCATATCATCTCGTAAGCATATAGATATCTAAACAGCATAAAGACATTTGGTGCACAGTACAAATACATATATTTTGAGCTTAATTTGTATTGCGCATCAAAGTCAAGTAAAGGGCTCAACTTATTTGACAGTACCTTACAGTGTTTTATGTAATATATTTTTAATATATAATGTGTGGTGCCAGTTTCCTGTAAAATTGATTTAGGTAATAAGGAGTGAAGTGAAACAATATAGACATTAGAAGATAATTATTTATTTGGTATTAACTTAAAGCTATAATTAATTAGGTAAATGTTTAGATTATCTAATCCTGAGTTTTTTGTGTTTTTTCAACTTTACTAAATTGCTGCACTGTTTTATTGCCTACTTTAACTATAAATAAAGTATGTAATAAAACAATGCAGCAATTTAATAAAGTCGTCAAAACACGAAATTTTCGTGACGAAAAGCTCAGGATTAGATAATCTGAACCTTTACCATTAATTATAGTTATATTTCTTCTGGCTCTACACTGTACACTTGCATAATTTTTTCCATTATTTCCCAATTTTTCTCCTTTTGCAAGTCTTTTGTGAACACCTGAAATTTTAAAAGAAATATAATATTTAATATAGGTCAGTTGCAAATTATGATTTAATGCATTTTGAACGCATTTCTTGCCACAATGAAAAGGCTGTCTTAATTACTAACAATCTGAAGAGAATCTTACCGAGTACCATGCAGCATCATCATCAAGTGTGGAGGCAAGTGGCACAGATACTCCCAGTACATGCAGAGCCAGCGTCAGGCAAGCAACCGCTATATGCGGCGCGCGATACTCTAGTACAGCCGGCGAGTGATGAAAGTCTTGCAGGAAGGCTAACGCGGTGCGGGACACAGGCATAGTGCGCCACTGTCCTGCAGGAAACCAATCTACCAGTGATCGCAAGTAGTGGAGCAAGTACCGGTGTGGTTGAGGACTATCCAGAGAGAAGGCGAGCGACCTCAACACTAGCAACTCTGCTTGCGCCAGTGCTCCACGCCACGACCAATACTCTTCGCCCAGTTCCAGAGGCCCGGTACCTCTATTGACAGCTCCGTAAGATACATTGACGACGTCCCGCAAACGTAGTGGCTCGTCACGCGCCTTGCCCGCCACACAGATGCACGCGGCACCCATTACGTAGCAATCGTAGTCGTTCTTGTCTGCTTCACGGAAGAAACGGTGGTAGAAGGTCGCGGCAGCCGCCACTGTTGCCGGCTGGAGTCCTAACTTGATGCCACACTCGAATATGAAGTTTGTGGCAAGACTGTGTCCAGGAGCCGCCCGGTAGTCGGGGAGGCGGCGCTCGCGTCTACTGCTTTGCAGCGCCATCACATCTATTACATCTTTCATTATTGTTAACTTTTATTTTAAAATACTACAAAGTCGCAAATAAAAATTCCCACCACGAACTTTTGATATTTTTTTGACAACAACTCACAGAGTATGAACTAAGAAGACAACAACAACGTTGATTGATTTTGACCACAGACTATAAACGGATACTAATTCTAATTGAAAGATATTTAGAAACTATACAGCCACAGTACTTTGCTACCAATCCAAAATGCAGCCAGAATTTTAAAATTTTTGAAACATTGTCCGAAAAGCCCTATATTATAATAATTTGTCACTGCTATTTACTTTATTATTATAAACAACAAAGTCACAGAAAATATTACGATGTATGTAAGTACATTTTAGTAGTTTACAAAAATCGGCCAGTATGGCCGAGTTTCTGGACGTTCGTTTTGCAAATAACTATTAAATATTGTATTGTAACGGACATTATGTAAATAACTTACATATTTCATGAGAGCGCGCTAATGGCACCCGACATGAGTCACTGTACCGTTGCAGCGTTTTTTATTTTCTAAAACTCAAAATTCAGATGGTAGATCTCAAAGAGAATATAATCACTACGTTTTAGTAGATCTACACTGTTTTATGTGCAGGCGCTGCTACCTTCAATTCATAATAAAATTTCCTGGTACCATGTCATGAAATTTCTTACTTGTCAGTGCATAATTTTTGAAGTCTACAATTTTAATACCCGCAAGAATATTAAAATGTATACTAGGAAATTATGAATATTTAGAAGGTTGCTGCTTTTTGGAAAAGTAGTAGAAGCAGAAGGTTGTTTCAATTTTACAGAAAGTACCAGGAGAATATAAATTTCACTTTTCAGTGCATAATTTTTTAAGAATACCCGCAAGAATATTAAATTTTATACTAGAAAATTATAAATATTTAGAAGGTTGCTGCTTGTTGGAAAAGTAGAAGGTAGTTTTAATTTTACAGAAAGTACCAGGAGAATATAAATTTCAGAAAACAAAACAACAACGCTGCAAACGACTCAAGTCGGGTGCCGTTCGCGCAATCTCGTGTTGTACCGACCTAATAACGTAACGAAGTAGGTATCTCAATCAAATGATATAATGACATGTGATATGATGTGACTGTGGCTTTACAAAGCAAAATATAAATTTTAATTACTCTTGTTTATAAAATATTGTAGTCGGGTCGGGTTTTAGTTCCAATTTATTTATCTAGTTTACCTTTGCAAAGAGTTTATTTCTGCAAAATTGAATTCCCTAAAGGTTCAGAAACTCTATAGGAATGAAAACAAGAATCACAATAACACCTCATTCACGCATTATAGGTAGGTAGGTACTATGAGCAATGTTACTCTGCACTTTTCGGCAGTGGCGGATTAATTTGGAGTCTTGGCCGCCCTAGGCCCCAGGCCATGTAGTAAGTACCAGCCGCCCCTTTCTCAGCACCCATCATATAGACTACATAATTTAACATAATGAATTTACTTTATTGCCAAATTTGCCAACAATATTCTTCCTAAGTACGAAATAAATTATATGTACGAAATAATAACCTTTACATAGTAAACACATCAAAAAAGTCTAGGGATCAAACATATTTTTATAACTTTATTAAAATCGAAATCCCATACATGCTCCATTGAGGATTCATGTCAGGAGACTGCGCCGGCCACGATAACAGCGACACGAGTTCGCCCAGAATACATTAAATGACTAACCGTGCAGTGTGCGCGCGAGCATTGTCTTGCAAGAAAAGAAAATCTTCACCGATTTGCTGTGGGTGCGAAATCACAATAGGTCGGATCACCTCGTCGCGGTATTTTGGAGCACTCAAATTACCACGTATCCAAACGAGGTCCGTTCTTGCACAGAGGCGGATTCCGGCCCAAATCATTTCTTGATAAGGTTTAATTTCCTGGGTATGCTGAAGTCGGCTGTTACGTCCAGGACCCCGCCAAACACGTACTCTGCTGGACGTCCTAGAATCTTGATGAAACCGAGATTCCTCAGAAAACATGACACGGGCCCAGTGATTATTGTTCCAATTTAAATGTTCACGAGCCCATGGTAATCGTTTCCCTCGATTTACTCGTCGTAGAGCTGGAACTCATAGAGGTCTACGAGCGTGAAGATTAACTTCATGTAGCCTGTTTCTAACAGTTTGGTCACTAATAACCAGCTGGTGTTGCAACCGTAGCCTCTCAACGAGTTAGTGAGCTGTGATATTGCTCTGCCTTCTAGCAGCGTTTTGTAAAAAACGGTCTTCTCTTTGTGTCGTTACCCTATCTTTATCTTCCTCGGTGTCTTTACCGGTTACATTATATACATATCTATATTTTATACATAAAATGCACGAAAGTTATTTAGGAAGATTATTGTTATATGATGCTGTGCAGACTGCACCGTGCAGTGCGGCCCGCCATACGACATAATGTGTTTTTTGTCGTCACGATTGGCCGCCCCTAATATCTGGCCGCCCTAGGCCGGGCCTACTGGGCCTTAGGGCAAATCCGCCACTGCTTTTCGGTGTGCTAAGTAAGGGCCCTTGCACACGGCGTATTTTTTACGCGCTGACGATATAAACGCGCATAAAACGTTAAAATCGATGGAAACGCGCCCAAATCACGGTGCAATATCAAGTAAAGCGGTGGAGGGAAGGAAGGCGTGAAACGTGCGACTACAACGCGTTTGTATAGACGTATTTTGCGCGTTTGTATCGATACTAACGCCCGACTGTGTTTGTAAACATGCGCAAAGGTTTGTTGCGTCAGAATCTCGTTTAAAGCGTGTACAAGGGGCCTAACAGTGCAAAGGTATGCGAATTGCGCGAAAGGGTGATATTGACGATGTCTTGACTTGATAGCCCATAATTTTTTCACTGCCGACTGCTCGACACCGAAGCCATCGCTTGATCACCATGATACTGGTCATGCACGTACCTAGTCAATAGTGTCCATTGTAGAATCAGTGCCTACCTTGCAAAACACTTTTTTTTCTTCACAGGTTGCCTTACAGCTCCCGCAACCGTGTTACGGTTCCAGGGTACCCAGCAGAAGACCAAGTCTCCCTCGTTTAGCCGATGGCATTTGTGAGGCTATACCTAACGAGTGGCCACTCTGTTGAGGTATATTTAGACGGAAAAGCCTCGTGTTTGTCGGATTATGTAGGTACATAAGTTTTTAATTAAAAAGACCCATTGGTACATACATGGCCGGAATCCGGGATCGAACCCGTGGTCTGCCTAGTTATATTTATTACTTTTCCTAATAGGTATTCGCGATACTAAGATCTTACAATAAAATGTATCTTTATAAGTAGGTATCTATCTAGGTATATTGTGTAATTTAAAGATCTAATTTAGTCGGTTTTTCTTCATTTTGGCTCAAATTAAATATTTTATTCTTAGGTCTTCTACAATGGGCTGGAGACGCTTGGGTCAATAAAACACATTTTTATTTGAACATAAAAATTACAATATAATCATTTTCAGTAATTATTTAAAATTATACACTTAAAGTACATTTATAGTAAATTCATAATAAAAAATACCAGTGCAGACGAGATACAAAAAAAGAGAAAATATTGATTTTTACTTACATATCGTTGGTTAAATACATCGCTCAGTAAATGCAATTACACAAATTAAAATGGAAAGTAAGAAAAACAATTATTAAAATTAAAAGGTCACTCGATATAGACAAATTAAGATAAGATTGAATCACATTCAAAAATTACCCACTAGTGACTAAGAAATTTTCCTTACATTTTTGTTCAGTGGAGAATATAAACATAGTTAGATATCCCAACGACGCGTCTGCCCAAAGGTTTGTTCGCATTGAACGTACATTAGGTATAAATAGTGAGGTTAGTAATTAACTTTGGCAAATATGAATAAAGCGTGGTGATACCATATATGCGGACGTCGCAGAGTCTCGACCGTTTCCTAATCAAACCTCACCTTATAAAGCCTACCACACAACAACCTCTCGAAATCACCGACGATCGATCGAGCTGTTTGTTAACGAGTGTTTAAACGAAAAGGTAGGGAGGAAGTCGAAACTATGAGCTATAAATGGAAGCCGCGAACACGGCGCGACCGGCGACCTCAGCCGCGCCAACTAAGCTGTGCGTGACGAGCCTATTGTGCGCATCAGTTTGTGCCGGACTCCACAAGGGACCTGTGACGCGCGAACCAGCTAGACACCGCCTTACAAACTAAACGTGACCGAGCGAATAAACGATGCGGCAGTGTACAAAAATTTACATCACATTCACTCGAAACGAAGCGACTGATCAGCAGCTCGGTACAGCCGGGCACTACAAGGTCGGCTGATCGACTCTGCTAACATTATATAGATTTACGTACACATATTGTTTACATAACAGTAAAAAACCTACCTAGCAACAAACGTCCGCTGTCGCGTCGCGATGCAGGCGATAATTTTGCTTACTTTTTACATTCCCGTAAACATAAAAATGAAATGGCCTAACTATGACAATAGTAAAGGTTACTGCCTAATTGCATTAATAATTAATTTTTATTGATACAGTTACTGACCTAACACTTAAAGTAACAAGTTTATCATTAATAATAAATTATATATATATATATTATATTATATTATATGTAGTTGATTACCACTCTATATACTCACACGTCTTGCTGCACCTGACTCCACGTGGTATCGTCTCTAATAGTACTTCAATACAAAGTGAAAGATAGAACATTAGTATGTTAAATATGCTTAATTAAATAAATACCATGATTTATATTCGATACAAGAGTAGATCCTAAATATCTTAAATGTTACGTAAAAGTCACACAAAATATAATAGAAGTAAGGAATAACCACCATACAAGCGAGGTAGACCCAAGCTGCTATGTGTCTTGTGGGCGCGGGTCTAAACAGGTTGTGTACAAAAGTTGATAAAAAAATAAATGTTTTATGTGCGTAATAGTTAATAATGGAATGATATAGGGTACTTCACATAGGCCTGTTTAAATGTCCATGCATCCCACTACGGTATTCTCAGTTCTATATAAGTATTGGTTCCTTCTGTTAATTGGTCCGTAAGAGAGTGAGTATATAAGCAACATTCCTGCTGAGCTTCAAGACACTGTCCCTTCTGCGGCAAACTCTTTGGTGAGACTACTCCGTGCGGCACACAAGGGAGAATGTCTCGAACGTCTACCTGTCGCAACTAGAGAGACGTTCTACAAGACAACAAACGATAATCTAGCACCATAATTTAGAATTGCTAACTATGGGCGGGAGGAAAAAACTGATATTACCAATGAAATAAAAAATATAAAAGGAAAAACAACGATAAAGAACGTCTCCCAGTTGCGCAGTGTCTATTTGAGCCACAGTTATGTACACAATGCCCCAAGCCATCTTCTGCCATCACTTCAGTAAGCTACGTTTCCACAAAAATATATAATAATAATAGTAATAATACGCATAAATGTAACTGCGATTACAAGTTTAAATTATTTGATTTGTCTCAACGACTGTACACGTCTGTGAGAAAACATACTGAAATTTTGATTAAAAAATATACAAAAAAATAAACAGTTACTGAAACCGAGTACTAAATTCTAAATCAACTGGTTGTTTCTCACAAATGTACACAGTTCACAAACACTAACAAACCATTATCCATTAAATTTACAAAATGTATAATATGTTCATTTGTAGTTTTTCTTTTTCAAAGTATATAATTGTAAAAATCAAGGAAAGTTTTTGAGCAGACATTTGGCTCCGTCACACTTCAACATCGAGAGCAGCCAACGCAATAAATAATTAATTTTCCACTGATATGCATTCAAGTGAATCAATCCGGTATCTGTCGGGGGTGGATGAAGAATCAATAAGAACAAAAAACTAAAGTCCTTCGCGCACGAGTCGTAGCGTATTTTTTCAGCGAGTGAATAATATGGCTTATTAATATATCTTTAAATTAAAAAGAAGCTGTTTCATAACTGATGCTTTGGGCCATGACAGTGTATACTATCGCATAATTTAGAAAATATAATCAGCAATAGTTTTATTTGATATATCAATTTTCAATACACATACAATAACAATAAAGTAGCTAATAGTTTTCGGGAATCAATTTCAAAACATCGGCAGTGTAGATCTTTTTAAAAAAACTAGTAGTTTACCTTAAAATACGTCCCTATTTATCTAGACAGTGTACCATGTGATGGCCCAAAAGAAACATCTCCTTATTACCGCGCCGAGTCTTGCAATGCAGATCAGTTACGCGTATAATTCCTGCCAAATAAATTGAGCGCTTTACATATGGCGTGCAGTACAAAAATCTAAAGTTTTGTACTGCGCACCGAATGACGAAGGAAGAGCTCAACATATTCGACGCCACGACTCTTGCGCCCGGCTCTAAGAAATGGCTACGAGCGCTCCCAGTGCGAGTCGAGTACCAAAATCTATTCCCATGTTTAGTAGAGGCCGCAGCCGCGCAGGTTGTTCGCGATGATCACGTCGGTGACAGCGTCGAACACAAACTGTATGTTGTTGGTGTCGGTGGCGCAGGTCATATGACAGTATATCTCCTTGGTGGTAGACTTGTTCTTGGCCTCGAACTGCGCCTGGATGTACGCCGCCGCCTCGCCGTACTCCTGAGCGCCTGGTGGAGTGGGAAAATAATAGATATTAATGTTTTTGATGTAAAAAAGGAGTTGACGGCGTAATTGGTAGAGCATTGGACTTAAGCCCAGGTTCAAATCTCATTTGTGGCAAAAATGCTAAGCAACAGAATATGTGGTTTGATCAAAGGGCGTATAAAGCCGACGTCCGAACTTTGCAAGAAGTGACACATCTAGGTTCACCAAGTGCAGCAGCATGCTTGCCACCTGTTCTGTTTAATATTAACAACCTGGCAAACCGTGGACACTGTCTCTGGCCACACCACAAGGTGTGAATTAGTGTACTATACCTGTGTACTCCGGGAAGCAAATGGTGAGCGGAGACTTGCGGATCTTCTCCTCGAACAGATCCTTCTTGTTGAGGAACAGAATGATGCTGGTGTCGGTGAACCACTTGTTGTTACAGATAGAGTCGAACAGCTTCAGGCTCTCCTGCATGCGATTCTGGAATTGATGTAACACCAAGTAAGCATTAAGTTACACCCTCATCCTTTGCAAGACGTCGCCGTATATAGCCTGGGTGGTAGTGACCTTGCCTGCTGCGACCGCGGTCCCGGATTCGATTACCGGCCGCGGCAACTATTTATGTGAAATAGGAGGGATGAGATATTTTCCGGGGATAAAAAGTAAATTTAATGTTTAAAAAATCTCGTTAGATATAGCCTCACAGATACCATCGGATAAATAAATCGGCCCTCCAACAATTTCTGCGGGCTTATTCTCCTCGTTTTAAGCAGCGCCAAAGCAACGCCATATTGGCGCTATTTCAAAAATCCGTATTCTCCTTGTCACTGTCATCGTCGCAGCAATGTCGTTTTAGCGATTTTCAAACGATAATCGTTACGCGAGGTCATTGTATGGAACTTCATAGATTCGTATTCTCCTCGTTTAAACAAGTTCGCCGATCTGTCAAACTACGATAATGAAATGGTTTTCAAAAAGTTAGTTTCTTTTGACTTTATTGTTATTTTTTCACCATTATTTAGTGTTTATCACAAATTATTGACTACTTAAGCCATCGCTAAGAAACATTACGCCCTATTTTGTCGGAGAAAGCAGAATTGACCAAAATAAATGTCGAAAACATCTACCTAGTCTTTTATTTATCTGTGTTTCACAATAGTTTAGTCAGCGTATTATATTTTGTCTGACGTTCACGAAATTAATGACTTTTTTATGATAAAAATAAAATAAGAATTGGCTGTATAGTAATACAGTTTTTTTGCCTTTTTCATGGAAGTTAAATAAAAAAAAATTGTCATAATATTATAACCAACATGTTGCCATTCGAAAAAAGATTTAATTTTCATATTAATAAATTGGCAAATAAAAAATAGCATTAAGTGTTCATCGATGTATTTATGGTTCTACAATCGAAATATATAATAAAATCGTTAATTAATTTAAAATATACATGAAAAATTGTTGATATAATGATTAACATTATTACGATGGTAACATTACTCAAGAAGTTTTGATATCGCTTGGAAGTTTTCAAACCGCTCTGACACAATAGTAGGAGAATACGGATTTTTGACAGCGCTATTCTAACATCGTAATAGAATCGCAACCAAACGATTATCGCGTGCGTTTTGAGCAGAATAGGCCCGCTGTACAAAAAAGCACGACGATCCGATGCTCCGTCTTGACGTGAAAGAAGAACACACTATCAAACACACTTTCGCATTTATAATATTACTTAGGATATATTTGCTCGTTCGCGGTTGTTGGATATTTGTGATATGTTGTGTATTTGTTTGTATGTGGAGCTCATCGCTTTGCGTGACACAGTACCAAAGAGGTAACAAATTAAGCGGCAGTGTTGCTCCATCTAGTTATTTGTATTAATAGGTGGTTAAAATATGTGTAATTGCAAAGATTACAGTTGCTGAGAGCAAAGGTGAGACGAAAGATGTTTGTGCGACAAGAACATGAGTTTTATCGGCGACAATAGTCTTTAAATATCACTTTTTTTCAATGATACACAAAGTTCTGTGTAAGTGTAATTTTTCTAAAAATGTTGATTTTATTAATGGATCATATTTATTAGTTAGTTTTGTACCTGTTTATTTAAATTAATTTATATTTACCGTTGTCTCGTCCTCGTGCAACACCTGGTCGTACTCGGACATGGCCACACAGAATATGATCGCCGTCACATCCTCGAAGCAGTGGATCCACTTCTTTCTCTCGGATCTCTGACCACCCACATCGAACAATCTGAAGTGTAATTAGGAGATTTATTAACAAAAATATACTTAAAATCAGTTTTTCTGTACTTTTCTTATTTGGTAAAGAAACTTTGCATGTCTTTTTAGTTTAAAAATGTTAATTAATATGTAAAATTGTTAATATAAAGTCTTATAAAAGAAATTAAATCTATCTATACGAAATAAGTAGGTACATTAAAATTAATATTAATTTCAAGTGACATAATCAGTATCGAATCATAAATAACAGTTTTTAGGTCACCAGTGTTGTCCAGAATGAGGATCTCGGAAGAAGTCCAAAATAAGGTTGAATGGTTTTGATGAAACTTTCAGGGTTCCTAGAGAGTACACTTAAGTTTCGCAGATAAACAAAAATACCTATTGCCTACATATGGCTGTGGATGAGTGAGTAGTGATATCAAAATAATACGGGCGAAGCTGTGGGCATCCTCTAGTAAAAAAATCGGTATCCTCTCAAATGCTCTAAAATAAAATATATAATTTCACAAGCTATAATTTTACTTGCTATAAATATTCATTTTCTATAAATTTAGATCCTGTAATTTTAAAAATCTATAAATTTGTTTGATATATTTTTTTAAATCTGTAATATTAATTCCTATAACGTATTGTTTTCTATAATTGCAGTTGCCATAATTTTCAAAATCTATAATTTCAAGTCCTATAATTTTTATAATGTCTATTTTCAATTGCACTAATGGCTACTTTTCTATAATTGCTGTTACTATAATTTTGAAAATATATAACGTCATGTCTTATAATTTTTATAATCTCTAATTTCAGTTGCACTAATGGTTACTTTTCTATAATTGCAGTTATTATAATTTTCTAAATATATAAATTCATTTTCTATAACTTTATTAATCTATAATATCATTTATTCTAATGGATTGTTAAAATAAGGGTACTCACTATATTTTTAAACGTATAACTTCATTCTATTTACATTTACAAATATATAATCATAAAAAATAATTTTCTATAATGTAATCGACTTAAATAAGTACTACTTATTATTTAAAAAAAAGTAGATTTTGTTAATGTCTGTTGCAGTAATTTTCGATTCCTAGTCCCCTAATTTGTAAATAAAAATAGGTTAGCGAGGAGCGAAGCGACGAGCGTGGTTCGAATAGTGCTAAAACAGAGCGCGAGACGAGCGAGCGAAGCGAGCGTTCCGCGGCAGCGGACGGCGAAGCGCCAGAAACTCATAAATACCTAAACAACCATCACTTGTTGATAACGGATATGATACCTATATATATATTATTTTTAATAAGAAAGGAAGATTTTTATATATTAATAAATATTTCGTAAATAAACTGGAAAAAATATAGCAAATTAATCATTAGATTATTAAATGTTGTACCTTTTAATAATTTAGACATCTTGAAAATTATAGAAAACAATTTTAGATAAAACGAAAATTATAGCAAATTATAAATTAGATCATTTAATGTTATATATTTTGATAATAGTGATTTTGAAAATTACGGATATCGATTTTAGACAAAAAAAAAATTATAGCAAATAAATAATTATTGAATGTAATTTTATATATTTTGATAATAGTGATTTTGAAAAATACAGAAATCGATTTTAGGGTAAAAAAAAATTATAGCAAATGAATAATTATAGAATTTAATTTTATATATTTTGATAATAGTGATTTTGAAAATTACAGAAATCGATTTTAGGTTAAAAAAAAATTATAGCAAATGAATAATTATAGAATGCAATTTTATATCTTATGTACCTATATATTCTAAAATTATATCAAAACATTTTAGAGATAATGTAGGAGACCCAAAAAAATCTATATAAATAAAAATTAAATGTTGTTCGTTGGTAAGCACATTACATGAGAATGGCTTTTTTCAATGTTCGTAATAGTCTAAGAAGGTTTTTAAGGCAAGAAAAAAATGAATAATTGCTCTGAAAATTGGAAAATTCGGGAAAAACGGTCCTTTTTTCTATGGGATTTTTGTATGAATTCAATAGGGGATGAAAGTTAATATAGACTCCACGGGCGAAGACGGGGCGGAAATCTAGTAATCTGTTCTTCTGTTCTATTAATAAAAGTTAAACTTACTTGAAATTAAGGTTTTTGAAGGAGAAGTGCACTTCAACTATGCCAGTAGTTTTGACTCTGGTTCTTAAAATATCTTGTTCGGTAGGCTGGTAGTCCCTGGCGCCTAACCGGTCAAGGTCGTCTAAGAAACTGAAAGGAAAAAATATTACATTACAAAACTACAGAAAAAAATTGTTCCACTTTCTAATGGCCTATCACAGTTACTTTAAAGAAATGCATACATCTTCTTGCAAATAATTTGACTACAGTTAATGGTTTTTGACAAGTCTTTCATAAACTAGGAGCCAATATCTGTTTTGTTGACATAACTTTAAGAAAATGTATGAGCATTGAGCTTGGGAGACCCTGGGTTTCATAATAACCAAGACCAATTTTCATTATGATATTTTTTAATAAATCGGCTTCTCTGGTTACTTAGTAATCCAAGTTTAAAAAATACCTACTCCCCCGCCGCGTCTGTCTGTCTGTCTGTGCCCTTTTCACGCAAAAAAAACTACTGAGCGGATTTTATTGCGGTTTTGACTTGACTATTACATAGATTGATTCACCAGTATAGACCTATCATTTCTAGAAGCAGTACAAGTGAATCAATTCGGGGAAAAAGTTAGCCCCAGCGTGTTTTCATGGCGTATGCTGTCTAATCCGTCAGAGATATAACAAAATGATATAGAAACGAATTGTGTAGAATAAAATTATCTACAAAAAAGTCCGCGGTAGCATATATATATATATATCTATTTCTAATAGATAAGTAGTTCTAAGCGTATTTATGTAGGTATTCGAAGCCGGGGGCGGGGTCGCAAAGGTGGACCTTGTAACCTAGGCCTCTGACCATGCCGCAAGACATAAAAGCCGTCATATTATTTCACAATACAGTGGGTCCACACAAAATTATACAGTGGCGTTTTGTTTAGCGACATCAAACAAAGACTTTTGTAATATGTGATAATAAATAGTTACTTGTATAGAGAGATGGGCCCCTACTGATTTGGAACACCGTGTTAACTTGTCCATAGGCAATGTGTTGCTAAATCATATTAGTTTTTAGGACACAGTTTCTATCTATCGCACTGATGCCCGGGGGAAGAGCGCGCTTGAGACAGAATATGATTTTCTAAATACCTATTTCGCTGCGTACGCTGAGCTACACGATCCTCTTAAAAATACGAGAAGCCAGGGCCAAAAGATCGTCCATACGTATACAATTTCAAGAAAATACATGGCAGACAGAAAAGAGAGACCAAACTTCTTCATCGCATGGATTCCCCAATACATGCAACACTGTGGTTAATCCATGTCGTCCAAAGTTAGCACCGCATTTATCACGCCACAGCGAGCCACCTAAAATTGAAACCCATGTCGAGCCGACACGCGATCTACCTCTTCACACGAGGTCGTAATTGATGCACTCAATTTTAGACACACCTCTGACCCCGCTTTTAATAAAAGCTTGCCGTATTTCATTAGCGTGGTGATTATAAAAATGGATGTGGAAGCATAATGTTAAAGAAACGAATATGCCCTAACTTATACCCATTGTAATACCCATACAAATACGCTTATAACTACTTATCTATTAGAGATAGATATATGCCACCGCAGACCTGTAGTAGGTTGTAGATCATTTTATTCTACACAATTAGTTCCTACATAATTTTGTTATATCTCTTAAGGATTAGACAGCATACGCCATGAAAACTCGCTGGGGCTAACTTTATTCCCGACTGGAGTAACTTATACTGTTTAATACTCGTAAACGTTCCCGGTAAATCAACCTATCTACCTAATAGTGAAAACCGTAAATTGAAAATTGGCTGAAATTAAACAAAAAAGAATGGCTTCACTGGTAAGGACAAGAACCAACTTTAAAACAGTCAAAAGTTTTGCCTTTGTTTATTTTTCTAAACATATTGGATCAATATTAAATACCCACGGGATGGATGGAATGGACACTAGCAAGTAACGCAATTCTAAATATATTGACATATGAACGCATAAACACGACATACCTACTTCGTTCAATTAATTCACATTTCACGGACATCAGGCCACGACATCAATTCGAGCGCAAATTTCCATAACCATAGGCACCAATCCCAGCATATAGCCACCGCAAGGTCAATCTCACTCTACGTACATGTTGGCTAAATATTGGCGCCCGGCCAACAACTTCAGACAAGTGAAAACTTAGTCACCGCTTCGTGGAACAATGGGTAGCGACACTATATGGCTATCTAGGAACCACTTTGCGCTGTCCATCACATGGTGACATTACGTCGTCAATAATAACTAGATAATATTATAAAAGCGAAAGTATGTTTGTTTGTTTGTTTTTCTTGAACGTAAAAACGGAGCAGCGGATCGACGTGTTTTTTTTTCTGAGGGACTTGAGAAAAAATCTCATTTCCCCGGGAAAAATTTTAAGAAAAAAAATCGGCTCGTGCGATCCTGCAGTGGGTCGCTAGTGTTTTATATATAGTGATAAGACACAGTCAAGAACTTTTCAAGGGCAAAGAACGTAGATGGATAAGATGATATACATAGTACATAAGCAGCCGTCTGCGAACCCAGCGAATTTAGCTAATGATATTTTTTGATGGTGCGATCTCACTTGGATTCACGTATTTCCTATTTTGACAGATAACTTAAAAAAAATTAGAACGAACATTCGAACACAAATACGCCAAGTGAGGTGACACCATGAGGCTACCTATCAAGAGGGTGGATTTAAAAAAAGTAGCCATGCTGCTTCCCTGGGGTTCAAGCTTACTACGTATCAAATTTCATCAAACTCTGTTCAGTGCTTTACCCGTGAAAGCGTAACAGACACATCAACATTTCAACAACACATCAAGGAGCTCCACAAAACCAGTTACAGATATTTGTTTAATTAAGTTAGTACGACCGAAATGTTCGGCATGAAGGTCGGCGCAAAAGACGGCCGGCAGTCAAGTAACTTGGCACGGAGCCAAGTCAGAAAGGCTTTTGTGGAAAGCACTGTGTATAGGACACAAACACTCGAGATTTCCTCTCCGTCCACTTGGCTCCCCTCGTTTGGATCCCCTGGGGGATCCATTTCTGTTGGTTCCGCCAGATTAACGGTAACAGAGATATATCTTCCATCTATACTAATAATAAAGCTGAAGAGTTTGTTAGATCGTACGCGCTAATCTCTGGAAATACCAGTCGGACTTGAAAAAAATTTTTTTGCATTTGATAGCTAGAGGAAGGTTAAATATGCTATATAACATCACGCCACGACCCAAAGGAGAGGAGCAGTAACTATTAACGCACTTTATAAATAAAGAGTTAAAGTTTGGATGTAGGGGTAATTCTCAAACTACTGAACTGATTCTAAATATAGAAAGCTACGATATCACTGAGTAATATAGGCTATTTTTAATTTTTTCGAAAATATCCATGGGCGAATGAAAAAATATTTTTGGTAGTTAACATTACGCTACCTATCCAATACAACGTATTCTTAATACAACGCGTACGAAGTAGCGGACAATCAACTAGTTAGACATAATATTACTGTCGGAGTAAAAATATAAGCAGTGTGATAACTTCATACAAAGTAATGAACTTGCACATAATATGAGTTTACATTATTTTGTAAATGCATGAGTGAAAATAAGTTCTAAACTTTAAGCACGAACTACCCGTCTGGATACTTTGCCATGACAATAAAGTAACGCCCCTTCCCTGTCCCGTTTCCGTACATAATTGAGTAATAACATCCATTAGTTAGTGTTCATATAATTTTTAACCGACTTCCAAAAAAAGATTACTCCGCCAGTTGTGAACCGATTTTGATGGTTTCTTTTTTAATCGACAGATAATTCTTCCGGATTGGTCCCATTTTTATCTCATAAAAATTGGTTCATAAGTTTTTTAGAAATTTAAAAATAACTGACTTTATAAGTCAATTTTTCGTAATATCTCGAAGAAATATGACCCGATTTTGAAGACTTATTTTTTTAAGGATATAATAATTTCTCGACATTATCTCACTCACAGTCATATGACGAAAATCGGTTCAGTAATTTTTCAGAAATTCAGTAATTTGTCTCTGTTTACTGCTGAAAATTATATCAAAGAAAAGCCTTAGCAACGGTTGCTATTGACACGAAGTTGTCACATTTTCGTATCGACGATGGTCTACCGGCTAAAGGTATGGGGTGCAGCGCAGGATGCACATTGTGTAAAGTATGAGTACTCATTCATACTTTTTGTAGAAATTACTGGCTGTATGTTTTAATACTGGCAACTAATCTTTTGGACAGAGTTTCAAATAATTATAAACTATATTTGAAGCTCTGTAGAATTCGAGACTGAAGGGAGTCCGGCATCAGCAACGCTGGAATGATGTAAAATAGGACTCACTGAAATAAATATATTAATATAAAAACCTACTCTTATCATTGAAATCGCCTTAAAACCCGTTATATGGTGGAGGCGCCGGGTAGTATATATTCGATTGATAATATTGTATTGATCGGGTATATATATTTAAAATACGGTATTTACGTGATATAAAAAATAATTTAATAATATATCATAGTATAGTGTATATTCGGGATTAGTGTAAAATCGCGAGTGTACCAAGAGAAGAAGAAGAAGGTATACCCAGATTGCAGTTTTGTGGAGACAAGAAGCTGTTACGGAGTTGTTGGAACTTGAAGTATAATTCGACAGAAAAAATAATAAGAAACAAGAGGATAATATATAAAGCTAAGTGGTTTGAAATTAATAAAATGTCCTCAACATCGAGATACGACGGAATCTCGACTTCCTTTGAAAATTTTTTGACCCAATTTTCAACACTAAGTGCCTTGAATTCATGGACTGATGAAACTAAAGCTCTCATCATTATAAACTATTTAACAGGCCCAGCTCTTAATTTTTTTAAAACTAATTGTGATGCTTCTACGACTTATAATGAAGTTTTACAAGTATTAAAGGAAGAATTCAGCACCCAGACTGATTATGCTGCTCAATTTTATACATCAAGGCAAAATCAAGGTGAAAGCACTTTAGATTTCATATATCGAATGACTCTATTAGCAAAGAAAGCCGAAATTACGAATGAGTCAATTATTATTAAACAAATATTATCCACATTGTCCTTTTATAATAAGCGGAAATTTGGTACGCAATTGTTTACCACCTTAAAAGATTTTAAAAATGCGGCCAAACAAGAATATGAGATTTTTAACTCTCAGTCACAACACTTATCATTGCCTTTAAAAATACAAACGGTTGGCGATAAGGACACTTGTCCACATACTTGCTCGCGGGGTGATTTCCGTGACGAGACCCAAAATGCACCAATTGTGCATTTCGAAAGTCAATTCAGTGATCGACGGGCACCAACTGATGTTTTTTCAACACCAGTTACGTCTGGACCCTCACGTAGGTTCCCACCGCCAATACGCCCTATGGAACCCATGTCTTCTGCTGGAAGAGGAAATAATTTCTCGACGCCCACTCAGAGACCGACGTTTCAAAACTCTGAGAAAAGAGACTCATCAATGGTCGCTCAGCAGCCAACGCATGGATATGCCTTGCGAAATAGACAACATCCATCTCAAGATGTAAGGCAACAGCACCCAAATGCTCGACGGCACTAGACACCGGGACTATGCTAGCCGCCGAGGAAATTGAAGGTCCCTCTATTTCGTCTCTGACGCCTTTTATTGAAGTGAAGATACACGGAATTACAACGTGTGCGTTACTGGACAGCGGTGCCAGCGTCTCCGTGATCTCCGAGAAGTTGTTTTTTAAAATATTAGATAAAGTAGATATTGGTTCATGTCAATTAAATAATAATAAAGTGCCCTATGTGCGTGTCGCCAATGGCAAATTTCTTGAAACAACGTTTTCATTAATATTAAAGCTTTCTGTGTCAAATTTATTACTAGAAAATAGGTTTATTGTAGTTAAAAATATAACTTCAGATATTATTTTAGGGTATAACTTTGTCAGAAGGTATGGAATAACAATGGATTTCAGAAGTAATAATGTATTATTTCCTGATTTAGGTCCTATATCTTTTATGAACAAATTACGAACAGATGAGTATGAAGAGTTACCATATTTATCTGAATCTGATAATTATGTTAAATCTTTAAATTGTGCTATGCCTTTAAATAAAAATTTAAATTCTATTTCTTGTCCAGAGAATATTAATGAATCTCTAGATATTTCAAGAAATTTTTCTATAGAATGTAGCAATAATTTAATTAATGATTTGTGTGAATATAGAAATGAAGTTACTTTTGATAAACATGAGATAGAGTCCAGTGTAATTTCAGAAGTTGAAATTAACATTATGGATGCTATTCCCGTACATAAGGCTCCATATAGGTTGTCGTACGAGCAGCATCATTTATTACGCGAACATGTAGATAAAATGTTGTTGAATAATATTATTTGTGAATCGCGAATTCCTTACTCTTCACCAGCCAAACTCGTTAAAAATTCTGATGATTCTTGTTATTTTGCTGATTTAGATGTAAATTCGGGTTATTGGCAGATTCCTTTTAAAGAAGGTATAGGATAGGTCATTCATGTGCTCGTAATTTTATTCATCATCATAAGTCGATGAAACCTTTTAAGTTACGGATTTGATGATACTAATAAAATATCATCACATTTATTTTATTTATTTCACAGGATTTGGTCTGTCATAACATTGTTATGTCATATTTTCTGACGGTCAAATAAAATGACACATTATTTTTGAAACTTACCACAGGTGAAGGTATCAAAAGTATACATCCTCTAATAATTTTTTTATGTAGATATAATTTTTTTTAGGTAAGTTGTCATAGTTGACAATGACAATTACTTGTGTCTTATGAATATGACATTCTTGTCTATAAATTTTTTTTTTTTCAATAGTTTTGTCATTTTAATTTTTCTTACTCTATGACTTTGACGTGATTATATTCTCTTTGACTTTGATAAAGAGTAAAGTCAAATGTCAATATTGATTGCTCTGTGATTGTCTTGTCAATATTGATTATTTATTGAATTTATTAAATTGGAATTTTATTATAATTGTAATTTAATAGTTATAGTTTATTAACTGTTATTTATGCACAATAATTAATGGTATAAATTCTAAATTTATTTTAATTGATTTTAAGTATTAATTTTCATATACTAATAGTAGTATATAGTCATACTAATTTGTAAACAAATTACAATTTATTTGGATATATCTTAATATTGTGATGTCTTTGATAGGATAATAACTTATTGTAGGATTTATTTGATGGGGTTTTATGATATTCTAGTAAAACTTTATGGGATAGCTTCCATATTTATTTAAAACTCCAATATGAAGATATTTCATGGAGGGAGTAATATCTTAGCTCTACTTAAACATGGTTGACATTTTATTCCCGGGGGTGGTAAGGTAATTTTATATGATATAGAGTAGGTAAGATTATCCTAATTGTTGATATTGAGATAGGTATTGAGAGTGAACTTCTATATTGACTATTTAATAGTTTGTTTCTTTTTAAGTTATCCTTTATAGAATAGGTTACTACAACTGTTTCTTAGAAAGAATATCAGTCATATATTGATACTTCTTATAGTCTAATTAAATATATTTGTTGGATGTGAATTAACATTAGTAATTTTCAGATTCTTTTTAAATAAAATGATGACTGATGTTCTACCATATGGTAATATACTACCATATGCTGCCTGATGCAGCATTTGCAGGTCCATGCAGCCTATACAGCCTTGGGGTTGTCAGCTGTTATACAACTAGTGCGCTTGTGTGTTTTTTTTATGATAGTTAGGATTTAAATTTTTTTTTCAAATTTTAAAAATATTTTGTTCTTTTGGTTTAAAGTAGGTTGACCTAACAATCAGTATGATCAATATTTTTTGACTGGTTTTGATTGATTAGGATTAAAATAACTTGAACCATTTTCAATTATTTTATTTTATTGTCTTTCTTTTTATTAATTTTTCTTTAATAATAATTGGTGTAATGGTTTGTTATCTTAATCGGTTATTAGTAGTAACTACTGATATTGGGTCATAATTGATGTAAACTGTTCCAGTCTTAGGTAGGTTAGATCTTTTTATAGTTTTTGTAAGCTTCAGTTTCGAACGAGTTCTAAACTTTTTTTCGTAGAAGGGGGGATGTAAAGTATGAGTACTCATTCATACTTTTTGTAGAAATTACTGGCTGTATGTTTTAATACTGGCAACTAATCTTTTGGACAGAGTTTCAAAAGATTAGTTGCCAGTATTAAAACATACAGCCAGTAATTTCTACAAAAAGTATGAATGAGTACTCATACTTTACACATTGTTCAAATCCCATCCACTGCAGTACTTTTTTAATTTTCCATCAATTTTTTTTTAGTTGGGTTATTATTTTGCTGGATACTTTGCCATGACAATAAAGTAACGCCCCTTCCCTGTCCCGTTTCCGTATATAATTGAGTAATAACATCCATTATTCAATTAGTTAGTGTTTATATAATTTTATTAGATATTGTTGTTTCTATTATGGCCTACTAGGCGCCTTTAAACAAAATCAATAATTAAATACTTCTCCGCATTTCGTATATTTTGGCACCCAGCCATTTTGTAAAAGAGAAGCCTTTTGGTGAAAGCACAGAAGCATCCCACGGGCGCTGGTTTATGTGAGAGGCGCTGACGTCACAGCCTCCCTAGAAACTAGGTCAGCAGACAACTCTGCGAATGTTGAGACGATCAAAATTTGCTACTATAAGGAGAACGAATTATTAAAACTTTTGTAATAGAAAAGCTGACAGGTGGCGAAATCATGCACGAGTCTATCTGGTCTACTATACTCGATTGATCGTTCAAGTGTCTCCTAGAACGCAGAAAGAACAGGTGACGATTTATAAATACATATAGGCTTTTTTTTAAAGTTGAGATAGTCATGGCTTCCACCACACAACCAACCCAAGGTGAACATACATCCCAGTCACTTTTGATCTTGATCGTGTCACAAAAACATTCAATCCATACATTGGTGATTGGTATTCCACCCAGTGTGTGTTCGCGTCATTATAAATAGTACACAGTTACGTGAGCGAGTCGCGGTCTGAATCCTAGCTACAAGTATGTCGTAACCCGTGGATGCAAATTGCCTGTAGGGGTCTGTAATTTCGCAGCGGATAATAAAAGCGATTTAGCAGTAGTTTTCCACACGAATGCATCGGAAACCGGCATTGCACAATACCGGTGTTTGGCTCGTGAATGCGAAGAGAATTCGAGAACACAGCTTATATTTCCAAAGTTTCGCTGACGTAGAACTAAATCATGAGATTATGAGAAACTATGAAGTTTTTTACCGACTTGTTACACGTTTGTTTACTGCTCGGACGGAATAAACAATGTTTGCAGCGTTCACACAGACCGTACAGACAACAATGTTGCTGTAGAAAGTTTTGTTTGTTTTTAAAGCTTCATGCAAACACTATTAATACGATTTAGAACTTTCACATTACAGCAGCTTACAGTTTTTAGATTGCAATGAGAAAATTTGTAATAGAAAACCCCTTTGGATCATACAATTGTACAGTCATGTGTGCCTATATTTACATATATCATGGAATCGGGAAAACCACCCCTAGGGAGGCTTGACGTGCGACGGAGTACCGGAGTGGGAAGGGTGTCACAGTACAATAAATGTTTAAATGTCTATTTTAGGAAATACACGCAGAGATTTATGCTCATATTAATACGTATGTGGTATTATATTAATTCACACCTCCGTCAGTTTACTTATTAGAAAATCAAAATAGATTTGTAGACTTTACGACGATTCACAGCGAAATCGGTCTTTCGAAAGTACATGTAACGGGCTCCAACTTCGGCCTTTCCAGGAATAACAATTTTCAGCAAAATTATTCTTAAACTTTCTGAAATTGTCTAGGTCTTGATACGGTTGAAAATAAACGTTATCAGAGCTATTTGGACTATCATAGCTTTATACAGTTTAGATAACATATTTGCTATTATTATGGAAAAGGTTCAGAATGAGTAGGTATGGAACGAAAAGGGGGAGTTTTCTTGGTTTTTTTTTAAATAGCCTACGACATAGTGCAATATGCAAAATCTCGCAGGGGGTTGGTAGAACATGGTCGCGACGCGCGGTTTCCCCCATTAGTCATGTGTCCCGCACTCTCCGCCCGGCAACAGGTCCGAGCGCGATCAATACCGACAAGCCCGCCCGCCCCGACCGCCGCCGCACCTACTCTGCGATCCCTTTCCTTTTTCCCCCGGGGCGGCGATTCAGCAAAGCCCAGGTTACACGGTTCAACCAAATTAAAGCACTTTTCTGTTTACATGGTTCAATTTGGTCGATTCATCCAAATTAAACTATTGAAAGGCAAAAGTGAACCATATAATTCCGCGTTGTAATGTGGCAAGTATGTACTGTAAATTGGGTCTTTTTTCATACCGGAAATTCTTCATGTAAATGAAAATTTAGGAAAATATGCAACACACCATCACCGTCTATGCTCTACACGGCGTATAACAATGTCAACATTTAGCCAGTAGCCTAAATTAAACAAAAATACAATCCTACGATACCATTTGCTTAAGACAAGTATTAAGAAAAAATACCCAAGAGCCATTTAAAAAAATGTAGCTATCCCCACCTCCCAAACCGCCAAAAGCATGACCATCGGATCAAATGTTATCTCACCGGCTTCAATGGCACCCATAAAAAAATAAATACATTGCGACAAACGGGAGAGAGGTCGCCTCCCGGTTCAGGGCCGGTTGTAAAGTGTTTCCGGAATTAGCAGGCGCTTGAGGCACGACACGCGATCCGAGCATAAATCTGTCGGCACACGTCATGCCAACACCTCATCCTAAGGAACCCTTCGCGGAATTGTCGAATCGATATAATCGTCGTGAACCATGATTGGCCGTAATAACCCTCTCTCGGAAGGGTTTAAGCTTACCGTGCACAATTAGTACTATTTCATTAAAGCGCTGATTTCCTTATTCCGATCGCTGAAAGGCTGAAATGATAATTAAATGAACATAAGGTATTGGTTAGATGGAAAAGTCAAAAGGTAATTAATATAACGAGTATGAGGTATATGTAAGATATACATGGTAAGACAAGGTGTCCATAGATATGGTTTACCTTAAAATTGCCACTAGATTCGGTACCACAACATCTTGTGCTACCAAATAACGTGGCCGTGCTATAAAAGAGTAACCGACGAGTAACAAAGGAAAT
This sequence comes from Nemapogon koenigi, assembly GCA_963924495.1. Classification (NCBI taxonomy): domain Eukaryota; kingdom Metazoa; phylum Arthropoda; class Insecta; order Lepidoptera; family Tineidae; genus Nemapogon; species Nemapogon koenigi. Next base: position 7,571,646 of record OZ004646.1, read on the forward strand.
AAGGTAATACACATTTGTCAGCAGTATATTAGCTGGCATGTGAACACTTAGCCCCTGCTTACTCCACTGTGATACCTATGTTGTATGTTGATAAATAGAGCTCATAATTATCGGTAACAAATCTGTGTACGCTGATTCTTTTTTGGACAAACTACCACCTTAATGTAAATTGTTGACCTATTCTTTGGTTGGGAAACTGTTGCACTCATTGTTTAAAAATAGCCCGGAATCATGCGATCGGAGTTCACGCGTTCCGTACTTTAAATAACTTTGATTAATCTACATTCTGAACTATGTGGATATGGTTGCCTTATATCCAAATATATTCGATGTAAAATCGCGCAAATTAACGCGACGTTCAGTGCGCATGCGCAATTTTCCGACCGCTTGAGCAGGGGGAGAGGCGGCGAGGACGGACACTGCAAGTGATCCGCACACAAAGAGTCGCTTGTTTCATCAGCAACAGCATCCGTTGACCGCATTAAACGACACGCATTCCGTTTAGCGTACAAATCAAGCTGTTATACGAGCTTCAGACGTTTGAAATAAACATTGAGATTGTTTCATTCAAAGGCGCCAATACAGTAGTTTGAAAGCAAATCGTAAAAGTAAACTTTTATATGTTGTTAATGTAGGCACGCGTGGTCAATACATGAAAAGCAAATGCCGTTTATACTCCTTTAGAGTATGATACATTATTTATAGGCTCAACGAATAAAACTCAATTTAAGCGAAAAATGTTTTAACCAATCGACAATCAGTGCAATCACAACAAGAATCCTTAAAGAATGGTAATCCCAGAGCAACCAGACATTTTTAAGACTACCTTAGATCTATCTGCCTCGTAATTCCAGTCAAAAGACTAATTTGAATGAACAATTTAAGTCGGTAGCGAAATCTTTGCAGCCGCAATGACACAAACAAGTATGCGAGACAATCTAAGCCCAGTTCATCATTGGTGTACCGGACGAGGACAATCAACACAACGCGCGAGCCGCTCCCGATTCCATTGAGCGGGGCACACCTTCATAGCGGCTAATTCATTCTCGGATAACTGGACTCGCTCAAATATATTGAACATCTACTTTGAACAACTAGGTTTAACATAACACAAATATTTATGTTTTAATTATTTTACAAACATCACTAATATGGCGGTTGATCGCCCGGGTCCCTCTCTACTAAGTAAATACGCTTATAACTAATTATCTTTAGAGATAGATATATATGCTACCGCGGACTTTTTTGTACATCATTTTCTATATCATCTTTTCCCCGACTTGATTCACTTATACGGTTAATGCTCACTTTCTAAACATGATAGGTCCATATTTAATACTCTGAAAACCTTCCCAGTGAAACCGCAACAAAGTTAGTCCGTTTAGCAGTTTTTGCGTGAAGAGGTCACAGACAGACAGACGCGGCGGAGGACTTTGTTTTATATGTAGTGATAATTTGTTTTTATTTCTGTTCTGTCTGAACTTCTGGCTGATCGAATAAAAAGTTGCTATTTTATGTTAGAAGAAAAGTATTGCACCGAAACGAAACTAATAGTTTCTAGTCTTACATTTCACTATCATGTGGTTTCGGAATCATACGCCAGTTTAAGAAATTCTGATATAAAAACGTTATGGGAATTTAAAGTATGAGATATTTTCATATTGCGTGATGACATCATAATATTTCATATGCGCGGGCGCATGAGATGCATTATGCATTCCGCCCCACAACGGATGTCTCTCTTTTATTTTCATTTGACTAAAGTAAATGTTTATTTTCCGTGAGTGTTCATATCATATATTGTTTAACTTGCAACTTGAATTTACATTTATTTGAATCTCTTGCACATAATGTGCAACTTCCATTCTTACTACTGAATATATAAAATATATAAAGCAAATTCTAACAATGCGAGGAAAATCCAACATCAATTATAAGTTTTATGTAAAAACTGTCAAGTGGCAATGCAAGAAAACTTGCTCTTCAAGTTTATAGTAGAATGAAGGTCGAGCGAGCATAATAAAATTTAATTAATTGCTGTTTTGTATAACTTCATGTATTTAATATCCACTTTGACTACATATAATTAGTTACTTCTAATGTTATTAAAATGTTTCATTGCTCATTTAAATCAACTAGACGTCATAATTTTCACAATATAAATACTGAATAGAAATAATTTAACCACATGTCTTTCCTACCTATAGACAGTACTCGTACAGATGATTAGACCACTTAGCAAAACCTCGCATGGGCGCGCGCCCCCCAGATTGACAACTCGCCGACGGTTACGCCACCGTGCACTAAGACCCGCTGAAAACGTAACGTCTCCCCACCGTCTGGTTACGTCTTCCCTCGGCACCATTGGTACTCGAGACACGATGGCTAACGGGCGACGGTACGCCAGCATGCCGGGGCCCAGACCCATGCCCCTGCTGGGTAACTCGTGGCGGTTCGCGTTGGGCATGAGACCTTGGAGGACGAGCGCCTTGGACGGTGCTCTGTGGACGTTGCGAGCGATGGCCGGGTCGGGAGGCGCCGCTAAAGTGGCCGAACTGTTCGGCCATCCGGACTTGGTGTTCCCTTTTTGTGCTGAGGAAACCGAGCGCGTGTATCGGCGGGAAGACGCGATGCCGCACAGAGCGGTCGCGCCGTGTCTCAAACATTACAAACAGGAACTACGGAAGGACTTCTTCGGCGAGGAGCCCGGCTTGATCGGAGTGTGAGTCGTGGTTTATTTTACAGAGATAATTCTATTCACTGAAAAATCTGTTCAATATTGGTTTCGCATCATTGCAGGATCGTTTCTAATCATTATGTTAAATAAGTTATTACAATGAAGCGAAAAAGCTCTTGACGCTCTTGCAATATTTTCAGAAATGCAATATTTTGGCAAAGTGACTATTCTAACTGCAAAAATATTATATTATAGTGACAGATATTTTTACTGTGCAGTCATGGCGAGCCATGGGCAAAATTTCGGTCGCGAGTGTCAAAATCGCTGGCCGCCCCGGAAGCAGCGAGAGCGTCTGTACCCGCCTTAGATGACGTCGCAAACGATTTTATACACCGGTTGGTAATAAATTGAAATACTTATTTATTTATAGGTAATATAAAATTCCTGACACCGTAAAGTTGTTTACTAGGATCCTAGCGTAACACGATCCGTATATCAGTGTCAGATTCCGTAACGCTACAAGTTTTCTCGTATGATGTAAAATAGACCATTTCATTTGACATGTTACGTGCGCAGAATGTGCGTATATGCGGAAAATTGGTGCGTTCGATTTAATTATGTAGATACATCCATATAAGCATAAATATATTAATGTAAAGAGTTCTACAATAACATATATCGCAAGTCAAAAACTTAATATGTTACCACATTTAAACTGTTCAGTCATTTAAATCCCAAATGTGTTTCTTTATCATAATTCAATCGATTGATATCCTTAAAAAATATTGAATGAAACGCCTGTAAGGATGTATTTACCATCTTATCTGCCCCTGTTTTGTTTTAATTAAATCCCTGGAAAAAACTCCTCAACAGGAGCTTTTGGTGGAAACTTGTAACACAGATGGACAATTTGTGTACTGGTTTAATAACCAATAATATCGGTTAAATACAACTTTGTTTGTTGTCTTTTCGCATATGTACGCGACATGTGTGCAGTTGTGCAGAGTTATTATGTCACTATAAACAAGTAAACTAGACTCGATCGCCTAACCGTAACCGAACGGGTGAGGCCAAGTGAGGCGCGAAATGTAGTATTATCTAATGTTGTAATTAATGACAATCGTCACACCATTCGTGAAATTAACATGAAATTCAGGTCTGAAAAGGCTTTTTTTTTTCAGGATGGAAAACTTACTTGATGACAAACGAGAGCTTCCAAAAGATTTCCTCGGAGAACTCTACAAATGGGCTTTAGAATGTTAGTGGTAATTTTTTATTCACCATGTACTATGTATGGAGAGCACCCCTAAAATATTATTATTATTGTATGTCTGTGAATTTTCATTAAAATCGATTAAATATGGCTAAGTTAGCTTGTGACATATTATGTACTGACATGAATATTGGACGCGGAACTCTGAAAATATATTACATAGCTGTTTCCCACGACTTCGTACGTGACTATTTCAGAATGTTGGCAAACATACACTTCATACATAGCTTTTGTCATGTTCACCTCTGCCCACCCCGTTCCCGTCGTCATGCCGTGATGGTATATAGCCTATGTTACTGAGGGATAATGTAGCATTCCAATGGTGAAAGAATTATCAAAATCCGTCCAGTAGTTTTTGAGTTTATTCGTAACAAACATACAAAAATACAAATCTTTCCTCTTTATAATATTAGTATAGATAAAGTAATCGATAAAGTAAACACAGTGTGGTGTGAAAAACTGCTATCATTTTGGTGCAGTTAATTAATTTTTATTCTATAGTATGTGTACAATTCGTTTTGGTGTCAGACTTCAGGCAGTTTTATGTACGTTTATCTATATATATAAAAATGAAACCCGTTTTCCGTTGTCACGACATAACATGAAAACGGCTGAACCGATTTGGCTGATTTTAGTCTTAAAATATTCCTAGATATCCAGGGAAGGTTTTAAAGGTGAGACAATTCGAATAATTGCCGAAAAACCCCTAAAAACAGCCCTTTTCTTTTTCCCATAATAACAGAGTCAATTTGAACCTTATTGCTATTCAATAAAGTTAATTTTAAATTAAAAGCACTCATTGTTGTCTATGCAATGTAGATGTGTTCCTAATGTCACCGCACAAAGTTAAAATTCGCGTGCGTGTTGGAGAATCTAATGTCGCGTTCCGACACTCAACAAAAGTGATAATATCGCGAACGCGACCAAATTGAATAGTCACAAAATGTAATTTAAGTAATTTAATAGATCATTAGTAGTACTGATTTTCAGTTTGGTCGGCTTCGCGAAACTTAATTTTGCCTAGGAGTAGGGGTAGGAGTAGAGGTAGCAGTAGGGGTAGGTGTAGTGGTAGGGTAGGGTAGGGTAGGGTAGGGGTAGGGTAGGGTAGGGGTAGGGGTAGGAGTAGGAGTAGGTGTAGGGGTAGGGTAGGGTAGGGTAGGGTAGGGGTAGGGGTAGGGGGTAGGGTAGGGGTAGGGTAGGGGTAGGGGTAGGGTAGGGGTAGGGTAGGGGTAGGGGTAGGGTAGGGGTAGGGGTAGGGGTAGTGCAGGCAAGCCAACGTTTGGGCAGGACAACGTCTGCCGAGTCCGCTAGTAGTAAATAATTACAATACAGACTTCGGTTCAACAATCGATAACAATGTTCATATACTGACTGTGACGGATTGACAGTGCTTGGCACGAAGGATATGTATTTATAATTTGATACATATAGTTCCTTTTAAATTGTTAATTTAGGCGAAACACAACACACAACGACATAATATTTTATTAAGGTCCATTAACACTACAAGTAGCAAGTGCCAGTGTTAGACTGGTCTATGCCTACCTACGCTACTGCAATACAAGCGTGAAATATATTTTCCAGCTGTCGGCGCTTGGGCATTAGGTTCGCGACTGGGCTGCCTCAACGAGAACGAGGCCGAAGCGAAGGAGATAATATCATGTATCCACGGATTCTTCCATAGCGTGCCAAAACTGGAACTGTCAGCGCCACTGTGGCGTCTCTACTCCACACCGGCCTACAAAACTTACATCCACGCACTGGACACCTTCAAAACACTTTGTCTGAACCGACTGACCGACAAGGGGATATGCGGCCAGATTGCTAGAAATTCGGGCGAGAAAGTGGCGACTATTTTGGCGCTGGATCTATTACTTGTCGGTGTAGACACGACGGCTGCGGCGGCGGCAAGTACGATATATCTGTTGGCTAAGAACGACCGAGCGCAGAGACATCTTAGCGCCGAACTTGACGAAAAGTTGGTCACGGATCGGACGTTATGCAGCAAGGACCTGGACAAGTTGCCTTATCTGCGAGCGTGCATCAAGGAAGCCCTCAGGTGAGTCTATTATATACTTATTTATATTAGCCCATTTAATCGGCTACCAAAGCCACTAGTTAAATGAGCAGAGTTAAATTAGCATTAGGAATCTAAGTGATCTGTATTGATGTGATGAAGCGAGACCAACATGTATGGAATGAAAAACTGGTTCATCCTCTCTGCTTACTCTTATGGGTAACAAGCGTGAAGGTATGTATTTATGAGTAAAGTTGAAGCTTCACTATTGGGATCAAACCAGTCATAAAAGCAACCGTGGCTTAGCTTATTTAATAGGAATAAGCACTTTCATACGAGGTCGTCGCAAGTAAGCACACATATATCAGCATCCCTCGGTCGGGTTATCACGGGCACCCCGCCCGGCGATCTCGCGATACTTTACATAATATTTACATTACGGGCGTAGCGTTGGTGAAACGGGTGTCGCAACTCGAAACGCTCTGTAAAGCCAAACACTGGGCGCCTGTAACGATCGATACAGTGCAAACATAGGTAGCGGGCATTAACAACATTGTGCAAAAATCTGTTATATGGGTCATGTGCGCAGGTCTGGTAATGTGCAAGTAATTTTACAGGAAAATACCTGGATTTAATAATTATAATAATTTCACTGCTTCCCTTGAAATATTTTTAAAATCGGTTCAGTACTTTCAGAGATTACCATACCCAATGTAAAACTTTTACCTCTTTTTAAGTAACAAGCTTCTGTCCGCGGTTTGACGTGGAAATAGGTCCAAAAAGAAATAATCCCGTTGCTGTAATTCGCCCCTTCCCCGCCCGCTTTCGCGGTATAAAAAGTAGTATATGTCATTCTCTGACCCCTAAACTAAAAATGATGTCGATCCCGTGAAAAACAAATCTATCCCACGAGAACCATACATTTTGCCGGGATCAAAAGTAGCCTATGTGCTATTCTAGACTATAATCAATATCTGTGCCAATTTTCATCCAGATCCGTTCAGCCGTTCTGGTGTGATTGCATAACAAACATACATACATCCATACAAACTTTCGCGTTTATAATATTAGTGGGATTACTTTAACATTTTTGAAAATTTACATTACAGTTCTATTATATCAACAAGATAGATTCAAGCAAGATCACACTGACAATTATTACTTAGAGATAAAGCAAGCTAATACGCCCGATCAAATTAACGTGAAGGTGTATTTTAAGGTTTCCGTGTAATCTGTCGATAATCTTTCACTTAAACAATTAACAATGAACTGTGCATGACGTAAAACGAAGTGTTATAGAATTAAATGCGTGAATAGACATGCATGCAATATGATATGTTCCCACCAGTTCCCACCTTGTGGTGAAACATTATTCTTTTGCGGAGGACAAAACGATTTCCAGTGCCTAGGTACAGGTAGCTACTTTATCCGATAAATAAATTGTGCTTTCAGGATAAAACCAGTAATTTTGGGTAACGGGCGCAGTTTACAATCGGACGCTGTTATCGCCGGATACAAAGTTCCAAAAGGGGTAATTATTACAAAAAATATCACGAAGTTAGCCTTGCTATTTTGAAGAAAAGATGTATTTGTTAAAAAAAAACTTTTAGTTGTAGAAGTTTGCACTCAAAAATTTATATAAGCATATTCCAACTTTTCCATTGCTGGCATTAGTTTCTTTTTCTAAAGTGCAGCTTTCATATTTTTGAAATGGCGTGGCTAAGTTATGGCTAAGCCATCAAATTATGGCTTAATTTTTTTCCTAATAATACCTATAGGTACTCAGGTCTATGGTCATGGTAGGCGGTAGATACTTGTCCGCCTCAGCTAATGTTGACACGAGACATTCTATTAGATAAACTAATGTTACATCGCGATAACGACCCTCATGTTACTCTTATCACCTGATAGCGATAAACAATAAATTCATCTGCTTGTAAATTCATAAAACCTCCAACAGACGACACCCTACCTACTGGGTAAACATTATCTTCCCTAATTTCATCATAATTTTAAAAGTTACGTTTTTAATCGAATTTCTGATCTTGAATTTCTTTGTCAAGTCAATTTAGAATGTCCAGAAAGCTAGCTCATAGGAAGTGGTGTTTCATGAGATCCTTGACTGCATGTGCCACAGTTATCGGTGTAACTCTGAGAAGCCACGATTTAAAAGTGACCTAGTGGGAAAAATGCATTTTATAAAGCTACTTTTCCTTCTTCCAGTCCCACGTGGTATTCCCCCATTACATAATGTCGCACGAAGAGCGCTACTTCCCCTCACCCAAGGAGTTCGTACCAGAGCGCTGGCTGCGAGAAACGCCACAGGAGCACGGATGCGAGCATGCGAAACAAGTGTGCACAAAACAGAAGCAAGTGGGAATACATCCATTCGCATCGCTGCCGTTCGGTTTCGGCAGAAGGATGTGCATTGGAAAGAGATTCGCTGAGGCTGAACTGCAGTTACTGCTGGCTAAGGTAAATGAGAGACGATAGTGGCCGAATGGTTAACGCGTGGTTCCATCCCAACCCACAAACTAAACAAATAAAATCATTTCTTTTATTTTTTACTTCACGGTTTTCCCTTACAGCTCCCGGGAACCGTTGTCGCCCCCAGGGTACCCAGTGGAAGACAAAGTCTTCCTCATTTAGCCAATGATTTTTTGAGGCTATACCTAACGAACGGCCAGCTCTGTTGAGGTATATAGATGGAAAAGCCTCTTTGTACGGTTTGTCGGAAAATTTACATAGATTTTATTATAAAAAATCTCATTGGTACATGGTCGGATGTAGGAATCGAACCCGCGACTTTTCAGTTGCGAGCCGACGACTTACCAACTCGACCACCGACGCCCCTTTTTCATCAAAATCATTTCCATCTTAAAATACCGTGTAAAGAGCTAATTTGGTTATGGGCTCGATTAAGCGGTTGCCAGGAGCCTTATGTTATAAGTGATAGTAAAAAAGAAACTAGCAACTATTTCTTGAGACTGAGGTGATATTTTAGTGATGCGATATATTTACCCATTAGAAAAGGCGGTCTAATTAAAAAGACAAACATTAAAAAAAGTAGATCAGCCCGCATTCTTTGCACTCATAACGCGATCTAAATATATGGTTTCGTAAATTAACACCGTTTAAAACAAGAATGGAGTTTCATGGATTTTTGGAAAAGTCTGAAGGAAATTATTACCAATCCATGTGGCTTTCTTTAGTAGTTTTAGAATCTAGGAAATTCACGCTATTTTATCTTCAGAATCCAACAACTATGTGACAGGGGGCGAAATAGAAAAGGTACTAGAAAACAAACAAGTGTAGGAGTTTCGCAAAAAAGTGGGTGGACCACAGCTGTGGACGGACGACAGTCGTAAAATCGATACAGGGCAAGGCAAATATCGAAATTAAGGAATTAAGTAATGCCGTACAAATATCACGGTGCGTCAAGGCATTAAATAATAAGCTAAATATTTACGGAACACGTCACACAAATTATGAAATAACTTCTCGTTAATCAAATAGACGAAATATTTGGGTAATTAGCACACATACCTAACATGAGACAGCATTTGAAATGGTACATGCAATGGGCATTCCATATCTGATTATATCACGTGCAAATATATATTTCTATAGGTAATCTCCATTTTAGGTCTAAGTTCAGTGACAGCTCATCTACGTGTTCTGTTTAAGCTGGTGTCTCTTACCAAGGTGTAGAGACCGTGATGGTGTGTTTGTTTTGTTGGGTTCTTTAATAATTCTCGTGCTACCTTACTTCAACATTTTAGACGTATATTTTGGCATAAAAAGTAATAAAAGATCTTTTCTAATATTCCAGATGTTCCATCGCTACGAAGTGTCGTGGCGTTACGGAGACCTGACATACAGCGTGACACCCACCTACATACCAAACGAACCCCTCCAGTTTACGTTGACAACTCGAAATAAATAAGGGACTGTTTTATAATCTGTAGATAAAGTGAGCAAATAATTTGTAAGTTAGCCATTTTGTGAGACGAACTCACGAGGTTTATTTGACAGTTTAGTAGCCTACCTGGAAATGTATCTATACCTTTTGAAACAGACCCTTAGCAAGTTCCAAGAAAACCTTTTGCCGGCCTACATTTTCTTTTACAGATACATGGACAAAAAGCGTGGGCACTGGGCAAAGACTGACCAAAAATATCAAAATCAATTAAAATGAGCCGCCCACACGGAAACCTGAAAATCATTTATTGATGGAAACTTTATGTGTACCTAGATTATTATTAGTTTATACGATTTCTTAGCTAAGTAGCTAGTTAGCTAGCAACATGTACAATAATAATTTTACTAATAAAGATGATTATAAAGAGCCCTTAATATCTTCGGCAGTTTTGCTAGGTCCAATTTGAAAACAACAGGAGATATTGACCCAAAAATCAGATCGTAGAAATAAGCCATAACTTGCTCCTTTCCCGACAAGAAAAAACCACACTTTTCAAATAAGTTTATCAGTAGACTAAGTAGATAAAGGCAACGCTGATTATTATAGGTGTTGAAGTTTGTTTATATCAATGGTTGAAGTATTATTGTAAGGTACTCACTATTTAGCGGAGTCGTTGAGCTGGTACTCGTTGGAGCGACCGAAGCATTCCTGCACCCCATGGTCGGCCCACAGTCTCTTCATGGCGGCGAGCAGCTCCTCGCTAAAAGGTTCCGTGTCCTCCATCCGCTGGATCACGTCGAACACCATCTTGCCGTCACTCTGTGGGCGGGAGAGGAAAGTTACTCTCAAATGCAATTTCTCTCATGCCGTCTACATTGCATGCGAGATGCAATACAATGGCTTAAGCTGGATAATCTGGGACTGCTAATCTCTGGCTCTCGGAATGGTAGTGATTTACCATATAAAACAAATACATCCCTATAAATTATAATTGATCAACAGGTACTTTATTTCAGATTATACCAGCCAGATACAATAATAATTTTAAAATGTAACTTTCATTGCTAGCTTAATGCAGTCACTGTTCACCGTTAATACGAGTTCAGCAAACTATCCCGCAGTTAGATCTACCACTAATCTTATTAGCAAATCGTTTAGAGCATTTCACTTCGGCACTATAGTGCTAAATAGTGTAGGTACCTATTTTTTAGAGTACTATATTTTTTCTGCTCTTCTCGCACAGACCTCTTTTCATCGGGATTTTTAGGGCACTATATGACACTATATTAATAGATAATAATACTGTTACCACGTGAATGAGTAATAAACATACAAATTTTTATTTTGACCCTTATATTTTGTGTGTAAAGAAGGGGGGGGGGGCGTTATGTTAGCCTGGACTTATTGTTTTCCCAACGCTGTCTGTCACCTAGCTGTCTATAGCTTTAAACGAAATGACATAGTAACTTGAAATTCACACATAATAATATGTAGGTATTACCAGGCTGTACCAGAAAGAAACGATGGCTGTCGCAGTCTCTAGCTTCTAAACAAAATCCAATGGAGCCTTGATTATATTACCGCGGAGAGAGTAACAAAAAAAATTTTTTCGTTACAGTTAATTTTCTAGCTAGGTGCAGGCAGAATAATTCGTATCAAAGGCGTAGTCTGTCAGCGTGTGTTAATTTTCTAGAAGGTATATCGTCATTGAGTGAGGGGAGGACGGATTAGTGCCGAGTGCGCAGGTGCGGCGTGCGTGCGTAAGGCAGGATTTCATCTGTAGTATTCGTCCACCGTATTCGATTTGTTACAGGACAGTCTGAAGCTTCATTACGCCCGTACATCCCGTAGGCCACGAGTAAAATGACGATAATCTATATAAAACCCAGTCCGACTCACACTTGTCCAGTTTTTATTATTTATTGTTTTACTTAAGAGTACGCATTATAGTAAAGTTATACTTGCTAGTATGACGTTCGTATGTATTGCCATTTTTTTATAGACATGAGAGACCTTGCCTCCGCCATTATTAATATCGAGCAAAAAACGCCGAATAAAACACGGTTCTTGTGTTGTGGACCCCATTTTTAACTTTATTTTATTTTTAATATTTGTTGTTATAACGGCCATAGTAATACACACTCTGTGAAAGTTTCAAGTGTCTACCTATTACGGTTCAAAAGATACAGCCCTGTGACAGACGGACGGACGGACAGCAGAGCCTTAGTAATAGGGTGTCCGTTTGCACCCTTTGGGTACGGAACCCTAAAAATTAAGTATACGTCTATCCCAATAGGCTCCGAAACGGTTCAATGGAATTTCAGGAATCATAATGAGTGCTTACACTTCGATTTTTATTTAATTTCGAAATCTTCAAGTAGGTATAATTAGAAAATAATTTAAAAAACGTATTGCCCGTATATATGTAGGTATATGTGCTAATGGGATTGGGTTAGCCGTGATATCAAAAAACCACGGGCGAAGCGAATGCGAAAGTGTGTTTGTTTGTTCTTTTATAAAAACGCAGCACACAGATAGTTGGGAGAGCCAGAGGGTACTTTTTATCACGGAAAAGTGTCTTATTCTTTCGAGAAAATTAATATTGTCTTTAATAAAAAAAATGTCTAGTTCTCTAGAATATCTACACAAGAAAGTTAAATATATTTTGATGGTGACATAGAGAATAATGCACATTGAAAGATGATGTTGTGAATAAAGTCAGCAGAAGTAAAAGGAAATGCCGGCAGAGGGCGCCCTCGTGAAAACTTGCTGATTCAAACAAAGCACACACAATCGCTGATCGCAGCAAATGACATCCGATTATTTCTGCCTTCCCTTATGAGATAATAGACCTTATGGTACATAGATAGAACTTCGAATAGCTTTTAAGTTACACAAGAATGTAGGCAAGTATCCATTGAAAAGGAATAAACCTGATCACATATGGTAGCATAAATTATTATTAAATTATGCGTGCATCTCTATAAAGCGAGAGCAACATTCATTCGCAATTCAATGTATCGCATCATTATCTGGATGATTGATCGACGTTCATTGAAAATGTTGCACACAAACTGCAAATTGGCACAGTGTTATCTCTTGGCTATGTTGTGTTAGCTGTTTCAGATTATATACTTGTATATTGATACTAAAAAATGTTATTTGAAAGATAAGAACTTTGCTAATCTGCTACTTTCAAACTTTTAAGTAAATTAATTGATATCTAATTCAGAAAAAGTGTAGTATCGCCGCAAAGATTTCAACAAAATGTTTGGTACAGAGATACTTGAAAGATTCTGGAGTCAAGTATGAGAAGTGCGATGAATATAAAGGAAATTAAAGGGTATATCAGGATCATCGTTTAGCAGTTATCGCGATGTATCATATCCGCGGTCCGCCTGATATGCCTAGGCAGAGTTCCAAATAAAGTGCCTTTCGTCGTAATATAATTTGTGTAAGAGTCGAACAAGTGCAATTTCGACTAAAATTGAAGTTGAAAGATTCCAATTATCTCATTACACCCCTCACGTACCCCCCTCAACCACTTTCGATTTAGAAGACTTAAATAAAAAAAAATCAGGTACAACGTATTTTTGAAGGTTCACCAAATCCAGTGTTACAACATGCGAAACACTCTTCCAAATCAATTAATATATCAAAACACTATGTGTAGGTAACAAGTTATACTTGCAAGCGCGTCAATTTCTTTTATCGCGACAGCGGCGGCGCGATAAGGTCGAAAACACGAAGAGCATGATTGACAGACCCTTTAAGCGGGGTAACCGAGTAGATACAATGACATGACTCACAAGCTATTGACGGGGGCACATCCAAGGGGGAACAGACCGCGATATTAGCGATTTTGATACTTACTTGATCTCAAAAAGCGAGCGAAAAAACCCGTTAGAAAGTGTGAGAAAGATTGAAAAATTATGGTGATAAAAATGTAATTGGCAGTGAATGTATAACGAGTTTAGTGGAACAAATATCAAAGAAGTCTTCGGCTTACCAACTATATTACTTTACTTTGCATCACGGCTGTTTGAACTACGAGACGAGTGGCTGATGATTTTTTTGTTTTCACGAGTTGCCTTACAGCTCCCGAAACTGTGTTACGGTCCCAGGGCACCCAGGAACGAGTGGCCAGTTCTGTTGAGGTATACGTTTAGATGGAAAAGTTTATAAGGGTGGTTGGCAAATTATGTACAAAAGTTTTTAATTATAAAAACCCCATTGATCCGGGATCAAACCCGTGGTCTGCCTAGTTAATATCAGACGTCTTAACCACTCTACCATCGACACCTTAACATAGTCTGTCTGCCAGACTCTGTTTGTATGTTTGACTAGAACAGGTTCCAAAACGACATTGAAACGAAACGCATTTGAATTTTTGAAGCCGGAGCAGAAAACTATAAATAATAAATGGTAACTAGAAAAGGTTTAGAAAATAAATATAGTTGTACGAATTTATTTATATCTCAAGTATCGTCAAACGGTAGTCTAGCTAGCCTAGATACAATCTAGACGACATCGACACTTGCCCTTTTGTATGGAATCGATTTCGAGGGTCACATTCGCCTAACTTACTTATTATTCATGGCAAGAAAATGTAACTCTACAGAAATCTATGTCAAAGACGATTTCAAATTAGATACACCCACCCGCTGCTTCACTTGGGATAGTTTTCCTGGTGTTTTTCATAGAAACTGAGTGATTTTCAGCCTCCGATTTACCTACTGTTTTATTAACAAGGAGCTTTCGGGGGGTAACTCTTGACGAAATTTTCATCCTAATCCTAAAATCCCGAGATTAATTTCGTTACGATGACGACAGGCGACAATTTTATTGAAATTGAATTGTATTTAAATAAGTTAAAATAAGATACTCTATTTAAATAAAATTGTCACTGCTGTTATCATCGCAACAAAATTAAATTCAAGATTTTAGAAATTTTAGAAAAACCTGTATTTTAGATCGTTAGGTATTTTTTCTTACGGAACCCTAACTTTTTAAAATAAAACATGACGTGGAAATTCGATATAAGACAGTGTTCTCGTCGAGTTTATTTACAAGTGGAAAGATAGACAAGGAAATTGAAAGGAGAGTGAAAGCGGGAAGCAAGGCATTTGATGGATTAAATAATTGCCGAAATACACAACTTGCAACTAAAAGTGAAATTAATGCTGTTTTAGTTCCATCACTTACGTATATGGAAGTGAGATTTAGGTATGGAACAAGAAGCGTGAAAGTAAGATAAATGCAGTTAAAATGCGGTCTTTACGTAGAATGTGTGATGTAAGGTGTATTGAATTGAATCAGGAACGATTATTAGAGAAGAATGCGGAATGAAAGATGTGGCTAAAATGAAGAAAGGTAGTTTACGCTGGTTTGGACACGTTGAAAGAATAAAGAAGAGGAAAAGGAAAGAAGGAAGATTGACCAAAAAGGTTTATGTGGCAGAAATAAAGCTAGCGGACGACCTAGATGTACTTTTATTGAATAAATAAAAAAAATATAGAAGGCAATGTTAAAAGTACACACAAACGCCGAGCATGTATGAAAGGTATGATGAATATAAAAGAAGCGAAAGAGGTATATCAGTATCGTAGCAAATGGCATTCGATTGTCTCTGCCTACCCCTCTTGGGATATTACATTAATTTATGACAATCGATGACGAAATAAACTTGTGCTAGCCTCCATTACCATACCTACGACACAAAAATTAAAAATTGATTTTATTAAGTGTAGCTAGAGCTTTTAGGTCAAAAGCATGACACTGCAATCACCCGATATAAAGAGGAAATTAATTAAGTTCCAAGAACATAATCCATTACTCACTACACTTGTCCAGTATTCAATGAGGTTAAACGGCAGCCAAGTTACTATATGACGCATACTTAATCTGTCACTGTTCACATTTACTAGTTTCAGGTAAACATGTCAGGAAAAAAGTGTTTGGATACTTTTAGCCTACAAAGTTTAAAGGAATAAAGCGAACTTTTTTTAGCGTGCAATAAAATATAAATCGCTATTTATCGAATAAATAAGTACTAGAAGGTATTCAATATCTAGATTATGTAGCCAATGTGATGCAGAAATAACTCAAACGAGTCTCAGATCCAGTATAAATTCAATCTAGTCTAGCCTAGCATTACCTAGAAACAGGAAAGTGAAACTGGTGTAATCGGTTGCCGGTTAGTGATGTAACGGATCTTAACAGATAGATAAGCCACACCGTAATCTAAGGTAAGAACATGATAAATCGAAATACAAACACGATAACGGCCGTGTCGGCGGATCCTTTCCCACATGAAAATATTCAGAAAATGTTGATATAGCACTTGTAATAAATATAATGGTACCTAACCTACTGCGCAAGACTTTCAAATGAAGAATCCGAAATTTGTATTATTTCAGAAAATATCTCATCACCAAGGGCTGGGAAATGACATGGGCTACTTTTATCCCTGCAACCGGGATGAGGGAAGGGCTATATAGTATTACAGCCACATTATACATTTCTTCGAGATGACATGCCTGTCTAATAGCCTTAATATAACCCGAATAGTTACTTGTTATTGTCGAAAACTGGCCAAAGCTCAACCCAAGTAGCACAAAAGTGCTGTACAGCAGCAAATTCACAGTCTACAGTAGAACTTTGCTTATCTGCCGGATATACTCGTACCGCAGGATAAGCAAAATAATACAAGCCAATCTGCCGTCAATGTTCAAGCAGTACTCAAGATTGATACTACCAATAAATAATAAATCCTTTCACCTTTATATATCTCTGTACGACGACGACCAATTAAAAATTCAAAACAGTAGGCAAGACTTTGTATTGTACTAGGAAATAATGTAGCAAGACGGCCGCTATACAGAACGGCTCCAAAGTGTGTTATCATGAATAAATACGCGGTATCGATCGTCATAATAATAGCAGTGGGCTGCATTGTGACTGACAGGGACACGCGATGCATATACTTGCACAAGCTAGATTGTTAGTTACACTTTTAATGACACTATTTCTGGAATTTCCTGTTCGATCAAAATGTAATAGTGACGAGTGACGAGTAAATTGATCCAAGGAATTAATTATTAGGACCAGACTGATTCACTTAATATAATTGTGGGGTGGATGAGTTTTTTCCAGGATTATGGGGATTCTAGACAATTTGGGGATGCTTAATAGATAAACGAAATTACAAGTGTGCAATCGAATGCCATTTGTTACGAGTATTGTTATAACAGTCAATGCGTCGCCTATTTCTTTCAAACATGGCTGACATATTTAAATCGATTAACTTACACTTTACAGTTTAGTTAAAAAGAACACTTTACTATAAAAGCGAACTTAAAATGTTTCAATCACGCCATTACAGCTTAACCGATGAAATTAGGATATTTTCATCATTAAAAGAGCGAAAGTGGAAGTAGGTACACTAGGGACATATAAAGTTTTATTATAAGCCCACTTCCACAGCCCTACGATGCAGTCGATTCAATAAAATACATTGAGATAATTTTTATGGCCAGCAACAGATTGCGGCGCAATATGGAGCACCATTAGATCGTTCACCGACCAGACTTTCCAACCGAAGTGTTCCTGCCAAAGCTTTTAATTTCATAACAAACATTGGTCGTTAATGCGTAATTAGAATTACTGAAACTTCATTTTCAATTTATACTGTTTACAAAATATTAACTGAATTAAACCTGTATCGAGAATAGAAGGACAAATTCTCATTTTACTGGATTATGATAATGAACTACTAATGGATTCCGATAAAAAATAATTTAGATTAGTTTTTAGACATACTAGCGAAACGTGAAACACGAGGAAAAACCATTGAGTACAATTCCATTAAAAAGTTACAATAACACAACATAATTTCGTTGAACGCTTCCAAATTGAAATGCAAAAGTGAACTAGCTAGGCTAGCTTTAAATGAATACACACACACCCGTTACGTCTATGTGCAAGTATAATGGGGCATGGCGACTTACCTCCCGGTCCTTGTTCCCATAGGTGATGCCCAAATTGGGCATGGCACGCAAGATGGCAACGAGCGATTGGATTGTGTTGCTGTACACCACAGGCCTGTATTGTTTAAAGTCTTCATTTGTAAAGCCACTCTCGTGGATAATTCTGTTGGCAAAAGAGAAAAAAGGATCGATTAGTATTGTAGTATTTTGAACATATCACCACCTATGAGAGAAATCAGGTGTCTCAAAACTTAAAATGTCCCTACCCCGCCAATTTTTCATGGAATAGGTAGGTTAGGTATGTGGTTTTAGTTACAACCTAGTTTACCTTAATTTAGTTTGGGTTGGGTTACTCTGAAACTCATCAATTTTGACGATTGTGCTCATATAAGTTTTAATCCAAATCTATAATACACCAACATTTCAGCCAATCTAACTTAAACCACATCTGCATGGCCTTTATACCTTGCCGTGTGGCCAGAGACACCAAATAACAGTGTCTACTTTTTGCCACTGAAACTATGCTCCATATAACACTAGACCTCGCTTAGTTTGTATGAAACGTTTTTTTTTTCATTGTCGTTATTCAGAATAGTATATGAGATGCCGTTGTAATACATCAAAATAAAACATTAGGTATGGGTCCTGTGTCTGTGATCTAACATAATTTATACACGTGCCAAAACCTTAAAATGGACCTACATGCAATCTGTAATAGGAATGTAGAACAAAAACTCGCAACAACCGTCCAAGCGAGTGAAAAGCAGCGCCAACTAATTGGGTTATTGGGTTAACAAGCGACTAACGACTCAATCACAGCGGCTGCCTTGGCGGTGCAACTATTAGTTTTTCACACAAAGAAACCAGTGATTTTTCCCACGTTTCCCCACTCAATGAACATTGTGCTAGTCGAAGTCGGACGTTAAATATTTATTGCACACAGAAAGTAACTAATGTCGTGAAAAGCTCGGGAACCAATTTCTCTTCTTATAAGAAAAAACCAATGAATCGAAAATGTGAAGGTATGGAATGCGATTATTCTCGAAAGTACCATTAACTATATTCAGTTGAAGCAAGGAGGGTTTTATGACTTTATCGAATCGTGTATGTTCAAATTGTTGTAACCCACGTAACTAGTATGGTAACCAGAACGAAGTAACATTTAGGCAATATCTGAATCAGTGTCGGACGACTGTGATGTTGCATTTGATAACCCTAGCGAAGGATATCCTACCTAAGTACTTGAGGTGGGATCAAAGCAAGTATTTGTATTTAAAAATAAATTGCCCAAAAACCGAGCGCATCCCTGCAGTCTCGAGGCACGTAAAACATAACATCCACGGTCATACATAATAACAACAATATAGCGTTGACATCAAACGCCTGGGGACTGGGGACAGCCTCGCAAATGCTCCACGCATCCGGGAACGGGGGAGCGCACAGTGTATGACGCACGGTATCATCAGCGACGTCACCGTTTCAGACTACGCTATAATAATAACTAATTATGACGCAATATGCTATACCATAAAGCAGAATAGTATAGTAGTCTGAACTGTGCTTTATGCTCCAACGAACTCGTGCGTTTCACGGTGCAGCAATTCACGTTTGCCTCTATTGCAACTTTTCTATCTTCGACCGCATGCAAACCCGTAACTGCCGACCTATCCCGAAAACCGTGTTATCGTCCCCCAGAGTGACCAAACTGAAGACATAAATAAGTCTCTGCTATTAGCTGACTATTATCGAGGCTACCGCTAGCAATGGCACTGGCCTTCGTTGAGGTATTTTGAGATCGATCGATAGGATAGCCCACTAGTCTTGGAGATGTCAAACATCAAATGCTAGCGCATATCTAAGTTATCAATGGTTGCGATACTATAACGCAGTAGAACTGCCAAGGAGTATATATGCATATGTACGCGTTAGTTAATAATTCGACTAATGGCATAGGAATCCAACCAAAGGCAGAGAGTCACATCGCGTCGCCTATCATTAAGCTCGTAGAAACACCTACGCTTGAGAAATTCTAGGTAATTGTACACAATTTCCCTTATTTTAACAAAAATTACACAAAATTATCGGAGCTTATAAGGCGGTATGTGTTAAATTTTTAAATGACATAGGTCTGAATCTGATATTCAGGAGTAAAGTGGTTCATTCTGAGCAATGTATATATTGAACTATTATGAACACGCATTTATAGGATTCATACCCGAAGGGTGCGGTAACCAGTTGCCACAATATATTGTTGTGGTGGCATAAATATTGGCAAACGAGAGCATTTTATTCTTTAAGGCCATAGAATAAAAATCTGGTTGTGTTTTAAAAACTGCTAAGTTAAGCCTGACTAGTTTAATATCTACTCTCTTGGCCTGTTTTTAAGTTAGTTTCTGTCCAAACTAAAACGAACTCTTGCTGTGAAAATTATGTGTCTGTTTTATCTGAGAAAAACTAGACTGAAATAGTTGTCTAGCCTGAATGCTACATAACAAGTCTAGCGAGTATGTACACGTTAATAGCTTGACTAATGCTACAAGTGACCTAATGAAGATAAGTGATCTCACAATAATTTTCATTAAGCTTGTAAAACACTCCTACGTGCCAATAGCCCATCACTCAATAAGTCCCGGGCCTGACTCAATAATATACCTACATAATATTACATTCCAGATAATGAGCTTCTAAAGAAAAAACATTTCGCAAATCGTTGGCTTGGCTACCATTTTGTGTAATTTGGCCAGCAGAGGTTTGAAAACTGTTTGGTTTTGCTGCCTACCAAATATTGCATTTTCCCAATACTAAGAGCGTTTGTCCACCGCCGGCGTCACCGGGACGTCAACGAGAACGAGATGACGGCGCCGAGGTAGCGACACATACATTTACTATGGCCGCCTGTCCACCGCACGCCCGTCGCCCGAGCGCCGTAATCCCGGCCGCCGAGTTTTGGAGTAGATCGGCGTGACCGCTAGAACTCGGGCCGAGATTGTGACGGCCCGATGTACCGTCAATACAAAATACGTATGAACTTGTCCACCAACGCCGGCGCCGTGATGTCGCACGCGCCGGTTTTTGTTTTGTACCGTATTTGCTTTGATTATTGAAATCAAAGGTACTTATACTTATTTTAATAAAAATGGCCAAGAAATTTAAATACGACATTTATTCATTAATAGAACTTGTAGCAAGTAAAGAATGTTTATGGAATAAAATGAAGGATGCGTCCAAAAAAAAAAATTGCGAAGAAATGTATGGCGCGATATTTGTGTCTTTTTTTTTGAGCCGAACTTTGATGGACCACAAAATCAATTAATAAGTAATAACTAATAACAATAAACTGATTGAACCACCGAGATCGGCGCGCGGTGGACAAACGATCGCCGTCACGTCATATTGATCTCGCCCAGAAATAATCTCGTTCTCGTTGACGGTGACGGTGGCGGTGGACAAACGCTCTTAGACTGTCGTGTATCTTAAATATTTTTTTCGCTGACGTACACTCCCTGCAAGTCGAAATCGCGTCCCGGAAGTCCAAAATGACCACTTTGGAGACAAGACCACCTAACGTCTAAAACAATTTTTTGGGACAGTCGCTTTTCTTTGGGAGATCGTTATCTGGAATAATAGAGTTTAGATACGATGCATATAATGTACTACTGACGTATAGGCGACGACGAGTGAAGAATTGACTTTATTAATAAATCTTACATTCCTTTTGAAAGCAAGATCGCCTTTCGAAATTGTTTTCATAATGATTCAACTTCTGTCTCGACAGAGTCGTAAAGTCTGTCCAGAAAAAGAACCACCGTGGCTATCAACTATCAAGTTGTTAGTTACATTAGGATTGGTAATGGCAATTGGCAACCCAAGTCATCCTTCTAAAATTCGTCTTTCTTTGCGCCTTTTGTGATTTCTAGGTAATCTGTGACATAACTATGACGTCGCAGCGGTTCTCTTTCCGTAAGTGATTATAGTACGTATAGTAAATACAAAAAATGACATTAGTACCTGTCTAATACTACTGGTTGTAGTTTACATTTTAATGATCAGATTATAGAGGAATAACAACATAAACAACAAACTTATCGTAGATTGTCGATGATAAAGGCCATTAATTGTGTATTAAAAACACAAAATGTATGTAAAATTCAATATCTGATTATTTTTAAGAGATTGCAGCCTGAAATTAATTGAAAATGTGGTAGTTACTTGAACGTATCAAAAATTAACACTTTGGCTGTGTGTTTATCAAAAAGTTCCAGTGGACGCTTAGCTTATTAAGAATATTTGACACTTTAAAAAAAAGCAGTCGCTTATAAATGGTATAATATTTGGGCCTGTGTTGATTGTTTGTCCATCGTTCACGTCAAAACGGTGCCGGATCGAAGTGATTTTGTGCACAGAGAGAGACCTTAATAGGCTACTTTGTATGGCGAGAAATTATTTTATTGGAATTTTTCATTACCAACTTTTCTAACCGTGATAAAAACTAAGGTAATAATATAATGTGTATATTGTACTCACTTCATTTGTTTGACTATCGTACTCTTCCCTGACTCGCCAGCACCTGAAAATTAATAAAAAAAAAATGTTAGGTACTATTTCAGCCAAATATACAGACAGACGGCATACTGTTTCTGTTAATTGGTTTTATTGTCTATTGTGTGATAAATACAAGTGTACAATCGCAATCAAATAAATAAACCACTTTTCAAACCTTCATAGCCGATTTTTTTTATTAGCCTCTTATCTATATTATTTTATACCTTCACGGGTTGCCTTAAGACGGTTCCCGGAAACGATAGTGTTAACGGTTCCAGGGTACTCAGCGTATTCCTCTTCCTCTTTTAGATGATGGTATTTGTGAAGCTATACTTAACGAATTGCCAGGAGGTGGATTGAGGTATATTTAGATGGAAAAGCCTCTAAGTATGGTTATATTCGTTCATATAAAAGCCATCACTTGAATCTCCGTGAAATAAGTTGAGCGCCGAATGTAGATCATATCATTCATTGCTATTGTAGATACAATAAGGATCAAAAATAATAATAAATTAAAAAATTACACTTTTGTTGCCGCCTGTACAAGAAAACGTGTGGGAAAACATTCGCAATTAGCGAAAAGAAACCGAATTATCATAGTCGGCAATGATACGAGAATATAAACCCGTTAATTATAGGCAAAACGTATACTACGACGTCCACATTATGCATGTCGCTCACGGCTCCTTAAAAATAGCTCTTCAAAATAAATACACACGCAGCAACCGGAGATGCGGAATCCGAGGTCGCTTTGTCGATACTGTTTGATATCTCTAGATTTCTAATTTTATAAGTGTTTGCTTTAGTTTGAAAGATTTGACAGTACCCGGCCGAATGCAATACTCATCTATAGATCTATACTAATAATAAAGCTAAAGAGTTTGTTTGAACGCGCTAATCTCTGGAACTACCAGAAAAAATATGTTTGGATTTGATAGCCCAATTCTTGAGGAAGCTATTTTAACATCACGCTACCTACCCTAAGGTGGTGGATGGGAGTGTAAACTTTGTATTCCTAATAATATCCTACTTACCAACTGCTAGCAGAAATATAATTCAGTATTGTAGATCATTGTATCCCATTTCTACACATGTGATGTTGCAATCGAAAGACCCTGAGCACCCCGTAAATATGTAAAAACGTGCACTATTTTAGTATTATTATAAATTAAATTGACTATAAATAGTATTTAAAGAAGGAAATAGTAATTATGTAAGTGTACAAACCGTACTTTCTAATGAAACGAATAAACCTGTATCTTGGTGAAATAGAACATTTCGTAACCAAAAGTGTTTTTGCTCAGGACACAGAAATCTAGCCTTGTAGGTACGTATGGCCACAACTAAAATGACGTGACCTGCGCGTGCACCCGTCTTCAATTTATAGACTGTGAACGGCCGATCTTTGACCTTCCCATCTAGAGGCATTCAAGCGTTCCAGATTTAATTGTAGAAACTACCTACTTACTTAGTTTATGCTTCAGACATGCGGTGGCATGTAGAGTCAATCATTATATTCGCAACGTAAGATCTTTTAAACAATTCTAATACAGCAAAAACATCACACAACAAAGAGACACTGGTAAACACATGTCCACAAGATAAACTAAATTATGGGTACTTAATTTGACAAGTAGAAAGCGAATGTAATAAAATAGTTTAGGTAACCTAAGATTGCTAACGAATTACAATGTATGTATATTGACACATACATACATTGCTTCACGGGTTACCTTACGGCTCCCGAAACCGTGTTATCGGTCCCAGGGTACACAACGCAAGACCAAGTCTCCCTCTTTTAGCCTATTATATTTGTGAGGCTATACCTAACGAGTGGCCAGCCCCCTTAGACAATGTACGAACGCTAAATCCTAATATTATAATAATAATATAAATTGTAATATTATATGCAGAAACTTATAATCGAATTACAATAATTATATGAAAAATATGCGGAGCCCATAAGAAGCTCAATTTATGCATTTTAACTGCTTAAATATTAAAAAATCCGTAAAACAACAACCGGGTATAACCTCAAAAAATTTGCTAATAGATTAAAACCTTCGCCATTTTTTTCAGCGTTATCTACAGGGTATGGGCAGACGCTAACTTTGAGTTCACGAAAGACGCTAATTGAAGACAAAATAACATAATTACGCTTCGTTTTCTACAAGGAGTTTGTATACAATAAGTATATTCGTCGGTTTCGTCAAAGTGAACGCGTATCGTTAGGTCACATGGTTGTATTTCAGTCGGTCCTATACATAAGTTGTCTATTCTACATTATATTCTATTCGTTTAGTTGTACATTGTCGAAAGCCGCCTGTTCTATGTAGGTAACTATCTCTAGATTCCATTATAATAACACCGTTTAGTATACTTTATTATCTATTGCCCATAATTTGAAATGTGAAGAAAATATTAGACACTTTTTACTACACATTTGCAACGTGCAAAATATCTAACACAAAAATCGCGTGACAAGAAGTTATTTATTCGGGCAGACGCCTCGTGTCAAGTCATTTAAAATACTTTTGAATAATTCGCTTTCAGTTGAAAATGTAATAATGTAGGAGATAGCAATTTATTTTTGGTTTATTTGCATTGTTTCGATTTTATACTCAGCCCATTTTTTGTATTATGAATGCCAAAGTTTGAACATAAATTAAGTACCTACATGCTTTTTGTTCAAGCAATTCGTAATCTATTTGGACAAAATTTAGTACAGTACACAGGAAAAACTAAGCGGGGCAAAGGGGCATTTAATTAATTAGTAAATAAAAGTCAGTTCCTTTGGACAAGGATATATTATTATATAACAAGAGATATAAAAATATTTATTTATTTGGGGACCTTATCTGAATATAAAATTGGAATGCCTAGACTAGACTCTATCAAAACAATAATATAACTAAAATAGAGAAAGGGATGCTTAGTTGCTTTAGGATGGAAAAAATGGATGACAAGAGACTTACGAAAGGTATTATAGAACAGATGAGACTGAAAGAGTTGATCGAGGACGATTTAAAAAGGTAAAATAAAAGCACCTGAAATCGAAAACCATGGTATGAAAAGAGGCGAAAGATCTTTGGTGTGAGCATATGTAAATTAACTATATATACCTAGGTAATAGTTTGATTATTACTAATAAAATAAATTTCTGAAGTTTTTTTGTCGTCGGACAAGCAACATACTTGCAAATGGTAGGTATCTAAAGAGCTTGGTTGCAAATGTTTTATTGCCAGTGGACACTTCACTAGGCAACTGGTACAGTGGTAGGAGCTGGCATCCTAACTTCCTAACTAATATTATAAATGCGAAAGTGTTTGTTCTTCTGAGCAACGAATCGACTTGATTTTTTTTCACAGAGATCGTTAGTTTATTCGGAACTCCTTCGAGATTAATTCTTATGACATTTAAAAATTCTCCACTAGCGAAACCGGTGCGGAAAGCTAGTGTTCGACAGGTTCAATATTTATTTTTTATTGTGAAGCGACCTATTTATTGACTACGTTAAGAATGACGACACAGATAAACAGGGTTTTCTCTTATGGTCATGTTCGCCAACCGATAGCTCCATATGTAGTCAACGGGTGCTAAGTAGTTGGCAGTTAATTGAGGTGTCACGTACGGGCCGGTATGTGTAATAGGTACAATTGGGAAGGCGTGCTACATTTTATTACAATAGGCCCGGTAGCATCACTAGAGTTACATAGGTATGAAGGGCACAGGAAAAGAAGGGGCTCATTCTCATTATTTTGAGTAATCAAGTAATTAAACCTAAAATCTTTATTTTATCAATTACTAATTGCTTAAAAACATTATATTTACCTATCAACACAAGGAACAGTGTACATTTAACACAATAGATTATTGTTTTTTAAAATTAACTTAGTAAATAAAAATTAGTTTAATATTTTATTGCCTTAGGCCCACTTGCGCGTTCCTGGGTTATCCTATTAAACTCTGGGTTAGTTGCAAATCAAGGGTTAAACTAATAATTAGCGGTAATAAATTATTAGTTTAACCCTTGATTTGCAACTAACCCAGAGTTTAATAGGATAACCCAGGAACGCGCAAGTGGGCCTAAGTCTATTTAATCTATGCCTAAGTCCCAATTGTACCTGGAAAGAAGGTGCTCATTGTCGCTCAATGGGCACGTTCTAAGTTCTAACACTGTTTTTTACTTTTTACTTGGTTTGGAATGTAATGAGCGCGTTTTATTCTAAAGTCGGATTTGTTTACTTGGACTTTACGCAAAATCGGCAC
Organism: Nemapogon koenigi; assembly: GCA_963924495.1. NCBI lineage: Eukaryota > Metazoa > Arthropoda > Insecta > Lepidoptera > Tineidae > Nemapogon > Nemapogon koenigi. The sequence goes on from OZ004646.1 coordinate 7,598,334, forward strand.
CTTTTACCATTTTTAAATTCACGTGGTCTGATTGGCCGTATAAAAACGAAGTGAATGGTATAGTTACTTCAAAATAGAAAAATTGGCAATGAGCCCCTTCTTTTCATGTGCCCTTCATATGAAGTCCTCTGCCGCGTCTGTCTGTCTGTGACCTTTTCACGCAAAAACTACTAAACGGATTTTGTTGCAGTTTTCACTATTAGATAGGTTGTTTCACCGGGAAGGTTTACGAGTTTTAATCATGAACCCATCATGTTTAGGAGTTGAGCATTAACCGTATAAGTGAATCAAGTCGGGGAAAAAGTTAGCCCCAGCAAGTTTCCAATTTATCAGAGATGTCAAAACCATATATTTTCACGTGTTTGACAGCTGTCGTGTTTACTAATCGTAGATTAACTCGATCATGTATGGTTTTGACAGTAATTGTAATTTAAGTAATCTCTGATTAAGTTTGACTAACTTTTAGAAATAGGGCGTTACAGATCGCCATCAAAAGGTATTTTAGACAAATTAGAGATCGATTTCAATCCACAGTTGGTAGATTTTCCTTAACTATGTGCTGCCTGGTAGCTAACAATTTATCACCTAGCTAGGGACTAGAATATAGCGAAACTAAAACTAAATTTTAAAATTTATCCAGCAGTGATTCTCAAAAATCTGGGCCAATGCAGTTAAAAACAGCTCTTGCTAGCACGAGTATTTTGCGTTACGCGGTACTATAGTTTACAACAGATTACGGTTCCCCCTAGGTATTGCCAGCACAAGTAGCTGAGGTAAAACTCTATCTTTCATTAGCAAAACTTAAAAGATTATAAATAATTGAGTCCAGGTCTAGAGTACTTTTAGAGTTTGAGAAATCCAATACAATAAGTACCTAGGTAGATAGGTACTTAATTCCAACCAACAATACCTTGCTCTACATATCCATTTTCACATCTCTATTTTTGGTCACACTAATATTAACCACATGACCTCGAAACCCCCATAATAAGGTTGTCCAAACACGAAGGAATAATCGTGGGGGGCGGGGGGATGAGAATGATATTAAATTTCCAAGGGGAAAAGTGACGCGTTATTGCGAAAATAAACATGTGTAGGCTGAAAAAACATTATCAAACAGTACCTAATTAACAACATTTTTTTGTATGGCCGAAAGGTTTCTAAAGGCTGTAAATAAAGGATGAATGACAAAAATTGGGATGTTTCGGATGTTTATTTACCAATATGGTTTAATTTGGTACTATAATCTATTTTTGGTTTGGTACTTTTGAATGGAAACCTTACAAAATTACGTTACTTGATGACAAAAGATGACGGCTCTATCTACAAAATATACTAGCGACCCCGCCCCCGGCTTCGCACGGGTACAATATGGGATTACAACAGTTTGAATACCTACGTAAATACGCTTACAACCACTTATTTATTAGAAAATTGTGTAGATCATTTTATTCTGACAGCGTACGCCATGAAAACTCGCTGGGCTGACTTTTTCCGCCGACTGTTAATTCTCAGCTCCAAACATGATAAGTTCATGTTTAATACTCGTAAACCTTCCCGGTGAATTAAACCGCAACAAAAACTACGGAGTTTTTGTGTGAAAAGGGCATGTAGACATCTATCATCATGTAGTGATGAGCGAAAAAGTTCATGCAGCCCGCCCCTCAGAGCTGAGTTCTTAGCTGACGGTCATAAGTCATTACAGAAACTGTCAAAGTATTATGAGTTAGAGAGATGTGGTTGTAAGCACTTGCCGGCAGAAAACCTCTTTTGTATTCTAAGCCCCCCTCTACAAATTCTTGTAGCGCTTGTCGGTACGCCGCTGGGCCGATATAGAAGAAAGAAAAAAAACCTCTTCTACCAGCTGGCACAAAATGAGTGAACAGCATTTGTGGGGGGAGTACTTCTCGGTCAGTCTCGGTTGTAGGAAAAATATTTTCTGCCAATTTACTCCCTGCATTTTTTTATATACCTATATTTTTTTTACCGAAATACTTAGATTATAGATAGACACTTGGTAAAGCGTAAAAAAGAACAAATAATAAAACACGTATTTCAGCATTTTTCAAACATTAAATACTAAACTGTTTTTTTTTTGCATGGGAATAACAAATTTTTCATTGGATTTTACTTCAAACTTTGTTAAGATTACGTAATTTTGTCAATGATCCTAATTCTACGCGGACGAAGTCGCGTGCAACAGCTAGTACCTAATATGCATATTTATTTTCGTATGCAGTTTACTGCACACCTACCTACCTACCTACTTGTATTACCCGTGCAAATTCAGTGGGTCTCCTACATAATCTCTAAAATGTTTTGATATAATTTTAGAATATATATGTACATAAGATATAAAAGTACGTTCTATAATTATTCATTTGCTATAATTTTTTTAAACCTAAAATCGATTTCTGTAATTTTCAAAATACCTATTATCAAAATATATAAAATTAAATTATATAATTATTCATTTGCTATAATTTTTTTTTACCCTAAAATCGACTTCTGAAATTTTTAAAATCACTATTATCAAAATATATAACAAATCGAAAATTACTGCAACAGGTTAAGATTAACAAAAACTACTGTTAATTTTAATATGTAATAGTACCTACTTATTTAAACTGATTTCAGAATAGAAAATTATTTTTTATGCTTATATATTTGTAAATGTATATAGAATGAAGTTATACTTAAAAAAATATAGTGAGTACAATTATTTTATCAATCCATTAGAGCAACTGATATTATAGATTAATAAATTTATAGAAAATGAATTTATATATTTAGAAAATTATAATAACTGCAATTAGAGAAAAGTAGCCATTAGTGCAATTGAAATTAGATATTATAAAAATTATAAGACTTGAGATTATATATTTTCAAAATTATAGTAACAGCAATTATAGAAAACAATACGTTATAGGAATTAATATTATAGATTTAAAAAAATATATCAAACACATATATAGATTTTTAAAATTACAGGATCTAAATTTATAGAAAATGAATATTTATAGCAAGTAAAATTATAGCTTCTGAAATTATATATTTTTTTTAGAGCATTTGAGAGGATACCAAATTCGGTGTCGTACTTAGTCTTCGCGTGTCTCGATACAAATAGTCTTAAAAGAATGATTTTACTACTAAAATAAAAGGCTCAATTATAGTACATGACATATCTCTTCTCAGTCGTAGTCTCTTCACAGAGCAGTCGTGGTCAATCATGGCGGTCCACAGGCGACGCCCAACCTTGCGCCATGTCTCTCTCGCCGAGGCCTTCCTTGCACAGTCATTCAAGGAGGTGTTAGATAATGACTTCATTTGGACGGTCCAGCGCAAGGGAGAACCAGTTTCTCTATGGACTGCACGTCTCGTCGCGTAACATGTCCAAATAACCGAAGGATACTAGATTGAACGACAGCCGACAGTCTCAGTCTCTCCTTGACATGAAGTTCCTGGAGGATGGAACCATTTGTGCGGTGCTGGGTCCAAGATATACCCAGCATTTTTCTCCAGCACTACATTTCCAGTGCGTCGATTCTCTGCCGTTCCCTTTCCTTTTTTGTCCATGTTTCCGCTCCGTATAAAAATATGGGGAACACAGCTCTTACGGGTCTAAACGGGTCTTAGTAGCTTTTGTAATGTTTGGGTCCCTCCATGTCTTAGACAGCCTATCCATAGCAGTTCTAGTGACAGCCACGCGCCACCGTTACAAGTCACCAATGATCCCAAGTATATGTATGATTGGACCGACTTGGCAGTTTCCAATTTCGGTTATTGCCGTTGCGTAACATGACATATATTGTTTTGAAATGGGTTTTGCTGAAATTTGCAAAATTGTTTTTTTGTAAACAATTGCAAGTAAACGGCATTCTGAATGTACCGCTATTTATATTTTATTTTTTAAACACATTTTTATACAGATTGACAGTTTATATTATTCTAAACATATCTCTCTCCAAAAAAGTTTACCTTCTAAAACAGACTGTATAATACAAGGATAATGATATACTTCGTTTTGCGTTTCGATACAAATGTTTCATTTGCAGCAGGATATAAATATTATAAGCTTTATTTGAGTAGGTAAATTTCAAACTGCCATATGTCCACTTCATTGAAAATTTGAGGAATACACATTTTAAGTTTTACATTAAGACGAGGAACGACTTAGAAATTTTTAATCGTAAGCCACGCCCTAAACTTGTGGTTCGGGCGCATGAGTGGTTCGAGCGCAACGATCACGTCATGCAAGAAAACGACGGCGCTTTGTCCGTTCTTGCTGCAGAAGTGAGAAGGGCATAATGTGTCGCTTCTCGGAATAAATGACGTAAGCGGCACATTACAAATAAATAATTTATTAAAAAACGATCACATGCAGGGAAAAATCTTGTTAATCAATACTAGGTACTGAAATTACCTACAGATTCGTATAAAATTTAAACGTAAATCCCTTCAGAGTATGGTCGTATTGACTAAAAAGGTGTTTTTGAAGAGGTGATTTCAAAAATTTAAGTCATCGAGAAAATTTTCACCAATCATGTTTTCATCCTACACAATACTAGATAAAATCCTCTAGTTTTCGATGCCCAAATTGTATGTTCATAGCATTCGTAAAATTCGGGAATTTCAGTTCAGCAATCAACCAAAATTATTCGTTCCTCCCCTTAATGTTAAAGTACAGTTAAAGTAAAGATTTTCTTACATCAAATTAATACACATTTATGTAAGAATGTTTTTAGAAACTATAAAAAGATGAAATATAGTTTGGACTTATTGAAGTTTGATATTTAGTTTTGATTTAAACCATATGGACTTATATTATACTCGTTTGAAAAATATCAACTTCTATTATAGTAAATGGGCCGCACTGAGTACCTAATTTTTTTTATAATTTTCGTTTTCATCCATTTTCGATTAAAAAACAGCAAAAGCATAACCACAAAGATCTAAACTCCCAACAAGACTGACGCCATATTGAGTGAATGACGATCCCTGATTGGTCACAAAGGACTTGAAAAAAACTTACATATTTAACGGTTTTTTTCAAGGCAATGTAAAGGAGGTACTTATGGAGTTTTGAAGTAAACAGGTAAACTCACATTTATACAGTGAATAGGTACGACCAAATTAAAAAGTAAAATTTTGGTATCCGTGGACTTTGTTAGTTTGATATTTACCTACTCATTTATTCCTGTAAAGCAGGGGTCGGCAAGCAGCGGCCCGTGGACCATCTAGGTGCGGCCCGCAAGCCTGAGGTCCGCAAGAAAGGTACCGTTTTGGAACGGTTTTTTGATTTGAGGAAATAAATTGGTAACTTCATGGAGATGAAAGGAAAGCCAGCTTACTAACAAGCAGTGGATTATCGATCTTGGTTTTTTGACTGATTTGATTATGGAACTGAATCAGCTCAACAAACGCTTGCAGGGAAAATGCAAATTGATTTGCGATATGTATTCAGATCTAAAGTCATTTGAGATGAAACTAAAACTTTTTATCAAGCATATTGATGAAAGAAAGGTTGACCATTTTCCTAATTGCAAGAAATCCGTGGGAGAAGCTGGAGATAATTTTGAGTGGCAAAATATTACAATGAGAAACGTGTTAACTGAGTTTGTAAATAAGAACTCCCTTAACATGGAATTTTTTCAAAAAATATGTCTGTTTATATAAAAATAGGTGCGGCCCGCACTGATACTCTGGCAACATTTGTGGCCCTGCTATAGCAAAAGGTTGCCGACCCCTGCTGTAAAGTATAATTCTGCATAAACATTTCTTTTGGTTTTGCGTTTCAATATTAGAGATACCTATATATTAATTTGTAATTTTTTTTATCAAATATACCTATTGTATACTAGCATTCCCCCCCCGGCTTCGCCCGTGGATATTTGCGAACAAAATAAAATATACCCTACAGCACTCATAGATAATGGCTTGCCTGCACTACCCCTACCCCTACCCCGATCCCTACCCCTACCCCTGTCCCTGCCCCTACCCCTACCCTACCCTACCCCTACCCTGTTTCCCACGACTTCGTACGTGTCTATTTCAGAATGTTGGCAAACATACACTTCGTACATAGCTTTTGTCATGTTCACCTCTGCCCACCCCGTTCCCGTCGTCATGCCGTGATGGTATATAGCCTGTCACTCACGAAGAATGTAGCTTTCTAATGGTGAAAGAATTTTTAAAATCGGCCCAGTAGTTTCTGAGCCTATTCATTACAAACAAACTTACAAATGTTTCCTCTTTATAATATTAGTACAGATTAGTAAGTTTGAAAGTTTAGATGTAGAAAGTAATCTCCGAATTTACCAACTTATCCGATTTAAAAAAATCTTTAATCAATATTTAGAATGGACCTTCAGGGTAGACGTATTATTATGCTATATATATTATCCTGTTAAAATAAAACGTCATGAAACACTGCTATTTTCTCTCTCAGGCGTTACGATATATTATATATATTCTATTTCCACGCGGGTAAAACCGTGGGAAAAAGAATGCTCTATAAAATGTGCACATCATTTATCTTCCACCAACGCTTCGGAAAAAAACCGACACTGAATAATTTATTTTTTATTTATTATTCTTTGAAATAAACAAAGGATTGTAAATACATATCAGACAATAACCTAGAGTTACTCATTCATAACAATACTTTTGCATTGCCTTCTAAGCAATCTATGACACAGAATTTACTGAATTAATTAATTCAATTACTTGTGTTAATACAGAATATATCAACCTTTATGATGTAATTAAGTAACAAACCCTATACTAATATTATAATGAGGAAAAGTTTGTAAGAAACTATTGATCCAATTCTGAAAGTTCTTTTACTAATAGGAAGCTACATTATCCCAGAGTGCCATAGGCTCTATTTTATTTTGTTCGAAAGTATGCACGGGTGAAGACGGGGGCGGAAAGCTAGTGCCCCATAAAAGCATAACAAAACATAACAAAATATGTGAAATCATACAAACACATGTTTTGGTAGAAACAAGTGGTAACCACATGTTCAAGATCAAGGAAAATTTACATCATTCACCTTGTCCTCAACAATAATGTTGGAATAGGTTCAATTATTATTTGTTTTGGGTATTTTTAGGGTTAATTTCACATACTTCTAAATCACTACATATTATAAAACAAAGTCCCCCACTGTATCTGTGACCTTTTCACGCAAAAACTACTGAACGGATTTAGATTCAATTTTCACTGATTCTCGAGGAAGGTTTACAAGTATTAAACATTAACCTATCATGTTTATGAGCTGAGGAATAACAGTATTAGTGAATCAAGTCGGAGAAAAAGTTAGCTTGGTTTAAGAAAGTTTACATGGTGTATGCTGTCTAATCAGTCGGAGATATAACAACATGATATAGGAAAGAATTGTGTAGAATAAAATAATCTACAAAAATCAATTAAGTAGACTCTAGTAATATCTCTAATAGATAGTATTATAAGTATATTTTGTATTAGGTATTAACATTTTTATAAAATTAATATTTGTCTGTTTGTCCCTTGTAGACTCAAAAACTACTGGACCAATTATGTTACTGTTTGTGCGATTAAATATATTGTTTTACAAGGAAGGTTTGGGTGTATAAAATAAAAGCTAGTATGAAATATAAATATGGACTCTGCTTAATCCTACAGTAAGTAGGATTTTATAAAAAAAGCCTGTTTTATAGAGGTATTTTAAGGTATATTAAGGTATATTGGTATAAATTGGTGTTTTAGAGATTGTTTGTGATTTCAAAAAGGGCCTTACTACAAAACAGTGTTAAACAAGTGTTTTAAAACTATGTTTTATCACTCTATTATAAATCTCTCATTCAATATGAAAGACTAAGACAGGAATATGTTTAATTAAACTAAACACTGGTTAAACAGGTAAGGGGGCAGGTGTCTAATTTAAAATATTCATCTTCCTTAAATATTTAGATTAGGTAATTCATACAGGCACATTTTTTTAATCTAAGTTTTTATATCTATCTACCTACTTTGACTCAAATAAGTACTTGCATATTTATATCAAATAAGAACGTTTGTAAAACTAAAAATAATCTCAATTAACTTTACCTATAAATAAACACAAAACAAACTAAAATTAGACTAAAGAGGTGAATGTCACTAGTGAGGAAGTGTTGGCCAGCGTTCAAGAACTCAGTAGTCACCAAATGGTGGAATCCCCAGTACCAACCTACTATTCACAGTTTGACAATGACATCAATGTCTGATTCATTACTAGTAGATTGTATTAACAGGTAAAAAACTCTTGTTAATTATAATTAACCTATGCAACATTTAAGAGTATTTCAACAAACAAATAGTGTGGGAAATTCTTGCTTATACCAAAATACAGGTATATAATGCTAATGACTGATATTATAGCTGTTGAAATAACTTGACTAAAATAAACTATTATAATAAAATTAAACTACCCCACTAAATTAAACTATCAATGTATTTTTGCACGAGATTTAGGTTATAGATACGAAATCATAAGAGATATTGTGATCAGTGACTACTTACATAGTAAAACTGATGAATCATATTTTCAACTTATCCTTTGGATGATAAGCAAACTGTTGATCATGTACCCAGTACCTACATAATTTAAATGTATGCCTTACATTTGCAGTGCCTATACAAAAATACAATAGTAAAATCAATATAGATTACAGAGATTGATAGAGGATGGCATCATAACTATTGTTAACAGGTTGTAGATATGCATAATTTCTGTCAGTTCCCAGGCAATCAACCATAACATACATATATTCATTAGGTAGCACGGAAAAGCCGGCACATACCAGAATATTGATGAGTGACAAGAGAAAGCTGACCGCATCAATATTCTACTGCCTATAGGAAGACGGCCGCTTCCCTTTATTACGGCGGAATCAATTATAGACCGGGGCGGGCATGTACCTAGTAGCAACAGCTTAATGTCCTTGGCGGCCTGGACGCCGTCTTCCTTGAGGTTCCTCTCGATCTGGCGACTGCGGGCGGCTGCCGCTCGCTCCTCTGCTGACTGCGCGCACCCCATGTCGGTGGTCGGCGGCCCGGGAGCCGGGCGGCACTCTCACCGCGATTTCCGCATGCAACTTCACAAACCCACAAACACTTCACACCGGCAGACCGCGCTAGGAATCGCTATCGATTTTACAAAATCCGTTTTACTAATGGCGGCCGGATGAGACCGCTGCGCTCCGCACTCCGCACTCCGCGACGACCGCGCCCCGCTCGACTGACGCTCGGGAATTTCCGTGCGCGTTCGGCTACACATGCGTAGTGATGCGCATTGCGCACATTGCGCACACGAACGAGATAAATAGATTATCGACTCTTTTCCTCTCAGTTATCCTTTAGTTAGTACATTTATGACAAAAATAATCCAGTAAATGCTTCATTATATGAAGTTTATAAGTGACCATCACAATGAATAACACATAGATAATTAGATATTCATACTATTTGGAATAACATACTCCAAACCAAACCACCTGTCATTACTGGTTAAAATACCTACTTTTTTACTTACCTACACTGAAATAGCAGATCCATCCCAATTTTCTCTTTATTCGTGCAAAATATAAAACTATTAATTTAAAAATATTGATTGATTATTATAAAAAGCTGTATATTCATTAGCAACCATTGCCCAATACCGAACTACCAAAAAAAAATAACATTAAAGGCGGTTACATTTAAACATAGATTTAGAAAATGTAAAATAGGTTTCCTAATTTGCGAAAATCTATTTGTTTTCTTTCACGTCCAAACAGAGCATCAGATCGACGTAATATTTTTGCACAAAGATAGTTGGATGGCCGGAGAGTAACAGCTACTTTTATGCTCTTTTATCCCGGAAATCCTGTGTACAAATTTAATATCTTGTCACATTTCAAAAATTTCCAAGGGCGAAACCTAAAGCTAGCACGTAATAAATCATTTTTTACCCGATACGGAATTTTATAAGTGGCATGCGAGTGAAGTCGTGGTTAAGTGAGAGGATTGCGTCCATTTATTTCATTTTAAAATTATTTCATAAGTAGCTACTTTACTTATGAGGTATAGGTAGGTACTTATTTGAATTTTAACATGTAATTATGTATTTTTTAAAGTACTTATAAGTAATACATATTATGTAGGTAAATAAATTTTGCGTAAAAAATAAAATAAATAATAACCCGCAAAGAGCATCTCCGATGAAAAAACTATGTGGTGTCTATATTCTGTCCGTCGGTCACAGCTTTGAGCTCATTTTCTCCGAATCTATACTGGACGAAAAATGTTGAAAAACTTGGTACATAATATATAAAGTTTCAAGACCCAATCACGGACGTACAAATTACGATTTTGGGGGGGAAATTAAATTTTTCAAATGCCCCAATTCAAATGAAAGGGCTTGTTAAAAGGATTTTTTTATTTGAAAATTGACCCCCCCCCCCCCCCATCTCCGAAACTACTGAGTCTAAAATTTTGAAAAAGGTAGGGATTATAGGGTCTCTCTTATAGTTTACAGGAAAACCTAAACGAAAATCCTGTCTTAAAGTTTTGACCGAAAAATGGTAGTCGTACTCGCAACTTGGCCAATTATTCAAAAAAGGTTCAGTTATCCGGTAATATACATATATCTACAATATTAATCCTATCAAAATCAGAACTTTACATTTCTAAACCTAGGAGAAAAGAGGTTACAGGGGCGAACTATTTTTGCGAAGATATTTTGAGGTAGTGCTAAAACACAGCTAGGGCAAGTTGTATTGAGCTTTAGCCCGAGTGGGCCTGTATCTCTAAAAAATGTATATAAAGAAGAGACTCAATTTTATAGGGATATAAAGAGTACAACTTTTAAAAGAAAGAAAATGGGTCTGACATGGATTTTTCGAGCGACGAGGAAATTCCCGTACTTATAGTGACGTCAGTAACTTGTCAAATTCCGAGTGGGTGGAGCTACCCACTATACCCACATTTCTCGCCGGCCCTGTTTGGAGTCCAAGTTTGACCGTGTCGTATAACATCGGAATCTCTGACCGACTATTCGTAAACAGATATGTTATAACATACATAGTATAGGAATAGATTGATTGATCATATTCATCTGAGCCTTACTCGTAGTTCTGTTGATCATCTACGTACTCATGTACTCATATTTATGATTTCTAGGAATTCTAGGTTTATAGGTCTCCGTTGTCTCTGCATAATTAATATTTACCTACTTAGTAAAGTTGTTCGTGATGTTTATAGAATTATCTTACCTACATTTATACCTTACTATACTTCGTACGTGTTGTATTAGGAATACAACGTTTACACCGCATTTCACCCTCTTAGGCATTGATTTTCTAAAAATCCGTGCACCTCTACCTACACCCCCTAAGGAAGATACCTTCCAATTTACATATTTGTATCTTCATGTGCATTGATTGTCAGTCAGTCAGCGATGCAGTAACGGATGTATAGATTTGAATGTACAATCAAAAAAACCGAGCGGAGTATAAAATAGTACCTTACCTATAGTATACTAATTCACCGAGACTTTGTAAATTAGTAACTCTCGCTGGAAAACAAGGCATAGAACAGATTATATATACCTATACATAGCTTGATAGCCAGGTACCTAGGTAAAAAAAGCTTTGTAGCAAGTAGCGGGGAATTTCACCGATCACCTGGTGTCCCGATTCCAATAACACAATTATTAGTCAAATAAGGAATATTGACATTGTTGGTTACTGATCGACTCCCAAAAGACTTAGCGTGATGTTTTATATACTTTCTAAGTTCGCTGCTTCCCCGTTAATCAATCTATCGGATCGCGTAAAAAGTAACAAAATCGGTCCTGTAGTTTTTGAGCCTACACGGGACAATCAAACATACAAACACATACATTTTTATATAAATAAGTAGGTACCTAGGTATAGAGATCACAGATCAAATAAACTCAACTCAACCACAGCACAAGTAGGTACCTACTTGCTTATGCTTACACCTAGGACCTAGGTATATATAATAGATATAAAATGCAGTGAATATATATTCTATAATACCCTAGTACCCAGCCATAAGCCATCATATTATATCTAACTCGACGTACCCTAAAATCTAACCGAATAGTTAAAGTAAAGATTTCATTGTCAATGTTGCCTTGATTTGATCAACAGGCCGCTTCTATTAGCGGATGTAGATGGAGGCTCATCGATAATGCAGAATGCGCGGGGGGATGCGCGTCAAGACAATCACTCACCGAGCAATAGCAACTTGATGTCCTTAGATGCATTGGCACCGTCTTCCTTCAAGTTCTTCTCGATCTGTTTGCTCCTGGCGATGGCCGCGCGCTCCTCTGCGGACGAAGCACACCCCATGGCTATAGCGCGCACTGCCTGGGTCGCTACACGGGGCAGCGCCGGGCCCTTGGCATGCTCGCGGGTCGCCGTCGCGGTCAAAACTCGCTCGGGGCGCGACTATGGCCGCCCGAGCGTTTGCCAATCGTGCCGTAAGGTAGCACCGCGTCGTATACCGACGCTAGAATGGAGGCCGGAGAAAGACTGCCGCGCAACCTCGCAGCGCACACTGCCAGTCTAGGCCGCCACGCTTCTGCGCAGACTCGTCTTCGCCACCTCGATATTAGCTCGGCGAACTATTTTACAATTACATCTTATTATATTCTAATAATTACCCACTGTACAATGGACAAGTACCTACCTACTTGAGAACTTAATTATAGCTCAAGCTAACTACAGGAAAATCGTACGTGACTCCATCTTCACGAATGGTACCTAAACACAATACGTTTTCCTTCTAATGACATGGTATAAAAATAGATCTGCATTTACATAAAAGGATGTTACTGGTATATATCGGAAAGTAAGTAGGTATAGGACGAGCTCGTAAAGTACCTATAGGTAGACATAAAAACAGGTAAAAGTAATGAGGTAATATATCAATGGAGGTAGGTAATGGATATTCTTAGGTTCCCGTTCCCGAGAACTGGTTTAGCCAACCTCTCACGTCAAGTTTCAAGTTGTAGTTTTTCTAGTTTCGAGTTTCTCTCCATGGTCTAGGTGTAGCTCTAGCTATTTTTGTCATACCCACTAAGAGCTATATCTTCAGAATTTTATCCTTCATTCGACATTTATCTTATTATTGAACAAAACGAATCCTCCCAACCCAATAGTCTTATAGTACTGAACACAGAGCAAGTAAGTACTGAATATCTGCCGGGCTAGCATGACCAATTACGAAGAAAGAAATATATAGTATTCTGTATCAATTTATGACATTTGCCATGTAATCCCTAGATAATTTGTCTACTTTTGACGTTTGACCGCGAAATAAACGCATTGATATATAAATTTGAATTTAAGGTAGGTATATTTTGTTTTTAAGTTTGAAGTATTTGATATCTATATCTGATCTTTTCTAGATTGATGGGTTTGAAGCAATAGTTTGTAGATATCATAAATAAAAAACTACATAGAGTACTGCGTTTTAGTCAAAGAGGAGGTATATAAATCACGTGTACTCTGTTTGTTTTTGTTTTTTTTAAGTCATTAATTTTTGTTGAAATACCATAAACTTATGTTATTTATCTTCTTCTTCTTCTTTTTTATTATGGCTCCACCAATGTTCATCGGTGATTTGCCAATGTCAAGTATTATAGCCTTTATAGTGTATATAGCCGGTAAATCGGTATTTAAGATAATCCCGCCGACCGTGATATGTCTTATTAATCACTGATTAATCACAACCATCACAGCGCGAACAGGATTAAACTGGATTCCACATCACGCCACGACGAAAACGCGTGCGTATGTCGCCATGACCGGATGTGGAATCCTATGTTATTTATCATTGAGTTTATTTCGCGGTCAAACGTCAAAAGTAGACAAATTCGTGACAAATGTCAATAATCGATACAGCAGACTAAGTACATATATATTTCTTTCTTCGTATAGTCATGCTAGCTCGGCTAAGTAGAACAAAGTAAAAAGCGATTGTAATTTCTCCGGATAGGTACTGTGAATCTAAATAAATATTATGGTTTTATAAAAAATAAATAAGAAAAAAAATTAAATGTGCGAATGAAATGAGTTGTATGTCTATGCCTCCTCACTTTTGGTTTTGAGTAGCTTTATGATCGCTGTATACGTTTGCCAATAGATTTGTTTGTTTGCTTTGTCAGTTTGTAATTAAAAAAATAAAATAACCTGTAAAAACAAGTTTGTTGTGGTGATGAATGATTCATTATTTTTAAATATAAATTATCTCTTTGATTTGATTATTATTTCTATAAAAACTTCGAAGAAGCAACTACACTGTATATTTCCCGATAAACCGTAACACAAAGGGGGTGAACGGTGGTGAATATGGATTCAGACGATGAAATAGAAGAACCAAGTTTTTCATGGCAAGGTAGTTCTGGATCTATAATACTTATCAATTGCTTTGAAACAGCGTCACTAGGAACAACAAAAGTAGCCTACGAAGCAACTTGCGAATTGGTAAGAAGGATTATGAGACAGTCAAGCTCAAATCTTATTGGCGTTTGTCTGTACGGCACTCAAGATTCTACTACTACTGGCCTGGCTGTACCTAATATGGTGCAAATCTTGTCATTGGCTTCACCGACCTTGGATGATTTAAAAAAGTTATTGTCTGATAAAATTGAAAAATATGGTCAGACTAATGATTTCAAGTTAACTGATGTGCTCTGGCACTGTAGCAAAATGTTCAAGCAATGCAGCAAACGGTTATCTGAGAAGTCTGTTTTGATGCTCACCCGACTGGATGTGCCTCCAACCAATTTGGATGCTGCCAAGATTCATCAGACTTGTAAACGGGTTATGGATTTAATACACTTAGGTATAGATTTGAAGATTATCAATATTTCTGAAGATAAATATGACATTCATCCATTTTACCAGGAATTATTGGAAGCAGCAAATAGAAATAACAGTATAATTAATATACCAGAACCTGTGTGGAATATTGAAGACATCTGTAAGCTAATGCAACAGCATACACACCGCCATTTAGCTCTAGCACGTCTCAGCTTTGATATTGGTGATGATCTGTGTATAGGTGTGGGAGTATATAAACTTGTAATGCCGTGTCCAAAACCTAAAAGTATGCATATTTCAAGCAGTACTAATGATGTTCTTGCTACATCAAACAAAGTAATGAGAACTGCTGTTGATGAACCTCTTCCAGGAACCAGCGGAGAAAGTTCCCAGAATGGTATGCCCAAAGAAGTGCCTTTACTGAAATCTGAAACATTGTACTATCAAATATATGGCAATGAAAAAATAGAATTCACTCAGAATGAACTAGAGAAAGTTAAGAATCCATTTCCACCTCGTATGCTGAAGTTATTAGGCTTCAAACCATTCCATACTTTGTCTAAAGAAAAGTGGTTTTTGAGTCCATGTGCTTTTCTCTTTCCAAATGAGAGTATTGTTGAGGGATCAACTGTAGCCTTCAAAGCCTTGCATCAGGCGTGTATAGAAACCTCTATGTTACCAATATGTGTATTGTGTTCTCGAGCAAATTCAAAGCCTAAAATTGTAGCCTTGTCTCCATGTATGAAGCCTGTTGGTTTGAACATTGACATTGGGTTTGACATAATTTACATACCATTTTTGGAAAATGTCAAGAATATTACTGGTATGGTAGATGATGATGCTATTGCTATTGATGAAGGACACAAAAAGTTTATGAAAGATATGGTGAAATCTTTGAAATTTGATTTTAAATCAGACACATTTGAAAACCCTGTGTTGCAGTCTATGTATAGAGCAATAGAAGCCCTTGCATTAGAAGAAGAAGAATTACAATCATATTGTGATACTACACAAAAAGAACCCACACATTTCCAGCATATAGATGCTCAGGCGTTTGAAGAACTTTTTGGACCATTTGGTGCAATAGCTCCTAAGAGACCTGCAACATCTAAAGGTGATGGCCCAGCATCAAAAAAGGCACAAGAACCAGTAGAAATGGATGATGAAGTATTTGAAAGTAGACTACATTCATCTAGTCTACTTAAATATACAAAAAAGGAGCTCAATGATATTATAAAATGGAAAAATATTCCAGCTAAAGGAGCTATAAGCACATTTAATAAAGATAGATTAGTTGATATAATAAATTCACATTTCAATGTTAATTAATATTATATAATTATTTGTAATATCATTCAATTTACTTCAGAACATTAGTTGTTGCTAAAATATTAAGTAACTTTTATTAACCAGTATTTTTGTAGATGTTACTGTCCATAAAATGGAATTAAGAGATTTTGTTATCATTATAAATGGTGTTTAATGAAACAATAATACAATATTTTTGCTTATATTGAGGCCTTTTTATTTTTTTCAAGCCCCAAAAGTATGTGTAAAATTTCAAGATTGGACCATGGCTTGTGGTGCAGTAACAATGTCCACTACAGCTGTCACTTTATAAATACATATCCCAAAACAAATAAAACCAAGAGTTTATTTTAAACAATTAAATATTTATTATTGAACAGCAGCATGTTATTAAAATTTATATGACGTCATCAGTGCAATAATATCTAAAATTAAATTATTCTAAATATATTGTTCTACTTCTAATCATATATACAAGGACCCATCAGCAGGACCTAAATGATGAATACCAATAAGTAAAGCATCCACCAATGTCCACACTCCGAGACCACCAAAACTAAATAATTTACCAATGCCCTCTTGCCAGTGGCCTAGGTAAAATCTATCTGCGCCAAAACCACCTAAGGTCAAAGCTAATACAAGCGCTGTCCCCCACCGAGTGCCAGCAGTCCAGGAACATCGGATTTTTTTCAAGAAACGCCTCTTACCCAAACATACAATGTGATTTGATACAGTGCAGTTTGTCCTGGTAACAAAATAGATTATTATTTAGTATTTGGGTTATTTCAATATTAAGCAGAAGTGCAGCCAAAATAAGCTACTGTGATCTCCCTTTTCAATTTCATTGCATTCAGGAATTTCAGTAAGCGTTTTTTGCAGTTTATGTTACACATAATTTTTTATTTGTAAGTTAAATTATAATCTTTGGCATATATAGTAATCAATAATCAATCATAGATACCACATACATACAGACCTTCACACCTGTTTCCCAAAAGCGGTAGGCAGAGTATGGAGTGCCACTTCACTCGATACTTCTCTTATTCATCCACATCCATACATCATTTCATACATGCATGTCTAGTTTTATTACTGCATATTTCACCTTTTTTAAGGACATCAGATATTTGATTAATTAATGTTCCTTTTGGTCCTCCTAAAAAATCCTAACTAATATTAAAAATGTAAGAGTGTGTTGTTTGTCCTTCTTTTTTCCTTCAAGTATACAACTGGTTTGTTGCAATACAGGTTCTGACCTAGTGTAACAACACCAGCAGCCTAATTGCGTAACTTGAAAGCGATCCAATCACTATCATTTTTTTACAGATAAAGGTCTAATTTAGCCCCGCACTTTTCGAAATGTGTATTTTCGTTAATTGTACTACATTGTGCTGCGTTTGTGCCGTACTGTGCCGCAAAAAATAGCTCAATATCTCAAACCGTTTTTGAGAAAAAAAATAAAAACGAAAATTTCACGTTTTTAATTGTTTTTATTTTTTTTCTCAAAAACTGTTTGAGATATTGAGCTAATTTTTGCGGCACAGTACGGCACAAACGCAGCACAATGTAGCACAATTAACGAAAATACACATTTCGAAAAGTGCGGGGCTAAATTCGACCTTTATCTGTAAAAAAATGATAGTGATTGGATCACTATCAAAGTTACGCATATAGGTGGCAGGAGCTCACAATCGTTTTGTAAATTTTTTTATGTAAATAAAGTTTTTATTTATTTATTTATTTTTGTACAGAGATAGGTTACTTTTACAGAGGGCCGACCCCAAATAAAATGGGAAAGGGCCAGGCAAAGAAGAAGAGATAGGTTACTTTTTATACCGAAAAAAGATAGTATATAATATACTTACATATAATATTTAAGTGGTGATGCTATTGAGTTGCAATTAGCCTTTTGGTCACACCGATAGTCCCATTTGTCAGTTTGATAACAAAACCTGCACATTGCATTTCTGTTAAAGGTTTTAGTGCCCTGAAATGTTAAATATTTACAATAAAAAGAGGGAAATGGTTATGGAGGGGAATTGTTGTGCGTACATATAGCCATTTCTATACTATAAAATAACCCAGCAATACCCCGCATCCTACTCCCATTTATCACTGATGACAATCAGTATCGACCACAGCACAACAGGTCATCCCCACATCACAACAGGTGATTCTGCCACAGTGCAGTCAACCAAAATACAGTCTCCCACATGAATGTTGGATTCATAGTGCATCAACCTCTGGTCTACTGAAACCTGCATTTCAGTTGGGGAGTATTCTCTTTTACAATAAGTTGTTGGATTGTTGTGTGTAGGTATAGCCATTTTTATAGTCTATTTGAAAAAGAAAACTTTGTAAACTAACAATAAAATTTGATGTATGACATTGTTCATTTATATACAAACTAGAACTTTATTGTTACTTACATTACAAACCACTTTTGGTCGAACAGTGCAAGTGTAATCATCATGCCCTCCATAACGACAATCAATTGATCTATCACAGGTAATGCAGGGGTAATGTAAGGAGGAGCATTCCTCCATAGACACCTCATTGGTAGGACAACTTTTTAAATAATCATCATTATCACTGAAGTTCACATCTTTATTATTTGCATCGTCTTTTACTTTGTTTTCTTTACTGTTATTATCCATATTATTGTTAGCTGTAAATTATGACAGAGATACTGTACAACCCGTATGAATTAACTTCGCACCTTGCTTAAAATTAAATTTGTTTAAGTGTTTAAGCCTTTGAGCTCAGTAAACAGCATCTTTGTTACCATTGCCTGTCTCATTTGTTTGTAAAGTTGTAAGTTACTTCTCTGGCTGTTATGCCTATAACATCACCAGGGCCAGGTGTCTAGTTAACTCTCATTTGTAGTATAAATGTTTACTGTAGTATTGACCTAATAACATTATGAACTATTAGATCACTTAATAAAAAAGTATACCTGCTAAATTTTAACTGAATAAATTGTGTAAACTGTAGGTGTCTTGATATTTATATTGATGTAATTTTATGAATTTTACTTACCCATGTCAGTAATATGAATGGTATTAAATATCACTAATAGAACAAGAATTAGACAGTCTTTGATGCCTATCCTTACAGGATTAAGTCTAGGCAACATCATGATATCATTTTCATCATGCAGGTATATTATAATTTTAATAATAAACAGAATCTAGTTCTTTTCT
The DNA here is from genome assembly GCA_963924495.1 of Nemapogon koenigi. Taxonomy (NCBI): domain Eukaryota; kingdom Metazoa; phylum Arthropoda; class Insecta; order Lepidoptera; family Tineidae; genus Nemapogon; species Nemapogon koenigi. The sequence goes on from OZ004646.1 coordinate 7,617,703, forward strand.
TCTGCAAAATAAAAATTATAAACAAAGCACACAGAGCATGTATAATAAATTTTGAGAAAGATACTCTGTGGTTGACAAGACATAATATTATTAATACTCTTTGGACATGACAAGTGAAGTGGGAGGATGAGAAGTGGTGAGCATGGAGGTGTGTGAATGAATAAAATTTACTGAATCACGACTGAATATCATTATTTTTTAATCTTGGGCAAAGAAAATAAATCTTGGATACAGACCAACTACACTAAATCATATTAAAATATTATTCCTATGATTACAAAACCAATCTAACTTAATTAATATAGGTGTAACAAAAAGCTTTCGATGTATATAACACAACAGACATTCAGGGCCTTTAAACATTGCAGTGTGGCGAGCTACCAGTAACAGTGTCCACTTCTTGGCAAGCATGGACTTAGACGGAGGTTACAGTTACGCGTTACAAGGTGGTCGAGTGGGTAAAACGTCGGCTCATAACTGAGAAGTCGCGGGTTTGATCCCCACATCCGACCATGTACTAAGGGTTTTTAGAATAAAAAATCTATGTACATTATCCGACAAACCGTACAGAGGCTTTTCCATCTCTACATACCTCAACAGAGCCTCGTTAGGTATAGCCTCAAAAAATCTAAGGGTAAATGAGGAAGACTTAGGACATTTATTTGTTTCAAAGAATTAACTAAGTACCTATACCGTTTTTAATATAAAATAATATTAATAATCAAAAATATTTGGTCCGCGTGGCATGGTGGCAAGAACGCTGGCTGCATTTCCTCGCTGTATAGCTATGCTAATTCTCTGGGCGAAGAAAGAGCCAACCCTCTTGTCACCCGAAGCGCCAACAATTTTTGGTGTTATATCTTTATAAAATTTTTTGGCAAGCCTTTGTATTCAGCTGGGTACCCTGGGCCGGTAACGGTTCACGGGAGCTGTAAGGCAACCCACGAATAATATTTTTACACCTTCAGTTTAGTCTATTATTGTGTTCAGAATGATGAAAAACTGATTGTAAGTATACACGTATACTGATGGTCCAGAATGATCGATATAATTTTTTTTTGTCAATCTGGCCGCTTTTCTGGCCCAGTGCTTAGAACATAAAATACGGGCCGAGCGGGAGGCGCTTCGTTTAGTACTGTCTCGTTCTAGCACAGTTTAGTGTTGCCATAATTGCCAATGCATATTCCCCCATTATTACCCGACTACGGAAAGCAAAATTTGCTTATTTAATGGAAGGTTGTGATTTTGTTAGTCTATTTTCATATCAAAGAATTTTTTCATTTCGTAAACAAACTTTGCAATTAGGTTAATAATGCTAATTAATACGTAAAATTGTTAATATAACGTCTTTTAATCAATTGAATCGGTGTGAGCCAAAATTAAAATTGTATTTTAGGTATGAAGCATAGATGTAGTTGTAGACCGCCCGCACGACCTTACTACATCAACAACAACTGACATCATCCTGAGACTTCTTTTGTGAAAAGCAAGACTCTACTAGAAACAGACGAAGCGTGGACCAGTGGATATGTTACCTACTTGCTGAATATAGTTTGGCCTGTACTCTCTAAAACTTATGTAAAATAAGTACTAATATGAAATAATACAATATAATATAGTGTACCTACATCAATTTATTTTTCATACAAGAGATCACCTATGTAAGTATAATAAAATAACTAACATCAATAAAAGTTATAAAAACACAAAAGTCTATCAATGTCAACAAAGAATAAATATCTACATTTTAAGTACAATTGTTATGAAAGAATGAATAAGAGAATTATGAAAGAATGAATAAGAGAACTATGAAAGAAATAATAAGAGAACTATGGAAGAAATAATCAGAGAACTATGAAAGAAATAATCAGAGAACTATGAAAGAAAAAATAAGAGAACTATGAAAAATGAGTTAGAGAACTGTGAAACAATATTACATACAGACCGCGCCAAATCTTCGCTTTTCAATACTTGTCCTATTTAGTAAATAATCTTTGTATGTCTTTTTAACCTAAAATATTTAAATAAATGTTCAAATATATATATAATATATTTTTTCAGTAAATGTAATTAGGTTAAAAATGTTAATTAATATTTAAAATTGTTAATATACCTAACGTCTTTTAAGAATTTTGGTTGACGAATTACAAAAGACATGCAAAGATTGTTTACCAAATCTTGGTAAATAAAACGTACGTTAGTGGAGAGGACGCGCAAGTAATGCGTCATGGTTCAACTTATTTGGCGTAGGTTACAAAAATTACAAAATATTACCCTTTCATCCTCAATACTACTTAAACATTAATTGGTGCCTGCACCACTTTCTTTATTATTTTTCAAGTTATCTACATCATGTGAAGCTTCCGTTATAGTAGACAAATCAGGTACTTCACAAACTACTGGAAACAATTTCGTAATATATTCATTGCTTTGTTTCATTACCAAATCTGTATTATCTGGTGGAGACATATTAGAAACTTCATCTTCACTGAAAAGGTACCATCTTGAGTTAGGCGAGGTGGGTGATTGATTTAGAATCTCATCAGATATATCTTCTGTAAGGAGACTGTTATTTGATAAAGTTGACTTCGATGTGGCAACTTTGGCAGATTCTTGAGCATCATTAGAAAAGAAGCTTAATGAACTTTTATTTATGGCATCATCTATATTTACTTCCAAGACACTGTCATCTACCACACAGTTGGCTGGCTCTAATGAATAGTCTGTGTTCTGTGCGTCCCCAAAAAAGCAGTCATTTTCAATTGCCTTTTCATTTGAAGTTTTATCACTGATTGCACAACTTGCTGGTTCAAATGAATTTATAGATATAACAGAGTCATTATTTTGTTCAACTAAAATAACACTTTCGTCTTCCAAATATTTCTGAAACGATTTGGAGTTGTTATGAACCGTATCAGGGATATTCACATTATCATTATTGTTAGATACTATATTGGAATTGCAGTGTTTTCTTGGGCCCTGTTGCTCTGCGTTTTTATGCTTTGGTCTAACAATTTTTACTTTTAAGATGTCCTTCTTTTTCTTTGTATATCCACCTTTGCTCTTCACGATTGTTACACTCTGTGAACTTTTTTGTGATTCGTCGTCGTGAGACGCTATGTTGGGCGGGCAAGAATTTCTCTTTGGTCTTAGAGAACAATATTCCATACATTCATCAATCACAGAGACATCACCCAAGGTATTTGACTCCGACGGTCTCTTTTTTCTGTGTGGAGTTGACGATCGACTATTAGGCTTCTGTCTGATTCTTGTGCTACCTTGAGTTGACTTCTGTTTTTTGGCACTATCTATGACCATGTTGCAAATTTGCTCATTTAGACTTTCTGAAGCGGTAGGCTCGTTAATATTGACAGTTTCAATTTTATCAAGCACGGAATCCGAAAGGGTTTGGTTGGATCTACGCCTCATATTTCTGGTGATAATTTGACTGCGCACTGGAGTTTCACGTATCGCACTGGGCATACTTTCATCTAGTACTTTGTTTTGTTTGAGTGCTTCACTGGTTTCCATTATATCGAATTTTTGATCCATCATGTCAACATTAGCTGCTACAATTGACATGTGACGTATACCATTATCTATTAATTCCTCAGGATTAGATGTCTCATTATCACTTATATTTACATTAATATCATCACAGCTATTTATGAATTCCATTAACTCTCTATTTATTGATATATTATCCACAATAGACAGTTCTGGTGAAGTTGGACAACTGGGATTGGTAGAATTGTCTACTTGTACTTCTAAAGTCGATACACTTTTGTCAGTATCCAGGCGACTGCAATTTGACCCACTCATAGTCTGTGAAGCCGGTGATAATTTATCAACAATAACGGTTTCTTTGTCTTTATTTAAATCAGCAATTGCCGGTTTATTGTTCATTAACAGTTCATATGACTCGGTTCTATATATTTTAGAGTCTAAATTAGACACTTGGACATTCGATTCTTCATCAGCATTCTTTATGCGATACACCATCGAAGTTTTACGAGTTCTACCAAGACGACGCTCTTGTTGTATAGGATATTTCAATTTGCGCATTGATATACTCATCTTGGATTTCCTGTCACTTGATAGTTCACTGCCACTAGAGTCAGAATCTTGCAGGCTATCCATGGAACCGAAGGAGGCGTTTGCTTTGTTTGAGTGTCTCGAACGACTGTAAATAAGAAAACCAAATGTAAGCCTCACAGTAATGTTATGAAATACGTCATAAGTTAGCACAAATGAAAGTTCCCACTCAGACCCTCCAATTTATTAATACACTGGGTTTTTGTTATATGATTTACATCTGCTGTATAAATAATGGAAGCAGGTTTGCAAACAAGCGTCTTCATACAGATGTAAAGATAGAGTGAAGCTATGATACATATAATAAGTGCAACGAACACATTCAACACACATACCAGCTATTTAGTAAAATACATTTTGCTTACTTACTTATTTTGTCAAAAAGCTGTGCAGATAATTGTAGCACTCCATCATATCTTTACATTATATGTCACTTGTATAAAAAAGAAAGGAAACGTAAATAAAATACAACAAAGTACATTCAAAAACTTTTATTACGACATTGAAAAATAAATGTGATCGCCAAGCAACTTAACCACTAATAATGGGATACAAAGGAGGACTATGCGACGACACTCGTGGGTAAAAGGAATAGACCAATATGGGCAATATGTATCTGGCATAATAACTTAATAACCAAAAGATGCTTAATACTTATTGTTTTAAAAGTGCTTAAACAATTTCTGTCAATGTCATGCCATATATTAAAATTAAATTGACTTTAAACAGACAGGTTAACAACTTTAACAAGCCATAAACGTAGTCAGAATAAGAGTGAAGTTAACTTAAAAGGTACTAGCTTTTCGCCCGTGGAGCCCATGCTAACTTTAATACCCATACCCCTTAAATATAAATAAATATAAAAAAAAGTAATGTATTTCCTTCCCTAGGGTCAAGCTTTCTTCGTGCTAAATTTCATCAAATACGGTTCAGTGCTGTAGCCGTGAAAGCGTAACAGACAGACAGAGCATTTATAATTTTAGTATGGATAACACCTATTGCCTTGACAGAACATGTTAGCCTTGCATTATCCGAGATTACTAATTTCCTCCCACAAGGATTTAGAATTTAATTTCAACAGCATTTAGTTTCTTTTAGCAGCAGTAAAGTAGTTTGGCGACCACTGTGTACAAGACCTGCTCCCATTATAAATGCACAGTAACAACACCTTATTTTACATATATGTTACGGTCGTTGTGATTTATTGAGCGAACGTCTCGAACATAGTTCCCAATAGAAGGCGCCAGTGTCGTATTTATTAACTTTTTTCAAAGCGATATTTAATGAAACATCAAACGACATAAATTACGAAGCACAGGCGCTTCTAATGCTAATGTAATATTTAGTTTGATTTGAATCATTAAATTTCGACGATTTCCCTTAATTTACTAGTTTAAACCCGGCTTCGCACAAGACATTCTTTCAATTCGGTATGTAATGTAAAAACTAAGGTAAGTTTTTATATTTTTATTTCAAAGAATAAAGGGTAATTTGAATATTTTTGTTTTCTATGCAGTAGATTTTGATAATATTTTTTTAAACTTTTGCAGACAGACGAAGGTAAAGTAGCGTTTCTGCCCCATTTCTGAACTCAATTGTCTAACTGGAACAACTTTTATCGCAAACAATTAGTACCACGAGAAAGAAACGCCACTTAACCTAAAGCTCTGTCTGCAACTTTAAATGTTTATAGTCTGTCAGCAAAGCTTTGAAAATTTATTATAATAAAAGTTCTGCATACAAAAACATTGAAATTAGTTTCTTATACATAATATACCTTACAGCAAGTTATCCTCACTTAGTCAAAGATTTTTTAATTATTTAATTTTTTTTATTTATTTAGTTTCTTAAAGTTTCTTTGAAATAAAAATATAATAAAAAAGTTAGTTACTTTACATACCGAATTGCAAATACATAACTACCTAAAACATACGGTATCGTACCATTGACATTATTTTCATAGATTTCAATCACATCTACCATACCCCTCCACGATTTTTTTTCTAATAATACATCGCCCTAATATACTTTAGCCTTCCAATGGACAACATTTCATTTTTCGTAAGGTACCAAAATTCGAAAACCGTTTGGAGATTACATGCTAGAAAGCTTATTTTTCATTTTTTTTATTTTTTATATCCTTTAATTTTCGAGTTATTTTAAAAATACTGAAATATTAAAAAAATAAGGATTAATAGGTGCCCTAATCTGTGCTAACCCTCTAATTTAAAAATACTAATGTCTGTTGTTAGTTATTGAACTCAGGTGTTGCCTTCTATTAATTTTACCCATTTTTATTCCATTTGAAGCTAAATTAATAATTATTCTTTAAATATAATTAAAAAAATACTTCTTTTATATAACATTTTTTGGAAGTTTTGCTAGTTTCGAATGGGCTATCACAGGAAATATATTTACGAGTGAAACCGTGGACAAAATCTAGTATTATTTTATACATTATGAATAATGTTGTAGGCGATTTGAGTTCCGGCTACGGCAACACCTATTTGGAACACGGTATATATACTCTTTGCATTTCTATAACGTATACTCTGTGGCTTGACTGACACTATCAGTCACTTTCTTTGGGTGACAGTTTATATTTCTTAATTTTAGTCCTAGCTAAGGTTTTTAGTTTATAAGTCCTCAGAATTTATAAAAATTCATAATTAAATTAAAAATATAAAAAATCAACAAAAAATAAAATATAAAAATACGTGTAACTTATTTTTTAATATATTTTTAATTAAAGTACTTAATAAAAATGGGTGATTAAAAAAATGAAATGTTATCCATTTCGAATAAATACTGCCGAGTTAGCATACATTTTGACAGCGACACTTTCGTTTCGGTCGAATGGCCTTGAACAGGCCAAAACGTTCATGTCCAACAAGGACCGGCCAGAGATAGCCCGGGGCCGAGAGGTCCGGCCCAACAATGTGCGTGCAAATTTGCTATGCCGGGCAAAGACAAGTACACAGAATTTGCCCGCACATTGTTGGGCCGGACATTCTCGGACCGGGTATGTCCTGCACAAGAATGCCGAGCAATTTGCTTGGCCGGACAAAGACAAGTACACGGAATTTGCCCGCACATTGTTGGGCCGGACCTCTCGGCCCCGGGCTATCTCTGGCCGGTCCTTGTTGGACATGAACGTTTTGGCCTGTTCAAGGCCATTCGACCGAAACGAAAGTGTCGCTGTCAAAATCTGTGCTAACTCCCCTGGTTTCACTTTGACCGTAACATGTATGCACAATGCACATTGTACACAAAATAATATTTATAAAAATTTAATTCAACAATTTTTATATATTAACAAACATAGTTTCAATTAATACTAACGTAACCTATATTTATTACATGATTTTATTTTTTTATACCACTTAGCTGAATTCATGATCAAAAATAAAATTCAGTCTTACAAAAAATAATGACTTTGTGTTATACAGAGCATCAATAGTCGTTTACTGTAAAACAACCATAGAAATAAGAGAAAATGTTACATAAGAAGTTATGATGAGCGCGAGATACTTTGGTGACTTGTACCTACACTATTGATCATTACTGAGATTATTATTTCAATAAGTTTTTTGATAGACTTTTAATGAAATAAATAGCTTTAACTCGTATCATAATGAATAACATAAAATAATATAATTATATATTAAAGAAATATCAATTAACATGATTATGAAAAAAAATTTGAATATTTGCTCCAATACAAATACCTAGTTATAAATAGAAAAACGTTTTGTCAATTTTAAAAACTGTTTTTTATTTGAATACCCTTACAAACCAGCCTACGTATTTCAAAAAATAATTTGTACTTTTAAGGCAGGAACAACCTCGATGAAAAATACGATTTGCACTCCGGTGGGCGGGTGCTCACGCAGGACGATATACGGTTGAATATTGCTTGGCATATTGACATGCAGCTACACTTGAAAGTTTATTTATTTTGTCGATTTTTCTTAAATTAAGTATATAATTGTAAATTATAATTTTTTATAGAGGTTCTATACAATTTTTTGAAAAATCTATGCGCTTAAAAATTTATATAGTATTGTTGGCTGTCCGCTGTATTTTTTTGAGATTCAATTTGATTCCAGACACTTTTAGTTGATATCGTGTTTGTACCCTGCCTTAAATATATTTGTAGCTTTGACACTCTGTATAATATGTCATAACATTATAAGGAGACTTTAGTTTGTCTACCATGATCTCAACAGCTTTTCCGCAAAATTATTTGCCACAACAATTCGGTATGTAAAGTAAAAGCTAAGGTACGATTTTTATATTTTTATTTTAAAGATTAAGCTATTTTAAGAAACTAATTTGAATATTTTTGATTTCTATACAGTAGTTTTTTTATAATAAATTATCAAAGTTTTAGCACTGATGACGTCATTTGGTCGGCTGAATACTTCAATACCTTTGATATGTTGGTACAGAAAAAAGAACATCTGTGTTCTTTGACTTTGACATTTAACAAACAATAGTGTTGCCGTCTCTAAATCCTACAAAATCTACCAAAACCTACCACTTCTACATAAAACATATTAAAACATCAACAAAGAAACACATTTTTACGGCTTTTATACCGTAGTCTGCATAGTTGTTGTGATACAAAATATATACAAAGGTCAAAGAATATCCTACCATAAAAAATGCTTAAACTATCTTCCTAAATAATAAACTAGATTAGTTATAAAAACTACTGAAATAGTTAGTATATCTAGTAACAGGGTAACATTGGTAGACAAGTTGACAAGTAAATATTTTGCTTTTATTTAGCCGATATAATGACGTCATTCATAGGTGAAATGTAGGTTAAGTAAATTATTTGTTTTTGAAAAAATAAAGACAATCTCACGATTTTAAGAGTTATAAATTGAAAAATACGGATTATTAAACCAATATCTCGAAACGGTTTTGGATTCAGCATACCTTAACTTTTACTTTACCTACAGAATTCTTTTAAATACACAATTTATTGAATAATTCTATAATTATTATAAAATACATTAAAGTCTTTTAATTAACACATTACTCACTTTTTTCTATTCTTTCTCCGAATATGTTTAAGTTTACTTTTCATACTAGCCAACGCCTGCTTTCTAACTTGAACATCATTGGATTTTGGTTCAGGCGATGGAAACTTATATTTGGTATCAGAGTCGTCGTTATATATTGATGACGGTAATGTTGAAGCGTCTCCTACACCATTAACACTGGCACCGTCTGAATTGGTTTCTGTAAATATATATTTTTAGTTCCAACTAGCTTTCTGCCCCCAGCTTCGCCCGTGGATATTTCGAACAAAATATAATATACCCTATGTCACTCAGGGATATCGTAGCAATCTTATTCGTGAAAGAATTTTTAGAATCGGATCAGTAGTTTGAGAGATTACACCTTACATCCAAACTTATATATATATACATAGTTTTGGACACGAAATATCATTCATACTGGTTTTTATCAATCGTAATAGGATTTTAAGTATTTTAATCTATTAACATTTGCAAAGGGGCTACATTAAATACAAAGAAACGCGTTGAGTATGCGTATAGGTACTGTTAAGAAGTATGCGCGAAACTTAAGACATTGGGAACGTATATTAAAATAATGTACGTAGACTGACAACGGTTCGTATCCCACAGCGCAGCGGCCAACTACCAATGGGGTTTTAATTAATAACTTTGTACAGTCGCGGTCAAGGGAGCAGACCCACCTACATCCTAATTGTTGTCACTTACAATCATATCATAAATAAAAGAGATTTACGGTACCAAGTGCTTACAAAAGCTCTTTTCTTTATGTGACGTGAGTATTTATAGTATGGATAGACGCTAAAATAAACGTGAAATTAACTCCCTAAGGTAGACAGGCTAAAAGAGGAAAACTTTAAAACTTGGGTACCCTGCAGGGGCCGGTAGCACGGTTTCGGGAGCCGTAAGGTGCCCCATGAAGTTATAAGAAAATAATAATAATGACAGATCCTGTGTGGGTACTTACCATTAGAACTCTTCTTAGTAGACCTAGTTTTTCTTTTAGGTCTAGGTAGCTCCAAGCTAGACTTGTCTTTTACGAGTTTCAATCGTTTGTTGTTGACCACTATGTCATTGTCGACAACATCTTTACTGTATCTAAGGGGTAGTCTTCTTTTCCTAAACAATATTTTAAATTACTTTAATATTTTATACTGTGTATTTCAAGGCCTTTATTCATAAACTTTTATTAGCAACGTTTTTGTTAAAATATGTTTTGTCACTCTCTAACAAACCTGTCTTTACTAATAATAGAAAGAAACAAAACAAATTAAGAATAAAGGCCCAAGTATATTATGGTAGGTTTCGCACTGGTAGTCAAATTATTTTATCAAAAATTAAATTCCACAAACACATCTTTACGGCATCTATACTTTGCGGTGTGGCCAGAGTCATCAGTAATAGTCTACACTTTTTACCAGTTGTTCATAATAAACAGAACATAAGACAATAGGGGTGATGACAGTGAAAGAAAATAAACACACAATAATATTTTTATATAGTCTATTCTATAACGTATACTGAAAATAATGTTTATTATTTTAGTTAAATATATCTTTTTGTTGAGGGATGAGGTTAAGAGTGTCAACATACCTAGAATTAACATGAGAGTCGCTAGTTTCCTTCGACGATTTGTCCTCAGATGTCTGTTCATTCATTAACTTATCCTTTTCCTCTATCTCTTTGAAAATTTCAGCCTCCAATTGATTTACCCTCTCCCTTGCTTTTATAGCTAAAAAAGGGTTAATTACCCAAATATTATAATTTGTGTATATTGATAAGTTTTACATAGGTATTAAAATTATCTTAGATACTAAATTACAAAAATAAAATAAAATTACGAATAAAAAATTTAATGTAAATCGCTATCTACTGGGACCCAACAGACTGGCTGGCTGCATTGCCTCGTTGGATGGCAATGCTTATTCTTTGACCGAAATAAGAGCCAGCCCGTTTTTCTTATAATTTTATAATCTAAAAAGGAGACGATACCCCCTAATTGAAACTGGGATGTTCCACTTCCAAGTCTAACAAAGGAGAAATTTATTGTAAAAAACGTAACAGAAGTTGGCAACATTTTAATTTCATGTTCTTTGTTACAGTCCGATAAGGCGTGCGGCGACAAAATAAACTAAATTGTACAATAACTGTACGGAAACAAATGTACTAACATTTGACTCCGATATGTTTAAGATTACATACTTGTTCTTATTTTAATGTGGCTTCACCAATGTCAATCGATGATTTACCAATGTCAAATATTATAGCTTTTATAGTATATTATACCGATTAATCGGTATCTAAGGTGATCCCGCCGACTGTGATGTCTTATTAATCACAGACTAATCACAACACATTTTTTGAGCTTATTTTGCAAACGCTGCCGCGCTGCCTGAACCCTACGAGATAGATCAAAATAATATACTACAATATTGTACACCTACAAAAAAGTCCGCGATGGTATATGTATGTCTGTCTATCTCTTAGGGATAACCCACAATAATAATTTTTATCCTTTACTTTTTACGAGCTATAATGGCTTATTTACGAAGCGATTTTAATCAATACAGCATTAATCCTTATGCAATTAAGTACCTTAAATACATTGTGCATTTAATATCACTTAAGATTAAACTGGATTCCCCATGTCACGACGGGACGCGTGCGTTGGTCGCCATGACATGACATGACACAGAATCTAAGATTACATAGATAGTGGCGCCGCCGTCAAGTGGCAAAATCAAGTCGGGTTATACGTTCTCCCGACGCTTACTTTGTCATGTGCTAGGGACTCGCCTCCGACTTCACACGGGGGCTATACGAGATTATAACCAATGAATACTTACATAAATATGCTTACAACTTGACAAAATGAAGTAGGAAATAATTATGTAGAATAAATGATCTACAAAAAAGTCCGCGGTAACATATATCTGTCTCTAATAAATATTTTATTCTACATAATTATTTCCTACTTCATTTTGTTACCTATTATCTCTGACCTATTCTAATAGCATATTCTCTAGCATCATACGCCGTGAAAGCGCGCTGGGGCTAACTTTTCCCTCTCAAACCTTCCTCAACCTATCGTATCGAATAGTGAAATCCGCCAAAAAATCCGTTCAGTAGTTTTTGCCGCGGCGGGGGACTTTGTTTTATAATTATATTGGCTTAGAAAAATTGTATCACACAAATACGCTTACTACTACTACTTATCTTTTAGATATATGCTACCGCTGACTTTTTTGTAGATCATCTTACTATATTTTGTTATATCTCAGATGAATTAGACATCATATGCAGTAAAAACGAGCCTGAGCTAATTTTTCCAAGACTTGATTCACTTATACTGTTAATGCTCAGCTCCTTAACATTATAGGTCCATGTTTACTCGTAAACCTTCCTGAAAACCGTCACAAAATCCGTTCAGTAATTTTTACGCGGCAGAGGACTTTGTTTTATAATATACTAGCGGACCCGGCAGACGTTGTCCTGCCCAAACGTTGGCTTGCCTGCACTACCCCTACTACTACACACAATCACCGAGCATGTATGAAAGGTATGATGAATATAAAAGAAGCGAGGTATGTCAGCATCGTAACAAATGGAAATATTAAAACTGTAGTATAGTTATGTTTATATTATGGATTATAGGCACGCGCCGCCGGCCCCCTGGCCGGTTCCGCCGCAACCGCTATGTCCCTGCATTTTAAATCTGTAATTTCATTTAAATTACATGCTGTAAAGGGCCATATTGATCAATATTAAATGCACAATGTATTTAGGGTACTTAATTGCATAAGGATTAATGCTGTATTGCTTAAAATCGCTTCGTAAATAAGCCATTATTTCTCGTAAAAAGTAAAGGATAAAAAATGATTATTGTGGATTATCCCTAAGAGATAGACAGACATATACCATCGCGGACTTTTTTTGTAGGTGTACAATACTGTAGTATATTATTTTGATCTATCTCGTAGGGTTCAGCCAGCGTTTGCAAAGTAAGCTCAAACAAATGTGTTTATTTACGACATCACATTAGAAACCTCTAAAATTATCAATGTTTCTCTACTATATTATGCATGTTATATACATATAAACCTTCCTCTTGAATCACTCTATCTATTAAAAAAATCTAAATCCGTTGCGTAGTTTTAAAGATGTAAGCATACATAGGGACAGACAGCGGGAAGCGACTTTGTTTTATACTATGTATTGATATAGTGATTATTACTACCTTCTTCGTCTACAATTTCCGGTACCGGTGTCGATTCATGCTTTCTACTTGTTCCTGGCATCGGTTTCTTAACGTGTTCAGTAGGCGTAGCTGCCGTCACTACAATGTTGGGCACGGGCGCTTTCCTCTTCCTTAATCCAGTAGAACTTTTAGATGTATTCGCTTCGAGATCAATTTCTTTGCTTTCAGCCTTCTTAGTGTCTTCATTCTTATTCTCAGCTGCACTTTTAATGTTATCATTATTTTCATTTACATCATTTTCTTCTTTATCTTCGACAACTTTAGGTGCGGTGTTGTCTTTTGAAGGATCAACTTTAGGTGTTCTGCTGTCGCCGTGAAACATTTGCATAACTTCAGAAACAATCGGTTGTAAATTTTGCCACCGACCTTCCAATGTTATTTCCTAAAATCAATATTGTTAATAATGAAAAACAATAAACAGAAGCAACATCTTATCTAAGTGACCTGTACCCTTTTTATTCCATTACCATTAGCTACGATATGGATAAATGAATCTTTTTCGAAATATATAAAATTGAATTAAATAGCACGTTTGTTGAGGAACGTTATTGGCTATAATCCAATATATAAAAATAAAATTTGTTCATTCGTATGGACTCAAAAACTACTAGACCGATTTGAAAAAATATTTTTGCATCTTATTGTTCGCACTTGCGCGAAGGTATTATGCTAGTTTTATTGGTCAAAGAGCAGAAAATTGGCGAAAGGGAGAGCTCGTCTATTAATGTGACATTTCCAATAAAGAAAATATGAAGATAAAATTCAACGAGTTCTCACATGTTCAACTAATTCAAGATGATAAATAAAAATAATTACATACCGAGTCGTCTTTCTTAGATTTAAATTTTATGACGGTTTTTTCTTCATTATTGCAATTATGAACCGGGGTTGCTTTTTCATTACCTTGAAATAATAATACATATTTATAATTTTATTTTTAGGGTTCCGAACATCTCCGATGAAACATGGAAACCTTTATAGGATCACTCTTGTGTCTGTCTGTCACAGCTTATTTTCTCCGAATCTACTGGACCAAAGATGTTGAAATGTGATACATAATTATATAGTTTCATGACCCAATCACTGACGTATAGCGTAAATAATCGAATTCCGATTTTTGGGGGAAAAATTAATGTAATTTTTTTTTCTAGTGCATCATGTGACATCAAATGAAAGGAATTCGTTTACAAATATCGTCAGCAAGTTTTTAAGAATTAAGGTAGGATCTATGTTATAATTAGAGATGTTACCTTTAACTATTCTTTCTGCAGCAACCACCTCCAATATTTTGTTTTCTGTCTCACTGTAATATAACGTAATTTTTTAATACTGTCAAATATATCTAATCTAAATATATAAAACTTACTTATAAAACTATTCCTAATACAATGCGTACAAAGTCGTGGGCAACTGCTAATGGAATATATGTAGAAAAAACTTACGTTTTTTGGATAATTGTTTCTTCCTTCTTTTTTCTATTATTCTCGTCAGTTTCTTCAAATAATCTTGAAAAAAAAAACAGATAAGTACTTATAATTATTATAGAGGTACTAAAAGAGTACAGTTTTCAGACATATCATTGAAAATAATTAATAAAACCTAAATATAACAAAAAGTCGATATGGTTTTTTAACTACAACACACAGAAATACAGAAACAATAGAGAATTTTGTACCTTGCTAATTCAGCAGTCCGTTTCTTCTCTTCGATGAATTTTTTTTGCCAAAAAGATTCATTTTCTTCTCCTAAAAAAGTTAGAATAGTATTGTTAAATTATCGGAAGATAAGTTGGCTGCTCGAAAGCATTTGATTGAACCAAAAACGTTTTAATAAGACGTTACAAACAAATACTATCGGCTAAAATTGGAAGACTTGGTCTTCAACTGGGTACCCTTGGGGCCGATAACACGGTTCCGGGAGCCGTAAGCCAACCTCAAAAAAACATAGCCCTAACTTGCTACAAGCAGGATATTTAATCCTAACTAATATTATAAATGCAAAAGTGTGTTTGTTTGTTTGTCCTTCTTTCACGTTAATACAGAGCAGGATATATGTCAACATTTCACAATTTTTCACGGGCGAAGCTGGGGTCAGAAGCTTGTGATAAAAAAAAGGAAACATGTATATTATTATTATGTTAAGATTGTGGCAAACATTGAGCATGATATTCTTGGTTTTTATTTATATGTTCAACAAATATATCATCACTATGCAGTCTTATTGCTATACCATGTAACAAAATTATTTCACAATAGATAAGAGGGTCCTTTTGCTTCTATACCATTAAGCATGTGTGAACATTTTAATTAGAACAATAAACTTACCTCTGGGCTGATATTGACAATAACTTGTGACATTATCCATCTTCTTAATCAGTGGATAGAGTTTACCATTGTAGACAACAAATATTTGGTTTTCCAATGGCGGACCCTTCTCAGGTTTCCTGTAAGTATTTTAAATACAAAATCATGAATACTATTCAGGCGTTGCTGCCGACAACGGGCAAATGTTAGAATTTCTTTTTATTATTTGGTATAAATTTAACGTAAATCTAGATTTATTTTCGTGAAAACTCATTTTAAAGCGTTTTCAGTTACTCAAGGTAGAGACAGGTTCACATAAACATCTATCTACTGATGACAGCAGCGTCTAATCGTATTCTAGTAGTAAAATTCACCTAGTCATGAAGAGATGGCTTAAGTAAATTTATTTTTCTGCACAAAGCTCTGTAGACCAGGTAGGTAAATCTAAATCACTTTATCAAATAAACTAATAAAGTATAATAAAACAAAAAAGGAACAGAACTGGCCATTCATTAGGTAGGTGGCTAAATGAGAAAGACTTGTCTTCAGCTGGGTAGGTACATGGGGCCGGTAAAACGGTTTGGGAGGCAATAAAACACCTTGAAGGTATAAACACATACCACTTAAAAATACTTGGTTGTTGATTCACTTGAGCGTCTGTGTCACTGTCGCTATCAGATGAGTGGATTACTACTGACCTAAAAATAAATGTATTAAAAAATAGGATTTTTGATTGACATTTTCTGTTTATTTATTGAATGATTTCTTTCGATTTATGTTTTTTAACCGACTTCCAAAAAAGAAGAAGATTGGCTAGATAATATTTAAGTACAAAAACATGTGGGTTGGATGCATGGTTGGAGACTATTAATAGAGGTGGCATAGATGGGATTTATTTAAGATTATCAGGTTAGACACCATCATTTATAATTATTATGTTTGTATTTGTGACATCAAATGAAAGGGCTCGTTATATTTAGGAATACAATTTTTTTATAATTTTAAAATGCATAGTTCAAATTATATTAAAGAAAATATACGAAAATTGACCGTTCCTCCCCTCCCCTATCTCCGAAACTAGCAAGTTATGAAAACATTGGGAGTAGGTATAGGGCCTTTCTAATGCTGGCTTCCCACGGTGCGTGATAGCACGCACGAGGCCGCACGACAGACCAAAGAGTATAGTAATATCAGGCGACCGCGGACGGCCACGCACAAGTACGCACGAGCACGCACGAGCTCGCATCGCACCTTTGAAGTTACCGACTCGCCGCGGATCGGGCGCACCGCGACGCACCAGCCCGCACTAGCACGGACGAATCCCCTTCCCACGGTGCGTGTCGGTGAGGGCTGGTGCGCGTCCGTCCGCAATCACGCATTAAGCTGGCTTCCCACGGTGTGTGATAGCACGCACGAGGCCGCACCGCACCTTTGAAGTTACCGACTCGCCGCGGATCGGGCGCACCGCGACGCACCAGCCCGCACTAGCACGGACGAATCCCCTTCCCACGGTGCGTGTCGGTGAGGGCTGGTGCGCGTCCGTCCGCAATCACGCATTAAGCTGGCTTCCCACGGTGTGTGATAGCACGCACGAGGCCGCACCGCACCTTTGAAGTTACCGACTCGCCGCGGATCGGGCGCACCGCGACGCACCAGCCCGCACTAGCACGATACCCTTCCCACGGTGCGGGCTGGTGCGCGTCCGTCCGCAATATCACGCACCGTGGGAAGCCAGCTTTATAGTTTAAAGGAAAACCTATACAAAAATCCTGTCTTAAAGTTCTGACCGAAAAAATGGTACGGAACCCTCAGCGCGTGAGTCGTCGCAACTTGGCCAATTATTTAAATTTATCTTAATTTGCCAACTACTACTAAAAAGCGAAAGTTATTAGTAAAAATATTAACTTACTTCACACCATTTGTAGTTCGTACTTTAGGTCTTGTATTAGTCAGAAAGTTAAGTGCATCTGAAATTAGTAAATAATTTTATAGGTTATATACGAGTACATTACAAAGGATATGTACATAATCCGACAAACCACACTTAGAGGCTTTTCCATCTAAATATATATCTCAACAGAACTAGCCACTCGTTAGGTATAGCCTCACAAATACCATCGGCTAAACGAGGGAGACTTGGTCTTCCGCTGGGTACCCTGGAACTGTAACACGGTTTCGGGAGCTGAACCCGTGAAGAAAAAAAAAAAAAAAAAAAAAAACATTACAAAGGAATAAAAGGAGACAAATTTGTAATTGAAATTAGTGCGTTGGTGGCGGAGTGGTTAAGACATCTGGTTATACTTAGGCGGACCATGGTTCGATCCTGGCCAATGGGCTTTTTATAATTAAAAAATTATGTACATAATCTGACAATCTACACTCAGAGGCTTTTCCATCTAAATATACCTTAACAGAACTGGCCACTCATTAGGTAAAACCTCACAAATACTACAGGTTAAAAGAAGAAGACATGGTCTTCCGCGGGATACCCTGGGACCGATAACATGGTTTCGGGAGCCTTAAAGGTACCCGTGAAGATAAAAAACTTTGTAATAGCATTCTAAAGTTTTTGATTTTTAAGCAAATATTATTTTACAGTGTCTTAGTTTGTTTCATCACATTATTCATAAACCGTTTATTAGCAACGTTTTTGTTAAAATGTGTTTTGTTTCTTTCTATTATTAGTAAAGACAGGTTTGTTAGAGAGTGACAAAACATATTTTAACAAAAACGTTGCTAATAAACGTTTATGAATAAAGGCCTTAGTTTAGCAATTAAATTAAGTAATTGACCTAAAAGTGTCTTTCAAAAGCCAATAACCAGCAGAGTATTATTTATAGAGTATAGGTATAAAAATCGCGAAATAAGTTGGGTCAGGCCGATGGCTAGTAGTGGGCACAGAGCAAGTAAAGTAGTGGGTAGGACGCCTCCATTTTAAATATTTTGTGACCCCCATTTACGGCATACGGGAAAAGTATAATAAAACTCAAATATGGGTACCCTATAAATTTGATACAGTGAAAATTCTGGTGAGCTGTGTTATTAGTGCTCTAATAATAATAAAGCTATGATAAATAAATGAATTATAACGGCAGGTGACTGTAGTCTCAACCAATAAACTTGATAAACCAATATCCTAATTTTAATTTATTTTTATCCCAGCAATAGTCCTGGCACCTGACGGGGCCTGTCTGTGAGCGCATTGTCTCTGATGCATTCAGAGATAGGTCCCGACTGGTGCTAGTCACAACACTTTAGATTAAACACTCTAAAGGGCCTCTATGTGTTGGACCTATGTCCCCATGCAAGCCTTACAACCTGGCATTGTGCCCGTGAATTTAGAGTAACATAATAATAAAGCTAACATGCTAACAGCTAAAGATAAAATCTAAAGGTACTGCCAAGCCAATACAAATACAGAGACACTTTTGAATGTGGAGCAACAAAGCATGGACGAAGAAGAAAAGTAAATATGACTGAGTAGTACTTCTATTTATCAAATTGCAAAGTATCAGAGACAGGAGAAATAGAGTCAGGGTCGGCACAAAAAAAAAACACGACAATTTCAATTTCAACAATTTCTATAGAGAAGATACAGGTGTCATCCTCACACAGTGGACACATTCTGCATACGAACGAAAAAGTTAAGTGACTCGTTCCTAGGTCGCATTGTCAAAAAGTGGAACGATCTACCGGCGTCGGTCTTTCCTGCGTCTTACAACCTAGGGTCCTTCAAGCGAAGCGTGAAAAAGCATCTCTATGGTGTGCGCGACTAGCGGACTGTATTATGTTCTGCCAGTCGTGCGCATTCATGGACCAACTACCTATGCTTAATAAATAGACGAAAAAAAGATTGTAGAGACAAAAAATATCATGCCATGCTTACAATAAGAAAAATCAAACCCATTCAATGGACTTCATGCTACATTTGCATTACAATCACTTACCAGAAGAAAATCCAAATAATCGAGACAACCGATTAGATTTTTTTGTTTTGGCACGTTTCGGGACTTCATCAGTGTCACTTCCACTAGAGTCAGAGTGAGATGGCAATATGACAACTTTAGAAACATTATATACTTTCTCTTTTACTTCATCTACTTTACTTGAAGTTAATGGGGGTTTGGACAAATTCAAGTTAGTTTCTTCAGTACCGTTTTTTTCAGCATCTTGTACTTTATTATTATTGTTTTCTATTGACGTGATTTTATTTTCTGTGTTTTTAACTTCAAATTCATCATCCGCAACAATATCAGCAGTATTTCCATCTTCATTTTGTCCTTTTAGTGATTTAGTGACTGACACTTTAGTACAATTTACACTTAAGTTTTTTATTGGCGAGTTTTTCTTTTCTGTGTTTTCTACTTCGCAATCATTATCCGAGAGAATAAGAATAGATGTATCTTCTTTATCGGAAGTACTTACTTCTCTATTTTTTCTTTTTAGTGGTTTAGTAATTGACACTTTAGTAATTTTTGCCTTTTTTGGTGGGGGTTTCTCTGTATCAGATAAGTCATCATTGACTTTATCGGCAATAGCAGACGATGCATCTTTTGAAGTAGACGGACCCTCTATGGGTTGTTCACTGATATTAGGAACCAATTGATTGTCTGTCTCATGTTCACTTTTATCGTCAGATATCACGTTATTTTCCATGTGAATAGGTTTCTCGAGATTTTTAATTTTTCCCAATTTTTTTTTAGATTTCTTCTCCTTCTCAATTGGCAAGTTATCACTCTTAGTGTCTGTTTTCGATAGAATCTCCTGATTACATGGTATACTATCTCCAGAAATGGCATTGTTAGTTGTATTATTATTTATAGACTGTGCAGTACTGGCAATGTCACTTTCATCTACTGCAGCCTTTGTGGAATCTACAGGTTGATCGTTTTCAATACTTTCAACGTTTTTGTCATTATTTTCATTACTCTTTCCTTCATTGTTTTCACCTATTTTAGAAGTAGTTTCTGTGTTAACATCTTCTTCATTGTCTTTGTTTATTACATTCTCATCAATTGTCAGTACTATTTCACTTGAGTCCGAATCAAAATCGTGAAGAATTCCTCGTAAAACAGGATTCAAAGAGCTTGAATTTTCTTTAATATCACTTTCTTTATTCTTAGGTGAAGATGACTTGTCTTCCACTTCATCATTATCTTCGGTTGCTGACAATAAATCGTTAATGATGTCTTGGGCAGTTTGATAACAGTTATTAGAACTAAGAGTATCAACAGGCTCGGAAGCTGTATTCTCACCTGCACTAGTTTGGTCGGTGTTTGTGTCTTTAATTTCTATAACATCATTATTATCTGTAATAGAAGAGATAAAATTAATAGTGGAATAATATGCACTTTTCGATATTTAATGCAGCAGTTTACAAATATTGTTCATTCTCTATAACAAAAACTATTGTTGCAGGTTTAAATTACAGCTTACCTTCAGTATGGTTGTTGGTCGGCTTACTATGTATTTGTGCAACAATAGTAAAAGTTTCTGGAACAAAACAAGGTGCGTCGGTGGCCGAGTGGTTAAGGCGTCTGGTATTAACTAGGCAGACCACGGATTCGATCCCGGATCCCGGCCATGTACCAATAGGTTTTTTAATTAAAAACTAATGTACATAATCAGACAAACCATACTTAGAGGCTTTTCTATCTAAATATACCTCAACAGAACTGGCCACTCGTTAGGTATAGCCTCACAAATACCATTGGCTAAACGAGGCAGACTTGGTCTTCCGCTGGGTACCCTGGGACCGTAACACGGTTTCGGGAGCTGTATGGCAACCCGTGAAGAACAAAAAAATAACAAGAGCAATAAGTATATTATAAACTAGCAGTTGCTCGCGACTTCCATTCCATTTTGGGTTGATTTTCGAAAAATCCTTTCTTAGTGCACCTTTCCAATTTTCATATTTATATCTTCAGTGGATTAGGTTGTCTGTTGATTGTCAGTCAGTCAGCGACATGATTTTTGATGATATTTACTCATTTGTTTAATTCTCCTCTGAATACATTGGTACACATAAGAGCCTGACTTCAAGCAAAATAAGACAAAAATCTATATCTACTTACCACTCTTTTTAGTGGGTTTTGTAGTTGTTTTTACATCAAGTTTGCTACCTCTTGACTTTATCATACTATGTCTGTAATGAAATGAAAAATATACATAATATTATTTAACATATTAGTAGTCCAACAATGTTAACATGAATTTAAAAGAAAATTAATGTTAATAGTTTATGGCACCTCATTGTTAAATCCACATGTATTTGCTGACAGATCTGTTAAGGGCCCTATCTCAATAATTTGTATGGGGATATTACTATTCCCAATTTCTCTGTAAATAATCCACCTGTGTCACTGTAATTTAGCATATAGTTACTTATTCAATATATCTAAGTGAAATAGTCGTTATTTTTTCAATTGGTTTTTTTGAATAGAATATATGAGTAATAAAATAAAGGAATATTTTGCCCCTGTTTTCTATATCATAATAAATTCAAAATAAAATATATTTTATGATTTTTTAATTGGTCAAAAATAATAAAATTATTATTATTTTGAATTTTCAATAAGCTACAAAAAACCCAAGACGTTTAATTGAAGGGTAATGGTATAACAGTGCTTTAAAAAAAATTAAGAGCTTAGTGATATATTATGAAAGAGAAAAAGAGGGCAAAGTTTAACCACCCATATTTCCTATTCCAAAAAATCCATTGAGAAAGTAACAACTATTTTACTTAGATATATTCAATAGGTATCTATATGCTAAATTACAGTGACACAGGTGGATTATTTACAGAGAAATTGGGAATAGTTTATACCAGAAAAATTATGGGGATAGGGCCCTTAAATATATAGATATTGTGTGCAAAAACAGTTGTATACTTAACTAAATTATGCCCTTGTAAAGCTAGGGTGGGTCGCTAGTTTCATATATGAATATGGTCAAATCATACGTAATTAAAGAATAATTATTACCTACCTAATTAAAAAGTTAACAAGACTTAAGATATTATTTATTATATTTATAGACTAGACTTTAAAAGAGATAAATAGACATTGGTAAGTAAGGACTTACCCAACTCTAAAACTCGCAATTTCTTCTCGACTTAATTTATAGTACGGGTTGACTATGTCTGGTAAGATGCGCTTCAAAAAAGCTTCTTTTAAGCTCTGCCATGTTCTGTTTGTCAACTGTAACAGTTATTTAGTTTAAATATGTTTGGTCACCCTATATTATTTTGAACTGGGAACTGTCTTGTAAGCCTCCATATTTGACAGAAAGTGACAAAAACTATTGTTTAGATAAACATAGATATGTGGGGGTCAATTTATTTCAATTTAACTAACTAATAAAATATATGAAAATTAATAAACTTTAACAAAAAAAGATTGCTATGATAATAGGATTGGTTTGTAATTATATATCAAAATAATATGAGAGAAACCTGGAAAAGTTATAATTGTCTTTAGAACAAAAAGAACATTTTTTGCATCAATGCAACCTCTAGATATAGGTAGATATTATTTATTTGAGAATATTAATTTTTATACATACTGTTGAACTTTCAAGATCCACCCAAATTTTTTTTCCTTTGATTTGTCCATATGCATCTCTGGATTTAAGGTAATGCACTATGGTTCGCAACTCCTTCATTGTATAGGCCTTCCTGTAAATAGGTATATATGTGTTTAGAATATTTATGTTGTTTATGTAGGGTCAATATGAAAATTAGAGCCAGTCAAAAGTATCGGCATGGCATAGCCATTACTTAAATTTTTTTAACACAATAACAAGCATGTATGGAAGGTATGATGAATATAAAAGATTGTAGCAAATGGCATTCTATTGTCTCTGACTATCCCTCACTGGATCAAAGGTGTGATGATAGATATATAGAAGTAACCTAAATAAATCTCCAAATTCATGAGACGGGTTATGAACTTTCCAAACAAACTAATCAAGTTTATCCTCTCAATCACCTTATTAAGCAAATTGTGTTAATGCTCCTACCCCTCACTCCCCAAAGCAGTGAAGATGGCAAGTTGCAGAAACCCATAATTGTGAGTAAATAGCCTCAAAACCAGAAATATCATATATTGTAGGTATAGACGCCTCGCTTCGCTCGGCTCAAAATATAGTAGGTAGTAGTAACCCTCATCTAACCAATTGCTCTTAAAAAACTTTTTGTCATACAAAAATATATTTTAATATATTTTTAATTTATGTCTCAAGAAACTAAAAACCATTTGGAAGGTTGAAGCTGAACTTCCTGGATCTCCTTACATTCCCACTTTGCCCAAATTCATTAATAATAAGTATTTGATATACATAATCATTGTTGCAAAGGGCATCTGAGCAGTGCATTTTTTGGCAGACAAAAAAAAAATATTCATGAAAATTAATATTTCGAAATCAAAAGTATTAGTATTTGAAAAGGAAGATGAAAGGACGGAGTGTAAGATTTGTGTGAAAGGATGTAAGTTAGAACAAGTGAATGAATTTGTTTATTTAGGTAGTATGGTTACAAGAAGTGGAAAGATAGACAAAGAAATTGAAAGGAGAGTGAAAGCGGGAAGCAAGGTATTTGGTGGACTAAACAATGTATGCAGAAATACACAACTTACAACTAAAAGTAAAATGAACATACATAATGCTGTTTTAGTTCCATCACTTACTTATGGAAGCGAGACTTGGGTATGGAATAAGAGGCATGAAAGTAAAATAAATGCAGTGGAAATGCGGTCTTTACGTAGAATGTGTGATATAAAGCGTATTGACCGCATCCGGAACGATGTCATTAGAGAAGAATGCGGAGTAAAAGATGATGTTGTGACAAAAATGAAGAAAAGTAGTTTACGCTGGTTTGGACACGTTGAAAGAATGAAGGATGAAAGATTGACTAAAAAGGTTTATTTAGCTGAAGTGAAAGGAAATGCTAGCAGAGGACGACCTAGATGTACTTTTATTGAACATATAAAAAATATGTTGATCGAAGGAAATATTAAAAGTACACACAATCGCCGAGCATGTATGAAAGATAAGATGAATATAAAAGAAGCAAAAGAGATATGTCAGGATCGTAACAAATGGCATTCGATTGTCTCTGCCTACCCCTCTTGGGATGAAAGGCGTGATGATAGATAGATAGATAGATAGATAAAAAAAATAGAGAATCAAATGATGTTTAATATTAATATATATGTGGTAATATTTATTCGGCAGTATGAACGTATCATTCTAATAGGAATTTCATAGAAATATGCTTAGGCGGCTTCCACTGAAACTTACCCGACCATTTTGGAAGTAAAGTTCTTGAAACATATAAATAATATTAATAGATTTGCTAAGTTAAGGGGATGTAAAAAGTTTTAGGTACTTATTTTTATCTTTAGAACATTTCATCAATCTAAACAAATAATATTTATTTAGGTTAGTCAACAACAACGAAATGGCGGCATTTAGCAATCACAGACTATTCAAATTTCCCTTTATTTTATTTCAGACATTTCCTTATATAAAAAGGTAGGTACTCTGTGGTACGCAACCAACACGCACACCGCACACACGTACGTGTCCTATAGGGATCAAAGAGAATATAATGGTATGAAGCTTTCCTCTTTGCCCCCCCGGTTGATCGACGAACACAATGAGACAAAAAGTTTTACTCACTATATGGTTTTACTTGCTCTGTGCCTTGCAAGTGCTCTCTGTGTGTGCAGTGTTTTTTTGGCGGGAAAGGGAATTTATATTTATATAATTAGGTTAGATCTTTGAAATTATTATAATATATTTATGTTATGAGTATTATTGCTAGCAAGAGTAGCAAGACAATGTATAGCTAATTGTTCTTCATTTAATTTTTGTGTTAAGTGTTATAGTTCAACAATAATATTATTGGTTTATTATAAATGGATACCCATTATCTTTCTATTTCGGATATCTTAGTAACTAACGAAAAAGTGCCGTCCAAATTTTTACAAGATTTACCTAAAATGGGTATGTATATTTTTATTTAATGTGCACTTCAATTCAAACTAGACCTATTTAGATAATGAGAACTGCCTCTAAATTGGCTAGCGGGTAGAATACATACTATAGTACTATTAAAAAAGTGAACAAACCATGCATCCTACATATTCAAGTGAAGCAGAAAGAGCGCCTTTAGGCTTTAGGCTGACTTTGGATGCAGCTCGCAAACTTCATGTTTTGTCGTCTCTAACAAGGATTTTCTTTTACAATAAATTGTTTTGTTACAATTACAAGTTTGATATATTATACCTACGTTAACCACGGCCAAGTACCAATGGTACACGTGATGTGTAACATCTATAGGCGCGTCTTGGGGGTAAGACCGACTCGTGCGTCATGGCCTCTCCGCCGCCGCTCTCTACTCTCTTGAGTGTGCGTGGCGCGTATACTACATACTTTCTTGCTTTTCCGTGCGAGTGTGTGTACTGAATGTGCCTCTATTCGACTACAGTATATTTGACGCGTCAATTCCGATGTATTACACCTGCCGGGCGATCCGTGACGGCTACCTTTTTTTATAATTAAAAATGTATGTACATAATCTGACAAGCCGCACTTACAGGATTTTCCATCAAAATATACCCTGATAGAACTGGCCACTCGTTAGATAGCCTCACAAAATATACCGTCGCCTAAAAGACAAGACCTTGTTTTCTGCTGGGTACCCTGAGATCAATAACATGGATAAGACAATAAGTCGTTTTGTTACAGGTTTTTTGGATCCATCATCTACTGAAGATGATTTGAAAACTGGTTCAAATGTAGAAATACCCATTTGGTTAGCAGAATCTTTGCAATCCAGGAGACAACCATTAATTAATGTGGAATTACCTAAAATCTATAAAGATGCATATAGAGAAATATTAAATGCAGACGCATGCACTGTTGACATGCATAAATTAAGTCAATATTTCTATGAGTTTGGTTGTTACATAGCTAAATATGATATCAGAGGGGAAGTCTCTTCTACATTGATAAATGTAAGTTTTCATTCAAAGTAATCTAACTAATATTATAAAGAGGAAAGATTTGTATTTTTGTATGTTTGTAATGAATAAACTCAAAAACTACTGTGCCGATTTCAAAAATTCTTTCACCATTGGAAAGCTACATTCACCCTGAGTAACATAGGCTATATACCATCACGGCATGACGACGGGAACGGGGTGGGCAGAGGTGAACATGACAAAAGCTATGTATGAAGTGTATGTTTGCCAACATTATGAAATAGTCATGTACAAAGTCGTGGGAAACAGCTAGTATCTTATATATGTATAAATATAGATGTTGGTATATCTGTCTGTCTGTTTGTGCCTTATAGATTCTAAAACTACTGGACCAATTTTTATATGGTTTCCACAAATAGATAGATTAATTCACAAGGAAGGTTTATGTATATAAAACATCATCTTTTGGGAGCGGAGCAATAACCAATAATGTCAATGTTCCTTATTGTATAAATGGGTTCAAATGGGCATGTGATATTGAAAATTCTATGGGCGAAGCTAGTGCAGGTTGTTGTAATTATTAAAGTCTAGATATAAACAGGCTTTAGAGACAAGCAATACCTTTTAGTATCTTTAAGTAATTCCTAAAAAAAACATTGTTAGCAAGTTTGGCAAGTGTGACATATTTATTTCCATATCTATTGTTTATTAGAAAAAATACCATCACATACTTATGGCTCCCGAGAACTGTGTGGAAAACATAAGTCATTCTCATTTTTATCAGATCAAAACACCTCTTAGTACAAAGTGGTCACCCATCCTTAGTCTGGCATTGTCACATGCTGTACCTTCTATTTTCAAACAACACACATCTTCATGGCCTTTATATCTTGCAGTGTAGCCAGAGACACCAGTAACGGTGTCCATTTTTTGCCATTTGTCCATATTATGGCAAGCCTGTTGCTGCAGTTAATAGCCCTAGATGTATCACTTCTTTAAAAGACAAGTATCTGTAATTTTTAGAAGTGTCACCTTAAAAAAAATGTCCCCTCTGAAGCACATATTATTAAAGAAAATTGGTGCTTAGGATTTTTGTCATGAGTAACAATTAGAACCCAGGTCCAACCTTCTATTTTAAGTTAATTATTTATTTTGACAGACTTTCACACAAAGGTTTCGTCTGCTACTTGAAGCTAGTTTAGCCCATGACTGTGTGAGCGCAGTGTTAACATTATCAGCTAGCGAAAGGCATAGAGCGCTAGCAGCCACAAATACGGAACACGCCCTCGCAGAATGGTTACAAACTGGAGATTGTAAACTAACTACAGCAAATATGGTTGCTAATCATAGAAAACGTAAAAGAGCTGAGATGGAAATGTTATAAAATATTTAGGCATTAAGTTATGTGCAATTAATATTTAAATAGTAATGTACATAAATAAATAAAACTGTGTTTATTTTCATGTTTCTAGTCTATTATCATTTAAATAGCTACTAGGTACCATATCACATAAGGGATATTATGGGGAAATAATTGGCCAAGAGTGAGTTGAACTTGCGTGGAGAGGGTTTTGTACCATTTTTTCCATGAGAACTTCAAGGTTTTCATTTAGGTTGTCCTGTAAATGCATAGTTTATGAGGCCCTATATTTCCTATTTTTTTTCAAAATTTTAGACTCTTGGTTTCAGAGATAAGGGGGGAGAACGCTCAATTTTCTTTAATATAATTTAAACTAAGCTTTTTAAAATTATAAAAAAAATTATTGCATTTCTTAGTATCTTTGAAAAAATGCACTTTTTTTAACTTTTACCCAAAAATCGAAATTTGATTATTAAAGCTATACGTCTGTGATTGGGTCGTCAAACTCTGTACATACCAAATGTTAATCCAGTAGATTTGTAGAAAATAAGCTGTGACAGACACAAGTGATCCTATAAAGGTTCCTTTTTTTTTATATATACAGAACATACAAAACCCTAAAAACATAGGAGAGTTCTATAGTTAATAAAATGAAATCTGATCAACAAAATAGTTCAATTAGAATCTTGGCTCTGCTTCACAAGATAAATGTCAAGTTAAATTTATACAAAGTTCACCACCTATCAATATTGACAACAGGAAGTGCAGACTCTTCTATAAAAGACAGAGTATGTTGCTGCCCCTCTCAGTTACTTCTAGTCAGTGGATACAATGGCTATGTCCTTTTGTGATCCATTAAATTCAAGTCGATTGTTAGGTCAAAATTTTGGCTTAGGCATAACACCAGATGATATCATTGTACCAACATACAGTTTCTATAATCCAAATTATTATAGACATTGGAAAGTTTCTATGCAGAACGCTGTTCAAGATGTTGGGTCTGCTATAAGTAATGAAAAGGACAAGTTTAAAATCAGTTTAGATGTCCAACAATTTCGTCCCAACGAGATAACTGTGAAAACAACCAAAACTGAGGTGATTATTGAAGGTAAACATGAAGAAAGGGCAGACGAACATGGATCTGTTTCAAGACAATTTATAAGAAAATATAAGATTCCAGATTACTGTGACCCCGATTCTGTAACTTCATGTTTAACTAAGGATGGTGTACTGATTATTACGGCAGTAAAGAAATGCTTAGAAATTAAAAGTGAACAAGAAAAAATAATCCCTATAGTAATGTGTGAAACCTGTCCTAAAATGGCAGTATCTGTTAACCAGGTTTCAAGCAAAATTCAAAATGACCTGATGGAAGAAAAGTGTTTAAAAAGAATGAACAGGGATGAAAATATACTAGATCAAATCAAAACACAGAACTTAAGAGATGATCATTGTTCTTTATTAAATAAAGATGGATCTTTAAAAGCTTCTATGCAAGGAAGCTCTGATAAAATTAAAAATGAGTCCAAATTAGAATCTTCTGAAGAAATAGTACAAATTTCTGGTGGAAAATTTGACCGAAGTAGTATGGTTGCTAAAAATGACCTTTCAGGCTTTTCAAGAATGTCTTCCGAGAGTATGCAGAGTAAAGAAGCATCATTTTCAACATCCATGTCTTATGATATGAAGTCTTCCACTGAGCAAACTACAGAGTATATCAATGAAATTATTTCTAAGGAATTGAAAAGTGCTGCAGAAAATTTGTAAAAAAATACAATCTAATTACTTATCATACATTGTTAATTGTAGACACTTTAATTATATTCTGTTTTAATTACAATTTATTATAATACAACACTTACATAATTAAAATCTTTTAAGCCTCTTTTTTCAAATAACTAACTACCCTTTCTTTTGTTATAAAAATTTTGAGATCATTTTTGTCATTTGTTTTTAAGACTAGACTTTGCTTAAAATACACTTGCACAACCACATTATTATTTAAAAGGTTTATAAGTTTCACTGTATATCTTTTTTATCACTTGGCAATAATTCAAAAGTACATTTATTACCAGGAATTCTTTGTTAACATCTTTCACTTTTTATTGAAGGGTTTAAATCATTGAAATATAAATGAGCCATAGCTTCAAGGGCTGACATTCTCGAAGCTGGATTACAAATTATCAGTCTTGATAACAGATCATGCCCTCGGTTTGGTAGTCGTGGCACAACCTGTGCGAGGCTCAGTGTAGGTTGATACATTGGTAACACTTTATAATCTGGTAAAAGTGATGCACCTGGCCAAGTCTCTTCAGTAGGTGATCCTGCAAACATTTAAGACGACATTAAATAATTTTAGAAGACATTCTTAATATAAAATAGGTAGGTAGGTAGTAATTTAACAAACCTAGTAATTTAAAAATTCTTTTCAGTTGATCATTAACATCAGATCCAGGAAATAGTGGTCTCCCAGAATTTCCCAATTCTGCAAAAATGCAGCCTGCAGACCACATATCAATGCTGGTTGTATATAGTTTAGCTCCAAATAGCACATCTGGTGGTCTGTACCACAGAGTAACAACTTCAGCTGAATAACACTTCACTGGTATACCAAATGCTCTAGCTAAACCAAAATCTGCTAATTTTAATTCACCACTTTTGTTAATTAACAAGTTCTGAGGTTTGAGGTCACGATGAAGTACATTTTGACTGTGACAAAATGCTAATCCTCTGAGCAGTTGATACATAAAAGATTTTACTACAGCTGGATCTATCTCCCCATTCAAGCTATCAAAGTATTTCTTCAAGTCTTGGTCGCAATGTTCAAATACTAGAGTTAATTTCTTCTCACTATGTAAAACGTCGTAGAGCCGTACGACATTTTTATGCTTCAGTTCCTTCAATAAACAAATTTCACGTAAAGCAGACGACGGTACACCTTCGTCATCATCATCTAGTCTTACGCGTTTCAGAGCCACTATCTCATGAGTTTCCTTATTTTTTGCTTTGAAAACTGTTCCATATGTACCTTCACCAATTTTCTCAAGTTTCTCGTATTTCTGCATTTTAAGAATATAGCTGACAACTCAAAATTTGTGATCTTCAGAGTTCGTTTTCTTTCAGGTTACAGGAAATCACAGGAAATGACCACAAAGACGAAGGGTAATTTTTTTTATTTTTCCTCAAATCGCAGCTCAATCAAATGTCAAAATATTTTGTTTTCTTCTTTCCAATCAGGAAAATGCAAAGGTTTATAAAAATCATACAGCCATTATGTTTTGTATATACTCAAAACATAGAGTACTAAGCCAATGGAGGGGCCATAGACGGGCTTCCCCTTTCGCCAATTTTTTCCCCTTTGACCAGTTAACCAGTTGACCAGCACCTTAATAAGTAACCTTAGATTTTGTTGGTATCGTTTAGTGTCGCAAGACAGAGCTCTAGGAAAATAGTTAATTGTGATGCTTTAAATGGGAAAGGCGATCTAGGACGTCAAACTTGCTGAAACATAGTGTTTCCAATCATTAATTATAATTATTATGTTTGTATTTTAACATAATCATCATATAACGTAAAATCCGTTGCGACAATAAAACGACAGAAAAATACAGTGGTACAGGGGCTAGTACTAGACGTTTACCTCCCCTCCCGCCAAAAGTGGCAGAAAAAATTGTTCGGTGATTTAGCTCTTCCCGTCTCCAGTCTGAAATACTCAAAGACTCAAAGTTTTTGGGTCAATATGGACGGTAAGACATAAAAGGAGTGATCAACTTGGCGGAGAAACGGGGATGAAGGTTTCATCGTCTCCCCGTCGAAATTATACTGAACTAAAAAGGGGGCTAGCGAGATTTATAAATTATACAAGAATTCAGAGTAGAAAAGTTTCGATTAAAGAGGTTAGGAAATTAGGAATAGTTATTTAACCTTACAATCTAGGTAAAATAGTTGTATCACCGACACCAGTGATTTGCCTTTATTATTGTGACCTTGTTAGAAGAAAACAAATGTCAAATGAATCGAAAGCAAAAAAAAAACAGGCGCAGGCAGACAAATCACAAAATACACAAATCGAAAAATTTGATTTGTCATTTGCCTTTTGGTATAATTCCGGTTTAAATTTATAGAAAAAATTTACAAAGGTAATATTAATGAAACTGTATAAGTTTAATGTTGTAATTAGTAATGTTATTTTGATTATAGATTGGCAATTTAAAGTTTTTTTTCTAATGCGCATATTGCAGATGAGCGAAGAAGGTAAATTGGTGGACAAGTCTGAGAGCAGTTCCTTTGAGGATCTGGCTTCTGCAGCCGCAGATGAGATCGAAGAGGCACGCCGAGCTGAAGCAGCAATTGACTCTAATAAATCCAGCCAGAAAGACGAATGGCAGGACCTTTTAGGGTCAGGGGCAATTCTCAAAAAAGTGAGTAGATAAGCTTATATGCTTCGAATTCAAGCAAATAATTACATAATACATAGATTATCCACTATAACATTAAATTTTTAGGCTGCTGTGGTGTAGTTTAGAGTGAGGCAAGTTAGATTAATTTTTAAACATATTTAAAAAAAATATCCCTTAATAAAATAAAAAGCTACAAAGGTTTTAACTATTTGTTTTAGTGCCTCAGGTTTAGCTTAGACTAAGTGAAGTTTACTCTGAATGTTGTTTTTCTTTGTAAACTCTTTTAGATTTCCTCGTATTGTAAAAAAGGCATACTTTTTAGATGTTAAAAGAAGGTGATGATTCTGAAGGTTTAAGACCAGCAAGGAGTGATATTTGCACAATTAGTTATGAACTAATACTGAGAGATGGATTTCGTGAATCCGTAGAAAAACAAGATCACGTGAAGATATATGCTGGTGATAATGAAGTAAGTTTTTTTCCCACAAAAATAATATTGCTATAGTTTTAGGCCATTATTCATAAACATATTTTAGCAACATTTTTGTTAAAATTTGTTTTGTTTTTTTCTATTATTAGTAAAGACAGTTTTGTTAGAGAGTGACAAAACATATTTTAACTAAAACACTAAAATGTGTTTATGAATATGGCCATTAGTATATAGTATAGTTATAATGCCAGAATATATATAGTAATATTTTATTGTAAATTAATAGTCTATTTATTATTGAAATATGTTGTAGGGTATCTCTATATATTATTTCCCAAAGGTGTTTCACAGCTAAACCACTGAATCGATTTTGACAAAATTTGATACGGAGAAAGCTTGAACCCTGGGAAAGGACATAAGCAATTTTAAAAAATTTGATAATGTTACACATACATACTTATATGGCCATATATCCCTTAATATTTAATTATAACCAATGATTCAGCCATCATTTAAAGATTACATTCACCCTAAGGTTATAAATTATGTCACAGGGAGGGAGGGGGTCAATGTGACATGTGATGTCATACCACTGGTCCACACCTATGTGACCTGTGACAAAGGACCTGGGTCCAAAATCACGAAATTTGTGTGACGTAATTTATGGATGGCCCGAAAAATAAATATATTAAAAATCAATGTTGTCTTTACAAATATGACTTAAAACTGTATTGTTAAAAGCACCATCTACAATCATGCAAATTATTCCTAAAACATTTCTTACTTTTTACTTTTATTAGTATGTATTAATTGTAGATACTCAGCTTAGTAAACTATATTCAAACCAAATATTAAAGAATCTCAACAAAACTTTTGATGATCATGAATATATGGAATATTCTATACCAAAATTTTATCTTCCTATTATTTAACACAAAATTTAATTTGCTCAGATTCTTCAAGGTCTAGATTTGGCACTCACACTCATGCATAAAGGTGAAGAGTGTTTATTACAAATTGCGCCGCGTTTCGCGTATGGGGACAATGGCCTAAAAGCTGGTGAGAGCTTAGGATTGATTGGAAACCCACAAGGGGCAGTTTATGAAGGTCCTACAATAACTTCAGATACGTGGCTTGAAGCTCGTCTAGAGTTACATGATTGGACTGAGGAGCCAGAACATGAAACTTTGCCTACAGCTGAACGAATGGAAATTGGGTAAGAGATATTTTTTTTAAGACACTAGTGTCCCCGCCCCCAGTTTCACAGGGCTACAATATGGGTTACAACAATTTATTGGAATATTTACACAAATATGCTTATAACTACATATCTATTAGAGATTTGTACTATGTACAAGACTTGTTTTATATCATTTTATACTACACACTTTTTTCCTACATTATTTTGTTATATTTCTGATGGATAGACAGCATACGAAAACTTGCTGGGGCTAACTTTTTCCTTGACTTGATTTAATCATGATAGGGTCCATAATTTAGTACTCTTAAATCTTCCCAGTGAATGAACCTATGTAATAGTGAAAATTGCAACAAAATTTATTCAGTAGTAATTACGTGAAAAGGGCACAGACAGACAAATGCGGCGGTGGACTTTGTTTTTTAAAGACGTTACTCAATTCGACCGACCGTATAATTATATTTTTATTTTTTTTATGTGTGTTCGCGGATAAGTTCGTCGTTTATGAACCGATTTTGATGATTTCTTTTTAATCGACAGATAATTCTTCCGGATTGGTTCCATTTTTATGTCATACAAATTGGTTCATTAGTTTTTCAGTAATTTTGAAAAAACAGTATCTCAATGAAATATGTACCAATTTTGACGACTTATTTTAAGGATATAATAATTTCTCAACATTATCTCACAGACATATGACGAAAATCGGTTTAGTAGTTTTTCAGAAATTCAGTAATTTGTCTCTGTTTACGGCTGAAAATTATGTATCAGAGAAAAGCCTTAGCAACGGTTGCTATTGACACAAAGTTGTCAATTTTTTGTTTTGACGGTGGTCTAAGGCTAAAAGTATGGTATGGTGCAGCCCAGAATGCAAATGGTTCAAATCCCATCCACAGCAGTATTTTTTTTTTTAATTTTTCCATATTTTTTTTTTATTTGCTTTATTATTTGTCTCTCAGGGCAGCACAATCACTTAAAAGGGAAAAATAAATTAACTTTTAAAAAAAGTGTACGACTTAAAAAAATTGCACTGTAAAAAGTAAGACATAATAAATATTTCGTCGTAGAATTTGAAGATGGTTGGTGCCAAATTAAAAACAACTTACTTCCCAAATTCACTAATCTAGACAATCATCAGTACATAATATTGAACAGATATTTATCTTCTAGATGTTTACTTAATTTTGTATCCTAATTTGGCACCAACCGTCTTCAAATTCTATCATGAAATAAGTCAGTACACTTTTTTTTAAAAGTTAATTTATATAATATGTAGTGATCTAAGGCTTTCCACAGATGACCTTTTTGTGCAATCGAGAACATATTTTGATATGAAGTGTACAAAGAAGCCTAAAGTAGGTAGAGTGCAGACATTGATTGCTCAAAAAAAACCTTGTATGTGAGAGATATGAAGGATTCCACGTGACGCCTTTGTGATATACGCACGCGTCCACCAGGACGTCATGGGGAATCCAGTTTAATCCCGCCCGCGCTGTAATAGTTGTGATTAGTCAGTGATTAATAGGACATATTACGGCCGGCGGGAGCATTCTACCTACCGATCAATCGGCTTATTGTTACTGTGACGTCTATATTACTTGACATTGGCGGAATCATCAAAACCCTGATGGAGCCATTTTGAAAAAAAAATGAAAAAAATAGAGAGATATGAAGTTGGAGTGTATGTCTATGTATGTTGAAAAAACTTGACAATTGAAGAATTGCTAAATCAAATTTTATATGAATCGGTTTTCACTTTCCCAGATGAATTTGACTGAGCTGTTACTGATTGTAATTCATTATTAAAATAGCAACACTGGAAATATAACAAAGAAAAGAAATAAAATAAAGAAAAGCAAACTTTCAACAAACAAACCTCGTGTTTTCGGCCCTCCAACTATCTCTATATAAAACTTGCATCATACCATTGCTCAGTTTTAATGTGAAAGAAGGACAAACAAACTAAATGTTCCAATGTTAATGGTATGGTGCTTCAAAGGGCACGTAAATGTCGTATTAGATTAATTATGTCTGTTAAGGAAGTGACACATTTACGTCCATTAAATGTAGCAACAGGCTTGCCACCTGTTCTGTTTAATATGGACAACTGGCAAAAAGTCTCTGGGCACACCACAAGACCATTGAAGATGTGGGTGTGATTTATTGTGAATTGTTAAAACTAACCCGTAAACCCTGCATGCACTAGATTAGACACTCCATTGCAGGTCCCGTCGCCGCGCCCGGGGTAACTGGTGGTACGTTCGAGGTGAAACGCAGTTGGCCGTCCAACTTTACCGGCGCGCTCTGGATGTGCTCGATGACACTGAGGGGGGCATATCGGACCCCACAACCTCTGGGGACCTGGCGCCGACTTCGGACGGTCTGAAAGCTCTGTTAGACGAACGGCTGAGGGTACAGAATAATATGGCCGCGGCTCAGTTGCGCGCCGGGGCGTACGATGCCGCTTTACAGGTATTTGAAATGAATGGCTTGATTATAACTTGACCTATGCGCATTTTTTTTTATTTTCCAGCTGCTATTAATTTCTACTTTACCTTTATATTCTGGAATTGTATAACTATAGGGATACATAGCAATATAATTATTTTTTAACACATCTGTAATTGTAAATATCGCATGTCATTGTGTATAAAACCGCCATTTTAGGTCATGTTATAATCTGGGGACTATATGTATGTAGAAAATGACCACGGTTTTGTGAATCTTCGTCTGTATGAGACGAGACGACACATCGTTTTAAAAGATATCACGGTCCTACTAAGTATGCCAACCCAACAAAATGTATATATATATTTCTTAAGATTTTTATAACCATTTTTTTAAGAATAAATTTTAATCGTTATTTAAAAAGTGACATGGGGATATTAAATGCTGTGTCATTGTGAACACACCTTAAGGCATCAGAAGTGGCTTCAGTAATTTCATCAACTAAACAAGGAAGACTTGTCTCACACTATTCGGCCGGTAGTTACCTAAATAAAATATAATGTATTTCAGGCCGTGACCCGCGTGCTTAGTTGCCAGCCCAACAACGCCAAGGCTCTGTACCGAAAGTCTCGCATTCTATCCGCCATGGGTCGTAATAGTGAGGCCTTAGATGCCGCCAAAGCAGCAGCGGCCGTCGCCCCAACCGATGTCGGTACGCGTCGCGAATTGAAACGGTGCGAGCAGAAAGTGACCCGCGACAAATCTGTGGAGCGGAAGTTGGCTAAACGAATGCTTGGGACTGCAAAACCGGACTCGTCGCCTGATAAGAAGCCGCCGTCTAGGACTAAAGTGGGTTTTTTATTTAGTTGCTTTTAATTTGTATCTCTATCATCACGTCTTTTATCCCAAAAGGGGTAGGCAGAGACAGTCGAATGCCATTTGCTACGATCCTGTTATACTTATTTCGCTTCTTTTGTATTCATCATACCTTTCATACATGCTCGGCGATCGTGTGTACTTTTAATATTGCCTTCGATCAATATTTTTTTTATATGTTAAATAAAAGTATACCTAGGTCATCCTCTGCCAGCATTTCCTTTTACTTCAGCCATATAAATCTTTCATCCTTCATTCTTTCAACGTGTCCAAACCAGCGTAAAGTACTTTTTTCATTTTAGTCACAACATCATCTTTCACTTCGCTTTCTTCTCTAATGACATCGTTCCGGGTGCGGTCAATACGCTTTATATCATACATTCTACGTAAAGACCTCCGCATTTCCACTGCATTTATATTCCTTTCATGCTTCTTATTCCATATATACCCAAGTCTCCCTTCCATAAGTAAGTGATGGAACTAAAACAGCATTATTGGTAGATTTAATTTATATTAGTTTTTCTATAACATTAATTTTATTTATGCTAAAATCTTTGGCCACTTTTCTAGTTCATTGAATGGTTATATTAATCTTACGTATATTTTAAATTCTACAAAAAGTTGCACTCAATACAATGATCCCCAGCAATGAAAAGCTTTCGTGCCTCAAAATACTTAATTAATAATAATAAAGAGCAGTGGGGTTTAGCGACGCCGCACGGGTACAAACGATAACAATTTGAATATCTACACAAATACGCTTATTATTACATACTTATCTATAAGAGATTGATATATGATAGATTTGTAGGTCATCTACACAATTCTTCCCTCCATCATTTTGTTACCTATGCTCACCTCCATGTTTAAAACCCGTAAGCCATCCTTGAGAATCAAACATCTAATCGTGCATCAAAATCCGTTCAGTATCAGAGACAGACAGACGCGGCGGGGGACTGTTTTATAATATGTAGCGATAATAGAATATATATGAACTCTCACGTTAAATGACCTCGTTGGTTAGATTGCTTCGACTTCTAGTACCATCTAACAGGTGTGAATGTTTCCAGGTGTTGGTGTGGGGCTCCATCATACTAAGTTTCCTGGTGGGCGTGGCCAGCGTGCTCGTCTACCGTTACAAGAACGCGACGTCCGCACACTGACACACTAAGTATGTATTTTGACGTTAAGGGCAGTCGGCAGTAAATCTCAATTAATCATAGAAAAAATAGTTTATTTATACAACATTTTCAACTCAAGCGGCATACCGTTTTCTGACAGACATAGCTTACTGCTCTTGTACTTTTTCATTACACATTACAGGCTGTAATTTACAGCCTCTGTTCCTTTTCATTATAGTTTAGTTTTAATATACATGCATACATAAAAGTCACGCCTGTTTCTCACACGGGTAGGCAGAGACTACGGATTTCCACTTGCTACGATCCCGACACATTTCTTTCGCTTCATTCATTTTCATATTCGTTATGCATGATTTGTTTTAATGTCGTCGTCGAGATTTTTTTTACGCAAAATAATTAACGGATTATTAAAATATAATGAACAAACATTTTATTTCATCCAATTACTTCTAATTTATTTTATAACAAAATCCATCCATCCATAAAAAAAACAATAGACAGTTAAAAACGCGCGTTTGTAAAAAGATTTTACATTTTACCAATATGTTTTAATTTTTCCTAGCATTTCGTCGTATGAAACATGTGAGCGATGGTAATTACAGCTCAGCTCTGTGAAACCCTCGCCTTCGGCCTTGCATCGGCTCGGGTTTATACTTTCTTCCTCGACTGCAATTTCCAACTTTTAGCAGTTCGACGACTGTCTCATTCCTTTTCCTATGTATATGGTCTTATTGAGTCTTTATATTTTCAGGTAGATGGGTGACTCAGAAGTTTTATATTACGTACATTTTATTATTTCGTGTTACTTGGTCGAGGCGTGTGTACGTATCTACATAATAAAACGCTGACAACTGCTACATTTTTAAACGTAATCTTAGGCAAACTTTAAATTGTTTAAATGTACCCTTTTATTTTTTTTAAACGCGTCCAGTAACGAGTTACGTCTTTCACAATATATATTATTATTTTATTATAGTTCCTGTGCTCAAACAAAAACTTTTCTCTAAATATGAAAATCTATGCCATTTAAAGAAAATTGTATATATTTAATGTTATAGCAATAATTATATCAGTACATAGTAAAATTAACAATGTTCTAAAGTGGATTATAATATAGGGTTTTAAAAAAAATCATCTTATTGCCTTAGTGAAAAGTTGTTTCACATTATCATAGTTTACAACAATGTTTTAAACAGCTTCAAGTTTTAAATTCTATACGAATTTGATATAGTGCTCGTCAAACAACGGTAAAAGTGGGGCGACATCTATACACATTTTCACAATTAATAAAAACACTAAACGTAATTTTTTTAAAGAGAAAAACTATCCAGCGCCCCCCACTCCTGTGTACCACGAACTTAACGTTCGATTAAAAGCTTGGTCAGTTCCATAGACAAAATTATTTAGCGATTGTTGATATGTCATCTTGTAAAATAACAATAGTGCTAAATTAGGCCTCCTTTAAAAGCTCAGGGTACGGCATCACGCTCTGATGATGATAAATTCGCACCTGCGGTTGCGGCACAGTTGTTTGACAATCGTTATATCTGGTGTGGAAGTATGCAGCTACTTTAGACGTATAGAAATGTATGTGATTTGAAGAAACTTTAAATGTTTTGGGAACAAATTTAGTTTTCGATGTCGAGTTTTATTTAGTTAATGTAAAATGATGGGTTAGGTATTTCTAGTTTGTAGTTGTTAGTATTGTTGGTAATTTTAACAAATTGTGTATAATATCCCTATAACTCTTTGTAGAGGTTTTGGCAGATATCCTATATTTGTAAAGGTGAATATTGAATATTCATACAAGCTAGTACTTAAAAGGGATTTTAATTAAAATGTTTTATTTTTTTTTACCAAACAATAATAAGTCACATTATGTTTTTAGCATTTACTTTTGTTTGTATTTAATATATGTATAGGTTTATTTAATAACTATTTTCAGTAAAGTATATTGTGCCAAATTATTGGATTTTTTTTGCTACTTTAATTCAGAATCCAGCATGTGTATTTTTGATATCTGTATAAGTTTAAGAACAAATAACTGTATTTTGTAAATCACATTCCAGAATTCATTTAAATTTAGACGTGTATCATTATATTTTTTACTAATTTAACAATACTGATGATTGTTAATTGTATACAACTTCAATGATTTGGTCGTATTTTTGTAAGAAAAATGTATATTTTCATAATAACTTTGGTGCTTGCAGAAATATAATGTTTTAATGTTCTGTAACTTAAGTTAACTACAAAATAATTGTGATCGTCATTAAAAATCGTCGGGACTGTCCCGGCGGCGTCTATCTATCGTTAATGGTGTAAAGAAGCGGTAAATATATAAAAAAAACTTAGTTATTTTGTTTTATTTACTGTCATGTAGTCAGAGAAACCGATTTTGACTGCTCTTCGCCGCCACTCTGTCGGTCGGCGCTGACACTTGGAACCACAGAATAGGTATGTAAGTATATTAAATTAAAACTTTTTTTAAATATAAAACAATAGGATTTTTATTAATAATTTAGTAACTTCAGTTAAATTAATAGTTCAATATAAAAATATTATATAATTCTTAAGTAAATAGGCACAAATATTTAAAGAGACACAAACTCATCGGCCACAAAATGAACTTAAGCACTGGCTTAGAAATCACAAGGTCCTATTAATAGAGAAGTATTTTTTAAATTATTCGATTGTGTGTTAAAATGTTATAGAACGACAGCGCCTTAAATTATATTTATAATGGCGACATTTGGGCCAGGTAAGTTTGTGACATAATATACTGAAATGGAAATCTAATATGGCTACCTCTCGCCAAATACCTTGAGCCAGATTGAGGGCTAGAGTGGGGAGGACAAATGTAATCACGTGGTACTGTTCGGCTCAAGCTATTTAGTGAGAGTTATACAACTTAGTACCTAAAGACTGGGGCCATTAGCAGAGAGGCTACCACGTGTTTCTTGCTTTATGACATTTGGTCATCGTATGGAGCAGTTTTCAGCAGAAACATGCAGTCAATTTTCCGTGTACGTTACG
Organism: Nemapogon koenigi; assembly: GCA_963924495.1. Taxonomy (NCBI): domain Eukaryota; kingdom Metazoa; phylum Arthropoda; class Insecta; order Lepidoptera; family Tineidae; genus Nemapogon; species Nemapogon koenigi. The sequence continues at coordinate 7,659,285 of OZ004646.1, forward strand.
CCAGCAAGAAAGCGACTGTACCGGATTAATACGTTCAATTAAGAAGGTCATCGATATGTATGAAACCGTCGCTTTTTTGTACTCATTCGAATTGGGTCGGTTAACCAGCCGTTGTTGACGTGTTTTGTTTTTTGTTTATATCTTCTTATATACGAAACATACCAAGCTGAAAATTTTCACTTTGTTATTTGACGAAACGCACAAAATATTGGTTTACACCCACACATCTTGCGTGGAGCCGATTTGACTTTTAGTAAAATAATTCAATAACGTATGTACTATCGCGGTCAAGGGAGCATACCCACTTAAAAGAAAATATCCTTTAACAGTTAGTTTATTTCTATCTCTTTCTTATAAAAAGAGATTATTGTTGTCAGTACCTACGTATTATGTTAAAAAAAATAGTTGTCAAATTGACTGAAAATAAAGTCATAAACTTGTCACTTGTTTATTGTTAAAAAATATTACAAATATATTATTATCATGCAAAGAAATATTGATATTACTTTAAGAGCCAGAATTGTTGGCGTTCATGATGAAGGATTCAATATATCGCAAATAGCCGAACGGACGGGAGTAACAAGGAAAACGGTGCTACGCTGGGTTCTTAGATGGGAAATTACACCTATACACTTGCCCACAGAAACCGACCGGGTATGATACCGCTAATTAATAATAATCAATGTATTTTGATGCGTGACGATTACGAGCAATTTGGATTTACCCCAACTCGCCAGTTTGCTCAACAATTCGGCACTTCTGTTCGGACTGTTCGACGTGCGCTTTATGCGGAGGGGCTACGCAACAAAAGTGCAGTTAACGGAGGCTCTCAAAGCCGCAAGGCTGGCTTTCGCCTATGAATACCTTTATTATGACTGGTCATCAGCAATATTTGTGGACAAAAAAATTTTAAATCCAGCCAGACAGGCCGTTTACATTTATGGCGGCGCAATAATACACGCTACGAAGAGCGATATGTTGTACCGAACACAAGTCTGGTCGTATATGTCTTAATATATGGGGATGGATGAGTGCAGATGGCCCGGGTGAACTTGTACCCATACATGGACGTTTCAATGCCGCTAAGTATATCGATGTGTTGTCAGAAAGCATGTTACCCATGGTGCGATCTGTGTATCCGGCAGAAGAACATGCTGAAATTACTTTTGTGCAGGACAATAGTCCGATACATAGAGCGCACCGTGTGCGTGAGTGGTTTAATCACCACGGCGATATACGCATTATACCCTGGCCAGCTAGGTCCCCTGATTTAAACCCCATAGAAAACTTATGAGATTTAATGGTTCAGAGGTGGGATGCACGCAATGAACGACAACAAGCGGCATTGGAACAACATGTTATGCAAGTATGGGATGATATCAGAGGCACTGATTTGTGTGCGAATTTAGTGGGCTCTATGAGAAACGGGTTGCAGGAAGTTATTGCCCAGAATGGAAGTTACATGCGTTATTAATATTATTTTTATTTTATTATATTTAATTAAATTTTATACTTATTAAAAATCTGTTTTATTTTCTGGTATTCCTAGTAAAAGCTATACTGACTGCTACATGAAGTTGGTGTTGTTGTTAATCTAATTATAAACAGATACTCTGTGACCAATTTGATGTGAGTAGACTTTGAGGTTGAAACAAAATCACGTATATATTAACATTTGAAGTAAGAACAAAAAGAATATGAAATGTACACAGGAAATTAGACCTTACGGTGGGACTGCTCCCTTGACCGCGATAGTACATATACTTTTGAAACTTTTTATGGTTATTGTAAGTGTCAAGAGGAACCGAATACAGTTTTCAGTGAGCTTAAACGTTTTCTCATTTAGGCGCTGCGATTTTTTTACGGATTTTTTAAATAGCGCGATTACTTGAAAACTATAAATATTTTCTTAAATCTAATTATGTCACAAATACGCACAAATTAAGAGCTACTCGTGTATGTTTATTCTACAGGCGCACATACAATGGTTTTAGAGATACACGATTCTGCAAAACGTTACGCTAGCAGGAAACGTAATATCTCGAAAACCTGAAGACGCACAAATTATATTTTCGGCGCACATTTTTGCACAAATATAAGCTCTCTGGCGATTTACAATATTTCTCTCTCCGATCATTCGTTTAGAATTTTCTTGCTGGAACAACGTTACTCCAGCAGGAACTGTTTTTTTTTTATTTTTTCAAAAACGACAGGACGCACAAATTTAATATGCGGCGCACATTTCCAGCAGATAACGCTCTAAATGTCCGTTCTACTCATATCACTCTAGGAGACACTTTCTTGCTGGCGTAACGTACACCAATTTTACATAAAATCCTCGACACAACTTACGATATTATAAGAAACTCTTGCTAGACCCTCAGTTTGCATGTCCGTGCCTCGCGACTTATTTCTCAATTTATTATTCTAGTCCAAAACTAGATACTTACAAATCTGGGGTAAACAAAACTATTATTTATGTACTAATAACCTAGCTGTCAAGGTATGGAATGCATTAACAATTTTTTTTATAATAAGAGTCAGTCAAAAGTTAAATATTGCAGTACTAAATAGTAATATTTCTAGACTTTTCTAATTTTATATTAATTAAAATAAAACAAACAATTGTTTCAATACATACCTACTTATGGTGATACTGCAAGCAAATGAATATTATTTTAACATTAAATATTTACAATGGAATTACAACTATTTTTTTAAATTAATTGGTAAAACATATTACTGACAGTTTTTTTCTTAGGTCTCTTTGTCTCTACGATATAAAAGTTTTCCAACTGTAGGTTGCATTGATTAAGGTTTATAACCTTAACAAAGAGCTTAAGCTTCCTAGTTTCTGTTTCCCCACAGTGACAACAAATCTGTTTGTCATTTCCTTCTTGCTTTGGCCCATCTAAAGCGTAACTTTAACAAATATCACAATTTGGTGTTCTGCGTCATTATCCTGGCGAGGGAACTAGCTGTGTGACTGATGCCTATTATTTCTGCAATAGTTACTAAAGCGTTCACCGTGAACACAGTAGAAACGAAGTCGTAAAGCAGTTTTGGCGAGAAAACGCTCCATACGAACAGATGGTGGCGCATCACTGCCGCAACTATGAGGTAGACCACGAGTGTGTAAATGCGCTGCAGTGCTAATATGTTGGTGCAGCGCCACACCGATCTCAAGTATCTGAAACGAAAAACATATATCATTATGCTTCTCTGACTTACAAAAACTATGCATAAGTCAGTTATTGCAAATTCTTACATATATTGATCCGAAATCAATATGTATAGTGAAAATTGTAGACAATCTATCTATCTATTACCACGCCTTTTATCCTAAGAGGGGTAGGCAGAGACAATCGAACGCCATTTGTTACGATCCTGACTTACCTCTTTCGCTTCTTTTATATTCATCATACCTTTCATACATGCTCGGCGATTGTGTGTACTTTTAATATTTCCAAAATTATTGCAAATATCGCAAAATGTGGGATGATTTATCGGGCAATAAAAAAAATTATTGTGTGTGATTGGAAATATTGTTTAGAAACTTATGATTTATTGTATATTTTGCGTCTGTTCTGTTGGAGTTCAGTTCGAAATCAATCCTCAAACAATCCTTTTTAAATTATTCAAGATGTGACGGTTCTCTGATCATGACACAAGGCAGATTCGTACCAGGATATTTGTCAGTAAATTCAGTTACTGTTCAAATATGATTTCTATTATAAATACGAAAGGAACTCTTTGTTACTCAAGCGCATGCCGTAGCAGTTGACCGATTTTGGATGAAAGTTGATATATTTTGACAATTTCCACGGTCGTGGAGCGGACAAAGTCCCTACAATACTAACTGTTCCCACGACTCCGCAGCCGCAGCTTTGCTAGCAAACAGTATGATACCAGCAAGCGCCGGGCCAGCGTACGAGTGTAGCCCCATCCGAGCTGCGACCCGGAACGGACAGTACGCGCGGAGACCGACGTAGCCCGCGCTCAGGTCTACTGACGCTAGACTGTTGGAGTTACCCTGGAATTCAATACAATCATAACTTTACAATGTTCTTGGTTTTTGACACGGAGAAAAATAATACCCCTTCGAGTTAAGTTACAAATATTGTTATATACAAATTTAAACGAAGCCCTATTTTTTTTAAATAAAAATTGCTAACCTAAAGTGTAATAACAGTTAAATATTTTTAAATCGGTCCAGTAAATCGGTAAAACAAACTCGTATTAGTGCGGATTAATTCCTAAATTATCATCATAAAAGCTATCATCATCACAAAAAAGATTTGTATGACTGACTCAGTTCTTGGAGCGAAGCATACGTCAGTATTGGATTTGTAACTATGATTTTAACTTCAGCCCATATAGAAGGAAGGAATTTTTGCAATTTTACAATATGGTTAGGCCAACTAGTGTGCATTTTTCCCTTGTTGACAAATTATTTTTTCGTAAGTAAATAAATATTGCTAGATTAAAAATGGAAATTGAATTACCTGATAAAAGAAGAAGACACACCCAATCCAAATGTGCACCAAACACTGGCTCAGTGTATCCAACACCTCCTTCCTCTTACTCTGCTTCATGTCCAACAAACTATGATCCATACACTGTGATGTCAGCACGCAGGTCACATACAAACTAGGTATCATTATGACGTTGTGCGGCCGCATTAGCAACAATATTATTAACATCATATCATTCAATGCTAAATGCGAAACAGAACGGACTAGGTTTAACTTGACAGTATCCGCATTCCAGGGTTCCTCTGCCATGTCATCATAGAAATAATCCTCAGATTTAGCCTTCGGTTTATTATAAACAAACTCATCATTTCTGAGTTCCCCATAACTTGGGTTACTTGTAGGTTTCACACCGCAAACTTTGAAAGCGCCCGTATATGACAGCACTTCTAACATCATTTGCGCTGTAAGCAATCCCCAAAACACGTTGACAATATGTACGGGGTCCCATTTTTTTATAAATTCGAAAGGCGTGGGCAACGCCTCGGTCGCTATTCTATAGCATATAATGCATACTGTTGCCAGTATTGTAAAGGCACTGTGAGATTGGAGAATGTTCTTAGTATATCTCAAGTTCCAGATGCAAATTATAAACGTACCGAGGATACCTGCAAATGAAATTGGTTAGTGAATCAGTGATAGTGTTTGTCACACTTTTGAAACCTAAAACTTTTTAGTATCTAAAGTATTTTTCAATTCCATTACATTCAACTATCACAAATCACAATCTCTTGAGGACGGTTAGGTAAAGTTTTATTGTGTATTTTTATTATTTGTATAAGGGTAAAGATCTCATCGAGACCTTTCATTTGGTATAGACAGGACCAGTCTAGGGTCAGTGGTTTTCGATATATGGCCCTTTTAAATTTTATTAAAAAAAAATGTCTCTGCCTAAATGTGTCTTGGGATGAAAGGTGTGATGATAGATTGATAGATTAAATTTTGATCTTAAAATAGTCGTAATTACAAACATTTTTTAATAAAAAATTCAAAACTTTTGTTATATTGTAGACCTCGTCAATACAAACATTCATCTATCTATACTGACCTAAAACTTCCGGATATATCGGCATGTCGCAATTTTATTGAAAAAGGGGCCCCCTACAGAAGCTATGGAAAAAACATTTCCAATGTTAAAAATCATGCAGGGTCCGAATGATTTGTTTAAAACAATCTGAGATTACCAACCTGCGGCTAGATGAGCTTTTAAGTAAAACGAGTTTTCAGGCGCGTTGAGCCAGTCGGCGGTGTCCGGAAGGAATAACCATTTGTCACCCGTTTGATTCATAGTTCGAAGATATCTGAAAATGCAAATACATACTTATTTAATTTTGGAAACAGTGCAATGGGGAGTTGTATTTCATATTACAGTGTCGATAGCGCTATGAATTGAGGGGATCAAGTTGGCAGCATATTTTACGAAAGCGCGTTGGTTCACTAATAATGTAATTGGACAATTTTTTTGTACACTTAAACATTGGCTTCCTCGGGAAAGGCAGAAAATAACATTAAAAATCGCGTCCAAATGGTTCTCAAGTTCTCATACAGACAGGCACGCGCCAAGCACTACGTAGTGATGAAGATACATACCTGTGCAAAGCTATCAGCATAACCCATTTCGGGAGCATAGTTAGACCTCTAGTAATTTTGAGTTTCAAGGCCGGTTTTTCTCTGACCTCAGTAGCCCCTTCAGATCTCTTATTAAAATACACAACAACGATCACCAGCGTGCGTATCAAAACAAAAAACATCAATGTGTTCCAAAAGTAGTACCAGGTCACGTGCTCCTCTTCAACAAAACTGGTACTAAAGAAAGTCCAGCTATGACACAGCGTAGCACAAATTAAAAACAAATCAATTGCGTTCAACTCGTTCAAAAACGTCAAATCCATATTATATTCTACGGCCGCTTTGACTATGAAGAACGTTATTGTTAATACTAAAGCGACGCCTCCAAAGGCACCGATCCACGGTGAGTTTATTAAACAAACGTTGCTTTTAGTTTCTGTTATGGCGCATGATAGGATTAAAATAACGCATGCAGTTGCAGCGATTATGAAAAAGGCCAGAATGGTACCCGCTTGTGAGCGATTTCGACCGTGGTATGTGACGCTGTACTTTCTTCTGTCTTCTGGTTGTAGTGAGAATAACGTCACACATATCACTGCCACAGTTACCTGAAATAACAGAATACGGTTAATTAAATATCCTTGCAAGTCGTGGATTTAGCTCAATCTATTTCCCGGTAAAAAGGTAAAATAAAATAGGAACCTATACGACAGAAACATAACACCTATTATAAATAAACTAAAAATGCTTTGTATATAACTACGCATGATCATTAGCGAGGGTAGGGGCTTTGTACACTAATACACGAACCAATTTAAAGTAACTTACGGTAAACATCAGACAAATGGCCGTCACGATGGCGAACATATCGAAATCAACTGTCGACTCGGTGAGATACTTGGACATCTCCGTCAAGCTCTCGTCGTAGAACTCCTTTGCCAATTTAGCCGCACTTTTCTGTCCACTCGACAGAAACTGGGCGAATTGCTTCTCGGCTCTCATAAATTGTTTGTAGAATTCTGTAATTGATAAGTAAATTCACTTCTATTTATTGTTCACTAGTTTGCCGTCCCGACTTCGCCCATGCGGACATTTTGGAATAGTGACATAAGATTATATCCCGAAGGATATCCGGGATAAAATGTAGACTATGTCACTCTCACTCGATCTGTTGCTTTATGTTGACGTGATAGAAGGACAAATAAACAAACACACTTTCGCATTTGTAATGTTAGTTAGGCTTTTATATGTTATTTCCGCCCCCGCCTCCACCCGTGGATATATTCATCAATATAGCATATGTCACTCAGGGATATCGTAGCTTTCTATTAGTGAAATAATTTTTAGAATCAGTTCAGTAGTTTTTGAGTTTCGTTAATAGTTACTGCTCCGCTCCGCCCCTTTGGGTCATAGCGTGATAACTTATGATACCAGCCTATAAACTTTCTCAAGAATTGGGCTATCAAATGCAAATAGTTTGAAAAGATTACTTTTGGAGAAATTGTATTACTCAGTGAATGACTATTTGAAAGATAATTTGACATAGACATAGATAGAATTTGAATGATAGTAATATTGACATTTAATTTATGATAATGATTTGATTTCACTGACTTTTTGTGGTATTTTGTGTTTGTTGAAATAATGTATAGTTGTGATGTATAATTGTAAATGCAAATGAAGTTGTAGGGTAAAATATTGTACGCCTTAATAGGCATCACATAGAGAACACTGTTTTGTGACATCATATTATTATTATACCATACTATGTGAAATAATAAATAAAATTTGAATTTGAAAAATATGTTTTCAAATACGACTGGGAGTTTCAGAGATTAGCGTGTTCAAACAAACTCTTCAGCTTTATTATTAGTATAAATTATGTAGATTAGAAATTGAAATGATTTGGACAAACAACGTTAACAAACATCAAATGGTAGTGTTAAATTGTAATAAAATTAGAAATTTACAGCGCATATAAGGTTTGTTAACGTTAAATGGTACAATTCAGCCTAAATATTACAGCATTTCTAGAAACGATCCCATTTAAAATCAGATTCTTCACAATTTCCACTTCAAAACTGTACCTTTCTCTAGCGCTATATCCCCTATCTGAGTGTGCACAGCTTTCGCGTTGTGTTTAGCCACGTAATGCAGCAAGTAGAGATGCTGCCTCGTGTCGTCCGGCAGCAGACAGGGCAGTATACGGCCAGTGTTGTCACCGGGGATGGGAGCACCGAGCAACCACGACACCGATGGCGCGATGTCTACTTGTGCCACGGTCGTGCCTTTGCCATCTCTGAAACATAGGAAATTACGGGAGTTAACATAGACACTGATAATAAAGGTAAAAAGGGGGGGGGGGGAGAAGGGGGAGGTAAACGTCTAGTACTGTACCACTGTATTTTTCTGTCGTTTTATTGTCGCAACGGATTTTACGTTATATGATGATTATGTTAAAATACAAACATAATAATTATTTAAATAATGATTGTAAACACTAAGTTTGACGCCCTAGATCGCCTTTCCCATTTAAAACATCACAATTAACTATTTTCCTAGAGCTCTGTCTGGCGACACAAAACGATACCAACGAAATCTAAGGTAACTTATTACTGCGCACCTAGTCAGTTTAACTGGTCAAAGGGGAAAAAATTGGCGAAAGGGGGCGCCGGTCTATGGCCCCTCCATAGGCTTAGTACTCTATGGTAAAAACAGTCTACAAAATGACCAAAAATGAGTATATCAAAATATATAACTTTTGAAAAAATAATATTTTAAAATGAGAACCAATTAATCAAGAAGGGCTTGGGGGTAAAACAGACTTGTATGCCGTGACGAAAAACGTTGTCGTGTGCATGGCGCGTATAATATATTCTTAGTAGTTCCTCCGTGTGAATGTGTTATTAACTAGTCTTTCTCCCGGGTTTACCTGTGTAATATAGCGACTTTACAGTACTTAGTCTATTCGATTTTACAATACAGTATACTTGATGCGTCAATTTCGATGTATTACATCTGCCGGGCGTCCCGTGACGGCCACCTTTTTTATGTTTTCCACCAACTTCCAAGCAAGTTCTCAACATTGAACGCAGATACCTCAGTTTCACTTCGACATGAACTTGTTCCTTTCTGCGAAACGTTCATATCTATACTAATAATATTATTATAAAGAGATAAAGTTAGGGGGTTATTTCTCAAAATCTTCACTAATAGCAGACTACATTATCCCCTAGTGCTATAGGCTAGATTTTATTTTGTTCGAAAGCCGAGGGCGGAAAGCTAGTTGAAAATAAAGGTTTAGTTCGTGTATTTTATTCGACCACATAAGAGAATAATGCAAGCTCGCTGTACTCCTTGGTGTCCCATACGTACATCTCGACGACGGACAGTGCAAAGTGTTCGTGTCGTGCTCGGCTCATCAGATTTATCTATCATCACGCCTTTTATCCCAGGGGTAGGCAGACGATCGAGTGCCATTTCCTACGATCCTGGCATACCTCTTTCGCTTCTTTTATATTCATCATACCTTTCATTCATTTTCACTCGGTGATTGTGTTTTAAGAAATTGTAACAAGTTCAAGTGAGTTTCGAGAAATACCCTTACGTGTGAGGACACTGGAAGTCGTTAGTTTTTGCAACGACTAGAGGAACTAGTATTTCGGCAGGTGTAGCTCCACCGTGCCCGCCAGCGTCTTTCATGCCGTGGTCGCCTCCCACGAATAACACGCCGTTACGATTCTGGTGAATACAAAAAAAATAAAAAATATAGACCAGTAAACCGATGTCAAGAACACAAGAAACTGAACAGTCATCAAGTCTGTATGTTGTTGCCTTAGAACTGTCGCTTAAACAGAGGTATCTAATAGAAAAAAATGCGCGGGCGTCAACTTTACGTACCCTCTGAAGTATAAAAGCCCGATTAAAGGCTACAGAGACATGTCATGGTCGAAACAATTTGTTCCTATATAGCTACCTATTTCTCCCTAATGGCCGTACCATTGGTGGTGTAATCAATTTTCAATACCTAAAAATTAAGTATGAAATTTTAAAAATAGTGGCTAAGTTAGTTTATATCAATTTTGTATAAAATTCATTTTTTCGATCCAGGGCGTTACTAACCTCGATGAAAATACTATTGCTTCAGTACTTTGGTGAAAGTTGTTACCCAATTAATTCAGTTTCAAGATAGAGTTATTCAATATCAACTGTTAAAAAAAGCATTTATATCAAGTGTAAATTATTATCAAACAGTGTGGTAGCAAGTAAAACAGTTAAATCAAAATAGTAGTTTTGTTAAGTGAGTGAACAAATAGTACTCTCCAATTTTACAGTATCATTTAGGTATCTGTAATATGTTTTCAAGGCCTTAGTAAGCAATAAAAGTATTTATTATATATTATGGTTTTATCGATAATTTTACATTGATAGGTATACAGAACGACGCAATCTTAATGCGTTTCTGAACTGCGTCCAAATTTTATAGAAAGGCGTTTCACAGACATTTTTTTTAATTAAAAACAAATTAACATAATATAATATGCAAGTTTTATTGTATTTAGATGTATTCTACGCGGCAGTGCGCGGAGTTGCATAGCTAACTTTATACGATTGCGTCGTAACTCGTGCTGCAAGCAACCAGTATCTCATATTTTTGTGGGACAGGCTTTAAAGGGTAATTCCACACTTAAGATACATTATAATAAATACGCCATGGTGAATACATATACACATATGGACCCATATTAACAATTTTAAGATTGTCAAGTTTATATATACAGTAAAAACTCCATTTAACGTCACTCGATTTAACGACAAACTCCCTAAAACGTCGAAATTACTTGAATTTGGTTGGTTTACCTTGTTATCCATACAATGATACATCTATGTAGCATCACACCCACTCTAAATAACGTCAAAAATTGGTCATTATTAAGCAATAAACAGGACTTTCTAAGTTGACGAAATTATTGTACGTTCTTTTGTTTGTTGTTTTGTTGTTTTATTGTCTAGCACGTGTTTGCCTCGACTTTCGGCAGCAAAAAAACGTTAGACGAAGATAACAGACTATACGTATTTACGACAGACTGTTATTTGTATCAATATTAATGTTTGTTGTTTGTATTTTTTTTTACTTTCTTAGTAAATACATATTATAATAGTAAAATAATATAGATTTTTCTTCTCTCCATTTAACGTCAACTCTCAATAACGCCATAAAATGAGCAGTCCCTTAAGTGTCGCTATATAGAGTTTACACTGTATATGTAAATAATACTAGCGACCCCACTCCTGGCTTCGCACGGTTACAATATCGGTTTATAAAATCCACACAATTTATTCACAAATATCATCATACCGGTATCTTATTTCGCAATGTGTTCATAAAAGCCTAATAACCTTCCTAGATAATCGAGAGTTCGGGAAAATCTTAGAAACTACTGCACAGATTTCCCCGAACAAACACATTAAATTATTCCAAGCACCAGGAAGGTATCCCCGACATGCAATATCTCCCCTCCAAGCTCCTTTCCGCAGGACTGTGATGGGGTCCAATTCTCCCTTATCAAGGATCTCTAAATTATATAACAAACATAGTGTACATACAGATATACACTGTTATACACTGTTATACAGATATACACGGTTCAAGAGTGCCATACTTAGGTTTTCACATGTTTAGTGCTATAGCTATAATTGACTTGCTTTGTTTTATTGTTGCTTTTTTTTTGCCTTTTTAGAATTTGTTAAATATAAAATCTGTATTATAAATGCTGTATTCATCTATAATGGCTGTACTTTTGGTTAAATTAAGAACTCATGCAATTATATAAGTGTATTACTGTAACAACTGGTGATGAGTCTAAATAAATAAAAGTGTATACCCAAGTGCCCATAGCCGTGAATATCTTCCTTACAACTGCGTCCATTTCCAACAATTTAGGCTTCACTTTAGGACTACGTGCGCCTTCCAGATGGCCGATGTGATCCAGCCCCAGATAATGCAGAACAAGAAAGTCAAATGGAGGCTTCTTGTTTTCATCTGGCTTCAATATCGCGTCCAGGTGTCTCGTCACGTTATTATCGACCTGAAATGCAGTTTAAATAAAAACTCGGAAAACTGTAGTTGGGTATTTATTTGCGTGATAAATGAAGTTAGTGTTGTATAATGCCAAAAAGTAGAACTTCTGAACTGAACTTCTTTTTTCATTGAATCTTCAAACATTTACACTCATCAACTAGTATTTTACCTCACACTTTGCACTTTCATCATCATCATCAACCTTTTTAAGATCCACTGCTGGATCATTATTGGTCTCCCTCTAGCGCACCATTTTAGTGGTACTCATTGAGAGGAATTGCCATAGTCACCACGCTTGGCAGGCAGGCTTTACATGCCCTCCAAAGCACGAGCATTCTTAAAGAAAATTGGTGCTTAGCATTTTGACAGCGAGTAGGATTCGAACCCGGGACCTCCCGGTTTCAAGTCCAACGTCCTACCAATTAGGCTATCGACTACCTATAAAACTACTAAAACTTTGCAATTTACCTCAGTATAATCGGAGACATAGAAGGAAGTTGTGCCATCATAATCCGTCCATAGGCCGGGGAACAGTCTCAACCAAGTGTCGTCTCCATATAAAACTGTTTTTCGTCCACGTGACGCGACTACACGTAAAACATTATCGCCACGGACGGCGGGCGCTCCGAAGTTGAGCGCCACGTCAGCGAATGTAGATACGCTGCCAGTCATCATAGCCTGTGTATGAAATAAAAAAAAATGAGAACAAAAAAAAAATCTCAATTAACTACAATTAGCGGTGTTGATAATTATTTGGAAATACTTTTAAATTATAAGCTGTAAAATTTATTATATCTATAATGCTTGTATTTTAATTTAAAATGCTTTTTTAATTTTCTGTTATAAAATTCTCGCTTCTCGTGAAAACGTTCTAGACGTGATGATGACGTCACATTCATGCAACCTACAAAATGATGATCACAGATTAGACAAAATAACAAGACAATAATTTAGTCAGTGACAGATTGACAAACAATTAATATAATATAGTTAGTAGTATGTGGTTATTTCTTTGAAATTTACATGAATGTCACGTCACTTCGTTTGCGGTCACGTGACCAGAAGTATGAATTAAATAATTTTTATTTAAATTTTAGAAAATAGACTTATAAAATAATTGTGTTTTTATTTTCTTTCACTGTCAACACCCCTATTGAAGACACGGATCGAGTCCTTTAAGCGACAGTACTCTGTCTGTAGTAGGTAGGGGTAAAACGTGTGCCTAAGGGTTGAAAGAGACTTCGGCAAGGGCGGATACAGGATTCCATTTGATGCTCGGGCTTCGTCTCAAGGTTTTCGGAGGAATTTATAATTAAAGGCATATGGAATGATACGATGAGTATTATTTTCTGCCGGGTACCGTATACACTTCTAATGAATTTGTATGAGCTTTCCTAAAGCAGACGTTACTCTACTGCGCATATGTCAGTCATTGATAGGATTATATCGGTGTCTACATTTGTATTTCTAAATTTATTAAAAAGTGTAATCATGCATGATGGTGGTATATATGTACATATAATTCACGTCACGTAAAAAGAGCGCTGGTAGTTGGTGTCATGGCGATGTTGGTGCGAATACTTCAAATAAGAAAATAAAATCTGTTCGTTTGAAATGAAAAATATAACCCGACAAATCGTCGCGCTCTTTTTATTTGACGCGATGAGATTTTTAAATACAAAATCGTGTTCTCTTGCCTACTTTACTCGAATTATACGATAGATGAATTCAGGCGCGGATCCAGCCCTCAAAAAAGGTTGTGGGCGTGTTGTAAAAGCGTGTTTTTTTCAACATTTATATCTCAACAATTAAAATATCTGTGAGCTTGAAATTCTCAGAAAATGTTGCTATTACTAATATAAATAAGTGCACTAAATTTCAAAACGATCACTTTTTAACATTTAGAGCTATTAACGATTAATTTTTTTTTCGAAGCTTAATTGCATAATGCATGAAAGTTTCTGTGATCGTCTGATTTTGATCCAACTGTGAAATTCAAAATAAAATTCAAGAAATTATTTAAATTTAATATGCCGATGGAATTAAAAAAAAAATTAATTAGAACCGATTTTATAACCATTTGTTTAACGATTAGGTAATTGTTTTTTTATTAAGGCATTGGATATAATAGGTATCATCAGCCTATCCACCTCAATAATCCGCGAAAGTGTGACGTCACAAGTCTATTTAGAGTTGTGGGCATGCCCATCTTGCCCACAACGGTGGATCCGCGCTTGGATGAATTAGGTATTACAATTATATGATTTAGTGCAGTTTTACTCAAAAAAATAATTAATTGGCAGAGGACGATCTATGTGTACATATTTATTGAACATATAAAAAAACATTGATTGAAGGTAATGTTAAAAGTACACACAATCGCCGAGCATGTATGAAAGGTATGATGAATATAATAGAAGCGAAAGAGGTATATCAGTAAATGACATTCGATTGTCTCTGCCTACCCCTCTTGGGATAAAAGGCGTGATGATAGAGACTCAACACAACTTTTACTGCAAGAATCACTCAAGCACAATATTTAACTGGTCTATATAAGTTGTTGTAAAACACAAAATACTTTGTGCAATTTAAAACATGCATGATAAAAATCGAAACAGTCACTTTTTATAAGCAATTATTCTTTCCGTGTGATTGAATAATCTGTACTATTAAAATCAAATTAGAGTTACTTTCTCTTCTATGTGAACCAATAGTGTGTAACTTTAGTTGAATTTAAATTCAAATTATAAAAAAAATAGTTTCTAAATATATTATATTATACAACAAACACACACACACGCAATCACGCCCCACAGTCTTTATTTCTTACTAGTCAATTTTGAAATGAGACAAGAATTTATTAACAACAAACAAACAAACACACATTCGCAGTTATGATAAAAGCAATTTGCAAATTAAATATTAGCAAGTTGCCCATATAAAACAAAACAGGCCAAATAAAAAAAATGGTAAGCTTTCGAATAGAAGAGTCCATATTCTATTTTTCTATATAAAGTTTTTTTTTATTACTAGCGACCCGCCCCAGCTTCGCACGTGTGGGTTATCCCTAAGAAATAGACATATACCATCGCATATTTTTAAGGTGTACAATACTGTAGTACATTATTTTGATCTATCTCGTAGGGTTCAGCCAGCGTTTGCAATGTAAGCGCAAAAAAATGTGTTTATTTACGACATCACATTAGAAACCTCTAAAATTATCAGTGTCTCTCTACTATATTATGCATGTTATATACATATAAACCTTCCTCTTGAATCACTCTATCTATTAAAAATCCATCAAAATCCGTTGCGTAGTTTTAAAGATCTAAGCATACATAGGGACAGACAGACAGCAGGAAGCGACTTTGTTTTATACTATGTAGTTAAGAAACAATAAATAAACCAGAAAAAAATAATTTAGTAGTTACGGAAAAAATCGCGCACAGACAGATTTGTGGGGGGTATGTACTTTGTTTCATATTATGTAGTCACTACATCTATAAGCATGACTTTCTTCAGGGTTACTCATTGAAGCATACATTAAACTGGTAATGTTGCGTGTTGCGTGCGTTGATTGGAACTACTGGGTTAGCAGTGCACACTGCCTGACTACATTGAATTTTACTTTACGTAACAGAATTACCCTGTGTAACATTGTGGTGGGTTAGTATGGGAAATTCTGAAACTATAAGATATAGAGAGATATGTTATAAGAAACCATATCGTCGATTATGAAGATAAGAAAAACTCACTTCTTAGATTAAAAAAAAAGCATAAATAACCAAACTTTCGGAATTGCAAAAAATAATTAAATATAAGTACAAGATTTTATTTTAATTGCAGACACAAGAGTTTTGCAGCAACATCAATTTTCCTAATAAATTTTTTGCATGCACTTAATGCAGTTTTTCCTACCTTTGAAATCGACGACATAGTTTCTTAGAAAATATTTCTCTATATCTTATCATGTGTGTGTTTGGCTAAAATGGCTAATGATTGTGTTTTATATCTTGCAGCAAGTTGCCTTATTTTTATTGTAAATGTAGAACAGATAGAGTATGTTGGTGAATGTCTAGAACAAAGTAACAGAATCTGTATACGGGCCAAAATACTTTTTGATGCCTAAAAATCGGTTCTTTCGGTTGAATTTCACTTTTCATGAGGAAACAGTACAAATATGTGAAAAAATACACTAATTTATAAATATAGCACTATTTTCCTATTCAACAAAATAAAATATAATCAAAATTTTATATTATTTATTTGCAAATTATGGTAACAACGTTGTCTTTTTTAGTAACGCCGTTGTTTTTCATACAAAATATTGCTGTCCTAGAGCAGAGTCTCATGTTATATATAGTAATCTCTCATAATATCTCCTAGATGGCGTTGTACTTGAATATCGTTATCAAAATTATAAGTTTTGAACTTTATTACCATTACAATAGACACTTTTTACCTAAAACGTTTAATAAAAAAATAAATAGTTTACATTATGTACCCAACAACGAATAAAATCTTAACTACCTTGCGTTGCTATATGAAAATATACCTTAAACTAAGTTTATTATAATTTAATGTACCTCATTTTGTTCGACTTGTAACTTTTAAAACAAAATGATAGCCGCTGCGTGGGGCGAATAAACTAGGCGAATTAATGTCTTCACAGTCATCGAGAGAGGTGCGTGTGTTTATTGCGTGGCCGCTGAGTTACCGCCGTTGAAAGGTAAGTACTGACGATATTTGCATTATTATTATTCTTATACACAGTTAGTTAGTTATGGGTTTTGACAGTGACAAAATGTTTGCTTTTAATTTTTCCATTTAGTGCACATTTACGATATAATTAAATATTTACTACTGCGTTACTATATCAGTAACGCAGTTGTTGTATTGGTTACGCAGTTGTATATTTTAAGTTATTAATACATTTTTAAAACCAAAATACCCATACATTAGTTCTTTTTTTTTTTCAGAAATAAGCTTCTACAGTAAACGGCTTTGACACCCGCAGAAAAGCAACGTCGCTATTGGCTTAAGTTAAAGCTGGACCCCGTAAAAAATGCGGAAGGCAAAAGAAAACACCTTAAAAGGTACCACGCGAAAAAAAAAACTTGTGAAAGAAATAACAGAGCGAGATGAATTGAACGAGGATTAACCTACTAGACCTAGTTTATGAAAGTAGAAAGTACTGTATGTAAGATACTGCTGTGTTACCAAGATTACTACTGCGTTACCTTCTGTGCCCAGACTTTTAAAGCATTTACAGTAATATTTAAGCTTCTGATAACTTAAAAATGTCTTAACTTCATCCGTGTCTGTTGTTCATTATAAGTCGAAGCTTCTATCACTAGTTTGTATTAATTTTTGTTTTTATTTTTATAATTATTAGAAAAGTTGAGTTTTTTAAGTAAGACTTTTGGTAACGCAGTGATCTAAACTATTAAGAATATTTGATTATACTGATTATTTCTGTGATTCAACTTCATGGGAGATTAATATTAGTATTACAGTTTAAAATTGCCATATTAGTGAGCTTAATTGTAAGATTTTATAAATAAAACTTAAATTTGTAGTAAAGTGACGGCTTAGTGTATAAACTGCCATAAATATAGTGATATCGTTTAAAACATGCTGCAAATGTAAGTATATTATAGATTAAACTGATAACATTCTATATCAACAATAAAGAATAATAAAATATTAATTTCAATTTCAATTTTTTTTTTAAATCCACCGCTCGAATTAGACATTGAAAAGAATTTTGGCCCATATACAACAAAATAAGGCAGCATTAGATGAAAAAAAAACAATTGTGTGTATATTTTTACAGAATACATACAGTTTTTTTGTTAAAAGTAGAAATTGACAATAACTAACATGCACATAAAAAGCTAATTTATCCAAAGAAAAAATAATTTACTATAAGATAATTATTAAATATACTATAAAAGAGAACCCAGTAAATGGTTTTTTCTTTGGCCC
This sequence comes from Nemapogon koenigi, assembly GCA_963924495.1. Classification (NCBI taxonomy): domain Eukaryota; kingdom Metazoa; phylum Arthropoda; class Insecta; order Lepidoptera; family Tineidae; genus Nemapogon; species Nemapogon koenigi. The sequence goes on from OZ004646.1 coordinate 7,677,456, forward strand.
AAACCACAATCACAACTGTGCAAAGCAATTGCTTAATTACAAAAAGTGACACTTGCGAATATATGCCTCCAGAAGTTTATTGTGCGTTTCCATTGTGCCTTTTCCTTTTTCCTTTCGGGCGACTGTGTAATTAATAAAAAAAAACAAATTGATATCCAAGTAATTAATGAATATAACTTTTCTCTAAGTACATAATCAAAGCAGTGGGGTTAGCATACTTACTGCAACATCTTTCGTTTAAACTCGAAGACTAGAAACTACGGGTCTGCACCAATGTCCAGCCAAAGAATTCTCAGGCCAGGCATTCCTTGGATGACCATTGGTGTGGACCCGTTGATTTTGGCCTTCAAGTTGAAACAAAAGATGTTGCCGTATTTAGGACCTAACTTAGGTTAGGTTAGCTAACCCCACCGATATGAAGTTTATTTACAAGGGTCTTTAATGGTAGTAACTGTTTTTTCTTTGGAAAATTGTTAATACAAATTACAATAATTTTAGGTAGGTACATTAAATAAATATTATTATTAAGTAAATTTTAAAATCAAATCCCAGACATCTAACTTTCAATTATTTAGGTACCACCAAGGAGTTCATTAAAACTTAAAGCAAAATAATAAATATTTTTTTATATTAAAATACAATAATAATTTACCTTGATTCTGGGCATAGTAACAGTAGGTGGTTCAGCCACAGAGACATAGATACAGCCAGTCTTGTTTTTTAGCAGTTGTGCAGTATATGGCATATATTCCTCTGTTAGAAAGTCATACCTCAATGCATCTATAATCATGAGGACAACACTAGTTTCTTCAGGATTGTAAACTTCATGACCATCAATACTGTGAAAAAAATCACAAATAAATAAATAAAATTAACAGTAAATTTTGTTTTAAATTAGTCAAATATAATTTGAAATACATACACTATGAAAGTGCTAACAGATACAAAAGACAATAGAGCCCTGAGCCCTGACTTTTTACTATCCTAAAAGCAATACATTTTTATGGGAAAATTTACACAGGTTTAGGATGGTTGTAGTTAAGATTACTTCCGGGAACCAAATGAAGAAAAAAAGTTGGGATTAAAAAGCATTTTCCTTAGGAAGCGAGTACTGTTCAAACCCATTCTGTATGCTAAACCCAACTCATTTATTCTGCATGTGGGATACATTATCTATTACCCATATTCACTATGTAGTTACCTCATAATCCTCATATAACATAATATAAGATTAATACCAGGAAGTATTATATTTCCACTAAAGTGTATTTTTTTACTTGTCTTATTTGGTAAACAAACTTTGCACATCTTTTTATTGTAAAAAAATTAAACAAGAGTTTAAATAATTATTGTTCTGCAAATGTAAAATTGTTAATAGGTATAACGTCTTTTAAGAATTTTAAATGACAACTTATTTTAAAAAGATACTCAGTTTGTTTACTAAATAAGACAAATCAAAAAATACACTTTACCTAGGTATGTAGCATGTAAATATTTAATGAAGTAAATATTATTATAGGTTAGAAAAAAATTATTAATCAAATACCTGACTCCATCAATGAAATTTGGCAAATCATCCAAATGCGACATGTGTCCTGTATGATATTTCAACGGGAAAAATCCATACAAGAATAAGACGAGACTTCCAAAAGCAAGGATCACCAGGTAAAGGCCGGTCCATCGGTGTTGTAACCACGAAATCATGGTTACTATGATTTATTTCACAGAACAGAATAGCGTGTTTCAAGGCGCAACGATCGGCCGACAGGTAAAACGCTCTCTTGTATACTGCTGGAACATAGCTACAACGATGCAATCACTAATATTTCCTATCAGGTTCTAATAGATAACCAATACCTACAATACAAAATGGTTAAAGTGGTATTCGACAATGATATTATCATCAAATTCTAACTTCTAGATGTATGGAGGCTAACTACAATTAAAACCAATAATTATATAAAAATATTTGAAAATACTATTGAAATTGAACATAAAAACAAATCAGATTCACAACCACAACGAAACCAACCACAGATTGACAAGAGAAATATAATAGTCTGTGATCAAATGATTTGACAAATCAATCAATCGACCGACATGATGACAGGAATGACATTTTAAACGAATGAATCAATCAAATAAACAAAATTAAAAAGTTCACATTCATTCATTAAAATTACAGCGTGTTTGTGACATGAAAAGTAAGTTTTCTTTAAAAAAGAAAAACCAGTTTTCCCATTTATTTTCGGAAAATTTGAGAAAAAATTGTTTTAAATACAAAAGTTTTAGGTCTTTTTATTATCTTTCTAGTTTAGGTCTAGTTTCCCTGAAAATCGTGAAAAACCATTTTACAGCCCATTTCACCCTCGTAACTAGGATCGACTTTAATCTAGACACGCGGTAGCGTGTCAAGCCAAGTTCAAGCTAACAGAACTGGCGAACAGCACCATGTGTAATATCACACGAACCATTTGGAGCCACTTTTGACCCCCTATAATAACTCAAAAGCTATTTAACAGAAACACACCAATTTGGTTTATATATTGAGACCCCCTAGATATAAACCAGCTTAAAAGGTTAAATTATTTAGATATTAACGTCCGAAATTCGTCATTTTTATCACTAACTGACATTGATCAAAACTCTAACCCAGTTACAGATGACCTAGAAAGTTAAAATTTGGCATCTAGATAGGTAATTGTGTGTACTTATACAAAAGAAAACATCAGAAAACAGTGAATTTATAAGATTTGATTTTTTAAAATATTTAACGTTTATTTATGACTCGTTAAAAATTTCCTCCAAAAATCGTCAATTTTATTAGGGGAAGTAGATCACTTTTGAATAATAATAAATTTATTTACAAAAAGTAATGATATCCCACAAAAAATATGAATGTGAAAATGGGAGCCAAGTTCAATATTATCATAACTATGGTGTGGTTGTCGGCTTCACCGACAAAAGATTTGAGGTAGAAATGGGTGCCAAGTTCTGTAGACAATCCTGAAATTTATTTAACTATAAGAACGTATAACAATCTTTAGTAAATATAAAACACATTTCTTGTTTTTTTCTGCTACAACAATGTTTGCCATTTAAAAATATGACTTTTTAAATTTGAATAGTCTAATTATTTACACAAAGCAAATAACTTATGATCTATTGAACCTCAACATTTGCCTTGGCTAGTTTTTACATACTAGTCAACTTATTTTAGCTAGGTAATCAACTTATCATTTTTATGTTATATGCAAGTTATTGTTTCTATATTGTAAGGTTCTATTCTTCTAAATATTTGATTTGCTGGTAAAAACTAGCCAAGTGCGTTCCACGGAACGCGTGCGTCGGTCGCCATGACATGACCTAGAATCTAAATTACTATACCTAATAAACATCGTATTTTTTGTAGTGAAAACTTCTTTAGGCAATACATGTTTTCGGGATAAGACCATGGATTGTCCGGCCCGAGTTTACACGACCCGACAATCTCCAGGCATGAATACGTGTAGGTATTGGCTTTCACGTATGCCTGGGTCGGGCTTTATGCTGCGCATTTCTAGTCCGGTCCGGACACAGATAGATACATTTAATGATCGCTAGATGGCGTTATTAGTTATTATACGTTATATGGTACCTACTTATAAAATAAAAACCACTATTATTCATAGTTGTTTATGTGTTGTTCTTACATGTGTATCCAATATCTATATATAATTGCCAAGTAGGTAGGTACCTAATAAAAAGTATACCTAACTATACTTCTTCTTCTTTAATTATGGCTCCACCAATGTTTATCGCTGATTTGCCAATGTCAAGTATTATAGCCTTTATAGTGTTTATAGCCGATTAATCGGTATTTAAGATAATCCCGCCGACCGCGATATCTCTTATTAGTCGTCAACTAATCACAACCATCGCAGCACGAATAGGATTAAACTGGATTCCACATCACGCCATGACGAAAACGCATACTTATACTAAAAGTTCTGTGATTGTTTACATTACGGTCTTTGTACCATATAATACAAATTGAAGCCATTGTTTAGTTATTTTTGTAATTGAAAACTTGGATTCACGTCACGCCTTGGTGTATTGCGCACGCGCCCGCGGAGTCGTGATGGGGTATCTAGTGCAATGCTGTGATAGTTGTGATTAGTCAGTGACATCAGAAACATGTGTATACGATGACTATATTATATTAAGCCATTGAACAGATACACCTACATGCATCTCCACTGTTCAACCTCAAGGACCCCAGATTAACTGTCGTGTATTGTTTACCTAGGATTATATTAGATATACCTATTAACAATTTTACACAATAATTAACATTTTTTAAACTCTTATTTAAAAATTTTACAATAAAAAGACGTGTTTACCAAATGAGACAAGTTAAAAAAATACACTTTAGGTATTTTGTCGGAGACCTACCTAAGGAACAAATAGGTAGGTACAGTCAAAAATGTTCTATTGTTCCTACTTTGACTCACATTTGACTCAACATAAAGTAGGTATCTATGGATGATCCATGTATATTAATAAAGTAAATTTGTTCTGGAAAGTAGTTCTTAAAACCCACATATACACAATGTTCTCTTCTGTAGTCATCAATAACAAAAATAAAATAAGTACAATGTATGTTTATTTATGTCTTAGAACATAATATCACTCAATAGTACTATGACGCCGAGGTGTGAATGCTGTGTCCATAATTCATGTAGTTTTTACTGGGACAAATAGGTAGGCAGTTAGGAGCAGCGGGACGGTTCTTGAGCGGTGGCCGTTAGATGCGCAGAACAAACACCAATAAATCAATTATAATAAATATACAAGTTATATTGCACTCGAATTACATATGCGCAAACCACAGAAAGATCTGTGGCGCAAACATTCCCCCACTTTTTCGTCGAGCGCTCAAATTGGCCATATTGGTTTTATATTTTTTAAGAACACTGATTCGAGTGAAGAAAAATAGATGTCTGTCAGAGAAGAAAAACATAGAAAATAATACACTATGTTGCAAAAAAAACGAGCACTTAAAACTTAATTGGTTATCATTATATTTTGAAGTTATATTAATAATGTTTCAATAATTATTATTTATGATGTTTCAATATATTATAATCGAATTTCTACATTTTTTAATGATCACAAGTAGAAATCTGAGGTAAATTGAATAAAAAAATGAAAAACCATTTTATTAAGTAATTTTAATGAGTATGAAGTGACAAATTAAACTATGTAAAATTATTTTTTCAATTAATCTTTTTTAAATGAACCTAAACAAAAATCAATATCGAGTATGTCCACCTCTCGCAGTTATGACAGCTGCTATTCTTTTTCTCATACTCCCGATCAGGTTTCTTATGACTTCTTGTGGTATCAGTTCCCATTCAGCCTGAATCACAGTTTTTAACTCTGTGAGATTTGGTGGAGCTGGAGTTACAGCTTGTACCCGGCGTTTTAGTACGTCCCATACATGCTTTATAGGGTTGAGGTCGGGACTCCTCGCTGGCCAATCCAATCGAGAAATCCCAACCTCCTCCATATATACGGATACTGCAACGGCACGATGAGGACGAGCATTATCATCCATAAAAATGGACCTGTCTCCCATAACAACCAATGCAGGTTGCACATGTGGTACGAGAATTTCTGAGATATAGCGATGTGCATTAAGTGCCCCATTTGGCAAAAAAACTAACTCCGTACGAGCTTCAGAAGTTATTCCTGCCTAGAACATCAATGATCCTCCACCGTATGGTGTTCCCTCTTCAAAGCACACGTCGGCATAACGTTCACCTTGTCTTCTCAGTACTCTCCGACGTCTGTCTTCACCATGTAGACATATACGGGCCTCATCGGAAAACAGAACCCTACCCCAATCCTCAATTGTCCATAGTAACAAATTTTGCCCAAATCTTAGTCTTGCAACGCGATGCCCACGGAGTAATTTTGGTCCTCTAGCGGGTCTGTGAGAATACTGAGAATGTATGTCTGCTTCGATAAGTCTCCTCCGTACAGTCCATTTACTAACTCTCACCAATCTCACTTCTTGTAGGTGGTTTTTAAGATAATTGTAAGATTTTCATCGATTTCTAAGAGCTTGACTGACAAGGAATCGATCATCCTTCTGCTCCGTACATCTTTTTCTGCCAGAACCAGGCTTTCTACAGAGAGAATCAGTCTCTTGGAACCTCTTCCAAATCCTTTGAACTTTAGAACGTGTAATTCCAAGCCGTCGTGCCACATAACATTGGTCTAAACCTTCATCGAGAAGAGTGACGACTTTACTAGCTAATATTGTGTTGTCCATATCGTAATGAAACTAGTGCACTTGTGCACTACTTCTATTCATCAATAAAGTCGTGAAACTAAGGAATATTTTGTTAATAATAACACAATTGACGATAATATTGAGAAAAAATCCCGCGTTTAGTTGGCGTTTAAATACAAAATTAGAGAATATTTGTCATAAACGTAAAAATTTAAATTTGGAATGTTCATTATTAGTGGCCAGCACGCGTAATTGTACATGGAACAACATTCAGAACATAGAATACATATATATACATTATTTAAATAGATACTACAATATATCTTAAGTGCTCGTTTTTTTTGCAACATAGTGTTGTGGCGGCACATCGCGTCGCGTCGATAGATGTCGCAACGTTACTAACTCATTGAAACCTGTATCGCGCCATTGAAAATATTTAATAGATTGGCATATATGCAACTTTCCAACGATGTGCGTTGGGGAGTATTCCTTTTACTCATGATCGTTGGATTGTTGTATGTAGCCATTTCTATAGTGTATTATATAAAAGCCATTGATAATAGGGTAATGTCCCAAATGCCAGCCTATTGTTAAATATATAAATAGAATGAATTATCTTGAATTTATTACTAGTTCTGCGACTGAACAGATATTTATATTTATATCAGGTTCATCTATTTCTATACAAATTATAAAGCTGAAAAGTTTGTTTATCTGTTTGTTTATCTGTCAAATACAAATACATGGTCACCTTGCGAGGGAAGTTCAAGGTGTGTTCGGGGAATGACTCAATAAGTGCGTGGGTCGCTGAATTCAGCTATTTAAAACCTGAACGTAGCTGGCGAGTCTGAAATCTCCACAGTGTGCGATTGCTTACCGGCCATACATATCCTCCATAAAGGTAATTGAAAGCTCTATAATTTATTGTGAATTTAAATAAATTACTAGTAAATAAAAAAAAATAACAATTTTATTCGATGTGACATTATGTCCATGACTGGAAACTATAGGTATCAAAGGATATAATAAACTAAATATATTTCTACATAATTTTGTAATAAAACAATTTTTCTTAAGTATTTTAATTTACGTAACTTTACAACTTTACTTCTGATTTATCAGAGAAAACGTCGTAAATGTATTGAAATGGGTTGGTCAGAAGAGCATCGATTTTAGACAAGTTTCACACACAGTTTACATTCCTCTTTATAGTACATATTATAATATATAGATATTATTTTATTTATTAATTAGATTGTTTATATCTTCACGGTTGCCTTAGGGCTCCCGGAACCGTGTTATTGGTCCCAGGGTACCCAGCGGAAGACAAAGATTTAATTTATTACTATTAATAATCAATATTATTTAAAAGCCGTAACAACATTAATATGAACGCTATTTATAAGCCATATGGATGAATCTAGATCAGTTGCATCAAATCTATAATAGTCACGTTCAGGTGAATCACTCTATGGAATGGTTCCAGAACAATATTTAGTTGCGACCATTCTGTTTACAAGCTTTTTGAGACGAAAATAACTTCAAATATATCATGTTTTGTAACGCTAACAACATGTTGTTGATCTATAGAAAATTTAATTTTAAAAGATTTTTTATGTTACCAATAGTGCGATATCTCCGGAAGTTGTAGGTCACAAGACTGAGGTGTCAAAATGTTTGTATTGACGAGGTCTACAATATACTTTGGAATTAGACTAGTATTCTTTGAAAAAATAAAAAAACACTCTACAATGGACATTTTTGGGTCCCTGTCTTATATACTTATGTTTTTTTTTTTAAATTCGATGTTCTAACATGTGTACTTACTTGTTCAGAAAGATTAAATATCGGGATGTTTTTCTAAATTAAAAAAAAAAATATCAATTTTTGTAGTTATTTAAATTTAAAAGGGCCATATCTCGAAATCACTGACCCTGTCTTGTCAAAATATACATTTTCGTTTTCTATTTTTAATACTGAAGTTCATTTCCAATTCCAATGCTCCTTGAAGGTCATGTGGTGCATTAATTAACCGTTTTGTTATTTGTAAAAGCTTGTTTGTCTAGAGTGACTATAAATAGGTTAAACTACCTAATACTATGAAGGAAGAAGTTGGTTTGAATATTTGTTTGTATGTACTGAAATCGCGGCGTCTGGCATGAAACTTTATATATATACTATAATACTTTTGATTTTTGGTACATGTGTTAGTATTAGAATCCTTATAAATATTCCCTCGAAAGTCCCTATCCCTAGGTCATCTTCATCCCCCTCTACCCTTTAATTGTGTCCCTGACGGTGTTTTTTAAGATAGGTGAAAATAGTAAATGATTAAATTATCTAGTGAATTTTATTTTTTTTTCAGATGTCCGTAGTCCCAATGATGTTCCGCGACTGGTGGGATGATTGGGAACGCTGGGAGAGGCCATCTAGACTTCTAGATCAGCATTTCGGTGCCGGTCTTCGTCGTGATGATCTCCTATCAAGTTTATCTGCCGTCCCTTCAAGCTCTTTATTCCGAAACTCTTACTTCAGACCGTGGCGCACAGCATTAGCGCGTCAGGAGTCGTCATCTACTATCAACTTTACTAAGGATAAGTTTGAAGTGAGTGTCTAATACGTCGCTAATTCGAGTTTATTAATAAGAGTGTTATGTGTTTCATAAATAATCTAAAAAATTACGTTTGCAAGTCTGTTACTGAACTTATTTTAAATCTGTTTCTATTGTAATCGAATTAAAAGTGCATCTGCACGGGTTCGATTTCCACATAGGCTAATTAATACTTTAAAAATATATAATTTTACTAGAGAAATTTACGCTTTACCGGGATAAAACTCTCCTGTGTCAATTTAGTCTCCGTTTCTCTGTTTTGGCGTAAAAGAAGAACAAAGAAACAAAAACACTTTCGCATTTAGAATATTAATAACTACGTAATTAATACTGAAAACTGTAAGTAGAGGTACTAAGAATGTGGAGTAATAAGAACATGGACAATTTAGAATTCGGACCCTAACTCCGACACCCTAAAATGTTTTTAGATTTTTTAGAAAATGTGTCTCCTACATTTACCATAATATTTTTTGCTATAAGTAGACTATGTGCACAAAATATAAAATTACATTCTATAACTATTAATTTTCTATATTTTTTATTTTATCTCCCTTATCAATTGTTGTTAAATTAAATGCTCTAATGATTCATTTCCTATAATTTTGTTTTCATATATATAATTTTTTATTATACCTACTCAAAATCTCTAACTTCAAAAGGTATTTCATATATATATTAAATGATAATAAATCACTCGCAAATCACTTGTAATTTTTTTCATACATCTTAAAATTATAGGAATTAATATTATACATTTAAAAAAATATATAGATGTTAAAATTACAGGACAATTTAAATACATAGGTATATAATTTTATTTCAGAGAAACTGAAGAAGACTTGCGTACGGAAAATACAATAAAGGAATAAAAAAAATTTTAAAACAATTTTCAGGTCATCTTAGACGTACAACAGTTCACCCCAGAAGAGATCACAGTGAAAGCGTCAAACAACAGCGTCGTCGTCGAAGGGAAACACGAGGAAAAACAAGACGAGCACGGTTACATTTCCCGCCAGTTCACAAGGCGCTACATGCTACCTCAAGGTTACGAAATTTCTGAACTTGTGAGCACCCTATCTTCAGACGGCGTGCTTACAATTTCCGCTCCTAAGAGACCTCCACCCATTGCTGGTGAAAGGGTTGTCCCTATAACAAAGACTGGACCAGCCAAACAAAGTGAACCCCCGAAGCCACAAGAGTACCCCAAACACGAACAAACGGTACCAATCGTCACATCTCCATAAATTTAAATATCAATAGCATTTATTTTTGGTTCCTTTTATTGACCAATAACTCGAATCGAAACGAATTAAATAACGTGATATCATTGCATGAAATAAAATTTATTGTTTTAGAATAATAACTTTAATAAATTGTTATTTTGACTCTTAATAAGAAAATATTTATTTATTTAAACATATACAACATTTGTTTAATTAATATTATTTTAGTTTTATTTACAATATCTTGCTGACAATACAACTCTAGGTGCCGATTCCCTTTTATTGAATTGATGTCCTCTGCGACGACCGCCTCTGTAGCCATTGCTCGCCATCAACATAGGCCATGGCAAGCTTAACCATGCCTCGCCACTATCCCGTGTACACACTAGAAATGGCATTGTCTGGGCCATAATGGTCCACTGTGTACTGGCTGAAAATATCTGAGTGGGATAGGTAGGTATGCTATTTACACGATAATTATGAAACTTTCAGAGATCATAATAAAGTAGGTAGATTAACTTAGCACTGCCCATTTATGGCTGTAATGTGTTGTAGACAGAGAAATACTAAGTTTCGTATCGCGTCTCTTTCTCCAAAACATGAGAATTGCCGCTATACCTATAACACATAGCAAGTAGTTAGGTTTGGTTTTATACAAATCAGTATAACATTTATATACATCCTAGCATTCCTAGCTCATCCTTTCTCATTTGATTGCTATGCCATGCCCCATGGGCGTACAAAACTTTGTAACCATTAGGTATTTTAAGATGACACAGGTAGACTTTTTTTTGGGTTTCTGTTCTAATACATTAATTCTGATTCTAGAAATCTAGACATTTCCATTTTTAGCTTTTAAAGTTTGCTTTTGTCTGTTTTACGTTTTACGTAAGTAAGTTTTGAAGATCAATTGATTGTATAAATAACAGGTTGCTCTGGTTTCTACAAAAGCAAACTATCTATTTTTCCCTTTATTAGTTACGTAAGAGAAATCGAAATTTGATATTTAGAACTCAAGCCCAAAAATCGTGTCGACCGGTGTTAGGTACTTATTTAGTCTAGTTTTTTTTAACATTTAACAGGTTTGCAGTAAAACCCATAGTTCATGAAAACTGAAGAAACGTCGAAACATCTAACCATTGCGAAAAATATTTTTTTCTTTTTTGCTAGGTTATCTGATATTATTTTTATTATACGTTTTTAATCCACGCCACTTATTCGCTGGCAGAAGGCGCGCCAAACGTTATTAGGTATATATTTCTAGTAAGTATAGAACCTTTGCAGTAAAACATACGGTCCAGGATTTATTTAATATTAATAGAATAAACCTTTAAATAAAGTGTACCGACTTCAAAAATTTGCACTGAAAAGTAAGAAATAATAAATATTCCGTCGTAGAATTTGAAAACGGTTGGTGCCAAATTAGGATTCAAAATTAAGTAAACATATAAGAAGATAAAAATCTGTTCAGTGTTCAATATTATCTTTGTTTGTAGGCATGTACTGATGATCGTAGTTTCCTAATTAATTGTCTAGATTACTGAATTCAGGTACTACTTAGTTATTTCTAATTTGACACCAATCGTCTTCAAATTCTACCACGAAATATTTATTATATTTTCTTACTTTTCAGTGCAAATTTTTGAAGTCGGTACACTTTTTTCAAAGGGTTAATTTTTACCTTTTAAGTGATTTTGCTGCCCAGAGAGAAAAATAATAATAAAACAAATAACGCAAATAAAAAATATTGATGGAAAAATAAAAAAAAATACTGATGTGGATGGGGTTTGAACCATGTGCATCCTGCTCTGCACCTATATTATGGTACCTAGACCACCGTCGATACGAACAACTTCGTGTCAATAGCAACCGTTGATCATTCTCTGATATAATTTTCTAGGTACCTATAGGTAAGTGTACCTAGTAGATAGAAGTTTTTTTATATTAACAGTCATACCATAGTAAAGCTTTTTCAAGTTTTCGTATATTTTCCCTTCTAATTTAATTCAAAAATCTACTTAGAAACAAGTAGGTAGGTTTGGTTTTACACAAATCCGTCTATTCAGTCAGCCTAGAAGTTAATTCCCATAGCGAAAGATAGATCACCTGCCACAAAACGTTTTGCCGGACCAAAGACGTTTTACCAACGTACAAATACGAATAACTTACATAGTTTTCCCTTGTAATCAATTTAGTTGCAATGTTGTAACCGCATTATGGGACAGGACGGGTAAAAGGCGAGTTAGACAATTTCCTATGACCATTTGTAGTCTATAATTCAAGTTTGCAAATAGTGTTACAAACCAATAAGTTATACAACTCTGGAGTTATGAGGACACTAACTCATAATTCCACTTAGATATTGCTATTTCGGAAGGAATCTTAAGTTTAATTTTAACCTTTTCTTACTTTGATATTGTTACATAGGTTACACCCGCAATTGAACAACATTTCGCTGATGATCAGCACGGTGAACATTTTCATTAACAAGTCCTCCGTCGCGTTCGTCTGTCTGTCTGAGCCCTTTTCACGCAAAAAAACTATTGAACAGATTTTGTTGCGGTTTTCACTATTGATTCACTACCGGTTGATTCACCGGGAAGGTTTATGAGTTTTAAACATGTACCTATCATGTTTAGGAGCTGAGCATTAACAGTATTAGTGAATCATGTGAGGAAACAAAAGCTCCAGCTCGTTTTCATGGCAATAAAATTGTGTAAAATAAAATGACCAAAAAAATGACCGCGGTAGCATATGTTTAATATATAAGCGTATTTATGTAGGTATTAAAATTTGTATTATATTGTACCCGTACGAAGCCGGGAGCAGCGTCACTAGTTAATTATAAAACTGTAGGTAAGTTGTATTTTATTACCTACACCAATACAAATCAGCAACAAGAGCACTAAACAACTGGCCAAGAACGATCAAGACCTTTGACTATACCGACCGGTCTGCCGTAATTACTGTAGCTATCTACCTATTCCACGTAAACTTGCTGAAATTTCAAAAAATTGTGAAATAAGCTGTGTAGCTGAGGCTATAGAAGCCTGGGAATTAAGTGGTCCTAATGAAGGTGTCCCGAAGGAAAAAAATAAACAAAAACTTTGGAACAATCCATTATTACAACTAACAAACAAACAAACAAAAATGTAACTAGTGATCACGACCGCGCTCGGCTTCTAGCTTCATCAGAAAAGGAATCTGGCTATTGGCAATGTCGGTACATTTTTGGATAATTCTTAATTTTTTTCCAGTCGTTGTGCGTCATGAAACCCTAACGTCACAGATCCTTTATACTAAAGTTCTGTGCCCAACGTAATGCCAAATATCATTGCTACGTTACATAGTTTTCGGGATAACCTTTGTGGCAGACGGACGGACATCTTATAGAGGTTTCATTAGACGAGGTACGAAACACGAAACCTTAAAAGTACATAATATAACATCATATACTTTTTAACCGAACTTCAAAAAAAGGATGAGGTTCTCAATTCGTTTATGTATGTTCTTGAAGACGCCTGGACCGATTTGGAATTTTTTTTTGAAAGGGTATAGTCGGTTATCTGGTCAGGATCTGTTGATGAGATCCCTAGAACTCTACAAATATAGGCACACTTGAAGCGATTTGGGTTTTTTTATAGTGACTTGTGCATTTGCTTTCGGAAAGCACATTTTGGTTTTGAAGGCGGTTTCTTTTCTTCATCAGAAGTGGCATTGGAAATGAAACTATATAAAATTTGCGTCAAAAGATTAGAAAGGTGTTGATTGTCTTAGGATCTGTAAGATATATAAGGAAAGATTGCATGTCAACTTTAGTAGGCGCTTTTAAAGAATTTGTTAAATTCGCCACAAATAATAAAATTTTACTTTACCTCTCTCATTTCATGTCGTGATCCATAGTTTTTATTTAGTAAAGTGGCTATGCAAATCTATAAATCTAGAAAAAGTTATTTTAAAGTTCCTGAAAAATTTGTAATTTTTTATGAAAACTCGTAAATAATGTAATTGAAGCTTTTATCTATCCGTCATCACGCCTTGAATACCAAGGGATAGGCGGAGACAATCAGAACTGGCCACTCGTTAGGTAGGTATAGCCTCACAAAATTAAATATCGGCCAAAAGAGGGAGACTTGGTCTTCCACTGGGTACCCTGGGACCAATAACACGGTTTCGGGAGCTGTAAGGCAACCCGTGAAAATCTAAGCTTTTATTCTAAAAAAAAGTTTTTTCATAATTCCTTAAAAGTATAGAATCTATTTTATTTAAAAAACATCATCCACAATCGTTTCATAATAATTGGAAGAATAACAAATGTGAACTGTTATTATATATTTTCAAAGAAAATAAAATATATCACTTATAGGGATAATGTACTGAAATAATTTTTAAAATCGATTCAGTAGTTTGGGAGTATATTGGGAGATTACCCCCTACGTCCAAACTTACAAACTCTACCTCTTTTGTTTTAAAGGTGATAATCTCTGGAACTTTAAGTCGGATTTGCAAACATATTTTTGCATTTGATAGCCCAATTATTGAGGAAGATTATAGGCTATATAACATCACGCTACGACCCAAAGGAGCTGAGCAGTAACCATATAGGTACGCGGGTACAACCACGAGGTACAGGAAGTATTTAATAGGTATTCTGGATAAAACTTAGACAAAATAAGTTTTAATATTCCTGAAAAACTACTGAACCAAATTTCATGAAAATTTTATTGTTGTAGTTACCCCAGAACAGTCGGTCGTATACGTTCAAACGTATCGAAGATAATCAAAATTAGTACATAGGTATTTATGCAAAAAGCTACGGGCATTTTGGAGATCGAGATATTAAGAAAAATTTACTTATAAAGTCAGGTTTTAAAAAAAATCTGATAAACTAATGGACTAATTTCTATGAGATATAAATGGGACCAATCCGGAAGAATTATCTGTCGATTAAAAAAAAATCATAAAAATCGGTTCACAACTAGGGGAGTAATCGATATAAAATCGAGGAGGTCTTTATTTTTTTTGGAGGCCGTTTAAAAAACAGCATTCATAACGTATGTAACTCGAGATAATAGAGTAGACAAATTGCTGCAACTTTTCTTTGTATCTTTATCTGTATTTTCGGCATTATTTTCTGGAAAAGAACATGCCAGCCTTATGTGCTCTGCAAAACACATGGAGCTCGATTGAGAGTCCAATACTCTTTTTTGGTTTAAAAAATTTTTTTTAGCAAAAGAGCATTCAAGGAACTCGCGCTACTAGACAAGTTCAGGCGTTCGCATCTCTGTGATCTCCTAACACTAGATTAGAGGTCATGTGTATCTCAAACACAAAATGGACTAACGAAATGTTAGGTACCTACATGGGGCTGGAA
This sequence comes from Nemapogon koenigi, assembly GCA_963924495.1. Classification (NCBI taxonomy): domain Eukaryota; kingdom Metazoa; phylum Arthropoda; class Insecta; order Lepidoptera; family Tineidae; genus Nemapogon; species Nemapogon koenigi. The sequence goes on from OZ004646.1 coordinate 7,692,944, forward strand.
ATTTGTTTTAACTACCACTTTTATAATTATTTAGAAAATATTTTCAGTCAAAAAGATATTTTCAGTAATAATTTTAAGTATTTTTTTCAGACAATATTAAATTAATGTTGTGCCTACTGACGTGGCCATCACTTATATTCGATTTATAATCTCACAGCTCACTAGCTTTTAACCCGCCTACGCGCGTGGAAATTTTTAAATCCAAAAAAACAATACAATTCCTAATCCTAATGCATAATTTTACACTAATACTAGATACCTCGCCCCCGGCTTCGCACGGGTACAATATAGGTTTACAACAATTTGAATACCTACATGAATACGTTTATCACTACTTATCTATTAGAGATAGATATATGCTACCACAGACTTTTTTTGTAAATAATTTTAATCTACACAATTCGTTCCTACATCATTATGTTGTATCTCTGACGGATTAGACAGCATACGCCATGAAAACTCGCAGGGGCTAACTTTTTCCCATTGCAGACTTGATTCAATTTATTATACTGGCCAGCTCCTAAACATGTTTAATACTCGTAAACCTTCCCGTTTAAACCTAGTGAAAACCGCAGCAGTTTTTGCATGAAAAGGGCACATACAGATATAATAGATTCCGCAGAGGACTTTGTTTTAAAATATGTAGTGATTATAAATGCGAAAGTTTAGATGTTTGTTTGGACTTTTGGTTGTTGGTTCACGCCTCAACGAAAATGTAACCGATATAATGCAATAAAATAAAATTCGCTAGTTCTAATGGTTGTATAAAAATCACAACTGTTTATTTCCAAACATCAAAAGTAAAATCATAGACAAATTAAATTAAAAGTATAAAAAAAACCTATAAAAAGTTTGTGCATCTTGCACATGGTGACCTTGCAGGACAAATACTAGCTTGTGTTATTTTTGTCCCAAAAAAAGTAGGTATTTATATTTTATGTATCCGGATTCCGGAGATAAATAAAACGCCTATTGAAAATATTTTATAGAGATTTCAGTAAATTTATCTTTTTCTCAGGCGCAAAATATATTTTGATTTGTTCTATTTCCACGAGGGTGAAACCGTGGGCATAAGCTGTATTACTAAACCTTACTTTAATTTAATAAAACTAGCTAATTAGCTCTACAACGATGAAATATTTTTTAATCGGTCCATTAGTTTCGAGTTTATATACTTTGACAGTGTACTTAAAAAACAAACCAACTCTAATATTCTCAGAAAAAAGAGAGGTTATCAATTCAACGATTTCTTTTCCGAAATGGTCTATTGGTTTGCTGATTTTTCAGCAATTTTGATAAAGTTTTTTTATGAATTATTATTTCTGTACCTATTGCCTCTATAGTATTGAAGCTCTTTGATTGCCTCCACATATATTTCATGAAAATCGCGGCAGTACCAGTTTAGCAAGTAGGAAGTTCTTTTTAGAAAGAGTATCCTATTTTTGGTATACAACTGTTTTTCAGGAATTTTGAAACATTTTATTTAAATCTAATTACTTTTAAAATGCCTCGTGAATTCAATTTTTAATGAAAAATATCATTTCAAGCACATATTTAGTGTTTTACTTCATTCACGGCCTTTATACCTTGTGGTGTGGGCCAGAGACGCTAGTAACAAACAGTGTCCACTTTTTGCCAGTTGTCCATATTGTACAAAACTGGTGGCAAGCAGTGCGGTTTTACGTGCCCTCCGAAGCACGATGATTTTTAATTTTTTTGAAAAAAAAAAATGCCTTTTATTTTTCTGTAAATTAGTTTATTTTTTGTCATGTTCAGGACAATAATATGCATTAGGTATGCATGCAAAAATATAGATTCAGTAGTTTAAAAAAACTTATATATAAGTAACATAGTTATTTGCACTTAAATTTTACAGTTTTATTACCTGGTATCAGCAATTTTTAGGTACCAAATTAAAGTTAATTTGGTAATTCCTGGCTTTTTTTTCTTCCCTAGGAGGGAATTCTCAAATACTTTGCTGCGTAGTTGATACTGACTGGGACTATACTATAATGCCTCAGTCAGCTATATGGCGGGTTATTGTTGTCTTCTTTCTTCTTCTCTTTCACTCTGCTTTTTGGGACAGGATTGTCTTGGTATACACTATATCCCATTTGTTCTCACTGCTTTACATTTCTTTAACATATTTTCGATTTCCACTGCGACATTCGCTTTATCAGCTTCAAATTCGGTGCAGTCAATAAAGGTATGTTGTGTCCTCCTCCACGCAGTAGAAAACACTTGCCAGTTGATATTTTCATAATTCTCTTCCTGTAAGTATGCGTTAAAGCAATCATGTGACGTTCATATGTTTCCCCAATACCTACCTACCCATTTTTTTATGACAGGGATTCATAGCACCTTCGTTGCCACGTTTCAAATGTTTGTTGTTTTAATACTTTGCATTGTTTTGCGGCATCAGTCCAGTTATCAAGATGGTGGTAGGCCTCATTCATTTCACCAATCACTATAGTTCGATGGGTGGCATGCTCGTAATGACAGTAACAGCTTCATACGATACTGGTCTGTATAAGCACGCCACCATCAGAGCTATAGGTCTGCACGCTCTGTGTATGTCTCGTGTTCTGGCGGCTTAAGACCTGCATGTCATACAGGTGCGGCGTAGCATATTTTGGGTGTCACTGTCACCACTCCTGCAAGCAAGCGTTTTTTAACTGTGAAAGGTACATTAATATTAGTCTTCCCAGGGCTTGAGATCATAATAGTTGCGTTCTGCGCAGCTAGATTTATGTGCGGTATAAAGAACATGTCTTACTAGCAATACTCCGAGGCACCTCAAGGTCTATTTTCCTGACTGTTCCAAGGTTCCGGATTCGGACACGAGATTCTTAGGTACACTCTACTGACTCTACCTAGGTAGGTAGCTAGGTATAGCTTGGGACAGTAGAGGACGATAATTTAATGTGTTTCTTTCTTAGTACCAAATCTACAATTTATTAAGGTAACAAAGGACGGATGTATCGAATCATACATATTTTGATCTCAATCCTCCCAAGCTTTATAACTAGATATACAGTGGCTGGTTAGAAGTAATTAATAGAGCTCTACAGAAGTTGTACAAAAAGAATTAATGACTACTTACATTAAAGAGTGGTCAATGGTCATATTATCATAGTTGTGTTAGTACAGCTGTATAAGAGAGGTAATGTGCACCATAAGGTCTATAATATGTCCATATACGAGTTTATCTACATCGTTGAATTAAAATATCTTATGCATAATTCTTCTGTAGCGGTTATCAAGTGAAGGTAAACAAAATGTTTTATTGATGGAATCTTTATACCTAGATAAATATGAAATGCTGTTCGTTGGTAGCGCATCACTTGAGAACGGCTGGACCGATTTGGCTATTTTTTTTAATGTTCGTATTTAAATGTCTGCATACTTACCTAAGGTTTAAATATATAGGGAATAAAATAGTGTGTTTATTTTTTATAAGGTTGTGCTGACCATACATATTTAGAAGCGTATTAGGTATTTACTGTACCTATACAAACTGCTTGGCTTCGGGCTACCAAAAAAGACGTACCTACCTAGCATACTTAGATATAATTTTTGACTCTTGAAAACAGAATTTTTGGTTTGACTCCATTTCAAAGCCATAAGTAGTGCTAGTATTTATCCACTTCATTATCCATAAAATGAATATCCACGGAACCCTAAAAAGAAGGTAATTAGTTACCAACGTGTACTAATGCATTTCTAAACACATAACAAAAGTCAAAGCACGTCACGCATAATAATATTTGCAAAGCGGAGTCAACCCATCACCTCTAGTTATTAATCGTCCGCGAGCCATATAATAAATTTTATTGCTTGAATAAAAACAATATAGTCAGCGGGCGGGACTGTGGTAATCATTTTGATATCGCACTCTTGATTCGTTAAGCCACGCCCATCGGGCCAACAATGGGCGGGGCGATTAAGGGTGGGGATGAGCGGTGAATTCAAACGACGCCTGCTACTAAGTCTTTCCGCGAGCATCGCCGCGGTCGAACGTATGCTACGTGATCTTTAAAAACGGACGAATCTACCCGCGTGCTCGCAGTCTTTGATGGTGTTGTGTATGTGTTTGTGATTGCCCGCGACTTCGTGCGGGTTTGTCAGCGGTTCCATAAACCGGCAAGATTCGGGTGAAGAATCGCGAACCGGTCCCGGCGTACGCCATGGCCGACGCCGACCGAGATTCTGATCTTGGAGATGATAGCCCGGTGGTAATTATGTTATAATTACTTTAATATTTGTTTATACAAAATATAGGATGTAAGCAAAGTCAGTAACTGTCACTTCCTGATTCTTATTTGAAAAAAAAAAGAAGTGCAGTTTTTGATGTTATTATTTAAAGTGGCACGGTATCCTAGTGTAGATCCTAGAGCAAATAGGTGTGTCTTTTGTAGAACACACCCTAAAAGGATTGCATTTCTCAAAGATCGCTAATTAGGTAGAGCTAAGGTACCTACTCTTGTTTTTATTGGTGTCCTTTGACATTATTCAGGTAGGAATCTGTATAGTAATTTGGGCGTGTTACATGAACTAGGTAACCAGATAGGTAGTAGTAATCGTTTGTTGTATTTCTTATTGCTTTAATTTCATGTCTCCTTGATTATTATTTAAGCTAATAGGTATACAGTCACTACAATTAAATTCTAGCAAAATGTTTTTTCTAGAATTTTAGGTTGGTAAGGGTTGAATTTTACGGAGGGCACGTAAATCTGGAGGTTCTCTAGCTCTAGTTTCATTAAGCGCAATGACCGGCTTGATTGCCACATGTTCTGCTGTAAGTATAAGAAGGGATTCTTGCTAAATGCACAACGTGGACAATGTGACCACGCCGCATCTATCTGTAAACACTGTAATAATTTGTTAAGGTGTGGTGTTTGTTTTGCTTGTGTGCATGTTGTAACAACCAAATAAGATATTTAATGCTTTTGAATAGTTGACAACAGGTACCTACCTGCAAATAATAGTAATATCTACTTGTCCACTCAATTGTCTGTAACTTCAGAGACCTTACATGTTATTGTCTCCAAAATAACCCTTGTGGGGTGGTGATTTTATAATTCTACCTGAATGAGAATTCGCCCGTGGATATTTGCGAACGAAATAAAATATGGCATAATGTAGCTTCCTATTAGTGAAAGGTTTTTCAGAACCGGATCAGTAGGTAGGTAGGTTCAGAGATTATCGCCTACATAAAAATTTACGAACTTACAAATTTTACTTACCTATTTATAATAATATTAGGTATAGATTCACGCCTGTATTAGTAAGTACCTAGCGTAGGCAGATTTTAAGGATTCATGATCTACAGTCTACAGACTATGGATTCGGCCATATATGACTAATAGTGCCCAAACAGACTTTCCCTAGGTATTATAAAAGTGTGTGAATGAACTGAATGAAAATCTATCTTAATACCTACCTGAAAAATATAGGTACATATATGTACTTACAAGATTTCAGTTTAGATAAATACCTACTTGTTTATGTAGATAGTATATTTATGTACGAATTACATTTAAAGTAGGTAGTCCTTCTCATCCATAAAAAACCGTTAGACGAAAGTCCGAACACAACTTTTGTTTGCGAAATTGGCGACAACTTGCGATTTTTTTTCATTCTGTATTTTTCCAACTTCCTTCAAAGGTCTTTGCGCATGTCCATTGTTAACAATATTAAACATGACAAATAGTACCTACTTACCCATACTTAGATACGTATAAGCCCAAAATATAAAAACGTGACTCTACGACCACTACAACTCTCTCCTTCCAATCTATATTAATAATTTCGTCGACGGGTACCTACCTACTGCATTTGACAGGAATTATACCTATAAGATTGCCATGGACGAAACCGCTCTTGAACAGCTAATATGGAACATTAAAGCTGTACAAAACATTTATTATGCTAGTGTGGCAGTCTCAGTCTACGTCTCAAGTCATAAAGACCGTGATGATGGTGAAAGATTTTGTAGAGTACCTACCTATTCTAGTATTCTAATAGCCATATAGTACTAACAATATTCTCAAATACAATAACGAAGGTGTCACCCGACGCGTCTGCCTGTCTGTCTGTCTGTGACCTAGGTAGGTATTCACGCAAAAAGTTTTTAACGTATTTTGATGCAGTTTTTACAAGTAGATAGGTTAATTCACGAGGAAGGTTTACGAATATTAAACATGGACGTATCACTTCTAGGAGCCTGAGCATTAACAGTATAAGTGAATCAAGTCGGGCAAAAAGTTAGTCCCACCAAGTTTTCATGGCGCATTCTATCTAATCCGTCAGAGATACCTATAACAAAATGATGTAGGAAAGAATTGTGTAGTATAAAATATAATAATAAAAAGTCTGCAGTAGTGCAGTATCTCTAATAGATAAGTAGCTATAAGAATATTTATGTAGTTATTCAAATTGTTGTAAATCCATATTTTACCGGTGCGAAGCCGTTTACCCCACGGTCACTAGTTGATGAAAAAACGGAAACCATTAAAGGATCAGTCATATTGTGTCTGTCTGTTTGTCTGTCCGTCTTTCACAGCTTATTTTCTCCGAATCTACTGAACGATAAATGTTGAAATTGAAAAGAGTTTCATGACCCAATCACGTACCTACCTACCTATAGCGTAAAAAATTTTTTTTTTGCAATTGACATAAAATAAAAGGGCTCGTTATAAGGAATACAAAAATATAGGTACCTATATTTTAAAATACATAGTTTAAATTATATTAAAGAAAATATACGAAAATGGAAAACCCTAAGAACAATAACTAAAGGGAAAACCTAAACGAAAATAAATAGTACGGAATAACGAAACCCTCAGCGCGCGAGTCGTACTCGCAACTTGGCCAATTATTTGGATTCTGGTTTGTGTCATGAGTGATCCTGGGTTTCCGTTTTATCATCGGATATTTTCGGAACACTTAAAAAATGTTATCTCATAAAAGTTACTGTTATTCTGAAATTTTGATTTTGAACATTTCTTGTTAATTACTGCAGTCACGTCCCATTACTGGCACCTCTACGCTATCACTAAGTAATAAAATAATCCAATCTATCCAAAATAAGTTAAATAATGTCGGTAACAAAGTAATTGTCAAAAATGTTTTTATAGTTAACAGGAAATAAAAAGTTGGCGAGATTTAATGTCGCCTCACACGTGTGGTGCGGTGCCCGTGCGACAGGCTTGTCGGCTTTTACAAATGGCGGCGCCGATATGATTATTAATAACAAAACTACGACCCTCGCGATTCGGTTTCGGGTTTTATTTTGCCTGTCGAAGGTTGCCCTTTTTACCATATCACCCCATGTGTGACGTGTCTGCGTTTACCAGCCGTGTGTTGTCGCCACTCATTTAAAATTTAAAATGATACAAAAATAATCAAACCACACTGTCCACACTTATTTAGAGGCTTTTCCATCTAAATACACCTCAACAGAACTGGCCACTCGTTAGGTTAGGTTATACCATCAGCTAAAAGAGGGAGGGAGACTTGGTCTTCCGCTGGGGACCCTGGGACATAACACGTGAAGAGAGAAAAAAATTAAGTAAGTAATAATATTAAAACAACAAAAAAGACTTGATGAATAGCAAAATTTTATTTTAATTTTATCCAGGCACCTGACGTTGTTTCTGATGCATTGAGAGATAGGTCCCGATGGGTGCTAGCCACAACACATTAGGTTAAACGTTAAACACTCTAAAGGGCCTCTACGTGTTGGACCTATGTCCCCATGCAAGCCTTACAAATGACCGGGCATTGTGCTCGTGAACTTGAGAATAACAATACAAATCTAGTTTTTGTCCTGAATCGATGTCTACTAATAGTGTCCAAGAGGTTGGCTTCTTTTCTTTGACTGACATAAGAGCCAGCCCATAAAATATTATGTGATTTTTGTTAACACCTAGGGTAGTTAACCTCTGTTAGGCAACGACCATCTTTATTTAGACCTATTTGTATTAGTACTATTCATCCCCTATTACCTATAGCCCCTTAGGGGGTGATTTTAAAAAGAGTTGCCTGTCTCCTTCCCCAGGCTTCAAGCTTTCTCCGTACCAAATGTCACCAAAATCAGTGGTTTAGTCGTAAAAGCGTAACATACAGATTTACTTTCAGCATTTATATTAGTATGGAAGTATGGATTATAATTTTAATTTTGCGATCCAACGAGTGGCAAGAGCCACCGTGTAATATTACAGATTTGGATTAAAAATCTTTAAAATTTCTATCAAACGCATAATAGGTAGAACAGGTTCAGTTGGTAGAGCTACAATCAGCTACATAGGTATGTAATAAATAACCCCTGCCAAAAATAAGAAGTAACAGTGTCCACTTCTTGCCAGATATTGAACAGAACAGGTAGCAAGCTTGTTGCTGCACTTATTGAACCTATATGTGTCACTTCTTTAACAAACATATATATGTTTTTTTCCTTATAAGAAGTATATAAGGTCAGTTTCCACAAACTGAGCCACTAAATGAGAATATTTTTGATGAAATATTGTTTTTTGCAAGTTAATTCTATTTCACACAATCTCTAAATAGCTCTTAGGCTACCGTTGCACAGCGAGATGTAGATAAAGCTGAGATTCTAATTAACAATTCTTGAGATAAATTTTACCTACTTATGATCCCGCGCTATTTCATCATTCCTTCCGACCACGTAAGTATTTTTTTAATAATAATTTTGTTAGTATTTTATTTTTGAGAGTCAATCAGTGTGTTTCGTTTCGTATGTCTCACTTGCTAGCAAAACCTAACGGTAGGTATGAATTCTGGAATAGACGCATAACAACTTATTTTTGCACTCTAAGTAGATTTGGTGACAAATATGGCAATATATAGAATGACGCTATTCAAGCTATAAAACAGATATTCGCTTGCGGTAGAACGGCAGCTTTAATTACCTTTTCTCCACGCAATGTATTTCATATGTCGTTAGAAGTCTATTTTTGTACCAAACGTAAAGTCAAGTCAATCAGTGTATTTTCTTGATAATTTATTCAGTACCGTGTCTCCCGTGCCAGAGACACCTAGCGGTAGGGAATGATGCACGATTTATTATACCATCACAGCGAATAGGCCGCAAATTAATTAATCAAACGTAGCTGTCAGTCGCGCACAATCGTGGCCAAATTTAGCTCGAATTCTGTACGCCCGTCTCCGCCTTCCTTTTCCTGTCGCCTCGTCTACCTAATTGGTGTTTTTTTGTTACCTGCTGATAAATAAAGATTTGGTATTATTTTAAAATCTCTAGCATAGGATTCCGTGTCTGACATAAGATTACCTCATATAGAGATAGTTTAAAAGTTCGCTGCACTTTACGAGGAAGGGAAATGTTCGTGAAACACTCTGTACCTTTGTAGGTATTTGCTCTTAGGGTGTCTTCGTCCGTGTAGCCCAAATTAAATTTCATCCACTATTATGGTCATCAGTTCACACAAAAATCCCATAGAAAAAAGCACCGCCCGTTTCTGAATTTTCCAATTTTCCGTAGAATTGTTCAAATTTTTCTTTCCCTAAAAACCTTATTCAGACTAGGTATACATTTAAAAAATCCCAAATCAATTCCCAAGTGATGCACTTACCAACGACCAGCATTTAATTTTTATTTTTACCTATAGATAGGTTGTAGTTGAGTCTCGAGTTATTTATTTACTGTCAATTCCTGAAAACCTTGATACGATGTCCGAGGCCCCCTGAAATTGATCATGGATCATTTAAAGTGACAGGTGAAGGAAAAGGATTAAAAATATACAGCCATGAAAGAGCCATGAGTGGATTTGACTGCGCATCTTTAAAAATCAACACATACCTACCTTATCGCTTTACCTGATCGCGTGCTCGTTTCCATTCCATTCGACCTGCGAACATCGCCACCGAAGAATAGATCCTTGTCACACCCACAAACTGTTCGAATACAAATAGGTACATACGTAATAACACGTGCCAGAATGCCTTTTGTAGTAGGAATTCGTTCAACTTTAACCTGTAGAATGTGGGATTTATGTAGAAAAGGTGTTTTAATATGTATTTATTGGCAATCTGTCAAGTCTCTTTGTTGGCTCGATTTTGAAACGGGTCGAGAATGTATTTAGGTACTTAGGTAGAGTGTGTTTGAAATAGTTCCCTACGTCGGTCGTCGCGTAGTAATAATAGTATTTTTGTTGTGAGCAATTTCGTAAAAAAAAAAATTTATTGATTCAAATATGCAGCAGATATATCAGCATTATCAACTGAAATCTATATTATGTGTAAGTACCAATTTGTACTATTGAATTTTCACTAAATTCAATGTTACCAATATAAGCTCTACTTCAGCGGGGCTAAATTATTTAACAATTTTTTTTTAAATTTCCTATTCCGGCCGCCAGACGATCTGGGCGGACCATTCGCTACAAGAATTGCTCGATTGCAATGTGCTCGAAGATGTGCTCGATTTCAGTGGACCGTACGGCGGCGCGCCGGCGATTGGACGAATGAGTGGGCACCTTTAGGTTCCGTGGTGGGCAGCACTACAAAAAATTGGTTGATCCCGCGAGCTAACCCCCAAAACTTTTCTTTTCTATGTGTAATTTTTGTCGCGCGATAACATAATTAGTCAACAGGGTTCACCGAATCTTATATTATCTAATTATATTTTGAGACAAATTGGTTTACGAGTAATGCACAAAAACATGATTAAAAAATAGCTTTGAAACCATACAACCGATCGACTTCAAAAACGAATCAAAACTATAAAGTCTCAAAAAACTTTTCTGGTCGCCGTATTGAACGACCACAAATCCACAGTTTCATTCGAATAGAAAAAAATTGTAGGTATATGTACCTATATAATTTTGCTTCAATTTTCATAGCGGGAAGTTAGTTTTGTACAACACTTCCAAACTGCAGAGAGTCTGAAATATTCCTACAGTATTGATGAATATGATAACGACGAACAATGAAACCGCGAATGATTGGATGTTTTTTTAAGGATGTTCAATAAAAGTCAAAATTTTTGTTTATACATAATATGATCCAACTTCATGAGCCACAAGAGGATACCCGGCAAGCCCCGATTTGGCCACCCCTTTGGGAAACCTAAAAAAAAATATTGGTAGTTTATCTTTATTGAATATCCGGTAATATCTTATTAATATTATGATTTAAAGATACATTTGTAAGTTTGTAAGTTTGGATGGTAAACTACTAATCAGATTCTGAAAATTCTTTCACTCAAAGCTACATTATCCCTGAGTGCTCTATTTTATTTTGTTCGATAATATCCACGGGCGAAGCCGGGGGCGGAAAGCTAGTATTAAGTTATCGTGATAGAATATGGTCCCATAACATTCTAGTAGTAAAGCATGTGCAGTGTAGATGTCGCCTCTATAACGAACCTAGCCTGCATTTATTTTTTAAATTGTATTTTTTTGACTTGTCTTTTTTGGTAAACAAACTTTGCATGTAACAATAACAAGTAAATATTATTATTAGTTCTGCAAATGTGAAATAGGTAAAAATAACTATATATATATATAGTTAACCAGTTTTGAGTCAATACAAAAATCCCATAGAAAAAAGCACTTTCAGTTTTCCCGAATTTTCCAATATTCCGGGCAACTTTTCCAATTTTTATTTCCGTATAAACCTGATTTGGACTAAGTATTACTAACATTTAAAAAAACGTTAGCCAAATCCGTCCAGCCGTTTTCAAGTGTATTTTTTTACTTGTCTTATTTGCTATAAAAACTTCGCATGCCTTTTTTAAATAATTTGTAAGAAATCCTTGAAAGAGGTATAATAACTGTATTAACATTTTTACCTATTTCACATTTGCAGAACTAATAATAATATTTACTTGTTATTGTTACATGCAAAGATTGTTTACCAAAAAAGACAAGTCAAAAAAATACAATTTAAAGTGAATAGCGTATCGAAAATAAATACAGGCTAGGCTCGTTATAGAGGCGACATCTACACTGCACATGCTTTACCTACTACTAATGTAAACTATGTTTTTTCTCATACATCATACTTTTAGTCAGATCTAACTACAGAATCACTAAGTACAATAGACATATTATTATCAATTTATAGGTGGCTATTTGATTAGTTTTAATGTTTTAATACTTAAATGATGTATATTTAAATAAAATTAAAAACTTTATTTTAATAACGAAAACCCGTAGCAATTGATAGAAACCGTTATCACTAACAACATTCTTATAGATATTAAACTATTAATTAAAACAAATTTTGCGCTTTCTTAATAAAACTTTTTATTAAGTAAATTAATTTATCAAATTAATTTAGACTTTATTATTATTAAACTTAAGGTTGATATTTAAAAAGCTACTGCTATATTTACGTCGTTTTGTCTGAACAAAGTGGTTCTAATGATAAAAGTTAGGCGCGGGTACCCGCATCCTATAGCAAACAATTACGTTTATTTTATACCTTCCCTATTTCGTTATAACGCGTTTCTATTTCTATACTGACAGATGATTAACCGAACTGTCATATCGCTGTTTAACGGGCTGAACGTTAATTGGATTTTCACGCAATATATAAAGTTGGTATTAGCTTATATTGATTGCCTTTAGTTCTTGAAATAATTTAGTGAATTTTTGATTCATATTCTAATTCTCAAGTTTACTTAAAGTTGTATTTTTTTTGTTATTGTCTTTTAAAATCCACACCTACACAGCCTTTATATACCTTGCGCCGTAACAGTGTCCACTTGTGTCAAGCCTTAGATTTGTCATTTCTTTTAGCAGATGTAAGTATCTGTTGTTTTTAGTAGTACTGCCCTCCGACGAACATGTTTTTAAAGAAAATGGTGATTAACATAAATTAAGAAAAGTAGTTTGTTTATGCTGGTTTCTACACGTTGAAAGAATGAAGGATGAAAGATTGACTAAAAAGGTTTATATCGCTGAAGTGAAAGGAAATGCTGGCAGAGGACGACCTAGATGTACTTTTGTTGAACATATAAAAATATATTGATCGATGGAAATATTAAAAGTACACACAATCGACGAGCATGTATGAAAGGTATAGAATATAAAGGAAGCGAAAAAGGTATGTCTGGATCGTAACAAATGGCATTCGATTGTCTCTGCCTACCCCTCTTGGGATAAAAGGCGTGATGATAGATAGATATTAAGATAAAAAAAAACCATTTTGTTTTCTATTAGCTATACAACGGCCTCCATAACTGTTTTGAAGCAATTAGAGCAATGCGGATTATTATTTTTACATATTCCCAACTCCGCTATCGCAGCAGACATTCCTATATAAATGTATTATTTAATAAGTAGAGATTAGCGGTGTTGGCCTGTCATTTAGAAACCAGTGTCGGTACATCTCAGTAATTTGCATCTGCAAAGCCTTCTTCGTATAAATAGAAGGCGGTAAATGAAAGTTTAAAGATTTTATTCAAATCAACCGGCAGGGAAACTTTGTATTTATTTATGGATACTGTAGATACATAATCTATCTTTCTTACTATCTATCTATCATCACGCCTTTTATCCCAAGAGGGGTAGACAGAGACAATCGAATGCCATTTGCTACGATCCTGGCATATCTCTTTCATTTCTTTTATATTCATCATACCTTTCATACATGCTCGGCGATTGTGTGTACTTTTAATATTTCCATCGATCAATACATTTTTTATATGTTCAATAAAAGTTCACTTCATCCTTCATTCTTACAATGTGTCCAAACCAGCGTAAACTTTTTACATAAATATGGTAACATATCCCGATTCATTAATTATCGCCTATTATCTTTTATATGTTTTATGACCTACTAAGAAAGGAATATTTAGAAATTCAACTGTAAAAATCATGAAACCGTATTTCAGCTTTTTCTAAAATTTAACCCCTAAAAAAGGACAGACTAAGAACTGCTGTATAATACAGCGAGACAATCTACTCTCACATTATAAAGAAGTATAGTTTGTAAATTTGGATGTATCTACTCAAGGGGTAATCTCTTAAACTACTTAACCGATTGTAAAAAATCTTTTACGAATATAAAGCTACAATATCCCTGAATAATATATGCTTTATTTTATTTTCTTCGAAAATATTCACGGGCAAAGCCGGGGGCTTAAAACTAGTACTTAATATTTTAAATAGAAATGAATTAAAATTTACTAAATACAAATGACTAAATCGGTTTACTTTTAAACGAATGACTTAAATGAAGGTAAACAGAAAGAGGGGATGTAGAGCAGGTATGTCTACTTATACGTATATCCATACTCTATCTCATAAACTCACATCAAAACCTGTCCAAGGATTTACTAATAAAAAAAAACTAAAAAAACTGACACTCAAGGCACAGACTAAACCGCAAAAGATATAAATATGAAAATTTAAAAGTAGATTGCTTAGGGGGTGTAGAGGTTTTTTTGGAAAACCAACTCTTAAGGGGGTGCAATAGGGTGTAAGCATTGTATTCCTTATACAAAGCGTACGAAGTCAAGGGCAATTGCTAGTAAATAAATATACCTTCACTATTGTTTTCCATAGGGGTAGGCAGATAGTATAATATTTAGCACTACAGATCTCTCGATTATTATCATTATTTTTCTTGCGTCATCTACATTTGTGTATAAGGTTTTTTTCTGATTTAAAGATGTATTTGGACGTCTTTTCATTCCGCTATCATTCGGTATCACAGCTTCCCTGATTAAAAGTAGCCTATGTCGTTCTTCGGCCCACAAAAAAAAATCTCACAACATCATCATTCAGGAGCATCTTTCTCGTCCTCTATCTAGATATCAAACGCATTATTCAATCTCTGTCCTACAAGTGGCATTACGTAAACAAACACCGCAGTGTACCACGTAAGTCTTCCCGAAGTCATATGAACATTATAATCGCGTTCCAATATTCCTATTATTGCAGCGGCCCTTTCTTGGCCTTAATTAAACGAATATGTCGTTGCTAACAGCTATTTATTTATATAAAATTAGTTCTCCGCCCCGGCTTGGCCCGTGGACATTTTTGTAATTTCAAATATCTTGCGTTTTAGGTAATCTACTTGACTGAAATCTGAATATTGCGTCGATACAGCAGTATGTAGAGCGAACAACATTTATTTTAATAAAGTTTGGGAGAGCACGAAAAGCCAAGCGTCCGCAATTTCTGAAAATAGTTAGGGGCCGTCTCCACGAGCGAGAGAATCGCGGCGATAGTCTCGTCCGTGCCACCAAATTCGATACAAACTCTATGGGGCCGTCTCCACAGGGCGATACTATCGCCTATTGTATTTTTTTTTATATTTACAATTTATATAGAGGGGAGTACTCGGATCTGAAGCTTAAGATTTCCTCCAAGAGCTTGGAAGACGAGTGTTCCTAGAATGTGGTGACTCCAAATGCCATAGTTATTTAAAACAAAAAAATCAGTATTGCCATTCAACGAGGCAATGCTGCAAGTGTATTAGGTACACTGCCAAGTGGTGTCCCACTTATGGACTTTTTTTTATCTAGTTTAGAGTTTTTAGTTTTAGTTTAAATTTTATTTTAATTTTTGTTAAATTTTAAAGAATGATATACAATTTATTTAACAAACATTATAATATTTTTTAACTTAATTGGATTAAATAATATTGCAAATGAATTCAACTATTCAGTGTCAATGACTTTCTGGAAACAGTTCTATATGGAAACCTACATGCCGAATTTATTATATATTTCTAGAAATTATTATAAAATTTAATGAGGCACGATATTAAGGTATAATTAAAAAAATATATCTAGAAATAAAAAAAATTAAAAATTAATTAATTTATTATTACATTAGATTAATTTGTTTTTGTGCCTCTATCTTTTAAGAGGCTACCTTCATATTAAATCATATTTTTCAAATCGTTTTGAGTGAAACCTAAAGCTCTTAGAAATATAGAAAAAATTACATGTTATAATTAATCATATTTCATAATAATCTGTTAATCATAAAACATGTTTTAAGAAACTTTGCTCGATAGAAAAAAATTGCAAAGTAGCCTCTGAAAATAGTCTCCTTTCCAAATTTCTCAGTAGTACATGAAGTATTGTTTATTAAATTAAGTACAAATTTGTATCATCTATTACTAAAGTAAGATGTTAATTTAGATTTTCAATAAAGCTACTCCTTTAATTTAAACAAATTATTTTTGATTTGTCACTTAGGACGTTTGTTCCAAGCACCTTCCGTGCGCCTCTTCTCTTTTGGTTCTATTCAATGCGACAGAGAGAGATTCAGCTGAGAGACCAATCGATCACGTAGCGCTGGGTAGCGCTAGAGTATCGTATGCAGCTAGGCCACGCCCCTCAAACTATTATTTTATTTGAATGTATCGTCTTAAAACTCTATTATAACTATTATTTGACATTCCAAATTTCACTTACAGGATAGTCTAGAAGAGGGTTATTATCATCACACCGGGATCACTGGCACTACGGTGGTTAATTTTGAAAGAAACAATAAGGTAGTAGTTTTAATTATTTTTTTCAATATTATAGGTTTTAGTTTTCTGTCTGTCACAATTCATGATTTTCTCACATGAAAAAACATTTTGGAAGTATGTAAAGGTACCTACGTACATATTTAGGTAATTTGGGACCTTATAAACTTCTTCAATCATTAAATCGTTATCACATTTTTGTTATTATAAATAATCAAAACACAAAAATAACGGTAATAATTTTTTCATTATCCAAAGTAGATTAATGATAAAAAATTTTGAAATGCGAAAAAATGGTTTTCCTTATTTACCTATATTAGTTACAAAATGCATTCGAAACAATGGGATTGTGGTCACCCGACATGAAAAAAATTGTGAATGATTCGGGCATCAATAAAATTGGTCCACGCTTCGGGAGACCTACAAACTGGTATATCTGCATACATCGCACAGAGAGCGCAGGGAGATATTTTGGGATATACTTTTATAAAATATAATTCGATCTTTGTTTTTATTATTGCATATTGTATTTTTTTAGTTACAAATATTGCCATAATATATTATCTTGTGGAACAACCGTATCTTTAACATAACTTACGTATTAATCTAACTGGAACATATAGATAGCTTTATAATTATAGTGAATGCTTTTTTCAAATCAGCCTTTTTTGAGTTTAATGTAGGTAATGTAAGCGACTTCACATCACAACTTCACGGCATTTATACCTGGCGGTGTGGCCAGAGATATTAATAAAGCAGCATTTTTTGACGAGGCCGTGGAAACCGTCGCTTCCGATGCCTGCGATGGCCTGTCGTAGCCCGACCGATTCGTCGGGAGTCGGTATATCAGTCGCTCAGCATATCAGTTGCATTATTTGCCAGGCCATGCCGGTCCGTGGGAACTGCTCGACTCGGGCCTTGACAGACCTACGGGCCGTAGGACCCCAGCTTTACAGTCAAGTGTCCATATTAATAAGAACAGGTGGCAAAATTTTTGTTGGTCCTTAGCATTTTTGGCACCAATGAGATTTGTTGAGTTTCAAGTCCAAAGCTTTGCAATTGACGCTATCGACATCATACATTCTGGTATTAACTAGGTAGACCCCGGGTTCGATTCCGGATCCCAGCCTACAATTGTTTTTTTTTTTATTAAAAACTTATGTACTTACATAATCCATTTCGGGAGCTGTAAGGTAACCCGTGAAGAAAGAAAAAAAAAATATAAAGTTTCAAGTTTTATAGAACCTTTATGTATCCCACATGCGCGTGCACACTGCACCGGGTCAAGTCGTACCAACTCGTTTACAGATCAATCATCCCCACTCTCCACCCAGACATATTTACGTCAGGAGGAACAAAGGCTTTAATAGTTGCCATTTATTTTTGTACAGATCGCAATAATAGCCCGTTTATATTAAATTAACCTTTGTTAGGCACCGTTTTAACCTCAGGGTTCCGTAGTTATAAAACTACTGAGTAGTTAAATTAAATAAAAGGCGGCTAATATAGGATGGTTTTACCTCTACATACCTATACCTATGGAAAGAAGGAAAGTTTAAAAATAGCTACCATAATGTATGTTTACTAAAACATGTGCACAAAAAAGTTTAACCTAACTAAAAAAACCAATATTATAAAATAAATGCGAAGGTGTGTTTGTTTGTTTGTTCTTCTTTCACGCCAGCAGAAGGTTCGATATGATTTTCGACATGAGACTTGATTTCGAGGGCCCGAGAGGGACATTTTTTATCCCGGAAATCCTTCGAGACTGGGAAAAAGGCTTGGGATTTACTAATTTGGAACTGAATAGCAACTTATTTTCAGAAGAATGGATCAGCCATTGGAGTAACAATAATTATATTACACATATTTTCAAACTCTTAAAAATAATTGGTCGCGTGAGGCGGAACCACCACCATTTTCTCGGTCAGAACGTTAAGGCAGGATTTTCGTTTAGATTTTCCTGTAAACTATAAGAAAGCACCTATATTGCTTATTTTTTTCAAAATTGTAATCTTATAAAATAAATAGTTTCGGAGATAGGGGGGGGGGGGAACATACATTTTCTTATAATTTAAACTATGCATTTTAAATATATAAAAAATAAATTTGTAAGTATTCCTTATAACGAACTCTTTTATTTTTTGATGTCACTTGAAAAAAAAACATTTTTTAAGTATTAATTTTGCCCTATGCTATTTACGCTATGAGTCTGTGGTGATTGGGTCATTGGGTAAGTATACCATTATCATTTCAACATTTTCGTCCAGTAGATTCGGAGAAAATAAGCTGTGGCAGACACTAGAGGAGATATCCTATAAGGGTTTCCGTTTTTTCAACGGATGTATGGAACCCTAAAAATCAGTTACAATGACCTTTATCGATTAGTGAAAGAACGTAAAACGATACTTGGGGTCAACTGATACTCTACGGATTAACTTTCTTTAATCATATTTGAAATCCTTCCCCTTATATATTTTCTGATATTCTAGTAGGTAGGTATATTATGAACAGTTTTGTTTCCTTATCTATCTTCTATATAAATAAAAACCGTTCAGCTCTTGAGAACGGCTAATCCGGTTTGGCTATTTTTTTCTAAATAAGGTTTTTAGGGAAAGAAAAATTGGAAAAGTTGCCCGGAAAAATGTAAAATTCGGGAAAAACTTAAAGTGCGTTTTTCTATGGGATTTTTGTATGAACTCAAGACCATAATAGGGGATGAAAGTTAATATGGACCGGGGCGGATAGCTAGCAAAAAAGCAAAACTCTATAACTCAGACTAACAAAAATATAGATACTACGTAGGTACGAGTACCTATTTGTAGGTATGGGAAAAATTGTTTTGGCCGGATTTACTAGAAACTTAGCGTAATATAGTTAAAAACACCTACATACATAATAAAACTGCATAAATATATTGCTGTTATTTCCACAATTTTTTCACGAGCGGAGCCGGGCACCTAAAATTTGTATTCTGTAATATTTTCACAAAAATTCAAACTTGGTTTTGAATCATACCATATTTCACGAACAAACGGAAAAAATAATTTGTTGATTTTTGTTCATATTTTTAAAAGTTGGGTTGTGCGTAAAAAATAAATTTCA
The DNA here is from genome assembly GCA_963924495.1 of Nemapogon koenigi. NCBI lineage: Eukaryota > Metazoa > Arthropoda > Insecta > Lepidoptera > Tineidae > Nemapogon > Nemapogon koenigi. The sequence continues at coordinate 7,712,525 of OZ004646.1, forward strand.
TTAACCTCTCTAATATTCAGGGACAGTTACTTATTCAATATATCTAAGTGAAATTATTTAGTTATTTTTTCAATTGGTTTTATTGAATAGGAAATATGGTGGTTAAACTTTGCCCTCGTTTTCTCTTTTCATAAAATCTATCACAAAGTTCTTAATTTTTGTTAAAGCGCTGTTATACCATTGCCCTTAATTAAATAAGTAACTATATGCTAAATTACAGTGACACAGGTAGATTATTTACAGAGAAATTGGGAATAGTTTTTTCCAGAAATATTATGGATATATTTTAAGTTTTATACCTATGTTTTTAGATTTAAGATGTACTTTTGTATTTTTAATGAGAAATAAAGACATTATGCGATTTATTAAACCAAATGTTAATGCTTAAGGTGTAGTGAAGGTAGGTAGGTATACCTATATCTATCAAATATATTGACAGTCTATAAATTGATAATCCAAACTAATTGGATGACATGAAGACATAAAACAACTTTAATATCATTAATTTGTTGTTTTTGTTTTGGATGTATCGAAGGGAGTATTATGAACTTGTTGGGTTTCTTATTCCTTGAGACGACACTTGATACAAATAATAGATCGATATTTGTAATGTACACCTGTTTTTTAGTCACGGATTTATATTTTTATAATATCGAAACCTTGTGGGAGCTGTATAGAAAATTAGAAACAACGGCCTTATAAATTCACATGAGCAACTCGTAAATATGGACATGTTATAAGTATTTCAGACTACTCCGCAAGGTGTAAGTGTCGTGATGGTGCGTAAAGCTTCACGAAAGGTAACAAGCAGGAAGGTTGTAGGTACTAATCATAATTCTTCTATCAATGAGAGCTATGAGACTAACGATGTTCAGTTTTCAAACATGGCGTATCATTGTACCCCAGTCCCCTGTCTTTTTTTCTGACTCGAAGGCCAAAAACGACAGTAGAATGCCTAGCAAAGAAAGTACACGGATTTACCGGGACATTCTACGGTTGGACCTTCTCGGGCCAGGCTGACCTATCGTTTTTGACCTTATAATTTCGTCATGTCCGCCTGTTAGTCTTTTATAGCATATTTTAAATAGCTAAGCTAGTAGTATTCAAGAATTTAAAGATAATCCCAGAAAAAATGTCTTATGAAGAGCTACGTCTAAAATATTTTCCAATTTTGAAATATGACGAATTTTCTGCGAATTTTTCTTAGAATCCATGAAATTCAATAATAAGGGTTCCGTTTTTACCGTTTGCCTACAGAATCCAAAAACATCTAGTTTTCGTCCAATTCAATTTAGCATCTTCACCCTTAAGACCCGTTGTATTGTATCCCACAATATTTCCTCACTACTCAGTTAGGTGGTCTAATCGAGTGGCCTCATAAAACACCAGTAAAGTTGCCTCCACGCCGCATCAAATTAGGAGTTTTAATTATTTACTAGCACTAAAACAAGCAAGGAAATAAACTGGAGCGTTAAACGGGGACCCGGGCAGGTGCTCTCCTTCACAATTCAACTTATTTTTCCTTTTTGCCCCAAAATGGAGAACGCAAACTGTTATTTATGTTTATGTGAATGATGTAAAGAAATAAATATTTTGTATATAACTGTAATTATATTATTATAAATTTCACTCCGATGTTCCACGTCCTTACCCAACCCGATTTTAGGAATCATAAGTAGGCCCTTTACTTTTTATTTCATCCAAGTCGAATAATCAATGGAACAAAACTGCCAATGGGTCTATGGAAAAATACGGGGGGGAGGGAAAAGAGACTTGTATATGAATTGAAACCACAGCTACTTAGGCATCAGTCCAGATAAACCAGAATTGATTAAATTTTTTTCTTAACAGTTTGGTATGCGTTTGAATCAAGTCTACGAAATTATTAATATAGATAAATCTTGGTAAGCGCATCGTTTGAGAACGGCTGGAGCTGGACCTATTACGTAATTTTTTTAATGTTCGTAATAGTCAGATTTTTAACGAAAGAAGAATTGGAACAGCTGTTGTTCCGAAAATTCGGGAATAACTGAAATTGCTATTTACTATTGGATTTTTGTATGAACTAAGTTAATACCTATGGGCTCCACGGGCGAAGCCGGGGCGGAAATCTAGTGTATCAAAAATACACTCCCGGACAATTGAATCGAGCCACCTTGCATTTTTAGGTTTGAAGTACTAAATTTTTCTCCTTCACACATTTTTTTAAGTTTCAGGACCTACTACAAACCTAAAAATGCGATTCAGTTGTCCGGGAGTGTATTTTTGATACACTAGATTTCCGCCCCGGCTTCGCCCGTGGAGCCCATAGGTATTAACTTAGTTCATACAAAAATCAAAAAAAAAAAAAACTTTTATTGAACATTTAAAAAATATGTTGATCGAAGGAAATATTAAAAGTACACACAATCGCCGAGCATGTATGAAAGGTAAGATGAATATAAAAGAAGCAAAAGAGATATGTCAGGATCGTAACAAATGGCATTCGATTGTCTCTGCCTACCCCTCTTGGGATGAAAGGCGTGATGATAGATAGATAGATAGATAGATAATTACCTAAGTAATACAATACAATTATTTGTAAGTAAAAAAGTATGTATGTAAAGTTTTGAATCTAGTATAGATTAATAATTTCTCCTTTGTTTCATCGAAGATATGTATTTAAAAATTTAAATAAATATTTTAAGAAAAACCAGTTTTCTTTAAGAACATGTGCTTCGGAGGGCACGTAAAGAAGGATGTCCGCACCTGTTCTGTTCAATATGGACAACTGGCAAAATGTGGTCACTGTTACTGGTGCCTCTGGCCACACCGCAAGGTATAAAGGCCGTGAAAGTGTGTGTTTGTAAAAATCAATTCATAATTTTTTTTTTGTTTATTCAAAACCTTTCAAATCACTGTTGTAAAACAAAGTTTAGGTAGGTACTTACTTCTGTTACGTAAAGTTAATTCTATTTAGTACATAGTACTGTCAGATAAGATATAACAGTGGCAAGTGTTTATGATCGTCAATAAAACAATAATCGTGCTTCAAGCTACATTTGTTTATAAATTACGATTTGGCGAATTCTTTTTTAAAAACTCGTAATAGTCTGAATAAGGTTTTTAAGGAAAGAAAAATTGGAAAATTCGGGAAAAACTTTAAAGCTTAATATCTCGTAAACAAAATTTAATACATATAAAGAAATGGTTAATGAAACCTCATAATAATTTCAAAATACCTTTTTTATGACACCCCACTCAATGGATTGAGGTTAAATTTTTTTTTAACTCAACTTTACATAAACGAAAAAAGAACATAAAATATATATAATATTTTATTACTTTAAAATTGAGATCTCTAACAGGAGTATATTTGTAAAAACTACAGAACCCTAAAAAGAAGGTTTATTAGACATTTTTTTAAAACTTTTTTTCTATTTGTGAAACCTGTGAATTTTGTGATTTAGTTTCATAATGTAAGTACAAATAATTATAGGTACTCTGTCAATAGCTAGCTATACCTACTTTGGCCTATACCTATTAATATTATAAATGCGATAGTACTGCGATAGTATGTTTGTTAGTCCATCAGCAACAGTCCATAGCAACGGATCGTAGTCATTTTTTGTCCAGAGATGGTTGGAGGGCCGGTTTTTTATTTATGTATGGACATCGATTACTCCGCCAGTTGTGAACCGATTTTGATGATTTCTTTTTTAATCGATAGATAATTCTTTCGGATTGGTCCCTTTCTTTTATCTCATAAAAATTGGTTCAAAAGTTTTTCAGTAATTTTGAAAAAACATTACTTTATAATAAAAAAAGTGTAGGTACCTAACCTACCGACTTAAAAAAATTGCACTGAAAAGGAAGAAATAATAAATATTTCGTCATATGTAGTGACTTTATAAGTGGTGCCAAGTTAGAAATTTAACTTAGTACCCAAATTCACTAATCTAGAGATTCTAGACAATTAATTAGGAACCTACGATCATCAGTACACACAAACATAGATAATATTGAACAGATCTTTATCGATGTTTACTTAGTTTTGCATTATAATTTGGCACCAACCGTCTTCAAATTCTACGACGAAATATTTATTATTTCTTACTTTTCCGTGCACAATTTTTGAAGTCGATACACTTGTTTTTATATTATGTATCTACAAAAATATGTTTTCTTTGATTTTTGTACATAATAAAATAAATACTTTTTAATAGACAAACGCGCTCAGTACTTTGGTTTATAGTGCCGTGTAATGTCATAGATTAAATAATAAAATGTTTTGAGTTTTATGTATTTGTACATAGCTTATTATTGTTATTTAATGAAGATCAACTTGTAACTTGACATTGTGTTTGAAGATAAACAACAAAGTATCATATTGAAATGAATAATTTTATTTATCTATTGGAATTTATTTATAGATATTTATAGTTTCGTACTTACCAACGTTTTACTAAGTAACGGCCTTTATACTTTGCTGTGTGGCCAGACACACTAGTAACAGTGTCCACTTTTTGCCAGTTATTCATATTGAACAGAACAGGTTAGAAACTTGACAAGCCTTTAACAGACTTAAATATTTGTTATTTTTAGAGGAAGTGCGGTCTTAGCTTAGATGTGCTTTGCTAAGTAAGTATTAAAAATATCAATATAGATTCACCTTATTATACTTAGGTAATTGTCCACTACCCTCTGGCAGTAAATTCAACCCTCGAGGCGTTTATGAAAAAAAAATAGTTTTAACTTTTAGCCGTTTGTGGATTTTTTTTTAAATGTGACAATAAGGCTTATCCTGAAGGATTTATGGGATAAAAGGTAGCCTAGGTAACAACACTTTCGCATTTATAATATTAGTTACGATTAGTAAAAAGATTTCATAAGGGATTTTTTTGATTCCTGGACATTTAATTATAATTTTAGGTCTGTATATACGTCAACAAGTTAGTGTCGTGATAGATTCGCCATAATTAATACATTTGTCGCCTTGTTTCCGGGAATATTCACTGGGGATTTCCAAAAGAAATACTGTATTACAACTAAAGGCGCTTGATCCTTGATGTTATTTTCCCACGTTTTTTCGAGTTGAAACGGAATAAAATTTTCATGTTTTTATAATAATAAATGTTGTTTTTGTCCGCAACTACAACCGCATGGAATTGTGTTTTATTAAATCAACATCCGCAGATTGTTCTGTTATGAGTGAGTCAAATTAAAAAAAAAATTAAGTTTGCTGTCAAAAAGTTATTTTAAACTGCAAACATATATTTTGTACACAGAATTAGAATAACATAACTATGATGAATTTGAAAGCTGCTCGAAACAATTACTATAAAGTATAAACTAGTCCTTGCTTTTCAGTGCCTAGCACCGACCTGGATAAAACTAAATAATGATGTTGGTTGACTGGTTTTAAAGTGTACGATTAAAAGTTAAGAAATTATTGTATCAAAACTAGCTGGATGATGTGCTCAATGAACAAAGAGGCGGCAACTATGGTCACATTCTTTGACACCCGTCGAACGCCCGCTGCGCTCTTACCGTTATTTTTATTCGAAACACAGTAAGTAACTGAAATTAGCAAATCAAAAAAGTATCTTTTTCTAAATGCACTGTATAAAATAAATCTAAGTATATAAATATAATGTAATAGCTTTCCGTCCTCGGCTTCGCCCATGGTAATTTCGACCAAAATAAAGTATGGCCTATAGGATAATGTAAAAATTCCTATTACCTAGTGTAAAAATTCCTATTACCTAGTGAAAATATTTTTAGAGTCTGTTCAGTAGTTCTAGTTTGAGAGATTACCTCCTACATCCAAACTTACAAACTTTACCTCTTTATAATAGTACTTACATCTCTTTTTTTCGGTGTAAGTTTGTTTGTGAGTGAAGTATGAAGAATCTAGAAAACTATAATATTAAACCGATTTAAAAAAATATTTACTATTATAACGCTTATTAACTCAGATGAAAATTGTTTTATTTTAAAAGCTAGGCTAGCTTTGCAAATAAGACCGGGGGAAAACCACTAATAAACAAAGTAAATATTATGATCGGTGCATTAGATGTCAATAAAATGTAAATGCTGTATAGATAATGAGACATCGTTAGCTATAGCTTCATAAACACCATCTTCCGCTGGGTACCCTGGGACCGATTACACGGTTTCTGGTGCTGCAAGGCAACCCGTGAAGTGAGAAGAGAGAGAGAGAGAGAGAGAGAGAGAGAGAGAGAGAGAGAGAGAGAGAGAGAGAGAGAGAGAGAGAGAGAGAGAGAGAACGAGTTGGTAATGAATATGGCGTAAATGAAGCAGTGATACCGAATGATAGCAATAATAACAACAATTTATTATCATTCTTAGCAACTTTCCTAAATACATAAGGGCGAAGCTTGTGACAAAAGTAACCAATACAATCTAATAAAAGCCATAAGATATAAAATTAATTTGTATACAGTTTCACTTGTGACAGACATTGAGGCGGTCCGATAGTTGTTTATAAACATATCAAGAGCTGTTAACCGGTTGCGTCCACGCATCTCTTTGATCTCACCTCCCCTCTTCTCGACGTGAAATATGATTGTATATTACTGAATATTCTAGCCATCGTGATAGATAACTATCATTTGCTTTGTGCATTTGATAATAAAGATGAAGAACCTCCTAAAAGGTAAAAAAATGAAATAATGCCATCTAACGCGCGCATATAGAAGTTTTCACTTAAAAAAAACTTGGTCCGGACCGAGAATTGCCGGTGAGAAATCCGCAGCCAAAAATGACCGACCCAGGCATACGTGAAAACGAATTTCTGCCCGGGGATTTTCGGGCCGGGCAATCCATGGCCAGCGGAGAGCATGTCGTGACGCGAACTCATAGGATTACCAAAAATGCTCAACGCGCCTAAAGAAGTTTTCACTTCAAAAACTACATATACCTATATGTATTAGATTTAGATCTTTCATAGAATACTGTCAGTACTGTCACAGTCTCTGTTGGTATAAGACAAAAGTTTAAACAGTCTAGTCACATTAAATATAATTAATTAATATCCTTTGATGCAAACAGTGTCTTGATTCATACAAAAGGCTTTTGATAAATTAAATTAGTCTTTTCTCAAGTAGCTCTTTGTATCAAAGTGCCGACGCGGCGCCATCGTGTGGATACATGCGCGCGCGCAACACCTCGACTTTAGTTAAACTTGACGCGTCAGTTTTATTCACACCTTTTTATGTTATTAAATGTTAAATTGCATGCGAGTTGCCAACCGTAATTTTGAAACATACTATAAATAGTCGCAGTTATAAGAGTCTCGTATTGGTAGTTAGTATTTCTTTCGTCGTCAAATAAGATATCTAATAGCGTCTGTATGTCACATTGTCACAGTAGATTTAGTCTGAGACTACAAGATCTTTTTAGAGTATATCTCTAAACTTGCTTGACTACCTCTTCACTATCGGAATAGTCTGACTCTTCTTAGGATTAATGTCGCATTGACGGCAATTTGCTAAATCTAACTAGTCTATGATGATGTCTTTTTAGTGGGAATTACAACATAATATTTAGCAATTCAACAATTCAAACTTTGAACCACTATTTTCATATGTGAAAAAGTTGAAATTAATAATCATACTTACATTCGATTAAAAAGAATAGCTTCACAATAATATATTTTCATTCATTGTATTCACCATTGCTTTGAGGATCCAGGATGTATTATGCTGGCATGTAATTCCTGGAGAATCACTTATGCATAACGTCTTTGGTCGTAGTCATATAACCAAAAATATTGCTCATTGTGTACAAAGTGATAGCTTGAAATATGCAAAAGAAAATAAGGTATTTCGCATATGAAAATGTCCATTATACTAGACCGGCAGAAGGAATAAATTTTATAAGTGTCAGATATACCTACCTATCATGCATGCGGAATTTTAAAGAGGAATAAGGTTGGGATAAAGTTATCGATACTTATTGCCTAAAGGCGGACACGGCGCGTTCACTCGTAAGATATAATATAATGTAATGAATAATATTATAATCAGGAAACGGAGCAATCGTGGGCAATTACGTACCTAGCTTTCCCGTACCTACGACTAAGTATCAACATTGCCGAGTCTTACTAAGATTTCACATCATTACATGCAGTTATCCCTATAATATCTCCGTGCTTTAGATATTAAAGAAATATACTGTTGAAAGCAAACTTTTTTAGAAGTTTTAAAACTTTGAATTATCAAAAGCTAGTGTAGCTATAATTTTAAATGTTTATTTTGCACTGGGCCTACAGAAAAAGTCTACTATTGATTAGGTAATTTGTTATGATTAACTTCATTCACACGTCTCCAAATGACAACGATAACAATACTATAATAGTAGTTTATGATACGGGATCATAATAGGGGTAATTAAAACACAAGTGGATTTTTTAATAGCATCCACGATTGTTTTACTTCCAAGTTATGTGCCCGTTCATACACTACTTTTTCTAATCTCATGCAATAGGTATTTTAAATAATTGAATAACTTTCTTAATCGACAAATTAGCAGCAAACCGCGGTTACCTACTACTATGCGCGTTAACTGTCAAGTGACTCTCACATGCGCGTGTCGATATTTTCATAGACTTTAATGTGACTTTATAAGACATATCCTCAACCCTTTCTGCATTTTAAAAAACAAAACATTACGATATCGTTTTTGTACAAAAACTTCAGTACCTACTGTAATACATTACAGTATCGAAGTTTGACATATTACAGACGCGTGTATATAAAACATATCATTATGAAGTATAATTCGATTTTTAACCGACTTCGAAAAAAAAAAGAAGGAGAAGGTTCTCAATTCGGACCGTATTTTTATGTATGTATGTACATCGATAACTCCGCCAATTGTGAACCGATTTTGATGGTTTCTTTTTTAATCGACAGATAACTCTTCCGGATTGGTCCCATTTTTATCTCATAAAAATTGGTTCACTGGTTTTTCAGGAATTTTGAAAAATCACACTTTATAAGTATTTTTTTCTTAATATCTCGATGAAATATTTACTGATTTTGGCGACTTATTTTTTTAAGGATATAATAATTTCTTGTCATCATCTCACAGTCATATGACGAAAATCGGTTCAGTAATATTTCAGAAATTCAGTAATTTGTCTCTGTTTACTGCTGAAAATTATATCAGAGAAAAGCCTTAGCAACGGTTGCTATTGACACGAAGTTGTCAATTTTCGTATCGACGGTGGTCTAGCGGCTAAAGGTATAGGATTCAGGGCAGGATGCACATTGCTCGAGGTTCAAATCCCATCCACCGCAGTATTTTTTTTTATTTTCCATCATTTTTTTTAGTTGCGTTATTATTTATTTCTCAGGACACCAAAATCACTTAAAAGGGAAAAATAAACCTTTTAAAAAAAAGTGTACCGACTTCAAAAATTTGCACTGAAAAGTAAGAAATAATAAAAATTTCGTCGTAGAATTTGAAGACGGTTGGTGCCAAATTAGAAATAATTTAGTACCCAAATTCACTAATCTAGATAATTCATTAGGAACCTACGATCATCAGTACAAACACAGATAATATTGAACAGATCTTTATGTCCCTAGATGTTTACTTAATTTTGTATCCTAATTTGGCACCAACCGTCTTCAAACTCTACGACGAAATTTTTATTATTTCTTACTTTTCAGTGCAATTTTTTGAAGTCGGTACACTTTTTTTTAAAAGGTTTATGTAATAAAGACTTTACGATATAAGAGTAGATAAATATATTTTCTATCTATCTATCGTCACGCCTTTCATCCCAAGACGGGTAGGCAGACACAATCGAATGTCATTTGTTACGATCCTGACATACCTCTTTCGCTTCTTTTATATACATCATACCTTTCATACATGCTCGGCGATTGCGTGTATTTCCATCGATCAATACATTTTTTATTTGAGTGAAAGGTCACTTCAGCCATATAAACCTTTTTAGTCAATCTTTCATCCTTCATTCTTTCAATCAAAGTGTCCAAACCAGCGTAACCAATTACTTTTCTTCATTTTTGTCACAACATCATCTTTCACTCCGAATTCTTCTCTAATATATCTTAACATTCTAAAATATTTTCTTTTATTATTCAACTTGCCATTTCACAAGGATTGATAACGAAATATCATCGAACTGTCTTAGGAATCAATTTCGCCAGATATACATCTGTAAGCCCTTATAGGATTATAGCCGTGATGATGAGTACAACTACCCTACAGGTAAAGATCGTGGTCTGCGTGCATGATCCCGTAGAGCGTGTGGCGGTTGAGAGATATGTAATTATTGTAATTTATAATGAAATCACCCGCTATTAAACGGTAGCTGTTCTGAATCTAAACACAAAAGGCATGCAGTAGACATTTTTACAATCGTTAAAAATTGCGTACAAAATGTAGTTTAAAAAATAGTGGAGTACGGGCAGTACGGCGAGCAACGACTTCTGCCAGCATTCGTGTTGTTGTTAAACGCAAGGAGCGAATTTTATTTAATGATGAGCTTAGGAAATAAAATTTAATGATGATGACGCTCCTCGAGACACAAAAAGTGTAATAAAACAAATATTGCTTTGATTCGAGTTAGAATTGAACCTGGATGACCCCGGTTGCATGTCCAACTCTCTGACCACTGCACTTTTAGATTTAAATAAAGCTGTCAATGTACTTTGAAAGCTACCAAAATTATGTATTTATTTATTCGTGGATATATTGTGCTTATTATTTATTTTTCTTACAAAAAAACGAGTGATTTTTGGTGTTAAAATTTAAATTATTTGCTCGTCGCTCATTTTAATCAAGGTAAATTTAACAGACTATAGTAAGAAATCTTATTTGAACAAATGACGTTAATTTCTGTTAAAAATTCATCTTACAACTTCACACCTTTTCTAAACTTTTATTTGATATCATGCAAGTCAATAACACAAATCCACACACGCACACACAACCAGTATGATCGGAGGGTGTCATTATCCGCTCGATATACGTCATTATGACTTCTAAGTATCAATACTTGTTACGCGGAATACGGCAATTGTATCATTTTATGTGTAGATGGATTATTATTTCCAGAACTTAAGATTTTATTTATTTTTTAACGACTTCAAAAAAAAGACGTTACTCAATTCGACCGTATATATTATTATTTTTTATGTGTGTTCGCGGATAACTTCGTCGTTTATGAACCGATTTTGATGATTTCTTTTTTAATCGACAGATAATTCTTCCGGATTGGTCCCATTTTTATGTCATAAAAACTGGTTCATTAGTTTTTCAGTAATTTTGAAAAAACTGACTTTTTAGTCTCGATGAAATATGTACCGATTTTGACGACTTATTTTTTTAGGGATATAATAATTTATCGACATTATCTCACAGACATATAACGAAAATCGGTTCAGTAGTTTTTCAGAAATTCAGTAATTTGTCTCTGTTTACGGCTGAAAATTATGTATCAGAGAAAAGCCTTAGCAACGTTTGCTATTGACAAGTTGTCAATTTTTGTATCGACGGTGGTCTAACGGCTAAAGGTATGGTATGATATGGTGCAGCTCAGGATGCAAATGGTTCAAATCCCATCCACAGCACTTTTTATTTTTTATTTTTCCATTATTTTTTTTTATTTGCGTTATTATTTGTCTCTCAGGGCAGCAAAATCACTTAAAATTTCCTTCAAAATTTGCACTGAAAAGTAAGAAATAATAAATATTTCGTCGTAGAATTTGAAAACGGTTGGTGCCAAATTAAAAACAACTTACTTCCCAAATTCTCTAATCTAGACAATTCATTAGGAACATAATATTGAACAGATATTTATCTTCTTAGATGTTTACTTAATTTTGTATCCTAATTTGGCACCAACCGTCTTCAAATTCTACGACGAAATATTTATTATTTCTTACTTTTCAGTGCAAATTTTGAAGGCGGTACACTTTTTTCTAAAAGTTAATTTTTAAACTAGCTTTTGCTCGCGGTTTCACCAAAGAAAATAAAAAGAAATCCCAGTAAAATATTTTGCGCCTGAATAAAGCAAAATTGACATTTCTATTAAATATTTTAATATATAGGCGCTTAATTGAATGATAAATACCAAAATATAACAAGCTCCTCCCTCGTCCTGTTTTCCGAAATAAAAAGTAGCTTATGTAATTCTCCGGCCTTCCAACTATCTCTGTGCAAAATATCACGTCAATCCGTTGCAGCGTTTTCAAGGTCAAATAAACTTGTAATATTAAGCTAGCCTAAGCACTAAGCCAAAATCGTGATTACTTCAAGAAACTATATTTCATAATATATATTATGCACAATATATATTGTGTAAATACAATGTAGATAAAGTAAACCAATCACAATAGTAAGAAACAATTCGAATAAATCGTATTCAAATAAAAAAAACTTTGTTGCAACCCGTATCTCATTCACAGCGCTCTGTTAAACAATTATATAAAAAACCTAATAACATAGTTTAAACAACGATTCCCATTTATTCCCACAATTTGCTCAATCAACCGCCACGGTTTGATGTATTCTTTGATCCGCACTCTTAGTTGACAGGTTGTTATTTTGACGTTATAAGTGCGTATGTCCACGGTACCTTCCGAGCGTTCGGATCCGCGTTCAGATTACAGTCCGAAGAAGTAGTACGTCATCCTAGATCCATCATGACAAAGTAATGATGTTGGAGCGCGATACTTTTATCATCATTGAAGAAAAATGTGAAGGGAAGAGAGGTGAGGAAAAAACCAAGACACAGTTACTTAGATTAAAACAAGTGTTGGCGCACTAAGTGAAATTAGCAGAGAATGAAGAGTTGCGATTTTAAAATATAGAAACCCAAAGATATTGGATACACCTAAATAAAACCGGCAGGTAAACTTTGGTTTACTTACTCTCCTAGCATTACCCGTTCTAAAGGAAGGAAATATAAAACGAATAATCGACGGCCCGAATACGAGATCCATACTAGTGATGTGCCGGATCGTTAAAAATGTATATCCGCGGATACGGATCTGAATACGGATATTTGGTCTCAAGATCCGCGAATACGGATACGGATCTTAACTTTCGTAGACTACGTGGCGGTAAATATTGCACATCGACCTTTGGAAAGAGATAATCTTTTATGGACAAAAGTTATTGACCTCTTTAAGAGTTAACTCTCATAACAGATACGATTTTAAGAAATAAAAAATAATCTGAATGGAATTTAACAGTGTTTAATTGTTACCTAATCACCTATATATAAAATTTCATCTATGAATTGAAAATTAATAAGGTAAAAGATCCGCCAAAAACTAACGGATACGGATACGGATCTTTCTTCTCCCTCGGATATCCGCGGATACGGATACGGATATCCGGCACATCACTAATCCATACATATTTGTCCGGGAGCGATTATACGATTGGACCTGTTTTTTTGCTATAACTTTTTATCCCAGGAATGTATCTCATTCCCTCGGAAAAAATCTTATTGTCATTTTTAATCAACAAACTGTGTACCTATGGAAGCCGGGGCGAGTCGCTGGTATTGCATAAAATAATGAACTTTGATCAATCCTAAATTAGATTGTAGTCTTCGATTAATATAAAAGGAATAGATGGAGTAATACAACTGCTCAGCGTGCATACGCTCTGCCCATACCCATACACCGCTCTTAGTCCGGCTCTTTTGTTCCTATTCCCGCACTTTGGTCCCTTTCGCACTGTGTCACGCGTGTTTGTATGGCAAAGCGCTGAGATGCTCCATCTTTTTCTTTTATTTTGATCGAAGTAGTGGACAAATACGGCTTTCGTCAACGCTTTGTTGTCCGTTATCCGTCGTCCGTCGTACCGTGGACAAACGCACTAAATGCGCTACTGTTTCCCCTCGGGCTTGGGCCAACACGCGAATATTTTAAACTAGTGCCTGATAGATTTTTTTTATACCTTTTATAGTTTTTATATCGTTGTAGTTGATTTGTTTGTATTTTTTAGTAGCCACTGTTTGAGGTTCGGTCGGGTTTTTTTGTAAAAACTTTCAAAGTCAGGTATTAAGGGCCGTTGGTCAATGTCATCTTATAACTGTCAAAAATAGATTAACTGAGATTTGCCATATTTTTGACAGTTATAAGATGACCTTGACCAACGGTCCTTAAGGCTCGCGTCCACTCGGCGAATCGAATCGACGAAATTCGCCTACCTATTTTTTTGACGATGCCCATTAGAGGAGAATTGTCTTCATAAAAATTCATAAAAAAAAATGGTAAGAATGTTCATATTTAGCAAGAGAGATCATGCAAAGTGAACATATCATCTCAGGATCAATTCCTTTTATAAAATTGTAAAATATTGATCAACGCCAATGATCTTAAATGCTATGATGAACTACATGATTAAGGTAGCCATATGGAATGAGAAAAACTGCCTTCCGCTGAGTATCCTGGTCTCTGAGGTTCCAGGAGCCATTTTTGCAATTCAAAGTATACCTACTACCTATTTTTGAATGCAAACGTTTAATTACGATTGAAAACTATGATCATGATGAATGAATGATAGTAGTAGCGTATATAATAGGTATATATACGTGATATTGATATGATTGTGTCCATGTATAATGTTACCCCGAGGGTGTCGTGACGGCACGCTAATAACGGACAACTTTAGAAGTCTCTGGGCATCTTTATTCACTGAATTTTTCGCGAATTATATTATTTAATCTAATTGGTTTAACAATTTTATGACCATTATATTTAGTTGTTTTTCGCAAAACAATTTAAATGACATCAACAAATTGCCTTTTGCTCGTGACTTCGTCCACGTGGACATATAATAGGGCGGCTATGATGTGTGGAATGTTAGTTTTCAGTAATAAAAATGATCCAAAGCCGTTAACCGTTACGGCGTGATTTTGAAATAAGAATAGAAGGAACAATAAATATGTCAGGCTTACCTACCGAAATATAAAAAACCGGCCAAGTGCGAGTCGGACTCGCGCACGAACGGTTCCGTACCATTATCTATAAAAACGGCAAAAAAAATCACGTTGTTATATTAAATATTTATTTTATTCTGTTTTTTAGTATTTGTTGTTATAGCGGCAGCAGAAATATCTCATCTGTGAAAATTTCAACTGTCTAACTATCACGGTTCAAGAGATACAGCCTGGTGACAGACGGATAGACAGACAGACAGACAGACAGACAGACAGACAGACGGACGGACGGACAGCGGAGTCTTAGTAATAGGGTTTCCGTTTTTACCCTTTGGGTACGGAACCCTAAAAACTAGCTTCACCCGTGGAGCCCATATATCAGTTTTTCCCGAATTGTCCAACCTTTCGAATTTTTATTTCCCTAAAAACCTCATTCTGAAAAATATATTTCATTCTTTTAGGTAAGTTCTTATTGGAATTTTTGTCACATTTTCAAAAAAAATCGTGAGTTCAGACTTTAGCGCAGTCAAGTCATCATAAACGCAGACAGACAGACGTTCCTTCCTTCCTACTATATAATATTATGTAACGGCTAAACGAATATGGTTGAAAAATGTTCAGAAATAGAAAAAATAGGACGGGGGAGGGGCGTGACATAAATTACAGATGTGAAGAATAAAAGAATTAATATCCGAACTCCCCTTCATAAACTACCCAACGAAAATTAAATTCAGTTTTAAATATAGAACGACGCGACTTTCAAATAGGGATGGCACGTGTGTCTTATGCGTTTGGCGAAATGCGATTACAGTTGGTAATTAACATGAAGTTATTTATGGAAACACGGAAAGATAACTACAGCGTTACCATCCGAATGACATTATGAAGATGCTGGAGAGATTTTGAATATAGTCAACATAATTTTATTGTTTTTAACACACTTTTATTATTTTTCACCTAACTATCTCTGTAAACAAATCTTCTGATTGTCATATCGATTTGAAACTTTACAAATGTATTTGTAATACCGATGACAATACAATAATTTGGTACCATTGAGCTGATCTGATCATGGAACCAGGAGGTGGATAGTGGAACTCTTTCATGGCTGCTAAACCATAAACCTGCTCTTTAAACCCCTCGAGTTTGTGTAAGAAAGTTTTTTTAAGCTATAATTATTGTAGATGAGTCTTGGTTTATTTATTGCCTGTGCCTTTGGCTCTAAACTTCTCTGAAGACATTGACACGAAGCCCGAGCCCCCACTCCAAAATAAAATCCTGATGGATCCGCTCTGAGCGTTGAGTAGGTTTCATATTCAACCCTCACTGCTGACAAACATGATAAGCATGATTTCTATGTTGTTTTGTTCGCACTTCGCACATCTGAATATTTAGAGATCTAATTCTAATTTAGAACTGTCTGTCAGTCCGTCTGTTTATCCAGAATAAGTTCCGAAACGGCAAACTTTAAGCGATTTATTATTATTTACAATTATCTCATATGACTTTAAAATTAAGGGATTTTCATTATCTTGTTTTAAATCCATACGATCAGGGTCTATTAGCGTTGATCGGTGGTTTAAATTCAGCGACCGGCAAGAATAAGCAAAATGACCATACGAATAAGCGATTCGATAGTAGATTTGGCCTTTATGACTATTGTGTACAAGTTAAAAGGTAATGTGTAATGATCTATTATTTTCAGTTTGCCCTATGTCATTGTATATGACAAAGTTAAATAAGAAAGTGTTTTACCGTTGCCCAAGCATGTCATGTCCGTTTTGTCCGTCGCATTGAAATAAAGTCTGCTTTCAATTGCAGACTAATTATTTTAACACGACCGAATGAGTTTTCTCGAAGTTTTTTTCATTTAAAGACAGATTAGTAGAGTTTAACGACAGTGGACTCAAAGAGCTATTGTGATGCAGAAATATAATGATGATATGTTAAGAAAATATATTATATTCTGACCACATTGGCAGCTACAAAAGATGTTCCCAATAAAATTTCATTTAGATTCAGAGCTCGTCTCGACGGTGTGTCACCGGTTATGAATAAATTATGTTTCTACATTAATTTATTGATTGTTATTCAAATTTAGTTTCTCAATCGTAGGTTGGAGGTGATACGGCTTGTATCGCCTTTTTGTCAACGCAACTCTTCAAGTATTCCTTTGAAATTGTTTTTAAGAATATTTGAATAGATAAATTATTGAGCTTTTTGAGTAGCACTAAATATTTTAAAAGAGGCCCTAATAACAAGGAAATTAGTAGTAATATTATTGAAATGAATATGTTTATTTTAAATATTATTTGCTTTAATTTATGTATTTTTCTTGTTTTAGGTATGTGGCTGGGAATCGAATACGTTGAACAAGTTTACTAAATTGGTAAGAATTTTGAGGTTACGATACGATTATGCGGTTAGCTACTACATACAGAGACAAGCTATTTTCATAAAATGTCATTTACATTTTGGTATCTACTTGTGCTTTCGGACACTATAAAAGTTCTAAATTGAATTTCGTAGCGATGACGGCAGCAGCGGCAATTTTGTTGAAATCGAGAACCGATTAAACAATTTATTCAAACATTTACAACAAGTAAACACTTAATTTTTCTCTTATGCTATTTGCTTTAATCGGCTCATCTCATTCAGCTGGTGATGATTATTGAGGATATGATGAAGACCATGAACCCATCCCTAGCATGTTAGTTCTCATAACCACAGATCTACTGCACTTGACTAGACTGTGACTAGAGGTCTTAATTCACATCATAAAAACTGTAAATATGCATTTGTAAAACATGTCAACACCAAATACATATTCATTTTGCCAAGTCTGTGTTAGTATAGGTTTTTTATTATTTTCACGGGACGAGTATTTCTTAGAATGTATGACAAAGGCAGTTCATTATTTGATCGCTCGCTTGTTGTAGTGAATTGTTCCGGAGACGTGATTTTAATGTATCATGCATATTGGCAACTCCGCTTTTATAGTTCGACGTTATGTTAATTTTCTTATGTTTAGCGGGTTGTGTATATAGAAATGGAAACTAAAAAGGTCTTTCTTTGTAAAAGGATTGATATTCTTGCTTTGAGATGTATGTAGGCTGTTCAATAGACCTTCTTGGGTTAATTTAATTATGTTCACTCACCTACAGTGAATTTAAATTATTTATGTCAAATTGATAAAGATTATTGTTGTATTTTTCATGAACATCATGTAAATATAATAAAAGGAGGAAAATAGTGTTTGTGGGACAGGAAAATTGTTACTAGCCGTGTGCTCGATTTTCATCGAAAATGTTTATACCACCACTTCACCCCCTTATGAGATGAATTTTCTATTGAAGAGTAGGTATATTTAAAAAAGTGCGAGTAGGACTCGCGCACGAAGGGTTCCGTGCCATTATCTATAAAAACGGCAAAAAATCACGTATGTTGTATGGGAGACCCCCTTAAATATTAATTTTATTTTAATTTAATTATTTATTTTTAAAGTGAATAATATAACTCAATATTCTGTGGATACTTCAACATACTTGTTATCAATATCGAGCAAAAACGAGCAAAAAAATCACGTTTGTTGTATGGGAGCCCCCTTAAATATTTATTTTATTCGGTTTTTTAGTATTTGTTGTTATAGCGACAGCAGAAATACATCATCTGAAAATTTCAACTGTCTAACTATCATAGTTCATGAGATACAGCCTGGTGACAGACGGACGGACAGCGGAGCCTTAGTAATAGGGTTTCCGTTTTTACCCTTTGGGTACGGAACCCTAAAAACCAACATCATGTTTCTCCATACAAACTTTACCACCCATTTTCACTACTTTAGGGATAGAATTTCAAAAAACCCCTCCCCTCTCGAGGAATATTTTCTCCAAATTACAAATGTCTAGGTCCACCGGTTTAGGATATGTCAGTCCACGGACTTTATTAGTTGGCTAGAAACGTCTATGCAACAAAAATAAATAAAGTTAGCCAGAATATAAATATAGCTGTTTATATGATAACTAGGTATTATTTTTTACTATATCCTATAGATTAGCATATAGCGCAGGTACTTTTCAGAGCCATGAGAAATACCATGAAATATTTGTTGAATTAAAAAATATTTTATATAAGTACACGTGATATAGAAATAGTTTTAAAAACAAGTTTGGTTTGCATTGCATTTCAGTAGCTGCATTACCTACTCACTCATAAAGCCTTCACTCCACTGATATAATATTTATAGCTACCATAGGACATTGTTTTTTTAAATAAGTATTAATTCAATAAAGTAATATCAAAGTGGAAATACTTTAGCATAAAATGAAATAATTGTTTTTAAAATTTTAAAAGTTTGTCCAGCCAGAATAGTATAGGCTGCAAAACAACTCAATTTTTTTTTTATAAACTTACAGAGATCAATTTACAAAATTAATGCTTTTTGTTTTATTTTAATTTCTTATATAGGATATTTCTTCCTCTTCCTTTCAATATTTTTTTTAGATATATAGCATTACAAATTCATAAATACATGTTCATTTATTTTGCACATTGGCACTTTGGTCTAGATATTTTTCTCCACCGTTTAACTTATAGCTAGCATATCTTATTGTATTGCTCCAGCTTAAAATGAGTCAGCAATTACACGGCAGGTTTATTTGACTTGCTGATGTTGTTAAGCTACGACTAACACCGGTGGTCCTTAGAGATCCTGCATTTATCAACGCTTTGTATTGTTAAGAAGAAGAAATGATGCTAATAAGGACTTTCATAGTAACTGTAATATGAGAGTGAAATTGTTTGTTTGTCATTCATGAACGGATGAATGTTTTTGTGGGCAGGTATAAAAAGGTTAATATAAAAATTATAATATCTAGACTTTGGAATCTCTTTAACTTATTTGAACCGAAACGTCTGAATTTTTAAAATAAACTAACTGCTGACGAATTTTGATGAAATGGGATACAGATATTATTATAGCCGCTTCCGATGTTATTAGAGAAGAATGTGGAGTGAAAGATGATGTTGTGACTAAAATGAAGAAAAATAGTTTACGCTGGTTAAAAGGTTTATATGGCAGAAGTCAAAGGAAAATCTGGCAGAGTATGACCTAGATGTACTTTTATTGAACATTGTATAAAATAAATATTGATCGAAGGCAATGTTAAAAGTACACACAATCGCCGAGCATGTATGAAAGGTATGATGAATATAAAAGAACCGAATAAGGTTTGTCAGGAACGTAGCAAATGCAATTCGATCGTCTCTGCCTACTCCCCTTGGGATAAAAGGCGTGATGTTTTGACAACTTTTTCCACGACAAGATTTCGCCCATGTGAATATTAACTAAAATACCGCTGTATTCCGGATTCTGAGCCTCACTGCTCAGAAGACACGTTCGGACATTACAATCCTATTATTAGTTCTATCAACAATTTGTCTTTAGATTTCATGAACAGAAACTTAGGACATTGTTTTAACATTTGGAAAAAATACAGATGTCCAAAACATTTGAGGCTTACAATATTTTAACGCCTTTTCTATCGGGAGGTCCCCCGCCCTCCAACGTATTTGATAAGCCCTTTATATTGTTGTCCTACCACTTCAATAGCGTAGTCTGATTCTATATAACCGGTGGTCCCAGGTTCGAGTACCACTCTCACTACTGTGTTACGAGAGATGCATAGATATCTACTTATCATGTTTCCACTCGTAGAGTCTGGAGGGCCTACACCACCGACATTGTTTGCTTTGACTTTTTTGAACTTTCTTTAAAAGGTTAATGAGATTTATGAGTAATGCACTAATGTGGATGTAATTAGTGGCATTGTCTTGAGATTGTATGCATTTTACATGAATAGTAAAAAATCCAGATGAGAGGTAGGCCCTATCACTAATTCAAGTCTATCAATGAAATCTTAATATATGAAAATCAATTGACGTTTGTTAGTCTCGCTTAAACTCGAGAACGGCTGGACCGATTTTGATACAGTTTTCACTAATAGATATACTAATTTACAGGGAAGATTTATAATGTATGGAACATCACTCTACGTGTTTAGGGGGCGGTTGTATTAACGGGATCAGCCCTTAGACAATGATTCTATTATCACGGAACGCTAAATCATAATATTATTTGCAGAAACTTATAATCAAATTATAATAATTATATGAAAAGTATGCGGAGCCCATAAGAAGCTCAATTTATGCATTTTAACTACTTAAATAATAAAAAAATCCGAAAAACAACCGGGCATAACCTCAAAAAATTAGCCGATCGATCAAAAAATTCGCCATTTTTTTACGGTTATCAACAGGGCATAGGCAGACGCTAACTTTGCGTTCACGAAAGACGCTAATTGAAGACAAAATAACACAATTACGCTTCGTTTTCTACAAGGAGTTTATACTTCAAGAAGTTTGTATACAATAAGTATATAAACTCCTTAATTTTGTCAGAGTGAACGATAGTTTTGTTAGGTCACGTGTTGTATTTCAGTCGGTCCTATACATTTGAAGTTATCTATTTTACATTCTACTTTATTCGTTTAGTTGTACATTGTCATCTTGAGATAATAAAACACCTTCTAGTTTCTACCTTGCGGTGCCCATATGGTATATGTAATTCACTAGAGTTGTCACTTTTTCATTTTTAAGTTTTCAATGTTCTAAGAGCCTTCAGAAGCACCACTAAGGCTGAACTCAGAACCTTGTGTGTGTGACTATATAATATGGCCGACAAAGCTACTATGTTAAATATAATTTTTGTAATCAAATCGCTTCCTCGAAGATCGCTAATATCCAACGTCAGACACGCCTCTTCCTGCCACAAGCACAGACCATATTAGCATGAGCCGTCGACTTTAAAATGTAATAAAAATGTAAATCTTGTGACTTATGTACTTTGTTGTCAGCGAGCTACTGTACTTGGTAGAGTGCCACTGTTATTTATTGTTGCTTATATGTATTTAGGTTAATCTTTTAGAATCAACTGTAATGGTTATGTTATGGCTTTATCAAGATATGTTGATAAAATAAGGGTAAACAGGGAGTAAATAATCGAAGGTTTACATACAGATACTGAATTGCGGTGGCAACAATTTTGGTTTAATAGCCGATATACATAGTCATCATTAGAGCATAGATTTGAAAATCAAATCAAGTGATACATACGTACTTTAATAATATTTAAATTAGGATTGCGAAGAAATTAAAGTTAATGGATGGATACACTCTTTGTATAAAGAAGTCATAACATCTACCTGTCTAAGTTAAAAAAATTCAAGAGAAAATTATACTTTTATTGAATAATACAATTAATGGGTTTGTGGATATTTTTTGAAGATGTCCAGTTAAACTTGATCTATCCAACGCAGTGGTATTAATAAACATAACAGAATGAGTGACATGTGCTTTGAAAAGCTGCTAGTTTACCTGTGAAGTATACTAAGTGTTGTTCTAGCGAACGACCGTGTGTGGTCCACTTGGCAGTTATAATCGTAGACTAAAACGACCTAACTCTAAACGTAAGTAGAATCATTTTGATCCTTAATTCATTCTAGTCAAAGTTTAATTTTACTCAGAGAAGTGTTTAAGATAATATTGTTCATAGCAGTCATGTTTAGTTAAATACGACAGTGTTGCCTGTTAAAAAAAGAAAGATAATAGCGAAAGTGTTATATTGGTAGTTTGTATCGTATGTGATTTACTTTTCAAACATTTATATAGCATTTTAATCGAGTTTTTTTAATTGTTGTAAATTAAATCAGCGCGATAAAGACTGCCAGACATTGTGTGGGTGTCATTGTACTTTGCTAACTTTCACAGAGTCTAATTATGTTTATTCCGTAACAATTGCGAGGTGGATTATCAAGATTGTAGTTTCACTACAAACTAAATTGCATACAGAATATAAAAAAAATACATTCGTAAAGTTTTATTTTGTATTTAGTATAGATACATACAGATTAAATTACAAAAGTATATTTAGAGCAGAATATTTTACAAAAATTAAAGATAACATCAAAATGGTTAAGATTATCAATCACTTTGACATGATTTCGTCTGAGATCTCGTGATATTAAAATATTTAAATACTTAATAAATATGCAGATTGGCTACTTATCAAAATATAAAGTCCTTTACGCGCATTAGACTCAAGTATTAATCAATATGAAATAAAATAAAAGTATTTAATCTATCAATATGGCGTCTGTCGGCCATTAATAAGTTAATGACAGGTGAGTTTGACGGGCGGTTATCGCGGGATCTAGCCAGTAACAGTTTAATATCGCGAGCGTTTGTCGACGTCAAAACGTTGTGATAGGCGCTCAGTTAGTCTTTTTGATTTAGTGCCTCTTTCTTGGTGGAGTTCATTGATTTATCAATTATTTTAGGCATGCGACCAATGGAATTTTCAAAGCACGATCTTACTTTCATGTCATTTCATTTAAGATTGACCATTAATTATGCTTTATGTTTCTATCTGATATATTGTCTTGATCGAGGCTCGCTTCTCGACAAGGAGCGTGTTGCTAAGCATCTACATGTGTTGTGTTTTTATTGCGACGAGTCAGTACAAAAAATGCCATTGCTTCTGTTTTATTTAGTTCACCGTCATTTTTATCGATACCATTCATATAATAATAATATAAAGTATTTTTTTCGAAATCCTTTAAGTTATTGATACAAGACCTACTATCATCTACAATCTTTTAGACAAAACATCCAGACCGATAGACAGACAAAATTTTAAATACTGGAATATCGTGTAAATAGTATATTCCACTACAACCCACTATTTAATTTTATTTAAGTACATTTAACATCTAAAAACTGTAAGGTCAAATATTGTATGAATCACTGACAATAAAAGAGTGATTTGTAAGGTGCTATCAATTGAATCACACCAGGCACATATTAAATTAATTTAGATGCGAATCCCAGTAAAGTTGTCGGTGCATTGTTTGTAAATGACGGGAGGTCCTCCGCGGGACGCTTCGTAAAAATAACACGATCTGTGGTTTCTTTCTCAGTTTATCATTTTGTTCACTTCGATTTGATGTGAAGATAGATTTAGTGGCTAGCGTACCTAAGAAGCATACTAGAACAAGTTCTAATCCTAATTCGAGAAAACATATCTTGGCTGGTATTTCTTTCGGGTCATGTATGGATGTTATTTTGTGTGTGAAGTTATCGTAGCATGAAATTATCTATTTCTTCTAAAAATTAAGCAACTTTTTTTACTTTTTTTCTCTTTACGGGTTGCCCTACGGCTTCTGAAACCGAATTATCGGTCCCAGGATACCCAGCGGAAGTCTCCCTCTTTTAACTGATGGTATTTCTGAGGCTATTACCTAACAAGTGGCCTACCAATGGGGGGTTTACCTTTGTAATGACAGGAATAATTTTTATTTTATTGTGTGTAAAAGATACGCGATCTGATGCTTAGTACGATTAAACCCATGAAATTCAAATGACTTTCTTGTGATATTGATATTTTGAGTCGTCATTTCATTGTGTACCCAATCGATATTGAATGATTTATTCATATACATCGTTGTATCGATTTATTATTAAAATACAATGCAATAAGGTTGACAGATCGGTCGTACTCGATTATGGAACTCTCCTGATTTCCTGCTTTTTTTTTCTCGATTCCTTTTATTTAAATCCATAAGGTTTATTTGGTCGCTATCTGGAAGGGTTCATATTGATTTTGGAGACGAATGTTTGTTTTGATGTTTGACTCTTGAGGAATTTAAAAAGATGGTGGTCCCCGAGTTAATGTGCTTGTCCACTTTTTTCGTTAAAATTTTTCGATTCCTTACTTCATATGTAGATAATACTATTTTTTACGAGGATTAGTAGATTTTACTTGTTATTTGTTTTATTATTTTATATACTACTTACTAGTAAGATCGTTAACTTGCGTTTTATTTTAAACCTATCTACTGTGTGCTGAAAAAGTAGATAATGCAAATTTCAGTTCCTGAAAACTGTGTTGGATCAATCTATCCCTTACTATTGACTTAGGTCATTAGGCACACTTGCAATTAGTGCAGTTGTAATAGGATGTATTTAAATGCGAAAATTTAGTACAAAATAATAAAAAAATATTTTGTGTTAAATATCCTGCAAGCCTTGAGCATGTGCATTATTATTAGCATTAATTTTAAATCACAAACCAACACTTCAAAATTATTCAACTTTTAATATTTCATCAGAAAACCTGAAGTCTCCAGTTAGAGTAAGTTAAAAGTTTAAAAGTTAAATTCTTCAAAGTATAATGTCGAGTAGTAACAGTACTTTCCGAGGTGTACAAATTTTCTGTAGATGTCCGATGTGGTCAAACCATAGATGTAAAATCTAACTTTATGTTCCTAGGAGTAATTAACAGTGGTTAGAGTTCGAGGTTTATGGCCATCGACCCATTGGGTTGGCATTCTGAAACGTGACTGTAATATGGAAAATACATTCTTGCTAACATTATCCAATAATGTATAATTTGTCTTAGTGCGTTCAACATTTAAATTTCTCACTGTATTGTGGTAACTTTATTTTATCGGCGGCATTTCGAATTTTAAAACCCTTAATTACGTATCTAAGTACCTACAAATCTATTCATAAGCCACGCCACTATAATGGGGCTACAAGAGACATAGCGCTATTTTCTGCGTATAAAGAAAGCAACGGGTTAGCTGTAGTGACAAATCAAAAAGTTTGCGATTATCACTTTAGCATGTTCTAATATTATTTTATAATAAAAATAATCTTAGCTAAGTAAATAAAAAAAAAATCTAATATGATTTTAAAATAGTGGCTGTTTTGAAAGGCCAAGGCCTAGGTGAAAATGTGAATAACCAGGGAATAAGCCAAGGCAAATTTGGGATTTTAAATTCTATCGTGGTTTCGAAGATTCAAACTATGAACTTCAAACAAGCTATATTTGCAGCATGAGAAAGTATCACTAAGTAATACTGGATAAATCTTGCCTTGGTTCACTATATATTAATTAGATGTTAACTTGTCTTGTTTGTCAAGTATATTATAATACAATCTGCTTCGCCTAACTTAATTTATCTGAACATTATTATTCTAATAAGAGGACCAATAATTATGATTCAAGGGTGTTTCTGTCAGCTGTATTACCTTATTGCAATGGAAGGTTTTTGCCACTGTTATCCGCTATAGAAGCCTTTTACTCTCTGCACGTGTTATTGATAATTCCACCTGTTTTATAAAACAGACATTGATTCTTATGAATTGAATCTCTAAGTACCTTTATAATTTAAACATGTTGATAACCATATTAAATTCTATCTAAACCAGAGGTTCTCAAACTTATTTTGTCTACCGCCCACTTTGAAAATCAATTATTTTCAGCGCCCTCCAATTTTCTTTTACTTTACCACATCTTAAAAATCACAATGACATTAATTACTTTAATTTAATTATAGTGTGCTATATTAGTTTGGAGTTTAAACTTACATTCTAAACGAGACTTTTTTACTTTTTAATTTTAAAACTAATCTAATATGAAGGATGAATCTGATGATTATTAACAATTATTTTTTCAAACTGATAAAGCACTACCGCGAAGCGGTGCACTATTAAATACTTCAACACCCCCCAATTATTTCTGGGCCCCTTACCGCCCCCCTCTAGGCCTACAGCGCCCACAAGGGGGCGTTATCGTCCACTTTGAAAAACACTGATCTAAACAGACACACAGAGTTTAAACAAACTCCTGTAACACTCTTAGTCTCAACAGACTTATCTGATATATATCATAAACAGGTCTAAAGCCAGCCAGAACTTATATTACGTTCTAACCAGCTCTTCCCACAAAGATATATAACCTGAATTATGTTTACCCCAACTTAGCTTTGCAGAATTGGCCAATCTACGCTTAAGTTCAACCCCGCAGGGTTGCTTTATTCTTCGTAAGGATCAACGTTGACATGCAACAACTTAATAAGCACACAACTTTAAACAGATATAACAATCTGAACTTTTACTCTTTATATTAGCATCAAGATATGTATGCTATCAAATGTAAATATTGTAATACTGCGCAGGCATTTATAATCACTTTTTATTAGTTAAATAATATTACACAAGAAACTCAATGCAAAATGTAAAACAAATGATTCTAGATAAATTTGTTTCAGCTTACCATAGATAAGAATTTGCTTCCTTTCTTTAGTCTATTTCTCCTTTCAGTGTTGCTATGTACAAGTCAAATTAATTTTTATTACGAATGCTTCGCGCCATTCGCGACAATCGTGGAAATCAATCGTGCTTTCCTTATACTGCCTGTAGATTATATTATCATAATATTATATTGCAGAGTATTTGTTACTACTTGAAAAATAAATTAGATTTTTTTTACTAAAATACATGTTAGTTAGTTTTCTTAGATGTATAAGATTTCCTTGTAAAATATGATAATTTTCATAAATGGACATTGCTCGTCTTTTATTTAAATACCGAGAAAGACGCACATCCGTTTGGCGCCTCTATTGATTGACTCTTCTTGACAGTTGTCAGTCAATATTCATATTGTAGGCTGACCATTATTTCAGTGTAACAAGAGACAATTATGAACAGCTAGAAATTATTACACACCAATTTTTCCCATGATTTAAGATAATTTCAAATATAATGTTATATAAGTAATTACGCAGCCAGTATTCTTGCCACTATTCCACGCGGACCTGGTTTATTTAGTTATTTTTAATCTTTAGATTTGATTTAAGGTTTTTATATTAATAAAAAAATATACGTAATACTCAGAGCCCAAATTCGGAGGTTCAATAAAATAAAATTATGATTAACACGTTGAGCGCCGCGCGGGGCACCATGTGGGCCGAACTACTAAGTTGGTTGGAGCCATCGGAAATTCACATTTATCATAAGTTTTCACAATGTTGTATTTTAGTTATTTTCCCTCAAAAATATAGTAGTTTGCACTATAAACTTAAAACTCTGATGTTTTTCTTCCAAAAACTGAAGAATTTGTAAGTTGGCACACAGGTGTCCCCCATGGCCTCTGCGGAAGGAATTGGGCATTTACTACTGCGGGGCCGCGGGGATCACGTTGATCACACCCCGGCTCACCCTGCGCACCTCCCTCGCATCTTTCTCGCATGCGTCGCATGCCCATGCGCCGGTCGCTTCGCCAATGACGCAACGAAAGCACGGTACAAAGACCAAAAAGGCTGAAGCACAAACTTGCCAAAAAAGAAGGTCCAGTGAGAGCAATTAGACGAACCTGCCAACAGTGCTATAAATCGAACGCAGCAACTATGGGAGCTAAAGAAGCCAAAAATAAGTCAAAAAAAGTTGTGACTTATTGTGAAACTTGTCTGAATAACCCGTGGTTGTGTTTAGACTGTTTTAATAGTAATAATAATAATAGCACACTGCTAGGGGTTTCAGGGCTAGGCTACCGTTTGCGGAGAGAGAGTCAAGTTATATCGCACTTACTTTACATGGATGATTTGAAGTTATTTGCCCAAAACAAATCACAACTGATAGATTTACTAATGATAACTGAAAACTTTAGTAAATCTATCAGTATGGAGTTTGGTTTGGACAAATGTGCGATCATACATGTAAAGCGAGGAGTGATATCGGAATCTAAGAGTACACAACTCACAGATTCTGTAAAACTTGATTCACTCTCTGAAAACGAAACCTACAAGTATTTGGGTATGTCACAGGCAATAGCAATCAATGAGACAAACATGAAACAATATTTGAAGGAGCGCTTCTATGGCCGTCTGAAAATAGTACTGAAGAGTCTTTTATCAGGCGGAAATAAAGTGCGTGCTTTTAATGGTTGGGTCATGCCATGTCTTATTGTATTCCTTTCGCATACATATTTGAAGGAGCGCTTCTATGGCCGCCTGAAAATAGTACTGAAGAGTCTTTTATCAGGCGGAAATAAAGTGCGTGCTTTTAATGGTTGGATCATGCCATGTCTTATTGTATTCCTTTCGCATACTCAAGTGGACTCAAGCTGAACTGAACGCCCTGGACAGACGAGTTCGGACACCTTACAAATTTTCAACATTCCCCTGAATCTTACTTTAGTACGACTATCAAGTCCTCGAAAATATGGTCACCCTACCAATGCTTTGAGAATGTATATTATCCGGACTGGTTACAATTACAACTGGACTAGACATAAATGGTAATCGTGACTTTATATTGATAAATATGTGCTTTTCTCGGTCGTTTATGGTCATGGGACGAATTTTGTACCATTCACAGCTTCATTCTAGCTATTGCTTCTATTGTAACATATAAATGTTGAAATATCACTAGCATATTAAATATATTATCTTCATATATGAAATTAGTTTTGTCAAAAATGTTTTGAGAACCCATATCAATCAAAAGAACAAATTTGATAGGCTGAGACTATTATGGCATCGTCATACGGATCTCCATATTTGGCACAATTTGATTTTTGATTTGATTTAATTCATTTAATAAGTAAACACTTTCTTTAAAACCTTTAAATTATTGACGATATATCAACATCGGCCATTTCTGCTCGTCATCTACCTTTATGTCTAACTAAAACACTTTCAAATAAGATTTCAGAAAAATGGAAAATCCCTAATATTTCCACAAATATTTACAAAACATGTCAATCAGGCTGTATTTATTGGAAATGTCATTTCCGCGAAACTCAAAAACCTTAAACGCTTATGACTCAATCACAACAAATAAGTCACAAAGGCTTCATACGTGATGATGGTTGTTTGCAAGTTTACGGAATAAATAAATGTAAATAATGAGACGTTACTCAAGTTTTGTACGGCGTTTTCAATGCGTCAACCGAAGCGCCGTTTAGTGAACTTTGAAGGACTAACTGTTTTAATATAAACAAAACTTTTGTCTTTAACTTCAACGATTAACCAAATTCAATTTTTCAAAATAATATTCTCACACCTGCGGATACTCCACATGATGCCAATAAATAAGTCACTAAAGTAGATACAAATAATATTTCTTTAGTTATAAATATCTAGTGGTTTCAAGTAATTTTAATGTTCTTTGACAGAAGGTAAGAAATATATAAATGCTTACTGAAAACCACAAAGCTATTAGGTTACACAGGAAGTTATTATATCTAGACATTACCATAGGTCTAGTGGTTAGTGATACTACATACAATGGAGATAGTCCTGGTGTCGAATCCCAGGTTGATCAAAATATTTGAATAAGTTATGCAAATATTTTTTATAATTAATAATGTTATTTGTCGTAATGTCGTTGCCTTTGATAGCACAGGGCATATCAGTTCATATTAATGTGCTTCAATGACTGTAAATCAAAGAAAAGACGTAAGCCAAGATTTGAGGTAAACGATATTTGATTGTCTCGGTCACTGCTGAGTTACAAGAGCATGATGACAGATATAAATCACTTAAATCACCGGCAACAGGTAGTACGGATCTAAGCAAGTGAGCAGAGTCGGGGTGTATCACCCCAGCTTATTGATACAGCGTCTGATGGAATTCGAAATCTGACTTGACAGTGACCGCCCGAGTTTGTTCATCCACTTAACAAAGTCCCGAGATCCGATACCAGCCCTGAACAAGTCGGACACGTACATTTTAAAAGGTTCTACGAAATATCACTTCGTCGGCGCGCGCCTACACAAGAAACGCTATAAAAGCGATCGATTATTACCTATTTGTGTGAAAAGCGGAAGAAATAAGGCGGTAAATAGATGGAACAAGGTGTGTGACAAGCACGAGCCGCGTCCGTCTGTCACATCGTGAGAAATGTCAATATTTGCCCGTGGACTCGCGCTCGCCATGCTAAGAAATTGTCTCAGAGATTTTCCAAATCCAAATAAGGTATAACAACTGCTTCATTCAATGAAAATTTGCATATTT
The DNA here is from genome assembly GCA_963924495.1 of Nemapogon koenigi. Lineage (NCBI taxonomy): Eukaryota > Metazoa > Arthropoda > Insecta > Lepidoptera > Tineidae > Nemapogon > Nemapogon koenigi. The sequence continues at coordinate 7,743,380 of OZ004646.1, forward strand.
GTAAATATTCAATTTCACCTTATTTGGATAATTACAAAGGATCATAAAGTTTCAAAACATTGCCCACAAAATTAAATGTATGTGGCCATTTACAACGAAGTGCATTTCTTTATAAAACTGAAATTAGATAGGTTTGATTTCGATGACATATATTTAAACAGAGTTAAAATTCAAACTGAGTAATTTCTGATAAATTCAAATTGCTTCAGTAGTTTTAATTAAGTTAAGTTAATTAGGTCTACCGGTCACTGGTTAAATTATTTTTTCTATACGGGTTGCCTTACAACTCCTGAAACCGTGTTATCGTTCCCACCCAGGGTACACAGCGGAAGACAAAGTTATTTAGGCCATAAACCAGCCAGGCCAGTTCTGTTGAGGTATATTTAGATGGAATAAATGTGGTTTGACGGATTTTGTACATAAGTTTTAAATTATGAAAAAGCCATTGGTATAATACATGGCAGGGGTCGAACCGTGGTCCACCTAATTAACATTATTGTTGACAAATCATCATGAACACTGATGCAGTCACAACTAAAGAAGAAGAAGAAACTACATAAACAAAAGTTCCAAAAACTGTTTTTCAGTTTTTTTTTTCTTCACGGGTTGCCTTACAGCTCCAGAAACCGTGTTACGGTTCCAGGGTACTCAGCGGAAGACCTAGTCTCCCTCGTTTAGCCGATGGTATTTGTGAGGCTATATCTAACGAGTGGCTAGTTATGTTGAGATATATTTAGATGGAAAAGCCTCTAAGTGTGGTTTGTGTACCTACATGTTTTTAATTAAAAAATCAATTGATACAATGTTTTTCAGTTAATAAATATTTTCTATGGTATGAAAACTATTTGTGGAATATTTCACAGAATACTCGTATAATAATTTCTCGTGTAATTATTAACCTTGATGAATCAAGCAGTCTTGCATCACTCGAAACGTCCCGCGTCCATTGGATCATTAGCTGAATCGTAAAGTTTAAGAACAAGTTTTTATTTGCGCTTTCTACACGTAAATAAATATGTATAAAGGCATATTGGCTCGTCGGAATCTGGCACGCGTCAATCAAACAGAATGTATACGAAACCCGTCGATTTGTCACTCGTACATTTTGACTTAAGCACAATATGAACACCGTTTCGGCGACAAAAATTAACAGATAGGCTTCTCCGTTCGTTCGCTTTCTAGTTTTTGTTTTCTAAAATAATTATCATTACAATAAGCGACACGATCTCTTTTTAGTTGCCGGCTGTTGCGGTATTTTGAATAAAATTAAGTAGTCAAATGATTTGGAATTCTATAGATGGAGTTCTTTGGTGAGTATGGAAAGAATACAGGCAGTGTAACAAATAGCATCGTTTGTTAGTAGGTTACATCATTCAGACACCTGTAAAGTAATTGAATAAGAGGAAATGAGAGTTCGCAACGGATTCATTAATGTTCGAACGTGGTAATTGAAAAGTGGGTTGAGGTGATTAGCACCATCTCAGCGCTCGTACTTCGTATCACACGGTGAGCTTTGCTAACTATTTCTTCTAGTTCTGTTTGCAATTTGAACAAATGCCAGAGATAAGATGATGTTATAATATTACGCACTAGAAATTTTCTAGCAGCTTCGCCCGTGTGGATATAGTAGTTATACAAAAATATGGTATCGCGTTATAATCCCTTTTCTCCAAGGTGGAAATGTTCAATTTCAACAAGGTATTTTATTATTTATATCCATTATATAGTATCATATTTCTTTCGGACTTAGGATACCATTTTGTTTTTTGAAGACTCCAAGACTACGGAACTCCAAAAAGAAAATTGACGGCCCAAAATGTGATAATTTAATACTAACGATTGAGTTACAAATCTTGTTGAATAATGAAACGTTTGACGTAGCTGGACAGTTATTATAAATACAACTTAGAGCACTCGCATCATTTACTTTACCGCCATATTTATTCACGCAATGTCAACGGCCGCGTTCGTGTTCCATGAATGAAAATGTATTGATGTTGATCTTAGACCAAATAAATCACTAGAAATGCTATCTTATACTAGACTGTCTGTAACTCACAACAATGACTCTTTAGTCATTGTTCTGAGGTCTGTAATCATTTTAGCCACTTGAGTGTTTTTCGATACCTAGCTGAATGTGGACATTGTTAATTAATTATTGCGATGGATTTTTTTAAATAATGCAAAGTTACAAAAAAAACCCATGAGTTCGTTTTACAATCGTCGTATGGACAATTGCGCACTTTACCCACACATGAAACATGTCTTTTAAATTAGTAAGATTTAATAAAAAGCAAAAGATCAAATCGCAGTGCATCAATATAAAGATTGTTAATAAGGAATACAAACAGTAACCGCAAAGAAAGGTGTAATCGAAGAAGTCCAAGCAATAGGCGCGGGCAACGACAACAAAAGCGCTGGCTGTTCAATCGCCGATACAGGTCCTTGTGTCCACATTAGCATGTCGAGGGGGGATGTATACGCAAACAGCGAGGGTCATCTGATGAAATGTTCAAAGGCTTTTAGTTCCCGAGAATTATTAAATGAAGGCTCAGGATCGTAATGTAAACAGCTCGTGTTTGCGCAGTGGGAACCTGTTTCACTCAGTTCGATGCGTGCCGAGGCTTATTGGCGGTTACTATTTTATGTTAGTGTTAATGTTCTGGAGCTGTTAATGTCGCAACAGTGTTGCCTATCTCGTGACACGTATTTGCGTTATCCGTTTCTACGATTTCGCCGATTTTATGTTTTGCTTTATTCGTTTTGGTACGGTTTATTGTTGTATCGTTGGAGCGCTTTGTGGTTGTGATTGTAGGGTAATAACTACTGTCGTGTATTTATGTTTTTGAAATGTATATTCATGTAATTTTTAATGACAATTTCTGATTTGTCTGTCTTTTCTCCTAACCTTATTTTATCGTTCTGGCTCAATCAGTGTTTCTTTAATTTGTTACGGGATTCTTCTTTCAAAATTGTGTTAAAATCGGCTTGATAGTTAAACTATTAGATACTAATATAATACTTAAACTAGTAGCTACAGACAAAAGATTTTATTGAATTTACAAAACCTTTATTGCGACATGTTTTTTTTTTAGTTTGACAGCCCTGATTTGTTTGCCAAATAATTGGAAACTTATTAGAATCGAAAGTGCATACAAGAATTGTAAAACCCTGCCTTACCTTGGTAAAGAGGCATGAACACTGAACATACATTTTGGTATGTACTTATACCTAATTCAAAATACCACAGAAATAGCAAATATTTAATGAAAGTTATTATTTATATTATTATGGTTTAGAGTCGACACCCCTGCTTTATCTACTCGGCTACTGCAAATATTGCAGGTATAGACACCCACGGGAGGAATCCTGAAGGCGCTAATTCTGCTAATTCTTGAACAAAGAATCTTGTGACTGCACCCGCTAATCGTGTTTCAGGGAACGCGAAGATTTCGTATTGGCTTCTATGTGAGCTTAGGATACAGAGTTTGCTTCTTTATTTTCCTTGTGATGTTATGTTTTCACACTAAACAGAGTTGAAAAAATCTTGTACCTATAAAAATTAACAATTGTTTTTTTTTAAGGATTTGGTAATTTTTATTGCTGATTAATTATAATATATATTTACATAAATATATTATTAATTAAATATTTAAAATGTATAATAAATTATATATTTAAAAACTATATATACAAATTATAAAACGAATACTACTTCCAGAACATGGCATGTGGCATTAAATTGCTCATGTGGCATGGTTCCCAAAACACTGGCTGCGTTACCTCGCTGAATGGTTAAACTGATCCTTTGAGCAAGGTAAGAGCCAGCTTTTTTGATATTTAATATTATTTTACCAACTTTCACAATTATAAAATATGTAGCTTAGGACATTTTACGCATTTCGAAAATTGTTTCGTTTATTTTCTAAAAAAACTAATAAAACTATTCTGTATAATTCTTCATAAAAGAAATATTGAATTTATAACCTCTGACCGTATATTAGCGAATTAAATTGCTCTTCTTAAAAACCTAACTTCATTGCATCAAGCTGACCTCTTGGTATTTACGTTTCTGATATACTCAAAAGTAGCACATACTTAAATGGATTAACACTGTCTCTCTGCGTTTTCACCTCCATATTGAAATTAACAAGTCATTTAATGTTCAATATTTTATTGCCGGTCATATTTGTCTGCGTTGGTATTCTGTTGGCAAACATTTGGCCACGATCTACCAGCTACATCTCTCGTTTCTATTTGGTTTTCTCGGTTGCTTCATGTAGTTACTGTACAGGTATATCGCAATTGTTATTGTGATAAGTAATGGCTAAAGTACTTTTACTAAGGGTGTAGGTTTATTGCACTTTTATACAAAATATTAACTATTAAGAAATAGAATCCAGCACTGCCTCCTTCATGGCAAATATCACTAATCACTAGGTTAAACCTGTCGTCAAAATCGTACTGGGATTTTGGTAAATATTTAATGAAAAGTGCACGTTTTTAAACATCTTCAAAGTTGAATTTTGATTGCAACATGAATTGGTTAAAGGTGTTAATCGATGGCGTGTCCACCGACTTGTATTGGAGCAAGCAATTGACGTCGAGGTTACCGTTTCTGAGAATGGGTCTAAGTTCATTTCTTGTTTGATCAAAACATAAGCGTCTCTTTCATAAAGCCGATGGATGTGCCGTCCACTTTTACTTTTATCTGTACTAGTTTTTTGTTTTACATTGTTAGATAGGTATGCTCGTACATCCATAACTAGCAAAAATATCTACTAAGTTACTATGGTATTATCTAAATCCTTCAATCTTCCAAAGATGACCTTATGATGACCTATATGACTTTAAACTTAATCTTGATCTATTATACTTCGTCGATAAAAAAAAAGACTTAATTTGAAAAGAACGAACTTATAAAACAAATCATACAGAATCTTGAAGTAAATCTTTGGTTTATTAAGTATAATTTAATTTCGCATGACTCCAACAGAAATTGGATCCTCTAAGGGTGATGTGATGGTAAAATATTTTTGTTACGCATGTTACGCATCACATTCATAATCACCTTCGCACCAAACGAACGTACAGTTACTATTTTTATTATAAAATCACGAAGTAAATTTCGACAAAGCAATATTATTTGTATAATATTTGTTTCGAATTAGCGGTTAGATCGCTAACGTTATTCTACTTATCGGTGTCCGTGTGTTGGTTTTAGTTGTTCTCGAATCGATAATATAATAACATGTTCCATACTTGTTATGTTTGCTTTGTCATATTCGCTTGCTTATTTAAGATCAGTGGCATACATTCTGTAATTAGTATCTCTCGATTGTGATTGGTGAAGACAAGCATTTTGAAGGAATTTTACACGATTCCGAATTTGGAGAATGTGGGCGGAAATCCCGTAACATGGTCGAATAATAAAAGAGCCGTTGAGCGTTGGACATGAAACTGCCAAGGTTCAATTGTCATGATAATAATAAATTGTAGGAAAGCGATATATCTGTAATCAAAATTGAATGTAGTAATGATGATCACAAAAACCGTGGAATCCCAGTAGCAGCCAGAAGCTATGAGAAAGTGAACCTAAATGAAAACAAAACAAAAAGTGATCGGCATCGCATTCAGGGTTGCGTGTCGTTGCGAGGCGAGCGTTTATCCGAACGAAACATTTCACCGATAATAACTCGACACAATATAATAATGCGAATAATAAATAAAAATGGAAATAAAATAATAATTTTAATGCCGTAATTGTGGGCCCGCAGGCTGCTGGCCGCAGCTCGCAAAGTCCGTTCAGTGCAAAACGCACTCAATTTACGGAACGATTTGATTGCTTCTGTATCGTTTTGTTATATCGATCTTTTGGCTTCGAAGCGAATTTAATATGTGTAACTGGTTTCTGAGCCTTGTCAATAGAATCTGTTGACCGTTCAATGACGTGTGAAAATTGAGTTTTTCCCAAATTTGTTATAATAACAAAAATATCACAATACTCTCCATATCTAGGTACTGTATTTATATGGAAACCATTTTCCCTATTAAATCTATTATTATTATGATTGAAATTGACGAGCAATCCAAAGAAGCCTTTATTGTAGACGACACTACCAGCCACACTACCGGTAGTGTCGTTGACAATGAACGACACTACCGCGGTTTCTGTACAGTTGCAAACAATATAAATATGTAAAGCGAAATACATTAAAGCCTACTTTTATTTTGCTTTATATTGCAAAAAAAAATACATCTGCGGCTGCGGACCGTGAACTTCATGTACGATCTCCATCTTTTGTATTTTTCAGGCTTAAAACCTTTTTTGATACCGACCTATTCCAACCTTTGAGTATTTAGACATTTCGACACGTATGACAGTTGATACCACAGGTTTTATTTTTCTTTAAAAAATAATTGTAAACATCAGCTTAAAAATACATTGTTTACGCAATTACTGGAAATAATAAACTGATTAACCCTATTTTTACTATAAAATACATATTTACAAAAAGTTTGTAAATTGTCATGTAGGAATATTCAAAAAGAATATTTAATGATATGGTGTTTACACAAAATTGACTTGTTGTTACTTCCGACAGGTATCCAATTTAAGTTAAGGACGTCGCGTCCGTACCCCTTTGGAAGTTCTTTACGATTTGTCCCATCGTATGAGTCTCGACATATGTTAGAACACATACATTGTTATGTTGTAATATTAAGCAATTTGAGTGAATTGTCAAAACCCTCCGGCGACCAATAACATAGTAAAATTTCATATTCCAGGTACAACAAACCACAAAGTAATTTTGTGTTTACGCAATTGCGTTTTATGTATTGTAAACACCACGATAATGTCCTGAACAATCTTAATAATAGAGTAGTTTCGGTGGGATTATGTGATCAGTGATATCGCCTTAAGCAGGGTTGGCCAAACTCACTACTTATTTCCGATTTATTTGTCATCAATTTCTAAACAATAAAAATAGTTGCATTATTTAATTGAGTAACCTGGACGAAAACTGTAGAAAAATGCCTAAAATCACATACACAACGACTGAAAGAATCGACAATCATGAAATGAGAATGAGGGAAGAAATAAAAGATTTAATTGAGTTTCTGTAAAACACAGAAGGATTTCAACAATAAAATTAACATGGTATGAGCGCATGACAATATACACTTACACCAATGGCTATGATATCACAGTCCAATAAACCCGTATTTTTTGATATTGAAATCAGCTTCATACTCAAATTACGTCGTCAAAGTAACAAATAATATATCTCGTAGTTAAAAAAATCTAATATTATGCGAAACAAGTTTTCAGACTAAATTGTCTTTCAGCAACCCTGTAGGTATATTCAACATCACAACCGGATACTATTATGGCCAAATACATAAAGTTAACTGTTGCAAAATATTATTAGCATAGAAAGTTTCAAGTTCCGGTAGCATATGGACATAATTGAAACATAAATTTGCAAGTATTTCATTAATAGTTACAATTTTATTGTGTACTCCAAAGAAGTGTGTACTTTGTGATTATATAAAGCGTCTATAGTGTTATGGACATAGATAAAAATAAATTCTCAATAGGTCCAAAAAGGCCCTTTTATCAATTTTCTTAAATGATAACAACCTGTATTGCATAATGCAGAGAGTGCGCAAAGCTTGTTCGTGTTTTTATTAGTTAATCCGTTGGGAACTATCTATGAATTAAAATTAGTTATAAACCGACCCATCAAAAAGTTAGAAAATAATTAATTTAACTGTTTAGCTAGTTAACAGAAATGGAAGTCGGGAAACAAACTCATGGATGTTTATTGGACAATTTGCAGTTACATTGTGGAAGAAACTGAAAAAATCGTAAAGATTGTGTTCTAAATTATTGTTAGGTGAGATAAGATGGAGTAAAGAACTTAAACTACTCGTAATAATTATGCCAAGGTGAGAATCGATCGTGGTTCTTCCAGTTAGTGACAGATATATTTTATTTTTACAGTTATTGAACAAGTATTAAAAACTAGTCTTTATAAAATTGCAACTTGTCAACTACCTATAGAATGTAGGAGTTACCGATGTAATTACCGAGAGAACGTTGGAGTGATCTACAATCTAGAAGATATTTTTAACCTTTTAATGTGTATCTTGTTTTCATATTTTTTATTCAATGTTTTTATTAAATACCGTCTACAGCAGATAGATTAGTTTCAGTTTTAAGATAGAAGTGAAGTAAATATATCACCAAAAATATTGACCTCAGTATATGACATTTGATGAGATCGGTTAAAATTAAAACCTACCTACTGTGGATGCTCCTCAATTTATTATGGTATCCTAGTTTCGGTCTAACGTATTCATGTTTACTAACTTATAACATTTCTTTCCTTTATTTTGTTACAGTCTGCACGATCAGAAGGTGAAACATCCGGTGATCAGTCTGGCGACAGTTCTGATGAGGGAGTGGGCGTCCGGGATGGCCCACCTACTCTTCCTCTTCAGAGTCATCAGCTAAAGCATCAACAACACCAGGGTGGTCTACAAATTAACCACCAGCCATTGCATAATCACCAGCAAATGAATAATCACCAGTCACACCAAACTCACAATTCTCCGAGACCTCATGAGAGAGAAATCAAAGTAAGTTTCCAATTTGATTTTGACGAGTATTCGGCATGCTTAATAAATTTATTTCAGTGGTTTGCAGTCTGTCGCTTAAAACTTTTAATTTGTATATTTAATGCTTCATTAAATTTGATTAAATTCATACATTTAAAGTTGCTATGCTATATATTGACGAGCTTTCCATGAGGAACGATTCATAATAGGTATGGGAAATAAAATGGACGGACCAATCCTTTTTCGAAGCAAGTTAGGGTACTTTTCAGTTTCATCTTCCCATATCTACTATAGTGTATTTGTGTAGAAACTGGGGCCAATTTTTTTCTACTTTTCAGTAATTCATATTTTTCTCATCCACCCAGGTCCGTGACGACTTCGAATCTTTAAAGACTTCGCTGCATCCCCACTTGTCATCATTAGCTTCCTTGGCTCAGGGGGCACCATTATCAACGCCAAGCAGTGTCTTTGCGTTAGCTGGGAATGGTGGTCCGGGTGGTTTCCCGTATGCACCACCAGCGTTTCTTGCGCCTGCCCCACCTCCACCAACCCAACCGGCGGGCTCCGCGTCTTCTTCATCCTCAGAAGGCAGTGCTGCAGGATGGAGTTTCGAGGAACAGTACAAACAAGTTCGTCAGGTAAGATTTTTTTGTACCTTCACGGGTTGTCTTACGGCTCCCGGAACCGTGTCATCGATTTCAGGGTACCCAGCGGAAAATGAAGGAGCCGATGGTATTTGTGAGGCTATACCTACCTAACGAGTGGCCAGTTCTGTTGAAGTATATTTGAAATAGTTTCTGTTGCCAAAAAATCCAATTCAATCGACTTTTCGTGCTACGGAAGGCACGTAACGTAGTAGTAACATTGGCAATATTATTTGGATATTTATTTATTGTTTGAAAGATTATTTCAAAATTATGCATAAACTCGACTCTCACTAGATACGGAACATATCCTGGAATTCTGGAAGGTTCTATAAAGTTTAGAGGAAATAAGTAAATAGTTTTTTTTCTTAACACCAGTAACAGCGTCCACTTTTTGCCAGTTGTCCATATTGAACAGAACAGGTAGCAATTTAAGCCTGTTGCTGCACTTCATGGACTTACATATGCCACTTCTTTATCGATTATGTACCTACGTACAATAATTTCAATAATGTTAAACCTCATAATAATATGATTGTCGTATATAATTCAACCCCTCCTTTTAATACGTGTTTTATAAAGTAGGGTGTATTATCATCACACAATTAGTGTCACATTGGGGTCTCACCCTTTCGATATCACGCGATGTCATGACTTACATTATGTCAATTGGATTGCTGCAAAAACATAAATAAGTTATACCATATAAAAAACATACTAGCTTATGCCCGCGGTTTTACTCGTGTGGAAATGGACTAGAGAAATAATATTTCCTGTGATTGTAACATATCAAATAAAACAACAAAAAATTAAAATTTTCTCGTTTGTTATACGGTGATTCGATCTATTAAAGTAACAAATAAGCAACAATACAAACTATATAGGCACTTAGGTATTATATAGGTAGTTTTATAAAGACTTAAGTTAACTCGTGAGAAGTTAATTAAATATCTTTTATAGGTACTAAGTGGCTCACAGCCACCTTATAACTAAATGATTTTTTTTATTCTCAAAATATTTCTGTTTTACCATTTCGTTTTCTCGCGTGTATACAATAAAGAGATTTTTTCAAAACGAAATTACTTATTTGTCAGGTTTGGGTTTGGGAGTAATTTTCACACCCACTTGATGTTCCTTTAAATGATTTCTTTTATTACATTCATAAGTATCTTTATTTTATTATTTAAAAGTATTTATATTTAATAAAAGAAGGAAAATTTTCTGGTTGCGTGTCTCGTTTAAGACGTTAGTAGTGCTTTAGATATTTTAAGTTTGAATTTTTCCATTGCATTAAATGGTCGATAATTCGCCAATTAAAATAATTTATCTTGTTCGTTATAAATGTAGGATTTTGCTTCGTATTTCAAAGAATAATAATATAATATGAGAACTTCAGTGATAATAAGTATAAAGTGGTAAAAAAAATGTATATTAAAAAAATAATTTAAGTGTAAATCTAAAAAGAATTAAGAATTTACGTGAAGTAGTAAAAGGTTATACCGGTAGATGGCGCTCTCGATTCATTTTCGTTACACATTAAATACTTGTTTATTAACGGACTTAAAAAAAAGGAGGAGGTTCTCAATTCGACTGTATTTTTTTTAATGTTTGTTACCTCAAAACTGGGTGATTTTGATGATTATTTTTTATTTGATAGCTGGTGCAAATGGTTTAGTGAAAATTGGTTCAGTAGTTTTGAATAAAACTTATTTCTAAGTCAATTTTTGTCATAACTCGATGAAATGCCAAGCCGATTTCTATTATCTATTATTAAATTTGTAATGATAAAGGGAAAAATAAATTAACTTAAAGAAAAAGTATACAGACTTCAAACATTTCCACTGAAAAGTAAGAAATAATAAATATTTCGTCGTAGAATTTGAAGACGGTTGGTGCCAAATTAGAAACAACTTACTTCTCAAATTCACTAATCTAGACAATTCATTAGAAACCGACCATCAGTACAAACATAGATAATATTGAACAGATCTTTATCTTCTTAGAGTATCCTAATTTTGCACCAACCGTACTCCACCGCGTCTGTGACACGTAAAATCTACTAAACGGATTCTGCTGCGATTTTCACAATTAGATAGGTTGATTAACCGGGAAGTTTTACGAGTATTAAACATGGACCTTACCATGTCAGGATAGTAGCAAATGCTATTCGATTGTCATAACTGCTGTGACGATGGAATATAGATAGAGATGACTTGATCCAAAACATGGATCCTATGGATATCTACTAAAATCAACTTCAACACAAATAAAACAATATATTTTACAAGTATTTTACTCAACCTGGTAATTGAAGCAAATGGTCTACCATTTGCTTCCTGGAAGCGATAAGAATAAAGTATATTAATAATAGGTACCTACCTATCATTACATTGAAACTTAGTTGCAAGCCACAAATTAAGACTCGCCAAAACCACTGAACCGAATAAAGAGGATAATTACAATCAAGAAGTCAACTGATAATGGATGCCGAAACGTGCGGAAAGGTTACTGTTGTAAAATTTCTCAACACCTTTAGAAATAATTTATGTTGTGGTTAGCTATCAATGATTCACACATCTATTGAATGCGTTCATACATTGAAATATGATGCACTATTAATAATGCCCTAAAGATATTGTATGTATATTAGCAAACATATCTATAAGTATATTAATACGTGAAGACAACAAACCTTTGTACACCTTTTTAACCATTTTGAGGAGAGAAGTATGAGATTTGGCATATTTAAAATTTAAATGTGTTGAAAATTCATTAAATTAAATTAAATTAAATTTTCTTTGTTTACATTTATATGTCAATATCAAACATGGCGGCGCGCATAGATAACAATATAGAAAAGAATATAACCACTACGTTACAAATAATTTATAAAATGTTGCCAATAAATAATTACTATTTTTTAAAATTAATTATGATCGAATTTCGACAACTAAGCTAGTAAAATTGATAACATACAAAATACATACAAAAAATTTATTTTATAAAAATTTGATTACATAAAATCTGTAAATTATATGTAATCAAATATTCCCAATTTATCCTTTCTAATGAAGGGTATTTATTACATGCACTGCAACCATAAAACATTTAAACCGTAAAAATTTTGAGTACCTACTATTACGGTAAAAAATATTCCTTACGCCATTTTATTGCGTTTGCTATCTGTAATGGAGGTGATTTGCAAGCGCCCTCCAGTGGGCGGGCGAACCAAATTACTCCAGCAAAATCATAAAGCCACGGCCATGTTGAAAATTCCAACGTTTTCCTTTAGCCTCATTGTAGAAATTATTATTGTCTGTATTCCTTTATAACTGATGTTACTATGTTGCTACCAGAATAGAAGTTTTATGATGCTTGCATTGCAATTCTAGATAGAAAAGGTGGTATGGCAATAAACTGCCGACGCTACTTCTGCTAAACCTAGCCGTAGAATACTTAATTTTATAAACATGCATTTTCAATGTATAGATAGAAAGTTTGTAGGGGAGAGCTTAATGCTTTTAAGTCGTCAATTTTATTATGAAGCCATTTCACAATAGCAATTCTGCCAATACATTGTACCATTGTGGTTGACGTCTTAGACTTCCTAACAGTGTTCCTATATCATTATTTTCAAAAAAGTCAAATCTTTATTGAGGAATTGAATAAGGTCTTCAATATTCTGTTTTATTTTAGCCCTTTCGGACATTTTCTCCGGTTATAATAACTGCAAATATTGCAATATATCTTACGGATCCCCAACTCATTTATCTAATTTACTTCAAACAGACTCGCACAACTCTTTATACAACGAGGTGAATGAGGTGAAAAAAAATACTACTAACTTCGACTGAATACTTACTAGAGTTATCAACACTTCTCATACATTTTTAACACAGATGTCCTATTCGATGATTCGCCTTTGACTTTTTGTAATTTCTCTGCCCTCGATGTCAAACCTTTTAAAGTGACTAACATTTTTTACCCCAAAACTATTAGCCAAGTGGGTAAGTGAGCAATCGAGGTGGCATTTGTGAGTTCAGAAATTTATACCGTCTAGACGTGTTATCTGTGAATGTTTTCGATACTGTTATCGTGGGATGAGACCCTTTATACAAGAAATTTCGACATTTATGTCTAACGTGTACAATTTATAAAGCTTAATTTTTGTTGCTTCTTAACTTTTCTCAGTCAAAGGTTATTTATGCAGCACTAGGAATAAAATGTGTATATGAAAGGGTCGCTGTATGTAAGTAAATTAATAAAGTGAAATTAAGAGAAGAGGTAACATACATGGCCCAAGTGATCTAAGCTGGTTCTAAGCCATCACATCCCCTCACGCATCAAATCATATTATATTGTGATGTATCCAAAAACACTGGAAATGTCCACATTTGGATGGAGTGATGGACCTAAAGGGACTAGATGGAAGAATCCATTATTTTCAGAAATTTATATGGTTCTCCGGAGCACGAAATTATATTTTGTCCTAATTTGTTATAATTATATTATTTTGTCCATGCAAATACGTAATCTATCACGTGTAGTTTGTAGGTATACCCAATATTAATATTGAACCTTTATATTATCTACACAAGTTTTTAAAAAGCACGATATCAACTGACATTCCTAGATATATGTGATTCATATTACCAAATCGCTTATGTTCTACAAACGTTTCAATTATGTCATATACCATTTACCTAACTTTGATAAGATAAGGTTTGTTTACTGCCATTACATAAAAAATATATTATTATGTTACTTACATGCGTTTTGACACAAGCTACTTTAAGAAAGTGTTTCTGAATTCATGAAAAATTCGAACCAATTTTTTTTTCTTTATGAGTTGCCTTAAAGTTTTCAAACCCGCGTTGTCCGTGTCCCAGGGTACCCAGCGGAAGACCAAGTCTCCTTCTTTTAGCCGATGGTATTTGTATTGTATATTATTATTATTGGCTGTTATACCTAACGAGTGGCTAGTTCTGTTGAAGTATATTTAGCCTTTTAGTTGGTTTGTCGGATTATATACGTACATAATTTTACGTTATTTTACGTTTTTAATTATAAAATCCTAACTAATAATAGAAATGTGAAAGTGTGTTTTGTTTGACCTTATTTTAAGTAAAAACAGAGCAACGGATCGACGTGATTTAATTGTACAGGAATAGTTGGAGGGTCGGAAAGTTAGAGTCTACTTTTTATTCTGGAAATCCTTTGAGATATCATGTCACTTTTAAAAAACGGTCGAAGCTGGGGCGGAAAGCTAATCTTTACATAAGTAACACACATTGCTGAAACTATGCTGAAACTATTTTGAACTATGAAAGACTGGACGTAGACAGCCACTCATTAAGAAATTCATTTCATTTTTCTAAATCCAACCATTAAGGGAGAAAAGGGGTTTAAAATATTGTAAGCAATAACAACTGTAATGTTTTATTTATCTATATGTATATGATATTCACCTATTTTGGATAGAAATAATGTTGCGATGGAAATGTTTAGCTAAGAAAATTAATAATGAAATTAAAAAAAATCTAAATTGGTACCAACAAACAACCGAGCCTTAATTACTGTGGAAATGTCCACTAGAAACTCGAACAAGTAAATGTACATAATGAACAAGCGATATAAAAGAATGTTTATAGAACATACTAAACAGAATTGTATGCACTTTCTCATTAACCACTAGAACATTCGAAGGCAAACAAATTAGACAAACATTAAAAGCGATTCGAGACTTCCGACTGTAATTAAGGTGCGTATGGACATCTTTTTTTTTACCGATTTGACCATTATCGTTAATATGTGTAATGGTGTAAGGAAAGTTTTAAATATTGTAAAATTCCATTATGAGCGCCTTACCAGACCAGAAAATGTTACCGAGTTCCAGGGTACCCAGCGTACCTTTTATGTTATATGTTATAATAAACCGTTGTACCTATTGACTTTCCTTCATGGGCGCTGTACTGTACTGTACGGCTCCCGGAAACTCAGCGACAGAGATAATGTAATCCACACACAAAGGCCCATTTCCCATTCCAGCCGCTGGATGATCTAGGGCCTAGATTCTAGGCGGACCGTTCGTTACAAGAATTGGACGAGTCTGTGGTCGGATTCGGTGGACCGTACGGCGCCGGGGATTGGACGAAGGTGTGGCCACCTTAAGTATCATCTGACCCAGCTAACATCGGCTAATGTTATTTTTGAGGCTAATATTTTATTATAATAAATTTCGAAAGGGGAACATGAGGTTTTTCATTTTCAAGAATATAGAGACGATTCTACTCTATTATAGGTTCCTTTCATGCACAATGTAATGAAAATCACAGAGGCGAGATTGTAGATTTGATTTGATTACTACCGCTGCATTTATATCTTGTCGTGATGTTGTGATAATATTCTCAATGTCTCAGCGGCGTCCCGACGCACCCCAGCTGACTGGCTATTTTTGGATACGAACAGTGCATGGGGCTTTTGTGCATCGCGCGTGTCTACACCCCCGCGAATTATATTCATTTAAAGTAACGTAACATCTTCTTACCAAGTAAATATGTTGCTGATTGTTCATGGTAAAAATATAGAGAAATTATCAGATTCTTTATACTGAAATATATTTTTAGGGTTCTAGGTAAGTAACTACATGGAAATTGTAAAAAGGAAATGAGTTTGTTTTAACGTTTGTCTATTTATTAGGTAGTTATATCTCAGAAATACACTTGAGAAGGTTTGAACTTGCTTAGGTACATCTAATTCAGGAGTCATAACTACTTTTCTCGAAATATTAGAAACCTATTTCAAACCATCTTCATTGCTGTTTAACTATTCAAATAGTGTGCGTATACAAACCAAATAAAAAACTACGACTTCTCACACTATAATATAAATCAAAGTCTATCATTACCAAGTTGTGAATTACACAGTGGAAAATAACTGAGGACAAATAACTCATTTTAAACGTTCTAGAGCATTTAAAACTAACATCAATTTACATAATAATGTCTGACCAATTTATTCAAATAAGTTAAACAGCAAATATAATTCATTATGTTCTTACTGAACACTTTTGAATGATAGCAC
Source organism: Nemapogon koenigi (assembly GCA_963924495.1). Taxonomy (NCBI): domain Eukaryota; kingdom Metazoa; phylum Arthropoda; class Insecta; order Lepidoptera; family Tineidae; genus Nemapogon; species Nemapogon koenigi. Next base: position 7,759,732 of record OZ004646.1, read on the forward strand.
ATAATTATTATAATTCAATTTGTATTGTCCACTTATGAGAATGTCTGTCATTTTATATTATGACCATACCTTCGGCAGTTTAGTTTTCAGTCCAATTTAATATTATAGTTCATTGCTTTATTTATTACTTTTGTCGTCAATTGGAAATTTATCTAAATCTCATAGCTATTCTAAAACAAATTACGACGGGTATTTGAGGCCCTAAACTGGAGGCATATTAAAAGGAGATGTTTGAAAATTTGATCTCATAAATTTGAAAGTATTAAAACATTTTTGAGATGTATTATTTTTTATAACTTTAGCTAGTTTTTCGGTAACATTTTTAATGAAAGAGTGAATGAATAACACTTTTAAAACAAACCATTTTATACCAAAAAATATACAACACGCCCCTAAATCATAATTCTGTTGTAAGTTTGATTTCATCATATTTCTAAGATAAAGTGTAGATTAGGTTATATGTCATCACCCACAATGAAACATCTTCTTTATTGGGGAAAAAATATATCACGAACATGAGCGTGACTACGCGGCAGTATATTTTTCCAAAAAAAATCATGAAACTAGACATGATTTTGCTTATAGAAATGTTCGTACCATATGTATCAGCTCACAGTACGGCGTGCATTAGCGGCTCGGATGACCTGTCACGTGCATTCATGCAATCCACTATAAATAGTTGCATATCACCCCTCGTTAAAATGCACACATAGTTACGATTGTCATTACTTAGTTTTATTTTAAAGTTAATTAATTTCGCACTGCGGCTTTGATTATTAAGTTTCAGTGCAGGCAGCAACAGTTCTTAATAGCCACTATCTCTGACCACGCTCCGCAATGGTGATACTGATGATAATGATGGAATTTGAAACATTTTGGTGTTAAGAATTTGTTCAAGACAGTCCAACGCTCTAAACCATTGGAACCTGTAAAAGTATATCGTCGTATCATACGTCTCTAATCAGAAATAAAGATTTACTCCATTGGTTTGAATTGAAGTGTTCTCCACAAATAAATGAGAATCCTCACCTTATATTAATCTCTAATTTCATGTCATATAGAAGTGGGAGCACGTGCCGTAAGCACAGAGTTGAGGGGAATAACGTTAGGGTAGAATTCTTCAGAACAATTCTCGACCAAAATAGTGATAGCACGAACTACCCGACGAACCATCTGCCTGCTATATATAGCCCCCTCAATGTAGTACAAGGACGTTTCTTGTAATTATGTTCTAGTCTTGCAGCGTATTGTTGTTTTATATTGCAATGTGTAATGACAAAGCGAATCGAGACTGACTGATTTGTGTGCGATCTGTGAATTATTATTTACTCAAATCATTCTTGTTTTTAGAATATTTAACACTATTTTCCAGCCCCTTGCTTCGCCCGTGTATATTATCGATAAAAATAAAATATAGCACTCAGGGATATCGTAGCTATCAATTCGTGAAAGAATATCTGGAATCGCTTCAGTAGTTTTAGTTTGAGAGATTAACCCTTACAGATTGGGATAGCTAGATCCTAAATCATTCCAACACACTTAGATTTTTTTTCGGCAAGATATCTACTTACTCTTTTATTTGAAATAACAACAGGTGAAAATTTTATATAATGTATTTTCATCCTGAAGAAAAAAGTAAAGGCGAGAGGCTAAGACCAAGAACAGACCGTACCGTACCTATTTGACGGCAAAGGCTATGTCGCAGCAGCAGCAAAGTGTCAAGATCTTACCATGAGCACGAAGCATGATGTGAAAGATATGAGGCTCAGACCGGCTTTAGTAGGAGTAGCAATCTCTGTCTTCTTAGCACTAAGCTACAGAGACACTACCTAATTTCTATATTCTATCTATATTGAATCTTGAAATTACGTGAAACGATTTGAGAATATTAATTATATCGCCACGAATTATAGGAAACGTCGTAATAATTGTAAATTATAACTTCCCCCGCATTAAAATTCCCTTAAATCAAACCAACATTTGGCTCGTAGTGCAGTTTTTGCTCGAGACATTCCTATAAAATGTTTATCACCGAGCGTCGGTCTGCGCTTGCACATGTGCTCCCAGCCGCCCTCTCGACTTTAGATCATCCAAAAATTTCCAGATTGCCACCCCGGCAAAAAACAAATAATCCATAAGCCGTTACAAAAAATGTCCCGAATCCTTGAGCCCATTAAAATCCCTTGAAAGATCAAAATTTATAGTTACTGCCGCTGCTCCGACTCGAATCTTGATCCCCTTACTAATTTTCAGTTAGAGAGAAAGGGATAGTAATATTGAAATCGATTCAAGTAGGTTGATATATGCATATGTGAATATACGTGCATAAATAGGTGTGTATGTATGTGTGTCAAGTTTAATTGGTGTTGGTATTGGAGGGGTTGTCTGCGCAGACGCAGCGCGACCCGCGGGTTATCATTTCCTGTTCTCATTTTAAATTTACAACATAATATTTTTTGCCGCCCTGGGGAGGCTGAAGTGCTATTATTACTTGCATCGCGACGACATTTATTTATTTCAGCATATACATAGCTGTTATAAAATAGTAGAGGATTTACGGCCTTCTAGATTATTATTCTATCTATCTGTCCGTTTATCTACGCCTTTTATCCCATTAGGGTAGGCAGCGACAATTCATCTAATGGAATGGTATTAACATTTGCTACTATCCTGACACACCTACTGCATTCATTCATGCTCTTCTCTTGGTCTATTTTATTATTGAATTACATATTTAGTTCAATATATTGAGTTGTTTCTTTAAGTTCTTGTTAGTGCTAAATATTTTTATCAAGACTATTAAGTTATAGCCCAAAATGTTCATCTTCCCTTATGATTTTTGGAAGTGTAGGATTTTTAAATTTGATATTTTCTCGTTATGTGTCTCTGAATGTCATACACTTATTTACCTAAAGAAAGGGGACAAACTTCATGTTACTGTTAGGATTTTTTTGTCATCTTCGTTTGGGGCTAAAATTGTAATCTCGCTTGGTAACGGAACTTTTACTTATATATTTGTCGTTTATACAAAAGTAGCAACATATTTATTGTACTTTCATTATGAACAGTCGCGTCGATCCGCTCGATAAATTCGCGAACATAATTTTATTGTTTATAATTGTTTATTATGTTACATTATTGTTCTTGATATGGTAGTTGAGTCCGCGTCTTTGGCGGCGTTGACGACCAACTTTTACAACACTGTACGATTTGTTACCTTACACTCCATATAAAACACCTTGCTGGTGTTGTGAATAATTACCAAAAATATTGCTTCATGTATATTTTCATTCTAAGTTTTATAGTCTGGTAATAATGGGTTGATTCTTCGAGACCGATGTCTGTTTCTGTTTTTGATACGATGTTACTTGCTTACAACCTACTGATAAAGAGAATGTGTGAGTTTGTTCAGGTGCGTCGGTGGCCGAATGGTTAAGACGAGGGAGACTTGGTATTCCGCAGGGTACCCTGGAATCATAACACGTTTTCGGATGTAAGGCTACCCGTGAATTGAAAAAAAAAATGTTTGTTCATTTGTAAGAAGTAAACTAGAAATCTAACCATATTAAAACAGTTGTTTAATTAACCAGAATGAGAGGACGTCCAAGACGTAATTAAATACGTACATATTTAAATATTGTGCACGAATTGAAATTGAAAAATCAAATAAATAAATCTTACGGAGTGGCTGATTAAAGTTTGCAAAATTTAATAAAATAAAGTCAGTTCATATATTTCAGTCAGACAAACAAACTGGCTCTCAAACCCTAACCATAGCTGCGATGCTTTGAAACGAAAACAAACAACTTTATCTGTGATAATTGTGCGTTATGAAAACAATCACATCGGTCATGTCAAAACATCACACGAGTCTTTGATCAAGTCTGTAATTACACATTCGAAGAATCAATTCTAACGACTTAATTCTAAGAGAGATGCTGTTTTAGTAGATGCTGTCTACATAATGGTCTTTGGTCCCAAACGTTATGCTGTGGGTACAGTGAGTGCGTATACAGAGGGTATAAACAATAAATAAAAAAATTACAATTTATCCTAATACAAATATGATTTTCTCAAAATTTCTTGTCTAATTATTTTAATTCTAAATGCAATGACAACACAAGGACTGTTTTACATTGCTCTGAATGGAGTTAGAATCCAGGACCGCTTGCTTGCTCGTGCGTAGATGTAGAATTACTGCCACTTACGTCAGCTCTGTTCGCGAAATAATTCGAAATACATATTTTAAAAAATCTTCATGTACTATATAAGCTTGTGACAGGACAGACAGACAGATATGACGACATTATAAATTTTGGCTGCGGAATTCCAAAAAAATACGGAACCCTGAAATAAAGAAAAACCGCGTCACAACGAGGTGCGATTGATTTGTTTAGACGTGGGATCACAAGACGCCGACCGCGTGCATCACGTCTTCTTTACGAGCGCACCAACTGTCCAGTGGCCCATCCACTTTGTATTGCGTTGCATTGTTTTATCAATATCAATAATTTATTTCTACCGAGAAACTAACATAAATTTGGTTGATCTAACGTTTATTCGTTGGAAAATGCTTTAATCTTCACATGGTTGGCTTAAAAGGGAAACAGCTTCATGAGTTCCCTTATTTTTAACTGTTTTATCTTGGTTGTCTTTTGGTCAGCGTAGGGTTTCATCATTCTATTATTTGTCTAAATGATAAACGTAACCTGCTCTAAAATTATATGTTGATGGAATAGAACCAATTTCCACTTCAGCCTTAAATCAACAATAGAATATCTGTCTGTCAAGACATGTACCTATGAGATATGTGATGAATATAGAAGAAAATAAAGATATCAGATTGGAAAATGATCGCGTTATAATGATATCAAAATTAATTTAAAATTATCAACGACTAGATTTTATGTCGAAAATTTTCTGATTTTGCTTATTGGTTTCAAGTTAGAATTTTCCAACGAGTTTCCTATATGTCATAGTAGAAGTACGCACTAATCACACCATAACCATATAATAATAAATTATACTAACATTGTGTATGTACCACAGACCCCAGTAGATAACAGTGCCCACTTTTTGTCAGCTATCCATATTAATAGAACAACAGGGACAAACCTTCTTCTATCTATCTATCTATCATCACGCGTTTTATCCCAAGAAGGGAGACAATCGAATGCCATTTGCTACTATTCTGACATACCTCTTTCGCTTCTTTTATATTTATCATACCTTTCATACATGCTCGGCGATTGTGTGTACTTTTAATATTGCCTTCGATCAGTACATTTTTTATATGTTCAATAAAAGTACACCTAGATCGTCCTCTGCCAGCATTTCCTTTCACTTCAGCCATATAAACCTTCTTCTTCTTTTATTGTGGCTTCTTTATGTTAATTGATGATTTGCCAATGTCAAATATTACAGCCTTTATAGTTTCAATATGCCGATTAATCTAAGCTAAGATGATCCCGCCGACTGTGATGTCTTATTAATCACAGACTAACCACAACTATCACAGCGCGGGCGGGATTAGACCGGATTCCCCATCATGTCACTACGAAATATCGTTGCAATTAATGGGATTAAAACTGTCAGTTCTTGATATTTTTTAGAAGAAGTGCGGACATCGACTTTCCTTGCGCTGGGATTTAAAATCGATAACATCCATCGAATAGCAACAATAAAATGAAGATAATTGATATTGCGCGGCACCTACACCCAGCTAAGTAATGCGAGAAGGCGTGGTCTTCCTAATGAAAGCAGTCCATTAACTCGTAGCAAGCAGTTTATAGGTGTTTTACGGAGTTCGCTTTAATTATTGTAAAACGTGCATAATATTTTGCGCCTGAGTGATGGCTTCGATAGAACGTAGGGTTTGCCCTGCCTTCAGGCTTCAATCACCTTATAGTATTTTACCTTCATTATTCATTATCTTTGTGTGCTGTAAATTCTCATATAAAAGGCTGAGTATAAATATTTCTTAATTACTCATTTTGTAGTTATTTGTAGCTGCTTTTTTGTCTTGATCTTTGTAGTGGAATTTGACTCTAGATGTCTAGAATTTGCATCTTTTATTTTGTCCATATCTCTTTAGAAAGATGTGAGCGAATTATTAAATTAGACCAAGATTAATTTACCAGAAACATGAGAAAGTACGATTTCTCAACAAAACCATACACGAAACGGACTTTGGCTATCTGAGTATTATACAAAAACTATTAGAATAAAACCGGACAAGTGCGAGTAGTACTCAATGCACTAAAGTCAGACCAAGTTTGACGCCCCTGTATTTTGCAGGAACAAACTATCGTGAGTTCGACTCACACTTGGTCGGATTTCGTTCATTATAGTTATACTAGTTAGGTTTTTGTATGTATTGCCGCCCTATCAGCCCTGTGACAGACGGACGGACAGCCGAGCCTTTAGTAGTAGGGTTTCCGTTTGCACCCTTTGGGTACGGAACCCTTAAAAACTAGTTGTAGTTAATGTTTTTTTTAATATATGAAATAAACTAAATAAAATTGTACAGTCACTGTCAGTCAGAGCTTCATAACACTGGTGTGTAATTTCCAAAAAAATATTTCGTTATATCATCTATCTTTAGAATTAAATTTTAGTTTCTAACCCAAGTTATCGCGTAATTTACAGATAGCTGCAGCATGTAACATAATTAGTATGGGACAAACGTTAAAAACTGGATTAAGTATTTGCGTTTAAAAAAAAAAAATGACGAAATTCTTATAAGATTCTTATACTGTGTCTTAATCCATTACACATACTCCTTTTTTCTTCACGCGTTGCCTTACAGATCCCGAAACAGTGTTACGGTTCCAGGTTACCCAGCAGCGGAGGCACCCCCTCGTTTAGCCGATGGTATTTGTAAGGCTATATCTAACGAGTGGCCAGTTCTGTATATGTATAGGTGATTATAAATTACTGTAAGTACCTAAAATAACAATAATTCCTCATTTTTATAGATTCTCCTCTACGCGCAATCGAATCTTGGCCGACTTTAAAGACTTGAGGAGAAAATTATCATATAACAAAAAATTAATTACCCATACAAATTGAGAGAAATATAGAAGTAATTTACACATTTTCCCCTAATATAAAAGTAATAAATCACACAATCACGGCGCTCTCATCGCGGGAGGTAAACAGTAACTCGGTCGTCCATAATTACTGTATCGGGGTGTCGATTGTTATTGATGCGAAACACATTGCATTTCGCACGGAACCCCAAAGATTTATTGCTGAGCAATTTTAATTATTTAGACATCTCAATTGTGCGAACTAGAACTCATGAACCAATTTATTATTGAATTTGTACCGTTGATGAGTCACACACTGTTCTCTACTCCCCATTGATTGATCTACTGTGTGTGAATTAATTAACACTTTGCGGTGAAAACTGTTTCTATTCAATTTATTTACTTGTTTAAATATTTTGACCTGCTTTTTACAGTGTTATTTTTCATTGGGTGTAATTTACGCGGACACCAAAAATATTTTTAAGACTCTAAGCTATGATCCAAAATAATAGAAAAAACATCAGAAAAATCGCACGCCTTGTACTAATATTTTATTTGGTTTCTAAAATGGATAAATGGTCACCAAGTAATGGATAAATGGTCACCAAGCAAGGTAGGTAGGTTAGGTTAGGTTAGTATAAAATTTATTAAGTATAAAGTGTATTTTAAAGGCGTCTATATATTTTTATGGCAGTCAATAATACCAAAAATGGATCTATTTCATAATATTTTAGGAAACGTAATTTGGTGACCATTCATCCATTTTGGTAACCGTTTAGAATTTTTTTTGGTACAAAATAGATACATTTTTGGGCGCCGCTTAAACACAAGCCTTTTTCATTAGATATAATGATTTACGTGTTCACTATGATTTGACATTGTCAATAAAAATAAAAAACTTGATCGCCGAGCCAAAACGATTATTTTGCAAAATTCAGCACTAAGGGGGTCCTTTTACACATATCTACTAACGTTTGTATGGAAAAAATAAATTGTTTTGGTGTTTACAACATAAATACTGAAAATGGTATTTAAAAGTTTTGTGCATTTTTTTGCACATTTCTAAAACACAATACGTGCCCTAAATACAACCGTCGAGCACCTGAATGTCATGTGAAATTATTTTTACAAATCACATCTATTTTGGGTAGTACGGACGGATACACAAAAGTCTACGACATGGGATTCAAACACCCGTTTGTATCGTGTATGGAATCACTAACTAATTTTATACCTAAGTAGATCAGAAGGTATCTTCACGACTGTTTCCCAAAGGGGTAGACAAAGAGTATGAGACACTTCTCTTTATCAGAAGGTTGGATCTTCAAATCATGTCGGGGTCACCAGAATATCTTTGGCCTAGGTATATTATAATAATATTATTTTCTTAAATTAGCAATAGAAACATCGAGGCATTCATTGTCGCCTGTCGCCACAGTTTAAAACCATTGAATTTAACTTTATGTCTAAAACTAACATAGGTATCACATGACTCAATAGTAGGTACATACTTGTTAAAATTCTAAAACAAGTAAAAGCAAAGGTAAATTTCTTGGTTGTTGATAATGGATCGTAATAGCTTTTCCTAGAACCTTAATTATACCTTTCAGATTGTTCGTGGTTTGCGATAAAATACAATAGCTATATCTACAAATCCCTGTTTGCTTTGATTTAAACTAGTTTTTGAAGTGGTTGCTCATGATTTATGATTGGTAGGTATACCACTATTACTACCAAACAGATAATATTATATAAATCGCTACATATTATAAAATAAAGTCCCCGCCGTGTCTGTCTGTCTGTCTGTGACCTTTGTGAACAGATATTATTGTGGTTTTCACTATTAGATAGGTTCATTCACCGGGAAGGTTTACGAGTATTTAACATGGACATATCATATTTAGGAGCTGAGCATTATCAGTATAAGTGAACCAAGTCTGGAAAAAAATGATGTAGGAACGTGTTGTGTAGAATAAAACAGTCTACAGAAAAGTCCTCGGTAGCATATATCTATTAGAGATAGATAAGTAGTTATACGCGTATTTAAGTATAGCATTCCGCCCCGGCTTCGCCCGTGGATATTTACGAACACAATAAAATATACCCTATACCTACCCTTATCCCTACCCCTACCCCCACCCCTACCCCTACCCCTACCCTTCTACTTCTACCCCATACTCTACTTCTAATTATTCCATTATTAAAAATGCAATCCGCGAAACCATATTCAAATAACTCGTGAAAAGATCCACGACTTTCTATAAAAATAAAATGTGTTATTGATAAGTATTATCTTTCACGATAATTAATTATGTAATAGATAACATTGTATTAAGCTTTTGAATAAATACAATTAATAAATAAAATATAGATGGTGATTATAAATTAATTAACAATGACTCCAAAGGTCGATAATTTTATAGCAATCAACAAAAATGAAATATTTTTATTGAGGTTGTATATTTACAGGAAGTGGAATTGGAAGGAGAGTGAAAGCGGGAAGAAAGGTATTTGGTGGACTAAACAATGTATACAAAAATACACAACTTACAACTAAAAGTAAAATTAATATACATAATGCTGTTATGTATCTATATTATGCTGCACCCGGAACGATATCATCAGAGAAGAAAGCGAAATGAAAGATGATGTTGTGAGTTGTGACTAAAATGAAGAAAAGTATTTTATGCTGGTTTGGACACTGAGTTAAAAGGAAATGCTGGCAGAGGACCTAGGGTGTTCTTTTATTGAACATATAAAAAATGTATCTATTGATTGATGGAAATATTAAAAGTACACAGAATCGCTGAGCATGTATGAAAGGTATGATGAATATAAATGAAGCGAAAGAGGTATGTCAAGAGGATCGTAACAGATGGCATTTGATTGTCTCTGCCTACCCCTCTTGGGATAAAAGGCGTGATGATAGATAGATAGACCATGAAATATTAAATTCTTATGTTTTAACAAACAATTTTATCTATAATAAATGTCTCAAAAGTCAAGGACAGCAGAAAAAGTGTGGATAAAATTGAATTTATGAGACGAAAGGTTCTATGGCGTTTTTCGACCTGACGCACAAAACAAATTATATCTATTGACAAGTAAAGAAATTGACAAACTTATATTGCAAACTGATTAAACACGCTCCTGATTGGCTATGCGTCAGATCGAAAAACGCCAAAAGACTTTTCAACTCAGAATTTCATTTCCTATTTCATACCTTGTCTGCTGTCCTTGACTTTTGAGACAGCCTGTATTATCACGCCTGAATACTATCGAGATAAACAATTTGTTTTGAAAGACAAAAATATTAAAATAAAGCTGATGATTTAAAAAAAAAACAAAATATAATCACACGATTTTGTTTATTATTGATTCAGGATCTAGAATACATGACATAAGGTCACATATTTTTTGCTGAATATTTAGGTATTTTGCTTAAAAATTAGGTAAGTTCTTAAAAAAACAATTTCTTTACTATAATACCGTGTATTTTCGTGCTATTTTGTTAATAAATTTATTCGAATAATCGTATAAGAATAAACGGTAATTGTAAATAGGCCTTTTTTATTTTATGACTAATAAAGTAAAAGAATGTTAATTACAAAAGCACTTACTTATTTAGGAATAATTATTTATTTATCTAGAGGTTCCTTCATATTCTAAAAAAGCGATTGTATGAACGGAAATTTAATGCTACAATGGATGTTGAGGTTAAATGCTTTTGCTTAATTGTTTAAAAGATAATTTTCTCTTTATTTAATATAGGTTTTAAAGATTAGTTTAAAACTTTATTAGAATATTGTTAGATTTCCTAAATAAATAGATATGAATAAGGTTTCGTTGTACATAAAATTACATCAATAACGATACGAAAACCTGGTACCTAATAAAGCTGGTTTGCGATATTTTTTGACCCATTTTTTTGGGATAAATAAATAAGTAAGTAAATAATGCTCCCATCTGTTTTGGATATAGCCAAAACCTCAGATCAGGGAATACAAAACGGTTTTTCGTTTCATTCCTTGGAGCCTATCGTTTGACGTGAAGTTTACACGAATAAATAATTTATAAAGAATAAAAGGGGTTCTAATTTGTGTTAAACCTTAGCAGCATACAAAGGTGTGGTCTTCTTTGTTAATAATATAGTTAAAAGATGATGAATGAATGAAAGTAAAATAGTAAACAATGCCAGGATTTATCCTCCTGTATAATGCTTTATTTTTTTTATTGTGGTTTAAGAAATGACAGGTCTCATCTAGTGGAGTGCCGCGATAGGCTTGCCGCCTGTGTCCTGTCATGTTTTATTTTGGAAACTGGCTAAACAACAACTGTTGTCTCTGCTCAATACCTATTAGTAGGTGTTGTTCGGCCCAGAAGGCCAAAAGACCATAAAATTACTGAAGTAAATTATTTTTAGTTACCTACATCAAATTATGTGAGAAATATTGAATATGCATTAACAGAAATTTAAAGAATATTATTAGAAATTATTCCGAAATGTGACAATTTTGTTGTCTTTATGACCGTTAAGTAAACGCACATGTTCCGCAGCCATTGTGTATAGTAGTTTTTGTTTCAAAAATTCACAGACTTTTAATACCAGAGAATGACCGACCGTATCTATTCACTTCCTTTCCCGATAATAAAATGAAGATGGACCAACTATTGTTTGAATACATTTTGAAATAATATTTTAATCGTAGACCCTTATTTGTGACTTTTTTTGCCTAACAAAATTGTCATTTTACAGCCCATTGTAAATAGGTTATTTTTAAAAATTGGTCACCAACGTTATTCTTGTTTGTACTGAGAAGGATTCATATTTTTATTGTACCTACCTACTATTTATAAATGTAATTATTATTGGAAGTGCATTTAGAAATGCATTGTGTACCTACATTATTTTTATTTCTCCAAAAACCGTATTGTTTACTTCTATTATTAATTATTTGGCGTATTTGTGTTCGAAGAGAAAAATTGGAAAAGTTGCCAGGAAAATTGGAAAAATCGGGAAAACTGAAATTGCTCTTTTCTGTGGGATTTTTGTATGAACTTAACATAGGTGATATAAGTTAATGTGGGCTCCACGGGCCTAAACCAAGTTTAAAATATTTTATTCTAAAATTACCATAATATTCAGAATTCCGGACGTAGGACCAAGAACTACCGATAGCAACGCAATCACTTGTTGCCACCTTCATAAAACGTTTTATTTTAGCACCAGCTAATCAGGGTCTTTATTTCGCTTAAGTATGATGCTCATATTCTAGATTCAGTCATATGACACGTGAAAGTGTATTCAGAATTCAGATACCTACTTAGTTTATTGATGTCATAGTCCGTTCGAAAATTCCAAGTAAAATCTATTGTGTTTAAATTTTTTGTCTTTCCTATACGTGGTTTCCCAGGCGATATCTTGAAGTTGAACGCATGCGTCATCGCCTACTTTTTTCTTAGTTAATTCTTCCGCACATTTATTTTTCTTTAAATAATATTTTCCTTATCAATCGATAAAGGATCGATATAAATTTAGTGTTAGTCAACCAAAACTATTGTAATGTCTGAAATTATTCATCGCCTTCTATCGGAACATAACTAAATTAAAACTATATTTATACTAATATTATAAAGAGGTAAAGTTTGTAAGTTTGGATGTAGGGGGTAATCTCTGAAACTACTTATACGATTCTGAAAATTATTTAATTAAAAGGAAGCTACTTTATCCCAGAGTTCTATATTAGGCTATATTTAATTTTGTTCAAAAATATCCACGAGCAAAGCCTGGGCCGGAAAGCAAGTTCTATAATAAAACCCATACAGAATTGAGTAGCTACTGCGTGAAATTTACCCCAAAATAAAATTAGATTCGGTAGAAATACAGCAAACAAGTTGCGACATTTCAAATGCCCCTTTCAAAATTAAATCATCCCTTACCACAATCCTAACAATTTAGTTGTAACTTGTAATAACTTAATCCGCCCGTATATGCGATGCGACCCGTATTCGCCCATTTTACGAGAATTATAAAGATATCAATAACAAGATGAAATGAAGCTCGGGTCACCCCTCATTGATATGAAAACATTGTCAGAATGCAATTTATTTGGGAATGATCAAGTGATTTTCTGCAAATTTTGGAACCCTTTTAATTTTATTTTCGATATAGGGGTGAAAGTTGTAACGGGTATTCTACTTAACAAGACTTTTTACTTTGATAGGAACTGGCAACCAGGGTTGGAAAAAACTCAATTTTTAAAATTTTAATAAAATCACAGTGATTTATTGATTGATTGATCAAACCCTGCTGGCAACATCGACATTTTTTTAAGTACAGTCAGATACAAGAGTGTTCACTGTTTAATTTTGTCAACTTTTTAATTATTAAATTATACTTTTCGCCCTGACTTCCCATTTTACTATAAAATCGTATTCCATTCCTAAAAAAGTTTTTAACTTAAAAATTTTAAAATAAAGGTAGGTCTTAATTTGTTCGTTTACTAAGCTAAATATAATGAACAATAAATTATGTTTGTACACCATTCATTATTAAAAGATTCATTGTACGTCCTTATGAAAACATACTTAAAAACGCACCATCACGGCCGGTTTACCATGCGGACTAGCCAGAGACATATTTAAAGTTTAATATTTTTTGTCAATTCATTAAGTACCTACTTCACAACATATTATAAAACAAATTAGAATGATGTGTCCGCGCTAAAGATATTTTACTTTTATATAAGTACCTAACTAGGTATCATATCATCAACTTCTAAAAATTGTATATCAATACAAGATGTAAACAAATATTACACTTAAATATTATATATTTTAATAATATATGTGAATTTGTATATAATAAATATGTATATGTGAATTTAAAAACACACGCACACAAATATATCGTCATGACCTTTATACCTTGCGCTGTGGCCAGAGACAATAGTATCGGCGTCCTTTTATATAAGTACATATATTAAATAAATATGTATATGAGTGTTTACATACACTTATGTATTAATTTTAAAAATGTGTTATAGCTTTATAGTATAGTTTTTTAAATCGGTGCTAATACTATGAATACTTCAATGACGCAAGTTATCGAAACTTAACTTCCCAAAATAGACTTGCGTTTTGTATCTACACATTTGCTATTAATATTTACCACTTATAAAATTTTACAATTTAAAACATCAATAACAACCGTATTGAAAAAGTTAAAATTAGTTTTAAAATTGTAAGCAGTAAGGTTCAAAATTCCTTCAGAAAAGTTTCTATTAATACCATTAGTTTCATAAATTTAGTTGCATTATTGAAATTTCGGTATGCGACAACCCCTGCGCAGACGATTTCTATTGGGGTGGAGTAGTATATCTCTTTCTCACTTGCTAGAATTCGATATTTTGTCTCGTATGTTATTGTCATTTTTTGATTTTGTTTCCAAATTTCAATTTAGTTTATATTGGATGTCGGTAGGAGTAGCACGTCTGGCGTTTAGCCATTTTTTTCTAAACACGTGTGCACAGCATTTTTTTAAATTCGGATCGTTTTCAAATGTACAGTGGTTTGTTTGTAAGTTATTTATATGTTTATTGATTATATCAGTTAGATGTATTTACGATGGAGTTTATGAATTTCCTGAGTTCCCTGGCTGAGGAGAATGCCTTTCAGTCGGAAGCACCGAAAATGCCAAATTTTTTTGAAGTTGATAAGAAAAAGGTTAGCCCATTTTTATTGTTTTTCATTTATTTAGTTTACTTTCGTTTGCTCTAATGTTAAGTAAAGTATATTATCATTTTATAAACTACCTTATTATGATTTGCATTTAATTGTTGCAATTGTTATATTCATGAAATGTATTGGGTTTTTCAAAATAAGTAAATAATTATATATATAATTGTAATTTGAATATTGGTGCTTTGTCTTCATTATCTAACACCCTGATGGTATATTTAGCTATGTATTTATGTATTCACGCCGTTTTCCCAAAGGGGTAGACAGTGAGGAAGGAACACGACTCGATTATTTTATCTCTCTCTTGCATCATCTTCATCCATACAGTTGTTATTTCTATCTTTATTATTTCTTTGTAGGTATTTTTCAAAATAAAAAACCCTAGAATTAGTACAGGATCCGTTCCTAATTCCTTATGTGAAAATGAAAATATTGGTAATCCCAATTGGCGAGGTAATCCCATCTTTATCATAGGACCAATCCGACAGTCAAACTGTTCTGAGTTCTGAGCTTAGCATACCTAGCTGCTAAGCCACTGTCACACTTATTTAAGTTTTCTTTCTTTATTTTATTTTGCCAAATAGCGTTTATGATTTCTTGCTGTAACCCAGGATTCCAGAGGCTATCTAGCTGACTAGAAGAATTGTGGGGTGTACAAGAATGAGTATGAGGTGAGCCAGTATGATTATATTAGATGGTCCAGAATGATAATGGTGTGGGCCAGTACGATTACGGGGTGGGTTGACTTTGACTTTGATTATGGAGTGGGGCAGTATGATTATGGGGTGGGCCAATATGATTATGGGGTGCATTAGTATGATTACGAGGGGCACTAGTATGATTATGGAGTGGGCCAGCATGATTACGGGATGGGCCGAGTTTGACTTTGATTGTGGAGTGAGGCAGTATGATTATGGGGTGAGCCGGGAACTTTGCATATCATTATTGCTATGACATTTCCTAAGAGGAAAATACAGTACCTAGGTAGGTACTAGGTATTACAATTCTAAAACTTTCGCGTTTATTTACTAACTTATCTATTTATTTTCCTTATAAATTGTACCATATCTAATTAAGATAATTTGTTTGACCTATCATGTAAATTAAGATAATAAAATAAATAAATAAACATACATTGAGTTTAATGAAACTACAATTAGGTAATACTTAATAACAGTAATTTGATATATCTACTTAATTACCTACAAATAAAAAACAAATTGTTGTAGATTGCAGACTTCCTAAAATATTTTTAAAGAACATATAAATTTTGTTTACAAAAAGGGCGCGGTAGTCAAAAATTAAAAATATCTAGGTATCTAAAAAGACTGTAGTGTCATGGTATATTATGGCATGATTTACGAATCAGAAGTCTTGCGTTTGCTCCCTTCGAACCAACTTTTGTTCCCCACTCCTTGAAAAAAGATTAGCTATCCCCACCAAATCCTGACAATGCCCGACTTCGGTAGTATTCTACAATCTCGTGTTTTTATTTGTGTGCAGTCCATATACTATGAGACAAAAGATCATAGTTACGGTATCAGATTACCGGAAAACTGCAGATTAAAAAAAAATGAAATACCTACCTAGGTAATTAGCTTAAACATAATCACTCTTATTAATAAACTCGAAGTAGCGACTTAGTAACTAAACTGTATTTCGTCTCCGTCTAACAAATCTGCAATTCATTATGATAGACGGAGACAAAACACAGTTTAGATACTACGTCGCTACTTCGAGTTTATTAATAAGAGTGATAGTTCAGATCAAAGTTTGTTCTTTACATCATGCCATTTAAAAATGTATACTTTAGGACTTGTTTGCTCCTAAGCTTACGGAAACTTAATTGTGCGAACCCGACTCGCTCTTGGCCGGTTATATCAGTATGCCGTGTCACACCAAGTAGATACACAAGTGGCTGGCAGATTGATTATGTACTAATAGAGTCAGTCATTACGTTAGTTATTCTATTTATTATTTATGTATTTATGTACTATAATATGTATATATAATGTATATACTTATATAAAACACAAAAAAAATTTCTACCTATGTCCGTTTTAGACTTTGAAACCATCCAACCGATGTGCCCCAAATAATATGAAGATGGTTTTAGAAAAAAAAAGAAAACTAAAATTTTTCCCATACAAATATTATCAACCTCATCAAAGGGTGGCGTTACTCGCAAATAAATTAAAAACATTAGTGTGAAGTTTGTATATAATTGTTACCCCGGGCGAAGTCGGGGCAAGCCGCTAGTATATTATAAAGTTTAATAATTTAAATCAAAGGTTTGCCCCTACCACGAACTATGTTATCGAAGCGTTGCTCATAGCCGATAAAAGTTTTAATCAATTGTTGTTTTATTTTATAATTCCGCTATTAAGAATTATATTCTAAATCGTTACAAAAAAAAAATAGTATTGGTATTTCTCTACTATAGAAAATGATCTCGATAGTGAAAGAGATCCAATTTAAATTAAGTTATTTGTTCAGTGATAAAATTATTTAATAGAGAAAACGCATAGTGATTCATGCGATTGGATTGCTTTGCATTGTTGTCTTTTGGCGCCATACAGATTGGATAGGTTGGCAGATGAAACCGGTCACATCCACAGAACTTACTATAAAGGATCTGTGGTCACATCCTTTGTCGAAATGGGGCACGAGAGGAAACACATATATACCACAGAACTTCTATACTAATATACCTATGTAATTCGAACCTATTCTGAAATCATCACGCCTTTTATCCCAAGTGGTACAATGAGAGCAGAGACAACCGAATGCCAATTGCCACGATCCTGGCATACATTTATATTCATCATCATTTGGATGTAGAAAGTTTGGAGACCAATATATTATGTAAATTTTATTTCCATGCGGGTGAAACCGTGGGCAAAAGCTAGTGTTCAATAAAAGTACCACAAGGTACAAAAAGTTCAGCATTTCCTTTCGTTTCTGCCCAATTTGTTACTAAATTGTCTCTGGCCATGCCGCGAGGTTTTAAATACCGTGATGGTGTTGCAGGTCTTGGAATTAAATATTAAAATAACATATGACCTTCACCGTTTTATTAAACGGACCGAAAAGTTAATCACCAAACAATATAAAATGTAATAAAATAGATGAATGAACCGTAAAAGATATATGAATATTAAATATGACTTAATAAAAGGTTCCGCTGATCTGTTTTAAGGACTTTTTTATGTGAAACTTAATTATAGTTTTAATATTAAACGATATGAAATTAATATCGTAAAGCGTTCGGATTAAATAAAAAATACATTCGTTATTAATTCGGATTATTTATGAGTATTTTTGTAATGGGATCTTGTGTCATTCGTCCTTACTAAACAGTAAATGGTATAGAGTCGACATTTGGGCATTAAAAGTTCTTTAACCACTCCATGGTTTACCGCTATCCTAAGAAATACATAACAAAAAAAAATTTTTTTGGACTGGTTTAGACAAGTTGAAGAAGTATAAAAGATTGACTAAAAAGGTTTATATGGTTGAAGTGAAAGGAAATGCTGGCAGAGGACGACCTAGAGGTGTACTTTTATGTAACATATAAAAATGTATTGATCGATGGAAATATTAAAAGTAGGTACACATATAATCGCCGAGCATGTATGAAAGGTATGATGAATATAAAAGAAGCGAAAGAGTATGTCAGGATCGTAACAAATGGCATTCGATTGTCTCTGCCTACCCCTCTTGGGATAAAAGGCGTGATGATAGATAGATATATAGATATTTAGCTTGACCTAGAATTGAACTCTGGACAACCTAGACTGCCTCCTTTGTGGTTAAAACGAGTACCTAACTATAATACAGCGATTCCGGAGAACATTTGTATTTTTAACCGACTTCCAAAAAAAGAAGGAGAAGGTTCTCAATTCGGACCGTATTTTTATGTATGTATGTACATCGATTACTCCGCCAGTTGTGAACAGATTTTGATGGTTTCTTTTTTAATCGACAGATAATTCTTCCTGATTGGTCCCATTTTTATCTCATAAAAATTGGTTCTTTAGTTTTTCAGAAATTTTGAAAAAACTGACCTTTTAAGTCAATTTTTCGTAATATCTCGATGAAATATGTACCGATTTTGACGACTTATTTTTTTAAGGATATAATAATTTCTTGACATTATCTCACAGTCATATGACGAAAATCGGTTCAGTAATTTTTCAGAAATTCAGTAATTTGTCTCTGTTTACTGCTGAAAATTATATCAGAGAAAAGCCTTAGCAACGGTTGCTATTGAAACGAAGTTGTCAATTTTCGTATCGACGGTGGTCTAGCGGCTAAAGGTATGGGATGCAGCGTAGGATGCACATTGCTCGAGGTTCAAATCCCATCCACCGCAGTATTTTTTTAAATTTTCCATAATTTTTTTTAATTGCGTTATTATTTATTTCTCAGGGCAACAAAATCACTTAAAAGGGAAAAATAAACCTTTTAAAAAAAAGTGTACCGACTTCAAAAATTTGCACTGAAAAGTAAGAAATAATAAAAATAGCGTCGTAGAATTTGAAGACGGTTGGTGCCAAATTAGAAATAATTTAGTACCCAAATTCACTAATCTAGATAATTCATTAGGAACCTACGATCATCAGTAGAAACACAGATAATATTGAACAGATCTTTATGTCCCTAGATGTTTACTTAATTTTGTATCCTAATTTGGCACCAACCGTCTTCAAATTCTACGACGCTATTTTTATTATTTCTTACTTTTCAGTGCAAATTTTTGAAGTCGGTACACTTTTTTTTAAAAGGTTTATCTGTTTACTTATTTATTTATTTAAAAAAAAATTCTCAAAAGTTACGCGTGTAGTCTCTAATTTATAATTAACTAACTTTCCGCCCCCGGCTTCGAACGTAAATATTTTTGAATATAATAAAATATAGCCTATAAATAGACTCAGGGATAATGTAGCTTCTTTAGTGAAATCATTTTCAGAATCGGATCAGTAGTTTCAGAAATTAGTACCCCCTACAAACTTAAAGATATTAGCTGATTAAAATAAGTATTGTATATTTAGTTTTTGTATAAGATACCTACCAGCCAAAGCTCAAAAATAACGTCTCTGGCCACGCCGCAAATAATCCGTGATTATAGCCAAAGTACCTACCTATTCCATCCATTGATTTTATACTTAAATGTCATTTGAATTTGGAACCTAATGCTGTTTAATAGTTGGGGTAATGCGTGAAGTGTTTTATAGCTATACAATCATAAAGATCGGATTTGTCTTTTATCCCTTTTTTATCCACACTGATTTATCATATAATATCCCTGGATTGGTTTTTATGTTCCTAAAAAGGTCTTTAGTACTTTGATGGCCCTGATTGACAACAAATCGACGATGCGATATCGTATCAAGACGAGTTGATCGCTTTTGAGAAGTTGTAACTATGTTACACTAGCGACCCTGCTCCTTGCTTTGCACGGGTTGAATGTGGGTTTACAACAATTTGAATACCTACATCTGTCTATTAGAGATACACACACATAATATAAAAACCTTAAAGTTAATCTAAACATTAAACATAACTAAATAAACCAGGTCCGGGTGGAATAGTGGCAAGAATACTGGCTGCATTTCCCTGCTGATTCGTTGAGCTAGGAAAGATAATTAGAGATAGATACCACGGACTTTTTTATAGATCATTTTATTCTACACAATTCTTTCAGTTCTACATCATTTTGTTAAGTTTCTGACCGATTAGACAGCATATGCATATGTTTTCCCGACTTGATTCATTTATACAGTTAATGCTCAGCTCCTAAACATGATTGGTCCATGTTTAATACTCGTAAACCTTTCCGGTGAATCAACCTATCTGATAATGAAAACGGCAACAAACTCCGTTCGGTTGTTTTTGTGTGAAAAGGGCAGACAGACAAACAGACGTGGCAATGGGGACTTTGTTTTAAAATATGTAGTGATGATAGGATATACATATCACGCCTTACAAATCCGTTTAATCCTTTCGCATTTAAAAGTTCTAACATATCTTTTGTCCAGTTCCTTATTTAATTGTATGCTATATATTTTCATCTCTTTCACTTAAATCATAAATTACACATGCAAGAATACATAAGAAGATGCAATGAGCATAATGTCACACACACTGAGTGTGTTTATACGCATTAAAATATTAACAGCAAACCAAAGGAGCTTGTTCACAGAAGAAAATTAGCATGTTCCTTTGCTTGTGGTTGTATTTTTTCATTGTGTGCACGAACCCTAACATTGTAGCTTAAACATTGTCAATCAAAATTGAACTTTAAGTCGTTCACGTTAGGATAGGTTTTTGAGTAACTAATTGCTGTTATCAGAGATACGTGCGGAATACGTGGGTTTTGTAGGGAAAGCTTGAGAGCGATGACCGCTACACCTGCAAATAACCGCGGTGGGGCGAAATGTTCTCTTCATATGTGCAATAAACGTGTGTTCATTAGGACTTGTGCACGGTGATGTTTCAGTTTACGATTGGTTTTGTCTAACTTATAAGTAAATAGGACGGAATGTTGATCACGCACGAGAATAATATCCATTTTGGTCACGTCAAAAAATAAGTTCATTTTGGCCACGTTTAATTTTCTAAGGGTTTAACCTTTGTCGATAATAAAAACAGAATGTGAACTCTACTTTTCTATATATGTAATTCATTTCTAAACCATCTAAATCTGTTAGATCGTTACGCCGCAATTAAGTTGCAAAACTTCCCCAAAGTTAATTTTTTAGCTAACTACTACTTTTTTTATTTGGAAAATTACAGCATTCGAGACAATTAAAAAATTACTTGGCTTTATGTGTATGTTGTTGGAGTAAACTCTACTATGAGTTTCAAGGAAATTCAAACTATTTTTTTCCATACTTTAAATATTGGTAAATATTTTAGAGTATTTCTAATCTATACTAATAATAAAGCTGAAAATCTCTGGAACTACTAGTTGGATTTGAAAAATTCTTTTAGCATTTGACAGCCCAATTATTGAGGAAGGTTATGTGCTATATAACATCGCGCTACGACCTAAAGGGGCGGAGCAGTAACTATTAACGCAGGTTATATTCTTAATATTCTTACTATTTTCTCCGTGGAAAATTATGAAATGTGACATAAGATTTTAGGATTTTCCTTATGCCTCATAGCATCGATCTGTTGCTCTGTTTTGACGTGAAAGAAGGATAAACAAACTTTAATTAATAATATTAGTCAGGATTAGGCATAATATAGGTAACTAAATAAATTTACCTACACCACCTTTTACCACCATTGGAAAAATCTTGTAATTTCTGTGTAATTCTTCTGTGTGTGTAATATGTTTATAATATTTAACTAGAAAGTGTCGGTATGTGTAAATCACGACTCCGTTAATGTGTGTTGCACGCATCGTATGTAGCGGTCAATGGCTAACTTTGACATATCACCTTCATATCCATTTTTAACCCCCCACATGGAAAAAACCGGCCAAGTACAAGTCGGAGGATTCCGTACACTCAATAGTGTGCAGTCAGACCAACTTTACTCATTCCGACTCACACTTGGCTGGTTTTTATTATTCGTTGTTTTACTTAAGAGTATGCATTATAGTTATACTAGTTACACATTTCTATGTATTGTCATTGTTAAGATCGAGTAAAACGCCGAATAAAACACTTTTCTTGTAATTAATTTTTAACTTTATTTTATTTTTATTATTTGCTGTTATAGCGGCCACAGTAAATATACACTCTGTATAAATTTCAAGTGTCTACCATTACGGTTAAAAACATACAGCCCTGTGACAGGCTTAGACGTTTAAAGCCGTTTGCACTTATAAAGCGGAACCCTAAAAATAATAGGTATGTTATAACAGCATAATTTTATGTATGTTTGCATTTTTGTCATATGTTGTCATATTTATATAAGGAATCCTTATAGAAACAAAAAGTAGATTCTAAGTTTAAATTCCCACTATGATTCCTGAAAGTTTCATCACTCAGCTGTTTTGAAGCTTATTTTAGATCTTTGAAGGGCTGGTAGATGACACTTCTTCTGATTTAAGAAGTGCAGCGACAGGCTTGCCCCTGTGTTTATTAAATAATAATATTTGTTAGCTAACTTGAAAATATTTTCTAATATTAAAGTAGTTATTTCAATGATTGACAGAATATAATATAGTTTTTCTCAAAAGACCTGATAAGATTTTCGTAGCCGATAATGATTGCAATTTATCGGTTCAATACTTTGTGTGAGGTTCTTTACACTATACGATAAAAATGTTCTAAAATTATGGTCGACTTTACGCAAGAGTACACAATATTTAATAATAACTTAAATTATGTTTACTTAGTTACTATATAGTTTGAATTTTTAACACAATAAAAATAGGACCTACTTTTTACGATTTTAAGATAATCCGCGCACTATTTGCTATTTAGCTTTAATTATAGTTAAAATTCAATATTTACAATATGCAAGACCAAGTGTCCCTAGCTTGGCACGGCTAGAAAAGCTTTTTGAAGTATTATATTTTCTTCCATTTTGACGTGAAAGAAGAATAAGCATACAAACGTTAAATTTTATTAATAAGGATATTTTAATTACTATCTTTGGTCTTTTTATCAGTGATTTTATTATTTATTTTTCTAGTTTAGATGCAAACAAAGCAATATGTATGTATAGAAATAATTAAACAATTCTTGAGTCACCAGTAGTGAATGTTGACCTGTAACCTGTAACTGACGAATTTCGCATGACTCATTTCCCTGTTCTATTTTGTCAATCACATTTATTTATCAGTAATATTTCGCAATTTCACATTATTTTGAACGTCTATCCAAACTAATATTATAAATACGAAAGTGTGTTTGTTTGTTTGTCCTTCATTCATGTCAAAACAGAGCAACGGATCGACGTCATTGTTTTTTTTTTCATAGAAGATTTTTTAACGTTTTATCCCGAAATTCCTTCGGGATAAATTCTTATATCACGTATCGAAGCCATGGCGGAAAGCTAGTTTATGATAAAGGGTCACACAGATGAGTGTTTTCTTTATCGTGAAGTGTAAAAGTCCTCTAATCCTTCAGGGTGGAGTCCGATAATTGCGACCATAATGCCGGCTTTGTGGGCGGGCGGATTATCGCCGCCCTAAGACCTCGTCGATAGTTCCCTCGCCCAAACAGATGCTATTACTTGTAATTCAATTTCATTTTCTTTGAATTTTTTTATTAATAGTTTTTAAATGTTGCCTGAAAATTGTGAAATAGTTATTTTGAAAGTAGGCATATCAAGTGTTTTTCTGATAAATTTACACCTATGCTATTAACAAGACACATAAATAAATAATTTCATATTTTTTAATCGTCACGATGTCTGTTTAGACTGGGCTCCGAAACGGCTGAAATAATTTTATTGAAAGGCTACATTATTTTTTAAACTTATGTCGTGCTTGGAATAAACTTTCTCATTCTGATATAGGTTAATATAATAATATTCTGTGAGTGCGGCATATAGGTTGTGAATCTTGTGATGGTTGACGAACTTTTAATCTCAAAAACTGTTTACTTATAAGAAACATTGATATTATTGGTTGCTGCTCCGCTCGTAGGGTGATGATTTATACCTTTCTTGTGAATCAGTCTATTTATTAGTGAAAACCGTATCAAAATCGGTCCAGTAGTTTTTCAGTCAATTAGTCCCAGAAATACCAACATCCATTTTTATATATATAACTTTTATCAATTCTTCTGCTTCTTAAAGCTTTCATAGTAGATATGTAAATGTACCTAATACACACATACAATTTGACACTACAACATATTTACTTAATTATTTGGAAATAATCGCCACCCCACTCACGGTCCCGTAGCCTTCCCGCCCCAGCGATGTCATCATGTGTTGTGTAATTGCGGTACCCTAAAATCGTTCATCTAATTGGAGATCAAAGGGACTTCCCTGTTATAGTGGTCCATCCCACTGATGACCAGGCTGTATATTGTTTTTGTCAATTACAAAATAATTTGGCCGGAATAATGTTTAGGGTGTTCATGATAGTGGAATTTTAGGTCTTTTATGTCTATAGGCTTAGGTACTCGTTTGAAGGGTATTGAGGCAGTTCGTTAAAAAGGGGATGAAGCTAAATCGCCAATCGTAGATTTGTTTTTCATATAAGTAAATCAAGTTTAAATTAAATATATACATAATGAAGTATATGGCAAATAAAATTAAAAATCACAAACTCGTCTTTTCGGTCCAAATGAGTAATGCTGTATGATTGACAATAAAAATTAGTTAAGTAAATTAAAATTAATAATTAATAATGATAAAATAAAAGTTAAATTATAGATATAGAATCCTTTCATTCAAGAAAACGGGACGGGGAAGGGTTGCCAGGAATTTCATTCCAAGAGGGGTAGGCAGATACAATCGAATGACATTTGTTACGATCTTGACATTCTTTTATATTCATTATACTTTTCATACATACAGTTCATATTTGTGTATAATTTCTACACGGACGAAGCGGATAATTTCAAACCTATCTATTCTATTCTATACTAATATTATAAAGATAAAGAGTGTGAGTTTGTTTTTTCTTCTTCACGGGTTGCTTTACGGCTCAGGGTACCCATCGGAAGACCAAGTCTTCATCTTTTAGCCGATGGTAATTGTGAGGCTATACCTAACGAGTGGCAGTGATATGGAAAAGCCTTCAAATGTGGTTTGTCGGCATACATAATATTTAATTGTGAAAAGTAAACCTGAAAACTAGGGTCATCGATTCTTCTTCTTCTCAGTCGTGGTGCTCTTGACAGAGCAGTCGTGGTCAATCATGGCGGTCCACAGCGCGAGGCACCGTGTAATGACTCGCCATGGTTAACTTTCTTGGGAAGAATAGTGCAGTGGTTTCCCCTTGTCGTCTGCACCAGACATTTTGAGACTATTTAGTTCTTCAGGCTCGCTGTAGCCTCTTCCAGCCAGTTGCCTAGCTAGGTGTACGGTTATACCGCCATTGCTCGGTCGCCAGAGCCTCGTTTGTTGTCTAGCAGAGGGTACCGCAAGCGTGCAGGTGAGGATGACATTTGGGGTCGGATAGATCTTATTCCGTTCTCCCCCTTACCCCACATTTCACGGTTATGAAGCTACTATTCCAGATCGACTTTTTTTAATTAATTAAGACTGTTCGGGATTTGTAACTTAAACGGAAAGATGTTATTCTTTCGCACTTCGAGAATTTTCACGGGAGAAGTCGGAGCCGATAGCTAGTATTATATAAGTATATT
The DNA here is from genome assembly GCA_963924495.1 of Nemapogon koenigi. Lineage (NCBI taxonomy): Eukaryota > Metazoa > Arthropoda > Insecta > Lepidoptera > Tineidae > Nemapogon > Nemapogon koenigi. The sequence continues at coordinate 7,785,791 of OZ004646.1, forward strand.
ATAATATGTTAGGCAAGTAAAATTTGTATTGAATTGTCGCTTACCTTTACCGTTCCTTTTACCGTTTTCAATCAATAAACTAACTTATACAATGTCACATATGACGCATTCCGAATAGATTTTATTGCATATTCATGCTTACTGTATGGTGTATACTTATTACGACTGTATTTCAATTTCATATTTGTATCTATACACATAAATAAAATTGAATTTTCTGTCCGTTATTTCAGAATTAATACAAAAGTTTCACCCACTTTGGATTCTATTCTGGACAACTTTTTCGTGAGAACTTTTAAGACAGGATTTTTGTTTAGGTTTTCCTGTTATATTTCCTATTTTTTTCAATGTTTAGACTCAGTAGTTTCGGAGATAAGGGGGGAGTAACGCTCAATTTTCGTATATTTTCTTTAATATAATTTAAATTAAGAATTTTAAAATTATAAAGAAATTATTTGTATTTATTATAACGAGCCCTTTTATTTGATATGTCACATGGTACCTACACTTCCAAAAAATTTCGTATATTTTCCCTCAAAATCGAATTTCGATTATTTAAGCTATACGTCCATGATTGGGCTATCAAACTCTTAATTAATGTAACAAATTTCAAGCTTTTTCATTCAGTAGATTCGGAGAAAATAAGCTGTGTGTGACAGACGGACAGACAGATAGACACAAAAGTGATCCTGTTATTTTATCGGATATACGTAGCACTAAAAACGTAGTTTTATATATGCTTTTTCGTTTAAAGGTCCCACTTAGATATTGGTATTTATTTTGAAATCACAAACAAACACTTCAATTTTATTTATTTGAATAGATTTCGCAATTTTTAAGGTGGTCATGATTTACTTTACAAAAACATTTAAAATAAATTAATGTTTGAAAACAACGTATTAAAACAACTTTGACACAGATACAATGAAAACAGTGAAAATGAGAACCAGCCACTTAGCACCGGACACGATTGTGCGCTATCAAACGGAATTTAGATTGAGATGGTATTATGCATTAGGGAGCATACATTTTTATTTGTTTTAATGTAGAAAAATCTTTGATCTTCATCAATAAATTATAGTATAAAAAAATCACAATTAAGAGTGTCTGTATTTTTCTTAAACTTAATTCCTTACACGTAGTTAACGAATTTTTTTTACCCTACATATAAAAGTTTCAATTCAAAAAGACATGCAAAAATTGTTTATATAAGACAAGTCTAGAAAAACGGATCATACGTGTGTGTATGTCTTGATTTATGTAAATCTTTGATTGATTGATTTGTAATAGTGACGTATCACTTAGATTTCGCCACTTTTTGGACTTTTGCTAGTATCAACTATATTATTTTTCCCTCTTTCATTGGTTGATGTAGTTAATTGATTTGTAATAGTGATTGTTTCTATTCTGTACAACGTGTGTACCATTAGCCGTTGTATCGCGGGCCAGTTAGCACTTAGATTTCGACACTTTCTGGACATTGACTCAGAATCAATTGCGGCATTGTTTCACAGGCCGACGCTCCCTTCGGCACTTTAGTTCGATCTTATTTATTTATCAGTTTACGGCTCCGGTTAAAACTGTTACACTGTACTCATCTGACACCTGCTTTGTGCGTTAATGACGTAACCGTTTCACACCTTGAACCCTTTATCCTTAGGCAAATTAGTTATTTTTTTGGAAATTGCAATGTAGCTTTTTGTTAGTTTTGTAAAGCAATATGTTATTTTAATGGCAAAATTTCTACTGATATTATACTTAAATGCGAAAGTTAGAATTTTTGAAAGTTTGTATATTTGAGATAAAAAAATTTAAAGGTACCTAACATTATAAAAAGTGTGAAACAATCTGGATTAAAAGTAGTCATCCTAACTATAGATGAACGAGTAATTAGTTGAACGAAATCTAGAATGGCACGAAAGGTGATAAAACAGACGTGATTAGAAGAGTTGACTAAGGGTGCTCCAGAAAAAATCTGTGCCATTTTAAAGATTGGCAAAGCAAATGAAAGCACCCGAAATCGTCAAATATGTCATGCGACAATGACAATAATGTTGTGAATGAGGTAAAACTGGTGAAAGATACCTCTTAGATCGTAGTAACATGATATATCTGGTTTCTGTATACTCTAAAGTAATTAGGGCGTGACGATATATATAGTGTCTTCTTATGATTAATTTTATTGGTCATTTTGGCAGATAATTTAATAATACAGTCTTAGTACATATTCATAAATCAGTAATTAGTAACGATGGAGCGATAAAATATCTTCAGTAATACATAAAGGAGTTACTTCATAAACGTGTTTATGTTGTCACATATTTACTGTTGTGTGTGAACTCAAAACAGGTCAAATTTTATCGAGATCGCTATACTTTAGCGCACTGGCAAATAAGTGCTTTTAGTAGTTTTCATTATTTGTCAACATTTTTCATTCAAAAAATAGCAGCTGAAAATTTTACACTTTATCAAAGACTCTCTAATTTATGATCTCTGTTATAAATTTCTTCAATAGAAATTAATCAATGTCTAATTTATATCTTTCTCAAAAAATTGTAGGTAATGTCTCGAATTTGATTAAGAAGAATGCATTTGAAGGGGGGTCTCCAGCACACTCATTATGCAAATTTTGAAAAAAGTCTGGAAGATTGGGTTAAATATATTTAGGTTTACCTATTTTAGGAATAAATTGAGAACAATTTTCTTCTTATACACCGTAATGTTTGAAAAAATAATCTAATATTTAATTCGTATTAGGCTTTTGCTTTGCAATGAACTTTTATCATTCAGCTTGTGACCACTTATGCAATTGGCAAATAAATCTTTTCCATATTACTTTGCTAAGTTATGGTAAGCAATTTTAACATGTCCTACGGCGGTATACATGATTCTATTATTTTTGTTTCAACGTTTATCTCGTCGATGACTTTTCTGTTGTTGTCATTTTAAGATTATTAGAAATACATTGGTACTTACTTTACGAAGATGGAGTTGAAAAATATACCTATGTCTCTTCATTAATTTAGTATCATTGGGGGTTATGTTAAAATATAAAGTCAATGATTATCAATATTCAAACTAAGTTTCCAGATTTTGTGTCTATCGATTCTAATTTTGATCGATTCTCGTATCTTATCAAATATAAGTTCCCTACGTTACTGTATACGTATCAGATGTCGATAATAGTCATAAAGTTTAAAATTATCAATCTTATCTATTTTCGTATAAGTATTATCAATTATTCATTTGTACATAAGTAACTTATTTTTTGAAACTACAATTTTCTCTGTTGAATTGCCCAAGCTGTTTTAGCATTGCTGATTTGCCAACGTTGAGGTCGTCGTCGAATCTGCATTGTAAATAGAAAATAGTAAAGTGCTTGGTCGCTGCACTGTCTTAAACTGTTATTTAGTGTCAACACACACTTGTCCACACTTCATCTCTAGCGGAAATTATGCGTTCATGCATTAGACGTGCAGTAAGTAGCTATAAATACTGCGCCGATTGCCAGAGATGCATGGTTTGACCGATGGCCAAGGCTTCGTGTGTTCTATAAGAATTTACCCATTACCTTCATATTTAAAGCGGTTAAACATATTTTATTTATGTTTCAGTTAGGTTAACAATAAATTATGAAATTAACCACATTAGTTGGTTTTACAAACGTCGTATAGCGTTATAACATGACCTTACAGCACATCTTCAATAAATGAACGGTATATTCCTTATTCCAACAGACGATGGAAAGAGTATTTTAAAAGCGTTTTGTACATTGAAACAAATTACAACATTATTTTGAGCTCATAAACGATGTACTTAACAATTTGTATATAAATGTCACGTCCTTCTTTTCACATGAGATAATTGTTTAAAATATCAAATACATATAATATTGTATTGACTCAGACAACAATATTTGTAATTAACGTAATATTTGCGTCATACTAAACGATAATTTGCATAAAGTAGTAACTTTATTTGCTCACAAACATGTCATGGTAAGTTTGAAGGTTCATTTTCTAATAAAACTCAAAGTGCGATATTGAAGCTAGATCAAAGACTATTATAATACACAATAGTCTATCAAATCACAATAATAACTAAAGTCCATCACATAATATGAGATATGGGACACTACGGCCTTGTTCCAAATGGTCTAATAGTGTTTCTTGGTATAAATGGCCTTATATCGCACACTATTTATATAATCTTTGACAAATTATATACAAGTATTGTACTAAGCTGCAATAGCTTCTTCAAAAACGTCAACAGATATGTTTAAAAAGTGCTTCAGAGGGAACGTAAAGCCTGGCATCAGCACTTCGTGCAGCGACCGGATTGTCCCTGATGTGGTGTCCCTATCTATGCCGCAAGGTATAAATGCCATGCCGTGATAGGAAAAACTTAAAAAAACATTAGGCGTTTCTTTTACTTTCGACATCTTTTACGTGAGGAATACAAAGCAATTTCTGTTGCCCTTGACTTGATGCTTTTGGTTTTCCAATTTTATACAAATGCGTGGTCTTATGGTCTACCACATACTTTTGCGCTTGATGGTCCTCGGCACCAGGTCTGACCATAACTGCCCTATTTTAAAAATTAATTCTAAATTACCTCAAAATATTTTAAAAAGCAAAATTTATTAGTAAATATTTTCAAAATGTCATTGTCACCCATCATTAATGCAACCGTGTTATTATAACGTGTATTTTACAATATTTATTTATTCAACCGGAAGGGGAGAGTCTGTAATTGGCACATCACAATGGAGATTACGCGACGAAGTTTAGTCGTCGAGTTTTGTGATTCAAATATAGTCGCTTCACAGGACCACAATACAGAGCCTGTTATGTTAATATTATTGTCATTTTATACAACTTTTTGACCACAAAGTCACTTTTCTCATAGAACCCTACTAAATTCTAACTTCCGCATACGTTTATTATCAACTTCACTCTTTAATTGTGATGATTTTATACAAATTAATGTTAAATTTGTGAGTCTCTTGTTATTTTACTTTATTAGGTATTCATGATTGACTGAACGAGCACACATAAGTACTTAATCCTGTTTCCCCCATGAACGCTTCAATAAACTCGCTTTGCGGTTTTGGGGGAATTGATTGAAAGTTCGTTGAGGTATGTTTTCATCATTCTGTGCGTTACTGAAGAGAATTTACAACGTTATCCTTTTATGTTGAATCGGAATTATTTGAAACTAGATTATGTCCATGGCTTCCTTGATAATATTGGGATTGTTGAAAGTTTCATTAAAATCCTTACAGCCGTTTCAGAACTTATTCTTGACAAACATTGGGATAGACTGACAGACAGATATTTGTACAAGTCTTGAACCGAAACAGATTTTTGAAGAATAGGCCTCATCTCACTTTGTCAACTTATAAGTCATTTTAGCAAGTGCGGAGGGGTAAGCGGACTTCATAAGCGTCAACGGACAGACGTTTGACTCGTAATAGCAACAGGCGATACTCGGCAAGCATCAATCTTCGCGATCGTCGCTGTCGACTTGGACGCGCCCCCCGCGATTAATCACCACCGAGAGCGTTTTCGATTAGCGCCGTATCGTCTAAACAAAAAAACCGTTCCAATTATGAATGATTGGAGCGTTTCATTTGTTTAAAGTGCGTTTACTGCTTTGGTGGTCAAGGCATCTGAAGTATGCTCTGAAAATTATCAGACTGAAATCTGTCCCATGAGAAACCGTTCCAATTTTGAACAATTGGATCGTCTCGTTTCTTTAGAGTGCTTTTACTGCTTTGGAGGTCAAGTACATATCTGAAAATTATTAGATTTTGAAACCTGACCCATTAAACCGTTCAAAATCTGAACGATTGAAGCGTTTCCCTTGGTAAAAGCAAGTTTTAGCGTAATTTTCATCCATTTAATAATTTATAATTCAGATTTTTATGTTGTCTTTAAAATTTTGAATAGTGTTTATTTCCTTAGCCATAGTGAGCGTTGACATTATTCGCCGACCTAGACCTTCCTATCTTCAATTTTATTATGTATGGCAAGTTGGCAACAAATAACAATTGTATTCTGCCTGATTATTCTGACTCGACAATCCGAGTTTATTATAGTTTCTATTATAGATGATGGAAATAGAAACAATCTTAAATAAATGAAAGAAAGCAAATTCGCGTCACCTTCCAAGTGACCTAGATCCGTCACTAGTGCACAATGGTCAGTTTTAATGAGGCAAGTGGACAAATATATTAGACGGAAACAGGAAGTGTCAAATGGCGTTTCGTTGTCGCTCGCGGCACAGATCACCGTACCACTAAGTGCTCAATGTAATTGTTCCACCAATGCAAATAACCCGCTGTTTGATTGTCTGTCTTTAGTTTGAACGGGCCTTGTTCTTCACACGTGTTGTTCGCGCCGTGTCATCTCCGCTCCGTTTAATATTGTGTACGTCGCTCTTTTACTCGTTTATGTACTCTTACATGAAAGTTGATTTTACAGAGTTACAAATTTGATATCGAAGTGTTCATCTGCTTCTAATCCTTCTTAACGTAGTAGTGGTTTTTTAATTTATTATGTATCAACAATGTATATTCTAAGTAGGAAACGCAATATTTAACAAAGTCTCCATTTAGTAAGTTGCCTATCAAAATAAATGAGTGTGCCCACCAAAACATGAGACGTCGTTGAACGTACATACTAGTAAAATCATCCAGTTTTTTGGACTCTAGTGAAGATTGAACCCTGGTCCTCCGGTTTGAAGTTTAATGTTCTATATTTTCTTTGTTCCCTTTTCCATAGTATGTTTTAGTTGAGAGACAATGTGCAGTCACTTCAGCTTAAAGCTTTGTGAAGAAAGCATTAGACGAATCTGGATTCGTGCAACTAGTGTTGTAAAATAAAGGAATCAGAGCGGCTTATCCCCAAGACGAACAACATATTGATGTATATATAGTAGATAAAGAAGCTATTAATAAAAGAGAACTTAAAAAGCACATTTCTTTAAAATATTTGTTGACAAAGTACAATTTGTATTGCTTTATTTGTCTTTTATCATTTTACCGTTTAGCAGATAACACCGTTATCAAGTAAATAAGTCATCCATGACTGCATTAGGTAGGTGCACTTAAATGACATATACTGCCGTAATTATTGTCCCTGACACGTTCACTTCACAACGGGAAGCGTCACATTTGCAAGTTACAGCGATAGTTACTCACATTTAACTTTAGTTCTTTAATTATTCATGATAGTAAATACGGTGGCGTACATGTGTGAATATAAAATGCTGGTCCGTCAACCCTATCTGCATTATTAACGTCATGGGAATAAAGAAAAGTTGAAAATGCAGTTGGCATGTTTTGTCCAGTTATAGGGGTGCACGTGTCCAGTGTGCATGGATCATTGAACGACAAATCGTCAACAGAAATTGAAAACTTATGTCTGCATCTGCAGCATATTTTACCAGACAGTTGAACCCATCCATACTAACGGAAGCACGACCGGCTGACAATGTCTAGTTTCCTAAACTGTCTAAAAAGATAAAGAAATTTCCGGTTTTCATGTATCCTCGAAGCTAAAAACACTTAAATTTGGCACCAAATTAGTACATACATATTTAACTATGACATTTAAAAGATATATGAAGTCTTTGATTCAAAAATATTTTGCTCAACTTTGGATTCAAATCCGCGATCGTCTACTTCGTAGATAGAATCCTGTAAAACTAAAGATAGACATACATTACATATTAAGCAACATGATTCATGAAACACTGATTCATAATCGTAGATCCGAAACAATTGAATGCAGGCACCTCAGACCAAATAAAAACACCTACTTATATAATAAGTAAGGATTTATTGAAACTCAATAATTATGTAAAGCAGGCGTCCGCACTTCTTCTAAAAATAACAGAGGTCCATTAAGTGCAGCAACAGGCTTGCCACCTGTTCTGTTCAATATGGACAACTGGCAAAAAGTGGACACTGTTACTGGTATCTCTGGCCACACCGCAAGGTATAAGGCCGTGAAGGTGTGTGTGTGTGTGCGTAATAATTATGTAAAAACTTAGCATAAATCTAAATAGTTCTTTAGATGTTACAGTGTTTTAAAATAATGTCGGGTGGTAAAATACATAATGTTAATTTTATTGCATTTCAAAATTGTTTAATAAATAATTTTATATTTTCTTTGTTACAGTTATATGAAATTAGCGACGATCCACAACGAAAAGAGTTCCTGGATGACCTTTTTTCTTTTATGCAGAAACGAGGTAAGTTCCACACTTTAAACTTTGTTTATTCCCAATTTACATGACATCAATTGAGATAAGTCGTAAACTATGACAAATAGGTAGAGTAGTTGACCAGTGTAGAAAAGTTGTCATTAATATTAGTAACAATTTTAGATCTTAACTCAAGATTAGTTCAGAAGATAGTCTAAATATCGGTCATCGGATGAATAACGATATAATATCGTGAGTTATTTGATGTGGGATCGATAAGGGCGCGAATGATGGACGATCTACGAATAAGGCTTTGAAGTCACTATTTGTAACAAAGAATAATATTGAGCTATTTAATCAAATTGTTCATGTAACAATTAGATTATAAATGGTATAATCATATACGAGATCTTGAAAAAGGGTTTAACGATTTGGTGTTTGGTTTCTGGGAGTGATGATCGACTTAGATAGGTCATAGGTGTCATTACCGGAAATGTTCATGTTCAGGGGTTGTTATGACATCGGTGTTTTAAAAAATTTTAGGAGGAAAGCTCACAAATAATAAGGAAGTTCGGTTTGTTAAATAAATCTATCTATCACGCCTTTTATTCTAAGGCCTTCTGCTACGATCTTGTCATACCTCTTTCGCTTCTTTTATATTTATCATACCTTTCATACATGCTAGGCGATTGCGTGCACTTTGAACATTGCCTTCAATCAATATTTTTTATATGTTTAATAAAATTACACCTAGTTCATCCTCTGTCAACATTCCCTTTTACTTCTGCCATATTAACCTTTTTAGACAATATTTTATCCCTCACTATTTCAATGTATCCAAACCAACGTAAACTACTTTAGTCACAACATCATCTTTCATTCCGCATTCTTCAATTAAAACGATATGACCAAGAATTGATACAATTTGCAGTCTAATTGGTTTGTTTCCATTAAGTATTTTATATATTGCTCTCAATATTTGGTCAATAATGTAGTGCTAATCCTTATTTATATTGTTCTGTCAAAAATAACAACGTAAAATAAATCCAGGCTCCAAGAATATTATAATGCACTTAACGACTTAAATTTATTATGCCCATATTGCCTGCGCTGGTCATTTATTATTTCATGCAGTATTAATTAAGGTTATAGAAGTGTTACAAACAAAACGAGTGTGGGAATTCGCCATATGGGCCTTATCCATGGAGATAATCATTATAATTTTAAATATCATAATAGAAATAATTAAGAAGATATCGCTTGATCGCCTCGAGCGCTCGGATCGTGCGCGGGCGCATGATTGATAACTATTGAACCGTCTCTTTCTAAATTGTACTATTATATATTGTCTGTCCTTGTTTGGTTTTAATTGACTTTGTTGTAAAAGGCGCCATCATTGTCGCTAGATCATGTTGATATTTCATCTACCTTGTTATAATTTACCATTGATTTTACTAATACGTTAGCACAAGTTTCTTGCATCTCGTGATCTCGTCCTATCGCTACCAAATATCTCTAATATTACTATTATTGTTAAAATCAGATGCGTACTGTCCCAATTCCCATTGAAATTAGCTCGATGCGTGCTATATTAAGTAGGTGCTTAGCCTCTTTGAGCTGTATCGTTCTTCTGCCGGGCAATATGCAAATTTTTGTTGTTGCACTTATCGAACCATTCTTCACCGCTACACCTTTGTTCATGCCAATTTGAAAGTTCGTGAACGAGAGAGCTGATAAATGGTTATACAATTTATTGAGAGTCTGATAAGAGAGGCAAGTCTGATCTCGATTCCAGATACTCTCAGCGTGTAATCTGGGCGGTCTGCAATCTGTTTCAATTACCCGTTTGGTCTGTAAACTGCGGTGCGGACGGTCGTATCACAACAGCAACGCCCTTTTAATTGATTTCACAATCTGAAACACTGATGAAGCTATTAGGTTTTGTTTTACAGTAGCCTTTTTTAAATTGCATGGATATTTGATCCTTGTGATTTGCCCAAATGTATCTTATATGCAAATAACGTTTTTGTTTTGAAATTTGGATGCTATTTATAACATCGGCATCGCTAGAAATACTATTTTAGTCATAAGTAAATAAAATAAACGAAATTCTGATAGAATTCGTGTTTGTTCCATCAACGTCAATTTAAGTAAATTTTTAGATAGGTAGTAGCGACTATTTTTTAATTAGAAGATCTTCAAATACCTCAATATCATTAGCTCAATGAGGATGACTTTTGTCTTTCTCTGGGTACTTGAGGACTAGTAACACTGTTCTTAGGAGTCCTAAGATATCCGTGATAGATTTTTTTAATACTAGCTTTTTGCCCCGGCTACTCCCGTGGAGCCCATATCAACTTTCATCCCCTATTATAGTCTTCCCATTCAAAGCACTTTCAGTTTTTTCGATTTACCTTATGTCAACTATTACGAACATTAAAAAAATTGCCAAATCAGTCCAGCCGAGGTCCAGCCGTTCTTAAATGATGCGCTTACCAACGAACTGCATTTAATTTTTATCTATACATACATACATATAGATTATTTTTTATAAATTATCTCAGTTTTTAGTTTTATTGGTTTTATAAAATTGCTTTTCTCTTAGAAAACGATTCACATCCATTTTTAACCGACTTCCAAAAAAAGAAGGAGAAGGTTCTCAATTCGGACCGTATTTTTTTTTTTTTTTTTGTATGTATGTACATCGATAACTCCGCCAATTGTAAACCGATTTTGATGGTTTCTTTTTTAATCGACAGATAATTCTTCCGGATTGGTCCCATTTTTATCTCATAAAAATTGGTTCATTAGTTTTTCAAAAATTTTTAAAAAACTGACTTTATAAGTACATTTTTCTTAATATCTCGATAAAATATGTACCGATTTTGACGACTTATTTTTTTAAGACATAATAATTTCTCGACATTATCTCACAGACATATGACGAAAATCGGTTCAGTATTTTTTCAGAAATTCAGAAATTAATTTCTGTTTACGGCTGAAAATTATGTATCAGAAAAAGCCTTAGCAACGGTTGCTATTGACACGAAGTTGTCAATTTTCGTGACGATGGTCTAGCGGTTAAATGTAATAAGGTGCATAGGATGCACAAGTACATGGTTCAAATCACATCCACAAGGGTATTTTTAAAAAATTTTTAATCAATATTTTTTTAGTTGCGTTATTATTTGTCTCTCAAGGCAGCAAAATCACTTAAAAAGGTAAAATAAACCTTTTAAAAAAAAGTGCACCGACTTCAAAAATTTGCACTGAAAAGTAAGAAATAATAAATATTTCGTCGTAGAATTTGAAGACGGTTGGTGCCAAATTAGAAACAACTTAGTTCCCAAATTCACTAATCTAGACAATTTATTAGGAACCTACGATCATCAGTACATACAAACATAGATTATATTGAACAGATCTTTATCTTCTTAGATATTTACTTAGTTTTGTATCCTAATTTGGCACCAACCGTCTTCAAATTCTACGACGAAATATTTATTATTTCTTACTTTTCAGTGCAAATTTTTGAAGTCGGTGCACTTTTTTTTAAAAGGTTTATTTTACCCTTTTAAGTGATTTTGCTGCCTTTTTTTGAAGTCGGTGCACTTTTTTTTTAAATGTTTATGTTAGATATGCTAATAAAATACTTCCATGTCCTTACAGTAATTTTATTGTATTATTTAAATATTATAACAAGGATTATTACTAAATAATATACTTTTATATTATATTATTTTCCATGTTTTTCTTCTCTGACAGACATCTATTTTCTTCACTTTAGCATTGCAAAATAAAATGAAATCTAATGTATGCTGAATGCTAATGCAAATAGACCATCATGACGACAGCGAATATATTTAAACTTTCAACGACTAAACTTGTGTCATTTATGAATGAAACTGGTTTCCCTTGAATGAATCCTTCCAAGAAAGAGTCCGCATCACTGAGGATTAGAGCAAACATGATGCTTTTTAATTAGAAGAATTAATTATACTTGGTTGTTTAATATGTAGTCCGTGGAGCCATCACTCTGGCCGATGATCTCTCAGTATTAATAATGTTTTATCATTTATTATTGTCGGTGAGTAATGAATGACACGCCCCGCGACCGCTCTCCTCCGTCTTTGTCTCTCATCATTGTGGATCGATTACTTTTTATCCTTTTCGGATGTAAACGCTCAAGATTATGTAAATTTTTAATCAAACTGTGGCGATACAGTGTGGGTGTTCCGGGCAATCGATTTATTCAAATTCAGAGCATTGTCACGAACTTTCTGTTTAGATGTATCAATTTGTAAATGGTAATGGGTATGCATTGTGACGATTCGAAGCTGGTTTTTAGGAGCTGATTAAAACGATAATCAAAACTTATAAACAGTTGCTTCTAATTTTGTCCCTTTAGGTTTTTATGTTTGTAATTTGTAGGAAATCTTTTTAAGAAAGGATATTAATGAAAATGGGAAAGGTGGGGATAAGCCATGTCTACCACGTGATCGTGCGCACCTCGTTAGCAGCTGATTGATCGGCCATCGGTTCGCTCCCGGCTCACTAGTTTATACATCATGGTTAAATTGTAACCATCTAAAACATCTTAGCGTTCGAGTTGATTAGATATTATTACAATTTTAAGCTAAAAATGTGTTCGATTGAATATTTGTCATTAAATAAAACATTAAATTCATTTATTATAGTAACTTTACTTTGTAAGTTCTTTTCTAAATATATTTTTACATGGTAATTTATTTCAATTTCCATACCACAGATTATACTAACTAAATAAAATATGATATAATATAATAACTACACAGGAATCGTAAATATATTTATCTAACTTTACATAGCCCTCGAATTAGATCTTATTTTAATTGACACTTTATTGGTAAAAATGTACTTATTTATAAAAATCAATATAACAAATAATCAATTATGTGATTACATATATAAGAATTCTACAAATTATGGTAAGGGTAAGGCAGCTCCATCGTCGAGGCCAAATGATTTGGCGTCTTGTACCACGAATGCACATACCTACTTGTAGCTCGTATTATTGAGATAATGATTCTTGATCTTAGCCATCCTATCACTGTATACTTATAGATCTGCCCCAACGGTCAGCAAAGGCTTCACCAAAATGTTTCACGAAGGTACTAATTTGTGGTGCAAAGACTCCATCAACAGATGCCACAAGTGGAGTGAAAGTAGCATGTCTCGTCTTTTAATTGACACTCCTAAAGATAACCCGTTTATTCACTCTTAACATAATTAATCCAAAACACTTGTTTGATAATGATATAACTTTGGTCCAATATACCAAAAAGTAAAAATTTGTAAATTTGGTCAAAGTAAGCTTTGTGTTTATAAAAATCATCCTTTACATAAACATCTATTGTTTCACTTGTTAATAGCGAGTGTGGTATAACTAATAACATCTCATTCGGATTCATTTCCCGTGATTAATTATCTGTTTAATCGATATAAGATGTTGTGCCAACAGCCTTATCGAAATTTTAAAAGCCTTAACTATCTTCAAACGGTCAATTAATTTTAAATTTAATCATAGTTGTTTAAAGTTTAGTTTAGAAAGAATAGTTGCTGCTTTGGTAGATTAGGTTAGGGTTGATCTATCAAATTATTTTTTACACGTCTCATTGAAGATAGCTTTTGTTAGAAGTTTAATTTGTGTCTTTAACAGACGGTTCGCTTAATTCGATTTCAAGATCGGACTTAGCCATTTGTTTTTGTCTGCATCTCGTTTTGAAGTGATTGCTTGAGAGTGTTGATTGATTATGGTCGATCTGGATTTTGGTTCAGTCCTTTTAATGTGTTCTAATCTTTTAGTTGTAATTTAAAATGCTTGATATTTTGTAGCTTTAGATAAAGTAGATAAGAGAGTCCGCTTCATGTGTGGGTTTATCATACAGACGAAAACATTTCGCAAACGAAATATTTCATTAGCCAAACTAGTGGGCTTTAAGCTATGTTTGCATCATAATCATCCCATAGATACAATCGCTTTTATTGGCCATATATCATCGGCTGCTATATCCACAATAGATGAAAACTATCTGCATTTTGATATCCTTTTAAAATTAAATACTTAAATCCAGAAAGTGATATAATATAACTTATACCATGTCATAGGGTTGGTCCTACGCAACATTCGTAAATAGCACAAGATTGATGGTGTGAACGACATTCCACATTCCGTAGTGCGATTAAAACAAGGGAGAAGATTGATGTATTCTGTTCTGCCGTCTCATGTGACAACCCTGTCTAATACTGAATTTTGAATATACAATTACACTGCGTATTACTCTTGTTATTTTAACCTACTATTGATGTAATTTAAAAGGGACAGAGGATTAAAATAGGACTAAAACCGGTGACAGGATTTTCTATCCCGTTACAGAAATTAAATTCTAAAACATTATAGAAACGTTAAATCAGTATTGGGAGATAAACTGTCTACAATCTTATAGGAAATTTTCTACCATCTTATTAAATCTTAAAATTATTAAATACTAACTTTTATCCCCTATTAGATATCTCTTAGTTTCGGAGATTATCTCATACATCCAATCTTACAAACTTTACCTCTTTATAATATTAGGGTAGAATGTAGATCATTAAAAATCATAGAGGGAGTCAAGACATAAGTTAACTAAGACTTTGTTAAACGTCCGAGATCTTTGAAACCAGTATTGACAGATTTAATTTACATATGCCTGCTTTTTTTTTTAGTTTACGGACTTTCTTCTTTTCTCCTTAATTCTTCTTATCTATTCTACTGCTCCCGTATCTTCGTTCTCGTCTAATAAGTCCTCTCGTCCCATCAGATGCTGTAATGCTCCTTCCCCTTCTCGAATCTTACATTTATTTCCTTCAATACTTATTTCTCCTCCATATTACCGCACGTGAGCCTTGCTACCAGCTTCAGCTTTCTTTCTTTTTCATCTCTTCAATATACCTTCTTATTATTTTTATATTTTGTTTTCGAAAATAAATAAATAAGTACTTACCTAATAAATAATAATAGTAACTTTTTTTTTTTTTTTCTCTTCACGGGTAGCTTTACAGCTCCCGAAACCGTGTTACGGTTCCAGGGTACCCAGCGGAAGACCTAGTCACCCTCGTTTAGCCGATGGTATTTGTGAGGCTATATCTAACGAGTGGCTAGTTCTGTTGAGATATATTTTGATAGAAAAGCCTCTAAGTGTGGTTTGTCGGATTATGTACATAAGTTTTTAATTAAAAAACCCATTGGTACATGGCCGGGATTCGGGATCGAACTCGGGGTCTGTCTAGTAAATACCAGGCGTCTTAACCACTCGGCCACCGACGCACCTTAATAGTAACCTAATATAAATATTGACCCCCAAAGCCCCTTACCACAAAACTGTATTTAACTAGTATTTAGTTTAAACATAGTTCTGTCTTAGTCTTTCATATTGAATGAAAGATTTGTAAGAGACTGATAAAACATAAAATATTTGTTAAACACCGTTTTATGGTATGGCCCCGAATGATTCCAATATTAAAACTGTAGGTATTGTGTGTGAAGTGAGAATACAAAAGGTATAACACTGTTAAAAATGCTGAAAAAACACTTTGACGGTCATTCTGGGCCAATAACGGCACAAGAATCAATGACAATGTGCAAGTCAGCCTCCATACAGTTTTTGCCCTTATTTGAATCCCTAACATTTTGTACTTTTATAACTTTGAAACAATATAAATTGAATAATTCTATTTTTAATACTTTGTCTCTTTCTTTTAGTTTAAAGTATTTTGTAATCACTAATCAGTTTCAAATTCCCAAACAAAAAAAAATAGAATTGGACTGTCTGTGATTTTAAAATTATTAATTTCTAAGTGGAATAAATGCTATGGTGTATAATAATGTTTAAAACAGAAATAGATTTCGTCAGTCTGTCTGACCAATTTGACCAAATATGCTCTGAAACGACTAAATTAATGTTGATGAAACTTTCAGCGTTCCTGGATAATCAAACTGATTTTGTTTCATCTCTAAAACTTTCTAACCCTAAGTTATTATTGTTATGCTCTTAAGGCAGGCCTGTTCCAAATCGCAAATTTTAACTAAATTTACCTTCCCCCGCTCACCTCGTTTTGTATTTTCATTTTCATTAGAATTTCAAATAAATGTACTAAGAGAAACTTCTGTACGTTGTTGGTACTATTGTTTCAAGGGCCACAGTTTTTTATCTCCTATCCTATAGAATGAGAGATTTGTCAAAGTATGGCTTGATTACAAGTTAAAATTACACCGACGTTTAATAGTAAATTATTTATTACGATTTGTAAATAATAATAACATACAATATAAAGCGTAATTGACCGCATCCGGAATGATGTCATTAGAGAAGAATGCGGAGTGAAAGATGAGATTGTGACTAAAATGAAGAAAAGTAGTTTACGCTGGTTTGGACACGTTGAAAGAATGAAGGATGAAAGATTGACTAAGAAGGTTTATGTGGCTGAAGTGAAAGGATATGCTGGCAGAGGACGACCTAGATGTACCTACTTTTATTGAACATATAAAAATGTATTGATCGATGGAAATATCAAAAATAACAATCGCCGAGCATGTATGAAAGGTATGATGAATATAAAAGAAGCGAATGATGTATGTCAGGATCGTAACAAATTGCATTCGATTGTCTCTGCCTACCCCTCTTGGGATGAAAGGCGTGATGATAGATAGATAGATAACATATTAATACTTGGAAATTTTAGCCCTTGATTATGAAACTAGTTACAGGCTGAAATATTCGTGATCGAACTGTAAACACGATATAACGAAGTCAAAAATCCGAAAATATCTTCACGACATATCTTTATCTTTAATCACATTCATGTCTAAAAGAATTTAGTAATTTCTAACTTTGAGATATTGTTGACTCACGCATGTTTAACCTGGTAGCCACTACCGGAATATTTATCTATTTGCCTGTGTCATACGTTACCCGTACCCACTGTTTTACGCAGTACTAAATATGGACGCATACACAAAATGCATATTAACTTATTTAAAATAGTAAACACTTGTATATGTGAAGGTATATATGTCTATTTAATAAATAACGACTTTACGCCCCCATATTATTGTTTTGTATAGTTAGAAGCGATCCACGCCAGGATTGTTCAACTTATGTTGATGAAAAAGCTTCGCTGTTTTTCCAACTTTCATATTGCAGATATGCGTCTGGCAAAACATACAATCTTTCTGCATAAATCTGATATTATCTAAGTGTACTGCATTATAGTGGCCTTCGATATATATAAAAGTAGATGGAGTAGCATCTCAGCGCTTTGACATACAAAGACGATGAAAAGCAGCGACAGGTTTGACATATAGTTTAGTTTAGCCCTATAGTTTTCCCGTTTTCCCAGTGTTTGTTGCGCAGTGGTGTGCCGCATTATTATTATTATAGGCTCCACAGAAAACCAGCGTCATGGCTGTACGTGTACATTGCGTGCAGTCTGACTGACAGTAAGCTGAGTGCCTTTTCAGTACATTATAATTTTGATATTTATATAAGTGCTGAATAAATTTTATTTCTTTCTTTCTATATATCCTGTTTGGCTATCTAACTGGCTAAATGTGGATATTGTTACCAAAGTCTCTGGCCTCAATTCTCGAATTTACAATTTTCGAATACGAATAAAAACGATTTACTCTTGAGTTGCTCGTCAACATTTTTCGAAAATATTTTACAGTGTATGCCTGAAAGATTATGATCGATTAATTATTTTTGTCGTGTTTTCATAGTAAAAATCTTGGGTGGTATTCTGTCGTGGTCGACGGCGTATCGGGATCAAACGCGCGTCGGCAGCTGTGTGATTCTTATACAAATAAAAGTGGAATTAATCAACACTCACTCGCTTTAGTGATTCCTTTAAGTGCGGTTTATCGATATTTTATATTACATCATTGGCATTGCAATTTACATTTCCTCGTTCCATGTTTAAAAACATTCCTTGTCAAAAGTTATGAGTAATAACTAATATAATTAAATATAATATTACAAAAATAATGAAACGATAATATAAATTAAAATTAATACGAAACAGAGGCAGTTTTCTCGCTCAACGAATCAGTTTAGCGATACAGCGAGGAAACGCTGCCAGGCCAGCATCTTCGGCACAATGCCACAGGGGCCTTTTTTAGATTTAATTTAACATTATATATTTTCTTTTAGTATAATTTTGTATATTTTGGTTATTGTTTATTTAATTTTTTGTTTAAGTTATGAAAATAAAATTTTTATAATGCGAAACTCATGCAGATGTAAAACTAGATCATTTCATGATATTTCCAACTAATAAATTGTCAATTTTATTTGTCAAACCACGCTTTACATTTAAGAATGTAAAATAAATTAGGAACTTTTCATGTTAATTTTTGCTTTAAATTTTGTATGCATTTAACGGTATCATGAAGTGGCCAATTATACGATCGGCCAACGACACATGATACTTTATTGAAGGAATAATAATGTGTATAGAAAAAATATTTATCGATATATTTTCAGGGTAATAGAACGTCACTACAAGTTTTTGTGAAATGTCGCTTGAGTTTCCTGTAAAAGTTTAGTAGCGGATTCGATGCTAATCTAGCGCCGAAATGTGTATTTATGAATATATCATAGTCAGAGATGAGTGTGCGTGTATATATTTTCTAATAAAAATGCCACAACATTAGTCGGCAGCGTTTACGACTCTATTAATATTTTTTTTATCGTTGCTTAAACGTTTCTTTTGTTTTTGTCCTCAATAAAATAGCCTGCTGTATACATTTACTGTAGTGCTTTGATCTCGCTATGACATGTCGTAACTTGAGATTTGAATTAACTACATAGATTTTATTATTGTATTATTTATATTTTGTTTATACTTAGTTAAATGTTAACATACTATATTTTGTTGTTGTGAATACCACTGCGATTACGCTTTGCTATTGTTTAAGATTAACCGTGTAATAAAATTATATATTTATTTATACTATAAACTAAAATGTAAGTGTTACCAAGATATATGAATTATTGACATTTTGCTGCATTCTACTAAGATTGAATTATAAATGTTAAAGTTTCGTTACAAAAAAATATTATCCTGTGCTTTGATATCTGTATATTATATCTTCAACGTCTCTTAACATCACTTCCCTTGATTCAAACATATTTTTATCGCTTCATATACGTTACATACACATCTGTTTTAAGAAAATAATAAGTAATATATCAACACTTGTTCTTTTGAATTCAAAAACATGAGATTAATATTCATATTAGGTAATAACCGGTTCTTTTTGAGGTACTTTATTAACGTATTATGATGCTAATGTTTATTGTCTTACAAATTTGGTGCCCATAAATGCAGACCACAGGGCTTTCTCGTTGGATTTGTTTTATTCCAGAGATGTTTCGCTTTAGTGCAACTCTTTGCATATTTTTAATGTTCATTAATAAAAGTCAAAATAACAGAGGGCGTGTTGCACTAAGAATATATCGTTTCGTAAGGATGAAGTTTCTTTGTTTTTAGCGAATAATAAAATTATTAATAATCCCAAATAAAGTAAAAAAATATTATAAAGCTATCATATCAAATGAAGGCAAAAACCAATAATGATATGATATATATGTTTAAATAAACAATTTGGTTAAGAAATAAAGCTCTGATTAAGCTTAACTTTAAACAGTTGAACTGAACTAACATTGGTGAAACTCGCGCGCTATTTTGTCTCGCGGCCGTGGGCGGGAATATTTCATTTCACCAAATTAATTCCACGAATAAATCAGACAAAATAAAAGCTTTACTGTTAGGTTTTGCTCACATTATAACAACAAAAGTGATTAATATATTCAGTATAATTATATAGATTGCAATAATATTTTACTTAAAGTTATTTTACTATTTAATTGGTTTTTTTTCTAAGTCACCGAAGTCTGATGTGAATATTATTTATATCTACCATAGCAATTAATTTGATTTTTCTTTTAAAATTCTAACTAGACTGTTTACAAAAACCGAGTATTAATAGAAAATTCGTGTACTTTAGAAATTAATTTATAATAATACATACCAACTTATTTAAATAGGTATCTAGTCAATTCATTATTAATTCGGTCAATATTATTCACATGTTCATTGTACATTTTCAATGCTACATTCATCATTGGTTACATCAAACGGACAGTTAGTAATATTGATTTTGTAATTGTGGTTCATACGCCACTTAAGATTACAATTTTATTATTCACCTTGAATAAATTGTAATGTGAACGCCCCTTAATCGGTGTCGTGTTCGATTCTCAATCATGTAGCTCACCATGTGTAATCGATTTTATTTATGTGTCGAATTCAGCACCTCGCAAATTCCTACCGATTCTTTTAAATCGAATATAGCTTTTATTGAACAAGCATTTTATTAATACACTTGTTCTTTATTGACAAAATAAGTGTTCATTTTGTAAGGATTACTACTTTATTACATTCTTACATTACATTCGATTTCTAAAGTTCACTCAAGCGCAGCAATAAATCTAGTTCTTATTTTCTAAGAAGAATAATAAAGTATATATTGCTGTGAAGCATTTATAATAACTCCAAAACTTGGTCAACCCGTTAATTCGTCGTTTCTGTGGTTCTATTGTACGTCGCGCCGTCTGTCCGTCCGCATCAAATGCTGCACTATAAATCATAATCGTCGTAAATTCTGAATAACAAAGTTCTCTTTAACAAAGCCTTATTTGTTCTTATTATAATCGAGGGCGACATTTCTCTGTCATTGACTCTTTGTACTGCAGAACACGTCACCATCTGCACATAATGAGCTACAGATCTGATACTACCTGTAACTATGGTTTAAATTTTCTACAATTTTTACAATTATATCAGTAACATAAAACTTGACATTGATAAATATCATAGTAGTAAGAAATTGACACTAATAGAGGGGAGGTTGGAACTTTTAAGACGTGGTAGTTAGAGAAGGATTAAAGGCATCAACTGGTCATAGAAAATAATTGTCGAAGTGATAGTGAAGATCACGACGGAAAAGCGATGCTTGTTGTCAACTATAGAAAACAGAAAACGAAAAATGTTAGGACACTTTGTCTGACATATTTATATTATGAAGAACGTCATAACAAAAGGAAAGGTTGAAGGGAACAGACAGAGAATTTCTGATCTCTGTGGAGGTAGCGGACAACAACGAGCATCTTTGTTCAAGTTAAGGATACAGTTATTGTCGTACCACGGAGACGAGAGAAAGTGGCATAGAGCCTAGCTCTTAATTAAAAAAAGAAAATATAAGAAATGCCATAAATATAAGTATGAATATACAAACAAAATTACATCTCTGACTCTCACTGTTTTATAATCAGTTTTAAAATTTTGCTCGATCTAGTATTCGAACCCAAAACAGTCTGCTCCGAGGGTAGATTTACTGACGACTATGCTAAACCTGTCGCCATATTATGAAAAGTCTATTTAAGTTTGTAAGCTCCTTCTATACTCAGATAAGTACCTAATTGCAAATTGACCGCAGGCGTGCAGGCATGGTCGGCCCCACGCAAACTGTTTACAGGATCGTCACGTACATATGCACACACATTGTCGTCAAGCAGTAATCACCGCTCAAAGCAGAACAATAGATCGATTTATTTACTAAAGAAAACGAAGATTTTCGTTTTTGTGACATTTTGCAGCAAATTGTTAATTCAAATCAATAAAACATCTAAACTTTTGGTCTAACTTAACAAGTTAATCGCCTTGGTGGTCGATGCGTGAAGCTGCCCAATTTGTTATCAAATAGAAACAAATAAGAAGGCCACCTACGAAAATCTGCTTAAACTATATCAAACAGAATTAACTCTTAAATGCTTTCAAAAAGAGTTCACTTTTCACTTTGGTTGAATCATACAAAAAAGTGATAAGTCCGCTTTTATAATCTCTCTGACGCCACTGCGACTTATTTCAAGTTAATTGCTTCGAAAGCGTTTTTTCAAGTCGACCGGGTAAATGTTTTATTATTGTAGTTTGTCTACCTGAATTGTCGGCGACATTACGGTTGTAATGTAATAGATATAGACGTTGAAAAAATGTCGATAATAGATACGTTCTGCGTTCCTATTTTTATTCGATATAATGTATTAAAACTGTAAATTAAATTTTGATTCTTGGACTAGGTCACTAGATTCTACCTTTAGTAGGAACTAATGCGATAATCGTCTGTGACACATAGACAGATATCAAAGTGAAACCAATATCGTCACTATTATATTCTATGAACCCTAATAAATATTTAAATATAAAATTAATATTTTCATAAAATAACATGATCTCTTTATAAAAGTCCTGTTACTAATGTATTTATTGCATCATTCGTTATTTGGAAAGTAAACAAAAATATATCGATAATTAATTATAGACGAAGAAGTCACATCACTATTCATTGCATGGAATTGACCATTATTCGGGCATGGCGCAAAATGTTTGTCGGGATATTCCACATTCAGTCTATCCATTGTCTTCAACACGTTTTCTCCAAACATTCAGATCTATTGAAACATTAACAAACCATTATAGATTTTTTGTTAGCCCTTTCGAATAAGAACAAATTTCGCCTAGTTTTTTTTTCTATCAATATTACATTTTATTACATTGTAGGTAGGTAATTTCTAGAAATCTTCTTGGAATTATTTGAATAACGTTTGTTATTGCTTTCATGTTTGCCGCAATGCTATATAGATTGTTCGAAAACTACAATATTATTTACGCGTAGGCCTTCCTATTAGTTCGCCCATCCCTTTTTCCGAGACCACAAACATACAAACTTTCCTCACTTTCGCCAAGTCTAGGAAAATCACAACAGTATTATCTTTTTCAGGAAGTAACTCAAGGTACTTTTGACC
Source organism: Nemapogon koenigi (assembly GCA_963924495.1). NCBI lineage: Eukaryota > Metazoa > Arthropoda > Insecta > Lepidoptera > Tineidae > Nemapogon > Nemapogon koenigi. The sequence continues at coordinate 7,808,947 of OZ004646.1, forward strand.
ATTTGTAGTTGATATATATGTCTAGAAACTATGGGCCATAATTTTTAAATATTAAATATTGTTTTTTACGGTTAGAAATAATATTTATGTATTTTACATAAATCCTGTCAAATCTGTCAATTTATGAAAATTACGAGTAAAACCTTTAGTAAAACAGATAAAAGTATACTGAATTCGAAAATTATATCATTATTCGTATTGTATATATACGTATTGTGTAAATCGGCCTTAAATCGCGAAAACAATCAAATAATATATTGTGTAAATGGGCCTTAAATCGCAAAACCAACCAAAGAATATATTGTGTAAATCGGCATTAAATCTCGAAACCAACTAAAGAAATGTCATGAATTTTTCAAACGATAGCACTGACATAGACAATGGATTTGCTCTCTTTTGGCGCGTAATTCGAACTTGCGATTTTATTTTGCTGACTATATAAAAATTACACACCCAATATCATATTTTCTTAAGTTTTTCGCGATTCCCGAGATCAAGCAATCGCAATACATACAAATTCTTGAGAAGAAGTACACCGTTTGGGAAAAACGTGTCAATAAAGTATCGTAGAGCGCCATCCCGCTCTGTTTTGGTTTTTTTTCTCGTTCTGGTTTTTCAATTTTATTATATAGATATTACGCGTACAATGTCGGGGCGGATCCTAGTTTTCATAATAATTTGCTATGAAGTTTCGTGTTCATATTGATCGTGGTGCTGCAATTTACTCGTAGATGGCGCTTCGCGGAAACAACGGGTATCGTCACGCGGAGTCTATGCACCTATAATTTATTTCTTATTTTATCTGTAATTGCATCCTCTATATTATGGCCTTTAAAATACTTCACGTCTGTATTATGTTCCCAGGGCTGGGATGATATTCTACTTTATGTTTATTCGTCAGTTATACACAGCACAGGGACCCTCCTTGGGCGAAGAAATTAAAGATTTTTCACTACAAAATATTTCAAGGAAGGAGTAAATGAAACGAGAGAAATATTATGGATCACAGGAAGTGATTCTATTCTCCATCCTCTCTGCAGAACAAAATGCGGGTCATTGCTGTTGTCATAAAAAACGAAGACTTGTTTTCCTCAGTTAGCTAGTCTGATTTTAACATTTGAGATTATTTGAGGTCGAAATATCTGACGTTTTATTAGCCACATTGTTTTTTCGATATTAAGTACATACCGTTTACGAATTATTCAGATCTGAAAATTATCCACAAAACTTAATATTATGAGGACTAACGATTAACGTCCAACTCGATTAAAAAAATATAGATCATACAGAAGAAAAATCTAGTAATAAAAGTAATTACGTAGAGTACCTAACTTTAGAGGGAACTACGCAGACGTGTTACCTCATTGTTTGATATTACAACTTCACTCGTTGGAAAGTAATTGTAGGATAGTTAATTAAAATAATTGTCTAATTGTCTGTCTAGATTATGTTTGCTGTGATAACGCGGTCGTAATCTTCACGTACTATTGTAATATAAGGGAACACGTTTATTTTAATTATATAATTATTTTATAATAACAATTTATGAGTTTTTATTTTTCTACAAACATTCAAGCCTCCATATGGCTTAGTGAATGGTATTTTGAAAAGGTACCGGGTGCGATGTGATCTCTGATTTGTCCAAATAAGCTTTTAATACCCAATTTCTGAAAGTCTAGACAAAGTTAATTAGAGGTTAGTTAGTTAACAACTTTAACTAGGCGGACCACGGTTCTATCCGGTCATGTACCAATGGGTATTTTATAATTAAAAACGTAATCCGACAAACCACTCTTAGAGGCTTTCCATCTAAATATACCTCAACGAAACTGGCCACTCGTTACGTATAGCCTCATAATACCATCGGCTAAAAAAGAAGATTTTGTAGAGAAGACCGATGACATGGTTCCGGGAGACAACCCGTAAAGAAGAAAAATCTGATTACGCTGCGCTGTGAATTACAAAAAAAATCTCGTTTCTATAGGAAGATACCTACGTAAATATTACTCAATAATGGCCAAAGAAAGCACGCGTAAAGTTTGTTTGTTCTAAATGAGATTTCTACGTAAATCTTAAATTAGACCAAAGTGGGAATTGGCACAAATCTATTTATTATTCAATTGGAAATTTTAGAACACTGAGTAGGTTATGAATATTACAACAAACAAATGATTCGTTCCCAGATTATTTAGTGCATTTATTAGGTTTTGATACAGAATTTTTCAGTAGGTGTCTAAAATTTAAGTATCTCTCTATATAATTTCAAAATTAATATCAAATTCTAATCAATAACCCGGTTGTTGTATTTCTCGATAAAAAGACAATATTAGGAAAATTAATAAGAAAATAGAATTGGCGTTATTTTTTATTAATATTATCCTATATCTTGATAATGTGCTGAAAAATCGCGAATTTTTTGAACGCTTTTATACTATTGAAAAGGCTCCAAAACTGCTAAATTAATTTTGATGATATTTTCAGTGATCTTGCTTTGCTGTAATCTCGATGTCTAAAAGATATCTTGGCGGGGAAATGGGGATAAAGTTTTGTTCTTTGCCCGTCCCCCCGTCGACTTTTAAATGCAAAAACGGTTTATATACCGCGGGTGATCCATTCAAGGTTTTGTAGTCTTCCCTTTTTCCCCGACGGATAATCCCTCCAATGGATTACTCCTTTTAGAATATCGAATATCTGAGTGAACTGAAATCAGCGTCATTATTTCTGAAACTAAAGTAAACCAACATTGGCGGCGACGTGCCCTTGTTGTGACTGGAATTTGCTGTTTATAGTTTTGTTTTCATTCGTAGCGAAAACTATGTACCTATATTACACCAAAATTCCTCATGTTCCATAAACATTGGTTATTGGCAGCGCCTTTGATTTATTTACAATTTAATTTGACGAACGAGATGAAAAACATTGCACTTCATACTACTTCACATACCTCTACTCAGAATACAGAATAAACTAGAATCCTCATGAATTCAAGAAACTGAGGCTAATACACTATCTATCATCAAGAGGGGTAAGCAGAGACAATGGAATGCCATTTGCTACGGTCCTGACGCTTTCGCTTCCTTTATATTCATCATAACTTTCATACATGTTCGTAGATTGTGTGTATTTTTAATATTGCCATCGATCAATACATTTTTATATGTTCAATAAAAGTACATGTAGGTCGTCCTATGCCAGCATTTCCTTTCACTTCAGCTATATAAAACTTTTATAAACCCTGTTTTTTTTAAAACCTGTTGTTGTATTTCTTGATAAAAAGATAATATAATAAAAATGAATAAGAACATAAAATAGATGTTACTTTTTATTATTATTATCCTATCTCTTAATGATAAAAAGTTATCCCAAAATTGGTAAATCGTGGCGAGAAGTATAACCTACGGGTACGGAAAATCACGTATTTTTTTTGGATACCTACATGACGCATTTATCATTGATGGCTCTTATACTATTCAGTGTGCATGCGTATTCTATTTTGTTTTGTATTCTGAGATAGTAAAAAAATATTTTGATCAAGAAATGAAGAAATGTACAAACAAGAATTCATGCAAAGATCGTAACATGTCGTGGAAATCCGTGGTCTAAGTTGTACCCCATTGGGATACAGGCGTGAGTATATTTTCATCAAAATAAATAAAATTTTAAACGTTGAATTCTAAATAAAAACTTCTGTGTGACGATCATTAATCATCTTCTCTATAGTGTCACAACATCATTGCGGTTTCTTTCATTTTAATGCAAGTAGAAAGAAAATTACGTAGAACTTAGTGGTACCGTAATTAATCACGCCAGTACATTCATGATATCGCCATATTAGCTTAAATAATAATTGGCCAAGAGTGAGTCGAACTCTAGTAGAGAGGGTTTCGCACCATTTTTTTTCGTTAGGTTTTCCTATAAATTATGAGCGAGGCTCATACATTTCCCATTTTTTTCATCAAAATTTAAACTCAGTAGTTTCGGCGATAAAAGGGGGGGGGGGTGAGGACGCTCAATTGTCGTATATTTTCTTTATAATAATTTAAATTATGTATTTTAAAATTGACATTTTAACTTTAAAATAATTCCCCTAAAATTAACCCCCAAAATCGAAACTCAATTATTTACGTTATACGTATACCTACTATTATGTATCAACCAAGTTTCAACATTTTTCGTCCAGTAGATTCGGAGGAAATAAGCTGTGACAGACACGAGAGTTATCTTATAAGGGTTCCGCTTTTTCATCGGATGTACAAAACCTTGAAATGGGTAAAAATACTAAACTGTATTAAATTATGCAACGACATCTACCTTACTAAAATTTAAAGAGTGTATCTGGTATGACGTAACTTCCGTCTCATAAAGTCGTGATGGTTGGTTTTTCTAAGTTGACTTTGGATCCCGTACGTTATGAGGCTTGTGGAAACGCAATAGTTGCGATGTTACATAATTCGTAGATTTATTATATCGCAAGCCGTTTGTATTCACCACAATGGCTCATATTTATTATTGGATTAGAAATGACGAGTTGGCCCGCATCCATCATTATTGTTAACGGCTTTGGGACATTTGTTGCGCCTTCTTCCTTCTTTTAATCGATGTAACGATCTTGCACAAAATGTGTAGACAAACCTGTCAAATATAATGAAATAGCCTGTGCTGTGCTAGCAACCCTCACTTGAACCAATTTTGTTTTAATCAACTTCTTGGTTATAGCTGTAAATAGATATGTTTATACCATAATTATGCTTTCGCTTCATTTTTATCCTTTCAGGGACATAATCTTTTGTACTAATACTAATTATAAAGGCAAAAGTATAATTTTATAATCCGACCGACAAACCACACTTAGAGGCTTTCCATCTAAAAATACCTCAACCTGTGACCTCAACAGAACTGGCCACTTGAGGTATAGCCTCACAAATACTATCGGCTAAAAGAGGGAGACTTCATGGTCTTTCGCTGAGTACCCTAGGACCGTAAGTGTTTGATTGTTTTTCCTTTTATCACGACTTTTACTTATAGGTTACTTTTTATTCTGGGAAAATATTTCATTCCTTTGGGAAAATTCCAAGTAGAATATTTGATAATGGTGTGCATTATACCGAACTGCATAGCTTATAACTTAAAGTTTGCTTGACTTTTAGGTCAATCTTTTGCACCTTAATCATTACTTTATTTTTTACGAAAAACCTTTTGGATCAAATTCCGAAGAATGACATCACAGTCACAAAATAAACCTAGACAAAGTTCTAAAACGTCTTCTTAGAAGTCAGGGCTATCAAATATTACGACAATAAAACATTTTGAACTGTTATTGCTCTTCCTTGATTCTAGGTCCATATGAATCGCAATAATAACTAGACGTTGATATTTCTCCTGGAATGTAGCCAATATTTATTGTGGTCTTAATAAATTACATTTGCTTATTACTCCAATAAGCAACAATGGATATTTGATATTGCTGTTAATTTTACATTGGGCGATAGTGAATTATTTTCTAGTCCGATCAACCTAAAACGGTAGAGCTGTTTTATAAATGAAAGTGAAGAAGAAGATAAAGAGTGATAAAAGAAAGTAGATCGTAAACTTTCATATTTATTGTCTAGACCCTAGACAGTGTATAAAGGATAAGATATATAAGATAAGATATAGTTGTTATAAGTAAACATAAAAAAAAGTATTTGGTAGTGGTTGTTCATATATTTCTATTCTAATATTTCTTGTAGTAAATGTTTACGAACTTTACGAGACAACACGGACAATAACCCTTCAAGGGAATAATTTTTTGCTGCTAGTTAAGAACTTCTGTATCTATGTGCTATAGAATGATCTAGGTCTAGAATAAGAATAACTGTAAGTTTATCATAAAAATACATAATAGGTATTGTTTATTTAATGTCGTTTAAAATTACAAAACAAATTATAACTAAACAGATGCTCAACAACTACGTAAATGATGAGGTTCGTTGTTCATCTGAAAGAAACTGTTTAGAAATGATCAGTAGAAATCGCAACACTGTGTGGTATTTTCAGCATATGGTTCAACGTAGAAATGTATTCCGCTTCAGTTAGTTTGATAGATTGAATTATTTTATAAAAGAAAGATTAAAATCGAAGAACAAAGCTCGCGCCACAAAATCAAGAAGCTACGAAATCTCCCGCGACGTCTGTCAAATTAACATCCCGACCAAAATAGCGTCATTCTAATTATTTTGATGACTCAACTGAAATACAATTAATCTTGCCGCTTCTCTGAACTGTCCGGTGTGACGGACGGACGAAAATACAGTCGCATTTCGCGATAAATAAACTCGGGAGATGAATATCGAATTACGATTCCATCGGTGCTGCGTATCAAAGATTTTATATGTGAGTTGAAGTCATAGGTAACCGAGCGAGGTGCCGGTCGGGCATCGAATGAGACCAGATATAGGGGAAGGCAGGAAATAAGCTGTCGCATGCTCATGTTCCGATTACGTTTGGGAGATCGGCCAACGTGTTTGCAATTTCAATCGATCTTAAAGCGCGTGGATTATTAAAATAGAATAAAAATTGAGACGTTTCTTAGGAATAATTTGTATAAAAAATTCGTTCAGAATTTCAGAATAAGTGGGTATATATATTGTATGTTCTAAATGATAAAATATATTTTAAACACAAAATAACACAATTAATTAATTTGATTTCATAAAAGAATATCACAAAACAGCATCACACGATACACTTAATTTTTCCTTCAGGTCGTTTTATTTCATTTACAGCTCCGGACCCAGTGTTATCGGTCCCTGGGTACCCAGCGGAAGACCAAGTCTCCTTCTTTTATCAAATCAAATGATTTATTTGTCTGTTTTACAATTGAGCCAGTGGTATTTGTGAATCTAACCAGTGGCCAGTTCTGTTGAGGTATCTGTCAGATTATGTACATAAGTTTTTAATTATATAAACCTATTGTTACATGGCCGGGATCGAATCGTAGCCTGCCTAGTTAATACCTCAGTTTTCGTACAGAATTGTTGACTCATGGAAACAATGCTTACTACGCAGCTTACTCGAGAATCGATAACAGTGATTGTATATATGCTTGATATATGTCCGATTTAAACCGTATTACCAATTTCAAGTGACTTGTTTAGTCTGGACTTGCCAAAATAATGAAACAAAATGAACAACACTATAGGTCGTTCATACAATGTACATGTACATAAATCCAACCGCAACGCGTTATTAATCAAACTTTATTATCGATCGTAAACCCGCGGCAGAATTAAGCCTCAGAATCATATTTTTATGGAATTTAGATCTCCTGTTATTATTTGAGAGTTTTATTGTGCCTCGGTGGATGTTTAGCGGCGTATTTCCAATTTGTGTTGTAATGATTTACGAGTATCGCGGCAACTAGACGCGGCTGAGACGGCGGCAGCGTCGCATCGTCTCTTCCGAACACTTTATATCTGGTGAGTTGATATATTTTTCCATCATATACAAAATATGATCGGTTGCAAATTATTATATGTATCATAATGGGTGACAATGTTTCCAGTAAAATGAAGGAAATCTATTTTCGATAAAAAAATATAGTCTTTCACAATATCCGATCAAGTAGCGCACAGATTATGGATGGCATGATACCGCAAGGATCTGGTCATTGCCTAGTAAGGTACCTACTTACCCAGCATCAAAACTATCTCTTAGTTATGTTTTTTCCTGGTACTACTACTTCTACTAAGTACTACTGATTTCTAGTAGTTCCACGGACTCGCTCTATGAACAGTTTTTATAGTAATTTCTAAATAGATTGCGTCCCATGCGTCATTTATAAGTACGTGCTTGCTGTCTGTCTGTCTGTCACGGCAGTTCGCAGTTTATTTATTTTATTTCGTTCCCAGTTTTTAGGCGTTTCCTTCGACATCATCAAGCCCCGTCATCTTGTCTGCTGGCGTTATTTTACGATGTGTCACATGATTTGGACGGTATCAAGTTTTTATGTCTACGCTTGACAATCGTTGAGGAATTTTCTTTGTGTTTTCTTTAGTTGTTTAATAATAGACTATCTTGATTATAACATGTGGTTATATTTAATGTTAGCAAACTATTGTAGGGACTACAGAACATTATAATGTATAAAAACCGGTGTAATAAATTATTTGTACTGTAATGCAAATTATTTGTGCGGTTATAATTTTTGCACTGAAATATAGCACAACATGTATTTGTTCTAATTTTGTTTGTCTATATTTCAGTGAAAATTTTGAAGATGCTCTTGCTTACTTGTTCTTTATGGTCTGTGGTAGGAACGACTTCACCGATTTTTTATGTCGATTAGGAACTCATAAGATACATAATATTACTTTTGTTATGTGTTAAGATTTTTATTTATATAATACTAGCGGACCCGGCAGACGTTGTCCTGCCCAAACGTTGGCTTGCCTGCACTACTCCTACCCCTACCCCTACCCTACCCCTACACTACCCCTACCCTACCCCTACACTACCCCTACCCTACCCTACCCCTACCCTACCCCTACCCTACCCTACCCTACCACTACCCCTACCCTACCCCTACCCTACCCTACCCTACCCTACCCTACCCTACCCTACCCTACCCTACCCTACACCTACCCCTACTCCTACCCTACCCCTACCCCTACTCCTACCCCTACTCCTACCCTACCCCTACCCTACCCTACCCTACCCGACCCCTACACCTACCCTACCCGACCCCTACACCTACCACTACACCTACCCCTACTCCTACCTCTACTCCTACCCCTACTCCTACCCTACCCTACCCTACCCTACCCTACCCTACCACTACACCTACCCCTACTCCTACCTCTACTCCTACCCCTACGCCTAGGCAAAATTAAGTTTCGCGAAGCCGACCAAACTGAAAATCAGTACTACTAATGATCTATTAAATTACTCAATTTACATTTTGTGACTATTCAATTTGGTCGCGTTCGCGATATTATCACTTTTGTTGAGTGTCGGAACGCGACATTAGATTCTCCAACACGCACGCGAATTTTAAATTTGTGCGGTGACATTAGGAACACATCTACATTGCATAGACAACAATGAGTGCTTTTAATTTAAAATTAACTTTATTGAATAGCAATAAGGTTCAAATTGACTCTGTTATTATGAGAAAAAGAAAAGGGCTGTTTTTAGGGGTTTTTCGGCAATTATTCGAATTGTCTCACCTTTAAAACCTTCCCTGGATATCTAGGAATATTTTAAGACTAAAATCAGCCAAATCGGTTCAGCCGTTTTCATGTTATGTCGTGACAACGGAAAACGGTTTTCATTTTTATATATATAGATAAGGTACATAATCTGACAAACTACACTTAGAGGCTTTTCCGTCTAAACATTCCTCAACAGAACTGGCCACTCGTTAGGTGTAACCTCACAAATACCGTCAGCTAAAAGAGAGAAACTTGGTCTTCTTCCGCTGGGTCCCCTGAGACCGATAACACAGTTTTGGGAGCCATAAGGTAACTCGTGAACCAAATAAAACAGTTTCCCAAATATGAAGTTGAATTTTGGGAAAAGCTGTTGAAATACTTATTATCAAGTAAACATGATCAAAACATTTTTTCCATACATGATTTTTTATGAGCTGTTTCAGTTCGATGATGATGAATCAGTTAGGACATGTTATTTTATATAAATAGAAAACATTAATTATCAACTTTTATAAATTATTTGTAAACCAGAGACTCCTTTCCATCAATTAGTTCTGGATCCTCAGTGAAGCCGGGCGTGAAATTCTTATTAATTTAACAAGTGTACCCACACAAGTCCATTTATTTGTAATTTGTAGCAAATGTAACAATAAATTTAAAGATAATTCTCATTCAGTACAGTTCTCGTTACGGATCGAATTTATTCTTCGTATATTTTATTGATGTTGATGGGGCTAGCATGTAAATCAGTTGTTCGATCGCATTATTGCTTATCCACTTATATGAACAAGTACTTTTGTTTATATTCTACTTACACTTAGTAATAAACGACTATTTCCATTTAACAAATCTGTCATCCTTATTTATCTACTGTTTGCCTGTGGGCCCACTTTCATCTCCTATAATCCACCTTTAGGGGGGTGGATTTAAAAAAAGTAGCATATGTCCTTCCGTAGGATTTAAGGTTTCTCTGAATCAAATTTCATCAAAATCGGTTCAGTGGTTTAGCCGTGAAAGCGTAACAGACAGACAGACAGACAGAGTTATCTACTTTCGCATTTATATCTACTATTAGCTATTAGTATGGTTGTATGCATATTATAATATCCAATGATTTTTTATTGAAAGTAAGTGAATTACGGTAAGGTCCCTTAAGGTATTTTGATCTCTAATGTCCTTAATTTGCGTTATAATACGCTGCTTAACTGCTGTTAACGATCTCACTGCCGATTTCAAATAATCTCTTTGACTGTACGTACCAATATAATTAATTTCTGATCTCGATATAAAGGGGTTAAGTTATGAATAACCGCACCAGACAAGCTATGGCTGCCTGGGGCCCCGATTAAATTATAGAAATAAATAAGGAGTGCGATCGAAGTGTAATTAAAAACATAACTTATTAATAAATCGTTTATTAATGCTGACGGGTATCGCGCCTAACCAATTGGTATCAAGTGTGGAAATAATATGGAGACCATTTTTTCTCTCTTTTTTTCTCTTACATACTAGACTAGACGATCTCAAAATAACTCAAAGGCAGCTCCGTTAGACCTCAAATAATGTCGTAATAAAAATAATCTTACAATTTCACATTAAAATATCATATGCCGCACTATTGGAAGTTTCTTTTTTAAGTTCGAGCTTTCGCTGTCCACTCGCATCGCATATTTTTTTCTAGTTACCCTAATTTGGTGATTTATGATGTGGAATTAGTCTTCTCATCAGTCGTAGTGCTCTTGGCAGAGCAGTCATGGTCAATCGTGGCGGTCCACAGCGCGATGCACAATCTTGCGCCATGTCTCTCTCGCCAAGGTCTTCCTTGCACATGCAGTAATTCAAGGAGGTGTTGGCCAGTTTCTCTATGGACCGCTCATCTCGTCGCGTAACATGTCCAAAGAATCAAAGGATCCTAGATTGAACGACATCCTTTGACATTATATCTTGGAGAATGGGAACATTTGTGCGGAGCTGGGTCCAAGAGATATGCCCAGCATTTTTCTTCAGCTGTATATTTACAGTGCGTCGATTCTCTGTCCTTTATTGTCTACGTTTCTGCTCCGTATAAACATTATTTTAAAAAAAACTTGATTAATAGACGCACATTTCGGTAGTGAGAACGTTGTACCACCACAAGTCATTGGGTTACTTAATTCTCATGTGTAAAAAAAATAAAAAAATAAAAATTAGGTCTAGCTATGTCGCCTAAATTTGTACGGAGTAATTTTACAAAATGAGACTGAAATATGTAATTTCGAATTCCAGTAGGTTTTGTAAGTTCTTTAGATATTATTACACATCATTGGAGACTACTGTAAAACCTATACTTAGGACCCCCCCACAGATCATTTTAGAAAAGCCATCTCCACATTAATATAGCCTGTTGAATGTTGATGTATGTTTTCACAGTGGTTTAGCGCACAATGCAATGGTAACCCCCCGCAGCGACTGGCGGCGAGTCGCGCCCTGTACAACTAAATATATAAAAAGATAGACACAAATTGCGTTTGTATTTTGACGTGTATGTTAAATACCAATATAGTTGACAACAATTCAACGACTGAGAGCAAAAGGGAATTCTCCCCAACGAGTGTCGCTGGAAAGATACATAAATATGCCAATTGCCAAACTATTAAATATTTTCACTATTAGGATACAGGTTTCTGTATTAAGACAGTAGCGACATCTATCGATGAGCCGCCACATGACTCCCTTTCCAATATGAAACCTGTGTCTGGTCAAGACTGATTGTAATCTAAATTTTCTTTAGATTTTTGCAGCGCCAAACACAAAATTTTTAAATGTTTTTAAATCTTGAAATATTGAAAGAATGGACTGTTGATGAGTATAAGAAATATTTTATAAAGAAAAACTTACACTTATGACCTAATCAGTAATTTATGTAATGTCTTAAAAAAGCTTCAATTTCTATTTACATTATTTTATTATTTATTGAAATTATTTTTAATTTAGAAAATATTGAATTTGTCTTTATTTTGTTACAGGTAAGTCTACATATAAATTCGTCATTTTAACAGTATATAGTTAATTCCTATAAAAAAAAAATTGTAACACTTGTTTCGGGGTTTATCAAACCTATTTATTACTTTAAATTTTGGGGAATACCCTTCAGTCCATTATTACTAGCATCTCTCTGACTACGCTAGAAGGTATAAATTTCGGAATGTTGAGTTTACACAAATTATAATTCTAGTCAAATAAGTTGAGCTTTTGGCTTTCGGTAAGCAGTACAAAAATGGACTTACCTGTTTAAAATTTTACTTATACACGCGAATGTCGGGCTGATGTTTTACATGTACACAAACAAAGTTATTACTGTAAACGAAAACGAACTTATTGAGCATACAGTTTCCAATTCAAATTCAAAGAACGTCGAGGCGAGAAGAGAACAATAAACCGGTTGATTTATTTAATAAAGTAATTTATGGCCAGCAACAAATTGCCCTCGTGACGGAGCCCACTTATCGACAGTCGATAAAATCGTATATCGATATATCGATACGTTTGTTATTAATGGTACACTTATTGTCCATATTAATGAGACTTGACGTGCTCGTAACAAGGCTTGTGGTGGTAGATTTAAAGATTTAAAAAAATATTGAAGTTTAATTTCTTGGAGCAAATTTCTGACTTTTCAAATTGTTGAACCTAGCTTTCATATAATTAGCGAAATATATCTATACTAATATTATAAAGAGGCAAAGTTTGTAAGTTTGGATGTAGGGGGTAATCTCTAAAACTACTGAACCGATTCTAAAAAATATTTCATAACTAGAAAGCTACGATATTTCTAAGTGACATAGGCCATATTTAATTTTGTTCCAAAGTATCCACGGGCGAAACCGGGAGCGGAAAGCTAGTAGCATATCGAAAGTAGTAAATTGCTACTGTGGCCTGCCTTGAGGAGGGATCCACAGATATATTTAAAATTAAAAAAACTACTTGTGTCTTCTATGCAAACATTTTTCTCCATTTCACAGTTTCACAGACATACAATCGGATTCATTTAAATAAAAATTAAATGCTGTTCGTTGTAAGCGCATCACTTAAGAACGGCTGGACCGAATTTGCTATTTTTTTAATGTTCGTAGTAGTCCAAATAAGGTTTTTAGGGAAAGAAAAATTGGAAAAGTAGCCCGGGAAATTCGGGAAAAACTGACAGTGCCTTTTTCTATGTAGTTTTTTATGAACTCAAGAATATAATGGGGGATGAAAGTTAATATAGGCTCCACGGACGAAGCCGGGAAATATATAGAGAGTATGGCAAAGAGACTATTTTAGTGATAGATCCAACTTTCATTTCATAATAACTGCCACATTTATTACAGAACATAGCAATGTTATAGTTACTATTACTATTGTTGATTTACTAAGATATATTTATAAAAGGAATGACAGGCCGTCCAGGACATATAGTATGGATCAAGGGTAAAGGCGATTGGCCCTATGGAAACAGGGCGTGCAGGTATGTAGGTTACATTGTAAGCTCTATAAGAGCTGGCATGTTATTGTTAGGAAAGGTGGCGAGGCTATGAATGCACGTGTGAATGGTACACAATATTTAGTTAAACATTTTTAAGCTCTCCTTGTCTACCATCGTGCGAAGTAACCTTGAATCGTGGGATACTGAAATAATACATAATATACAAAATATATTATTTAGCAAGGGTGTCATGAAGCAATGTGGTATATTTTCCACCGCCTTAACAACCCCTATTTAATTTTCAGAGAAATAGAACTAAAGGTCCACAAAGAAATAGTTATATCTTTTCGAAAATACTCGTACAGTCCTTGATTTTCCAAGGACTTTCTGAGATCGTTAAGCATTTTGATATTAAGCATAGCGAATGCTTGACACGACATGATGTGTTTGAAGCTTGCTTGATGTCGATTAACATTTTTCACTTGCATGACACGGCCCAACATGGAATTTAATTAAAAAATGCTTGCATGATAGTCTATTTGATCGTCTTGAGGTGTAACTTCCTACTTTCATAACGGAGCAAATTCATAAAGCTCTTCAGAAAATAATCTATAAAATTGTTCCTTATGGAGCCTATCGTCTGTACTTTTTAAAGGTTCACAGGTGTTTATGTCTGGCCCGATGTACCTACATCCATTAACAAGTTTTACACGGAAACATTTGCAGAAAATTACTTACAAGTCATATCACATGAGAGTATAAGACCCTCGCCATAAAGCAATCTCGCGCAATCGCGACCGCTGATATTTCATCTTGTTGCCTCGTAAATCGATAGCGGATCGTCCATAACTCGCGCTGGTTAATTACGAATAAATAAATAAATAATTGAATGTGAGCGGCCCGGGGCCTAATCGATCGGAGAGGTGTCCGAGGTGCTAACAAGGCCCAAGTGTAATTTTGGAATGCACATCGAGATATGCTACTGAATACTGTGCTTCAGGCCAGGGATTTTTTGCTCAGAACAAATAATAGACTGGAAATGAATGGAATCAGTTTTTCTTTGATTTCTTCCATGACGAACAAACATTGATTGCTTTGAACTATCAGGTATAGTTGATGACACGATTTCAATATCCATCCATAACATGCCAACAAAGGTGAAGTGGTGCTTAATTCTCTCGGCATGCTACACTTATGTACTGTATTCAAAATAATATTATAGGTCCTCTTTTAGATATCGAGATGACTGCAAATGGTGACCGCTGAAAGTTTCATATAAAACTACTAATACTAGCTACTTCTGAGCATATTCTCGGCAAAAATCTAGACTTTAGTATTTTTATTGTATGTAGGTGCATAGTTTTTAGCATTTCCATTTATGTCAGCCATCTCAACAACTACCAAAGACAATAATAGTTACAAAGAAAAATCTCCAAAGCAAATCTCTTGTATCCCAACTCTTATTGTTTCCACCGCATGTCCTTTGTCAGATGATTGACAAGGTATCCATTTCCTCTAAGACCAAGAATAGGTCGCTATAAAATAAAGGGTGTCAGTCATCGTTCGCTGCCCATGTAGAGATACAGTGGAAATGTCACAGATTTGAAGTCATTAGTGAAGGTAATTAGCCAGCCGATCTCTCAGCAAGTGTCTATTTAAATAACGGAGAAAAATAATTTATAAGTGATACCGTGGCCTCTGGATGCCTTGACTCATCTACGCTATTCGCCAACAATTAAATCGTGTTAGAAATCGTATTGCTACCTAAATACCCAGTTACTCTAGTTTTGTATGTGATTGTGTCAGGTCAGGAGTAAAATATATTTTACAGTATATTTATTTTTGTACTTTGTTTTGGACTCTTTATGGTAGCCTCAAAAATATCGTCGGCCGAATGAGGAAGATTGTCTATGTTATGGCCTGTAATTTTGGATGCGTTTTGGATAATTCCTTATTTCACTTCTTTACCAATAATAGTTAGCTCAACGAAGCATACTTAATCGTCAGTCTGTCAATCAGTGGATTAGTAATCTCATAGAGGTCATATAGCTAGAGGTAATCTTTTATAGGTTTCTATATACTTAACTCATAACTAATACCAGCAATGTTAAAAATAGGTACTTACACACAATCGCCGAGCATATATGAAAGGTATGATGAATATAAAAGAAGCGAAAAAGTTATGTCAGGATCGTAGCAAATTATGATATGATAGATATAGATAGACCAGCAATTTTGTAATCTCAGAAAAGGGTTATGGAATTGAATATAGGTTAATATATTGACAACTCGCCATCTAAATATATACAAAATGTTAGTTACTCTAGCGTTTGTATGAATGACAGATGTTTGTAGACAAAAATAGCTGAATTGTTTTTGATTTTTCCCGTTCTCCTTTCAAGACAAAAACAGCTGCGTTTGGTGATCAATTGATGCAATTGTTTTTATTAGTAAAATACATACTTAGTATAAATTATAAATCATCAAGTCATTTAGTATATATTCAATATAGAACTCTATTTTTGCAGTAGCCATTTGTAAGCATATAGCTCGACTAGCTTAATATTCAACACATTTAGTTCCCTAAGTGAAAAACTTGTGTGTACCAGAAGTACATAGTTAAATAATTAAGAGCCAAATCCAGGTCGGATAGTTCGGAAGCGAAGGTGGACATCTTGATGGATGACTGGCCAAATTACCGTACCCCCTTCCCTCCCTAGCTGCCGTAATGACGCGTCCGTTCACAAGCCCACGTTGAATCTTTGTAGGAATAGAAATTATTTATAGTGGCGACGACAGCGTTTCCGAGCTCGTGATACAGTTTTGATTTAGATATGTCTTGATTAACACCGCTTGTTAGGTGATGGTTCTTGAAAATTTAAATTGTGACCTAATTTGATGGATATGTTTAGTTGTTTATGTAATATCGTGTTACACTTTTAATTAGCTTGCAGCAAATCTTGTTATTTGATCACTTTTATGAATAGATTATGATAGCAATTTTCTATACTGCAGCACAGCACGTTTCGAAGATTTCGTTCGTGAAATAAGTTTTCTATAAAGTTTGAAAATTGAAAAGATAACATCATATTACCACAACATATTGAATCCAAATTGACAACAATTGAATGCCCGATGAAAATGTTTGTAGCAAGAATCAGCAGGATGGATATTAACAGAAATGTTATTAGACTAAATCAGTTGAAAGTCGAGAACCATGAAACTATTTAAAGTTAGGTACCGGATATCTGTTATCTAGTGTCACATATCCGCGCTGGATATTTGTAGCTCATCGGGCAAGACATGGTCAATGTATGCTTTTCTCACGGATGTTTCCATTTTGGAACATAAAGAAAATAAATCTTGGTGTAGCATCGAATTCCTAGGCAGATGACATCTATATAAAATCAATCTATGATAATCAGGAATAGTCAAAACTTCTGTCACTGTTGCATTTTAATTTAACCTAACCGTCTATGAATGATGTTGCACCATAAGTTAGTTTTTGAAAAAAAAAAAAATATTGTATTACGTAAGATCAATTTTCTCCCCATAATGTATGAAATGCTGATAAGTTATATGATAATTTTATCAAGGTATCTATTTCAACAAAGCCATGTTGCCAACAAATTGAACTGCGAAATATCGATTAGGGACCAAACTAGTTTAGGAGTGGCGTGCTACAGGAAACGTAATTTGTAATATTATTATATAGATAAGCTTAATAAGAAATATGTTATCGAACTATCAACTATTGATATCCGCTTTGGATACATAAAGAGCAAATAGAAAGGTATAGTTGCTTCGACAATTAACAAAGTTTCCGAAGAATCTTGGCGAGTAATAGGGTAATTACTTAACATGTACTACCTAACATGTTAAAATAAATTTTAACAATAGGTATGTTTTCAGGAATTATTCAAATAAAAAAACATTCATATTAAAATAACAAGAAATAGTTTTGGCTTGAAGTTAGATAATTTTCCCTTCTTAACATAACTATCTACAAAGTACTTATACAAAAACCAGTAGCAGTAAACATTTTAGAAGGGAACAAATCCCATTCTCGACTAAACAATGAACGCTTAGGACAAACCAAAGGTTACATTGCAGGCGAACGAAGTTTTGAAGAGTTAGTTGCAACTAACCCAGTGTCACTCAGCGCTGGCCGAATGTCATTTATGCTAATATGTCATTGTGTCCGACACTTTCGTTTGTTCTATCTAACATCACCAAATGCATTGTCATTCTAGTTGCCCTTTGACTCCATTGTGTGTTTTTTGTCGCTTCTGTCCCGGATTATTTTATTTCCGTTATAATGTTACACGGTTATAACTTTTTTCTTATTTTCTTGATTTGTCTATTCATGATTGTAGGTTTTTGAATAAGATTTTTTTAAACTTCTAGTAGTAAATTGAATTGAATTTGTCTTCTCATGCTTGAAAACATTTTACCTCAACGTTCCAAAAGATAATTGCAGATAATTCAAGATATTAGACAATAAAGGCCAACATCTCAACTGTAAATTGTATACGAGTAGCATTTCCTATTTGGATTAACAATAGCTTTGGTTATTTATTTACGTCGTGCCACATTACAGTGATAATCTCAATAAGTTAGTATAAAAGAACCATCGCATAAATGCTGCGTCATTTCTGAGACCGACGCCATCTCAATTGTCATTCAAATGTGACTGGCGTCACTCCCGCCAACGGTGGCTCGGTGCCCGATCGACACCTTACTAACGCACTCAATAACAAATACGTATATTTGTCACTGATAACTAGACGCTGTGTGTTTGTTTCTAAGTATAAACTGTTTATATCAATGTTTGTTATTTTTGTTTTATTTGGTGTATTTTATTTCTAAAACCGTGCTCTTTCCAAATCAAACGATATGGATGATGGAAAACTGTCGTAGATAATTATATCTTGCATTTTCTACATTATTTATTTATTAATTTATACACAAATGAAGTAAAGTTATAAGCGGAAACCTAGTAACAAAGTAAAACATTGTTATCCCTTTTATTCATCTTGTTCAGCTACAAACAGTGAATGATCTCCACCAGAAGGAATTAAAGAGAATAGTTTTAAAATTCTCGACACAATGTTTGCAGCACATTTGCTCTCCTAATTGTATAGTATAAAATTGGTCATAAACAAGATATTTGAAGAAAACATTTTATGTGCATTGAAATTATACTTCATAGTCTGAAATTAGATGTGCGGAGACAAGAGGTCTGCAGTAATTACAGGCAGCATCTCTCGCTACATTGTAACATTGGTAACCGACCGTCCGTCGGTCTTGTTTTGACGGTCAATTTTCTCAGCGCCCATAAAATCAGCCAACTTGACTACGTCAATAATAAATTACATATTATCTCTCTCAAGAACGATTCTCCCATTTGGAAACAAATGCCCATAATTACGTTCTATCTTCCCCCTCTATGCCAGTTCAACCGATTTATTTGGCATCATGAAACTTATTGGTGAATTCATGCAGATTGGTATTTATTTTACATCTGTACGTTCGCTTGGAAAATCAATTACTTTGGATATTTTATCGCAGCTGGTTCCCATCCAAGATGACGTCTGTAGGTAGTCCGATGAGTTGTTTCTTCTAGATTTATCTGGTGTTTGAGATATGTAATTGTTGCGGCGAGATTGTGCGCGCTCGTTAAACTATGAAGCCGCGGGCGCGAGCGTGCGCAGAGTGGCGCGGAGTGATCGGGTCAGGCACCGCAGGATGCTTTGTGGCATTCATGTCGGTGATGCTCATGGTGGCTACAGCCGTCATAGTGCGTATCCGACACTTCCATTGTTGCATTTTATAGTCGGTGTTACCGCCCGCCGGCGTCGTAAAGCGCGATACTCCCGCGTTATCGGGATGCAATCGTCGACCGCAAAAGTTTATCGCGACCCGGCCACCGCAGCCGCGGAATTTCATTCGTTTCTAATAAATTGATAGGGGGCGCGGGGTGCAGCCAGGCCGAGCTCGTCGCTAAGCGGCTATTGGCCGAGGCGTTCCCCGCGGCTTGATACCGGGACCCTCGCGCTGTAAATCAACTTTACAACCTTTAATTACAGATATTTGCCGTCTTATGTACGAGTATGGGATATCGAAGGGTTGTGTTGGCGAAAATATCGCATAATAATGGGTATTGAATGTAAAGAACGCGCCTGTAGGTAGAGCCGGCTTTGTCTCAGCGCTTGGCGTGCAAGAGCACTCTTCTGAATGATTGCCAATTACATCGAATGGTTGCTTCAATTCCAGAAACAGATATTATACTTAAACTTTTTTTCCGACGCGATTTGCCTGCGAATAAAATGATTTATACGTTATTAACTTTAATGGTTCGAAAAGGTATAGTATACTTTTTTTAATGTTTGATATGTTTAGAGTTATCAATGGCAGGTTTAATGTATGGAGAGTTCGCGGTCTCAACTATAAAATCGACAATACAAATTGCAATATTCTCGAGTCTGCTATAGGACTGTAATAAATTCTTTGTATGTTTCAAGTACAGGAATGGCAGTTCATTGTATTGAATGTAGCATGTGCCCAAGTGTACGACAATGTTGCGGCCGGATAGGGCAGGTCGGTTTAATGTCCCTTGGACGGAATTACGCTGGATTGTTCTCAACTTTAATGCTGCAGTATGATTGATCGTCGAATGCGCGTTCGCGTGTCATTTTTGTGCAATACATTATTGCAATTTCAAATGAGCTATTAGCTTCTTATGGTTTACATTTCAAACGCCACTATTTTATACTTCCGGTCCATAAAGTTAAGTAAGTCATGGTTATTAACTGCATGATGATGATTTGGATTTGCTTATTTGAGGCAGTAGGTACCTTGGTTATAGGTTTAAACTGTTTCTTGGGTATATAGTTGGTTGGCTACATAATACCTACTTGTCTGTACAATTGACTGTTCCCAAAATTGAAGATTCGATAGATTAGATCTGCTATGATTTTCACTGCATCTAATCAGAATCTATTTAAAAAATTCAGAATACCATCTACAAACAAATATAACCGATTTATTTAGATGTAGTTATACACTGGTTCTGTGATTTGAGATAATTTCGAAAACAAAATTTTGTCATATCAGACCTAATAAAAAAAAATAATTATCATCGCAAACTCTAAATTGATTTAAAGCTTGGGGAAAAACGACTTAGTAAAATTCGTAGGACGTGTGAAATTAACATTAAGTATCATCATAATCCTATATTAAACTCGCGGTCTGAGTCGCTATAAATTCTTCCGCTCATAAAACCGTAACGACTGTCCAAACAGGGGCTCGGTGTCGTTTATAACCTTAATGTTCCAATAATATATTCTACCTATGATGCTGTCGTCTTCGGTTTGAAGTAGATTTAGCTTCATGACACATAGAAGGTCTATCGCTGTTTTAAGATACCAGGTCAAGGTGGCTCTCTGAAGCTGGGTTTGATTACAAATGGCAACGGAGGTTGCTACTCCGGCTAAATGAGGGCTTCTTCTGGTTAGGTACCTTGGGTCGGCATCATGATTCTCTGCATGGTTAGGTTAGGTTAACATTGTGCACGAACTTTATAGGCGATAAGTACCTAAAGGCAATGTTTGAGTTTTGCGTTTAGAATAGAAATTACTTCTTCGCCCTAAGAATGTGTCAGTGTTTATCGATCATGACAGAACTGAAACGAAATCTGATGCAAAATATTTACAATGTGTTTAATTAGAATGTAGGTATTCAAGTGAATCGGTAGTAAGTATTATAAAAAATCGTTCACTTTATTCATTGTTAAACTTCGCACACGCTATGTGTCGATTTTATTTTCCATAAAGATGGTTTCAATAATGCAGGAACGAGTAAATTGTAGGTTTATACCACAATTCGATGCATGGTAATTGAAATTGATAGCTGGCACTTGACACGATCCGATCGAGCGAGGGGCGTTCCTATCAAACTCGTTATAGCCAATCAGCGGCTTGCGTTCACTCACCTTACATTCCTATTGGTCGACATAGTGGGGTTGAGGGATATAAAGGGCAGTCATATCAAGGTGCGGTCCTGATGAAACTTGATAAAATTGTGGGCGTAGGCTTACGAGTACACGATTATTATACAATTAATGTTCTCATCTTGTCTTGGTAGCATAATCTTAATATAATTGCTGACAGCTGCATATTGACATTTAAATTTAGAACACGTTTAATATAAAAAATAACTATGTACCCACATTTTAATCACCGAAATGTGCGAAGGCAACACTTTAACAAGATTAAGGACGAGATGATCCGATATTATTTACAGGCCATATTATCATCACTTTAAGAGCTCGAAGTTGTTTTACGACGATCATGCTTCTTGAAGCTTCTCGAAATTTCCAATTCTCGCACAAAGGAATTAAGCCTTCCTAAGCGACATCGAGTGCCAATAAATTATATTGGATGTGCGAATTATCGATTCTGACTGCAACAAAGTTCCCAACCCTATTCAGCGTTCGGGGAATCATTCGAACACAAAGTTACATAAAGCATCGGTGCAATAATAAAGGTTATTCATCGATTTAATTTTTTTATAGATTTGTATGGGTTGTATCCAAAACTACTTTGTGTCTTTTCTTGGATTCATGTTTTTATGTTAAATTGGCAAGATTATATATACGACTCTGGAATAATTTTAGGAATATTAGGTACCTACCTACCTATATATAGGTAATATTTTAGTACCAAACTGAGGTATCTGACCTTACCTTCGCATCTACTACGTAAACTACTCGAATTAGGTTACACACTATAAATAGGTATACGTATTAAAATTCAAAAAGGTAAATCGCATCGTTTAAATTTTTAACCGACTTCCAAAAAAAGAAGGAGAAGGTTCTCAATTCGGACCGTAGGTTTTTTTATGTATGTATTAATAAATATTTTGTAATGCTATTCTATTGTATAACATTTCTTATACCTACGTGGTGCAACAGAGTCTTTAAATAGGTATTAAAAATTAAAAAGGTAAATCGCATCGTTTAAATTTTAAACAATTATGTCTTATACGTGATTCAACAGAGATCTTTAAGGGTTATATTATAAAATAAAACTATTGGGCATGAAGGAATTATTACTTAACTTACGAACTCGATATACCTACGTCGCGTCGGTACAAGGTTTAGTTCGTTTCACAGTTTGCAACATTTTGGAAACAAACAAAAGAGAGAGTAGTAAAGGAAAGAACAATAATTTCTATCATAATATTCCAAGGCTAAGGAGGTATAAGGAAGTATTTCAACTAATGAACTAGATATGGGACTAGCTAATAAAAAAAAATACCATTTCACCACTTTTATCTAGCCACCACTTCCTACCCTGCATTCATCGTCATCACTTTAGGAGTTCAGGACAATGTCTTTGACTGACAGGTCCGAATCGCCGCTCCTTAAAATGAGAAATTCTATAAAACAATTTTTACACGCCATAATCGTAAAATATAGCTAGCATCTACCTAGTTATTACCATTACGTAGTTATCGGAATTGCATATTAATGACTCCGAGAATATAATACTTAGAAGTTTGTATACGGTACTTTCTAAATCAGAGAATGAGTGTGACAGGACGTAAGCGGAACGAATATCGACTCATACAGACTTGACTTAGTGGAAATCGTTATTAGAATGATTGCTTTCATAAACAATAGCTATTGTGCTAGTGTTTTTGGTTTAAGTAGCTGTTTTTCTTTAAATAACGGGCCTTTTGCGGACATTCCGAGGTTTTTCACCGTTCTTATGACCTTATGATGCTTCACCTACTTGTTGATTATTTAACTTATTTCTTTTGACTCCTTACTTCCTTAGATACAGGTGGTACCTACTTGTCGCAGAGCTTATATATTTTTGTCATTATCATAACTATAATAGATTGGTATTGGTTATTATTTGCAACTTATTTGTATTTATATCTAAAAGAACCTCACAAACTGTTTAGGTATAGGTAGGTACATCCAATTTTAATATATCAATCTCAAATGTAACAGTGGCGCCCATGCCACATGGCATATTACCTTCTATTTTTATCGATCACAATTCGTTGACGTTTGTTTTTTAAATCTAAAAATATAATCCACCAGTTACTTAAAAAAAATCCTTAAGAGTTATCAATTAAAAGAGGTGGCATATTCCAATTTAAGAGTAAGGTCATCCATTCATCTGTAGTTTACGACTCCGCCAGTGTAAATATAGAGAAGAACCACCCAGCGAAATTTTACTGCTAACAGTACTAAGTTGCTTTGTCGATCTCCACGTGTATAAAATTGTTTACGAGCCGTGAGTGCGTTATCGTCGATGGCCCACCTTTGATGTGTTGCTTGGCTTTCGGGGAAGGTACGTGTCTAAAAAGCACTGCGCTGATTCCACGCTCAATGATTCTGTCGCTCGCTTCGTGCGTACTAACAATTTGACTGTATTGAATTACCATTCAAAATCAACTTGCGAATTAGTATTTTACGAAGAACCTTGAGGACTTATGAATAATTAGGTAGTATGATTATTTGTTTCAAATGAAAAATGAAACGCAACACGCCTTGTAAGTGGCAAGCATTTTACTACACGTATGACGGGACTAGAGCTGACTCCTCTTAAATAGAATATAAATTATTTTCTGAAAAAGTCATGCCCTTTGAAGCACGAGATGTGGGTTAATATAAAATAAAATAAAATTGATGATGCATATAGCATTTCTGGCTGAGAATTGTCATGAACAAATACCTATATATACGAGTATCGTGTCTTATTTAAATATTCTTCGTTTTTGCTCCTCTTGGTTGGGGTAGTATTGATATGTTTGACAAAATTACTTAGTATATAAACGGGTGCATTTCGGCTCCTGAAAACGGTGTTTCCAACCTTACAGGTTATCAATATTGAGAAAGTCATCCTCATTGGGGTGTTTTAAGATAGTAAGGTGTTTAATACATACAAAACGTACAAGCTGCTTATTAATTGCTGTCAACGGTTTCACAACCGCAGAGTCACTAGACGAAAGTTTGCATACAATTAGGAATAATCTTTGGAATACGAATGATTTAAAAGTTTCAAGGTTCAAGTTGGATTATAGGAGTTAAATAATTTTGGACAGACATTAGAGACACATTTATTTTATGTATGTATTTAGTGATGATTTAGTACAGACATTTGCTTTCAGTAAAGTACAATTTGTCTATATCGACACTGCTATTCGAACACCCTAATATACATCACTTTATTTGCTCTAATTTGGGCTCCATCACGTTGTACCGTTTCTCGTTAAACATAACGTAGCAATTAATCGTGAACGGGTGACGGGCGACTAAACCCCTTTTACCCCCTGACTTTACCCCCTTTTCTCCACTTCGGGGGAATGATTAACTGCAGACAGGAAGACGGATTGACAAATAGTCGTTTCGGTATTCGCTAATGCTTCGTTCTCATCAATAAACGATCGGTGAGGGTTGGAGGAGGGGAGGACTGTCTGTTAATGTTTCAAATTAAGGATGTGCCACTGAATATTGAGTTTCAATTATGTTGCTTAGTTCCATATGCGTAATGGTTGAAAATGGAGATCACAGGTTTAAACCTCATTCCAGTCATTTCTTTAAGAGTAGGTCTTAATTATTGATAGGCTTCTGGAAATTGTTAGTTACTAGTATGATGGTGTGTTTTTATCTGATCTCCGGAATAAATTTGAAAACTACTGGACTGATTAGAAAAAATCTTCCACTGTTATGAAGCTATAATATTTCAGTTGGATACATAGGCTGTTTAATTAAAAAAAACAGATCGACATAGCAAAATTTGCAACCAAAGCTGGAGAAAAACTACTGAACTGGAAGTAGAGGGTATACGTCGTATAATAAGGTCGGATCGAGTACCTATAACACGAATAATGTTTATAAGCACATAAAAAAACTCCTTCACGGCCTTCATACCTTGCGGTGTGGCTTGATACACCAGTAACAGTGTCCACTTTTTGCCAGTTGTCCATATTGAACAGAAGTGGCAATTTAAGCTTGTTGCTGCACCTAATGGACCGAAATGTGTCACTTCTTTAATAGACGTAAAATATCTATTATTTTTGGAAGAAGTGCAAACGCCGCCGGCTTTACGTGCGTGGGAATTGAACTCGGGCCTTCCGGTTTTAAAACAACGCTCTACCAATCAGGCAATCGACTCCTATAAGCTGACAGTATCCTCATTCATACATACAGTCTCGTAAATACATATACAAATATAAACTGTATAAGGAAAGCTTGTGGACGTGTCCGTCACAGCGTATTGAATACAAGTAAAGTTAACAACGCATACTTAAAGGACCACCACCCTGAAGCTAGTATTGCAAGTCTCACATAATTCACATATCAAGCAAACTTCCGCACCGACACAGTGATGCATTGAGCTAAATACGGTTTTACTATTCCACCGCTACTGTCGTAAAGTTATGATCTGGGGGACAATTCTCTGAAATAGAACTTCAGGCACTCGTTAGGAATAACCTCAAAAGTATAATCGGCCAGAAGAGGATCACCTGTCTTCAGCTGGATAACCTGAAGCTAAGGCAACCCTAAAATATATTAAAATCTATAGATTTTCTTAAGCATAAAAAAAACTTTTTTAAATGGTCCTTCTTGGGCCGGATTTTAACAACCACCTGCCAACATAAAATCTACGAAAATACGAAAGCAAATGATTTCATTTAAATTCAAAACCACCAAAATAATTAATTACATCACCTTAGTTGCGTAGTCAGAGAAGAGGGACTGTTAAAATAGAAATTAATTTAAACCTTAAATAATTGTTTACGAACTCACTAATTGACACAGATTGTACGTCATTCAGACTTTATTAACATTTTATTATGAGTAACGACGCCCTAAGGGTTTCAATTGCAGCATCTGATATTACGATGATTTGGCTGTTGACACTGTTGTTTGTTTATCGGTTCTAAGATTTTGTAATCATCAACTTAGTGAATTAGGCTCTTGACGCGGGCGCACTCTCGTAAATCATCGATTGCGCGATGCGATGCGATTCTGCACGCTCAGTGAGTTTATGGTCCTTATGAAGTGCGCTGTTAAGGGTTTTATGGTAGAGAATAGAGAGTGAATGCACGTATAAAGTTGCGTTTATAGATACTGCTGTGAGTAATAAATAGGCTCGTTGGGGTTATTACTATAGTTTGCCTAAGTATTTTCTATTTGGTCTAGTAATTAGTTATTTTTTGATTCTGATCTTTGAATTCTGAAGTAGGTAGGTACTTACCTAAAACAACTGCAGATATGGTTAACGCGTTAAACTTGAAACCCAAAGTAAATATTTCGGAATGCTCTTCGTCTACAAATAATAATAGATGTTTACGCTCAAAGTCTTATCTGTCACAGTTTACAGGATAAACTGGGTAGTGGATCAAAGAAAAGTATATTTGTTGATTATAGAAAACAAACCAAATTAAATAGTTTCCCATGTAAAACCTTTAGCCCTCAAATACAAAAAAATAAAATGTACTTTTTTTTTTGGTTACAGGAACCCCAATTAATCGGCTCCCCATCATGGCGAAGTCCGTCTTAGATCTATACGAGCTTTATAACCTGGTGATAGCTCGTGGAGGACTTGTTGAAGTTATAAATAAGAAGCTTTGGCAAGAAATCATCAAAGGATTGCGCCTTCCGTCTTCCATTACCTCTGCTGCTTTCACTTTGCGTACACAGTAAGTAACACTTTTCGTGAAAACATAAGGATTATATCTGTATGTCTGTCTGTCTATGTGTCGATTGGTGGCAATGACAAGATAAGGTTTAATTACGAATTATTAGGATTCACACTCTGATATTACAGTTACACACACTAACTAGCAGTGAAATCTGAGTTTTAATAATTGTTACATCATCCTAGAGACTTCCGAATCATAAGGGCAGGAAAGCAGAAATACATTTTGTGATTAATGGAATAAAAAAGGCAGGTCAGATTTCATAGCAGATGTTATTGCAAAGATTGCAACATAAGGCAAATTGAAGTTTTGTCAGTGGTATTAAAAATTATCAGGTTCTCAAGATTTTGTTTATTTATATATGACTAGCTTTCTGCCCCCGGCATCGTCTGTGGACATTTTCAACAAAATAAAATATAGCTTACTCAGCTAGCTTCCTATGCTATTAGTGAAATAATTGGAGATTTTCGAAATATGTTTTATTTTATTTTTAAAACTATTTTTGACATTGAAACATGTACTTGTTGATCAAGCAATACCTACAACTGGATCCGGAATAATTTTAAGCTTGTGTGGTCTAAAGACAAGCTCAGAAGCCATCAGTCCATATACCTCAGGGTTCTATTGTAGTTCTTCTGCCGCATTCAAATTCTCACGCAATGGGGACAAAACTCTTTAACACAATAGCCGGTACGTGAGCGTCATAAGTTCATAATGTGACATCATAATTAATAACCTCTAACTCATCTTAGCCGATATAATTTCCCATTTATCTTTCGAGAGTTCCTTCACCTTTACTCCTTTTGTGACACCGCATAAAGGTATCTTCACATTTCTAATTCAAACGATGAACCGTTACGCAAAAGGCGGTGATTTCCTTTTTCACTTGTGTGTTAGGGCTTTTACACATTATGATTCAGATGTGTATTATTCAGTATAAGGTTTTACTTAATCGAAAATATCATTAGTTACCTATTTATACTGTCTTATCATCTTCATCAACTTAATTAATAGTGTGTTTCATTAAAAATATTAATTAAATTAATATTTTGCCTTTTATACACATTAACAAATCAACTTTCTATTCTCTAATCTTGTGTATTAAGATTCAAAAGGTTATTTTTACTGCTGCAAGTGTGATCGAGATCTATATTATTATCGCCTCTCGTCTCTCTTTTTTGTCGCCGACTTCACCTTTTTGTATTCCGTACATTGCTGCTCAGTAGTTCTTTCAAATCGTATTCTTATAACCGTAGCCATCATTTCTTACGACATCTATTAAATGTTACATAATAAATTTGAGTGTTAGATTTCTGTTATGCCCTCATAAATTTAGATGTGGTACTAAGAAAATGACTGATGTCATATATTCGTATGACAGGCTATGAAAAGGTAGCCTATATTTTTTTCAATAGAAACCGTTCATAATTAATGTTTTATGGACAATACGAGGACGTAAAATTGACTTGTCATAGAATAAAAGGATTAGATATGTAGGGCACATCAGTAATGGACATTACCAAAGACTTTATTAATATTACTGCTTCTCTTATTCTTAATCCGGAACATTTTTTGTATTTCGTTCCTTGTATTGATCTTGGCTCTGTATCTATAGTTAAAAAAAAATTTATCTTATGTACTTTCCTATTTGATTGCTCATGCAACTTTTTCTAACGACGGCGACGTGAACAATCATCTGAGACGTCTTATGCAAACTTATAGACTATTCCAAAATCCACTAGCAAAATGGTAGCCCAAAAAATTAATGAATCTGTATAATTTTTCAGATACATGAAATACCTTTATGACTACGAATGCGATAAGAAAAATCTGTCAACTCGTAGTGAACTGGATGCTGCAATTGAAGGAAACAAAAGAGAAGGACGCAGAGCATCCGGACAATACGACGCGCAAGCGGCGCTGGCGATGGTCAGTATTCTTTGATCTTTCTGGC
The DNA here is from genome assembly GCA_963924495.1 of Nemapogon koenigi. Lineage (NCBI taxonomy): Eukaryota > Metazoa > Arthropoda > Insecta > Lepidoptera > Tineidae > Nemapogon > Nemapogon koenigi. The sequence goes on from OZ004646.1 coordinate 7,838,261, forward strand.
TTTATATTATTAGTTGAATAATTAAAAATAATAATTTTAGAAACCTGCGCCTTGGGTTAGAGAGATTAATTGATTAAGAATATATATATATTTAGTATATCCATGAGCAGATTATATTCCCGTACCTACTCGGTTCGTAAATTCTAATGGCTTTGCATATCATTTTTACTTTCGCCATTTCTTCTTAATCAATTAATCTCTCTAACCCAAGGCGCAGGTTTCTAAAATTATTATTTTTAATTATACATATATACATACCTACTTCTTGTGTATGTTCCTTAGGTATGTTCCTTAGATATGTTCCCTTGTCACAAGTTGTCACATAATCATAAAGACAATAAAATACGTGACTTTTGTCATTTTAAATAACACGAAGAAACATTGCCATTTTGGTCTAAAACTTAATTTAATTTTGTTATAACTTTACAGTTTTGATCTAAGTTTTAATGATCTCCCAAATGTCACATTATACAAACTCTTTAGTGATTGTTTTTTTTAATCTCCAGCCTCAACTACAACGCGGCGTACCAGCATCATTGGCCATGTCACATATGCAACCACTATCGTTGTCACTTGGCGGCGTGCCAGGAGTGCCAGGAGTACCTCGTCTGCCTCCTCATGCCACTCACTTAGCACCACACGAACTTGAATATCGAGTTCGAGAATATATGAAGCTCATACATCAACAGCAGAGGGAGTTCAGAAGAAATGGTGAGTATTAAAAGTAGATAATGTACTAGAAGAAATACTATGTTCATTGTTCGCTGTAACTATTGAACTGATTTGAACGCATTCATTAATTCGTTCATTTGGTACATAATATTTTGTATAACATTTCATTTTGGTAAATACTGAGGGACAATGACATAACACACGCAGTCACACAAAGTGCATCGGTACTAAGCGGGCAGGTTTGCGCCCTAAAGGTGTGCCAGTACCACTATTCTCTTTCGAGAATTGTTTTCAAACTAACTAGATTTTTTTGTCTATATCTTGTCTTTGTGGTGATACACATAAATATTCTTTACTCTTTCTTAAGATAAGTTATAGGTACTTACCTATATAAGGTGACATAACACAGTCATTCACATAAAGATCATCTGCAGACTTGCCATACCTAAAAATTATGTCAGTATCACTATTCTCGATAACATGTAATTTTTTTGTCTTTGCATTGTATCACATACACAAATACATTTTTATCCTGCCTATTTCAGGATCGGAATCACCACCAGGGTCTTCGCCAGTACCAAATATAATATCCCCAAGAGACGCAGCCCTCAGCGCATTAGATGTATCTCGATTCACGCTCTGGTCATCCTTCTATAATAACAACAATAATTCACCACAGCCTGACATCGAGCCACAAAGGTATGCTTTATGGTATGGTATTATTCAAAAATAATGTAAATTAAAGGAAAGGTATCTTAAATACCACCGGCTTAATGAGGAAATGTCTTCCTCTAGATATCCTAGAACTGGTAGCACGGCTCTGGAAAATAATAATAAATCCCATAAATATTGCAATTTATGCCGAAAATCTACCGTACGTCTGTTTGTCTGTATTACGATGACTTGACTCTAGAACCACTGAACGGATTCTGATTTCGCTAGAGTGCATAAAGTTTTAAGTGTAACGTGTAAGTAACACATACATATTTAAAACTGGTAGTTACGAGGGACAATAATGATCGGGAATTTACTACTTTGGACTGAATTAAAATAAAACCTTTTTGTTACGTGAATACTGGCCACTTGTAATCATATCTATCTATCTTTCATCACTCCTTTTATCCTAAAAGGGGTAGGCAGGAAGAGACAATCGAATGTCATTTGTTACGATCCAGACATATCTCTTTCGCTTCTTTTGTATTCATCAAACCTTTCATACATGCTCGACGATAGTGTGTAGATTTAATATTTCCATCGATCAATAATTTTTTATATGTTCAATTTTGTAATCATAATGACATTTAAACAATTGAAAATATAATAGTATATGTCGGTTTAAATTGACAAGTCGTTAAGAAAACGCAGCTCACGCGGGAAAATTTCTGTGCCATAATTTATTACAACTTTGCCGAGGGTAATCTCAAGAAGAATGTCTCGATGGGTTTGTTTCTATTTATGATGTTGAAGCACCTAGCCATACGACAATATATCTCTCTGGTATGCAGAGTTCCGTCGAGATCGCGCCTCCCACGGCACCGTATCTTCTACAGGTCGACCAAAAACAGCGGTAACATCTGAGAACGTCGTTGCTGTGCAAAAAAAATACACATGATGAGCTACATGTGACATACGAGCACATTCGGGCAATTGTACCTAGATATTTGAATGACTGCAATTGAAACTATTTTGCATAATGAGTTGGGTGTCAGAAAGCTAATTTCCCGCTGGCTACCCCATATTTTGTGCAAAGAGCAAATGGCGGCTCGGGTTTAATTAGTGCCGGTTTACTCTACAACGCTTCAACGGAGGGAACTCAAAAGCCGTTTATAACATCGTCTCAGTTTGAATCTTCGAAGACGAAGTCAAGCCAACAAAAGTTATGCGTTCCCGCAGCGTGTGGAAGAAGATGATCGCTTCGTTTGTCTCTAAAAAAGAACATGGTGCCACAATTCCATTAGAGGAACGCAGAACGGTTACCGTGGTACGTCACGGTTTGTTTGCCAGAAATGATGGCAGAACTCCGTAGAGGTAACCCGAAACGTCGCATCATCTTACATCATGATAATGCGAGCTTTTCCATACCGCTCGGAAGACAAACGATTTTTTGAAGCAGAAAAATATTGAGTTGATGAGCCATCCTCCGTACAGTCCTGAACTGAGACCTAACGATTTCTTTACATTGCCTAGAATGAATATTTTGTACGTGGTCTGAAGACTCAGAAGGAGCTGTACAATCTTACAAATCGGCCGTTTTGCAACATCAACTTCAGACTTGAGTTATGTACTGTTTTAATAATTGGTTTGAACGAATGCACATTTTAAGGGAGAATACTTCAAATAATAATATCCTGCATTTCGTTTGTTTATTCTCAATAATTTCGATGTGCAAGGGGCACAAGTAGATATAATTACAAAAAATAATAAACATACCGATTTTCTTCCAGGGAAGCGTTGAACCTAAGCGAGAGCCCAAACTCCAGTGTATGTGGTGGTAAAAGGGAAGGGTTCCATTCCTCTCCTCCCCCTGCTAAACGTCGCACCCCCCGCCCCGCATCCCCTACTCCGCCTGTGCATACACCTTCTCACGCATCGGCACCACAGGTTAACGGTACAAATGGAGCAGCGTTCAAAATTACCTCAAGAGGTAAGACATATTTTTTTGATATTTTTTGTTTTATTAAAAAACGACCTTATATAGTCATCATATACATAGAAGGCTTAGTCATAGCTCAGCGTACAATAAGGTTAGCGAGCCTATTGTTATGGATAATATTGTACTTCAAGCGGAGTTGGTTACTCGCTGATGGACATTCGAAAATATACGAGAACGTCGATAAGTTCAGGTACGAATGACAGAGACGAAGCAATTACAATTGACAATGTGTTTACATTATTGACCATCGCTATTGAAGTGCACATTGATGTAGTTTCAATTAATGTATCAATGTTTTCGCGCTCAGTTTGTTACCGAAACGTTTATTGTCAATGGCTTCAATTTATTTAAAAATATCAACTTCCATGGCTGCTTCAATCAAATTTCTTATCAATTGCTTTCCATCAAGTAGATTCGATTGTCAATAGCTTCAATTGGCTTTTTAAACGATCAATTTCTTGTCAATTGCAATAGGGTTGTTGACAGTTTTTTGGAAACACTTTTAAAAAGGTTATTATACCTACTTAATAAAATAATTATTTTCATAAAAGAAAATATTTGTATTTTCATTTATAAAATCTTGTTTTTAATTTTCTTTTAAAATTCCCGTGAAAACGTTCTGGGCGTCATGATGATGTCACAAACATTATGGTCACAAATTAGATAAAATAACTTAGTTTGTGATAGATAGAGTTAAAGAATATAGTTAGTATTGATCGGAAGTATGAATTAAAGATTTTTCATTTATATATTTTTTTTTCATTGTGTTTGTTTATATGTTTTATGTTTATATTTTCTTTTCTTTTTCAGGTGACGCAAATACCGGTGATCAACAACTAGTTGTCAGCATCGAATTAAACGGTGTAGTTTATGAAGGGGTTCTATTACCGTCACAAAATGGCAATACACAGCATAGACAGATGGTGTCCTAAGCGTATTTTTACTATGGATTTAGAAATACAAAATCCATGTTGATATTAATTTCCAAGTTCTCAAATGTACAATTAAAAATTTAACAGTGGCTATGTTTAAGAAGCAAGTGGTTTTTCTTTAATAATCGCCTAAAAACTATGAGGCCTGCAGTTTATTGCCGATGTAAATAATAGTTTTTATGGTATATTTATAATTTTTAGATTTACTGTGTAGGCGTGATTGCAATGAATGTCGTTTTATACACAAAAGGTGTAAATGTGTTTGTAAATAGTTTTATTTTAAATTATGTTCGCGCCATCAATATTATTTTGTGAGTTACGATTAATCAACGAATTTAACATACAAAGTGACTGAGTTTAAATTTCGGACAAACAATTATAGTTTTTATTTTGTATTTTGATTTAAAAAGAAAAGTTATTGAAATTGATAAATATTCCATGTTTTGAAGACTACTCTTACTTCAAACAAACTTTTTTTTGTCGCCTTATTGCTTCAACCTATTAAAATTGCAATCTATGTCAGAAATTGTAGCATTTGATATAAAAATGATTTTTTTTAATGTGATTCTTATTAATACTGAACTACTCTCGAATTTTTATACCTAGATGTACCTAAAATTTGTCGGTACAATATACCGATCTATGTTAATTTATAGATAGCGTCACATAAAAAAGCGCTATAGTGGGTAATGTGTCGCTTTGTTTTTTAAGTTTGAATTTAATAGGAACAACTATTAACAAATAAACTGACATTTCTCCCACTACTCTGGCCAACAATCACACCTCTTTTTACGTGACGCGACCTATATACTCTCCGCATTATCTGAACCCGTGTATATAAATAATAATAATAGAAAGTGATGATGGGTTTTATATGAATTAAATTGATCTTTAATTCTTTGTTAGTAATATTTATCGCTGTGGAGATATTTATTTGAACCTAGTTTAGCGACTGCGTTGTGTTTGTCTACGTATTGTGTGTACTGTGTTGTTTGTCCTATAGAGGGACCTGGATTTAATTGGTTTATATTTTGTGACTGGTAATTTTCTGAAGTATCCATCTGAAAGTTAAGTCTTAGTAAAAATAAAGATAATTTTGTACTAGCTCACTGATTATGTACTCAAACAAAATTCTCGTGGGTTTAATTTTCTGGCGATCCTTGAGAATCTGGTAGTAGTTGTAAAAATCAGGGATATAGTATAAAGTTGTCTTTTTTACTATGGTTAACTGGTAAGGTGGCGCTCAGAGGAGGCCAGGCGAAGGAAGGATAGGAAAGAAAGTGAAAGATAATGAAACTACTTGACTTATTATTAGTGTTTTACCTTGACTAGCCAGCTGGAGATTTGTAGTGAAAAACAAATAAAGTTAAATAAATAAATATCGTCGTAGTTTCATTTAGTCACAAGTTATTATAATAGTAATTGTAGAATACAGTGACAGTGCATTATGAATTAAATTGCTTTGTAGACTGAATTTAAGCTTAATTTTTTTTTGTTACTATACACTGTTAAGTATCTATTTTATATGTTTAGGGTAAGTTTTGGAGCCAGATTTAAATCAGTGAAGCCATGTTTGCAATTAATAAGTTTTCACTTTTATTTGTTATTTGTGTAAATTGAAATTTACAATACTGTGAAGGATTAATAATTATAACTTTGACATAAATAATTTTAAGCATTTATTATTAATTTAATTTAGTTATTTAATTACAAATTTCAATTTAATTACAAAACATGGCTTTACTTGCAATGCTAAACTTTATTTGAAAGAACCTGGATATTTCCAAATTTATGTCGATAAAAAATTATGAAAACGAAATTGTAAATATAGGAAATATACAATTAGATTAACAATTTTAGTACTTTATGTAGACATAGTGTCTAGTACATTCCTGCTAATGTACAATAATATAAGAACATAAATACTATCGACCATTGACTTATATGGCCATTATATCTTCTTATTTAAGAGTATAATTATTATTATCAAACCAAATATTACAAAAAAATCTTGTATTTCAAACGTATATGTGAATAAATGGACATCTTTATTACTTTAGTTTCTTTTGAAGTTATAGTGGAATTGATCCTGACATCACTAAAGTTAATACACAAATTATAATATAACTGTGCATGCACGAATCATGTAAAGGCTCTAAACCGATACGGATGGAATTACTTTACTCTTACCTTCGAGGGTCCAATCAGGAAAAATATTTTAGGGTTCCGAACATCTCCGATCAAAAACAATAAAAAGTCTGTCCGTCTGTCACAGCTTATTTTAAAAATGTTGAAACTAGGTAGGTACATATATACCTAGAGTTTCATGACCAAATCACGGACGTATAGTGTAAATAATCGAAATTCGATTTTGGGAGTTAATTTTGGGGGAAAAAATTAGTGCATGATTGCAGTTTCGCAGTGACATATCAAATAAAACAACTCGTTATAAGGATACAAATATTGTTTTTTTTTTTTATTTAAAATGCATAGTTTCCCCCTCCCCCTATCTCCGAAACTCTAAAATTTTGAAGAAAAAAAACGGAATATGGGCCAATGAAACAAATGTAGTTTATTCTCTTGTATTCTAACCTTATAATAAATGATCAAAGTGTCTTCCACCAAATTATAAGCTTGTTTTTAGGGCTCTTTAAAGTATATGATTATTTTTCAGTGTCTCGACTACAGCATTAAATTTTTAGTAGTTTCAGGTTATTTATATTTTCGCATACTTACTGCTTCTTTGGAGAAACCCCAAAATAATGATAAAGGACATCAAGGTCCGAGGCCACTGTACGTGGCTTGCTAAGGTGCCTTTCCTAATTTCCTACCTATTCAACGTTTCGGTATATTTCATAATAACGCTTTCTACAGTACCTACAGTGGCTTCGGACCTTGACGAAAATTGAAATAGCCTGAAACTATTAAAATTAATTTACAAGTGGCAATTTTTTTTATCCGGTCGATACTACATATTTTTTGAGGTCTTCATAAGGACAAACTACTTTTCTATCGCCCGATATAAAAAAGATCATGTAAAAGAAAATATTTCTGTTTATTTTGAATTAATAGCAGAATTAGACTAAAGACTAAAATCTTTTTTTTTTCTAATTTTATAGTGCGAAGTTTCCTCTCTCTTATTATTTCTGAAAGTACTGAGTCTAAAATGCGACTTAGACTCGCTCTTGGCCAATTTTTATTTGATATTAAGTTTTGTTTACGAGATAAATACACTTCAAACTGATCTGAAAGTTGTCCCCCCCCCCCTCCCACTTTTAAAATAAAACAAATAAAAATCTAAAAAATCTGGAAAACTGCTCTTAGTAAATATACTCACAAGGAATTATAACGAGCACCGAGACAAAGAAACTTTACTAAATACAAAATAACAGCATTGTACGGAACCCTATTTTCATAGCGTGGCCCGACACGCATTTTGCCGGTTTTGGTTGATAAAAGCGACATCTATGAGTTGCATAATATAACTCAAATATCAGACAAAAACAGACTGGTTTTGTGTCAGAGGGTTAAATTTGTTCTAGAAATAATCGCTAGATGTCGCTACTAGTCCCAAGAAGCTATGGCCTGTGTCTATAAAATTATCTACCAAAGAGTCTGCCTGCGGTAGCATATAATATCAGCTAATAGTTATAAGCGTATTTACATAAGTATTCAAATTGTTGTAACCCATATTGTAGAAGTGCGAAGCCTATGTGTCTATCTATGATTTCGAAATAACGCACATTAGCAAACCACCCTTTATAGGTACATTTTTTATTTATCTGTCTGTCTGTTTGTCCGGGCAGTTCCAAACTACTTAACCGATTTTGACGGGGTCTTCACGTTCGCAGACAAGTAGGGAACTTTTGAGGGAGTGATCTAGCTAGGCTACCTACTTTTTTCCCGGGGATCAGCTAGTTCCCAGTTGTTCATATTAAACAGAACAGGTGAATATGTGCCAGTATTTATGTTTAGAAGTATTGCGGACGCTTTACTTGCCCTCAGGAGTACGAGATAGAAAAAGTAAGAAAAACGAAAATATTTTGTTGTAAAAATATCATCGGCTAAATGAGAAAGAATTGCCTTTCCCTTGTACCTGCCCTGTGGTTGGTATTAAATTAGTATATGCGAAGCCGGGGCATACAGTAGTATCTTACAAGAACAGTAGAGATGTAAGTCCTCGAGTTAACGAGCTATGTTTCAAAGAAAACAGAACTCTGCTTGATAATTTCGCCATCTCAGACAAACAACAAAAGATAGACATATCACAACGATCGATATAAGTGAAGCCTGCACGCACACATCCAAGCATGCCACATCCTGAGCGCGACTTTTGTCTACTGCGAGAAGAAAAACAATCGTTGACATGAGCCGTTGGACAAGGTCATCTTATAACTGTAAAAAATATGGCAAAAACATGTCCAACAACTGTGTAGTTGATAGTTATTATTTTAAATTGGATTATATTTTCATGATTAATCGCCATAGTTTTCAAAATATTATTTAAAATAATAACCATCAACTGTGTGGGATGGAAATGTTGTATAAATAAACTTTTCCAGGATTAACTGAGATTTGCCATATTTTTGACAGATACAAAATGAATGAGAGCATTAAATGACGCTCTTCTATATTAAAATATTGAGACAACTACTAAAAGTCCATAGCTTACAGACACAACTGAAAACATAAAGTAATTTAAACACGTAAATTAGAGAAATTTACGAAAATGGTACAAAATTATTGAAAAACATTTCGACACTTGTTGATAGATATTATTTTGAATTTTGAGAGATATTGATAATAGGACATGGCGACAGAAAGTGGTTGTAAGCACTTGCCGGCAGAAAACCTGTAGTCTGAGCTCCCCTCTACAATTTCTTATTGTCGAGTAGAGGGTCCAGCGCTTGTCGGTATACGATATCTCCTACCAGCTGGCAGAAAATGAGTGAACAGCATTTGTTTGGGGACCTCTCGGTTGTAAGAAAAATATTTTCTGCCAATTTACTCCCTACAGCGACTAAACGTAAATGAAAATCCTGTCCTAAAGTTCTGATATGATAAAAAATAACATGATACAAAATAATGCAAAAATAACAATGTTCACTAATTTTCTGCCAGCTGGTAGGAGAGGTTTTTTTTTCTTTTAAAGCGCTTCAGCGGCGTACCGACAAGCGCTGGACCCCTACTCGACAATAAGAATAATACTCGGCGTTTACATTTTCGTATTACGTGTCCTTTCATTTAATTTTCCCCCCAAAATTAACCTCCAAAATCAAAATTCGATTATTTACGGTATTCGTCCATGATTGAATCATACAATTCTATATGTGCGATACAGGGCCCGGATTAAGGGCTTGCTGTAGGTATTACGCACTAGTTGTAATAAGATAGAAGGAATCTCTGACCTGTATAGTGAACTGAGCTGGTTGATCTCTCTTCTTCTTACCGCAGTGGTACCACGCGTTTACTTTTTGCTCTCGAGTCCTGGTTCTTGCGGGAGTGTCCCGTAATGCCGTTACTTTCGTGGGGAGAGATATATTGCGCAGGGCACTGTTGTGTGTTAGTAGGAGAATAAAATTTATATAAAAGGGTAGTTGGGGAATAATGTAAATTTAGCCGATCACGGTTGCCAGACGAAAATATACCAATATTCAGTTGAATAGTTATGTACCAACATTTTTCGTCCAGTGCATTCGGAGAAAATAAGCTGTGACAGACGGACAGATAAACACATGAGTGATTTATTATATAGGATTAAGGGTTTCCGTTTATTCAGAATTATCGTAAAATGTAAGGTACATTTTGCGATAATTCTGTAAATTTTTTAGTTTCAGTAAATCCATATTACCAACTTTCAGCTTTCATCAAGGACCACCTTAGCCCTCCTAATATTCAGAGAGAAAAACTTAGAGAAAGATACTTTTAAGTAGTCCGTGTGTGCGTGTATTTGCTTGTACAAGTCATGATGTCTTGGCTTCACTTCTACTGTAATAAGTCTATCTTATTTTATTGGTCTGAGTTCGCTATCTACCCTCTGCGTCGCTTCGCTGAAATCCTTTGATGTTTTGTTTGGGTCCTAATGCTTGGCTAATACCTAATTATTTCTTTTAAAGTACATCTCAGGTTTGTTTACGTAAGCAAGCAATAATATCTACATCTCTTAAAAACTCTCTTGTTAAAATTCTAGGTAGAGACTGATATTGCCAGTGGCTATGTCCCCGATTTGGCCCCGACTTCCAAGTAATATTGGTATATAAATTAATTCAAATTACGATCTGTCTTTCTTCACGGGTTGCCTTACCTAGCTTCCAGGGGTACCTAGAGGAATACCACACCTCCCTCGTTTAGCCGATGGTATTTGTGAGGCTATACCTAACGAGTGGCTAGTTCTATGGAAAAGCCTCTAATCCGCTTATACAGAACGCTTTAAATCTTTCTATTTAGATATTTATAAATATACAATATTTTCTATGAAGACATATCTAGAAATATACGGTCTGATAAAAATCAAAAGCCCCGAAGGAATATTTATTCGCTGAACGTGCTTTGAGCTTTCAGTGCGGGGAACAGCTAAATAAAAAAATTTGCAAAGATCTGATTTCTACATTATTATAGGTATTACTTGCAGTATATATATAAAAAAATCCTGCTAATATTATAAATGCGAAAGTTTGAATGTTTGGATGTCTGTTGCTTAATCATGTCTCCATGGATGCATCCATGGCATGGATGATTAGGTTTTAATCAAAACATAGGCTACTTTTCATCCCGGAAATATATGTTTTGGTGTCAAAAACTTGTCCCTAGATAAACACAGCGCATATTAGGTACCTACTATTTTTTTTTCTATAGAAATGTCAATAAACTTTTCACATATTTTTTCTAAAAATAACAGATAATAAGTGGCACATCTATATGAAGTGCAGCAACAGGCAAGTTCGGTTTTTGTTTGTTCTTCAGACGTAAAGTCACTTGTTGTTCAACTAGCAGCTGTCCGCGAGTTCTTTCGTGTAGAATTAAAAAATATAATAACTTCGGAACTGGGTTTATTATCTATATCTACAAATATGTAAATAACAAAAAAATCCGTCTATGATTTCAAAATTAATAACAATATTGAATTTTTGTCCAGAAATTGCTCCGAAACGGTTAAATTAATTTTAATAATACTCTCAACTTGATATTTAGACAAAATCTGCTCGATTTTCCGAAAATTTCCCTTTGTTTAGATTTATTTTGTATTCTTAATAATAAGAAATAAATTCATATTCTTAGACGTTTGCTATTATTTATTTTAGCTATAAACAACACACACAGTTTGATCATTGCAATTATTGGACGACCAATTGTCTTCATTAACATATCTACAAGTAGCTATGGCAGGGTATATGAAACCAATAAAGAAATGCAGTAGACTATATTATAAGTGACCTTAATTAAAGTGACACTATTTTAGTGGTCGAAATTCGACAATAATTATACTTACCTATCACTTACTTATCGTTGCAGGTGATTTTGATATATCATTTATAAAAATTTTTCCCATTTAAAAACTCTCATTTATTAAAGGCAATTGTTCTATCCGCACGTATGAGATATAATGTTGGTGCCAAAACAGAAATTTCTGGATCATATTAGCAAATTGCATTATGTCTACTCTCTCTGGGATTTACTTGGACATCAAGTATATGGAAGAATATGTTATGTTCTGACTAGGGACCCCACTCCCGGATTCGCACTGGTACAATATGGGTTTACAAGTTATAGATATATATGCTACTGCGTTCTTTCCTACATCATTTTGTTACATCTCTGATGGATTAGACAGCATACGCCATGGCTATAAAAACTCGCTGGGGCTAACTTTCCCCCCCTCCCACTTGATTCATAGGTCCATATTTAATACTGGTAAATCTTCCCGTTGAATCAAAACCGCAACAAAATCGGTGAATCGTGGAAATCGCCGGTTTTTATAAATCAAATAGCGAACCGCACCTGGGAGACAGACAGACAGGCCCGGCGGGGGTCTTTGTTTCGTTTAGGTTTTATCTTTCGAAAGCAATTTTAATTTCGAACCCAAGACATATACCTAGTTATAGCGTAATTTATAAATAGCTGCAACATGTAATTAGTATGGGACAAATATTTATTATTTCATTTCTTACTCTGCTCCATTACTAAAACCGCAACAAAATCAGTAGTTATTGCGTTAAAACAGCGCGGCTGTCTACGGACTTACTTATTCTATCCTTCTCTGTCTGTCAAAAATGCTGGTTTTAGTACAAAATGTGAAAGTTTTATCAATTCAAGTTCAGCAATATCGTAACTTAATTATCATTCTGGATTAACTGGATGCTCAGTACGGCACAGGTGGACAATACAGTCATACCTACATATTTCATACCGGATATACGAGCCAGAGACATTAATTACATTCGTGTGATAAAAACTAGATGTAGGTACTTCAAATAAACTCCGTTATTCGATAATAACTTTTTCAACACACTTGCTCGTAACGTGAGTCTTATTACCTCAATTTTAGACTCACAATCCCATATATTAAGAACGCGTGTTTTTTCTTTATATTACAGCACAAGAGTTATAATATAACCCAATGAAGTTAAATTCGTACAAGATTGCAAATTGTATGTGTGTCCACAAAGCATTCTTAATTTAACCGCATAATACAGTTTTAACTTTTTGGCTGTTTGGCGAAGTTATCCGTGCCTTATCTGTCACGCGGGAAAGATCAGAACATTTCCATAAATATTTGTTAACATTTTCGCAAATGTCGACTTCAAGTGGCGAAGAATACGTAAATTTGACCCCATGAAGTTTATTTTTTTCCTCGCAAGTGTGTTGAAAAACGTCGTATGAAACGCGTGTGCATTGGTCATTACCTCAGATTAGTCATTGTTCTGAGGTCATTACATACCTACCAGCTTTCTTAGAGCGCTCGCCTAGTGGCATAGCACCCTTGTATCACAATGTACTATTATTAAATTTTATTAGGACGTCCATTTTATAAAAAACCAATGAGCAATAATTTGCATTCCCCCTCTATTACCTTTTAAAAGACAATTAATACTATAGGGGGCTGGCCTTGGAGCCAATACTACATTTTGTAAATGAGCTCTATACATTTGGTAGGTACCTATACATACTAATATTACAAATTAAAGTATTTAACAAGAAAATGCTAACACGTGGGTACGTACGCTTATAGAATTGCATATGCCACATGTGCAACACTATCACATTAGAATGTTAACGAAATAACAGTATTAAAAGTCTGTCGTTGAGGATTAAAGTGGTTTATACAAACATTTTTCGCTCGAGCGCCGCCGCCCAAGGAACAACAGCGGTTACACTACACCAACTCACAAATATAACTCCTTAAATCTAATTGTACGTACACTGTAAAAAATATATGAAATATTTTAGCAGATTCTTAATTTTTTACTTAATTTTAAGTTTTTGAGCTATAAAAAAAAGAAATCAAAAATTTTAAAAATATTTATTTGTACCCTCCTTTTTGAGAACCTCTTCGGTTGTATATTACATTTTTAAGTAAGTCCGTGGCTGTCGGCCATCTTATATCTGTCAAAAATATGGCAAATCTCAATGAATCTTAGAAAAATGAGTTTATTCATACAACATTTTCAACTCAAATTGTTGATAGTTATCATTTTAAAATGGATTAATCCATATTTTCATTATTAAGACTTCTAAATAGCCATAGTTTTAAAAACGCAATAGCAATGTTTGTTTTAAAAACTACGCCTATTTAAAACCCTAAATATTAAAAACATGGTTTAATCCCGTTTAAAATAATAACTATCAGCAATTTGAGTTGAAAATGTTGTAAAAATGAGTTTTTCTAGGATTAATTGAGATTTTCCATATTTTTGATAGAAGATGGCCGACTGCCAAGGACCCTTTTGAAAGTTTTATCTTATCTTATTTTATATCTCAAAAACAATTAAGCATGTGCCAACAACGGCTGGATGGATTTTAATGAATGAAGTGTTTGAATAGACTGGTTTAAACCATGCCATGGTTATAGGCTAGGTTTTTGTTTTTATAAAACAAAATATCGGTCGTAAGACACATGAAAGAAGAAAAACACATGAAAGAGGATGAAGGGGAAGGATAACGTGAGGATTCCGAATATATATATTTATTTTCTGAGAAATAATAAAGTACTACAATAATAATAAATATAAAACTAAAATCTAAAAAGTGACTGCACAAATAACTGAAAAGTGAATAACTATATATCTATCATAACGCCTTTTATCCCAAGAGGGGTAGGCAGAGATAATAGAATGCCATTTGTTACAATGTTGAATAAAAAGCTATTATAGAATCTAGAATGTTAAATTCAAAGGTATCGCACAATCGGGACAAATAAAAGTTACAACAATATACTTTTAAAATTAAAATCGGTATCAAGTTACGACAATTATATTGGTTGTTGGTTTGTCCGGCCAGTGCTACCTTCTAATTATTGTTTTTCAATTTTCAGTTAAGTATATGCACAGTCGGGTTTTTTGTATTATTTAATACGAGCGTTCTGCCCAGGGCTTAGACCATTTGGCAGATACTAACTTTTATCCCCTATAATACCTTCTCCGGAAATGGAAAAAGAAATCGATGTCTTTCCGATGTCGGTTTAAACTTTCTCCGTATCAAAGGAGATCGACCATTTTACTATGGGAGCTACGCCCCCCTATTTATTCAGAAGTTTATTAATGCCTAGATATGAAACTTATCAGATGTATAGTACGGATTGAAATCAAATTGTAAGTACAGTTTCACAGAAAATAATTTTTGTACTTTCATTAATCTTGGCTAAATCCAAGCTGCATCCATACCAAAGTGATAAAAAATTTAAGAAAATGGCGACTATTGATTGAATAGAATTAAATCAAGATTGAAGTTCAGTGATGCATAATATTCAATTGAATATTGAGCCAACCCAGTTTAATAATAATAAAACTTTTATATTCATGGGCATTTAAATTTCAGGTGGGCCTGGTTTCGGTCGATCTCCTTTCATCAAATACGGTTTAGTCGGGAAATCGTAACAGACAGACAAGCAGACAGAGTTACTTTCGCATTTATAATATTAGCATGTTTTTTATTTATCTATCGAGTTAAAAGAGTGTGTCTTGGGCGGGAAGCTACCGACAACGCAGGGCGGCTGACAGAATCACATTCAGTCTCATCTAGAACGTTGCGTCGTTTGTGCGCGGCCCGTGTTTCTTTATATTTCCCAGTACGTAAAGTGTATTTTAAAATAACGTCAATAACAACCGAGTGAATAGAAGTGACAGTTCGTTGAAGTGTTTGTTTTTCGTGATGTGATCTACTGGTAAGTTGCTTGTGAAAATTATGATAATCGTAAAAAATCCGTTTTTAATGGGTCTAATTAAAGTTGTTTTAAAAAAAATCTGTATTGATGTGAATTGTAATAAACATTTAATAATATTATTATAATTAAGTTGGCCAAGTTATATATGAATTGTACTCTCTATAGGTAGGATATTGATATGGATCTATAGGTATGGATTTCAAAACTGTACAAAATTTTATTAAAAACCGCTAAGCTCTTGCAATGTTGTATGTTCAAAGATTTCAATTTGACTCATTTTCACACATATTTTGAAAAAAAATTTGAAAAGAGGCAATGTTTTTCCACCGTTAGTAGCTTACAGTGGCTGTATTCTTGTAATATTTGAATGGGTTATTTATATCACCACAAACAAATTGTTAAAAGAATTGATGACATTCGAGTTTATATCTACTTATGTCCAAATAAAGATGACCAAGAAAGTTTTTGTAAACTAAGTTGTTTTAAATATGGAATTGTGATATTGGGTGGGCAAGGACAATTTTACATATTTATATTAGATTAAATTGACAGTAATAATTTTTCACATCTCTTGATGTTGCATTCTTCCAGTGCGTTTTATTATTTTCGCCAGTTAAAGTCGGTCACCATTTCCGCTTGTGCTAGTTTGTACCGATTCATAAATCCATTCATTACTTTGTATTTGTTTTACGTACAAAATATGTATCATAGCTTCGTAGGGCACCTATTAAAAAAGGTATTGTCTTAGTTTCTACAGGTGGGCCATATAACATAGGTATTGTAACCAAGGTGGCTCTGGGCACACCACACGGCATAAAAGCCTTGATGGACCATTGTTTTAATGTAGTTTATTCTTTAAGAAAACTTACTATATTAACCTAACCAATAATTTCTTTGCAGTTTTAAATTGCTAATTTACAATGCCAGTTTTATGAATTCATTAATTTTAAATAGTATCAATTTAAGGGTCAATTTGGCTGGCTATAAGTGCTAAATTAAAAAAAAACAGAACTTTTTCTGCGTCTATCTAATAGCCTCAAGAATTATATAGGCTAAATGAGGAAGACTTATCTTTTGCTGGGTACCCTGGGCTGTTAACACTGTTCTCCGGAGCCGTGTGATAAAAAAAATCGATAACACAAAATCAGAGACAAATAGTTATAAACATAATTGCCACATAGGGAACGAGATATGAATAAGTACATATATTATTATTTGGTAGACACACAGATTGCTTATCAGTCACTATAAATAAGTTTATGATTTTTCTGTTTACAACGCAAATTTTATGCAGAATAGTAAGCACGTGGATTGTATAATACACTCGATCCTTTTTTATGAGGTTACATCTTTCTTTAACTATGACCTCTTTTTAAGGGTTCCTATAGTAAATGATAGCGGAATAAGTAGGCGTCCAAAGGTACAAAATATCAGTTTACAACAATTCCTACCTACATTAAATTATAAATAGGCTTATTACTACTTATTTAATAAAGATGGATATATATGCTACCACAGAATTATTTGTAGATCACTTTATTTTACACAATTCTTTCCTACTTGATTTTGTTATATGTCTGACGGATTAGACAGCATACGCCCTGAAAACTCGATGGGGCTAACTTTTCCTCCGACTTTATACACTAATACTGTCAATGATCAGCTCCTAAACATACTCGTACACCTTCCCAGTGAATCAACCTATCTAATAGTGAAAACCGTAACAAAATCAGTTCAGTAGTTTTGCTTGAAAAAGGTACAGACAGTTTTATAATATGTAGTGATGATTTCAGAACTTGTCTCTGTCTCATCATTGAAAAATTCATCTAGGTACTTAGCTGTTTCGTCTAAATAAAATAAATTCTGAAATTAGACAATTTTATGTAGACCAGAAATAATGACCTATGTGTCTTTAAAAAAATACTGAACGATTTCGCATGACCTTCAAGCGAAATGTGAAAAAATAATACATACGCCTTGACAACACTTCACTTGCCTTGCGTTCATCTCACAATACAATCCATATAAGTATACAAATAAAAATTAAATGCTATTCGTTGGTAAGCGTATCACTTGAGAACGGCTGGACCGATTTGGCTTATTTCTTTTAGTGTTCGTAATTGTCTGAACAAAGTTTTTAGGAAAATAACAATTGGAAAAGTTGCCCGGAAAATTGGAAAATTTGGGAAAAACTGAAAGTGATTTTTGTCTATGGGATTTTTGTATAAACTCAAGACCTGCCGAGTTAGCATACATTTTGACAGCGACACTTTCGTTTCGGTCGAATGGCCTTGAACAGGCCAAAACGTTCATGTCCAACAAGGACCGGCCAGAGATAGCCCGGGGCCGAGAGGTCCGGCCCAACAATGTGTGTGCAAATTTGCTATGCCGGGCAAAGACAAGTACACAGAATTTGCCCGCACATTGTTGGGCCGGACATTCTCGGACCGGGTATGTCCTGCACAAGAATGCCGAGCAATTTGCTTGGCCGGACAAAGACAAGTACACGGAATTTGCCCGCACATTGTTGGGCCGGACCTCTCGGCCCCGGGCTATCTCTGGCCGGTCCTTGTTGGACATGAACGTTTTGGCCTGTTAAAGGCCATTCGACCAAAACGAAAGTGTCGCTGTCAAAATCTGTGCTAACTCCCAAGTGCCGAAAAAAAGTAGGTATATCATTATGTCATTGATAACCGCGCATTAAGGACCGTTGGTCAAGGTCATCTTATAACTGTCAAAAATATGACAAATCTCAGTTAATCCTGGAAAGGTGAGTTCATTTTTACAACATTTCCATCCCACACCGTTGACAGTTATTATTTTAAGTTGGATTAAGCCATATTTTTATTATTTAGGTTCTAAATAGCCGTAGTTTTTAAAACGAACATTGCTTTTGCGTTTTGAAAACTAAGGCTATTTAGAACTAACTGAGATGTGCTATTTATGACAGATACAAGATGACTGAGAGCAACGTATTCAACAAAAAAAAACACATATTTTGTCTAAGAACGACTCATGTAGTACACAAAGTACATATGATAGTGTGAGTGCATAACAGCACCACACTTCAACTTACGTCACAAATAACCGAACTATTTTAAGCATCCTACACTTCTGACCCCGAGATAAGTCGCCGGAGTTAAGTGCTGTCTTAGGGTTGTCACACACATCATATTTCTAGTTTATGCACAATAATAAATAAATAATATATTTAAAAACTATATATACAAATTACAAAAAGAATACCTCTTCCAGAACCCCTCCCTGTGGCATGGTTCCTAAAACACTGGCTGCGTTACCTCGCTGAATGGTTAAACTGATCCTTTGAGCGAGGTAAGAGCCAGCCTTTAGGTCACCTGAGGCGTGGACTAGTCTCGTACCTAAATCTTTTATGAATATTTTCATTTCGGCAGACCATGGACCCATTGTTTCCACAGCAAGCGCCGAAAATAAATAATTTGTTATAATATTTGAATATTTTCGGCGCTTGAGCAGTTGAGCCTGTTCTGCCGCCGCACCCGCTCTTAATTTTGTATACTGTATGTGAGACGCTGCCAGTGTATCAACACTTTAGTTAATTGTACATTTTAGTTAAATTAATATTAGTTAATTTTGATTTTAATTATTAAATGTTTATGCAAATTTTTTAAGTTATACTTCTTTAGGCGCGTTATGAAAAAAAAATAACGGTATGAAGTTGCCGAGAGTGAAATTTTACGATCAAACAAAAATCGACAGAATGAAGTTGCCGAAAGTGAAATTTCTATAGGATGAAGTTGCCGAAATTCTACGATACCAGCCTCTTTTTTATTATGTTAAATAGACAATTTAGTACCTACCTATATTTAATAAGCCATTTTTAAAATTAATTATTTAATCGTATTTTATTTCCATTATGTAATTTTATTTGCGTGCTTAATAAACTTATTTTTGTATTATGTCAAAAAAGTATTATATCTTCTAACAGGCGCACATAAGCACACATACACTTTTAAAATTCGCAAATGTCAAGTATTTAAAGTTGCAGTCGCTGTCCCGTACACAATCGTCAAGCAATTAATAGCCATCCAATCATGCTTGTTGCTTTTTTAAATTACATTCAATATAATCTTAACTGATATTATAAATATGAAAGTGTGATTGTTTGTTCTTCTTTCAGGTCAAAACAGAGCAACGAATCAACGCGATTTTTTGCACAGTTAAGAGGGCCAGAGAGTGATGTAGTCTACTTTTAATTCCGGGAATCCTTCGGGATAAGTTCCTATGTCATATTTCAATTTTGCCAATATTAAGTTAAAAGGCCTTAAAAAATCTAATCTAATCTATCAATATTTAAGTTGACCATATTACGGTGTCAATACTGTTTTTTAATGTTCAAAATCTTCAGTGAGCTTTACAAGATCGATCGTCAAACGTCACTCGAACGTTAGTTTTTGGAAAACGAAGCCGGAAAAATTATAATTTACCAACACAATAGAAATAATTTCAAAATTTCCTTCTATTAGTCTTGAAGACCAAGACCCGTATTTTGAAAATGACACATAATTGTATCCACAATCTTATTCGTATTCTCACAAACAGACATCAAAAATGTCCGAAATGTAGCGTGTGCCGGTAGTGAAAATTGAAAGGAACATGAAAATCCAACCCACGCCATGAGGCCCTAAATTTGTTTATATAATAATTGTTTAATTTTGTTAAGGTACTTCAACAGCTAGAACTTTGCTAAAACACTTCGAATTACTTAATTAGGGCGCTAGGATAATACACTTTCCTATAAACTTTAAAACTATTTCTAACTATACAAATTGATTGACCTAAAATCCCTAACTAAATTGAAGTATAAAGAGTTATTATATTAGGCCTGAACCACCGATTCTTAATTTAAGTGAAACACTTCCCGATAAAATAGATAGCTTTTAAAGAATTCAAAATCGTATTAGTTGAAAAATATGAAAATATGTACATATATGAAAAAATCGTTAAAATATTTCGTGTAACTAGAAGTCGTATTTAATAAAAATATTTCTTCGAATTACTGTAAATAAAATTTAATTACAATTATGCAATTAAATTAAAAATCCTCGTCAAATTTCAGTGTTACGAATATTTTGACATTTGCGATTCTATAAATAGTAATGAATAAACCTGATAGTAAAACCTGACACATCATGATGGATTAATCGCCGGTTTTATTTTCAAACAATTTGACTTAACGTCCGTTTCACTGTCAAATTGTCTAACAGTTTTAGCATTAAATAAAATAAAATACGAAACATTAACGAGAAAATAACCATTGTAAACAATATAAGCTAGTTGTTTTGAATAATTTAAAATAACCTTTTTTTTTAATATTTTAAACCCTTCAAACAATTACAACGTAAAAGTTATTTTTTTGTAATTGCTGTACCAAATTATTTGGATTGGACTATAGCTACTAAAATTGAAATCCCTGTTCTTTCCAGCATGAAATTGTACTTTTGTTGAGCCTTGGTCTAAATCAAAATTGGACATTTGCGCAGGATTACTAATCATCTGGCAGAGGTATGTCAGGATCGTAACAAATGACATTCGATTGTCTCTGCCTACCCCTCTTAGGATAAAAGGCGTGATGATAGATAGAAAAATACTAATCATAAGAAAACCTCACATGGTCAGCGTTTCTGTGATAAATATCTGTTATTAAATTGTGAAATGAACCTAGTATTCTTTATATCTCCGTGATATGAGAAAACATGTAACGTCGGTGAGCCGCGGACAATCGGAAATGAGATGTCTGAAAGATTTTCCTGGACAGTCGTATGATTTCTATTATATCTGTCTTTTACAATTTATCTATTACACAATTCTCTCAATTGATTTGTAAATTGAAAGAAATCCTACTAATTTGCTAATGTGAAAATTATAATACTTTTAGTAAGGCATTTTTTTATTTAAATAATATCTTTTTCACCTCTCCAGCACGAAAAGGGGGCCTTTGGTGCGTAAAAACTCGCAGCAAAATCGCTTTTTGCTGTGAGATCACTTTTACTCACACTCGTGAATAAAAGTGATTCAAATTTCAAACACCACTTTTTGCAATTAGAAAATAATAAATTATGCGATGGTTCGCTCAGAAACTTAATTTAAATCATACTGTTATTTTTAATCTGCAAAATTGCAGTAATTTTACTCTCAACTTTTAATATTGTTAATTTTTTAAATATTTTATGAGGGTTTATAAGCTATAATAAACATACTTACTTATTGTTAAATATTGTCTTAATTGTTTTTCTTACTTATAACCTATACTTAACAGTTTTCTCGCTGATAGAGGTGAAAAGTTGTATGTTTCACGCATCAATTTTTTTATGTCTCGTTCCTTTAAACCTCTCCTGTGCTCAGTAGTCTATATTGTGATTCATTTCTAGACTACTTCGCTAGTTCGTGATTTAAAGTCGCCACTCGCAGCAAAAAATAACTTTGCTCAAAAAAATAAATATTGCAAACTTTTATTTATTGATACACAATAATATGTAAAAAACTTAAAATTAAACCTAAATTAATTTATATTAGTATACCTAATGAAGTAATATATTTTTGTGTAAACGCCAACCCTAGCATGGCTTCATTCGGTTGCCTCTTATCATTATCACAGTGATAAGTGATAACACGTTGATGACTCTCGGCTTATCATCAACACATTATTAAGACACCTCTAATGCTTTACCTACGCACCACGTGAAATATTGGAATTTAAATTACTTTTGTTTTTGATGTTAGTGACATTAAAATCAAAAGTAATTAAAATTTCGTAATTTATTTTTACTATTTTATTAAATGTTACGAGTGTAAACACAATATTAGATAAAGATGAACTTATATGTGATACGTCTTAAAGTATTAAACAAACAAAACATTACGTAATATCTTACGAATGAGTGAGAATTATAATTTATATATAGCTAATAGCTACTAAGTTTAGAGAAATTTCAATAAATATCCTACTAAAACAGATTTAGCGTTCCTGTAGACTATTTTTAGTTTAGTTCCCAATTTGATTGTTTTTTGTGCATGTTACATGATTTCTCTGCTAATATTGTGCTTTTTTCTTCTTAAAAAGGGATACTTGGTCTTCCGCTGGGTACCCTGGGACCGATAAGAAGGTTTCGGGAGCTGCAAGGTAACCTCTGAAGAGAGAAAAAAATAATTATTCTTTCGGATTGGTCCGACTTGAAAAATTTTAATGTATCACTGAAAAAATAATAATTAAATATTTCATCATTGAATTTGAAGACGGTTGGTGCCAAATTATAAACTATAAGAATTTTAATAATCTAAACAATTAATTAAAAACATAGATAACATTGAACACCCACAAGCAATTTGGCATCAACCGACTTCAAATTCAACGACGAATTATTTGGTTATTTCCTAAAATTCCGCGTGACGTCACATTTGAGTACTACACTTTTTACCTAGAAGTGACGTCACCGGCCCCCACTCTCAAACTTTGACGGGCTTTATCTCTGTAATTTTTTGTTTGATTGACAAAAGAAAAAATACGTGTCCAATATTTTTTGATAATCTAAATGTCGGACTAAATAGAATAATATTTTGTTTATCCGGTCATCTTCCCTAATGTGTTCGGTATACTTTTTATTTTATTTTAAATTACTCGTTTCTCAATTATTTATTAAGATTAAAGTTTCAGTTAAAAAACGTTAACTGTAAATAAACTGTTAAATAAATATCATTCGTGTCACAATCGCCGAATAGCGTTATTTTACATAA
Organism: Nemapogon koenigi; assembly: GCA_963924495.1. Taxonomy (NCBI): domain Eukaryota; kingdom Metazoa; phylum Arthropoda; class Insecta; order Lepidoptera; family Tineidae; genus Nemapogon; species Nemapogon koenigi. The sequence continues at coordinate 7,861,671 of OZ004646.1, forward strand.
GTTAACCGTGCCTACTGAGGCCCTAGTGCGAGTTTGCATCGAGTACAAACGCCTCGATCGTGAGCGCGTATTTTGTTACATTGTTGCAACTTTGTATGGAAAATTGCAACAATGTAACAAAATACGCGGTCACTGTTGAAGCGTTTGTACTCGATGCAAACTCGCACTAGGGCCTCAGTAGGCACGGTTACCTTATGTAAGATATATGTTGGATATGGATCATAAAATATTGGTGACTAAGTAGCTATGAAATTTTTTAAGAGTCTATGAATGTTTTCTTATACGGAAAATTATAACGTATTTTATGAATAATTAGGATTCGCATTGTGATCCCTACAACAGCCACGACCAAAGAATTTTTAATTATAAAACTTTTGTCCAAAAAAATATTGTAGCTTCAAAATTTAGGAAGATTTGTCTTCCGCTGGGTACCCTGAGGCCAATGAGACAGTTCCTGTAAGGCACCCGTGAAGATTTAAATAGATATCTCAATACACACATCCATCTTTTTTATGACCAGAATGCATGGAGCAACCGCCTGTGATTAATTTAATTCCACGACGTATACATTTCAACACAGTAAATCTATTTAAAAATCGACATCACAGTGTGTAAATATTTTTCTTTAACAGAGATACGTAAATTTCACGTCGATGTTGACGATACGTATTCACGCTTTCTCGATCATCTTTTGAGCGTGCTATTGTACACCGGCCGTCCGTACTTAGGCTATTTTTCATGGTAGACTCTGTTGAAAGCTGAGGCATGGTATTGTATCATAGGAAAAGGTTAAATATAGGAGAGCAGAGTCCCCCGTCGTGTCCGCCTGTCTCTCTGTCTGTGACTTTTTCACACAAAAACTACTGAACGGATTTTGATGCGGTTAATTTACGAGCATAAAACATGGACCTATCACTTTTAGGAGCTGAGAATTAATAGTGAATCAAGTCCCCCGCATTAATTGTTACTGATCCGCTCCTATGGGACATGGCGTTATGTTATATAGCTTATAACCTGCTAATAAATGTAAAAAGAAATGCAAATCCTACTGGTAGTTTCAGAGATTAGAGCGTTCAAACAAAAACACTCTTAGCTTTTTATTCACTTGGTTAAAAAATATGTGACTTTAGAAGCTTATATCTCGCGAAATGTCAATATTATTTAAAAAAATATTCTGTTCTACAATACCCCTCAATCCACATATATAAAAGAAAAGTAAAATTCATTCCCTATATTATTATTTTAATTTTATGCAGAGCCACCCATAAATAAGATTTTCATAATTTGACCACAGAATATGCAATAGTAGTATTTGATTAAGTACTAAATTCTGTGGCGATGGAAATATGTGAAAAAATACAAACCTGGGAAATATATGACGAACTTATAATTTACGAGCTCCGTAAATAAGCTAACTTACTGGACACTGCAAATTGAACAGTCATATGTTAAATCTAAAATTATGCTCCACGAAGATATGTAGATTCTGCCAAACGGAAGAGGCAACAGCAATACACATTTTATGTGAATGTGGGCTTCTCATGCGGAAGATATACGCACCTGGGAGAACATGTATTGAGACCAGCTGCAGTACAAACAATCACTGCAAAACGCCTTTTGAAATTCCTGAAGGGAATAGATATCTGCAGTAAACTTTAACACTGAAAAAGGGAGATCACCATAAGCCTATTTTAGCTGCAGTGATACAGCTCTGTATAAGACTGAAATAGCCCTAATCAGTGGCCTAATCCCATATAATAATAATAATGAATCATTAGAGCAGATCGTAGCTGAAGCATCCGATCCTCTCTGCCTACCCCTTCGAACTTATTAAAAACTAATCAAAATGTATTAATCCATATCATTGACCCTACTCTGTACTTCTAACCCCATATGTCAACAGGGTATCCTCCGTCATTTAGGATTAAAGCTTCATTTGCTTTCATATATCGATAAGCCTCCCAAAGTTTGAAATAAGGTAGAGCTGTATGTTGACATGTAATTTTAAGTATTTAATACTAGAATTATTAATATGGCAGCGAGAAGCACGTTCTGATACTTTTCTTGGATTTCTCTTGAATTCTTGCGTAATTTTCAAAAAATACTTGAAAAATATTTAGTAGGATTCACGTAGAGTTTCCATGACATATTATTTCGGCACACGATTATAGATGGCGAGCGAAATCGTCGAAATTTGTCTCCTCCTACAAGCTTCTTAGGTGCCCACACATTTAAACGATCGCCGGCCGGTCCACCGCAATTGACCACAAACTCATTAACTTCTTGTACGAATGGTCCCCTGTCCGTTTTAAATCATCATTTCAATGCCGGACAGATACCGGACTGCTGTCTACACACACACGCATTACCTACACAGATATTGTAACCATTGTATCTGACATCATCCGGGGGACGGACCGAAAATATTCGGTGAGATATCAGCCGAGTCTGTGGTAGGTTTGAGTTCATAAAACTTGGTGCCTATTCGTAAACCTATATTAGTACTCCCTAATCATAGCAATAATAATATTTTTTTATTAACGTATAGGACATTAAATTGTGCAACAAAACATTGGATTTATTTGAAAATTTAATTGTAGTTAACCTACTGGAAAATGTAGGTACTCACTAAACTTTTTATCTCCCTCTATTACTTCATGTTTTTCTACATCATTGCATATTTTCTTTATTGAAAACATTTTCTCCATTAAAACAACAACTAAGAAAGCTTGGACATTTTTATTATTATTAGTTCTGAATAGCTAGAATGTCCGATATTTTCATTTCTGATCTGTAATCAGTAGCAGGTTACGCCCCGGGTCCGTACAATAGCGGGAACCGACGCCAGCTCATCTTTCAATCTAGGCACCAATCTTATAACTCGAATTAGATAAAATTTTCGCTTCTACTTATTTATACTATCTCTATTATTATAATGCGAGTACGAGCGCACTGAAACCATTTTTTCGGTCAGAACTTTAAGACAGTATTTTCGTTTAGGTTTTCCTACAAAAAAGGCTCTATATTCCCTATTTTTTTTTATTTTAGACTCAGTAGTTTTGGAGATATGGGGGCGGGGGTGAATGGTCAATTTTCGTTTATTTTTCTTAATATAATAAATTATATATATAACTTTATAACGAGCCCTTTCATTTGATATGACACGCGATGCTATAAAATAATCTATTTTCGAGTTTTCAGAGTGTATGCTTTCTTTATACCACGTGTTGCTGACGCGGACTCGTTCATTGTGAGAGAATATTCTCTTTATGTCTACATTTGATATGAAATTGTACTGACAATAATAAATCGGAGTTCTCGTTATATTTTGCCACAGGAATACATAAACACGATACCATAGGTAAATTTTCCTTTCTATAAATTCGATTTGTAATTCATGGTCAAAACAAATCCAAGCAAAGTCAAGAATGTTTCACGTTCCGGTGCTTGACAGTCGTCTTCAACGTGACGTTCAGTTTTTATTTTGTACCTTATAATGGTGGCATAGTTTGGAAGATCATGGATATCAGTAAACGAACGAAAAAAGTCGTGCCTTCCTGCGTGCTTCCAAATGTGTGACTATCGTAGCAGTAGTTGCCCTCACATTCATAGACTTGCCACTATAGTTTACCACAAGGTAGTAGGTAGTAGAGTTATTTAAATTTACAAATCTGATAGACAGTATTTTATATCTCTCACTTGACATTGACAATTTAATTGGTAGAGCGTTGACTTGAAACTGGCAGGTTCCAGGTTCCATCCTCAATCTTGTTAAAAATGATAATATGGGCTTCTCGTGCTTCGAAGGGCACGTAAAACCGGCACTTCTTCTAAAAATAACAGATACTTAGGTATATAGTATACTTCTAATAAAGAAATTACACAGCGACAGGCTTGTTCTGTTATACAATGTGCCTGTTCTGTTAAATATGGACAATTGGCAAAAACTAGACACTGTTACACTGGTAACTCTGGCCACACCGCAAGGTATAAAGGCTGTGAAGATGTCTTTGTTTGTTTGTTTGTACATGAATTAAACTTCGAATAGAATAGGTACATAATATTATGTCGAATAATTCATGTCTTTTACTCAATAATTTACCATTGTCATAAACTGCTTTTCACCATTTAAAAATATATAAGCTATTGTACTCGAAAATTACTAAACCAATTTGAAAAAATATATCACTTGTATGTTTACATATTTGTTTTTCACTGAAAACCAAGAATTAATTAAATATTTCGTCGTTGAATTTAAAGTCGGTTGGTGCCAAATTAGGCTACAAAATTAAGAATATTCTAGAGAGGATATGTACGTACAATGTTATATATGTTTGTAATTATCTAAAATTCTAAATCAATAATATCAGCATACATTTCATCGAGTTATGACTAAAATTGCCTGAAAAATCAGTTTAATTCAAAATTTCTCAAAAACTACCAAACCATTTTTCACCAAAACAAAAATGGGACCCACCCGAAACAATTATCTGTCGATTCAAAATAAACCATTAAAATCAGTTCACAATTGGCGGAGTAATCGCGTAACACATAGAAAAAGAAACAAACATTCGAATTGACAAACTCCTTTTATAAAACATGCATATATAGAGAGAGTAGAAATCTCTAAAACTGTAATACTAAACCAATTTTACAATTTCTTTATTATTTAGTAAATCAAATAATCGCTGAATAGCTAAAAAGATACAGCTATATACTTACCTACATTTTCTGAAAAAGTCTTATTATTATGTACACTTTCTTTCTTTTTTCACGGGTTCCCTTACAACTCTAGAAACCATGTTACGGTCCCAGGGTACCCAGCGGAAGACCAAGTCTCCCTCTTTTAGTCGATGGCATTTGTGAGGCTATACCTAACGAGTGGCCAGTTCTGTTGAGGTTCTCAAACTTATTTTGTCTACCGCCCACTTTGAAAATCAATTATTTTTCAGCGCCCCCCAATTTTTTTACTTTACCACATTTTAAAAATCACAATGAAATTCATTACTTTAATTTTTATATAGTGTGCTATATTCGTTTTTCTGGGCCCCTTACCGCCCCCCTCTAGGCCTCCAGCGCCCACAAGGGGGCGTTATCGCCCACTTTGAGAAACACTATGGATATTGCAAATAAGTTTTTAATTATAAAAACCCATTGGTTCATGGACGGGATCCGGGATCGAACCCGTGGTCTGCCTAGCGTCTAAACTACTCGGCCACCGACGCACCTATTCTGTACACTTACATCTACTTATATATTTATACCAGGTAGCTTTTAGATGTTTGTATATAAATCTCATTTTCCACGCTAAATTTAATTTTATTGCCGCGTCTCATAATGAAACTATATTTTAGTTGCGGTGGGAAAAATAATATTTTTCGTGGAGACTGTGAATCAACGCTGCGGTATTTCAGAAATGAAATCAGGTTTCTAATATGTATAGACGCGGTTTCATATTTTTATTTTTTTCAGTGGAGTTGGCAGAATTTTAATTTTTATAAGCTTTTTCTTATACTCTCTTTTTACTTCGATATCTGTCTGATGTATGTATACTCGTATTTAGAATTTGATTGTCCTTGATGAAATTTGGTTAGTGGAAAAAGAGTTAAGATTTAAGGGTATTTTAAGATTGGAAGACCTCTACTAATAGCCACACGCAATTGCACACTGAAATCCCTGAAGTTGACAAGTGATCGGTTGTTGAGATGGTTCAGTATACAATAACGCTGCTGTAGATATCTGTCGAGCACCACAACATTAACATGGAAGCGTTGGAATGTATTACGGAGGATCGTCGATAAATCTAGGAGAGCTACAGATAACTCTAATATCAAAGTTGTACCGAGAAATTCAGTATACAAAACATAAAATGTGCTGAATTTAAACTTTAATATTCCATGAGCATATTCCTTATCATATCTATCACAAACGTGTATAACTTTCACTGAGTACGCTAGAAAAGTAGACAGTAAAATCATTTGCGATTTTTATTTATTATCTCTATATATTATTTCTCAAATGTATTTTTTTGTCGGTATCAAATATAAAGTTAATGTTTGATTTGCCATTTTGAAGAATATGTTTTCCTCTAATGACGCAAAATAAACAAAAAAATCAAAATTAAATGTTAAAATTAGATAAATGTATTTATATTGTAAAAAACGCCTTCTATTGGAGGTCAGTTAAACTATGACTTGTGATGTTGCATTAACAGTGCGAAGTATTCGCACGGCTCAGCTATTAGTTAATTATATATAATTTTACGTAATACTGCAACACTCGTGAGCTCAAATAAACATATCCACGCTCTCGGCATTTCAATAAATTATGAAGAAACTATAAGCTTTCCGCCGCGGCTTGGGCCGTGGACATTTTTGAAATGTGAATTTTTGCCTGAATATTTCCGGGATAAAAGTAGACTATGTCTCCTGCCCTCCTATTATCTCTGTGCAAAAAACAGACGTCGATCCGTTGGTCGGTGTTGACGTGACAGAAGGACAAACAAACAAATAAATAAACACACTTTTGCATTATAATATTAATAGGGACGTTGTTGCTCTATGGGAAGTTATGATGTTGTTGATATTTTTTATCGTTTTGTACAGGTTGAAGAGAGAGGAGAGCTAGGTAAGTACTTACATATTATGCCTTACGAGGGCCTGCGTAAAGTATCAGTTTTTGATATAAATAATCGCATACATAAAATAATAATTTTATTATAAATAATGATTGGAAACACTATGTTCTCAGCAATTACACATCCTAGATAGCTTTTCCCGTTTAAAACATCACAATTAACTATTTTTCTAGAGTTCTGTCTCGCGACACAAAACGAAACCAACGAAACCTGAAATTACTGATCTAGTGGTCAGAGCAGAAAATTGGCGAAAGGGGGAGCCCGTCTAAGTCTATGGCCCCTCCTTAGGCTTAGTTAATCTATGCATATAACATAAGATTTGGTAAACAAAAAAATAAATATCTAAAAATCAGGTAAAATAGAGCGTAACTTGCAGAAATCGTTCTGGACCCATAGCAGAACCTCAGAAAAAGACAATGTAACAAAAAAATAACTCTGATAAAAAGTGTGTTGATTGAAATAACTGGCCAGTCGTTTGATATTACCTATAGTCTCAAGAAATACTAAAAATTATTATATGTTCGTGTTCGTTGCGATACAAATATGCATTAAAGTCACGACCTGCCGACATGAGTGTAGAAAATTGTGCACATTTTAAAGAGAACCATTTATACATTCTAAACATGCATAAAGCCTCCGTCGGTCATCGTGTGAATACTGAACGGTATTCTTGCGTTGTGTCAACTGTGTTGAATTATTAAAATATTAAACACTGTAGTCATCAGGTACGTAGAGATAAAATAGCATAGTAAAGTGATTTAAAAAATATTATGAATACGGTAAATTCCAGTAAAATTGGCAAATTTATTTTTAATACAGGACCGTAGTAATCAGCGGGATTGTCTATGAAAAACTACTTGTTGATTTCATATCAGCGAGATAAAAATTGGTGTTCCATTAGAAAAAATCAACATTTCGTAGGTAAGAATTTTAGAAAAATATGGCGAACTTTTTGTGTTTATTTCGAAATCTTGAACCCTGTAGAAAAATAAAAATAATGTAGTGCCCATCATTGTTTTTAGGGTTCCGTACCCAAAGGGTAAAAACGGAAACCCTATTAGGTACTAAGGCTCCGCTGTCCGTCCCTCCGTCTGTCACCAGGCTGTATCTCATGAACTATTTATTCTAACTTTATACTTTTAGCAGAATATTGTTTTATTTATTTTATCCTATGTATAAGTGAAAACTGTAATAGCTCATATAAATATGTCTAAATTTAACTTAAAAAATAAATAAATAAATAATCTTAAAACCAGAGGTCCCGGGTTCAATTTCCACTCGTTCCAAAAAAAATGCTAAGCATCAATTTTCTTTAAGAACTTTAATCAATTTCTCGTGCTTCGAAGGGCATGTATAGCCGGCGTCCGCACTTCTTCTAAGTATAACAGATATTTAGGTCCTATATCCATAATTTTTCTGGGACAAACTATTCCCAATTTCTCTGTAAATAATCCACCTGTATCACTGTAATTTAGCATACTCATTGAATATATCTAAGTGAAATAGCTGTTATTTTTTCAATGGGTATTATTGAATAGGAAATATAGGTGGTTAAACTTTTCCCCCGTTTTCTCTTTCATATAAATCTATCACAAAGGTCTTAATTTTTTTAAAGCACTGTTATACCATTACCCTTCAATTAAACGTCTTGCGTTTTTTCATAGCTTATTGAAAATTCAAAATAATAATAATTTTATTATTTTTGACCAATTACTATGAACTAGGTTGCTCCTGTGTTTCAGGCAATAAAATACTTACATAGCGTGTTAAATAATTACTTACAAAAATGCAATTCTACAGAAATCTTACAGTAATATAACGCGGTACCTAAAGTCTATTATAGCTAAACATTACATAATTACAAACTAAATAAATTAACAAAAAAAACATATTAATAATATTTAGGTTAAAACACTAAATAATTCCGCTGTATCTTCATAGGACATATTTTGTAGGGATTCTTGGAGAATTATCTAACAATTTCTATAGATAACGGGATATATCTATCCCTAATTTAGCATTTAATCTATTACTAGCTTCTGTCCGCGGTTTCACCCGCGTGGATATTAAAAAATAAATAATCCAGTGGCTGTAATTTGCCCCTCCTCCGCCCGCTTTCGCGGTATAAAAAAAGCTTATGTCATTCTCTGACCCCTAAATTGTGTCCGCGGTTTCACCCGCGTGGAAATAGATCCAAAAGAAATAATCTCGTGGCTGTAATTAGCCCCTCCCCCGCCCGCTTTCGCAGTATAAACAGTAGTATATGTCATTCTCTGACCCCTAAACTACCACTATGCAAAAAATCATGTCAATCCCGTGAAAAACAAAATCAAGTCTATCCCACGGGAACCATTTTTCCTGGATAAAAAGTAGCCTATGTGCTATTCCATTCCATCCGTTCAGCCGTTCTGGCGTGATTGAGTAACAAACATACCTACATTCATACAAACGCGTTCATAATATTAGTGGGATATAAAAGTGGTCCTAGAATGTGGACATTTTAACAAGTTTTACAAAGTATAATGCTTTTATGATGGTGTATGTATGTTAGCAATTAAAGTTAATACGAAGTATGATATTATCAACAGAACTGCAAAACGGGCAGGTGTGCATGAAGTTTTCAGCCCGTAGTCAACTTAAATTGCTTTTACGGATTAATAAGTTCGCCACAGGCTGGTTCACCACTTCAAATGTTTGTATAAAGTTATTTAACATGCTTTCCCGCCTGCGTGAGTATTGAGTCAAGCCCCTCCGTCGACCCTTTTTCAGGAATTTATATAAATATTTAAAATCCCATTCTCCAATTTATTAAATTTCCCATACCTATGAGCGAATTTCAATTTATTCATTATATAAATAGTGGGATATGAATTATATGACGATATGAAGGTTCTTATTTTGTCCGTCTGTCTTATTGTTCGTTCAGAATAGGCTGAAAATCACCTTAATCTAATTTGAATAAAGTTTCAGTGGATTAAAAATTTGATCGATGTTTTTCTAAATTTCTAGGAAAACAATGAAATTCAGTTACAACAAAAAGAAAACGTAATATACTTACCTTATGAACTCTTACGGTGCGGGGCAGTGGTCCAACTGCTCTGTCCAACCAGTTGGACTACGGGCCTTCACTAGAGGTAGTGGTCCAACTATTTTTATAGTTGGACCACAGAACCATGTCAAAGTCCCGTGGTCCTATTTGTAAAGAGGCGCGCAGTTGACGTATTCCTTTTTTAAGGCGACGCATCACAGCGCAACGAACTCAGTTTTACGCGCGGCTTATATCTCTTTAGAAAGATGTGAGCGAAATGGACTACTATTAAAATCGAAAAGGTAACCAAGGATAAGATAAGATAGACCAATATTCAAGTACCAGAAACATGAGAATGTACGATTTCTCAACATTCCGAAAAACACAAAAAGGACTTCGGATTTTCTATGTTTTTACAAAAACTATTAGACTTATCAAATTCTAGTTAGGTAGTGTATTCTTAAAGTATGTGAAATTATCTATCTTTTAATGTCGAGAAAATTGTAAATTAGTAAATATATTAAGAGAACTCGAATCGCAAACTTGGCTGAAATACGCGTGAAATTGTGGATTTTCAAGGCTTAATAAAACTTAGGTGTAACTGATTTTGGTTATTTTTTTTCCACGAGAAACTTTAAAATATATTTATCTTTGAAAAACAATTTTAATTTCGAGCCTAGGGCATACAGTTATCGCGTAAAACTGGAAAAACTAAACATCTGATTTGTATGGGACAATAATCATGAGGCGTCTCCTTAACTTTTCATACATATTATTATGCTGTTGTTTAAAGGTAAAGTATTCAGAACACACGACACGCATTGTTGTTGGCATGTTTACAAGTAAACTAGACATTGGAATTTAACAGATTTTCAATATAATTTATTGCGTTAATAAATTATATCTTCATATAATCATATCGCACGAACTGAGAGCCTATTTCATATATGTATCAATTTAACGATTGAGTAATGTGTTCGCGACGAAGTGATCAGTGACCGTGAAAGTGAAATAGAATTCGAAAATGAATCAGTGAATTAATGTCTCATAGTGCCAGTGCTTAAAATAGTGAAACATAGACTATCAATATAGAGTTTAGACATAGGCCTAAGTGAGCGAGTGCACTGCGTTGCGCGAGGGCGGGGGTAGACCCCCAAGGCAAGCTCGCACCGCGAGCTATGTCAACCCGTAGGCTCGAAAGGCATCCGCTGACCAATACCCGTTGTCTGTCTAAGACGGAGAGATTGTTGCAGCGACTGGCATAGATTCGTATTTCCTCTGAAAAGGTATAGCTTCAGACGAAAATTGATTCGGAATATTGTACTGTATAACTTGCTTACAGATTGGAACGGCAACTAACTTGCCATTTGTACCTAATGTTATTATTCGGAATTACACATGTGTAAACTTACCTCGCTTACCACGAGGCGGTCGAAGGGTTCGTTCGACCATGCTATCGTTAGGGACTATGTCCCTAAAATAATGTATATTGATGTGAAATAGTATTTAACACTACTTGACTATTCTTGAGGGCCTGATCAACTCCCAAGGATAAACTTATGACTACTTGACTATCGACGTGTTCGCCTCCTTCGGGAACGCACCACCCGGAGGAGCTCTCCAAACTCATAATCGGAGTTTGATGGTTACCATGTCCTTGTGGCGTGAAGGTTCCACCAGGGAACGACTGACTTGACTTGTTCGCCTCCTTCGGGAACGCCCCGCCCGAAGGAGCTTTACAAACTCATATTCGGAGTTTGCCAAACTCATATTCGGAGTTTGAAGAAGACCATGACCTTTGGCATGAGGGTTCCAAATGGGGAACCTCCAAACTCATATTCGGAGTTTGATGGAAATCATGTCCTCGAGACATGTAGGTGCAAAGGGAGCAGTCAAACTCATAATCGGAGTTTGCCAAACTCATATTCGGAGTTTGATAGAAGCCACGTCCTCTTGGCAGGAGAGTTCCACAAGGGAGCCTCCCAAACTCATATTCGGAGTTTAGAGGACACGCTCATATTTGTTGATGTGAGTCTTTCGTCGTGAAATAGTTTGAGATCACTCGAACCGAGCCTTACAACCTCGGTTTCACCTAATAGAAGGGTAAAAGCGTCAAAGGGATATAGTAATGATTGATGCATATATATAACTCATATTCGGAGTTTGATAGAAGCCACGTCCTCTTGGCAGGAGAGTTCCACAAGGGAGCCTCCCAAACTCATATTCGGAGTTTAGAGGACACGCTCATATTTGTTGATGTGAGTCTTTCATCGTGAAATAGTTTGAGATCACTCGAACCGAGCCTTACAACCTCGGGTTCACCTAATAGAAGGGTAAAAGCGTCAAAGAGATATAGTAATGATTGATGCATATATATTACTCATGTTCGGATTTAATATAGTTTGGCGAGGATTGATGCATATATATTACTCATGTTCGGATTAATATGTAAAGCCTAATGATGTTACATACATATGTTTACATTATTTATATTTGGATTATCGTGTACAGCTCAACGAGACTTATGTGTTTATAACCCTGTATTTAATAATATTTATAAGACTTGTTTGTATTTAAATCTGTGGAGTTTCTTGCCATTTCTTCTCCACAGATATAATTTCCGAAATGGTGGTAAACTCATGTATGTTTGTTTAAAATAATAATAAACGATTCTATACCCGTTGTGTTTCACTGAGCGAACTGTGCTCTGATTGGTTGACGTTGACCGCGTGGGAGGTTCTTGTTGTCGCGGCGACGTTCCGTGCGCTGCCCGCTATATAATGGCGAGCAAACGGAGCGATCGTCAGTCTGCGTCAAGATCTCGCGACAAGAGGACCTCCCAGCAACCAAGAAGAGCTCAGCCGTCCAGTGGCCGCCCGGGCTAGATTGAAGTTACATCGTGCAGTTTCAATAGTCTCCCAGTTTCCCAGTCTACCTACCTACCCTACCTTGATAGTCAGTTCCCTGGGTCTCGCGCTCTCTACTGCTGCAGAGCAGACCGCCGGAACATTATTTGGTCGACTTCGAGCCGGATCACTCAAGACTACGGAAGCTGAAGAAACATACAGTCCACAAGGCCGGATCACTCAAGACTACGGAAGCTGAAGAAACATACAGTCCACAAGAATGCCCATCACACGGTCGCAGACAGGGGAGCGCCAGCAGTGCCCGCTTCGTCACGAAGAGCCGCCACTGTCCCCAACGGACGAAGCAAGCCCACCGACGAGCACCGAGCGCCCCGCATCGCCGCAGCCCGCAACGTCCGTACCCGCGCTCGCGCAGCGCGGTCGAGGCCGTCCGAAAGCTCCGGGCCACCGCAACCCGTCGAAGCACCCGAGGCGGTCCGTGTCGACTGAGCCGTCGCTCGCGCAGCGCTCCCCGTGTAAGGCTCCAGAGGTGCGCGCTCTGTCGAAGCCCGCGACGCGTCCGATGTCGCCGGAACCCCGTCGGTCGAAAGCTCCGGAGCCCCGAGCTCCGTTGAAGCTCGCCGCCACCGCCGTCGCCGCACGACAGGCTCCGCAGAAAGGCCGGCGCGCGAAAACGGGGCCGATACCCCCGTCGACGGCCGCCCAGGAGCACCGCACTCCGTCGACGCGCGCTCCCTCGGATCGCGCAGTGTCCCGTGCCGCAACAGCAAGACCGGACCGTGAACGCAGCATCTACCAAGCCAGAGAAGACCTAGCCCGCTTGAAGATGGAAGCGGCAGAAGCCAGGCTAGCTCGGCTAGAGGCCGAAGATGAAGAGCAAACACTGATGGACCCGTCAGAGAGCGACCCCGATCCAGAGACCAATCCGAACCCAAGGATCGAAGAATGGCTTGACGCACAACCACAAGCCGCAGGCAACCCGGAAGCAAGACCGGTACGACCCGAGACAACTGGACAGATAGCCGCTCCACTACCACCGAAGAGGCCAAAAATAACCGAACGAACGCCGTCAGTATTGACTCGAGAAGAAAGGCAGAGAATCGTGGAGATAGCCTCTGCCGTAGCCGAAGTTACCCGGGCGACCGCGCCACAAGCTGCTACGCCACACCCAGCTACCAACCGGTACCTACTAGGAGAGCTACCACACTTCAACGGGTCGCACGAAGACTGGCTGGCGTTCAGAGCAGCCTACAACGAGACGGCGGGTCACTTCTCAGCTGTAGAAAACACAGCACGACTCCGTCATGCACTGAAGGGCAAAGCCAAAGAAGCAGCACAGAATCTACTTATAGCGAATACAGCACCAGCCGACGTCATAACAGCACTAGAAAACAGATTCGGGCGCCCAGATTCGATCGCAATAGCAGAGATGGAACGAGTGAAGCGACTACCACGGGTACCGGATTCGCCGCAAGAAGTGTGTGAATTTTCCAACAAATTGGTGAACAGTGTAGCAGTTCTACGCGCCTTGAATAGACCGCACTACCTACACAATCCAGAAGTGGTACGACACCTAACGGAGAAACTGCCAGCTGTACTCAGATATCGCTGGTATCAACATTATGAAACGAAGCCGAGCCATGAACCGGACCTAGTGACCTTCGCTAACTTTGTGAGTACCGAAGCCGGACGCTGTCGTCACTTCGCTCCACCAGAGGTCGTGACCACGCAGAGAGGGCCAGACGCCGGACCAAGCCGCGCACGGCCACAGCGAGCATATACGATGAAGGAGGAACGCAACAAGAAACCACAACTTCCCTGCCCCATCTGCCAAAGAAATAACCACGAGCCGAGCCAGTGTAACGAGATGAAAAAGGCTCCGGTCAACACGCGGTGGGACATTGCCAAGAAACATCGCCTATGCTACCGGTGCCTCAGACCCATGACCGTATCGCACCAATGCCGGTACAAACGATGCGGCGAAGAGAACCGCTCCCGGAGTCATCACTCCCTGCTCCACCACCGGAAGGAAAGAAGGAACCCCGAGGTTGTAGCTACCACATCGAGCCGATCCCGCTTCGCCTACTTGAAGATCGTACCAGTACGCGTCACCGGCCCCAAAGGGCACGTCGACACACACGCCTTGTTAGACGACGGCTCAACGGTGACACTACTGGACGCCACTGTCGCGAAGAAAATCGGCGCCCGAGGACAAGTAGAGCCGCTAAGAATGGAGGCAATAGCGGGAAAGAAGATCGACGCGGCTGAGTCCCAACGAGTTACCATCGATGTAAAAGGACAGAGCGAGACACACACTATTGATGCGCGCACCCTCGCCAACATCGAACTAACAACGCAAGCCGTCGACCGGAGCAGTATCAGCCGGTATCCACATCTGAGAGAAATAGAGGGACACCTCACCTACACAGTCGCTCGCCCTACAATCCTCATAGGCCAAGACAATTGGCATTTGTTCGTGACGAAGGACACGCGACGAGGGACGCTAGAAGAACCGGCCGCTTCTCTCACGCCGCTAGGATGGACACTGCACAAGGCGTGCACCCGCTCCCTTGGACGCCGAGTGCACCCGGTGTGTTGCACGAAAGAAGACAGGATGGACGAAGAACTGAGGAAATTTTTTGCTCTCGAATCCCTGGGGGTGGCCCCAAAGAAAACTCGCGCCAACCCAGAAGAACGAGCGCTCCAGCTCCTGAAAGAAAATACACGCGAACGACCCGAAGGCGGGTACGAGACGGCCCTACTTTGGAAAGAAGACACAGTGAGCCTCCCCGATAACTACGACAATGCGGCGAAGAGATTGAAAAGCATGGAGAGGAAATTGGACACCTCCCCGCAGCTCAAGAGCGAATATAACAAACAAATAAACGGACTGATAGAGAAAGGCTACGCGGAAGAGGCTAGGACGCCCGGGGCAGAAGGAAAAACGTGGTACTTACCACACTTCGCGGTGCATCACCCCGCGAAACCGGGCAAAGTCCGAGTCGTGTTCGACGCCGCAGCCAGGACGGGCGGGACCTCGCTAAACGAACATCTACTGCCAGGCCCCGACCTATTACAGTCTTTACCGGGGGTTCTCATGCGTTTCCGTCAACATCCTGTTGCCCTAGCAGCCGACATTGAAGAAATGTTCCTGAGAATCGGAATAAGGGAAGAAGACAGAGACTCCCTACGCTTCCTGTGGCGAGGCGACCGGCGGGAGGGACCGCCGAGAGAAATGAGAATGAAATCAGTGATATTCGGTGCGGCGAGCTCGCCATGCGCCGCACTGTTCGTGAAGAATTTCAACGCCGAGAAATATCGTGCAGACTTCCCAGAGGCCGCTGAAGCCATCGTGATCCACCACTACATGGACGACTACCTACAGAGCTTCCCCACCATAGAGAAGGCGGTAAAGATAGCCAAAGAAGTAAGAACTATACATGAGAGAGCTAACTTTAGACTCCACAAATGGGCCTCCAACTGCGTCGACGCCGTGACGGCCCTACAAGGGACACCCCCTCCGCCAGCCGATACGCTTGTGGAGCTCAACGACGGTACCTCCGAGGAAAAGGTACTCGGTCTCGCCTGGAAACCCAGCACGGATACCTTGAGCTTTAACTTAGATATGGCTCGTGTCGCACCGGAAGTAGTCGACGGAAGCCGCACTCCGACCAAGCGCGAAGCTTTAAGCACGATGATGTCAGTGTTTGACCCCCTCGGCCTCGCTTCGCCAGTGACGATACAGGCGAAGAAAATACTGCAAGAAACTTGGCGCAGGGGCGTCGAATGGGACCGGCCGTTACCAGAGCCTTTAAAGACCGACTGGAGCACCTGGCTAAAGAACCTGACCCTGCTGAGAAGACTGAACATACCCCGATGCCATGGCGGGTGGACGCACGCCCGGCGGAGAGAACTACACACCTTCGTCGACGCCAGTGAGACGGCCTACGCGGCCGCGGTGTATTGGCGCACCATCGACGACAGCGGACGCGTCCACGTTAGCCTCGCCGCAGCCAAGGCAAGGGTCGCCCCGCTGAAGATTACTTCCATCCCACGACTAGAACTCCAAGCGGCCCTACTCGGGAGTAGACTATCAAGGACCGCCGAGACAGAGTATCAAGCAGACATAGATCAGCGATATTATTGGACGGACTCATTGACAGTTCTGTCATGGTTACACGCCGGACCACGGACCCTAAAAACCTTCGTCGCCCACAGGGTTGCAGAAATCGAGGAGCACACCCATGTAAAAGAATGGAGATGGTTACCCTCGAAACATAACGTCGCCGACGACTCCACACGACAAGTTCCAGCAGATTTCGAGTCTACTCACCGATGGTTCACCGGGCCAGAGTTTCTACTTAAGGACCAAGAAGAGTGGCCCGCCACCAAGAACGCGACAGTAACCGAAGCCACGGGGGAAGAGCGGAACCACGCACTGACGAGGAATAAGACTACGCTCAACGAAGCAATCCCCAACATAGAACGCTTCTCATCTTGGCATAGGCTCGTGAGGGCGACCGCTAGGGTCCTCCAATGGATAAACCTACTAAAAAATCGAACGCAGTCAAAAACCAGCTGTCATTATAAAAGAACGACCAAAAATAAAGAAGCGGACCCGACGTGGGGAAAGAAGGTCGCGAAGACCACCCCTCCGAAACACAAGAAGGCCGCCACGAACAGTAAATACCTACCGCTCGAGGCTCACGACGTAAGGGCCGCCGAACAACTGCTGGTACGGTCATCACAGGAAACCACATTCGGGACAGAAATCGAGGCGCTGAAGAGGGGAAAGGAGCTGCCGCATGACAGCCGACTCCATCAACTCGCGGTGCACTTGGACGACACAACTACTTTACGACTGAGATCGAGGATTGCCGAAGTAGAGAACGTTGGCACAGAGCAGAAGTCGCCCGCAGTACTCGACGGAAATCATCACTTGACAAGATTGTACATAAGAATGGTCCACGAGAAACTACACCACGGGGGGACGGAGATAATAGTCAACGAAGTCAGAGAGCATTTTTGGATCATCAAACTCCGACCCACAGTTAAGAGCATAGTAACGAGCTGCTTGCGCTGTCGTATACGCAAAGGAAAACCCGCGGTCCCAGCCACCGGCGACCACCCACGCAATCGTCTCGCCCACCACAAGCGCCCTTTCACCTACACGGGCCTAGACTATTTCGGTCCCTTGTCAGTAACAGTGGGGAGACGACGAGAGAAAAGATATGTAGCCCTCTTCACGTGCCTAACCACGCGAGCCGTGCACTTAGAAATCGCAGACAGCCTCAGCTCCGATTCCGCCATCATGGCATTGCGGAGGATGATCGCCCGACGTGGCTGCCCCGAAGAAATATACAGCGACAACGGGACGAACTTTCGGGGAGCCGACAGAGAACTACGAGAGGCCCTAATCGACGAAGCGGCTACACGCGCCATCAAATGGCGCTTCATCCCCCCAGGCGCCCCATTTATGGGAGGCGTTTGGGAACGACTTGTGCGCGCGGTAAAAACCGCCCTGTACAGCATATTGACGGAGCAGCACCCGCACACCGAGACACTCGCCACCTTGCTGTGTGAGGTGGAATACACCGTAAACAGCAGGCCCCTCACACATGTGTCCACAGAAGCAGACGACCCGAGCGCCCTGACACCTAACCACTTCCTGTTGGGCGGCTCGGGACTAGTGAGGCAACCAGGCATCTTCACCGACGACGACCTACATCTACGCGCGAGGTGGAGACGAGGCCAGAGGCTCGCCGATCTTTTCTGGCAGAGATGGCTGAAGGAATACCTTCCGCTACTGCAACACCGGCGGGAGCCACGCGGGCGGGGTGAGACTCCGCGCGTCGGAGACCTCGTGCTCATAGTGGACAACTCCCTGCCACGAAATACGTGGCCGAGAGGAAAAGTCGTCGCCCTCTACCCGGGACCCGACGGCGCAGTACGAGTCGTCGATGTAAAGACCGCGGGTGGCGTGCTGCGACGTGCCACTAAGAAACTCGTCGTGCTGCCTACGGCCGCTGAGCACCCCGTCGCTCATACGGGCTAGGTGCAGCGTCGTGACGACCAACGCTGCACGGCGGGAGAATGTTCGCGACGAAGTGATCAGTGACCGTGAAAGTGAAATAGAATTCGAAAATGAATCAGTGAATTAATGTCTCATAGTGCCAGTGCTTAAAATAGTGAAACATAGACTATCAATATAGAGTTTAGACATAGGCCTAAGTGAGCGAGTGCACTGCGTTGCGCGAGGGCGGGGGTAGACCCCCAAGGCAAGCTCGCACCGCGAGCTATGTCAACCCGTAGGCTCGAAAGGCATCCGCTGACCAATACCCGTTGTCTGTCTAAGACGGAGAGATTGTTGCAGCGACTGGCATAGATTCGTATTTCCTCTGAAAAGGTATAGCTTCAGACGAAAATTGATTCGGAATATTGTACTGTATAACTTGCTTACAGATTGGAACGGCAACTAACTTGCCATTTGTACCTAATGTTATTATTCGGAATTACACATGTGTAAACTTACCTCGCTTACCACGAGGCGGTCGAAGGGTTCGTTCGACCATGCTATCGTTAGGGACTATGTCCCTAAAATAATGTATATTGATGTGAAATAGTATTTAACACTACTTGACTATTCTTGAGGGCCTGATCAACTCCCAAGGATAAACTTATGACTACTTGACTATCGACGTGTTCGCCTCCTTCGGGAACGCACCACCCGGAGGAGCTCTCCAAACTCATAATCGGAGTTTGATGGTTACCATGTCCTTGTGGCGTGAAGGTTCCACCAGGGAACGACTGACTTGACTTGTTCGCCTCCTTCGGGAACGCCCCGCCCGAAGGAGCTTTACAAACTCATATTCGGAGTTTGCCAAACTCATATTCGGAGTTTGAAGAAGACCATGACCTTTGGCATGAGGGTTCCAAATGGGGAACCTCCAAACTCATATTCGGAGTTTGATGGAAATCATGTCCTCGAGACATGTAGGTGCAAAGGGAGCAGTCAAACTCATAATCGGAGTTTGCCAAACTCATATTCGGAGTTTGATAGAAGCCACGTCCTCTTGGCAGGAGAGTTCCACAAGGGAGCCTCCCAAACTCATATTCGGAGTTTAGAGGACACGCTCATATTTGTTGATGTGAGTCTTTCGTCGTGAAATAGTTTGAGATCACTCGAACCGAGCCTTACAACCTCGGTTTCACCTAATAGAAGGGTAAAAGCGTCAAAGGGATATAGTAATGATTGATGCATATATATAACTCATATTCGGAGTTTGATAGAAGCCACGTCCTCTTGGCAGGAGAGTTCCACAAGGGAGCCTCCCAAACTCATATTCGGAGTTTAGAGGACACGCTCATATTTGTTGATGTGAGTCTTTCATCGTGAAATAGTTTGAGATCACTCGAACCGAGCCTTACAACCTCGGGTTCACCTAATAGAAGGGTAAAAGCGTCAAAGAGATATAGTAATGATTGATGCATATATATTACTCATGTTCGGATTTAATATAGTTTGGCGAGGATTGATGCATATATATTACTCATGTTCGGATTAATATGTAAAGCCTAATGATGTTACATACATATGTTTACATTATTTATATTTGGATTATCGTGTACAGCTCAACGAGACTTATGTGTTTATAACCCTGTATTTAATAATATTTATAAGACTTGTTTGTATTTAAATCTGTGGAGTTTCTTGCCATTTCTTCTCCACAGATATAATTTCCGAAATGGTGGTAAACTCATGTATGTTTGTTTAAAATAATAATAAACGATTCTATACCCGTTGTGTTTCACTGAGCGAACTGTGCTCTGATTGGTTGACGTTGACCGCGTGGGAGGTTCTTGTTGTCGCGGCGACGTTCCGTGCGCTGCCCGCTATATAATGGCGAGCAAACGGAGCGATCGTCAGTCTGCGTCAAGATCTCGCGACAAGAGGACCTCCCAGCAACCAAGAAGAGCTCAGCCGTCCAGTGGCCGCCCGGGCTAGATTGAAGTTACATCGTGCAGTTTCAATAGTCTCCCAGTTTCCCAGTCTACCTACCTACCCTACCTTGATAGTCAGTTCCCTGGGTCTCGCGCTCTCTACTGCTGCAGAGCAGACCGCCGGAACAAATGTTTCATTTATAAGAAGTAAACTCAAAACGGCGTTAATAGTTACTGCTCCGCTCCTTTAGGTTGTAGCGTAATGTTATATAGCCCATAAATCTTCATCAAGAATTGGGCTATCAAATGCAAAAATATTTTTTTAAATTCACACTGGTAGGTCCAGAGATTAGCGTGTTCAAACTAACAAACTATTTGGCTTTATTATTAGTACTAGCAGTTGCCCGCGACTTCGTACGCATTGTGTTAGGAATACAACGTTACAACCCATTTCAACCCCTTGGCGTAACGTGATGTTACATACTTTCCTCAAGAATTGGGCTATCAAATGCAAAAATAATTTATCAAATCCGACTAATAGTTTCAGAGATTTGGGCGTTCAAACAAACAAATTTTTCAGCTTTATTATTAATGTGGATAGATAGTAAATGTAAATTAGATTTTGTTTGACATTTGTAAATAATTAGGTTCCTTGTGATTAATTTGATTTTTGTCTTAATCTTTCTAATTAGGTATGTGGAGGCGTTATGATAACCTCTGGAGGGCGATGGTCTAGTACACCCACGGCGATGACCGGCCGTATTGAGAGACGTGGAGTGGGTTATAGTTGTTAGTTGCTTGTTGGCTTCTGACTGTGTAGTCTAGGGTAGTATTTTTTTTAATATTTAGCTCCCAATAGATATAGGCACTAGTGTTGAACTTTTGGTTTTTATTTTTAAACGAAATTTAATAAATTTAACATAGAGCAGACAATTTATAACGGTAATGATACAATAATTGGCCATGCTACATATTTATGATATATTTTTTTTTATAATTTCTTTTGAAAATATCCCATTTTAAGAAATTAATTTCGATATTTTTGTTTTTTATCCATTGCGTCTATTTTTAATATATTTTACAAATTTTACCCGCGAAAAGTAAACGTGACGTCACAAGAAGTGGAACAGGATTATATAATCTTGGCCACTACACATAAAATAGTAACAGTCAATCAAATTATCGTCAAGCAAACGTCAGTCAAGGTCAACTAACCTAAAAATTACTCTTGTTTATATAGGTACTCGTGTTTATAATTATTTAAATTGTTAATAGTTGTTTACAATGGCAAGTAAATGGTGTTTCATCCCGTCATGTCATAATAACAAAGAAAATAATCATACGTAAAATATATATGTTAATAAAGATGTCGTTCAAAGATTGACGATTACTTTTTGGTCCTTTTTCTAGGCAAAGGTATTTTTTCATACCGCTTATGATGACGTCATACATAGGTCAAATGTAGGTTATTGTTTTTTATTGAATTAATATTAATTTAAAATCTGATAAATAGAAATTGTACTGAAAGCTTATATCTCGAAACGGTTTCGAGATCTTCGTTCCTGTTCAAAAAGTTAGCATGGCCAATTGAGCCTCATTCAAGACGATCCCCCTTAAGGGGCTCCTAAGTCTCGATGACCTTGGCTGTTTCGTTTCTAGTCTCCCCGCGCACCCGTCCACTCCGTAATTTACTGCCATCTTGTGATCAACTTGTGTACTGGCCAAACTCTTGCGAAATATTTGTCATCTAGCGTCCATCTCATGTACTGTGACGAACTTACCAATAATTGAATTATTCAAACAAAAAGTTTCATCAAAATCCATTCAGCCGTATTGGTAAAATTTTCTAAAAACCCGTTACATGCTTCAGTATCGCGTATTATCCGAAATAGATTAATTTGCAGTTAAATTTTATTCATTTAAATACTTAAGATATTTTGTACGGAATCCTAAAAATTGCAACTATACCTATGGATCCCTAAATCTAATATATGTAGGTGTATATTTCTAAAGACATACACATAAGGATGGCATCGTCACTGAATCTGTTTACTTGCTTGTTATACCAATTTGGCAACATTATTAACACCTCAACCAACTCAGAGCAGACTCGTTAGGAAATTGCTTCATTCCAAACGTCAGACCTAACTATTATTTATTATATTTTTTATTGAAAGAGACGCATCCGACTCTGTTTCCGGTTTGTTAAAATAAATACGACGCGATAATTATCTTGGATTTTTATTGAAACGTAATTTACCTATCTATAGAAAATCTGACGAAGTTACGAATATACCTTGCACAGTGGCCATACACTTGTATCTAACAATATCCTCGAATGCCCGGCAAATCCGTGTACTTCCAGCTATTTGCTCGGCATTCTAGTGTTGGACATTCTCGGGCCGCGCTTTCCTTTCGAGTCGAAACGAAAGATGTTGGTCTAAAGTATGCTAACCCCAGTGGCAAGTCTGTCGATGCACTCAATGGGACTAGAGCTGTCACTATATATTTCTTCTACTTCTTCTTTAATTATGGCTCCACCAATGTTCATCGGTGATTTGCCAATGTCAAGTATTATAGCCTTTATAGTGTTTATAGCCGATAAATCGGTTTTTAAGATAATCACGCCGACCGTGATATGTCTTATTAGTCGTCGACTAATCACAATATATATCTATATATATAAAAATGAAACCCGTTTTCCGTTGTCACGACATAACATGAAAACGGCTGAACCGATTTGGCTGATTTTAGTCTTAAAATATTCCTAGATATCCAGGGAAGGTTTTAAAGGTGAGACAATTCGAATAATTGCCGAAAAACCCCTAAAAACAGCCCTTTTCTTTTTCCCATAATAACAGAGTCAATTTGAACCTTATTGCTATTCAATAAAGTTAATTTTAAATTAAAAGCACTCATTGTTGTCTATGCAATGTAGATGTGTTCCTAATGTCACCGCACAAAGTTAAAATTCGCGTGCGTGTTGGAGAATCTAATGTCGCGTTCCGACACTCAACAAAAGTGATAATATCGCGAACGCGACCAAATTGAATAGTCACAAAATGTAATTTAAGTAATTTAATAGATCATTAGTAGTACTGATTTTCAGTTTGGTCGGCTTCGCGAAACTTAATTTTGCCTAGGAGTAGGGGTAGGAGTAGAGGTAGGAGTAGGGGTAGGTGCAGTGGTAGGGTAGGGTAGGGTAGGGTAGGGTAGGGTAGGGTAGGGTAGGGGTAGGGGTAGGGGTAGGGGTAGGGGTAGGGGTAGGGTTAGGGTAGGGTAGGGGTAGGGGTAGGAGTAGGAGTAGGAGTAGGGGTAGGTGTAGGGGTAGGGTAGGGTAGGGTAGGGTAGGGTAGGGTAGGGGTAGGGTAGGGGTAGGGGTAGGGTAGGGGTAGGGGTAGTGCAGGCAAGCCAACGTTTGGGCAGGACAACGTCTGCCGAGTCCGCTAGTATATTATATAACCTATAACCTTCCTCAATAATTGGACTATCAAATGCAAAAATAATTTTATTATTGCACCAATGAGTTTTTAATTAAAAACTTATGTACATAATCCGATAAACCACACTTGCTTATCCATCCAAATATGCCTCAACAGAACTGGTCACTCGTTAGATATAACCTCACAAATACATATCATCGGCTAAACGAGGGAGATTTGGTCTCCCGCTCGGTATCCTGGAACCGTAACACGCTTTTGAGAGCTGTAAGGCAACCCGTGAAGAAAGAAAAAAAATCCAGAGATTAGAGCGTTCAAACAAACAAACAAACAAACAAATTCTACAGCTTTATTATTAGTAGGTATATAGTATATATCTAAATGTAACAAAGAGCAGAGTCAAGTTTAATCTGGACATATAGGACCATAGAAAACAATTTTATTGATCTGTGATTAGGACAGACAGACAAAAAATCTTAAAACTCTTATTTATGCTTCACTATTGTGCTAATTGGTTGAGGGTTGACTGTCCCGGGTTTAATTCCAACTAGTGCCAAAAATATTTTTTTTTAAGAAATGTTCTCCTGCTTCGGAGGGCACACACTTCTTCTAAAAAACACACAGAAAGGCCTGCACTATATTGCACCCGGAACCAACATTCGTCCACTACGCCATGGATGCTTTCATTAATTTATCTATTATAATAAATATAAAACAGGCAATTACTCAACATTTTATTTAAACGCCCATATCAAGTCTAAGATGTATTTGACGTCATCTGTGACGCCACAACCGTCGATCCCATGGGCCAATGAAAATATCCAGACGTTCATACCACGCACCGATTTACCTTGCATTCAGTCATTGTTTCAGAATTTTCCTTGACGAAAATACATTTCATAATTGCCTAACCAACGATCCGTGCTTACAAAGAACAATATCTTGTCCGTTATCTAAAGCACGAATTGAAAGGTGAAACTTTTTCTTATGTTGTGACAAGAATATTTATTTTGTTTTTATTTCAAACACGTTCAAGTTCTTCTTCTACCCATCCATAATGTATTTAATGTATGTAACATATTTAGACATATTAAAATATATATTGTATGTTGAAATAAAGTGTATTTTTTAAATTTCTACGCATATATAGGTACCGGCAATTAACTAGAACATCTGTCACTTACTGCGCAGTACAAAATCTTAAAATGAATAGGTATGTACTGCGCAGTAGATGATATAATTATATTCAAGTTAGTTAACTCGTGTAAAATAAAATTAAAATAATTATTGAAGTAGTTATTAATTTATGTTATCTATACTAATATTACCTATAAAGTTTGTGAGGTAGTAGGGGGTAATCGATTTTGAAAATTAAATCACTAATACAAAGCTACTTTATCCCCGAGCGCAATAGGCTATATTTTATTTTATTCGAAAATATCCACGGGCGAAGCACACGAACTTACCCGAAATTAGCCGAACGACGCGCGACAATTCACGAATATTGAGATTGAGCGTGCGCCGAAATTGGCCGAAATCGAAACCGAACCTTCGGTCGGACACTAGTGTTTATCTCTCTACCATTACGCCCTTTGTTCCATTAAAGATAGACAAAGACAATTGATTGCATGTCTGCCTGTCTGTGACCTTTTCATGCAAAAACTACTAAACGGATTTTGTTACCATTAGATAGGTTGTTTTACCGGGAAGGTTTACGAGTATAAAAAATGAACCTATCATGTTTAGGAGCTGAGCATTAACAATATAAGTTAACCAAGTCGGGGAAAAGTTAGCTTCAGCTAGTTTTAATGGCGTATGCTGCCTAATCAGTCAGAGTATGACTGTTTTGACAAGTAGTGAAGGAACCCTCGCCTAAAGCGCCCTCTGTCGGAATACAAATGCATACGATGAAAATACAGCGCTGTAAAAGTCCGTATTCATTATTCTCAACAGAAAATCCTTAGCAATAAATAATTGTTATTGTATTCTACAAACACTATAGCTAAAACGCTAGCTTAGTGTTAATTCTAAGGACCGTTGTTTGTCGGTGTCTTACTAAAATAAAAGTCCCGACAAATTGTAATTTACGTCTACAGTGGGGAGCTAATGGAACGATTTATATACGTTCAACAATGAACGGTACAAAACATTTGCGACGAAATAAACTTTTTTAGATGACGATAAATTATTCATCTATCTTATATCTATTCTGTATTTTTTTAACGCGTGCTTCGCTTTCGACAATCAACTTAAAAATACTAACCGTCACGAGATCTTACTCGTAGAGATAAAAAAAACGCTGACCGGTCTGCCGGTATTTGATGCCATGAGGACTGCCCAGGACGGAAACACATGGACGCGTTTGTCCAGAAAGTGATGAACTTTACCACTTTATGATAGACAAATGTCATAAATAGACAAACTGACACCGCTTGCAGATTTTGTCTACCCCCTGTAGGTTTTGTCTAAAGTAGGCCGCACCGAAAATTTCCTATTCCGGCCGCCGGATGATTTAGGAACGCGTTACAAGAATTGGACGAGTCTGTGGTCGGTTTCGGTGGACCATACGGCGACGCGCCGGGGATTGGACGAATGTAACTCTCAACACTGTCATGCTCGCACTGCTGGGACTCAAACAACCAAATGATATAAATTATTACTCACCACTACGTCAAATCGCATTATTTTCTAATTAAGAAAACAAGGTGTCTAGACTAAAAATAAACATACGTTAAAAATAATTAACACTAACACCACTTTCATATTATTGTTGCATATTGTAGTAAAATTATTTTAAGTCAGAAAGCACTTAAATTGATTGCTTTCTAGGAAAATAGCTTATTGTTATTTGTAAAATGGAAAATTCTAGACGGTAAGACCTCGACTAATGATGCAATACTTTTAAATCCACCGTTACTTTTTTATTTTCTAATAAGGCATAGTTTCAGTTTACTTCATATAATTTAATTGTATTTTTAACTAACGGTAATTTTTGAAATTATGTAGGTATTCATATATTTGTTTATATTTTTACAAAAATCCATATTAGCACTTTACAATACAAATATTAACTATCTTGAAAACAAAACATTTCAATTTGCATTTTCAAATTGGATCTACAACTAAAATAATAAAAATACTACAAAATAATAAAATTAAAATAAAATTAACAATAAAAAATTATAATCAATCTAAAAAAATCCCTATAATTTCATTACTAATTGGCTCAAATCTAAATTGTCAAAAAGTCAAAACGGTATTTTTTTGTATCTATTCAAATAAAAAATTAAAGTCTCTGCCTATCTATCTCATTCCCAATGTTTGTATACAGAATAGGCTACGAAACGATGGACGACGAAACGGCTTAATGGACTGTCATGATTTTTTATTTGTACATAGAATATGCCTATTGTTTTATCTCGATATCTTAAATGATTCTGAATATATGGCTTTATTAATAAGACGGTAAGGGTATTCATATATATACATACATACAACCCTGACACATATTACGACGACCCATGCATAATTTATTTTTTTTGTCTAAGTATTTAGTTATGCATATTACCCTTGGCGCTTCTGAATTGCGAAGTTTTCAACAATTTACTCGTAAATTTAATGACAGTTGTCAGAGACGTTGATGGCATAATTTATTTAACAACCATACAAATTGTTTGTCACATCTTGACTAATTCTGGCGCTTAATTAGTGCGCGTTAAAAATAATATTTATTCTAAAATCTACTTAAATTTGTACGAAATAGAGTATATTTTTAAAAGAAAATATATCTGCTTTATTGTAACCACATGACTGTGTTTTGGATTTGTTTGAGGAAGTCGAAAGACCGGAACAAACATATTTTTAAAATATTTTTTCTTAACAAAGGTGGTTAGATAATGTAATTTATGCAACGAAGGACACAAAATATGAAAATTTAGAAAAATGTAAATATGTATTATACATGGACGTAAAAAAGTAGAGAACGGATCGCCGCTACGACAAAAGTGAAGCACCAAGCGAGCATGTGCATGTGTGCATGTGTGCGTGCATTATCTCTAATATATTTTTAAATTGTTGAATAAGTGGTAAATTACTAACTTACCTATGAAATGTGATTCCTTGAGATTTTTTATGAGTAATGGAGTTGTTTTTGCATAACTTTACTACACAAGACGGCATTGTTTTTTATTTTCTTAATGCGGCTGATCAGCATAACCGAATGAGAATGTGTGCGTGAGGCTCGTATTTACAATGAAACTGGCATAACTTGGTTGCTTCACTTGTGTCTTAGCGGCGATCCGTCCTCTCCTTTTTACGTCCATGATTATTATATTATAGTAGAAATTAAATATAGTACAATTTTATCTATCTTCAGACATCGAATTGAAGTCTATGATCGCTGAAAATTTCATAAAAATCCATTCAGCATTATTTATACTTAGGTACTTGAATAGCCTATATATTTTGAAAACAGAATATTTGATTACTTGGTAAATATTCTGCAATAAAATGTGATTTACTTAAATAAACCACTAAACTTCGACCCATCTAAGATCTTACTACTTTTTACGGGCCAAGAACGCGAGGCTTGGCTCAATTTTTACTATAATTTATTCCTTTGTTCGCATAAGGACAGATTCTCAAAAAGACAGATTCGCAAAAGGACAGATTCTCATAACGACGGATTCTCAAAAAGACAGAGTACATATAAGTACAAAAATCCAATTTATTTTCTCATCGCTTTTTTTCACTTCTCAACGCTTATAATAATAAAAAAGACGGTTGGTGCCAAATTAAAAACAACTTAGTTCCCAATTTCATAAATCTAGACCAAACATTCATGAGATATAAGATTTCACTAGCTTCTTTTTACGGGCCAAGAACGCGAGGCTTGGATCAATTTTTACTATAATTTATTCATGAGATATAAGATCTTACTAGCTACTTTTTACGGGCCAAGAACGCGAGGATTGTGTTCAATATTTACTAACATTTATTCATGAGATATAAGATCTCACTAGCTACTTTTTACGGGCCAAGAACGCGAGGTTTGGCTCAATTTTTACTATAATTTATTCATGAGATATAAGATCTCACTAGCTACTTTTTACGGGCCAAGAACGCGAGGCTTGTGTTCAATATTTACTATCATTTATTCATGAGATATAAGATCTCACTAGCTACTTTTTACGGGCCAAGAACGCGAGGTTTGGCTCAATTTTTACTATAATTTATTCATGAGATATAAGATCTCACTAGCTACTTTTTACGGGCCAAGAACGCGAGGTTTGGCTCAATTTTTACTATAATTTATTCATGAGATATAAGATCTCACTAGCTACTTTTTACGGGCCAAGAACGCGAGGCTTGTGTTCAATATTTACTATCATTTATTCATGAGATATAAGATCTCACTAGCTACTTTTTACGGGCCAAGAACGCGAGGTTTGGCTAAATTTTTACTATAATTTATTCATGAGATATAAGATGTCACTAGCTACTTTTTACGGGCCAAGAACGTGAGGTTTGGCTAAATTTTTACTATAATTTATTCATGAGATATAAGATCTCACTAGCTACTTTTTACGGGCCAAGAACGCGAGGTTTGGCTCAATTTTTACTATAATTTATTCATGAGATATAAGATCTCACTAGCTACTTTTTACGGGCCAAGAACGCGAGGTTTGGCTCAATTTTTACTATATTTTATTCATGAGATATAAGATCTCACTAGCTACTTTTTACGGGCCAAGAACGCGAGGTTTGGCTCAATTTTTACTATATTTTATTCATGAGATATAAGATCTCACTAGCTACTTTTTACGGGCCAAGAACGCGAGGCTTGGCCTTCATGAAATTTTATTTTACAGTTTGTTATTGCATCCATAAATATTTTTTTTTGGTATTTGGCAGTGTTACTGAAGATCTTTTGTTCAAGCAGCATTTCTCTATCTTTAATACTTTAGGTCCATCATCAGGTTTTCAAGATTTTAGATTTTCATAAAAATCTGTTTAGTTTTTAAGCTATGAAAACGTAATAGACAGACAGATATAGCATATATAATATAAAATATTAATTTTGAACAATTTTATATCGAGCCAATTTCACCAAACCAAATAATAGTGGTTAGGTACTCTTGTGTTAGAAAATATTCATAAGAACATTATTTGTATGGAATGCAAATTTCAAAATTATAACGTTGTAGGTGGCGGCTATGACGCACAATTCTACTGAAAATGTTTAACCATGCGAACATAACGAATAACTTCATTAGCAGACAACTTAATTATATAACATAGATAGATATACTATGAAAATAAATAAAACTGAAATAATTCATTATCGAATAAAATATTTTTTGTTATTTTTTCACATGTTGCCATACAACTCCCGAAACCGTGTTACGGTCCCAGGGTACCCAGCGGAAGACCAAGTCTCCCTCGTTTAGCCGATGGTATTTGTGAGGCTATACCTAACGAGTGGCTAGTTCTGTTGAGGTATATTTAGATATATTGTATGTCACATTATTTAAAAGTTGTCCACATTTTTAATGTTACTAACTATATTTCATTTGTTTGATTCATTGTTCTAAGAAATAATCGATTACTGAATAAAGCACTTTTAATTCATGCAGTGCTACAATTCTAAAAGAATTTTATTTTTAATTAAGGGTAATCCAACCCTTCATATAATGAATAAATAGAGTATAATTTACGAATGAAATAATATTGTGTATGTATTTCATTACCATTATAAATTATCTGAGCTATGGTAAAATTCGGTCAATTTGATTTTTTTTAAAGAGAAAACGACACGTGACTTAGCCACCGCCTGATTCATTAAATTACGGGTAAAAGTATAAAAACAAAAATACGAGGTGCGATAGCTAACTATTGGTTACTAAGTAGGTTTGAGACGCTCACCCTTAAATCTAAGTCGGATGTTATTTTATTATTTTATATTTATTGTGGGATATTATATTATCTACACGATACTAAAGGTGCCCACCCATTCGTCCAATCACCGGCGCGCCGCCATACGGTCTACCGAAACTGACCACAGACTCGTCCAATTCTTGTAACAAACGGTCCGCCTAGATCGTACGGCGGCCGGAATAGGAAATTTTCGTTGCGATGCCGGACGTGTGGCTATTGAAAGCATAACAACCGTTTTTAGAATTTTTGTCTGCTTGTCGGCTGAATATCATCACAGAATCATCATCTTTAGGGCTTTTTCAGGATCCATCAAAATCCTTTCAGCCGTTACGACGTTTGAGTAACACTAGCTCCTATAATATTAACTTTTCTTGCTCCATTGCACCCACCCCCTGTCCCGAATTTACGGAAAACAATGTTTTTGTTAGTGATGAAAACTTAACCTTATCATATAAGTGTACCTAAACCATCGATGACCTAAATTGATAATTTCATGCTACTGAAATTCTAAATCTATACTAATAATAAAGCTAAAGAATTTGTTTTATGTTTCAATGCGCCAGTCGAATTTGAAAAAATATTTTAGCATTTGTAGCCCAAGCCTTGAGGAAGGTTATATAACATCAAGCTGTGTTACCCTACCCTAAGGGGGTAAAATGGGGTGGAAACGTTGTATTCCTAATATATCTATCTATCATCACGCCTTTCATTCCAAGAGGGGTAGGCAGACACAATCGAATGCCAGTAATCCTCACATACCTCTTTCGCTTCTTTTATATTCATCATACCTTTCATATCTAAACCTTCAGCTATATAAACCTTTTTAGTCAATATTTTATCCTTCATTTTAGTCATAACATCATCCTTTCTCCGCATTCTAATGACATCGTTCAAGATGCGGTCAATACGCTTTTCACACATTCTACGTAAAGACCGCATTTCCACTGCATTTATCTTACTTTCATGCTTCTTATTCCATACCCAAGTCTCCTTATGTCATACCTAATACAACGCGTACGAAGTCGCAGGTAGCTGCTAGTAATGTTATATTTCCTTTCAGAATTTCATACCATACATGTGCCATACCTTGCATAACAATCAAGTTGTGATATATTCTAGGAATGGAAGATAATTAAACGTAGGTAGAACATCCTATGACTTTTACGCACGAACAATTCGAAGTAGGAATTGGCATTTAGATATTGCAATAATAGAGACGGATGCGGATGTTAGTAACAGAAATAGATGTATTTTGATGAAATGTTTCAGATTTATCTACCTACGTAATACGGATATTTATTATGTGATATTTTTCCACAGAACTCAGGAAGTAAAGCTTACAGTACTACCTTTCTGCCCCAGCTACCCCCAACATTTAAGCTTCAAAGCTCGCTCTGTTTAATATGGGCAAACGTGGAATTTGTTACCAGTGTATATAGCCACGCCGCAAACATTTATTTAATTTTCAGCAAAGATAACATGCAATACATTTGGCTGATCTGCACCTATCTATCATCACGCCTTTTTAACCCAAAAGGGTAGGCATAGAAAATCGATGGCCCAAATTATACCTTGTATATTTATCCCGTTTTCATTGGATAGCAAAAAGGTCTTTTATCGGTACAACGAGCAGATTTTGAAGAAAAAATGTAATTCTTTATGATATTTTTGTACAAAAAGTTTCAATTTAAACGTTTGTTTGTCTTTTTTATAAAAGGGAGGATGGGTGACTGACTCGATAAGCAATGAGGGGCCGCGATGAAAATTTTCTCTTTAAAATTTAAATAATTGCAGCTTTTTGCTGTCTTTTCGGATTTTGTTTATGTTTATTTGTTTAATGTTCTGGGTTGTTAAAATTATTGCTAAATAAAATTAATATAATACTTTTTATTTCTTTGATAATAAAAAATAGATCAGGATCGTGGAGCCCATATTAACTTTTTTCCCCTATTATGGACTTTGAGTTCATAGAAAAATCTCATAAAAAAGCACTTTCAGTTTTTCCCAAATTTCAAATTTTCGGGTAACTTTTCCAATTTTTCTTTTCCTGAAAACCTTATTCAGACTATTACGAACATTAAAAAAATTGCTTACCAACGAACAGCATTTAATTATTATTTATATAGCATATATATAAATCATTTAAAAATGCTGTTTTTGTTGTTGGTCATTAGCACCTGAAAAATCTTATTTCGCATGACATACCTACTCCATATTAAGAGTCGCTTATAAGTACAAAATTGCAAAAATGCATTGTTGCCTACAGTAGCGAATATTTAAGTGTGGCAAATGGTCGTAATTGTGCTCTTTCAACTTGAAAATCATTTAAAAATGCTGTTTTTGTTGTTGGTCATTGGCACTTTGCCTCAACTTATACCAGCAAGATGTCGCGGTCCTTAATATAGTAGGTTTCTGTAAGAGTATATCTACCCCACTAGAATATACAAGCAATAGATTACGTAAATAGATAACTAAAATATTTGTCACTTTATAATAAAGTAGCTGTTAGCATCCCTAAGGGGTGGGGGATGGGTGTATTAAAAAAAAGTTGCTTACGCCCTTTCCTAGTTCAAGCATTACTCCGTATCTTTTGTCAAAATCGGTTTAGAGGTTTAGCCGTGAAAGCGTAACAGACGACAGAGTTACTTTCCCATTTATAATATTAGTATAGATGACGCGATCACCGACTGCCACCGCTCTTTTTACATGCCACAACCTAAACCTATACGTATTAACCCAAACCGCACATAGTCCGCCCCCAAGGACCAACATGTTTGCTCCATCTGAAGAGCCGTCGACCTCTTCCCTTAAATAAATAAGACAAGTGGTTCCACGAAAGAGTTATTACAGACTGTCGATTTACGTCAGTGCTATCCTACAATGTATAAAGAGCTTCTCGGCAGTCTTACCACGGAATTGGCCATGCTAACTTTTTGAACAGAAACGAAGATCTCGAAACCGTTTCGAGATATAAGCTTTCAGTACAATTTCTATTTATCAGATTTTAAATTAAGTCTATACTTTTTAAGATATTCAATAACAAACAATAACCTTAATTTGACCGATGTATGACGTCATCTTAAGCAGTATGAAAAAATGATACCTTTGCCTACAAAAAAGGGCAATCGTCAATCTTTGAATGACATCTTTATAAATTATATTTTACGTATAATTATTTTCTTTGTTATTAGTACATGACGGGATGAAACACTATTTACTTGCCATTGTAAAAAACTATTCAATTTAAATAAATATAAACACGAGTATATAAACAAGAGTAATTTTTAGGTTAGTCGACCTTGACTGACGTTTGCTTGACGTTAATTTGATTGACTGTCACTTTTTATGTGTAGTGGCCAAGACGTCACTTTTACTTTTCGCGGGTAAAATTTGTAAAATATATTAAAAATAGACGCAATGGATAAAAAACAAAAATATCGAAATTAGTTTCTTAAAATGGGCTATATTTTCAAAACAAATTATAAAAAAAGTATATTATAAATATGTAGCATGGCCAATTAGCAACTGCGGCAAATTTAACAACAATTGCTGTCAAATAGCAACTAAACTACAATCGACGCTAGCATCCCTACCGAACAACTAAGGGAATATAACCACTTCTAATGAAGAAAAAAAACCGCCTTCAAAACCAAAATGTGATTTTCGAAAGCAAATGCACAAGTCACTATAAAAAAATACCCAAATCGCTTCAAGTGTGCCTATAAAATTTGAAGAGTTCTCGATTTCTCCAGGATCCCATCATCAGATCTGATGACCATCGGGCCACGTGGAAAGTATACCCTTTCAAACAAAAAAAAATCCAAATCGTTCCAGGCGTCTTCAAGTAATCGGGGAACATACATATAAAAAAAGATTCCCACGAATTGAGAACCACCTCCTTCTTTTGAAGTTCGGTTAAAAATTGTATTTGATGACATTGGCACTTTGATTCATACTAGAAATGTCATTTATTTGCGAGCGACTAAAGTACAACTAGGATTCGGTATTTACAATTTACATTTTAAATTGCTGTCGCACAACTAGTTGTTAGTTGCAAAATTTTTAGCTGATAGACTTGGCGGTCGGTCCCCTACCAGATAGACTGACTGATTAGGTCTGTGACGAAGTATTCCATCAATGAATGTTCTCGTAAGGCTGTTAACCGGAGCCGGTGGGGAGGAATTGCAAGAGCGGTGGCAGTGCAATGTCAAGTAGGACTATCAAAAAGAAGAAACTTGGTACTTTGCTTCTCGATATATTTACCTTGGTACAAAACAACATGATAGTCAAATTAATGCAGTTGGGATGCGATCCTTGAGAAGTATGTTAGATGAAATAAGAAAATAGTTAGATAAGAGAACAGATGTAGTAATTAATGTATGGATGAAAGATATTTACGAAAGGAGATGTGACTCGAAGAGTTGATCAAGGCTCGTAGAAGCTATGGGTCGTAGCGTGATGATGATAACCTTCCTCAAGAATTGGGCTATCAAATCCGACTAGTTCCAGAGATTAGCGCGTTCAAACAAACAAACCAGCTTTATTATTATAGTATAGATAGATTGAGGCAACTATACTACAAGTACACAGCTCAGAACACAACTGAAATCAAAGTAATTTAAACCTTATTTCATAAACATTAAGGGTTACGTAAATTAGAGAAATTTACGAAAATGGTACAAAATTATTTAAAAAGATTCCGAGATTTAATGAAATTATTTTGAGTATTTTATCAAGTACATAAAATATTAAATATATGTATTTACTGTATTATGTTATTTTTATCATTTGATGAAAGTTATGTAGTTAAAGAGTGCATGCCAATTATATATTAAAAAAATATTTAGGTAACATTTAAGAAAATTCTACAGAATACTCAACTATTTACCAGTTTCCGTAAAACCCCCGACACAAAAAGGATCAAATAATTTATATTCACAGTTTCATCATAACATCAAGCAAACATAGTGCATCGGGGACCGCTGAAATTAACATTGAACAACTCTCATACTCAACTCAACTCATACCATAATTATAGATACATTACAGACATTAAGCTTTAAACTTATAACACCATTAACACCCCTCTTTTTTCGTTGAGGGTTAAAAACCAAAGAAGCAGTAACCATAACCAGTAAGCTATATAAATAAACATTAAATGCTGTTCGTTGGTAACCGCATCACCTGAAAACGCCTGGACCGAATTGGATATTTTTTTAAAAATAATCTGAATAAGGTTTTTAGGGAAAAATTTAAATTAATTATGATCGAATTTCGACTACTAAGCGGGTAATATAACTTTCATGTTTCCATCGCAGGGTATAAAAGTCGTAAAGATGTGTTTTGTTTGTGTGATTAAAGTTAACATGGCCAGTCAGATAAATTTGATTTTTTTCCTAATATAGGAAAAAAAAATTGCTAGAGAAAAGTTATTAGGTTATGCTTTGTGCTTGTGCGTTTATTCAACTATGATAATACGAGCTAATCCGTGGGTAGCAGCTAGTTTTAATTAAAAATTGCTAAAATTGAAAAAAATGGGACAGAAATAAGTAAATCCTTCTGATAATGCGCATTTACTAAATTCCTGAAGATTTTCTTAACAGATTTTAATGAAATATCTGTGAAACAATGTCGAGAGGTAATTCTTTCATTAAAAAAATAAGTAATATAAAGATATTTTCCGGAAAAAAGATTGAACTAAAATGTCAAAATTCCTAACAAGATACTAAAACTTTTTTTTATAGATAGCACCATCCACGTGGTGGAAGAGTCTATAAATGAAAGTGACAAACGAAAGTTCTGCATATATGATCTTATGTTTATAACCTCCACTATGGCGACTTGATACAACAGTGGTAATGCACGAGTAACAACAACAAGTGGATTATGAGTACAGTTGTTCGACTTAGGGTACGTAAATGTCGGTTATAGGGTGACATGTGAATACTGGTGATGAATGGTGGTACTTCCCCAGACGGGGGCCAACAGCCCCTACCACTTCGAAAAACGAAGTTATTTTCATGAAAAAACGCACCCGTTATAAATCGTCGCATTTTTTTAAATTTATCTCTCAGGGCAGCAATATACCTTTTAAAAAAAGTGTACCAACTTCAAAAATTGTGCACTGAAAAGTAAGAAATAATTATTATTTCGTCGTAGAATTTGAAGACGGTTGGTGCCAAATTACTATATAAAATTAAGTAAACATATAAGAAGATAAAGATATCAAAATTACTTATGTTTGTTTGTACTAGTGAAATTGGGAACTAAGTTGTTTTTAATTTGGCACCAACGGTCTTCAAATTCTACGACGAAATATTAATTATTTTTTACTTTTCAGTGCACAATTTTTGAAGTCGGTACACTTTTTTTTATTTATACATGACAACCTTATGTTTACGAGTAACGAAAAAATTTTTTAGTTTTAAATCCCTTAAAAATGTCACTTTGCAAACACGGAGACCGATATGTATACCACGTCAACCTCGATCCATTTAAACATGCAACAAAGTAATGCGCATTGCACAAACATCGATCATTTACAATTTTGTACTCGCGTCATTCTTGGTTTACCATTGTTTCTCAATTGGCAATCAAAACGAAAATATTTATGAAGGGTGGGTGAAAGAAAATAAACTCACAATAATATTGTTTATATAGTTTATATTTATTTGTTAAATAAACTAAATATAACTAAATATTTTTAATACCTAATTGAAAAAAGCTTTAATTTATATTTCCGGTCACGTGACCACAAACGGTATAATCGCTAAATGTGTTGCTAAGCTCAAAACTCGAGTACGGCTAGACCGATTTGGCTGTTTTTTGTGTTTGTCAGGACAAGGTTCTTATAGAAAGAAAAATGGAAAATTTCCCGGAAAATTCAGGTAAAACTGATGGTGTGAACTAAGTTAATATGGGCTCCATGAGCCATTTTGATGAATGTTTTTGAGTGTGGGTCCCAGGATGGTTTAGATTTATAATTGGACCCGGTAGGTGGCGCTGCAATCGGGTTCTAGTAACTTTTTTCATTTCATTTGATATCCACGGGCGAAGCCGGGGGCCGAATTAAACTACAGCTAGGTCGTCCTCTGCCAGGATTTCCTTTCACTTCTGCTTACACATTTTTAGTCAATATTTCATCCTTCATTCTTTCTACTTTCCCCGTAAACTACTTTTTTTCATTTTAGTCACAATATCATCTTTTATGCACGAATAGAATGCTACGATATCCTTACATGATATTGGCTATATCTTATTTTGTTCGAAAATATCCACGGGCGAAGCCGGGGCGGAAAGCGAGTATCAACTAAATATCCACAGACTACTA
The DNA here is from genome assembly GCA_963924495.1 of Nemapogon koenigi. Classification (NCBI taxonomy): domain Eukaryota; kingdom Metazoa; phylum Arthropoda; class Insecta; order Lepidoptera; family Tineidae; genus Nemapogon; species Nemapogon koenigi. The sequence continues at coordinate 7,899,850 of OZ004646.1, forward strand.
ACTATATTATAATAACTGTCTGTCGATCAGTCACTGACGATGTTATTCTTGTTATTTTATCTAATCTGTGACCATCATTTTGTTCGTTGATCGTTTTCACGGGAATTTGAAAAATAAAATTAAAAACATGATTTGAAACTTATTTTATTAGGTATAATATACCTTACAACTATAATTTAAAAGTATTCCCAAAAAATTGACATCATCCCTATTACCGATTTTCAACCAAGAATTTCACGCCAGTCATAAACTACGATTTCCCTTTACACTCTTCCATACACATTTCTCTTTCATCATCTATATCATTACTCTTTTTATCCCAGGAGGGGTAGGCAGAGACAATCGAATTTATATCGACATTCTTTTATATACATCATACCATATGCTAGGCGATTGTGTGTACTTTTAATATGGCCTTCGATCAATATTTTTTTATATGTTCAATAAAAGTACACCTACGTCGTCCTATGCCAGCATTTCCTTTCACCTTTCAAGCTTCGCCCGTTGAGCCCATATTAACTTTCAACCCCTGAATTCATACAAGATTCCCACAGAAAAAAGCACATTTTCCAATTTTCAGGGCAACTTTTCTATTTTTTGTTTCCCTAGCAACCTTATTCAGATGTACATAAAGTTAGCGAAACACTTCTTGCGAATGCGGTCCAAAGTTATTTTATATTTTGCCGCTAATTATCCGTGAATTATTCGTGAAATAATAAAATTTGCCGCTCGTTTATTTCAGGAGTTACAGGGTGTTTCGCTAACTTCATATAAAGTTAGCGAAACAACTTTTTAAATATAACAATTTTGAAAAAGTATGCATGCAGTAAATTGCCGTTAATTATCCGTAAACTATTCGTGAAAGAATGAAGTTTGCCGCTCATTTATTTCAGAAGTTACAGGGTGTTTCGCTAACTTCATATAAAGTTAGCGAAACAACTTTTTAAATATAACAATTTTGAAAAAGTATGCATGCAGTAAATTGCCGTTAATTATCCGTAAATTATTCGTGAAAGAATGAAGTTTGCCGCTCATTTATTTCAGAAGTTACAGGCTGTTATATAATGTAAGTTAATTATAGAAACTTTCTAAATGCGCAAGAAAAAGACAATATTATTAGCAATATTTTGTCTCTCTTAAACCTCTAAAAACTTATAAATAGAAAGAAAAAGAGGATGGGTTCTCTTTTTAGGATACAGGCTGTTTCGATAAATATTTAAAAAAATCTTTAAAATGATATGTAAAAGTGAATATGCAGTAATTTTCCGAAAACTAAGTGCAATTAATCCCTGAAAGAAAAAAAACTGCCGCGAAACTATCTAAAAAAATACAGAGTGTTTTTCTTTTCACTTGTCGAGATAGCGACCAAAAAACAAAAAAATAGCTAAACGCGATATGTACTTTTTGTCAGTAAACCATCTCCGAATTATTCGTGGAATAGGAAAAAATTCCTCTGTTCTCATTCTCAAGTTACAGGTTGTTTCGCTAACTTTCTATGGAGACAAAAAGTCACTAAAATGTAAAAGTGAATATGCAGTAATTTTCAGAAAATTAAGTGCAATTAATCCCTGAAAGAAAAAAATTTTCTGCGCAACTATAAAAAAAATACAGAGTGTTTTTCTTTTAACTTGTCGAGATTGCGAACAAAAAACAAAAAAATAGCTAAACGCGATAAGCACTTTTTCTCACTAAACCATCTCCGAATTATTCGTGGAATAGGAAAAATTTCCTCTGTTCTCATTCTCAAGTTACATGGTGTTTCGCTAACTTTCTATGGAGACAAAAAGTCACTAAAATGTAAAAGTGAATATGCAGTAATTTTCAGAAAATTAAGTGCAATTAAACCCTGAAAGAAAAAAATTTGCCGCGCAACTATCTAAAAAAATACAGAGTGTTTTTCTTTTCACTTGTCGAGATAGCGACCAAAAAACAAAAAAATAGGTAAACGCGATATGCACTTTTTCTCAGTAAACCATCTCCGAATTATTCGTGGAATAGGAAAAATTTCCTCTGTTCTCATTCTCAAGTTACAGGGTGTTTCGCTAACTTTCTATGGAGACAAAAAGTCACTAAAATGTAAAAGTGAATATGCAGTAATTTTCAGAAAATTAAGTGCAATTAATCCCTGAAAGAAAAAAATTTGCCGCGCAACTATCTAAAAAAATACAGAGTGTTTTTCTTTTAACTTGTCGAGATTGCGAACAAAAAACAAAAAAATAGCTAAACGTGATATGCACTTTTTCTCACTAAACCATCTCCGAATTATTCGTGGAATAATAAAAATTTCCTCTGTTCTCATTCTCAAGTTACAGGCTGTTTCGCTAACTTTCTATGGAGACAAAAAGTCACTAAAATGTAAAAGTGAATATGCAGTAATTTTCAGAAAATTAAGTGCAATTAATCCCTGAAAGAAAAAAATTTGCCGCGCAACTATAAAAAAAAATACAGAGTGTTTTTCTTTTAACTTGTCGAGATAGTGACCAAAAAACAAAAAAATAACTAAACGCGATATGTATTTTTTGTCAGTAAACCATCTCCGAATTATTCGTGGAATAGGAAAAATTTCCTCTGTTCTCATTCTCAAGTTACAGGGTGTTTCGCTAACTTTCTATGGAGACAAAAAGTCACTAAAATGTAAAAGTGAATATGCAGTAATTTTCAGAAAATTATTCCACGAATAATTCGGAGATGGTTTAGTGAGAAAAAGTGCATATCGCGTTTAGCTATTTTTTTGTTAGCAATCTCGACAAGTTAAAAGAAAAACACTCTGTATTTTTTTAGATAGTTGCGCGGCAAATTTTTTTTTTCAGGGATTAATTGCACTTAATTTTCGGAAAATTACTGCATATTCACTTTTACATTTTAGTGACTTTTTGTCTCCATAGAAAGTTAGCGAATCACCCTGTAACTTGAGAATGAGAACAGAGGAAATTTTGCCTATTCCACGAATAATTCGGAGATGGTTTACTGACAAAAAATACATATCGCGTTTAGTTATTTTTTTGTTTTTTGGTCACTATCTCGACAAGTGAAAAGAAAAACACTCTGTATTTTTTTAGATAGTTACGCGGCAATTTTTTTTCTTTCAGGGATTAATTGCACTTAATTTTCTGAAAATTACTGCATATTCACTTTTACATTTTAGTGACTTTTTGTCTCCATAGAAAGTTAGCGAAACATCCTGTAACTTGAGAATGAGAACAGAGGAAATTTTTCTTATTCCACGAATAATTCGGAGATGGTTTAGTGAGAAAAAGTGCATATCGCGTTTAGCTATTTTTTTGTTCGCAATCTCGACAAGTTAAAAGAAAAACACTCTGTATTTTTTTTTATAGTTGCGCGGCAAATTTTTTTCTTTCAGGGATTAATTGCACTTAATTTTCTCAAAATTACTGCATATTCACTTTTACATTTTAGTGACTTTTTGTCTCCATAGAAAGTTAGCGAAACAACCTGTAACTTGAGAATGAGAACAGAGGAATTTTTTTCTATTCCACGAATAATTCGGAGATGGTTTACTGACAAAAAGTACATATCGCGTTTAGCTATTTTTTTGTTTTTTGGTCGCTATCTCGACAAGTGAAAAGAAAAACACTCTGTATTTTTTTAGATAGTTTCGCGGCAGTTTTTTTTCTTTCAGGGATTAATTGCACTTAGTTTTCGGAAAATTACTGCATATTCACTTTTACATATCATTTTAAAGATTTTTTTAAATATTTATCGAAACAGCCTGTATCCTAAAAAGAGAACCCATCCTCTTTTTCTTTCTATTTATAAGTTTTTAGAGGTTTAAGAGAGACAAAATATTGCTAATAATATTGTCTTTTTCTTGCGCATTTAGAAAGTTTCTATAATTAACTTACATTATATAACAGCCTGTAACTTCAGAAATAAATGAGCGGCAAACTTCATTCTTTCACTAATAATTTACGGATAATTAACGGCAATTTACTGCATGCATACTTTTTCAAAATTGTTACATTTAAAAAGTTGTTTCGCTAACTTTACATGAAGTTAGCGAAACAACCTGTAACTTCTGAAATAAATGAGCGGAAAACTTCATTCTTTCACGAATAGTTTACGGATAATTAACGGCAATTTACTGCATGCATACTTTTTCAAAATTGTTATATTTAAAAAGTTGTTTCGCTAACTTTATATGAAGTTAGCGAAACACCCTGTAACTCCTGAAATAAACGAGCGGCAAATTTTATTATTTCACGAATAATTCACGGATAATTAGCGGCAAAATATAAAATAACTTTGTACCGCATTCGCAAGAAGTGTTTCGCTAACTTTATGTACATCTTATTCAGATAATTATGCTCTTACCAACAAACAGCATTTAATTTTAATTTATAGCTATACCTATATTACAGATTTGTTTGGTCACTCTTTCATCACACATATGAATCATTAATAACCACCATTATTATTATTACTTTGCTTATGAACAATTTTTTCGTCCGTCTGTCTGTTCGTCCGTGCGTAGGCATTACTTGGCCATTTTTTCATCTATTCTGATGATAGGTGTAAATATTTTTGTAGGGGTAGCTCTTCAAACATAGATCTGTATAATTATTTTTTATTGTCCTAAAAAAGTTCCAGATCGCATTTTTTATATAGATATCACGACGTGTGACCCGCCATCTAATATTTGGTGGAAAGTTGCTATGAAGGTGACAAACAAGAGTTCATATAGTTTTGTCACTTCCATTTATTTATAACACAGTGGTTATGCACAGTGGAGGCAGTGAACTCTGTTTGGCGAGTACAGATGTTCAACTCGGGGTATGTAAATATCGATTATACACTGGATACTCACTCATCATTTGAACAGGAATGCGATACTATGTATCATTTGACGACATTCTTCCCCAGACGGAGATATATGTTGTCTATAAAAGAAAACAACCAAATGAATCACAATTATAGAAATGGCAATACATACAACAATCCAACGACTGTGAGTCCAACATCCATGTAGCTTTGGCTGCTGTTATTGACTGCGCCACTGGTTGACTGTATCTGCGGCGGAATCACCTGTCGCGATGTAGGGATGACCTGCTGTCATGTCGTGCCGGGGGGTATGGTGAAGACTGATTATCATCAGTGGAAAATGGAAGTAGGATGCGGGGCATTGCGGGGTTAGGTGGACAGGCTGTGTTCATACGGGGTCACCAATATAGCAATGGCAATACATACAACAATCCAAAGACTGTAAGTAAAAGGAATACTCCTCAATACATGTTGCTGGAAAGTTGTATATATGCAAATGTATTAAATATTTTCAATAGCGCGATACAGGTTTCAATATCAATATTGTGAGATAGTAACGATGCGACATTTATCGACGCGATGTGCCGCCACAATAAGTCGTGGTCGATGCCCGGTTCGTAATTGGGTATTCCTCCGATCTAGGATGTTGTACCTTCTAATCAATCCAAAGGCCGAAAAGAAAGAGGTTCTATACTGCCAGCTGTCAGTGACACATGTTTTTAATTTTGTAAGGCCAAGGTTACGAATTTGTAGGGCCAAAGTATAAAAATTATATACAACGTTAAACTAGAGATTCCACGACACGCCTTGGTGGAAAGCACACGCGCCGCGAAGACGTGTAGGGGAATCCAGTTTAATCCCGCCCGTGCTGTGATGGTTGTGATTAGTCAGTGATTAATAGGACATATCACGGCCGGCGGGAGCATTCTACCTACCGATTATCGGCTTATTGTTACTGTGACGTCTATAATACTTGACATTGGCGGTATCATCAAAACCCTGAAGGAGCCATTTTGAAAAAAAAAAAATAGAATAGAATAGAACGTTAAACTACCACTACCAAAATAGCATCGCATGTATGAATATAATATGGCTGGGTATGGGTGACCCATCATCCCTGTCTACCCCATATCTTATATATGGCGTATGCATATATAATTACAGCGTAGTAAAACGCTCAAAATTTTAAACACAATTTTCACGCCCGTCATTCAATTTACGAAGAGATTTTCATTGACGGACAATTACTTCGGAAAATTGACAATATGGTCACCCCTTGCTATTAGTGGTAACATGTAGTATTGCATATAAAGTAGCTTTCCGCCCCCGGCTTCACCCGTGGAGCCCATATTGACTTTCATCCTCTATTATGGTCTTGAGTTCATACAAATATCCCATAGAAAAAACGCACTTTCAGTTTTTCTCGAATTTTTTTGTATTTGATAGCCCAAATTTTTAAGGCTATATAACATCACGCTACGACCCAAAAGGGGGAAACAGTAACTATTAACGCGGGTGCAACCACAAGGCACAGCTAGTATTATCTAATATATAAAATTCCCGTGTCACAAGTTAGTTGCCATACTCTTCCGAAACGGCTTGACCGATTTTTATGAATTTTTTTGTGTATATTCGGTAGGGCCCACGATCGATCGTAATCTATTTTTCATACCCCTAAGTGATAAGGGTAGGGGTAGGGGTAGGAGTAGTGCAGGCATGCCAACGTTTGGGCCGCTAGTATATCTATACCAAAATTATGAGTGTATCTATATTTAACCACATCCATTGACCTGTACAGCAAACCTCTAGAGTCTTGTTATTATATCAATTACGGAAAGCCACAAGGTAGTACGTCCTTGCTCACCCCTCTTTCTCCCTCAACACACATAACCTATCCCTAAGTGGATCTAAACGTCACATAAATATAGTCTAATACAGAATTCGACAGAATTATGTGCACGTATTCGTTTGTGTATAGAAAGGAAGTTTTGGAATGTTTCCAGTAGGGTCAGCAACAAGTGTTTGGCCTTTTCCTTTGTTCAGAGTACGTTTTTATTGGAGTTCTAATACATACAATGTACAAACAAACATACCAGCATGGCTTTTAACCTTGAGGCTAGACCAGTATAGTAGCAATGTTCACATTTCGTGAGTTGGTCGTTGAGCTCAGTAGAACTGTCACTTTTAGACATTGCAGCTTTCTTAATTTTATTTAAGAATCTTCTCGTGCTTCGAAAGGCAAGTGCTTTCCTGATTTCTTCTGAAAATCATAATGCGAAAGTTTGTTTGATAGTTGGACGGCCAGAGAGTAACATAGGCTAATTTTTATCCCGGAAATAAGTCGGGCGAAATTCTTATGACACATTTCCAAAAAGTTCACGGGCTTTAATCTAGTAATATGATATAATTTTATTTAAGATTATTTTTATACCGGAAAACATGGCAGGACGTAAATTGGACATAGGCTAGCATCTTTCTTCTCATCATACTAATATTATAAAGACGTAAAGTTTGTAATAAGTTTGGATGTAGGAGGTAAAAAAAGTTTCTGAACCTGAGTGCTATATTTTATTTTGTTCGAAAATATAATCCACGGATCGTAAATATAATAAAATCGTAACTCGCTTTGTGCCTGTGCGCGGATCATACAAACATTACTGAAGAAAATATCTATATGCGGCTTTTTTTAATTTCTTTGTGATAGTTCAGAACTGCGTTTAATATGACCATGGAAATTCACTTAAAAATATAAAGTAAAATATGTTTTTCTACCTGTAAATAAAGTATATCATATCCTATACATCTTATATCTATCTATCTATAAATCATCACGCCTTTAAACCCAAGAGGGCTAGGCAGAGACGGTCGAATAACATTTGTTACGATCGATGATTTTGTGTAGGTACTTTTAATATTTCCATCGATCAATATATTATTTATATGTTCAATAAAAGTACTTCTAAGTCGTCCTCTGCCAGCATTTCCTTTCACTTCAGCCATATAAACCTTTTTAGTCAATCTTTCATCCTTCATTATTTCAACGTGTCCAAGCCATCGTAAACTACTTTTCTTCATTTTAGTCACAACATCATCTTTCACTCCGCATTCTTCTCTAATAACATCGCTCCGGATGCGGTCAATACGCTTTATATCTCACATTCTACGCGTAAATACATCATTTCCACTGAATTTATTTTACTTTCATGCTTGTTATTCCATACCCAAGTCGCTTCCATAAGTAAGTGATGGAACTGAAACAGCATTATGTATATTAATTTTACTTTTAGTTGTAAATTGTGTATTTCTGCATAAATTGTTTAGTCCACCAAATCCCGCTTTCAAGTCTTATAACTTTTTAAAAACAAAGACAACGACGCGGGCATCATAATGCCAACGAATGCGTCTACGATTACTAAATGTACAAATAAACACAACACAGTCCCGAAAGACTACAATATATTGAAACATTTAATATTTACAAGAGCAGCTAAATGTTAATAATATATTTATTTGGTTCTTGGTTCCCAAGAAAGAAATAATATTTTACACAACATTGTTACAAAAGTATCCATAAGCGCATTTACCGTACAGAAAAGACGATTTCTTTTCCGTTGAACCGATTTGAGCGATTTCCTTTACATTTTAACTAGCTTTCCGCCCACAGCGTCGCCCTTAGAATTTTATTACGTAAATATAGCACTCACGGATGATTTAGCTTACTATTAGTAAAGGAGCTTACTAGTAGTTTTTTATGCTATCACACAAAAGTATTGAATCATATCTCTGACAACGTCACCCTCATGCTTTGAGTATTTAAGACTGGAGGCGGGAAGAGCTAAATGACCGAACAATTTTTTCTGCCACTTTTGGCGGGAGGGGAGGTAAACGTCTAGTACTAGCCCCTGTACCACTGTATTTTTCTGTCGTTTTATTGTCGCAACGGATTTTACGTTATATGATGATTATGTTAAAATACAAACATAATAATTATAATTAATGATTGGAAACACTATGTTTCAGCAAGTTTGACGTCCTAGATCGCCTTTCCCATTTAAAACATCACAATTAACTATTTTCCTAGAGCTCTGTCTTGCGACACTAAACGATACCAACAAAATCTAAGGTTACTTATTACTGCGCACCTGGTCAGTTTAACTGGTTAAAGGGGGAAAAATTGGCGAAAGGGGAAGCCCGTCTATGGCCCCTCCATAGGCTTAGTACTCTATGCCCTCATGTCAATCACAACACTTCAAACAGGTATTTCAACACCTGTAACAAATACGATGGTCGAATTTCGATCACTAAGGGGTCCTAGTCTACATAATTCTGGACATAAGTAAAAAACTTAGTACCACTAGTATCAAATGGGGAGACCATTTCATTTTTCGGTATAAAAATGTCTGATTATGTTATTGTGGAAGAAATGTTTCATACTCTCTATATAATATTAGGAACATTTTTCTTTCAGTTCATTTATACCTATTGAAAATTATGAAGAAAATTTAGTTATTTAAGTATTGGTGCAGTATAAGCTTGCTTCAAAACGATCTATGAAAGACATTCATTTATTAAAGCTAGCGTCAGGTGCCAGCCAAGTTAAGAGAAAGTTTTACAAAAAATTAAAATATGAGTCCAATTCCAATTTGTATACTTTATAAAAAAGTTTTACCGACCGATAATAAAATAAATAAAATAATACCCTAGTGATTCTACAGCGTTAGACGATTAAAATGACATATCATACACTGCAGTTAGTCTTTCCGTTTAAAAGCCTAGGCTGCACAAAAAAACGCCTCGCGTATTATATATATAGATTTTCGTGCTACATTTTTTTATATCAAAGTTGTTTCATTTCATTTGGATATTCAAAGTAGAAGTTTCCAGGTTTCCAGTTTCCCTGCCTAACTCTATGACAAAAGATCAGCAAACGAACGAACACTCTTTTATAAAAGAGTGTATATGTCGTGCTATACGGAAGCGGTAGGTACACTACCTTCCTCAGCGTTCCCAGAGCCTCATTCAAACATGAATCCTTTGTGCATCGTGAAAAAACATCTCTACGGTGCATACTTAGGACCGCTTAGAATCTTTCGTTTTCACTCAAAGGCCAAAAACGACGGGTCCGCCCCAATAGCCAGCCAAGGAATACCCGGCCCGAGAATATCTAGATAGAGAACACTAGAATGCCGAGCAAATTTCTGGGTCGGGCAAAGACAGTACCTACACTAATTTGCCCGGACATTCTTGGGTTGGGCCGGCATTATGAATGATTGCGATTCTGTTTTCCTTTCAATATTCTTAGGTGTGTACTATCTTAGCCTCAATGTGGCAGAAATTTGTAAGGAGTAATTTCGTGTAATCGGAAGTAAATAAATTTAAATTCGAATCTAATTTTTAAGGTTCTTTAGATGTTACACATCATTGGGCGACTACTGTAGGACTCGCTTCTTTATGTTGGTTTATTTATCATTAATTACTTTACCAAGCCAGCGTAAAGTATAAAATCAAGTAGGTACTACCAATGAAGGTAAGAGAAGAGAGTTACAAAATAAGCTGCTCTTTAAACAAATTTCAAACTTCCTTTGATGATATTAGTCTAATTAATCCAATTCAATCATCTAACTCAATGTTAATGCTCCTAGCTTCAGGCTTTTCAATAGACATAAGGTAGCTTTTGAAGGTAGATGAATGCTTGCATTATACATTAGGATTTCTTTTAAGGCTCCGAATTTCTTATTTATTTATACCATTAGAATATGATTTTTGCTAATTGAATGAGTTTTTTCAAATAGTTAATTGTTATCTTGTATAGATATTATTTTTATGCTAAAAATATGAACGAAAATGCAGGTATTATACAAAAAATAACACTCATTCGTACAATCGCCGGCGCGCCCCCATACGGTCCAAACTCGTCCTTTACTTGTAACGAACGGTCCGCCTTCCGTTTTCAAATCGTTGTATTTGTGGCTGATTTCGATGCCGGAACGATCTGTCAAACACACACATCCACCGCTGATAGTTTGACACTTTGTTTAACCGAATCTTGTGTGGTTAGTGAGTTAATTGCATGTGATCTAGATCGTATGATTTACATCGCTAATGTGTGGCCGTTTTCAATCTCGATCATACTGGCTGGCCGGACCGAACATTCTTGGTGAGATACCGGACCAGTGCGTGGGCTACTTTACAATGACATAATCAGAATAAACAAATTATATAGTAACTATTAAGTAGTTGAAAAGTAACCCGAAAAAAAACATAGTTCGGGAAAAACTTAAAGTGCTTTTTTCTGTGGGTTTTTTTATGAACTCAAGACCATAATATGGGATGAAAGTTAATATGGACTCCACGGGCGAAGGACCAATTTTTCCATCATACAGATATATGTCAGAAGTTTGCATATATTATAGGTCTTTTAATTACAAATTAAAACTGTCACAACATAAGATCAACTTTGGATCCGTATTGGATTTAATAATTTAAATTAACCCTTCAAACTTAAAATTACTTCAGGTTTTACAAAGTTTGTATGGGTTAAAGCAGAAGTTTAGGGAATTTCATCAATTTTGTATTTTTAGGGTTTCGTACATCCCATGAAAAAACGGAACCCTTCATGTATCTGTCTGTCTGTCACAGTTATTTTCTCCGAATCTACTGGACCAAAAAGGTTGAAATTTGGTATATATGTAGAGCTTTATGACCCAATCACGGAGGTATAGCGTATTTACGATTTTCGATCGAATTTCGATTTTGGGGGAAAATTAAAAAGTAAAAAAAAGTTTTTCAAGTAGGTACATCATGTGACGTATCAAATGAAAATATAAGAAATACAAATTATAATTTTTTATAATTTTAAAATGCATAGTTTAAATTATATTAAAAAAATATATGGAAACTGAGCGCCCCCCCCCCTTCCTTTGATCCTACTGAGTCAAAAATTAAAAAAATATAATAAGGAAATATAGGGGCTCGCTCATAGTTCACAGGAAAAACTAAACGAAAATCCTTAAAGTTTTCACAAAAAAAAATGGTATGACATCTCTCCACCCGAGTTCAACTCGCTCTTGGCCAATTTTATTTATTTATAATTTGAGCGACGAAATATTTATCAAGAGTTATATCGTCATACATAATATATATTAATTAATCTTTAATAACTTCGAAAACCTTTGAGATACTGGGTATGAGTATTAACTTTGTGTTTATTTTATTCAAACAATATCAAAAGCGCTGCCAAAACTATAAAATATGTTTCTAACATATAAATTATTTTAAACTATGTGCTTGTCGATAGAAATGAATCACTCATTCCAAAAATTTTGGAGCTTGAGAAAAATATTAGATACATAATTATATTAAAGAAATGACAACTCTAGGTCCTTAAGTGCAACGATAGGCTTACCACCTGTTCTGTTATAAATGGACAGCCTCAAATAACAGTTACTTTAAAAATTAATTTGGTTAGACCCTGGCCATGCATCAATGGGTTACTATAATCCCCCACACTTGAGGTATTTCCATCTAAATATACCTCAACAGAACTATCGGTCGTTAGGTAAAGCCTCACAAATTTCATCGGCTAAAAGAAGAAGATTTGGTCTTCCGCTGGGTACTCTGGGACGGATAACAGTTTACAAATTAAATTATTAGAAAAATTGGAACGGGTTTTCATAACATAAAAGTTTTTTTTTTGTTTTTTTCATTGTGGTTTCCTAGAAATACATCAAAGCGTAGTAAAAACACACAGAGTTTTGTCCCCGCCATTTCTCTTTATTTTCTTTAATTCCACATGACATGCGTCCTTTTCCAACATGGTTCATCTTCGCTTACAACTTTCAACTTACAGTAGCTTCAAATAAGAAAAGCAAATTGAAATTTATTTTTCAAGGAAAAGAGGAAAATTTTACATGACTATAATATTATAAAGAGTTTGTTGTGAAAAAACCTTATTTTCTTTTCTAAAACAACGAAATAAGCAGACAATTTTCCAATAACCTTATATTTATGAGAAAATAAATTGTCTTTTATATTTTATCTCTTAAGAAGCAAATCAATAATGGAAAGTACAGAGGGGAGCGAAATTACAGAATATTGGGTGAATATGGCGGAAATATTTTTATAAGTTGTCATCCTTCATCATGATGGCTTATTTCAGAAGCTTTTCATAAGACACGATTTCTATCTTAAAAATAAATATGTAATAATAGATTTTGTACCAGTATACGAATTTTTAGGATTCCGTAGTGAAATAGTAAAGACTGAATAAATCCTTTTATCTCCTCAATATCTGATTATATTTTTTTAAATTGAGAACCGCGACCGAAATTTTGAAAATAAATAATCTAAAGGTAGTTTTGTACTCATCAAACTTTAAATAAAAAAAAATCACAAACGCCATCTTTACTTTACACTTTATATATGTATCCCCTAGAGCTGGGTCGTTTCGTATTTTACGTGAAACGGAACGTAACCCATTTTATAAATCGACAAACTGCTTCGAAAAGCAGTGCCAAAAGAAACGGCTTTTTATTCATAAGGCGTAAATCGTACATACTACATATTATATTCATTCATTCAAAAAAACCGTTTATTCGACAGTCTGTACCATATCAGTCTAATGTATTTATACACTATACAGCGTCCATATTAAAAGAACAGCAAACCAGTTTCTTTTTCAAAACCGCGTCGTAAATATTTTTGGTAGAATTTTTATTTTTAGCATACATAGGACCCCCCCGCTACATCTTTTATTTTGACCAGAATGAGGAAACTTAGAACAATTATTTTAGCCATTTATTGTTTGCATAGAAAGTACTGTCATCGGTAATGAAAAGGAATGCACGGCCCGAGAATGTCCAACACTAGAATGCCGAGCAAATTGCTGGGTCGGTCATTATGCTGTTGGACACACTCGGGCCGTGCATTCCTTCCCTGGCTGGCCCTGTATGGATTCGTCGGTTTGGCCTTCGAGTCGAAACGAAAGATGTCGCGGTTCTAAATATGATAACACGGAACCCCAAAGCATGTGTTATGGGTACATGTATCTAATCTATACTAATATTATAAAGAGGTACAGTTTATAAGATTTGATGTAGGGGTAATCTCTGAAACTATAGAATCGATTTTAAAAATTATTTCATTAATAGGAAGCTAGAACCTCTCACACTTCTCACAGGCACTACACTACACACACAAGCGCAATATGTAAATGGTTGCAAAAATCTGATTCTTGAAACGGTTAGTCAAAAAAAACGACCAGGCTCTATTGTACGTACGTACAGTTGAATCGCCGAAGCAATAAACCTGCTTTTTAAAAAAAGCTGATTTTCCTTCTGTCATAAAAGCGTTCGTTCGTTACATGGCAAAAATCTGTTTCTTGAAGCAGTTTGTCAAAAAAACGACCAGCTCTAGTATCCCCCTCCTATTTAAATTCCTGAAACGGAGAGGGTAGAGTAGAGGCAGTCAGTCGCCTGTAAGCGCTCAACCGCCGCGTCTGCGCATAATGTATATAACGCAAATATTAGTTCGCATCTGTATACGCACTCACAAAATACTTAAACTCTAGGTCTAGTTATAAGTGATTATTATGGTGATATGGACAGCGGCCTCAAACCTAAAACCAGCCACCTATGGATGAAAACTTAACAACAGGGCTGTTGAAAATGTTGAAATTCCCACCATTTTTAATATCTAAAAAACTTAATCATTCTGAGGACTCCTACATTTTTTTTTCTTCTTCACGTGAAATATCAAGTTTTCCTCTTTTAGCCGATGGTATTTGTGAGGCTACATCTAACGAGTGGTCAGTTCTGTTGAGGTATTCTTATATTATTATTAGGACTCTGGAAGAAAGGTTTTCTGTGATTCCAGTCATAAGCAATATCTAGACAGACTATAAGAAATTAAAACTTTTGAAAGATACTCGTAAACACATCTACCGTTTCAATCATAGGAGGCCTCAAATAAAAGTTAAATTACTTTCGCAGAACATAATTTACTTTTGCATTCATTTTTTAACTTAGATTCGTACTTATCTGAATGGTTTCTTTAATTTTGTATACCAAATATTTGTCTTATATATTTCTTTGTTTTTATTATTTAGCTTATTTATGCCGTATACGTATACGTATAATTAGGTAACGTCGTTTATAACTTGAATTTATACGTGTCACATATTGATATTTAGGCCAGATGTCACATTTTTCTATCATGGGTGATATGATTTAAATGGTCATCCGCTACTGAAATAGCTTAGAAGGTTAGAAGACGTCTAGAATTTTGCATTTTTATATGATTTATTAATGATTCTATTAATGAATTTAATCGATAGAAGTAAATTTCAAAAATAATATTTTTATCACTTTTTCTAGATGTCTATTTAATTTTAAATCTATTACCTACTTAATAATACTTTTTAAACTTTGTAATCTCTTTTAAAGTATGCACAATGAATTCTTGTGAAAAAATATAATTATATAATACACTCCCGGACATCTGAATCGAGCCACCTTGCATTTTAAGGTTTGGAGTACTGAAGCTTAAAAAAAATGTATGATGAAGGAAAAAGTTTTGATGCAGTATTAATGCTGGCACATTTAACTATTTTTCTACTGAGTATTATTCCAAATTTAAATTTAAATTAAAGAAAAAAGCCGAGCTAGGTCACTGTTTTGAAAAAATACGACTGCAGAAAGTTGTGATTGAAGCAATTTAAGTTTGTTATTTTTTTTAAATTATTGATAACTGTTTACAAAAAGTTTAGTACAGTTATTTTCTTATAATTTAAACTGATTTCGGCTTTAAAATTATGGATACTACACCTGAAGTTGCCGCGCAAGCCGTAGCGCTTCTTCAATCTGGGGTAAGTCAACGAAACGTAAGTGCACAACTTAACATAAGTCGTTCTGCCGTTCAAAGAGCATACCAGCGGTATCTAGAGACTGGCACCTTCGTTCGCCGAGCAGGGGACCTCGTTTCCGAGTGACAACGGCAAGACAAGATCGGTTTATTTTCACTACCACCTTACGAAATCGACACCTGACGTCTGTTCAGATACAAAGAAACCTCCGATACTTCAATGGAGTGGCTGTAAGCTCTCGGACCATTAGAAGGCGACTCAATGAACGTGGTCTAAAACCACATAAGCCAGCCAATGGACTCAAATTGACACGAGCTCACCGAATGGCTCGCCTACAGTTTGCGCGAGAACATTTAAATTGTACTCAACAACAATGGAGCCAGTTACTTTTCACTGATGAATCCAAGATAATGCTGTACGGTAATGATGGAAGGAGTAAGGTGTACCGAAGGGAGGGCGAGCGTTTTGCGCAATACTGTATTGATGAGAAAGTGAGTTATGGTGGAGGATCATGGACAGTCTGGGGAGGAATTTCTATGGAAGGCAAAACTGAGCTTGAGATTGTAACGGGACCACGGCTGCCGCGCTTAAATGGCAACCGATACATTCTTCAATGCTTAGAGAACCATGTGATGCCATATGCTGGATTTATTGGCCAGGGTTTCATTTTTATGCACTATAATGCAAGGGCCCACACTGCGGGAATCGTCAGGGAGTACCTAAATGACGTTGATGTCACTGTCATGAGATGGCCAGCACGAAGCCCTGATATGAACCCTATAGAGCATTTATGGGATGAGCTGAAGAGGCGTGTTCGAGCTCACTACCCTGCCCCGCAAACCATACAGGAGCTGAAAACCGTCATCTTGGAAGAATGGGAGAACATTCCTCAACACGTCATAATGACGTTGATAAATTCTATGCCAAACCGTATGACGGCCGTGATAAATTCACTCGGGGGTAATGCAAGTTACTAAATAAACTTTTTTTTAAATTAACCCATATTTTTTCTCAAACAAATTGTGCTTTGAAAAAAGCTGATATCGACTTGATCAATCTTAACTCGATTTGTTTAGTACAAATTTAGTTCAAACTTAGAACAATGGCATACTAAAACGATCTTTAGTATATTAGCTTCAAAACTGCATCAAAACTTTTTCCTTAGTCATACATTTTTTTAAAGCTTCAGTACTCCAAACATTAAAATGCAAGGTGGCTCGATTCAGATGTCCGGGAGTGTATAATAAGTACACAATACTTAAAAAACTACACTAGTTTTGCATTTTTTGTACAAAAATATTGTATTGACGCCACGCAAATAATGTCACTTCTTCAAATGTTATGGACCTGAATAAAATACACTTTCTCGGACAGAATTTACAAAAAGTTTATATTCATACAGAAAAAAGGAAATTTTAAGTTTGCCTTCGAAGTTTCCGAAATTTTTACTAAATATTTTTTCGAATCTATTATTAAATGAACCATTTTCTGCAAATAAATAAAAAACCGTCAAAAAGTCGTTCGGGATAAAAAATACTCATATAATCAAAATATTCTTCTTTGATGGATTGTGTGTACGGATGAAAAATTTATAGAGGGTTGCAAAAAGTATGTAGGTAATGAAAGAGCTCTCTCGGCCTTTGTTGACATGTTGAAAAACCACTCCGGCCACACTTTTTCACGGTTTGCTTTACAAAGAGCCCTCGTAGTTACATTCAATTAAATCTGTGTATGTTGTTTTAGGGAATTTCAATCTTGTTTCAATATTCGAAAATTTTTGCTTTGGGTCACATAGGCAGACTGAAATGTAAAAGTTTTTGATTGTTGAATTGAGGTTTGAATTATATATATCTTCTATCTATACTATTATATAAAGCTGAATGAAGAGTTTGTTTGTATGTTTGAACGTGCTAATCTCAAGAACTAGGTACAAGTCCAAATTAAATTTTTTGAAAGATATATAACATCACGCCAGGCCGCACAAAGAAGCGGATAATTTCATTATTTTTGCCTAATTGAAAAATCATAAAATAATTTTAATTTTAAATTTTCACTATGCTACCAAAAAATGTAGCCTTTAAGAGCCCTATCTATATCCATAATTTGTATGGGGATAAACTATTCCCAATATCTTTGTAAATAATCCACCTGTGTCACTGTAATTTAGCATACAAAGTTACTTATTCAATATATCTAAGTGAAATAGTCGTTATTTTTTCAATTGGTTTTGTTTAATAAAAAATATGGGTGGTAAAGTAAAGGATTATTTTGCCACTGTTTTCTCTTTCATAATCTATCACAAAGCTCTTAAAGTGGGAAAAGTTTTAGTTAGGAGCTTTAAACACAAGCTATGCTACAACCGAAAACAAAATGTTTGAATCCGGGCGGTAAGCTATTATACTGATATGATGTACAGTTTGTAAATTTATAAGTTTGGATGTAGGGGGTAATCTCTGAAACTAATTCTGAGTGCTATTAAATAGGCTATATTTTATTTTGTTCGAAAACATCCACGGACAAACCCGGGGGCGGAAAGTAGGGAACAAGACTAGACCTATTATTACACGAGTGTTTGAAACTTCTGTTTCTGAACTTCAAAACATACTCCGCAAAACAAGCTTTAATGGACAACAGAATTTATGATATACCGTAATGTAACAGCTTTTGTCGAACGTGTACTTTAATATGGCCACTGAAAGGCAAATAACATTGTCTTATCGAATGTAAACTTGTAAATTTAGAGCGTCTAGACACCAACTGATGCATTTTAGTGCAAATGCTACTGTCTGATTTGCATGAAAATTTCTGAATTATTTTAAAAGTACTAAATGTACCCTCTCTTTCCATGAAGCTTTTATTTACCTACTAGTAACTTTCGCTTATAGACATTTTTAACTTGGTTACTGTTCCATTCCTTTGGGTCGTAGCGTGAAGATATATAAGTAATATTATATGGCCTTTTTTTTACGTGGGGAAATGCATCATGCATACCCGCCCCCTCGGGAGTGAGGGAACGGGTTATGTCGGACTCCAACCGACTAAAACCCCACGGTGTCCTTCGCGCCGGTTGTCGGCGGGTCACGGGAACGCGTTAGCAGTCTTCCGCGGCCCGCCGAATATTATATGGCCTCCTTTCAATTTGGATTGGTAGTTTCTGAGATCAGCGTATTTAAACATACAAACAAAAATTCAAAGTCTTTGGCTTTATATATTAGCATCTACAGATTTTGGGAACCGAGTTACCGGCCTCATGGTGCAAAACTGAAGACAAATATTCCTCATTTAGCTGATCATTTTGAGAGTGGTCATGTTAGTACAATACATTCAGAAGAAATATACATAACTTTTTTTTAAATCCCAATGGTATCGCATAATTATGTGGGGATAGCTATTTAGACAAAGCTTTTGAGAGAATGTACAGTCAATCCGTATCTATAGTTAAAACCCATGTTCAGTCAATCGGTTATAAATAGTAAAGAAAAATAATTTTAGGGTGAAAATCGCCTTCGTATATTTTATTTATCAACGGTGTTTTTTTGTCGTCGGTATCAAAGTTAATGTTTGAAGTTAAAGTTAAGTTGATGTTAAATTTTGAAAATTATTTTCCCCTCTAATGACGAAAAATAATCAAACTAATCAAATATAAATGTTTCTTTTAAAATAAGACACATTTGTTCGACGTATTCGCACGGGTGATCTAGTTTATCTTTATTACACATGTTAGTTTATCTAAGCTTGAATACCATCAAAAACATGAATATAAAAATTTGGCCAAACCTCGCTCCTTTTTCATATTTCTGTATATATTTCGTATCATCCAGTTTAATTTGGATTCATGTTTCAAAGTTAAACCCTCTTAACCCCATAGACATATAAATTGCTTTTACGAATATATTGATTACGTTAGAGAACAAGTCGTTGCCTTGACAACCGCTTGGTTCTTTCGTGAAAATGCGGGGACATCGAACTTTAGGTTATTCTTTCCTGCCTTTAGTAAATAGGGCAAGTGATGTGTGTACATAGTGTTATATTACGTTAGTAACAATCAAATGAAAGATAGCTTGGATTGTTGCAATTGAAATGGTCAAACATTTTAGCGTAGGCAAATTTTTTTTGTGTTTTGAAATCTACTGAAACTACTGAACGGATTTTGTTGCGGTTTTCAGTATTAGATATATTGATTTACTAGGAAGGTTTACGAATATTGTACATGTACATATCATGTTTAGGAGCTGAGCAATAATAGTATAAGTAAATCAAGTCTGGTAAAAAGTTAGCCTCAGCGAGTTTTCACGGCGTAGGTATGCTGTATAATCCGTCAGAGATATATCAAACTATTGTAGGAAAGAATTGTGTAGAATAAAATGATCTACGAAAAAGTCTGCAATGCATATATATGTATCTCTATAATAGATAAGTAGTTATAAGCGACTTTATGTATGTATTCCTATCTACTTATTTTTTTTTCGTTCTTCACGGGTTACCTTACATCTCCCGAAACGTTGGAAAAAGTCAAGCCGACTGATAGCAAGATAGGCATAATTAGCTCTGCTACCCGTGCGAAGCCGGGGCGTGTGGCTAGTAATATTATAAATGCGAAAATGTGTTTGTTTGTTTGTTTGTTTTTTGTCCTTCTTTCACGTAAAAATAGGGCAACGGATGAACGTGATGCGCACAAAGATCTGGAGAGTAACATTGGTTAACAGTCACATTTTAACCCGTCAAAAATTTTGATCGTAGAATTCTAACACAAAATTGTCAAAAATATCTTTATTATAATAGCAATGAAATAGCCCAGATAGCATTTTTTCGAACACAGGACCGTGTGTAATACTAGGCCATGGAAAATGTATACTTATATTTCCTATATTACACATTTTAAAGTCGACAAGTACAACGAGTAAACTGTTGATGGGGCTTTTAAAACTTTTCTAATAATGCGTGCTTTAATGAAGTTACTTCATTGTATCTCATACAAGGTAAACTTCATTTATTAACCTATTTGCCATACTAGCGATGCTGCCCGACTAAGTTTTTGCCAAGCTTTTCTTTGTGTCTCGTTATGTGTTATTTTTGTTCAGATTGTTCAGTCTATTAGATCAATAAATATAAAGAATATTTTTTACATAACATCAAGCATGTTCCATATACATGTAGGCTGAATATAAGTACTAGTACATTCACCCACATACAACTTTTAGTACACAAGATTGGACGACCTATCATTCTGCTATTGCTATGTAACTCTTAATTTACGGCCACAATGCCCGGTTCTTAATAATCTATAGTGTTGTGTTGTGCTGGCATCCCCCGTCAGAACATATTATTATCTCTGAATGCATTAGAGACAATGCGCTCACAGACATGCCCTGTCAGGTGCCTGGACTATTGCAGAGATAAAGTAAAATTGTATTTGGGCTATTGTTTTAAGGTGTTTAATGGATTGGTTTATCAAGTCTATTGAGACTACTGCACCTGCCGGTATCATGAAATGTAAAATTGGCAGGTGGTGACTCGCCGTTTACTAAATTACTAATATTTATTTTTAATTCAATATTATTTGTTTCAGGTAAATAATGTGTAAACAAAAACACAAGCTGTGAAGTTTAGTGATAGTTTAGTGCTAAAGTGAAAAAGTGCCAATGTAGTGACGAATGGTACTTGTGCGACGATGGGGTGTACGCCGAGTATGTTACTCGATCATAAAAACCGGCATAGAGATAGTACAGGGTCGCAAGAAGTTGCGTTGGCGAAAACTCCAACCACACAAGTGAATAAGGCTGTTCAAGCTGCAAGAGCCCCGAGAGCTTCGCTTGAATCTGATGGATTCAGTATACAATTATCAAGTAAGAAAGATAGCTATGTATCGCAAATGGGAAACAACTTTGCCACCCAGCTTCACATCAAAAGGATATCAGGTAATTTTTTTAATATAAGTAGTTGTGTCTGAGTACGGATTTGGATGAAGTTATGAACTATGTTTCTTGAATATGTAGCGGCACATCGTGTCGATAGATGTCTCATCGTTACTGTCTCACAATGTTTAAATTGAAACCTGTATCGCGCTATTGTAAATATTTAATAGATTGACATAATATACAACTTTCCACCGACACGCGTTAGTATTCATTTTGTCGTTGGATTGTTGTATGTATTGCCATTTTTATAAGGGATTATGTATTTTAAAAATTACTGAGTCAAATCGGGGAAAATGCTTGCCACCAGCCCACTATAAGAATATGTATATGACTTTATGCCATGTTCACAATTATTTATTATTATATATACCATATATTTATTTATACCATGTTATTAAAATACTAGATTACACATATATATACTTAGGTACTAAACGCTGCCAGTGTACTCGGCACTATGCCACAGGGGCTTATTTTCGACAGCATATTGTTAGTTCTGTCTGAAGGAAATATTAAAAGTACACACAATCACCGAGCATGTATGAAAGGTAAGATGAATATAAAAGAAGCAAAAGAGATATGTCAGGATCGTAACAAATGGCATTCGATTGTCTCTGCCTACCCCTCTTGGGATGAAAGGCGTGATGATAGATAGATAGATAGATAGATATTTTTAGTTTGTAATTGAAATGTTTGTATTTTTTAAGGTAAGTAAGGTTTAATTGTATATATAGGTAGATATATATTTGTTGTAATGTTTAAGTTACTTAGGTACTTATATTACCGACTATAAATAAAACAAATATCGCAAAATCGCTGTCTACTGTACCTAACAGACTCGTTGCATTGCTCGTTGGATGGCAATATACGAATTTCAATTTTATGCTTTGACCGCAACCACTGATCATGTGAGCTTTCTAGTAGTCGTTTACTAAATGTCTTTGAGCAGAACAAAGAATTCTTTGTTATATTTATTATTGTAAAATTAAATTGGTTTCACACATACAGACAAACAGGCATAAAAACGTCGTCCACGCATATGAACCTACGATCAGTTTGCTCTTGTATTCTTTTCCCTATAAAATATACCGTTAATTTTTGAAATCATTAATGTTCACAAGAAAAACTTTTAATGATGTGTCTGTTGAAAAATTTCCAACGTCCCCAGTAACTCGAATTTAATTTCAAGCCTTAATTTATTCATGATTATCCATTACCCGGAGATATTCGGGCAATTTAATGTATACTCGCCTATCTAACGTAGCGAAAGAAATGTTAACTTAATGCAAAATAAATAGCCTTCCCTTTTATCTTTTGCTATTTTTTAACTGTATTTTCTATGTAAATATCAATGATGAATCTCGAATATAAAAATGAAGTAAAATCGGAACCATAATTTGTTACAATTTGCCACAATTGTAGCTAAAATAAAAAATAAATAAAAACTGTGTAAATTGGTCAATCCCCAGTAGTAATGATCAGATTATCTATTTCAGCAATTAAATTCATACAAAAATTACTGCATATAAATAGCAGCAAGATTATTCTTTTAAATTTATATACGAAATGAAAAAAGACAGCCAAATGGTAACTTACTTCTAAAGAATTTATTTATAAAAAAACTTTTTACTTATTCCTTCTTTTTATGAATAATATAAAGGAATTGAGCTCATGTTCTTATTAAAGAAACCAGCAATATCCGCAACCTTCTTTACCTTTGTTGTATATAATAACGAAAGAATGAAAATCTCCGAAAAATGTAAAAGTTCAGTAAAATTTAATTTTAAATTTGTTGATACTTATTTGTCCTTTGACTGTTGTTCAGTTTTGTATTTTTAGCAAAATGACACAATTTTATCTATATAAATTTAAAAAAAATCGTTGGTAAGGGCATCACTTGAGAACGGCTGGACATATTTGACATGCCTGATTTCAAATGTTCGTAATAGGAAAAGATTTTTATGAAAGAAAAAGTTGCCATAACCTATATCGCGCTATTGAAAATATTTAATATTGTGAGACAGTAACGATGCGACATCTATCGACGCGATGTGCCGCCACACCATAATAGGGGATGAAAATTTATATTGGCTCCACGGGCGAAGACTGGGTTGAAAGCTAGTATAAAATATATTTCACTGGCTTTTCTTTAGTCTAAAAAGACTAAATTATAAAATGCGATGGTTTGTATTTTTGATACTCAATTTTAATTACTTATTATTTTTTGACAAATATACTATTATTAACATTTAAAATTAACTAAAATATATACAAAAAATTCACAATATTAAATATAAAACTTCTACTAAATAAAAAATAAATTAACCCATTCTAACTGTTCCCCTTGGGAGTTAGCACAGATTTTGACAGCGACACTTTCGTTTCGGTCGAATGGCCTTGAACAGGCCAAAACGTTCATGTCCAACAAGGACCGGCCAGAGATAGCCCGGCGCCGAGAGGTCCGGCCCAACAATGTGCGGGAAAATTCTGTGTACTTGTCTTTGTCCGGCCAAGCAAATTGCTCGGCATTCTTGTGCAGGGCATGCCCGGTCCGGGCTATCTCTGGCCGGTCCTTGTTGGACATGAACGTTTTGGCCTGTTCAAGGCCATTCGACCGAAACGAAAGTGTCGCTGTCAAAATGTATGCTAACTCGGCCGGTCTTTAGTCGGATAGAATAATTATCGCACTTGGCATCAGATACATTGGTAGTAACGACAACCCTGTCTCTACTTGGGTTAAAATACTTTTAAAATATTTATAGAAGTTCGAGGTATTTCTGGTTCGGAAAACAAAATATAACTCGTTTTACAATTTTCACCAGAGCGACTTTAACAAACTGCGCGTAGCTTCTGCCGGTTAATTAAGGACCGTCGTTACCGCAGACTCGCTTTTATAGAACTTATAGCTTACTCTCATTTCTTACTACGGGTGTTGAGGAATGTTTTACAGTACGTAACTTTAGTAAACAAAGCTTTGTTTCATATCTTGAGATATTTGTAATTAATTTCGTTCTAAACTATACTTAAACCTGACATGACGAACCAAAATCAAACCAAAAAAAGTGTGTAGATTTTAATATTTTTTATATATGATGGTTTTCTACTGTTTCCATTCTACCAATCATTATTAATATTTTATATAAATAATAATAAGTTTTTGGTCACAGTTTTGGAATATTTTTTCATTTCATCCCGAAGGAAATCCTTCGCTTTATATCACACATTCTACGTAAAGACCATTTCCACTGCATTTATCTTACTTTCATGCCTCTTATTCCATACCCTAGTCTCGCTTCCATAAGTAAGTTAATTTTTGCTTTTAGTTGTAAGCTGTGTAGTTCAGCATACATTGTTTAGTCCACCAAATACCTTGCTTCCAGCTTCCGTCGGAATTCCGGAACGATGTCATTAGAGAAGAATGCGGAGTGAAAAATGATGTTGTGACTAAAATGAAGAAAAGTAGTTTACTCTGGTTTGGACACGTTGAAAGAATGAAAGATTAAAGATTGACTAAAAAGGTTTATATGGCTGAAGTGAAAGGAAATGCTGGCAGAAAACGACCTAGGTGTACTTTTATTAAACATATAAAAAATTATATATATCAATAGAAATATTAAAGTACATACACGCACAATCATCGATCGTAACAAATGGTATTCGATCGTCTCTGCCTAGCCCTCTTGGGTTTAAAGGCGTGATGATAGGTATTAGGTAGATAGATAGGAAATCCTTCGGATAAAAAAAGGCATGGCAGGCCCATCAACTACCTATATCTGTAAAAAACACGTCAATCCGGTGCTCTGTTTTAACATGAACGAAGAACAAACAAACAAATACACTTTCTATTTTTTTTTTTTCTTTTTTTTTATATTTATAATATTAGTTAAGATGTAGCATGGATCATTGGATATATTAATATTAGATAGAAAGGACTGCAGTATTTTCAACTAAGGCTTCTATTTTAATATTGTGTACCTACCTAATATACCTACTCGTTTATGAGATTGTAAGATAAGACTGGTAGTTTATTTTTGTTATACAAAGTATCTGAAAGTTTCTAGTTGTCTATTGAAAAAGAAATATAAAACATTGCAACCAGATAATGGTGTAGGTACTCATTTTCTAACATAATAAAAATCCTGCACGCACAAGTATAAGCATATTCAAATTTGGTCCTTCTGGGTGTAGGTAGGTAACCAATTTTATTTATTTATTTTTATGTAGATATTAAATTAACATTATATAAACTCTCTAATAATGAACATTATAATCATAATTAAAAAAAACTAATAATTATAAATGCGGAAGTGTGTAGAGCAACGGTTCGTCGTGATTTTTTGCACAGAGGTAGTGTGAGGGCTGAAAAGTGACATTGGTGCCATTTTATCCCGGAAATTCCGGAAAAACATTTTAAAAACTTCCACGGGCGAAGCCAGGGCGGAAAGTTTGTGAATAAATAAATAAAATTCTATCAAAATCTTGTATAGAACTAAATTTGTGAGATTATGTAATAAACCTTCACCCATGGACCATACAAATTATAAATATTTAATATATTATGCGGATGTGTCGGCATTAGCCTCTTTGATGACCCTCCTCACGTCACTCGTGTAACGAATCCAATTACAGAGGAGTCTGAAATTCTGGTACAGTCAAGAAGCAAAATATCACATTTGTTCAATTAGCGCAACTCATATGTTGACAGTGAAAGAAAATAAACTCACAATAATATTTTTTTATATATCTATAGCATATAATCACTGAAAATAATGTTTATTTATTTGTTTAATAAATATTTCTTTTTTAATATCTAAATGAAAAATATTTAATTCATACTTCCGGTCACGTGACCACAAACGGTAAGTGACGTCATTTCAAAGTAAATGTCAAATAAATAACCACAGACTAAGTAACTATATTATAATAACCGTCTGTCAATCTGTCATTGACTAAGTTATTTTCTTGTTATTTTATCTAATCTGTGACCATAATTTTGTTGGTTTTCTAGATGTGACTTCATCATAGTTTTCGCGGGGATTAAAATTAAAACCATGATTTTTAAATGAAAATACAAATATAAAATTTTCTAATTATTTTATTAGGTATATAAATCTTACATCTATAATTTAAAAGTACATATTTTCAAAAAATTGTCAACATCCATATTGTGGTAAATGGTTGACAAATTTAAATAAGAATTACCTACAGTAATTAAACATAAAAATAAAAGACCTAATTCTCCAAAAAAAAACAGCTCCATTTGACTTCAGACGACAGGAATTTTCCTGACATTTCAGGAATTCGAGCCCTCTGTCAAGGAAAATTTTAATTTGTCATGAATTTCAATATAATAAAAATTAAATATAAACAAAAACAACTTAAAATTAAATCAAATATTCCTTGTAAGTTATACTTTCCTGCCCTTGCTTGCAGCTTTGCATCTTTTTCCTACAGCTTTTTTCCGCTAAAAGCGTCAGGATATTTATTGAAAAATCGGGAATGTTTGCAGAAAATATTATATTTTGATCTGGTTATCCTACTCACAGGTTCATGGTCCTTTTCCTTCATCTACATTATCGATTTCTTAATGTAATTTCCCCATGTGATGAAAAAATTAAATGCAAAAACCACCAACAACCAACAACAACATGACTTTTATATCTTGGAGTGTGGCGAAATAAAATGATTTTAGTCAGTTGTTAATTTTCAAACAGGTGCCCAGACAACACTTTGCACTTTATAGAACTACAACAAAAATAGGGAAAACGTTCAGCTAAATAACCAAGACTTGTCTTCCACTGAGTACCCTGGGGTACACGGTTCCAGGACCTGTCGTAAGGTTTACAAAAACTAGAATTAACGTAGACGACTGTACCTCACACCATAGTCTTTGTTAAAACCTTACGTAAATCGAATTCGGGACAAGATACTCGTATATATTCTTGATTTGGTTTGCAGGTACCCCAAAGGTTAATGAAGATTCCAGGCCATACGAAACTCGTTTTAGAGATAATGACAATACTTTTAACGTACTAAATGAAAATGGATTCTTAATGGCTTTGAAGTAAATGTGACATTTTAATTTTTATTATTTTTAGTGAAACAATCCATTTGTAAATTGTATTTCCGTTTGTTTGTGTTATTGTGTAATTATGTTTGTAGTTTATTTACTTAATTGTTTTTGGACATTCATTACTTAACTTGCAATATTTGTTTTGTAAATTAGGTAATTAATACAATTGTTCTAAAATTCGGATATATCACCATTGTTTATTTATCAAGCATCGAAAAGTAGTCCATGCGAAACTTCAAAACACCAAGTTTTACATTTTAGGGTTTTGTTAAGTTGTTATTTTTAAACGTATTTCAGTAATATGTGATATTTCAATCTGTGGTCAAAATAGAAAATTTCTGAAAATCTGAAAAAGCTCTATCGACTTCTTGTGATCCGGGTGGCTGTGTGAAGCGCAAACCGAGTCGGCTAAAAGAGGGAGATTTCATCTTTCGCTGTGTACCCTGGAACTGATAACACGGTTCCGGGAGCCATAAGGCAACACGTGAAGGAAATAAAAACAATAGCTAGAGCCTAAATTAATAACATAAGCACCAATGTTTTAAGTTCTAGTGCTTTGTCGCACGCAGAGCATATGTGAACAATGTTAAAGTAGCTCTGGCAACGCCCTAAGTTATACAGCTACATACAAAAAAACAAATAAAAACACCTTCACGGCCTTTATATCTTGCGGTGTGGCCAGAGACACTATAGTAACGGTGTCCACTTTTTGCCATTTGTTCATATTAAACAGAACTGGCAAGTCTGTTAGTGCACTTAATGGAGATTTGTCACTTCTTAAGACGTAGGTAAGTATGTGTTATTTTTAGAAGAAGTGCGGATACCAGCTTTGCATGCCCTACGAAGCACGAGAAGCCTATTGAAGCACATATTCTTAAAGCTACTTTATATTGTTATCAATCATTTAAAATATCGACAGAAACTCGAGATATTTGGAAATACAGATCGCGATACTTACCAACTACTACAAACTTTAGCTAAGAGAAAACTTTTAATAGGTTTTTTTTGTTAGTAAATAAATAGGAAATTTTCATTTTTCCTGGAAAAACTCGAATACATTCAGATTTTTGTACAATATTTTTTTAAATAATGCATGTTATTATCATGGTCTCTGCCTGTACCAAAATAAAAGATTATACGACAAACCACGTTTTCCGCACGATGAAGACCATTAGAAAATATAGAGTAAATTAGAATAGAATTTGATACTGGTTGTGAAACTTGTGCCTTATAGACTAAAAATTACTGGACCGATATTGATACGGTTTTCACTAATACATAGACTGATTCTGAAGGAAGGTTTATGTGTATAAAATATCACGCTACATCTTTTGGGGGTGGAACAGTAAACAATAATGTCAATGTTCTTTATTCGGTGAATTGTGTTCACGGGATCGGTGATATTAAAATTCCACGGACAAAATGCGGCAAGCGGGGTAAAATATATGTCGCCGCCAAATAGTTAAATCAGCCACTCAATTGGATGGATAGGCATTTAATTAAATGGCGGCATTCAATTTGTATGGCTAAATGATGCTTAGCCAAAAGAAACGTTTAACATAAGGGCTGAACGTCACAGCCTCTTGGTTGTTCGTCGTATAATCGTATTCAATACGTTTAAGACTCAAACTAGTGTCCGGCTCATTATTTGCAGGTATTGTGTTCCTTTTTCTTTTATTATACCGTCTATTTTAATTCAAAACAAAGCACTTTACATAATACAACACACACAAATAATCAGCTGTTGACGCCATATTTGTTAGAGACTGCTAACGCCGCTATATTGGAAAAATAAGGAACTAAATTTTAAATGAACTGGCGGCTTTTAGTTCAGCTGTTTCTAAAAAGCTAGCTTTTAACCAGCCAACACATTGAACCTTTCCGGTGAATCAAGCCGAAACCTATATGAATAGTGAAACCTCGACAAAATCCGTTCAGTAGTTTTTGCGTGGAAAGGGCACAGACCAGACAACTTTCTTTGTTTTAAATAATATAGATTTTATTTGTCGGTGATGTCATAAACATAACACAGGGCCTAGGCTCAAATTTAATTGAAATTCTGAGTATCAAACCGGTATTAGTTGGTGTCTATTCACAAAATATGACCCAAATTATTTGTTTACCTGGCCTCAATTCTACATGTTACGGGGTCTAAGACAGCTCGCAAACCTGTAGTGTTGCTCATTCATAACGAGACAGCTGTCGTTCAATACAACCTCAAGGCCATTTATGTACACAAGAAACCTAGCTCCTAGCTCCTAATTAACATTGTTTCTATTGTGAACTAGATGCAGCCTGCAGCTTTCAAAGTTTGCTATTCTACCATATACAAAACATTTTCTGATAGGGGTCATCCATAAATTACGTGAGGTGTTTAGGGGGGGGAGGGTCGAGCCAAATCTCACCCAATCTCACGTAGGGGAGAGGGGGGGGGGGTTTCGGAAAATATGATGTAATTTTTTTTGCAAGTTAAAACTTTTTTGCCTAAGTGTACGTGGTGATCTGAAAAAGAGATGCTGCAGTAGGTACATGCGGTATTTACTTCTCATCCATCACAAAAATAGCTGAGCATCGGCATGCAGCCCATAAGGCACCAGCTGCACCAGCACGCAAATTACGACCTTCAAAGATCGTCACACGTGGAGCTACTGAGCTTCTGTGTGCAAGCGACAAACGGTTTTGAGTGGCTAATTCAGAATGAAGTGAAAGGAGCCGATGGTTTTACTGAAACTCTCATAGACATGTTGGTTCCACTAATTACTCTTGAAACCACATATGAGTCCCCATGGACTGAATTGGAATGAACATTCTTTTATGATTTTGTGCATTAAATTGTTGAATTTTTTTACTGTGATTCTAGATTATGTTCTTAGTAGTTTTATATACTAGTCTTGTCTAGTCTTAAATAAAAATAATGAGTCAAATTATGTTTTTTCAAATTAATTTAACGCAATCAAGCACATATGCATATATTGAGATTGAAGGGGGTCTTGCCATATATCACGATATCTCACCAAGGGTCGAAAAATCACCAAAATCACCTCACGTAAATAATGGATGACCATATCCTAACTGATATTATAAATGCAAAAGTGTGTGTTTGTCCTTCTATCGCGTCAAAGCAGAGCAGGATCGATTATGTTTGCCCGGAGATAGTTGGAGGGAGGGCCTTTATCCCGGAATTCCTTCAAGATAAATTCTTGTTACATTACAAACATTTCCACAGGGCGGGGCGGAAAACTAATAATTACGTAAAAATTATCGATGGAAATATTAAAAATACACACAATCACCGAGCATGTATGAAAGGTATGATGAATATAAAAGAAGCGAAAGAGGTATGTCAGAATCGTAACAAATGGCATTCGATTGTCACTGCCTACCCCAACGTGAGATAAAAGGCGTGATGATAGATTGATAGATAGATAGTATAAACCGGCCAAGTGCGAGTCGGACTCGCGCACGAAGGGTTCCGTACCATTATCTATAAAAAATCTGTTTTTTAATATTTGTTGTTATAGCGGCAACAGAAATACATCATCTGTGAAAATTTCAACTGTCTAACTATCACGGTTCATGAGATACAGCCTGGTGACAGACGGACAGACAGACAGACAGACGGACGGACAGCGGAGTCTTAGTAATAGGGTTTCCGTTTTTACCCTTTGGGTACGGACGGAACCCTAAAAATGGAATCGGACTTGCGAAAACGCACGTCGGCAGTTCCACGATTGAACAAAAACTTACATAAATAGCAAATTGCAGTACTTGAGTAAAATTAAATTCTTTAAATTTGAGAAATTATACTTACAGAATACTAGCTGTTCGCCCCGGCGTCGCCCGTTGGGCCCATACTTAAGTATACCATAAAAAGTTACCTATATCCTTTCCTAGGGTTCAAGCTGTCTCCGTATCAAATTTCATCAAAATCGGTTAAGTGGTTTAGCCGTGAAAGCGTAACAGACAGACAGACAGAGTTACTTTCGCATTTATAGTATTAGAATGGATAGAATGGAGTTATGGAGAAAATTAAAGATTTGTAGAGGGTAAATTCGACCTACGATTTTAACTTATTTTTTTTTATAATTTTGGTCATGCCTCACACAGGATATCAAAATTAGGTAAAAAAAAATCAATTTTGAACTTTAACATAAGATTGTCATCGTAGAAGTGATACAGTGCGGAATTAAATATAGGTATCTTATTAAATGTGGACATAGTACCAGTCTCTCTAGCTACGCTGCAATGTATAAAAAATGCATTTGAAATTCGAAGAACATCGTTGCTATATAAGTTACAAGTGGAATTGCAGTTCAGCAACCTATAATGTACAGTACAATTTTAGATTACTTTGAAACTTTATATAGTAATATTATACTTGACTAAAGAACTCATCGACTTGTATTGGTAATGAAATTCTCTTAGAAAGCTGGTCAAGTGCGAGTCGGACCGGGGACTCTTTAATATTTTTTTAAAGTCTGGAACTTCGTTTTAGCCGATGGTATTTGTGAGGCTATACCTAAGCAGTGGCCAGTTCTGTTGAGGTATATTTAGATGGAAAAAATATGTACCTACATAAGGTTTTAAATATAAAAAAAACCATTGGTAGATGGCCGGAATCGAACCGTATTTCGCCTAGTTAATGTTCGGCAAAATATTTAAACGGTCAACGATATTCATGAAGTCAGTGACTCAAATCGATAGGTGTAAAATAGTAGAGTCCTCAACCGCAATTGATAATAGACTTTTTTAGAAATCTCTCTCTTTTAGGCGATGATATTTGTGAGGCTATACCTAACGAGTGGCCAGTTCTGTTGAGGTATATTTTAGATGGAAAAGCCTTGTGGTTTTTCGGATTATGTACATAAGTTTTTAATTATAAAAAACTCATTGGCACTTGGCCATCGACGCACACTGATAATAGACTTCGTGCTTCAAATCTCGTTTACGAATAATAATCTAAGAAGCTCTACAAAAGCTGAAAGCACTTTTTATTTTTTTTGTCGGGTTCCTAGATTTTTTGGAAACAAATACGTGTTACAAACGTATTATTATATATTAAGTACATTGATATTATGGTTTTAAGGTCTAAAAAGCTACAACAAACAAACATTGGGGCATACAGACATACATTCTAAAGAGCTCTGTCTCGCTACACAAAACGATATGAACGAAACCTAAAGTAACTTATTAGAATCCTAATGGTTATAATCTTATGGCCAAATTAGGCGGAGGGGGCAAACCGTCTATGACCTCTCCTTATTAGTTTTAATAATCTGTGTGTAAATGGCTAATCCTACTTCAGATTTAAGTTACAAAATAATTTGATTCCCCTTTTCTAAGCAAATTGAATTTCAAATATCAAAACAATTTATTTTTTTCAGTTAAATATGAAATATACACAACATTCCTAAAATACCCTAGACAGGCAGACATAACATTTCATAAAATAATTAGCAAAACGAAATATGAAATTCATAACAAACTGCTTTTTATTGCAGGAAGACATTCCAGATTCCGTGACAGCAATGAAAACGTATTTATTCTCCAACGTCCAACGCGGGCAACGCGGCAACGTTGCAAGTTGAAATATTTCATCTAATTGTCATTCCGCCGTAACTTCACCTTGTTGTAAAATAAAATAGATTTTGATTTAATGTCCACGGTACTGCATAACTGCTGTCATTTACAGTTGTAGACAATAATTTAGGTATACCTGCACCCTTAGATAATTGTACACACGCTAGTATTATATTCTTTTGCAATACTGAAACATAATATTATATGCTGAAACTTATAAATAATTCGCATAAGAAGCTCAATTTATGCATTTTAACCGGTATCCTCTCAAATGCTCTAAAATAAAATATATAATTTCAGAAGCCATAATTTTAGTTGCTATAAATATTCATTTTCTATAAATTTAGATCCTGTAATTTTAAAAATCTATAAATGTGTTTGACATAATTTTTTAAATCTCTAATATTAATTCCTATAACGTATTGTTTTCTATAATTGCAGTTCTCATAATTTTTAAAATCTATAATTTCAAGTCCTATAATTTTTATAATGTCTATTTTCAATTGCACTAATGGCTACTTTTCTATAATTGCTGTTACTATAATTTTGAAAATATATAATCTCAAGTCTTATATTTTTTATAATCTCTAATTTCAATTGCACTAATGGCTACTTTTCTATAATTGCAGTTATTATAATTTTCTAAATATATAAATTCATTTTCTATAAATTTATTAATCTATAATATCAGTTGCACTAATGGATTATTAAAATAATTGTACTCACTATATTTTTAAAAGTTACAATTACAAATATTAAAATTTACAGTAGTTTTTGTTAATCTTAACCTGTTGCAGTAATTTTCGATTCCTATTCCCCTAATTAGTAAACAAAAATAGGTTAGCGAGGAGCGAAGCGACGAGCGTGGTTCGAATAGTGTTAAAACAGAGCGCGAGCCGAGCGAGCGTAGCGAGCGTTCCGCGGCAGCGGACGGCGAAGCGCCAGAAACTCAAAAACAATCATCACTTGTTGATAACGGATATGATACCTTTTTGGAAAAAGCTTATGTTAACACTCAGAATTTATCTGTGCAAAAAAAACATCTATCAGTTGCTCTGTTTTGACTTGAAAGAAGGACATACAGACACACTTTCGCATTTATAATGAAGAAGGAAGATTTTATATAAGTAATAATATTTCGCAAATAAATTGGAAAAAAATTAAAGCAAATTAATCAAAATTATATAAATGTTGTACCTTTTGATATTTTAGATATCTTCAAAATTATAGAAAACAATTTTAGATAAAACAAAAATTATAGCAAATTAATTATTAGATCATTTAATGTTATATATTTTGATAATAGTGATTTTGAAAATTACGAATATCGATTTTAGACAAAAGAAAAATTATAGCAAATAAATAATTAAAGAATGTAATTTTATATATTTTGATAATAGTGATTTTGAAAATTACAGAAATTGATTTTAGGGTAAAAAAAAATTATAGCAAATGAATAATTATAGAATTTAATTTTATATATTTTGATAATAGTGATTTTGAAAATTACAGAAATCGATTTTAGGTTTAAAAAAAATTATAGCAAATTAATAATTATAGAACGTAATTTTATATCTTATATACCTATATATTCTAAAATTATATCAAAACATTTTAGAGATAATGTAGGAGACCCATTTTAACCTGGTTTTAACTACTTAAAAATATAAAATTTAAAAAAATACGAAAAACAACAAGCGAGCCAAACCTTAAAAATCAGCTGATCGACCAATACCTTTTTCAGCGTTATCTACAGGGTAAATGATGTGTAACATCTGACATCTCACCTTGATTTATACGCACAGACTGTTGGCTGACAGTACCAACCTCTCGAAAAATGGTTTGGTACTTGGTTGGTACCATCTGACGGCCGACTCTACCACTGCGCGCGCTCATTGGTCAAATCAAATAGCGCGCGCTTCCCCGGCTTCCTGCTACACAATTCCGTCCCTTTTCACGAAATCACTCCCACAGATTGCAGGAAAGCGAGAGAAAAGATGTTACACATCAAAAATAGAAAGCCACAGTCACACATATTTATACTTTAGTTAAATATTTATTCATTTAATATAATATAAAAAGTAAAACAGTTTATATACATAACAATATAAATGGAGCTGCGGCGGAAATCGCAGAATCTAACAAACGGCGCAAATATAGTTCAATTATTGAAAACTACAAATTTGTGCCGTTTGGTGTAGAAACTCTAGGTCCGTGGGGTTCAAATGCCAAAAATTTTATTATAGATGTATCCCCTCGACTGATCATATCTTCTGGTGACAAGAGGGCTGGCTCCTTCCTCGCTCAACGAATCAGCATCGCGATTCAGCGGGGAAATGCAGCCAGTATTCTTGCCACTATTCCACGCGGACCTGGTTAATTTAGTTATTTTTAATCTTTAGATTTGATTTAAGGTTTTTTTTTATATTAATAAAAAAAAGTATGAATTTATAATGTAAAAAAAAACAATATAAAAACCATCTAAACATTAAAAATAACTAAATAAACCAGGTCCGCGTGGAATAGTGGATTTCTCCGCTGAATCGCGACGCTGATTCGTTAGTTACATTATTTGGTTGATATACTAAGTGCAAAGTCTAGCTCTTGATGATTTATTTATATTTATTATAGGTTTTATGTTTTATATCAAAAACATGCTTTCACAATATGATACCTTTGTTTACTCTAGAGTTACATAATATGTAATTAAAATAACACATGAAATTGATATTAGTTATTATTTTCACAAACATTGTTTATCTTTTGTAAAAGAATAAAAGTATCCCCGGGCGTCCCCGAGGTGAAAGGCTCATTTTTCGTGTACACAAACTCGTTAGAACTAAATTGTTATTTGCTTCTAGCCAAGTTTTGATTACACTCGTTTTCTTGTTTCTTTCACTTGAATGTTATTAGCGCTATTTTGCTTGAGGTGATCTTTGCAATTTAAACTATGTTTTTAGAAAACATCTCCATTTACCTGCCTCTGAATTTTTATGTAGTATTTTTTTTTATTGTAAGGCAAGCGAATGAATCCACCGCGCCTGGTATTGAGCAAAGTGCGACTGCAACTTTCGTTTCGAATCGAAGGCCAAAAACGACGGGTCCACACTAATGGTCGCTCAAGAAATGCGCGGCCCGAGAATGTCCAACCCTACAAGGTCCTGGAATATTTTAAAACAAATCCCCCGCCACGTCTGTCTATCTATTTTTGCCCTTTTCACGCAAAAACTGCTAAACCGATTTTGTTGCGGTTTCCACTATTGGATAGGCTGATTCACCTAGACGGTTTGCAAGTATTAAACATGGAGATATCATGTTTAGGAACTGAGCAATAATAGTATGAGTGCATCAAGTAAGAGGAAAAGTTAGCCCCACCGAGTTTTCATTACGTATGCTGTCTAATCCGTTAGAGATATAACAAAATGATGTAGGAAAGACTTGTGTAAATTAAAATAACCTACAAAAAACTCCATCCATTTCCAATAATAAGTACCTAGTTATAAGGGTATTTATGTAGGTGTTCAAATTGTCGTAAATCCATACTGTAACCGTGCGAAGCCGGGGATGGGGTCGCTAGTCTACTATAAACAAGATTTACCATGACAGAAAGACAGAGATACCATTTTTTTCAATACAAAGAGATTCAAGTTTTTTTTCTTTCTTCACTGGTTGCCGCCTTACAGCTCCCGAAACCGTGTAGCTACAGTCCCAGAGTACCCAGCCGAAGGCCAAGTTTCCCACATTTACCCGATGGAATTTTGTGAGGCTACACCTAATGAGTGGCCAGTTCTGTTGAGATATATTTAGATGGTAAAGCTTCTAAGTGCGGTTTGTGGGATATCTACATAAGCTTAAAAGTGCGTCGGTGACCGAGTGGTTAAGACGTCTGGTATGAACTAGGTAGACCACGGGTTCGATCCCGGATCCCGGCCAAGTACCAATGGGTTTTTTTATAATTAAAAACTTATTTACTACATAATCCGACAAATCGCACTTAGAGCACAAGTGTCTAAAAGCATCTATGAGTTTAGTAATTTCGACCACACACGCCTCTCGTTATTCCAAGAATGATTGTTTAATAAATCTATCTCCTTACCAAAAATGTATATCCATTTAGCCGTCCCCGCTCTAGGTTATTTCCAGTTACATTTGGTTAATTAATGTAGCACTATGTGAGAGGAGGAAGTAATTCTTGAAGTCAATTTTAATTCTAATCCTAAAATCCTAAATTTTATTTCGTTGCGATGGCGACAGTAGCTTTAGTTTATTGAAATTAAATTGTGTTTAAGAGCTCTCTTGGTCGCGTAACGAAATAAAAACGCACGTGTTCAAAAATGTTGCATCTCTTTCACCATTCGCACCTAGGCTACGCGTAAATAGAGAAATGTACAAAAAATATTAGAAATAGCAAGTTCTAGTTATTAGATAGTGATTTTATCTTTATTCTAAATGTTAAAAAAATATAGGTAAATATATTAAGAAAACTTGAGTCGGAATAAGTCGGTTGAAAATATGCGTGAAATTGATGAATATCAGGGCTTCATAAAACCTAGGTTTATCATTTAGAATATAGATAATTTCACATACTTTAAGGGTACATTAACTAGAACTTGCTATTTTTAATAAGTTTTGTACAATACTTTATTTGCTGAAGTCCGTTTTTGTATGAGACAAAGTTATGAGGTGCCTCCTTAAATAAGTTATCTCTGGTGCCTGAAGTAGAACAAAAGCCTATATCTTAGGTCACCAGCCTCTATGTTCAATATGGACAACTAGCAAAAAGTGGACACTGTTACTGTACTTTCTGGCCATAAATATATAAACCGTAAAGCTTTGTTGTGTGTGTATAATTGATAACTGAAACAATATTTTTTAGAACTAATAACCCAATTGTAGTTGTGTTTTATCGACCGTTATCATTCTGACGCAAGCGGCAACTTAGCAGTTAGTCACTGACACACGAATTTATGGTTGCCTGTACTTTACCACACCTGTCGTATACTATGGTCTGCTATTGCCTGTCCAGTGAGGATACATTCAATAAATTATACTCTAATAGCATTTGCCAGCGGCTTTGCCTGTGTGAAATTAGTTTTCACACATATCTCCGACAAGTAATTTTAGAGTAATTGAATGATTATGCTAACTAATACCTATTATAAATGAGAAAGTGTTTATTCTTTTCTTTCACAAACAGAGCAACGGATCTATGCGATTTTTTGCACAGATATAGTTGGAGGACCGGATGCTATTTTTAAACGAAAATCCTTCGGCATAATTCTTGTGTATCATTTAAAAAAATCCACGGACTAAGGATTTAAATTTAAAAATATTTTTTTAGTAGGATTTAAATTGCATTAATATATAATGTTTTTTTTAATATCCAGCGCCATCTACCGGTTTCTTACTAAACTTTAAAGAGTGAGTAGTCACGTGAGGGTCTGTTTTTTCCGTGCCCAAAACGGAAACCCTATTACTAAGACTCCGCTGTCCGTCCGTCTGTCTGTCTGTCTGTCACGGCTGTATCTCATGAACCGTGATAGTTAGGCATTTGAAATTTTCACAGATGATGTATTTCTGTTGCCGCTATAACAACAATTACTAAAAAACAGAATAAAATTAATATTTAAGGGGGCTCCCATACAACAAACGTGTTTTTTTTTACCGTTTTTATAGATAATGGTATGGAACCTTTCGTGCGCGAGTCCGACTCGCACTTTACCGGTTTTTTCTATGTTGACTTCTAAAAAATCTACCAAGCGCATATATATTACATCTAAGTAGCATGGACTTTGACAATTTTTTAAATAAAGTCTATAGAACCGAAAATAAATGCACATTTTGTTTTACAAAAATATTCCATTTGGGCATCAAATTAGTCCACGCTTCAGTGGGGTTAGCATACATTTTGACAGCGACACTTTCGTTTCGGTCGAATGGCCTTGAACAGGCCAAAACGTTCATGTCCAACAAGGACCGGCCAGAGATAGCCCGGGGCCGAGAGGTCCGGCCCAACAATGAGCGGGAAAATTCTGTGTACTTGTCTTTGTCCGGCCAAGCAAATTGCTCGGCATTCTTGTGCAGGGAATGCCCGGTCCGAGAATGTCCGGCCCAACAATGTGCGGGCAAATTCTGTGTACTTGTCTTTGCCCGGCATAGCAAATTTGCACGCACATTGTTGGGCCGGACCTCTCGGCCCCGGGCTATCTCTGGCCGGTCCTTGTTGGACATGAACGTTTTGGCCTGTTCAAGGCCATTCGACCGAAACGAAAGTGTCGCTGTCAAAATATATGCTAACCCAGCAGGAGACCTACGGACTGGTGCATACCTCGCATTTCAGCTGCATTAGCCAGCGTTATGAGTACTATGCCGCAGTTTAAACTTGTTGTGTGTTTGTTATTTTGTATTATTTTTAAAAGTAAATATCAAATTTAAAAAGACGAAGATTTAAATCGGCCTCGCTGAACAAAATATGTTCCGAAAAGCAGAGAAACTTTGTTGTCTCTTCTACTTTTTCTGTCTCCATAATGAGTGCACGCACAGCTTTTGGTGCTTCATTTTTCGTGCGCTCATTATTGTTAGGGCATATCTACCAATTTTTTTTTTTTATATTAGTCTGTTTCCATCTTAGATTATACATTTAATAAATTATACATGAATATTACATAAATACATGTTATTAGATACTACAGACAGACAGACAGATAACAACAAATCTAAAGTAGTTGCTTTTATGACACGAACACACGATACGAGAAAAGCAATTATATTCTACGTTTGCGATAACATCTAGCTAGATCTTGAATTGAATTAGCAGAGGTGAACTCTGTAGAATTATAAATACAGAATCCTACTTATATTATTAATACGATTGTGTTTGTTTATCGTCCGTTCACGTCTAAACGGGGCAACGGATCGAGGTGACTTTTTGCACAGGTGTTTGGGGGTCGGAGTGTGACATATGGATTCCTTCGAGATAAATTCTTGAGTAAAACTTAAAATAATCCGACAGACGAAACTTGTCTATATCTAGACCTATACTAATAATAAATAGAGTTAAATTTTGTAAAGGATATATTTATTCGTAAAATTATTTTTAGAATCGGTTCAGTAGTTTGAAAGATTACTCTTTACACCACACTTACAAACTTACAAACTTTACCTCTTTATAATATTAGTATAGATCAACATTATTTCAGTTCAAACATGCATGCAAAACTGAACTTTATTTAACTGTTTTCTTTGTTTGAAGGTAAAATCTTTGACCATTTCATGTGTTGAAGGACTATTGAACGCTGAATGGATTATAATTAGAGCCTATAGGGTCATGTTGTGGTACCAAGTAACGTGGCAGCTCTTCTTAAGCCCTGCTATAAAAATTTTTGTTTAGTACAAGAGATTACTCAGAATCGTGACGAAATTGAAATTTACATTTGAAGAAGGAATATTTTTGTTACCAGATGAATATTTGCATGTGCTTAATAGTACTTACTTGTCATTTTCTTTTTATATGAATGCAAATTATGTTACGAACTCCTTGCTCGTTGCTAAATTTAATCTAGCATGTAAAATAAATTTGTCCAGCTCCGAAAAAAGGAGTTTTGGGTTTAGCAGTATGTAGTTTTTTTATAGTCGTGCTTTTACGTGAGATTTTGCAGGAAATTCCTTTCAAGGAGAAGTATCACATAAAGCGTAATATTTGGTTAGGACAAAGCGAACTTCCTAACTTAGTTATATCACAGTGACAATGGAACACTTTTGTGAGTCTTTGTTTCGGTAGGCCGCGGGCGGGAGCTAACGAAGGCTAGTGTTTCATGAATTGAAGACATTTTCATTCAAATAAAAATATCTGTACTTTTAGGACTTCAAATTGTAGTGGTTTTTTATAACTGCACGGGTTGCCTTTCAGCCATGCGGAAAACAAATTCATCCTAGAGCCGATGGCATTTCTGTGGCTATAGGTACCTAACTGTTCTGTTGAGATATATTGAGATTATTTGAGACGGGTAAAATATTCGCAAAGCAGTGTAAACTATATTAATTTGACAAGAGTTTGTGGATTTCTTATGTACGTTAGGAATAATTATATTTTAAACTGTTCAAAAGTTTTTTTTTAAATATTTGATTACATTTTCCGCACGCATAAGTTTTGTAAATGTAATAGCTAATCCTGAACAGACTAAAAGATTTTCCTGTATCGATTTGTATATGAAAGGTAATAGAATTTTGAAATTATACGTATAGCCATAAATATATTTTACGGCCAGAGGCGTTGCTAGATAGAAAAGCTGTATCTGTCTGTGCCCATTTCACGCAAAAACTACTGAACAATATTTGTTGCTGTTTTCACTTTCATAACCCGACCAAAATAATTAGAGCCACGATTACTATGGCGCTATAACTTTGGCTTAATTTATCTTAGTCGTATTGTAGATAGGTTGATTTAGGAGGAAGGTTTAAAGTATTAAAATGGACCTATCAAGTTTAGGAATTGAGCATTAATAGTGTCTCATTACTGAAACCTGTATCGCGCTAATGAAAATATATACAACTTTCCAGCGATACACACGTTGGGGAGTATTCCCTTTTACTCACAGTCGCTGGCCTTTAGCCTTTTGCCTGTTTTCTCTTTCATAATCTATCATAAAGCTTTTATTTTTTTTAAAGCGCTGTTATACCATTACTACCCTTCAATTATATACATCGCGTTTTTTTGTAGATTATTGAAAATTCAAAATAAAAATTATTTTATGATTTTTTTAGTTGGTCAAAAATAATAAAATAGGAGCCTTTAGAAAAATATTTAATAGGAATTCGGCCCTGTGTTACTCTAAATAATTGCCAATGCACAGTGTATCTATAATGAGGGTATCGCGTAAGACAAGTAGCTGTTTGTCGACAATAATTTATGACACTTGTTATTATTTCATTTTGATACAATGTATTTATATTTAATATAACTAACTTTGATGTCATATTTTACCTACATTTTATCTAATCAATATGCAATATTATGGTCAAAATACCATAAATTCGTGTAATTAAAAACTGTAGGCGAAAAGTCAGAAAACAAAACTCGCTGCAAAACATTTTTATCATCTTTTTATTAGTTTTCAGTCCCGGATTTTCAGTGGAAATTTTTGAAATGTGACACAAGAATTTACTAGATGATCCGTGCGAATACTTCGCACCGTTAGTGGTGTCAATATTGTTGTCATAGTTTAACTAATCTTGTTCAAGTAATATTGTGATATTTGCATTTATTCTGTACTTGTGAACCTTGTTTAAATAAATTAAAAAAAAATCTCCGATGGCGTCTTTCCCAAAATAAATAAGTTAGTCTAATTTTAAAAGAAACATTTAATTTTGATTTCCTTGTTTATTTTTCGTCATTAGAGGGAAAAATTATCTTCAAAATGGCGTATAATGACATAAAACACCTTTGAGAAATAATATATAGAGATTAATTTATATTTTAAAGGTTAAAAGCAGCCTATGTCATTCTCCGGCTCTCCAACTCTCATGTGCAAAAAAAACACTTCGAACAATTGTTGACGCGAACAAAGAACAAAAAAACAAACTCAGATTTATAATATTAGTTAGGAAGGATTACCGATATTCATAGAGAGTAGGCTCGTGTCATAACATGGGCGGATTTTTAGGGGACGATGTGCAGGGAGCCATGGAGAAAATCGTGCACAGACATCAAGAAATATCCTTTAAAAATATTATACCCATATAGCTATTAGTATCTGATATCCTTGGTATCACGTTTGATGTCATATATTAATGATGAGATCTCGAAAATA
This sequence comes from Nemapogon koenigi, assembly GCA_963924495.1. Lineage (NCBI taxonomy): Eukaryota > Metazoa > Arthropoda > Insecta > Lepidoptera > Tineidae > Nemapogon > Nemapogon koenigi. Next base: position 7,942,870 of record OZ004646.1, read on the forward strand.
GCTCAGAATCCCACATATTTACCTAACCTAGTACGAAAAGATCATTCATCATTGCGCGTAAACAGCCATACTATTTCACACAATCTCTACACATCTAGATAAGGAAAACTAATAAAGAATGCTGGTACAAACGTTTTACTCAATTCAGTAGCTTATCGCGAACAAAATAAACTGCTCGTTCTGTGTAAAAATATGGCAAAATATTACTAAAACTGCTTTCGGCACTGCAGTTTTATATGCAAGGTTGTTTACGATATGTGACGATAATGGATTAGCGTGTCGAAACAAGATCTGGGGCTATTACGTATCGATTGACATTCAACACGTGTATGAAAGAGATGCGAGTTTTTCAATTACTTACATACAATACATAATAACCCATTGTAGAGACTCAAATTGTGTTAGTTTTCGAAGTATAGCAGTCCTTTTCTTATTCTGTTAGAGTAAAAAGGACAAGTGATCTTAATTTGGAATAGAATTGCGATGATTTAATGAATGGTTCTTAGTTTACTTTGCTAGTTTGAAGTTGGCTCGATGCCATATATAAACAATTATTTAGATGTGATTCTGATAAAATAAAGAAATTAATCTATTTTTGTGGAGTTATGTGACTTTGTGCTATCTATCTAAGATGAAGGGTCTGAAAATGGAGCTAGATTTAGATAACTACTATGAAGGTACGTATTTCAAATTTTACCCTTGCGTCGGTAGCCGAGGTATTAACTAGGTGGACGTCTGTTCGATACCGGCCATGTACCAATGGGTTTTTTATAATTAAAAACTTATGTAAATAATCCGACAAAGCACACTTAGAGGCGTTTACATCTAAATATACCTCAACAGAACTGGCCTCACAATTACCATCGGCTAAAAGGAGACTTGTTCTTCTGCTGGGTATCCATGGGACCGTCAATGCGGTTTCGGGAGCTGTAAGGCAACCAATGAAGTAAAACAAAAATTCCGATATTAAAGTAATTGAAATAATATAACGGGCAAAACCGTAGTTAAAAATATAATCGTCAACAATAACTAAATAAATAAAAAGCAGAAAATCAAAGCTAGTTTGACGGACTTCAGGATGGTTTTAGGACGGTATTAGGTGCCGAAAGCTCTTAGATGTTGTAGAGAGAATAGCTTACCTGTGCCAAAAGAGTAGAAATTTTACGACATAATCTTATAAAGGCAAGGCTTTCATGTGTAGATGTTTTATGAAGTACGCAGACATATCTTAACGGCCTTTATACCTTGCGGTTTGGCCAGAGACTTTTGTCCATATTAAGCAGAACAAGCATGTTGCTGCACTTAATGGATCAGATATACCAAATAAATATTTTTTTGTAACAAACCTCAATAGTAACTTTAGATGGGACCACATATAAAGCGCCAAGATAGTTTATATATTTTTTTTATTTGTGATTTTTTATTAATTTTTAGCCCCTGTTTTTAATATAATTTTTACACATTTATAACTTAATTAAAATGTACAATAATAATTACTAAAAAACTATATATACAATTCATAAAAAGAATACCTCTCCAGAACCCCACCCTGTGGCATGGTTCCCAAAACACTGGCTGCGTTACCTCGCTGAATGATTGAACTGATCCTTTGAGCGAGGTATATAAGAGCCAACCTTTATTTAGGTTACCCGAGGCGTGGACTAGTCTTGTACCTAATTTTTTTATATTTTTTTTAATTTCGACAGACCATGGACTCATTGTTTCAACTTTATATATTTAATATAAGCTTATTACTATTTATCTGTTAAAGATAGATACGGACTTTTTGTTAGACCATTTTATTCTACATAATTCTATCCTATATCATTTTATTATAAAACGCGCAGGAGCTTACTTTTCCTCCGACTTGATTCATTAATACCGTTAATGCTCAGCTCCTAAACATTAAGGTCCATGTTTAATATTTGTAAATCAACCTATATAATAGTGAAGACCGAAACATTTTTTTTGTAGTTTTAGCAGGAAAAGGGTATTAATTAGTATAGCTATTCAAATAAGAAATGCTGCTTGCCTTTTTGGCACCTTACCGACAGTGATTTCGAGATTTTCTACTTACGAGAAATTTATACATATGGAAACTGTTACGATGTCTCTGTCCACATCGCAAGGTATTTAAACGCCGTGAAGATGTGTTTGTTAAATCTTAAAATACGAGTAGCTCTTTGACGACAAAGTGCAGTGGGTAGCGTGGTTATCTCTAGCTAATTTAGTTTCCATAGAAACTTTCAACTTGGATAAAGCGGTCCACCGATATCTACTTCGACGGAGTTAGGAAATTGTTTTAAGGAGCGCCTCATGATTTTTGTCCCATACAAATCAGATGTTTCGTTTTTCCAGTTTTACGCGACAAATAACTGTGCTAGGCTCGAAATTAAAATTGCTTTTCAAAGATAAATATATTCTAAAGTTTCTCATGGAAAGAAAATAACCAAAATCAGTTACACCTAAGTTTTATGAAGCCTTGAAAATCCTCAATTTCACGCGTATTTCAGCCAAATTTGCGACTCGAATTCTCTTTAATTATATTAACTGATTTACATTTTTCTCGACATTGAAAGACAGATAATTTCACATGCCTACTTTAAGAATTTCATAACTCTAATTGTTTTTCTAATATAGAAAAGCCGAAGTCTTTTTCCTGTTTTTCAAAATACCGATTTTCTCATTACATTATCGATTTTAATAATAGTCCATCTCGCTCACATCTTTCTAAAGAGATATGGACAAAATAAGCCGAGCGAGACGTCTCATAACTTTTGCCCCATACAAATTAATTGCTTCACGACTTCTTACATTAGCTTTCGAAAGATAATATTTGACACAGTATGAATTTAAAAAATATATGAAAATTTGTTACACGTAAGTTTTATGAAGCCCTGAAAGTCACGCGTATTTTCAACCGATTTTGCGACTCGAGATCTCTTAATATATTTGCTAACTAGCGGTCCGCCCCCGGCTTCGCCCGTGGATATTTTCGAACAAAAGAAAATATACCCTGTCCTACAGCACTTATAGATAATGGCTTGCCTGCACAACCCCTACCCTTACCCCTACCCCTACCCCCACCACTACCCCTAACCCTAAACCTAACCCTAACCCTAACCCTAACCCTAACCCTAACCCTAACCCTAACCCTAACCCTACCCCTACCCCGACCCCTACCCCGAAAATCCTGTCTCACGGAAAAAAATCTCACTCTTCACGCTCTCCAGTTCGACTCGCTCTTAGCCAATTTTTTTTTATTACACTTTTTTTTTCACTATACTTTTTTGGGTTTTCAATACATTTATGTTTTTCATGCTCTTATTTAAAGCCCAAGTCTTCATGGCCGCAGAGATAGTTTCACATTTTATCGGGTTTGATTCCTGACTGAAGCATGGTGTTCGAACTATCCAATGCATATAGTGTATAAGAAGTCCCAGTGATTCATTTAGCCGTCACGGCGTGTTTGAGTAGCTCAAATCCTGGCATATGGATATGTTTTGCTGCGGTCAGTGTATCATAATAAATAAATGTTTTTGTATACATGAGAGAGGATTTCCTTATCTAAAGTGGTCAAACGAAAAAAAAAATCAATAATAACATGTTAACTCTACAAGATAACGTGAGTCCAATCCGTTATTTAGGACACGCTATTTACGTTCATGTACCAGTTTTCTTTTTAGGGTTCCGTACCACGTAAATATATATATAATACCGGTCAAGGGTGAGTCGGACTGGAATGCCCGGCCTGAGAATGTCAAACACTAGATTCTCCGGGCAAATCCGTGTACTATCTTTGCCCGACCCATCAATTTGCTCGGCATTCTAGTATGTCCAATACCCTCGGACCAGGCATTCCTTGGTTAAGAATAACAGGCGCAATAGGTACACAGCCAGACAGATAACGAAGTCATAGGCTTAGGCTGTGTTAGGCTAGGTTGTGTCTTAATAAAACCAAAAAATAACGAAAATATATAATATACTAATATTATAAAGAGGTAAAATTTGTAAGTTTGGATGTAAAGGGTAATCTCTCAAACTACAGAACCGATTCTGTGCCCACTCATTCGTCCAATCGCAGGCGCGCCGCCGTATACGGTCCACCGAAATCGAGCACAGACTCATCCAATTCTTGTAACGAATAGTCCGCCTAGTTCGTCTGGCGGCCGGAATGGGAAATTTTCGGTGCGATGCCGGACCAATGTGTGGCCTACTTAATAGATAGCTACGATATCCCTGAGTGACATAGGCGATATTTAATTTTGTTCGAAAATATCCACTGGCGAAGCCGAGGGCCGAAAGCTAGTAGTGATGAACCGCTGGCTAACCGGAAGCCATGATTTCCGGATGCCGTTGGTGTACCCGTGAAGATAAAATATAATAAAAGTATGAGTAAAAGTGTTAAAACATTCAAACATCCATATTAAAACGTTTACAACTTTCAAAATAATAGATCTGGATACAAGCCAACAATCACGCTTCGCAACGAGCAGCTGTCTATAATGGCATGCTAAGTATTACAAAATAAGATTCAAGGGGCTAATCATTGTCACATTCATTTAAAACAGAGGTTCCCAATCTTTTTTATACTGCGACTCACTTTACAGGCTGAAATTTTTTGCGACGCCCTTCTAAAAGAAGATACATTTACTCCAAAGATCATAGAATTTTAATTATCAATATTTATAAGAAAATATAATAGTACAATCAATAAAGAAGGACGAGCTTGTTTTTGTACATAATCCGACTAACCATATTTAGAGGCTTTTCCATTTAAATATACCTCAACAGAACTGGCTACTGGTTAGGTATAGCCTCACAAATACCATAAAAAGAGGGGGATTGTAACCGCTGGGTACCCTGGGATTGTAACACGGTTTCGGAAGCTGTAAGGCAACCCATGAAAAATGAAAAAAAGAGCTTGCTTTTCAACACATTTTCGTTTTATTTGAATAAAGTTATCTATGTTACGTTGATCTGTTTGTACCATCTCGCGACGCCTTCAAATAGATAAACCCCGATTTAATCAATGAAACTAGAAACATACATACATATGGGTTTATGGGAAGGATTAGTTGAAACTTTGAATACTCTCAAATATCTTTAAAATTGTATACCCGTCTTCGCGTAAAAAAGGAGTTATTCCGAAGTTAAATAATAGCGTAAAAAGCAAAGCTTCTATACGCTTCGTTAAGTAATAAACCTTTTAAAAAAAAGTGCACCGACTTCAAAAATTTGCACTGAAAAGTAAGAAATAATAAAAATTTCGTCGTAGAATTTGAAGACGGTTGGTGCCAAATTAGGATACAAAACTAAGTAAATATCTAAGAAGATAAAGATCTGTTCAATATTATCTATTTTTGTATGTACTGATGATCGTAGGTTCCTAATGAATTGTCTAGATTAGTGAATTTGGGAACTAAGTTGTTTCTAATTTGGCACCAACCGTCTTCAAATTCTACGACGAAATTTTTATTATTTCTTACTTTTCAGTGCAAATTTTTGAAGTCGGTGCACTTTTTTTTAAAAGGTTTATTTTACTCTTTTAAGTGATTTTGCTGCCTTGAGAGACAAATAATAACGCAACTAAAAAAATATTGATGAAAAATTAAAAAAAAAAACGCTGTGGATGTGATTTGAACCATGTGCTTGTGCATCCTATGACTCCCCATTACATTTAACCGCTAGACTATCGTCACGAAAATTGACAACGTCGTGTCAATAGCAACCGTTGCTAAGGCTTTTTCTGATACATAATTTTCAGCCGTAAACAGAAATTAATTACTGAATTTCTGAAAAACTACTGAACCGATTTTCGTCATATGTCTGTGAGATAATGTCGAGAAATTATAATGTCTTAAAAAAAATAAGTTGTCAAAATCGGTACTTATTTTATCGAGATATCAAGAAAAATGTACTTTTAAAGTCAGTTTTTTCAAAATTTCTGAAAAACTAATGAACCAATTTTTATGAGAGAAAAATGGGACCAATCCGGAAGAATTATCTGTCGATTAAAAAAGAAACCATGAAAATCGGTTCACAATTGGCGGAGTTATCGATGTACATACATACATAAAAAAAAAAAAAAAAAAAAAAAAAAATACGGTCCGAATTGAGAACCTTCTCCTTCTTTTTTTGGAAGTCGGTTAAAAAGAACGAGTAATACAGCCAGTGCTTCAGTCAGATACTTCAATATAAACTTTGAAACTTTCTTGTGAAACTAAAGACGGCTACCTCCGCTTATATCAAGTTAATGTATAAACTTCAGCAGTTGATTCCAGGTTACTGAATTTACGTTTAAAGAAAACTTTATTTCTATACGGTTGGCATGTATTGTGTAAAAGAAATCCATCTATCATCTCTTTTTTTCTTTTCTTTCTTCACGGATTACTAAGCTCCCGAAACCGTGTTACGGTCCCAGGGTACCCAGAGAATGAACGAATTTTAGCTGATGGTATTAAATGGAAAAGTGTGGTTTGTCGGATTATGAACATAAGTTTTAATTATAAAAACTATTTTATATTCTATATCTATCTTTATAAAAAATATCTATAATCTCATTCGTGCCAAAAATACTAAATTCCAATTGGTTTCTCGTGTTTCGGAATGCACTTTTTCTAAAGAAGTGCCACATCTATTTGTTTGTCAATTCTTTAACAGATGTAATTTATTGATGTTATGCAAATTATGAAGTCAATTACACTATCGATTCCTTTGCCAGTATTGAATACGCACTATGTATTAAATTAATCAGAGTAGAATTTAGGAATTATCAACAAAATTTCAGATATGACAATAAAATAACCAAACTGATGCTAATCTACAATATGCGTGTAATTTTCAAGTCAGACAAATACATATGTTATATTTTTTAAATCGGAAATTACAGACAACCAGACGTCTAGACAAACATTTTTTGGTTATAAATTGTCGCCACTTTAGCCGATGTGAGCTGATGGTATTTGTGAGGCCTAACGAGTGGCCAGTGTTGTTGAGGTATATTTATATGGAAAAGCCTCTAAGTGTGGTTTGTCGGATTATGTATATAAGTGTTTAATTTTATTATAAAAAACCCATTGATCCATGGCCGGGATCGAACCCGTGGTATACCTAGTTATTATTTACACTATCTGATTTCAGTTTGTACAAACTTAAATTGACTTGACACCCAATTAAATTTAATTTCCTGACAATCATCAATGTATGTGCACAGTTTCCATAGTTCAAAATATGCAAATCTATTAAAATATGCTTGCAAATAAATAAATATTTAAGCAACCTCCATCAGTTTCCTTTGATATGGTTTTTATCCAAAGGGGGGAATGTATTAAAAGAAAGTTCCGAACACTCTAACGTTATTGAAGTAAGTTAATAGATTCTTGCTAAGTTTGTTCAAAGAAACTTCTAAGTAAAGACTGGGTAATGTAAGAGAGAAATTTTATTTCACATAGGTACTATAACCCATTCAGGTTAATCCGGGGCCCTCTAAAATATTTATTGATCGATTAGTACGCCAGTGTTTATTTCAGAGTTTCTTTGAATAGACAATATTTAATTTTTTACTATTTTTTTTACAAATTTTGTAAATTTAGTATGAACGAAGATGATATCAATTTTATTGGTTACTGCTCCGCTCCTAAAGGACGTAGCCGATGTTATAATAGCCTATAACCTTCCCCGTGAACCACTTTATCTAATGGTATCAACAGTAACAATTCAGTATATAGAATAAGAACAAATAAAGAAACAAACAAATATTGATTTTTTATGTAATTCGAAAAAGATAGGCAAAATAACTCTATTGTCCTGACCAAACTACATCTATGACCAAACTAAGTCAGTATGGCAATAAACAAGACAAACCAAAAGCCAAAGTTGTTGTTAGGTACTTTTTAACTTAAAAAGGAAAAGGTTCTCAATTCGGACCGTATGTTTTTTTTTATTTATGTATGTACATCGATTACTTCGCCAGTTGTGAACCGATTTTTAAATACTAAAGTGCATTATTCATATAGTCAAGTGCCATATTTTTCAAATTTTATTCAACAACTCGAAAATTAATGGAAAAAAAATATATATAAGCTTTGTAGCAGATTAAACTCCACGGTTTTCGAATTTTGATACCATAAAATGACCGTCCATTAACTAGACTAGCAACAATCTATTAACTCAGCACCAATCTAATTACGTAGTATCTGCTTGTGAAAATTGAATATTTAACTTTGTACGCGTTATATTAGGAATAGTGACGTATTTTATGTAAATACTACACCCCCTTAGGAATATACCTTCTAATTTAAAAAAAATAGGGAATATATCACTTGAAGTTCTGGCCGAAAAAATGGTACGGAATCCTTAGCGCGCGAGTCGTACTCGCAACTTGGCCAATTATATTATTTATCAGTACTAATATCAATTAAATAAGAGAAGTGAATGTTTGTTTGCTTTCTCAACCGACTTCAATAAATGGATTGAGTCTTCTCTTATCATACTTGTAATCATGTTGAAAACTAGCGACCTAGCCCCGGCTTTGAGCTTGAATACCTACCTACATAACTATAGATATATGTTCCCCGATTACTTGAAGACGCCTGGACCGATTTGGATTTTTTTTTTGTTTGAAAGGGTATACTTCCCAGGTGGTCTCATGGTCATCAGGGCAGGATCTGATGATGGGATCCTGGAGAAATTGAGAACTCTTCAAATTTTATAGGCACACTTGAAGCGATTTGGAGTTTTTTTATAGTGACTTGTGCATTTGCTTCCGGAAAGCACACTTTTATGTGCATAATTTTGGAAGTCGGTACACTTTTTTTAAGGCAATTATATGTTGTTATATCTCTGACGGCAAGGAAGCAAACGCCATGAAAACTCGCTGGGGCTAACTTTTTTCCCGACTTTAATCACTTATACTGGTAATGTTCAGCACCATCCCGTTAGATAATCTCTATATATTATTTCTCAAAGGTGTTTTTGTCGGTACCAAATATCTCCCTTATTACTACTGTATTTTTTCCTCTAATGACAAAAATAAACAAACAAATCAAAATTAAGTGTTTCTTGTAAAATTACACTAATTTATTTATTTTGTAAAAGAAAAACGCCATCTATTGGAGATCTTAGTTGAACTATGAAGGTTATAATATAACGGTAATATATAACGGTGAGAAGTATTCGCAGTTATAAATTAAAACTGTTATGGAAATCTAAATGGGTTGGTTTAGTTTCGCACCTGTATGTTTGTCTTGTGTTTAGTTGTCAGTCTGTATTAATTCGCCAGAAATGTTGGATACATGCCAAGTCTCTCATTGAACCCGCCAAAAATAATCTCCAGTTATTGCTGTAAATAATTCAAATATATAAGTATGGTATTCGACAACGTTTTGATGTAAAATCTGTCATGGGAATAAACAGGTCGTAACATATAGTTAATTTTATTACTTTGACGAATTGTGGTACATGTGCAATGAAACTAAAATAATACTTTATTGCTGGGATATAAATAGATCTGTTATTAGGTAAACTTGTTTTCGTTTAACTGAGTATACAGTGCGGTCCTAAAGTATGGAAACATTGAATAAAATGGTAACCTACTAATTTGGAAAAAAAAATGCTCAAACATTTAAATTATATTTTTAGGGGGTATATTTTAAGAGGTAGGTAGGCCTGCTTACAATTTTAAAATTAAAAACTTATGTACATAATCCGACAAATCACACTTACAGGCTTTTCCATCTAAATATATCTCAACAGAACTAGCCACTCGTTAGGTATAGCCTCACAAATACCATCGCGTCGAAACACACAAAAAACATACTCTCTCGCATTTATTTATTAGTTATTATTGATCGTATGGTTTCATTAATTAATATTAATCATCATCATGCTGTCTGTTAAGAGTCGATTAGTTGTCAGCAAATTCGAGTGTCTTAGTTGATAAAGAAATAAAGTTTATTTTAGTTCCTTCGCCTCAACCGGTCCGCGCAGGTCAAATAGTTTATAACTTCAGTTATTATTCAAAATTGTGTACTCTTGCGTAAAGTCCTTACATGGTGCCAGCGGTTTATTTGTAATTTTAGAGGTAACTTTGGTTATTTTTTCTAGCCAGAATATTTCAATGGTTAGAATTTTTGGTAGATATGATGCTTAGTATTAGATTAGATTAAAAATACAACGTTTACACCCCATTTCACCTCCTTAGGATAGGTAGCGTGATGTTAAATAGCCTGTAATTCTTCCTCAAGAATTTGGCTATCAAATGCAAAGTGTTTTTCAAATCCGACTCCAGTTCTAGTTCCAGAGATTAGCACGTTCAAACAAACATACAAACTCTTCTTATTATTAGTGTGTTAAGTACAAAAAGAATGGTACAAAATTGTCGATACAACCAACAAACGTTTATGCGAAACAATGCGAGGTAGTATCGACCTTTAACACCTAATACCTAAAAAAACATACACTGTCTAACCGCTGTTAACGTTCTCATAGTTTTATCCACTAAAAAACGGTCAATGTCTAAAAAAATCGTTAGTTATTCGTGAAACAATCGGACTATACCGTATTAAAGCCCCCGTTGTTATTCTTATCAAATTATCAGTTGTTTACGTCAGATCTGCTACAGATAGCGTATATGCCCAAGGAGAGATTTTCTCAGTTTTTTCTTGGTACTTGTTAAAAGTAAATGTTTTTGATATATTTAAAATATTCGCGAAAAATTATATTTTAGGGATTTTTTTTAAAGAATGTGATAATAAAATATAGAAATATAGTAAATATAATGCATAGACCTAGAAAAATAAGTGGATGGCGTAGAGGTACGTACTATCTTGAATATATTAATTTTTTTGTTAATCAATTTTATATTGAATATTTTAATTGTTTATCGATATTTTTCGTAATTTGCATTGAGAATGTTGTTATCAGATAGATGTATCATTGGTAAAACTACTAATTACATATTTTTACTTGTACATAGCCCTAGGTAATACAACGCATTATCACGGCTTCTGTACCTTGCGTCATGGCCAGAGAAACTGATAACGAGTTGTCCAAATTAAATAGAACTGATGGCTAGTCTGTCACAGCAGAAAAACAGCGAACTTAGCTGGGATATTATTAGGGACATAATATATCTAGATTTTTTTTTCTTTTAACTATGCTGTAATTTCCATATTACTTGTCAATATAGTGATCAGAAAGCGCTAAGTCCATAACATCCCGCTCTTTTTCTTTTTGTAGAAGGTACTTTTAATGTAGAAATAATTATAATGCTGTTTTAGTTTCATCACTTACTTATGGAAGCGAGACTTGAGTATGGAACAAGAAGCATGAATGTGTGATATAAAGGTATTGACCGCATACGAAACGATGTGATAAGAGAAGAATGCGGAGTGAAAGATGATGTTGTGACTAAAATGAAGAAAAGTAGTTTACGCTGGTTTGAACACGTTGAAAGATTGACTAAAAAGGTTTATAAGTATGGCTGGAAGTGAAAGGAAATGCTGGCAGAGAAAACGACCTAGGTGTACATTTATTGAACATATAAAAAATGGATTGATCTATGGAAATATTATAAGTACACATAATGGCTGAGCATGCATGAAAGGTATGATGAATATAAAAGAAGCGAAAGAGGTATGTCAGGATCGTAACGAATGACATTCGATTGTCTCTGCCTACCTCTCTTGGAATGAAAGGCGTGATGATAGATAGATAATTATAAACATAAGTACTTTTTCTATATGGCGCCGTACTGCTTTGTTGATGCTTGTTTCTTTTTTATCAACTTTCACGCTGAAAGAAAAGCAGATTAAGAATCTCGCTGAGAATGGCTCACTTCTTGTTGCACTTGTGTTTTTAGAGCAACCTAAAACTCGGGAAAAACACAGGCTGTATGGCTAGCCACTTTGCCTTCCGTCAAAATAGAGATGTGTAACAAAAAAGAACGATATTCGGTGCGCAAGACGTTTTGGCAGGCTTCGGAGAAAATTATAAACACAAAGTAAACATTTTGAATAATTTATTTTTATTTTGTTGTATTATAGTTGAATGAAAAGCATATTTACGAACCTTGCTGAGAGCGACTTCTTGATGCACTCGTGTTTTTAGAGCCGGGCTCCCAAACTGACACTCGGTGCAACAAGAAGTCACTTTCTGCCCGGGTCAGTAATCTACTACTTTTATCTTTGACTGAATTAAATATTTACAAAACATTAATTTCACTGCAGTTGACTCTACCTTGAACTACTAGATTGAAACAAATTGATAGCTTGCAATATTCCTTGTCGTGCCACCAACTCGTTGCATGCATATGGGGGAAGGGATGGAGAGAAAAGTCAGTCAACCTGCGACTGAAATAATTTTCAGAGATCTGTACGAGTAGAATAAAATATTTTTGACTAGTTTTGCCCCGGTTATTTCATCCAAGTTATGATAGAACACAAGTCACGATAACCCGATTTAAAAATTAATAAAAAAAACTGATCCATATAAATAAAAATTAAATGCAGTTCGTTGGTAAGCGCTTTACTTGAGAACGGTTGGACCGATTGGCATTGTTTTTTAAATTTTCTTAATAGTCTTGAATATTGGAAAAGATGCCCGGAAAATTCAGGAAAAAACGAACCAAGATAGAACGAATCAAGACCATAATAGAGTATGACAGTTAATATGGGCTCCACGGGCGAAGCCAGGGTGGAAAACTAGTTTGCAATAGAAATAAGATTACAAAAACGCTCAATGAGATAAACCTAACAGGTAGTTCGCCACATTGGGTACAAAACTTGTTTAGTCCGGGATAAAAATCATATGTCACTCTCCAGCCCTCCACACCTTTTTTACACAAAAACGGGAAGGTTTACGGGTATTAAACATGGACCGATCATGTTTAGGAGCAGAGCATTAATAGTAAAGAAAATCAAGTCGGGAAAAAAGTTAACCCCAGCGAGTTTTCATGACGTATGCTGTCTAATCTAAATGCATATGTTAAACAGTACGTGTACCCAAGCCGATCGCTGCTCTATGATTTAATTCACTTTAATTAATACTTTTACAATTTTTTATGAGAAAACTACCCTGCTTCGCCCGCTGAAAATTTTGGAATGTGACATAAAATGTAGCCCTAAGGATTTCCGGGATAAAAGGCGTATGTCACTCTCAAGCTCCGTGCAAAAAATCAAGTCGGTCCGTTGCTCTGTTGTGGAGTGAAAGAACGACAAACAAACAAACACACTTACACTTTTCGTTAGGAATGTACCTAAAAGGATCATTATAATGTTGTATGGGTTTAGTTGATAATGCGAAATGTATGAATATATGGAAGTGTATGTGACGTATATGCTCGTCTCCACGAAATGCCACGGAACTTGACATGCCATTTGACATACTTCTCTACAGTTGTAGAGCGTTGTCTTTATTAGTCATTGCCACGTGATTTGTAGAGAAGATGGCAAGAAGGTATACGAAATATACAAAATACACATGCATCATATTATTAGCTTATATAATAACATATTAGCAACTAACAACTTTATTTCCTTTTTTATTTCCATGTAGCATTTACATCATTTATTGAATAATATTATTAATATGACTTTTACATAGTGAGTAGGGGTGTCTTCGACTAGTTTTCCCATATTCAATCGTTCAAACTCATAACTACGTAAAGGTATTGTTATCTATATATATAAAAATGAAACCCGTTTTCCGTTGTCACGACATAACATGAAAACGGCTTGACCGATTTGGCTAATTCTTTTTTTGTTTTGTTCGTTACAACACAGGGGTGGTTTAGAAGAAAAAAAAATTTGAAAAACCTTAAAGTTCAGCTGAAAAATAAAAAATAATAAATAGGTAATTTTGTATGGAAATCGCAGGAGTAGAATTGTAGGAGTAGAGGTAGGGGTAGTGGTAGTGGTAAAGGTAGGGGTAGGGGTAGGGGTAGGGGTAGGGGTAGGGGTAGGGGTAGGGGTAGGGGTAGGGGTAGGGGTAGGGGTAGGGGTAGGGGTAGGGGTAGGGGTAGGGGTAGGGGTAGGGGTAGGGGTAGGGGTAGGAGTAGTTGTTTTCCACGGACGAAGGAAAGTAAATAGCAGGCAAGCCAACGTTTGGGCAGGACAACGTCTGCCGAGTCCGCTAGTATTAAATAATAATAAAGCTGAAGATTCTTTATTTGTTTGTTAGTTGCTTGCTCTCGAACTACTAAAAAATATTTTTTCATTTGATAGCCCAATTCTTGAGGAAGGCGGAGCAGTTACACACAGCTAGTACAATATATAGCGCATTTTTAAAGATATTTCAAAGAAATACCATTTCTGGTTTATTCTAAAAATTTAATATAAAAACTCAACAAGTCACAGAGATTCCTGCGCCGTACCTTTTCATAATATTTTCAAAGCGAGATGCCGTCCGAGAGAAGCGGTAGCTCGGATTTAATGCATTTGAATTTTCAAATGAACATGGGGTTTCTTTGTTTATAAAACTTCGTTATATTCGCAAATATCTCATAATTATTTCTCTCCGATGTTTATGTGGCGAAGATATGTATGCTACATCTATTGTATTCTATTTTTTTTCAAATGGCTCCATCAGGGTTTTGATGATTCCGCCAATGTCAAGTATTATAGACGTCACAGTAACAATAAGCCGATTGCCGCGGTTTTCACTATTAGATTGTTTGATTCACCAGGAAAGTAACATGTTTGGGAGCTGATATAATGTATGTATGAACAGTATAAGTGAATCAAGTCGGGAAAAAAGTTAGCCCCATTGAGTTTTCATTGCGTATGCTGTCTAATCCGTCAGAGATTTAACAAAATTATATAAGAAAGAATGTTGTAGATAAAATGAACTAAGTACAAAAAAGTCCGCAATAGCATTATACCTATCTCTAATAGATAAGTGGTTATATTCATGTAGGTATTCAAATTGTTGTAAACCCATATTGTGCCCGTGCGAAGCCGAGGGCGCGGTCGCTGGTATATTATATTTTGAATTACGCTAGGCTAGTCAGAATATAGTATGTTGTAACGTTTCAGCACAATATATGATTCTTTATTATCTTGAAACTAAATTTATGTTAGTTGTAAATTAAACTTTATATTCATTTTGTCAACAGAGACTGTACACAGTGGCCAAATATGGCCATGTTTTATATTTATGAGTCGTACCTGTTTTATTTTTCGGAATACTTGGAGTCACGTCTATCGCTAGCTATTTTATGCAGTACTTTTTTCTAGTTACGAAATGGTAGGCCAATTTTATTGCAATAAAAAAAAGTATGTATGTACTTCATTTTATTGGAGTGAAAACTTCTTTAAGCGCGTTGAGCGATTTTTGGTAAGGGAAAATTTTATGGATTCGCGTCACGACATGCACTTGACACAAATATCCTGGTAGGAATTCGTGTACTGGTTTACACGTATTTCTGGCCCACTTATTTTCCTGTGTACCCCTTGAGGGTACAGTGGAATATAAATTTTAACCTCTGTACCCTTGGCCGTGGAACCCGATCAAATTAAACGAACAGGTGTTTGAAAAGATGTCGCATTTGAAAACAACACGCTACGACCCAAAGGAGCTGACCAATAACCATAAACGCTATATACAGATAAATTAAAAACCACTGTTACTCATAGTTTTAAGTTTTCACTTCGGTCGGCTGCTACTGCCTTTTTATTCTGTAAATACGTATCATATTTTCATTAGTACGAGTTGTATCAGATTTTTCAGTTTGAAAATTTCAAAGATGATGTGTGTACATTTTGGAGCATAATTAAAAAGAAACATAAAATATTTCTTTCATTCTTTGGGTTAGTTTCGATTTTTTTTTTGTATAAATATAGAAATAATCATATTTTTTAATAAAGTTAATGTTACTCGCTATTAAAATATTAAATTTGGTCCAGTAGATATATTATTATGTGATTTACGAAGGATTTAGTATCTGGAAATGAATGATTGACGAAGGCTTTATAAGGGGAAACCTCGTTAAATTGACATGCCGACCCATACAAACCAAATGCCCTGAATTCAGCAACATTTGATTATATCTACTTACTTATTAATACCTACTACAATTTTGAAAGTTTGTCTGTTTGTACATATTCACTCATGGAGACAGAAAGGCATCGCTCGGCTATAAAGTTTAATAAAAAAAAACTATTTTTCAATTTTCAGGTAAACTTTTCGAATTTTTCCTTTTCCTACAAACCTTATTCAGGCTATTACGAATATTAAAAAAAAGTGTACCCTTAAATACCTAAATCGACCCATGCAACACTACATAACAAAGTATCTGCCTGTCTATGTGTTAAAGTTAGCCCCAGCGAGTTTTTATGGCGTATGCTGTCTAAAATTTAATGAGTCCGCAGTAGCATAATATCCATCTCTAAAGATAAGTAGTTATAAGCGTACCTATTTATGTAGGTATTAAAATTGTTGATAACTGTCAAGATCGTAGCAAGTGGAAATCCGTGGTCTCTGCCTACCCCTCTGGTAAACAGGCGTGATTTTTATGTAAGGATCAAACCTGAAGAAGTATAGTGAACAATATGAACTCATAAATGCAATTCTAATCAAAATATAGAATAACATATGTAATCCGCAAAATGTATCATTAAATTAATTATCGCAAACTATATGGTGTCATTGAATTAATATATTAATTAAATTAATTAATGTCTGTACAGGGATATGGGTAATTATAACCGGTGTCAAGTTTTATTTAATTACTTTGCATGAGACTAAGTTGACAAATTCCGGTCTATAACTTCATTTTATATATTTTGTAGCAATTACCTTTTCCGTTCAATGGGCAACATAGATCATTTATTTTATTTACAAATAATATATAAATATTTCACGCAAATAAAAAATAAATTTATTAAAAAAACTCGACTGCACAAATAACTTAAAAATGAAAAACTAGTTCTAGAATTATGTTAGACCAACGTTAAAGCACCGTGAAATGATTTTTGTTCGATATCAACTTACATCTCTTATAAATAAAAATTAAATGCTGTACGTTGGTAAGCTTGAGAACGGCTTGACCGATTTGGCTATTTTTTTTCAAATTATCGTATTGGTCTTAATAAGGTTTTAAGGAAAAGAAAAAATTTAAATGTTACTCGGTAAACTGGAAAATTCGGGGATTTTTTTTATAGTTTCCAAAATCGATATCTGACGGATCCTATTGTCTCCGAATACAAATCCGTGGCCAGAATAAAAAAAAATTACTTATTCGCCTTGAGGGTAACAGCGACTCGTATGTCGTGATAGTAAACTGCGTCACGCCCCCTCTTCCTCGCCGCTCTATGTGCGTGGCACAAATACTAAATACTTCGCTGCTTCTTCGTGTGAGTGGTGTACTGCGTGTTTTCGATGTAGGTATTACATTTGCCGGACGTCCCGTGACGGCAACTGTTTTTTTCAATAAAGGTTTGCCAATGTGGTCTCTGTTACCAGTAAATCTGGCTACCTCACAAAGTACAAAGGGCGTGAAAGTGCATTGACTATGATGAATGATTAGAAAAACCATCTGTCATTGTTAGTGACGGTTGTTACGTACACGCAATTATCACGATACTGTAGTACGTTTATATTATTGGTGTGTGGGTGATATCATCTAACTGTGCGCTAAGAAGTTGGTCAGGTCATTATTCATTACTCAGTTTGTGCTTTATTCTATTTGACTTTCGTATTTACTAAATATTTATGTATACGATATACGAAGTGAGGTTTGCCTGTCTGTATACATAGTAGATACTATAAAGCCTAAGGAGGGGCAATAGACGGGCATAGAAAAATAGTTAATTGTAATGGTTCAAATGGAAAAAGCGATCTAGGACGTCTAAATTGCGGGAACATATTGTTTCCAATCATTATTTATAATTATTATGTTTGTATAATTTTCATATAATGTAGAAGGTGTTGCGACAATAAAACGACAGAAAAAAATACAGTGATATAGGGATTAGTACTAGGCGTACTATTCAGTGTGTATTTTGTTTTGGTCTGTTTTTTGAGTCACTATTATAACTCTAAAAGAATAAAAATAATAAAATCCAGTGTTGCCATACCATAACAACGATGGGAAGACTATTTCGTAACGCACACTTTAAAATAATTTAGATTTAAATATTTTGCATCTGAGCAAATTTTGGGTCCATCGCTGCTTTCTAACAAACGTATATTTTTATATTACTTGACGGGTTGCATCACTTTATCATGTATGCTTTCCGTCCTTGGCTTCGCCCGTGGATATTTTCGAACAAAATAAAATATAGCACTCAGGGATAATGTAGCTTCTTTTAATGAAAGAATTTTCATAATCGGATCAGTGGTTCCGAAGATCACCCTCCATTATACCATTATACCATCTACCATATCAGAAGACCAAACTAAAACCCGAATGCATCGCAACAGTGAAATGACGAAATAATTAGTCAATTGGTCTAAAAACGTCGCCGAACTTAATTTTAATTGAACGTCAACGCTAAACACTTTGTCTAACACTTGATCTAATTTCCGTTGGCCAACATAAATCATTATGTGAGAGGCTAGCGGACTCGACAGCGTATAGATAATGCTTGTTGATTAATTATACCCACCTGGTCATGAACCGGTCTTGATTGAATCGGTTGAACGTATGGTGATATGTAGAGCTGGTTTTTAAAAGCGATTTCGTTCGTGTAGTTATTGAGCTTAGATTTTTAATTTATTTAGTATCTACCTGAGGCTTTATTTTTTATTTTAATCCCAATTGCAATTTGTAATCCTAATTCTACTAAACGCAATTCAAATTGCACGCATCTTTAGCAATCTTATTAGGTCACTTATCTAGTCCAATGTAACTCCAACGCTACCTAGTCCATTAAGATTTATGAAAAATACATTAAAAATTAAAAAAATATTTATTAGGTACTAACAAGGATAAATAACATTGAAAATATACAAAAAAAACCTATTTTACAAATCTTAACTAACTAAAAATTAAAAATATCTCATTCAATCTCAAAATATTCATCGTTGTCCAGCTGCATAGTTCCCATCACGCTAGCAGCATCACAATGATTTTGTCCCTGAGCCCCACGGACCTAAAGTATCTACAGCAAAAGGCACAAATAATATATTATGGTACTGATATATTTGTGCCTATTGTTGTGTCAGCTGATTCCACCGCCTTTCCTACTGTGAACAGTGCAGTAGAGGTGGATAGCTGTAAGTGTATCCACGCAAGTAGTATCCCATACTATCGACTGACCTAATTTCCATGAGACCACAATCATTCCGTCTGGTTGCTTAAATTACTAAATATAATTCAGCTCCATTGCCAGTAAGCCATCTATCTGTTCCTGGGTAGTTAAGTTCTTTAAAAAAATATATATATGAAGTTGTATGACAGAAAACAAATAGCCTAAAAAAGTTTTTTCCACTAAATCACACCTAACTTAATCGAACAGAGTTTCTATACTAATATTAAAAATTCGTAAAAGTTGGTTTTGTTTGTTTGTCCTACTTTCGCGTCAAAACAGAGCAATGGATCAATGTGATTTTTTGCACAGATATAGTTGGAAGGCCGGAGAGTGACTACAATCTACTTTTTATCCTGGGAACTTATGAATCTCAGATTCGTGGTATTATGATTAGGTACACAAAAATAAAATTTTACGAAAATTACAAACAGCTTTTCAAGCCTTGCGAAGCCGGGGCAGGTCGCTTGCCATATTCTTATATAAAATTGGTTCTTACCATTTTTATTGACATAACTGAAATTTCAAGTCCAACTTACGCTATAACCAATTCTGAGGAAGAAAAAAAACCGCCTTTACAACCAAAATGTGCTTTCCGATAGCAAATGCACTATAAAAAAAATATCCAAATCGCTTCAAGTCTATAAAATTTCAAGAGTTCTCGATTTCTCAAGGATCCCATCCTGACCTGATTACCATGGCACTATCTGGAAACTATACCCTTTCAAACAAAAAAAAAATCCAAAATTGGTCGAACATTCGAAACAAAAAGAAACATTCCAAAGAATTGAGAACCTCCTCCTTCTTTTGAAGTTCGGTTAAAAATAGCGCAATATCTGCAGAGATTATTGAACAGTGTGCACTGTACGCTTCGATCAACTTTTGAATTTATTCATACCGGTGATACAGCTAGTTCATATTTGCCTAGTATTGCTCTATATACTCTATAAGGTCTACATTTTATCGTGAATTTTCCGCCCTGGCTTCGCCCGTGCAGCCTATATTAACTTTCATCCCCTATTATGATCTTGAGTTCACACAAAAATACCATAGAAACCAATACGACTCGCGCGCTGGGGTTTCTGTACCATTTTTTTCGGTCAAAACTGTTTAGGTTTTCCTGTAAACTATATGGGAGGCCCTATATTCTCCATATTTTTCAAAATTTTAGACTAAAGATAAGATAAGATAAGGAACGGTCAATTTTCGTAGAATTTCTTATTATTTTTAAAATTATAAAAAACATATTTGTATTTCTTATAACGAGCCCTTTAATTTGATATGTCTTTGATTTCCATGGAAAAAAGTCCCCAAAATTAACCCTTAAAATCGAAATTCGATTATTTTCGTTATACGACATCAAACTCTATATATGTACCAAATGTCAACGTTTTTTTGTCAAGTAGATTCCGAGAAAATAAGCTGTGACAGACGGACAGACAGACACAAGAGTGATCATATCATAAGAGTTTCCATTTTTTCCCTAAAATCTTATTCAGACTATTACGAACATTAGGAAAATTTTGCCAAGTCGGTCCAGCCGTTCTCAAGTAACACGTTTACCCATGAACAGCATTTAATTTTTAGTCTTATAGATGTAGATAATAATAAATATTGTTAATCAAATCTTATATTTGTAATTTTATAGTCCGAGGTTTAGATTATTTTTAATATGGCTTAATAGGTATTTCCCGGATTATTTTTCCCAGTAATCCAAGTTATTTATAAAATTGCAAAAGTGTAACGTCACGATATGAAGTACCCGGTCCTCCGAATGATCTAGGCGGACCGTTCGTTACAAGAATTGGACGAATGTGTGGCCACCTTTATACCGTTCCATGAACCACTGAACGAATAAGTTTTTGGAACTAAGGAATATGAATTTAAATAGTAGTTAGTACAAAGTCTCCCGCCGCGTCTGTGACCTTTTCACGAAGAAACTAATGAACCGATTTTAATTCGGTTTTCACGAGTAGATACGAGCTGGAATGAGGTCGAGAAAAAAGTTAGCCCCGCAGTGAGTTTTCATGGCGTATGCTGTCTAATCCGTCAGAGACAACAAAATTATACAGAAAATAATTCTATAGAATAAAATTATCTAAAAAAATTCGTGATAGCATATATATATTTCTCTTAGCCGGGTCGCATATTATTATGATATATCTTTGAATAACCTATATGCTATAATATTCTCTGTGTGTGGGAGCTTGCTATAATATATATTATTATCTATGACGGGCTTTATAATTTGCTAAAGTTTTTTCACAATTTTAATTTTTCAACAGTAGGGTTAACTCTAGTGGTTTACTGTTATCTTTCTCATAACCATAAAGCCACTACGTAATTAAGCTGGAAGCTAATGATAGAATACCATGACTTCCAGCCACCGTGGCAATTTTTCTGTAAATGCAACAATTTCTAGTACGATTCCTATATGACGCAAGCACCCTTTATCACATTTTTTGATACAAGCATGTAGTCGCTACGTCAATGTTACGTTGACATCTACAGTTTTTCACTGATAACTCTATAACCAACCAATGCTTAATGATCACGCCTGAATCTCACCAGGGTGGACAGAAACTACAACCTATACCTAGTCTTTTCTCATCTCTATATCAATAAGTGTTTTTACTGATAAATAATTGTATTATTTAATACAGTTGAAACCGTTGTACTGAAACTGTGAGAATTTGGGTTCAAATCGTGGCAAAAAATGTCGACTTCTCGTACTTTTGAGAACACTTAAAACCGGTGCCACCTATTCTCTGTAATATGAGCAACTGGCTAAAAGTGGACACAATTACTTGTGGAGGTTGGTGCTTACAAAATTCAAGTAGTTAGATTATTTTGACATTTTAAAGCCATGATATCGAATGAAAATTGCACTGTGTTAACATACCCCAAAGTACGCAATTTACTTAAAAATACCTAAGGCGTGACCAATTTTTAAATGAAATATTTTGAATTTGTGGGTTTTCAAAGGTCTCTTATTACAGTTCATCACATTATGTTTTTAGGCGTTTTTATCACCCAAAAGTCGTTGATTTCAATGAAAGACAGAAGGGGTATCATGGGTTTTTTCAGGGGCACCCCACGTAAATGAGAAATCGCCATACCAAAGTATTGATATATTTAATTATCGCAGTAGAGATTTAAACAAATAAGCCACCTTGTTATTTACTATTCACGATAAGTGTCAGAATCACGTGTATTTTAGATAACAAATATCTTGTGACGTTGCGATACTATTTATTGTTATGTCTCTCCATTGCGTAGATTTTTTTAAGTAGGTAAGTCGTACATGTGACTGATCTAACCCTGATATTACGTATTAACTGTAATAGTTTAGATACATAAACAAAAAAAACGTAATTCCATCCATTTTGCTCATTTGAACACGTAAAGCAGCTTCTAAACGGGCCATATTTTTTTATATATCTCTGCAATATGTCTAAAACAGTATGGCTCTTGATCTTGTCTCGTAAACGGGCAAGTCGCATAAGGCACACAATCGGAAAACAATGGCTGACGAAATCAAACTCATCGCACATTTGCACAGAATATAGCAACAAATCGCGGCCTCACTAACGGCTAACTTCACGTCGCGTCAGAAAGAGATGCACATATGCTGCAGAACGAAATAACAGTCCGGCAAGCTACCTGCAATACATCATACATTTAGTATAGTCGCGCGGGCGCTCTCCAATCGGCAATGCAAAAGAGAAAGCGCATAGAAACGCGTATGTTAAAAAGAGACAGATAGACGAGACCGTTTTTTTAATACTGTAAAAGCCTGTAACAGCCTAGCGTCAGTCGTAAAATATCCTGTTTTAAAGTATAATTTAGTGTTTAGTAGATGTGATTAATTATGGTTACGTGTGCAGTGCCTGGATGTATCTCATCTTATATAAAAAATCCACAAAATTACAAATTTGCACCTTTTTACACGCATACTGATGTATTATTTTTTTTGTTATTTTTTGGTATCGTTCTAATCGCCTTACTAAACATGGTAGGGCAGGGCCACACTAAAAATATTTACGACGATTATTACCAATCCCGGGATAACAGGCAAGTGTGATGATAAATATATATAGTTACTTAACAAATGGTCTAAAACATTCTATGCCACCTACAAAATATTCTAACAGGAAAATAGTAATTCAGTAATTTAAAAAAATTTGATTGTTTGTCCAATTGGTACCTACATAACCGGGATCCGGGATCGAACCCAAGGTCTGCCAAGTTAATACCAAACGTCTTAACCACTCGGCCACCGACGCACTTGTACCTATGATTGTGGTAGGTTTATCTAACAGTAGCAGTTCTTATTAGCTGTAATCGATTCATAAGCCAAGTAAATGATATTTATTTATTTATTTTATTTTATTTTATTCTGGACAACAAACAACCATACAACAAACATTATTCGTGTTATAAGTATTACATCTCATACTAAGACCGGCTCATTTTTGCTTGGATATAGAGTTGCCAGGTGTTCGGTAAAAGCAGGCGGGATTCAGGCTCTTTGAACGCTTGTCCGACCTCCTGTCCGGCCAAATTAGACAATATCCTGCTTAAGCTTAGGATTTTTTAACCCAAATCTGTCTTTGTCATTATACCATTCACATTAACTTTGGTAATTTTTGTGGTGTTCTAGGTATTTGTAGTCTGTGGTCAGTGTGATGTACTGTACTCATAGAGTACTAAGCCTATGGAGGAGCCATAGATGGGCTCCCCCTTTCGCCAATTTTTTCCCCTTTGACCAGTTATACTGACCAGGTGCGCAGTAATAAGTTACCTTAGATTTCGTTGGTATCGTTTTGTGTCGCGAGACAGAGCTCTAATGTGGGAAAGACGATCTAGGGCGTCAAACTTAGTGTTTCCAATCATTAATTATAATTATTATGTTAAAAATACAGTGGTACAGGGGCTAGTACTAGGCGTTTACCTCCCCCCCCCCGGCCAAAAGTGGCAGAAAAAATTGTTCGATGATTGACACCCTTCAGGTCAATGATATACTATATAAACTGAGGTAGATGCGTGATTGACGCTCAAGCTATAGCAATGCAAATGAGAGGTAAGTGTCCCACTATAAATTTGGTCGCGCACAGTCACGCACAATCCTACGACTAGTGTACATGTCTCTCTTGAGTAGAATAATCCGCAAAAACATCAAGAAAAATTACATCTTGTGTGTTCCGCTTTTGCAGAAATTATACTGCAACTGTAAAGGATAGAAATGATATCTCATTTCATTGGTAAGTACAGAAATTTTATAATTATGGACATAACAATATTTTATTAATAATAATGCGCTGTTGCCAGTGCGCCGCTTGCCTGAGCGAGACGAACGATGCATTTTCTATGAGAGTGATAGAGAAGACGAAACGAAATGGCTGCGACAGACTCAGCGACTGATAATGGGGATGGTTGGCAATATCGGACCTGTCAATAAATTACATGAACCTATTTAAAAAAAATATATATTTTATTAAATGTACGGAAAATGTATATACATAATTATATTTACATTATTATAAATTTATATATTATATTATTGTTGTATGTATAGTTTTATGATCTTATTGTATTTATTTATCTTTTAGTCTCCCTAGAAGCGGATTAATAAGAGAAAAATGGATAGAGATAATCAGAACCCAAAGACGAGAATATGATTGGTTACCAAGTTTTTACTCTAAGATTTATATGGTGGAACGATAAAACCAGCAGTTTTGCGAAGTGGACATATTTTCACATTCTTTGTATATATTTAGGAAAAATATCTGTAACATTCTAAATAGTAGTTAATTGTATTTTGTTTAACTTTTTTTTGTATTATTTGTTATTTCTATATTTTTTGGAATTTGCATAAAAATATCTTGTTTTGAATGTATGTATAAACAATACGTTTGTATAAACAAACGTCACTGACTATATGACAGTTATTTTTTAAATATGTATCTATGTTGTAGTAATGTTTGTTGTATAGTTGTTTGTTGTCCAGAATAAAAAAAAATTTAAAGACTTAATTTTAAATTATACTACATAATACATAAATAAGTAGCATACTAATATCCTATACCAAGCCATAATCTACCTCTATGCTAAATTTCATTTAGAACTGTTCAGCCGTTTGAGCGTGATTGAAAGACATTATTACAATTATTTTTACATTATTACATTATATTTATTAGTAAAATAAAAGTTTTTTTAATTACATAGGTATTGTATATTTTATTATTATTCCAAAAATATTTCTAAGTAAAATATTGAGTGTTCCATTTAGACAATCTTCCCCTAGTTCCTCCGCGTCACGCGTCGATGACGTGTCGCAACTTAAAACATATATTTATCTCTTTTTAACAAATGGATTCCGGTATTGAGCTGTCTTTCTCTATCCCTTTCATCGCTTGAATATATAAACGTAAGTTATTAATAGGTAGCTATAGTATTGTTCAAGCTGTTTTATTATCTGTATTTAGTATGGGTATAACGTGTCTACTTATAGTACGTCATTGCTTCAGGTCTCCTTTCTTCTTCTTCTTCTTTTGATATATGGCAACAGTGCTGACTTTCGTCGCAATTTCTGCCAGTCTCCAGTGTTTAATCTTATGCAATAGTAAGCCTATAAATCGGAAGCTAAGATTATCCCGCCGACTGTGATATGTCTTATTAATCACTGACTAATCACAACCATCACAGCGCGGCCGGGATTAAACCGGATTCCACATCACGCCATGACGAAAACGCGTCCGGTCGGCGCCATGACCGGATGTGGAATCAGGTCTCCTTTGGTAAATACTCAAAGACTGTACTGTACTAGAGAGTGGCGCCCTCTGTCGGGTGTGGCATGAGTCACTTCATAATCAGCGATTATGCCGGATGTCACGTGGAACGACGCTTGTCTTCCAGGGTAATACTATTAGCGTGTAATGTACGTCATAATTCCCTTCTGGAATGACCGGCGGAAGTGAATCTTTAAATAAGGCAGCTACGAGACCGATGACCCGGTTTTTGCAGGCTTTTATCTCAGGACCGTTTCTTACTACATACCAGTTAAATTTTTATTTTACGATACGGTTATAACAAATTGTATTTATTTTCCGTTTTAATCCTTAGTTGTTACCCAAATTTACGGCCAAACTGACTGGTAAATCTTGCTTTCTGATTTTGAGTTCTGGCAACGCTACTTGGATGAGATAACAATGTCGACCTTGTACTAATTTTGTATCATACTTGAATAGCCTATTATGTAATTATGATTTATTTACTTAAGTGAAATGCGGTATCTTTAATATTTTATGTTTAGTTCAATTTTAAAAATACAGGTAGCATGTGGCACGATTTGGTTTTCCTGTAGACTATTAGCGAGGCCTCAGGGAGGGGAACGCTCAATTTTCTTATTTTCTTTAAAATAATTAAACTATGCATTGTATTACTTATAACGAGCCCTTTAATTTGATACGTCACATGCATGATTTAGGTACCTACTTGAAAAAATATATTCGATTTTGATTATTTATGTCCGTGTTTGGGTCATCAAACTCTACATATGTACCAAATTTCAACCTTTTTCGTCCAGTAGATTTGAAGAAAATAAGCTGTGACAAACGTAAGACAAGAGTGATCCTATATAAGGGTTCCGATATTTCATCGGATATACGAAACCCCAAAAATCTAGGATGTAACTAACCTTTTTCATAGTTTCATCCAAACTGTTTCAGCCATTTTGTCATGATTTCGCTTTTTTTAAGGGCCGTTGGTCAAGGTCATCTTATAACTGAGCTGAGGTCATCTTGAGCCGTATTTTCATTATTAAGAGTTCTAACCCTAAATAATAAAAATATGACTCAATCCAATTTAAAATAATAACTGTGTGGCAAGGAAATGTTGTGTAAATTTCCAGGATTAACTGAGATTTGCCATATTTTTGACAGTTATAAGATGACCTTGACCAATTAGTATGATAGTGAGGATATTTTATTTTGGTATTCCCTAACGGAAAACTGAAACCTAAGTCTTAACTCACGCTTATTTAATTTAATACTGTGTGCATAGTTGCTCATAGAAATCTATCAACTAATCAAGTCGCATGAGAACGTCACAAGGTATGACGTAAAGTTAAAATCATAGTTACATAAACAAATATTCCAATATCAATGACTCGTAGTTATTTACACTATGTTAGTAAACTGTAAAACTTCTGAAACCTTTATAGGTGTCTGTCAAACTCTATTTTCTAAAAACCTAGACACGTGAACTGATCTAAACGTAAACTTCTCCCAGAACCATTTCGCACTACCTTCCTGTACCCATTTTTAAATATTGCAGGGCCCTGGATATCATCTAGGAACAGAATACTTGTGAGGACAAATCAAACGAGCCCAAAAATTCCATGGGGTTTAGTCGTTTCGTTACAGAGTTCCTGTGGCCACCTTCCGGCTCCATCATCAGGATCCTAGATATCATCCAGGACCAGAGTACATGTGAAGATAAACCAAACAAACCCAAACTCGATGGGGTTACGTTGTTTCGTTACAGAGTTTCACTATCCACCTCCTGGCTCCATCATCGATGGTATCAAATTAATGTACTGTCATCCGAATTACATACACTTCCAAAGCGCCAAATCGATACGACAATAATTAGAAGTTGTTTAAATTCGACTACCAAGATAAAACGTGTAAAAAAAGTCTAATTTAATAATAATTTCAATTATTTTATTATATTTTTGTGTCAAACTGGGTTTACACTGGTGAGAGTTGTGGCGTAGTTTACCAGATACTATTTAGTACTCTATTTTGACTATCACAAAGCATTTACTGTTAGTAATACGTACTCTACCTTCGACTCTAGCAATACAATGTAAACCGGGCCTAAGAGTATATGACTATAGGCTTAAGAAACACAATGCATGAACAAAATACTATAGAGAGAGTGGGGATCGAACTTGATACCTAGAGGCATGTGACTGCGTAATTGATAACAAGGCTGTCAAGAATATAAATCGAAATTATTATTACGAATCATAAGTGGAAATTATTAATTTTGAAACACACAATCATCATGGACGATTTACCAATCTTTAATTTGATTTGTATTGACCTATAAAAACTCCAGCAAGAAGAGAAAACGTAAAAAAACAAAGTTTCATCCACAGTCCGTCCGTTATTACTGAGGATTTTGACTCCGACTCATCAGCTTCTCTTCAATTAACTTCCTCCATCGGCTGCGATCCTCTGCCTGATGAAGGATTGTAGTAATAGACATGTCAAGGTTTTCGGAAACTTGTTCGAACATATTGCACGAAGAGAAGGCAACAACTCGGAAAAGCTTCTGGTGATGGGTAGGATGGAGGTAGAAAGAACTCAAGGACGAAGCCCCAAAACGATGGTTCATAGCTCACACCCTGACCACACTTTATTCTTGTTTTATATATTTTTTTATAATAAAAACTATTTCTAACGACAAATAGAGCCTAAGTAAAATATATATAACATAATATTTACATTCGATTCGAATTCCATATATAAAACGATTTAGAGATTGTTCGATATGTCCCCTTGCACATAAGCTCTAAATGAGGTCTCCTTTAAAAGTTCGTGGTACGGCCCCTGACCTCACCTTGACCTTGCTCTCCGCTGCTTTACCGATGCTAACGGTCTCACAACCGCAGCTAGACAAACAAACAGACAAGCATACTTTCAGATTTATATTATTATTGTGGATAATTAGAGCTGAGGTAGATGTTCGTCCTACATTCACCCCACCATGTACCACCTTCCATAGACGGGCAGTCTCAGTAAGCAGTGTAATGTTGAAACAAACTAGTCGATACAAAGTTACCGGTCATCTTTCACTTGTTTACGTTCATTTTTACGATTTTATTATTACGTTTTTTTTTTTATTATGTGTGTGAATATTATTTTTGAATGTTTTTATCAGTATTGAATTGTGATTGAAATTTGACCCAATTCCTATTATCCGATTGAGCTGAAGTTTTGGATACAGCTTTGGTTTTTTATTTGAGTTAGTATGTGAAGTTTAAAAATATTGATAGTGAAATGTGAGAGTGAGTCACGATGTTGGCTGGCGAAGAAGCTAGCATAGAGATGGTCCAGCGTTGGTTACGAAAAACAGAGGACGATGTAGAATCAGAAGGTAAATAAATATTTTATTAAAGCTTTGAATGTTTGAAACAAAGTTGAAAGTTTTCAAATCTAGTTTGATGGGATCGCTGAATTAGGTCAGAAACATATAACTCTTTCGCTCCCTCGTGACATGACGGGTTTAATTCTGCCCGCGCTGTCATAGTTGTGATTAGTCTGTGATTTAAGACATATCACGGCATATACCTATTATTATACTATAAAGGCTATAATATACTTGACATTGGCAAATCATAGATTAACATTGGTGGAGCCACATTAAAAGAAGAAGAAGAAGTAAAAAAAACAGTCGAATTGAGAACCTCCTCCTTTTTTAAATCGGTATAAAATTAATTAAGTAATGTAACGGAATTAAAAAATATGCCATGAATCATGAATGAGATGATAGATAGGTTATAATTAGAGTAATCTCATGCCTGTTTTTCATTTAGAAATTATGAAAAACCAGTTCTCTTGTTCCATCCATAGGTACTCATAATTATCAGTATTGAAGTTGTCTTACTATATAAACTTCCCTAAAATAATTTCCGATATCCTTATTTCTTCACTAGCAATAGCATGGGTTAGTAAATTAAATATAAATTAAATATCCAAACTTAAAATATCAAGTACATCTATAAACTAACTAATCTTCTTCTTGTAATTACTTGATATTTCTATTGTCAATTGAATAAAATAAAAATTAAATAACAATAATATTTAGTATTTATCCTCCAAGTTTCATTAAAATTCGTTCAACCGTTGAGGCGCGGTTGAACAACCTGTATCTTCTATATAAATAACATCATCACTTGAGAACGGCTCGACCGATTTGGCTGATTTTATTGTGTTCGTAATTGTCAGGACAAGGTTTTTAGGGAAAAAAATTGGAATAGTTTCCTGGAAATTGGAAAATCCGGGAAAACTGAAAGTGCTTTTTTCTGTTGGATTTTTGTATGAACTAAGTTAATATGGGCTCCACGGGGGAAATCTAGTTTATAATAATAGTAGAATAATCTTTTGCTCATTGAAATATATCTTCTATTCACATTGTTTCAAAGAAAGGTGATATTATTTTTATTAAGAAAAATATTTTTATTACAAGAAATTAAAAAGATTTATAGTAGGTACCTTGCTAGTCACGTGTTTCGAGGTTGCGAGGTAACAAGAGGCTTGAGGTCTTTTCCATTATAAAAATGATAAAGACCTCAAAATAATCAAATTAAGGACAGTTTAAAAAGGTCATTACTTGATTCAGGAAATTGATGTTTATACAAGCTTCCATACATCAAAGCTGTCATAATTTCTTTAATTTACATTTACGTTTATTATTCAATTAATTCAGGGAAATAAATAACGAAAACTTTACTTCTTAGTTTATATTGTCTCATTTTGTATTTTTGAATGTGAAATCGTTTAAATTGTATAGAAGAAATAAAAAAATCGTTCTAGTGATTCTTATCCCGGCTAAGAGAATTTGAAACGCCTACTTTTTTGGTTACATTATTTTTGCAAATAAGAATATATGCTAATAAATTAAAAACAGCCTAATTACCTAAGTATTTTCATATATACGTAGTTACTGGGAGAATTACTTGCGATACAAAGTAGATGAATGTTTATTATTTAGATTAATTTCTATTTCAAACCAATATATGAAAAAGATTGAAAATTATTTTTTCACGGGTTGCCATACGGCTCCCGAAACTGTGTTATCGATCCCAAGGTACCCAGCTGAAGACAATTGAAGATACCTAACTCTATGCAAATATTACTCAAAATTACTAGTATATATATTTAAACAAAAATTAAATGCTGTTCGTTGGTAAGCGCATCACTTGAGAACGGCTGAACCGATTTAACTATTTTTTAAATATTCGTAATAGTCTGAATAAGAGTTTTAGTGAAAGAAAAAATGGAAAATTGCCTGGAAAATTGAAATATTTGTGAAAAACTGAAAGTGCTTTTTTCTATGGGATTAGGTATTGTATGTACTCAAGACTAGTTTCTAATAAAATATGAATTTTCAGCTCTTAGAAAAACCAAGCTTCAACATTTTCTTTATGAGCTCATAAATCTTCATTCATTACAATGATAAATGCAAATTCACTCTAAAAAATGTGTTTTCCAATACGACTCACTCAAAACGTAACTCTGACGTCGACAAGTATCTACGATGTACTTGTTATAGGATTGACATGTCAATGATAATTTACTTTATTAGTGTAAATTACTTACTAACGATATACGAGATTGAAACAACACTTGCAATGAAGCAAAAAATCACACTTTTAAATTCTAAATTTAGTTTAATTATTTGTAATTTAACCTTCGTCAATTAAATAAAAAGTTTTTCGCTTAATAATGATATTTTTTACTCCGCGATAATATGATGAATGGAATAGAAATCTAGCCTTACCAAAAGGTCCAAAAGTAGGTACCTACATACTTATCCTTCTCTCTATATTATATTTATTAATATCATTCAAATCTGTTTAGCTTTTACAATAATACGTAGGGTCCGAGATTTACATTGATTGAATTTATACACAAATGCTCTATATTTCGTTATTTTCATCTTGAGATATAACTTTTTATATTGTTTGTCTGTTTATTTGTTCTTTTTTCACGTCAAAACGAAGCAAATGGGGGTAGGCTTTATACGCACACACAGAGATAGTTGGGAGGATCGAAGTGTGACATCAGTGGTCGGCTACTATTTACCCCGAGAAAATATGTCATTTCCCGGGAAAATTCAGTGCGAAGTACATAACTCCCCTATAAAAGTAAATGGCAAACACTCTACGATATAATTTATAATGACAGGTATTTTGGAAATTAGGTTTCTAAAATTACGTTAAAATCTGTATCTATGCATATAAATTACGTCATTATTCCTAATCGCGGGCAACTTGAACGCTAGACTGGAAACGCCCATACAAGTTCAGTAGACTTTATTTACCTAGGCAATTCACCTCGGTGAATAAGTCATCAAATCACCTAAGACACTTTTAAACACACTTTGCACCCAAATTTTTGACCCCTTATAGCTCCTAAAGTATTGACACAACACTAAAAATGTATATGACATATTTGTAGATAATTTAATGGGGTTAATTTATGTAGAAGTAATCGTAATGATATTATTAACTGTTTTCGAGATATGAGCTAAAAACTGAAAATTGGGACATTCCACCCCCTCCCCCACCGCCGGCTTACCCCCCACCCTCGGGTACTTTTAGTATGTTTATCAGGACACCTCAAGGAACATCTGTACCAATTTTCAAAACTACGCGAATTATTTCGTCAGATTTAGTTAATTGTATTTTGTGATTCGGTCTTTGTCGGAAATACGAAGTATGACGAAGATTTATATGCGCACTATTACTTTGGTCGTACTGTAACCCATTTTTCAAGCCACTTGCGTCTACAGTGGCTCCCAACCATCGTATAGAGCGTATTCTAAGCACGCGATACTTTTCGGTTCAAGTTATTTGGCGAGAGTTATAAACTATAATTGGTACCTTTGTCAACAGGAAGCTCGAGTGGTTCCCCCGGCGCCCGCACAGGTCGTCGATCTTCACTAGCTCTCACGCCGGAGGACGAGCCTCTAGTTGACGTCGCTGTAAGTACGCACTTTAAACCTAGCCTGCGCTTAGGGTTGCCGGATGGTCGGGATTCGTCTGGATTGTCCCGACTATTTATGTGATGTCCAGACTCCCGACAAAGTACCTACAACATGTCCCGACAAATAGCTTCTTGTAAAGTTCTTAACAAAACCACAGACAAAACAGACATTTAAAATTACCGCGCGGTTTCAAAATCGGTTCTCGGAAAAGTTAAGTTTTTTTGTCATTATTTTAATTTTGATAATAAAAAGTAACATTTAGATTTGTAATTTTTATTTGTTCCGACAATAATCCCAAAATCCCGACGTTTTTAAATTTAGCCCAGATATTTTAGTCTTTCCATCTGGCAACCCTACTTGCGCTATATGTTTTAACCATAGACAACATAAAACTAGTGTTTCAACTGTGCTTTCAAGTATTGTCGACATTGGAAAAAATCCTGCAATATCTATACCTACTACTCGCCATGCTTCTCGGCACGGTTCACCAATTTTGAGATAATTAACTTCTTCAATGTGTCACTGTATTTAAATTCTTTAAAAACCTAGACTGCGACACTGGCAGATTCAAAAGTACTTAAAGTGTTGTTTTATAGAGAAGACAACATGTGACCTTGCCACCTCCTGATTATTAAGCATAGGTGGCTGGTCCATGAATGCGCGCGACTGGCAGATCATAATACAGTCCGCCAGTCGCGCCCGTAGAGATGCTTTTTCACGCTTCGCTTGAAGGACCCCAGGTTGTAGAAAGGAGGAAATGTTTTCTTGTGATAAAAATCGTGATGATATGTATATAGATAAAATAGACACAATTAATAAAACACTTATTTTAGCGTATTTAAAAATTCAACCCCTAAGCGACATCATGAGGTAGACAATTAGGTACAATGTAATGCCATTTATTCTGACACACCTCTTTCACCTCTATTATGTTCGTTTGGCGATTCCGCGTTCTTCGAACGTTGCTTTCAATAAGCAAGTTTTCAATGTGTTTAACTTTCATCCTCTATCCCTTAGAGTGGGCTGGATTAAAAAAAAGTTGCCTATTTCCTTCTCTACTCTAGGGTTCAAGTTTTCTCCTTACCGTATTTCATTAAAATCGGTTTAGTGGTATAGCCGTGAAAGCGTAACAGACAGACGTAGTTACTTTCGCATTTATAATATTAGTATGGAAACTTCGCAGATATTTTGTCATAATAGTAGTATTATTGATAATGAACAGGTATTTGATTATCAATAGATACCTTAGCCTATTAAATATTTTCATGATTATTTGTTTTTTAAAGTAGACTCTTATTATATCGTTTCCGCCCACGACTTTGTCCATGTTTGAAAGATCAAGATCCGAAAATCAAATGCAAATATTATATTTAGTAGAATATTAATAGCGTAGTGGGTTTTTGTGCGTTGTTCGTCATTTTTTCAAGTCTTGTTTGTTATTTAATCATGTCATAATATTTGTGTGAAATATTTCCCATCATACATACATGTCTGAATGTTTGTTGTTAAAACGGATGGATGGATTTTTATGAAACTTTCAGCAACCTTTGTGGATGCTCTGCCTTTAGTTACGAGTTCATGAAAAACATGCTTATAACCTTGGGTCCTTCAAGCGAAATGTGAAAAGGCATGTCTATATAATATTGAATATCATCATTGCGACTTAATATAATAGTAGACTCGCCACCTTTGTTTAAGAGCTCTCTTGGTCGCGTAATCAACTAAAAAACGCACCCAATATCCGAGCAAAAGAAGTAAATATAGAGAACGAAATTTTCCAAACAAAATCGGTACAATAAAATACACAAAACGGACTTCGGAAGTCGGTTGAAAATATGCGTGAAATTGATGACTATCAGGGCTTCATGAAACCTAGGTGTAGCTGATATTGACATATTTTTAAATATTGAGTATAGATAATTTCTTATACTTTAAGGATCCATTAACTAGAACTTGTTATTTTAAGTTTTGTACAATACTTGAATTGCTGAAGTCCGTTTTTCTATGGGACAAAAGTTATGAGGCGTCTCCTTAACACCAGGCAGTGGTAGTTTCATTAGCTTGTCTTACAAACAAAAATATAAATATGAATAAAATGTTTTTAAATAACTTGTAATTTGACCTTAAGAATGTGCGTCGCCGCTTTGTCTTCTTAGCCTCTCTGACTATTTCTGCCTAATAATATTACATTACATTACAAATTGCAATTTTAAAACAAATACCTACCTACTTTTCCGTTAGTTTGCCTTCTGCTAAGGTACTTAACAAACACATTATTTGGGAGTGTGTTTAAAAGTAAATTGTTAGGTAGTGATTTTGTGAATGGTTATTGAATTGGCAACGATGAAGAGGGTAATTACTGCTTTTAATTATTTATTTACTAGTCTAGCTTTTCCCGGTTACAATTTAGTTACAAAAAATTTAGTAAACGCAATGATAGTTACGCTGAAAAGTAATTGTGGTGCAATTTTGACTGTAAATACACATTATATATTAGATACCTATTAAAGATTCTTTGCTACTGCAGACTATAAAACTTACCAACATATATTGTAGGGTAGAGGTGTGTTAATAGTAACAAAAAAAAATTTAATTGACAATCACTTTTAAATATTTTTTTGTCGCATTACTTGTCAGTTACTTATATGTTTTAATATTTTCGCTTAGCTGGATCAAGTTGTAGTGTTACAATTGCAACATTAAAAGGGTCATAATTATAAAAAAACTAAAATAAACAGAAATAAAATAAAATACTAAAATCTTAGTAAAATAAATAACATTTAGGTATATTTATTACAAACAAATTTTCTTCCGTAAAAACCGAATTAACACGTATGGACACAGCACATGCCACTAAGAGCTACTAGGTATAGAATATCAATAAATTTTAATGTCGCGAAAAAACTGATTTTACAATTGCCCCCTTGTTACTACTGACACACCTTTCCTCTATCTATAAAGGAGATATATTCCGCACTGGCGTCAATTTATTCCCCTGGCTTGATTCCCTGACAGGGGCAATTTTTAATATACATAAACTTTCTTCGAAATATGCAGATCGTAACGTTCTTATATTATCGCTAATATGCTAGCGACCCCGCCATCGGTTTCACATGGGTACAATATGGGTTTACCACAATTAAAATACGCTTATAACTACTTATCTATAAGAGTATAAGAGATAGACATATCATGCTACCGCGGACTTTGTTGTAGATAATTATCAATCATGAATCAAACTATCTAATAGTGAAAACCGACAATATCCGTTCAGTAGTTTTTGCGACAGACAGACAGACGCGGCGGGGGACTTTGTTTTATAATATGTAGTGATGATGCTATTTACAACAGTTACATGGTCGGAGTCCTTGGCAAATACTAGTGTTAAATTAAAGCAAATTCCCATGTACCTGACTGAGATTGAAATAGAATTGCTTTCGGAAGTGAGGGGAATGTGTTAGCCTAAGTGAATGTCCATTTGCTGAACTGGAATCTTCATCTAATAAATTGCTTTCTACAAAACATACTGTGTTAGAGTTGTTTACGGAAGACGTAAAGTCACCGACAGTGAAATCTGACCCGCCGTAAGAATATATTTACATAGAGACATTATCCTGTAATACAAGTATCTATCTATCTATCATCACGCCTCTTATTCCAAAACAGAGTAGGCAGGGTAGGCCGAGATAAACGAATGCCATTTGTTACGACCCTATCTCTTTCGTTTCTTTTATATTCATCATTCCTTTTATATATGCTCGGCAATTTTGTTTACCTACTTTTAACATTGCCTTCGGTCAATATTTTTTTATTTCTTCAATAAAAGTACACCTAGATCGTCCTCTGCCAGCATATTTACAGCATTTCGTTTCTGCCATATAAACCTTTTTAGTCAATATTTCATCCTTCTTTTTCAACGTGTCTGAACCACCGTAAACTACTTTTCCTTGTTTTAATCACAAAATTATGTTTCATTTCGCATTCTTCTCTAATGACATCGTTCAGGGAGCAGTCAATACACTTTACATCACATATTCTACGTAATGACCACATTTCCACTGGATATCTTACATTCTTCTTATTCCATACCCAAGTCTAGCGTATGTCTCTCTCCTCAATTTTAGTAAGAATTGTACAATTATGATTAATCTTTACCAATTTGACATTATTTGAATGATTATTGAATTAAAAACATATGTACATAATCCGACAAACCACACTTCCATCTAAATATACCTCAACAGAACTGGCCACTCGTTAGGTGGTATAGCCTCAAAAATACCATCGGCTAAACGAGGCAGACTTGGTCTTCCGCTGGGTAGCCTTGAACCGTAGCACGGTTTCGGGAGCTGTAAGGCAACCCGTGAAGAAAGGAAAGGAAAGGATTTATGAAACCACAATTTTTATAAAATCATCCAAAAGTACGTCAGTTTAATAGTAGGCATAGTAAATATTGGGATCACGAACTTTATTTGGCTGCTTGTCTACTTAATTTGATAGTTTGAGTTTCTTAAATCAACGCTGAATGTCAGTCTTATCACGGAATTAGCAACTGCTGTCAAAACGCAACCAAACTCACAACCGAGGCTAGCGCCCTACCGAACACCTAAGGAATTAAAAAAATTACAGAAATAACAGTCGTTGATGAAATTGCCACTTATTTTCATACTATGAATGTCATTTACTTGCGAGCAATTTCAATTTTGCAGTTTTTCGGTAGGTAAAGTAAATGTTAAGGTATGCTGAATCCAAAACCGTTTCGAGATATTGGTTTAATAATCCGTTTGTCTTTATTTTTTCAAAAACAAATAATTTACTTAACCTACATTTCACCTATGAATGACGTCATTATATCGGCTAAATATAAGCAAAATATTTACTTGTCAACTTGTCAACCAATATTACCCTGTTACTAGATATACTACTATTTCAGTAGTTTTTATAACTAATCTAGTTTATTATTTAGGAAGAACGTTAAAGCATTTTTTATGGTAGGATATTCTTTGACCTTTGTATATATTTTGTATCACAACAACTGCAGACTACGGTATAAAAGCCGTAAAGATGTGTTTCTTTGTTGTTGTTTTAATATGTTTTATGTAAAAGTGGTAGGTTTTGGTAGATTTTGTAGGATTTAGAGACGGCAACACTATTGTTTGGTAAATGTCAAAGTCAAAGAACACAGATGTTCTTTTTTCTGTACCAACATATCAAAGGTATTGAAGTATTCAGCCGACAAAATAACGTCATCAGTGCCAAAACTTTGATAATTTATTATAAAAAAACTACTGTATAGAAATCAAAAATATTCAAATTAGTTTCTCAAAATAGCTTAATCTTTAAAATAAAAATATAAAAATCGTACCTTAGCTTTTACTTTACATACCGAATTGCCGTCACACGGCTGGTTATTAGATGCAAATTGTGGATAGGCTGCTTTGTAGTGCGGATATCACATTTTATTAAAGTAAATTAATTAACTTCATACTGAAATTAGTTAAATTCGTAATTTTTAGGCACACGTTTTTGAGTGACTTTTTGTTTCCCAGATGAGTTTACCTATATTTTCCGCATCTAGTTTCCTATGTTATATGACGGAGTCCACAAGTCTTCGTAGACACAGTGTGTCCAGTTACAAAGTACACTATATCAAGTGTAGGTATATTATAATATCTAATTCTGTTTTCTATATAAATCACAGTAATCACTGCGACATCATTTGATAAAAGAACATTGATTGTTAACGCTTATCTTCAAATTATCAGCTACATTTCTATGAAAATGTAAGGAATTGAAGTAGTTTAGTGTGGGTACTTCGTGCGCGCTGGTGTCAGTTTTATTTTTGACTTTGTGTTTCTTGGTGAATTGGAATTTATATTGATTTGTCTACTAAGATTGGACCCTTACCATTAGTTTTTAAATTTTCTTAAAAATTTGATTTTTATGATTTTTAACAAGTAATAGTTAAATCGCATTAGATGTGGTGACCATAGTTTGATATATAAAACTATCAATAAAGATTTGCTTGACGTTATCGGCCCAAATCATCAAGACTAATCAAACTACTGTGCGTAGCCTAGAACAAAATGATAAATTTTTATCATTTTTAGTACAGAAATTTTAATTAGACACAAAATATTAGGAACAGTTGTGATTTGAAGTCATTAGAACTGATTTACTATTTCTATCAAGATAATAATAATCAGGGGCCACAGACATATTTTATCGCACAATGAAAAAGTATTATCGACTAATACAGTGTTTAATTACTTATAAAGTATTTCCTTATCTGTGATTTACAAAAACTAAATATTTCCATAAAGCTTTAAAATTATTATAAGAATGTGGAATAGAAAAGAAGAAACTAATAATACATCGATTGAAAGCCGAAGTGTGAGCACTGATTTGTCTCCAAAAACTAAGAAGAGTTGTTGGGATCGATTTAAAAGATTATTTGAGGACAGAGGTTTTGACTTAGAATACGAATATACAGATACTAGAAAAATAACAGTTTCCAGAAATATAAGAGAAAAACAAAATGAAAATGTATATTCTATTGAAAGAAAAATATCGTACTCAAATTCTTCTATGACTTCGGATGAAGATGATTTAACAGAAGTTAGAAATTTTTATGATCAATTTACAACTGCCTCAGACAATGTTGATAAAGAGGATTTTAAGAAGATTTCTAAAAATCGTCATAGGGTGTCTATGAGACCTAGTATGTATCTAACAAATATTGTTGAAGAAATTAGTAACAGTGACGAAGACTTCATTATGGATATGTCTGACTTAGAACAAGTAAGTAATGCTTTATTACAATTAAAAATTGATGAAAATTAAACTAAATATCAGCTTACAAAAAAACTCTGGATATGCGATCAATAAGTACATTGACTTCGTCATCATCAACCTTTTAAGATCCACTGCTGGATCATGGTCTCCCTCTAGTGCACCATTTCAGTGGTGCTCATTGAGAGGAATTGCCATAGTCACCACGCTTGACAGGCGGGTTGGTGACCGGACGCCGCTTTACGTGCCCTCCGGAGCACGAGGTGTCGATTTAAGCACATATTCTTAAAGAAAATTGGTGCTTAGCTTTTGGCAAGGGGTAGAGAATTCGAACCCGGGACCTCCGGTTTCAAGTCCACCGTCCTACCAATTAGGCTATCGAGTACATTGACTTACCACTCATAATATTTATACACCTTTTTTATTGTCTATTCAACAAATGGGTTGAAGTATACAATATCCCACCAAAAACATAAATGTGAAAATTTAAGCCATGTTCAATAGCTTTACAGCTATTACAGCAATAGCTAGTACAGTTTAATAATACAAATGTCAAAAAATACCTACTCTAGCACTCTTATTAATAAACTCGAATTAGCGACGTTGTAACTAAACTGTGTTTCGTCTCCGTCTATCATAATGAATTGCAGATTTGTTAGACGGAGACGAAATACATTTTAGTTACTACGTCGCTACTTCGAGTTTATTAATAAGAGTGTATATGTTTTATTTTTTGCACTACAATTATTTGACAGTCTTGGTCTATGTGTACTCTTTTTATCAAACTACTACTTAGGGCTTTCTGTACAGTTTTTAATATCAGCCGGAATTATTTTATGATTACTGTGATGATTTATACACATAAACCTTCGTTCGCACAAACAGAATTTTAATTTTAAAAATTATCAAGGACTTTAGGCCAAGGCAGGGAATTATAGTCAGGGTCTCCATATATAAACATTAACTAAGTAATCTATAATTAATTATATACCTTAGTATATCAATTATCGGACATCGCATATCTTCATTATTGAAGCATTCTCTTCCACAGCGTAGCAGATTCCTAAGTAATTAGATTAACAGTATTGAATATCAGTAGGAACTAATTTTCACAATACTAACATAACCTATATTTTACAAGAAGTAAGTTTGAGAGTAAAATTCGGCAATATTTCATCGTTTTCTACAACTGCTCAATAGCACAAATATGAGAACAAATTAGTGCAATTTTTAGATCGTTCGACTTGAAACCTAGACTAGAAAAAACCGGCCAAGTGCGAGTCGGACTCGGGCACGAAGGGTTCCGTACCATTATCTATAAATACGGGGGGGGGGAGGCACGTTTGTTGTATGCTAGCCCCCCTTAAATATAAATTTTATTTTAATTTAATTATTTCTTTTTAAAGTGAATATATAACTAAATATTCTTTGAATATTGCCGTTTTTTTTATAGAGAAGACGACATGTGACCTTGCCACCGCCTGATTAGATCTGCGCGACTGGTAGATCGTATTACAGTCCGCCAGTCGCGCCCACTATGCCGGCCCGTAGAGATGCTTTTTCACGCTTCGCTTAAAGGACCCAAGGTTGCCGTTATCAATATCGAGCAAAAACGACCAAAAAAAATCACGTTTATTATATGGGAGCCCCCTTAAATATTTATTTTATTCTGTTTCTTAGTATTTGTTGTTATAGCGGCAACAGAAATACATAATCTGTGAAAATTTCAACTAACTATCACGGCTCATGAGATACAGCCTGGTGACAGACAGACAGACGGCAGATCCTTAGTAATAGATTTTCCGTTTTTACCCTTTGGGTACGGAATCCTAAAACCCAAGCAACAATTCTTTGGACGGCTTCTCGTAGTTCGGAGACAACATAAAGTCAAGTGTCCGACGTGTCCACAATTCTGAAAATAATACATAGGTCTAGGAGACAGACTTGCTACCTGATGGGCAATTGGTCACACATCACAATGAGACTAAAACACTATAGATATTGAATACTTAATTATTTCCTACATCATATGGCTTTGTCCCTCTAATGGTGACCAATTTCATGAGAGCATCAAAAGGGTTTAAAAGCTTCACAATTCAAATTGTCCTATTGACATTTTGCTCGAGTGCTCTATTTTGAGAGAATAATAGCTATAGAGGTAATTTCCAACCTCAAAACAGATAATAAGACTAGAAGTGGGATGTGGCGGGACACGATCCCGACTGTGTTGTAGGTGCCATTAGATCGCAGTGGCAACGTTTCACGATGTAAAGTTTGTAACATTTATAGTCGTAGGGCTAGGCAGAAATAATAAATTGCCATTTACTACGAATCCTGCTGACTTACAATCATTCACATTGCCTTCAATCATCAAGTGTTTAATGTGTTCAAATTAAACCTCGCAAAGTATTTGGTGGACTTATACAGAAATACACAGATAACTACTAAACGTAAAATTAATATATGTAGGTACATACATAAGGCTATTTCAGTTCCATCACTTACGTATGCTAGCGAAACTTGGGCATGGAATAAGAGGCATGAAAGTAAGATAAATGCATGTAGAATGTGATGTATGACGTATTGACCGCATTCGGAAAGATAGTTTGGCAGAAGTTAAAAATGCTGACAGAGAACGACCTAGGTGTACTTTTATAAAATAAATATTGATTGAAGGCAATGTTTAAAGTAAGTACACATAATCGCGAATGAAAGGTATGATGAATATAAAAGTCGCGAAAGAAGTATGTCAGGATCGTAGCAAATGGCATTTGACTGTCTTTGTGTACCCCTCTAGGGATAAAGGGCGTGATGCTGATGATAGAGAG
This sequence comes from Nemapogon koenigi, assembly GCA_963924495.1. NCBI lineage: Eukaryota > Metazoa > Arthropoda > Insecta > Lepidoptera > Tineidae > Nemapogon > Nemapogon koenigi. Next base: position 7,985,522 of record OZ004646.1, read on the forward strand.
ATAGACATACATCGCTCACATACCTACTCCACGTAGAGATTGTATTATCATAATTAGTTCTAAACTTCCAATATAATTTCTATTGAATTGAACATTTCCAATATTCCGTGGTAAATATTTCAAATATGAAACACAAAACTTTTAGTATTGAAATTAATACATATAGGTACGTCTCTGTTAATAATGAATTGATAGAAAACTTTGGTTGATATTATAATTTTCGATTATTTGCGTAGTTGGTAATTAGTTTAAAATCATAATACTGTAAAACCCTGAACTCTTTTCCTTAGATCTTTTAATTAAAATTAAGAATCCTGAGAATCAACATTTACCTAAAAATATAATTTGTATTTGATTATTTTTATGCTTTGTGAATTGTTAATTTAATTTCCGTCTCAGCTGAATACATTTAGTTAAAAACAAATCAACGAACAAATTAAGTAAATTTTTCTTTTTGCTCTAAGAAAATCTAATTTCTTTTGTGAATTTTAAAATTGAATAAACAATTGCCCAAATTCTATTATTTTTTTCTTTAAAAGGCCGCGCTTTTTATCTCCACTTGGATTAAATATGCCTTATTTTTTTTATTTTAGGACCTCTTTCACAGTATGTGCAGCTATAAGTGCCTAATTTTTTATCCACATGCTAAATTAAAATAAATAAAACAAACCCGTTGAGTAAATTTATTTTCTTTCAAAAATGTATTTAAATATAAATAACAAGAAATAAATAACTAACTAATAAATAATCAATTTAGATGAGCGCTGAAAAGAAATTGAATATAAAGAAAAATATCATTTATATAATCTATAACGTGTAATCACTATATATAATGTAGTGGTCATAGTAATACACACTCTGTGAAAATTTCAAGTGTCTACCTATTACGGTTCAAAAGATACAGCCCTGTGACAGGCGGTCGGACAGGCAGCGGAGCCTTAGTAATAGGGTTTCCGTTGGCACCCTTTAGATCCGGAACCCTAAACATGGTCAACACCCCTATTGAGTAAATTGATATTTAGGTATTATGGTATTTGAAAATTATTTTATAAATCTTATTTACCTTTCCTTAAGCACGCGCAAATTTAGATGTAATGAAATAGAATTGTTATAACGTTTTATTTGAACGTCTCCAAAAAATTCCTTTCTACGTCAGCAGTATTTTTATTTAAATGAGTTTCATAACTCAGATGCATTGCATGAATGATGAAAGATTGACTAAAAAGGTTTATATAGCAGAAATGAAAGGAAGTGCTGGCAGAGGAAACATAAGGTATGATGAATATAATAGAAGCGAAAGAGGTATGTCAAGATCGTAGTAAATGGCATTCGATTGTCTCTGCTTATGCCTTTTGGGATAAAAGGCGTAATGATAGATGTAGTATGTTGGATATTTCTAATATGGGGCATTCGATCCGTATATAAATAACTAACGGTTTCTCACGTAGTATTATTTCAGCAACGACAATCCAATATTGATTGAAACTATTCCTAACATTTTCTCTGCTAGCAGTTAATAAAATCGCAATTCTGTACTGAAATACATTTTATTATACTTAATGGCTATTATTTCTATGTGACCGTTTTAAGCCTGAATTCTCGTGGTTTAATGCAACCAAATTGAATGAAAAAATGTAAATCATTTGTTTGTATCCATACATTTCTGCTCCTTTCAACTAAACTGATTTTTGATTGATTTGATTTGACAGAAAACAAAGAATAAGTGTAGGGGATTTACACACACTTGCATGACCCACATACACGCACATGTATTATTTAAACGAGCGCGGGCGCACTTCATAATATATATCTAGCTGCCTGTACCGCGCTCCTCAGGCGTCGATAACAGTTTGCCTTAATTAGTCCTTACATTAGTTAATATAAATTAAGTATTAAACAGTTTAAACCATCACCCTTCTTTACTTTATGAACACGCAACCTGGGTCACCAATATAGTAGAAATCAAATATTCTACATAGGTGACCCCGACGTTATCTGAACACGCAAACTTCTGATTTGATAGTGATTTCTAATGCTTCAAATGGCATATAAAGCGGTCGTCTGCAGTTCTGTTCATATTTGTTGATAAACTAGGAAATTCTAGGTTTATCTAGGAATATGTTTTAGTAATAAAATAGAGGAAAGATTATCGATAGTTTTCCGTCGTTCCGGAGTTAATTATTTGCCCTTAGCAAAAAAAAAATGTCACCAATTTTCTTCAAAGAATTCGAAGGGCTTTTGAAAATAATAGATACTTGAGTGCAACGATAGGCTTGCCACCACTGTTCTGTTAGTTTTTTTACCTAACTACGGTAATGAAAAAATACGTTATCATGTTAGCAATCTATGCTAATTTGTCTTCATCTGTTCCCTGAGTTTATAGAACAATATCTCAGCTATTTAGATGTTCCTACTATCAAAAGTATTTTGAGCAAAATGCTTTCACTACAAACTTACAAACTTTACCTCTTTATAATATTAGTATAGACTAGATGACCGTTCAAAAACTTCGCACCGTTAGTTCAATTAATCTCCAACAGATGACGTCTTTTACAAAATACATAAAGTAGTCTAATTTTAAATTGATTTATTTGATTATTTTCCTTCATTAGAGGGGAAAATTATCTTCAAAATGGCGTATTAAACATTAACTTTGATATGACGTACCGACAAAAAAACACCCTTGAGCAATAATATATAGAGATAGTATAGTATACTAGTCAAAACTTCTATTCCGAATTTCTGACAAATGAGGTGCCGTTTGTCTTCGTCTTAATACATTGCCCTCTAACTTCTTCCTCTTCCACTTTTATTCTTTCGGCTTTTGGAGATTTTTTCTAAATTAAAGGTAGCCTATGTATATTATGTAGCATAGCTAGTCGATCCGTTAGTTCGCACATAACCGAACATATAAACAAACAAAGAGACATTTGCCTTTTAGCTTTCCATTTAACGTTTATGGTCCTCAATAAACCCCATAAAACCTTAAATACTACATACAACAATCCAACGATCATGAGTAAAAGGAATACTCCCCAACGCACATCGTCGGAAAATTGCATATATGCCAATCTATTAAATATTTTCAATGGCGCGATACAGGTTTCAATGAGTTAGTAACGAAGCGACATCTATCGACGCAGTGTGCCGCCACATGACTCCCTTCCCATACCAGAGGTCGATACAGTATGAAAACCAACATCCATGTGCCTAGCTTTGCCAGCTGTGATGGACTGCGCCACTGGTTGACTGTATCGCGGCTGAATCACCTGTCGTGATGTATGACCTGTCGTCATGTCGGCGGTCTGGTCAGTGGGAAGTGGAAGTAGGATGCGGGGCATTGCGGGGTCAGGAATACAGGCGTGTTCATACGGGGACACCAATATAGAAATGGCAATACATACAACAATCCAACGACTATGAGTAATAGGAATACTCCCCAACGCACATCGTTGGAAAGTTGCATATATGGCAATCTATTAAATATTTTCAATGGCGCGATACAGGTTTCAATGAGTTAGTAACGGTGCGACATCTATCGACGCAGTGTGCCGCCACAGATCTATATTTTATTTTCAAATCGGACTGACTTTCTGAGGTTAGCACGTTCAAACATAGAAATAGACTTTCGCATTTACACAAAATCTTGTTCGAAACTTTCTTGTTTGAGCTTTATAACTTTTTTTTCCTATTTACGGGTTGCGTTACAGTTCCCTAAACCATGTTATCGTTACCAGGGTACCCAGTGTAAGACCAAGTCTCCCTCTTTATCCGATGGTATTTGTGAGGCTATATCTAACGAGTGGCCAGTTCTGTTGAGGTATATGTACCTAGTGGAAAAACCTCTAAGTGTGGTTTGTCTGATTATGTATCTACATACGTTTTTAATAATAAAAAACCCATTGGTACATTTATTATCAATGTCAATGTGTTTTATATTTATGGTGCATGTATATTGAAATTGACTCTTTGAGATGGGTAGACCTAACCAATATCGATTGAAAAATAGGAATCGATCCCGTCCATCAAAGCCGACATAAAATTGCCCTTGCCCTCAACAGCACTTCAGGACCTTCGATTTAGTCCGGGCTTTATTGACGCAGCGTCTGGGGGAATTTTCATTAACTGGCTTGAGGGGATTTTCACTAATAGAGTGATTAGGGCTCGTTCTTATGAGTATTTGATTTTGTTACTTTTGCTTTGACTATATCACTAATCTGTCTTTGTTGCGGTTACCACTGTTACATAGGTTGACACACCAGGACTGTAGGAGCTGTTAGGAGCTGAGGACTAGGAAACAGTTAGCCCCAGCGAGTTCTCATGGGGTATGCTGTCTAATCTGTTAGAGATATAACAAAATGATGTAGGAAAGAATTGTGTAAAATAAAAATATCTATAAAAAAGTCTGCAGTAGCATATATCTATATCTAATAGATAAGTAGTTATTAGCGTATTTACGTATTCAAATTGTTGTAAACACATTAATTGTAGTCGTGCGAAGCTGGGGGCAGGGTCGCTAGTTTAAAGATAAATAAAATATTTCATTTAATTCTTATCTATCGAGATAATACAAACAGTCATAATGAAAAACTACATTGGTTAAATGAAGTAGAATTGCCTTCGAATAGATACATACCCTGGGGTCATCAAACATAGCTAAGAACACACACCCATTTTCACGGCGTTTACACTTTTCGGTGTGGCCATATATAGACACAGAGTCCACTTTTTGCCAGTTAAATTAATCAGAACAGATGGCAAGTCTGTTGCTGATAATGGACCTAGATTTATATATTTTTTTCTTTCTTCACGGGTTGCCTTACAGCTCCCGAAGCCGTGTCACGGTTCCAGGCTACCCAGCGAAAGACCAATTCTCTCTCGTTTAGCCGATGATATTTGTGAGGCTATACCTAACGAGTGGCTAGTTCTGTTGAGGTATATTTAGATGGAAAAGCCTCTAAGTGTGATTTGTCGGATTATGTATATAAGTTTTTAATTTAAAAACAATTGGTACATGGCCGGGATCCGGAATCGAACCCGGGGTCTGCCGAGTTAATACTAGACGTCTTAACTACTCGGCTACCGACGCACCTGTATTTCTTCTTTAACAGACTATAATCTGTTATTGTTAGAAGAAGTGCGAACGCCGATTTTACATTCCCTCCCAAGCACGAGAAGGATTTGAACCCTTATTTCCCGGTAAACAAATTGAACGCTCTACCAAATTAGGTACCTACACTATCGACTACTTTTTACTAACTAAAATTACACCAGCCTTTAAAAAACGCATAGTACATATAACTCTCCTCTTTTTTCGTCGATGGTTAAGTTCTACATACGGATGCTCTTACGTCATCATCACTGTTTTCACTATTAGATAGATTAATTCATAGTTGAGCAAGTAAATCAAGTCGATGAAAAAGTTAACCCCAGCCAGTTTTCATGGCGTATGCTGTCTAATCCGTCAGAGATATAACAAAATGATGCAGGAAAGAATTATGTAGAATAAAATTATGTGCAAAAAAGTCCGCGGTAGCATATCTCTATCTCTATTAGATAAGTAGTTATAAACGTATTTATGCAGGTATTCAAATTGTTGTAAAACCATATTGTACCAGTGCGACGCTAATTCCGATATCATTTCAAATTTGTTTTTTCATACAACAAATAATTTGATTACCTACTCGATATTTGAACCTGGGGCAACCACTAAATACTTGTACATCGTGAAACACGTTATTAATTAATTTCCCTGTATTTAGTTTAATTTGAAAGTCAGTGACCTCAAGTAAATGGTAAACCTATGACATAATTCCATGCCTACCCTAATTAATATTTGACTGAAGGAATTTAATTAGGTAATTAATATCCGTTATATAACATAAGCGGTCCGATATTACTTTATTTAATTGCTATCTATCTATCTATCTATCATTACGCCTTTTATCCCAAGTGGGGTAGGCAGAGACAATCGAATGCTATTTGTTACGATCCTGACATACCTCTGTCGCTTCTTTTATATTCATCATACCTTTCATACATGCTCGGCGATTGTGTGTACTATTAATATTTGCACAGATCCTTCGATCAATACATTTTTTTATGTTCAATAAAAGTACACTGACGGATTCTAACAACATACGCCATCAAATGACTTGATTCACTTATACTGTTAATGATCAGCTCCTAAAAGTGATAAGTCCATGTTTAATGCTCGTGATCCTTCAATGTGTGTGCGTTATTTGCCTCAACTCTCTCTGTTTTATTTCATACTAGCGATCCGCCCCGGCTTTTCACGGGCAGAAAAGTTGTTTGGAGAATGAGATATTTATCGGGATAAATAGTACATGTAATGAATCTGAATTTAGCCTTAAAAAGTAGACATTGTGCTTAAATGACGAAACCTACCTCTCCCCTTTTGAGGATCCTGAACACGAATATGACAATAAAAAATGTTTTTGGCTATCAAACGGCCAAAAAAACACCCGAACATCTCCGTTGAAAAAACGTGTGTCTGACTCTCTGTCCGTCTTTCAAAGCTTATTTTCTCAGAATCTACTACACGAAAAATGTTAAAACTTGGTAAATATATAGAGTTTCATGACCCAATCACTGACGTATAGCGTAAATAATTGAATTTCGATTTTGGGGGAAAAATTAAAACTAATAAAAATTTTTTTTAAGAGCCTCATATGAAAGGGCTTGTTATAAATAATACATTTTTTTATAGTTAAAATTATATTAAAGAAAATATACGAAAATTAACCGTCCCCGTAACCGTTATAGTTTACTGGAAAACCTAAAATTTTCCCGCATTGACCGAAGGAAGCTACAGCCTTATACAAGCAAAAACCCCTTTCCATTCAGTAGGCAAAACTCGAGTTTAGAGGGTGTGGGATTAGAAAACATTTTTTCTTCACCAGCACCTTCGAAAATGGCGATATATGCATTTAAAACGGCAAAAGGAAAAAAATAAAATAAACCTGGGGGCAAGATCAACCCCTGATGGGTGTTACGGTCCCTCTCATCTCCATTGCCCTTCAGCCTTTTGAAAACTTTTTTCATTGTATTATTCGTGTACCTGTAAAACGGAGTGAGAGATAGGTTTCGTCATTTCAACATATATTCGACTTCTGTTATGACCACCGAGCTTTGAAATATGTGTGGTTATGACTCTTGACATCCATTAAAAAAGTAGGAGTAGGGCAACCAAACACAATTCGCTTCCCTTCTGTCTGTCCCTATGTATGCTTAGATCTTTAAAACTCCGCAACGGATTTTGATGCGGGTTTTAATAGATAGAGTGATTCAAGAGGAAGGTTTATTTATATGTATATAACATGCATAATATAGTAGAGAAACACTGATAATTTTATAGGTTTCTAATGTGATGTCGCAAATAAACACATTTTTTGCGGTTACATTGCAAACGCTGGCTGAACCCTACGAGGTAGACCAAAATAATGTACTACAAAAAAGTCCGCGATGGTATATGTCTATCTCTTAGCGATAACCCACAATAACCATTTTTTATCCTTTACTTTTTACGAGAAATAATGGCTTAAGATGGCTTTGATTTTAAGCAATACAGCAATACAATAAGTACCTTAAATACACTGTGCATTTAATATAGATCAATATGGCCCTTTACAGTATGTAATTTAAATAAATATTTTCGAAGATATTACAGATTTAAAATGCAGGGACATAGCGGAAAAGTATTTCTTATCGTATCCTACTAATATTATAAACGCGAAATTTTGTGAGGATGAATGGATGTTTGTACTCCTTCACGGAAAAACTACTGGACGGATTTTGATGAAACTTTACAATGCTATAATAGACAAAAGAAAGTCCGCGGTAGCATATATGTGTGGCATACCATATTGTACCCGTGCGAAGGCGGGGGCGGGGTCACTAGTTAATAATATTAGTTAGGATTTTGTTTGAGCTAGCTACAATTCAAATCCAGGACTTATTTCTTCGTGTCTATGTAAAACTCTGTCTTCTCTACGTACCCCTACAAGCCTACCTTTAAGCCAGTACGTTATACTCTTTATTACCATTATATTATGTGATGTAAGTATATGACTTAGTCTACAAAGTTCATAATAGTTATGAGGTTCACCGATGTGAAAACCACAAGCGAGGTTCAAATTAATAAACTAACTACTTGAGTGTCTAATTACAAAGTGTAATGTAACATACTATGTCTACCGCATTAAGTTTCATCGTATAATTCTAGTGCAAAATTCTTGTCGAGGTTTTCATATGTGTTGTGGTCTGACATGCGACTCTTCTTGACATTTTACAAATATTTATAGAAAACCAACAACCAGTCGCGCGACGGCAATTTGGTCGCTATAGCAACCGGTCGCAAATTGCAAACCCCTAACCCAATTGTAGGCAAGTTGCTCGCATGTATATGACATTGCTAGTATAAAAATAAGTGTCAATGTCCTCAAAACATTTTATTTGTAGGGTTCCGTACACAAAGGGTGAAAACGGAAACCCTATTACTAAGGTTCCGCTATCCGTTCGTCCTTCCGTCAGTCTGTCACAAGGCTGTATCTTTTGAACTGGTATTACTAAGGCCGCTATAACAACAAATAATAAAAATAAAATAAACTAAGTAGCGTTTTTTGCTCGATCTTAATAATGGCAATAATGGTAATACATACTAACGCCTAACTAGTATAACTATAATGCAAACAAAATATAATAAAAACCGGTCAAGTGTGAGTCGGACTCGCGCTAATTTGTTCCTGCGCCAAAGGGGCGTCAAACTTGGTCTGACCTTATTGCATAGGTACTATTGAGTGTACGAGTATGTAACACTTCGTGTGCCCTTTGGGCATCGAAAACTAGAGGATTTTATCTAGTATTGTGTAGGATGAAAACATGATTGGTGAAAGGAGATCAACATATTCCCATACATAGTTGGGCTAGTGTCGGGCAATGTGCCGACATGAAATATATATATTAATAAAGGTCACAAATGGGCGAACCAAAATAAATTAATCTTATATTTTTAGCGGCCGTATTTTACACGTATTTTTACTTATATGTTTTAAACACTAGTAACACTAATATAAAATGTTTACGCTTCGAAACGTATCTACTTCCAGTTCAGTCAGTCAGTCAGGCTGTCAGTTCGCTAGCTAGCTTCTGTTTTTGTCGGTTTTTTCTTAAGTTAGTCAATATAAATAGATAAAATATAAACAACCTACTAAAAAAGGTAAACAAAACAATCAATCAAACAATGTCAGTCAAGTTGAAAGTGACAGCTAAATAATTAATGTTAACAAATAATGTTGAAATAGGTGTTCAAAATCAAAATCTGAAAACTATTAATACAAGAGCTAGGTAATTTCAGTACCTAGTATTGATTAAGAAGATTTTTCCCTGCATGTGATCGTTTTTTAATAAATTATTTATTTGTAATGTGCCGCTTACGTCATTTATTCCGAGAAGCGATACATTATGCCCTTCTCACTTCTACAGCAAGAACGGACAAAGCGCCGTCGTTTTCTTGTATGACGTGATCGTTGCGCTCGAACCACTCATGCGCCCGAACCACGAGTTTAGGGCGTGGCTTACGATAAAAAAAATCTGAGTCGTTCCTCGTTGTGCTTTTATATGTAGTATATGCAACCAGTCGCAGTTGCTAATTCCGTAATAAAGTTACTGATTACTCGAGTTTAGATACTGAAGTAAAACCTGTCAATTGAAAAATAATATGAAAACGTCCTTCAAGAGACCTAATTTTCTGACATTCTGCACTTGCTATAAAATAAAGTCTATAAAAACTTAACTAAGCGATTAAATGAAGCTCTCTCTAGAGTATTCTCCTATGATTCGCACATACGAAGCTAACCAAGCGATATACCATTTTTCCTTGGTTTCTGGAATAGGGGCGCATTAAGGGATGAAACTACGAGTTCCCGAAGGATCAGAGCGGTTTCGCTTGGGGTTTTATTTATCCGAAGACAAGCGCATCGTTGATGAGTTTATCCCCAACACACTTTGTTAGCTGATAATGGAAATCCTAATAAAATTATCTACCAGTCAAGAAAGCTCCGCCCGCGTATAAATCGTATATATAAATTATACGCTTTATGTCCCATTTTTTTACTTCATTTTTTTTCACAGGCCGTCTTACTCTCCCGAAACCGTGTTATCCGGTCCCAGGCTATACCTAACGAGTGGCCAGTTCTGTTGAGGTATATTTAGATGGAAAAGCCTCTGAGTGTGGTCTGACGGATTATGTACATAAGTTTAAAAACCCTATTGATGAATTGTTCTTATTCTAAAAAGTTTTTTAAAATTATGTTTCATATATTTTATTTTCATTAAATGGGATGGTTGATGTAAAATACTACCTACATATTTACTATTTTCACGCGAGCGGAGTCTATATTTGCTAGTATCTACAATATTTTCCAAGAAAAGCTTCATGAATGACATCGCTAAGTTGGGGAATTTCTATAAGAGTAATATTACTGTAACGCCAAGATCCCTTCGAATAGACATTCTATCAAGCGTACAATGTGACTTGCGGGAGTTCTATTAAATTTGTACGCCGAAGCTAGCACTTTTATTATTGGAAGTATTTTATATATCAACATATTGAGTCTGAGTTTCATAGTCAAATAAATGCTGAGATATAATTATTAAGTCTCTATTATCCTTTCGTGCTTTATCTACAACTAGCTTTATAACCCCGGCTTCGCCCGTGGACAACTTCGAACAAAATAAAATAGTCTTTATTACTATACTACTTTCAATTCGTGAAAGAATTTTTAGAATCGGTTCAGTAGTTTGAGAGATTACCCCTTACATCCAAACTTTACCTCTTTGTAATATTAGTATAGATTATTTTTACATGTCATGTGAGGTATTATAATTTAAGCAAATTTTAGGTATGTAATGTATTATGCACGTACATTTATAATAGACTAGCTTTGGGTGGGGCTCATACTAACTTTCATCCCCTATTATACCCCTTTAGGGGGTGGTTTTAAGAAATAAATAACCTATATCCTTACCTAGGGTTTAAGCTTTCTCCGTATCAAATTTTAACAAAATCAGTTCAGTGGTTTAGCCGTCAAAACGTAACAGACATACAGAGTTACTTTCGCAATTATAATATTAGTAAATGAATTGAAATGAAATGAAATGATTATTTATTTGTCAGAATATGGCATAAGTAGGTACATAACACAGGTGGTGTAATCTTAGAAGTGTAGGTGTACAAATATTTAATAACAAGTAGGTACAAACAAAGTATGGATTATTATAGCAATTTTACACTTTGGCTACAAAAATAAGGTATATCTGTGATCGTGTTTTTATTATCTATCTTATTATACAACTAGCGACTCCGCCCACGGCTTCGCACGACTACAATTATTGTGTTTACAACAATTTAAATATGTAAATACGCTAATAACTACTTGTCTATTAGATATAGATATATGCTACTACGGACTTTTTTATAGATCATTTTATTCTATATAATTCTTTCCTACATCATTTTATATATCTCTGACGGATTAGACAGCATACGCCATGGAAACTGGCTGGGGCTAACTTTTCCCCCGCCTTGATGTACTGATCTAAACATGATAGGTCCATGTTTAATATAATCAACCTATCTAATAGTGAAAACTGCAACCAAATCCGTTCAGTAGTTTTTGCGTGAAAAGGTCATAGACAGACAGACGGACGCGGCGGGGGATTTGGAAGCGAGAGGTGTATGTATGAATCTGCCTATCCCTATAATAAAAGACAAGCGTGAAAGTATACAGTATATCTACCTTATATGTCTATAGGTATGTCTATACCTAACGTCAATTAACGGATTGTTTAGCACCATTATTAAATTCCATTATAGGATATAATTAAATTAAAAGCCTATTCTAAATTAATTGGAAATCACCAACTATAATACCTACAAAACAAGCCTGTCTGCAGTAACAACGAATAGCAATTTGGTTGCTATAGCAACTGGTCGCAAATTGCAAACAGTTAACGCAGTTGCATTCTAGTTGTTAGCATTTCTGTTATGAATCGAAGTATCAATGTCATCAAAAACTATTTTATTTTGGTCATTTTTTAATTGTGAGTTTAGTTACGTTTTGAGAGAAAATACACAGAGTGTAACAACACTAAGATGGATTAGTAAAAGAAACTCTGTCATCGATTTTAAAGATAAGAAAAACTGTGAATCTATGAAAGATTTTCAAAAAAGTATAAAAAATTGTATGATACTTTATAATGACAGATCCATAACAAAACTTCCTAAACTTGCAACTTGCACTATCTATTTTTTTAATAAAATAACTTAAGCTTTTAGAATATTATTTCTCAACAGAACTGGCCACTCGTTAGATATAGCCTCACAAATACCATCGGCTAAACGAGGGGTACTTGATCTTCCGCTGGGTACCCTGGAGGCGTAACACGATTTCGGAAGCTGTTGCCTTACAGCAGCTTACCCGTGAAGAAAAAATAATGTCCTAAGGTTTCAGAATTCCCAAAGGCCTGACTCATAAATGTTACAATAACTTCATGCAATCCGTCACAGTTGCTAATTCCATGATGAGATTTTTCATTGATTATATCTTTCCTTTCTCATACAGGAGGTCTAGATTCGATTTACAGGCAAAATCTACCCATTCTACCCATGTTTAGTACAGATATTTTACTTCCATCATTTTTTTCAATAATCGAAATTATAATTTAAAAATATATATATATATATACCTATGATAACGCATCCCCGCGAGGGGTAGGTAGAGACAATCGAATGCCATTTGCTACGATCCTGACATACCTCTTTCACACTAGCTTTCCGTCGCGACTTCATCCGTAGCTTTCGCATTTCAAATAGTTGATAGGTTTTCATCCAGATTTATCGTCTTTTCGCCTACTGTATAAAGGCAACCTAACAAGTGGCTAACTCTATAGAGGTATTTTTAGATAGAAAGGTTATCTTTAACTAGGACTTCCTTCATAAAAGATATTTTACAAAGACGCTTTATTCTATTTGCAGAACAGATCTCCGCCACCAGTGTCTGTACCGCCGGCCCTTTACTACACACCACCGGAACCTTTAGAGGTAAGATATCTTTATTTATCCCGTATATATTATAATTGAATCGAATTATCTCTACTTCTAGATACCTACTTAGTCGTGATAGTAGACACGTGACTCAAACTGAGATATGCACGAGCTGTGCCTTGCGGATGCACCCGCGTTAATTTTTACTGCTCTGCTACTTTGGGTCGTAGCGTGATGTTACATAGCCTATAACATATATATTACAAGAATTGGGCTATCAAATGCAAATAAAAAAATTGCAAATGCGATTGGTAGTTCTAGAGATTAGCGCGTTCAAACAAACAATCTCTTAAGCTTTATTATTAGTATAGATCTCTTGCTTATTTTTGTTTACCCCTTCCCAAAGAACCACAAACCCAAAAAAAAAAGAATCCAGATGTTGTTTACCACGCAGCTGCCGTCCCCGTTCCATACAAACGGAGAAAATTCGTAATTCTATGTACTTACCTATTGTGTAATATATTTCTGTTGTATAAGAGTTAAATAACAATGTTTGTCCCCAGCTACTATGTGTATTCTCGGAGCGAGTATCCCGAGTATGTACAGCGGCATGTTCAGCCGCAGCTCGTATAGGAGGCGACGTGCGCGCTGTAAGATCTCCTCGGGAAGCCCTCGATACTCTACGAAGAGACTTGGAAGCGAGGATACCGCAAGTTATCGTCATAGATGCAAGGCAACCGAATTCTTTGGACGCTCTACAATTAGCAAGGTATGTGCTTTTTCTCATTTTTGAAAGCATCAATTTATCTTCATACCGTGTTACCGGTGCCAGGGTAAGCGGAAGACTCCTTTAGCCGATAGTATTTGTGAGGTTATACCTAACGAGTGGCTAGTTCTGTTGAGGTATATTTGGATGGAAAAGCCTCAAGTGCGGTTTGTCAGTACATTACTTAAATCCATATCCGAGATCGAGTCGTGGTCCCCATGGGTAGAAGTCTTCGTTTTAAAAGGGTTGTGTAGTTTTCCTTTTTTCATAATTAGAGTCATGGACGTAAAAAAGTAGGTGTCTAACTTTTGAGCTATTACGAATCTTGAAAAAGGAATACGTAACGGACGTAATTTTTATTAATTTTGTCAATAACATACTAAAATTACATTGTAATTAGATAATATGTATGAGTAGTAATACTTTTTCTCCGTTTGTATGGAAACTGCTCGGTACACGCGAATTTAGATTAAATCAGTTATTATTTAAAAAAACACATATTAATACACGAAACAAATTCTAATTATAGATGCGAAAGTTTGGATACTCCATCAAACCTAAACTGGTTAAACGAATTTTGGGTTATCTTTTGTCCACGTGAGTAAAATTTACCAAAAAAAACCAATACAATTTTCCTTCGACCAGTGTCTTCTGGTCATGTCGCAACGTAAATGCCATTTTGTTCTTAGTTTTGTTACTAAATAAAATAAAAATTACACTGGAAAAAATAAATTAAACAATTTTCTATGAAGCAGTACCTAAGTAGTTCATTCATTCAAAGGCAATTGGTTGGAAAATCTCAGTACCCTATTTATTACAGGAAATCGATAACACGAAGTAATCGTTCACATTTTTATTCCAGCCAGATAAAAGACATATTATGAAGTGAGTTTACTTGTAAATATCGATTTAAAATAATGAATATTTGAAATATAGAATTCACGGCCATTGGATCCGCATCCGGGATCAAACCCGTGGGCTGCCTAGTTAAATACCAGACGTCTTAACCACTCGGCCACCGACGGTCCGCTGATCTCTATCTAATTCAAATCGGTTTAGCCCTCACGACATGTTTATGTAATACATTATTTTAGTAGAATATTCCCCAGTGACTAACAAAAACGCTTGTTACATCGCAAGTAGCAAAGTGACGTAGCGTTACTTAGATAATATAATAGAAAGAATCCCTGATAAGATTGGATATGGGTTGCTTCTAAAAGTCACCATCCCCTAGAGATACACAGAAAAGTACTTTTGCATTGACTTCTCTGCCAATTTCAATTTCACCCTAATATGCTTCGTGACCAAGGTATTTAGTTAAAAATATCAGCAAATATATTATCAAAAAATATGAACTAAACGTGATTCGAAGGGCACTATTACGTATTATTCTAATTTACGTTCTTATATAGCCGATGCCGATCTGACCATTTTAATTACGAAAACTTAAAAGAATCTGATGCCTCATATGATATTGCCTAAAAGAAAAAATGTTTCTAGTAAATTGTAAATTCTGTTCGATAGACTGTTTTTTGAGTAGACATATTTCTTATTTGGGCGTATTTTTGAAGGTCCTTTAAAAATACCTAATAACTACTACGGAACCCTACTGTAATAAGGAAATTTAATAATCTTGAAAATTTGCAAGAGTAGGTATATTTCAAGATATTTCACAAGTGCGAAGGACAAATAAACCGCTTTGGCTGTAGGCCTCCATTCAAACTCGAAGTTATTGTTTGTATGAGCACTGGCTTAGGAAAGACAATTTTATTGAATTAATTTATTGTTTAATTAATATTGACATTGGAAAGTTTTAGGAAAATCTTAGAATCTTATAAACTTGCAATAGACCATGGTGTCACACGCCTTCGTTAAAATTCCTCTTGAAAAAGTATACTTAGATAATAATTCCTATTGTTTGTCCTTCTTTCACGTGAAAACATAGCAAAGAATCGACGTTTACACAGAAATGGTTGCGGATAAAACCTTTTGTGACTTTTTAAAAACTTTCACTTATCAAGCATTTTTACAAGCTAAATAAGTCCATATTCTTTGAGCGAAATTCCGCAATCACATTTTGTTTATATTAAAACAAGTCAAAGAAACTTCTAACCATCATATTGAAGAGTGACAGCTTAAAGATTAAAATTTTATTTTATGAAGTAAAGGAGTTAAAAGGTATGTCTCTGTTAATCCGCTTAGATAAGACGGTTATCTGACAAAAGTTGGGTTTTAAGATGTACCTGTAGGTTTACTCACAGTTTTCTTTATCATTTAGAACATTCGATTTTAACTCAGAATTAACAGAGTCATTATGTTAAATTAAATAAATAAATTAACAATAACAAACTGACCAATAATAGTTAGAGAGATGGAGACAGAAAGTGGTTGTAAGCACTTGCCTGCAGAAAACCTCTTTTTCGTGTAGTCTGAGCCCCCCTACACAATTTTTTGTAGACGAGTATGGATCCAGCGCTTGTCGGTCCGCCGCTGAGCCGATTTAGAAGAAAAAAAACCTCTCCTACCAGCTGGCAGAAAATGAGTGAACAGCATTTGTGTGTGGGGGGGGGGACCAATTAACTCCCGGTTTTTTTTATTTACGGAACCCTTCAAAAACTTTTATCAAAATCCATTAAACTGTTTCGGAGCTTACCTTGGACAGACAGGCATTTAATTTTCTTTATTTGTATAGATAGATAGTTATTCTATACAAAAATCGACATAACCTTGATGTGAACATTGAATCACATTCTAAAACCATATAAACCTTACTTCTGACACTTGGCGACAACTCTCAAACAAGGCGTCTATTAAAAGCTATTTTATTCCTTTATCAAGTCACTTTTCATTTCACGGGAAGAGTTTACGAGGAAATGAAACTGTACTTTATGTAAGGAGCCAAGAAATGTATTTATTTCTCATCTCACTTAAGGAACATCCTTTATCCTTTCGGGACCACTTTTATTTTTATTTGTAAGGAGGGATTGATGTCTCTTCATAGTTAAATGGCGTCATAATTCAGTCTGCAACTTTTTTTATTACGACTTAATCTAGTTTTCAGAACAAATAGTGAGTTGTTGGTATCAAATCCTGGATATTGTACTTTTTCCTTTCGTGAAACTCAACTCTGATCGAAATCCAGTGGAAGAAAAGTGTTCCTCGTTAGCGGTGATATTTTTTTTTGGTTTTTTGTCATTAAAATAAAATAAATGTAGAGATTCTAAGTAAGCTATTACGCCACGCCACTTCTCTGCCGCGTTTTTTCCTAAATGAAAAGTAGCTTGATTCAGGATACCTATAGTCTGTATTTATACAAATACGTTAAGTAGTTTCAGCCTGATTTCACTTCGTGATTTATAATATCAAAAGTTCAAAGTTTTTCACTGGTAACTAAAAAACCATGGAACCTGATATTTTTCTTATTGCCCTAGGTTTTGCGGTAAGGGTAGAGCCACCAGAGTGTCCACTTTGTGCCAGTTGTCTATAACTATATATAATATAATGGGAAACCGCGACATCTTTCCGTCGGCACCAATGGCCAGCCAAGGAATGCCCGTCCCGAGAATGTATAACACTAGAATTTCCGAGCAATTTGATGGGTCGGGCAAATACAGTACACGAATGTGCCCGGTTATTCTGGGGTCGGGCATTCCTTGACTGGTCATTGATGCGGACCCGTCGTTTTTAACCTCCGAGTCGAACGAAAGCTGTCGCGATTAGTGGCGAGCCTATTCAAATCCAACGCTCTACCAATTTATGCCATTGACTCTTGATAAACAAATATAAATACAAAAAAAAAACTAATAATAAAGCTATTTGTTTATTTGAATGCGCTAATCTCTCCAGTCGAATTAGAAGAAACATTGCATTTGATAGCCCAATGATATAAGACACAGCTAGTTGCTAAATATAGCTACAAAGTTGCAAGTACTCGTTAGTTAATAAATATTGGGTCAATCTAGTTGGAAGACGTTCCATGTCCCTTATTAATTCATCAAAACTTAACGACAACAAATTAAAGTACAGCTCGTTCATACGAAAGGCAAACAGGGCTATTAAACACGCGGCTTCGGCTGACCTATTGTGAAACTATTATTGGATGGCAAGTCACGACTAAATGATCGTTTTTAGGGTTGCCAAATATAACATTTATACAGGACTATTCTTGCCGCTTATAAATAAAATAAATAAATACCTAAGTATTGAATAAGTTTTAGTTGAGGTGTTTAAGATATTTGGAGGTCGAAATGCCATTAGTACCAAGCGGTCACCCATCCTAATAAATCTGGCTCATAAACGTAGAGCCTAGGATTATTATACTATAAAAAGGTCTAATATAAAGAGAGAAAAAATTGTCTGTTTCCTATAATAGATACGTGAAGCGGAATTCACATTGCTTCTCTCGCTATGAAATAAAGCTTTCATTGCTTATTTGAAAATATGTTTTATTTTTTATTATGTACAATGTGCATTGTACGGTTTCATCGCAATTCTGACGAAACCTTGATCAACATGTATTTAAACGATATATAATAATAAATTTATGTTTTGAGAATGTTGTATGTCTGTCTGAACGTTTGTTCACAAAGCTTCCGAAACGGCGGAATCAATTTTGATGAAACTTGAAGCAATCAATTTGCTCTTTCCATATCTAAAAGGTTTAAAAAATAAATAAAATATTGCAGCATTCCCGCATGGGATGAGGTGAGAACAGGGGGTCCACAAACTATTAAAAGAGGTCTAATTAAGGTGACATATCAACAATCGCTAAATCTTTTTGTCTATAGAACTGAACGAGTTTTGAATCGAATGTAAAATTGTGGTATGCACGAACGGGCAAATCCTAACTAATATTATAATTTTTTTTGCCCTTCTTTCACGTCAAACAGAGCAACGGATCAATGTGGTCTGTGTGCGGTAAGTTAGTCCCAGGGTACCCAGCGGAAGACCTAGTCTCCCTCGTTTAGCCGATGGTATTTGTGAGGCCTAACGAATGGCCAGTTCCCTTGACGTATATTTTGATGGAAAAGCATCTTAGTGTGGTTTGGCGGATTATGTAGGTACATAAGTTTTTAATTAAAAACCCATTGGTACATAGCCGGGATCTGGGATCGAACCCGTGGTCTGCCTAGTTAATACCAGACGTCTTAACCACTTGGCCACCGATGCACCTTAGTAAATAATAAGTTTTAATATTTCATGGTCACCCTAATAGTATTGAACATGTGTGTACCTACTCACCTATTTATCCCGTTAAGGTAAGTAACTGCTTCTATCTATATCTGTACTAGATCGGACGATAATATTTATTTATTTAATTGTATATTTTATTTTCTTCATATTGTAACTTTCTGGGGGGTAATTTTTGACGTAAATTTAAATCCTAATCCTAAAATCCCGAGTTTCATTTCCTTGCGATGGCGACATAGGCGACAATTTTTTTTAAATGTAATTGTGTTTAAATAAGCTGTCTCATTATATGCTATTTGAAAATTACGATTTGTAAGCTACCTGTTCATTCGCCAATTTATTACAGTATCATAAAATATGTCAACGTTACACATAGTAACAAGAAATTAATTCTGAAATTTTGAATCTTAAAATTACACTTTTAATTAATTCTTCCACACGCCTTTTACAATCTCATCTCACACGTTAGAGTTTAGTCATTTATCAGTAAAATATACCTTTACGGCATTTATGATTTATCGTGTTGCCAGACACGAAACACATTTGAAGTCTTATGTATAAAAAGAAATTGATCGATCGAAGACAATATTAAAAGTACACACAATTGCCGAGCATACAGTATGAATGGTATGATGAATATAAAAGAAGCGAAAGAGGTATGTCGGGATCGTAGAACATGGCATTCGATAGTCCCTGCCTCCTCATGATAGATAGATAGATAGAATTATTTTTAATTTATATTTTAATCTATCTATCTACCATCACGCCTTTTATCCCAAGAGGGGTAGGCAGATACAATCGAATGACATTTGTTACGATCCTAACATACCTACCTCTTTCGCTTCTTTTATATTCATCATACCTTTCATACATGCTCGGCGATCAATACATTTTTATATGTTCAATAAAAGTACATCTAGGTCGTCCAATGCCAGCATGTCCTTTCACTTAAATAAAAAAAAAACAAAAAAAGTACTTGTATTTTATTAATCAATTGTTTAATTTAACTTCGTAATTGTTTCGTTTCCTTAGATAAGCGCTTTTGTCCTGTGCAGTGCTGTGGAAATCATATAATTTTTCTTTATTCCTTCTGTTCTGTGTTTATTAAGCTATTTTTCAAACATTTACCTGTATTGGAGTTTCAAATTGTCTTATATCACTAAACCACAAAGCTCGACTATAAAAATAAAGCTAACATAAAAGTAAACATACTCCTACATACGTTGATATGCGACGCGAGCTAGAAGCCCGTCTCAATACTATTATGTGGTGAAATACAATTTTCTACAATAGATACGATATAGAAAATTGCACATGCGGGACTCACAAGCGACAACACTGTACTTATTTTATGTATATTGATGAAACCTATTCTGTTAAACTTTCAATATTTCCACTATATTTGCAATGGATCGAAGTGATTTTTTTTGCACAGAGTTGGAGGGACAGGAAATGCCGTCTACTTTACGTATTGTGAACTGATTTTGATGATCTCTTAATTATTGGACAGATAATTCTTCCGGATTCTTTTCTCATGTAAATTGGTTCACTAGTTTTTCATTAGCCCAGAAATCCTTATTAGCTATCGCGACTTCTCTAGATAATTTTGAGCTACACAATTATTTCTTAGATGATTTTCGTTTATCTCCGATAGAATTAGACAGCATACGCCATGAAAGCGCCAGCATTTTTCCGCGACTTGATTCACCAATAGTGTTACTGCTCAGCTCCTCAAACCTTTTTCCTGAATTAATCGTGAAAACCCCAAAATTCAGTAGTCAGTCTCGGCGGGGGAGTTTATTTTATAATATTTAGTGATCATATAGGAAAATGTAAGATTGTTACCCGCCAGAGCTAGTTTGAATTTAAAATGTGTAGTGCACCGAATTTATGATGATACAGTGAATGTAAGACACAATGTATTGGGGATTGTTGCTTCTATACACATAAATCTCTATAAATAAAAATTAAATGTTGTTCGTTGGTAAGTGCGCATCACTTGAGAACGGCTACCATTTTGGCTATTTTTTTAAAAGTGCGAATAGTCTGACTAAGATTTTTAGGGAAAGAAATCCAGCAAACTGTACTAAGAGGAAGAAGAAGATTTTGCCTTCTGCTAGGTTATAAGGTTCATAGTTGAACTGAAACTACCAGTCGAATTTAAAAAAATGTTTGCATTTGATATCCCAATTCTTGAGAAAGGTTACAGGCTATATAACATCACGCTACGACCTAATGGAATTGAGCAGTAACCATAAACGCGGATGCAACCGTAAGGCACAAGTAGTAATGTATGATTTATAGGTATGATGTGTGATTGTGTTTGCCTTGTTACATTATGCAATTAAAAGTTTAGAGATTTCAATGATTTACAGCTTCGTTTCAGCAAATAAAGCAAAATATACGTTTTCAATTTACAAAAACTGTACTGTAAAGTTCTCTATGACGACGTAGAAAATTGAATGGGCTACTGTTTTCATAGTTATATTGGAAAAGTTGTTAGTTTTTATCATACAGAACCAACATTGTGAGAGAGAGCGTACAACTTCCATACAATATTTGTTCGATTTGGTCTGTCTTTCAGTTAATTTAATTTATGAAAAGTAAAAACGAAGGTACACCTATGAATTTATATTTCTATTTCAAAGATTAAGTTATTTCGAGAAACTAATTCAAATATTTTTGTTTTCTATACAGCAGTTTTTTAAATAAATTTTAAAAGTTTTGCCAACCGACGACAAAGTGAGGCACCCGGCTTTGCTCGTGGAAATATTGAAATTTTTTGTAAGAATTTACAGGATAAAAAGATGTCACTCTCCGGCAAAATCATGTCGATTCATTGCGTGACAAACAAACAAACATATTTATATTATTAGTTAGGTTATGATAATGAATTACCCGCCAAGATGGCCTGTAGACATCCGTCAATTACCACAACGTGATATAATATAGGTCCTAAAAGTTCAAATCAAATTTCTCTTAATTTCCAATCCTACCCCATCAAGGAAAATAGACATCGATTGGGTCTTTGGAGTCCGTTATTGTAATATTAAATTAACCCAAACACTTTAAGTGACTTCCAACAAAAGCCTACGGTTGTCTTAAGAGAACCTATTGTGTGCAAACCCAATTAAAATATTTGCTCCTGTACCCTAATGGTTCTTAGCTATATTGACTATTGTTTTCGTCTAATCTATGATTGCTATTGAATTAATTGAGAAGGGCCTTTTGGTTAACTGAAGTGTTATTGTCATAAAATAACTGAAATTTAAGGTTTTGGCTGCTCCAGTGGATTATTTTTAATGAAAAATAATAACCGTTATTTTAGCCAGTTTCCTCTGGTAATTTTTAAATCGGTCAGTTTTTGAGTTTACTTCGTACAAATAAATAAACTTACGTTCTCTTTAGTATCATAAAAGTACATGTACAGATTATGTTCAATAAAAGTAGGTACACCCAGGTCGTCCTCTGCCAGTATTTCCTTTCACTTCAGTCATATAAACCTTTTCAGTCAATCTTTCATCCAAATGTCCAAACCAGCGTAAACTACTTTTCTTCGTTTTAGTCACAACATCATCTTTCACTCCGCATTCTTCTCTAATGACATCGTTCCGATTGCGGCCAATACGCTTTATATCACACATTCTACGTAAAGACCGCATTTCCACTGCATTTATTTTACTCGCTTCCATAAGTAAAATGATGGAACTAAAACAGCATTAATAATTAATTTTACTTTTAGTTGTAAGTTGTGTATTTCTGCATACATTGTTTAGTCCACCAAATATCTTGCTTCCTGCTTTCTCCTTCTTTACGTTATATCTTTCTTCTCTCTCATGTAACGAAATGTGCCTAAACGTGACGCGTCCTTGAAATTTCACTTTTCCGTCCAATAATAAATTATCAAATCGCCGCCTAAGAAGTTTCACTTTAATAAAAAATTTAAATGTGTTTCCCAAGGTTTTGTACACGTAAAGTAGAACGTCTAATTAAAATTGACAAATCTCGAAGAAGTTTCCTGCAACTGTGAAGTTTACTAATTTAAGGAATTCGAGTCGAGACTCATTTGCCAAAGTCAGGGGGGTTACTCTTGGCGTAAATTTCAATCCTAAACCTAAAATCCTGAGTTTAATTTTCGTTGCGATGGCGACAGTAGCGACAGTTTTATTGAAATTGAATTGTGTTTAAATAAGTTGTATGCAGAAATACACAACTTACAACTAAAACTAAAATTAATATACAATATAATGCTGTTTTAGTTCCATCACTTACTTATGGAAGAGAGATTTGGCTATGGAATAAGGAGCATGAAAGTAAGATAAATGCAGTGGAAATGCGGTCTTTACATAGAATGTGTGATATAAAGCGTATTGACCGCATCCGTTGATAGAATGAAGGATGGAAGATTTACTAAAAAGTTTTATATGGCTGAAGTGAAAGGAAATGCTGGCAGAGGACGACCTAGGTGTACTTTTATTGAACATATAAAAAGTGTAATGATCGAAGGCAATATTCAAAGTACTTACACACAATCGCCGAGAATGTATCAAATGTATGATGAATATAAAAGAAGCGAAAGAGGTATGTGTAAGGATCGTAGTCGTAGCAAATGGCATGGCGAAATAATAGATAGATTAGATATTTGGTTTAAATAAAATTGTTACTGCCGTCGTCGCATTGAAATCAAATTCAGGATTTTAGGATTTAAATCTAAATTAAGAGTAAGCTACCAGGTACCAAATCAAAGGCTTGTTCTTGACAGATCTCTACTTAATGTACAATGAGTAGTAACTTCAGAGGTAATATTTAGCTAATAATATATTCAAAGGCATTAGCATCTATTATTTTGTCACTACTTTAAACAAAGATTTTCAATTTGAATCAATTAGTTATTCTATCTATCGCTAATTATGCCTTGCGGTTGCACTCGCGTTAATGGTTACTGCACCGCTATCCTATAACGTTCCTCAAGGATTGGGCTATCAAATGCAATTTTCAAATACAACTGGATAGTTCCAGAGATAAGCGCGTTCAAAGAAACAAACAAACTGTTCAGCTTTATTATTAGTATATAAAATATATAGATTATATTGAGTTCTGCGTCGGCTTCGCCCGTGGAAGTACCCGTCCTGCAAGCACGTCTGTTTTAACGTAAAGAAGGACAAATAAACACATATTCGCATTTATAATTAGGATTAGGATAAGACAATTACAATAGTGTAACAAATTGATAATTTCGGTTAGAATTTATTTATTTATTTTATTTATTTATTTATCTATCTATAATCTATATAAATAAAAATTAAATATTGTTCGTTGGTAATATACCTACATATTATTATGACCCAATCACGGATGAATTTTAGGGGAAAATGAAAAAGTAAAATAAAAACAAAATTTTGAAGAAAAAAAATGGGAAATAAATCACTTGCTCAAAGTTTACAGTAAAATCTAAACAAAAATGTTCTCACGAAAAATGGTACGAAACCATCTCCATGAAAGTTCGATTCTCTCTTGGCCAATTATTTCATTCTGAGGTACCTACTAACGGAACCGCATAAAACAATCATTACAAATATATCCTGCCACGGGACAATTATTTACAATTTTCAACATAACTCAGTAAGTTGAAGTTTTTCCTAAACCATTGTAAGTAAAAAAGAAATTAAAGCTCCCATAAATCTCCAATAAGCTCTTCAATGTAATCGACAATTCCTGATTCGAAAAATCGATGACAACGAAACTGGGACAAGGAAAAGCACATGAATAGAAATTCCTCGAGGAATACATTTCGCGTTTAGAAATTTTGTGGTATCTTATTGAGAGGCTCAGATATTCGCTCATTAATGAACACTGCGGTAAATTCACTCCGTCGTTATAAATCAGAGCGAAATTTAATGAACAGGTTGCCTACAGAAAAGAAGGATAGATTTCTAATTATTTTACTGTGACGAAAATTAGAAAATCCTTGCTTTTGTTATACATGTGATTCAATATAAGTATTATTTATTTCTAACTTATGAATGCGAAAGTGTTTCTTTGTTTTTAGGGTTCCGTACATATCTGATGAAAAAACGGAAACCATTATAAGATCACTCTTTTATTTTCTCCGAATTTACTGGACGAAAAAAGTTGATATTTGGTATATTTGTAGATTTTGATGACCGGACATGTAGCGTAAATAATCGAATTTTAATTTTGGGGAAAATTTAAAAGTTGTGACATATCAAATGAAAGGCTTCGTTATAAAAAAAAAAACAAATATATTTTTTTATAATTTTAAAATGCATAGTTTAAATTAGAAAATTGAGCGTGTCCCCCCCACCCCTCCCCCTTGTCTCTGAAACTATTGAGTCTAAAATTTTGAAAAAATATGGAATATGGAATTACAGGAAAACTTATATGAAAACCCTGTCTTAAAGTTCTGACCGAAAAAGTGGTACGGAACCCTCAGCGCGCGTGTCGTACTCGAAACGGATCTGATTTTTTTCATCAGAGATAGCAGGAGGGTCATGTATTTTATTCCGGGAAAATAGATTTTTGATAAACAACTTTTCTAGTGTCAATCATAAGTACTTTATATAACCTCACAAAATATCATCGGCTAAAAGAGGAAGACTTGGTATTGCGCTGGGTACCCTGGGACCGATAACACTTATAACATTCATTCAAAATCTTACGGTAATTATGGAATGAATTAGATTGTAATACAATTATCGTATTAACAACATAAATGAGATTTCATCTAAATGTTTACGACAAACGGAAATTTATCTCAGCTTTATTTTCCGTAAGTAGGTACCTATACATACTGTTTTTCTCTCGGATGTGAAAACACTTTAGTTTTCACGTAGGTAAATCCATAGAGTAAATATGTGCCGAGTATTTGATATATTCGACCGGTCTATAGGGTCCCCTATTTGTCCGTGTGTCCGTCACTTATTCATAATTATACCAACATTTTGGGGAAATTCTTCATACTCACAGAAAAGAGTCTTTATTTTGTGGAGGGAGGGCATAGTCATTGACTACTTTAGATATATCCCGGATAAATATTTAATCTTTGATAAAAAAAAAGGCATAGACAGGCATGGGGACTGCCGACAGAAGTGGAAACTTAAAACTATTAATAACAGTGGTCTTTAATGTATATAACGCCATCTAGCGAGGGCTTAAAAACATTTTCAATAAAAAAAAATCCTGGTCCAGACTCAGGCATTCGTGGAAGACAGTACATGAAATTCCTGCCCGGATATTTTTGTGTCGAGCATACTCGGGCCGGGCAATCTGTGGTCGGTACTTGTGCCGAGAGCATGTCACGAATCCATAAGATTTCCCCGTACCAAAAAAGAAGGTTTCACTTCAAAAATTGTCTACCCATGCTAATGAATTGGCAGTCAGTCCCCAAATATTCTAAAAAACTCAGAGACCAAATAGGGTTCACAATACAAACGTAAATAGAGAAGCTACTTTCTTAGACAATTCAATAATGTGTAATTTACATGAAAACCTTTTTACACAGAATAGCAAAATACCTTTCCTATACTCAAGGATCCCAAATAAAGTGTCGATACAATTTCGAGGCAATCACTCTATTCAACAATTTTTTTCACAACGTCGCTTTCCTGCGAACAGAATGATCCTTTTGTGCATGAAGTACGCTAATATAAGGCTTAATACACACCTTCTAAGTATTGGAAATAGGAAACACTCTTTAGGAAACGGTCGTGAAGCTTTATTTTATGCTTCTATATACTACCTCGCATTGCTTCGCATAAACGTTCGATTCCAATCTCTAAGCATTTATCCAGAAGTATTTCCAGGATATCAAGTAGTATATGTGTCTCCTCCAACTATCTCTGTACCTCCGTTGGTTTTTTTTTGACGCGAAAGTAGGAATAATGAACACACTTTAGTTTAAATAATAATATTGTACATCTTTTATATATGTATTAATAAATAAATAAGTCTATCTATGTATTTCAAAACACAAATGGAACGAATCCCATCGGATACCAAGTGCAGTCAAAGGAAGGCGGTGTCACACACCCTTCTCGAATCTTGTCCCTCGTCAGAAGCTTTTGGTTAAAAGCCACTCGCACCCGAAGACGCATGAATGGCCGAAAAGCTAGCATTTGTTATACAAAATAAATAATGCCAACTTATCAGGGGGTGGATAGGGATTTATATGAGTTCACATTATTAAGGCTCGGGATGGGGATGGGATGGCAACATAGAAAAACCGACCATCACATCACGAGACAGGTAAATTTCGCTGGAGAACGCAAAAGCTTCGCTTCTGTCGTATATTCAGCGACACAGCTTTTTTAACCAATAGGTATAAGTTGCGTCAAATAAGTTGAGCCGAAAAGTATCACATGATAGACAGTGCTCTATACTAATTGTATAGGCGTCCCTCACACTCTAGCGGTCAGACGCGGATATAGGATTTCGTCTAGGAGAGTGTAAATTTTGTGTCAATTTACCTGACTTTCACAATTTTTTATTTTTTTTATCTATGTAATATTTGCATTTGAATATTTATTTATTTATTTATTTACAAGGAGAATTTACAAAAGGTGTAGGTAACGTTATGTACACAAGATAATAATAATAAAAAAGACATACACAAGATAAGAATAATAAAATAAAAAATAAGTGAGAAAGTGCCCTACCCTTTAAATTATTCCCACCAAGAGTTATAGAAAAACCTTTTAAAAAAAAGTGCACCGACTTCAAAAATTTGCACTGAAAAGTAAGAAATAATAAAAATTTCGTCGTAGAATTTGAAGACGGTTGGTGCCAAATTAGGATACAAAACTAAGTAAATATCTAAGAAGATAAAGATATGTTCAATATTATCTATGTTTGTATGTACTGATGATCGTAGGTTCCTAATGAATTGTCTAGATTAGTGAATTTGGGAACTAAGTTGTTTCTAATTTGGCACCAACCGTCTTCAAATTCTACGACGAAATTTTTATTATTTCTTACTTTTCAGTGCAAATTTTTGAAGTCGGTGCACTTTTTTTTAAAAGGTTTATTTTACCCTTTTAAGTGATTTTGCTGCCTTGAGAGACAAATAATAACGCAACTAAAAAAATATTGATGAAAAATAAAAAAAAACGCTGTGGATGTGATTTGAACCATGTGCTTGTGCATCCTATGACTCCCCATTACATTTAACCGCTAGACTATCGTCAGGAAAATTGACAACTTCGTGTCAATAGCAACCGTTGCAAAGGCTTTTTCTGATACATAATTTTCAGCCGTAAACAGAAATTAATTACTGAATTTCTGAAAAACTACTGAACCGATTTTCGTCATATGTCTGTGAGATAATGTCGAGAAATTATAATGTCTTAAAAAAAATAAGTTGTCAAAATCGGTACATATTTTATCGAGATATCAAGAAAAATGTACTTTTAAAGTCAGTTTTTTCAAAATTTCTGAAAAACTAATGAACCAATTTTTATGAGAGAAAAATGGGACCAATCCGGAAGAATTATCTGTCGATTAAAAAAGAAACCATGAAAATCGGTTCACAATTGGCGGAGTTATCAATGTACATACATACATAAAAAAAAAATACGGTCCGAATTGAGAACCTTTTCCTTCTTTTTTTGGAAGTCGGTTAAAAATTCAACGACATTAACATAATATTATACCTAATCCAAATTCTAAACAAACTAACAATAACACATACAGAGAGAAATAGGGTAGCACAAACAATGCAATTATTTCCATCTACCCCTCCAACACCCTACATACGCACTTCTTAAATTTATGCAAATTAAGATTAAATATGTCAACCGAGACCAGACCTTCATCATACTGCTTGCACATCCTGCGAAGAGGCGCTCTGAGTCCCGCGTTAGATTTCGATCTAGCTATTGTGAACAGGTCAAGTGTACGAGTTCTTTTTAAGTTTGCCCTGAAGTTGACCTGCGCCAGAAGATCTGAGGAGTCAAAGAGACTGGTACAGATTTTGTATAGTACCACGGCGTCAAAGAGTTTTCTGCGATCAGCAAGATTTGCCAGCCCGAAAGACTCAAGCAGCTCGGCGTAAGGCGGTCGCACCGTCAGTGGAGATCCGTTACTCATTCTATGGTGGAGGACTCTTAGAAATTTTCTTTGTATGATTTCAACCTGATTGATGTAAACAGAGTAATGGGGGTTCCAGATGGCCGACGCGTATTTAAGATGAGGACGTATAAGGGAGCAATAAAGTGTAATGAGAGCGGATTTAGTCATGAAGTACTTTGTTGACCTCAAGACAAACCCCATCATTTGATAAGCTTTGCTACATAATAATACATAATAATGCTCTGTTTACGTGATACCAAAAAGATTTGCGTGTTAGTACTATAAAATATTTAATATTATAGCTCTATTTTACAAAATGGCAGCTTAAGTCCAATTAAAAGTGCAGCGTTAGGCTTGCCACCTGTGGGGATAGCATACTTAAAACCGCGACAACTTTCGTTTGATTCGAAAGCCAGTAAGGACACGGGTCAAACCCCACTGTTCGGTTTAATATTGGCAACTCACTAAAAGGTATGAACGCCGAGATGATATAAAGAAGCCACAAAACTTATTCTTAATAACATTTGAAACATTGTTTTTAATTATAACTTTTAAATGGTCAATAATGTAATTCAAGCCTAATAATTTTCAAGCTAACCTAAGCACGTATAAATCTTGAAAAGGTTCTCTTTTACACCCTTGTCATTTTTTAAACTAGGTCAATGAGTGGCTCCTTGGAAAGGCTCCTAAATGAAATTACATCTTTTACGAAATTCTGTTTCAGATATTAACATTATTAATTAGTCATTTCGATTTTTATGCTTTCATTAGATTATTTTGTACAGTATTTAATTCGCCCGTAGGTATTATATTATTTAGTACACTAGCTTATTATTTTATGTTTTCCCATATAAAGTTTTGCACATTTTCTTTATCAAAAATGGTTGCACCCGCGTTAATGGTTACTGCTCCTCCCCTTTAGGTCGTAGTATATAGCCTATAACCTTCCTCAAGAATTGGGCTATCAAATGCAATATTTTTTTATTCGACTGGTAGTTCCAGAGATTAGCGCGTTCAAACTTACCTATATCCGTTACTTGCGGGCCCAGCAGACGTTGTCCTGCCCAAACGTTGGCTTGCCTGCTATTTACTCTCCTTCGTCCGTGGAAAACAACTACCACTACCACTACCACTACCACTACCACTACCACTACCCCTACCCCTACTCCAACCCCTACCACTACCGCTACTATCCTATGTCCGTCTCCTGGCTCTAAGCTACCTCCCCACCAATTTTCAGCCAAATCGGTACAGCCGTTCTTTAGTTATAAATGGTGTAACTAACTGACTTTCTTTTATATATATACTTTGAAACCATCCAACCGATGTGCCCCAAACCGAAATTTTATTGAAAGGCAATAATGCGGAGAAAAATTAACTAAAACTAAAAATATTCTCATCAAAGGGTGGCGTTACTCGCAAATAAATTAAAAACATTACCTAATTTGAAGTTTGTATATTATTGTTACCCCGGGCGAAGTCGGGGCAAGCCGCTAGTATAACTATATGCACACTGTGGTCCCTGAAAATATCGTCAAAAGTCATTGAAGCATTTCGGAGTCTGTTTTGGACAAACATTGCAACATACAGTACATGCAGTCAAAAAGTATGTAGGTAGACAAAATCTCGGTTAGAAAGAGAAAGAGATACTGTCCCATAGAGACAAAGCAAGACAAAAGGACAAATTTCCGCGACGCTACTCTTTGTCTCTTTCTCTTTTTAACATAGGTTTCGTCTACGTAAAAATAATTTTCTCTAGGCCGGTCATGCTCGCACGGTAGGTACTTATTTTAATAGCATATGCCACTTATAAATATTTGTATTAATTTCATACAGACAGACATACTCACACATTTAATTTATTTATTTGAAATACCAAATATAAAATAATCCAGTACGCTTAGAATAGTGGCAGCAATACCAGCTGCATTTTAAAGAAGCAGCCCTCTTTGTCACCAGAGGATGCATTCTGGCGTGGGGATATACATTTCATAAAGGCCATGAGAAAACTTGAAAATAGGGTGTGCGAATAATTCGAACTTACGAATTATTCGTTCCAAATCGAATACTAATATTCGATTCGAAACTCGAATCGAATTATTCGGGAACATTCGAATAATTCGAATATATCGATTTTTTCGGATATATCGAATTTCTTTCTAAATTATTCGCGAATTTTTGAGTATTTTAAATTTAGGGTTTGTTTTGTTATGTTCTATATTCAAATTTGAAATTAACAATTAATATACATTTTATTTAAACGATGAAATATGATTACACAAATTGAACAATTAGTACCTATAGTTTTTTTGAAAGATTAGGTACTAAGTTAATTTTTTTTTTCTTGAACAAAAAAATTAAGAATATTCAATGAATAAAAAACTTGGAGAAATTTATTTCGAGAATTTTGAAACATTGCATGTGTAACCTTTTTCTTATAGATTTTTTTTCAAACAGAAGTTATTAATAATTATAAAAACCAAAACGAATTGAAAAAATCTCTTGCCAATATTATATTATCTAGATTTTTTATGTTACTGACAGAAATGAACATAATATATATTAAAATTGAGCAATTGTTTTCTCCGTGTAATTAATTTTAAATCAAAAAGTATATTATTCGTAACTAAAATATTTTGATACATGTGATGGAATTTAAATTGAAAACAATAGAAAATCCAGTGATATTTCTATACTTCGCGAATTATTCGAATTACTCGCGAATTATTCGAACATTTTCGAATGATTCGAATTTTTCGAATTATTCGTTTTTTTCGAATTATTCGTCGAATATCGAATAATTCGAAATATTAATATTAATATTCGATTCGATTCGAACGCTATTCGCACACCCCTACTTGAAAACTTCAATAAAGGTCCTATACAAGCGAAGCGGGTAAAAGGATCTCTATGAGTGCACCTAGCAACTGCATTCACATGCATTTCACGAATGAATTCGATATACCTATTCACATAACATCACACGCAACCAAAGTGATTGAAAATACGAATTGACGTTTAGACTTTTCTATAAAAAAATTTGGGCAAGTTGCGAGTACCTCGTATCATATTTTCGGTCAGAACTTTATGACGGATTTTCGTTTAGGTTTTCCTGTAAACTATAAGAAAGGCCCTATATTCCCTATTTTTTTTATTTTAGACTCGGTAGTTTCAGAGATAAGGGGGGGACGGTCAATGTCATATATCTTCAAATACTATTATTTCATTAAACTATGCATTTTTAAATTATGAAAAACGAGCGAACGATATGTCACATGATGCACTTGCAAAAAAAAATACGTTTTAATTATTTTCCCAAAATTGAAATTCGATTACTTACGCTTATGCGTCCGCGATTGAGTCATCAAACTTTTAACTTTTTTCGTCGACAGTCGACACACACAAGAGTCTAAAAACAAATATTTAATATTTTTTTAATATAATTAATTATACTATACTAAAGAAATGGGAATATCTTTCATTTAATGTATCACACGCTTATACACTTTTAAACTTTTTATTATTTACAAATTATTAATAATTGAGTAAAATACAAAAGTACATGAATCTCAAATCTGGAAAAAACCTTAAAAACTAAAATTAAAAAGAGAAAAGAAATAAAGATAGAATACTACCTCCAGCTCTGAAGGAAGTCCAACCGTGCCTAGAACACTTCCTGTGTTACCCCTTTGAAAAAGCTTTTTTTTCACAAGTTGCCTTACGGCTCTTTCCAAGATAATGCGGCTAATTTTATTTATTTGTTTTATTTATCACTGTCTGACAAATCAATCATTCAAAATTATAGAGGGTTTGTGTTAATTTTCAATGATGTGGGAATGTGGGAAACCTCTTGTCATCCCATTTCTACCAGGAGGTTCAGTAACTCTTTGATACTGTGCAGGCCAGTAGTTCTTACAGTTCCATATAAATGTTCAAAGAATTGTCAAATTGTAAAAAAAAAACATTCTTGAAAGAGCCAATATCTTTACAAATTATTACAATCATACGAGAAAGACTAGTTTGTGGGATAAAAACCAGTTATAAATTTAAGACGGAACAGATTTCACTGATTTTCTACAATCTAAAAGGATGTTCAATATAATTAGAGAAAATTCACTCTACCTTTTTAACCGACTTCCAAAAAAAGAAGGAGAAGGTTCTCAATTCGGACCGTATTTTTTTTTTTTTATTTTTTTTTTTTTTTATGTATGTATGTACGTCGATAACTCCGCCAATTGTGAACCGATTTTGATGGTTTCTTTTTTAATCGTCAGATAATTCTTCCGGATTGGTCCCATTTTTATCTCATAAAAATTGGTTTATTAGTTTTTCAGAAATTTTGAAAAAACTGACTTTATAAGTACATTTTTCTTGATATCTCGATAAAATATGTACCGATTTTGACCACTTATTTTTTTCAAGTTATAATAATTTCTCGACATTATCTCACAGACATATGACGAAAATCGGTTCAGTACTTTTTCAGGAATTCAGTAATTAATTTCTGTTTACGGCTGAAAATTATGTATCAGAAAAAGCCTTAGCAACGGTTGCTATTGACACGAAGTTGTCAATTTTCGTGACGATGGTCTAGCGGTTAAATGTGCATAGGATGCACAAGCACATTACATGGTTCAAATCACATCCACAGGGGTATTTTTTTTTAATTTTCCATCAATATTTTTTTAGTTGCGTTATTATTTGTCTCTCAAGGCAGCAAAATCACTTAAAAGGGTAAAATAAACCTTTTAAAAAAAAGTGCACCGACTTCAAAAATTTGCACTGAAAAGTAAGAAATAATAAATATTTCGTCGTAGAATTTGAAGACGGTTGGTGCCAAATTAGAAACAACTTAGTTCCCAAATTCACTAATATAGACAATTCATTAGGAACCTACGATCATTAGTAGGTACATACAAACATAGATAATATTGAACAGATCTTTATCTTCTTAGATATTTACTTAGTTTTGTATCCTAATTTGGCACCAACCGTCTTCAAATTCTACGACGAAATATTTATTATTTCTTACTTTTCAGTGCAAATTTTTGAAGTCGGTGCACTTTTTTTTAAAAGGTTTATTTTATGTAACCAAGGTTTATTGATTCGACAAATTCTCGCATTAGATAAACCTACTTATTTAATCGCACAGCACATTTCCAACTTAGCAGATTCCTTAAAGATTCAATAAAGTAAGCTTAAAAATAAACTTAAGCTCCTTGTAATAAGACTTAACTTCGCTTAAGGAAGTTTAGGTCGTAAATCTTACCAACCGCTTTTCATTCTATAGCGTTCTAGGGAACAAGTCCGTTAATTAACACAACCTCGGTGTCTTATCACTAATGAATAATTTAAAATTAATTCTATCTTAATATTTACATAACAAAATGTATCTAAACTAAAGATGTAACTTATATCTAGAATGTCAGTTATATAACTAGTATAGTATCGCGGGCTCTACGTGTTCTCCGAAGCACGACAACACGATGATTTCCTTATCAATAATTGCAACAAAATAAAACTGTCATCTGACCTCAGAATAAATTAATTAAAAACAACATCGGACCTTGCAGTATAACAATGAAATGACAATTTACAATAAAAATATTAAATAATTGCTTCCATTCATGATATTTATCATTGAATAATCAGAAAATCTATAGATTTTTATCACGACATTATTTGAGCGAGTTCAGTCAAACCTTAAATCTAATCTAAACATTAAAAATAACTAAAAAAAAACAGGTCCGCGTGGAATTGTGGCAAGAATACTGGCTGCATTTCGCGATGCTGATTCGGTGAGCTAGAAAGGAGCCAGCCCTCTTGTCACCATGAAGATATGATCAGTCGAGGGGATATATCTTTAATAAACTTTTTGGCATTTGAACCCCACGGACCTAGAGTTTCTACACCAAACAGCACAAATTTGTAGTTTTCAATAGTTGAACTATATTTGCGCCGTTTGTTAGACTTTGCGATTTCCGCCGCAGCTCCCGCTTTGATTACTGTTTCCCTGAGATGAAACGAGGCTAATGTATAGATACAATAATAAAATAAACAAATATAATTTAATTTGCTACAGCTATAGCGAAATGCAGCCAGTATTCTTGCCACAATTCCACGCGGGCCTGGTTTTTTTATTTAGATTAGATTTAAGGTTTTATATTGTTATGTATAAATAAAAGACCTATTTTATACCAAGGCAATATTAAATGTATATTTCTTCAACTCAATCAATTCAGCAATAACATTTTCTAACAAAATTTTCGAAAATTCTGTGCTAAAGCTCCCGGAAGCCATGTTACCCCCCCAGAAGAATACGAAAACAGAACCAATTTATTTTTACATACAAACAAATACCTAGTAATGATAATTAAAGTTAGGTACACTTTATGATTAGGTACTAGGAAGTACTAAATTTTCCAGTAATTCACATGGAAAGATTAGATAAGACTCATCAATGGAAGTAGATGGCATTGTCGGTATTTATGACAAGTATTTATATACTTATTTCCTTGTTTCCTTGTTTCAGAGCAATTCGGGCAACAAAAAACAGTCAACATTTAGTCCTGATAGCAGTTATAAAGAAAAGGTAAGTGATTTTTTTTAATTAAAACTAGCGACCCCGCTCCCGTCATCGCACGGGTACAATATTGGTACAACAACTTGAATACCCACAATACACTTATAACTACTAGTCTATTAGAGATAGATGCTATCGCAGACTTTTTTGTAGATCATTTTATTCTACACAATTCTTTCCTACATCATTTTGTTATATCTCTGACGGATTTGACAGCATACGCCATGAAAACTCGCTGGAGCTAACTTTTTTCCCGACTTGATTCACTTATAGTGAATGCTCAGCTCCTAAACATGATATTAATACTCGAAAATTTTCCCGCTGAATCAAACTATCTTATAGTCAAAACCGCATCAAAATCTGTTTAGTAGTTTTTGCGTAAAAGATCACACACAAGACAGATAGACCCGGCGGGGGACTTTATAATATGTACAATAAAACTGTATCCTGGAAGATTTACGGCCATCGTACTATGTATGTGCAAAAAAAACACGTCGTCGATCCGTTGCTCTCTTTCCAATTTACAATATGAGTTAGGAAGGATTTGCACCCTCAATATATATTTATAAGGATTTGTTTCTTTGCAAAAATAACTGTCAAATAATTAATTTAGTGTCTGTTATTTTTCTTCATAAAATCCTTTTAATTTCCTATAACTTATTCTATTATCTATTATACCCATTTATTATAGGAACCCTTTTGATAGGGTATAGGCCTCCTCCATTTTCTTCCATTCCTTCTTATCTTGTGCTGCTTCCGTCCAACTGTTTGCTGCCACCGATTTTACCCATCGCTTTTGTGGCGTCCCACCCATGTGGGCCGGTCCATTTAGTACTTTTTAGAGTCTAGCGTTGGTCTGTGTATCTCGCTACATGGCCTGCCCATTGCTATTGCACGCAATAGGTAAACATAATATTCCGAACTCAATGGGCAAAACCAGAAAAATTATAAACTTTTCGTTTCGTTCGAAAATTATTTTTATAGGATAGGTGCTTTAACTCAAAATCAGTAGGTACGTAGGTTTTTTTTCGTTTCTTTGAGCATATGTTTATCTCAAACTAGCCCCTACGGCTCTACTCTGAAAATAATATCAAGACGCACACGATATTATAATAGCATAAGCTACCTAAAGTATAAACAACCCGCATTTTTTTTAATGTCTCTTATTGTATTGAAAATTTTATCGATTTATTTTCAATTCTAGAATGGAGGGTCCAATCGGCAAACTGATGGTCAAAATCTGTCTAAGCGATTGATTCACAAAGTATAATAGGGGATCCGTGTGGACACAAAAATCCAAATGAATCCTTCAGGGGATCCATGTGGACAAAAAAGTCCAAATAAATATCCTAAGAGAATTTCAGCAGGGGATTCAAATGGACGGAGGGTAAACCTTGTGTCATAAGGAAACACACCGACCGTGTATTTTAAAATGTTTAAAAACCGTACAAATTAGAAGTGTGATAAATAGACTACAAGCCTACAAAGCTGTAAAGCAGAAAGAAAAAGCGAGTCACTTCAGTAAATTGGATGGAGAGGATTTTATGGCAATTTATAAAAACCACCCTTAATGCTATCACATATGTTGTGTACTCGTAATTCTTTTATAGGCTTTCATATTTATAAAGGAACTGCCCTACTAACAAGCTTCCTAACACGCCCTTCCCCCGACCCAGTATTCTTTAAATTAAAGAAATTGTTTGTGTTAATGTATATCTATAAAAATAATAAAGCTGAAGAGTTTGTTTGTTTGAACGCGCTCTCTGAAACTACCAGTCAGATTTGAAAAAATATTTTTGAATTTGATAGCCCAATTCCTGAGGATGGTTATAGGCTAAATTCATAGAGTACTAAGCCTAAGGAGAGGCCATAAACGGGCTTCCTCTTTCGCCAATGTTTTGCTCTTTGATTTTAGCATAATCATCATAACGTAAAAGCCGTTGAGACAATAAAACGAAAAAATACAGTGGTACAGGGGTTAGTACTAGGCGTTCCCCCCCCCCCCCAAGTTACAAAAGTTTCGAAATCTTGATGAAAAGAAGAGCAGCAAAGTTGCTTCAAAATTCAATTTATAATTTTTATGTAAACAAGACAGAGAGACAAGACAAGAAAAATTTAAATTAATCAATTATTATTATTTATTTTTATGATAGACATACATACATACATTCACGCCTGTTTCCCAAAGGGGTATGCAGAGTATGGACCACTTTTCTCGATCTTTGCATACTTCTCTTGCTTCATCCACATCCAAACATCGTTTCATACATTTTATGATAGACAGATACATCAATACCTATTATAAAAGTTGTTATAAATAGGTAATATAATAACAAGAAGAAGAAAAAAAAAAA
Source organism: Nemapogon koenigi (assembly GCA_963924495.1). Taxonomy (NCBI): domain Eukaryota; kingdom Metazoa; phylum Arthropoda; class Insecta; order Lepidoptera; family Tineidae; genus Nemapogon; species Nemapogon koenigi. The sequence goes on from OZ004646.1 coordinate 8,023,567, forward strand.
AAAAAAGTTTTATAAGTCCCGCCCGCCTTGCACACCCTTAGTTACACTCCGACCAACAATATTGTGGACTGTGGAGCAAGGAATATACTACTCTTTACCGAGACTGTGGACTGACTGTCACTGACTCAAGGTCTCCCTTGGCCGGAGGACCACTTGCGCCCTCAGGTGCGCGCTGTTTGGGCTGTGGGTTGCGGTTGTGGTCCAGACAACGTAGGCGTACCCATCGGCTGGAAATGCAAGGTGATGCTGACGCATAATTATCAGAAGCTTGGGAAGCGAACCATACTCCGGGCTGAACATTGAACATGCGGCCAGTTTTGTTGGGGCTCGGTGCCTCACGGTGCGGGCCGCCACCATGCCCTGTGCTCACAAGACTTTCCTTAGTGCCGCCCGTGCCCTCCGCCAGCGTAGGTGCTGCGTACCTTTATAAACATTTTGAGTGTTTTTTATCCAGTACCTACCTATCTATATATATTTTATTTAAGTGTTAGTTTTTGGATCCATATATGTATAATAATAAAAATGTAAGTAAAAATAATGTAAATAATGACAACACAGGTTCCTCAAACGCAACGCTGATACAGTGTCCAAGTTGTGATGATTGTAAATTATATAAGGGACAACGGGGGCTGGCAATACATACATCGAGACGCCACCGACAACAAAACATCCAGCCCCCCATACCAACAACATCCACCTCTACATCCACCGACACATCCAACGACACAACCAACGACACATCCAACATCATGCCGTTGTGGAGGAAACTGTGTTATTTAAAAAATAATGTAAGTATTATAAAAAGAATACCCCGTGGAGCCCGCATCACCGTGGCCCGCTGCCTCACAGAGTGTTTGACTAAAGTGGTTGCAGAAAACCGTTTCAAATCTTGGGAAAATTTACTCACATTTGCATACACAGTTCTACATGTCAAAAATACAAATAAATCACAATCTTTAACAACACAAATAAAAAATAACACTTTAGACCTTTTAGTACCTAAAATAAATACAAATATAAAATTCAACAAATTCATTTTTACCACGGCAGTTTGGTTTTGGCGTTAGAGAAGGCTGTGAGGCTGCGGTTCATGCTACACGAACTTTTTTAAATTCGAAAAATTACGAAGTTTTTGTAAAAATTGACGTACAGAATGCCTTTAATTCGATCGATCGAGGTGCCCTACTAACTGAAATTCAAAAAGAGTTACCGACAATATTTGGCTACATGTGGCAATGTTATGGGGCACCATCAAAATTAGTGTATGGTGATGACGAAATAGATTCATGCGTGGGTTGCCAACAGGGAGACCCGCTTGGGCCAGTACTATTTAGTCTAACAATAAATTCTATCATTTCAAAATTAACATCAAAATTTAATTTATGGTATCTGGACGACGGGTCATTAGGAGGAGATGTATTAACAGTTTTAAACGATTTAGAAATTATAAATAAATCATTTTCAGAAATTGGCCTTAGTCTAAATTCAAATAAATGTGAACTATACATAGCCGAGTCCATTTCTTCAGACATAAAAACAAAAATCATATCAAAATTTTATTCCGTAACTCCAAATATATCTATACAAAATAAATTCACACTTACTTTACTCGGTGCTCCTATTTTCGATGAAGGAATTGAAAATGTAATAAATTCAAAATTAGAAAATTTTAATAATTCGGCAAATAGACTTTTAGAAATTAATCAACACATGGCTTTCTTTATCATTCGACACTGTCTTTTCACACCAAAATTTATGTATTTACTTAGATGCACCCCCCTTTGGAAATATTCTAACATAACAAATTCTATAGATGAGTCCCTAAAAATTACTGTTTCCAAAATTTTAAACCAAAATTTCAATAATCGTTCTTGGACCCAAGCGACTCTCCCTGTCCAGTTCGGTGGCCTGGGAATTCGTACTTCGTCGTGTGTTGCGCTTCCTGCCTTTTTGTCATCAACCTATAGCGCGCTAACCCTCATCGGTACTATATTGAACTTACCTAATGTAACCGATGGGGAAGTTGCGGGTGTAGACGAGGCCAGAAGTATATGGAGTGCAACTCACCTAGGAGTGGACGTTCCCACAGAATTAAGTAGCCAGCGAGCGTGGGATTTACCATCCATAAAGGCAACCCACGCTACATTGCTCAAGCGCCGAAAATATTCAAATATTTTAACAAATTACTTATTTTCGGCGCTTGCAGTGGAAACAATGGGTCCATGGTCTACCGAAATGAAAATATTCTTGAAAAATTTAGGTACTAGATTAGTCCACGCCTCGGGTGACCTAAAGGCTGGCTCGCTCAAAGGATCAGTTTAACCATTCAGCGAGGTAACGTGGTGGTAGTGGTAGTTTTGGTCGCCGTGTGTTTCCGGAGATATCATTATGATGGAGGGAAAAAAAATTATAATCGAACCTTGCATAGTTACATTACACATGAATGCTCCCGGTGAGTGACCACCTACGAATGCTCATAGTTCGAACTGCCCGATCTGTGAATGTTACAAAAGCGAATGCTCCTCAGTCAATGCGTCGAGCTGGCTCAGTATTGTAACATAATGCTCAAAATCTAATATTGTATTGCTACATTACACGCGAATGCCCCCGGTGAGTGACCGCCTACGAATACTCACAGTTCGAACTGCTCGAGCTGTGAATGTTACAAAAGCGAATGCTGCGTCGAGCTGGCTCAGTATTGTAACGTAATGCTCAAAATCGGATCTTGCATAGTTACATTACACGCGAATGCCCCCGGTGAGTGACCGCCTACGAATACTCACAGTTCGAACTGCTCGAGCTGTGAATGTTACAAAAGCGAATGCTCCTCAGTCAATGCGTCGAGCTGGCTCAGTATTGTAACATAATGCTCAAAATCTAATCTTGCATTGCTACATTACACGCGAATGCCCCCGGTGAGTGACCGCCTACGAATACTCACAGTTCGAACTGCTCGAGCTGTGAATGTTACAAAAGCGAATGCTCCTCAGGCAATGCGTCGAGCTGGCTCAGTATTGTAACATAATGCTAAAAATCTAATCTTGCATTGCTACATTACACGCGAATGCCCCCGGTGAGTGACCGCCTACGAATACTCACAGTTCCAACTGCTCGAGCTGTGAATGTTACAAAAGCGAATGCTCCTCAGGCAATGCGTCGAGCTGGCTCAGTATTGTAACATAATGCTCAAAATCTAATCTTGCAGTGCTACATTACACGCGAATGCCCCCGGTGAGTGACCGCCTACGAATACTCACAGTTCGAACTGCTCGAGCTGTGAATGTTACAAAAGCGAATGCTCCTCAGGCAATGCGTCGAGCTGGCTCAGTATTGTAACGTAATGCTCAAAATCGAATCTTGTATAGTTACATTACACGCGAATGCCCCCGGTGAGTGAGCGCCTACGAATGCTCACAGTTCGAACTGCTCGAGCTGTAAATGTTACAAAAGCGAATGCTTCTCAGTCAGTGCGTCGAGCTGGCTCAGTATTGTAACGTAATGCTCAAAATTGAATCATGCATAGCTACATTACACGCGAATGCCTCCGGTGAGTGACCGCCTACGAATACTCCCAGTTCGAACTGCCCGAGCTGTGAATGTTACAAAAGCGAATGCTCCTCAGTCAGTGCGTCAAGCTGGCTCAGAATTGTAACGTAATGCTCAAAATTGAATCATGCATAGCTACATTACACGCGAATGCCTCCGGTGAGTGATCGCCTACGAATGCTCACAGTTCGAACTGCTCGAGCTGTGAATGTTACAAAAGCGAATGCTCCTCAGTCAGTGCGTAGAGCTGGCTCAGTATTATAACGTAATGCTCAAATTTTAATATAGGATATAAGTTATCAAATATAAATATAAGGTATCACCAATATACGACACAAATTCTGGAAGGATATAGATAAAAACATAAAAATGTCGCCTAATACCTCTTCCAGGAAACTTTCTCCCGAAACGAAATAAAATTAACGGATAAACGAGTTTTCCGTCTTTGTAACTAATAACTACTAGTTTTGTTTCTTATAAGGTAATAATGAAGTTTAGTTATATTTGGTACGTGAGTCTAAGTTGCAGCATTCCGACCCGCGTTTGTTGGGAAACTATAATAGGAAAACTTTACACTATAAAATAACTCTTAGCTACTATGGAATATTTTTCATTTTTTTCCTACAGATTAGTTTTGTGTCTATATAATTTATATAAATAAAAATTTAATGTTGTTTGTTGGTAAGCGCATCACTTGAGAACGGTTTTTTTAATGTAGGTATTCGTTGACTGAAAAAAGGTTTTTACGGAAAACTGGAAGTTTCGTTTTTCTATGGGATTTTTGTATGAACTCAAAACCATATTAGGGGATGAAAGTTAATATGGGCTCACCGGGCGAAGCAAGTAATAAAAGTTGTATTTGATGCCTTACAATATTTTTGTAGTTTCTATCCTACAGAGTTGTTTATATGTATAATATTACAATTTTTATTCACACTACAAACAAAAATCTAAAATATACATTAAAAATCTTAAAAACCTTAAAAACCTTAAATACCTTAAAACTAAAAATAAAAAGAAAAAGGATGGAGAAATCAAAGATAGAATACCTCCTCCAGCTCTGAAGACAATCCAATCGTGCCAAGAACACTCGCTGCGTTACCCCTTTGAATCTCCAAACTTATGCCGCGAATGAAAAAACTCTTAGCTCGGTGATCACCAGACTTTTCGATGAGAAGTTTACCAATTTTATCAGCAAACTTCTTGGAGTCTGATGACCACGGACCAAGAGTCTCAACCGCAAAAGCAAGAAATTCAAAGTGATCTAGCAGCGAGGAATATTTTTGAATTTTTAAATGTGCCGCCTCAGAAGAAGTATAATATTCAAATAATAATCAAATTACAATAATAATTTATTTATTTAATAAATAGCATATAGAGACTATATCAGTACACAAAAAAAATGGCTAAATTAATAAACATAGAATTTAATAGTATCTAGAAATGAATTGAATAAAATAATTGAATTGAATTAAATTAAGTTAAGTTGAATTTAAATAATCATGTCAAAAAATATTTTTGCGTCTATATACAAATAATTCAAATGAAGTTTTTATGTATGATTTCACACACAGTGTCCACTTTGTTAAGAATAATCTCCGAAAAGACTAAATGATTTTTTGTAAAACTTTTACTGACTGTAGCCTGTTTTGTAACGTGGTTGGCTTTTTTGTATTATGGCCACCATTATGGCGGATTCTACAATTCGGCTGAAACATAATTATATATTTACAATCGGATTTTTTTTCGTACATGAACCTAAAGAGTTTTTCTACAAAAATACAAAAAGTTGAGCGAAAAAATTATTTTTAAATAATTGTCAAATTTAAGAGAACTATATTTTTTTACCTCATGGATTAACTAAATACGTAGATAACCCAGAGATAATCTACCAATTCGGTGCCACAGTCAATTATAGTCGTAAATAAAACATTTTTAAATTTGCAAATTTCAAAACTGTACAGTATATTTTTCATGCATGCTTAAAATTTATAGCAGGTGTGTATTTTAAATTTATTACTCCGTTACTGATGAAAGAGAAAGGGTTCTAAAACAAAACGTTAATGGAAAACAAACAGTGCCGGCTATACCCAGATATGTTTTAATATATTGTAAATTCTCTCATATATTTTTTTTAACCGTGCTGGCAAATCATTTTATATCACGGTTGTAGTTTTTAATTGCTGTTTTATGAATAGGCAACTTGCAATTACTACTTCAATGGGCAAAACACTTAGGGCGCGACCCAATCTAATATATAAAAAATAATATTCTCTATAATACTCTTTAGGCATTTGATAGCCCAATTCTTGAGGAAGGTTATAGGCTAATTTAACATCATGCTACCTACCCAAGGGGGTGAATTGTATTTCTAATACAACGCGTACGAAGTAGCGGGTAATCAGCTAGTTTCAAATAAAAAATAACATAAAAAACTTTAAAATAATTATCACATAAGACCACGCTTGGCCATATCATAATCTTTTTATAAGAATCATAAATTAAAATGACCCAATTCTATGATTGATATATATATAGGATACATATTAGTCGATAGCCTAATTGGTGAGCGTTGTCTTGAAACCTGGAGGCACCAATTTTCTTTAAGAAATATGTGCTTTAATCAACTCCTTGTGCTTCGGAGGGCACGTAAATCACTTTTTCTAAAAATAACAGATAAGAAGTGACACATTTGCAGCAACAGGCTTGGCACCTGTTCTGTTCAATGTGGACAACTGGCAAAATGTGGACACTGTTACTGGTGTCTCTGGCCACACCGCAAGGTATAAAGGCTTCGCACGGGTACATTACTGGTTTACAGCAATTTGCATATCTTACACTAATACGTTTATATCTACTTATCTATTAGAGATAGACATATGCTACCGCGGACTTTTGGTAGATTATTTTATTTTACACAACTCCTTCCCACATTATTTTGTTATATCTCTGACGGACTAGAGAGCTTACGCTATGAAACACGCAGGAGCAAATTTTTCCACCGACTTGATTCACTTATACTGTTAATGCTCAGCTCCTAAACATGATAAGTCCATGTTTAATCCCATAAACCTTCTTCATGAATACACTAAATTCTAATCTTGAAAACAGTAATCAAATCCGTTAAGTAGTTTTTGCGCGAATTACCTGCCTGAAATTTGAACCTAAAATTATTGTGATCAACCGTGTCGTAGTGTTTGTTTGCTCTTACAAAACAGTGTCAACTTTACTCATGTGTTTCCAACCAAGTCTATAACTAAATTGTCCGTGTCCCCAGAGCTATTAGCTAGTAACTCAATATTGGCAGCGGACCCGCCTTGGAAAGCACTGATACGTGCTCTGACACGGTGAAAATGTTTGGAAAGCGTTTAGCAAACCAAATATCTTGGTAATATGTAGATGCGAAAGTTTATACTCTATTCATAATATGACGGTATCACTAACATCATGACTACATCAGTCAGGTCCGGTTTTATAGACTTTTCTTATTTACAATCTCTGCGTGTCTTTTTTTATAAGTTGTATACTAACATTTTTTTTCTTCGCGGGTGTCAATACAGCTCCTGAAACCGTGTTACGGTCCCAGGGTTCACAGTGGATGATCAAGTCTCACCCTCTTTTAGCCGATTGTATTTGTAAGGCTATACTTAACGAGTGGCCAGCTCTGTCGAGGTATATTTAGATGGAAAAGCCTCTAAGTGTGGTTTGTCGGATTACATTATGTAGGTACATACATAAGATTTTAATTATAAAAAAACCCATTGAAACATTAACCTATTTTACATTGGCAGAGCTAATAAGACATCTTTACGGTCTTTATACCTTGCTGTGTAGCCAGAGACATTGTATCAATGTCCACTTTTTGCCAGTTGTCCATAATAAGCAGAACAGGTGGCAAGCCTGTTGCTATACTTAATAGACCTATATGTGTCACTTCTTTAACAGACGTAAATATCTGTTATTTTTAGAAGAAGTGTGGACCACGGCATTACGTCGATAAAAGCACATATTCTCAAAGAAAATTGATGCGATAGCATTTTTGGAACGAGTGGGAATTGAACCCGGGACCTCCCGGTTTCAAGACAACGCTCTACCAATTAGGCCTACGTATCCTATATATTGTATCAATCGCAGAATTGGGTCATTTTAATTTATGATATGGTCAACTATCTCTATTACATTATTTCTCAAAGGTGTTTTTGTCAGTATCAAATATCTCCCTTAATACTGTATCAAAGTTAATGTTTAATACACATTTTGAAGATTATTTTTCCCTCTAATGATGAAAAATAAAAAACAAATCAAATGTAAATGTTTCTTTTAAAATTAGACATATTATTTAATAATTATATAATTAAAAATAAAATAAATCGAATACAGCAACGAGCGTTTTTTGCACGAGATTTGAATAATATTTATCTAATATAAGATGTTACAAAATCCATGTAGGTAATTCACGTCTATTGTACTGTACTGCATACAAAATAATAATTTAATACCAACATAAGTTAACTTCTTTGAGACTGACTTATAGCTTTTCACTGTATTGTGAAGAGGATGTAAGTCTAGGTAATAGGTATACATTTCTTGTGGAAATCTCGGGAGTCGTAACAACGATTTTATTAATCGCTCGGAATTACAACGATTGTATCCGTTTAGCGTATAAAAAGGTTTTTTACGAGGTCCGCAGAGAACACTCTCTCCTTGTTTTGCGTCAAGATTTTTATGTTCTTCTATAAATAATAACTTTTGATGTGCCCCGACGCGACTGAATAAGAGCTTCTAAATATTGTAGCTTTTATATGAGGACATGATATGTGGTTATTGGCACATTACTTTTTAGATATTGCAGAATTAAATGACTGTACATAATAAGCCTCTAAACAAAAAGGGTTTCGCCCGTGAAAATTTCCTGAAAAAATTGCCAGGATAAAACGTAAAAATCACGTCGATCCGTTGATATTTACGGGATTTTTTATAAAAATCTTATGTACATAATCCGACAAACCACACTAAAGTAGGCCACACATTGGTCCGGCATCGCACCGAAAATTTTCTATTCCGGCCGCCATAAGATCTAGGCGGGCCATTTGTTATAGAAATTAGACGAATCTGTGGTCAATTTCGATGGACCGTACGGCGGCGCGCAGGTGATTGGACCAATGGGTGGGCACCTTTAGAGTATTTCCATCTAAATATACCTCAACAAAACTGGCCACTCGTTAGGAAATACCATCGGCTAAACGAGGAAGGCTTGGTCTTCCGCTGAGTACCCTGGAACCGTAACACGGTTTCGGGAGCTGTAAAGCAACCCGTGAAAAAACAAAAACCAAAAATTAGTAAGGATTATCAGTTTATTTTGGCATAAGAAGAGTTTAATAATGGCCACTACCACTTTGATATTATATCACCAGAGGTAATACATTATTTATTACCTTCCTTCAGAGTCTTAATATATAAGGAGTCGATAGCCTACGATAGCATTGGCTTTAAACTGGGAGGTTCCGGATTCAATTCCCACTCGTGCCAAAAACGAATAGGTATTCTTAAAGAAAATTGGTGCTTAGTTTTTGGCACGAGTGGGAATTGAATCCGGAACCTCCCAGTTTAAAGCCAATGCTATTGTAGGCTATCGACTCCTTATATATTAAATATTTTAAACCTTGCAGTGCTTTAATTGACTCCTCGTGCTTCGTGTTAAAGAAATGACACACAGGTCCATTAAGTGCAGCAACATGCTTGCCACCTGTTCTGTATAATTATATGGAAAACTGACAATAAGTGGATACCGTTACTGGTGTCTCTGGACCTCAAGGTATGAAGGTCATAAAGATGTGTTTGTTTGTTAGGTTTTTGCTTTTTATTTCAAGTAAAAAAGTTGTTTAAGAAAAATGTTATTTGACATATTTATTTTCCGGCTTTCTAGTCAAATAATCACGTCAATCTGCAATGGCAACTTTTCAAGTAAAATAAGTAAGTTGAAAATTCTGTAGCCAACCTTAAATCTACTAACTCAAAACGTTATAATCCAAACAATGTAAAATAATTTAATGCGGTTTTAGTTTGTTTAGTACAGTGTTGAACATTATCCTTTTGTCGCTCGAATATCCTAGCCAGGTATAATTACATTTTAACAAAGATGAATTTAATACAGCTCAGGTCGCTTTATAAATGAAATAGGAATAATGTCTGACAATTATATATTAACTGAAACGTTGAAACGATCCAGGTTTGACCTTCACACGTGCCAAAAATCATAACCAAGTTTATTTGACCTATCGTGCCTATATGACACTTCTTTTGAAAATAAAGATATAAAGGTGCGTCGGTGGCCCAGTGGTTAAAACGTCTGGTATTAACTAGACTGACCCTGGGTTACATCCCGGCCATGTACCAATGGGTTTTTTAATTAAAAACTTATGTACATAATCCGACAAACCACACTTACGAGGCTTTGCCATCTATACTCAACAGAACTAGCCACTCGTTAGGTATAGCCTCGCAAATAGATACATTATATTATGACCGATAGCTCTGTAAACCAAATCAAAATATACATGTATTCTAACTCATTGTATGTGTGATATGTCAGCACTGTGAGCATTGTGAGTGCGATATCAATTCGGACCTGCCGCGAGTGAGCGCTCAACATCGTTATAGTGCCCGGTGTAGGTCAACCAATTTAATCTATGGTACTATAAAATGGCTCGAAAACCGCAAATCGATGTACAGGATATAATAGTCGTTTGGCACACAGGTACTTAGGTTAAAACAATATTTGTTCTTAAAAATATTCCCATTTATGACGTCATAATTTTTTTGCATGTAATTTGAATTTTTTTTCAGAAACCTATCGTGTGTGGTATCAAATGAAAGGGCTTCATGAGCCGGTTCTAAACATGTTTTAGGTCACCTGTTTTCTAAAAATCTAAAAAATATTTCAATTCGGACCACGCTACTAAAATTAGTCATTGCGCTGGCACTTGCGGCTAACTTCAAAACCGAATCAATATATAATTTGTAATGTACCTACCTACTAAGCTGCAGCGAGAAGCTTCACGATTCACCATCTTTATTATTGTAAAGAGACATCGTGTGAGCAAAAACTACTGAACCGATTTGAAATATTCTTTCACTATCACGAAGTTACATTATTCCAGTTATATATACTTAGCAATTTTTTTTCAATTGGAAGGTCTTTTAAACATGTTCATAGGCAGAAATCTACAAATACTTGCAAAGTCGGTGTAGATTGTTAGAAAAAAACAATCCAGTGAAACCAAGGTACAATGAGTAAGGTTGTAGGCCGGTATCTCAATAAGTAATAAGTTTCATTTTTCGTTGCCACTAAGTCTTTCCTTTGTATTTTTAAATTGAAAAGAGTTCCCTTATTTACTTTAACCTCTCGGACTTCGTTATAACTTTGGCGTGCGGTCTGTAAAAGTTGTATTTTCACTGTTCATTCATTTTTTAACGACTTCAAAAAAAAAGACGTTACTCAATTCGACCATATACGGTCGGTATATATATTTTTTTATGTGTGTTCGCGGATAACTTCGTCGTTTATGAACCGATTTTAATGATTTCTTTTTTAATCGAAAGATAATTCTTCCGGATTGGTCCCATTTTCATGTCATAAAAATTGGTTCATTAGTTTTTCAGTAATTTTGAAAAAACTGACTTTTAAGTCAATTATCAGTATCTCGATGAAATATGTACCGATTTTGACGACTTATTTTTTTTTAAGGATATAATAATTTCTCGACATTATCTCACAGACATATAACGAAAATCGGTTCAGTAATTTTTCAGAAATTCAGTAATTTGTCTCTGTTTACGGCTGAAAATTATGTATCAGAGAAAAGCCTTAGCAACGGTTGCTATTGACACGAAGTTGACAATTTTTGTATCGACGGTGGTCTAACGGCTAAAGGTATGGTATGGTATGGTGCAGCTCAGGATGCAAATGGTTCAAATCCCATCCACAGCAGTTTTTATTTTTTAGTTTTCCATTAATTTTTTTTATTTGCGTTATCATTTGTCTCTCAGGGCAGCAAAATCACTTAAAAGGGAAAAATATAAAAATATTTCGTCGTAGAATTTGAAGACGGTTGGTGCCAAATTAAAAACAACTTACTTCCCAAATTCACTAATCTAGACAATTCATTAGGAACCTACGATCATCAGTAAAAACATATATAATATTGAACAGATATTTATCTTCTTAGATGTTTACTTAATTTTGTATCCTAATTTGGCACCAACCGTCTTCAAATTCTACGACGAAATATTTATTATTTCTTACTTTTCAGTGCAAATTTTGAAGGCGGTACCTACACTTTTTTTAAAAGTTAATTTTATATTCAAAGGAAAGTGTTTTATTTAATTCAGCTGGGCAATGTACTTCTATCTATCTATCCTTTTACGCCTTTTATCCCAAGAGGGGTAGGCAGAGACTATCGAATGCCATTTGCTACGATCCTGACATACCTCTTTCGCTTCTTTTATATTCATCATACCTTTCATACATGCTCGGCGATAGTGTATGTTAAATTAATAAGTTTATTGTATAGATAAATTTTCAAAACAACGCATCAATATTCGCATTATGAAAAGTGTTAATTTTATTAATCCATCATTATAGAACCTCTCACACAGTACTTATGATAAAATGTATTTATTGGCCATATAAAAATGGCTTTGTAACGCAGGAAACATCTTTCTGCGTTGACGATATATCATAAAAACTCTTTTTATGTCATCTTAAAAATATTACGTCTCGTTGACGCCATGACCGGAAGAATACGCATTTTCACGGATCTATGAACAAAATTTATTTTAGAACAATGTTAGTGGATTGTGGGCCTCTCTATTTATTCTACAGCTCACACAGGATATAGGTTGCATCCACACACAGTGGACGAAAAATTTCAGTTACTCGTTCCTGTGTCGTAGGTACTATAAAAAAGTGGAACGAACTTCCGCCGTCCGTCTTTCCTGCTTCCTACAACCTGGGGTCCTCCAAGCGAAGCGTATAAAAGCATCTCTATGGGACTATATTATTATGTAGGTAATATGTACTGTTGTATGGATTTCATATGTTATGAGTTATGAGCTATTTCTTGCTTTTCCACGGAAACTTCATAACTTAAATTATTCTTAAATAAAGTTGAAACCAGTGCTCCAATTTTCTATGTCTCTGGACACGTCACAATGTATAAGACCTTGAAGATATGCTACATGTAATTATTATTTATTTATTATTAGGATTTTATAACAAGCTTTTACGTTAAAATTTTTGAAATATGACAAAAAAATAATTATCCTGAAATATAATCCTTGATAAAAAGTAGCCTACGTAATACAGTTCATGGAGCTGTAAGACAACCCGTGACGTTATAAATAAATACAAACTAGATGACCCGTGCGAAAAATTCGCACCGTTATTTCAAGTGATCTCCAACAGATGACGTCTTTTACAAAATACATAAATTAGTCTAATTTTAAAAGAAACATTTAATTTATGATTTGTCTGATTATTTTTCGTCATTAGAGGGGAAAATAATCTTCAAAGTGACGTATCAAACATTAATTGAAAAATAATATATATAGGTTACAGCATATAGATACAAAGACAGACACAAAAAGTTTCGTATTGGACTACAGAACCCTAAAAACGCTTACTAGCTCAAACAGCACTCTATAAAACTCCAATACTTCATTATAAGCCATATAAAAAGTATATATAATAAGTTGACGCCATCCCGCCGCACTATAAAAAGGTAGAATATTTCCGTTATCCCGACCGCTTGATCCCAAATTTAATGAAGCGATCCCCGTTTACGGTTTTCCCGTAAAGACTTTAGCTTCTTATACTGAACAGGTCTTTTATACACTTTGGAGATAATTTTTATATACACTTTTTAAGTTATTTAAGCAGACATTTCATTGGGTTTTAATAGGAACTGGCGTATAAAGTAATTAGGTAACAGTTTATAAAAGAAACTAATAACAGCACGCGTTTGTCACTAACACACATTTTTGCGCAAACCAAATGAGCCCAAACTCGATGGGGTTACGTCGTTTCGTTACAGAGTTCCACTATCCACCTCCTGGCTCTATCATTAGATCAGATCGACGGCAACAAATTATTGTATTGTCATCCGAATTACATACACTTGCAAAGCTTCAAATCGATACTGTTTAATTCGACTTCCATTTGTTTACATACATAGTTACAGATGAAACTAAAAAATAAAACATAGATCCAGGGGAGTTAGCACAGATTTTGACAGCGACACTTTCGTTTCGGTCGAATGGCCTTGAACAGGCCAAAACGTTCATGTCCAACAAGGACCGGCCAGAGATAGCCCGGCGCCGAGAGGTCCGGCCCAACAATGTGCGGGAAAATTCTGTGTACTTGTCTTTGTCCGGCCAAGCAAATTGCTCGGCATTCTTGTGCAGGGCATGCCCGGTCCGGGCTATCTCTGGCCGGTCCTTGTTGGACATGAACGTTTTGGCCTGTTCAAGGCCATTCGACCGAAACGAAAGTGTCGCTGTCAAAATGTAAAGGCCTTATAAATTTAAATAAAGAACGTTTCCAGTTTATAATATTTTAAAGGATTCAAAATAACCAGAAGTAATTAAATATAATTAAATTTGTAAAGAGACGATGATGGATTGAATAAAATTAACGTCTTTACTAATTACTGTCTTTAATTTCCACTTTGGACACAATTAAACAATTAAACAGAATTAAAATATTACACAGTTAAAACAAAGCGACCATTTCATTTGCTGGCCAACGCACCACTCTTTCTGCCACCTGGCGGGCAAAAGACGTAACTACTAATCAATTGACTGTCTTCTTACATACTCCCCCTTTTGACCAAATATAGGACCACCAGTTTGGTCAAACAAACACAAAAGTTACACAAAGAGAAAGTGAGTAAGAACAATTAACAATAACAAAAAACAATTAGAACAAGGAACTTAAACATAATCTAATAGTTTAAGAGGTCGACCGCGTCTCCGTTTTGGGTTGACGGGTCGTGGCTTGGACTGATCACCCTCACACTCACGTGCATGGTAGCGAGTAAGATCGGACACGTGATACTTACCGATCGATTCATCAGGAGCTTCACGATGCGAAATTAAGTAAGTGGTGGGACTCACCTTCATTTTTATACAGTAGGGCCCATCTCTTCTTGGGACGAGTTTCGAGGTTATACCCTTACCGGCATTACTCAAAACATGGCTACGTAGAAGGATTAGGTCACCAGGTGAATAGTCTTCCCCCACACGACGGGTCTCGTCTTTAGTAGTCTTAGGAAAATGGTTACCTGTATCGATGGTATGCTCGGCGAAAGGTGTCGCTCCTCCCCCTTCACCAAAGATGTCCTCGTACTCGTGAACTAAGGTTGACAATGCAGTTCGCTCCATTGACGACAGCATCGCCCCCTCATCAGGTCGAATCACGTCTGCAGCTGCACAACTCACCTTGACGCTTGACTTCTCGCCTTGCAAAGGATACACAGCCTGCGGGTGATCAGTCATAAACCATGAGTTCGCGTGTAAGTTAAGAACAATACGAGCACTACATAAAAAATCGATACCAAAAAGTGTTTCATTATTTACGGCGTTAGGTAAAACTATGAAGGTAGTTGGTACAACCTTACCCTCAAGTTTAACGTCGACGTCAACAAGTTTGACATTCATATCGCGCACAATCCCGTCTGCAAATTTTACACGAAAATTACTTTTACGAAACGGGTGACCTTGATCGCGTAGCAACGTATACAAACTATAACCAGCTATACATCGTTTGGCCGCTGTGTCCACTAAACCGGTACCACGAACCCCATTAATCTCGACATTGAGAATAGGTCGGTTACTGGTACCGTTACTGTTGGAGTCAGACGCAAAGGCAACCTTCATTAATGGTAGCTTGTTACAATTTTGAATAGGCGACTTGCCTCTGAGAGGCAAACTCCCATTAGGTACAAAAGTGTTAGTACACAACTCGGTGATCTTTGACAGATGACCTTGCTTAATCTTTGACAAATTTGTATTAAACGAAAACGGACTCTTCTTTGGGCTACGATTGCTACGATTTACAGACATATTGTTACAACATGTACAACTACGATCGTTACTACGATTTATAACATTAGGTTCATGACTAAGATCTGTAAATGGGTAGGTATCATCGCTCAAAGACTTGTCCAAAGAATGAAAATTACAAGAATAAAATGTATTACTAGTGTCTTTAGGCTTACTGTCCCCAGCATTACAATTAGCACACTTAGAACGAATGATGCCCTTAGCACCACAACCATAACACTTGATTACACTATCCCTTTTACTTTTAAGTCGCGGACACTCAGAGCGAGCGTGACCACTTTTACGACAATAAACACAATAACTTTTGTTACCTTGAAGAGGTTGAATTACTTGGTTACACTGTGTCGCCCGAGGAACTTCACACGTCGAAGACCGAAGCGGAGTCTCGACCGAGTTACGAGCAGTCGTTGACCCGTGAAACACAGGTGACCGGAGTGAGGTGCTCGGCGCAGGCGCCGCCGTAGAGCGCGGCTCATGCCGGCCGGCACGAAGCTCCCGTTGTCCCTGAACAGGCACCGACGCTGCTTCGTCGAACTCGTCCTCCACCTGTCTGGCGCGCTCGATGAGCTCGTCGACACTATTAACCAGGTCTCGAGGTATTCGCTTTCGAATATTGATGTTTAGCAAGCCGTAAAGAAGGTCTAATATAATTCGTTCATCAAGAACATACGGTAGACTCGCGAGTTCCGCGCGTTGACGGCTGATATAAATATCGGCGCGCTCGTGTCCTTGATCTGCACTAAACACGCCACGAAATATTTTGTAGGGAGGTTTCGGCGCACCATACATGGATCGCAAACGTTGTATTGCCTCTGTCCACGAAGAAATGGAGCCCTTTACTCCCTTGTACCAAACAGCAGCATCTGCCTCTAGTAATATTGGCAGGCCGCGGAGCGCATGCTCGTCACTTATATTTGTACACTCTTTGTATACTATGATTGTATCAATAAAAGCATCCACGACACGTGGATCTTGATGAGCTCTCCCGCTGAAACGCGCTGTACAGTTAGCGAAGTTTCCCATAAGCGCGGAGGGCGGTGCGATGTGTGATGTCGGAGACAGGCTTGGAGCGCCGCTGTCACTGTTGGAATCCTTGGAAGCTAGGATAGCTGATATTAACTCTCTGTTAGACTCAGCTTGAGCCCTAGCAAAGGACGCGAACATCGCTGACATGCGCGACTCCACCTCGAAGTCCGCCTCGTGGCTACTTTGCGCACTTTTTCTTCTTGGCATTTTCACTTTCACTTAACACCTCGAAGATTGAGACAGTCACACATAAAACCAGCAAGATGCTTGTTGAAAACTGAATATATTTTAGAAACAAAATTTAAGAGTTCGTAAAAAATTCGTTATTTTGGTTCGAAACTTTTATTGGCCACTAGTTGGGCTGCCACTTGTAAAGAGACGATGATGGATTGAATAAAATTAACGTCTTTACTAATTACTGTCTTTAATTTCCACTTTGGACACAATTAAACAATTAAACAGAATTAAAATATTACACAGTTAAAACAAAGCGACCATTTCATTTGCTGGCCAACGCACCACTCTTTCTGCCACCTGGCGGGCAAAAGACGTAACTACTAATCAATTGACTGTCTTCTTACAAATTTCAAATTGAAAGAATTTATAAAACACAAACGAAATAAACAAAACGAATAGTCTGAAGAATATATGCTGTGATAAATACCTGACCACAAGGCCTAGTACCTGCAGCTTTTAATAAATAAACCTCTAACCCTTCTCAACCCTACATAGACTTACATGGGAACATTACAAAGGAAATGATAAATTATATACGATTCTTAACCTGAGATTTAATGGCAGGTGACTTGAAGCTTTGTATGAACTCTGTATTTATCCTAACTATGCGAAAGTGTGTTTGTTTGTTTGTCCTTCTTTAACGACAATACAGACAGAGCAACGGATCGATGTGATTTGGTTTGATTTGATTGCACAGAGATAGTTTGAAGGCCGAAGATTGACTTTGGCTACTTTTCATCGCAAAATTCTTCGGAACTCTTAAATAAAGTAATATTTATTTCGTGCATTACAAAATTATACCAATTATATTTGAAATATAGATGCTACCAACGCCTACCATAAATAATTTGGAACATGACATTTTGATGGCTGAATAATGTATGTGTATTTTGAAGTGAAAAATTATTTAGTCGCGTTGAGCGACTTTTAGTAAGGGGAAATCTTATGGATTCGCGACTTGTTTTCGGCACAAGACCATGGATTACCCAGCCCGAGTATGCCCAACCCGACAATGTCCTGGAAGGAATACGTGTACTGGCATCCCGTATGCCTGGGTCGGTCATTTTTGGCTGGCAATTCTTCGGTCCGGACACAGATACATCGTGAAATAATCCATATTATACGTTATATAGTTTTCAATTCTCTCGGCAGTCCCCTAACTGCTTTTGCCATTTTTTTTAATCTTCCTCTAAAATGGCTTTATTTTAAAATTTTATGGCTAAAATAGAGAGTTTTTATATTTCTACCTTGAGACAAGTCTGGTGAAACGGCTTATATAATAAACCTTTGTACAGATTTTAATGTTCCTAATTTAGCGTAGGCACCAAGTCGTAGACTATTCGTAGATTTTCGTAGACTTTGATGACACGAAACGAATGTAACAATTCCTTTTGTTTTAATGAGATGGTCCCAATTTTCTATATCCTGTCTTATTGTCCCAAAGAAGAGGTTGTGTTAGTTTGTTTAAGAAAAAAATTAACACAGTCATAAAGCCAGCGTCTTGCCTTGTCATCATGCCACGGGGACCTAATATTTTTGATAATTAATTTTAAAATTTAGTAAATGAGTTTTTTATTTTTATACTTATCAAAAATTTATATTAGAATAATAAAAACATTTTAAATCCTAATGTGTTTGTTTTAATATTGAAAATCTTAACCAAAAAATTAAGTAGGTATAAGTAATGCAAATAGTCCGAGCCGAATCAAAATTAGTAAAATGTTATGATAACCTTAACGAATCCATTATGAAGTGGCCTCTACACATATTTTATGCATGTTTGCAAAATGCCTTTGTACGTATTTATGTACGCTAGTCTATAGAAAAATTTGACGTTTTGAGGTCTCAAGTTTACCTCATCGTGATAATTGGAGGTCCTGCATAAAATTTAAAAATAAATTTATCTACAGATGCTAAAATGGCATCCATGTAATTATTTCGCCAATGCATAGTAAAAGATACTTTTATTTATTTACACTAACTTCACTACTAACTTCTTTAAATTTTTATACAAACGAAGAAAACGTTTTACTACCCCTAAATATTACCTAATTTTAACGAAATTTTAGTATGTTATTGACATAGTGAAAAACTAGGTAGGTAAATTTTTTAGTATTTTCCTTCTTTAAAAATAACAAAAAAAATTTAAGAAGTTTGTAGTGCATCGTTAAAAATCGAGGTCCTTATTTGGCGACGGAATCCTTTTGGAAAGCAAAATCTTTGACGGAGCCCTAAAGTAATCAAAAACTGGTTTATGTGTATTCTTTATTATTATCAAAATAAATATCTAATGGGCGCTCTCTTATTAAGCATTCCACTACTTTTTTAGTTATTTTTTTAAGTTGTTGTTGGAATATTTAGATATATTTTATTTTCCTTGGCAACCTTATAGTATTTTTCGTTATGACCAGTATTTTCGCGGAGCCCCCACAGAGGCTTTGCGGAACCCTAGGGCTCCGCGGAGCATAGTTTGAGTATGGCTGGTCTAGTAGGAGAACAGCATTGGTGATCTCAAAACCTCAACAAAATTGATCAATTACGAGGAACCCTCATGATTTTGTCTCCAGCTGATATTATTTTAAAGACCTTACAAAATAAATTTCATAAATCTTTTAAATATTTTAAACAAAAAGAAAATGTATTGTGAATTTTTAGAAATTACTACGTAAATACAAAACACAGAAAAGAGCTTAAATATTTAAATATGCACGATCATAACTTCAAATAAAATAAAGCCTCGCTCACACATTTATTTTCATTTTCCCGAGACGTGTCTACGTAGGGTAAACGAATCTCTGCGAATGACATGTTTTCTATATTGTTAATGATCCCTTTTCTATTTAGTTTTTGCTTAGATTTGTAGCTGATAATAACATGAGATATAAAGAAATATTATATTACAAAATATTTGCATTAAATTACTGATTGAATATTATGCTGACATGAAGGAATCACGTCCAAAAATCCAACTAAATAACGAATGCGAATGATTATAGTACCAGGGAAAATGTAGCTTCCTATTAGTGAAAGAATTTTTTAAATCGGTTCGGTAGTTTAAGAGATTACATTCAAACTTACAAACTTAACCTCTTTATAATATTAGTAATAGATAACATATAATTTTGTAAAACTAATAATTTTTGAAAATTTTAATCACTAGAATTTCCGCCCCCGGCTCCGCCCGTGGATATATTCGAACAATATAAAACATAGCCTATGTCACTCAGGGATATCGTAGCTTTCTATTAGTGAAAGAATTTTTAGAATCGGTTCAGTAGTTTTTCAGTTTATTTATTACCTACAAACAAAAATACACAAAATCAAATTATATGGTGAATAAATAATAGCCATAGTTCTGAAATGTACAAAGAATAACGCAACGTAATTTACAAAATATTTAGAAAAAATATTCAAAAAAAATGCTTGCCTTCTCGAAGATCTCGTTTTTTTTAGCGATATCCGTATATTTTTGTCAATATGAATTGTCTGTTACTTAGAAACGGTTACATTTTTGAATAAATTTACCGTTTTTTAAATAAAACAACGTCAGAACTATTTATTCATCCACCAAAATGGGCCCGGGAGTTTTTCTCCATACTAGCCTCCTCGCCATAATACGAGAATTTGTTTTAAATATCACATTGTACCCGAAATACATCGTGTTGCTTTTTGCCAAAAAAATATTTAATTTACATGTTTGTAATTACGTAGAGAGAGTTTGTATATGATGGTTTCCCTTACTGCGTATCGTTTGATGTCGGGACTCGGGAGGTAGGGGCGAGGTCATTGTTGGGTTGTGAGATCAAAGGAACATTTTACTGGAAGCAATGAGATGTTAGAACGGTATTATTATCAACATTTATACTACTCTGCGTGGAGTCACCTATGGTGCAATCTGACACGTTCTGGCTCTGGCTTATTTAGGTAAGGTTAGGTTAGGATTCAGAAAAGTTTGTAAAGGAGTTAAAAAATTGTCTTCCGCTGAGTACCCCGGGGCCGGATATACACGGTTTTGGGAACCGTAAGAAATAAGAGATTTTTTTCTTTCTTCACGGATTGCGTTGCTGTAAAGCTCCCGAAACCGTATTACGGAAGACCAGCTGAAGATCAAGTACCTAACGAGTGGCTAGTTCTATTGAGGTATATTTAGATGGAAAAGCCTCTAAGATGTGGTTTGTCGGATTATGTACATAAGTTTTAAATTAAAAAACTCATTGGTACATGGCCGGGATCGCACCCGTGGTCTGCCAGACTGGTAATACCAGACGTCTTAATAAGAGATAGATGTTGTTTTAAATAACTTTAATAAAATATGAAGTGACAAATGTACTAGTAAATGAAAAAATAGCAATAAACCTTCTCGGCCTTTATACCTTGCAGTGTGGCCAGAGACCCAGTAACAGTGTCCACTTTTTGCCAGTCGTCCATATTGAACAGAACAGGTGGCAAGCCTGTTGCTGCACTTAATGAACCTAAATGTGTCACTTCTTTAATACAAAGCACGAGGAGTCGATTAAGCGGCACATCGCGTCGATAGATATCGCATCGCTACTGTCTCACAATATTGAAATTGAATCCTGTATCGCGCCATTGAAAATATTTAATACAAATTTCCAACGACATGCGTTGGGGAGTAGTCCTTTTACTCACAATCGTTGGATTGTTTATGTAGCCATTTCTATAAAACAATTTAATGGGTGATAGGTTATAGGTATAGAAAACATCCATTTCCATCCATAAAAATAAAATAAAATCTTAATTACTGTTTTAGTAAACGCTACAAACAGATAATTTCATTAGTACGATAACTAGAAATGTTATAGGCATTACTTCGCCTATAGTGTTATATTGTAAAAATGAACTAATGGAGAAGCCATATATACCTACTACCAAACAAAGAGTCTACCAAAAATAAAAGAATCACGCTAAGTTAGTGGGTAAGTCGACTAAAAAACCATCTAAAGGAATCTTTAGGTTTGACTTTTGCCAGTTTTCGCAGACCAATGGCTTGGAAACCGTTTCTTTGTCCATGCCGTACACACGAGTGTACTCTAACGTACCTACCTGTTCATCCGGCTAACAAATTATACCAAATAGTATATTATTTTCCAACGCATTACACAAGGAAACGTGAATTGAAGCGAAAAACAGAAAATCTCTAAAAGACGTTAGTTTAGGCTAGGAATTTAGATCGAAATATATTCTGTCGGTTAATTACTCGTAGTCAACAGTTGTGTTTAGTTTATTTTGTGTTTGTGATTTGATATTTTCCAAATAATAAAAAATATATTAGGGAACCTCAGTAGAACTATTATAAAAGGTCACTGCTAAATTGCTAAATATAGAAATAGTAAATATTTCTATATTTAGCAATTTAGCAGAAAGGGCCGAAGAACGACGTAGAATTTTTTTTTTCTTTCTTCACGGGTTGCTGACTGCTGTGTTACGATCCCAGGGTACCCAGCGGAGGACCAAGTCTCCCTATTTTAGCCGATGATATTTGTGAGGCTATATACCTAACGAGTGGCTGATACGAGATGGTAAAGCCTCTTAAGTGTGGTTTGCCGGAAGTTTTTATTAAAAAAACCTATTGGTACATGGCCGAGATCCGGGATCGAACCACTCGGCCATCGACGCACAAAAAACTTCGACAGGCAAAATACTTACCTAACATAAAGCAAGATTTTTAAGAGTCTCTTTAGACCTCTTACATAGAATAAGCTTAATAAAAGCTTCATTATTAAACATTCGTTAATTTACATAATTTAAAACAATATTTTAGATCAAAAGAACCTAAATATAATATTAAAATTAGGTTTAATTCCAAATATTTTTCTCTCAAAGGCATTTCTAAAAGAAAAGATAATTTCATTGGCAATCGTTCAATTATATCTTGTAAATAATTTGTAATGTCGTCGTGATTTTCCGACGAACAATAAGTTTGTTTAGGAGCCTCTTAAGAAGCATTTTGTGATCTTGAATTAAGCTTTTTCAATTTTCCTTGTACCGTTACAATAGAGGCTTGTTTTCTACGTTCAACTCACGTCCTCAATTCAGATTTATATCAATAGGAGAGTTGAAAACAAATTATTTTTATTATCAAATTGTGAACACAAAAGGCAAGGTACTTATTAACTAGAGTGGTTTGTTTACCTTATTGTATTTTGTAAACACTCAATAATTATAAAATTAAGATATAAATTTAAAAACCTTCATCACTACATATTATAAAACAATGTCCTCTGCCGCGTCTGTCTGTCTGTCTGTGAGTGACCTTTACACGAGGAAAATTTACTTTTTGGAGCTGAGCATTGTAACGTTGTGCTCATTTAGCTAATAAATGAGACCATTTTTCTTAATGAGGTTTGAATAGTTGCTAACTTCCTTTCAAAATAAGTTACTGACTACCTATAATTTAGGAATTTTTCAAAATAATCTGAATTTGGAACAGTGTCTGCTATTTGTTTATTTTCTTCCATTTTTAGTCAATTCCGTTTTAGCATTGCTAAGTAGCACACCTATTGTTATTGGCTGTAAATGGACTGTATAAAAGAAAAGGCACCGGTGTGGAAAAATTAGTATACTATTTATAAGGAAGAAAAACATGGAGCAAGAACTAGACAAATTACAAGACAGCGATAAATCAAAAAAAACTAAAATAATGACAATTTTCTTCTTAAAAAACAAACTAAAACTATAATGTACGAAAGAGTTCGTAACAATGTCCACATATTTACAAAAGAAGAATAAGTTTTCTTAAAGGTCTCTTTAAAAGTCCATTGGGAGTTTTTACGTCAGCAATTCGAGCAATATTATCTTTACCGATATATATATGTGTTATTCTTCCCCGAGGCCAGGATCCTCTGGGTAGCTGATTATCTACTATGAGGACTAAGTCACCGATATTAATCTTGGGTGGTATCCCTCCTCCGCGCCGTGGCAGTAAAATAGGCAGGTATTCTTTTACCCAACGCTGCCAGAAAAAATCAAGAAGTCTGACAGCTTTTCTCCATCCGGATCTGCTCAACATATCTCTATCAGTCATTGTAGCTGGAATTGATCTGCCGGAAGACGATCCAATAAGAAAATGGAAAGGTGTTAATGCTTCGTCGCAGTCGGGATCTGGGGATACATGTGTAAGTGGGCGAGCATTAACTAATGCTTCTGCTTCGAAGATAAGTGTTTGTAATACTTCGTCCGTTGGGAATCGTTCCTTCAAGGTAACTTTCAAGGCAGTTTTTATGGAACGAACCAACCGTTCCCACGCTCCGCCCATGAACGGTGATGCTGGCGGGATGAATTTCCATGATATTTTTTCGTTTGCGGTAAATGTGGTTAATGATTCATCGTATAATTTCTTCAGCATTCGATCTGCACCAACAAAAGCCGTGCCATTATCAGACCAGATTTCACTTGGAGTACCACGACGAGCAATGAAGCGACGTATGCTCATTATGGCGGCATCAGTCGATAGAGAATATACAACCTCCAAATGTACAGCACGTGTGACCAGGCAGGTGTATAATGCTACATAGCGCTTTTCTCGCCTTCTGCCGACAGCAACCTGAAGGGGTCCAAAATAATCTAATCCAACGAAGCTGAAAGGTCTTTTATGGTGTGATAATCGAGCCATGGGAAGGTTACCCATCGGAGGCTCTAATGGCTTGGCACGTCGTAAATGGCACAATTTACAATTATGAGCGACGGATCTGACTGCACTACGCAGGTTGATGATCCAATAGAGCTGACGCATCTCATTTACAACTGTCTCTGTATGTGCGTGAGCAGCCTTCTTGTGATAATGAGATATGAGTAATCGTACAGCTTGATGTTTAGCGTCCAAAATAATGGGATGTTTTATATCGTTATCAACATCTGGTGTATTATCGACTCTACCTCTTAGTCTTATAACTTGGTTTTCATCAATAAACGGAGATAAGTTATATAATCGACTTTTTCGGGGCAATGGCATATTATTGATTATGTTCCGAATGTCCTCGGGGAAGGAATCAATTTGACTTTTCCGAAGAATTTGTGCTTCTGCTCGACTTAAGTCTTCCGCGGTTAGGTCCTTCTGACCTCCTTTGTTCTTTATTAAAGTGATAAATTTATGGACTCTTGCCGTAGCTCTGACTAACCTTATCCAAGAACTTAATCTATGAGAACTTACTACCACTGGTATGGGTAATGCTTCTAATGAAATTAAATTACAATGAGTTCGAAAAGTTGGTTTCAATTCTAAATTATTACTAGCACTATTGGCCATATCTATTGGTGGAAATGTTGGCCACTCTTGTTTACAAGCAAGTAAATAGTTAGGTCCTACTAACCAGCGAGATTCTTGTGTCAGGACATTACGTTTAAGTCTTGTAGCATCATCAGCTACATTTAGCAATGATGGAACCCATCTCCATTCCTTAACTTCAGTAAGTTCAAGAATCTCACCAATACGATGAGCTACAAATGGTTTAAATGAACGTGCGTCACTACGAAGCCAACCGAGAACGTTCTGTGAATCACACCAAAAAATGCGATTAGTTGGTTTGTATTTATGAGATTCCGAAATGAATGTAGCGAAACGAGCTGCAACTAATGCAGCTTGAAGCTCTAAACGCGGTATGGAACATGGTTTTAATGGAGCAACTCTACTTTTACTACCGATGAGAGCGAGCTTCACCGTATTATCAGTATAAACAAATCGCCAGTATGCTACTGTAGCATATGCTAATTCGCTAGCGTCGCAAAATAAATGAAGCTCACGCTCAATGATTTCGAGTTTGCTCAAACTGTAACACCGTGGAATGTTTAGTTTAGAAAGTGATAATAGATCTTCAAACCACTCCATCCAATGCTTTTGATCAGTTTGAGGAAGCTTTTCGTCCCAGGTTAAACCTTTTCGCCAAATGGTTTGAAACATGATGCGCCCTCTCGATACCATCGGACCAAGGATTCCCAAAGGATCATAAACGCGCATGACATGAGACAGCACATCACGTTTAGTTAGTTGATTTGGTAATCTGTTATCTTTCAACCCATTACTGAAACTAATTTCATCACGTACAGGTTGCCAAATCAAACCCAATGTTCTAACTGTGGCAGTAGTGTCACAGCTGCTGCCTAAATTGACATCTAATTTACTTGACCGTAACTCTTTCGGTACTAATGAAAGGGCAGCAGGATCGTTTGAGATCCAGTTACACATTTCAAAACAAGCTTTTTTATTAATAGAAATAATATCTGATGCAATGCGAGCAGCTTTCTTAAAATTTTCATGAGACCCGATATAATCGTCCATATATACATTATAAATCGTGGCATGCGCTGCATCAGGGAACTCGTGTTCATACTGAGTTGCATTTAAATTTTTGATGTACAAAGCTGTACACGGGCTTGAACAGGCTCCGAATATCATTGAAGACATTCTGTACAACTTAAGGGGTTCAAAAGGGTTGTCGCGCCATATGAAACGTTGCGCATTACGATCCTGAGTTCTAATACGGACCTGTGGAAACATTTCTTTAATATCGGCTGTAATTGCAATAGGATTTTCCCTAAAACGCATAAGTATTGGAAGTAACGGTTGTAGAAGGTCGGGACCAGCCAAAAGTAAAGAATTAAGGCTAACACCGCTATACTTAGCCGCGGCGTCATGAACGACCCTAAGTTTTCCTGGCTTATGAGGATGTGTTACTCCGAAGTGTGGAAGATACCATGTTATACCTTCTGGAGGTTTTACACATTTTTCCGCGTACCCTTTCTCTATCATTGCGTGTATATTCTGCTTATACAACTCCCCATACTGTGCATCACCTTTCATTTTCTTCTCAAGATTTAAGAAACGTGAAAGGGCTAACTTAAAATTATTAGGGATATTATTATCACTAATATCGGGACGCCATAGAAGGCCGGTCTCGAATCGGCCATTAGGAAGACGGCGGGTAGAGTCTTCCAAAATCTTTAAGGCACTTACGTCAGAAGCACTACGATAGTCTTTTTTCAAAATACCTATTGAGTCTAATTTAAAATACTCCTTAATAGCAGTCTCGATTGAAGAATCAAAACTTACTGCATTATTTACAAAATCAACCTGTGCTGTTCTATTTGAGGCAAACCCATATAAAACCCAACCTAAAGCGGTTCTAATAGCAACGGGTTGAGAGGGTGTCCCGCACCGTGTTGAAGTAGAAATCATCAAATGCCAGTTATCAACACCTATGATTAACATAGGTTTAACTTCTTCGAAACATAAAACGTCAGTTAAATCGGACAAATATGAATATTTACAAATATTTTCTCTATGTACAGCAGGTCTGTATGCGAGGCCTAAATTATCAATGGAACGCGCTCTACCTACTTGAAAAGTCTCTGTACAATTGCGTCCTTTTATAACAAAAGTTACGTAATTTACACTACTGTCGCGAGATAATCCTCCTACACAATCAATTCGAACCTGTTTTGACGGACCTTCAAGTCCTATGCGATTAGAAATTTCAGAATCTATGAAAGTTGCTGTACATCCGTCATCTAATAACGCATAGCAATTGATACTACCAGACGGGCCGTAAATAGTTACCGCGACGACTTTTAATATTGGGCGATGTAGAGATACCTCAGTGTTAGAAGGAAGTGTGGTGGCAGCGTGCGCCGACATTTCAACGTCGCTGTTTCCCTTCTTGGTATCTACATAACTCACAAAATAATTTTGTGAAGTCGATGGGACAGACCTAGACTTATTTACGCTCTCCGAATCAGTATGTACTATAACGTGACGCTCTAAATTTGAATTGTGTAAAAGTTCGTGATGTTTGTATAGACATCCATCCACACCACAAGTAGTTTTTAAACTACAAAACTTAAATTTATGTGGATTATTTCGTAGACACCTATAACATAC
Source organism: Nemapogon koenigi (assembly GCA_963924495.1). Lineage (NCBI taxonomy): Eukaryota > Metazoa > Arthropoda > Insecta > Lepidoptera > Tineidae > Nemapogon > Nemapogon koenigi. Next base: position 8,051,393 of record OZ004646.1, read on the forward strand.
CTTATTATTTTTTAACCACTGCCATCTGTCATCAATGGAAAGTGATAAGAATTTTTGACATTTATTTATGTCATGAACATTTTTACAAAATAAACAATTACGTACATATTTATTTACAGTTTCAGGTTTGTTTACATTTTCAGCGACGGCATTACAGTGTATAGGCAATTTTCTGTTACCGCTAAATGATTGTTGAACAGGCATTGACGCTGAAAACTCTTGTACTAAACCAAATTTAGATTGTAGTTCTACCTCTCCCGACAAGAAATCGGACAACATTTCCAGTTTGCTGCTCCCTTCTGGACATCCACCCGCGTAGTCGTACCAACGTGTTCGAATAAGTGGAGACAGTTTACTAAGAAGAGTGTTATAAATTTCAGGCGAACGTAGGTAGTCAGTTTGGTTTAGTAGTTTTAAAATTTGTATACAATTTTTTACACAACTTGTAAAATAAACCAAATCTTTACCTTCCGGTCCGACTTTAGGTAAAGTGCGTACCGCGCTAATTTCTTGTAAAACAATTTTCTCCGGGCGGCCGAACCTCATCTCGAGCGCCGACAAGACTTGTTGTGGATCATTTGCAGACACCAACAACACGTATACAGCGTCTCTGGCGGCGCCACACAGCGCTACATTCAGGCGTGCTAAATTTTCAGCAGTTGTAAATGATGATTGTGTATCTAGAAATAAACGTTTAAAAGCTAACCATTCAGTCGGTGATTTTCCATCAAAGGTGGGTAACTTTCTATCAAAACCTCTATTAGGCTTATTTGCAAGATTTTCTAGAACTTGGATTAACTTAGACTGTTCTACGGGATGTACAATGGAGAGAGGCTTCGCTGGTGGTACACCTACATCCTGTACATCGTGTAACCACTTTTCTACATTAGGTCGGTTACTATTACTAACTCGAGAACTAGCATGAGAACTAGATCGAGTACTACTATTAGCTTGTATTGCTGCCAACTCAGCACGGAGTTCGAGCTCAGCAACATTTCGCTCAGCACGGAGTTCGAGCTCAGCAACATTTCGTTCAGCAACATTTCGTTCGGCCGCTAACTCTAGGTTTGCGAGGCGACGAGCGTGTTGAGCCTCGGCGGCGAGTTTTCTTGCTCTCACAGTATCCACAGATCTTGATGATTGGTGAGGTGTTGACCTTGATCGGTGAGTGTCACTTTCCCTACTGCTGGGCGAAACCGACGAGGCGTAGACATCTGGGGGCGCGCCGCCTCCACCAGAGGTAGACGGCACCTGGGCATCCAGTGTCTTCGTGGTTCGCGAAGGATTGTCACTACTACTATTTTTGACCGACATATTTTTCTGAGATCTTGTTAATACCATTTTTTCCACATCTATATTGTGTTGTCGAAGGACCACTATGTTATTGGCTGTAAATGGACTGTATAAAAGAAAAGGCACCGGTGTGGAAAAATTAGTATACTATTTATAAGGAAGAAAAACATGGAGCAAGAACTAGACAAATTACAAGACAGCGATAAATCAAAAAAACTAAAATAATGACAATTTTCTTCTTAAAAAACAAACTAAAACTATAATGTACGAAAGAGTTCGTAACACCTATTATAATTTAATACAGTGAACTAATTGCAACAAGCTGATATAAATATACTATAAAGGAGCATTATATTTGTAAGTTTAATACAGTGAACTAATTGCAACAAGCTGATATAAATATACTATAAAGGAGCATTATATTTGTAAGTTTAATACAGTGAACTAATTGCAACAAGCTGATATAAATATACTATAAAGGAGCATTATATTTGTAAGTTTAATACAGTGAACTAATTGCAACAAGCTGATATAAATATACTATAAAGGAGCATTATATTTGTAAGTTTAATACAGTGAACTAATTGCAACAAGCTGATAAAAATATACTATAAAGGAGCATTATATTTGTAAGTTTAATACAGTGAACTAATTGCAACAAGCTGATAAAAATATACTATAAAGGAGCATTATATTTGTAAGTTTAATACAGTGAACTAATTGCAACAAGCTGATAAAAATATACTATAAAGGAGCATTATATTTGTAAGTTTAATACAGTGAACTAATTGCAACAAGCTGATAAAAATATACTATAAAGGAGCATTATATTTGTAAGTTTAATACAGTGAACTAATTGCAACAAGCTGATAAAAATATACTATAAAGGAGCATTATATTTGTAAGTTTAATACAGTGAACTAATTGCAACAAGCTGATAAAAATATACTATAAAGGAGCATTATATTTGTAAGTTTAATACAGTGAACTAATTGCAACAAGCTGATAAAAATATACTATAAAGGAGCATTATATTTGTAAGTTTAATACAGTGAACTAATTGCAACAAGCTGATATAAATATACTATAAAGGAGCATTATATTTGTAAGTTTAATACAGTGAACTAATTGCAACAAGCTGATATAAATATACTATAAAGGAGCATTATATTTGTAAGTTTAATACAGTGAACTAATTGCAACAAGCTGATATAAATATACTATAAAGGAGCATTATATTTGTAAGTTTAATACAGTGAACTAATTGCAACAAGCTGATATAAATATACTATAAAGGAGCATTATATTTGTAAGTTTAATACAGTGAACTAATTGCAACAAGCTGATAAAAATATACTATAAAGGAGCATTATATTTGTAAGTTTAATACAGTGAACTAATTGCAACAAGCTGATAAAAATATACTATAAAGGAGCATTATATTTGTAAGTTTAATACAGTGAACTAATTGCAACAAGCTGATAAAAATATACTATAAAGGAGCATTATATTTGTAAGTTTAATACAGTGAACTAATTGCAACAAGCTGATATAAATATACTATAAAGGAGCATTATATTTGTAAGTTTAATACAGTGAACTAATTGCAACAAGCTGATATAAACCCTAATAGCATTTTCGGTAGGCATCAATTCCCCAACGGTCGGGGAACGGTTGGCATTTTGTTAGTTAGTTGGCCAACGTGAAATCTACTTTGGGCCGACGAATAAAATATTGTCATTACAGCCTACCGTTTGCCAACAATGGCCCAACCAATACTTTAACTACCGTCGGCTAAACAACGTGAAAACTACTTTGGGCCGACGAATAAAATATTGTCATTACAGCCTACCGTTTGCCAACAATGGCCCAAGCAATACTTTAACTACCGTAGGCTAAACAACGTGAAAACTACTTTGGGCCGACGAATAAAATATTGTCATTACAGCCTACCGTTTGCCAACAATGGCCCAACCAATACTTTAACTACCGTCGGCTATACAACGTGAAAACTACTTTGGGCCGACGAATAAAATATTGTTATTACAGCCTACCGTTTGCCTACATAGGCCCAACTAATACTTTAACTACCGTCGGCTATACAACGTGAAAACTACTTTGGGCCGACGAATAAAATATTGTCATTACAGCCTACCGTTTGCCAACAATGGCCCAACCAATACTTTAACTACCGTAGGCTAAACAACGTGAAAACTACTTTGGGCCGACGAATAAAATATTGTCATTACAGCCTACCGTTTGCCAACAATGGCCCAACCAATACTTTAACAACCGTCGGCTATACAACGTGAAAACTACTTTGGGCCGACGAATAAAATATTGTCATTACAGCCTACCGTTTGCCAACAATGGCCCAACCAATACTTTAACTACCGTAGGCTAAACAACGTGAAAACTACTTTGGGCCGACGAATAAAATATTGTCATTACAGCCTACCGTTTGCCAACAATGGCCCAACCAATACTTTAACTACCGTAGGCTAAACAACGTGAAAACTACTTTGGGCCGACGAATAAAATATTGTCATTACAGCCTACCGTTTGCCAACAATGGCCCAACCAATACTTTAACTACCGTCGGCTAAACAACGTGAAAACTACTTTGGGCCGACGAATAAAATATTGTCATTACAGCCTACCGTTTGCCAACAATGGCCCAACCAATACTTTAACTACCGTAGGCTAAACAACGTGAAAACTACCTTGGGCTGACGAATAAAATATTGTCATTACAGCCTACCGTTTGCCAACATAGGCCCAACCAATACTTTAATTACCGTCGGCTATACAACGTGAAATCTTTATTGCGATTTTCGATATATTGTTTAAACAAATAAATAAATAAACATATATATATATATATATACCTACGATTATTATAAACTTTGATACATTAGAACAATGTATATCATCATGTAAAAACCCTATTGACATTATAATTATATCTGAGGTGAACATTTCTAACGCGTGTAGCTGTTTAAATAATGTAGACGGTTACAGTATGCACACAGAGCTGCGACAGTATCGCAATGGAGGAGGTATTATTTTATACATAAATAAAAGACATAAATTTACACACATCAAAACTTTGAATGTATATTAGGGAAAATCAAAACACAATCAAACTATTGCGCGGATCTGTGTTCACTGTATCGTCCACCTGGTTTATGTAAGCACTAATTTCTTAACGAGCTCCAAAATATTATTAAGAAAATAGATACTGCGAGAGATATGTATTTACTGGGAGACACTAACATTGACTTGAAGACTGATATTCCTATAAAGCATATGTATAAAAGCATGATGTATAGCTGCGGACTTGAGTGCGGGATCTCCGATTACACGCGAATTGAAATTAGATCAGATTGATCATGTGTTCGTGAGAGCCCGCTCTCAAGATGTTTACACCGCGGCTCTGGGTACGGTACTGGCCGACCACCGCGCGATCGCTGTGGCTTGCATCGGTCCGTACCTTATACAGCATGCTCCAAAATTTAAATATATTTATAATAATACAAAATTAAAGACCTTTTTAAATGACATCGAATGGCACCATACACACGATATGTTAGACCCTAACAACTTATATCAATATATAAATGAAAGCATAAATAAATGCTACAATAAATCGAGAATAGAAGTAAAAATAAAAACCAACCCGTCGCGGAACATAAATAGATGAATAAACAAAAAAGTAATTATTACATGTGAATATAGAGATAAACTGTATACAGAATAAAAAAAGGATAAATATAACATGGTTAAAAGATTAAAATATAATAAGGCTAGAAACTATTCTAACAAAGTAGTCATAAAAAGCAAAAATAATTGACTACAGAATCAAATAAAAAACAATAAAAACAACCAAAAACATCTATGGCAGATACTAAACAAAATAACAGGTAGAGTTAGGGATTCCATAGATGTTAGTTACTACTTTTTAGTTATTAGTTACTATTAGTTATGCAGTTTTGATAAAAGCGTAAAAAGTATAATATCTAATTGTAACATTCCACTAATGGACAGTAATTCTTACATAAAATCGTCATTTGTGAGTATTCGATTCCAAAAAGCCAGCGAGCAAAGTATTATTAAAATAATAAAATCACTAAATTGTAACAAGGCTCTTGGTTACGACAATATTAGAGCAAAATAGAGAAAAATTGATTTTTAAGTAACAACATCGCTTTTGTCATAGCAAATCTAACAAACAGTAGTGTAAAAAACGGTATATATCCAAAGGAACTGAAAACGGGTATAATAAGACATATTTATAAAAAAGGGTGTAAAAACAGTATGAAAACTACAGACCAATCACTGTATTACCGATTTGTAAATAAATAAATTGTGGTAAAATATATCAGTAATCAAATACACATTTTTTCAAGAACCACAAAATATTAACAGACAAATAATATGGCTTCCAGCCGCACAAAAACACTACTCAACTACTTAGCAATTTTACTGACAAAATAAATAAACACCTAAATGATAAAAAAACATGTTCTGGTGGTATTTGTTGACTACAGCAAAGCCTTCGACACATTGAGACATCCTATATTAATACAAAACTTGGAAGAATGTAGCATCAGGGGTCCACTGTTGAAACGGTGTATTGATTACCTTTCAGATAGAAATCACTGTTAAAATAGAAAGATTTGTTAATGACAAAATGTTGGTCTTGGGCCCTCTACACTACGTTACATATATCAATGTCCAGACAAAGCTCATTGAGCACTGTGACATTATTTATTTATTTTATAACGAGAGCTGTCACCGGCCGCCCGGTTAGTATGCACACGCGCATGGCCGAATATATTTTGATACAAAATGGCTAATCCGCACACGAGAAAATCATGTATTGTACCTAAATGCACAAATACTACAACAATAACACCAGAAAACTGTGTTTAGGGTTCCGTACCCAAAGGGTAAAAACGTGGTAAAAACGGAAACCTTATTACTAAGACTCCGCTGTCCGTCCGTCCGTCTGTCACCAGGCTGTATCTCATGAATCGTGATAGTTAGACAGTTAAATTGTTTACAGATGATGTATTTCTTTTGCCGCTATAACAACAAATACTAAAAACAGATTAAAATAAATATTTAAGGGGGCTCCCATACAAAAAACGTGATTTTTTGCTCGTTTTTGCTCGATATTGATAACGGCAACAGGTAGACGCTTGAAATATTCACAGAATATATAGTTATTATTCACTTTAAAAATAAAAAATAAATTACAATAAAACAAATATTTAAAAGGGGCTCCCATACAACAAACGTGACTTTTTTTGCTCGTTTTTGCTCGATATTGATAACAGTAACAGGTAGACGCTTGAAATATTAACAGAATATTGAGTTATATTATTTACTTTAAAAATAAATAATTAAATTAAAATAAAATTAATATTTAAGGGGGGCTCTCATACAACAAAGCCGTTTTTATAGACAATTGTACGGAACCCTTCGTGCTCGAGTACGACTTGCACTTGGCCGGTTTTTATTATTTTTTTCTAGTTCCTAGAGATCCAAAAATGCGAAAAAAAATAGTTAAAAGCTGCGAGGAGAGCTGATTCTGTGGCGACTAAAAGTTGTATGTACTGCTGTGAGCACCATTTCGATGTATAAAGTACCTACTCATCAAATAAGTAGATCCGACACCATATAAACATCCAAGGTAGCCAAATAGTGGCACCATATAAATAACAGTCTGTGCCAATGCCAGTAAGATTGACAAATAGGTGTCATGCATGTTATGATTTTGAATTTTGAAAACTTCACTTATACCTAGTGATTATATTATCTCTCTTTGGTATCTTTTATTGTTTTAATTTAATGTGGTATAATTTTACATATGAATACACCTTTTTAACCTATTTTACATTTGCATAACTGGTAACATTTATTTTATAACTAGCTTCTGTCCGCGGTTTCACCCGCGTGGAAATTGATGAAAAAAATAAATAATCCCGTGGCTGTATTGCCCCTGCCCCGCTCGCTTTCGCGGTATAAAATGTAGCCTATGTGCGCTATTATGATGTATAAGCTATAATATTATAAAGTTTCATCAAAATCCGTTCTGTAGTTTTTGCCTGTTTAAGTAGGCACCTATATAATAATATCGGAGCCAAATCTTATTATCGGAGCCAGATCTTCACAACCTATGGCTATAGAATAACTCTTGAGTACAAAAAAATAACAAAATAAATATATACAATATTTCACAATATCATTACATGTCACTGTCTAAGTAGGTATAATATCGGAGCCAGATCTTCACAACCTTTGGATGTATATATAATACTCTGAATACATACAAAAACACGTTTTAAGGCTGGTTTAGTTGGGATCATTCCTATCGGGCCTGTGTAGGATTTTGGCTTCTATTTTGTACTTACTACTTTTTTCTATTTTTGGAAGGTTTTCGGACTGTCCTTTTACAAATCCTTCGTCTATGGTGTATTAATAGTTCACTTATGATATATATATTATGTGAAATAGAAAGGGAGAAAATGTATGAGATAAAAATAAATGAAATGTAATATCAAAAATATAACGTCGGTGCGGACGGGCGCATGGATAACGACTCATTTGCAGCGTTCGCTGTTGTATTGTGACGTCACGCGCTATTCGGAGCATTAGCGGGCGATTCAAGATACGTGAAATTTCAAATGCTTATAACTACGAAACTAATATGTATAATTAAACGAAATAAAAAATAATGTTATCTTTGGGAATAGGGCTTGGCTTATATATACATTTCAAACGATTATCTCAACCTTGTGTTCTTGTTCATTGTCTCCATTCCCCGAAAGGGCCTACATGTCAGTGTGAACCTATTGAAATGGTGGACCACCACAAATATTTACGACTCACAATTGACAGCAAAGTGAATTAGAAGGAGCGTATTAATGACTTGTGTAATAAATTCAGAGCACTTTTAGCAAATTTACCATAATAAAAAATAAAATTCCCTATAGTATTTGGCTTGCCTATCCCTTTGGCTCTGTGTGAATCATTGGTATCCTATGGTCTAAGTAGTTACGGAAGGACATATAAGACACACCTCTACCAGATATTCCAATTACAAACTAGAATACTCAAAGTATTTGTACCCACTAAGATCAGAAAGAAAAACCCTGTTTTTTACTCAAATCTGTTCTTCCACTGCGGAGTAATGCCCATTCATACAAAAATAAAATATGCGCTGATGCATACAATGATAAACTGCAACAGAAAACAGTCTACATAAAAAATACAAGGAGCGCAAAGAACCCGCTATTAATCATCTTTAAATACAGGAATGTTTACGGCACTTTAAGATACATAATTCCATCGTTAATCAATGAGTTGCCTATCGACACAAAAAAAGAAATTAGCACAAAAACAAAGCACAAATTGAAACAGCATTAATTATCAGAATATTAACCTAATCTATTCTGACATGCGTTAAACACCTAATATAAATTATTACTTATATTAATTTAACTAATAAAAAAAATATTCATAAAATGTATAATAAAATATATAAACTATTTATTAATTAGTCATATTCATTAATTATATAAAATTATACAATTTAAATTATAATTTAAACCGTGAATATTTAAAAAAATATATATTGGAGCATGCTGTATCTGAGATTTAGTTTGTTGTATTATATACAAAAAAATATTGCAGCAAATTTGGGTAGTAACACATTTGCTGTTGTATAGATTACCTACCTATATTTCATTTGTTTTAATTTTGTATTTATTGTTTGATTTTATTATGTTGTAATTTGTCTTGTTGTAAAAAGAAAAAATTATGTGACGAATTTTATTCAGGTGTAGGTACTTACATACAAACCCGATAGCATATAGGTACACCTGCTAATGTTTCTTATTTTGTAAATTTTTTATGTTTAAATAAATAAATAAATATCATCAAAGCCTACAAAGACATCAAAGTTCTTTTATTCCATACGATGTCGTCTACCTACTTACGACAAATAAGCGCATGATATTCTTACAAAATTTAACAAAAAAGAAAAGACCTTTTTTTCATAGATTTGTGGACAATGGACATTTATTTATATGGACGGCAGCACTCAACTGGTACCTGCAGCCTAGAGATGTACTATACATTTTTATACTTGTTCCAAATACCAGTTTTATCTATTACTCGGCTATTATTATGGGTTGCTTATTTTGTATTATTGAATTTGTATTGTTCATTTCATACTTTCGTATGGTTATAAGTAGAACTGTCAACTTAGGAATATAATTGTCCATAAATAGGTGTATTTTAAAGATTTCAATTCAGATAGCTACATAGATTGTTTACTTCATTTTGAGGTTTTTTTAAATAATAAAATATGAAGTTGTTAGATAAAATAGAAGAATCTATTAGGTACTTCTATTCTAATCAGTCGGGTTTCGTTTGCTAAGTCAATAGAGTATCACAGATCACATACTACTAAGTACCAAATATTCGTAGTATATTTTATTAAACTAGTCAAGTATGATATGTTAGAAGAGGTGTAATGACAGTAAAAGAAAATAAATACACATTTTTTTTTATAGTTTATAACGTATAATCACTGAAGATATTGTTTATTTATTTGTTTAATAAATATTTCTTTTTTAATATCTAAATGAAAAGCTTAAATTCATACTTTAAGTCACGTGATCACAAACGGTAAGTGACGTCACTTCTAAGTAAATGTGAAATTAATTATCACAGACTACTAACTGTATTATAATAACTATGTCTCAATCAGTCACTGACTAAGGGGTTTTCTTGTTATTTTACCTAATTTATGACCATGATTTGGTTCTTTGCTTAGGTGTGACGTCATCATCGTGCCCAGAAATAAAATTAAATACATGATTTTTAAATGAAAATGCAAATATAAAATTTCCAAACATTAGGTATAATAAACCTTACAGCTATAATTTAAAAGTATTCCTAAAAATTGTCATCATCCCTATTGTCTATTGCAATATTGAATGGGACACCCCGAACCGTGCATTATTGGAACACATAGGCTTATAAAATATATCTATTAATCTCAAAACTGTTCTTGTATAAACTCTACATACCTACCTACCAGGCTCCTGCTGTGATGAGCGTCAGCAAGAAATATACTTACCTAACTATCTACGAGAGTGTTACATAGTACAGATTTGTATATTCCTTCAGTAAAGATATCAATTATGCTAGTAATGAAGTCATTATTGTATATTGTGTACATCTATATTATACTATATTGTACGTAGTGTATGCAACCTGCGGTATTGATACTAGTCGCAATCGAGTAATTGTTACAAAATACGTTTTTATGTATTAACAGGTTAAATATTGTAACAGGTATCAAAAATACTTAGTATCTGTACCATACGACTTACGTCTCTAGCAACCCCTGCAGGATACGTTTTTTTTTCTTATTCCGAACTTCGCGTTTTGTTCTTTTTTGAACACGTGCAAAACATGTGTCAACCGACCGAGAGCCGACGGCCGACTTTCACAATTTACTACAGTGATAGTTGTGGGTGTTGTGACTGCCTGTGTTAGCTTTGTGTTGATGTTCATTCGCGCTTTTATATTCAAAAACAATATTTAACGTTAATTATAATTAAAGTTGTTGAATTTGAAGACTCTTGTGATGAAGGAGGACAGTGTCATAATGGAAGAGTAAGCCACTCACACGGAATAAGTGTTTTTGATCGCCATTTAAAATTAAGTCTAATATAATAAATGTTTAACGATTAAGACAGTATGATGGCGGACGACTGGAATATAATTAATTATGACAAGTAAGTTCTAAGTTTGTTCAAATGTTAACTCGCTCTCGGTTTCGCCTGTATTACCCGTAGGTGATCTGATCACTGCCCGCCACATCCCATTTTTGTTTATGATATATACCCACAGACTACGCTATGGACAAACACAGAGTAGAATAATCCAGATAGTTGTTCCAAATAATCTATCGGTCTGGATGACCCCCCCCCCCTCTTATATACCTAATCGAAAAAAAAAACAGCCCGTTATCTATACTAATAATAAAGCTAAAGAAATTGTTTATTTGTTTGTTTGTTTGAATGCGCTAATCTCTGGAACTAGGTACCAGTCGGATTTAAAGTCCTTTAAAGCATTTAAGGTGGTTCGTTTTCCATACAAAAATGTAAATAATATAAACTAATTAACTAAACAGTAAAAATGTCTAAATATGTGTTATAAAAAAGTTATTTTTTATTGATTTCGCGCAATATAAAAGCCGAAAATAGTTAAATAAGCACATATTTAGACATTATTACTGTTTAGTTAATTAGTTTATCTTAATTACATTTTTGTTTGGAAAACGAACCACCTTAATAGCCCAATTCAAAAGAAAGGTTACAGGCTATATAAAATCACGCCATGACCCAAAGGAGTGGAGTAGTAACCATTAACGCAGATGAAACCGCAGGGTACAGCTAGTTAGTAATAAAATAATATAAGTACCTTACCAACTACCTATGTTTATAGTCTATTTGTAAACAAACGGGTTTGCTATTTTTATATAATACTAGCTTTACGCCCCCGGCTTCGCCCGTGGATATTTTAGAACAAAATAAAATATAACCAATAGCGTTTGGGGATAAAGTAGCTTCCTATTAGTGAAATAATTTTCAAAATCGGTTCTGTAGATCCAGAGATTACCACCTACAACCTCACAAACTTTACGTCTTTATAATTAAGAGATTTGGGGTGTCGTGTATGTACCTATATACCTATTGGTACTACTAAAATTTAACAAAACATATATTATATATATCAGTATTTTTCGCAGAATAATTACCCACCTAACAAATGCCTATTTACTTCACAGATTCTCCTATATCTCCATCCCTGTCAAATTCAAAAAACAAACAGCAATTTGGCCAAGAGGAATATTGAACAAAATTAACGCTTCCAAGGAAGGAAGTATCACTAGTGCACATACATAATTTGTTAATAGTTTTTGGATACTACTATAATATTATTATCTACTAGCGACGGGTACAATATCAGTTAACAACAATTTGAATACCTACAAAAAATACGCTTATAATTTCTTATCTCATTATATGCTACCGCGGACTTTTTTGTAGGTCATTTTATTTTACATCATTTTGTCATTAGAGAGCATACGCCATGAAAACCCGCTAGAGCTAACTTTATTCCCGACTTGATTTACAAATACTGTTAATACTGCTCAACTCCTAAACATATATGCTACCGCGGACTTTTTTGTAGGTCATTTTATTTTACATCATTTTGTCATATACATATATCTCTGAGTGATTAGATAGCATACGCCATGAAAACCCGCTAGAGCTAAGTTTTTCCCCGACTTGATTTACAAAATATACTGTTAATACTGCTTAACTCCTAAACATATATGCTACCGCGGACTTATACATATATCTCTGAGTGATTAGATAGCATACGCAAAAAAAAAAACAAAATAAAATGTTGGGGCCGGCAACAGTTCTCGGGAGTTGTAAGGTAACCAGTGAAGAAAGAAAAAGAAAAAGAAAGACGCCATGAAAACCCGCTAGAGCTAACTTTTTCCCCGACTTGATTTACAAATACTGTTAATACTACTCAACTCCTAAACATAATGTTTAATACTCGCAAACTTTGCTCTTTAATTTATCTATCTAATCGTAAAAACCGCCCAAACAAACAGACAGACACTGCGAAGAACTTTGTTATAATAATAAAGTATAAATTATCTAGTATAATAAATTACACATCGATGTAAATAACATTTAACCATAGATTTAACGGACATAGGTATATAATCATCATTACCTACATATTATAAACAAGTCCCGTCGCCGCGTTGTTACTGTCAGTCGGCCTGTGTCCTTTTCACTACGAAACTACTAAACGGATTCGGTTTTCACTATTATGGTACTTTGATTCACGACGAACCTATCCCGTTTAGGAACTGAACATTAACGGTATAAGTGAATCAACTTGGTGTAAAAGGTTGCTCCAGCGCGCTTTTATGGCGTATATTGTCTAATCGGTCAGGGATATAAAAAAATAAAATAGGTAAGAATTCTGTAGAATAAAATTATCTACAAATAAAATCCACGGTATACTAATTGATACCTACTTGAAACTAAATCGCTAAGAGAAAAATAAATAATAAAACCTCAGGAATTCAAAATAATAAATTATAATTATATCAATAAAAATCGTTAACTAAAATATAATAATTAAAATCTAAAAATATATTTTAAAATGCTAAATTATTATAAACAAGGCAGTAAGGCGAAAGTATCAAAACTAGTTCAGTTTATCTTTATGCTTTTTACAATGCTTTGCCAAAGTTTTATGATAGAGATATTACCTGGGCCTATTGTTATTAATAGTTCGAGTGGAATCTGTTCAGGTAAAAATTAACGTAGTATATGTATATCTGAATTTAATATAATTACTAGTTATAAGCGAATGTATTAATTTTTTTAAACTGATGATTGTTCCCGTGTAAATTTAGAACTTGTGACTTTATTGTTATAGATCAATGGATTAATAGAACAAAGTTTTTTACGTAAAGCTCAATTTCAAAGTCACTAATTTTTGTAATTTCCTAATTTCTCTTTAACATTTTTGTTTAAGAGCTCTATATCCATAATTTGTATGGAGATATTACTATTCTCAATTTCTCTGTAAATACTCCACTTGTGTCATTGTAATTTAGCATATACAAACAAACTAGAAAAAGATAAAAATCGAGTGTCACATCTGCGCGAGCAGTGATTATTTTTTATCTTTTTCTAGTTTGTCGCCGAGAGTATACTATATTATGAAATAATTTTATTGAGTGTGTTCATAAATTAAGTGAATAAATGTTTAGTGAATTTGGCAGATAAACATCATAATCAACATTACAGATTAATTAATGTATGAAACATTATTTCAGTTGTATGTATTATAAGTGCTGTGGGTTATTGTGATATCTTTAATAAAAAAAAAACTTATATAAGTATATAAATATATATATATATAGATATAAAAAAATTAATTAAAGTTTGTTATTTTTTTTTTATTTGTTATTAAAGACATCACAATAATCCAGAGCACTTATAATACCATACAACTGAAATAATGTTATATTTGACAAAACATAAGTCTTAGAAGTACATATTTCTGTTTTGTAATTATTTCTGGATACGGAAACATATACCTATATATTTTATAATAAACTAGTGTAGGTGTATGTTTCCGTTTCCAATAATAATTTCAAAATAGAAATCCTTCTAAGAATTATTTTTGTCAAATATACCTATTTCAGTTGTAAGTATTATACATGCTTTTGTTATTGTGATATCTTTAATTAAAAAAAATATGGAATAATATGCCTACTTTGTGCCCACTAGTATTTGATTGTATCAAATTGTATAAATACAAATTATTTCATATAGATTGTAAGATGAATAATTATGTTTTATTAAATAAATGTTTAAATAATGAATTATGAATACTCATTTGGCTTCAACTAGTAATTTTTAGATCTGATTACTAGTTGATTAAATGCCAATTTCAATGCGCAACAATATCCTTATTGTTGGGTTACTGTGTGTAAAATATACATAGGCCCAACAATACAAAACCACCGTTGGGCCTACGTAGGAAATATTACGTAGGGCCTACAATACTAAACCACCGTTGGGCCTACGTAGGAAATATTACGTAGGGCCTACAATACTAAACCACCGTTGGGCCTACGTAGGAAATATTATGTAGGGCCTACAATACTAAACCACCGTTGGGCCTACGTAGGAAATATTATGTAGGGCCTACAATACTAAACCACCGTTGGGCCTACGTAGGAAATATTACCTAGGGCCTACAATACTAAACCACCGTTGGGCCTACGTAGGAAATCTTACGTAGGGGCTACAATACTAAACCACCGTTGGGCCTACGTAGGAAATATTACGTAGGGCCTACAATACTAAACCACCGTTGGGCCTACGTAGGAACTATTACGTAGGGCCTACAATACTAAACCACCGTTGGGCCTACGTAGGAAATATTACGTAGGGCCTACAATACTAAACCACCGTTGGGCCTACGTAGGAAATATTACGTAGGGCCTACAATACTAAACCACCGTTGGGCCTACGTAGGAACTATTACGTAGGGCCTACAATACAAAAACACCGTTGGGCCTACGTAGGGTCAATAATACAAAACCACCGTTGGACCTATGTAGGAAATATTACGTTGGGCTAGCATTACAATACCACCGTTGGGCCTACGTAGGAAATATTACGTAGGGCCAACAATACAAAACCACCGTTGGGCCTACGTAGTAAATATTACGTAGGGCCTTCATCGTCGGCCCAACGGAATAAAAACGGCCAAATCTAACCGTTGGCCAACCGTAAACATGCAAAAGGCCCAACGGAGTGCCAACGAAAAATGCTAGTAGGGAATATACTATAAAGGAGCATTATATTTGTAAGTTTAATACAGTGAACTAATTGCAACAAGCTGATAAAAATATACTATAAAGGAGCATTATATTTGTAAGTTTAATACAGTGAACTAATTGCAACAAGCTGATATAAATATACTATAAAGGAGCATTATATTTGTAAGTTTAATACAGTGAACTAATTGCAACAAGCTGATATAAATATACTATAAAGGAGCATTATATTTGTAAGTTTAATACAGTGAACTAATTGCAACAAGCTGATAAAAATATACTATAAAGGAGCATTATATTTGTAAGTTTAATACAGTGAACTAATTGCAACAAGCTGATAAAAATATACTATAAAGGAGCATTATATTTGTAAGTTTAATACAGTGAACTAATTGCAACAAGCTGATAAAAATATACTATAAAGGAGCATTATATTTGTAAGTTTAATACAGTGAACTAATTGCAACAAGCTGATATAAATATACTATAAAGGAGCATTATATTTGTAAGTTTAATACAGTGAACTAATTGCAACAAGCTGATATAAATATACTATAAAGGAGCATTATATTTGTAAGTTTAATACAGTGAACTAATTGCAACAAGCTGATAAAAATATACTATAAAGGAGCATTATATTTGTAAGTTTAATACAGTGAACTAATTGCAACAAGCTGATAAAAATATACTATAAAGGAGCATTATATTTGTAAGTTTAATACAGTGAACTAATTGCAACAAGCTGATAAAAATATACTATAAAGGAGCATTATATTTGTAAGTAGTACTATTTAAGTTGTATTGTGTTTAGATTCTATCATATCCTGGAAATCATTTACTTATTTATTTAATTTTTATTTTCCAGCATGCTCCTTACTTCATTCCTTTGGCTCCTTTGGGTCCTTTTTGTCTTTTGTCCTTCCTTTCCTTTTAATAAATTCTTTTCCTTATGTAAAAAGACTATAATCTACATAAAAACTTGAAATAAAACAATATGTATTAAAATATTAATTTATTATTGTGGCTGGTTCCCGAAATCCTTATAACTCCCATAAGGAGGAGGGCGAGGCGACAGCATTAACAGTATAAGTAAATCAAGTCGGGATAAAAGTTAGCCCCAGCGATTTTTCATCACGTATTCTTTCTAACCCGTCAGAGATATAACAAAATGATTTAGGAAAGAATTATATAGAATAAAATGATCTACAAAAAAGTCCGCGGAAGCATGTATCTATCTCTAATAGATAAGTAGTTACAAGCAAATTTATGTAGGTATTCAAATTGTTGTAAACCCATATTGTACCAGAGCGAAGCCGAGGGCGGAATCGCTAGTCAATAATAAAATATGTCTGTCTACAGATTACATTATAGTTATATACAGTTTCAATGTAACCTAAGTGACTGCATGATCCACATTTAGTTGCATTGTTTTTTCAATAGTTTTTTCGTTGCACATATTAATGATAACTAAACTTACTTTACGGGTTGCCTTACAGCTCCCGAAACTGTGTTACGGTTCCTGGGTACCCAGCTGAAACCCAACTCTCCCTAGTTTAGCCGATGGTATTTGTGAGGCTATACCTAACGAGTGGCCAGTTCTGCTGAGGAGGTTGGTTGCCACCGACGCACATAACTATTTATTTTCTGAATAAATAAGGACACCGCACCTTATTTAAAAATGGGTTCTTTATTTTATTGAAAATTTATTTATTTATTTGTTTATTTTATTTTCTCGTAAGGCCCTAATTAAGGCTGTACTAAGTAAATCGTGAGACGAGGTCTAGTACAACGTAAATAGATTGAAGTGTTTGTTCGTGAAATCTAAATTCTACCGATCGTTACCTTTTAACCAATAATACTTCAGATCTAAATTTTCATTATTCTCTTTGAAGCCATTACCAAAGCCATTTACATCTTTTCCTCTATTAATTTATAGATAAACCTACAAAGTGTTAATGTGCCTACACATTCGTCCAATTCTTGCGGCGGCCGGAATGGGAAATTTTCGGTCCAATGTGTGGCCTAGCCTATTATTGTTAAAATCTGTAGGCCGATTAAGTAGGTAAGCACTGTATTGGTCCCTCCATACATATCGTATTCTACCAGGCGGCTTCCCTTTAGGAATTGGTCAAACTATATAGACGTATTTTATAAATCTAAACGTATACTATAAGTAATTTTTTCTAAAAGCCTACCCATATCCATTAGCAACATAAGGACATTTATGGCGATACAATAGCGGTTTGCTCGCCCATAATACCTTTCTCTTTAATTTGTATTGAAATCCACGCACGTTCCCTCTCGTTTTAGCACGCGCAAACTGTCCCGTAAACAAGTCGAAGAATTGCGGGTTATGAGATACAAAATAGCGAAGCAGCAATATTTCATGTTGTACGGGGTTGATAAAAAGTTAGCTTACTTACGTGTTTGTTTCATTTTGCATACAAGAAACGACTTCAATAAAAATAGTTTAGATAATTTAAATCCCTTTACGATAAATTATACTATTAGGTATCATAAGTCATTAGTACATTATGGATTATAAAAGAAAATTGTGGTTCTTACAGCATTAGTTGAGTGAGCTATTGTATGGCTTCCCTTCTGAAAATATCCACCCTTCGCCACTGTTATCTATGGACTAAACTAATATTATAAAGAGAGAATATGTTTGCTTGTTTATTTGTTTGTAAAGAGTAAACTTAAAACTACTGGATCGTTTGTATTTGAGCAAAAGAAAGTTAGTTTCTGTAAAATCAGGAAGGTAACTCTTGACATAAATTTAAATCCTCAGTTTAATTTTGTTGCGATGGCGGCATTAGCGACAATTTAAAATTTAATTGAGAATAAATAAGTTGTCTCATATATGCTACTTGATTTAAATAAAATTGTCATTGCTGTCGTCGTCGCAACGAAATATAATTCAGGATTTTAGGCTTTAAATTTGAATTCTAAGTCAGTAAGCTTTGCAAACCTGCAATATTTGTGTCTTTTTGTTTTTCGCATTTAAAAAATGACCATGGACTAAACTAAGCCGGAATCAATCTTTTTTCTCTACATTGTCTGTGCATAGACACATAAAAATGAAACTAAAACGATTTGGATGTGGTTTCAGAAAATCACTCGAATTACTCAATTAAAAGTTAGTCAAGTCGGCGTGAGGGCTGAAAGCTTGAGGAGTGACAATTTATACATGGGTCGCATTTTCAACGTTGCTAATATAAATAAATGCACAATTAGCAACTATATTGTAAAACAAAGTCCCCCGCTGCGTCTGTCTGCTTGTACTTTTTTCACGCAAAAACTACTAAACGGATTTTGTTGCGGTTTTCACTATTCGATAGATTAATTCACCGGGAAATTTTTCGAGTATTAAACATGGATATATCATGTTTAGGAGCTGACCATTAACAGCATAAGTGAATCAAGTCAAAGTAAAGTTTGCCCCAGCGAGTTTTCATGACGTAGCATATGTCTTATCCGTCGGAGATATATCAAAATGATATAGGAAAGATTTATGTAGAATACATTTTCTAAAAGAAATATCTATTCAAATTCAAATTCAAATATTGACTCACACAATTACATGTTACCTGTTAAGGCGTACAATAAAGATCAAACTATTTTTTCTACAATGCTACATCATATAAATATTGAATTATAATATAATCATTAATCTAATTCATAAATTACAAAATTAAATGTCAATATTACCAAATAAAAAATAAAAATATTAGTCAATAAGTGTATAATAGTAAATTGCAATTACAAAATAAAGGGAGGGTATTTTAAAAAATCCTCAATCTCTAATAGATAAGTATAAACAATGACGTACTATAAGTAGACACGTTATACCCATACTAAATGCAGATAATAAACAGCTTGAACAATACTATAGCTACCTATTAATTACTTACGTTTATATATTCAAGCGATGAAAGGGATAGAGAAACACAGCTCAATACCGAAATCCATTTGTTAAAAAGAGATAAATATATGTTTTAAGTTGCGACACGTCATCGACGCGTGACCTTCTCCGGAGGAACTAGGGGAAGATTGTCTAAATGGAACACTCAATATTTTACTTAGAAATATTTTTGGAATAATAAAATATACAATATGTAATTAAAAAACTTTTACTAATAAATATAATGTAATAATCAACGACTTTACAACAAATAGACCATTTGTCTTTCAATCACGCTCACACGGCTGAACAGTTCTAAATGAAATTTAGCATAGAGGTAGATTATGGCTTGGTATAGGATATTAGTATGCTACTTATTTATGTATTATGTAGTGTAATTTAAAATTAAATCTTTAATTTTTTTTTTATTTTTTTTTATTCTGGACAACAAACAACTATACAACAAAGATTACTACAACATAGATACATATTAAAAAAATAACTGTCATATAGTCAGTGACGTTTGTTTATACAAACGTATTGTTTATACATACATTCAAAACAGGATATTTTTATGCAAATTCCAAAAAATATAGAAATAACAAATAATACAAAAAAAAGTTTACTACAATTAACTACTATTTAGAATGTTACAGATATTTTTCCTAAATATATACAAAGAATGTGAAAATATGTCCACTTCGCAAAACTGCTGGTTGTATCGTTGCACCATACGTCTAAATCTTAGAGTAAAAACTTGGGAACCAATCATATTCTCGTCTTTGGGTTCTGATTATCTCTATCCATTTTTCTCATTTATCGCTTCTAGGGAGACTAAAAGATAAAATAAATATGTAGGTATTAATATATAAGATCATAATACTATACATACAACAATAATATAATATATAAATTTATAATAATGTAAATATAATTATGTATATACATTTTCCGTACATTTAATAAAATATTTTTTTTTTAAATAGGTTCATGTAATTTATTGACAGGTCCGATATTACCAACTATCCCCATAATCAGTCGCTGAGTCTGTCGCGGCCATTTCGTTTTGTCTTCTCTATCACTCTCATACAAAATGCATCGTTCGTCTCGCTCAGGCAAGCGGCGAACTGGCAACAGCGCATTATTATTAATAAAATATTGTTATGTCCATAATTATAAAATTTCTGTACTTACCAATGAAATGAGATACCATTTCTATCCTTTACAGTTGCAGTATAATTTCTGCAAAAGCGGAACACACAAGATGTAATTTTTCTTGATGTTTTTGCGGATTATTCTACTCAAGAGAGACATGTACACTAGTCGTAGGATTGTGCGTGACTGTGCGCGACCAAATTTATAGTGGGACACTTGCCTCTCATTTGCCTTGCTATAGCTTGAGCGTCAATCACGCATCTACCTCAGTTTATATAGTATATCATTGAGTATAAATAAAGTTATAAGCGTATTTATGTAGGTATTTTGTAATTGTTGTAAACACATATTGTAACCGCGCGCAGGGGCAGGGTCGCTAGTAATATATCTGATCTCGTATCTGATCGACCGAGTAATTCTATTGTTATTTTTTATAATACGTAGATTAAAAAATAATAGTCATTTTGTTTGTTTCAGCTCGTACCTGAAAGATGAACACGCTGTCCTAACATATATGGAAGCTGGCTTCAATAGAGTAAGTACCATATCTAAATCTATCTATACTAATAATAAAGCTGAAGACTCTGGAACTACCAGAATTATTTTTGATAGCCCATGATCCTCTTGAGGAAGGTTATAGGTTATATAACATCACGCTATAACCCCTAAAAAGCGCAGCAGTAACTACTGTCGTGTCGCTGACTGACTGACAACCACTGAATATATAAATATGAAAATTGGAAGGTATATTACTTAGGGGGGTGTAAAGGTGCCATTAACAAGATTTTTCGAAAATCAACCCCTAGGAGGTAAAATAGGGTGTAAACTTTGTAATCCTAATACAACGTGTACGAAGTCGCGGGCAACTGCTAGTTAGGTAATATAATTATTGTTGAACACTGATTGTTTGTTTGCTTACGAAATTCAGGATAAAGCTCAGATCATACAGAGGTAATACTTATGTATGAAATTAATTATCGCTACATCTTACATCATCGTCATTTCGAATACATTGCCTCAATTTTGTTATAATACTAGTTTTCTGCCCCGGTTTCACCTTTAGGAATAGTAACTTTCATCCCTATATCATAATATCCTATATCATCCCATAATATCGACTCGGTGGTTTAGCCGTTAAACGTAACAGTATGGACGGATCTTTTGTTTATGCATTTTCTGTGCCTAAAAAACATCCAATGGTACTTGTAGTTTCGTTGGACACATTTATAACTTGATGATTGAAGGCACTACTCATCCCAGAAAACCGGCAAACCGTGAACTACGGTAGCGGCAGGTACTCATAACTCAAGCAATCGGAACAAAAGTCCTCGCTTTCCGATAAAACCGGAAATAATTTAAAGGAAAAGCCCTTACCTATCACAATGTTATCAAAGATTGTAACGTCCTCACAAATTGTCGAACTCAAATCTTACAATAAATGGATGTTGGATCTTTTTGTGACTCATTTTGTTACTGTTTGCGCGATTATATAGATTTATTCACGAGGAATGTTTATGTGTACAAAACATCACGCTATATACGTTTTTTGGGAGCGGATCAGTATTGTACCAATTATTGTACCAGTATTGTGATATTAAAATTCAACGGGCAAAGCCGGGGCGGGTCGCTAGTCTTATATTAAATTTAAGAGCTGTTATACAGATAAAAGTTGCGACTGCGACTCGCGCGTAGAGAATTCCGTATCTTCGAAACAATTTTAGGTGAAAATATTAATCATCTATTCTGATGATTTTCAAATTTTTAAGGGAGGCACATAGTTAACGAGTTCCGGAGCTTATATCTTACGAAATATTCACCTAATTAAAAAACTTATTTTAGGAAACTGTAGTACCACACATGATGGAGTATACGAAAAGTATCTTCCAGTTCTATATTTATTTCAAGATACCAACTCTTAAAATATATTATTTTCGTTTGTCAACATTTTTTATTATACATTACTAGCCACCCCACCCCTGGCTTCACACGGGCACAATATGGATTTACAACAATTTATTGGAATTCGTACATAAATACGCTTACAAGTGTAACTACTTATCTATTAGAGATAGATATATGCTATCGCATACTTTTTTGTAGACCATTTTATTTTACACAATTCTTTCCTACACCATTCTCTTATATCTCTGACGGATTAGACAGCATATGCCATGAAAACTCGCTGATGCCAACTTTTTCCCCGACTTGAATAATTTGTATTGTTAATTTTCAGCTCTTGTGTGTGTATGTTTGTAATGAATAAACTCAAAAACTACAGTGCCGATTTCAAAAATTCTTTCACCATTGGAAAGCTACATTCACCCTGAGTGACATAGGCTATATTCTATTTTCAAAAAATTAGGGATCCTTACTAAAACTCCAATAATGTAACCCAAGGTGTAAAAAAATGACCTAAGAAATTCCTTACATCGCGTGCGCTGCGAAAACTATTGATGATATAGAGGTAGTGGTAGTGGTAGAGGGTAGGGGTAGGGGTACGGGTAGGGGTGGGGGTACGGGTAGGGGTGGGGGTAGGGTAGAGGTAGGGGTATATTTTATTTTGTTCGTAAATATCTACGGGGTATCTAAAGCTTTCCGGTAAACCAACCTGTCTAATAGTGAAAACCGCAACAAATGCCATTCAATAGTTTTTGCGTTAAAAAGGGCGCAGACAGACAGACGCGGAGGTCTTTGTTTTATAATATTATGATGACAATAAATAACTTGTAATATTGTAATATTAATAATTTTCGAGAAACTGGTGATTTTCAATATGCTTCAGGGATACTCGGTTTCCTTATTATTTCATTATTTCTAACCTTGTTTCATGAATTCGGTCAGTGAAAAAACATCTAAAATGAAATACGAGTGTGGCCATTGTTGATATTTCCATATCTCTTGAAAGTATCACATACAATTTATTTCTATCCCGAAGAGAAGTTTCCTGTATTTGAACAAAAGAGTCCACAAAACATTCGCTTACATTTTGATATAGGTAAAACATTATCTTGAATATGGTCTATTTCACGCTATTTTCAATGCACGTATGCTTACTTACTTGTCGCTTTGCGGAAATCTTTTCAATTTTATAAAATGTATACCTACAATGTATTGTATTGTTTTGATTGGAGATGGGAAATGTCTAACGGAGTATTTTGGTGTAGTGACGAATGTTTGCTTTGCTTGTGGAAAGTCTGTAAGTGTGTCAAGATGCCCACTCATTCGGCCAATCGCCGGCGCGCCGAAATACGGTCCACCGAAATCGACCACAGACTCATCCAATTCTTGTAACGAACGGTCCGCCATCCGATTTCAAATCGTTGTATTTATGGTTGATTTCGATGGCCGGAACGATCTGTCACACACACACATAGTTTGACACTTTGTTTAATCGAATCTTGTGTGTCTGTGTGTATTCAATGAATTGCATGTGATCTAGAATTCTAAATCGTATGATTTACATCGCTAATGTGTGGCCTGTGTTCAATCTCGATCATACGGCTGGCCGGACCGAAAATTTGCTCTAAAGAGAGTTGTCAAAACAAACAAACACATTTATAATATTGGTTAGGATTGCAAAATATCAGACACTAAGGTAAATTGTCAGGATCTAAGTACATAAAAAACCTTGATTTTGTTATCGGACTAAAAATGCTAACGGCCTGTTCGACTTTGTTTTGCATCGAAACTGCGTCGCGACTGTCAATGGCATTTGGCATTCTACTGATTTACAACGATAACACATTCCAAAAACATTTATTCAACAACTATCAACCTGCACCTGCTTTTCACGAGTAGAAATTTTATTTTCCCGGTATAAAAAGTGCGAGTCGGACTCAATAGTATGCACTAAGGTCCGACTCACACTTGGCCCGTTTTTATTATTTCTTGTTTTATTTAAGAGTATGCATATTTACACTAGTTAGACGTTTTTATGTATTGTCATTATTAAGATGGAGCAAAAAACGCCGAATAAAACACGTTTCTTGTACATGCACCCCCTTTAATTTTTAACTTAATTTTATTTTTATTATTTGATGTTATAGCGGCCATAGTAATACACGTACATAGTGAAAATTTCAAGTGTCTACCGATTACGGTTCAAAAGATACAGCCCTGTGACAGACGGATGGTCGGACGGACGGTCGGACGGACGGTCGGACGGACAGCGGAGCCTTAGTAATATAGTTTTCGTTTGCATCCTTTGGGCTACGCCTTGGGTACTTAACCCTAAAAAATTAAGTCGATACATTTTGACGTGAAAGAAGGACAAATAAACAAACAAATACACTTTCGCAGATTATAAGTAATATTAGATTAAATCCAAACTACTATTTTTTTATAAATTTTTCCATCCAAAATAATTTCAAATATTTTCCACAGGTAATGATAGAGACAGTGCATCAGGCACCATGGTGCGCTGAATTGTATCAAGCGAGAGCTGCTGCGGAATATGCTCGAGCTCAAGTCGCCGCTGTTAGCGCTTTAGCCGCTGCCGTAGACCGCTGTCGAGATTTAGTAGCCGTTGTGGATGACCAACAGAAGATACTCGTAAGTATATGTTTGAGCTAGGTTAAGTCACCAGCGGTGAAATATGACTCGACTCGTTTCTTTTCTGCTTAACAAACATTGTCTATCTCGTTTTTTTTCTTCACGTGTTCAGTGGAAGACCAAGTTCTCTTTTAGCCGATGGTAACAAAATTGTGAGAGTTACCTATCAAGTGGCCAGTTCCGTAAAGGTATATTTAGATGGAAAAGCCTTTAATTATAAATATACATGGCCGGGATCGTCCCTTTCGAAGTCTTCCACGTTCCTTTCATTTTTTTTTATTCATTCGACGCCTTTATTTACTTGAAACTAGCAATATTATATATATGTATACTTCGATCAACATAAAAGAAAAAGATTTAGCATCTCAGCGCATTGCCATACAAAAGAGTGGCGTATGCGTATAGGCAGAGCGTATGCTACGTGGCACGCTGGGCGGTCGTGTTACTACATCTTTTCCTTGTATATTGATCGAAGATTACATAACACGTATTTTAGAATTTCTCAAAATTCAAGGGGGTAAAGGAAAGTGCAAAAATAAAGTGAGAAGGTATGAATTTTTGTTGTTTCTACTTTTATGGAAATAAAACATTGAGATACAAAGGTGCTATGTTGGTCATTACGTACTATAAGAAACCTGAGTATGTAATGACCAATGCACACGCGTTTCATACGACATTTGCGAGGAAAAAAATAAACTTCATGGAGTCAATTTACGTATTCTTCACAACACGGCGAAAATGTTAACAAATATTTATGGAAATGTTTTGTTTTTTCCCGCGTGACAGATAAGGCAAGGATAACTTCGCCAAACAGCCAAAAAAGTCGTGATTAAAAAAGAAAAACTGTATTATGCGGTTAAATTAAGAATGCGTTGTGGACACACATACAATTTGAAATCTTGTACGAATGTTATATTATAACTCTTGTGCTGTAATATAAAGAAAAAGCACGCGTGTTTAATATATGGGATTGTGAGTCTAAAATTGAGGTAATAAGACTCACGTTACGAGCAAGTGTGTTGAAAATAATGTTTTGATTAGATTTACTTGAAGCTTATACTTACAGGTGATATTTTTCACAATTTAAAGCCACAAAATCGCCATCGAAACAGTTTCAAAATTCGATATATTCTAATAATTATTATGATTAAGAAAGGTAAAGAGTCACGGACTTATTTTAGCTAGATCGATACAAAAGTACACAAGGATAAACCGCGATACCTCGATTACCAACACCCGTTTTCCCCCATTCTGCATGTTAATCAACACTAAAATTACATTATTCAAATTTTATTCATAAGACATTGCTGAAACAGACTGTAGGTATAAGGTAGTAGCACAAGTAATCAATCTCTACCTTCCCATCTTACCATTCGTTTAATTTATTTTGAAACAATTTTTTTGTAGTGTCACGCAGTAGGCATTGCAACAAAGTATAAATCAAGGTTTAGAAATTTCCTAATTTATATAAATAAAAATTAAATCCTGTTCGTTGGTTACTTGAGAACGGCTGGACCGATTTAGCTACTTTTTATAAATGTTCGTAATAGTGCCCAAGAAAAATTAGAAAAGTTGCCCGAAAAATTGGAAAATTCGGGTAAAACTGAAAAAGCTTTTTTCTATGAGATTTGTATGAACTCAAGACCATAAAAGGAATGAAAGTCAATATGGGCAATTAAATTAGTATGAAATTAAAAATTAATATCTACCTATTAAAAATATTTTTTTAAATAGAGAAGAATACGTAGTGAAAGATGATGTCGTGACTAAAATGAAAAAAATTGTTTACGCTGGTTTGGACACGTTGAAAGAATGAAGGATGAAAGATTGGCTAAAAAGGTTATAATGGCTGAAATGAAAGGAAATGCTTGCAGAGGACGACCTAGGTGTACTTTTATTGATCACATAAAAAAATGTTTGACCCATGGAAATATTAAAAGTACACACAGAAAGAGGTAAGTATGTCAGGACCGTAGCAAATGGTATTCGATTGTCTCTGCCTACCCCTCGTGGGATAAAGGGCGTGATGATCGATAGATAGATCAAAATAGGATGGAATCGAGTCCTTCATCTGAGTATAGATTCATGGAAGTAGTACCTCTATATATAGGTCATGCTCATCAGATACAATCAGATGGAATTAACATACATTTGTTGAGATGTGGACTGGTATTAATTGGCAAACATTGTTTGAATAAGTAGCCGGTATTATTTTTATGAGCATGTG
Source organism: Nemapogon koenigi (assembly GCA_963924495.1). NCBI lineage: Eukaryota > Metazoa > Arthropoda > Insecta > Lepidoptera > Tineidae > Nemapogon > Nemapogon koenigi. The sequence continues at coordinate 8,078,999 of OZ004646.1, forward strand.
ACATATCATGATTAATGTGGTATGGATGTGGATGAAGCAAGAGAAGTAGCGCTCCATACTCTCTGCCTACCCATTTGGAAAACAGGCGTTAAGTTATGTATGTATGTGGCAGCGGCGAGGAGTCTATATAACCCGATTATCTATAGAAAGTAGGCCACACATTGGTCCGGCATCGCACCGAAAATTTCCCATTCGGGCCGCCAGACGATCTAGGTGGACCATTCATTACAAGAATTGGACGAGTCTGTGCTCGATTTCGGTGGACGGTACAGCGGCGCGCCGGCGATTGGACCATTCGTGGGCACCATAATATCAATACAAATGTCTCTATAAGTATTTTTTTCTAAACGCCTAGCGATATCCATTAGCAACATAAGGACATTAGTTTATTTATTATTTATACAGCGAGTTTATTTAGTAGCGTGTTTGTTTCATTTTTTAATTATATTTTTTAGTACAAAAGACTTCACAAATAAAAAAAGCTTCGGTAATTTAAATCCTTATAAATTACTATTATTATTGGTCATTGGTGCATTTTGGATTATGAAACTACTTTACGGCTTCCTTTCTAAAAATGTTTACCCTTCGCCACTGGTATGTGGTGAGTGTATGAATAAATGCGATTAAAATAATATAAAAAGCCGACCAGTCGCATCCTGTCTCACTATAAGAAAGCTGACAATAACTGCTCCACTGCGAAAACTTTCAACATTTTTTTATATAAAAAAATTGAGCTAGACTGAGCTGAACAATAAATTCCTTTATGCTGCAAAAGTAAAAGAGATCGTGGACATCACGTAAGATATTACACGTCCCAGTGGACGGATATGTTCGTGCAAATATATTTTGAGGTGATCTTTAATATTTTATAAAGCAAAATGTGCTTCATAAAATAAAGCCTCGCCTCACAGACACCAAAATTATATAATTCAGAATCGTGCTCACAAACAAGTAGATAATCCACCAATTATTTTTTTAATTGTATTTACTCTATTTCCAGTAAATTATAGTTTATTCAATTTTACACAATATGATGATGAAAGATGATTGAATAATGTAATCATTGCAGTAAAAGCTATATTGTTTAGATTTCATACAATAATCGCATAATTACATCACCATATTTTTCTATGCAATTTTATAACTTTAATTAGAATATTAGAAGCTCACTCACCGAAACACGTTGTTTAGATAGGACCTACCTGGAAAAAAGGTATTATGATCATTATTGGTCATATAATGGTGTAGAAACTCTAACGTGGGGTTCAAATGCCAAAAAGTTTATCAAAGATATATCCCCTCGACTGATCAGATCTCTTCTGGTGACAAGAGGGCTGGCTCCTTCCTCGCTCAACGAATCAGCATTGCAATTCAGCGAGGAAATGCAGCCAGTATTATTGCCACTATTCCACGCGGACCTGGTTTATTTAGTTATTTTAATATTTAGACTAGATTTAAGGTTATATTGGTCAGAATATGCTTTTGTCTATTTATTCGAAATAGGTACTTGAACATCAATTTACCTATCTCTATACTAATTATTATAAAGAAAGAGTGTAAGTTTGTTGTTTTAAAGACATTAGCTCTAAAATTACTAGAACAATAAAAAAATCACGGTCCTGAAGCTAGAGAAAATTAGGGTTTCGTAAGGTATCTATAATAATAATAAAGCTAAAGAGTTTTTGTTTGTTAGTTTGAACGCGCTAATCTCTGGAATATTTTTGCATTTGATAGCCCCATTCTTGTGGAAGGTATATCACATCACGCTACGACGCAAAGGGGAATAGCAGCAACTAGGGTTCCACGATCAAAGCTGAGGCAAAAAGCTATATTTTTCTTATTTAATTTCGTTAATATTCACAGATGACAAACAAAGCGTGGTGCCGAGCACTAGGATGGCGATCAGAAGAAGGTCCAAGACCGTTATCTGATGCTGTTATTGGGGAAGCTCTCAGATTAGCTACGGGAGCTCATAGAGATTGGGAGTCTTCGGTATCACTTAAACGAAGAGGAGCTACTGACGCATCCCTGTTACTTCCATGTCGAGGAGCTTCGGTTGCTGTTGCCAGGTATTTTATTTATATAACTAGCTATTAGCCGCTAATTCGTTCCTGTGGATTTAAAAATAGATAGGTAAGTATTTTCATATAAGTAAGTAAGTATTAAGTTGCCCATAAGTATTTCCGGGTTAAAAAGTAGATTACTGATCCTTGCATGTGAAAATACTCTTAAAATCGGTTCAGACGTTTCGAATGTTAGCCAACAGACAGACATGCAGAAAGACAGACAGACATATGAACCAAAAAGTTAAGTATAATGTCTATTGATAAAAATAAAAAAGCAGTAGGTAATTTATATGTATAAATATGAAAAAAGCTTTGGTGATCTATTGATGATAAATTTAAAAGTTATAATGGTTGATCCAAAATAAAGATGTTACGTGCAATTATTATATTATCTATTTCCGCCCCCGGCTCCGCCCGTGGATATATTTGAACAATATAAAATATAGCCTATGTCACTCAGGGATATCGTAGCTTCTATTAGTGAATAATTTTTAGAATCGGTTTAGTAGTTTTTGAGTTTATTCATTACAAACAAAAAAATCAAATAATTTTATAATTTAGTAGTACAGATAATTCTATTTAGGTACCTACAAACATCAAAATAAACATGGCCTCTCTAAAATTGGTGTCTAAATGTGGTCAGAACACCGTTTTGTAGCATGGTTTTAAATAAAATTACCTTAATGTTTAAGACGTATTTCATTATTTTGTGTTAAGGAAGATCAAGTTTAATTTTCAATCTTTCATCAGGATCACATCTCATGTGGTGTTAGTATGCGAGACCAGTATAATGGGAGAAGTCGGTGGTGCACGTGGATCTCTTCATTCTATCCGTCGAGGGTCTCTGGACGTACGGTCTGTTGCATCGGATGGCTTAAGGCGCACAAGTCTCGCAAAACTACAGGGACTGCCTTTAGAAGCCCCTATTACAAAGGTAAACTCGGAAACCTAAAACCTCTACTCCATTCTGAGACATTTTTTTTCTTAACCTTACAGCTCCCGAAACCGTGTTATCGGTCCCAGGGTACCCAGCGGAAGACGAAATCACTTTCTTTTAGCCGATGGTATTTGTGAGGCTATACCTAACGAGTTCTTTAAACTTACGCAATAATAATCATCAAATCACCCCTTCATATTTTCCAGAATATTTTATTTTAACCCTTACCAAATTTTATGGTTTCTTCCTAATATTCTATTCTATTCTTACTTCCTACGTATCAGATATAAACTCTATATGAAAAGCTTCTATGTCCTTTTGTTCGATAGTTTGTTTTATAACTTTACATGTTGCCTTGTTATCGGATCCCAGTCTTCCACATTTAGCTAATAATATTAATTCCAAATGACTGACCAGCTCTGTTCAGGTAGTTTTTAAATCTACTATCGCCGTCCTATACCGCAACTTTCCTCACTTCCAACTTGCGATCCTGACATGCCTCTTTCGCTTCATTTATATTCATACATGTTTGTATTTTTTGTATAGTCTCGCTTCCATAAGTAAGTGATGGAACTAAAACAAAACTACACAGCATTATGTATATTAATTTTACTTTTAGTTGTAAGATCTGTATTTCTGCATACATTGTTTAGTCTACCAAATACCTTGCTTCCCGCTTTCACTCTCCTTTCAATTTCCTTATCTATCTTTCCACTTCTTGTAAACATACTACCTAAAGTCTTATCTGAGCCAGTCAAGCTCACATGGACCAAATTGGTATTTAAATCTATTACCCGCCGACCCGGGTCAGCTAGAGCACTAGTGTTTTCTAGTTTCTTACTTTTGACATTTGTGTTTATTATTATTAGTTATTTATGTGTGAATGGGACAAAATTAAGACTTGGCCTGCATGCTTTAATTTTTTCTGTGTTTTTAAATAAATAAATGAATTGCATATTTTAACAGGTGATATCATTGCTCTCCGCTGCTACTGAAGGAGCACCACCCTCTACGGTCGCGTATGTAGAACGAGCTGTCGACATGCTTAGAACTTCAGAGTTATATCTTCCACAAATGAGAGACGAACCAAAACTTAGAGCTGAGGACCCCATAGCCACAGATTTGATAGGCGCTCTGTTATCGGTAAGATATATTTATTTATTAGTGCATTAAGTAGCAGAAAATTAACGAAAAAGTCATCGATATATAGTATATAGGGGTCTCAACTCAACTCGCCCCAGTCACACAATGTTGGCACAAGCTAAAATAACATTTTATTACTTTTTTATACAAACTAGCTTTCCGCCCCACCCCGGCTTGGCCCGTGGAACCCGTACATAAATCCCATAGAAAAAAGCACTTTTCCAACTTTCCGGGCAACTTTTCCAAATTTTCTTCCCTATAAACCTTGTCCTGACAATTACGAACACAACCAAAAAAAAATAACCAAATCGGTCGAGCCGTTCTCAAGTGATTATCATTCATACATGCGGCAATTGATTTTTATGTAGGTATTTACATAAGATTAAATTATTTTTTATAACAAAATAATTTTGATTCGATCGAAAAAGTTAATAAATAGGTATTTCTGATGCTGAATTTACAATGAATGTATATTCAAAACTGCTTTCTTATTTAAATCAGTGTCATAAAGTCTTATAATTATAATTGAAATATTAGACACGGTCATAATCTTGAGACCTCTACGTATAATATCGATGACAAAGGTTGACCTGTAAGATAGATATAATATAGCTTGCTATTCTTAATCGCTGCATCGATATAATTATAACAAAATGTAGTTACTGTTTATTTAAATGATATAATTTCCTAACTGGTATAAAAACAATAAACATGTAAATAATAATAAACAAGGGTTTAATAATAATATATTTAATTAATAATAATATTGTTGGGAAGGAGCATGAATATTTTGTAAACTTTCTATATCTAACTAACAAAGAACACATTCTACACCGTCATGTCCGTCATGCTCGTATTTTGAATGAAATAAATGAAATATGAGTATTCTGATGGAATATTTCCGTAGGTCTACGAAGGGTCTACGAATATATATCAGTTAAAATTAGTAAAATACAGTTACAGATAGAAAGATTACAGCAGTCTAAATATAGCTATTCCATACTTACATATAACATAATATAAAAATGTACTTATTTGTTTATGATCCTGTATGGCGGGAGATAGAGAGAGCAAGGAAGCGCAAACCTTATGTACATGGTACGAGGATTGACAATATTCATTATCAACATTTTGTCTATATCTCTGCATCGCTTTATCTTCTTCTAGAACTTTCTTTTTAGTTCTTTTCACAACAAATACCAACTTCAGACCTGGGAAGTATCAACTTATTACCGAATTCGATTTTAAAAGTTGCTAAAGTTTAGTGTCTAATAATTTGTTCACAAAAATACAAGCAAACAAACACATTTTCACGGTCTTTATTTCGGTTTGGCCAGAGATACGAGTAATAGTGTCCACTTTTCGCCAGTTGGCTATATTAAACAAGTTCACATGAATAAATTATTCAAATGGATACAAATAACGTCCTCATTTTTTAAATCGATGAAAAATTGTATCGAAATAAACTAGATAATAAAAAATCATTGTGGATTTCTGGTCCCGTTGCGATGCTTGACGGATGTCTACAGAGCAGCGTGACTGTTTGTGGCAAATAAATTGGAATCGAGCTGGGTTTATGGGATCAATCGGAAAATTTGTAAACTTTTATTTTATATTTAAGTAGACGTCAATAGCGTAATAACATTTTTTATAATTACACGGTGGAAGTATTCCTCCTTTAGCCCATGGAATTTGTGAGGCTATATCTAATGAATGGCCAGCTCTGTCTAACCTTATTTACAGAAAAGTTGCAATTCTCCGTTAGTTGAATATTGAATACATTACATTGAATTAAAATAAAGTATAGTGTGTGCATACAATTAATAGGTCATCCAAAAATTACGTCACAAGTTAAGGGGGAGGGAGGGTATCAACAAAGTTTGACATCGTGTGACAAGGGGGGACGAGTAAAACTAAAGATTAACCACCCGCATCCGTTGCCTGCCCGCGACTTCATGAAGATATTATGAAAGTTTGGCCCGCGACTTCCCAAGGTTGTCCATACCTGAGGTATATTGAAATGGAAAAGCTTCTTCGTTTTGACTTCTTGGATTAAAAAAAATTGTTGGCGCTAGACTTAAGTTAACCGATGAATCGAATTCGGTAGTAATATAAGTCGAGAACTTTCATACGCACATTCTATTTGAAATCGATCTTGGTGGACGAACAACGATCTTTATAGAACAAACAGTGTTAGCTTAATATTTAAGTTCTGTTAGATTTCACGTACGTATTATATTTAAGTTAAAATGTCTTTTAGGTTTGTTTATTAACATCAATATGTATAACGTTAAATTAAAAATTTCGAAACCACCGACATATTTCCTCTGTTTAAACAATTCTTGCTGGAAAAAACGCGTTAAAATCGGTTTATCCGTTCTCAAGCTCACACAGACAGACCATTTTCTATAAAATTATTTAATATACTTTGATGACTAGTTTATTTCAGCATTATATTTACTTTATTAGATAGTATTTAGTGTATTTATAGATTTTGTGTTAGAGCATCTATAGTTAGCATAGATTAGACTTTAGTACTAATTGTTTTACAAACTTTAACTTTTACAAGTAACACATCTAACGATTTGCTTGTGCCTGACTTAATTAATAATATTTTTACGAAGATAACTTCATTTACTAAAAATAATATACTATTCTATTTAACAGAGATTTTGATCACGACTTAATTTATTATATTCACAATAAGTTAAATTAATAATAATTTTTACTTTAGTTAATTAGTTACAAATTATATTTCAGCAAGGACCTACCAACATTCTGTCATCTCGTCGTAGCAGCAACGATTCTACTGTAGTTCGTACTCAGCCAAGACAAAACATGAAACATAAGGTAAGTTTTTGTTGCACAGAAAATATATGACGTTATCCACAAGTGCTGAATCTATTGCAATTATGAATGTCAATATTTTATTATAGTTACTACCGGCTTTGTCTGTGGAAACTTTTTAAATATAATTATATAATAGCTTATATTATACAGAGTATTTCTTTTAACTGTGTACTCTATGACAGCCTACCATTCTAAAAACATAATTTCTTTGTGAACTTTTTCAAAATATGTATTGAATTTATAAGAAAAGTACGCAGTTGACCCAAAAACTAAGTGAGTCCACAAAGATAGTATGTTCCTATCTCTTCTGTATACTTAGAGATAGCGTAGATTTCTATTAGTGAAAGAATTTTAAGAATCGGTTCAGTACTTCCAGAGATTATCCCCAAACTTACATCTTTATAATATTAGTAAAGTACTTAAACTTAGATATTTTACAGGGCATGTAAAAATCATAAAAATATAGGATACAGTATTCGTTATGTCTCCATTAGGAAATAAATCGGATACAATGTGTATATAACACTAATCTCTTCTGAAAATCTTGAGAAAAGACCAGAGGGCTACAAAATTGAACTCTTGAATTTGCTCTTGTTCTTAATAGCGTATATTTTTTCACAGACTTCAGGGCAACTGCGTGAACTCTTGGACACAGCAATAAGTTGGGACTTCGAAATATTTAAACTAGAAGAATTAACGCGCGGTAGACCCTTACTGCATTTGGGAATGCAATTAGTTAGCGGCAGATTCGACGCGTGCGCATCACTGGAGTGCGACGAGAAAACATTCCTAAATTGGCTCACTGTTATTGAAATGAATTACCATTCTAGAAACACTTATCATAATTCCACGCATGCGGCTGATGTACTTCAGGTTTGTTTTTTATTTTGTACTAGCTTTTGCCCGATGCCTTACCGCAAGCCCTGGTGTGATTTTAGTAAAAGTATCCAGTAATTAAAACAGTAAAAAATATTATTGAGTTCTAAGGCATATTTTATTTAATAACCTATGAATAAAGCTTTCCAACCAAAACACAGGACCCGAGTTCAAATCTCACTTGTGCCAAAAATGGTACTATATAATATCGTCATTGAAACTCCCATACCGCGTTACCAATAGTGTCAAATACTGCGCAACCACGTTGAGGTGAATTTTACAGGAGGGCAAATAAATATTATTATTTCTAGTTTTATTTATTGTATAATTGTCTGAACTACATTATACATATTTGAAAGTATTATTTACAATATTATTGTAACAAACAGTAAATTAATCAAATGGTTTAGTAAAAAGGACTTACCTACGCGTTTTAGCTTCTTTTAGAATCGGTAGGTTTGTGCTTTTTTTAGCACTTACGCGTTATTATTACCTACCAGTAAATTGAACATATAAATTCAGTAATTGCATATTTATTTAATTTTTATATTTTTTTAATTTTAATATAAGTATTGCTCTTTACATAAAATTAATACCTAGTCTAAGTTAGCAATCAATTCACAACCATATATTCCCATACATTGCCATGACAACCCTCATTACAACATTCTGTAATTATTTTGTTAAAATTTTGAACATTATCTCAATTTAATTATTTTTTAGTTACGCGGTATTTGACACTGTTGGTTACGCGGTATGGGAGTTTAAACAACGATATCCTACTTTAATGCTTCTCGTACTTTGGAGGGCACTGTTCAGGGTTCTGTTAAACATAAACAAAACTTCTGGCAAAAAGTGGACCCTGATACTACATAGTGTTTCTGGCCACTACTGTGTTTGCTTCTTGTTTACTAATAACTTAAAATTCACAGGCTGTAGCTTACTTCTTGGAGAAAGACAGACTCAAATCCATCATGGAACCGCTAGAAGCTGTAGCAGCCTTGATCGCGGCAGCGGCCCACGATATCGACCATCCGGGATTCTCGTCAGCTTTCTTGTGTAATTCTCGTCACAACCTGGCCATACTTTACAACGACGTCTGTGTGCTTGAAAGTCATCATGCTGCTCACACTTTCAAACTAACTCTCAGTAAGTACTTATTTGTAATGGATTTGATATTTTTTTATAGTTCCGGTTTAGAAGGAAGTGAAACTCCTTTATTTTACGGGCTTATTTTGACATAGTTTGCGCGAATAGATAGATTGATTTACGAGAAAGGTTTACATGTATAAAACATTCTGCTCAAAGACATCATCATCAAAAAATTAAGTACCTACTAGCTTCGCCCGTGGTAAATTTTGGAATGTGATATAAAATGTATCCCGCAAGATTTCCGGGATAAAAAGTTAACCTATGTCACTATCCGACGTTTCAATGATCTCTGCGCAAATCGCCCAGTTTTCACCATTGGTTTCGCCCGTGAATATTTTTTAAATGATTTTCGGAATAAAAGGTAACCTATGTCACTCTTAAGTCCTGCAAAAAAATCACGTCGGTCCGTTGCTTTGTTACGGAGTGAAAGATGGACAAACAAACAAACAAACAAATAATCAATCAACAAACTTTCGCATTTATAAAATAACTACAGTTACTTGGTATACAGTAACCGAATAAATAAAAATAACTTCCTTTGAAAATTTGACCGGATCTTTTTCAAAGTCAAATTCTAATTTTCCTGAGAGAATAAAGATATTTTCAAAAGTAATCCGTGCTAATGATTTGAGTTTGAGTTACTCCTACTAACTTTTTTTATAATTTTTAGATGACGACCGTGTAAACATATTCAAGAATCTCGACCGTGACACGTACAAGACGCTGCGTCACAACATCATAGACATGATCCTGGCTACAGAAATGACCAAACATTTCGAACATTTAGCTAAATTCGTAAATGTATTTTACGCTAAACCAGCCGGCAGTAAAGAAGATGGGATGCAAACTGATGTTAGTATGAAATAAATATATTGAAAATTACTTGATTCCAGGTTTTGCTTTCCATCAACGCTTTGCATAGAAGCTAAGAAACATCCAAAATAATATTGAATAATTTGCTAGGATTTGAAGGCATTTACTTTGCCTTAAGTAGGCTACACATTGGTCCAGCATCGCACCGAAAATTTCCCATTCCGGCCGCCGGATGATCTAGCCGCCGGTGGGCCGTACGGCGACGCGACGGGGATTGGACGAATGTGTGGCCACCTTAATAACAGTAGATAATAGTAGAAGATAGATAGTTCAGTGGTTTCAAGAAAATATAACTTTATACAGAATTTATTTACTGACAAATAAAATAGAAAGTTAACCTATTATATCTAATTTACAGGAGCCGCTATCTTTAGACACAACTGCATTGTCGATACCAGAGAATGCTGTCTTAGTTAAAAGGATGATGATTAAATGTGCTGACGTATCAAATGCTTCTAGGCCGCAGAAATTCGCCTTCGAATGGGCAAGAAGGTAATTTTAAACAATTCTATGCTTTGACTTTTGGAAGCTCCTCGTAGCCTGAATACATGTTCTGATCGATTTCTAGTGCTTCGAAGGTCACGTCTTAAAATTATCTTTGAGAGTTCAGAATCGAAGCCAATTCTGCCATAACGAAAATTCTAAAATTATTTACACTTTAAATTTTATTTGTGACGAAAATAAAATGTTATAAGTTTTATAAGGCTAAGAATATGTTTGTCTGTGACATGGTAGCTCCCAAACGGTTGAACCGATTTCAATGTGCTTTTTTATTAGGTTTCGTCAGAGCCTGTAAGGATCTCGGCCTCTATTACAAGATCTACAAGTACATAGCGACTTCTAGATTTTAAGGCTAAGAATATCCGTCTTAACCCCTACAAAGGAAATTTCTATATTATAAGCGTTCTTTTCTATATTTTAGGATCGCTGAGGAATATTTCTTACAAACAGATGAAGAGAAGAAAAATGACTTGCCCGTCGTGATGCCAATGTTCGACAGAGCTACTTGCTCTATACCGCGCTCTCAGATCGGTTTTATTGACTTTATTATTATGGACATGATGGAAGCATGGGCCGGTATGTAAACTTACCTACGTAACCTTAAATTCCTTCCATTTCTACACATGCTAAAATTTTGAATTTAGCGAAAAAAATTCACATCCGCGCCCAAAAAGCGCGACAAGTGTTATTTTCAGAAATACACAATTCTAGACCTTTCAGGTGTTATTGGAGCGGGTGACGTCTTAATACAAGTAGTCACAAATCTTAGTCTGACCTAGTTGTTAGGTATGCTGTTTAACAGCTTTTAACGGTCTCACACAGATAGTAGGTACCCAAGGTCGTCGCCAAGGGGGGGCAGGGAACAAATGTAGCTAGCCGCAAAGCGACCAAAGTGCGAGCAATTGACTTCCTTACCTATCAATAAACTCCGCATCGCATGACAAAACGTAAATAAATTCACAAGGTTTAATGTATATTGTAGAAAGTATTGAAATATTCAGAATAACATTAAGATTTTGACATCCGTTTTTAAAATCGCCGCCATTTTCATAACGACTATATCAGATTTGCCAAAACGCAAGGCCATTAAACAGTGTAAAAATATGTAGGTAGGTATGGTGTGTGTGCATTGCATTTCTTTCTACGACAGCCGTTCACCAGCATTCACGTTAGTTTTGTAATACCTAAATAAAGTAGAAGTTATTGTTACGAACATACAATTTTAATTGGTTTTGTGGACAATGCCATCTGTAAGTGTTCATAAGAAACACCTACAGTTGAATGGCAAAGACTTCCAAAATGTAACGCTTCATGCTCGCGGCGTTCATATTTTTTATCCTCCATAATATTGCCCCATTGCCCCCCCCCCTTCTGGCGACGCCCTTGTATCCATAAATTTTACATAGACATTGTTTTTGTTTACAGCCTTCATCGATATGCCAGAACTGGTAGCGCACGCTCGCAACAACCACATGCACTGGAAGGAATTGGACGAAGCCGGGGTGACGACACTAGCTGACGTAAAACGAGCGCAAAGGCAAATACAATCTATTGCTAATACTACACAGCCTACAACGGAGGAACAAGAATAAATTATTTTATTTTTGATATTAATTGAGCTAACTACTTAGCCTTTGATCCATCAAGTAGTGGTAGACACATATATGCCGCATCTACAATTTAATTTTGATTGCAAGCGAAAAGCCAATTTTTTATATTTTTATTTTAATAATTAAGTTATTTTAAGACAGTAATTTGAATATTTTTGTTTTCTATGCATTGGTTTTTCTAGGTTTTTTTTAATTTAGGTGACAGACCATAAAGTGACGTCATCATTTAGGTCAAGTAGCATTTCTGTCCCGTGGTTCTACTCGTTTGTGAGAAAAGTACCGTTAACACGTACCGTGGTACTACCAGTTAGACAAATGAAGCAGACTAGCTTTGTCGTCTGTTGGCAAAACTTTGTAAAAAATGTATTATAAAAACTATTGCATAAAAAACAAAATATTTAAATTAGTTTCTTAAAATCTTAAATCTTTGAAATAAAAATATAAAAAATCATAACTTTCATACCGAATTGCCATTATCATCCATTATGCCATTGTCTGTGTGAGCGAGAGGCAGATGTTCAATCCCACTCTATTTCAATAAATCGGAATTACCTTGTTTGTCTATTACTATCAAAATTAAATTAGTAGAATGTAATCTACTTTAATGAATATATACAAGTGTTCATAAAATGTATCCCCACCACTCTGGCTATAAGAGGACTCGATTCGTGCCTCAATTTTTTGATAGAAGGGGAAATATTTATTAAGGCATTAACAATACTACCTTTCTTGCTAATTGTTGAAAAATGTAAGCGTTGAATATTTTTGGATGTAAAAATGTTGTATCTACCATATTTATTAATGTTTACTTAATGATTATATTGTCAACAATGACCCTGATATATGGTCGTGATAGCCATAGGCAAAATGATGATAGAGAAATATTGGCTATTAATAAAATATCTAAAAGAAAAGCAGGGAATTTTATGTAAATTTTTACTGTGTACTTGTTCATTTAAGAATTGAAAATATTTCAAAATTAAATTAAACTGGCAAAATTGTTCTAAAATTATAAAAAATAAATTTTGGTGGTATATATAAAATATGATAGAGCATGCATGTGAGCATTTAGTGACAAATTACGTATTTTGAAATTAATATACTAAATCAAAATTTCAAAATGTAAGTCTGAATTGGATTATTGGCATAAAATTGCAGTCCAAGAATACGCTTATTTTCTAACAATGTTAATGTAGATATCATTAAAATTTATTGTTCATATCTACTTAACTATATTTAATGTAAAATAACGTAGAAAATGTTATATAGGAGAACAAAATAAATATTTATTAGATAAAATTATTTAAAAATTGAGAACTCGCTCGGAGTACCTACATTAGGTTTATGTAAATTGTATTCACTAAATATGACATCATATATTTTTCAAGTCCAATTAAATATATTTTCCCAAGTTTAGATAAAAATTAAATTTAGATATTGTATTCAATGTGTGTATTTAAGCGTACGTATATTTAAGTTGTATCTTGTATCAGCCATTTATTGACGGGTATGTGTGTAGTTATTGTTAATTTATATCATTAAAAATAAAATAACCGTGATAACAGTGCCATATCTATGGTAAAAATGGCTTTTATAGCTCTTCTACTCACGGGACTCGGAATAGTCGAGACTTGTATTTCATTTAGATAGGTATTTCATTAAAAAATAATTAAAACTGTTTTATATTATATCTACATATTTCGAGACTTTAATATTATATACCTACTATACACTGAAAATACTTTAAATTCCCATTTGAATTCTATGTAAACATTAATTTGGTCTACTTCTTGTCCTGAGCTTTAAATTCAAAATTTCCTATTTTTATAACAAACTTTTTTCGCAGTTTATATCAATTGAAAAATTTGCGATTTCGGCTCTACTTCATATCATTTTATTTTAAAACTAAACTTAACAATTAAGTATATGGCCAAAATAAACCCCCTCTTCTGTTTATTTTTGTGCCAGTATTGTAATATCTACCTAATTATAATTTTATTTTCACCGAGTCGTCTTGCGCACTTTCTATGTCTTTTGACTATTTATGTCTAGAAAAATGTCTTTTTACATGTTTAAATATAAATTGTTAGAAATACTGAATGTTTATATAAAATATACATATTTATTATATATCGTCAAAAGGACGCTGGTAGATAATGTTATAATAATATAAATAATTATAATGTTTTATTAACATGTACATTCAAAAATACGCTTCCTTGTGCTCAATGTGTTAACGGTCTAATATAATTCAAATAAATATGTGAAGTGTTATCGTACAATAATTCGAAATATATATAGATATCTACCTATCTATCGTTTGTATAGTCAAAGATTTCGTTACTTCAGTAGAAAATTTAAAAAATTACGATTCGACATATTAAAAAGAGACCAAAATATTTAACATTCAAAACTATTGAATTAAACGTGGTGCTTCGCTAGTTTAAATACTGCTGACTATACAAAGGCACAAAATGTTGCACATGTTAGATTAATGTAAAATTAAATACTAATACTAACAAAAAATCAAATGTGCTTATTTTATGTGTCCCCATCTTTATATAGCCGAGGCAGTGTTTACTAAATTCTTAATTTTTTAATATTGTAATATTAATACAATTAGTTAGGTAGCTCAATTTCCTTAGTGATATAAAAATGTTGATTTTGGAAACAACTTTAAATTTACAAAATGCTACTTCTCTAAATAATAACCGAACTCAACCGAACTGTTGTTATAATTGTCGCGATTCCAAAATCAACAAAGTTCATCTTAAGTTAAGGATATTAAATGTTACATTTAAATTGACTTTTAGTTGTATAGAGCTTTATGTAAGATTCTGGGGCTGGTCCCTTAAACTATTTAAAATATATAAATCGTTGTTGTTGTGAGTTTTATATGCATATTTAAGATTGGTTATGTACGTACGTATACCCTGCTATATCCGTGTCAACGTGCTTTACCGAAGATAATTAAATAAAATACACTTCAAAAAAGTAAGTATATTTGAAATTTAAAATTTTAAATGAATGAAAACTTCTACTATACTAGGTGAAAGAGATTTTCAATATACTTTATCTGTTTGTTCTAGGTAAAGCACATTTGACTTTCACCAAAAATGTTAACGTCTTTTCTACAACTAGGTATAACCTATAAATAATTATTTAATGTTTTATATGAACAGTAAAATAATGTTGTTGCTTAAGTTTTAATGATCTAAACTAATATATTTCATCAAACGTAACGTAGTCAAAATAGTAAGTAAAAGTAGTAATAGTTTTACTTGGACCCCCTCTTTTAACCCCCAACCATGGAGGCCCATGGACCATCCAGTGTCCATAGACTCCATATCCTTCCAAAAAATATCATATACATACCACATGAACAGGGGATCGACGGATATACCTACCCTTAATTTTCTGTGACATAAAAACGCCTTATCATATTCATATCTACTGAATTAATTAAATGTTTTTAATATTGAAAACAGCAGTTTTTGTTAACATTAGAACTTAAGCAATAATTTTTAAATTAACTTACTAATATAATTTGAACGAAATGGATGTCTATTGTCTATGTATCTACGAAATATCTTGAAAGAACATTGTTACCTAAGTGTTGTAAATAAAAAACATAATTCTAATTTACTTTATTTTTCTTAATCGCCTCAGAAAACAAAACAAACGAGAATACACATCCGCAATGAATAGTATAAAGCGTTATGTATCGCAAAAAATACGCGATTTTCCACACCCGTCATACTTCTCGCCGTGATTTACCAAATTATTAATTTTTCATATATTGTTTTTTATCAAGAAATACAACAAACCGGGTTCACTATTTCAGTGTACGAATTTTCGCGGATTCCGATTTATTCTGTATGCTACCAGCGGCGAGGAACCTATACAAGCCAATTCCTTTCGGCTTTCCTTTAGGAATTTGTCAATCTACTCGTATATTCTAGCTAGACTGGTGAGGAAATTAACAGCCCTTACCTTCGAGATGTTATCTGTGTCCTTGATTATGTTCTTTTATCCATAGGTCGCTGGTTTAGTTTCGATGTTTTGGTTGTCTCTTTCTGCACCACACTTTTGTTCTTAACCTAACTTACTAACTAAATAGCGGGTTGCGTGTAAACAATATTGTCTTTGCTTTAGCGTTAACTTAAGTATGCGGCGCAGCGGCTCAACGGATGCGAATAGCGCGATTCGCTTGCGGCGCGTTGCGAACAACGTCTCGACAACGGCACTTGACACACACTGAAGGGCGGTTATAAGGAAGACGGAGGGTAAATAAGAAACTGTGTATAAAATTTATGGCGTGTTGTATGTATTGTGTAATACAAAATTGGCCTGTCCATAGACTAACGACATTTTATAAAATAATATCAATCAATACAAACGCATTTTATCAATCCAAACGTACTCTATAAGTACATTTTTCTAGACACAGACCTACCGATATCCATTAGCAACATAAGGACATAAGCCGATACAATACCTGCTTGCTCGCCATACTACCTTACTTAATAATAAGCAACTGTCTCTTTCATTTGTATTGATATCCGCGTACGTTTCCTCTCGTTTTAGCACGCGCAAACAGTCGTTATGAGAGTCGAATGTAACAGATAGGAATGGTGTCTGCTAAACAGCTGGTTTAGTTAGTTGCGTGTTTCATTTTGGAATTATAGTTTTGAATACAAGAGACTACTTAAATAAAAAAAGAGTTTAGGTGCCTACCTAATTTAAATCCATTTACGATAAATTACTATTATCATCGGTCATTGGTGCCTTTTGGTCGGTCGCTCTCCGTCCACTTGGCTCTCCTCGTTTGGATCCCCTGGGGGATCCATGTGGATTTTTTTTCCATACAGATCCCCTGGGGGATCCATGTGTTTTTTTTACCAAACAAATCGCCTGGGGGATCCATATGGATTTATAGTCCACACTGATCACCTGATCAAAGACATATTTAAAGATTATTGTTGGAATAAATTAAATAACTAAGACATCAAAAATACTTTAAGTAATCCCTATTAATATAAATGCGAATGTAAGTTTGTTTGTTACGCTTTCACGCAAAAACTACTTAACCGATCATCATGAAATTTTGCACATATATTCTTGGAGGTATTAGAAGTAACATAGGATACTTTTTATTATCACGGCATGACGACGGGAACGGGGTGGGCAGTGTATGAAGTGTATATGTTTGCCAACATTTTGAAATTAGAAGTCGTGGGAAACAGCTATCAAATATAAAGTAAAGAATGTGTCAAATCAAAATCTTCTTAAAAAGGAACTCTTTATACAGCCAAAGAGATCGAATATTATTCATTTCGGTCAGCTACAATTAGATACGAATTATAGAGTCTATTTTATTTTGTTCGTAAATGTCCACGGGCGAAGCCGGGGGCGGAATGCTAGTTAAACATAAAATTAAATATGGTAAAGATTTAGATAATCAAATCCTGAGCTTTTCGTGTTTAAAAATAAAATTAAGGTTTCCAGCGCTTCGTCGGCCGCTCCGCGGCATCGCTCGCTTCGCTCGCTAGCCTCGCGCCTGGTTTTTACACCATCCGAACCACGCTCCTCGCTAACCTATTTTGCGGAGTAAAAAAATTTCGATCGTGTCTGATGACTTTTCACCGACCAATGGTGTCCTGGACGAAAGTTGCACCTTATGACGCCTTTCATCCTATGGTATCATAAAAAATGGGTGTTATATGAAGCAACTTATCGCGTATGTTTTGAAATCGAGTGCGCGTCGCGCTATTCCGGTTCATACACGATTAGTCCGCATTGCGTACTGACGCAGTATACTACGGATGAATAGATTATTGCGTAATACTGTTGTATAGTTTGGAAGAAGTCAGTGAGAAATTTGTATTCCAAACTGTACGCGATTAGTGAAATTAGCCTTGTATAGAACGGAAATACGCTCCATATAACACCCATTTTTTATGATAGGTACCATAGGATGAAAGGCGTCACAAGGAGCAACTTTCGTCCAGGACACCAATCCCGGAAACCCCTCCAGTGACCGTCTGGTCGGTAATTTAAAAAAATACTGTGAGTCGATCGTAGTCCTCTCTATTTTTTTACAGTAGATCGCCGAATAACTTTGCCCACCCCTAGTCTAGGTAATTCGGTGATTCAAGTTTAAAGACACCTCGGAATTAAAACACCAAAAATTGCCTTTCTGGACAAAATATGTGTAAAATATTATGCAGTCGTAGTATTAAAAGTTTTCTGAAACATTTTTTTTAGAATACAAAGCATAATGTTTATTGGTAAATCTGCCTTCAAGCAAGATTTAAAGTACTATTTCCAACTAAAGACAAAACTAGCTTTGGTTAGCCCTTTCGCTTCACAAGCTTCAACTAGCTTATAAGGTAGCTATCTATATGTATGCTACTTATAAAAAAATAAATAAAAAATTGCATTTAATAATTTTATTATAAACAATATTTTTATTTAAAAATCTTTACATATACAACTTAATTCAATCCCAACCTGTGTAATATATCCATATAAATGCAATTAAATAGGTACTGTTTCTTCTTCATACATTTTAATACTCAAATAATGTGTTGAAAATTACTATTTGCAATAAAATAATACTTTTTTTTTAATATATTGCATTTTGTATATTTTCAGAAGGATGTTTATATTTTTTTTAAAGTAAACTTTGCATAGTAATCTTAAAAATAAATTGCTTCAAATATTCTTAATTTTTCCGACTCACTAGCCCAATTCCGATGGCAACAATCAATACAAACTTTCAAGATCAATGTCAACAAATTCAATATTTAGAAGAATTTTCAGTTGAATACATTCCGATTCCTAACATACCTTACTGAACACATCGGTCTTATCACCCCAAAACATATAATAATAATAATATCTCGTAGATTTACAAAAGTTGTGACATTGCTATATTTACAATTTGTAAAATTATATTTGTTTGACCTATAATGAATCCTAGAAACCCTGTTACAAATTCATTCTACATAATTGATGCATCCTATAGTACAATATTTGTGCTTGATATAGTGGTTACCAAACAGTTCCACTTTGATGCCTGCGCAAGATTCTACACAGTAAATATGTAATTTGACATTTACATATTTAAAAAAAAACAGTATAACTTCATACTAGCTCACTGATTTTACACTCACAGATTCTGGTATTATAGCAGGCAAAGCACGGCGCGGTAGATTTTGTAAAAACCAATGTAAAATCGGAGAGGTAAATGATATCATACTGTTCTCTTTTTCTATGACATCAGTAAGCCCGGGTGCATATCGCTTTCACTCTCTCTCTCTCTCTTTTGTCAGCGGGCATTTCACACATTAGCGCAATTGTTTGGATAACGCTATAACTATACATTGATATTATAAGCAATAATCAGGTAACATAAAATAGTATCCATGTTTCCAATATTTTACTCACCATAAACAAACTATTTTTTAAATTTTTAAATATCTTATAAGTATAACTATTCTGAATAAACAATTCCATTATACATTTTAACTGTTTATTTATAATAAAATTTACTTTAGAAAATATAATATAATTAAATTACAAAAAGAAAATTTAAATGTGCTCCAAAACTAAAAGTCTGTAATTTCGTGATTTTTTTTAATAAATCATACGAATAGTAAAACAAGAAATTCCACTTTATAAATCCAAAAAGTTTAAAAAATCTAAGTACTTGACTTTAAAAAAAATATTGTCCCACTAAAAATATAAACTCAGTTGTCCATAAACTGAATAAATAGGAAACATTGTATTGTAGTAAGAACAGTCTCGTGTACTTTTCGATGAAGAATATGGATACAATAGAAAACAGGTTGCCTGCTTTCAAATCACCAGCGCGTATCATGTCTGTGAAGCTAGTCCTGCCATTTTTTATGCTGATAAATCTTGCGCCGTAATGTGCTGTTGCTATTATGTACCACAATTAAAAAACAACAGTGCCGTATTTTGTTAATAATAGCATGTCCGGTAGTAATACAACACAATATTTAATTATATTAAATTGCTATGCTTTACAGGCATGATAAGCGCTGGCAATCTGAAAGCAGGCAACCTGTTTTATTGTGATCGCGTACTACATCTGCGAAACTGGTTTAACCGGTATACTCTCACTTTTCTCTACTTTGGTATTCAACCAGACACTCGTTTCACCGATCGGTTTTTCAGGATTTACATTGTAACCATTTCAACTGAAATCGACTGATAAAACGGTTGCGTTAATAGTAGTACTTAGTACTTGAAACATTCTGATACTTATATACAATTAAACAGATAAATCAACCAACTGTCTATATGGAATTAAGAGCACGCGAAAATTGCAAATATTCTTCAAGTATCTCGTGAAATACAATATATTTTTGCCATCATTAACTTAACCACAATTCAATATTATATTTTTTACAATTCTGTTGAAATAACACGATTTCAAATTAAAAGGGTCAAGAATAAGCGACCTAATAATGTGTTTACAGTATCCGGCCGAATCTAATACAATTCTTGCTTAAAACTTCAACATAGACGACGGCTCTACAAAACAAAAAAAAACACATATAGAGCGTCGTCTATCATTAGCACAGAGACCTTACAAACATAGTAATCCACAAGACATTCCAGAGATTACCGAATCGACGTCACAATTTTCGCGTACAAATTATAATAATATCAGTTCCGTCTGCCCCTAACACGAGATGTAAGGGCGCATCGCTTACTATACCGCTAACGGTTTCCCTTTAGACTGATCCTGCACATACTGAGTGAAGCGTTTCAGGAACTTTGGATATTCGCGTTTGTACACGGCGCGTAGCACACCAGCTGGCGCCCAACCGCCTGGATTCACTGGAATTTAAGAAAAGTAATTTACAGTTTGTATCTTCAGATTGTGATTGATTAGGGGACTTTGGGGCTATTTGCTATTATTTAAAAAATGATTTCACTTCTGTAAGCATGATATATTTATTTATATGATAGTTTTACATTAAAAAAAACTTTATTAAACTGCAAAACGAGGTGTAATTTGTGTCTTCATAAAAAAAAATCTTATCTATATTAAGCCATGGTTAATGGTGAGAAATACATTTACTCATTGACTCGCCACATAAAAAATTTACAATAAAGTCTCTCAAAAAATGTACTAACCGGTAGAGCAATATGCGATGCTAGTTGTGATATTATCTCTAGTAGGAGGTTGACCGGCGGGCCACGAACTGCGACACGCCAGACACACCGTCACGAACAAACGGATACATGCGCCCGTGTTTGACTGAAATGAACAAAATAAAATAATTACTAAGCGCGTAAAAATAATCTTGAAAATACCTGATGGTTGGCCCTGAAGGGTCTATCTAAAATATTAGAGTTATTCAGTTACACTGCCCTTTCAAGTGTCTACAGCAGCAGTAATTCCAAACCTTTACTGAACCATTGCCCACTTAGAAAAAAATAGTAGTCATTTTATATGAAATCTTATGTAAAAAATGTTAAGACTACTAGACTAATTTTGTTATTGTTTGCACAATTAGATAAGATTAATTTAAGAGAAAGGTATATACCTAAGTATATAAAACATCATCGTTCCTTATTCGGCGAATTGTGTCAATAGGATCGGTGATATTAAAAGTCCACGGGCGAAGCCAGGACGGGTTGCTTTCAGTAGAAATTAACGCCCCCCATTTTCCTCTGGATCCGCTACCGCCCTCATGGAATGCTCCAGCGCACACTGGAAGCGTGGGCGGTGTTTCACCCCTGTTGGCAATCTATGCTCGACAGTTTACACTCTACAGCTATGCGCGATGGGAAATATTTTGTATTTTCTTTGTTCCATTTTCACTATTAATCGGTAGGCTAAATCAATATTTACCGGATAGTCAGCGTGTGTTGTGGAATGGTTGGTGACAGCGTAGGTGTCTTGGTCGATGGCCCTCACGTGCGACCAGAATAGCGCGTCCCTCTGCGACACGGGCCACACCCGCTTGAACGTTTGATGGAACAATATGGAGTCCGAGGCCATCTCCTCAATCACTGTCATCGTTTCTAGGGTTGCTGGAATGTTGAAAAAAGAGTTGGTAATAATCTAGAACTTTTGCATGCGCTTAGCAACGGTTCGATCTCCACCTCGGATATGACCAATAGCTTTATTAATAAAAAAAAAGAGTGTTTCCGTGAACGAACGCACAGCTAAACAAAAAAATACACATATTCACTCCCTTTATACCTTGCGGTGTAATAGTGTCCACTTTTTGAGTATTGAGAGTGAGTTAGTGTTCAAAATACTCAATTACGCCTATAAGATGGCGCTTTAACGTCTGGTATGACATCACTTCCGTCCCGTGACGGTCTGTTTTTCTATGTTGACTCTACATCCCGAAGTTAAGAAGGTTAAAAACATATATAACTATACTATATAATGAGGCCTTTCAGTTGTCAGTAACATGGTTTTCGGAATTTAATGTTTATCACTTTTATATTAATGATTCATTTGTCCCAAGAGACAATCGAACGCATTTACTACGATCCATTCTACAAAAACTCGACCGACAAGTTTCTAATGTGTTCAATGATAGTAATCCGGTACTTCCTAGCACTTTGTCATGTGCCTTTCAATTCGTTCAAACAATTTTCTTTAATTTCCTCACATCACCTTTCAATGCACATTCTTCTCTAAGTATAATTTACTCACTCTCCCATTCATATCTATAGCGTGGATTGAAGAAATAATGACACAGCTCCCTTGCCGACACTCCTCGTACTTTGTGTATCGCCTTCAGGGGGTCCATCACCATGCCGTCGACTTCCACCTCCCTAGAACAAAATTTGTATTAGTTACCTACATATAATTTTATCCTTACTAATGTTATAAATACGAATGTGTGTTTGTTTGTGTGTTCTTCTTTCACCTCAAAACAGATCGACGTGATTTCTTGAACAGATATAATTGGATAACTTTCAAAATATTTCACAGGCGAAAAGCTAGTTCTCTAATAAAAAGTGGTCCCACCATTTTGAAAAAATACTCTTAGACTTCGGTTAATACATTAACCTCTTTACGGCTTTTATAATTTGCGGAGTGAAATGTCCCCATTTAGCCAGTTCTGGAGGCTTAAACAATAAACAATGTGTGGACGATGGCGCGGTTCCTAAATACGCTAACTCCACAGGTACTATTTTCAAACAAATAGCGGATCAGTTCTTTCAATTTTATTTTATTTTTTGTCAAATTCGTTTAAATCTCTCAAGTGTGACTAAGATAAAACAAAATATAAAAAAACTCGTGTAAGTACATGTACCGTCTATACATCCTCATGTCGCCCTCCTCCGCAAACAACTGCCATCCTATTTCCCCGCCCACACCTTCAAACGCCGCTGATATTTGCTCTGCTGATATCCTGTCAATCTATAACACAAATATTAATACAATAGATTTGTGGACTAAACCAATCATTTCACTAATATTAAGAGGCGTAGTGTGTTCGCGGCTAAGTGACTGCGCCCGCGGCGGGTCCTCTAGTAGATTACTTTAAAATGTCTCAAGTTAACACGCACTTATCGGGTAGAATTTTTAAAAACCATTTCATTACGGATGCATCCAGTCAATGCTTACTTTCATACATATTACAGAATCTATGTAATATCTAGGAATGACGTATGTTTTTAATGCACTTCCTTTAACCCGACTTATTTGAATAGGATGACGTCATGCTGTTAAGGCTCCTTACCGGCACACGCTACATTTCGGACATTTTTTATTTCTGTTTGTGAGAATACGAATAAGATTGTGGTTACAATTATGTCATTTTGAAAATACGGGTCTTGGTCTTCAGGACTGGTAGAAGGAAATTTTGAAATTGTTTCTATAGTGTTGGTAAATTATCATTTTTCCGGACTCGTATTCCAAAAACTTAATCGATCTTGTAAAGCTCACTGAAGATTTTGAACATTAAAAAACAGTATTGACACCGTAATATGGTCAACTTAAATATTGATAGATTAAATTTTTCAACTTTCATAAAAAGAAAACGAAAAAAAATGTTTGAGAATACATCATTTTTGGAAAAATTCATAGATATAAAAATATATTTTTGTGAGCTATATACAAAAAAAAATGTAATATAAAAATAACACATTATTCTCGAATTATTCCATAACAAGAATCTAAATTTTATTTAATATAGAAAACATTACAAATATAAATAAAAAATAATTTAAAGAGTGAAAAATTTGCAATGTTGAGTTTGCAACCATCCCCTCTTTTTATTTTGATATCAAAGTCAACATAAAAAAATCGCGAAAATGATCAAAATTTGAACGCGCGTTACTTAACTAAATTTCGAGTGTGGCGTAACGGTAAGGCCTCTTAAATGGCCACACTATTCGATGTCCTAGATCGCAAATTACGGGGAGAATAGAAAATCGTGGCGAATACTCCACGGACAAGAGCCTAGCTCATAAATGAAAAAGAGGAAGTGATAGACAGCCGTTTTGAGAACCAGCCAAGATGGACTGTATATGGGTTTTCGCGCCTTTGAAGACCATACACGGTCGATCTTGGCTAATTCTCAAACCGGAAGGCACAGCCATGCTGTGTAATGGATAGGGGGTTTTACCTCAGCCCATAACGAATGCACCGTGATCCGATTGTCTATGGTTGGCGGCGGCAGGTCGACCTCGTCCCGCGTGTGTACAATAGGGGGCGCCACCCTCGCACACCTCTCCTCCTCCATCTTGTCGAAGCCGGTCTCGACCGCATCGTAGAACTCATCGTCCGGCAACCTTGAGTGGGGGCCCTCCTGTAACAAAATTAAATTCGTTTTATATATCGTTTTATAGAGACGTGAGAAGGTCTGCCATTTTTTTATCCATAGGTTCTAATATTGTAAAGAGGTTAAGTTTGTTTGTTTGTTTGTATGTATGTTAAAAAATATTTCATAAATAGAAAGCTACATATATTTTATTTGGTTTTTTATATTTCTTAATTTTCCACGGGCGAAGCCGGGACGGGAAGCTAGTTATGTTTATTTTGGTCCTTTGAGAAAAAAGTGAAAAAGCGTCTCTGCATATTATATATTATATGTGTATCAAAATGTTTGATTGGTCAATGGACTTGAGTGAAATAAAATTTCAACCATGTGAAGACCTTTTTTACGACGTAGAAGCAATCTATAGTATCAATGAGGGTGGAGTTCGAGGCAGAACGTCGAAATAAATTATATAATTGTATATGTATTTTCATGTAAATCCATCCACGCCGTACGATGTTTGATCGAAAAACGTAATTATCTATGTCTTTTTGTTTATTTTCGCAATTTAACAGAATGTATTTTGAACGATTCTTAATTTATTAATGGAAAACTTCATCAGATTTTCGAAAACACATTACGCAAGCAAAGTATACATATACATACTATAATCAATTATTTATGCTGACTTTCCGTCTACAATTACACAACGTCTGTTAAAACAATATTCACACAACAATAATTTAAATTCAAGAAAGCAAATCACATTATTTCATTTACAGGACAAATTGGGTAATAGCGTACAAACGTATGACCAACAACCGCCGCATACAAATACTAGTTCAGAGGTCAAACATCGATTGCTGACATGTAAAACGCATTTAAAAATGTCGCCATGGCCTACCCGGTAGATGTTTTCTTTGAACATTAATTTTGTTTAAGGCACAGTATAATGATAATACAGTAGGACGACGCCTTTGATAATGTTCATCATTGTCATAAGATAAGTAAACATATAATTATGGAGTCTTTGATAGTGGTAGTTCACATCCTATATAGGTATGTTACCCTAGTACTTCTAATATTTCTTCATCATGGGACTTCAAATATTGTTGCGGCCAGTTCATACCGCACTCTATCTAATCTAGACTATCCCAAGGTTATAAGTTTTACGGAAGGGGGAGTTATTGTAAGTATTGCTCGGACTATGATATGGGTTCATGTTCGGAATTTAAAATTTTTCGGTACGTTAAATATTGCATTTGTTCAAGCCAATTCTCTTCAACCCACCGTGGGTTTAGTTACTTCAAGGCAACTTTAATTGCAGTCACATATTTGATTAAACGACATAAAATATTTATAGAATTTTGCCGCACATACATTTTATTAACTTGTTTGTTAAACGATAAATTACTGTTATCAGCTTCTTACATAAATCACACAATGAAGTCTAGAATCTAGAAAATAATGTAGAAGAATTTCATAGTTTTTTTTTTAAATTGACAATCAAGCTTCAAACCCCAAATCAAGCAAAATACTTTTGTAAATGAAGAAATAAATTCACTCACATAAAAATATGTTCCTTAGAAATGTAGATGTCAAGGGAGGGTTTCAATCATATTGAATGACAGGTTCCTTCGAGGGAGACAAAACATTGTAAATTGTATGAATTTCTACCGGTCCGTACCTCCCGAAAAATAATTCAGCCACTTAATAATACACGCGAAAGAGAATAGACTATGGTTATTTTCATTCGGTATAAAGAGAAAAGGTCTATCATAATATGTAGGGCCATCACAAATGTTACATCATATCAGGGAACAGCCGTAGCAATTATTGCAATTATTTAACAATCGAGTGGCGGCATGGCCCTGATATCACCCTCGACACAATTCCACAGAATGTGGGTCAGTCCCAGTTTAACCCTCTATCTTTAAGGGTAACATTTAGGTGACACACTGAACTTCGGAACACTGTTTTATATGCCTAATCGAGTTTTAGTAAAAATTGGCATGTGCCTCCTAGTAAATTATGTATTATTTTGTGGCCTGTGAGACCGTTAACAACGGTTAAGCAGCTGCGCACAAGGTCAGACCAAGGATGCGTGACCGACGACTATATATTTTTTTCTTTTTTCCATCTCCAAATATCTCAAAGGAAGCTTTCCACTAGATTAGGATACATTCTGTCTTCTGTTGGGTATTCTAGATTGTAGCATACCGGAAATACTGACGACAAATTTGTTCGTTCTAAGTGACAGTTCAAAAGAGCAAAAAAAATACTAATATTATATTTACATGCCTATGTGAAAGTGTGTTTGTTTGTTTGTTTGTCCTTCTTTTACGTCAAAAGAGCATGAGCTACGTGATTTTTTGCACAGATATTATAGCTCTCGAGCTAGGCGGAGAGTGCCATAGGATGCTTTATATCCCCGGCAATCCTTCGAGATCAATTCTTGTCATATTTCAAAAATTTTCACGGGCGAAGCTGGGGCAGAATGCTAATAAACAATTTAAAATCATAATTTTCATGTAAAATCATTAACGACAACATTACATGACCGAGCTTTACATTGTCATATTTCTAACATGCACTCGTAATTAGTGCATTTCAATTTACAAAACCTGAACATACTCGTACGAGTACAGTGTAAACAGCAAGCAGACCGATAACCATCTGTATTCGATTGTGACATTTACAACAAATTATTTTGTGATCTTTTTTTTTGCCTAGACTACTTCAGAATTTTTTTTGGACACACGTGTATATATAAAATTTAAAAAACGTGTTCTCAATGTGCCACTATTTAATTTAAAAGATTCAATAAATATTCAAAAACACCCGTTAAATACATACAGTTTTTTTTCTTTACGGGTTGCCTTACAGCTCCCGAAACCATGTTACGCTTCCAGGGTACCCAGCGGAAGATGAAGTCTCCCCCGTTTAGCCGATGGTATTTGTGAGGCCTAACGAGTAGCCAGTTCTGATGATAGTTTTTAAATTAAATATAGGGCACATTGAGAATACGTTTTTTTTTATTTCATATACCTACTTAGTACTTACACGTTTGTCCGAAAATATCTCCGAAGTTTTCTAGCCAAAAAAATCTATATAGATAAAAATTAAATGCTGTTCGTTGGCAAGCGCATCACTTGAAAAAGGATGGACCGATTTGTCTATTTATTTTCTAAAATATTCGTAATAGTCTGAATAAGGCTTTTAGGAAACGTTAATCGGAAAAGTTGCCCGGAAAATTTAAAAATTCAGGAAAAACTGAAAGCAATTTTTTTCTATGGGATTTTTGTATGAATTCAAGACCATAAATAAGGGATGAAAATTAATATGGGCTCCACGGGCGAAGCCGGGGCGGAAAGCTAGTCTAAAATAATTTAGTAAATTCGACAAATTAAAAAAAATACAATTTTGACCAATTTGTAAGAATTCGTACAATTTTCGTAGAATTAATGGAGACCCCTTTGTCCGAGCTTCCACCGCAATGACTTAGCTTGGTAAACACGCAACTGTCCAAATTGTTTTGATTATATTTAAACGGTTTATTTCGTATGTACATACCCAAACAGTGGGGCGGGCGGGACACACGTACACATCTATACACACTTATATATATAAAAATGATTGAAACTCTGCCAAAAAAGTATTTTCAAAAATTATTTAATTCGGGGGATGAAGCATAGATGTAAGAATTTGGAATAATCCCACGATCGCGTCCACCCCCGCCATCGGCAACAAAATTAATCGATAGTCCCATATTTGTCACCTCCACTTTGCTGGCTTATTGATAACACTGGGTATGTACGAGCCAAGGGAAGTGTTTAATGAGTACAGATGTTCGATTCAGGGTAAAGGTACATGTGCCCCTACCTGTACCTACCACAATACCGCACCCCTCAAACAATTTAAACTAATCGTGAACGATGATGTCATGCAGGTCTAAAACAAAACCAAATTGAAATCACTCCCACAAATTACCATTAGCAACAATGTACTATTCATTTAAAAGTAATACGATATGAATATACATATAGAAGACAATTTATTTCGAAGGGCAGACACACCCAATTCTGGCGGGAATACTAAATTTACGTCAACATAGGGTGACAATACTAGTCTAATACTTAGGATAGAACCAAACAATTTACTTGTAGGAAAGTTTCAAACTTTGAACTTTAACATGTTATTATGTAATTGTTGAATAACAAATCATTTCCTGCTAAGAAAACTTATTATTTTATCATGAAAGCAATATTGTTGTGTATTTCTCAAGACAAAGACGTCGAATTATTTAATGGCGCTTGTGAGATTTCACTGCTGGAACCTCTATGTAATGTTGATATATTATTTGTAATAGCTTTGCCAACTTATTATATGAAAGCGCCCGGTCTAAACTACCTCCATTTTATATAGCTAAAAGTCCCTAAAAATAAAAGAATAAAAATAGCTAAACTTATGAAGGGAAATCACTTATGTTGCGGTGCCAGAGGGACGTAACGTAGAGAAGTTAAAATATTAATTATATCATAATTTGTAGGATTCACTTGAAATCGACGAAATAAATTCATTTATTTGAGATTTTCTTCAAGTTTTCAGTACGAGGGTCACCCCGCATTGCCGTCACAACCAGGACCACTCCTAAAGCCCACGTCACCCAGGGAAACATACCCCTTAATGGCGTTTTCATGACATTGTAACTTTATTTTTAGGATTCACTGTCCAATAGATAGGTATAGCTTCGTGACAAAGGTCGTCGTGTTATACATGGATCGTGTCCGTCCCTGTCAAGGCTTACAAATCGTCTAATTACATTTTTACGATTCATTTGTATGACACTGATTTTTTTATGAAGAACTGTTGTGTGACTTTTTGTTTTTAATCTTAGGCACATAATGAAAAGGCTTGTGAGTGGATTTGTAATCTCCGAGTGCAAAATAATAATTAAAAAATATAAGATAAACTTAAAGCTAGTATTGCTCTACCATTTAGTTAGTAAATATAAGGAATTTCTGTAGAATAATTTCATAAAACGTTTAAAAGTTTATACTAGACTGACTATACCCTTATTTATACCAATGTCCAAAAAAATATATAACAATATTTTGTTTATAAACTTGGGAAATATATAATAATAAATTATGGCGCTTCTAACATCAAAATACAATATTTCACATAAAATCAGCATCACTACAAAACAAAGTTTCTGTCACTCGCCGCGTCTGTCTGTCTGTTTGTGACCTTTTCACGCAAAAACTACTGAACTGATTTTATTGAAATTTTCACAATTAGATAGGTTTTTTTTTTTTATATTCTCTTAGAAAATATGCTCTCTTATATTGAACAATTTACATTGTCAAATCTACTGCTTTGTTGATTCACCGAAAAGGTTTACAGGTATTTAATATGGACCTATCATGTTTAGGAGCTGAGCATTAACAGCATAAGTGAATCAAGTCGGGGAAAAAGATAGCCCTAGGGAGTTTTCATAGCGTATGCTGTCTAATCCGTCAGATATATAACAAAATGATGTAGGAAAGAATTATGTAGAATAAATTGATCTACAAAAAAGTCCGCCGTATCATATATCTATCTCTAATAGGAATTAGTTATAACCGTATTTTTGTAGGTATTCAAATTGTTGTAAACTCATATTGTACCCGTGTGAAGCCGTGGGCGGAGTCGCTAGTAAATAATAATATGAAATACGTAGATATAATCGAATGCCATGCTACGATCCTGGCATACACCTTTATAAGGTATGATGATGGTAGGTTAACAACGTCACAAAACTTGAAAGAGGTAGTAATTTAATTGCTTTAAAAATCGGGTTAAAGCTATAAGCTTCATATTGGTAATGAGAGTTAGCTGCCACCAAAATGTAGTGATTCAGTTCAAAAAATATCAACAACAAAACAAATGTGAATATAATTTTCAGTTTTCACGTTTATTGAACTTTTACCTAAATTACAAAGTGCCTATAGAAATAAATCATGAATGCCGAGGCGATTTTGAAAACTAGTCCATTCATAATGTAAATCATAG
This sequence comes from Nemapogon koenigi, assembly GCA_963924495.1. Taxonomy (NCBI): domain Eukaryota; kingdom Metazoa; phylum Arthropoda; class Insecta; order Lepidoptera; family Tineidae; genus Nemapogon; species Nemapogon koenigi. The sequence goes on from OZ004646.1 coordinate 8,109,831, forward strand.
TAACGCCTAACATTTACTTAATAATGGATATTAGGTGTTTCGAAGAAATGCTACTACTTTCTTATTACTATAGCTTTTAGCCAAAATGTAGCGTAAACTTCGCGGCAAGCTAAAGAATTTGTATTGAGTAAATATAAAGCGTATCCGGAACGATGTCATTAGAGAAGTGTGCGGAGTGAAAGATGATGTTGTGACTAAAATGAAGACAAGTAGTCTACGTTGGTTTGGACACGTAGAAAGAATGAAGAATAAAAGATTGACTACAAATGTTTACATGGCTGAAGTGAAAGGAACTGCTGGCAGAGGACGACCTAGGTGTACTTTTATTGAACATATAAAAATGTATTGATTGATGGAAATATATAGAAGAACACACAATCGCCGAGCATATATGAAAGGTATGACGAATATAAAAGAAACGAAAAAGGTATGTCAGGATCGTAACAAATGGCATTCGATTGTCTCTGCCTACTTGGGATAATAGGCGTGATGATAGATAGATAGAGTTTGTTTGTTTGAACGCGCGAATCTCTGGAACTACCAGTCGGATTTGAATAAATATTTGCATATCTGATTTGATATATTTGATAGCCCATATCTAAAGGAAGATTAACCTTTTATAGGCTATATAACATCACGCTACGACCCAAACGAGCTGAGCAGTGACCATAAACGCGTGTGCAACCGCAAGGCACAGCTAGTATCAAAATATTTAAAAGCTATAGGATGCAAGCAAGAAAAATATATCTAAGGATCGTTGGAAGTGGATCCTCTATAGTCTATGGGATGGGATGAAAGTTAATATGGGCTCCACGGGCGAAGCCGAGGCGGAAAGCTAGTAATAAATTTGTATTTCTTAAAAAGAACACCTTACGCGTTACGAAAATTTTTCTCTAACTTGCCTAAAGAAGTTTCTCTTCAAAAAAACATCAAAACCGTTTGCGTCTAACTAAACGCTACACTCCACGCTGAAGAAAATGTAGTACTTTAAAATATCCGCGATCATCCGACCCAGTAAAAGCTCCACACTGACGTCACCTCCCGACGCCCCCAAGGCCGCACCGTTTACGATCATGGTTGCCACAATAAAACTGATTATTATCGAATCTCGAAGTTAGATATCGCAATAGTTACGACAATATCAGGAAACGACCTCTAGTAAACCACAACAATGAGGTGCTATATCTTGGAAGAGTACTAGGAACTTAGGAAGATTTAGCAGACACATAGGTATAGGTGTCCAAAATATTCAGAGAATATTCTTCAAATATTGTTCATGCATACTTCCGTCAATTATGAACCAATTTAGATGCTTTCTTTTATGAAAGGTCCTATATCTTATTCATGAAAATTGTTTTAGCGTTTTTCAGGAAATTTAAATCAATACTATAAATATCTCTGTGAAATGTGAACCGATTTCAATGACATATTTTTTATTGAAATTGCCTCACAGATTGGCTCATCGAATTATAGTTATATTAATCATTTATTTTATATACTAGTGATAAACCCCGACTTCAATACTTGAGTTTGAAGTTTTGCAATAAAGTTTTGAAACGTATTGTCTATTTTGGAAAAAAAACTGTTTCTTTTCATGCAAAATGTCGTCAGATTAAACGCGTTGAATAATTAATTCGTGAGCACTCAACACATGTCAACCCTAACGAGAGCAAACTTAATGAAGCGTGTCTGAATGTTCTTCTATGAATATATTGTTTATAATCAACAATTACAAACAGTTCGACTTGTTCTACATACTAACATTACCTACCATAATACTTCCGTACGTATAAATCAGATAAGAGAGTGTGGTAGGTTACGAATGACATAATAATGCAACTGTAGTTGAATATCAATTGCATTTTAGGTTCAGTTTACAACCTGCTAACTGAATCTAAGAAGCTAGGCGTTTTTGTCCGCACCTACATAAGTTTAATTCTCTATTTAAATGATTACCCACAATGTTACACCGGGACAGGTGAAACTAAATAAAAGCTTGTAAAATGGGGCCATAAATAATGTGAAGAAAATTGTACCCGTTAATATAACAACAGCTGCCGAAATGCATATGTCGTAGAACTGGTTAACTAAAATCTACCACGATTAGAATGCATACAAAAATAAAAGCAAAATTAACATGAAAAAGTTGCAATTTTTTTTACATGATTATAAAATATCCTTTACAAACACTCTACGTTCAAACTACGTTATGATATGGCGAAGCGTGGTCTGACCAATTAAAAAACGTTAATTATTCAACGAAATGGCCTCGGATTCTACGATCGGGGCACGACATATACATTTTCATGTATTGTAAAATACTTTTCAGAAAACTGGGAATAAGTCAGAAGATATGAATATATCTACAAAGTTATCAAAAGGGGTACGAGCTTCAATCATCAACCTGAATTTGAGTGAATTTTATTAGAATTAGTTGTCGATCGTAGTCCGCACTTGTTTTGATCATACTTGCAGTATTCTTAAAATCTTCGAAACGGCAAAATGGAATTTGATGAAATATCAAAATACGTCGTAAACAGAACTTTTTACGTAATGCTTATAGACATGCCCAGTTTGTAACTTTCATTCCTAAATACTGACTATTATCTATACAAAATATTGTTGTTCAAACGTAAATTAACATTTTCATTTAAACAGATGTTTGCTTTTGAAAATCAATATATTAGTGTAACCTTCGTAAGTCACATGTTAGACATATCTAAAAGATTTTAAAATCTTTACTATATTTTTATGTCTACGTTTGAAAAGGATAAATAAACATATAATATACAACTGAAATCATACATGGGTTTTCCTTTTTCGCTACTAAATTGAGGTTCGCTTATTATTATACATCGTCCTTTCCAGAAATATCCTTTGCTCGAACAATCCTTTCAATTTATACTAAATATTATAAAGATAGAGCTCGAGTTTGTTTGATTGTAAGAAGTAAACCAGAAATCTACTGGCCCGATTAGAATTTTTTTTTCAGTGTTCCCGTAAACTATGATAATATTTGTAACTGAATCGAGAGTGTTGTAAAAAATTCCACGGGACCTTCAGACGGGTATAGACAGGACCCTAGCCATATGTTATGATTAAATAGTGACTCTGTGATTGTGAGAAAATGAGAACGGCGGTTAAGCAACGTACATACTAAGGCTGGATGGAAAAAAAATACAATAAAAAAAAACTGGTGCACTAGTTCGTTAGCCTCAAAATATGATGACGACTTGTCTCAAAATAGAGGTCAAAAGCGTGTACAAAATAATAAAATACCTTCATCAATATTATAATAACAGTCAAGGAATTTCAATTTAATTCACCATGTTGCTGATAACGTTTATATATAAACTCATTCCATTGTTGTTTGATATTATCAGCGCAGCAGTTAACTTCATATCAAGTCAATGTACTATTCAAAAATTAAAATAATATTATATAATAGCGTGTACATTTTTTGTTTGCTGTGGGATATGCTATCTATATGCATAGTTTGAGTCCATTTTGAGTCCCACCCACGCACCCCGCCTACTTCACACTTTTAGTGCTTCTGTCTATTATTATTCTATGTCTGGGACATAATTATTAATACTATATTTATATATACTAATAATAAAGCTGAATAGTTTGTTTGTTTGTTTGAATGCGCTTATGTCTGAAAGTACCAGTCGAATTTAAAAAAATATTTTTGCATTTGATAGCACAATTCTTGAGGAAGGCTATATAACATCACGCTAAGACCCAAAGGAGCGGAGCAGTAACTATTAACGCGGGTGCAACCGCAAGGCACAGCTAGTTAACCAATATTATTTTTATTGTGATCTATCTAAAACTATTATCGTTTGAAACGAGAGAAAAAAATCAACAAATAATGATGCAATAAATTAAACCGAAACATGCTAAACAATTCAACAAAACAAAGACAACAGGATCGTAATAACAACCCGCCATGCAATGACCTGTGGTCAAGTAATTCATATTGTTTTAAATAAGTTTAACAAAACAATGGACTTTGTAAGCGAAGTTGCAGCATTTGAAATAATCAGACTTTCTTGAATTATTGTCGGCGTATTCTAGGTTCTTAGCAATTAATACCAAAAAGCTCTATAGCCTCTGCTTCTTTTTGAAAAATACCATTCTGTGCGCCACTGGCCACGGGTTCGATCCCGGATCCCGGCCATGTACCAATGGGTTTTTGGCAATTTGGCACCAACCGTCTTCAAATTCTACGACGAAATATTTATTATTTCTTACTTTTCAGTGCAAATTTTTGAAGTCAGTGCACTTTTTTTAATTGTGTGTATGTTTGTAATGAATAAACTCAAAAACTATTGTGCCGATTTCAAAAATTCTTTCGCCATTGGAAAGCTACATTCACCCTGAGTAACATAGGCTATATACCATCACGGCATGACGACGAGAACGGGGTGGGCAGAGGTGAACATGACAAAAGCTATGTATGAAGTGTATGTTTGCCAACATTCTGAAATAGTCACGTACGAAGCCGTGGGAAACAGCTAGTACATATATAAAAACAAACAAGGAAACCAAAGAAAGTATTCTGTACTTTCACCTTTGTATGGAAATAAGTTCAAATCGGTTCGTCCTCAAAATACTCGTCTCACAAACTACCTTACAGTTATTTTTAATATAGATAACGAGTTGTCAGGTATTAAATTTGATATACGAGTGCGTAATAAACGTTAAACAGGGCCTAACGTAGGTTACAATCCAGTCGACCTAGGCCCACTATAAAGACACCTGTATCGCATTACAGAGTCTGTGAGAACTGTACATTGTCTGAACAACAATGTACAAAGAATCACCAGGCAATTAATAAACGAATTCGAAGGTCAATTAAATACGTAAAATGTCCTACAAAAGAAAATTTCTGCGATTGTTGGGTTAAGAATGACAAATGATACAACACTGAGTTTGTAAGGAAATTACTTTTTTTAAGGTTCCGTAAATCCTACGGCCACTTTTATAGTCGGCGACTAGTCGGTGATTAGTCGGCAAAAAGGCAGACTATTCGGCACTTATGATGGTACAAGAAACGGGAAATAAATGGTACTAAAATTCCAGTTCTTAATATATTTTCTCCTTTTTTATTAAAGTAGCAAAATAACCAGCCTTAAACAGTCTTAAATTGTCAATTAATCAGTACTTGTTAATGGGATCTATCAACCGAATAGTCGGCGACTAATCGGCCACTTTTATAGTCGGTAATTTTGGAGCTGATTAGTCGTTAGTCGGCCAAACAATAGGTGTGGGTTTTAAAATCCAGTACGTAGTTAAGTATGTACCCTCTATGATGCCTGAAAGATTCATCAATTTATTTGTATAGAATTTACAGTCATCGTTAACTTGTTAAAATATCTAGTAATTTAAATGTATTCCAAAGGTAGGTGCAATTTACTGGGTGGGAGAAAAGGAAGACAAATATGTAGAATCAATGCTTAGATATTTCACGGACTGCAAAATAAGTTAAACGATAACTGAAAATTGTGAATTTATTTAGATATACGGCCGTGACATACAGACACACAAATTACGAATTTCTCATTATTATACTGTGCCCACATCAGCACGCCGACTTATCTAGGCGTTAAGCAGCGAACAGAATGTTTTTCATAACAAATCTATTTACACAAAAAGAGCATCGATAACGCAATTAATAGAGCTTAAATAAACGGGAGGACTGTAATCCACTTCTCGTGCATCGGAGGACACGTAAAATCTGTTAAAGAAGCGTCAAATTTAGGTACATTAAGTGGCAGCAACCGGCTTGCCACCAGTTCTGTTTAATATGGGCAACTAGCTAAAAGTGGACATTGTTACTGATGTCTCTGACCACACCGCAGGGTCGTGAATGTGAGTGTACATACACTATAGACACCTCAGTAACCCAGTTCGGTGACCGGAATCCATTTATCGTAGACCAACACAATATGCATCAGATGCAACTTAATACAATTACATAATCCAAATTACACAGTGGTTATAAAGCAGCACGGCCTGCGGGAGAAAATTGCTATCTTCTCAAAGATATCTTGTGCAAACGCGTTACGTGTTTTATAGTATCCGTCATTAGCGTCAGCCTGTCGTAAAAGAGGACTGATTAGAGGAAGTCAAATATAAACATCATAATATGATATCAAAGTGAACTGTCGCCCATTGTGATTACGACAAATGCAACGACAATACGGTAATGGCAATGGTGCATTCGAAGCGATAACAGAAATGGGAATTTCCTCATATTATCAGGCGGGCGGGGAAGCCCAAAAGGGGTCACGAAAATGTGTAGATTTTGACAAACAGTGGGCTCGGCGGTTTTTTCATCTCAACTTTACATAAAGAAGAGGTACAAAATATCTTTGTACCCCTTTTTAACCATGTTGCGCGTCACCGAGGAGTATGAGATTTGGCATAGTTAAAGTTTATATGGAGAAGGAGAATTTATTTTAATGTGTTGGAAATTCATTAAATTAAATTTTCTTATTTACATTCATATGTCAATGTCAAATATGGCGCCAAAGAACAAAGAGAATATAACCACTACGTTACAAACAATTTTAAAATGTTGCCAATAAATAATTACTGACTGATGCTATTTTTTTAAATGAATTATGGTCGAATTTCGACCACTAAGCGGGTTACTCTAGTATATATAATTATATATACCAAACTTTATTAAATTCGGCTCAGAACTAGACACTAAAATTATTTGAAAGACTGGGACGGACGAACGGATGGAAAGATATTATAACAGAACCCGTAAAATTAAAACAAAAACATACAAGTGATACAAATACTTATTAAAAAAAACATTATGTCATGAACAGGTCAACAATAAATACACATCCCATAAGAAAGTAGTTATGTAGGTCAGACAAAATGGATGTAAAAGTGTTGCGTGCCAAAGCCAAGCCTGCTGCGTACCTGTGCGTATTCATCTCCTTATAAAGATAGCCGTTTCATACATTCATTTTATAAACAGTACAACAAGTCATTTTGTCTTTACCCTACTAATTCCGATCCGATAAAATAACAAGAACAATAAAATTATTACAAAGTCAAAACCTTTGAAAAATCTTAGTTCAGGCAATTTTTTTATGATCAACTAGCGACCCCGCCTCTGGCTTCGCACGGGTACAATATGGGTTTACAACAATTTAATACAATACATACGCTTCTTTCCTACATCATTTTGTTATATCTCTGACGGACTAGACAGCATAGGTCATGGAAAACTCGCTGCGTCTTCGAGATGAAACAAAGAGCTAATTTTAATAAAATTGTTGAAGCCGTTACGCTACAAAATGACATCTTGCGTTTGTGACCGCATTTTTGACATTTTGACAGTGTATTTCTACGTCATGTCATAGCGACCAACGCACTCGTTCTGTCGTGACATGATCTAGTATAATCCCGTCCGCGCTGTGATAGTTGTGATTAATAAGACATAACAAAGTCGGCGGATAATAAGACATATCATCTTAGATATCGATTAATCGGCATATATATACTATAAATGCTGTAATACTTGACATTGGCAAATCGTCGATTAACATTGGTGGAGTCACAATAAAAGAAGAACAATACCACACACTTCTAAATCGGTTCAAGCGTTTAGAAGTTATGGTAAAAAATAAAGAAACGGACAAACATACCTAAATGAAACCTGAAAATATTACACTCCTATTTTTGGGCAGTCGAATAAAAATAAACAGTTTTATTCAGCCAGAGAAAAAATATCTGAAAACAGTTATGCCTAAACTTTTCTATTTTATTCTATTGTTTTGTGTAATGGCTCCATCAGGGTTTTGATTATTCCGCCAATGTCAAGTATCATAGACGTCACAGTAATAATAGCCAATTAATCGGTAGCTAAGATGTTCCCGCCGACCGTGATATATCTATGTCTTATTAGTCGTCGACTAATCACAACCACCACAGCGCGAACATGATTAGACTAGATTCTGCATCATGTCACGAAAGGGCGCGTGCGCTGTCCGCCATGACATGACGTAGAATCGCCTAAACTTTTTATGTATTTGGAATGAAATTATATTTCATTGTATATTTTGCCAATTAGGTATGTAAATAAAACCCACAATAATAAGAACAGTCAAATACTGTATTCTTTAGTTATTTAGAGCGTTACTGAAATGTCGTGAACAAAACAAAATTACGACCGTATGGACAATACAAAGAAGTTAAAATACGTACGTAGTTTTACAATTTGCATGATAACACATCCAAAATGAGGTCATGAATTTAATGCCTTGAATAGTGATCGAGAGTAACGATAAGCTAAAACTTAATTATGTAAAAAACATTGAATATATCTACTCGAATGGAAGGTTTAGTCGAGGGCAACCCCTAAAAAGAAAATAATATACTCGTAGAGTACCCGAAATCGACTATTTTTGTATGAAATGAAATATGCCATTTTTTAACTTCTTCTTTTTTTATTTCTTCACGGGTTATGCCTTACAGCTCCCGAAACCGTGTTACGGTTCCAGGCACCTGTTGAGATACATTTAGATGGCAAAGCCTCTAAGTGTGGTTTGTCGGATTATGTACTTAAGTTTTTAATTAAAAAACTCATTGGCACATGGCCGGAATCCCGGATCGAACCCGGGATCTGCCTAGTCAATATCAGACGTCTTAACCACTCGGCCACCGACTGGTTTTTAAATTCGATTTCATACCTAAACTAGCGACCCCGCCTCCGGCTTCACACCGGTACAGTATGGGTTTACAACAATTTGAATATCTACTTATAACTACTTATTTTTTAGAGATAGATATATGCTACCCGCAGACTTTTTGTAGATCATTTAATTCTACACAAATCTTTCCTACATCATTTTATTATATCTCTGAAGGATTAGACAGCATACGCCATGAAATCTCGAACTTTTTGCCCGACTTGATTCACTTATACTGTTAATGCTCAGCTCCTAAACATAAAGGTCCATGATTAATACTCGTAAACCTTCCCGGTGAATCAAGCTATCTAATAGTGAAAACTGCAACGAAATTAAGTAGTTGTTGCGTGAAAAGGGCAGAGACAGCGAGAGGGGGACTTTGTTTATATAATATGTAGTGATAAATAATTCGTTTGTCACTTTCATTGATAGAGGCAGGCGTAGTAAATATCAGATTGTCTCACAAAAAACACGTCTAAAACTTCTTAAAAAACACTTGTGACAAGTATAACAATTCGTGAAACTATACATTGAAGTTGTTTAAGCGGCATAGGTAAACAAATAACCCGTATCGTATCGACAATCACATCGATGTATTTACTATAAGTTTTGGCATATCAGGAAGACGCGCTCCAATCCCTTAGCTTAGGGAATTTGACTATGTAATATAAACTTACGCTCGAATATAAATGCGAAGTGTGTTTGTTTGTTTGACCTTCTTGCACAGACCTATCGGAAGGTCTGAAGAGTGAAATAGGCTAAACATCTCATTCCTTTAGGTAATACATTCTGATTTTTTCTTTTAAAAAATGTCTAGCAAAGTTTAATAAAAATGTTTATAAGTCACATATTAACTTTTCTCCTGAAAAGAAAACGGGACGGGGGAGCGCAATAAACACGTTGTAGAAAGTTATACAAAGTTTTCTTATACACTCTTTATAATATGCCTTTGAAGGACTTGTACTTGACACTAAAACTTAGAAAGTAGCGGAGCTTATATTAATCTGTATTGCTTTTTGTATAAGAATAATAATTGTCTGTTAACCGTTGTTTCTTCTTCAGAATAAATAAGTAAGTACATAAACAAATAATAAACGACAACTCTATAGTTAGAGGGAGACAAAACATTATATACATTTCTACAACGTTTATTAATTAGCTAATTTCTACTTCCACGCAGACAGAGCTGTTGATTCGTGATCAGTATTTTAATCCTCATTTGACTCTTTCAATGTCGAATTTATCACAACTCCCAGAGAAACAAACTTTACATGTTACAATTGTTAACACAAGCCACATACAGAAAGCCAGAGGCAATCCTGAAATAGCTTCAGATACGTAATATAAACAAACTGTAAGTAAACCAACATTATAATCAGCAAACAAGAGCAGACATTGCATGATGGAAACTTTGAACGATAACATGTTTCTTACTAATAAAATAACCACCTCTGATGAAGAAAAAAAACCGCTTTCAAAACCAAAATGTGCTTTCCGAAAGTAAATGCACAAATCAAATTAATAAAATTTTAAAAGTTCTCGATTACTCCAGGATCCCATCATCAGATCCTGACCTGATGACCATGGGACCACCTGGAAAGTATATCCTTTCAAACAAAAAAAAATCCAAATCGGTCCAGGCGTCGAGTAATCGGGGAACATACATAAAAAATCATAAAAGATTCTAACGAATTGAGAACCTCCTTCTTTTGAAGTTCCGTTAAAAATATAAAGCATAGAGATACAACACTATACAAAATATGTAAATAAATAATATCTAAGTGGGATCTACTGTTTACACAGCATTTATACATAAGAAATAAGTTATAGATTTTTGTCTGTCTGTCTGTTTGTTTGCTGGACCGAAATGGCTAAATTTATTTTAATGGAACCTTCAGAGATTTGGGTTTCATCATTATAAAATCAAAATAATAGGGGCGAAGTGACTGTGACTAATTTACACTGAACAAACCTTTATCAACTTTTTGAAAATCTTGAATTTCATATCGACAACGTCCAATAATCACAGCAAAAAAAAATTGTGTAAAACAAAAAAAAACAAACCAACCAAATCACACCACAATTTAGATTAAAATCACAACAAAACACTGAAATCTCTTTTACGTATAAAAAATGAACAAACGAAACAACCGACGCGAACCGCGGTCGAGTTGTAAATGTTGTTCTATACAATGATATACTATATAAACTCATTGGTTCTATTCGGCTTTACTGAACTCAACCTTCCGATTCTGAATATGTACATTGTACACCATATTACTCACTTGTAATTCGAGTGGTGATATATAAATCTTATTAAGGGAATGAAAAGGGGACATGGATCAGAAATATGTGATCCTGTGCAAATTGAGCATACTTCAAAAATTATTCAAATCCTTTCATATTCTCAATTTGCCACCTATATGATTTTAACAAAATTAATACAGTGGGTATAAATATGCAAATGAATTCAACTGTCGATTTAAGGTGGACGTAATCCATCGTTATTTTGGATATAGATACGAATAATAAGATTTTGTTTATTATTTTGAGAATGACTTTGTGTGAGATACCTCTGCAGGTGTTCCTCAAGAGGTAGAGCTCCACTTGTTTCTACCCATCTGGTGATTTGGTGATTTGAAATAATAAATTAGTGGACTGTATTTTAAGCTGTTTTATTTGTCATAACAATTTATATATACATACTTATCGATACCTAACTAATGGACCTAATTACTGACCTTGCATATCTTCCGGGCAAGATGATATTGTTGATTATTTTACTTTCTTTAATTTCGGTATTCGGTACTGATACTGTCAAACACAAAAGGTGCTTCTTCGTGCAATCCCAAGGTAAAACTCTTCACAGCATGTCATCTTGCCCGAATATGCCCCACTTATTCTAAGTATAAATTCAAAAAACACAAAAACTTATTGTTCATATAAAGATCTCGGCTGCCAGTCTTCACAAAGTCGCCAGCAGCAAGTGGCTGATCAATCGAGTAGTGCACAGACTTGATGGATGACACCTACAACGTCTCTAATCTTGAGAGAGGTTCCAAAGATATTAGATGAAAAAGCCTTAATTAAATAATCGTCGAATTGTATTCGAGAGATGCAGACCGGTGCGTGCGTCTAAGGTCAACGTATTAGCACAGATTAGCACAGCCATAAAATGAGGAAACGTTGCTTTTGCTAGCCTCCTTGTGCAGGACAGTGATTTCGAGGCAGTTTTCTACTTCCGAGTTGTATTTATACCTACTAATACCTAGTCTATTCCACAGGACAAATCCATGAATTAGATTCGACTTTTTAAACAATTTTAGTGAATTTTGTTAAAACTAAGGTAAGGTTCATTTTTATTTAGACATCAAAAGAGTCTTTCTGTCCTATTTCTCAACTCATTTGTTTTAATGGTAGCAGTCGGGTAGAGTTAGCTGATTCGTGACATGTAAGTGCGAACTTCGACTTTAATTTTTTTTTGTTAGTTAATAACAATACAAATAACATAATTATTAAGTTTAAACGCTGACCCCAGTAGCGCACGATGGTTAAAAAAAATCAAAAATCGTCAAAATCACACAATGGTTGTTGTAGAGCAACTCTCGATTAACAAAAGCACGTTTGAAAAAATGGTCTACGTTGGCCCAAAAGTTTTTTATACATTGCACTTTTCGGAAGGATCTTTTTTCAGTTTTTTCCAAGTTTCTCAAAAAGTATAACATCGAGATTGCTGAAATTTGGTATGCATATTGAGGCTTATAAAACACATATTCTGTCAATGTTTCAAACTGCATAGAAAACAAAACATTCAAATCAGTTTCTTAAAATAACTTAATCTTTGAGATAAGGATATAAAAATCATACCTAACTTTTTACTTTACATAACGAATTCATCTCTAATACATGCTAATGTAAAACCAACCTTATTGCGTTGCAGCAAAGTAGCGAACCATAGTGTTTACGCTGTACAGTGAACATGACTCATATTCAATAATATACATTACTTTTACTAGTAAATGCGTCTACTCGATGACTCAAAATATTACACCATATACATAACAGCAGACCGCCACATTGCTTCGTGCCGCTAAAAGTGCAAACAGTGTTAGCATGTGCCCAATAATTACAGGAACAACATACTCATTACAAATGCGGATCATTTACTTTGGTTTTTCTGTCTATTATCCGAACCATTAAAGCCGCGCGGGAACAAAGGCTTTTCATGTAGACTATGATTTTTTTTTTCAATAATTACCATGGTTTATGACGAGAACATTTATGAAGCATTTTATGACATAAAACTGAAAGAACAAAGCGTTACGTTTGTTTGGAAAGTAATGGTAAGAATGCTGTTAGACTTTGATATGGAATAAGAAACATCAAAGGTAGAATGTGTGATATAAAGCGTATTGACTGCATCCGGAACGATGTCATTAGATAAGAAGGCGGTGTGAAAGATGATGTTGTGACTAAAATGAAGAAAAGTCGTTTACGCTGGTTGGACACGGAAAGAATGAAGGTTGAAAGATTGACTAAAAAGGTTCATATGGCTGAAAAGTATGATGAATATAAAAGAAGCGAAAGAGGTATGTCAGGATTGTAACAAATGGCATTCGATTGTGCGTACCCCTCTTGGGATAAAAGGCGTGATGATAGATAGATAGATAGATAGTAATGTTAAGAGTCAACGGGCGACGTCCACAATTAGCCAGTTGCCCATATTAGAATGGAACATGATGAATAAACAATGTTACTATTTTCAAAAATTCAGACGTCGCGCGTCTTTCGGCGCAAATTAGTGATTGATTAGATATGCGTAGCCAGCCATTGTGGCTCGAATGAGGATTGAATCCGGGACCTTCAATCTCACATCATAATAATTCATCCCGAATGATTTCCGGGATAAAAAGTAAGACTGTCACTTCACTATACGGCTCTCCAACTATATCTGTGCAAAAAAAAAGTCGATCCGTTGCTCTGTTTTGAAGTTAAAGAAGGCCAAACAAACAAACAAACAAACAAACAAACAAACAAACACACTTTAACATTTACAATATTAGTGAGTATATATTGTATATATAGAACCGGGAGGTGCCGGGTTCAATTCCCACTCGTTCAAAAAAAAAATTTTTTATTTGCTGTTTTTTTAATAAATGTTCAGGCGTTTCAGGTTTTCTTTCAGAAAGCTAACACCTAACAGCACAACAACGAAATCTATTCAACGACAGCAGCGTTTTATTGCATTTTAGTTATTAGGTACACAAATGGCAAATGGAAAAAATTGTGGAAACCTGATAAGATTTTCATTGAAGCTATTATAAAATACAAACGAAATAATTTAACATACCGTATGCACTTTATACTAAGAGGGGTGATCGACTGACGCTTTTAGTTGCCCTATCCAACGGCTTATCCCGCTAATGGATCACCCTTCTAATAGTCACTATAAGTATTTATATGTAAGTACCTCGATGTAATTAGATAGGAAGCATTTCCCATTTTAAAATAAACACAATCGCCGCTCAAAATTCGAACTTCATTAAAAAACTGCTGCTAATAAATGGTACAATATAAAATTGCACAATATCAAGTAAGATTTCGTTCCAAACATTTTGTACGACGTGTTTATGATGCTTCCTATAGGAGCGACAATTAAATCTATTTTAGTAGTTTTGCATGACACTCAGTTTGTCTCATGTTATAACAGGTGACCACTATTTACTACAACCAAAATTCCCTGACTTTTCCCGGTTTTCCAGGCGTTTTTTCAAGTTTTTCCCTGACCATAATCTTAAATGTAATAAATATAAAATATATAATTGTAATACATTATTGAGTTTTTGCAGAATATCTGCTAGCAAATTACAATTTATAAATCCAATGAAATAATACAAGCAGCAGTAATGTAATAATGCAGTATATATTAGGAGCCAGCTCATTAAGCCCTTTCATTATATACCCCACATGGGAGGATTCAGAACACAAAATGTCAAAATCCCATACAAAAAAAAGATGACGTCATAACTCGACCCTCTCCTATTTTTGTTTTTATTTTCGTGCTCGTTAATAATTTGTTTTTTTATTATGTACATACAAAAACAATTTTAATTCCCTGACCTCCATTAAATTCCCCTGACAATTCCCTGACTTTTCCATTACTAGCGAAATTCCCTGACTTTACCGGTTATCCAGAAATCCTGTATAAGTAAACAAGCGACCCACTCGGCTTTGTCCGTGTACAATATCGGTTTACAATAATTTGAATAAGTACCTATGTACTACACATGTACAATCTATACTCTTTGATTGTCTCTCTTGTTTATGTAGGTATTAGGTACTATCGGCTCGCAACTGACACTCACACGTCTTCCTTCCGCGGCTGTCGGTGGACCAATGCTACACTATAAACATGCTTATTACCACTACCGCGGACTTTTTTGTATATCATTTAATTCTACAGAATTTTTTTATTGACAGATTACATTCTAAATACTGATATGCACTTTCGACGTATACTGCACGTTGTCGGCAAGATCACTAAACAAGCAAAAACTATGCATCTGACATACGGACACAGATATCGTTGCCTCAAAAATAAACTCGTCTGATAAAAATACATAAAAACCTACCTCATGATCCGGTCCGGGTTTCGAAGCTAGTCTCGCCTCTGCCAGTTGGTTCTTCAATGTTCTGTGAAAATAGTTATAATTAGATACATTCTTAGATATCAATTATTTAATTAAATTTTAATATGTTTCTGTAATATATGTGTTTACTACAGTACTTGTTGACAACATGTCCACTAGAAATGCAATTTATGTAATTATTTCTAAGTTATATTTCACACTAGCGAACCCGCCCGCTTAGAAATAGATTACATGCTACGGCGGTTTTTTTTTTTAGATCATTTTATGCTACACAATTATTTTCTATCTCATTTTGTTATATTTTTGACGGATTAAACAGCATCCGCCATGAAAACGAGCTGGAACTAACTTTTCCCCGGACTTAATTCACTAAGACTGTTAATGCTCAGCTCCTAAACATGATATGTCCATGTTTAATACTTGTAAAGCTTCATCGTGAAACAACCTATCTAATTGTTAAAAACCGCAACAAAATCCGTTCAGCAGTTTTTGTGTGAAAAGGGCACAGGGTACAGACGACTTTGTTTAGAGTGTTTGTAGTGATTATAGTGTAAAGTAAAAGCCAAGTGGCCGGAGAGTATATCTTGAGTGATATCTATTTCGCTTGTTCAGAATCGACGTGCTGGTGTTAAGCAATAGTGATTAGTCTACGAGTAAATAGGGTCACCAGATCCAACATTGGAAAAGCCAGACATGGCTGTGAATTTAGCCAGACTTTTAAATAAAACACTACCTACTATGTTATTTATTAGAGATTTTTATTGGCACATAAACAGCTGCTAGATATCCTGATTCCGTTTGGCAGTCCACGGGAGATTTTTGAGTACATTAACATATTATTATGTATTTTTAACGAGTCAACAATTTTTACTTTTTTAAAAATATACATTTTTAAAGTCTCTAAATGTATGTCATTAGTAATAAAATTTAACCAGTGTTATTGGTTAAAAATTAAAAAAAAATATATAAATAACGCTTAGTTTGACACTTGTTTATTAACCAGACTTCTTGATTAAAAATTAAGGCTCTAAACAAAACAACATAAAAGCAAAAACATTTGGTTTATCTCGACTTACATAATAAAAACAGAGTACATATTTTTTTTAATTTTAACAAAAATATCCAGTCTTCTTGATTAAAAATCTATCACTTGTAATTATATAAAAGATCTTTACAATTTTGCCTAAAATAAAAGCAACCAGTCTTCTTATAAAAACATAAAATAATTTTGTAAATATAAATTACGCTAAGGTACGGTGCGGGCGGGTTCGCGGCCGGCGCCCGCGGTTAGCAGAGTACGGTTCGAAAGAGATGTTGTAAAGCAAAACAAAAGCCTATTAAACAGGACAGGCCGGACATGCAATTTTTTAAAAAGGCGGACATTTGGCAACCCTTCGAGTGAAGGCAACTATTGTTACGTGAGTCTACACGATATATAAAATTACAAAGACTCACAAGTAAAGCTCTTCCGCCTGCCTCGCCTGCCTTTCCCTCCGCCTCAGCAACTCCGTACAGTGTTGCAGAGTGGCGACGGTAGCACCGCACGTAGCGCGAAACGATGCGCTTGTTGCACGCACTTCGCCAGAGATCGTAGCTAGCGCATTGCCTGTAGATTAAAAATAATGTTTAAAACATAGAAAAAGTTAAATAGAATAAGTCCATTGTTAAATTACCAGTTTTGAAAAACCCGTTTGATAATACTGCCCTTAAGATTTACACTTTCATGAAAATTATAACGGGCCAAAGACTTTTCAAAATAAAAAAATTAAATATAAAAAGGTTTATATAGCTGAAGTGAAAGGAAATGCTGTCAGAGCATCTAAGTGCACTTTTATTGAACATGTCTTGATCGATGGAAACTACACACAATCGCCGAGCATGTATGAAAGGTATAAAAAAGAAGCGAAAAAGGTATGTCAGGATCGTAACAAATGGCATTCGATTGCCTGCCTATGCCTACCCTTCTTGTGATAAAAGGGATGATGATAGATAGATGAAATGAAATAAGTAATATTTCAAATTGCAACGTCCTGGGTTGGAACGCTGACTACGGAATCCTACTTTCTATGCGTGACCCGACACGCACTTGGCCGGATTTTTAGTTACACTTATTTTTTTAATTAAATTAAGGTTTTTTTATACAGTCAGTAAATTCTCATAGACATAAAAACAAGAATTACAAGTATGAACACAATAATGAGTTCGTTTTGGTTTGAATTATTTATTACAATTGTGTTTCCCCAAATTGTAAATGTCTACTTAATTATTAACATGTAATAGCTTATTATTTCTCCACACAAAATTGCTTAAGACCGATTTATTTATACGCACTTTTGACATGAAATATGTTCACACGCTTCCCTGAACTGTAGCAACAGGCAAGGTAATGTCAATTATTTAGAGATGTTGATTATTTATTTGTCACTCACGGAGGTAGACAGTGTAATTGCAATTGCATTTTAAACAACTTGGTAAAAATTAATTGCTGTCTTTTACTCGCCTGGCTTAAGGCCCGTCACAGACGTAGCTATAATACCTATATATTATTTAAAAAATGGTAAGGCACATTATGATATATTTTCTATAGTAATCTTTGCGTGTCCACACATATATAATATATATATTTCTATTATATCACCAACCTATATTTTGTAATATACAAGTGTAACATTGAGATGGGTCAGTATGGGGACCTACGAAATTATAAAAGATAGCAAAGTGTGTTCTAAGAAACCATGCGATTTTAGAGATAAGAAAAACTGCATTCACAGATTTTAAAAACCTTATACACTACTCGGGAATCTGACCGTCATCTCCCTGTGGGGTAGCTTGCTATAATATTATAGTACAGTATATTAATATATATGGCTACGTCTGTGACGGACTTTATGTTTATATCAGTGGAACAGAGGCAAACAGATGTTCAATCTCTTTAAATAATTGACTTTACCTTTCATTTTTGTTGCTACTTAATATAGTAAAACAATAAAAATTACATATACCATCGGCAAGTTTGAGGGCATCAATAGCCTCACTCCCGTCATCAGTCAGTTGTGGGTATGATGCCACACACAGATCAAAGTACTCCTGCATCTGTTTGGCTTGTTTGGACAGCAGTTCACCATATGTGTCCAGTTCTGCAATTTTCTCTGTAAGTCTTCTGGAAATTCGACCTGCAAGGAATATGATAGTTCTTTGTATAAATTATTACTAACATCCACGCGATTTTCGTAAACCAAGATATTTTGTAGACATAGAGTACTAAGCCTAATAAAGGAAGGGCATAGACGGGCTCCCCCTTTCGCCATTTTTTTGCTCTTTGACCATTAAAAGTAAGAAAGAATAATAAAGAGAGCAGTAATAAGTTACCTTAGGTTTCGTTGGTACCGTTTTGTGTCGCGAGACAGAGCTCTAGAAAAATGGTTAAATGTGATGTTTAAATGGGAAAGGCGATCTAGGACGTCTAATTTGCAGGAACATAGTGTTTCCAATCATTATTTATAATTATTGTTCGTATTTTAGCATACTTTTCATATAACGTAAAATCCTGCCTCGCCTCAAAAGTGACTGAAAAAATTTTCAATTCCATTCTTTATAAATAGATTAGACCAATTCTTAACAAACCTTTAAGAAACTTAGTGCAAATTGACGATTTTTCTATTCTATTCTATTTTTTTTTTCAAAATGGCTCCATCAGGGTTTTGATGATTCCGCCAATGTCAAGCAAGTATTATAGACGTCACAGTAATAATAAGCCGATTAATCGGTAGGTAGAATGCTCCCGCCGGCCGTGATATGTCCTATTAATCACTGACTAATCACCGGTTCCGGGAGCTGTAAGGCAACCCGTGAAGAATAAAAAAAAAAATCACAGCACGGGCGGGATTAAACTGGATTCCCTAACACGTCTCCGCGGCGCGTGTGCTATCCACCAAGGCGTGTCGCGGAATCATGACGATTTTTAAAAGATTTTAAAGATATCCTAAACCCTCACTTCTCAGTGTCCTAAGACCTCTAATTATTATCTGCCTATTTTACTAAGTGTGACCCTATACATAATTTTCTATACCTACTAATAATTTCTTTAATAATACTAATATTATAAAGAGGTAAAGTTTGCAAGTTTGGATGTAGGGGGTAATCTCTGAAACTACTGAACGGATTCTGAAAATTATTTCACTAATAGGAAGCTACATTACCCCTGAGTAATATAGGCTATATTTTATTCTGTTCGAAAATATCCACGGGCTAAGCCGGGGGCGGAAAGCTAGCAATGTTACCAAGCTTTGTTATTTTCTTTTTAATGGGATAATTTTCTGTTACCTTGTGACCCTGTTGATTGTAGAGATGTGACAGATCCATGTCTGCGAAGACCACCTCCATTGGAACTACTGTCCGAACTTGTACCATAACCAGACTCTACCTGGAAAATAATTAACATTTTGTTACACTCTGTAATATATATAAAGAAGTCAATAGTGTAATTGTTAGAGTGATGGACTTGAAATCGAGGGGACCCAGGTTCAAATATCACTTGTGTAAAAAATGCTAAACACTAATTTTATTCAAGAATATGTGCTTTAATCTCGTGCTTCGGATCTCCATTAAGTGCAGCGACAGGCTTGCTACATACATGTTCTGGTTAATACAGTGGTTACTGGTGTCTCTGACCACACTGCAAGATATAAAGGCTGTGAAGATGTGACATCCTCTCATAAGTATGTATTACCTCCCCCTCCCCCCTCTATTTTAGACCCTAAACTATATTAGAGTGTGACTTTGGTCTTAGAAATAAACTGGAAAACTATTACCTACTGAAATTATTTGAAAACTCTTTCACACACACACCTTCATGGCCTTTATACCTTGCGGTGTGGCCAGAGACACCAGTAACAGTGTCCTCTTTTTGCCAGTTGCCCATATTGAACAGAACAAGTGGCAAGTCCGTTGCTGCACTTAATAAACTGTGTCACTTCTATAACAGACATAAATATCTGTTAATTTTAGAAGTGCGGTCGCCAGCTTTACGTACCCTCCGAAGCAGGAGGAGCCAATTAAATCACTTATTTTTAAAGGAATACTTTCACTATTTTAATTTATATTACTTCAGACTTGCTTTCCGCCCCTGGCTTCGCCCGTGTATATTTTTGAACAAAATAAAATATAGCCTATATTACTCAGGGACATTGTAGCTATTAGAATTTTTTACAATTGTTTCAGTAGTTTCTGAGATTACCCCCTACATCCAAACTTATAAACTTTATAATATAAGTATTATTAGTATAGATGAGACAGATTAACTAATAGTTCTTAAGACTCAAGCTATGTTTTAGTAATAAAGTTAGTGTGGATTTATAACTAAATGTATTCGTCACTGGTATATTTTGACATCAAGAGGAGTAATATTACTATTAGGCATCAAAAATACACCTTAAAGGTGTAGTTTTGATAAAAGGAAACTATAATTTTGTACATATAAAAAATACTCAATCCTGACAACTAAATAAGAGTATCAATTCCAGTCCAATGTGATAATAATATGACCTTGAGTCATATTGAACAATCATTGAGATAATTAACAACTGCCAGCCAATAAAGATGCAAACTATTTCTATTTGTATTGTTTTGCATCAACTATTTTATTTCTCAATTACATGATTATATTACAAAACTCTTTTCTCATGCAATTTTGATCCATAATGTATTGACTATAGAGTACATAATTAACAGTTGCGATTGTGATTATAGTATGAGTAATTTTGTAGTATAATCTTATCTCTATTTATATTCTACATTGTGAGGTATAAAAGGGTATGACTAATATGATGATTCAATGATCATTCATTCAATTTAACCTCTTTGGTAATAATAGTTTAGATTGTTCACCAAGGGATGCAAGTGGCCAATTACCAACAAGTGTGCAATTTCTAAAAGTTTTAGATTTTTTATACAATGACCATTAATTTTTTTTATTACATTTGGCAAAATGGTGCATGTATGTTTTTCTCCATACAAATCTCAAACACAAATAAATAAGGTAGCTTGATAAAACTGTAGGTTTAGTGGAAACAAATAGATGAGTGATGACAAATAACATAAATTATGTATCTGAGGTTCAGGCCAAATGCAATCCTCATTTCCTTGTACACATTATATATATTTAATGCTAAACTCACAAATACCCATATTTTCCTCAAGTTGAAATAGTTGAATTTGTAAATAACATCCTAATCCTAACTAACATTATAAATGTGAATGTGTGTTTCTCCTTCTTTCACACCAACACAGACAGAGCAACAGATCAACTTGATTTTTTGATTGACATGTATATGATATTTTTTATCCCAGAAATTGTTCAAACAATTTCAAAATGTTGCATGGGCAAAGTGAGGGCAGAAAGCAGAATCTAGAGTAGATGTTTTGTCTAGCCAAGTTTCAGTTGAAAAACTATAGACATAGTACCTACCTACTTACATTAATATACAATACTTATATATTTTTCTTAAATTTCTTGAGAATAGATTTTTTTATTTTTTCACCATACTTCATCTTTGCATAAACGAATAAGGATAAAGCAAACTGAGTTACGTCATGGTGTTGTCCTAATTTTATTATGGTTTATTTAGTTTTTAACATGTCTTTTCTTGTAGTGTTAATAATGCTATAAAACTTACTTTAAAAGAATCTAAAACATCTATCCATTGTTGTTTTTCTTCAGGATTGGAAGCTCTAAGATACCAAACACAGTCATTGACAGATACATCAAATCTGCAGTCATCAAATTCATGAGGCTGTAAAAAATGTAAAGGTCACATAATTATACAAAACACAGCAAAATTAATAGAAGGAAAAGGTTATCAATAACCTTGAATATAAATACTTAGGAAAACATTTAAGATTGTCTCAATTAAGGATATTTGTGGAAGTTTAATTAGTTTTAATTAGACAGAAGTTTCTATTGTAACTTAATTAAAATATTCTTACCTTAACTTTAGCTCTCTTTAAACATAAGGCACCACGACAGCCCAAGTTACTTTCCAGTTCACTTTTGTAGTATGACAGTGTGGAATCTTTCAAAACTATAAATCTGTCCTGCCAGCCATGAATATAGTTTGTCCATTTACTAAGGTGGCCTCTTAGTTCAGCTGAGACCACTTCATCTGTATCTGAATTATCGCTAACCGTTATCGTCTCCTCAGTCATGTTTCACGAAATTGTTTAACACTATCACATCAATCCTTGATGCAGTGAAACTAAAGTGAAATAAAAATATAAAGAAAAGCAAAATATGAACAAATAAAAGACTATGTCGTAGAAAATTGTTGCCCATGAAAATTAATAAATGCAACAATGTAAAGAAAGAAATTAAATTGACATAACAAAAATCAAAATAAAGTACGTTCTGAAACTACAATTTAATCTGTAGATGACAAATATTATTATTATGTATTTTATTTTTATTATATTGTATAGAAATAAAAGAAACTGTACGTAAATTTTGTCAAATCTCAATGTTTTTACTGCATAAGTTATATTTTGATAGTATTGGATAGAATAATATGTTTGAAGACATATTTTATTTCAAATAATCTCATCCCTCTGTCTCTATCCCGTCGAATAGCACAATATATATTTCTATATTTTCTATACTACTATAGCAGTGAACCAATAATAAATTCAAAACCCGGTATATATATTATTATCTATGAATTCAAATATAAATAATAATTTTTGACTTTTTTATTGATGTTTCGTAATTTTGAACCTAGGCCTAACTGTAATAAAATAAAAAATAAAACATTAGCCGGATGTGACGAATTGGTTGTCATATTGATTTCTTATTCATAACGAAATCCTATTGGTGGAGCAGGTGGTCCCGCCAAAAATACTGTGCCTCAACCAATAAGAATTCGCGTTTCTACAAACAAGGCGGCGAGATCCGTTCAAAATGGCGGATAAAACTGTGCCTATTTGCGTTCCATCTGAAAAGCCTTTGAAAGTACTAAAATGGAAAGTGAAACAAGGCGCTTTTGTATCACAAGGACAGATATTATTTTTATACAGTGATTCTTCGGGCAACGACAAGGAATCCAAAAAATTTAAGGCTATTCACGCAGGCACGATAGCATCCATCAAGGTGAAGGAAGGAGACACCGCGGAGCCTGGGTAAGTGACGTCACACACTTAATCATTTGTCTACATGCATAATTATGTGCAAATTATGTTCGCTTCACTTAAATATCAATTTTATTGCATGTATTCAACATCCCATAATTATCGAAAAAGTTTTCTACAAGCAGCTGTCAAACATACAAAGCGCGGCAAAATCAAAATTCATTTTAGTTTTTTAATGTGGAGATCATTACTGTCTGTATAAATATTCATTGGCCACGCAACTGTAATAGTCTTCAATATTTCATCATAACATTGCCTTAAAAATATGTTTTTATTTAAAAAGCTCTATTTTGTTAGTAGAATAATCTATTAACAGTCTTTGTATCAAAACAAAGAATATAATTCTCTTATCAAAATATCTTAAATACCTGTAGAATTAAGTTTGTCTTTAGAGTTAAAGTAAACATAACTACTGTCTGTTCATTGGAATATTATAATGACAATAAACTACTTATAAAAGAAGAAAATTTAGAGTGAAATACAAAACCAATCTATCTAATTAGGTAGGTACTGTACAGCTGTGATAAATAAATAATAACAAACTTGATGAACCCAGTAGTATAGTAAGTATACCTTTGTCCCGAATAAAAAAGGACCCTAATCTACTTTTTTTAGGTTTAAGTTTAAAAATATGTTATTACTCATAATCATAAAAGAACATTCTTGTACATTCAATTAGTTAGAAGAAGCCTAATTAACCTAGTTTAAAAAAAGAACCCCAATAATCTAATTTTTTTTAACAAAACACCACTAGCATTTTCGTGTGTCTAACTAAAGTGGCTGAATTATTTTTGGGACAAATGTATACTACAAACTACAAGTAATATATATGATAAAACTCAACTCAATCAAACTCGTAAGAGAACACCCTACTTTGTGATAAAGAAGCTGTAAAGGTATGTAAGAAAATCAGAAAACAAGGAAATCTTTGTTTTTTAAAAAACCTTTTTTATAGATACTATGAAAAAGCATTCAATTTTTATATTTCAGAACAAGTTTAGCTGAAGTAGAAGAATGCCGGCACCCCACAGTGATGAAGGAGATGTGTGCGGAGTGTGGCGCCGACCTGCGCGCTGATGCAATCTTGAAACATGATGCAGCCATAGTTCCCATGGTGCATTCTGTACCAGAGTTAAAGGTAGATTACATTATTTATAATGGGTATTTGTTTAGGCCCTGTATTCCCTATTTAAATTTTAGGCTCAGTAGTTTTGTAGGAGATAAGGCAAGGGGGATGCTCAAACCAAAAATATTATTAAAACCAAAATTTACAGGTTTCAGAAGAACTGGCACAAAAGCTTGGAAAGGAAGATGCTGACAGACTGCTGAAAGATCGTAAACTGGTTCTACTTGTGGACTTGGATCAAACACTTGTACATACTACTAATGATAATATACCCAATAATTTAAAGGTACCTTTATCACTTTTAATAAGTTATTCTGCATAAGAGTAAAATGTTTGCTTAAGAAATTGGCTAACACAAGCCATTTTTATTGCTACTTAAATAAATTATTGTATAGTTAGAGCATGAGTCATGACATTTTATGAAGTCCTTAGAGCATAAATAAAATTTAGAAGCTTGATAAGCAGTACATCACAATTTTTTTTGCCACTTAGCATAAGGGGAGTTAATAGTAATAACTAATACTGTATTTTTCTGTTGTTTATATTGTCGCAACAGCTTTGACTTACATGGAGATTGTGCTAAACTACAAACATAAAAATTAAATGAGACCATGTTCCTACAAATTAGATGTTTTAGATTGCCTTTTAAATGCAGAGATAGCACTCCAGGGCTCTGTCTTGCATGCAACACAAAAGTATGTAACTTTTATAAAATAAATAAATTAAAAAAATTTTAACTTATTCCAGGATGTGCATCACTTTTTCTTAAGAGGAGGCGGTGCGCCAGGTCGCTGGTGTCACACACGTTTAAGGCCACGGACGCAACAGTTTCTTCAATCAGCCGCTCAGATCTATGAACTACATGTATGCACCTTCGGGGCGCGTCAGTACGCACATGCCGTAGCGGAAATCTTGGATCCGGAGAAGAAGTATTTCTCTCACAGGATATTGTCTAGGGATGAATGTTTTGATGCTAGAACAAAGTCTGCTAACTTGAAGTAAGTGATGGTATATATTTTTTTGTAGATTCGTGCATACATTTCAACCTAAATTAGTAAAAGGTTGAAATTAATTTAAAATGTAGTCTTACAATAATAGATTTTTGGGTCATAGATGGATTTATAGACCCGGCCATTTGATTCCTACCCGAAAATATTTTTTGATGATGATTTGCTTACTTTGCCCAAAAACTTTAAAAACAAAATTGAAACGAAAAACAAACTAACCATTACGACGTGTCCAGAAACACTGATAACAATGTCCACATTTAGTGAGTTGTTGATATTTTTAGGGTTCCGTACGTCTCCGATGAAAAAACGGAAACCCTTATAGGATCACTCTTGTCTCTGTCTGTCTATCACAGGTTATTTTCTCCGAATCTACTGTACGAAAACAGTTGAAACTTATATAGTTTGATGACCCAATCACGGACGGATAGCGTAAGTAAATAATCAAATATACGAAAATTGACCATCCCCCCCCCTTATCTCCGAAACGACTGAGTAAAGAAATAATAGGGAATATAGGGCCTTTCTTATAGAAAATTCTGTCTTATAGTTCTGACCGAAAAAATGGTACGGGCCCTCAGCGCGCAACTTGACCAATTATTTTTTATAATTTCCAGAGCGCTGTTTCCCTGTGGCGACAATATGGTGTGCATTATAGACGACCGGGAAGATGTATGGAGACATGCCACCAACTTGATACATGTCCGGCCGTATTCATTCTTTCAGTCCACTGGAGATATAAACGCTCCGCCACAAGGTACATTTTAGATAATTATATTACTAGCTTTCCGCTGTTGTAATGTTTTATAAACATACCCAGGCGCTTAAGTACTATATTTTATGTATTAAAATAAACCATTTATGTAAACCGCCGCTTAACTATTGTAAAGAAAAAACAGCGTCCAAGTATTGCATTTTTTTTGTATATGGTTGCCTGTTAATATTTATGGAAAATCATCAAAATCAATGTCTAAAGTAAAATAAATGGTTAGATTTAGTATAGTAAAATGTTGTTTTAAGGCGTAGAGACTATAAAGTGTATTCCAGGAGCCAAGATAGTGACGTCATAGTTAGAACAGAGTTCGGAATGACGCTCTATGGCGAACTAATGGTTGTAAATGCGGGCCTCTTACCATGAAACTCATAGCGACACATCATTACACACAATTAGTATTGCCGCGCGACAACTTTGCGATAATTTGTTAATTTTGTAGAAAACTTGGTCACTATTTGGATGAAGATACTGTTGTACATTTCAGTGTTTGTATAATTTCACTAAACATCCATAAAGTAAACGTGTCCTTCTGAAGACTTTCTTTACTTTGAGTATAGTGAGAAAGACAGATACGAGGACTACAATAACTACAGTTTTCAGTAAAATTGGTTTAGTAGTTTTTCAGAAATTTTGTATTGAAGATGGTTGGGGTCATATTAGGATACAAAAGTAAATAAATTATCTTTGTACTGATCAGATCAGTGCCTATATAATTTGGCACCAACCATCTTCAAATCGAACGACGAAATATTTAATTCTTTTCAGTGAACAATGTTTATTATTTTTTAATCCAATAAACTTGATATTTTGCAGTTGACGAGAAAGCCAGATTAATTAGCGGTAAGAACGGTGCCCAAATGACGCCTGTCATCCACCAAATGCCGACCCTGGACCCTGATCCTGAAGTATCCAAAGAAGCACATACCTCCGAAGAATCACCGCCAAAAACCGATGAAAAATCCGACGGTAACAATGGAAAAATTGTTGTCAAACTTGACGATGTTTCTGAAGGTATTTTCCTTTACTTTTCCGTGGCTGTATTTCAAACTTGTCACGTTGTACGGAATCAATATGATCCCTGTAAATTCAGTATATCTATCTATACTAATATTATAAAAGAGGTAAAGTTCGGATGTAGTGGGTAATCTCTAAACTACTGAACCGATTTAAAAAATATTTCACGACTATATAGCTACGATATCCCTGAGTTATAAAGTCTATATTTTATTTGGTTCAAAAATATGCACGGGCGAAGCCAGTGTCAGAAATCTAGCATCCAAATCCGTTTTTGTGCCATTGAATAGTAATAAAAATACAAACTTAGTAGTGTGATCTGTTATATGTAATTGAGAATAATTTTAGCAAAACCTGATGATGACACAACTGAAGGAAAAACTAATAAAGTTGAAAAAATTGATGACAAAAGTAAAAAGGAACAGGCGACAGACGGTGGCACTAAGACTCCGGAACCGAGATGGATAGAGACCTCCGATGGAGAAATAGAGATCGAGGACCCCGATGATTATTTAATTTATTTAGAAGATATCTTAAAAAGGATACACAGGTAGATATTTATTACTTACATTATTTAAAATGATACTAGAATGATAAATGAGCATGTATTCAAGGTATGATGAATATAAAGGAGGAAAAGAGGTATGTCAGGATCGTAGCAAATGGCATTCGATTGTCTCTGCCTACCCCTCTTGGGATAAAAGGTGTGATGATAGATAGATAAAAATACCGCTGGCGGGACAGATCCACTAAATAAATTATGCTGTTAGTTTTATTTGTCCCGCCTGCTATAACTTTTATCATTCTTTTTTTCATTAAATTTTTACTTTTCAGTTAGATTTTTTGTTTATAAATTAACTTTTAAGTTATGAACCACATTTTGCTATTTAGCTACGGAACCCTAAAAATTATATAGCCAAAAATTAACCTGCAATATTATCAGAATTCGTTTATTTTATAGGTCTGTGATTGGGTCACCTAACTCTGTAAAAATATCCAACTTTTCACCCAGTAGATTCGAAGGAAATAGGCTGTGACACTAGACATATGGACAGCCAATCAAGAGAGTGATCCTATAATGGTTTCGTTCATTCGATGGAACCCTAAAAAAGAACTAGTCTTGCTGTAGCCATGATGTGTAACATCTAACCTCTTTAAAGCGCCAACTGCGTTCCCAAGAATCATTCTTCTAACAGCGTTACGTCTGTTCCAGTTACTTCTACGAGCTGTACGACAAAATGGGCAAAGACGATGTACCGGACCTCAAGATGGTGATACCGGAGGTGAAGAACAAAGTGCTGGCCGGCGTCAGTCTTGTGTTCAGTGGGTTGGTGCCCACACACCAGAGGCTGGAGACGTCCAGGGCTTATCTGGTGGCGAGGAGTTTGGGCGCTGAAGTCACGCAGGACTTCACTGAGAACACCACTCATTTGGTGGCGGTGCGAGCAGGTTTGTTCGTTTTTTATTCTACTAGCTTTTCGCCCCAATTTTGTCCGTGGATTTTTTAAATGTGTCAAGAATTAAGTCCGAAAGATTTCAGGGATAAAAGTAGCCTATGTCGATTTGTTGCTTTGTGTTGACGTGAAAGAAGGACAATTAAACAAAATTACTTTTTTTTTTATTTTATGTTTTTAATAATAGTTTGGATTAGGTACCAGTAGATCGGTATTAACAATAATCAATAGCTGTAGCAACCTTCGCGGCTCGTCGTCACGGAGGGCGCTTGAAATCATCGAATTCACAAAAAAAACTAGCCCACCCTGATTTTTTTTTTTCTGTGTAAAATATCACGTCGATCCGAAAGGTACCTAAATAATAGTCTAACAACTCCAATTTTAAACCATAACAATACCGATAATTTCAGGAACGGCCAAAGTGCACGCCAGTAGGAAAATGAGCGAGTCCAAAGTGAACAAATTGCGCGTAGTGACACCGGATTGGCTGTGGTCGTGCGCTGAAAGATGGGAGCGAGTGGAGGAGAAATTGTACCCCCTACAAAGAGGTGGACAGGTGATATCTGTACATTTTATAATACACTGATGTATGTCTGTCTGTCGAAGTTATATGAATTGAATGTTTTCCTAATCCTGGAGGAAGACCTGCGGCCGATTACACGGTTCCGGATCCGTTGGTTTGGAATGAGTTGCCTTACAGGTGTTACGGTTCCAGGGTACCCAGCTGAAGACCAAATTTCCCTCTCTTAGCCGATGGTATTCGATAGGTACCTAACGAGCGGCCAGGTATATTTAGATAGAAAAGCCTCTAAATATAGTTTGTCCTTGTCGGATTATGTACATAAGTTTTTAATTATAAAAAACCCCATTGGTACAAGGCAAGGGATCGAACCCGTGGTCTGTCTACTCTAGTTAATACCAGACGTCTTAACCACTCGGCCACCGACGCACCAAAGAATAAACTTCACCGCTAATCCTAATTTTCTTTAACAGAGTTCCGCCCGCCGACCGCCAGCCCATTGCAGCAGTCCGCCACCAATGCCGGTCGCCGCGCCTCGAAAAAGAACCCCGTCCGGCCGGTTCATGGACACTATTAATCCTTTACTGTCGTTCTCCAGTGACGATATCGCTGATATGGATCGAGAGGTTCCTATTGCATTTTTTAAATATCAGGATGATTTTTTTATTGTAAGCAAGATCTAGCTAGCAACCATTATAGATAATCCTAGCTAGATTGTAGATTGATGTAAAATGTATTATCAAAACTTTCACATTTATAATACAGAATTCTACTAATAGGTATTATAAACGCAAAAATAAGATTAAATGTCCTATCTGTGTCCGCAGGTAGAGGATATATTCAACGAGTCGGACGAGAGCTCGTCTGAAGATACGAAGCTGGCCGGCGACGATCTGGACGACGAGGAGAACCCGCCGGAGGACCGGCTGCTAACTCTCGAGAATGAAGACAGCTCCCAGGATAGGTGAGATATACTGCATTTATGTGGCAGGTCTGTCTCACTTTGCAAATTTTCACGAATATTTACTTACCGCCGCTTTTCCCACTCAATGGGAAAAATAGCCCGAAACAAAACATTGCCGTGCAAGTGATGGAGTAGTGGAAACATTGTTAATGCAAAGTGAGCCTTATCAGAGTGCAATTCGACTCACATTGGCTTGCACAAGCCAATAGTAGTCTAATTGCATTCAGATAACGCTCACTTTGCGTTGACAATTTAATCACTGAGTTGCCACTGCGGGGACCCAGGGGATCCAAACGAGGGGAGCCAAGTGGACGGAGAGGAATTTTGCCAGGTAAATTTCATGAAAATTTGCTAAGTGAGACATGGTGAAGGCCCTCATTCATTCGACTAGTTACTGTGTGACATTTTGTAACGACAGTCGTGTTTTTAAATTTTACCATGCTCATACATTTTTTTTAAATATTGTAATAATTTCAGATCGCGTGAAAGGAGAGACCCTGGGGAGACCAGTGATGACAGCTTAACAGGTAAACACTTTTAACCTGTCACTCATTCTTGCAACATAATAACTAAGTTTGCTGCCCTGTTGACGTCCGTTCATCAATCACACCCACGCCGATAGCGAAGTCTGATCTTTGTTATTTCAATAAAAATAATTATAGGCAAGAGAAGCTAGTTCATACAATCTTTCTTCTAGGTGACGTCGATCGAAAGCCCAGGAAGCGACCACGACGGTCGTCACCTGCGTCCGATGACGAAGAGCCACCAGACGACGACAACTCGTGGAACTTAATGGGCGCGGCGCTCGAGCGGGAGTTTCTCGCGCAAGACTGATGCCTTCGATGTTGCACGCCGCAACAATACAATAAATACAGACCTCATTTTCTTTGTGTTTTTTTTTAACGTACTCGTACGTACACCGTTCTAGAGGAAAACTCGTGGAACTTCATGGGCGCGGTCCCTAGAGACTCATGTTGCACGCCGCAACGATACAATAAATCCTGAACACAAGGCATGTTGTAAAAGTTATATTCCTCTGGATGTCTGCAACTTCATCTAAAACCTAATCAATGAGAAGTTGTGCATGCTGTTCACTATGTAATGATATGTACTACTGAGAATCAATATTTTTTTTTTTTTTTTTATTGGATGGCAATTGTACTAAGATAAGTACATTTCTGCCAGTGTCACGTCGTTATTCAGTTACATTTATCTGTCGAAATTTAGTATCGAAACTTTCAGGAATCTGAAATAAATAATACAATGAGGATGGAGTTCATTTTGATAACATCAAACTAGGTACCTACTATACAAATGACAGAACTGGACCGATTTTAAAAATATTTCATGTGGGCAAAGGATTCTGGGGTTGGCTTGGTTAGCTATATAATTTATATGTTATCTTATAAACAAAAATTAAATCCAGCTCGATGGTAAGCATATTACTTTAGTGTATTTTTTTTTACTTGTTTTATTTGGTAAACACTGCAGTTTTTTTATTGTAATTTTTTTAAATACGAGTAAAGAATATTAAGTAGTTTTGACACTGTAAACTAGGTTAAAAAATTAATTAGTTTGTTAATTTTAAAAAGACACTCAGTTTGTTTACTAAATAAGACATCAAAAAAAATACACTGGATTAGAAAAGACTGAAAGTGCTTTATTCTGTGGGATGGGATGTTAATATGGGTGGAAAGCTAATGACAAACAATGTGAGCCCAAAGCCAATGACCATTGATACTGAATGGCCCTAGTCTAAATCAAAATAATACAACAGTAGGCTCTGGTTTTATAGCATCCTATTATGACTTCAAATACCTACACAGTTTTCACATTATGTTAAACTTGTTGCCTTGGTATGTTGTAGAAAGTTTGTCTCATAACAAAGAGAGAGAAAACATTCTGTCTATAACTTTGCGTTTATTAGGGAGATGATTTGTGTGACTTTTATTTACAGTTTTATAATAATGAGGTGAAGCAGGTAGTGATAAGTAAATAAAAAATAAATTTATATGAACAAACTAAATACTTATTATACACATTAACATCTAAACTATGGACAAATTATTAACTTTAAATAGAATACGGATCTTCTTCACCAAAGACATGGAATTTTGTATATGTTGGTTTTGATGTGAAATCTCTTTTTCCATCTTGTGAACCTCTTGGTAGAGCTTCAGAATATTTAAACGCAGATTCTAACTTTCCATACATTTCAGCTTCTTTTTCAATATCTTCTCTATATCTTTCTTTGGCTACTTTTTTACCAGTTATTGGATCTGTTATGTCACCAAGTGGATATACAATTTCCTTTACTTCATGTGTAATTAATTTGGTCAATTTTTGGGGCAATGCTTGAATTAAGACAATGTCACCAGTTTTGCATTTCTGTTCAGGATCGTGACAGTAAAAGACGTCATATTTGTTGAAATACTGAAAGTAAGAACAAGAATGTGATTATGAGATACCAAAACTGCTAAAAACAGAAAATCAGTGGTCATTGTTATTTTATTGCTCTATACAGAGCCGTTAATATATATTAATAATAAACATTATTTAACTCACCATCAACAAATTCTCATCCAATTCTAACCTCTTTACTCTAATTTTTGTTGCATTCTGTTTAACTGTCGGAACACATTGACCGAGTAGAATAAATTGTTTGGCAGCATCGGCTACGCGGCGAGCCATTTCTGTTTGTGTTAGTTTCGAAATTTAGAATTCCCGATTTTGATTTTAGTACCTATTGAAGAAAAGAAAAACAGATCACAGAGCAAGATATGTATATTCCTTCATATATAGTCTCAGATGAATGACTATATATAGTAGTCTGTGACAATGAATGAATGAAAAATATTTATCAACCTTTATTGTCGACAAGGGTAGCCCACTCATTCAGCCAATTTCATTAGAGTGAAATCAGGAATATACTACTCTCTACCGAGAGTAACAGATAGTAATAAAGAGGAGGACTATTCTCACAGTAGTCGCCAATGATTTTTAACATAATGAAGAACTACAAAAATTCTAATATTTAAATGATACATGGTACCTCTAAATTCTAATCTTTTCAATATTCGAAATTCACTTTTGAATTTCTTTACTTCCGGTAACACATTTCCGTTGCATTTTACGACATTATTCCCTACAAATTCACAACACAAATCAAGTGCTAAGTACAATGACTAATAATTTGTTTATTGTAAGATAATAAATAAATGTGGTAGTTGAAAGTCAGGGCCCCATGAAGATAAAATACTTAAGACATTTTAGACCTTTATTTATATATAAGTAGTAAATAAGATAACCCCAAAATCTTGAACAAAAAATACAATAAAATAAAAAACATTGAATTTTTAAATCAAGTAGTATCACCTATCTTTATCCCTATGATTATAGCTGTAGGTACCAACTAGGGTTTTCGGACCCGGGTACCTTGGGTCGGGTATACCCGGGTATACAAGAGTTTTCGGACCCGGGTAATATTTGACGAAAACCCGGGTACCCGGGTATCAACAAAAAATCTTTTCTTTTTCTACGTAATTGGATCGTTCTCTTAACACCTTAGTATTTTTTAAAACTATTCCCAATTTCTCTGTAAATAATCCACCTGTGTTACTGTAATTTAGCATATACATACTTATTGAATATTGTTAAGTGAAATAGCTGTTATTTTCTCAATGGATTTTTTTGAATAGGAAATATGGGTGGTTTAACTTTGCCCCGTTTTCTCTTTCATAATATATCACAAAGCTCTTATTTTTTTTAAAAGCACTTTTATACCATTACCCTTCAATACACGTCTTGGGTTTTTTTGTAGCTTATTGAAAATTCAAAATAATAAATATTTTATTCTTTTTGGCCAATTAAAAAATCATAAAATAATTTTTATTTTGAATTTTCAATAAGTTACCAAAAAATGCAAAATGTTTAATTAAAGGGTAATGGTTATACAGTGCTTTAAAAAATTTAAGAGCTTTGTTAAAGATTATGAAAGAGAAAACAGGGACAAAATATTCCTTTATTTTACTACTCATATTTCCTATTCAATAAAACCAATTGAAAAATAACGACTATTTCACTTAGATATATTGAATAAGAGCAAATGAGCAAATAGCGACATAGATAATGTGAAATTTTAATTACAATTGAAGATACCCGGGTATTAAAAGAAAAAATACCCGTTACCCAGGTACGAAAAAAGTCCGGGTACGCGAAAACCCTAGTACCAACTACCAACCAAAGTACACTTATCACTATTTATACTTCATACACATCACAGAATATTCTGTTTTAAATTTACTACTCACAAAGTTGTAGTAAATAAAACAATTTTTCCAGAACCCCAAAATATAGCAATATAAAAGTAGCTATAATAATATTACTTAGTTTAAAAATATAACACAATTTATTACCTAGAATCACAAATGTTTTTTGTTATGGTAAATAAAGCAACTAAAGATGAAGTTGCCCCTAATATACCCACTGTGCTGGGGCTGAACTTTACTAAACCTAAAGCCGTCAAAGGAATGAACAAATCACATGAATCTTTAACAGTATCAATAAATATTTCCCTGTTACAATTTATGATGTAATACAACTGTTTTATAAATGTATTAACATTATAATTTGAAGTAGTATTATTTATGAACATTGACGGTTTAAGAAACACTGATTTATGAAGTTTTAAAATATGTAAGATTTCATAAAAATCTTTAGCTAAGTTGGCAACTATGGATATGAGCCAAAATTTGTTAGCTGTTTTAGTCCATATATCAGAATCAGATTTCATAAATCCACTTTTTGATAACCAAACTATATGGTCAGAGTATAAATATAGCGCATAAGCAACTTTGTTCAAAGTAAGTGTTAAACGCAGCCATGAATCTTCATGATGTAGGTTACTTAATGCTGTATAGCAAACATCCACACATCTTCCCAGTCTTAAAACTGAAATAAAATAAAAGTTTATTGTAAGTTATCATCAATCAATTACATCCTAATTGTTTATTTCGCATTCATAACTTATGGTAGTTACTTTTTCTGAATGTACTTAGTGTTGACTCCAGTGCACGAACTCGGTCTACTGAATATATGTTCGCATTTCGTCTTTCTAACTGATGCCAAACTAAACGACTTGTATATTGAGCCAACCTGAAAAGAAAACAAGGTTAGGTACAAAGATTAAGTACAGATTCAATACAAATATCAATGTATATATATTTATAAATTTTAACAACCTGGCCAATTTGTCTCTTCCATTAGATTGGTTATTTATCTTCATTATTACGTCCATTTTTGCATGAAATCTTGAAACTTTTTAAAAATAGTAAGTAAAGAAACAAATACAGGAATTTAATAAACGAATGGACAATATTACGTAAACAAATCAAATAATAATTTCTGGAACAAACAGACTTTACAGTACACTTTTCTGAAAGCTAAAGCTTTATTTTATAATAAAACTTTTATGTTTTTGTTTGTATGTATATACTAATCTATGGTACTATACACAGATATCTAATATACTAGTCAATACATGTATCACAGAGCAAGGTATATTGGTTTTTTCTTTCTTTGGTTTTTTTCAGAGCAAGTAAAGAAGAGTTGGGCACAGAGCAAGTAAAAGGAGTTGGGACTGCCATACAAGCATACATTTACAACGAGATGACAGACAACATAACAGGAGAAACAACAAGAACACCAACCAAGACACCAACATAACACAAACATCCCATCTAGCAACAGGGATACCAACATAACACAAACATCCCATCAAGAAACAAGGATACCAACATAACATATAAAATATAGCGCGCTTTTAGCTTTTTATTCTAACTTTTTACAGGATAGTTTTGATGCTGAGGGATCATAAATAAGAGAGTGATTGGAAACAAATTATTAATTTTATTTATTTCAGTGATCTATTTCCTTAATGGCAATGTCAATAAAATAAATAAAAATAATAATACTCTCCAATCACTCTCTTATTAATGTTCTTCGGCATCCATACCAGTGGTAGTTAGGGTCAATTCGACTCCACTTACAATCCTAAAGTTGTACATGTATAGCGGGTGGTGATAGTTCTAATACAACTTTAGACTTAATTGTGGACACGAATCAAAGTAAGAAACTTTTTCTGTAAAACTCTTTTATTAATTATTAATATACCCTGATTCTTTATAAACATGAAATGGAAACTCATTCAACATTTCATCAGGAAGTGGATCAGCCTTTAGGTTTATTGAAGGAACTGCAGACTTCTTGAGGCACTTTTTTTCAATGGGAACATAATAATCTTTCCCTACAGCAGTACAGCTTTAACCCATTGCTTGCATCTGGAAAACAGCCATTCCATAAATAAGTTTTAAAAATAAAATCTATAAGTACTGTAACGTCGGTCCTCGGGATCTTGCCTTCAATAATACACAGAATATTTCATAATCGTTATTTATTGTATTTTCTTCATATTATATAACAATTTATAAAGGAGTTTACATATTTTCTAACCTAAGGTAAGCAACCTCTTTACAGTACCTACTTACCTATAAATATAAAACAATTTCCGCATGTATGAAAACAGATTTTTCTTGTTGTGTTCAGTTGTGGGGCAAGCTTCTTCTTCTTCTTCTTCTTCTTTTTTAATGTGGCTCCACCAATATTCATCGGTGATTTGCCAATGTCAAGTTGTGGCAGCTGATCAGTGGGCAAAGATGTATCTCTTTTCACATTTACAGTCCCTGTTAGCATACGGGACAACTGTTTCTATTTACAATCCCTGTTAGCATACGGGACAACTGTTTCTCTGCAAATATCCGTGATTTCGAGAAATACACTTAGAGCTCCATAATCAGTAGGTAGATAATGTAGATTCACATCAAAGGCCACCAGTCTGAGATACTGTTAGTTTGACCTGGACAAAAGACAGCACAATGCAAACACCCAAAACCACACAAATTAAAACACACACCTATTAATACATTAGTAAGACCATAAGACAAATAAACAAAAAAAGAAAAAGATTAATAACAATTAATTAAAGTTTTATTCTATTTATTCTAATAAAGTAGATTAGTTTCATAAATATGAGGCTATGTACAGATGATAATACAAATTTAAAGTTAATGGGGCGAGGGACTGTGGGAGGGATAATGTCATACAGGGATGGTTGAAATTTAGAGCAATTGAGGAAAATGTGGTCTACATGTCCCTCATCCAGTCCGCACTCACATATAGAGTGATCCCTGATCCTCATTTTATTAAGGTGAACTGGGGTACATGCGTGACCCAAACGTAGACGGCATATAGTAGATATAACCTGACGCTCCAATGTCTTGAATCTAAAGAACCACGGTCTAACAGGAATACTATAGATGAGTAGTACCTTCCTTTAGAGGTCTAGGTAAGGTCCCAAAGTTTTTGCCAGGAAGTCATAAGATCCGAATGAGCCATAGAGCAGAGATCAGAACAATAATTCAAGCCAAAGTCAGAGCATCCAGTCTGAATAGCCCCTTTAGCAAATGAATCAACTATTTCGTTACCAGTTATACCCGAGTGGCTCGGGATCCAGGACAGACAAACATTTAACTGCTTTTCATGACAAAGCAGTAGTGATTCTCTAATTTTAAGGATAATGGGGTGTTTCAACTTAGCACGGAAAGGGTTGCTGATGATAGCCTGGAGGCAGCTTAAGGAGTCAGAGAGGATTAATGAATTATTTAAATTGTGGGAGAGGGCGTAACTTATAGCTTCCAGGATAGCTATTGCTTCCCCTGTGAAGATTGACATCTGGGAGGGGCATTTATATGATAATAGGATATGGTATTTGGGGATCCACACTGCCGCACCAAGATTCCCATTCTCACACACTTTGGATGCATCAGTGTACATTGTGAGCCATCCCTGCCAATGTCTATCAAGCACTTTATTGAATTGGGAGTTAGCAGAGGGAGAGTTTTTTTCAATGTTAAAATTGTTTATAACAGGAGGGTGGAAAGTTAGAGAGTTGAAGGACGATAAATAGAGAGGGAATTGTATAGATTTTTGGAGGGGAATATTACAGAATTTTATATAGCTTTTCAGCAAACATGTTCTTTCCTGGTCAGGATGCACAGTTTCAAGGAGATTTTGTAGTTTAGGAAGGAGAGGGTGGCAAGAAAATTTTAGGGCTTTACAAAGGTATCTATCACAGAGAAACTGTCTGCGGATGTGTAATGGAGGGTCAGAACATTCCACCTGAAGAGCGTTAATTGGAGTGGACTTCATGGCTCCTATAATAATCCTAAGACTTTTTGATTGTATTCTGTTGATCCTGTCAAGAGGGACTTTATTACAGGGTTCCAGTACAAATGAGCCATAGTCAAAGTGACTTCGTATGATAGCATTATACAGGATCTTTTGAGAAAAAGGATGTGAGCCCCACCAGACGCCTGACAGGGCTCTAAGAACATTCAGGCCACCTTCACATCTTTGAGAGATATGTTCCAGATGAGCAGTACCCGTCAGTCTGGAGTCCAGAATGACCCCCAGAAATTTGACCCTATCAGAGACTGGGATAGGGTGGTTATTGACGTTAACATTCAAATCAGGAATTGATTTTTTTCTTGTGAAGATAACTGTGTGGCATTTGGGGATAGAGAGGGACAATCCATGCTCGTCCAGCCAGACACTCAAATAATGTAGAGCTGAGTTCAGACGGCAATTAATTTCGGGAACAGATGGAGAGGAACAATAGATAGCTAAGTCATCCGCGAACTGAAGAATTTGGCAGAAAGAGGACACTGATTTGTCCAAATCATGTGTGTATATGCTGTACAGGAGAGGGCTTAAGACAGAGCCCTGGGGAAGGCCTCTCCAGACAAATCTGTCAGGAAGGGTGGATCCATGAATATGAATGCGAATAGTTCTGGCCATAAGCAGATTCAGTATGAAGTGAGACATCCTCACAGGGATTCTCAGCTGGAACATTTTATGTCTGAGAAGTGGAAGAAGGACACTATCATAAGCAGATGCAACATCCAAGAATATGCCAACCAGATATTCTCTCCTAGAAAAGGCTAAGCGAATATCGGTTGTGATAATACTAAGGCCATCCATGGAACCAAACCCTTTTCTGAAGCCAAATTGCGAGGGAGACAGAATACCTCTATTTTCACAAATCCACTCAAGACGATTTTTTATTAGATGTTCAGTTAACTTAGCCAGAACTGAAGAAAGGGCAATGGGGCGGTAGGAGTTGGGATCACCAGGGACTTTGCCCGGTTTACGGATAGGGATAATAATTTGGGATTTCCATGCGGTAGGCGGGTAACCTGATTCAAAAAACAAATTAATAATGTTGAGGAAAAGTTGGCGTGATGACAAGCTGGACCTAACAATAAAGGAATAAGGAATGCCATCCTCTCCAGGGGCTGAATCTGTAAGTCCATTTAAGGCACATTCCAGTTCATCCATAGAGAAGATGTCATCCATCCCATCAGTAGGAAGAGGGGGGGTTATAGAGGGGCACACTGCCAGCGCATGGGACGGAAGGAGGGGCCAGTCTGTCAATAAATGTCTCCAGCCATGGGCAGGCATTGGAAGGAGGGCCTGGGTTGCTGGAGAGGGAAGATCTGAATTTTTTTATATTTTTCCAAACCAGGGATAAAGGAAACCTAGGGCTAAGGGACTCACAAAACCTGGACCAACCCTGTCTCTTTTTCTTCTTCAAGAGACGGCGGGCTTGAGCTGAACACTCCTTATAGTTAATAAAGTTTGCGAGGCACATATTTACTCTATATCGTCTCTCAGCCTCTCTACGTCTCCTGATGACATCTGTGCAGTCTTTGTCCCACCACGGGGTGGATGATGGTCTGGACAAATTAGAGTTCTTAAGAGGGAAGTGGGCATCAGCTGTAGAGGAGAGGGCTTTAACAAATAGATCATACACATAATAAGCGTTAGTTTGGGAGAGGACAGGAAGAGAATTAAGGGATTTGTCTAAAGATTTAGAGAATTCTGGCTAATCAGCGTTGGAAAGAATATATTTAAGAAAAGTGGACTGTTGGATAAAAGGGAAGGATCTATGGGTTAATTTAAGAATTATTGGGAAATGGTCACTGCCATGGGAGCTTTCCTCCGTCTTCCAGGACATAGATGAAGCTAGGGAAGGGGAGCATAGGGTGAGGTCCACAGCACTCCCAGGGTTCTGAGATGGGTTAACTCTACGGGTTGGGGATCCGTCATTTAATAAACACAGGCTAACCTCATTGAACAGGTCCAATAAATAAGATGAAAATGCGTCACATCTATGGCTACCCCAAATGGTGTGATGAGAGTTAAAATCCCCCATAACAACAAAAGGTGGTTTAAGAGAAGAAAGGATACTATGAAGATCTGGAAGGACAGAAGGGCACGGGTGAGGGATATAGAAGGACAAGAAGGTAGTATTGGAGATTTCAACAGCCACCGCATTAATGAGGTCACTGTGGGATGGGAGGTGGAGTTGGGAATATATAAGGGAAAGTTTAACAAGTAGGGCACAGCCTGCATATCCATCATCCCTGTCATCTCTCAAACAAGCATAGCCTGGGACCCTAAAATGGGACCCTGGAACCAGCCAAGTTTCAGAGATGGCAAGGACGGCAGGATTATATTTTTTGATCAGATGTAAGAGCTCAGGTTTTTTAGGTCTGATGCCTTACAGTTCCACTGAAGAAGGAGATTCAGGTCCATTATTTGGCCTAATGATGGTGGTGAGTTGGGAAAGTAAATGGGCAACGTTGGGCGGTATAGAGTCACTGAATTTAGATATCAAATTAATTATGATAGAGAGTAGAAGTTCAATTAGATTGTCATTGGAAGATATATTGGATTGGTGCAGGGCAACACCATTACCCAATTCCGAGGGAAACGAATTAAGAGAATTATTAAGTGGAAGAGTATGTGATCCCGAATGAGGGGATGAAGGGTGAGGATTTTTCGGGATCAGAACAGTCTTTCTGTAGGAGTGGGGCTGATGATGGAGGGGAGGGAGAGAAGAAGGGGGAGTTTCTTTGGCTATCTCTGAATATGACCTCCTGCTGACAGGGGTCTGGGAAGAAGCGTCAGCATAAGATATATTATTTTGAGACATTTTAATTTTAATTTGGCGTTGTCTCATCTGCTCTGGGCATGACCTAGATGATGAAAAATGATGACCAGAGCAGAAGAGACAATTGGCCTCCGCTTCAATAACAGAACAACTATCGCTTGAGTGGGGCTGGGCACATTTGTAACAACGGGGAGTTGATCTGCATTGAGCCTTAATGTGGCCAAAGCGACAACAATTGAGGCATTGGATGGTGGGGAAAAGATAGGTTTCAACTGAGATGGAAGTATGGAACGCATATATGTGAGTAGGGAGGGATTGCCCTCTGAAGGTTAACACAACTGTTTGGGTCGGGATCCACTCGGCAATGTTGTTATTTAAAACTTTTCTGTTAAGGCGGCGAGCCTTTAGGACCTCACCACAACCATCAGGAATGTCAATATAACTTATAAGGTCTTCCATGGACCAGTCCACTGGGATACCCCTGACCAGTCCCATTCTTGAGAAATTAAATGTAGGAATAGAAGCCGATAATTTATTGGAGGGCAGGAAGGAGTGAGATAGGAAGGAGTTTGCTGCTTCAGCACTCACAAAATCGATGGACACTCTGTTTCGCCCTATACTTTTGATTCCATTTTTGGCAATATTTTTAATATTGTCTTACGAGGAGTTGCCCCATTTTTATAGGGCGAATTGAGGACCCTGAGGCTAGATCAGGTTCTGTCCTGCAGATATGGATAGTATATGGTCCCTTATCAATTGACGAATCATATGTGCGGTCGTCCAAGGGCTTGGAAAATACAGTTTGGATTGATGGGGTAGCTAAGTCTAAATTATTAATAACTTTCTTATGGGGCGAAGCGAACTGTGGGTTAAGTATCGCGGGTCTTTTCCGGGATTCCGAAGACTGAAGAGGAAGTCCAGAGACCACATTTTCCTCATCCATAGAAATGGAAAATGTACTCGGCGGGTCAGGAGGCTCCGGAGGAATTTCCATCATTATGGGTTATAGATTGTTAATAAACACTTACCGACACTTAACAACACAAACAATTATATCTCAGGTTAGAAAGCAAAATGTAAAAAAACTAAAAGATTGACAAAATATCCCACTACGCGTGTATCCTCTCACACATCAATCAGCAGAATCGCGGGGCAAGCTTTATAGGGACAATCAAAGACAAACAAAGACAAAGTTAACTTGACTGCAAGGGGTCTCAACTTAGAACAAAAAAAGTGGTATCGGAAAATCTATGAGTGCGTTGCTATTTCATATATACTTAATTAGTTAAATAGGCCTGAATACGAGATATTTTAGCCAGAATAAATTATTAGTTTCGATTTTCTTGTTATACTAGTACAATATTTATTATAAACAAATATTAATGATTACTGATTAGTTTCTATAGATAAATTAAGCATTCATATTGATAATTTTAAAGAAATTTTAAAATATACCTTATTTAAAAGAAAAATGAACGAGTGAAGTGAGCGGAAATTACTTTTTACTGACCGGCCGAGTGAATGATAAACCGGCACGCAAACAAAAATGGCCGTCGTTTGTAGCGTATGCGCAGTGTTAATTTTTATTTTCTTTCCATTTTCATATTTATTTTACCAGTTTTGTTGCTATTTCTTCCTTAATTTTTTTGTTTATTTGTTAATTCTCCATTTCGCGTTAGTATCGCGTGTGCTTAATATTGTGTGATAAAAAAGTCCGTACTTAGTGTAAAGTTATAAATTATAGTGTTTTGTTTCGCAAGTTTTTGTACTATAATTAGTGTATTTTATAGACAGTGGCCCTTATTTCTCGAGTATTTTACATAATGTGTCCTAAACTGTAACTACGTCTTAATGTTTTAAGTAGGCTAGGTACATACCTACTAGATACGTAGGAATTAGTCTGGAATTTGTGTAACAGCTATCTTATTTTGTTTTGTCTTATTTATGTAAATGTAAATAATGTCATTTTATGATTAATAAAAACAAATCTTTCATTTTTAATAATTTATGATTTTTATTTTTCCTCAATCTTACCTAGGTAGGTACTTTTCCACATTTTATAAGTTTAAAAGGGAATGTTAGGTACTTATATTTATTTGAAGGTAAATTAAAGTTACCTTCAAATAAATATAAGTAACATTCTCTTTAGAAAGAAAACTATAATTATAGGCGACCTTTTTGTAATTGCCGCCACTTTTAGTTCATATGCGATCATCGACGCGCTGCTGCAGCGTGTGTGTTAGTGTGAGTGTGCGCCAAATTTTTTGTATGGAGTTGGCGTTCTTCTCTCGGTAGAGAGTAGTATATTCCTTGCTTGACTGACAGTTTGGCATAGACAAAATACCAAAACCTATTATTTTAATGAACTAAAAGTTAATTCAATGAATTTATATATTTTTATTTGTTTCTTTGATAGTGTATAATGTTATGTTTAGTCAACAATGATTGCTTGACATTTGGAATTTTCTTTCATACTTCAATTTTCAAGAAAAAATTGAAAATTGTCATTCGTTCATTTATTTGATCAGTGTTTCCAAATTGCGTATTTTCTCCATTTTGAGGAATACACAAATTTTATGGATAGCAAAACCAAAATCAGCTAAAAGCGGCCAACATCGATCTAGAAAAGAAATGGATATAGCAAGTTAGTGCGAATCGTGTTCCATCGAAAATCCGCGCAATTCAAAATATCCGCGCATCGCCCGCTTAGTCTGTGATCGACTACAAGCGCGAGAGTACGTATCTGCAGCGAATTAAAATATTGCGAAAATGCCGTCTTGCGTCAATAAAACGTGCAAAAGTGAGACTAGGAAGCATACGAAAGCGACTGGAATTACATTTCATGAGTGAATACCCTTTAAAATACAATATTTTATAAGAAATAGTTAAATTTATCATTTCATACATTTAAACCTGTTGGATAAAGTGGAGACGGCTTCTTAAATTATATTTTTTAAAGTACAAAATACATTTTTATTTTTTACTATACTTATTAGGAGGCAAGGTTTTCCTCAGAACAAGTAAAGGAAGTTTGCATCATTGAATGTAGTCTATTTATTTTCAACCTATTAACAAACGTTGCGTTGCTAGGATACGTTTTTTAGTTTTAATTATCATAATATATACGATCGTATATTAGGTGATTATCCGCTACATAAGAGAACCCTTAATTATTAATATAAATTATATTACATATATTTAAATGTCTCTTTTTTTACCGATGACCTAATTGCGACGAGAAAAAACAGAGTAGATTAAAGTTTTTATTATTTTCTCTAGGTTTCCACAGTCTGCAGAGAGACGAGAAAAGTGGATTCCCCTTTTCCCTTTCTGAGGAACCAAAAACAATGTTTATTTCTTTTTTAAAAGAGGAGAACCTGCT
The DNA here is from genome assembly GCA_963924495.1 of Nemapogon koenigi. Taxonomy (NCBI): domain Eukaryota; kingdom Metazoa; phylum Arthropoda; class Insecta; order Lepidoptera; family Tineidae; genus Nemapogon; species Nemapogon koenigi. Next base: position 8,154,689 of record OZ004646.1, read on the forward strand.
GTTAAATATGTGTATTATAGGTGTTTTTGTGGTCAATAAGTGCAAAATGTTGTATTTAGGTTTTAAATTGTTTACTTATATTAAAAACTAGCTTCTTCTTACTTCGTTATGTTTACCTTTGCGCACCCCCTGCCCATCGTCATAGCATGATAGTATACATTACATAAAACACCCTCCACAAAGTCCTTTACTTTCTCGTGAAAGTACCATCGAAATCGGTTCAGTAGATTCTGTTTCGTACCTCTGCGCACCCCCTGCATAATTGTATGTACACAAAACACTCTTTGCAAAGTCCTCTACCTTCCCGTGAAAGTCACGTCGAAATTGGTTCAGTAGCGTTGTCATGCCGTGATGAAACGAACAATAAATGTTACGTCAAGCTTGCCACAAATATGTCTAAACAACCTTGAAGCGTACTTAAAATTTCTCTTTCAATTCTCGTCCAAAAGTTATCGAGTCGCCGCATAAGATGTTTCGCTTCAAAAATTGTATAATATAATCATATAAAATTAAATAAAAAGCCGCTATCCATAAGTTGGAGCCCGGGCAGCACGCGACCTTCGACACTCTTCGTGATGTAGGGTTGCCATTTGAGGGAACTAGTACGGGACGTTTAACTACCAAATAAATAAATGCATGCTTAACGGATTTGGATGAAATTTGATGCAGAGATAAATTATATCCGAATTGATTGCGAAGATTCAGGAGGAGGTTTAATTTAATTATTTTTTTCGCCCATTTATATTATATTTCTTTCTTTATTTGTTTTATTCAATAGGGTTTGTTAAACAAAAAACTTATGTACATTAACCACAAACCAAAAACAAGCCATACAAAGAGGTTTTTCATATATACGGAAATATAAAGTATAAAGTATATAAAGTTCAACATTTATAATAATCAAATTAAAACTATCAAAATTGTTAGGTACAAAATAAAAATTCAAACTACACACACAAATTATATATCAATTTTAAATCGTAACGTAATAGCATTTAATATACAACTGCTTCACACGGTTACAATTTCGGTTTATTATAATCTGAATGAATACATAATACGTAATTAAAAATATAATTTGGTACGCTCATTCCTACTTATCTATTAGGTACCTATATATATATACATATATATATATATATACTAGAGACCCGCCCCGGCTTCGCACGGGTAGCAGAGCTAATTATGCATACCTTGCTCCCAGTCGGCTTGACTTTTTCCAAAGTCAGACTTCAACAATCATCGTCATATTTCAATCAATTAACACAAAATATTAAGAGGCTACCTTCACATTAAATCATATTTTTCAAATCGTTTTGAGTGAAACCTAAAGCTCTTACAAATACAGAAAAAATTACATGTCATAATTAATCATATTTCATATTAATCTGTTAATCGTATAACATGTTTTAAGAAACTTTGCTCGATAGAAAAAAATTGCAAAGTAGCCTCTGAAAATAGTCTCCTTTCCAAATTTCTCATTAGTACATGAAGTATTGTTTATTAAATTAAGTATAAATTTGTATCATCTATTACTAAAGTAAGATGTTAATTTAGATTTTCAAGAAAGATACTTCTTTAATTTAAATAAATTATTTTTGATTTGTCACTTAGGACGTTTGTTCCAAGCACCTTCCGTGCGCCTCTTCTCTTTTGTTTCTATTCAATGCGACAGAGAGAGATTCAGCGGAGAGACCAATCGATCACGTAGCGCTAAGGTAGCGCTAGAGTATCGTATGCAGCTAGGCCACGCCCCTCAAACTATTATTTTATTTGAATGTATCGTCTTAATGAATAGCGACCCGCCCCCGGCTTTGCCCGTGGATATTTTCGAACAAAATAAAATATACCCTACAGCACTCATAGATAATGGCTTGCCTGCCCTACCCTTAACCCTATCCTTACCCCTTCCCCTTCCCCTACCCCGACCCCTATCCCTACCCTGTTTCCCACGACTTCGTACGTGTCTATTTCAGAATGTTGGCAAACATACACTTCATACATAGCTTTTGTCATGTTCACCTCTGCTCACCCCGTTCCCGTCGTCATGCCGTGATGTTATATAGCCTATGTTACTCAGGGATAATGTAGCATTCTAATGGTGAAAGAATTATCAAAATCCGTCCAGTAGTTTTTGAGTTTATTCGTAACAAACATACAAAAATACAAATCATTCCTCTTTATAATATTAGTATAGATTAAATGAAGTACTACCGCGGATTTTTTTGTAGGTCAATTCATGCGGTTCATCAGTTTCAGATAAAAAAGCTGAAGTCCGCAAAGAAAGTATATTTTTAGCTCTTCTAAAAAAGTAGGCTGTAATAGAGTCCCCAGTTAAAAGACCGACTTTGTACATTATAGCTAGTCTGCGCCCGGTTTCAGATTTATAATTTAACCAAGTAGTCCCCTTAAAGGGACTACCTACCTGGTTAAATTATAAATTAATAATAAGCCTTTTCCATACTATTTATCTCCTCTAATCGGCCTTCATTTTTACCTTCAATCTCACCTCGTCTTTTAGGTTAGAAAACAATAGAAAAAAACAAACAAACAATACTTTCACATGAAATGTGCTACCAGAATCTTTGGGGAGAGTTGTAGATCTACTTTTACATTTTTTTACACAACAAGAGGGCATTTTGACATCATTTTGACAACTTTTGAAATTTATTATTACACGTCTATCTCGAGTAACGTTAGTATTGCAACTGGGAACGATTTGCTCTTCTATTTCGTTTTGCTCTCAACTTTTGTGGGGTGAGTTTTGACGCTGTTTTACTTCTCTATTCTTTCCTTACTCGTAGGTATAATATAGATTTGTATGTAAATAATATAGGTAACAAGTTATTAAATATGAATTTAAGTATGTTTACATAAATGTATAATTGAATTGGGTTTAATCCGGCAATAAAGTAGCTTCGTACAAAAAGTGCGGAGTGCGCCAGGTCTTGTAATGTCTTGTATTAGTAAAAATACGTTGTTGTGTAAGTATGTAGAGTTGCAGGAATGTAATAGTTAAACGCTGAAATAATCTTGAAATACTTGTATATATTCGTTGAATTATGTTTACATTCAGTAACGTCAAAAACCAAGATGACGTGCAAAATATCAAATATAATATTATAAAGTAAACGTAGGAAAGTGTACCAGCCAGGTCTCCACATCACTCCCCCACCGAGACCGTGACTACGGGCGTAAGTGAGGTGGAAACCGGACGTGGCGTCCAGAGCGAGTAATGCGTGGAGGTTCGGGTTGCACAGCGGCTTCGGGTAGAGTAGGAGACTGAGGAACATTGGTTTCAAGATCTTTTTCCAACATCATGAAAGCTGGTTTCAACCTATCTACCGAAACGTTGGTATCCTTGTTATTAAGGAGAATACGAAAATATTTTTGACCTCGCTTTAGGACTTTATGAGGTTCAGAATATGGTGGAATAGGGCTGGACGGACTCCGTCTTGACGAAGAAACACGAAGTCTGAAGTTGCCAGTTCCTTGAAAACAAAAACTGTTTTAGAAGTATGATGTATTGTAGGGATAGGCTTTAGTTTATTAGCGAAGGAGCGTAACCTTGAAACGTAGTCTTGCATGTCTAATATAGTGTTAGAATTCGAATGAAAAAATTCGCCAGGAAGGCGCAATGGTTCACCATAAACAAGTTCGGCTACAGATGACTGTAAGTCTGATTTCCAGGCGCTTCTTATACCGAGGAGAACCAAAGGGAGAGATTCTGTCCAACTGGAGTCTGCGTTGCACATTATGGCAACTTTCAATTGTCTGTGCAAGCGCTCAACTAAACCATTGGAAGCTGGATGATATGCTGTTGTCATCTTATGTTGCGAGCCAATTAGCTGAGTTAAATTTTTGAACGTAGAGCTGTCAAATTGTTTACCACGGTCAGTAGTGATGCTGACCGGGCAACCAAAACGGGAAATCCAACCTGTCAAAAATGCATTGGCAGTGGAAGCCGCCGTGATATCGGTGAGTGGTATGACCTCAGGCCAACGAGTAAATCTATCGATAACCGTGAGAGCATAACGAAAACCGTTTGAAATGGGAAGAGGACCTATAAGATCGGTGTGAACATGGAGAAAACGGGCAGGAGGTAATTGAAAAACGCACAAAGGAGAAGACACGTGCCGTGTTACTTTAGCACGTTGACAAGCTAAACAGCTACGGCACCACTCTCGGCAATCTTTCCGTATGCCAGGCCAGACAAATCTTTGTACCAAAAGATTAACTGTGACATTTGTTCCTAGATGAGAGAGAGAATGAATGGCATCAAATACTTGACGGCGTAATGCTTTGACGATAAAAGGTCGAGGAGTAGAAGAGCTCACATCACAATAAATGAATGAGGAAGATCCTGAAATAGGAAGTTTAACAAGTTTGAGTGATGAACCCCCTGATAATAAAAGGTTTAATTCAGGATCGTTAGATTGAGTATGAGCAAGCACATCATAGTCAATGGCCTTGGAGGTCAACTCTTCAATCCTGGAAAGGGTATCTGCGACTACATTATCCTTTCCCGAAATATGTTGAATATCTGATGTAAACTGGGAAATATAGTCGAGGTAACGGAATTGTCTGGGTGAAAATTTGTCTCTATTTGCTTGAAACACAAATGAGATAGGTTTATGGTCTGTAAAAACTGTAAAAACCTGAGCCTCTAACATATGCCGGAAGTATTGAATTGATTTGTATATAGCAAGCAATTCACGATCGTAAGGGCTATACTTAATCTGCGATGGAGAAAGCTTACGTGAAAAGAATGCTAAAGGCTGCCAAAATCCATTTTTAAACTGCTGTAAAACTCCACCTATGGCAGTACTAGACGCGTCAGTGACAAGAGCAAGCTTAGCGCTGCTGTCAGGATGGGCCAGAGTTGCAGCATTGCAGAGACCTCTTTTGCAGTCTTCGAAAGCCCGTTTGCATATGTCATCAAATTTAATAGTCTGATTGTTTTTCACAGAGCCCTTAAGAAGATCGTTTAGGGGTGCTTGTAACTCAGCTGAACGAGGTATGAAGCGATGATAAAAATTATACATACCAAGGAAACGTCTTAGCTCTTTCACAGTTTTGGGCTCTGGAAATGTTTGAATCGCGACAGTTTGATCTGGTAGCGGTTTAACACCTTCAGCGGAAACTGTATAGCCGAGAAAAGTAAGAGTTGAAACACCAAAAGTGCATTTGGAGGTGTTGATGAGAAGACCGTATTTATCAAGTCTAGAGAAAAGCTCACGTAAGTGAAGTTGATGCTCTACGAAATCATGCGAAAATACCAAAATGTCATCTAAGTAACTATATGTAAAGTCAAGACCTTTGGTAACTTCGTCAATGAATCGCTGAAAAGTCTGTCCAGCATTTCTTAGGCCGAAAGTCATCATTGGGAACTCAAAAAGCCCAAAAGGAGTAGTAATTGCCGTTTTGGGAATGTCGGGTGGAAAAACGGGGATTTGATTGTATGCCTTGACAAGGTCGATTTTAGAAAATATAGTGCAACCTGAAAGGCTAAAATTGAAATCGTGTATGTGTTTAATGGGGTACCTATCTGGTACAGTGCGAGAATTAAGCATTCGGTAGTCCCCGCAAGGTCTCCAGTTATTGTCCTTTTTAGGAACAAGGTGCAAGGCTGAGGACCAGGGGCTGTTAGAAGGTCGAGCGGTACCCATCCTAACCATCTCGTCAAACTCACGTTTAGCAATAATAAGTTTGTCTGGATGTAGACGACGTGGTTGGGCAGTAACTGGCGGGCCAGATGTAGTTTTGATGTAGTGCACAGTATTGTGGAGACAGTCACGTGGCCTGCCAGCTGGACGCGTTATGTTTGGGAACTCTTCTAGGATAATTTCAAAATCGGGGTTAAGTTCCGGATAATTGGTTTTAATGGAAGTGACTGTTTCGGTAGGGTTAACACCAGATGCAGGTGCAACTAAATATGTAAGTTGATCACAAATCCTATGATTCCTGCAGTCTACTAAGATGTTGTAATACGCCAGAAAGTCGACGCCAATAATAGGTTTAGTGACGTCAGCGATAACGAACCTCCACCCATACTCACGTCGAAGACCGAAGTTTAATGTAAGATGTATAAAACCATAAGTTGATATTGTAGTGCCGTTGGCTGCGAAAAGTTGGTAGCTTGATTTTGTTTGTTTGTTCTTGATAGCTGTCCGAGGAAACACGCAAATATCAGACCCAGTGTCAATTAAAAACATTATTTTTGTCTTTCTGTCGGTTACAAATAGGCGGCCAGATGAGGGTTGACGACAGTCGTTGGCCGCTACTAACGACCGTCGTTTGAGTTTTCCGCGTCAAATTTGCAGGGCGAGACACATCTTCTTGCTCTAGAACCAAACTGCAAAGGTCGCTTGGAGAATTGTTTCGAACAGACGTCGATGGAGAGCGAGATCGGGAACTAGAACGGGAGCGGCTCGTCTATTGTCCCAAGTTGAGAGCTTCTGAAAACTTTTCTTAAGTGCTGCAATTTCATGCTTAACTTCTTCACAGCAGTTTCCAGGATTATCCTGACTGGTCGTCGCTACTTGCTTAGTGTAAGGAGCTATATCCTGGATTCGATCCGCTAAATCTGTTAATATAGATAATGATACTGATGGCTGACTGGCGAGAACACTCTGGATATTTGCGGGAAGACGGCTCATCCAAATAGTTTTCAAAAAATCCTCCGGTACTGTCGCTCCAGCTAAACATTGTAGATGCCTTAAAAATTGGGAAGGCTTCCGATCTCCTAATTCTTCCTGTGTTAATATTTGTTGAATTTTTTGATCGTGAGTAGCGCTGAGTCGTTTAATTAATTCAGACTTAAATTTTTCATACCTGTCATTTTGTGGTGGATTGATTATAATGTCTCGAACCTCTTTCGAAAATTGACGGTCCAGATGCCCGATAACATAATTAAATTTGGTTGTATCACTTGTGATCCCGGAGTTGGAGAATTGGCCCTCGACCTGAGCGAACCAGAGTTCAGGATCCTCAGGCCAAAACGGTGGAATCCTTACTCCGACTTTGCACAGTTCTGCAGACGTACCGTTTGCGGCAGTGGAACCGGACACAGCCGCCGGGTTGCCGCTGCCCAAACTGCTATCCTTGTGCGCCATGTATGTTATAGTTACATATAGTATTTCAATTCGGTGGTCACCAATGTAGAGTTGCAGGAATGTAATAGTTAAACGCTGAAATAATCTTGAAATACTTGTATATATTCGTTGAATTATGTTTACATTCAGTAACGTCAAAAACCAAGATGACGTGCAAAATATCAAATATAATATTATAAAGTAAACGTAGGAAAGTGTACCAGCCAGGTCTCCACAAGTATAACAAAAATCATTTCGAAAGCGGCACCCTTATTGTCTTGGCGCCTGTGTGCGAGAACTGCGAGAACGCGAGAAGTGAACAAATAAAAAATTCAATTAGTAAGGATAATTTTAGAAATCTTATGTGGAAACACTGGCTGAAGCCCGCCCGCCCCGCGACCAAAGACTACAGTTTTTCGCCATTTTGTTTGACCACAGGCGACGTCGCGTATGTGCGACGCTGATTCTGATTTCGTGCTGATTTCCTTTCAAAATCTGATTGTTGGTTTTTCGCTTTAGTAATTAATTAATAATTAGTTAATTTTCTAATTAATACTCCCTTAGTTTTATTGATTATTTATTAGGTTTGAAATACAAATAACTGCAGTTGTAATTTTGTGGTGCTTGAAAGTTTGTGCATTTACTGTTGCTGTTGCCGAATTAAAGACAAATAATTGTTATTATTTTGTGCAAACATTAATCACGTAGTGGAGACATTTTTGTGGTAAGCCTGCAAATGATTAGTGTAGTGACCGTGACCGGCCGCAGTGCCACAGTGATATTGACATGTTGGTGACGTGTATGTTTGTGTATTTCAGATAGTGGTGCATCAAAGTGAGCTTTCATGATCGGATTACCGCGTAGCGATAGAGATCGGGATAGGATTACGGTGAAAATACGCAACATGAAGCGGAGTTCGTCCCGGGATAGCGCACCGCGATCGAAGCGCACGCGTAGCAGCATCGGACGCTACGACGACAGTTCTGACGAGCGCGTGACTCCGGAGAGAATCCGGCGCCGTGCCCGCTCGCCCAGTCGCAGTCGCTATGTGTCGCCACATCGTGACGAATACCGCTCACGAGAGGCCCGGGAGGAGTCAGTGCGGCCTTATTACAAGGTGCTCTGTGTCAGCGCTCTTCATCCAAAGGCATCGGACGAGATCATCAAGGATACTCTGTATCGAGAGTACAAAAAGTTTGGAGATTTCAGCATTAAGATATCGCATGAACTCGACGAGCGGGTGGCCTACGTGTGCTTTAGGAGCGTGGAGGACGCCAGGGACGCGAAACACTCCAAGCCGAGAATCATCCTGTACGACAAGGTGGCCATCGTCGACCCTGTGTATGAGCCTGTTCGCTCCGAGTACAGAAGTAGGCCGAGAAGTATTACCCCCCCTGACTATGAGCGTCCTTATCAGTATGCATGGTCCCCCGCGACGGACCGTCGTAGGCCGCCCCCGGATGACCGGGCCTATGGTATTCCCCCTGCTGTCCCTCCCCATCACAGAGATTTTCGTCCCCCCATGCATGAATATCCCATGCCCGGACCCCACGGTCATCCTATGCATCATCGTCCACCCATGCACCATCCCCCGCACCCTCATTACATGCCTCGCCCATACATGCCTCGTCCCCACCACCCGCCTTTCGAAAAAGTGGAAAGCAAGAAGGATAAGTTTCCTAATTACTTGCATCATGTACAACCTGAAGACGACCCTCTGGCTACCAGGACACTGTTTGCAGGGAACTTGGAAATAAATATATCTGATGAAGAGCTCCGTCGTATATTTGGGAGATATGGCATAGTTGAAGATATTGATATTAAGCGACCTCCTCCCGGGACGGGTAATGCCTTTGCTTTTGTTAGATATCAAACATTGGACATGGCTCACCGAGCAAAAGTGGAGCTTTCAGGCCAGTATATTGGAAAGTTTCAGTGTAAAATTGGATATGGTAAAGCGACGCCTACCACTCGCGTGTGGGTGGGCGGTCTGGGCCCGTGGACGTCTGTGGCTCAGCTGGAGAGGGAGTTTGACAGATTTGGAGCTATAAAGAAGATAGAATATGCTAAAGGAGAAGCGCAAGCGTTTATATTGTACGACTCCATAGATGCGGCCCAAGCGGCAGTTAAAGAGATGAGGGGCTTCTCGCTCGGTGGTCCTGAACGTCGCTTGCGCATCGACTTCGCAGACGTGGGCAACGGAGCTCCTTTCCGACCCAAAACTTACCCTCCGGCAGGTGAGGACGGCAGACCGGCGACGGAGGGTTACGAGGCTTACGAAGGTGGTTGGGAAGACGGCTACACCTACGGGACTCCCGGCTACCGCGGTCGGGGCGGACACCGGGGGCGCGGACGTGGCGTGTATCGCGGGGTTTATCACGGCTCAGGAGATTACCGCGAAGACGAATGGCGTCGTCCGCCAGTCGATGGCGATTACGAAGGTCGTCCACGTCGGTCCGGGTCCAGGGAGCCCGGTGTGGACAGATCTCGTTCTAGGTCCCCGCGACGCCGCTCTCCCGACTCTGACTCTGACGGGTCGCCCAGACACGCCTCTGGCATGTTAGCGTCTGCCAGAACCTTACCAGAGGTCGTACGTAAAGTCACCACAATGTGGAACGGAGCTCTCATTTTGAAAAATTCCTTGTTCCCCACCAAACTGCATTTGACAGATGGTGATTCTGACATAGTGGATAGTCTTATGAAGGATGAGGATGGCAAAAATCAGTTGAGGATCACTCAGAGATTGAGACTGGATCAGCCAAAGCTAGATGATGTACAGAAACGTATAGCTACATCTAGCTCTCATGCTATATTCCTTGGAGTGGCCGGCTCCACAGCAGCAAATGTAACTGATGATGTGAACATTCAGACTAGACCTATGAGGAACTTAGTATCTTACTTAAAACAGAAGGAAGCGGCCGGTGTTATCTCTTTACTAAATAAGGAAACTGAGGCAACAGGTGTACTTTATTCCTTCCCTCCTTGTGATTTCTCAACAGAGTTATTAAAGAGAACCTGCCATAATTTAACAGAAGAAAGCTTGAAGGATGACCATCTCGTGATTGTGGTAGTGCGAGGTGGATCTGCTTAATTAGATACTATATTTTTTATTCTACTTTAGGCTAAGGTTCTACAGATATGTACTAAATACTTGGATCATTTAGCAGGGGATGTGTATTGTGACTGTTAGTGGGGTGACCTTTGTAAACTTATTGTTTGTGAGATCTTGATTGTAAGTGGTTCATAAGTGATGTGTTAAACAATGTAAGTGACTTAAAGTACTAATTGAACTATCACATTGCAGCCATTTATTGGATTTTATGTTTCAACCTTAGGTTATAGCAAAGTTATGTGTATCTACAATAAAATTACTTCAGTAATCACTATTTTATGTGCGTCAAATGCTCTAGTTTATATAAAGAATGTGTTAGTGCATCAATAGTATAACCACATGCATAGGTGTTGTGTAGTGTGTGATTTAAAATAGATTCTTCCATATGATATTTTGTAGTTTTTTTATACCTGTGTGTGCAAGTGCTTAGTGTTAAGTGTCATAGTAAAAACATAGTGATGACAGCTCATAAGCAAATGATAATGTGCACAAATTAAGTGATTAGTGATGGTAATTAGTGAAGTTAGTTAGTTTTGGTAAGTTTGCAGAGTTCTGGCAGTCATAATGAAACTTTTCTAATAGGTTTTTAGAAAAAAGGCAATTTGGTTTTTAGCTAATTCCAGCTTACAGCAAAGTTTGCTGAATTACTGGTAACATCAAAAATATGGCACTTGTGTGTATAATTTCATCCTTATCTTGAGTTGTAGATAATATTGTGCTCTGATAAACAAGGTAACACGCATTTCATCAACAACGGTTTTTCTCATTTGGTGTTTAGACAGAGCATCTGTGGTAAGTTACTTTAATGCTAAAGATGCCTTCAGACATACTTGATTCGCCATACCTATCTATATTTAGAGGATTACGCGCTTCAGTAGCAAATTCTGAAATGTCAACCAACGTTACTCTTCTCTGTCTGTAAGGGCGAAAGTTTTGACGTAGCTCCCAATAGATGGCGCTAGTGTAGTATTTTTTTCTACAAATTAATGAATCGATTCATACGAAATACGTATTACAAAGCGCAGGCGATTTATAAAAGTAATGTAACAAGATTTAAAGTAACAATCAACAATAATAAAAATACCAATAAATACGTTACTAGCGCCATCTATTGGAGGCTAGGTTCGACATCTAGTCAACTGATTCTTGCTCTGAAAGGAATTTTTGAATATTTTGTATTGTGTAACAATTTCTGTGTCTCTGGGTACCCTACTACTAGACTGGACTATATTAAAGCATTTTAGAAAATCCTACTGCCAAATTAGCCCCTTAATGTAGGTGGAGAGCATGTTGTTAATTACAAAGTTTTTGCATGTCTCACACCATTATAAATGTGAAGTTAATCACAATGTAATGGCTGAATGGTTTTGGGTGTATCTACTCTAACACATGGGCTTTATGGACATACATCTGTTTCATCTCGGGGAGTGTGGCATAATACTACAGCAATGCTAGCGGTAAGGCTTTTTCTGTGTAAGTACCTTTATCAACTATTTCCAGGCAAGTACCTCAATACATATTTTTATTAAGTGCTAACTTTCCTCCCCCAGCTTTGCCCATGGATATTTTCGAACAAAATAAAATATGTCACTAAAGGACTAAAGGATATCGTACCTAGCGTTCTATTCGTGCATAAAAGATGATGTTGTGACTAAAATGAAAAGTTGTTGAAAGAATGAAGGATGAAATATTGACTAAAAAGGTGTATATATATATATGGCAGAAGTGAAACGAAATGCTGGCAGAGGGCCTGGTGTACTTTTATTCCGCCCCCATCATCGCCCGTGGATATGAAATTAAATGAAAAAAATAACCCGATTGCAGAGCTACCTACCGGGTCTAATTGTAAATCTAAACCATCCAGGGACCCACTCAAACACAAAAAATCATCAAATTCGTCCGTGGTTAATATCTACCTTAGTTCATACAATCAGTTTCCCCTAATTTTCCAAAATTTCTTGTCCTGCCTGACAATTACGAAACAACAAAAAAAACAGCCAGTCAAGCTGTTCTCGAGTTTTTAGCGATTCATTTTTATTTATATAGATTACTTTCAGATCTGAGGAGCCTTATACTGGGTTGAAATAAACCAGAATGAAAATCATGAGACCTATATGAATATTGTAGTTTAATAAATACTTTTCAATAGTTATCGTCTGTTTAATTTTGTTGTTAGTCCTAATAGTTAAGACAGAAAGTGGTTGTAAGCACTAGCCGGCAGAAAACCTCTTTTTCGTGTAGTCTGAGCCCCCTCTACACATTCTTGTAGACGAGTAGGGGTCCAGCGCTTGTCGGTACGCCGCTGAGCCGATTTCAAGAAAAAAAAAAGAAGATTTTTCTGCCGGCAAGTGCTTACAACCACTTTCTGTCTCCATCTCTCTACCTATAATTGAAGTGGGTGAAATTGATTTTAAACGAAACGAAATTCAAGAATAAATGCGGCACTAGTGCCATCGATTGAGAGTACCTACCTTGGATAAAAGACCAACCAGATTCCAATAGGTAGGTTCTGCTACTCACCAGACCGATGGCGCCACTGTTCCAGCCTGTTATATTATGTAGTATTTTCCTTGAACGAAAGTATTCTCCCTTTATATAATAGAGCTTTTGTACCAATATAACAAAGGTTGAATCATGATAAAGGATTTTTTTACAACTTTTCAACAATTCCGTTTCAGTTGAGACTATTATGAGACGTTATAATATACAGTGTATTATTCCCGCTGTTACTCGGTGGAAACCACACTGCAAAGGCCATAAGTGTAGCAACTGGGATGGAATGCCCACCCCAGAATTAAGAAGTGAAACACTGTCCCACCAGTAAAAAAGAGCTCTGAGAGGGGGGATCGCCGAGCCGACGCGTCGCCACGACAACAGCCAGTCTGACCCGCCGCATTAGATGTTTCACATCAAAAATCGATTGCCAAAGACTAACCACATTCCATGAGCTAGAATAAGTTATTTGGAGCATTCACTAAATGTGGGCATTGTTACTGTTACTGGTGTCCTTGCAAGCTATAATGCTGTGATGGTGTTTATTTGCTCCATGAATCACATGATATTATATCAGACAAGATGAACAATTAAGTACCTACCTACATACTTTAATCAAATTTAATTTAATTAGACCTTACAATTTGACTGGCCGTAATTTGCTGTGATATCATTTGATGGCGTAGGTAGGTAGACTACGAATTAGTGGGACTAGCTAGTGTAAAAATTTTTTACAATGATTTTTCTAAAATTAGGTTCTCCTAGCTGCATTAGAAGACAGAAGGGAGATTAATGAATTGAAAATATATTACTATATAATAATTACAATATTTAATTTGTTATTATACATCTTGTTTAATAAATGGACTATTTTTCATAAGCATTTTAAGAATAAGTCAACAAGCGCAACCCTGATCATCCACCTGTTTGTAAGTGGCTATATGAAGCTCCAAGAATAAATCATACAAAATGTACACTAATAAAAATTAAAACAATAATTGCTAAACAATTTATTTGGTTATAGATCAATTAATAAGAGCTGGCACGTTCGATGTGATGTTTGTTACAAGGGCGTATCCAGGATATCATTACGATTCGGGCTTTATAGAGTTACCACAGGCAATAAATAACCCAAAATTATTCAACTACAAAAAACAATCATATTTTTTTATATTTTTAAATGCTCAAATAAAAAAAAACTGTAATATTTTTTCAACCTTAGTTTGTTTGTCCTTTCACGTCAAAATAGAGCAATAGATCGACGTAATTTTTTCCACCAAGTTAGTTGGAGGATCGTAGAGTGACACAGGTTACTTTTTGTTCAAGGAAAGTTGTCTACCCTTGATTTATTGAATACATATACTTATTCATGCCAACTCTTGTTAACCAACCAATCACCGAGTATTTTGATATAATTAGGTATATTAACTCAATGGACATAATCCGTCTGGCCACTGGAGACCCTCTGAGCAAGGATTACCTTGTACAGAGGATCAGCGTGGTCATACGAGGGAACGCGGCAAGCATACTCGGCACTATAAGCACAATAAAAATTTGTAACCTTTTATTAAAATTAAGAATAATAAATATTTCCTAACAAAAAATGGACATAATAGTCCAATCCATAAACATTTCTCATGCTCTAAAAATAATACTAATCCAGTCTTTTATGTGCCTTTTTGTATGTAATGAAAACCCGCAGTTAAACATAGCTCTGAGTTGACAACCACAAGGTTGCTAACATAATTTTGTTCCCAGAAAATACTTGAATATTTTAACATGTTATTAGCTGTCGCCCACTACCTATACAAATAATGTAAGACTATTAAATTTTTTTCATGATAACATCCTTATAAGAATTTTGTAAACATTGGTGACTTTTCAGCTTTTGAAAACAAATGTTGTTAGCCTGCTATTTAATTGAGCATTATATAGTCTCCATATACTGGATTCTCAAGTGTTTGGTCCGATAAATTGTAGTGCACACAAGTACAGAGTGGCAGCTAAGAGCAGTTGACACTAATGTTCAAGAAACATGTCATGCATTATGTCAATTTTGTAAAGAAAAGCTATAAAATATATACTTGAATAAAAAAACACTGTTACAATGAACAAATTTCATATAAGCATTCAGATGCAGATTAAATTGATAAAAAAGTTTTGTAGCAATTTTTTTTACAAAATGCTCTGGGGCCTTACTCTTGACTTTATTGTGAAACATATGCATTTATATCATTGAACTATATTTTAACATATTATGGAACTGACATTACAAGAGTTCCAAATGAAATTTTAAGACTATACCCCAGTAATAATTTGTTTGATGCCTACATTTTGAAACCTAGATATGCTTTTGATACCTTTATTCACCAAATTTAATCAATTTTGCCAAGTATCTTCGGTTTGACACACTAAAAGAAGTCCTAGTTTAATAAGAATCATATTCCAAATTTTGGTCTGACACTGTTTAAAGCCATACTTTTTTTTTACAATACCTAACCTTTTATATTAGAGCACATATACAATTTTAAGTATACATTTACACATAACAATTTGCTTTTATGAATAAATACAACAATTTTATATAGTACAACACAATTAAAAGCAGATCTAATCTGAATGTAATATGAAATACCAAGTAAAATTATTATTTGAAAATAAACAATACATTCAAACTGTATTTTAATGTGACGCTACTATTAGTAGCTATAAAAGGGGGGGGGGGGGGGGACGACGACGACGACGACGACAGCCCACCCCAGAAAGAAATTAAACTTTTGTTAATAAATAAAAACTATTACAAAACTAGTTCTTAGGCCCCCTCCAGAAAAAAAACAGAATAAGGTGGTACGTTTTCCATACAAAAATGTAATTAAGATAAACTAATTAACTAATCAGTAAAAATGTCTAAATATGGGCTTACTTAACTATTTTCGGCTTTTATGTTGCGCCAAATCAATAAAAAATAACTTTTTTATAATAGAAATAATTAATATTAAACAGAATTGTTTTTAGACAAAATACGCATAAAAATAATTCTGTTTAATATTAATTATTTCTATTATAAAAAAGTTATTTTTTATTGATTTGGCGCAACATAAAAGCCGAAAATAGTTAAGTAAGCCCATATTTAGACATTTTGACTGATTAGTTAATTAGTTTATCATAATTACATTTTTGTATGGAAAACGAACCACCTTAAGAGATTAAGTTATTTCAAGAAACTAATTTGGTTATTTTTGGTTTCTATGCAGTTTTTTTTAATTTCAAAGTTTTACCAACAGGGGACAAAATCTGTTGAACTGGTAGTACCACGGGACACATTATGGGCCATAAACATACCTTAGTTTATACTTTACATACCGAATTGCTGACAGCATAAAAATTTAGAATTGGCAATATTTCAGTCACGGGCTGGTATCAAACTAATCCTAGTTAGGAATGAGAACAAATGGGTTTAGTAATTTACCTTTATAACACTTGACCAGAACAAAAATAAAACATTCCATTGAAAAATATAAATCAATAATTAATTAATTATTTACAATATAAATTTTATCACATTACAGTAAAAATATTACACAGCTAGTGATTTTCATATAAGAGTTTGCATCATTAACACAAAGTTGCAAACCACAGTTTCAACTTTAATAAAAAGAAGTATTATAAAACAACAATACCTAATAGAGAATTTGTCTTGAACTTCCAAAACTTATTGTCACCAAATTGTCTTTACACCAAAAACTACTAACTATGAGAGCAAAAAATCTCTTAGCGTTTTTGGCAGTGGCAAGTTATTTACATAACCCTCTCCCATATATTGTAAAATTGCATCTTTGCATACTATTTGAAGAGATTTCACTGAAAGAGAAAAAAATAGATTTGTATATTTTTGTTTGAATAGATTTTGATGAAACTTGAGCTAATTTTTATAGTTGAAAATCTGGAAGACCTGATGATGGACAACAAGACCACAGGGATTCTAAAGTGCATTTTTTTAGACTTGTGTTATTTGGTAATACAAACTTAAAGACAAAAAAACTTTTCCTGTCTTTTTATTGTTAAATTTTTAAATAACAGTTTAAATAAAATATTATTATCAGTTCTGTAAAAGTAAAATAGATTAAAACTATTAATTATAATGTAAAATTGTTAATATAGAATCTTTTAATAATTTTAAATGACAACTTATTCCAAAAAGACATAAGTACAAAGTTTGTTTAACAAATAAGATAAGGCTTGAAAAACTGACCTTACTAGTAGAGATAAAGAAATGCTGCTCAAACAAAAACTATTGATAATGACTGGCAATTACTAAAAAAATGGAAAATCTGGAGACTTGGAAGAGCTGATGATGGCCCACTTAAACTTTTAGAATTAGAGATAAAGAAATGCTGCTCTCTCAATAGTAACAGTAAAAAAATGCAAATCTGGTTACTTGGAAGCCCTGATGGATGATGCATCCTAGAGGTCTACCTAAACTATTAGAAATAGAGAAAGTAAACATTAACACTGGCCTTTCAAGTCTCTACAGCCATGTGCGATGGGAAAGTTTTAAGATTTACATACTAAATCTTTACACATTTCCTTAAGATGGCATGTTACACAAAATATAGTGTTTGTTATTGACAACAAAATTAAATAAAAGGAAAGACACTAACCTCCATACATTTGCACAATTTTAACTTGTTTAGTTGTCCCATACACATCAACTACTGCATGTAGAGGCCCTCTTTTATAGGGTATTGTCTTTGTACAAGCCCCTTGATCTTCACCATTTATTATAAAATGCATTTCTGCTAAATCTGGATCATCTTTGTGGTGTTTAATAACTGGTACAAACATAACTCCTATTCTACTGCCCGTGTCCATAGGTAGGATGCCTTGTTGACGACAATTTGGTTTTAAAAGTTTCTTGGAAATATACCCACGTGGAGTTTGTACAGAACGACCTTTTCCTATCACTGATTTATGGTTCAATTCTATTTCATGACGACCATTGGTTTGCTGTACAAGATCAATGAGTACATTATTTTGGGATTTTGATATTGGGAATATCCAGGACATACCTGTGTTTGCTAAATCTGGTAATGCATATTGGGGTAAACCTTTATCTCTCAGGGCAGCTGTCCTTGGATCTAGGAGCGTCAATCCAATTCGCATATGACCACTCCATCCACTCTCAGTTTTTTCAATTTCAACTAAAAATATTTCACCAGGCAGAAGAGGTTTCTCACTGAATGTAAGGCCATGCGCGAAGCTGGCCTTTCTGTAAGCAACTGTATTTTCTTCAAATAAAATAATATTGCAGCCGTGGTAACGGTGGAATCTAGACAACATCTTTAAGACATTTAATTGTTCTCAAAGAAATAATAAATACCTCTTCTAAGACAGTGGTAAGATAATAATATGTATCATGAATATAATTAAGGACACAGAAATAAATTAATGCAAATAGTGGAACCTCTGGAGAAACTATAATACCCACTTATTTATTTATTATAATCTAGTGAAACGGTGGCTCACTTTAAGTTTTGAAGTGAAAGACAAACTTATAAAACGATTACAGAAAATAAAAAGAGAAAACGCGATTACATCGAATGACAACGAAAAACATTCTCCCACATTTGGTCTTTTGTCTGTCAGTTAGTGTTCCCTATTTGACAGATATTTTTTGACAAGCAAAGGTCTCAATTATGGCACGGCATCTTTAAAAAAGAACAAAGGCTGCAATAAATAAATTATGGCATCTCAAATTGCTCCGTAGCAAAGACCCGTAGTATTATAATATTTATAATTATACTAACTTAGATACTTTTCTTTATCCAATTTGACTGTTTGATTTTGTACGATTTGTCCTTATAAGTTATAAGTAAAAGAAATGGCTTTATGGTCTAGCCCCTTTGCCTTCCATCAAAATAAAAATAATAAGATAAGAATACAAAATAAATTATTTAAGTTGTATTTAGTCATGAATTATTTAATTTAAATATTATTTTAATGTTGAATAATTTTTTTTTGTGTATGTAAATAGTTTTAATTAATTTAGTTGTAAATATAGAAGTAGTATTGTATTATTTATTTCAGATTCCTGAAAGTTTCGATACTAAATTTCGACAGATAAATGTAACTGAATAACGACGTGACACTGGCAGAAATGTACTTATCTTAGTACAATTGCCATCCAATAATAAAAAATAAAAAAAAAGGAAAAAGCGCGGGAAATCCTCGAATGTAAAGGCGGGTTTTTATAAATTATAATTTTGAAATATTGAAAATATTGTATATATCTTGTTAAATAATCGTGTAAATAGTCAAATAATAGTGTAAATAGTTAAAATTAAATATGCCGAAGAAGGGGCGTACTAAGAAACGCAAAAAAGATGAAAATGCAGAGATCGATATTACTGATGAAGATTCTTCTGAGTCTGACACAACAAAGATGGAAGAGGAAAATGAAGATAAATATAAAACTTATTTCGTTACCGACTATATGAGACGATACCCAGAAGATACTAGTGCCACTGAGTTTGTGGTATTTGTAGAATCATCAGATAGTTTGAAACCTATTGGAGCCAGGGACCTATTAGCATTATCACCAAGCCTTAAACGCTTTAATAAAGGAGTAAAATATCTACAATATATCAATAAATTCAAAATCGGAGTTTACTTTGAGAAAGCTGGTTTTGCAAATGCTTTTTTGAACAATCAGACATTTTTGAAAAATTACAAGTTTAAAGCAAGCATACCAGCCTCTTCTACAGAAGTTACTGGAATCATAAGAAACGTACCAACCCAAGTCTCTAATAAAAAAATATTTACAATATTACAGAGTAACAAGAAAATTATATGTGTCCGAAGATTTCTTAAAAAACTGAAAACTGAGGAAGGTTTTGTTTTACAACCCACTCAAACAGTTGCCATCACATTCGCAGCCTCAATACTCCCCGAGCATGTGGAGCTTAATGGTTGGAGACACAATATAACACAGTATGTACCACCTATCAAGCAATGTTTCCAGTGCCTAAGGTATGGTCACCTAGCTAAATACTGTAAAAACACTATTAAATGCTCCATATGTAGTGAAAGCCATAGTTTCAAACAATGTACAGTGCCGGCAAAAGACGCTACTTGCTGTCATTGTAAAGGTAATCACATATCAATATCAAGTCAATGTCCCATAAAACAAAAAATGATTACAGAAAACAGAAACAAGTACACGCCAGCTCCGTTTGCAAATTTATTAGATACAAAGAATTTTCCATCCCTTAGTTACAGTAACAGAACTAAAAAAGTAGATTTATTATCTCTGCTCAATGCTGATGATAAATCATTAAATTTATTAGTAGAAAGTATTGTTAAAATAATTTCATTAAATAAAAATAATGAAACGTCGATTTGCACAAAAAATGTATTACAAGTTTTAACCGACACATTCAGTAATAAAAACATCAATAATCCAAATTCAACTCAAATAGTCTCAACATAGTTCAGTGGAACGCTCAAAGCCTATTATGCAATCGTCATATTTTAACACAATTTCTTTACCAAAAATCAATTCATATAGCTTTGATCTGTGAAACTTGGTTAAAACCTACTCAGAAATTAAATATTAAGAATTATTCTATTGAATGCAATGATTGTGGAAATGATCATAATGGGGTTGCCATTATGATTCATAATGACATTCCATATGAGAGAATCTCCACACAGTTTGATAACTCTATACAAAATTTAGTAGTCAGAATAAAAATTAAAAATCAATTTTTATCAATAGCAAGTATGTACTGTCCAAAATACAGTATTCCACATTTTACAAAAAAAAAATTTCAGGATTTTTTAAATAGTATTTCCAAACCAGCTCTGATATCTGGTGATTTTAATGCACACCACACTATATGGGGTTGTAATTCTATAGAACCACGTGGCAGAGATATACTTGACTGTATAGATAATAGTGAAATGGTTTTATTGAATGATGGTCAAGTCACTACAGTTGGTAGTGATATGTGGCGACCAAATGGTTTGGATCTGACCATGGTCAGTTCTTCTATTGCTTTATCTTGTGAGTGGTGGGTTCATGACGATCCATTGGGCAGTTATCATCTACCAACAATGACAAATATTACCTTGAACAATTCCCATTATATTTCCCCCCAAAGTAATAAATATTCTCACACTAATACAAGATTAGTGAATTGGGATATGTACTTTGTAAATATAAATAATATGTTAAAAGATTTTTCTATGAACACTACTGATCCCATGGAATGTTATAACAGTTTTTGTGAAATTTTATCAAGTGCAACTGAAAGGTCATTATTTAAGAAAGTTCCAAAAAATCCAAAAAATTCTATTCATAATAATAACAAACCCCCAAAACATATTTCAGTTCCCTGGTGGAACGAGAGTTGTGCTACAGCAGTTAGTAAAAGCAAAGAAGCTTATGTAATATTTAAACGAAATCCCAATCAAATAAATTATATAAATTTTAAAAAACTACAAGCTTTGAAAAAACTTGTCATTAAGCAAGAAAAAAATAAAAGTTGGCATCTTTTTTGTTCTGAAATTACCAGAACTACCTCAATTTCCAAAATATGGAATACAATGCGTAAATTTAATAAGAGGTTTACAAATAGAAAGCAACTTCCCATCTCAGAGACTTCCTGGGTCAACAAATTTCTAGAAAAATATACTCCAGACTTTGTTGAAATTCCTTTTACAATAAATTACACACCTATTAACCCTAGTAACTCTTATCTTGTTGACCCATTTACTATCACTGAATTAAATTCAGCATTGAAATCACGCAAAGATACTACTTGTGGACTAGATGGTATATCATATAAAATGCTTCGTTACCTTGAATATGATAATCTAAATATGCTCTTAAATATTTTTAATTCATTATGGCATACTTCTCTTATACCAGAACAATGGAAATCTGATTGTTTAATTCCAATATTAAAGCTAGATAAAGATATAAATTCCATAAATTCATATCGTCCTATAACCCTGACATCATGTGTGGGAAAGATTTTTGAACAACTATTAAAACAACGTTTAGAGTTCTATATAGAAAGTAATAATATATTATCAAGTAATCAATTTGGATTTCGTCGTGGCCATTCTGCCCGTGAGAGTATTGCTCATCTTTACATTGACATTCAAACTGCTCTCCAACAGAAAAATCATCTTGTTTGCATCTTTTTTGATATTACTGGTGCTTTTAATAATGTTAATGTTAATATTCTCTGCTCTATATTGACTTCAATAGGTTTACCTGTAAAACTTGTAAGGTGGATATATGAATTTCTCAATCATAGAAAAGTAAGTGTCAAAGTAGACAATAATTTACACGGACCTAGATACTCACATAAAGGTGTCTGTCAAGGAGGAATCCTTAGCCCTTTGTTATATATACTATACATACATAGGCTCAATGAAATCTTAGGTGATGAGGTGCGAAATCTACAATTTGCTGATGACTTAGCAATATACTGTAAGGGTAGAGATTTGAATGACATTAATAATAAATTAAATATTGCATTGAAAAAGTTATATGCTTATTTTTCCTATTTAAACCTAGATGTAAATACCACCAAAAGTAATGTAATAATTTTTAAATATAATAAAACACATGCTTCTAGAATAAAGTTACTTTATAATGGAAATCAGCTACCTGTAGTATCTAGTACAAAATTTTTGGGTGTCCTATTTCAGCAGAATTTGACCTGGAATAAATATGTCGATTGTATAATAGAGCGAGCACTAAAAGCTACCAACATTCTTAGATCTTTGGTCGGAACTCATTGGGGTGCTGATCCAAAAATATTGACAACACTGTATAAAGCATTAGTCAGAAGTCACTTTGATTATGCTTTTTTTTGTTATGCTTCTAAAGCAAAATTAATAGATAAAATTGAAAAAGTTCAAAATAAAAATTTAAGACTAATTTTAGGAACTATGAATACTTCTCCAGTAAACTCAATGCAAGTTGAGTGTAATATACCTCCAATTTATATTCGTTTTGAACATTTAAAATATAAATTTCTTATAAAATTTCTTAGCAATAATCATAATAATAGTCTTCTGACAAAATTAACTTCTTCTAATTGTGATACTTTCTTGTGTACAAATCTTCCTGAAATAACAAAATTCAATAATCTTTACAACATTTATCAAAGTACTAACTGGCCTTGTTACTCTGGAAGCTATGAAAGCAAATTCTGTAAAATGAATATAGTAATAGATCGGACTCTGACCAATAAATATGAAGTATATGACAAATTATCTAACTGGAATGAACACAGACAAGTTTATACTGATGGAGCCAAAAATTCCAACAATGTCTCTATGGCTTTCTATAATCCTGCGACACAAATGGGGCATGGTTTTAAATTGCCTGAAATAACCAGTATTTACACTGCCGAAGGCATGGCAATTCTGATGGCTTTAAACTATATAGAACAAACAGAACATAATAAGTGGGTTGTTATTACTGATAGCATGAGTATACTTTTGGCTCTGTCCAATCCATCTTATAAATCTGACATTCCCTACTTTATTTATGAAATTCGAGAAAAATACAATAAAATGGACACATTACAAAAAACAATAATTTTTTTTTGGACGCCTTCGCATATCGGTGTTCATGGCAACGAAAATGCGGACACACTCGCTAGACATATCACAAACATATCAATTAATGTTCCAATAAAAAACGTTAAACTACCAGTAACTGACTTGTTAGTATTAACAAAGGAAATAATAAAATCAAAATGGGCACAAAATTGGGCCCTTACATCCCAACAGAAAGGGAAATGGTACAGGCAGATAAATTCAAGTATAAGTAAACCCTGGTTTAATTCTGGCCAGTTCCTTAACAGAAAATTTTATAGTACAATTAACCGTTTGCGAATTGGACATGGTAAATTTAATGAACACTTACACAGAATGAAAATGATAACTTCTGATACTTGTACATACTGCAATTCAAACGAATCACAAACATTACAGCATATCTTCTTCAACTGTTCAAATTTCATCATTCAAAGAATGGCTTTAGCAGGACAACTTTTAACAATATACAAGAAACCCCAGTATGTACCGCGCGCATTACAGGAACTACTGAAAAACACAGAAACATTTAAACCTATCTATGAGTTTATCTCCACAACTGTGGAAAGTATTTGAGAAGTTTTGGTTGGAGTTGGATTTTTTTTTTTTTTTTTTTTTTTTTTTTTTTTATTGGATGGCAATTGTACTAAGATAAGTACATTTCTGAGTGAAATGTAAATAAACAAGAATGACCACAGACAATAAGCATATGATATGAGCATGATATCACAGAAGGAAAATTGTATATCAATCACTGACTTCTGAATAGAGGTCAGTGATATTATCAAATACGACTTAACCGGATTGACATAAAAGACTTGGCTACGCCTTTTATACTCGTAAAGAAGATAAAATTTTATTATTAACCAATGACTAGGCTATGCCTTAACTAATATTATAATGAAGTAAAAAATATACTCGATATAGTTCTTCCTGGATTGACAAACAATAGACTTGGCCTCGCCTTATTTACACGAATCTATGAATAAACAAATAACCTCAGATCAACAAATAACCAATGACTAGGCTATGCCTTATTATTATAATACATAAAAATTAATAATAAGAAGACTTGGCTGTATGGGTAAACCCCTTTGCCTTCCATGAAAATGGAGAATGAGAAACAAAAAAAAAAAAATAAATTATTAAAAAAAGAATGGTAGCCGGCAAAGTTTTATCTCGTATTTTTGCACCTGTTTTTCGTTCCTCGTATTTAAGAAGATCGTCATCGATAATTTGTTGTGTAAATTACGGAGAAGTAAAGCAATATTATACATTATCAAACAAGCATTCACTTTGTAACCTAACTTTGTCATTTCCTATACAAAAACTTGACTACAGGTGAGACTATACTATGTTCTTAATATTGTATGATGCTTATGGAGCCCTATAAGCCATTTGAGATTGAGGATTTTAAATATTAAACTGCAGAATAAAATCCCATTTCGGTCCAAGTTTTCCCCGCGTTTTATTGCTTTTGTTATTATCCTGTCTCTTTCACCTGTATGCCTTCCTCTCTATAATTTTCTGTGCTGACAGTGCTGTCTTCATGACTCGAAGAAAATCTGATTGACAGATTTGTAGCGATTTCGTTGCTATTATTTGGTTTAATATTACAAATAATTTTAAATTATTATTTGAAATTAAAATATTATTTAAATAACTTAATAACTAGGTACCCATTTCATATCAATGTACAAATGGTAGGTGTATTTATATTGCTAGCCTTATACACAATTTAAATTAGGAATCTGTTGACTTAATAATTATCATAACAAATCCTATAGGTATGCAAAACACTCCTGTATTATAATCAAAGACTAACAAAATACAGAACTTATACATACATACATCATTAGTTCATTGGATTATGCTTCACTGTTATCTTGATAACTAGTTTACAGATCTGCCATTTGAATGTAGTGAATGTTATAAAGTGGTCCATACATTGTGTAATGGCATTTATTCATACATTCATTAATATCTTTATGTGACATTGTTCTTTAATGGTTTCTAATAAGTTAATTGAAATGTCTAAAATTGGCATGTTTATTGAAGTATTGTGTTTTATATTATTTCATGTTGTGTGTTCCAGTCAAGGTTTAACAATGGGAGCTCTGAGCCCCATGGACCCATCCTCTTATTCCAGACCTGGTAATTATGCAATAATATTTTATTTATAAAGGCACAATCTTGAGTAATATCTTCACCTGGCTTTCACCATTCACCATATTTAAAATTTCTTGAGTTCCCAATTTTTCACATATATTTTTAGTGAGGAGTCCTTAGATCCCAGTTAAAGAATTTAATAAGAATTTTGTAAAAATTATAATTTATAATATCCTCATTTGAAAAAGCTTAATAATTTATAATTTCTTTCTTATGCCCAAAATGTGTGAATATTGGAATAAATATTTTATTACCAATTATGGAGGCCTGAACTTTTTAAGGCAATCTGAATTAATTCATATGACCATATAACTAATTTGATGTTCTGTCGGGTATAGGTACTTATATTCACCAAAAATAAAACATATATCCAGATATATTACATTTTCTGAAATGAAATAAATATTTGTTAATATTATTATGGAACTCTCTGGAACTATGGACCTTAAATATTAATAAATTAAAATATCTTATTGTTACAGAATTAGCTATACTAAAACATGTGTCCCTTAAACTAAATATAGATTTTGAACAGAAAGTATTGAAAGGAAATGCTTTATTAAGTTTTGAAATATTACAAGAAATTCGTGAAGTGGTAAGTATACAAATACATTTTATCTTGACAATGTCCACTTGAATTATTTCATAAGTGTTAACTATCTATTTTGAATGTCTATAAGGTGACAAAGTTTATCATTTCAAGTGACATGTTATTTATTAAGTCTTGAGATATAATAAATAATAATAATAAAAGTGTAAGATGACAGGTCACATCTAGTAAATAAAAGAGTGCTGGTTGACCTGTCTAACTGGCCACTCATATGAACTTTTTGGATGTTTCTTGGCATCTTAAGAATTTTTAAAACCTTAAAAATAGAATTTCAATATATTAATCCAAATATTAATTAGATATTGTTGTCTTCTAAGTCTGTGCAAGAATTCAGTATTCTGTAATTTCTAATATACCGTGTTGTCACATTGTTCATACTTATAAAATCAAATGAGCCATGGTGGCTGTAAATGTTCTAAATAATAGCTTTCCGCCCCCCGCCCATGGATATTTTCAAACAAAATAAAATATAGCCTATATAACTCAGGGATATCGTAGCTTTCTATTTGTGAAAGAAATTTTACAATCGGTTCTGTAGTTTGAGATATTACCCCCTACATACAAAGTTCAAAACTTTACCCCTTTATAATTTATTGTAATAGATACCAAGAATTAGGTCACCATGTAAAAATGTCCATGACTCTCCAGTCGCGAAAATAGCGCCTTACATTAACCCCACTAGTTATTTTTTTATTTCAAAAATATAGCTTTTACTGTCACTAGACTAGTTATATTATATGCTAGTCAAAATTAGTACAAAATTTGGTATGGATGTTTTGAGTAGATAAAAAAAGATCGCTATAAAATCTATCTATCTATCATCATGACTTTTATCCCAAGAGGGGTAGGCAGAGACTACTTATTCTATATAAAAGATTCAGATATTACAAAAGGGTAATCTATTGTTTCAGTTACTAGATGTTCGAGACCAGATTATACAAAAGGTGGAATTAGAGGATGGAACCCCACTCTCATACAAAGTGGATGGTCTTGTTGATAACTTTGGTTCTAAACTGACAGTTGAAATACCAACTCCTATAATGCCAGGTGCTAAGTAAGTCGCGTATAATATCAAGTTATAGGCTTAATGGGTGCGGGAGGATTGCGGGCCTAACGCAGATCAAGTGTAATTGGTTATCGATTTGTGCCAAACTCCCATAGCCACTTTCCACCAAGGAGATGGCGAGTCACAAGTTGTCCTGTGTAAAAACTGTTTTAAATGAGTGAGAGTCTGTGCCTCACTTGGCCTGCCTGACTATTTTGTAGAACTGGCAATTACTGGGGTCTATTGTTGAAAATAGTTTCATTGACTTTTGTGATGCCCATCCAATACAAAATATGTAAATGCTATAGTTTCAAGGTCTAATATTAGAACATAGTGGTTTCATAGATGCTTGCCAGATACATTTTTTATATAAAACACCTGTCATTGTAGGTAAACCACTGAGAAAGTAGCACTCCCATGGTCCGCGCGGGTGAGAGGGACGAGCGTGATTCTGCCATACACGATACGAAGTTTCACGCGATATATCTGTGGTCGACGTGATCCACCTCAAAAATTTCAGGGTTCAAGCTATCCTCATACCAAATTTCATCAAAATCAAAACCTACCCGCTAAAGCCCGAGGTAAATCGCATCGACAACAGACACATCGAGCGAAACCTCGCATCGTGTATAGCAGAATCACGCCCGCCCCTCACCCCTCATGGACATTGTAGTGCTACTTTCTCAGCGGTTCACCTATAGATCACTGCTCTTGCAAAATAATTGTAACATGTGTATTTTTATATTCAGGATCTACTTTAAGTGAAAGATTTTAGAATAAATAAAATTTTCTTTCCCCCCAAGACCGTACAAGAATACTGCAGAGACATTCCAGAAGATTTCATTAAGGGAATTGAACACCTATATCACTGATTCGTGTGGACCAATATTGCTTGAAACTATCAAGTCTAATTGTAGATGCAATAATATCTTTAATATACGAAAAGGAAACTATTCATTTGACCGAACTGGGCATGAGTTAGTAGAGCCTGAATATAAAAAAGTTGTTAGAATAATGACAGGTTTTTTGTATTTAAAATTTTATGTTATACTAGCTTTGTCCATGGAAGTTTTTGAAATGTGACATAGAATTCAGTCATCCAATTATCTCTGTGCCAAAAATCATGTCCCAATGATGTAAAATTTGCTTTAGTTTTTGTGTAGATTAGTAGTATTTGAGCATCATTTTAGTTGGTTTTAATATTTTTGTAACAGATGTTGACAGCACATGTATGTAGAATCTTCTTCACAAATATAAGGCAACATACAGCTCCCGGGAAGTATATAATGAAACTGGCCTCTATCCTGTATCTATACTTAACTAGAAATTAAATACCTCCATAATATGTCACAAGTCACAATCCATATTGGCAAGATAAATTCATTTGCAATATTTGAATATCTATTAATACAATACAATAAACAATTCAAAAGAAAATAATAATATAAGCTTTTCTTTGATGTCCATTGAGAAGTTTTACCTTTTCCTCTGAACCCTTGGGTTTTTTGTGTATTTTTTTTATTCTTCATAGGTTACCTTACAGCTCAGGTAAGGAAGTCTTCCTCAGCCACTGAATTTTTAAGGCTATACCTAACGAGTGGCCAGCTCTGTTGAGGTATGTAGGTAGAAAAGCCTCTTTGTACAGTTTGTCTGATAATTTACATAGATTTTTAAACCATTGGGTGTAGGAATCGAACCCGCTACTTTTTAGTTGCGAGCCGACGTCTTACCCACTTGACCACCGACTCCCCTTTATTTATTATTAACAAAATCTACACTCTATTTTTAAAACGTATGTTTATATTTCAGTTTAAATATAAGGGTAATTTACACTACATCCCCGTCAGCGTCTGCTTTACAATGGCTAGACCCGAATCAGACCTCAAGCAAGAAATATCCTTACCTATTTAGTCAATGTCAGGTAAATATACTTTTTTTAGGTTCCGAACATCTCCAATGAAAAAACGGAATCTCTTATTTATAGGATTACTCCTGTGTCTGTCTCTGTCCGTTCGTCCGCCCGCTTTCATAGCATATTTATTCCGAATCTACAGGACGAAAAATGGTGAAACATATACATATAGGTATAGAGTTTCATGACCCAACGGAGCGTAAATAATCGAATTTCGATTTTGGATGGAATATTTAGTTTAAAACGTAAAAAAAATATTTTTCAAGTGCATCAAGTGACTTTCGAATGAAAGTGCTTGTTATAAGGAATACAAGTATATTTTTTTTATAATATTAAATTATATTAAAGAAAATATAGTACCAAAAATGACCGTTCCCCACTTAGAGGTCTTCATAAAGTCATTAACTATTAGAGATAGTCAAATGCTGCTCAAATAAACACAAAAAAGAAAAATCTGGAACATTCGTAGAGCTATTAGAGATACTTAAAAATATTTAGTATTTCAGTAACACTGGCTTTGCACAACGCCATTTTTTTTTGTGAATGTAACCACGAGCAGAAGTTCTTCTTCTTTTGATATTATGGCAACAGTGCTGACTTATCGTCGCAATTCTGCCAATGTCCAGTGTTTAATCTTGTATAATAGTATGCCGATAAATCGGTAGCTAAGATTATCCCGCCGACTGTGATATGTCTTATTAATCACTGACTAATCACAACCATCACAGCGCGGACGGGATTAAACCGGATTCCCCATCATGTGGAATCCAGAAGTTATCATTATTTTATTACCATTTTTTTTCAGTTGATTATTGATAATCTGAAAATCATCATGAATTTGGGCTCTATGTTATTTTTCAGCCAATACACGCTCGGTCCATTATGCCATGTCAAGACACGCCGTACGTGAAGTTCACGTACGATGCCGAAGTGACGGCGCCCGAGGAGTTCACGATATTAATGAGCGCCATAAGGAATGATACA
Source organism: Nemapogon koenigi (assembly GCA_963924495.1). Taxonomy (NCBI): domain Eukaryota; kingdom Metazoa; phylum Arthropoda; class Insecta; order Lepidoptera; family Tineidae; genus Nemapogon; species Nemapogon koenigi. Next base: position 8,184,728 of record OZ004646.1, read on the forward strand.
TGCGAAATGGTGAGCAGTGGCAAGAAGACGAGGTTCAATCAGCCGACACCGATACCGTCGTATTTGCTGGCGATCGCTGTCGGTGTACTCGAGGCTAGGAGACTTGGGCCGAGGTAGGTACGGTGCTCGTGTGAAAGTAATACCCATCGGGTGATTGGAGAGAGTTTAGTATTAGTACGCATATGATGTTGCATCCCGAGACGATGTTCTACATCCTACTAATATTATTTATAAACGCGAAAGTTTGTGAGGATGGATGGATGTTTGTTAATCCTTCACGCAAAAACTACTGGACGGATTTTGATGAAACTTTACAATGTTATAGCACATACATCAGAATAGATCTGTAGCTACCATATTTGGTTATTTTTTTAAATGTTTGTAATAGACCGAATCAGGTTTTTAGGGAAAGAAAGATTGCCCGGGAAATTGGGAAAAACTGACTGCTTTTTTTAATGGATTTTTTGTATGAACTCCAGACCATAATATGTTGATATATGGGCTCCACGGGCGGAAAGTTAATAAGAAATAAATAATAATTGCATGGCTTTATTTAAAAAAACTGTGGCAGCCCGTGAAGAAAAAAAAATTATGGGGACTGACTCGATTTTACTTCTTCTTCTTCTTCTTCTTTTGATGAATGGCAACAGTGCCGACTTATCGTCGCAATTCTGCCAATGTCCAGTGCTTAATACTGTGCAATCTTGTTACAGGGGCAATGTACAGTTTTAGTATATGTTCACAAATGCCAGAGAAAGTTTTTCAGGTGACAGTGTGCGGTTTTGCCCTTGTGATTGGTTACAATGTGGATAATGCACTTAAATAAATATACTTAAATTATCTGGTATTAATATCTTGAATTCCCGTTGAATACTCTATCTAAACAGGACAACACAAACAAAAATGATTAGTCAACACAAACAAGACACACCTGTTAGTCCAGACACAAAAGTCCAGGATGCCTTCCACCATTAGACAGACTGTTTAATAATAAAAATTATATATAAGGTGCTAAAATTAATTTACATTACATTTACAATCTAATATTATATTTATGAATATATTTAGCAATTAAAAGTACTATTTTAGGTCTATCCATAGACAGTAAAGGAGAAAAATTGGAGGGGAGAGGGACTTCAGGAGGTAAGTTATCATAAAGAGATGTGGAATATTTAGAGCAATTAAAGAAAATGTGGTCCAAGGCGCCCTCGTCCAGCCCGCACTCACAGATGGAAGAGTCCTTGATTCTAAGTTTGGTCAAATGGACTGGAGTGCAGCAGTGACCAAGGCGCATCCGACACACAGTTGCAGTAACTTGTCTATTAAAATTCTGAAAGAAATAAAACCATGGCTTTGGGGGAATACTAGGTTGAATGGCAAAGTAGAAAGAACCTTTCGTGGTAGCACTCTGTCTCCATTCAGCATTCCAGGAAAAAAACATATCATTTTTTGCTATAGGCAGTAAATCCATACAATGAACAACATAATAATCAGTACTTCCACACACAACTGCATCCTTAGCATAACCATCAACTGTCTCATTCCCAGTGATACCACTATGTCCAGGTATCCAAACCAGGGTAATATTTATGTCTTTTAAGAAACAATTGTATAATAGGTTTTTTATTTCGTGAATGACTGTATGTCCAGAAGAAGCACCAAATGGGCCAGCCATAATTGATTGCAGGCAGCTTTTGGAGTCCGAGCAAATGATTGGTTGCCTGACAGAGTTTGAAATACATAAGCTAATTGCCTCAAGTATCGCCGTGGCCTCACCAGTGTACACAGTCGCCTCAGGGGGCAATTTCTGGCTAAGTATAATGTTGAGACTGGGTATCCACACGGCCAAGCCCACACATCCCTCTCTTGACAGCTTTGAAGCATCCGTATAAATGGGGACCCCATGGGGCCAATGCTGGGACAGAGCTGCATTGAATTTTCTATTTGCTGCAGGACACTCCCTGTCTATGCCGATGTTTGTAATAATGTTAGGCTTAAAGAATAGAGCCCCGTATTCAGACTCAAATATAGGGTTCTTGCAGGATTGTCTAATTGGCACCCCTATTGCCATGATCTTTGTATAACTATTCAGCAAGCAATACCTCTTATTAGACCAATATTTCAGATGTTTCATTTTATTCAGAGAGTAAAGCCTTTCATGAAGAGGGTGTTTTTTAATGAGGAACTTTTTGAAGTAAAATTTGTCAGATAGCTGTTGCCTACGCAAATGAAGAGGGGGATCAACGCATTCCACCTGCAATGCATTCACTGGAGAGGAGCGCATAGCCCCGAGAATCAAGCGGAGGCTTCTAAATTGTAGCTTATTTAGTTTTGTCAATGCAGCTCCATTGCAAGGCTCAAGTAAGAATGAACCATAGTCAAGATGGCTCCTTATGATTTTAACTGATACAAGGTTGTCGAAATAATATTTGACAGTGGCGTAAAACTTCTTTGTTACCATTATAATATTGAGCATAAAACGTCGGATCTTCGTCAGATTAAATATAAATGATTTGCACTATGATGGTTGTGATTAGTCAGTGATTAATAGGACATATCACAGTCGGCGGGAACATCTTAACTACCGATTAATCGGCTATTGTTACTGTGACGTCTATAATACTTGACATTGTCAAATCATTGATGAACATTTGTGGAGCCATTATAAAATAAGAAGAGAAGTGTATGGTCTTGGTTGAATATATTTGGCCTCAATGATGTTATGTATCAACATCATTAAACAACTTCCATATATCACAAAAGTTCGGAGCATTGTGTCTTAAATTCTATATTATAAAATCGAACATACGTCTTACCTTACACCATTTACACCCAAAGTTTAATTGTTATACTTAGACTACACATACAGCCATTTTTTTCTTAATAGTTGCATAATGTACTATTATAACATTCACAGATCAATAGTATGGTCGGAAAAGGAGGAAGTGGACCGGGCCGCGTGGGAGTTTTCCGAGACAGAAAAGTACTTGAAAGCGGCCGAGAGACTCTGCGGTCGGTACGAATGGACCCAGTACGATTTGTTAGTGTTGCCACCCTCGTTCCCGTACGGTGGAATGGAGAATCCTTGTTTGACATTCGTCACGCCTACTTTGCTGGTAAGTTATGCTTGGACTGTCTATCCTGTATAGATTGAAAGGACGTGATGATTCATATATTTTCATTATAAGAATCCTAAAAACATGCTAATGCTGACTGGATATTTAAATTCTCCAAACAGCACAAAAAATATGCAATCTAAGTACATATACAAATAAATAAAAGCATCTATATGTTATTTCAAAATTAGTACCAATGATACTAAAGCATAAATTACGGTTTTTTTAAATTATTGTCTGTTTGTTCAGAATTGGCTCGGAAATAACGGAATTATTTTTTATGAAACTTTAATGGATCATAGTGAGTATTTAGAATTAAAATCTGCATTTCGATTATATTTAGGGTTCTGAAGTGGATTGGGCTCAGCAGTGGACGAAACCGGGACCGAAAGCAAAGTCTGAAATAAATGCAAACAATTTGCGGTGCGGAACCCGTAAGATAACTTTCATTTCAACGTATTTTTTTTATCAGGCAGGTGACAGAAGCCAAGCGGACGTAATAGTTCACGAGATCATGCACAGCTGGACTGGCAATCTGGTTACGAACCGCAACTTCGAACACTTCTGGCTCAACGAGGGGTTCACCGTGTTCCTAGAGCGAAAGGTTGCCGCTTCATTGATCGCCGACCCTGAGGAGGCGAGGAAGACTCGAGATTTTAATAGCATACTGGGGTTGCAGGAGCTGAATGAAACCGTTAGTTATATTTTGTATGTATAGTATTTTTGGAGGGTCTAGCGTTACCGTGTCGAGAAGTTTTGTATTGAACAGCACTGTTCGTCAGATACGGGATACGGGCAACAGCTGTCAGAATTCTATAAAAAATAATTACACTAGTCTCTATCTAATCTCGGTAACGCGCCAAAGCGCGCTTCTCCCTACTTCCTGTGACACAATTCAGTCAAATTCACGAAATTAGTCCCACGGTCCCACCCAATGTCACTCATATATTGAGAACGATGTTACGCATCGACAATTCGGCATGTAAAGTGAAATAGTTATTTATATTTTTCAAAGATAAAGCTATTTTAAGAAACTAATTTGATTACAGACCCTTAAATGTTATCAGATAACATGACATTCCTCTCCTAAATTAAGGAAGGAAAGAAAGCTGTGGTCCATCGCTCGATATAGTACCACTGATGGTTCTCAGAAACACATACACCATGCTGAGGAGGTGTGTCATGTTATCTGTAAACTACTCTATTAGCTTTTGCCTCGAACTCTATCGATGTATATGTGGGTCTTTCTATCTATCTCTTGCCCTTCCGCCGCTCAATTTCTAAGTATGTTTATACCAACTTTCATCAAAACCGTTTCAGCCGTGTTTGAGTATCAGATATCAGAAAGTACAGTGGGTACAACGCACTGAGCTTTGCCGCTGTGAAGTTAGTAACGAAAGCTGCACATTACGAGTTTCGCAACCAACTCAGAGCGGTAAAGATACGCCTACTACTTTGACGTAAATTTCAATACTAATCCTAAAATCCTGAGTTATCGTTGCGATGGCGACAGTAGCGACAATTTTATTTAAATTGAATGCTACTCGATTTAAGTAAAATTGTCACTGTTGCCTTTGCAACAGAACTGAATTCAGATGTACAATTTGTATATTACATTCACAGTTGAGCTGTTTCACAGATAAATCTCCTCGGTAAATCGAATCCGTTGAGCCAACTCGTCGTCGATCTAAACGGTGTCCACCCTGACGATTCATTCTCGCGGGTACCATACGAGAAGGGATCGCTATTCCTACGATACATTGAGGATCTTGTCGGCGGGGCCGGTAAGGGGTTTTTTTAAATTTTATGTTCCTAATCCACATTTCAGATTAAAGATGAGTTGGGAATAGATAGTCCGTTGACCAGTTTGGTCGTGGACTTAAAGTCGGTACATCCGGACGACGCTTTCTCGACGGTACCGTACGAGAAAGGGTCCCTGTTTTTGCGAGTTTTGGAGGAGATGACCGGCGGCCCTGGTAAGGCTGAATTATTTGTTGTTCTAGCTAATTTTTGTAAACGTGTTCTGGTCTGCAGGATCAAAACATTGTAAGTAGATAAATATGTAATCATTTAAGAAAAATAGACATGAAAAACAATTCAATGGATAAGGTCAATATGAAGTTTGTCAAGAGATGGCGCCGTAGTCGCGATTTTCCAAAAAAATTAGTAAACATAGTAAATACAATTCGGTTCAAACTAAAACTTATTTCGCGTCCATTTATCATTTCAATATTTAAACTAAATTTTGTGCCATAAACAACAATCCAATGACTAAATACTCCACAACGAACGTCACTGTAAAGTTGCATGCATATGGGCATATGGCCAATTCACTGAATATTTTCACTAGCGCGATACAGGTTACTTATTGAGGCAGTAGCGTTATCTATCCATGAGCCGCTACCCTGGCAAGCACCCGTTCATCTCATTCCTAATTTCACACGACCCGCAAATATCACAAACGTCATTGGCTAAATTAGGATAACATTATGGTTTTCTAATAATATAATATTTGCAATAATAACATAATTGTATTCTCTTTTCACAGCTGTCTTCGATAATTTCCTTCGTATGTATTTACAAGAGTTCAAGTTCAAGTCTCTGGACACTGATCAGTTTAAATCATATTTGTTGGACTACTTCAAAGATAACAGGGATCTTCATAGTCTGGATTGGAACTCATGGTTGTACTCGCCGGGAATGCCGCCGACGGTACCGAAGTAAATATCTGTTTTATGGTATTTAATCTTTAGTAAAGCAGATAACTTTCTGATCTTGATAATTTTTTGCCAGTGAAAACTGTGCTGTGCTGCGCTTCGCTAATCGAAAGAAATAATTCTAATGTAACTATAAAGCTAGGTAATATTATAGGCCATTCATATTTATATTATTTCTGCATCACTATACCAGTAGACGATATACTGAAATGTTACATTGTAAACTCTGCTTGGATAGAGTTTCTAAAACTGTGTTAGCATTTTTCTGTAGGTACTTGTCTTATTTGGTAAACGATATATGCGTGTCTTATTATAAAAAAAATTACTAAGGGAATCAAACCTGTAATAACAAATGTTCCATTGGATTACAGTCGAGTTTTCTGGCGATAGATTCGCCACCTATCGAAAGGCTAAAATTATCAAAATGAGGGGATTTAGGTGAAAAAGTTCCTTTTCAGCGTAAGAATAACGAATTTTATTTTATTCATGTTGTATTTCAGTTACGACGCTACAATGACTAAAGCCTGCAGTCACTTAGTGGCGTTTATGATGCGCGAGAATTCATCTGCACTCAGTTATGAAGATATCAAATCGTTCACACCACATCAAGTCATACATTTCCTACAACAACTCTTAGACGGAGAAGCATTGCCCTTAGATAAACTTAAAGTGATGGGAGAGACATATCAACTCAGTGTGAATAAAAATACAGAAATATTGTACCGGTGGCTTCGATTGTGTATTAAGAGTCGCGATGAAGCAAAGCTGAGCGATGTGTTCAATTTTATCAACTCACAGGGTCGAATGAAGTATGTAAGGCCAATATACAGGGATTTATACTCGTGGGAAAAGGTTAGGAGTCTAGCGATCCAAAACTTTATGGACAATGAACCATATATGATGCATGTGTCTGCATACACATTGAGAAAGGATTTGCATCTTAGTGATTAATTTGACATTGGAAAATAATGATGAATATTATTCTATTTTATATTTGATTAATTGTATAATTAATGAATTTATTGCAATTATTATATATTTACTGTAGTTTAGTTTATAGTTTAGTTATATATATTTTTAGTTTAGTTGTATAGTTACTTACATTTTGTATTCATATTTACAATTTTAAAGTATGATTAAATTGATTTGATTTAATGTGATGGCTTTTTCTTGTGAGAACTCCCCTCATAACGTTTATCCCATATGTGAATTAGTGATAATATTAATATTATTTTATTTGCCATAGTTTTGACATAAGATGCCCTTGGCCAACGGCCCTTAAGGACCATTGCTCTCAGCCATCTTGTATCTGCCAAAAATATGGCAAATCTCAGTTAATCCTGGAAAGTTGAGTTTATACAACATTTCATTACCACACAGTTGATACTTTATTATTTAAGAGTTCTAAATAGCCATAGTTTTCAAAACGAAAAGCAATGCTCGTTTTGAAAACTACGGCTATTTAGAACCCTATATAATAAAAATATGGCACAATCAAATTTAAAATAATAACTATCAACTGTGAGGTAAGGAAATGTTGTATAAATAAATTCAACTTTCCAGGATTAAACTGAGATTTGCCATATTTTTGACAGTTATAAGATGACCTTGACTAACGGCCCTTAACCGAACGGTGCTGTTTATCAGTGCTGACTTATCGTCTCAATTCTGCCAATGTCCAGTATTTAATCTTGTGCAATAGTATATATGCCGTATATACTGTATATGCCGATAAATCGGTAGTTAAGATTATCCTGCCGACTGTGATGTCTCATTAATCGCTGACTAATCACAGCGCGGACGGGATTAAATCGGATTCCCCATCATGCCATAACGAGACGCGTGTGTCTGCCGCCATGACAGGACGTGGTAGGACGTGGAATCAATTACTTCACATTTTTTTATGTGTAAGTTAAATACTATTTTATTTTCGAACATGCTGTTTTCACATCTGGCAACCCAACTATCATTTGGCTAAAAAGGACTAGCATCCAAGCCATTAATATAATAAATAAAAAAAACATAACCTAAAAGATTTAATTTAAAGTGTTTTTGTTATTATTAAAAATATTAAATTAACTTCACAGCAATAATCACAAACTAACTACATTTTGAGAAAATGACAGCTGCGAAACGAGTCCAGGTTTGTACATTCATTGCTAGATTAATACTATTTCTAAATATAAAACATTTGTTTATATTTCCCAAAGAAGCCACCATTCTTATAATAATGAAATAAGGCTAGGCAGGCACCTTACATTTTTAAACACATAAATTTTAAGATATACATTTTTTTACAGCAATGGGCTACTTTCGCCCGTACTTGGCATTTGTTTGATTGCAAGTGGCAAGACCCATATGAATCGGCGCATATTATAAAGAAGTACTTAATGGGTCTGCACAAACCTATATTCCATCCTATGAATGATTGTGGAGATGTAGTAGTTTGCATTAACAGCCGTGATATTGCTCTCCGGGGAGATGAATGGAAAAAGCGAGCATATTTCCATCACACAGGCTATCCTGGTGGGGCCTCTTGGACTCTGGCTTGGGAGGTGCACCAAAAGAATCCTACAATGGTATGTTTTAATACTTTTTAATCTATGCAAATGTGTAAATCTGTGATTTAAAAATATATGACAATTAGATACTATATTTCAATGATACTAAAGCATAAATGTATTTTGACAGTTTTTAGTATTTCATTGGTCCAATGTTTATCCAGAATAGAGTCTGAAAAGGCTCAATGGATTTTAATGGAACTTCTAGGGATTATAGTGGGTACTTAGACTTAGTACCTGTTTTAGTTTCATTTCAATATCTCAAAAGAAAATAACCTATAATAATATAATGGCTGTTAATGGGATTGGGTGAACAGTGATATCAAAATACCACAAGTCAAGCCTGGGCCAGAAAGCTAGTAATTAACTAAGCATTTACTATATAATTAAAGAAGAATAAAACTAGGTCAGAAAGTGGACATTAAGTTACTGATGTACTTTAAATATCTTACTTTGCTAGTGTTCAACAAGCTAATCTGGATTTTGAATCTCAGTCTAAATGTATTTGTATGAATAAACACACATTACCTACTTATATAAAACAGTTTTACCCAAGCATCATCATATTTCGCACCCTCGGTGCAACAAAGGCACAACAGCTATATTTGTAATTTTACAGGAAAGGATTTTTAAGTTTTTTTTTGGGTTAGCTTCCTTGTTACTGGATTGCTCTCTATATTAGCTTTAAAACATCAATAATATTATATTGTCTATTGTTATTGCTACAGTTTCATATAGCACCTTATTTTGCATTACTGAAAAAAAAAGTAGATAAAGGGCAAAATCAAAAAAGTGTGCTGAATTGTGACTTTGTCGCACCAGGACTTAATATAATTTTATGATTTGTGCCATAAGTACTTTAAGGTTTTAAATGAAATAAAGTTTATTACAAGTTCATTTTCTATATTTCTTATCATAAAATCAACTCATATGAATCATAATATTGTCATTTATTAGGTTAAGGATTTAAATGAAAAAGTTACGTACAATTTTGCATATTTCTTATTATAAAATCAACTACCTACTAACTAAAAAGTATCTCATGACAGTCTTATAAACTACAAAATAATTTGGCATCATTATTAATCACATTTTATGAAAAGCAGACTCAGACTCATAAACTTTCAAACATAAAAATAGTTTTACAAACTTAAAAATTAGTTGACAATATTAAAATAAAACACAAAAGAAAAATTTAATATTTTGTTAATTCTTACGAAATTATTATTCAATCAAACTGTTATATAAATTTTCATGACATTTTGGCACAATATTGTCATTTATTAGGTGACTAATATCTTGCTGTTTATTGTGTGCGATTTGTAACTAAACAGCACTCAAGGTAATATCTTTCATATTTTTTTTTCTGAACGACTAATTTTAATTTAAGCTTCATTCCATTGTTCAGTTTTATATGTGTTTTTTTTTGTAAATTGTAAAATTGTAAATTGTTACCAAGATCATTGTCCTGATTTTCTGGATTAAAGTTCTCTAACCAGGTTTCTACTAATTCTCTGTTCTCTATTAAACCATTTTGTTGGGTCTGAACCATAGAAATATAATTTCTACCTCGGGAACCCATTGTTGCTCTGTTCTCTCTTAAATCATTCTATGTCTGAATCATAGAAAGAATTTTACTAGGTACTTCGGGAACCCATAGTTTTCTGAAATAAATTTGATTTGATTAAATATATTTGTGAAATAGATTCACAATGAGTTATTATTGTAAACCTAGGCACTGTACTGCCATTACAGGAATATTTATTGCATTAAACTCAAATTAAGAAAAGTGGTTTCGACACGTCTATAGAATGAAGGATGAAAGATTTACTAAAAAGGTTTATATGGAAGAAGTGAAAGGAAATGCTGACAGAAATGCAGTATGACTTAGGTGTACTTTTATCAACCACATACAAAATTTAATAATAAAAAGCTATATTAAAGTACCTACACACAATCGCCGAGCACGCTTGAAAGGTATAATGAATATAAAAAGAGGCGAAAAAGATATTTCAGGATGACTATGTAGTTCCAATTATTGTAGGTACCTAAATATAATAATGTTGGACCAACAAAAACGCTTTTATGATAAATGCCTTTGTAACTCTTAAACTTTTTGCTAATAACAAAAAAATATTGAAGTATAAAGAAGACATGAGTTTCTGTTGCTCCAATAAGTGTGACCTCTCGGTAGAGAGTAGTATATTCCTTGAGTGTGACTAAAATGGCCATAAATACCTTTATGTAGCTGTAGCTCCAGCACACGACAAACTCTCGCAAGGGCGGGGGCACTATTGAACAATCAGACGCTGTCGACCCAAAAATCATAGAAAAAGTACTAAGAACCACAAGGACACTCGCGCCATCTAGTAGGAATTTGAGATACTTTCGCGGGTGTCTTTGTTTCCCCAAACAAAGGCATGTTGAATAGATGATTTGGCATACTTAACTCATTTTCGCAATTTTGGGTACTTGTGCCCTTGTTGCACCGAAGGTGCGTATGGTGTTTTGCTCTTAGAAATCATCAGTTACTTAAAATTATTTAACTCTTATTAAAATCCTTCTAATTAGGCATTATACTTATAACCTTATTCTTACTAATTATAAATGCTCAAAATTTGTAGTTCAATCATTTAGATGAAACTTGAAGGATAAGTTTATGTCATGGATTATCACACAGTGTCAGGAGCTGTAAGGCAACCCGTGACAAAAAAAAAATTATAACATCTAAGGCTAGTTTTCAATTTTAAGACAGGTTGGGAACATGTTACAGCTATTTCCGCGGGCAAATGCTAGTGATAGATAAAACATTCTTCTGAATATTGAACCTTGGACCTTTAGACCAATCATGTTGCACTACACATTATGTTTCTTATCTGCATTTTCAGAGTTATCTTTTACTTTTGTTGATATCACATCTTTAATTCCTATTCTGACCTTCCTTCTTTAAATTAGTCACACCTGTCATTATGTATCTATTTTAATACACAATGTATTCAATCTCATCCAAATCTTTCAGCTCTTACATTCAGACTCCATTATCATGAAGAAGCCTCTGGAAATAATATTTTATCTTACTTTTTAGATTATCAAGAAAGCAGTTTATAGAGCAATGCAAGGCAATCTTCAGAGACGTTACACTATGGAAAGGCTACTTATATACCCGGGAGAAAATGTTCCGGAGGATATTAAACAGAATGTAACTAATCAGATTAGACAACTAAGAGCTGTACCAACTCGACTAGATCATATTCCTGAAGATGAGGTGAAAAACTTCCCCAAAGTTATGGATTATCCAGAGGATTATGTACTCAAATAAATTTGTATATTTTAAAATATTTTAGTGAAGTAAAATCTAGTTATTGTTAGTGTATAAATGAATTGTTTTATTTTTATTATTTCATCATGCTTTGCATTTTTTTTGTGTTACATCCAGTATTTGGATAGGATAAATAAAAAAATCATGCAATTATTATAATTTAATTAATTAAAAAAATTATCGCAGGTAGGGGCTCTGGTACTTCATAAGCCTCCATTGATTTTGTAATTCAACAGGGTCAACTCCATTAACATTGTCTAAAATTTTGAGAATAGCCTGCTCAATTGGTAAATATTCTACGTTTGATTCTTGGTCATTGTTGTCTACAAATTGAACCTTTTCTAATGTATCCCTTTGTGAATTGACAAAGTGCACGATTTCGTCAAAGTCATTTGCAATTTGATCAATAACCTTAACAAAATCAATGGATTCTAGTCTAGAAATGACTTTGGAAACAACTTTTACAATTTCGGCATCAACGGGTTCGGCAGCGTCAACAACTTTTACAGCTTCTACAACTGGTGCAGTTTCTGCAAAGTCAACAACTTTTACGGCATCCGCAACTGGTGCAGTTTCGACAAAGTCGACAACTTTAACGGCTTCTACAACTGGTGCAGTTTCAGCAAAATCAACAACTTTTACAGCTTCCACAACTGGTGCGGTTTCAGCAAAGTCAACAACTTTTACGGCTTCCACAACTGGTGCAATTTCGGCAAAGTCAACAACTTTTACGGCATCCACAACTGGTGCGGTTTCAGCAAAGTCAACAACTTTTACGGCTTCCACAACTGGTGCAATTTCGGCAAAATCAACAACTTTTACGGCTTCCACAACTGGTGCGGTTTCAGCAAAGTCAACAACTTTTACGGCTTCCACAACTGGTGCAATTTCGGCAAAATCAACAACTTTTACGGCTTCCACAACTGGTGCGGTTTCAGCAAAGTCAACAACTTTTACGGCTTCCACAACTGTTGCAATTTCGGCAAAATCAACAACTTTCACGGCTTCCACAACTGTTGCGGGTACGGCAGCAACAATACTATCAACAACTTGAACTGTATCTGCAACTTGGGAATCACCAGCTTCTGAAATTGGACTATCCACTACTTTGACTGTTTCGATTGGAGATGGGGCTGGCAGGTCAGCAATTTGTACAAAATCAATTACCTCCTTTAGGTCACTAATAACATTGATTACTGGAGCATCCACTACTTGTACCTTATCGTCAACTTGTGCCATTATGCCTTCGGTTTCAATTGGACTATCTACTATATTAAGAATGTCTTCGTTTTGAGTTTCCGCTACATTCACAAAGTGAACTACATCTTCAACTTGTTCTGCTTCGTTTAGTTGAGGCAATTCTGGATTTGGTAGATTTATGAATGGAACAGCATTCGGTTTGGGCAACGCTGCCGCAAACGTTATAACACTCAACACTAGTAATAACTTCATGTTTCTGTAAAAAAAAATAACAATTTCAAGGTTTATTTCTACAATTGAAAACACTAAAAGAATTATAGATAAAATAATACAAATTATACCTACATGTAATAAACGAATATCATAAAAACTATTATCAGAAGATAGATATTTTACTTATATAGTCAGTACATAAAACTGATAAACATGAAATCAACATACTGATTGTTATTATCTACTAATGACGGATTATCAAAATTTTAATCGCCTCAGGAAAAAACCAATCAAGAAATTATACGTGTTTTTTTAGTTTGATGAATAATATAAATAATAAGTATGTGAGCGTTTCTGTGTATAAATGCGATAGGGATATAAGTAGTTGCCACGATTAGAGAATATGAATTAGGAATGATGACGAAAAAGATAAAGAAAGAGTCTTTGGGAGCCAGTTAACTCGAACGTAGTATAATTTACTTAGGATACTTCAAGCGAAACGAGAAATTCATCTTTTCACTGTTTGACCATGACAGGTAGAATCAAACGTTTACAATAACGAATTGACTAAACCTATTTAAAAGAAACTTTTAAATTGTACCATTTTCATGCGATTAAAAGAAATAAGTACTTACACTTAACAAAAGAGTTATCTGCACAGAGGCGGGCCACGCATCGTCTTACAAAATCTTAGATTGTACTCAGGAACATCAAGAATCATGTCGTGGAGTTTTTTCTTCATGGGTTGCCTTACAGTTCTCCAAACCGTGTTAGGTATAAACTATCCCTAAGATTTTGTAAGACGGCGGGCCATGCATCGTCTTACAAAATCTTAGATCTATCCCAATCAAATACAAGACTTCAACTTTTAAAAGCTTTCTTACCTACCTAACGACTTATGTTCCATACATATAATATTATTGAGTTAACTATAATTTTCCTAAAATTGAACAATAAGCAGTTAGTCATCTGAAGTATATATAGGTATACCTAGTACCTACCTAATCAAAGTTTCGTAGGTAATGTTATCATACAATCTTTGTTTGATTTATTTCTTATCAATATCTTTTATTCTTAGATATTGTCTGTTTTTATGAATTGAGGATAAAACTAATAACTTTTTTAGACAGGGTAATTAATTAAAATCGCAATACATGCGTAGTGAACATGAAAATTTGCAATTTGACCAACTAACGAGTAATCGACCTCGAATAGACCGATTTGCCGACTATTTGGGCGATATCTTGTGATTGTTTAAGACTAGTTGATATGCTACTTTAATAAAAAAGTAGAACATTTAGTAAGTACCTACTGGCGTTACAGTACCATTTATTTTCCATTTCCTGTACCATTATAAGTCGGTACATTCCTAATGAAGAGACTTTTGGACTTTGTCTGACAATCCACAATTCAAAATACTATTAATATTTAGGTAATTACTTATTTTAAAAGTTTGTTAGGTAACCAACAGCTTTGTAATTTTTCTCTATCACACTTCCAATTAAGTCCGGCCGCACACCGAAGCCACACGCCACATGCACGACGCAAATTGCCTATAACAAATTGAATGCTGCAAACAAATGTTGCGTCGTCTGGTGAGAAATAAAAACAAGTATTAGAATATAATTATATATTTATATTTCTTTAGTAAACAATAACTAAATGGAATTTATATAACTAATTAATATTATATTTAAAAGTATAAAAAAAAGATTACATGATTACATGAACTGATAATCAGTTTCACAGATTCCTCACAAACGTTCTTATTTCAAGCTGTGCCATCATGTTGTTTTTGGTATAGTGATATTAAAAAAGGAAGTAAGGATTTTTATTAATAAGTGAAATAAGGCAATGTGTTTTATAGAACTGTTCAAAAGCTAAAGGTGTTTCTAGGTTAAATATATTATGAGAGACACAGGGCGCGTATACAATAGCTTAAATCATCATATTGAAATAATTAAATACAAAACATTTCTCCTTTTACCTTCTAGTATTTACTTATAATTTACAAAGTTTTAAAAGATATGTTACAAAATTATATGGACTCTTAGAAACAGTTCTAATATGTATACAATTTTCATAATTTTTGCTAGTTTTTGGGTAAAAAAACAATTTTTAATAACAATTTTAATAAAAAAAAAAGTGAATGAAAACGATTTCAAGATGGCGGCAGAATAGCCACACAGAATAATACTTTTACAAAAACTAATTTTGTACCTGAAAATACGCGTCTCTAAATCATAGCCCAAAACGAAATCTCCTTTTTCATAATTTTTTTTTAATCTCATGGTCTTTTAAATTAGACACCCTAATTACCTTAAATAAGTAAACTTCAAAATTATTTCACATGATTTCGCCTGTATGGCGCGCCATGTTGGAAAATACAGGGTCAGAATATCAGCATACTGCAATCTTTCTAAAAGACAATCAAACACCTACATTTAGACATTAAATATCTATTCTTAAAGAATCCCTGCATTGTGAAACGCAATATTGTTCTTATAATCAGACTAAAGCAAATTTATATTTTAAAATTGGCTTATCAAGTTATCATTATATTTTTATATACTGTTCAAATAGATATGGATATCATTAGGTATGGGTATAGAAGCGAGGAAACTATGACTAGCTTCATTCTTCCTGCCTATACTTATGATAATCAGGTATGAAGTCGTATTCAAGTATCTGTAACGTTACGCCTGATTCCCATATTACCAACCTATCATAATATATATTATATAATAATAAAATATATGCGAATGAAACAAATACATTATACAAGACTTAAAAGATACCAGTATAATACAAATATTTTAATTTATTTGGCAATATAAAAATAAGGAATATAGGGTTTACAAGAGTATATGTACAACTTTTTGGAATAGAAATTTTACATGCAATAACTATTATAATATATCCACTATACATGTATTAATTATAGTATGAATATAATGAATGTTAAAACACAATACAATAATGTAAACAATGGAATGTTACATACTCAGAACAGATGATAGAACCATAATGCCACGCCACGGTTATAATAGAAGGAATTTCGGTCATTGACATGCCCTGTACTATAATTATCATCCCTGTCATATAAATCTGTCGCTCGACTGTCGATACTACGATTTGTGGTACAGGGTGAAGCGAGTGACCGGAGAATGATAGAGATAACAAACCTTTTTTGTTGCAAGCCTCGTCTTACAAAATGTTAGACTGACATACTGAGTTCAATGTATGAATTTCCTCCTGTTCTGTTGACGACTCCTGAAAACCGATTTATCGCCCCCCAGGGGAAGACATAAGTCATCTTCATTTCGTCAACGACACAAAAAGTACCTTTTGGTTGGCGCGGCGAACTAATGACCGCAATGATTCACGCGCACCGCCTATATTACCTATCTGTTATGAGCTTACAAAAATATTACTTTCTTATATAAAATATATACACAACGAAATATGGACCAATCTGAATGAATCTTCATTTATTAAAATTTATAACATAACCAGAAACACATTTTGCTTTTAACTATACAAAAAAATCATGTACTATCTTAATGTTCTGAAACTAACAGTTAATAAGGCAAATTCATATAAGAATTTAAAAATATTGCATGAGCCTGACAATTTATGGACGCAAAATTTGAATAAGATTTCGGCATTTTAGATGGCTTTTCTAATCCAGTATGTATTTATCGTATTGATTTAGACACGGAATCAACTGAATAGAAAATTAATCTATTTAATATTGCCTATGCATGTGAAAATGTATACCTTCTTTATGATATATAAAAATCAGTGGACATAATTTATTATCAACACTTAAGTGTCCAACTACACTCATACAACATTTACAAATACAATAATAACACATCTCTTAGGATAATAATAAAAAAATAAAATATTGAAAAAAATAATCACTATGATAAAAAACTTGAATTGGTCTGCTCAAAGTGACAAAAGGATTTGTAAGTAAAATTTAATTAATAGACCTTGAAAGACTTGATTTACCTATACATCGGCTAATGGAAGGCGAGACTGGAAATCACAAAGAAATAATGCGCGCTAAATAAATGAAGCCATATTGAGCGCTAGAGTGGGGAGGACGCATATACAAATCGTATGGAGCGCAAATCACGTGATACTTTTAGGGTCAACTTATTTGGCGTGAGTATAATACAACAAAATTTTGATACTTTTTTAGGAAATCAAATGCAAATTTTATTATAAATAATGACTTAGTAGCATATTTCAAGTCTTTCACATTTCAGTAGCCATTGGAAGTAGAGAAAATTATATTATTAGCAAGATTGCCAAAGAGATCGATAAATTTTTAGAATAGCACATATTCTGGCAAACATAAAATAAAGTAGAAAATAAATAATAGACTTTGAGAGCATCTGTGCGTAAGTATTTTTTATTTTCGACTTTATTTCTTCAAAAACTTCAAAGCAGCTGCCACCTAGCGACTAAATCAGAAAAAGTTTGTCGGTTGACCAGAAAATATATTTAAGAATTAAGGGGCAAGGGCCTTCGAGCAGATAACAAGTGAACTTTTGTTCTTAACACAGTAAGCTCTACAAAACAATTCAGTTTCACAGCAATTAATCGAGCGCCATAAAAATAATCCATATCGCGACAAAGTAAAATCATATAGAACCGTTACTAAATGTTTGGCATACTATAGGCGCGATGGCCGGCAGTCCCTCACTCATACGATGGCGCGAGCTTCGGGCAGAAACTGTTCCCAGTAGCGGATTGTCTGAAATTAAAAATTGGGTTTGATTTAATATCTCTTTTTTGTTGTATAATGTACTGTACTAGCGACCTGCTGGGTTAGCATATATTTTGACAGCGACACTTTCGTTTCGGTCGAATGGCCTTGAACAGGCCAAAACGTTCATGTCCAACAAGGACCGGCCAGAGATAGCCCGGGGCCGAGAGGTCCGGCCCAACAATGTGCGTGCAAATTTGCTATGCCGGGAAAGACAAGTACACAGAATTTGCCCGCACATTGTTGGGCCGGACATTCTCGGACCGGGCATGCCCTGCACAAGAATGCCGAGCAATTTGCTTGGCCGGACAAAGACAAGTACACAGAATTTTCCCGCTCATTGTTGGGCCGGACCTCTCGGCCCCGGGCTATCTCTGGCCGGTCCTTGTTGGACATGAACGTTTTGGCCTGTTCAAGGCCATTCGACCGAAACGAAAGTGTCGCTGTCAAAATGTATGCTAACCCCACCGGTCCGGCTTCGCTCGTGGATTTTTCATATCACGTGCTCACCCTATTCCGTTGACACATTAACATTGAACCTTGTATATATTACTTATAAAAGTTATAAACGTTGCACAAAGTTATAATATTTTTTGTCTCTCTCTATAATACAAGAGTTGAAGAGAGACAACATTGTAAGTCCTTTTACAATATTTCTTAGTAAGGCGAATAAAAAATAAATAAGATAATCGTAAAAAGGCACTTTAATAAAGTGGGTTTTTTGTGCTTGTGTTCTTTGGTCAACAAAATTTGCATGTCATTTTATTGTAAAAATGTTTAAATAACCATTTAAAAAATATGATTATTAGTTCTGCAAATGTAAAATAGCTTAAGTGTGTCTGCTTGTGTTTGTTTGTCCTTGTTTTGCGTCTAAAGCGACGGATCTTTTGCACAGAGATAGCTGGAGACTCGGTGAGTGGCATTTATGCTACGTTTTATCTCAGTAAAATATGTTATTAGGATATTTGATAAAACATATAATAAAAGAAGTCTTGGTTCCTGCCGGCACTAATCTCAACAACCACGTGTGAAATTGAACAATAATCTTTAGCAATCACTACATATTCAAGTCCTCCGCCGCGTCTGGTGACCTTTCCACGGAAAAATTACTGAACGGATTTTGATGCGGATCATGATCATTTTCACAATAAGATAGGTTTATTCACCAGGAAGGTTTAAGAGTATTAAACATGGGTCTATCATGTTTATATAAGTGAATCAAGTCGGGAAAAAGTTAGTAAACAGAAAGTAGAAAAACAATAGTTTAAATTACCTACTATAACCTTGAATCACATATAAACAATATGAACATACCAGGGCCTGATGCTTCAAATGCTCTTCAATGTACCGGATAATGGTAGTACGCAGTTCCTCCACTCGGTCCTCCTCGAATCTTTCCACTTCTTTCTTGATAACTCGTGAAATGTTATCAAACTCCTGCTGTCCGCGTTCCACTTTCGATTCCCACTGTGGTCAAAATATCTACTTAATAAAACTCTTAACAATAACTGACAGACAATTCACACACTAAACCAGTGCACTTGGAGAGTACCCTAGGAGTGCGTTAAGGAAGGATTTTTGAAATTCTATCCCTAAAGGGATGAAAAAGGTGGTAAACTTTGTATGGAGTTGTTCCGATGGGTGACACCTTGTAAATATACTCTTCAAAAGAAATAAAGCAACATGTTTCATTATTTTTGAAAATTCATCTTAGGGGTGAAGTGGGGGTGTAAATGTTTGTATGGAAATCGTATTCCGAAAGAAAATGATTCTATAGTGCAATGGAGGGAGTTTGAAAGGTCTTATGTTCATTGCTCATGGAAGCCAATAAGGGTAGTTTTTTTAGAGTCAGATATGCTAAAATAAATAAGACTATATACTATAAACTAGATGCTGCCCACGGCTTCGCCAGCATTATATTTATATCACCGATTCCATTAAACACAACATTTTCCATGGCCACCAATTTACAAAAATACAGTGTAAACTCTTTATAACGAATTTCAAGGGACCGAGCATTTTTTTTTTCGTAATAAAGAGTTTTCGTTATACGGAGGGAAGAGAAAATAACCAATTACAATAATTTCTAATTTTATTACTATCAATAGGTAAATTATTCTAAATACATATATTATGTTAACTTTGCCTGACGTGTTTTGCTATGCCAATATTTGTTTTGTATTTTTTTAAAGTATTTTGTGCATGTCTTGGGATGTGGTGACGATTGTGCGTTTAGTAACTGAGACCAAAATTTCCTACAGACAATGTAATGGCACACGTGTTAAGGCAATTAACAATAACAAAAGCGAGACAGGTGTTTATGACCTCAGGTATCTTTCTTAGAAATTTAGGCACCTCAAAAGATTAGTTTTGTAAGAAAAACAATTACACTGTTAAATATGTATGTTGTTGATGTCTAAAAAGGAAAATATTTCTTCGTAATAGAGAATGGCTGTTGCGTTATAAAAAGTTAATGTATGGGTTTTGTGGTAAACCAACTAAATTGAACTAATTTCTACGTTATAGAGTTTTTCGTTATAACGAACGACGTTATAAAGAGTTTACACTGTAGTTTGTTGTGTGCATGTTAGTATAAGTGCCCAAGTATAATTTGTACGCCCATGGGGCAGGACATAGTGATCAAATATGTAATACCTAATATCTGTACAATTACCTATGATCCACAAATAAAGATATTTGAATTTAATGTCATTAGGATGTCATATCCCACTCAGATATTTGTATTCATTTTGAATTCACATTTTATTTTGGACATCATTTCAACGTGTTGATAACATTTTAAAACTGAATCGCTGCCACCCGCGGGATCACTTCTGTCGCTAGATCTTACCTCAATGATTTCATTAGAAGCTTGTTCGATTTTTTCAGGACGATTATTAAGCTCCGCCCTAGCCCTGTTCTCCCTCCGTTTCATCAACTGCAATTGCGCGTGTTGCCAGTTTTGGAATACCTGGATTAAAAAAACAACTGTCAAACACTGATGCGTTGGACTATAGATATAATTCCACATCCGGTCATGGCGCCGACCGCACGCGTTATCGTCATGGCGTGATGTGGAATCCGGTTTAATACCGGCCGCGCTGTGATGGTTGTGATTAGTCAGTGATTAATAAGACATATCACAGTCGGCGGGATAATCTTAACTACCGATTTATTGGCTTACTGTTGCACAAGATTAAACACTGGAGACTGGCAGAATTGCGACGAAAGTCAGCACTGTTGCCATATATCAAAAGAAGAAGAAGATAGATATAATTCTTTTAAGTCGAATATTATATTATTGACAGAAATATGTTTTTATTAAGCTTATTTTTTTTTAAGTAAGCATCAGGAGAATATATAAAATAAACAAACATTCAGGTGGTTGTATTTGTCATGGATTTTAGTTGACAAAAAGCATTTTTCAATTACGTACTATATAACAATCTATCTATCATCACGTCTTTTATCCCAAGAGGGGTAGGCAGAGACAATCGAATACCATTTGCTACGATCCTGACATACCTCTTTCGCTTCTTTTGTATTCATCATACCTTTCATACAACAAAGAACTATAAAATGTTTTACACAATATTTACATTATTTCTTTATTCTCCTGACGATTAATTGTGATTAATTACCTTTACTCTTTCGTGGAAAACATCTTTGATGGCACCAATGAGACCTAGGTAGTCCTTGATGTGTTCAGTCAGTACGTAGAAGTCGGTGTTCGATTGCTCGATTCTCAAACTTTCTATCTGTAATGAAAAATAAACTTAGCCTCAACTGCTAACATATCTTTCTATACTAATTTATAAATACGCGTGTGTTTGGTTGTTTGTTTGTCCTTCTTTCGCGTCAAAACAGAGCAATGGATTAACGTGATTTGCACAGAGATAGTTGAAGGTAACAAAGGTTACATTTTATTTCATGCCCCCATATTTTTTTTTCTTCTAAATACTGTTTTTTATGACTGTCTACTGGATAGATTTTGAATCGTTTGTATGAGCTAACTTAGGTGTGCCCTTGTTTCGTACCGATTAATTCAGATATCTAGCGCGAGATCGAATAAATAATTCCATTCAAATGCTAATAGGATAGGACCTTTTGGTTCTGAGCGGTTATCACCGGTTGTCAATAAACCATGCAAAAGCGTACCTAATATAAAAACATTAAGGCCTTTATTCATAAACGTTTATTAGCAACGTTTTTGTTAAAATATATTTTGTCACTCTCTAACAAACCTGTCTTTACTAATAATAGAAAGAAACAAAACACATTTTAACAAAAACGTTGCTAATAAACGTTTATGAATAAGGGGGTAAATTTTTTTATATAATATGTTTTATATATTATCAATTCACGGGAATCGCGTTACCGAGCTCAGGGCACAAAACGTTTATCTGTTTATGTATAACTAAGTACATAGTAGTTTGTGGTAATAACAGTCAGTGACTGCCATTCAGATCCAAAAAGTCGTATGATTGTATCCTAATAGCATTTGAATAATGATTGTACAAGTTACCTTTTCATGTAAATCAGCCAAATGCGAAAACGCTCTAGACAGCGGGGCGTGCGGGTCGGCGCCCGAGAGACCGGCGCACGCTCGTGACGAGTCGTGCGTGCGAGTGGCCAGCTCACGTCGCTCGGCCGCCAGACACTCGCACGCGCCGCACAGCCGACGTAAACACGCCTCGAGCGACTCGATACGCGCTTGACGTTCCTCAAACCACTAGAAAGAAGGATTTCATTAGCTCTTGTAACTTTTAAGTTAATTTCCGGAGTTCATCACGTAGAAACTGCTGAACCGATTTGATTGGAGTTTTAAGAAAATTGCTATGCTTATCTTGGAGTAACCTGGTAAATATACTACAATTTAAATAAACAAATTAATAATAGGTTGAATAAAGTTTTAGTCAAAATGTGTTTTGTCACCTTCTTTTATTTATATTGAGAGGGACAACATAATACGTTTGTGAATTTAGCGGTTTTCAACTCAATCGCTGCTAAGAAATTAACGATTTCATTGTCAGTCTTCTTTCCAATATTCCTATGGTCTGCGCGTACTAAGTTGCGGACACAACATATTATTAAAAAAAAGTCCTCCGCCGCGTCTGTCTGTATAGGTTAATCTCAAAACTAACTACGGATTTTACTAATAGATGAAATAATTCACGAGCAAGGTTTACAAGTATAATATGCCTGCCACACTATGCTCCTCGCGCTGCCGCGATGTTGCCCTCTCTGTCCACACACTGCTCTACACTAGGTCCTTTGACTCGCGCACAAAAACCGACAAAACAGGGAGCAGTGGGCATGAAGTCTCTTCCTCCTTTCCTCGCTACTTCCCATGCCACTCGACGAGTGTGTGGCAGGGGTATTAAACATGGACTTAACACGTTTAGGAGGTGAGCAATAACAGTATTAGTGACTTAAGTGGAAAGAAAAATTTAATTTAAATTTAATCCGTCCGAGATACATTTTATATCATTTGTGAATTTAAGGAAAATAATAATAAATAAAAATTTATCTATAAAGAAATGGCCACTCGTTAGGTATAGCCTCCGTTAACTTACAGGGTCTGACTCGTCCATCTTGTAAGTGATCTTGTTAACAGTTTCACCAACTTTGTTGAACAGTCTCAACATTCCAGCACCACTCAGCGCGGACGTGCTGGTAGCTTTTGGTAAGTCTGCATCTAGAAAAACAATACATTTTTCGTTAGATTTATTTTTGTACTAATACGAACAGCTCTCTTGGAAATTAATAGTTTTTTTCTGTTAAATTGCCATGGTAAGTATGTATGGAGAATGGCAACTGGCACAATAACATAAATAAATGCCAAGAAAACATATAAAAAATGTCAAGAATTTACCACGTCTATAATTAAAATTTACTTATTTGAACACCATTTTATGGTTACCCTAGTAGGGCATACATATATTGCAATATTATATAATAGAATAGCATAGGGCACACAAACAATATATTATAATCACACATTCTATCTATAGTGCTTTGACGGAGGTTGACGGTATTCGTGATTTGGGAGTGCATATGGACTGTAGGTTGCGGCTCAATACACACGTAGACAAGATAACGCGAAAAGGATTCCAAACGTTGGGCTTTGTGCTGAGGAACTGCAGAGAGTTCAGGGACTCGGGAACCAAGATACTCCTCTATAATGCGCTGGTTCGGAGTGGTTTGGAGTACGCCAGCATAGTTTGGAACCCTCACTATAACATCCATATTAAAAAACTCGAGAGCGTTTAAAAAAGGTTTAGCTGGCATTTGGCATACAGCTGCAATCTTGCGAAGAGGCTTCCCGGATACAGGGATCGTCTGCGGTACTTCGGCATGAGTTCTCTGCGGAATCGTAGATGCAGACTGGATGCCGAATTCTTCTACAAACTGGTCAACTCCAAGGTCGACTGTCCAAACTTGTTGGGACAGTTGAATCTATGTGCTCCTATACGAAATCCCAGAGCTAGCGCATTTGATCCCTTCCTGCTAGCTAGATCGACAACGGTCCTCGGTCTGGTCTCTCCTCTTAACCG
Source organism: Nemapogon koenigi (assembly GCA_963924495.1). Taxonomy (NCBI): domain Eukaryota; kingdom Metazoa; phylum Arthropoda; class Insecta; order Lepidoptera; family Tineidae; genus Nemapogon; species Nemapogon koenigi. Next base: position 8,209,191 of record OZ004646.1, read on the forward strand.
TATGGTCGGACAGTATAACAAGATGCATAAGCGACACGACTTAGATGTGTTTGGTTCTCGGGCCACTTTCCAATCCACGATTGGAAAAATTGATTTTTTTTGAGTTTTCTTAGTTATTAGTTTAGAAATTGTTTTCGTGTAAATTATTATTATTGTATTTTTTGTGTTATTATTATTATTTAATTACTTTTTTTTTCTTATCAATGTTGTGTTGTTGTTATAAAAATGTTAATAGCCCTATAAGTGACACTGCGTCTACTAAGTTATAAAAATGTACAATGATTCCACGACACGCCTTGGTGGAAAGCGCACGCGCCGCGAAGACGTGTTGGGGAATCCAGTTTAATCCCGTCCGTGCTGTGATGGTTGTGATTAGTCAGTGATTAATAGGACATATCACGGTCGGCGGGATTATCTTAAATACCGATTTACCGGCTATATACACTATAAAGGCTATAATACTTGACATTGGCAAATCACCGATGAACATTGGTGGAGCCATAATAAAAAAGAAGAAGAAGAAAAATGTACAATGCATATGTGTGGACGTAGGTGTTGTTGGGCTATATAGAATAAATAAATAAAATAAAATGAAAATGTCAACAACATTCCCCTGTGCTTTCATTTAAAAAGTCATTCACACTATAATTAACCATGTTGGCTAAAATGTTGACTATATTTACACTAAAGTGTGTATATTTGTTTGTTCATCTTTTACATCAGAACTGAGTAAGGATCAGTGGCATTTGGTAGTGGGTTCAACGGGTCTCCTACATTATCTCTAAAATGTTTTGATATAATTTTAGAATATATAGGTACATAAGATATAAAATTACATTCTATAATTATTCATTTGCTATAATTTTTTTTAAACCTAAAATCGATTTCTGTAATTTTCAAAAACACTATTATCAAAATATATAAAATTAAGTTCTATAATTATTCATTTGCTATAATTTTTTTTACCCTAAAATCGATTTCTGTAATTTTCAAAATCACTATTATCAAAATATATAAAATTACATTCAATAATTATTTATTTGCTATAATTTTTCTTTCGTCTAAAATCGATATCCGTAATTTTCAAAATCACTATTATCAAAATATATAACATTAAATGATCTAATTTATAATTTGCTATAATTTTTGTTTTATGTAAAATTGTTTTCTATAATTTTCAAGATGTCTAAATTATCAAAAGGTACAACATTTAATTATCTAATGATTAATTTGCTATATTTTTTCCAGTTTATTTGCGAAATATTTATTAATATATAAAAATCTTCCTTTCTTATTATAAATAATATATATATAGGTATCATATCCGTTATCAACAAGTGATGGTTGTTTAGGTATTTATGAGTTTCTGGCGCTTCGCCGTCCGCAGCCGCGGAACGCTCGCTTCGCTCGCTCGTCTCGCGCTCTGTTTTAGCACTATTCGAACCACGCTCGTCGCTTCGCTCCTCGCTAACCTATTTTTATTTACAAATTAGGGGAATAGGAATCGAAAATTACTGCAACAGACATTAACAAAATCTACTGTAAATTTTAATAATAGTACTTATTTAAATTGATTACATTATAGAAAATAATTTTTTATGATTATATATTTGTAAATGTAAATAGAATGAAGTTATACGTTTAAAAATATAGTGAGTACACTTATTTTAACAATCCATTAGAGCAAATGATATTATAGATCAATAAATTTATAGAAAATGAATTTATATATTTAGAAAATTATAGTAACCATTAGTGCAACTAAAATTAGAGATTATAAAAATTATAAGACTTGAGAATATATATTTTCAAAATTATAGTAACAGCAATTATAGAAAAGTAGCCATTATAAAAATTATAGGACTTGAAATTATAGTTTTTGAAAATTATGGCAACTGCAATTATAGAAAACAATACGTTATAGGAATTAATATTATAGATTTAAAAAAATATATCAAACAAATTTATAGATTTTTAAAATTACAGGACCTAAATTTATAGAAAATGAATATTTATAGCAACTAAAATTATAGCTTCTGAAATTATATATTTTATTTTAGAGCATTTGAGAGGATACCGGGTTCAACACGAGTACAAGCCAACATATATGCGAAACGGAGAGTGATCATTCGTCTGTCCTTCTTTTCATTAACCTATCTTCTTTTACGTCAAAACAGTGCAATATGTCGACTTGATTTTTGTACACGGAGATAGTTTTCATAAAAAAATTGCCTACCAGTACAAAGACGGGTTTAAAATAAATATCGGTAATATTCGCAATAAATAATAGTATAGAGTAGTAAATTATTCTAACCAGATTCAAGGAATTGTCTAAAATCCGGATCAATACAGAGCACTGGATGTTGAGCCACACGGTTCAGAAACCTCTCTAGGGCCGCGCGACGACGCTCAACAAAATCTGATTGAAATCCTCCAGTGGGACTGCTGGCACTCTCTATCGACGGTGTGGAAGTCATTTTCAATTTGGTTGTTCCTGTAAATAAGAGAAAAAATGAATAACGTCACCTGATCATTTAGGGGGCAGCATGACGAGGAATCAGTTTAATCATGCATAATTTGTTTGAATGGAAGCTATTAGTATAAATAAGATTAAAATAAAAGTAAAATAGCATTGAATAGAGTAGATATAGCTTCATGTTAAGTCTATCTTTAATTACCTGCATTATTTTTGAGAAGTGTTTTCAATTAAATTTTTATTCTTTCATGTATTTTCTTTAATTAATTACTCTATGTACATTTTATATTAGAAATTTTAATAGTAACAAACTGATAGTAAATTAATTACAATAAAATAACGAACGAAAAATACATACCCACAATGCTCTTCTCAGGTGCCGGGGGAATTATCCTTCCAGACCTTAGAAACTTTTCTGACAGTTTCTCATGCAGTCCCAAGAAATCGCTGAAACGTCTCAGCACAGCAAAATCATGTTTACTGAATATGGGCATGTTAGTTTTTGTTAGAACTTTATAAGCCACATATGAACTCATGCCCTCGCCGATCTTCTGTGGCTCGGTTACCGTGATTATGATATTGTTTGCACGTTCTGTAGCAATCTGGGGGGTGAATAACATAAATAATAATTTAGTAATATCTCTTACTTGGGCTCTCACCAAGGCTCACACTAGAAAACTAGAAGTCTGCCAAAGTGCCATGGAAAGGAGCTCGGCAAAAGAATATCGGATAGAATAAAAAACCAAACTCTTAGGAAGACCACAAAAATAGAAGATGTAACAGTAAAAATACGAACTTTAAAATGGAGGTGGACAGGTCACACAATAAGAGGAAAAGAAAAATGGAGTAAAAAGATTATCTATTGGTATCCTAGAAATAGAAAGAGGAAGCGGGGGAGACAATTTCGGAGATGGGATGATGAGATAAAAGATAAGGCAGGAAAAACTTGGACCAGACTGGCAGGAGATAGAATAAAATGGAAAAAGATGGAGGAGGCCTTTGCCATTAGGCAAACAGACAGAGTTACCGATGTGTGAAAAAAATGTTTAGATTTAAGTGATTTTTTTAATGTATATCTGAATAAAAGGCTATTATTAATATTATTAATATTAATTAATATCTCTTACGACTGTGTTTAAAATAAAAAGGGCATTGCATGGATGAAAAGTACATTAGTTATTAGAAGTAAAAAATTGTTGGACCCAGGGTACCCAGCAGAAGACCAAGTTTTCCTCTTTTAGACAATGGTAGTGTAGGCTATACCTAATATGACATAATTATAATCTTTAAGAGCTCATGTGGGTAATGAAAAACTGCCTTTTCCTGTAACATACATATTAAAAAATCTAGCAAATTATTAATTAAATAAATATGTGAATTAAATTCTAAATTAACAAGATTTTTTTTTAATTTGTGAAAAATATAACTTTGTAGTTAATTTTAGGTACCATTTTCCTCAAACACAGCTATAATGAAGTCAGATAAAAACGTACATCTGTTTTGGAGTTATTTCTATACTGACATAATTCAAATTGTAACATTATGTATATAATGTATGTAGATATGACCACAAAATAGTTAATGATGTTATTTTTAAATAGAAAAACAATTAATATTAATTGAGTAACCAATAAAATTAGGCAATGATAACAAACATGCAAGAGTCAGCCAGGCAACAAATATAATCCCTAACTAATATTATAAATGTGAAAGTATGTTTCTTTGTTTGTCCTCTCTCATGGAGTCCAACTCGCACTTGGCTAGTTTTTTTAGAGGTTTGAGGTTAGAGTTTACCATATAAGGTTTGTTTTACTAGACTTGTCTTATTTGGTAAATCTTTGCATGTCTTTTGCCAAGCAAGGGGAGCGTTTTGGGAGCGCCGCACACTTAGTGAACGACGCTGACTGAGGCGAAACGACTTATTTGCAATTCTTAAAAGACATTTCATACATTAATTAACATTTTTAACATTTACTGAACTATTATTTTAAATAATATGATTATATTTTTTAAATACCTACTTATTTTAAATAAAAAAAAAATAAAAAAAAAAATTCTTTATCAAATAAGATAAGTAGAGAAAAACAGACTTTACATACTTCATTATGGATACTTACCAAGATTTTAAATAAGATGATTTTGTGTTATTTGCTATTTCTTATGTAGGTGTACTACAGTAATAGTCGCTTTTGTCTTAATACAAATATTTAAAGTTCTTAAACCAATCTACACCCCATGACCCTGACAAGAGGGTGGATGTTTGTATAGCCAGCAATATATACTAATATAATGAAGATCTTGTATGTTTGTTTGTATATATGTACAAATGCACAAAATTTAGGAATTACGAGTCAGATTTGAAAAAATATTTATTTAGGAAGTTATAGGCTATATTTACATCACTCTATGACTCAAAAGAGCATAGCAGTAACCATAACCGTGAATCGGGGCAGAAAGCTAGCAAATACAAATAAATGAAAAATGTGAAATCAAGTGAAAAAACATAAAAAGGATGCAATAGCAGTATGAATATAGTAGTGCTTATGTTAATGTCTTATGAGGATGCAGATGGTGCATTGATGCATCACAAATAAGATCTTAATCTACCTCTTCCATAATAGGACTGTTAACCGCACCAAATGTTGGTTGTATATCATTGTTGGTTCTCTCTAATCCCTCATGAGCACCATTTAAATCTGGATCCACACTCACCTCCTGAAAAATTGTTAATTTTATATTAAGGGACATACGCACTATGCAGGGAGTGGCGGTATATGTACAGAACACGGTCAAAAGAGCATGCCCACACACAAAGAGATTTTACAGTACCAAATGCTTGTACAAGCTCTTATCTTTATGTGAAGTGATAATTTAAAGTAGGGATAGAATATAGTTTAAAATACACATGAAATTAACTCCCTAAGGTAGGCATGCATTATTGACCCTTGACTGTACCTACACTTTATAATTTGAACATTTTTATTTCATTTATCATTAATGTCTTGGGTCTTTATACCCTTGTTGTTACTAGTTATAGGGGCCCAGGGATGGAAAACATGATGCAAAGTGGGAGGAATGAGTCACAACATATCTTAAAGATATATAAAACATTGTTGATTGTTGTAAAGTTGCTGTAAAAATAATGGTATGGGTAATTTATTTGGTTGCTACATAAAGAACATATCATTTTACACATAACCATATTGTTGTCATACAGATAATTTTATGACTAATCTAGCAAGGATACTAAAGTACCTACTTATTATCAAACTGTAACTGATGTGTTTTTCCTTAGTTTGTTAGAATAATCATTATATGTTGGGAATATGGTGGTAAGACTTAATTTTGGTTTTATAAAAATATACTCTTAATAACAGTTATAGCAAATCATAACTTACAGAAGAATTTGTACTTATTGGATTATCATCAAATAAATATAACTTTTTCTTTAGTGCATTATACATTTTTCAAGTGAATGTTTCCAACTAAGAACGAACACTAAAAGGTGCCTACTGATGTGTAACAAAAGAATTAGTGTTTATTAACAAAGAGCCTATTCTATAGCTATTATTAGTACTTAGCATGTTTTGAATTTGCCGTCGACGTCAGGATGTAAAACATAAGCTTGTAGAGGGCATAATTGAACGCGAATATAAGTTATTAAAGTCATTTCAATATAATTGTATACCTATCGAAATAAATATCGAATACTAAAAAGAGCGATAAGCCGATTAGTTTTTAATATAATAATTCCTTTATTAAGGCAATGCATAATAATGTAATTTATTACTATTTAGGATATTATTAGAAAGAGGGCGTTTCAGGGGGCGGATGTATTGATAAAAACAAGAGGAAAAGCACCTGAACTGCAGAAGCGAAAAGGTCCTCATCATCTCCATTTATTGATGTGATGTCCACGGAGCTGAAAGGCGGCGTATCCGTTCGTTCCGACATTTTATATAAAATGAAGAAACCAAAGACGGCGACTTAGTTGGGAATTAATTATTATTTCTTCGAAAAACAGATAAAAAATATTGGTTTGCCAAGCAAGTTTGCGCTTTTGACTTGACAAATTGACAATTTTATTTTGACATGAATGACGTTACGTTACGTTACGACTATAATATTTATAAATAAAAAATAAAAAGTAAATAAACAAAGGCAAAGGAAATTAAATAAGATGACAATGCCAACGATCCTTTTATAACTTTTGTTTGAATTTGCTATGTATATACAGGAGGAAAAGTAATTTTATAATATAATATCAAATTCAGCGCACGCATGATGACTCCAAATAAATGCGGTGATCCACTTGGCGAGGAAAGGGTTTTCCCTTTGCCCATCACCAAAGCCCATGCCCTGCACACATAGAGTACTAAGCCTATGGAGGGGCCATAGACGGGCTTCCCCTTTCGCCAATTTTTCCCCCTTTGACCAGTTAATAAGTAACCTTAGATTTTGTTGGTATCGTTTAGTGTCGCAAGACAGAGCTTTAGGAAAATAGTTAATTGTGATGTTTTAAATAGGAAAAGCGATCTAGGCCGTCAAACTTGCTGAAACATAGTGTTTCCAATCATTAATTATAATTATTATGTTTGTATTTTAACATAATCATCATATAACGTAAAATCCGTTGCGACAATAAAACGACAGAAAAATACAGTGGTACAGGGGCTAGTACTAGACGTTTACCTCCCCTCCCGCCAAAAGTGGCAGAAAAAATTGTTCGGTTATTTAGCTCTTCCCGTCTCCAGTCTTAAATACTCAAAGCCTGCACACGACCTACGCTTATCGTTGACTTCACTTTTGTTGCAAAATCGGTTTTCTTTATGATCCATTGAAGGTTTTGACTTTTTTCATTTTGCCCGACCAACCAGCCAATCGATCATCTTGTGGCGTTTTAATTAAATAAAGTAAAGTAAAAAAAAGACGACCATGAGCACCATAACCATCGATGTGACCATAACAATTTTTATGGATCCATCTTGTGATCCATATTGTTTTGGTCAGTCGAAACTCTGACTATGCACAATCATAATATTCTTGGCACAATCCCATCCCAACTCTAATGGTCTTGACAGGAATATACGAGTCCGCACAAAGGCCAGCCATGGATTTCCCGGCCCGAGAATGCTCAGGCCGAGAATGCCCGGGCAGGAATTGGTGTACAGGCTTCCAATTGTTGGGCCGGGCATTTTTGGCTGAGCAATCCCGGGCCGGCAATTCTCGTTCCGGACCGAGAAATGCCGACCCAAGAATTGGAAGCCATTTCATATGTACACGGATTCCTGGCCTGGGCATTCTTGGTGTGGGCATTTCGGGTTAAACAAAAATGGTCCGGGGCAAGAATCCGTGTACATGGAAGAGAGTTATTGGCCTAAATTGGCCGATCGTGATGTTGGTCCAAATTCCAGTAGTTCCGGTTGTGTTTATGGCTAATGTGTTTTAAAATAAAACATAAGGTTTCCAGCGCTTCGGCGGCCGCTCCCGCGGCACCGCTCGCTTCGCTCGCTCGCCTTACGCTTTGTTTTTACACCATACGAACCACGCTCGTCGCTGCGCCCCTCGCTAACCTATTTAGCGTCTTTTTAAAAATTATGAAAACTTCAACCTTAATTTTGCAAAACCTGTGACCTGCAAAAACATCCAGTAGTAGTAATAGACAACAGAAGTTGGGCCAACAATCATTGGCTTTGGTTTCCATTTCTCGGGTCGGGCATTCCACCCTGAGCAATTTTGTTCCGAGGCGAGAATGCCCAGGCCAAGAACGCCCGGCCCAGGAATCCGTGTACATTGGCTTCGGAATCCTGCCCGGACTTATTATGTTCGATCGGAAAAGCCCGACCCAAGAATGCTCAGGCCGAGAATGCCACCCCAGGATTCCAACGCCATGTACACGGATTCCTGGGCCGAGCGTTCTCGGCCTGGGCATTCTTGGGCCGGGCTTTGTTGGCACCCGAATAGACTACTCTCTACCGACGTTTTGACTTTGTTGTTTTTTGTTGACGTTGTAGAGCTGGGTCGTTTCGTATTTTACGTGAAACGGAACGTAACCCGTTTTATAAATCGACAAACTGCTTCGAAAAGCAGTGCTAAAAGAAACGGTTTTTTATTCCTAAGGCATAAATCGTACATACTATATTCATTCTTTCAAAAAACCCGTTGATTGATACAGCGTTATGGTTCATTTTAAAAGAACAGCAAACCAGTTTCTTTTTCAAAACCGACTCGGAAATATTTTTGGTAGAATTTTTATGGTTAGCATACATATGACCCCCCCGCTACATCTTTTATTTTGACCAGAATGAGGAAACTTGGAACAATAAATTATTTTAGCTATTTATTGTTTGTATAGAAACTACTGTCATCAAAAGGAATGCATGGCCCGAGAATGTCCAACACTAGAACTGCTGGGTCGGCCATTATGCTGTTGGACACACTCGGGCCGTGCATTCCTTCCCTGGCTGGCCCTGTATGGATTCGTCGGTTTGGACTTTGAGTCGAAACGAAAGATGTCGCGGTTCTAAATATTATAACACGGAACCCCAAAGTATGTGTTATGCGTGCATGTATCTAATCTATACTAATATTATAAAGAGGTACAGTATATAAGATTTGATGTAGGGGTAATCTCTGAAACTACAGAATCGATTTAAAAAAATATTTGGTTGTACCGTACAACACCAAAAACATGTTTCGGCGAATCAACTATAGTGTACCTGCTGGGTTAGCATATATTTTGACAGCGACACTTTCGTTTCGGTCGAATGGCCTTGAACAGGCCAAAACGTTCATGTCCAGCAAGGACCGGCCAGAGATAGCCCGGACCGGGCATGCCCTGCACAAGAATGCCGAGCAATTTGCTTGGCCGGACAAAGACAAGTACACAGAATTTTCCCGCACATTGTTGGGCCGGACCTCTCGGCCCCGGGCTATCTCTGGCCGGTCCTTGTTGGACATGAACGTTTTGGCCTGTTCAAGGCCATTCGACCGAAACGAAAGTGTCGCTGTCAAAATGTATGCTAACCCCACTGTACGTATAGTTGATTCGCCGAAACTGTTTTTTTTTTAAAACTGATTTTTCTTCTGGCATAAAAGCGTTCGCTCGTTACATGGCAAAAATTTGTTTCTTGAAACGGTTAGTCAAAAAAACGACGCTCTATGACGTTGGTTGTTGATCAAGCAGATTGTGAAGCAGATCAAGGACAATCCACAGACTATTATGGGACAATTTACTTGCTCTGTGGGGACCAAGGAATATGTGGGGACAATCAAGGAATACCACTTTGGGTTGTTGTTGTTTTCGGACGATTTTTGTAAAATTTTAAATTACATTACATCTTTGGAGTTATCATAAGGTAAATGCAATGACCTTACAACTTGGGTAAATGTGATATTTTATTTCACTGAACATATGTAAACTTACACCCACTTTTTATGGAACAAGGAGACTGTCGACAGAAAAACAAAAACATTAACATATTTTTCAGACATAAACTATGAGTAACCCTGATAATAAAAGCAAGATCCCAGATGCCCCAATTCCAGCCACAAGTACAGGAAACCTGTTATCTAGTGTTGCGCCACCATCACAACTACCTAATTTTGTTACTGCAAGTGTAGCACCACCTACCCCAGTGGTAAGAATATTTTTTTGTATAAATTCTGTCTATAAATTATCATGTATTTTCATAGATTAATTATGTGTATTTTATCCCAGGCTGAGTAGGCAGAGGCAGAGGAGGCCATTTCCTACCATACCCAGATTTCTTTGTAGTGTGTCTGTCACCTATTTTTAAGCTAGTTCATAATAATTGTTAAGTTATTCAGAGCTTGTTTCACAATGTGTAGATAGAGTTTGCAATTGTTATGCAACACATACAATAACTATTTTAAGTTGTTATTAGTCTGTAATTAATAGAACATTTCACAGTTGGTGGGATCATCTAAGCTACCCATTAATTGACATATTGATACTGTAACGGCTATAAAACTTGACATTGGTGGAATCATCAAAACCATGATTAATACCATGATAACACGAAAAAATAGAATATAATAGAACTATTTGATAACTGTCTATAAGACAATTTTATTGTGGAAAAAATCTCACAGGGTTTTTGTTTCAGAAAAAATGTAGCCCACAAAGTGTTTAATCCAAAATGGTCATTGCTCCCTTCGAAGCCAATCTTTTCTTTCCTACAATCTACAACTTTTAAGTATAATCTATCATCACACCTTTTATCCCAAGAGGGGAGGCAAAGACAATTGAATGCTATTTGCTACGATCCTGACATACCTCTTTCGCTTCTTTTATATTCATCATACCTTAAGTTAACAGTGTCTGGCTGCCCTTATTATTCAAATGACGGGCCAAACAGACTGACAAAATACAGCTTTCTCACTTTTAATCCTGGCAACTCTACATGCAATTACCTCTGTATGTATGAAACATTATTTTCAGGCACTACCTCATAACATTCAACCTGTAGTGTCATCACCACGAATGATGACAAATCAACATGCAACAGTTTCACCTGTAACTCCAGATAAATTTAGGTAAGATAACATGAAAGAAAGTATTGGGCGGTTCTTAACAGCTGGCATATTTGGAAATTTTGAAAATGTAACAAAGACTTGATTCTAAAGGATTTTTGTGTCACAAAAAACGACATGTATTCATTGCTCTGTTTTGATGTAAAACATGGACAAACAAACAAACACACATTCACATTTATAATATTAGTTAGGATGTATCAAAATGTTTTAATTTTTTTTCACATGCCAGCATTTATAAATTCAAATATTTATGCCATTTCTTCTAATTAATACTCTGTAAATATTAATGAATTCTTCTTAAATAATTTTCAAATTTGTGAACTTTATAATATAAGTGCAAAAGTGTATTTTCTATACTAATATTATAAAGAGGAAAGATTTGTATTTTTGTGTGTATGTTTGTAATGAATAAACTCAAAAACTACTGTGTCGATTTTAAAAAATCTTTCACCATTGGAAAGCTACATTCACCCTGAGTGACATGGGTTATATTCTATTTAAAAAAAATTAGGGATCCTTACTAAAACTCCAATAATGTAACCCAAGGTGTAAAAAAATGACCTAAGAAATTCCTTACATCGTGTGCGCTGCGAAAACTATTGATGATATAGAGGTAGTGGTAGTGGTAGAGGGTAAGGGTAGGGGGTAGGAGTAGAAGTAGGGGTAGGGGTACGGGTAGGGGTGGGTGTAGTAGGGGTAGGGGTAGTAGGGGTAGGGGTAGGGATAGTATATTTTATTTTGTTCGTAAATATCCACAAGCGAAGCCGGGGGCTGAATGTTAGTTTGTTATATTTTGCACAGAGATTACATATAGATATGCTGTGGTGGAAAAAGTTAGTACAAAACCATCCCTATTGCAGTTTATATAAAGTTCACATTATAATAATTGGTGAAAATGTATTCCAGCCCTGTCATCCCTTTGAGTAAAGGAGAACCTACAGTGTCCATAAGGTCGCCAGAGGAGTCACAGACAACTACACAGTCTCCTGACTCTATGCAAGACTCTACTTCTGATATGGATCCATTAGGTTAGTATTTATCACTACATATTATAAACGAAGTCCCTCACAGCGTCTGTCTGTGCCTGATTTACTCCGAAACTACTTAATTGATGTGGTTGCGGTTTTCAAGATTAGGTAAGTTTATTCAAAGGAAGGATTAGGAGCTGAGTAATTAGTGAATCAAATCTGAGGAAAAGTTAGCACCAGCGCCGCCAGCGTGCTTTCAATTTTAATTTAAATTAATTTAAATAAATAACTTATAAATTTTTTTAATAACATAAATAATTGTTTGTTTATTTTTCGTCATTAGAGGGAAACGTAATCTTCAAAATGGTGTATCAAATATTACCTTTGGATTTTGGATACAGACAAAAAACATTTGAGAAATACTTAATATTAGAGTTTTTTTTAATCCTGATTTTAGGAGATATAATGCCTGGCAGTGGACTGTTAACATGGGTGCGTGGCGCTGTGTCTACAGGAGGACTGCTGCAGCGAGTTAAAGAGAAAGCAAAAAGTTCTGTTGATTCCATGTTGACCACATTAGATCCACAAATGAAGGAGTATTTGAGTAAGTATTTTAGCCACATATATACAAACTTACAGCCTTAATGTATGTGTCACTTTCTAACAAATCTGTCATCCAATATGATACAAGGAGATAAAACATAAGTGAGTAGAACAGATAAATCATCTAGAAATGCATATAAAATAACAATAAATGTTGCCTGCCAATGCCAATGATTGTTTTAGTAGGCCCATTTAGTAAATGGTGATGGCCAATTTTACGTTTCATGAGATGAATGATACTGGCAGGTGACCATAGTCTTAACCAATAGACCAATCCAATTAACAACCCAAAAAAAATAGGCCTAATTTTATCTCTGCAATAGTCCAGGAACCTGACGCGGCCTGTCTGATCAAGCACAATTATCAAGGATAATAAATAAAAAAATTCAGACTTATTTCACCAAGACATTTGGTGGATTTTTTTTCTCTTTCTTCACGGGTTGCCTTACAGCCCCCGAAACCGTGTCACGGTTCCAGGGTACCCAGCGGAAGACCAAGTCTCCCTTCGTTTAGCCGATGGTATTTGTGAGGCTATACCTAAAGAGTGGCTAGTTCTGTTGAGGTATATTTAGATGGAAAAGCCTGTAAGTGTGGTTTGTCGGATTATGGAATACCAGATGTCTTAACCACTCGGCCACCGACGCACGCATTTATTTATTATTGTTAAATAGTCTAGAGAAGATACTGCGGACCCCCAGGGGTTCATGGACTAAAGGTTAAGAAACACTGATTTACGCAATAAAGTTGACATATATTTCTTATTTATCAACCAGTTTATATGGAACAAAATGTTAGCCCAAGTTTATCTCAATACATCACTAAAAACCACATTCAAATTGTTATAGTCATTGTGGAGATAAGCATGCACAAACGCACACACAGACGAAATTATTTTACGATTTCATTGTATGTAAAGATTCTACATATTATTACAGCCAAAGAGATTAAAATTCAGCTAAGAGAAGTCTGTATGGTATTGTGGCGGCACACTGCGTCGATAGATGTCGCACCATTACTAACTCATTGAAACCTGTATCGCGCCATTGAAAATATTTAATAGATTGGCCTAAATACAACTTTCCAACGATGTGCGTTGGGGAGTATTCCTTTTACTCATGATCGTTGGATTGTTGTATGTAGCCATTTCTATAGTATTATATATATTATATAGTTACTACAATCCAAACGGGGAAAGAGTTCTATAAAAGCTGGCATGAACATTTAAATTCAAATATTGAACTTACAAAATCTTATAATTATATCTGATGATCTTATTTCAGATAGTGGCGGTGACATATATATTGTAGTGGCATCAGACAAGGAAGTTAAAATATCACCAGTCCGCGAAGCGTTTCAGTCTGTGTTCGGGAAAGCTACAGTTGTGTAAGTATTTTATATGAGTATTTAACATAAAGACATGGACGATTCGAGTGCAGGATCGAACGAAGATAGATGCACTGGAGATGTTGTGTTGGCGGCGTCTTCTGAGAATAAGCTGGACCGCACATCGTACTAATGTATTCATATAAACTCTCTTGTCTGTGGTACAATCGCGAATACTAAAGTTCTTCAGCCATGAAGACTCAATGGAATGTCTAGTGGTACAAGGTTGAGTCGAAGGTAGCAGGAGCTTTGGTCACTCGGGTCCCACCAGATGGACTGATAATTCTTTCTTCATGATTTGCCTTAACAGCTCCCGAAACCGTGTTACGGTCCCAGGGTACCCAGCGGAAGATCAAGTCTCCTTTTAGCCGATATTATTTGTGAGGCTATTTAATATACCTAATGAGTGTCCAGTTCTGTTGAGGTATATTTAGATTGTAAGTGTGGTTTGTCGGATTATTTACTTAAGGTTTTAATTATAAAATCCCATTGGTACATGGCTGGGATCCGAGATTGAACTCGTGGTCTGCCTAGTTAATACCAGACATCTTAACCACTCGGCCACCAACGCACCTTAGATCTGTGACGAAGTATTCCATCAATGAATGTTTTCGTGAGTCTGTCAACTGAAACCGGTGGAGAGGATTCGTAAGAGCGGCGGCTGTTCCAGAGTGATTTATAATCACGATTATGAATTACGGAATAAAAGGGTCACTCTCCGGCCATCAAACTATCCCCGTGCAAAAAATCACGTCGATCCGTTCTGTATTGACGTGAAAGAAAGACAAATTAACAAATAAAATACACTTTCGCATTCACAATATTTATTTGTTTATTTTTGCAGCGGTTATCCAGCCCAGAGTGAAGTAACAGCAGCCCAGCCTGTTGGTTATCATTCGTCGTATGCGGCCGCCAAACAGCGGATAGCGCACCTACGAGCCACGCATCCAGATATAAATAACAATGTACCTATTGTGGCGCTTGAGAACTACATCTATGAGGCTTTAAGCGACAGGTGGAGTGCTTATCTTACTATTTATAAAAAAAAGTTTGCTTATTTGCCCCTGAACAATAAGTATATTGTTGGTGGCAAACTTTTTAACCTAAGTATAGTAGGTATACCTATTAATACACAACATTTGGCGAAAAATGCAGATTGGTTACAGTGAAAACTGCATCCAAATTTGTTCAGTGGTTCTCGACATTAGCGCAGTAAAACCAGACGGACAGATGGACTCCGGAGATTTTCTTTTAAACTATTCACTAGTTTTCCGCCTCGGCTTTGCACGTGGAATGTTTATTAACCCGATCCCATTAACACAGCCATATATGGGCGATTGTTTATTTATTTTTGAACTGTTCAAGATATCGAAATAAAACAAAAAGGAAATTCTAAGTCTAAGTACCCACTATGATCCCTGAATTTTTCATCAAAATCCATTGAGCAATTTCGCAGTCTATTCTGGACAAAAATGGTGATTTTTGCTTATTGAAACGGTACAGGGAGACTTATTCCTATCATAAAACTAATGAATATAAATCTTTCTAAATACAGATGGTATGACATAAGCCTATTGGTGTTGTCGCAACCCTCTCTGGGCATCGAACTGCAGATGCAGTCACAAGGGACTCCCGTTCCCGCAGCCGCTATAGCCGCTCTGCGAGCCGCCACGCCTTCTGAACACGAACATTCCGATACTGGATTTACAACTACCGTCGGGTCTATTATGGCCACTAATTTACAAGTAAGTTGTTAGTTAACTTAGCATCGTGCAATGTGTCGATTTCTTGAGCTTCGGAGGGCACGTGAAGCGCCCGTAATTCTTCTAAAAAACATTACTTACTTCTGTTAAATACAGTTACACGTATTACGTAGCCCCCCAGTCCCCTTTGTGTACGCCAATGTGTATAATTTAGTGACCCGCCCCGGGTTGTTTATGGAAAGTCCAACATCCCGGGGAAATGAGATATTTTCTCAGAATAAAAAAACCGGCCTTATGCAGAGATAGCCGCAAATAACCACGTCGATCAGTTGCACCGTTTTAACGTGAAAAAAGGAGAAACTAATTTTGTAATATTCGGAGTTGTTACTGAGCAAATGAATAAAAATAATGTTTTTTCACAGGTACCTAACACGCAGTGGCAAGAAGCATGTACAGGTGTTTCTAGGAAAGACATAATAACTTTAGCGTCTAAATCTCTCGCTGGCAGTTACAAAAAGCTCTTGAATATATCAGCAGCGGAAACATAACCTGAAAAAATTGGCCTTGGCCAAATGCTATATATTTTTCCTACTTCCTAATATATTTAAGTAAAGAGGCACTAAATAAATCCTATTATGTTAGTGAAAGTCCAGGTAATCTCTGGAACTACTGAACCGATTCTAAAAATTATTTCACTGATAGAAAGCTATAAGTTTTCATTTCGTAATCTCAATATTTAACTTTTTTTTTCTAAAATTTTTTTCGGGCATGCGACATATCCACGCGGGTGAAACCGCGGGTAAAAGCTAGTATTAATAAAACTGCAGGGTTTTTAGAACGTTGGACACAGAGACAAGGTCCAACGCAGGCGACCGATTTTGATAGGTCACGGTTTTGTGGCCGGTTTTTGTAGGAATTTTGCGTTATATTCTATTTTACAGACTTTTGTCAGACCGATTAAAGTCTGTCATCTGCATTGGGCCAATATTTTTTATGTATAAAATACATGTGCTTTTACGATGTATCTGTTAGTTATATTAGTTTCAGAATTTGTTACAAACAAATAAATATAGTATTTAGTAAAATTTATATAATATAATTATATAATATTTATGAAACGTTACGCAAAGGAAACTAAGAGATTTGAAAATTTATTTTTAAGTTCGTTGAATATTTTAAAGTCCGTTTTTTCTGTACTTGTCTTATTTGGTAAACCTTTGCATGTCTTTTTATTGTTACATTTTTAAACACCCGCGCCATGCCCACTTGCCTTTTATTTTTATTGATTACACATGGATATTTTGCAGTTCTATATATGAAGAGCCCTATATGTAAATTATCATAAGAATCGATAGTAAAATAGACCAGATATGTAATGACATACGGAACGGACGAGCGGACATGACGCCACTGGCTGGAACCCTAAATATGCCCAGTGGTCTATGACTTATGAAATAATTTTAGGAAATTACTGATGTTAAAATGTATATAAATATTTTATACTTATAATTAATAAACTGACATTACATTGGTCCATTATTTTGTTTTACTGTCTGTACCTGAAACCTGAAAACATTTAGCTATAAAATACAGAGTGGATGCAGTCTTCAGACGTTTTCTGACGAACCCGGCCAATTACCGACAAACCACCTCAATGGAACTGGCCACTCTTTAGGTATAGTCTCACAAATACCATCGGCTAAAAGAGGGAGACTTGGTCTTCCGCTGGGTACCTGAGACCGTAACACGGTTTTCGGGAGCTGTAAGGCAACCCGTGAAGAAAAAAAACCAGTAAATGTTAAGTGGAATTAGCTAGTGTCAGATTTGTACGATGTGAAATAAAGTTTTTGGTGTCAGCGGACCCCATACAGGCGTAACATCTAAATTTTATACATAGGTAGGTACTCAGTATTTTCAAACTTATAACTAACTTTCCGCCCCTGCTTCGTCCGTGGATTTTTTTTAAATGTGTCACTAAAAAACTAAGAAAAGATCTAAGGATATAAGCCACCTAGTTACATTGTAGTTACATTAATGTAACTAGTTGGACATTATTTTTCCAAGTAGTTATATTATTTAGAAATTTTATTTTAATGTAACTAATGAGACTTTTTTGTCCAATTAGTTAAAGTAGCTACTTCTCTTTGAAAACCTCTAATTATACTGGCCACTTTTAAATGATAATGATGTCAATGAACCGGGTTAAAAGTTAGTCCGGCCCTTCAGCTATTTATTTGCAAAAAAGAACCCGTCTCGATTCGCCCACCGAAATTTCTGAATGTCTGAACACTGAAAAAATTATAGCCTATGTCGCTCTCTGATCCTGCAGCTATCCCTATGCAAAAAATCACGTCGAACCGTTGCTGTGTTGTGATGTGAAACTATAGGACAAATAAACTAACACTTTCATATTTTTTTTAACCGAACTTCAAAAAAGAAGGAGAAGGTTCTCAATTCGTCTTTATTTTTTTAAATATTAGTTAGGTTGAAAGTAAAGATAATTTAATTTTGTAAATTTATTTTCTGGCTGGACCGAAAATGGACCCAACAAAACACAAACTCGAAAAAAGCATTTTATATTTCTATTCTGCGACCACAAAAAGCACCGATTATCTCCTTGATTAGGTAATATTTAATACTGATAACTAGGTACCTCTTTATTTTCCCGTGGTTCCATGGTCAAGGTAAGAAAAACCGCATCCGGAACGATGTCATTACAGAACTATGCGGAGTAAAAGATGAAGTTGTGACAAAAAAGAAGGTTTGCGCTCATTTGGACACGTTAAAATAATGAAGGATGAAAGATTGACTGAAACGGTTTTTATGGCTGCTGAAATAAAAGGAAAATCTGGCAGAGGACGACCTAGGTGTACTTTTATTAAACATATAAAAAATATATTGATCGATGGCAATATTAAAAGAAGGTACACACAATCGCCGATCATGTATGAAAGGTATAATGAATATAAAATAAGCGAAAGAGGTATATCAGGCTTGTAGCAAATGGCATTTGATTGTCTCTGCCTACCCCTCATGGGATGAAAGGCGTGATGATAGTAGAAGTAAGAAAAACGGGTACTTTATAGATTCGACATGTGGACGAAATTATAAACTACGATTCTGATGAAGTTTCATAAGCAATCAAGTACGTACCTATCTTTATGTGAACCAACATTCACTGTGTAGTAAAATTATGAAAAAATTTGGGCTTATTCCGTGAAATAAGCCTTGTATAAAGCATTTGAGCCAGATTGAGCGCTGGAGTGGGGAGGACACCCATATACAAAAGCGCAGTCTAATCACGTGATACTTTTCGTATCAAATTATTTGCTGCGTGTTTTACTCTAGCACGCACTGGTCCGGTACCTCACCGAAAATGATCGAGATTGAATACAGGCCACACATTAGCGATGTAAGTCATACGATCTAGATCACATGCAATTCACTCACTCACACAAACACACAAAGGCGTGTGGATATGCAGGGCCGGATTTACTCTTAGTGCCGCCCTGGGGCACCGTGAAAAATTGCTTAAACCCTACAGTTTTTTTTAATAAATAAAATGAATTATTTATTATTTTTATTGTAAATCGGATAGATAAACTTTAAATGTGCAAATGTTCTCAATACAATTAGGTACACTTTTTAGAGCATTTTCAATAACGCGAAAAAAAAAATTTTTTTTCTCTCGGAATTTTGCCGCCTCTGGAAATTTGCCGCCCTGAGCACTGGCCCCTGTGGCCCCTAGTGTAAATCCAGGCCTGTGGATGTGTGTGTGTGACAGATCGTTCCGGCCATCGAAATCAGCCACAAATACAACGATTTGAAAACGGATGGCGGACCGTACGTTATAAGAATTGGACGAGTCTGTGGTCGATTTCTGTGGACCGTATGGCGGCGCGCCGGCGATTGCGCCGGCGATTGGACGAATGAGTGGGCACCTTAATCACGTGATATACTTTTCGGATCAAATTATTTGGCGCGAGTAGGTATGCTACTATGGAACCTTAAGTTGATGCGTGTCCGACACGCACTTGGCCGGTTTTTATTGTAAACAAAGATGCTTCCTATTATATATTAGGTATATTACTTTTATAATTGTTTTATATTGACTGACGGTTGCTTCAAAAACTTTTATCACTGATTAATTTATGATCATGCTGTTAAGATAGTTAATTCAAATGATAGAGTATTGTAAAAAGTATATTTCATTAATATATTTTGTAATAAAAAAATTTAGATAAAATATTTTTGCATTGATTAGAATATGTATAAATTGTTCGCGCAGTTCGAAATTATTTTATACTGTACATAACAGGTGAGTTGATATATTCCTTATTTATTCACGCTATTTATCACTGGATAGGTAGGCAGGAATAATCGAATTATTTATTTTATCAAACCATTTCACTTTTTTTAATTTTTTTTCTTTCTTCACGGTTGCCTTACAGCTCATACATTCATACTTCATACATACCGATAATTCGTGATTTTTTAATCTGTAAATTATTTTTCTTTTTGTCCAAACGGGAGAAAGCCTTTCTTCATTTGATTCCTAATTATATATTCTGTGGCTAGGGATAAAAATATCGGTGCAATGGTCATAATGGTCCATATGCACATTTTTTTTGGGAGTTCGTTGTCTGAAACTGAGTATAATTCATTAGATGCCTACTAGATAATCATGATATCTAAGTGTAGAAGGAATTATGACTGACTGACTGAAGAAACACCCGTAATTTTCTTCTCAAAGTGGGTTTTCTAATAGATTTACAATTGAAACTGCATTAGTCACTAGATGTTATGACTCCCGCTTTGATTTGTCATTCAACCTATGTTAGAATAATCTCTTCTATGCAATAAGATGTAAATACCTAACTGTTTTATCAGAAATTGAAAAAGTTTATTTAGTACTATGTCTTCTTTGTGATACATATTTTGTCTGATTACGGACTTGAAATCCAACTAAAACTCCAGTTATTAATAAAGTCAAATTATCATGCTTCTTGATCTGTTTAATGTTGGTAATTCGCTAAATGTGGACATTGCTGCCTGTGAATCCTGAGACGGTGAATTTTTAGCATTCCAAATTTCAATAAGGTCTATCGTTATACTTTAGTTAGGTAGTTGGTTCATATTTGGCGCCCAACGTGGGACCAGATGAGTCCCTGCCTTTACAAAGTACTAATTATCTATTTCTTTATGTTTGAAGTCTTAGCATATATGATGATACTTGTCAATATTGTATCTTATCTAAGTGTTGAGCTGTTTATAAACTTAAAAAAAATACTTATCTACGGTTCAACAAGCGAGCTAGGCGCAACACTTTGAGTCATAGCTAACTTAAAACTAAATATACTCCTCTCGTATTTAGTATTTTCCGCTTAATCCGTGGACATTTTTTAAATGCGATAAAATAAAAACTAAAACTTTTTAATAAAAAATATCGTGGTTTCTTTATGTTACTCCACTTACCCATGTGGGGGTTATATGCGTAATCCTTATCCCTATTCCAACACAATCTTCCATGCCCTACTTTACATAGGGGTTGATTTTTTTTAAAGTAACCTTTCCCAGGAATTAAGCTATCTCCATAGATCAAAATCGGTTCAGCAGTTTAGCCGTGGAATCGTAACTGCTTTGAGCTCGTTAAGCCGTCCTCCGCACAAGCGTTGACTTGAAATGGAGAGGTTCCTTGTTCAAATCTCACTTGTGCCAAAAATTCTAAGTTTAGGTACCAATGTTCTTTAAAATGTGCTTCTTCGTGCTTCGGAGGGTATGTACAGCCGGAGTCCGCACTTCTAAAAATAACATAGGTATATTTACGTCGGTTAAAAGAAGTGACACATCTAAGTCCAGGCTTTCTACCTGTTCTGTTCAATATGGACAACTGTAAAATGTGGACACTGTTACATGGTGTCTCTGGCCACACCTCAAAGTATAAGATGTGTTTGTTTGTTTGTTTGTCTTATATAGGTACTAAATCCTTGGTATTTATTTATTTTCTAGGTAATCAACAATGAAGGTTCTCATTCTCGTAGCTTTGGTAGCTGTAGCTTTCGGCAACCCGGTGTCCACATCATGGACACTGAACGAGCTTGCCGCTGCCATACAAAACCCAAGCACTGACGCAGCTCTCCTCCCATACTTGGAAGCCGCTTTGGATGAATGGATGCAGGCTATCTATGCTGGACAACCCGTATGTATTTATTATGCACACACAAACAAATACCCTCATATGACGACATGAGGAATATTACCATGGGGTTCCTAAAAACAAATATGTAAAGCTAAAAGTTATCCAAATAGTTTAGCCGTTACATTTGAACTTAATAACTAAGATAGGTATAAAAGCAATGTTATTAGATAGTGTATTACTAATATCTGTTAAAGTTATAAAACATTTTTGGCCCTGGGAAATTATAAATTGCGAAGGAAGAATTACATCCCTCGCGATTTAGTTACAAATATTGCTATCTTACGGAACATTAATTAATGACAGTGAATTTTTTCAAATCAATGCACCAGTTTCGAGCAAACAAACTCAAACTTTCTTTATATGTAACTTCGCACTGTTAGTTCAACTGATCTTCAACAGATGGCGTCTTTTCAAAATTAAATAAATTAATCTAATTAAAAAGAAACATTTAATTTTTGTTTGTTTATTTTTCGTTATTAGAGTGAAAAATAATCTTAACATTTTGATACCAACAAAAACACATTTGAGAAATAATATTATATAGAGATAGTTTTACATAATCTATCTATCTATCTATCTATCATCACGCCTTTCATCCCAAGAGGGGTAGGTAGAGACAATCGAATGCCATTTGTTACGATCCTGACATATCTCTTTTGCTTCTTTTATATTCATCATACCTTTCATACATAATTTACATTTAATTGACTAAGTACCTGTGGTCATATTATGATCTCTGAACAATCACAAATAAATTAAGAAAGACCCATCTCGATATCTTCAGTTGTCATCAAGTAAGTTACGATTTTTTATATAAACTACTAAACAATACTAACGCCAAACTAATAAAAATTTCAGGTACCCGATGTTGTGACTCTGCCCGTTCTTGCACCAGAAATCGTAACTCCTGAGATCGTGAGCCCAGGAGCACCCGCTTCCCCAGCCTCATCTCCTCTGGTTCAAATCATCGTTAACGTACAAGGACAACAGCAGGTGATAATTTAATTTCTGAATTCTTACTGTATCTATGGCTTGAGATATCATTAACAATGCTCAAATTTAGCAAGTTACCGTAATTACCTAATGTAAACACAGATCGCACCCAAAAAAACTAAAAAATTAATTGCATAATAAAAAGGGCAAAGGGCACTTTAAGTGAGTCGGTTAATAAGCCTGTGGCTGTCCTTTATAAGAAAACTGTTGAGGTGGATTGTATATATTGTTATAAGTTTATGTCATATACTTTAATAATACTGTTATCACCATCTTTTATAATGAGATTAGAGTATTTAATGGTGTAAATAGGTTTAATCAAAAGACAGGTAGGTGTAAATGTTATTAGTAACTTAGTGCCATATTTTATTCCTCAGGTTGTTCCCGGCCCAATTGTCAACCCAGACCTTGTCGCCGCCCCCGAAGCCGCACCTGAGACAGTAAATGTTGTTGATCAAGCCCCCGATACCGTCAACGTTGTTGATCAAGCCCCCGATACCGTCAACGTTGTTGATCAAGCCCCTGAAACCGTCAACGTCGTTGACCAGGCCCCTGAAAACGTTAACGTTGTCGACCTATTTCCTGAGAGCCCAATCGTCGTTGAATTGCCAGAACTTGGCAACCCTATCGATGTCATCGCCATCAACCCCCCAGAAATCGGAAACCCCATTGATGTGATCGCTATCAACCCCCCAGAACTCAACCCCATTGATGTGGTTGCCGTCAATCCCCCGGATTTCAACCCGATTGACGTTTTGCACCCAGTCGCAGTGCACGCTTAAATTATGGAAATCTAATAAAGAAATAATTTAGCACTAATTAACACCTTCAATGAATAATAATAATGAATAAATTAATGTAACATCACTATTGGCTTTTATTACAAAGAATTTGCTTCCATTTGCTTCAATATCCAAACAAGTTATCATCCAGAAGACAGATCACCATCATCATCATCAAATTCATGAAATTAAAAAGTAGTAAAGAAGAAGATATGATGAATATAAAAGAAGCGAAAGAGGTATGTCAGGATCGTAGCAAATGTCATTTGATTGTCTCTGCCTACCTCACTTGTGATAAAAGGCGTTATGATAGAGGATATATCTATAGATAGTAAAGAAGAACATATAAAATATACAAATAAAAATTAAATGCTCTTCGTTGATAAGCGCATCACTTGAGAATGGGTGGAACGTTTTGGTATTTTTTTAATGTTCGTAAAAGCGTAAATTAGGTTTTTAAGGATTGGAAAAATTGACCTGAGAATTGGAAAAAATTGCTAGAGTCACCAGTAATAGTGTCCACTATTAGCCAGTTGTCCATATTAAACAGAAAGTGACAAACTATATATTTATCTATAAAGTTAGTTTTATGATTTTACAAAGAACATACCTTCACGGCCTTCATATCTTGCGGTGTCGCCAGAGTCACCAGTAACAGTCTGTAGGTGGTTACAAAGTATATAGTTATATATTTATATCCCTGTTTTGTGATTCTACAAAGAATACACCGTCATATTGCTATTGTAGCTAGAGCCACCAGCAACTGTGTCTACGTTTTGCTATTTGTCCATATTAAACAGAACAGGTGGCAAGCCTGCAGTTGCTGCACTTAATTGACCTAGATGAGTCACTTCTTTAAATATTATATTCAGCTGGAGAGTTTTCGGGAGCCATTAGGAATCTATTAAATTGTTAAGAGAAACGCTGCAAATAAATTTTATTTAGGTATATTTACTCATATTCAATAGATAAAAAGAAATTGATTCAAGTGCCACTGATAAATTTTGACAACGCCCTGCAGATAAGCGAGGTAGTCACCGATTATGGTTTATTTATAAAACTGGTGATTGAGTTTATTGTAGTGTGTTGGTGACAATTGGAGAAAAAGATCACTTATTTTTGTAAGTTCTTTATTATTTTATTTTTAAACAAAAAAAATCTATGCTCCAACTTTCGTTTCGATTAGTAAAACATACTTACTCTGTTACTTACTTGAACTTATATTAGTTATTTTAATAGAAAACCTGGTGATAAAAGTCTGAATTTTGTATGGTAACTCGTTACTAGCTGTGCGGTTGCACCCCCACTCCTTTGGGTCATAGAGAAACCTTCCCCAAGAAATGGCCTATCAAATTCAAAAATAATTTTTCAAATCCGATTGGTACTTAGTTCAAGAGAGTTTTTGGAGAGGTGGCCACACATTCGTCCAATCCCCGGCGCGTCGCCGTACGGTCCACCGAAACCGACCACATACTCGTCCCATTCTTGTAACGAACGGTCCGCCTAGATCATCCGGCGGCTGAAATGGGAAATTTTTGGTGCGATGCCGAAAAAATGTGTGGCCTAGATACTTGCTTTGACTTTTATGCTGTAGGTATTCTACAACCAAAATTGTTACTAAACCTAGACGTTGGCTTCATAATATGTTACCTACTTACTATGAACATTAGGTCGAAATCAGGCAAATAATAGTTTCATTTACTCTCTCGAGACCGTACTTGTGACACTGTAGGTACTTAAATAGGTGCTTCAGTGAATGTTTATTATAATAGGGTCAAACTGCCTCAACTTTTTATATATTACAGACGTTGTCCTGCCCAAACGTTGGCTTGCCAAAACTAACTTTGGATATTGTTCATACACAAATACTAAAATCGCGATAAAAAAATAGAGGGTGGGGGTAGGAGGGTGAAAAATAGTTTAAACGATTGTCGGCCCTACCGGATATAAATATAAAATGTCATAAAAATCGGTCAAGCCGTTTCGGAGGAGTATGACAACTAACTTGTGACACGGAAATTTTATATACTCTAGTATTTGAATGATTTAATTTTTAAAGTTAAAACTTCTTTAGGCGCGTTGAGCAATTTTTGGTAGGGGGAAATCTTATGGATTCGAGACCTGTGTTGGCAACATGTTTTTTTTGTTTGAAAGGGTGGTCCCATTTTTTTTTCGTGAAAATTGGTTCAGTAGTTTTTTAGAAATTTTGAAAAAACTGACTTTATAAGTACATTTTTCTTAATATCTCGATGAAATATGTACCCATTTTGACGACTTATTTTTTTAAGCATATAATAATTTTTCGGCATTATTACAGACATAATGACGAAAATCGGTTTAGTAGTTTTTCAGAAATTCAGTAATTTGTCTCTGTTTTCGGCTGAAAATTATGTATCAGAGAAAAGCCTTAGCAACGGTTGCTATTGACACGAAGTTGTAAATTTTTGTATCGACGGTGGTCTACGGCTAAAGGTATGGTATGGTATGGTGCAGCTCAAAAGCAGATATTTTTGTGATCTTTTGACGTAAAGATTTCTCTAATTCGACTAAATGTCTAAAGAGCGAGAATCGGCCCCCAGGATGCCAATGGTTCAAATCCCACCCACAGCAGTATTTTTTTATTTATTTTTCCATAATTTTTTTTATTTACGTTATTATTTGTCTCTCAGGGCAGCAAAATCACTTAAAAGGGAAAAATAAATTAACTTTAAAAAGAAAAGTGTACCGACTTCAAAAATTTGCACTGAAAAGTAAGAAATAATAACTATCATTTCGTCTAATCGACATTTCAGGTGACAAGAGGGCTGGAGCATACCTTGGACAACGTATTAGCATAGCTATACAGCGAGGAAACGCTGCTAGCCTTCTTGGCACTTTACCGCAGGACAGTGATTTCGAGAAAGTTTTCTACTTATGAGTATGTATCCTACATATTCATGATTAGAGAGCCACTCATGGGGTTCCCTGTGTTTAATTTTTATTATATTTAAACTTTGTATGTAGATATATATTATTTAATATTGTTTTAAGAAATAATAAATATTTCGTCGTAGAATTTGAAGACGGTTGGTGCCAAATTAGAAACAACTTAGTTCCCAAATTCACTAATCTAGACAATTCATTAGGAACCTACGATCATCAGTACAAACATAGATAATATTGAACAGATCTTTATCTTCTTAGATGTTTATTACTTTGTATCCTAATTTGGCACCAACCGTCTTCAAATTCTACGACGAAATATTTATTATTTCGTACTTTTCAGTGCAAATTTTTGAAGTCGGTACACTTTTTTTTTTAAAGTTAATATTATTGGATGGTATTTGTGAGACTAAACCTAACGAGTGGCCTATTTTGTTAAGGTATATATATTTTTTTCAGGATATAATAATGACCCTCCCTAGGTTTACCTTTTAAAACGTCTATTAATTGTAGATATTGTAGCTGAATATGATTGGTTAAGTTATGGTGATCTATTACCGGCTTATGATGTTTTGTTACTATGTTTTTGTCATTATATTGAATGTATGCTGTTGATCAACTAGAAAAAAAAAAAAAATTAATAATATTTTTGTATTTATTTTTCTCAGTAAAAATGGCGAGTGATTTACCTACGTTAACAGTAAGCGAAGTATCTGAAGGGATGCAAGATGTAACTACAACTCCTAGCGCCAAAAAGGTTCTAGATGGTCTCCTAAATGACTACATGGATCTGCATTATGGCAAAGACACTCCATACACCACTGGCAAACAAATTTTACCAACGGACGTCACGGAGCAGGATTTAATAAAGGCAATCTCCGATGAAGCAACAGAAAAGAAATACAAGAATGTTTACGTTAAAATATACACGACCTATAAATCTGGGGACTTTACCCCGCAGTGCCCAAACAAAGGCTGGGATCCAAAACTTATGCCTGTGCTTGTTTTAATTACTCCAAATAATTAAATTTATCCTCATTCTTACAAGCATGTACCTACAGTTAGACAAAGAATTATCTAAATATAAATATATCACGGCCTTTATAGTTTTTGGTATGCCCAGAGACACTGATTATTAAAAAAGTGGGACCATACCACTTTTAGTTTCAAAAGTAGGAGTTAATTTCAAAATCAAAACTTAGATACTTAGATACTTTTGACCCTGACTGTCATTAAGGCGCCTGTTCTTTAAATTTTAATAATTTTAAGAAATGTCCAAAATATCCTTTGGCGATTAACTTGTGAAAACTTGAGAGGCCATGGATTCTGCACTTATCTAATTGTGTCTGAAATAAAATAAAATAAAAATAATTTGTTGCGGGTTTTTTTAATAGATAGAGTGATTCAAGAGGAAGGTTTATATGTATATAACATGCATAATATAGTAGAGAAAGACTGATAATTGTAAAGGTTTCTAATGTTTGGTCGTAAATAAACACATTTTTGCGGTTACATTGCAAACGCTGGCTGAACCCTACGAGATAGATCAAAATAATGTACTACGTATTGTACACCTTAAAAAGGTCTACAAAAAGTCCGCAATGGTATATGTCTATCTCTTAGACAATAACAATTTTTTATCCTTTACTTTTTACAAGAAATAATATAGCCACAAAGTTAGTGGTAACTGGTAGTGGTAGTGCAGGCAAGCCAACGTTTGGGCAGGACAACGTCTGCCGGGTCCGCTACTACAGATATACAATAATTAATAAAGTCTTAGTAGATTACATAAAATATTTAATAATTTGTTTTATTGCTAAATTGCTACTATAACCAACCAACCGCCTTCGCCTGGGTACAATTTAGCTACAAAACAGCCTTCCTCATACAGTGGTTATTGATATTAGTGCAGTCATACAGGACAGAAACGCATCCTAACCAATATTATAAATCTTTCACGTTACAACAGAGCAACGAATTTGCTTGATATTGTACAGATATAGCTGGAGATACTGCGAGTGATGTATGCTGCTTTTAATCCCTATAATCCTTCGGGATAAATTATAATGACACATTTAAAAAAAAACCACGGGCGAAGTACATCTAGTCTTTCATAAATGTAAAAGTGGTAGGAGTTATGCTCCTAAATTGGCGTCTGTGGCATTGCAGATCCATTAGAATCTAATTCATTGCTAACCATTTAGATAACTAGTTTTTGCCCGCGGGTTTACCCTCGTGGAAATAATACAAAGAAAAGAAATAATCTCGTAGCTGTAAAATATTTTGCGCCTGATAAAAAGAAAATGAAAGTTTATTGACATTGCTATAAAATATTTAATAGGCGCTTATTGCATATCTGCTCTTCATTTGTCCTGTTTCCTGAATAACAATTAGTCTATGTCCAAGGGTCTCCAAACTACGGCTTGGACTACCATTCCGACGAATATCCAACGTTTTTATTTAATGACCAAATGAAGAAACTTAGGTACATAATAAAATTGCACATGTTAGTAAGTGCAAAACCTAAGTATAAGTGATTCACATAGTGAAATTAAAAAAAGATGAGTCCAGGGCTGATAGGCTAGGTCTTGGCCCTTGAGACCTAGTAGAGGAGTCAGTATTTGTCCAATCGCCGGCGCGCCGCCATACGTTCCGCCGAAATCGACCACAGACTCGTCCAAGTCTTGTAATGAACGGTCCGCCATCCGTTTTCAAATCGTTCACACATACACGGATGTTTGACACTTTGTTTAATCGAATCTTGTGTGTCTGTGTATGTGATCTAAATAGTATATGATATACATCACTAATGTGTGGCCTGTGTTCAATCTCGATCATACGGCTGGCCGGACCGAACATTTTCGGTGAGATACCGGACCAGTGCGTATACTACTTTATGCTAAAAAGTTTAGAGACCCCTGTTCTAATAAAACCTAATCCAGGCGTGAGTTTTTACAACAACCTAAAAATTATGTTCGTAGAATTATTAGTTAGTATTACGTATTGT
The DNA here is from genome assembly GCA_963924495.1 of Nemapogon koenigi. NCBI lineage: Eukaryota > Metazoa > Arthropoda > Insecta > Lepidoptera > Tineidae > Nemapogon > Nemapogon koenigi. Next base: position 8,238,786 of record OZ004646.1, read on the forward strand.
ATGTAATTAAAAAAAAGTCGAACTCGCGTGGAGAGGGTTCCATTCCGTACCATTCCGTTTCCGTGAAAACTACAAGACATGATTTTCGTTTAGATTTTTATGATTTTAGGATTTCGTTTACACAGTAATCTGCAAAAAACTTGGTTATTTCCTGAAATGCACAAACCTCAGTTTTTTGTCAACTGAAGTGACAGGATGTCTACAATCTTCTTGTGCATGTGTGTGGAACTCGAAATACAGGAATGATGACCTAAAAAGATGGAACTTATTTTCTTGATCAGTAACCAAATAAAATAGTATGTTATTTCCTTGTATAAAACTATCAATTGTATTATAGTTAAGTACGTGTAGTGTATCTTATCATATTTTTCAATAGATTAAATAACGTTAAAAAGAGATAATAAAAATTCTCTAAACAGTTCAATATGTCTTCAATATTGTTATGAACAAAATGCAGGTTGTATTCCTACCGATCTACAGAACAGCGCCTTAGCGTTAACTTTGTTATTTAGTATGTGCAACGATCGCTAAATCGTTATTATATTGAACTGAACGAGTTTTGAATCGTGGTATGTCCCGAGGCCGCTTATCCAGCTTAAGTTCAGAGAATGGAAGTCTAGACGTGATTTTAGAAGTGTTTTGGGTAACGTTGGAGTTCTACATCATTCATGAAAGGTTTCATAACATGCGCCTCGTTCCATCGTTTTCCCTAGACGATACACAATTTGTGCTTTGTTTCGTGAACCAACTAGTAAAAGGTGTTTTCCCCTATTTCTACCCCGCTCAATCCGCGAATATACCAATAAAAAATCTGAACACCTTTGCCAACAAATATGCACAGGTAGGTAGGCAGTTACATAAAAATGGTACAAGAATGGAAGGAATCATCTATAACAGGAGGAAAAATGAAGAGGTATTGACCATCGTGAAGAAAAAAGATGCCAATAGGAACCAATAGAAACGAAAGAGGGAAGATGTTTTTATAAGACAACATAAAGTATAGGACAAGGCTAATGTTGTATCGTACGGAGGTCAAATTCAAGCAGGACGAAGAATAGAAAAGAATGGACGAAGAAGAATAAAGAAACAATAAATCTATTAAAATTAATTCGGTGATGAAATTGAGTGTTTAATGATTAAAGGAAGTGGTGCATTCTTAAATAGGTACCTACATTATTTAAATTGCTCTGGTCATTACTTTCATTCATGAGTCTGGATTTTCTGAATAATAAAAAATACGACACAATGAAAATCAGCAATTAATCTTCTTACGTCTATAAAATAAATTACAAATTTTATTGTCACATATATTTTATAATAAGATAAAAGTAATCCTACAGTATTATTTTTCTTTCATTAACAATACCGCCTTAGATAATTTTTATTGCTACTAAGTTTATGTTAGGATGTGAGTAATACGTATTTCACAGTATTGTAAACTCCCGTTTGAATAACAGGTCAGTACTTATTTTTATAATATTTATTGAAATTTTATTTTAATATATTTTCTAAAGGTCTGGTCTAAAATAATAGTAAGTTTTCTATTTTATATCGTCTTGCGATGGAGTCATGGGGTTTATTCGACAGTTGTAGTTAGCCTAACTGGAAACTTATTGACAAACAGATCATAGGGACAGTAACTTCATTTTAAGTTCTGTATTTTTTATAATACTTAAATTTTTATTTATTTATAGATATAATGTAATCAATATAAGAATTGATTTATTATGTAAATGTTAAAATTACTTTAATTTTGCAGTACCAGAAAAATGAAGCTGTTACTTGTGACCCTTCTCGCCGTATTGGCCTCGGCTGCATCTCTAGAGAATGAAGACCCAGTAGAAGTTGTTGTAAACGGTTTGGAAGAGGGACAGGCTTTGAACCTTGGAGGTGTTCTTGATGTAAAAGTGAAAGAGCATATCGACGGTCAAATAGTTGCATCGAATGATCCTCTCCATCCGTTCACAGCTGAAGGTTTAGCTGAAATCGCTGCAAACAACCCCGAAAACATCGTAGATGTTTCACCAGTTCTTCCTGAAATCCCTCAAATCCCTGAAGTACCTGAAATTATTGAGATCCAGCCAGTATTGCCAGGACCATCTGCGCCTATTGTTGTGCCAGAACCATCGGAGCCTATTGTGGTAGTACCGGAAGTCCCTGCACCTGAAGCGACACCTGAGCTAGCACAGCCTGAGATTCCAGAAACTCAACCGATAGTTGATTTACCTATTATTGCCCCTGAAATAGTTATACCGGAAGAACCCATTGCTCAGCCAGAAGCACAGATTCCTAACGGAGAAGTATACAATGATGGTTTTGTGCAAGTATCAGTAAACGCAGAGGACGAAGGTGTTTTGACAACTCTGCAATCTTGGTTCGGAATGGTGGTTAACTATTTCAATGGACCCGAAGCTACCTCTCACCAAATTGTTTAAACAAACAAATGTTTTAATATATTGACTGTTATTGACAGAAAACTTAATATATCTAAATACTAAATTACAAATATAATATACTTAATACTACTGGGAGAGTACCCAACAGACTGGCTGCATTGCCTCGTTGGATGGCTATGCTTATTCATTGACCGAGGTTAGAGCCAGCCCGTTGGTCATGTGACCTTTCTATTAGTAGTTTACTAATATCTTTAAACTGAGTGTGTGCTCCAGGTCCCCACGGCCCCATTGTTTCCACACCAAACGCCTCAAATATGTATTCTTTTGAAAGAGATGCATATTTGAGACGTTTGGCCATTTCAGCATTGTAGGCCGCATTGCCAGCTTTTAACGCTGTATGTTTTATTAATAGTTTTGATATGTAAATCTATACCAATTATTAAAAAGGTTCAAATTAATTTATTTTTTATTCAATATCCTATCATTGCCTTTATATGTTGGGGTGTGGCCGGTAGCAATGTCCACATTTAACGAGTTAACCACATTAATCAGAACTCGTGGCAACCTGAATAGAGTATATAATATTATTTTTAGAAATGCGCCAGCTTTAAGTGATCTAGTTCAAGCAAGAAGTAGATTATTCCAAGAAGTAAAATACATATTTTGTCCTTATTAAGTATTCATGAAGTATGCTTATAAGTTTCACATGTAAACAGCTTGTTTTGAATGGCATTGTATAATTTGGCTGCACTCCAAAGAAAACGTAGCATCAAATTCCACAACAAGTATTACTAAAGTCGTTAACTGAAAACTTTGTTGGATAATGTTTACGTAGTTTTCTTTCAAACAGCTGCGGGATCGATATTGCCCATATGACCATCAATGTAAAACCATTAGAGATGGTTTACAATAATTTATATTTATTCTATAGAGTCGTATTATTTTGAAGTAAAAATTCTCTTCGCTTGTGGAAAATTTTGAAACGTGACTTAAGTTTTATCCCGGAAGATATCCGGGAAGAAGTAGCATATATATGTTACTCCGGCCTCCAATTATTACGTGAAAGAAGGACTATTAAACATTTATAAATATGCATTGAAAAAATAATCGTTAGAACTCCAAAAATCTCCTTCTTTGCGATGACCCATGCGATCTTGAGTTTTCATAGACACACAATAATGTTGAAGTACAAAATTTAATTAATAGAATTGGCCCTCTGTTCTACAGTTATATGGACATTGTTGCTGGTGTTCATATCGTAAGCTATAATTGCCTAACAGCCCTAGCGGAAGACTAAGTCTCCCTCACTTAGCCGAAGATTTTTTGAGGAGTGGCCAGCTCTGTTGAGGTATGTAGATGGAAAAGCCTCTTTGTACGGTTTGTCGGATAATGTACATAGATTTTTTATTATAAAAACCCATTGGTACATGGTCGGATGTGGGGATCGAACCCGCATGAGTCGACGTTTTACCCGCTCGGCCACCGACGCCCCAGTTGAGAACAGTACTGCCCTATTCATGAATATACCTTGCTACCTTTTGAAAGTACATTAAACTGCGGTAAATTAACTAATTCCCTAACGTTGTTCAAACAAAGCGAAAACTAACACGCAGACCACCTTGTGAACGTCACGCGAAACATACAAACACCCATTTGGAAATAAATCTATAATATAGGTAGTTAATTTTATTTAAAAAAACGCTAAGCACCAATTTTCTTTAAGAATATTTGCTTTAATCGACTCCTAGTGCTTCGGAGGGAACGTAAATACGGCGTGCGTGCTTCTTCTAAAAAACAGATATTTACGTATGTTAAAGAAGAGACATATCTAGAATGATCTAGGTCCATTAAATGCAGCAACAGGCTTGCTACCTGTTCTGTTCAATATGGATAACTGGCAAAAAGTGGACACTGTGTTTCTGGCCACACCGCAAGTTATAAAGGTCGTGAAGGTGCGTATTTGAAATACATTAAATTGATTAGCCAACATATATATACACATAATTATAGATACATTAGCCCCGTCTTATCTCAGGGAAACAGTAATCAAAGCGGGAGCTGAGGCGGAAATCGCAGAGTCTGTGATGATACGACCTTATTTTCCTGGCCGCTTACAAGCTGGCCATCATAAATAGCATTTATTTTGATTTTAGAACACGATATTGTTCATTTTAATTCAATAGAACATTGTATGTTATTTTCAAATATCCGATGTGTGGAACCTAAATTAAAATTTTACTCATTCCTTCACAAACTGTTGACTTAGGCAGTACTCTGCCAATTATAAAATTTATTATATTTCTATTTTATCAACTAAGTAAATAACTATATAAAATGTATTGAATCAGTATTCAAGAACTAATATCTATGTTAATATAAAAGGAGCGCAAATAAGTATTGTAAGTATTTTTATCATACTTTGTATTGTGTTACTTCAATAGCTTAACGCCCTGTAGTAATGTGTAGTTCATTTTTATTACAGTGCGCTCCTTGCTCCTTACGGCTCCTTGCTCCTTACGGCTCCTTGCTCCTTACGGCTCCTTGCTCCTTACGGCTCCTTGCTCCTTACGGCTCCTTGCTCCTTACGGCTCCTTCTCCTTTCTCCTTCTCCTTGGCTCCTTACGGATGCTTTTACTGGTTGTTCTTTTGCTGCTTGTTCCTTCCTTGTTAATTCGACCAATAAACGAATGGTGAAAGTTTACTACGAGTTTTCCTGCAATACCTACCCGGCCTGGCTACCCCAACCCGACAAGTCTAACAAACGGCGCAAATATAGTTCAATTATTGAAAACTACATTTTTTTACAAAACTACAAACTTTAGGTCCATGGGGTTCAAATGCCAAATAGTTTATTAAAGATGTAACCCCTCGACTCATCTCTTCTGGTGACAAGAGGGCCGGCTTCTTCCTCGCTCAACAAATCAGCAACGCGATTCAGCGGGGAAATGCAGCCAGTAATCTTGCCACTATTCCACGCGGACCTGGTTTATTTAGTTATTTTTAATGTTTAGATTAGATTTAATGTTTTTATATTGTTGAATCACAGATTAAAAATTTATATATTTTATCTATTATCTCGCCTTTCCTTTTATCCCAAGAGTTTGACAGACAGTTATTATAATACAGTTATTTATATGACATTTAGATGGAAGTGCCGTCACTTCGACGTGACCGGAAGTATGAATTAAAGATTTTTCATTTATATACAATGTTATTGTGTATTTATTTTCTTTCACTGTCAAATGATAGGTCTAAACATAGCATAATCTAGTTTTTTTACAATATTGTTATTACAGCACAAAATTTGGTTATACCGATTTTCATATTATATGCTACTAGCTGTTCGCCCGTGGGGCCCATACTATCTTTCATCCCCTATTATACCCCCTTAGGGGGATTAAAAACAGTATTCCCTAGGGTTCAAGCTCACTCCATATCAAATTTCATCAAAATCGGTACAGTGGTAGCCATGAAAGCGTAACAGACAGACGCATTTTCGCATTTATAATTTTAGTATGGCAGTATGGATTAACACTGCTCAGATTAATGCAATAAAATTTTGTTTGTATATTATTTTTTCCAAGTTTAACATTTTTGCAGCTAAAATAAACGGTCTATTTTTTTAAAACGCGGTAGTTAGAAATTTAACCCTATGGTGCGTTGGAGTTTAAAATGGGAGGTCGGGTTAAATGATAAGTAATTTTAAAAGTAATACTGTACTTTTGTACGAGTTTTCGTGTTTCAAAGGGCACTTACATTCGACGTCTACTCGAAGGGTCTACTTTTTTTTAAATCCACCTCCCTTAGCTAATAGGGGATGAAAGTTAGTATGGGCTCCACGGGCAGGGATAATCGAATGCATCTTTTACATATATGTTCAATGAAATTACACCTAGGTCATTCTCTGCCTCAATCTTTCATCCTTCATTATTTCAACCAGCCCAAAACTTTCTTAATTTTAGTCACAACATCATCTTTCATTCCGCATTCTTCTCTAATGTAATTTTTCCGGATGCGGTCAATACGCCTTACATCACACATTCTACGTAAATTTCGAATTCTAGTAAAGATCACTAACTACTACCCTATCAGAGGTTAAAAAATTGCCGCCAGCGCGCTCTCTTATTCGTGCTCCTACTATACTTCTGATTCATTAGAGATATACCTACTTACAATCTATGTATCATCACGCCATTATGAAAAGTAAGTGATACTAGATAATATCTTCAATAGATAAGTAGTTATTTAAATAACGCAATAAAAAATTGCATCCGGACAAATATACTAATAATATAAATGAGAAAGTAAGTCTGTCTGACTGTTACGCTTACACGGCTAAACGATTTTATTGAAATTTGATATGAAGAAACCATAAGGCTACTTTTTTTAATCCTAAGGGCTACCCCCTTAATAGGGGTTAAAAGTTAGTATATGCCCCACGGGCGAATGGTCCCTCATTGTTTCTCATTAAAATTTCTCAAAACAATTCTTGACAAAATTCTCTAGAGAGAAAGATTGCTTTATTGACAAAGATAATCAAATGTTTTTAATTTTCTTGTATAACTTGAACGCTAATTACGCAGATTCTAAGACATTGAGAAGTATTCTGTTCACTTCAGTCAGTGAGTGGATTTAGCAATTAATAAAACCTAATAAGGAGGACTGTAAAAATATATTTTGTACTATAATAAGAGTGGTGTCTACATCATAATTATCTTCAAAGACAAAAAGTAAAAGAGTTACGAGGGAATTGTGCATAAATAAAAAGGTAACGCGGCTTAAAAGGTAGCAATAGTACTTACTTAGTTTTGACAAAAAACAGCCATGATACTGTAACGTCGGTCCTCGGGATCTTGCCTTCAATAATACACAGGATATTTCATAATCGTTATTTATTTTATTTTCTTCATGTTTGTTTATATATTATATAACATATTTAATTTTCTAATAGAGATTGCATGTCTGTCTATCTCGACCAAAACACGAACTGTCTCTGTCTTAGTTGTTTTCTTAATATCATATTCATATATTTGAATTTATAAAGGAGTTTACATATTTTCTAACCTAAGGCAAGCAACCTCTTTACAATACACAGAAAATCCCTTTGTTTTGGACGAAACCGTACAAAAATTCTCAGATCTTTCAGAACCTTTTTCTGCTTCTTCTATTATGGCTCCACCAATGGTCATCGGTGATTTGCCAATGTCAAGTATTATAATACTTTATAGTGTTTATAGCCGTTTAATCGGTATTTAAGATAATCCCGCCGTCCGTGATATGTCTTATTAGTCGTCGACTAATTACAACCATCACAACACGGACAGGATCAAACTGGATTCCCCATCACGTCTTGCGTTATTCACAAAGGCGTGACGTGGAATCCACCTGATCTTCATTCAAAGAGCATTGGAAATGAACTTCGGTATTAAATACAGAAAACGAACTTGTGTATTTTGACAGCTGTCATCCGATATGAAAATCTCATTGACATGGTGACGAGCGCACGCGTTTTCGTCGTGGCGTGATGTGGAATCCAGTTTAATAATGTTCGTGCTGTGATGGTTGTGATTAATCAGTGAGTAATAAGACATATCACGGTCGGCGGGATTATCTTAAATACCGATTTATCGGCTATAAACACTATATATACTTGACATTGGCAAATCACCGATAAACATTGGTGGAGCCATAATAAAAAAGAAGAAGAAGATCTTTCATTTTGGCAAAGATAAGACCAGTCTAGGGTCAGTGGTTTTCGAGATATGACCCTTTCAAATTTTTATCTTAAGGGTCCTATACTGGGAATTTGTATGGAGATATTACTATTCCCAATTTCTCTGTAAATACTCCACCTGTGTCACTGTAATTTAGCATATAGTTACTTATTCAATATATCTAAGTGAAATAGTCGTTATTTTTTCAATTGGTTTTATTTAATAGGAAATATGGGTGGTAGAATAAAGGATTATTCTGCCCCTTCTGTCTCTTTCATAATCTATCACAAAACTCTAAATTTTTTTTAAAGCGCTCTTATACCATTATTCTTCAATTATATATATCGCTTTTTTTTTGTAGCTTATTGAAAATTAAAAAAAAAAATTTATGATTTTTTAATTTGGCAAAAATAATAAAATAATTATTATTTTAAATTTTCAATAAGCTACCAAAAAATTCGACATATATAATTGAAGGGTAATGGTATAACAGTGCTTTTAAAAAAATTTAGAGTTTTGTGATAGATTATGAAAGAGACAGCAGGGGCAAAGTTAAACTACCCATATTTCCTATTCAATAAAACCCATTGAAAAAATAAGAGCTATTTCACTTAGATATATTCAATAAGTAACTATATGCTAAATTACAGTGACACAGGTGGATTATTTACAGAGAAATTGGGAATAGTTTATCCCAGAAAAATTCCCAATATAGGACCCTTAAAGACGACATAACTTCAAAACATTTTTTTTAATTTGGATATATATTTATTTATAGGGGGGGGGGGGGGTAGGGGGGGGGAAGGAGGTAAACGTCTAGCACCACTGTATTTTTCTGTCGTTTTATTGTGGCAACGGATTTTATTTTATATGATGATTATGTTAAAATACAAACATAATAATTATAATCAATGATTGGAAACACTATGTTTGACGCCCTAGATCCCCGTTCCCGTTTAAAACATCACAATTAACTATTTTCCTAGAGCTCTGTCTCGCGACACAAAACGATACCAACGAAATCTAAGGTAACTTATTACTGCGCACCTGGTCAGTTTAACTGGTCAAAGGGGAAAAAATTGGCGAAAGGGGGAGCCCGTCTATGGCCCCTCCATAGGCTTAGTACTCTATGGTCTGACCCAATGTTTGTTGTAGGTTCCGAAACGGCTAAATCGATTTTAATGAAGCTTATTGTAGGTACCCACCTAATATTTACATAAAAAAGGATAAAGTGAGGTAAATATAAAAAAATACGGTCGAAGCCGTGGGTAGTATCTAGTATAACAACATGTTAAATTCATAGGTTAATTATAGCAATAATTGGTAGACTTGAAACTAGGGGAACCTGGGTTTTTTATCACCGTGCTTCGGAGACGTAAAGACGGCGTTCGCACTTCTTCTAAAAAATATACGTCTGTTAGAAGTGACACATCTAGGTTCATTAAGTGCAACAATAGGCTTGCCACCTGTTCCGTTTAATATGGACTACTGGCAACAAGTGGACATTATTATTGGTGTCTCTGGCTATACCGCAATATATAAACGCCGTAAAGATGCGTGTGTGTGTGTGTGTTTAATTCACAGTGATTCACTTGTCTTGACTTACAATTATTTTTTGGATGCTCTCATATTTGGCTAAATATTTTACGAAACTACTTTACATGGCTAAGTACAAATATGTAAATAGGTTTATTTCTAACTCGAATAGGAAGCTTGTGGTTACATTATACGGCTAGATTATGCATATTTCCTAATATTTGGCCTCGTAGCAGGGCAACGATTATGCTACGACTTTCGTAGCAAGAAGTGCATATTGTTATTCAGAGAAGTATTTATACTCAAAGTTGAAATTGTTTTTTGTTATTGTGCTAGTTTCTATATTTGTTATTCAATGACATCGTTAAGGAATTATTTGGATGTGTCAGAATTATTTTGAGACGTAACTCATTTTTTATTTGCTTATTTGTGAACAAAACCATTAAACAAGGCGACATTTTAATGGTTTATTTACTTACTTTATGGGTTTAGATTTTAAATTGTAATAGAAACAACATACGGTCAAATAGCAGACATTGTCACGCTAAGAAAACTTTCAGGATTCACGCAACGAACAATCGATAGAGTGTTGTAGTGATATGTCCGTACGGCCGCAAGCACACGACAGCTCTGTATTTAGGGCAGCTAAACGCGACGGCGCGGGGCTGGCCGATCCCACCCCTCCCGGGCGTCAGTTATATCGGAGACTCTAAAGACGATCGTACGCGTCCAAAAGCCCGCGACTTCGCGCGAACCGCCCAGCATGGAATTTCCTCCCGTCTTACCCCGCCGCGCGCGCACATATTAACGCCCAACCGACTCTGTGAGTACCCTGGCCGGCTTGTTGGAAACTTTAAAAACTCACCAGCCTAATGGGAAATCGATGGGAGTTTCTTTGGTTTTTGCGTCACGCTTTAATCGATATTAATTTTTTATCACGACATGTGACTGGTCATTCGAGTTTGAGTTTTGTATATTTAATTGGAGCTCTCAATTCCCAAATGCCGGTTAAAGCCGTTATGTTGCGTGACAAATCTTTCAAAAAAGATTTTAATGAATTTAAATAAAATATGATTTTTTAAATCTTTCATTGGACTGCGTTTTCAAAAGTCTCCAGCAAGTTTTAACGAATCTTTTTAATTTAAATTTCAGGATTGTTTTTCAGTTTCTGCCATTCCTATGATGGTATTATATTTTATGGGTACAATTTCAAGTACATTAGCTGACTATATTATTCGTAAGGACAATTTTATTTTTTACTTTCGTTTCGAATTTTGTTAAACAACTTAATTAATTAGTAAATTAAAGGCGAAATTCAGAGGAAATTAAGGGTTTTTAATAGCATATTCGTAATATTGAAGGCACTTTGAGTTTTGTTTTGGAAATATAGGACATAACAAGGAGCCAAATAATTATGACATGATCAAAATACCAGCTAACAGGTATATGGTGTGTTTATGAATATGAAGCGAATATGAACTATTAGCCACAATGTGAAAATATCTAGTTTTTAGGACAGTTACTGCGTCCTGATGACAGAGAAGAAAATAATTGGAAAAATTGGACTTTTAAGAGATCATTCGTTCTCAAAATAATACAGAACTGGCCACTAGCTTGAAACTTAAAAAATACTTTGGTTAAATAAGGAAGGCCTGGCTTCTTCTAGGTAACACCGTGTTACCCGTAAAGGTAAAACACATTCCCGCATTTACATTTACTAACCGGTAAGGTTATTTAATTAATAATGATTATTTTTTCACGTATTTAGGCGAGTGTAGGTACAATAAAGTAATTGTAACACATTTTAAAAATAGAATTATAATAATTTCTAAGCTGCCTTTATATGATTTAATCGTCGAATATTCAATAATAGTGTTACATAGTATGAAAGAAAACGTTTGTCTGTATGACTGCACTAATATTGAGATTCACTGAACCAGATTGGAACGTGTTTTCATTGATCTTCATTTCTCCAGGAAAAGAACAATTGTGAAGAATGAAATGATGAACAAAAAAGTTTGCTGTAATATATAAGTAATTAAGTATACTTAGGAATCCTAGGATTAAGGTACTAATAACGTGCCTACTGTTTAATCATCATCATCATTTATAATTGAAAGTGCTCCACCGTGCTGAGTTTGTGTTTGTTCGGGCTAATCTCAGAAACTACTGTAGGTATTTTCATACGGTTTTCACCAATAGAAAGAGTCTGAAAGAGGGATTATCTAGAAAGTCTATAATGTATTCGATATTGTGCCTGTGCGAAGAAATATACATTTCTGTTTTCAGTAACTTTTCAAAAATTGTGTGTAGAAACTACTATTCTGTACTATCTACTATTTTGTACTAGCTGTTCGCTCCGGCTTCACCCGTGGGGCACATACTAAATATATATATATTAAAAAAGAAAGTAGCATATGACCTTCCCTAGGGTTCAAGCTTTCTCCGTATTAAATTTCATGAAAATCAATTAAGTGGTTTAGCCGTGAAAGCGTAACAGATAGACAGGCAGAGAGTTACTTTAGCATATTTAATATTAGTATGGATATGGATGTGACTGTAGGTAAATATTGTTCCATGTAAAATATTCCTTGTATCGCGGGTGGCGTGGACACAAACACACGCAAACACATCATAGAAAATTCGTAACAATTAAATCTATATATACACAAAAGTTTGAACCCATTTTTAAACTTGTTAGGCATCACGAACTTATGAGATTTGTCATAGTTAAAGTTTATATGGAGAAAGTGTCCAAAAAATCAAACTGCAACGATACGTGATATAGTATAAGAATTATTGTTGTATTTTGACCACTGAGTTTCATATAAATAATTGTCCCAGTTGGGAATCGAACCACTACCAACTGGGATTCAAAGTTTGTAGAATAATAGAAAATATTGTATGGGAATTGAAAATACACCGATGTACTGACCTACTTCAATGCAAATCGATCTCTTATAACATTACCAACCACCGTCACATCGCACACGACATAGAAAAAGGTCATTTAGATTTTAATGAAACACACATTATACCTTTCAAATGTACCTTCTCGCCTGCTTTTCACAGTGATAGACAGAGAATAAAGCACGTTTTGATCTGTACATTATTTTATACACATCAGATGCGTACCAGCACCTTAATTTCTACGAAGTTTCTACTGTTCTTTGGTAACATTGCTAGTGTTTTTGAGAAGGGCTGGACCGATTTGGCTAATGTTTTTTTAATTTTTGTAATAGTCTGAACAAAGTTTTTAGGGAATGATAAATTGGAAAAGTTGTTCGCAATATTGGAAAATTCGAGAAAAATTAAAGGGTTTTTAATGGGATTTTTGTATGACCTCAAGACCATAAATAGGCGGAAAGCTAGTACATTATAATTTCTGCTTGTGTTCCATTTATATTATTCTCTATAAAAAAATCTAATGTTAACAAAATCAATTTCAATCCGGGAAATAATTCTATCTCCATATTTCACAATTTAACTTCGACCTCTGCTGACAAGTGGTTACGAATCATAAGTATCAACACAAAATACCAGCTAATCCCTATTCTCGCCGAAAAACTTTCGTCGACCCAAAAGCAGTAAAATATTTCGAAGTTCATTATATTCTGACATTTTAAGTAAGTAAGTACATTGAATTTATTATTTGGTACAGATTAGAAATTACCGACTAGGCTTTGCGTGTTTTTAAGTTTTCCCGGGAGAATGACATATTTTTCTGGGATAAAAGTAGTCTATGTTATTCACCAGCCCTCCAGAAAACTGGTGCAAAAAACTGATCGATGCGTTGCTACGTTATGACATGAAAGAAAGACAAACAAACACACCATATAAAAATTAAATACTGTTCGTTAGTAGCATCACTTGAGAATGATTGGACCGATTTGAGAACTAAAAAATTTGCTAGAAATGTTGGAAAATTGGGGATAAACTGAAAATGTATTTTTTTTTCTATGGCATTTTTGTATGAACTCAGGACCATAATATGGGTTCCACAGGCGAAGCCGGGGTCGAAAGCTAGTTTATAATATTAATTAGGATTTATATTTATAAAGTATCGAGTAATTATCATTCCCGCTAAGAAATTGGTCAGACGTCTGTTCAGTTATTTATTTATTTATATTGACTGAGGGTAGATACATTTTTCTTCATCATTAAATAGTTTTGTAGGCTCTATTCTATCAAACTGTCGACATGAATATTATTAAATACAATATTTATGTAAAATAACTGCTCTCGGATCACATACGGTTTAGTTTAATGTTTAATGAAGTTTTGTTGTTGTGTTATTGTGTATCTACATCGTTGGAAATCATATCAAAAATCTGGGTCGTATTAGGTATGTTATTTTCTTATTTTGGAGGTTATGGTAAATTATCATGGTTTTAGGAGAAGATAAAGAAGGTTTATCTTCGCTCTTTTTTATTTTATTTATTTATTTACTTAAAAAATCAGAAATTCCTTATTTATTTACTTACTATATATATTTAATATTTTAATGTTTAGATTAGATTTAAGGTTTGTAGAATAAAATAATATTCAAAATTTACTTACTTTATTTATAAAATGAAGTAGATATAAATAGTAGCATGTTATAGTAGATATAGTAGATATAAATAGTTATTATTCTTGATCATGTAATAGGTAGTAGTTTATGATACGGGTTCATAATAGGGGTAATTAAAACACAAGTGGAATTTTTTAATAGCATCTAATTTTAATAATTTTAATTCCAAGTTATGTGCCCGTTCATACACTACTTTATCTACACCCATGCAATAGTACAAAACAAATTGAACCAAGATATTTTTCTTAATCGACAAATTGGCGGCAAATCGCGGTTACCTTTTCTGTGCATGCGCGTTAACTGTCAAGTGACTCTAACATGGGAGTGTCGATATTTTCATAGAGTTTAATGTGGCTGCATAAGACATATCCTTTGCCCTTTCTGCATTTAAATTTGTACTATAATACATTATAGTATCGAAGTTTGACATATTATGGACGCGTGTATGTAAAACATATCATTATGTAGTATAATTCGATTTTGTAATAGAGATTTTACGTTATAAGAGTAGATAAAATAGGATACAATACACTTACATATTATATATGTGTGCCGTTTGCAATAGAGACTCTTGGAGTGTGGGGGCCGAGTATGTACAAAAAATTTCACTTTAAAAATCGTCGTTGCCACTGGTGACAAGAGGCTTTTTCTTCAGTCAGAATCAGAAATAAGCGAAGAAATGCAGCCAGCATTCTTTCCACTATGCCACGCGGACCTAATCTTTTTGATAATTGATTTTAAAATTCATTTTATCTTAATTTTTTTGAAATTTTAGCTAAATTGTTTTTTTTTATTTCTATATTAAATAAATTTGTAAAAAAAAATGTTTAACTCACAGACATAGTTACAATTTGTATTTAAATAAAAAAAAATAGGTTCGCAGTTTTTGTAGGCGATTGAAAAGGCAACTTCTCTTACTGTATATTTTTAATGCTGACGGTACAAAAATACTTAAAAGTTCCCCACTTTTACTAGAGGTCGAGCAAGGAAACAAAGAATCCGTGAGCAAGTGTGAGGATTAATCTGACCACCATTAATCAACAGAAATGTTCACATAAATCACAATAAAGCAAACAATAACAAATACCAGCAGCAATAAAATGAACAAATGTTTATACGGAAATTCTCTGTGCGGTCCTTGAAAGTACGCCCACCTCGTTGGACATTAAATAAATATTAAAATTTTCAGTGCATGTAGGGTTCCGTATCTATCTAATAACAGGAAGCTTAGACAATGTAAACGAATAGAATATAATGTAGAATAGATAAATTTAAATGTATGGGATCGACTGAAATACAACTACGTGACCAAACAAAACTGTCCTTCACGCTGACGATACCAAGTAGTTTATATTGAGATATTCTGACATGTATTGGTACAGATAGCTTAATCAATCTAGACTTCGAATCCGGGACCGATCTGTGTCTCACTAAGCTCCAGTTCAAACTATGCATCACGGTATAACATTATATAATATATTACATGCTGCTTCTGATATATAAATATACAAAGAGAATCATATAAACAATGTTTTTGTTGACCTTAATGTATTAAATCCAGATTCTCCGGTAGAGAAAATCATGTTTACGTTTCATATTAAATAATGTTATTCCTTTCGCATACGTTGTAATGAAATTGTGGAAACGAGGCCTTCGGTTAGTATAAAATATGTTTTTATTTTCACTATACAGGTACTGCTATTTTAGCTACCTAACCTATATATACCAAGTGCCTGGCGGATGCCATCCAGTAAAATCAATATTTATGTTTTATAAAAAGGTTTATATGGCTGAAATGAAAGGAAATACTGGCAGAGGACGACCTAGGTGTACTTTTATTGAACATATAAAAAAATATTGATCGATAGTAATATTAAAAGAACACACAATCGCCGAGCATGTATGAAAGGTGTGATGAATATAAAAGAAGTGAAAGAGGTATGTCAGGATCGTAACAAATGGCATTCGATTGTCTCTACCTACCCCTCTTGGGATAAAAGGCGTGATGATATATAGTTAGATGTTTTATGAAACAGTAGGTAAAATGACCACCTCGCAGTTTTTGTTCAGCTTGATTGTACCAAGTTCGTAATGGTACATACATTTTTAATGGGTTTCATCTTTTACAATTTTTATGGTAAACTTAAAGTTTTAGCTTTGTTTTGAGATTGCTGACGGCTGTAAAATGAGAGTTTAACTCATAGAATAACATTTACAGCGAGTATGAAGCCTTTCATACTTTATTAAATATTTATTTCGTTAACAGTTAAAAATATCGGACGCATAAAAAGCCGAATACAGCCGTTATAATAAAACGTATGTGCGAGATTTCCATAATCACGTCAGCAACAATAATTCAATATTGTCCCACTTGTATAAACAGAGATGTAGATTGGAATATTCAAATAGTTTACTCAGTCATATATTTGCATTTATTTGGTACCAGTAGCAGCTAGATTGAACTTCTTTGAAGGAAGGAAATAAAATTGGACGTGGAATTTTCTCTTTATGAATCGCTTTTGCTTGGAAACTTATTGACATGTGTTTTAAGATTATTTTAACATGTTACCTTTTGTCTGTAGCTTTGTAAAATAAGTCAATGAAAACTTTTTATACTGTGACTGTCGCAATATACATTCTACTCCTTCTACATCCCCCTACTTTTCTTTACTTTAGTTTTTTTTTATCTATTGTTAGTGATTTATACATTAGTATATTTATATATCTATATATACTTATTTACTATCTCTAGGAAGGTAATTAGTACCATATTAAAAAGTGTAATGAAAATAGATTATATTATATACTAGCTTCCCGCCCTGGCTTCGCCCGTGGAGCCAATATTAACTTTTATCCCCTATGGTCTTGAGTACATACAAAAATCTCATAGAAAGTAGCACTATCAATTTTTCCCGTAATTTTCCAAAATCCTTATAAACCCTATTCTGACGATTGAAAACATTTTTACAAAGAATTTAGCGAGTAGCATTTAATTTTTATTTATATGTTAAAATCACCAAAAAATACAGTGAATTAGCTGTTCTCCCATCATTACACGTATAATCCTAGTTTAAAACCAAAACAATATTTTTTATCGTAACTCTTAAAAAAATCTTCTCTAATGAAGTATAAACTTAACATACTTAGACAATCCTTCATACCCATTCAAACTCAAGATTGTGGTTAGAACTGGAAACTGAATTCAGTGTAAGGAATGTCAACAAAAGTCTTCAACAGAAACTAAGTTGGCACAAGTAGCCCTACTTCATATACGGCGGTCGGCAAACTTCCGAATTCTTGGGTGCTTGTGGTACACTAACAACTACTTGTTGATTAGGATTTTATATAAATGTGGCTATAGATCCCACGAACATAGATCCGAGCGGCATTTTCCCGGAATGCGAGTTTATATACCGTGATAAAATTATTATGTTCTAGGCCACTTTTCAGTTTATTTAATTCTTGAATATTTTAAATTTTAATTGACTAAAATCTGGCATAGAACCTTTGACATTTTTATTTTATTTTATCAAAGCATAGAACATAATAACTAAAAAACTTTTTGGCCAGAAAATAATTTTTGATACTGATATGAGTAATTTATGTTGTATTGTGTATTGTTATGGATTGGACAACATTTTTTTTTTACATATTTTATGTAAATTAATACATTAATGAATGATTATCTAAGATGAATGCCTATTGCAGTGCATTAATTGACAATCAGTTGCCCGCGGCTTCGTACACTTTGTATTAGGAATACAACGTTCACATCCCATTTTATCCCCTTAGGGGTTGATTTTCGAAAAATCCTTTCATAGTGCACCTCAATACCCCCTAACGATTTTCATATTTATATCCTTCTTTCTATCTTATCTTGAAGTCTTATTTCTAAGCGAACTCTTTAAATAATATACGTAATATGTAGAGGTCGTAGGTATCAAAATTTCTTTCTTGTGCCACAAATTGTGAACATATATTCGTAGAAGATACGAGCACCGACAATTTACGCTGAGTGGACGCTTTGGACAGCGTTAAATGGTCCGGAAAATAGGAGATAAACTGACATTGATTCAAGTTAAGATAGTGTATGTTTGAGTTTAGTCCTGAACGAACCCTTATGGTGAAATTAGGTGTCTACCTTATTGCCACGGTCATTTCTCTCTGTAATTTAGTTATCAATTAACTATCATGCATACATACATTAACTATATTTGCTAGGTAAGTATAAAAACTCTCATACAGGCATATTTATACCGAAACTCACACTTGTTTCATTGTTTTTCGATGAGACTAAGGAAATATCAGTTAATTGCATGCCAATTATATATTTAAAAAATACGGTTAACACATTCCATAGATAAAGATTATAATTATTATAAATACCTAAAGATACACTTATATCTTTAGATATTTATAACTTTTAAAAAACTTCTACAGCATTAACGTAAAATGTACCTCAAAACCCAACATTTTACAAGTTTTCGTAAATACACCCTTAAATTAAATTAAGTCATAATAAAAAATAGTACATACATTGCTACCAGGTATCAGCTTTTATTCCACATAAACTTGAATTATTTTCTTTGTTCCATTTTATTTATTTTTAGATTTCATTTTATATCAATTAACAAATACCTAAACCATAAAATCCATCCATGTAAATAATCATAGAGAATGACTGGTTTGTAAGAAAGTGACTAAACATTATTATTATAAACAGTTGTTTAACAACATTTACTAAATAAAGCAAATTTTAAATAAAATTTAAGTACACACACACCCATACATAATTATCCGTATCAGGCGTTGCCATAAAAATGGTAATAAAGTTCACACTTAGCGTCTATCATCTATTTTACTATCTCTATTCCAGTCGTTAATATTACTTACCTACTTAATGTGAAAAATTTAACATACAGGTAAAAATATTCCCAGCTAAAGGCCGGGGTAAAGGTCATAGGTCAGTTTACAAGCGACGCGATCTAGCTTGAATACGACCATCCGTGTTGAATGGCTACATATTTGTAATGTTACCTTACAAAAGACTCACTCTACTGAAGTGACGGTTCTTAGAAAGGTAGACTTTAGTGTTTGCGATAGGATTGCCACGGTAATATGGAGGAAATGAAGAAAATGTGATGATGTGATAAATATTTGCCAGTTGTGCTTACAAGTTTTTTTTTAAATAAAATCTTATGTTCAAACCGTACTTTTGATCTTAAAATACCTCAACTTGCTGTTCGTTAGATAGCCTCAAAAATACTAAGACTTTTCTTTGGCAGAGTATCCCCAGAGCCGAAAGGCAACAATCACTCACGGATGGCTGTTAGCCTAACTAGAAATTAGAAATAATTAGAAAAAGGCTCAAAGTACAGAAAACTTCTTTGACACAAATATTCTACTCGATCCCGGGGCCAACTAACCACTAGACCTAACCTGTAATTTAGGGATAGGGATTTTATCTGTGTCTATTGTTAAATAACTACAGAAAACGATTGAATACGAGTAAAACAGTAACTGTTAACTGTTTTAAGATTTATTGAGGTTTAAAATAGATTGTTTTCGAAATCTGTAATTTTTTTCCTATTTATAAAACTTATTTTTGTAAATAACACATTACGGAAAATCATCACGCCTATTTTATGATTCTTTACAGAAGTTTATACAATATCAGCAGAGGTATCAATTCATATTCCAGTGGGTAATAATAATGTAAAGGTTAAATAATAATTATTTGCTGCACTGCAAAGGAAAATTGAAGGTACATTTTTAACAAGGTACTTTTTAAACCACAGATCTAAACTAACTAGTATGTTTTATATCTCTATATTTGTATCGGATAAGGCTTTTAGTAAAGCCGAAGTATAAGTGAATCAAATCGAGGACCTTCGCACCAACAAGTCCGTCTTTAGAACCTTTATAGGTCAGATAACATTCCACAAGAGATTGTCGGCATCTCAACCGACGGGCACTGACGAATGAGGTCACTTGTGCATATTAAAGCGAGCCAGAACACAATCTGACTACATAAATTCTATCTTGCCCACTATATTTTCACACCAAGTTTCTAATAGTCTCTATAAATTACACTTGATAGGTCCAAAAAGTATAATTAAATTCGATATCATGCTTAAATCATGCCGTTTCTGAATTTTAATGAAACGGTATCAGTATATCCACATACAAATTCAATGATAGAAATATATTTATATCTACTTTTCTGTAGATCATTTCTACACAATTCTTTCCTACATCATTTTGTTATATAGCTGACGGGTTAGACAGCATGCGCCGTGAAAACTTTTTCCTCTTGATTCACTTGTACCTATTGTTAATGCTCAGCTCCTAAACATGTTTAATACTCGTAATCCGCGAATTAACCTATATAGTAGCAACAAAATCCGTTCAGTAGTTTTTGCGTGAATAGGTCACAGACAGACAGACAGACGTCTGTACTAAAATTTCTTAAAAAAAAAGTAAGTATTCCATTGTAAAGAAGATTTAGATAAAATTTTAGATTTTATATAGTTCCTAAATTTAATAATGAAAGAAAATTATAGACGATTTGAATATAAATTTTATATTAATTCAGCGTTTGAACGGACGTGGAATGGGTAAAACTTTTCAAAGGCCAAAAGTTCGCCAACGTATGATACTGTGTCTCACAATAAAATATCAAAGGTATGTGTTTTTAACAAGAAAGCAAGTAGTAGTTTTTCAACACGAATGTTTTGTAGTGCAAAACTGTATTATTACTGTATTCAGTTTTAATTGACCTTTTATGTTTTCGACCCGGTCTCGCCCGTGTCATTTTGATATCGCTGCTCACTCGACGGGGAGTCTTAAGACCGATTTAGACGGCTCTAGTGGTTAGTATTAGTAGAGTGCGTTAGGATAGTACATTAGTTGAAACATGTAAACGGTAGTTTCTAGTACTCGTAATAGTACCGTTCCACTCGCCTTTCTACTAGAATCAAATAGAATCGCTTTTTATTTTTGTTTTAAGTGACACCCTCCCGCGCCCGCTCAACCCCCCGCGCGTTCCTGACTCGCTACTTAGTAACTTGCGCAAGGTGACAAGGAGAGACATGTGTGTTTTGGCCTACAAAATGGCAATCTACTGGAAGAAGTATAAACGTCACTGGAAACCTGCTAATGCACTGGCATTCGAGTGCCACCTACGCACTCTACTAAACACTAGTAACGTCGAAATCGGCCTTTATATGGACATTGTATTTTTAAATATCTCTTTTTTTTCTTCACGGGTTACCTTACAGCTCTCGAAACCGTGTTACGGTCCTAGGGTACCCAGGAGAAGACTAGGTCTCCCTCTCTTTTAGCTGATGGTTTTTGTGAGGTTATACCTAACGAGTGGCCAGTTCTGTTGAGGTATTTTTAGAGGGAAAAGCCTCGTGTGGTTTGTCGGATTATGTACATAAGTTCTTAATTATAAAAACCCATTGGTACAAGCCTTGTACCAACAAGGCCGGGGATCCGGGATCGAACCCGTGGTTACATTTTGAACATTTTTGAGTAGTTGACGTATATGGTTAAGTAATGCTCCTCTCTTTTGGGCCGCATAGCGTGATGTTATATAGACTACAATCTTCCTCAAAAACGGATTATTTAGCACTCTGGGATAATGTAGCTCCCTATTAGTGAAAAACATTTCAGAATCAGATCAGTAGTTTCAGAGATTACCCCCTACATCCAAACTTACAAATTTACAAACTTTACATTTTTATAATACCCGTGTGAAAACTTCGCACCGTTAGTTCAAGTGATCTCCAACAGATGGTGTCTTTTACAAAATACATAAATTAGTCTAATTTTGAAAGAAACATTTATATTTGATTAATAATAATATATAAAGATTAGTATAGAAGTTAATAACAATTTACGAACATTTAGTCAACTTGTTATTCAGGGCACCAAAAACATAATTACAGCTATGTTTGTATCCACTGTGAGCGTCGCGCTGCCGGAAGAAGGTGTCGTTCGCGCGGTCTAGCTATTTCCTGTTTTTGCCCTATTCGAGTTTCAGACACTTGCAGTAAAAACAGACTAAATTGAAATGTATGGCGAAGATGACTACGCGTTTTTTGTAAATGAAATGCGATGTTTTAATAATATTTTGTAGTTATAGGTGTTTTTACAGAGGTTTTTTGTTGTATTGCCTTTTGTTAGGGTGCCAAAAGGGTGTGGAATAATTATAGGTAAAATAGTTTTCAACAGGCGTGTTCCTTGAGCCCCTTTCCTTAAATTTAGCTTAAAAAAAAAAGAAAAGTGCGTCGGTGGCCGAGTGGTTAAGACGTCTGGTATTAACTAGGCAGACCACGGGTTCGATCCCGGATCCCGGCCATGTACCAATGGGTTTTTGTAATTAAAAACTTATGCACATAATCCGACAAACCACACTTAGGGGCTTTTCCATCTAAATACCTCAACAGAACTGGCCACTCGTTAGGTATGGCCTCACAAATATCATCGGCTTAACGAGGGTGACTGGTCTTCCGCTAGGTATCCTTGGAACCGTAACACGATTTCGGGAGCTGTAAGGCAACCCGTGATGAAAGAACAAAAAAAGCTTTAAAATAGTAAAATAAATGTTTTAATTGTTCAAGTAGTTTTACAGTTTACTACAACAAAGTCATACTCTCTCTTTATAATATTAGTACAGTAGATATAATGATGCCTATGCCAAATATAAAATTTACGCCCGGCTTCGTCGTGGAAAATTCCATGGTAACTGCTCTGCCCCTTTGGGTCGTAGCGTGATGTTATATAGCCTAGCCTCAATAAACGGGCTATTTAACGCACAATCAATTTTTCAAATCAAACATTATCAACTTCATATAATAGTATAATAAAAAATCTTCAAAAAAGGTTCATGTACCTACCAGAAACTACAGCCAGCTAAGCTAATTTTCCGCTTTCAGTGATCGTGAAGTCGGGAAGGTAAAGCCGAGCTGGCTCAAACCGGATATCTGGCATCATTGCGCGCCGGCCCCTTTTTCAATATCTAAGAGATTTCACTTGAAATATTAGATAAGATAAGATAAGAATTATGAGTGTGTTACTAACTTATATAGAATAAAAATAATATAATTTGACTTACAGAAAAAGAACAAGGGACTTAAAATTGGAGTTCCCGGGGTCAATCCTCACTCGAGCCAAAAAGGTTAAAAACCAATTTTCTTTGTGTTTGAAATGACTTTTCATGCTTTGAAGTGTACTTAAAGCCGCCGCGGCATCCGCCCTTCTTAATATAATAGATAGGTAGGTAAACTTTTTATTTAAAAAGTGACAGTTGCTATGGTATATCTATGTGCAGCAACTAAATTGGCATTCTGATCAACCCGCAAAGTATAAAGGCTCTTTAAATATATTGTTCATTGCAATTACTATAAGTCCGTATGTTATATTATTAATATCATGTCTATGGGCATAAACAGAAACTTTACAAGTATGTACAAGTTTTTGAAATATCTTGGTTTAAAATATTAAAGCAAAGTTAAAAATATTTAAAATAATCTAGAGATATCACAAAAAACTTTAGCCCTGTTGTTCCTCTCTGGTTTATTAAACAATAATTTGGCAAATAGATCCTAGTAGTTTTCGATTTTACTTCTTGGAAATCAAACCGAGACCACTCCAAAATTCTATAATTTTTTGAACCCTTGTAAGGTTAAAGTTTACAAAAAAAGAAAATTGTTGACCCCTAGAGAGCCTGTTCATTATCCGTTGTTATCCCAAATACCTCTCGTATTGACAACGGTGAACCGGTATATTGCACCCGGTAGGATGGGTCTGACAAGGGTCGGATTTAATAGCAATTTTTCCCTAACTCACTGGAATATTGAGGACTAAATATTAATTTATTTATTGGAAAACAAATATTAATATACTAGCTGTAGCTAAATCCCTTACTTTTATCAAAAACTAATTTTATTGTGATTTACTTTTTCTTTACGGGTTGCCTTACGCAGGCTCCCGAAAACGTGTCCAGGGTACCCAGCGGAAGACCAAGTCTCCCTTTTTAAACCGATGGTATTTCTAACGAGTGGCCAGTTCTGTTGAGGTATATTTAGATGGAAAGTCTCTGAGTGGTTTGTCGGATTAAGTACATAAGTTTTTGACGTGATAACGTCTTATAATTCGATGAAGTAGGCTACACGCACGAAAAAACATGACTCATGCGGCGTTACCTCGCTCTGAGGCGTTCCATTTAAGGCTTGAAGTGCAAGCGAGAGCGCGGAACAGGCACAATCGGCCTCCATCTGTCTCACTCCTACTTGAGTGAGCGATGCGTCGGCGTGGACAGCTTTCTTATGACGTCGTCACGTTCAACTATCGTCAGTAAACCGACTTTACAGACAACCGATTTTTTTTTAATTATTAAAACCCATTGGTACATCGAGTCCCATTCGCACTTGACCGTTAGAAGCCTTCTTGTCACCAGAGGATGTATACAACATTAACTTAATCGTTCCCGCTATACAAATATGGAGTATGGAGATGCTTAGTCACTATCTTCTCCAATACAAAAAGTCTCCTGTGATTAATGAAGAAGGTTTCTGAGCTGGTAACCGCCCCCTCTAAATATTTCAGCTTAGCTTTGATGTATTGTACAGTAAATCTATGCTAATATTATAAAGAGGGTTTGTAAGTTTGGATGTAAGGGGTAATCTCTCAAACTACTGAACCGGTTCTAAAAATTATTTCCCGAATAAAGCTACGATATCCCTCAGTAATATTTAGCTATATTTTATTTTGATCAAAAATATTGACGGGGCGAAAGCTACAGTTATGAATTGACCTTACAAAGTTTTAAATAACTTGCCATTTGATTTTTTCGGTCGCATTCTATTCGGTGCATAGTCGATATATTTTCACACTGAATAATTATACAGACTTTTTTTGCTTTCGCATAAGCACTGTGTTTTCAATCAGCAGGCGGGCATAGCGTAAATGACAAACAAGTATTTTACTGCTAAAATGGACGATGTTTTGTGTGAAATATCAAAATTTTAGAGCATAAAGTCATAATCCCATTTATATTTTGGGATTAATTGTAAAATTACATATGAACACTTCAATTTATTTATTTGTAAATATTATGAAACCCTTAGTAGTGGTTAAGCAACGTTTAGTTGAAGTAAAAAATCTTACAGCTGGTAGGAAATCGTAGCGCTACGAGAAGTGTAGCACTCAGAAATGGGGCACTCTACAAAGAGGTTTCAATTTGTTTTAATTTGTAATTAACACTCAATTGGAATTAATTTTTGAATTCATTAGTGTATTTATAATTGTACCTATACTGTCTATTGGTTTAGTCTTTTATATTCCACCCATTCATCACCCTCCCAACTATAAAATTAATTACTATGTAATTATAAAACAAAATCCCCTGTGGCGTCTCTCTGTCTGTGACCTTTTCACGCAAAAACTTCTAAACGGATTTTGTAGCGGTTTATAGGTATTAAACATGGACCTATCATGTTTAGGAGCTGAGCATTCACAGTATAAATCATTTTGTTATATCTCTGACGGATTAGACAGCATACGCCATGAAAACACTCAGGAGCTAACTTTTTTCCCGACTAGATTCACTTATACTGTGAATGCTCAGCTCCTAAACATGATAGGTCCATGTTTAATACCTATAAACCGCTACAAAATCCGTTTAGAAGTTT
The DNA here is from genome assembly GCA_963924495.1 of Nemapogon koenigi. Classification (NCBI taxonomy): domain Eukaryota; kingdom Metazoa; phylum Arthropoda; class Insecta; order Lepidoptera; family Tineidae; genus Nemapogon; species Nemapogon koenigi. The sequence continues at coordinate 8,264,704 of OZ004646.1, forward strand.
TTGCGTGAAAAGGTCACAGACAGAGATGCTAGAGCAGACTTTTTTTATAAATTATTTCATTTTGCACAATTCGTTCCTACATCAGGAACGAATTGTGCAAAATGAAATAATTTATAAAAAAAGTCTGCTCTAGCATATATCTATCTCTTATATATAAGAAGTTATAAACGAATTTGTATATCAAATTGCTGAAAATAAGTATTGTACCCGTGTGAAGCCGGGGGCGGGGTCGCTATATATCATAATTTTAATTAACACACCATCATGGCCTTCATACTTTGCGGCGTAGCTAGAGTTATTGGTGACAATGTTCACTTTTAGCGAGATATTCAAGCAAAAAATAAACCCTTAAATATAATTTCAATATAGAATGTAAGAATAAAAATATTAATAAATAAATTAGTTAGTTATTTCTGTAGAAAACAGTACGGTTTCAGCTAATAGATATATGCTTTTATGACACCAAAAAGTATTAAAAATATAGTTTTAGTTAAAATGAGAAACTACATTTTTCAGCAGTATGGAGTACAACAAAGAGCAGCTCGCGTTTGTGAAAGACATCCAAATGAAATGAGATTATATTAGTGTTGGTTACTGTAGACGGCTGGTTCTTATATTTTCATTATTTTATAAGTTGTTCAATCTTTTTGCTTGAAAATAATAACAATCCAAAGCAAGTATTTCTTAATAAACGGGTTAGTTATTTTATTAACCGACTTCCAAAAAAAGAAGGAGAAGGTTCTCAATTCGGACCGTATTTTTATGTATGTATGTACATCGATAACTCCGCCAATTGTGAACCGATTTTGATGGTTTCTTTTTTAATCGACAGATAATTCTTCCGGATTGGTCCCATTTTTATCTCATAAAAATTGGTTCATTACTTTTTCAGAAATTTTGAAAAAACTGACTTTATAAGTACATTTTTCTTGATATCTCGATAAAATATGTACCGTTTTTGACAACTTATTTTTTTCAAGACATAATAATTTCTTGACATTATCTCACAGACATATGACGAAAATCGGTTCAGTAGTTTTTCAGAAATTCAGTAATTAATTTCTGTTTTCGGCTGAAATTATGTATCAGAAAAAGCCTTAGCAACGGTTGCTATTGACACGAAGTTGTCAATTTTCGTGACGATGGTCTAGCGGTTAAATGTAATGGGCTGCATAGGATGCACAAGCACATTACATGGTTCAAATCACATCCACAGGGGTATTTTTTTTTAATTTACCATCAATATTTTTTTAGTTGCGAGTAATAATATTTGTCTCTCAAGGCAGCAAAATCACTTAAAAGGGTAAAATAAACCTTTTAAAAAAAAGTGCACCGACTTCAAAAATTTGCACTGAAAAGTAAGAAATAATAAAAATTTCGTCGTAGAATTTGAAGACGGTTGGTGCCAAATTAGAAATAACTTAGTAGGTACCCAAATTCACTAATCTAGATAATTTATTAGGAACCTACGATCATCAGTACAAACATAATTATAATATTGAACAGATATTTATGTTCTTAGATATTTACTTAATTTTGTATCCTAATTTGGCACCAACCGTCTTCAAATTCTACGACGAAATTTTTATTATTTCTTACTTTTCAGTGCAAATTTTTGAAGTCGGTGCACTTTTTTTTAAAAGGTTTATTTTTTTATAGAGAAGACGACGTGAAGCAATGTGACCTTGCCACCACCTGTTTAAGGTGGTTGGTCCATGAATGCACGCGACTGCCAGAATCTTCGTTCGTATGCAGACCATGTCAACCTACCGTGTGAGGATGAAATTCATATCCTGTGCGAGCAGTGCGGGTGCGAAATTAGTACTTACTTACTTACTTATTCTAAAGAGATAAATGTCTTAAAATAAAAAATATATATAGAACAACAAGCTTCGTCTGTGGGGTATATATTAATTTTCCATCCCCTATTATACCACCTAGAAGTAGATTTAAAAAAAATCAAGGGTTCAAGTTTAATCCGAATCAAATTTCATCAAAATCGGTTCAATGGTTTAGCCGTGCAAGATTCAATTTACTAAGAATTAAGGCTCAAAATTGAAGTTACATTACAAGTGAATGCTCTCGATGTGACCACCTTAACAGACAGAATTTACATTCGCATTTATAATATTAGTGTGGATATTTTGTACTTAATTTGTGCTAACAAATAACCTTTTAGATTAATAACTAGGATATTAAAGTTGGCTTCATAACTTCGTACCGTAAATGACAAATATCGCCCTAACTTCTTACAACAGCCGCAGTTGCCTACCTCGACAAACAAGACTCAAAACTTGTTAAGGCTCTGTCATGTCTTACAAAAATAAATAATAAAATAAAATCTCTTCCATTTTGAGTTTGGACGCTCCATTGCTTATCTTTCTAAAATGTTTGATGACTTTAGACTGCTTTCCAATTAAAAAAAAAGCGAGTGTTACAGTAGTCTTCATGAAATTACCTCTTATGCCACATATTGAGAGCTAAAATTTTAAAAATAAAAAATGATATTCGGCGTCCCCACTTCTTATAAAAATAACAGATATTTACGTCTGTTATAGAAGTGACATATCTAGGTCCATTACGCGCAGCAACAGGTTTATCACCTGTTCTGTTCAATATGGACAACTGGCAAAAAGTGGACACTGTTACTGGTGCCAATGGCTGAAAGGTCGTGAAGGTGTGTGTGTTGTTACTAGTGTTTCTAGTCACGACACGATATAAATGTCGTGGATCAAAATATATAAATGCAAGAAATTCTAATAAAATAATTCTAAAAACTCGCTTTTATCAGTAACGCACACTTGGGCAAACCAAATGAGTCCAAACTTGATTGGGTTACGTCGTTTCGTTACAGAGTTCCTGTGGCCACCTTCCAGCTCCATTATCAGGACTCCAGGGTGCACTTTGAATCAGAGTACTTGTGAAGACAAATCAAACGAGCCCAAACTCGATGGGGTTACGTCGTTTCGTTGTTCCACTATCCACATCCTGGCTCCATCATCATATCAGATCGATGGTACCAAATTATTGTATTGTTATACGCATTACACACTTGCAAAGCTTCAAATCGATACGACAATTAGAAGTTGGTTAAATTCGACTTTCAAGATTTGTTTACATACATTGTTAGTTGACACTAATATAAAGCGTGTAAAAACCTCCGATTTATCACAAAAATAGCTTTGAATAATATTTTATTTACCTACCACATTACCCCCTCTTAATAGACTCCCGAATTTCCTCCATTATCTCCATAATTGTTATGGATTAACGATGTGTTTGGACTGGGACCTATCAGTCAACGCTAATGAATTGAGGATTTACCTTAATTAAAATTTTATTTCCTTAACTTCTTTGAGGAATTTATAAAATATTTTATCAGAAACAATTTTGGTGTTTATTTATTTACTGAATTAAAAACATAAGATTAAGATTGATCAGTAATCTTACTGTTCTTATGTTGTCTTTGGCTCGAGACGCCTAAACTAAAAAAAATACAATATATTTTGAAGAAATTTATCAGTTTATCTATCTATCTTAAATAACGCCTTTTGTTCCAAGGGTAGGCAGAGACAATCCAATGCCATTCTCAAGGGTTTACAAAAATATAATAGAATCATGCTTGTCCAAGTAATAGTTTGGGCAAGACCAAAATAAAATGGGCCAAAATAAAGCTGCCCATGCCCATCAGGCAATCCATTTAATATTATTATATTCTGTGGCTTGAGCACTTTGTATTTAACACGTTTTTGTACGTGACGTGAAAATATTCCTTTGTTAAATACATTATGTGAAAAGTATTTATTTATTTCAGTATGTACTAGATTTCCGCTCTTGGGCCCCGTACTAACTTTGATCACCTATTATGCCCCTTAAAGGGGTGGATAAAAAAAAAGTAGCCTATGTCCCATAGCTTTCTCCATGTCAAATTTCGTCAATATCGGTTCAGTGGTTTAGCCAACGTTTTTATATCATTTTAGTATGGATTGTATTAAAGTATCTAAAATTGAAGGCCACTCAGTTATTTCATATTAAACTTTAATTACATCAAAATCACTGTTCCATGAATTTGGGCAAAAGTACCTAACAATAAGCTAAAGCGATTATACCGGAACCAAATAACTCTGAGCCGGCCAACTGTCGCGAAATATTGCGTAAATCTTTTAATCCGCCCGTTTATGTCGGCTCAAAGTTACGAAACTTATTTGATTTCTGACTAATCACAAAATATTTTTATAGCCAAAATTTAAAATTCAGACCGAGTGGTTAAGACGTCTGGTATTAATTACGGTTCGATGCCGGCTACGTACCAATGGGTTTTTTATAATTAAAAACTTATGTACATAATCCGACAAAGCTTTTACTAAATATACCTCAATAGAACTGGCCACTCGTTAGGTATAGCCTCACACAAATACTATCGGCTAAAAGAGGGAGACTTGGTCTTCCACTGGGTACCCTGGGACAGATAATTTCGGGAGCTATAAGGCAACCCGTGGAGAAATGAAAATCTATAATATTTTTATAGACATTGTTTTTGAAGCGACCGACCACCGATCCAGACGTGAAAACACTTACTTAGTAAAACACCCATTTAAAAAGTTGATTTAAAAGCGAAAGAGGTATGTCAGGATCGTAGCAAATGTCATTCGATTGTCTCTGCCTACCCCTCGTGGGATAAACGGCGTGATGATAGATGATGTTTTATTACTCACTAACTTTCCGCCCGGTTTCGCCCGTGGAGCCCATATTAACGTTCATCCTCTATTTTGGTCTCGAATCTCAAAGAAAAGCACTTTCAGTTTTTCCCGAATTTTTCAATATTTCGGGCAACTTTTTAAATTTTTCTTTCCGATTGGATTATAAATCCAGAAAAAAAACCCAGGGTCTGAAACATATTACAGGCAAAAGCATACCATCATGTTCTAATCCTTTTGTGGCATGCCCAGAGAAATTCGCAATAAAGGCTACATTTAGCCACAGGACAGGTGGCAAGCCTGTCGCTACAACGTCAATGCATAATTCGATGCTGAATGGCTTATTTCTATTGTATATATAAACTAAAAATCTCTTACATTTGAATGAATGAATTTTTAACTAGCTTGTTCTGCATATTAAAATCTCGGTTACACGGACAGGTATAGGGAGGGCCGAACAGACTACTTTTTATCCCGAGAAAAATGTAATTCTCCCGGGAAAATTACATTTCTCATAAACAAATCTGCCCGTGCGAAGCTGGTTTAGTTTAATTATACTAATAATATAGCTGAAGAGTTTGTTTGTTTGTTTGAACGCGCTAATCTCTGGAACTAGGTACCAGTCGGATTTAAAATAAAATTTGCTAATGATACATGAGGAAGTATATAGGATATAACATCACGCTACGACCCAAAGGAGCGGAGCAGTAACTTTGACGCGGGTGCAACAACAATTTAAATAACAAGCACTAAAACTAAAACTAGAGTACAGGTAGTATAATGCAGGATAATTATGTAGACACCCCATATACATTAAGTTCGAATATGTTAATGGTGACATATTAAGTCGGAGTTGTGTTGACGCCAAAGCAATTTGTATTCATAACAAGTGTGTGGCCGACCCCTCCTTAACTAGGATTAAGGCTACAAATTCAAAATGTCACAGGTCATGAAATTCTATAAGGAACAGCCTTTGTAAATAAATTATAATACATTTGTAATTTGCTTTTCGTTTTGACACCCATTATTTGTTTGATTTTTGTTTTTTTTTAAATTTATTGATTGAAGACGAACATATATAAAAAGTATGATGAATATAAAAGACGCGAAAGAGGATTGTCTCTGCCTACCCCTCTTGGGATAAAAGGCGTGACGATAGATAGATAGATATTTGTTTGATATTGGGTACCTTGGAATTATTGTAAAAGGAAGTTCACACTTTCAAATGCAAGTGTACAAGTGAGTTTGTAAAATGTCCTATTTTAAATTTTCACGAGATTTTCGAGTGTAAACCTACATTTCACTGCGTGGTTTCGCGTTTTTATTTTTCTTCCTTACAGGTAACTTTATGGTTCCCGGAACCGTGTTATAGTGTGATGAATATAGAGAAAAGAAGCCAGAATCGTAGCAAATTGAAATCGATTGTATTTACCTACCTCTTCTCGGATATAGGGTGTAATGATAAATGGTTAATAAATAATCCTGACAGACAGTTCTGATTTGTTTAATTATAAAATGAAATTAAATGCTTGTATGTTATTCAGAGAAAATGTAGTCAATTACCAGAATGTTTTAATGGAAAATAAATCTACGATTTTCTCGTTGTGAGCTGCGGAAACTGTGAAACTCCTGTTAAAGCATTATGCAGTGATGGATTGTTGTGTTGTTAAAATCCACAACAAAACGTGAGTTTATTGGGAATTTGAGATACTGTTTTCACATATGGAAATAATTATTTGTTTGCACTGTTATTATCGGCTAAATGTCTGTCGTCGAGTTTTTACTACATACTAGCTTTCTGCCCCGGCTTCGCCCATGGTTCATACAAAAAAAAATCTATGGAAAAAAGTACTTTCAGTAACGTTTTTCCCGAATTTTCCAATTATCCGGGCAACTTTTCAAATTTTTTTTCCTTAAAAACCTTAATCAAACTATTACGATTATTATTTTAAATAAATAGTCAATTCCGCCTAGCCGTTCTTAAGAGATGCGCTTACCAACGAACATCATTTAATTTTTATTTATATAGATTTGATAGAGAGAATTTTTTTCTAATTTTATTCAGACATGTGTTCGTTTACCATAATAAGAATTTAGGTTAACTTATAAACTAGAAACATTTTTCACTCTCTAAGAAATGTGGCCTTCGATATGTATATTTATAATTATTTTTATTGTACAGTTAAAACGATGTTTGAATGAATATCCACAAAAATATTTATTTTTATTTTTATTCTAATAAAACGAGAAAAGCTAGACTTTATTTATGACATGAACATAGTCTGCAACTTTGATTTAGTCACAGTGATTTCACGAAATAAAATAAACAAAGCAATTCGTATGCATTGTGTACGCGATACAAAGCGTCATCAGTTACTGGAAAGCAATGTAATCTGCGGGAATATTCTCAGTGGTACTTTATCACATGTTCCGAATTTAGTACCTCGACACGAAAACCTCCCGGGAAACTCGGCAATGCGGGCCATGACTTAATTTGTGGATCCTTAGAAACAATACGCAAACTGTTTTACTAGTTGCTGGCCATTTTGAGAGACTTTACAACTAGCACCTTTGCTAAGTAGTCTAGAAAATACTTAGTTTAAGGAAATAGTCCTATTTTGTTTAAGAGTTTTTGAGATTTTTGTAACAGTAGTAGAATAAAAAAAATACCAATGTCTTTATACCATGCGGTAGAGATGATTTTACTTGCTCTCCGAAATATGAACATTACTATTTGACCATCTTTTGCATTTGTCGTTCCCAATAGGGGTGTTGACTTTGAAAGAAAATAAATACACACGTATAATCACTAAATTAATAATATCTGTTTAATAAATATATGTTTTTTAACATGGACGTAAAAAAGTAGAGGACGGATCGCCGCTAAGACAAAAGTGAAGCACCAAGCGTGCATGTGTGCTACCGATTTTATTTATCTCTAATATATCTTTAAATTGTAGAATAAGTGGTAAATTACTAACTTATCTATAAAATGTGATTCCTTGAGATTTTTTATGAGTAATGGAGTTGTTTTTGCATAATTTTACTACACAAGACGGCATTGTTTTTTATTTTCTTAATGGCGGCTGATCAGCATAACCGAATGAGAATGTGTGCGTGAGGCTCGTATTTACAATGAAACTGGCATAACTTGGTTGCTTCACTTTTGTCTTAGCGGCGATCAGTCCTCTCCTTTTTTACGTCCATGTTTTTTAATATCTAAATTAAAAAGCTTTAACTCGTACTTCCGGTCACGTGACTGCAAACGGGAAGTGACGTCACATTCATCTAAATTTTAAATGAATAACCACAAAATAACCGTCTGTCAATCTGTCACTGACAAAAATATTTTATTGTTATTTTATCTAATCTGTGACCATCATGTTGTCGGTTTGCGTCATCATCGCATTCAGAACGTTTTCGAATATACAAATATAAAATTTTCTCATTCTTTTATTAGGTATAATAATCCTTTCAGCTATAATTTAAAAGTAGACATTAAAAAAATCAACTATTACTATTAGAATCGTTCTCGAATATTTATTCTATGATAAAAGTAATGCCTTTTCGGTAAGTCATGCTTTCCGAAAAAACAAACTTCAATATATCGAAGGAGGTTTAATAGCAATTGTCGCCACATACCCCGCTCTATAGTGGCACTACTACAACTTGAAGCAAGGAGGTCCCATTCATGGTTCTTCAAGGACGTTGGGTTACGATCGATACATGGCGGGCATGTCACTACACCGCGACGGCTAGCCCGGCATTATGAACTTTCATAAATATGTAGATTTTAATTCTAAACTAATTTATTTACCTCTTTATTGGTAGACTCTGTCTGGAAAGACGGCATCTAATTTGATTATTTTTTATGTTGACAATACTTATTAAGCATAACAAATAAATAAATGTCTTTGAACAAAATCACAAAAGCAAAAGAAGTTTGACATTGGATAAATTGGTAGATGGTAGATTATTAAAAATCATAGTGACTTTTTCTTCTTTACGGGTTGCCTTACAGCTTCCAGAGAGTGTTACGGTCCCAGGGTACCCAGCGAAGGACCAAGTCTCCCTCTTTTAGACGTTACACTATTGGTTTTCATGTAAACATAATACCATGCTACTTTCTTAGTGCATATATACACCTATAAGGTATATTACCTTCAAATTTTCATATTTATATCTTCAGAGGTTTAGGCTGAAACAAAAGGAGGATTATGTTTTTTATAGGTTTAGATCAATTCATCAACATCATCATCACCATCAATATTTTAAGATCCACTGCTGGATCATGGTCTCCCTTTAGTGCACAATTTTTAGTGGTGCTCATTGAGAGGAATTGCCATAGTCACCACGCTTGACAGGCGGGTTGGTGACCGTGGCACGAGAAGTCGATTTAAGCACATATTCTTAAAGAAAATTGGTGCTTAGCATTTTGGCAGGGGGTAGAGGATTCAAACCCGGGACCTCCGGTTTCAAGTCCACCGTCCTACCAATTAGGCTATCGACTACCTATTCTAGAATCACGCAAGTTCAAAGTTAACATAATTACAAATCTCAATCTAGTGTTTATTGTTATTTATTACGAGTAAAGTCATTGACAAAAGGCACAAATTCTATGACCTATATATAGACCCCACCTTGTATGTATTCACCGTTGACCGGCAACACGCTAATGAACGCACCGAAAAGGGTACACCCGCAATCCGTGCTTACATAGAAATACTGCAATGACTTTAGCGCTATTAAAATTTTAATGAGACTTTGTCCTCAGCTTTTCTTAGAGATTCCATTAAAAAGTTGTCAATATGTGAGTTACATCGTCCGATTGCCGATTCGAGAACGGTCCGTGTTTAAAAAGATATTTTGTTATTCCAGATGACAGATAGACAGACAGACAGACGGACGGATAGTGGAGTTTAATAATAGGGTTTCCATTTTTACTCTTTGGGTACGGAACCATAAAAAAGAAGATTCATAAACTACTAGGTTACGCTTCCGGATTAATTTTCACACATCGTTTTAGGAATTTGAATATTCTATTGAAAATTGTTTAACTAATAAGCGTCTTTAATAATTTTATTTTTACTTTTTATGTTTGTTATCTTGACTATATAATACTACTGTGTATATTATCTACCTCAATTCACGTACTTAATTAATTTCATGTCAGAAGCTCGACAGCGCTATCTCTCGGACGACTTTACGTGACTCCGAGCTTTTCATGAGAATTTAGAGAAAATAGATTCTTTCTTATACTTACTGAGAAATCGTAAACAGTTTAGATAAAAAGAAAATTTATTAATGGCAAACGCTGGTTTGGACACGTTGAAAGAATGAAGGATGAAAGATTGACTAAAAAGGTTTATATGGCTGAAGCTAAGAACAATATAGTTATTGTTCTTAGGGCTGAAGTGAAAGGAAATGCTGGCAGAGGGCGACCTAGGTGTAATTTTATTGAACATATAAAAAGTTATTGATCAACGGCAATATTAAAAGTACACACAATCGCCGAGCACGTATGAGAGGTATGATGAATATAAAAGAAGCGAAAGAGGTATGTCAGAATCGTAGCAAATGGCATTCGATTGTCTCTGCCTACCCCTCTTGGGATGAAAGGCGTGATAATAGATCGATAGATATAAGTAAATATGTTTTGTGAAGTAGTTAAAAATCTAAAACTTGTGCTTGGCCCTCAGAGCTGTTCTTAGCTGGCTGCAGATCTCTAAAAACGCAAAAAAAAATTATACCGAACATAGTTACTGAACGTCAACAATATAGACTCGGTGGTTATTTTGTTGGAAAACTCTCACGAAATTCCCAAAGGGACGCGATGACTAGAATTTTGGCAGCTTTCAACCTACCAAACTGCTACTTTGTTCACGAGCCGCTCAACAAATGGAAGCTGACTCAGCGTTACTGATACTGTTTTTAAGTAACTCTGTTAATTTCCCTCAATATTTTCATTCTATACCTTTATCTTTTACTAAGGGCCTGTTAAAAATACCTACGCAATTGTTATCCAGCGCATAAATGTAAGTTAATTTAGTATCGCTTTTGACAGTTGCATTAATTTTATTTCACGATAAAGTGCTTTAATCGACTTGTCGTAATGCGGAGAGCACACAAAGCATTTCGAGGACAACTCAGCCCATAATCCAGTCACTCAGCCTGCGGGTGTGGTCAACTTAACCCAACTGCATCTCATAATGTGTAACATACTAATTACTATTTCACTAATATTACTAATTAGCTTTCCGTGGGGCCCATCTAACTTTCATCCACTATTATGGATTTTTTTGAAGTAGGCATAGGCCTATAGCCTAAATTTCATCACAATCGGTTCAGTGGTTTAGCCATAAAAGCGTAACGCGTAAGCGGAATTACTTTCGCATTTATAATATTAATATGGATTTACAAATTTGCCTATCCATACTCCATACTAATATCATAAATGCAAAAGTATCTTTGTCTGGAAATAATGATTTCTACTACTTCGTCATAGGGCAGAATAATGTAAAAAAATGCACAATTTGCCATGTGCTACTTGCTGAACGTGGATATGTATAGGTATTTTCATAATTACCTAATTAGGTAATTGTTGTTGGATCTGTATTCAATTTCGTTATTGTGTTTGCATTTCTATCCTATCTCAATATATTATTTCTAAAGAGTGTTTTTTGTAGATACATATCTCCTTTAATACTTCATCAAAATTAATGTTTGATACGACATTTGAACATTATTTTCCCCTCTAATGACGATAAATAATCAAACAAATCAAAATTAAACGTTTCTTTTAAAATTAGACTAATTTATGTATTTTACAAAAGACGCCATCTGTTGGAGATCACTTGAAGTCATCTAGTCCTAACTTATTCCTATCTTAATATTATAAAAGCTGAAGTGATTGGTTTGTCAGTTGGAGGATCGGAGAGTGACATAGGGTACTTTTTATCCCGGAAGAATCTCAAAAATTGAATTTTTCGTAAACAACTTCTTAATTCAACCCGTCCGAAGCCGGGGCAGGTCGCCAGTTTATTTAATATTTATTGAATTTGTGATCATTTTACTTTACTCTAATGCCTATGACGTACTGCTATTTATTTTGAAATTTGACGTACTTACTAATTGCACCTAATTTCAACAAAAACCAGAAATTCACTTTTTCGTCTTGCAACTGTAGTGTGCATGGTCGGCCAGTTTTTGTTATCTAATCGACATATGATTAGTTGCAACTTGTGAGGATTTACAATGGGTCATATTTTATAAATTCACTTCCACGCTTTTTTAGGGTTGCCAACTAAGGCTCCGCTGTCCGTCTGTCCGTCTGTCACAGTGCTGTATATTTTGAACAGTAATAGGTAGACACTTGAAATTTTCACTGAGTGTGTATTACTATGATTGCTGTAACAACGAATAATAAAAATAAAATAAATAAAAAATTAAAGGACGTCTTTTATTGGCGTTTTTTCTCGATCTTAATAATGGCAATACATACTATACAATAACTAAGTAACTAACACAACAAATAATACAGTGTGGGTCGGAATCGCACTAATTTTTTACTAAACTATTTTTATTGCACGATAGTACCGAACCCGAATCGTACTTGGCCGGTTTTTCTATAGGTCAGAGTCGATAGAGCGCTATTTCCCTCGATTCTTATATTGCTCTTGCTTCATCTACATTCATCATTGAAATGAATCATTTACTTAATTAAATCGCTCGTGGAAAGGTCTGTCTTCCTTCGTGTTTCCAACCCTGCAGACGTAACGAGATAATGCATCTCTGCATATATATTGTAACTCTCGTAGCAATAGATGTCTTCATTCATAGACTCGCCACTATTGCTTAACAACAGGCGGTGGAAGATTAATTCGCTCATATTACAAAACAAAACGCCAGAAAAAAAAAAAGAAATTACAAAAAAAAAATACAGAAAAAACATCAATTTCTTCATTAGATTCACAAGTATCTTCTCCGGTAGTAATTGTAATTGACAGTACAAATATATATTCTTCGGATTTCGCATCACGTTGGGTGCTTTGACTCACGTGTTCGGCAATCTAATATTTTCCCTCGCTGTTTCCTTTCTTATTTGAAAAGGTTTTTCTTTTTTTGTTGTGTAATAGTCTCAATTATTCTGATGGAGTTATCACAATAAAAATAATAGATTTTAAATCCATTTCTGATCTTCCTACCAACACGTCTTTATTCCAGGAGGGGTAAGCAGAAATATTAGAATATAATTTGCTTCCAGGCGATTGTAAGTGCTTCGAATATCGCTAAGTTAAGGGTCCTTGGCAGTCGATTATCTTACTTCTGTCAAAAATATGGCAAATCTCAATTAATCCTAGAAAAATGACTCAAATTGCTGATAGTTATTATTTTAAATGGGATTAAGCCATATTTTTATTATTTAGGGTTCTAAATAGCCGTAGTTTTTAAAATAAACATTACTATTTAATTGCGTTTTAAAAACTATATTTAGAACTCTTAATAATGAAAACATGGATTAATCCAAACATTTTTCTAGGATTAATTAAGCTTTGCTATATTTTTGACCCTTAAATAGTATGGTGACTTTCGGCTCTATTTTTTAATTCACTGAAACATAGAGCTTATGAAAAAAATAGGCACTATATTAATAATTTGCCTAAGACCTGTGTCATCCTTTCAAAGATAATTTTTAGCCTAAGCTTGAAATACAACTCTATATCGACTCTAAGCGAAACACGCTTTGTTATTTTCAGCCAAAGTTTGTGGACATTGTCGGCTATCTGTATCCGTCAGGCCAAGCTTCCAAGTTTGCCTTAATACAGAATGATTGACAAGAAACGCGTTATAGAAAATTGGGGTCGTTTGATGTATTAGGCTTTGATTAGTTTCGGGTTTAACTTTGTTAACATTAGTGCTCTGTTAATGGACTGTTGATTAAGTTTCTCTTATTTTTGTTTAGAAGTTATTTACTTTAGTTATTTTATCATTCATACGTCTTTGAACTATGAAAGCTTAGCTTACGCCTTGAAGTGTAGTTAAACAACCGTTATCTCCAATAGTCCAATAGCATGGCGTCTTTTACAAAATAAATAAATAAATTAGTATTATTTTAAGAGAAACATTTAATTTTGATTTGTTTGTTTATTTTTCGTCATTAGAGGGAAAAATAAACTTCAAAATGACATATCAAACATTAAATTTGATACAGTATTAAGGGAGATATTTGATACTGACAAAAACACCTTTGATAAATAATATATAGATATTAGAAGCATCGAGAACCATATTTTGTATCTTGTTTCGAGTCATGAATTTTATTTGTATGTCATGGCGTTGAATTTTGTACATAAGAGTATATTTAGGCTTTATAAATTGAATTTGAAAGAATATAAATGCAATAATTTTTCAGTTCAGTTAATTTCTTTTGTAACAAGAGAGCGGACAAACTCAAACAAAATTTCCGCAAGCCTATTTAGTAATAAAATAAAATAAAGTACATTTCACAGACAATGCGGTTATTTTAACGTCTACTTCATCCAAAATAATGTCAGCCAAAAAACTCTCGAATTTCAGTACAAAAGGTTCAAATTAAATATATGAAAAAGTATAATAATTTCCGTGAACCGACCCGCAGCCCTGGAAGCCTTTTGACGCGATGCCAAATTACATAATTCCATAGTAAACGATCATTTTAACTGAGGACGGAATATTTCCGGTCTACTGTGGATCCGAGCTAAACGAAATGTGAATCAAATGACACTAAAGATATTTAGGGTTGCGTATTTCAATACAATATGTATATGGGTTTACAATAATTTGAATCCCACTAATATTATAAACGCGAAAGTTTGTATGGATGTATGTATGTTTGTTACTCAATCACGCCAGAACGGCTAAACAGATCTGGATGAAATTTGACACAAAGATAGATTATAGCCTGGAATAGCACATAGGCTACTTTTTGTCCCGGAAAAATGTATGGTTCCCGTGGGATAGATTTGTTTTTGTTTTTCACGGGATCGACATGATTTTTGCATAGTGGTAGTTTAGGGGTCAGAGAATGACATATACTACTTTTTATACCGCGAAAGCGGGCGGGGGAGGGTAAAAATACATCCACGGGATTATTTCTTTTTGGATCTATTTCCACGCGTGGACCTTGTACCTACATAAATATGCTTATAACTACTTAACAATTAGAGATAGATAATTTTTTATAGATAATTTTATTCTACACAATTATTCATTAGTCATTTTGTTATATCACTGACGAATTAGACAGCATACGCCATGAAAACTTCCTGGGGGCACTTATATTGTCAAAGCTCAGCTCATAAACATGATAGGTCCATGTTTAAAACTCGTAAACCTTCCCGGCGAATCAACCCATATAATAGTGAAAAGTGAAATAAAATCCGTTTAGTAGTTTTTGCGTAAAAAGGTCACAGGTCACGGACAGACAGCAGCGAATACTTTAATGATTAGTATATAGAAATGGCTACATACAACAATCCAACGATCATGAGTAAAAGGAATACTCCCCGACGCACATCGTTGGAAAGTTACATATATGCCAATCTATTAAATATTTTCAATGGCGCGATAAAGGTTTCAATGAGTTAGTAACGGTGCGACATCTATCGACGCGACGCGATGTGCCGCCACATGACTCCCTTCCCAGACCAGAGGTCGATACAGTATGAAAACCAACATCCATTTTAGCTTTGTCAGCAGTGATGGACTGTGTGGAGGACTGTATCGCGGCTGAATCACCTGTCGTGATGTATGACCTGTCGTCATGTCGGGCCGGCGGTCTGGTCAGTGGGAAGTGGAAGTAGGATGCGGGGCATTGCGGGGTCAGGAATACAGGCGTGTTCATACGGGGTCACCAATATAGAAATGGCTACATACAACAATCCAACGATCATGAGTAAAAGGAATACTCCCCGACGCACATCGTTGGAAAGTTACATATATGCCAATCTATTAAATATTTTCAATGGCGCGATACAGGTTTCAATGAGTTAGTAACGGTGCGACATCTATCGACGCGACGCGATGTGCCGCCACAAGTAATTATTTAAACCCTCAGTGGTATAGTAAAATTGTACATATGTAAAATTTAAAACCATGAGATGACAAAAAGTTAAATTTTACTTTGTTAGAATGTTTGTTACCGATTTTAAAGCTGTCAAACAGAAAATATATTAAAATTGGTTCTTCCGTTTTGAAATTACGATGAGACAGACAGGCAAACTATTATTTTCGCATGGTCTTGGGGATCAATAAAATATACAGACGAATAACCACAAAAAGCTATCAAGAAACAAATTGAGACGCCAACAATAATTGGCTGTGATTAAACAAAATCCCAAAAGGTGCGGGTGACCTAACAGTTCAAATGTAAATGTGCCCTTTGCCCGGGAAACTGGAGTAATTAAGCACTACATTTGATATTTTCCTAATTAGAATTAAGTTAGAAGCTTACTAAACTAAATCGCGTTTCGTAATATGTTCCAAGACTTTGATATTAATCTATCTATCTATCGTCAAGCCTTTTATCCTAAGAGAGGTAGGCAAAGACAATCGAATGACATTTGCTACGATCCTGACATACGTCTTTCGTTTATTAACCGACTTCCAAAAAAAGAAGGAGAAAGTTCTCAATTCGGACCGTATTTTTTTTTATGTATGTATGTACATCGATAACTCCGCCAATTGTGAACCGATTTTCATGGTTTCTTTTTTAATCGACAGATAATTCTTCTGGATTGGTCCCATTTTTCTCTCATAAAAATTGGTTCATTAGTTTTTCAGAAATTTTGAAAAAACTGACTTTAAAAGTACATTTTTCTTGATATCTCGATAAAATAAGTACCGATTTTGACAACTTATTTTTTTAAGACATTATAATTTCTCGACATTATCTCACAGACATATGACGAAAATCGGTTCAGTAGTTTTTCAGAAATTCAGTAATTAATTTCTGTTTACGGCTGAAAATTATGTATCAGAAAAAGCCTTAGCAACGGTTGCTATTGACACGAAGTTGACAATTTTCGTGACGATAGTCTAGCGGTTAAATGTAATGGGGAGTCATAGGATGCACAAGCACATGGTTCAAATCACATCCACAGCGTTTTTTTTAAATTTTTCATCAATATTTTTTTAGTTGCGTTATTATTTGTCTCTCAAGGCAGCAAAATCACTTAAAAGGGTAAAATAAACCTTTTAAAAAAAAGTGCACCGACTTCAAAAATTTGCACTGAAAAGTAAGAAATAATAAAAATTTCGTCGTAGAATTTGAAGACGGTTGGTGCCAAATTAGAAACAACTTAGTTCCCAAATTCACTAATCTAGACAATTCATTAGGAACCTACGATCATCAGTACATACAAACATAGATAATATTGAACAGATCTTTATCTTCTTAGATATTTACTTAGTTTTGTATCCTAATTTGGCACCAACCGTCTTCAAATTCTACGACGAAATTTTTATTATTTCTTACTTCAATTTTTGAAGTCGGTGCACTTTTTTTTAAAAGGTTTATTTTATATTCATAATACCTTTCATACATGTTATGCTCGGAGATTGTGTGAACTTTTAATTTGTCTTCGATTTACACCTAGGTCGTCCTCTGCCTGCATTGCCTTTCAGTTCTGCCAAATAAACTTTTTAGTATTTTTTTTGCAAATACTGAACTTTATTCCAACGGTTATCCATAATAATTTAGTGATACATGTATGGTCACACCTAAGCAGAGAACCAAAGATGTCCATTTGCTAAGATTCTGCAATAGTATCATATCATTCAATAATGAAACGGAATGAAACAACCGTGAATTTTTTAAATTTAATTCACAATTTCAGTGTGTCTTTGAATTTTCGTAGATCTATACCAATATACATTAATGCGAAAGTGTTTGTTTGTCCTTTTTATATCTTATCTTATCTAGACATAGTATTAGAAATGAAAATAGGTACCTAGTATATAAAAATATAGGTTAGATATTATTCTTCTTGTGGGAATTGGCATGGTTCCCAAAACACTAGCTTATAACTATTTAAAAAGTTTGAACTAAACATGCCTAGATAAATATTTAACCTGTCCATAAAATGTTGCAGGAAGTTATATATAATGTATATCATAATATTCCATGGTTACAGACGCTATTACACTGGAAACTTACTCAGAACAGTAATCTTGAATTTATCGTTATTTCTCTCATTTTTCAAGAGCTACCTGTCATGTTTTTCCTGTGGTTATAAATACTCGCAAACCCGAGTTCCGCACCATAGCTGTAAGTAACTAATCATTTTTCCCACGTATTTATCTGATTTATGCCATCGCTGCGTGACTGTTCCCATTTATTCAAAAAAATATAATATTCAACACAAATATGGACTGTATTAACGTAAATATATGATAGATATTGCCTTGAAAATTTTGTAACGGAATCACGCCAATATTGTAGCGTATACCTAAATTAGGTATTAACAATCATCAAAAGGCCGTTATTAAGTCTACACACAATGTGAGGTTGCTATTTGTATAATTGGTTTTGGCCGAGCTTTACATTTTAAAAATAACAATAGTCGATAACCCATTGACTGGATTATATCTAGTCGCGAATTCAACCCAACTTCGGAAGACGAGTAAAACCGGCATCCATACTTCTTCTGAAAATGTTGAACCTAGAAAAAACCAAAATCGAAATATTGGTCTATATTTTATTTCTTTCTTCACGTGTTACGGTTCCAGTCTAACTAATGTTCGTTGGTACATTATTTAGACCTCAAAAATAAATTTCAAATCGATAGCAATTTATGATTTAGACAGACAGACAGACAGACACATGCAACTTTAGAATTCTCATCATCATTTTTGAAATGGTTGATTTAAAATATGTAGGGTAAATCAGGGAGAGTTGCCTATAGTTTTAAAAAAAAAATTTTAATTATATATGTAAGATACTAAATGAAATCCGTATAGATTATTTGAATCACTGTTTATTTATGCCATTCAGATGAAATTTGGAACTATTGTGTAACAGATTTTAAATAAAAAAAAAAATTTTAAAACTAATAGAAAATAGGCATCTCACCCAGTCATGTGGGTGAGATGCCTATAGATATTAGGGATATATGCCCACAAGTATTTAGCACATAATCAGACGTTATACTATTGTATATATGTATTGGTATTGTGCTGAATCTTCACTGTCGTCCTTATGAAACCGCTGTTGACATTGAACGCACCTTAACCAATCGCATTTCTTCTTAGTGGCATTATAATACTCTCCACACACTCTGTATAAGGAATATTGTATTCTTTACTTGCTTGAAAAAAGTTCAATGTTTTATCTTTTACCAGAGTAACGGTTTTTCAAGTCTTCTGCACTCCATGTAGCTCTATTAGAGCCCATAGGATTTCTTTTGTACTCATTTGGCATCTAAAAAGATATGGCATCTAACACTGAAACATCATTAGGCATCACTCCCGGTCGTTAGGGAGAGATGTATATCGACCTTGAATGCACCGGAAAGCATTTTGGAACAATACAAAATGGTGGATTGTCAACAAAACAAGATCATAATGTTAGGTTATAAAACAATTTAATAATTTAAATGAAGAATTTAGGAAAAAAATACTGCAAACTATCTATCACAAAGATTATATTTTAACGTTTTAATTAACTACACTTACCTTATTTTAAGAATAAACACCAAAATATTATTTAAAACTTCTCAATCTTCGCATAAAACGTTTCACACTGACATTAACTTTCGACTAACGTAATAAGGATGCGTTACAGATCACGAAAGTTTTTTTTTTTAGTTTTTAAATTTAGTAGGCATCTATACCTTATAGGCGTCTCTCCCTGACTTACCCTATGAAACATTGACCTAATGTTCCTCTTAGTTCAATGGAATGCAATGAACAAAACAATTTATACCCCTTCAATTTCTAGGTTCCCTAAAATCTAATTTTAGTACTAAAACACCTGGGAAGTGAATGCCTACGCAATTGCAAGTCGTGCGAATACATCTGAACATGTCAAAGAGAGTTTTGATAAACTTTGCGTCACATGTCTCCGTTGATCGGTCCCAGAATATCGTTTCCTTTCAGGTTTGGGCTTTCACTTGGTGTTCTCATTACAATATAAATTAACTCAACCTCTTGTTAATGCTAAATTCTGAATTGGTACGTGTAACTTTTGGGTCTCTAAAGGCTTAGCGTTTGTATTTAAATCACACTTTGAAGGGATTTCTAAATTGGTCAATAACAATTATTTTACTAGTTTTTAGGGTTCCGTTCATCTCCGATGAAAAAAAGGAAATCTTTATAGGATCACTATTGTGTCTGTCTGTCCGTCTGTCACAGCTTATTTTCTCCGAATCTACTGGACGAAAAAAGGTGAAACCTGGTAGGTACATATTTAGAGATTGATGACCCAATCACGGACGTATAGCGTAGGTAAATAATCGAATTTTGATTTTTTTCATTTGCATCATGTGACATTTCAAATGAAAGGTTCGTTATAAGGAATACATTTTTTTTTTATTTTAAAACGCATAGTTTAATTTATATTAAAGAAAATATACAAAAGCTTACAAATTATTTCCGAAACTATTCGAGTCTTAAATTTTGATAAAAAATAGAGAATATAGGGCCTTTACAGTTTACAGGAAAACCTAAATTAAAATCCTATACGGAACCCTCAGCGCTCGAGTCCTACACTCACAACTTGGTCAATTACTTTAAAATGATTTTAGATTATCTGTCAGCCTTAGCTTCGATATGGGTATTTTCTATTGTCTCAGAATTTTCTTTCTATTTGAGAGACTTTATATGTCATAAACGGCATGAACAATGACGTCGGTGCCGAGTGTTAACTAGGTGGTCCGATCCCGGTTATGCACCAATGGCTTTTTATAATTAAACACGTACATAATCCGACAAACCACATTTAAAGACTTTTCCATATAAATATATTTTAATAGAACTTGCAACTCGTTAGGTATAGCCTCACAAATAAAAGGCTAAAAGAGGAAGACATCGGTCTTCTGCTATGTACACTGGGACCGATAACACAGTTTTTGGAGCTGTAAGATAACCCGTGAAGAATGGCTCAACATTTTTCTGATTCTGACTCCTGAAAATCGGTAATGACCCACAAACAGCTTCGGTTTTTTAGAGCGTCGTCGCTTCTGAGGGCATGAAAGTATTACACTTATTCTAAACATAATAGGTAACATTTATTTCAAGTGGTTTATAATAATAAAACCAATATTTTAAGTAAAATAAATGTATTAAATATTCAATTTCGCATGACTTATTTTTACCAACAAAAATCTCAAGTCATATTTTCTTCGTATATTATAAATGTCAGAACTACATTTTAAATCGCCCTTTTCCAAGAAGTCTTATCATAAAAGAGTCTGTAACAATACCTATTATGTTTAGAATAAGTGTAATACTTTCATGCCCTCAGAAGCTCGAGAAGTTTTACATAACTACATTTTTATATGCCTATTGAAAAAAAATGTAGTTACGAAAACTTCTGTTCAGAAACGATTTAACCATTCTATCTGAAAATGTGGAGAAATGTTAAGAAAGTACTCAATGAAGTTTGCAAGTAAGATCATTTCAATCCGCACCACATAAACAGAGCTTGAGAACTTTTTTGTTCTTGTTTGTTCTACTCCAGGCGCATTTATAGAGCTTTAGTAATTTCCTTGTCATTGTGTTCAGAATGATTTTCTTTTGAGTATCCTGATTAGTTGTTATTGAGAGACTTTTAAGGGTTTCTTTCTTCCGTTCCTTTGTACTGATCAATCAGGTCTTGCCTACTTGCTTATTTATCCAGACTATGATCCACAGTTCGAATCGGGTCAAGCAAAGAAAGCAAGCCTATTCTGGACAGACCGACAGATAGACAACATTTCTAAAGGTGTCCACTCAAATCGACCACAGACTCATCCAATTCTTGTAAAGTACGGTTCGCCATCCGTTTTCAAATCGTTGTATTTGTGGTTGATTTCGATGGCCGGAATGATAGGTCACGCACACACGGATATTTGACATTTTGTTTAATCAAATCTTGTGTGTCTGTGTGAGTGAGTGAAATGCATGTGATCTAAATCGTATGATTCAATCTCGATCATACGGCGGCCGGACCGAAAATTTTCGCTGAGATACCGGACCCACACTTAATCATATGTCCCATTTCGATTTTGGTATTAATTTTGAAATTACAGACGAAGACTTCAATTTTTTTTACACTGTTTATCTTCAGAATTCTTTCAAAAATCGAGATAAAATAAATTAACTTTTTGAAGCTATTTTACATTTGCAGAACTATTACTTAAACGGTTATTTAAAAAATTACAATAAAATGACCAAATAAGATAAGCACTGAATAAAGGACTTTACCTTCCATACGGAGTACTAAAACAACACCAAAATTAATTAACCCTGGACATCCCCTTGTTCATATCTTGAACAATAGTTCGCGTGACCCTACAAACTGAGTGTTGATACTTGGCAATGACTATATGAGAGCACTTCACATCTTGGCACGACCCTTTCATATAACCCAAGCGTCTCATACGTGCTCAAGAGTTACACTAACTAAATATCATGACCTTTATACCCGACGTCACATATACACTGGTAACATTGGACACATTTAGCGAGATATTATAAATACAAAGAAGCTGGTAAAGCTTGTTGTTGTATTTAATGAAGCTAGAATAGAATATCAATTACTAGCTTTCCGCCCACGACTTCGATTTCGATCAAAATATAATTAATATAGCTTATTTCACTCAGGGATATCGTAGCTTACTATTCGTAAAATAATTTTTAGACTCGGTTCAGTAGTTTGAGTGACTTTTTTTTGCCATTGGATTTTTTTGTAATATTACATAGAAATTTAAAAAGGGGTAAAAAGTTGCCTATCACTCTCCGGCCTTCAATACTATTTCTGTGCAAAAAATCACATCGATTCGTTGCTCTGTTTTGCCATGAAAGAAGGACACACTTTCGCATTTATAAAATTAGTCAGGACTATACTTAGGAAGTTAGGATTTTCAGTAAGTGCCCTTTGAAGTACGAAAATTCGATTAAAATCGCTGATGAAACCTTTGAAAGGTTAGGTTAAGGCTTGAAAACTATCATCAGCTGAGTAAGGAAACCTTCCGTGCCTTAAGTATTTTCATTCTACAAACTCGGGGTGGGGTAAGGGTATGACATAAGGATTTGACATATTAAACAACGGATTTTTTGTCATACATTGACTATTTTCTTCATGTTATCTTGTAAGAATTACCCATTTTTGATTTGGTTTGTTTGCTTTCCTCCTACACGTAAAATTTTAATATTCCAGCCGTGTGAACAGCTGAATACAACATATCCCTTCATTTCCTAAGATATCTTTGTCGAGGAGTGAATATTGAAAAGCTGTTTTCACTGCTACAAAACAAATCTCTGCATACTTTGTTATTGCTTTGTGAAATGATCTTTAGATTCCAGTTGTTAAAACTTTAAGTGCTAAGTTTAGGACATTGAGAACTTACTTATTTTCCGAATAGGGTTGCCAAATTAATAATTAATTGTTACGCTGAGATTTTTAATAATTATTTTATAGCAAGCCTGCCGCTACACTATAACAAAAAACAATTTAAATTAAATAGAAGTATTAATTTAATTTAATATTCCTTCACCTAACCATAAATATTATATTGTCAGTCAGGCAGGCGTTTCAAAATAGATTTATTATCTCTTTGTTCTCCATTATAATCTGAATTCTTATTTAATAACACATTAAGTATTTAATAATACATTATCGCGGGTTACGAGCGGCGTCGAGCCTTCATTTCAATAAAGCTCGTTTTACTCGTTTACGATAACTGGTATAAAAGAGGAAAGTATTTTCGACAATTAGGAATAACAATATTTTGGACTGCCGACAGAAATGAAAATTTAAAACTACGATTAACAATCTTCTGTCTGCGGTTTCACCCGCGTGGAAATATATCCAAAAAGAAATAATCCCGTGGCTATAATTTGTCCTTACCCTCGCCCGCTTTCGCGGTATAAAAAGTAGTATATCTCATTCTCTGTCCCCTAAACTACCACTATGCAAAAAATCATGTCGATCCCATGAAAAATAAAAACAAATCGATCCCACGGGAACCATAAATTTTTCCGAGATAAAAAGTAATCTATGTGCTATTCCAGACTATAATCTATCTATGTGCCAAATTTCATCCAGATCCGTTCAGTCGTTCTGACGTGATTGAGTAACAAACTTTCGCGTTTATAATATTAGTGGGAAGTTTTCAAAGCCATCTAGCGTGCGCGCTTACACAACTTTTCAATAAAAAAAATCGGTCCAGACCGAGAATTGCTGGTTAGAAATGCACAGCCAAAAATACCCAGATATAGTGGAAACCAGTACACGACTTCCTTTATTCTCGGGTCGAGCATACTCGTGCCGGGCAATCCATGGTTGGCATTTGTGCCGAGAGCATGTCGCGATTGCGAATACATAAGATTTCGCTCTAACAAAAATCGCTCAACGCGCCTAAAGAATAAGTTTCCACTTCAAAACAATGTCTCGTACACATTTGAAACAATATACACCCAAAAATGTGAAAGCGTAAAAAACTTATTGTGATTTTTAAATTTAAAAATTTTGACTGGAATAAAAAAAAGTATACGTTAATTCCTAATTCCATGCGTACTGTAGCCATTTTTTAGTATTTTAGGTAGATAAATTTTATAAATTTTGAAACTTAAAAATCACCTTACAATCATTTTATCAGTTATTTTGAACACCACAAACTGTTATCTTTATCTTTAACCGGTGATTTCGCAAACTTTTCATAAATTTTCCAATACATTGAACACCGACAATCGCGAGAAATTGGGGAGGCAATATTTAGTACCCCACTCTGAAAAGTTGAGTTTTAAACGTCTTGAAGAGAGTGCTTCAAGCAAACTGTGACGTTGTTTTCTAACTTTGATCGTTAACATTCTGTAAACATTGAACAACACATTCGTTAAATAAACTTTCATTTAATTTATTCTTGTGAATTTCAATTTGTGTTTTTCCTGTAGAGTATGTGCTAAGTAATTCAGAACATACTCGACTAGCTTTCTGACCCCGGCTCGAAAACTGACAACGGTTTGAAAACTGCCACAATTTTTAAGAACGGAATAATACCTTGTTTTTTTATTAGTTCAAGATAATATATTTAAAGTCCGTATTTCTGTACTTGTCTTATTTAGTAAACGTATGCCTTTTTATTGTATTTTTAATAACCTAATAAAAAGTATGATTATTAGTTGCAAATGTAAAATAAGTTAAAAATATTAATTAATATGTAAAATTGATAATCTTTTAAGTATTTTAAATTACAAAAGAGATACAAAATTTATTTACTACCTTAAACGATAAGTCTAGAAAAACGGACTTTATATAATTACTTTTAATTTCCTTTTCCTTCTTCTCCTTCGTCTTGGCTCCACCAATGTTAATTGGTGATTTGTTAATGTCAAGTTACAGCCTTTATAGTGTATATGCCAATTAATCGGTATTTAAGATGATCCCGCCGACCGTGATATGCCCTATTAATCACTGACTAATCACAGCGCGGACGGGATTAAACTGGATTCCCCATCATGTCACGGCGGGACGCGTGAGTTGATCGCCATGATATAACGTTGAATCCTTCCTTTTCCTTATTAGAATTTCTAAAAATCCCTAGTTATAAAATGCAACTTCGGCCGTTTCATATTAAATTTTATAGTCATAGTGGTATTTGACTCGATGATGATGAATCAGTTAGGACATGTTATTTTATAAGTATAAATAGAGACCTAGATATCCTGTCCCAACTGTTATTTAAATCCAACTGAGTTGGTTTTAAACTTTTTACAAATAAAAACCCAGAACTTAGCCGTGCTACGGTGCTAGGCCACATAAAGTGAAGGATTTATTTGCACTTTATTTTAGACCTCGCCTCGTAGAGTTTCTAGTGAAACAAAACCAATGAACTAGAGAATTGTTTCTCAGTATTTTTATTGCCACAATCCTCCAAATAGAAAAAAAAACATCAAAGATTAGGAAATAATATCTGATAACGTATTGAAAAAGAAAACCGGTCAACGCTTTGGGTTCAAATCCTAGGCTGAGCAAAGTAGTGCATATGCATTTAACTTTGGTACCCGTACAGATAAGGGTAGATTAATATTCTAGTTTGGCGCGAAATGGATATTTAAAAAAATCTTCATAAATTATTTTTTTGATATTTTTTTTGTTTAATATTTACACACAACAGTATAAAAAACCTTAAAATTAAATCTGAACATTAAAAATTACTAAACAAATCAGGTACGTGTGGAATAGTGGCAAAATACTGGCTTAATTTTCACGCTGAATTGCGATGCTGAAGCCCTCTCCAGCCTTCAGCCCTCCAGTTTTTGGCATTTTTAAATAAATTTTCAACCAAAATGTTTGATATTTAAGTACAATAATTCTATCTCATTGTTATTAAATTGACTACCTGCCAGCTTGACAGTAGGCGGTCCGAAATCAATTCATCACATCCGAATGAATGTTTCGCTCGTCAGTGAGTGAATTTTGTTTTATCTGTTTCGGAAAGGGAAGACTGTATTTGCTCTGCCTTTCATTTTCTATAGAATGCCACGTACATTTGATTAATGGACATTTCTCGTAGATGAATTATAGCCCTTTTTGACTAAACGTTATGCCTTTCTGGTAACCTAAACTAAGGAATTACGTTAAAGGGTATTGATTGTTTTGTTATTTTGCTTTGTTTTGGTATATTGTCTCATTATTTTAATTTTAGTTCCATCATTACTTATTATGGAAGAGAGACTTGAGTATGGAATAAGAAGCATGAAAGTAAGATAAATGCAATGGAAATGCGGTCGTTACGTAGATGCGCATTGCATCCGGAACGATGTCATTAGATAAGAATGTGGTGTGAAAGATAATATTGTGACTAAAATTGAGAAAAGTAGTTGACGCTGGTTTGGACACGTTGAATAATGAAAGATGAAAGATTGATTAAAAAAGTTTATATGGCTGAAGTGAAAGAAAATGCTGGCATAGGATGACCTAAGTGTACTTTTATTGATAATATAAAAAATTTATTGAACAATGGAAATATTAAAAGTACATAATATAATAAAGGATCGTAACAAATGGCATTCGATTGTCTCTGCCTAACCCCCCCCCCCCCCCCCTCTTGGGATTAAAGGCGTAATGATAGATAGATATAATTATGGATATTTTAATTATAACATTTGTTCCCTTTACTTCTTTGGGGTAGACATGTTCTATGATATATCTGTTCGCTCTGTAAAACCCCTTTTTCCTCATTCACATCTTAGATACCTACATCGTTTTATGCATGTTTGTCGATGCTATCTCATTTTATTAATTGCGTTACATGATTTTTTTAGTGACTGAAAAACACACTGCCGTTATCCAATCGTGCTGAAATGTTGCATAGAGCTTGGTTCTGACGAGGTATATATACTATATCTAATTTCATTGCATATTTTGAACTAGAATTTTTAAAAATAAAATGAAAAATAGTAGATGGATTTTTTTTTAAATTAATAAATAGGTAAATTTAAATTAAATTATAAAAAAATATTGTATTTCTTATAAATATATATATATATCACATGATACATGTACTTTTTAATTTCCCCCCTAAAATTAAAACACTCAAAATAGAAATTGGGTTATTTAAGCTATACGTCCGTGATTACATCATAAAACTCTACATTTTCATCTTTCGAGTAGATTCGGAGAAAATAAGCTATGACAGACAGATACAAGAGTGATCCTATAAAGGTTCCGTTTTTTCATCGGCTGTACGGATCCCTAAAAATAACTATAAGAATATTATAAATTAACAAAAAAAAAACCGACTTCAAACAGGATTTAGTTAATCAGAAATGATTAAATAAGTATTTTATAATTCTGAAGTAAGAAACAATAAATATTTCGTCGTAGAATTTGAAGACGGTTGGTGCCAAATTAGAAACAACTTAGTTCCCAAATTCACTAATCTAGACAATGCATTAGGAACCTACGATCATCAGTACAAACATAGATAATATTGAACAGATCTTTATTTGGCACCAACCGTCTTCAAATTTTACGACGAAATATTTATTATTTCTTACTTCAAAATTATAAAATACTAAACTAAATCAAAATACGAATTACTTTGTGCTAAGTAAATTTATTTTTTACTTTTTAGATTCGTGTTTGAAGTCGGTTTTTTTTGTTAAAAATTATTTTATTTTACGCTTTTTAGTGATGGGTAGACCTAATATAACCCATAAGGGTGCAAAGTTCTCATCAATAGAAATAATTAAGGTCATACACTAGATAATTGCTATAAATCGTTAAGGAATTCCCTCGACTGTCTTTCGGCTCCATCATCGGATCGATTCCAGATCTTCGTTACATAGTAGTGCTTTAAAATACTTAATGAAAATAAAAAACAAACGCACTAGTCGCCACTACGATTTTCGAAGGTTCCCCGCGATTTATCTGGGATGTCATCATCAGATTCTGGTTTCCTTATCATGGTACCACCCTTGGGATATCTCATTTCCAACAAAAAAAGAATCATCAAAATCGGTTCATAAACGACGAAGTTATCCGCGAACACATAAAAAAATATACGGTCGAATTGAGAAACCTCCTTCTTTTTTTTAACGACTTCAAAAAAAAAAGACGTTACTCAATTCGACCGTATATATTTTTTTATATGTGTGTTCGCGGATAACTTCGTCGTTTATGAACCGATTTTGATGATTTCTTTTTTAATCGACAGATAATTCTTTCGGATTGGTCCCATTTTTATGTCATAAAAATTGGTTCGTTACTTTTTCAGTAATTTTGAAAAAACTGACTTTATAGGTCAAGTATCAGTATCTCAATGAAATATGTACCGATTTTGACGCCTTATTTTTTTAAGGATATCATAATTTCTCGACATTATCTCATAGACATATAACGAAAATCGGTTCAGTAGTTTTTCAGAAATTCAGTAATTTGTCTCTGTTTACAGCTGAAAATTATGTATCAGAGAAAAGCCTTAGCAACGGTTGCTATTGACACGAAGTTGTCAATTTTTGTATCGACGGTGGTCTAACGGCTAAAGGTATGGCATGGTATGGTGCAGTTCAGGATGCAAATGGTTCAAATCCCATCCACAGCAGTATATATTTTTTATTTTTTTTGAAGTCTGTTAAAAAGAAGTGATTGCGATAGGTTTGCTTCTTGTCCTGTTTAATATGAGCAACTGCGTAATTTAAACCCCTACATCTACATGGACAACTGGAAAAAAGTTAAAGTATCTCTGGCCATACCGCAAGGTAAAGGCCGTGAAGATGTGTATCCACCAGTGCAGCTATTAGAGTGATATAAAAAACAATTTTCAGTTAAATACACCGAGCGGAACACTCGCAGTAAAGAATGAATATAGACAATGCGATGCACAGACAACGTCGCTGGTGCTAGACAATGCTTTACGTAAAACTGAAAATGACAGAGCAGACGTCGGGAAAAACTTAACTTTTTATTGGAATACGGCTTTTGCATACGATTTTGCGTGGGTCAGTGACTCAGAATGAGCCCTTTTGAGTCAGTGAATCAGTGAATACACATAAATATAATTGAAGTGTCTGTCTGTTTCAATCAATGTTTGTCCAGATAAGCTACGAAACGACTTAATAAATTTTCATGAATCTTTCAGGAATCATAATGACTTCTTACCTAATACTTTTTGTAGATAAATAAAAAAAGAAATCTCGCCATCTGCCATTATGCTATCATCTCTTTAAATCAGCATATATTTCGAAATAAATTAGTAGAGTTGGCTCTCCTCTAGTTGATTAAGAGAAATCTGAGATGAGTTTTATAAATAAATAAATGTGGAATTAGACATAAGAAAAATCAGTATGAGAAGCTTGTATGCAGTATCACAAATGTAGGTAACCGTGGACCAGTCCCAATACACAAAGGGTTTGCTCGTAAATATCCTTCGTGATATACCTGTGATTAATATTTGCAGAAAATTAAACGCTCGACTTTGCAAATGTATATTTGGATTTAACCTTTTTTATTATTTATGACTTACTAGCGATCTGGTCTAGCTTCGCCCGGTTACAATTTTCTTTTGCAAAAAAATATCACAGAATTTTATTCTAAATAATATTATTAAAGATAGATTAATATAATATAAGTATGCTAACATGGTCTTTTTGTAGATAACTAATTGAAATATAGACAATTATGTCTTATGCATGATTTTGTTATATCTATAAGGATTATTCTGGGCAGCGGGATTATGACAGTCTTCCTCATTCAGCCGATTTTTTTTTTAAATATGTAAATAGGTACATTATTTTTATCCTCCACAAAGGCATTAGTGGATAAAAAATAAAGAAAGGCATAGGCAGTCATGGGACTGCCGGCAGTAGTGAAAACTTAAAATTATGAATAAAGTTTTCATTTCAAATAATTAAAGAATTGCCTACCCAAGCATACTTGGAAGCCAGTACACGAATTCCTGGCGGAGATTCTCGGGTCGAGCATGAGACCGAAAGCAACCGCATTGTCGGTCGCGAATCTATAAGATTTTGGTCTACCAAAAATCGCTCAACGCGCTTAAAGAAGTTTTTACTTCAAAAACGAATATGCAGTGTAAAATAATATAACGAAATGATAAATTTCCCAGGACGGACATGAATGCAATGGTGTTAAGTTACCAAAGTGGCTTCTGTGAGAAATATTCAGTATGTTCTCTTACATTTTGTGTGTCATGTTTCAAAGGTAAAATGTAGGTCAACATGAAACTTCTAACCCTTTATTTTTTTACATTTTTACATTATGGACATGGAAAGCTTTGAACTTTTTAGCTAAAAGCCTCCCTCTAATATGTTTTCAAATTGTACCCTAATTGATACTACATCTAGATACGCGGTAGTATGTCAGTCAAATTTGCAAAGGAACCGGGTGTTAACCATTTCGCTTCACTTTCGACCCCTTATAAGTTATTTTGCATCTAAGTTTACAAAAAACCTGTCTGTAACATCGCCATGAACCCTCCCCGATTTTTAATATTTAAAAATATGATGTAGGTATTAACCCAGAATTCATAAGTTTCGCACGTGAATCCGGGACTAGGAAAAGGAGTGCTAAATATATGAGAAGCCTAAGAGGAGAAAAGCATGTTAAAGTTACCAGAAGTTTCTAAAAGATTTGTCTAGAGTATATGAATTTTGACTAACTAATTTTGACAAGTCTTTTAGTAACTCTTTGTTGTCCATTATCCGTAATCGACATATCATAATACAGTAAGGTCCTCGATCCCTGTCTACCTTACTGGAATACAAGCGTAATGATATGCAACCATGAATTATTGCTTAATGAAAGACATTGGTAACCTCAAGAAAATTAAGTTCCCGACATGAGGTTTTCTATTAAATTTGGGGAATATTAAGTAAAAGCATGGCCACTTTCCTTTATGTAAATGAGGAGGTAGCCGTAAAATTTTGTTAACAAAGGGTTTACGATCACGTACGTCGCGGTAGAATTGCAAGAATTTCCGGAAACCAACTCAAGATCTTTAGGAATGACAACATTTTACTTTACTTTGTCTTAATTTGAAATGGCCGAGTTTATATAAAATCACTTACCATATTTACTATGTTTCTCAGTACAGTTTGTCGGATTGTTTATATTTATATATTTATATTCTCTTTTCAGCCACTCTTCTCTATTATCCACTCTCAATTTGACTTCCTGGTACGACACGATATTAACTTTTTCTTTCAATTGTTCTAAGTGAATGCGTCTTGGTCTTCTCCTACCTTTCTTCCTTCAATAATGTCCTCTATAAAATGATCATGTTGCATAAGTGTCCACACATATTTTCTTTCCTACAATCGTCAATACTTCCTAGTTTGTTATTTTTTCTGTCCAGCTGATTTTCTCCATTATTCTAAAGTTTCTTCTTTTTCGATTATATTCTTCAAAATTCCATGCAGATCGAAACCGAAGCGCGCTTTAAAAATCACACGTATTTATCACTATTAAAAAACACTGGACTAGACCAAATATTATATAATATTCCTACCGGAGACTGGACTAGACTATATAACAACAAGATTATTTTCTTTCCAGAGTCGACAATGACCGCGTAATGGGAGCCGCCGGAGCGTGTGTGGCGGCGATGTAGCCTCGAGTCATGGACGAAGATGAGAGGCGTCTTTCGTTCCCACCTCCCGCGCCGCTTCACTCGCCCGGCGAGGAGATTGACGGCTCAAGACTTCTAGGGGAAATCGTACGGACCTTAGAAGCTACTAACCCAGAAGTGGCAGCTCCACTTGCAGCCTCACAATCGCGGGATGAGCTCCAAATAGAACAAGAAAAACCTGCACGGGATCAGCTCCGGATACCCTTAGAAGGTGTTAAGTTTAGTGAGAGCGACGGGAAGAATGATGAACCTCGCGCGGCCGTTACACCATTTACTAGGGAATCCGCTAAGAGAGCGGGCAGTCGTGGCGCTCAGTTGGTTAGGGAGTTTGGGTTTGTTCCTCGAAGGCGTCTTAGTGTTGAAGATGGTGCGCGGTTACCGAGGAAGTATGAGCCGTTCCCGCCGAAGTTGTATGGGCGGCCGTTGGAGGAGATCGACAACTTTATTTATGATGAGGTGAGTTATTTTTTACTTTTCACTTTTATTTCTGGCTCCGTTTTATATATTTCAGAATGTGTTCATTGGATGCATATTCTTTGTATTAGGTTTCACCACGATTACTAAAATCGTGGCACAAGATGTATAGCGGTTTAAAAATAAATGAAATTTATTCATCAAGGAAACACTTCAAAAAACTTTTCTAATTAAATTTTTAATCATGTATATTAATATTTATATCGTTAATATTAATTACACGAGTCGTGTCATTAACTGAAGTGCGGTATACGCCGATACTGGAGGGAGGGTGACCGATCAATTTGCTTTATGCGGGTTCCTGCGATATCAATTTACGGTTTAAAATACCCGGTATCATTGTCTACTTTGTCATAGTTAAGTTTTATATGCGTTATATAGGTGAAAGGTATCGACATTTTACAACATTGCAGAAAAGACAGTGAGATTTTCATGGCCCTATTTTCTGCCTAAGCTATACTCTGCATCTTTAGACCTTTTTATGGAGGAACTAAATTTATTGGACATGATGATAATATATCCTGTATTTTATGACTTGACAATATGCGATTTATATGAAATCCGAGTACTAAATTTTCGCTGTATTTTAGAATCTTCTTCTTCGAGGGTTGCCTTACAGCTCCTGGGAACCGTTGCTACCCAGCGGAAGTTTTCCTTACTTAGCCGATGATTTTTTGAGGCTATACCTAGACCGGACTGTACAGCCCTGTTCACACTTATCGGCCGCGACTTAAGTAGCCCGCGCACTGGTCCGGTATCTCATAGAAACATTTCAGTCCGCCCGCCGTATGATCGAGATTGAAGACAGGCTACATATTAGCAATGTATATCATACGATCTAGATCACATGCAATTCACTCACCCACACAGACACACAATATTCAATTAAACAAAGGCGTGTGGATGTGTGTGTGTGTGACAGATCGTTCCGGTCACCGAAATCAACCACAAATACAACGATTTGAAAACGGATGGTGGGCCGCGCGATAAGAATTGGATGAGTCTGTGGTCGGTTTCGGTGGACCGTACGGCGACCGCCCGGGGATTGGCCCAATGTGTGGCCACCTTTATGGACACGATTTGAAATATGGACTACCATCTACGAGTCTCGGACCATTCTTTGACAATATTTATATCATTCATATACTTGAACTTTTTTACAAATAAAGCCTCGCCTGGCATTCTACTTCTGACCAGCCTAAGTAGTCATTGAAATAATTGTCTAAGTAGTTGTGTGTAGAAAAAGTTATAATTGGCAAGATTAAAGCACTTATGTTTGCAAGTATCGCTCGAAAGAGTTCTCCCGTGAACTAATAAACATGCCAACTGCCCGCATTTCTTGAGAAAATCTAACGTACCTATACCCAAGTCACGTAGCCAAGATGTACAGACAACGTAACTAGTTAGCGCTATAAAACTATCGAGCCCCTAACCCCTGAAAATTTTGCTGTCCATAATCGTAAAAGTTTTTATACAGCCCTTTTTATGAAAGGTTTGAATGCGAATTTCTTATTTAGGCTTTTTACGCATGGAAAATTTCTACTAGGAAGTCCATATGTTGAAGTATTTTACTGAAAAAAAAAACCGCAAATCCACGATATAGATAGTAAAATCACATTGCGCTTTTCTCTATGTACATACCTATCTAATATCTTATGAAGAGAAGACAATTTGTAAGATTCTGGTATATAACTAGACGACCCACGGTTTGATCCTGATCATGTACCAATGGGTTTTATTTTAATTAAAACTTATGTACATAATCCGACAAACCTTAGACGCTGATCTATCTAAATATACCTCAACAGAACTGACCAATCATATAGATTCACAAATACCATCGGCTAAAAGTGGGAGATTTGATCATTCGCTATAAGTGCCCTGAGACCGATAACACGGTTTCGGGAGCCGTAAGGCAACCCATGAAGAAAAAAAAAATTTAAAAAAAAAACACTGTTATAAAGCTACATTATTCCAACATTACTTAGGTTTTATTTAAAAAAATATTTGGAAATATTTGTCACTAAAATTTTACGACTAAATATGGACATTGTTACCTCACAAACCTGTCGTCAAATCATTACCTGTTTCCTTAGTTGATCATTATGGTTAGTTTTATCTTTCAGTGGGTAATAAACCTGACTTTTATCTTTTACGATCGTCTACTAACAAGTAGGTAGGCGGGTCAATCGTAAATAGTAACGATCGAGACATATGATTAGGGATCAACATACGAGTGGCTACAAGTTATAATTAACTATTTCAATGGCAAACTGTACATGTTTTTTGTATCAAGTGATACTAGGATAATAGACAAATTTGTATGAGAGATGCAAGGTTTAAAACAAAGTAGCATTGTTGTATGTTTTGTCAGATTGCAGTTTTTAAGACTGGCTGCGTTATGTTGATTATATTAGTTGAGGAACATTTGGTTGTTGTTTCGTTGCTCATTTCCTTTGATTCGATTTTGGAATATATGAAGACATACGTTTTGTGCAGGCCCCTATCTTAACTTGGCAACACTTGACAATAACTTGATTCGACGCCACTTAACTAGTAATAATATTAAAAAGAAAATCTTTAGCCGGTTCGTTTTTTTTTAAATTTTAAAATTGAGATGTTAGGAAAATAAAACGAAACATATATATGTAACCGATAGAAGAACCAGTGAAATGAGTGGTTCCTTAAAATTAAAAAAAAAACAATTTTTTGGCTTGAAAACTTGGAACACCCCAATGTTTTCCCCACATATTTCAGCATAGTTTAAAAGTGAATGTAACTTATAATCGAAAAAAAAACTTTTATATAGTTATCTACTGATGAAAACGGCTATGACAGACAGACAGACATAATGGAATAATAACAATTCTCATTCTCAAAAATTTAGATATCAATCAGTCTATGGAAAACAAAAACGGCTCCTGATCGAGAAAACATTTCAGCGAAAAATTTAATAAAGAAAATTGTAGAACATTGACGTAATAAATCGAGAAAAATTGCGAATATTCCAGTTTGCGTTATGGAATTTTCTTTTGACGCGTTTGTTAATATAAGATCTTGAGTTGAAGAGAATATGAGATCTTTGGCTCGACATTCTGTCTGCAAGCCAGACTCATAACAATATCCAATTTTAGTAAAGTCTTTTGCGATTTTTTTTGAAAAAAAAAACGTGTTACTGGACCTAGGTAAGGTTGTCACCAGGCTCTGGACGAATAAGACGGTATACGGCTTTCTGATTTTTTTAGCCCTAACCCCACGAAACCCAGTGGGAGATATAAGTCATCCTATTTAGCCGATAATTTGTTCATACGAATGTCGAAATTTTCGAGATCTAAAATCTTCAATAGTCTTCCGCCCAAACTCTTATCTCGTGCCCGCCCTGTCCCAATAAATTCGATTACGATCTCCACTTATACTGTAAATGCTCAGCTCAGCGCCTAAACATGATACTTGTAAATGTTCCCGGTAAATTAACTTCTCTAATATTGAACACCGCAACAAAATCTGTTCAGTAATTTTCACCTAAAAAGGTCACAGACAGACAGACAAATAGACAGGCAGACAGACAGGCTTTCTTTTATAATATGATGATGATATATAGTGATATGGGGCGGAGCGATATTGGTGTCAAATCATCATTTTCCGAGAGACTTGTCAAAGTTATTGTAAAAATTTTCTCGTATAAAGGCTGTTCCCTGTCTGTCTATCTTCCATTTAGGCATACAAGGCGTATGTAATTATATGTAATTGACAGACGTACATACGCCATGTATGCCTAAATGGAAGATAGACAGACTATTGGGTTAGATATTACAACCACAACTTAAAGTCTGGGCTTGAACCAGACGGCTTGTCTGATAAGATGCGACGCTCCGATATAAAACTTGTTGCTTCCAACTTTAAAGCCGATATTCTCTGAAGTCTGATTGTGTAGGCTACGCTCGAATAGTTATTTGGTTGAAAATGGTGTTTGTTTTAGATGTTTCCACTTCACATATATCAGTACCGTGAGAAAGGGAATTAAATTGGTCCATGCAACTTTAACTCTGGTGCATAGCTCGCACGGAGAGTTATGAAATATCTAACCCAATAGTCTGTCTATCTTCCATTTAGGCATACAAGGCGTATGTAATTATATGTAATTGACAGACGTACATACGCCATGTATGCCTAAATGGAAGATAGACAGACTATATCGGAGCGTCGCATCTTATCAGACAAGCCGTCTGGTTCAAGCCCAGACTTTAAGCTGTGGTTGTGAAGATAGCGTGTTCATTCAAACAGGTATCAAAAATCAACTTGGCTTTTAGTAGTAAATCTTAGTTCTCAGTTTTGCCGTTCTTAAATCTAGTCAACTACTAAAACTGGTATAAAAACTATACTTAGTCTGTTTCCGAGGTGTGGTAGTAGTGTCACCCCACCCCTATACTAAGAAACGCTGTGCAAATCCTAAGCGATAAAGAAGTGTATGGAATGATACGTATCGTTTTATTTCGATGCTAACATAATACTAGGGTCATTGTTCGTTTTTTCGCCTGCTTTGAAATAAGTTCAAAAGAAACAATAGTACTAAGAACGTACAGAAGTTTCTAATAAAAATGAAAATACAAAAGGATTGGATCATCATGCACAAGCCAATATGAGTCTAATTACATTTTCATAAAGCTCACTTTGCGCTGATAATCGGCAGTCTTTGTAGATAGTATCTTTTATATATATACTAATAATAAAGCCAAAGAGTTTTTTGTTTGAACCCGCCAATCTCTGGAACTACCAGTCGGATTTGAAATCGTTTTGCATTTCATAGCCTAATTCTTGAGGAAGGTTTTAGGCTATATAATATCACGCTCCGACACAAAGGAGCGGAGCAGCAACTGCAAGGCACAGCTAGTAGTATATAATACAGTAACTACTAAGCTGGAGCTTTCCTGTATTTTCTTTTTTGAATTATATTACCTTAGTACCAGATGTTAAGCTTGAACGAAAAATAACTTTTCACGAACTGGCTCCGTGCCAAAATGTCGGTGAACATTTTTACTTTTAAATTTCCACTATTTGATTACTTACTATCATAGTACCTAACTGACTCTGTAACTACTGTACAGTTGTAACGATTAGTTGACATATTAGCAGGCTTTAGTGCGTTCAGCGTTCATATATACGTCGTTCTATTCATGGAATAAGGAAATCTGTCAAAATATTCAATTACATATATTTAGCAGGTCTGCTATTAAACTGCCTTACTTTAAATAGTTTTATAAAAGCTTTCTGCACCAACTTCGCCCGTGGAAATTATTGAAATACTACAAAAACCTAAAAAAAACCTAAAAACTTTGTTCGTATTATTTACTACTCTAACTAAACTATGCGGCTGTACCAAAGAAATTAAAATATCTGTGTTTAAAAGTGTATAAATAGCATCTACCTAGACGAGATTATGACAGTAAATAATTGGTACCAATAGGTTTTTATAAATACATTAGTAATCCGACAAACAGCACTTTTTCTATCTAAATAAACCTCATCAGAATTGACCACTCGTTAGGTATAGCGACACAAATACCATCGGCTAAAAGAGAGAGACTTGGTCTTCTGCTGGGTACCCTGATACCGGTAACACGGTTTCTGGAGTTGTAAGGCAACCCCTGAAAAAAAAAGCAGTTTTCGAGTCATACACTGTCGCTTAGAGGGAAACTAGCCACAATAATAACTAATTATTTTACTCCTTAATGTTTTATTTTCAATTTTAATGAAGAGGTTACAGAGGAGTAAAAAGAGGGAGTAAAAAGATGGAGTAAAAAGATGGAGTAAAAAGAAAGAGTAAAAAGAGCACGCTGAAAAATAAAAATAAAATGAATAAGTAAATGATTTACAGGATATGATAGAATCTAAACATAATACAACATAAATAGTAGGTACTTACAAATATCATGCTTTTTTATAATATATTTTAACAGCTGGTTGAATTTTGTTCACAGTATTACATTATTGATTTTATAAAATAGGTGTGCTCTTTATCAAAGCTAAAACGGAATTGACTAAAAATGGTAGAAAATAAACAAATAGAAGACACTGTTCCAAATTCTGATTATTTTGAAAAATTTCTAATTTATAGGTAGTCAGTAACTTATTTTGTAAGGAGGTTAACAACTATTTTTGCAAGGAGGTTAGCAACTATTCAAACCTCTTTAAGAAATAGTGGTCTCATTTATTTACTAAAATGAGCACAACGTTACAACACTTTCTTTACAAATGTATAGATTTTGGTCTATATGTTCTCTCCTATGCTTCTCTTTCACACAAATTGTTATTAATTTCCAAAAAAGCTTCTTATAAAGTCAATGTTTTCATACCGTAAATACACTTTGTACCCGTTTTATGTATATGAGACCGTATATCGTGGCCGGGTAGGTGGCGCGACAACGCTGTGGCCTGCTTATGTACACTTTA
The DNA here is from genome assembly GCA_963924495.1 of Nemapogon koenigi. NCBI lineage: Eukaryota > Metazoa > Arthropoda > Insecta > Lepidoptera > Tineidae > Nemapogon > Nemapogon koenigi. The sequence continues at coordinate 8,303,654 of OZ004646.1, forward strand.
GATAATTTTCTGCAAAGTTCAGCAGTTATGGCGCCTTAGTAATAAGTGTTGACGATGTTAACTCAACACTTACCGCCTTACTAATAAACGTTGTATAAAGTTATACACGGTTTTGTCTCCCTTTATAAGTTAGGTATTTACCTGTTTACAATGGTCTTATTTTGTCTACTTAATACAAACAAACAAACACATCTTTATGGCTTATATTCTTTGCAGTGTGGCCAGCAGTAATAGTGTCCACTTTTTGTCAGTTGTCAAAAAGTTGTCAGCCGTCGTCGGGGCGGAGTAAAAGGAGAAGAGTGTGCATTATTCAGTACATTTTGAATTGAAATCATTTTGGCTTCAAGAGGAGTATTATATACTCTTTGACGTCAATTAGGTTTTTAAATTCGTTAGTAGGTATATAAAAAAATTTATTGTTTTGTATAAAAAAATCCTAACTCAATCCATTGAACACAACCTATTATGTTGGCGAGCTATAATTTCAAATTAATGACCAAAGCAGTTGCTTGTTACAAATAAAATGTAACTTTCTCTTGCTACAGAAAATCCTTTCAAACCTCAGATTACATCGACAGCTTGCCGTTTTCCATACAAATGGCAAAAGGTTGAGTCGAACACCGTTGTTAAGTTGTAAAGTTGAGATGAATGCAAATATGGCTTAACGAAAACATTACGGAAGCGGTATTTGTTAAATTGTTGCTATTTAATTATTCAAAATGTAAGCGACGGTGACGCTCGAGTTGGCTCCAATCACGTTGTATGGGGCTGGATAGCTGTTTCCGATGAATTAATTTAAGTTAATGTTTGATTTGTTATTTGAATATTTGTAACTATACTCGTATTTTAGACTCCAGTTACGGGTTCTTCAATCTTCGATAGGAAACTAAGATCAGACCTGTTAATAGGGGTGGGGTATAGATAGTGAAAGAAAATAAACACACAATAATATTTTTTATATAGTTTATAACGTATAATCACTGAAAATAATGTTTATTTATTAAATATTTCTTTTTTTTTAATCTAATTGATAAATGTGTAAATAATTAAATTAACAAAAAAAAAAAAAATATTTAATTCATACTTCCGGCCACGTGGCTGCAAACGAGAAGTGACGTCACTTTCATCTAAATTTCAAATAAATAACCACATACATACACGTACTACTAACTATATTATAATAACTGTCTGTCAATCAGTCACTGTCTAAGTGAATTTGAAAAATAAAATAATATTTTTTTTAAATGAATGAAAATTTTACAATAAAATTATTTTATTAGGTGTACTAAATCACAGCTATAATTTAAAAATATTTCCAAAAAACTGAACTTAAAATTAAGTCAACCGTTGCGGAGCCAATTCTGGACAAGAAAATATTTTTAAAAACTCTCTTACCTTTTTGAAATGAGCCGACCGACACTTTCCCTCATATAGAATCTCTTATTTCACATGAAAAATTCAGCGATAAATCTGAGTTGAAGTGTCAAATCGGTTTCACTTATATTGACAACGCTAGCGGGGCCCACAGGGCAGCTGCTTTCATAGTGTGAACTAAACTCGTGCAATATTTTAAACGGATGAAAATATCATCTATTTTCCGGTGATTCAGAGCAAGTCAAGTAAAATATGACATCCCTGCATTTAATTAAATATTATTTAATAATACTTTTTTTTTTCACGGGTTGCCTTACAGCTCCCGAAACCGTGTTACGGTTGCAGGGTACCCAGCGGAAAACCAAGTCTCCCTCTTTTAGCCGATGGTTTGTGAGGCTATACCTGACGAGTGGCCAGTTCTATTGAGGTATATTTAGATGGAAAAGCCTCTAATTGTGGTTTGTCGGATTATGTACATAAGTTCTTAATTATAAAACCCATTGGTACATGGGCGGGATCCGGGATCGAATCGAATCGAATATTTTGTATGTATAATCTGAATACATCTCTACATATTATAAAGAGGTAAAGTTTGTAAGTTTGTATATAGAAGGTAATCTCTCAACCTTAGAACCGATTTCAAAAAATATTTCACGAATAGAAAGCTCTGAGTAATATAGGTTATATTTTACGAGCGAAGCCGGGGGTGGAAAGCATAGTGTATGATAAAAAACACAAGTAAGATCACTTCTCTAAGAAACAAAGAACTTTAAATATTCCTGTGGAACTCTAGAATGTGGGCTTTTATTAAACAACCCTTATTCTGAGAACAACCATTTTGTAATTTACTTGTCTATAGAAGGCGGCAAAGAAATGACAATTTAGCAAATTTGCAGATAAACGATTGTAACCGCAAAACCGCGCCGCTGTCGTAAATATGCGAACATTTTTCACATGAAAACGAGGCAATTTCGTTTGGCAACAAAATATCTCATTCATTCTACCACCTAGCGAATATTGAAAATGTTTAAATCGGATTATTTGAACTGGTGATTATTTAAAGTTTCGTTCACATAATATATAATTATTTACACAAATTATAAACAAATAACTAAATAAATTTGAATCAAATTTCCAGCGATTTAGCTAAGCTGAAGCATAGGTATAGTTAGATGTTTTCGATTTCTGTGCTGTACAAAACTTTAAACTAAACTAAACGTTAAATACCAGCACTTGCCGCAACATTTGCCATAAATTATGTAATTACTATTGCAACCATTCATTTGTGTTACATTAGCATAAAACAAACTAGAGAAGTTTATATATAAGTAAAACTTTAGTTTTAGACACTTTTAAAATGGCTTAAGTAAGAGCTCAGGTAAGTCCAGCCAGACTGAGAAAATAAAAATCCAAGATATCTGAGTATAGAGTAGCGTGAAGATTCCTTCTACTAGATTTATTGGTCATATTAAGCTACCATTCTTCAGTGTACACATAGCTAGAACAGAGGAGTGGAAATGCGTCCGCACTTTATGCTTTCAAGGAAAGTTCAAAACTATTTATATTCTTTTTGTAAATTGAAATATACTATTATATTTTGTGATTGTAATAATTGTGATTAAAATAAAATATATGATAATTAAGCTAAATATTGTCACGGTTATTTTTTTATTAAAACGTTTTCAATTACACTATTTCAATTTTAAGGGCCCTATATCCATAATTTGTATGGAGATATTACTATTCCCAATTTCTCTGTAAATACTCCACCTGTAATTTAGCATATAGTTACTTATTCAATATATCTAAGTGAAATAGTCGTTATTTTTTAGAATAAAGGATTATTCTGCCCCTGCTGTCTCTTTCATAATCTATCACATAACTCATTTTTTTTGTAGCTTATTGAATTTAAAAAATATATATATATATATTATATTTTATGATTTTTGAAAGAGCGCTTAAAAAAAATTTGAGTTTTGTGATAGGTTATGAAAGAGACAGCAGGGGCAAAGTTAAACCACCCATATTTCCTATTCAATAAAACCCATTGAAAAAATAAGAGCTATTTCACTTAGTTATATTCAATAAGTAACTATATGCTAAATTATAGTGACACAGGTCGATTATTTACAGAGAAATTGGGAATAGTTTATCCCAGAAAAATTCCCAGTATAGGACCCTTAATGAAAAATATTTGTGATAATAAGTACCAAGATGCGGGCAAATCTGTGTCAAATTTCAATAGCAATACATACTGAAGAAAAACTGTTTCTGTTTAGTTAGTTAGTAGAGTAATTTCTAACATACCTACAGATAGACAGACGTACTTTGGTTTTTAATAAGAATTTTATTATTAAAAATGTAAATAATTATAAGAATTAAATTATAACAAAATAACCTTATTCTAAATTGTTGTCCCGTTAGGAAAAAAAATTAATTCTTCCTTTATTTCCTAACCGATCAACCAAATAATTGAGCCGTTAAGAAGTAAAATAGTTGATCAATTTCCAGTTGATCGGTTCAGTTGATCGGAACGGAAAAATCGGTTCAATACTGTCAATAATTATTATATCTGAAGAATAATTTACCACGAACGAATTCGTTTAATGCAAATATAGGCAAGATAAAATTATGCATTTTTATTTCTCACGAACGATCTTGATAATATAATTTCATCTGTAACTCTGATAGGTACCAGATAGAATTTTCCCACAAAACCAACAATAAAATTTTCAATTCTCTACTCTCATACTATTCCACGAGTTAGTAAAGTTTTGGATCAAAAATAGTCGATTCCGCCATCTCGCCTGAAATATATGCAGTGATTTCATGGCTGAGATTGCAGCAGGTGTATTCTAAAAATAGAAATTCGAATTGAAAATAAATTGCGCGCGTTACTTTAGAACGCGGTCAGTGAATTTTTACCCATATCTCGTAATGGAATTATTCTTTTGGAAATAAAATCTATTTTCATGGCAGCGTACCACAAGTCTCTTTATAAGCTTTATCTACTTATTATTAAGTATATTTGTTTCGGTGTAGGCCATAATAATCCTTTTAGTTAGACTTCAACAGAACTAGCCACAAATTACATTACATTGCTTTGTCTTCTCCTGAATAAAGCTATAAAATATTTAGTACAAAAAAGTAATGAAAAATCTATTTAAGCTTCATATTTTTTCATGAAACTTTTAAGGTCAGCCAGAAAGCCTTTCCTTCATTCATACGCTAATGAGGGTCGGAAACTTCATCAATCAATTAATACAATGTTAATTAACTGATTGGTTTTGTGTTAATAATTTTAATTAAATATATTGTAACTTTTTATTTATTTTCTCAAAGATTAAAAAGCACAAAAACAACTAGTAACAGTAATCACTTTTTGCCAGTTGTCTATATTAAACAGAACAGGTGGCAAGTCTATTGCTGCACTTAATAGACAATATGGGCATAGATATGTTACTTCTTTAACAGACGCAAGTTATTTGTTATTTTTAGACGCTTCCAAACGCATTTACGAGCACTGACAAGCACGAGAAGAATATTATAATCCTGAAACTTTCGGATCTTGATTGTTGAGCTTGGATATTTCCTTTTGTCACCTTTCCTGATCTTTTTTGATCCATGCTCATTTTGTATCTTAAATTCTCGACACGACCGTTACAACATTAACCATTATTTACCATTACAGGCTTATTACATGCAAATTTCATTTCCCTTTTAAAACCCGTTTCCTGAACTAGTGCTTCCGATTTAGGTACTTTATTTCACTTCAAGTTGAGAAACTGGGGAGTATTTGTTAGAAGTTTCTTAATCGTTATTTTACAAGCATTGAATATGGCATTTTGGGGTAATTAGACACTGAACTAACAGGGTCTAAGGATGGGGAATGTTTGCCTTCGAAGTTCTTGAATATTTATCTATCTATCTATCTATCATTACGCCTTTAATCCAAAGAGGGGTAGGCAGAGACAATCGAATGCCATTTGCTACGATCCTGACATACCTCCTTCGCTTCTTTTATATTCATCATACCTTTCATGCACGCTTCGTCGATTGTGTGTATTTTTAATATTGCCATCGATCAATACATTTTTTATATGTTCAATAAAAGTACACCTAGGTCTTCCTCAGTCAGCATTTCCTTTCACTTCAGCCATATGAACCTTTTTAGTCAATCTTTAATCTTTCATTCTTTCTATATTTATAAGATGTTTATTATTGAATTAGACACTATTAAAACTAATTCGTACATAGATATGGCGCGCGGGAGTTTTCTGAATACAAATCTCACACTCGCATCTTCTATACATAAACATTAGTATAGTTATAACAAGCTTATATCTAAGTCACGTCCCCGCAGCGGGATCCAGTTTTCTTTTCATTTAAAGTTGCCATCACTCCCGGGGGAACTACACCAAAGTAGAACTGCTGTTCAGAGTAATAAAATACTTGTTGAGGGGAAATTTTGTAGTTTTACTTTTATATTTTGTATTTTATTAAGAGCACGTAATCCTATCATTTCATGTTCTACAATTTTTTTGTCAGAGTTTTAAATTGCAAAATTGATTTAAGTTTAAACCCCCTTACCACAAAACCGTGTTTAGTTTTAACCAAATAAATTGTAGACGAACGCGCTCTCTATTATATGATTTAAAAACATAGGCTTTCATATTGAATGACAAATTTACCAACACTTTTTAAATTATTACTGTTATCATGGGCGAACCCCTGATTCTTGGAGTCAAACCAAAAATTCTGTTTTCAAGAGTCAAATGTGATATTTATTCATATAAAACCTTTTAAAAAAGTGTACCGACTTCAAAAATTGTCCACTGAAAAGTAAGAAATAATTAATATTTCGTCGTAGAATTTGAAGACGGTTTTTATGAGATAAAAATGGGAGCTATCTGAAAGAATTATCTGTCGATTAAAAAAGAATGCATCGAAATCGGTTTACAACTGACGTAGTAATCGATGTTCATAGGTACATACTGTATAAAAAATGAATAAAAAAATATACGGTCCGAATTGAGAACCTTCTTCTTTTTTGGAAGTCGGTTAAAAGTAACGAATTAGCTATTATCTATTGTGGACTTTTTTGTAGTTATTCTACAAAATTCATTCCTTCAACCAATAATTAGTGAATATCTCAACAAATCCGTTCAGTATTTTTTTTGAATGAAAATGTCACAGACAGACAGACGGACTAAATTCAAAATATAAATTATAGAGGTTAAGCGTTGTCTATTGCTTATTCCCAGACGTTATGGAGGTTAATTTTAGATCGCCTACAGTTATATTTGAAGAGACTAAAGTTTGAAACTTACTTATGTAGTTAGAGAAAATTGCTTCGGTTACTTGTTGGTAATGGTGTCGCGTTTCGTATTTAACTTTGTGATGGTGTGAGTTTTGGAATACATACATACAAACATACATATTGATCAAACATAATTCAAACAGGCATCATGTATATAAATTAAATTAATTAAACTGTAGGAAGTTACGTCATGGACGTGTGTTTTAATTCTGTTTTCTTTCGATACACGGGCATGGGCGGATTTTATTTTCAGGTGCAAAAGAAAACGCTTGCCTATATCTGGCTACGTCATAGAGTACTAAGCCTAAGGAGGGGTCATGGACGGGGTCCCCCTTTCGCCAATTTTCTCCTCTTTGACCGAACTTTAAAAAAGAAGGAGGAAGTTCTCAATTCGTCGAAATCTTTATTTTTTTTTAGTATGTTCCCCGGTTACTTGAAGACGCCTGGACCGATTTGGATTTTTTTTGTGTTTGAAAGGGTATACTTCACAGTTGGTCCCATTTTTTTTTGTGAAAATTGGTTCAGTAGTTTTATAGAAATTTTGAGAAGTCAATTTTTCTTAATATCTCGATAAAATATGTAATATGTAGAGTTACGGCTGAAAATTATGTATCAGAGAAAAGCCTTAGCAACGGTTGCCATTGACACGAAGTTGTCAATTTTTGTATCGACGGTGGTCTAACGGCGATCTAGGACGTCTAATTTGCGGGAACATAGTGTTTCGTATTTTAGCATAATCATCATATAACGTAAAATCCGTTGCGACAATATAACGACAGAAAAATACAGTGGTACAGGCGCCTCCCTCCGCCAAAAGTGGCAGAAAAAAAATGTTTGGTGATTTACCACTGTCTTAGGCTTCTCATGGGTTAGGGTTCCGTACTCAATTAAAATGTCGAAATTAGCGTCAATCTTCATTCCTTTGAGATAGTCAGAGACGACTTGACACGCTACGATCCCGGCACACATTATCAAATCCAAATTTATATTCTACTACTTTTCCGCCCCCGGCTTCGCCCGTGAATATTTTAGAACAAAATAAAATATAGTCTATATTACTCAGGGATATTGTAGCTTTCTAAACGTGAAATAATTTTTAGAATCGGTTCAGTAGTTTAAGAGATTACCGCCTACACCCAAACTTACAAACTTTACCTCTTTTTAATATTAGCATAGACTAGATTTTAATTTATATTTTTGATAGGCCATCTATTGGATATCGGTTGAACTATTACAACAATATTGACACCACTAACGGTGCGAAGTATTCGCACGGGCCATCTAGTAGATTTGTAATTGTTTCTGTTTTCCTTTTCTTTTCTGTAAGTATTTATAAAAAATTTTTTTTTTCGAAATCAAGCAAAAATATTTCAGAAACCAGTCAAAGCTTTGAAGTTCTTAAAGCCAACTAGGATAAAGTTCTCTAAAGTACGGCGCAAGTGTATACTAAGTCCGAAATATTCCCATTAAGAAAGTTTTGTTTGTGCTTCTCAGGAGACTTTAATGAACGTTACAATCTAGACTTCTAGCTGTGGACTAAATAATTAATTACCACATTTTAGCATTATTTGATGAAGAGAATAGCTGTTACTTTTAACAGTATTATGATACTGAGTCATAGACATAGTAATATGAAAATTAAATACTTATATGAGCATATTGTATACCAGAATGTTAAATTAATTTTACTACATATTTGTTTTTATGACTAGCATTTCGCCCCCGGCTTCGCCCGTGGATATTTGCGAACAAAATAAAATATACCCTACAGCACTCATAGATAATGGCTTGCCTGCACTACCCCTACCCCTACCCCTACCCCGACCCCGACCCCGACCCCGATCCCTACCCCTACCCCTTACCCCTACCCCTACCCCTACCCCTAGCCCTGTCCCTGCCCCTACCTCTACCCCTACCCCTACCCCTACCCCTACCCCTACCCCTACCCCTACCACTACCCCTACCCCTACCCCTACCCCTACCCCTACCCCTACCCCTACCCCTACCCCTACCCCTACCCCTACCCCTACCCCTACCCCTACCCCTACCCCTACCCCTACCCCTACCCCTACCCTGTTTCCCACGACTTCGTACGTGTCTATTTCAGAATGTTGGCAAACATACACTTCGTACATAGCTTTTGTCATGTTCACCTCTGCCCACCCCGTTCCCGTCGTTATGCCGTGATGGTATATAGCCTATGTCACTCACGAAGAATGTAGCTTTCTAATGGTGAAAGAATTTTTAAAATCGGCCCAGTAGTTTCTGAGCCTATTCATTACAAACAAACTTACAAATGTTTCCTCTTTATAATAGTAGTATAGATGATTAGATTATATAACAAGGGGGAGCCTGGTGACCTGAGGCGTTTGTCCTACTACAGGCACCAGCTCTCACCAAGTCTAAAGGTGCCCAATTATTCGTCCAATCGCCGGCGCGCCGCCGTACGGTCCACCGAAATCGAGCACATACTCGTCCAATTCTTGTAACGAATGTTCCGCCTAGATCGTCTGGCGGCCGGAATGGGAAATTTTCGGTGCGATTCCGGACCAATGTTAGTGTCACATTATATAAGTAATAATGAAATGTGGAAGAAAATTAACTATTTTTATGTTTGAAAGTCCTTGAACATTTTGTGGGGTGACTTCTTATTTTCATTTTACAAAATTACACTCCAATCAATTGCATAAATAAATTGTGATGACGTTGTCTTTTTCCTCAGTTATCAGGAAATGATTTGTAAGGTGAACTAGTACACTCTTATTAATAAACTCGAAGTAGCGACGTAGTAACTAAACTGTGTTTCGTCTCCGTCTATCATAAATGAATTGCAGATCGGTGTTTTAGAACTTTCCATGACGGAAAATGGGCATAATATATATTTTAAAATAATAAGTGCATTGCATTGCTTAACTAAGTGAGTCTATCATACGGTTTCTTTATGTATAAGTTGTTAATATTGTATGTACCTACTCATAAATAACAATTCATGCAGTATGCATTATAAATGTTAAAACTTGTCATAGAAGAGTTATCAACTATTTCGCCTCGAGGCTTTCCCGCTTTGGAATATCGGTTAGCATTGACTCTAAACTAAAGGCGTATTTCAATTCAAGAACTAATGTAGCGAATTTGAATCTATGTAGATACATATTTACCAACCTTAGTTGGTAGATTTAAGAAAGATGTAGTGTGGAGTGGGCCAAATCTGTGGGGAATGACCTGTCCAGTGAAGAGCACGTATAGGTATACATATAACTAGGTAAGTGTTTACTATGTAAATATTTCAGTATTTAGAAAAAGGAGCTTCGATAGCATTAAAGATCCTGGCTTCAACATACAGCTTCTTCTTCTTAGTCGTGTCTATCATCACTTTCTGGACAATACACCTCCATGGGGCCCGTTCCTGGGCAGTTCTCATGGCATCAAACAGCGGCAGACCGGTCTGCCCATCGTGTAGGCGATCGACCGCGTGGTCTTTTACCGTCGAATTTTCCTCGGACGATTAGCTTTTCAAGAACCCTGACAGGGTTCCTGCGAGCAACATGGCCGAAGCAGTTGCGTTGGAAGCAGAGAGATGGCAGCCTTGTCGTTATGTGGAACACATAAAAAATTAAACACTCTTTTATTTAAAAAAAATAAAAATATCGAGATAAAGCGAAAAGAAAGTGCCGTTTCTGGATAAACATTGAAACGAATTATATGGACAATTGGCTTAAAGTACACCATCGTCAAGCATGTATGAAACTAAAAGGTATGATGAATATAAAAGAAGCGAAAGAGATATGTCAGGATCGTAGCAAATGGCATTCGATTGTCTCTGCCTACCACTCTTGGGATAAAAGGCGTGATGTCAGATACATAAATATTGCCACTACTAATAGTGTCTATTTCCTAATTGTAAGTTGATATTAAGATCAAAAAGAAAAAAAAATACTGAAATTTTTAAACGCATTAAAGTTGTAATACCAAACCCCTTGCGAACAGTTTGAGTGAATTTTCTTACACGAAAACAAATTGGTGTTTTCATAAAATTTCCCCGTTTTCAGTGTCGCGTCGCTGAAATCTTCAGGGATATAGCTGATACCTCGTTATTGGATGTTTTGAGGAAACCTCTCGATTTGGCCCGGAAGTAATCCTACCTTATCTGAGTGTGTTTATTGCGTGTTTTTCTATGGTTTTTTTCGAGAGTTCTCTTTGGAAAAACAATACCTATGTTATTATTATTTTTATTGATACTTATTTCATTTGATTTTTTTGGTGGATTTTTTTAGGGATTCCAGGGCATTTTCTGAATGGATAGAGTAACGTTGAATTTTTATTAGCAAATAAAACAACCAGAACAAAACATATTAGCAATCTACTACGTTATTTTTAACAGCATTGCTTTTCTCACACAACACAGCGTGTACGAGGGGACATCGTAAAATTACACAACTTCTCTTCATTCGGTGAGGTCGATTATAATTGAGGGTGTTTTGAGGGTAGTCAAAAAACAAGCGGCACGCAACGCGTTAGTTCGCTTCCAGTTTACGACTGACGGTCACGCCATAAGGACGTGTCTGACCACAACGCTTTATTGACTTAAGAGTTTAGAATAATTTAATGTAAATTCACTCTTCATTTCGATGCAAATATAAGTTGGTTATTCGTATTTTATTTTTCATTTACTTTCAAAGGTACTTCTCGTGCTTCGGAGAAAAATAGCAGAAAAATACATCTGTAAAAGAAGTGACACATCTAGATACATATGGGTCAATTAAGTGATTAAGTGACCACACAACAAGGTATATAAATGGCGGGAAGATGTGTGTGTAGACACTATATTGCAACGTCTAGTACAGATTGATTCGCTTTGTAACTACCAAACAGAAATCGTTAAGCTCTTATGGCGGAGAGTACAATTGGAGTAATTGACTAATCGTTCACTGGACGAGAATTCGAGGACTAAATCGAGAGGCAATTCACTCTATATCTAATTGTTCAATATCTCTGGAAATTGCTAGAAGTGAATTAGAGTGACTATCAATGCTTTGTGGTTGTCTGTAAAACATACAGGTTGCAAGTCTGTCGCTGGACATTGTGGGAGTATATAGCTCACACTTTTATAACTGAGGTAATTTATAACACTTCATGCGACAGTTTTTCGAGTCCTCCGAAGCATGAAGTCGATTTCGCCCGTGTACTTTTTTAAAATGTGACATAATTTTTTATAAGTAATCTACGTCTCCGTGCAAAAAATCACGCCGCTCCGTTGCTCTGTTGTGGCGTAAAAGAAGGAAAAAGTGGAATTTTAATATCACATACTCATGATCCTGTATCCCATGATAATACATAAATCTTCCTTGTTCCGCAATAAAATTGGTTCAGTAGTTTTTGAGTCCTTAAGACAGAACAAACAGACAGATATACCAACATAGATTTTTTTGTGATCTTGAAATAGGCAAGGTATACAATAATGCCCGCGCCCGTGCTAAATATAGTAGTAGGTATGCAAAACTTTTTAGAAAATTATGTACCGACTTTAAAAACTGTGCTCTGAAAAGTAAGAAATAATTATAGTTCATCATAGAACTTGAAGATGGTTGGTGCCAAATTAGGATACAAAACCGGCACCAACCGTTTTTAAATTCTACAACGAGCTATAATTATTTCTTAATTTTATTTTTGAAGTCTTAATTATTTGCAGATATTTTGTTCATGTAAAAATAATATAACACATTATCGTATAATAAAAAAATGTTTTAATACAGTGGATAAAAATCTAGAATACAAAATATATAAGCATACAAAGTTCACCCATCTTCGTATTAGAGGTATGTAGGAATGTATGTATGTATGTGTAGGCTCGGCCTCGCTGAAGTATCATGCATGTTTCATGCACTGCAGTCGAACGTGAGATAAAGTGGTCAACTTTTGTAACTCATTTAATAATTATTTTATAACTTAGAATACTCGGAATATTATAATGATCCAGAACCCACACATCTTCTTCAAACTGAGGCTAAAAATAGCCCAGTAAAATACATAAAATACACGCCCGGCCCAGCAAATTTGCTCGGCATTCTAGTGTTGGACAATCTCGGACCGTGCATTCCTTGGCTGGCCCTGTACATAAACAGTTTTGGCCTTTCGGCCGAAACGAGATGTCGCGTCAAATGTATGGTAACCCCACATACTAAGGGCTATATCTTCTAAACCGTAATAGGTAGACACTTGAAATATTCATAGAGTGTCAAATAATAAAAATCAAATAAAGTTAAAAATTAAAAGGAAGATACAGCCCTGTGACAGGCGGACGGACGGACAGACGGACTGACGAATAGCGGAGCCTTGGTAATAGAGTTTCCGTTGTCACCCTAAAAATCACATTAATCTGTGTTGACGTGAAAGAAGGACAATCAAACAATTGCATTTATAATATTAGTTAAAATAGGATTATTTTTTTGAGATATTTGGTCCGATCCTCAAACTAAGATCGAGTTTTAAGAGTGCAACCCTAACGACTCATGTATCTTCCACAAGTGAAGCACTGTTCACGAGCGCCGTGATAATACTCGTTGCTCTCGTTCGTGCTAAATCTCCCGCCCGCGCTAAACTTCGACCCGTTTGCATTAAAATATGTCCCATTTTGTACGGGGATTAAGGTTTGTTTGATCTAATGTGCTATGAGGGTCAGGGCAGACCCACTTCAAAGGAAAATGTCGTTCAACAAGTTGTCATGTTTGCCTACTCTTTCTGATTAAATCATAAATAAAAGAGATATTGTTAAAATATAAAATTAAATGTAGGTACAGGCCGTTCTCTGTAACTTGTCCCCTGACATTATAATCGAGTCTATAATAATTGTTCTAGGGACATTATTTTAAACATATCCGTTGTAAAACCATATTTTAGCCGTGCAAAACCGGGGCGGGGGTATAGTAAACGGTCTACACACGAAACATCATCGATACAATAATAGTGAATATTACGAAAAATGCAAGAACTGAGTTATGATATTTTTTGTAATAAATAAATAAATAAATTATCGCGCATCCCTTAATCCGGGAATTGTGACACCTATATCTTGTTAAATTATCATTTCATTTCATTAAATAATTGCCTTTTAAAAAAAGTGTATCAACTTTAAAAGCAAATGCACAAGTCACTATAAAAAAAAATACACAAATCGCTTCAAGTGTGCCTATAAAATTTGAAGAGTTCTCGATTTCTCCAGGATCCTATCATCAGATCCTGACCTAATGACCATGGGACCACACGGAAAGTATACCCTTTCAAACGAAAAAAATATCCAAATCGGTCCAGGCGTCTTCAAGTAATCGGGGAACATACCTACATAGAAAAAAAAAATCCGACGAATTGAGAACCTCCTTTTTTTGAAGTCGGTTAAAAACCTGAATGTTCATATTTTTGACACGCACTTGCCCAATTTCAAAGTTATATCCGTTTATATTTACTTGAAGCCAATAAAGAATTAAAAAGAAAGAAAAAAAATTTAAACGAAATATCAGAGAAAACGCGCTCCGTTTTTCTCCCACTGGCCGAGGGGCACTTTATCTAGCCTACGTAACGTGAGCAACTCTGAATAATATAACAGCCGTGAAGGCGATTTGATTTGGGTTTCTTTGTTTCCGTGGAGGTATATCCCTTTAAAGGCCGGTGAAAATATCCTACCTTAGTTCAAATTGTACTGCAATGTCCTGCCGGTAGATTTAATCTTCGCTTCTTCAAAGCTCGGCTTAACTCGGGAGCCCGAATATTATAAATTGAAATATTTCATTCGGAAATGTTGTTTCATTTGTTGTCGAGCAATTTGTTGTTGACCTCTTTTTGTTTATTTTAGGACTAACCTACCATATGAGTCAATTTGTGAAATGGGTATCTTTCAACATACTAGGGAGTAACTATTTATTTTTTGTTTGTTTAATAATTTATGTTGTCTTTTCTAGTATTGTTAATTGTTGGTATAGATTGACCAAAACCATTAAAACATTCCTGGTTTTAAGGCATGAGTACAAATCTTTAAATTGTAGATCTATAATGTTATTATATGAGTTGACTTGATTCCCACTCCCGGCTGCACCCGTGGATAATTTCGAACAAAATAAAATATAGCCTTTAGGTAAAATTTAGCTTTCTATTACTGAAATATTTTTTTTAATCGTTTCAATAGTTCGAGAGATTACCCCCTACATCCAAATTTACAAATATTACCTCTTTATAATATTAGTATGTATGATGCACCTGTATATCTTTATTATATTTAATTCTTCTGTAAGTGTGTATGTTACTGAATTCCTCGTAAACGACTGGACCGATTTTGATGAGTTTTTTGTGTATGTTTGATTCACAATTGGACCCGATAGATGGAGCTGCAATCGGCTTCTAGGATTTTTTTATTCACGGGCGAAGCCGGGGGCGGAAGCTGATTTTGTATATTTAATAATGTGATATGATATTTGTGGAGTTTCTTACTACTTATTTTCCACCGATGATGTTTCTGAAATAGTGGTATTTTATTTGACGTTCAAAGAGTGAAATGTATTTAATTTACAAATATTGAATAAAAAATATTTGATCCCGGCCATGTACCAATGGGTTTTTTAATTAAAAACTTATGTACATAATCCGACAAAGCTTTTCCATCTAAATATATCTCAACAGAACTAGCCACTCGTTAGATATAGCCTCACAAATACCATCGGCTAAACGAGGGTGACTAGGTCTTCCGCTGGGTACCCTGGAACCGTAACACGGTTTCGGGAGCTGTAAGGCAACCCGTGAAGAAAGAAAAAAAATTATATATATTGATTTGATTTAGATTTTATAGGTTCTAAGTGAGTTTCTTCAATATCGAGGACCCATAGGTGTATGTATCCTGTATCAGTTAGTCAGTCATCTTCCTTTACAGATTACAAAACTTGGGATCCCAGATTCAAATTCAAAACCATCAATTTAGTATTCACTACTATCGCATACATACATTCACGTATTTTTCCTATTTAGGTAGGCAGAGTGAGTATTTCTATACGCTACTATACTTAAATTAAAAAAAAAGTGTACCGACTTAAACAATTATTATGCACTGAAAAGTGTGCAAATATATATTAAAAAATCCCAAATAGCTTCAAGTGTGCCTATAAAATTTAAAGAGTTCTCGATTTCTCCAGGATCCCATCATCAGATCCTGACCTGATGACCATGGGATCACCTGCAATGGGAAGTATACCCTTTCAAACAAAAAAAAATCCAAATCGGTCCAGGCGTCTTCAAGTAATCGGGGAACATACATAAAAAAAACATAAAAGATTTCGACGAATTGAGAATCTCCTCCTTCTTTTAAAGTTCTTTTAATGATGACGAATGTATTATAATAAACCTTTAAAAAAAGTGTACCGACTACAAAAATTGTGCACTGTAAGAACGTAAAATTTGAAGACGATAATTGACTTATAAAGTCAGTTTTTCAAAATTCCTGAAAAACCAATGAACCATTTTTTAGAGAAATAAAGTCGGTTAAAAACTAAATCATCCAATTCGGTTCACAACTGTTCGAAGTTCATACATACATTTTTTTAAATACGATCCGATTTGAGAACCTTCTCAATACTACTAGAATACTAGAAAACAAAAATATTCAAATATAAAAAACATACTTCAGTTTTAACTTTACAATTGAAATTTCTGCACTTTAATACATAGTTTTAGGACTTGCATTGCTTTATATTTGAACTGAGAACAATAACAGTGTAATATTTTACAATTTACAGCAGTTTCCGGTGAAAACTAACGTAGCGACTGTTGCAGCGGAATTCATTTTCTTTTTTATGATTTGTAGGATATTTAATGTGTAAACCTTTGTCTATATGAAAACACATTTTAGAGTGATTATATGTATGGATGTGAATGAAGCAAGAGAAGTATGTAAAGATCGAAAGAAGTGGCGCACCATACTCTCTGCCTACCTCTTTAAATTTAAATTTCGAATTTCAAATTTTTATTTATTTTTTCACATAGTATGATGTAATAATAATATGGTGTCACAAAACAGTGTTCTCTATGTGATGCCTATTAAGGCGTACAATATTTTACCCTACAACTTTATTTGCATTTACAGTTATACATTCACAACTATACATCAATTCAACAATTACAAATAAATTACATAGCATGCATGTACCACAAAATGTCAGTGAAATCAAATCATTATCATAAATTAAATGTCAATATTATTGGGAAACAGGTGTGATGGTAGGTGTATATGTATATTGTGTATGTACTGCTCATCCGATTTTCTTCTTAGAAATAATATTGAAATTTGTCTCTCGTTCCACACGCTTGTAACACCACCCAATTCAACCAAAATTTGGTTGTGTTGCAGTAGAAATCGCATGGACGTCAGTTAGGCAACCAAATTGATTTGACCACGATTTCTCCTTCAATCAACCGTTGATGCAAGCGAGTTTTGTTAACCACGCGACCGTATGTATAGAACAAACAACAAGATTCGTAGACACGATGAAGGTCATGTCGGTTGAGTGGTTGTCCAACCAAGCTTCAATTTATCGCTAACATAATACCTATTATTAAAATTTAATGACCCGGTGAGCGGTGTAATTAAAATTTGGATGTATGTAATCCTATATACTGATTACGCTAGCTTATATCAGTTTTCATGCAGAATCCAAATCCGTTTAGTGGTTGAGATTAGCGCAATCATACAGACAGATAAAGTGACATTAAAGAAAGGGAAATAAAAAGAAGTGAAAGGAAATGCAGAGGACTAGGTGTACTTTTATGAACATATAAAAAAATTATTGTTCGAAGGTAATATTAAAGTACACACAATCACCGAGCATGTATGAAAGGTATGATGAATATAAAAGGAACGAAAGAGGTATGTCAGGATCGTAGCAAATGACATTCTATTGTCTCTGTCTTCCCCTCTTGGGAGAAAAGGCGTGATGATAGATAGATAGATAAAAAGCACCCGAAATCAAAGATCATGCATAAAAAGATGTGTCTTTGGTCTCTGTCTACCCTAAGAGAAATACGGCGTGAGCATATGTATGTATGTATAATTCCCGGCAATTAACTTGAATATTTGTCATCTACTGCGCAGTACAAATACCTATTCATTTTAAGATTTTGTACTGCGCAGTAGGTGACAGTTGTTCTAGTTAATTGCCGGTACCTATACAAACAGACAAACACACGACGGGGACTTTTTATAGTATGCAGTGATGTTATTATAACACATAACTCACTCGCTAATGTATTTTAGATGTTGCATCAAACATTTTAGCACACATTTTTAGATTTCCTTTGGGAGTTAGCTGGGAAACTCTCACATAAATAATTATATCTACATATGCTTGGCTATACTAGTGCATAATTATAAAACCTACATTTTAATACCAAAAACTCATGTGAATAGAAACTTAACAACTGCAAATCTTTGAATTTTACAATTTTATTAATCTTGTATCATTACTAAAAACTTTGGACTGAATAAAATTAGATGTATAGTTTTTTTCTTCGATTATTTCACTTTGAATTTATCGTGTGATCTTTGTCCATCGCGGGTATCTTTAGGCACCCAGGCACCACTTTTAGGTACAGTATTTTTATATACAGGATGGAATTTAAAGGCGAGGGAAAGTCTCTTAAATATTCATGCTAGAAACATTCCTTTACTTTTAAATAATTATTCTGTATTTTTATTAACCGATCGATTTGGTCAATTCTTAAGATCAGTCTGTCATAATTTTAAAGAATGCCTTGATATCTAAATATTAGAATGCAATTTTACTTTATTTAAAAAAAATAAAGAAACTAATCAAAATTAAATGTTTCTTTTAAAATTAGACTAATTTATTTATTTTGTAAAATACGCCATCTATTGGAGATCAGTTGAAGTATGACAACAATATTGATACCACTAACGGTACGAAGTGAATATTTAGAAATTTATATTGGAGCATGCTGTATCTGACATTCAGTCTGTGGTATTAAATATTAAAAAAAAAATATTGCAGCAATATGTGTGATTACCCACATTGTATAGGTTAGATATACCTAAGTTCGATTTGTTTTGTTGTTATATTGATTGTTTGATTTTATTGTGAATTAGTATTTATGTGACGAATGTAATTCAGGTGTACATACAAACCCGATAGGGTTTAGGTACACCTGCTAATGTTTCTTATTTTGTAAATTTTTTATGTGTGAATAAATAAAATAAATAAATAAGTATTCGCACGGCTCATCTAGTCACTATTATATTATGAAAGCTCATTATAAAGACTAGATTCAACCTTTCGGAGCCATGGTCTACCTACGTACATGGCTTGGCTACTATTTTGGCCCCGTGGAACGCAGCTATTTCTCTTTTCCTTTCGGACTCTCTTATCCTAACTAATATTATAACTGAATCAGGCACATATATAGCTTAGAACTTCTGAGAGGGATTTATACAGAAAATTAAAATTATTAAAAAAAATAAAAAATAAACACTGTTTTCGGTTCCTCAGAAAGGGAAAAGAATCAAATTTAATAGTAGCTGTAATTTTATGAGTTTTCTATTTTTGTGTCTTTTTATTCTTAAGTTGTACTAACAACTTGTAGGCATGGACGTAAAAAAGTAGAGGACGGATCGCCGCTAAGACAAAAGTGAAGCACCAAGCGTGCATGTGTGCTACCGATTTTATTTATCTCTAATATATCTTTAAAATGTAGAATAAGTGGTAAATTACTAACTTACCTATGAAATGTGATTCCTTGAGATTTTTTATGAGTAATGGAGTTGTTTTTGCATAATTTTACTACACAAGACGGCGTTGTTTTTTATTTTCTTAATGGCGGCTGATCAGCATAACCGAATGAGAAATTGTAACTTTATTTTTAATATTTTTTTAGATCTTCATATCAGAATAGCAATTAATTTTCGTTTTCATGTCAAGGGAATTTTTTTTTCTAGTAGTATCTCTATTGTACATATAAACATAACATAGAGAATATAGCTACAATGCCTACATCCATCGTATTTATAATTTTAGATCTTATAATATAAATGTATTTCTGTTGTGCACATCCAAATTAAATAAATAAATACATAAATAAATAAATTACGATCCCTATGTTTTTTTTACTCAACCTTAGATCCTGTAGGTAGGCCATATACTCGCCTGTCGTATTATCGCTCTACCTTAAAAAATGTGAGATTTATAAAAGTTCTCTATAGGTTTCCAAACCAAGCTATCAGCAACCTATAAATACATTTAGAAAGTACCTGCTGCTAGAGTTGTCGAGTTTGTACAACTTCTTACTCGGCGGACAAGAACTTTTGTATTAACAAAACTTTTGTATATAAAACACGATAACATCGGAACGGGAGGCTATTCACTCTCAAAACGTCGGAGCCACAAATTACTTTAAAAGTTTAATTAAAATTATTGGAAAGCGATGTACGAATATTTTATTGATTATTTGACAGCTCTATAGGCATTTAAAAAAAATTTAAAGCGGTGCTACTAGTGGCTGAAATGACAGTGGTTAAACATACAGATGAAAAAGTGTCAAATTTTAACAACTATTATTTACAAACTTCTGTCCGCGGTTTCACCCGCGTGTACATAATCCGACAAACCACACTTAGAGGCTTTTCCATCTAAATTTTATAGCCTCACAAATACCATCAGCTAAACGAGGGAGACTTGGTCTTCAGCTGGGTACCCTGGAACCATAACACGGTTTCGAAAGCTGTAAGGACCCGTGAAGAAAGAAAGAAAAAAAAACTAACACATCTTAACGGCCTTCATACTTTGCGGTGCGGCCAGAGACACCAGTAACATATTAATTTAATGTACCATATCAGGTACAGTATGCTACAATTTCAGCCTCGTGCACTTAGAATGCAATTAAATTTACACAAAGTTGCACATGCGGTTAAGTAAGTGTGTACTAATTTTGCCTTACCTCTAAATTATGAGCTCTAAAATTATAGTTAGGGGGTAAATATTAAGCTACATTTAAGCTCATATATATTATAGACTTCGCACGGGTACAATATGGGTTTACAACAATTTGAATACCTACATATATACGCTTATAACTACTTATATATTAGACCATTTTGTAGATAATTTTATTTTACACATTTCTTTCCTACATCATTTTGTTATATGTCTGACGGATTAGACAGCATACGCCATGGAAACTCGCTGGGGCTAACTTGTTGCCCGACTTTATTCACTTATACTGTTAATACTCAGCTCCTAAACATGACAGTAGTTTTGCGTGAAAAGGGCACAGATAGGCAGAAAGACGCAGCGGGGGAATTTGTTTTATAATATTTACTGATAGTGATTTTGTATGGTAACTTTTTGCATTAAATCTTTTCAATTTTTCTTTCAGGTACATTGACTTTAAGCACAAGTGTCATCGATCTACCAATATATCACCTTGATCCGTTGCTTTGTTTTGACGTGAAAGAAGGACAAACAAACAAACAAACAAACAATTTTTTTTTTTTTTTTTTTTTTTTTTCTTCACGGGTTGCTTTACAGCTCCTGAAACCGTATTACGGTTCCAGGGTACCCAGCGGAAGACCTAGTCTTCCTCGTTTAGCCGATGGTATTTGTGAGGCTATATCTAACGAGTGGCTAGTTCTGTTGAGATATATTTAGATGGAAAAGCCTCTAAGTGTGGTTTGTCGGATTATGTACATAAGTTTTTAATTAAAAAACCCATTGGTACATGGCCGGGATCCGGGATCGAACTCGGGGTCTGTCTAGTAAATACCAGACGTCTTACCCACTCGGCCACCGACGCACCTAACAACTTTCCCATTTATAATATTAATTAAGCATAGATAATTTTCTATGGGATTATTGTACAATTTGAACAATGGGAGACATATTTATCCTACCAATTTATTATTAAACTAAGTGCTTCAATTATCTTGTTTCGGCAGCCACGAAAATTCGGCGTCCGCACTTATTCTGAAAATAAAACATACTCTATTTGGAAATGACAGGTCTAATCCCATTAAGTGCAGCGACAGGCTTGCTGATAACTCGCTAAATATAGACACTGTTACTGGCCGCAAGGTGTAGGTAATGGCTGTGTATTCCCATAGGTAGCTACTATTTATACAAACTACATTGGGGTGACCATTCGTATGTAAAATTACTTGCCGAACTGAAAACGAAGTTTAAATTCAAGTTTATGTTGAAAAATTTGTGGGATTACCCTGTGAATTCGAATATACTTGTACAATCGACAAATTGTGGTATTAACTTTTCCGCTCGTTCCTCATTGTCGCCGCGCTCGCATAGCTTAATATTTTTTACCTTAAACCATTAATATTATAAGAAGAAAAGATTAGATTTTTTGAATTTTTGTTTGTAATAAATAAACTCAAAAACTACTAGACCTATTTTAAAAATAATTTCTCCAGTAGAATGCTATTTTATCACTGAGTAGCATAGGCTATCTATAGGGGCGTCGGTGGTCGAGTGGGTAAGACGTCGGCTCGCAACTGAAAAGTAGCGGGTTCGATTCCTACATCCGACCATGTACCAATGGGTTTTTAAAATAAAAAATCTATGTACATTATCCGACAAACCGTACAAAGTGGCTTTTCCATCTACATACCTCAACATCTGGCCACTCATTAGGTATAGCCTCAAAAAACCATTGGCCAAATGAGGAAGACATTGTTTTCCACTGGGTTGGGCCGGCAACGCTTTCCGGGAGCTGTAACCCGTGAAGAAAAAAAAAAACAAATGATTTGATAGCCCAATTCTTGGGGAAGGCTATTTAACATCACGGTATCTACCCCAGAGCTTGAATTGTATTCCTAATACAACGCTTATACGCAAATAAGGGAAGAGAGATAAATAGAGGGTTGGAAATTGGAGAGTGACATAGGCTACTTTTTATCCCAAAAAATTCCACAGGCGAAGCCGTGACGGAAAGCTAGTAAACGGCCGGAGTGATTAAAATAAATTAAAAATTAAATATTTATTTATATTAAATAATTACATTTTATTTAGTACAAATTTTGCTCTACCTGAGCTGCCTGAGATTCGATTCCTTCTGCCAACGAATGGCCAATTTACTTTATTTATACTATAGTAAGTAATAACCACAGACAAAACGTATAGAAAGCGTATGTGAACGAGTTTGAATAAAAGTCTCCAAAAAGGTACCACCCGGTTTAAAATCTACGCTCTATCGGAAATGAAGTTCGCTGATTTTATTAGGTAGTTCGTTTGTTGCACTTTTATATGTGGCACAAACTTCGTGCTTCAATATTACCTGAATCTCAATCAAGTGAGACATGGGTTTTTTATAATTATAAATTACACTTAGAGGCTTTTTCATCTAATTATACCTCAACAGAACTGGCCACTCGTTAGGTATATCCTCACAAATACCATCGTCTAAAAGAGGGAGACTTTCGCTGGGTACCCTGGATAACATTTTGGGAGCTTAAGGCAACCCGTGAATAAAGAAAAAAAACGATTTGTTTTATTAAATTAAATAAAAAAGTGGCGTATTCTAAAGTAAAAGAGACGTCGGTGGTCTAGTGGGTAAAATGTCGTCTCACAACTGAGAAGTCGCGGGTTCGATCCTCACATCCGATGAGTTTTTATAATAAAAAATATATGTACATTATCCGACAAACCGTACAAAGAGGCTTTTCCATCTACATACCTCAACAGAGCTGGCCCCAAAAAAAATCTTCGGCTAAGTGAGGAAGACTTTGTCTTCCGCTGGGTACCCTGAGGCCGGCAACGGTTTCCCGGGAGCTGTAAAGCAACCCGCGAAGATTTTTTTAAATTACTTACTCATTTGACCAAAAAACCATTACCCAAGCAGTCCCAGTCAATTAAAAGACTGATATATTTACATTTCTATAAAAAATCAAAATCAATATCTATAAACATTTCTATCTTGTCACGTTTGTTTTATAATGTAATTTTACAGCTCGCGAAAACCAAATATCCAATAACGACCCTTATTTCACTTGTAATAAGAATATTTTGCAATGCACTCGTCTAACTCCGTTAATAAAAGCTACCCCCCGTAATAAAATTTATTAGGGGAAATAAAAATTTTGCCAAATACGTTACATGTTTTTATTACACCGATGCGGAAAGGGTTCTTACGTTTTGTCTATTCTGCATATGTGCAAGCTTTTAGTAATATATAAGTAGGTACTTATTTTATGATAGTTAATATTAATATAGTTAATGATAATAAAGTACATAATCCGACAAACCACAATTAGAGGCTTTTCCATCTAAATATATCTCAACAGAACTACCCACTCGTTAGGTATAGCCTCACAAATAACATCGGCTAAACGAGGGAGACTTGGTCTTCCGCTGGGTACCCTGGAACCGTAACACGGTTTCGGGAGCTGTAAGGCAACCCGTGAAGAAAAAAATAATAATAATAAAGTACTCTATAATTCAAAAGGTGTCATAAATTCTCGATCTTTATTTTATTTACTTGTTAATTTGTGAGAAAACACAATTAAAATAAATGTACTTCCTGTAATTTGACTGTTTTATGTCATGCTTCCAGAGTTTTCCAGAACTTTAAAAAAAAACATCTTGGCGGAAATAGAGCCATGCTTTTCTTACAATGAAAAAAATTGAGCTTTATTAAACAAGTAAAATCGATACGAATCATTTATTTTCCACCTGTAGATTACACACGCTACGGCAGTCAAATAATTCACAGACAATCTTAATGTAGATATAAAAAATATCTGATCCCGCTATATCAAAGAGCATCACAAAATGCTATCTACCCGCATAACAGGCATTAATATTCAGCTTCAGTACTCAAGCAAATGAATCGGTACAAAGTGTACGCCTACGTCCTTTCTGCGTGCGACGGCAATGCGACAACCGATGACGTCATCGCCTTCTAGCCACGCAACGCAGCCTATGATTAGGGTTGTCACATTTCTCCCACTTTCTGAAAGGTTTGTTAAGAGTTAATCCATGATTAGTAAACATGAAATTGTCAAATGCGTGAAAATGTATGGGTTTAACACAAACACAGCTTCATGGTCTTTATACTTTGTGGTGTGGCCAGAGACACTAATAACAGTTTACTTGACGCCAGTTTTTATTTATTTAATTTGGACGTGCACAACAGAAATACATTTATGCGTAATCTTAAAAATATTAGAAAATAAAGTTACAATGTACTTCCTACAGGATGCACACAACATGAACAAAATATAAATACTATTATTATACCTACAAGTGGGACACACTAACAACTCAATAATATAAAATTACAAAAAAAGAAAACCTATAAATTAAAAAATCAAACACACATAAAATTACAGATTTTGATTCGTTTCCCTTTCTGAGGAACCGAAAACAATGTTTATTTGTTTTTTAAAAGAGGAGAACCTGCTGTTGAATATTGTCAACCTGGTTGCCATACTTTATAGCAACCTCATTGTACTCCGTACTCGCGACACATCCTGACTATCGGGTTATAATATGAAGTGTTATTTTTGCCACTTTGAAGCACGAATATGTTAGTGTTACGTGACCTATGCCTTGTATTTATGTGTAGGGAAGACATAATATGGGGAGAGTTGTTCATATCATATCAAACACAACAGATTCTGCATTTATTGATGCACCGAAGTATGAAAAGCCAATTAAGGCGACATATCACTGCGATTAAAATCTATGAATCAAGTACCAAAAATACAACAAAATCTGATTTGAAAAATACACAAAATTTACTTTGGTTATCCAAGTATTGTACAAGCTGTTAGAAAAAGCAAGTTGTAGTTAATTATTTCTTTAAGTATGTGAATAACGGAAATAAATTATATATTAGTAAATATCTCGAGTCGTAAATTCGGTTGAAAATACGCGAAAACTTTTACTGCTTTATAAAACTTAAGTATAACTGATGTTTGATATTTTATTTCTTTTATATAGTGTTTAATATATTTATATTTCAATTTTGAGCCAAAGATTTATTGTTTATATTTATAAACAAGCGTCCTGCCCCCGGCTTCGTTCGGGTACAATATGGATTCACAATAATTTGAATAGCTACGTAAATACGCTTATAACTACTTATCTATTAGAGATGTATGTATGCTACTGCGGACTTTTTTGCATATCATATATTTCTAGACAATTCTTTTCTACATCATGCTGTTATATCTCTGATGGATTAGACAGCATACACCATGGTAACTCGCTCGGGCTAACATTTTTCCCGACTTGATTTATTTATACTGTTAATGCTCAGCTCCTAAACATGACAGGTCCATGTTTAATACTTCCCGGTGAACAACCTACATAATAATGAAAAACGGAACAAAATCCGTTCTACTGAAAGTTTTTACCTAAAAAGGTCATAGACAATAAGACAGACGCGGCAGGGAACTTTATTTTATAATATTTATAGTAATTAATAATTAGTATGGGACAAACGTTATGAGAGGAGCTCTTCAAGTGAAATGTTTTTTTTTGACTTGACTTATTTGGTAAACAAAGTTTGCGTGTCTTTTTTAATTTAGTTGTCATTTAATATTCTTATAAGACGTTATATTAACAATTTTACATTATAATTAACATTTTAACCTATTTTACATTTGCAGAACTAACAAAAATATTTTTTAAACAATTATTTAAAAATTTTACAAAAAAAAGACAAGTCAAAAAAAATGCTCCACCAAATAGGCTATCGACTCTTCTATGTTTATACAGTTGTTATATTAAAATCTCTAATTAACTTTGGTAAGCCTTTCTAGAATCTAAAAAATATGAATTATTTACTAATTCTAGCACCATATTCAACAGAACTAGTGATAAAGCCTGTTGCTGCACTTAATTTGACTGGAATTGGGGCAACAAAAATATAACCCTTCGATTTTAGGTACAAATATTTTTTATGTCACATGAAACCTTAACTTTGTCTATGTCTATCTGCGAATTAGATTACTAAAACTAAGAAGGAGTTGTCAAACTCTGGTAATTTGACCATATGTTTGGCCATTAATGTACTAATAAGTTTCGTTGGTATCGTTTTGTGTCGCGAGACAGAGCTTTAGAATCGGTAATTCACAAGATTATGTACGGTGTTAGATATACGAAAACCTCGAAACGGTTTTCGGTTCAGGGTACCTTGTTAAAAATGAAAACATGTCAATTGTGTTGTTTTTAAATGTGAAAGGCAACCTAGGACGTCTAATTTGCGGGAACATGGTGTCTCCTATCATTATTTATGTTTTTTACGTTTGTATTTTAGCATAATCTACATATAACGTAAAAGCCGTTGCGACAATAAAACGACAGAAAAATACAGTGGTTAGTACTAGGCGTCTTCTAAAATTTTGTTCGGTGATTTACCGCTTCACACGAAAGACTTGGAATATGGTATAGCTTCATTTTTCAGTAATTTCCGAGTTTACTTCTTACAAGTTTACTTTTTACAAACATTTTTTTAATTGGTGGATATTTTTAAATAATACAATTTTAAATTATTGTTGAAAATAACATTTTCTTATTTTTTTTATTCTGGTAACCGCGGTAACCCTAACGGTTTAACCTGACAAGGGCCACGCACCTGTTTACTCTAGCCTGAAATACTATTGTACATATTTTTAATACTATTATTATTATTCAAATTGTTGTAAACCCATATTGTATCACTTTGTTCCCGTGCGAAGGCGGGGGCGAGTTGCTAGTTTGTTCTGTTATCCTTTCACCTTAGTTTGCTACTTATAAGCTTATTACTTAGCCAGCCTCACATCTTATTATATTTTTGATGTAACATATCTATAAAATGAAAGAACACGTCTAGGAAAAGGTCTGCGAGAGGTGGAACAAAATCTATTTTGTGACAAAATGACCGCAACGAGTACCATTCAACCCACAAAGATTGATAAGGCGGCAAAAAGTAAACTCTCTATACAATTGCACACAGAAATTTCATCCTTAAATCTAAAGGCATAGAGTTTATATTTGTATTGGAAAGTGAAAGGAATAAAGAAAACAAGTACGCTGCCCAGAATAGAATTGTAGTGTCCGGGATAAAATAACATTTGTACCCCACTACTGTTTGTTTTACGGTCATCTGTATGATTACGACTTTTATCTAAGAAAGGTTAGACAGCAGCAAATAATAATAATAGCCTTTATTTCAGACAATTTACATGTTTACATTTAATTCTAAGAACTTCACCGATAACCGGTGTCTGCATGCCCCTTGGCAAAGGCCTCCTCCCGCTTGGTCCAACCTGGTCCATGATTTACCCGCCACTGCCATGATGTCGTCTTGCTATCTTCTAAATTCTCTACCTCTCTTTCTCTTATTGTATTTGGGGTACCAAAAAGTAACATATCTACTCCACTTCTTCTTTCCTCTCATTACGTGGCCTGCCCAAGTTGCAAAATATTCTGCAACTACGATTTCGCTACTTTGATGTGCTAAGAGTCATTAGGCTTGGCTTCAATTTATACATTACTACCCCGTGCGTAGCGGTATGTAGTATGAGATGCCGAGTACATACAAATATTCTCATATTCATTATTATGAATGTCGTAGAAGCTTTAAACACAGCTCGTAGCATCATTGTATCGTACACAGTGCCTACATGTTTGTAGTATGAGATGCCGAGTACATACAAATATTCTCATATTCATTATTATGAATGTCGTAGAGGCTTTACACACAGCTCGTAGCATCATTGTATCGTATACAGTGCGTAGCTGTATGTAGTATGAGATGCCGAGTACATACAAATATTCTCATATTCATTATTATGAATGTCGTAGAGGCTTTAAACGCAGCTCGTAGCATCATTGTATCGTACACAGTGCGTAGCTATATGTAGTATGAGATGCCGAGTACATACAAATATTCTCATATTCATTATTATGAATGTCGTAGAGGCTTTAAACGCAGCTCGTAGCATCATTGTATCGTACACAGTGCGTACCTGTTTGTAGTATGAGATGCCGAGTACATACAAATATTCTCATATTCATTATTATGAATGTCGTAGAGGCTTTACACACAGCTCGTAGCATCATTGTATCGTACACACACAGTGCGTACCTGTTTGTAGTATGAGATGCCGAGTACATACACATATTCTCATATTCATTATTATGAATGTCGTAGAGGCTTTACACACAGCTCGTAGCATCATTGTATCGTACACATTGCGTAGCTGTATGTAGTATGAGATGCCGAGTACATACAAATATTCTCATATTCATTATTATGAATGTCGTAGAGGCTTTACACACAGCTCGTAGCATCATTGTATCGTACACAGTGCGTAGCTGTATGTAGTATGAGATGCCGAGTACATACAAATATTCTCATAGTCATTATTATGAATGTCGTAGAGGCTTTAAACTCAGCTCGTAGCATCATTGTATCGTACACACACAGTGCGTACCTGTTTGTAGTATGAGATGCCGAGTACATACAAATATTCTCATATTCATTATTATGAATGTCGTAGAAGATTTACACACAGCTCGTAGCATTATCTGAGCTCCTCAACGTTAACAATGTAATCACCTATCTAACTTTCAATCAAGGGATAAAAAAATCTATAATACTGTCATACAAATTTCGCTTCAGACGACTAATATCCAGTATATAACCAACATTTACATACTTCGAGTTGAACATCTGTAGTCACCAAACACAAGTCACTTCTCTTGGCTCGACCATAACCACTGTGCAATCAATAAGCCGGCACAGTAGAGGTGACAAACAAAAGAGGACTATAATTAGCACCACAGAGCACAGCATCAACCGTCATGCTATCTATGAAAATAGTACATGCTGCGGAACCCGTGTCAGTTCCTTGATTCAACGCCTTGGACGTGCTTTAATTCCTCAATCATCCTAACTTATTTTATGAAAACACACATCTTCACGGCTTTTATCTTGCGGTGTGGCCAGAGACACCAGTAACGGTTTTTCACTTTTTTCCAATTTCTTTTAGCCGATGGTATTTGTGAGGCTATACCTAACGAGCGGCCAGTTCTGTTGAGGTATATTTATATGGAAAAGCCTAAGTGTGGTTTGTCGGATTATGTATGTAAGTTTTTAATTATAAAAAGCCCATTGGTACATGGCCGGGATCCGGGATTGAACCCGTGGTCTGCCTAGTTAATACCAGACGTCTTAACCACTCGGTCACCGACGCATTTTTGCCAAGGTAGCAGGCTTGTTGCTGCAGTTAATGGACCTGTGTCACTTCTTTAGCAGACGTAAATATCTGTTATTTTAAGTATGAATCTAATATGAAAAATATGCTTCTGGTTTACGAGATTATGTCACATTCAATAGAAAAGATAAATAAGAAGACGATTTGTTTTGACACCCTAGCATATTGGGTATATTGTTCAAATGTACAGCTGTCAATGAAACTACGATCCATTATTCTCTCCCCCAACTTTTTCCAGTTTGTCCGTAAAACAAAAATATGTTCCGAAAATAGAAATGTTTATTATTTATCTTTGTTTTTTCTGCAACGATATATTTTATTTTTAACCGACTTCGAAAAAAAAAAGAAGGAGAAGGTTCTCAATTCGGACCGTATTTTTTTTTTTTGTATGTATGTACATCGATTACTCCGCCAGTTGTGAACCGATTTTGATGGTTTCTTTTTTAATCGACAGATAATTCTTCCAGATTGGTCCCATTTTTATCTCATAAAAATTGGTTCTTTAGTTTTTCAGAAATTTTGAAAAAACTGACCTTTTAAGTCAATTTTTCGTAATATCTCGATGAAATATGTACCGATTTTGAAGACTTATTTTTTAAGGATATAATAATTTTTTGACATTATCTCACAGTCATATGACGAAAATCGGTTCAGTAATTTTTCAGAAATTCAGTAATTTGTCTCTGTTTACTGCTGAAAATTATATCAGAGAAAAGCCTTAGCAACGGTTGCTATTGACACGAAGTTGTCAATTTTCGTATCGACTGTGGTCTAGCGGCTAAAGGTATGGGATGCAGCGCAGGGTGCACATTGCTCGAGGTTCAAATCCCATCCACCGCAGTATTTTTTTTAATTTTTCATAATTTTTTTTTAGTTGCGTTATTATTTATTTCTCAGGGCAACAAAATCACTTAAAAGGGAAAAATAAACCTTTTAAAAAAAAGTGTACCGACTTCAAAAATTTGCACTGAAAAGTAAGAAATAACAAAAATTTCGTCATAGAATTTGAAGACGGTTCACAAATTCACTAATCTAGATAATTCATTAGGAACCTACGATCATCAGTACAAACACAGATAATATTGAACAGATCTTTATGTCCCTAGATGTTTACTTAATTTTGTATCCTAATTTGGCACCAACCGTCTTCAATTTCTACGACGAAATTTTTATTATTTCTTACTTTTCAGTGCAAATTTTTGAAGTCGGTACACTTTTTTTTAAAAGGTTTATGTACCATACAATCTGCTATATAACGGATGTAACAGATTAGATATCTAAAGACAACAGTGTCCAGTTTTTGAAAGTTTGTATGTTCATAATATAATTTTTTTGTCATTGCTGCTCACAGTTTCGTCTACATTAATTTTTCTTTATTTTTAGAAGAAGTGCGGACACTACCTTTACGTGACCTACGAAGCACGAGAGGTCGATTTAAGCACATATTCTTTTAGTTTCAAGTTACCGCTCTACCAATTAGGCTATCGACTCCTTTTTTGTAATATTTATATATTGTTAGGTAGATTAAAAGCTTTTTTTTTAATATTGTTTTTACTCATATTTTCGACCGTATACGTTAAAAATTTAAAAAGTCAATAACTACGTAAATAGAAAATACTTTGCTGTGGCCACCGAGATATAGAGCTTATTATACGGGGTTTGTGAGGTTCCAGGGTCGATTTCACATGGCCACTCATCCGAAATAATTTAATCCAGCTGCCACTGTGGACAAAAAATATCCCTATTTAGACGAGAATGGTACTTAAATAGCATTTTGCACACGGATTCGTTTGCATTATGTTAGAATTTAATATTTATATTTTTTTAAATAAAAATAAAGTGTGCACCAACACTGACATTTAGCCAAAGAATATATAACATTTCTCTTGAAGCCAAAGTGTTCTAAATTCCCACTCTTCGCCCCGATGACGACTTTACGAGGCCTTTATAGCAAGAGACCGGACGGTATGACGCTGGTGCCTAGCGACAGAGGAAGGGCCCCTCATATGGGATGCAATATATGTTGATACATTAGCCCCCTTTCATCTTTCGAGACAGCAGAGTACTGCAAGCGACATATAATATAGAAATAGCAAAAGAAAATAGTTCTGTTATTTAAATATTATCTAATAAAAAAAAGTTTGTAAATTGAAAACAATATGGTATTACTTCTAAAATATAATAAACTAGCTGTCCGCCCCCGGCTTCCCCCGTGGATATTTTCGAACAAAATAAAATATACCCTAATGTAGCACTCATAGATAATGGCTTGCCTGCACTAACCCTACCCCTACCCCTACCCTTACCTCTACCCTACCCCTACCCCTACCCCTACCCCTACCCCTACCCCTGCCCTTACCCATAACCTTACCTCTATCACTACCCCTACCCCTACCCTGTTTCCCACGACTTCGTACGTGTCTATTTCAAACTGTTGGCAAACATACACTTCATACATAGCTTTTGTCATGTTCACCTCTGGCCACCCCGTTCCCGTCGTCATGCCGTAATGGTATATAGCCTATGTTACTCAGGGACAATGTAGCATTCTAATGGTGAAAGAATGATCAAAATCCGTCCAGTAGTTTTTGAGTTTATTCGTAACAAACATACAAAAATACAAATCTTTCTTCTTTATAATTCTATACTAATATTATAAAGAAGAAAGATTTGTATTTTTGTATGTTTGTTACGAATTATTTATTATTATAAATTATAAATTATATCTATATAGACACGTTTATGGCCGAAATACATGTTGTATTACTACTTTGGCATTAAAATAATAAATAAATAAATATTTTATATTTATAATAGCCGAAATGAAATTTAATGAAAAATGTTGTAGATATTTTTTTTGAAGAATGAATCACTAAATTACACACTTATTTTGACTACACTTTTTTCTGTAAATAAATTTAAAAAATCCTAAAGATAAATCTCATACTATAATCCATTATTGAATCGTGTGAAATAAGGCCATTATTAAAACTGTTTTGTTATTATGTTTTACAAGCAGGGCAACTTAAAATTTCTCATAAGATTAACTAGCTGCTAGATTTCTGTAAAAGTTATAATGAATAATAACACGAAAACTAGGTCAGAACATAGTGGCGGTGACACGCACAGTAGGAACTCTTTCAAAAGGCAACGGACGCATGAACACGGCTCGAATCAATGGCCCACCCACAGAACATTATAAAGAAAGTAGAAGTAGCATGTTAGCATATTTATTTTTGTACTGTAATGACAATATTGTGAAAAACCAGGCCAGTTAAATATGGTATATGGGCTATCTTTAGACAAATTATTTGTGTGGTTATAATTTTTGCACTGAAATATAGCATATAAAGTATTTGTTATATTTTCTTGGGCTAAATTCTGAAGTTGTGCGGAAATAAAATATATTATTATAGCTGTTTCCCACGACTTCGTACGTGACTATTTCAGAATGTTGGCAAACATACACTTCATACATAGCTTTTGTCATGTTCACCTCTACCCACCGCGTTCCCGTCGTCATGCCGTGATGGTATATAACCTATGTTACTCAGGGATAATGTAGCATTCCAATGGTGAAAGAATGATCAAAATCCGTCCAGTAGTTTTTGAGTTTATTCGTAACAAACATACAAAAATACAAATCTATTAGAGATTATGCTACACCGCATATGTGTGGTTTCACGGGAACGCCCACTTGCTACTTCTATTGTTCTTTGTAATGTTCTGTAGTCCCAGCATTGTTTTATTCATTCGCAAATTGAAAGAATGGAGGATGAAAGATTGACTAAAACGGTTTATATGGCAGAACCGAAAGGAAATGCTGGCAGAGGACGATCTAAGTGTATGTAGTTTTATTGAACATATAAAAAAATTGATCGAAGACAATATTAAAAGTATACACAATCGCCGAGCATGTGTATGTGAGCCTTCAGGGTATGTGAATATAAAAGAAGCGAAAGAGGTATGCCAGGATCGTAGCAAATGTCGTTCGATTGTTTCTGCCTACCCCTCTTATCACAATTTTTTACGTCTTAATTTGTCCCCCAAAATCGAAATTCGATTATTTACGCCACACGTCCGTAATTGGGTCTTCAAACTCTGTATATAAGGGAACGGACGTAGGGTACCCTAAAAATAACTTTTTAGCATATGAATGGGCTTATAATGTACATATTTTAACTTCAATCTACGATTAATAAATCACAAACTGTCGATACATCTGTTTGCTTTGAAATATGATGTTGCATGGTGACCGGAGGTTCACTCGTTCGTTTTTTTTTTTTTTTTTTTTTTTCTTCACGGGTTGCTTTACAGCTCCCGAAACCGTGTTACGGTTCCAGGGTACCCAGCGGAAGACCTAGTCTCCCTCGTTTAGCCGATGGTATTTGTGAGGCTATATCTAACGAGTGGCTAGTTCTGTTGAGATATATTTAGATGGAAAAGCCTCTAAGTGTGGTTTGTCGGATTATGTACATAAGTTTTTAATTAAAAAACCCATTGGTACATGGCCGGGATCCGGGATCGAACTTGGGGTCTGTCTAGATACCAGACGTCTTACTCACTCGTTCGTATATCCAAATAAAAAAAAAATCTATCTATCTATCTATCTATCTATCTATCTATCTATCTATCTATCTATCTATCATCACGCCTTTCATCCCAAGAGGGGTAGGCAGAGACAATCGAATGCCATTTGTTACGATCCTGACATATCTCTTTTGCTTCTTTTATATTCATCTTACCTTTCATACATGCTCGGCGATTGTGTGTACTTTTAATATTTCCTTCGATCAACATATTTTTTATATGTTCAATAAAAGTACATCTAGGTCGTCCTCTGCTAGCATTTCCTTTCACTTCAGCCATATAAACCTTTTTAGTCAATCTATCATCCTTCATTCTTTCAACGTGTCCAAACCAGCGTAAACTACTTTTCTTCATTTTTGTCACAACATCATCTTTTACTCCGCATTCTTCTCTAATGACATCGTTCCGGATACGGTCAATACGCTTTATATCACACATTCTACGTAAAGACCGCATTTCCACTGCATTTATTTTACTTTCATGCCTCTTATTCCATACCCAAGTCTCGCTTCCATAAGTAAGTGATGGAACTAAAACAGCATTATGTATGTTCATTTTACTTTTAGTTGTAAGTTGTGTATTTCTGCATACATTGTTTAGTCCACCAAATACCTTGCTTCCCGCTTTCACTCTCCTTTCAATTTCTTTGTCTATCTTTCCACTTCTTGTAACCATACTACCTAAATAAACAAATTCATTCACTTGCTCTAACTTACATCCTTTCACACAAATCTTACACTCCGTCCTTTCATCTTCCTTTTCAAATACTAATACTTTTGATTTCGAAATATTAATTTTCATGAATTTCTTCTCACATTCCTCATTCAAAATTGCAACTAGGTTTTGCAGCTCTTGCTCCGAAGATGCAATTAATACCGCATCATCGGCATATAAAAGACAGCAAAGTCTAGTAGGACCCATTTCTATCCCTAAGGAACATTGTTGTAATTTGGTCAAACAACTATCGAAATACAGATTGAATAGACAAGGTGACATTACACAGCCCTGTTTAACACCACAATGTATATTAAACGGGGTTGAGCACTGTCCACCCACTCTAACAACGGCAGTACAGCCATCATATAATGATTGTACTGCCCTTATGAGTTTTTTATTCACTCCGTATCTCGCTAGTGTTGACCATAATTCCGTTCTGCATAGGTTGTCATATGCTTTTTCTAGATC
Source organism: Nemapogon koenigi (assembly GCA_963924495.1). Lineage (NCBI taxonomy): Eukaryota > Metazoa > Arthropoda > Insecta > Lepidoptera > Tineidae > Nemapogon > Nemapogon koenigi. The sequence goes on from OZ004646.1 coordinate 8,339,380, forward strand.
AATGAAAACACTGTAAACTTTTTGATTTTTTGCCAAATGTTTTTCAACAATGTTTCTTAAGGTAAAAATTTGGTCAACACAACTCTTACCTTTCATAAATCCCGCTTGAGCATCCCACATCTTATTTTCTGTCACCTTTTGCACCTTTTCAATTATTATTCTTCCATACATTTTTCCAACCAAGCTGATAAGGCTGATGGCGCGATAATTATTGCAATCAAGCTGTGAACCCTTTCCTTTAAACACTGGAACTATTATGGCTTGACACCAGTCTCCTGGTACTCGTCCGTCGCTCCAGCATTTATTGAAGAGAGCACACAGTGTGTTACATATTATCGCTCCTCCATGTTTTATCATCTCGGAGGAAATCCTGTCTTTCCCTGCCGCTTTTCCGTTCTTCAATCTTCTGATGGCTGACACAACATCATCCTCCGTGATAATGTCATCGATAATTTCCGAGTCCTCATAGTCCTCACTATCAGCATCCGAAGGATGTGTTTGTTGTCCATCAGAGTTTCCATATAATCTTTCATAAAACTTTTTCATTCTTTCTAATACTTCTCCATTCAATGTCATTAACCGTCCATCCTCTGCTTTAATCATTTGTACATTATATATATATATATATATAATATATATAATAAAAAAAAAACATTGACGTATATCTCTGGTATTTCAAAAGATTTTTTTTTCTCCTTCACGGGTTGCCTTATGGCTCCCGAAATCGTGTTATTAGTCACAGGGTACTTGGCAGTACACAAAGTCTTCTTATTTTTAACCGACTTAAAAAAAGGAGTCTTCTCTTCGGAAAGGAGTCGGAATATTTTTTTTAATGTATGTTCCCCGGTTACTTGAAGACCGATTTGGATTTTTTTTTTGTTTGAAAGGGTATACTTTCCAGATCAGGATCTGATGATGAGATCCTGGAGAAATCGAGGACTCTTCAAATTTTATCGGCACACTTGAAGCGATTTGGGTATTTTTTTATAGTGACTTGTGCATTTGAATACGAACAAACCTAAACAAACAAACAAATATTGATTTTTATGTATTAGATAGAAAATACAGAGGTTTCAATATTATCTACTAAAGCTTTTTGAAAGACTTGCTACATCCCAATTATCATCACCATCGCTAGACTTCGCAGCGGAATTCTTGAACCACTTGTTTGTTTAGTTGCTCTATTTTGACGTGAAAGAAAGACAAACAAACAAACAAACACACTTTTCGCATTTTGAATAGATAATAAATAATTTAAAACAAGTTCAAACTAATGCATCATTTATAAATCGGTTGACGGTTGAACGGAACCCCACAATGTCTATTTAAGTTAGTCAGTTACAAGAAAATATAAAAGAAACTCAAGGATTTTTACAAGCGACCTTTTCGTCAATAATTTACATATAGCCGTACATACGGAATGACCTTTCAGATATTGACTTAATAATATGTTACTTGTGAAATATACGAGTATTAAATAACCTATGTAAGCTAGCTTTATCATTTTTAGTGCAATGTTCAGTTAATAACAAACTTAATTTTGTGTACCATGAAATAATTAGTACATAGTGAACTTTGTTTTATAATAATATGTAGTGATTATAAACAGAGTTCATAGTATAAGAGAAAAATTAATCAGTTTTTTTTGTTATTTATTTTTAACCGAACTTCAAAACAGAAGGAGGAGGTTCTCAATTCGTCGGAATCTTTTTTTTTTATGTATGTTCCCCGATTACTTGAAGACGCCTGGACCGATTTTGAATTTTTTTTTTGTTAGAAAGAGTATACTTGACAGGTGGTCCCATTTTTTTAGTGAAAATTGGTTCAGTAGTTTTTTTAGAAATTTTGAAAAAACTGACTTTATAAGTACATTTTTCTTAATATCTCGATGAAATATGTACCCATTTTGACGACTTATTTTTTTAAGAATATAAATATTTATCGACATTATCTCACAGACATATGACGAAAATCAGTTTAGTAGTTTTTCAGAAATTCAGTAATTTGTCTCTGTTTACGGCTGAAAATTATGTATCAGAGAAAAGCCTTAGCAACGGTTGCTATTGACACGAAGTTGTCAATTTTTGTATCGACGGTGGTCTAACGGCTAAAGGTATGGGGTGCAGCTCATGATGCACATGGTTCAAATCCCATCCACTGCAGTATTTTTTTTTTCCATGATTTTTTTTTATTTGCGTTATTATTTGTCTCTCATGGCAGCAAAATCACTTAAAAGAGAAAAGTAAATTTACTTTTAAAAAAAGTGTACCGACTTCAAAAATGTGCACTGAAAAGTAAGAAATAATAAATATTTCGTCGTAGAATTTGAAGACGGTTGGTGCCAAATTAGAAATAACTTAGTTCCCAACAATTCATTAGAAGCCTACGATCATCAGTACAAACATAGATAATATTGAACAGATCTTTATCTTCTTAGATGTTTATTACTTTGTATCCTAATTTGGCACCAACCGTCTTCAAATTCTACGACGAAATATTTATTATTTCTTACTTTTCATTGCACATTTTTGAAGTCGGTACACTTTTTTTTAAAAGTAAATTTATAAAGAATTCTAGGATAAATTTCAACGCCAAGTGTCTGCTATCAGTTATAAACAGTCTCCGATTTAAAATAAAACGTGAAAAAACCCACATCGCCACACTTCATATTTCATTTTGTGACTTTCATTCCAGTTATCGATGACACGGTTCCACCATTCCAGGCAGGATGAATATTTTATATTGTTTCGAGTAACATTTTCAGCGGCTGGTGCGAATCGAAAATCCTTGGAGAATTATTTAGAAAGTAACGTTATCCTCTTACTGCGGCACAGATTTTTCGCAATACTGATGTGACAATTTGAACTATGTTAGTTTAAGGGCGAACGTCTCTTATAACTCTCACCAAATAAGTTGAGCTATATTTCAAGCTGCTGAATGTCCAACAATAGATATAAAATATATTAAAATTTTGTACTGTGCACAGAATGACGTTATACCATCGATTTAGTATAGTCGCTCAGGCGCTCTCTAGATTGACAATACAAAAGAGAAAGCGCATACATACATACGCTTATGTTAAAGCGAGACAGATAGACGAGGCTATTTTTTGAATACTGTTACAGCCTGTAACAGCCTAGCGTCAGTAGTAATTTCGCTTATTTTTGTAAAATTTCCTGTTTCAAAGTACCATTTAGATTTTATATTAATTATGGTTAATACAGTGCATGGTGCAATGCCTGGATGTAAGCCATATAAGATGAAAAATCCTCAGAATTACACATTTGCCACGCACACTGATAATAAATTTTTGGCCTTGTGTGGCCTTCAATCTCAATCATACGGCAGCCGGACCGAAAATTTTCGTTGAGATACCGGACAAGTGCGTGGGCTACTTTAGTGATACATTTACACTGTATCACTACATATTCCGGATATCACTACATATGATGATGACTACATATTATAAAACCAAAGTCCCCCGCTGCGTCTGTATGTCTGTCTGACTGTGCAAAATGCACTAAACGGATTTTGATGCAGTTGTCACAATTAGATAGTTTAATTCACGAGTAAGGTTACGAGTATTAAATATGAACATATCATGTTTAGGAGCTAAGCATTAACAGTATAAGTGAACCAAGTCGGGGTGAGTTTAGCGCCATTGAGTTTTCATGGGGTATGCTGTCTAATCCATCAAAGATATAACAAAATGATGTAGGAAAGAATTGTGTAGAATAAAATGACCTACATAAAAGTCAGCGGTAGCATATATTTATCTCTCATAGATAAGTAGTAATCAGCATATTTGTCTCGGTATTAAAATATACCCGTGCAAATATACCCGGGCGGTGTCTATAGTATATTGTATTTCAAAATTTTACACGGCCGAAGCCGGTGCGGAATCCTAGTTACTTCTTATCTTATTTTATTATGGCTCCATCAATGTTAATCGATGATTTACCAATGTCAATTATTATAGTATATATGCCGATTATTCGGTATATAAGATTATACCGCCATTGTAATAAGTCTTATTAATCACAGTCTAATCACAACTATCACAGCGCGGACGGGATTAAACTGGATTCCAAATCATGTCACGACGGAACGCGCGCGTTGGTCGCCATGACATGACGTAGAATCAGCTAGTTACTTATAAAGCGTCAATCCAACGTGACATTTAGATACTTAACTAACAGCAAGTTTTACAAGAAATCAGCATAGCGATGCAGTCTCTCAGCTGGGAATTAATTAAAAGCTCAGAGTTCCTTCTGAAGTTAAGTGTCCTAGTTTATTTGCTTGTGTACTGTATGGCTCTTTCTACGTGCAGGTGTCTTAATTGTATTTTCTGTGATTTATTAGGGTTGCCACACTTATCATATAGTTAGCCAAATTGACGTTTACCATAGACGTTTTAGACAGGCGTTTCGTAAATTACCGAATTAAAACAACCAGGTTCGATTCCCGAGTCGTGTGTGAGTTTATTGAAGTTTGAATGCACTTTTTCTTAACTGTAAATAAAGTTAACGACACCTGTGAGGCCACAGTGACAATATTTAGTTAATGGAAATATACTAAAAACTAAACCCCGTGGTGCGTCGGTGGCCGAGTGGTTAAGACGTCTGGTATTAACAAGGCGGATCCGGGTGCGGTCCCGGATCCCGGCCATGTACCAATAGGTTTTTAATTAAAAACTTATGTACATAATTCGACAAACCACACTTAGAGGCTTTTCCATCTAAATATATATACCTATACAGAACTGGCCACTCGTTAGGTATAGCCTCACAAATACCATCGGCTAAACGAGGGAGACTTTGTCTTCCACTGGGTACCGTGGGGCTGGCAACGGTTCCCGGGAGCTGTAAGGCAACCCGTGAAAAATAAAAAAAACTAAAACCCCTATTTAAATACTTTTTTCGAATTCCAAGCCTTTGTTTGTCTGTCTCTTTCTTTGAGTATTTACCAAAGGAGACGTGAAGGGTATAAATCATCGAACAAATTTTTCTGCCACTTTTGGCGGGGGGAGAGGTAAACGCCTAGTACTAGCCCCTGTACCACTGTATTTTTCTGTCGTTTTATTGTCGCAAAGGATTTTACGTTATATGATAATTATGTTAAAATACAAACATAATAATTATAATTAATTATTGGAAACACTAAGTTTGACGCCCTAGATCGCCTTTCCCGTTTAAAACATCACAATTAACTATTTTCTTAGAGCTCTGTCTCGCGACACAAAACGATACCAACGAAATCTAAGGTAACTTATTACTGCGCACCTGGTCAGTATAACTGGTCAAAGGGGGAAAAATTGGCGAAAGGGGGAGCCCGTCTATGGCCCCTCCATAGGCTTAGTACTCTATGGTCTCTTTATAGGTCAATATGTATTGATTACACAAATTCTATTTTTATGAAAAGTGTAATAAAAACTAGCTGAAGTTTAGTTCTAGACGACTTATCTAATGACACCACTTTCGATGTGGTAACTAAAAAACAATGTTTTGTCTTGTTTTAACTTCATTCCTCCCATAATATTACGATTTCTCTATTGATCTTTAATTTTTTTAGCCCATCCGTCCGTCCCAGGCGACAGTTTTAACCCGAATTTGATAAAATTTTGTATACAGTATGTCCCGTAAGTAGTGAACCAACGGAATAGAGGGGGTCATTATATAATGGAAACACTAAACTTTATTGTCAAAGGCCTAGTAGTTTAAAGTTATGATTTTTTTAAATATTTAATTGAAATTCTCATATCCTCGTAATTTTCTAAATAAAACTACTAAAAAACTGAAAAAATCTGGAGTACTGCCTAAGGGCAGTATACTCTCAATGAAAATTATAACAGGCACCTAGAAAAATAAACTTTCCGAAATACAAAAATCCTGCGTTGTCTCTGCTACGAAACCTTATCCCTTATAACCGTAGCCCGACACGCACTTTGCCGGTTTTTAAATATTTTATCAAATGAGCATAATTATTTCCAAAAAAATAATTTCACATCCCTATTCCAGTATTGTAGGTACAATTTCTTAGTGACGCTATTCGTATCTTTAGTTGTTTATGCAGACAGAAGTGTACGTTTTAGAGTCGAGTAGCTGTTCTATTTTAAGATCAAAAGCAAACTTTGTCAATAGTTTCAATGTAAATAAGCAGGTATTTGTTCTCCAGTTAAGTACAATTTAAAACTATTGTAAAGATTTATTTATTTTCTTACTATCTTCATTTTGTTTTTCAGTAATTATGGTACAATGCTAGTTCTATCTATCTATCTATCATCACGCCTTTCATCCCAAGAGGGGTAGGCAGAGACAATCGAATGCCATTTGTTACGATCCTGACATATCTCTTTTGCTTCTTTTATATTCATCTTACCTTTCATACATGCTCGGCGATTGTGTGTACTTTTAATATTTCCTTCGATCAACATATTTTTTATATGTTCAATAAAAGTACATCTAGGTCGGTATTTGTCAGTATCGATCATATCATGCTCATTACTACTTATATTATGATGTTTTTTTTTAATTCGACCTCTAACAAACTATGAAATATTAAAAAAACCTTAATTTATTTTATTTGTTTTAAATTTGTTGTTTTATCAAGTACCTTAGAGTCTTTAAATTTAATTTTCTATTTTCTACTAGCGTTCCGCTCATCTTGAGTTCTTAACAAAATCCTATAGAAAAAGCGCTTCAAGTTTTTCCCGAATTTTCCAATTTCCGGGCAACTTTTCCAATTTTTCTTTCTCTATTCGGACTATAACGAACATTTTACAAAATATTAAGTTAATAACTTAGGTCGAAAACAAACAAGTATATCTTCATAATTCAAACCTCAATGTTGTTATTGTGTCTAAAACGGAACAAACATAGATCTTTTCAATTTAAAATCAAAGTAGAAGATGCAACGGATTGAACGTTCAAAACAAGTTTACCGAGCTCCTGCTTGTCGCTAAAACTGCTGATTCTGTAGCATAATAAAATATTTATTTTACGCTCTCTACCGCTAATAAACTTTGTGTTGGTTTGTTAGTTGATTCCTTCAATTATTTTGTGCTTTGTTGCATATTTTATTATACAAAGTTATTATAATCGAGTTAAAAAACGAGTCATCTGAAACTACAAAGCGTATTTAGTTCAAATTATATTTTACGTTATTTATTTATATTTATGTATTATAATATTTCCAATTAGATAAAACAAACAAAGATATTTTTACGACCCTTATACTTTGTCGTGTGGCTAGTGACAACAGTAACAGTGTCCACTTTTTGCCATATTAAAAAGAACAAGGGCACGCCTGTTGGAGAAATTGTAGTTATTTTTTGCACAGACATAATGTAGTTATTTTTATCCCCAAAATTATAAATTACTATAAGACACGTGCGAATAATTGGCACCGTTAGTTCAACTGGTCTACAACAGATGGCGTCTTTACAAAATAAATAAATAAGTTTATTTTTTGTCATTAGAGGCAAAAATAATCTTCATAATGACGTACCAAACATTGACTTTGATATGGCGTACTAACGAAAAAACACCATTGAGAAATAATGTCAAAATTTTCCACGGGTGGAGCCGGGGCGGAAAGCTCAAAGTTAGAATAACGTCTACTTCTTTAGACCTATTCTATATAGAACTATTCAATTACTAGGTAAGGCCATTAATAAATTCATGAGCAAAATTGCGGCAGAAATTATGTGTGCAATTTAGAAAGTTTAAAGTAAGCCGGGTACAAAATACCTACCTATATGAACAAAATAAGAACAAATTTACAGATGAAGCTTTTGGATGTTAGCCCAGAATTTTTAGATTAGATTTTTAGGCCAATTTTAAGGCCAAGTAACCTTCGCATCACATGCTCACCCAATTCCGTTGTTACAATAAGGAACATTAACATTATTAGTTACTGTTCCGCTCCCAAAAGTCTATTTATTAGTGAAAACCGTATCAAAAACGGTCAAGTACTTTTTAAGTCTATAAGGCACAAATAGAGAGCCAACATCCATTTTTATATGCACTGCACTACCCCTACCACTAACTTTGGATATTGTTCATACAAAAACTAAAATCGCGATTAAAAAATGGGGGGTGGGGGGTAGTAGGGTAAAAAATAGTTTACGACATATTCTCAGACCTACCGAATATACACAAAAAGATTCATACAAATCGATCAAGCCGTTTCAAAGGAGTTTGGTTACAAACACTGTGACACGAGAATTTTATATATATAGATAGACAAGTGTATCTCAACAAACTCTTTTATGAACGAGCAAACTGGTGGAAAACTTTAAAAATTAATTTATCAAATGGGGATTTTAAACTTGAGCAAGTTCTTATTGAAAGCGATCTCTGATCCTACGAAAGATGCTTCGCTCGCTTTAATTTAAAATCGCAATAACTTTTAAACTAAACATAATTTTATAAACTTGAAAATGCGTGTTTGTTTGTTTATTTGTCCTTCTCTCACGTCAATCCAGAACAAGAACAATGCACAGAGATAAATTTGGAATAAATTCACGGCCAAAATCTATTATTTTTTTGTCTTATTTAATAAACAGCAATGAAATCTGACCAGCCTTAAAGTAGCTCACGCACTGGTCCGGTATCTCACAGAAAATGTTTGGTCCGGCCGCCGTATGATCGAGATTGAACACAGGCCACACATTGGCAATCATACGATCAAGATCACATGCAATTCACTCACCCACACAGACACACAAGATTTGATTAAACAAAAGTGTGTGGATGTGTGCGTGTGTGACAGATCGTTCCGGCCATCGAAATTAACCACAAATACAACGATTTGAAAACGGATAGTGGGCCGCGCGTACAAGAATTGGACAAGTCTGCAGTGGTCGATTTCGGTGGACCGTATGGCGGCGCTCCGGCGATTGGACGAATGAGCGTATGGCGGCGCTCCGGCGATTGGACGAATGAGCGTATGGCGGCGCTCCGGCGATTGGACGAATGAGTGGGCAGCTTAAAACTAGTCTCTCATTTTCCTGCCCTATTATTATGTTTTTTGAATTTCCCTTTCATTAAGAAATACATGATTTTTTTCGCAACTGCGGTTTATTTGAACAACATAATTTATGAGAAAGAATCATGTTTCACATTTCTATAGTCAACATCAAAACAAGAAATTCTATTCAATAAATCATTAACAAAATGTGGGTTAGCATTGTTACCAATATCATAAAGTACATATTTTCAAGGGTTGCATTCAAAAATTGTAGGTAGATATAATGTTATAAATAAAATAGAGATTTTTAAAGTTTCATGTCATGTAGCACGTAATGACGGCGAGCATGCAGCCCCTACGTTCCATTCTCCAGTGTAAATTGCTCGAAATAATGAAACAGCATTTTCCGAGACAAGTTTAAATATTTCACAATACTTACACAGACTTCATTCTTAACTGGCTATTTGATTTGAGAATAATGAACTGCTAAATCTGTGGTGATGGTGCCTTACGGCTCCCGGAATCGTGTTATCAGTCCCAAGGTACCCAGCGGAAGACCCGACCTTTTAGCCGATGGTTTTAACTTAATCCTGAAAACTCAACCAATATGCGTTAGGTAATCTCAAAAAATATTATCGCTGGGTACCCTGGGACTGGTTTCCGAGAGCCATGGCCTAAAGAAATCTAAGATACTGACGCATTAATTGCCCGTTTGCCTTTTTTTTCATGACCAAGATACGTCCACATATGGCTGTGTCATATCAACATAATACGAACAAAGCTGCTGTGGGCAGCATGTTATAGTGTAGTATGTTTTATCCCTGAAAATCTGCGGTAAATATTCGAATATATCTTATACTAGACACATGATTTCATTGTGAGTGATTGCTGTTGAAATATAAATCAATGTGGTTCTCTGATTACCGCAACCGCTATATTGACATAAGAGCCACAGAAATCAGAAGCGGCCCAATCAATCAAGTAGATAGATTTAGCTCGCTGTTTGCACACAAATAATGTTATTTCAGTTTAGTAAAGTCATTAGGAACCTATATATATAAATAAAAATTAATGTGCCAAAATTGATCCAGCTCGGCTCAGAAATGATTAAATGGATTTTTAATGAAACTTCCAGGAATAATATTTGGAATCTGCTTTTTGTTTCACGAAAATATAGCTTTGTTAATGGGATCTATTCAGCAGTGATATCGAATTTCCACGGGCGAAGCCAGAACAGAAAGCTAGTATAGCAGACATTTTATTACATTGGCACCTTATTTATCAAAAACATGTTAACAAAATCTTCTTTGTGTTTATATGTTTGTCCTTCAAAACACAGCAACAGATCATAGTTGGAAGGCCGGAGAGTGACATATAGGCTACATTTTATCCCGGTAGGTAATACTCCTGGAAAAAATCTTATATTTAAAAAATTTTCACGGATCAAGCCACGGCCGAAAAGCTAGTCAATAATAAATGCCTCATTTATAACTATTGGTACCCTGCAAAAACATATAATATTAACAAAATATGCCAAACTCTTTACTGGAAAAAGTTTTGAAATCAAGTCTGGCATTCTCTTGATTGGCTTTATTATAAAACTTTTTCATTGATATAGATAGAATAAATCAAAAATACCTCTTTGTCTATTTTATATTTCCTACTATGTCGCACTGTCAAAAAGTGGTACGAACTTCCGGCGTCGGTCTTTCCTGCTTCCTACAGCATGGGTTCCTTCAAGCGAAGCGTGAAAAAGCATCTCTCTGCTCAAAGCTCTGCCAGTCGCGCTCATTCATGGACCAAGCACCTATGCCTAATAAACAGGCGGCGGCAAGGTCCCATGTCGTTTTCTCTATATATATATTCAATCATCATCAACATTGCACTCAATCATCGAATTTTAAATGTGTTCAATCAAATTATATTCAGGCGTCGTCTCTGCCGACAGATACTGTCATTTCTGCCTGTTTCATCCATTGGATTCATCCTTCATCCTTGTGTCCAAACCAGCGCGAACAACTATTTTTTCATTTTCATATTTTCCGATTTTATGGAACAAACATTTTCATTTATTCCTTTCTTTTTTTAATTAAAATTGTCATTGGCTTTATTATTATTCAGATCTTCTCGTTCAACGAAGCTAAAATTTTCCATAGAACTTTTTTTTATTGTTTGATTCTGCGCCTAAAAAAACATCATCTACTTGACCAACAACAACGTTGGCAAACTTTAATACATTTGTAGTTTACAATAAAAGCGCTAAGTAATGCTTAGGGACATCACCGCAATGCGACACAGTTGAATAAAAGAACTCGAAAGGATCTCTCAAAAGCAATTTACTACCAAGTGAATATTTCTAGGAACTGCACAATAGAAAAATAAAATGTGAAGTGAGAACCTTGGTCTAACAAATTGGTGACATAGGTATTCTTATAAAAAGATAGAATAAGATATTTCTAAGTGACTAATTTTAAGCTATTATGACAAGGCTATATATGGTAAAAATATAATTAAAGATTTCATTCAACGCGGGCAAAGTAAATCAAATAAATAACAATTACTTATCTGTACAATTTTTCCATTCAATCAATTATACCACCGTTTATAAGTATATAACGTATAATAACGCTATCTAGAGCGCGTATTAACTAGGCAGACCCCGAGTTCGTTCCCGGATCCCGGCCATGTACCAATGGGTTTTTTTAATTAAAAACTTATGTACATAATCCGACAAACCACACTTAGAGGCTTTTCCATCTAAATATATCTCAACAGAACTAGCCACTCGTTAGATATATCCTCACAAATACCATCGGCTAAACGAGGGTGACTAGGTCTTCCGCTGGGTACCCTGGAACCGTAACACGGTTTCGGGAGCTGTAAGGCAACCCGTGAAGAACGTAAAAAAAAAATAGCGCGTCTAAAGAAGTTTTCAGTTAAAAAAAACTAGGTCCTTACCGAAAATTGCCGGCCAGAGATGCCCGACCCAAGCATTCGTAGAAGCCACCATATTTTTTCATGATCTTGTTGCGATAACATGTCGCGAATCCATAAGATTTCCACCTACCAAAAATCTTTCAACGCGCCTAAAGAAGTTTTCACTTCAAAAATAAATATAATGAGCTATCAAAAATTTACAACAATTTTTCTTCCAATTTTTTGCGGTAAAAACAGAGAAGAAGATTGATTCAATAAAATTATTTATCCACTCTTATATCGTAAAATTTCTATTACAAAATCGAATTATACTTCATAATGATATGTTTTACATACACGCGTCTCTAATATGTCAAACTTCGATACTATAATACACGATATCGTAATGTTTTTTTTAAATGCAGAAAGTGCAAAGGATATGTGTTATGCAGCCACATTAAACTCTATGAAAATATCGACACTCCCATGTGGGAAACACTTGACAGTTAACGCGCATGCGCAGAAAGTAGGTAACTGCGATTTGCCGCCAATTTTCGATTAAGAAAAATATCTTGGTTCAATTGGTTTTGTACTATTGCATGGGATTAGATAAAGTAGTGTATGAACGGGCACATAACTTGGAACTAAAACACTCGTGGATGCTATTAAAAAATTCCACTTGTGTTTTAATTACCCCTATTATAATCCCGTATCATAAACTACTATTTTATGACACATACATTTAATATTTACAACATGCAATTAAAATTAAATGTAACTAACTCTATGCAAAAGTAGAGTCACTTTGTGAATAATTGAAAAGTGGAATAATTTGTATTCGAAAACTTGCAAACCTTTATGTTTGCGGCCTAAGAATTTTTAATTAACCTTTATGTTTGCGGCCTAAGAATTTTTAATTAAAATAATGTTCTCTCCTTTCCAGACCTTCTGCGTGGTATCGAAGAGGTTCCGTAAGAACTACATCCATCGGTTTACAGCGACTCGGTCATTGTTTTGGTGGTCACCCTGGTCCCCGGTGCGTCGCGCCTGCGTCTATCTATCAACGAACCAATTCTTCGATTACATCGTGATGGCAACTATCCTGATGAACTGTGTCTTCCTGGCCATGTCTGAGACTATAGAAGAAGCTGAGTGAGTATATATACATTATAATTTGTCTTTACGTAGAATGTGTGATATAAAACTTAGTTCCCCTAATTCACTAATCTAGACAATTCATTAGGAACCTACGATCACCAACCGTCTTCAAATTCTACGACGAAATATTTATTATTTCTTACTTCAAAAATTATAAAATACTTATTTAATAATTTCTGTTTAACTAAATCAAAAAACGAATTACTTTGTGCTATGTAAATTTATTTTTTACTTTTTAGTTTCCTGTTTGAAGTCGGTTTTTTTGTTAAAAAATATTTTATGTTACGCTTTTTAGTGATGGGTAAACCTAATATAACCCATATGGGTGCAAAGTTCTTATCAATAGAAATGAATTAAGTCCAAATAACAGGTAATTGCTGTAAATCGTTGAGGAGTTCCCTCGACTGTTTTTCGGCTCCATCATCAGATAGACTCCAGACCTTCATTAAATAGTAGTGCTTTAAAATACTTTATCTACTCTTATATCGTAAAATTTCTATTACAAAATCAAATTATACTTCATAATGATATGTTTTACATACACGCGTCTCTAATATGTCAAACTTCGATACTATAATGTATTATAGTACCGAAGTTTTCATACAAAAACGATATCGTAATTTTTTTTTTAAATGCAGAAAATGCAAAGGATGTGTGTTATGCAGCCACATTAAACTCTATGAAAATATCGACACTCCTATGTGGGAGTCACTTGACAGTTAACGCGCATGCGCAGAAAGTAGGTAACCGCGATTTGCCGCCAATTTGTCGATTAAGAAAAATATCTTGGTTCAATTTGTTTTGTACTATTGCATGGGATTAGATGAAGTAGTGTATGAACGGACACATAACTTGGTATTAAAACACTCGTGGATGCAATTAAAAAATTCGGCTGCGCCTCATTTTTTTAAATTCCACTTGTGTTTTAATTACCCCTATTATGATCCCGTATCATAAACTACTATTATCTACTCTTATATCGTAAAGTCTCTATTACAAAATCGAAGTATACTTCATAATGATATGTTTTATATACACGCGTCTGTAATATGCCAAACTTCGATACTGGAATACAATAAACCTTTTTAAAAAAAAAGTGTACCGATTTCAAAAGTTTGCACTGAAAAGTAAGAAATAATAAATATTTCGTCGTAGAATTTGAAGACGGTTGGTGCCATTCGTCTTCAAATTCTACTTCACTTTTTTTTAATATTCCATTTGTGTTTTAATTACCCCTATTATGAACCCGTTTCATAAACTACTATTACACATGTATGATAAAAACCGGCCAAGTGCAAGTCTGATTTTTTGACATTTTTTTTATTGTTTCTATTGCCATCATGAAGATCGAACAAAAATACGCCGAATAAAACACGTTTTTTGTATGGGGATCCCCTTAAATTTTTTATTTTATTTTATTTTTATTATTTATTAGTATAGCGGCAGTAGTAATACACACTCTGTGAAAATTTCAAGTGTATCTACCTATTACGGTTCAAAAGATACAGCCCTGTGACAGGCGGACAGACAGACAGCGGATCCCTAGTTGTCACCCTCTGGATACGGAACCCTAAAAAGACGATAATTTAAAATGTTAATGTTGAAAAACTCAAATGTGGACTCCGCTTGGAAAAGTGTTTCGTATCAAAATATTGTATAATATCTCCTTGCTACGGAGTCACTAGCGTGCAAAGTGTTTGTACGTGCTCTCACTTTATATCTACTATGACACCACTAAAATTTGTTTCATAAAGAGTCATTTTATATTTTGAAAGAATGAAAGATTTACTAATAAGGTTATATGGCTGAATTGAAAGGAAATGCTGGCAGAGGACGACCTAGGTGTAATTTTATTGAACATATAAAAATATATAGATCGATGACAATATTAAAAACAAATCGCCGAGCATGTATGAAAGGTATAATGAATATAAAGGAAGCGAAAGAGACATGTCAGGATCGTAACTAATGGCATTCGATTGTCTCTGCCTACCCCTCTTGGGATAAAGGCGTGATGTTAGATAGATAGATAGATCATTTTATACTTCACTAACTTTCCGCCCGAGTCCGCCCAAACACTGAGATATTAACAAAAGTTTTTTTTTAATCGGTAAGCATAACTTATATAGTACGAAACCCTGGCATAATTATTTATTTTTACTGGCTCCAGGGAAAAAAACCAGTGGCCAGGTTTCGTTGAGGTATTTTTGGATATGTTTTTATCATAAAATACCTACAAATAGAATATAATGTGGCAACATTAATACAAACAAAATATCATTAATTTTAAAACATTCTAGACGGCATATAAATTTCATTTTAATTATTCAGAATATCATACGGAAAGGAAACCTATATAAACTTTAGTACATATCTACATAGGTAATTACAAATTCAAAACTCGTTAACAAAATATGGCACATGCGCTGTAACACTCTTTTATTTGGAACTAGCTTTTTGTGGATTTTTTCATGAGTTGATCTTTATGGTCACTACTCCGCGCCTTTGGGTCATAGCGTGATGTTATATAGCTTATAACCTTCCTTAATAAACAAGCTATTAATACTAAAATAATTATTGAAATCGGACTGTTAGTTTCTGAGATTTTTGCGTTAGAACGTACAAACTCTTCTGCTTTATATATTAAAGTAGAGCCTTTGATCACGAAAAGTTTTACACAGAAAATGCCTACCAACAGCTTTAATATTAGTAAATATAAAAGAAAGTTCCAGACCAAGTCTGTTTATATTTTTGGACTGTTTTTTATAAATATCCACAGCACTATAACAGAAGACTCTAATAGAAAAAATCGCATCACGACCTTTATAGTTAGAGAGATGGAGACAGAACGTGGTTGTAAGCACTTGCCGGCAGAAAACCTCTTTTTCGTGTAGTCTGAGCCCCCCTCTACAAATTCTTGTAGGCGAGTAGGGGTCCAGCGCTTGTCGGTACGCCGCTGAGCCGATTTAGAAGAAAAAAATAATTAAAAACCTCTCCTACCAGCTAGCAGAATATGAGTGAACAGCATTTGCATCTGCAGCGACTTGCAAAATTCTTTAAAAAAAAAACCAAAAAAATACATATAAAAAAACTGCAGGGATTAAATTGGCAGAAAATATTTTTCATACAACCGAGAGTTCCCCCAACAGAGAAAATATATCCTTAGGTCTCAGAAAACATACAAATAATCAGTAGGTACCTATACTATTGTACAAAAGCGTTGTGTCCAAAAATTACCGATTTTCGTATTTCTCGCCACGATTTAACAATTTTACATGTACTATGTTCTTGTAAATGTTTCTTATATTGTCTATTTATCAAGAATAGACTTTCCGCCCCCGGCTCCGCCCGTGGGTATATTCGAACAATATAAAATATAGCCTACATATGTCACTCAGGGATATCGTAGCTTTCTATTAGTGAAATAATTTTTAGAATCGGTTCAGTAGTTTTTGAGTTTATTCATTACAACCAAAAAAAAACAAAAAAAAAAATAAAGAATCAGTTTAAAGAATTTATGCGGATTCTGGTATATTCCGTATCCTGAGCCTTAGCTACATCTGCTAAAATTATATTTTTGATTGGAATTTCTAGATTCTGGATTTATTATTAATTAGCTTTCGTACACACAATCGCTGAGCATGTATGAAATGTATTTTGAATATAAAAGAAGCGATAGAGGCATGTCAAGATCGTAACAAATGACATTCGATTGTCTCTGCCTACCCCTCTTGATCATAGATATCTTTCGTAGTGATGATTACGTAGTGAGCTAGACAAGATTTTTTTTTTAATATTACATTTAGCGTAGGTACTATCCGGAAGCACGAGAAGTCGGTTAAAAATACCTTCTTACCTTATAGGATTTAATCCGAAACCTCTGATTTCAAGTCCAACTCAACGGTACAAATGATAAACCCTCTGTCAAGCTGGGTGTATAAAAAGATTTTGAGTCTAATTAATTATTCAAATAGCAATTTGATACCTTTGTTAAATATTAACTTTTAGACGCTCGTGTGTAATTAAAAATGTATTGTTCCTCTTCTATTATAATTTAGAGTAAACAGAGTTTTGTTAAAAAATCATAGAATTCTGTAATTACTTCTGTTAAAAACTTGTCCATATTAAACAGAACAGGTGGCAATTTAACAATTTAATTCTATCTATCTATCTATCATCACGCCTTTCATCCCAAGAGGGGTAGGCAGAGACAATCGAATGCCATTTGCTACGATCCTGACATATCTCTTTTGCTTCTTTTATATTCATCATACCTTTCATACATGTTCGGCGATTGTGTGTACTTTTAATATTTCCATCGATCAACATTTTTTTATATGTTCAATAAAAGTACATCTAGGTCGTCCTCTGCCAGCATTTCCTTTCACTTCAGCCATATAAACCTTTTTAGTCAATCTTTCATCCTTCATTCTTTCAACGTGTCCAAACCAGCGTAAACTACTTTTCTTCATTTTAGTCACAACATCATCTTTTACACCGCATTCTTCTCTAATGTCATCGTTCCGGATGCGGTCAATACGTTTTATATCACACATTCTACATAAAGACTACGTAACAATTTAATTTAATTCTTTAACAGAAGTATTTGTTATTTTACGAGCCCTTCGAAGCATGAGAAGTGAATTATAACACATATTATTAAGAAAATTGGTGCTTAGTATTTTAGCACGATTCAAATACAACGCTCTATATTTAAAACTATTTACTGATATAGTCGTAAATATTAGTATTCTAATTTTATCAGTGAATTGCCTCAGTTAAACTGGGGTCCCACGGCCCGTTTTTTGTTGGAACCGTCGCGTCCGATGAGGCCTGTGATGGCCTGTCGTCGTCCGTCCGATCCGTCGGGAATCGGTAACTTCAAAGGAGCGGCATCACTCACCATATCATTGCCAGGCCGCGCGACATGGGTCGCGACAGGCCTCTACGGGACACAGTCATTAAGGGGCAAAAGTAATACATATACCTAATGATGCTTTTGATTGCTGTTTCGAGCACTTAATAATAGAAACGAAGTACCTATATACTATATAGTAAGTTCCAACGTAATTGAGCAAGAATCATAAATCAAACTTTCACAATCATATTTTTTGTAGCTTACGTTTCTTAGTAAATTAGCGCTAACTTGTAACTTAGATTCTGCAAGGTGCTTGTAATATAAGCGACCCTATTTCTCATTTAATGTCTTCAAGAAAGAAAGTATTAACTAGGCAGACCACGGGTTTGATCCCGGATGCCGGCCATGTACCAATGGGTTTTTAAATTAAAAACTTATGTACATAATCCGACAAACCACACTTAGAGGCTTTTCCGTCTAAATATACCTCAACAGAACTAGCCTAACAAATTCACAAATACTATCGGCTAAACGAAGGAGACTTGGTCTTTTGCTGGGTACCCTGGAACCGTAACACGGTTTCGGGAGCTGTAAGGCAACCCGAGAAGATAGAAAAAAAGAAAGAAAGTTTTTATAACAGCCTGAACTTATATTATCATCACTACATATTATAAAACAAAGTCTGTCTGTCTGTCTGTTTCATTTTATAACTATTGTAGTTAAATTTACTCAATTTTTATGATGAAAAAAAAAGAAAAGAAAATATTTTTTAATTTGTTCTATTTCCATGTGGGTGAAACCGCGGGCGAAAGCTAGTTACTTTATATAAAGTTTGCAAGAACGCGTTCATTTTTTTCATGCCATAAACTCAGATAAAATACCTTAGAATCAAATTGTATACAATAACAAAAAAGGTTGTTGTATTATTTTTATCATGTTTCCGCGTCACATTTTCCATTTTCTACGAGGGTTGAAGCGCCCACACAAAATACTTGACAGATGACGAATTGATGCCCATATCATCTATGACATCTAGAGATTTACTGAAAAAAGTCGGGCATGTGCGAGCTCGTCTGGCGTGAAGATGCTTCCGTAACATATTTTTTTAAAGTATATTTGTAATAGTAGTTTATGATACGGGATCATAATAGGGGTAATTAAAACACAAGTGGAATGAGGCGAAGCCGAATTTTTTAATAGCATCCACGAGTGCCCGTTCATACATTACTTTATCTAATCTCATGCAATAGGTATTTTAAATAATTGACCAATTTCTTAATCGACAAATTGGCGGCAAACCGCGGTTACCTACTGCGCATTAACTGTCAAGTAACTCGCACATGCGCGTGTCGATATTTAATGTGGCTATATAAGATATATCCTCTACCCTTTCTGCATTAAAAAAAAAACAAAACATTACGATATCGTTTTTGTATTAAAACTTCGGTACTGTAATACATTACATTATCGAAGTTTGACATATTACAGATGCGTGTATATAAAACATATCATTATGAAGTATAATTCGATTTTGTAATAGAGACTTTACGATATAAGAGTAGATAATATTAATTATAACACCTAAGACTTTCTTTATAATTTTCCCGAATTTTTTCTTGTAAGTATATTTATACTCAAAAATCTTTTCAGATTATTAAAATAGAAAAGAAATCGGGTTCAACCTTCATTCGTGCGTGCCACAGATAACCTAACTCTCGTGCCAAAAATTCTAAGCACCAATTTCTCATGCTTCGGAGGCCAAGTAAAGCCAGCGTCAGCTTAATGAAGTAAAAACTCTAGGCCCATTAAGTGCAGCGACAGGCTTGAAACTAATTATATTAAATATGTACATTGATAATGTGGACATTGTTACCAATGTCCTGGGCACGACGCAAAGTAAAAATAGTGATGTATGTATGACAAAATTTATTTTTAAGAGATACCAACGTCAAATGAAATGAAGCGCTGAATTTTTCATCAGATTTTTTTACACAAAGTTAAACACAGGGCCTGTTAATCTTTTGTGCACATACACGTATATGGCTAGGTTCGCTCAACAGGTATCGATTAAGGCTCAACCGACCGGATATTGATGAGTACGCCCTGAACAATCGTTTACTAGAGCCTGTCAACTTTTTATATGACCCATACTTCCTGTCCACATTGATTTTTACTTAAACATTGGACTATTTTTACATTTTCCGTGTAACAAAATTCTTAGGAAAAGATTTATTTTTGTCCACGATGACGACGGTTCCGTGAAATCAACATTATTAATTTTCTTTGTAAACTGAATTTAAAATTATCATTTGCTATTTATTTATTCTTTAATTTTTTTCTTTTCTTTCACTGGTTGCCTTATAGCTCCCGCAACCGTGTTATCGGTCCCATCCCAGGGTACACAGCGGAAGACCAAACCAAGCTTTTAGCCGATGGCAACTGTGAGCCTATACATAATGAGTGGCCAGTTCTGCTGAGGTATATTTAGATGGAAAAGGCTCTAAGCTTTGTTTGTCGGATTATCTTACATTTTTCAAATAATATCTATTTATTTCGTTCCTTTTTAAAAATAACACAACTATGTAAAAAGCCTTCAAATTATATATAAAAAATAAATAAAACTGGTAAACGTGGAAATGTGGCTGCATTTCCTCGCTGGATCGCGACGCTGATTCGTTGAGTGAGGAAAGATAACCTGAGGATATAATCAGTCGTGGGGACATTCCTTTTATATATTTTTTGGTATTTGAACCCCACGGACCTAGAGTTTCTACACCTTAATTAGGTATATAACTCTCTTGTTTTTTTTTTTTGAGAAAAATTGCCATGACATAAGTAATACGTATATGCATACAGACACCGAAGTCTCTGAATAAGATTTCGTTTAGGACAGTAAAACGAAAAGAAACCCTAAAAACCAAACCTTCTAGCTGTTTGTTTCAATTGAATAAAGAGTTAGTAAGATGTGGATGTGCTCAGAAAAGTACTGTAAAATAATGTATGCTATTTCATTATTACGTTTGTTAAAAAAGTGTCACGTCTAAGTCAACTAAAGTGGATCAACAGACTTGTTCTGTTTAATATGGACAAATGGCAAAAAGTGGACATTATTACTGGTGTATCTGGCTTCACCATCAGAGGTCCCAAAAAACTAGTAACTTCCACCGACACACAAAATAATAGAAACAAAACAATTACCACAACTTTATTTAAACCAAATTTTATAATATCTCCCCCAGAACGGTTGGTCACCGCGGGGGTAGTAGACCACAACCCTCCACAACAAACAAAACAACAGTTTTATATTGCAACATTTAATGTCAGATCTTTGGCAAGCGATGTAAGAATAACTGAACTGGAATATGCATAATCAAAAATCAAATGGGACATAGTAGGAATCTCAGAGGTGCGACGTCTGGGATACAACTTGGAAGATAGAGGAGAATATGTACTGTACTACTATGGAGAAACAAAAGGACAAAGAGGTGTAGGATTCCTTGTAAAGAAACAGCGGCAAATTAATAATATAATATAATAATAATAAAATATTTATTGAAAAAACTTAAGTGATAAAATAACATAGATCATAATAATAAACTTAGATAAAAAAATAATACAGGTTATAAATTGAGGTTCAGGACTTCATAGCCATTACTGAAAGAGCAGCTCTACTTTTTGTAAAGATAAATGAAAAGATATTAACATTAATTCAGGTATATGCGCCCACTGAACGAGCAGAGGAAGTAGAAATAGAGACATTCTATGATTCACTGCAACAATTAATAGAAATAAGCACAAACAATATAATATTAATGGGTGACATGAATGCAAAAATTGGAGAGCCGATGCCACATGATGGTCTGGTGATGGGAAAACATGGCTATGGCAAGAGGAACGATAGAGGACAACTATTTATAGACTTTTGCCATCAACACAATCTAAAAATAATTAACACCATATACAGAAAATCACCTACGCTGCGGTGGACATGGAGATCACCTGATGGCATAACTACAAATGAAACAGATTTTATAGTCACAAACATACACAGAAATGTAGAGAACATCAGTGTTATAAGCAATTTTAAACATCCGAGTGACCATCGTTTGGTTAGGGCAACAGTAAAAATTGAAAGTGGAAAAGCTGCTCGAACACACTACAACAGGAATCCATGCAAGTACATAGATCACAATAAATTTAGACTAGAACTTTCAAGTATAGAATTCAAGTGTAATGATCCCATACAAGCACAATATGACCATATAGAACAAAATATAGTGAAGAGCTCAAAGTGTGCTGGATTATCAAGTAGAGACCATAGAAAACAACTCATTATAACTAGCGAGCTTAAGGACCTCATCGACCAAAGACATAAATTAAAAAATAAACAGAATAAGACTAAACAAGAAAAAGAAATTCTAAGCAACTTGTACAGAATAATAAACAATAAAATTAAGGAAAACACACACAATTACAGATTAAAAACACTAGAAAAATTTATAGAGGAATCTGGAGCGGTTAAGAAGGCTTACAAAAAACTGAACAGCACAAAACAACTTATGAGTCAAATACAAAATACGTCAGGTTCCACTATCACAGGTAGAAATAAAATAATGCAAATCGCAACACAGTTCTACAAGGAACTCTACACAAATACTTATTTGGGACATGAAACGACACACTTGACCATACCTACATACGCTGACGAGCCTATACCGCGCTTCCTCGAGAGCGAGGTAGAGTGTTCAATATCAAAGTTGAAAGTAGAAAAGAGTCCAGGACCGGATGGAATTACCAATGAAATGATTAAAGCAGGAAAACATACATTGGTTCCACTGCTAACTAGGTTTTTCAATATGATCCTGGAAAAACTTGAGCTTCCTCGTCAGTGGACATGTTCTGAGATTATACTATTATATAAAAAAGGCGATCCTAAACTAGTAACTAATTACAGACCAATCAGTCTTATGTCTTGTTTGTATAAAGTATTTGCATCTGTTCTTCTTCGTCGCATTGCTAAAAATATCGATGAAAATCAGGCAATGGAGCAGGCAGGCTTTATGCGAAATTTCTCAACAGTGGATCATATACACACTCTGAAAATGTTAATTGAAAAATACAACGAATACGGGATGCCTTTATATATTGGTTTTGTCGACTACACGAAGGCATTTGACTCTATCTCGCACGAATCTATATGGCAGGCGTTGTCTGAGCAGGGTCTCCACGCTGATTATATTAACATAATTAAGATTATATACAAGAAGAGTACTGCAAGAATAAGACTGGACACGAAAGGACCAATGTTTAGTATAGAGCGCGGTGTGAGGCAAGGAGATCCACTGTCACCAAAACTGTTTATAGCTGTGCTGGAACACATTTTTAGAAAATTAAATTGGGACGAGATTGGGCTAAATATCAATGGCAAACGTCTATCGCACTTAAGATTCGCAGACGACATAGTTGTGTTCTCAGAAAGTCCGACGGAACTGGAATATATGTTGGAGACGCTCCATGGACGGAGTAAAGCTGTAGGACTAGAAATAAATCAGGATAAAACAAAGGTAATGACAAACCATACAAAGGTACACATACAGCTGAACTCTATGCCATTGGAGTGGGTCGACGAGTATGTATATCTGGGACACTTAATTACACCTAACAAATGTACAAGCAGGGAGATAGATAGAAGGATAAATAACACGTGGAAAAGGTATTGGTCTATGAAGGAAATATTCAAGGGTAAACTACCGACAAAATTAAAAACTAAAGCTATGGAGATATGCTTGCTGCCATGCCTGACATACGCCTGTCAAACCTGGACGTTGACGAAGAAATCATTGGACAGAGTGCGGGTATGTCAGAGGGCCATCGAACGAAGCTATATTGGCATAAAATTAAAAGATCGCATAAAGAATAAATATTTAAGACAGAAAACAAAGGCTAGAGACGTGATCCAGCAAACGTTAAAACTAAAGTGGAGATGGGCTGGCCACATACAAAGATCTCGAGACGAAAGATGGACAAAAATTGTAACAGATTGGCTCCCCATCAACAGAAAACGAAGACGTGGAAGGCCAAACAAAAGATGGAACGACGACATAGCAGCCTTAGCGGGCAAACTATGGACCAGAGCAGCTAGAGACAGACAGAAATGGAGGGAACTGGAGGAGGCTTTTACCGCGCTAGGCGGTCCTTACAATTAGATCTTAGATATAATTAAGTAATTTTAATTAACTAAACCACTAACATGACATTTATTGATTCGATTCATTTTAGTTTAATTTATATCATGGTTTATCGATTTAAATTCAATTTGTTGTTTTGATGTAAAACTTGATATATTTATTAATAATTTATTGATTTTATTTTTTTGACATGATTTTTTGAAATTAATTGTTTTATTGTTATTATTTTTTGATTACTACTTTGCTGCCTTATTGATTGTTAAGTCTACTTTTACGGTTTATGGGAAAATGAGGTAACTAGCAAAGGAAAGAAGTGAACAAACAAATGAATAAATGAGAGTAGGGTGGTAAAAATAAAAGATGAACTCTAGGTGGTGCGAAACAGAACTGTTATTACTAAGACGGAAAATTTAAGTTTCAAAGTACAGCTAACAATACTAACTCTATGCATGTATAATATCATGAACATTATAAGGAATTAATAAAAGCTTTATTATTATTCTCTTTATTTCACATATTTCTTTAAATTATATTTTTACATATTTAGGTATAAAAAAAAAAACAAAAATATATAAAAATATAAAAAAAGGATTTATCCCCCCGGAAGCGAGGTTAATACCCAAACTACCGGTGGTTAGGGCTGCAGAGAGAGGAACCTCCTCACAATACGGGCCGTACTGAGGAGTACTGCCTTCTGGATCTGACCCTTGACCCAACTGCCAATCTCAAGTCTCCTAAGGTGACGGTCAAAACTCTTAGCAAAAAGACCATTGACCGTCACAACTATCGGTACAATGATCGCCGATTTCACATTCCACATGTCGACAATCTCGTGAGCCAAGTCAAGATATTTTGATTGTTTATCTTTCTCAGCTTTCACAAGATTGTCGTCATGTGGGATAGTGACATCGATTATCATTGCAAGGCGCGCTGATCGATCTACCAACACAATATCAGGTTTATTGGCAACAATAGTTCTGTCTGTGATGATAGATCGATCCCAGTAGAGCGTGGCATGACCATTTTCAAGAACTGGTTCAGGCACATACATGTAGTACGGTACTTCCGTGACTACAAGGTTGTATCGTAAAGCAAGTTGTTGGTGTATAATCCTGGCTACTTGGTTGTGCCTGTGCAAGTACTCGCCGTTGGCAAGACTAGAACAACCGGAAATAACATGTCTGATTGATTCTCCGGGACGATGGCATGCTCGACAGATGTCAGCCGTGCCGTCCTTAATGATGTATTTCCGGTAGTTATTCGTCTTGACAACTTCGTCCATAATTGCACAGGTAAAACCAAAGAGATCACCGAAGCGTAGCCAGGACACGGAAGTCAAAAGGTCTACATCAGAACCATGAAGAGCCTTGTAGAACCTTCCGTGTAACTCCTTGCTCTGCCATACCTCCTTGCGGTCATTGGTACTCAGTATTACAGGTTTGTGCCAGTTCTCTTTAGCCAAGGATAACGGGGTAAAGCCCTTGTCTACCTTGACCACATCTCCATGCATCACTCCCTCATTGTTGAGAAAATATTCTCTGAGACTGTATACCTCACGATTGTGGAGAGTCTTAGCGTTAAGAAAGCCACGACCTCCACATTTCCGTGGGATGTACAGTCTCATTACAGATGAGCGTGGGTGATGCATACGATATGCGGTCAATAGTGTCCGAACTCGTCTGTCCAGGGCGTCCAGTTCAGTTTGAGTCCACTTGAGTATGCCAAAGGAATACAATAAGACAGGCATGACCCAACCATTAAAGGCACGCACTTTATTTCCGCCTGATAAAAGACTCTTCAGTACTTTTTTCAGGCGGCCATAGAAGCGTTCCTTCAAAGATTGTTTCATGTCTGTCTCATTGATTGCTATTGCCTGTGACATACCCAAATACTTGTAGGTTTCGTTTTCAGAGAGTGAATCAAGTTTTACAGAATCTGTGAGTTGTGTACTCTCAGATTCCGTTATCACTCCTCGCTTTACATGTATGATCGCACATTTGTCCAAACCAAACTCCATACTGATAGATTTACTAAAGTTTTCAGTTATCCTTAGTAAATCTATCAGTTGTGATTTGTTTTGGGCAAATAACTTCAAATCATCCATGTAAAGTAAGTGCGATATAACTTGACTCTCTCTCCGCAAACGGTAGCCTAGCCCTTTATTATTATTATTATTATTATCTGGCAACACTACAAGGTATAAAGACAGTGAAGATATGTTTCTATGTAGAGTTTTAAAAACTTAATTTATTTAGAGCCCAAGATTCCCACATTTAGCAAGTTGTATATCTAACTTTTATTAAAGTGTGCGGACTTCAAATATTGTTAACTGAAAAGGAAATAACTAAATATTTCGCCATTGAATTTGAATTCGGTTGGTGCCAAATTAGGCTACAAAATTAAATAGATTCTAAAATTCTGTTCAATGTAATTTGTTTGTAATTTTTTTTAGAAGCGTCTAATTTGGCACCAACGATCTTCAAATTCAACTAAAAAGAATGCATTACAAAATTAAATCATTAAAATCGGCATACATTTCATCGACTTATGACTAAAATTGCCTAAAACATCAGTTCTTACAAAATTTAAAAAAAAAATACTGAACCAATTTTCACCAAAACAAAAATGGGCCCAATCTGAAAGAATTATCTGTCAATTAAAAAAGAAAACATCAAAACCACAATTGGCGGAGTTATCGCGTAACTAAAACACAAAAAACAGTCTAATTGAGAATCTCCTCCTTTTTTGAAGTCGGTTAAAACAGAACATGACGTATCCTATCGTTAAAAATAACCGAATGAATAAGTTTTTTAGTAGATAATTATGTCTAAAAAACTGAGCCAGGTTGTTAATTAGGGTGGAGTAATTGCAAAGTCTTTCTTTCTACCGACCTTCTGTTCGTTTTTCTGATATTTCTTTGTATTACTTGCTGAAAAATTGGCTTTCATCCAAGATGGGGCTGAAATATTTCTTAACGCTCCCCTTAAATTAGTACTATGGCTGCGGCCAAAGAGTAGGTATATATAATAAAATATTTCAGTATGACTTGAAAACTCAGATCAAATCTTTGATTTAAACACAGATTTTTCAACATTTCTTTGTTTCATTTCATGCATATTATTATGCTATATTCTATTTTCTCACAGACATGTTATGAACATTAGTTCTGCAGTTTTTCAGGAATTTGGACTGAGAATTATGTATTAGTGAAAAGCCTTAGATATTCAAACTGTCATAGGTATAATTAATAATATTATTTATTATTGGAAAAATAATTTGTTAAAATTTTTAGAAAGTAACAAATATGGTACGTAAGTTCACAGTCTAAAGTAGCCCACGCACTGGTCCGGTATCTCACAGAAAATGTTCGGTCCGGCCGCCGTATGATCGATATTGAACACAGGCCACACATTAGCAATGTATATCATACAAGGAGTTTATATTCTTGATCTTGATATCATATGATCTAGATCACATGCAATTCACTCACCCACACAGATACACAAAATTCAATTAAACAAAGGCGTGTGGATGTGTGTGTGTGACAGATCGTTCCGGTCATCGAAATCAACCACAAATACAACGATTTGAAAACGGAGGGTGGGCCGCGCGTACAAGAATTGGACGAGTCTGTGGTCGGTTTCGGTGGACCGTATACGGCGATCGGCCGGGGATTGGACGAATGTGTGGCCACCTTAAGTCACAGTTCTAGTCTAGACTATAGGTATATCAAGGAAAGAGAAGCTATCGTGAACTCTATTATAACCATGGTAAAGCTTATTTTCCTGTACCAAATGAGCGGAGTTGCAGCATATTTTAACCGACTTCCAAAAAAAGAAGAAGGTTCTCAATTCGGACCGTATTTTTTTTATTTATTTTTTATGTATGTATGTACATCGATAACTCCGCCAATTGTGAACCGATTTTGATGGTTTCTTTTTTAATCGTCAGATAATTCTTCCGGATTGGTCCCATTTTTATCTCATAAAAATTGGTTCATTAGTTTTTCAGAAATTTTGAAAAAACTGACTTTATAAGTACATTTTTCTTGATATCTCGATAAAATATGTACCGATTTTGACAACTTATTTTTTTCAAGACAAAATAATTTCTCGACATTATCTCACAGACATATGACGAAAATCGGTTCAGTAGTTTTTCAGAAATTCAGTAATTAATTTCTGTTTACGGCTGAAAATTATGTATCAGAAAAAGCCTTAGCAACGGTTGCTATTGACACGAAGTTGTCAATTTTCGTGACGATGGTCTAGCGTTTAAATGTAATGGGGTGCATAGGATGCACAAGCACATTACATGGTTCAAATCACATCCACAGGGGTATTTTTTTTTAATTTTCCATCAATATTTTTTTAGTTGCGTTATTATTTGTCTCTCAAGGCAGCAAAATCACTTAAAAGGGTAAAATAAACCTTTTAAAAAAAAGTGCACCGACTTCAAAAATTTGCACAGAAAAGTAAGAAATAATAAATATTTCGTCGTAGAATTTGAAGACGGTTGGTGCCAAATTAGAAACAACTTAGTTCCCAAATTCACTAATATAGACAATTCATTAGGAACCTACGATCATCAGTACATACAAACATAGATAATATTGAACAGATCTTTATCTTCTTAGATATTTACTTAGTTTTATATCCTAATTTGGCACCAACCGTCTTCAAATTCTACGACGAAATATTTATTATTTCTTACTTTTCTGTGCAAATTTTTGAAGTCGGTGCACTTTTTTTTAAAAGGTTTTTCCATTAACAAAATAATATTAAAGACATTTGACCACGTCCTAGAACGGATTTAATGCAGCGGTTTGAGAACAAAAGAGAAAATTCCAATTAGTATAGAAGGCAATGAACCGTCTTCAGAGCAAAAGAATTCAATTACTTGTAGTAAGTCTACAAAGATGCAACTACTTACATGAAACATAGATTTTACAGATAGATAATATAAAATGCAAATTTTACTCGTAGTCTATCTATTACGCCATTACAAACACATTTTCTATTAATAATAACAAGAAAATAAATTAATAAAGTACGTCAGTGACTGGTATTAACTAGGTGGACCAGGCCAAGTACCAATGCATTTTTATAATTAAAAACTTATAAACTTAATCCGACAAACCACACTTAGAGGCTTTTCCATCTAAATATACCTCAACGGAATTGGCCACTCGTTAGGTAATACCATCGGCTAAAAGAAAGAGACTTATAGATAACACGGTTTCGGGAGCTGTAAGACAATCCGTAAATGAAAAAAACAGGTGATGTTTTTTCTTGCAGCTTTGGATCAGTACATTGTTCAAGTTTTTTTCTTCAGGTTTTTTAATCACATTATTGGAAGTTAAATCAACGGAGGGGCCTATTATTAATGACTTTAGAGGTTCAGTTTTCTCGAAAGATTCACTATACACCGGCCGGACCACAGAACAGATAAGCAGGATCTCCCATGACACATGATATGATAATTCCTATAATATTTGTTTATGTCATAAAAAATCTATTGAAATATGTATGTGTCATAGAGAACAAACTTGTATCGAGTGACCTACTGATCAAATTGCAGTAGTTGTCAAATAGTCTGTGAACTGTGTGATTCAAAATGTCCTCGTAGTAAGATTACTTGTTGTAACTTAAATATATTAAATAATTAAATCCGCTCAGCCTTTTTGTTCTGGTATCCCATAATCCTAACAGGTTATGGGCCCAGACATACGGAAGAGTAAAGAAGGAAGAAAATAAATAAATTTGTCCAAATTAAATCAAAAAGAAAATTTGTCGTTCTACGCGTCGAGACGCCATTGTTGCAAAGTTGCAATTTGGTGTCAAAGCGTCGTCGGTTCTAACAAGCCGAACTTGCTGTGTTGAGTATAAAGATGGACAACAGAGGAGTTATTTTAAACGATGGAAATTGGCCAGCATGGCGTCTGCAGACCAGCATTATGTTGAAGGCGAGAAAATTATTTTCAATAGTAACAGATGAAGCGGAAAAAACTCAAAATGGCGAATGGGAAAGCAAAGATAGCAAAGCTCAAGAAATTATAGTTATGAGAGTGGAGGAGCACATTCTCACATACCTTGCGTCGTGTAGTTCAAGTTATGAAATGTGGGAGAAATTAAATACCCTATATGAGTCAAAATCAAAGGTTGGAGTACACTTGATTCAACAGAAGTTTTATAATGTAAAGTTCCAAGAGCCAATGGCTAAATTTATTGCCCAAGTTGAAGAGTTAGTAAATCAACTCAGATCATTAAAAGAGAAAATTTCAGAAAAAATGATAATTACTAAAATCTTAATGAGTTTGCCAGAAAGCTATAAACATTTTGTGTCTGCATGGGAATCTGTTTCTGAAGAAGAGCAAACCATGAAGAACTTAACAACAAGGCTATTAGTCGAAGAAGAGCGAAACAAAGGAACAGACTCGGAGATGTCAGCTGCTTTAGTTGCCCGAAAGAATATCAAGTCGGTGTCTAGATCTACATATAAAGGTTACAAGAACAGTGCGAGTTCAAGCTCATCAGAAGTCAATAATAAGTGTTTTGAGTGCGGTAAACCCGGTCATTTTAAAAATATGTGTCGTTTAAGAAAGTGTAATTTTTGTGGCAAGGTAGGTCACTTATTTAAGGACTGTAGAGCGAGAGAAAATAAGAAAGGTATACCTAAAGCTTATGTAATGCCAAACCTACTGTTGGGTAGTTATAATTTCATTCTAGATAGTGGTGCTAGTGAACATATGTGTAGGAACAGAGAGTTACTTACTGAATTTAAAAAATTACCCTATGAAAAATACATAACTATAGGAAATGGAAACAAATTGAAGGTGCACGGGGTAGGAAAAATTGAATGTCTTGCATTTAATGGGACCGATTATATACCTTCGGTTTTATATGATGTCTTGTTTGTACCGGAGCTCACTGTTAATTTGTTTTCAGCAGTATGCACTATTGATAAAGGGTATTGTATGGTATCTAAGGGGGAATATTGTAAAATATCTAAAAATAGAGAAGTGACATGTTTGGCTAGACGTAGTGGTCAATTATATATAATGGATTTTAAATTTAAACAATCTATGGCACTAAGTTGTTACAGTACTCTTTTAGAATGGCATCAGAAGCTTGCACACCAAAACTATGTACATGTTAAGAAAGTGTTAGATCAAAATAATATAAAATATGAAGGGCAGACAGAACAGTGTATTGCATGCTTGAAGGGAAAACAGCATAGATCTCCATTTAATCAGAGTTTTAATAGGGCAAATAAACCAGGGGAAGTTATTCACATGGATTTAGCAGGAAAAATGGAAGAAGAATCTTTAGGTGGGTCAAGGTATTTTTTATTGGTTAAGGATGATTATACTAGTTTCAGATTCATATATTTTTTAAAACATAAGTGGGAAACAAAGTCATGTATTGAAAATTTTATAATAACTTTTGAAAATGTGTCGGGATCTAGAGTAAAGATAGTAAGAACTGATAATGGAACAGAATTCTTAAATAGAGATGTGAAGAATTTATTTAACAGAAAGGGTATATTACATCAAACAACGGTAAGTTACACACCAGAGCAGAATGGTAGAGCGGAACGCGAGATGAGGACTATAGTGGAGTCAGCAAGAACAATGCTACAAGCGAAGGGACTGCCAAAAACATTATGGGCAGAAGCGGTAAGTTCAGCTGTTTATACTATCAATCGGACAGGCCCTACGGTAGTGAAGGACAAGACACCTTATGAACTTTTATATAAGAAAAGTTTTGACATTTCAACTCTGAAAGTGTTCGGAACTGAGGTCTACACTCATATACCAAAAGAGCGAAGGTTAAAATGGGATGCAAAAAGTAGAAAGGGGATATTTGTCGGGTATGGTATAGATTGCAAGGGATTCAGAGTATGGATACAGAATACAAAGAAAGTGGAAACATATAGAGATGTAATATTTGTAAATGAGAGTAAAAGTTGTGAAAAGTCTATTGAGAAAGAAATTAACACTGCTAAGAGATATAACCAATGCATGACATTGACAGAAGAACAGGAAGTGAACAATGAAGAAACAGATGATGAAGTAAAAGAAGATGAAGAAACAGATGAAGACGTAAAAGAAGATGAAGAAACAGATGATGAAGTAAAGGAAGACCAAAGATTTAATTCAGAAAAAGGAAATATTGAAGAAAAATTCTATGATGCGAATGAATCGGAAGAATTGCCGACCGAGGAGACCAACTTAAATGAAAATAGAAATGAAAGACCAAAAAGAGAAGTAAGAAAACCAAAATGGCTAGAAGAGTACAAGACAAGTTTTGTGGCGTTAAATGATGACTTAACTTATGAACAAGCCATAAGTAGTGAAGAATCAGAAAATTGGAAAGGGGCTATAGAAGAAGAGTTAGAAGCACTAAAGAGAAATAAAACTTGGATTGAGACAGAATTACCTAAAAATAAGAAGACTATTGAAACAAAGTGGGTGTTTAGAATGAAGAAAGGAGAAGATGAGAAACAAAAACAGTACAAGGCAAGGTTGGTTGTAAGAGGATTCCAACAGAAGGATAAATTTGACCAATCAGATATCTATGCACCAGTAGCAAAGTTACCAACACTAAGGATACTATTGGCTATTGCTAACAAATATAACTTATCAATTAACCAGATGGATGTAAAAAGTGCCTTCTTGTATGCCGAGATAACTGAAGATGTTTATTTAAAAATACCTGATGGACTGGAACAAACAGGAAAAGTTTTAAAACTACAGAAGTCTTTATATGGTCTGAAGAAGTCACCAAAGATGTGGAACAACAAATTTAATAATTTTATGATTCAGGAAGGGTTTATTCGGAGTAAATCAGATTATTGTTTGTACTACAAAGAAGGAAATCAAAAACTGTATATTTTATTATATGTGGATGACTTACTACTTATTGGAGATGATAAATATGAAATACAGAAAATAAAACAGTCATTAAAAAGAAATTTTGAAATGAAGGATTTGGAAGAAGTATCAACATATCTAGGCATAAACATTAAGCAAAAGAAAGGGGAAATACAACTAAGTCAGAAAAAATATTTAGAAGAATTGTTAGTAAAATATAAAATGGAAGAGTGTAAACCCATTGCAACCCCTATGGAGGTAGGGCTGCAGCTATCAATAGAATGTTCACCAGATGAGGAGTTAGTGAAGAGATGCCGCAGACTCATTGGTAGCCTTATGTATGCAATGTTGGGTACACGGCCAGATATTTGTTTTGCATTAAGTTTCTTAGCCAGATATCAAGCTTGTGCGAATCAAGACTTATGGAAAGCCTTAAAACGTATTCTGCGATATATAAAGGGCACCTTGGATTTCAAACTTATTTATAGAGCCGAAGAAGATACACCACTAATAGGGTATACAGATGCAGATTGGGCTGGGAGCAGAGAGGATAGAAAGTCAACTTCAGGATATGTATTAAAAGTATTTGGATGTACAGTATCTTGGTGTTGTGCAAAACAACAATGCGTTGCACTCTCTTCAACAGAGTCAGAATATATAGCTTTAGGAAAAGGGGTAGCCGAGGGGTGTTGGATAAGAAGTTTATTAAATGAAATAGGATTAGTTTGCCATAACTTAACTATATTCATAGATAACCAGTCTGCAATACACATTTCTAGAAACCCTGAACACCATAAGAGATTAAAACACATTGAGATCAAATATCACTTTATTAGAGACAAAGTTAATGAAGGAATTGTTTTATTGTTGTATATACAGTCTGAAAAACAATTGGCTGATATTTTTACTAAAAGCTTAAATAAAGAAAAGTTTCTAAAACTATGTTCAGGCATTGGGCTAGAATTATAAAATGTATATATATTTGTTTTAAGTATATAAAAATGATAGGTAGCAGATTTTAATTTAATTTATTATTTTTGTCATAGAGGTTATGTTTACATATTTTTTTTTTGTGTCAAAGAATATGTAAGGCAGATGTGCCATTTTAAATTTTTATTTGTCAAAGATTATGTAAGGTAGCAGATGTGCCTTTTAAAATTTTTATTTGTCAAAGATTATGTAAGGTAGCAGATGTGCCTATTAGAATTAATTTATATTTGTCAAAGATGTTGTATTTACAGATGTGCCTATTATGTTAGTGTTAAATAAAGTTTGTTTTCTTTGAGGAAGGGTATTGAAATATGTATGTGTCATAGAGAACAAACTTGTATCGAGTGACCTACTGATCAAATTGCAGTAGTTGTCAAATAGTCTGTGAACTGTGTGATTCAAAATGTCCTCGTAGTAAGATTACTTGTTGTAACTTAAATATATTAAATAATTAAATCCGCTCAGCCTTTTTGTTCTGGTATCCCATAATCCTAACAAAATCACTATCTGCTTAGACCTGCGGAATACAAATGGAAATGTCTGCGACATACAGACGGACATGACGGTAAATGTTAAGAGGCGTATTACAAAATAGCTTTCTGAAGAATTTTAAATATTCAAACCTGGATTTGATTTGGACTAGACAATATTATACTGTTTCCTATTATTAATGTTACTAAGTTACATTTCTTCTTGAGGGCAAAGAAATAAACGTACACGTTTTAATTGTTTATTGGAGTCATTTAAAAACATTTATATTATGAATATAGTACGTATACATATTATTATAAGAATCTTACTCTATTTATGAGAAAATTTTAATATTTCAGGATGTTTTATTTTAATGTACTTATATCTTGGATATTTGGCCAAAAAACGAAAAAGTAAACCGCAGTGTACAATAAGAATACATAACGGACATAATTTTTTTTTGTATATGGTGTTTGTTGTTAAAAATTTCCTTCTGACCGTTTTTGATTTGATATAACGACTTTCTGAAAAAGGTTGACAAAAGTAAATAATATTCGTTACATCTAATTCAGTAATTCAAGTTAATAGAAACCTTTTTAGTTTTCTAGTTCTCAGAATTGACAAAATATGTGAAAGGGGCCTTAAGTTTTTTTTTAAATTAAATTAAATTAAATTTCGCTATTTGGCTACGGATCCTTAAAATGTAACATGACTTACATAAAACAAGTAGATATGAAAATGTTTTTGAAAAAGCTCTGTTTTCCTAAAGCCTGTGTTAAATGTTTACCAGCTACGTTGTTTGAAGGAAATTTCGGGGGAAATCTCAATTTATTTAGCCAGTTGTTTATTAGATCCTCTCCGGCCCGAGAGCTAAGTCCAATTTAATTATTAATATGAGTTCCCAGTTGATGGCAAATCGAATGAATTACTCTAATTACGTGAACTGAAAATGTTTTAAAATAAATTTTCATTAAGGTTCATTTTATTCGTCATTAAAATCGTATAAAATAAATAAATAAAATCTTTGGAGCGAACTTTTATCAAGCGTTTTGATAAGAACTGCCGTATTATTGGATACCACACGTATTAGCACGTCTGTTATTGAACTGATATTGAATGGATGTATAAGATACTAGAGGTAGTCGATAGCCTAATTGGTAGGACGGTGGACTTGAAACCGGAGGTCCCGGGTTCGAATCCTGCCCCCTGCCAAAACGCTAAGCACCAATTTTCTTTAAGAATATGTGCTTAAATCGACTCCTCGTGTTTCGGAGGGCACGTAAAGCCGGCGTCCGGTCACCAACCCGCCTGCCAAGCGTGGTGACTATGGCAATTCCTCTCAATGAGCACCACTAAAAATGGTGTACTAGAGGGAGACCATGATCCAGCAGTGGATCTTAAAAAGTTGATGATGGTGATGATAAGATCTAGCGACCCGTCCCGGCTTCGCACGGGTAGCAAAGCTGATACTAAATACTACAGAATGTCTTTATAATAGATACAACGTTCACAGCTTTTTTGTCATTAGGCCGGTGCCGCCGCAACCGCTATGTCCCTGCATTTTAAATCTGTAATATCTTCGAAAATATTCATTTAAATTACATTCTGTAAAGGGCCATATTGATCTATAATAAATGCACAATGTATTTAACCCGCATCAAAATCCGTTGCGTAGTTTTAAAGATCTAAGCATACATAGGGACAGACAGACGGGAAGCGACTTTGTTTTATACTATATAGTGATCATGATACATTTAGGGACTGAATACAACCCCTGAATCTTAGCATACAAATTACACACACATATATATTTACGATCTTTGCGGTGTGGCCAGAGACACGAGTATCCGTGACCACTTTTTGCCAGTATAAATATGAACATATTAAACAGAACAAGTGGAATGCCTGTTGCTGCATTTAAAGGAGCTCAGTGCCACTTTACCAGACGAAAGTATCTGTTTTTAGAATAAGTTTCCTCTAAAGCACGAGAATTCAAAAAAATATATAAAGCACATATTCTTGAAGAAAATTGGTGCTGCATTTTTGGAACAAGCGTGACTTGACCCTGGGTCTCCCGTATTTAAAATCCAAGGTTTTACCAGTTATGCTACCGACCATTCTTTCTATACTAATATTATAAGGAGGTTTAGTTTGTAAGTTTGTATGTAGAGGGTAATATCTCAAACTACTGGACCGATTCTAAAAATTATTTCACGAATAGAAAGCTCGATATCCCTGAGTGACATAGGCTATATTTTTGTTCGAAAATATCAACAGGCGAAGCAGGGGGCTGAAAGCCAGTTTTATATAAATAGCAAAATATTATAACAAACATCGATTTGTGGAAAGTGTCTTCACATAAAATATGCCAATTAAATATTCAAATATATATGTATAGAATGAAAGTCATCAATGTAATTTGGCAGAAGCGTCGTTTTAAGCTCGGAGCGTCACGTTTTCTCGATCCCATCTGTCTCCAGGGAATCACCTACCTAAATGACACTGATTGTTATTACCGAAATGGGATAAAGGGGTCGAATAGCTAATAGTCTATTGGAATGACATAGAATTCTTATCTGAAATCGTCGTGACTGCGAAAAACAATACCAAAAATCGATAATAAATTACTGGAATACCTAAGTCATATGACTTTTTTATAATTTTAAATTAACGCGGTGATCTCAAAGTACCTCAACAGAACATCACTTGGTATCCTCAAAAAATATCATCTTCATTTTTTAGGATTGGTACTAGATTACACAGCCTACAGGGTATCTTGTTTATAGCTAGAAAAAAAATAAAAAATGAGAAAATTTAAACTAAATCACCACTCCCAGGAGACATCCCAGGAAAACCCAGTAATAGGTTCCCATTGTCTCATTTTAAATACGGAACCCTTAAAAAACAAGCAAGCAAACTTAGAAGTTATCAATTCGATTCCCAGTTAGTAAACATTTTAAAAGTTAAACATTTTCCCTTGCAAAGTGTTAAAACTTCGCCTTTAAACCATCTAAAGGCTTACGTCCGGTCGTATTTTGAAATACTTAAACTAAACAGCGACGGCATAAAAACTCTACGGGATATAAAATAAAGTACGCCCAAGTTTCTACTGCCACATGCAACCTTTTAACAATTCATTTATTCATCAAAGTACTTGTTGACTAAAATGTTGATATAGAGATTTTAAAAATAAACAATAAGAATAGATTTTTTCTTCTTCTTTTTTTTTTGCTCAACGAATCAGCATCGCGATTTAGCGGGTAAATGCAGCCAGTATTCTTGCCATTATTCCACGCGGACCTGGTTTATTTAGTTATTTTTAATGTTTAGATTAATTGTTAAGATTTTTCAGATTCGGTGCGCGGTACAAAATAACTTTCACTATATTATTATGAAATAAAATCCCTCGCCGTCTATCTCAATCTCTGCGTGTCTGTCTGCCTTTAGGTAGCTTGTATATATTTGTTTTATATTTGTATATACTAGCGGTTGCCCGTGACTTCATACGTGTTTTATAGGATTATTGACGTAATTTATGTTTTATTTTTACCCCTGTAGTTGCCCCGTGAGTAAAAAATTCGAAAACGTATATATTTATTATAGATATTCCCGCCCCCGTGAAAATTTTTGAATTGCGAAACAATTTCCCGAAAATTTATTTTGAAAAATCTTTAAACACGTATTTTTAACCGATTTCGAGAAAGGAGAAGAGAGGTTATGTAGGTATGTATGAACCCCGATTACTCTATATTACTATATTATGAACTGTTTTTGATGATTTCTTTTGTAATTGACAGATAATTCCTCCGGATTGGTCTTATTTTTTTCTCATAAAAATTGGTTGACTGGTTTTTCAGAAATTTTGAAACATTTGTTTGTATGTAGAGTGTATAATCTCTGGAACTACCGACTAGACTAAATAATTTATAGTTGCACGTATCCACACTGCAGTGTCCTAAGTGTGGTGCTAAGTGTGATTAAAATATAAAAGAAACATTTTTATTATCTACCCAGGCAGTTGAAAATGCTTTTTGTGAGATTATTTTGAAAATATAATAAAATCTGTTTTAAGAAAGGACTAACTTAATTATGTTACCTATCTGAAACTACTCTAAAACTAGGGTTGCCAGCCGTCCGGATAAAGCTGGACATTGTTAGACTTTACGCTTGTCTGACCGAATTAGACGGTGTCAAGCTATTTGTGCAAATTCAAATTTAAAAAAAAAAAAGCAATTCCACTTTTAAGTGTTAAAACTATGTATTGTATATATTATATATAGATAATTATTTTTGAAGTGAAAACTTCTTTAGGCGTGTTGAGCGATTTTTGGTTGGGGAAAATCTTATGGGTTCGCGACATGCTCTCAGCATAAAGGCCGCCGAGAATCCTCGACATGAAAATGTGCGGACAGGAATTTGTGTACTGGCTTCCAATTGCTGGGTCAGGCATTTTGGCTGCGCATTTCTGGCCGGCAATTCTCGGTCCGAACCGAGATTTTTTTATGTTAAAAATGCTCAGTAGATGGCTTTATTATACATAGAAATAAAAACCCACTGTTATTCATAGTTTT
Source organism: Nemapogon koenigi (assembly GCA_963924495.1). NCBI lineage: Eukaryota > Metazoa > Arthropoda > Insecta > Lepidoptera > Tineidae > Nemapogon > Nemapogon koenigi. The sequence continues at coordinate 8,378,377 of OZ004646.1, forward strand.
AAGTTTTCATGTCCCCATGACTGCCTATGCCTTTTTTTATACTTAGTTTTTAACAATACCCGGCTTTGTTATACAAATATCCGGCCAAATGACTGGTAATCCGTCTTCTGTTTTTTAGTTCTGGCAACCCTGTCCAAAACAACACAAATAACGTGGGCCGTTCGCAGCATAAGGTCGGTTTTGTCTAGTATCATAATTTGTAAACGCGGTTTCAAGTCTCACTCGGGCCAAAAATGCTAAGCACCAATTTTCTACAAGATATAATCGACTTCTCGAACTTCGCAGGGCATGTAATCTTCTAAAAAAACATATTATTACATCTGTTAAAGAGTACCTTATTAAATTACGAGGTAATGCAGCCAGTATTCTTACCATTATTCCACGCGGACTTGGTTTACTTAGTTATATTTAATGTTTTTTATGTGGTTGTGTTATTTAAAATCGAGAAAATTTGTGAGGATGGATAGGTGTTTGTTACTCCTTCAAGCAAAAACTACTGGACGAATTTTGATGAAACTTTACAATGTTCTAGCAGCTAGAATCTAGCTTATAGAAGTGGCAATAAACACAACAATCCAACGACTGTGAGTAAAAGGAATATCCCCAATACATGTTGCTGGAAAGTTGTATATATGCCATTGTATTAAATATTTTCAACCCGTGCGAAGCCAGGGGCGTGGTCACTAGTATTATATAATATCCCACTAATATTATAAACGTGAAAGTTTGTATGGATGTATGTATGTTTGTTACTCAATCACGACGGAGCGGCTGAACGGATCTAGATGAAATTCGGCACAGAGATAGATTAAAGTCTGGAATAGCACATAGGCTACTTTTTATCCCGGAAAAATGTATGGTTCCCGTGGGATAGATTTGTTTTTGTTTTTTACGGGATCAGCATGATTTCTTGTATAGTGGTAGTTTAGGGGTCAGAGAATGACATATACTACATTTTATACCGCGAAAGCAGGCGGGGGATGGGCAAATTACAGCCACGGGATTATTTCTTTTTGGATCTATTTCCACGCAGGTGAAACCGCGGACAGAAGCTTGTTATATAATAAATTTAAATACATATGTACTTTAGAAAAAAGCAGTACTTAACCTACATCTTATCATAACTTTGGTCACCGAGTTACCGTCTAACTAAATGTCGACCCTGCTAATGATACCATCGCATGTTTACATTTCTCTTTCCTACATGTTCTACATATAAATATATCATACAAAGTTTTGTTCAGTAATCAATATGAATATCCATTAAATTTTCTGATAGGTATGTCCGTTTGTTATTGATTTTAAACTAACTTTTATTTTCTTTTTTTACGACTCCCGGAGCCGTGTTATCGGTCCCAGGGAAGACCAAGTCTCCCTCTTTTAGCCGATGGTAATTGTGAGGCTATACCTAACGAGTGGCCAGTTCTGTTGAGGTATATTTAGATGGAAAAGCCTCTAACTAAATGTGGTTTTTCGGATTATGTTATTATGGCCGGGATCCAGGATTTAACCCGAGATAACACTTTGATTAAATTCCTTAGTTAGATAAATGAATTATATTTATTATCTGTAGGTACTGATAGCACTGTACTGGTGATAATATGGTATATTTAGGTGAGTAATGAAATGGAAGGAGTACGTACCAATACGCCTGTTCTTCTCTTATAAGCCAGGTGGCTATTAATCTGTGTAGTGTCTGCCGACGTGGAGCCTTACTTTTAAGATATAATTATTTTATATAATTATAAAAAAAATTAAAAAAGAAGTGTATAAATAAATGTGTATGTATGTAAATTTTGACAAAGTGAATTTGTAAATTCAGAGATTCAACTAGATTTTTTCAGTAGCACTTCTAAATAATTCAGCGGAGTAAAGAAAACCGCAAGATTGTTGTGGCGCCGGGTATCCGCGAGCTCAGAGAGCATGCGGTCGGGTCATAGGGAGCACCCATTAGTTTCAGACCGCTCTGTCTACAATATCTTCCATAGGTATAACAATATGTACAAAGGAATATCCTATATAACTAATACTTTAAATGCGAAAGTTTTATTGTTTGTCCTTCTTTAACGTCAAGACGGAACAACGGATCGACGTGTATATTTGCGGGGCTGGAGAGTGATAGTAAAACCCGGGAAAATTTAATTTTTGATAAACACTTTTCTACTCGTGCTTAGCCGTAGTGGGCTATATTTCTCCTGAATTATGATATGATATCATAATACAACATACAAAAAAAGGCATAGGCAATCATGAGGACTGTCGACAGAACTGAAAACTTAAAAGTATCTAGCGCGCTCTTGAAGAAGTTTTCAATAAAAAAAAATTATGACCGGCCAGAAATGCCCGACCCAGGCATGTGGAAGCCAGTACACGAATTCCTGAGATTTCAGCCTACCAAATATAGCTCAACGCGCCTTAAGAAGTTTTACTGTAATAACAAAAATACTACGAATAATAGCAAAAATAACACAAGTATGTAATAATATAAAATATAATTTGGAATGAGAGCATACCTACCTTCCTAAGTTCTAAGTACCTACCTACCTACCAATTTTCAAAAAAGATCCCAAAGACAAACTTCAAAAAGACAGCTCAATCTTACTTAATGCGTCCAATTAAAATTAATAAAAGGAAAAGTCCAAAGGAACAGAATATAAGGGAGGGTAGGAAGGGAAATTATGTATAATAATATCTATACCTACTAATATTACAAAGACGGCATATGAGTTTGTTTTCTTGTAATACGTTGTTTGTTTGTAATGAAAGAACAAATATTTGAATCGGGCGGGAATCGAACTAATAATATAACAAATGCCAAAGTGTGTGTGTTAGTTTGTTTGTCTTTCTTTCACGTCAAACAGAGCAACGGATCGACGTTATTTTTTGCTCAGAGATATATACCTACATATACAAATATATATTTATATGTTTCCGATTAGGAAATGCAGAAATACTAAGAAACAAGTTTTTTAAGATTTAAAAATATTTTTATAGACGATGTTGTAATGTCGGCTCTAAAATTAAACAAAGCTCTATAATGGTGGTCTACTCATATTGTGGCATCTCAAAGCCGTCCAACTTCCTATCAAAATATACAAAAGGCGTTGGTTGAAGCAGAAAAGAAAATGTACAAATCCTTTCCATTTTATACCAAGATTAAATGTTTATTTTGTTTAGAACTACAAAGTATTGTAGTTTTTTGTGAAAAGTTATTACATTTTCAGAATATTATTATATTACTTAAAAACCGAATCCAATGGACAACATTTCATTTTTTTAATCACCCATTTTTATTACTTTTGTAACTTATGTGGTATATTCCACGGCCGTGTGACCGCTAGATATATACCACGAGCTAACGTGGCAGGTATCCTACGTGGTAAGTATCAATTAAAGATGGTACTCTGGACTATCAATATATTCACCACGAAGTCTACCCGCTTGCCTAGACAGTGCCACTGTACTTAATTAACGCGCCTAGCTATGCTATTGAGCTACGGTGACGTGTTGCACCTAATATGCGTACGTCCGGTCGCCACGAGTGCTATGTCGTAACTGGTCACCGTCCTGCGTGTGAGTGTCCGCCCGGTGACCTAATTATCTACCTGTACGGCCTAGCCGTTACACTACTTCCCCCCTACGATTGAGAGAAAGTGTCCTAAAATGTCCTAAATACAAATAACATTATCGTGAGCAACTGTCTAGCAAGCAGGTTACACATAAAAAACATAAACACAATTATCAAAAATAACATAAGCAGTTCTTAAGTGCTAACATTTTCATACATAATATCCTTAAACACAGTAATTACAAAATCCTAAAACATATATAAATTTACCATAATTCGAGAGAGAAAATAATGTACAATTATTAATTTCTCCGACTGTACTTAGGTATGCAATGAAGTGCGTCATGCGTCATGCTATAAAAATGTTCAACGTTGCATTTTCTAAAGATGCGTTCTCTCACGATTGTAGAACATGACTCCTGTGCTTAAAATTGATGAACGTGATTTTCTTATATAGTCGGTATATCGCGTTATCAAAATACTTTGCTATTTCCGGATAAGTTTCTCTCCTATAAAAATGAAATCGATTTCTTTCTATATTCATTTATATTTACAACTTACATGTCAACGTTATTATCGATAAGTTATCTAAAAAAAAAACTGTACACTTGCTAAAATGGGAGGTACAAGCAGTAAGGAGCAGTCCTCGATGACACAAGAAAACAAGATCGCTATTGACGTGGATGGTCTGCACGAAAGACTGTCCCTAATACATGGAAACTCTCAGGAGCTCAAGTTGTTCTCCATTGTGCTGCTCGCCCTACTGATGCTGTGCCTGTGCCTATACCTGGTGAGAGGACTTTCCGACACTATCTCTAATCGTCTTCGAAAAATAATAACGAAGAGTCAACCCAATTTGAACGTTGTTGTATAATCATTAAATTCCATTTTCTCAAATTACAATGTTAAAACTTACTTTGTCTTTTATTTTGTTACTTGATTCCCTGACTATTTTGCGTTCTTGCTTGGCAATGCAACTTTAGCATTTTATAATATACATTATTGCATTTTATTATTTACCGATTCTGTTGATTTAGTGTTCTTTGTCGGCTAAAACAACATACCATTGGAATACCTTAGTTCGCTATAAAAATAAAAGTTTAATGTTACACGATATTATTCAACAACAAATTACGTAATTACATGCATAGGTAAAAATATAAAACACACATTCATTTACAATTAACAAATAGCAAAACCGTAACCTAATTTGATATCTTATCTCTAGAATAGGTGTAGGGTATTAATGCTTTCTGGATGTGACATTTTTTACTCTTGAATGTTTCTTGGGTGGCCTGACAACGCGTCCACTCCTAGTTATTATTTGGGGTGTCGGTTCTATAGCGACCTTTTGTGTTTTTGAGGTGGGTAGAGGTTTCACCTTTTCTGATTCCGAGGTGTGCCCAGTGGTCACCTTTTCTGAGTCTGAGGTAGGCCGTGTGGTCACCTTTTCTGAGTCGCTGTCAGCCAAAACGTACGCGGGTTTCAATCTGTCAATCGAGATGCAAACCTTTCTATCCGCTAACTGTATTTGAAATACCTTAGGAGTTCTATCCAGTACCAAAAATGGTCCGTCGTAAGGGGCTTTTAGAGATCGTTTTACTTTGTCATCCCTAACAAAGACGTGAGAACAGGTCTGCAGATCTTTATGCACGAACAAAGTACGCGATGTCCGTGTTTCTATAGGTAACGATTTGCAGTTTCTGATGGCGCTGCGAATTTTCTCTATGACATCATAGTCGGAAGAAATAACTTCGCTGTCTGGAGTGTAAAAATCTCCGGGCAGGCGAAGCGTCTTGCCGAACGTCATTTCTGCGGCACTTACGTTGGTGTCGTTTCTGCTCACTGCGCGTAGGCCTAACATGACAGTTGGCAACTCGTCAACCCAAGATGTGGCGGAGTCCAACTTAGCCATTAGCGCTGCCTTTAAGGAGCGGTGCCATCTTTCAACCAGTCCATTACTCTGCGGATGGTATGGGGTTGTCCGATGCTTGCTAATACCCATCAACTTTGTTAACTCAGTGAAAAGGTTACTCTCAAACTGTCTACCTTGATCACTGGTTAATCGAATAGGTGTACCGTACCTAACAATCCAACCTTCGTAAACCACTTTCGCAACTTTATCTGCCGTTATTTCAGTGACCGGGAAAGCCTCTGGCCATCTAGTTCCGCGGTCTATCATCGTAACGCAGTATCTGTAACCGTCTTGCGAAATACGAAGCGGACCGACGATGTCTATGTGGACATGTTCAAATCGTCCCGCCTTTTCAAAACTTTCTAGCTTGGATATGGAATGTCGAGTTATTTTCGACCGCTGGCACTCAGTGCACGACTTGGCAAAAGTACCTACATCGTGATTCATACTAGGCCAGACATATCTTTCTTGGATCAATTTTCGGGTCGCGCGAATGCCTGGGTGACTAACATTGTGTACATTGTCGAAAACTAACTTACGGAACCCTGAGGTTATAAAAGGTCTAATCCGATTCTGAGAAACCTCACAGTAAATGTACTTCTCTATTTCAGGCATAAAAATTCGCTTTAATTGCAGAGACGAATTATCTTTGCTCAATAATCGAGATAACTCCGCGTCTGTTTCCTGTGCGGTCGCTAATTCCAAGTAATTCAAGGCACTAGGTAGCGAAACCGTTTCAATTCGAGATAACGAGTCTGCGATGTTGTTATCTTTGCCACTTAGATGACGAATATCCGTTGTAAATTCACTAATGAATAACAACTGATTTGTGCGACGGGGAATTTCTTTGTTACTGCCTACCTTATTAAACGCGTGTATTAACGGTTTGTGGTCAGTAAAAATTATGAGAGGTCGGCCTTCAAAACTTTTTCGAAAATATATAGTAGCGGCGTATATGGCTAAAAGTTCGCGGTCATACGCGCTATATTTTTGTTGACGCTCTGTTAATTTCTTTGAAAAATACCCGATTGGTTTCCAATGTCCACTTTCCTTTTGTTGTAACACGGCGCCGATTCCGAAGTTTGATGCGTCCGTGAATAGGGCTAAAGTACCGTCGGACCTAGGATAAGACAACATCGCGGCGTTTTTAAGACTTTCTTTGCATTTAACAAACGATTCAGTAGTCTCCGATGTCCATTCTATTTTTGTCCTATCATTCTTTTTAGAACCGTGAAGGTAGCTACATAACGGGGCTTGTTGCGTGGCAGCATTAGGTAAATGGAATCGGTAAAAATTCACCATACCTAAAAACTTCCGCAAGTCCTTGACTGTTTCGGGTCGGGGATATTCTGAGATCGCCCGGACTTTCTCTTGTAGTGGCCTTAAGCCATCAGTGGACACTTCATGTCCTAAAAACTCAATTTGTGGTTCACCGAAACGACACTTATTCAAGTTAATCGTTATTCCGTATTTGTTTAACCGTTCGAATACTTCGCGGAGATGCATTTTGTGCTGCTCTTGAGAGTCGCTAGCGATCAAAATGTCATCTATGTACACAAAAACAAAGGGTAATTCTTGTAAAACCGTGTGCGACATGAATCTTTGGAACGTTTGTGCGGCATTCCGTAGGCCGAACGTCATTCTAGGAAACTCGAATAATCCGAACGGAGTGATTATTGCGGTTTTTTCTATATCCTGGCTAGCCACAGGAATATTGTGATACGCGCGGTTTACGTCTAGACACGAGAACACTTTCTTATTTGCTAATAGATAAGTAAAGTCATGTAGTCTCGGTATCGGATACTTGTCGGGTGTGGAAATAAAGTTCAACTTTCGGTAGTCGCCGTTCTTTTTGGGCACTACATGCAACGGACTAGCCCAAGGGCTCTTGGAGGGTCTGCATATACCTAGCTCCATCATCGTCTGGAACTCTTTTCGTACCGCCTTGTACCTTCCTGGGGGTAGAGGTCGGGCCCTAGCAAAAACCGGGGGTCCTTTTGTCTCTATGTGGTGAAGGATCGCATGCTTCGGCGTATCCTTATACGTTGCCGGTTTCAGTAGGTCCGGAAATTTCTCAAGGATGGCGTGAAATTCATTGTTCACGTCTACAGACCTAATACTCGTTAGCGTGTTGTCGCTGACCAAACTGCCTATCGTACCAAGCATAGTCAGTTTGTCGATCAGTTTCTTGGCATTAATGTCAACCACTAACCTGTGATACCCGAGGAAGTCCGCTCCCAAGATCGGTTGGTTGACGTCGGCAACCACAAATGTCCACCGATACGGTCTCCTCAGTCTTAATGCTAACACAAGTGTCTTAGAACCATAAGTTTTTATAGGCGTATTGTTCGCGGCGTATAATGTAACGTCACTATCACTCACACTAACACTTTTTACACACTTTCTGGGTAGCACCGAAACACTGGCTCCTGTGTCTACGAGGAACCGTAGACCGCTAGTGATGTCGGTGACCTGGAGTCGTGGGCAGGCTGTTGCTGTGCAGACGCCCTCTGTTTGCTGCACCTCAACTAGTTTCCCTGCTGGTTGGGACTCTTCCACGCGCAGGGCTGCTGGCACTTCCTCGCCTTGCCCTTGTACCTATAGTGGAAGGTGCACAGCCAGTCTGGGCTGTCCTGCGTCCGCCTGGGTGTGTTACTGCGTCGTCGATGTATTGATTGGTACCTGTTTCCCTGGCGCCGATTTCCCCACGACTCTACCCTGCTCAACCTCGCCGTTATCTTATTAATCGCCTTCATGATAGGGGCGTCGGCGTCGGGGGTCGATTGCTGGAGGCGGTCTTGTACAGCCTCTATCCGCGGGGGTGCCTGCGTCTCCATGACCTTGTCAGCTATGGAGGCCAGGGTCGTGAGGTCTTTCGTGTTGGCCACGGCTAACACGGCTCGAACGGCGGCGGGAAGGTGGTTCTGCCACAACAGCAGCAGTGTGTCGTCCACTATCTTCCCGCGCGCCAGGTCCCGCATCCGGCGAAGGAGCTGCGAGGGGCGCTGGTCCCCTAGCTCCATCTCGCCTATCAGCTTCTGCACCTGGCGGTTCTCGCTCTCTTCGTAGATCATCAATAGGCGCTCCTTGATGGCCACGTACTTCTCCGTCGGCGGCGGTGCTAACAAAATGTCTGTCACCTGCGATACCGCCGCTTTGTCCAATTTTGTGACGACGAGATGGTACTTAGCGTCGTCCCCTAGCTTTTGTGGCCGAATTATTGCTTCGAATTGGACAAACCAGACTCGGGGCTGATCCGTCCAGAAGCCGGGTATCCTGGCCGCGACTGTGATTGCGGCCATGTCCTTGCTGTCCTCGTCAGCTGTCGTGGGAACAGAAGGTCCCGCTGCGGCTTCCGTCATTATTAAAAAGTTCACACACAATGACACAATAAAACCAAATGTACAATAAAAAGTTAAAACACAAAAAAACTGTAAGTACTATGACACTAATATACACAAACAAAGTTCATAAAGTTCACAAAACACGCGACGTGTGTGGCCTTGCGCGCACACTATAACGGCGGTTTTGCGACGTCGTTGGGTCACCAATGTAACTTATGTGGTATATTCCACGGCCGTGTGACCGCTAGATATATACCACGAGCTAACGTGGCAGGTATCCTACGTGGTAAGTATCAATTAAAGATGGTACTCTGGACTATCAATATATTCACCACGAAGTCTACCCGCTTGCCTAGACAGTGCCACTGTACTTAATTAACGCGCCTAGCTATGCTATTGAGCTACGGTGACGTGTTGCACCTAATATGCGTACGTCCGGTCGCCATGAGTGCTATGTCGTAACTGGTCACCGTCCTGCGTGTGAGTGTCCGCCCGGTGACCTAATTATCTACCTGTACGGCCTAGCCGTTACACTTTAATTAAAAATATATTAAAAAATAAGTTACACGTATTTTTGTATTTTATTTTTGGTTGAGTTTTTATATTTTTAATTTAATTATGAATTTTTATAAATTCTGAGGACTTATAAACTAAAAACCTTAGCTAGGACTAAAATTAAGAAATATAAACTGTCACCCAAAGAAAGTGACTGATAGTGTCAGTCAAGCCACAGAGTAAACGTTATAGAAATGCAAAGAGTATAATATACCGTGTTCCAAATAGGTGTTGCCGTAGCCGGAACTCAAATCGCCTACAACATTATTCATAATGTATATAATAATACTAGCTTTTGTCCGCGGTTTCACTCGTAAATATATTTCCTGTGATAGCCCATTCGAAACTAGCAAAACTTCCAAAAAATATTATATAAAAGAAGTATTTTTATAATATTATTTAAAGAATAATTATTAATTTAGCTTCAAATGGAATAAAAATGGGTAAAATTAATAGAAGGCAACACCTGAGTTCAATAACTAACAACTCTGCCAACAGACATTAGTATTTTTAAATTAGAGGGTTAGCACAGATTAGGGCACCTATTAATCCTCATTTTTCAATATTTCAGTATTTTTAAAATAACTCGAAAATTAAAGGATATAAAAATAAAAAAAAAGGAAAAATAAGCTTTCTAGCATGTAATCTCCAAACGGTTTTCGAATTTTGGTACCTTACGAAAAATGAAATGTTGTCCATTGTCATAAAAAAATTGGGAACGCTTAGAAGGAATACTTTTGAATAAAATATAAATCATTAAAATCGGTACATAAATCGCGGTGATATGGATAAATTACTAAATTGCTGAAAAACTGCTAAACCAATTTTCATTATATATCAGTAACATTATTATCAAGAGATAGTTCTTTCAATAAAACAATTGTCCATTGATATCGGTTTATATTTCATCGAGGTACATGTTTCGAAAATTAAATTTTCAAAATTCCTGAGAAAAAACTTTGGGAAAAAAAATGGGACCATTTCGGAAGAATTCTCTATTGATCAAAAAAGAAAGCATCCAAATCGGTTTACAATTGATGAAATGGACCGTGATCATGCATAAAAAATATATACAATTGAGAATTTAATTGAGAAGTCCTCTTCTGTTTGAAGACGTTTATAAATGAAAAGTTCCTATAGACCTGTCATTTTTCTTTAACAACAGGTGGATGTAGGCCATTGTAGTATATCTGCTGTCATGCGCACTAGAAAAAAATTAAGAGACTTTCTCTAAAGTTATTACCCATCTTCCCCCGAGAAAATCTAATTATATCAAAAATACCTACAAAAATTTCACTCCAACACAAGATAAAAATATGATGAAAATTCAGGTATGGTCCCAGCCAGTTAATGTTCATGAATAAAACATTTTAAAAGAACTGAACATTGTTTTCCACCGATATCTTGAGGGCAAAGATCTCGCAGAACAAAATTAGGGTCGCGTCAAGAATATTCCATTTTTCTAAATATAAAATGAACCTTTTGTGATTTTTCAAACAGAGATTTAAATGCTAAACGTATTTATTTAAACACTGTGTTTGCACACCTTTTTAACGCGTTAATGTTCTTTTATTTGATCTCGCAATTTGAAGGAAACTTTCTGGGAACGCTAAAGATATTTCATTTATTAAATCTTGTGAGTTCCTGAAAAATATCTGGAACTCGTTAAAAGCTTTCTTTTGTTCCCAAAAAAGCAATTTTACTAGAAATACTTGGCATTTAGAAGTACACAAGTACTTTAATTTTCATTAATTGAGTTATTTATTCGTTTACGACGATAAAGGAAATAGAGTATAAAATCCACTTGTATCTTAAATCCAATAATGTTCAATCTTTAGGTATGTATTATTTCTCAAGAGTGTTTTTTGTCGGTATTTCCCATTTTGAAGATTATTTTCGCCTCTAAGGACGAAAAATAAATAAACAAATCGAAATTGTTTCTTTTAAAATTAGACTAATGTATGAACTTTGTAAAAGACGCCATCTGTTGGAGATCAGTTGAACTAACGGTGCGAACTAATGCACGTCAAGAAATTATATATTTTTATATGCGCCAGTGGCCGAGAAGTAAATAACTGATAAAGTGTAACAGAGGGAGAAAAAACGTATTATAACATGATTAAATTACGTTTATTAGCAAGGCCGTTGAGGTATTTTGAGATAGAGAGGTCTTTTAAATATGTCGGATTATGTAAATATTAAGTTTTATCTAAAAATGCATTGGTGGATTATGTGGGGAATGCCTGTGCATTTATTACCACTAGGCCACCGGCGCATTAAATAGTGACAAACCATAATAAAACTAAACAGTTATTCAACTTCGTTGTATAGTATAATATTAACATTATATTTTCTTTCTTTCCAGGTATATATTCCTCGCCATCTACACAGCCGAAATGATAATCAAATGTATAGCTAAAGGTTTCATATTAAATAAGTACACATACTTACGGAATCCATGGAATTGGTTAGATTTCGTTGTAATAACTTCTGGGTACGCGACCATCGGTATGGAAGTTGGAAATTTGGCTGGTTTGAGAACATTTCGTGTGTTAAGAGCTTTGAAGACTGTCTCCATAATGCCTGGTAATTACATTCTACTTTTCATAACTAGCTTTTAGTAACTAGCAACTAAGACGAATTGTATAATAATTCCTAAAGTAGCCCACGCACTGGTCCGTTATCTCACAGAAAATTTTCGGTCGGCCGCCGTATGAACGAGATTAAACACATGCCACACATTAGCAATGTAAATCATACGATCTAGATCACATGCAATTCACTCACCCACACAGACACACAAGATTCGTTAAACAAAGGCATGTGGATATGTGTGTGTGACAGATCGTTCCGGCCATCGAAATCAACCACAAAAACAACGATTTGAAAACGGATGGTGGGCCGCACGTACAAGAATTGTACGAGTCTGTGGTCGATTTCGGTGGACCGTATGGCGGCGCGCCGGCGATTGGACGAACACCCCAAGCAAACATCTAATGAATTAAAAAATAACATAAATAAAACAGTTTTTGATGATATTGCCGCTTTGATCTACACTAGAAATGTCATGTATTTGCGTGCAATTAGAAAACTGGGTTCAGTGTTTGCAATTTGCGCCCAGTTATTCTAGGGAAATTAACGACTCGCGACTGTTGTTAGTTGTACATTTTTAGATGTATTTAATAAGGTCTCCCTTATCTGTTAATTTTCATAAGAAGTGCGTTAATCAGGCCGTGGGAACCTGCGATCGCCCGTCATCGCCCGTCCGATCCGTAGGGAGTGAGTTAGTTCAAAGACGCGGCGTCTTTCAGTATATTTTTTTCCATATCATTGCCAGGCCGCGAAAGGCCTCTACAGACGTTTAAAAAAATCTGTTGTCTTCCGTTGGATACCCTGGGGGCGTTAATACGATTCTCCTGTAAGCGAATAGCACCCAAAAATATGGCAAAAATGTAACGATTCTTTCATGGAAATGTACTTTAAATTGTATATAATATGAGATTTAACACCCGTAATGTAGATTGCTGTAAGGTAATTTAGCAATTTTCAACGGTTATCGACTGTAAACGCCCGCCCAGAGGTTTCATTGGAGAACGCTGTACTTCCTCTGGCATTTTAACTTGTGTTTATTTGACGGAAAATCTTTTTATAGCTTTTCATATGTATGCAAAATGTTTGGTGCAATTTTATGTTGATATTTATTTCGGCAAGTGAATAATGTTGATTTTATGACAACTAACTGCCAGAATTCACACGTGGATTTTTTTGAAATGTGAAAATAATATCAATTTTGGCTCATTACAGGTTTTATGTGAAAACATTGCTATTTATATTATCGGCATGGATTTTCTTAATCTTTTTTGACCACATAAAATTTCGTCGAAAATAATTATTTGATAAATATTTAATTTTAAAAAAATATATCAAAATCAAGTAGGTAGCTTACTTTTGCCTTAGATTTCAAATTTAAATCCTAAAGTCCTTAAATTTCGATGCGACGACATATCAGACAACTTATTTAAACACAATTCAAATTCAATAAAAATATCGCTACTGACGGCCATTGCAACGAAAATTAACTCAGGATTTAAGAATTAGGATTGAAATTTATCCCCCTGTGCTCTGTTTAGAAATGATGCACCACAGCTAATATTTTAAAAACCAAATTTAAAAAAACAGCAGTATAAAAACACCTACCTACATGTATCAGAATCTAAAATCACATCATCAGGAAGGTGTAACATGCATTAGTGAGTCAGCAAACGTTGTAGCGGAGATAAAATCTTTAACGAGCGCACGGAACATTTCAAACCCGGATACTTTTTACAGAAGGATTGAGGGTTTCGCGTCATTAAGCCTCTCTGTTTGCTAATTGGTTTTCCTTTGTAAGGTTAATTTAGTTGAATATTTATCAGAAAGTACTCGTATCCAACGGAATAGATCAGGTTCTATTTCATTCGAATCCATCAATTAATTTTATTTTACCTAATCCTCTAGTCGGTCCTTCATTACTAAGAATCGTGACTCTGACTCATCAGCTTCTCCACAATTATCTTCCTCCACTCTGCCTGATGAAGGGCTGCGGTAATAGATGTGTCCAGGTTTAGGGCTTCGTCCATCCTGCCCATCTGCACCATAAGCTTTTTCCAAGTTGTTGTCATATGTTCGAAATACCTACTGCAGAACTAGTCTTATGCACGCAGTGGAGAGCCGTGGCTTAGACATGATGATCAGCTTTAACAGTATGGATATGTGTGTCGTGCGACCCAAGGTAGACGCAGCATATGACGCTAACACCATGATATCTCAAATGCATCCATTCTCTGCTGTCACCAGCTCGAACCGAACAAAATAAGTTTCGGAACGGCTGATTTTTTTATTAAATAAGTACAATATGAAGTATATATTTACATAAGGAGTCGATAGCCTATTTGGTAGAGCGTCGACTTGAAAACGGGAGGTCCCGGGTTCAGTTCCTGCTCGTGCCAAAAATGCTATCATGCAATGCATCAATTTTCTTAAAGAATATGTGTTTTAATCGGCTCCTCGTGCCTCGGAGGGCAGGTAAAGCGGGCGTCTACACTTCTTCTAAAAATAACAGATATTTACGTCTGTTAAAGAAGTGACACATCTAGGTCCATTAAGTGCAGCAACAGGCTTGTCACCAGTTCTGTTCTGCCACACCGCAACTCGCAAGGTATAACAAGCAGTGAAGGTTTTTTTTGTATGTATTCACAATGATATCTGTTTTATCTCGATATTTTAAAGGGAATTATTAAGTAGAATAATAGCATTATTTAACCCATTAAACAATATTGTACATTAATTAATGAATACATTGTAATCCTAGTTTAACGAGATTGGTTAATTAAGTTCAATGCAAATAGGCTTACAGTAAATTGAATTTAGTATAAGCACGTAAGATTACTTACAATTAGTAAGACTTAGTTGCACCATTTACTTGGTTGGTTGTCTGTCTGTATGACTCCGTTAAAATCTCGATATACTAAACGAATTCAGATAAGGTTTTGTATCTATCTATCTATCTATCTATCATCACGCCTTTCATCCCAAGAGGGGTAGGTAGAGACAATGAAATGCCATTTGTTACGATCCTGACATATCTCTTTCGCTTCTTTTAATATTCATCATTCCTTTCAAACATGCTCGTCGATTGTGTGTACTTTTAATATTTCCAACGATCAATATATTTTTATAGCCCAGCATTTCCTTTCACTTCAGCCATATAAATCTTTTTAGTCAATCTTTCATCATTCATTCTTTCAACGTGTCCAAACCAGCGTAAACTACTTTTCTTCATTTTAGTCATAACATCATCTTTCACTTCCCATTCTTCTCTATTGACATTGTTTAGGATGCGGTCAATCACGCTTTATATCACACATTCTACGTAAAGACCGCATTTCCACTGCATTTATTTTACTTTCATGCTTCTTATTCCATACATCTTATTACATACATTAGTCCACCAAATACCTTGCTTCCCGCTTTCACTGTCCTTTCAATTTCCTTGTCTATCTTTCCACTTCTTGTAAACATACTACCAAATTTTTTTTATATTGTATTAAAATATCTGGATCCAGAGACATATTTCATACTAGCTTTTTGTAAATCACCAAACAATTTTTTCTGCTACTTTTGACGGGGGGAGATAAACTACTATTTACTATGTTATTCTACTAACCTAAAGGTATAGTACTAAACCCCGTACCACTGTATTTTTCTGTCGTCTTATTGTCGCAATACAATACAAATAAAATAATTATAAATAATGATATGAGATGCAGATATTATCGACCGTTATTATGTGTGGGGGAGCCTTCATCCAATTCTTTTGCGAACGATCCCCGTCCGTTTTCAAATCATCGTATCTATGGATGATTTCGATGCCAGACTGTTGTCCACACACACACACACACACGCATACGTATACACACGCATTACACACATATTGTGTGTGACTGACATTATCTGCTGACTAATTATAATTTTCTCGATTTTCTCGATCTGCCAAGTTAGGTGACGTAACTTCCATCTCGTGATAATCGGTTTTCTATATTGACTCTCCAGTCATTTAAGGAGTTCAGTATTAGGTAGGTATATAATATGTCTTTTGTCATGTCAACACATTACAACTAAAACGTAGTTCAACTACGAATTAAAGCCGTTTTTCTTTATATTTCGAACCGCGATGTTATTTATTTCCTAAGTCAATATTTGAAGCAAATTGACTTGTTAGTTTAGGGGTCGCGTCTTGACTCCTTAACGTTGTTCGATCCTATCCTTACAACCCTTCAAAGTGATTTGATCTACAATTTACCTCGAGACTTTTTCCTTCAAAAAATAGCGCTATGGTTGGCGTTGTCTTTAAAACAGAGAGATCTTGTTCAATTTTCCTCCAGTCCAAATTTCTGCTTTATACCTATTTGACTAATCATACTTCTGAGGGCACGTAAAGCGGGGCGAGTAAAATGTGAACATTTTTAAAAGTTACAAGTTTATCTTGCGATGTGTTATATTCCTACATCACTTGAAAACGGCTGGACCGATTTGGTATGTTTTTAATGTTCGTTATAGTCCGAATCAAGGCGTTTAGGGAAAGAAACTTTGGAAATGTTGTCCGAAAAATTGGATATTTCGGGTAAAACTG
This sequence comes from Nemapogon koenigi, assembly GCA_963924495.1. NCBI lineage: Eukaryota > Metazoa > Arthropoda > Insecta > Lepidoptera > Tineidae > Nemapogon > Nemapogon koenigi. The sequence goes on from OZ004646.1 coordinate 8,394,930, forward strand.
AAAGCGGATTTTTGTATGAACTCAAGGTGAAAGTGATGAAGCTAGTCTAGTCTATACTTAGTCAGGTCATAAGTTCTGTCACATGTTTAATATTAAATAATTGAGACATATTTATTATTGATGTAAACATTTATACACCAAAATGAACTTAATAAAACACAGATTCTTATGCTAATAATTTTTATTCAAAATGACCCCCGCGATTTTGAATACAGGTATTCAACCTGCGCGGCCAATCGTCTATCGCAGCACGAACAAGGTCCATGTCAATTTCGGCGACTGCCTTAATCAAGGATGCCTTGAGTGACTCCAAATCAGGATGACGCGTTGAGCAGGCCTTTTCCTCCAAGTGTTGCCATATCTTGTAATCTAACGGACTCAAATCTGGACTGGAGGAGGGCCAGTCTTCGTGCCGGATGAAGTCAATTTCACGCGCCGCCAGCCAGTCTTGAGTGCTTTTCGCTCTATGAGCTGGCGCAGAATCTTGTTGGAATACCCAGCGCCTGTTATTGAACATGATATGAGAAACAGGTTCCACAAGGTTCGTGAGGACTGTATTTTCATACACAACTGCATTTGTTTTTATGCCTTTCTCACAAAAATGTACCTCAGTTAAGCCCCAATAAGAGACTCCCAACCAAACCATCAGTGAAGATGGAAAATGGCCTCGTTGGACACGCGGAACACGGTTGCTCGCTTCTTCACTGCTGTATTTCATGGGATTTCTTTGATTTCGCGCCTTCACAGCTTTTATTAAAATTCTAAAAGTACACATTTTTATATTCATGAAAAATTCGAAATTCGAATTCAATAAACTTTTTTGTGGCCAGCATTTTAAATTCTAAAGTTTATACTGTGACAGAACTTATGACCAGACTATGTATAATTAAAAATTAAATGATTTTCGTTTGTAAGGGGTCACTTGAGAAACACTAGACAGGCTTTGGCTAAAAATAAAAAAAATAAAAATTTGCCGAAAAATTCAAAAATTCGGGAAAAATCTGAAAGTGCTTTTTTCTATTGGTTTTTTTATGAACTCAAGACCATAATAGGGGATGAAAGTTAACATGGGCTCCACGGGCGAAGCCGGGGCGGAAAGCTAATTGAAAATAAAATTGTGTTGGACATAATCTAATAACATATTTAGAATATATGAGCTATGGATCTTTATGCTACATTCAGAATAAAAAGGGTAGGCAGGATCTACTAAACGATTTCACCTTTTTTATATATATCAGAAGTAAGATCCGTGATTTGGATATATCCAGAGTTGTGAGAAAGTATAGCTAATAATACCTTTTTACTTTTCTTGGTCATTTAATATTTATGTCACGTTAAAATATCTCGTTCAAACATTAATTTAAATCGATGGAAAAGGGATGCTTCTAAAAATTATTAATGAGTTTTCTTTGCTCCGCGTTCCACAATTTCCCACTTATTTTCGACCTCTCATATTTTGTGGTGAAAAATAACCTCTCAAGTTTCATTTTTTTCTAATAAACGCGGTATAACGGTTACAAAAAGAAGTCGGATATATTTTTAATAATCTACGTTGTCTATCTGATACTACCTACAGACTGATATTATAATTGCGAAAGTTTGTTTTTATTAGAAACTTATCTACATAATTCGACAAACCACACTTAGAGGCTTTTCCATCTAAATATACCACAACAGAACTGGCCACTCGTTAGGTATAGCCTCACAAATATCATCGGCTAAACGAGAGAGACTTGGTCTTCCGCTGGGTACCCTGGAACCGTAATATGGTTTCGGGAGCTGTAGGCACCCCGTGAAGAAAAAAAATAATAATAATAATCTAATGTAATTTGTTCCAGGTTTGAAGACCATTATCAATGCACTCCTACACTCCTTCAAGCAACTAGCAGAAGTAATGACGCTGACTATATTCTGTCTCATGGTTTTTGCATTATTCGCGTTACAAGTTTATATGGGGGAACTAAGGAATAAATGTGTTAGAAATTTTGTGAGTAAGCCTGAAGAAAATTTTACCGACGAACTTTGGTTACAGTAAGTTTTTTTTATTATCTACAAGTTGATTGCCCGCAACTTCGTATGGGTTGTATACGTCCTGTAGTTTTTGAATCTATAGAATACGAACAAACAAACTAATATTGATTTTTATATATTAGATGTAGGTATATAAAGCCTTTTAACACAGGTGGGGTAGGCAATTGTGAGTGCATTAAAAAGTACCCTCAATCTTCAAGTTTTTAATGTGTTAAATTAATTTTCATTCACATAACTTATGATCTATTGAACCTCAACATTTGACTTGGCTAGTTTTTACCAGCAAATCAAATATTAAGAAGAATAGAACCTTACAATATAGAAACAATAACTTGCATATATAACATAAAGATGATAAGTTGATTAGCTAAATATAAGTTGACTAGTAGTTATGTGAAAACTAGCCAAGGCAAATGTTGAGGTTCAATAGATCATAAGTTATTTGCTTTGTGTAAATAATTCGACTATTCAAATTTTAAAAGTCATATTTTAGTTAATAATAGCAAACATTGTTGTAGGAGAAAAAAACAAGAAATTGAACTTGGCAACCATTTAGATCTCAAATCTTTTGTCGGTGAAGCCGACAACCACACCATAATTATCATAATATTGAACTTGGCTCCCATTTTCACATTTATGTTTTTGGTGGGATATTATTACTTTTTGTCAATAAATTTATTATTATTCAAAGTGATCTACTTCCCCTAATAAAAATGACGATTTTTGGACGAAATTTTTAACGAGTCATAAATAAAAACTTTTTTGGATTTTAAATGTTAAAAAAATTCAAATCTTATAAATTCACTGTTTTCTGATTTTTTCCTTTGTAAACACCCAATTACCTATCTGGATGCCAAATTTTAACTTTCTATGTCATCTGGAACTGGGTTAGAGTTTTGATATATAGGTCAGTCAGGGATAAAAATGACGATTTTTGGACATTAATATCTTTAAGCTCGCCAGTTCTGTTGGCTTGAACTTGGCTTGACACGCTACCGCGTTGTCTAGATGTATTTTCACAAACAAAAAAAATTTAATACTTTTTGGTTTTTCTATAAACACATTGCTTGATATTATATGGATTGTTTTAACTTTTTCTGAACTTTTTAGGTGGATAAAACAGCCATCAAACTGGATAGTGGATGAAGATGAAGTACCAGTTATTTGTGGTAATCTAACAGGAGCTAGACATTGTCCGTCTCAGTTCACATGTCTGTGTGTCGGGCCAAATCCGAACCATGGCTATACAAATTTCGACAATTTCCTCTGGTCCATGCTGACAACTTTTCAACTAATTACTTTAGATTACTGGGAAAATGTATATAATATGGTAAGACATCGTTTTTTACAGCTTTTTCAGTGAGCTAGGTTATTAAGCTACGGAAAATACCGCAGGTGGAAGTTCGAATACCTTATGTGGTGTTAGTTATAGTCGACTTCTATATAAATTGATGGTTGCAAATGAAGCTACGGGCTTTAGTAGTGTAGCGTTTAACAGAGTTTTCGGCTCGGGGAAGGGGCCGGAACCATTAACAGCGGGTAAACAGGCTAACAAACGTCAGACTTGGGTGATTATTTTGTACTAAGCGGCTCTTTTGATCTTTCGTTACTATTTATTTTTTTATACTCACTAGCTTTCCGCCCGTGTAAGTTTTTAATTTATTAGGTAGAACGTTGACTTGAAACCGGGTTCAATTCTTACTCGTGGCAAAAATGTTAAGCACCAATTTTCTTTAAGAATATAGTGCTTTAAGCGACTCCTCGTGCCTTGGGGGCACGTAAAGCCGGCATCCGATTATTTTTCTATAAATAACAGATATCTACGTTTGTTAAAGTAGTGTGACAGTTGCCACCTGATCTGTTCAATATGGAGAACGGGCAAAAAGTGGACACTGTTGCTGGTGTCTTTGACCACACCGCAAGGTTTAAAGGGCGTCAAGAAGAAAATCTATAGTTTTTTGAAATGTGACATAAGTATCTCTGTGAAAAAAAAATTATAATAACGCCATCTAGCGATAATTTCACATATTAATGAATCTGTCATTAATAGTAGGGTCCAGCCGGGTCTAATTCAGCAGATAGTAGGCGCTGCTATAGCTGTTTCACGGGCTTTGTTGTAGGATACATACCATAGCATATCGGTGACCATGAACCCATAAGATTTTCCCCAACCAAAAATCGCTCAACGCACGTCGCCAAACAAACAAACTTTTAACACACACACGCATTTATAATATTTATTACAATAAAATCGAGGGAAAAATCAATAAAACGCTGTTAAATATATTTTAGCAACGAATTAGTAACCTTACGCCATGTTAATAAAGAAAGGGCCTAATAAAACTGTGTGTTTTGTACTAAAATAACATTGAATACTTGTTCAAAATTAATTACAACTCGTAGTAAAGGTCCCTTTCATAATGAATAAGTTTGAAGTAACCGGCTACATTTTCAGTGCGGTTCCCTTATGTTTTGTTAAATAGTGCGGCCGAAATTATTTTGGCTTTTTGATAGTTTATCTATGAACCTAACTCTATGTTAGCGATACGAGAATATGAGAAGGTTATTATTTAATAAGAAATTATGTATTTTTAATCCGTATTTACGGTTCCCTAGTAAAACAAGAAACCCTTATAAGACTTTTAGTCTGTCCGACCTTCAGTCTTAGTTTAATGTTTTGTTTACGAGATATTAGGGGTCTGCAAAGTTGTCCCTCCCCCCGGTAAAATATTAAATAAAGCTACTAAAAATCGTCGCATATGATGTGTAACATCTGACATTTCACCTTGGTAACAGCTGATGGGTTCTCCTTCTCTATTTTCCTTTCTCTTTCTCGTCACACACACGCACCCACTGTTGGCTGACAGTAACAACCTCTCGGAAAATGGGTTGGTACCATCTGACGGAAAAGTCTACCACCGCGCGCGCTTATTGGCAAAATCAAATAACGCGTCTTGTTGTTTCACATCAAACAATCTGGAATTATGTCAGTAAATGCTTTCAATGAAAATTATAACGGGCACAAATAACCTTTTTTGTAATTAAACAATATGGCACCATCCTGGGTTGGAGTTGACTACGGAACTTAACCGGTTTTTGTTTTAATCCGAATCCACACTTCTGAAAATAAAAGTAAGCGCCAGTCTTGCCACCTGACTTGTTTAATATATGTGGGTTATATGTGGTCATTATTATCAAAGACGATAACGGATCAAATATCTGATATCCTTAAAGAAAGGTCAAATATGTAGTAGGTACTAAAAATAGACATGCATGTATGAAACGATGTATGGATGTTGATTAAGCAAGAGAAGTATGCAAAGATCGAATAAAGTGGCGTTCTTTACTCTCTGCCTACACCTTTGAGAAACAGGCGTGAAGGTACGTATGTATTATCAATATAAAACAATAAAAATTCTTTACAAAAATTAAGGATATTTAACAGGCACTTTAATATACTTAAAAAAACAGTTAACTTAGCGAAATCCGGTGAAAACCCTTTCCGTTTTAGAATAGGCGGTGCTTTAACAAATCACGGAACCAACAATGGCCCTTAATGAATAAGATAAGGTTAATTGCATGTAGGTAACTGGGAACACGCCTAGATACTACATTCTGATTACTGGTCCTCATTTGCTTGCTATGTACCTAAATAAAAAAATATACCACGGGTACTATTTATGCTACGCTATGCATCGGTGGCCGAGTGGTTGAGACGTCTGGCAGACCACGGGTTCGATCCCGGATTCCGGCCATATACCAATAGGTTTTTTATAATTAAACTTATGTATATAATCCGACAAACCACACTTAAAGGCTTTTCCATCTAAATATACCTCAACAGAACGGGCCACTCGTTAGGTATAGCCTCACAAATACCAACGTCTAAAAGAGGGGAGACTTGGTATTCCGCTGGGTACCCTGGGACCGTAATACGTTATAGGCAACGCGTGAAGAAAGAAGAAAAAAAAGTTTTCCTAACTAACATTGTAAATGCGAAAGTGTGTTTGCACAGAGAGGGCCGGAGAGTGACTCTATTGAGCTCTATTTTATCCCGGAAAATTTTCGGGATTAATTCTTATATTATGCCACATTTTAAAAAATGCGAAGCTGGGCGGAAAGCTAATAATTATAATATATTTACGAACGCATTCCTTCGTTTTATGTGCGTTCGTGAGGATAATAATCAGAATCAGTGTTAACTTTATGAAACTCATCATTTAGGTGAAGTAGCGTTTCTGACCCATGGTACTACTACTCGTTTGTGTTAAAAAGTAGTACCACCCATAACTTGCCCCGTGGTACTACAAATACAAATACAAAACTAATACAAATGAGTTGAGAAATGGGACAGAAATAATGGCAACTTTATCTAAATATGAAAAAACTGAACAAACATATTCAAATTAGTTTCTTAAAATATCTTAATCTTTGAAATAAAAATATTGGCCACTCGTTCGGTATAGCCTCACAAATACCATCGGCTAAAAGAGGGAGACTTGATCTTCCACTGGGTAGACCTGAGACTGTAACACGGTTTTCGGGAGCTGTAAGGCAACCCGTGAAAAAAGAAAAAAATTTTTTTTTTAGTTTACATACCGAATTATCGGTGACTTAGTATTTTAATTTAGTGAGCCGAATAAGATAATTTTACACTAAGAATAGTTTATCTGCAACTTGCTATTTATAGTAAAATTCGAATCGGTTTCATGTCATGCAAGCAAGACCAATTAAGACTACATTGGCTGCATTGCCTCTCTGAATTTAGACTTGATTTCAATCAGCCTCTTTCGCTCACTCAAGGCGTTGACTATTTTGGTGTCCAAGGAAACATATATTGAAGTTTTGAGAAAGCTTTTTTTCAAAAATTAAATATTTTCGTCAGTTCTTGACCACTTTTTTTACTCGCAGGTGCTATCGTCATGCGGGCCAATGTCAGTGTCATTCTTCACAGTGGTTGTGTTCTTCGGTTCGTTTTATCTCATCAATCTAATGTTAGCCGTCGTGGCGCTGAGCTACGAAGAAGAGTCGCAAATAACACAAGAGGTTTGTTTACAATTTACCAAATCTTTACAATGATAGTCAGCAAATTCTATTATATAAAGTTTCTTTTTAACACCAGAAATCACTAGTTTTCTTGAACTACAGAGCTAACTGTTACACCAATAAATTGCAACTTTATTTAAATTTCTATTGTAACAAAAACACGAACACAAATCCTCTGCGAACTGACGCGTGTACAATCTAAAAAGTATGTTTCAGTTCAGCAATGAAATTGAAAAATTTTTAATTTCGAAATGAACCTGTCACTATTACCACCAGTTTTTTTAAGGTTTAGACACTGAAAATTAGAAAAATAATATGATGAGAATTAAGTATCTTCGTCTCATATCAAAGCCGGAGCTACGGCAGAAACGGCTGCCTCCTTCCTCGCTCAACGAATAAGCAGCGAGTATTCTTGCCAATATTCCAGGCGGAGTTTAGTTTATTTAGTTATTCTTAGGTTTAATTTTAAAGCTTTTTTATATTGCTGTGTGTAAAGAATTGTCTTATAATATATTTACTATCTAACAGGAAAGAAAAAAAGACCTAAACGAGCACAGAGACGACTCGACATTCAGCTTTGACCCCACTTCGCTAGCCGTGAGAACACTCGGCAAAGACTCGAGGAAACGAATAGATGCGCGAAAAGGCTTGTTACTGGCATCTTATTCTAGAAAACGTACAAGAAGACGCAAGAGAGGGCGTAGCGCTATACATCATGTTGCAGCTGTTGCAGCGGTCGCTGAAAGGTAATTGGTTTACGTGTTTTACCTACAAAATGTTCTTAATATAAATATAATCTAACAAAATTTACAAATTTCAGAAAATAATGATAAAAGTTATTTTTTTTAACGATACCAGTATTTTTCTCTTTATCGGCTACGTTTTTTTAAATACTAGCGATATTTAATTTCATCCGATCCCGTTGACACAATTCGCCGAATAAAGTGCGTTACGCCTCCGCTCCCAAAATTATTAACCTTCCTCTTGAATTAACCGCGCAAACTGTGACAAAATAGGAAATAGAAAGTAGTATTTATTATTCATCAAAATGACTCCGCCATAAAAAATTGACCCATTACTTGTAGGAGTTAAGCAATCAAGTCCGTGAAAAACACCATGAAAAATGCTGCATTCCGTTAAAGATAGCAAAATTATGTAGTAAAGAACTGTGTAGAATTTTATCTACAAAAAAAAGTTTGGGATATACCTATTCTTAATAGATTACTTAAAATATAGCTTGATACCTGTGACAGCTGTCAAACTAAAAATCACTAATTTTCTTGCAATGACAAATATAATTAACATAGGTAGTTATTTATTATAAACACATTTAAACTTTGAGTATTTACCAAAGGAGACGTGAAGCGTTTAAATCACCGAAGAACTTTTTCTGCCACTTTTGGCGGGGGGGGAGGTAAACGCCTAGTACTAGCCCCTGTACCACTGTATTTTTCTGTCGTTTTATTGTAGCAACGGATTTTACGTTATATGATGATTATGTTAAAATACAAACATAATAATTATAATTAATGATTGGAAACACTAAGTTTGACGCCCTAGATCGCCTTTCCCGTTTAAAACATCACAATTAACTATTTTCCTAGAGCTCTGTCTCGCGACACAAAACGATACCAACGAAATCTAAGGTAACTTATTACTGCGCACCTGGTCAGTTTAACTAAAGGTAAAAAAAATCGCGAAAGGTGGAGCCCGTCTATGGCCCCTCCATAGGCTTAGTACTCTATGCATTTAAACGAGTAAATTAAAAGAAAATGCATTGACTTTCACGGCGTTTCAAGCACTTTGACAGCTATCACATGTATCAAGCTATATTTTAAGTACTATAGTAATAACCGAGCTTACAATGGCTTACAAATAAATTATGGTCAAAGCTAAGCCTGGTCCCTACTTTTCTAATAAGGTAATATTGACGTAACACACGTCCTATTGTTGAGAGAGAATATAACTACTGTTAAGTGCTCTCATTCTGACCCCGTTTCGTCTAAAACTGACTGTCTGATGACCCTTTACTGTTTTAGCTTCCGGCTATTCGTCGTGTAATATTTTTCTGAAATTGTAACATTGAAGTGGTTGAAAGACATGCCCTTATTTAATAAAATATCCCTCTGTCTGTGTGGATAGGCCACGACCGAAACCTTTCACTTTAGGTATGGCTTCAAACTCACTTCAAACAAGACAAAATTACCTACTATGCCTCTATAAAAACGGCAAAATTAGGAATAGGGGTGTTGACAGTGAACGAAAATAAATGCACAATAATATTTTTTATATAGTTTATAACCTATAATCACTAAAAATAATGGTTATTTATTTGTTTAATATCTGAATGAAAAATATTTAATTATACTTCCGGTCACGTGACCGCAAACGAGAAGTGGCGTCACTTTCACCTAAATGTCAAATAAATAACCACAGACTAGTAACTATATTATAATAACTGTCTGTCAATCTGTCACTAACTAAGTTATTTTCTTGTTATTTTATCTAATCTGTGACCATAATTTTGTTGGTTTGCAAGTTGTGACGTCTACATCGTTTTCGCGGGGGTTAACAAATATAATTTTTTTTAATTATTTTATTAGGTATAATTTAAAAGTATTTCCAAAAAATTGTCAACAACCCCTATACTTCCCAAGCGTCACTGGAAAGCTATACATTGCACAATACATATGCCAATCTGTTGAATATTTTCACTAGCGCGATGACCTGCACAGTATTTTTTACATTTTTTTTCGGGAAAAAATATTATGTTATCAGTGCTTTAGGAAAGTCTAATACAAATGCAGCGACAGGCTTGCCACCTCTCCTAGTACTTGTTTCTGTTTGTTTAAGCAGATACTGACGTGTAATTTCTCTTAACACGGACAAAATTAAATCTTTTATGGCGCAAACGGTCGGTCCCTTTATGCCTTTCGCGTCACCTGTTCATTAATGAAACTGGAATAACTTTATTATAGGATCGTCTTCCTTTACTACTCTAACTAAATACTTTGTAACCATTTTGTATATAATTGTGACAGGTGAAACAATTTTAAGATCCCGTATTTTATCGTAGAAGTTTTTGAAACTAGCGGGCCCGGCAGACGTTGTCCTGCCCAAACGTTGGCTTGCCTGCTTCTTACTTTCCTTCGTCCGTGGAAAACAACTACCACTACCACTACCACTACCACTACCACTACCCCAACCCCTACTCCTACCACTACCACTACTTTTAGCGAGAAGCTGTCATTTGCGTTTTGTTATTCCAAGTCAGATGCGTTTTTGTTATACATACCACGTTTTATAGTGACTGACGTTTTATGTCAAGTCACACGGGAACGCTGTCGAACGGGATAAACAGTATCCTATGTCCGTCTCCTGGCTCTAAGCTACCTCCCCACCAATTTTCAGCCAAATCGGTACAGCCGTTCTTTAGTTATAAATGGTGTAACTAACACGACTTTCTTTTTTATATATATAGATGTAAAACAGAAACATTATAAAGAAAGTAGAAGTAACTTATTCTGAAATGAAAAATTTTTTATTCTGTGATGTCAATATTGTGAAAAACTAGTCTAGTTAAAGATGGTATCTATCCAATCTTTAGACAAATTCTGCACTGAAATTTAGCACAAAATGTTTTTTTTTTCAATGTATTATTACTTCTATATATCTATCATCACACCTTTTATCCTAAGAGGGGTAGGCAGAGACAACCGAATGCCATTTGCTACTATACCATACCTCTTTCGCTTCTTTTATATTCATCATACCTTTCATACATGATACTTCTATGTTCTTTACAATGTTCTGTGGTAAAAACGAATGTAAGTTCAATTGTTTTTCTAGAGTAGTATTATGTTCTAATCTCCTGTGAACTCGGAAAAATTCACTGCTATGGAAAAGCTTACACTTATTATTAATTGATCCCACATTCGGCGCACAATCTCAAATATAATTTTTATATCTAAGTATTATTAATTTGAGAATCATTTATTTACCAACGATTATTTCAAAATAATATATTTTCATCGATTGAAATGCTTCAATAAGGACATATTTCTTCGATGTAACATGTGAAAGGAAAAATATATGCTTACAATAGAATTGAGAAGCTCTCTTCTTTTCTAAAGAACTACATATTTGAGCCAATGAAATTGTAAAGTGGTTTTATTCATGTTCCAATGCATCGCAGTCGTAAAGTAAAATTGGATTTTCAATTCTCACCTCTGAGAAAATGTTAACTGACAGTGCCTGAGGGCAGTTCAGATATTTTACACCCAGATAGATTGACGTTTAGTTCTAACTTGGACTTTAAAAAAAGTGTAGGTAAGCACCAATTTTCAATATATAATGGCAATTTTAATTTATTGATCGATACTGCGACATCGTACAAAAACCTATTCGAATATAGAGTGTTGACTTGAATCCGTTAATATGTAAGTACTTTAATCGACTCCTCATGCTTCGGAGGGCACGTAAAGTCGGCGTCCGCACTTGTTCTAAATAAAATCAGATATTTACGTCTAGGTAAATTACGTGCAGCAACAGGCTTGCCACCTGTTCTGTTCAATATATACAACTGGCAAAAAGTGGACACTGAGTCTCTGGCGACACCGCAAGGCCGTGAAGGTGTTTGTGTCTTGTGTTGCGGGCGAAGGGCTTTGAACGCCTTCTAGTCATTCTGAGGGCACGTAAACGTTTTCGTCGAGTACTTCTCCTAAATATAATGATGAGGCTAGGTACATTTAGTAATAAGACAGACTTGCCTTCTGTGTGAGCAACTGCCTAAATGTGAACATTTTTACAATATCTCTGGCCATGCCGCATTGTATATAAAGGTCGTGATGGTGTGAGGAGTAACCTAATTCGATTACCTATATTGTAAGTGACTTGCACCTGTCTAATGAAATCTATTCATTGAACATTCAATATTGACTTCGAGCGCCCGACTACAAGATTAAGTTAGGGTTGGCACCTATTTTCTTCCATTTATTTTCAACTCTCATCATAACATGCCTTTTGTAAAAAAAATAAAAGTACTTCTTATAATATTTAAAATGCAAATTATGTATCTGAAACAATTGTAATTAAAATTATAAATTTTAAATTAAAAAAACCCCGAGTTGGTGAAGAGTCGGGTATCTGGCTGCTTCCAGATGATGCAGCATCATCAGGTCAAGGTTACTAATATCATTGTTATATGATTGAAGTCTCAGGATACTAAATTTCGAATAGATCTGACCAGTAAGTTTCTCACATCCCTTCAACGACTAGAAAAGAGCTGATGATCTTCTAACGGCTTAACAGATTTTCTTGAATCATAGCTAAGAACATTCTCGATCAAGTCACCTTTCAAACAAAGAAAACTAAATCAAAATCTGTTCATCCGTTTATGAGCTACGATGCCACATACAGACACACAGATTAACACGTTAAACTTATAACAGCCCTCCTTTTACGTCGGCGGTTAAAAAGACAGTTGACAGAGACGGACAACTAACATTATACATGCGAAAGTGTGTTTCTTTGTTTCTTTGTTTCTTTGTCGTTCTTTCATATCAACAAAGCAACGCGGCAACGGACTGACGTGACTTTTTGCACAGAGATAGTTGGAGAGCCGGTGAGTGACACTTCTCTCCCTCGTTTAGCCGATGGTATTTGTGTGGCTAAACCTAACGAGTGGCCAGTTCTGTGGATAAGCCTCTAAGTCGGATTATGTACATAAGTTTATAATTAAAAAACCTATTGGCCGGGATCCGGGATCGAACCCGTAGTCTCACTACCAGACGTCAACCACTCGGCCACCGACGCACCAAGCTAGTATGTACTTAGATATTTCTTTAATCTCGAGAACTACTAAACTGACTTGAATGCAATTTTTACTATATTGAGAAAGGGTTACATTAATTGTATTAGAAACTAACTGTTCATCTCTCTTCGCCCGAGGAGAATTTTCAAATGTCACTATTAAATTTATTAATTAATAGGATTGGAATAGGAGCTGATGAGTCCGAAAAAAGTTTACCACCAAGTTTAGCTTTCATGAATAACAAAATCTATTTAATACAAGCAATCACTCTCTTATACGCTACTTAACCGCAGTTAACTGTCTCATTCCAGGTCAAGGTCCAGATCCAGGTCTCGGTCAGCCACACCGAGTTTAACCCCGCCACCCGCTCCACCTCCGCCGCTTCCACCGCAGCCGCCGCACACTTTGCATCCAGATAATGCTTTAGGTAAGCTTAATTTATAGGTGTTGAATTAAAATGTTTTATGAAAATATATAATTATTTTGGATAAAGAGTTTTCAGTTAGTCTAATTTAAAATTGAAAATGCTCTATGAATTACATTTTTTGTGTTTGTTGTGAAATCATTGTCATTATACCAATTATAATTTAGTAAAAGTTGTCAATATCGTAAAAGTAATGTGGCATTGACTTTTGTAACCGTATATTTTTCACTAGCCTTCCGCCCCCGGCTTCGCCCGTGGATATTTTCGAACAAAATAAAATATAGCCTATGTCACTCAGGGATATCGTAGCTTTCTATTGATAAAATAATTTTCAAATTTTTGAAATGTTACAAATATCAGTAAATTTATCATTGGGGCGCTCTCGATCAATTCTTCCATTTACATCTGTTCTATATTTCGTAAGTCTCTTGTCATCCACTCTTTCCTTATGTCCAAACCATCTAAGCATCCCTTCTCTATCTTAGTTACTAAATCTTCGTTTAGTTCACATTGTTCTCTTATCTCATTCTTTCTTCTTTCAAACTTACCCCACACATTCTTCTGCGTTCAGATATCATCTCCACTGTATTAATCTTACTTTCACAACTGCTTTCCATAACTATGTTTCACTTCCATAGGTATCTAATTTGAAATTGAATATGCACGAAACTTCAACATTTTAGCAACACTACTAATACATAATTTTTTACCAAAAAAATTCAGGTCGAGGAGCTTTAGGAGCTGCAGGGCGTCAACTAAGTGATCACAGCAATAATAGAGAATCTTCACTAGATGATTCTGGAGTAGTTGATGATCATGATGATGGTGAACACACGTCTGATGACCAAGCGCCTCATCCACATGTACCACATTTTAGAAGAACGTTACCTCCGTCAACTTTGGCTATACCAGCGCAACCTAATTTACCGCCAGCTACCCCTGTTCCACTTACGCCTCTAATACAGGTACGTACGTAAAGATCATAAGGTTTAATTAATGACGATGATGATGATGATGATGATGATTATGAATGACGCTTACCCGATCCCAATCGCCAAAATGTATTCAGCTGTTTCGGACTTATTCTGGACAAACATTGTTACAGATATATAACCAAAAGATCTAGAAACAGTTATATATTCTTAAATATCGTCTAACTAAACAGCATATACCACTTATATATAGAAAATTAGGAAAACAGTGTACTAATGGCAACTAACAGCCATGACATCAATTTGTTACCTAGTTTCTGAATAAAAAATACAAAAATTGGTTATTATACGATTCGCATTGCTTTTACAATGTTATTGATAACTACAATACTTTTTAGGAATCTCAGTGTCAAGAAATCCAAAAGTTGGAAAAGACAGAAAAACCAAAGAAGCGTAGCAAGGAAAGCATCCAAGAAAGATATCCGCTGAATCCAGACTACCTCAACCAAATCGTTGTCTTAGGTAATTAAAATACTGTAAAACAATTAAGCAGCTTATAATTTAATTATGGGGAGCCATCAAAGTTTAAAAAGAAAAAATAACTAATATAATATTCACCCAAAATGTTAGACGATATCAGATATATTTAGAAAATGTAGATAATTAGTAACGGAATTTCATTAAGTTTAATTAAATATAGCGATGAAGTTTTGTGTATAAATAATGAAAGAAACCTTGATGGCTTTATAAAGCACGGCTTCAAACATACAAATGCACATGACACAGAACATCGCAATCACGAAGAAGCACAAACAAATGGTACTAAATAAGTATCTATAAATCTTGATTAAAACGATACAAGATTACCTACAACATATTTCTTCACTTAACAAAATCTTACACGCTATTACACGATAAATTGAATATTTAAATAAATTAAATATCATGCTGTAAAATATTTTGCATGCCTATAATTTCAATATTAATAGAAATTTAAAGTTGAGCTGCATTGAAAATAAACTCTTTTCTGTGCTTGTACTTTTCTGCAGATTTTTCAAAATCTATGAATTTGTGTACAGACCACCTCTATCTTTCTATTTTCCATTAGTTCTTGAAACTTAAATAGTCGTTATTTTTCTTATTATTTACATTTCAAAGGCATTGTATATCGTTTCTCCTTCTATTACAGTAATTTTTTACAATTTGATAGTAGCATTAAATAAAAAAAAACCCTATTGGACTCGGTAGCTTTACGAATCAGGTTATTTTCATTTCATTTCTGAGAGTAGAGTTTTAATTATTTCACATTGTCCTAACTATTAGATTTCAATTTTGAAATACATTGTAGAATATGACTGTGTCTAACAAACCCAATAATAAAACATCGTTCTAAAAGCTACCCTATATTGAACTAAATTAGACACTGCAACTTTTCATTGTGCAACTTTTGATCTACTAAGCAATAAAGCATAACGGAAGCAGAGGCTGGTTTATGACAATCCATTATCCAAAAAAATACATTCCACCAGGCGCGTATACTTTTCATACTTAACTTTTAAGATGGGGTCATATCATAAAAAATAAATACGCTTTTACTTTCCACAGTTCCAATTTTGTCGTATATTTTTTAATTTCGTGATCTATCTATCTACCTAGACACCTAATTTTATCTAGCTTAAATAATAAAACATAAAATTTCCAAATATTTCTGATGTATTTTTTTTATAAATGTATACGCGCCTGCATTCAGCCTCTTATTCCCTGCAGCTTATGTTATATTCACCGTAAGATCCACTTGACAGTGGGAGGGTCACCCTTGTAAGCAATGTACACAGTTGCAAAATTCGCTTCTACACTCATTAATATCGTCAGGGGCGGACTGGCCTTACAAACGAGCACCCGAACTCCCGCCGGCGGATAAGACGAGCATTAATGAGCTCAGTTTATTGGCAGCCACGCACAAAACTCATATGGGCCATTACGATCAAAATTGCACTTACTTCGCAGGTTAGTAAACACAGAACCAACCCCTTATACCCTCCAGTCCACCCCTGGTCACAGGAAGACTGCAGGGTGACTTTGTGATTGGTCAATTATGTGTGTTTAAACTATGTATAAAAATCGCAATTACTATAGTTGAGGAATCTTGGATTTTTACTGATCTCGAAGAATGCTTTTAAGATACTGTAGGTATATTAAAATCAATATTAGTAATAATTGAAACAAATATTAATAAAACAGTAATTTTGTTCTAGTCATCGACTGATAATCATAATTTTAAAAAATCCTCTGAGATTCATAATTGCGATTTTTCTATGTAAGGGTTAATATTTTTTATGTACTGGATTTCACCACACGTCACTGTTATAAGCACCAACTATACACCAAACATGTTGGGTATACAATTCATAAACGTCCGTGCATTTTTATGAGTTTCACCCTAAACCTTATCCCGCTTTCCGCTTTAATATGCATGTAATTTTTAAAATACAATTAAATTAGATGTTTTAGTCATAAAATTAAATTTGAAATAAGCTTAGCATTAAAATTTCTTCTGCTTTGGCTATAATGTATCTTCTTACGTTCGTATTGGTGATTCATCATGCATTTTGACGTGTGTAATATATATTAAATTTATTTTTGTTTAATCGCAGACGAATTATTGGATAGAAATTGCGAGTGCTGTGTTTCTTGCTGTATAGACTACGAAGGCTGGCTGCAATTTCAAAATTGTTTGTATGGGATTGTCAAAGATCCTCTGTTCGAATTATTCATCACTACATGCATTGTCCTTAATACACTTTTTCTGGCACTGGAGCATCATGGAATGAGCGAAAATGTGAGACAGGCGTTAGATATAGGCAATAAGGTAATATTTTACAATGTATTATTTGGTTTATCCCAAGGGATTGATTAGTGATCGTAGATTTGTACAAAACACTGTTGTTTCATTTCCTAGATGTTATTTGTCTATCATCTTGCCTTTGCCATAGCATACGGTGCGTTTGTATATGTATTAAAACCAATTAAATCATCTATTGAATTTTTTTATCCAAATTAAAATGTTTCAGGTATTTACTTCAATATTCACATTAGAATGTATATTGAAGGTAATGGCTATGAGCAAAGATTTTTTTGCTTGCGGATGGAATATATTCGACTTGATAATAGTATCGGCCAGTTTACTCGACCTTATATTTGAGCTGGTTGACGGACTCTCAGTACTTCGAGGTCTGCGATTGGTAAGTTTCTTTTGTCATCTTCATTCCTAAAATTATACAAACCAAAATTCTTAACGGAGCCAATTCATTAGGTAGCCTAAAAAGTCTGTCTTCCGCTGAGTAGCCTGACTTCTCCGAAAAAATCCAAACTGTCAGAAACAAGAGGACATGAAAGACTTCTGATATTCAACCATTCTGTGAAAGGGTAGTATAAGTTTTATACTGATGGCTGAACTAACAAAACTGACGTTGATAAATTTATTTTAGTTAATTTTAATCTGTAGATTGATTTAAGATTAGTTTCTTTTAAATTTCAAGCATAATTAAAGAGTTACCAATCTAAATAATTAATTAAAAATATTGTTGTTATAATTTCAGCTCCGTGTGTTAAAGTTAGCTCAATCGTGGACTACGATGAAAGTGTTATTGAGTATAATAATATCGACAATCGGTGCTCTTGGTAATTTGACGTTCGTCTTAGTCATAGTTATATACATATTTGCTGTAATCGGAATGCAGCTCTTCTCCAAATCTTATACGCCAGATAAATTCGAACCAGATCCTGTGCCCAGGTAAAGTATCGTGAAATACAAAATAGATAAATCCATTCAAGAACAGAGTAGTTTATTTATTTCTCTTTATCCGACTTCTCGTGCTTCGAATTACTAGTGAAGCTGGCATCCGTTCTTCTTTTGAAAATTATAGGTATTTCTATTTAAGCAAGCACAGACTCAAGTCCCATTAAAAGCAGCATCACGCTTGCCACCTGTCTGATTAATATTTGCAAGTTGTGGACATTTTTAACCAATGCCCACGACGCAAGGTAAAGTTTGTGATATATTATAGGTATATTATAAACCATTCTATTGGATCTTTAACATCAGGCTTATCAGGGGTCATTTTCTTATCTTACAATAAAAAACTTAGAAACTAAAATCTTTTTATATCCTAAGGTGGAATTTCAATGACTTCTTTCATTCATTCATGATGATATTTCGAATTCTTTGTGGAGAATGGATCGAACCACTATGGGACTGCATGAGAGCAGAGAGTGTCACTGGAGCCGAAAGTTGTTTCTTCATATTCCTACCAGCGCTTGTTATGGGAAATTTTATGGTGCTTAATCTCTTCCTTGCGTTGCTGCTCAATAGCTTTAACAGTGAGGAACTAAAAAATAGAAAAGAGGTAAAATATTTTTAGAACATATATTAAGATAACCAATAATCTGGAGGTACATATTATCATCATACATACGTAGTTTATTGATCCAAGTGCATTGATTAGGTATGAGTTATTGTAAATGTTTTAATTACATAGTTATTACACTAAAAATAATTTTATTATAAAATCTGTAGAATAATATGAAAAGGTGGAATTAAATACAGCAGAATACTTTGTAAAGCCTATTTTATTTTCCAGGAAGTAGGTGAAGATTCAAAATTAGCTAAAAGTTTTGATAGAATACGTTCAATAGTTCGAAAAAAGGGGTTCCTTATATCTAAAAGCAAAGAGACTGAGAAGAAATCTAAATTAGAAGAGTTAGTTAACGAATTTATGACGCAACATCGCGCCATGAAAGAAAAGAATCCGTCAATATCACTCGAGCCCCATTATTCCACATCAGTACAGGAGACAGTGTTGTTTCCTCACGATAATGTATATAACCACAGTTACCAAGAAGCAGTTAATAGGTAAGTACATTAACTGTAATATAATAGTTATATAATTACATAATATAATATGATATTTCCCTCAAGCGTTTGCAGTGGAATCGCTGGGTCCTGGGGATCAGAAGCAAATCTTTTATACAAACCAAGTGTAAATAAATAAAAAGTCACAAACAAAAAGATTCAAAAGGGCTGGCTCTCATTTCAAAATATTGTTAATTATTTCCACCTTTGCATCTGCATTTCACCCATATCTCTAACATTATAAAGTATTCCAATAGACTTGCTTGCTGTCGTATTTTAATATTACCATACATATTTAATAATATATTGCTAATCTAAAATTAAAAAATATTCTTGCTTCCAGACCCGTTTCCGGTTCAGATTTTGGGTTTCCTCAACTTTATCAGTCAGGTAATAATTACAATCATGGCAGTCAAGAAACCCTAAAAGACGTTCGAGATTTAGCTATAGAACACAAAATAACTAGCATACGTGAAGACTCCAAAGAGAATTTAGATGAAGACTGTTCCCCAAATGAACAAGTAGCTACTCAAAGACTTCTAAACCAAATGTCGTCTGGTTACCACACTCAGCCATCAGATTCCAAAGGTAAATAACGTGATAATATGAAATAAAAAGTCTAAATAAATTTAAACTAGCTCTAGCGCGCTACGAGTTAGATTATTGTTTATAACTTTGGAATAATCTTTATGTTTTAGATATCCCTGACGAAAATGAGCAATTCGAAATGGCACAGTTTTCTACAAGGAGCACTCCAGAGAAAAGCAGGATATATGGAATGGATCCACCAAACGTCTTAACCAAGGAGCCAGGTAGAAAACCAGATGAGCATGATATGAAACATCCCTGGCAAACCCTAGTTTCTTATGTCGATGAAATAACCGTAGGTGGGCGAAAAAACTCACAGGGTCAATATGCAGATGCTACGGGTAACTTTCCTAGTTTCGGCAAGAGCAAGGAGACAAAAGTTCCTCAAGACTGCTTTCCGAGTCAATGTTACGATGCGTAAGTATAAGCATGTATACTAAACAATTTTCTCTAAAACACAGTAACTTGTTCACGTAATGTTTCAGTTCTTCTTGTTGGGATACCTGCATAGAAACAACTATTGGACAGCGCTGGATGGTGGTACGAACATTTGTGTTAAGATATGTCGACACCCCAGCTTTCGAATGGTTCGTTTTAGTTTTAATATTTGCATCGAGTATCACATTGTGTTTTGAAGATATTCATCTAGAAAAGAATAAGCCGCTGAAGAAAATTTTATACTGGACAAACCTTGGATTCTGTTTAATCTTTGTAATCGAGATGTTCTTGAAATGGATTGCTCTTGGCTTCTTTCGATATTTTACAAGTTTTTGGACTCTGTTGGACTTCACTATTGTATTTGTGAGTATACCATCAGAGGACAGTATATTATGTTTTGTCTAAATCGTTATTTTAATCTCAAATATTTTTTATTTTAGGTTTCAGTATTTAGTTTATTAATAGAAGAAAATGAAAATTTAAAAGTTCTAAGGTCATTGCGTACCTTAAGAGCTTTAAGACCGCTGCGAGCAATATCTAGATGGCAGGGTATGAGGATTGTTGTAAATGCTCTAATGTATGCCATCCCAAGCATATTCAATGTTTTACTTGTCTGCTTAGTATTTTGGCTGATATTTTCCATTATGGGTGTTCAATTTTTTGGTGGAAAGTTTTTTAAGTGCGTAAACGAAATTGGAGAGTTATTGCCTGTAGAGGTAAATAATTAATCATATAATTTGTAAATAATATTTGTTTTTTTTTACATTAAATTATAATTATAAATTTACCATTTCAGAAAGTAAACGATAAGTGGGAATGTATTTATAATAACTATTCTTGGATTAATTCGAAAATATCATTTGATCATGTTGGCATAGCCTATCTAGCTTTATTCCAAGTGGCAACTTTTGAAGGTTGGATGGAAGTAATGGCAGATGCAGTTGATGCCAGAGGTGTAGACTTACAGCCAGCTAGAGAAGCTAATTTATACGCTTATATTTATTTTGTAATCTTCATCGTGTGTGGCTCCTTCTTCACTCTTAATCTCTTCATAGGAGTCATTATCGATAATTTTAATATGCTCAAGAAAAAGGTAAGAATGTTTCTTCGTTTCTATATACTATGTTTAAGGACCTGCTTCTGTTTCATTGAAGTGTTTGTAAGTATATGCACATAGTGTATCTCTGTTAAGATATTTCATTCAAATTCGTGTACCCGTTTTGCATTTGATTATTTGTAAAACTACGTTTCTAACTCGAATTTACTTAACTATTTAAAGTTATTGTTTTATTTACTTAATTTTCAGTACGAAGGGGGAGTTCTAGAAATGTTTCTCACAGAAAGCCAAAAACACTACTACACAGCTATGAAAAAGTTAGGAAGAAAGAAACCTCAGAAAGTTATTAAACGACCAAGAAATCAGTTTCTAGCAATGTTTTATGATCTATCTAACTCTAGGAGATTCGAGATAGCAATATTTGTTTTAATTTTTTTAAATATGTTAACGATGGGTATTGAGCATTACGATCAACCACATTCAGTTTTTTTCATATTAGAAGTCAGTAATGCATTTTTCACTACAGTCTTTGGACTCGGTAAGTGCTATATTATATTTTAAAACTATATTTTTATCGTGTTACAGAGAGTATTGTATGAATGTTTCGTTCGGCTGCACAATTTATAACTATAGGCCGGATAAAATTCTCTTTTTTGATTGATTTCGCGCCAATTTCATAAAATACCCAAATTATTGGTGCCGTACCACGAACAAAAGGATGCCTAAATTAGAGCTAACTTAAAAAGTAATTGCTACATAATTTTGTCTATATAACTGAGTTTTGAATCTAATGCAAAGTTCGTGGTAGGGCCCCTGCACTGTTAAAAAAATCTGATAATATTACCTGATTTATGTAATTTGGGCAAGTAGAAATTTTTAACATCATAACTCGAAGCACCTGTATTTTTTATACAAATGATTGCTTTGAACCCGTGATATTTATTACTTACCTATTTTTCAGAGGCGATTGTGAAGATTGTTGGTTTAAGATACCACTACTTCACGGTTCCGTGGAACGTGTTTGACTTTCTGTTAGTGTTGGCATCAATCCTGGGTATCTTGATGGAGGATATCATGATAGACTTGCCCATCTCACCCACTCTCTTGCGAGTAGTCCGTGTCTTTCGCATAGGGAGGATTTTAAGACTGATTAAAGTGAGTATGTTTTTCACTACCTGCTTAAGTATTATGAAAAATACCCTGTCCGATATATTCGCGGGTAACACATTATCATTAATATATTGAGGTGAAAGATATATCTAGAATCTCTGAGAATCCTGACAGATGATCTCTAAAAGTTTCATCAAAATAACTTAGCAGTTTAGAACCTATTCTGGAGAAGCATTTGGGGCAGACAGACAGACTCTCGGTCACATAGCCTAATTTTTATATAACTTTTGAGGAGAGAAACTTCGAACTCGCTTTCTTCTCTGTCTTTTTGTCTGTAAGAGGTTATTTAAATATATTTTTTATTATACCACATTTTTAAAACGGACTAAAAAGTATAAAAAAAAATTACCAAAAACGTGGGGCGCAGATCCTCTTTACTATTATCTATTGCATAATTTTTCGGCTAGGATATTATTTTATACTTTTCCGTTTCAAAAATGTGGTAAGTATATCAATTTATTTAAATATACAGAAGTGCTTCCGCCGCCTTTACGTGCCCTTAAAATCTTTATATTTTTTAGGCCGCTAAGGGAATTAGGAAATTACTATTCGCGCTAGTTGTCTCCCTGCCGGCGTTGTTCAACATCGGAGCTCTTCTTGCACTCATCACGTTCATTTACGCCATAATAGGAATGTCTGTGTTTGGACATGTCAAGGAGCAAGGCGCTTTGGATGATATCGTCAACTTTCAAACGTTTGGAAGAAGCATGCAGCTACTTTTTCGGTAAAATAATATGATTATTTACATTTTTGCCTTACGTTTGACTAAAAACACAGAAGTCTCCAAAGAAAGTTAAAGCATTTTTATATCTTTTCTAAATGTTTTTTTTTGTTCATAAATAAAACTAAATTAAATTAAATGCTCAGTTTGATATAGGTATATTACACGGGAAGGATTTTAATTTATTACATTACAGAATTATACATTTAGGTATTATTAGCCAACAGAAAAATATTTAAAATTGAAAATCAGACATGTTTGCCTCCCTTTCAACGCTTTACCAAGAAATTCCTAGAATTATTAATAATTATGAAGCTTAATATATTATACAACACAAGTGAAATATATTTTATATATATTAAAATTACTGGACTTTAGTGAAAATATATTTCACTTGTATTGTATAATATATTAAGCTACATAATTATTATAACTAAATATTCTGTGAATATTTCAAGCGTCTACCTGTTGCCGTTATCAATATCGAGCAAAAACGAGCAAGAAATCACGTTTGTTGTATAGGAGCCCCCTTAAATATTTATTTTATTCTGTTTTTTAGTATTTGTTGTTATAGCGGCAACAGAAATACATCATCTGTGAAAATTTCAATTGTCTAACTATCACGGTTCATGAGATACAGCCTGATGACAGACAGACAGACAGACGGACGGACAGAGTAATAGGGTTTCCGTTTTTTTACCCTTTGGGTACGGAACCCTAAAAATTAAATGCTGTTCATTGGTAAGCGCATCACTTGAGAACGACTGGACCGATTTAGTAAATTTTTTTTAATGGTCGTAATAGTCTGAATCAGGTTTTTAGGAAAAAAGAACTTGGAAAAGTTGCCCAGAAAATTGGAAAATTCGGGAATTGCTTTTATGAATGAACTCAAAACACTGCGCAGCCGGGGCGAAAGCTAGTATGTAATAAAAATAAATATCTGCCTTCCAGTTTAATGACATCAGCAGGATGGAACGACGTTCTAGAATCCTTGATGATCCAACCACCAGACTGCGAAATTGGAGAGCCTGGCCAACACAACGGGAACTGCGGCAGTCCTCTATTGGCCATCACCTATTTCACATCGTTCATCATCATCAGCTACATGATAGTTATCAACATGTACATAGCTATTATCCTTGAGAACTTCAACCAAGCTCATCAGGAAGAGGAAATTGGAATAGTTGAAGATGATCTTGAAATGTTTTATATTCGATGGTCTAAGTACGTATTATTTTATAAAGAGTAACAGTCAACTTATGAAAGTTCACGACCTTATTTAGACCTTTCAACTTGACACTAAAAAGGTTGATAAACGATGCCTTAGGTTTATACCAGAGACACTGGCTTTGTACTCCTTTCGATCTCAAAATACCTCAACAGAACTGCATGACCACCATTATATCGGTAGCCTCAAAAAGTGACATCGGCTAAATGAGAAATTGGGTACTCAGAGCTTTAAGGCGCCCGTGATGGATGGATGTATGAATGAATGCGATACACCTTGTCGAAGAAGAGACCAAACGAACAAGATGGACAGACGTGGCATTTTTTAATTATGTTTTTTTCTTTTACAGATATGACCCTCATGCAACCCAATTTATCAGTTTCGCGCAATTATCTGACTTCATAGCCTCCCTTGACCCACCGTTAGGTATATCAAAGCCGAACACAGTTGCCTTAGTCAGTTTCAACCTACCAATCGCCAGAGGAAATAAAATCCATTGCTTAGACATTCTGCATGCACTCGTAAAACATGTTTTGGGCCATGTTGAGGAGACTGATACATTCAGGCAACTTCAAGAACAAATGGATATAAAATTTAAGAAACAGTTCCCCACAAGAAAAGAGCTGGAAATAGTGTCCTCGACCAGGATATGGAAGAGAGAAGATAAGGCTGCAAGGACTGTTCAGCGTGTGTGGAGAGATTACGTCAAGTTAGTATTCTAGACTCCATTACTAAAATGTAAAAATATAATGGTTTATTTCGATGCCTGTCACCGGCGACTTCAGGATCAGGAATAGGGAGCCATATCATTAAATAGTATATTAAAAGTAGTACTGTTAAAAGTAGTACTACACACAATCGTCGGGCATGTATGAAAGGTATGATGAATATAAAAGAAGCGAAAGAGGTATGCCAGGATCCTCGCAAATGACATTCTCTGCCTACTCCTCTTAGGATAAAAGGTGTGATGATAGATAGTTAGATAGATAGATTTCTTTCGCTTCTTTTATATTCATCATACATTTCATACATGCTTGTCGATTGTGTGTACTTTTAATATTTCCATCGATGAATATATTTTTTATATGTTCAATAAAAGTACACCTAGGTCGTCCGCCAGCATTTCCTATCACTTCAGCCATATAAACCTTTTTAGTCAATCTTTCATCCTTCATTCATAATTTATATCTAATTACAAAACCAAATAACCTATGTATATATACCGATATTCTTCTAGAAGAGATACCACATATACACACAAATAAGTACCTATTTTATTTTTCAGAAGAAAGAATCGTAGTCCGTCGATCGAAGAAGAAGAAAGTACAAAATGGTCTCCCGGCGGCGGGTGGGGTGGAAAACTCAGTGCACTACTACATGTTAGAAGAAGTTCACACGCTTCAAGCAGAAAATCGTCGCGTGCTTCGGACGCCTCAGATTTGAGCGAATTAGGTGGAGCTTGGTTGAATCTACCTTTATTATTGCTGCCAGGAGCATCTAATGCGGATCAGGTAAATATATTCACGCCTGTTTCCTATAGGGGTAAGACAGGTGGTATGAGGGCATCAATTTCCTTGATTCACACCACACATACTAAAGTGTGTTATTTTCTTTCTTTAACGTCAAAACGGAGGAATAGATGTCTTCTTTTTTGCACAGAGAGAGTTATATAGGCTACTTTTTATCCCGGGAATTTTTTTTATAGAGAAGACGACATGTGACCCTGCCATCGCCTGTTTAATAAGCGTAAGTAGTTGGTCCATGACTGACGCACGACTGGCAAAATATAATACAGTCCGCCAGTCGCGCCCACTATAGAGATGCTTTTTCAGGACCCCAGGTTTTAGGAAGCAGGAAAGACCTACGCCGGGAGTTCGTTCCACTTTTTGACAGTGCGACACAGGAACGAGTGACTGAACTTTTTCGTTTGTATTCAGAACGTGTCCACTGTGCGAGGATGAAACTTATATCTTGTGCGAACATTACGGGTGCGAAAATAGGATGGATGGACGAGGTCATGTAGCTCTCATTTCCCCGGTTTTTACTAATACAAAATAAAGTCCTCAAAAATAAAATAACAGAATTAAATTAGCTCAACAATTTAGAGGTAACACAGCCGGATTATCGTTTTGGACGAGGTGTTATCCTAATTATTTTCCAAAAAACATGATAATATATTTCATCAACCAGGATCCCCTAGTAGCTCTCTGCCCCACCTTCCCGAAGGATTTCTGGGATAAAACCCTCCAAACATGTGCAAAAAAATCACTTCGATACGTTGCTTTGTTTTAACGTGAAAGAAGGATAAAAATAAAATGAAAAAATCAAACTAGTTCAATATTAAGTTCAAAATAAGTAGGTATTGAAAAAAATTAGTTATGTTTGTATTTTTTCAGCAAAATGGCTCAGAAGCCCCTCCCCGCCGGCGCTCTGCGTACGGTTTGCCTCTATTCCTCCGTCACCAAGACGCGGTCGATGAAGACGGCGGCCCGAAACGAGCAGGTTCATATGTAATGTTTGGCTTTTTGTGTCTTCTTCCTTCATAGCAGCAACATTGTTAATTAAACACAAAACTAACAAAAATATCATTAGAATTATGTTATGGCCAAGTGCCGCGAAAGGCCCTTTAATTTTGCTAAATGTGATTATTGTTGCAAGTAATTTTTGCTCGACCTGGATTTGAACCCAGTCCCAGAACCGTCTACTTTGTCACTAACACTAGACTAGATCATATATATTTATTTATTTATGGAAAGCAAGAAGATTGATTGTTCGTGAATGTATTGTGAATGAGCGTTGAACTCTTTTCTATGGAAATTCCTAAGTTGTGTAAAATGTACTTCTAGCTCGCAGTACTGCTTCCGTGAAAATATAATTTACACAAAAATAAAGTGTCCTATGGATGTAATTTATCTATCTATCTATCTAGGTATCTATCATCACGCCTTTCATCCTAAGAGGGGTAGGCAGAGAAATCGAATGCCATTTGTTACGATCCTGACATACCTCTTTCGCTTCTTTTATATTCATCATACTTTTCATACATGCTCGGCAATTGTATGTACTTTTAATATTTCCATCGATCAATACATTTTTTATGATCAATAAAAGTACACCTAGGTCGTCCTCTGCCAGCATTTCCTTTTACTTCAGCCATATATAAACCTTTTTAGTCATTTATATTTTGCTATATTAATCCAGAATAAAGTATATTTCTGTACCCTTTCATCCAAAACCGTAAACCATAATAATATATTTCTTATGAAAATTATGCCTGGACTACATGATTATTATTTTTCGATGCCCAGAATTTTCTCCTCAAAAATTAATTGTTTATTAAGAGAATTGTCTTCTTTCATGAAATCGTCACATTCTTACCAACTTGGCCCCAAAAATAAATAAAATCATGAACAATGTTGCTGCTATTCAACCTTTATACCTACGTCTGTAGAAGTAAGCGCTTAAATTTTTAATATTCGTATGTTAGAATATGTCCCCATAATAATATGTATATAACTTTTCCATGTATGTTTATAAATAGCATGATTTCAATGTTTTGTCATCGACTTTCTTTGTTTGTGTACGTTTTGGTAAGACGTATTTCGTAGTTAGTTCCTTTTAAAGCTAGCTATGAGCCATACAAATGTATTGGTATTGAATTAGATTCAGATTAGCTTTGCAACCTGCTACTTACTGTAAAGCTTGTATATATAAATATATATTAAGAAATAAACAACTCATTTTTTTTTATAATTAATAAAGGATAGGTGAGATTTTGATGCCTGTCTGTCCGTTTTTTTAAAGAACATCCAATATATATTATAAACGCGAAAATTTGTGAGGATGAGTGGATGTTTGTTACTCCTTCACGCAAAAACTACTGGACGGATTTTGATGAAACTTTACAATGTTATAGCTTATACATAAAATAGACAATTATATGTACAAGAATAGCACATATAATAGATAAAAAAAGTCCGCGGTAGCATATATATCTGTATATGGCCGGGTTCACTAATCTCTATACATTATTTCTCAAGAGTGCTTTTTTGTCGATAGGTATGTCATACCTCTCTTAATACTGTATCAAAGTTAATGTGTGATACGCCAATAACACGATAAAATTAAATGTTTATTTTAAAATTAGACTAATTTATGTATGTAAAAGACGCCATCTGTTGGAGCTCAGTTGAAATAACGGTGAAGTTTTCGCACGGGTCATCCAGTATTATATAATTTAATAATTGGTAAAATGAGGGCTGAAACTGGCTGCTGGAAAAACCGGCCAAGTGCGTGTCGAATCGGGCCTCCAGATTTCTAACAGGAGTAATAACTGGGCCCGATCTAGGGTAGGGGGGCAAGCCGGGCAAATATTCAGAGCGGGGGCGGCAAAATTGAGGGCGCCGGGCACAAGAGAAATGAGGACATGGAGTTGAAAGATACCTACCTATCGATAAAAAAATATCCCAAACCATTCAGTAGTTTCTGAGAAATTCTTTAACATACATACACTCATGAACTTTTATATACTTGTTCAGAAGGATGCCTCAGTAGATGTGTGTATACTTAGATGTGAATATATTATACAATATCATATATTTGGAATAACAAGCTCATGACTTATATGGTGTTAGTGTAAAGGGCGGCGAATATTATTTTTGCCCGGAGCGGCTAAATAGCTAGATCGGGCCCTGAGTATATCTTTATGTTTCATCCAATTCTGTTCAAACCCACTAGATACGATGCTATGACGGACGGACGGATCGAATATATAACTTTGTTTATATACCTACCCAACTCATTTACGTTCGAATGCGTTCTTTATAAACAGTTTTTACGGAATGTTTTAATAGTTAGAGGTGAATCCTACTTGCATTTGATGCAACTATCATAGCTAGTTGCATGAATTTACAAGTTTTTAATACAAAATTATATAATCTGGTTCAAACGCTAAATAATAGCATCATCAAAAATCAAACATTACAGGGTCCCTGCGAGTGAGTTCGCGAAGAAATTCAGCTCGGCGTGCCACTTCGCCTGCCAGTGCTCGTACTCCGTCGCCACATACAAGCAGTGCTGTCAGCATACTAGTTACTGAAGCATCACCGGACGCCCCACCTTTGCCGGCACCTTCTACTGTTGTCAAAGTTTTAGTTCATAGAGAGAGTGATGAACAACCTAGCTGATGCTCACCATCTGAGGAGTCTGCGTCGCAGACTCTTACTTTTAAATAGTCCAAATTTCCATTTAGGTCACTAGTGATTTATTTCTGAAAATATGATACAATGGCGCCCAAGCGACATTCGTATTCGATTATTGTAATCATAAATTCAACTTTTAAATTAGATCATTCAAGACAATAAAGTTGATGAGGTAAAATTTTGCGATTTAAAGATAGATAAGATTTTATTAGTTGTCCCCCCCAAGATCGCCAAAGTATAGATAACATGAAAGTGACCTAATACTTAGTTAGTAAATTTAATTTATTTTTAGAATATTATAGGTCAAATGTTCATTGAAACTTTTTTGTTTAAGTTCAAGATACATTTTTATTAGACATTGATTGAATTTAAATTAATGCATATGAATATTATTTTAATTGCCTAGATACTTATGTTGAATTTATATTAATAAAAAATAGTACATAGACCATGTTTTAGTACATGGAACTGTAGTTAGTTTTAAATTATTGCTATGGATCAAATCCCATAAGATTTTTTAAATGTTGACCCTGTTTTCTGTTCACTAAAATTTATTAGTATCAAACAAGTTCTTTAAAATAAAAACAAATTGACTTCTGTGAATCCATAAAAAAATAATTTAGAAGATAAAAACAAATTAAAACTTTAAACTCTTATTTAAAGTGCTTGAATAGTGAACGCTTATTTTAAGTAATGTACAGTACTAATTAAATTGTATTGTTAATTTGAGAGCATAATCTCGAAGGTTGTAACTAATTTTAAATTGTTAATTGTAAATAAATTCTATAGAAAGTAATGACTGAATTAAGAACAAGGAAGGTGTGGACAACTCCATTAACAAGTTTTTATTAAAATCTCCCAAAACACCAATTAAACAAAGAGATAAAATTAGTATATAGATTGGGAAATGTATGAAGCAATAGTATTGAAGGAGTCAATTGTTCTTTATTATAGTGAAATGTAATATATTAGATTTGTATGAGGGACAGGTCCAAAGAGTGCCTGCAAATCATTTTCTTGTTTGAACTAGTCTTTAGTAATTATAAACATAGCTTTCATCCTTGGTTTATTTTAAATATTTAATAAAGTTTGTTATAATTTTTATAGTTAACTTTTAACCTCTTACATCAAATTGCCTTGTGATAACTTGATCTCTAAGTAAAAAATAATTTAATTTATAATCTAGTGTTATTTGTTATAAAAGACAATATTCAATATTAGAGAAAAGTAATGCTTGTAGTATACCATTAGTATGCAATGGCTTTTTTGGCCCCAGAATTTAATAGGCTTAAATAATAGCTTTTTAAAGTAGCTTTCAGTAAAAATTCTTATAATAATAATAATTAAGAGAAAAATCTGCAATCTATCATTTTTTATTGTGCTTTTAAAAAAACGTTTCAAATTGATTTTAAAATCCTCACCATAATTTAGCCCCCATATCTTTGACCAAACCCATGTTAAAATATTGAATAATTTAAATGATCTTTTGGAGTGCTATTTTCAAAGTATAGATTTTAGACTCTGTGAAATGATATTAAATTTATAAAGTTTGTACCTTTTCACTTTCTGAACTTATATATTTTACACAAAGCTTCAATTTTACTAGAATCACATTTAAAAAAATCTATTAAACTACCTAAAATTGTTGTTTTACAGTATAGATTGATTAGGGAAAAATGTACATAAAGTTAGAATGCAATAAACTGTTTTCATACTTTTACCTAGTTTAAAGTTTAAAGGTTGTTAGATATTGATTTACTTAAAGTATTCTTGGATGTACCATGTACATGTAAAACAATTCTAATTAGAAAATTGCAATACTAGAAACAAAAATCATTTGAGAGTAAAATTTTATATTCATTGGAAAAATTATTAATTCATTATAATTGGTCTATTGACCCCGCATCATAAATTTTTTCCAATGACTAAACTTTTTTACTATTATTGGATGCATTGATTTAAAGTTTTTGCAATTAAAAATGTGTGTATGGTCAGCAAAAAAGTGTAACCTAACTTCTGATGTGTATTATATGTAAATAGTGTTTAAGTGACTTATCTACGAGATATGATTTTCTTCCGAGGTACAAATATGAATTAACCATGTTGAAAACTATAATTAAATGAAAATATAGAAAATTAAACGTTTTTTATTCTCCAAATATATTGTGCTCTATAAAATTGGGTAATTGGGTATTTGAAAATGAAAGTGTAAAATAATAACTTTTAATTAACTAATTTTCTACATAAAACAATATTCTTCTTGACTAGAATCTACTTAGTGGAAACGCGTGTACGACGATTCCAGGAGAAGTTAATACCATAGTTTTTGGGTTTAAGATCTTTCTCAACTTTGGGAACATCTAAAAACCATATCCACCCATGTCTCTCACAATGCTCAATAGCCTCCTCCGCTTTTGTAAATTGTACTTTCATGTTGGATAGAGGATCACCAGAAGATGCCCAACCCATTAAAGGATTTTCCCATCGCTGACGATTATCAAATTCCATTTCCCAATGGTGAATATTGCTGGTTCCACTCTGCATGGCATTCTTAGGTGGTTGGTAGATTCGCACTCTGCGAGGTTTGACATGTTCCTCAGGGACACCCGTTATAGGTGACATATCCACCTAGCAACAATTTATATACATTATAATAAGGAATGAAAGAATATCAAATATTATATTTTGTGGCAATATGGGAAGTTTGTGCAGGTAAGTATACAGCTATATTCATTACTAGCTATAGCCATAATATGGGCAATACATAAAAAACCCGGTTTGTTGTTGGATTATGTACATAAGTTTTCAATTAAAAAACCATTAGTACATGGCCGGGATTGAACCTGTGGTCTGCCTACTTAATACCAGACTTATCTTATATCTATTATTTTTATTTGTATATATAAATCATGTCACTTTCACTTTTGGACTTGGAATAAAAACTAACAAGAGCCATACATGTATAGAGAAAGGAACAATAAATCTTTCTCACCGGTCGGTCCTTTTCACAAGTAAAAATTTGTTGAAACTTGACATTGGCAAATCATCGTCTACACTGATGGAACCATAATAAAAAAGAAGAACTGATCATCCACCCACCAGAGCTGATCCTTGCTGCTAGCTTAACTGCGAGGACACAGAGGATGCTGTCAAATTTTGTAAAGGAATAGCAACATGGTAATACATACCTTTACTGGAACAGAAATTTTCCCTGCCATGGCTTTCTTCTGTTTAAGTTGTTCAGGTAACATTAGTGCAGTTTCATTATCAATTCTTGTAGCCTCTTTTTTAGCTGCTGGGTCAGCTGCTTTAAAGTTAACATTGCATGTTGAAAAGGCTGGTAGAGATCTGAAAAAGTCATTCATGTAATGCTTATGGATAATAATAGAATAATAATGTAAATAGCGGAAAACGGTAATTTTATGATACCTGGTTAAAGGAGATTTCATTAAATTTGCTCGAGATATTGCGTTTAACATTTTGAAGCCTAATATTTATTTCTTAGATATAATTTTACGCAGATACGAAATATAGCGATTATTCAATCAACCAAAATTTTCATTTTCTTTCGCCACAGGTTAGGCCACAGGCCACAGTTTCACTTTTCAGTCAGTTGCTCCGTGTCAGTCAGCTTGACTTTGACATTTGTCATTTGACATGAAAAAATTGTTTTAAAATTAAAAAAAAGGTTGAAGCAAAGGGATCTATCTTTGCCGCGGAAGACTGCTAACGCGTTCCCGTGACCCGCCGACAACCGGCGCGAAGGACACCGTGGGGTTTTAGTCGGTTGGAGTCCGACATAACCCGCTCTCTCACTCCCGAGGGGGCGGGTATGCATGATGCATTTCCCCACGTGCTTTTTTTCTTTACATTACAGCACAAGTGTTATAATATAACTTAATGAAGTTAATTTCGTACAAGATTGCTTGTTGTATGTGTGTCCATAAAGCATACAGTTTTTATTTTTTTTTAACCACGACTTTGTTGGCTGTTTGGAGAAGTTATCCGTGCTTTATCTGTCACCATAGCTAGCGCGACGCGGGGAAAAACAAAACACGCGCGCCATTTTCCATAAATATTTGTTAACATTTTCGCCGTATTGCTTTCCATATTGTAGTTAATTATCAAAAATGTCGACTTCAAGTGGCGAAGAATACGTAAATTTGACTCCATGAAGTTTGTTATTTTTCTCGCAAGTGTGTTGAAAAACGTCGTATGAAACGCGTGTGCATTGGCTGATAATACCGCCTCATGCGTAATGACCAACATAGCACCCTTGTATCATAATGTACTATTATATGTACACCTAGGTCGTCCTCTGCCAGCGGTTCCTCTCACTTCAGCCATATAAACCTTTTTAGTCAATCTTTCATCCTTCATTCTTTCGACGTAATCTTTCACTCTGCATTCTTTTCTAATGATATCGTTCCGGATGCGGTCAATACGCTTTATATCACACATTCTACGTAAAGACCTCATTTCTACTGCATTTATCTTACTTTCATGCTTCTTATTCCATATCCATTCCAAGTCCATTTTTTCCATTAGAAAAATATTAATTTAATACATCTTTCAATAAATTCTAATTTTATGTAAAACATCTAGCTAGGTACTACTAAAAGACCGTAACCGTCCACAGATTCGTAATGTAGGAGTTAGCACAGATTTTGACAGCGACACTTTCGTTTTCGTTTTCGGTCGAACGAAAGTTTGTCAGCGTTGCCAGTTCACGTGTTTTTGCTTAGATCTTAGATTTTACCGTTAAATTTAAAATCTTAAAGTAAATAAAGTTAAAATAAAAAATACGTTGATCTACGAACTTTTCATATGCAATTTTTACAATTTCTACGTTTATTTTAATAATATAAACTTATATAATTTTCTAGACTATCCCACGTCTTTTTCAAAATCCGAGTTGGCAACTCTGCACGGCGTACACTTTGCGGCAGCCGCGAAGCAAAGAACTGTGAACGCTATGCCTTTAGCAATAAGTTCAAAATTCTACCAAAACTATTTCCGCTAAGAAACTGGTTTGGTGTTCACTGTTCTCTTAAAATGAACCATAATGCTATCTATATACATTAAATTGATATTGTACTGACTGACATAATAAGGTGTGACGTGTGACGTCTGAGTCGATCGGAAGTTGCTTGTGTCAATGTATGCTACGGATTTGTCTTCAAAACGAAACGTTCATGTCCAACAAGGACCGGCCAGAGAAAGCCCGGGCCGAGAGGTCTGGCCCAACAATGTGCGGGCAAATTCCGTGTACTTGTCTTTGTCCGGCCAAGCAAATTGCTCGGCATTCTTGTGCAGGACATACCCGGTCCGAGAATGTCCGGCCCAACAATGTGCGGGCAAATTCTGTGTACTTGTCTTTGCCCGGCATAGCTTTGCACCCACATTGTTGGGCCGGACCTCTCGGCCCAGGCTTTCTCTGGCCGGTCCTTGTTGGACATAAAACGTTTTGGCCTTTTCAAGGCCATTCGGCCGAAACGAAAGAAGTCACGTCAAAACTATGCTAACCTAGCGGTACCTCTCGGTCTGTCATATTATTTTACTAATCTGTAAGACGGTCACCAACATGTTTTGTTAGCAACCTAGGGTCTACACTTTATGCATCTTGCTGTGCGTACGAGCCTCAGATAAGTCAGATAGTCTTTAATCTGAGGTACGAGCCTATCCGAGCCGTAGTAATCCCTATATAGTATGTAGTCCGAGCGTACACAGAGTAACTATTAGACATAATATTACATTGCCTACGCTCGGACTACATACTATTTAGGGATTACTATGGCTCGCACCGTAAGATGTGTAGTCTGTAGGGGGTTTGTTTAGTCTAGCACTTGGCTGGTTTTTTCAAAGACCCTTTTACTTTAGGTCATGCTGGCAGCACTGAGCACTGCTCTTATCAGTCAGCAATAGTCAACCACGTAGACTGACCATCACTTAATCACTCAGTCAAGATTGACAACTTTGATAAGTTTATGGATGAATTTTTTTCATTGTTTTTTCTATAAAATTAACATTATAAATCACCTTGATATTTTAATGAGATAAAAGAAAGCGATTAATATTTTTTTATGCAAAATATAAGTTGCAGTCTAATAAGGTAAACAATGTTTCATTGCTGTTGCGACGAGAACGGAGTACCACTAACAGCTGTTTACATGTAAAGGTAAATCTATTTCATTTATACTAAGACCACTTATTAGACAAGTTGAAGTCATACTTATCAAATGTATTAAATTTTTGTCATCCGCTGGGGCCTACGAGTAAGGAAATTCCTTTACTCGTTGGCTGGGGCCCATAAAGATAAATTGGTGTTCTAACTAATAGAAACAACCTACATATTTACAACTTACAACATTATTTAATCAAAAAGTAGGGTTTGAAAAAGTTCTATATTATCAGTAGTTAACACCTTCAAGTTGTCATTCTTAATGGATGGGCTATCAAATTCTGGTCTAGAGGGGCCTCCAAATCTCGGAAAGTCATCTAGTCAAATTCCAAATAAGACCGAAATATAATAACATTTTCATTTATTATTATGTTCATTAAAATTATGGGGTAGTTGGAGGCCCCTCGTACGTATACTAAATTTAAATATAGGTAGCTCTGTAATAAGGGGCATCGTCTCTGCTTTGTCACGAAACATGCGCGAATCAGAATAAATTAGATTAGATTATTATTTTTTTTACAAATTTTACACTTGAAATACAAATACTTAGATTTCTGGGCTGAACTGAGCGGCTGTGTGAAGTTGGCACCCCCAAATGCGATTTTTCAGTTTTTTTTCATCAGGTTCCTTTGTCCACCGTTAGTCCACGTTTGTCCACTAAAAATTTTTTTTTGCCTTCATCTCAAAAAAAAATTATTCAAAAAATAAATTGGGGGTGGAAGTTGGCACCCCCAAATGCGAAATTCCATTTTTTTCATCCCGTTCGTTTATCCATCGTTAGTCCACGTTTGTCCACCAAAATTTTTTTTGTCCCCCCTTAAAAAAAAGTTATTTAAACAAACTAAAATTGAGGTGGAAGTTGGCACCCCCAAATGCGAATTTACAATTTTTTTTCATCAGGTTCGTTTGTACATCATTAGTCCACAATTATTGTCCACAAAAAATTTTTTTGTCCACCCTTCAAAAAAAAGTTATTCAAATAAACATTTTTTATGTAAAAAAACGATGGAAACTGAATTTCCGGGTACGTTCAAACTACACTAAAGGTTTGAAAATCAAGTTTATAAAGTGGGCAAACGATTCAACCCCTCAGAGAAGAGAATCCACCCCTAGGAAGCTAGATATCCCCCGTCAAAGTGAAAATACTTAGATATATACTGAATTAACTCACGCATAACTACGTCTCTATGGGTGGACAAATGAGTTTCTGAAGTGGACAAACAGACCTACCCCTCAGAGAAGTAAATCCACCCCTAGGAAGTTGGAGATCCCACGACAAAGTTAAAATCCTTAGATACATATTTATATCACGCATAACTATATCTCTAAGGGTGGACAAACAACAATATGTGATGGATAAACGACTTTCCGAGGTGAAAAAACAAACCTAAACCTCAAAGAAGTAATTTCACCCCTAGGAAGCTAGATATAGATATATAATTAACTCGTGTATAACTATATCTCTAAGGGTGGACAAACGACAATATATGGTGGACAAATGAGCTTCTTAGGTGGACGAACAGACCTACCCCTCAGAGAAGCTAATCCACCCCTAGGAAACTAGAAATTCTGCGTCAATGTTAAAATACTTAGATATATACTTAATTAACTCACGTATAACTATATCTCTAAGGGTGGACAAACGACAGTATGTGGTGGACAAATAAGTTTCCGAGGTGTACAAACAGACCTACCCCTCAAATAAGCAAATCCACCCCTAGGAATTTGGAGATCCCACGACAAAGTTAAAATCGTCAGATATATAGTTATGCGTGAGATAAGTATATATCTGACAATTTTAACTTTGTCGTGGGATCTCTAAGGATCTCTAAGGATGGACAAATGAAAATATGTGGTGGACAAACGAGTTTCTGAAGTGGAAAACAAACCTACCCCTCAGAAAAGCAAATCCACCCCTAGGAAGCTAGATATTCTCCGTCAAAGTTAAATTCAGGGCTTTTTTCTTTAAAAATGTTTATTTGAATAACGTTTTTTTGAAGGGTGGTCAAAAAAAAATTTTTGTGGACAAACATGGACTAACGATGTACAAACGAACCTGATGAAAAAAAGTTGAAAAATCGCATTTGGGGGTGCCAACTTCCACCTCGATTTTAGTTTTTTTTAAATAACTTTTTTTGGAGGGTGGACAAAAAAAAATGTTTGATGGACAAACGTAGACTAACGATGGATAAACGAACGTAATGAAAAAAAATGGAAATTCGCATTTGAGGATGCCACTTCCACCCCAATTTTATTTTGCTGAATAATTTTTTTTTGAGAGGTAAACAAGAAAAATTTTTGGTGGACAAACGTGGACTAACGCTGGACAAACGAACCTGATGAAAAAAAACTGAAAAATCTAATTTGGGGGTGCCAACTTCACTGAGCCGGGGGCACAAAATGGGTGTTGCCGCCCCGGGCCTCCGACGGGCTTAAACCGCCACTGCCCATTGGATACCTCATCTACTTATCATCAACCACTGCCTGTCATTTTCATGTCATCAAACAGCAAAATGTTTGTTCAAAACACTGTGGTCATGGTCAATTAGTATGTGGTAGGTAAAATCGAGCCAGAACTAGATGAACTCCCATATAAATCATATCATCTAACTGATGCTTTTTGCGAATTATTTGGAGAGAGCTATAACAATTATGGTGACGCATCACAGTGCAACAAACTCAGTTTTACACCCGGCTTTTTTGTCCATATCTCTTTACAACAATGTGAGCGAGATGGACTACTATTAAAATCAAATAGGTAACCAAGGATAAGATAAGATAGATCAATATTCACTTACCAGAAATATGAATAATTACGATTTTTCAATGGGTATTTCGAAAAATACGAAAAGAAAAGCTTTTCTATGTTTTTACAGAAACTATTAAAATTATCAAAGTCTAGTTAATGTATTCTTAAAGTATGTGAAATTGTAAATTAGTAAATATTGTTACGAGCTAGGGTTCGAAGAGATTCAAAATACTGATTAAATAGACAAACTTTACTTTAACACCACAAAAACACAGTTAAATAAATGAAAACACTTGAATATCACTTAGTCGCACTAAATTCCACTTCACTGTTTCGCTTTGATCGCTTTGATTCGCACTGTGTCCCTTGCGGCAATGATCCTCTGTTTATATTGCCCACCGAACATTCGAGAAACGCCGAGATTGTTGTACAAAGTTGTAGACGCGGCTCGATGCGACTCGGCGCCAAATACCTACACACAGACCGCGCCCGATTTTGTTACCTATGGCTAGGCACATACGGTCCATTTTCGTTTGTACTTGATTCTCTCTGGATGTTTCTAGAGACGTCTATCGACCTTGATGTGTTTAGGTATTTATTTGTGCGATTTAAGTACCTATTCGTTACAATATATTAAGAGAGCTGGAGTCGCAAACTTGGCTGAAATAGGCATGAAATTGAGGATTTTCAAGGCTTCATAAACTGTAACTGATTTTGGTTATTTTCTTACCATGAGAAACTTTAAACTATATTTATCTTTAAAAAGCATTTTTAATTTTAAGATGTTTGTAATATTCTGCTTAAGGTTATTAGGGAAAGATAAATTGGAAAAGTTGCCCGGAAATTTGGGAAAAAGTGAATGTGCTGTTTTCTATGGAACTTCTGTATGAACTCAAGGATATATTAGGGGATGAAAGTTAATATAAGCTCTACAAGCGAAGTCAGGGCGGAATGCTAGTATTAGTATTAATTTTTTTCTTTCTTTTCAGATTGTACTAACTCTCATTATGTGCTTCTAAAACTAATATTTATAGCCCCTCCAAAAGGGGCTACCTTTGAGTTAGTTTTTCAGTGTACATATAATTATTTTATTTTATTGTAAGTAGTTTTAATTTGAAATATATTTACAATGAATAAGTCATCTATTGAAGTGGATTGCACTAAGAAATGCAAAAGTATTAGCCATGGAAAACTTTTGACTAGTGCTATTACAAAGAGAGCTATTACAGATGAAGCCTTGGCCAGTTTCATAAGAACAACATGTGCTAATTTTACTCAAGTGCAAGATGAACAGGTAATTTTTTACACTCATTTCTAGCCAAATGTTTTATCATTATCCCTGTTACTTAAGAGCCCTATATCCATAATTTGTATGGGGATAAATTCCCAATTTCTCTGTAAATAATCCACCTGTGTCACTGTAATTTAGCATATACTTAGTTACTTATTTAATATATCTAAGGGAAATATGATTTTTTCAATTAGTTTTATTGAATAGGAAATATGAGTGGTAAAATACAGCTTTTCATTTTTTTTAGATTTAGCAAATAGTTACTTATTCAATATCTAAGTGAAATAACTTTTTTTTTAATGGGTTTTATTAAATAGGAAATATGGGTGGTTAAACTGGTTAAACTTTGCCCCTTTTCTCTTCCATAATCTATCACAAAGCACTTAATTTTTGGTAAAGGTCCAGATTATCTAATCCTGAGATTTTCGTGTTTTTTCGACTTTATTCAATTACTGCACTGCTTTATTGCATACTTTAACTATTTTCAAGTCTCGGTAAGGTATAAGTTTTTGCAGGAGGTCACAGGTTTTTGCAAAATTAAGGTTGGAGTTTTCATGATTTTGAAAAAGACTTAGAAAATTTTCATTCGATTTTTTTAGGTACTCCATATAACACCCATTTTTTATGATGCCATAGGATGAAAGGCGTCACAAGGAGCAACTTTCGTCCAGTACACCAATCCCGAAAACCCCTCCCGTGACCGCCACGTCGGTGAAAGGTCTTCAGACACGATCGAAATTTTTTTACTCCACAAAATAGGTTAGCGTGGAGCGCAGCGACGAGCGTGGTTCGAATGGTGTAAAAACAAGGCGCAAGGCGAGCGAGCGAAGCGAGCGGTGCCGCGTGAGCGGCCGCCGAAGCGCTGGAAACCTTATATTTTATTTTAAAACACGAAAATCTCAATTTCAGATTTTGAGGTTAAGTTTTTCAATGTCAATTTTCTTATAAACTAGTGAACACCGGCGAAAAGTGGTACCTGACCGAGACTTCAAAATGGTTAAAGTATGTAATAAAACAGTGCAGCAAATTAATAAAGTCGTCAAAACACGAAAAGCTCATGATTAGATAATCTGGACCTTTACCTAATTTTTTTTAAAGCGTTATACCATTACCCTTTAATTAAATAGGTACCTACATCGCGTTTTTTTGTAGCTTATTGAAAATTCAAAATAGAAATTATTTTATGATTTTTTAATTGGTCAAAAATAATAAAATAATCCCATTATTATTTTGAATTTTCAAATCGGACACAAACAAACTCTTCAGCATTAATTTTGTTAGATGTCTTTCCCCTTCATTCATTAGACAAGGAACTAGGTAATTTTAAGATTAATAATTTCAGGGCAGAACAACACTTCATATGTCAGCATCATGTGGACGAAAGCGTTTGTTAGAGTGGTTGGTGAAACATTCCACGGAAGCTTGTGTTAATGCAAAGGATATTGAATCTGGATTTACACCTCTATATAGAAGCATATTCTATGGTCAAGTACACACGGCTGTGTCTTTACTGGCAATGGGTATGTATTCATGCATATTTGGCAAACTCATGAAAATTTACATTTCATTTTTTAAAGAAAAATAAGAGCCCAATATTTTTCATTTAGTATTAATATTTTAATTCACTTTTATATAATTCGAAATATATAGGCAAAATAATTGTGTTACCTTGACGAATTTTCTTCTTCTTTTATTGAGGAGGATTAATTCCCTATCATGTCACGACGGAACGCGACCAATTCTCATAATGGTATCAATAAGAAAGTCAATTTGTCAAAAATAATGTAATATCACTTTTTTTAAATGGCTTGTAAGGTTGTAAACCTCATTCCAAATTTCAGTATATTCTAAACCTCGAAAATGAATTGATAAAATTCTTGTTTGTGCTGAGTACATTGTGGTAGATG
The DNA here is from genome assembly GCA_963924495.1 of Nemapogon koenigi. Lineage (NCBI taxonomy): Eukaryota > Metazoa > Arthropoda > Insecta > Lepidoptera > Tineidae > Nemapogon > Nemapogon koenigi. The sequence continues at coordinate 8,436,618 of OZ004646.1, forward strand.
TGGGTCTACGCTGTTTCAAAGAACATTTGCTATGCCAGTCGTAAATTCTTAAATATTGTGCAAAAAAGAAACTATTAAATTATTTCTTTGTAGTTGTGGTACCAGATTGATAACAAGGGTACCAATTTTAGCAACAACTTAGCCCAGAGTGCTTGAAAATATGTATCATTCTTATTGGCCAGATCTATGAAGGTATTTTAATGTCAAATGGCATCTTAGGTCATAAAAGGGTCACCCATCCCATCCCTAATCCATTCAATAAAAGATATCAGACTCCAAAAATTCAGAATTAAACACACAAGCACAATAACATGTTTACTTTGGTTATAAACACTTGTTTAAACAAAATTGCAGGTGTGAATTCTGACATTGGTGACAAACATGACTACAAACCTTTGGAGCAGGCGATTTTAGACAGAAAATTCATGCAAAATAATGTACCCATGACAATGAATGATGTTTATGTATGGGGCAGTAATTCCAACTACACTCTGGGTACGGGAACCCAGCAACAGAAGAAAACCCCTGATGTACTTAATTGTTTTAGTCGGAAGACGTCTGTGGATCAGGTACTTTATTTGTAATTTTGTAGCATTTTTAGCACTAGTGGGAACTGAACCCGGGATTTCCCTATTTCAAGTCAACACTACAAGTTAGGCTAGCGACTTGAAAATAAATAATAAAATTACAATAATTTGTACACACAATAAATATTTACGTAAATATATTTCCTCGAGAAATACAAATAATTTTATTGAAAAACGTCCAAACGTTAAGTGGTTCTGGAGAGTAACATATTTGGGGACTTCCTTTTATACTTGAAAGTATTTATTTCAAAAACAACAATGAATAAAACAAATATAAAATAAACATTTAGAAACTACTTATAAATAAAAAAACCCTCTCAAGATCGCTGTCCTCCAGCAGGGTCCCCAAAACACTAGCTGCATTCCTTCTTTCTATCGCCAAGCTGATACATTGACCTAAATACGTAGATTCTTAAGGACTGTTGGTCAAGGTCATCTTAAAATTATCAAAAATATGGCAAATCTCAGTTAATCCTGGAAAAGTGAGTTTATTTATACAACATTTCCTCACCACACAATTTTTATTATTAAAAGTTCTAAATAGCCTTTCCAAAACGCAAAGGCAATGCTCGTATTGAAAACTACGGCTCTATAGAACCCTAAATAATAAAAATATTGCTCAATCCAATTTCAATTAATAACTATCATTGTGTGGTGAGGAAATGTTCTATAAATAAACTCACCTTTCTAGGATTAACTGAGATTTGCCATATTTTTGACAGTTATAAGATGACCTTGACCACCGCCCCACCCCTTAATATCTATCAAAACTTTTCGTCAACTGACTTATCTTAACTAATATGATAAATGCGAAATTTTGTTAGTTGGTCCTTAATTGATGTCAATACAGAGCAACGGATCCACGCGATTTCTTGCACAGAGATAGTTTGAAGGCCGTTTTTGGGATAAATATTTCCAAAAATTTCCGTCGCACGGAAAGCTAGTATAAATAAGGAAGTAGAGCTATACTCGCGTCATTATTCTAAGCGTCAAGCAAAAAACAACTTGACATGGAATCTACAATAATTTAAAAAAAACTAAGTATTTGACAATTTGTTACAAGTGACATTACCTCAAAATCACAACAATGTCAAATTATTTACAATATGTAATAAAGTCTTTATAATTAATAATAATGCATACAACGGCCTTTCCCAGGGCCTGTCTAGGGTTCACGAATATATTTTTCTTCTTATTAGGCTCCATAGTCTGCGGGGCTTGTGTTTGGTGCACTATGAACCCGGTTTTCTTTAAGGATGTCAATTATACAATTACTAAAAGCCCCCTAGTAGAAAACATTGTTGAGTTTGTCAATTTAAAGTTGTGGTTCACCCCCTTAACATCTATTCTAATTCCTATCGCGTTATTTACTATGGTGACATCTTGTTGCGGAATCTTCGGCGCGGGATGCCGAACGAAATGTGCTGTGAAATCCTACATTTGCTTAGTAACTATTGCAACAGTGTTTGTGTTTTGGCTAACATTCGTTACGGGGGTCTACAATATATATACGAAAAATCAAACCACCGCTCGATTTGCAGTGAATCTAATAAAAACCAATTATGGTAAAGAAAAAGACCTGTTCACAGCCACTTTGAATTATGTTATGAGGTATTACGAATGTTGTGGTGTTTTCAATTATGAAGATTTTGAAAATTCACCATGGAAACAGAGCAACCCCACTTTTCCGTATCCAATACAGTGCTGTGTGTTTCTTAATAATACTCACACGGCTTACGATCAATGTCCTATTGGGAAATATTCAAATATTTACACAAATAAAAACATTGGTTGCCTATATTCTTTGAATAAATTCATTAATAATAGTAAAGGGAAAATATTCATGTATATAATAATTATTGGTGTTTTATATATGCTTTTGACACTGTTAGCATATTGTATCGTTAGAGGCGAACCGCTGCTGGTTAGCACAATGAAAGATAAAGATCCGTTGTCTGCAAAGATAAGTGATACAAGACAAAACATACAAAGTTTTTTGGCGTTAGAAAATAATATGATGTGTGATGAGGAGAAACCTCAAAAAGTTGTCAAAGTAGTGTCAAGATGTAACCCGCATACAAGTTATAAAGTGGAATATGCTCCATATACACAGTCTTCGCACGCTTATCAGTATAGTAATTACTGAATTGTTGTTACATTATTAAAGATTTGTTTCTTAATATAGTTTCTTTTTCTTTATTATATAACCTTCCATATACAGATCAATTTGAAAAATGAAACAAAGTTTGATACAAGTAGATATGATCTAAGCAAATACTAAAAATAAGTAGGTACTAATTAAATTATGTGCAGCTCACTTTAAGAAATGGAAACAAAGATTAGTATGGAGTACACTAGTGCTACCCAGTGTTTAGATTAATTAGGTCACAGCTTTTAAGACTGACTGCGGCAATGTGTTGCCTTGCGTCAGCGCACATTGTTAACGTCGAACAAAGGAAATAATGTAATGTATACGGCTTTATTTTCTAATCTTACTTCGCATAAAAGCCGTGTCCACATATAACGTTTTAATTTCAGATTTGCCTTGGCAAGTTCCACAGTGTATGGTTGTGTTCTAATGGCACCAATGTTGGCGAAGTGTATGCATGTGGACAGTTGGCGCGTGCCGGCGCTACGGCGGGGACGGCCTTAAGACCAACACAATTAAAGTTGCCCGAGCCGTGCATGATGGTGGCACTCACATTGGACTCCACTGTGTTCTTACTTCAAAGTGGCACGGTTAGTTTTTTGAAAATTCAAATTATTTGAGGTTAAGTTAAGTTCCGGGAGGCATCTACGAACTTGAGCTTCGATCATTAATATCACTAATTATTCGGAATTACTTTCATTTTTGTTATTTTTAATTGCACGTCAGTAAACTTATTGCACATCAAATATTGTACCTATATCAAATAAATAATTGAAAGTACGACCCTGTTGGCACGTAGAGAGGTAGGTTAGGGTTTTTTTTATAACCGCAGAGCCCGTACGACCTTTCACGTTGATGGAAGTATTTTTGATTGGAAATGGGCATTTTTTTATTATACAAAATGAAGATTTTTTGATTTACAGTTAAATACTACCCCTTTCATTTGGGCATTTTACTGATCAATCAAAAACCAATTAAGTTTAATATTTGAATACTATTTTTTTTTATTATTGCTGAAATTATTTCTGACGCAAATGGAGTTATTAGCGTGGATCCTTTGTCTGTGTGTGTGTGTGTTTGACGCATTTATGATATTTTTCAAGCCAATCAATCAAAATTAATTAATTATTTGTTTTTTTTTTTTCTTCAACAGGTGATCCAGTACGGCAACAACAACACAGATCACGTGATAAGCCAATCGACCGCCAGAACACCGGCCATAATCAAATTGCCATACACTAAACCGCTAATTAAATTGTCCAAGCCTATAGGAGTTTGTGCCTCGCGGTTTCATGTTGTCCTGTGGAACGCGAACGCTGCGTACACATGGGGGGTGAATTTTGGACAGTTGGGTCATTGTAACAAAAATGATAAATGTATTGATGCCCCTAAAAAGGTGACGGATTTTTTTTCAGTAGATATATGTACTACACGGTCGCATTAACTGATGGCTTTGGTCAGTACGAAGTTAAAAAAATTATACTAGATGAAACTACAGCTAAAAAGATATTCTAAATGTAATAACAATACTTAAAAGGAAAATAGACAAAGCAGAACCTTCTCTAAAAAATACAACAGATTTATTGCTTAACTATGTTAAATAGATAAGTGTGGGCCTCTAGTGAGAAAAGGTACAATCAAGATAACTACTTTTTTTTTAAATAAAGGACATATAAAAAATATAATGTATTTGAAGAGAGCAAAAAGTTAACACATTTCGTATCTCCGTCATTTTAAACAATACCATTACGTTTCTTAGACCATTCGAAAGATATTATTTTGTTTATTATCAATAGCATAAAATCGAAAAGGGTAAAATTTGAGTTCTAGAGGCACAGAATTCAGTATATTTAATTATTAATTATAATAATTAGCCGCATAAGTTTCACTTTGGCGTGTACATTAATATCTACACGTTTTTTTTATTACAGGTTTCGCTAAACTACCAAGAGGAGGTGAAGTTGGAACTGGTTGCTGTAAGCGACGCGGCGACTTTACTCACGACAAGTCGGGGCGACGTGTATCTCCTACACAAACACATTACCAAGAAAATTGCTACAAAGTAAGTTATTTTAACAGGTGATAAGATTTTCCTTTCTATCAAAATGTAGGTATGTAATAGCTTATTTTATTACGTTTGTCGTCGTAAAAAGAAAAGCCTAGATATTGGGTTCATGCTATATTTTAATGGCGTTCTCAAAAGGAGTCAGCTCCTGGCCGCATGATTAGGCTGTGTCTGATGAACCCATAGTAATTCGCCCACGCCGTGTCTGTCTGTCTATGATATTTTCACGCAAAAACTATTTCACTATTGATTCATCGGGAATGTTTACAGGTATCTATCATGTTTAAGAGCTGAGCATTTACGGTATAAGTGAATCAAGTCGGGAAAAAGTTAGGCCCAGCTAGTTTTCATGACGTATGTTGTCTAATCCGTAACAAAATGAATGTAGGAAAGAATTGTGTAGAAAAAAATTATCTACAAATAAGTCTGCGGTATCTCTAATAAATAAGTTGTTATAAGCGTATTGGTGTAGGTATTCAAATTATTGTAAACCTATATTATACCCGTGCGAAGAACCACTTGTCCGATTTACGTGTTCTTTTATTAAATCATGGATCCACAGGCACATTATAAACTTTAAAGTTTTTAAATTGGGGCGGGACAGGCGGACATTTGTTCCATTTATACGCGGGTAAAGTCAGTTCGTACTATAATGATTTGAAGAATCCACGTGAAGAAAATGATATTTTGTGCAGATAGGCATAAAATTTTACTTATTTGTGCTGCCATTTCTATTAATATAGCTTTTTTATCGCCAAAAATTAACTTATATTCGGTTTCGTTTTGACTCGAAAGAAGGCCAAAAACGACGGGTCCCCACCACCCAGAATGAATATCCAACAATAGAATTGCTGAGTCGGACAAATACACGTATTTGCCTGGACATTCTCGGGCCGGCCATTCCTTGGGTAGCCATTGGTGCGGCCCTGTGTATGCTAACCCCACAGAACTTGTTTGCAGACAAATAAACTTGAAGCAGGCTTGCGTCGAGGCAAAGGTGAATGAGCACGGCGTGTACTCTACGGTGACGGTTCTGATGTTGAACAATGTGGGACAACTATCTCTTTGGCAGGACAGTACTAATAAACACTCTAGGTAATGAAACATAATATAATATAAAAAAAAAATATTTAAAAAACTTCTGTGTGATGAAAGTTTTCAATAATATTCCTACTTACGTGAATACATGAAAACAAATATGTCACTAACACATCTTTGTAACTAGAAATTGCGATCTGTAAAAAAAAATTTTTTTGTGTTCCGAATATCTCCGATGAAAAAACGGAAACCTTATGATCCTATAACTCATGTGTCTGTCTGTCCGTCTGTCACAGCTTATTTTCTCCGAATCTACTGGACTAAAAATGTTGAAACATACAGTCTAAAATTTTGAAAAAAAATTTGGAATACAGGGCCTTTCTTATAGTTACAGGAAAACCTTGTCGATAGTTCTGATCGAAAAAATCGTAGGATCCCTCAGCGTGCGAGTCGTACTCGCAACTTGGCCAATTATTGTCCCGCGCTTAGCTCTATCTATATTACATCCCAAGGGTTTCTAATTATTTTTCAATATCCATTATATATTTTTTCCTGATCCCGAATATTTTTTTAATTTTACCGTTATATAAGAAAAAATCTAACGTTCTTACATTAAGGTTCTCTATTTTTAAGTTTCCAGGAACTTTTTTTTTGTATGAAAAAGAAAATCCGGATAAACGTTTACACATACCTACATATTTCTTTCAGATGCACATTCGGCATCAGCCACGAAACGTTCATAACTCACGCGACGCTCATACACGAAGCCGTTTACTTTACGACGAAACTCGGCGAGGCGTATTCCGGCACTTTCTCAAAGACTTACTCGTCGACAACGCCGCAGCCGTTAAAGGCTAAACGCGATATGGAAAGTGCTAAGTGCTCCATACCCAATCATCTAGACTATTGCACTATTGTCAAATTGAAGAAGATACCTAATGTGAACCGCGCCGTTTCCATTGTAGTTGACAATGAGGGGTTGAATTTTGCTTGTTTGCAGGTAATTATTGTAGTTTTAATTCTTAAAGCACATCATAATCACGGACTTTATAGCTTGCGGAGTGGCCTATACCAGGAACAGAGTTAATTATTAGCTAGTTCTTATTTGTATATATAAAAGAAAGTCAGTTAGTTACACTATTTATAACTAAAGAACGGCTGTACCGATTTGGCTGAAAATTGGTGGGGAGGTAGCTTAGAGCCAGGAGACGGCAATAGGATAGTAGGTAGCGGTAGTGGTAGGGGTTGGAGTAGGGGTAGGGGTAGTGGTAGTGGTTGGAGTAGTGGTAGGGGTTGGAGTAGGGGTAGTGGTAGGGGTTGGAGTAGGGGTAGTGGTAGTGGTAGTAGTAGTAGTGGTAATGGTAGTAGTAGTGGTAGTTGTTTTCCACAATAGATGTAAGTACTAATTATATTTAGAAGAAGTGCGTACATTACGACTGGAAAAACGAAGGAGGCAGACTGTTCCATTTCTCTCTAGCACGAAATATAAAATAGACTCGCCTATAATATCTCTTTACAAATTTCTTGTGACCCGCTCCGGTTTCGCCCGTGGAATTTTAATATCACATGCTCACCCGATCCCGTTGATACATAAGGAAAATTGACATTATTTGTTACTGCTTCGCTCCCAAAAGACGCGTGATGTTTTATAATCATATACCTTCCTTATGAATCAGTCTATCTATTAGTGAAAATCGTATCAAAATCGGTCCAGTTGTTTTTGAGTCTATAGTTACAAACATATATCCATTTTTATATAAATAAGATATCTTCAAGTTTAGATATTTTTATTTTGCTTTCTTATAAGACTCCTAGAAGGTCACAGATTCGATCACGAAACATTATAGTATAGAAATATTAAATATTTTTTCAGATTAAGCCGACGTGTGGCATGAAGTCCTTCCCTAGATTATCGCCGACCTGTTTTCAAAAGCACATGAACTCTCTCCTTGAAACCGCTTCTGGGCAGGACATCTTACATGATGTAGTATTCAAGGTAAATATTAACATTTACGCTTGATGACTTGATAAAATCCTATCTAACATTATAAATGCGAACGTGTGTGTTTGTTTTACCTTGTTTCACTTTAATACAGAACAATTATTTTTTGCACAAAGATAGTTGAAAAGCCGCAGATTGGCATTACACATGAGTGACATACTTTAAATCCTGGATATCCTTCGGAATAAATTTTATCTCACATTTTACAAAATTTCCACGGGTATATTTTATATGTAAACACAAGATCCATCAGTCATGTCTCAAGGATTGATTCGAATCTGGGACAGTTAACTTCGTAATATCGGTTACCACTAGGCCAGTGTTTCCCAATTGTTTGAGGGGGTACGCGCGGCAATCTCAGGATTCTCATTAAGAAACACATTAACGCAAACAGCAATCGCCGCGATATATTTTGAGTCAATCAATCAATTTATTTAAGATTTTAAATTTATAAAATGACGAAAAACTAATTTAATTAATTAATTATCCGAGTTCATAACTACAAGCTACAATGGGTACGCGACTTTGGGCTCTTTCTCGAAGGGGTACTCAGGAAATCTAATTGCGAACCACTGCACTAGGCTAAATATTTTGATAGCAAATTTTCCAATACATTCAACAGATTGGCACAAAATTATACCCAGCGCATATATTCATAATAGCAACGGGCACCGAGCATCTATACAAATTGTATAAAGATAAGAAACTTTTGAATGACGAAACGCCAACTATTGTTTTGGAGAATGTCCACCCAGAAGTGTTTGAAAGGATCTTGCAATATTTGTACACTGGCTGTTGTGATGTCACTCAAACGGGACCGTGCAGTTTGAAGATACTTAAAGAGGATGTCTTAAAGAAGGATAATAAGAATGAGGATGATGATTTTGAAATTATAGGTGAGTTTTGATTTGCTGTTTTTGAAGTAGAAAAAGTGGCCAGTGGCGAATGGAAGCAAGAGAAGTGGTTTTTGCGTTTAGTTTCTACCTACATCGATTTGTTTTGTAACTAGAATGGCTATCATGGCATTTTTCTGCATCCACACGGTAGACGGCGGCAGCGCATAGAATTGCAGTCGTATATCCAAAACAGTCTCACACTTTTACTGCTAAATAGCGGCACTATTAATTTTTTTTTAATATTAGAATACTCTCAATTCCTATCCTTTGGGACACACTTTTTTGCAATTGTGTATTAGTTTTTTGACTTAAATGAAGGTACCGCCACCGTTACTTACATAACATTATCGCCGTCAGTTTATTTAGAAATGTATAGTCTTTATTAAATCATACTTAATACTTTTTAAACCAACTTTAAAAAATATACCCATCATTTTTCTTAGAGAATCCAGCTGAAATATCGGCGTTCCAAGTTTACAAAAACAAAAGTGACAAATCGAAGAAACAGAAAAATCGCCAGAAAACTTCAGCACCTTCAACCACGCACATATATCTCGATCCTGTTAAGCTGGTTCAAGCCGCGGCCAAGAGATTGCAAGTCATGTCATTGCACAAACTACTCGATAGATATTAGTAAGTATAAAATAAATCTAATACCTATTATAAACGAGATAGTGGAGTTTGTTTGTAAGAAGTAAAAAAAAACTAAAACAACTGGGCTGATTTGAAAATTCTTTGCTGTTATAAAGCTACATAAAAATTTGTAAATTGGTGTGATCTAAATAAGGAAAGAAATTCCAATACAACGATAATTTAATCCAACAAACTCTAACAGGCCTTTCGATCTCAAAATACCTCAACCGAGCTCCTTAGATAGCCTCAAAAATATCATTTGTTTTTATTTACAGTTACAAACTTGGCAACGTTTGCCTCAAAGACAGCGCCTCTGATTCGACAGTGGCGCCCCCCACTCGCAGCAGGGACAGCTTTCCCGAACTAGTTGATGCGTCTGTGTGCACCAAGGACGGAGTTATGATATCAGCACACAAATGCGTGCTGGCCGCGAGGCTCGAGTACTTTCATTGCATGTTCATCAATTCTTGGACCGAAGTGAGTATGAGAATTCCAGAAAACCCTAAAGCTAAGTCATAGTAAATATTCAAGCTCCTTCGCTCAACGAATGGCCATCGCAATTCAGCGGGGAAATGCAGCCAGTATTCTTGCCTCTATTTTTATATTGTTAAATGAAATATATTTTGAATATAAATTAATACTAGGGGACTTCTCAGATCTCTGTACATATAGTCTAGCAGTGATTGATTTTTTTATTGTAAGACAAGCAAATGTCTCAATCACCGCCTAAGATGTTTCGGACCCTAGGTTGTATGAGGCTGAGAACACGTGAGAAGGCAGACCGTTCCACTTCTCTATAGCGCGACATGTAAAGGAGTCATCGAACCTCTTAGTTCGTCTACCAGATTCATGGAATGTGAGTGCATCGTCTTACAAAATTTAAATTATTTTCCAGAGTAAAGCTCAATCAACAATATCGCTCCCGGTGAACCACGCAGTGCTACTACCGCTCATTAACTTTCTCTACACTGATACATGTCCAGAAATCGAAGCGTCCGACAGTCTCGATTTCATATGCAGTATCTTAATAGTCTCCGATCAATTCCTTATCACACGACTAAGAGAAATATGCGAAATCGCTCTAACTAACTTAATAACGATCAAAAACTGTCCAGATATATGCCAGTTCGCTCACACTTACAACGCTTTGCAATTGAAACGAGCTTGTATGGAATTTATATCGATCAACTTGGCAAACTTCCTCGAAAATAGGTCTTTGGACATATTAGACGACTCCCTTCTAGAAGATATCACGAAATATTATTGCTCCTTCAACCCTATTATGTCTTCAAGAGTCATTACGCCATTCTGCGATGCTCCGGACGATGATACCATTAATGAAATTCACAAATTATACCCAGTGGACTTGGATGCAATTGATGAGAATTTGAAATCCAATGCTGATGCGCAAAAACGAAAGCAAAATAAGATAAAATTTGGCAAATTTGAACATGATAGCGATAGAACTAGAATGCGCAATGAATCAGTTAGTTCTATTAGTTCTTTAGACATGTCCAATGACAATTCACATGAAATTACATTGTCGTTAAGTGAAATTAGGCTAAACGGTAAAGAGGTAGCCAATAATGACAAATGGATTAAAGTATCTACCACACAACAGAGGCAACAGAAGGTTGTCCAAGCTCGTCTTAAAGCTATAAGCATCGCTAAAGATCTACTAAATGAACCTCAAACAGAATCATTTGTTAAGTTAACTAAAAATAGTCCAGTGACTATATCCAGCCCAATTGATAAAAATACACCAACGCCGCTTTTGTCCGTATCGCCAAAGGAATCTCCGTCGCTTGAAGGAAACAAATCTCAAGGAAATATAACTATTAATTGGGCCGGACCAAAAATGTCCCAAAAGCAACGAAAGAAACTGGCAATGCAAGGCGAAAGTAGTCAAACTGTAGAAGAACCGTTTATTAAAGCTACTTCTGAGAGTCCAGTGTTGACTGCACCGAGGAATCCGTGGAAAATAGCTGAATCGCCCATAACCAATAGCAGTCCGAAAGCAGCTAAATCATTGGAATTTAATCAAATATTAGCTGACCAGAAAAAGCAGAAGGACAACTATTCTAGAATTATTACAAAGCCTCTCAATTTGACTCAGGTATTTGGTAATTTTAACACTAATTACATTATCATCAACTTCTGTACTTTACTCTAGTTTTTTGTGGTTGATTATATTCTAACACCCTTTTAAATCATTCCAGTAGGTGGAACTTAATTTGTTCAAGGGTATTAAATATTTGACTCTGCATTAAATTCGCCATATTTTTAAACTTACATATATATAAAGTTAAAATATATCTAATTGCACGACACCTCTATAAAGAAATCGCTAAAAGATTGGTAGAGGTGTGTGTGCTACGACTAAAGAAGAGCTGGCTTATATTTGGCTCAAAGAATCAGTATCGCCATACAACTTGGCAATGCAGCCAGCCTTATGGGCACTCTCCCAGGAGGCAGCAATCTTAATATTATTTTTTATTTGTGCCATAGTAGATATATTTTATTGTATTTTTCTGGTAATAAAGTAATCTAATTGCGAGATCTAAAGAAATTGGTTTTCTGTTACATTTCAGCTTGAAGACAAAGCCATAGAAGAATTGGAGAGATTCTACAATGTTCATGAAATAGATGACGAACTTATATCAGTGCGTCGTATTGAGCTTCACATGTCTGCGCCGCTCTGGGTTCACACTGTACCAAAATGATATGTGCTATATTATTTTATATATTTATAAAAAAAACCTTTTTTTCAATTTCACACATGTCATAGACCACTCACCTAGCATAATCTCACTGAAAGCAGGGATGGTTGTTTAATGGCGATGGGTTTTTTTTGTGTGAATTATTGATAATATTTTTTATTGTGGCTAATATTTTTATGTGCTCTTTTCTATGTGTAAATATTTAACTGGCAAAGAAATATTTTAAATGTAATTAATAAAAATAATTGAAAAATACACTTGGTTTTATTATTTAAAAAAAAATATGTAACTAAATTCAGCTTGCATGGGGACATAGGTCCAACACTGGCCCTACAACATAGGCCTTTTAGAGTGTTGTGACTAGCATCCTTCGGGGCCTATCTCTGAATGCATCAGAGACAATGTGCTCACAGATACGTCAGGTAGCTAGAGTATTGCTGAGATAAAATTAGGCTATTGTTTTGGTGTGTAAAATGGATTTCTTTATCAAGTTTATGGGTTGATTGGTTCACCTAAAAAACAATTTAAAAAAAAAAATTTAGATTATTGCTGGAATCGTTTCGTTTGAGGGTGCACTTTACTTGAACAGCCTTAGTTACAAATTGGTGCACTGCTTGATTTTATTATTAACAATTAGTAGAAAAAAAAAGTATTTTTTTCGTATCTTCCGTTCCTGTTAACTTAGTAAAACATATGCATTATAAAAGTTGTTCCTTGTGAAATTCTCTAAAAAATTTAACTAGCCTCGAAAGCTTAAAAAACACGTTTTTTTTACAATTTTTTCACTCAAAACCTACTGCATAATTATGGGGGGACAGCCTAAACCACTGAAAATATAAATACGAAAATTGGAAGGTATTTTACATAGGGGGTGTAGAGGTGCACTATGAAAGGATTTTTCAAGGGGGTGAAATAGAGTGTAAATATGTGGCATGTATAATGCTGAACTGCTTGTGTGTATGAAACTAGAAACAGACTGTTTTTCATCACTAGTTGCCTTAAAGCTCCCAAAACCATGTTATTGGTCCCAGGTAGGGAATGCAATACCGGGATCCCGCATACATGTTGCGGGACTAATCTCGGTTGAAAAATTTGCGGGATCCCGCTGGACTGGTGGGATTACAGAGAAGCGTGGTACATACGTGTTTCTCTAAGGTGCGGGGCGCCAGGCCCTAGGAGAACGGTGTGAAGGCCTTTCCAGTTACAACTTGTAATTATGACGCAATGCAATGATTTATTCAACCAATCTCTTAGCCAATGGTATTTGTGAGCCTATACCTAATGAGAAACAGGCCTATGGCATAGAATAAATAACCTATGGGCACATCCACAAAGGCAGCTGCTTGCATTCAGTGAGTCAGTGCAAATCATGTTGGTGAAGTAAGCATAACATGACATAAGCAAACATTTATTTTCTCAATATTTAAAAGTGGTATGGCTAACTTTGCTAACATGTTTCCATTGACTCTGTGTATGTGCCCTATAACAAAATTTTCTAGCTTTCCTATATATTTTAAGATTTGAATGTCAAACATTGTACTTATTAATTAAAAGAAAACCACTTGATAATTCTATCAATATTTAATTCCACATTATAACTAAGCTATTTTATATAAATAAAATTTAAGACTATTAAGGTTTTGGTGGATTATGTCTGATTGGAGGGAACGCTTGTAGTAATTTATTGACTTGTCTATATGTTAGCTTCTTTTCACCGGGTGTCAAAACTCCTTTCTTGTCCTGTTCCCTGGTAATGGCATTAATTTCTCTGAAATCTTTGTAACATCCTTGGAAAGCATTAATCTCATTTATACAGGGAGTTTGATCGAATTCGTTCTTCTTTAAACAAGCAAACATCACCGCCATTTCCTGTAAGCAGGCTGCTTCTGTTGTTCTGTCGCTTTTGCTGGAGACTGTCTTCTGTAGTTCTAAAGGAAGAAGCATGCGAAATGGCACTTTTCCTCTATGCGGACTTCTAGGGCTTTTATTTTTAGGTGCGGTATACAGAGCCGTGAATAATCTCATAGTGTTACTTTAATTAAACTATAAATACAATGATTAAATATCCTTAAATTAATTATATGTTAGGTTATGTTTTCCAGAAATTTTTTTTTTTTATAACTATGACAGTATTTTTTACACATTGGATGGAAGGCAAAGGTGCTAGCCCATACTGCCAATACTTTTCTTTATTTTCTTAATGTATGTACCAAATGCAAATGATTGTAAGAAGATAAAGATCGAAGTAGAGTCACAACTTCTTTAAACTTATACATGTCTTTGGCAATGTTAGAGTTCATCTTCTTGTTATACGCCAATAACAGTTTAGTATCAGCGTAGGCGTTCAGAAAGTGTTGCGCTTGGCTTTAACCTAGGTCAAAACTCATCCCTAAATTCTGTGTGGTAGGTACCTATACGATGGAATGAAAGCTGATACCTACAGTTTGGAAGACCTCATTTATTTCACTGTTCACAAAATATATTTCAGACAATTTGGCTAATGATGAAATCAATTTCATACAACCTATACCAATACATTCCATACAGGCTTACAAATGCCATCGGCTAAAAGAGGAAGTCTTGGTTTTCCCCTGGGAACCCTGGGACCGTAATACGGTTTAGAGAGCTGTATGGCAACCCGTGAAGAAAAAAAAATAAGTACCTACTTAAATAAAGCATCATTGCTGCCTTCGAGCGCCACTTTTGGAAAAAGGTATAGGTACCGACAACCTTTATTGGATAATAAGATGAAAAAAGATTTTTTTTACAGATAATTGTACCAAATTGGGCATTCTAAATTCTCATATTGCATTTATAGGTGCTATCTATCATCACGCCTTTTATACAAGAGAGCTATTGCTACGATCCTGCCGGCACCAGACTTCGTTATGCGGCTTATTCGCCCGCATAAAACGAAGTGTGGAGGGTATATTCGTCTATATGTGCCTTATTCACACGCATAACGCATAACGCATACGCTATCCGTCGACTTGTCGGTTTTTGGCACACATCAAAGGACACGAATAAGCCGAATATGCGCGTCGACTTCCTTCTTTATAGTGTATAGTCTATGGCGTCGACTGACCACACTTCGTTCACTCATTCGCTCACTTGCAGCAAAGAGTACCTTTTTATTGTTTTTATGCTTGCAGCGGTCGTGTTGGGTCGTGTCTCGACGTATAGGTATATTCTCTTTGTCTCGAATACTACTTAGCTAGTTCGTTTCCTATGACTTGTGATGATCCACCAGCGCTTTCTTTTCGTTCCTTTAGTAACTTTGTACTTATACAACAGGTATTATACTATATAAAAATAATAAGCTGCTGCTGTCAACACGTCCATTTTTTTTAAAAGCAAACAACATACATATATTTGGCATGTTCGGCACACAGACACGAAGTGTGGTGTCATGTTCCTTATTCGCCCACATACCAAATATTCTTGCGAATAAGGCACAGCCGCATAACGACTAACGCATAACGAAGTCTGGTGCCGGCATGACATAATACCTCTATCGCTTCTTTTGTATTCATCATACCTTTCATGACATGCTCGGCGATTGTGTGTACTTTTTATTTATCGATCAATTCTTATTAGCTTATATGGCTTAGATTTTTTTGAATCGGTTCAGTTTTTTTCGCCCCCGGCTCCGCCCGTGGATATAGGTATTCGTACATTATAAAATATAGCCTATGTCACTCAGGAATATCGTAACTTTCTATTAGTGAAATATTTTTTTTAATCGGCAGTTTTAGATTTTCCGCCCCCGGCTCCGCCCGTGCGCGGATATATTGGAACAATATAAAATATAGCCAACGTCATTCAGAAATATCCTAGCTTTCTATTAGTGAAAGAATTTTTAGAATCAGTTCAGTAGTTTTTAAGTTTATTCATTACAAACAAACATACAAAAAAATCAAATATAATATTAGTAGCTATAGATATATTCAATAAAAGTACACCTAGGTCGTCCTCTGTCAGCCTTTCCTTTTACTTCAGCCATATAAACCTTTTTAGTCAATCTTTCATCCTTCATTCTTTCAACGTGTCCAAACCAGCGTAAACTACTTTACTTAATTTTCTTCTCTAATCATAATTATATCACACATTCTACGTAAAGACCGCATTTCATTTATCGTATCTTTCATGCCATCTTCCATATTCAAGCCTCGCTTCCATAAGTAGGTAGTGATGGAACTAAAACAGCATTATATGCATTGATGATTACTTTTAAGTAATTAATTTTACTTTTAGTTGTAAGTTGTGTATTTCTGCATACATTGTTTAGTCCACCAAATAAATAAGTACCTTGCTCCCATTTTCACTCTCCTTTCAATTTCTTTGTCTATCTTTCCACTTTTTGTAAATATACTACCTAAATAAACAAATTCATTCACTTGCTCTAATTTATATCCTTTCACACAAATGTTTCACTCCGTCCTTTTATCATCCTTTTCAAACACTAGTACCAAGCACGTAGGCAGGGAGAGGGTCCAGTGGGTCCGTTTACAACCTACTTTATTCAACTCGCGCAAAAATTCGAACGTTTATCAGAGAAGCCCTATCAGAGAATGCTGATTGTTGAAGGGAAGGTTTTAATTACTAAGTTCCATAATGTAGGTTTATGTTTTTAATCTTTAATTACTTACATAATTTGAAAAAAATATGCGAATGTATTGTAAACAATAACCAGGAAAAAGTAAATTGCCATTCAACCATATAGAATGATAATGTCGATAAAACTAAGACTTTAATTTACAACCATAAAATGTTTAAATTGGTGTGGATTATTTTTTGATCGATACCGACCTAATCAAATGACCCAACTTTGCGATGCGACGTCATAGCAGTTGTCTATCATCATTATAATGAATTCCTTCTATTCTATCTTATTCTATACTAGGAAATATGGTACGGTCTATGATACCCTGGAAAAGCCATGTAATTTCCGCCTGCTAAGTTACAAAGTAGATTATTTTCTTTCGTGATTCATGTGGGTATGGACAATACCTACCCATATATTATTTCAGGGGCAGCAATTATGGATCCATCTACTAAAATAAATATCAAAATAATTTTAAAGTACCAAATAAATACTTGCTAGACTAACCAGCTTCGCGCCTCGACTTCGCCCGTGAAAATTTCGGATTGGATAACGCTTATGGTTACTGCTCCGGTCCTTTGGGTTGTAGCGTAGCCTAATACAACTTCATTAATAAACGGGCTATTTAACGCAGAAATAATTGTTCAAATCGGACTGGTAGTTCTTGGGATAAGCGCGTTTGTTACATTTTATGCTTATTTTTTCGCTAATTTGGGTCGTATAGCGTTATGTTATAATTTAAATGGGCTATCTACTGCAAAATATTTTTTCAAATCGAACCTATAGTTCCTTAAAACATTCACAATTTTATATATTGGTATAGATAGATAATGTACGTATTCAGGAATTTATTTCGGGGGAGTTTATTATTACTTAGTGTACCTAAAAAACTTTTTCTTTATTTTCTAGATACTTACGGCCATGATGTATGACGATTCATCAGCAGAAGAGATGGAAAGATGTCATCGTTCTGCGAAGTAGGTAAGTATGTGATTTTTGTGCTGTTGGCTGTTGGGAATGTTGGGATGTCGAATTTTGACAAGTAGGTAGGTACATACCTAAGTATAAGTCGCAGATTATAACTTGACCAATGCGCAGAACACATTTTTTTTATTTTCCAGCTGCTATTCATTTCTACTTTACCTTTATATTCTGGAATTATATAACTATATGGATACATATATATATATATATAAAGATACAGCCAGTATTCTTGCCACTATTCCACGCGGACCTGGTTTATTTAGTTATTTTTAATCTTTAGATTTGATTTAAGGTTTTTATATTAATAAATTATATTTCTAAGAAGATAAAGATCTGTTCAAAGTTATTAGATATGTAGCACAGCGAAGTCATAAGGGTTCCGTTTTAGTATTTTCTAAGATTACGTAGAAGTACCTACCCACTTAAGTAAAACAAATTAAAACTTGTTATTTATTTACTACAAATATCTATTAAATTACCTATTATAAAATTAATTATTTTATATTGCTACCTATTCTATATCATATTTTAGACAAAAGTTTATAACCCAAATAATAAATACGATTTTATAATGCGATAATATGCTACTGATAAACTAATCAATATAAAAGACTAAGAAATTATCAAATTAATCATAGTCTTGTGCTAGCAACGAAAGACCAAGGTAAAAAATTAATTTAAAATATTATTTATATTGTTAGTATTGTGGTCATTCCAGACGTAGGTACCAAATCTTGTGTAACGCCTACAGCTTATTTAACTTGACATTTGGCTAATCAGTGCTCAGTTTTCCTAGAACCGCCTATGAACCCAGATTTATGCGTGTTTACTTTCCTACTTGTAAAAGGTATCTTGGTTATAGTTGGGTTGCCCTCCATCCGGGTTTCCCCGGATTTGTCCTAGTTTGGAGGACGTCCGGGGAGCGTCCAGGCGGGGTTTGGTAAAATCGAGGGAGAACCCAACCCATATTTGTTGAAAACTAGAATTTTGAATATCTGTCGTAAACTCATAATTCCCGATTCTTTTAAACCTTCAACTTTTATATAACAGGAAGTTTAAAATAAAAAATAAACAATTTTTACTAAAAAAATTCCCGGAAAAAGTCCGGGTTTGAAGTTAAAAAATCCGGGGTTTTCGAGCTTCTTGTCCTATTATAATTTTACAAATGGCAACCCTAGTTATATTTCGTCAAATGAACCAACCCCATTGGGGATACTTAGGAGCCAGAGTATCTTAAACTTTGCTAACTAACAATAATTTTGAATCTTTTACAGAAATAAAAATGAAATACTTCATTGTACTCGTCCTGGTCGCCGTGGCTGCCGCCACTCCTCTGTACCTGAAGCCGCAACATCTGTCCGGCGACCTTGCTGAGATCCAGCAGATCGTCGATGCCATCAACAGCCCAAGCACCGACCCGGCTACCGCTCTCGCTTTACAAGCCATGCTCTACGAAATGCTCGGTGTAGAAGCTTCAGCGCCTGAACCCATCCACGTTGGACCAACCCTCGTTGAAGGAAACGAACCAATCTCTGTCGGACCAGTGCTAGTTGACCAGCCTTCTATCCTCCCCGAGATCGTGTCTCCCGAGATTGTTGTTCCAGAGATTGTGGCCCCCGCCCCTGTGCCCTCCGCCCCTGAAAGTCAGAGCGCTCCTCTCGTCCAGATCATTGTAAACGTACAAAGCCAACAGTCTGCCGAAGGACCCTCCCCAGGACTCGTAACCAGCCCCATCACCCTGCCCGAGCTTGTCCACATTGTTGACGAAGCCCCTGAACTTGTCAATGTTGTTGACCAGGCCCCCGAATTCGTCAATGTTGTCGACCAGGCCCCAGATTTTGTCAATGTTGTTGACCAGGCTCCTGAGCTCGTCAACGTTGTTGACCAGGCCCCGGAACTCGTGAACGTTGTCGATGAAGCCCCTGAGACCATTCAAATTTTACCCATCCTGCTCCCAAACCCCGTCAACGTACCCGACACCCTTAACTAAATACTTTTTATAACATAAGACACCTAATTTTAAGCTATCTACAATTTTATTCCTGGCTTTAAACCAAGACACCTGACTGATGTCCAATAAATAAGCAGTAACTAAATTATATTTTTTATTATATTTGTGTGACAACCTTATATATCTACCTATTGTTACATTTACTGACATTATTACAAGTTAATCTAAACGATAATAATAGAGTGGCTAAAACATGGAGTTTTAATTAGCCAACCCGCAGCGTACCTAGGTTTCATAAAATATCTTCGGCTGCACAAGGAACTGGAGCCGTAATATAATAGACGGTAAATGTCCAGATTATCTAATCCTGAGCTTTTCGTGTTTTGACGACTTATTAAATTGCTGCACTGTTTTATTACGTGCTTTAACCATTTTGAAGTCTCGGTAAGGTACCACTTTTCGCCGGTGTTCACTAGTTTTTAAGAAAATTGACATTGAAAAACTTAACATCAAAATCTGAAATTGAGATTTTCGTGTTTTAAAATAAAATATAAGGTTTCCAGCGCTTCGGCGGCCGCTCCCGCGGCACCGCTCGCTTCGCTCGCTCGCCTTGCGCCTTGTTTTTACACCATTCGAACCACGCTCGTCGCTGCGCTCCTCGCTAACCTATTTTGTGGAGTAAAAAAATTTCGATCGTGTCTGAAGACTTTTCACCGACGTAGCGGTCACGGGAGGGGTTTTCGGGATTGGTGTCCTGGACAAAAGTTGCTCCTTGTGACACCTTTCATCCTATGGCATCATAAAAAATGTGTGTTATATGGAGTAAAAAAAATCGATTGAAAATTTTCTTTCAAAATCATGAAAACTCTAACCTTAATTTTGCAAAAACCTGTGACCTTCTGCAAAAACTTATACCTTACCGAGACTTGAAAATAGTTAAAGTATGCAATAAAGCAGTGCAGTAATTGAATAAAGTCGAAAAAACACGAAAATCTCAGGATTAGATAATCTGGACCTTTACCTAATAGACCATTCAAACTTACCTTATTTTATGCATTCATAGAGCATTGGGCTTGAAACGAAAGTTCCAGGTTCTCTAGAGCCAAAACACTAACACACACATATTCTTTAATCAATTATAGAGGAAGGGTACGTAAAATTATTCTGAAAACAATAGAATCTACTAGGCTGCTCTAGTTCCATTAATGCACTGACAGGGTTTCAGAATAGACCAATAAAATTATAACGAAGATACCCAAATAATCTACAAGTATCACCAGCGAAAAGTGCATTATACACAAGAAACTGTTATATTTTTTTTTTTTATTGATTGGCAATTGTACTAAGATAAGTACATTTCTGCCAGTGTCACGCCGATATTCAGTTACATATAACTGTCGAAATTTAGTATTGATACTTTCAGGAATCTGAAATAAATATACAATACTACTTCTATTTTTACAATTAAATTAATTAAAACTAATTACATACACATAAAAAAAATTCAACATTAAAATAATATTTAAATTAAATAATTCATGACTAAATACAACTTAATAAATGAACAATGGAATTGATACATAACTGAAACTAACAAATTATTTAATAAGAATGATAATAAATAAACATAAAGCTTTATTTAAAATATAGATAGACTTATATTTTTATGTTATTATCAGATAAAAATTTAGATATGCATGATATTATTAAAATATTAGAATTCATCATAATATGTAGAAGACTCACTATGTTGATGGGAAACTGAATATTGTTACTTAATAAAGATTTCATAAAATTATCCCGATTATATAATTCACATGAAAAAAAAAGATGGTTAGCATCTCCAATATCCAGCCCACATTCACAAATTGATGAATCTTTGATGTGAATTTTATTGAGATGAACAGGAAGACAGGTATGACCCAAGCGTAATCTACTAATTGAAGATATTATACTTCTGGAATAATGAATTTTAAAAAACCAGGGTTTAGCAGGAACTTTCTCAACAATCTTTCTATAAAGTGCACCCTTAGTCTTAGAAGAAATTCTCCATGATTTATTCCAATTTTCAAACAGAGATAATCTAGGTAAATTAATAAGATCATGACAAAAATTTTGAAAAGGAAAAACATCTCCACATGATACTGCCTCTTTGGCTAATTTATCAGCCTTTTCATTTCCATAAATATTAGCGTGACCAGGAATCCAAACAATAATTACATTTAAATTTTTATCAATACAATTTTTTAAAGCTGACTTAATATTATATAATATGATATTATGATCTTTTGAATAAAACGGGGACTTACATACTGATTTAATAGAACTTAGTGAATCTGAGAAAATTACTGTAGATTTTAATTTAAATAATAAAATATATTTAATAGCTTCAAGGATACCCAAACATTCTCCTGTATATACTGTTGTTTCTGGAGGACATTTGATTTTTTGGACAATATTCCAGTTCTTATGGAAAATTCCAATACCAACACAACCATTTTCAGTAAGTTTTGAGGCGTCTGTGAAAATATAATGATAGTTGGGCCAATTTGAATCAATAATTGAACAAAATTATTTATTAGCTTCTAAAGTAGATTTTGTTATTCCTATATTACAAATTACATTTGGTACAAAAATGCATGTATCAAAAGAATGTGTGTAGAAAGGCAGATTATTTAATCTAACTATAGGATATTTAATATTTTTAAAATATTGATAACTTTTAACCAAGGAAGGAATCGTTTTATTTGTCCAATAACTATTTGAACCACAATATCTTGTTAATAGTGAAAGTTTAGGAAAAATGGCATGCTTCTTAAATATGGCAATACGAAATAGAAATCTGTCAGATAAATATTGCCTGCGTAAAGCAAGGGGAGGGTCGACAGATTCTAGTTGTAGAGCATTAACTGGGCTGCTTTTCATTGCCCCAAGAATTATTCTAAGAGACTTGGATTGAATAAGATCTAATTTCTTAAGTGAATTTTTATTGGCAGGAATTAAAAGAAAAGAACCATAATCCAAATGGCTCCGAATAATAGCGTTATATAAAATTTTTAAATAATAAGGATGACCACCCCACCAGACCCCACATAATGTTTTTAAAATATTAATATTACGTTCACATTTATTAACAATATAATCTACGTGAGAGGTACCTGACAATTTACTGTCCAATATTAGACCTAAAAATTTATGTTCATTGACAATAGGAATTAAAACATCATCAATAGAAACATTAACTAAAGGAATATTTCGTTTTCTAGAAAATATTAATAAAACACTTTTAGCTGGGGAAATACCCAAACCATGTAATATTAGCCATTGGTTAAGGGACAATAAGGCTTTTTGAATACTATCAGCAGAATTAGACACTACCTTGTTAGCAGAATAAATTAATATGTCATCTGCATACTGAAGTATTCTACAGTGAGGTATAACAGAATAGTGTAAATCATATGTATAAATATTAAATAATAAAGGACTAAGAACCGACCCTTGAGGTAAACCTTTATATATTTTTCTAGCATAATGAACATCACCTTGTAAATTAATTTGAATTGTTCTTTCTAATAACATGTTGATAACAAATGTGACTAATTTTTCAGGAACCTTAAGAGTTCTCATTTTATTATCTAATAAAGGAATTAAGATATTGTCATATGCAGCGGTTATGTCCAAAAATGCTGACACAGTAGACTCTTCTCTACTAAAAGAAAGTCTTATATCAGTAGTGAATATTGCTAAATTATCCATCACACTTCTATCTTTCCTAAAACCAAATTGGAAAGGTGATAAAATATTATGAAACTCAATGAACCATTCTAAACGATTTTTGACTAAATGTTCAGTAATTTTTGCCAAACAAGATGACATTGCAATAGGACGATATGAGTAAATATCATCTGGATTTTTAAATGGCTTCAGTATCGGAACTACCTTTTGAATCTTCCAGCTGGCAGGTATACTTCCACTAATAAAAACGCAATTAATAAATGTTAAAAAATATTCTAAAATATCATCATTAAGATTTACAATAAATGAGTATAGAATGGAATCTAATCCAGGAGCTGAATCTTTGACGTGGGATAAAACTATTTTTAATTCATGGAGGGAAAAAGGAGAACAAAGTTTATCAATATGCATAGAAGGAAGATGTGTAGAGAGATGTAATGTAGATATTTCATCTTTATTAGGGACATAGCTAGGACAAAGTTTACATATAAAAGAATTAACTAAATCTATAGGAATATAACTTTTTGATTTGTTATCTAGAGAGTTACGATATCTACGAATATTTTCCCAAACAAGACTTGATGGGACCTTAGGGGAAAGAGAAGAGCAAAATTTATTAAAACCAGAGCGTTTTTTTTTACGTAGCAATTGTCTGGTTTGTGCTTCAACTTTTTTTAATTCTATGTAATTCTCAGTTGTTATTGAAATTTTAAATTGATTTTCAGCCTTACATCTAAGTCGAATAGCTGCTGTACATTCTTCGTCCCACCATGGAGGAGAGGCATGAAGAGAGAATGAGATGATTTTAAAGGAATACATTTCTTAGCTGTATTTAATAAGTGATCACACAATAACTCAACACAGCAATCAATGTTATCCTCTGTAGGATTAGGCAGATTTGGAACAATTTCTAATAAAGTACTATTATAAGATTTCCAATCTGCAGATTTAGTTTTAAATTTTAGGTTTGTTGAAGAGTTCACATTAATTTTAACCTTTCCTGGAAATAAAATTAAAATTGGATAGTGATCACTGCCAAATGAACTATCCAATGTATTTCATGAAAGTAATGAGGTCAATTTTGAAGAACATATGGAAAGATCAACAGCACTAGAATTTTGAAAAGGGGAACCACGACGAGTTATAGCACCAGAATTTAACAAACACAAATTAAAATCATCCAAAATATCCAGTACTTGATGACCAAAACTGTCAGTCCGGGATGTACATACATACATAAATAATGTCCTGAATTTTAACAGCTATATTAAGATCTGAATTAATGTGATTGGTGATTATTTGAACAGGAGTTAATGACTGATGAATGAGTAGCATGCAGCCTCCTCGGCCATCCTGCCTGTCATCTTGGAAGCAAGAAAACCCTGACATTCGAAATTGATAAGCCGGTTTTAACCATGTTTCCGAAAATGCTGCTATTAAAATTTTATGTTTTTTAAAAATGTAAAGAATATCAGAATGTATATTTTTGATGCTTCTACAATTCCACTGTAAAATATTAAAATCCATTTTTTTTTCTTTTTTATAAAATTTAAAAACATTTAAAAAATAGAAATAAATAGTAAGAAATATGTACTTACAAATTAAAATAACAAAAAAAAATTAGGAAGAGTCTAATAAAGAAGGGTTGGCAAGAATTTTAGTTAGGGAAGAAATAATAGGGGCAACGTTGGACGGTAAATTTATGGATTTTGATGAAATAATCATCAAAATAGAATTTAACAGAGTCAGTAACTCTGAGTTACTTGACTCTGAGTTCAAGGCACAACCATTGGGAGTTGTTGAAGGGACATCCCTAACAATTTCCAAATGAGAATTTTTATCAAAACCATGACGATGAAGAACAGGAACAGGAGAACGTTGTTTTTTCACCACGGATTTTTTATAGGAAACTAGCGGACTCGGCAGACGTTGTCCTGCCCAAACGTTGGCTTGCCTGCTATTTACTTTCCTTCGTCCGTGGAAAACAACTACTCCTACCCCTACCCCTACCCCTACCCCTACCCCTACCCCTACCCCTACCCCTACCCCTACCCCTACCCCTACCCCTACCCCTACCCCTACCCCTACCCCTACCCTACCCCTACCCCTACATTTTTATATATATAGATTGTGTAGTCAACAAAAGTTACCAAAAATCGATATGAAGTGAACTTACCGTGATTAACAAACACTTATTAGCAAACAAAAAACTTCTTAGTCTTTAAAACAAAACGAACTTTATCAAAAACATAATAAAATTATTATTAGCACGGTTATGGATGTGTTGTCACAGATTACCACAGATTTTTTTGTTTTAAATTGAATGACGTTGACATTTGTTAGCGGGGTTATCGATGTGGTGTCAAATTGAATGACGTTGACATTCGTTACGCGCGTTTTTTAAAATATGCAAAATTAAATGTCTATTTTTCAATCTTTCTGAGAGATCTTCTTAATATTTGTTTCCGTAAGAACCTTGTACAGAGTATTAGAAAACTACAAAAAAAAGAATTAGCCAAATCGGTCAAGCCGTTTTCATGTTATGTCGTGACAACGGAAAACGGGTTTCATTTTTATATATATAGATAACAGGAGTGGCAGATACCTCTGCATAAGATTTTTTGGATGGTGAAAAAATTTTTGATGCAGCAACATAAGAAATAGATTTTTCCGCCATGGTTTTTTTAATATTGTTTTGTCTAGTGAATTCTGGGCAATCTTTAAAATTCGCGAAATGACGTCCTGAACAATGAATGCATACAGCATTTTGTTCAGAAACGGAACAAGAAGAGGAAGAGTGATCTTTACGACACTTAAAACAGCGTGGTTTAGATCGACACTTATCTTTGGTATGGCCAAATCTACAACATTCATAACATAGAATAGTTGGATAAATGTATTGAGACACAGGGATAGAGTTGTAACACATAAATACCCTGGAAGGAAGAGTTTGACCATCGAAAGTTAGAACAACAGTCTGAGAGGGTTTCCATTCAAAACCACTCTCAGACCTTACCCTATAATTAAGGCGTCTAACCTTCATAATCCTTCCAACTCCCTCTGGAACGGACACTGTTTCAATTATCTCCTCAGGCGACATGTCAGTAGGGATGCCTCTCACAACTCCCATTTTTGAAATTGAGAATGATGGAATAAATGCTTTAAATTTATTACACAATATTGGACTTTTGATGAAATTGTTTGCGTCTAAAAAAGTTGAAAAGGAAAGAGAAACTCTGTTCCTTCCTATCTTTTCCACACTTCCATTAATGATATTTTTAAAATTATTTTTAAATAAAAAAATTCCAAAAGAAATAGCACTTAGAGAAGTGCCACTATTATTGTCGATTTCTTTTAATTGAGCATGAATAACAAAAGGACCTTTGTCTGTAGAAGAATAGAAAGATCGGATTTCAGAAGAAGGAGTTAATGGAGTTTGAAAAGAAGAAGACGGAATTGAAGGTGAAAATGAGGAGGGGACCTGATCAAAAATGTTAAATGCATTACTCATAGACTTCTAGCCAGCCGGAATCCACTGAATTCCACTTGTGTTTTAAGTTTTAATTACCCCTATTATGATCCCGTATCATAAACTACTATTAAACATTAAATAATTGCCAATAGGACCATTTAAAAGAAAATTATATGAGTGGCTGCTTGATGCATGTTTGTATAGTGTTCAAGAGTTTATGGATTAGTTTAAGGTTTTTGATTTTTGTTTTACTTTTGACATTTCATTTGATTTTGTAAATAATTGTGTTTAAATATTTGTATACCCGAAATGTTTCGTAATTACCTATGTAACTGAATACGACAAATAAAGATATTATTATTATTATGTAACTCTAAATTCACGGGCATAATACCCGGTCCTTTGTAAGGCTTGCATGGGGACATAGGTCCAACACGTAGAGGCCCTTAAGAGTGTTTAATCTAAAGTGTTGTGACTAGCACCCGTCGGGACCTATCTCTGAATGCATCAAATACAATGCGCTCACAGACAGGCCCCGTCAGGTGCCTGGACTATTGCTGAGATAAAATTAAATTAAAATCGGGCTATTGTTTTGAGATGTTAAATGGATTGGTTTATCAAGTTCATTGGTTGAGACGGTCATACATCTCATGAAACGTAAAAAATTGGCAGTTGGTGACTCGCTGTTTACTAAATGGACCTCCTAAAACAACCACCATTTTTAAGCATTTCTACCGGCAGTAAGACAGGCAACATTGGTGTAAGCGGCTGGGGGTGGGGTGTCGAGAAGTGTGACACCGGTTTCTATTATTATTGTGAGACAGTATCGATGTGACATCTATCGACGCGATGTGCCACCATATGACTCCCTTCCCAGACCAGAGGTCGATACAGTTTGAAACCAAGTTGTCAGCTGTGATGGACGGTGTGGTGTCTGCAGTACGGAATCACCTGTCGTGATGTGGGAATGACTTGTCGTTATCGGGGCGTGCATGGGAAGACCTGGTAAGGTCTGACATGTCGTCAGTGCGAAGTGGGAGTAGGATGCGGAGGCTATGAATTGTGGCTGGACAGGCTGTGTTCATACGGGGTCACCAATACAGAAATGGCAATACATACCACAATCCAACGACTGTGAGTTAAAGGAATACTCCCCAACGCGTGTCGCTGGAATGGTGTATATATGACAATCTATTAAATATTTTCAATAGCGCGATACAGGTTTCAAATTCAATATTGTGAGACAGTAGCGATGCGACATCTATCGACGCGATGTGCCGCCATATGACTCCATTCAGTCCCTTCCCAGACCAGAGGTCGATACAGTTTGAAACCAACATCCATTTTAGCATTGTCAGATGAGATGGACTGTGTGGTGCAAGGAATATACTACTCTCTACCGAGAGTGTGGTGTCTGTTCTTGCTGCAGAAGTGAGAAGAGCATAATGATCGCCTCTGGGAATAAATGACGTAAGCGGCACATTACAAATAAATTATTTATTAAAAAACGATCACATGCAGGTAAACATCTTCTTAATCAATACTAGGTACTGAAATTACCTACAGATTCATATAATATTTAAACATAAATCCCTTCCGAGTATGGTCGTATGACTAAAAAGGTTTTTGAAGAGGTGATTTAAAAAAAATAAGTAATCGAGAAAATTTTCACCAATCATGTTTTCATCCTACATAATACTAGATAAAACCCTCTAGTTTTCGATGCCCAAATTGTATGTTCATAGCATTCGTAAAATTCGGGAATTTCAGTTCAGAAATCAACCGAAATTATTCTTTCCTCCCCTTAACCACAACACGGCTAAAATCGTAGACAGAGAAACCCTGCCTACGGCGAAAATGTTAACAAATATTTATAAAATAAAAACTGTATTATGCGGTTAAATTAAGAATGCTTTGTGGACACTGTATTTGCAATCTTGTACGAATTTAACTTCATTGGGTTATATTATAACTCTTGTGCTGTAATGTAAAGAAAAAAGCACACGTGTTTAATGTATGGGATTATGGATCTAAAAGTGAGGTAATAAGACTCACGTAACGAGCAAGTGTGTTGAAAAATAAATTAAATCTTGATATTTACTACAAATATCTATTAATTACCTATTATAAAATTAATTATTTTATATTGCTATTCTATATCATATTTTAGGCAGTTTATAACTCAAATAATAAATACGATTTTATAATGCGATAATATGCTACTGATAAACTAATCAATATAAAAGACTAAGAAATTATCAAATTAATCATAGTCTTGTGCTAGCAACGAAAGACCAAGGTAAGAAATTTATTTAAAATATTATTTATATTGTTAGTAGTAATTCCAGACGTACCAACTAACAGCTTATTTAACTTGACATTTGTAACAGGCCAATCAGTGCTCAGTTCTCCTAGAACCGCCTACCACAATTCGTGTTTACTTTCCTACTTGTAAAAAGGTATCTTGGTTATAGTTGGGTTGCCCTCGATCCGGGGTTGTCCTAGTTTGGAGGACGTCCGGGGAGCGTCCAGGCGGGGTTTGGTAAACAGTGCGGGTTTTAAAATCAAGGGAGAATCCAGATTTGTTGAAAACTAGAATTTTGAATATCTGTCGTTAACTCATAATTCCCGATTTTTTTAAAACCTTCAACTTTTATATAGCAGGAAGTTTAAAATAAAAAAAAAACAATTTTTAGCTTCTGTTATTGTTAAGAAAAACTTTCCCGGAATAAAGTCCGGGTTTGAAGTTAAAAGTCGAGCTTCTTGTCCTATTATAATTTTACTAATGGCAACCCTAGTTATAGTTCATCAAATCAATCAACCCCACTGTCTTCAAGAACTCGTGCTAAGGTAAAGTTGGGGAAACTTAGGAGAGAGAGAGTTCTTAAACTTTGTGCTAGCTATTGTCACATTGCAGTTTTTTGTGATATTTTACACATTTCCACCAATGAACAATAATAGTGGCATGTGCATGTACTAAATAAGAGACACGAGATACAATGTCACCGTGCAATCACATGGAATTTTGATTATTTTTGGGGTAGATAGGCGGTTTTCAAATGTTGAAATTAATTTTGATTTTTTTACAGAAATAAAAATGAAATACTTCATTGTACTCGTCCTGGTTGCCGTGGCTGCCGCCACTCCCCTGTACCTGAAGCCGCAACATCTGTCCGGCGACCTTGCTGAGATCCAGCAGATCGTCGATGCCATCAACAGCCCAAGCACCGACCCGGCTACCGCTCTCGCTTTACAAGCCATGCTCTACGAAATGCTCGGTGTAGAAGCCTCAGCGCCTGAACCCATCCACGTTGGACCAACCCTCGTTGAAGGAAACGAACCAATCTCTGTCGGACCAGTGCTAGTTGACCAGCCTTCTATCCTCCCCGAGATCGTGTCTCCCGAGATTGTTGTTCCCGAGGTTGTGGCCCCCGCCCCTGTGCCCTCCGCCCCTGAAAGTCAGAGCGCTCCTCTCGTCCAGATCATTGTAAACGTACAAAGCCAACAGTCTGCCGAAGGACCCTCCCCAGGACTCGTAACCAGCCCCATCACCCTGCCCGAGCTTGTCCACATTGTTGACGAAGCCCCTGAACTTGTCAATGTTGTTGACCAGGCCCCCGAATTCGTCAATGTTGTCGACCAGGCCCCAGATTTTGTCAATGTTGTTGACCAGGCTCCTGAGCTCGTCAACGTTGTTGACCAGGCCCCGGAACTCGTGAACGTTGTCGATGAAGCCCCTGAGACCATTCAAATTTTACCCATCCTGCTCCCAAACCCCGTCAACGTACCCGACACCCTTAACTAAATACTTTTTATAACATAAGACACATAATTTTAAGCCATCTACAATTTTATTCCTGACTTTGAACCATTGATGTCCAATAAATAAGCATTAACTGAACTATATTTTTTATTATATTTGTGTGACACCCTTATACATCTACCTATTGTAAAATTTTACTGACAGTATTAGAAGTTAATCGAAGCGATAATAATAGAGTGGCTATAACATGAAGTTTTGCCAACTCGCAGAGTATCTAGGCTTCATAAAATATATTTGGCTACTCAAGGAACATTTTTTTTCGGTTGGGTACCCTGGGGCCGTCAATTAGGATACATAATAGACTATTCACGTCTTACCTTATTTTATGCATTCATAGAGCGTTGGGCTTGAAACACTAAACACAGGTTCTTTAATCAACTATAGAGTTATTTTGAAAACAATAGATTCTACTAGCCTGCTCTAGTTCCATTAAGGGGAAGTACCTAAGTCATCAAAATGCAATTTTTAATCAAATTTTTCAGAAAACCTGATCTATTTACGAAACTGAAAAAATATATATTGATTTTAAGGATATGACAAATATTGATATTGTTTTGAAAATATGATTAGAAACATTTTATTCGATAGAAAAAAATGCTAAATACACCTCTGAAAACTTTATTTATCAAATTTTATGGCTATAATATAGATGGTACAAAAATTAACATGAATATTTTTTTGGTAATTATCTATCCTGTCATTGTAAAATTATTTGTATGTTGTATAAGTTTTTTGTTTAAATTGCGTTTTAAACAAAAAATATCGCTTACGTTGAATAGCTTACTGTTTCTATCCTGTTCGCGTGCGCGCGATTCTAGATAAATGCGTTCTGCTCTTTCATCACTCATTTTCCCATCGACCACTTCCACTTAATGCACTGGCAGGGTTTCAGGATAGCCCGAGATGCTCATTTCTGTAATTCAAGTTTAATCAATAGGAAGGTGTGCAGCAGTTTCTTCGCTCTAGCTAGGTACATACAAGCTTTGCATAAAAGACGGTTAAATATCTCTGTCTTTGCGGTTTGGACTGTGGTGAAGAATTGATCACCGTGTATGGAGGCGGCCTAGGTTGCTATCTGTACACGTAAACATAAAGCAATCCTTCTTCAAGGCCGGTCCAGGGAAGCCACCATCCATGGCAGGGCATCGTCTGTCAAAACTTCAAAGACGTTAGCAAGGCGGGGGCACAAACTTTGTTGCCTTTAGCCCCGCGAGCATTACCGCGAAGAGAAAATCTCACTACGAAGACAGTTTCTCAAATATAAAGAGAATGATATGTAATTAGCCAAGCGATATGTATGTATATTTTAGGCTCAACTTAAAAAAAATTTAGTTCTGATTTTTGGCACACGTGTTCCTTAGGATCCTAGAAGTATTCTATCAAAAGGACCCTGTCTGTGAGTATCGGTTCTCAACTTACAGCTTGCGGCATCTGGCATCAATTCTAATATTGAGATAGTACATACAATTGGGACTTCAGTTAGCTGTTGACAATAATTTTAATTTAGCTACAAAACAAGACAGTTCAATTTTGTAGGTGCATTAAATTGATTCTCGATTTATTGCTTGTGGCATCAGGCACTACAAGACCATTTTTTTTAAATATACTATTACTTAGATCATCATATTTCGAAAACTAGGTAACCACTTTAGGTATACTTAGTCAATTTAAGTATTAAAATGTCTTATCAGTAGACGTGACAGAAGCCTCAAGGAAAATGGAAAACACAAATCATCATCTACTTTATGGTTAAGATTACACTTTGTTTAGCATGTAACACTAATATACTAGGGGTGTTCAATAAAAAATGAGAATGAAATAGATACTCCTTTGTAAGATATAAAATTGTTACTGGCAGGCAAAGCCTATACATTTGTTATAATAATAATTTTTAAAAATCGATTTTAATTTGTTTTTTAAAAATTGTAATCATTTGTTTTTTTACATTTCGGAACGTGTTCTCGAAAATGGATAAAATTAAAATTCGCGCGGTAATTAAATATCTCTGCTTAAAAAAGTTGCTCGTTGGTGTGCTGAGTTTAAGCGAGGAAGATCTTCCACCAACGATGACCCACGCTCGGGGCGCCCTGCGTGCGACTGCAGTAACCGAACAAATTATAAAAAAAGGAGAAAAATTTGTTTTGGCGGATCGTCGTGTTACATTTTATAGCTGAAGAAATCAAGATTTCGATAGGGAGTGTCTATAATATTATGCACGACCACCTGGGCAGAAAAAAGTGTCCGCGCGCTGGGTGCCCAGAACTAAGGATTTTGCGAAGCTGTTTGGATTTGTTGCAGCAAGGTATTGATCGATTTTTGTCTTGATTCATAACCATGGATGAAACATGGCTTCATCAGTATGACCCGGAAAAGAAACAGGAGTCCATGACTTGGAAGAGACTGTCATCTCCAACTCCTAAAAAATTTAAGGCAACTCCATCCGCTAGTAAGATCATGGGCTCTCTTTTCTGGGACAGTCAATTTAATTAAAATAGCTTCTGTTCTGTTCAATATGGACAACTGGCCAAGTGGACACTGTTACTGGTGTCTCTGACCACACCGCAAGATATAAAGACCGTGAAGGTGTGTTCGTGTATGTGATATCTTAAAAATTATACCTAATGATGTAAATAAAAAATCAGTTACATCCGCAATTTCACGCGTATTTTCAAACCGATATTGCGACTATTTAGCCGTATTTCTATTATTACATCTTGATTCTTCCCTTAGAAGTAGTGGTGAAATATATGGCAATTTCGATTATTTGTTTTTGTAATTATTTATATTATACTAGATGCACCCATGCAAATAAATCGCACTATTACTGGTGTCAATATTGATGTCATAGTTTAACTGATCTCCAACAGATGGCGTCTATAACAAAATTTTTCTTTCTTCACGGGTTGCCTTACAGCTCCCGAAACCGTGTGACGGTTCCAGGGTACCCAGCAGCGGTACTCCCTCGTTTAGCCGAGGTGGCAAGTTCTGCTGAGGTATATTTAGATGGAAAAGCGACTAAGTGTGGTTTGTCGGATTATGTACATAAGTTTTTAATTAAAAAAACCCATTGGTACATGGCCGGGATCCGGAATTGAACTCAGGGTCTGCCTAGTTAATACCAGACGTCTTAACCACTCGGCCACCGACGCACCTAGTTTAATTTTAAAAGAAACATTTAATTTTTATTAGTTTGATTTTTTTCGTCATTACAGGGGGAATAATCTTCAAAATAGCGTATCAAACATTAATTTTGATGAAGTATTAAGGGAGATAGGGCGTAGGTACCGACAAAAAAACACCCTTGAGAAATAATGAAAGATGTTATTAACAGCGAAAAATAAATTAACTTCTTAAAAAGTATACCTACCGACTTCAAAAGCAAGGGCTTGAAAAGCAAAAAATAATCGTAGAATTTGAAGATGGTTGGTGCCAAATTAGAAACTTTTCTAAAATCTAGACAATTATTTACAAATATATATGACATTGAATCTATTTAATCTTATAGCCTAATTTGCTGGTTACGAGTCCTGGGGAGGGTCCTTCGGCAGACTGTTGGCTTTGTACGTTTACAATGATCTGGACGAGAGGAGCGCTCTGACTTTCAGGGGCGGAGGGCACAGGGGCGGGGGCCACAACCTCGGGAACAACAATCTCGGGAGACACGATCTCGGGGAGGATAGAAGGCTGGTCAACTAGCACTGGTCCGACAGAGATTGGTTCGTTTCCTTCAATTAAATTACGGGGAATTTACATGCAGGTCAAATAAAAACAAAATACGCGAGAAACGGCGTGGCAAACTGACTATAGTTGTTTTGTTTCACCAAGATAACGCCTCCGCGCACAAGTCCAGCGTTGCGATAGCTGCCATTGAAGACTTTGAACTGATGGAACCAATGCTGGAGGCCTTGGGGCAACAAAGGAGTGGAGGCCCCCTGGCCCCAAATTATTTTCCAAATAAAATGGACAATTTTTTTCAGACGAGTTTTCCAATAAATAATTTATTATGAAACCAAGTATAGATTCTTTTATTATTCAACAAACATATAAATATAATAGGAAACAAGAATTATCTGAAATTAAATTGTAAGTATAGGTAAAACGTGAAAAAAATATCAAAGGAAAAGTTGTTTACTAGTGTTTACTAGTCTGAATTTGAAATTTTTTTCCGAAGTCTGAATTGTGGGGGCCCCTCTCTTGTGTGTGTGTCTTTGTCATTCTCACTTTTTATTGAACACCCCTGTAAGGCCCCAGTCTGGCTGTGCAAGCTACACGCGTAAATTTTGTGATAGATTAAATATTTTATTTTGTTTCATAGACAAATGTTACAAAAATGAATTTAGTTTTAAAATAATGTTTGGTTTATTGTAATTTAGTGAAAATTATATATCACTTATAATATACTAATTATCTTGTCTAAAACCTGACCAAGATATACCTCTGATTTGGTTTAATGCACTTACTGTCATATTTGAGCACTTACCAAGCGAAACTGATAAAATAATTGGAAAATCAAATCAGTACAGAAGTATCTTTATAGATTCAATGTTAATGTGGGCTCGCTAGATTTTTCAGAAAATCTTTCATTTGCTTAATTAAAGAGCTTTAAATTGTCAAATTTCCCGTAATTTTGCCTACCGGTAAACGAGTGTTTTGGCTACTAAATTTTATTCTAACTAACTTATATATATATATATAATATAATATATAATATATAATATATAATAAATAATAAGCCCTTCTATCCTGAACTCGTATTTCCATGCAATTGTTTCAGCTTTACAATATGTCTCTGAGTTCAGTGTGCCTCCTGGCAAAGGCCTCCTCTAACAATTTCCATTGTTTTCTGTCTTTTGCGACTCTTCTCCAGTTAGGACCTGCTGTAAGTTTAAGGTCATCTTCCCATCTC
This sequence comes from Nemapogon koenigi, assembly GCA_963924495.1. Classification (NCBI taxonomy): domain Eukaryota; kingdom Metazoa; phylum Arthropoda; class Insecta; order Lepidoptera; family Tineidae; genus Nemapogon; species Nemapogon koenigi. Next base: position 8,472,182 of record OZ004646.1, read on the forward strand.
TTGCATTGTCTTCCCCTTTTCCTTTTGCCATCTCTAGGATACCATTCTGTCAAGATTTTGCTCCATCTTTCCTGGGTACTTCTTAACATGTGACCAGTCCACCTCCATTTTTGTTGGTCTATCTTAGAAAGTACATCTATAACCCCTGTCTTGGCTCTTATAGATGCATTTCGTTTCTTATCTAATTTCTTAATTCCCAACATGCTTCTCTCCATAGCTCTTTGGCAGTGTTCCAGCATATCTCTGTGGTGTTTTGAGAGTGACCAAGTTTCACAGCCATAAGTGATGCAAGGGAGAATGCAGGAATTGAAGACTTTCCGTTTAATTCCGTTGCTAAGATCAGTAGACTTCATAACCTCTTTTAGTGACCAGTACTTTTTCCAACTGTTGGCTATTCGTCTACTGATTTCTTTGGAAGTCAGGTCTTTGTGCGAGATGATCTGTCCCAAATATATGTACTCCTCCACGTATTCAATAGGTTGATTATTAATTTTAATTATATGGATGTCTGAGTTTGTTAAAAGCTTTGTTTTTTCTATATTCATGGATAGTCCAGTTTTTTCGCTTTCTTTGTTTAGGTCTTGTATCATTTTATCCAGGTTATATGGGCTTTCCTCGAACAGGACAATATCATCTGCAAATCTGAGATGGTTTAGTTTTCTCCCATCTATGCGTAGTCCGAATTTTTCCCATTCCAGATTTTGGAATATATTTTCGAGCACTGCTGAGAATAGCTTGGGAGACATTGGGTCACCTTGCCTGACTCCTCTTTCTATTTTAAAGGTTTCTCCTAAATTTTCAAGTTTTATTCTTGCTTTGCTGTTAGCATATATGTTATTAATTATATTTGTGTAAGTTTTAGATATTCCCTGTTTGTTTAGACTTTCCCATATTACTTCATGGCTTATGCTGTCAAAAGCCTTGGTGTAGTCGATAAAAGCCATATACAGGGGTTTGTTATATTCGTTGTATTTTTCCATTATTTGTTTAACCGTATGTATGTGGTCTACTGTGGCAAAATTTTTCCGAAAGCCAGCTTGTTCCATCGGTTGGTTATCCTCTAGTATAGTGCTTACGCGGTCTAAGATGATTTTGGAGAAAACCTTATAGATGTTAGACATCAGACTTATTGGTCTGTAATTCTCTATGTTTTCTTTTGGGCCTTTCTTGTATATGAGGATTATATGTGATGTTTCCCATTGTACTGGGATGTGTCCTGATATTAGTACATTGTTGAAGATTTCGGTCAGAATGGGGACTAGTTCTTCTAGAGTACCTTTCAGTATTTCATTAGTAATTCCATCTGGACCTGGCGCTTTGTCTGACCTTTGGCTTAGTATTGCTTTTTTAACTTCACTCGGTAAGATTTCGGGTTCTTGGTTTGGAGGGGATGGGTCAGTTTTTAAACTTTCGTATTTTCTTTGTTCAGTTGTATCTTGGTTTGAGTAGAGGTTATTGTAGAATTCTGTAGCTATTTTGATTATGTTATTTCGATTTGTGATGATAGCACGGTTGTTTTTCAAATTAGGTATCCAAGACTTTGTCTCGCGTAGTTCTTTAAGAGCTTTTCTAGTTCCTCCTGTTGTTTTAATGTATTTTTCTAGTGTGTGTAGTCTTTTGATTTTTTTATCCTTTCTAATACCTTCCTTTATTTTCTTACTTAGGTCTGTTATTTTTTCAATGTTCTGTTTCTTCATATTATTGTTAAATAGGTATTTTCTCTCATTTATAAGTTGCAGTGTTGAGTCACTTAAGGTGTATTTTTGCTTTGTTTGTTTCCTATTTTTGTCGTGTGTAAGTTGGTTTTGTAATTTAGCATAGCTGATATTTATATCTGGCATGCCAGTTTCAAGTATTTCTCTGCTTAGTCTTGCTAATGAATGGGTTGTTGTCTTTATTGATTTATTAGTTTCTGTAGTGGGCAAGGCAATGTATTTTCTGGGTATTTTAGGTGGTGGAATTTTGAGTGATGCTCTAACCATGCGATGGTTGGTATTGAAATTGAGTTTTGATATAACTGATGCATTTGTGAATAGCCTTGGGTGACTGCTTATAATGTAATCTATTTCGTTTCTATATTTTCCATCTGGGGAGAGCCAGGTCCACTTGTTCTGTTTGTTTTTCTTGAAAATGCTGTTCAGGAGTGTCAGATTATGTTCTAGTAGCAAATCTATTAGCCTTTGTCCATTTACACTTCTTTTGCCATAACCAAAGTTCCCCAACACATATTCGTCTTTATTTTGTTTAACTCCTACTTGTGCATTAAAGTCCCCCATTAGAGTAATTATATTATTTGAGTAATTACTTATGGATTGAGATAAAGCGTTATAGAAAGACTGGTGTTCTAGTTTGTCAGCTTGTTCTGTTGGTGCATAGGCTTGTATAATTGTCCACATTTTTTTGTAGCTATGTATTTTAATGTGTAATATTGCGATGCGATCTGTAACCCCAATAAAGTCTTGTATGTATCTTTTTAAGTGTGTTTTAACCATGAATCCGACTCCCCTTTGTCCTCCAGTTTCTCCTTTGTTGAATATTATATAATCCAAATGCTCTTCAATTGATTCTCCTGCTCTACGCATTTCACTTAATCCTAATATGTCCCAGTTGAGATCTTTCAATGCTTCTTCAAGTTCCAATAACGATTCAGGTGTCCTTAAAGTCCTAGTATTTAATGTCGCAATGTGTAATTTTTTGTTTTTTATTAGAGGGTGATGGTCTATTCCTCCCGCGGTGACCAGCCGTGGTGGGAGAATAATTCGATTATGTTGTTGTGGTTGGAAAATTATTTCCTGTGAATTACTTAATTGTTGTTGTTGATTTGGCTTATATAGTTCTATTTCTTCAGTTCTTAATGATGGCTTGTTAGTTTTTATATGTGTTCCTGTCTGAAAAGGAATGTGATTTCTCCCGCATGTATTGAAAGGCATCTTTTTATATATTTTTGCGTTATTTGGGTTCTGTTTTCCAGTACTTGGAGATTCCGATCTTTTCCTTTTTTCGTTGTCTTTTTTAGTTATGTCATTCTTATTTTCTTTCTTTGCTTGAAGAACTTCTCTTGGTAGATCGTGAGTTATGTAAGTCTTGGGTTTCATTTTCTTTTTGTTTTTCAAAATCTGGATTTTTTTCTGTAGCGTTGTAGTAACAAGTAAGATTGGTCTTATCTTGCCAGTTTCATCTCCTTTTCTTCCTAATCTCTGAAGTCTATCGATTTCTCCTGTCTCGAGTTTCACCTCTATTTCGTTTAGTGTAGATGTTACAAGGGTAGTTAAGTCTTCATGTTTTTCTTCATTAGGCTCTGGGAGCCCATGAATTAGTATGTTGTTTCTCTTACTGTTTCCCTCGAGACTTAATATCTTATTATTCAGTTTATCGACTTCGGTCTTTAGTCTTTCGTTCTCCTCAATGATCGGTTTTATTTTCTCATCCACTTTCTGCATTATAGCTGCAGTTATATTTTCTGTAATTGTGTTAGTTTGTAAATTAAGTTGTTCTGTCATTTTAGTTAAAAGTAATGACATTTCTGGTGATAGTTCAGTGGACATGATGTAGGTAAAATCAAAAAAAGTCCAAACAAAATAAATAAAAGAAGAACTTGTTTCGTGTTCTTGTATGTAGCTTTTGTCAAGTTTGAGAACCCGACCTCTGTCGATGTTGCGAAACTGAATTTTAATCAGGTTTTTTTTTTTACTTTGACTTCTCAAGTTGGTATTGTCACTTTATATCATTTGTTCTTCAAAATTCACTTTCCTTTATTTATGTACTGTGACAGTTATTTGAAGGTTTATAAATATATATTATGTAATGTCGGTAGGTATTTAACTTTTTCACGGCACATTCAAAGTTTCACAAATAAACGTTCTTTGTCAACACTATTATATGTCTTTACACATTTCCACCATTACTATATCTTAGATTTTACTATTTCTACACTTAAATTTGCACTTAAACTATTTTTAATTAATTTTTGTTTTGTTATTATTTTGTAAGTTGTTGTTACGTCTACCCGCCAAATCATTAATCAACTAACTTATAATTAAATATAATAAACAACAAGTTTTTGGTAAGCAAATTCCAAAAGAAAAATAATTCCAAAAAATATATTTTTCAAAAAAACAATAAATTGCAAAAGCCGCTAAAATTATGATATAAAACAAATAATTCTTCCTTTAGTTCCTTAGTGTCCGTCCGCCGAGCGGCCGCAGCGAATGGACGTAGGGGTGACGCTCGTTCCTGTTTTACCTCTCGCTCTAACAAATCTCTCTTTCACTCTACAGAGTCTTATGGCGTACAATTGATTCGTACTGACAGTCGCTCTACTTGATTTATTTTACGTGATTAGAAAAAAGATTTTTTAGAAGTGAATACTTTTAACTGGACCGATTGTTCCCAAAATCGATATCGGTGACCAGAATAAAAAAAATCTTCCGGGTTTACCTGTGTAATATGGTGACTTTGCAATACTTAGCTTTTTATTAACTGGTCTTTCTCCCGGTTCACCTGTGTAATATGGCGACTTTTTTATTGTATTTTTTAAATATTTAGTTACGTTAAAAAAAACTATTTTAATTTAATTAGTTCTTAACGTTGTGTAAATAAATTTAATGTATTTCTAAAACACCATGTCATAATTTCTTCCATAAGTAACCCTAAGCGAGTGTCGAATTATAAGTAGAGAACTTTCGCGACCGTCCGTCTGCATATCAGCGAAGCGCCGCCGCTGCTAGTTTAAAAAGTCGAAATCTTAGTTTTGTCTTATTATTACTAGCGGACCCGGCAGACGTTGTCCCTTACCCCTACCCCTACCCCTACTCTTTCACTCCGCATTGTTCTCTAATGACATCGTTCCGGATGTGGTAAATACGCTTTATATCACACATTCTACGTAAAGACCGCAATTCCACTGCATTTATATTACTTTCATGGTTTTTTTTCCATACCCAGGTCTCGCTTCCATAAGTAAGTGATGGAACTAAACTGTAAAAACAACTAGTAATTACGCAAGTACGACTTAGCAAGTCGTACTCTTTAGAACCGATTCTAAAATTCAAACGAATGGTCTCCAACGATCTCTAAAAGGTTCTTCCTAAGGCCTTACCTCTCTCCATTTGAACCAACCTAATTATACTTAGTGTCTTCAAATTGTTTTTTTTTACCAAACTTATGCTATAGCTAATCTATTCAAGTACTTATGTAGACAAAGCTATATAATATAACCATTTTACAACATGATAATATTGGCTATTGATAATGGAATCAATATAAAAGACTGAGAAATTACCGAATAATCATAGTCTTGAGCTTGCAAGAACACCCGAAGTAAGTTAAATTTTTAATTAATAAATAATATAATTATCAAATAAAGAAATGAGTATTTCACTTTTACAGTGAGTAACTCACAGCACTTTCGGAACTGTTTCGTTATTATTATTATTTATTATATGACTCTAAATTCACGGAAAAAATTACCGGTCCTTTGTATAAGCCCAACAAGTCTTTTTAGAGTGTTTAATCTAAAGTATTCTAAAGTGTTGTGGCAAGCACTTCTCGGGACCTTTCTCTGAATGCATCATAGACAATGCGCTCACAGTCAGACCCTCCATATTATAAGGAATAGTAATTTATAATTAATTAGTCAGTACTATTATAATATTTGTAATTAAAGAACTATAACTTTTACAGAAATAAAAATGAAATACTTCATTGTACTCGTCCTGGTCGCTGTGGCTGCCGCCACTCCTCTGTACCTGAAGCCGCAACATCTATCCGGCGACCTTGCTGAGATCCAGCAGATCGTCGATGCCATCAACAGCCCAAGCACCGACCCGGCCACCGCTCTCGCTCTACAAGCCATGCTCTACGAAATGTTCGGTGTAGAAGCCTCAGCGCCTGAAGCTATCCACGTTGGACCAACCCTCGTTGAAGGAAACGAACCAATCTCTGTCGGACCGGTGCTAGTTGAACAGCCTTCTATCCTCCCCGAGATCGTGTCTCCCGAGATTGTTGTTCCCGAGATTGTGGCCCCCGCCCCTGTGCCCTCCGCCCCTGAAAGCCAGAGCGCTTTTCTTGTCCAGATCATAGTAAACGTACAAAGCCACCAGTCTGCCGAAGGAGCTTCCCCAGGACTCGTAACCAGCCCCATCGAAGTTCCCATCACCCTGCCCGAGCTTGTCCACATTGTCGATCAAGCCCCCGAACTCGTCAATGTTGTCGACCAGGCCCCTGAGCTCGTTAACGTTGTTGACCAGGCTCCTGAACTCGTGAACGTTGTTGACCAGGCCCCTGAACTCGTGAACGTTGTTGACCAGGCCCCTGAACTCGTGAACGTTGTCGATATATTCCCTGAAACCATCAATGTCGCTCAACCCATCTTACCCCCAACCCCCGTCATCGTACCCGACACCCTCAACTAAATATTATTTGTAAAATACTTAATCATAAGTTAACTACAATTTGATTCTCAATTTCATGTACTTCTGAAATTCAATAAATAATTAATTAAAAAGCTTTTTGTTTTATATTTATTACCTACCTCTTCACTGGCAACATTATAAACATCGTGTCATTATATTGTAGGCTTTTTTATACATAGTTATAAATTACTATTATGTTCATGTGGGGTACCTAATAATAATTTAGTATCAGAATAATACAAAAACTTATGGGCAAGTATGTACCTAGAATAGAAGGAGACAAAAATAATTTAGCTATCCAATGGGTAGGGGCAACCTCTAAAGTGCAAGTGAAGCCACAAACCATGGTACGACATGTATTTGCTATTTGGATAGAAATTGGAACGAACATTCGAACACGAATACTCGCCACGTGAGGCCTGACATCACTGTGGAAGACATCACTGTGACAATTTTATGGGGAATTCATTATAGCTTCAAACTTAGAGGTAGTACTAATCTATATATTAATACATGAAGACAAACCTTTGTAAGTACCCCTTTTTAACCATTATGCGCGTCACCGAGGAGTATGAGATTTAGCACATAGGTATTTTTATTAAAATGTGTTGGAAATTCATTAAAAATTTAAATTCAAACATGGCGGCACGCATGGAGTAAAGATTGTCGCCAAGGAACAAAGGGAATATAACCACTACGTTACAAAAAAAAAATGTTGCCAATAAATAATTACTCACTGACTGATGGGACTAAGAGAATATAACCACTACGTTACAAAGAATTTTAAAATGTTGCAAATAAGCAATGCGGGGGGGGGGCGTGGTATGTTTTCGTGGAAATTTGCGAAGTGAGACAGGCCTGTTTATGATCTAGCTAGGTAGAGGAAAAAGTAGGTACTAAGTATCATGACTTTTACAGTTATGCCTTACGGCGTGAACCGGCGTGACCAGAAAAAAACATACACAGTAAAACAAAACATACACAGTCATACACATCTTCACGGCCTCTATACCTTGCAGTGTGGCCAGAGACATCAGTAACAATTACCACTTTTTGCTAGTTGACCATATTGAACATAACAGGTGGCAACCCTGTTTCTCCACTTAAGGACCTAGATGTATGTAATTAAGATGTGGTGTAAATACTGTATTTATTTATTTATTTAAAAAGCACAGAGAAAATTTACAGCTCGCAGACCAAGTCTTAATCTGTCTCATTTGTACTATGTCACATTTATATGTGATTGAATTTAACAATTAACTACCAATAAAAGAACACTTCCTATCTCACCGGAAAACAACTTCAAGCAACAGGGTGACAAAAATACACAGATGAAAAAAAAAGAACAAAACACTGCACTCCCAATTTAACAATTAAACATGTCAAAATATAGGAAAAACCCTTTGACTTTTTGAGGAGAGAAGCTGGCTGTCAGCGAATACGTCACGGCATTCGGATTTTCGGAACCTCCGGTAGGTATAGAGTGCTCTGGCTGTAGACGCGTTACTGCCCTACCGGGTCCTGACCCAGGCCGGCAGTGAGAACGCGAGGTCCCTGCATTATTTGCAACCATTTCCAACACTTTTGTGGTTTTACCACACATTACTTTTTAATCTGTTTATGCAATTTCATATATTATTAGTGTCCGACCGAAGATTCGGTTTCGGCCAGTTTCGGCCAAAAAATCTATTTTCGACATCGATGATTTTCGTCCACAGTTTTGGTTTCGGCCAATAGTCAACCAAAGTTTCGGCACGCGCCTAAACTCAATTTGCGCGTTGTTGTATTGTATAACTGAGTTATATTATTTAATAACTTGTTATGATACACACAATTAACTGACATACATTCTTAAAAAACTACTTTTTCTTTAAAGCAGTAAAATCCGAAATTAATAATATCAAATCTTTCTACTATTTGCAACCCATTAAATGACTTATTGAAAAGATGTACTGAATATACATGGTCAGATAAATGTGAAGAAAGTTTCAAAAGAATAGAAAAAGAAATTTTAAGTGAACAAGTTTTAGTACATTTTGACCCAATTAAGCCCATAGTTTTAGCTACAGATGCGTCTCCCACTGGATTGGGTGCTGTACTTTCACATAGAATGGCAGACGGTACTGATAAAAAAAAAATTGTTATGGCCGTAAATTTATACTTGTTACTGATCATAAGCCACTAACTACAATATTTCACCCACACAAAACTCTTCCAGCAATGAGTACTATGAGACTATTTCATTATGCACATTTTTTGTCTGGTTTTGATTACTCTATAGAATATCGAAGATCATCAGAAAATTGTAATGCTGATTATTTGTCCAGATTCCCAGTAGAACAAGCTCAAGACAATATAATAGATCAACATAATATATTTCAATTAAGACAAATACATACTCTATCAATTACTCAAGAAAATATTGCTAGAGAAACTTTATATGATACACATTACAAGACTCTTTTAGACGCTTTACAGACTGGCATGAGTGTTAAATACTATGGATATAATGATAATGAGTTGACTTCACAAGATGGATGTATATTAAAAGGATTATGGTACCAGCCACATTACGTAAATATGTTTTACAAGAACTACACGAGGGTCATTTAGGTATACTAAAGATGAAGCTTTTAGCTCGCAGTTATGTTTATTGGAAAAATATTGATAAAGACATAGAAAACCTTGTAAATTCATGTAGGGCATGCAGACTTCAACAAAATGAACCACCTAAGGCAGCACTACACCCGTGGGAGGAACCAACAGATCCATGGCAGAGGATTCATATTGACTTTGCAGGTCCTATTGATGGTCATTTCTTATTCATAATAATGAATAAGAATAATTGTTGATGCTTTGACCAAATGGGTAGAAATATTTTCAACCAAAACCACTACAAGCACTTGGTGTATTACAAATTTACGAGAAATATTTTCTATTTTTGGACTGCCATACATTCTGGTTTCTGACAATGGCAGACAGTTTGTTTCAAGTGAATTTGAAACTTTCTTAAAAGAGAATGGTATTTTACATAAGACATCTGCACCCTACCATCCTGCTACAAACGGCCAGGCAGAGAGATTTGTACAAACAGTGAAGAAGTCATTGAATAGAATGAAAAATGAAAATGGGAGTTTACATGACAAGTTGATGATCATTAAAATTATTTTGCGAAGGACTCCAAATTCAACTGGTGAAAGTGCTTATGAGCATATGTTTGGAAGAAATATACGAACTAAATTAGATGTTATGTTAAGGGTGAAAGAACGTAGAAATTCAATCAAGCTAGAATCTGACATTCCCATAAAGAAGAAATTCCGGGTCGGACAACGTGTACAGGTGCGTAACTATGCAGTCAAAAATGTTAAGTGGGAATTTGGCACGGTCAAGAAGATACTGGGTTTGGTGCACTATGAAGTTTTAACCGACTCTGGTCTAATATGGAAAAGACACGTAGATCAAATGATTAGTACATCAATTACGGCGGAGGACTGATATATACGCTCTGGCTGTACGAAACGAAGAGTCATTGCCTGGGAGTTGTCCCGACGACAGTATTATGATTATGGTGGATTGTCATTACAGCAAGGAATAAAAGAATATAAGTATATAATTGATAATTGTATATTTATTAGTTTCTTATTTCATTTTAACATCAGTTAACTTTCTACATTGTGTGCAAAAATTATAAAAAGACACTCTATTTCACCTAATTCTTCCTCTACCAGCATTTCCTTTCACTTCAGCCATAGGATAAATATTTTTGTCAATCTTTTATCCTTCATTAAGTATTTCAATTTCAATAACATTATAATGTGTTTTTGACTGTTTCACACTCAGAACAATGACTAAAGACAGTTTCACATGTGTAAATAAAGTTTTTTTTTTATTGATTGGCAATTGTACTAAGATAAGTACATTTAAATAAAACAAAATGGGTAAAAACTTTAAAAAATTATAACAATAAATTAAATGTATCGTCGCTGAAATTTAAGGATCCGTGGCTCTCAGTCATCTTGTATCTGTCAAAAATACGGCAAATCTCAGTTAATCTTATTATTTCTTTGATTGAGCCATATTTTTATTATTTAGGGTTCGATACGAGCAGTGCCTTTGCGTTTTGGAAATTAGGCTAGTTAGAACTGCGGAATTAAACTTGTATAGAAAGTTTTTACTTTGGATACATCTTTTGTTTCTTTTACTTGCTCTATTCCACGTGCTCTATTGCGGTTTCTGTGGTAAAATGCTAGTAATTAATATAAATTCACCTGCACGGCCTGCACCTACACTCAGTTTGGAACAAAGGAACATTGCTATAGGTCAATCTAGAACCTAGGTCCATTAGGTAGGCTATAAGAAGTCTAGGACGGTCTCTCTGTGTTATGTAGGCTTCCCTAAAGTACCTGCTCCTTGAAAATTAAAGTTCTTGTATATCCCCATAATAAAAATAATTACCAAGTTGTAAATAATAAATAAGTAGGTAGGTAGTTAAAGTAATTGAAAAAAATAAGGGAAGTTGGCTCCATCTCATCTCAGGGAAACAAAGCGAGAACTGCGGCGAAAATCGACACGGACTATTCCACACGGACCTGGTTTATTCAGTTATTTAATAATGTTAATATTTAATTTAAGGGTTTTTATATTGTTGTGTATATAAAAACCCTTAAATTAAATTGTAATAAATGATTATAAATTAAGTATATAAAAAGTAGTTACTTATTACTTGTACAAAATAAAAGAGATAAGGTTACATTTTAAATATTTATTTATTTACATTTATTAATAGGTACAATTCAATACCTAATGTATAGTCACAAACTTTGCGTCAATTTTCAAATTCAAATTTCTTCTGGACATTAATATTTAGTTAAGGGTGTCTGGTACGTTGACAGGGGTTGGGGGTAAGATGGGTTGAGCGACGTTGATGGTCTCAGGGAATAGATCGACAACGTTCACGAGTTCAGGGGCCTGGTCCACAACGTTCACGAGTTCAGGGGCCTGGTCAACAACGTTCACGAGTTCAGGGGCCTGGTCAACAACATTGACGAGTTCGGGGGCTTGGTCAACAACATTGACGAGTTCGGGGGCTTGGTCAACAATGTGGACGAGCTCTGGCAGGATGACGGGAACTTCGATGGGGCTGGTTACGAGTCCTGGGGAGGGTCCTTCGGCAGACTGTTGACTTTGTACGTTTACGATGATCTGGACAAGAGGAGCGCTCTGGCTTTCAGGGGCGGAGGGCACAGGGGCGGGGGCCACAATCTCGGGAACAACAATCTCGGGAGACACGATCTCGGGGAGGATAGAAGGCTGGTCAACTAGCACTGGTCCGACCGAGATTGGTTCGTTTCCTTCAACGAGGGTTGGTCCAACATGTATTGGCTCAGGCTGGTACAATGATCCGAGGATTTGCTCCAATTGTTGTTGCAGAAGGTAAGCTGTGGCCGGGTCAGTGCTGGGGCTCTGGATCGCTGCGATGATAGCTGCGATGCCATCGTCGTCGCTAGTCAATGGCCTATTAATGGCTACTGCCACGGCAATTAAAGCGGCGAATGCGACGAAGAATTTCATTTTGATTCTGAAAATAAATAATAGCTTTGTTAATGATGATTTCTTCACTTTTGCCTTCCCATACGTACTTATATTTCAAATCCTTATATGCCACCCCATTGGAACCGGCTTCAGAATATGTGTTACAACAAAACAAAATATGTGTATTATAGAATAGTGCTCAGCCGTTGCATCGTTATTTAGTAATAGAAAAGAGTGTTTACTTACATTTTCTTGTTTTGAAATGATCAAACTGATGCTTAGTTGACTTATATTTTAAACTTTTATACTAAAATCGATATCTTTTTATGGTCAGCTATAGATAAACATTAACAATTTTTCAATCAGATTATCGTGCAAATGATATCTAGGTAATATAGGTAATTCTCTTTAATTTATGACTGATGCGGCTAATGTTTTGATGTGCTTTGAATACCTATACTTTCATTCATATATACCTTAGTAATTAAATATTAAAGATTGCAAAATTTGTGAAGTGAACCTGTGAATTAAGTTGTCCTAATGAAGGTGTCCCGAAGGAAATAAATAAACAAAAACTTTGGGACACTGCATTATTATCTACAACTAACACACAAACATTTGCCGCAATATCTAACTAGTGATCACGACCGCGTTTAGCTCCTAGCTTCATCAGAAAAGGAATCTGGCCACTGGTTACACGCCTATCCATTTCGAAACGTCGGTACATTATTGGATAACGAAAGTTATGTTACGAACATACTTAGATGTCCGTGTGGAAAGGATCAATTTGGAACTCACGGACTTTCTTGCATAAAAAGTGCAGGCAGGCTTTCTCGCCACAGCTCCCTCAATGATACCATCAAAAGGGCTCTTGCGTCAAAAGAAGTCCCTGCTCTCCTAGAGCCAACGGTAATATTCCCTGGGGGTGAGGTTGGACCCTTGTATGGGATACTACGTGCGTGGACACATTAGCCCAGTCTTATCTCAGGGAAACTACATAATGCCATTTCGTGCAATAGGTGGGGTTTTAATGCCAAAAAGTTTATTAAAGATAATATATCTCCTCGACTGATCATTTCTTCTAGTGACAAGAGGGCTGGCTCCTTCCTCAATCAACGAATCAGCATCGCAATTCAGCAGGGAAATGCAGCCAGTATTCTTGTCACTATTCCACGCGGACCCAGTTTATTTAGTTATTTTTAATGTTTAGATTAATTATAAGGTTTTTATATTGTTATGTGTAAATAAATAAATAGTGGAAACAAATTAAATATATGTAGGTAGGTATATAATATTTGAAAGGGAAAATTCTTTGTTTCATTTTATATTACTTTAGGTGCCAATATTCCTCTCGCAGTCTCGCTTGACCTATTTCCACTTCATACAGCCTTCAATTTTCGTAAGGTTTGTTTGTTATTTTAAACCCAAGATTTTATTTGTTGTAAGTATGACTCACAGAGGGTTCCGCACCTTCTCATTAAGGAAATCTAGAACACATTGCTCAATATAAATTTCGCGAAAAATGTGCCACTATCCAATTCAAATATTTTTTCAAGCTAATAACGTGGTGCATAAGTTAAATTACGTACCTAAGTACACATACATTGTTAAAGACCTATTCAGCAATACCCCACTTGATGAGGTTTACAAAAAAATCCTTAATTTCTCGGCAGTTCTATAACGTAAGCATTTATTATTCCCAAAAATAGTTGGGGAGGATATGTAAATTATGGCAAGCATGGAGTTCAGACGGACAGAATATGTGAGGTACATAATTTTAATTATTTGCGTAGGTAAGTATGTACATATTATAATGTATTTAAAATATTCTATAGATGAATTAGCATATTTCCATTCACGACTTTAAAATGTTCATGACGCGTTCAAACTACTTTACACAAAGCTATAATATTCATTATACATTACCTACAACGATTATAATCATTTCCTAATGACGTTTTTTATTTTGTCTACACACAAAATTTAATAATCATTGTAAGCGAGTTAGGTACAATAAAGATATAAGCAAATAAAAAGTTAAAGGTATCATTTATTTTATAACTAAAAATCCCTAATTGATTTACGAAACGCCGCCAATTTCGGTTATGCACAGACAAGAACAATTCATAGATATAGTCTAATGACAAGCTTCAAGCAAGTAGCTACTATAGGTAGTATTCTAAAGAAAATTAATTTTTTTAACTAAGAAGGTATACCTACCTACAATAATGAAAAATTGGTAAGTGAATTGAGGGTTTTTAAGTTCCCGGGAGGTCCCGGGTTCAATTCCCACTAGCCAAAAATGCTGATAAGCACTAATTTTCTCGTGCTTCGGAGAAGTTCTCTTCTAAAAATAACAGATATTTAAGTCTGTTAAAGAATTAAGTGACACAACTAGGTGCAGCAACATGCTTGCAACCTGTTCAATGGACAACTGGCAAAAAGTGGACATGGCCGTGTGGCAATTATAGTATAGAAGATATATGTGTGTGTGTGTGTGTGTGTGTGTGTGTGTGTGTGTGTGTGTGTGTGTGTGTGTGTGTGTGTGTGTGTGTGTGAGTACTGTATGTGTGTGTTTTTCTTATCCACAAACAATCAAAATAATGCAGGCAGATGTAAAACATAGAGGTGTTGTTACATATATAATAGTAACTATTTTATCTCTACAAAACACATCTTCACAGGCTTTATACTTACCTTGCGGTATTGTCCATGTTGAACAGAATAGGTGAAAATCTAATTGTGTTGCTGAACCTACTTATGAACCTAGATGTGTCACTTCCTACTAAGCATGAAACTTACTACAAGTTTCAGTAAGTTTGTTTTTGCAAGTTACAAAACAGATGTAGCGCCAATATTACGGCTACTTACAAATGCTAGCATCGTATTGTTAGTTTGAAACTTATTAGAATGTAACCTATTCATTATCAAATATGTTATTTTAGAAGCACTTGAACTTGAAAAACTGAACTTTGTCACTACAACTCTACAAACCCTAAAATCATATAGATACTTAGACCTAACGTGACTGTCCCTATTTTGAGTACTCCGTCCCGATGTCCCCGAGGCAAGCTTCGGGACGAAAAATTGTCCCGTTTTCTCAGAAAGCTCAAACGGCGCGATATTTTGAAGTGACATTCGGCGGCTGAGGCCAAAAAAAAAGTGCCCAGAATTTTATTCTTACCAAAAAACATCACCAATTACTTATCGTCAGAGAAATATAGCAACTGAGCACGTTTCATTACTTTTTCGTGATTTCAAAAGTTAAAAATGAGTTTTTTATATTGTTGCCGAAAATTATGTTGACCGTGGATATTTTCGAACAAAATAAAATATACCCTAGGTATAGCATTCAGGGATAATGTAGCATAGCTAGCTACCTATATTAGTGAAAGAATTTTCAGAATCGGTTTAGTAGTTTCACACTTTACCTACCCCCTACATTCAAACTTACAAACTTTACTTCTTTATAATACTTATTACACGGAGAAAAAAACTAACAAAAATCAATTAATTTTTACTAAAATATTACTAAATCCGAGGACAACAAATGCCCTGTGATAATTACAAAACGATTATTGTAAATGCAGTTAGTAATTATTACATGTAACTTTTTTGTAA
Organism: Nemapogon koenigi; assembly: GCA_963924495.1. Taxonomy (NCBI): domain Eukaryota; kingdom Metazoa; phylum Arthropoda; class Insecta; order Lepidoptera; family Tineidae; genus Nemapogon; species Nemapogon koenigi. The sequence continues at coordinate 8,487,748 of OZ004646.1, forward strand.
TTTCAAGAGTGCAATAGTAGGTAATATCGGAAATAATGACGTCACAGACAAATACTAGCTGTTTTGTAATTTCAAGAGATTCATAGTAATATCGGAAAAGATGACGTCATAGATTAATACTAATTTTTAGTTTATTTTAGCGTTTGTTTTGCAATTCAGACTAAAGTGCTTTAGTTTTAGAAATGTATGTAGTTTAGTAATTATAAACAAAAACCCATACGCAGTGTAGCAGAGTTGTCGAAAGAAATTAAAGAGGCGATTCTATCCGTCATTATGAGTAACGAATAGAATCACCTCTTAAATTATCTTTCGACACCTCTGCTACACTGTGGGTATTTATTTATGACTATTAAACTATATACATTTCTAAAACTGAAGCACTTTACACAGAATATAAAAAATGTTTTTATCAATGACGTTATCACTCTATGGCAAGCTGTAGGTATAGATATAGGGTTTTACTGTTTATTTTTTCCTAATTTTATTTATTTTCACTGTTTATGTTACTGCGCACGAGCATATACTATGCATGCATAAACTAGACTGGCGCACGAGTCGCAAAACCGTTGCAGTGTACAAGCAATGGTTACTTGAAATTACAAAAAAAAATTAGGTAGTTTTATTTTTTATGAATTACTTTAGTAATTTCAAGTAAATCGTATGTAAACACAAAGATGTTGACAGTAAACTCTAGTAAAGTTTGTAATATTGCTATGTACTAAAACTATTTCTTGAATTTGCAAATGACTTTAGTAAAAGTTAATAAAGGTGATTTGCAAAAATTACAAATCTTTAGCAATATTTACTATGATGTGCTATTATTATTAAAATGTGTAATATCATACATTTACTAAAATTGATTTTTAGGAATTAGGAATTAGGAATTTAGGAAATACTAAGCTTTTGATAAAAAATAATAACAGTTGCAAATACAGCAATTTTTTTGTAAATAACATTAAAATTTAGTTTTTGCATCTAATACAAAGTTGCAAATACAGCAATTTTTTTGTAAATAACATTAAAATTTAGTTTTTGCATCTAATACAAAAAAGTTTTTTATTTTCTGGAGTGTTTTTTTTCTCCGTGTAGTATTAACTACAATTTTTTGCCGTTTAGTATAGAAACTCTAGGTCAGCATCGTGATTCAACGTGGAAATGCAGCCAGTAACGTATTCTTGCCACTATTCGTAAGTAGACTCCAAGCGAACCTGGTTTATGGAAAAAAGAAATTCAAGCATAGCTACTTAGGTATAGGTATATTTCTGTAGTATGACAGTGCAAGGCGGAAGACTTGACTTTTCGTTTATTCAATGCATTATTCCTATAGGTAACAATAATGTTCACCTTGAGATGCACTTCATAGATATGGTTTTAAGTTAGAAGAAATAAGACGTCTTATCTACAATCAGTTACAAAAATCAGCATGAATAATTCATTCACGAGGTAGACTTACACATAAAATATATTATGCTCAAGCCTTACCTACTTAGGTACCAGAATATTCCGTTCCATTAAGTATACAACTAATAAACCCTGACGTTGCTAAAACTCTAGAGTATACTTAATTATTATTTAATCTATGCTCTATAGGTCCGTGGGGTTCAAATGCCAAAAAGTTGATTAAAGATATATCCCCTCGACTAATCATCACTTCTGACAAGAGGGCTGGCTCCTTCCCCGCTCAACGAATCAGCGAGGAAATGCAGTCGGTATTCTTGCCACTATTCCACGCGGACCTGATTTATTTAGTTTTTATATTTAAAAAAAAAAGTAAAGGTGAAATAATGACAAGCAAACGGTCGTATAGATCGAGTAAGTATCATAGTTTACACTTCTGTTCTGTATTTAATGGACAACATTTCATTTTTCGTAAGGTACCAAAATTCGAAAACCGTTTGGAGATTACATGCTAGAAAGCTTACTTTTAATTTTTTTTATACTTTAATTTTCGAGTTATTTTAAAAATACTGAAATATTGAAAATTAAGGATTAATAGGTGCCCTAATCTGTGCTAACCCTCTATTTGGAACACGGTATATTATACTCTTTGCATTTCTATAACGTATACTCTGTGGCTTGACTGACACTATCAGTCACTTTCTTTGGGTGACAGTTTATATTTCTTAATTTTAGTCCTAGCTAAGGTTTTTAGTTTATAAGTCCATGTAAATTATAAAAATTCATAATTAAATTAAAAATATAAAAACTCAACCAAAAATAAAATATAAAAATACGTGTAACTTATTTTTTAATATATTTTTAATTAAAGTAACAAAAATGGGTGATTAAAAAATTAAATATTAAATGGCTTGGATTTGGATGAAATTTGAAATGGAACTAGATATAGTTATCTGTGAACTAGATTAAAAATCTTGGATTAACACACACCTTCCGTGGTGGTATTTTCTACAATTGAAACAAGTATTTATACAGCCATGGGAAGGATTATTTTTGTTTTAGTATTTACACGAGTGAAATTGCAAACAAAGCAAAATGTTTATCAAATATTCCGATATCCCGGGGAATTATATATTTTCCCAGGATAAAAAGTGTTGTTACTATCACTCAGAGTCCAGATAGGACCATAGAGTACTAAGCCTATGGAGGGGCCATAGACGGGCTTCCCCTTTCGCCAATTTTTCCCCCTTTGACCCACTGAACTCTAGTATAATAGATAGAGTTCAGTGCTTTGACCAGTTAAAAGTAACCTTAGATTTTGTTGGTATCGTTTAGTGTCGCATGACAGAGCTCTACAGAAATGTACTTATCTTAGTACAATTGCCATCCAATAAAAAAAAAAAAAAAAAAAAAAATAGTTAATTGTGATGTTTTAAATGGGAAAGGCGATCTAGGACGTCAAACTTGCTGAAACATAGTGTTTCCAATCATTAATTATAATTATTGTTTGTATTTTAACATAATCATCATAACGTAAAATCCGTTGCGACAATAAAACGACAGAAAAATACAGTGGTACAGGGGCTAGTACTAGACGTTTACCTCCCCTCCCGCCAAAATTGGCAGAAAAAATTGTTCGGTGATTTAGCTCTTCCCGTCTCCAGTCTTAAATACTCAAAGGATAGGACAGATATTGAAAAAAAAACCGGACTGGCAACCCTTGGATAGTCGTGAATATATTACCTACACAAACATAAAACTAGAGTACGCTAATTGTAGATATTGGTTTCTAATAACTGTAATATATGCAAATTGCGTTATCAAATGCGGAAACTATTGCGAAGAAATAGAAAATTCTGAAAATAGTTTGGTACCTAACTCGTTCTTGAGCTAGAGTATAATTTTTGTGCCCTTATTGAAAAATAAGTAAAAAATCTATTTATGATTTCACAAACTTATCAATCAAGATTTGACGAAAATTTATTTAAAAAATCACTTTTAAAATATTGAAAAACTACTGAACCATTTTCTCCAAAACAAAAATGGGGAATACGGAAGAATTCTTTCAGAAGAATCAAAATCTGTTTACAATCAGGGTAGGCAGGTACCTACTTCAAGTTTAAATCCTAAAATCCTGAAATTACCTAATTTCGTTTCGACGACAGCAGTGACAATTTTATCTAAATAGCGTAGAATATAAGATATAAGACAACTTATTTACCTACTACTGTCGCCATCGGATTAATATTTAACAAGAGTTACCCCCCATGTGAAGATATTTGGCTGTTTTTTAGTTTTTTCAAAAGGCTCTACCCAAATTTTCCAATAATTTATATGGAGAAATTAATATTACTTAAACAAATAAAAAATCTTTACAAAGTTTATTTAACTAATTGACCTCAATAAAATTTGGTATCTACAGGTATGACTCATACAGAAAATGAGGGCACCAGCCTTGGTAAGGTTATTGCTGCTTCCTTTAAAATCTCATACTAAATTGGATATGCTTTATAAATGAAAAAAAAAATTATGATTATACACAATAATTTTAATGATATATAACAAGATTTTAATAGTTAAGCACCTTTTAGTCATTTACAAATTACTACAATTGGTTATGACATCTTACTTACAAAATATTTAATAAATAATATAATGTCATAAATTTCTCTTCTGTCATATGATATTAAATGAATAAATAATGGTTTAGAGTTAAAGAAATACAGTCTTTTAAAAATAACATGAAGATAATATAATAAATTGTTTTAATTTAAAAATTGGTCCTTAAAATTTACAAAGACAGTAACATTTTGTGTTTTCTTAGCAGTTTAATATACTGCTTAGAAAACCAATAATAACAAGTATACATTATTTTACAAATTAACCACAAATAAATGCAATAGCAGCAGTATTTTTTTAGTTTAAAATGCTGTGTACATATTTTTATATCTTTACAGATGTACATTTATTGTTTTTTAATATCTAATATTCTGTTCAATACAATTTTTAATTGCACATTTTATTTCAATTTACAACACATTTTATAAGTTACACAATAAATATTTATAAAACAATTTACAAAGACATAAATATATTTATCTTTTAACCATAAATAAAACTTTCAACTATTACATAAGACCCAATAAACATTATATGGAAAATTAATGAGCTATAAAATCCCAATTGATCATTTTGCTCTCCTAAAAGCTAATAAATACTAATCTAGACTTTCCTGTCATATGTACGTCTTCTTTGGTCATCAATTTGTGTAAGGTAGTAAGTTCCAGGGAACAAATGCTCTGTGGATGCTGAAGGTTCATATGGTGCTGTGTGATAGTTTTTAGTCCGAACTTCCATGATGTCTGAGAAGTCGCTTGGCTTTACACAATCCCGTCGTTTTAGAAAAGAGGCAGCATCGTGCAGTGAACTAATTAATTTTTCTAACTTAGACCCTGTGCTGACATCATTACATATATTTACTGAGTACATAGTAGAGGCTAGACCTGAGCCATATGAGAACAAACCAAACTTCTTGCCAATCAGTTGATCGGGAGATTTGCTTATCATGTACGAGACCAGACCTCCATATAAAGAAGCTGTGTACATATTGCCAACTTGCTGAGCAATATGTAATGAAGGTTTAGTTTTCTCATCAAACAAATTTTTACTGTATGCCATAAATGCCTTTTCAACATCACGGTCAAAGTATGTATCTTCTAACTTGAAGTCTGCAAAATGTGAGAGACCAGGGAATCGGTTCTCTCTCTCGTCAGGAGTAGACATTAGGAAGTCATTGAAACACAGCCTCGCTAGTGACTTCTGAACTAGCTTACAATAAGGAGAGTGGAACAGCATACCGTCCAAACTTAACAAACCCTGGAAGTCAGGATCTGTTTTTTTCATTTTCTTACAAAACAACTGATAGCAATTATCTAAAGCACTAAGATAACACTTGATTGAAAGTTTTCCATCTACATATGGGAACTCTGAAGATAGGTCAGGTTTATAAAAGTCATAGGCATGCCTCATATATGAAGCCCGGATCCCTCTATCAAATACCAATGGTGAATTAGACCCGATCAGCATAGCAACAGCGCCAGCCCCTCCAGTAGGCCGGGCAGGTCCTTTAGCATAAACTGCTATATCTCCTGCCACCACAATAGCTTTTCTGCCATCCCAAGATGAAGATTCAACCCAATTTATAGCATTGAAAAGAGCTGCAGTACCACCATAACAAGCATTAGTTGTATCTATACCTTCAACATCAGTAGCACCTTCCTTTGCAAACAAAGTCATGAGGAAAGTTTTCACACTTTTGCTTTTGTCAATAATGGTTTCTGTACCGACCTCCAGCCGGCCAATGTCATGGAGATTAATATTGTTTTTCTCTATTAACCTGTGTAAAACAGTGAGGCAAATAGAGTTGATATCTTCTCTGTCTGTGCAGAAACCCATTTTGTTTTGACCTAATCCAATGGTATACTTTCCTTCCGCGACTCCGTCGTACTTTTCCAGTTCAGTTTGGTCGACATATTGAGACGGGCAGTAGATCTCCATGGCTATGATGCCGACATTCTCAGCTCGTCCACTCATGGCGCTCGTTCTTTAGTAACTATTGAAAACTATGAAAAACTTTCACGAGCCGCGTTTACTATGGAAACGGTAATTGTAAGACGTGTGCCAACGTCGACAACAGCAGTTCAACTGACTGACTGACCTACTACCGGTACGAGAAACAACTTTCTTTCATTGCTCGTCCGATCGCTTCCTTTACTACGTCAGTTAATTAAGTATGCGTGCAGAGGCCGCGAATTATGGTCAGGGTCAATGTTTAGATACTACGCTAGATATTTCTTTGTATATATTCTAAGTGAATGAAATAAATTTAAATATTTTAGTCACAGATCACTCAAACAAAAAATTTAGGGTTATTTTTTACACAGGCAAGTAAATTTTTTTATACTTGTCATGTCAACGTCAGCTGTCAACTAGAGCTGGTCGTTTTTTTGACAAACTGCTTCAAGAAACAGATTTTTGCCATGTAACGAACGAACGCTTTTATGACAGAAGGAAAATCAGTTTTTTTTAAAAAGCAGGTTTTTTGCTTCGGCGATTCAACTGTACGTACGTACAATAGAGCCTGGTCGTTTTTTTGACTAACCGTTTCAAGAATCAGATTTTTGCAACCATTTACATATTGCGCTTGTGTGTGTAGTGTAGTGCCTGTGAGAAGTGTGAGAGGTTCTAGCTTCCTATTAATGAAATAATTTTTAAAATCGATTCTATAGTTTCAGAGATTACCCCTGTCGGTTGGTGGGGTAGCCAGGATGGGTCGATGGGTATTGCAGGAAAACTCGTAGTAAACTTTCACCATTCGTTTATTGGTCGAATTAACAAGGAAGAACAAGCAGCAAAAGAACAACCAGTAAAAGCATCCGTAAGGAGCCAAGGAGAAGGAGCAAGGAGCGCACTGTAATAAAAATGAACTACACATTACTACAGGGCGTTAAGCTATTGAAGTAACACAATACAAAGTATGATAAAAATACTTACAATACTTATTTGCGCTCCTTTTATATTAACATAGATATTAGTTCTTGAATATTGATTCAATACATTTTATATAGTTATTTAATTAGTTGATAAAATAGAAATATAATAAATTTTACAATTGGCAGAGTAACTGCCTAAGTCAACAGTTTGTGAAGGAATGAGTAAAATTTTAATTTAGGTTCCACACATCGGATATTTGAAAATAACATACAATGTTCTATTGAATTAAAATGAACGATATCGTGTTCTAAAATCAAAATAAATGCTATTTATGATGGCCAGCTTGTAAGCGGCCAGGAAAATAAGGTCGTATCATCACAATACCGGGGTTCCCCCGAAAAAATCCTGACCTTAATGAAGGATTTTATTCAGAGAATTAATAAAATAAAGTTTGATGATGAGACTTATATAAAAATACTAATGAATGAAATGAAAAGATACATTTACAAGTTTTATTATAAATAAAACTAATTATTTTACAAGAGAAACGATTTCCACAATCACACAAATCACAAACATTCATCTTCATTTAATCTGTTTAATCTGTTATTAGTAAGTACAGTAAACTCATTTATAATATAGAGTAATTCCCATTTAATAAGGAATGACTCAAAAACGTTCTCGAATTTAGTAAGGGCTTAGTTATACAGTTACCATCCGCTGTTTTAAGTTTATTTATATATAATACAATAGTCGAAGGCTTGTTTAAAGAGTCGCAATCCGCTCATACGAACACCCATGGGAAATACATCCACAGATATAATAAGTAGTAATAATAGACGAAGGCTTTTTTAACGAGTCGCAATCCGCTCTAAAAGACACCCATGAATACCCTGATATTCATAGATATAATAATAATAAACGAATGTTTATTTAAAGAGCCGTAATTTGCTCTAATAAACACCCATGGAAATACATCCACAGATATTAGGTATAATATTTATAATAGACGAAGGCTTTTTTAAAGAGTCGCAATCCGCTCTAAATAATTACAAGTATTTACAATAAATGAAATGATGAGAATGAAATAAGGAAAATAGTAATTATTAATCATGGTTATATATCCAACCTGTAATTTGTAAATATGTAAAAGTTTTAGTTACTTAGATGTTTACAACCAAATTGTGAAATTGAAATAAATTTAACCTCCCTTGTAACCATAAGGTTATAAATAAAATTTAATAAATTGTAAATAAAATAAAGAAAAATGTAAAATAATATAGATATAAAAAATTCCTCGGTTTAAGTAAGTGTAACTCATTCATATTGAAAGAGAAAAAAAAATTATGAAATAAAATCAACGCATGCGTTAAGGTATGCGCTAACTCAAACTATCCTCGAGCAAAGCCAGTGAAAAGCTAATAATATAAGTACATGAAATAAAATAATATTTAAATTTCAATCAACATGACTACCCCTAGTTGTAATAAGAGCGTAATCATATGTCTATGAAATAGACTTCATAGTAAATAACAATTGAAAATTAAAAGAAAATCGAACGTCACGATTCAAAATTTAAAAACTTGTCAATGACAAAGAAATTATGTATAGGATACATTTGAAAATCGAATATTCCAATGCAATATTGCCGAGCAAAACAAATAGTGTAAAACAAAGAAAAATCAAGTGAGTTCAAATTCTGATATCGAGGTGCTTTTATATGTATCATAATTTATTTGAAATTTATTATTATATATTAAATTTATTCTCGGAAATATTTTAATATTTTAATTGCCTTACTTATGTAAACTGTAGTGTGATATTAGAAATCATTAAAATAAGAATGGACAAATTGTTTTGGATATTTTAAAAATGTATTAAAAAAATCGCAATTAATGAAATTTTTGAATTAAATAATATTTATTTATGTATTATTTTATGGAATCACGATAGACTTTTAGGATAAAAATAGATATTTTAGCAATTATAAGAAAAATTAATATATATTATTTTTCTTGAAAAAATTACGACTATAAAAAGAACCTTTTTCTATTGACGGGATATGATAATGGAAATTAAATTAATATCATTTACGGTATAAGTTTAAGTTATGGGAAGTAATCTATAGATTTCAAATATATATTATGAAAATCTCACATACAACCATACATTCAATGTGAATATATAATCTGAATTTACGAAATTAATAAGTGAATTTAATGTAAAATGATTCAAGAATACTGCCTTTGTATAAAAATTAAAAAATATCCTCTTCAATAATGGAATCTGACCAAGATCATCAGACTTGTCAACCTCGAAGGTTTGCCGACATAACCTTGATTCAGAACCATCATCTCCAAGAAATATTCTACTGAATTTAAATAGAATTACGTTATATATTGAGATTATATAGACATTACAAATCCTGAAAAAAAGTTTGTATTAAAATAAATATTATGTTCTCTTACTTCGTTATTCTTTCTTCTTTATTCCTTCTTCCTGCAGCATTTTAATCACGTTTGGGCGCCATTGTCGGTTGGTGGGGTAGCCAGGATGGGTCGATGGGTATTGCAGGAAAACTCGTAGTAAACTTTCACCATTCGTTTATTGGTCGAATTAACAAGGAAGAACAAGCAGCAAAAGAACAACCAGTAAAAGCATCCGTAAGGAGCCAAGGAGAAGGAGCAAGGAGCGCACTGTAATAAAAATGAACTACACATTACTACAGGGCGTTAAGCTATTGAAGTAACACAATACAAAGTATGATAAAAATACTTACAATACTTATTTGCGCTCCTTTTATATTAACATAGATATTAGTTCTTGAATATTGATTCAATACATTTTATATAGTTATTTAATTAGTTGATAAAATAGAAATATAATAAATTTTACAATTGGCAGAGTAACTGCCTAAGTCAACAGTTTGTGAAGGAATGAGTAAAATTTTAATTTAGGTTCCACACATCGGATATTTGAAAATAACATACAATGTTCTATTGAATTAAAATGAACGATATCGTGTTCTAAAATCAAAATAAATGCTATTTATGATGGCCAGCTTGTAAGCGGCCAGGAAAATAAGGTCGTATCATCACACCCCTACATCAAATCTTATAAACTGTACCTCTTTATAATATTAGTATAGATTAGATACATGTACCCATAACACATGCTTTGGGGTTCCGTGTTATCATATTTAGAACCGCGACATCTTTCGTTTCGACTCGAAGGCCAAACCGACGAATCCATACAGGGCCAGCCAGGGAAGGAATGCACGGCCCGAGTGTGTCCAACAGCATAATGACCGACCCAGCAATTTGCTCGGCATTCTAGTGTTGGACATTCTCGGGCCGTGCATTCCTTTTCATTACCGATGACAGTACTTTCTATGCAAACAATAAATGGCTAAAATAATTGTTCTAAGTTTCCTCATTCTGGTCAAAATAAAAGATGTAGCGGGGGGTCCTATGTATGCTAAAAATAAAAATTCTACCAAAAATATTTACGACGCGGTTTTGAAAAAGAAACTGGTTTGCTGTTCTTTTAATATGGACGCTGTATAGTGTATAAATACATTAGACTGATATGGTTCAGACTGTCGAATAAACGGTTTTTTTGAATGAATGAATATAATATGTAGTATGGACGATTTACGCCTTATGAATAAAAAGCCGTTTCTTTTGGCACTGCTTTTCGAAGCAGTTTGTCGATTTATAAAATGGGTTACGTTCCGTTTCACGTAAAATACGAAACGACCCAGCTCTACTGTCAACTGTCACAACATCACATGATTAGATGCGTTCAAAACTTTCAAAGTTGTTTCAAAGTTTTAATTATTTTTAATACATTGACTCGTCGTCACTCTACGTCATGTCATGGCGACCAACGCACGCGTCCCGCCATAACGTGATTAGTCAGTGATTAATAGGGCATATCACTTTGGCACATCACGGTCGGCGGGATCATCTTAAATACCGATTAATCGACTTTATACACTAAAGGCTATAACACTTGACATTGGCAAATCACCGATTAACATTGGTGGAGCCATAATAAAGAAGAAAAAGGAGAAGACTTGATGACAATTTAAAAATAAAATCATTGTAATTTTGCAGATGTATCTACCTACCTAAAAACTTCTTCCTTGCTATAAATGCGAAAGTAACCTGTCTGTCTGTTACGCTTGCAGTGCTAAATCACTGTACCGATTTTGATGAAATTTGATACAGAGAAGAGAAAGCTTGAACCCTAGAGTAGGCTACTTTTTTCAAATCCACCCCCCTACTACGGGGATATAATAGGGGATGTAAGTTAGTATGGGACGGGCGAGTAACTTTTGCTTTGCTAAGTAATGTTTCAACAGCAAAGTCAACGAAATCATGTTGCTTATAAAATATATACAGGGCCGGATCCACGTAGCAGGATTAGCAAATGCTAAGGCCCCCGCCTCTAAGGGCCTCGCGCCTGGGCGGAAAAACGGGAAACCATTAACAGTGTCCACCTTTTGCCAGTTGTCCATACTAAATATAAATTAAATGTGCATCTAGATTTTTTCAACACTAACAGATCTGCGTCAGAAAAAATAGGGGTTGGGGAGGGCTTTGTCGTAGTCCCCTGGTCCTTGGGGCCTCTTGATAATTTGCTACGGCCCCGCTCTTGCTTAATCCGGCACTGCTTATATATAAATTAAAAATCTTCTGGGTAGTGCTTTAGTCCTTTATGGTCGTGGGTCAGATACCCTGATAAATCTGATAATTACTTAATTATATTCCTGAATCATTCATTTTAACTGTTGGATAAGGTTGTATATTGTCATTGAAGAGTTCAGGAAGTCTACCTTTTAACCTGCCCCTTTAATGTTTAGATGAACAGGATTAATATACCTAATGGTATCTATACCAAATGTTAAATGAAATAATTTTGTAATAATCTACGGACTTTTATTACTTAATTCATTATTTATTATTAAGTTAACAATCTTCTCTTCACTGTTGACGCCCCTTCTATTGTCATTTGGAACAAATTTATAGAATTTCACTCCTGAAAAAAGTAGGTATTAAAGTAGGTTTATCGTTAATTTTTAGCGAATCTATAACTTATGGCTCATGGACTGCCATTCCATCATCTCTCATTCAAAAGTAAAATTTAAAGTATAGTTTGCAATGTCATTTCTTAGTAATTAATAATATAAGTAGATTCATAGTTCAATAAACCATTCAGTAAAATATTTAGAAATAAACGCTATAAAACTCATCTAGATTTTCAGAAGTGCGAACGCTTTGTGCCATCTGAAGCACGGAGTCGAGATGTTTAGTTTATTGCCTAGGCCCCCGATTTAAACTCCAACGTTCTACAATATTTTTTCTTCAACAAAGTTTTTTACCTGTAGGATTTATGCGTACTTCAAATTTCTTTCCCTCTTCTAATACTTGTTCTGGGCCATCTTTGTATAAATCCTAGAAAAAAAAATAAAAACCAATTATGATATTGCTCGCCACGATATTGTCATACAAATTCCATGATAATTCATTATTAATTAACTTAGTTACTATATTACATTATTTTTAAGTCATTATTTTAATGAAGTCCATTAGCATAAAATATAATTACCTATAGTTAGAAATATGCATAGAATATATCTGTTGTTTACAGAGAGAATGTTTGATCCTCAGGTTTGATCAACAGCTATCTGTCAACCTACCTACAATGACATCTACTCTGCTAAAAATAATCAAAGGATTCTACGTCATGTAATGGCAACCGACGTACGCGTTCCATCGTGACATGGTGGGGTATCCGGTTAAATCCCGCCCGCGCTGTGATAGTTGTGAGGGGATTACCAGCAGCTACCGATTAATAAGCATATTTATACTATAACGGATATAAAACATGACATTGGCGGAATCATCAAACCCTGATGGAGGCATCACGAATAAAAAAATAGAATAGAAATAAATAGAAATTTTCTTTTTTTTATAACTATTTTTTGTTACGATCCTGACATATCTCTTTTGCTTCTTTTATATTCATCATACCTTTCATACATGCTCGGCGATTGTTAAATAACAAATGGCATTCGATTGTCTCTACCTACCCCTCTTGAGATGAAAGGCGTGATGATACATAGAATAGATGATAGATTTATAACTATTTACGAAAAAGCTGCTAATTGCGGTAACATTACGATACCATGCAATAGTTATGTCTGATCTCGTTCAACGATATAGACAGGCCTGGATTTAAACTAGGGGCCACAGGGGCCAGTGCCCAGGGCGGCAAATTTCCAGGGGCGGCAAAATTCGGAGAGAGAAAAAAAATATTTTTTCGTGTTATCTAAAATGCTTTAAAAGTATGATTGTATTGAAAACAGTTGCACATTTAACGTTTATTTATCTCAGTTATAATAAAAATAATAAATGATTAATTTTTTTTTATTTTTCACGGTTCCCCGGGGCGGCACTAAGGGTAAATCTGGTCCTGGATATAGATTACCTAATTACTTCAATTTCGCGACCGCCATGTTACCGCTGTTTGCAGCAGTGCGTCGGTGTGAACAAGAAATACTTGTTAATAAGTTTTTTTTTAAACTTTTTAAGGCCCTAAACCAAATAGGTAATACTTTACCTGAACTGTATAACTTTGATCAGGTATTTGAATTTCTTCCAAAGTAAAATTAGCTGGATATGGCGCCCCGTCCACTCGTTGACTCACAAAAGCCACCGCGTACGATTCATCTGACAATTCACGGGTCCACACCTCCAAATTCATTCTCTGAAATGAAAAATTAACTTAAAATATGAACAGCCAAAAATCTGGTCTAAAGGCTGAACTGAATTTGATGAAAGGAACGGAAATAGACTACCTATATTGGTTCCGTAAATGGTGGACTGTCTTGAAATATTTTAATTCTGACGCACAGAGGAAGTGCATCTCCATGGGATGATGATGAAGGTTGCTCAAGAGACAAGGTGATCAAGCCGATTTAAAGTAAAATATAAAGACTATCTGTCATGGATGTCATCCGTAGTGCCACCTACCTATTAGTGATCAGTGAGAGCCATGGTAAGATTGGGAAGGTGTTGGGAAGACTAAGCTATTTCTTGTTTTCATAGAATATAATCATTAATAGCTCCTTTTTCTATATTCTCAGGTCCACCAGCAATATCAGGAGACCACGATTGTACTACTCTTCTAGTGTTTTTCTTCTAGATTTCTACTTATACACCGATTATTTTTAACAAACTTCGAAAAAAAAGAAGGAGAATGTTTTCAATTCGGACAGTATTTTGTCTCATAAAAATTGGTTTATAGGCTTTTTAGGATTTTTTTAAATTTTTCGTAATATCACGATGAAATATGCACCGATTTTGACGACTCGTTTTTTTAAGGATACAAGAATTTGTCGACATTATCTCACATACATATCATGAAAATCAGTTCAGTTGTTTTTCAGGAATACAGTATTTTTCTATTACATATTTGTCTCTACATACCGCGCCTCTATCCTTTTTCTGGAACACACGCAAGCCCTGTTTCCCCATAGGATCTTGATTGACAGCTATAATGTCTTTGTTGAGGAGAATGGCTTTGAACTCGGGCCTCATAGTGGCGAGGTCAGCGCTGATGAGTAAAGGAGCTGCAAGCACTGCCCATACAGCCATTTGAACTCGCGCTTGGTCGATTGTCAAGCCGAAATTTCCAATAAGCAACTGAAAAAATGAATGATTGTATTTTAGTGACTTTGAGACACATTATGCAATATCGATAATTACATCGAGTATCACAAATTCCCATACATTCAGTAATCAGGACTTAGCCATTGCGTTTCTAACTCCCGACGAAAAAAAGAAAGGTGTTATAAATTTGAATCCAATGTCTGAAGTTTTGTTTTTTTTATTTATAAACTCTGTCGACTGTCTTAAGAGTCCTACATCCATAATTTGTATGGGGGATAAATTATTCCCAAATCTCTGTAAATAATCCACTGTGTCACTGTAATTTAGCAATAGCCGTTATTTTTCCAATTGGTTTTATTGGATAGGAAATATGGGTGGTAGAATAAAGAATTAGATCAGATATATTGAATAAGTAACTAATATTCTAAATTACAGTGACACACACTGTAATTTAGCAATAGCCGTTATTTTTCCAATTGGTTTTATTGGATAGGAAATATGGGTGGTAGAATAAAGAATTAGATCAGATATATTGAATAAGTAACTAATATTCTAAATTACAGTTACACAGGGGTGGATTATTTACAAAGGTCTACGGCCCCGAGTCTTACCATATCTGGGTCATTCCAATGTCCTGGGCCAGCATGTGCAGCCAGTCTATCTTGGTTATCACCAAACCAGTTCATAACCTTCGTAAGCGACGCCCACGAATCATCAATGTCGTCCCAGTTTCGCCACAAATTACAGTGTTCAGCAATAGATGAGTAGTTGGGCTGAAAAATGGCAAAAATTATGTTCTAACTATATCTCACTGTATGATAAGTGCAGCATGACGTTATAATTAACCGACTTCAAAAAAAGGAGAAGGTTCTCAATTTGGTTGTATTTTTATATGTTTGTTTTTTGTAATTCCTTTTTTATTTAAAAGGATATACTTCCAAATTAGTCCCATTCTTGTTTTGGTAAAAATTAGTTCAGTAGTTTCTCAGAAATTTTGAAATAACAGATTTCAATCTTTTTCATAACTCGATAATTGTCATAACATATGCCAATTTCGATTATTTATTTTTGAATGAATGCCGTTGAATTTGAAGACGGTTGGTGCCAAATTCGGCTACAAAATTAAAATAGATTCTAGCTTGGCACCAACTAGGCTGTCTTGAAATTTAACAGCAAAACGAAATATTTAATTATTTCTTGCTTTTCAGTGACCCAAAGTTATAAGTTGGTATAAAGTTTTATAATAACGCCTTTATAGCCTCCTATAGGCCGTACTAAAAGTTGATAGTATGTATGTAGTATATTTAATCGTCTATCAATATTTATTTATTTATCTACTAGACACATGGCAGTTATCAGCCATATATTGTGTGGTGAGTTCGTGACCAAATCAAACACTGCCAATAATCACTACAAACATGATTTTGTTCCAATTTTCACTTATTACTTACTTATAGGAGCTGAGGTTACGGTAAGTGTATAGATAGGTTGTGTACTATTTTGAGAAATGCTGACTGAGTTTTATATAAAGCATGGCCAATGGCCATAATGGCAATGGCGGAGCCAGTACTGAGGACGCAGCCCCCCTTTAACCATCTTATTATACTTACTAATAAAATAACTTATCACAAATTATTATAATATACTTGCAAATCCTGAAAACACCCCTGCAGCATGGAACCCGGTAGAACTGCAGGTTGTAATGTGAGGGTTAAATGCGAGACCTCCAGTTATAAGTCCAACATTCTAGCCACTGTCCAATTGACGAAATGCAATCTTATAAAATATTGATTGACATACCAACATGTTACCCTCTTGGTAGGCAGGCCAGCTACAAGAGTACAGTATAGGACGACCAGTGGCGTTTAACAGAGCACCGAAATCTGGGTAACCTGAGGAAATTATGGAAATTGCAATGGTAAGTCAATTGGCCGTATAGATTTCAGAGGACTTTAGAATGAGGAGGATTTTAAAAGGTAGGTACATAGGCGGCGGAAATAATAAAGTTGCCTACACTCATAAATAATATAAATCCGGCAGCCCTATTCCGTATATCTGTTGCTAACAAAAAATATATGATAGACCGAGAAGAGCGAGCGTGCATAGGTAGGTACGCGTATTTCCCTAACATTCCGTCGCGATCAAATCAATATGCTTTTGTAAATTCAAATATCAATTTCAGGCCCGTCTGTGGAATATAAATCACTACATATTATAAAACGAAGTACCCCACCGCGTCTGTCTGTCTGTCTGTGACCTTCTCATGCAAAGATTTTAGGTTAGGTTGATTCACGCATAAAATTAGGCGCAGCGAGTTTTCATGGAGTATGCCGTCTAATCCGTCAGAGGTATAACAAAATGATGTAGGAAAGAATTGTGTAAAGTAAATTGGTCTATAATAGATAAATAGTTATAATCTTATTTACGTAGGTATTCAAATTGTCGTAAACCCATATTGTACCAGTGCGAAGCCGGGGGCGGGGTGCCTAGTCTAATATATGCTTAGTAAAATAAATGGTATACCTTTATCCATATCATTAATATTAATATAACATCCATCTAATTTAAGATAGTCGATCTCCCACCCAACAAACGTATCAATATCTAGATGTTCATTCCCGAGTACTCCCGGGTACCCGGCGCAAGTAAGGTTCCCGTAATCCTGGTACATGCCGAACTTCAAACCTCTACTGTGAATCTGTAAAAAATATAAGAAGAGAATGTGATAGTACTCTGTGGTGATAGGAAGTAAACTAGAAATCTACTAAGTGGACTGATCTAAAAAAAATTTCAATCTTTCTCATAATAATATCCCACCAAAAACATTAACGCTTTAACTATTAAAAAGTTATCAGATCTCATGAAGAGTCAAGTCCCTAACTCTACAAGTACCTACCCTACATCTTGGTCAAAAAGTATGAAATAGTTCAATGAAACAGCAAAACCATACTTTTTGACCAAGTAGGGTTTGTCTCTACAATATATAATAGGGCTTGTAGAATTAGGGACTTGGCTCTTCTTGAGATGTAATAACTTTTTAACAGTGAAAGCATTATAAGCTTGTGAGTCTTGGCAACCTATTTTACATGAAATGTTTTTGGTGGGATTTCATTTCTTTTTGTAAGATGCCCTAGTTCTTTTTATTTTTTCGGGCGGTATTTCTTGTGCGTCTGTTATTCCTTTTTTCATAGTCCACTCTCTTCTACATTCTACATAGCCCAAACGACGGCTTTCAGCTTTCTTGGACTTCGGGAAGTACCCTAGTTTTATATACAGACCTGAATCCTCCTTTAGTTGAAGGGTGAAAGTTACAGATTTCTTAATTTTGTTTGTTTGTATGCAAATCCTAGGCTCCATACCAAATTTCAGCTTTCTAGGACTTCGGGAAGTACCCTAGTTTTATATACAGACCTGAATCCTCCTTTAGTTGAAGGGTGAAAGTTACAGATTTCTTAATTTTGTTTGTTTGTATGCAAATCCTAGGCTCCATACCAAATTTCAGCTTTCTAGGACTTCGGGAAGTACCCTAGTTTTATATACAGACCTGAATCCTCCTTTAGTTGAAGGGTGAAAGTTACAGATTTCTTAATTTTGTTTGTTTGTATGCAAATCCTAGGCTCCATACCAAATATCAGCTTTCTAGGACTTCGGGAAGTACCCTAGTTTTATATACAGACCTGAACCCTCCTTTATGGGGGTTGGAGGGTAAACGTTACAGATATGTTAATTGATTTTGTTGTTTGTGTGCAAATCCTAGGCTCCATACCAAATTTCAGCTTTCTAGGACTTAGGGACGTACCCTAGTTTTATATACAGACCTGAACCCTCCTTTGTGGGGGTTGGAGGGTAAACGTTACAAATATGTTAATTGTTTTTGTTGTTTGTATGCAAATCCTAGGCTCCATACCAAATTTCAGCTTTCTAGGACTTCGGGAGGTACCCTAGTTTTATATACAGACCTGAACCCTCCTTTATGGGGGTTGGAGGGTAAACGTTACAGATATGTTAATTGATTTTGTTGTTTGTGTGCAAATCCTAGGCTCCATACCAAATTTCAGCTTTCTAGGACTTCGGGAAGTACCCTAGTTTTATATACAGACCTGAACCCTCCTTTATGGGGGTTGGAGGGTAAACGTTACAGATATGTTAATTGATTTTGTTGTTTGTGTGCAAATCCTAGGCTCCATACCAAATTTCAGCTTTCTAGGACTTAGGGACGTACCCTAGTTTTATATACAGACCTGAACCCTCCTTTATGGGGGTTGGAGGGTAAACGTTACAGATATGTTAATTGTTTTTGTTGTTTGTATGCAAATCCAAGGTTCCATACCAAATTTCAGGTCGCAGCTTGAGGGTTTGAAAATACGACGAAACACTTCAAGAAAATAGAGCGGTATTTTAAGGCCGATCGAATGTAAGTACCTACAATTAGAATTGTAAAAAAAGAAAATAATGTATGTAAGGCAACCCGTGAAGAAAAAAAATATCTCTAAACTCTTACATAATCAGCAACGGATTTCATGCCATTTGGGAATTGATGTCGACTTGGCACCATTCTACCATCTGCCCCTCGTTCCTTCTCCAGCCAACAATCGTCAATACCCAAGTATTCGTAACCAGCTTCTAGGTAACCCTCGCGTACCATGATATCTGCTGTTCTTCTTATTAGGTTCTCACTGAAATAAGAAAATGGTCAATATTTTAGAATGTTTTATTGCGCGCTTTTTAATTTTTCCCTCAAAATTGAAATTTGCTGCTTCTCTATCTTCTTCTACGGAGTTGAATCCTGAATTATGAAAATAAAAGAATGACGCTTTCGAAATGTGGTGTTGCAGACGTATGCTGCGCATTCCATGGAGCGGTCTCCATTCTCAAATAAAATCGTTGGCTGGTCTGCCGCTGTTTGATGCAATGAGGTCTGCCCAATATCGGAAAGAAGATGTACTACTACCTACGTCGGTGGCCGAGTGGTCAAGACGTCTGGTAATAACTAGGCAGACCACAGATTCGATTCCAGATCCCTGCCATGTAGCAATGAGTTTTTTATTATTAAAAACTTATGTACATAATCCGACAAACCACACTTAGAGGCTTTTCATCTCATACCACAACAGAACAGAACTGGCCACTTGTTAGGTATAGCATATCAAGTACCATCGGCTATAACAGGGAGACTTGGGTACCCTGGGACCGTAACACGGTTTCGGGAGCTGTAAGGCAACCTACTAAATAAATAGGTTGTCAAGTCCCTAAATTCCCTAATACTCCCTCGTTAAATCATTTAACTTACCTTATGCACTCATTAGGATATTTCCTACAATCTGTGATACATCTAAATCTCTCCCATGTAAGCCAGCCCATAGGCGGAGTTAGAGCAAGTCCATTGTCCAACGCGTTTGTTGCACAAATCAAAAATGAAATCGTAAATAACTTAATTGAATGCACCATCTGTAAAGCATAGTTGCATACATTATTGTGATGCTATTTTCAAAGGAATAGCCTAAAATTGACTTGAAGCCGGCAGATCCCGGGTTCAATTCTCTCTCACTCGTGCCGAAAATGCTAAGCACTTTTATTTTTTCGGAGGCCACTTCTTCTAAAAATAACAGATAATTACAGTGTCACAGGCTTAATGCCACCAGTTCTGTTTAATATGTACATATGTACAAAAAGTGGACACTGTTACTGGTGTCTTTAGCCACGCCGCAATATGTGACGTTGATCGAGTCAACATAGAAAAACCGACCGTCACGAAACAGACGGAATGTCGCTGGATAACTTAATACAATTTAGTTGTAAAAAAATTTAAGGGTTTGTAGCAATTTGTCTCTGCCTACCACATCCTGGGTTATAAGGCGTGATGATAAATAGATATATATATAGGTTTATGTTAGGTATGGATCAGTTATTTTTATTCACGCATGAACTCGTTCCTTCAATTGAACTAAGGTCATATTAATAGATTGAAAAAAAATTACCGTTTAAAATTTGCATCAGAAAAACTTTGCACACTTGGTTTAATATTTATTACAAGGTTTTTACATAAATACCACATTATAAGCTAAAGATATATATTTTATTTAGATATTATTACTGTGTAAATACTTACAATAAATATCTACATTATATTATTATCATAATATAGAACAACCGAATATTAACTTAGTTCATACAAAAATCCCATAGAAAAAAGCACTTGCAGTTTTTCCAGAATTATCAAATTTTTTCCCGGCAACTTTTTAAACATTCGGACTATTATATACGTCTTCAAATTCTACGACGAAATTTTTATTATTTCTTACTTTTCAGTGCAAATTTTTTAAAAGGTTTATTTTACCCTTTTGATTTTGCTGCCTTGAGAGACAAATAATAACGCAACTAAAAAAATATTGATGGAAAATTAAAATTCTGCACCCCATTACATTTAAACGCTAGACCAACCGTTGCTAAGGCTTTTTCTGATACATCATTTTCAGCCGTAAACAGAAATTAATTACTGAATTTCTGAAAAACTACTGAACCGATTTTCGTCATATGTCTGTGAGATAATGTCGAGAAATGTCTTAAAAAAAATCGGTACATATTTAATCGAGATATCAAGAAAAATGTACTTATAAAGTCAGTTTTTTCAAAATTTCTGAAAAACTAATGAACCAATTTTTATGAGATAAAAATGGGACCAATCCGGAAGAATTATCTGTCGATTAAAAAAGAAACCATCAAAATCGGTTCACAACTGGCGGAGTTATCGATGTACATACATACATTAAAAAAAACCGAATTGAGAACCTTCTCCTTCTTTTTTTGGAAGTCGGTTAAAAATGGTTAACGATACTAATAATAATCATTTCAAATGACACCCACTCAAAAAATATCATCTCAAATTTACATATAGGGGAGGTACATGAAAATATTTAAATTATTATTTAATAAAGTTAAAATTGAGATCTCTAACAGGAGCATTACCTATATGTATATACCAAATTTAATGAAAAATATCAAACGTAGACACTAGAATTATTTGGAAGACTAGGACGGACGGACGGAATGCGCCACCCAATTCCTCGACTTGATTAGGTCCATGTTTAATACTCCTAAACCTTCCTCCTGAATCAACCTATCTAGTAGTGAACACCGCAACAAAATATGTTCAGTAGTTTTTGCGTGAAAAGGGCACAGACTGACAGACAGACAGTGTTTTAATTTGCCACAAAATTGCGCGATTCCGTTATATTTAAGCGAAGCCCATTAGCACATATCTCTTCATATGAGAAAGCATGTTTCCGATACATATTTGTATTGAAACTGGTCCTAGAAGGTAAACCGTAACGCAAAGTTCATTACCCTTTTAAAATGTGTCCTATTGACATACAAAATTATATTTATTAGTTTTAGATCAAATAGGTACCGAATCAAGTAACTCCACTCCAAAGATGAACAGGCGTAAATGTGTAAAGTAACATCTAGCTAGATAAATATGTTGTACGTTGGTAAGCGCATCACTTGAGAATGGAAGGAACTTGGAAAAAATTGGAAAAGTTGACTGGGAAAACCTGAAAGTAATTTTTTCTATGGTTTTTTGTATGAACTGAATTTTTGTATGTTAAGGGGAAGTAAGTCATCAAAATCCAATTTTTAATCAAATTATTCAGAACACGTCTATTTATGAAACTGAAAAATAATAATATTGATTTTAAGGATATGACAAATCTTTTTTCACCTCTGGCGATTTTGGTGCGTAAAAACTCGCAGCAAAATCGCTTTTCGCTGCAAGCGTGAGACAAAGTAATTCGAATTTCGAACACCACCTTTTGATAACTCGGTGATGAAAAAAATAAACTAGGCGATGGTTCGTTCAGAAACTCATTGGCCTAGCAATTTAACTCACAGGCACAACATTCTGTATTTATTGAAATTTAAATTTATAATTAATTTGTAGGTACTACCTATTTCCTTTTTAAGGACGTAATATTTAAAATAAATAGATACTAGTAAACATTCATATCGCTTATTTAAAAATATCATGTTTGGTTTTCATAAAAATGTCAAGCAGTGCAGTTTCCGAACGCAACTTTAAATAAAAAATTAACTTATAATTTTTTTTTAGGATTTGGTCGATTGAACTATTTAATGGTAGGTATATAACGAAAAATGAGTGCGTCCAGCGATAAAGATAGTTATCTAACTCCAAAAGAGTTGAGAAAACAAGTTGATATCTAATGCTGAATTTAGCTTTTTACCAGAAAAGTCACGTGAAAAATAATATTATTTGTTGTAATATATCATTGGTTGTAATTGTAAACATACTCTTAATATTGTCTTATTTGTTTTTCTTACCTATCTTTTCTCCGCTGGTAGAGGTGAAAAGTTGTATGTTTCACACTTTGATTATATACACTCTAGATAGAGCTAAGCGGCGCGACCACGTCGAAAAAAATGTTGTGTAAAAGTTACCTGACTTGAACTTTACCACCGCTCAGTACCGATTGAGTCATCGTGTCTGACAGTTGTGCTAAGTGTAAAATGTTGTGCCTCAAAATGGCGTTTTGTGTTATAAAAGTGTGCCGAAATTATAGAAGACGTTTGAAAACAACCACTTTAATCACCTACCATCGGTAAGTAAGTCATATAATATTATATTTCTCAAAAATAACACGTGTACTAAAAATAATATTTAAGTCTTAAAATCAGCAACTTTGTACGATGTTGCAAGCTTTTGAAATTAAAATTCCCAAATGAACGTCAAATTAATTTAGTAGTGGGTATAGGAGAGAGCTGGACCAGGTATAGACCTTTTTTCCTGGAAATGTCCTTTTTTTTTTTTTTGCTCATCAATCGGCAATAATTTCGGTGCAAACCTAGAAAAAATTTCTAAAAAAAAAAAATTTACACTTTTTAGAATCGCGTTTTTTCAAGCTTTTCAAATATCTAATTAATTTTTTCATAGTTCAACGTTTTACAAAGTTAGAAATTTGTACTCGGTACTATTGTCCGCAATCATCTTTAGAATTAAAATGGGTTATCTCTAACAAATATTCACAATACAATCCCTTATATTTTATCTATAGACTAGGGTCGCTATTGTAGTATGCGGACATTGCCAGAGATATCGGTAACAGTGTCCACTTTTAAAGAAACAAATGTTCGCTTTCTGAATCCTTCAAAACAATACACACATGCACACATCTTCATACATTACCAGATATACTGGTAACAATGTCTACTTTAGATAAAATTATAAAAGGCAATGAATAAAGGGATGCCGAAAGAAGTGTCTCACAGTGAGTAATCGTTGAGAAATTGTTAAGTAAAACTCAGTAGTGTCGGGTTGTATGGTAGCCAGGCCGGGTAGATGGGTAGGTATAGCAGGAAAACTCGTAGTAAACTTTCACCATTCGTTTATTGGTCGAATTAACAAGGAAGGAACAAGCAGCAAAAGAACAACCAGTAAAAGCATCCGTAAGGAGCCAAGGAGAAGGAGCCGTCAAAGGAGAAGGAGAAGGAACCATCAAAGGAGAAAGAGAAAGGAACCATCAAAGGAGAAAGGAGCGCACTGTAATAAAAATGAACTACACATTACTACAGGGCGTTAAGCTATTGAAGTAACACAATACAAAGTATGATAAAATACTTACAATAAGTATTTGCGCTCCTTTTATATTAACATAGATATTGTTCTTGAATATTGATTCAATACATTTTATATAGTTATTTACTTAGTTGATAAAATAGAAATATAATAAATTTTACAATTGGCAGAGTACTGCCTAAGTCAACAGTTTGTGAAGGAATGAGTAAAATTTTAATTTAGGTTCCATACAATGTTCTATTGAATTAAAATGAACAATATCGTGTTCTAAAATCAAAATAAATGCTATTTATGATGGCCAGCTTGTAAGCGGCCAGGAAAATAAGGTCGTATCATCACAATACCGGGGTTCCCCCGAAAAAATCCTGTCCTTAATGAAGGATTTTATTCAAAGAATTAATAAAATAAAGTTTGATGATGAGACTTATATAAAAATACTAATGAATGAAATGAAAAGATACATTTACAAGTTTTATTATAAATAAAACTAATTATTTTACAAGAGAAACGATTTCCACAATCACACAAATCACAAACATTCATCTTCATTTAATCTGTTTAATCTGTTATTAGTAAGTACAGTAAACTCATTTATAATATAGAGTAATTCCCATTTAATAAGGAATGACTCAAAAACGTTCTCGATTTTAGTAAGGGCTTAGTTATACAGTTACCATCCGCTGTTTTAAGTTTATTTATATATAATACAATAGACGAAGGCTTGTTTAAAGAGTCGCAATCCGCTCATACGAACACCCATGGGAAATACATCCACAGATATAATAAGTAGTAATAATAGACGAAGGCTTTTTTAACGAGTCGCAATCCGCTCTAAAAGACACCCATGAATACCCTGATATTCACAGATATAATAATAATAAACAAATGTTTATTTAAAGAGTTGTAATTTACTCTAATAAACACCCATGGAAATACATCCACAGATATTAGGTATAATATTTATAATAGACGAAGGCTTTTTTAAAGAGTCGCAATCCGCTCTAAATAATTACAAGTATTTACAATAAATGAAATGATGAGAATGAAATAAGGAAAATAGTAATTATTAAACATGGTTATATATCCAACCTGTAATTTGTAAATATGTAAAAGTTTTAGTTACTTAGATGTTTACAACCAAATTGTGAAATTGAAATAAATTTAACCTCCCTTGTAACCATAAGGTTATAAATACAATTTAATAAATTGTAAATAAAATAAAGTAAAATGTAAAATAATATAGATATAAAAAATTCCTTGGTTTAAGTAAGTGTAACTCATCCATATTGAAAGAGAAAAAAAAATTATGAAATAAAATCAACGCATGCGTTAAGGTATGCGCTAACCCAAACTATCAACGAGCAAAGCCAGTGAAAAGCTAATAATATAAGTATATGAAATAAAATAATATTTGAATTTAAATCAACATGACTACCCCTAGTTGTAATAAGAGCGTAATCATATGTCTATGAAATAGACTTCATAGTAAATAACAATTGAAAATTAAAAGAAAATCGAACGTCGTCGATTCAAAATTTAAAAACTTGTCAATGACAAAGAAATTATATAGGATACATTTGAAAATCGAATATTCCAATGCAATATTGCCGAGCAAAACAAATTGTGTAAAACAAAGAAAAATCAAGTAAGTTCAAATTCTGATATCGAGGTGCTTTTATATGTATCATAATTTATTTGAAATTTATTATTATATATTAAATTTATTCTCGGAAATATTTTAATATTTTAATTGCCTTACTTATGTAAACTGTAGTGTCATATTAGAAATCATTAAAATAAGAATGGACAAATTGTTTTGGATATTTTAAAAATGTATTTAAAAAAAATCGCAATTAATGAAATTTTTTAATTAAATAATATTTATTTATGTATTATTTTATGGAATCACGATAGACTTTTAGGATAAAAATAGATATTTTAATAATTATAAGAAAAAATAATATATATTATTTTTCTTGAAAAAGTTACGACTATAAAAAGAACCTTTTTCTATTAAGAGATATTGAATTGACGGGATAATATAACGGAAATTAAATTAATTATTAATAAATTTAAGTTATGGGAAGTAATCTATAGATTTCAGATATATATATATATAATGAAAATCTCACATACAACCATACATTCAATGTGACTATATAATCTGAATTTACGAAATTAATAAGTGAATTTAATGTAAAATTATTCAAGAATACTGCCTTTGTATAGAAATTAAAAATATCCTCTTCAATAATGGAATCTGACCAAGATCATCAGACTTGTCAACCTCGAAGGTTTGCCGACATAACCTTGATTCAGAACCATAATCTCCAAGAAATATTCTACTGAATTTAAATAGAATTACGTTATATATTAAGATTATATATACATTACATATCCTGAAATAAAAGTTTGTATTAAAATAAATATTATGTTCTCTTACTTCGTTATTCTTTCTTCTTTATTCCTTCTTCCTGCAGCATTTTAATCACGTTGGGCGCCATTGTCGGGTTGTATGGTAGCCAGGCCGGGTAGATGGGTAGGTATAGCAGGAAAACTCGTAGTAAACTTTCACCATTCGTTTATTGGTCGAATTAACAAGGAAGGAACAAGCAGCAAAAGAACAACCAGTAAAAGCATCCGTAAGGAGCCAAGGAGAAGGAGCCGTCAAAGGAGAAGGAGAAGGAACCATCAAAGGAGAAAGAGAAAGGAACCATCAAAGGAGAAAGGAGCGCACTGTAATAAAAATGAACTACACATTACTACAGGGCGTTAAGCTATTGAAGTAACACAATACAAAGTATGATAAAATACTTACAATAAGTATTTGCGCTCCTTTTATATTAACATAGATATTGTTCTTGAATATTGATTCAATACATTTTATATAGTTATTTACTTAGTTGATAAAATAGAAATATAATAAATTTTACAATTGGCAGAGTACTGCCTAAGTCAACAGTTTGTGAAGGAATGAGTAAAATTTTAATTTAGGTTCCATACAATGTTCTATTGAATTAAAATGAACAATATCGTGTTCTAAAATCAAAATAAATGCTATTTATGATGGCCAGCTTGTAAGCGGCCAGGAAAATAAGGTCGTATCATCACAATAGATAAAGAGATAGATAGTTAGTTGCAATATGAGATAGATAGATAGATAGATAGTTAGTTCCAACCTCCAGTAGTAAACGTTGCGGACATACAGTAATAATACGTAGGTAGTGTGAAAGTGTAACAAGTCATTAAGTCAATATGAAGTCTGTATATTTTGTGTCTCAGATTATTGTAGATGAAAATTCGCTTCATAGTACAATATTTGATCAAATATTGTTCGAAGAAAGTGTTAGAATTGAGAGGTCGTTACAAATGGACTCTCAATATGATTGGCAAATGTGTGACATTAGTGACTATGTGGAAAAGTGTTTAAAATGTCATGTTGTGCAAAGTAGTAGTGGCATAAATCGGAAGCAAGATCCTGAGGCACTGATATAACAACAATTAATCTTATAAAACTTGAAAGTTACAAACATAAAACACAAACAAATTAACTGGTTGAGTATCACATATTCATAAAGCGAACATTTGTTTCTTTAAAAGTGGACACTGTTACCGATATCTCTCGCAATGTCCGCATACTACAATAGCGAGCCTAGTCTATAGATAAAATATACGGGATTGCAAAAAGTGGACATTGTTACCAGTATATCTGGCAATGTATGAAGATGTGTGCATGTGTGTATTGTTTTGAAGGATTCATAAAGCGAACATTTGTTTCTTTAAAAGTATTTGTTTCTTTAAAAGTGGACACTGCATACTACAATAGCGACCCTAGTCTATAGATAAAATATATAGATAAATTTCTAACTTTGTAAAACGATGAGCTATGAAAAAATTAATTAGATATTTGAAAAGCTTGAAAAAACGCGATTCTAAAAAGTGTAAATTTTTTTTTTTTAGAATTTTTTCTAGGCTTACACCGAAAGTCTATACCTGGTCCAGCTCTTTCCTATACCCACTACTTAATTTACCTATATTGTAAATAAAAAATAAAATTCCCATATTTATGAGGCATAGTCAAAAGTTGGTAACACCGCGCGTTCATATAACAATAGCAGTTCTCCTTACTTGTGTGCGTAATTACGCACACTATTGGATTCACACCTGGCCTACTGTTTTTGTTGCGTTTGTAGCGTAACGCTCTATCTAGAGTGTATCTTATCAAAGGTTTCACACGAGAGTACTTTTTTTTATGTCTCGCCTTTAAATCACTCACTGTCGTCTATATTATATTGTTTTGAAGAACAGTTGAACTATGACAACAATATTGAGTGCGAAGTATTCGCACGGGTAATCTAGTTTCATTTATTTGTAAGTGTACAGATAATGTAAGTGGCTACTTAGGATAAAATGATAAACAAGATATTCGTTCTACTTGCTTCAATGGACATCTGTTTCACAACTAGGTCAAAGACCTGCAATTGTCTGTTATCTCTGACAAAAGAAAATAGGTAAATAGGTATTATGTGAAAAAGTTAAATAATTTAGTTAATTGTTTTCCCTCTGTCCGCGGTTTCACCCTCGGAAATAGATCCAAAAAAGAAATAATCCCGTGACTGTAATTTGCCCCTCCCCCGCCCGGTTTCGCGGTATAAAAAGTAGTATAATAATATATCATTCTCTAACCCCTAAACTACCACTATGCAAAAAATCATGTCGATCCCGTGAAAAACAAAAACAAATCTATCCCACGGGTACCATAAATTTTTCCGGGATAAAAAGTAGCCTATGTGCTCTATCTCTATATAATCTATCTCTGTGCTAAATTTCATCTAGATCCGTTCAGCCGTTCTGGCGTGATTGAGTAACAAACATCCACACATACATCCATACAAACTTTCGCGTTTATAAAATACTAGCATTCCGCCCCCGGCTTCGCCCGTGGACATTTACGAACAAAATAAAATATACCCTATAATTCGTATCTAATTGTAGCTGACCGAAATGAATAATATTCGATCTCTTTGGCTGTATAAAGAGTTCCTTTTTAAGAAGATTTTGATTTGACACATTCTTTACTTTATATTTGATAGCTGTTTCCCACGACTTCTAATTTCAAAATCTTGGCAAACATATACACTTCATACACTGCCCACCCCGTTCCCGTCGTCATGCCGTGATAATAAAAAGTATCCATGTTACTTCTAATACCTCCAAGAATATATGTGCAAAATTTCATGATGATCGGTTAAGTAGTTTTTGCGTGAAAGCGTAACAAACAAACTTACATTCGCATTTATATTAATAGGGATAGCCAGCACTCAGGGATAATGTAGCTTCCTATTAGTGAAAAAAATTTCAGAATGGGGTCAGTACCTTCTACATCCAAACTTATAAACTTTACCTCTTTATAATATTAGTATAGATCAAGATGAAAAATTCTAACTCGAAATACCCACTAGGATCTCTGAAATTATCATCAAAATCCATTAAACCGTTTTGGAGCCTATCCCACTTCGAAATTTGTATTATATTTATCACAGATAGATATACTCACTTCAATTTTAAACAAAAATAATACACATTACGGCCTTTAAACGTTATAGTATGGCCAGTAACCGAGCCTGTTGCCTTCTTTAACAGACTGACTAGGTATTTGTTATTTTTAGAAGAATTGAAGAAGTGCTTCGGAGCACTTGAAAAAAATTTATTTATTTATTTATTTATTTATTCAAATATAACATCTTGCACTAACATTTCAATACACACATGCAAGATTTAGTCAAGACAAACTATACCTAGCACATTTTCCATCGAACACAACTATTAAAAAGAAAAAAAAAATTAAAATTAAACCATCAGCGCACTACTACACTACAAATTGGCTCTCGTTAGGAAATACCCTCACAAATACCATCGGCTAAAAGAGGGAGACTTGATCTTCCGTTAGATACCCTGGGACCGTACACGGTTTCGGGAGCTGTAAGGCAACCCGTGAAAAAATAAAAAAAATAGCATTTCAACTCCAATGCTCTAATTACCTACTTTTATTTATTTGTATAGATAAACATGAAGTTATTATTTATTATTCCTAAATAAAATATTTATGTAACTTTCACTCAATTATCATAATTTATTTTTTATTTAAATATATTAAACAAAAATATCAAATAACTTACCATATTTAAAATACACAAATTAAATAAGAACACAAGTCCGTCGTCTCCTGTATTTGTGAGGACAGTGTCAGCACCGTCGACGCAGAAAACTGTTTATATTATTTTGTACTTACGTATATTAAGATAAGCGAAATAATTTATATTTAAATACCTGCATAGCTTTAACATAGTACGTGACTAAAATCAATGAAGATATAATAATGTAAATATACAATATAGAGCAGTAAAATATACCTACTTACTTAGTTTTAAAAATTTTGTAGTAAACACCTTTTAAAAGTTTTGACAGACGAAGCCAGCGGTTGAAGCTAGTTAATTATCTTTTACAATCCTATTAAAAATTATAATTGCGTTTGTTAGTTTGTACTTCTTTCACGCCAAAACGCAGTAACGGATGGACGATGACTTTTTGCATAGATAATATGTAGAGGGCAGTAGAGTGACAGGTTACTTTTTATTCCGAAAAAATATATCAAACCCCCGGGAATATTGAATTTTAGAATTTAGATAAGTAAATCCCTTATTATTTATATTATTTTATTATTATTATTTTTAAAAAATCCCATGTACCAATGGGTTTTTTTAATTAAAAACTTATTTACATAATCCGACAAACCACATTTAGAGGCTTTTCTATCTAAATATACCTCAACAGAACGGTCACTCGTTAGGTAGCCTCACAACTCACAAATACCATTGGCTAAAAGAGGGAGACTTGGTCTTCTGCTTGGTAACCTGAAACCGTAAAAGAGAGAAAAAGAAAAAATATAAGTTATTATAACTTTTCCACCCGTGTGAACTTTTCTATCTGTGGGAGACTATTAGTTTGATTAAAATTTGTGATCTATGGAATTGGATAGTCTATTTGGACTAGTTATTCTATCGATTGACAATTTGAGATTGTTTAAGACTGTTTGATTTGCTACTTAAGGGCCGTTGGTCAAGGTCATCTTATAACTGTCAAAAATATGGCAAATCTCAGTTATTATTTTTAATTGCATTAACACATATTTTCAATATTCAAAGTTCTAAATAGCCATAGTTTTCAACAGATACAAGATGACTGAGATCAAGAAAATATAGTAAGTACTGACATTTTAGTGCCATTTATTTGCCGTTTCCTGGACCAACATAAGGAGATAATCGGCTTTATTTCCGACTAATCGCCGACTATTTATTAAGTAGCCTAATTAAAGTAGGAAAGACTAATTTATTTAGGTACTATCTTGGCTATAATTTTATTAATATATTCCCTTTGTCCCACAAACAAACAATGAACAATTTCCTTTTATTGAACGACAACGAGATAATGATACAAGTTCTCTGCACAAACCAACTAATTAACAATAATTATTTTCTTATCAAATATAACTGTATTAATATTTTACGAGTAACTAGCTAGCTTCCCGCCTCGGCTTTGCCAGTAGAATTTTTAATTTGTTGATGGTTACTGCTACGCTACATTGCCTATAACTTTCCTCAATAAATGGGCTGTATGGTTTTACATAGATCATTGCCTTACCAAAAAAATCAATAAATTGAGCAATAAATGGACTAACGTTTAACATGAAGAATTTACATGAAGAGATGTATTTTTACTTGGATATGAAATACTGAAGACGAGGCTGCATGGATTTTTCTTTTGCCTATCCCAGAACCAAAAAAAAAGGGATGAATAAAAAAAAAACAAAGACTTCTAGATAGGTACTTAGCTCAGATCAATTAATTGATCTGAGGTACTTAGTTCCTGTGTGAGATTACCTACCAATTTTCTTCTCCAGATGTTTAATGTCACTTTGGCAGAGATTTCAATAAAAATAAGTTACAAGATAAATAATATCCCGTGCCTGTTAATATAATTAGCGCCTGAAAAAAAAACGCCTAGTACTAGCCCCTGTACCACTGTATTTTTCTGTCGTTTTATTGTCGCAACGGATTTTACGTTATATGATGATTATGTTAAAATACCAACATAATAATTATAATTAATGATTGGAAACACTAAGTTTGACGCCCTAGATCGCCTTTCCCGTTTAAAACATCACAATTAACTATTTTCCTAGAGCTCTGTCTACCAACGAAATCTAAGGTAACTTATTACTGCGCACCAGTATAGCTGGCCAAAGGGGAAAAAAATGGCGAAAGGGGGAGCCCGTCTATGGCCCCTCCATAGGCTAGTACTCTATGTTCAAATCCGTTCAGTCGTTGAGGCTTGATTGAGCAACAAACACACATACATCCAAACTTTCGTATTTTTAATATTAGTAAGGTAGGTAAGTTTGTCATTGTTTCTCAACCTTTTTCGTGCAAAGGACCAAAAAATGTAGTGTTGTCAGATGAATATCAGTCCTCTCATGACGCGTCCCGCCAGCACCCTGAGCGGGACGCCCATCATCCCGCTTTTTTGTCGAAGTTCGTCATAAATGTTCTAAAGACCAGTTTTTTCTCAGGTAAATGTAACATGGACTGACAGACGCAATAAAATATCAAGATGTAAAGGCGGAGATTCAAATAAAAGTACATTCCTTATAATAGTAAAATAAGGCATTTTCCTGAGTTTCCAAGGAAGTAACATTTTTTTAATTATAATAACAATAAAATTGTTCTATATTTTTTTTATCTCCCGGCGGGCGCCCATGGTTACTAGTCAGCTTCTTTGAGTCGTAGCGTGATGTTGTATAGTCTAAAACCATCCTTAAAAATTAGGCTATCAAATGCAAAAATATTTTTTCAAATCCTACTGGTCTAGTTCTAGAGATTAAATTAGCGCGTTCAACCAAACAATGTGTCTAATAGCCACTTTTGATCCGTAAATTAACCAAAACCATGGAATAGAGGCACACGGTATCTTGTACCCGAGTCAACCGACGCCATTAACCAAACAAGATATTAAAAAGGTGATTAATGAAAACAAAGACGACCACCCAGATATTATCGATATTTACGTAAACAACAAGAACAAAGCTCAATTAAGAAATCAGTGGAATGCAACAATGAGGAATAATGTGTATTCGGAAACGGAGCATAATCCAGTAGTCATAACAACACCCTGGCACACTCGACAACAACAGAATATATAAACAGACGAATTTACTTTGAAGACGACATTCAACTAAACCTCCTAGCCTAGTACAGACGTAAGAAAATTATTGTAAAATTGATTTTAATAAAGTTTTTTTTTAATTAAACCAAATCGGCTTATTTTAACTGGCGCCCAACGTGGGGCCGGTTTCGCAAATCAAAAAGGATCGTTAGACACTCTAAAGTTCAAGTACTACCGAGCATACCTCCGAGTCCGCTTAAGACGTTCTACGAGCTAAGAAGATTTGTGTGACTTCTAAGTCTTCAAAACCGGCACAACCAAAAATTGTTAAAGGCCGAACCTCAAATGAAACTGGAAGTTATATTGTTACTGAGCGCGTAAGTACTTAGTAGCATTTTCCTATCTTTTCAAAATTCCTCTCCTACGTCCAGCAAAGTTTGTATATAGCGCTAAGGAAGTTAGAATGTCCAACCCTTCCGGAAATAATTCGCAAGGTCAAAATGACTACGTGCCCACCGCACCTAGTATAAATCAAACACCTACTGTTATTGATCCACAAAAATTTTTGGGTTTTGTTCCTTCATATGATGGCGATCCCTTTACTATTTATAATTATTGCAGAAATGCTAAACAGTGGTTGGCAATAGCAGGAGGAAATATCCCTCAAAATGTGATGTTGCTTTTAGGTAAATTAACTGGTAAAGCAGCTTTAATAGTGTCAATGATTGATCATCAATTTAATTTTGATCTCATTGAAATAACTCTAAAAAAGGAATGTGGAGATAATAGAGAATTTAATACTTTATTAATTGAATTATCTAATGTTAAAAAAAAGGGAAGTTATAAAGATTTAATATTTGAATTAAAACAAAAATTGTTTTTTATTAAAAGTAAGTTAGGAGATAAATATAATAATAAAGTTATTATAGATGAAGTTATGGAACCATATATTAATACTGCTCAAAATACATTAAGAAATAGTTTACCTTATTATGATCAAATATATGTAAGTAACTGTAATTTTGATGATACAGCACAAAAGATTTTACAATTAGAAGCTGAAGGAAGATTTGAGAATATTAAACAAAAATTTTCAAATTTCTTACCACCACCGCGTATTATTAATCAACCAATTAGTTATCAACCTAATATGCATCCAATGTATAATCAGCAAAAACATTATTATAATAATTTTAAACCTCAACCGCAGAAACAATCTTTTAATAATTATGTACCATATCATCAACGACGACCTTGGGTACCTAATCCAAACAACGTATTTACAAAACCCCAACATAAATACTTTGAACAACAAAGAAATTATCCAAATTATTCGAGACAAAATAATCAACCACCTAAGCAGTCTGAAGATGTATCTATGCGAACTGCACCGCAACAACTTAGAACCGGACAAATAAATTTAGGTAAAAATATGATAGCTGAAGAACTATTTTTCCATGAAGATGAAATAAAGCCTAGCGACGATTTCATAAGTCAGAAAGAAGATGAACAAAATATGCAAGACTATTATGAATATAATAATAATACATATTATAATAAATTGCCTCAAAATATTCAAGAGAATCAAAATTTTTACGAAGAACAAACAACGAAAGAACAATTATAGAATTTAATCATGTCACATCGTATTTACCATATTTTGAAACCGAAATTCCAAAACTAAAAATATTAATTGATACTGGAAGTCAAAAATCTTTTATGACGAATAAAACTCAAAAAGAATATTTTTCTTCTTATTGGAAACCTAAAGATTTTGTTGTCAAAACATCACACGGTATGACTGTACATAATGGTATTGTTACAACGCCATGCTGGCAACGGTATTTTGGTAATGACACAGGCTCCATGTCGTTTCATGTTTACGATTTTAGCGATAAATATGATGTTTTATTAGGAACTGACATAATCGAACAAATTGGTGCTGTAATAGATTTAAAGAAAAGAAAATTAAATATGCCTCATAAAGAATTACTTCTTTACCACATGACAGGTGAAGACAACTTAAATGTTAGTGATTTGTGTAAAATGTATAGTGATCTCTTCTCAGAGGATGTTACAAAAAGTGCCACAACACAAATAAAACACCAAATAAATTTAATTGATGAAGAGTATATTTATCAACGACCTTTTCGATTACCTCAAATTCAACAGCAAGAAATAAGAAAACAAATTGATAAATTATTAGAAGAAAAAATAATACAACCTTCAGAATCTCCTTGGTCAGCCGCTGCACATTTAGTACCAAAAAAAATGGATCAATCGGGAATTAAAAAATGGCGAATGGTTATAGATTATAGAAGAATTAATGAAAAAACTAAATCAGATAAATTTCCGTTACCTAATATTGAAGATTTATTTTCTAAACTACAAGGTAATAAATATTTTACAACTCTAGATTTAACATCAGGCTATCATCAAATATTAATGGAAGAGAATTCAATTGAAAAAACTGCTTTTAGTACTTTAGATGGACATTATGAATTTTTGCGCATGCCATTCGGTTTGAAAAATGCACCTGCGACTTTTCAAAGAATGATGAATGGAGTATTGAAACAAGAAATAGTTAAAGGAATTTGTTTAGTATATCTTGACGATATTATTGTTTATTCAAAAACAAAAAGTGAACATATTAATAGACTACAACAAGTTTTCGAATCTTTAAGAAAAGCTAATTTAAAAGTTAATATGAATAAGTGCGTTTTTATGAAAGAAGAAGTTGAATTTTTAGGACACATATTAAATGGTAATGGTTTAAAGCCAAATCAAAAAAAGATAGAAGTTATTCAAAAATTTCCAATACCAAAAACTTTAAAAGAAGTACGAACATTTTTAGGTCTAATAGGATACTATAGAAAATTTGTACCAAATTTAAGTAAAATAATTAAACCATTAACAGAAGTAACAAAAAAGGATGCTAAAATAAATATATATAATAAACATTATATAGAGGCTTTTGAAAAATGTAAACATTTATTGATTAATGCTCCAATATTAGCATTTCCTAATTTTGAAAAAACATTTTCTGTTACAACAGATGCTTCTGATATTGCTTTAGGGGCTGTCTTAAGCCAAGATAATCACCCAATTGCTTATACATCAAAAACCTTAACAGACGCAGAACGTAAATATAATACCACAGAAAAAGAGTTACTTGGAATATTACATGCATTAACTCAATTTCGACCTTATATATATGGAAGACAATTTATCTTAAAAACTGATCATAAGCCATTAATATGGTTGTCAAAATTAAAAGAGCCAAATCAAAGACTAACACGATGGAAACTCAAATTGGAAGACTACGATTTTATTATAAAACATGTGGAAGGAAAAGAGAACCGTGTTGCAGATGCTTTAAGTCGAATAGAAATATATATTACAGATGCAGACTCAATGATTGTTAACTTAGAAGAAGATCAAGCTATAATAAATCCCACAATGATTAATTCTGTGCCAGAAGAAAATCTTAATACATCAAATTCTATAAATAATCAAGAAGAGCAAAATGTTATTTTAAATACCGAATCAGAATCAGAAACTTCAGTAAACACTATTCATTCAAATCAGCAAGATAGTCAAGGCGGAATACCGTTTATTCATGCTTATCCACCAAAACGATTAAAACGCGTAGTTTTTGAAATTGCACCCTATAAGAAAGCAAAACAAGAAAAAGGAGTTTGGTATTTCTATATCACACCAGATCAACAGGAAGAAATTATTAAGGATTTTATGATTAAATATTTAGGAAATGGAAAATACGCCTTTATTGTACCTAATGATGAGTTATTTTATAAAATATCTGAAACATATCGTAAATATTTCGACACTACAATGTTTAAACCTGTTAGATATACTAAATCCTTAACTGAAATTGATAATAAGGAAGAACAATTAAAATTAATTAAAGAATATCATTTAGAGAATAATCGACACGCTGGAATAGAAAGCGTTTATAAACAATTAAGAGACAAATATTATTGGGAAAATATGAGAAAACAAATTAAAAACTTTATTCTTAAATGTGAATCATGTAAAAAGGAAAAATATAATAGACATCCTTATACAACGTTATCATTATCCACAGAAACACCTCTTAACCCAATGGAAATTTGGCATATAGATTTCATGTCATTAGAAAGGCAATGGTATCTTACTATTATAGATAAGTTTTCAAAATATGCAATAATAAAATCTACAGAAAAAAGTAGAGTGTACGATACATTAGCAGAAATCTTTGCAATGTTGGGAGCACCAAATAAGATTATTCATGATGGAGAACAATCATTATGTAGTGAAATTTTCAAAGAATTATTACAAACATATGATATAATTAATCATACTACATCGCCACAGCATCATAAATCAAATTCAGATATCGAAAGACTACACAGTACCATTCAAGAACTATTTAGATTACAAAGAGACTCAGATTTAGATCAAAATCAGAAAATAAATTACATAGTGCATGCTTATAATAATACAACACACAGTGCAATAGGTATTACTCCATTTGAAGTTCATTTTGCACGCAAGCCTAAACTAAGAAGTTACGATAATCTTAGAGTAGTAATCCAGCAATATACTGCGCAACAAAAGGAGTTTGTTAATAAACTAAATAATGATATACATAATTTATTACAAAACCAAAAAGATAATAGAAATGAGAGAATTAATAAAAATATTAGACCTCCAAAAACTTTTGAAATCGGTAATACAGTTTATTTAAAAAATAGTAAAGCAGACCGACATAAAGTTTCTCCTAGGTTTTTGGGTCCACATAAAATTGTTAATTCTGAACCAAATAACAAATATAAACTTAGTAATGGGAGAACCTATCACATTGAGGAACTTATTGTTGCAGAACCCTCGGTGTCTACGGTTACAATTTCCGGTCAATAGGTCCCGATGAACATGTAGTTATTGTTGACGTTATAAAACCTACACGTCTTATTGAAGGAAGGTGGACAATAATTCATAAATTAGATATAAAACCTATATTAGACAGTAAAAACTTTTTACAAGAAGCAGTTAAAAGAGCAACCAGCTCTCATGTAAATGATGTAATTCACATTTATGAAAGGATAAATATTATGTTAGAACATTTAGAGGAAATATGTAATCATTTATCTATTCAAAGTAGATTTAAGAGAGGTTTAATTAATGGACTTGGATCTGTAATTAAAGCAATTACTGGAAATTTAGATCAAGATGACTTAAATAATATTCAGAAAGATTTAGAAATTTTAAAAATTGCTTATAATAAACAAATTTCTGTAACTGATGAAACTTTAGAAGAATACAATAATCAAATTCAAAAAATAACATTAGTTCAGAAACAATTAAATAATAATTTTGAACAGATTGATAGACAAAAAATAGCTTTAAGTATATTTTTTCAAGTTCAAACTTTACAAGATTTAGCTGAAAGATTGTCAACAGCCATTACTTTTGCAGAACATCATATGTATCATTATAGCATAATACAATCTCAAACTTTACAAAATACATTAGATATGATTGATAAAGATGTGATGATTTCAAAAAATATAAATTATATTGAGCCATTTATTAAAGTTAATAGTAAGATAATAAATAATATTGTGTACTTTATGTTAGAGATACCTTTAGTGAAACCACAAATTTATAAATGTAGGAAAATTGTTCCTATTATCCAAAATTTCCCAACCTGTACTTATCCTATAATGCGAAAGGTAGCTTTGGCGTATACACAACAAGAAATGTATGAAGTAGAAGACTGTATTGACATGGACTCTTTAATATGTAAAGGAAGTATTTTACAAACTAGAGATTGCGAAACAAATATATTATTAAATAAGAATATTAGCAGTTGTAGTATTGTTCCAATACAATGTCCTAATGAAGAGTTAATTGAAATATCACCAGAAGCTATATACATGTATATTAATAAAACAATGGAAGTTAAAGTCAAGTGTGAAAAGAATGAAGAAATAACATGGATACAAGGTGCTTATTTATTAAATGGAAAAAATTGTGAACTCAGTATTTCAGGTATAAAGCGATTCCAAACCAGAGAAACAAGTGATAAAATAATAATCACAAAATTAAATATTAGCAATAAGGAAGAAATCCCTGAAATGGAATTAACTTATGATAAGAATAAAATTTCTTCAAAAATAAGACAATTGAAACAAATAGAAAGATTACAAATGGAAACCACACATAATTATATTCAGTATGGTTTAATATTTTTTGTAATTTTATTAATTATTATGATTCTTTGTAATAATTTTATTCGCACCAAGGTTTGTTTAAAACTTTGGACTTCAAAATTAGAGGGGGAAAGTCAACCGACGCCATTAACCAAACAAGATATTAAAAAGGTGATTAATGAAAACAAAGACGACCACCCAGATATTATCGATATTTACGTAAACAACAAGAACAAAGCTCAATTAAGAAATCAGTGGAATGCAACAATGAGGAATAATGTGTATTCGGAAACGGAGCATAATCCAGTAGTCATAACAACACCCTGGCACACTCGACAACAACAGAATATATAAACAGACGAATTTACTTTGAAGACGACATTCAACTAAACCTCCTAGCCTAGTACAGACGTAAGAAAATTATTGTAAAATTGATTTTAATAAAGTTTTTTTTTAATTAAACCAAATCGGCTTATTTTAACTCCCGTATGATACGAGTATGCTAAGTAGAAATGTAAACGCATTTGAATTTCAACGACCGACAAGTAGAACTAGCTGAACTATCCTTGTGCCCTAGGCTTCAATCGCGTGAAAATAGTTTTACCACCCTTCTCCTTCTCAAGTAGATAAATGCAGTGGAAATGCGGTCTTTATGTAGAATGTGTGTTAAGGGTAATTGACCGCATCCGGAACGATGTCATTAGAGAAGAATGTGTGGTGAAAGAAAAAAGTAGTTTACGCTCGATGAAAGAATAAAGGATGAAAGATTGGCTAAAAAGGTTTATATGGCTGAACTGAAAGGAAATGCTGGCAGAGGACGACCTAATGTGTACTTTTATTGAACATATAAAAAATATATTGATCGATGGAAATATTAAAAGCACACACAATCGCTGAGCATGAATATAAAAGAAGCGAAAGATCAGGATCGTAACAAATGGCATTCGATTGTCTCGGCCTACCCCTCTTGGGATAAAAGGCGTGATGCGTGATGTAGATCTTTTTTGTTTATAAAAAGGTACTCTGTGTGTCTTACAGCTCCGGAACCGTGTTATCGGTCCCAGGGAACTCAGCGGAAGACCAAGTCTGAGGCTATACCTAACGAGTGGCTTATTCTAAGCCTCTAAAGGTGCCCACCCATTCGTCCAATCACTGGCGCGGCGTACGGAATGGGAAATTTTCGGTGCGATGCGGGTTTGTCGGTTTATGTAATTTTTAATTATAAAAAGCCCATTGGTACATGGCCAGGATTAAACCGTGGCCGCCTGGACACGCGGTGCTAAACTCGACAAACTTTTAAATAGTGTTATCGGAGGCCGATAAGCCTCCGAATTACCATTTTACCGGTGTGATTAAAGCTTATCGACCCCTTACGGAATTAGTTACTTCAAATGCAAATTTTAAATTAAACTGCGATCATGCCCTTGTACAAGAGTCACGTTGTCTTTTTTTTTTTTTGCTTTCGCCCGGGGTTCTGATGAAAATAAGAAAATAGTGAAAATAAGAAAGTAGGTACATCGGCCTCGTGCAGCACT
This sequence comes from Nemapogon koenigi, assembly GCA_963924495.1. Lineage (NCBI taxonomy): Eukaryota > Metazoa > Arthropoda > Insecta > Lepidoptera > Tineidae > Nemapogon > Nemapogon koenigi. The sequence goes on from OZ004646.1 coordinate 8,528,876, forward strand.
TAGTGATGTGAACAAAGAAAAGAAGAAGCAGTTATCGATAAAACAATTTTAATTCGTAATTTACTATCTAGCATAGAAACATTGCTTTCAGTTTTACGGCGTTTGGGGGTAATTTCTAAATTATCTAAACACCCGCTTGTTCCCTCCGCTGTATCAAAAGCAGAAGGACAGAGTGTAATAATATATGCTGTAGAATTTTTATTTTATTATTTGTGGTAATTGAAGATGGCTGACTTACCTACAAGTTTTGAAGTTATTCACACTTTGGAATTGAACTATCCACCTTGATATTAGTCTAGTATCACTTTTACTTTGTGAAAATATAAAGGGTAGGGGTAGGGTAGGGGTAGGGTAGGGGTATGGGTATGGGTATGGGTAGGAGTAGGGGTAGGGGTAGGGTAGGGGTAGGTGTAGGAGTAGTGCAGGCAAACCAACGTTTGGGCAGGACAACGTCTGCCGGGTCCGCTAGTAGGTATATTCTATTACCTATACAATGTATGAACGCTAGTATTCTATTCTCTCGGAACGCTAAATCATGATTTTAGGCAACCCCCTAATTTATTATAGTTCGGATGTAAACTCACATTTTAACGCCTTTTTTATATACTTACCTAAATAAAGGAAATAAGGCGGGTCAATGTTGTAGTTAATCTGATTAACAAAAGATAACAATCCAATCTAATCATAGGTACATGGAATTCAAGTGCCTGTGAATGTCAATAATTTTGGCCCATTTTATTAAAAGACTAAATATTCTCTATTATAGCTAGGTTAGTTACCTTACCTACCTATCTTTTTGTGTGGGAAAATTAAATTGAAATATTGTTGTTATTTTTTACGTTTACCGGCTTGCAGTTTGTGTCATATCCATCACCACGCCGCGCCGTGTCTCGTGTAAGGTAGGTAGGCATAAGCATTGGTAGGAATTCGGTACCTACTTACCTATTGCATTTATGTAAGTAAAAACTAATGAATGTTTTTTATATTTTTATTTAAAAGATTATGTTATTTTAAGAAACAAATTTGAATAAATTTGTTTTCTATGTACTAGTTTCTTTATAATACCTACATTTTCAAAGTTTTGCCGACAGACGACGAAGTGACGTCATCATTTAAGTAAAGTAGCGCGCGTTTCTGTCCCGTGGTACTACTCGTCGTACCACTACTACTGGTGTCTCGTGGTGCTACCAGTTAGACAAATGAGTTGAGAAATGTGGCAGAATGGCTCTTTTACCTAAATGCATGACGTCACTTTGTTGTTTGTCGGCAATATTTTGAAAATTTATTATAATTACCCTGGTCAACAAAATTCAACCTTTTTTTTGTCACACGAAAACTTATATAAAATTTTGTATGTACCTACTATGGCCACAGAATGATATGATAATATATTAATGAAAAAGAATTGACACGTCACATTTTTTTGTGACATGAAAACATATTTTCATGAAAAGTATAATAATGACCTACAGTTAGACAATTATTATTTACCTACTGTACAATACATCATCATGGTGTAGCAAATGACAAATGTTTAGATTCTTTGTTAGCCCAACCTGATAAGAATCTCATACATGTTATGTTACACAACATTTATGTGGAACCCAGGATTTGTCTTGATGACGCACAGGAAAACCAAAATAGTCTAAATATACCTTAATAACATTTTTCTATCAATGGTGTAAATTTTCGACGTTGAGATGCAAAAGTTAATTCTCCACACATATAACAAAAACTGTCTAGGTGATTTATACCTTTTCAAGGCAAGCTTAACAAACGGCGTCAATAAATTTAAGTTAGTCAAATACGATAGTTATCTAGTCATCAAAGTTAAGCTAATCAAACTGACAAACTAAGGAGGTTAGAATTAGGGGAGGGGCGGAAGGGTAGAGTTGAAGCCTTGGGGGTAGGGTTCCCAACCCTCCCGGAATGCCCGGGAGACTCCGGGAATTATGCCTAACCTCCCGTGTTCCCGGCCCACAGTAATTTCTCCGGTTTTTTCTAAAATAAAATTAATTTAAAGAAACAGAATAAACGAATCGATAGTAAAAGCAGAATTACAATTAATACAAAACTTAAATTTTTCATGTAAAACCTTTTATGATTATGTGTTAAAAAACCGTGAAATATTAAATGCTTCTCGAATTTTTTTTAAATATTTGCGACTCCTTCAACACCAACAGAATCCCCCCCCCCTCCCCTGATTTCTTTGATTTATTAAAATCCTCCCGGGATGCTTTTTTCGAGAGTTGGCAACCCTACTTGGGGGGCAAGGGGAACGATAGGATAATGTTCATGCTTAGCGGGTAGCCTAACTTGCGGAATACTGCCTGGCTCCGCCTGGCGGTTTAGTAAACCTCCTTGAACCAAAGAAAATAACGTAAATGTGGTAAACATTAATACAAAGCGGTTACAAAAAAACTGGATGTGCCAGGAACAAAATAATATGTTTTACAAACAAAAATCATCACAAAGTTCGTGTGACAAAAACAGTGTTTATCTATTCTATTCTATTCTATTTTTTTTCAAAATGGCTCCATCAGGGTTTTGATGATTCCGCCAATGTCAAGTATTATAGACGTCACAGTAATAATAAGCCGATTAATCGGTAGGTAGAATGCTCCCGCTGGCTGACTAATCACAACCATCACAGCATCCCCAACACGTCTTCGCGGCGCGTGTGCTATCCGCCAAGGCGTGTCGTGGAATCCCAGTGTTTATCAGTGTTATTAGTCTACTGCATAGAAAACTATAGGTACAAAAGATTCTTAAAATATTATAGTTTAACTAATCTTGGAAATAAAAATATAAAAAAAATCATACATTAGAATTTCTCGCATGCAATCTAGACAGCATATGCTACCGTACCTTTCGGGCAGGGTGCTATAAATATTGCATAGTCTAAAGCCAGTTTTAGGTACCTACATTATTATGAAAGGTTGATCAAGAAATACATAGTACATTTAACTTTAATAAATGTAGGTACATAATGATTTAAATAGTACCTACCTACACCTATACAGGTAAAAATAAAAATGTATTGTATAGAACCTATGTGTGCAACAAAAGTTCTTGACAATGCATTGCTTCTTTTATCATCACCTTTTTCGTCGAACTCCATTCACGGCTGAGATTCACCATTAAAATATTTCATGGTTTCAACATTTTGTTGTACAGACACGATGATTCAGTGAGATGACACCTGATTTCGTCATAGTTACATAATTAATTAAATTAATGTTTAAATAAATTTTTGTTTGAGTCGGTGTAATGTGTCGTTGGTTTCTGTAAATTTTATGGGTATTTTTAGATAATCCTCGGATTCCTCAGATAATCCAGTCAGACTGTCTTTCCGATTAACGACATGAAAATATTTGAATTTTGAAATTCCAGTAAGAAAATATTACATGAGTAACGGAACGTAATCTAATAATAAGTCACAATTACGACGGTTTTTATATGGTTTATAATGTTATTATAATGTGTAAATAATACCAAATAGATTTTCAATCGAATTTGTTTATTTTTTGCATTAATCTTGATTAATCTTATATTCATTCATTCAATGAAATCAAGGGATCAAAAACATAAAAGTGCGCGGACGTAACGAAACGACATCTAACAACAAACGTAAACAAAAGGTTCGTTGTATTCGTTATTAGAGGTTATTCGTCACAGATTAATGAAAGTGAAGTGCGTGACGTTAATTCAAAAAATACGCGAAAACTGCAAGAATATCGAAATTTGCGATGTAATTAAAGTTAAATAATTGTATACAAATGCATTTTAACATGATTCATAATGTGTAGATACTCAATTAAATATAGAAATTTTGTTTTGTACGTGAAAGAGAGATCACAGGAAATGATCCGTCGTGCTGGGACTAAACAAAGCCAGGAAACCAGCGATGCAAGACAGAAACATGACTTCATACAAAGAGTTGTTTAAACTTTATGATTTAATTGAAAATGCAGACAATAGGTATGTTGTTTATTTCATATTTATTCATAGAATCAATTGCTTAATTATCTCCTATTTTATATTCATTTATTAGTAGATTCCACATTTCCACAGACCCTTTTAGAAGTAGGCACTACAAGCTTTTTCATGTAAGAATTTTAAAAGTATTTGATTTAGACAAATAAAAGTATATTATATTTTTACAGCCTGGTTGAAAGATTCCTTGAAAACTGCACAATAAATATAAATGAAGTACTTCCTTGTAAATGTATTGGTGTATTACACTTAGCTGTGGGCATAGAGCCCCTCGAGAAGTCCATAGAATGTACAGAAATTTTATTGAAACATGGAGCAGATCCCAATCTATGGTAAGTCCTTAAATGAGTGGATCAAATGAGAATTGAAGCAACTTTTTTTACTACTGAGCTGTATTTAATTCTTCAGAGACATCAAGATGGTGCCTTATTGTCTTGTATGACGATACTTCTGTCTCCTGATGGTCAAATTTATATTGACATCCCCATCACAAAGCCTGCGTTAAGAAGTTTTGTTTTAAAAATAAAAACCATTGTATTGGTATGTTTATATAAGAATAGTAGACTTCCCAGATCAATTAACAAACTAAAAAAATAGGTATATCCTATTCAAGTAACAAAATATTGAGAAAATATTGCACAAGTTACACCTATAAGTTCCAGATGGGCTTGCTCTCAATTATAGTTTCATATAATTTTTCCCTTTTACTTTTTATAAACTTTCTAACAATTTATTTCTCATCCAGTTCAGAAGATGGCATGACACCCCTTCACATAGCTTCAATATGGGGTCGAGTAGAAAACATAAAGCTCCTAATAGGATGCGGGGGAGATCCGTCTCTTCAAGATCTTGAGGGTCATTCAGCCTTTGATTATGCTGCAAGGGAACAGCAATGGGAAGTTTATGATTATCTACATAATGTAGAGGACGAGCAAGATGATTCTATTGGATCTAAATGTGCTTACAGTCTTGGTTTAGGTAAGTGAATGGTCTATTTTTTTGAAAGTATTTAGCTAGGATAAAAGTCTTTTATTTGGAGGAATTGGGCTAACGAAATAAGGATCTGAATGTACCAAAATATGTTTCCTTGATAAAATTAAATAATAATTGTTGTAAGTAAGGTTGTCAGCATTAAAAATCTTTAAGTAAAAAAAAGTGTACTAACTTCAAAAATTGTGCACTGAAAAGTAAGATATTTCGTCGTAGAATTTGAAGATGGGGGAAAAGTCGTCAAAATCGGTACATATTTCATCAAGATATTAAGAAAAATTAACTTATAAAATCAGTTTCTTCAAAATTCCTGCTTCTTCTTCTTTTTTTCGAAGTTGATTAAAAACTGTTAAAACTAAGAATAAAAACAAAACAAAATTAATAATTTTTAAATCATATCATGAAGTTATAATATTTAAAAGTGTGTGTGTGGCATAAGGAATGTGGAAAAAGAAAAGAATTTGTCGCCTAGGATTTCTGGTCTAAAAAAACCTGTCACTGGCCCCTCCAACTACCTCTGTGCAAAAAAACATATTGACCCCTTACTCTGTTTTGATGTGAAAGAAAGACAAACAAACAAACACTTTCACATTTCCACGTCCTGTCATGACGATTAACGCACACGTCTCGTCGATGGGGAATCCGGTTTAATCCCGTCCGCGCTGTGATGGTTGTGATTAATAAGATATACCACGGTCGGCAGGATCATCTTAGCTACCGATTTGTGGCATATTGTTACTCTTGCACAAGATTAAACACTGGACATTGGCAGAATTGCGACGATAAGTCAGCACTGTTGCCATATCAAAAGAAGAAGAATATTAGTTTAGTTATGATTTTTTTTTTACATTTAATATAAACAGTATTAATAAAAGACATTTACATTTCCAGAAAGAATTTTAGTGACAACAAACAATGTGGTAGCAGAATACGAACCAATCACTGACGACAAAGTAAAGAACCTATCAGTTTGTAGGAAATCTGAACTTGTGCGAGAATGGTGTGACAAAACCACATTAGTAATGAACAATCTATATCCAACAATACTAACTGAAACCTGTCTAGAAGATGAATTAGATAATGATTTTCTCTCTCTACACAATAAATCAAATGAAAAATCACCAAACGAATCTAAAACCAGTTACAAATCTTGCTTCTCAAACAAATTATCCCCTGAAGATTTATGCATAACGGGAATAAAGCAACTAGAAATCACTGAAATTAATGACGAAGAGCAACTGAAAACTGACAGACAGAAACAGAGGCTTAGCGTTTATGAAAACTTTTCGCTACCCGGTTCGCCAAATAGCATTGCACATGTGAATTATAATACAAAAAGTAGTTTAAAGAAATATAAAAGATATAACTCAAAATGCAACTGCAGCATTGAAAAGAAAAGTTGCCATTTAAATGATGCACTGGCGATATCGCAGAATGAGACTAATGAGTACCTTTCGAACTCAAGTAGAAGTAGTAATAATTCTTTAACAGAAGTTGGAAACCCAAATGATACAAGGTCATCAGGAAGTAGTGAAGTTAGCAGCAGTTTTGATTCTGGAAATATAGCTCTGGCCAGTGTGCAAGAGGAATACAAATATGAAGACAGAGAAGAGGATGTTGTACTGATTGAGAAAAGATTACTTGTGTCCTCGGTTGTGTAAGTATTTATCTATCTATCATCACGCCTTTCATCCCAAGAGGGCTAGCCAGAGACAACATGATCTGATATTAGATTTATTAAAGACCCGTGGCTCTCAGTCATCTTGTATCTGTCAAAAATATGGCAAATCTAAGTTAATCCTAGAAATGTGAGTTTATTTATACAAAATTTCCTCACCCCAAAAGGATTGTTATTATTTGAAATTGGAGCTAAAGAGCCGTACTTTTCGATACGAGCATTGCCTTTGCGTATCGAAAACTACGGCTCTTTAGAACCCTGAATAATAAAAATATGGCTCAATCCAATTTCAAATAATAACAATCCTTTTGGGGTGAGGAAATTTTGTATACTTAAATAAACTCACGTTTCCAGGATTAACTTAGATTTGCTATATTTTGACAGATACAAGATGACCTTGACCACCGCCCCTTAAGGAGACAGACGCCTCATAAATTTTTCTTATACATAAACGGACTTCAGCAATTTAAGTAGGTATTGTACAAAGCTTATTAAAAATACCAAGTTCTAATTAATGGATCCTTGAAGTATATGCAATTATCTATACTCAATATGTAAAAAGTATGTCAATATCAGCTAATAGGGGTGTAGAGGTAGACAGTAAAAGAAAATAAAAACTGAATAATATTTTTTATATAATAATGTATAATCACTGAAAATAATGTTTATTTGTTTGTTTTATTTTTTATATCATAAATTTATACTTCCGTTCACGTGACTGCAAACGGGAATTGACGATAAATAACTACAGACTAGTAATTATATTATAATAAATGTCTGTCTGTCAAATTCTTCTTCTGCTTTCTTCTTTGCTTGGCCCTTTCCCATTTTATTTGGGGTCGGCCCCTCCGTATCATGCGTCTCCAGGATGCTCGGTCCTGGGTCGTCTCTTTGTTGACTTGGGCTTCTTTGAGGTTCTTATTTACTACGGACATCCATGTGATTCGGGGTCTTCCTCGTCCTCGGGGTTTAGTTTCGATGTCTAGCACTTTTCTGGTCACGTCTGTCTGTCAAATTCATGTTAAAAAAATCTAGTAATTTTATTAGGTATAGTAAATCTTACAGCTATAATTTAAAAGTATTTTAAAAAATTGTCAATTTCATGCATATTTTCAACCGTCTTTGCGACTCGATTTCTCTTAATATATTTACTAATGTATCTTTTTTTATATATCGAGTAAAAATAATTTCACATACCTTTGTGAATCCATTAACTGGAATTTGCTTTTCTAATATTTTTTGTATAATACTTGAATTGCTGAAGTCCGTTTTGTGTATCTTATTGTACCGATTTTGTTTGGTTTCTATCGCTCGGATATTGGGTGAAAGAGATGCAAACTTTTCGAACACGTGCATTTTTTAGTTGGTTACGTGCTGTTCGCATTAGTCTGCCTGTTAACACAATATGGAAACATCTCAGATCAACAAGTTGTTGGGCGAAATGATTTTTTTTTTCAATTGATGAACCATTAACTTTTTTTTTGATCAGGTTGCCAATCGAAGAAGGTAATGAGAATGATCATAGTCCAGAACAATCTATATTATCTGTGGCGTCTTCTCTCCCGACGTCGGTGGAGTACAATAACAACACGTTAAGAGCAGAACTTGTCAGACGTGGCTTTAGACCGGGTCCCATAGATAATACTACGCGCACGCTCTATCTCAAGAAATTGCATTCGTTACGAAAAAATCCTATAGTTGTCAGCAATAATCAAGGGAAAAGTAAGTACCTACATTTTTTTATCTTCACGGATTGCTTTACAGCTCCCGAAACCGTATTCAGACCCAGGGTACCGTAGATCCGATGAAAAAACGGAACCCTTATAGGATCTACTGAACGAAAAAGGTTGAATTTGGTTGGTATGTACCTATAGTTTGATGACCCAATCACGGACGTATAACGTGAATAATCTTATTTCGATTTTGAGGGTTAATTTTGGGAGAAAGATTAAAAAGAAAAAAAAATCATTTTTTTTCAAGTGCATCATGTGACATACATATCCAATGAAAGGGCTCGTTATAAGAAATACAAAAAAATTTTATGAAATTTTAATAAGCATAGGTAGTTTAAATTATACTACTGAGCCTAAATTTTTTTTTCAAAATGAAGTCTTAAAGTTCTCACGGAATAAAATGGTACGAAACCCTCTCCACGCGAATTCGACTCGTTCTTGGCCAATTTTTTTTCTATTGATAGTTTAAGACGCTGGATCGAGCCAACGACCTTGAGAGATGGCACTGCCCCCACGCGGGTAAACATACACACCAAACGACGTGGCTGCCACTAATAAATAGCATCAGGCTGCAGCCGGTACTGTCGGTACACGAGCGCTTACGCACACACGCGTGCAGTGCGTACATAAAATCTCGAAAATGAGAATAAAGGAACTTGCTGAAAATTTTATTAGAAAACAGAACAGTATTACGATAGTATATTGCTAGATAAAAAATCTGTCAAAAAATCAGAATCATTGCATGCATTTTAGTACTGTTTCTAGACAGTAAAATATTTTTTTAGAGGTACATTCGTGATTTTTTTCTATCGAATCAATATAGTTGTATTATGTTTTGAACACAGTATCTTAATAACGCATAACCTCAAGAACATCATATATTTTTTTGATTATGGTCACTGCAGTGGATCATGTACTTTTACGCATCATAAAACTCGCATTTAGCTCTATTCATCCTCTTAATAATAAATATAATCATGTATGGCCGGAAACAAAACATTGCTGATTATGTGATTAATCTATCAACGCAAAGTAAGCCTTATCTGAATGCAATTAGACTCATATCGCTTGCACGTGACAATAACATTGTTTTGTATCTATCATCACGCCTTTCATCCCAAGAAGGGTAGGCAGAGACAATCGAATGCCATTTGTTACGATCCTGACATATCTCTTTTGCTTCTTTTTTTTTTTTTTTTTTTTCATTTTTTCATTCCAATTTCAAATAAATGTACTAAGAGATACTTCTGTACTAGTGTTTACTCTGTGGTTTGGTTTGCACTAGGCCGTTCTGTAGAGCCCCCAGTTCCAACTGTACCCCAGGAAAATTGATTTTCCCCGAAGCGCTCTTTTTACGTGACGCGAGAAAATGAACCCAAAGGGTCCAAGTTCCAAACTCATCCGTGGTTTATGAATTAAAAACTAGAATGTCTTTAATCTGGCATTTGTCATTTTATTTTATTTACATTTACAAAGTTTTTGATATTAATTTTAAATATTATAACATTTTTAGATGTATTTTTCTAGAATTTTTATAATAAAAAGATTTTTACACACTAAAGTCTATGAACATGGTAAGTGCATAGCAATTACCAACCAATTTTAATATTACTATATGGACTCGACTTACCGGTCCCAGGATTAAAGTCTCTCATATTTTTGATAACGGCTACACAAAAACATCTGTTGTCGTGTCTTGAGATCAAAAGGGCTTTTATAATTGTAGGTACCTACTAAAATATAGAAATGAAAAATTTTACCAACAATTCCAATTTTTATTCAGCTTACAGTGTCGAATTGGAGAAATCTTTACGTAGCGGCAACTGGATGAAAGATCTGTCATTCTACGCTGAGCTGGAACGTCGAGCTAGAACCGACTTCAATGATACCAACCGCAAATGGCGCGAAGGCAACGCTAAGACATCGTTCACGTATCTGCTACTGGACCCGCGTAAAACCGTTAATCTGCCAGCGACTGCGCATCTACACGAACCGCTGCAATCGTGGACTACGTTCGTTGATTCCATATTCTATGTTGGGAAAGGTAAGTTTGATTATTGTTTCTGATTATCTCGTTTTTGTATAGCCATAGAGTACTAAGCATGTGGAGGGCCCATGACGGGCTCCCCCTTGCGCAAATTGTTTGCTCTTTGACCAGTTAAACTGACCAGGTACGCAGTAATAAGTTACTTTAGGTTTCGTTGGGTATCGTTTTGTGTCGCGAGACAGAACTCTAGAAAAATAGTTAATTATGATGTTTTAAATGTGAAAGGCGATCTAGGACGTCTAATTTGCGGGAACATAGTGTTTCCAATCATTATTTAATATACTTAATTATTATGTTTGTATTTTAGTATAATCATCATATAACGTAAAATCCGTTGCGACAATAAAACGACAGAAAAATACTGTGGTACAGGGGCTAGTACTAGGCGTCTTCTTCTTCCCAGTCGTGCACTCTTGACAGAGTGGTCGTGATTGTGAATCACTCCGGAACGCTGCCGCCGCTCTTGCGATTTCCCTCCATCGGTTCCGGTTGACAGCCTCACGGGAACATTCAGTTATTGAACAGTTTGTCACTGATCTAATGAGGTCAGTCCATCTGGTAGGGGAACGACCGCGAGACCTCCTGCCTTCGATTCGGCCCTGCACCACTAGGCGTCTAGCTTCCACCAAATGGTATATACTCAAATCACCATTAAAAAGTGGAACGAACTCCTGTCGTCGGAATTTCCTGCGTCCTACAATCTAGGGTCCTGAATGATGGACTAATGTGCCAAACAATGTCAGTCCGAACAAGATCATGTAGTGCTGTCAACTGGCTGAGCTAGGGAACCGAAGTCACCGAAGGAGAAGGCTGGAGTCACACACCCGGGACTATTGGTTGCCAGGCGTCCGGATAAAGTCGGACATGGCCAGAATATCCCATTGACAAACTAAAAATCTCGGCCTGTTATATTTACTAATCTGTGGACGGTTACCAACACAATTTGTTAGTAACTGAGATGCATAATACGAGAGCAGGCCTTACTCCGTTATTGAGTTACCAATATCCAAACTTCTCAGCTAAGGTTACCGAGTCTAGTATTATCTCTTCTAGTAGGGTCTCAAGTTACTGATATATTTGTTTATTACAGGCAAACGTTCACGCCCCTACTCGCACCTGTACCAAGCTCTGACACTGTGGAAACGGAACTTCACCACATCGAAAGACAAAAAAGTTCAGCATATTTTAGACATTTGGAGCGAAAAGGTGGGCGTTGTATGTTTACATGTATTTCAAAACGTTATACCGGCTGAAGCATACACTTACGAGGCGGCCATGATAGACGTGCTCGGTGTTGCCAACTTGAAAAATTTGAAATGCGGTAATTACTATGGTATTACTGGGAATTGGCCACTCAAGGAGCGTCGCATGTTAGGTTTGTACCTGCTATACAAAGCAATGCTGATATTTCTCAGTGAAGGCGAAAGGCAATTGCGGCCTGACGATATAGACTGATATCAATTTTTAATAAATAATTTTACTAGCATTTTTCTGAATAACGAATAGTTTTCGAGAATTTTGTTGTAAAATTATGTGTTATTTTTTAACGAATATTTGACGTGTATATAGAAATTAAATAATTCTTTAAGTATATTTTGTATTGTACATACAATTAATTTATTGATTTAAGATTCAAATTATTTGAAGTTAAGACTTGTACTGCCTATGTGCTGGTTAAACCTAGACAAATCTGGAAATTATATAGTTAATCTTCACAATATGGTCCAATAAATACGGGTTTTTTATGGAAACCTGGACAATAATTCCCTTTATTTTTAATTTGGATAAAGTGGATTACGGATCAATCAATCAATTTAATTCCAGTCTAATATTGTACTTAAAATATTTAATTTATTTAAGTTATTGTTTTAGTATTTTGAAGTAGTTTTTATTATTTAAACAAGATTCTAAAATAAGTAAAAAAATACGATGATTTTTTTATGTTTTACAAAAACTTTTACACAACTCTGTTTGACAAAACTTTATTTTGTTGCCAATGTAAGTATATAAAATTAATTTGAATGTGATAAAAATTTACTTAATTATCTCATTTTTGACAATGTATGTAATATGCATGCATACATAAAGATATATCTAGTATTTGACTACACTCTCGGTTTTTTAAAGACCACATCACACAACATAATACGTAAATAAATTATGTTTAATTATATTTATTTTAATATTGTTTTTTAGGAAATTCTTTTTAGTATTTTATTTTAGACATTTACTATAGAAGTAATTTAAGAACTTATTTAATTACATTAATTAATTATCATCGAATTAACGAGTAAGTAGTAACTTTTTGTATTGCCGATTTTATTATTAGATATATCCATATTATTTTTTTAACATAATAAGTATTAATTCTGACCAAAGACACAGTTTTCACACAACTACGATTGTATGTGGTCTATTTATTTTTAACTCTGTTTTCAATTACTAATGTAAACACTTTATTTAATCATAAACTTGTACACACAACAATATAAAAACCGTAAAATTAAATAACTAAATAAACCAGGTCCGCGTGGAATAGTGGCATGAGTAATGGCTGCATTTCCCGCTGACTCGTTGAGCGAGAACGGAGCCAGCCCTCTTGTCATTAGAGGAGATGATCAGTTGTGGGGATATATTTTAATAAACTTTTTGGCATTTGAACCAGAGGTAAAATTTTGATTTTTCGTTTGTAATGAATAAACTAAAATTACTGAACCGATTCTAAAAAATATTTCCCTAATAGAAAGCTACTATATCCCTGATCGACATATCATGCCTAGAGTTTCTACACCAAACGGCACAAATTTGTAGTTTTCAATAATTGAACTAGGTATATTTGCGCCGTTTGTTAGACTCTGCGATTTCCGCCGCAACTCCCGCTTTAATTACTGATTTCCTGGCATGAGAGATAAACACTTAATATTAAACATTAAAAATCTGAATATCTTGATTGAACTTTGATGGTTAAATTGTATACGAAAAATACCTGCGGGTTTTCAAGTTGAACTGAAAAGTATCACGTGATTAGACTCGCAATTATTATTTATTTTTGGGAGATGCGCGAAACTAACAAATATCACTATTGAGTGACATAATTTATCATACATTATTTCTGCACCGCCACGGCGCTTAAGCCTTACGGTGTAGCTAGAGAGATACTATAGATAGTTTAGCCAGTCGAATTTTCAGTTTGGCGATTGAGTACCTAATTTTCTTAATTTAATTTTAAGATTTTTTTGTAAGCTTTAATTGTGTCGCAGTATTTATTGTTACCATTTTTCCAGTTTTAACAAATAATACATTGGACTAGTCATTCGTCACTTACATGTTCAACAATGTCTTCATTGAATAAATAAATAAATAGCTTAACTGGTGGCATAGATTGTTTTTTTTTTGTGCATTTTGTTTACACAAAGTAGCGTGGTGTTTTTATTTTACTTAGCATTATGTATTTAGCTCATAGGTGCGTCGGTCGGTGGCCGAGTGGTTAATATGTGTCGGTTGTCGGTTCGATCCCGGCCATGTACCAATGCCAGGTTTTTTTGTGATTAAAAACTTATGTACTACCCGTCGGAAATATCTCGGCACCTCGAAAGAATGCGCTTCCCCCTTTATATTAAAATTAAGAGGTTTATTTAATTTTTTAAATAAAAAAAAAGTAAACAATAAATTGACTAATTTTAGTTATATAAATCATAATTCTATTTTTTCCGTAAGTAGGCCGCTGCTAGGACGCATTCTTTTGAGGGGTGCCAACAAAGCCCGGCACAAGAATGCCCAGGCCGAGAATGCCCGGCCCAGGAATCCGTGTACATGGCGTTGGAATCCTGGGGTGGGCATTCTCGGCCTGAGCATTCTTGGGTCGGGCTTTTCCGATCGAACATAAGATGTCCGGGCAGGATTCCGAAGCCAATGTACACGGATTCCTGGGCCGGGCGTTCTTGGCCTGGGCATTCTCGCCTCGGAACAAAATTGCTCAGGGTGGAATGCCCGACCCGAGAAATGGAAGCCAAAGCCAATGATTGTTGGCCCAACTTCTGTTGTCTATTACTACTACTGGATGTTAATATTATGATGTTATTGTGAGATGTCAGATGTCACAGAGTACCTTTGTTTACAAAATTATATCGCAGTGATTGTGTAGTTAAATAATTTCTATATTTTTATTTTGTTAAAGTTTTTAAACTGTCTGAGATTAAACTAAATACATAATACAGGTACATAGTACATAAGTTTATCATGTTATTCTCGGTTTGTGTTCGTTTAATAACTAAAATGGAATCTCATCTCACATTAGTTTAGAAGTTATACCAGAGAACGGTAAAGGTACAGATTATCTAATCCTGAGATTTTCGTGTTTTTTCGACTTTATTAAATTACTGCACTGCTTTATTGCATACTTCAACTATTTTCTAGTCTCGGTGAGGTAAGTATAAGTTTTTGCAGGTCACAGGTTTTTGCAAAATTAAGGTTGAAGTTTCATAATTTTTAAAGACGCAAAATAGGTTAGCGAATAGCACAGCGACGAGCGTGGTTCGTATGGTGTAAAAACAAAGCGCAAGGCGAGCGAGCGGTGCCGCGGGAGCGGCCGCCGAAGCGCTGGAAACCTTATATTTTATTTTGAAACACCAATATAGACCAATAACTCTCTTCAATGTACACGATTTCTTGCCCCGGACCATTTTTGTTCAACCCGAAATGCCCACACCAAGAATGCCCAGGCCAGGACTCCGTGTACATATGAAATGGCTTCCAATTCTTGGGTCGGCATTTCTCGGTCAGGAACGAGAATTGCCGACCCGGGATTGCTCAGCCAAAAATGCCCGGCCCAACAATTGGAAGCCTGTACACCAATTCCTGCCCGGGCATTCTCGGCCTGAGCATTCTCGGGCCGGGAAATCCATGGCTGGCCTTTGTGCGGACTCCTTTTGAGATGTTTCCGACGGGATATACTTACATAATCCGACAAATCACTTTGAGGCTTTTCCATATAAAAATATACCTCAACAGAACTGGCCACTCGTTAGCCTCACAAATACCATCGGCTAAAAGAAAGTTTCGGGAGCAGGCAACCCGTGAAGAGAAAAAAATATGAATGAGTCGTTGAATTTAAAGTTTTTTTGTTTATTGAGCTTATATCCCTAGGCAGTTAATGCTTAAGAGGCCTTACCGTTACGCCGCACTCGAAATTTAGTTAAGTAACGCGCGTGTGTGCGTTATTGAAAATTAGTCGCGCCTTCAAATTTTGATCATTTTCGCGATTTTTTTATGTTGACTTTGATATCAAAATAAAAAGAGGGGTAATAAAAATACTCAACATTGCAAATTTTTCACTTTTTAAATTATTTTTTATTCATATTTGTAATGTTTTCTATATTAAATAAAATTTAGATTCTTGTTATAGAATAATTCGAGAATAATGTGTTATTTTTATATTACTAATTTTTTTGTATATAGCTCACAAAAAATCCATTTTTATATCTATGAATTTAAAAAAAAATGATTTCTCAAACATTTTTTTCTCGTTTTTTTTTTATGAAAGTTGAAAAATCGAATCTATCAACATATTACGGTGTCAATACTGATTTTTAATGTTCAAAATCTTCAGTGAGCTTTAAAAGATCGATCGTCAAACGTCACTCGAACGCAAGTTTTTGGAATAAGAGTCCGGAAAAATTATAATTCACCAACACTATAGAAATAATTTCAAAATTTCCTTCTACCAGTCCTGAAGACCAAGACCCGTATTTTCAAAATGACACATAATTGTATCCACAATCTTATTCGTATTCTCACAAACAGACATCAAAAATGTCCGAAATGTAGCGTGTGCCGGTAAGGATTTAACATGCCAGCTCTTATTAAGCAACTTATATTGTTAAACATTAGCGTTTGTGAAGCAAATTGTTTTGTGTGTTAAAGACTGCGCTTCATACGAGTTGTATGGGCGTCCTCTCCACTCTCCTATTATGGCGACGAGCAAGGATCGGTGCTACTAGGCTAATGAATAAAAGTCAGACGAAGAAATAATGAATTTTTATTATTTCCTCTTTAACGTTTTGAAATCTTTTCTAATTAAATCAAACTTGGCTTTAGTTACATCGAGAAAATAAAATACACAAACGTTCATAATAATAAGGTACATAATAACCATACATCATAAATACAATGTGCTGTTTACAAACCACCATTCATATCTATCGTTTGCACAATCTAAGTATAATATATAAAGTATTATTCAAAGCGTATATTCTCAATCTGCTCACGTATCTAGTGAGAAATGAAAATAATGTCAGTCTATGCGTAATGCGATGCTGCACCAAGCCTGGCCTGCTGCGGTCCATACACTTCTACTATTAACTTAACAAAATATTAGACATTTAATTTTTTAAACGAATAACTACCTAATAAAAAAATGTATGGTATCTTCCCAAAAATTAAATGTAGTTACTATCAGGAGCAAAATTGCAAGGACCACTAGAAAAAAAATAAGAAAACAAAAATGAAAACTATGTTAGTTGTGATTTGACATTAAATTGTGATGGGTTGGCATTAGAAATGAAACAATATGAAAATTTCAATGTGCAAGCGAATAAATCCAACGTTGCTCCTGATTGTACAACACTCAAACGCGATACATTCCACAGTTTTCCATTATCTTGAACTTTATTTTATTACAATAAGGTTATCAAAAAATAAGTAGAATAAAATTTTAAAAACCTATTTGATTTGTAGGACTGAATGGACCCAGGCCTTGAGATCATGGTCGACACACGCGTCTCCTAGCGCTCTCCGAAGGCTGAGCTCTTTCTGGTTGTAGGTAGGTACAGATTATCAATATAAGTTGTAAAATCGAGCCTCAGCCTTACATCACATACACAAAACTAAAATCTAACTATACATAACATTTAACAAAATTGGGAGTGACCTTCTGGCCAGGCCAATAAAATCCAAATTCACTTTACAATTGTTACAAAATTAAAATAATATTCATTAAAATGTTGCCGTGTTTATTATACACTGTAAATGAAAATAATGTCAAGAATTAAGTATCTTCAATATATATCTATCTCTCCAACTAAGAAATAAATAACTATCTAGTTAGGAAAAAATTGTAAAGCTCCTATATAACGGAATTACTTATTTTCAATGTCCTTATCTCACTGTATTTCCCCGCATTAATCTATATTCATAGTAAAATCTAGCAAACGTAAAATAAAGGACCATAGAAATAAATCTAGATTCAACATTTGACATTAAGAATAAGCAATCTCGTGATAAATATAATATTATTACAATAACATAGGCACTACATACAATAATATTAAATACATTTCTATGACATGATAATTATTTGTGAGAAAATTTCAACATTGGCAGTTACATTAAAATAAAATAAAAATATATTATTTGCACTGGTTTGCTAAACAAGTGAAGAATCTTTTTCTACTTTAGCGACACATACTAATCTGACTTGGTGGCAAAACATGAAACTAACACCGACATCTTGAAAGAATAATCTAACATAATTTTTTAAAAACAAAAGGCAATGCTTAAATATTATTTTAGAAAGTATTGTCTACAACTTTTTAAATTCACTGACCATTTGTAAAAAATAATTACAACTAGAATTTAATTCATTATGTTTTTATATAAAAAAAATAGACAATGCTGAGATTGATATGAAAGCACTGTGTGCCTGGGAAAATTAGCATGTATAATCTTTAAAATATATAAAGATTACAGTACATACCTAAATTTTTGTTTTATAGCATAAAGACATTATTGTGATTAGCCAGGTATTACAAAACAGGTCACTAAAAATAACATACTTTATTTTGGCAGTAGATAGCTGAGATTTACAAATAATTTAGCAGCTATATGTAATGGCAGGTGTGAGTGAATACATATATTTTCATTTATTTTAAAGTCAATCATAAACATCAACAATTATTGGTCGAGTGGAAGACTAATATAGAATTTACTATTCAATGTGAAGAAATTAAAATATAATTAAATATACTGAAATATTAACATGCTGGAGACTAGAGTGCAGTTTAGGTACAGATAGAGAGAGAGAGAGACAATCCCATTAATTTCGGTTTTGTCAAATTTGAAAGACATAATTACAAGCCAGACATACACAGCAATATTGACCAAACACTCCACAAGTCTACACGAGCTAACTACCATAACTCACTGGTCACATTATCGAGCTAGTCGGAGCGTGTGCGCTGCGTGGCTGCGATCACAGATAACGGGGAGGGACTTTACAAAACCTTACAAAAATATACCAAAACTAAACAAACACGTCCGCGTCGTCCGGACGTAGTTGTAGCCAGAAGACAGCGCGCGCACGTCGACAGCGCACACGCTCACAGATTTGTGCACGCTACCATTTAAGTATATTGTAATGATCACATTGACGCATTTAAAACTTAAACTATCCAATACTTCAATACTTAAACAAATTACATTAAAGTCCGTCCGCACGGTCTCACTCACGTCACTCACAGTTCACATCACTCATGTTCGGAGGGCGGAGCGCTTACTTGGGTGGAGTCTGGAACGAGTTGACTACGGCCTGCGTGCTGGCCAACACGGCCGCCGCTGGAATACAACACGGGGCGGTTAGTGTCTAGTAGGGGGCGTGCAGGGGGCGCGGTCAGCGGGGAGACTCACCTGGGTAGGGCGGCGGGTAGAGCGGGTAGCCCAGCCCGACGTGTGTGTGGTGGTGCGTGTGGACGTGGCGCTGCGGGGGCGGCGAGCGCGGCGCGTCCTTCCCGGGCGGGGCGTCGCGGGGGTCACGCGGGTGCTCGCGGGGAGGGGGCGCGTGCGACTTGGCCGGAGACTTGGCGTGCTCCTGCAGCTCGTGTATCTTGTGTGGCGCGCCGCCCGGGTAGTACTCCAGCTTGGGGGCCGGACGAGAAAGGTCCTCAGGCGCGTGGTAGCGAGGCACGGCCGCCCAACCTCCTCCGAACCCGCCCACCAACATGGGGCTGAGCGGCGCGCGGTAGACGGGGTCGAAGTAGTGCGGCGGCTGCATGTACGGCGGCAGGTAGTACTGCGAGGTAGGCGGCGGCGGCGGACCCTGCGTCTCCGTGGTGGGCTTCTGTCCCTCCTGCTTCACTTTGGGCTCGTCCTTGCCCTTATCGTCCTTGCCGTCCTTGAGGGGCGGCTTGGGCGCGTTCGGCGGCGGCTTGCCTCCCCCCGCGCCCGCCGCCGCCGCCCCGGGGGGCTTGCCGTCCACACCGCTGTCTTTCCTCCGTTGCTCCAGCGACATGTAGTACCTGCAAAACGATCAACGTTCACACCGAGTCTCGCGCGGCGACATCGCGCGCTCTCTCGTATATAACAAACTATAATAGATAATGACCTCCTGAGCTCGTCCTCTCGCGCGTGTTGCGGCGGCGGCCTCTGGAACCCGTAAGGTCCCATCTGAGACTTCATCTCGATGCTCTCCTTGAGTATCTGGTGGGTGTCGTTAGGTCGCGACCCGACGTCCTTCCCGTCGTGAGAGCGCTGTTTGCCGCTCTTGTCGAGGGGGCTGGCAATCGTCTTGGAGCGATCCACATCTTTGTTCTTATCTTCTAGCGGGGCGGGGCCAGGGCCCGTGTCCACGTTGTACGGGAAGTTCGGGACGTAGTTGTACGGGTAGAAGTGTTGCGGGACCACCTTCGGGGGAGGACCGTCGGGCTTGACGTCCTGAAACAAACATGTGACACGTTAACAAAACAATACGACACGAACGATAATCACAGACGAAATATCACATACCTTGTGGTCTCCTTTATGGTCTCCTTTGTTCAGGTCGTCCTTCCCCTTATCGACAGTGTGTGACGGCGGTAGCTGGTGCGGGAGGTAGGAGGGCTGACCGTAGTACTGGTGGTAGACCGGGAACGGGGGGCGGTGGTCCGGCTCGGGGACGTCCGGGCCCGCGTCCGACGGTGCCGCGTCGTCCGAGATGTCGGAGTAGGCCGGCGAGCGCGCGCCCGGCGTCGGGGAGCGCCGTCGTCGTTTACTCGGAGACTCGTCCGGTGGAGACTCTGTGGACTTCCGTTCATCGGTCGGCATGAGCGCCGACCGCGGTTTCACCTGCAGCGCGAGGCGGCGTAGAGACGGCAGCTCATCTTCCGCGGGGACGACGGGCGCGTCGCGTCGATGAGGCTTGAACTGGGCGGGAGACGGCGGTGCTTCCGGGGAGGGGGCGCGCGGTGTCGCAGGGGCCGGGGGAGTCGCAGGGGGAAGGTCATCCGGAGGGCGCGCGGGGCTGGGAACCTCGCACTCCGGTTTGTCCGACGACTTGTCTTCATCAGGCATCGGCGGCAGTGCGGGGCAGGGTGCGGGGCTCGGTGCAGGACAGGGTGCGGCTATCGGCGGCGGCGGGGGTGCGGCAGGTTCGACGGGCGCGGGGGACGCGGGAGTCTCCTCCTGCTCGGAGCACGACCCCTCCTTGTCGTCAGAGTCGTATCCGTGCGCGTGACTCCGGTGGTATTTGAGACCGTTGAGGTGTTTGTACTTCTTTGAGCAGTTTGGCTCGGGACACTCGAGCAGCGCGGGTGCTTGCTCGGGCGGCGGGGAGGTGGGAGCGGGACGCTTCGGTTTTGGTGTGGGCGGGCGGTCGTCTGTCTCGCAAGGTCGCTTCCTCTTGGGGTCCGGTCGCGGCGGTGTGAACGGTGTGGGTGAAGGCAACGCGCGACGTCCCTTAGCGCCCCCGTTCCGCAGCTTGCTGTGCACTGATGACCGAGTCTCAGTGAAGTTAGCGAGGTCTGATGGCGCAGCTCCGCGTCCTCTCTTCCCTCGACCCTTCGGTGTCCGCGCGTCGAACTCTTCCAGCGGCGAGTCACAAAACCTGAAACGATTGTGCAATTTACGATATAGCTTGGTTTTTAATTACATGACAATAAAATGTCTATATTATTAACTCGTCGACTTGTTTGAAATATCTATCTACCTAACCTATCTATAGTAATATTATAAAGAGGTAAAGTTTGTAAGTTTTGATATAAGGGGTAATCCATCAAATTTCAAACTACTGAACCGATTCTAAAAATTATTTCACTAATAGGAAGCTACATTATCCGCGAGTAATATAGTCTATATTTTATTTTGTTCGAAAATATCCACTTTGCTTTAAATAGTCCGTTTATTGAGGAAGGTTATAGGCAGAAACAGTTACTTATTCATATTCATATTAATTCATAAGAATTTATTTAAATAATTTTCGTGACAAGTAATAAATAAACACTCACCTAGGCGGCGCCCAGTCATGTCTCGTGCAGTCCAACAAGGTACCGACGTAGGTCTTCCCTCTCCAGGTCACGTTAACAACCAACATTCCTGAAATTATATAAACAACTCTTTGAAAATCTAACAATAAAATTAATACCAATTACCAACGAGTATTGTTTTTGTTACTATTAAATGCAAAAGTTTTTTTTT
The DNA here is from genome assembly GCA_963924495.1 of Nemapogon koenigi. Lineage (NCBI taxonomy): Eukaryota > Metazoa > Arthropoda > Insecta > Lepidoptera > Tineidae > Nemapogon > Nemapogon koenigi. The sequence continues at coordinate 8,550,762 of OZ004646.1, forward strand.
AATTCATCCCTTTCTGGGATAGGCAAAAGAAAAATCCATGCAGCCTCGTCTTCAGTATTTCATATCCAAGTTTTTTTGTTTGTTCTTAATTATTTAACGTCAAAACATTTCAACGAATCGACGTTTTTGCACAGAGGTCATTGGAGGACCAATCTACTTTTCATACTGTAAAATGGGGCGAGGAAGGGCCTTGAAATATTGTAAGAAGCCGCTGGCAATAGCTAGTTATAAATTACACCACATGTAAAAATATCAAAATAAAATTCAACAGCTTCAGTTATTAACTCCGTGAATGTATCTCCACGAATCAAATCCAATTTGCATGATTGAGTCTCTATTTGCAAGAAAAGGGAGTTTCGAAATCCGACCCGACCAAAATCGTGCCAATACAACTAAAGTAATTTGAACTTTACGCGGTTAGGAATAAGGGTATTAATTGAACGATTAAGCGGTACCAGAATGTATAATTAAGTGTGAGTATACGTGACTCTCCCATATGGCCCGACCGCCCTTGTCACACATTACCCCCATCCCGGCCGCTTAGCTCGCGTGCTAACTTATGCAAATTTAATTAATTAATTTCCAACCCCGAGCAACGCTTATCTGTATTCGGAACGCGAATATTTTCGCTTTTTTTTTAAATTCAGGTGAGAAATGTTGGCAAGGGACTATTAGCACGCGGTCGAATATAAATTCTATTGTTTGTAGACATTCAGCTACATTAAGACGAAAAATCCAATTATTTTTAAGGCTGCTTCAAAACTTGAATAGACGCTCAAGAGATTTTGGGTAAGATTAAAAGAAGGGGACATTTTAAGACTGAGTCAGATTATTATTTGAGTTTATATCTAAATAGAAGTAAAAAAGATAAAAGTACAGACGTCGAGGTCTTTCAGACTCACAAACAATAACATTTTATTTATATTCTCTATTGAAATAAGAAAATTGAATTACGTATTAATTCCGAGATTTTCCTGTAGAGTGTAGCAGAAGACTCCAAAAATGGAACAAATAAAACAACTTTGTAAAGATGAACAATTCTACTTTCAAGATAGGAAATTGGAAGTGTATTTCGCTTTTATTATTTAAGCGGGGATTTCCCTTGTAAACGGTACGGACGGCCGGTCACGGAAAAGTTAAATTAGACCCTCCCTCGTCCACCGAACTTGTTGTAATCATTTTGAGAATCATCAAATTTCATATTGCTAGAGAACAAAGCTAAATAATCTTTGAACATTATTTTAATGGGTTTAAACTCGTCGAGGAGCGTGTTTATAATTATTGTTTAATATTTAATGACCGTTTGATGCTATTACGACTATAAATTCAATTTCTACCGTGGAGTCTTTATATTTAGGCACCTTCATTTTTAAAATACAATGTATTTTAAACTTATACTAATGGACGTTATAGTAGGTAGGTACTATTATATACTCTGTAACATAACGCTACTCTGAGACGGTACTAAAGAAATAGCCATTAATTTTCCTTAACAAAGTAAATTAAACAATAAAAGACCAACACTTGGCTAAAAACGTATGTGGTATAAGCCAAAAAAAAAAGGGAAAAAAAAGTCAAATAATCACGTGCCACACATTATTACCAAATTAGCCATAGTGATTGAAATGGCAAAAACACAGAGGGCAACTGGAAGGCCGAACAGGTTCATTTAGGCGCCGCTAATTACACCTCGCCCGGCGCTAATCAACGGACTAATGGCTGACACGGCCCTACCTACCACCCTCGCTCCCTCCATCAAAGTGTTCCTTCTATAACCTGAATATTTTACTTATAAACGCGTGTAGGGCTTGCCGTTTTGGAAGGATTTTATTATCTTAGTCTTATTATATTAAATTAAAAGGTCCTTTTTAAAACTCATTAGAAACTACACCGTTAGTGGTGTAAATATTGTTGTCATAGCTCAACTGATCTCCAATAGATGGCGTCTTTTACAAAATAAATAAATTAGTCTAATTTTAAAAGACACATTTAATTTTGATTTTTCGTCATTAAAGGGAAAAGTATCTTTAAAATTGCGTATCAAACATTAATTTTGATACTGCAAAAAACACCTTTGAGAAATAATATATACCTAGGTAGAAATTAAGCTCTCACAGGTAGGTACATTAGAGCATACCACTCCTGGGATAAACGGCGTGATGATAGATAGATTTATAATGTGCTATTAAAGTATGGAGTCCACTTTTATGTTTATGCCATATTAAATTCTACTTTAGGCAAGCAGTTGTTCGCAACATGCGCCTAAAGTAATAAACATTTTGTTTATCGGCAACTTAATCTGAACGCGTCCATAAAACAGACGTAAACAGAAATTCAATATATATCGCTACATAATTGAACACAAAAACAATGTGTTCGCTAATTAGGTTGAAAAGAATGCGTTTCGAATTATTTTATTGGAACCTATACTGCAGTCACAAAAAAATGTGTTTTAGATTTTCCATCAAGTATTGCCTTTATAAAAGTTGGATTTGTTATATTTTATAGTTTATGTATTAGACCTTACTCTAAAACTTATTCTTTCTATATTATTTTATGGATTTATTAAATAATGAAGATTTTCTTTTTAGCTTGGTAAAAAAAATATTAATAAATTATTTGACACTGTTAAAGGGCGCAAATACATAACTGTATTTTTTTGCTTTGTGATAAGCTTTTGAAACGGTTTGGACACGATGAAAGATTGAAGGATGAAAGATTGACTAAAAATGTTTATATGGATGAAGTGAAAGGAAATGCTGGCAGAGAACGACCTAGACAAAACCTAGATGTACTTTTTGAACATATAAAAAATTTATTGATGGAAATATTAAACTACACACAATAAAGGTATGATGAATACAAAAGAAGCGAAAGAGGTATGTCAGGATCGTAGCAAACGGCATTCGATTGTCTGTGCCTACCCCTCTTGGGACGAAAGGCGTGATTATAGATAGATACGGTAAAAAGTAATGTCTTTATAGGATGTCCTTTTACCTTTGTAACATAACAATCCAATAAGCAGGTGCATCTTTTGATCTAACGGTAATTCAGAAACGCCTTTGTAAAATTTGTAAAAGTAATTTAGTAAAATTTGTTGAATAATAAATTAGTTACATTACATGCAACATGCAACCGAATACGTAAATAATTACTTCATTTTGACAAAAAAAAATTGGATGTGCTCCTCTTGTTTATGACGGCAGTATAATTAAGTCACTTTTATAATTTTCAAAATAATTGCGGATTTAATAAAGCGCTAAAAGCCGATTAGCTTTTTGACTCGAGTGCGAGGATTGAAACCGGGACCTCCAGTTTAAAGTATATAGTACTAAAAACACATTTGTGTGAATAGCACATGGAAAAAAACTTGTAAACCAGACTATCGTTCATAAGGTCAAAGACGTTACTAAATAAATACACTGGTTTCATTTACCGGTTTTACAGAGATATAGGTAGGTACAGCGGCAGGCGGCTTTTAACAAAAATAAACACTATAACATCTCCCCTTCCTTCGCCTTACTTAATTCAGTAACTTGAAGATTTTATGAAGTAAAAAAGCGGTAAGAAATTATATTATAAGTAGGGTGGCGTAAGTATCAAGATTTTGATGCAGTTTTCACTATTAGATAGATTGATTCACCGGCAAAGTTTACGAGTATTAAACATGGACCTAGCATGTTTAGGAGCTGAGCATTAACAGTATAAGTGAATCAAGTCGGGAAAAAAATTAGCCCCAGGGAGTTTTCATGACGTATGTTGTCTAATCCGAGAGATATAACAAAATGATGTAGGAATGAATTATGTAGAATAAAATGATCTACAAAAAAGTCCGCGGTAGCATATATCTATCTCTAATAGATAAGTGTTATAAGCGTAGTTGTAGTTATTCAAATTGTTGAAAACCCATATTACTAGTTACACGATATTTAAAGTACTTCCTAGATTTATTTTTCTGTCTGGCTGGATGTTAGTACAAAATTGGCTCCGAATCAGCTGAACGATTTTCTATGTCATTAGGTTTCGTAGATAGGTATTTTTATGAACTCGAGTGAAGCGTGAATCGACCGTGATCGCATCGAATTAGGCCTCAACCGAATCGAATTTCACAGTGATGCGGCAACGTCGATTGTACACAGACCGATCATATACCTCAAAACTCGTGACTACAACGTACGTGTTAATTACTAAGAGAAATCATCTATAATATAAAATTGAAATTGGATTTATAAGTTAAATGACCGCCTTTACAGATTATTTTCTGTAAATACAAGACAAATATGTAGTTATATGTATATTGGTTATCTATGTAAGTAGATACCTATAATAAGCGCAAATATTTTTGGGCTCTGGATATATTACGCGATAAATCTGCGACGTAATCGAAGAATGCGTTCTATATAATTTTATACTTTTTTATTAATAGATTGACATGAGGAGTGATGAATAAGAATAAAGGTGACGAAAGAAGTATGGCAGGATCTCAGGGTTCATAGTTAATGGCATTTAATTGGCTCTAGTCGGCTCTACCTACCCCTCTTGGGATAAAATATCTAATTATAATTATAAACCTAAAAGTAAGTGTAATTTGAAACAATTAACATTTTTTTCTGTGACTTTATATTTTTTTATATCCATAATTTGTATGGATATAAACTATTCCCAATTTCTCTGTAAATAATCCACCAGTGTCACTGTAATTTTTCAATTGGTTTTACTGAATAGAAAATATGGGTGGTAAGATAAAGGATTATTTTGCCCCTGTTTTCTCTTTGGTGATCTATCACAAAGCTCTTAATTTTTTTATAGCGTGTTTATTTGCAGAGAAATTGGGAATAGTTTATCGCAGAAAAATTATGGATATAGGAATAGGAGCCATAAATAGATATGAAATTCCGAATATAATTAAGAAATGGAAAACTTTATTTTATTTTAGTCATTTTTACGAGCGGAATGAGATGGACATTAGAATAATCTAACTCAACACCGCACAGGAAACAGTGAGTAACTTTCGTAAAGCCCATAAAGTCGACAGAGGTCGTCAACATCCGAATTCAGTGAGCATTTAATTACGGAGCATCATAAATATAAATAAATCCTCGTGAAACGGCGGCTGAATGAACAATTACCGTTTACTTTATGTTGTATCTTTTTAAAAAACTAACAAAGGATCGTAATTGGCCGCTTCGTGCATGCAAAAATACAGACTTGGTAAACCGTATTTAATTTCCGTAAGCTGCTCGAAGCCATTAGTCCAAAATAAATAAGCTCCAAGAAGGGCGTGAATTGGCTACGTCCCACTTCCTATCTCCCTTCCCTGAACATAGGGTTGCCATTTTTCTACCAATAATAAAGCGAAATTCTGTGAACCAGATCAAGTGTACATGTCATTCAAGAGAAGCGTGGCGTGCATCGACATTCAACAATGAAGACGGCATTTTACTTCGGTTGCCCCAATACCTTCTGTACCACAGTTTAGTATAGAAGTTCTGTGTTCGGTACGTTTTGATAGGCTGTTAGTTCAATTCCTCTAGTCAAGTCTAGATTTGTCTAAGAAAACGAAGATTCATTCTAAATTAGTTTGAGAAACCTTAGAAAAAATATGCAGTTACAAAAAAAAAGAAATTCAGGGGTTGCCTTACAGCTCCCGGGAACCGTTGCCGGCCCCAGGGTACCCAGCGGAAGACAAAGGCTTCCTCACTTAGCCGAAGATTTTTTTGAGGCTATACCTAACGATTGGCCAGCTCTGTTGAGGTATGTAGGTGGAAAAGCCTTTTTGTACGGTTTGTCGGATAATGTACATAGATTTTTTATTATAAAAACCCATTGGTACATGTGGGGATCGAACCCGCGACTTCTCAGTTGTGATTGTGAGCCGACGTTTTACCCACTCGACCACCGACGCCCCAAAGTTAGAAAAGGACAATAACTTTTTTCCATTGGCAACCCTGCACCTACATCAAGCGGATAAATTTGGAAAGTGGCAACAGAGGCGAGCAGATGGTGATTTATTATCGTGTTTTATAATAATTACCGAGTGGCCAGGCACGGAGCGGGCTTTGTTATGAACACCAATCTAATGGTACCCTCTCTCGTTACATTGTGTTTCGTATAAATAAAACGTTATTTTCATCTGAATGATGGACGATCCGAGTAACCTTATAATTGATGCCGCCTTGTAATAGCTCCACCAATTACTTGGTTAACGATAATAATAAAAATAACATATTTACTGAGTGGTGGAGGAGATTTGCGTGAGTTTGTTATCCAATAAAATGATCCTTAGGGAATGATTTAGAACCGCGACGCGACATCTTTCGTTCGACACGAAGAACAAAAACGACGGGTCCACGCCAATGGCCAGCCATTGTAAGCCCGGCCCGAGAATGTCGAATTACGAGTAGAACGAAAAGAACCGCCTATGTATTCTAACAATGATATCTATACTAATAATAAAGTTGGTTTGTATGTTTGAACGCGCTAATCTCTGGACCTCCAGTCGGATTTGAAGAAATATTTTTGCATTTGATAGCCCAATTCTTGAGGAAGGCTATATAACATCACGCTACGACCCAAAGGGGCGGAGCAGTAACTATTGACGCGGGGGCAACCGCAATGGTCCTCGAATTGTTCCGCGACATGATGTTCTAAAGACATCAAAATGATTATTCGACAATGAAATAAGTACAAGAATTATCATTAATAAAATACTGTCTTTAAATAATTCCCTACCTAGCCATCCATCTATGCCTCGGAAAGTACAATTAAAAATTATATCAGTACAATCCAACTCAATTGCCAATAAGGATAATGGCCTTCTGCTAATTAGTGGTTTAGAGGATTGTCTCGTGTAAATGATCCATTGGGAATAGGAACCAAAGGAATGCGTCGAACAAAAATGGACGTCAAAAACCCATTGCCTTTTTTACGGACAATTAAAATAAAGATAACTTTATCCAAAAAAAGAAGGCACAAGGTGTTTCCAAGCGAACAGAATCGCTAATTAACGAGTCACAAAAGGCGCGAAGCCGTATAACCGTTTTCCTCATTTATATCTCACGGGAGATTATTACCTATAAAATATTCCGCGACCGTATCAGCAGCTAATAAGCAAAATGTAATCAGTCGGGGCGAGCTCATCGACCACGAGTTAATGCGGCACATGAATAATTTAAATTTATTAATCACATACGCGCGGTCGTAAAACGGTGAAAGGGCGGTATTATGACCGCGCCGCCATGAAGAGCGTTATTGTGCCATCAAAATATACCTATTATAATTTTCTTCATTCTACACGAGGTGCGTGTCAAACTTTATCGCATATTCAGATATAAACGTGGTTAATTTACATTTATTTTTTCGTTTTATTAGCTTAATCGAATTGTATTAAGATGATGATGCTCCATTATGAAACATAGCCTTTAGTATTTTCATTTTATACACATTTATGTTGTTTGTTCCCCGCTCTTGTGTTTTTTTTCCATGAGAAGCAATAGGTATGCCATCATTTACAAGGCTAGTATACCATTAAGTACTATGTAATTATTATATTTTATTATGATTACTTAGCTCAGATTGAATTCATATACATAAATATAATATTTAATAAAAAACTGACATTTGAAATGCTTTTTTCTATTCTAATAAAAATAAGAAACCATTTAACACATTTTTAGCACGATTTTGTCAAGCAAGATCCGACTTTGGAGCCGAGTAAAACAATTTACATTAGTAACGGTAAAAACTGCAATCGAGTTTACATTAACTTAGATTGCTTTAAAAATAATCGGCTATATTATTAGCCGATATGCATCGCCGGATAGAAAATTGAAAAACCTAATTCCAACCACGAATGTATTTACATCAAATATCAAGGTAATTTTGAAATGAGTCGTGCATTGAAATAAAAATTCCAAATGCATGCCATTTTGTACAGAAATAAAGATAACATCAAAGCGGGCTTTGAGCAGGCAAAGTGACTTTGAAACCCAAATGAGATTAATGCATTTACCCTACCTATAGATTCTGGATACTGCATTATAAACTCAGCATTTACCCTCAGACTAATGAGATTTACGCAAGAATTTGTCAGATGCTTTATAAAAAGGTCAAAGAAGGTTAGGTACATAAAGAGTTTAGTTGAGGGCAATAATTTGGAAAGCTTCACCAGGCTGGACACTTGTATAGCCACAGGCGATCAGTGATGAGAACTGAGGAGGAACATTTTGGTACATTGAGGATAGAGGAGTGAAGTTTCTGGATATAAAATTGATGGACAAGGACTTACCTTCCATTTCATGCCATACGATGCCCTCTAACGTCACAGAAGAACCAGGCTCACATGGTCCCATGCAGTCGGGCTCCGTGATCGTGCCAACCGACGTACCCACGCATATGTCTGCTGTCTCCTGAAACAAAAACAAAACAGAGCTATAGAACTGAAATTTTCTAGTAGACCCAGGGTAAACAAGGTGGTTTGTAATGTGAAAAATGTGTAAAATAAAAATATTGGTTGTAAAAAGCTGTTGTCAAAGGCGCTTCGAAACTCATTTTATGCGAGAATATACAAAATGTATGCATTTACTTTTACGAGCCCCACCCCACAGTGAATCCATTGAAAATCACAGACACAATATTTTAATACAAATAAAACAACCAACGCAAAAATCACAGCCACTCCAAAAAATAAATATCGACAAAATCAACTCGGAGCGTACAAAACGCAAATGAAAATTTCATATTTACACGCGAAATTTAATGAAACGATGATACGTTAAACCAAATGAGTAGCAAACCATATTTCACGTATAATTGGAATGCACAAAGGGAATATGCGATGAAAATGAACTACTCGCTCAGATCGGTATAAATGGGGGGTTTGGGTTGTGGGAAAGAGGGGGTAGAGTTGGGGAGTTTAAATTGAAATGGGATTTGAGTTCACCTCGATTTTATTGCGGTTTCATTGTTACATGGCTTTGTTTCATCCTAACGTTCACTTCGCAGTGTCAGCTTCACAATAGCTAATTAATGTAATTAACCATTTAATATTACAACAGATATAGGAAGGGGTTTGTTTGTACAAATGAGGCTGTTTCGGACAATTCAAACACTAATCCATAGATTTAGATGAGCATTTGATGTGATGAAACAAGAATTTAAGAGGTAACGTGAAATTAAGTTTAATGATACCACGTCATGGTGACCTGATGACGATCGTCGAACACCTCATCCAAGATACAAAACACAACTCAGTAGTCAATAAACCCTACGGAACCCTAAACACACACATTTACAGATAAGCGAAAAGACAGACAGTGCTTTTACCGAATTACACAAAATGATATGACGTACAGAGTCGCGATAAAAAAAGAGCAAAAGTTTGGGAGGACAAAAATATCCAATAAAATATTGGAGAGGGTATTTTATCGCAGAGAGCGTTTGCTTTGCGTGTTCTCCGATGAGGCACGTAATATTGAGCGCTCGAGGGCCAATTCTGTTAATATGAAAAGTATCACAACAGTACCGCATCCGCAATGATCAATCAAAATAACGATAAAAAACTTAAACATCAACTCGAGGTGTGATGAATTTAAAGGAGGCGAAAGACTATGTCATTCGATTGTCTCTGCCTACCCCATCTGGAGACTAATTAAAGCAGCACCTTAACAATGCTGTTTTTGTCGACATTGCGAGCTTCTAAACTCATCTGACCGTAGCTTATGTTGTGGCGCTGTTTAAACTTTCCTAGCCATCCATCAGAAGCGTTGAATTCAGAAATACCCAGCTTTTCAGCAATTTTTTCAGCTTTTGCTTTTATAATAGGTTCAGTGATTTGCATATTGTTAATAAGCTGCTGCTGCAACCATAGAAGAATGGTTTGATCCAAATTTTCATATTTCGGCTTCCTTATTTTTTACTGCTACCCTTACCTAAAGCCCGTAGCACCTTTTCTTTGCACTTCCAAATGCTAGCAACAGTAGAGTCATCATCATCATCATCATCAAACTTTAAGATCCACTGCTGGATCATGGTCTCCCTCTAGGTCACCATTTTTAGTGGTGGTGCTCATTGAGAGGAATTGCCATAGGCCCCACGCTTGGCAGGCGGGTTGGTCACCGGACGCCGGCTTTACGTGCCCTCCGGAGCACGAGGAGTCGATTTAAGCACATATTCTTAAAGAAAATTGGTGCTTAGCATTTTGGCAAGGGGTAGGATTCGAACCCGGCACCTCCGGTTTCAAGTCCACCGTCCTACCAATTAGGCAAGAGTAGAGTGAACAAGACCAAAACGTCTGCTGACATTGCAAATTTTTCACCCTCTTCTATAACGCGAATTAAAGCAACTTTTTGGTTTACAGTAAAGATTTTTCTCTTACTGACCATGTTTACCGAACGAATGTTATTTTGTGACTGAATGAAAACCAATGTCTGCAATATGCACATACCTTATAACAACAAGCTGGAATATACATTGACAAAAGGCATGATGGGTACTATAATATAAACACAAAAGATGCACGTATTCGGTACAGACTGCATATTTAGATCTACCTTCATCCTAGGAAAATTACATTGAGCCATAGTAATTTTCGCTTGTAATAATATTTTTGTTCGATGCTCCGAATACACCACGCCTGAGTTACCAAATAAAACAGAATAGAACACCCCAGCCGTTTCAACATTTACAAATACTCCCGCTAAATCCAATTTTATCTCCCACCATTTCGCAGCCGGAGCATGACAATGTTACTATCATCTTTTATTACTTAGAATACTTACGGCGAGCTGTGTAAAAGCTCCACTAATGTGATACGGGGGCTCTTTGTGTGCCTTTTATATGCAGGCTTTAGTGTTAACTGTCTCTGTATCTATCATCACACCTTTTGTGGCAAGAGGGGTGAGCAGAGGCAATCTAAAGTAATTTCCTATAAGTATTGACATTCCTCTTTCGTGTTCTTAGTTTATATTAACACATCTCATTGTGGGTGCGTCGAGCATTCTTCATTAGTTTTACAAATTAGAAAGCGAAAAGTATTGTTTTGTTTCCGCTAGTACTGCTGACCAGTACCAGTACTTATGACTCTTATGGGTATGGATATGGTTAATTAAACTTCGAAATCCTTAGAAAGGAGCACGTCTAGCCGTTTCGAAGTACAAATCTTTTAGACACTGTTTTCTTTTCACATACAGGCATTACCTTCGACTTCTACATTTTACATATTTTACAACAAATTTACATTTCATCTTTTATCCAATATGACGATAGTTTATTGGATAAAAGAAGATTGGCTAAAGGGATAAAAAGTCAAAAATTAAATTCCCCTAATTTGTACTCAACCACGACACTATACATTTCGCCAAGAAAACACTCGGTATTGCATAAACCAAACTACCGCTCGAAGTTTAGCGAGCACTGTGATTAAATGAAGCTATTTACATTCAGCTTCCAACTCCCTCTACTAATGGCGTCAAATTGTACGGTACGACATCGCAGCATTCGCCTTACAAAACTTTAATAAAATTCAATGGCTTTGAGCCCCTTATCCTAGGAAAACTTATACACCATACAAAATGGGTCGATTTTGAAATAATAAAATTACTTGCTGTTACTTTGCTCGACACATGTGAAGCGTGACAAATGCAGACTTTATAATTTACAAGTTGGCAACACAAAGACAAAATATCAGTGGCAAATTACACACTCTTGTGTAGTTATTTGTGAAATGTTACTCCTGCGAAAACTACGTTTCAACTTACGAAAAAAATAATTTCACGCACACATTTTAAGCACACGCTTTTCAGCATATAGTTAAGAACTACAAATTACTTTACAAATTAATTTTGGCGTCAAGTAGGTAATATCAAGAGCATTAGTGGACATACACTTGTAATTGTTTCTTATTTTCTTTTAATATTTTAATCCTAATAATTTTTTTTTTTATTTTAGAGAATTTTTGAATATTTTGTATTATGTTTGAATTTAATTTATAAGTTTTTTTAAACTTTATATCTTTGTTTCTGGATCAGAATAGATACCCTAATATAATGGATGTTTTTGTGGCCAAATGTAATTATATTATATTATTTTAATCTATTAATCTGTTGTGCTGTGGATTTTTAATAAATAAATAAATACTCAATCTAAGAAGATGTTGATTTTGCGTAACTGTCAAAATATGACAAAGGAAAAAATAAGTCAGTTGAGATTTGATGAGATTTGCATTAGAAAGGAAACAAAGTGGAAAGTTTAATTAACAAGCTAATATAGCCTTCAAGGTGCCCTTCGAATTCTGCACTTGACAGTACACCTTGATGTAGTTTTGGTAAAAGGATGTCAGCTCTATTCTTTTATATATAAAACAAAATGGTTTTCAGTGCCTATCTATCAAGACTTTACTAAAACTGTTTAATGTTTGATCTCCCTCTATCATATTGAATGTCAGATTAGTTAGAGTAGATAAGTCTGTTGGTGACACCAAAGCATAAGTTTATAGATCCCGCAAACATGATTATTTGTGCACGGCATATTGGTATTAAGTCCTTTATGAGGTCCCAGCGAAACGTTACAAGTTTAAAGGGGTCTGAAGCGGGTATTGTGTAAAACTTTCGTTCGGCGCCACGTCAAACTTTGTGAACATGGCTCGAGTGCTTAATACTAGAGTCATAGTATAATAAATACTAACAGTATGGACATGACAAGATGTATATTTTAATGTATAATGTTTAAAATCTGTAAAATTATTTTTTACTTTGGTCATTTTTGGAGCCAGAGATACCAGTAACAAAGTTTTTGCCAGTCGTCCAAAGTAAAGCGAACAGTTGGTAATGCTATGTTTCACTTTTTTAACAGACAACAGTTATTTTTAGAAGAACTGCGCTTTGCTTGCCCTCCGAAACACGAGAAGTTGATTAAAGCACATATTGTCAAAGACAATTTGTGCTCAGCAATTTAACAGAGACTGAAAAATAGAGTTAACGCCCAACTTGTTATATTGAATATAGAACAAAAATATTTCTGAATCGAATAAATAAAGTTCGCAGTCCCCAGCACCTCGATTCAGAACTTGTGAAATTATATCTTTCTCTTTATAGCTGAGTTTTTGTCTATGTAGAGAGATTATTTCTACGCGAGTTTTGCTTGCACGGCAAGACAATAAAGCCAAAGTTAATAAGCGCAAGTTTAGAATCGAGATCGTACTGATTATTTATTATACTATGCTAGAGCGCTAGTTGACTGCAAACAGTAGGGTTGGTTTGCGAGACCCCCTCGCTTTTGCCGACTGGCGCATTATCTCAGTGAGCGGAAATGTACGCGAACAAATCTTTTTATGGCACGGATTTAAGTTTTAATTGAAATTTACATTTCGCCCTAAGTGCAGCTTTCTGCTTTGCACTTTGTGGACAATTTAATTTTTATATCTTTGAAGGAAAATTTACAAAGAAAAGACGTCAAATTAAGACGTACTTACGTCCACATCTAGAGAGTTGCCCATTGGATATTAAACAGAAGTCAAGCCTGTCGCTGCTATCACGCACGTGCCCCCCGAAGCACGAAAAGTCGATAAAAGCATTCATTTCTAAATTGGTGCTTGGGTTTTTTGGCAGGATGCAAGTTCATACGCTCTAATTTAAATGATTTAAAAAGATTTAGAAAAAATATACTGTATTGTATAAGAATATAATTCGAACATCTTTCACGTCAACACATTTCTAGTCCGCGAACAATAAAAAAAAATTATCAGCAATCTCGACTGAAATAAAATTAAGATTTCACTTAAATTCTCATTTAATGTGTTTTCGTACCAATCAATTTCAAGCATTTACGAGTACTGGAACAAAAGGCGGTAAAACTCCACTGTGTAACGAAGTTTTACGAACAGAAATAAAGAATTATCGAGATTAATTTTATGACTTAGTAAATGCGTGGAACTTGTTCACGTACTGAACACCTCTTACCCACAAACACAGCGTTATATAGTATCATGTTATCATTTAACAAAAAAGTATGATTGGTTTGGTTTATTTTGTTTTATATTAGGTATTAGGTATGTTTGTAACTTTAATTTTCCAAACAAACATTATATCAATTGTATCCTGTAGAATAATATATATATATTTTTCAATCTTGGAAATTTTCTTGTTTTTGCTAAAATATTCTTTAAATAATCGTATATAGGTGTTATCTGCCCTTTAAATACTAGTTTAGTTAAGCTAAAGTTTTCCATTAATAAATAAATAAATTGATCATTTTGTGTGATTACCCGAGCGAGGCATGCAATGGGGGATGATACTTGCTAAACATATAGGTATACATATTTTGTTACGCTCTATCCATGACGATTTTTTTCTATTCAAAATTCGTTCAGCCATTTCAGAAGAAAAATAAACAAAGGGACAAGTATTAATTGGTATATATTGGGGTAAATAGAAGAATCTTTCACTCCGGGGAACTAATTTGTAGTCAACAGACAGCGTCAACAAGCCGCAAAAGGAAATACTATCTCGAACACGGTTCGTTAAACTGGGAGAGCTTAATGACTTCTTTTAAGCTATTTTCTCATAGCTGACGTGGCACCGACATAATATAAGTTTTAGAAAGTTTCCCGGGTTTGAATCGAATCCAGTTAGAGCAAATTATTTCTATCAAAGTAAACATTTTTGAGATTATCGAAAACTGACTATAGAAAATGCGTGCACCTGCCACCTGTTCTGTTTAATACCTACCTATATGGCAATAAAAAGACAAAAATATAGTTTATAACACATTATTCCTATTTTCAGAATTTTTCAAGTAATTCGAAAAATTTTTTTTTTTAATCTACTAGATCATAAGGTTCCCAACCTTTTATGGACTACCACCCCCTTTACAAGAAAAAAAAATCCAACGCCCCCTATTTACATAATAGTTAATTATACCAATTTTACATGTCTGTCTATTAATAATCTCAAATTAAAAATGAATTCTCTCTCTCTCTAATCGTGCTCCTCGTGGTCGTGGCAGAGGGTCGTCATTATCAATTAATTAATAATACAAAAACATGTTATAATAAAAACATTTGCCCCATTTGCCTTTGGACCCGCTACCGCCTCCACAAAAAGCTCCAGCGCCCACTAGGGGGCGGTACTATGTCTAGATAATCTCCGAATTTTGGTACTTTTCCAAAAAATAAATTTCTCAATTGAGCACTTTTATCTACACACTAGCTGTTCACCCCTAATTCGCCATTAGGGTCCATACTAACTTCCAACCCCTATTATACCCCCTTTCCAAGGTCCATTCTAAATATCGTTGAAGAATTTTTGAAACATCCAACTTACAAACTTTACCTAGTTATAATATTAGTTAGAATCTACACTGTAGATTGTGAAACGGTCTCATTTTTACTTTGACCTTTCGATCTCAAAACACCTCAACAGAGTTTGCCACTGTTTATTTATCCTCAAAATAAGATCATTCTCTAAATGAGGACTATCTTTTATAGTTACCATCACAGAGCATGCAATCGCGTTGCAGACCAATAAAACGGGAGAGCGTAGGTATGTCATTAAAATAATTTGAGGAAACGCGAATCTTTAGTGCTCCCGTTTAGCGGTATTCCAGTGCCAAAAACCATAAATGCCTGGGCGGAGCCATCGTCGACCTGCACACGCATGTGGACGGTACATTAATTCCTTGCTATGCGGAATAAGCGACGACAAAGGAGAGAGTCGGTTGCCGATGCCGTCTAATGGCCCAGAACACATCACCGCGTTATGACAAGAACTTTGCCAAGTAATATAGAGATTTGGCAACTGTAATTGAAAAACCTGAAGAATTCGCGCCGTAACCATGCAAGGTATTTTGAAGTTCAATGATTATTCTACATAATTATTATAAAACAAAGTCTATGTCTGTCTTTGACCTTTTCACGCAAAAACTACTGAACGGATTTTGATGCGGTTTTCACTATTACATAGGTTGATCCACGAGGAAAGTTTACGAGTATTAAACAGAGACCTCTCCTGTTTAGGAGCTGAGCAATAACAGTATAAGTGAATCAAGTCGGAGAAAAGTTACCTCAAGTTTCATGGCGTATTCTGTCTAATCCTTCAGAGATATAACAAAATGATGTAGAAAATAATTGTGTAGAACAAAATGATCAACAAAAAAGTCCGTGGTAGCATATATTTATCTCTAATAGATATGTAGGTATTCATATTGTTGTAAACCCATATTGTAACAATGCAAAGCCTGGGGCAGGATCGCTAGTTCACCTATAATTTAGAGTAAGAACACTCACGCTGTAACGGCCGATCGAATGTGGATATATCAATATAGAAAAAGGAGCGATATATCCCAATATTCAACCAGCTAATTTTTAAAAGAGCAATAAAATATTTTGGATAGCCCTAAAATGTCGTCATTCAAATTAACCCCTGTCGGGTTGTGGGGTAGCCAGGATGGGTCGATGGGTATTGCAGGAAAACTCGTAGTAAACTTTCACCATTCGTTTATTGGTCGAATTAACAAGGAAGAACAAGCAGCAAAAGAACAACCAGTAAAAGCATCCGTAAGGAGCCAAGGAGAAGGAGCCGTAAGGAGCAAGGAGAAAGGAACCATCAAAGGAGCAAGGAGCGCACTGTAATAAAAATGAACTACACATTACTACAGGGCGTTAAGCTATTGAAGTAACACAATACAAAGTATGATAAAAATACTTACAATACTTATTTGCGCTCCTTTTATATTAACATAGATATTAGTTCTTGAATATTGATTCAATACATTTTATATAGTTATTTACTTAGTTGATAAAATAGAAATATAATAAATTTTACAATTGGCAGAGTACTGCCTAAGTCAACAGTTTGTGAAGGAATGAGTAAAATTTTAATTTAGGTTCCATACAATGTTCTATTGAATTAAAATGAACAATATCGTGTTCTAAAATCAAAATAAATGCTATTTATGATGGCCAGCTTGTAAGCGGCCAGGAAAATAAGGTCGTATCATCACACCCCTGCTGAAATTCGAACGAAATTAATTAAAAATAAAGCTCGCCGACATCACCCGGGGTCTGGGGTTGTCGTAATTAAAAGTGGGATGTAACTGAAACAAAATTGAAGTTTCAATTACAATAAAGGAAGAGCCGTGAGCTTTTAACGAGCTTTTAATCCGAGAATCACATTTAAACGATACCCGAAAAGATACAATTTTACACAAAACTCGGTCGGTAATTAAATTAACTCCACTTTTGACAAGCAAAAAATCTTATATCATGGCCTCTTCAGATATAAAACTACTATATAAATGAAACACAAGTGTCTATCTGTGATATTTTACTTAGTTTTGTAAAGAAAATTCATAAATTTTCATACTCTTTCGATACAAATTGTATGAATAATATAGTTAAAAATTTAGTTTCAAGAAAAATCAATTAACTTCTCTTATCTTGTAGGTTATTGGGTATTTTTTGGACAAAAAATATTTCATATTTAATGTACCTACTTTACTTATATAATACTTGACTGTCTACTACTGTTATTTTTCCTTAATATTTAAATAAATTTTTGGTAAAATAAATAATAAAATGACAATGGAATAAAGAAATAAACCTTCCCGTAGTTGTAATATATTGTAATCCCTCCTCCAACCCGTTTATAAATTCAAAGTTTTAATCCACAATAATAAATCTATATCCATTCCACATTAAAATCCGTTTACGAGTAAATATTAGTATGATTTTTATGTATTCTGGGCACTTTTGGTTTTAAAATCGTACAGAAAAAGATACAATTTAATAGGTAATTAAATTATCTTCACTTTTGGCAAACAGAAAATCCTAATTTACGGCACTTAGCTCCCGTTCCAAACGGGACAAATATAGCGCAGCGCGCCGTGGAAATTTATTCCCCGTAATGAAGACAGAGGTGGGGAGAGGGCATTTTCTATAGCATTAAATTAATAACGATCCTACACATCAAAGCTAATTTATTTTGGCCCCGGAGATATCTATTTCCGTATTCTTATTTATTGAAACGTATGCGAAATGTCTTTTAAAAATAGGGATACATTTTTACACGGTTGAAGCAGCTGCCTAATTACTTCTTTATAATATTAATATGATCACTGGAAAGTTACATAAAAATTCTGGACATTCTCAGTCAATAATTAAGTTAATAATAATTCTCAATAATTATAAAAACAGTTGCTTATGCTAAATTAAATGTGCTAAAATATAAATATGAAAGAGTTTTTGTTTGTTTGCACAGAGATAGCAAACATGGGCATGGACAGAAAAACTAATAACGTATGCCAAGAGAGGTAGTCGATAGCCTAACTAATTGGTAGGACGGTGGACTTGAAACCGGAAATATGTGCTTAATCGACTCCTCGTGCTTCGGAGGGCCTGCCAAGCATGGTGACTATGGCAATACCTCTCAATAAGCACCACTAAAATGGTGCGCTAGAGGGAGACCATGATCCAGCAGTGGACCTTAAAGGTTGATGATGATGCCAAGAAAAAAGATAAAATAAGATTAGAAGAAATAAAAAACACATTTAAAAACGCAAACAAGCCTGCAAGACTTTAAAATGGAAATGGACAGGACAATGCTAAGAGAGCCGAAGGAGAAATGGACAAAAATAATAACAGAGTGGTATCCCAGGAATGGTAAGAGAAATGGAGAACTTTAGAGGAGGCGTTTATCGAAGGACAAGCTGTTGATTGAAACCGATCGTCTCTATGATATATAAATAAAAATATGTATGTGTATTAAATTGCTTAACATACGGTCGTTAATAATAATTGTATATACTTATTAATTGTAAACATCGTAAAACAGTAATAAAGGCTCATTTTATAACCCGGGAATCCTTCGGAATAAGTTCTTAAATGACACTTCAAAAATGTCCACGCGCGAAGCATAGCATATCCACATATATATTGGTATTGATTTTAAAATCATTTAGGGCAATGAATAGAAAAATACATAATCACAAAATTGTATGACAGAAGACATGACACAACGTTGTGTTGTTTCCTTATAATTCCATCGATTCTAATTAAAATTAACAGAAAGACTACGTAACCCTACAAACAACATGTAGATCCATTTAACGTCATACTAAAGCGCTCAATTAAACCAAAGAAGTGTATAGCGGTTCATAATTATGTATCCGTGAACACTCGGTATCAGAAAGCTTCCCCCACGCACAACTCGAGAATGCTATTACAGTAATTACATTTCAAATTGGACTTGTCCTCTCTTTGCTGTGGAGAAAACCGGTCTTTATGTGTGTATATTCACGACTTTTATTACTTGAGGCGTGGCTAGAGACTTTAGCTAGCTATTGAACAGAACAGGCGGTGTGTCTGTCGCACTTAAGTTTCTTCATTTAGCTGATGGTAGGTATTGGGATTGAAAAGGATCTTAGAGGTACCTAATAAGTTGGTCTAGGCTAAATACCTACTTATTTAATTTAAAAAAACGCCTTTGTGGGGGTTCTAACCAACATTATAATATTATACTGTAAGTTTTCAGAATTGAGATCTTTTGGCTTCAGTAAGATACCGGACTCGCACAAATATTTAGAAAAAGCTTACTTCCGACTGCTGGTCCGATGTGCTACGCTGCAAAACATAAAGACGAGGTCAAAATAACTATGCTATAATGATCTTTGATAATGTTATTAATATCTCTACTAATCACATACCAAATAATAATAACTTCCTAAGACGAGAAGGCCAGATAAATCAGCAGAAAACGCTTTCTTGTGGTCATTATGTAAATCACGTATAATTAAATTTGGTAATATACAATTTCAGAATGAACTTCGTGTTAAGCTATTTGTTATCAAGATAAGATAAATGTCATTAATAATTATGAAACGAAAGAACTTAATGATACCAAATATATTATGAGACGGTTAGTCCGGTCAATGTGGGTTTATTTTTGTATGGAAACCCTGATAATAATAAAATTGTAATCCCCATTTTATAATATACTATAGATAACGGCTATCAAATAATCCAGGCGAAAAAATTAGTATCGTATAGATTTGATTACTTTGGTTAAGTCAACCTCAAAGAAGATGTTTGACACTGACATATACTACCTTTTTGACATTAAGATGTCACTAAAGCGATCAAATCTATATGTATACCAAAGATGTAGTATAGTCGCGCTGGCGCGTAAAGATACGCCTATGATAAAGCGAGACAGATAGACGAGACCGTTTTTTAATAACACTAACAGCCTGTAATTTTGCTCATTTTTGTATAATATTTTAAAGTATAATTTAGTGTTTAGTAGACGTGATTAATTATGGTTACGTGTGCAGTGTCTGGATGTAACTCGTCTAAGATGAAAAATCTACAGAATTACACATTTACACGTATTAATTATTTGGTTTCGTTCTAATCGCGACAATACCAATCTAGTAGATATAATGTAGTATGCTGGTTACTATTATATAGAGGTAAAGTCTGTAAGTCGCGGGGACTTCAAAAAATAAACAAGCTAACAAACAAACATAAACTCGTTTATTGTGAATAAATGTGTGGAAAAATAAAGCTATATTATTATATTATAAAGTTTGTAAGTTTCATATTTTTTGGGAGTTGGTAACACTGCTCACAACAAAGGTCGATTGAAGTGAAGGGCAAGTCGTGGGAAAACTTATAATCCCTCAAAGTAACTACTGAACCGATTCTAAAAACGTTTTCACTAATAGGAAGCTACATTATCCATAACCTATATGCTATATTTTAATTTGTTCGAAAATATTCACGGATATCTATTGCTCTATAAAACAACAGGGGAATATATGTATAATGTTGACCGGACTATATGTTAATCATTTCACCGATACATTAACATATTAGAATGATCGCTCATAAAATTGATTTTTTATTTATGTATTCAAATTTAGAGACGAGCCGTGAATAATAAAGAGATTTAATATCGGAGAAGCGATCAAAAACGCGAAAGAACAAAAAAGCAATAAAAAAAAGCAAATAAAAACTAAACCAGAATTTTAGAGCCAATTCTAAAATTGAAGAGGTTAATGGCGCTATAAAATGTGACTTTGGCAAGGAATCGTGGAATGTTTGTTTTCGACCTCCGAATGTAGTGTTTAATTTTATTTATTTTGGCATTTCGACCGTTAATTTTAATTAAGTTTCTTTTCTGCCTAATAACCCTAGTAGAACAACTGTTTAATTATAATGTATTTTGTTACTCTCTAATAAATCTGTCAGGAGACAAACATAATAGTATAGTTCAGAAGAAGACAGAAATTTAATGTTTACAAGCGACCCGAAAGATATTTTTAAGAAAATTAAATTATCCTAGATAAGTCGCGAATAAGTAAAAAGTTGCCTATTTTACTCTTAGACCCTCTTGCTATCACTGTGTGAAAAATTGCTCCGTTTTCAAACAATACCAACCAAAAAGTCAAATACCAAATACAGCAAAATGTGTCTCATTTCACTTACGTACATATTTTGGAAACTGGCAAAATAATGGATTATTTTTATTTGCATATTGCACATTAAAAATAAAATATTGAAAGTACGACCATGTTGACAAACCCACCCTGAGCAGATCCCGTACGGACTTTTTTTGATTTGGTTAAATACTTCCCAATTGATATCCTTAATTTAGGGTATATTTGCTTTTATTTGTTGAGGTAGGTACCTAATTATTTATTGACTGCATATACAATTTAAAACGATATCAATGTAATAACTCAAACCGGTTCCGGAAACTTATAGAAACACGACACAGTGCATTCGTTAATTATCAATAATGAGAACTTCTCGGACAAACTTGACTCATAGTCACATCAGCAGGCAACGTGGGTGGTATGGTTGGGGCTAAAACAGTAATCATTCCGGGGTCATGGTCCAACCAGTCGGGACTACAGTACAGGCCTTCATAACAGATTACTATTTAGGTATTAGCCCCAGTTATGGAGTATTGACAAATCCTCGAACTGCTAACATAAAATAAAGTCCCTCATTGTACCCATATATCATAATAGCCACGACTTGTATGGCGCCGCATACAACTTTGACTCAATAAATCTTGGTCGGATTATACTTTATCACTAGCGGTACATATATTTGACGAGCGTCTGTAACATTATATCTAACTAGCTTTGGCCTGGCTTCACTCGTGGAAGTATTTAAAATTTATCCAACTGCCCCTGTG
The DNA here is from genome assembly GCA_963924495.1 of Nemapogon koenigi. Taxonomy (NCBI): domain Eukaryota; kingdom Metazoa; phylum Arthropoda; class Insecta; order Lepidoptera; family Tineidae; genus Nemapogon; species Nemapogon koenigi. The sequence continues at coordinate 8,572,958 of OZ004646.1, forward strand.
CAAGAAAAAAATTAGGTCAAGTTTAACGTGCATGGAAGGACAAAAAAACACACTATACAATATTAATTAGGAATTACGATTGTAACCGGGCAAAGCCGGAAGGTTTGCATACAGAAAATCACCTCAAGTTGTTCCTCTGACTTTTCCCGTTTGCTTACTTTCAATATTTCTCGATTGTTTCGTTTTTTCTGTTCGTAAGCCACTGTACCGAATGACACGGAGTTCTTGCGCAGCCGCAAGGACCTTCGTAATGATTTATCACTTTTCATTTTGCACTGCACAAATTGATATTACTTTTCTATGTCAGTGTTTACCGGTCGCCTAACAAATTAAGACTGACATTAAAATGCGAATTACCAAATAAAGCAACAATAAGTGCTTAGCTTATGACTCATTAAGTATCCGATATCTAAGCAAGTACGGCACAAAAGAAATATTCCAAGAAAATAATTTCTCGGTAATTTCATTTGTCAAAATAGATGCAACGGCTCTTATGATGGTACAGGAAACTATAAATAAATGATACTAAACGCCAGTAGCAAATCTCAAATTCTAAATTAATCAGTCCGAATAGTATTGCAACAATCTGTGCCGCTCTGCTAATAGCCACATCAGCAGGCAACGTGGGTGTTATAATCATTCTAGGGTCATGGTCCAACCAGTTGGGACTACATGCATTCAGAACAATTCATCAAAAGTGATTCAGCCGTTTCAGAGCCTAATACTTTGGATAAACATTTAGACGACAGCCAAACTCCTAAAAACAGTTATGTACTGATGTATTAGACAAACCTTTAAACTGTTAACTACACTAATAAAATAAAGTCTCACATAGTCCTCCCACAGATCGCATAGTGATAAAAGTACAACCAGACTAATATAAAGAGCCACGACTTGTATGGCGCCGCATACAACTTTGAGTCAATAAATCTTGGTCGGATTATACTTTATCACTAGCGGTACATATATTTGACGAGCGTATGTCTATATGACTGCGCTAATCTCGAAAACCACTGAACGGATTCGGATATGGTTTTCACTGTTACGATCTGCGTTTCTCTAGAAAGATTCATGATTAAAAATTCGGCATGTAAAGAAAAACATGTAGGATAAAAGTGTGAACAAATAAATGATTTCCAACAAAAATCTGCTTTAACATATGTGTCTTAAGAAATTCACCCAAAGGATTTCCGGGATGAAAAGTAGCCTGTGTCACTCTCTGGTCCTCCAACTATTTCTGTGTCTCCGTTTTGGCGGACAGAAAAAACAAACAAACAAATACACTTTTACATTTATAATATTTTGTAACCGGGCAAAGCCGGAAGCTAGCATTTGCTTTACATACAAAATAAATCACCTTAAGTTGTTCCTCTGACTTTTCCCGGCTGCTTACATTCAATATTTCTTGATTGTTCTGTTTTTTCCGTTCGTAAGCCACTGTACCGTATGTCACAGAGTTCTTGCGCAGCCGCATGGACCTTCGTAATGATTTATCAGTTTTCATTTTGCACTGCACAAATTGATATTACTTTCCTATGTCAGTGTTTACAGGTCGCCTCACAAATTAAGACTGACGTTAAAATGCGAATTACCAAATAAAGTAATAATAAGTGCTTAGCTTATGATTCATTAAGTATCCGATATCTACGCGACAACGGTACAAAAGAAATATTCCAAGAAATCATTTCTCGGTAATTGCACTTAGTCAAAATAGATGCAAGCGCAGCGATACGTGCTTTTTAGAATTTAACACGTGCAAAATAAAAATAATCTTATTTATATAGTAATACAGTTTGTTATGTGTTTTCAAAAAATCTTGAATAAAGTTCAGTTTTTGACCGAAATTGTACTCAATTTTTTTTAACTCTTGACTGGAGTCTTCTGAAATGATTGTGATTTTTAGGGTTTCGTACATCCTATGAGAAAACGGAACCCATATAGCATCACTCTAGTGTCTGTCCGTCTGCCACAGTAATCTACTGAAGGAAAAAGGTTTCAACAATTTAATTTGGTACAATGTAGAGTTGATGACCCAATTACGGACGTACCTACTTATAGCGTAAATAATCGAATTTCGATTTTGGGAGAAAATTTAAAAGTAAAATAAAATGTTTCATGTGACATCAAATTAAATAAGAAATACAATTATTTTTTCAATTTTAAAATGCATAGATTTATTTTTATATTCAATATATATAGTATAATAATATACGAAAATTGAGCGTTTCCCCCTTATTTCCGAAACTACCGAGTTTAAAATTTTCGAAAAAAAAATAAGAAATAAGTATAGGGCACGCTCAATATTTACAGGAAAACCCTAAACGAAAATCCTATTTAAGTTGTCAGTGTTGTCATGGAACAAATGGTACCGAAACCTTCTCCACGTGAGTTCAACTCGCTCTTGGCCTCCTGTAACTTTTTAAATAAAATGAATACAATTCTGAAAAGTAATATTAGAAAATATAAAATTGACAGTATTGCAACATCTCTTCTCTTACAGTTGTCTCTGCGACGGAACCCTATTTGTATGCGTGGCCCGACATGCACTTGGCCGGTTTTTGTTGTCTCTACTAGAGACAACCGGCTCTCTAGTCACAGCCCCCTAGCCCCTTCCAAGATCCGTCTGTGTCGTCGACAACGTGTTATTTATCCTCCGCCCAAACGATCTTTACGAGCACAATATCGAGCCTCGATTTTTATCCCGCCTTAGGGAGAGATAAAGGGGCAGCTTACTCTACTTACGTTTTCCCTCTAATTTTTCCGGCACTTTCTTACTGAAAAAACTAGTTGAGCGGTATTTGTTTCGTTATTCGACTGAAGCCGGTTCCCAATCTATTTATCTTCTATACTAATAATAAAGCTGAACAGTTTGTTTGTTTTGCCAGTTTTACCATCGGATTTGAAACAATATTTTTGTATTTGATAGCCCAATTCTTGAATGCTATTAACATCACGCTATGACCCAAAGGAGCGAAGCAGTAACTATTAACGCGGGTGCAACCGCAAGGCTAAGCTAGTTTGTGAAAGTTTTTTCCTTTCTCGAGAAATGTAAATAAAATATGTGCTTTAATCGACTCGGTTATTCCTAGGCTACTTTTAATTAAGTTATATTACATATTTTAAAATATTAATGTAAACTTATAGCAATATTAAAACCGGATTATTTCAAATTCAAGACGATCAAACTAAATAAATTATCAAACTAAATTAAGATTATTAAAATGCGATATCGTGCCGATTCAATTTCGATCCTCACAAAACCAAGAATATTTCATGCGTTCTGGATCAGTCGCTTTACATCAGGCGATGGGCAAGTTTAAAACTTCATCCAAGCAACATACAATCATTATACCTACAAAGTATGAGGGGCTAATGAAACAGGACTATCAAAAGCTTAAATTATTTGTCGCGCGTCTCTGCCGTTGCCGCGGAATATTATTCCAAATTATATTTTTAATTGTGTAAACGCAAGCGAGAAACAAGAGAGAACCTCTTACAGTTAATTACTTCGCCTGAAATATGCCTTCAGAAAAGCTTTTTGAGGAATATTTTCTTCTTTTTTAGTCTTGTTTGAATTGAAAACTTTATTAATTTGACTCATTTTGATATTGAATTGAGGCACTCTATGTAAATTTATTCAGTTACTGTAGCTTTCAGACCCGGCTTCTTCGTGGATATTTTTAAAATGTGAAATAATAATTACCTGTCTAGAAGGATTTCCGGGATAAAAGTTACCTAAGTCTGTTTCTTGCGAGCCGCCAGTGAAGGAAGGACAAATAAACGCATTCTTCGCATTTTCGATTTTATGACAATGGTATTTTCATAATTGAGGATCCTGAATAGACCAAAATAAATAGTACTTTCAAAAAGAATTCATAGAAACAAACAAAGAATAGAGCAATCTGTTTCTAACTAAATTGTCTGTGCTGTCTAAATTGTATATTTTTATTGTCTTTTTTGTTCAATTATTGTTTCAAATACTTAGTAAAAATAATAAAGAGATCCGATCCGATTCTGAAAATTCTTTCACTAATAGGAAGCTAAAGCTACATTATCTCTGAGTGCTATAGGGTATATTTTATTTTGTTCGAAAATATACACGGGCGAAGCCGGGGGCGGAATGCTATTATCCTATAAATAACAATTCAATAATAAAAAAGAGTCAATGAAATTAGAAAATTATTATTTATAACTTACACACATAAAGTTTATTGAATAAAAGCAATTTTCAACAAGCCATTGCTTTAGTCTATTTCTGAATAAATTACGTGGCAAATCCTTAAATACGTTTGGTAAATCATTATATATTTTTATATCATATTTGTAGGGAATTATTTTGCAACCTATGATAACCTGTAGGGAGGCATGTGTAAATAGGTTTTATATTTAGATTCCTTCACGGGTTGCCTTACAGCTCCCGAAACCGTGTTACGGTTCCAGGGTACCCAGCGCGAAGATCAAGTCTCCCTCCATCTGTTTCAAACAAATTCATGTCACACTTAACAAATAAATCATGTTAATTATTACTTTACAAATCGTCATAGGTCAGATTTACACAAAACATCCATTTATATAATCGTGAAAATCTCAACAAAATAAGTTCAATAGTTATGGAAAACTCAGACACAAACACAAACTATAGGTCGAGTTATGTTTTTGAATAGCGTATTGAAAATGTAGGTACTTTTGGCGTACCACAATGTATCCGAGTACAAACGAGCCGGCCATTGTATTGAAATATCACAACTCCCTCATTAAAAGCAAGTTTCACTTTGCCTTTTGTGCTATTATTGCACATCCATTGTGTTTACTTTATGATGACTGAATATTAATCAATAAACTATTAATTATGCATTTAAAGGATTTAATGCTACCTTCATATTAAATCATATTTTTCAAATCGTTTTGAGTGAAACCTAAAGCTCTTACAAATACAGAAAAAATTACATGTTATAATTGATCATATTTCATATTAATCTGTTAATCATATAACATGTTTTAAGAAACTTTGCTCGATAGAAAAAAATTGCAAAGTAGCCTCTGAAAATAGTCTCCTTTCCAAATTTCTCAGTAGTACATGAAGTATTGTTTATTAAATTAAGTTCAAATGTGTATCATCTATTTAGTAAGTAAGATGTTAATTTAGATTTTCAATAAAGCTACTCCTTTAATTTAAATAAATTATTTTTGATTTGTCACTTAGGACGTTTGTTCCAAGCACTTTCCGTGCGCCTCTTCTCTTTCGTTTCTATTCAATGCGAAAGAGAGAGATTCAGCGGAGAGACCAATCGATCACGTAGCGCTAGAGTATCGTATGCAGCTAGGCCACGCCCCTCAAACTATGATTTTATTTGAATGTATCATTTAATATGCCATTATAATAAATGACCTTTGATATGACTAGAACTTTGATCACTAAAAAACGGTTTTCACTATTAGATAGGTTAAATCACCGGTAAGGTTTACTAGTATTAAACATGGACCTATCATGCTTAGGAGCTGAGCATTTACAGTATAAGTGAATCAAGTCGGGGGAAAAAGTTAGCTTCAGCGAGTTTTCATTGAGTATATTGTCTAATACGTCAGAGATATAATAAAATGATGTAGGAAAGAATTATGTAGAATAAAATGATGTACAAAAAAGTCCGTGGTAGCATATATCTATATCTAATAGATAAGTAGTTATAAGTTATAGTTGTATAGGTATTCAAATTGTTGTAAACCCATATTGTACCAGAGCGAAGTCGGGGGCGTGGTCGCTAGAGGAAAGATTTGTATTTTTGTATGTTTGTGTGTATGTTTGTAATGAATAAACTCAAATACTACTGTGCCGATTTCAAAAATTCTTTCACCATTGGAAAGCTACATTCACCTTGAGTTTGAGTGACATAGGCTATATTCTATTTAAAAAAAAATTAGGGATCCTTACTAAAACTCCAATAATGTAACCCAAGGTGTAAAAAAATTACCTAAGAAATTCCTTAAATCGCGTGCGCTGCGAAAACTATTGATGATATAGAGGTAGTGGTAGAGGGTAGGGGTAGGTGGTAGGAGTAGAAGTAGGGGTAGCGGTAGTTGGGTAGGAGTAGGGATAAGGGTAGGGGTAGGGGTAGGTATAGGGTATTTTTTATTTTGTTCGTAAATATCCACGGGCGAAGCCGGGGGCGGAATGCTAGTAGTATATAAAATCAATTTAAAATGTGTATTTAGGTGTTTGTTTGTCCTTCTTTCACATCAAAACTAACAAACGGTGGCACAATAGTGGCTTCGGGAAAATTGTTATTGAAATCTTTGACAAGTCTCTAGTTTCCTAGCAATAAAAAGGGAAAATAAAAAACACCCGCATCAACAAGCATTCATAAGGCAAAAGAGGTGTGCCACAGTAGTAAGGCGTGGGCATTTGTATTTCGTATTGTACTAAAACGTTGTGAATCAACGTCCTAAGTGATGGAATCCGTCAAGGAGATCTCAAGCTCTCTCAAGGGGACGAGACAGATTGATCGTTTCATTGTAACATACTCCAATCAAGGTATAAGTATCGAGATATCGATATGAAATAAAAAACCACTTTCAATACTCATTATAATCTTTGAAAGTTTCACGATTTTTTTATGCTTTGGTATCGTGCAATATCCCACTTATAATTTCTGCCCCGGCTTCGCCCGTGGAATTTGATAAATGTGACAAAAAATTTATCAGAAGGATTTCCGGGATAAAAATAGCCTATAGATGCCACGTCCGGCATCTCTCTGTGCAAAAAATTAAGTTAACACGTTGCTCTGTTTTGACGTGAAAGAAAGACAAACAAACAAACAAACACTTCAATTTTATTTATTACTAGCTTTCCGCCCCCGGCTTTGCATGTATTGAGGTTATTTTAGAACAAAATAAAATATAGCCTATAGCACTCAGGGATAATGTAGCTTCCTATTAGTGAAAGAATTTTCAGAATCGGATCTGTGTTTCAGAGATTACCCCCTACATCCAAACTTAAAAACTTCACCTCTTTATAACATTAGTAGAAAAAAAATTGTACAGACATATGCACTGAAAAGTATGCTTTCCGAAAGTCACTATTAAAAAAAGCTTCAAGCGTGCCCATAGTTTGATTTTCTCCAGGATCCCATCATCAGATCCTGACCTGATGACCATGGGACCACCTGGAAAGTATACCCTTTCAAACAAAAAAAAATTCCATTCGGTCCAGGCGTCTTCAAGTAATTGGGGAACATAAATAAAAAAAAAAGAATCCGACGAATTGAGAACCCCGACGAATTGAGAATCAACCTCTTTTTTTGAAGTCTGTTACAAATATTATAATAATGTTGTTCAAAGTAAGAGGTATAACAACAGGTACCTATCATATCTAAAGAATTAGTCTTGCAGACAATTTAACTTTACAAATTGAAATTTCTCATTAGTCCTCCGCAAAGTTCTAAAGCATTGTTCTTTACAAAATGTCAATAACCGTGAAGAGGGTTGCGGCGCCCATACATCCCTAACTCTAAAACCCATTTACACAGAGATACGTTACCTTACAGAATAGATAAATGGATAAATAAATTAAGGCACTACGATATTAGTACCTACCATACTTTTTGGCAATTTTTATGCTCAGAATACAGAATAAATATTGATGTTTAAACTGAGGCTAAAAATATAACACTAAAATAATGTATCCGGCAGAATCCGGCTGTTGTATTTCTTGATAAATTAAAAGATAACATAAAAAAAATTTAAGAAATTATTTCAAAATCGCGTATTTTTTGACACATTATGCTTAATATACTATTCAGTGAGCATGTTCTGGTTTGTTCTGTGTATTCTGAGTTTTGATGCCTTTTTGTCTATTTGAAGTTTTAGTTTTTTTTTTTTCTAAAGATAACTTTGATCCAGAAACAAAGACTAATTACTAATTACAATTTAATTATAAAAACAATTGATTGTATTTGTATCAATTAATGCTCGGAATACAATAGATCATTAGACTTAGTATCATTTATTCAAGCAAAAACTGCATCATCCATAGCATTTTTCTAACATGAAAAGGAAAAGAAAGATTTGATTAGGTAAACTGCTAAATCCCAATAAACCACGGCCTACCCAAACATAATTTATTAATTACATACTTACTAGTTTTTTTTTTATTTTTCATATTTATGTGTCATAAGAATAATCTGTCACTTTCCAGTCTTCCAGCTATCTATATGCAAAAACACCTCAATCTGTTGCTCTGTTTTGTCATAAAAGAAGGTCAAACAAACAACAACACTTTTGTTTTTAGGGTTCCGTACCCAAAGGGTAAAAACGGAAAGCCTCCGCTGTCCGTCCGTCTACTGTCTACTATAGACAGTTGACATTTTCATAGATGCTGTATTTCTGTTGCTGCTATAACAACAAATACTAAAAAACAGAATAAAATAAATATTTAAGGGGGCTCCCATACAACAAACGTGATTTTTTTTTACCGTTTTTTATAGATAATGGTGTCCGACTCGCACTTGGCCGGTTTTTTTTAATATTAGTTAGGATTTATTTATTTATTTATTTATTAAGGAGAAATAACAGTAGTAGGATAGGATAGGATAGACATATCTACTTAGCCATCCTAATGATACCAAAACCTATTAAGACGGGCGTAGTCAAGGGGAGCCCGTGTAAACATATAACAAACTCACATGCACCGTGCTAACTAGCATGAATAAAACATGGCACGAACAAACGAACGATTAATGTTGTAAAGATGGAACATATCACAAGTCGCAAGTCGCAGAAATAATCATAATGGAACAGTTGCTATTTTTTGTCGCAGTAGCTGCGATTTTCCCACGCGCCTGTGAAGTTGTTATCAAATTACCATTTTTATAAAGGTCTAAACGTTTTCTTAAGTAGTTTCCTGAAAAACTTTATTTACGTTTTTAGTCATTTAAAAACAATTACATAGTTGTACTTTTTTCATAATTCCTGAAAATCCTGATTTGTTTTAAGGTTGTCAATTATGGACCTAGACAAACTATGGGAATTGTATGTTTCATTTAAAATAATAACCAATGGTATGTAAAGAAAACGAAAGAAAATAAGCCATACCATAGATTCTTTAGAGCTTTTCGGTCAGTCTAGTTCAGCGGGTTTGGAGCAAAATCTCTGTTTTAGCATCATGATATGATTTTAAAATAGCAATGTTTTCCAACATTATTTAAAAGTTAACAAGGTTTGCGCACTCCGCGCCTCACAAACAGAAACGACTTCCTCCGCCACAGAAAATGTTACAAGAAATTCCTAACAATCTTCTGTTATGAGAGGAAACATTTTTAATATACTTTTACATTGAACTCGCAGAGATTCCCGAGAAATGTCTGCCTGCGGAAAATTAAGAAATAACCGTGCGGCGTTTCTTTCAGAAGTATAAGCATTTCTTCGAATAACACGAATAGTCGTTCGGTTTTATGTTATTATTACATTTTCTCGAGCTTTTAGAGTGGTTCTAAAACGGAATTATTTATACAATTTTGTCACAAACGGTATTTCATTATAATAATGTTATTTAGTGATATACTGGGTATCTTTTCAAAATTAATCTTCTGTCTGACTGTCCCAATCTTTGTCTACGAAACGGATAAATATATTTTTATTAAACTTTCAGGTATCATAGTGAGTAATTAAGAGAGGGTTCCGTATTACATTTAATAAATAAAAATTAAATGCTGTTCGTTGGTAAGTAAGCGCATCACTTGAGAACGGCTGGACCGATTTTTTTTTAATGTTCGTAATTTAATAGTATGAATAAAGCTATTATGGATGGAAAAATTGGAAAAGTTGCTCTGAAAATCCCGGAAAAACCGAAAGTGCTTGTTTATATGGGATTTCTGTATCAAAAACTACTGGACGGATTTTGATGAAACTTTACCATGTTATAGCTTATACATCAGAATAGCACATAGGCTATAATAGAAAAAAAAGTCCGCGGTAGCATTCCATATTGTACCCGTGCGTAACCGGGGGCGGGGTCACTAGAGTCACTAGTAATAATACATGTATTGCACACATGGGATCGGTTGAGAAAATATATTAATATCAAATTAATACGGGAGAAACCGTCGGCTACATCTCCTAGCTACTGGCTCAGATAAGTCAATATAGTACCCAAGTACCTATATATTTATGCTATTCAGAGCTACTAAAGTCAAACACATACTCGTAAAATATTGCAAGAGTTTTATGTACAAATTCCCATTCAAAGTAGGCCATAAAATGTCTTATATGCATAGAATTTCAACATTTTAGTATATTATTGTGTGCCTACTGCACTATAAACTAAAGAAATTCGCAGAAAAACTGCGAAACATGTTCTTTACTGCGCTTGTAATAAATACAGTAGATTAGATCCGTGTCAACGGCTTCCGACGCGCCTCGCGTTTCCTTTAAACAGTGACGTTTTTATGGCATGAACTCAATGTGAAAAACTACACATATGTAACTTTTACATCTATGGTGTAGCCAGACAAGGGTTAAAGATTTTCGGGTCAAAATGCAAACAAAAGTTTAACAAAAATCTTAGCTATATACCTAATCAAGCAACAATTTTTACCTTCTTTATCCTAGGTTAGGTACCTACCCTACTTGTGAAGAAGCACAATTGACTTTTCGTGCTTTGGAGAGCACAAAAAGCAATTAAAAATAAGTCGTCAAAATCTGTACATATTTCATCGAGATTTTACGAAAAATTGCCTTAAAATCAGTTTTTTTTCCAAAATTCCAGAAAATCCAGTGAAAAAATTTTCATGAAAAAAAATTGGGAAGAATTATCTGTCGAATAAAAAAGAAATCATCAATATCAATCAGTACATACACGAAAAAAACGGTCCGAATTGAAAACCAGATCCCGAAGAACCAAGCACAGCGGGAAAAAGTTAGTCCGTAAGAGCCAGTGTGGATATTATTATACATACGATAATAGGATTAGAGAAGCCCTCCTAAATACAGTACGAAGCTAATTTACAAACTTGCACTCAGCGGTCTCTTATAGGCCACTTTGTGTCTGTTACCTACATATAAGTAGTATTAGCGATCCATCCCGGCTTCGCCCGGTTACATTTAGCTTTGTGACGTCACATCTAAAGTATAATTGCAAAATACACAATTGTGACAAAGGTGGGCGGGGTGGGAGAGGGTCTCAAAAATGTGTGCCCAATTTTCTCCAAAACCATGCTAAATGCATTTTTATTCTGGTTTTCATGTTCAGATAGAAGTTATAGAAGGTTTAAAAGGGGTATAAAAAATTATCCTGTCACTTATAGGAACTGAGCAGAATAAAGCGACATGGAAATGCCTAATCCGCCAGATATAACAACATAATGTAGGAAAGAATTGTGTAGAATTAAATTATAAAGTAGAATAATTTAAATTACACATTTGTGTACAAATTATTTCAAAACTAAATATTTAGGCGTGTGAAGCCAGATCGTTTCTTCAGTCATGCAAGAGTCGTCAACAATTTACGACAATATAAAAAGATAATAGATCAAGTTGATCGCAGTCCGACAACAAACGAGAGGCACTTCCGCAATAAAACAATATTCTGTCGTTCGCGTTAAATAAATGGACGCTCTTCTAGCATGCTAATGTCTTCGTGAATCATTTTTTTCCTTTCTTCACGGGTTGCCTTACAGTTCCAGGGTACCCAACGGAAGACCAATGGTATTTGTGAGGCTATACCCAACGAGTGGCCAGTTCTGTTGAGGTATATTTAAATGGAAAATATCTTTTTAGTTAAAAAAACCCATTGGTATGGGTACATGGCCGGGATCCGGGATCGAGCCCGTGATTTATTAATCATCTTTAGTATATATCTACCAATATAAATGATAAGCTAAGCACCAAGTGTGTTTGTGTATAAAAATTTCAATGTAGTATCATAGATTAAAAAATAATTAAAAAAACCTATAAATTATAGCAAATCCTTATTTCGTCACCTTCTCAGATACATTTGGCGTGTCTTTTGCTAAATAATCTTAGTGTCAGACCAATATAAACTGTCCTTTAACGACGAGACACAAGATTTATGTGTCTAACATTAAATAACATGAGTTTACATTCACATAAATATTTTCGATATAAGCTATAAATCTTAAAACTTGCTTGTTTGTGCATTCAATAAAAGGCGCTTTCGAATAGAACATAATATAATGTGTATCCACGCCTGAATACATTCTTTATATTCTATTTTTTGTGTTATGGTTCCATCAGGGTTTTGAAGATTCCGCCAATGTCAAGTATTATAGACGTTATAGCTAGATTAAATAATAAAGCCACATAAAGGTAATTGAGATTTTCCTGCCGACTGTGATATGTCTTATTAATCACAGACTAATCACAACTATCACAGCGCGGACGGGATTCTGGATTCCCTATGTCATGACGGTACACATCGATACGGGTGTCCCGGGTTCAAATCTCACTAGTGCCGAAAATGCTAAGCACCAATTTTGTGCATTAATTGACTTCTCGTGCTTCGAGGGGCACGTAAAGCAAGGTCCGTCAATAGGTGCAGCAAAAGACGTACCATCTGTTCTTTGGCAAAAAGTGGACACTGTTACTGGTGTCTCTAATCACACCGCAAGGCATAAAGGCCACGAAGATGTGTTCGTGTTCAATAAATTGCATTTCTCAGGAGCAAAAGCCACAGGGATTATTTCTTTTCTTTGTTCTATTTCAAAGTGGGTGAAACCGCAGGCCAAAGCTAGTAAATGTCATATTTCTACTAAAGCACATATCTATACTAATAATAAAGCTGAATGTTTGAACGCGCTAATCTCTGGAACTACCAGACGGATTTGATTTTTTTGCATTTGATAGCCCAATTTTTGAGGAAGGTTATAGGCAAGCAAGGCAAAGCTTATAGTTAAGGTGGTTCGTTTTCCATACAAAAATGTAATTAAGATAAACTAATTAACAAATCAGTAAAAATGTCTAAATATGGGCTTACTTAACTATTTTCGGCTTTTATGTTGCGCCAAATCAATAAAAAATAACTTTTTTATAATAGAAATAATTAATATTAAACATAATTCTGTTTAGACAAAATACGCATAAAAAGAATTATGTTTAATATTAATTATTTCTATTATAAAAAAGTATTTTTTTATTGATTTCGCGCAACATAAAAGCCGAAAATAGTTTAAGTAAGCACATATTTAGACATTTTTACTGTTTAGTTTTCGCATGGAAAACGAACCACCTTAAATACAAGTAAAATCTACGATAAGTGAAATCGTCCAGTCTTTTGATCGAATTATAATATGGATGCTCATCTCTTCCTCCATCCTTTGCTCCCTTTCTAATTTAAAAAAAACCATTAATGACTGTGGCGGTTCATCGAAAGATGGCGCCACTGTTTCAATACTGAAACCTGTATCGCGCTTGTGAAAAGCTTGCATATATACAATGCGTCGATGGTCGAGTGGGTAAAACGTCAGCTCACAACTGGGTACCCTGGGTCGGCAACGGTTTCCGGTTTCTGTAAGGGGGGGTAAGGGGGAGAACGGAATAAGATCTATCCGACCCCAAATGTCATCCTCACCTGCAAGCTTGGTACCCTCTGCTAGACAACAAACGAGGCTCTGGCGACCGAGCAATGGCGGTATAACCATACACCTAGCTAGGCAACTGGCTGGAAGAGGCTACAGCCAGCCTGAAGACCTAAATAGTCTCAAAATTTCTGGTGCAGAAGGCCCTTGCCTTGGAAACCACTGCACTATTTTTCCCAAGAAAGATAACCATGGCGAGTCAATTCAAGGTGCGTCGCGCTGTGAACCGCCATGAATGATTGACCACGACTGCTCTGTCATGAGTACCACGACTAACAACTTTTCAGCGACACGCGTTGGGGGAGTATTCCCTTTTTGGTGTGTGTTACTATTTCTGTAAGACAATTTATATTGTGTTTTCTGTAAACAGTATCGCAGAAATTGTAATTTCGTTCACACAGCTTGAATGGTAGAAATGAGAAATTCAGCGATTCGTATTCAGGTTGCGACCGTAGTGTTATTTTCCTTATCTTTTGTAAAGGTGAGGTAGGTATATGATTTGCATAACAGTTTCTGAGCGGTGTAAGGGCCCTAGCTTGTTATTTTTGTCCACAAAGGAACTTTTTACAATTTTATGGCCACTCTCTGGTCTTTGTTTGTAATGCTGTGTCAAGTCGTTTAGTCTTTGCAGTTGAAAAGGTCTTAATTGTTCAACATTTTAAACGAAATTCCATGTGAAAGTTGTTCATTTTGTGAAACTTCTACAGATATGTTAGGTATCATTGCAAACGTGTGTTTGTTTGTTTATGCCACAACAGAGCGACGGATCGACGTCTTTTTTTGCACAGATATAGCTGGAGACCGGAAAGTCACATACATAAGTTTTTACTGTACTCATAGAACCAACAAATTTTTGAGCTCTGGTTTAGGAAAAATTTTGCCCAGTTCACTTTTTGATACCTCCACTATTTATACCTCTACGTAAAACATGCGTGTTGTTATGTAGTTAATAACGAAGCAATCAATACTTTTCTTTCTAAGATTAGCGTCCAAAGTAGGCCATGAAAGTCAACATAAATGAAGTTGTTTTAGTTCATTATTCACTTACAGAAACAATAGCTCGTAAAATAATAACTGTGAGGGCATTAAGCACATAGAAAAGGCAATCGTCAGTATTTCACACATAAAAATCTGTATATTTTTATAAATATTTGACTTTTCAACGCTCGCCTATATTGATTGAAACGTTTCTAGAGCGTGTCGATGTTATTAAATCCCATATAATGTCCGCTCGTAAATGTTTTATTGGTTCTCGATAACGCGGACTACAGGTTCGATTCCAGGACAGGACAATAACTATTGGCGTCACATCACTGAGAAATAGAAGGAATATGTTAGATCTTATTTTTATTTCCAAATTACTCAAGGGCCAAACCGATTGTTCTCAACTCCTAGAACTGATTTTCTTTAGAGCCCCCACAAGTCGCAACCAATTTACACCTTTGGTACGGTTGCGACGGACGGTTTTGGGATCCACCTCTCTAATTTCCCGCTTTTGTAAAGATAATCAACACGAGCAGTACATAAATTAGCACCATAAGAAAATGAATTATTAAAAAAATCACCCATAAAGGCCACATCTGTCGACAGACCTTTTTTAAATAAATAAATTAAATATATAAAATTTAGTAAAATATTATGAACGAGTAAAGAAAGGTAAAATGTTACAACTAACTTGTACAAATTATAATGAAGCTATATTTTAATTTAACGGAATTTAGCTAACTCCAGCGTTTTCAAAGTTCAGTTTTTATAATTATTAATACGCACCATTTACATTACGGAGTAGCCAGAGACACCGTAACAAAATAACACTGTGTACTCAGCAACTGAGGCAGGATTGTTAATATTTGTTAGAAATTAAAACAGAAAAACATTTTAAATTAAAAATAACGTTTTACAAGGACACAAACGTAGCGCAAACCTAAAACCGTCTCGCCAGATTATACTTATTCATTATCACAATTTGCGTCCGAGCGAGTAATTAAGAGTCCATTTTTGCGACGGTAGCGGATCTAAAAAACCATCCCGTGGGGAAAGTCAAAGGCAAAATAATTAAGAGTCCCCAGCCCCTCTGTTAAAAGAAAATTGTTGGGAGAAGTTGAGATCAAAGTAACATCCGCGAAGGGGAACATGGTAACTACTTGGTACTCTGTTACAGTATGAGCTGCCTACCAAACATTTCAACGTCGATGAGGCATTTTAAGAATGTGAAACTTTTCTCTCGTATCGTATGTAATAGAAGGAATGTCGATTGTAGAGATCGTTAACTTCGTCATGTTTTGGACAATTAGATCAAAACTTTAAGTTTATCGATTCGGTTCAATTATTTACACCTCTCACATATCGTGAAACACACTCTAGCATACTAATTGGGTATTATGTATGTATGTATGTATTGATTGGCGATATTTCTAAAACTGTGCAGTTGCCGGAATGCTCCAAACAAAAGGATAAACAAAAAAAAGTTTAAAATAGTATTAAATTATTTCCTTTTTTTTCTTTCTTCACGGGTTGCCTTACAGCTCCCAAAACCGTGTGTTACGGTACGAGGGTACCCAGCGGAAGATCAAGTCTCCCTCGTTTAGCCGAAGATATTTTTGATAATATACTTGTGGCCAGTTCTGTTGAGGTCATCGATGTGTTGAGGTATATTTAGATGGAAAAGCCTCTAAGTGTGGTTTGTGGTATATGTACATAAGCTTTTAATTAAAAACCCATTGGTACATGGCCGGGATCCGGGATCGAACCCGTGGTCTGCCTAGTTAATACCAAACGTCTTAACCACTTGGCCACCGACGCACATTGTTTTTACTATTTTTTAAATTGGGTCGCGACATCATATACCCTGTAACTGTCATCATGCCATGGCAAAGCTTCGGGTCGTAAACTTTCCATGCGTAAATAGTTAAAATTATTCTTGAAATTATCATAACGATTGCACAAAAAGTTCAAATCAAATGCAAACGATGCAGAATAAAACGGCCCTCGCATCGTTAGACATTGTGTTAGTAGAAGCAAATTTATTAAAATTCAACATGTTTAACGGGCTGTCTCAATTACCGATACGCACGCGAGCACTAGAATGTGCAAGTTCTTTTTTTATGTAGTTACTGATACAGAAGAAAGAGGTTATCGATATATTTACAACGTTTACTTCAAATGTAGACGTTTAAAAGGCCATCAAGTAATTATTTTTTAATTCTTTCAACCAATTCAATACACCTTCGTGTTGATTAAGTAACCTATATAGATTCGCCATAACAAAATACCAAACCAACCAACGAGAGATGGATTTTTATATTCCATTTTGAAATAATCCTTTATTCAGTCGTAAGTTGTTCATAATTCCTCATCTATGCGATTTTTGATGATATTTATCAAAATCGTGATATGTTTAAAATCAAACGGTAAATTGTACAAAACCCATCTCAATAAGCAAAGGACGAGTTGAGTTGAAACTTCTCAATTATTGAAATAAATATGTTCATATTCTTACCACAATCTCCGAGAACTCATAGTGTCCATTGATACAATAATATCGATCAACTTACCTGTAACGAGAAAACATCATAATTAAAAGGTATTCTTTACATTTCTATTTATGCATGCAAATAATATACATTGAAATATACATGAAAACAATTAAGTATGTTTAATAACGTAATAACATAATTATTGTCGGTGACAACTTTGTAATCAAACAAACAATTAAGCAAATTATTATTTACCTTTGTTGATGATTACCTTTGATTTTATAAAGGCACAAACAGTCATTATTCAAAGTAGGTACAGGCAATACAAACAACATACCTACCTAACAGTGTCGATACTTTGATATATAGTCAAATTACTAACATAATATAGCAGTGAAACGAGTTACAAATAAAAACAATACAATAACCACAATTAACCAAACTTAACTTACAATCTAGGTTAATCTTAAAGTTTCCAATCTCTCTTGTGAGTTAAATGTGTACAAAGAGTCATTAAATATATCTATATCCTAAAAGTAATAATTATACAATTTCAGAGAGTGAATTATAAAACGATTTTGTGTATAGTTTTTTCTAGCATCCTGGCGCTCCTTATTTCTTGGTGGACGGATGAGTAGACGCGAGCGATCAATAAATGGTTTTTTTCCAGAATATTTATTTTACAGACCTTTTGGTGACATGATATCTACGAGTGAGTATAATCAAGGGGCGTCGGTGGTCGAGTAGGTAAAACGTCGGGCTCACAACTGAGAAGTCGCGGGTTTGATCCCCACATCTGACCATGTACCAATGGGTTTTTATAATAAAAAAATTATGTACATTATCCGACAAAGAGGCTTTTCCATCTACATACCTCAACAGCAGCCCTCTCGTTAGGTAATAGCCTCAAAAAATCTTCGGCTAAGTGAGGAAGACTTTATTTTCAGCTGGGTATACCCTGGGGCCGGCAACGGTTCCCGGGACCTGTAAGGCAATCCATGAAGATTCTTCTAAGAATCTTCCTCACAAATGTCACCAAATTCATCGCGCATTATAAATCCCCCACGACAATATCTGCTCCTAACTCATAACAAAGACACTAAACAGTATTAAATTGTTAAAAATTAACATTCAAATTGGGGGAGCCGAACGTTAGTGGAATTAGTGCGAGTTCTATAGTGATAAATCTAGTCGAGAGGGCAGCCAACTGCGAGTGGCTCTACTAGGGTTGCATCTAATTTTCACAGAAACCAGACGCCAGATGCCATGAACGATTATTATATTAAGTTTGCTAAAGAACCTTGCAAACACAACTAATTCTTAAAGCCAATATTCCTTAGAATAAAATGTTTAACCAATATTTACATTGTAGTTTAAAACTATAACCTTTAGACTTTAGTCATAAAGAAAATATTAATAAGAAATACCCTAAATTAAAAAACAAATAAAAAGTTGACAACCCTATCGTAGCGCGTCTAATAAATGAAGCGGAAAACTTTCAAAGACAAGCTCAACACAATGGAAAACTACTTTTCCTTCGCACGGCATAAAGTTCAAATTACTTTATGGTACTCAAACACTTTTATAACTCACTCGGCACTCTTCCTTCAGTCGTGCGAAGAAGAGATGGAATGTACATTATGGGTTATGAAATGACTGGGTAGGTTGCGACCCGTGTTTCGCAAAGAAAATGAAATTACTCTGTACAACTCACGGCACCTACTAGGCAATTTGCTGTAGAATCAAGTTTCATTCCCAATTATTCCATTCCCAAGGCTGATACTATGTAATCACATAAATGGATCAGCATATCCAACTAATATTATAAATGAGAAAGTTTGGATATTTGTAACTTCTGAACAGATTTGAAACTTGATTTCATTTCCTGCCTGCCAGTAGTGTACTTTTAACGAATAATCACTTTTTAAGGTTTATTCCTGAAGAACAAAAGAAGCTTCTTTCATTTGGATGGGGAAGGCTTTACAAAATAGAACTTTTAGAATTTGGAAAGTGTTTATACAAAAGGTGTAAACGCTGTTATTTCTTGAAAGAACTGACAATGCTGGCATAACGTAATTAATATCTATGAAGGTGCTTTTTCGCAGGCCTGGCTTGACGGTTGTATAACACGATACCCCTCTTTCCACCAGCACAGTACTTTTCATTAATTAGAAATTTGGAAGATGGTATGGTGTAGAAATTCACTACGACTGATTGGGTAAGGTGTTTGGGGGTTGAGTGTTTATTGCTCCCCAAAGAGCAAAGTGAGGATTGAAGTATAAATATTTTCTGTTACTAATTACGTTAGCATGGTAAAGCCTGTGGCAGGTTTAAGCCTGGTGGTGTCATCAACTTCTTTCAAACTATCTAATCGGAGGCCAGACTGGGCGTCCACGCTAATGGAACCAAGTTCGATGACCGCACACGCGCTCACCAATCGTCTTTGTGGACAATTGTTAAAACAAAACGTGTAACCGTTTGGCATTTCAATATAGATAGACCCGCCATGTTTACACAATACTGTGTTTGAACAAGACATACCATTGACAAACACTTTACCGGAGATTTTATTTATTGACAGACGAAGACGTTATTTTCTTAAAATATTATTGCTGTCAACTGTCAAGTCAACAAGGAAGGTGCATTTTATTCCTAATTGCCTTTTTGTGAGGTTTCCTACGTAAGACGTAGTATAAATATAAATAACGCTTAGTTATGTGGGAGACAATCATTAATTCTAAATTGTTCACATATTTACTCGTGCAACAGGCAAAGAGATTAAGATTCATGTTATATTGAAACGGTAAGTCATCAATAGGTTTCTCCTTTCACTTGTCTTTACCGTACATGACTGATCAGGCAAAAAGAACGGATACATAAGTAGGTAAGATCTCTACCAAGAAATCGTAATCAAGACATTAAAACCTTCAATGATCAATATTTACCATTGAGAAAAATAAGTTAAGCGTCAACCGTTTACTAACAATTTTATTTAACCTAGTTCACATATCACGATATGCCGCTACAAGCCATTAATGTACATTTATCAACATTATCACTGATCAAGTATCATTGCCATACAAGGTTACTTTAGATTTCGAACGCACTCACTACTCGACAAAATGTTTGCTCTAAATTGCATTGTGAAAATGGGTGCCGAGTTTCCCATTCGATCCGTTACAACGATATTGTAAAATAAAAGTTTATTATTTCTGATAGAACCTTCAAGAATTATCTCGCGATCCTTTGGACGGATTTCGAAAGAGAATAAAGGAAAACGAGCCCGAACTCGAGGAGCTTATCTATTGAGGAGGTTCTATGACCACTTCCCGACATAATACCAGCAAATTGCATAAGTTCGCAAAGTTTCAATATAATAAATTAGAAGTAGGTGAACATAGATTTGCAATTGTTGATACTCAGTAACATACAAGAGAAGATTAAATCTAAAAGGAGCAATCAACTTGAATAACATGAGTAAAGAAAAAACAAAATGAAATTTATTTGAACTAGAAAATTCATATTCCTATCTTTCTTTATCATGGCAAAGTAAACCAAGAATGTTAAATTAGAAGTATGCATGTAGCGCTGCAAGGGAGACACATAATCAGGATGTCGTGCGAGAAAGCGCGACCGACACATCGAGGATAGTGTTGCCAGCATCAATTTTATACATAGAAAGAAAAAAATTAAACCCATTTTGATAATAAAGCCAATTGTAAATTGTAATCACCTTTCCATCGTTCTGCAAGAAATAAAATCACACGAATATTACATTTCAAACGGTGATGTATCTACTACTTGTTAGGCAGCCTGCATACTCTCGAGTTCTCCATAAATATTATTATCGTGGGCTAAATAAGGGTGATGGCATAGCTAATGTCTTCCATTTGATACCTTGGGTTCCGGTGGCAGTGGGGATGACAGATATCAACTTTAATCTAATATAGGTAACTTTATCGGAAAGTGATGGGTTCGTACAGAACTTTTTTTCACAATGTGAAAATCTCTAAACGCTTTCATAGAAAAGTAAGGTAATTTTATTCTCCTGGCAACCCTGACCTAAGAGCGCTTCTAAAAGTGTCGCGTTTACCCGTGTTAAAGATAATGGCGCTATTTGTATTGTGAATGGCGATGTTATCGGTGGCCACGGCATCCGCGCTTCCATACATTCCTTGTTCTACGGGTTTTGCTTCTAATGCGAAGGGACCTGGTCTCTGGAATCGCGGAGGAAGCATTTATCAAAGAACTTAAATTCAATGTATAATTAATTTTACACCAAATAACGCCATTATTTTATATCTGTTAAGACACTGGCCAGAGACGCTATTAACAATGTTCACATTAATTTAAACAGAACAGGTGAAAAGCCTGATGCTACTTTAAATGGGACTAAAGCTGTCACTTCTGAAATAGTAGTATATGCTCACTTGTGAAACAAAAGTATAGGATTGAAAGCGAGCAAACCAACGCTAAGCAAAGGTGTGGATACATTAGAATTCAAAGTCAAATAAAACACATGATATTATAATAGCAATAAAACATAATAGCCTATCTCACACAAGGCGCCCACACGCGAAATCTTAGAGGCACTAAGTATCATTAAGTCGTTTGTAATAAAGCAAGTATTTGCATGGGAATGACTGAGGTATTTGCATATGCAAATTACTTTCTGTCTTTATTTGGCCCGTGGACGTTAACTCGCCGTCCTTATGTAAATGTGAGACCCTTGTCTTTCCGCTTCTTCGATTGCCGAATACCCAAAGCACTCGTTGTAAATTGAATAAGCTGTCAATATCCAGCCGAGTACGACAACTGCCTAATTACTAATAGAGGCGATAAATTATTACAAATTACACATTCAAATATTCAAGTTCGACAGGGAAACGCTCTACTAAAAACAGAAGATGCAGGAATTTGTTTCGAATTATGGATGTTATTTGTCTGTAATTAATGAATGTCGTTGATTACAGGTTTTTCCTCGTAGTCAAATTATTTTGTCAAACTGAATGGTTCTTCCTTGTGGTCAAATTGTTAGCTTAGGTTAGGTTAGTTATCTATCTAAGAAGTTTGACTAACAGGATTTTTTTTCCTGTAGGCCAAATCAGTTTGACAAAATAATTTGACTACGAGGAAGAACTGGTTAATTTTGGCGCCAATAACACAGGATATCCTTAGTTTGGGGCCAGCGGTTATATACGTCATATTATTATACTCGTATCTACATTTAGTTGTTTTTAATATACCTACATATCATCGTCGGCTTAACAATTTTATCTATGCCATAGTTTTCGTAAGTTACAAACAAACACTTCAATTGGTATTATAATACAAATGTTATAAACCCATATTAAACATTTCATTTAGCAATTTATAATTCAAGAGTCGACGTAGGAAGTAAATGAGGTCGTTGTGTAAAATTGAAGTGAATTATTGTTACTGAATCATATTTTATACTAGCTTAGTTATATGCGCAAATAATTTTGGCCTCTTGAGGAATATCATGGTTGATTTATTGGTTCCACTTTTAGGTCCGACTGATCGCAACAGGGGGAATACAAACCAAACATTTTGATATAATTTCCATAATGGAATCGCTAGAGGCAAAATATCGAATATATTTAAATTTTTAAAGTATCAAGCATGTCTAGAACCTTAGAATAAACCAAACCCACGTCATTCGAATTAGATTGTAATGACTTGTCCCATTCATATAAGCACTTCACACTATAAGTGGCCATTAAGTCGATATAAATCACATGTCGAGTTGAAAAAAAAACTCATTTCACAAGCCACAAGTGCACATCGACGTAATAATAGCTCGAGTAGAATTGACTGGAAAGTGACTGAATCTTTGCGAACAATAAGGTCTGTGGTTCTACGCTCCTGCGGGCAGCAATAAACAGCTAAACAAAGAAACCACTACAACGAATACGTACCAAGTATGTACGATAAATAATATAACCAAAGTAATATACCACCGGTACACATGCGAGGAACTAGGGGACATAAAGCAGTTGCAAGTACTTAAATAGTAACAAATGGATATGGAGACAAATTGATTCCTAAGAGAATGGCGATTGTATTGCTACTTTAATGAAATTAGGACGCTTTTCCTTTGCTATATTAATACACTTTTGACGTGAATGCGTTTTTAAAATTGCTTCCATAGTGGGGGGCAATTCAAAAAACGAATGATAAGAAAATCGGGGAATACACTTTGGTGATGCAGCTACATTATCTATCATCTCCATCCAAAATTTAATTACACCACTAGATAGCTAAAGGATCAAAGAATTAGTTACGCTAAGTGACGACTGTGACGCATCGCGCCCGCGCAGAAGCTACGACGTTCGTTTAAGTTTCAATCGTTAGCTCTCGTCAAAATCTATCGATTGCATATATGTATAGTACATGAGTGCAAAATAGTTACAGTGCATATATATGGTGTCAAAATATAATCAAAAATATATAATGTCGCCCTATACGCGTCAAAAAGCCAAATACAGAGATTGTATATGGTTGGAAAGGACTTCAGTGATACCCACAAAACATATAATACGCTCAAATAAAATATTACCCATTACGTACCTACACGTATTCGCGTAAAACACACCCCAATTTTGTTCATAGGCAACAAGCAACTGCACAATGGTAAAGTTATGTAGTACCTAAACCAGATATCTTTATCTTCAGAGCTACATTTTTAAATATCTACACATTTTCACCTGAACAGAAATTCCAATCAGACACTGTCTTCACTGGTATGATTACTAAGCAATAGAACAAACTAAATAAGTCAAAACTAAAGTAACATAGAGTTTAAATTCCAACACCATTATTATTAAGGAGGCTATCCTGTAATCGTATGGGCTAAACTAGGCCGTATTTCTCTGTAAATAATCCACCTGTGTCACTGTAATTTAGCATATAGTTACTTATTGAATATATCTAAGTGACAACGTCTTTATTTTTTTAATTGGTTTTATTGAATAGGAAATATGGGTGGTAAAATAAAGGATTATTTTGCCCCTGTTTTCTCTTACATAATCTATCAAGAAGCTCTTAAATTTTATTTAAGGGCTGTTATACCATTACCCTTCAATTCAACGTCTTGCGTTTTTTGGTAGCTTATTGAAATATCAAAATAATAATTACGTAAATCAAGTTACGACCAAAAATTCAGGAGTTTCAAGTTTAAAATTACAACGTTGTCAACTATCATCTAGGCAAATTTGAATATGAACATAGAATCTATATCTTTTGTCTTTCTCTGTGACGCTTGCATTAACGCATGCGTCATACCATCTGTAAATCGTATATGAAACGAGAGTTGAATTGCGTTTGTTTACTTTTTTGACATTTTGTGACGTTTGCATCTTTGCAGATTATTTTTATGGTTATTTATTTATTACATACATAAACATTTGTAACAACAACCACATTTTTGATACTGGAAAATACTTCTATATGCTTCAATAAAGTAAGTACTTACCTAAATCATAATTTATACTAAAAGTGTAAAGATATTATATTGGTAACTATCATAAACATTTTTCCACAAAGAGGTGCTAAGTAATCTGCATGTATGTGATGGTGGAGATGGTGGACTAGCCATGTTTTTAAAGATACCTTGTGTGGTCTATTGCTGTAACTCAAACACTCATTTTATTTAGGCCTCCAAAAGTAGGTATGACTTAGCAACTTCTGTCATCCGGATCCTAGTAGGTACCCCAAAATGACTTTTGTGCAATTCTTGCAATACATGACATTTTAAATTTTCTGGCATTATTATTTTGTGACCCCAAAATATACAATTTCTATCAACACTTATTTCATTTCTCCTCATAAAATATGGTTTCATTTCTTTATTTAAATTGTTTGTCTGGCCACCCATCATAGCTATACCTACCTATCTTCTTTTACTATTTAAATCATTTCCCAATTTATAATTTCAATATTACTTTTGTCAATTTAATTTGTACATTATTTCATAGATAGGTATAGTTTGAAAGAATGAAGGATGAAAGATTGACTAAAAAGGTGTATATGGTTGAAGTGAAAGGATATGCTGGCAGAGGACGACCTAAGTGTACTTCTATTGAACATATTAAAAATGTATTGATCGAAGGCAATATTACAAAGTACACACAATCGCCGAGCATGAATGAAAGGTATAATGAATATAAAAGAAGCGAAAGAGGTATGTCAGGACCGTAGCAAATGGCATTTGATTGTCTCTGCCTACCCCTCTTGTGATGATAGTTAAATAGTTATTCATCATAATTATCATTATTATATTATATAATTATTATAATGTGGGTGATCCAGAGACAGTCTGCCGGATTTCTATCAGTTTGTATGTGTCTTATAGTGTACATATAAAAGAAGAGAGAAATATAGCATAATGGGTCAGAGTGGAAGAAACGGGGCACTAAGAAAAAAAGACTTGGAATATTTTTTAACCATTATATGGATAAACTTAGACAAAGCTCGAAAGTGCAAAAAGATTTTTCATGATTTTCATAAAGACTTTTTTACTCCATATAACACCCATTTCCTATGGTGCCATAGAATGAAAGGCATCACAAGGAGCAACTTTTGTCACATAAACTTTCTACTTAGACTACTCCCCGTGCCGCTATAATGAAAAATAAGCGGGGCACTGAAAAAAATAAAATTTTCGATCGTTTTTTTTTCTATGTAACACCCATTTTTTATGATTCCATATGATGAAAGGCATCAAAAGGAGAATTTTTTATCCCAGAAACTAGACTAGTCCCCGCGCCGCTATAATGAAAAATTTCAACCAAGTAGAGCAAGTGGGGCACTATTACCTACTCAATATTACACTATTTTTTTATGATGCCATAGGATGAAAGGCATCACAAGGAGAATCTTTTATCCCAGAAACTTTCTACCTAGACTACTCCCCGCGCCGCTATAATGAAAAATTTCAACCAAGTGGAGCAAGTGGGGCACTATTACCTACTCAATATTACACAATTTTTTTATGGTGCCATAGGATGAAAGGCATCACAAGGAGAATCTTTTATCTCAGAAACTTTCTACCTAGACTACTCCCCGCGCCGCTATAATGAAAAATTTCAACCAAGTGGAGCAAGTGGGGCACTATTACCTACTCAATATTACACTAATTTTTATGATGCCATAGGATGAAAGGCATCACAAGGAGAATCTTTTATCCCAGAAACTTTCTACCTAGACTACTCCCCGCGCCGCTATAATGAAAAATTTCAACCAAATAGAGCAAGTGGGGCACTATTACCTACTCAATATTACACTATTTTTTTATGATGCCATAGGATGAAAGGCATCACAAGGAGAATCTTTTATCCCAGAAACTTTCTACCTAGACTACTCCCCGCGCCGCTATAATGAAAAATTTCAACCAAGTGGAGCAAGTGGGGCACTATTACCTACTCAATATTACACAATTTTTTTATGGTGCCATAGGATGAAAGGCATCACAAGGAGAATCTTTTATCTCAGAAACTTTCTACCTAGACTACTCCCCGCGCCGCTATAATGAAAAATTTCAACCAAGTGGAGCAAGTGGGGCACTATTACCTACTCAATATTACACTAATTTTTATGATGCCATAGGATGAAAGGCATCACAAGGAGAATCTTTTATCCCAGAAACTTTCTACCTAGACTACTCCCCGCGCCGCTATAATGAAAAATTTCAACCAAGTAGAGCAAGTGGGGCACTATTACCTACTCAATATTACACTATTTTTTTATGATGCCATAGGATGAAAGGCATCACAAGGAGAATCTTTTATCCCAGAAACTTTCTACCTAGACTACTCCCCGCGCCGCTATAATGAAAAATTTCAACCAAGTGGAGCAAGTGGGGCACTATTACCTACTCAATATTACACAATTTTTTTATGGTGCCATAGGATGAAAGGCATCACAAGGAGAATCTTTTATCTCAGAAACTTTCTACCTAGACTACTCCCCGCGCCGCTATAATGAAAAATTTCAACCAAGTGGAGCAAGTGGGGCACTATTACCTACTCAATATTACACTATTTTTTTATGATGCCATAGGATGAAAGGCATCACAAGGAGAATCTTTTATCCCAGAAACTTTCTACCTAGACTACTCCCCGCGCCGCTATAATGAAAAATTTCAACCAAGTGGAGCAAGTGGGGCACTATTACCTACTCAATATTACACAATTTTTTTATGGTGCCATAGGATGAAAGGCATCACAAGGAGAATCTTTTATCTCAGAAACTTTCTACCTAGACTACTCCCCGCGCCGCTATAATGAAAAATTTCAACCAAGTGGAGCAAGTGGGGCACTATTACCTACTCAATATTACACTAATTTTTATGATGCCATAGGATGAAAGGCATCACAAGGAGAATCTTTTATCCCAGAAACTTTCTACCTAGACTACTCCCCGCGCCGCTATAATGAAAAATGTCAACCAAGTGGAGCAAGTGGGGCACTATTACCTACTCAATATTACACGATTTTTTTATGGTGCCATAGGATGTAAGATATATATTTTTGCATTTTCGAGCTTCGGTCGCTGATTCATATATAAAATCTTTTTTCTTAGTGCCACGTTTCCTCCTTCCTTTTTTATATATATTTTCAGATGCCAAAACCAAAAAGTGGTGCCAAGCTAAGACGTCATTTGAGACAATTAAATTTTTGTGCAAAAAATAGGTAAGTAAATATAAATTTTATTGATTTTGGTATTTTGTGAAACAAGGTAGGGAGGGGCAAGGTAGTAATTCGGGTAAGATGAACCTATTCTTAGAGAGAAAAAGAAATTATTTCTATAAACCATTTTTAGGGATTACAAGGGCGACACTGGGGAATTAACTTATTGTAGGTAGTAAGTTTCAGGTTCGATTCCCAGCTAACAGGTAATTTTTTTTTCTAGAGTACCTTTTGCTGTGTTAACTAATAATCGACGAACAGTGGTAAGTATGATACATTAATAATAAAAAGCCCCACGGACAAGATATATAAGGTATGTGAGTGGCAGCGGTCATTTACCTAGTTCATATGGTATTAGTCTATGATATGGTACTACATAATAGTACATATTTATCTTCCTACTAACTAAAAAAGGAAGGTTGATCTTATCCCCTAGTATGTATATTTGTATGTACGCGATTTTTTTAGAAACTACAGGATCGACTTTTATGATTATTTCTTTTCAGCTTTCAAGCGTTTTAGCTTGGTAACCTGTTAATTGGTGCCTCTGGCCATAAGATGTGCTTTGTTGTTTAGTAATATTGTTCGAATTGGTACCGATGCGCGATATTTCTAACCACAGGCGTCCAAAGAAAACGAGTCCAGTACGGAGGGCGGGCAAGATGTAGTGGACGTCCCCACCCCCCGCCTCATGGAGAACATACCGTTGCCCGCGACCGCTTTGCCCGACTTACCGCCGCACGTGAACAACGGACACGAGCTCACGGATCCAGTGGTGAGTAATATATACTAATATAATGTGGAAGTGTGTTTGTTTGTCCTTCACGCCAAACAGACGGTAAGTTAGTGTGTTATATGTGTATACTAGCTGTCATGGCCTTGATACAGATACTTTTTAAAGATTCATACTTTTCGGGGGGGTATTATTTTTTAACAGTTATTTTATTTTTGTTTAGGATGATTCTTCGCTACAAATCTCCGTCGAAGAACTTTCCACTGGTGTAGAAGTTGGAAGAAGGATAGCCAATATAGGTTATCTATTTAGGCAATTTCAAAGTATAAGTGATCATGGTTCGATATTCGGATGTAATTTTAGTTGTCTTGAAATTATATCCGAATTAGTAAATGGGCTGGATTCTAAAATTACTATTAAATGCAGAATGTGTGCGGAAATTTTTACTGTAAGATTAGATGATAAAAAAGATGATCGAATGAATATTAATCATCAAGCTGTTTCGGCTATCATGTCATGTGGGTCGGGTCAGACACATCTTGAAACTTTAACGGCATCATTAGATTTACCCAGAATTTCACCAAATTTGTATATTACATTACATAACCAAGTTTGCGATTGGTGGGAAGCGGCAGCAGCACACTCTATGTCCACAGCGGCTACGGAGGAAGCAGATTATGCAATATCAATAGGAAATGTTAACGAAGATGGAGTACCACTAGTTGCTGTTGCTCTTGATGGATGCTGGTCAAAACGATCATATGGCAAAAATTATTCGGCTCTATCGGGTGCAGGAGCAATAGTTGGTTTGAAGTTTAATAAAGTGCTATATTTAGGTGTTAGAAATAAATATTGCACGGTCTGCGCACGAGCTGCTAGTAAGAAACAACTGCCTCGGGAGCACAAGTGCTTCAAGAACTATTCAGGTTCATCTTCCGGGATGGAATCGTCTATTATTGTAGAGGGGTTTAAAAATTCCGTGGCCGACCACGGAATCATATATCATCAATTTGTTGCAGACGGCGATTCTAGTACATATAAACGCATTTTAGATTCGCGACCGTATGGAAATTTAACTGTTCAAAAAATTGAATGTAAAAATCATCTTTTACGTAACTTTTGTAACGCTTTGGTAAAATTGTCACAAGACACATCTTACCCAAGCAATCTACGAAAACACCTAAAAGATAGGTATTTACGTTTAAGAAAGGGTGTAACTTCCGCGATTAAACACTGGGGTGTACAAAACATAAATTTCGAAGAAAAGGTTTCAAATCTTAAAAAAGATATCCTAAATGGTCCACAACACGTATTTGGCAATCATCAAAATTGTAGTATTTATTTTTGTTTACCAGAAACTCGACGTATAGAATCAGTGGCTGTTATGTCAGATTTGATTACTTCTGGGTTGATGGTAGCAATTGAGGGTATATGTAGGAAGTTGTCCTATCATTCACGAAGTTTAGTTCATAATCATACGAGTAATATAGTTGAAAGTTTTAATGCACAGATTGCCAAGTATGTTGGAGGCAAGCGAATCAATTACTCGCTGCGTGGTTCTTATGCAGGCCGTTGTGCTGCTGCTGTTATATCTTTCAATACGGGTACGCTTCATACTTTTACTCATGAATTTATTTTAGGTTCTAAACCAAATTTGATCGCGAAGGTGGAGCATCGTAGAAGACAATTTGTCCTTAATTCGGTATCGCATCCAAAAAGACTCCATCATTCTGTATCGAAAGATGCCCACTATGGTTTAAACAGTCAGCAACCCGATATGAGTCCAGAAGTGTTTGAAGAAGCCAAGGCCCATTTTCTAGATAATTTGAAAATGTCTTGTGCTGAATGCGAGGAACTTGAAAGACAAACAGTACAACAGAGAAACAGCGCAGAGTGGATGACCAGGAGGAGGAAGTTACTAACATCTTCGATTTTTGGTGAAGTTTGCAAGAGGAGAATTGCTACCAGTTGCGCTTCTCTTGTAAAAAAAATCGTATATGGTAGTAATATCTCCACAATTCCTGCTGTACGTTATGGTATAGATAACGAAGAAGTTGCAATTAAGCAACTGGAAAAACAAGAAAATGTAACTATAATAGATTGCGGTTTGTTCGTTGATAAAGAGCTTAATTTCCTTGGAACCACACCAGATGGCAAGTATACAGATGGTATAGTCGAAATTAAGTGCCCGTCTTCTTTAGCAACTCTTGCCTTAGAAGATGCTTTAAAAAAACATCCCTTTTGGAAGTTTAGTAGTAGCCAAAATGATTACATTATTAATGTAAATCATAATTGGTATTATCAAATACAAGGCCAGTTACATATTACCCGCGAAAACACATGTATGCTTGGAATCTGGTTTGGTAAAGATAGGCCCATGAAAGTCCATCTTATTTTCCGAGATGACCAATTTTGGGAGTCGAAAATGAAGAATAAGTTAGTAAAATTTTATTATGATTGTTTGCTCCCAGAATTGGTAGATCCCCGTGTCTCTCGTTCGATGGATATCAGGGATCCTGTGTACATAACACAAGCTATAGAAGAGAAGAAAAAAATAAAGACAAGCGCTTTGAATGCAGCTGCTATTTGATTGAAAGGTCGTAAAAGGCAAAGACTGTCATTTCATATGTCATTTATATATATGTCTATAACAAAGTCAAATTTGGTTTTTGCGCCACGCATTATTTTGTTTATGAGACATTATGGTAATACGTTTTTCTTATGTTTCAATATATTATATCTAATAGCTTAAAATATAGAATATTATACGAAACATGCTCACGGCTTTCATGCCTTGCGGTGTGGCCAAAGACAGTATTCAGTTGTCCATCTTATACAGAACAGGTGGCAAGCTACACTCACTTCTTATAGCTGAGTAATTATCTGTTATTTTTAGAAGAAGTGCCCGGCTTTACGTGCCGTCATACGAAGCACGAAAAGTCGATTTTTTGTAAAATTATAATAAATTGTAAAGACAGTCTTTTGAATGAATGAAGGTCACTTATATTTAGGTCTGTCCCTTCCTTCGTATTTAGCTGAGACTAATGAGTTTGCTATTATGTTCTTTAGATATTATGAGCTATTTTATACTTGTACATTACATGTGATATTTTATTCTATAATTATTCTAAAATTAACCGTCAGAAAAAATATGTACCTACTTGAATTTTTATATTTCAATAAATAAATTTGTGACTAAAATATAAATTTTAAGACAACCGTAGTATGTGCCCTGTATATCAGTTTGCCCCACCTCCCTCTGCCTAAGATAAGCTTGTATTTTTATGTAAAATAAAATTATGTTATTCACTAAGCTTTGTTTTATTTTGTAGTCCGTATTATTGTGTAGGTACTAGAGGCGAAGTGCCGATACAAGCCGATTCCATTCGGCTTCCCTTTTAGGAATTTGTCAACCTACGGATCAACGACATTTCATACTATTTTATCAATCCAAACATACCTACCTACTCCATAATCCCACTTTCTTCAAACTAAACAAACGCATACATACTGATTTTCAATAAGTATAGAAATTATAAAGCTAAAAAATAAAATATACCCTAGCCCTACCCCCTCTATCATCAATAGTTTTCGCAGCGCACGCGATGTAAGGAATTTATTAGGTAATTTTTTTACACCTTGGGTTACATTATTGGAATTTTAGACAGGATCCCTATTTTTTTTTTAAATAGAATATAGGTAGCCTATGTCACTCAGGGTGAATTCGGCACAGTAATTTTTGAGTTTATTCATTGCAAACATACACTCACAAAAATACAAATCTTTTCTCTTTATAATATTAGTATAGATAAACATCTGTCTCTTTCATTTGTATTAAAAAAGTTTACTCTCCGTTTCGTTTTAGCATGCGCCGATCGCTCAAGACGGCTTCTGACATGACAGAGTAAGATAATTGAACTGTAAACGAGATGAAACGAGAGAGGTAGATCGGTATAATGCTTCATAAGTGAAGAGTGTTGTCGCTGGAAAGTCAAATACAGCGAGCGTGTAACATCTTTTATTTTGAAGGACAATAAGTATTTATTTCTTATCAGTTCCTGATTGCTTGAGAAATAAAAAGTTTTTGATTTTATGATAGCAGACCGATTTCTTACTTCGCATTGAATTTTTTTTTCGTAGGTATAAAATTAAAAAATGTCAGTGTTTCCTTGTATGATGAAGGTGGAATTGGTGCATTTTTGACCTTGCAGCATTTTGTTGAGTGAGGGTTTTTGGAACAGCTTCAATTGTTGTAAATCGACACTTACTCGTCCGAAACCGGGGGACAGTTACGTTATTACTTATTACTAGCTGTTGCCCACGACTTTGTACGTGTGGAATTCGGATAACATTTTTGTTTGTGAACTGATTGGAATAAACAAACACACGGGAAGCTTGCTACAATACATCAGTGAAAACAGCATGCCGTTTCTGAGATTGGCCTGCACAAACGCAGACAAAAATTCTAAAAACTATTTTTTTGACCTCGGTAACATAAGTACCACGTGTGCAAATTGTTTTGTGAAATGTGAATTTTTTATTATTATAGGTAACTAACCTATGTACCTACTGATAAAGTTTCAAGTAGACCCGGTCAAAAAATTTTCCCCCATACAAATTTTAACACTCCCTTGTTAGGGGTTGTTTTGAATTATTCTGAAATACGTGTAAAAATAAAAAGGATAAATAAAAAAATATTTGTGTGACATAGGAATCGAACCTAGCACCTTCCATTATAAGAGCAGACACTTTCCCGCTCCGCCACGTTAACTCTAGCGTTGGTTGTCAAAATTACAAATAGTTTTGACAGATAGCAAAGTCTTGTATTTTTGATAGGTACCAAATTCTAAAACTTGAATATTTCGAACGTTCATTTGCGACGTTGCCAACTTTCGTGCGAATTTTGACAGATTGTAAATTGATCACGTGGTCAATAGGCCCCTTAATAGCGTCAGTGAGTAGCGCATTCAACTTTATGTGTGGTCGCATCCATAAATGGAAGTTGCTCTAAGGCTCTAAGCACTGAGGGAACTGAGTGTTACAAATTCCACGGGTGCCTTAAAATATAACAACAGGACTCCTGAATACCAGATTTAAACGAATTTCTATTTCAGAAATTACACAACTTAAAATTCATATCATAATGCTGTTTTATTTCCATCACTTACTTATGGACGCGATATGGGTATGGAATATGGAATATGAAGCATGAAAGTAAATGCGGTCTTCATGATGTGACTAAAATGAAGAAAAGTAGTTTACGCTGGTTTGGACACGTTGAAGATTGGCTAAAAAGGTTTATATGGCTGAAGTGAAAGGAAATGCTGGCAGAGGTCGACCTATGTGTACTTTTATTGAACATATTATAAAAATTGTATTGATCGATGGAAATATTAAAAGTACACACAATCGCCGAGCACGTATGCAAATTGACCTCTTTATCTCCGAAGACCGAAACTACTGAGTCTAATATTTTGACAAAAATAGGAAATATTGGGTCTTTCTTATAGTATACAGGAAAACCTAAACGAATGTCCTGTCGAAAGTTCTGACCGAAAAAATGGCACGTACATCTCAGCGCCCGAGTCGTACTCGCAACTTGGATTGCTACCTTCAAATACGAAGTAGCCTTGTACCGACGCATCTATATATTATAGTATAGTGTGAAACACGAATATTGACACTAGGATGACCCAACAATAATTCGACGAGCGTGAAATCCAGAAAAGAGGATTAATAAGCGAAGATAGAAACATGTTGTATAGCTGTATAGCAACCACAGTGGACGGGGTTGTTCGTGCGTGGACGGACTGAGTTGTTTATACATACGTGCTCATTACGTGACTACGCATACCGTGGTAATGGATATGGCCGGCGAGCGGGCCAGCGGTCTGTGTAATTGATTTACAGTTCGAGTTGATTTGACTATCTCACTCGACATCAGATTTGTACCAATCCGGATACCAGAATGGCTTTCGATACAAAATGTTTACATTTGTCGAACTCTGGAACTAAGAGCCATTGCAATTTAAACTTTTTATCACAAGGGATTTATTTTATTTGCAATTATGTCAATGCAGATTGGCTCGATTGACCTGACCTAATATAGTTTATGCGATACCGATAGTCAACGTCAACATTATCAACCTATTCAGTCAACAATTCCTATGACCACTCTGACCACCTGCTACCTAAGCCAACGGTAGCCACTGCTCATCCATGGCCTTTCTCTGTCTATTGAATTGACGGGGTTGAATATATTGACCATGCTGATCGAACTTTGACTGCAATGAATAGTAATCTTTAAGACAACTGCCATCGTTATTTAAACAATAGACTCTTCCAACGAGTTCTTCCGAATCAGCTATTTCGGTATGCCTAAAATACCTACACACTAACCATAATAAATCCCTTTTATGAATCGAGCTAAATATTGCATGAAAACGTATTCTATATAAGTAGTAGAAAATAAAAATATCGTCAACAGAAATGGGGATAATAATAAAACGAGCTTTGTGCCGCTTTGACTGTTCCCTTCCCCCTCACCCCTCTCTCACTGGAGACCATCAATAATTCATGCGACATCGCACCATTGAGAAAGTGCTCTGTGATCGCAATACTAATTTCTATTTGGAATCACTCAAATATTTCTTTACTACATATTATGTAGAGTTTTATTACGGGCTTTCAAATTTATATTATGTATTATGTAATTTTGTGTTTGATGTGATGTGTGAAAAAATTATAATTACCTAATATTTAAATTCAAACTTAAGTTATGTATGATTAGGCCACATTGAGATAAATAGAGTAGACACAAAGTAATAATATTGGATAGGTAGAACTAAACCATTTTTTCACAGAAAACCGAACACTGCATTTTTTAGTTTCAAATAAAACTGGTTGTCCAATGACATGAGAAATTACCATTTAATAAAAACAAAACTAATTTACTTTTGATTAGATTTATCGGAAGCCAGGGTCTATCGCTAGTATTTAAAAATGTTAATTCGTATTAAAAATAAATTAAAGCTCTTTTTTTACTTCCCGCTGGTCACCCTGGCCGGTAATACGTAGGCAGTAAGTATTATTTTTACAATACGTAATTAAATTCCAACTCCCACATACAATCACCATCATAAACCCTATCAATATGCAAAGGCAATAAAATGAATCAAAATCAATGAGTCTCCAAAGTGAGCTATAAAAGGCTGTGATCACGTCACAGATAAGAAAGGACACTAAATAAAAACACCTCTCGAAATAAAGACAGGGGGACGAGATAAGCTCGGAAAGGATCTCGGGTGGGAAACGCGGTTCCGTCTAGATTAATTCGATGTAATTTAAACTCTAGTACTGAGAGAGTGCGCAACGGGAGGCCAATTCAGAACAAGTGCACACAGTATAATAATATACTTTAGAAATACAACTCTACGGCTGGTTTAGCCTTGTTACTTACGAAGCGAACAGACCTTAATTGTAGTAAAAGATATTTGCATCAAGAAAGAAGTCCAGGTCATACCAACGTTGGTTTCAAAAAGTAATACTGTAATTTTTACAAACATCTTCGTTCGCTCGTACGTAGATAATTCAGCAATCAGCATTACCAAAATATATTGCGAATGTTAGTAAACAATGACTGCCCGTTTGGTAATCTGAAATAATTATAGTCTTGGATATGGGAACATTAAAAAGCATTACACCAACAATGCAACAATCAAATATCCTTGCTCGAATGCTGTCAAATGTGTAATTTTTCAATCATGACCGCACAGAATAGGGTACCAGGTGTTCCATACCAGCCGAACGTGAAAGGGAATGAGGCAGGGAGACGGAAGGTGTACGTAGGGTATTTCATCGACTGCCGCTACAAGATGGCAGCCGTTTGCGGTTGATAGTTTATAGTTATTACGAGTCGGGTGCGATGGCACGGAGTCGGCTTTAACACATTGTTAACGTTGTCCACGCGGCTGGATTAGGCTTTGGCTTTCAACACACGCAAATACTAACAAGGATAAAGCCTCATTATGGGTGTCTTTCAGAAAATGTAGATATACCTGCAACTATACTGTTTGTTTCAAAATTGAAATGTGTAAAAATTTACATTCCAGGCCCGTGGATTTTTTTTTCTGTCTATTTTTGGAAAAAAAAGGGAAAGAGCTATGGGTAAATCCACTATTTTGACAAAAGAAAATGTTCAACCTTTCAAACGATATAAAAACAACCAACTCAAAATGCCATATTGAGTAGGTTGTCTTGTCTTAGATAATATATGGAAGTGAAATCAATGACGTTAGTACAAGGTTAGTACTCATTATTACATTATGCCAATAGGGTTCCTTTTTTTTACGATTTCTAGTTCAGAATGGAAAATTTCTATGCTGGCTGTACAATAACTTGCATACAATATTAAATATAGACGCAGTCAAAGTGGTTATAAATCTCGTTTTATTATCCCCCGTTTTGTTAAGGATATTTTTATTCTGCTAGAATCCATTCTCCATCCAATTGGCCATGCTAACTTTTTGAACAGGAACGAAGATCTCGAAACCGTTTCGAGATATAAGCTTTCAGTACAATTTCTATTTATCAGATTTTAAATTAAGTCTATACTTTTTAAGATATTCAATAAAAAACAATAACTTTCATTTGACCGATGTATGACGTCATCATAAGTAGTATGAAAAAGAAATACCTTTGCCTACAAAAAAGGGTAATCGTCAATCTTTGAGTGACGTCTTTATAAATTTATATTTTACGTGTAATTATTTTCTTTGTTATTAGGACATGACGAGATGAAACACTATTTACTTGCCATTGTAAAAACTATTCAATTTAAATAATTATAAACACGAGTATAATATAAACAAGAGTAATTTTTAGGTTAGTCGACCTTGACTGACGTTTGCTTGACTTTAATTTGATTGACTGTCACTTTTTTATGTGTAGTGGCCAAGATTATAATCCTGTTCCAAATTCTTGTGACGTCAAGTTTACTTTTCGCGGGTAAAATTTGTAAAATATATTAAAAATAGACGCAATGGATAAAAAACAAAAATATCGAAATTAGTTTCTTAAAATGGGCTATATTTTCAAAATAAATTATAAAAAGAGTATATCATAAATATGTAGCATGGCCAATTCCATGTACGCGTATGTAATAAAATCTGTAAACTTTGAACTTTACGATATGTATATAAAACATTTTCATCTTAAATCATTTTGAACTTAAATAATTCATATTTATTTATATTTGATTTTATTTGCTTCAATGGAGTGAAACAATATTTCAAATCAACATTAAATCATTCACAATAATGATCAACAAACCAGTTTGTATATAAATTTATGAGTCAAATGTCGTGTAAAACAAACCCTCATACCAAATTAACAATTCAGGTAGTAACGCTTGTTTTCAAAATATAAACGCGATATTCAAATTAAAAACAACACGGCTAGCATGACAGGAATTTATATGCCCCCATCTCGCAACTTCAAAGGGCGGAGAGGTGTCGTGTCGGGGAATAAATCTTATAACGCGCCAACCACTGCCGGAATAAAAGTGGAACTCAGTGGAACTCTGCGGAACCCGTATGTATTGTTCAACAAATTATATTGTTTGCGGGGAATAATATGTCTGTTGCGCACTGAATACAATACTCCGGGAATTCGGGACGTAAAGTGAAGGTATTCCTTTGCCTTCTTTATCTGACGAGGGAACAATGCTGTTAAAAATACTAATTGTAGCATCGAAGTTAATGTTGAAAACAGATTTAAAGCGTTTGCTGGCCGTGTTGTTCTCATTAGGCAAATCGTCGCTGTTTTCACTATTAGATAGTTTCATTCACCGGGAAGGTCGGGGGAAAAAGTTACCCCCAGCGCGATTTCATGGCATATGTATATATATATATTGTACCCATGAGAAGCCGGGGGGTTGTGACTAGTTTTGAATAATGAATAAATTCACTGTATTAAAAAAAGCTTATCAAGCCATTCTCCAAAGTTTTTTAAGCATGACCTAAAATAATAAGTATTATTTGGTCTGAGCTTTATCATAAAAGTTTCGTTGTACGAGTACCTGCAATAAAACTACAAATACATAATGAAATTAATAAAAAGCACTCAATTCACTTCACAATTTATTTATTACACGTATGTGAAATTATTATTGTTCGATTTCATCGATCAGTACTTCTATAATTAAATATTTCAAAATGTATTAAATTTATTGTTGTGTGATATTATTTACGGACGCGGCTCACGGCTATAATAGGGTTGGCAAAATTAACTAACTTAATACATCTATATTAATATTTTCGTTAAGGGGTATGGTAGACTTGATTCAAACGCATTCATAAAGAAAAAAAAAATTTGTAACAGACGCCATCTGTTGGAGATCAGTTGACCTAACGGTGCAAACACAGATCATCTAGTCTAGTCTATTCTATACTTACTAATTATTATAAATATGTATTTGTTTGGGTAATCTCTGCAACTACTAAACCGATTTTATAAATTATTTAATTGTAAAGCTAAATTTTTTAGATGGATACAGACAGATGTTTTATTTAAAAAAAGTTAGGGTTCGGTAAGATATGATTAAGATATTTTGATATTTTTTCGCATTTTAAAAATTTCCAGGTTGAAGCCGCTGCCAAAAGATAGTAACATAGGACTTAGCTATCAGATCTAAAATTCTAAAATAAAATTTATATTATCTTCAGAAGTGCGGTTGGCAGCTCAGATATCACTAGCACTACAGATAAATGAATCAAGAATGCCAAAATTAAATACCAAGAAAATTATAGATGGATATATCTGGGAACTCTATTACAACGCCAAATTTTTTTTTTTTTTTTTTTCTTTCTTCACGGGTTTAGCTCCCGAAACCGTGTTACGGTTCCAGGGTACCCAGCGGAAGACCAAGTCTCCCTCGTTTAGCCGATGGTATTTTTGAGGCTATACCTAACGAGTGGCTAGTTCTGTTGAGATATATATTTAGATGGAAATACAACGCAATAAGATTGATAATTGAATAAAAATTTACAGTAGAATATTGAAAAGTTGGCCTATGTAAACGTTGACAACCCTATTCTAGCACCATGTTTTACGGCAGTCATCGACACGGGACCGCCTCCCACGAAGGCTACTTTGGGCGCAACTTACAAACACTAATGTTACATTTTACATTCTACGAGGTCGCTTTTGTAAGTTTTTGTCGTGAATCGGCTTTTATGTGTAAATCAATAACACAAATATTTAAATAAAAGGTGGTTGAAATGATTTGAATCTATTATATTTTTATTAGTCGTAAATTATATTTATAACTGTATTCACCAGAATACTTGCCGTTTTTTACTTTTTACATCAATTTCTTTATGATAAGGGCGTCGGTGGTCGAGTGGGTAAAACGTCGGCTCACAACTGAGAAGTCGCCGGTTCGATCCCCACGTTTTTTATAAAAAAAATCTATGTACATTATCCGACAAACCGTACAAAGAGGCTTTTTCGCATCTTCATACCTCAACAGAGCTGGCGACTCGTTAAGTATAGCCTCAAAAAAAAACTTCGGCTAAGTGAGGAAGACTGTCTTCAGCTGGGTACCCTGGGCCCGGCAACGGTTCCCGGGAGCTGTAAGGCAACTCATGAAGTTTTTTTTTCTTTATGATAATCTTGTTTTTCCTCACTCGAGTAAAAAAAGCTCAACACTACATTTTCTTTCGTGCTTCGAAGGCTTTTAACTAAAGTGATGTACTTTGTCTATTTACCATTGTCTCAGGTTGGCCACACTGCAATAAGAACAGTGAGTGATCTTGTATTAAACTAGGGAACCGCCGTGGAATTTTAAACACAGTACATACAACTTGTCGAATTAGGAGCATTGATATTGATTGGTTACTGGTCGGCTCCTAAAAGACGAAGCGTGATGTTTTATACACAAACCTTTCTCGTGAACCAATCTCCGTATCTAATCACGCAATCCGTATCAAAATCGGTCCAGTAGTTTTTGAGTCCATATGGCACAAACAGACAGACAGACGACTGTTTGGCAGTTTTATTTTGCTTTGTTTACACTTTACACAATTAAGTAATTTTGTTAGTCTAATAATTATTATTTCTCAAAGAGCACACTCCACTCATATTTCTGCTAGCAATTTTTATCGCATGTAAATATTTATACCAAATACTGAAAACCAGCATTTCGCAAAATTCGTAATCAAGCGAGTGTAAAAAAAGATACAAACGAAATCTTTTCTGAGTTGCATTATTCATTCGCTATCTCGCGTTATTTATAACTTAAAGATAACCATGAATATACGCGAGTCACCAGATGGAAGCGGCAACTAACTGTACAGATATGCGGCAAATAT
Organism: Nemapogon koenigi; assembly: GCA_963924495.1. Classification (NCBI taxonomy): domain Eukaryota; kingdom Metazoa; phylum Arthropoda; class Insecta; order Lepidoptera; family Tineidae; genus Nemapogon; species Nemapogon koenigi. The sequence goes on from OZ004646.1 coordinate 8,613,833, forward strand.
TTTGAATCATTAACTTTGGTCATTCCTAGTGATGATTTTAGCCAAATTGGTATCTTTTCCCATTTATGATGACTATAATCAATTTAAAATTGGACAAAATACTTAAGCTGTTTTATTGAGACACTTCTTATAGACAGCTTTTACATTTTCATCTAGCGACATAAAAATTAACTAACATTTTAAGAAAGTATACTCGATTAACAAAATTGTCATTGCAAACAAATTGAATTCATGATTCAGCACTTAGCTGCCGGACATTCTACATGAGACACCAGTTACAGTGTTTCCATTTGGTTAAAAAAAACCTTCAATTGGCCCAATGTGAACGTAGCTTTATAGCTTTTAGCTATAAATCGTTCAGCCGCTGAACGCGCTAACACTGATTTAGAGAGGAGCGAGTCAGCACACCGCGTCCATAAAGCCAGATACTACTTTATTTGACTACCAATAGGCTTTGCTGGTAAAACCGACAGTTTCATTATTATGATTTTAGTAACGTGATTGGAGTTTATGCGGAAATAAATGGGATTTTCATTATGTTTTAAGTATATAAACTCGAAAATCAGAAATAAAATTATGGCCGAAAGGATTTGAAATAATATAGAGACTAGGTCCTACTAAGACATTTATGATGATTTTAGTAGGGTTTATGCGGAAATAAGATTTAAACCTTTATTAGTAAACGAAATTGACCAGAAATAAAATTATGACATTATGACGTATGGCTGAAAGGTTTTAAATTATAGTCTGAAAAACTTTTTATTATTGTTGTACCTATATATTTTAGAAAAAAGCAATGAGTTTTCCAAGAACTTTCCTGGCTACTTTTCCAATTTTTCTTTCCCTAAAAACATTATTCAAACTATTACGAACATTTGAAAAAAATGCCAAATCAATCCAGCCGTTCTCAAGTGAATATGCTGTGAATGAGAAGTTTTATTTATATAGATTTATGACGAAACGACTAAATGCATTTGTAAGAAAGAGGATGGGCTGATTCAATTCAAATCAAATATAATTACAGCCACTGGAAGGCTTATTTAGTTTTTTACATATCAACCCCAAAAGCTCAAATACCCGTTGCTCTAATCTTTAGGAACAAAGCTCTAAAAACCTGTCAATGTCAAATAATAGGTACAAATCTGACAAGTAAACGACGACAGCTGCGCGAATCTCAATTTTCAACAAATCCACCCCAGCTCAATAAAACGTTCCTCTTTTTGACGCTCGAACGAAATTACTTTCGACAAAATTCAATTAAAAGTTTATTAATTTTGTAAAGAATCATCAAGTGACTTGTAATTGTAAGGCAACACTTTACGAGATGGAAATTCACCTTCAACTCATCGCTAGGACAATATTCGAATCAAGATTAATTTGAAAATCACAAAATTAATGGATTCTGTTATTTGTTTCTGCCAACGCGACGGTTAGCTTCCCAAATAGAATAGCAAGGTAAATCATTTTCAACCGACTTAAAAAAAGAGGAAGTCCTAAATTCGGTTGTATTTTTTAAAATATTTATTACCTCAGAACTCCGTCATTTATAAACCGATTTGGAAAAATATTTTTTATTTGAAAGGATATACTTCCAGATTGGTCACATTTTTGCTTTGTTGTTTTGCTGGAAATTTGTTCAATATGTTTTAGAATTTTTTGTCATATGAAATGTATGCCGATTTCGATGATTTTTGTAATTAATTATATTATAATTATTATGATGTTATTAACAGCAAAATTACTTAAAAGGGAACAAGTAACTTTAAAAATATATACCGGATTCAAACCAATGACGTAATATCATTGATTCAAACATTGTTTACTGAAAAGCAAGAAATAATGAAATATTACGTTTCGCCGTTGAATTTGAAGACGGTTGGTGCCAAACTAGAAACTACCTAGCTCTAAATTTCACTAATCTAGACAAATAATTATCTATTTTAATTTAGTAGCCTAATTTGGCACATTTATTTAATTATTTCTTGATTTTTAGTGTACAATGTTTGAAGTCGGCATACTTTTTTTTTAATATGTACTGTAAAATACAACATCTGACACGAGAATCTGAATACGAAACATTTTTGTATGACCCTTTTGCCCAAGAAAAATATTGTCACAAATAGACTGATATAATTGCAGTTCCAATTAAGCTCATGCTCTATTAAGTGAGATCACGATAGCCCGGAGGGTGGGAACAACCCCTGTGGATAACAAATTACACCCTTCCAAGGTCGCTGTTTTCATACATACTAAACAATCGAAAACAAATAATTAACCCTAAACTTACATAATAGACTGTTTCCAATGATATATTTATTATAAGAGTTCGTACTCGGTATCTAGAGGTATACTGAGTTCAAACAAATAAAAACAAATTTTATCTTCAGCTGGATACCCACCTTGGGACCGGTAACACACCCCGTGAATTTATTAAAAAAAGAAACAACTAACAACCCCAAATCAAATGACTTAAACTAATTTTGATGAAAGATAGACGCAGTAAATAACTGGATATCGAAACCGGGGAGGGGCGAAAATTCAGCGTTGCCAGACGACTCGATTTTGGCGGGCCGTCCCGATTTTTAACCAAAAACTAAATGTTCTGCGCGAGTTAGGATCAGTCGAGCTTTTAAAATAAAAATATTAAAGAAAAAAAGGAAACTTTAAAAGAAGAAAAATAATATTTAAAAATATTTCTATGGCTATCTTTCATCATTGTAAACTTAATTTGAAACACAAATAAATAGTACTGATATTTACGTTTTTTTAAATATGTTTGACGAAAGAATCCCGCTTTTCTTACTCAAAATTTACAAAATCCCGCTCTGCCCGAGAGAAAGGTTTATTACAGCGCAGCAGGTTTCTACTTTTTGACCACAAGTCTGAAACTAAAATCTTGCTTGATCTAACATTATAATGCTACTGTAGATCTAAAAATAAGCAAACATTTGCTTCGCAGGCAGTATGAGAAGTTAGTTTGCACTGATATTGTTTAAGTAAATAGAGAAGTTGGCGAAATGCCATCGTTTGCTAAACCGTACATCGGTCTGGTTACAATAGGAAACAAATCCGTGAAGGAACATTATGTATAGGTAGTTAGCTTCTATTTGCGTCGGTGGCCGAGTGGTTAAGACGTCTGGTATTAACTAGGCAGACCACGGGTTCCAACCCGAAACCCGGTCATGTACCAATGGGTTTTTTAATTAAAAACATAAGTACATAATCAGACAGACCACACTTAGAGGCTTTTCCATTAACAGAACTGGCCACTCGTTAGGTTTATCCTCACAAATACCATCGGCTAAACGAGGGAGGCTTGGTCTGCCGCTGGGTACCCTGGAACCGTAGCACGGTTTCGGGAGCTGTAAAAAAACTACTAAACGGATTTAGTTGCGGTTTTCACTATTAGATCGGTTGATTCATCGGGAAGGTTTACGAGTATTAAGCACAGATCTATCATGTTGAGGAGCTGAGCATTAACAGCATAAGTGACGCAATTCGGGAAAAACTTAGCCCCAGCGAGTTTTCAAGAGATATAATTACGGATTTTATACCTTGCGGTGTTGACAGAGACACCAGTAACTTTTAGCCAGTTGCTGTTATTTTTAGAAGTGCCCTTCGAAAACACATATTCTTAAAGTAAATTGTTATTTACCGTTTTTGGCAGAAGTGAGAGGATTAAACCCCGGTCTTCCCGGCTTCTCCCAATTGTGCTATAGCCTTTTTCTATCAAATTATTACAATTAATACTTACTGGGTTGTTACGCGATAGCGCCAGATAAGAGGCCAGAATGCCAAATACAAATGTCAAAAAGCTGCAACAGAAAGTCCCGTACAAAATAATAGCCTTAAAATTTTAGAACCGGGCATTAACCGCACAGGCACACATTGTATCTTTACAGCCACTTACAGAATGTTGTTCATAAAACATAACTACAAACATGTGGCACGCTAATAGATAATTCATTTTATTATGCGGTCAACGTTATTTAACAAAGTTATAATAATAACATTGGAACAAAGACCACCTTTACGACCGTTATACCTTGCAGTGTCGCCAGAGATACCAGTAACAGTGTCCACTTTTTGCCAGTTGTCCATACAAACCTGTAACTGCACTTAATGAACCTATAAGGTCCGTTTTTCTAGACTTGCCTCTATTTAGTTAAACAATCTTTGCATGTCTTTTTTAAATAAGTTTTTTGTGTAATTGATGTAATTAATGTAATTTTTGTTACATTTTACATATTAATTCACCTTTTAACCTATTCTACATTATTTTGTAGAACTAATAATAATCATATTTTTAAACAGTTATTTAAAAATTTTACAATAAAAAGACAAGTTTGTTTATCAAATAAGGCAAATACAGAAAACGGACTATAGATGTGTCAGCAAATTGTTAAATTATTTAAATACAAAGCCGAAAGGTGAAAATGTTTCACCAATGTTTGGTTGCGAGCCAGAAACAAAAAGTCTTGTACTTACATAAATTTACACACCCTAAAAACAGTTCATTTTGTAGGTATTCATTCAATTCATCAATAAATCACAGTTTTGTCACTATCACAAAAACTGTCAGTCAAAATGATAAAGGAAGACAGAGACACATTATATGTGTCTGATTCAGATTTCATATTCCGACCACGCACTTGAAAGAAGTCGGTTGAAATGATCTCATACAGTGGAGTATTACTTAGGATTAGATTAGTTTGATATAGACTCCGTTGTACTAACACTATATAAACTTTTTTTTCTTCTTTCAGGGGTTGCCTTACAGCTTCCGAAGCAGTGTTACGGTTCAGTACGGCGGAAGTCCAAGTCTCCCTCATTTAGCCGATAGTATTTGTGAAGATTACTAAGTGGCAAAGGAGGAGGCTTGTACCCAAAACGGGTCCTTATAAACTTTTATTGTTATTTTATATTTTATTTTTTGTTTATGATTGTATGGTACAGTTGTTTTTATATTAGGTTAAAAGGAATAAATAAAGCTTATTATTATTATTATTTGTGAGGCTATACCTAACGTGGCCAGTTCTGTTGAGGTATATTTTGATATAAACTATATTAGATTACAGAACCACAAAATATATGAGGTCAAAAAGGATCTTTGGTGTCTGCCTACCCCAAATAAATTAATGTACAAAATATTACCAACGTATTTTACAGTAGGGCGAACGAAGTCTAGTGGAGCAATATAACAAGTATGTTTCACAGAGGGAGGCTTATAAACATCAAGTTGATCGATTGTCCGACACGCGGTGTCTCCCCCGTACACTTTTGTAAGTAAACCCGGCAATTTCTTTCAATGCGATCCTCGACTGCCAAATATTTTAGGGGAGAAGAGATAAAAGAGGCCCTTACAAGCACACTCAATTCGCCATTATATAAATTTCCATTACGAAACACGAAAATGATTTATATTTAAGAGGACACAAACAATAAAATGTAATGAGAAATAAGTTAGGTACATGTATAAATAGAAATTAATTTAAAACACCTTTCAAATGTTTTAAATTACCAAACTGTGGGCCTGTTTATACAACGCAAGTTGGACGTTGCCAGAGACACAGGCAACAGTGTTCATATTTACCAAATTTTCAGGTGGCATTTAAATAAAGCATTACCTTTTTTGACTCGATTGAGTATTATAATAAACGTCTTATAAAAATCTACGTCTGGAGTATGGCGTTGTATGGCTGTGAAACATGGAACATGCGAAATATGTATGAAAATAATCAACTGGACAGATAAAATAAGTAATGAACAGAGTATTGACGAAAACGTGAAGGGAATTAGATGCTTGTAGTCAACTGACACTGGGACGACATTTTATAAAGAAACTCATTGAAGGAAAATTGAAGCTAATACGGCGATTACACCAACGACAAGAGCGTTGCCCTTAAATTAATAAGAAGAAAAGGATTTAAAATCGGAAATTAATACTTCAAGTGTCAAAATAATCACTTCCCATGACGCAAATGTATAAGAAGTAAAAGGCACCGAAGAGGGTTAAAAACAAGTAGTAAGCCAGTACTGGTTGAAATCAAGAACCGTGGGAACCCATCATCTATGTAAGATGTAAGTATGTCAATTGAGAACATAATATTCGGACGTTTGGAAGATTACCATCAGTACATCCGCCACTGTTTATATAGTCATTACGAAAACAATGGAAACAATTTACAACTATTTGGACAGACTATCACCTTGTATTAAGTTTACAAGTATATGTACAGTACAGTAGACGAAACAAACGGTCTAGCCATTACGCAATTAATCACTTCAGATAAACGGGGTCATTCTTTATCAACACATTTAAATGCTGAACCAATAATAATCATACGTTATCAAGCATGCATGGAATTCAGAAAAATTAGCATCCATGTGTCTAAACGATGAACAGATAAAAATAGCTGTGAGTATTGAACAAAACAATTCGAAAACACACACGCATGTGTAAGAATCCGTTACGATCACTAAAGCTAAAATTGCGGGGAAATTAACGCCGGCTGTCATTCAAGTGTTTGTATAGCAGCGGAATGTTCACACGAGTCTTTACAACGACAATGACTCGCATTATCTAGCGATCTAGCCACAGTAGATCTAATAGCACTTCAACGTGTAAATGCACTTAATACAACCATTTAAGATGGATAAACTCAGCGAAGTAAGTTGGCTGCAAAGTTAAATTGCAATTTGTATGCAATGGAATTTATGATGATAGAGTAAAAGCATTTAATGTGCATCTGCATTACGTCCATTGAATTGCATTACCTTTATTTGCTTCAAGAATTTTATATGTCAAAGGTTTCTTCCTCTATATAGACAGCACTTCATGCCGTTTTCGCCTTGACACACGAATACACGATTATTAAATGATACGAATATAAAACGAGATCATAAGAACAGGGAGAAACAATATTTAGTTAATCCCTACACCATTGTGGTTAATATTTTAGCTTGTGGAGCCGAGCAAGATCAATAGACATTAACTAAATCATCAAATTTATTTAGATGAACATATAATATTACGTTTTATATTAACAGTAGTAGAAATGCTAAAATTTTGCACTTCTGTATCTGAAGGTTTTATATTTTAGTATGTAAATTGAAGAAAAAAAAGCAATTCACTGCCTTGAATTCCGTAAATAATTGGCCATATTGAAGCGGCAGATGTAAAATTGACCGTGTGGTTTTTATTTCAAAAACCGGCTTGGTACTGGGACCGAGAAACAGACTTCATATTTGGTTTTAATAAATTTTTAATAACATCCAATTTATGATTACTGTATATCATCAACGCAATGTTTGCTATCTGCAAAATGAACGCTTATTTCTCGATACCATAATAAGATAGTAAACGTGTGTTAATAATATTTCACTGTCAAAAAATATTAAATTTAATTTTATCGCACAGATTGAATGAATGGATATTACATACTTACGAATAAGATTTTTTCTGTTGTGATCAGTGAGGAGATCCTAGCAAAATAATTACCCAAATTTGACGATATTTATGCATGAATACCTACCTTTATTCCCTTACTTCTTATCTTTTTATTTTTTACCCTTGTAAATAAGATAAATATGTCAGGATAATGGAATGTGGATGCTTTCCAGTCTGTGTCTACTGCACTTAAATATTCTGGATTTGTTTTTTTTTAGTTAATCATCGACTAAGTATTAATGATGATGAAGCAAGAGATCAGGCACATGAAGATTAATAGTCTGTCTACCTAAATTGGGATAAAGGCGTGATAATATGTAAAGTTTGGAAAGCGAAACCAAAACGTGATAAGCATCACAAACATAAGGAAACCCACACTTGATCTCCCCATAACAGTAAATGAAAATAAATAAGCGGCTGTCAACTCGTAAAGTGAATTCCTTAAAAAATATATGTCACATGCACAAAGCGTATTTGTAAACACACACGAAGAGAAATAGAAAAAGCATTTCAACATAAAAGAGCCAGTTGGAGGCACGCAACCGCTAATGGCTGTCAACAATCAATGTGAACGAACAGTGAGACTCGAGAGCGTTGTGTGAATCACTCTTTAATCTTTTTAATCTGTTTCTTTAGGCAGAGATCACATTGAATTAGATTATATATTTAATTTAGGTTCTGTCTGGCCTCAATATTGTGTAAGTTTAGATGTTTGTTGAACAATTTACAATCACGCAACAACAGCGGAATGCTTTGATGCTATTAAAAACTTAACTTATATGTTTTAATCAAATAATCATTCGGGAGTTTATAGCATTTTTTACTCATTCTGGTTTTTTTTTGCTTGAAAATTGTGATCGAATCGAGGTAAGAAAATATCACCTGCATCATTCCATAATCCACGGCTCCACGCTAACATAGTTAAGGGTAAAATATAGTCTCAAAATATAATAGAAATACAAAACGTAACTCTGAAAATACGAAAGCCTTATAACAGAGAATAGGACAAATAAGGACTTTGATGCGTCGTTCAATCCGTAAAGGCCGCGGTGGACAATGACGTGCCCTCAGACTATTCACAGCTTTCAATAGGGTTGTCAACCGCATTAACTTCAAAAGTATGTACGTACATACTATATGTTGGTATATTTTTTGTTTTTTAACATCCAATAGAGGAAAGCTTTTGCTTTAACATATTCGATAAGTAATAAATACTATTTTGATTTGAATATTTGAACAATAATATATTTCAAAAAGATAAAGATGACAACCTTAATGTGCAATAAAGTCGGCGAACACAGTCGACGGATCCCAAACAAAACAAAACCCTCACCTGTCTGGACAGTCCGGGCTTACCTGCAAATGAAAATTGTGGTTGGTTAAACATGTTAATTAAATTAAAATAACTTTTGCGGTTCAATTCGAGATATATAAAAATGCATTTCATTCTTGAAGAGTTTCGGTGGACAGTGATAATTAAGATTTAATTATAAATTTATGTTGGCAAAAGGCGGTCCCTCGTAGTCTAGTGGCTGTGAGATTGAGACAAAGTCAAAAAGCCTCACGATGTCAAAAGAACTGGTAGCCACAAAAAATATAACGGGCAAAATGAGGAAGATATGTATGTACTCTTTAACTGGATACAAAGAAACAGAAAGATGAGATGATAACCAAATATTGTGATAAAATTACTAGCGGACGAAACTTACTAATAGATATTACACAAGAAATTTAATTGATTCTAACAAATAAATGAAACAAAGAGCTTCTCATACCAAACGTGCTAAACGTGATTTGCATTACATTGCTCGCTCAAGACAAGACCGTGCACGAGTTCCAGACATCATAAAAGGTTCCTTCCGTCGGAAATTGACCTGAGCTACACTGAATGGTTGCCAACTCGCCTTCTTACTAGCGAAAATCCTAATATTATATATTATGTAGCTTGTATACATTAATGAACGAGTACGGTGAATAGGCGTAGAAAGTGTAAAAGAACGGTCTTTAATCATGTAATAAACTTTGAAATGTCTTCGACTTCAAATACATATGTATTTTTTAATATTTTGAAGACCTCAGAGATATTAATCTATTGAATAGACACTTCAATTTATACTTATACAATCACACTGCCAGTAAGTAACGTCAAAATTAATACCAATATTTAAGTGGGATATGCTAATAGATTTTATAAATTTTGTCTATATTTTTATTTATTTATAGTTATTAAGGCCAACGGTTTGATTTAATGAACCCATGTATGTAAAGTCGGAGTCTGTCACTAGTATCATCACTTACAAGATATGATCAAACAATATAAACGTTAAAATAAAAGTTTTTATTTTGGCAGAGAACCATATAAAGGCAATTCGACACGAAAGCTCGGGAGAGCAGCGTGCGGTAAGCCAATTACTGCAGATGTGTCAACAGTGATTTACGATATAATAGCCATGCGCTTGTTCTGCCCCAAGCTGACATTGTTTAACGTGTACACCACTCAAATTGTACACGCGTTTGATGTCAAAATAGTGTATATGCCATATTACCTCATAAACTGAGTACATTTGCATTAACACTTGCACAATGTGGAATGTAGACGTACCGATAAAATAAATAAAGAAGCCTTTTCAATTTCTAAAACTAATAAAGAGACAAAATAATAAAAAAAGTAGGTATGTCGAGTTGGAGTTACTTTCTGTATTGGTAGGATATTTCACTGTGCAACTGTGTTTTTCAGGTTTTTTAGACATATGTGCTTATATGCTTGATTCTGGTATACAATTGAATTTTGGTACATTTGGAAGAAACGATTCTCATCAGGATCAGGGATTGACTTAGATTTCAAATTTAAATCCTAAAATCCTGAATTTAATTTAATTGCGACGATGACAACAGTGACAATTTAATTTAAATCAAGTAGCCTATCAGTTAACTTATTTAACCATAATTCAATTCCAATAAAATTGTTGTTACTGTTCGAAATTAAACTTAATAAACATTAAGGATTATAATTGAAATTTACGTCATTTTATTAACCAACATTATTCAAAACTTATCAGTTACGCTTTCAGAATTATAAACTCTCTAATGTGAATCTACGAATCACTGTCATCTACCTATCAAAACGTCATCCCTGGTAAGTTTGATTAGTCAATATTGGCACAATAATCAATGGATATAAACATACATAAGTGCCTTTTGTCGCTTATTTGGCTTGTTATCAATTTTCATGTCTTGTCGAGTGTACGTCCAAACAATAAATTAATGACAAATATGCCAAAATCGTGGTTACATAATTTGTTTGTTGAAATACACATCTCAAAACCACTTTGCAATTAGCATTCACTTGTTAGTGGAAAATACGTGGTGGGTTTAAAATAAAATGTGTGGTGTTTACAATAATATGTTGTCATGTGTATTGAACGCTATACCATACAAAGTAAAATCTGATGTTATTTGCTCTGTAGTAAAGCCGTAAGTAGAACCTGCTAGTTTATGTATTTGAAAATAAGAAAATGTATTTGCAACATTGTCTTTGTGCATGTGAAGTGAACCCAAGAGAAACTTTCCTAATATGGGTATACGTACGGGAAATAAAAATTGTAACGACGACAGAGGAGAAAATGCCAATGCTATTACTTCTATTGGCGATACTTCAAATAACGTTTCGAAAATATTTACGAACACACAAGGTACATACGTAGATATACTTACAGTAAATGGACTTACAAATGTCCGTACAATTATAGATAACAACTGTTCCGTAATTACTTTACCAGCTTTTGAATTGCTGTAGTTGCAATAAGAGCCAATTATATCTTAAGAGGCGATGAGAACATTAAAGGGCATTTCACACGAGTCAACAGAAGTGTTTGTATTGGGTTCATCCAACTGTCGACAACGTTGATATGTTATTTTAACAATGCCACCTAACATAATACTTATAAATAAATATATATATATATCATTTTATAAAGACATGCTCCTAATACTGACTTGACAGTAAAAGGTAAACTGCCTAAAGAATTAGTTTACGATTAGAAACCAGTTTGTCTTGAACACATAATTAGAAATGTGAAAGATTGGATATGGTTGAAAGACGGAAGAGGGTATTAGAAACTGTATTGTCACTCAATTAGATTGGAATTGAATAGAAGAATTTAAAAAGTTCAGTGTAGAATATGCTTAAAGTCAGTTCGATCACGACAATAAAAGCGAAGTTACATTAGACACGATTGTGCAGCGATGACACGCAAAACCGTCGCTCATCGATCAATATAAATTAAACATGGCGGCCATTTATTAAACCACGATAGCATAATCAGGGGTTACGTAATGGCATCTGCCTCCACACGTCACTTGCCCATTAGAGCAAGTACTCGATTTAAACTCACAGATGCAAATGAGCGTTTGGTAATAATTAAGTGTTTAATTTATATATTAACCGAGAGCAAGCCGGTTTCCTCCCTAATATGGAATCGGTCGAACGGAGCGCACAGGCGAACGTAAATGGAAAACTGGTTTACGGACGCCCGGATGAATAGATCAGTCACGCATCGAGAGAAATATTGCTTTGAATTAAAGTGCTAATTATGTTATTAAACAATTATCCGTGCTTCGTGTCGTGGCTTTAATTATTTATAAACTATCCGACAAATATTATGATCTAGAAGAAAGACGCTTTGTGTATGATTATACGCGTTTAGTAAACGTTTCAAGTCGATAATTGTCGTAAAAGCAGTCGATCGCTTTGCTTTTTTACATCAATAACAAATTGGCGTCTTGTAAACGCGTCTCAAAAGCACTTCGGAGTATAGCGATTTCACGATCGAGTTCTCGGAACATGGAGGATTCGCAAGCTCCATTTTTTTGCAAAAGTATTTCTCGCCACACGCGATCTGACGTGCCGCGGAGCAGTTCCCGTATGTCGACTCGATTATTCACGCGAATCGATTTTTAAGCATCTTTCTGCTCATTTTACTTCGAATTAGATCCATGTCCAAACTCTATAAAGCTAAAGTAAACGACATCTAAGTATATAAAAGGCAGATTGCTTTCTCTTCAAAATCATTCTGTAGCGTTTACCATGAAAACCGTAGCAAATGAAGTTTATTGCGAGGTATTTTCATTTAAAGACGGGCGTCTCATTAAAGACTTCAGCATTGCGAGGGCCCGACTGGCTGGCAATTATCGCCGCGCGGCCCTATTCAGCCATGTTCGTTCCCAACTCGCCGAGGAAATTATTCGCAGACAGTAAATTCCGCTTCATTTGCGACACAGCGTCTCTCCAGTCACTTCCTGAGAACGCGCACTTTGTGTGGATGCCTCACAACATGCTAATTATGTCACAGAGATAAATGACTCCACGCTCTATCAATTAACTACGTTAATAACTTTTTACATGTTTCTTGGGAAAACGATATTTTACGAGTTATATGTGGTTTAATGTGTAATGAATGAGACAAGAACAAGTAGGTTATTTAAATTTCAAGTATAAAGTTATGCCAATGTGCGGAAGACAATTCTTACGACTTTGATATTTTTGAGGATACCATACTTACAATACAATAGTGACCGCGGCTTGAGTTAGATTGAGATCTTAGTAGAATTTGTTTATATTTTAAGGGTCCGTGGCTGTCGGCCATCTTATATCTGTCAAAAATATGGCAATACTCGATTAATCCTAGAAAAATGAGTTTATTTATACAACATTTTCTACTCAAATTGTTGATAGTTATTATTTTAAATTGGATTAAGCTATATTTTCATTATTAAGACTTCTAAATAGCCATAGTTTTTAAATCACAATAACAATGTTTGTTTTAAAAACTACGCCTATTTAAAAGCCTAAATAATAATATAAAAAAATGGCTTAATCCCATTTAAGTTTATTTAGTTGAAAATGTTGTTTAAAATATACTTACTCATTTATCTAGGATTAATTGAGATTTGCCATATTTTTGACAGAAGTATGATGGCCGACTGCCAAGGACCCTTAATTAAACCCTTTTCTCCGCCCCGTTTTTCTGAGACCGTATATCTAAATTAGTTGACAACAAATAAAAACTTTATCTAGGTTAAGTAAGTATTTATTTTAATAAATGCTTACATCCGGTGTGGAAAATCTATAAATTTCAATATAAATAAGTAAACGTTCCAATAAAAATGACGCTATGAAATATTAATAGGGTCAACTAGTCAAGTCGACCGCGTTAAATGACTTGAAAATTGTTATGAAAGAGCAACAAGTATTTTTGTATTGGCACATCTCGTAACTGTCAACATTATTAACCGCTTTGCGTCGCGTCCAATTGTATTATAAAGAACATGACGAAAAAAAACCACAAGAAACAAACTCAAAATGTCTTTCACGCTGTATCTATTATCGTCTTTGAAGAACGCGAGAAAAAATTTAAAATAGTCTCGTGATATTTACGTGGGTGGCGGCCGGTCTGGCGTGAATCAAAACATACTCATATAAGTGGATGATAAACACTTGGCTTGGGAAAATCAATTTGATTTAAAATGATGCAAACAACTGAGATTTCGCACAGCCAATCATTATTAAATGTGTTTGTTATTCAGTTACGCCGAAACAGCTGAATCATTTTTTTTAGATTTTTTAGAATAGGTTCCGAAATGGGTGAATGGAATTTTAAGTCGTAATTAAAACCTGCTCTTAATTTCATTCATCTCAATTTCTCAATATCTTGAAGTGAAGACATGGGGTGTTTATGAGCAGTGATATTGTGGCGGACTGGCCACATACATAGTGTACATTTAGAAGAAAATGAAAGTTCTATTTGACATATTTTATATTAATGTTTTGTTGTCATTTACGAAGTTTTCTCCTTACATCTTTCTGAATTGTAATTTATTTTGATCACTATTTATAGTTTCTCTGCACCCATTGCAGTCCATTCGCACTAACTCCGCTTCATATTTTGTTTCTTTTCTTCTAAATGTATATTTGACCAGTCCGCCATAGATATCAAAAAATATTTTTTATTCGTATAAAGGTATTCGGTACCCATCAAAATAATACGAGGCAGAATCATCTAGATAATATGTTAAACTATTGCGAATTCAAAAATAGATTGAACATGTCCAGTGTATCATTTAGCCAGATTAGATAACATCAACAGAAGCTTTTATACGCGCAGTCAGTTTTACAAATTGATACGACGTGAACAAATATTTACACGAACATTGAGGAGGCCACGCATTATACGCACTATTATAGGGTTGACACCTTGACACTAAATTTTAATTTTTCAGTTTTAATTACATCTTTTGCCATTTACAGCTAAATGTGCTTGCTTGGAGTACCTACTAACTTACTGCCCCGGTTTCGCCTGTGGAAATATTTGAAGAAAAAATAAACGAAAAGGACGGATAGTAAATAACACCTTTCGCATTTATAATATTCAGTTTTTAGTTGTACCAAATCCGCTCAGTCGCTATGGGTGGTGTGAAAAGAACGAGTTTCTAGCGACATTAAATCCATGTTTCAGCTGAAAGCGCCACCATTTCGGTTATCACAGTATAAAATTGTGTAGGGTGGGGTAGGTATAATATGTAATTGGCAATATCAAATATGTAACAGTAAAATAGTAATAGGGCATATAATTCGCCAATTATGTGCATACATATATGCCGAGAGAGAAATTCAATGCAGTGTTTTTGTCGGTAAAAGCGCTCCCAGGTCGACAATAAAACATGGTTGATGTAGTGAGCGGGCATGTCGGCCAGCCCTATCCCGCTACCCGCGTGTCAAGTTGATAGCGCAGCTTTGCGGCGTGCCGACGAACGAGCAGAGAATCCCGGCGAGCTCACTAATATTAGGGGAGCGTGGGGCAAATTCATATCAGGGGCATTAAGCGTTCTGTTTTTAAAAATAGAACGAATTTTATCTGCTACACATTTATGTGGAGATGAGTTCTATTGAGTAATAGAATAAAATAGCAACAAAAAAATGTGATAGAAACGACTATGGGATATGCGGTCTTGCTAAATAAATAAATTACTTTTCGTGATTCGTATGCAAAGGAGGAGTATAATACTTCTGTAATAGGTACTTATTTAAGTGACAAGTGACTATTATCTGGTAACACCGCAATACATAATGCCGTAATGGTGCGGCGGCTAATGCAGTTACAAAGGTTACTATATTTTATCACGAAAATAGTTTCACATTGTGGACGAGGGTTAAACACAAAGCCGAGCACACAAGTAGTGTCGGCCGGTTGTAACTCGCTCACAATACACGCACACCAACGTTGCCATCGATCGAGGGAGGCGGCCCCCACGTAGGGATGAATTTAAATTATTCACAGCGGGTATAACTGCGTGCCATCTTTAACAAACAAATTACGTATGCGCGCCTAATAACGCGATACAGACTCGAAGCTTCTAGGCCAGAAAGCTTTCAATTATAAACTTGGTGGGATAAGCGACGCGGGTCGGATTTATAATTACCTCCGACCGATGACTGCTCTCCCGGTATTCACAAATTAGAGAAACTTTGTAATTATTACTCGGGTTATGAAAAGCAGATGCCTGTTTAAAGGGCAACAGCTTCCACGTGACAGATGTTCCCAAACTCGTTAAAGCTGTAAACAAACTTAATATTCATGCGCGGTTTTCAATCATATGAGGGAAGTATTTACATTAATTTTAATATAATGCCCACACAAATTGAACAGATATAAATGTAAAAAAATATTGGGTCAAGTATACGAATAATTCATTTAGTAGGCTCGACGTTTATCACCATGTAACAAACAGAAACAGAGGTTAAATATACTGATAACACTAATTAAATTAGTATCTACCTACTTGTTATTGTTTGTTTTATTCTGTATATATTACACTAATAAAACTCTAGAACTTCATTATATTTTCTTAAACGACCATTTTATAGTTCGACAGTATATTTCATAATGCTCCTCGGTCAACTCCTTCCCTCCGTCCGTACCTCATTTCGATATACTCGATCATGAACGAATGAATGATGAATGAACACTGTAACGTTGTGCTCATTTAGTTAATAAATGAGACCACTTTTTCTTAAAGAGGTTTGAATAGTTGCTAACCTCCTTGCAAAAATAGTTGTTAACCTCCTTACAAAATAAGTTACTGACTACCTATAATTTAGGATTTTTTCAAAATAATCTGTATTTGGAACAGTGTCTGCTATTTGTTTATTTTCTTTCATTTTTAGTCAATTCCGTTTTAGCATTGCTAAGTAGCACACCTATTTCATAATGTCAATAATTTAATACAGTGAACAAATTGCAACAAGCTGATAAAAATATACTATAAAGGAGCATGATATTTGTAAGTACTATTTAAGTTGTATTGTGTTTAGATTCTATCATACCCTGTAAATCATTTACTTATTTATTTATTTTTATTTTCCAGCGTGCTCCTTTTCCTTACTTCATTCCTTTTTACTCCTTCCTTTATATCCTTACTTCATTCCTTTGGCTCCATTGGATCCTTTTTGTCTTTTGTCCTTCCTTTCATTGGGCGCCAATTGTCGCTTAGTGGGGAACTAGCCACAATAATAAATGAATATATTACTCCATATTGTTTTATTTCAAGTTTTTATGTAGATTATAGTATTTTTACACCAGGAAAAGAATATATTAAAAGGAAAGGAAGGACAAAAGACAAAAAGGATCCAATTGAGCCAAAGGAATGAAGTAAGGATATAAAGTAAGGAGTAAAAAGAATGAAGTAAGTAAAAAGGAGCACGAAATATCATGCTCCTTTATAGTATATTTTTATCAGCTTGTTGCAATTTGTTCACTGTATTAAATTATTGACTTTATGAAATAGGTGTGCTACTTAACAATGCTAAAACGGAATTGACTAAAAATGGAAGAAAATAAACAAGTAGCAGACACTGTTCCAAATTCAGATTATTTTGAAATATTCCTAAATTATAGGTAGTCAGTAACTTATTTTGTAAGGAGGTTAACAACTATTTTTGCAAGAAGGTTAGCAACTATTCAAACCTCTTTAAGAAAAAGTGGTCTCATTTATTAACTAAATGAGCACAACGTTACAACCCATTGATCAACTTTTTAAAACAATACTTACGTAGTAATTATTATTTAATCTATGACAATACACAAAACAATTACTTTGAATAAAACTCACAAAATGCGACCCAAATTAATCTTAAAGGACAGAGAAGTTAATACACAAACCAAACACAAACTAAATTTTAGATTTAGAGCACGTTATTAAATTGGTACAAACAAAGTGAGTTCTGTTACTGCTAATTGCGGTCTCCACTTTGGTTTATATTGTAAATGAATAATGAATTTAGTTTTTATTAAGGTTTTTTCCTCTTGCGGACACAAATACATATAACTGTTGACTTATGTCGTGACAATGGCGCACACAAATAATGTCACGTTAACAAAGGCTCTGTGATTATAATATTTTAGCAATGAAATAGGGAGCAATAATCTTCAAAAAGAAGCATTCTGTTGCTAACTTTGAAGGCGTATAAAAAGTCAAAGATTGAATATCGATTTAAGGAGTTAGCCCGAGAGCAATTTCAAATGGGGAAGTCGGGGGAGTGTGACACCCGCGGCGCGCGTCGAGGGACACTTCCTGCTGCTCTGTGACAATTTATGTTATTGGCGTCGAGTTTGAAAGGTAACGACGAGCCCTCACATCTAATTGTTAGATGGAGCGCGAGATATTGCTATTTAATAAAGCAATGATTAGAGAAACTGCGTTAACACTGATTGGCTTAGAGTTAATGTAGGGGAACACTTTTATTAACATGTATTACGAACATTAACGGAATGAGGACGTGTATAACATTATTAGTATAATAATATTATTGAGATCGATTCAATAATGTTTTAGTCCATCGTTACAAATATTATACATGATGTATAAAACATCAAACAGCACGTGTACAAAGATTTAAATGTGTACTTACAGTTTGTCATTTCTTTGGAAATATGTATACCTGTGTTTATATGTACTTTCAAACACTCATATAATACTGTCTATTTTAAAAAGATAGCGAGCTAACATTAAATTCCTAAAAACACGAATCAACAAACAAAACCAATAAACAAATTCAAAACATATTTGAGCTTTATGAAAGCAAGAGTGAATATAAAGCTCCTAAAAATGGAATGATAACATCCATCCGAGTCGGCGCACTCACCCGTTTACAGATTAAGCCGAAAGATCAACAAATATATTTTAATCCCTCCAACAACGCTCTCGCATTGCCGGCGGCAAAAAGTCGAGCTTCACGACACATGGGCGAGAAAAAACCCAAAATTATTATCTTAAGTCGAACCAAACAGAACCCATTAGTAAACAACGCTGGCACAAAAGAGGGCGAACAGGCGTATATAAAAAAGGTGTAACAAAAAAATGCCTTTTGATCCTCAGTTTCCCCTATTTGTGTATTGGTAACCGACTCGAGTTGCACGACTTGTTGAACGACCCGATCGTCATTGTATTAATTAAGTCATAATTTTTTGTCGCTCCGCCATAATGTAAAGTGGTTTAAATTGCTCTTAATAGGACCGTTATAAACTGTTCTTATTGAGATAAGAGATATTTGCCTGCGGCTGCTACCTACATGCCAAGATATTCTCACTGGCTAAAATAATAAATGTCCAAGTCATCGGAAGAAGTTTTTTTGTGAGCCTTATATGAGCAAACCTCCTTACTCTGAGGAGCAGACTCTTATATAAGTTTAACAAAAAGTTGTCTAGTAGTTTTGTTTATCATGATAGACGGGAGATAGTAAGCTGGTTGTATTGTAACTTCTAGTAATAACATTTCCACTATGTTTCCACTCCCCTATTTTAGTTTATGCCGCGTAGCGTTTACAGCGACAAATCTGTTCGCGCTTCGTTCGCTCCGAAACTTTCCACTCGAACAAAGAGGCAGGTACCCGACAGCTGCAGATTACGACCCAGCTCAACTACTCGGTCGACGTCACGCCAGATTCCGCACCAATCGTCAAACTAGTCCGACAACTGTTAAGCCAAGAAGCTTTTCAGTCAAGCAAGATCAAAGCCCACAAATCGAGCAACTGACATTATAAAACGAGCAACTTAAATTGTGTTTATGACAAATAAGCGGCTACGAAATTTAGGGAGACGAAAAAAATAGTAGCGCGCCATAAAGCAGACAAACTTAATTGGAATGGAATGTTTTGTTCTGTAAACTGTACGTTTTCATTTGTGTATACCTACGAAACTTCAGATGACAGAGCGTGACAAATAATTCATTGCATCATACTGACATGTGACATAAATGAGACTAGAAAATATACCAATTTCATTCAAAACAAATGATATGTTGCTTAGAGAGCTTATCTCTCCCACACATTTCTTTATTCTCTTTGTTTTCTTTAAATTTCAAAGTTTTATCCGGTGACATTTTGAAAACATGTCACTTGAGCGTATTTATGTCTCAATTGTGGCAAACAGTAAAAAAAAAGGCAAACAGTTAAGATTCTTTACATTCGCTAATTAAACCCATATCAACATCTTGCGCGTCTCCGTTTATTTTTCCGCAGTTAATGTTGTGAGTGACGTTGTCTAAACTTTCCAAGCCATCCTTCGGAAGCTTTAAAATCAGTAATACGAAGTTGTTCAGCAAAAAAGGGAAGTTGTTTTGGGACTGTCTGTTCGACCACGTCAGCATTGCATCTTCAAATTTTGGTTTTCTTAATTTCTTAGAAAATTTTCTATTCATTTCTGCCTGGCCAATTTTTTCTTTGTTTTCCCAGATGATTGCTACAGTAGGCGAAATCGATTTAAATTATGATAAAAAAATTGCGATGGGAAGGGGTAAGCAATGAGTGATCAAAATAATACAGATGAATCTAGTTTAATAATACCAGATCAAATTACAAGTAGTTAATATAATTTACTTGTAAACCGATTGTGTAAATTAATTAATACATTAGCGACGGCATAATAAACGAGAGCGTAACAAACCGCGTCGACTACCACGTAATGTGAAACTAGGGTTGTCTGTGAAGTGAACTAATTTACAAGTTTTCTTTAGGTATTCCACAAACTTCATAAGTACATTTTAGTTATAGAAATCTTGCCAACCACTTGTTACATTAAATACGACGTAATTACGGATGCGCATTATGTCATCATTTATTTCAGTAGATTAAAATAATAATTACATATTTAAAATATCTACGTTTTATTCATATTCGCAAACAATACGTTCCTTTTGAATTGCTTTCTACCCGAAAATTAGTTTCACAAAATTGAAGACTCCATAATAATTATTACTAGGAGAATTACAATAAGCCCGATAATTACGATAGAGAAAGAGACGAGCCTTCAATAATATTTTACCACATAAACTGCATATTCCGTAATAAAAAAAACTCAATAATTAACTCTACACGTATAACTAATTACAGACACAGACTCTTCTGCATTAGTAAACAGTTCTGTTCTGTAAAACCCCTTGCCAATTAATTGTACAGTCAGTATGGAAACTAATTTGGATACACTTTCTATGTATGGGGACTTTATAAATTGAATAATTGTTAAAACATTATCAGTATAACTAAAAGCAGCTATTGTCTATGAGTACCATTTTAAATTGTGAGTGGAAAGTAATGTTTTGATAGTTGGATAAATGAAGCGCTTAAGGGTATTAGTTTACCCTTGTTTACTTTTACCCACCTTTACCCTATATACTTTTTTGATGTTGACTGAACAAAGGAATAAACTCTTTTTGAATACTGCAAATATGTATTCTTAAGTAAGTTGCAATGATAAAAGCAAGTAAGATAAAATATATAAAGATCGTGACTTGAATAGATTCATTCTCATTATAAAAATGAATAAACGTCTCCAAGAGAGCAAAAATTTTATTGCATCTGCAGATACAATGTCAAAGAAACGGCAAGGAATTTTTGATTGGACTTTTATGATTACTGCTCGCTTCTTTGCGTCTTAGCGTGATGTAATATGGCATTCCTATTATAAAGTATGTATATTCCTGAAGCTCGTCCCATACAAACATTCTTCAGCTTTATATGTTAAACAAAACAGTTACCAACCATATAAACGGAAATAATAACAGCGCACAGTGAAGACGCAAGCGAGCTGTCGTTGCCGATCGCAGCCGGTAGTAGGCTCACATCCTAATTACGCCCGCAATAATTACATACGTCGGCAGCTGTCGGTAAACCAACTAAATTTCTTTTTAAACACATTTTGCCGAGCAAACTGAATACCTACTTAGCTTAGTTTACGTCGACTTTTATAGCATATTCGACAACTGATCCAATTAATTAGAGTAACAAGAGCTGGCAAGTTCGATATTTAAATGTTTAACCTAGGCTAAAATAAAAAGGTTTGTCGTGTCACGTGCTTGGTATATAGCCAGTGCCCGCCCAAAAAGATTTGCGCGTATGTGTTGTAGGTACAAACAAAAAAATATGTATACAATACATACATACATATTTTGCAAAATTCATGTACTTAATGCATTTAATGTCAAAGTCCCAGACAATGAAGTTCAACAAGTCAAATACATAGACAATGAACAAGACAGTAATTCCAAAAATATTATGTTTAACAATATATATTGTGCAAAAAATATTTACAACAACTGTATAAACATTTTCATACAATACCAAATTACACACACATATGTATGTAAATAAAACGAAAAAAAAAACTATATTTTTAGCTTCGCTTGTAGAAACAATTTTACTTCTTTAGAAAATTGTATGTCTACAAAATGTTTTTAGTTCTACCAATCTGCGCAACCGATGTTAGATGTTAGAAACTTATCTCATTACATCACTGAAAACTAGGTACAAATTGGTTCAGCTGTTGTGGAGATGCACAAACGCACAAACAAAATATTTTACTATATATCTATCACCACGCCTTTTATCCCAAGAGGGGTAGGCATCGAATGACATCGATTGCGATCCTGGCATCTCTCTTGTTTTTTTTTTATTTTATATTCATCATATCTTTCATACATGCTCGACGATTGTGTACTTTTATATTGCCAACGATATTTTTTTTATATATTCAATAAAAGTACACCTAGGTCGTCCTCTGCCAGCATTTCCTTTCACTTCAGGCATTAAACCCTTTTAGTCAATCTTTCATCCTTCATTCTTTCAAGGTGTCCTAACCAGCGTAAAGAGTATTCTTCATTTTTGTCCCATCATCTTTCACTCTGCATTCTTCTCTAATGACATCGTTCCGTATGCGGTCAATATGTTTTATATCACACAGCATTTCCACTGCATTTATCTTAATTTCATGCTTCTTATTCCATACCCAAGTCTCGCTCCATAAGTGATGGAACTAAAACAGCATTATGTTATGTATATTAATTTTACTTTTAGTTGTAAGTTGTTTCTGCAAGTAATATTATAATGTTTGCAATAGTTTTGCAATTTAAAAATGATTTTGCTGGATATTGTTAGTTAAAAATGCGTTTTTGTCTTCCTCCATTATTGTGAATAACTTTGGCAGACAGTAACAAACCATGTTTATGAATAATACAGTTATCTATACTAATATAATAATAAAGCTCAGCGAACTACCAGTCAGATTTTAAAATTATTTTCGCATTTGATAGTCCAATTATTGACGAAGGTTATAGGCTATATAACATCACGCTACGACCCAAAGGATCTAAGCAAGGCACAACTAGTTTATAATAAATGTATTACCACTAAATAAACGAGTACGGGGTCCCACGGCCCGTAACTGACGGACCACGTCTGTCGAGGCCTTTTGCGGCCTGTGTAGAGCAGTTCCCACGGTCCGGCGCGGCCTGGCAAATAAAGCAACTGAGTCATCGTACACCACGGTACCCACCCACGCCCTGTCAGCCTGGCTAGGCGCGACCTGGCCTGCCAAAATAGGACCGTGGGACCCCAGCTATAGACGCGAACAGTTAAAATGCAGCAGCAAAAACTAAGTAAAGATTAAGTTACCCAGAGCGGAACAAAGTGGCGTTTTTTTTAGTTTGTACAAAGAGGCACTCTTTCAACGCTCGAATCGAGAATTAAATAAATTAAACACAGTGAGGCTGTATTTATTTTTATCGCATTAAGGGGGAACGTTTCGACTGCTAGTAGTTTAAAAGTTCTCTGTTTAGACCTAGCTCTCAATAGATGGCGCTAATTTCCAGTATTTTTTACGAGATATACTACTCTGTGTAAAAAGTATCGGGAATATGTCAATAAAAAGACCCGCGTTGGTAGCACTGTACTGATTTACCGCGCAAAATTTGAGCGGGATCTGTCATTCAATTTGTTTAAAACTGCACTTTTTGTTGGTCATAGTTTTGAGTCTTCGGTGATTTTTACAATGGAAAATATTGTTGAACAAAGAGTGTGCCTTAAATTTTCTGTTTCGAATGATATTTCATGTGGTGAATCGCCTACGTGTGAAAACCTACGGCGAATCGTGCATATCAAAAACAAGGGCATATGAATGGTATAAGGCTTTTAAAGAAGCCCAAAAAACCGCGGCAAAGCTCCAAAATCAAGGTGATGCTGACAGTTTTTTTTGACTACGTACGTGGTGTGGCTCACTCCGAATTCCTTCCAGAGGGAGAAACAGTGAATAAAGAATATTATTTAGGCGTCATGAAGCGTTTGCGTGAGAGTATCCGCCGAAAACGTCCAGATTTGTGGCAACACAACTCATGGATGCTGCACTATGATAATGCACCATCACACACAGCCATTATTGTGAAAGAGTTTTTAGCGAATAATTCAACAAAAGTTCTCAACCAAGCACCGTATTCACCTGATATGGCTCCGTCTGACTTTTTTCTATTTCCCAAGTTAAAATTACCACTTCGAAGAAAACGTTTTGAGTCGATAGAAGCCATAAAAGAAAATTCGCTGAATGAGCTAAAGGCCATACCGCAAAAAGCCTACGAAAAATGTATGGAGGACTGGGTGAAGCGGTGGAGATGTTGTATTGCAAGCAATGGGGCCTACTTTGAAGGCCATAAATTAAATTTAGATGAATAAATTGTATTTTTTGTTTTATTGAAAAAATCCCGATACTTAGTACACTGAATGTATAATGAAAGAAATTAAACTATCAAGCGAAGACCATTTATAATAAATATATACAATATTGTTTTATTCGTAACTATAAGTGCCCACCAAGTGACGAGACAAAGACGTGATTTGGATATAGGTATTGTAGCTACAAGTTTTTTGTTACGTTTTAGAGCACGCCAGTGATATGTCACGTCATACTATACAAGTGCCATGTAACGATAATGGGCGCTGCTTCTAAATTAGCTTGTACATATAATTATGGTATATTATGTGCGTATCGTCCACATTTTTATTACTGTATAATGTATATCTATACTAATATTGTAAAGAAAGAGGTAAAGTTTGTAAGTCTGGATGTAGGAGGTAGGAGGTAATCTCCAAAACTATTCATCCGATTTCAAAAAATCTTACACCGATATTTAGAATGGCCTTCAGGGTGGACATAATATTAAGGGCCTTTCGTGGAGACCATGCGCGTCCCTCATGGGTGCTCATGCTCATTTGATGACTCTTATAAATCCGATTCCTGAGTAATTTTGATGTCTATGGTCATGGGTGCTCTGTACAGACTATTTCTCGTGGGTGCTGGAGCCCCCGAGCACCCACGGAGTCGGCGCCCCTGGTGGAGACCAATTTTGTATGACGTAATAAAGCGCCACTAAATATAGCAACATCGCTAACCATTGTCATTTTGTTTCTCAGGCGTTCTATTTCAACGCGCGTGAAACCGCGGGCAAAAGCTAGTTTTTTATATTTTGAAGTTACTAATTTACGAATTAAATATTTGTGTATATTATATGTATGATTTAATTTTTTTTTTCGTAAAAAATAATAATGTAATAAGCGCCCCATCTATTGTGAGTTGGGTCGAAACACTCGAAACGTTCCCACTTAATCAATTATTGCGAGTGTTCAATATTGAAATTTTAAGCAAGCTCTTGTAAAAGGTCGTACGAAACATTTAGCCATAACTTTTTTCTGACGGACCGAAGCCCGAAGCGAAGCACACATGCCGTGTAATTAAATTGACTCGCACGAATGGAGAATACATCAAACTTTATAGCGCCCGGTGTCAATACATAGGTTTGTTTTTATGACATTACATAACACATTCATCGTACGTTTATGATGTTCGTAAAGCCGTCAAATAACATTAAGTGCGCGCGAATGTCCGTAGACTTAATCATGATTATTAACCTTTTATTCATCCACTTCATTTATGGACGGTTACTTTAATTACACAATTAATTAAAACTGTATTTAATTACAATTTATTATGTCCGCCGGCGTTAGACACACAAATGAGTCCCCTACTCATAAATAAGTTCACCGTAGACTTTCGAGCAAGAACCGTGTTTCTCAGGGTACCCCTTTATTTGAGGGTGTCGTCGCCTCAACCTCAGTCCAAACAGATGGCGCTATATTGTCGTATTTGTGTTTTTTGTTTGCGTTAAAAAACAACAGGTTCGACGGTCACCCATCCCTAACTCGACCTTGTAAGCTGCTAAACCGCTGTTCCGCTGTTAATGGTCTCCTACAACCACTTTTTCATTTTGTATTGTATGTTAGTATTAGGACTTGTAGAACGAATGTGAGTCTGTTTGAAACCGAAAAACTACTGAATAAATTAGAAAAAAAATCCACAGGCGAAGTGAGGGCAAAAAGCTAGTCTTAGCATAAAAAGATTGGTTTGAAATAAAGCCAATTACACCCTGATTACAACTTAATTAAGTACAAAGAACATTATCCAGTCAGTGGTTACACGTTCATCATTACTTGATCATGTAAATTTATTCGGAGCTATCAGTTTAAACTGTCGCTGTTATTGGCCTCATTTGCAACGTGGGACACAATGTTAACCAAATGTTATCCAACACAATATACGCCTAGATTGATTAATTTTGTTAGCATGATAATTCAAATAACATTTGCATACAGTAATCGACTTGACCCATAGATTGGCCATGGTTTCGTTGGATGGTTAGATTTTGTCTCGCGAGACAGAGCTCTAGATAAATAGTTAATCGTGTTGTTATGAAATGTGAGCAACGACCTGGAATCTGCTATCATAATCTCCATATTAAGAAAAGCTGTTGCCAAAATAAAGCGACAGAAAAATACAGTGGTATAATTATTATACGAAAGTTAGTACTAGGCGTCTACCTCGACTCCCGCCAAAAGGGGCAAAAAAATTATTCGGTGTTTTGCTGTTACACACGTCCATTGTTACAATATATAATATACTCAAATACTGACCATGTTAAAGCTTGTCGAAATGCGAGACAAAATATTTAGCTACAACATTTTTGGAGTAATAATTAAAATTTAAATTCTCCCCAGAACAGATGTATGATTTCAATTTATTTTGTAAAATTTAATATATACATACATATAATAATATTATGTAGGTAGGTACTTTAGAGATAAAAAAATAATTGCTTGGTAATAAATAATAATTGATCCTTTTAACGCGGCCAGAAACACTGGTGGCAATGTCCACAGTTAGATAAGATGTCAGAAAATAAAAACTATATTATTAAGAAGCTTTTATTATGTTGATTAAAGCTTTTTTGGCTAGAGTGAAGATTGAACCCGAATCCTAATAAGTCCAACTTGGGCTTAATAAATTTAAATTCATTATTGAATAAATAAATTCAAAACTTTTAAGTTGTGAACCATTAGTTGCTTTTTGGGTACCAAATTATATAGCCCCTGTAGCACTCTCATGAATCTATTTATTAATTTAATATACCTTATTTATTAAAACTAGTGACCAGCTCAGTAGTCGAAATTCATTTAATAAATTACGTATTTGTTGCAGGTGGGTTTTTTAACTATGCTAAATCTCAAACTCCTCGGTGACGCGCAACATGATTAAAAAGAAGTACAATTCGTTGAGCCGTTTATATACAGAACGCGCCAAAGTACTTTGAATACAAACATACATACATACACCCGAAAAACATACCCTCCTTTTTTTCTGTGGCAGTCGAGTAAAAATAGATTACAAACGCGGCCGATAAAAGGATCAATTTAATAATAACACTATACGCGATAATACTTGGTTTACCGTTAGGAGATTAGAAAACACAGATTATAACAATATAGATTTATTAACTGTCAGATTGATCGGATAGACGTTTATCATTATAATAATAACAAGATATCGAAAAGGGAGATTGGCTAGTTCCCAACACAAAGAAGTTTTTTTTCAGTTCAGTAATTTGCTCACATCCCCTTCAATAACTCGTAGCAATAACTAGAAAGGAGCTGATGATCTTTAAACAACTGAACAGATTTTCTGAAATCATAGCTAAAGAGACACTCTCGATCAAGTCACCTTTCAAAAAAAAAACTAAATCAAAATCGGTTCATCCGTTTAGGAGCTACGATGCCACAGCATACACACCAATACACAGATACACAAATACACACGTTAAACTTACAACACCCCTCTTTGTTAAAAACGATCGTGTCGATTAATTGTCAACAAATGCGCGCGCAAATGATATCTTATTTTTTAGTTCCTATTAGACAAGTCAAATAGAGCGCGGATTATCTTAAAATCGTATAAGGTTGGTCCTATTTTTATTGTGTTAAAAATGGAAACCATAAAATAACTAAAAAGTTATTATTCAAAATTGTGTGATGTTGTGTACAAGTCCTTACGTAATGCCAGCGGTTTATTTGCAATTTTTGAGGTAACTTTAGATTTTATTCTATCGAAAAAACATCAATATTGTGTATTAATTACAAAAATAATAGTACAGTATTATCGACACACAAGAAAATAACATGTTATTTTATAACTTACCAACAATATTTCTGACTAGTCTAAAATTGCCTGTCACCTTTAAATAAAATAATGATGAAAGAACAGTAAATCCAATAGGTATATCAATAAATTACAAAGTAGTATTAATAAAAGTTGGATAGGGGAGGACAAAGCTCTACGAAAAGCAATAATGCCGCATTATGCGACAGTATTTGTGTATTAATACAGCGTGCGATCTGGGGTGCTATTGTTAACCAGGGGAATACTGCTAGCAAATACCACCTTTTGTAAACGTTCTTACGTATGAGATCACATCAATACACTTTTTATGTTTGATGGATTTATTTTAACATTCAAATTACAAGAATTGACAAGGAAATGTGTAGATGTAAAGAATTTTTTTAGTGAAATAAATCACGTGACCGCGGTATTTAACTATGGCAAAGAAATAAAATTAGGCAGCCTGTATAATCCTGGTATTATAGTAACAAATCTCAGAATAAGAAATAAGGACGCGACTCGACATAAATTAGATTTTGATTAACACGAAAAATACACGACAGCGTAGACATTATAGTAAAAATTAGAGATCTACAGACTAGACGGCGACTACAGGAAACAAAAAACGGAAAATAAAAGGTACTTATATGCCAGAAAGTATGGCAGTAACTTTTTTTATTAGGGTCCAGGCGGCCATCTTACTTCTGTCAAAAAAAAATTGTTTATTTATACATTTTTAACTCAAATTGTTGATAGTTATTATTTTAAATATTAGCACTCTTATTAATAAACTCGAAGTAGCGACGTATTAACTAAACTGTATTTCGTCTCCGTCTATCATAATGAATTGCAGATTTGTTAGACGGAGACGAAATACAGTTTTGTTAATACGTCGCTACTTCGAGTTTATTAATAAGAGTGTAAGAGTTCTAAATAGCCATAGTTTTTAAAACGCAATAGCAATGCTTGTTTTAAAAAGTACGGCTATTTAGAACCCTGAATAATAAAAATATGGCTTAATCAAATTTAAAATAATAACTATCAGCAATTTGTATAAATTGTATTGTATAAATAAACTCATTTTTCTAGGATTAATTGAGATTTGCCATATTTTTGACAGTTACAAGATGGCCGATTGCCAAGGACCCGTAAGTAGCAAATCAAACAGGTTTAAACAATCCCTCTATCGACCGAACAGTCAGCGACTAAATAGTCGGTCATTTTAGGGTCGATTAATCGTTAGTCGGCTAGTCGGCCATATCCATAGTCGGTAGATCACTAGTAAAAACTAATATGCGTAAGTAGTATTCAGAAAAGGTTAACATTAATAGAAATGTCAGTCTAAACAAACGCTATATGAAATGATTAGTTCCAAAAGCAATGGTATTAGGGATCTATTAATAAATTCCATATTGTTATTAACAGCGAGGGTGGAAGGGCGTTAGTAATTTATAACGTCTATCTATGTCACATGCCACACTATGAAATTTGAGAACATTAAATTTTAATATTCATGACATTTGGAACAATATTGCGGTTATAGCTAATGGAAGTGCTTTATAATTTGTGAGTAAAATAATTAGAACACGCTTGTTATCAACTATTTCTTATACATCTCTTCCGTGTCGAGGGCTTATGACAAAAAAAAATAAAAAAGGGTTTAGTAAAGAAATTATAGTCCGTCTGTCTATTCGTCCGTAGGTCTGAGAAAAACCCGAGGTAGTTGAAATAATTAAAATGTTGCCAATAAATAATTACTGACTGATACTATTTTTTTTATTCTGTATTGTATCATATTTCTGACAATGTTAACCCTCATGTCAATCACAACACTTCAAACAGGTATTTCAAAACCCAACCTGCAACAAATACGTAATTTATAAATGAAATTATGGTCGAATTTCAACCACTAAGCTGGTGACTAGTACAGGTCTAATCTGCCTCATTTTTTTTTGCAGAACTATGGAAAAGTAAAATTAAGACAAAATCTTTTTAACCAACTTCAAAAAAAGGAGGAGGTTCTCAATTCGACTGTATTTTTTTTGTTCGTTACTTCAGAAGTGAAAGTTCGACTGGTTGAACCAATTTTGATGATTCTTTTTTTATTTGAAAGCTGGTGCTTCCCGTGTGGTACTATTTTTTTAGTGAAAATTGGTTCAGTAGTTTTGAATAAAAACTTATTTTTAAGATATTTGTAATTGATACTTGTAAGTAAAAGGGAAAAATAAATCCGACTTAAAAAATTTGCACTGAAAAGTAAGAAATAATAAATAACGTTTAAAAATCTAAAAAATAGAAGATAATGCTATTTAGGCATTTGTCTCGAAATGGTTTTCGATTTAACCCCTCTTTGCAAGAAACTTTACATGTCAGTACACGAATTCCTGCCCGGACATTCTCGGGCCGGACAATCCGTGGTCTTGTTGCGAAAACATGTCGGTCGCGAATCCATATGATTTCCCCCTACCAAATTTCACTTCAATAAATATACGACCTTTTAAAGCCTATAATCATATTAAAAGTCCCAACTAAGGCCTTATTTACTGTGAGGGTGGCCGGTGGCCTATAATCTTCAAAGGCACGAAGAGAAGTATTTTGGCTCAAGTGAAGGAACAAATCCTAAGACAAAATATTTGCGGTACAATAATATGTAAAAGATGTACCTATTTTAATTTTCAGATTAATTGATAAATCATCAACAAAATATAATGCAAGCAAGACAATAAAGTCTCGAGTAGGGAGCGTTAAATTAATTCCGGGAGAACTTTCAAAATTTTTAGAGCCCTCGACAGTGATTAATTCGAAAACTTGTGGAGATGGCGGCGGTCGGTGCAGATTCATTGGTCCCCTTCTATTTAGATACAAAGTTAGCGAATGTAAAAGGGGAGCTGTCGAGTGTCGACTATTCCATCATAAATTGATAGGTATCATTTTTTTTTATAACAACTATAGGTAATAAAATTATGAATATTACGGCTAAAATGGATACATGAAACATTAAAATTGATGGTTATTGAAAGAATTTATAATTTAAAAAAAATAATAATAAATAAGTATGCGCCACACACACACAAGGGAATAGAGGGGGGACATGACCATCACGGCATACAAGTCGGTCTTACCCCCAAGGCGCGCCAAGTGATGTGTTTCACTGGTTTCAGATCAAAAGCGCAGAAAACCCAGGGTGAAAGAACCATCACTACATATATTACAAAAACAAAGCCCCCCGCCGCATGTCTGTCCGTGGCCGATAGTCTGAACGGATTTTGATGCAGTTTTCACAATTAGAGCATTAACAGTATTAGAAAAGTTAGCACCAGCGCGCTTTCACGGCGTATGCTCTCCAATCCGTCAGAGATGAAATAAAATGATCTTGAAAGTTTCGGTTTCATTTTTATTAAAATCCCAGCAGCACTATTTTGATAAACCCCTTCAATTTGCTAACATCAAAACAGCTAGAGGGAATTTCAGCTCAACGTTTTACGAATTAGTGGCGACACTTGATTGAACAATTAGTTTTTGAATTGGATAACGGGCATTTCTTGAAGGTATTGGCGGGATGATGGCCGAGACCGCAACGGGCGGGATGCGGGATGCAGCGTGGGGGTGAATTAATGAACCGGCACCGGGTCGTGGCGGGATTACCCCGCCGCAACCATTTGCACTCAATCACGCTCGCAAACAGCCGCCCCAACTGAACAATTACATAGACTGCTCGGAAACAATCAAACCTTCGCAGGCGCGCCTCTTTCATAGCGTGAATACTTCATTCGACAATTACATTTGACTTTAAGTAGCACGTGTGTAGTGTACACACATGTTGTGGGTATTTTACCCTAGTTTATTATTATGTACCTACTTGTCTTAAGGACAGTCATCTTGTATCTGTCAAAAATATGGCAAATATCAGTTTATCTTGGAAAGGTGGAGTTTATTTATTTATACAAAATTTACATCCCACACCGTTGATAGTTATTATTTAAAATTGGATTAAGACATATTTTCATTATTAGGAGTTCTAAATAGCCATAGTTTTCAAAATGAGCATTGCTTTTGCGGATGGAAATGTTGTATAAATAAACTCACCTTTCCAGGATTAACTGAGATTTGCCATATTTTTGACAGATATTAGGTACAAGATGACTGAGAGCAACTGTCTATGAGGACATTTTGTTGTATTTTAAAATTGCGTGAGAGTACTTTCGGTATAGTATGGTTATCATACAAGCTTGTCTCATATCACGTCGATATACGGTGCCCACCTATAAAGTGACGTGACAGTGACGTGACCGTGATGTGACACAGACGAAACAAGTAGCTCTGACGTGACAGAGTGGACCAATGATGTGGCACTGACATGTGGCAAGTTGCGTGTCATATCACGTGTCACGTCACATAGGTGGGCACTGAACCACGCTTTGACTGAAAAAAAAAACAAATTGAAAAATGAACATGAAATCACAACTCTTACCTTTGATTCAGATTTGAGTTTTTTCTGCGGCGGTTGTCCGGGCGAGTCCTGCCGCGAGTCGTCCGGCTCGGGCTTGAAGGGCGCGGCGGGCAGCGGGGGTGGCGCGGGAGGGAGCGCTGGGGCTGTCGTCGTTACTGCGGGGGTCGCTGGGCTCGCAGGGGGAGGGACAGACACGGCCGGTTCGGGGTCCGTCGCATTAGGTGTGGGGGTCGCGGGGGACCCGGCAGCCGGCACGTCCGCCGGCGTCTTACCCGCCGCGACCCCGTTGAGGTCGTGATGATGATGCTTGTCGCGTGTCTTGTCACGCCGGTGCGCGCCCGAGGCTCGCTTCACGGCCGCAGGTTGTGGACCACCGGGCGGCGTGACAGCGCGCGCCTCCCCGTTGGCCTCGTTGGACTTGACGATCTCGTGTTTAGCCTCTGAGCTCTTCGTGCCGGGCTTGGTCCGTTTGATCTTCATCTTGAGCGCGGTGCGCTGCGCGTCAGGTTCGGCGCGCGCCGCCATGCCGCCCGCCTCGTCCGTCTTCTCTATGTCGGCATCGAGGTCTATGATGAGGTCGCCGATGCCGATGTCCCACTCGTTATCATCGTACTCGAAGTTGGCGGGGTGCGCCGCTCCCTCCCTCATTGGCGCCGCCATCCGCGCCGTCTCGCCGCCCCGACGCCGCCGCGCGCACTCCACAACACCATTGTAGACCTGCGGAACACAACAAACCATATACTATCAGTAAGTACTGGCTAAAAGTGGACACTGTAACAAAACACACCGCAAGATCTATCAATTTATACTATAAAGAGGTAAAGTTTGTATGTCGTAATTTTGTATGTTTGAACGCGCTAATCTCAGGAACCAGTCCGATTTTAAGATTATTTTTGTGTTTATTAAGGAAGGTTATACCTAGGTTATACATATAACATCACACTACGACCCAAAGGAGCGGAGAGCTAGTAATATAACTCTAAGATACTCACACACGTCAAAACAGCTATTTCCCAACACAAATATTTAATCTTTAAAATACTAAAATATTAATTATCATTGTATAAATAAAATCTGTCATAGTTAAGTCAAGATTTGAAAGGTTTATGAAACCATCATATTTACGGCCAATCTCGCAATAAAACGTGAGGTTATGCAGCATAGAGATCGGATAATAAGAGAGGTAAATTGTTGTAATTTTGAATGAAATTATATAGTTAGGAGCGCCATAAATAATAGAGGCAATTGGGACAGCTTCTTGATTTATTTGTAACTCAGTTTGGTAAATAAAAACCATTTTGTTGGCCCTAATATCGGTACCAAATCTTATAATAAATATTCGAGCGCGCTCTCAAGAAAACATTGCATTTTTAACACGCATTTATTAGCTTCACCTGTAATCTATCAAATTTTGGAAGAGCGTCTGCTTTTCAAAATATACTTAATATATGAAAATAAAACCGTAATAGAAATTAAAGACGCGGATGCACCTACACAGAAAAAATGGCTGAATTCTTATCTTACGCTTCTCTTTGAGCACATAATTCATAAACAAAATAAGGCATATCTATCTCTATTCACATTATGTATTTACCAAACATTCAGTAATGTGGAGCCATGTTGAGCGCTTGTATATTCAAATAGTGCGAGTCATAGATCGAGAAAAAAACCCCGAATAAAACACGTTTCTTGTAACCCCTTAAATTTTAAAGTTGATTTTATTATTTGTTGCTATAGCGGCTATATTAAAACACACTCTGTGAAAATCTGTCTAAGAACACGTTTCTTGAACACTTAAATTTTTCACTTTATTTTAATTTTTTTTTTTTATGGCAATCGTTCACTTATGAACATTTATGCCAAAGTGTCTACCTATTACGGTTCAAAAGATACAAAGATACAGCCCTGTGACAGGCGGACGGACGGACGGACGGACGGACAGCGGAGCCTTGTAATAGAGTTTTCGTTGTCACCCTTACGGTACGGAACCCTAAAAAGCATACCTTAGTTTTTACTTTACATATCCAAATTGGACAAAGAAAACCCAGAGGCCAAAGGCAGCTGGCGTGTTCATAAACAAAAATGCATTTTTCAAGTCTCGGTTGCAGCACGTTGCGGACTATTGTATTGGAGCGTGTCCAATATTTCCTACTTGAGAGTTGAGCGCCCAACTACCGTCTTCACCGATACAAGATAGATTCCCGATCTTATTAAAATTGTTCAGCTCGTTTGAGAAAAGTCGGGAGTTTTTTTATTGATCAATCATCAATAATATGGAAAAGCTATTTTAACAGTGACTGATCAATAAGCGACTCCCGGGAAACCGTTGTGGAGACCTGCTTTCCTACGTTTACTTTATAATATTATATTTGATATTTTGCACGTCATCTTGGTTTTTGACGTTACTGAATGTAAATATAATTCAACGAATATATACGAGTATTTCAAGATTATTTCAGCGTTTAACTATTACATTCCTGCAACACCCACATTGGTGACCCCGACGTGATATCGGTGAGTGGTATAACCTCAGGCCAACGAGTAAATCTATCGATAACCGTGAGAGCATAACGAAAACCGTTTGAAATGGGAAGAGGACCTATAAGATCGGTGTGAACATGGAGAAAACGGGCAGGAGGTAATTGAAAAACGCCCAAAGGAGAAGACACGTGCCGTGTTACTTTAGCACGTTGACAAGCTACCTTATTAACCAGCTTTCATGATGTTGGAAAAAGATCTTGAAACCAATGTTCCTCAGTCTCCTACTCTACCCGCAGCCGCTATGCAACCCGAACCTCCACGCATTACTCGCTCTGGACGCCACGTCCGGTTTCCACCTCACTTACGCCCGTAGTCACGGTCTCGGTGGGGGAGTGATGTGGAGACCTGGCTGGTACACTTTCCTACGTTTACTTTATAATATTATATTTGATATTTTGCACGTCATCTTGGTTTTTGACGTTACTGAATGTAAATATAATTCAACGAATATATACGAGTATTTCAAGATTATTTCAGAGTTTAACTATTACATTCCTGCAACACCCACACCGTTGCCGGCCCTAGAGTACCCAGCTGAAGACAAAGTCTTACCCACTTAGCCGAAGATTTTTAACGAGTGGCCAGGGTATGTAGATGGAAAAACCTCTTTGTACGGTTTGTCGGATAATGTACATAGATTTTTATTATAAATGTGGGGATCGAACCACTTCTCAGTTGTGAGCCGAGTAGCCGACATTTTAGCCACTCAACCACCGACGCCCACAATTTTTTAATTTTTTTTTATCAATAAAAGAGCTACAGTCATTGACAACCATAAAACGTTTCGAAGAACGAAGTTAGCGATAGTTCGTTAATAAGAGCTGGCAAGTTCGATATTTGAATTTTTGATATTTTGTTCATGCCAGCTCAATAAATAAACGACAAGTTATGTTTTCCTATCAAATGTCGGAATATGAGATTAGATATTCTTTGAGTGTGTTATTTGAGTCAATTTGAGTTTTTTTGTTACTACTATTATAACCAAACTAGCTTTCCGACCTTCTATTTTTCATCTCCTATTATTAAGGGAGGGATTTAAAAAAAGTAGCCTATATCCTTCCCAAGAGTTCAAAAGCTTTTTCTGTACCAAATTTCATCAAAATCGGTTCAGTGATTTAGCCGTTTAGACAGACAGTTACTTTCGCATTTATAATATTAGTATGGATTAAGAATAGCACGTTGCCGTCGCGAACTAATAATGCGTGGTCAATCTTTTAAATAGAAATTATAAGTTGACGTATAAATTACATAAAAGTATACAACGTATGTTTCAAATCAGAAAAACGAATGAGAATAGCCATGAAAATGCATAAAACATATTTAGCCGCGGGCAAGGGCTGCTTTAAAATATGCAAGCGTAAACCTAGGGGAGCACAAATGCACAGTGAAATCAGAGAAGCAATAAAATATCGCAAAATCCATTATCCCAGAGCTGTATGTTTGTCAATAGAACGGCTGATTGGCGCTATATTCTACACGCGAGATTTACAACGCGCGCTACTTGGCTTCTTGCCGAGCACTGAACCCGGGGCTTCGAGATGCACGCTCGCACGATAACCCGCTAAATTGCTTTACTAGTCCCACCTTAGTTTTTGAGTTTTCTCTATACCAAGAGGAGTGTAAGTTAAAATTACTGGACCGATTTGTAAAATCATTGTATCTACATAATACAAATTTGTATTCCAGATATCTCATCTCTCTTGCATCCCTCGACATCCATAGATGTGTTTGTGTTAGTCCTATTATAGCATTTATTGGTATTTTAATTTTATGTACTTATCTAACTTTACCTTAGCTCATATATTATAAAACAGAGTCCCCCGCCTAAACGGATTTTGATGCAGTCACTATTAGATAGGTTGTATCACCAGGAAGGTTTACGAGTGCTAAACATGGTCCGATCATGTTTAGGAGCTGACTATTAACAGCATAAGTGAATCAAGTCGGGAAAAAAGTTAGCCAGAGCGAGTTTTCATGGCATATGCTGTAAAATCCGTCAGAGATATATAACAAAATGGTTTAAATTAATCTACAAAAAAGTCGACAGTAGCATAGATTAGTAATTATAAGCGTAGGTATATTTGTGTAGTTATTCAAAATATTACATTATTTCTACACTTAGGATCCCTGTTGCTTTCATATAGCTACTTTCTATGTGTCTTTGAAGTAAAACTAAAAGTCGGTCAAGTAGGCAAAACTCAGAATGGCGCACTTGTGTGAGCTACACTTGCTACGTCGCCGTCATCGTATGATACTGAGAACACAGACGGAGAAGTTAAAATGTCATTTACGAAATGTTCATAATTTCTAGAATTTCTAGCATAGTTTTCCTGTAGTATTCATTTAAAGTTTAAACTTCCCCGTGTAAGTTTTATTAAGAAATTATGATGACACATCAATGGTTAAGCTGATGAAGAGTGACAAATATCCGCAGTTGTATTTTTAATTAAAAAAACCACACTTAGAGGCTTTTCCAACTCAATACACCTCAACAGAACTGGCGACTTGTTAGGTATAGCTTCACAAATAATTACCATCGGATAAAAAAGAGACTTGGCCTTTCGCTGGGTACCCTGGAACTGATAACACGGTTTCGGGAGCCGTAAGGCGGGTTGCAAAACTTGAAAAAACAATGAGCAAAAAAATTGGTCTTTTTTTTATTGAGAAAAAATACTTTAAAAGAACAGTTTGCCCTGTGTATTTCGTAAATGAATACTTTATCGGCTACATTTTTTAATACGGTTACTGTTTTCTATCAAGAAATAAAAACCGTCAAAATAACGATTTATTTGTCCACCAGGGCAATTTTCTCCATTCAAATCTCTAACAAGGTCAAAATAATCTGACATGCTATCCTATAGAACCGATTTATATT
Source organism: Nemapogon koenigi (assembly GCA_963924495.1). Classification (NCBI taxonomy): domain Eukaryota; kingdom Metazoa; phylum Arthropoda; class Insecta; order Lepidoptera; family Tineidae; genus Nemapogon; species Nemapogon koenigi. The sequence continues at coordinate 8,652,010 of OZ004646.1, forward strand.
ACTAGAGAGTCCTTCGTGGGCGGTAATACTATTCAGATATTCATTGGGAACGCAATCAATGTGACGTGTTCGTCTCATGTTTCCGCAAGATAAGATAAAAATTAAACCAGCAAACAGCAAATAATTATGATTATAATTATAATTAACAATAATAGCATTATTAATCACAAAGAAAAGGTTAGTATCCTATCAGCAGAGGTCTCGGTTTCGACTTTAAATAAAGCTATTTCTAATACTCGAGATTTAAAAAAAATGGTGCCTAAGAAATTGATGATTGAAGAGGAAGGAAGAGATATAGTGCCATTAAGTCTACAGAAGTGCTTACATGACCGTGTAGAGAAAAGACAAAATCTCAGTTAGAAAGAGAAAGATTAATGTCCCATAGAGATAAAGCAAGAAAAAAGGACCGGTTTGCGCGACATTACTTTTTGTCCTGCTTTGTCACTACGGAAAATTATATCTTACTCTTTCTAACTGAGATTTTATCTACATAGAGAGATTCCTTTCTACACCGGAAGGTCCTCTCGGTTAGGCTCGGTTTCAAGCCGAAGTCAGGGAGTAAATTGAGGCACGTTATGGTTAGTGGAGACCGGTAACTGCGTTTTATAATGCACAAACGAACGAGCGATAATGATATTATCACGGAACTCTTACTGGAACTACGAGCGAAAAATAGAATCAAACAAAAACGGTCAAGTGCGATTTGTATTCGAGCGCCTCTAGGGTTTCGAGGGCATTTTGAAAGTAGAGCAACGGTGCGTCGGTGTCCGAATCGTTAAGACGTCTGAATCCCGGCCAATGGGTTTTTTTATAATTGAAAACTTATGTAGGTACATAATCCGACAAACCATACGGCTTTTCCATCTAAACGTACCTCAACAGAACTGGCCCCTCGTTATATTAGGTAGGTATAGCCTCACAAATACCATCGGCTAAAATAGGAAGACTTGGTCCGTAACACGGTTTTGGGAACTGTGGCAACCCGGGAAGAAAGACAAGAAAAAAGTAACGGATCGAAATGTTTTTTTTTCTTTTGCACAGAGATAGCTGGAGGGCCGGGCTACAGCGTACAAAGTTTAAATGTGTAAAAAATATATTAATTACTTACTTAAATATTAAAAATTCTGAGTATTTGTTTTTTATTCTTCACGGGTTGCCTTACAGCTCCCGGGAACCGTTGTCGGCTGCAGGGTACCAGTGAAAGACAAAGTCTTCCTTATTTAGCCAATGATTGTGTGTGATGATGAATGTTTTTGTGAAATTTGTAAACCTATTAATAAAAAAATCACATCTAATTGATATAATAAAGAAACTGTAGATTATTAGTTCAAATTCCTCAGAACTTATAATACGAGCTGTTTACTAAGAATTTCCACAATTTGGCACTGTATCAAAGGAAAAAGTGACGTTTCACAATGTTTACAATGTGTGAGATTTCTTTCAGTAGATACTAAATCATTTTTACAGTTCTACCAGCCTGAATGAGTCTCTTTAACAATTAATCATCGCTTTAAGATAACACTCATTTGACAAACGACAATTAATTGTTACGAGACAATTCAAAATTAATTACTTAATTAAAAACTCTTATATTTATCCTAAGTAATATTGGCAAAAGGCCCGATGGAATGACTCTTGCGCCTTGGAAGAGCGTGACCATTGTATGGGAGGCAACATGTGTGAACACCCTCGCTCCGTCTCACCATTCATGCTATCGGGGCTGCCGCTTGCAAAGCCGACACTGTCAAATGTCGCAAATACGCATCTCTTCCTAAAGAATACATATTTGGGGCATTTGGGGTGGAAACACTGGGCCCATGGGGACCTAGCGCACGACACCTCTATAAAGAAATTTCCAAAAGATTGGTAGAGGTGTCCCACGACCAAAGAGCTGGCTCATATTTGGCTCAAAGAATATATTGCTATCCAACGTGGCAACGCAGCCAGCCTTATGGGCACTCTCCCAGAAGGCAGCGATCTTGATGATTTTTTTTATTTGTATATAGGTATAGCATAGTAGATATATAACAATTTTTTTGTCGAAGTAATATTATAAGTTCGAAAGTGTGTTTGTCTGTCCTTCTTTCACACCTTTCAGGGGCAATGAATCACTTCGGACTTTGCGCAGAGATAAGTTGGAGGGCCGGAGAATAACTCAATGTCTTCGGGATTTTTATCAATTTTCAAAAATTACCACGGGCAAAGCCGTGCGGATATCTATAAGAAAACACAAGCCGTCATGTCAGTAACTATTTACTGTGTAATGATCCTTGTACCAAAGAATATGTAATTTCTAACGTAAACAAGCATAAGTAACCAAGATAATGTAACTTCACGTACACAGCACACACTGTTGGCTGACAGTACCAACCCCTCGGAAAATGGGTTGGTACCATCCACAGATCCTTTATTTATACTAATTCTGTGGTACCATCTGACGACCATCATTGCCACCGCGCGCGCTCATTGGTCAAATCAAATAGGGCGCGCTTCCCCGGCTTCATGTTACACACTTCCGTACCTTTTCATTCCCAGAGATTGCAGGAAAGATGTTACACATCAAAAAAAAATATTTCGTCTTATTTATTAAACGACCCCCCCCCCCTTCGCTTCGCCGCACGGGTTGAATATGGGTTTACCTACAGCATTTTTATTATACTACAATACGCCATGAAAACTCGCTGGGGCTAAGTTTTAATTTAAATTATTATTCTGTACGTTCAGTAAGTACTGTTTCTCTTTCAGAGTCAGAGCGAATTGCTACCTAGTAAGTATACTTATATGGATTTGAATAAATTTTGTACAGCAATTCAAACCTTATGTCATTGTACTAAGAACTAAAACTACGGGTTTATAAGCCAAAGCGGACAATGGACAAATGAAAATTGAAATCAATTATTATTAACCGCAACAACGTATAATAAATCAATATTGGTTTGTTATTATAGGTAGGTACCTATCGTGTCAAAATAATAAATTAATTTAACCACGCTAATGAAATAGGTAATTATATAATGATAACAGCTTGAATTAAATTGCCTATAAATAACCGTGTAATCTAAAATATGGGTGGCAAAATGTTAATAATGCATTATGCTTATAGTAATCCAGTTCTTCTCTGAACCATAATAACGGTTCGAACCAATGACACGTCTATGTCGCCTTCTAATCTTCCACACTTTTTGCCAGAATTTTTAGGAAACTCATAGCGCTGATGAAAATATGGATAAATTGATTGATATTTTGTGCAATATGGATTTATATTTAAATATGGAAAAATATGGAAAATAAAACCTGAATTTTCACGATCTAAATAACATATTTTATGTAGAAACCATAAATAAAGCTAAAGAGTATATTTGTTGGTTTGAACGCACTAATCTCTGAAAATTATTTTTGCATTTGTTAGCCTAATTCTTGAGGACGGTTATAGGCTATAGGCGTATTATATACGCTACGACCCAAAGGGTGCAAATGGTGCAACCGCAAGGCATAGCTAGTTTATTATACGTGTAATATTTAGTTTTGAAATCGACAATCACTATTGTAAACGCGTTTTAATCTGAAAATTAGTAACTTTAATTAGATTTTAAGGAAGATTCATTTGCAAATTTCGTATATTGAACGTTTATAACATAGTATTATTACATAGTTTCCCAAATTTGTCTATAATTCCATGGATGAAGTGGTTTATTTCGACTATAAAAAAAATTTGAAAATTCAATATTTGACAGGTGGTCTGTAAGGTCAAACTACGTAAACCTCTGATATAGAAGCGTTATACTTACCTTCGTCTACCCCTATGGAAGTAAGGCGTTAAGTTATGTATATTTTTCCAGTACAATCAACATTTGATCCTTTTTGGTTGGCACTTCTTATGCAAGATAAGATTTCCTAATCCGCAGAGAATCAACTAATCAAATCAAGCTGCGATAACAAACTTGTTTTGATTGCTTCATTCTCTCCGTATCTCCGGAAATTACTGACTGCCAGATAGTTTCAGGGACGTTTACTAAAACGATGATTAAGATTAACTAGAGGTTAAACTGTGATTAAATAACAATTAGTTAATACACTATCAGTAGTATCTTGTCATTAGAGTTACCGCCTGCGTAGTTACAACGTTGTAGAAAGTTATCTATAAATGTTTTTTCTTTCTCTATTGTATTGGATGACTTCTTGTTAGAGTTTTACACACTTTCTTTGTAAATTCTAAATTACAATAGAATTTACGTATTATTATGAATTTATGACACATTTGGCCTAGTGGTTAGTCATCCCATACACGAAAAACTTAAATCCCAATTCAAGCAAAATAATTGTAACAAAGACCAATGAGAAAAGTCAGCAACAACTAAAAGACGCGTTAGGTATCAGAGTTAGAGCTGGTCGTTTTTTTGACAAACTGCTTCAAGAAACAGATTTTTGCCATGTAACGAACGAACGCTTTTATGACAGAAGGAAAATCAGTTTTTTTTTAAAATCAGGTTTATTGCTTCTGCGATTCAACTGTACGTACGTACAAGTCGTTTTTTTTGACTAACCGTTTCAAGAATCAGATTTTTGCAACCATTTACATATTGCGCTTGTGTGTGTAGTGTAGTGCCTGTGAGATGTGTGAGAGGTTCTAGCTTCCTATTAATGAAATAATTTTTAAAATCGATTCTATAGTTTCAGAGATTACCCCTACATCAAATCTTATAAACTGTACCTCTTTATAATATTAGTATAGATTAGATACATGTACCCATAACACATGCTTTGGGGTTCCGTGTTATCATATTTAGAACCGCGACATCTTTCGTTTCGACTCGAAGGCCAAACCGACGAATCCATACAGGGCCAGCCAGGGAAGGAATGCACGGCCCGAGTGTGTCCAACAGCATAATGACCGACCCAGCAATTTGCTCGGCATTCTAGTGTTGGACATTCTCGGGCCGTGCATTCCTTTTCATTACCGATGACAGTACTTTCTATGCAAACAATAAATGGCTAAAATAATTGTTCTAAGTTTCCTCATTCTGGTCAAAATAAAAGATGTAGCGGGGGGTCCTATGTATGCTAAAAATAAAAATTCTACCAAAAATATTTACGACGCGGTTTTGAAAAAGAAACTGGTTTGCTGTTCTTTTAATATGGACGCTGTATATTGTATAAATACATTAGACTGATATGGTACAGACTGTCGAATAAACGGTTTTTTTGAATGAATGAATGAATATAATATGTAGTATGTACGATTTACGCCTTATGAATAAAAAGCCGTTTCTTTTGGCACTGCTTTTCGAAGCAGTTTGTCGATTTATAAAATGGGTTACGTTCCGTTTCACGTGAAATACGAAACGACCCAGCTCTAATCAGAGTTTTCTGTCACGGATGCTTCTTAGTTCTTTCCATTTCGGAGAAATATACAATTAGTATGAATGCAGATATATTTTTATTTAGAGCAGGGATTCCCAATCTTTTTTATACTGTGACTTCTTTTACAGTTACAGACTGTATTATTTGAAGTGAAAAGTGTTGGGCGATTTTTAGTAGAAGGAAATATTATGGATTGGCGACCTGTGTTCGCGACATGCTCATGGCCCGAGTATGCTCGACCCGAGAATCTCCGGGCAGGAATTCATGCACTGGCTTCCACGTATCCACGTATGCCTAGGTCGGGCATTTATGGCTGCGGTTTTCCCGGCTCCAGACCGAGTTTTGAGTAATATTTTGAAGTAAAAACTTTATTAATAGTTTTAAGTTTTCACTTCTGTGGGCAGGCCCCATGATGCCTTTTTTATTACCACGCCCTTCCAAAAGATTTTTACTCTAAAGATTATTAAATCATAATTATTATTATTTATTAGAACCACTAAACTCAGAGTAAATAAATAATTATCAAATAACCATTTAAGTAAGTGTTTAAGTATTTATTATTATTTTATACTCGAGTACCTACTTTACAACAATTTTATTTGTCATTGTAAGTATATTCTAAAATGTGTACAAGGCTAATACCACCATAAACTGGTAACCACAATTTAATATCAACATGTCATGAACATAATTTTTACAAATCATACTATTTAGATTGAACACGTTTGCCCTCGTTTCGAAATCGAACATCTAAGAATACTAGCTTCCCGCCCCAGCTTCGTCCGTTAGTTAGGATAATTACAACTTTCAACTTGCGACCCCCCCCCCCCTCCCCGTGTGCTCGGGGAAAGAGATATTTTTCCCAAAAAAACTATCAAGTGAAACTATCAAAAAAAATTTGTTCGGTGCCACTGCCTACTTAGCAACTAAATACTCCCAATGAAAATTATACCAATATGACTGGCCCGACGGCTTCGATCAATATAAAAAAGATGGAGCATCACAAACGCTCAGCGTGCCACGTGGCATACTCTCTACTACCATAATACACATGATACACATATGCCGCTCTTTTGTTCCTCTTTCCGCGCTTCTGTCCATTTCGCACGGTATCACGCGTGTTTGTACGGGAAAGTGCTAAGATGCTCTATTTTTTTTATATTGATCAAAGCCCGAACCTTGAAATAAAATCACCAATTTCGGCTTCTAGGTTCGACTATGCGAGTGGATAAAAAACACTAATTTAATTATTGCTTTAGCATTGGCATCTTTGGGTTTTTGCTGCCTTTAGTAATGGGATTCGATTCAGGCGCTAAATGTGCTCCGAAGCAATATCAGGAAAGCATTTGAAAGCGATTTTATTAATGGAAACAGATTTGCAAATGATTGAGAGGTCCTAATATCTTATTTAATGTCTGTCTGTCTATAGTAAAGAAATATTGAAACGGAGTACCTAACTCTACCTGCCATTATGTACTTATAAAAAATTACCTAGGGTGGATTCACGTAGTCTTTACGTAGAATGTGTGATATAAAACCTAGGACGACCTAGGTGTACTTTTATTGAACATATAAAAAAAATATTGATCGAAGGCAATATTAAAAGTACACACAATCGCCGAGTGTATGAAATGTATAATGAATATAAAAGAAGCGAAAGAGGTATGTCAGGATCGTAGCAAATGGCATTCGATTGTCTCTGCCTACCCTCCTTGGGATAAAAGGCGTGATGATAGATAGATAGTTTTTTTTTCTTTCTTTACGGGTTGCCATACAGCTCCCGAAACCGTGTTCCAGGGTACCCAGCGGAAGACCAAGTCTCCCTCGTTTTATAGTCTATAGTATTTGTGAGGCTCTAAGTTTGGTGTGTCGGATTATGTAGGTACATAAGTTTTTTAATAAAATAAACCCATTGGTACATGGCCGGGATCCGGAATCGAACCCGGGGTCTGCCTAGTTAATACCAGGCGTCTTAACCACTCGGCCACCGACGCATTTAGATAGATGTTATGTATTTAATTTTATCTCTACCATAATGAGTGAATAAATATTGTTCTTTTAGAATAATGTTGTTAATTATCAACATTATGTAGGTATGACTATTGACTTATTGCTTACAAGTAATAGTTTACGAGGTAAACAGAACCGGGTTCGAATACTAGGTTAAGTAAAATATTTATACTTTTTTTTTCTTTTTCACGGGTTGTCTTACAACTCCCGAAACCGTCCGTTAGGGTACCCAGCGGAGGACCAAGTCTCCCTCTTTTAGCCGATGGTATTTGTGAGGCTATACCTAACGAGTGGCTAGTTCTGTTGAGGTATATATAGATGGAAAAGCCTCTAAGTGTGGTTTGTCGGATTATGTACATAAGTTTTTAATTATAAAAACCTATAAGTAGATACATGGTATGTACACAGTAAATATATAAGCTAAATGTACCTACATTTTCCTACTCAAACAAAAACACATCTTCACAGCTTAAAAAGGCCTTGCGGTATGGCCAGACAAAGTAACAGTGTCCACTTTTTGCCATTGGTAGTCCATATTAAACGGAACAGGTGGCAAGCCCGTTACTGCACATAATATTAGACCTAAGTGTATGTATTATAGCTCTACAAACACTAAAATTAAGTTAGGTATGTTTACCTATCAAAAACAAGATAACATAGCGGTGTGTACAAGAAACATATCACAAGTCGTCTTTTACGATATGCGCGGTCTATCCACAAAATAGGTAAAATCATGGTAAGTAATTTTTTTAAGACTTGTCTTATTTGGACAACAGACAGACGATCAGACAGACAGACGGACGGACGGACGGACGGACGGACGGACGGACGGACGGACGGACAGACAGACAGACAGACAGACAGACAGACAGACAGACGGACGGACGGACGGACGGACGGACAAACAGCAGAGCGTAATAAGGTTTCCGTTGGCACTTGGCAACCTTTGCTTTGGGTACGGAACCTTAAAAAGACATGCAAAGTTTTTTATCAAATAAATTGAGGTCTATAAAACCTAAGCTGACCTAACACTAAAAAAACTTTGTAGTTCCTATTAGAATGTTGTTCCACGTGGTCACTTGCAGTAAAGTAAAATATACATAATACTTAGGTACCTCTACCTAGCTACATAGATCCAAAAATACCACGTGGAACTAGGTACTATAGTCAGTAGTATCCTAGACTCCATTGTAGTTATGTACCCATTCTATAAGTCGATTGATAAGAACTGGCACATTCAATATTTTACTTTAAGCCAGCTTTTGTTAACATACTTATAATACCCAATTACCCACTTACCAATAATAACTCTGTATCGGTATGTAGACTAAAAAAACAGGTTCTACAGAATCATGTAAAAAAAATTTGGGAAAAAAAAAAGATTTAATGTAGTTTTTAGGGTTCCTTATCGAGGGTCTAACTAACGGAACCCTATTGTTGTATTGTTGTGTTGTGTCGTTATCTTTTATATCTAGCCAAACTATTACAAATAACTCTATCTAGGTATGTAATAATGTCTAAACCAGGAATCGAACTCAGAACTACTAACTTATTTTACTATTTATTATTATTATTTAGGATAGGTACTAACCGTTCCCAATATGTGCTAATGTTGAGTCGCGACGGCAATCCAAAAGTGACACAATCCATTCAGCACTTTTAACGTAGCACTAAACAGAGCACTATCACTACACTAATTTAGCACCTAGCACAACACACACTGATCTGCAAGCTCTCTGGGCACACCTACAGACAAAACAATAATATATATTAATACTATACACTTATCAAACTAAACATTATGTACACAAAGTAAATTCATTCAAAAGTTTTAATATACGTGCACCTACAACTTCCACTGAATCTCAACTGAACTGACCGAATGACTGAACAAAGGAAACGAATGAACGAAACGAAAGCGCGCGCGGTTTGGAGCTTACACTGTTAATGAAACAAACTGCCTCAAGTTACACAAAGAATTGTAGACTTTATGTGTAAGGCAAGAAAGCTTATTTTTCTATATCGATGTACAAAATTAAAACTGTGCAAGTAACTAAATCACTTCACGCTCCACTAAGTGGATGTGTAAAGTGTAAAATCACATGCAAATATAGGTACTGTTTATGTTAGGCAAGTGTCTGTAAATTCTTATCTAAGTACTGAAAAAAAGAGGATTATTTTTGTTTTTTTCCTTACAGCTCTATTGTATGTAGGAAGCGATAGAACCCTCATCTGCCAAGAGAGGCCCTGTAATATTTATAATATAATTATATTAACTTTCATATCCAATTGTCAAACTTCTCATAGAAAAAAGCACTTTCAGATTTTCCCAAATTGCCAATTATTCAGACAACTTTTCAAATTTTTCTTTCCTTATTCAGACTATTACAAACATTTAAAAAAAATCCAAGTCGGTCAGCGCTTACCAATGAACACTGAACAGCATTACATTTTTATTTATATAGATGAGACTATGATAAAGATTTTCAATTCATGTATCTATTATCATGCCTTTTATCCCAAGAGGGGTAGGCAGAGACAATCGAATGTCAATTGCTACGGTCCTGACATACATTTTTCGCTTCTTTTATATTCATCAAATTTAGCTACGAGACTAGTGACTACGCCTGGCTCTTACCTTGCCCAAATAATCAGTTTAATCATTCAGCGAGATAACGCAGCCACTGTTTTGGGGCCCGTGCCACAGGGAGGAGTTCTGGAAGAGGTATTCTTTTTATAATTTGTATATCATATATAGTTTTTAAATATATTATTTACCTTTCATACATGCTCGGCGATTGTGTGTACTTTTAATATTGCCATCGATCAATACATTTTTTCTATGTTCAATTAAAGTACACCTACCTAGGTCGTCTTATGCCAGCATTTCCTTTCACTTCAGCCTTTTTAGTTAATCTTTCATTCTTCATTCTTTCAATTATAGGTATTATGTTCCTCAAAACTTTCAACATAATAAAAATGCTCAACTCACTATAATTTCCCCTCTCACATTATGGTCCTGTCCACCTTTAAAACTGTAAAAATATTTGATTTTACTACTTTCTGAGATAAACGCTGGTGACAGGCAGACATCAAAATGAAACCAATAATTATTCCCCATTTCACCCCTTCTTTGGATTTTTATAGCTCTTTTTATAGCCTATAGCTACTCAAAAATATTACAATGGCAATCGCAAAGGGACTAACTAGATTAATCAAGAGATTGTGTTGGTTTGGTACCTACCTATATGATACGAGATTAAAGACAGGTTTACCTACTTTTTGATAGCTATCGTACAAGATCTCGAATATGATACGAGCAATTATAAGCTTTATAATCATAATTGAAATTGAAATATAAAAATTTGTCAAGTGTGAGTTGAATTGCATTGAAAGTTCCGTAAAAAAATTTTTGAAATAATTATGTACACCGATTTGGTAATTTTATAAATTTTTTGTTTTTACAGGTTTTTAGGAAAATAAAATTCGGATGGAAAAGTTACCCGGAAAATTCTAAAAAACTGAAAGTGTCTTTTTCTATGGGATTTTACATACATGCATATTACATACCTTCACGCCTATTTCCCAAAGGGGTAGGCAACTTCTCTCGATTTTTGCCTTGCTTCATCCACATCCATACATTGTTTAATTTTATGATTTTTGTATCAACCAAGTTAAATGGGCTCCACGGGCGAAGTTAGTTGTCAATACAAAATGTATTCCCCGTATTCGCTATATGTATTATTTTGTATTGTCTTCGACAAAGAAGTAAGATGCCTTCGACAAAAAGCTATAAAAAGGAATATTTCTTAGATGATTCAGATAAAAATCAAAAGAATGGTTCAACTATTCAACGAAAACTTTTTATCATGAGACCGGTAAAACTGGTATTTGATAACACAGCTGACTAATAATCTTTACTATCTTTAGGGTTCCGTTCGGCAGATCTCTGTAACTTCTAAAAATCTAAAATCACAGGTTCTTGTGTATTTTTTTTGTACATATCACTACATATTATAAAACAAAAACCTTAAACTACTGAATTAATTTTGTTATTGTTTTCACTATTAGATGGGTTGATTCACCCAGGAGGAGGATTATAATTTTTAGGAGCTGAACAGTATAAGTGAATCATGTCGGGGAAAAAGTTATCCCCGGCGAGTTTTCATGGCGTATGCTGTCTAATCCGTCAGAGATATAACAAAATGATGTAGGAAAGAATTATGTAGAATAAATTAATCTACAAAAAAGTCCGCAGTAGCATATATCTATCTCTAATAGATAATAATATATAAGCGTATTTATGTTAGTATTAAAATTGTTGTTAACCCATATTGTATCAGAGCGAAGCCGGGGGCGGGGTCACTAGTTGAAATCAACTATCTGAAAAGTATGCAATTGATAAAAATGCAGTCATGGGAACTGCCGACACGGCCATTATCCTTCCCGGACATTCTCGAGCCAAGCATTCTCAGCAATCAGCAATTTCACTTCAAAAGTACGTGATCGGGACTATCCCACTAATATTATAAACGCGAAAGTTTGTATGGATGTATGTATGTTTGTTACTCAATCACGCCAGAATGGCTGAACGGATCTGGATGAAATTTGGCACAGAGATAGATTATAGTCTGGAATAGCACATAGGCTACTTTTTATCCCGGAAAAATGTATGGTTCCTGTGGGATAGATTTGTTTTTGTTTTTCACGGGATCGACATGATTTTTTGCATAGTGGTAGTTTAGGAGTCAGAGAATGACATATACCTACTACTTTTTATACCACGAAAGCGGGCGGGGGAGGGGCAAATTTTTGGATCTATTTCCACGCGGGTGAAACCGCGGATATAAGCTTGTTTTTCAATATTAAAAGATAGGTGAGTAAAATCACTACATTTAAAGTAAAAAATATCTTCCTATAACGGGAGAGGTTTTGGGAGGGACAAAGGCCGCTCCGTATCGCCTCCCAATATTATAGAAACATTTATGCATGAAGGGATAACAGAATGTTATTACCGCTATAACGTTGCGATTGACTCAGATTATTCATATCGGAATGATCGATCTATGAAATTACGATATGACGAATGTAATAAAACCACAGGAGATATGAGCTGAGCAGCGGTCTTGGGTTCTATTCCCTGTTTATTTTTATTTACACTAAAGATTTAGAGTAAGTATTGAAAGTTGGACTTGGCTCTACATGACTTCTCAACACTTGGCCGCTTTTTAACAATAGGTACCTACCGAAAATAATGCGCATCATTTAAAAATACATCACGTGGACTTTATTTACATTTAAATTGAAAATATAAAGCGTCAGAGTAAGTATTGAAAGTTGGACTTGGCTCTACATCAGTTCTCAACAATTAACGACTAAAGACTTGGCCGCTTCTTTACAACAGCGAATATAATGCACATCATTTACAAGTAGACTAACAACTATAGGCTATTTATAGCTTATAATATGCATTTGTAGAGCGTATTTTTTGTGAAACGGAAAAAAAAGTTTTGCTTTTTTCAATAAAAAAGGTACGTTATTTATTAATATTTTTTAAATAATATATATTTTACATATTATATTATTATATTAATACTCGAGGGTTTAAGCTTTCTTTGTATCAAATTTAATCAAAATAGGTTCAGTTGTTTAGGCTTAAAAGACAGACCAACGACCGAATTACTTTCGCATTTATAATATACAAGCTTCTGTCTGCGGTTTTACCCGCGTGGAAATAGATCCAAAAAGAAATAATCCCGCAAATTAGCTGTAATTTGCTAAAAATTATGTCGACCCCGTGAAAAAACAACTCTATCCCATGGGAACCGTAAATTTTTCCAGGATAAAAAATATGTGCTATTCCAGACTATAATCTATCTCTGTGCCAAATTTCATCCAGAACCGTTCAGCCGTTCTGGCGTGATTGAGTAACAAACATACATCCATACAAACTTTCGCGTTTTGCAATATTAGTGGGATTATGGAAGTATAGATAAAGTTTATGCTTTCATGGGAATCTAAGCAAGAATTCGATATACATTTCGTATCGAATCCGTTCGACAAAGCGCCTTTTCCACGACTATGTGTTCAAGAAAACATGTGAGCTAATAAAAAAGTTATGCTCCGACGTTTCGATCGTAAAACTTATTTGTGTATTCGTTAAACAAACGAATAATTACACAGTTTTATGGGGCGGTTACAGCGATCGTCGGGAGCAAATAAATTATTGCAATGGATGCCATCTAAATTATCAATTTAATGTTTAGATTTAAAAATATACCTAATAACATCCGTATGCAATTTGAGCAAAACAAACCACACTCTGTTTATTATAATGATGGTACTTACTTACTAGCTAAAAAAAATAGGAAATAGGGCCTAAAAGAAATTCTGTCTTAAGGAGACGCCTCATAACTTTTGTCCCATACAAAAACGGACTACAAAAAGTTCTAGTTAATGGATCCTTAAAGTATATGAAATTACCTATACTCAATATGTAAAAATATGTCAATATCAGCTACACCTAGGTTTCATGAAGCCCTGAAAGTAATCAATTTCACGCATATTTTCAACCGACTTTGCGACTCGTATATTTTTTTTACATATCGAGTAAAAATAATTTCACATAATTTATGGATTATTTCTAATATTTTTTGTACAATACTTGAATTGCTAAAGTCAGTTTTTTGTATTTTATTCTACCGATTTTGGTTGGAAATTTTCTTTCTCTCTGATATTTGGGTGAAAGAGATGCAACATTTTCGAACACGTTCGTTTTTTAGTTGGTTACACGACCAAGAGAGCTCTTGGCCAATTTAATTGACACTTCAAAATAACAACAATATGATCCAACTATCAATCTATACTAATATTATAAAGAGGAAAGATTTGTTTGTATGTTTGTTACGAATAAACTCAAAAACTACTGGACGGATTTTGATCATTCTTTCACGATTAGAATGCTACATTATCCCTTCCTTGAGTAACATAGGCTATATACCATCACGGCATGACGACGGGAACGGGGTGGGCAGAGGTGAATATGACAAAAGCTATGTATGAAGTGTACGTTTGCCAACATTCTGAAATAAACACGTACGAAGTCGTGGGAAACAGGGGTAGGGGTCGGGGTAGGGGTAGGGGTCGGGGTAGGGTTAGGGTTAGGGGTAAGGGTAAGGGTAGGGGTAGTGCTGGTTTTATTTTGTTCGAAAATATCCACGAGCGAATCCGGGGGCGGACAGCTAGTATAGGATATAAATAAAGCTTTCATTCAATATACATTTATTTTGTAGAAGTGTAAAGCAAAAGGGTTTGCGGTCCAATGTTGCACAATAATCCCTACAAAGAAGATAATACGAGGGGAAGTTCAGATTCCATACCCTTTAGATTATATCATACATCTTTCCCAATCCTCTAGGGGTGTTGAATTATTAATATTTAATTTATCCAGGGTTGTATTTTGTATTGCTAAAGTTTCCTAGGTTTTATTTTGAAGTAAAGTAAAGTAGGTACTAATACTTTAAAGTTTTTAAAACCTCCGGGATTAAAACACTTGTTATTCCAAAAGTATTTTTTGGTATTGTATTTTGTAAATATTAGACAGCCCTTATTTTATTAGACGATTAAAAATAGGTATCGGTCGGTAATGTGTAAATTGGCAAGGCCATTTATATTTACACATATTACATAACAAACTAATATTTATAGCGGATCCGTGATCTTGAAAGATGATGTTGTGACTAAAATGAAGCAAAGTTTACGGTGGTTTGGACACGTTGAAAGCTTGACTAAAAAGGTTTATAGCTGAAGTGAAAGGAAGTGCTTTATATTGAACATATAAAAAATGTATTGATTGATAGAAATATTAAAAGTACACTCAATCGCCGAACATCTATGAAAGGTATGATGAATATAAAGGAAGCGAAAGAGGTATGTCAGGATCGTAACAAATGGCATTCGATTGTCTCGCCTACCCCTCTTAGGATAAAAGGAGTGATGATAGATAGATAGACAATAAAACTGGATTTCTGGTGTTCTCATTCCGAGAAATAGGAAGGTTTCTATAAACTTGAATCACACCGTTTCTAGATATTATTGTAAGTAAGCAATATTATTTACTTATTTCAAGCGATTTCCGATACGCGTTGTGAACTTATTAGTCATTATGACTGTGTTACAACCCGGCGGGTTTGAATATGCCTAATCTTTCAGAAGGCTATTTTGTAATACGCTTCTTTGTAAAAAAAGGTAATTTAGAATTATTCGTATACCTATAGTTTTCATTAAATGAATGGATATCAAATAAACAGCTGTGTTCTATTTTTTTTAAAGTTTAAATAATTTTGGCAGACTCTTTGTCCAATTTTTTTTTTGGAAATGACACATACATACATTGTATATATTGCAGTCAAAACTCATAACCAGTCAAAAGTACTATTGACTAGCAATATCAGTCAAAACTACTTTTGACCGTATGCTTTAGTCAATAATTGCAGTCAAAAGTACTAATAACCAATAATTTTCAGTCAGAACCACTTTTGACTGATTTTGCTAGTCAATAGTACTTTTGACTGGTTATGAGTTTTGACTGTAACATATACATCTATGTAACATTATCTCTAAAGGTTGATAACGATTTATTGGTCATCATAGGCTATCGCCAGTATGAAAAATATTTAATTCGATGCTTTTAACAACTAAAAGCAACCCACAATCGCATATCGTAAAATATATTCCAATATATTCCGAGCAGAGTCGATCCGGATTGTACGAGTGCAGATATTTCTCATATTCCTTTTGTTAGAATTTCTGCGGGCGGCGCTTTGTTGGGCATACTGAATAAGAAAAACTCGAGTATTATTCAAACGCTCTTTCAATGATTCTGGTTACATTGAAGAATGTAACGTTGAATGAGTGTCCTAAATAGATTTTTAAAGAAATCTTATCTTTCATTTCAATTCAAGTTTCTTACAATTTTATTTTAGCTGGCGAATTTAAATGTCAAAAGAGAGTTTTGAATACATGAAACCTGAAGGCAAAAATTCACTCAGTATAGAGACAGACAGACATTTAGAATACAGAACAAACCAGAACAGATACTTCTCGCCACGATTTACCAATTTTGCGATAATTTCTTATTATCAAGATATAGGAACAGAAACATTGCTGCGTTGGTATGGTAACGTGATGAGAAGGCCCGAAGACCACATGACCGGGAAAGTGTTGGACACTGAGTCAGGACCGAGACGCAGCGCCAGACTCCAACTCTCATGGCTTTCAGAAATCAATAATTACCTCAAAGCTCTAGAACTAGACCCACTGACGACCCCGAATAGATCGAGCTGGCGAAAAGCGATTGGGAGAGGGGATAAGGCCGGAGAAAGTAGAAGATATAGGATAATATTAATAAAATATAACACCTATTCTATGTTCTTATTTTTTTTTCTTTCTTCACGAGTAGTTTTACAGCTCCCGAAACCGTGTTACGGTTCCAGCGTACCCAGCGAAAGACCAAGACTCCCTCGTTTAGGCGATGGTATTTGTGAGGCTATACCTAACGATTGGCCAGTAGTTTTTATAATGATCATTTTTGTCTTACATTTTAAGGAAATGAGTGTAAAATGTGTAAATGCTAGACTAAGCTTAGCTTATGAAGTCAGCTAACAAGTACGTATAAAGCTTGTATACTAAAATACGTAGTTTACTCATGTTCGAATACTTTGTTTGTTTAGTGTGGTTGGAAGTTTTGCTTCTCTATCCTCGAGCTACAAGACAAACTTGTTTCTCATCTAATCTAATCTAATCTAACATTTAGGCAAATAACTTCTTCTAAGTGAAATGTTAACTTTTTATCACTTTAATAATGGTATCTTGACGATTATTTTTTATCATAACCGTTTGAAAAAGGCGACAATTTTTACGCCTCGTTGGAACTGATTTGATAAAATTATAGAACAATATAGCATGTAGATTATTAATAACTTGATTTACTAGCTATCCGCCCCCGGCTTCGTCCGTGAAAATTTTCAAACAACATAAAATATAGCTTATAGCACTCAGGGATAATGATATGATTATGTAACTTCCTATATTAGTGAAAAAAAATTCAGAATCAGAGGAGGCAGGGAACCCCTAGAGATTACCCCCTACCTCTTTATAATAATAGTAGATATAGAGTGGTATAGATTAGAATTAATTTATCAATTTGAAATTATTATTGTTTGAGACATCACATTAAAATAAATGATGACAAGAGGGTTGGAGCATACCTAGGGCAACATATTATTAGCATAGCTATACAGCGAGGAAACGCTGCTACTGCTGCTAGCCTTCTTACCGCAGGACAATGATTTCGAGAAGATTTTCTACTTATGAGTATGTATCACTACATATTCATGATTAGAGAGTTACTCATGGGGATCCCTGTGTTTTTTTATTATATTTAAACTTTATTAGTAGGTATATATTAATTAATATTGTTAAAATAAGTTGTTACATAAGTAAGATCATATACTAACTAATTATAAATATTATAAAAGCAACGGATCGACGTGAATTTTTGCACAGAGATAATTAAACACATGCCCCTTTTTATCCCGGAAATTCTCATGTCACATTCCAAAAATTTTGCGTTTTGCGGGGCTGAAGCTAGGTAAAATTATATAAATAAATTTTATTGTAATATAGCCAACTCGATTTAAAAATTGTTTCGCTGTGTCTTGTTTCAGAATTCAAAATGCGATAGATACAATTTATTACAAATTATATTTTTCTTTGTTATTAATATGTTTCATTTTGCATGACAGATGTGATATCTCAGAATCATTTTGATGCGGTTTTCACCATTAGATAGGATGATTGACGGGGAAGGTTTGCGAGTATTAAACATGGACATAACATGTTTAGAGGCTGAGCATTTGAATCAAGTCGGGGAAACTCTAATCCGTCAGAGATATAACAAAATGATGTAGGTAAGAATTGTGTAGAATAAAATTATCAACAAAAAATCTCTAATAGATAAGAATAAGCGTATTTGTGTGGGCATTACAATTATTATAAATCGATATTGTAGACATGCGAAGCCTTGATTATTGCATGATTATACAATAAAATACTTTTAATATTACAAAATTATATTGTCAAAAGAAATTGGAAACCAAGTTACCGAACTCCAAACAAACGATTCCTCGGAAGTGATTAATACCGCAGTGTCAATATCGCTCACATAGCTCTGCGAGATTGTTGCATAAATTAACACTTGAGATAAGCCGTAATGCGTGACGACACCTTGGATAATATTTGCCATTCGTTTCGAAATTCTTTTTTGAAACGGTTAAGGATGGAATTAAAGTCATAATATCAAAAATTGGGCAAGAATACATATATATTATCACGCCTGTTTCCCAAAAGGGTTAGACAGAGCGTATGCAGCGACACTTCTCTCGATTTTTGCATACTTCTCTTGCTTCATCAACATCCAAACATAGTTACATAGTATTCGACGTGTAGTATGTACTCGATTCCTTGAAAGCCAAGCCTCCTGTTAGCAGATTAATAAATATCTTTATTTATTACATCGCGTACAATATATAATTGTATTTTTGTAGCTGAGACCTTGACGTTTAACATTTTTCTTAGTATTAGTTTTCCTTGTAGGTTTAAAATATATGTGATAAGACTTGATAAGTTATTTTTTATGGTTTCTGAAAGTACAGACGACTTGGTATAGGTAGACTTGCCGGCAGAAAACCTCTTTTTCGTGTGGTCTGAGCCCCCCTCTACACATTCTTGTAGACGAGTAGGGGTCCAGCGCTTGTCGGTACGCCGCTGAGCCGATTTAGAAGAAAAAAAAATTAAAAACCTATCCTACCAGCTGGCAGAAAATGAGTGAACAGCATATATTATGTGGGGACTCTCTCGGTTGTAAGAAAAATATTTTCTGCCAATTTGCTCCCTGCAGTTTTTTTATATTTTTTTTTGGTTTTTTAATTTTAATAAATTTTGTATTTGGGAACAAAACTAATGGACAATATTTCATTTTTCGTAAGGTACCAAAATTCGAAAACCGTTTGGAGATTACATGCTAGAAAGCTTATTTTTCATTTTTTTTTTATCCTTTAATTTTCGAGTTATTTTAAAAATACTGAAATATTAAAAATAAGGATTAATAGGTGCCCTAATCTGTGCTAACCCTTGTGATGATACGACCTTATTTTCCTGGCCACTTACAAGCTGGCCATCATAAATAGCATTTATTTTGATTTTAGAACACGATATTGTTCATTTTAATTCAATAGAACATTGTATGTTATTTTCAAATATCCGATGTGTGGAACCTAAATTAAAATTTTACTCATTCCTTCACAAACTGTTGACTTAGGCAGTACTCTGCCAATTGTAAAATTTATTATATTTCTATTTTATCAACTAAGTAAATAACTATATAAAATGTATTGAATCAATATTCAAGAACTAATATCTATGTTTATATAAAAGGAGCGCAAATAAGTATTGTAAGTATTTTTATCATACTTTGTATTGTGTTACTTCAATAGCTTAACGCCCTGTAGTAATGTGTAGTTCATTTTTATTACAGTGCGCTCCTTCTCCTTGGCTCCTTACGGATGCTTTTACTGGTTGTTCTTTTGCTGCTTGTTCCTTCCTTGTTAATTCGACCAATAAACGAATGGTGAAAGTTTACTACGAGTTTTCCTGCTATACCTACTCATCCTGGCTACCCCACACCCGACAATGGCGCCCAAACGTGATTAAAATGCTGCAGGAAGAAGGAATAAAGAAGAATGAATAACGAAGTAAGAGAACATAATATTTATCTTAATACAAACTTTTATTTCAGGATTTGTAATGTCTATATAATCTTAATATATAACGTAATTCTATTTAAATTCAGTAGAATATTTCTTGGAGATGATGGTTCTGAATCAAGGTTATGTCGGCAAACCTTCGAGGTTGACAAGTCTGATGATCTTGGTCAGATTCCATTATTGAAGAGGATATTTTTAATTTCTATATAAAGGCAGTATTCTTGAATCATTTTACACTAAATTTACTTATTAATTTCGTAAATTCAGATTATATAGTCACATTGAATGTATGGTTGTATGTGAGATTTTCATTATATATATATATATATATATATATCTGAAATCTATAGATTACTTCCCATAACTTAAACTTATTGTAAATGATATTAATTTAATTTCCATTATCATATACCGTCAATTCAATATCTCTTAATAGAAAAAGGTTCTTTTTATAGTCGTAACTTTTTCAAGATAAATAATATATATTAATGTTTCTTATAATTGCTAAAATATCTATTTTTATTCTAAAAGTCTATCGTGATTCCATAAAATAATACATAAATAAATATTATTTAATTCAAAAATTTCATTAATTGCGATTTTTTTAATACATTTTTAAAATATCAAAAACAATTTGTCCATTTTTACTTTAATGATTTCTAATATCATACCTACAGTTTACATAAGTAACTCAATTAACATATTAAAATATTTCCGAGAATAAATTTAATATATAATAATAAATTTCAAATTAATTATGATACCAAACTTTATTTTATTAATTCTTTGAATAAAATCCTTCATTAAGGTCAGGATTTTTTCGGGGGAACCCCGGTATTGTGATGATACGACCTTATTTTCCTGGCCGCTTACAAGCTGGCCATCATAAATAGCATTTATTTTGATTTTAGAACACGATATTGTTCATTTTAATTCAATAGAACATTGTATGTTATTTTCAAATATCCGATGTGTGGAACCTAAATTAAAATTTTACTCATTCCTTCACAAACTGTTGACTTAGGCAGTACTCTGCCAATTGTAAAATTTATTATATTTCTATTTTATCAACTAAGTAAATAACTATATAAAATGTATTGAATCAATATTCAAGAACTAATATCTATGTTTATATAAAAGGAGCGCAAATAAGTATTGTAAGTATTTTTATCATACTTTGTATTGTGTTACTTCAATAGCTTAACGCCCTGTAGTAATGTGTAGTTCATTTTTATTACAGTGCGCTCCTTCTCCTTGGCTCCTTACGGATGCTTTTACTGGTTGTTCTTTTGCTGCTTGTTCCTTCCTTGTTAATTCGACCAATAAACGAATGGTGAAAGTTTACTACGAGTTTTCCTGCTATACCTACTCATCCTGGCTACCCCACACCCGACAATGGCGCCCAAACGTGATTAAAATGCTGCAGGAAGAAGGAATAAAGAAGAATGAATAACGAAGTAAGAGAACATAATATTTATCTTAATACAAACTTTTATTTCAGGATTTGTAATGTCTATATAATCTTAATATATAACGTAATTCTATTTAAATTCAGTAGAATATTTCTTGGAGATGATGGTTCTGAATCAAGGTTATGTCGGCAAACCTTCGAGGTTGACAAGTCTGATGATCTTGGTCAGATTCCATTATTGAAGAGGATATTTTTAATTTCTATATAAAGGCAGTATTCTTGAATCATTTTACACTAAATTTACTTATTAATTTCGTAAATTCAGATTATATAGTCACATTGAATGTATGGTTGTATGTGAGATTTTCATTATATATATATATATATATATCTGAAATCTATAGATTACTTCCCATAACTTAAACTTATTGTAAATGATATTAATTTAATTTCCATTATCATATACCGTCAATTCAATATCTCTTAATAGAAAAAGGTTCTTTTTATAGTCGTAACTTTTTCAAGATAAATAATATATATTAATTTTTCTTATAATTGCTAAAATATCTATTTTTATTCTAAAAGTCTATCGTGATTCCATAAAATAATACATAAATAAATATTATTTAATTCAAAAATTTCATTAATTGCGATTTTTTTAATACATTTTTAAAATATCAAAAACAATTTGTCCATTTTTACTTTAATGATTTCTAATATCATACCTACAGTTTACATAAGTAACTCAATTAACATATTAAAATATTTCCGAGAATAAATTTAATATATAATAATAAATTTCAAATTAATTATGATACATATAAAAGCACCTCGATGTCAGAATTTGAACTCACTTGATTTTTCTTTGTTTTACACAATTTGTTTTGCTCGGCAATATTGCATTGGAATATTCGATTTTCAAATGTATCCTATATAATTTCTTTGTCATTGACAAATTTTTAAATTTTGAATCGACGACGTTCGATTTTCTTTTAATTTTCAATTGTTATTTACTATGAAGTCTATTTCATAGACATATGATTACGCTCTTATTACAACTAGGGGTAGTCATGTTGATTGAAATTTAAATATTATTTTATTTCATGTACTTATATTATTAGCTTTTCACTGGCTTTGTTCGTGGATAGTTTGGGTTAGCGCATACCTTAACGCATGCGTTGATTTTATTTCATAATTTTTTTTTTCTCTTTCAATATGGATGAGTTACACTTACTTAAACCAAGGAATTTTTTATATCTATATTATTTTTCTTTATTTTATTTACAATTTATTAAATTTTATTTATAACCTTATGGTTACAAGGGAGGTTAAATTTATTTCAATTTCACAATTTGGTTGTAAACAACTAAACAACTAAAACTTATACATATTTTCAAATTACAGGTTAAATATATAACCATGATTAATAATTACTATTTTCCTTATTTCATTCTCATCATTTCATTTATTGTAAATACTTGTAATTATTTAGAGCGGATTGCGACTCTTTAAAAAAAAGCCTTCGTCTATTATAAATATTATACCTAATATCTGTGGATGTATTTCCATGGGTGTTTATTAGAGCAAATTACGGCTCTTTAAATAAACATTCGTTTATTATTATTATATCTATGAATATCAGGGTATTCATGGGTGTCTTTTAGAGCGGATTGCGACTCGTTAAAAAAGCCTTCGTCTATTATTACTACTTATTATATCTGTGGATGTATTTCCCATGGGTGTTCGTATGAGCGGATTGCGACTCTTTAAACAAGCCTTCGACTATTGTATTATATATAAATAAACTTAAAACAGCGGATGGTAACTGTATAACTAAGCCCTTACTAAATTCGAGAACGTTTTTGAGTCATTCCTTATTAAATGGGAATTACTCTATATTATAAATGAGTTTACTGTACTTACTAATAACAGATTAAACAGATTAAATGAAGATGAATGTTTGTGATTTGTGTGATTGTGGAAATCGTTCCTCTTGTAAAATAATTAGTTTTATTTATAATAAAACTTGTAAATTTATCTTTTCATTTCATTCATTAGTATTTTTATATAAGTCTCATCATCAAACTTTATTTTATTAATTCTTTGAATAAAATCCTTCATTAAGGTCAGGATTTTTTCGGGGGAACCCCGGTATTGTGATGATACGACCTTATTTTCCTGGCCGCTTACAAGCTGGCCATCATAAATAGCATTTATTTTGATTTTAGAACACGATATTGTTCATTTTAATTCAATAGAACATTGTATGTTATTTTCAAATATCCGATGTGTGGAACCTAAATTAAAATTTTACTCATTCCTTCACAAACTGTTGACTTAGGCAGTACTCTGCCAATTGTAAAATTTATTATATTTCTATTTTATCAACTAAGTAAATAACTATATAAAATGTATTGAATCAATATTCAAGAACTAATATCTATGTTTATATAAAAGGAGCGCAAATAAGTATTGTAAGTATTTTTATCATACTTTGTATTGTGTTACTTCAATAGCTTAACGCCCTGTAGTAATGTGTAGTTCATTTTTATTACAGTGCGCTCCTTCTCCTTGGCTCCTTACGGATGCTTTTACTGGTTGTTCTTTTGCTGCTTGTTCCTTCCTTGTTAATTCGACCAATAAACGAATGGTGAAAGTTTACTACGAGTTTTCCTGCAATACCTACCCGGCCTGGCTACCCCACAACCCGACACCCTCTAATTTAAAAATACTAATGTCTGTTGGCAGAGTTGTTAGTTATTGAACTCAGGTGTTGCCTTCTCTTAATTTTACCCATTTTTATTCCATTTGAAGCTAAATTAATAATTATTCTTTAAATATAATTATAAAAATACTTCTTTTATATAATATTTTTGGAAGTTTTGCTAGTTTCGAATGGGCTATCACAGGAAATATATTTACGAGTGAAACCGCGGACAAAAGCTAGTATTATTATATACATTATGAATAATGTTGTAGGCGATTTGAGTTCCGACTACGGCAACACCTATTTGGAACACGGTATATTATACTCTTTGCATTTCTATAACGTATACTCTGTGGCTTGACTGACACTATCAGTCACTTTCTTTGGGTGACAGTTTATATTTCTTAATTTTAGTCCTAGCTAAAGTTTTTAGTTTATAAGTCCTCAGAATTTATAAAAAATCATAATTAAATTAAAAATATAAAAACTCAACCAAAAATAAAATATAAAAATACGTGTAACTTATTTTTTAATATATTTTTAATTAAAGTAATAAAAATGGGTGATTAAAAAAATGAAATGTTGTCCATTGGCGCAGGCGGCATGGCTAGCCCCTTTGCCTACCGTCAAAATGAAGAAGCGCTTGCCTTTAGTATGAAAAACCTTAGTGAAAAACAATTAAAGACTTGGCTTAGGCCTATACTGAGGGCCTATATTATGCAATCCGTTCAAGACATGGCCTCTATTGGCCTCAAACAATGAAGACATGGCTATATGGTTTTACCTTGGTTTTCCTCGGAAAAAAGCAAAAAAAAAATTAAATAAAGAAAATAATTATTTTGTTGTTGGTAGTTGAAACGTAGTTGAAAGAAAATATTATATTAAATATCTGTCAAAATTATTTTGGAGCGTTCGGAAGTTCGTTATGAAGCGACTGTTTACACATTGATATAGAAATGTTATCGAGGGTCGTTATGAACGCCCCCAGCTGTTTGGACAATACAACGCATTCTGAACGCCCTCTTCCCCAATGCTCTCAACACATTTTCTACGGTAGCTCCCCTTTTATATTACTTGGTCGCAAACCGCAGACGTTCACGCGTTCCTACAAAAATAATTACTAAATGTCACCTGCTTGTAATGCCGGCGTTGTTAACTCGCTCGTTAGCTCTGTAATGCTGCGATAAACTTTAATGATATTTTACGAGATCCGTGTCTAAAAATAAAAGCAAAACTGCTGAACGGATTAACATAATATATGGCTGGGGGCTTGAATGAAACAGCGGCGGGAATATTTTTTGAACGCAGGCAAATTCTAGTTTATAAGTTGAGCTTTTAACATTCTTGCGCATGTACAAAAATCGACTTATTTTAAAATATACTGCGCACCGAATGACAAAGACGAGAGTTTCTGTATTATTCCGAAAATCAAGTGGCATAACTTGATGTAGGTATATTGGCAAAAAGTTATTTCTAAATTCTAGGATAAAACAGATTTAGGTCTAGTCTAGATATTTTAAACATCCAACTGAACTAAGTAAAACAATAGGGTTCATTTCTGATAACGGAACCCTAAAAACCTTAATACGGAACCTCTACTACGATTATAAGCTCACACTTGTCCCATTACGTTTAATATAGCTGCCATTTCGAGAGTCGAGACACCAAATTGATGATCGACGTTTGGTAGGTGTGTCTAGTAATCTTGTTCCTTCAGCGAAACATATTTTTATGCAAAGAACGCGGGGCGAGCTTTTATGTAAATCATAATACAGCTAGCTCCATTTCATATTCATGTAACATTACAATATTTCCGGCAACGAAGGTAAGTCGGCAGGATTTCGTTGAGTTGATAAAACTCCTAAAATCCCCCAAGTTACGTGTGCCGTCTATTCATTGTGTACTAGACTTTCCGCCCCCGGCTCCGCCTGTGGATATTTTCGAACAATATACAATATAGCCTATGTCACTCAGGGATATCGTAGCTTTCTATTAATGAAATATTTTTTTAGAATCGGTTCAGTAGTTTTGAGTTTATTCATTACAAACAAAAATACAAAAAAACAAATTTTACGTCTTTATAATATTAGTATAGACTAGCTCTTGCCAGCGGTTTTAGTCCATAGACGTAGTATAGTCGCGCGGGCGTTTTACTAGATTGGCAATACAAAAGAGAAAGGGCATAGATACGCGTATGTTAAAGCGAGACAGATGACGAGACCGTTTTTGAATAGCTCTAGCGCCTCTAGCAGCTTGTAAAAGCCTCATTCGTAATTTAACTTATACTTTAGTAAAATATCCTGTTTTAAACTATGTTCGATGGTTTTAAATTATAATTTAGTGTTTAGTAGACGTGATTAATTATGGTTACGTGTGCAGTGCCTGGATGTAACTCGTCTAAAATGAAAAAAATCACAGATTTTCACATTTACACGCACACTGATGTAGTAATTTTTTCTAGGTAGAGCGCCAGCATACTGTATCTATGGTTTTAGTTGCATGGAAATGAAACAAAGAAATAATCCTTCCCAGTTTTATGCTAATATAAACTTTCACCCAAATCCGGTCAGGCGTTACGACGCTAGGCTTTCAAATCGGTCCATTATTTTTGAGATTACTTCTTACAAGAAATGAAACATGAGAGCGCGTTGGTGGCAAACTTTTCCCTTGAGTTGATTCTCGTTGCTGTAAGTCTTTTTCGAAAAACATACAAATAAGTCATACAAACGGGAAAACGGGCACCGGGTACTTTCTTTTATATAGTGATCGGTCGTAAGTCGTAAGAAGTACGCTTTGATCTTCCTTTTGATAAAACATAAATATTTTTCCCTTGAAAGACTGAATCCATGAAATATTGGACACGAGGGAGCGGACGAAAAAGACCCTTGTTTAAATCTTTAGAGGTCCAAATCACGAATTCTATTATCTGGGACCCACATTCTTTGATATGACCCGTTTATCGGTCGTTAACTCACTTTGTTAAATTCCTGTAATCTAACTTCACATGAGTAGGGAACTTAGTGCGTGAGTGCAAATCGTAAAATTTTACAACGCTGTGTAATATTTATTAGCGGCTCACGTACAATTATAATCAATAAAAAAACAAGTACTTATGTTTTTTTTTTCCTTTCAGCTAGCGTTAATAATGCAGCCACGTGCCTGATTACGTATTAATAAAAAATAACACCTATTCTATTTTCATATATTGCCTTTTTACAACTGGCTACTATTTTAGTGTTCCATTTTTAGCCTCAGTTTGAAGAATTCATGAGGATTCTTTATTTCTGTTTACTGTACCTAGGTATAATTCCCGCCAAATAAGTTCGATACTGCGCACCACACCTAATGTCAATAAGATCAACGTAATACCTACTCATAAGGTGATTAGTATTCTCAAATCCGCTGGAATGAGCATTTTCGACAGACTACTGCTCGTTTACTGATGGACTAAAAAGTTAGAAAAAAATATGTAGTAATTATCAATTCTAGTACAACAAATCCTAAATTTTTTTTTTGTAAGCGCTATACTTCAATATTTAAAATAATAATAATGGAATGGTGTTTTTTTGGCTTTAATGGACAACATTTCATTTTTCGTAAGGTACCAAAATTCGAAAACCGTTTGGAGATTACATGCTAGAAAGCTTATTTTTCATTTTTTTTATTTTTTGTATCCTTTAATTTTCGAGTTATTTTAAAAATACTGAAATATTGAAAAATAAGGATTAATAGGTGCCCTAATCTGTGCTAACCCTCTAATTTAAAAATACTAATGTCTGTTGGCAGAGTTGTTAGTTATTGAACTCAGGTGTTACCTTCTATTAATTTTACCCATTTTTATTCCATTTGAAGCTAAATTAATAATTATTCTTTAAATATAATTATAAAAATACTTCTTTTATATAATATTTTTTTGGAAGTTTTGCTAGTTTCGAATGGGCTATCACAGGAAATATATTTACGAGTGAAACCGCGGACAAAAGCTAGTATTATTATATACATTATGAATAATGTTGTAGGCGATTTGAGTTCCGACTACGGCAACACCTATTTGGAACACGGTATATTATACTCTTTGCATTTCTATAACGTATACTCTGTGGCTTGACTGACACTATCTGTCACTTTCTTTGGGTGACAGTTTATATTTCTTAATTTTAGTCCTAGCTAAGGTTTTTAGAAGTCCTCAGAATTTATAAAAATTCATAATTAAATTAAAAATATAAAAACTCAACCTAAAATAAAATATAAAAATACGTGTAACTTATTTTTTAATATATTTTTAATTAAAGTAATAAAAATGGGTGATTAAAAAAATGAAATGTTGTCCATTGTCTACTGCTATGACGTTTGGTAATATTTACATGCCTAAAAATAAATAACATGTTGTGCTTTAAACACAACAAAGTATATCTAAATCAATTAACATTTTCCTTTAAATAATATCGAAATATGACAATTTCGAAGGTGTTTCGGGGCGCTGCTCGGTGACCATTTGTATGGTCAAGGTCGTTGGCGACACTAAGCGCACCGGCCAAGTGTGAGTCGGACTCGCGCTAATTTGTTCCCGCGCCATACAGGGTCGTCAAACTTGGTCTGTCCTTAGTACATTACATACTATGAGTGTACGGAACGATCGCTTTTTCCAGAATAAGCTCCGAAACGGCTAAATGGATATTGGTGTTTCATGGATTTAGACTTAGCCTGTATTTCAGAGGGATAGGCATATGCAGAGACTATACCTATACATGAAAAGCTATTACATATTCTGTGGCTACGGACTTTTTGCTTCCCCTACCTTTGGCTAAGAATGCCACTGATCTAATCAGGAAACTTTAAGAAGCACCCTCGACCAACCCTTCCATTTACAACCGCTTTGTAAATAGCTTTCGTCCATCTCTTTATCCATTTCTCTATACATCCAAACCATCGATTTTTTCCCTTCACATTCCCATTTCTTACCCTAATATTTCATGCTAATCCATACATACTTCTCAATGACTACGTTTATTTTATTTTCACTTTTTCTTTTAACTTTCACATACAGAGTGAAGATAACTGGCGACTCTCCAAATATCTACAAGGCGTCTAATT
This sequence comes from Nemapogon koenigi, assembly GCA_963924495.1. Taxonomy (NCBI): domain Eukaryota; kingdom Metazoa; phylum Arthropoda; class Insecta; order Lepidoptera; family Tineidae; genus Nemapogon; species Nemapogon koenigi. The sequence continues at coordinate 8,681,417 of OZ004646.1, forward strand.
GCATACAATAAAGTTATGAAAATGGATTCGAATTCGAATATTTATTTCCTAAAAATACCTTTCGGTGTGGCCAGTGTAACCAGTGTTCACGGGTACAACAATTTGAATACCTACGTAAATACGCTTATAACCACTTATCTATTCTTCTTCTCAGTCGTAGTGCTCTTGACTGAGTAGTCGTGGTCAATCATGGCGGTCCACAGCGCAACGCACTTTGTATTGACTCGCCATGGTTAACTTTCTTCGGAAGAATAGTGCAGTGGTTTCCCCTTGCCTTCTGCACCAGACATTTTGAGACTATTTAGATTTTCAGGCTCGCTGTATCCTCTTCCAGTTCCAGCCAGTCTGTTGTCTATTAGAGATTGATATATATACTACCGCGGACTATTTTTATAGATAATTTTATTCCTACATCATTTTGTTATATCTCTGACGGATTAGACAGCATACGCCATGAAAACTCGCTTGGGCTAACTTTTTCCCCACCTTGATTCACTTATACTGTTAATGCTCAGCTCCTAAACATGATAGGTTCATGTTTAATACGCGTAAACCTTCCCGGTGAATGAACCTATCTAATAGTGAAAACCGTAACAAAATCCGTTCAGTAGTTTTTGCGAGAAAAGGTCACAGACAGACAGACAGACGCTTTGTTTTATAACATTGTAGTGATTACAAAGCAAGACATACGATATCGATCGTACGTATCTCAGAATGTTTTAGATACTTGCAGCGGCGGCTCTAGCCCTCAGGGTAGAGCGAGATTGTCTTTCGTCCAATCCCCGGCGGGTCTCCGTACGGTCCACCGAAACCGACCACATACTCGTCCAATTCTTGTAACGAACGGTCCGCCTACTAGATCATCGTCCGGAATGGGAAATCAGCGATTAATAAAATGCAAACATGCTGGTTTACCGCCTGTCCCCGTTGCACATCTCCATGTGGGTCACCAAAAAGATAATAATTAATTTATTTTTCACTCGCGGTTGATGATTGAATTTTAGCGCCCCTTCACACAATATGGCGCCAAGAGCGGCCACCCCTCTAGTTCTATGCTCTACCCCAGGGCCGCTACTGCATACTTGAATACTAAACGTCATTAACTTCGAGACAAGTATTGATGTATTAAAAGGAAATTGCCTAACATTCACCCCGGAAAACAATACACCATCGATTTTTTAAATTGGATAGATGGCAAGGCACATAATTCAAACTGAGGACAATCGGTTTTACGCCTTTTCCAAATAAAAGCAGAAGTTGGTTGATACTTGAGGCTTGAACAAATAAAATAAACAAATATAATTAAATGTGGTTACCTACCTACACAGTAATACACACTAAAATTGTAAATAAAACTGGCCTAGAATGCCGAGAACACTAATTGCGTTACCTCTTTGAATTTCTAGCGCAACGTGTCTTTTAATAAATTATTTCCCGCGACACGTTTGGCAAATTTTCCGCGTTATTCAGTCGTTGGATTGTTGTGTTGTGTATTGCCATCTCTATAAAAATTTATGTCAAAATATATAGGTGTACCAAATTATTGGGATATATAATTGACTTCGAAACGAAAAAAGGTATCATAGTTTAAAATTTAGTTTTATCTCTAATGCCTGCATATAAAAAAATATATAAGAAAGCCATAGGCAGTCATGGGGACTGTTGACAGAAGTGAAAATTTAAAACTATGAATAACAGTGGTTTTTAAATTACAAGTATATAACGCCATCAAATACATGGAAGCCAGTACATGAATTAATGTCCGGACATTCTCGGGTCGGGCAATCCATGGTCGGCATTTGTGCCGAGAGCATGTCGTGGCGCGAACCCATAAGATTTTCCCCATACTAAAAATCTCTCAACGTGCGTTTTCACTTCAATAATAGGGAGTGAAGGTAGGTGTAGGTACCTATTTTCAAAATAAAATATTAGAAGAGACGGGAGAGGGGACCCCTTGTTTAAAAACATTTTTGTTTTCTAAGGTTTCTAGTTCAGCCGACTCAAGATTTCCTGGCTACGGTCTTGATATGTAATACTACTGTAATCTTTATACTGTGGTAGAAGTAAGAAGTCAACAGTCAAACTCAGTCTACGAGTCAAGGTTATCCTATGGCGAGTTCAAAAGGAATCAATGTATATGCTCGCCCACAGCCCACGTTACATCTCGACCGGCAAGAACATTTTTCAAACGACCGATCGCTTGATAGCCACTTTATTTATTAGTCGCGCCCACGCGCTTCTCCGATACAAACGACATTATTAAGCCAAATCGTTTTCTCTTCAGTTTATACTTTATGTTCGATATACACACAGGATTGTGGACAGTGGCATTTATCTAGATTCCTAAATCCTAGAGGTTAATTTAGAATTGCTGGGGGGCTAGTTAGGGCCGCTAAGGGGGTATATAATATGTGAATAGGGGCTCATCTACTCTTGGTCGCGTAACCAACTAAAAAACGCACGTGTTCGATAATTTTGCATCCCTTTCACCCAATATCCGGCCAATAGAAATTTCTAGTTAATTGATCGATAAAGTACGTAAAATTATTTTTACTCGATATGTAAAAAAAAATATACATGAGAACTCATCGCAAAGTTTCAGGGCTTCATGAAACCTAGGTGTAGCTGAAAACTAAAGTAGTTAAATTCCAAGACTCTGTTAAAGTTACTAAAAAGTCTAACGTGTATTGTTTACTTCATTGATTTATTTATGCGGCTTTCCCAGCGCACAGTTAATTCTTTCAACTTACTGTATAGGTACTTGTCAATAACTAACTTTGGCTTATTGGTCACTATGGTCAGCAATTCACGCCTGTTTCCCAAAAAGGGGTAGGCAGAGAGTATAGAGCGTCACTTCTCTCGATCTTTGCATATTTCTCTTGCTTCATCCACATCCATACATCATTGATGTATCATGACATGTAAAGGCGAATATTCGGCCACTTTTAAAGGTATTGGGCATATATTATGATGGCACAGGAAATGGGAAATAAATGGTACTAAAATGCCAGTAATTACTAGGTACCTACATGTTCAATTTTTTTAAACAATCTCTTTCTTTTTTCCTTATTTCTTTCTTCACGGGTTGCCTTACAGCTTCATGTTACGGGTTCCAGGGTACCCAGCGGAAGACCAAGTCTTCCTAGTTTAGCCGATGGTATTATTTTGTGAGGCTAAGCCTAACAACTGTATAACTGGTATGTACCAATGGGTTAAACTTAAACAATCTCAAATTGTCAATTAATCAGTACGTCTAATTAATTAATTAATCTAAATTATTTTTTTATGTGAAACAACAAAGAGCATTATTGTAAATTCTTTTAGCTGAAAGTTACACCAAAAAATCATCCATTTCATTCTATACCACATCCCACCAAACTGACATACAAAAAAAGCACGTAAAACTTATTGAAATCGCAGACAGAACTTCCAATTTATTTATTTGTTAATGTAGATCTTTGCCTGACAGTTTTTGTAACGCATCACAAGCATAATCTGCGTCAAGATCATCTATAGACCACAAAAAATGTTATTACAGCTCACAGCGGAGGTACATTGAACGTGCGAAGCTCGTGATTTATTAACAGTATACACATACAAATGCAGAATTAATTGTACATTTTATTTACACCGATCAATGACATAAAATGCACTTTAAATGTTAGTAAATAGAGTGTTGAATTGAATAAAGTGCACTTAGAATTGCGACGTTTTTATATTGATCATAATTTCATTGCTAGGTCGACGCAGCCTTTTCTCTCGAAGACGATACAAGGTCTAGGTAAGATTATATAGATCTCATCAGGTTATAATATTAAAAGAACTCAAAGTAAGATATGGGCATCATAATGAATCTACCTATGATTTCTCACACTTGTTTTTGCATTAAAATATATAGTTTCATAATGAAGATTATAGGTTGTATAACCACGCTAAGACCCAAAGTGGTGAAGCAGTAACTACAAACGTCAACCAATAAACAATTTCTAAGGTTAGTTCGTAGTGGACGAGTTACCAAACGATTACTAACTATTATTTTATTCTATGAAGACTATTTATAGACTCTACACTAAAAACCTTGTAACCAATTTATTGTCTTGAAACTCATTGTCGCGCATTCATCTAACTAAACTCTTATATTAAACTCAACCACATAAGGAAACTAAAACCTATACAAATAGTCAATAAAAAGAACCGCAGAACATAGACGGTTTGTGTGAAAAGTGTTAATTGACAAAAAGCTTCCCAACTGCAAACACTTTCAAAGCACTTTGTATATAAGTCGGACCATTCAGAAAGACTCTCAACGCTATTTTCTGGACGTTTTGTCAACCTTGCTGCGTTATTATTCTTGAAATAAAGTTAATAGCCGACTAAAAATTCCTATACATAATATATTTATTTAAAGCCGTTTAGTCGTGAATATCAAACAATATTATAGTACTTATACAAGCTTACCGCCCCCGGCTTCGCCCGTGGATATTTTCAAACAAAATATTGTATTTTACATACTCAGGGATATTGTAGCTTTCTATTTGTGAAATAATTTTTAGAATCGGTTAAGTAGTTTGAGAGATTAACCTACATCCAAACTTAACCTCATTATAATATGAGTATAGAAATTATTTCTATAGATCGTAACAAAACAACAATCAACAAAATTAAAAAGCAAAGTTTAGGGTGAACCGGGGTAATATATGAAATATTAGTACTAAATTAAATGTATTATGATTGTGGATAAAGTGTATTAGTCAGTTGTCCAAATAAAAATATCACTGAATGAAAATCGTCTAAACTTTGCTTGGCACCAATCCAATGTTGAATATGGGAGCGAGGAAATCTTTCGACACCGCATAAAATATCACTCGTCCCATTAATTAAAAAGAATCTCTTTAAATGGCTATGTATTATCAATTAATTGTGGATGAGAATTTATAAATGTATCTATATTAATTTGATAAAATATAACCTAGTAGTCCCGCCCGGGTTTTTTTAAATGCGACATAAAAAAATCTGAATGAATACCAGCATAAAAGTAGCGTTGGCAGTTGGGACTCTTCGGCCCTCCGCAAAGAAATCACGTCGATTTGAAGTTTATGATATTAGTTAGGATATAAGTCGGCCGTGGATTGGGTTAGACACTACTTTCTTGATTACGATTAACTACTCAGAAGTCGTGTGTGTGGGGTGGATTCATGCAGGATGGCAATGGCAGGACGCTGCTACTACATACTTAGCTCCAGATTATATAATAAAATTAATAAAATTCTAAACATATACCCACTTTCGGTTAATGGTTGTAAGATGATCATTAAAAGATGGCTCCAAAATCTTACATACGAAAAAACCGAGGAATTGTTAAATCTGCAGAGGTAGATTATTATGTAAAATAGGCACAAAATCACACGCACATGAACACAATCTCACACACTCATACACACACTCACTCACACACAATCATATACACACACACACACACACACACACACACACACACACACACACACACACACACACACACACACACACACCCACACACACACACTTATATACCTTACTCTGCATACCATTTTTTTCCACATTTTCTTTATATAGATCAGCCCTTGTTTAAATCATATTATTACATTATATTATATCATATATACCTACTCAAGTTGTAAGTGGTTCCTAAGATACAGGGAAACCTAATTTAGGAGCCACAGCCAAAATTTTGTTGAATTATTTTTTAAGTGAATAAAGTTATAAAGATACCTACTAAAACCGTCGTTTACTGTGCTAAAACTGAGCAAAAGATACATTACGTATTTTATAATAAATAATCATACGTGAAAAAGGACGTGGGCAGTATAAAGAAGCCACTCGACGAGTTTTGATAAATATACCTTTCAACAAGAGCCCATTATTCGCTGGAGACAAATGTCCCGTCACTGCATCGGCATCACGACATTCGCTCATTAAAATATCCCCCAGTGGTTGTCGTCCCTTATCCCTTCGTTTAAACAAACGGCCCTGCGATACAATAATCGATTTTATTGCCGATCGCCATAAAACTCCACGATAACAGGCCAACGATATACTTGTGCGTTTGCCCGTCACACAATTCCTTGTCATGCTTCAAATCAATCTTTGTGTTATTTCAGTATGGGCTACACAATTTAAAATAAACTCTAAAGCACAAAACATAAGGATGACTTTATAGTGTACGTAAAATTGCTTAGCGAAACGTATTTAAACGCTCCATTTTGCCTGCGGGGTTTTAGTATTATTGTGTTGTCTCGAAGATGTTTCAAAGTCTGTTTTCAAATTTAATTTGTGATGATTCTAATAAGACGGTAAAAAATAACGTATCTGACTGGAGTTTAGGATATATACTTAATAACAATTTAAATATGCATAAATATACACATGTAGGTACTTAAATGTAAAGGACATGGGTAGACACATCTTATCAGTTTAACCTAACAGATATTGCGAAGTTCCAGTAATTAAAGATTTTATATGATGTCATGTCGTGTTAACTTACGATACAACGTAGTTGTTAATGACATTCTATCTTATCTCATTAATAATATTATGTAGCTTAAATATTATAACTTATGAACTAAATAATATAAAAATATATAAAAAGAAAACTATTAAAGTATATTTATAAACGAAATAAGTAATGAAAGAGATAACCTAAAATAAATTAGTCCCTTGCCGTAATTGGTTAGACTAAATCAAATTAAATATAATGAGATTGAATCAATCATTGAACAAATTAGAAACGATCTATTAACTACACAATTTGTCATCGCGGTGTCCGCGTCGGTGAAAAGCCCGCCAATAGAGAATTAAAATACTATTACACCGATACAAAGTTGATTGAGTCGGAACGGGAGGGCGAAAGTGCGGGTATGCAGCTCGGCTCGCTTGCCTTGTGCTCCTGTAATTTGATTTGGAGTGGAGAGGGGGACTTGGGAGTCCGGGGGGAGTTGGGGAGGCGAGCGATCGATAACTTGAGGGGCGTAGGGAGAGGGGAAACTCAGCCACCGAGCTCGTGTTGTTATGGAAACCTGGCAGCTATGCCGAGGGTTCTCGGATACAGATTTCGTCGGTAGTCACGATTAACAAAGCGACTCCGTGCGACATTATTCCCTTTGGCTAATTTTATAATGAATGAAAAAGGCAAGTTGATGTTTTTATTCAACTTACCAATTAGAGAGTTATTCGTTGTAATCTCAGATTCCTATCAAGAAGCACATTAAGTTAATAATAATTAATAAAGATAATACAAATATTAATTGATGCTAAATAATTTTATAATTCTCAGAATTTATGAAACAAAATATTTAAATAAAAAATTAAGCTACAATAAAAGAAAATCTATTATTAAAAGGAAAAGGGCGTTGTTATTTTGTAAGAAAGACAAAGTTTATTATTATTAACATAATATTATTTCTAGAAACAAAGCAAAACAAGAACTTTCCTCGTTTCTTTGACTTCACAAAATGTCTGGCGGAGTTACTAATTCATTGAATGTCATTGTTCTCTAAATATGCATAGAAAACTATTTGTTATTCAAAGGCTGTTTTACTTGGATGTCTATAATTTTCCAAAGTATCTACTTGCTTGTCTTAAAATGAATAAAGCATAATATCTGAGATCTAGACACTCTAAGTAAGTTTAAATTTTTAAAGGAGTTATTAATATAAACTTTTATTGCTCTATGTAATGGTCGCCAATAAAAATAGTTTTTGATAGAGGTAATCAAACTGAAATAAAGTTTAATGATATTTGGTGACATTTCTTGTGCAAACTGTTTTGAAATAAAGCCATTTTGTGAGTGGCTCTCATTTTCCTTTATACTCTCTAAATAAAGTATCTTTCTTTTTAGGGTTCCGTACCCAAAGGGTAAAAACGGAAACCCTATTCTATAGCTCCGCTGTCACCAGGCTGTATCTCATGAACCGTGATAGTTAGACAGTTGAAATTTTCACAGATGATGTATTTCTGTTGCCGCTATAACAACAAATACTAAAAAACAGAATAAAATAAAATATTTAAGGGGGCTACCATACAACAAAAGTGATTTTTTTTTGCTCGTTTTTGCTCGATAAAGCTGGTAGGCGCTTGAAATATTCACCGAATATTTAGTTATATATTCACATTAAAAATAAATAATTAAATTAAAATAAAATGAATATTTAAGGGGGGCTCCCATACAACAAACGTGTTTTTTTGCCGTTTTTATAGATAATCCCGACTCGCACTTGGCCGGTTTGTTTTCTTTTTTACGGGTTGCCTTACAGTTCCCGAAACCGTGTTACGCGTACCCAGCGTATTTGTGAGGCTATACCATACCTAACGAGTGGCAAGTTCTGTTGAGGTATATTTAGATGGAAAAGCCTCTAAATGATGTTTGTCGGATTATGTAGGTACATACGTTTTTAATTAATAAAGTATCTATCCGTTTTTTGAAAGTGATAATCGAGATAAAAATATTGGCGATTGCCATATGAAGATATCAGAGGCCGTCTGCCTGTTCTGTGTACGTACGTTGATTTTACAATAATTATTACTCGTCTCTTTAAGTTTTCACACACTAATTACTAAATACTTGTATATACATATTTCTGTACATGTACGCGATAAAGGTTTAAAGCACATTGCTGTTAACACAGAGTGGGCACCTTGCATCGTGTCCGACCTAACAGGTTTTAACGCTTCTGGCCACGACCTTCGTGCCGTCCCTCTCTCATTCTCACTAAAACCTCCACGTGAGGATAAAACCTTTCTAACTAAACCTCAAATTCTATAATAATACACCTTCGTTTTATTAGTGTATTTATCTTATAAACTATATCCTTTAAATACTTACTTTCATCGTTACATACTAACTAACAAAAATTATTTTCCCATTCCTTTTTTGACCATTGATTTAATTGCTTAGGACTTTCAAGTAACATAATGCTTTAATTAAGAGTAATATATTTGACAATTCGGTTGCAATTACCAATTTACACATGATAGCTTAAGTATTGACGAAGTTACATTTAAAATATTTAAACATTCTTCACAAAAAATAATCATGTCAAGTGGACAACGCTTTATTCAATGTAGAATTATTTACAGTCGCTTTCACAACACACAAATTGTACGCAATCGCTCGCATGTGTGCGTATATCCATTTATTAGCGTTATTGAAGCGGTCGTTCAGCCGCAAAAAACCAATTAATCTTTTAATTTATATCAATATATAATCTATACGAATCAACATTTGACGCTCGGTTAACTTCTACATTATAATTATGAGGTTATGTAATCAAGATCAATATGATATCAATCAAATTAAGAATACAATGAGGCCATCTTGCCCCGGATTACCATTTTTTAAATTATTTATGAGATTTATGTCAACAATTTATGATTTGATATTTTGATGTCAAGCTTCACTATGTTGGTATGGCGGTAAATAAAAGATTTAATTGTCGAAATAGCGGCTCGTTCTATTTTTCCTAAGATAATATATTGTTTTATAAGCTATTTAACCGTAATCCATATTAATTAATTATGCTCTTTATATTAGCTCCCAATATCAAATACATGATGTTTCTTTTGCTATTTAATTACATGAAAAATCACCAAATAAACCAAATGTATTTGTGGTAGTTATTGTAAGGCTTTATTGTAATGTGACAAAGTTTGCTCATTTGCATACTATTCACGCTCAAGGTGGAGCCGTGGAGCGCAGGTACACCTACAAAATGGAATATTTTTGTGACTCACAGAAGATATCATTAGCATGATTATTTTGTGAACTTTTTGTTTCAACTTACTAAGGTGTTAAATAGTATTAAGGTTTTTTTATTGCTAAATACTGTGTGTCTGATGGATTATGTTATGAAGATAAACAACTGATTACTGAAATAACTATCCCACGAAAAACAGAAATGTGAAAATGGGAGTTAAGTTCAATATTATGATAATTATGGTGTGGTTGTCGGCTTCACCGACAAACGATTTGAGATCTAAATGGGTGCCAAGTTCTGTAGACAATCCTGAAATTTATTTATAAGAACGTATAACATTCTTTAGTAAATACAAAACACAATTTCTTGTTTTTTCTGCTAAGTACAACAATGTTTGCCATTTAAAAATATGACTTTTTAAATTTGAATAGTCGATTTATTTACACTTGTTTTTTACTGATCTCTTGGGTTGTTGTACATTCGTCACAAAGTAAATTCGTCACAGAAAAAAGTATGTGTAAATTCGCCACAGTTCTATTTTTACGAAGTAAATTCCTCATTATCTACTAATTTTGATTATTGTATAAGTTCGTCACATTAATTTTTTTCGTACAGACAGCAGAAACTTAAGTAATAAGAAATAATAAAAACGTTATTTATTTTTCTTAATCACATAAATTTCAATAATTTAACTGGCTGTCAAATGGCTGATTTGCGTACAACATTACAATTATAAGAAAAATAATTGAAAGATAATTAAATCACAGTTTTCAAATTTAACCTTACATCTACATAAAACTCACAGTTGTTAAGTGGCTGATTTGCCCACAACATTACAATTATAAGAAAAACAATTGAAAGATAATGTTCAGCTACATTATTGCCGTATTTCACGTTAGGCCTGCTAGCGTGTCCAATTTGTACGTTTTTGGTGTACGAAGACCTCTCCGGGAAACACGCCGCGCGCCGGGCGGTCCGATTGTATGGCAACCAAACGCAGACCAACCGTTATTGTACCAGATTGGTTAGCTTTTTGTTTGTGAAATGTAGCTTGGAAGGTGCCGAGAGCCATGTCTTTGCAATGCAATGACCTACCCCCTATTCTCAAGAGAAACGTACCATCACCTGCATAAACCTTGCAACGTGGCTGCCAGAAACATAATTAGATTTCAGAAAAGTGCTGACGTTGGCTTTACTTACATGCCCTCCGAAGCACGAGAAGTTTACAGCCTATATGAAAAAGTTTGTCTTTCTTATGTTCCCAATTCGGCTTGTCACCCAAGGCACATAATGTAAAAGTAGGTACCTACCTACTCACTAATCACAATGTAATCTACGGGGGAAGCGACATACAGCTAAGTAATTAAGGCTATATACCTAGGAAAATGCTCAAAAAACTTCTTGAACATGTGTGTATACAAAATACTTTGAAGTGAATCACTATTTGTTATGAGTATTTGCAAACTGAATACATATTTGAAATAGTTCCTCTAAAACAGGTACGTAGTATCCATTTTATTTTCTAAAAATCACGAGCAAGCGTAGTAGAACCGACGAAGCGAATACCCTGTTGGTTGGCGTATCACTATTATTTTTTGCTTCTTTTGTATGTGTACGTACGTATTCCTTTTGCTCTTTCAATTTCAACCCTTTTGTTGTTTACTTTATGGTAGAGCTTATCCTGGCTCAGCTCAGAGCGTGAATAGATAAACTAAACTTTAATTAACATTGTAATATTTTATGCTTTTAATTAATTAAATGCTTACAATGCTATTATTATAAAGTTTGTAAGTTTGTTAGTTTGGATCTCTCAAACTACAGAACCGATTCTAAAAATTTACGTATTTATAAACGAACTAGGCTTCGCTCGCCTATGTCACTCAGGGATATCGTACAATTTTTATAATTGGTTCAGTAGTTTGAGAAATTACCCCTTACATCCAAACTTACAAACTTAACCTCTTTATAACATTAAGGTTTATGGAGATCCTGACAATAATTCCCGTCTAAAAAATAATAACTAGGTAGGTGTAAAAAAGAACACTGTATCTGGAATACTATTTGACATCCGAAGTCCATCTAGGAAAAAGTTTCACAAATTGTATGACCAAACCCTCTCCTCATTGATCGGACTATTTATGCTGCTGGTATAGGATTGGTTTCTCAAAATTAAAAAAAATCTTAATTGGTTTAAAAAAAGTGTTAGGAGAAAATTGTAAACAGTAAAACCTTTTTGGTAATAATTAACCATCATCTCTTATAATCTTATACTAAGAAAGCAGGGAAAAAGCAATTAATAATTTCGTCATTTTCGATAAAATTTAATTTTGTCCCCTTTAAAAATGTTTTCGATACTGTGTGTTTTATTTGAATGGTTTTATAATATGTCTGTCTATACCTACTATAGTAAACAAACACATAATATCAATACAGTCTGTTTTTAGCATTTTTTGGATATGGAGCATGAGCATGAATAATAAGAAGTAATTGACAGATGTCGACTTTTTATAACATAAAAAATTTAATACTCTCTTCCTAATCCAGATAGATTGACATGGGTTGATGTTGATGCTATGGTTTTTAAAATTAGAAGTAGGCATGACCTACCTACTTGCTAAGTTGCTACCTAATCTACTCTGTGCTACTGCTATTTGACAGCTTGGCTCATAGGTAGGGTGTCTTCAAGCTGTATAATACCTACTTATAACTCTTGTCGAAAACTTAAGTTAAAGTTATTATAACTAGGTACATACCTAACTAACTTGATGGCGAACCTATAATCTATAATTCACAAATTGATATAATATAGGAAGGTAGTACGTAGGCGCCAGTAATGGACATCATGGCATCCCGCCCGCACCACTAATTAATTAAAAATATTAAAAACAAAATTTCATAATAACAATAACTTTCCATGAGACCTAATAAATGTTTCAAAATAAGGTAAAATCATAGATTTAGGATAGATTTATTATGTTTATCAATTACAATAAAGCAATTAATATTTTGTACAAATTATTTACTTGGCGATGCTATATTTCACAAAATAACAATGTAAATACCTGCTGACCAGATCTTATTTTCGGCCTTTTAAAGACATTCCTCGTGTCCTCAACTCGATTTTGAAGTTGATGTTCATATAGAGTAGGTACACAACGTGATGTCTATGGAAATTTACGGTGTTTATTAAAAAAAAAACGGTGATTACAAAACAAAAACAAATTACAACTGACAGATCTTTGTTATGAGTCTAGTGTAGGCAGCTCCATCTGTAAATAGCTTGCGTTTGCGTTTTCTTGTTCATTATTAAATTCTCCTATTCCCGAATTTAAAGGGGGGGGGGGGGGTACTGAATATCAGCATATTTAATAGAAATAATATTGATTTAACATTTTTTATTCTACTATTATTAGTAAATTTTGTGTGCAATTCGAATGAACTTGCATTATATATTAATACATATAATATATATAATATAATAATGTACTTGTAAGGCAAAAGGAATGTTGGCAGACCACAAAGCGATGGGCTGATGATATAATCGCAGTAGCTGGGAGGGAAATTCTGGACAAGCATTGGCAGAAACAGGAATAAACGGAAAGAAATGGAGGAGACTTATACTCAAATGGGGTCCTTACAATAAATACCAACATAGAACGTTATATAATATCAACTAACACTAGATTTAAGATATTATTTAAAAATGTTACTAACATTTAAATTGTAAAATTACGATATTTTATATGTAAATAAAAAGGATTTACTATTATTATTATGCAGGTACTTATATTTATGGCCATTGCTAAAGGTTCAAATGCTGAAAATGTCCATTCAGTCCATTACTGGAGCAACACACAAAGTTTAGATTTTTATATAAACTCCGTGAATTTAACTGAGGAATAGTGTAAATACCTATGTTAGGACCTTAAATTTTTACATACCTATACCTATACGATGCTGAAATTGTTATTCATATTAAGTAGGTGTCATTTAATTTTGCAATATCTAAAATTTTAAGTGTCTAATCATAGATTAGTATGTGTCTATTACTGGAACATACCTAAACATTTTAGTAAACCAAAGACATTTAATATAGGTAGTAGTAAACAAAGCCGGTAAATTATTGTTGACATACCTACCTTACTAGATTTTCATGAAACGCACTATTTCGTTTCTATTGTTTGTAGAATCGTCTCGTGATGTGAAAAAGCCTCTATTATTATTTTGTTTGAAAACTGTTTCGGTATTCGGCACTCAGTACTCACCTCAGAATAGGGCCTTTGTCATAACATCAAAACAAATTACCGCCTTGCGTTCCTTGATTCCAACAAAAACTTATGCACTTCAATTCACAATATCACAACACTGTCATGTAATGTTATTATTTATTTTGGTTGAGTTATTATTAAACTTTTATTTATAATTTTTGTCTAAAAACCGCGTCGAACCGGCGCTGCAAGCGCGGAAACAACCGTTGGTGGAAGAGCGTGCGTGTCGCTCGATGTAGAAAAGGACAGCGATATAGGACTACGAGTGTGAGTAAAAGAAACGGCAGTTCAGAGCGCGTGGTTTTTGAGATTGATCCATCGGTCGTTGGTGTCGCTGCGGTCGCTTCATTCATTACAAATTACTAGATTTTATTATCGTAGAGGTCTTTGCCGTTCATATTTGTCTCAGCCACATAGTATTTAGCACTTATGTATTTTTTAAATACAATAATCATAATATTTTACTTAGAAGAAATAGGTACAATAAGTACCTATTCTAGTTTTTACTTCTTTCAGGCTGGCGAGTAGTAGAAAAAAACTAAATAATTAACTAAATTATTTATAATACTTAAATAATAATTACATAATTAAAAAAAATACATATTTAGACACGTGTCGCCACCTGTTGGATTTTTCAATAATTTCTGTTATTGGTTTTAAATTTTTTTTTGGTAAAAACTTATTTTTATAAAAATCAATATAACAAATAATCAATTATGAAATTATATAAGAATTCTAAAAATTATGGTAAAGTATTTTTTTTTTTTAAGAATATTAGATGTTTAGAAAATAAAAAAGCGATAGGTTGAACCATTTTATTGTGTTAACATCTCAAAATAATCTTTGTGCTCCAAAAATTGCATTATTAATGTGGGTAGATGTAACCGATATAATTCAATAAAATAAAATTCGCTAGTTCTAATTGTTGTAGAAAAATCACAACTGTTTATTTCCAAAAATCAAAAGTAAAATCATATAAAAACATCAGGATTAAAACTGTCTGATTATACCTACATATTATTATCATTTATAAAATTAACTAAATTCGAATACTTTTCAAAAATATTTTCCTCAGTAAACAAACTTTGCTATATAATCTTTTTGTTAATTAAATTTTAGACAGGTGACATCTAACCGACGATAGTAGCAGAGCCACGAAGCCACAATAAGAAAGTTCAACTATTCGTCAACAGATGGCGTACATCTACCTTATCCGAATAAAACTTCATAGCTTCACCTACTAAAATATAAATAAAGGTATAATATAACCTACTATGGCAAAAAGTAGCGTCACGGAAACCGGTAGGTCCTTTTTGTATTGCTAGATGGAATTTTACATTGTCAGTCATTGTCTTCGCAGTGAGATGCAGTCTTCTTGGTCACGCTCGCGGGCCTCTATACAAATATTATAAAGAGGTAAAGTTTGTAAGCTTGGATATAGGGGGTAAACTCTCAAATTACTGAACCGATTCTAAAAATTATTTCACGAATAAGACGCTGCGATATCCCCGATAGGCTATATTTTATTTTGTTCGAAAATATGCACGGGAGCGAAAAGCTAGTTAGAAATAATTTAGATAAAATACTATCAACCTGGCTATGATGCCGCATAAGTTTTTCTACCGGATGTAGAAAAAGATAATGTCCCAAAGAAATGAGTCGAACGGGCCTCCATTTTTTTTGGTAGTATTCTTTCCGAGGAAAAGGCAAAGGTCTATGTAACCATACAGCCATGTCTTCATTATTTGAGGCCAAAGGCCATGTCTTGAACGAATTGTTTCCGAGTAATGTCCCATAGACACAAAAAGTACAGTTGCGAGTAGTGTAGGTACAAAAAAAAACACATCGATCCATTGACGGTTGTCTTTCCTCGGTGGGAAACAGCAGAAACAAAATCGCCAAAATAAAATGCTAAACGTGTATAATTAATTTACTTTATTCATTTTCATTATACATTCCCATGTTCAAGCTTGCGTGACCAATTGGTCATCCCTCCAAGAAACAATTATATTATAATTATGTAGTTACTAAATGACTATGCATTTAAAATACTATATAAATATTATCAATTTACATATAAATCAAGTTTGGTATGCTGATTGGACTGGAAATATTTTACAATGCCTGTGCATTCTTTGGACTCATAATTTAGAAAATCGGGTATACTGGGAGTTACATTTCTTATTTAAAAAAAAAAGTCGTGTTACACACAAAATACTAACATAGTATAATAATGGATAATAGCGTACATAGCTAGATGGATTTCTTATAATTTAGTTCTATGTTAGTATGGGTGTGTATAAAACGTGGTTTGTAGAATCCGAAGGAATCATGTACTTGTACATATAATGAGACCTTAAACTTTTGTGGCACAAATAACTTTACAGTAACTGAATTTTGTTAAATTGTATATTGAATACATTTAAATACACAAAACCCTAAGATAAGGAATGCACCTACATATAGATATACACAATAATTCAACAACATTGATAACTTACAATAAATAAACTACATAATTATATTACCGCCACGAAAAGCTCAAGGTCATTCTCATATAGTATGGCGACAAACAACCATAGCTTATAAAGGCATAGCAAAACAACTTTCAATTTTTATATTTCTATCGGTACTTAAATTTGACATTAAAATAATAAAAGCAATAATAAATAATGTAGCAGGTTTTCAAAATGTTTATGCCATTGTTGTATAAATAATAATTAAAGGACAAACTTCTTGTTCCTAAGTGTAAGTACATGTTTTAAATTGTTTTTTTATAGAAAAAAATCAATTATACTAACTGCATTATGCCTATCTACCTACTCTTAACAATGAATTTACTACTCAAACGCACGACAACCGACCATATTAACCGACTATACTAATCATTTTGGAAGTTCAAGCCCTTTTGGGCTCATTTTACAACAAACATATTTTCATTTATGAAGAAACAAAAATGTTATAAAGCGGTAGGACAATGGAGTGGTGCTAAATTGTAAGATATAAAAGAAGAAGAATTAAAGCCTTTCCTCAGCACACCTTTGGTTTCTTCGTAGATGAAATACGTTTCTCTAGTACAAAATGAAATCACGAATATTGAATTCATACAATTTATAATTATTTGGACAGATTTACCATTGAATAAAACCAGTTCCATTCAATCTTTAAAGTAAGGAGTCCACCTTCTGACATTCTCCAAAATATTCTGACATAATTTCGTGATATACCACAAGACCATCAGGCGGATACGGAATACAATGTTTCCTTGCAACATCATCACTTTCCATCATCTATACAAAAACACAAAACCAACTGCAAAATAACCAGAAGCTAATTGATAAAGAACATATAAACACGAAAAACAGTATTTGGTTTCTTCTCAACACAACAAAGCGCGCATCATTCAATCACTTATCGTCTAAATACACTTTAAGTCCCAGACAACCGCATGGCAGTCGAAAGAGCGAGTCTTCATTTCACTAATAATAAACTGTTGTTCCATACAACGCCACATGCGTTCAGGCGTCAAGCCCACGAACTATCACGCTCTGGTGTATGGGCGCATCAGGAACATCCCGAATGACTTCAGACGGCTGGTTACTATTCTCCCTCAGTCAGTACCTGCACCAATATTTTGGGTTTAGAATCATACAAATCAGACGAAAAAATATAGACGCTACCGGCCGACTATGACGCGGCGCAGACTGACGAGACGACACAGCAAACTATCTCTAAACAACTAGCTACTAACTCGTTGAATTGCACGATTTAACTTTAACAGTAACAAAATGTAAAATTTGCTGTCAACCCCATCAGTTTCAAGTACAATTTATGCCAATTGACAGCCTTTGACCTTGGACTTCGCTTAAATCTCAACTCTATTTTTGTGTCGTATAATTTAATAGGTACACTAATGTTATATGACGAAGCTTAAGATTTCAAAAATATTCTACATGTGATACCTACCTATAATCGTTGTTGTCGGCATAAGGGGCCCAGTGCGCAGGCGCAGCTTCGTTGTCATCGCGCTCATCAGTGTTGTTGCTGGCACCTAAACAAAATATAAATTACTAGCTTTCCGCCCCGGCTTCGCCCGTGGAAGTTATTGAAGCTCTCTCCATAAAAACTTTACCACCCTTTTTCACCACTTGAGGGATGGAATTTAAAATAATCCCTTAGTGCAGTCTTAGGTTTCTCAAGGAATATTTCGTCCCAAATCTCTAGGTTCATCGGTTTAGGCTGTGCATTGTCTATTAAGTAGATTCAGGGGTCGCGACACTAAAAAGGTTAACAAACAACGGTGAATACATACATGATTGCGCCGGCGTGATAGAGACGAGATCCGGTAGCGGGTCCGGCGGCAAAGCGCTGGGTGACGTGGGCGATGTGGGGACGGCGGGCGAGCTGGGCGCGGGCGGTGACGGGCTGTCCAGCGAGATGACAGCGCCCGCGCTCGCCGCCCGTCCGGGACTCTGGTAGCCGCTCGAGGACACTATCTCCGTACCTGAAATTGTTATTATTGAGTTTCTGATAGGCTTGACAAAATTACTTAAATTAAGGGTAAACGCCTTGGTTCTGACACCTAATAAATGGCGCTAGTATTTACTCTAATTTTTACGCGATATTTAATGAAACAAATCAAACGAAATTTACGGTTTAGTAAGGTAATGTAATATACAATATTGTTTTATTCGTAATTTAGTTAAATACAATTGTTGGTATGTTGTCTACATTTTTTATTATTTTGTTACTAATTTACGAATAAAACAATATTATATCTCAAATATCTCCCTTAATACTGTATCATAGTTAATGTTTCATACGCCATTTTGAAAATTATTTTTCTAATTTACTAACTACTTGGACTAATTTATTTATTTTGTAAAAGACGCCATCTGTTGGAGATTAGTTGAACTAACGGTGCGAAAGTATGTCGACGCTGTGTTGAACAGTTTGATTTGATTCATTAAATTTCGCGTATTAGTAATGCGACACCAGCCCCGTTAAGACCTCCACGTGGAACCTTAAGGGGCGCCCAAGAATAAAAATTAAAAAAATCTACCTCTTATCGCCTTTTGAGTAGATTATGTGTTTTAGGGACGCAAATGTCCGAAAACGGCTATTTTCTGGGGCTCTGTGAAATTTTCGCCTTGGGTGCCCGTGATAATAGCGCCCAAGCGTAAAAAAAAAGATAATACCCACTATTAGAATTGTAGCTATCGTCACACTTGACGGATAGATCGGAAGCGGTGATCTGCGCGGCCGGCGAC
Source organism: Nemapogon koenigi (assembly GCA_963924495.1). Lineage (NCBI taxonomy): Eukaryota > Metazoa > Arthropoda > Insecta > Lepidoptera > Tineidae > Nemapogon > Nemapogon koenigi. The sequence goes on from OZ004646.1 coordinate 8,700,686, forward strand.
CGTTTCGACTGCGGCACTTTCCTCTTCAGCGGCATCTCGTCCTCCGAGTCTGAAGTGAGATCGACGAGAACTTCTGTCGATTTGGGAGTACGGTTTTCGCCGACCGCCGCGCGTTTACCGTTACCGTCTACTGGTATCACTTCTGTCATTTAAAAGAAAACTTCTCACACAGGCCCTAAGGATTTAGAACTATTGCACAGGAAATGTTAGCCGATATGGCTTCCAATTCAGGAACAACAATTAAGTTTTAATGTATTTTTTGGAATGTGTGGTCTAGAATAAAAATGTACTTTCCAGTCCCCTTTTAGTAGACCGAGAAGAACGAGCGTCCACGGTACACACACTCTCGGCTTGTCATATTTACTAATCTGTGCACGGTTACCAACACGCTTTTGTTAGCAACAGAGATACGGACTCTTCTCTCACCAGCACGTCGAGCCTGAACTTGCTCAATAGACATATCGCTATAAAGGACAACCCGACTAAGATAATTAGAGCTAAAGTTAGTAGACGGCGCCATAATTGTCGCCTTATCTTAGCCGCGTTGCGATTTCTCGTCTTAGTCGTGAATCGTGATGCTCTTGACAGAGCAGTCGTGGTCAATCATGACGGTCCACAGCGCGACGCACCATGGTTAACTTTCATGGGAAGAATAGTGCAGTGGTTTCCCCTTGCCTTCTGCACCAGACATTTTGAGACTATTAAGGTCTTCAGGCTCGCTGTAGCCTCTTACTATCTTACTATTTAGTATGTATTTGTTCTTAGCTAGGTGTATGGTTATACCGCCATTGCTCGGTCGCCAGAGCCTCGTTTGTTGTCCAGATGTCGTCTGTTGGGCCGGATAGAACTTACTCCGTTCTCCCTTTTACCCTCGTTGCGATTTACCACGGGCGATATGTCTGTTTCGCTAGTTCAGAATCGACGGCTCATGTTACTTGTGCATTATTCTGCGTACCTCTATGGGTAACAGGGGACGTTGCGGAAAGCAGGTCTATGACTAGTCATGACAGAGCGGTCAATCAGTGAATATCTCTATGTAGACGAAATCTCAGTTAGAGAGAGAAAGAGATAATGTCTCATATAGATAAAGCAAGACAAAAGTACCGGTTTCCGAGATGCTACTCTTTGTCCTGCTTTGTCGCTACGGAAATTATATCTTTCTCTTTCTAACTGAGATTTGGTCTACGTACAGATTCGTTCTACACCGTCACGCTCGCACGGTAGGCTTTTCGGCCATAGAATACTCTCAACAGAGAATGAGAGTCATCATAACCGATTAACTGTCCCATAAGTTCTAGACAGGTTGATGATACGATAATTCGACCAAGAGGACTTTGTCTACAGCTGGGTATATACACCCCCGGACATCTGAATCGAGATACCTTGCATTTTAAGGTTTGGAGTACTGAAGCTTAAAAAAAATGTATGATGAAGGAAAAAGTCTTGATGCAGTTTTAAAGCCTATACTAACCATCATTTTATTATGCTATTGTTCTAAGTTTAAGCAAAATTTGTACCAAACAAATCAAGTTAAGGGTCCTATATCCATAATTTTTCTGGGATAAACTATTCCCAATTTCTCTGTGAATAATCCACCTGTGTCACTTTATTTAGCATAAACATAGTTACTTATTGAATATATCTAAGTAAAAAAGCTGTTATTTATTCAATAAAAACAATCGAAAAAATAACGACTATTTCACTTAGATATATTGAATAAGTAACTATATGCTAAATTACAGTGACACAGGTGGATTATTCACAGAGAAATTGGGAATAGTAATATCTCCATACAAGTTATGGATATAGGAGCCTTAAGAGTGATCAAGTCGATATCTGCTAAAAGCACAATTTGTTTAAGAAAAAACATGGCTTATGGTTTATTTAGTAACTTGTATTACTTCCGAGTGAATTTATCATACGGTTTGGCATAGAATAATTAATCAACGTTATTACGACGTGTTAAGGAATGTTCTCCCATTCTTCCAAGATGACGGTTTTCAGCTCCTGTATGGTTTGCGGGGCAGGGTATTGAGCTCGAACACGCCTCTTCAGCTCATCCCATAATAATAATAGTTTTGCCTTCCATAGAAATTCTTTCCCAAACTGTCCATGATTCTCCACCATAACTCACTTTCTCATCAATACAGTATTGCGCGAAACGCTCGCGCTCCCTTCGGTACACCTTACTCCTTCCATCACAACCGTACAGCATTATCTTGGATTCATCAGTGAAGAGTACCTGGCTCCATTGCTGTCGAGTCCAATTTAAATGTTCGCGTGCATATTGTAGGCGGGCCATTCGGTGAGCTCGTGTCAATTTGGGTCCATTGGCTGGCTTAATTGACGTCAGGTGTCGATTTCGTAAGGTAGTAGTGAAAATAATCCGATCTTGTTTTTCCGTTGTCACTCGGAAAGGAGGTCCTCCTGCTTGGCGAAGGAAGCTGCCAGTCTCTAGATACCGATGGTACACTCTTTGAACGGTAGAACGACTTATGTGAAGTTGTGCACTTACGTATTATGGTTAACTTAGTCCAGATTGAAGAAGCGCTACGGCTTGCGCGGCACCTGGTAGTATCCATAATTTTAAAGCAGAAATCAGTTTAAATTATGGGGAAATAACTGTACTCAACTTTTTTTAACACAGTTATCATTAAGTAACAAAAATAAACTTAAATTGCTTCAATGACAACTTTCTGCAGTCGTCTTTTTTCAAACCTAGGCTTTATTTCTGTAATTTAAATTCTTAAATTTAAATTTGGAATAATACTCAGTAGAAAGATAATTAAATGTGCCAGCACTAAAACTATATAAATTTTTTTTCCTTCATCATACATTTTTTTAAGCTTTAGTACTCTAAACCTTAAAATGCAAGGTGGCTCGATTCAGATGTCCGGGAGTGTACTATGGTTTCCTCACTAACCGACATCGTCCGATATGAGTGTGACCGGCTCCGGGTTGGTCTGCGCTATGTGAGAGGCGGCGCGCGGCGGGGGCACGTGCGCGGACCACGACCCGTCCTGATGGAGCTGGATCTCGTTGCAGTCGCTCGAGAGGCGGGACGAGGTCAGGACCTCCTGGAAGTACCTGCGAATACAAAATTTTATATACAATAGGCATCATGACAATAATTTGGGAATAGCTGTTTCCAAAATTCCCGCGAAAACGTTCTGGGCGCGATAATGACGTCACACCTTGGTAACGAACAAAATGATGGTCAAATATTAGATAAAATAACAAGAAAACAACTTATTCAGTGACTGATTGACAGACAGTTATTATAATCTGTGGTTATTTATTTGACATTTACATAGAAATGACACCATACCCGTCCACCACGAGCGAGTCGTACGGCGCCGGCCGGTCGCACACCGGACACACCCACGTCGGCTTCCGCTCGTTCATCTGCAGGAACAGCGACGCGTCGAAACACTGCAGGTGAGGACAGTTCGCCGGCCGGCACGGACTCGACATGCGCATCTTGCCGAGCGGACACATCAGCGAGACGCGCAGTGACGTTGTGGCGATCTCGCTGTCATCGTCCTCGGACAGTTTTTCCTTGACTGGAGGGGGATTAAAATAATAATTTAGCGGTTGACTAGCGTACGAGAAGATCAGCATGGCATGTATTATATAGCTTCTGTACAAATAAAAAAGCGTGTGTGGATTTATGTACGCACGTAAGAAGTTATACTTCTTTGGCGTGAATAAAAAAAGAAAGAAAGAATTATATATTTTTTACTAACTTCCAGGCGGGTTACATCGGCGTCACATGCTGAAAATTGATCTATGTCTCCTAACATGCTATAACTTCAATAAAATTGAAGCGTCTGTCTGTGATTTTAAAATTAATATGAACAAGTAACTGAGTGGGATATGCTATTTACACGATCTACTGAAGCATAAATGACGGTTTTTATAACTTTTGCCTGTCTGTCTTTCCCAATGTCCTAATCCTAAATTATGTTCGATGAAACTTTCAGGGATCGTTGTGCGGATCATACTAAAATATATAGATGTATGAACGGGTGTCAGGGTATAAACTAGTATTGCAATATACATACTAAGCGACCGCGTGTAATCGGCATTCTTGGTCCCCTTATTCTTAAGCCTCTGCAGCAGCTCATTGGAGGTAAGTTTCCGCACCATAAACACGCTGACCACGTACGCGCGGGTAAAGTCAGAGGCCCAGGAGACTTGTACCGTGTTGGAGACTGTGGGCGATAGCTTCACCATTGAGGAAATGTTGACGGGTCGTGGGGGACGCTTCGGGTCCGGCGTGGGTTTGTTGGTCGGCAGAGGGTTCTGTAAGTAACGTCGAACTTAAATATTACGTACAGTATATCGCATAAAATACTTTAACTTGTTCTAAATCCATATCCTTCACCCCGATAACGGCTTAAGAAGCTGAATAGAGCCAAAGGCTTTTTATTGCCCATGTTAATAATTATTTTTCGGGACTGCGCGCAACACTCAACCGTTTAGCAAAGCGCCTCGGCGATCACTGATCAATGGACAACATTTCATTTTTTTAATCACCCATTTTTATTACTTATTATGAGGACTTATAAACTAAAAACCATAGCTAGGACTAAAATTAAGAAATATAAACTGTCACCCAAAGAAAGTGACAGATAGTGTCAGTCAAGCCACAGAGTATACGTTATAGAAATGCAAAGAGTATAATATACCGTGTTAAAAATAGGTGTTGCCGTAGCCGGAACTCAAATCGCTTACAACATTATTCATAATGTATATAATAATACTAGCTTTTGTCCGCGGTTTCACTCGTAAATATATTTCCTGTGATAGCCCATTCGAAACTAGCAAAACTTCCAAAAAAATATTATATATAAGAAGTATTTTTATAATTATATTTAAAGAATAATTATTAATTTAGCTTTAAATGGAATAAAAATGGGTAAAATTAATAGAGGGCAACACCTGAGTTCAATAACTAACAACTCTGCCAACAGACATTAGTATTTTTAAATTAGAGGGTTAGCACAGATTAGGGCACCTATTAATCCTTAATTTTCAATATTTCAGTATTTTTAAAATAACTCGAAAATTAAAGGATATAAAAAATAAAAAAAATGAAAAATAAGCTTTCTAGCATGTAATCTCCAAACGGTTTTCGAATTTTGGTACCTTACGAAAAATGAAATGTTGTCCATTGAGTGAGAAATACTACTCTCTATAGTAGGAGTGATAAAGAAGCAGTGACATTACGCTGCTTGAAATAAAAGGGCGTAAATGGAAAATCATTAAATTATTTATTTATATTAAAATAGCCACTTTAAAATCAGGCCAGTTCTTTATTAGCTTAAAACAGATTATTCATATTTAATATCATCAACATTATTTCATGAATAGCTAAGATATTTGAGATTTTACGTTTTTTCAGCGGTCACTTTGCAATTTTTTCCTATCGGGTAAAGTTTCTGAAAATACATTTTGAGAACAGACCGCAAGTGTCTGAAATACGATAAACTGTAATACCATTTTTTTCGTAATGATATGAGTACTGGTTGCCATGTTAAATGGTTTTAAATCAGATCTGTTAGCTCTATACATCCTCTTAAACATTTTCATACTTCATAATATATGTCTAGCGCTATCTCTATTTGTAGGTCTCGAAGCTAGCCAATCTCTAATAAAATTTCAGAGATCTAGGTCAATTCTGCGATCGATATCTAAAAGGTTTTCTTATTTCGAAGATAAAAAGGCAAAGGCAGTCACGGGGACTGCCGACAGTAGTGAAAACTATAATATAACGTATTTCACAATGTATCTCTGTCCGGACCAAAGAATTGCGCAGCCAAAAATGCCAGACCCAGACATACGTGGAAAGCCAGTACACGAATTCCTGCTCTGAAATTCTCGGGTCGAGCATACTCGGGCCGAGCAATCCATGGTCTTGTGTCAAAAAACATATCGCGAATCCATAAGATTTCCCCCTACCAAAAATTGTTCAAGGCGCCTAAAGAAGTTCTCACTTCAAAAAATTTTTTTTATTTTAAATAGTGCAAAGTTGGGCTAATATAAATAAACAATGAGAGCTATCAGTGAAGAACTGAATTTAAATATAAGTTTTTTTTTCTACACAATAGACAACTTACGGGAAGTGGACATATTTTTCCGTTTATTTTAACATTAATATTGGCCGGGAAATGGTCCTCTTGTTCACACGACGTCTCCAGTAGACAAAACCTGAGTTGTACCTGGCAAAAAAATTAAGCTGTTCAGAAAATATGTAAAAAATCTCTACCGTATGATACTTATTGGCGAATAAACTCGCCCACGGATTAGTACCTCCGGACGGAATCCTAACATATACTTCTATTACTAATACATATATAAATATTATAAAGGTTTGTAAGTTTGTAAGGGGGTAATCTCTCAAACTACTGAACCGATTCTAAAAAATAATTTCACGAATAGAAAGCTAATCCCCGAGTGACATAGGCTATAACTTTTTTTGTTCGAAAATATCCACGAACAAATCGTTAGTACATATATAAAGCTGAAGACATTGTTCTTGCGTTTGAACGCGCTAAGCTCAGGAACTACCAGCCAAATTTAAAATTATAACGTCAAAACGCCGGTGATGGAAATACAGTTTACAATAATTCATTCCAGATAACGAGCTCCAAGTGAGAAAAGTACCCTCTCATTGTAGGTACTTATTTTGTGTTACAAAAAAATAGTCTGTGGTTCCTATTGAATGTCACATTTTACTTTGTTCCTCACTTGTATAACAAAGTCGATCTTATTAGTATTGCCGATGGTGTCCTTGCTGGACGCAATCTCGGTGGCTTGCTGTGGTGTCAGATGGAACACGAAGGCGCCTTCCTGCGACCGGCCGGCCTGTGTCGGCATCATGGTCGACGGCTTCATCAGCTCGGACAGGACATCGTAGAACGGCAATCTATACGAAAAAAAATTTGTCAAAATAAGCCCGGACATTTCGATAGCGTAATTGGTGGAGCGTTGGACTAAGCACTCATTTTCTTTAAGAATATGTGCGTTAATCGACTTCTAGTGCTTCGGAGTGCACGTAACGGACTATAAATAAAAGATGACTTTTTTTTAACGAGGCGATATCATGAAAAGTGTAGCGTTCAAGATTGGGTAGCAAGGAGTCTCTTTTTTTCACGGCCATTGCCATTATCGCCGATTGGTCATGCAAATCCCAAAACTTTAGAGGACATTATGCTGCTGGCACAAGTATATTTCTCGTGTCATCAGTGTCACTCATGAAGGGTAAGCAAAAACAAATAGAATACCCGACATACTTTTTTCGCTTTCATCACAATAATAATTTTAGCATCAATGGTAACTAAGTAACCGAAATTAAATTAGTAGAATACCCCGGGCTAGTCATACTCACTTCTTAAATTTAACATCCGGGTGTATGGGGTACGGTGGGAGCGGCGCTGTAGGTGGCGAGGCGACCATCGCCGACAAGGTAGCAGAACTGGGCGCTCCTGTGTAGCCATGGTACAAGCCTCCGGGGCCGTATAGGGCATTCTGAAACAAAAACACAGGTTTGCCCTAAAGGTTTTGTATTTTGGATGCTAATAGCACAACGTGTCTCTTGTCTAGATCCGATACTTGAATCACCCAGCCGTGCGAGCATGACAGGCTAGACAAATCTATTCATTGTCTCTGTTGCTAACAAAAGCGTGTTGATAACCGTGCACAGATTAGTAAATATGACAGGGCGAGAGTGAGTGTACCGTGCACGCTCGCTCTTCTCGGTCTATCGTACATTACTAATCTGTGTACGGTTACCAACACGTTTTTGTTAGCAACACAGAGATACAGAATAGGGGGGCTGTAGAGAAAACTTGACCTGTGACCTTGACACGAGTTTGTTTCGCTTTGTAGATTAACTACATAGAAAAAAATTACCTAGCCCGTCATGGTCGCGCGGCTGCTCGACACCATACTTTTGGAATGAGAGACAGACAAACAGCCAGAAAAACTGGGAGATAATATATACTGGATACAAGTAACTTGCACCCTTTCTTGAACCTGCCTTTACTCTTGTCCTGTGTGAGAAGTTAGTTCTGACTCATTTATTCTTACCCTTTCATCGCTACATCTTCCACCACGAGGAGCATACCTACCCTGAATCATTATGTGTGGCAAGTTTTTTTTAGATCATTTTATTCTCCACATTTTATTCTTTCTTAAATCATTTTGTTATATCTCTGACAGACAGATTAGAAATCATGCCGGCTTTTCTCCCGCCTTGAATCACCAATACCTATTCTTGATGCTCAGCTCCTAAACGTGATAGGGCCAGGGTTAATGAGTCTACCACACGCTCAAGCATCCCCACAGTTTGTGCATGTGGTTGGTAAAACTGTATACCGCGCAAACCTTGCGCAAAACCCACAGCGCGGCTTTAGCTTTTTCGACTTGTTTGAAATTTTACTTGACAAGCCCGGCTTGCGCAAATTTGGCTTGTGCGTGTGGTTGGGCGTTCAGTGTTCAAGCCACAGTCGAGGCTAGTCGTCGTTGAACGAGGTTGTCCGTTGGTCACTTAAAAATGGCAGATTTACGCAGTTGTATAGGAATTTATAAATTTGTACAAATCTCTGCCTGCACTGTGGAAAATTAAATCCAAGGAATATTCTGACCGGAATAAAAAGAACGATGCCTACGAAGCCTTCCAGTAGCCAGAAACCTTAAGTAGCAGTCAGTCTTTCGTGAGGTGATATGCTCTGTATTTTGTCGTTGAATGAGAGGCGTGGCGTAACCAAACTTAACAATTCACTATAGGCATTTTCATCCATCCGTAAATAATTCCGCCAATCGTTTGGATCATCGCTTAAATCTTTGAGTAGATTTATATGTGAATATTTTTTTCTATTCAACAGCCATTTCTTTGTCCACTTTGATCGTTTACGCTTTGACTTTTGCATTGTCTTTTTTTTCATTAGCAAACACTTGCCGTGTGGTAGCACGTCCGTGTTCAGTCTTATTTGACGAGAAAAGTTTGCGCATGCCAACTGTGGGGATGCTTGTGCGTTACACTAGTAAACATAATCTATTTGTGAAAATCGCCACAAAATCCATTCAGTACCTATTTTTAAAGTTAATCGGGCACTTTTTATTGAAAAAAAAAATCTTACGTTTGACAGTTGCGAGCGCGGCTCTTGCTGGCCATACCCACCGCTGACGGCCGGATGTTGCTGGTAGAGATTTCGCGAGTTGGGCATCGACTGTGCTAGCGGGTCATTACCTTGCCCGCCCGAAGACCCGACATTGCCCAACGCCGTGCTATTCCTGTTTAAAAAAATCATTAGAATCTAATGCTCCAATCCAAATATGCTCTGATTGTGTCATCTAACGCACAGCTCATTGGGAAACGAGAAAAGAATTGTAAAAAAAGAGCGAGTCTTACAGTGGTCACTAATAATGTGTAACATCTAAAGAACATAAAAAATGCCACATAGCGAGAGCAAAAAGCTGACCCGATTACATAAATAATGGGATTGAAATGGAGGACTTCCTATTTGCCTCTCAATATGAGTAGTGTGTGAGCGAGAGGTGAAAAGAAATTCCGTCCATAATAAATACCGTTATTTATATGTATATCCGTTCTTTTCTTTCGCAAGTATGTCTACAAGTTTTTTCTCGTTTCCCTGTCAGGGAAACAATTAAAAAACAAACAGGTCAATAACAAAATTGGTTAATAAGTGGACATTTTAGTGAAAAAAAAAATTTGAGAAACATAAAACTTAAGATGTGATAGATTAATCTAGAATATTCGAAAACATTTCGTACAAAGGCTAGTGTGAAATCGTTAATAAACCTGAAAAACATTAACTGACATTAACCACAACCTAAACAAACCACATCCAGAGAGGCAAGCACAAGTTTCTAGCATCAATGTATTGCAGAGAGAATTTGATTGTTCTAAAAGTAAACCATGCTAGAGCCTTGTGCCTGCCAAGTACCTTTTAGACCATCCAATTTGCAGAAGACTGTATTAATGCTCAACACTATATAATATATATAAATAATTTGAGCGCTAACTTGTTTACCCCTCAGTTTCTATTTCTAAAAGGTTCATTAGTAAGCAGTTGTCAAATACATGAAAATGTATTTATTTTGACAGCTCTTAATTAACTGTAGTCTGTTCAACATAAGGTGGTATGCGTTTGAAATATTCAATAGCTAAAAATATTTTTATTTCAATATTTCTTTATCACAACCATCAATTTGTCAACCATACCATCATATAATGAACAGTGTATAATTTCTGATTAACTTTGACAAGTTCTTGAGAACTGGGCGCTAGTGCTCAATAAATTGGATGTTCTAAAATATAAAGATCTCCATAACAGAAGCAGCTCAACACAGCCGAGTGACACTTGCCTATTGTTGTTTCCGAACCCGCGATGAAGCCCATTCTCGGCCGCGCGCCCCCCGTTGTTGATGGACGCCGCCGCCGCGCCCCCTACCCTCGCAGAAGATCGTGTTTTAACCATTTCTGTACATGTCAACTGAAATTCAGGAAGTCCGACAAGACGGACAAGGCTATCAGAACACAAAGCGGCGACAAAATTAGTAAAAAATAATGTTCTGGAAAATTTCATGGACGTCGCGCTTACGAAACGTGGCCTCGTTTTATTTCTCTTACAAATTAGCGGACCGAGTAAGGAATGGGGATGAGACGGGATACATCTGCAATTGAATAATTTACTTTGTTTAGATAGTCAAAAATGGTTAAAACATAATCTTTGATCTCAGCAAACAAACCACATACCCCACATACCGTAGATTAAGAAATAGTGAACACACGGCTAATTATTCCACTGCAGCTGTGTAGGAGCTTTGCTATGGAGAGAGAACAATGTATAACAAATAACAACTGAACAAACCGGGATAAGTACCACACATTGACAGTAGTGTAAGAGAAATAAACTGTTCGCATCCTGTCACAGAAATTTTCCAGAAACAACTTTATAGTCTCTAGTAACAAACACAAATCTTCTATAATATTAAATTAAATTATTACATTTTTGTAATTGAATATGTATTATTGTAAATTGTTGACTACACAATAATAATACATATTTAATGTTAATGCAAAAGTGTTTGTTTGTCAGTCCTTCTTTCCCACCAAAACGAAGGAATAAATCTAAGTGGTTTTTTTTTGCGCAGAGATGCTTGGAGCGCGGAAGAGTGACATAGGCTACTTTGTATTCCAAAAATCCTTCAGGATAATATTCACATAAAAAAATTTCCACTGGCAAAGCAAATGGCAAATGATGATTTATTTTCTGAAGAAACAGATATCATTATGTAATTATTTTTCGCTAACTATCTCTTTTACATTTAATGCAATATTTTTGTCAACATCACAACTATTTCAATATGAATTAATAACAAGCATTTTATTTTATGTTTATGTTTCAAAAATTTTATTTTTTCTAGGGGGACCCAGGTTCAAATCTCACTTATGCCAAAAATGCTAAAGACAAATTTTCTTCAAGAGTACATACTTTAATCAACTACTGGTGATTCTGAAAGCGCTTCTATAAACAGATACTTAAGTCTGCTAAAGAAGTGACACATTTAGGTCCATTACCTAAGTGCTGTTTAATATGGATATATGGCTAAAAGTGGACACTGTTACTTGTGTCTCTGACCACATCGCAAGATATAAAGGCTATGAAGATGTGTGTAGGTATGTGCTGATTGAGTCAATTTGAAAGGATCTTAATAGAAAACAACATGTGCAATGCAAAGTTAAATGTTCTACTTTAAAAGGGTAAAGACGAATAACCAATATAATATAACTAGATGACCCGCCATTAATGGTGTCAATATTGTTGTCATAGTTCAACTGATCTCCAATAGATGGAATCTTTTACAAAAAAACTAGTCTAATTTTAAAAGAAACATTTAATTTTGATTTGTTTTTCGTCATTAGAGGGAAGAATAATCTTCAAAATGGCCTATGAAACATTAACTTTGATACAGTACTAAGTGAGATATTTGATACAGACAAAAAAATTATATACCTACAGGGATATAAATAATAATTCTTTGAGATCACAGGCCAGAAAATTTAAGAATGTGCCAGATTTATTTTAATTTAATGGAAAATAGGATAACAATCATAGTGATGAAAGTTTGGAATACTTAGGACAGTAAACCACCTTGAACTAGCAATATTCACTGAGTGAGTACCTCGTATGTTTCAAATATTGAGAGGTACAAATTCTTTTGTATTTATTAATCTGCCCCCCTCCCCTATTCATGTTGGTAACTGTCCACACATTAGTAATGTATGATAGACAGAGAAGAGATCCAACAGCAATCTGGCTCAGTGGTTTATTTAAGGGCCGTTGGTCAAGGTCATCTTATAACTGGCAAATCTCAGTGATTCCTGGAAAGGTGAGTTTATTTATACAACATTTCCACCCCACACAGTTTTTTAAATTGGATTAACATATATTTTCATTATTAAGAGTTCTAAATAGCCATTAAGGTGGAAATGTTGTATAAATAAACTCAACTTTCCAGGATTCACTGAGATTTGCCATGTTTTTTACAGATACAAGATGACCTTGACCAACGGCCCTTAACCTAGCAAACCTATGGCAAGGTAATAATAAATTTTAAAAGTAGAAATATATAGCTTTTGACTTTTTGAGGTTTATCTCCCTTTCTTTACATTGTGTAGGGCAAACAAGCTATTCTGAGGTCTGTTTTTTTGTTAAGTTAGGGCTATACAGAATTAGATGGGTTTGCCTTCCCCGCCTTCAAAAAAAACAAATCCTGCATCTGCCCCTGATCTTATTGGTTGTGACCTTAGGCTTTACAATGTAGATGGATAACAAATATCTGAGTGTTAGGAAGAACACATTAAGTAGTAGACCAGAATTTGGCCATAAAGAAATTTTTTTAAGCATTATTTTCTTATCAGTATCCACTCACACATTCAGTTACTTTGTTAGCCAAAAACATTGGGTCCTTACCATAATATCTTTTATAACTAATTTTATAGCATTCATTCACTATTGATACTTTAATTATTTTAAAGAATAAGGATAGGTAAATACAAATAATGCTTTATAACTTATTGTAAAGGGGACTTGGCCTTGCAAACTTATACAAAAATTCAATCCCCGCGCTTGGTGGATGAATACAGGTAAGTTGCTACTTTTTTCCACTTGTATTATTTTTCTTTCCAATAAGTAAACAGTATAAGATATGTTATTAAATACATAGCACGTGCAGGAATACTAAACAGATAACCCAAAAATTATAATAACTATGCTAAAAATCGGATGGGATCAATGTGGTAAACTTCTACAAACAACATGGAGTCAACTAAAAAAATATAAGTGAAACTCACCACGAAATCCCACTCGAGTAATCGTAATATCTACTCATATTAAGACTTCTATATTATTAGGATTTAAGTAAAGTATTATCAGAAATAACTTAAAATTAAAAATCAAGTAAAACAGCCATTGCTTGACGCTTGCTATTCCGCCACGTTGGACATAGACAATAAAAAAGTCCTTTTATCGTTTACGAAATCCGTTTATGGGGGCTTTAATCAAAAAATCATTGAACAAACTATGAAATTGGACTTTATACGCAGTTTAATCACTTAGGTATAACTTTAAGGACTGTTGGTCAAGGTCATCTTAAAACTGTCAAAAATATGGCAAATCTCAGTTAATCCTGGAAAGGTGAGTTTATTTATACAACATTTCCTCACCACACAATTGATAGTTATTATTTTAAATTGGATTGAGCCATATTTTCATTATTAAAAGTTCTAAATAGCCATAATTTCCAAAACGCAAAGGCAATGCTCGTACCTATTGAAAACTACGGCTCTATAGAACCCTAAAAAACAAAAATATGGCTCAATCCAATTTCAAATAATAACTATAATTGTATGCAGTGTATGCCATATTTTTGACAGTAATAAGATGACCTTGACCACCGCCCCTTGAAGTGTTCTTATAGAACTAAAGAATTTACAAGTAATTACATACACTTATCTATCTAAAAGTACCATTTAATTTTGCCCAAACTTCTTTACTTCTTACAAAAACTGCAAAAGAAAATATTGACGTTACCTTTATATAAATTAAAATACACTAGTTACCTGGATTTAATGTATTGTATTGTAAAACGATCAAGTTTATTTTTCAAAGTTTATGACAAACATTAGACCTATACGGACGGAAAGTTTATAGGGGCTGATCCATTGGCAGAATAATCTGTAGGATAGAGCGAGATAAAAGTTCTTCCTTTTTGTCTCGCATGATCCCGTGTATCTGACAAATTATCCCACCACCAGTGGATGACCCCTTTAAGATGTAGTGCCGTCATACACGGTACTGCATCTACCATAAACTAATTAATATCAAATATTGCTTCATCACTTCCTTTTCCTACTCCTAATTTCTAGGGTTGTTAATTTTATCGATAGTTTTAATTAAGAGCTGTATCATTACATATCGATAAAATTCTAAGTTTGGGAATCTATGCAGGAAGTTACCTTTTTGTTGCCTAGACGGATTTCGCCGCTAACACCTTCCTTACATGGCTCGCATCACGTACTCACCTGGCTTCGCCCGTGGAAATTTTTATATCATGCGGTCCAATAGTTTAAAGATATGCCTCAGAATATATATCAAGAAGAGAAATAAAATGGATTTGTAAGAAGACAGTCAATTGATTAGTAGTTACGTCTTTTGCCCGCCAGGTGGCAGAAAGAGTGGTGCGTTGGCCAGCAAATGAAATGGTCGCTTTGTTTTAACTGTGTAATATTTTAATTCTGTTTAATTGTTTAATTGTGTCCAAAGTGGAAATTAAAGACAGTAATTAGTAAAGACGTTAATTTTATTCAATCCATCATCGTCTCTTTACAAGTGGCAGCCCAACTAGTGGCCAATAAAAGTTTCGAACCAAAATAACGAATTTTTACGAACTCTTAAATTTTGTTTCTAAAATATATTCAGTTTTCAACAAGCATTTTGCTGGTTTTATGTGTGACTGTCTCAATCTTCGAGGTGTTAAGTGAAAGTGAAAATGCCAAGAAGAAAAAGTGCGCAAAGTAGCCACGAGGCGGACTTCGAGGTGGAGTCGCGCATGTCAGCGATGTTCGCGTCCTTTGCTAGGGCTCAAGCTGAGTCTAACAGAGAGTTAATATCAGCTATCCTAGCTTCCAAGGATTCCAACAGTGACAGCGGCGCTCCAAGCCTGTCTCCGACATCACACATCGCACCGCCCTCCGCGCTTATGGGAAACTTCGCTAACTGTACAGCGCGTTTCAGCGGGAGAGCTCATCAAGATCCACGTGTCGTGGATGCTTTTATTGATACAATCATAGTATACAAAGAGTGTACAAATATAAGTGACGAGCATGCGCTCCGCGGCCTGCCAATATTACTAGAGGCAGATGCTGCTGTTTGGTACAAGGGAGTAAAGGGCTCCATTTCTTCGTGGACAGAGGCAATACAACGTTTGCGATCCATGTATGGTGCGCCGAAACCTCCCTACAAAATATTTCGTGGCGTGTTCAGTGCAGATCAAGGACACGAGCGTGCCGATATTTATATCAGCCGTCAACGCGCGGAACTCGCGAGTCTACCGTATGTTCTTGATGAACGAATTATATTAGACCTTCTTTACGGCTTGCTAAACATCAATATTCGAAAGCGAATACCTCGAGACCTGGTTAATAGTGTCGACGAGCTCATCGAGCGCGCCAGACAGGTGGAGGACGAGTTCGACGAAGCAGCGTCGGTGCCTGTTCAGGGACAACGGGAGCTTCGTGCCGGCCGGCATGAGCCGCGCTCTACGGCGGCGCCTGCGCCGAGCACCTCACTCCGGTCACCTGTGTTTCACGGGTCAACGACTGCTCGTAACTCGGTCGAGACTCCGCTTCGGTCTTCGACGTGTGAAGTTCCTCGGGCGACACAGTGTAACCAAGTAATTCAACCTCTTCAAGGTAACAAAAGTTATTGTGTTTATTGTCGTAAAAGTGGTCACGCTCGCTCTGAGTGTCCGCGACTTAAAATTAAAAGTGATAGTGTAATAAGGTGTTATGGTTGTGGTGCTAAGGGCATCATTCGTTCTAAGTGTGCTAATTGTAATGCTGGGGACAGTAAGCCTAAAGACACTAGTAATACATTTTATTCTTGTAATTTTCATTCTTTGGACAAGTCTTTGAGCGATGATACCTACCCATTTACAGATCTTAGTCATGAACCTAATGTTATAAATCGTAGTAACGATCGTAGTTGTACATGTTGTAACAATATGTCTGTAAATCGTAGCAATCGTAGCCCAAAGAAGAGTCCGTTTTCGTTTAATACAAATTTGTCAAAGATTAAGCAAGGTCATCTGTCAAAGATCACCGAGTTGTGTACTAACACTTTTGTACCTAATGGGAGTTTGCCTCTCAGAGGCAAGTCGCCTATTCAAAATTGTAACAAGCTACCATTAATGAAGGTTGCCTTTGCGTCTGACTCCAACAGTAACGGCACCAGTAACCGACCTATTCTCAATGTCGAGATTAATGGGGTTCGTGGTACCGGTTTAGTGGACACAGCGGCCAAACGATGTATAGCTGGTTATAGTTTGTATACGTTGCTACGCGATCAAGGTCACCCGTTTCGTAAAAGTAATTTTCGTGTAAAATTTGCAGACGGGATTGTGCGCGATATGAATGTCAAACTTGTTGACGTCGACGTTAAACTTGAGGGTAAGGTTGTACCAACTACCTTCATAGTTTTACCTAACGCCGTAAATAATGAAACACTTTTTGGTATCGATTTTTTATGTAGTGCTCGTATTGTTCTTAACTTACACGCGAACTCATGGTTTATGACTGATCACCCGCAGGCTGTGTATCCTTTGCAAGGCGAGAAGTCAAGCGTCAAGGTGAGTTGTGCAGCTGCAGACGTGATTCGACCTGATGAGGGGGCGATGCTGTCGTCAATGGAGCGAACTGCATTGTCAACCTTAGTTCACGAGTACGAGGACATCTTTGGTGAAGGGGGAGGAGCGACACCTTTCGCCGAGCATACCATCGATACAGGTAACCATTTTCCTAAGACTACTAAAGACGAGACCCGTCGTGTGGGGGAAGACTATTCACCTGGTGACCTAATCCTTCTACGTAGCCATGTTTTGAGTAATGCCGGTAAGGGTATAACCTCGAAACTCGTCCCAAGAAGAGATGGGCCCTACTGTATAAAAATGAAGGTGAGTCCCACCACTTACTTAATTTCGCATCGTGAAGCTCCTGATGAATCGATCGGTAAGTATCACGTGTCCGATCTTACTCGCTACCATGCACGTGAGTGTGAGGGTGATCAGTCCAAGCCACGACCCGTCAACCCAAAACGGAAACGCGGTCGACCTCTTAAACTATTAGATTATGTTTAAGTTCCTTGTTCTAATTGTTTTTTGTTATTGTTAATTGTTCTTACTGACTTTCTCTTTGTGTTACTTTTGTGTTTGTTTGACCAAACTGGTGGTCCTATATTTGGTCAAAAGGGGGAGTATGTAAGAAGACAGTCAATTGATTAGTAGTTACGTCTTTTGCCCGCCAGGTGGCAGAAAGAGTGGTGCGTTGGCCAGCAAATGAAATGGTCGCTTTGTTTTAACTGTGTAATATTTTAATTCTGTTTAATTGTTTAATTGTGTCCAAAGTGGAAATTAAAGACAGTAATTAGTAAAGACGTTAATTTTATTCAATCCATCATCGTCTCTTTACAGATTCTTATTATCTATCTATCTATCATCACGCCTTTTATCTTAAGTGGGGTAGGCAGAAACAATCGAATGCCATTTTGTACGATCTTGATATACCTCTGTCGCTATTATAACTTGTCTGTCTAAACTAAAATCTAGCTAGAGTTTAATGTGATTGAAATTGAATATAAGTCAAGAGTAATCCTGGTGGCGTCAATATAACCAAAATCGAGCTTCCCCTGCATCTCAAAAATCAAGATGGAACTTTGGCCCTTTAAAAGTAGGTATTCCCATTAAAAAACAAGTTTTCTTTAATAATAAAGTTTTATTAATATTAATTCTGGGCCACTGTTCTTATGTACAATAAATATCCACACTGTATTACTCCAGTTATACATAACAAAACGCCCATCACTATGAGGGCAAGGTTCTTAAACAAGTAGTAATTATATTTTCCATACGGGCCAGGGTACATGACACTGAGCTCCATCATCGCTGGGAAGACCACCACAATCAATGATGAGCAGAGATTTCCAGCAAATGCAACAAACGGCCCTTGGTACGGGACTATGTAACAGATTGCGACTAGAAATAACAAATTTTTGTTTAAATACCTAGGTACTAATTTAGCGAGTCCGACACGTGACTGATGCCTATAGTATATTGTATATTACACAGTACACACACAATTTCTCTTTCTTCTTACGTCAATTATTATCTCTAACAGATTTGACAGCATATTACATGAGAACGCGCTGGCCCCAAGCGTTTCCCTCGACTTGGTTTCATTCACATAAATGTACACCTCGAAAAATGTAGATAGTGAAAAGTGAAAACCGTTTTAAAGTTTTCCAACACATCTGCCAACAATATGCTTATGGAAAAAACCCGTAATTGTAAAAAAACCACACTTACAAGCCAAAATGACAAATACAAGTCGACATATAGTCGCGGCAATAGTTAAATGAAAATTGGACATGTCGTAGCCTGAAATGTGACAATGTTTGTACACTTCTAGAGCTATTTGAACTCCGGGATGACATTGTATGGGAAACGCCAATGCTACCGCGACCATGTACACTCCAATTGAAGCCATAGAGACTCTGAAAAATAATTCCATCATTTAAAACAGAGGTTCTCAAACAAACTTATTTTGTCTACCGCCCACTTTGAAAATAAATTATTTTTAAGCGCCCCCCAATTTTTATTAGGCACTTTACCACGTCTTAAAAATCACAATGACTTTCAATACTTTAATTTAATTATAGTGTGCTATATTAGCTTGGATATTAGTTTTTCTGGGCCCCTTACCGCCCCCTTCTAGGCCTCCAGCGCCCACAAGGGGGCGTTATCGCCCACTTTGAGAAATACTGATTTAAAACTTGAATGGAGGGTCGTAATCAAAATAATAGTACAATTTTTTGGTACCTAATATTTTTAAATTATAGCTAAGTTTATTATTTTCTATCTAGGTATATCTCTAAAACTACCAGTCGAAATTGAAATTTGACAGCCCAATAACTTCACGCTGCGACATAAAGGAGTGGAGCGTAACCATACCGCAAATGGGGGGGGGGGGATCCAACCACCAACTAAGTCATTATTTTGAAAAAATAAAACATACACGACTTTACCTTTTATTATATCTTTTCTGCAATAGGTCAATATCCTAGCTCGCTTGAATCGACCTCATCAGCTCAGCTGAACTGATAGTAATTAGCTACTTTTTAAATTTCTCAATTTCAAAAAGTGTCGGTGACGGACCCCACCCCCTACCTATATACGTGCTTGTCTGTGTTCCCGCAAGTTTGGCGTCCTAGATCACCTTTCCCATTTAAAACATCACAATTTACTATTTTCCCAGAGCTCTGTCTCGCGACACAAAACGATACCAACGAAATCTAAGGTAACTTATTACGCGCATCTGGTCAGTTTAACTGGTCAAATAGTCCATAGGCTTAGTACCTACTCTATGATACTAACATATGATCATAAGGCAGTGAACGTAGAACATTGTCTTCCATTGCATTAAAGGCCCAATAGCCCAGTGGTCCAAATATAGCCGACACACCTGTGGTCACCAATAGCCCTATATTAATGATGCCAAATCTCTTGGTCAGATCAAAAGGATTTTTCAGGGCTCTATCAAGACTTAGTATCTGAAAAGGTAAATTATTTTACTAAGTCTTGAACTGTTCCTCATATAGCTTGTATATTAGCTAATTACATTTTTAGCTAATTACATTTTTTAGACTACCTAAGGACACGTACACAAAGGCAGCCGCTTGTCTGCATTCAGCGAGAGTCGACGCGAAAATGTCGGTAAAGAAAGCATAATGTGCATGTGCATAATGTAAAACAGCACAACTTTTTTTTTAATTATTGCCTAACCTAACGTTTATTAACCGACTTCCAAAAAAAGAAGGAGAAGGTTCTCAATACTCAATCTTTTATGTATGTTTAGGACCGATTTGGAAATCATCAAAATCAGTTCACAACTGGCGGAGTAATCGATGTCGATACGGTCCGAAATGAGAACTTTCTCCTTCTTTTTTTGGAAGTCGGTTAAATAGAGACAACCGTTTTCGTGCCCTTCGAAGTATAAAAACCCAGGACCTCCACCACAACAACGTTACATTAATAACTTACGATTACAAACGACACTTACAACAGCGAATGCATTCAGACAAAATATGTTCATTCCAAACGCGAATGTGATGTCAGTAATATCCATGGACCACATCTTGAGACCGTGAGAATGTGGCGCCTCAAAGATTAAGTAAATTATTAGCAGTAATCCAATAATATTTAAAATATTTCCTGAAAGAGAAAATAGGTTCTTCAAGTGTAGGTAATATTTAGTTATGGAAAAAGGGGCAGATAAATAAATAATAGGTATATGTAAATCTGATGTTGTGAATAAAATGAGGAAAAGTAGTTTACGTTGGTTTGGACACGTTGAAAGAATGAAGGACGAAAGATTGACTAAAAAGGTTTATATGGCTGAAGTGAAAGGAAATGCTGGCAAAGGACTTTTATTGAAAATATAAAAATGTATTGATCGATTGCAATATTAAAAGTACACAATCGCCGAGCATGTATGAAAAGTATGATGAATATAAAAGAATCGAAAGAGGTATGTCAGTATAGTAGCAAGTGGCATTTGATTGTCTCTGCCTACTCCTCTTGTGATAAAATTTCTATAAAACTACTGAACCAATTTTCACAAAAAAAAATGGGACCACCTGTGAAGTATACCCTTTCAAACAAAAAAAAATTTTCCAAATCGGTCCAGGCGTCTTCAAGTAATCGGGGAACATACATAAAAAAAAATATATTCCGACGAATTGTAAACCTCCTTCTGTTTTGAAGTTCGGTTAAAAAGGCGTCATGAAATATATATATATATATATATAGGTAGGTATATATGTACATAAATAAATTACCCAACATTGAAACGAAGCTGATAACCCTCAAAGACGTCATAAAAAACTCCATAACAATATATGGAACAATCAATATTTTCATTGCCAACACGGATGTATCCCAATCCATTAACTGCAAATAAACAAATCCATTAAAAACACAACCATATCCAAACGGGGTAGACAGACGTTATTACACCTAGAAATTGTGAGGAAATATGAAGATATCTTTGTCATCATAGTAAAAGCTCCTTATTCATGCTTCCTTTATTCGCGTTTTCACAATTCTCGGCTAATTCCTATATTCGCGGCTAAAGATTTCTTTATTCGCGGATCTAATCGGTACCTATGTTAATAAAAAGGATTCGGTACCCTTTGTAAACGCGTCGGCAAATGGACTAATATAAAAGTAAACTGCCAAACAAGAAAAAAAAATAGTTCTTTAAACCCTTGCCTGACGATAATAAATTAATGAACATTGTCAAAAACTTCAATTTTTTTTTGCCACTTAGGAACGTAGATCCCCATAATCCCATATAAATTACCATTCCATTATACACGGTTTCTGTATTCGCAGCATATTTACGGAACATATACCTACCCCGCGAATAAAAAACGATCGTTTTGCCCTTGCGGCAAGTACCTGAGCATAACTAAACTACCTCACCCCATATATCAAGTGGGACTCTCTGTCTATTCTACCCAAAGCAGCCAGGAGAGAGGGCGCAAAGTCGTTTATATGGTGACATATTTTACACTTACGTCTCGCAAACTGTCCGTGGTAAATATTACAAACACACAACAAGTTGAAAGCTGGCTTAAGAACATAAAAACATTTGTTATAAATCTGCAAAGAAAAAAAAATCTATTTCCCCAAAATAACACTAATAGGTAACTACATACTTACATAATCATTGCTCTACTACACTAGTCTAATGAAATTTATAATAGATGCTTAATAAAAAGTATCTTAATACTTAGCTAAGTTTAGAAGAGTAAGAAATATAAATTAAAATATTAATAATCTTCTTATAAATAAAAATGAAATGATATTCGTTGGTATACTAAGTTGGTAGTAAGTGCAATCACTTGAGAAAGGCTGGACCGAATTGGTTATTTAAAAAAAAAATTTCTTATTACAAGCCAGATTGGAAAAGTTTCCGAAAAATTGGAAAATTATGGAAATGTGATTATGGGCTCCACGGGCGAAGCCGGGGCAAAAAGTTAGTTACAAACAATTCAGTGTGTACTGCTTATTTTCGAAATCCAAAAATAATGTACATTCTATACTATATCTATATAATAATAAAGCTAAAGAGTTTGTTTGTTTGCAATATTCTTGAGGAAGGCTATAGGTAACGTGACCATTTATTTTTTTTCTCAAAACGGGACATCGAGTTACTTTCGGCAATAATAGAAAAAACTCATTTTTAATAATAAGTTTTCTTTTGAAATCACGTAAAAGTAATGAAACATGCTCAGTTGCTATTTGAGATGAATTTGTTGTTTTTTTTTTCTGGGCACAATTTTTTTGGCCTCAACCGCCGAATATCTCAACTTCAAAATATCGCGTTTTCTGAGAACACGGACAATTTTTCATCCCGAAGCTTGCCTCGGGGACATCGGGACGGAGTACCCAAAAAGGGACGGTCCCATTGAAAACGGGACGTATGGTCACGTTAATTATAGGCTATATAACATCACGCTACGACCCAACAAGGCACAGTTAGTATAGGTACCGGGACGGTTCTTGAGCGGTGGTCGTTAGATGCGCAGGGCACTATTTTTGGGTCTACTTGATGGTATGAGGTATTAATTTTAATTTTACCAGCAGTAAAAAGCAATCGTTAAAACGAACACCAATAAATCAATTATGATAAATATACAAGTTATATTGCACTCGAATTACATAAGCGCAAACATTCCCCCACTTTTTCGTCGAGCGCTCAAGATCCGTCCCGGTACCTGTAACTTATATGATTCAACAACCTACATTCCTCGTTCACCTATTGGCCGGAAGCAATGAGGTCCATGACACAGAGCTAATCGAAATCCATATCGAAAAGACGTATACGGGATTTTTAATTGTCTACTTATTTCATTTAAGCACCAAATCTGAAAAAATGCAATTTTATCAATAATATGGTAGAGTATAATCAGTATGACTACGGGAGACTGCGTAGTTTACAACTAAGTAGTATAAGTGAAGGCCCTGCTGAAATACCCAAAACTTAACGGCTAAACGGCGGGGAAAGAAATATCACAAACGTTTTACGCAGTAGACCCCAATGCTAGTGGACCCCAGAAAAAGTAGAAATCGACCCCTACTAACTAGTTTTTCGTATTTAGGGGTATCTATTCCCAAATAAAATGTATAATAAATGTAAACATTTCTGATGCCCATTTCACGGACTCTACTTTCAGTTATCATCCCCCTTAGACAATGTACGAACGCTAGTGAATTATTCTCTCGGAATTTTATATGCAGAAACTTATAACCGAATTATAAGAATTATGAACAAAATATTGATATTTATAAACAAAAAATTGGCACCGTGCGAGCACGACTCGCGCGCTGAGGGTTCCGTAGCATTTTATCGGTCAAAAGTTTATGACATGATTTTCGTTTAGGTTTTCCTGTAAACTATAAGAATGGCCTAAATTACATTGAGATTATAACTCACTGCTAAATTATCCATTTTTTTCAAAATTTTACATATGCACTTAAAAACAATGTTTTTCGTTTATATACTTCCCCCCAAAATTAACCCCCAAAACAACCGGACATAACCTGAAAAAATTAGCTGATCGACCAAAACCCTTCGACATTTTTTTTTTCAGGATATGGGCAGACGCTAACTTTGCGTTAATTCACAACATTTCATTTTTCGTTAAGTACCAAAATTAAAAATCCGTTTGGAGATCTTCCTTTGCTTAACACGATACACCTATTTAATTATTTTTTTATTCAGTGGTTTAAGATATATTTTGAAAATGGCATTTGAAATGGGAAACTGGCATTAAAAAGTATTAGTTGTAGTTGTAAAAACAAAACAGGATACAAGGGGACTACTGATGGAGCCATAACACGAAAAAATAGAATAGAATAGATACAAGGGAATTTAATTTACGTGCTTCTCTACCCATCTTTGTTGATGAAAGTGAATAAAATTTAATTTTAAATTAATAAACTCAAAAATAAACAATAATGAATGAAACAAAAGAACCATGAACGAACTATTGAACGAATGAAACGAACGAACGCACGCAGCTCATGTCATTTCTTTTTTTTAATACAGAATACGCATAGACACCTGATACTTTTTGCCGTTATCGGCTTTTTCTAAAAATGCAATATTTAAAAATTAATTTAAGAGTGTTAAAGTTAAAATTTTAGAAAAGCAAAAAATACGGGTACCTTAATTTTTCACCTACTTTCATATAAGCTAATAAAATTAGGGTGTTAAAATTTTGAAATGTTGTGGATTGAAGACAACATGACATAAATTACGCTTCATTTTCTACAAGGAGTATATGTACAATAAGTAGGTATATAAACTCCTTTGTTTCGTCACAGTGAAGGATGGGTCCATGTTAGATCACGTGGTTGTATTTTAGTCGGTCCCATACATTTAAAGTTATCTATTTAATTCCACATTCTATTATATTCGCTTAGTTGTACATTGTCTAAGCCCCCTTGCAAACACAAAGAATTCAGTGTATTTGAATTGAACGTTAGAACTTATTTTTTTAGAGTTTTTAATAATTTAATAATTAATAAAAATGTTTTATGAAGTCTGTGACATTATTTTGAATTATTTCTTTTATGTAGAATTGACAACATTGAGGGATGTATGAGTTTTAATCAAATTAATCAATGATTCACGCCAGTAAACTGTTTTAATCATGATTAATTTAATCTGATGAAAATTAATCAAATTAATTAGTTAATCTGCAGTGGAGTTAGCATACTTAGGACCGCGACATCTTTCGTTTCGACTCGAAGATCAGTAATGTCTTTGCCCGACCCAGCAATTTGTTCGGCATTCTAGTGTTGTATATTCTCGGGCCGGACACTTTGGCCTTCGAGTCAAAACGAGAGGTAAAAAGAAAGCGTTTCAAAAGTTCTTTCACTGATAAGGTGCTATTTTATTCCAGATGCACATAAGAGAAAGGGGTTTAGTGACATTTGAACTTAGGCGAAGCCGGGCGGTAAGGTAGTATATATAATAAAGATATAATACCAAAGTAAAATGACTATGTACGACGATGAGTCCAACAATTACAGTAAGGAGTGGCCCTAGAATCATGCCCGCGAAGCTAGCAGCTTGCGGTGTACCAAGCAATCCGGCGCCGAAAGCTGATCTTATCACGTTCAAATACGCCATGTATAATCTGCGGAATAAATAACGTTGTCACCAGAAATATTATTATACTTATATTATAAAGAGGTAAAGTTTGTAAGTGTAGGGGGTAATCTTTCAAACGATTGAACCGATTCCAAAAATTATTTCACGAATACAAAGCTACGATATCCCTATTTTATTTAATGTTCGAAAATAAAACTTTTGATCGTATTGTCCCCGCTACAGCAGGAGAAAAAAAAACATTCAGGTCTCCAGATCTATGTTTACATGTTGCAATGAATAATTCGCTGGTACCATTAATCTCTCGCTTGCGTAGTAGCTTGAAAACCTAATGTGACGTGGTTATCTAGGACAAGCTTTTCGCCCCCGGTTCCGCCCGTGGATATAGTCGAACAAAATAAAATATAGCCTATGTCACTCAGGGATATAGTTCGTAGCTTTCTATTAGTGAAATATTTTTTTAAATCGGTCTAGTACCACTTTTTGAGTTTATTCATTAAAAGAAAAATACAAAAAATCAAATTTTCTCTTTATAATATTTGTATAATACAAAAAAAGTAGGTACCTACGTACATTTGAATGTTTTTTCAGCCATCTCTATACTATAGCTGTAGGTATATAAACACATCAATAAGTATAATGTATATTATAAAATACATGTAATATGTGTGTAAGTAATAAATATTAAACTATGTTACTATTTTAAATAAACAAATAAATACCTATATTATTATAAAAGAAGACAATAGGTGGGTATGCTTACAACGAGTCATTCATAGTGCGAGTGGTGTACGTTACGCCAGCAAGAAAGTGTCTCCTAGAGTGATATGAGTAGAACGTACATTTAGAGCGTTATCTGCTGGAAATGTGCGCCGCATATTCAATTTGTGCGTCCTGTCGTTTTTGAAAAAATCAAAAAAAACAGTTCCTGCTGGAGTAACGTTGTTCCAGCAAGAAAATTCTAAACGAATGATTGGAGAGAGAAATATTGTAAATCGCCAGAGAGATTGATGTCGCAGCGAAACCGCGGGGCCGCGCAACACAAAATATTTTTTAAAATAGCAGACGCTTGAAATTTATATTTTTAGAATGTGCATAAAATACGCTTCAAGCAAGTATTTTTTCATTATAGTTGTTTGTACTATTTAAAAGTTATAAGAACTCAAAGAAAAAAAATCGCATGAACATTTAATTTTTTTTAATTTTTTTCATGAAATTCCTATGAAAATGGTAAAATGTAATACCAGAAATGAATTCTACATCTTCGTTTTATACGAAAATGATACCAAACATGCCATGGTAGCTATACAAAAAGAATTAGAATTTTTAAAATGATGACAGGCGGCGCCCGACTTTGACCCTCCCCCACCCCTACCAGCAGCATATATCTCAATGAGTCTCGAGCTAGATTGGCTTAGAATGACTCAAGGAACATCTGTGCTGAGTGGCTTGCTTTAATACCAAAATCAAAGGTCATAGCCCGATCAACGGGGAAGTTGACCCCGACAATAATTCGCCCGTCGTTGATACTTTGCAGTTCGATAAAGTCGAGTATGTAGATTACGAATGTCGAAGAATCCAAAACTTTTTTTTTTCGGAAGAGGGTTATTTTCATCCCTAAAGTTTTAAATTGCCTATATCTCCCGATAGAGAAGTCCTACGGCCAAAAATCCTTCCCAACATATCATTGTCTGTTATTGAAGTACAAGTATGTAAAGAAATCCCGGACTTTTTCCTTTCAGGGGGCCCGCTATATACACAGAAAAAAATTGTATGGCGTTGGTCGATGATACTTTGCACTTCGATAAAGTCGAGTATGTAGATTACGAATGTCGAAGAATCCAAAACTTTTTTTTTTCGGAAGCTGGTTATTTTCATCCCTAAAGTTTTCAATTGCCTATATCTCCTGATAGAGAAGTCCTACGTCCAAAGTTTCTTCCCTACATATCATTGTCTGTTATTGAAGTACAAGCATGTAAAGAAATCCCGAACTTTTTCCTTTCAGGGGGCCCGATATACATAAAGAAAAAGTTTGTATGGAGTTGGACCACATACTTGTCACAGATGATTTAAATGAGATTTGATAGATCTCAACATAAGTATCATTTTTCATTATGGAGTCAAAAAAAATCATCCAGTAAAAAAAAAGTTACACGTATTTAAAAGGGAGTAATTTTTTTTTAAATTGCTAAGGTATAAAATTACAGTAACTGCGGTAGAATCTTTGACAGTACCTATGTATTCTATTACAAACGTTGAATAACATTGTCATAAAACCAAATATTTTTAAAATCCGTCTCAGGGTTCTCGAAATAGACATTTCTATTTTTCACCTTTTCATTGATAATATTTCAAATGGACTAGTTTACTATTTTTAATGTTTGAAAATATAAATTATGGCAAAATAAAACAAATTGTTCAGGAGAAATTGAGATATTTCAGAAAATTACAAAATTTTAAAGATGTGCTTTGATTAAATTAATTTAATTTTCATATGTTTTGAATATATTTAATTTAACTTTGAACTTAATTTTGAGCACAATGAAATGTATTGTGTTTTTTGTGTCAAATCTGATTTAAAACTAGATTTACTAGAAATGTGGTGCAAGCCGCCCTAAATAACTTTCTTTCTAAACCAATCTTTGTTTCAAGAGAAAGAGAACTGGAAACGTGGCATTTTCATAATCCGTCCCAGGGTTCTTAATATTCAGTTCTTGATATTTTCGTTAATATTTCAAATGGACAAGTTTACAATTTTTTATTATTGATTATAAATAAGGGCAAAATAAAACAAAGTGTTGAAGAAAAATTAATATAACTCAGAAAATTACGAAGTCTTTAAAAATGTGCTTTGAGTAAATAAATTTAATTTCAATTGTTTTCAAGATATTTTGAAGATATCCGCAATTTCAATTGCTAACTTTGAACTTAATTTTGCGCGCCATAAAATGTATTGTATTTTTTTTTGTATTACATCTATCTGATCTAAAACTAGATTGCAAGCCGACCTAAATTACTTTCTTTCTAAAATAATCTAAGTATTGTTTAGATCAACACATGATAAGTGGAAATCCCATCGTTTGCAAAAAATATTATTTTCGGTTAAGTACTTAGATTTTGAACATTGGAATTATTGAGACTATTTTTACTCCATTCAGTTAACACTCATGTGTATATATTATGTAGTATCAAGTAATACACTCGGAATACTTGGTGTAAAATATTACAGCAAGACAATGTTATACACAATTTACTATAAAATAACTTATTAAATTTGATGATACCTACCTTATTTTCGGGTCTCCTACATTTTCTCTATAATGTTTTGATATAATTTTAGAATTTATCGATTAAAACTGATTAAAAAAATCGATTAGTACTGTAATTTTCAAAATCACTACTATCAAAATTCTATAATTATTAATTTGCTATAATTTTTTATAAACCTAAATTCGATTTCTGTAATTTTCAAAATCACTATTATCAAAATATATAAAATTACATTCTTTAATTATTTACTTGCTATAATTTTTCTTTTGTCGAAAATCGATATCCGTAATTTTCAAAATCACTATTATCAAAATATCAATGATCTAATAATTAATTTTATTTAATTATAATATATATTTACATAAATTAATTTTTGTACATAATCATATTATATAAAAAAACTTAATATATATTATAATTAATTTGCTATAATGTTCGTATTATCTAAAATTGTTTTCTTTAATTTTGAAGATATCTAAATTATCAAACTTAAATAATTTAATGATTAGTTTGCTATATTTTTTTCCTATTTATTTGCGAGTATAAAAGTTTTTAGTTTCTGCCACTTAGCCGTCCGCTAACGCGGCACGATCGCTTCGCTCGCTCGGCTCGCGCTCCTTTTTAGCACTATACGAACCACGCTCGTCGCTGCGCTCCAAGCTAACCTATTTTTATTTACAAATTAGGGGAATAGGAATCGAAAATTACTGCAACAGGTTAAGATTAACAAAAACTACTGTAAATTTTAATAGTAGTACTTATTTAAATTGATTTAATTATAGAAAAAAAAATTATGCTTATGTATTTGTAAATGTAAATAGAATGAAGTTATACTTTTAAAATATAGTGAGTACAATTATTTTAATAATCCATTAGAGCAACTGATAGTATATATAGATAGTATAGATTAATAAATTTTTAGACAATGAATTTATATATTTAGAAAATTATAATAACTGCATAATAATAAAATAGAAAAGTAGCCCTTAGTGCAATTGCAACTAGAGATTATAGAAATTATAAGACTTGAATTTATATATTTTCAAAATTATAGTGTAACGAGTAGGTACTTAAATCGCACAAATAAATACCTAAACACATCAAGGTCGATAGACGTCTCTAGAAATATCCAGAGAGAATCAACTACAAACGAAAATGGACCGTATGTGCCTAGCCATAGGTTCCAAAATCGGCCGCGGTCGGTGTGTAGGTATTTGGCGCCGAGTCCCATCGAGGCGCGTCTATAACTTTGTACAACAATCTCGGCGTGTCTCGAATGTTCGGTGGGCAATATAAACAGAGGATCTTGACCGGAAATAACACAGTGCGAATCAGAGCGATCAAAGTGAAACAGTGAAGTGGAATTTAGTGCGACTAAGTGTTATTTTAGTGTTTTCATTTATGTAACTGTATTTTTGTGGTGTTGAAGTAAAGTTTGTCTATTTAATCGGTATTTTAAATCTCTTCGAACCCTAGCTCGTAACAATAGTAACAGCAATTATAGAAAAGTAGCAATTAGTGCAATTGAAAATAGGCATTATAAAATTTATAGGACTTAAAATTATAGATTTTGAAAATTATAGGAACTGCAATCATAGAAAACAATGCATTATAGGAATTAATATTATAGATTTAAAAAATTTTATCAAACACATTTATAGATTTTTAAAATTACAGAATCTAAATTTATAGAAAATGAATATTTATAGCAACTAAAGTTATAGCTTCTGAAATTATATATTTTAGAGAATTTGAGAGGATACCCTTTTATTCATTAGTAATTGAGGTATGGCCAGGCGTCCTTCACTGTTTGGGTAAATATTTTTTTGTGTTGGCTGTACAGTTGAGAACGGTCTGCTACAAGATTCGTATAGGACAAAAATCATGAGGTGGCTCCTCAGTTGGGTAGTTTTTCAGAAATTTAGTAATTTACCTCTGTTTACTGTAAATTGTATATATTAGAGAAAAGCTTTAGCAATGGTTGTTATTGACACGAAGTTGTTGAAGTTAATTAATTTGGCACCAACCGTCTCCAAAATCTACAACGAAATACAATTATTTCTTACTTTGCAAAATTTTTGTCAGTATACTTATTATTTGTATTTATATATTTTTTTATTTTTGCACTTAAATTTTACTTTAGAATCTGATAAAAATCCCAAAGAATCTAGCTATCATTTCACATATAATTGTATCTGTGTCCGGAATAAAAATTCTCCATGTAAAGTTTTAATTTGCTATTTTTTTCCTGATAGTAGACGTTATTTGAAGAAACAAATTTCACATTTTTTTCATTTATTTCTTTTTGCTATTTATCATAGTATTTTAATCCATTGGGCCAATATTAGTGCGGCATTAAGTTAAATATGCCATTGCCTATCAATATTAAAACAAATAAACGTCATTTTCTACAGCATTGCCTGACTAAATAATATTTTTCGGCTTGCACCAATGCTTGCACCTCATTTTAGATCAGACAGATGTAACACAAAAAAACACAAATTAACACAATACATTTCATGGCGCGCAAAATTAAGTTCAAAGTTAGCAATTGAAATTGCGGATATCTTCAAAATATCTTGAAAACAATTGAAAATTAAATTTATTTACTCAAAGCACATTTTTAAAGACTTCGTCGTTTTCTGAGATATATTAATTTTTCTTCAACACTTTGTTTTATTTTGCCCTAATTTATATTTTCAATAATAAAAAATTGTAAACTTGTCCATTTGAAATATTAACGAAAATATCAAGAACTGAATATTAAGAACCCTGGGACGGATTATGAAAATGACATGTTTCCACTTCTCTTTCTCTTGAACCAAAGATTAGTTTAGAAAGAAAGTTATTTAGGGCGGCTTGCACCACATTTCTAGTAAATCTAGTTTTAAATCAGATTTGACACAAAAAAACACAATACATTTCATTGTGCTCAAAATTAAGTTCAAAGTTAAATTAAATATATTCAAAACATATGAAAATTAAATTAATTTAATCAAAGCACATCTTTAAAATTTTGTAATTTTCTGAAATATCTCAATTTCTCCTGAACAATTTGTTTTATTTTGCCATAATTTATATTTTCAAACATTAAAAATAGTAAACTAGTCCATTTGAAATATTATCAATGAAAAGGTGAAAAATAAAAATGTCTATTTCGAGAACCCTGAGACGGATTTTAAAAATATTTGGTTTTATGACAATGTTATTCAACGTTTGTAATAGAATACATAGGTACTGTCAAAGATTCTACCGCAGTTACTGTAATTTTATACCTTAGCAATTTAAAAAAAAATTACTCCCTTTTAAATACGTGTAACTTTTTTTTTACTGGATAATTTTTTTTGACTCCATAATGAAAAATGATACTTATGTTGAGATCTATCAAATCTCATTTAAATCATCTGTGACAAGAATGTGGTCCAACTCCATACAAATTTTTTCTTTATGTATATCGGGGCCCCTGAAAGGAAAAAGTTCGGGATTTCTTTACATGCTTGTACTTCAATAACAGACAATGATATGTAGGGAAGAAACTTTGGACGTAGGACTTCTCCATCAGGAGATTTAGGCAATTGAAAACTTTAGGGATGAAAATAACCAGCATCCGAAAAAAAAAGTTTTGGATTTTTCGACATTCGTAATCTACATACTCGACTTTATCGAAGTGCAAAGTATCATCGACCAAAGCCATACAATTTTTTTCTGTGTATATAGCGGGCCCCCTGAAAGGAAAAAGTCCGGGATTTCTTTACATACTTGTACTTCAATAACAGACAATGATATGTTGGGAAGGATTTTTGGCCGTAGGACTTCTCTATCGGGAGATATAGGCAATTTAAAACTTTAGGGATGAAAATAACCCTCTTCCGAAAAAAAAAAGTTTTGGATTCTTCGACATTCGTAATCTACATACTCGACTTTATCGAACTGCAAAGTATCAACGACGGGCGAATTATTGTCGGGGTCTTCATACAAGAGATCTCCCCGTTAGTTAGACTATCAAGTGCAATACATCTCCCACTATAAGTAAATATTTCGGCGTAGAATTTTGAGTCGGTTGGTGTCAATTTGGGGGAAAATATTCAATGTTTTAAAAAATTTAGTAATACGAAACTAAATTTAAAATACCCGGATCGGCTTTGCAGCAGTGATTTGTTGATATAAGATAGAATTTTGTTCAATATTGTCAACATTGAGCTAGATAGTTTAGTCGTTAACAATATAATATCCACCCACTCAATCACGTGCATAAAAAAATCTAAAAAAAAACCTGAGTACTCTTAGTACTAATTTATATTTTTAAAGACAATTATATTGAATAGGTGAGTAGGTTTATGAGATAGCTGAAATTTTCAGTTACCTTAGGTACCTACCTACGCCAACATAAATAAATTTACAATTCGTGAATTTAATTATAATGTAGGTACCTACTTACTTAGTTATTTATGATTCCAGAGTTAAACCCTTTGCATATCTTTTTTCAGAAGGTGAAAACTCAAAATAATAAAATTGATATAATTATTATTTTATTTATCTGACCATCGACCAAAAGCAGATCCTTGGATTGGACAGGTGTCGCAATACTAATCCGATTTTAGTTTGTTATATTCAAGAAATCTAGATTATATTTTTTTTGAATTCGTTTTTGGCTTATGAAAAAATCTCATTTTGGTTTTAATGGCTCTGTTGGTATTGAAAAAATCAATTATATAAGCAGGTATATTTTTTCTTATGAGAAAAGTTTTTAATAGGTCCGAAAATTCAACAACGGGCCTCAAAAATTAATCTAATTTTGGTTTTATTGACGCAGACCGGTACTGGAAAAAATTTGATAGATTTATTCGCTTTCTTTAAAAATAGCTGAACACCTGAAAAATACTTTCAGATAGGTACTAGCTAGAAAAATATGTCTAATGCAGAAACATAGGTACTACGCGATGGAATTACGAGCTCCGTCTCTATATTGCTATGTCTCATCGAGTATGGATTTAAATCCGTTCAGCCATCGCAGGTAATCTAAAAATATATAAGCAGATTTACTATACTAGCGCTCTTAGCAGTTGTCTGTACCTATGTATATATAAATAAATGTATTTACTTAATAGGTTTTTTAGGAATCCTGTGTAATCGTGGATCAAAGCCGTCATCCTCTGGTCGTTCTTCAGGCAGGTATGTCTTCCTCAGATCCACCATGGAACCTCCATGTTGGAGCAGTATACGACTCGTGTTGATCTGCCTGTTAACGAACAAAATTCAAAATAGGTAGGTTGGTAGGTACTAAAAGTAGTAACTTGCCCGCGGGGTCGTCATTCGAATTCGACTCGAAAGGTCGAAAGGTCGAAAGGACGAAAAGCTAGCATATTATGTACCTACCTACTATACGCATACGCATGCACGACGCTCTTACGATCTTTTCTTTCTCATTGAAATCAAGTTCCGTAGGTAGTTAAAATGACAAAATATGGGTTCTTATCTTATGAAACTATGGTATCCTTGGTCAGAAGTGAACGTGGATGTGGATAGATAGAGCTATTTCCTAAAGTGATTAACAATGTGTCCCAAGCCTCTACCTTTCCTTTTATAATTTTTAAAGAAATTTAGGATTCTATTCTACGTCATGTCATGGCGACCGACGCGACATGACGGGGAATCCGGTTTTATCCCGCCCGCGCTCTGATAGTTGTGATCATAGATAATATAGTAGTTGTGATTAGTCTGTGATTAATAGAACATATCTCAGTCAGCGGGATCATCTTAGCTACCGGTCGGTTAATCGGCATATTGATACTATAACGGCTATAATACGTCTTGACATTGGCAATTGGTGGAGCCACAATAAAAGAATAAGTTGGCATACTTCTACCGGTATTGAACAACGCTCGTATTATAGGTACCTATTGATGATTGTAGACATTGTAGTACTATTCTATTTATTTCTATAGTACTTATTAGTTTTTAAATATAGGTACTCACATTATGAACATTAACGTAATTATTAACGTATTACTTTAAGAAGTGCTATTAAGATTTATTTTTGATTTAAACATAGCTGATACATCCGAGTAATTAAAATATATCACCGTATTTACAAAATATTTATAAAATGATTTTATATCAATCAATAAGAAAGAATGACAGAAATTGGACAGAAGCCTACCTACCTTTCCGTTCAGCAAAATTGCAAAGATTTTATATTCTAAATACATTGTATGCATAACATGACTATATCTAGTGCTAGTGAATTTGATTAGAGAAAGACAAATGTCATGTCAGTTTGATTGATATTATGATTGATATACTTTATCCGTCATTCATCTGAGCTTTATCCAAAGACTACTTTATCTACTCTGTGGTTTTAACTTTTGATTTTGCTCTGTGTTTTAAAATGTAACTGAATAACGACGTGACACTGGCAGAAATGTACTTATCTTAGTACAATTGCCATCCAATAAAAAAAAAAAAAAAAAAAAAATTGATGACATTCGAATATAAAGGAAATAAGGCGGAGTTATTTTATTTTATTCAGCTATTTTCATGAATTTACGACTCACATTTGGAGGAAATTATCACCAGAATAATGTCCACCACGGAAGGTGAACTGGACATCGAGGTAGCTCCTGAACGGGAAGAGGGAGAGGTTAGATCACCTTTTGATATCCTGTAAATTTACTTGAATTTCTGCCTTTATTATTTACTATAATTAGAAAAATAAGAGCAAAGAAAGAGCATAATAGACATAAGGAGAAGCTAAGCTAGGTATCCTAATACTATAGTAGGTATTTTGTCATGGGGGTAAGTCGAAACTAGACTTGGTAATCTTAGAAATATTTTTTACTTTTACTGATATTATTTGTTACTAGACTGTGTTTTCCTTCATTATTTCGTATAAATATCATTAATGGCTTACAGATTGAAGACTCTGATGTAGAAGATGGAACATATAACCCTTTACCACGCCCAGACACACTCCAACCTCCTTCCCTGGTACATATGCAAATTCAGGATGAAGTTAGTGATGAGGAATCTTTAGTGGAGTCCACAGGATCAGACTCAGATGATGATCTCCGTAAACGTCCTAAACGAACTAAACTAAGAGTTCGTAGGCCTCCACAACCAGTACAAACACAACAGGACAAAAAGAAAAAATATAATATTTGGTGCACAGCTCTTCAGGCAAGTACATATACTATTAGAAATCTTAATTCGCTTTGTGTTTCTGTTAAAACTACTGAAGATATTGAGATGTTGCTTTATTTTTACTTGTAATAGTTTAGAGATCATTTTAAGTTGTATTTCATGAAAGTCACTCACAGGAAGTCATTCAAATATAAAGTAAAATTTTTAATTTGATGTTAAGTAAATAAAATAAGATGCATGAAGTTGCAGGCATTTAGTATAAGTAATAAAAATAAACATTCAGATCAATTGTTGAGGCTCCATAAATTATACCCCAAAAAAAAAATTTGTTCCTATATTAAATTTTTATTTGTAGGAGGATTTACTGACAGAAACCATGCATGGATGTGATGTCACAAAAAATAAGCAGTATGGCGTTGAATCTTATGATTATACAATTAAATATAAGTTAGAAGATAATTATGTAAAGAAGAATAATCCGTTCACCGACACAGGTGCTGGTAACAATAGGAAGGAAGACCATTCAAATAAACGTAGATTCTCTGACAGAGGTGATATTAAACACAGACTTGGTACAAGAGTAAATACTCACAAGTTACCTGAGGAAAAGATGCAGCCCAGAATTTTAGCAGATCTCATTGTAAAACCTGAAGATTCATTTAAAGTTGTAGGTTTAGATATAGCGGAGAAGTTAAATGAAGAGAAGAGTGACTTAATTGGTAAGTCCATTTATATTGTTACTAGCTTTCCGACCAGACTTCATCTGTGGAAATGTTTGAAATGGGACATAAGAATTTATCCTGAAGGATTTCCAGGATAGAAAGTAGCCTAACTCTCCGGCGTTCAAACTATCTCTGTGCAAAAAAGGACAAACAAATTTTTGCATTTGTAATTTAAGGGTCCTATACTGGGAATTTGTATGGAGATATTACTATTCCCAATTTCTCTGTAAATACTCCACCTGTGTCACTGTAATTTAGCATCTAGTTACTTATTCAATATATCTAAGTGAAATAGTCGTTATTTTTTCAATTGGTTTTATTTAATAGGAAATATGGGTGGTAGAATAAA
This sequence comes from Nemapogon koenigi, assembly GCA_963924495.1. Taxonomy (NCBI): domain Eukaryota; kingdom Metazoa; phylum Arthropoda; class Insecta; order Lepidoptera; family Tineidae; genus Nemapogon; species Nemapogon koenigi. The sequence goes on from OZ004646.1 coordinate 8,737,716, forward strand.
GGATTAAGAAGACAGAAGCCCCTTCTGTCTCTTTCATAATCTATCACAAAACTTTATTTTAAATTATTATTTTAAATTTTCAATAAGCTACCAAAAAATTCGACATATATAATTGAAGGGTAATGGTATACAGTGCTTTTAAAAAAATTTAGAGTTTTGTGATAGATTATGAAAGAGACAGCAGGGGCAAAGTTAAACTACCCATATTTCCTATTCAATAAAACCCATTAAAAAAATAAGAACTATTTCACTTAGATATATTCAATAAGTAACTATGTCCTAAATTACAGTGACACAGGTGGATTATTTACAGAGAAATTGGGAATAGTTTATCCCAGAAAAATTCCCAATATAGGACCCTTAAGTTTATTTTCTTAGTAGTTAGGATTCATTGCCTAAAAGCATTTGATTGCTCTGTTTAACCCTTCCTGGGATGGTAGAGTACTACAAGTGATGGCAATGGCGGCGCTAGGCGCCTGTGGGGGCCTCGCAAGAAAGTTTAACAGTATTATTAAAAGTTTAGTTATTGTATATATTTCTGTATGCGTGAGAGTATTTATGCCAGAGTTCTTTATGTCTATTCATGGTTTACAAAATTGGCACTCTCCTGCTTTATTTCACAGACAACAATATAATAATTATCTTACAGTAATAAGAGAAGACGCCTAAGGGGTAAAATAGTCATTGACGATTTTGACTTGGGAGTCCTAAGAAGAAAAGTTCAGGAATTTTCTGCTATAAATAGGACAATTCGCAAACTTTTGCCTATTTTAAGAGATGAAATAGATTTTCAAGGGTGTAGAGAGATCCTTTGCAAAGCTCTTCATAAAATTGGCTTTCGATTAAAAAAACAAAAACCTTATTTTCACACTTTAAAATACATATTTATATAAACACTCTAAATACCTCTTATCAGTCTCAATCTATTTATCATTTTTTGTTCTGACTGGGAAATGAAAGAGGCCTCATTCTGATGGCTTAATGGGTTATATATGGGTTAAATAATTTGAAACAAATCATTGATTTCAATCAAAATTGTAAAGGCCAAGAAAATCTGATGAACATCTTATTACTTCCTGCTAAATAACTTATATATAAAATAGTATATATAAAACCTATATATACTAAACAGTAAATTCAAAAAAAGCAAAAAAAAATTCCCACAGTCTGTCAACATAGACTTCAACTCAGATCAGGGAATACAAGAGATATGCCCTTCAAGCGAAAATATCATAGTCTATCAAAAACTAAGTAGGTATAAAGTCAGATATTTACACAGGCAAAGCCGAGACATAGGGTAGTCTATCAAAAACTAAGTAGGTTAGTTTACAAAAATTAAGAGGACAACCCTTATAGTGTAGGTATTTATTTTAACAAATAGGCCTAGTTTCGGTACTGTTTAGATATATTTACTGTGACCCAAGTTTCATTAAAATCTGTTAATACCTTTGAGGCGCGTGATTGAGCAACAAACGCACATACACACAAACATCCAAACTTTCGCATTTATAATATTAATAGGATTAGTATAGCATCTAATACTAAAATAGAATTACCGAAACAAAAAATATGGATAGGTAGTAATATTTTTTATCTGTCTTGTAGTTTTTATTTTCACTTCTATTTATGCAGACAATTATAGCACAGGACAGCATTTTAATTTTAAATACAATAGCACATCACAAAGCAACTGGATCAAAAAATATCTTGTAAGCCCAGTTCGTGCAAACTCTCGCGCCCACTTGCCATATCTCTTGTATTTCCTGATCTGAGGATATCAATTTTATTGCAACATAATATTGTATATTTTCATTTGCTACCCCTTTATGTAAAGTAATAATCAGTTTGTTGAAATTGGTTTCAATCTTTTGTAACAATTTTGTCCCGCTTTAAGCATTTTAGTATTTCTACAATCTACAATATTAATTCACCTCCTGATATGCTGTACTATGCATTAAATATGTTCCCAGCTAGCAAACATAATTAAATTTTTGGGAAGGTACCAAAATTACTAATTCATTTTGGAGATTACTAATTCAAGTTATTTAAAAAATAAAAAACTAATTGAAAATACGAAAATATAGTTTTAGGTTTGCTTTTCTTTCAGTGTAAATTATAATAACAGTATTTACAAATTACAAATAAATGTATATAGATATGTTTGATTAAATTAAGTCTCTCAGCTCAGTGTGCCTTTTGGTCTCCTCCACCTCCTTTCAGTGGCTCCTGGCTCTTGCCACCCGCATCCATTATGGTCCAGCAGTTGTAGTTGTCCTCCCATCTCCTCAAAGGCTGTCATCTAGCTCTCTTTCTGTCCCTCGGGTGCCAGAGGGTGATCATATGGCTCCATTTGTTTACTTTACACCGCACGGTGTGTCCGGCCCATCTCCACTTTCTTGATTCTATGCTGGCTAGAATGTCTCTGGTCTGTGAACTCTGTCTCTGAACCATTGATTTTATTAGACAAAAATATATTTCAAAACCTTTTTATTTAATTTACAGTAAAAATTGTGGAAGTAATAGGAGTTAGTAAAGCAATTGAACTTTATAAGGAGACACAGACATTGGAAGCTGATGGAGGGATGCTAATAATGGTAAATATCAATAAGTAAATATTATTTCTCAAGGGTGTTTCTATGTAAATAACCTTTTCTTTGTAAATAAATACCGTACTTGTACTTATTGTAAAAAGCGCCGTCTACAAATGAAGAAAATTTGTTCTTGTTAAATATCTCGAAGCTTAAATTTTGTTAACTGTTATGTCACATAATATACCTTCTTATAATACTGTAAAATATTCGTATTTTATTATATACTAGCTTTCCGCCTCGGCTTTGCCCGTGGACTCGTACTAACTTTCATCCCCTATTATGATCTTGAGTCCATACAAAAATCCCATAAAAAAAGCACATTCAGTTTTTTCCGAATTTTAAAATTTTTCTTTCCCTAAAACATTATTCAGAGTCTGCATTTCAGACTATAACGAACATTAAAAAAAGAAGCCAAATTGGTCCATGATGCGCTTACCAAGATGTTTCTGTTTCTGGCATTAAATTTTTATTTATATACATTATTACTTTGATATTAATATTTTTATCATTCCTTCTCTTTCATTCACCAATGGGCTGCACTTTTTTGAGTACAAAGTCTGTTTGAGATGTAATTATTTTAGTGGTATTGTTATTTATTATTAAATGTTCTAATCAAAAAATAAATAAATAAAGTGAATCAATTGAGAGTCCTACTTTTGAGCTAACTATTTTTCAGAATGGTAGACGACGTCGGACGCCAGGGGGCATTTACTTCTTTCTATTGAAGCGTGATGATGACATATCACAAGATATGGTTAACCAGATATTCACAGAGGACCGAAAGGAGACTACCAAGAAACTTAAAAAGGCCAGAGTCAAGAGCCGACAGAAAGTCATGGAGCAACTCAAGCAAAGTTTAACAGGTAAAGAAGTGTAACTTGACTGCTTAATGGAGAATGTCTTGTACCTAAGTCTCAATAGATGGCCTAGTAATTGTTTTTTTTATTTTTCACGAGAATTTTAATGAATCAAATCAAACTAATTTATGAATCAAGAGCCAGGCCGGGGCGTACCTGACATCCCCTTACCAAAACTACAGCTAAAAGGGTGTACTTTTGCCGCCAAAGAATATAATAATACTCCTCTTGACTCCAAAATATACAGACGAACTGAATCCGTTCGCCATGATGACGCGATGACGGCTTAAAACATTTTCATACTTCATGTGTGTCTATTTGTGATATTGTTTCCCTCTAGACTCGGAGCTGCCGTCCCTGCTGTCCCGCGGCGAGGCGACTCAGGTCCGCACGGAGCACGGCTCAAACCCTCCCCCCTCCCCCGCGACGGATGCGCGCGACTATTCCAGCGACACGGACGCGCCGGCACAACCCTCACCTCCAGCTGTGCGCCGCTACAGCGACGACGCCGCCGACGACGACGACTACCTAGACGCGATGTGCAACGAGGACATGGACCTGTTTTAGGCTCTGGTGCTTGGGATTGCGATCGTGTGACCGTTTTTTCGACTGGCTGTGCCGGTTGTAGCATAGTAAAAAAAGAACAGAGGGCTAATTCTACTTCACCTACGCTTTTATCATCGTGAGAGACGTGCAAATATATTGTCAATCTCACTCTTTAAACAATCGGTAATATCTTGCTTATGGTTGCTATCAAAATTAGTCTGTGTAATGACATTAGGTCACCAATTTTGCACTCGAGTCCAGTTACCCAACCACTACATATATATTCTTACACAGAGGGATCCATAAGAATCTATGTAACGATATTATCAAGCCTTTTATGCCAAGAGGGGTAGGCAGAGACAATTGAATGTCATTTGTTAAGATCCTAACATACCTATTTCGCTTCTTTTATATTCATCATACCTTTCATACATGCTCGGCGATTGTGTTCAATAAAATCTAGGCGTACTTTTATTGAACATATAAAAAATGTAACGATAGGGTGCGCAAAATATGTGGGCTGTATAAAATTATAATATTGTTCTATTTTTATTACGCTTGCTCTATACGATTTATTTGCGTGTCCTTTCCACTACCAACTTTCGGAAAGTCTAAACTTGTGTCAGTCTGTCAACGAAACGGAACGTTCGAGAAACCTTTTTTTTTGTTCCTAGTGCGTAATGCGTACATCGCAACTAAAAACGAAAGTCCGAAGTTCATACATCGAACGGAAATAAACAGTTATTTTGGTAGTTAGTATAAAATTAGTTTATTATGGTTTCTTAAAACGGTCCTACGTTTTCGGAAATTTTGAACTTACTGTTAAAGGAATAGAGTACAAATTTTAATAACTATGTTCACCGTTCATACGTTTGCGGCCGCCGCAAGCGCTGTGCACCATGACCATAGTCGGAGAATGATTTTACCTACGAACTGTTTTTCGTTTTCCGTACTTTTTATGGTAAAAAACTGTTTCTTGAAACGCACTAAATATAGTAGCTGACAAATAGTTTATGAAGTAGGTAAGCAGATTTATGTGGATAATGCATTATCATCTTAGAATGTTAGCTACCTTCCAATATACTAGTAGTGGATTGTCTGAGATTTAATTAAATAATAGTGTTATTTAGCTATAATATATTTTGTATGTGTACCTAATAATTTGTAATTTTATTTTGAGGGATGGAACCCTGACTGTATGCGAAACAGTAAACAAGTTTTATCACAGATTGCTGCAAATCTTTAAAGTACCTACACCATGGTCAATATTATATATTATACGCTTATATCTTGTGGGGTAGACTGGTTCAGCAGTAGATTGTATATATTTCAATTGACCCATGTGATGTGATCCCCCACCTGGGTTACAGCCATGGTGGCAAACACATGAGCCTCCACATACTTTAATAAAAAAAATCATAGGTTAACTTAAAATAAAAATTGGGATTTCAGAGGTGTTTGAACTTTCAATCCCCCTCACGCTTGATACGGCCATGCCATGCAATCCTTGCATGTGTGGTATAGATCCCTTTTTTATGTAGTAACACATTTACTAAAAAAATTTTTTTTAACAAAGCTTCTCTAAATTACTGCTTTTTAAGAAGCTTGCAACATGGAATCTGAAGATGGTAGAAAATGTTATTCTGGTCATATATTAAATTTATTTTGGACCTTAAAGCAATAGTGATGCTGTAAAGTTCCTTGTGTTACTAATATTTTTGTGAAATGCTAGTAACAGCTCATTTATTTAGAATGATGTATAGGTAGGTTTATAAAGCTGGTGTTTTAATCATAGCTGGGTTATGTGACCTCTTTTTATTATTATTGAAGACTGTAATTTTGTAGAGATTAAGATATTATTGCATTACTTTCATTATTGTCATTTTGTTGTATTATATGTGGATATCCATAGAACTGTTGCCAAAAAATCCAATGTTACCTTAAGTGCGTTTTTCCTCGACGCACGACACGGTACGTTTTACGATTGCAATACAAAATAAACAACAACCGCCACGATTTGTCGTTTGTTTGTTTTTTCACTACCGGCGATTCCAGCAATGCGGTGTCGTGCGTAGTGGAAAAATGGCCATAGATTTAGTACTGTCGCAGCGACGATATAGCCAAATTACGGTTTGAAAATGTCGTACGGTGCGGATCGTCACCGTAATTAATCGTGTCGTGTCGTGCGTAGTGGGAAAACGGCCTTAACATATGAAATGTAGGTGAAACTTTTGCAATGGAAAGATTCTAAAGTGAAATGCCAAGTCCTTTTTGAGTATATGAAATTATTGAATGACGTATTGCGGATACTATTTAGTATTTACTGCGGTCCTACACGTGTTATTGTGTAAGGTGTTTAAAATGTTTTTATGTTGTGTACATTCTTCAGATAGTTGTGATGCTTAGGTATTGTGTAGATGTGTCTGACACCATTATGTTGTGTTCATGTGGCTGAGCCATTGTTGGCTGTTCTAATGTAAACCTCAAGGGACTTGGATATTCCTTATAAAATATTGTCTATGATATGCAGAAATAATTAGTTTTCAAAATAAATATGGGTCTTTGAATGTTCAAAATTAAATATACTTTGTATAATACATTTTATAACTAAATAATTGTGTTTTTTATTTATTTCATTTCCTCCTTTGGATCTTCCAGAATCTACATATATTTTTAATGCAGTGAAAACTGTCACTTACAGGACCTTTCCTTCTCTTCAAATTAAATATTTTACCTTATTACAGTGTAAACTTTTTATAACCACTCCTTTATAAAAAAGCTTTATATAACATACATTTTGCTGGATATTAAATGATTTACAGTATTGTTAAAATAAAAAAGTATTTGTGCCCTTATATGGTATTTTCCTTAATCTCATACTATAACAAAAAAAAACACTGTTCCTTGAGCTTCCTTATAAGGAGTTTACATTGTATTCTTGAGTAGATTGTAGGTAAATAAAATCTATTTATTCACAGCTAGTACAAATATCAAGGAAAGTCTAGCATCTGAAACAACAAAAAATTATAAGGTCCCAATGAAATATTATTAAAATCTATCTATTATTACACCTTTTATCCCAAGAGGGAGTAGGCAGAGACAATCAAATGCCATTTGCTACAATCCTGACATATTAATAGACAACCTCTTTTATATAATATTAATACTTGCATACATGCTCGGCGATTGTGTGTACTTTTAAAATTGCCTCCATTTTTTTTATACTTATATAAAAAAATGATTTAAAGATTACCTACCAGTTGTGGCAGTATTTTTTCTAAGTGTTCAATATCAATTTTGTCACTACCATCCTGTATGGCTCTAGTTGCAGCTCGGAGACAAGCTTCGTTACATAAAGACCTTGTTATCTCTGATACAAGTTGCACAGCATCGGAACTTAGTTTTGTTTTATTATCTTCGAAAGTTTCAATCATCACCTGTTTTATTACTTCCTGTAAGTAAGTACAATATGTTTTATTGCTATTCCGCAACATACACAATATTTAAAAACTAAGATATAAGTACAAATCTAATAATATCTAGGTATTTCTATTTATTAGCATTTTTAAGTTATTTCTAGTTTGTGTTTAACAAACTTGTGTAGGTAATTACCTATATACTTACCTACAATAGGTTATCTACCTATAACATGCAGTAAAATTGTGGTCAAAATATTGTAGGTAGGTATAGGTACCGGGACGGTTCTTGAGCGGTGGCCGTTAGATGCGCAGAACACTATTTTTGGGTCTGCTTGACGGTATGAGGTATTCATTTTAATTTTACCAGCAGTAAAAAGCAATCGTAAAAACAAACACCAATAAATCAATTATAATAAATATACAAGTTATATTGAACTCGAAATAAATATGCGCAAACATTTCCCCACTTTTTCGTCGAGCGCTCAAGAACCGTCCCGGTACCTTGTAGTAAGTATTTTTTGTAAAACTTACTTGTTTAAAATTGGATTTCACATTATTGAAAACAGATGTAGGGTCAACTTTGTTGTGTTCAATATTATTATTGGGATTATCCATTTTTATTCTGCAAAATGCAACCTAATATTTTATACAATAAATTGTGCAAATAAAGAAGTAAATATTTTTTCAAGTTTATATCACGTTTATATTTCCATATTTCGCGCAATTAGCCCACAGAGTACGTACCCACAGAGCAATTGACATTGCTGTCACAGAGCAAGTAAAATTGCTGTCAATTTACCAAAGAGTATATATATTTTAGACGTCAACTGCACATAGTGGCAATGGAACGTAATCATACAGCCAAACTGTTCATTTCAATTTAGAACATTATATGCTGCTTTGTCTCTATAAGAGATTATCTATTTCTATGAGATAATTTTTAGGCCTCTCATGCTCGCACTGCTGGGCTAGCACGACACGTGAGATTTTGTTTTCGGGTGTAGACAAAATGTATGTTAGAAAGAGACAAAAGGAAAAGTTATACACCCGTAGACAAAATATATCATGCTAGCTAGTGCGAGTCATGGAGTAGACAAGTAAAGGGGGGGCTAGGGCCAGGGTCAGTACTAACAGCAGGATCCACTAAATAGTATGCTGCTAATCTGCGATTGTAGCTATGATATAATAGTATTTTTTAATCTAATAATACGAGAAAGAGTAACTTTGAAAATGATAGATCTCCCTCTACACATAAGTTTATCACCTTGATCTAAGAGTTAAACTTGCTTGATAAAAACTCGTTCAATCTAACTACATTGCCGTCGAATAATGGAGTGCTAAAGTGGTCAACACAAAGAACCCTGAGCGTACTAACTGCCGCAAGGTGTTTTGCTACACACACCTACATTATGTAGTAATCTACGTACTCTATGGTCCGACCGGAGATCTAGCGCGATTTTCAATTTAGTCACATTGGACCCACCGATGGAACCTACAGTCCGAAGCGCATTATACTACCTGCAGTATGGCTAGGCTAGGTGGCTGGCAGAACCACACTACGTCTCTTAGTAAGGTAAGTTGATCTTACAATTTGTCATTGACGCTAGCTAGGTTATGGGCCCTTAATGTTTGTCTTTGTGAACTACTACCTCTGTGAGTAATCTTATGCCGCTTCAAAATTATACATGCCATAATACTCGATCGTAAAGTCATCTGCATTGAAGACAATGGATTTAAGCCAATTAAAATGACTTAAAACATAAAGAAATTGTATACTTACCTTATAAGATTCATGCAGCTGAATTTCGATGCATTTTCTTAAATGTTTTGATATTAACCTTTCATTGTATGTAGAACTTTAATGGGAAGGAATGTTAATTTGAAACACAATTTTATAATTCAGTCTTTATAACTTAAATTGTATATAGGTACATAATTAAATCTAACTGCATTAAATATAAAATAGTAGTAAATTAATACTGAAGTCAATATTGACAATAAATAACAACGACTAAAATGTAGGTATTAGTCATAGTCATATGACCCTGAACTATTTTATCCACCTACTTATTGCTTCAGCTTAATATACATAATTTACATTTATGTAGTCATTAGCAGTGAAATATGACCAGTCTTAAGAGGCACACTAGATGCAGCACAATACAGCGCGTAGTGTTGCAACAGATGTTATAATGTATAAAATAGTATGGGAGAGTGTCCAAACACAGAACTCATTAGGTATAGCTTCACAAATACTATCTACTTCTTCGTCTTCCGCTGGATACCCTGAGACCGGCTCCGGGAGTAGTAAGACAACCCGTGATATATATATGAGCAGGTTTCACTGCTAGAGTCTGTACAATATAATAAATTGGAGTATTGTATTCTCGTGTACTCATCACATTTGGCATAAATATAGCAGGTGATGGTAATCGCTATTAAAAAAACCTATCTACTATATACATGCAAATAAATAATATTGAAAACAAATGTCTGTCTGTGATTTCAGTCTGGTACTTAGAGTTAGAATCTGCTTTTTGTTTCAATTCAATATCCTAGTTAAGAAAATAATAAAAGATCTATTGTCTATAATATGGCTGTGTTAACGGGATGGGTGAAAAGTCATAAGAAATTGTGAATCTTAACCACACAGGCACCCTCTCAAAACACACACAAAAAAAAATATCAAAATCGGTCCAACCGTTTAGTTAGAATATATAAACTCACAGGAATGATTAAAGTGATCTAATGAAATAAATGTGTGAATACTAAATAGGAATCAAACAAAAAAACCCGACGCTCTACAACACGGAAGTCTCTTTCTAAAGCCCGATGCGTATTATTTTCTGTTGCGTATTTGTAAACCTGCACAATGTCACAAATGCAGGTTAATAGTTTATTTAAAGCGTCTAAATCAATATTTAACAATTTGATTGACGCCTCCCTATATCGATCGCCTGATGCCGTTTAGTTCCTATGAACTACATATTATACTTGGCAGCGAAATTGTTAATCCATATCAGGCCACGTATTACCTATCTCAGTAATGTACCGAGAAAGCTTGCACGGTACATTCACTCTCGGCCTGTAATATTTACTAATCTGTGAACGGTTATTTAGTTAGGCTATTTGTTAGTAATCGAGATATGGGAGCTGGAAAATGCATTCATGCTAATAACTATTATCTCGAAAGATATCAAAATCAACCGAAACCCGATCATACCAATCCAGATATTCATATTAGATCATTTTCCATCCTGAATTAAGGTCAGCACATGCAATATATACATTATCCTTTGCTTCACATCAACTAAAGATTTATTCGGTAAAGAATCTGCTATTAATTCTACTGTCTTAACTTCGATAGAACATGGAGAATCATCTTGTATTAAATTATCTTTTAGGGTGTTTAGTGTGTTCAATATGAGTTTATCTTCCTCTCTACTCCATTCCAATGGCTCCAATTTAATTGATCCCTTTTCTACTGTTATTCTGGGTGCAGATGCAGTGCAGACCAAATGACGTCTGTCATGGCCTTGGACTTCTGTTTTACAGACGGTTATCTCTTCGGTATTTAGCTGGAAATAATAAAGACAAAATTATTATTATCACAAAGGATGTTTATAGAACTAGACGTGAATGGAAGGGTTAGTTGAGACTTCAGAGTGCTCCTAAAAACCCTGCACTTCTAAAAATAACAGATAATTACGTCTGTTAAAGAAGTGACACATCTATGTCTAATAAGTGCAACAACGGGCTTGCCACCTGTTCTGTTCAATGTAGACACTTGTCTCTGGCCACACCGCAAGGTGCGTTTTTGCTAAAAGATCCGAAATTGTTCCGAAAGCGACGATTATGTATGAATAGACGTTTTCTTTAGAAGGAAGAGGTGTAGTGTGTGATGATACGACCTTATTTTCCTGGCCGCTTACAAGCTGGCCATCATAAATAGCATTTATTTTGATTTTAGAACACGATATTGTTCATTTTAATTCAATAGAACATTGTATGGAACCTAAATTAAAATTTTACTCATTCCTTCACAAACTGTTGACTTAGGCAGTACTCTGCCAATTGTAAAATTTATTATATTTCTATTTTATCAACTAAGTAAATAACTATATAAAATGTATTGAATCAATATTCAAGAACTAATATCTATGTTAATATAAAAGGAGCGCAAATAACTATTGTAAGTATTTTAATCATACTTTGTATTGTGTTACTTCAATAGCTTAACGCCCTGTAGTAATGTGTAGTTCATTTTTATTACAGTGCGCTCCTTGCTCCTTCTCCTTACGGCTCCTTTGACGGCTCCTTGGCTCCTTACGGATGCTTTTACTGGTTGTTCTTTTGCTGCTTGTTCCTTCCTTGTTAATTCGACCAATAAACGAATGGTGAAAGTTTACTACGAGTTTTCCTGCTATACCTACCCGGCCTGGCTACCCCAGAACCCGACAATGGCGCCCAAACGTGATTAAAATGCTGCAGGAAGAAGGAATAAATAAGAAAGAATAACGAAGTAAGAGAACATAATATTTATTTTAATACAATCTTTTTTTCAGGATTTGTAATGTCTATATAATCTCAATATATAACGTAATTCTATTTAAATTCAGTAGAATATTTCTTGGAGATGATGGTTCTGAATCAAGGTTATGTCGGCAAACCTTCGAGGTTGACAAGTCTGATGATCTTGGTCAGATTCCATTATTGAAGAGGATATTTTTAATTTCTATACGGAGGCAGTATTCTTGAATAATTTTACAATAAATTCACTTATTAATTTCTTAAATTCAGATTATATATTCACATTGAATGTATGGTTGTATGTGAGATTTTCATCATATATATTTGAAATCTATAGATTACTTCCCATAACTTAAACTTATACCGTAAATGATATTAATTTAATTTCCATTATCATCCGTCAATTCAATATCTCTTAATAGAAAAAGGTTCTTTTATAGTCGTAACTTTTTCAAGAAAAATAATATATATTAATTTTTCTTATAATTGCTATAATATCTATTTTTATCCTAAAAGTCTATCGTGATTTCATAAAATAATACATAAATAAATATTATTTAATTCAAAAATTTCATTAATTGCAATTTTTTTAATACATTTTTTAAATATCCAAAACAATTTGTCCATTCTTATTTTAATGATTTCTAATATTACATTACAGTTTACATAAGTAAGGCAATTAAAATATTTCCGAGAATAAATTTAATATATAATAATAAATTTCAAATAAATTATGATACATATAAAAGCACCTCGATATCAGAATTTGAACTCACTTGATTTTTCTTTGTTTTACATAATTTGTTTTGCTCAGCAATACTGCATTGGAATATTCGATTTTCAAATGTATCCTATATAATTTCTTTCTCATTGACAAGTTTTTAAATTTTGAATCGACGACGTTCGATTTTCTTTTAATTTTCAATTGTTATTTACTATGAAGTCTATTTCATAGACATATGATTACGCTCTTATTACAACTAGGGGTAGTCATGTTGATTGAAATTTAAATATTATTTTATTTCATGTACTTATATTATTAGCTTTTCACTGTCTTTGCTCGTGGATAGTTTAAGTTAGCGCATACCTTAACGCATGCGTTGATTTTATTTCATTTTTTTTTCTCTTTCAATATGGAGGAGTTACACTTACTTAAACCAAGGAATTTTTTATATCTATATTATTTTACATTTTTCTTTATTTTATTTACAATTTATTAAATTGTATTTATAACCTTATGGTTACAAGGGAGGTCAAATTTATTTCAATTTCACAATTTGGTTGTAAACATCTAAGTAACTAAAACTTTTACATATTTACAAATTATAGGTTGGTTATAACCATTATTAATAATTACTATTTTCCTTATTTCATTCTCATCATTTCATTTATTGTAAATACTTGTAATTATTTAGAGCGGATTGCGACTCTTTAAAAAAGCCTTCGTCTATTATAAATATTATACCTAATATATGTGGATGTATTTCCATGGGTGTTATTAGAGCAAATTACGGCTCTTTAAATAAACATTCGTTTATTATTATTATATCTATGAATATCAGGGTATTCATGGGTGTCTTTTAGAGCGGATTGCGACTCGTTAAAAAAGCCTTCGTCTATTATTACTACTTATTATATCTGTGGATGTATTTCCCATGGGTGTTCGTATGAGCGGATTGCGACTCTTTAAACAAGCCTTCGACTATTGTATTATATATAAATAAACTTAAAACAGCGGATGGTAACTGTATAACTAAGCCCTTACTAAATTCGAGAACGTTTTTGAGTCATTCCTTATTAAATGGGAATTACTCTATATTATAAATGAGTTTACTGTACTTACTAATAACAGATTAAACAGATTAAATGAAGATGAATGTTTGTGATTTGTATGATTGTGGAAATCGTTTCTCTTGTAAATAATTAGTTTTATTTATAATAAAACTTGTAAATTTATCTTTTCATTTCATTCATTAGTATTTTTATATAAGTCTCATCATCAAACTTTATTTTATTAATTCTCTGAATAAAATCCTTCATTAAGGTCAGGATTTTTTCGGGGGAACCCCGGTATTGTGATGATACGACCTTATTTTCCTGGCCGCTTACAAGCTGGCCATCATAAATAGCATTTATTTTGATTTTAGAACACGATATTGTTCATTTTAATTCAATAGAACATTGTATGGAACCTAAATTAAAATTTTACTCATTCCTTCACAAACTGTTGACTTAGGCAGTACTCTGCCAATTGTAAAATTTATTATATTTCTATTTTATCAACTAAGTAAATAACTATATAAAATGTATTGAATCAATATTCAAGAACTAATATCTATGTTAATATAAAAGGAGCGCAAATAACTATTGTAAGTATTTTAATCATACTTTGTATTGTGTTACTTCAATAGCTTAACGCCCTGTAGTAATGTGTAGTTCATTTTTATTACAGTGCGCTCCTTGCTCCTTCTCCTTACGGCTCCTTTGACGGCTCCTTGGCTCCTTACGGATGCTTTTACTGGTTGTTCTTTTGCTGCTTGTTCCTTCCTTGTTAATTCGACCAATAAACGAATGGTGAAAGTTTACTACGAGTTTTCCTGCTATACCCATCGACCCATCCTGGCTACCCCAGAACCCGACAAGTGTTCGGAATGTTTATAGTCTGTGGCCAGCACTAGCCGCGATCGACATAACAAGGTGCAATGAAATATTGTTTTACAGTTAAAATACATACCTCGCCATTCTGCTGTGAACTGTCCGTACTATCAGGGGCGTCTTCTCTGTCCATAGTGTCCATATTATTATTATCCTGAATGTTTTCACTGAAAATAGCAATGCATTGATAAACACAGACTTCGACACGAGCATAATTTCACTTATTAAGTGGTCCAGCCATATGACCGCGAGCCCATGAGTCTAGTGAGCTGCACCGAGTTCGACCACTTCTCTATTGTTCCCTCACAAAATTGCGTTAACTGACTAGAACAGAATCTGTCAAATTCGCTATGTTGCCAGGCATGTATTTAGGGGGTTTGAGCTCCCCACACACGCACCTCTTGCCGCGCATCAGATACGCCAACCATTATAAATTTTCAGTGTATAATCCACCCGCCCAGTTCTAATGAGTTTATAGAGCTAACAGAAGAATCAAATCAATTATTTAAAAACTAGCTTTCCACTATTTTTAAATTTTCAGGGATAAAAAGTATCTCCAGTTATCTCTGTGCAAAAAATCACGCCGTCCGTTGCTCCGTTTTGATGTGAAAGAAAGACAAACAAACAAACAAACAAACAAACACGCTTTTTCATTTATTAATATTAGTAAGCATTGGATTGTCACCTACCCTGCCGACAGTAGTGGTTCAGCTTCAATAACAGCTGGTTCAACATTCAATTTACCAGTAGCTTTGCTTTGATCACATGGTTCAATTTTCACTGTTAAACCCAATTTTTTACCGACAGGATTTACGATGGCCTGAAAAAAATTGACAAATTCATTACATTAGCAATACATATTTGCTAATGAGGTGTAACATATTAGTCCGAGCTGTGCTATAGCATAAATTTGTAAGGAGTAATTTCGTGAGACTAAAATGTGTAACCGGAAGTAAAGAAATTTAAAAACGCTTAGAGACTTTTCCATCTAAATATACCTCAACAGAACTGGCCGCTCGTTAGGTATAGCCTCACAAACTACAATCGGCTAAAAGAAGGAGATTTAGTCTTCCGCTGGGTACCCTGGTTTCGGGAGCTGTAATTTAGGTTCTGGCTCTTTTAAGGGTTCCGAACATCTTTGAAGAAAAAAACGGAAATATTTATAGCACAGCTTATTTTCTCAGACTCTACTAAACGAAAAATTTTGAAACTTGGTACATATATAGAGTTTCATGACACAATCACGGACGTATTATAGCGTAAATAATCGAATTTCGATTTTGGGGGAAACATTAAAATGTAAGAAAAATTTTTTTTTCAAGTGCATCATTGCATATGACATCAAATGAAAGGGGTTATAAGGAATAATTTTTTTTATAATTGCAAATTTTCTTATAGTTTACAGGAAAGCCTAAAAGAAAATGTTTTCGTAAAGTTCTGACCAAAAAAATGGTACGGTGCAGTTCAATAGTTATAATAAAAAATAATTTTGAAGCAGGGTGGATAGAATTCCGTACCAATCTTCAGTACATCTGTCTCAAATTCAGACGTTTTAGTTTTATGTATGTACTAACTTTTCCCATTAAGATTAGACTATAAAATCTTGAGTTACGAGGGAACAAATAGGCAGAAAGTTTTTAAACAATTAATATAATTAAGCAAGGATAGGGTTACCTTCTCAGTTGTTCCTTCACAGTCCATTCTTTCAGGAGTGACTTCTCTCTCTGTCTCTTCATGATCGTCACTGAAAATATCACAACCATGAATTATTTTACTGCTTGAAATAGTGTTTAAAATCAAGAGATGCCGCTGTCGTCGTGGCGTCCTTAAAAATATTTTTAAACCGTAAATTGCAACTCCAGCAAATCACTCAGGATTTCAACAAGGAAACGAAATAGACATTATTACTGCTTCAATAAACAAGTACATATATGAGACTGGCTGAGTTGTCACTTTGCCAGTAATATTGGTTGGAAGTATAGTGTTTCTAAAAATAATATGACTATGAAAACTCCTAAGGACATGACTTAATGTAACAAACGTAATTTTCGACAGTATAGAAATAAAGTGATTTAGTATGAATTTACTGTTTTCTGTTTAAATCCATTTGTGGCCATATTAAAATACTTTTTTAATCTGTTTATTTTGAATTTAGGGATAAACAGATATGGAAAAAGTGGCATTCGTGTGTCTCCTTATATAAGAGAGGCTTTTACATCTAAATATACCTCAACAGAACTGGCCACTCGTCCGCTTGGTACCCTGGCAAACCGTGAAGATATATAAAACAAGAGAATTGAACCAAAAATAGTCACCAACCAGTTTAGTTGTTCAGCTTCAATGACAGCTGGTCCAATATTCAATTTATCAGTAGGTGTCCTATCTTCACTAGGTTCATTTTTCACTTGTGTAGATGCTAATTTGTTACCGACTGCTTCTTCGGTAGGCTGAAAAAATAAGATACTTGAATAGTTTCCAATTTTAGAAACTAGGCTTTATTCTCCAAATATGTTTATACAATATAAGGTATTTGTTACGACACAATCAGCGTTTTCTAAACCTAAATTTAGAATTTTCTCACAGTACTTTATTTGACATATTGCTCAGAGGTAAGTCCACGGACCCCAGTTTAGGAAACGATAAAGTAGATCGAGGGAAAACATAGAAAGACTGCATTTTACATCCATCAAGGATTCAATAGAAATATCCCAATAAGAAATTTCCGAAAGGAATATCTATATATTTTCCCGAGATAAAAATTATATTTAGACATAGGGATTAGCCTATGTAGTGAGGCCTTCAATTATCTCTGTGCAAAAATTCACGTTGAGTTGTTGCTCTTTTTAAGGACAACAACATCAAAGAAACATCTATAATCTATCTATCATCACGCCTTTTATCCCAAGAGGGGTAGGCAGAGACAATCGAATTCCATTTGTTGCGATCCTGACATACCTCTTTCGCTTCTTTTATATTTATCATACATTTACATTTTAATATTTCTATCAATAAATACATTTTTTATATAAAAGTACACTTAGGTCGTCATCTGCCAGGATTTCTTGTTACTTCAGCCATATAGTCCTTTTTAGTCAATCTTTCATCCTTCATTCTTTCAATGTGTCCAAACCAGCGTACTTTTCTTCATTTTAGTCACAAAATCATCATCTTTCACTCCGCATTCTTCTCTAATGACATCATTCCGGATGCGGTTAATACGCTTTATGAAACATTTGCATTTATAATATAAACAGAATAGTTACCTCTTCAGGTGCTTTTTTTAAGTAAATAGTTTCAGTGGGTCTTGTTTTGTTATTCCGGACATCTATCTCTTCCTGATCGGCATCGTCGTCACTGAAAATAACAAAACTACAAATTATTACGCGTATTTAACATAATAATATAAAAGTCCAAGGTGGTTTATACCTGACGAGAAGAAATCAGTCATTGACGAGTGTCAATGAGTATTGTGGACTAAATCAAATTGACTAAAACTTGACAGATCTTCGAGGCAATTCATCGGCTAGTATCAAGCTTGCTCGCTCTCCTACTAGGATATTTATATGGCAGCAACCTTGTTTATCCCTCTCATCATGACAAACAATGCTCAATTGATCCAGAATTATATCGAATCAATGATGCTTCCATTGACTTTACTTTTAAAAACTTAAAAAAGCTGACATCTTGAAACTTAAGTGGCGAATCCCTGGTTGGCACAATATGGACAATATAGGTGCTTTTTCACACTTCGCTTGCCGGGCATGGTGCGGCGAGAATTTTTTTCGCTGAGCATATACGGCAATTTAACGTAATAAGCTTAAACTACAAAAAATGTGGTCAGAAAGTATTAAGTCAAGTAAGCGTATAACAACAACTTGATAGAAAATGTTGCTAGTTACGAATATAAGGAATTAAATTTAAATGGCGGATTTTCCATTCCCCTCTCGCTCACCTACTTAGTGTGTGAGCGAGATGCAAGCGAGAATCGCCATTTTCGATCCAATTCTTTATTTGGGCGGGTTGTTACTAATCATGGCCAATTCAGTCTATACCTGTATTAGTAGTTAGGTAAGGTTAGTTAATCCGAAAAAAAAAAAGATCCCCACTCTAGCGCTCAATCCGGCTCAAAGTATTTGGCGCGCTCTATACTGACCTTTGTTCATTCCGAGTGCAGTCACAATAACTCGCATCGCCAGCTGACACTTCAATTTGTTTAACCGGTTTTCTGTGAATTGGTATGGCTTTCTTTGCCGCATTTGGTGGCCTAAAAATTTTACCTTACATTTTTATACATAAAGAGACTAAGTGCAAATTCGTACATTATTCAAGATTCGTACGCCTCCTGGAACCGAGTTGCCAGCGCCAGGGGAACACAAGAGTTCCTCAATTAGCATAAAGGGGCTATTTTCAAATATTAATCTGGGATTATGTGTGGATAGATCTGGATGTGCATATTGAAGTTTGATCACGTGACAGATATCTTCATGTAACCATGACTGATCATTGCTTGGTGACGTCACATCCGTATAGCACCATAAAAAATAAAGAGAAGAGAAAGAGAAAGATATTTATTTGCAGAAAGCCTAGGCACTTTCACCAGATTCCTGGTATGCAAAATACAGTAAGTGGCACATTATTACTTCCATATTACATGACACCAATACATTATTATATTCTAAAGCACAAGCATAAACAACATACTATATTCTAATCTACGAGTAAGAAAATTCTAATATTTATTTGTCAAGTATTCTTTTACAGTGTAGAAACAATGTCCCACCAGCCATTCACGCAAAACTCGCTTGAACGTCATTATTTGTTCAATATTTTTAATGTCCTTTGGCAGTTTATTATAAAGCGTGACAGCCATTCCCATACAGTTCCTTGACACCTTCGCCGTTTTGAATAATGGGAGAAGATGATAAAGATGTCTCCTTGCCTCTCGCTCATATTATCTAATCATTCTATTGTGAGAGCGTGAGGCAAATAGATATTCAATCCCATTCTATATCAATATTTACTAGTATGAGACGTCTCAAATTAGTAATTGACAGCAATCACATAAAAGAGCAAAAATATTAAAATAATAAAAAAATAGTCAAAAATCCTATACAAATTTTACGTCATGTTATGGCGTCTCGTCGATGGGGAATCCAGTTGAATCCCGTCCGTGCTAGTTATATTAGTTAGGATTAGTCAGTGATTAATAGGTCGGCGGAAACAACTTATATACCGATTAATTGGCATATTGTCTGTGACGTCTATAATACATGACATTGGCGGTATCATCACTATCGTCAAAACCCACGGATGGAGCCATAGTAAAAAAAATTGAATAGAATAGAAAATATCCTATAGTTATAGTACATTACAAAGCCGAAAATACCAAGTAAATTAACAAATATTTTAGTAAATATTTTACACTTTCACAGACTTTTCTAGAATCATACTGGTTTCTTACCGAGTTTTATGTCTATGTGGGAATAGAGAGAAAAAATATTCAGCCGTACTAGGATATCCCTTTAAACATGGAAGTACCTCGCAGCAGATATTGCACGCCTTGTCGTCCTTCTGTTCGAGAGCATCCACTAACATCCTACATATATACTGTCGATGTTTTGCATTAGCTATTTCTTTCTGAAAAATAAATATTTAATTAATTAAAACTTCGTTAATCTGGTGCTGGAAACGCCGCCGTCTGGATTATATCTGACCCCTTTAAACATGCCAACATAAGATGTTTTATCATATAATATCTTTTTTATATATATATATATATATTTTTCTACCTTTATTTATACCGATGATATTTCTGTTCTTCTTTCTTAACGGATTGCCTTACAGCTCCCGAAACCGTGTTACGGTCCCTGGTATTTGTGAGGCTATACCTAACGAGTGGCTAGTTCTGTTGAGGTATATTTAGATGAAAAAGCTTCTAAGTGTCGTTTGTCGGATTATGTACATAAGTTTTTAATTAAAAAACCCATTGGTACATGGCCAGGATCCGGGATCGAACCCGTGGTCTGCCTAGTTAATACCAGACGTCTTAACCACTCGGCCACCGACGCACCCTTATTATATTATAATTATTTGTTAAGTAGAAGTATTCCAACGGCTGGACTACTGGAAGTGTCGTATTGTGTATTATTGAATAATAGTTATTTATGCAACTGTTACATAATAAAGGTTATTAAATAAAACACAAGAGTTGGTCGGCTTACACATACATTGTTTTATAAACCCATAATGAAATTGGCTCACCTGATTTTTTTTATTGGTTATATAGCCTATCTATAACATTCCTCAATAAACGGGCTATTTAACAAAACATATACTTAGTCAGGTCATAAGTTCTGTCACATGTTTAATATGAAATAATTGAGACATGTTTATTATTGATGTAAACATTTATACACCAAAATGAACTTAATAAAACACAGATTCTTATGCTAATAAAGTTTATTCAAAATATCCCCCGCGATTTTGAATACAGGCCTTCAACTTGCTGGTCAGTCGTCTATCGCAGTACGAACGAGGTCCATGTCAATTTCGGCGGCTGCCTTAATCAAGGATGCCTTGAGTGACTCCAAATCAGGATGACGCGTTGAGCAGGCCTTTTCCTCCAAGTGTTGCCATATCTTGTAATCTAACGGACTCAAATCTGGACTGGAGGAGGGCCACGCACCGCCAGCCAGTCTTGAGTGCTTTTCGCTCTATGAGCTGGCGCAGAATCTTGTTGGAATACCCAGCGCCTGTTATTGAACATGGTATGAGAAACAGGTTCCACAAGGTTCGTAAGGACTGTATTTTGATACACAACTGCATTTGTTTTTACGCCTTTCACACAAAAATGTACAGCAGTTAAGCCCCAATAAGAGACTCCTAACCAAACCATGAGTGAGGATGGAAAATGGCCTCGTTGGACACGCGGAACAGGGTTGCTCGCTTCTTCACTGCTGTGTGCGTACACCTTATCATTTTGTTTGTTGTAGCTCTCTTCCACATTAAAAAAAATTTCATCCGTAAAAAGAATTTCCCGATGCTTGTTGCCCGCGTACCGGTTCAACAAAGCGCGACATCTCTTCAACCTCAGGTCCATTAAACGAGCTTTCAAACGATGTCCTGTTTTTCTTCGATATACCCGAAGCCCTAAGTCTTCATTTAACACCCTTTTCACCGTGGTTCTGCTTAAACCCATCTAAAGGGCCAAACGTTTTTGGTTACGTATGGGATTTCATTGAATTCGCGCCGTCACAGCTTTTATTACTGCTAGAGTCCTAACAGAGCGAGGGCGACCACTTCTTGACCTGTCATCTACACTAGTCTTCATTGTATCGTTTGATGGTACGATAAACAAATCTTTTGGTTATATTCAAATTTTTTCAATATGTCAAAAATCTGAATTGGCGCGTAACCGCAACGATGCAACGCAATAACCTCAACACGGTCTTCTTTAAGTGTCCACTACATATTTAAAAACGAGTAAATATCTAAAAAGTACACATTTTTATATTAATGAAAAATTCTAAATTCGAATTCAATAAACATTTTTGTGGCCAGCATTTTAAATTGAAAAGTTTTTATTGTGTGACAGAACTTATGACCAGACTATGTATTTTTTAATCGTATATTATACATACATACCTCAAGTTTTAACAAAAATTTGTCCATGTGCACAACAATGAAATAATCCGAAAATCTCAAGATTTCATCTGCCTGGTCGCCAGTGAGAAAAGCCAAAAACTCTTTGAACAGATCCGGTTCATCCTTCAGCAGTTGCTTCTCCATGTCCGTACCCAATGTTACAGGATTGCATCCGACGTAATAATTGGATAATAAGGTGTGGACGCGTTTTGATAACATTCTGTTCTTTGAGATGGTCATTGTACTCCACAGCTTGAATTGATACTTCAATACGAATGCTGTAAAACATTATCACTACATAATACATAATAATCTTGATGGATATATTTTAAACAAAAAATAATCATCTTTTCAATATTTCTAAAACCTACCCTAATACTTTTTTTCATTCTTTACGGGTTGCCTTGCAGCTCCCGAACCGTGTTACGGTTCTATGGTACTGTAAAGAGGTTGCTTGCCTTAGGTTAGAAAATAAGTAAACTCCTTTATAAATTCAAATATATGAATATGATATTAAGAAAACAAATAAGACAGAGACAGTTCGTGTTTTGGTCGAGATAGACAGACATGCAATCTCTATTAGAAAATTAAATATGTTATATAATATATAAATAAACATGAAGAAAATACAATAAATAACGATTATGAAATATCCTGTGTATTATTGAAGGCAAGATCCCGAGGACCGACGTTACAGTACCCAGCGGAAGACCAAATCTTCGTTTAGCCGATGGTATTTGTGAAGCTATACCTAACGAGTGGCCAGTTCTGGTGAGGTATATTTAGATGGAAAGTCTCCAAGTGTGGTTTGGCCGCTGGTTCATGGCCGGGATTCAGGCAGACCACGGCGGCATACTTAAAACTAATTAATATCATAAATATTCTATATCAAAAACGGATAGACGTGATTTTTTGGGCAGAGACAGTTTGCCGAAGAGTACGCTACTTTCATCCCGGAAATCCTTCGGGATAAACTCTTATTACACGAAACGATACCGCTTTCATTAAGTATGCTTTCATGAAATATATGAGATATTGCAGAGAATTAACAATGCATGTGTCCAGAAATTACGGAACTACCGAACGGATTTTGTTCCGGTTTTAGAGATTAGATAGATTCACGAATGCATCAAAAATCAATTAGTACGAAACCAGAGGAGTCGCTAGTATTATATAATTTTAAAAGAAGCATTTGCTCAAAGAACACTACAACAATATCACATTCAATATGGCATTTTTATAACATTATATAATAATATCATTATTATCGGTCTCCTGGACGCAAGAGGGTATAAGTTCTGTTATGTGTTGAATGTTTTATTTTATAAATAATTTATTCGTTTTAATTTATTAGGCAAAAGTTTGGCGAGGAAAAGCTGCATTATGATGTAAGTAATTTTTACTTACCTAAGTCTTCAGGATCTTCTTTTTCGCGATCACACAGGGTAACGCCACTCTGAAATATTATAACTAATGAGAAGAGATGATACAAAAGTCCGTCTGGGATTTCAGAAAATTATAAATCTCTCTAAAAATGTTCGAAGCCGAAGCCGATCACAACTCAAATAAATAAAAATTATAAGACTGTCAGTACGGACGGTAGAAAAAATCATATCCCATGTGTTGAGAAAGTTTTTGATGCTTGAATGTGAGCATGCGCGTGTATTTATTTGTACAAGCATGGTTTTTGGGCTTCACTTCTATCGACCGTCGTGATCTGTCTATCTTTCGGTTGTCAGAGTCGCAAGTAACAAAATAAACCTTACCGTCTTCATACTTCTGCCTGCCTTCGAATACAAGCACGTCCAATTCGCACCTGAAGCATTTTTGAAATTATTCAATAGAATCTTCAACTTATTTGTAATTTTCGGATACTCTCGGCTTGTACAGGGGCAACTCTTCGTATAGAGGGCACCTTTAAAGAAGTCTGTCATTTTTGTTTGCGTATGCACGCGAAAACTTCTCAGTATCTTACAACACTTGCAATGCTCCACAGCCCGAACGGAGCTTCTAATCTCTCTTTCGTTCAAACGTTTTAACACCACTTTTGGAATGTTTTTTTTCTTTTTTGGCGGTTTTCGAGTTTCACTAGTAGTATTTTCTGCGTTAATTTCGACAACTTTTTGTGGAACCACAACCGGATCGTCGATTTTATCATTAATTTGTACATTTGATGACGTTACAGGCACTAATACAGAGTCT
Organism: Nemapogon koenigi; assembly: GCA_963924495.1. NCBI lineage: Eukaryota > Metazoa > Arthropoda > Insecta > Lepidoptera > Tineidae > Nemapogon > Nemapogon koenigi. The sequence goes on from OZ004646.1 coordinate 8,762,160, forward strand.
GTGGTTTTGGTTGAATCCTGAACTAAACTGACAGGCATAAGATAGGCCCCATTTGCAGTTTCGACTAAATTATAGACTGTGGGTGTTTGTGGATTCATAAAATTTGTTGTGTCGACTGGCGTTGTTGTACTGATATTAGTTGCGCCATTTTGAGGTTCCATTTGAATTGTAATAACAGGAGACCCGTCCGTGGTTATTATAGTATTAGTTGTTAGAACGGTGGCGTCTTCTTTGTCGTGTAAATATCTGTTTTTGATGATAGTTTTTGTGAACGATAACGGTAGAGGGTTTTTCAGAGGCGCTTCGACTGCCTTCCCGAATTCCACCTCGATACCTTGCGGCTTGACGCCCGTTATTTTCTTGCGTCGCTTTACAAATTTCTGAAATAAAAATGAAGGTAGCCTTAGATTGTTGTAGATATTTGATGACGATGGAATTGTACACACTTGGAATACAAATGTTCTATTTTATTGACAGAAAATTTTCAGACATACCAGTCCCCTGTCATATTACTAATCTGTGGACGATTACCAACACGTTTTTGTTAGCAACAGAGATACGGAACAGGGTGGCAGAATGTTCAAAACGGGTTTGTAATCATTTTGAATATACTATACAGTCCCTTTAAAAAATATAGATTAATTATAGCAAAGTTTGTGTGAATTATCTTAAAATCATCGGCAACACTATTTTATATATTTCCCGTGTCACTGCCTTGGCCATTCACGGGTTGCCATATGGATCATGGAACCGTGTTACAATCGGCCATACAATCCAGCGGAAGACTAGTCTCCCTCTTTTATCCGATGGTATTTGTGAGGCTATACCTAACGAGTGGCCAGTTCTATTGAGGTATATTTAGATAGAAAAGTCCTTAGTATAATTTTCCGGTATATTGATTGAATAGCTGCAGTAGGATTCGAACCAAGTATGTACTGCTGTGCGCGCCACACTCTTTACCACTCAGCCACCGAAATGTAATCCTAACTAATATTGTAAATGCGATAGTGGGTTTGTTTATATGTCCTTCTTTTACGTCAAAACAGAGCAACGGATTGACGTAATTTTTTTTGCACAGAGATAACTGGAGAGCTGTAGAGTGACATAAGCTACTTTTTAATTTCTTATGTCATATTTAAAAACCTAGTAGACTAATAATAATGTATTACCTCGGCCCTAACGCTGTTTTCACTTAAAAACCGAACCCATAATAGCGGCATTTCATGTTCTGGCTGTTCGTATAGGGTGATACTCGGGTTGTATGGCAACAGGACGTGCTTCACCGGTATTATCTCGCGTTTGCTAAGAAATAGCTGTAAAAAATAAATAAACTATTGAAGGGAAAAAGATAAGAAATTGCTATATAACATTTTAAAATCAATTAATTTAAAATCCTGCTCAATAAGAGCTATCATTTATGAAATAAATACCATATCCACATTTTGTAGCTGCTTGTTCCGTGTAACATGGTACAAACAAAGTTTTAAAGATTTAATTTAATAGTGGTCCTTACACTATAGTTATAATATTTGTATAGTGTAAATATATAAATATTTGTTAAGTTTTCGTTACGTGTGTTATGTTTATAATTCCACTTTGTAAATATTTCATTGTTTTGCATGTTTTGATTTTTTGTTTTTGATTTTTATGAGAAGTTTTGTATTGTAATTTGTTTTAAGTAGGTATACCTAAACTATGTATGCAATGCCGTAGGTCCTCAGTGACAGGCTATGCCTAGTGTAAGGACCACTTTAAATGGTTGGTATAGGTGTTTGTACTTTTTGTAAAAAAATTTTGATAATTTTGAAGATGTGATGTGATAAAATAAGTGACTAGCCATATTATAGTTTTATGATTTGTAAATAAATATAATTGTTTATTGCTAAACATATAACAATACAACAATATTTATTTATCGTATAACTCCCAATAGATAGCGAGCGCTAGTTTCGCATTTATTGTTTTTTTTACATCTTATGCAAAATTCAATGTTACTAACTAAATAAAACGACTAACGTCACGATTAAAACAATATGGCAATTATATACTTGTATGCCAATACTTAGCTTCTTTTTTTTTTCACGGGTTGCCTTACAACTCCCAAAACCGTCTTATCGGTCCCAGGGTACCCACTAATATCTATTGGGAGCAAATATAATAAAAACCGTCAAAAATAACAATAAATTTGCCAACCGAAATAGCGCTTAGGCGTTTCCCCTTAACAAATATCCTCGCCTTAACACGAATCGCAACAAACTCACCAATATAGGATTGTCCGGCCTGCTATGTTTGCGGAGATGTGATATATGCCCTGAGAGCATCCTGGGCGGCATCCACGGGAACATGTACTTGGTGACCAGCTCGAGAGCGTGCGACATGCCCCATCTGGAGCTCTGGTTCTCCTTCGCCGGCGGCTTGTACAACTGGGGATTGTTCTCGACATATTCCCAAAACTCGTCCAGCCCTATCGCGATAAGCCTGCAAGATCGCTTGCATTACAATTTATAATCCGCGCCAAAAGAACCTTTATACGAAACCGGAAAAATAAAACCATGGTTCTAGAGATATAAATAATGGGCACAATATTGGTTTACAACCATTTGAATAGCTACATAAATACGCTTATCTACATACAGATATATGCATATAATTTTATTCTACACAATTCTTTCCTACATAATTTTGTTATATCTCTGACGCATTAGACATACCCCATGAAAGGGGGACTTTGTTTTATAGAATATAGTGAATATATTCATGTTAATACAGCGGACTGTTTTTGTAGTTAATTTAATTATACACACATGTTTCAGTTTATGACAATATAAATATAGATTGTTCTTACTCGTCCTCCGAAAGTAAATAGCTGTGCCTGCGCGTTGTCTCAGCTCTATAAGGTGTTGGCGGCAACAAGTAAGGGTAGAGGAACACGGAACTATTGGCTATCACTTGCAGAAACGTAGCGTGGAATTGTCCCAAGTACAGTGTGTTCTGGGACATTCTTCGGATACTGCAATAAAGAAAATCATACTATTATAAAATTCTCGCTTTCTGCCCCCTTTATGAAATGTGACATAAGAATGTATCCAGGGATAAAGAGTAGCATATTGTCACTCTCTGGGCCTCCAACTATCTATGTGCAACGTCAAATCACGTCTTGCTCTGTTTTGACGTGACAGAAAGACAAACAAACACACTTTCGCATTTATAATATTGTAGGTAGGAATTTAGTTATAAAGCTATAGTACCGAAAGGTACAACAAGAAAAGGACGACCAAGACGAACTTTCATTGATCAAATATCTGATGTCCTCAAAAAAGGTCAAATAGGTAGTACTAAAAATAGACGTGCATGTATGAAACGATGTATGGATGTAGATGAAGCAAGAGAAGTATGCAAAGATCGAAGTATAGCGCTCCATACTCTCTGCCTACCCCTTTGGGAAACAGGCGTGAAGGTATGTATGTGTATGCGAGAGGATATCTTTGGTGTCTGCGTACCCTAAAGTAATTAGAGTAAATATGTAGTCTATTTTTTGAGACTTGTCTTATTTGGTAAACAAAACAATTTTTTGGTAATTTTAAATGACAAATTATTTATGCAAAGTTTGTTTACAGACTAGAAAAACGGACCTTCTTTCAGTAATCTATAGTAATATTATAAAGAGGTAAAGTTTGTATGTATGGACTTTGGATGTAAGAGGTAATCTTTCAAACTAAACTGATTCTAAAAATTCTTTCACTATCAGGAAGCTACATTATCCCTGAGTGACATAGGCTATATTTTATTTTGTTCAAAAATATCCACGGGCAGTGCCGGGGGTTAAAGCTAGTTTAAAAAAGGTATAACGCACTATAGTCTAAATGAAAGATACTAACCATTTTTTAAGTTCATCATTTAGGTACCTGAAAATTAATACATAGTTTAAATTAGTATTTGTGACCAACGCCTGAAATTTTGTATAAAATACTCAATGAATATTTGTATTTTTTTAATTAATTAACTAAGTTAATGAAGGATCATAATGATTAAAACTGTTATTACGAGTTATTATAATCAAAATGCATCTGTTTTGAATCCCACAACAGCCATGTACCCAATGAGTCTTTTTAATGAATACATAATCCGACAAACCACACTTTTCCATCGAAATATACCTGAACAGAACTGGCCACTCGTTAGGTATAGCCTCACAAATACCATCGGCTAAAAGTGGGAGACTCTGCCTTCAGCTGGGTACCCTGGGACCGATAACATTTGAAATATTTACAAGTTCGGTGCTGTAAGGCAACCCGTGAAGAAAATAGAAGTTTTAGTGAATCAAGTCGAGATATCATTCATGGCGTATGTGACGTAGAATGATCTACACAAAAGTCAGTTTCCATTATCTATCTTTAATAGATAATTACATAGTAATAAGCGATGTTTTTATTTAAAAATTGGCTAAAATAAAAAATATATTTTTTTTGTATTTCTTTTGATATGTGACATGATGCACATGAAACAAAATTTTGTATTACATAGATACCTATATTATTTTTTTAATTAAAATAGAAATATAATATAAATAGAAATTCGGTTATTTACGCAATACGTCCGTGATTGGGTCATCAAACTCTACATTTGTACCAAATTTCGACTTTTATCATTCAGTAGATTCGAATATAAATGACAGACAGACATAAGAGTATAAGAGTGATGGTTCTGTTTTTTCATCGGATGCGCGGAACCCTAAAAATGACGTATTGTGTGAGCACTTGAGCAGGTATTCAAATTATTGTAAGCCGCTGCCGGATCGCTAGTTTGTATTACCTACATAAAACACTTACTCAATCATTTCCCTATTTTCTGGGGTATCCTTTGAAAGTGTTTCTTTCCAAGTAGTTAATAATTCTTGAGCCGGTATCAAATTGCACACATTAGCCACTGAATTTGGATTGACTTTTAATACGTCGTACAGCGCTTGCTATAAAAAGAATTTGTTTAAAATATTATATACAGTTATAATTTGGTAAGCAAACTTTGCATGTCTTTATATTGTAATTTTTTTAAATAACTGTTTCTTTATTCTTGCAGAAGGTAGTCGATAGCCTAATTGGTAGCACGGTGGACTTGAAACCGGAGGTCCCGGGTTCGAATCCTACCCCCTGCCAAAATGCTAAGCACCAACTTTATTTAAGAATATGTGCTTAATCGACTCCTTGAGCACCATTAAAAATGGTGCACTAGAGGGAGACCATGATCCAGCAGTGGATCTTAAAAGGTTGATGATGATGATGATTCTTGCAGAACAAATGTAAAATAGATTAAAAATGCTAATTAACATGTAAAACAGTTAATATAACGTCTTTTAAGAATTTTAAATACCAACTTATTAAAAAAAGACATGCAAAGTTTGTTTACCAAATCAGACAGGACTAGAAAAATGGACCTTGTATATTATATGTAGAATCAAGTAGAAAGTTTGTATTAGTGGAACCATGTATGGGAGATTCTAAACAAAGATAGTGCGAGGTGTTTGCTAAAATGGCTAAAGAGAGTTCTTCAATTCAAGTTATAATAAAATAACTCGACAGTGTCAGTCATATTCATAAAGTGGTTTTCTCATTTCTATAGTCCATCCATCTACACTAACATTATAAAGAGATAAAGTTTGGATGTAGGGGGTAATATCTCAAACTACTGATCCAATTCTGAAAATTCTTTCACTAATAGAAAGCTATATTATCCCTGAGTGCGCTTTATTTTATTTTATTCAAAAATATCGACGGGCGGAAAGCTATTTCCATATATATTGTTTTTTAATCACTCACAACCGCAGGAGGAGAAGGGAATGATAATATTGTGTGAGGGTTATTATGATTCCGTGAATTTTTTTAAACATTTTTCTCTACCCCCTATGATTTATTATAGATGACGAAATTTATAACATGTAACATGAAAAAGTCTTTGGAATTATAAATGCGAAAGTGTGTTTGTTTGTTTCTCATGCTTTTACGTCAAAATGGAGCAACGGATCGACGTCATTTTATTTAGATAGTTGAGGTGACATAGGCTACTTTTTATCCCGAAAATCGTTCAGGATCAAATCTTGTCACTTCCACGAGCGATAAAGAACATATTTAAGAAATAACTTGGGTAGATGAAATAATGAAAACTGCAAGAGATAGGTGGGAGGAAGTGGCAAGAGATTAGGAAATAATGGAACAAGATGGAGGAGACTTACTGCCTTATGCTGACTATAATATTTAATAATTTACTGTAAATATTAATGAAAATGGCAAAAATTTCAAGTATTAGAATAAGTAAGCATATTTATATATTATTTTTCAAAGGTGTTTTTTGGTCGGTATCAAATATCTCCCTTAATACGCCATTTTGAAGATTATGTTTCCCTCTAATGACGAAAAATAAACAAATAAATCAAAATTCAATGTTTGTTTTAAAATTAGAATAAAATATTTATTTTGTAAAAGACGCCATCTATTGAACTATGACAACAATATTGACACCAGTAACGGTGCGAAGTATTTGCACGGGTCACCTAGTATATATATATAATAATAACACTCACGACAAATCCTTTAAAAGTGGGTGCAAAGTTCCAATGTTTTGGGTGTACATAGAGTTGCATAAAACTGGAGCTCGCCAACTGAATATGTTGTCTAAGTTGTTGTTGCAAGACTAATATTTGTTCAGGTAAAATCTGGAAAATTATTAAAGGTAATAATTATTGTTATTATAAGAAAATCTGCCAAGTGCGAGTCGGACTCGCGCACTCAGGGTTCCGTACCACCTTCGAGGTTTCCGTTAATCAAGGTCATTAGGCCATATTTTAATCTTCATAATTTTAGGCTCAGTAATATCGGAGATAAGGAGGGAGTGCTCGATATTTATATATTTTCTTTAATATATTTTAAATTATGCATATTTCTTATAACGAACCCTTTAATTTGATACGTCACAAGATGCACTTGAATTTTTTTTCTAATTTGCCTCTGTGGCGGCTCATCGATAACTACAATATCAACACTGTGAAACCTGTATCGCGCTTCTGAAAATATTTAATTGATTGACATACTATTACATAGTTTCCAGCGACACGCGTTGTATTCCTTTTTACTTTGAGTCGTTGGATTATTGTGTATAGCCATTGCTATATTGGTGAGGGGTCACACATTGAGGAGTATTCCCTTTTACTCCGAGTCGTTAGTGTTTTGTATTGCCATTTTTATATCTCACAAATCTAATACATTCGGAGAGAATAGGCTGCGGCCTTTTTCATTAGATGTACGGATTCCTGAAAAGCAGTGACGAGAGTTGGATACAAACTAAGGGTTCCTTAGAGTCCGTCGGCACGATGATCTCCACGTATTCACTCTGCGCTGCCTTCTCTATTATTTCTTGCAGGAGCAACGGCGGTTCGTGACTCGTTGCTGCAGGTACGGCTGTAACTACTGTTTCATGTGATCTGTAACATGAGAAATTGTGCCGTGACGGATTGACAATTTGAAAGGAAATAATTATGAAGACAAACCACTTTTCCATAGCTCGATGGAAATAAGAGTATTTTCATACCTAAACTAATATTACATATATCTGGAAATACAGACCCGATTTTTATCTACACTAATATGTAACAAGAGGTTTTGTAAGTTTGTATGTAGCGCACAATCTCTCAAACTACTGAACCGATTCTAAAAATTCTTTCACGAATAAAAAGCTACGATATTCCTGAGTAATATAGGATATATTTTATTTTGTTCCACAATAACGACGGGCGAAGCCGGGGCGGAAAGCCAGGAATAATAGTTATTTATTATTATGCTAATATTATAAAATGTCACTTTCCTGCTCTCTAGATTTATCTGTACAATAAGCAGTTTCGGAGCCAGAATAGACAACTGGCCCGCGTGAAAACAGTTTTTTTTACCTATCACTCCCTGAAGTCCTCTACCTACCAGCGAAAATCACGTCAAAGACGGTTCAGCCGTTTCGAAGATTAGCCGGGACAAACATACAAAAAAATCGGATCGTTGTGTGTTGGTAATGTAGTATAAATGACTGAGCTTAAAAAAAGCAGTTATTTCGAAATCACAGACAGACACTTCAATCTCTATACATATATCTCGACCTGAGACGCATAAGGTCTGATGTGTGTTTTTGAAAGTTTATAGGAGAGCCAAAAGAAAATCTTTGATAATTTTTTATTAAAATCATCGTTTATTTTACATGAGGCTAATAAAATGGTTTTCAATTATAGTAGTTTTATACCTTTGTGTTAGTACAATATTAGAACTAGCAAGTAATATTAATAAATTAACATTTATAATAAAATAACTTAATAAAACTATATTTTGATTGACATCCGACCTTATGCTTGTACAGTATTATATAAATCCGATTTTATGTCTGTACTTTTTTTTGTTAATTAGAAATTTAGCTAAGGCTGATTTTGTGATAAGTCTTCGTGATCGACTACCTAACTTGAGAAATGGTGGACTCTCCATACAAACGGCTTTACCCTATTTCATCTCCTTTATGTTTTATTTTTGCGACAAAAGATAAGGCAGTCTTTGTCATTCAATGTGAACTTCAAGGTATCTTTATACCAAAATTAATTTAAATTGGTTTAGCGGCTAAAATGTAACAAACAGACAGGGTTATGTTTCACATTTATAATATTTTTCAGTATTGATGAGCATCCTTCTTCTTCTTCCGACCATATGCGTCTCAAGTCGAGATATTATTACCCAAAGGTGTCTCCCTTAATACTGTATCAAAGTTAATGTTTGGTACGCCATTTGGAAATGACGAATAATATACAACTAATCATAATTAAATGTTACTTTTAAAATTTGACTAATTTAAATATATTTTTTGACGATTATGTATGAAAGGTATGATGATTATAAAACAAGCGAAAAAAACAAATGTCATTCGATAGATATATATTTTGTAAAAGACGCCACCTGTTGGAGATCAGTTGAACTAGCTAGTATAGAAGTATAGATATAGATCAATTAAGACAACAAAACTAGACTTACACTGTCTCTTGAGTCTCCTGAATAACATGATTTTCCAATGTCGTCAACACGGTTGGCCCATTTTCCACTACATTTTCCTGTAGCATTTCTACTTTCGTAACTGGTTGAGAATTTATGACTATATCGTCTTCCTCGCACGCAGGCTCTTGTTTGCCGTTCCATGTGTAATTCGAGAAAACGTGTATACTGGATTCACCTCCATTTGCCACAATTTCGTCCTGCCCTGTGGTGTTTTCTGGGAAATTTTCATTTTTGCAAGTAATTGGCAAGTGGCCAGAGCTGTTGAGGATTTTTTCAGCCACACTGTCGTCTATGGTTCCATCCGGCATCACGTGAAACAGTTCCGTGACAAGATCTGACAGTTCCTTCTTTGATATTTTTATTAGCGTGTTGTCCGCTAGCTCTTCGTCGTCCTTGCCTAAAAAATAAATTATTCTTAGTCAGGTATGTGCTATCAATTTTAAATCTATCATCACGCCTTTTATCCCAAGAGCGGTAGGCAGAGACAATCGAATGCCATTTGTTACGATCCTCTTTCGCTTCTTTTATATTCATCATACCTTTCATACATGCACGTTACTACCGATCAATATATTTTGTATACTTGTTGTTGAACAAACGGGTGTTAGAACATTTTTTTTCTTTCTTCACGAGGTGCCTTAGCTCCCGAAACCGTATTACGGTTCCAGGGTACCCAGCGGAAAATCAAGTCTCCCTCGTTTAGCCGATGGTATTTGTGAGGCTATACCTAACGAGTGACCAGTTCTGTTGAGGTATTTTGGCGTCAAAAGTCAGACTACATAGTTTTCAGGTGTAGTTTTGGTAAGGGGATGTGTTAATACGAATTCCATTAATTTGTATATAAAAAAATTAATAGATAGATAGTATACCCGCGTCAGGATCCGCCGCCACATTATACTCCGGGTCAGCTTCATCGTCGTCCTCAGTCTTGAATGACACTCCGGGATTGAGACATTCACTTAGGAACTGACTCCACAGATCATCCACATCATTGACGGGCAAGTCATCTGGGGGTTACCGTAAATTTTACGTAAATTTCAATCCTGATCCTAAAATCCCAAGTTTAATGCGATGGCGACAGTAGCGTCAGTTTTATTGTAATTGAATTGTGTTTAAGAGTTCTCTTGGTCACGTAACCAACTAAAAAACGCACGTGTTCGAAAATTATGTATCTCTTTCACCCAATATCTGAGCGAAAGAAATAAATAGAGAAAGAAAATTAAAATCGGTACAATAAAATACACAAAACGGACTTCAGCAATTCAAGTATTGTACAAAAAATATTAGAAATAGCAAGTTCTAGTTAATGGATCCATAAAGTATGTGAAATTATTTTTACTCAATATGTAAAAAAATATACATTAAGAGAACTCGAGCCGCAAAGTCGGTTGAAAATATGAGTGAAATTGATGAATTTCAGGGCTTCATGAAACCTAGGTGTAGCTGATATTGACATATTTTTTTGATATTGAGTATAGATAATTTTATATACTTTAAGGATTCATTAACTAGAACTTGCTATTTTCAATAAGTTTTGTACAATACTTCAATTGTTGAAGTCCGTTTTTGTATGGGACAAAAGTTATGAGGCGTCTCCTTAAATAAGTTGTTACATATGCTACATAGAATTATCATTGGTGTCGTCATCACAACGAAATTAAATTCAGGATTTTAGGTACCTATTTGAAATGAAATGAAAAGTAAGCTTACCTGGTGGAACAAACGATTCCTCTATATGTTCTATGGGCGTGGCTGATAGACTCAACTTGGAGCGTGTCCTTTGGGCCATAGGAGCCTCCTCCTCGTCATTCAGTAAGCGTCTTTTTGCAGGAGTTGTGATATCCTATAAGGCAAGAGATAATATGATGTCTAAATGTACAAAACCGTCGTGTTGCTGGCTGACTGACAATCAACGAACAGGCTAAACCAATGAAGATGGAAATATGAAAATTGGAATGTAGAGGTGCACTAAGAAAGAGCTAAGGGGGAGAAAGAGGGTGTGAACTTTTTTATTGAAAATCGTATTCCCTGCATGTATATATCAACTTGAAACTTGGTAAAATACTATTCAAAACAAATAATGAAACATGTGCTTTAGGATTTTTTAAAACAACCTTTAACGAGGGGTGCAACGGGGTGCTGAAGTTTGTATGGGGAAAGATTTTGTTTTGATCGGATCTACTTACTTGAAACTTAATTAGAGGACATAGGAGGTAACCTAAAAAAGGGTTTTTTTTTAAAAACAACCCTTAAGGAGGGTGCAAGGGGGTGTTACATTGTGTATGGGGAAAATGTTTCACATTTCAAAACATTTTCATGGAGGACCCATACATTTTCACATTCACATTTCACATTTATGTATGTGTATTTCAACATTACACATACATAAAAAATTAAATTAAGGGAAAACTCTTTGCGTATTTACATAAATTACGTCACTATTCCTGATACAACGCGTACGAAGTCGCGGGTAACTGCTAGTCACAGTATAAAGATAATGGACTTTTAATTTTTAACAACTCGTTTTTATTGTAATATAAAAAAAACAGTCGGTTTAACTGTAACCACATACAAGTAAAACATGTAAGTGTGAGTATAAGTAGGTATATTCTGACACACATATCACTTTTGGTGATTATGCCCATATACCTTTTTAGTCAGATGGTTTAGGAGGTCTATGGCCTAATTGGTAGAGCATTGTATTGAAACCGTAAGGTCCCGGGTTCAATTCCGACTCGTTCCAAAAATGCTAAGCACAAAAAATTTTCTTTACATCTAAATTTATATAGATATTTTAAGTCTATTAAGAAGTGACACATTTAGGTTCATTAAGTGCAACAACAGGCTTGCCACCTGTTCTGTTCAATAAGGACAACTGGTAACCTTTACCTGATGCTCCTGCATCATCTGGAAGATACAAGATACCCAACTTCTCACCAACTCGGGCTTTTTTTTTAATATTATTAATTATATTTGTCCTTTGGTATATATTTATTTAGGGAGAAGCGCTAGCATCCCGCGCCCCCACCTGGATCCGCCATTGGAAGAGCTTTTTCTCTTTCGAAGTTTAGACAAATTAAAAATATCCTACTTGTCCTGATAATGGTGCAGTTGGCTTACCGGAGGAACTTTGAAGGGTCCATCTTTGACCACTCCAGGACTTTCAATAACGTGGCTGTGGGGTGTTGCGGGAGTTCTAGGTAGAGAGTCTATGTCGCTACACGAATCTATGTTGTGCTCCTCATCACTCTGAAATTAAAAAAAAACATTCAATTTATTGATGTGAAACACATCTATTGGAGCGCCTTGGGGGTAAGACGGACTCGTATGCCGTGACGGAAAACGGCGTCATGCCCCCTCTCTCTACTCCCTTGTGTTTGCATGACGCGTATACTATAATTCAATTCAAATTCAAATTAAAAATACTTACTTGATTATCCTCATGTGGGGGCTCATATTCCTCATCAGATTCATCAGGCAGGTCCTGAGCAATAAGTGCCTCAACTTCTGGATGTGTTTTTACTGGGATTTTGTCTATAGGAGTCAGTTCAATGTTCCAAGCTGTAGATTGTGATGAGCCCTTCATCAATTCTCTGAAAATGTAAACAACAAGGTATTTTTTTTAAGGGAGGGTTAAATCGAAAACAGTTTCCGGACAAATACCCAAATAGCATTATTTTCTACTTTTATCTATCATCACGCCTTTTATCCCAAGAGGGGTAGGCAGATACAATCGAGTCTTTTTTTTATTTTTTAACGTATAGATCGCTGATATTTTTGTTATATTACTATGATATAAAAATTACTATGATGAACTAAAGCAATAAAAAAATTAACTAAATCAGTTTCTTAAAATAACATCTACTATCTGAAAAAAATATATAAAATAGTAGCAAAATAAATCTTTTAAATTCTGTAATATCTCACTTCACTTTTGACCGAGTGAGCTTTGGTTTTGGTCCTTGACTTTCATCTTTACTGTTTGCGCTTTCCTCTTCCTCTCTCAGTTGGACTAATGCGAGAACATGATCATTTGTGACAACTTTCTGTAAAAATAAGTTTTTTCAGTTATTTACAACTACTACATACCTACTTACTAAATTATTTTAGCTTATACTTTCTTCAAGTTTAGCACTTTTAGCAGTGACTCTTCTTAAAAAAGCTTGTGAGGATGGATGGATGTTTGTTACTCCTTCACGCAAAATCAACTGGGCGGATTTGAATGAAACTTTACAAGTTATAGCTTATACAACAGAATAGCACATAGGCTATAATAGAAAAGAGTCTGCAGTAGCATATATCTTGTATTGTATATTGTTGTCATATATATTCTACCCGTGCAAAGCCAGGGGCGGGATCACTATTTATTATAATGACAATACTTTATTTACAACTAGCTTTCTGCCCCTGCTTTGTAATCATATATAATCAAATCAGTCCAGCCATTATCTAGTGATGGGATTACCAAAAGACAGCATTGAATTTTTATTTATGTAGATAATAAAATAAAGGAGTGTCTGTCCAGTGGAGTCTCACCTTGAGTATATGTTTAACATTTTTTTCAGTAAGGTTGTTTTTAATTGCAGCAGCTTGCAAATTTTTTTCCACCAATATGGAGTTGTCTGGTAAAACTGTGTCATCATCGCTGCTCCCATCTATATCACTAAAAGATCTGAAAATGTTTATTGTTTTTGTTAATTTACAATAATGACCCCAGCCTGGCTAACTGACTGCTATTAATTTTTTTTTTGACAAATAAGAGATCACTTTCAAAACTCAGTTGGTACATTTTGCTTATATGCTACCAGGTGTAGAGGCAAATGTTAGAATGTCCCATAGAGAGAAAGCAGGTCACAGGAAAGCAGGTATGGTCTTTCTTTCTCGAATCCCAGTCTCCTTTTGCTAAGGTTGGTATAGCACTACAAAAAACCATACAAGAGTCAAGTAAGTGAGGTTAATCAATACATGATATGTATCTCTCTTTACAATAGGTTATTTTATAATGCTTATGCATTGCACAATCACATCAGTATAATCACTTGGGTGATCACCACTGCCTGCCATTCTACTGCTTCTTTTGATACGGTGCTTTAGGCACCAAGGCCTTTATTAACCATTCTTGACCATCATACATGTTATTTGAGGCAATCTACATTTCTAAACATTTTACCTTCCCTAGACACACTATTTGAATTAAGTTTATAGATTAATTAGCATTTCAAACCTAAGTTCAAGGGGTCCGATATAATTTGCAACTTTTGAGTGCAGGTCTATAGGTATAGGGTCGAGTGAGTTATGCAAGTGAAAGGGATGACAAGCTCACTCCCCAAAGCCCCTTAGTGAAGAAGGCAAGTTGCAGAAACCTATCATTTGTGAGAAAAACTATATTGAAAAATATAACCCCAAACCAGAAATATCATATATTTTAGGTAGATACGCTAACGATGTTATTATTATAAATATAAAATAGATATAAATAGGAAGGTTACCTTTTGCGTTTTTTGGCTCTAATTTTTTGAGCACTTGATGTACTTTCTTTTGATGGAGAACTATTCTCTTTCCTGACGGGCTCAGGATCCATATCAATTAAGGGTTGGGACAAAGAAGGATCTTGATTATTAACTTTCTAAAAAAACTATTTTGGATTTTTATTTACTTTTTCTTATGAATTTCTTGCAAAAATTTATGATTCGGTTTGTTTATCCAATCCAAGGAATATACCACAGAGCAAGTAAAAGAATTACTACTCCCTGAGTACTACTCCTCAGATGAATGAGTTACTACTCTCTAGTTACCGCTATGGAAATCACTGAGAAATATTGATTGATGCCACAGACAGAGCATTGAGCAAGCCCATAGAGTAACTTATCTGTCTTGTCAGCTGTCAGAAAATTGTCTTCGTTCGTTCATTCAATCGTTCCTCTGTCAATGCTTCACTATCTTATCTATGTCTGTCACAGCCATAGAGTAACTTATAGTCACAGCCACAAATCACAATTATAGTTGTAGGTAGTCACAGCCATAGAGTAACTTATATATCTAGTCACAGCCCAGCTATGTCTACATATAGCTCCACAAACTTATCTGGCCCCACATTTAGTATTGCCAATATAAATGTTTTTTTCAATATTAAGTGAGTATATAATATACAAGTTATAACGCTAGGCCATATTAATTTTAGGTAGAAAGTGTACAATACGTAGAAAAACAGTCTATCTAAAATATGGTATGGTATCGTTAGTTTCACTTCTGTTAATGCGCGTGGGGGATATTTGAGTGTGCTGAAAGGCGAAGGGATTAGGGCCCATCAATCCTCTTTGCTACGGCCCGCTTCTTGCGGCGTCTACTACTAAACTGTTTGGTGAATAAAATTGTTTTATTTTGTTAGCCTAATTGGTAGGACGGTGGACTTGAAACTGGAGGTCCCGGGTTCGAATCCTACCCCCTGCCAAAATGCTAAGCACCAATTTTCTTTAAGAATATGTGTTTAAATCGACTCCTCGTGCTTCGGAGGGCACGTAAAGCCGGCGTCCGGTCACCAACCCGCCTGCCATGCCAAGCGTGGTGACTATGGCAATTCCTCTGAATGAGCACCACTAAAAATGGTGCACTAGAGGGAGACCATGATCCAGCAGTGGATCTTAAAAGGTTGATGATGATGATTTTGTTCAGTCAATAGCTGTGCAGTCACTCACTCTAATCTAACTTTTCGCCGATTTACTATAAAATATCTTTATTTTCTATTACATCTAACTACCTAGAGGTGGTAAAAGTGGAAGTATCTCAGTTAAAAGGTACTATACAGTTATGTCATAACCGAAGTCGCAAAGAAAACTGGCAAAAGGTGGACACTGCTTACTAGAGTCCCTGGCCACACTACAAGGTATAAAGGCTGTGAGCCCATGATGATGTGTTTTGTGATTATTAATTTACAGATTGAATGATGACAAGTAGGTAGGTATTTAATGATCTTATTAAGACTAAGGCCAAATTTTCTGCTTTTTGACTATTAAAACTAACCATTAGAGCAGTAATATGTTACCTTAGGTTTCGTTGGTATCTACTTACCTATAGGTGTGTAAAAAAATCCTTAGTAAAAAATTAAAACTAAGTTTATTTTCTTATGAAGGGTGTATTCCAATTTCTACCTAATTAATTACTCTAAACATCCAATTAAAAATATATTTTATTAAGTAGGTAAGCATACATTTACAAAATTATATTTTACACATGAAATTTTTACAGTAGGTACTAAAGAATTGAATTTTAGTCCACAGTAAACAGAAATTATGTACTTAAGTTAGTATTTTATTGAGAAACATTATAGTTTCAAAATTTTTTCATGAAATTCAGCTAGTAATTTATTCATATCTTGAAAGCCTGACAATTCTTGTGCCTGGTCTAAAGGTAACCATTTTAAATCTTGATGTTCATGAGACAATGTAACAGATTTGTCAGGATTTTTTAATTTTGCTAACCAATAAACTACACATTTGGGTTGACCTTTTACTTCATAGTTTAACGTCTTCATTATATCTTTGTAAATCTGTAAAATATTTGTGTTATTAAAAAAAACTATAATAATAGTTAGGTACGTCCTACTAGCATGTCCATATCAGGGGGGGGGGGTTCCAAACAAAGTGTTTTCTAATCAAGTTTGTTGTGATGCTCTTATGCTCCCAATCACTTTCTTACAACTTCATAGTAAAGACAGCAAATTGCAGTAATGCCTAGTTTTTAAGATAATTAGTATTGAAAAAAAAAATTGGAAATAACCACTATTTTACATACAGTCCCCAAAGTCTCTTAGTAAAGATGGCAACTTGCAGAATCCCAGAATTTGTAAGAAAATCGATATTGAATAACATTACCTCAAAACCAGAAATATCATAATAGAGACCTAACTTTTAAACAAAAAAGTATTTTTAGATATGCGTCAAGAAACTAAAAACCACGAACTCCCTGGATCTCCCTACATTCACACTTTGCCTAAATCATTAATTATATCAGTATTATTTAAGCAACAAGTGTATTGGAAAGCTGAGCCAAAGGTAACCCCTCCAACCGAAATAAATTTGGATAGTATACCTACTTCTAAATCATTCTCTGTTAATCCAGCTTCCTCCTGAGTCTCCCTTAATGCTGTAATCCAGTCAGATTCACCAGGATCAACATGCCCTGTAAACAAGTACCTAGGTAATTATAATAATTGATAAACAGTTACCTTAAAATTAATAGGTAGGTACTTACCTACTTAATCTACTTATTTATAGTTTCAGATTATTGCATGGACGCAGATTACTATCTGTTTCCATATCAAGTCATAGGTACCTTTTGGTGGTGTCCAATGATGTTTATCATATGATGTTTGTAGAAGTAAAAACTGTACAGTTTGATTTACATATCGGTATATTACTAAACCAGCAGCTTTAACAGAAGGCATTTTTCTATTCTTGAGATAGAATTTCGTTGTGGCTATGTAAACTAAATTGAATTAGTTTAAGTAATATGCAAACGCATTAATTGAATTGAATATGCAGTTGTATAGCTGATTACAAAATACAATTTATTATTTATTAAAATAATATTGTTATTGTTTAAAAGAGCAGTTTATATCAGATTTCGTCCAATTTCATGAGTTTATTTACTTTTCTAAAAGAAAATAGAAATTTTCCTGATGGATGATCTGTCTGACTGAATGAATGAATATATGAATGATACACAGACTATATAGAGATAGTACTACGCAAGTACGCACGCATGCACAGAGCAAGTAAAAAAAAGACATGAAAACGTTATGAAAATAATATTGCCCATGTCCATTAGAATTATTTCCAGTAGAAAAGAAAACGAAACCATGGGGTACGTAGACTGAGAACGATGGGGTATCACGGTGGAAACACTGTACATGTGACAGAGTAAAAACAGACGGAAAGCGCGACCGTTTAAAAAATATTCAATTCAAACTTAACTGTCACTAACCGGTGTCAACAATTTAATTGTAATTTTAGTGGTAAATTAAAATGTGTTTTATTTTATATAATTTCAATTATGTTATAATAGAAAATGTAGAGTAGATACTTTAATACTAGTATCAGCAGTATTAATCCATTATTGTACACCATGACGCTACATAATTGGAAAACAATACTGGAAAACTGGGTAAGTTATCAGTACTTACGGTTTTTGGCAAATTTATATTTGAATACTAAAATTATTAGTACACAAAACTAATGTATATATTGTTTATTTATTACAGATAAATTGCTATTTCGAGAGACCTAGCAATTCTAAACAAAAAGTAGAGGCTCAATCTCTACTTAACATTATTTCATATTTGCGCGAAAATTTATGCTTGGATGATTCCAAGTCTTCTTTAGTGGAAGCACAAACACTTGAAGACTTCGTTCAGGAAAAATTTCCTGGTGTTGTATTTCAAAATGGTGGAGGAGAGGTTACAGAAACCGAATTATATATAGTCGCATCTCTTCTATTATTTTTTGTTTGTGTGAATTCTAAAGATATAGACATTAAGAATGCTATGTGCAATAAGCTCAGTGTCAATGACCAGGAGACAATCATGAAATTTACTAAGGTGCTAATGGAGACTGCTGTCATAACTTGCAAGGATGTTCAAAATGCTATTACAGGTTTCTTATTATTATTCTTTACTAGTCACCTGCGCCCTGCTTCACACTGGTACAATATTGGTTTACAATAATTTAAATATTTACATAATATGTCCACACTATATGAATTTTAAATTATTTTTTATGCCGACTAGGACATTGATTATTATTTATGAAATTTCAGAAGCCTGTAATGATCCTGCAGCGGCAGAGCGGTGTACAACCGTTGCTGAGACACCCCCAGCAATTCGTAACATGCATTGTGAAGTAAGAAGGCTGCAGGCTGCATTAGAGGCGGAACGCTTTGACAAAAATTTCCTACAAGAGGAATTGTCCCGTACAAATTACAAACTTGAGAAGTTAAGTAAGTGCAAACTAAACAAAATCATTGCATTTTCCTGGAAGAATTATATATCTTCCCTGGTTAAAAAGTAGACTATTATGTCACTCTCTGGTCTTCTAGTTATCTCTGTGCAAAAAAACACCTCAATCTGTTCTGTTCTCAAATCTGAAGAAGTACAAACAAACATATTTTTCTTAGGGCTCTTTCAAATTAGATTTTATTTGACATTTATT
Organism: Nemapogon koenigi; assembly: GCA_963924495.1. Taxonomy (NCBI): domain Eukaryota; kingdom Metazoa; phylum Arthropoda; class Insecta; order Lepidoptera; family Tineidae; genus Nemapogon; species Nemapogon koenigi. The sequence continues at coordinate 8,781,433 of OZ004646.1, forward strand.
ATATATGGTTGGAGCCACAGAACATTATAGAGAACTATATAAATAGTAAGTTTGTGTTATTTTATTCATATTATCATATATGATTTCCGCACATCTACAGTATTGCCCCCACAAACATAGCCCAAAAAATAGAAGAATTACATTTTGTGCTATATTTCAGTGCAAAAACTATAATTTGTCCAAAGATAGCATAATATACTATCTATAAGAGAAAAAAGGACAATGCTGTGAGAGAAAAGGACAATGCTGTCAACTCAATAGTAGGTCACTTTGTTCACATTTCGCTGGTCACCTCGATGATCACACTTTAGATTAGTTCTTCACAATATTGTCATTACAGTGGAAACATTTGATTACATTAATAATACTTCTAATCTTCCTTATAATATTCTGTGGATGGAGCAAGCAATGATTTTTCACACACTTAAGTTTTTTTATTCAATTTTTTTTATTATGGTTCCATTAGGTTTTTGATGATTCCGCCAATGTCAAGTATTATAGACGTCACAGTAACAATATGCCGATTAATCGGTGGATAAGATGATCCCGCCAACTGTGATATGCCGTATTAATCACTGACTAATCACAACTATCACAGCATGCTTGGGATTAAACTGGATTCCCCATCATGTCACGGCGAGACACTTGCGTTGGTCTACTTAAGTACTACCATGGTTTTAGAGAAATAACTTATTTTTTAATTTTAGCACAAGACAAGGAGCAATACAAATTGGACATTTTGGCATTGAAAGCTAAGATTTCAAATTGCTGCGGACAAGAATCGGACAGGCAGAGTTCAAATGAGGCCGAACATAATGCTAGTGTGAAACTGTTGAGGCAATTGGAGGAGATGGAGGAAAGACTTGTCGACACTCGGACTCAGTTGGACGAAGCTGTTCATGAACGAAATATATATAAGGCTAAGGTATAACCTGATTCATTAAGGGCGAGCGTTCAGCACCCAACAGATGGCGCTAGTATCGTATTTATTGCTCCGTTTTACGCGAAATAACATATCAAATTAAACGAAAAAGACGCGTACGACTCGTGCACTGAGGGTTCCGTACCATTTTTTCGGTCAGAACTTTAAGAAAGGTTTTCCTGTAAACTATATGAGAGGCTTCTATGTTCTCTATTTTTATCAAAATTTCAAACAGAAGTTTCGGAGATAAGGAGGGGGGGGGGGGCGGTCAATTTTCGTATATTTTCTTTAATATCATTTAAACTATGCATTTTAAAATTATAAAAGAAATATATTTGTATTTCTTCTTCTTTTTTTATTATGGCTCCACCAATGTTTATCGGTGATTTGCCAATGTCAAGTATTATAGTCTATTTTTGTATATTTTCTTTAATATCATTTAAACTATGCATTTTAATTTTATAAAAGAAATATATTTGTAATTCTTCTTCTTTTTTTATTATGGCTCCACCAATGTTTATTCGTGATTTGCCAATGTCAAGTATTATAGTCTAAGTCAAGTATTCTAATTTAAATTGTTTATAGCCGATAAATAGGTATTTGATGTGATCTGTCTTATTAATCACAACCACCACAGCACGAACATGATTAAACTGGATTCCACATCACGCCACGACGAAAACGCGTGCGTTCGTCGCCATGACCGGATGTGGAATCTCTTTGTATTTCTTATAATGAGCCCTTTCATTTGGTCACATGATGCACTTGAAAGTAACCCTCAAAGTCGAAATTAGATTATTACGTCCGTGATTGGGTCATCAAACTCACTCTTATTAATAAACTCGAAGTAGCGACGTAGTAACTAAACTGTGTTTGGTCTCCGTCTATCATAATGAATTGCAGATTTGTTACAAGGAGACGAAATACAGTTTAGTTACTACGTCGCTACTTCGAGTTTATTAATAAGAGTGTTAGTATATACCAAGTTTCAACTTTTCTGTCCAGTAGATTTTTATGTTTTAGTCGGCTGGTCACTAACACCCATTATGATGATCTTTAAAAGTTTAATGAAAACCCATTGAGTCGTTTTGGAGCCTATTCTGGACAAATAAACAAAACATTTTAAAACCTTCATTATGCTTCGGTAAAGTGCAGCATGTCCCACTTAGATATTGATATTAATTTTGAAATCACAGACGCATGCTAAAATTTTTGTAATGTGACAAGAATGTATCCCAAAGGATTTCTGGGATAAAATAGCCTATGTCACTTACCGGCCCTCCAACTATCTCTTTGCAATACAATCACGTCGATCTTTTGGGCCGTTTTAGCGTTAGATGTTTTTGACATAGCACTACCGAATTATATTATATGTCTCACTAAATGATTGACCGGATTCCACGTCACGCCTTTGTGAATAACGCACGCGCCCGCCAAGACGTGATGTGGAATCCAGTTTAATCCTGTTCGCGCTGTGATGGTTGTGATTAATCAGTGATTAGTAAGACATATCACGGTCGGCGGGATTATCTTAAATACCGATTTATCGGCTATATACACTATAAAGGCTATAATACTTGACATTGGCAAATCACCGATGAACATTGGTGGAGCCATAATAAAAAAGAAGAAGAAGATGGACACTGTTGCTGGTGTCTCTGCCCACCTGCAAGGTATAAAAGCAGTGAACATGCCTTTTGGTTGTAAATTAATTAAACTCACAAAATAATATTAATTACAATAGGTTGAAGAGTTAAAAGTGGAACGCAACAAATGGATTAACTCGAGCCAAGAAGAGAGTTTGAGAGCTGCTGCATTGTCTCAACTATTGGAAGTGGAGCATCATAACAATGAACTTCTTAAAGAACTTGTTGCGGACCTGAGGCGGCACAATGATCATAATATTGTTGACACCAGCCAGCTTGAGTGTGACGATCCAGATGTGAGCTTGCAGTCTATATGCCGCAATATGTGTAAGAGGCTTTGAGTATATACTAATGATTGGAGAGATATAAAAATTGGAGGAGGGGGAGCCCGTCTATGGCCCCTCCTTACTTTTACTACTCTACTATGTAAAGAGGTGATCCATTAGCAGGCTAACCGTCTGATAGAGCGAGACAAAAGTCAAAGCGTCAATTCCATTCCTATATTTCCTATATTATAAATGCGAAAGGTTGTTTGTTTGTCCTTAAACAGAGATAGCTGGAGGGCCGGAAAGTGTCAGGTTACTTTTTATCCGAAAATTATTATGCAAACTTTATAACTTTTCCACGGGCGAAGCCGGGGCGGGTCGCTAGTCCATACTTCCATACTAATATTATAAATTCGAAGTAACTATGTCTCTTCTGTCTGTTACGCTTTCATGGCTAAACCACTGAACCAATTTTTATGAAATTTGATATGGAGAAAGCTTGAACCCTAGGTAAGGACAACTTTTTTTTAAATTCACCACTTAGGGTTATTATAGGGATGGAAAATTAGAATAGGCCCCACGGGCGAAGAGTTAGTACTGTATAAGTTTGGCCGATTTGCCCAATGCAAGCATTGCCTCTTCACACGAATGCAGTTAACTATGTATCTAACTTATAAAACTTTAATTTTGATTACAGCTGTATGCAATGAGGTATGTGTTAATGTTGTAGAAGTACAACTAAGTGAAGAAAGGGCCAAAATTCTTGTATTGCAGCAACAAATAAATCTATTGCAGGTGTGTATAATTTTTTCTTTTTATAATTTCACTGGTTGTCACGTCTTCCGAAACACTCAAACCGGCCCCAGGGTACCCAAGTAATTTTTTCATAGCCGATGGTATTTTCGAGGCTTTATCTAACCAAAAGTTTTGTCGTTTTATGTACATAAGTTTTACTGGCTATATTGCAGCAACTAGAACAAACGGCAAGTGAACAGAAGACATCATTAGAACATTTGTTGTTATCTAAAGACAAGGAAATAGAAAATTTTAAACTCGAGATAAAAGAAGGGACCGACAAATACAATTGTCTGCAAACATCATCCAGTGGCTTAATAATCAGGCGGTGGCAAAGCCACATGTCGTCTTGTCTATAAAAAAAAAACTACAAAACAATGTACCCATTCTCTATTTTACAGAACAAATTGAAACAATATCAAGAAATTGCTAATAGAGACAAAGTTACATGGAAAGAGTTATTGTCTAGTAAAGACGCAGAAATAGCGAAGTTGAAGTGTCAAGTTAGAGCCGAGATTGAGAAATATATTTCATTAAAAGAATCATTAAATGACGAAATCAGAAGACTACATTCTGACATCAGTTACTACGAAGTTAAACTTAATGAATGTGAACAATTGGCTTACAAGGAATTGAATCAAAAAGTAAAAGATATATCAACGTTACAAGAAGATAAATTAACGCTTTTGAAAAGTCTTACTGATAGAATTGACGGACTTGAAGAAAAGTTAGAAACCATCGAATGTGAAAAAGACAGACTCAAAAATGATCTCAATAAGGAACAAGATTCCAAATTGAAAATGCAAGATGATTATGAAAGCCATATCACAAAATTAAACGAAAAGGTATAATCTTATATTAATTAATACTGTCATTAGGTAATTTGGTAAACCAGGACATCAACATCAGTGACAATGTCTATCACTACTAAACAAGCAAATATTGTCAAAACCTAGTAAATTTTAATTTGATGAAATTTGGTGGTACATAGATATATGTAATTATTATTTATATGCAGACGGAGCACTGAATATTACTTTACTATACTATATTATAAACTTTTTTTTTCAGATATCTAAAATGAGTGTTACAGAAAATAGAGCTTATCAAATCATTAAGGTGTCGGCTAAATACCAGGATATTATTTTGAAAAGAGTAGCGGAAATTAAGAGTAACACTGTCCTAAAGGAGTTGACCAACTTCGGCAACATGCCATGCGACAACGAGGTGCGCCGCAGTATCAACGCTGGCAGCATAACCATGGAGGAATTGGAAAGCTTCCTGGAAACTACCGATAAACATCTCAGGAAATGTTCAGAGAAACAAAATGCGCTGCAGAAGGAACGCGACCGACTCGCCGCAGTCGTTAAAATTAACGAGTCCGAGATTATCAATATGAAGAAGTATCTCACTGAGCTCTCTGTTTACTTCAAAACTTTCGGCTCTGTGAAACAAGTGTACAACCAGAAGTTGAGTCAGGTCGTGTCCCAGCAGCGGACGGTGCGACGAGAGATCTTGAGTTTGGAGGAACGGCTCTCGGAAGGTGCTCTCGCGAAACTAGAACGGGGATACACTTCAGTCTTGCAAGATCTAACCGAGTGCGCCATGAGCTTCGAGCGGTGGGTCGAGAGATGTATATCTAGGACTGTTTCACCAGAGAAGATCAGTCTTAGTTTCACGAGCGAGCACGCCTCTTTGGCCGGCGGAAACTTCCAGAATTCTAGTCTCGAGTCGCAACTTGATGATATAGAGAAAGGCTTCCAAAGGTTGCTGCTAGACATATCGCGCGCCGCCCAAAGAGGCGAGGGTTCTAAGGACGCTCAAACTATGACAATAATGGAAGTAAAGGCTGAATATGAAGACAAGCTCGAGAGAATGAAGGCTAAAATGGTCAGTATAGCCCCTGTACTGTTGTTGATTATGTTCTACCAAGTAGTGTGGTGGCTATTTCTCAGTTCGGAATATTAGTTATGGCATGGGTGCTTTTTATTGTTGCAATTTTTATAAGACAAAGTCTAAATTTTGTTTGTTATATTTTATCTGTATCAATAAATTATAATTTTGTTTATGCTTTGTTTTATTTTTTAATTGCATGTCATTAGTTTTTTTTCCAATTCCGTAGGTAAAGATCAGATCTTTAACAAAATTATCACATGACAAGGTAAATGTAAGTTTTTATTTGAATGGGTGTTATTTTTTAAATATTGTATGACACGAATATACAATTGCAGAAACAAATATATCAAGAGCAAACAACAATATTCAGAGAGAAGCAAAGGGAAGAGGTTGCTTCTTTGGAACGACAGTTGCAGCGCGCCAGAGACAAACTGTTGGAGTCGAGTCGAGCTTACGAAGAACACATTAGAGGGTTGACGTCTGAGCTGTGGAATGTAGGAGAAAAGTTTCTTATTGAGAAGAACGAAGCAGACTGGTTGAAGAGAAAGTGTATATCAGGGTCCTTGATGTCCTTGCAACAAGTGCACTCGGTAAATTTTACTATTATTTATATATTTATCCAATCTTATAATAATTAGAATACCTACGTAAATACGCTTATACTACTTATTTATGAGAGATAGTTTTTTTGTAGACCATTTTATTATTTTTCTTTCTGTAAATAATCCACATGTGTCACTGTACTTTAGCATATAGTTACTTACAGAGAAATTGAAAATAGTTTATCTCGTATAAATTACAGACATAGGGCCCTTAAGACACAATATAATATTGTAATATCATTTATATTAACTCGCCCATAGTATTATAGTATACTGTAATTTAAAAACCATTTTCGAGCGTGATATTTTTACAATGTAATGTTTTTTTTACAGTCTGGCTTGGTACCTCCGCGGGAAGTGAAGCCTCGTCCGTCTGACACATATTCTCTGAGATCATTACCTCTACATAATAAATCAGGTACACTACAATGTTCCTTGTGTTAAAAGTATATTTTTTTAATCATACATTGTCATTCAAAGTCACTGGTTTGATCAAAACCGTAAGGGTTAGTTTTTCTTTTCAAAAACTATTTTTATCACTATTTGCGCAAATGCTGAGCGCAACGAAATTTGAATGAGTAACGTCACTGGATGCTATTTTGTACCGTTCGCAACGCAATTTTCTTAATTTTATTAGAATCTTTTTGCGAAATACATAAAAAAAATTTTTTGTTGCATTGCAAATGCAGTATAATTCTGGCATTATTTGGCCTTAAAAAACGACCTCACTTTGACAGTCATCTAGTTGGCTTGTTCGTAATATTGTTTTATAAATTTATATTTTTTTATCAGAAAAGAAAATAATAATAATTATATTTTATTACAGAAGCGCGAACTCTTCACATGTCTGATGAAGAAGGCGAGGTATTCGACAATCGCTGGCTGAAAGAGTTGTCGGTCACTCCGCGTACTGGTCGGTCCTCGCAGGTTGGTGGGGAGCCCAGACTGTCAGAACTTAGATATAGGAATTCGCTCTGCCCGCCGCACCTTAAGAGCTCGTACCCGGCTGAGACTCAATTTGCGCCCACTATTGACGAGGAAGATATTAAGGTATGGTCTAGGGTTGATTTGAAAGTCTAGCTATTGTTCCGGCTTCGTCCGTCACAAATAGGCCGATATATAAGTCATGCATATCATTATGTTATCCTTATTTAGTTGATAATATTTTATTCATGTAGCTAAAGGCGGCACCTTATGGATAGAGTAGGTATCTATGGAGTATCTTGTGAAAATTTTTATTAAATAATCGGAAACCCCTGTGAAGTGAAGGATTTCGGGGACTGTATGAGTAGTTCTTGTACTGTTTTATTCGTAAATTAGTTTGTAACATATATTTCTTGTATGTTGTCTAATTTACGAAAAAACAATAATGTATACTTATTACATACATTAATTTCGCGTAGAAATAAAAAAGCAATAGATGAGAAATTATCGCCATTAAAAATATTTTCCCTAATTTTTAAATAATTATAATTTATATTTCAGTAATAATCTAAGTTTTAAATATTATAATTAATATTTCAGTGTTCCGGTATTGGAGGGCGGCAACGTAAGGAGGTGGGGATTACTGCGTACAAGAAACCTGGTCCACCTACTCCGAGCAAACAAGCGGGGAGACTGTCTGCTACAGTAAGATTTTATTGTAGTTATAAACTAAAGGTCCACACTCGAACAATGTCTCACATGCCTGTCTCACTTCGCAAATTATCACGAATATCTACCCTACCCTCGCTCTTCCCAGTCACTGGGAAAAGTGTATACTGTACTATAACTCCGAAACAAAACACTTGCACGAAACGCGCCATTTTTAAAATTGTATGAAACAACGGATCAAACGCAGTCGGGCGTTATTTCATACATTGGTAAGCAGCGATTCATTCCCGCGCCCTGGACGCTTGTTAAAAAAATAAAAGTATATTATTCGCAATATGTCGTGGCAAGGTATATAGTGCCCCCTCGCACTTATGGGTCTTATGGCACACGGAGGCTGCACGTCGCTACCCGTTGCCATAAAATTTCAAGCTATTTCCATGTCATGTCATGGCGAACAACGCACGCATCCGCCGTTACGTGATGGGGAATCCAGTTTAATCCTGTCCGCGCGTGATGGTTGTGATTAGTCAGTGATTAATAGGACATATCACAGTCGGCGGGAACATATTAACTACTGATTTATCGGCTATTGTTACTGTGACGTCAATAATACTTGACATTGGCAAATCATCGATTAACATTGATGAAGCCATTATTCTACATCGCTACATCGCGCTACATCCCCGCTCTGCTCACACGTTTTATTGCCGCGCCTGCAGCGAGATATTGCGAATAGTATAGTTCCCTGTACATAGTTGACAATAAAATAACAAAATCGTGTTCTTTACAGGATTCAGAGTTGCGCGAGGGTCTACGCTCGGAGCCCTACACGACTGCTCCCCGCAAAACGTCTACTCCATCCCGCATTAGAGCTCTTTTTCGCTCCTCTAAGACGTTAACTGACGTTAGTATTTTTAAATAAGACAACTACAAAAATACGAACTTTACCTACAAGTATAAACCGGCCAATTGAACAGTTCACAAATACTGAATAACTTGCTTTAAAGGAGATCCCCACAGTTGGGCCATTTTTTTTATCTTCGCGAACAGAACCGATAATACCCACAGTTGTTAGATATAAGATATACTTAGAACTCAAAAATCGTGGTCCAGTATTTTTAGCTCTTGAATTAATAGTTTTAAGATTTTGATTTTGAACACCTATTTCAACATTATTTGTTGCTTGCTGGCAATAATTATTTAGCTGTCACTTTCAACTTGACTGACATTGTTTTGTTTACCTTTTTTAGTAGGTTGTTTTATTAATTATATTTTATCTATTTATATTGAATAACATAAGAAATAACGAAAGAAATAACAAAAACAGAAGCTAGCTAGCGAACTGCCAGCTGACGACGGATGACTTAGGTAGATACGTTCCGAAGCGTAAACATTTTATATTAGCGTTACTAGTGTTTAAAACATTAAAGTAAAGTAAAAATACGTGTAATATACGGCCGCTAAAAATATAAGATTAATTTATTTTGGTTCGCCCATTTGTGACCTTTATTAATATATATATTTCATGCCGGCACTCGGTTGGTGCCAGACATTGCCCGACACTAGCCCAACTATGTATGGGAATATGTTGATCTCCTTTATCGACTAAGTTATGTGGCCGTATTTCTATTATTGGTAACATATAATATACTGTAATAGGAACGCATTGACATGTTTATAAAATGTCCCGACTCTTACTTTAGTTTTAATTTAGGCATCGTTTAAAAGTTCGTGGTACCGTCACTGTATGCTTTGCTAAAGATTGGTTTGCATCGTGGGTAGGACGAAACGCTTGGTTCAAAACCTGTCGTCAAAATTATTATTAATTTATTATTTTCTTGCTTTGTTTCAGAATACGGCATCGCCCCGTAGAAGGTTAAGTATTTTTAGAAATAAAAAGTGATCTAATATATTATCTTGCCGCCTAGCGTAGTTTTTATACTTCATGTATTCTATTAATTAATTATTGTGTTTCAATATTTCAATAAACTGAGTTATTATTATTTTATAATAGTTTTTAATTTATTATCAAATTTACTGAAAGCCAAGATTGTTGACAGACCTCGTATTTCGGTTCCTTTTCCATAACGAGTTAGGAAACTGGAAGAAAAACTTAAGTTTTATAAAAAACATTTATTAAGATCACCTTGTTGCATGGTTTAAAAGCTTAACAATGTACTACGGCAGTTGGTATACAAAATTCTCACTTAGTTATTTACAATGCGCGCTTGGCAATGTACACATGAACATAACAATTAACGAGTGTAACAAGTATAGAAAATACTAAAGTGTATTCCAGGAGCCGAGGTAGGGACCAAGATTTTTACAAAATTAACAAATTATTGCAAAGTTGTCACGCGGCAATACTGTGTGTAATTATGTGTCGCTATGAGTTTCATGGTAAGAGGCACGCATTTACAACCATTGGTTCGTCAGAGCGCATTCCGAACTCTGCTGGAATATACTTTAGTAGTAATTTGATAGTATTAAAACTAGGGGTGTGCGAATTATTCGTTCCGAATCGAATATTGATATTTTTTTCGGATATTATATCGAATTTCTTTCTAAATTATTCGCGAATTGTTATATTATTCGCGAATTTTTGAGTATTTTAAATTTAGGGTTTGTTATGTTCGATATTCAAATATGAAATTAACAATTAATAGATACATTTTATTTAAACGATGAAATATGATTACACAAATAGAACAATCCACAACATTTCAAAATTTTAACACCCTAATTTTATTAGCCTATATGAAAGTAGGTGAAAAATTAAGGTACCCGTATTTTTTGCTTTTCTAAAATTTTAACTTTAACACTCTTAAATTAATTTTTAAATATTACATTTTTAGAAAAAGCCGATGACGGCTAAAAGTATCAGGTGTCTATGCGTATTCTGTATTAAAAAAAAAGAAATGACATGAGCTGCGTGCTTTCGTTCGTTTCATTCGTTCAATAGTTCGTTCATGGTTCTTTTGTTTTATTCATTATTGTTTATTTTTAGTTTATTAATTTAAAATTAAATTTTATTCACTTTCATCAACAAAGATGGGTAGAGAAGCACGTAAATTAAATTCCCTTGTATCAATTCTATTCTATTTTTTCGTGTTATGGCTCCATCAGTAGTCCCCTTGTATCCTGTTTTGTTTTTACAACTACAACTAATACTTTTTATTGCCAGTTACCTTTGTAGGCAGAGAGTATAGTAGCTTTGACCCGTACTCGTTACACAGTGTAGTTTTTTCAAAATATCTCTTAAACCACTGAATAAAAAAATAAATAAATATGTGTATCGTGTTAAGCAAAGGAAGATCTCCAAACGGATTTTTAATTTTGGCACTTAACGAAAAATGGTGAATTAGTATAGTTTTTTTTGAAAGAGAATAAAATGACTAAGTTAATTATTTTTTTTCTTGAACCAAAAAAATTAAGAATATGAATAAAAAACTTATTTCGAGAATTTTGAAACATTACATTACAACCTTTTTCTTTTTTTTTTAAACAGAAGTTAATAATTATAAAAACCAAAACGAATTGAAAAGATCTCTTGCCAATATTATATTATCTAGATTTTTTATGTTACTGAAAAAGTAAGTATTATTCGTAAGTAAAATATTTTGATACATGTTGTGATGGAATTTAAATTGAAAACAATAGAAAATCCAGTGATATTTCGATACTTCGCGAATTATTCGAATTACTCGCGAATTATTCGAACTTTTTCGATTCGAACGCTATTCGCACACCCCTAATTAAAACCAATTCCACATGGTTGGACAACCAGTCAAGGGCACATCGCTCTCAACCAAGGTCGATTGAACGGCAAATCAATTTCTACTGCAACACAACCCAGTTTTGGTTGAGATGGGTGATTGTCACAACCGGGTGGAACGCTTTTAACTACCATTTTGTAAAATACACTTTAATAGTGCATTAAATATAATTTATTTTAATCAAATACTGTCATTTTACTTCTTCTCATTAAAATACAATTTGTAGAGACGAGACGTGTCAAAAGCTTGCCATATAAAAAAAATCACAATAATATCATAATATAGGGGCTCTCTTATGGCAAAATTATAAATATCTAAAAAACTTAAAAGGCAATGAATGATATGTGTGATGAAGAATAGTGAGGATGAGTTAGTTATAGAATTAAATCAGAAAACAACTTAGAAGGTAATATTGTAGGTACACATTATGGCTAATGAGATGGCATGAAAGACTCCATAGCACCTTTAACCTTAAAATTATTGTGCGCGAAATATAATGTCAAAAAAAAAACAATAAAATAAATAATAAAAATATTATGCACATTTAAGTTTATTATTTTTACTATTCTCAAAAGAACAGAGTCATAGGTAACTGGCTATTTTAAAAATATTGTCTTATACAGCTTTCCAACATCATTTAATTTCATATAAGGTACAAAAACCCTGTCTGATCCAGATTTAATAAATAGGTAAAAATAGAAAATAAACATAACTCACGAGATGTTTTTAGGTTTAACCCCAGAATTCGAGTTACCAGAATTAAAACAAAATTAAAGAGGTTTATATGAATATGATAAAAAGATAATAAATAATATCGTTATGGATCGGACAGGGCATCAACACCGGTGGGTCTTCGAAGACCGCCCGTTTTTTACATATAGTGTAAGTATAAATAATATTTATACAGATTTCATTAAAAACAAGTAAAACATCCCAAATAAATAATAATATAAATATTGAGTACAAATTAGGTATCCTTACCTACTGAATTAAGTTACCTACCTAGAGAACGTGATTGATTAACGAAATTGTTTACCTAATAAATAATGTACAAAAGTCTCTTCGTCCTATAAGTAAGTTGTCCAGTTATTTCACACTTTTTTACAACAAACCTTAAATTATATTTAAGTGTTTTCCTATCTATACTAATTAGAATATAACATTGTCGTAAAAATTACGTACAAGTTGCGCGATCACAGCTTACAACGTCTCGATTGTAAAATGCATAATCAGTTTGCAGATTATTGTTGTCGAGATTAAATAGATAACGATTCTTACATTAATTAACGTCGTCGGAGGTACTCAGTCGGTCGTCCTAAAGTCAATTGTTGCGTTTTAGCTCGAAATTAGAATAATACACATTGTAGAGTCTGCACAGAGCGCTAGAGGCAGGCATGCGGGTTATGGGTGCACCAGCGGGGCCATAGTGGGGCCGCCCGCACTCCTCGCGCCACGAGCCGAGCGCGCTGCGTGTCTAGTCTTAAGTAGACGTCAGGCGCCGCTCCCTCCGCGCGGTCGGACCACAGTCGCTCGGCCAGCGCCGCCGTCCGCGGCCACACTCGCGCGTCCAGCCCGCCCTCGCCGAGCTGCTCCGACCACTGACACGCCTCGCCGCCCTCGATGCGCGCCCCGTCCGCTCCTGCTGCGCCGCCCGCCCACGGTCGATGCTCGTACATCTGCTGCCACGAGCGGTACGGGCTGCAGTGACCGTCCGAGCTGTCACGCCAAGAGCCGAACCCGCAGTCTAGGTACCAGGCGTCCACGTGCGACAATACGGTCCGGAACCCGGCGTCCCCGACCGCGCGAGACTCCGCCCACTGCGAGCCGCCCCACACCTGCACCCCTAGCCGCGCCGCGTCTAGACGCTCCAGATAGGGCGCGCGAGTGAGTCTCGAGGACCACAGCAGCGTGAGGTCCGGCGCGCGCCCCCCGTTGGCCCGCTCAAGCCGCCGCAGTGCGCGGCGTGTGAACTCCAGCCACAGCTCGACCGGGTCCGTGTCGTTGTAGTGCTCCGTCCAGCACCGCTCGGATACCTCGTCTCCCCCCAGATGAAATACGTCGTCGACTCCCGTGAGCGCCAGCAGCTCCCCGTAGATCTTCTCGAGCAGGTCGTACACGTGCTCGTTGCGCGGGTTGAGCTGTCCGCACGGCGGCTCCCCACAGTAGTCGCTCCATGGCTGCAGCTCGACACAATGCGCGAGCGCCCCGAGCCCGGCGGCCGGCCCCCACTCCCACGCGCGCCCCACATGAGCCGGCGCGTCCACCTCCACGACTACTCTTACCCCTCGCAGCGCCGCCCGCCGCACCACCCGCCGCACATCATCCGGGGTGTACACGGCTCCCGGACTGTACGCACCATGATCTGCCAGCTGCGGCGCGCTGTCCAGCCGCAACGGGAACGCCTGTGAGTCTGTCGCGTGCCAGTGGAACGTGTTCATCTTGTTGGCAGCCATAGCGTCCACGGTCCGCAGCAGGTCGTCCACCGGGAAGTAGTTGCGCGCAGTGTCAAGCAGTAGCCCGCGGTACCTGAACCTGGGCGCGTCCTCTACACTGGCCGCCGCGAGCATGAGCAGTGTCCCGCCGCCCGCGTAAGTGTCCACCCACGTAAGCTGCGACAGGGTCTCGAAACCGTGTCGCGCGCCGCAGAACGAGCGGGCACTCACAGAGTACTCGAGAAGGTCGCCGTGAACCCGCCCGGACAGTCGGTAGCTCTCGTCGGTGGTGAGGCGGAGACGCGGGTCCGAGCTGCCGTTGACGTAGACGCGTACAAGCACACGGCGCACGGCCGGCGGTACGGGGGAACCGGGTAAGTCGCCGTACAGCGCGCGCAGATCCTCGCGAAGCAGCTCGAAAGCGTCGCGAAGGTGCGACGTTACCGCGTCCGATGGAGACGCCTCCACCTGCAGCGTGAAGATGTCGGCGCTCACGGGCAGCGCGGACGTAGCCAGGCTAACGGGGCCGGTGGGTTGCGGCCACAGTTGGGTGGACGCACACAGCATGTTGCACGTCTGTAGAGACTGCAGTGTGGCTGCCTCCGTCGCCGGCATGCGCTCGCAGCGGTCGTTCTTGCACTGCCAGCTCCACTGTGGATCCACGCCGCTGAAAGTATTTTATTTATTTATTTATTATTATTATATTATAACCGATTTATTAAACATCTTTTTAATCACACACGACCCTAAACATTATTTAAAACTTACGCAAAAAGCTGATGAAAAGCGGGTCTCAGTGACCGCCCGCTCTGTTGTCGCCAGTACAACAAGGTTGCTCCACAACATGCGACGGCCGCGAGACACAGTAAAGCTCTCTTCAGTCTGGCCACCCCCGCCCAGCCGCCGCGCCATGATGTTTCGCCCCACATCTCCACTAGTATTCTATGATACTACCTGCAAGCAAAAATTATAGGATTTTAGTTTGAATATAGGTAATGTAATGTACAAATTTTTCTAAAACTTTGTTGATTCATCAAACAATATTAAACGATGATTCACAACACAAAGGTCTTCTATAAACCAATAAAAGCGACTCAAGAGTTTCGAAAAATTTCAAATATTTAAAATGTATGAAATTATTTTGAATGATAGAGATACATTTTTGAGTTGCCTGACCTGCTTTGCACGATAATATACAATTTTCAAAAATTTTCTACTATTGTTTCTTGGACAACGCATAGTTTGTTTTGACCAGCAATTTTTTTCGATTCCATAAGAGGAAAGCTACTACTAAAATTAAGCCCAGGACCTTCTGTGGTAACATTTACTTCTGTTCTTGAATAATTACAATGTTACATTTAGTTATCCACGTCTGGCTTGAAGAACCAAAGACTTTAATATTTTGTTCCAAAGAGAGTTTCGTTGTAATGGACGGATTATGACATAGTAAGAAGTAAGTATAGTAAAACTACCGGTGTCTATTTCTAAAGTGAGACGAGTTAAAAGGCGCTCCGGACGCCTCAAGCTTTTAGGTCACCTCACTCACTTCTACATTTACGTAGGGTTGCCAACTTATTGTTTAGAAGACAACAAAACGTAGCAAACTTGTACATAACAATACACACACACATCTTCAGTATCAGCATCCACTTTTTGCCAGTTGTTCATATTAAAAAGAATAGGTTATAGCCTGTTGCTGCACTTAATGGACCTAGATGTGTCACTTCTTTAACAGGCATAAGTATTATCTGTTATTTTTTAGAAAAGTGCCGACGCTTTACATGTATTTCGAAGCACGAGAAGTGGATTAAAGGAAATTGGTGCTTTTTGGCACGACTGAGATTTTAACCCAAGGACAACGCTCTACCAATTAATTATTAAAATATATACAACCCGCAGAAGTTAACTAGGCACCTCGGCTCTGTGATGTCATGCGCGTAACTTATGAACCATAGAATGCATGCTCGCGCTATGAACATTTCACGGAAAGGGAAGAGCGGTGGCCGGTGTCGGTGGCGGGAGGGGAAGCGCAATTAAATTAAATATGAAATAAAAAAACTGGTGGATAATCTATGTATTTAATGTTATAATGGAAATATATATAGCTGCTGCCCATGACCAGGACCGGATGAACATGAATGACGGCCTGCTGCTCAAATGCTCATGGCCGGTGATTAACGAAAAATCGACGTTCAAACTTTATACTTTTTATTATAACTGAACACATTTTCATTTATCAATAGTTTTGAAACAGTTTTATGTTTATGATTTAGTATAAAAAAAATTGACTATTTATTTTCATTTCATAATTCAAAAAAAAATACTAAATCAAGACAATGGGGTGGGGGCATTGCCTCGGGGTTAATCCGGCCCTGCTCATGACGGCTTCATTATTAAGAGTTATTAGTGGAGAATCAACTTGATTTTGTACCTAGTTGAAATGTTAGAGAAAAATAATATTTTCACATTTTATTCTTTAGTTATGAATATAATTATATTGTTTAAAGGAGTGTGTTCGCAACCCTGACTGTCGCTAGAACAAGGAACAAGTGCAGTCCCCAAAGACGTATCGCAGTCATAACAGCTTGACTTCACTTTTACGAAATGATATTGTGTTTATTACCTAGAAAAATATAGCTTTTCGTATTTGCACCATATAAGGAAGGTTCTCATAATATTATGTACTTCAATAAGATATAAAATTGATATTAAAAATATCTAAAAAAACCGAAAGCAGTTCTTCTTACCACTTGTCAGGTAAAATCTATAGAGATGGTACAAGTGTCATTGTGTGAAGTGTCGACGGTCGAGATGAAAACTTCGAGAGTGTTTGACCTCAGCGTTTATGGGACTTCTTTACTGAACAAGGGAAAATCTTTGATGATTTTTTTTGCCCTGATTATGTATGCAGTCATTATCCTGTATCATAATCCCGTAATCGGTCGCATTCAAAATGATTTTGTAAATGTCAATTTAGCTGTTATGTTCCAGTTGACATTAAAATACAAAGCAATGACAAAAAATAAATTAGTTTCAATTTTATTTGTAGCATAGTAGGTAATATTTTAATTGGTCAAATTTTTTTTTCTTTAATTTCTTCACGGGTTGCCTTACAACTCCCGAAACGATTCTAGGTTACCCAGCGGAAGACCAAGTCTCCCTCTTTTAGCCGATGGTATTTGTGAGGCTATATCTAACAAGTGGCCAGTTCTGTTGAGGTATATTTAGATGGAAAAGCTTCTAAGTGTGGTTTGTCAGATTATGTACATAAGTTTTTAATTAAAAAACCCATTGGTACATGGTCAAATCTAATGTAGGTAATATAGATAACCACATTCACGCCTGTAAAGGGGTAGGTAGAGAGGATGTAATGTAGCCCCACTTATCTCAATCTTTGCATACTTCTTTTGCTTTTGCATAGACCATTTCATACATGGACGTCTATTTTTAGTACTGTTTGACTGTTGATGTAATATAATATTTGTGTTATTTGTGAGAATGGGGAGTATAAGATCAAAATAAAGTAACAAAATTTTCACACAAATGGGATCATTTCAGCAAAATTAGAACAGAGGGCTTTAAATTATTTAGCACAATGTTTTAAAAAGTAAAGCGAAGAGCTTCAACCGTCCTGACAAGCTGAATTTTTAATACCACGCTAAAACTGTCTGAGAATAACAGAAAACTAAACTGTAGATTTAAATTATAATTACTGGAAGTTAAAAGGAATATCAATTTATTAACTATAGTTAATTATTGTATTTTTTTAATATCTCTTCTATTTTCCAGAGTAGGTATATATAGGTGTTACGGTTCCAGGGTACCCAGCGGAAGACCAAGTCTCCCTCGTTTAGTCGATGGTATTTGTGAGGCTATACCTAACGAGTGGCTAGTTCTGTTGAGATATATTTACAATCTACCTATACAGAATAAAATTATGAACTGAAATACTGAAACTGTGTGTTCATTTCATATTCCTTGCTGTGAACTAAAACAAACAGACAGACAGGTAGCGACGTCGTCTATTGTTTGATTACGCCACCTGTATAGAATAATTACTGGTTAGAGTAAATTTAACATTACGTGTGCCGTGTGCGTTAACACTATGTTTGAGCGAATATTTTCATATATGTATTATTAAAAAAAAAATGAAATCCATATAGCATAATAAGTTTTGACTCTAATGGCCAGCCAAGAAATGCCCGGCCTGAGGATGTCCAACACTAGAATACCGATCATATTACGGTCGGGCAAAGACAGTACACGGATTTGTCCGGACATTGTAGAGTTGGACATAACCTAACCCCAACTGCTTTAGTCTTAGTATTTCACGGAGTAGTTTTATTTAAAAAAAAAAGCTATTTTTTTATTATTTACAGAAAGTCATGCAAAACCTTATCGTTTCGCAAACATAATACATATTATTGAGATTAAACAAAGAGCAGATCTATCTAAATAAAAATTAAATGCGCATTGGTAAGCGCATCACTTGAGAACGGCTGGACCAATTTAGCAATTTTTAATAACGTAAAATCGTAATAGCATATAGATTAAATAATAGTTACTAGATTATTAGGCAAAGAAAATTTGGGAAGAAACTGAAAGTAATTTTTTCTATGGGATTTTTGTGTGAAGTCAAGACCGTAGAGGATGAAAGTATGGGCTCCACGGGCGAAACTTCTAATAAATATGGAGTGCAGAAGTTATTAACATTTATTTTGAAATCACGGCACACACGCATACATTTTATTTATTTCTAGACTATCTTTACGGCCAGCTTTGCCCGTTTTAAAATGTAACGTCATAATTTCTCTGTGCAAAAAAATCTGTGTCGTGGGTTTATACTTTGGCTCCTCCGAATTAAATACTTTTTATTTCTGTTTTCACTGTTTATTAATTTCACACTTTTTGCACTTACATCTAATATATAAAATTCCCGTGTCACAAATTAGTTGCCATACTCCTCCGAAACGGCTTGACCGATTTTTATGTTTTTTTGTGTATATTCGGTAGGGCCCACGATCGGTAGGGGTAGGGGTTTCATACATACATTTCATACGTCATACATTAATTTTTATTACTGGCACCTACCTATAGCAAAGGTATCATTTTATACAGCCGTATACTACAGATTGAGGCGGCAAAACAAACATATTTCGTTTATGTAATTAAATAATAACCCAATTATTCGCCAGACTTAGTCTCTTGGTGTTAATTTGCAGGTAGAAACTAGTAACTTTGGCGATACATATTTGATGGCATGCCAGAACTAACTAGCTAGCACCCGTTTGATGTTTCCAGTTACTATATACGCCAGCACTATATGTAATTGGATTTTACAATGTAGAATTGACAGTGTGAAAAGACTAAAAGACGATGAACTAATAACCAAAATAAAATATATGTTTATTTGTATGTATTTTTGAACGAGCTACTCTCAGGAAGTTCAGGATTTTCAGGAACTATCAGTCCGATTTGAAAGCCCGGTTATTTATTTATATATTATTATTTAAATTATAATTATATAGAAGTATTTTTATAATTATATTTAAAGAATAATTATTAATTTAGCTTCAAATGGAATAAAAATGGGTAAAATTAATAGAAGGCAACACCTGAGTTCAATAACTAACCACTCAGCCAACAGACATTAGTTTTTTTAAATTAGAGGGTTAGCACAGATTAGGGCACCTATTAATCCTAATTTTTCAATATTTCAGTATTTTTAAAATAACTCGATAATTAAAGGATATAAAAAAATAAGCTTTCTAGCATTTTCCAAACGGTTTTCGAATTTTGGTACCTTACGAAAAATGAAATGTTGTCCATTCTTCAAGAAGGTTATAGATAGGCTATATAATATCACGCTACGACCCAAAGGAGCGTAGAAGTAACCATTAACGCGGGTGCAACCGCAAGACACAACTAGTAAAATATACCTTGTTTACATAATCTAATTCAGAACTCTACCCATACCCTTACCACACGATCAATTGCACGATCTAATTCTATATAGTCTGTGGTTATAGGTTCAGTCAGAAATTCAAGTATTTGTGTTGCCATCCTAAAAATAGAGTTTCCTTAGGTCCGACGTTCGCATCTAATAAATAATTCTTGAGACTTGCTAGACACAGCGGAAATGGACGGGCTAGTGTAATCTTGTACATAAAATATTTTTCAATACATACGTCATAAGTTGTGGCAGGGGCTACATAGTAATTACATGTTCCTATGGAAGAATAAGATGTTCAAAGAATTATATTTTATTTTCGCCTAATGCTCACATGAATAGAGTATCTTAATAAGGTGCCAAAAATGTAAGATTCTAGGTAGATAAAGATATAGGCAGGAGAGTGAAAAAGGCAAGCAAAGTATTGGCAAGGAAATAAAGCTTATTGGTAAAATTTAAGAAGAACGCAGATTGAAATATGATAATGTTTAGCATATCTTAACTAATATTATAAATGCGTGATCTATACGAATAATAAAGCTGATGAGTTTGTATGTTTGAACGCGCTAATATCTGGAACTGCCAGTCGGATGCATTTGATAACCCAATTCTTGAGGAAGGTTAATACTAATATTATAAAGAGGAAAGATTTGTATTTTTGTATGTTTGTTACGAATAAACTCAAAACTACTGGACGGATTTTGATCATTCTTTCACCATTAGAATGCTACATTATCCCTGAGTAACATAGGCTATATACCATCACGGCAAGACGACGGGAATGGGGTGGGCAGAGGTGAACATGACAAAAGCTATGTATGAAGTGTATGTTTGCCAACATTCTGAAATAGACACGTACGAAGTCGTGGGAAACAGGTAGTGATAGGGGTATGGGTAGGGGCAGGGGCAGGGGTAGGGGTAGGGGAAGGGGTAAGGGTAGGGGTAGTGCAGGCAAGCCATTATCTTTGAGTGCTGTAGGGTATATTTTATTTTGTTCGAAAATATCCACGGGCGAAGCCGGGGGCGGACAGCTAATTATAGATAAATAACATCACACTACGACCCAAAGGGGCGGAGTAGTAACTATTAACCACAAGGCACAGCTAGTAAATTAATAAAATAAGTGTGTTTTTGGTTTGTTCTTCTTTCACGCCACAACAGAGTAACGAACTAATGTGATTTTTTGCACACGGATAGTGACATAGCTACACCTAGTATCCCGGAAATCCTTTGGGATACATTTTTATGAAACGTTTAAACGTTTTTAAAAAATCCGCGGTGGAACCGGAACGATTTTTTTTGCCCAGAGATAGTTGGAGGGCCGGAGAGTGACATAGGCTGACTTTTTTACACCCAAAATCCTTCGGAATTTTATGTCTCATTCCAAAAATTTACACGGGCGAACGGATTGCTAGTTATTTTTATATATTTACAATGATATCATAAAACATCATATATTTTTTGAAGAAACAAGTGGTCAAAGTTAAATTAGTTCAAGACTACATAGTCAGCGCTCACCGCGCGGCCGCCGGTATAACTTTTGCATTGCCCACTTCAGATTGAGTTACGGTCGTATCAAGTTTGCAGACATTTTTCTACACAATATTTTTAAATAATTTTTATTTTAGAGTATTCTTTGAGTTTGTTTGAGTGGGTTTTTGACGTGAATACGTTTTTAACATTGCTTACATAGGGCAATTCAAAAAACGAATGATAAGAAAATCGGGGGATAAAGTTTGGTGTTGCAGCTACATATCTATCATCTCCATACAAAATTTAATAACACCACTAGATAGCTAAAGGATCAAAGAATTCGTTACACTAAGTGACGACTGTGGCGCATCGCGCGCGGTGGAGCGGGAAGCGCCACCATTTTGAGGTTAGTTTGCTGCGTTTCGATAATCCATTTAATATAACTTTTGACTCGCAGAAGCTACGACGTTCGTTTAAGTTTCAATAGTTAGCTCTCGTCAAAATCTATCGATTGCATATATAAAACATTAGTGTAAAATAGTTACAATGAATATATATGGTGTTAAAATAAAAAATATATATAATGTCGGCCTATACGCGTCAAAAAGCCAAATCCAAATACAGAGATTGTATATATTGGAAAGGACTTCTCAATCCAGTGATACCATATAAAACATATAATACGATCAAAGAAAATATTACCCGTTACGTACCTACCTACAGGTATTCACGTAAAAAACACGACCACACCCCAAATTTTTTTTCAGTCGTTTAGTTATTTTGCTAATGTTCCTATTTTATCTAATCAAATTCTTTCTATTCTAATATAGTTGAATAATTTTGTATAACATCAAAAACTTTCCTACAAACATTTGAACTAAGGAACTCTGAAAAGCAATAATAGCATCATGTATTTATGATAATAGACCGTTTATGTGCTGAAAGCGTGGCACCCGTACCATCCGTGTCACAGTTAGATGTGTGCACAAGAACACGTGGCCCAATGGAGTCACCGATGTCGTTGCATTATTGAAGGAATCGATCAGGGCAAGACTTCTGTTTTACGTCACAAGCCCATATAGGGTGACCATATTTTTTACAGATCTTCACGTTTATTAAATCTTGTCGTTTCGTCGTTCTCATTCAACTTTTTATAAAATGTAAAATGTTAAATATTACTTATTTTTGTTGTGAATCTATGGAAAGTTCAACAGAAGCGATTAATTATAAATATGGTTCATCATCATCATCATCAACCTTTTAAGATCATGGTCTCCCTCTAGCGCACCATTTTAGTGGTGCTCATTGAGAGGAATTGCCATAGTCACCACGCTTGGCAGGCGGGTTGGTGACCGGACGCTGGCTTTACGTGCCCTCCGAAGCACGAGGAGTCGATTGAAGCACATATTCTTAAAGAAAATTGGTGCTTAGCATTTTGGCAGCGAATAGGAATCGAACCCGGGACCTCCAGTTTCAAGTCCACCGTCCTACCAATTAGGTTATCGACTACCTCATAAACATGGTTAGGTTTGTTATAAATAACTAAATATATAAAATTGTTGTGTCGCTGACTGACTGTCAATCAACGCACAGCCTAAACCACTGAAGATATAAATATGAAAATAACAAGGTATATTGCTTAAGAGATGCACTAAGAATAGGATTTTTCGAAAATTAAATGAAATGTGAAATGGGATGTAAACGTTGCTAATACAACGTGTACGAAGTCAAGGATAACTGCTAGTTATGTATAGAACAATTTTGATACAGCAAAGATAAAATATACTCGTAGCTGCTACGGCGGCTACGATGTAGCACGGAGTGGTTTTATGTTAAGGTCATATGAGCCGAAATAAGTGTTTTATGTATTTATGTAGGAATGTTTGCATGTAAGTAAAGGAACGTAAGGGAGAGAGGGAGAGAGACGAGTGTAAGAGGGACGGGAGACGAATGGCGGAGAGTGGTAGAAACTGTATATTGACGGATTGATCTCTTTGAATTAAATAATATATTTCTGTTACTTCTATTTTTGTGCTTTTATCCCACATTTTGGGGGCTCGTCCGGGATAAGAAAAACATAAAATAGTGGTAATAATGACGACAGAAATTTGACGACGGACTTCATCGAGATTTTTACAATTGGTGACAGGCTGGAGTTCCACGACGCCATTACCTCAGACGACGTCCGTACTACGACGACGATGGAAAATAAAGACGGAGGTACCACGGGAATATTCTGTGCTATGGAGTTAGTACCCAAATTTAGTTCTCAAGACTGTACATATCCCGTTACCAAATGGATTCAAGAGATCGAAGATAATAGTGAAATTTTTGGGTGGACACCAACACAAAGACTTTTGGTGGCACGACGTACGCTTACGGGTACCGCGGCGTTGTGGCTGCGATCAGAAAAAACATACAAATCATGGGAAGATTTAAAAAATGCGATTAGCAAGGAATTTCCAGACACTCTTGACACAAAGACGGTACACGAGTTAATGAGTGCCTGTAAGAAGAAGAGGGATGAGTCTTGTTTTGATTATATGCTCAAAATGAAAGAATTGGGCAAACGGGGAAAAATGGCTGATTATGTCGCCATCAAGTACATAGTCGACGGGATCGAGGACGTAGAGACGAATAAAATTATGTTGTACGGCGTTACATCATATCATGACCTGAAGGAAAAACTGAAAATTTATGAAATAATAGTTGAAAAAATGAAAAAACCTGAAAAAATCGATTTTAAATCAGATATTTCTAACAAAGGACAGAAATTTGCAGGAAGAGTCAGGTGTTATAGTTGTGGGGAAAGGAATCATGTATCTGCCGAATGTCCTCATAAAATGGAAGGTCGCAAGTGCTTCAATTGTAATGAGTTTGGCCATCTTTCTTCTGAATGTAAGGCGGCCAGAAGAGGAAATTACAACACAACCGGCGCGAGTGGCAGTGGCTTTCGTAAAGTTGGCAATATAATTCCGCAGGATAGCCAACGCCCCATTACCTACTATTATATATATATATATATATATATATATACCATTACAAACTAAAGAGGCGCCGATTGAATTGAAGTTTGTTTTGAAGGATGACGTACCAATAGCCCAGCGACCACGACGTATCTCGCTGAAGGAACAGGAGGAGGTGGAACATCAAATATCGGAATGGTTAGAAAATGGAGTCATACGCGTAAGTTACTCTGAATATGCTAGTCCTTTAGTGCTTGTACGGAAAAAAGACGGAACTCTTCGTGTTTGTGTGGACTATAGGAAACTAAATAAAAAGATGATTAAAGATGAATTTCCTCTGCCGATTATCGAGGATTGTATCAATAAATTATCCGGCGCTAAAGTATTTAGCGTACTCGATTTAAAACATGGATTTTTTCATTTGAAAGTCAGTGAAGAATGTATCAAGTATACGTCATTTGTCACACACCATTGACAATTCGAATTTTTGAGGGCACCTTTCGGACTATCAGTATGTCCTAAATATTTCATGAGGTTTATTACGATTATATTCAGGGACTTGATGGCCAATGGAAAAGTTTTGATTTTTGTTGATGATATTTTGATTCCAGCCAAGGATGAACATGAAGCAGTGGAAAGGCTGAAGGAAGTACTTGGTATTGCATCACAGAGTGGATTGCGAATAAATTGGGACAAAGCACAGCTAGTTTGCCGAAGTGTCACATACCTAGGACACGTTATTGAAGATGGAAAGGTGAGACCATCAAGTGACAAAATAGAAGCGGTGATGAAGTTTCCAAAACCTAATACGGTGAAACAACTTCATAGTTTTGTTGGTCTAGCATCATACTTTAGAAAATACATCCCAAATTTTGCTTTGATTGCTAGTCCATTAACTGATTTACTAAAGAAAGATAGTAATTTCGAATTCAATAACAATCAACAAGAGGCGTTCAATACATTGAAAGAAAAGTTAACGAGTAACCCTGTATTGAAAATATTTGACGCAAAACTATTTACGGAATTGCACACAGACGCATCATGTATGGGGTATTCTGCTATTCTCATGCAACGCAGTTGTGATAATAATCTACATCCAGTATATTACATGAGTAGAAAGACGACAGACGCTGAAAGCAGGTATACTAGCTATGAGCTGGAGGCACTAGCTATTATTGAAGGCGTTAGGAAGTTCAGACATTACCTTTATGGTACTCATTTTAAGATAATAACTGATTGTAAGGCATTTCAGATGACACTCGACAAGAAAGACTTAGCTATGTCGACAAGAGTAGCCCGATGGATACTATTACTACAAGACTTTAATTTTACAATCGAACACCGAGAAGGAAGTAAAATGAAACATACAGATGCTTTGAGCAGACATCCTTATGTGGCTTTAGTAAATGACTTGCACGAAAACATACGACAGGCACAGCAGTTAGATGAAGGGCTGAAAGCCATAATGGAAATACTTCAACGTGGACCTTATGATGATTATATGATTGATAATAACCTGCTATACAAAGGAGTTGATAAGAAGTTGGTGATTCCGAGGAGTATGGAAGATGAAATAATTAAGAGAGTGCACAAGAATGGGCATTTTTCAAGAAAGAAAATGATTGAATTGATTAGCAACGACTACTACATCAAGAATGTGAACAAGAAAATAGAAGATTTCTTAGTCACTTGTATTCCATGTTTATTAGCAAGTAAAAAGGAGGGAAAACAGGAAGGATTTTTGCATGCGATAGAGAAAGAATCAATACCTCTGCATACCCTTCATATAGATCATGTTGGCCCTATGACAGACACAAAGAAATTGTACAACCATATCTTGACTGTGATTGATGCCTTTACAAAATTTGTTTGGTTATTTCCAACTAAGAGCACTACAAGTAAAGAAACTATAGACAAACTTAGAATACACCAGCAGCTGTTTGGGAATCCTTGTCGAGTAATCAGTGACCGGGGTACGGCTTTCACAAGCACTGAGTTTCAAGAATATTGTGAAGAAGAAGGTATACAGCACATTAAGATAACAACGGGTGTGCCACGAGGAAATGGACAGGTAGAAAGAGTCCATAGGATTATTATTTCGGTTCTTACAAAATTATGTATAGAAAATTCTACATTATGGTATCGTCACGTGAGTCGTGTACAAAGAGCATTAAACAGTACGTTTCACCGAAGCATTAGTTCTTCACCGTTTGAATTGTTAATGGGAACTAAGATGAGGTCTAAAGAAGATGTTGAGATCTATAGCTTGCTTTGTGAGGAAGAAAGAGAGAGTTTTGTACAGGAAAGACAACAGTTAAGGCAGAATGCCAAGGAACAGATTTTTAAAATTCAAGAGGAGAACATTAATACTTACAACAAGAAAAGGAAAAATAGTACAAAGTATAAAGAAGGAGATTTAGTGGCTATCAAAAGAACGCAGTTTGGTACAGGTATGAAATTGAAACCAAAATTCTTAGGACCCTATTGTGTTACGAAGGTTAAGAGAAATGACCGGTACGATGTAGAGAAGGCAGACTCTACTACGGAAGGCCCCAATAGAACTTCGAGTTCGGCAGACAATATGAAGGCGTGGCCAGTAGGAGTACATATTAGTGATGAATAAATGTATGTATGAGTTATGTTTTCGTTTACAGAATGTTATATGTTATGATGTACTGAAATGTTATGTTAGTGTTTAATAATAATTGTATCGATTTTTTTTTTATTTATGATGTATTTAATTGTTTTTTTTTTGTTTTGTTTTGATTAGAATTATAACGATGATTGCAGGTGTATGCCTGAGGACAGGCATGATTGTCAGGATGGCCGAGTTGTAGGAATGTTTGCATGTAAGTAAAGGAACGTAATGTGAGGGAGAGAGACGAGTGTAAGAGGGACGGGAGACGAATGGCGGAGAGTGGTAGAAACTGTATATTGACGGATTGATCTCTTTGAATTAAATAATATATTTCTGTTACTTCTATTTTTGTGCTTTTATCCCACATTTATTACCGTCAATTAAATTGAGATTTTTGTAATGTGCACCGAATGTCAAAGGCAATTTGGCTTTGACCTTAAAAATAATTGAAATGCGATGAATTTAAAACTTGATTGAAAAGTGAATTAAATTTTCTTGGTTCTTTTGTTTAGCTTGTGGAATATTTATTATTATAATAATATTTACAATATCTTGTCACCCTACCCAAAAACTTCGGTTAGTTATTTTAAAGCGCCTTGTATTTCTAAACGGCCTTATGTTGAGGTTATTTTAAGGTTGCATTTTTCTACCTAAACAATGAAATAATAAGAAATAACCGTGACATGCGGACTTTGTAAATATATAATTTGATAATTATACTAATATTATAAAGAGGTACAGTGTGTAGGTTTGGATGGAGCGGGTAATCTCTCAAACTACTGAACCGATTCTAAAAATTCTTTCACTAATAGGAAGCAGATAGGCTATATTTCATTTTGTTCGAAAATATCAACGGGCGAGCCGGGGGCAGAAAGCTAGTATTCTATAAAAACGTACACAAAAATTTTAATTACGCCATTTTGGGAATTAAATAATTAATAATTAATACTAATTGAATAATTAGAACTATCTTTCAAGGTAGTCTAGCAAATGATCTATATTCAGGTAAGTGGGACGGTATCACGCATGCCATCATTTTTGTCCACATTGTATACTCCCCACGCACTGCCTGAATAAATAATACTAACAACTAAAATTGACTAGATACAATTATTACGCTTATCTTCCGTGAAGGCAGGTAGGAAGCTACCTCGATTTTTCGTACCTTGTACTAACGGTGAACCGCTCGTACTTGTGAAGTGACAGCTCTATAATACTTTGTGTAATCTCTATATATTATTTCTCAATTGTTGTCGGTATCAAAGTTAATGTTTGTTACGCCATTTTGAAGATTTTAGATTCTAATGACGAAAAATAAACAAACAAATCAAAATTAAATGTTTCTTTTAAAATTAGACCAATTTTTTTAAAAGACGCCATCTGTTGGAGATCTGCTGAACTAAAGATGCGATATTATTTATTTGAACTTAACTTTCTTTATTTCTAGAAGAATTTTGATATACCTCAACAGAGATGGCCACTCGGTAGCCTCAAAAATATAATCGGCTAAATTAGCTAAAAGATTAAATAATAACCTAGCCACTCGTTAGGTATACCTATATATAAAGGTATAGCCTCACAAATGCCTTATCGGCTAAATGAGGGAGACTTCGTCTTCCGCTGGGTACCCTGGAGCCGTAACACGGTTTCGGGAGCTGTAAGGCAACCCGTGAAGAAAGAAAAAAAAAGAAGAAAAAAAAAAGATTAATAACTTTTTTCTAAATCTATTTTTTTTTCTTTAAAAATCCCGAAACAAACAATTGAATCATAAGGGACTTTTTTTTTTGGAAATTGACTTTTTTGAAAAAATATCAACTCCAGACTCCATAGAGCTGAACGAGCTTAAAAAATACTTTCTGAGATTTCGCCATGTCGCACAATTACTAGAAACACGAGCCACCAGCGCCAATCGTTAAGATTTTCGGCGGGGGGCCGATAGCACGTTTTCCAGAATCTGACAAAAAATTCAATCCTACAAAGAAATTCATGAAACCTCGAAGTAGATTTGCCTTTTAGCCCTCTATTCGTCATTGTAATAACACTATCTCTCATTTCCCGTACTTTTACCATCTAACAATTCCAAAGATTTTTACATTGCTGTATATATCACTAACATATTATAAAACAAAGTCGGGGGAAAAGTCGCGTCTGTCTGTCTGTCTGTGACATTTTCATGCAAAAACTACTAAACGGATTTAGTTGCGGGAAGGTTTACGAGTATTAAACATGGACCGTTTAGGAGCTGAGCATTAACAGTATATGTGATCAAGTCGGGGAAAAAGTTAGCCCCAGCGAGCTTTCATGGAGTATGCTGTCTAATCCGCCAGAGATATAACACAATTATGTAGGAACGAATTTAGTAGAATAAAATGATCTATAAAAAAGTCCATGGTAGCATATGTCTATCTTTAATACATAAATAGTTATAAGCGTATTTACGTAGGTATTAAAATTGTTGTAAATTGGTTGCTATAGTACTACGATTTCATTGTAGAAGAGGTAGGCAGAACCAATAAATAATTTCCATTGCCTAATCTTGTAATTCACTACATTTTCTTTCAAACCAAATTATTTTCAATCAGTGTTAACTAATAGCATTAAAAATTGTAGCATCTTAATTAAAATTAGCATGTCTTTATCAATGTAACAATAAATATATTTTTGAAATCGGTTTAGTAGTTTTTGAATTTACCTCTTACAAACGTGCGACCACAGTAGTTACAAACAAACTCGCCCTCAAACAAACTAATATTAAGTGGTATAAGTTTGGATGTAGGGGTAATCTCTGAAACACTGATCCGATTCTGAAAATTATTTCACTAATAGGAAGCTACATTATCCCAGTGTGCTATAAGCTATATTTTATTTTGTTCGAAAATATCGACAGACAAAACCAGAGGCGGAAACCTAGTAGTACGACGATATTTTCACTCCCTGCCTACCTCAAATTTTTAAGGCATGTATGTATTATTTTAAAAGGTCATCGCATATTATTAGATTTCTCATATAGATAGAGGAAAATTATTTAGCTACGCCCCTCTGACGTCATGCTTCTACGAGGTCTACGAAATGCTACGTAGCTGAGGTCGTAGCACCACAGCGTAGCACTATTGAATTAAAAGACCTATTCGGTGCCTATAAATAGATTGTATGTACTTTGACTGTGCTAGCTTTCGCCCGTGAAAATCCCTTTATTTATTTTCATTTTTATTATAATCCTGTTGAGTTTTCTTATGGTAGCCGGATAAAATTTTAAAAAGAAGCTCACAGATTGACGCTAAAATGTACTGGCCGAGGACCGCTTAAATTTAATTTTTTTAAGCATTTCGATACTTCATAGGTCTAGACCTACTTTATTTGTAGTTCTTTATGGATAACTAGCTTTCCGCTTGGAACCCATTCTAACTTTCATCCCCAACTATATCCCCTTAGGCCTTACCGTAGTCACATATGACGTGTAACATCTTTGGTACACGCACACACTGTTGGCTGACAGTACCAACCTCTCGGAAAATGGGTTGGTATCATCTGACGGCCAACTCTACCACCACGCTCATTGGTCAAATCAAATAGCGCGCGCTTCCCCGGCTTCCTGTTAGACGCTTCCGTCCCTTTTAACGAAATCACTCCCACAGATTGCAGGAAAGCGAGAGGAAATATGTTACACATCAGAAAGTTGCCAGAAATCGGTTCAGTGGTTTAGCCGTTACTTTCGCATTTATAATATAATACCTATTTTGCCAGTGTTAGTTCATAAGAAATCTACTAAATCTATTACTGCAATGTTAAAAGTACACACAATCGCCGAGCATGTATAAAAGGTATGAAGAATATAAAAGAAGCGAAAGAGGTAGGTACGTTAGATGTCATTCGATTGTCTCTGCCTACCTCTCTTGGGATAAAAGGCGTGATGATAGATAAATTGAATTGGCACATATAGACAGACAAGGCGGTAGGAGGACTTTAATTTTTAATATATATTGATTTTTAAAAAAAACTTACCGTAGAAATGAGTAGAAGTTAGAAGCGACTCAGTCGAGGGCGGGCGGGCAAGTGAAGTATGGAATAGTTGGGCAACGTCATTACAGTTCCGTCGCGTGTACGAGGCGGGCGTCTACTTACCGTTCACTCAAAAAGTTTTAACCGCGATCTCGTGATACAATTCTAAAATTATATATTTGAATTATGTCGCGGTTTGTGCAGTGATATTGTGTTTAAAAGGTATATTTTTAGATTCTCGCTTGAAATTGTTTGAAATGTAACATAACTTCTATGATTTGCTAATGTCAAGTATTATAGCCTTTATAGTGTTTATAGCCGATTAATCGGTATTTAAGATAATCCCGCCGACCGTGATATGTCTTATTAGTCGTCGACTAATCACAACCATCACAGCGCGGACAGGATTAAACTGGATTCCCCATCACGTCTCGGCGGGATCGTGCGCTGTTCACTAAGGCGTGACATGTAGTCCTAACAAATAAAACCAAATGTTAAAAAAGTAAAGTTTTTGAAATCGGTTCAGTAGTTCTGGAGATCCCAAACACATAACCAAACAAATTTAAGTTAGATTT
The DNA here is from genome assembly GCA_963924495.1 of Nemapogon koenigi. Taxonomy (NCBI): domain Eukaryota; kingdom Metazoa; phylum Arthropoda; class Insecta; order Lepidoptera; family Tineidae; genus Nemapogon; species Nemapogon koenigi. Next base: position 8,812,962 of record OZ004646.1, read on the forward strand.
TTTTTCCTTACAACTCCCGAAACAGGGTACCCAGTGGAAGACTTAGTCTTCCTCGTTTAGTCGATGATATTTGTGAGGCTATACCTAACGAGTGGCCAGTTCTGTTGAGGTATATTTAGATGGAAAAGCCTCTAAGTGTGGTTTGTCGGATTATGAACATAAGTTCTTAATTAAAAAACCCATTGGATCGTTAGATATTTTGTTTGTATTTTATATTTTGTCTGTTATTTCAAAATAAACACCAATATCTAAGTGGTATAATTAATTGTTATGTACACAATATATTTTAATATAAAAAAAATGTTTTAAGAATGTTTGCCTGTCTGTCTTGGATGTTTTCTGAACAGGTTGCGAAACGGTTAAATAAATTTTGAATAAATTTTAAGTGATATTATTATATTTTGTTTGTTTATTTATTGTCCGTCAGTGGCCGAGTGGTTAAGACGTCTGGTATTAACTAGGCAGAAAACGGGTTCGATCCCGGATTCCGGCCATGTCCAATGGGTTTTTTTATTTAAGAACTTATGTACATAATCCGACAATTATAATATACCTCAACAGATCTGGCCACTCGTTAGGTATAGCCTCACAAATACCATCGGCTAAACGAGGCAACCCGTGAAGAAAGAAAAATAAATTGTAAAACTTAATAATTTAAAAATCTCAAAACTACAAAAAAATCTTCCAGAGTCCGAATCCGCTGCCATAGTGCCTAGAATACATAGCGCGTTACCATTTTGAATTTCTAGCGCTATGCGTTGTATGAAAAAGGCTTTGAAATAATATTTGCGTTTAATTTATCATTACATTAAATTGATGAGAAAGGAAGTATATCCGTAGGTTTTGCTTAGGTGACGACGGGAAATCTAATTGATTTCTTATGCTTTTTTACTACTTTGTGTACTTATATTTGTGTATGTACTTATTAAATAAATAAAGAAGTATAATTTGAAGAAAAGTACAGTTGGTGTTATCTACTAAAACCCCAGGTTGTCAGAAAGTTGAGCGTAGCAGAATTACCTCGTCAAAAGTACACTCTTAAATCTCTGTAATACTTAGTTCATTTCTCATTGTACAAAGTTTACGAATCAATCGACGAGCTCTGAGTTAAGTGAGTGGCCTATTCCATTGGGACTCTTGTTTGAACAATTACACACAATTGGCACAGAGTATACAAATAGATCAACGACGCCCAGTGTAATCGTGTGGTTGGTTTAGACAATGTACGAACGCTAGTATTCTATTCTCTCGGAACGCTAAATCCTAATATTATATGCAGATACTTAGAGATATGAAAGTTATGCACAGCCCATAAGAAGCTCAATTTATGCATTTAATAATAAAAAAAATCTAAAAACAACAACCGGGCATAACCTCAAAAAATTAGCTGTCGCCATTTTTTTCAGTGTTATCTACAGGGTATGGGCAGACGCTAACTTTGCGTTCACGAAAGACGCTGACATAATTACGCTTCGTATTCTACAAGGAGTTTGGTAATATTTCGTTGAAATTGGTTCATTAAACGGGTAAAAAATAAAAAAAAACAACCGAAACGATATTTAGTATGCCTAAGTTGCGAGTACGACTCGCGCGCTGAGGGTTCCGTACCGTTTTCGGTCAGAACTTTAAGACAGGATATTCGTTTAGGTTTTCTTTCTTGTAAATTATAAGAGAGACCTTATATTCCTATTTTTTTTCTCAAAATTTTAGGATAGGCAGTTTCGGAGATCAGGGAGTGGGGGGGGGGACGCTTTTAAAATAAACTATAACGAGCCTTTTCATTTGATATGTCACATGATGTATAGGTACCGGGACAGTTCTTGAGCGGTGGTCGTTAGATGCGCAGAACACAAATTTTGGGTCTGCTTGGCGGTATAAGGTATTAATTTTAATTTTACCAGCAGTAAAAAGCAATCGTAAAAACAAACACCAATAAATAAATTATAATAAATATACAAGTTGTATTGCACTCTAATTACATATGCGCAAACATTCCCCCACTTTTTCGTCGAGCGCTCAAGAACCGTCCCGGTACCTGAACTTTTTTTAACATTTTAATTTTACCCCCAAAATAGAAATCCGATTATTTACGCTATACGTCCGTGATCAGGTCATCAAACGGAGTAAATAAGTAAATAAGCTTATAAGGGTTCTGTTTTTCATCGGTAGTACGAAACTAACTTGTATCTTTTATTATCCAAATTATTTTTTAATTCTTTTCTTATCGCGTCCATAGATAAAAATGTACCTACACAAATTACGAAGCAATTTCAACAAATCCCAGCCGATATAAGGATTACTAGGTTAATCCATATCGTAAATTCGTGTTCAAATTAGTAAAGCTTGGATGTAACAGATTTTTCACATTTTCTTTTTTGCGGTTTAGAACTCTTTGTATTTTGGCGATAGAAAAAATTATAAGCTATAATGGGAACGCTAATATTATATTGTTTTGCAACGCTAAAACATAATATTATATGCAAGTATAAAAAGTATAAAAATATGAAAGTATTTACTTAAATAATAAAAAAAACTGAAATACAATAACCTTCGCCATTTATTTCAGCGTTATCTACAGGGTATGTGCCTAGTATGTGCCCACCTCAGTTCTTTTTATAATGATTCCAGTTTTTTTTGGGCCAGAAGCTGCCAGATTGCTTTCACGAAAGATGGTAACTATAGACAAAATGAGTTACGCTTCGTTTTCTCCAAGGAGTTTATCTACAATAAATATACAAACTCCTTGGTTTCGTTAAAGTGAACGACAGTTTCGTTAGGTCACGTGATTGTATTTCAGTCGGTTCCATAGGTTTAAAGTTATCTATTTTACATTCTATTCGTCGCTAATCAAATATCTTGAAACGTAGTTCTGTGTTTCATTAGTATCTCTGTTCATCAACTTTGCCCTAGCTTCGTCCGTTGATTTTTTTTTCATCGAATTTATTTATAGATATTGATGATAGAGCTACCTTACTATAACTTTACTGTAAAGTAGACTATTTCTATCTAGAAAAAAATTGTTTAGATAATATACATTGAAATATTTTTTCAAATCGGTCCAGCAGTTCACTTCTTACAATAAACTCACACTCTCTCTTTATAATATTAGTATCTATATATAAAAAAAATGTTTCTACCTATGTCCGCTATACACTTTGAAACCATCTAATTTTAGAAGAAAAAAATCCCATACAAAAATTTTCAATTTTCAATTTTGATGAGCAAAGGGTGGCGTTGCTTACAAATAAATAAAAAAGATTAGCGTGAAGTTTGTATATAATTGTTACTCCGGGCGAAGTCGATATTATATATAGCGATATTAGTATATAAGTAAATAGATTGAAAAAGTATTGGTTAAGGGTCCGTGGCTCTCAGTCATCTTGTATCTGTCAAAAATATGGCAAATCTCAGTTAAGGCAATGCTCGTATTGAAAACTATAATTGGGTGGTGAGGAAATGTTGTATAAATAAACTCACGTTTCCAGGATTAACTGAGATTTGCTATATTTTTGACAGATACAAGAGGACTTGACCAACGGTCCTTAAATCTATATCGTTCAATCGGTAACACAATTGTCCATGCCGCAATATATAAAGGCCGTGATGGTATGCTACGTATGAAAAGTGGGAGTTTTTGTCCTCAACTAAGTACAACTAAAAGACATTCTTAAAATAGTATAACTATTTCTGACGTATCTTAGTTTATTTTTAGACTTAAGTAGGCTAAAATCATTTTATACATGACATAGTTCGTAAGGACGTCACGTCGTATCGAATGAGACGTTTGTACTGTTTTAATTATTTATAAGTTAATTCAAGTTAATGTGCTCATATAGTACGACATGAGCTGAGTTCATACATTATTAAGAAGGTAATTTATTTGAATAGTCTGTTCAGTTCATTACAGTTTTATATATATCTAGAAGCCATGTTGTCTGGGCGATATCAAAATAATTAGGTAATTAAGTTACAGCAGTCACCATTGATGTGTAACATCTAACTAAAGGACCTGAAAATTTTATATTTATTCGTTCAATTTCACTAAATTACAAATGATATTTTTCTCAAAATACATTATAAAATATACTAATAACCTGAAGCTAATAACAAATATATATGTAATACAAAAAAAAATATCCCAGATGCTTTCAACCATCGGCAAATGAAATTATTTTGTTTTTCTTGGAATGTCATACCGAGAATATTATTTTTAAACGTCAGATTCAAACAAGATAACAAACAGCCAGTATTTCAATATGTCCAGTGTTGACAATGGAGATATTACCGTATACTATACTGTGTAGTATAAATTATAAATAACTTTTCTTTTAGGCAATGGTAATAACATTTAAACATCAAAAAATGTTTTCAACTAATATAATTAGAAGCGTCAATAACTGAATTTACTTTATTTTAATGATCCAAATATCACAAAAAACTGCTATGTGACAATGCCACATAGCGAGAATTAAGATGCTATATATGAAAAATCCTGACTCAATGAGTTTCCTTGACTGTCTGTCTCTATTTCGAATTGGCACTTGTAATAATCGAGTATCGTAGTATCGAGTAATATTATAAAACATAGTCCCTCGCCGCGTCTGTCTGTTTATCTGTGCCCTTTTCAGGCTAAAAATACTGAACGGTTTTTTTTGCGGTTTTCACTATTAGATAGTTTATTTCACCGGGAAGGTTTACGAATATTAAACATAGACCTATCATGTTCATGTGTGTATCATGTGTGTAAGTAAATTAAGTCGGGGACAAAGTAAGCCCCTGCGAGTTTTCATGGCATATGCTGTCTAATCCGTCAGAGATATAACAAAATAATGAACAGAATTATATAGAAATAAGTAGTTATAAGCGTATCTATCGAAGCGATGTGCTGCCCCACACATCGACTCCCCCAGACCAGAGGTCGAATACAGTATGAAACCAACGTCAACGTTGCGTTGTGTGGCTGGACAGGCTGTGTTCATACGGGGTCACCAATATAGAAATGGCAATACAGAATACTTCAACGACTGTGAGTAAAAGGGAATACTCCCCAACGCATGTCGCTGAAAAGTTGTATATGCCTATCTATTATTTTTCAGTAGCGCGATACAGGTTTCAATTCACACACACCCTAAGGAATATATGTACTTTCATATTTTCATATTTATATCTTCAGTGGTTTAGCCTAGATTTAAGCACTAATCGTGTGCAGATATACTTAATTATTATTGTGTGTTCCATTTTATTTCGCCATAGAATACTTTACGAATTTTTCCCTACAAAAACCAATATATTTTGTTCCATTTAAAATGCAGAAGTAGTATTGGTTGTCCACAGATAATTAACAATTCCCGTTCGGTAACTCAAACTCAGAGAATTCGTTTAATTAGAGTTATTGTCGACACTGTCGCTACTGAATCGCTAATCCGAACAATTAAAATAACTTTTGTCGAATAAAAGGGAGTGCTTCATTGTGTACTGAGTTCGGAAATGGATTAAATACGGTTTTTTGTTTGCTGCTATTTTTTTTTAATATTCACAAACTTTTTGGCCCCAAACTATCTTATCTATCTATAAATAAAAATTAAATGCTGTTAAAACCGGCCAAGTACGAGTCGGAGTCGCGTACGAAGGGTTCCGTCTTCTTCTTCAACCCGTATTCACCCACTGTTGAGTGTAGGTCTCCTCGTATACACGCCACTCCTGTCTGTTCTGAGCCTTCTGCGTCCAGTTTTTTCCTACCACTTTGGCTACATCATCTGACCATCTCGCTGGCTGTCGTCCCACGTTCCTTCGGCCCTGTCTCGGTCTCCAGTCCACAATCTTTCGGCTCCATCTGCCATCGGTTCTGCGACTCACGTGACCCGCTGTACAATAAAAAACATTGAGCGAGTCCGACTCACACTTAGCCGGTTTTTATTATTTGTTGTTTTCCTTAAGAGTACGCATTACAGTTACACTAGTATGTATTGCCTTTTTAAGATCGAGCAAAAAAACGCCGAAAAAATACGTTTCTTGTATGGGAACCTCCTTTAATTTTTAACTTTATTTTATTTCTATATTTTCTATTACTTGTTGTTATTGCGGACCTAGTAACACACTCTGTGAAACTTTCAAGTGTCTACCGATTGCGGTTCAAAAGATACAACCCTGTGACAGACGGACGGACGGACAGACAGCGGAGCCTTAGTAATAGGGTTTTCGTTTGCACCCTTTGGATATGGAACCCTAAAATAGTGAAAATAAAAAGCACCCGGTATCGAAAAGCTTGCATGAAAAGATTTATGGATTGAGGCGAAACAGATTTGCCAGGATCGTGGCGAGTGGATATAATATTGTTACGAGCTGGGGTTCGAAGAGATTTAAAATACCGATTTAATAAACAAACTTTACTTCAACACCACAAAAATACAGTTACATAAATGAAAACACTAAAATAACACTTAGTCGCACTAAATTCCACTTCACTGTTTCGCTTTGATCGCTCTGATTCGCACTGTGTTCTCCCGGCGACGATCCTCTGTTTATATTGCCCACCGAACATTCGAGAAACGCCGAGATTGTTGTACAAAGTTGTAGACGCGGCTCGATGCGACTCGGCGCCAATTACCTACACACAGACCGCGCCCGATTTTGGTACCTATGGCTAGGCACATACGGTCCATTTTCGTTTGTACTTTGATTCTCTCTGGATGTTTCTAGAGACGTCTATCGACCTTGATGTGTTTAGGTATTTATTTGTGCGATTTAAGTACCTATTCGTTACACTGCCCCCCGCTTAGACTTGCTCGTCCCGAGCAATATTCGAGCCTTTGTAAGGAGCCAGTCGATCAATATGGACAACCTTTAACTGTCCACGCGGGCATCGTTGGATCCGATAGGTCACGTCATTGATCCTCGTGATGACCTTATACGGGCCTTCCCAGCGGTTCTGCAGCTTGGGAGATTTGCCTTTTCGGCGTTTCGGGTTGTGCAGCCACACCAACGATCCCTCGTCAAAACCGTTACTATTGAAGTTCCTATCGTACCTGGTCTTCATCTTTGTACTGGCCACAAGACTGCTCTGACGAATCTGGTCATGTATGTCGCACATCTTGTATTTCAGGTTCGATACGTAGTCACTTACAGGTTGCGGCGCATCCGGAGGTCCGCCGGTCAGGAGATCAACTGGTAGTCGGAGCTCTCTCCCAAAGTTGGCATAAGCAGGAGTCACTTTTATGCTTTCATGCTCTGCGGATCGATATGAGAGCAAGAACAAGGGAATATATCGGTCCCAGTCCCTCTGGTGATCCTCAACCAGTTTCGCTAAATGAGTCTCCAAAGTGCGGTTGAACCTTTCAACCATTCCGTCGGACTGTGGGTGATACGCCGTAGTCCTTGTTTTATTTATTCCCAGGAGACGGCATACTTCCTGGAACAACTGCGACTCAAAGTTACGCCCTTGATCAGAATGTATCTCCAATGGTAGCCCGAACCTGCAGAATACTTCGTTGACCAACTTAGTCGCCACTGTTGTCGCTTCCTGGTTGGGAATTGCGAAGACCTCCGGCCACTTCGTGAAGTAGTCCATCACGACCATGAAGTACTTGTTCCCGTCTTCAGTGGCCGGGAACGGTCCAGCAACGTCCACCGCAATTCGTTCCCATGGAGCGCCAACATTGTACAGCTGCATACGTCCCCTCGTACGTGTCGTAGGTCCTTTCACGGCCGCACATACTGTGCACTTGCGACACCAATCCTCGACATCTAGCCGGCAATGAACCCAATAAAATCGTTTCCTGATTTTCGCCAGGGTTCGATTCATGCCCAGATGTCCTCCCGAGGATCCATCGTGCACGGACTCAAGCACTGCGCGCACCTTTGACCTAGGCACGACCAGCTGCATCAATGTCTCCTGTCCACTTGGCGACTCCCACTTGCGGTACAGCAACCCGTTGTGCAGCACTAGACTTTCCCACTGAGCCCAGTAGCTTTTCGTGGTGGAACTCATGGCGGATACAACATTCCAGCCGGGCCTTGGAACATTCTGCGTCTTCCATTCCATTATCGGCGCCAAGTTGTTATCCTTGAGTTGCTCGTCTCTCGTCCTCTCGTTCGCCCATTCGTCACTAAGGTTGTTAGTCGTAATCACTTTGATGACAGAATCACCGATTTCACGCCTCGAGCAGTGTTTACAATCTTCAGGGCACGGCCTGCGTGACAGTGCGTCAGCGTTGCCATGCATCCGTCCTCGTCGATGTTCGATCGTGAAATCGAATTCTTGTAACTGCTCGATCCACCGAGCGACTTGTCCTTCAGGATCCTTGAATTGAAGAAACCATTTCAACGCCGCATGGTCTGTCCGTAGCTTGAACTTCCTTCCGATGAGATACTTGTTGAAGTGTCGTACTGTCTTCACTACGGCCAGAAGTTCGCGTCTGGTTACACAGTAGTTCCTTTCTGGTTTCGACAGAGCCTTGCTGAAATACGCTATCACAACTTCCTTGTCCCCCTTCCGTTGTGACAGCACACCTCCAATGGCGATGTTGCTTGCGTCTGTGTCCACCACAAACTCGCCGACTTGGTCCGGGTAGCCCAATACAGGTGTTTCACACAGTCGTTGTTTCAGTTCCTGGAACGACTTCTCACAGTCCTCAGTCCACTGAAACGAACGCTTGTCCTCCGTCAGTCGATGTAGGGGCTTGGCTACTCCCGCGAAGTCGTATACGAAGCGGCGGTAGTATGAGCACAGACCAAGAAACGCCCGAACATCTGTTTTGTTCCGTGGGGTGGGCCATTCTCGTACAGCTACTGTCTTGGAAGAAACCCAGGATCGAAAATCTTGTCCGGCAACAACCAACCGATTACGCAAACGCTCTTAAAGAAAAGCTAGTGGCCTGCGTTGTTACAGCCAATGCGCTGACACTCAGCAAGCAACAGGCGGAACTCACTGAACAAGCCCTGATGGAAGTTCTATGTGAGCACAATAACAAAGGCCGCGCTTTGAGAGCCAGCAACCCATCCGCAAGACAAGCCCCCATCCTCTTCACGGGGAGGCCCACCTTCTCGAACGGGGCTCTTCAGCTGCTCTGCGAGGATTTACATACCTTAACATGGGTCACTGGAGCGGTTGAGAGCATCACCCTCCCGCCAGACATAAAACTAAGGGTCGTCAAACCAAACGATCTGATACCACGAGTTGTTTGTGGCATGCTAATCCACCACAACACTACCACCAAACAACTAGGAAACAACCTGGACGAACAAAATCCCTGGGCCGACATCCCCTCATGGCAACTCCTAGCGTGCACTCGGAGTGAGAATGCTATGTTTATAGTGTTCTCTATTCCGGAGACACTGGTGGAGGAGATCATCAGGAGGAAACGGCGGCTGGTATATTTACTGGGGGCCGCATATATACGCTTCCAAGGACCAGGGAGGCATTACTATGATGCACCCCAACAAAAACCCCAAGATAACATGGATCAATTGGTCACAAAACAGTTAGAAACAACTGCTGCCCCAGCGCCACCTCCAGAACAGCTTGTCAACACCTCGACAAGCTCTCCAATCCCACCCAATCTTCCAGAAACGTTGGAAGAGCTCCCCTTACGGGACCTGGATAGCGGAGATGAGTGGATAGGAGGACTGGGGAAGATAGACCTTACAGAAGGGTCGGGGGCTCCATAAAGGAACTACCCACCAAAGAATGCAAAATATTGCAAACAAACCTCAACCATTCGATGACCGCAACGGCTCAACTACGGAAATGGCTTGAGGTAAACAAAACAGCGATTGTGCTAATTCAGGAGCCGTGGATTAGCAAATCAGGAAGAATACAAGGACTCACTAACACCGAAGGTAAGATCTTAGCGAATCTGCATTCTTTACCTAGAGCCTGTATCTTTGTTACTAAAAACGTTATAACATTACCTTTAACTGAATTTTGTACTAGAGACCTGTGCGCAGTGAGACTTCCATCTACACAAGTGGAGTCAACTCACGATCTGGTATTGGCATCGGTGTACATGCCAGAGCACGAGGAACCTCCGCCACCAGAATTGGTGCGACTCATCAACTACTGTGAAAACGGTAAGCTAGAACTTATCATTGCAACCGACTCTAACGCTCACCACACTCTGTGGGGTAGCGAAAGTTGTAACAACCGAGGTATAACGTTAACCGAATACCTATCAACTACCACATTAGATATACTTAACATAGGCTCAGAACCAACATTCGTCACCAGACGAAGCAAAACCATAATTGACCTTACTCTAGCTACGAGCCAAGCCGCGCATCTTATCTGGGACTGGCATGTATCCAATGAGACCTCATGCTCCGATCACAGATGGATACGCTTTGACATAAAGGTAAATTCAATTAACAATACACCAAAAAGAAACCCTCGCAAAACAGACAGATCCAAGTTCACCAGCTTACTTACAAGCAGGCTGGAACAAATGCAGGAGCTGCCAGTTAATGATGCAAACATTGATAACATCGAAGAACAGGTAACAGTGCTAACTAACACCATAACTGACTGCTACCAAGCAACATGCCCTCTGACCTACCCAAAAGACACTAACACCAATAAACAACAATGGTGGGGCCCTGAGCTAGAAAGACTCAGGAAAAAAGTCAGGAGATTATACAATAGGGCAATGAACACATGCCGTGATCAGGACTGGGACCTATACTACACAGCTAAACAACTTTACAAAAAACGCATCAGATTCAGGAAAAGCGCTGCTTGGCGCAAGTTCTGCGAAGATGTGGAATCTAACGAACAAGCAAACAGAGTAAGGAAAATCCTAAGCAGTCATTCAGATCAGAAAGTAGGTACCTTACGTAAAACTGACAACACATTAACAAACTGTATCGAGGAAGCCCAAAGGGTCCTCCTTGAGACACACTTCCCAGACTGCAAAACAGTAAGTAACATACATTGGGTTGATAATATGGTATACCCAACCATAGAATGCTGGAACACCACCAGCAGAATCATAAACCCAACAAAAACAAAATGGGCAATTAACAGCTTTAAACCTTTCAAAGCGGCAGGTATGGATGGGATTTTCCCAGCACTCCTGCAGTGGGGAGGGGAACAGCTAAACAACCGCCTAACCAACATTTTTAGACTATGTCTACTACACAGGTACATACCACACATGTGGAGGGAAGTAAAAGTTATCTTCATTCCCAAACCAGGTAAGACCGACTATACCAACGCCAAATCGTACAGACCTATTAGTCTCACATCATTTCTTCTCAAAACTTTAGAGAGGCTAATTGATAGAGACTTGAGAGAAACTGCCTTACAGGACATACCAATGCATATAAATCAACATGCTTATAGCTCTGGTAAATCAACCGAATCAGCTCTTCACAAAGTAGTCAGTAAAATAGAAGAAATGATCAATAACAAAAGCATTTGTCTAGGTACCTTTATTGATATTGAGGGGGCCTTCGACAAAACAAACTTCTCCAGTATAAGGAAGGCAATGGACAACCATAAAGTAGAACCTGTCCTAGCCGACTGGATTGTCAACATGCTTAGCAAAAGAATTATCAGAACAGAAGATAGTAAACAAAAAGGTGCCATTGTGGTCAAAGGCTGCCCTCAGGGTGGAGTCCTCTCTCCACTCCTCTGGAATCTCGTAGTCAACGATCTCATAAGTACCCTTAACAACAACAACTACTATACAATTGGATACGCAGATGACCTAACCATCCTAATATCAGGTAAGTTTACTAACGTCATCTGTGATGTCATGCAAACAGCACTGCTCCTAGTGGAAAAATGGTGCAAAACCCACGAACTGTCAGTCAATCCTGCAAAGACGGAGCTGGTAATGTTTACAAATAAGAGGAATTTGGGTAAGTACAAACTACCCACCTTATTCAAAACAGAAATTCAACTGTCCACGGAAGTAAAGTATCTAGGTGTTATCCTAGATAATAAACTCACCTGGAATAAACATATGGATAACAAATTAAACAAGGCCAGCATCACATTCTGGCAATGCCGCAGAATGATGGGGAAAAACTGGGGTCTGTCCCCCAAAATTTCTCTTTGGCTGTACACGGCTGTGATCAGACCCATGGTAAGTTATGGAGCAGCTGTGTGGTGGCCCAAAACAAACCAAGCAACGGTTATCAACAAACTACAACGTTTCCAAAGACTACCTTGCATGGCAACAACAGGATGCATGAGAACAACACCTACAGCGGCTCTGGAGGTCATGTTGAATCTAACTCCGTTGCACCTATTCATACAACAAGAAGCAGGTGCAACAGCATTCAGACTACAATCCCTTGGTCTTTGGGACCAAACAGGAAATCCGCATACAAGAATTACTAACTTAACTATGAGGGAACTACCGTTGGCGGGAGCTGCCAACGATAGAATACCCCTAACATATACTTTTGACAAGAAATACAAAATCCAACTTACCGAAGAGACCTACGAGGGGCTAAACCTTGGAGAACTTAGAATCTTCACGGATGGTTCCAAAACAAAGTCAGGTACTGGATCTGGCATATTCTCGGAGGACTTAAACATCAACATATCAACACCATTGGGCGTTCACAACACAGTCTTCCAAGCTGAATGCATGGCGATCCGCCTGGCAGTTTCGGCCATAACATCGAGAGGAGTAAACAAGCAATCCATCCGAATATTATCGGACAGTAAGTCAGTGCTGCTTTCTCTCGGAAGCAACTCAATCAAATCAGGATTGGTGCTTGAATGTCACCAAGCATTAAATAAGGTTTGTAACGAACTAAATAATAACATAACCCTTCAGTGGATTAAAGGGCATAGTAACTCCCGCGGTAATGATGCGGCTGATGAACTTGCAAGGAGAGGATCAGGTAAGGTGGCTGTGGGTCCTGAACCATATATACCACTGCCTAGAGACTGGATCCGCGCACAACTCAGAAAAATAACCACTCAAAAACATGAATCAGAATGGGTCAAACTTGAGAGTTGCAGACAATCAAAACTAGCGCTCCCATCCCTAAACTCTCGATTAACACAAAGACTAATTAACCTTAAAAGGAACCATTTGAGACAAATGACACAAGTCATTACAGGACATGGGCCCTTTAATAAACACCTTTTTAATATCGGCATTACAGATAGTCCACTATGCAGAGTATGCATGGAGACTGAAGAAACGGTCACCCACATCCTTCTGGAGTGTGTAGGTTTGACAGAATACAGGGCTGCTCATCTCGGTGCCCCGAGGACCCTTCAGGAGGCATGTAGCAACATCAAGGGGCTGATCGGCTTCCTGGAGGAACTGGGATGGCAGGAGTAACTAAATTCCCGCCTCACGCAAAATAGGCGCTAGACGTCGAGTTGCGGAGACCGAGCCCGATAACCAGAACCAGAACCAGCTACTGTCTTGACAGGGTCGGTTTCTACGCCATCCTTTGTAATTACATGCCCGAGGTAATTCACACGTTTCTTGAAGAAGCTACACTTCTTGGCATGCAATTTCAGGTTCGCGAGCTTCAACTTGGCAAACACTCTTTCTAAATTCCCCAGGTGCTCGTTGAAGTCGCGTCCCATGATGATGACGTCATCCAGGTAGACTAGGCAAGCTTTTCCAACGAGATCCGCAAGCACAACTTCCATCAGCCTTTCGAACGTTGCGGGAGCATTGCATAACCCGAAAGGCATGACGTTGAACTGCCACAGTCCATTTCCGGTCGAGAAAGCAGTCTTTTCCTTGTCCTTGGGATCGATCTCCACTTGCCAGTATCCACTCTTCAAATCCAGTGTTGAGAACCACTGGTTCCCACTCAACTTGTCCAAGGTGTCGTCAATCCGGGGTAGAGGGTAGCTGTCCTTTCTGGTTACGTCGTTCAGTCGACGATAATCCACACAGAAGCGAGTGCTGCCATCCTTCTTCTTAACTAGCACAACCGGAGAACACCATGGGCTCAAAGAAGGTTCGATGACATTAGCCTTCTTCATGTCTTCCAGCATGCACTGTACTTCTGCTTCTCTTCCTACTGGGATTCGTCGAGCACGTTGACGTATAGGTAACTCGTTGCCTGTGTTGATGGTGTGTTTCACCAATGACGTCCTGCCGAGATGCCCATCTCTATCACTAAAGATGTCAATGTAACGAGTGAGCATCTCCTTCGCTCGTTTGTACTCGGAGATTGACAAGTCCTTCTTCGAAATGTCGACGAGTTCCAAGGGGTTTGCACTGTTATTTTTCATCGCCGACAGCTTCCCCTGGGTGCAGCTCCGCATCCAATTCGCCTCGTCGCACTTCGCCACGACTTGATCCTTATTGAGAGTGACAGGAGCGCCATTGAAGTTGGTCACCCTTATTACAGCTCGTCCACTCTGGCTGTTTACTAAAGTTGGAGTGAGTAACCAGCCTTTATGTTTAGAACGTTCCAGGTGGTCGATGATAGAGCACCTCGTATTGGAGGGGTCCCCATTAGTTGGTAACTCCACATCGACAAGCGTCTCCGAATATGGGTTCAGTTTGACGCCCTTGGCACAGCGCACATAGCCAGCATAACCACCTTTCAAAAATACCTGTTCCTGGCCGCACTGCAGTACACCGTTGCGCAAGTCGATGCCAAACTGGAACCGCTTCATAAAGTCGAGTCCGAGAATGCAGTCGTCTATAATGTCGGCCACGATGACGGTGTGTGGGTACTCCCCGTCACCCACCTTGAGTGTCACCGGCAGCTCGTCGTATGCGGGTATTGGCTGACCGGTTGCCGTGAAGAGTTTCAGACAGGAAGATGAACGTCTGGTTCTTTTCGTAGATCGTCCCAACAACTGAGGTCTCACAACCGTACGCGTTGCTCCTGTGTCGATCGTCATCTCACATGGCGTCCCGTTGACCTCGCCGGCGATTACCAGACTGTTCCCGTCGAAAACTTGTCGGATGGTAACTTTTGGGGCTATGTCACGATCAGCCAGTACCCGCCCCGCGGCTCTGGCTGTTACTCGTTTCCCGGAAGCTCCGTAGTTACGGCACGGACATCAGCTTCGACGTCCCGTTTCGGCACTCGTTGATCCGTGCCTTGTCGTTTAAGCGCCGGGCAGCTTGCTTTAAGGTGCCCCAGCTTGTGGCAGTAGAAGCAGCGGGGTAAGTAGCTACGCCTCTCTGCTACAGGTGTCGTTGTTGGAGTGGCCTCCTCCGCCACTTGTCGCAATCGCTGAGAACGAGGCTCCTGTCTCACGGCTTCCACCTCTAGAGCATGGGCCAGTGCATCTTTCAGGGCGCTGTGGTGGCCCAGACGAACTGCAGCTCTGACCTCCATGCTGCGGATGCCGTCGATAAATGCTTGAACGAGGTTTGCAGCAATGAACTCTTGTCCGGCAGATGGGTACGCCTTCCTCACGATCTTCTCGATCTCCAGAGCCCATTGTTGCAGATTCTCACCAGCATGTTGCGTCCTGTCCCTCAGCTGCGCTCGGTAGACGTGCTCCAGGTGTTTGTCGCCGTACCTGGAGTCCATTGCCTCGATCAGGTTCCCGTACGTGGTGCAGCTGTCTGGAGAGGCTTCCAGAACCGACAGTGCACGACCCCTTAAAGCCACTGTCAAGGCGGTCAGAGATTGCTCGTCTGTCCAGCCGTTGGCAGATGCGACCGTTTGGAACTGCAATTTGTACGCTGTCCAGGACGTAGTCCCGTCGTACGGCGGCACCTTGATTCGAGGGCCGGAGACGACGGCGCCTCCAGAAACAGGAGCGGTCAGCTTCAGTTTCCTTACTTCATTCTGGAGCCCCTCGCATCGGCTGTCCAACTCTCCGTAGCGGTCGTTAAGTCTTGCATCCAGTTCTCTGCTCATCCTAGTCTGTATTTCCTTGCAATGCTGTTGGAGGTCTTCGTAACGGATGTCGAGGTCTTCGATTCTCTCCTCGTGCATGTCTGTAACCCTCTGTAGCTGCTTCACCTCCATAGTCACCTTTCCCAGTGATTCTGAAAGCAGCTCCTTAAGGCTAGCAGACTGCTCCTTCAACAGCCGGCAAGTCTGCTCCTCCCGAAGTCTGGCCTGCTCCTCCAATAGCTGCCGAGTCTGCTCCTCCTGTCGTCGGGCCTGCTCCTCCATCAGCCGAACCAGCATCCCCATATCGAATGCCTGGGGAGCACCCGCAGAACCCGCAGCACCCGTATCAACTCCAGCAGCAGCTCCAGCACCAACAGCAGCAGTCCCAGCAGCAGCAGCAGCGGCTCCAGCAGCAGCTCCGGCACCACCAGCAGTATTCCCAGCAGCACCAGCAGCGGCTCCAGCAGCAGCAGCCTCGTCGACCTCCTCGCCGTGATGTCCAGCAGTAGTTTGTCGTGTTTTGGGTCGCCATGATGACGACGAGTCACGTGGTGTAATCGGCATTTTTGAATCCCACACTCCTGACACCAATTTGTTACGAGCTGGGGTTCGAAGAGATTTAAAATACCGATTAAATAAACAAACTTTACTTCAACACCACAAAAATACAGTTACATAAATGAAAACACTAAAATAACACTTAGTCGCACTAAATTCCACTTCACTGTTTCGCTTTGATCGCTCTGATTCGCACTGTGTTCTCCCGGCGACGATCCTCTGTTTATATTGCCCACCGAACATTCGAGAAACGCCGAGATTGTTGTACAAAGTTGTAGACGCGGCTCGATGCGACTCGGCGCCAATTACCTACACACAGACCGCGCCCGATTTTGGTACCTATGGCTAGGCACATACGGTCCATTTTCGTTTGTACTTTGATTCTCTCTGGATGTTTCTAGAGACGTCTATCGACCTTGATGTGTTTAGGTATTTATTTGTGCGATTTAAGTACCTATTCGTTACAATATATTTGGTCTCTCTCTGCCTACCTGAAGGGAAATAAGGCGTGAGCCGAGGTTAAGGCTTCGCGGGGAATAACTTTCAGGACTTGCATGAATTTAGTAAAATGTAGCTGTGAAAATTAGATTTTATGCTTATACTCATGTGATACAGGTGTGAGCATAAATTATGCACTAAGAAATTAACTACATAGGTCACCCATTTTATATCATGTATAAGCAATGTTTTGGTAAATGGCACTTTCTTTCATTACTTTTTCCACTTTACGAGCTATCAAATATTTATGGCATTCGTGTAGGGTCACGATTGACATTATTTTGACACTTAGTAGGTAGGTACCTACGATTTATTTAGCCTTCCGCCCAAAAAGAAATACAAGAGAAATCGTAAAAAAGCATATCAAATATGTCTTACAATAAAATATTTTTTGTTTCAGATATTTGGTATTCCTGATGACAAAACATTCAAATAAATAGTAAAGGTGATTTCCAAAAATAAGGTAATAGTAATAAATGATAAAAATAATACAAATCATTATACAAATACAATTATTCTGGGGTGACTGCAATTCAAATCGAAAATATTCTTTTAATTCCACACAAGGTTGCATTTTTCGTTTACAAAGAATGCATCGCAAGGTTTCACATAAATTTTTCTTTTTTAATTTGCTTTGACATTCACGCAAGCAGGTTTCAGCAAAGAAGACTTTTTTTAACCGACTTCAAAAAAAGGAGGAGGTTCTCAATTCGACTGTCTTTTTTTATTTTCTACGTTCCATAAACTATACTCTGTTCAATATAAGATGGTATGAGTGACAGGTAACAAATGTTAACTTTTGAGAAATTTAACAGCATATACCGAATTTAAATATGAATTTCCTTCACTTATACTTTATCAGAGTCATACCATGAGTGTAACGGTTTAATCGCCTCACACTCAAACGGAAGACTAAATTATTTTTATAAATTTTCCGTAGGCAAACCGATCCCTGCTGTGGCTGCCCGAAGCCGTTGCCTGGTGGTGGGGTCAGTAGTAGGTCTGTGGGGAGCGGCAGCACAACGCTCTCCCCTCGGCTGGGCTATGGGCGGGACACAAAGATTGGCGGCTGTAGCGGCCATATCGCACTCCCGACATAACTACACGACAAACAACGATATTAACGATAATTCGGTGCATTATGGAATTAATGTGTTCTTTGTCACGTAAGTTGGGTTTGTTATTTTATTAGCTTTTTAAGATGTGACAATATTTTATCCCGAAGATTTTCCGGGATAGAAAGTAGCCAATGTCACTTATTTCACGTCGACACAGAGCAACGGATAATATCTTCAAGAGATAGTTAAGTAGGCTCGTTTTTATCCCGGAAAATATCGCATTCCTTCGGGAAAATTGTTTTGGAACCTTTGATACACATATAAAGTTAGAAAATAATTTATATACCTAATCCATGCTAGTGGTCAGGTGGAAATAGTATAATTATTGCTTTTATTTATTAATTCAAATCCGTATCCACTTAGAAGAGAAAGTTTTTATGCTCAATAGTAATTAAGAAAATATTCCTTCATAAGAGCTCTCTTAAAATTGAGCAATGCTACTTAAAAGTTTCCCCCGTTTCCTTCATAAAGTGAGATTTATTTCTGGAAACCTATAAGCCGTGCGGATATAATAATACGGTGGACACTACCGCAGTAGTAAAATTCTTAGGAAGTACCTCATAACAGATTTATGATGATAACAAACGAGAGAACCGACTGTCCGATCGTATTTTCGTTTAGAAAATAAGAAATTTATTTCGGACAACAGCTTGAGTTTATAAAATATGAATTAATGTGCGATAGGCAGTTAACTGTCATGATTAAGACGATTAATGTATCAAGTGGGGTTAAGCAGAATTTCTCAACATTTTTAAATCAATGCTAAACCAACCATACATTCAGTTAAATCATCTTACAATCGCCTAATTAATATTTTGCATTATAAATCAATATGCAGAGAAAAAATGTTAGTTTTGTTCAATATGTTTTCAGAACAACCCTAATCCACTTCTTTAGTATTTAAAAATGTACTGATTAAATTATCATTATTACAAAGAGCGAGTGAAAATCGTAGTTAACAAATATTTTAACATTAGTAACATTAAAAAGTTAGAAAACAAATATAAATTTTCAAAGTGAATCCATTTCGTCGACCGGTGATATCGGCACTCGACTAATTCGACATGTGAAATGCAATCCATTTTCATCTACACGCGAGAACAGCTAAAACTTCTACTACTAAATCGTTTCTAAGTTTGAGCTAAATAACAATTTAGTCTATGTATTACTTACTTACACGTAAAAGGCGTGATGATAGTTTGGGCCTCTTCGATGTCTACTATCACTGGTTGGATGCAGAGGATATAACAACAGAACAACGCCAGGTTTCGGTCTTCAAGTGTTCTGACTTCAAGACTGCACGTTGGCCATTTTTTTTGACTGACTAACTAGCCGAAAGAGAGTTAAGTACCATTCACTTCCGCCGGTCATTCCAGAAGGGAATGGCCAAACCTAAAGTGAATGGTAAAAGGAGCCGGCCGGGCCGACACCTTGCAAGGTGAGAGTGGGGTTGAAGACCCACAAGGGCCTGAGGCAGTGATGCTGACCTCCAATGGTAAGACTGATTCTACCAACG
Organism: Nemapogon koenigi; assembly: GCA_963924495.1. Classification (NCBI taxonomy): domain Eukaryota; kingdom Metazoa; phylum Arthropoda; class Insecta; order Lepidoptera; family Tineidae; genus Nemapogon; species Nemapogon koenigi. The sequence continues at coordinate 8,832,441 of OZ004646.1, forward strand.
TTTCGGAAATGAATGAGTTTCGGCTTTGGCCTCTCACGCGCACAGTTTATATGTACAGTCCGTGCGCTGACTGTGACCTACCTATGTTTACAGTGAGCGCCCGGATAGCGGACAATGGACAACATTTCATTTTTCGTAAGGTACCAAAATTCGAAAACCGTTTGGAGATTACATGCTAGAAAGCTTATTTTTCATTTTTTTTTATTTTTATATCCTTTAATTTTCGAGTTATTTTAAAAATACTGAAATATTGAAAAATGAGGATTAATAGGTGCCCTAATCTGTGCTAACCCTCTAATTTAAAAATACTAATGTCTGTTGGCAGAGTTGTTAGTTATTGAACTCAGGTGTTGCCTTCTATTAATTTTACCCATTTTTATTCCATTTGAAGCTAAATTAATAATTATTCTTTAAATAATATTATAAAAATACTTCTTTTATATAATATTTTTTGGAAGTTTTGCTAGTTTCGAATGGGCTATCACAGGAAATATATTTACGAGTGAAACCGCGGACAAAAGCTAGTATTATTATATACATTATGAATAATGTTGTAGGCGATTTGAGTTCCGGCTACGGCAACACCTATTTGGAACACGGTATATTATACTCTTTGCATTTCTATAACGTTTACTCTGTGGCTTGACTGACACTATCAGTCACTTTCTTTGGGTGACAGTTTATATTTCTTAATTTTAGTCCTAGCTAAGGTTTTTAGTTTATAAGTCCTCAGAATTTATAAAAAATCATAATTAAATTAAAAATATAAAAACTCAACCAAAAATAAAATACAAAAATACGTGTAACTTATTTTTTAATATATTTTTAATTAAAGTAATAAAAATGGGTGATTAAAAAAATGAAATGTTGTCCATTGACTAATGATGTTAACTCAAGATGTAGCGCCCGTTCGTTGGCTTTCTTTATTGATTTCTTGGTTTTACACAGAAACATAAATACATGAGAATGACAATAAACAATACATGTACAGTTTATATTTACAATAATATTGGCTGACACGACTATACAACTATTAGGTAATAAGGCAAATTATAAACTAAACAAATACATCTAAAAACAAACATATGAATATTACAAGCACAGTTGTTATAAAAATGTTAATAGCCCTATAATTGACACTGCGTCTATTAAGTTATAAAAATGTACAATGCTTATGTGTGGACGTAGGTGTTGTTGGGCTATTTATAATAAATAAATAAATATCAACTTAAACTTCGGTACAAAAATACTTTTCCATCTACATACCTCAACAGAGCTGGTCACTCGTTAGGTATAGCCTCAAAAAATCTTCGACTAAATGAGGAAGACTTTGTCTTCAGCTGGGTACCCTGGGACCGACAACGGTTTCCGGGAACTGTAAGGCAAACCGTGAAGATTTTTTTTAAACTTCGGTAGAAACATGAACTATACTCTATATTATTCACTGCACTATTTCGATGCTCATCAGCGGGTCGATGGGAAAGTTATTTCATTTCATTATTACAGTTCTGATCGTATTCTTGATTTTAAATCGATTTCATAGTTAAATCAGAAATAAAACCATTTCAACTACTCAACTCCGAACACATGCCAATTAATTTGATACACCACTAACTGTGATTGACCAAAGCTAAACCATTTTAAACTTTAAATATACGTAGTAGGACTCTAAATCCGATACAATCGGTGGTTTAATTATGTATGAAGCTTACAGTCAAACCACGTTATTCGTACCACCAAGTTTCTAAGTAATATTGACAGCCGGATTAGGAGTATCCACAGACTAGGTATTTCTTAATTACTAACACCGTTTAGAAAGGTCTAGTTTTAATAACATTTTGTATCTTTTAAGAGGAATGATTGAATATATATATATATATATATATAACTAGCTTTCCACCGCCGGCTTCGCCCGTGGTAATTTTCGAACAAAATATTAGCTTCCTATTAGTGAAAGAATTTTCAAAATCGGTTCAGTAGATCCAGAGATTACCCCCTATAACCTCACTTTAGGTATCTCTTTATAATGGGTCTCCTACATTATCTCTAAAATGTTTTGATATAATTTTAGAATATATATAGGTACATAAGATATAAAATTATATTCTATAATTATTCATTTGCTATAATTTTTTTTAAACCTAAAATCGATTTCTGTAATTTTCAAAATCACTATTATCAAAATATATAAAATTACATTCAATAATTATTTATTTGCTATAATTTTTCTTTTGTCTAAAATCGATATCCGTAATTTTCAAAATCACTATTATCAAAATATATAATATTAAATGAACTAATTTATAATTTGCTATAATTTTCGTTTTATCTAAAATTGTTTTCTATAATTTTCAAGATGTCTAAATTATCAAAAGGTACAACATTTAATTATCTAATGATTAATTTGCTATATTTTTTCCAGTTTATTTGCGAAATATTTATTAATATATAAAAATCTTCCTTTCCTATTATAAATATATATATATATATATATATATATAGGTATCATATCCGTTATCAACAAGTGATGGTTGTTTAGGTAGTTATGAGTTTCTGGCGCTTCGCCGTCCGCTGCCGCGGAACGCTCGCTTCGCTCGTTCGTCTCGCTCTCTGTTTTAGCACTATTCGAACCACGCTCGTCGCTTCGCTCCTCGCTAACCTATTTTTATTTACAAATTAGGGGAATAGGAATCGAAAATTACTGCAACAGACATTAACAAAATCTAATGTAAATTTTAATAATAGTACTTATTTAAATTGATTACATTATAGAAAATTATTTTTTATGATTATATATTTGTAAATGTAAATAGAATGAAGTTATACGTTTAAAAATATAGTGAGTACACTTATTTTAACAATCCATTAGAGCAAATTATATTATATATTAATAAATTTATAGAAAATGAATTTATACATATATTTAGAAAATTATAATAACTGCAATTATAGAAAAGTAACCATTAGTGCAACTGAAATTAGAGATTATAAAAATTATAAGACTTGAGATTATATATTTTCAAAATTATAGTAACAGCAATTATAGAAAAGTAGCCATTAGTGCAATTGAAAATAGACATTATAAAAATTATAGGACTTGAAATTATAGATTTTGAAAATTATGGCAACTGCAATTATAGAAAACAATACCTTATAGGAATTAATATTATAGATTTAAAAAAATATATCAAACAAATTTATAGATTTTTAAAATTACAGGACATAAATTTATAGAAAATGAATATTTATAGCAACTAAAATTATAGCTTCTGAAATTATATATTTTATTTTAGAGCATTTGAGAGGATACCCTTTATAACATTAGTATATATAGATTATATTTTTGAATGCGTTGTATATTCTTACCGCTCCATAGTTTCTTATAATATAATATTTTATATTTTTTCTGGGATAAACTATTCCCGATATCTCTGTAAATAATCCACCTGTGTCATTGTAATTTAGCATATAGTTACTTATTGAATATATCTAAGTTTTAATGGGTTATATTGCCCCCATTTTCGCTTTCATAATCTATCACAAATCTCTTAATTTTTTTAAAGCGCTGTTATACCATTACCCTTCAATTATATACTTCGAGTTTTTTTGTAGCCCTGTAATGTAGCTGCCTATTTGTAAAATAATTTTCAGAATCGGATCAGTAGTTTACATCCAAAATTTACCTCTTTTAATATTAGTATAAATGTGCGTTGTTATTTATATGTCGGAAGGGATTTGCTGGACTAAAAGTAAAAACTTGTAGATCACAACAATTGGCGCCCAACTAACAATAATGTTCTATTGAAGCTATTTACTATTCTTTCATTGATAATTTTTTTAATCAAATTGCTAACTTATCAAGTAAAGTGATTTTATTTTTTGATATATTAGTCAAAATATATCACCACCGACCGTGCGAAGTCGAGGCACATCTGGTAGTAAAACGAGAGATAAAGTTAATTTAAAAAAATAAACTTAAAATAAGATAAACACATTTAGCGATAACTTATTACTGTTATTTAACGAATTTTTTTACAAGTATTTTTAATGAAACGATTTTTTGGGCATGATAAATTACTACCGGAGATTTTTACCACGAGCAGCCGAAATGCAGGCTCCATTGATAAATATCTTAACCGACACCAATCTAAAGGGCGCCAAGCCTGTTCCATGGACTCCAGAATTGGAAACCGCGTTCCATGCGTGTAAGAACAGCCTATCTTTGGTTACTAAACTGGCACATCCTGTTTTAGATGCCCCTTTAGGCCTATTTACGGACGCCTCAAGCACACATGTTGGAGCTTGCCTTCAACAACGTATTGGACACATTTGGCAACCTTTAGCATTTTTTAGCAAAAAATTGACTTCTAATCAATCTTCTTGGCCAGCATATTACAGGGAACTTTTGGCTGTCTATGAGGCAGTCCAACATTTTCGTTATATATTGGAAGTACAGCAGTGCACCATATATACGGATCATAAACCCCTACTTTATGCTTTTGTTCAACGTAGAGAAAAGTTACCACCAGCTCAATTAAATCAGCTTATCTAAATCTTTTATTTCCCAATTTACTACTGACATTCAGCATATCAAAGGTGTGGATAATCTCGTCGCCGATACAATGTCTCGTATCGAATCCATCTCGTTGGAAGATAATTTCATTGCTTTAGCTGAGTCACAGGATAATGATGAGGAGCTTCTTGGCATACTTAATAATAACACTTCGTCGTTGAAACTGGAAAAAGTGACTATTCCAGGCACTGCCGTCTCAATTTACTGTGACACCAGTACTGGAAAACCGCGTCCATTCTTGACTCCTCCTTTCAGACGAACTTATTTTGATAGAATTCATAACCTCAGCCACCCCGGAATTCGAAATTCATCTCGTCTCGTGTCGGACAGATTTGTGTGGCCTTCTATAAAACGAGATACCCGATCTTGGGCTCGCACTTGTCTTTTGTGCCAGCGCAATAAAGTCACAAGACATGTTACGTCTCCTGTAGGCACATTTAGTCCTCCATCCGGACGATTTCAACACATCCACGTGGATATTGTTGGCCCTTTGCCAGTTTGTGAAGGTTACCGTTATCTCCTTACAGCGGTTGATAGATTCACTCGTTGGCCTGAGGCCTGGCCCATGCAAGGCATCACTGCCCAAGAGACGGCTAGGGCTCTTATTAACGGATGGATCTCTCGCTTCGGCCTTCCAACACATATTACCACGGATCAAGGACGACAATTTGAATCGGACCTTTTCCGTCGCCTTATGTTTCAATTTGGTATTAAAAAGCTACGCACCACTAGCTACCACCCTTGCGCAAACGGTATGGTGGAGCGTTTTCATAGGCAATTGAAGGCGTCATTACGTTGTCACGGTGAATCGTGGATAGAAGCTTTACCTATAGTACTTTTAGGAATGCGAGCGGCGTTGAAAGAAGATCTCAAATCTTCTTCTGCCGAACTTGTGTACGGAGAATCACTTCGCCTTCCTGGAGAAATGGTTGTTTCTTCGTCCAATAATGACGTTCCTGTTTCTTCTATAGATTTTCTTACACAACTGAGAAAAAATATGGCAGATCTTAGACCTGTCCCTGTTTCTAGTCATAGTCAAACTAACATTTTTGTTTTTAAAGACATTTCAACGGCTTCACATGTTTTCTTGCGTGCTGATCACGTAAAACCTCCCCTAGAGTCACCTTACTCTGGACCTTACCCAGTGATTAGCCGTTCTGACAAAACACTGACACTTCTTATAAAGAACAAGGAAGTAGTCGTGAGTATAAACCGCGTAAAACCTGCTTACACAGCCACCCAGGCCGACTCTCCTATTCCTTTCAATACCTTCATTAAGCCACCATCATCAGTATCACCATCATCCGCATTACCATCATCCGCATTACCATCATCTATTTATACATCTCGTGCGGGACGCAAAGTAATATTAAAAATTCCGTTTAATCTGTAACCTTCCTCTCTTCGTGGGGGGGTCATGTGGCGACATTGTATGGTGACACGAAACATTAAGAAGGTAATGTCAACAGACGTCAGACAGAGACATGTACGATAGAGACGTGTTATTTTAATTTAGTTAAACACAAGGTTTAATATTATGTTTATTGAAATACACCAAGTGAATTTACGTGTGCTTTAATTATTATAAATATAGGCGTAACATACGCCTATAAAGCTCTAAATCGCATTCTTTTTAAAATTCTATTACTTTCGTAACGGCTATGACGATGTTTTTTGAGGACGAGTGGTGAGCTCCGTTGTGTTATTTTGAGATTAAAATGCCTCAATACTATACCAAGGTTCTTGTATGCTGCTTAACCGACGTTACCGGGCTCATGGCAACTTTTAATTCCAGTGCAACACTATGCGGTGTGATAATTGCCGTTTGCGCCGTTTGTTGGAGACGAGCACCCTCGGCTGACAAGCCTGATGATAGAGAGCTACCTTCCTTGTACACCGTTAGCGGAGATCACATTTTGCAACAATATAGTAACGCACGAAGCCGCGAGCAGTCCATGGTAAGTTAAAATTGTTATAAAAATACAGATAAAGACAAATGTGGCGCTAGACAATTTTACAAGTTTATGTAATTAAAATAAGAAACTTACAGCTTATAGGTAGGTCAGGTATAATATAAAGAATTTTTAAAAATATATGGTCAAGAGCGAGTTTTCCGTGAGAACTTTAAGACAGGATTTTCGTTTACGTTTTCCTGTAGACTATGTGTGAGGCCCTACATTTCCTATTTCTTTTTTTATTTATTTAACTAATATATAGAATAACTGCAAATATCACAATATTACTTAACAGGATAGAACACTTTTTATACAGATATTCCAATTAGTAGTGAACACAACATGGCTATACATTTACACGTTATTGACTACAAGTTAACATATATGAGAAAAATACATAATTATAATATAAAGAAAGGAATTATAACAAATTAAAAGCAAAATCAAGATCAAAATAAAAAATTGAAATTAAAATCAAATTAAAATAAAAAGATCAAAATTAAAACTAGAATCAAAATTAATAATTCAAATTAAAATCTAATTCAAAATAAAAAATTGAAATTAAAACCAGAATCAAAATTAAACACACCCAAAACAAATCCAACACTTTGAAATACAGGTATAAATATAGGTATATAAATCCACCTAGTACCTACTGAAAGATCTACGAAAGTGAACTTTGAATTTATTGATAGAATTGTGGAATATATCCACATCGTAGTCTTCGTGGCATACTATATCGACGTATATATTTAAAATAATTTTATTTTCTTTAATATAATTTAAACTATGCATTTTAAAATTTTTCGACTTTTATAAAAACGAGCTCAGCTGTGACAGACGGACAGACACAAGAGTGATCCTATAATATAAGGGTTCCGTTTTTTTATCGGATGTGCGGAATATCCAAACCAAAAACAAAAATATCAGCACATATATCCTAACTAATATAATAAACGCAACGGAACTTCAACAGAGCAACGGATCGACGTCACGTTTCAAAAACTTTCATGGGCGAAGCCGGGGCGGAATTAATAGGTGTGATAAAAGCACGCTTTTGTCACTAACGCACATTTGCGCAATGGTATCAAATTATTGTATTGTCAAAGTTCTAGATCTATACGACAATTAAAAGTTGGTCAAATTCGACTTCCAACGATTCGTTCATTTCGATTTGTTCACATAGTTACAGGTGAAGCTAAAAGTAACAGTTTAGGAAAATATTAGGCAGGTCTGCGGAATTTCTTACAAAACTTTGATAACTTTTGACTTGAAGATATCACGAATATAGCATGGTTATCACAACCATCGCGAGATCGCAACGAGGTTTCGTTAAACAGTGTACTTATCGTAACATTTTCACGAGACGATGTACAATATGACATCAACCTTGATAGCTTTTTTTCAGTACTTTCAGTTGATATTTCCACGACCCCGGTTTCGCACGGGTACATATGGGTTTACAACAATTTGAATACCTACATAAATACGCTTATAACTACTTGTCTATTAGAGATAGATATATATGCTACCGCGGACTTTATTGTAGATCATTTTATTCTACACATAATTTTGTTATATCCCTGGCAGATTTGACAGCATACGCCATGAAAACTCGCTGGGGCAAACGTTTCTGTGACTTGATTAACTTATACTGTTAATGTTCAGCTCCTATAACTGATAGGTCCATGTTTAACACTCGTACACCTTCCCGGTGAATCAACCTATGTAATAGTTAAAACATAAACATTTACACAAAATTAGTACATACTAACAAATTCGACAAAAATACATGTTCGTTTTTGATTGAGTGATTTGTGAAAAACTGCAACTACTAAAATAAATACAAAAGCTTGCAGGTTTTATAGAGCAAATCAAATCAACTGACGCTCTCAAGCAATTTGTGATCCTGCAGTGGTTGGTATAAAAAAGTAATAAAGTTGGAAATGTCGTCAAGTGATATATTACTATGGAAGTGTATATCGGCTCTTACCTATTAAACACACTGTCCCAAGTTCGAATCCTGAATGCGAAATATATTTAAATACTAATTTTAATTTTATTATTAATATAAAAGGAAAATTTACAATATGTGTATTATACTTTATAATAATCTGCCTGATGACATTAAATTACTGAAACTTTAAATCTAAATTGACAAAATGGTTCCTGGAACATTGCTTTTAAGGGATCAATGAATATATATGTCACATTATTGTAATTGTGTAGATATTAATAACCACAATTTTTAGAGTTAAAATATACCTACCTACTGTTTGCACACCTGCTTGCAGGTTTAATACATGTACGTTCATTACATACTCACCATAATTTTAAGACCTTTATTGTATTCTTGCTAATAAAAATATTTGATTTGATTTGTGTTTCTTTGTCCATCTTTCAACGAATCGACCTGGTTTTTTGCACATACTTTTTATCCCGGAAATCGTTCGGGATTAATTATTATATGTACATTAAAAAAACCAGAGGCGAATCCGGGCGAAAAGCTAATAATATATGCTAATATTTATTTTGGATGGAGGGAAGGATTGGGAGTCAACATAACCGACAGTCATGAGTGACGTCATATCAGGTATTAAGGATAGATTGGGGATAAAGAATGACTGTGTGCAAAGTCGGAGCGGATCGCTAGTCCAAAATAAAAAGGATGAAGATCTGGATAAGAGCTATCCTAAAATATTTATAATATTACTTTTGTAATAAAAGTTGTGAAATTGAGTCGGTATTGACTTTATTGTAAGCTAGTGAACTGAAAGCGATTGATTCTTATTGTTGGGTTCAGACTTTTGACGTAAGTTTAGAGTAAAATCAGGGAGATATACAATTGGATTGTGAATGAATAAGGCCAAATTCTTTAGTCACTCTTTCAATGTGTGATGGATATAGGAGGCGAAAGCTGTCTCTGCCTCCTGGGATTGACTAATATTAACTAAATAACTTGAATTTGACAAATCTTCTTCAACCTGTTATGCCCAGGCAGGCTATAAGATGAACACCAAAATCACAATTGTCAAACTTCCAAAGCAACGAAAACATTCGTTTTATCCATACTAAAATAAAATTATAAATGCGAAAGTAACTGTCTGTTCCGCTTTCACGGCTAAAACACTGAACCGATTTTGATACACAGTAAGCTTGAATCCTAGGGAAGGACATAGGATAAACTTTTTTTTTATCCACCCCCGTAATGGCATACAATAGGGGATGAAAGTCAGCTAGTCTAAAATAACTTCCCCGCAATCATTTTTACTTGGAATTTGTATAGGAAATGAGTACATAAATGTCTTGACGACGGAAAACAGAACCGGAACAGCAATCCCAGACGGGAACTGCCTTCTACAGCACTTCCACTAACTACATTTATACCGCAGCGTGAAATGAAAACGTCCTATAAAATGTATAAAATTGTCTTAACATGGCTCCAAGTTCCAATGGCTCTTATTTCAGCCAATCCAACTAATATCATAAACGTCCCGGCTTCACGCAAGTAGAAAAGTGTATGAAAAATCTATTTTTCCGAGGGATAGAGTTATTTTCCCGAGATAAAGCCTATATGTCACTCTGCGGTTCTTCAGCTATCTCTGTGCAAAAAATCACGCTGATCCGTTGCTCCGCTTTCACGTGAAAAAATGAAAGAAGGAAATTACACACTAACGCATTTACAATATTAGTTAGAATTAGGAAAATAACAGATATTTACTTACGTCTATCAAAGAATGACACATTAAGTGCATTAAGTTTATTAAGTGCAGCAACGGGCTTGCTACCTGTTCTGTTCAATATGGACATTGGACAACTGGCAAAAAGTGGACACTGTTACCGGTGTCACTGGCCACACCTCAAGGTATAAAGATCGTGAAGGTGTGTGTTAGTAGGATAAGGATTTCTCTCTGCGTTACACCATAGATTTCTTTAAGAAACGGGTTAAAATAACTCTGGATTTTCACGTTTCGCATAGCCGAACCCAAAAATAGGGCGCCTATTACAATGGTCCTGTTTCAAAGTTATTCCGTGGTATTGTATTGCCTTAAAGACGTCAAAATAGAGCATTAGAAAATCTTTAAAGGTGTTTTTTTTTAACTTTTCCCACGGTACCTTAAAACAGATTACAGGCTTGATGTTAAGTTCAAGAATCACACGAGGTTTAACGCACGAGTTGAATAGTCGAAATATCTCTGCCAACTAGGGTATTTGCACATTGTTCTCAACCTGGTACGGATGCAACTCACCAATTAACTCTATTATTGGGTTGCAAGGAAATGTAAATCGAGTTAGGAATCGTATATTCGATTATGGAAGACGAAATAAGGGAGTGGGGAACCAAAACTAGGCTCTCAGACAACCATCCATATCTCGAAACGAAGACCTGCATTTTTTGGACATTTTGCTTGACCTGATTAGAACCAGTTGCGTATGATCTTTAGAACAGCTTGACGCGAAGTCCAACTTTAGTTAGAATTCAGGTTCAGGAGCTTTCTATACAGCCTGAAATATTTAAACCCTTCCCCCTTCCCGTTTTACGTGGTAAAATGTATCTTTTTAAATTCGTCCAGTCGTAATTGAGCCAGAAGTCACTTAAATATATGAATGTTTGTAATTAAATCAGCTTCTAGTTATCATGTTAAAAACATTCAAAACCAGTACAATCGCATGAAAGCTTCAGGCAGATATCGGATTACTGCTGGCCTTCATACTAAAATTAAAAACACATTATTTCTCACCATCGATCATTTTATTAATAGTATTAAATGGATTTGCATATGATCAATTTTGTTTTGTGACTTGGTTTCTGATTTCCTTGAACTTTTATCTTACTTTTAATGTAAAAGTTTGCTGTCTGTTTTGAAGTGACAACTCCCGGGTTCGAATTCCAGGTCAAGCTAATAATTCTATATTATCTAATAAGAAACAATGCGAGTTTATTTGTTTGCAAGACGTAAACGCAAAACTTATGGACCAATTAAAAAGAAATCGCTATTGTAAACATACTTTATTAAAGGTGGATATTTTATTTAAAAAGTTAGAGTTTCGTAAGATATATTAAAATTTGCAATTAAAACCGAAATATATAATCGTGAAAACGGGAAGAAAATCCGTTAAGATGTTACGCTATCGCATCTCTGTCTTTATCGAATACATACATACAATATTTACACATTTACGCCTGTTTCTCAAAGGGGTAGGCAGAGGATTCATTGCTAGGGATTTACTGTCTAGTCGGAAAAACCGACAATTTGGTCACTTTCATTGCCGTCTTTGTTCTACTTTTTTAATCAATCAGTCTCTTTAACAATCTCAAGTTGATAATTAATGAGTACACTTGTCTATTCGGCAACTTTTATAGTCGGTGACTAGTCAGCCATTTCGGGGCCGATTAGACGTTAGTCGGCTAGTCGACCAAATCCATAGTCGGTAGATCACTAATCTTTGCATACTTCTCTTGCATCATCCACATCCATACATTGTTTTATACATGTTCGTCTATTTTTAGCACTGCGTACTTGATCTTTTTTAGGGATATCAGATATTTGGTTAACGTCTTGGTCGTCCTTTTCTTGTTAGTCATTTCGGTACTGCAGCTTTATTTCGTCATTTCCTTTTTAATTTTATACACAACACTATCACCCTAGAATAGAAATGTAAGAACCTTTTTAGTTCCTTATTAATATTGACGTATAACAAAAAGCTCCCAATAGATTTCTACGGAAAATTCAATTATATCGGATTATATATTTTGTATAGAGCAAATGATTAAACATGGGTAGCCACAGTTAGGCTTGAATCTTTTGTACCCATCTGCTATAATACATACCTACAAATAAATAAAATTGAAGTTATATGTCCAGACTAGGCTCCAAAACGACTTAGTGGATTTTTATGAAAATTTCAGGGATTACAGCACGGATTTTATTGCGGTTTTTACTATTAGATGGGTTTATTCACCGGGAATGTTTAGGAGTATTAAACAAGGACCTATCATGTTTAGGAGCTAAGCATTAACAGTATAAGTGAATCAAATCGGGGAAAAAGTTAGGCCCAGCGAGCTTTCATAGTGTATGCTGTCTAATCCGTCAGGGATATAACAAAATGATGTAGGAAAGAATTTTGTAGAATAAAATAATCTACAAAAAAGTCCGCGGTAGCATAGATCTATCTCTAATGGATAAGTAGTTATAAGCGTATTTATGTAGGTATTAAATAATGTGTGTTAGATAACACATAAGCACTATATTTATATTATGTATAGATAAGTACATACTTAGATATTTTGAATATAATAAAGCTGTTGTTTTTACCGCATTTCTGTACCGTTTATATTACGTTAGAAAAACAACTTTGTTTATGAAGAAGGTAATAATAGATATATACTAAATGAAACAAGAAGAAAACTGCATACTATCCATATTTGACTAACAAATGCCGTGGAAATGAGATGTGAAGTTGTTTTCTGCACAAATAAATGAAGGAGCGTCTGTCTCTGTTTTCTAAATTATTTACCAGTATCCAATTGGGGTAATAATACTTATATTTATCATCACGCCTTTTATCCCAAGAGGGGTAGGCAGAGACAATCGAATACCATTTGTTACGATCCTGACATACCTCTTTTGCTTCTTTTATATTCATCATACCTTTCATACATGCTCGGCGATTGTGTGTAATTTTTCTATTTCCATCGATCAATACATTTTTATATGTTCAATTAAAGTACACCTGCGACTATTTCCTTTCACTTCAGCCTTATAAACCTTTTTAGTCAATCTTTCAATTACCTATATACTTATGTGGTTTATTACGGTCATAGAGCAACACATGCGCGCGCAAATAAAGATCTGTGTTGTTCAATCTCAACTCCTAAATATGATAGGTCCATGTTTAATACTCGTAAAAAGGGCACAGATAGACGTCGATCTGTTCCACGTGAAAGGCACCTAAGGGGGTCCAACAGCTAGTAACTGTTAAGGAGTCGATAACCTAATTGGTAGAGCGTTCACTTAAAACGAGGTCCCGGGTTCAATTCCCACTCGTATTAAAAAATACTAATCACGAATTTTCTTTAAGATTTTTTTTTCTTCACGGGTTGGCTTAGAGCTCCCGAAACCGTGTTACGGTTCCAGGGTACCCAGCGGGAGACCAAGACTCCCTCGTTTAGCCGATGACATTTGTGAGGCTAAAATACCTAACGAGTGAGAAGATGCGCCGCAAAGCCGCTGTCTGCACTTCTAAAAATAACAGATACTTAGGTCTGTTATAGTGCAGCCAGAGGCTCGATCAATATGGTCAACTGGCAAAAAGTGGACACCGTTACTGTATCTCTGGTCAGACCGCAAGGTAAGGCCGTAAAGGTGTCTTTGTTTGTTGTATCTTAGTAGTTATTTATGCGTTGTATAAAAGTAGGTACATTCGTGGGTAAAAAATGAAATTAATTTTAATTAATTTTTAATTAAGAATTAGCCCAATGGAAGGAAATATATTTCTTAAGTAAACGAAACGATACGCTCATTAATCTTCATCATAATTGATATATACCGACTTATAAATTGATTTCACACAGGAAAAAATAATTAACTCAACGTCATAAATAAAATTTCTTTTAATTATATTGTAGGTCGATAACCAAGAGCTGGCACGTTCGATATTTGAGTTTATAGAGGCTGATGCATGCGATACTAGAGGTGTGAAGCGGAAAGCTGCCATTTTAGGGGGTAGACGCCTAGTACTATACCTGTACCACTGTATTTTTCTGTCGTTTTATTGTCGCAACGGCTTTTACGTGAAGATTATGCTAAAATACAAACATAGTCATTATAAACAATCATTTATAATTATTATTTCTTTTATTTTTGTTTATTTTTATGTTCAATAAAAGTACATCTAGGTCGTCCTCTGTTAGCATTTCCTTTCACTTCAGCCATATAAACATTTTTAGTCAATATTTCATCGTTCATTCTTTCAACCTGTCCAAAGATAATTTTATAAGGATATGAAAACTGCTAAATAAAACAATCATTGGAAACACTATGTTCCCGCAAATCCCATTTAAATTTTCTAGGGCTCTGTCTCGCGACACAAAACGATACCAACGCGACCTAAGGTAACTTCGGAACTATGGTTCGAAATTAAAATTTTTGATACAATGAACAGTCATTCTACGAGAAAGGAAAGGGACTGTATGTGTTTATACCAGATTTTATTAACCGAACTGTTATAATGGCTATATTTCACGAGTACTTGTAGTTCAAGTTTCTGCAATTTGATTTCCTATTTGTACTGTACTAGCGGCCTGTATATGGGTTCAGATTTTTTTTAATCTAATCAATTTTTATCTATTAGAAATAGATACATGCTATACCACGGACTTTTTTGTAGATCATTTTATACTGCATAATTCTTTCTTAGATAATTTTGTTATATTATTATCTCTGATGGATTAGACAGCACACACCAAGAAACGCTGGAGTTAACTTTTCCCCGGCTAGATTTCCATAATACTGTTAATGCTCAGCTCCTAAACCCATGTTTAAAACTCGTAAACATTAATCCTGAATCAGCCTATGTAAAATTGTTTTTTTTTTGTTGGAAGAAACACAAGATATCGTCGTAACTATTTCTCTCTAAAAGTTTCGATTCTTCAGCAGTATGGCCTAAATGTCTAGTTATATTTTTAGAAAGTCAGCTTTTAGCGATTTCCAATCCCAAAACAGTATTTTGTGGTGTACGAGAGAGAAGGGCAGAAATTTAGCACTTTACACGATCACGTCACGTGCCGGGAGGAAATAAATGTTACACACGTGGGACACTGCTAAGCATCACGACCTGCTAACTGCTTCTAATATTTTTTACAGCTTTAGATAAAGCTAGTATCCAGTATAGAACGATGAAGCGATAAGTAGAAAAGTTGAAACGAAATGGAAAATTAATTCTGCAGATTTGGAGATTAGTTTGTATGTAACTCTCATGTGTAATAATTACATGTTAGTACAATCAACGAAGAGGTTGAGGTATATAATTAATAAATAAATAAAAATTTAAATGGTTATAATTTGAAACCGAATTGCACTTATTTTAAGGAGATCAGATGAATTTAAAAAAAAAACAGATCTCATGCACCACATGTCATGACATTTGGTATTAAAAAAAATTAAAAACGAACATGTATATTTTGACAGCTGTCATCCGAAATGAAGATTTCATCGAGAACACATGAACAGAGACACAACCAGTCTAGGGTCAGTGGTTTTTGAGATATGGCCCTTTTAAATTTTGATCTTGAAATCACCATAATTCCAAAAAAATATCATGATTTTTTAATATTTAGAAAAACACCTCTTTTTCTGAACATGTACCTACATGTAAAATTATTAAGAGCCTTTGTTATCTTTTCAAAAAATACACGACTAATTCAAAATTATTCAACTACAAGTTCCGGAGATATCGGCACGTCGCACTTTTGCTGAAAAAAGGGGCCTCTACAGATGCCTATACAAAACATATTTCCAATGTAAAAATTTATCATCAATCAAAATAAATATTGAGTAGACCCGTGCCAATACTTCGCACCGTTAGTAATGTCAATATTGTTGTCATAGTACAACTGATCTCCAATAGATGGCGTCGTTTACAAAATAAATAAGTCTAATTTTAAAAGAAACATTTAATATTAATTTTTTTGTTTATTTTTCGTCATTAGAGGGAAAAAGAATGTTCAAAATGGTGTATCAAACAAACAAACTTACCGACAAAAAAACAAGCTTGAGAAATAATATATAGAGATTATAAAAGGTGTATTCATATAATGTAAGAATTTTGTCCATCATATGAGAGCTTGTGTGCAAACGCCATTTAGTGTGCTCACACCCTAATGTCGCGTAATGGACAAATTCGATTCAAAATGTGTATGTTTTGGAATGTTTGGAAAGTAATAAAGTTGAATTTACGTGATTTTTTCACGATCACTGTCGCATGGGGACATCACATAAAGCGTAGGTACCTATTTAATATTTCGTTTCATACTGCGCAATTTTACTCTCTCTCTAAAGTCAATTTTTTGGTCTAATGGTTAAGACAAAACCTTTTATGGGCTTTAAAAAACTACTGCATGTTTAATTAGTTCATACAAATATCCCATAGAAAAAAGGATTTTCAGTATTTCCCGGCCATGTTTTCCAAATTTTCTTTCCCAAAAAACTTATTCAGACTATTACGAACATTTAATATTACTTTTTACATTTAGAATTTCTGTAGCATTAAGATTATAGGGGCAACAGTAAATGTTGCTTATCGCTGTCACTGTAAAGAGCATGTAGATCAACTATACTTGCAGTGCTGGTCGCATACCAAGACACGCCAGTTTCAACGATATCATCCGCCGGGCTCTTGTCAGCAGCAATGTGTCAGCCGTTTTAGAACCAAATGGTTTGGCACGTGATGATGGCAAGAGACCAGATGGCAGGACACTTGCACCATGGAAGATGAGGCGGTCCCATCTTCCATATAAAGCGTTAAAAGTTGGCAATGCGGCCTACAATGCTGAAATGACCAAAATATTTGAGACGTTTGGTGTGGAAACAATGGGACCGTGGGGACTTAGTGCACACAGTATGTTTTAATACTTTAGTAAACGACTTTTCGTAAACAGTAATTGGATTTTGAGTTTGACCATTTATACTTCGCTGGTATTGTTCAGCTTCCATTGTTCGCTGTTAGAAAATACCTGAAATCCTGAAAGCATACCAAATACCAATGTGAACTTACCATAATATCAGAGTTGTTCAGTGCTTGATATCATCTCTGATCCATCTTATTGTTTATCTGTGAACAATAAAAATATTTTTATAAAAAAAAATATGCTATTCTATCTATCTATCATCACGCCTTTCATCCCAAGAGGGGTAGGCAGAGACAATCGAATGCCATTTGTTACGATCCCGACATATCTCTTTTGCTTCTTTTATATTCATCATACCTTTCATACTGCTCGGCGATTGTGTGTACTTTTAATATTTCCATCGATCAACATAATAAAATGTATGCGGTGTAAAAGATGATGTTGTGACTAAAATGAAAAAAAGTAGTTTACGCTGGTTTGGACACGTTGAAAGAATGAAGGATGAAAGATTGACTAAAAAGGTTTATATGTCTGAAGTGAAAGGAAATGCTGGCAGAGAACGACCTAGACGTACTTTTATTGAACAATTGAAAAAAAAAATGCATAAGAAATAAACCAAAACCTTCCATAAAATCGCTACATACTAGGAGTCGAAAGCCTAATTGGTAGAGCACGGTTGTCTTGAGATCCCGGGTTCAATTCCCACTCGTTCAATAGCTAAGCACCAATTTTTTTTAAGAATATGTGATTTAATCGTCGCCTCGTGCTATGGAGGACACGTAAAAACAGATATTTAAGTTTGTTAAAGGAGTGACACGTTTAGGTCAATTAAAGTGCATCAACAGGCTTACCACGTCCTGTTCTGTTCAATATGGACAACTGGCAAAAACTGTACACTGTTACTGATGTCTCTGGTCACACCGCTAGGTACAAAGGTATTGAAGGTGTGTGTGTTTTCTACCTACTAAAACGTAAATATTTAATTAATTCCTTTAGGCAATTTCGACAACTGGGATCTATTTTTAACCGAACTTCAAAACAGAAGGAGGAGGTTCTCAATTCGTCGGAATCTTTATTTTTTTTTATGTATGTTCCCCGATTACTTGAAGACGCCTGGACCGATTTGGAATTTTTTTTTGTTTGAAAGGGTATCCACAAGTGGTCCCATTTTTTTTAGTGAAAATTGGTTCAGTAGTTTTCATTAGTTTTTAGAAATTTTGAAATAACTGACTTTATAGGTAAGTACATTTTTCTTAATATCTCGATTAAATATGCACCCATTTTGACGACTTATTTTTTCAAGGATATAGTAATTTTTCGACATTATCTTACAGACATAATGACGAAAATCGGTTTAGTAGTTTTTCAGAAATTCAGTAATTTGTCTGAAAATTATCAGAGAAAAGCCTTAGGAACGGTTGCTATTGACACGAAGTTGTCAATTTTTGTATCCACGGTGGTCTAACTGCTAAAGGTATGGTATGGTGCAGCTCAGGATGCAAATGGTTCAAATCCCATCCACAGCAGTTTTTTTTTTTATTTTTCCATTTTTTTTTATTTGCGTTATTATTTGTCTGTCAGGGCAGGCGATTTGGGTATACATACTTTAATATATAAATTTGCAGTGTATAATTTTTGAAGAAGGCACTTATATATCTGCGGGGCTCAAAAGTCAGTAGAATAACGATTGCGTTAAGTTTGTACCCAGTAGCCATGGTAACAGTTCGTGTAGATGAATAAATAACCAGCTATTGTACGTATTCACTTGAGTTTGTATTGTTATTTATACGCAATAGTCCTCAGCCTTTGCGTTTCTCATAACACGCAATCTTTATTATAAGAAAGAAACATTGATTATCGAATTTAGATTTTGTGCTTCTGTCT
Source organism: Nemapogon koenigi (assembly GCA_963924495.1). Lineage (NCBI taxonomy): Eukaryota > Metazoa > Arthropoda > Insecta > Lepidoptera > Tineidae > Nemapogon > Nemapogon koenigi. The sequence continues at coordinate 8,851,483 of OZ004646.1, forward strand.
TGAAAGTTCAAAATAATGCAACGTTAACACAATCGTTGAACATTTTTTTACATACAAAAAATTTTTTGGGATTTGAACAACACCGTCTACTATAACAGGCCAGAGTGCTTACGTCACTAGAGCGACTGACGTCACAAAAATGAGGCCAATGCCTTCACATAGACGCTACCGCCACACAGAGTCACGATTTGGCAACAATAAGGCATGTTTCCGAAGCCCGCTTTCAACGTTTATGCATTAAGTTTAAATATTTTATTTTACAAATTCCTAGTCGTTAAACGTCACATTTATAAAGTAATTCTATTTCTATAAATATATAAACTAACATGCTACTTAATTGTAGTCTAGCAGTTCAAATTATATTAAATTAAATAAAAAACATGTTAACCAAATAGTCCTTATAAACGCTTTTAGCTAAACAAAGTGGCAGCTCCATCTTGCTTGTCAGTTATCTGTCATGTCGCTAGTCGCTTTGATAGGTATCTTTATATTTATTTTTCTTTGTACGTTTATAAATAAACAACAATGGTGAATAAATGCTGTGTTCCGAATTGTAAGACTAATTACGTTGGTCACGATAAAGGCACAGTATTTTCATTCCCAAACAACGAAGATCTGCGCAAAAAATGGACCCACGCCGTTCGAAGAAAAGATTTTGTACCTAGCAAATATTCAAGAGTAAGTAGCGACTTGATAATAATTGACCGTTTTTATTATACATATTTAATTTTATTCAACAACATAAATACATTTATTTGTTCTAGGTTTGCGAAAAACATTTTGCAGAGAAGGACATCCGCCGCACTGCTGAAGTATATGACGAAAAAACGGGCAAGAAAGTTGTAGTGACTTTAGAAAAACCTAGGTTATTTGATAGTGCTATACCTTGTGTGTTTCCTAATTGTCCTAGTTATTTAAGTGCCCCTGGACATTCCAGGGAAAATGTAGAACAAAAACGTGTGCGTATAGAAAACAATAATTTGGAATTTGTTATTAGTGAAAGTGTAAAGTCTCAAGAAATTTATGAAAAGAATTACATGTTCAAAAGTTTTAGTGAATTTCTAGTGTGTTTGTCTAAATGTCAAGTCGGCAAGGAGTGGTCAATTGTTCATAAAGGTAATGTTGTAATATTTGTTATTCTTTCTTTGTCTAATGTCCCAGATATATCAATTTCAGCAACATTTGATCATAACTTAGAGTTGAAATTATATAAAGATCATTGTGAATTAAGAAAAATGGCAGGTGAAAGTTATCCCAAAAATATTTGTAATATCAAAGATATAGTCTCAATTTTAGATGATTTTCAAAAAGGACATAATAATGAAACGGCAGTGACCTTTGATAATGCTTGTCATTATAGTATTGAATTGTTAAAAAAGTCAAGTAAGGACCAGGATGATTTAGTAATTAGGAAAGTAGATTTTTTATGTGAACAACTATTATTGTTGGTTACCAAAAAGGAAAAATTTAGATATTCTACTAATTTTGTTATATATTTTAGTCTGTTATATTCTATATCACCTCATGCTTATCGCTATGTTCGTAGTACTGCTTTTTTAAACTTACCACATCCTAAAACTATACAAAAAATATGTTCAAAGTTTAATTGCAACCCGAAAGATGAACAATCCAAATACAATTTTCTTAGATATATTAAACAGAAATTTAACCTGTTAAAGCAAAAAGATATAATTGTATCCCTTATGATAGATGAAATATATGTTAAGCCATATTTTGATTATAAAGGTGGAGATATTGTAGGAATGTCTTGTAATGATAAAGAGGCAGCATCAACAGCATATGTTTTTATGATTCAAAGTTTATTGAGTTCATATAAAGATGTAGTTCATATTTTGCCGATTCATAAAATTAATGGTAGTGATTTATATGTACATATTAAAAATGTTGTTACAGGCTTACAGTTAATAGGTTTTAATGTTGTATGTGTTGTTAGTGATAATAATGCTATAAATAAGAAAGCTATGTCATTTCTTAATTCTCCACCTAAATTTGATATTGTATACAAGCATCCTTCTGATAATAACAAACCATTATTTTTCCTTTTTGATACAGTTCATATCTTAAAATGTATTAGAAATAACTGGCTTAATACAAAAAATCAATCTTTTATATATCCAAGTTTTGATAATTTAACTCAAAATTCATGTCAAGATGTAGCTAGCTTTTCTATTATAAAAATGATTTATGAAATAGAAATAAATAATTTAGTTAAATATGCACACACATTAAATTTAAAATCTTTGAATCCTTCTTGTTTAGAACGTCAAAATGTGAAACTAGTTTTGAATATTTTTAATAACCATGTTCAGAATAGCATACTTGAAATTGGTGAAAAACATAAGATGTCACATTATAGAAGTACTGCAAATTTTATAAACATTATATTAAAATGGTGGAATATTGTAAATGTTAAGACATTATATAAGGATATAAGATTATTAGACCCTTTAATGAAACCATTGTCAATTAATGAAGAAAATTATAATTTTTTAAATAAAGTTTTAATTTGGCTAGATCATTGGGATAATTTTAAATCATGTGACAATCGAATGACAAAACAAACACATCTAGCATTCACTCACTCTACATATGCACTCATTCAATTAACAAATTATTGTATTAATGAACTGAACTTTAAATTTTTGTTACCTGGTAGGATACAGACAGATAGTTTAGAGGATCGTTTTGGAAAATATAGGGGTATGGCTGGGTCACAATATTTAATATCTATGAGACAAGTATTCGAAGTAGAGTCAAAATTGAGAATTCAATCGTTATTGCCATTAAATATAAACTCTTCATCTTTAGGTCAATTTAATGTTACAATCAGCGATATAGGTGACAGCATTTGTAATGAGAATGGTCCTGATAATTGTGTAAATGAACATGCAGATTTTAGTATATCAGTTACAGAAGAAGATATTAAAGTAAACGAAAATCAATTACCAGTGCTCACTTATATTGCTGGTTACTGTGTGCAATCATTGTTAAAAAAATATAAATGCCAAAATTGCTCAAATTACTTAATTGCTAAAAATGATTGTGTAATTGTAAATAAAAATTGTAACTATGATTTAATAAAAAGTTTAGATAGAGGAGGTTTGTTGTTACCACATTCAGATATTGTTAATGTAGTCATGTTTAATTATATAGTTGTAAATAAGTTAATAAGCCCAGACCTTGAGCAAAGATTTTTGAAATGTAATAATCAAAGACTAGTTGTACAAAAAATTACATCTTCAATAATAGTTAATGACTATGACTTTTTCTTAGCAGACTTCTTTTGTAATTTATCAGAACACTCTAATTCTAATATATTGTATCATATTTTAAAATCTTCAACAAACATATTTTTAAACAATTATATAAAGAGGAAAAATGATAGTTTAAAATCTTCAAAGAAAAGAAAATTGTGTACATTGTCATCTTAATGTAATTTGATGTAATTCTTTTCATAATTTCCCCTGGTGAGTTTCTTGTCAATTCTTCTCATCAGGTGTAATCGAATTGACGGATATAGGTAATAAATGTTTTTTTCTTTTAATATTTACCTACGTATATTTTTGTTTCATTTAATACCCACAAAAACCTCTTTAAACTAAAACTCTAGGTACCTATCTATGTTGTTAATTAAATGTATCTTTATACAATATACATACTATATAGTTAAAACATACTGATAGTATTATCATAGTGAAATAATAATATTACAGTATTTTAAAATCTATGAAATACGTATTGTTAGTTTACTCTCGAGAAAACGATGGCCGCATCTCGATGACGTCACAACGTCAGCGTTCCGGCCTGATATAGTAGACGGTGTTGATTTGAACCATATTGGTCAGAACTTTAAGACAGGATTTTCGTTGAGTTTTAAGGAAGACCCTATATTCCCTATTTTTTTCAAAGTTTTAGACTCAGTAGTTTGGGAGATAAAGAACGCTCAATTTTCCCTTAAACTATGCATTTTTTAATATTATAATAAAATATATTTGTATTATTTGTAACGAGGTCTTTCATGTGATATGTCACATGATGCACGTCTTGAAAAACATTTTTATTACTTTTTAATTTTATCCCCAAAATCGAAATTCCAATATAAACGCTACACGTCCGTGATTGGGTCATCAAACTCTACATAATATGTACCAAAGGAGATCCCTACATTTGGGCCATTTTTTTTTATCTTCGCGAACAGAACCGATAATACCCACAGTTGTTAGATATAAGATATAGAACTAAAAAATCGTGGTCCAGTATTTTTAGCTCTTGAATTAATAGTTTTCAGATTTTGATTTTGAACACCTATTTCAACATTATTTGTTGCTGGCAATAATTATTTAGCTGTCACTTTCAACTTGACTGACATTGTTTGACTGATTGTTTTGTTTACCTTTTTTAGTAGGTTGTTTTGTTGTTTTATTAATTATATTTTATCTATTTATATTGAATAACATAAGAAATAACGAGAGAAATAACAAAAACCGACAAAAACAGATAAAACTAGCGAACTGACAGCCTGACTGAACTGGCTGACGACGGCTGACTTTTATATTAGTGTTACTAGTGTTTAAAACATTATAAGTAAAAATACGTGTAAAAAACGGCCGCTAAAAATATAAGATTAATTTATTTTGGTTCGCCCATTTATGACCTTTATTAATATATATATTTCATGTCGGCACTCGGTTGGTGCCAGACATTGCCCGACACTAGCCCAACTATGTATATATGGGAATATGTTGATTTCCTTTCAACTGTTTTTGTCTAGTAGATTTGGAGTAAATAAGTTGTGACAAACAGACAGACAGACACAAGAGTGATCCTGTAAGGGTTCCGTTTTTTCATCGGATGTACGAAACCCTAAAAGCTATAAAGATGTTTTTTTAGTGCAAAATATACCCGATATAGGTATACGAATTTGTTCCGCATCGTTGCGACGCGACGGCGTCAATCCAATTAATGTCCTATCCACCTGTTTTATTTTTGCGGTAGTTTCTAATGACTAGAATTTTAGAAAAAATTAAAAACCTGCCTATTATGACTAAAAAGGTCTATATGTCTGAAGTGAAAGGAACTGCCAGTATTCTTGACCCCTATTCCACACGGACCGTTTACCTAGTCATATTTAATTTAATTTAATTTGGAGTAAGATATAATAATATTTAAATTACTATATCTTACTCCAAAGTCTAAATATACCTACATTTGTAATATAAAAAAATTACATGGTTAATAAATTAGAAAAGGGTCAGTGATAAAGTACCTCTATGTATAGCATATTAAAAAAATTGGGGTATAAGAAAAAAGTTTTCAATTCCCACTATGGAGATGCTAGATAGTCCTTTCCTAATTTGTAAATTTTTTTTATTTCACAGACCCAAGGAGAGCTGCCTGGTCCGCCACCTGCATACGACACTGTAGTCCATGACGTGCCAAGAAACAAAGATGATGAACTACAGGTATGTACTTTTTTGGAAAATATTTGGTTGTTCAGTGTAGTAGGGTTTACCGACTAGTGGCAACTTCTATAGTCTGCCTCGGCACCAATTTTCTTTAAGAATATGTGCTTTAATCGAGGGCAGGTAAAGCTGGAGTCCGCACTTCTTTTAAAAATAACAGATATTTACGTCCATTGAGTGCAAGTGCAGCAACAGGCTTGCCAATTTGCCATCCGTTCTGTTCAATATGCACAACTGGCCACATCGCAAAGTATTTAAAGGCCGTGAAGGTGTGTGTATTTGGTCATTAGTTCGCAGGAGCATCGTGTGAGTCCCGCATATTATATAGTTATAATTATTTTCTATTATTTCAGGAGGTGATTACAGAATCGACTGATAGATGTCGACCACTTCCCCCGGATGTTGAATTGCCGTCGTACGAAGCCGCTGTATTGTTAAAGGACACCAAATTATAATTATGCCATAAGGTCAAATATTCTCGTAATCTCAATATTGCTCTCGTTAGCGAATACCAGAATCTTTTAGATTTTTTGATGTGACACTTCTTTAGGCAGGGTAGAGAAAAATTTACGTTACGCTAAGGTGTTCTTTTTAAAAAATACAGATGGCGTTTCCATCTGTCTATGGCCTATGCTAATATTATAAAAAGATTATAAATATCTCAAACTACTAAACCAATTCTAAAAATTCTTTCACGAATAGAAAGCTGCGATTCATATTTTGTTCTTATTTAATTTTATGATAAATAGATATAATCTACTAGCATTCCTCCCCCGGCTTCGCCCGTGGATATTTACGAACAAAATAAAATATACCCCTACCCCTACCCTTATCCCTAACTCTACCCCCCTACCCGTACCCCTACCCCTACTTCTACTCCTACCCCCTACCCCTACCCACTATATCATCAATAGTTTTCGCAGCGCACGCGATGTAAGAAATTTCTTAGGTAATTTTTTTTACACATTATTGGAGTTTTAGTAAGGATCCCTAATTTTTTTGAAAATAGAATGTCACTCAGGGTGAATGTAACTTTCCAATGGTGAAATAATTTTTGAAATCGGCACAGTAGTTTTTGAGTTTATTCATTACAAACATACACACAAAAATACAAATCTTTCCTCTAATATTAGTATAGAAGTATAGATTTGATTCTTAATTATTAAAAGCCAAAGAAGTTTCACATTTTTATTTTTTTACGTGTACAGTCAGGGTCAAAAATATGTAGCCACTTTTTTAACATTGATGACTTTATTACTAAGCAATAATATTTTGACACTGACAGTACAAAATTAATAAACATATTTAGTTGAGAAGGGAGCTTATTTAGATTGGTGATTTTGGATAAAATCTTATGATTAGAATAATATTTCAGTTCAAAATTATATGTAGTCAATTAATGATATTACCTGGTATGAATATTTTTAAATTATTTAATGTAGTTTATGTCTTTAAATCCAAATTAAATAAGATTTTACTTATTTAAACCATTTAATTTGCAAGTAATTGTAAAATCTATCTCATAAATATTTTAATCGATGTCTGTAATATAAAAGACATTCAACGTTTTCATGGAGTTGTTACAGACCGTCAAATATAATTTGGCGCGCGGCGAAATATGGAACTACATTATTTTAGTACATTTAATTACAATATGTTCGAGATTACATAGATGGTGGCGCCAAGAAGTGAAGCCATAGAAGTGCCAAGTTACTTGACGGTCTGTATACTATATATTATAATCTGCAAACACAAAAAAAATTAATATACATAGAGATAGTTTTATTTATGTAATTTAGGCAGTACGGTCAGAATGTTTATGTAATTTTTTTTACTAAAGTCCACTGCAATTATTTTTGATGCTGACTGTACATTAAATAATAAAATAATTTAGTAAGTATAAAAAAAAGTTTATTCATGAAGGGCACGTTTCACAATGTCTATATAAAGTACGCAATTGTTATCCAACACATAAATAACTGTTAGTTAGCAATTTTATTGAGAAATTGACGATTGCGAAATTATCTCATGGGGTAAATTGGACAGTTTAGTTGTTGTTAAAATAACTGGACATTGTGAAACGTGAAATTCAATAGAATATAACAAATAAAATCATAGCACCAAATACGCTGTGATAGACATGCTTTAGACATTAATGAGGGCACGTAAAGCACTTATAAAAATAACAGATATTTACGTCTGTTAAATAAGTGACACATATAGGTCCATTAAGTGCAACAACAGGCTTGCCACCTGTTCTGTTCAATATGGACAACTGGCAAAAAGTGGACACTGTTACTGGTGTATCTGGCCACACCGCAAGGTATAAATGCCGTGAAGATGTGTTTGTTTGTGTATAACTTAGATATGTTATTATTTTTATGATTTTGTCAATATAATGTGATTTAAATTAATGTGTATTTAAATTAATTACACAATAATGTGTTCTAATAAATATTTGAAATAAATAATGTATTGTTTTTATTGCGAACTAGCATTCGGCCCCATGGAGTCCCATATTAATTTAATTCATACAAAAATCCCATAGAAAAATGCATTTTCAGTTTTCCCTGAAAACCTGAATCGGACTATTACGAACGTTTAATAAATAATTAACCAAATCAGTCCAGCCGTTCTCAAGTGATATCGCTTACCAACGAACACCATTGCATTTTTCTTTACAAGATGTCTTTCTCATATTTTCTTTGGGGAAAACAATTATTTGGCTAATCTAACACCTACTGTATTAAAGAACAACTCTTAGCTAAGTATCATAAAATATTATCATTATCATAGCAAAATGTACGAGTACGATAGTAATTACTGAAAGACATTGGATTGGACAATTGGACTAGTTAAGTATTCTCAAGGAAAGTGGGAGAACGGAATAAGACTATCCGACCCCAAATGTCATCCTCACCTGCTCGCTTGGTATCCTCTGCTAGACAACAAACGAGGCTCTGACGACCGAGCAATGGCGGTATAACCATACACCTAGCTAGGCAACTGGCTGGGAGAGGCTACAGCACCGAACTTGTAAATGTAGTAGTCTTAGGGATACACACATATTTCAAAGCTCGGTGGGCTACAGCGATAGTCTTAAATAAGTAGTTTTAAAAGGTCTGGTGCAGAAGTTAAGGGGAAACCACTGCACTATTCTTCCCAAGAAAGTTAACCATGGCGAGTCAATATAAAGGTGCGTCGCGCTGAGGACCGCCATGATTGACCACGACTACTCTGTCAAGAGCAGTACGACTGAGAAGAAGAAGTAATCTCAAAGGACTATATGAAGACATTGTGTCGATAGGGTTTCCGTTTGACGTATCCTGTTGAGCGAAAATATCTATCAAAAAAACATTGTTGAAATACCAATACAAAATTCAGGTTTAAGTTAAAACTGTAAGTGAAAATAATCCAAAGGTCCACATAACAACGAAATGCTGATTCCAGTCTTCATGTCACCAAAGTATGAATATAGATTTTTGCATAGTATTTTTTTGCTGCAACTCCCCATTTATTTCAATGTAAACATCCAAATAGTTGTGTAGAAACACATTACAGAATTGCCACCTGGTACCTTAACACATTTGTGTCCATTCTAAAGTGTAAATCCCTTAATCTATGGCCAGCTGAAGCAAAGACAACAAATAGTCGTAGACTGGCAGCATTATGCTGTCCCCCGTAGCAAAAACAGAATTTGTAGAGCTCGGGCAACATCGCTATTCTCACATTTCTCACGTAAGAGCTATCTCGTAAACAAGAATAAAATGCGGAAGGATGTCTTTTCTCTACGTAAATAAGACTAGTTTGTGCTCAAGACTTGGCCCGATTTATCATTGAGTTGTTAAAAGACGTTTTTTCTCAAGTAAAAAAAAAATCCATAAAGTTAATCAGGAAATATTGCATGTGTTCTAGGCACTATGGCAGCGGATTCGGACTCTCTGAAAGAAATTTTTAATTTGTAGTTTTGAAATTTTTTAAGCATGCAAATATATTGAAATCCATTTTGGCATTCGAACATGTACAAAAACAAATGCAATACTGTTTATTTTTAAAAAGAAGATTTTCTATTTGAACCGCATTTAAAAAAAATTTAAAAAAGTTCAGTGCACAATTTTGAAGTCGGGACACTTTATTTTTTTAAAAGTTACGGCACTTTGCAGACCACTTTGAAGCTTAATATCTCATAAATAAAACACAATATCAAAAAATGGTTAATGAAACATTCAGAATCCCACTCACTGGAATGGGATGTAAAAAAAATCATCTCAACTTTCCCACAAAGGCGAGGTATATCAAAAAATTTAACTAACTATATAAAGTTTTCAGGAGTATATCAATGTATCTTTGGTACAAAACTGTACACTTAAATTTTTTGAATCGATCCTAAAAGCATACGGAACTCTAAAAACTGGATTTTATATTGATTAGTACTATAATCTTAGTGTTATAATCTTCATTATCCCAATTAAAATTGCATTGGTAGGAAATCATTAGCAAAAAATTTTCCTTTTTCATTTACTTGTTTTTGTTGGTATTAATTAAAGTGATGTCTGCCATGATTGACAATATAATAGGAACATAAAAACACATGATGAACCTCCGCCAATGACCCGTAAACATGTCGTAAGTACAGAATAGATCAATTAGGGCGTCGCTAATCGATGGGAGCCACTAATTGAGGAAAAAAGTGTGAATTGAATTGCTCGAGGGGTTATTGGGTCATAAACTCGATTTTTAACTAGCTGTTCTCAGCTTAGGAGTTTTAGGATCTAATTTCCCCTTACAATAAGGATGCGAGCATCATTTCATACCCCAGATGGGGAAAGGTGGGTAATTTTCACCTATCCCTATATCAGCCATTGTATACACTCGAAATAAAATAGGTAATAACAACGTTTCGAAATTGTAAATCTGTATATCATGACGGCAATTAACACAGGAGAGCTAGGCAGAGACAATCGTAATCCTGACATACATCTTTTATCTTCTCTTACCTGTCATACATGCGGTTTAAATGCTTCTAAAATTGCCCTCAATCTTGAATGCAATTCCTGGAACTTTGGCAGTTGCAAGTAGGTTGTACAATGCAGAAACAAGGAATAAAATTTCAGAAGTTTGGTTGTAATGTAAACAATTTTTTGTATGTTGTGTGTATTTTTTTCAAAAGGCACCATTTGAATTAGTAATATGAAAACGCATTTGCAAATGAAACGGGGATTGCTTTTAAAGGAAGCTGTGTTCAAAACGTTTATGCACCAACCGTGTACCAAGTCTGAATACACAATTTTAATGCAAACCACATTGCTGATTTTAATATTGAAATTTCTACAGGCGTACTTTTTTTGGAAGTTGTTTTACATGAAAGTCCTAGAAAATAGAATATAGAAAGATAAGTCCGTATGGCATATAATATAAATTATAGATTATAATTTTCGAGTTAAACAAGATTCTAATCCAATAGGACCTGAAGTTATTGATGATTAAATTCAATGAAAATACTTAATTATCCAAATTTTTATTGATTTGAGTTATATGTATGTATTCATTAGAGTTTCCCTGTTCCTGAAAAGTGATCCTAAAATATTAGCTGGCACGGAATTTTACAATTTTATATTTTTTAAGTGACCGACAACGACGTCTGCCTTTTTGAAAACTTTAAATTCGCATATCATTGAGATGAAATTAAAACTTATTGCTTTAAGTTTTAAGCCTTGTAATTTTCTGAAATCTACTAAAATTGTATCAATAGTTTTTTACGTGCAGCAACAAACAGACAAGAATATCCAAAAACTTTTTTGCAAATACGTATTTTCAAAGTTTATTTGGCATTAATTTAATGCAAGACTCTTCCGTATTTGGACATCAACTCAGAATTTTCATTGTTTCACTTTTATAGAGGTATGCGACAAATCAACCATAACTCAAAAACTCACAGCTGTTTTATTCACTGGACATAAACAGTGAATTTGTTTCAATTTATATTATATTAAACCACTGAATATTAAGAAATAACACAACCTGTATAATATTATATAGACTGACTAATGTTAGAGACTTAAATATTGTTTAATAATAAGTGTCGATTAAGCTGCAGCAAGAGTTTACTACAAAGACTTCGATATCCCTCTGAAGTATCACATAGCCGTATTTATACCGATCTATTTACTATTAACTACACGAATGTCAATACAAATCGTACCCTAATAAATAAGGTAATGGACAACATTTCATTTTTCGTAAGGTACCAAAATTCGAAAACCGTTTGGAGATTTCATGCTAGAAAGCTTACTTTTCATTTTTTTTAATTTTTATATCCTTTAATTTTCGAGTTATTTTAAAATTACTGAAATATTGAAAAATAAGGATTAATAGGTGCCCTAATCTGTGCTAACCCTCTAATTTAAAAATACTAATGTCTGTTGGCTGAGTTGTTAGTTATTGAACTCAGGTGTTGCCTTCTATTAATTTTACCCATTTTTATTCCATTTGAAGCTAAATTAATAATTATTCTTTAAATATAATTATAAAAAGGTTGACATTAAAAACGCTTTCAATTCCATAGACAGAGGTACCCTGCTAAATCAAGTTCTCTCGAAGCTGCCAACTATCTATAAATTCATATGGCAGTGCTACGAAAAGTCCTCTAATTTAATCTATAAAGGAAACCTACTACACTCAGCAGTCGGATGCCAGCAGGGTGATCCACTCGGACCAGCTATCTTCAGCCTCGCGATTCACCCCATTATCAAAAAGTTAAATTCAAAATTCAACGTCTGGTACTTAGATGACGGAACTCTAGGAGGCGATGCGAATACAGTCTTAGAAGATTTGCAGGTAATAATTCGAGAATTTGGGGCTATTGGTTTAGACCTAAATTTCTCAAAGTGTGAGTTATTTATCTCCGAGACCTGTACAGAACAACACTCAATTTTATCACAATTTAACAAACTAGCTCTGAACATTACCGTCGTTGACAAAACCTCGCTTCACCTCCTAGGTTCTCCCATATTCGATGAATCATTCGAAAGTTTCGTCAACAACAAAATTCAAAACTTTACACCTGTTATAGACCGCCTCAGTCGTATAAATACCCACATGGCATACTTTATTCTCCGATACTGCCTTTTCGTTCCAAAAATTTACTTATGTTCTTCGATGCTGTCAACTATGGAAACATCCTGATCTGCTCTTACGCCTTGACGACACTATCCTATTCACTTTATCATCAATTTTAAATATTCGTTTCAATAATCACATCTGGTCTCAAGCCTCTCTGCCTATTAAGCACGGAGGTTTAGGCATCCGCAAAATATCTAGTGTCTCCCTGCCAGCTTTCCTGGCCTCGGTGCACAGTACAAAACCCCTCACAGAAAAAATCCTTTCGATTTCCGATGACATTTCATATTCTACTGAGGCCAAAAAACTTTGGATTACAATCTGCCCACAAGATACAGAACCTCCGACAATTTCCTCCTCGCAGAAGATGTGGGACGAACCCCTTTGCAGATTGGCGCGAAATAATCTTTTAAACGCGGCTACCAATTCTGCAGATCGTGCTCGTCTCCTAGCTGTCAGCGAATGGGAGTCAGGGCTATGGCTTCATGCACTACCGTCAGCCCATATTGGAACGCTACTTGATCGTACCTCTTTCAGGTTAGCCACAGCTCTGCGCCTAGGCGCACCATGTAACGAGACACATCAATGCCGATGTGGCCGACCTGTGGATCAACTCGGCCACCATGGGCTGTCCTGCTGTAAGAGTGCCGGACGACTCCCTAGACATGCTGACCTCAACGACGTCATCCGTCGAGCCCTTGTAACCGCAGACGCACCTGCTATACTCGAACCCAACGGCTTATCACGAGACGACGGAAAGAGGCCCGACGGCATGACGCTGGCACCTTGGAAGATGGGACGATCACTAGTTTGGGATGCAACTTGCGTCGATACCCTCGCCCAGTCCCATCTTTCATTTACTTCCTCTAAGGCAGGATCAGCAGCAGCCATAGCAGAAAACGCAAAGCGGCGCAGATATGTCGGCCTCAGCGACGACTATATATTTGCGCCACTTGGATTTGAAACACTTGGGCCTTGGGGACCAAGCGCTCATTCAATTTGTAAAGAAATTTCAAAACGCCTAATTAGATCTACAAATGACCAGAAGGCTGGTACGTATTTCGCACAACGCATTAGCCTTGCAATTCAACGAGGAAATGCAGCCAGCCTTCTGGGTACACTTCCAATGTCTGGGGACCTGGGACAAATTTTTTATTTATAAATTTAGTTTTAGATTTTATAATTGTATTAAGTCTATTTTAAGGTTTTTATATTATATTCTTTTTTTATGTAATTAATTATTATTGTATGTATCTATAATGAATAAAAAATTATACACTTGGCGCAAAAAAATTATAAAAATACTTCTTTTATATAATATTTTTTTGGAAATTTTGCTAGTTTCGAATGGGCTATCACAGGAAATATATTTACGAGTGAAACCGCGGACAAAAGCTAGTATTATTATATACATTATGAATAATGTTGTAGGCGATTTGAGTTCCGGCTACGGCAACACCTATTTGGAACACGGTATATTATACTCTTTGCATTTCTATAACGTATACTCTGTGGCTTGACTGACACTATCTGTCACTTTCTTTGGGTGACAGTTTATATTTCTTAATTTTAGTCCTAGCTAAGGTTTTTAGTTTATAAGTCCTCAGAATTTATAAAAATTCATAATTAAATTAAAAATATAAAAACTCAACCAAAAATAAAATATAAAAATACGTGTAACTTATTTTTTAATATATTTTTAATTAAAGTAATAAAAATGGGTGAATAAAAAAATGAAATGTTGTCCATTGTTGCTGTGTAAATGATGCGGTTGAGCCATAGAGTACTAAGCCTATGGAGGGGCCATAGACGGGCTCCCCCTTTCGCCAATTTTTTCCCCTTTGACCAGTTATACTGACCAGGTGCTAACTAAAACGTTATGCATGCGTAATTATTGGCAACATAAAAATTAAAAGCTAAAACTTATGCACATTTTAAATTACAAAATTTTAAATGTGAAATTTGAACGAAGCTGGTGTACAAAAATTGTATGATAGCCTTGTGGAACTTTATTTTAAAAACATCTACAGTTCACACCGATTCCAAAATGGTATTATTATGTGGTTTAAAGTAATAAAAAAACTTCTGTACAATTTTTGTCTCAATTCTCTTTCAATACGAGTATTAGTTGTCTCATAGACTGCTTCTTTAAAATAGTCCCATATAAAATAATGCAATGGATTGAGATCAGGCAAACGTAGTGGCCATGCAATAGTACCTACACGTCGATTTGGGTAAGACTTGTTTAAATAGTCAGTCACTTGTCGTGAATAGTGGGCACTGTACATCATCGTGCTGTAACCACATTCTCTCGCCCACTTCTTAGTAAGGGATGATCGTTCAGCACCATTTGAACTCTCACTGAGGCTTAATGGTGCTCTTTATCTATGATCATTTATTAGTAGATGTACCACAAGAAGTAGGCGAGAGAATCTGGTTACAGCACGATGATGTACCTGTCCACTATTCACGACTATTTAAACAAGTCTTACCCAAATCGACGTGCTACTATTATACTAGTGCCTACTATTGCATGGCCACCACGCTTGCCTGATTTCAATCCATTGGATTATTTTATATGGGACTATTTTAAAGAAGCAGTCTATGTTTTTCTCATATTTGTTTTATTGTAATTTTCGTCGAGAAAATGCTCACTGAAATTGATCAATGATTAAAAAAATGTTTTTTATTACTTTAAACCACATAATAATACCATTTTGGAATCGGTGTGAATAAAGTTCCACAAGGCTATCATACAATTTTTATACACCAGCTTCGTTCAAATTTCACATTTAAAATTTTGTAATTTAAAATGTGCATATGTTTTAGCTTTTAATTTTTATGTTGCCAATAATTACGCATGCATAACGTTTTAGTAAGCAAGAGATATGTTTTATTAACCCCCTTAAATAAAAAAATAGAAAAAATAAAATATTTTTAAATAAAATTTACATGTACATATGAAAATTTCAACTAAATATTTAAAAACATCATAACTTTAAAACTACTAGGCCTAGGGCAATAAAGTTTAGTGTTTCCTATAGATAATGACACCCTCTATTACCAACATTCCGTTGGTCCACTACTTACGGGACACTTTGTATATAGGTTTAAGTATTTGTATATATAGCATAGTAAGGATAAAAAAAATAAAACATAAAAACACACCACACAACTTTTATAGGTTCTTCATTCAGGGCTTTCTTAAACAGAGTAGAGTGCTACCGAATATAACCACATCATCATAGCTTTCATTAAATAACTTGCAAGTTCTGTCTTCACAGGTTACCTTACGGCCCCAGGGTACCCAGCGGAAAACTAAGTCTTCCTCACTTAGCCGAAGATTTTTTGAGGCTATACTATACCCAATCAATACCTAACGAGTGGCCAGCTCTGTTGAAGTATGCAGATGGAAAAGCCCCTTTGTTCGGTTTGTCGGACAGTGTACATAGATTTTTTATTATAAAAACCCATTGGTACATGGTCTGATATGGGGATCGAACCCGCGACTTCTCAGTTGTGAGCCGACGTTTTACCCACTCGACCATCCGAATGCAGAAGTGCCACAGATTAAATAATAGAAAGTGCGCTGTTTTGTTCGCGCCATCGACTCAATTATTTATTTCTGCCCGCGGTTTCACCCGCGTGGAAATAGATACAAAAATAAATAAAAAATAAATAATCCCGTGGCTGTAATTTGCCCCTCCCCCGCCCGCTTTCGCGGTATATGTCATTCTCTAACCCCTAAACTACCATCTATGCAAAAAATCATGTCGATCCCGTGAAAAATAAAACCAAATCTATCCCACGGGAACCGTAGATTTTCCGGGTCAAAAAGTAGCCTAGACTATAATCTATCTCTGTGCCAAATTTCATCCAGATCCGTTCAGCCGTTCTGGCGCATACATACATCAATACAAACTTTCGCGTTTAAAATATTAGTGGGATGGGATATCCCACCTACGTCGCATAATAACGCGGATGTAGTCAGAAATAAGTTCTGTGTCAGAAATTAAAATAAAAGCTGACTTTTCGAGACGTGACGCAGAAAATACACCTCTTGAATAGGTAATGGCAAATCATTCAATACCGAACTGCATTTTTCCTCTACAGCTTCCAATTTTGGACTTGGGAAAATATCTAGGAAACTGGAAAACTAATCTAGATCTTTATTTTATTTAACCACTAATAGGTATGTATTGTGTTCAGTCTCCTTCCTTCCTTTTCTTACTCGTTGATACTAAATAGCCTAGCCTAAACAGTTTGAAAATTAAACATCCCAGAAAATCTTCACAAGTAAAGTTAAATTAATATCTAAGCGGGATATTTACACGATAGCAATAACCAGAAAAAATCCACCGAATTGACGACCGATTATATCAAAACAAAATGTAGAAAATAACATAACACATTATTTAGAGGATTTTCGCTGAAACTTGGACCTGAAACCTTATAAATTGCATTGCACTAAAATACAAGGTAATTTTAAACAATGCGACATAATAATAAAATTCCCGCATCAACAAAATGTCGCAACCAGTTTTGAAAGATAAATGAAAGAATTCGTCGGACATTCTCATTTAGACATCGACGCAGCACATTTTCTCTCACCATGTGTCCTCCGCCGCTCTATTTTCACAAAAGTGAACGATATTGCGCGCTCTAAAGAAAACTCGCTTTGCAACCAGAAATTTGTGGTAAAATATTTAAAATTCAATTTTAAGACCTTTGTAGAGGGTTACATGGTATTTCTAGCTTTTTAGCTCGATATCTATTACCGGCCATGTACCAATGGGTTTTTTATAATTAAAAACTTATGTCCATAATCCGACAATCCACAATTAAAGGCTTGTCCAGGTGAATATACCTAAACAGAACTTGTTACTTTGTTAGGTACAGCCTCACAAATACCATCGGCTAAAAGAGGGATACTTGGTCTTCTGCTGGGTACCCTGGGACCGATATCACAGTTACATGAGCTGTAAGAAACCCGTGAAGAAAAAAACCATTACCTGTACTACTATCATGTTATTTATAACTTGAGGCGTGACCAGAGACATTAACAAAGTCCACATTCAGAGATTATTGAAGATTGACATAGGCTACTTCCCGCCACCTTTATCTATCACTATCATTATGCCTTTTTCCCAAGAGTACCCCTCTTTACAGAGGCTACTTTTTAGGCCGGAGAAAAATTTAATTTTTCATAAACAACTTTTCTAGCCGTGCGAAGTCGGGGATGTAGGGTTGCATCTTAGGATCGCGACATCTTTCGTTTTGAGGGAAATATTCAATAGTAGGATGTCCGAGCAAATTGCTGGGTCGGACAAAGACAGTCGCGGGTCACTTCATTTTAAGAACGTGTAAAATTGTAAAGTCTAGATAAATTTTATAATATGAAAATACAGGATTGATTGGACCTGTTGTAACCTAACAAAGAGGTGTATTATATTATGAGCCTTTGATTTTGCGCCATTCATAAGCGTGTGGCTTCCACCATATGATTTGATTTCAACCGAATCACAAAAGGCAAATAAGGGGAGAACGGAAACCTACAAACCATAATATTAATTCTACAGCTGCCATATAAAAATACGTTATCAAACTAGCTTCGCCCGTGGCAAATATTTTGGAACAAACAAACACATCTTCACGGCCTTTATACATTGCGGTGTGGCCAGAGACACCAGTAACAGTGTCCACTTATTGCCAGTTGTCCATATTGAACAGAACAAGTGCTAAGCCCGTTGCTGCACTCCCAGATGTGTCACTTCTTTAACAGACGTAAATATGTTAATTTTTTTTAGTTTCATACGTCACACGAATTTAACGATTTTTGGAGCCATCCCGTCCTTGTCACATTAAAATTTGTGTGACCCCCTCCCCGTGGGACATAAACATATTTTGCAATTTTAAGTAGAAGTTTAGAGTTTTAATACTTTAGATTTATAAAATACACATGTGATGTCGCGAATGTTTGCTTCGTAGGTTCACTAAAGATTTTTTTCCAGTGTAATGGTCAAACAGGCCAAAGATAAAAAGTAAGTAAGAAATTGTTAAATATTACAAAGTAAATTTGTATTCAAAATCGCTTTGGAGCAATGGTAATCCATTTAAATAAAATTCAGAACGAGCCTTAAAAACCACTTCACGTCCTTGAGACGAGAGGAGGGGAAAAGTAGAAAATGTGACTTTTAACGTGAAATAGTGAGCGAGTTAGCTGCCTGTTAAGGTTGCGGGGGAAAACGACTAAAAAGATATTTAAAGTCTGGCTTGCAGTCTCGTTTGTCTCCATTGTACCTAGTTATGATGAAAAGTAGCCTTTTGTAATTAAACTAAAAAAAATCTAAATAAAAATATTATTATAATAATATAAGTATGTACTAGTTTCGCCTGTGGATATTTTCCAACACAATAAAAAATTTCGATCCCGGATCCCGGCCATGTGCCAATGGGTTTTTTTCATTAAACACTTATGTACCTACATAAGCCGATAAACCACACTTAGAGGCTTTTCTATCTAAGTATACCTTAACAGATCTGGCTACTTGTTAGGTATTGCCTCACAAATACCATCAACTAGAGGGAGACTTGGTCTTCCGCTGGGTACCTTGGAACTGTAACACGCAAGGCAACCCGTGATGTAGGAAAAAAAAATATAGCCTTTGTCACTCAAGGATATCGTAGTTTTCTAATCGTGAAAGACTTTTACATCCAAACTTACAAACTTGACCGCTTTATACATTATCTATGACCAATTGGTCTTATTTCGGTCAAAGAATATGGCCGTAAAACGAGGCAAGGTAATGCTGCCAGCACGTCAAGTACTCTTTCAGTAGACAGCGATTTAGATGTTTTTCTAATTAGTAATTTGCTTTCCGCCCCGGCTTCGCCCGTGTATCCCAATTTAACTTTCATCCCCTATTATGGCCTTGAGTTCATAGAAAAAAGCACTTCTTCCCGAATTTTCCAATTTCCCGGATAACTATTCAAATTTTTCTTTCCCTAAAATCCTTATTCAGATTATTATTATTAAAAATCCAAATCGGTCCAGCCGTGATGCAGTAAGCAACAACGAACAACATTTCATTTTTATTACCTACATAGATAATATTTTAATTAGAGAATTTAGTAACATCAAATATTATTTTGTAGTAGTACCTACCTACTTGTAAGTATGTATTAACTTATTAATTAATTTTTAAAAAGTCTGACCTTTTGCCTTCGAATTCTTTAAGTAATCATGAAAACCACGCGAACGAAGTTGAAGGCAAAAACTACTGTAGAATATAGTAAAAAAAAACATTTGTTCAAAGTTCAAATCGCTAGACCGCAATCACACAGAACAATCAGACGCCCGTATCTATATCGAATGAAAATACCGCAAACCATTGTGTGACCGTGAAAAAGTAGTCAAGCGTGAGTTGGACACATGTACAACAGGCCCGTACAACCAACTTGTAAAGGAAGCCTACATTAGGGTCGTTTAGAATATGGAACAAACCGATATTTGAACAGAATACTAAGCCCCTAATCCTGGTATAAAGGGGTTTCATGCACTATTGAAACTTTGAATGCAACTTTTTTATCTGGATATACATATTACACTATGTCACGAAAGGTAATTTTGCCGAATACTGATTACCGAATATTCGGCCACGTTCTCGGCTGAAGCGCCGAATGTTCTATTATAAATTATATGAAAACTATTCGCCTAGATCAGACGGCAGACCCTTACAAGCAGCGGCGTGCCTAAGTTCTAATGACAGGGCAAGCCATGATATATTTTTGTAGGGTTAGATGAATTTTATACACAGATCTATTAAATTGCCTTTTATGAGACTTACTTGTTTGCAAAATGCACAAATCCGGTGTAGGCTTTGGCGAAGATATAAGCTGGAATTTATCCGCAATATTCAAAGAATTTACCTTTCCCCCGCTCACTAAACTGCTTACACACTTAAAATCACTGGGATCAATAATATTAACTATTAATAATATTATCTGCGCTCATTTTTAACTCAAATTCCAAAAAATAAGAAAGAAAAAAGTAATTCCCGCTCAATCAAATATCAACGAACAACTAAAATAAAAGAGTGACACTGTAAACGGGCGTGAAGTTCGCACGCACTTGCATCAACTTCAGACCACAGCATTTTCGTTCATACAAATCGCTATAGATTCATACATCTATTATATATAGAGACTAGTATGTTGTGTAGTGCGCGAGTTGCAAGCAACTCGCGTGTTTGCTGTGAGGGAACAACTGATGCCCACACCAAAGACATGCTACAAGTCAGCGATAAGCCCGCCACCTATCATTAATTCCCTACTCGTACCACAACTACTGCCACTACCCCTACCCCTACTCCAACCTCTACCACTACCCCTACTCCAACCCCTACCCCTACTGCAACCCCTACCCCTACTCCTACTCTTACCCCTACTCCTACTCCAACCCTTTCCAGTACCTCTACTCCAAACCCTACCACTACCCCAACCCCTACTCAAACCCCTACCACCACCCCAACCCCTACTCCAACCCCTACCACTATCTCTACCCCTACCACTACCTCTATCCCTACTCCTACCACTACCACTACCCCTACCCCTACTCCCTACTACAACCCCTACCACTACCTCTACTCCAAACCCTACCACTACCTCTACCCCTACCACTACCACTATCTCTACTCCTACCACTACCACTACCCCTACCCCTACTCCAACTCCTACCACTACCACTACCACTATCCCTACTCCTACCACTACCACTATCCCTACTCCTACCACTACCACTAAAACTACCCCTACTCCAACACCTACCACTACCACTACCGCTGTTCGATTGCAAAAAATAAAAAACAAAAAAAATGTATGGGAGTTTTTTTTTTGTATGGGAGATTTTTTTTTAACAGATTCGCTAATAGGAACAGATCCTGAACAATATTAGTTGCGGCACGTACCCCCTCCGATTTGTAGTTTCCGAGATAAAAAAAAAAACAGGGGGGGCGAAAAATGGGGGTTTCGGTTTTTTTTATAACTGACGCTTCTCCGGCCGCTGCCGCGGCATCGCTCATTTCGCTCGCGGGTTTAAAATATATTGTATTGGAACGGGGGGGGGGGGGTACGGGGAAAGTGGAAAGGGGTAGAAATCAAATCCCAGTCCATAGGGAAAAAAAAAAGAAAAAATTTATGAAAATTTGTATGGGAGTTTTTTTTGTATGGGAGATTTTTTTTTTAATGGATTCACTAATAGAAACAGATCCTGAACATTATTAGTTTCGGCACCTACCCCCTCCGATTTGTAGTTTCTGAGATAAAAAACAACAAAAATAAGGGGGCGAAAAAGGGGGATTTCGGATTTTTCTGGTTTTCACTGGGACCCCCTCTATACGATCTTACCAAAAGTTTCCCCCCATCACAACTCTTTCTGGGAAAACAAAAAAAAGAAAAAATGTATGAACTTTTGTATGGGAGTTTTTTTTGTATGGGAGAACTTTTTTTTTAACGGATTCGCTAATAGGAACAGATCCTAAACATTATTAGTTTCGGCACCTACCCCTCCGATTTGTAGTTTCCGAGATAAAAAAAAAAAACAGGGGGGGCGAAAAATGGGGGTTTCGGTTTTTTTTATAACTGACGCTTCTCCGGCCGCTGCCGCGGCATCGCTCATTTCGCTCGAGGGTTTAAAATATATTGTATTGGAACGGGGGGGGGGGGTACGGGGAAAGTGGAAAGGGGTAGAAATCAAATCCCAGTCCATAGGGAAAAAAAAAGAAAAAATTTATGAAAATTTGTATGGGAGTTTTTTTTGTATGGGAGATTTTTTTTTAATGGATTCACTAATAGAAACAGATCCTGAACAATATTAGTTTCGGCACCTACCCCCTCCGATTTGTAGTTTCTGAGATAAAAAACAACAAAAATAAGGGGGCGAAAAAGGGGGATTTCGGATTTTTCTGGTTTTCACTGGGACCCCCTCTATACGATCTTACCAAAAGTTTCCCCCCATCACAACTCTTTCTGGGAAAACAAAAAAAAGAAAAAATGTATGAACTTTTGTATGGGAGTTTTTTTTGTATGAGAGAACTTTTTTTTTAACGGATTCGCTAATAGGAACAGATCCTAAACATTATTAGTTTCGGCACCTACCCCTCCGATTTGTAGTTTCCGAGATAAAAAACAAAAAAAAATGTATGGGAGTTTTTTTTTTGTATGGGAGAACATTTTTTTTTAATGGATTCGCTAATAGGAACAGATCCTAAACATTATTAGTTTCGACACCTACCCCATCCGATTTATACTTCTCGAGATAAAAAACAAAAAAAAATAAGGGGGGCGAAAATGGGGGGTTTGGGATTTTTCTGGTACTCACTGGGACCCCCTCTATACGATCCCACCAAAAGTTTCCCCCCATCACAACTCTTTCTGGGAGAACAATTCTGTCAGTGAGAGAGTGAGTGAGTCAGTGGTAATCGAGCTTTATATAGTATAATGTAGCATTTTTCTATAGGTTAAAAGAGTGCGGAGATAAGGTTACGCGAAGCCCGATTGCAAGCCCACGGGTGCAAGCGAGACGACTACGTCTCTCTCCGGCCCGTCTCACTCACGCGGTACGCACGCGAGCATTGAGTTTATTGACACAGCTCAGCTATTTTATGGCGCGCTATTTAAAATGTTTTGGATTTTCGTATCAGTTAATTATTACGCTAGGGCAAGCCAGGCTTTTTGGCTTGTATGGTGATCCCGCCACTGCTTACAAGTGGTGGTCAGCAAACGCAAAACAGTATCCAAGCCTGATATAATTCTCTAAGATTTATCTATCGTCTCTCGGCAGTAGTGTGTATAATTAGTTATGAAGAAAAGCACAATCGTTTGCTATCAACAAATGCTGAAAAAAACTATTTTCATTCATCACAACTTACCACTGATAGATTTAAATACATTTTTGAGTAATGTGTGTGTGCGTTTTTTTTCATGACATACATTCGGTATTCGGCCGAATAGTATAACGAATACCGATTATTCGTGGCATCTCTATATTTAACAATAGGACTTTCTATCTTGGGAGAAAAATACAGCAACAATGCAAATAAATCGTATAACTTCTACTACTTCGAAGGGCGCATAAAGTAGGCGTCCTCGCTTATAAAAAAAAATTAGATACCTAAGTGCAGCAACCTTGCCCCCTGATCTGCAACTGACTAAAACTCTGGCCACACCGCAAGTTTAAAGGTCGTGATGGTGTGTTCTGTTTTTGCATGTTTGAAATTATTGTGAAATGTATTTTGAAATTTGATTGATTATAGATCATAAATACCACAAAATACATTATAATCCCCTAAGTTGATATTGGCGGTTAAATTTAATACAAAACGTTCCCAGTTCACACATCTCGGACAATAAATAGCGGTCTATAGTTAAATCCGATCAAAATTACTCGTCGCCCTTTAATTAAAATGGTAAAACGGGCAAAATTGATTAAATTAAGCTCAAATTATAGGATAGTATCTTTCATACTAACTTTTAATAGAGCAATAATTACCTATTTTATAAACAACTAGCTTTCCGCCCCGGCTTCGCCCGTATTAACTATCATCGCCTATTAGGGTCTTGAGTTCATACAAAAATCCCTTAGAATAAAAGCACTTTCACTTTTTCCCTAATTTTCCGGACTTTTCAAATTTTTCTTTCACCAAAAACCTTATTCAGACTATTACGAACATTTACAAAAGAAAAATTAGCCAAAGCGGTCCAGCCGTTCTCAAGTGATGCGCTTACCAAGAAACAGAATTTAATTTTTATTTATATAGATTAGCGACCTGCCCTTGGCTTCATACAGGCTCAATACTTATTTATTAGAGACTGCGGACTTTTTTGTAGATCATTTTCTTCATCATCTTCCTACATCATGCTCTTTGTTATGACGGATTAGACAGCATACGCCATGAAAACACGCAGGAGCTAACTTTTCCCCGACTTGATTCAGTAATCTACAGTAATGCTCCTAAACATGATATGTCCATGAATCAACCTATCTAATCGTGAAAACCACAACAAAAACCGTTCAGTAGTTTTTGCGTGAAAAGGGCACAGACAGACAGACGGACGCGGCGGGGAATTTGTTCTATGCGCGATTGTTTTAGAGTACTTGGCAGGTTTTTTTATTGTTATTTTTTGGACTTGGTCATAATCAATCTAATACACCTGTGATAATCTCAGAAAACAATTGTGTAATTTAAAGTAGGTATGCAAGCATAATACCACATAATAGGCAAAAGTAGGCAGCAATCAAAGATTTGATTTATTGGTTGATGTCATTAAGTAATTGAAATGCATTCTATGATAATCTCAGAATAATTTTAATTTTGTCATGAAAACAATGATAATTTTCTGTAAGTACATATTATGAAAAAAAAATGTTTTTATTCTTCACGGATTGCCTTACAGCTCCCGGGAACCGTTGCCAGCCCCAGGGTACCCAGTGGAAGACAAAGTCTTCCTAATTTAGCCAATGATTTTTTTGAGGCTATGCCTAACGAGTGGCCAGCTCTGAAAACAATGATAATTTTCTGTAAGTACATATTGTGAAAATAATTTTAATCAAAACTAACGAATTCAGAATAGCGTACCCGGCTGAGAGCGCTGTAGAATTTGCAGATTTTCCGTTGCTAACTTATGCAGAAAGGGGCGGAAAATTTAACTTGAAAATCACATTACGAAATTTCCAGTACACGCGAGCTATTTTTGTGTGTGACACAATGCAAACGACTTCTTTGTTACTTGATGTTAAGTGAAACTGGTTGATTTTATTAAAATCTTATCACAAAATTTCATCACAAAATCCTAGCAAAGATAATATTATTTTTGATGTATATCTCACTGATCTAGTATATATTAGTTAAATAGCATAAATTTGTAGGGATTGAAATTGGACATTGCATTGTCAAATGGAATGGAAGCTTGCAAAGAGTAAAGTAATTCAAATTCGGATATTTTTTTAGGTTCTTTAGATGTTACACATCATCGGCGACTAACGTAAGATTCGCTCCTTTTTCTCATATATCTATACTAATATTATAAAGAGGTAAAGTTTGTAAAAGATTGGATGTTGGGGGTCATCTCTAAAACTACTGTTCCGATTCTGAAAATTCTTCCACTAATAGGAAGCTACATTATCCCCGAGTGCTATAGGCTATATTTTATTTTGTTCGAAAATATCCACGGGCGAAGCCGGGGGTGGAAAGCTAGTCTCAAATAAAATGCTCCAAAATTTGCTTCTGTATTACTATTCCCTTTCTTTCATGAGCAAATGAGATCCAACGGGCCGATTTTTTTTTGTTTGAAAGGGTATACTTTCCAGGTGGTCCCATGGTCATCAGATTATGGGATCCTGGAGAAATCGAGAACTCTTCAAATTTTATAGGCACACAGGCGCAAGCGATTTGGGTATTTTTTTTTATGGTGACTTATGCATTTGCTTTCCGAAAGCATACTTTCAGTGCATCATTTTTGAAGTCGGTACAATTTTTTTAAAAGGCAATTGTTGAAGCACATTTTGAGATGTCACTTCTATACAGTTCAATGTTTTTCTCTAACATTTTATAAAAGCTAATAAAATCATAATATTGTAATTGTAAATATTGTAATTGTCATCCTTTCATGTGAAAACGGTGCAACGGATCGACGTGATTATTTTTATCAGAGATAGTTGGAAGCCCTGAGAGTGACATAGGCTTTTCCTACAGGATACATTCGTCACATTTCAAAAAAATCCACTGACTAAGCCGGGAAGGAAAGCAAGTAGTTATAATTACTTTATAACGGTATCAAACGACAATAAAAGTACCTGTCACATTCACTGAACATTAAATTGAGCTACACTATCCTGATGTTACATTGATGGCTATCTTAGTAATTACAAAGTAAGACGACGGAATAACTGAGACGTTAGTGATGTTAAGAGTCCAGGGTTCGAAGTTTAGATTTAGCCGTTATTTTTTCAATTGGTTTTATTGAATAGAAAATATGGATGGTAAAATAAAGGATTAACTTGCCCCTGTTTTCTCTTTCATAAACTATAACAAAGCTCTCACATTATTTTGAATTTTCAATAAGCTACAAAAAACGCGATGTATCTATATATATAAAAAGAGAAGTTCCGATTCACTGATCATCAACGCCCAGCCAAAACCCTTGGACCTATGAAGCTGACATTTTGCACAGAAGTTCCCTTTATTATGTAGACAAGGAATAAGGAAGGAAATTTCGATATTCAACCCCTAAGGGGGTCAAATGGGGTAAATACGTTTGTATGTAAAATCTTATTTCCTGCGTGAATCAACTTGAAACTTGGTACAAATATTTTTCAATACAAATAATAAATACATATTTCTGGATTTTTAAAAACAACCCTTAAGTAGAAGTGCAACGGGGTGTAGAAGTTTGTATAGGGAAATCGTATTACCTGCGTTGTTCAACTTGAAACTTGGTATAAATATTCTTCAAAACAAATAATAAAACACGTATTTTTGGATTTTTAAAGACGACCCTTAAGGAGGGGTGCAACGGGGTGTAGAAGTTTGTATAGGGAAATCGTGTAGGTATCACCTTGAAACTTGGTACAAATATTCTACAAAACAAATAATGAAACACGTATTTTTGGATTTTAAAACACGACCCTTAAGGAGGGGTGCAACGGGGTGTAAAAGTTTCTATAGGGAAATCGTATTACCTGCGTGTATTAACTTGATACTTGGTACAAATATTCTTCAAAACAAATAATAAAACGCGTATTATTGGATTTTTAGAAACGACCCTTAAGGAGGGGTGCAGCAGGATGTAGAAGTTTGTATAGGGAAATCGTGTAGGTATCAACTTGAAACTTGGTACAAATATTCTTCAAAACAAATAATAAAACACGTATTTTTGTATTTTTAGAAACTACCCTTAATGAGGGGTGCAACGTGGTGTAGAAGTTTGTATAGGGAAATCGTGTAGGTATCAACTTGAAACTTGGTACAAATATTCTTCAAAACAAATAATAAAACACGTATTTTTGGATTTTTAAAAACGACCCTTACGGAGGGGTGCAACGGGGTGTAGAAGTTTGTATAGGGAAATCGTATTACCTGCGTGTATCAACTTAAAACTTGGTAGAAATATTCTTCAAAACAAATAATAAAACACGTATTTTTGGATTTTTAAAAACGACCCTTAAGGAGGGGAGGTATGTAACGGGGTGTAAAATTTTGTATAGGGAAATCGTATTACCTGCGTGTATCAACTTGAAACTTGGTACAAATATTCTTCAAAACAAATAATAAAACACGTATTTTTGGATTTTTAAAAATGACCCTTAAGGAGGGGTGCAACGGGGTGTACAAGTATGTATAAGGAAATCGTATTACCTGCGTGTATTAACTTGAAACTTGGTACAAATATTCTTTAAAACAAATAATAAAACACGTATTTTTGGATTTTTAAAAACGAACCTTAAGGAGGGGTGCAGCAGGATGTAGAAGTTTGTATAGGGAAATCGTGTAGGTATCAACTTGAAACTTGGTACAAATATTCTTCAAAACAAATAATGAAACACGTATTTTTGGATTTTAAAACACGACCCTTACGGAGGGGTGAAACGGGGTGTAGAAGTTTGTATAGGGAAATCGTGTAGGTATCAACTTGAAACTTGGTTAAAATATTCTTCAAAACAAATAATAAAACACGTATTTTTGGATTTTTAAAAATGACCCTTAAGGAGGGGTGCAACGGGGTGTACAAGTATGTATAGGGAAATCGTAATACCTGCGTGTATTAACTTGAATCTTGGTACAAATATTCTTCAAAACAAATAATAAAACACGTATTTTTGGATTTTAAAACACGACCCTTACGGAGGGGTGAAACGGGGTGTAGAAGTTTGTATAGGGAAATCGTGTAGGTATCAACTTGAAACTTGGTTAAAATATTCTTCAAAACAAATAATAAAACACGTATTTTTGGATTTTAAAAACGACCCTTACGGAGGGGTGCAACGGGGTGTAGAAGTTTGTATAGGGAAATCGTATTACCTGCGTGTATCAACTTAAAACTTGGTAGAAATATTCTTCAAAACAAATAATAAAACACGTATTTTTGGATTTTTAAAAACAACCCTTAAGGAGGTATGCAACGGGGTGTAAAATTTTGTATAGGGAAATCGTATTACCTGCGTGTATCAACTTGAAACTTGGTACAAATATTCTTCAAAACAAATAATAAAACACGTATTTTTGGATTTTTAAAAATGACCCTTAAGGAGGGGTGCAACGGGGTGTACAAGTATGTATAGGGAAATCGTATTACCTGCGTGTATTAACTTGAAACTTGGTACAAATATTCTTCAAAACAAATAATAAAACACGTATTTTTGGATTTTTAAAAACGACCCTTAAGGAGGGGTGCAACGGGGTGTAAAAGTTTGTGTAGGGAAATCGTATTACCTGCGTGTATTAACTTGAAACTTGGTACAAATATTCTTCAAAACAAATAATAAAACACGTATTTTTGGATTTTTAAAAACGACCCTTAAGGAGGGGTGCAACGGGGTGTAAAAGTTTGTATAGGGAAATCGTATTACCTGCGTGTATTAACTTGATACTTGGTACAAATATTCTTCAAAACAAATAATAAAACGCGTATTATTGGATTTTTAAAAACGACCCTTAAGGATGTTGGAATGAGTAATTTATACACATCACTAAAACTAAAGGTGAACTGTCATCTTGGGTCTGTAGAAATTGCTCACACATAATTTATAACCGCCATGTTGCCTAAGCTAAAATGTAAAACTAAAATTAATATAAACTAAAATAAAACAACCAGTGCAAAGTAAAAGTGTATTTCTTTTTCTCCGAACAATCAATATTAAAAACCCAACAAAGGAGGGGTGCAACGGGGTGTAAAAGTTTGTATAGGGAAATCGTATTATCTGCGTGTATTAACTTGAAACTTGGTACAAATATTTTTCAAAACATAAAACAACCCTTAAGAAATTGTTAAATTGGGCATGGGGAAATATTTTTACGTGACTGGGAAGATATTAATTTATAGGTACCGAATTTATACTTTTTTGACGGGGAATTTACGGGGGTAAAAGATAAATTAAGGGAAATCTCTGCGTATTTACATAAACTACGTCATTATTCCAATTCTACGCGAACGAAGTCGCGGGCAAAAGCTAGTAGATACATATAGCTGAATGGTAATGGTATAACAGAGCTATAAAAAAAATTAAGAGCTTTGCGATAGATTATGAAAGAGAAAACGGAGGCAAAGTTTAACCACCAATATTTCCTATTCATTAAAACCCATTGAAAAAAATAACAGCTATTTGACTTAGATATATATATTGAATAAGTAACTATATGCTAAATTACAGTGACACAGGTGGATTATTTCTAAAGAAATGGGAATAGTTTATCCCAGAAAAATTATGGATATAGGACGTCTAGTATTAACTAGGCAAACCACGGGTCCGATCCCGGATCCCGGCCATGTACCAATGGGTTTTTTATAATTAAAAACTATGTACATAATACGACAAACCACATCTACGAGGCTTTTCCATCTAAATATACCTCAACAGAACTCGCCACTCGTTAGGTTTAGCCTCACAAATACCTTCGGCTGAAAGAGGGAGACTTGGTCTTCAGCTGGGTGCCCTAGGACCGTAATACAAGGCAACTTGTGAATAAAAAAAGGGAGGATATCTTTTTGTAAAACGATTTTCTGTTTTTATTAGATAGTAATTAAAATATTTTATCTAGCTGTGCCTGAGACTTCATATGCTGTTTTACATGAGTAGGTAATTAGGTATATTATATAAAAAGTAGCATGACGAAATAAGTTATCAAATAAACTTACTCCAAGCTATATTTTTCTGAAAACTACATCCCAGTTTTTCAGTATTTTTACGTGATGCGTACACAAACAATAAAATATCTAACTCACCATAATTTCAGCTTCTATTCAGTCTCATTGTTAATAGTACATCAACCATGCCTCCCTGATATCTGTAAAATAAAAAAAGACATGTCACAATAAAAAAAAGGTAGCCGTCACGCGACGCCCGGCATATGCAAAACATCGAAATTGGCGCGTCAAGTATACTGTAGCCGAATAGAGGCACACGCAGTACACACACTCACACGGAGAAGCAACCAAGTATATAGTATACGCACCATGCACACACAAGGGAGCAAAGCAAGGCAGACCATTTTCCGTCACGGCATACGAGTCGGCCTTACCCCCAAGGCTGATAAAGATTTTCCTACGTTCTTAATATTGGTAGCATTGAATTTGGTGAAAAAATAATCCACATATTTAGCGAATTGTCCATATTAAACAGAACAGGTGGCAAGCCTGTCATTGCACTTAATCGAGACTTAGATCTAAGTTTAGTATGACTAAATTAAAAAAAAAAAACGAGCTAGCCTTACAGTATGATGTGCGTAACATCTGATATCTCACCTTGGTACACGCACACACTGTTGGCTGACCAACCTCTCGGGAACACAGTTACACACTTCCGTCCCTTTTCACGAAATGACTCCTACAGATTGCAGGAGAGAAAAGATGTTACACATCAAAAATACGTTAATTGATCTAAAACACGAAATTTATTTTATAGCATAAATGTTACAGTTAATTTTGACACGGTTCTCACCATCACTTAGAGCTTTTCGAAGGAAGGTTTTAGAGTATTAAATGCAAATTTTTCTTGCGAAATCTCTCGCACGCTTTAATTTATGTGGAAGTCTGCTAAATGTAAGATGTCGTACAATTTTACCATAAAATATGTTGAAAGTAAATATTATTATAGTTGTGACTTTGAAAAGCCTTACAGCTCCGGGGAACCGTTGCCGGGCCCAGGGTACCCAGCTGAAGACAAAGTCTTCCTCATTTAGCCGAAGATTTTCGAGGCTATACCTAATGAGTAGCCAGCTCTGTTGAGGTATGTAGAGATGGAAAAACCTCTTTGTACGGTTTGTCGGATAATATATAAATAAATGTATTTTTTATTATAAAATCGGTGATAAAAACCCATTGTATTGGTACATGGTCGGATGTGGGGATCGAACCCGCGACTGAGCCGACGTTTTACCCACTCGACCACCGACGCCTCTATATAGTAAATTAAATCTCTTTTATCTACTCTTATATCGTAAAGTCTCTATTACAAAATCGAATTATACTTCATAATGATATGTTTTATATACACGCGTCTGTAATATGTCAAACTTCGATACTGTAATGTATTACAGTACCGAAGTTTTCATACAAAAACAATATCGTAATGTTTTTTTTAATGCAGAAAGGGTAGAGGATATGTCTTATACAGCCACATTAAACTCTATGAAAATATCGACACGCGCATGTGCGAGTCACTTGACAGTTAACGCGCATGCGCGGTAGGTAACCGCGGTTTGCCGCCAATTTGTCTATTAAGAAAAATATCTTGGTTCAATTTGTTTTGTAATTCAAAAGTTATTAAAAATGTCTTATAGCGATATTGAAATTCTATTCCACAATTTGTATAATAATTTGAATAATTACAGTAAATATGTTTTGCTCTTTTAACATTGGTCAATTATTTAAAATACCTATTGCATGGGATTAAATAAAGTAGTGTATGAACGGCCACATAACTTGGAATTAAAACACTCGTGGATGCTATTAAAAAATTCGGCTCTGCCTCATTTTTTTAAATTCCACTTGTGTTTTAATTACCCCTATTATAAACCCGTTTCATAAACTACTATTACACATAAGTTATAAAAAAATTAAAGATTTTAAAACACTACTCTATAATATCGATGACACATACACGCACGTATAAGTGATACTTTAAAGTTTACAAGAATGGAATCTGATTAATATGGAAATAAAAATAATCTTTTTTGAATTTGAAATTGAAAGAAAGAAGGATAGATTAACTAAAAAGGATTATATGGCTGAAGAGAAAGGAAATGCTGGTAGAGGACGACCTAGGTGTACTTTTATTGAACATATAAAAAATGTCTTGAAGGATGGAAATATTAAAAGTACACACAATCGCCGAGCATGTATAAAAGGTATGATGAATATAAAAGAAGCGGAACATACCTGTCAGGATCGTAGCAAATGGCATTCGATTGTCTCTGCCTACACCTCTTGGGATAAAAGGCGTGATGATAGATAGATAGATAAAAATAATCTTTACGGACCTATAATAATGGAAAAAGGAATTCGGTGGAACTCAGCACACAGCCAGCAGCCCATTTAGCCTGCGGGCTCACTTGACCCCTTTATTTTTTTGTGGTCAAGTCAGCCCATAATTCTTGCGGGTTACCATCATTATTATAGTTCGTGCGTCAATAACACAAATTACACTGATATTCTGTGAAGAAATTAATATAAATAAAAATTAAATACTTGTCATTGGTAAGCGCATCACTTGAGAACGGCTGGACCGACTTTGTATTTTTTTGTAATGTTTTGTAATAGTCTGAATAAGTTTATAGGGAAAGAAAAAAAAAATTAAAAGATGCCCGGAAGGTTGGAAAATTCGGGAAAAACTGAAAGTGCTTTTTCCTATGGGATTTTTGTATGAACTAAAGACCATAATTGGGGATGAAAGTTAATATGGGCTCCACGGACGAAGTCTGGGCGGAAAGCTAGTTCATAATAAATACAAATGGTAACAACATTTTACAAAATGTTGACAATTTTTTGAAAATACTTTTAAATTATAGCTGTAAGATTTATTTACCTAAGAAAATAATTAGAAAATTTTATATTTGTATTTTCATTTAAAAATCATGGTTTTAATTTGAATCCCCGCGAAAGCTATGATGACGTCACATCCAGAAAACCAACAAAATTATGGTCACAGATTAGATAAAATAACTTAGTCAATGACAGATTGACAAACGGTTATTATAATATAGTTATTAGTCTGTGGTTATTTATTTGACATTTACTTTGAAATGACGTCACTTACCGTTTGTGGTCACGTGACCGGAAGTATGAATTAAATATTTTTCATTTAGATATTAAAAAGAAATATTTATTAAACAAATAAATAAACATTATTTTCAGTTATAGACTATATAAAAAATATTATTGTGTATTTATTATCTTTCACTGTCAACATCCCTATTATCTTAATAGGAGCCATTTATACCTATCAAAATATATCAACATCAATAGTAAATAAATAGAAATTTTCGTAAATGTATGGTATTGTTTAAATTTTTCTGTTGATAATATTATGAAATCGGACTACGTTTGTCGCTTTGCCGGTTAGATATATAATTTTATTACCGATTTATTTACATTCCTAGGATGTAATTACCTACTTAATAAAACTCTTAACAAATATCACAAATACAATCGGCTGAACGAAGGAGACTTTGTCTTCAGCTGCAATAGGTACCCTGGAACCGTACACGGTTTCGGGAGCTGTAAGGCAAACCGTGAACAAAAAAAAAACTCTTAACACCTGACTGACATACAAATTTTGATACAATGCACAGCCTAAACCTGTGGACCTAGAGGTTTGAAATTTGAATGAAATATTGCTTGAGCCCCCTGGAGGTCCACTAAGGTGGGATTTTTTGAAATTCCATCCCTAAAGGGGTGAAAAGGGTGATAAAGTTTTATAAAGGTACATTTTTACGTTACGATGATGACACTATAAATATTATTATACTCTTTAAAAGAAATAAAATAACACGTGTTTCATTATTTTTAACTGACTTCCAAAAAAGGAGAAGGTTCTCAATTCGGACCGTATTTTTTTCATGTATGTATGGACATTGATTACTCCGCCAGTTGTAACACGATTTTGATGATTTTTTTAATAGACATATATTGGTCCCATTTTTATCTCATAGAAATTGGTTAAGTAGTTTTCAGAAATTTTGAGTCAATTAATATCTCGTTGAAATATGTACCGATTTTGACGACTTAATAATTTCTCGACATTATCTCACAGACATATATGACGAAAATCAGTTCAGTAGTTTTTCAGAAATTCAGTAATTAAGTATTTTAGTACTGAAACAACTTGAACGAAGTCGTGCGCCAATAATGTTTCATTGCATGAAATTCAGCTGCAGTGCTACTTTTTATACTAAGTTTCACTCAAATCACTCACTTTTATTGAAAGTTCATCCATCTCCAATTTCTCTACGTAAACAAAATTTCAGTTAGAATAAGAAAAACATATAATTTCCCGTAGTGACAAAGCATAATGTCCCATAGAGATAAAGCAAGAGAGAATAGTAGCGTCCCCGAAACCGGTGTTTGGCTTCTCTTCTCTCTTGCTTTATCTCTTTTTAACTGAGATTTTGTCTACATAGAGAGGTTCTCTCTACACGGTCATGCTCATGTCAATAAGGAAACTACGACGTGCTACGACTTCGCATTTCACCTTTTAACTAATTCTTTTACAATTTTTAGTAATAAAATAATTTTCAGGAAAACCCGACCAAACCGCTAATGTGTCCACACTAATGCAATGAAATTCCTAACATAATGCATTGTAAATAACTTGCATAATACTGTTTAGACCGAGAACAATCTCATAAGATCAAAGAGACCGCTTAAATTCTGGAAACCTACGGAATATTTCAGGTAGTTAGGAGATCCTGACTCTTTCAAATATATACATATATATATATATCACGGCTGCTTCTTTAAGGGGTAAGCAGAAATGACAGAGATAATTGTGACCCTTATAACGTCATCTAAACTAAATATTTTGGATTTTTTTAGATCATTAAACCCAAATCATATGTCAAGACTCAACTTAGTTTTTAGAGTAACGAACCCTTGGCGCGACTTCAGTGTTTGTCTGTATGTCACAGCCGACTTTCAGTAAATATTATAAATCTATGCAAATAAAAATATACGGAACCTTTTGTTTGATTCTGAATCGCACTTTGATAACTTTTTATTTTCCTGGTCCTTCCAAATTGCTTTGCTTATACACAAAACAATTAAGATAAGAAAATAAATTGTTTTTGAAAGTGTACATCATTAACATTCAAGTCAAGTCAGTCCGGTCCATAATCAAACTTCTTGCTTTAAATAAATGTAGTAAAACTAAATTGTATTACAAAACAATGCGTTTTGTGCACATACTACAAAACAGCTAAACAAACATAATATGTCGTTATTTCATTTTATTTTCTATGATTATTCTGAAGGTGCCAAATATGAATTTATAGAAATCTTAAGTTGAAAACATAATACCTCAAATTCGAAGTCGTCAATAATTTTCTCATAAAGTTAACACTTTGCTATAATATTTTACGATTATTCAGCATTGCATACCAAGTACTCTCTGAACTTGATCGAAAGGAAAACAATTTTTCGTTAATATAAAATAGCTTTTAAAAGGTCCGTGGCTGTCGGCCATCGTATATGTGTCAAAAATATGGCAAATCTCAATTAATACTAGAAAAAATAGTTTATTTATACAACATTTTCAACATAAAATTATTGATAGTTATTATTTTAAAATGGCATATTATAGTTAAAACGCAAAAGCAATGTTTGTTTTAAAAACTACGCCTATTTACAACCTTAATTAATAAAAATATGGCTTAACCCCATTAAAAATAATAACTATCAGCAATTTGAGTTGCAAATGTTGTATAAATATACACATTTGCCATAATTATTTGTGACATCTGCTTTGTTGCTAAAAGGGATTCAGAATACAAATTTATTCAGGTTTTTAAATTTATATTCTTTTAACTAGTGCCCGGCTTCGCATAGTTAAAAAAGGGGTTTATGAAAATAACCGTTTTTAAAATGTGTCTGTCTGATACAATTTTTTTTTCTAGTTTATTTAATGAAACTTTCAGGGATACTTAGACTTATAATCTGCTTTTGTTTCATTTCGATATATTGAAGGGTCCCGTAGAAACAAAATGGCTGTGGGATCAAAAGGATAAATGGGTAATGGGATCAGGTGAGTAGTGGCATTTAAATTCCAATATATTTATTTTAACGATTTCGTGTGAAATTAGACTTCCATAATATTGTGGCACCTTTAGTATCATAGAACAGGATTTCCTAGTTAGTGACCATAGCATAGTGCTGCTACGTAATACACAATCACCCACTCAGCAAGACAATACAATTACGAAGGATTTGATTTAAGACCTGACCCTTGAAATTGATGCTCCCCTGTCACGAGATATAGAAACTAAATATATTATTCTATGATTCATGTTGGTCGCCAACATCCTTGTAAAGTGAGAATCCATGTTAGAAAATCAAAATTATAATAAATCCAACCATTAATTTTACTTTTGAGCTGTCGAGTACTAATCAGTTAGTGATGTCCTAATGCGTTACATTTTGTATTGTTTTATGTATTAAAATAAACCATTTATGTAAAGCACTTGTAAATGTCTTTATTATTTAGCAACATCAATCAGGCAGGTCATAGATCAATGTCGATATCGATAAATATTGGAGCTAAAGAGCACGTCGCTTCACTAATGTAAAGAAATAACAGCGTTCATGAAGTATTGCATTTTTTTTTGTATTCAAATCAAATCAAATATTTTATTCAGAGTAGGAAGGTAAAAATCTCCGCTTTCTGAACGTCAAATTATAGTAGAGTTACAATAATAACAATTAAT
Source organism: Nemapogon koenigi (assembly GCA_963924495.1). Lineage (NCBI taxonomy): Eukaryota > Metazoa > Arthropoda > Insecta > Lepidoptera > Tineidae > Nemapogon > Nemapogon koenigi. Next base: position 8,888,774 of record OZ004646.1, read on the forward strand.
ATTTAGAAATAATTACAATGTAAGTTAATAATAATTACACAATAGTCAGCCTTAAGGTATACATAATATGTTGTATACAAAGTTTCACAATACAATGAAGTCAGCAAGAGCAACCAAACACAAATTCACAACAAAACGGGTACAATTTATATAACATTAATAAATAACATTAAAGCCAAGCATTTTTATCATTCAAGTAGTCAAGCACTGTATAATAAGCCTTTTTTATGAGCCTCCGCTTCACATGGCACTTAAACAAGTACAGCGAAGGAAGTGAAATCACGTCCTCCGGTATCTTATTGTATATACGGACGCCCAGAACTAAAAAAGACTTACTAGTTCTACCTAGACGATGTCTGGGTTCCACCAGTTTATTTTTATTGCGAGTATCAACATTATGCACATTGCAGAACCTGTCAAAGAGATCTAAATTTTTACGCACATACATTATATTTTCAAATATAAATTGGGAAACAAACGTGAGTACGTTTATTTCCTTGAATTTTTCTTTAAGTGAAAAACGAGGGTTCAGATTGTATATGGATCTGATCGCTCTCTTTTGTAAAATAAATACAGATTCAGCATCAGCAGCCCTACCCCACAATATAATGCCATATGACATTACACTATGAAAGTTACTGAAATAAACCAGCCTCGCTGTGTTAATGTCTGTTAACTGCCTAATTTTCTTAACGGCATAAGCAGCAGCACTTAGCCTTTTTGTCAATGTCGATATATGTGCGCCCCACTGCAACTTAGAGTCAATAGTTATACCCAAAAATACCGTATTTTCCACGAGATCTAACACTGTGTCATTCAATATTACTCTAGGTGTGACCTGTTTCACATTAGGCAAGGAAAATCGCATGCATTTGGTTTTATTTGTGTTCAGTAAAAGGTTGTTCACAGTAAACCAATTTAAAACCCGGGATATAGCACTATTTACATCGTCAAAATTTTTACTTTTCCTGTGAACTTTAAAAATTAGGGAAGTATCATCTGCGAATAGGACTATATCATGGTTATTTCTTATCAGATAAGGAAGATCATTAATATAGACCAGAAACAGAAACGGACCAAGTATGGAACCCTGCGGCACTCCCATCAACAGAGGTGACCCCGAAGACCTAACTCCATTGACTTCCACTCTCTGAATTCTGTTCCTTAGGAAAGACGAGACAAGACCTAGAGCATTATTCGTCAGTCCGTAATGCCTCAACTTACAAACAAGAATATCATGGTCCACACATTTATTTAATAATTACAGTCAATAATGATGGAACTTCATAGGCGTGCTTATATCAAAAGTAAAATAATACTTATATAATGTGGCATACATATTTTTAGACTAGGTGAAAGCTGGTGCCTGAATTAGGACAAAAAGCCTGTATCTCAGGTCACCAGGCTCCCTCTCCTCTGAATGGGGTAATAATCACGCCTAAACGACTGAACTGATTTGGAGTGGGAATATACTATAGGTATTCTGGATCATGCGGAAGAGGTTTCAAATATAATATACGTACAGTTACGGCAAGACTTTTATCTCTTTGACCCATTTTCACAAGGGTAAAAACTGTTTCAAAATAAATAGTTGGATCAAAGGACGGTTAATTTTTTATTTATTTATTATTATTATATTGTCACACAGATTTTTACATAATAATGGTGTTATAATAAGATTGTGTCCTCCATGTGGTACCTATACAGGTGTACAATATTTATCTTATAATTTATTAATTATAAGTACCTACAATTATCAGTACATTAAGTTTAAATCAAATACAAAACTCAAACTTTTCTTGTCAATGTTAATAAAAACATACCTAAATATAATAAGAAACTTAAAATAAATGGCAGCCCTAAACGTAAATCCAAGTCTGTTCCCACGTACGACAGGTTAGTGAACACTCGAGGGCAAAGGAAATGGAAATAAGAGGAAACGGCAAATCTGGTACAGGTAATAGGTATTTACTTGACTGGAAAATGTTATTATTTACTCAATAATTTCATTAATATAATAATTATACTTTTCTTAATACTGCTTTAAAAAAAATCTTACTTCATATTAAATACAATGTCACGTAGATAAAATACTTCTACTTGAAAATTTCATATTGAACTAGTTGTGCCTTGCGGTTGCATCTGCGTTTGTAATTACTGCTCCGCTCCTTTTAGACCAGTCGGATGCTGTAAAAGCTTAGTGTAAACTGGATGCACCTGACGTAACGCTAAAAAAATTTTTTTTGGATTCTTTGTACGATATAGAATATAGATCCGTGGGTTGCGCCCCCTCGAAGGTACCCGCTTCATTGTTCAACAAAATATGATTTTTATATGAAAAATGCGTATTATTTTTTTACGTTTGCACGAATAACTTGGAATCTGAGGGTTTTAGGCCAAAATCTCATTAGACAAAAGTTGTTCGCAATAAAAAAATACACAAGGTTTTAATACCCCGTTTTTTCAATTAACCATGTTGAAATGGCTATTGTTTATAAAAAAAATCGAAGAAATGCAAGAAATTTCTCGAATTTTTTAAAGTTATTAATAATCATCTTTGCTTAACGAAACTTTAGCTTAAGTTACCTCAATATATCATAAGTAAGCCATAAAATTTTCAGGGCAATCGCTTATGCGGCTTTTGTTTAATTGTTATGAGAAGATGGGAGTGCATGAATGAGTACTCTTAGTTGCAAAATAGCTGGACGCCTGAAAAAATTTTTTTATTTGCCAAAAAAAAATTGAGAGGTTCCTGGGGGGTCTATTCATCGATTCCAGGTGCTAGAATATTCATTTTAATTTTTTGGGATTTTTAATTTGTTCAAATCAACAAAATATGATTTTTAAATGAAAAATGCGTATTTTTTTTACGTTTGCACGAATAACTTGGAATCTGAGGGTTTTAGGCCAAAATCTCATTAGACAAAAGTTGTTCGCAATAAAAAATACACAAGATATGTGGGTTGTAATACCCCGTTTTTTCAATTAACCATGTTGAAATGGCTATTGTTTAAAAAAAAACGAAGAAATGCAAGAAATTTCTCGAATTTTTTAAAGTTATTAATAATCATCTTAGCTTAACGAAACTTCAGCTTAAGATACCTCAATATATCATAAGTAAGCCATACATTTTTCAGGGCGATCGCTCATCATCAAGGTACCCATCTTCGAGGGGGCGCAACCCACGGATCTATATTCTATATCGTACAAAGAATCCGAAAAAAATTTTTTTAGCGTTACGTCACGTGCATTCACTCTGAAACAGCATCCGACTGGTCTATTTGGGTCGTAGCGTGATGTTATATAACCTTCCTCAAGAATTGGGCTATCAAATGCAAAATGCTTTTTCAAATCGGACTGGTAGAGATTAGCGCGTCAGCTTTATTATTAGTGTAGATTATGATCAGAAATAATGCATGACACAATAACAACATACTTTCAGAATGTAGTCTGTTTGTCTGAAAGTATTAGTTAAATATGTATTGATTCATTGATTGATGTTTTACTATTATCATCTCGTGGCAAAATATAGATCACAGGCAGACACTTTTTCAGCAATTATTCATGTCAAATTATAATTAAAACAATGTGTAAACCTCCTCCGGCTCTGCAGGTGCGGCAGCTTCTGAGGCGGCACATTTAAAAATTCAAAAGGATTCCTCGCTGCTACATCACATTGAGTGTATTGCTTTTGCGGTTGAGACTCTTGGCCCGTGGTCTTCTGACTCCAAGAAGTTTGCTGATAAAATTGGTAAACTTCTCATCGAAATGTCTGGTGATCTACCAAGCTAAGAGTTTTTTCATTCTTTAGTAGTAGAGTATTCTTGGCACGGTTGGACTTTCTTCAGAGCTGGAGGATGTATTCTATCTTGGATTCCTCCACTCCTTATCTTTTTCTTATTAGTTTTAAGGTCTTTAATGTTTTTTTTTAGATTAAATTTATATGTACTGTTGTATTTTAATAAGAAATAAAAATATGTGTAAACCCTGAACAAAATAATTAATGGATAGTAAAAATCTAGCAATAAAGATCAGGCAGGATAAGCACGCCTTAGCTTTTAAAAAATGTAGGTCAGATTCTCTTCGTGAAATAGATATCTGTGCTGACCGCGCCGCGCCCTGTACCGACATTGCATTACACGGTACATCTACGAGGTATTGCCAATTTTCTTCTAAACTTTACCTATATTGTTTTATACTCACCAACGAAGAATTACACACAAAAATGTTTGAAAAACAAAAAAAAACACACCTTTTTCAGTTACCAAATGAGCCAAAAAAGAGGTTACGTAATCAACCCTCTTATTATAGACAATGTACGAACGCTAGTATTATATTCTCTCGGAACGCTAAATCAAAAGTATGCGCAAGCCCGTAAGAAGCTCAATTTATGCATTTTAACTACCTACTTAATAAAAAAATCTGAAATACAACAACCGGGCATAACCTCAAAAAATTAGTTAATCGACCAAATCCCTTGCCATTTTTTTCAGCGTTATCTACAGGGTATGGGCAGACGCTAACTTTGCGATTACGAAAGACGCTAACTGAAGACAACATGACATAGGTATTTGTTTTCTACAAGAAGTTTATACACTTCAAGGAGTTTGTATACAATAAGTATATAAACTCCTTGGTTTCGTCAGAGTGAAGGATAGGTCCATGTTAGATCACGTGGTTGTATTTCAGTCGAACACGTCATGTATGTATGGGACATTCAAAGTTTTCTATTCTACATTCTATTCCATTTTGTACATTGCCGAAGCCCCCAGATCAGCTCTATGGTAGCAAATTATATTGTAATCAAGATTAAAATAGACTTCCTAGATTTGTTCATATATGTAGGTACTTAGTTACATAAACAATTTTTTAGATAGATTTTGACTAAAATTTGATACGGAAAAAGGTTGAACCCTAGGAAAGGACCTACGGGTATAATAAGGGATGAAAGTTAGTATGAGCCCCGCGGACGAAGCAGGGGGTGGAAAAGCTAGTCGTATATAACTAAAAAAAGAGCGAGCCTTACAGTAATTGCATATGATGTGTAACATCTGACATTTCACCTTGATAATATAGATTAAATAATAATTACAGCTGATGCGTTCTCTTTCTCGTAACACACACGCACATACTGTTGGGTAACAGTACCAACCTCTCGGAAAATGGGTTGGTACCATCTGACGGCAAACTCTAACACCGCGCGCGCTCATTGGTCAAATCAAATAGCGCGCGCTTCCCCGGCTTCCTGTTACACACTTTCGTCGCAGGAAAGCGAGAGAAAAGATGTTACACATCAATAATAATCTCTAGCCACTACCGTTATGCAGCAGAGAAAGAGAGACATATTATACTGTATATAACATATTTTAGTTTTCTATCGACTGTGGAAGTTTGTAAATGAAGTCTGTAGAACTTATTAATTCTTTTTGGTTTAGTACTCATGCCTTTGTGACTCGAATGACGATCAAACTCGTCCCCTCCAGTTTCTAATACTTGAAAGTAAACGATTGCGCCATCGACGCTATATAAAAAAAATTAAGTTTATTTAAGTAAACTTGAATAAATTAAACAAATTATTTAAACAGCATGTAAATAGTAAATACACATTTTAGTTTGAAGTTTAAAGATCAATATTTGCACTAAATTGTATTCAAATTTTAGACTTAACACAAACCTAGTTAGGAAATTGCAGTTCTAAGTTTAGCAAATTGTACAACCGTTACATGGCTTCAGGCGTCTTTCTTGACTGTCAAATTTAGTTCCAGTGTACCTCAAAATAAACTTCTTTGAGGCGCCAAAATAATAAATATTTAATCGTAACATCTCGAAAGTTTTCATCACTACATATTATAAAACTACATCTGTCTGTCTGTAACCTTTTCACGCAAAAACTACTGAACTGATTTTGTTGCGGTTTTCACTATCATATACGTTGATTCACCGGGAAGATTTAAGAGTATTAAACATGGTCCTATCATGTTTAGGAGCTGAGCATTTACTGTATAAGTGAATCAAGTCGGAAAAAAGCCCCAGCGAGTTTACATGGCGTATGTCTAATCCGTCAGAAAGAATAAAATTGCGTCGGTGGCGACGTCTGGTATTAACTAGGCAGACCCCGGGTTCGATTCCGGATCCCGGCCTTGTACCAATGGGTTTTTTAATTAAAAACTCATTTACATAATCCGACAAACCACACTAAGAGGCTTTTCCATCTAAATATACCTCAACAGAACTAGCCACTCGTTAGGTATAGGCTCACAAATACCAACGAGGGAGACTTGGTCTGTATAAGGCAACCCGTGAAAGAAAAAAAATATGAAGAAAAAAGTCTGCGGTAGCATATATCTTTCTCTAAAAGAATATTATAAGCGTATTTATGTAGGTATTAAAATTGTTGTAAATTATATATTGTACCCGTGCGAAGCCTCCTAGTTAAATATAAAAAAATGTATTGTACGTAATCAAAAAATATATACGAAGCCTTTTAAAAAGCTGGCTTATCGTTTGGTAGTCCCAAAAAATTATCATCAGCTTCGCTGGATAGCCTGGGACCGTTAAAAAACTAGAAAAATTTCAGTTTCGTGTTAAAATAAGCCACAGGATATTCTCAATTCTTTTTACTATCACATATTTTCAGCCCGGGTCACCGCAACTGGGATTTCGACGAAACTGATAATGTGCTTTGTGTTCTGACTTATTTATCTACATAATGTTATAGCAATTATGTAATTGGAAACACACAGTACGCGAGAAAAAGCGGTCATTCGCAGTAGATCCATTTTGGGTTAGTTCCCAAAAAAAGTTACAAAAATTAAAAAAAAAATCTTTTACTTACTTAAATGCACATTATGTATTTTTTGGAACCTACCTATATTCAGATATATATAACAAAACAAAAATGATGTATATAGGAAAGAATTATGTAGATTAAAATTATCTACAAAAAAAGTCCGCGGAAGTATATATATTTATCTCTATAGGTAAGTAGTTATAAGCGTATTTATGTAGGTATTCAAATTGTTGTAAACCCAAATTGTAACCTTGCGAAGCCAGGGCGGGGTCACTATAAAATTTAATACTAAATAAAAAATGTCCATTAGGTAAATACAGTATTAAAATAATTAAAAACATGTGAAAACTAAGAAATGAAAAATATTATAGTAGTAAATTCAGTCAGAGTTGAATGCAGGATAATACAAACTAAAACCTAAGTAATATGAGTCCAGCTGGGCTCGTTGTAATCCCCGAGCTGGTATTAACAACTCACTCTTATTCTAGAAGTTTCCCGTCGCGAAATCCTCGTGAAAAAATACTTCAGTTACAAAAAACTTTCATATCTTCAAAAGCGGGGCTCTATCTACTGAACTATAGTCCTAGAATTTGATTTAGGACAAAAAATAAATAGAAACTACGAGTAATATACACGTAAGTCTTCATCACCATCCTACTAATATATTATAAACGCGTATTTGTTTGTTACTCTTTCACGCAAAAAAACTACTAAACGGATCTGGATGAAATTCGGCACAGAGATAGCACATAGGGTACTTTTTATCTCGCGAAAGCGGGCGGGGGAGGGGCAAATTACAGCCACGGGATTATTACGATTTTTTGCATAGGGCTTTTTATACCGCGAAAGCCGGCAGGGGAGGGGCAAATTCCATTTTTTTATGTTTTTTTTTTCAGAAGTTTACCTACTATTGCTAAGTGGATGCTAAAACGTCGTGTTAAAATATTTGACTTCTTATACCATTGTGTATATATTGCCGGAAGTAATTTTTGTTTATTATTAATGCAAATAACACTTGGAGGTACTATACTGGGGCCGAGTGATCCAAATTAAGATAAAGTTTCAGCTTAATGTAAGTGACCTATTACATTTGGAGTTTCACAAAACTTTATATGGAATTAAAATATGTAGGAAGTTATTATCTTGTAGTTGGGTACTCTCACGGTTTCATTTGAGAATTAGTCTCGGTTTTTTTTCTATGCATTTTATAATAAATTTTCAAAGTTTTGCCAACAGACGACAAAATTACGTCATCATTTAGGTAAAACTGGGTAAAACAGAGTTTCTGTCCCGTGGATTATTTAATCTATGCCCGTGGTGCTACTCGTTTGTGGTAAAAGTGGTACCTATCTTAATTGGTTAGCGTTTATATAGCCTATAAATTTCCTCAATAATTTTTTTTTAAATCGGACTGGTAGTTTTGAGAAATAAAAAAAACCGTGTGTATACTTATGTACGGTAAATAATTTTATCTTGAAATAGGCTTATTATACATATATATACTTATGTACTAAATTGTCTATTTAATATAATAAAAAAATAAACTTGCATCGTGCGCGCGCATCGTGAAATTTTGTCGAAATACCACTCTCGGCAACTTCATACTGTAACTTTTTGTAACATCGTAAAATTTCACTCTCATATAATTTTTTCATAACGCGCCTAAAGAAGTCTAACTTCAATAAAAACAATGAGTATAGATGTGCATTGTGTACCTACCCAACTCTAATAGTAGATAATAAAATCCGGAGTGAATTTGTATTTTTCAGGACGAGCGGGTACATTTTCAACGATGACACTCCACTCCTGGCAGTCAGTTTGATTTGCGAATCTGGGTGAGACGCTCAGTAGTGCTTGGACGAGTGAATAGCTTTTTCAATGCAGAAAAATGGGGTAAAAATGAAAGAAAAAATAATTGAGATATATGAGATTTGTATACGAGTTGTGTATAGTAGCGATTTGAACCGGCCTCGCCCGATTACAAGCCGATTTTACTTTTTCTGTGGAAAATACAAGAAATTAACAGTTTCAACAAAGTAACATGCGCGTTATTTTCACTTATATTAACGACTTGGCTGTAGTTAACTTTTACCTTTTTCAAATGGAATTTACAAAACAAAAAAAGTTGTCAACAACACGTAGTCAAAATTCATTACCGGTGCGAAAGAATTTTCATACGAATTTTCTTCCCGCATATTTGTACGACCGTAATTACTTACTTTCGGCGCTGTTTTTGACGAATTAAATAAGTAAGTACTGTAATATAAAACCTATATTTTGAAGATTTTCCTTTCTTCACGGGTTGCATTATAGCTCCCTAAACCGCGTTACGTTTCCAGTGTACCCAGTGGAAGACCAAGTCTCCCTCGTTTAGCATATGGTATTTGTGAGGCTATACCTAACGAGTGGCCAGTTCTATTGAGGTATATTTAGAATAATTTAGATGGAAAAGCCTCTAAGTGTGGTTTGTAGGATTATTATACATAAGTTTTATATTAAAAAAAACTCATTGGTACATGTCGGGATCCTAGGCGAACCCGTGGTCTGCCTAGTTAATACCAGACGTAAGACGATGAATAGATATATTTTTACAGTGTATAATACGCTCCATGTTAATTATATCTTAAATATTTACGTTAACTGCCATCAGCAATCTAGAGAATTTCCTAATGAACTAATTTCCTCATTAAATTCACCAAACTCGAGTTGTCGGAGTTAATCACACGAGACAAAACGGAAATAGAGTCTCAACCAGTTAAAAACTTTGAACGGCTAATTACGTACTTACTCAGTCGACGAGATGCTGTATTGTAGGATGGACTTTTGAGTTCTGTAATAAAACCAACTTTTTTTACAAAACTAGTGTTCGCTAACGAGTTTGCCCATGTATTGTTATACAGCAATGAAAAAATCTTCATTTAAAAAAAAACTTATGTACATAATCCGACAAACCACATTTAGAGGCTTTTCCATCTAATTGTACCTCAACACAAATACCATCGGCTAAACGAGGGAGACTTGGTCTTCAGCTAGGTACCCTGGAAGTAACCCGTGAAGAAAAAAAAATCTTCATGACGTAAATATAGGTATGTAGACAGTGAAAGAAAATAAATACACAATAATATTTTTATATAGTTTTTATAACGTAAAATCACTGAAAATAATAAGTACTTTAATAAATATTTTTTTTAGGGAAGTTACGTCACTTCCATCTAAATTTAAAATAAATAACTACATACTACTAACTATATTACAATGACTGTCTGTCAATCTGTCAAAGACGTGAGTTATTTTCTTGTTATTTTATCTAATTTGTGACCATCATTTTGTTGGTTTGCGTGACCTTCGCGGGAATTTGAAAACTAAAATTTAAAATTTATAGCTATAATTTAAAAATATGTATTTACTTACAAAAACACCCCTATTGTAGTCTTTGATCATGATTAAACCACATTTGTTTCATTTTATTCAAAATTTCGTGTAAGGTATAAAAAACCAAAAATACGACACCGAGCCCATTAATAAATAAGGACTGAACGATTTTTTCTGAGTACAAACAAATGGCTGAAGTGAAAGGAAATGCTGACAGAGGACGACCTAGATGTACTTTTATTGAACATATAAAAAATAACACACAATCGCCGAGCATGTATGAAAGGTATTATGAATATAAAAGAAGCGAAAGAGGTATGTCAGGATTGTAACAAATGGCACTGTCTCTGCCTACCCCTCTTGGATTAAAAGGCGTGATGATAGATACAATTTTCACTAGACATTTAATGGTGGTAGTTTTCTGTCTTATTACAGCGCTTATTCAAGCAGAAGGGTCAACGTAACACAGAAGCTGCCACGACACCGTCACACAACCCATCTATCATTGGTAGTAAACTGTACACGCCAAACAACAATTTAGATTGAGTGCTAACTGAGAAAATCACTTACAAGGGAACTCTCAGAATATTCTGTTTCATACCATTTGATATTTCAGAGTTCGTTGCTCAAATAGCTCTAAAGGTTATTAATTAAAAAAAATATGCTTGAGTTGCACATGAATGCATTGTGAAAGATTTGCTCTGTAAACTTTGGTTGAAATGTGCATTTTTTATTAATAAAAAATAATCCTAGGAAATCAATCCTAATTTCATCCTAATCCTTAATAATTCAAAAATTAATACTTAAATAAATTTATTGTGTTCAGAAAGTGTAAAAAGGGATTATTTCTCAGCGCTCGATCGATAATGACACACTTACAAAGTTTTTGATCAACTGATTACAAATAACTTTTTAAAAAAAGTGTACCGACTTCAAAAATTTGCACTGAAAAGTAAGAAATAATAAATATTTCGTTATAGAATTTGAAGACGGTTGGTGCCAAATTAGGATACAAAATTAAGTAAACATCTAAGAAGATAAATATCTGTCCAATATTATATATGTTTGTACTGATGATCGTAGGTTCCTAATGAATTGTCTAGATTAGTGAATTTGGGAAGTAAGTTTTTTTTTTAACTTGGCACCAACCGTCTTCAAATTCTACGACGAAATATTTATTATTTCTTACTTTTCAGTGCAAATTTTTGAAGTCGGTACACTTTTTTTAAAAAGTTAATTTATTTTTCCCTTTTAAGTGATTTTGCTGCCTTGAGAGACAAATAATAACACAAATAAAAAAAAATGGAAAAATAAAAAAAATATACTGCTGTGGATGGGATTTGAACCATTTGCATCCTGAACTGCACCATACTTTAGCCGTTAGACCACCGCCGATACAAAAATTGACAACTTCGCGTCAATAGCAACCGTTGCTAAGGCTTTTCTCTGATACATAATTTTCAGCCGTAAAGAGAGACAAATTATTACTGAATTTCTGAAAAACTACTTATAAAGTCAGTTTTTTCAAAATTACTGAAAAACTAATGAACCAATTTTTATGACATAAAAAAGATTAAATGATTAAAAAAGAAATCATCAAAATCGGTTCATAAACGACGAAGTTATCCGCGAACACACATAAAAAAAATATAAATACGATCGAATTGAGTAACGTCTTTTTTTTGAAGTCGTTAAAAAACATAAATCACAAAATAAGTTACTACTATCTAATACTTACTACCATAAACCTTTTAAAAAAAAGTGTACCGACTTCAAAAATTTGCACTGAAAAGTAAGAAATAATAAATATTTCGTCGTAGAATTTGCCAAATACATAACAGTCAACTCGTTTGTAATATCCTATTTACCACCCTTGTATCACAATGTACTATTAGAATGTAATATTGTGTAGGTACTATATAAATATGTATTGAACCTACTTTTTTGCATACTAGGAATCTGGTGAAAGTGTAATTTTCTTTCTGCAAATTTTCTTTCTTTTTTTAATTTTTATTTAAGGTCGCTTTATAACTGCTAAGGTCCTTAGCGACCACTGTAAATACAAGTATACTTAATTTAGTAGATTACAACATTTTGTATACACCAATTTCTTTAACAAAATCTATAGTTCGTTCAAAACCATTCTGTGTTAGACAATCTTTAAGACATGAGGGTAATTTACATTTACTTTTTTCAGTCTCAAACTCAACACATTCCACCAATAAATGCATTACAGTTAAATCCAAGCTGCATCTGCAACATTTAGTTTTTCATTTTTAGTAATGAGATATATATGGGTCAAATTTGTATCTTTCTTACTACAATCACACAAAAATAAATTTCATGGGCCTTACCACAAAGTACATTATTTAACTTCAAATAAAAAATGCCAATTTCCCATCAAAATACTGATTGCACTACCCCTACGTGAAAGGTCGTACGAGATCTGCCCAGGGTGGGTTTATGTGCGGTTATAAAAAACCCTAACCTACCTCTACGTGCCAACAGGGTCGTATTATTAATAATTTATTTGATGTGCAATAAGTATTTTTTGATGTGCAATCAAGGTCATCTTATAACTCTCAAAAATATGGCAAATCTCAGTTAATCCTGGAAAGGTGAGTTTATTTATACAACATTTCCTCACCACCACACAATGATAGTTATTATTTGAAATTGGATTGAGCCATATTTTTATTGTTTACGGTTCTATAGAGCCGTAGTTTTCAATACGAGCATTGCCTTTGAGTTTTGGAAATTATGGCTATTTAGAACTTTTAAAAATGAAAATATGGTTCAATCCAATTTAAAATAATAACTATCAACTGTGTGGTGAGGAAACGTTGTACAAATAAACTCAACTTTCCAGGATCAACTGAGATTTGCCATATTTTAGACAGTTTTAAGATGACCTTGACCAAAGCTAAACTTATCTTTTTTTTATCACTCTCTTACAAAAAGTCAGTTAGTTACACCATTTATAACTCAAGAACGGCTGTACCGATTTGGCTGAAAATTGGTGAGGAAGTAGTTTAGAGCCAGGAGACGGACATAGGATAGTAGCGGTAGTGGTTGGAGTAGCTAAATAATTATAATTTATAATTATGAATATGTGGCGTCATCTTGATTTTTTACATATGTACTAAAATGTATTTGCAAACGTCAATAAATGGCGCTATATTATACTTTCTACCACGGAAATGTGTTAATTCCAGAGTCGGTAGGCCAGGTTAGGTTAGTTAGGTTATTTATAACTCAAGAACGGCTGTACCGATTTGGCTGAAAATTGGTGGGGAAGTAGTTTAGAGCCAGGAGACGGACATATGATAGTAGCGGTAGTGGTAGGGGTTGGAGTAGGGGTAGGGGTAGTGGTAGTGGTTGGAGTAGGGGTAGGAGTAGTGGTAGTGGTTGGAGTAGGGGTAGTGGTAGTTGTAGTTGTAGGAGTAGAGATAGGTGTAGTGGTAGTGGTAGGGGTAGTTGTTTTCCACGGAAGAAGGAAAGTAAATAGCAGGCAAGCCAACGTTTGGGCAGGACAACGTCTGCCGGGCCCGCTAGTTCAATATGAAAGACAAATACAGAACTATGTTAAAAACTAATTTGTGGTAAGGGGGCATAAAGTTCATGTTTGAATATGTTTCCGCTAATCCAAATAACATACTAGAATAAAGCAGATGATGTCGTGGAAAACATTAGATGAAAAAGTAATCAATATTCTGAGTAGGCAATATTCGCTTCACCAAATATGTATGTACAGGAAATGAGTAGTATAGTAGGTACCTAACCTAGCGACAAATTCACCAATGATTTCTGATTTTATTAGCTACATAGTAATATCCGGACTGCTAACTACTAACTTATAAGTCGGTTAACAAAAGTTGGCATAAACTTATAGATTAAATAATGTAAGTATAAATACATCTATCGAATGAGCCAGCTCTAGTTTAAAAAAAAAAAAAAAAGTTGGCATAAACTTATAGATTAAATAATGTAAGTATAAATACATCTATCGAATGAGCCAGCTCTAGTTTATCTAACTATAAGACGTACATCTATTGTACATATATACTAAATGACCCGTGCGAAGTTTTCACATCATTAGTTCTAAGTGATCTCCAACAGATGGCGTCTTTTAAAAATAAATATTTAATTTTGATTTTTTGATTATTTTTCGTCATTAGAGAGGAAAATAATCTTCAAAATGGCGTATCAAACATAAATTTTGATCAAGTATTAAGGGAAACAAAAAAACACCATTGAGAAATAATTTATAGAGTTAGCATAATAACCAAGACGAACAGTATCTGATGCTCTCAAAAGAGTACGCAGTACTAAAATAAGCGGGCATGTATGAAACGATGTATGTGGATGAAGCAAGAGAAGTATGCAAAGATCGAATGAAGTGGCGCTCTATACTCTCTGCCTACCCCTTTGGGAAACAGGCGTGAAGTATGTATGTATGTAATAATTATTGTGCACTAAGATTTAAATAAACATTTCAATTAAAGCGCTCTAAACCAAGTCCAACTTTAATGTGAGGTTACAATTTGCGGACGAGTTCACTAGAACGTCAGTCTGGTGTAACCCCGGTCTCATTTACTTGGTTATAAAGCTTCAAAACTTTTGTTTTGGATAGAAATGCATGAAACAATTTCTGAAATTTCCAAAAACGTTCGTGGACATTTCTTGTTTGGATTTCACTAGCGGTTGTTCGCGGCTTTGTATTTCATTTTCTCGTCTGCGTGTCCCCAGTTTCCACGATAGAAGGTGGTTGAAAATCTTTATGTTTATTGAGGAGTACACAACACACACCGTCACGGCCTTTATAGCTTGCGGTGTGGCCAGAGAAACCAGTAACAGTGTCCACTTTTTGCCAGTTGTCCATGTTTAACAGAACAGGTGGCAAGCCTGTTGCTGCATTTAAGGCTCCTATATCCAAAAAAATTCTGGGATAAACTATTCCCAATTTCTCTGTAAATAATCCACCTGTGTCACTGTAATTTAGCATATAGTTATTTATTCAATATAGTATAATCTAAGTGAAATAGCTGTTATTTTTTCAATGGGTTTTATTGGATAGGAAATATGGGTGGTAAAATAAAGAAGGATTATTTTGCCCCTGTTTTCTCTTTCATAATGTATCACAAAGCTTTTAAATTTTTTTAAAGCGCTGTTATATTATTCCCTTTCAATTATTTTTGTAGCTAATTGAAAATTCTAAATAATTATTATTTTTATGATTTTTGACCAATTAAATAATAATAATTATGTAATTATTATTTTTAATTTTCAATATAGTACAAAAAAGACCAAATTTTAAATGATAGAATAAAATAAATGTTAGATTTCATGATCTTTTTATTTTTAAGACCAAATTTGATCCTATCGATTAGTAGAATAAATAAAAGAGCGAGGTTTATTTTAGAATTCCCGGGTAAGGCAAGCGAATTTAAGAAAATCTTTGAATGCAGTTTTGTTTCTGTTTAAAAATAAAGGAATCTATATTAAGGATTTAAAGTGGTTTCCCTTCAGGGCCCATTGATTTTTAGTATATATCGTAAATAGCTTAATAACTATCGAAGTTTGGAGATAAAATAATTTTGACTAAATTCACATAAAAGTACATCAAATAAGCTATCTTTTCCCGCAAAACAAGTTTTGATTGGGCTTATTAGACATGAGATATTTATATTTGAAAATTTCAGAAAATTTGACTAAAACTGGAAGTTCAGCGAAATTATTATTATTATTCAATTCAAATTTATTCGCCAAAATTTAACTGGAAGTTCCCCCAACGATGTCAATATTAAGGAAATAAAAACATGGTGGACCCTTTCAGGAGGGAGAAATTTCGGAATCTTATTATGCTCACCAAAACAAAAATTTTACACCCAGGTCGCGTTCCATTTTCAAAAATGATCATCTAAGTTGACTCCACTATAAGGGATAGTTTATAACTTTGATAAAATTAAAATATTAAGAAGGAAGGGGGGTGACAAAGTATTCATTATTATCTTTTGCTATATAGAGGGTCCCAACACTAAAAAAGTTATGAAACACTGTTTTACAGGAACCTACATGCAAGCGCCATCTTTTGTAAAGGGGTGACAACTCTTTTGCGTTGGTAAACCTGGCGGAAAAGTTAGAGGGCTGAAAAGGATATTATTTAGTTTAAGGCACAATCAATAGAGGGCGCTAACTTTAACGCGAGTTCGACTCCCTCTTGACCATTTTTGTTATTACTTATTGTGTATTGTATTTGTTATAAAAGTCAATATTAAATAAATAAACTCAAAATATTGTATTCACAACTTGATATTTTGAATTTCTCTCAACTTTACAATATTCAATAGTTCGTCATTATACAATTCGGTGACGCGACTTAGCTGCATTGGAAAACACCAAACCAAAACGTTCAGCCGTGTTACAATATCTACAATCCGCCGAACTAAACCAGAGCTGAAATGTAAAGCGGCTAGCCTTTTTGTAAAATGCGGCGGATTGATTCAAACATAATATTTATCTATTGTATTTTGTGGCAATGAACTGTATTTACTACAGACGTAATTTTGTTAGAAAGTGAATTCAATTGTTCGCAACACAATGGGTAGCGTGAGTGCGTGACGACTTTTACAGTTATTTGCAATTACTTATTGTATTTTACACCAAGTCATTCCACGTAAATCCACATAACTACGTCATACGTGGGGCTGATCTGCAATGTGCAACATTTCTACTAAAGTGAATTTTTGATGTGTCTTCCTCTCGTTTTGCTGCCGTCTGTGGGAGTGATTTCGTGAAAAGGGACGAAAATGTGTAACAGGAAGTGTGTAGCGGAGAAACGCGAGCTATTTGATTTGACCAATGAGCGGTGATCGAGTTGGCTGTCAGATGGTACCAACCCATTTTCCGAGAGGTTGGTAATGTCAACTGTCAGTGTGTGTGACGAGAAAGAGAAATAGAGGAGAACGCATCCGGTGTTGTGTAATCCATGTCCATACAAACGGAGAAAACATTTTACTACCCCTAAATATTATTTAATTTTAACGATTTTGTAATATGTTACTGACATAATGAAAAACTACGTACGTATTTTTTCCTTTTTTCAAAATTCGTAATAGGTCAAAAGTTATAGCCCCTCAAATCTCGTTTTTTTTGGTTTATAACTTGCTCGTAATAAACCGTCTGTATTTGAGAAACAAAGCAAAATTTCAAAAAAATCAAAACGTACGTACGTAGATTATAATCTGCTAAAACGATTGACACCAAAATTATAAGGTTTCGTTATAGTTTAGTAGACCGTGTAAATCGTTTTCGCCCAAAACGCAATTTTCAACGAAGAACATACCTACGAACACTCACGAGCTGCAGTGCTCTCTGTCGCACTGATGCCCCAGGGAAGAGAGCGCTTGCGACAGAATGATTTTCTAAATACCTATTTCGCTGCGTACGCTGAGCTACACGATTTGCTTTTTACGGGCTGTGTGAAGTTGGCACCCCTAAATTCCATTTTTCAGTTTTTTTCATCAGGTTCGTTTGTCCAGCGTTAGTCCACGTTTGTCCACCAAACATTTTTTTTTGTCAACCTCTCAAAAAAAAGTTATTCAGAAAAATAAAATTGGGGTACAAGTTGGCACCCCCAAATGCGAATTTTCAACTTTTTTTGTCCACCCTTCAAAAAAAGTTATTCAAATAAACATTTTTAAAGAAAAAAGTCCTGAATTTAACTTTGACGGAGGATATCTAGCTTTCTAGGGGTGGATTTGCTTTTCTGAGGGGTAGGTTTGTTTGTCCACTTCAGAAACTCGTTTGTCCACCACATATTTTCATTTGTCCATCCTTAGAGATATAGTTATGCGTGAGATAAGTATATATAAGGTTCAGTACAGCACTTGCTCAGCGTCAGTTCTGCTTTCTTGGTTTTTATTTATATAACTTGGCTAATAAAGACATTAATATATATAATTTAAATTATCATAACTGTAAACGTTTGGTGGTGGAGTGGCTGCAGAACAGAACTTATTATGAAATAGAGTCACTAATCAGTGTAGTATAGTAACATTGTGATCGTATAATACCTAATAGCAGAATTTATTTGGAAACTATTTCCACAAATTTCACAGTTCTTTGTTAATATAACCATATATATGTAACCTAGTTTTTGTAATCTATAGTAATTATTATTTAATCTATGTCATTAGCTTATATGTATGACTTCGTACTGCAGACCGGAGAGGGAGCCTGGTGGCCTGATATACAGGCTTTTTGACCTACTACAGGCACCAGAGCTCTCACCTAGTAAATACTTTTAAGTGTCAATATATAAGTTTTAATTGATGTGAGAGAAATAAATTTATTTTTATTTTTATATCTGACGATTTTAACTTTGTCGTGTGATCTCCAACTTCCTAGGGGTGGATTCTCTTATCTGAGGGGTAGGTCTGTTTGTACATCTCGGAAACTTATTTGTCCACCACATACTGTCGTTTGTCCACCCTTAGAGGTATAGTTATGCATGAGTTAATTAAGTATATATCTAAGTTTTTTAACTTTGACGCAGGATTTCTAGTTTCCTTGGGGTGGATTAGCTTCTCTGAGGGGTATGTCTGTTCGTCCACCTCTGAAGCTCATTTGTCCACCATATATTGTCGTTTGTCCATCCTTAGATATATAGTTATACGCGAGTTAATTATATATCTAAGGATTTTAATTTTGACGGAGGATTTCTAGTTTTCTAGGGGTGGATTAGCTTCTCTGAGGGGTAGGTCCATTCGTCCCCCTCAGAAGCTCATTTGTCCACCATATATTGTCGTTTGTCCACCCTTAGAGATATAGCTATACGTGAGTTAATTATATATCTAACGATTTTAACTTTGACGGAGGATCTCTAGCTTCCTAGGGGTGAAATTGCTTCTTTGAGGCTTAGGTTTGTTTGTCCACCTCGGAAACTCGTTTTTCCACCACATATTGTCGTTTGTCCACCCTTAGAGATATAGTTATGCGTGATATAAGTATATATCTAAGGATTTTAACTTTGTCGTGGGATCTCCAACTTCCTAGGGGTGGATTTGCTTCTCTGAGGGGTAGGTCTGTTTGTCCACTTCAGAAACTCATTTGTCCACCACATATTGTCGTTTGTCCACCCTTAGAGACGTAGTTATGCGCGAGTTAATTCAGTATATATCTAAGGATTTTAACTTTGTCGTGGGATCTCCAACTTCCTAGGGTTGGATTTGCTTCTCTGAGGGGTAGGTCTGTTTGTCCACTTCAGAAACTCATTTGTCCACCACATATTGTCGTTTGTCCACCCTTAGAGACGTAGTTATGCGCGAGTTAATTCAGTATATATCTAAGTATTTTCACTTTGATGGGGGATCTCTAGCTTCCTAGGGTTGGATTCTCTTCTCTGAGGGGTTGGATCGTTTGCCCACTTTATAAACTTGATTTTCAAACCTTTAGCGTAGTTTGAACGTACCCGGAAATTCAGTTTCTATCGTTTTTTTAATAAACTTTTTTTTGAAGGGTGGACTAAAAACAAATTTTGGTGGACAATTGTGGACTAAGGATGTACAAACGAACCTGATGAAAAAAAGTTGAAAATTCGCATTTGGGGGTGCCAACTTCCACCTCAATTTTATTTTTTTTAAAGGGTGGACAAACGTGGACTAACGGTGGACAAACGAACCTGATGAAAAAAAAATTGTAAAATCGCATTTGGGGGTGCCAACTTCACACAGCCCTTATTACCAAGGTGAGATGTCAGATGTTACACATCATATGCGACTACTGTAAGGCTAACTCGTTTTTTTAGGCTTGTCTTATTTGGTAAACAAACTTTGCATGTCTTTTTAATGTTAACTTTTTAAATAACAGTTAAAAAATATGATAATTATTAGTTCTGTAAATGTATATTATATTAACAATTTTATTTATTATGTGAATCTTAATCTATCTAGACTAGACAATAAAAAATTAAGCAACAATAATTTAATTTAAAGAATAATAAAAAAAACATAACGAATTATGCAAATTATTCTTATTTAATTAAAATTTCAGTAATGTATAACATCTACATTAATTTAATCATAACCCACAAATAGTCTGTGTCTCATTTGGTAAATATTTAAATAAGTTGTCATTTAAAATTCTTAAAAGACGTTATTTAATCATTTACAGAAACATACAGAGGGCCTAGTGCGAGTTTGCATCGAGTACAAACGCCTAGCCAGTGAGCGCGTATTTTGTTACATTGTTGCAATTTTCCATACAAAGTTGCAACAATGTAACAAAATATGCGCTCACGATCGAGGCGTTTGTATTCGATGCAAACTCGTACTAGGGCCTCTGATGTTTATTTACCAAATTAGACATTCACGGTGAAGTGGTCGATGGAAAAATGAGTGATGAAAATGCAGAACGTATTATCTAGAATCGCGCGCACGCGAGCAGGATAGAAACACAGTAAGCGAATTAACGTAAGCGATATTTTTTGTATAAAACGCAGTTTAAAAAAAATCTTATACAACACAGAAATAATTTTACAATGAAAAGATAGATAATTACCAAAAAATATTCATTTAATTTTCTGTAATGATACTGTGGCGGCACATCGCGTCGATAGATGTCGCACCGTTACTATCTCATTGAAACCTGTATCGCGCCATTGAAAATATTTAATAGATTGGCATTAGGGAATGCAATACCCGAAATACCGGGATCCCGCATACATGTTGCGGGATTAATCTAGGTCGAAAATTTTGCGGGATGCCGCTGGAGTGGCGGGATTACAGAGAAGCGTGGTACATACGGCGCGGGGCAAAGAATTGGCCATGCTAACTTTTTGAACAGGAACGAAGATCTCGAAACCGTTTCGAGATATAAGCTTTCAGTACAATTTCTATTTATCAGATTTTAAATTAAGTCTATAATTTTTAAGATATTCAATAAAAAACAATAACCTTAATTTGACCGATGTATGACGTCATCATAAGCAGTATGAAAAAATAATACCTTTGCCTACAAAAAAGGGTAATCGTCAATCTTTGAATGACATCATTATAAATTTATATTTTACGTGTAATTATTTTCTTTGTTATTAGGAAATGACGGGATGAAACACTATTTACTTACCATTGTAAAAAACTATTCAATTTAAATAATTATAAACACGAGTATATAAACAAGAGTAATTTTTAGGTTAGTCGACCTAGACTCACGTTTGCTTGACGTTAATTTGATTGACTGTCACTTTTTATATGTAGTGGCCAAGATTATAATCCTGTTCCAAAATCTTGTGACGTCACGTTTACTTTTCGCGGGTAAAATTTGTAAAATATATTAAAAATAGACGCAATAGATAAAAAACAAAAATATCGAAATTAGTTTCTTAAAATGGGCTATATTTTCAAAATTAATTATAAAAAAAGTATATTATAAATATGTAGCATGGCCAATTCCCCACCCACGCCCCTTGTTTGATTACTTATATGTACAATTTTTAATTATGACGCAATGCAATGATTTATTCATTGAATATTGATTGTTATAGAATCTATAGATAAATCAAAATCAAACTGAACTTTATAAGAAATATTATTTTTGGAACCAGCAGGCCTGGTAGACGGTACCCTTCAAACACCTGCGTCACACCTTAGACTTTTTTCTAAGAATTTTATTTTTTATATTTATTATATTAAATAAATCATTTAAAATGTACCAAAAAGCTTGTTTAATTTGGGTTAAAGTTAAAACCATGAAAACGAGGTATATAGGTCTTTATTACGATTATTTACGACTGATTTCAGAGGTCTAAGTCCACCCTGCGGGATCCCGCAAATACCGGGATTCAGCGGGACTAAGATGGTTCAGTCCCGCAAATACCGGGATTGAAATTATCTTGCGGGATTGCATTACCTAATTGGCATATAATGCAACTTTCCAACGATGTGCGTTAGAGAGTATTCCTTTTACTCATAGTCGTTGGAATGTTGTATGTATTGCCATTTCAAATTGGTGACCCCGTATGAACACAGCCTGTTCAGCCACATTACATGTCCCGCATCCTACTCCCACTTCCCACTGACGACATGTCGTCCTTACCAGGTCCTGTGCACGCCCCGATGACGACAGGTCATTCTCACATCAAGACATGTGATTCCGCCGCACTGCAGTCCACCACACAGTCCATCACAGCTGACAAAGCTAAAATGGATGTTGGTTTCATACTGTATCGAGCTCTGGTCTGGGAAGGGAGTCATGTGGCGGCACATCGCGTCGATAGATGTCGCACCGTTACTATCTCATTGAAAGCTGTATCGCGCCATTGAAAATATTTAATAGATTGGCATATAATGCAACTTTCCAACGATGTGCGTTAGGGAGTATTCCTTTTACTCATAGTCGTTGGAATGTTGTATGTATTTCCATTTCTATAATACCATCTATATGATAGCCATGATTTTTTTTTCTTCACGGGTTGCCTTACAGCTCCCGAAACCGTGTTACGGTTCCAGGGTACCCAGCGGAAGACCTAGTCTCTCTCGTTTGATTTTTTCAATCGAGTAAAATGTTTCTAATCCTATTTTCAAAACAATAAAAAGATTTGTCATATCCTTAAAATCAATATTATTTGTTTCAGTTTTGTAAATAGATCAAGTTTTCTGAAAAAAATTGATGACTGACTTTCCAGATTATCCGATTATCAGGGCAAGTAAAATGTATGAAATTATATACCAAATTTTATTTTTATTTTGTAAATGCCTAATCCACGTGTACAACTTTTACTCGAAACATTTTTCTCTAAGAGCAATACTTTTCGGATATCGAAAACCGATACAAAAACCGAAAAAAAGGCAAAACAAAAATTTTACAATAAAAAACCACTTTCCCGATCTCGCTCAATGTCAAGAGTTTAGGATGTTGTTCTTTGTATTTTTCTTGTAATTTTTAAACCCAAATTCGCTTCGATGGGAAACACCTCCGGCGCCCCTACTACTACGTGTATCTACATTTTCTCTGTGTGCGTGTCTGAACCGGCGTGAACATTGTGAAAAAAATTACGTTGATTGAGATGAAAGAAAAACAAACAAACAAACATAGTTTAGCATTTATAATATTAGTCGGGATTGAGATTATTATCAGTTATCAGTCATCACATCTAGATTTTTTTAGATATCATATTTTATTTTATCTTAAAAGCTTATCAATAATGCCATAAAGATTAAATGCTATCAATAAAAACTGTTTTAAATCTCCCGGCTTAGTCTTTCAATATGATTCTCCGATATTTGTGTTACATAAGTTTTTAATACACACACTACGACCATAGATTAAAAATTAATTTAATATGTATATTTAATAATAATAATTTGGTACGACATTCACTTGATGGAGATTGGCTATGGGAGACCATGAATCTTTTTCACTTCCTTGATTATGGTTAACTAAACGAAAGGTTGTTATTTTTCTCATTTATAAAGACCGTAATTTTCATATTTATGTATGTAATAATTCTAGCTTTTATCAATAACCTTTATTACAACTTGCAAAATTAATATCTCGCGATCCCACCACCAGGAAGTATACTGGTCAACAATTCCATAGTCAGGGAAGGTAGAACTAGAAGAGGTGTATTACGAAATAGCGTTCTGAATGATTAGGCATTCAAAGCCAGTCATGTCATGACTAACGCGGTGCTGGAGTTAGAGACTAAACAATGTTCTAAGAGGATCGTGTAGCTCAGCGTACGCAGCGAAATAGGTATTTAGAAAATAATATTCTGTCTCAAGCGCGCTCTTCCCATGGGCATCAGTGCGACAGAGAACACTGCAGCTCGTGAGTGTTCGTAGGTATGTTCTTCGTTGAAAATTGCGTTTTGGGGGAAAACGATTTACACCTACTAAACTATAACGAAACCTTATAATTTTGGTGTCAAACGTTTTAGCAGATTATAATCTACGTACGTACGTTTTGCTTTTTTTGATATTTTGCTTTGTTTCTCAAATACAGACGGTTTATTACGAGCAAGTTATGAACCAAAAAAACCGAGATTTGAGGGGCTTATAACTTTTGACCTATTACGAATTTTGAAAAAAAGGAAAAAATACGTACGTAGTTTTTCATTATGTCAGTAACATATTACAAAATCGTTAAAATTAAATGATATTTAGGGGTAGTAAAACGTTTTCTCCGTTTGTATGGACATGGACGCGGTACACTACACTCTTAAATAATCGAATTTCAATTTTGTTTTTTTTTTTCAAGTGCGTCATGTGACATATCAAATGAAAGGGCTCGTTATAAGGAATACAATATATTTTGTCATAATTTTAAATACATAGTTTAAATTATATTAAAGAAAATTTTGAAAAAATAGGGAATATAGGGCCTTTCTTATAGTTTCCAGGAAAACCTAAAGGAAAGTCCTGTCTTAAAGTTCTGACCGAAAAAACACCCGTGTAGCCTTCGTTATGTCACAGAGTAATAATACTAAAATGGTTAATGTTGAAATAAAGACCACACCAAATACCAAATACCCAAAAATGGTCAGTTTAAAACTTTCCTTTCGGTCCTGTTATCTTCCGTCAATATTATGATGACCCGAAACCAGCCGATGTTAAAACAATCTACCTATCTACTACAATTTTGGTTGAGGTTAAATATAATTTGCTGAAATATGAAACAGATAACTCAAAGCACGTGGTTTAAAAAGATAATGTTAAAAGTTTAGTTAAATAAATGTTGCCCATAGATATAATTGGGTGAATTATACAAGACATCATAGAATTGCCTTTTAAAAAAAGTGTAGGGCCTTCAAAAAATATGCACTGAAAAGTGTGCTTTCCGTAAGCAAATGCACTATAAAAAATACCCAAATCGCTTTAAGTGTGCCTATAAAATTTAAAGAGTTCTCGATTTCTCCAGGATCCCATCATCAGATCCTGACCTGATGACCATGGGACCAGCTGGAAAGTAACAAAAAGAAAGGAAAATTGGTCCAGGCGTCTTCCTCTCCTTCCTCCTTTTTTTGAAGTCGGTTATAAATAGAAAAAATACAAAAAAAAATAAACGTCACACTTGAATTACGATCAACTATCGAAAATCTCACAATTTATGTACAACAACACGATGGCGATAATATTTAACCCAATTATATGGCAAAAATCGCCATAAAATGGTTTATCCATAGTAATAAACTTTATATTTTATTTATAGACTCCGATTGTGATAAAAGTAAAGATTGCAAATGTAAAAAAATATTGCGGTGGGTTCGTAGCGCGATGTATATAACTTCCTCAAGAATTGGGCTCTCGATTTCTTTAAATCCGACTGGTAGTACCAGAGATTAGCGCGTTCAAACAAACAAACTCTTCAGCTTTATTATTAGTATAGATAATAATAACGGAATAAGAGGGCATCCAAGACGTGCGCAGCATTATCTATCAAATCTATAGGGAGTAATAATATGCTTACCAGAAGCACAGAATAAAGAACTAAGTAGTACTACCGTACAGAAGGTTGTGAAAATCGCCTGTGGAAAATTTGGAAATGGCAAAAATCAAAAAACTATTTTTTTACAAGCCCAATTTTATAAAATGACTTATTATTTTGTACACTTACAAAACTGTTTTTTACACTTTACAAAATAAAAAAGTATTTCACAAAACTTTTCTAAATATTATTTGCACCAATTAATTTGGTGGTCAAAGAAGAACATAAATAAAATATGTAGTTCATCAGATATGGCGAACTTAGTGACCCTGGATTAACTTTATCAGTATGCGTGGGCACTATGAACAAGTTTGCATGTTCGCTAATTGGGTTACATACTTGAGAACAATGTATAGAAAACTACTTTTATTACGTCAGCGATAGATAGGTCAAAATTGTGCAAGGTTCATTTCTCAACGCCAAAAATAAAGTCAGACCTCTTTCCTGTGTTCTATGATTCAGACTAAAAAACGGTGAATTGTAATATGTATTTAAATTTTGTAAGTACATATATTTAACTAGCTGTTGTCGACGACTTCGTCCGTGTAGATTTAGGAACATTGACAAAATTACATAATTTGGTGGACTAAACAATGTATGCAGAAATATACAACTTACAACTAAAAGTAAAATTAATATACGTAATGCTGTTTTAGTTCCATCACATCAATAGTTTGAGAGATTACCCCTTCATGCAAACTTCTGTGATTCAATAATCAATATGATAAAAGGTGACAAAACACTGTATAACTTTCTACGCGGGAAGATAACGACGGAAATAAGGGTCAAATTTAAACTTCATAGGAGACAAATTGCATCATGTCAGTACGTACTTATTTCATCTATTTGACCTAATTAATTAATAGACTTGGAACGTTTTTGTTAATTGGTTGATTCAAGCTACATTGAGGCTAAGAACGTTCATTAATTCATTGCCAGTTGACTTGTTACTCTGTGGCTATATGTACAAAACTATGAAAAAATTGAGAGAAAAAGTAAGAACAAGAAAAGTATTGGAATTTTACTAAAAAGGAAAAGGATGCTCCCGGCGCGTGTCTGTATCTCGAGAACCACTGAAATAGAGCTGGTCGTTTTTTTGACAAACTGCTTCAAGAAACAGATTTTTGCCATGTAACGAACGAACGCTTTTATGACAGAAGGAAAATCAGCTTTTTTTAAAAAGCAGGTTTATTGCTTCGGCGATTCAACTGTACGTACGTACAATAGAGCCTGGTCGTTTTTTTTGACTAACCGTTTCAAGAATCAGATTTTTGCAACCATTTACATATTGCGCTTGTGTGTGTAGTGTAGTGCCTGTGAGAAGTGTGAGAGGTTCTAGCTTCCTATTAATGAAATAATTTTTAAAATCGATTCTATAGTTTCAGAGATTACCCCTACATCAAATCTTATAAACTGTACCTCTTTATAATATTAGTATAGATTAGATACATGTACCCATAACACATGCTTTGGGGTTCCGTGTTATCATATTTAGAACCGCGACATCTTTCGTTTCGACTCGAAGGCCAAACCGACGAATCCATACAGGGCCAGCCAGGGAAGGAATGCACGGCCCGAGTGTGTCCAACAGCATAATGACCGACCCAGCAATTTGCTCGGCATTCTAGTGTTGGACATTCTCGGGCCGTGCATTCCTTTTCATTACCGATGACAGTACTTTCTATGCAAACAATAAATGGCTAAAATAATTGTTCTAAGTTTCCTCATTCTGGTCAAAATAAAAGATGTAGCGGGGGGTCCTATGTATGCTAAAAATAAAAATTCTACCAAAAATATTTACGACGCGGTTTTGAAAAAGAAACTGGTTTGCTGTTCTTTTAATATGGACGCTGTATAGTGTATAAATACATTAGACTGATATGGTACAGACTGTCGAATAAACGGTTTTTTTGAATGAATGAATATAATATGTAGTATGTACGATTTACGCCTTATGAATAAAAAGCCGTTTCTTTTGGCACTGCTTTTCGAAGCAGTTTGTCGATTTATAAAATGGGTTACGTTCCGTTTCACGTAAAATACGAAACGACCCAGCTCTACACTGAAATAAGGAAAGAAAGAAAGATATTTATTCGCAAAAAGAGTAGGTACCTACTTTCACCAGATTCCTGGTATGCAAAAATACAGAAAGTAGCTACTTATTATGTCCTTTGGCAGTTTATTCTAAAGCGTAACAGCCATTCCTATGGAGCTTGTTGTCACTTTCGCCGTTTTGAATAATAGGAGAATCAAGTAGTTTTTGTAATTTGAATTAAAAGAACAGATGCCACTTTTCTTTTGAAAAAAATGTGGGTTTTTCAAATATGCACATTTCGAAATATATTTATAAACTGGAAAGAGTCAACAAAGGATGCAATTTTCACTATTATGATCTGCATCTCTCGAATATGTTCTATGTGTGTTAAAAATTTCCTGGCACTTATAGCATTGACGGTATTCCTGAAACAAGTGGAGAAAAAAAGTTTGCAAGCTCTCGTGAAAATTCAGATGCTGCATTGCTGTCTAACCCGAAAAATTATGTAGGAAATAACTTATTGTGTAGCTGGTACTAAATGATCTACAAAAAAAGTCCGCGGTAGCATAATATCTATATCTCTATATTTATTTAGTAGTAGCGCGTCTACAATTTAAATTACGCAGTAAAACCATTGTGTGCAAAAAATATGTCCCAGTCACATATTTGCAAATGCTGAGTTTTGAGGCAATCTGAGATCTCTGATTTGTCTAAAAAATTCCAGTCAAGGTTAATCAGAGATTAGTTAAATTACAACTGTCAAAATTTCAGATCAAAACTATATATTTTCACGTCTTTCGACAACTGTCATGTTTACTAATTGTAGATTAACTTTTGATAATGTATGGTTTTGACAGTTGTTATTTAATTAATCTCTGATTAGGGCCCTTGGCTGTCGGCCATCTTACTTTAAAACTTACTTTTAAAACGCAATAGCAATGTTCGTTTTAAAAACTACGGCTATATGCGTAATCCCATTTAAAATAATAACTATCAACAATTTGAGTTGAAAATCGATTTCGTCCGGGTCTATATAAATTCATCCTTTCTCTTTTTAAATTGACCTCCCATTCAGACATACCAAGCAGGATATTCAAACACATCAGGAAGTAGCTAGGTCCTAGGTGCTTATTCTGTTTTAGGAAGTGAACATAGAGGGGAAGCCCCCAACTATCAACTTCCTCCCACTGACTGATAGCTAATTCTATTATGATGATAAACAAAAATTGTGCAATATCTAAAATTATTAAATTGATTCTAATACAGAGGTTTCTAAACTGTTGGGCTGATGATGTAGGAAAGAATTGTGTGGAACAAAATGACTTAAAAATCCGCGGTAGCATCTTTAATAGATGTAGTTATAAGCGTATTTATGTAGGTCCTATTCACCCATATTGTACTCGTGCTAGTTCCCAATAAAAATACAGCAATGTGAAATAAATAATTCAATATTTGTGCTTGGTAGTCGATAGCCTAATTGGTAGGACGGTGGACTTGAAACCGGAGGTCTCGGGTTCGAATCCTACCCCCTGCTAAAATGCTAAGCACCAATTTTCTTTAAGAATATGTGCTTAAATCGACTCCTCGTGCTCCGGAGGGCACGTAAAGCCGGCGTCCGGTCACCAACCCGCCTGCCAAGCGTGGTGACTATGGCAATTGGCCATGCTAACTTTTTGAACAGAAACGAAGATCTCGAAACCGTTTCGAGATATAAGCTTTCAGTACAATTTCTATTTATCAGATTTTAAATTAAGTCTATACTTTTTAAGATATTCAATAACAAACAATAACCTTAATTTGACCGATGTATGACGTCATCTTAAGCAGTATGAAAAAATGATACCTTTGCCTACAAAAAAGGGCAATCGTCAATCTTTGAATGACATCTTTATAAATTATATTTTACGTGTAATTATTTTCTTTGTTATTAGGACATGACGGGATGAAACACTATTTACTTGCCATTGTAAAACACTATTCAATTTAAATAAATATAAACACGAGTATATAAACAAGAGTAATTTTTAGGTTAGTCGACCTTGACTGACGTTTGCTTGACGTTAATTTGATTGACTGTCACTTTTTATGTGTAGTGGCCAAGATTATAATCCTGTTCTAAATTCTTGTGACGTCACGTTTACTTTTCGCGGGTAAAATTTGTAAAATATATTAAAAATAGACGCAATGGATAAAAAACAAAAATATCGAAATTAGTTTCTTAAAATGGGCTATATTTTCAAAACAAATTATAAAAAAAGTATATTATAAATATGTAGCATGGCCAATTCCTCTCAATGAGCACCACTAAAAATGGTGCACTAGAGGGAGACCATGATCCAGCAGTGGATCTTAAAAGGTTGATGATGATGATGATGATGATAATAATTGTGAAAGCATTCCATTCTCATGTAGAGAGTGCAGTGCATAGTTCAGAATTTGTAATATTAGTGGTAATAAGTTCCATAATCATTCTAAATACTCAGAGAAAGTTTTCTTTGAATGCACTATTATAGAAGGAATGTAAAGTAAATTACACATGTATATACCCACAGATCTTAGAAGTTCCTAACTAGAGACCCGCCCGGGAGAAGCCGGGGCTTAGTACGGGTACAATAGGGGTAAAAACCAACATAAATAAATACGCTTATAATTACTTATCTATTAGAGATAGGTATATGCTACTGCGGACTTTTTTGTATACTATTTTATTCTACACAATTGTTTCCTACATAATTTTGTTATAAGTATCTCTGACAAATTAGATAAAACTCGTTAAAAATATAATTATTGGCTCCGCAAATGTAAAATAGGTTATGTAAAATTGTTCATATAACGTCTTTTAAAAAAAGCTTGTGGTGATGTGTAATAGGCATGATGACTAAAAAATTCTAATTAGTCCGTCAGTTAGATTATCAGAAAATATTGTACACGTATTTTTTCTTTTGTCAATTAAACAAAAAAATATGAAAATATAGCCCGCTAAAATTCCGCGTGACGTCACATTTGAGTACCTACACTTTTGACCTAGAAGTGACTTCACCAGCCCTCACTCCCAAACTTTGACGGGCTTTATCTCTGTAATTTTTTGTTTGATTGACAAAAGAAAAATACGTGTCCAATATTTTTTGATAATCTAAATGTCGGACTAAATAGAATAATATTTTGTTTACCCTGCCATTTTCCCTATTGTGCAGGGTAGAGGGAAAGAGAACTTGAGGACGAAGCCCCAAACGATGGTCGGATCAAGTGTCCGAAAACGTGGACACCTCTATTACCACAGCCCTTCATCAGGCATAGGACCGCAGCCGATGGAGAAATTTATTGAGGAGAAGCTGATAAGTCGGTGTCACGATCCTAAGATGATCATATAAAGACTATAGCGGTTGCACCCACGTTAATGATTACTCTTTTGTCGAAAAGGCGTGATGATACATGGATATATAGATACTATTGGGCTATCAAATGCTAAAATATTTTTTCAAATACGACTGGTAGTTCCAGAAATTAGCGGGTTCAAACAATTCAACTGAGTATTTAAATTAAAAATATAATTGTTATTAGTAGGGATAATAAGATAGGTACCTAAATATCTAAAATTATTCCATACAATTGAATAGAAAACCTTTTCATTGTCTTTTGTCAATTTTATAAACATCATTTACTACTTGAAGTGTTATCTAATAATAAATTGAAGAGTTTGTTTCTTTATTTGTTTGAACGCACTACCAGTCGATTTGAAAAAATATTTTTGCATTTGATAGCCCAATAGTATATATATATATCTATGTATCATCACATCTTTTATCCCAAGAGGGGTAGGCAGAGACAATCAAATGCCATTTGTTACGATCCTGACATACCTCTTTCACTTATATTCATCATACATTTCATACGTGCTCGGTGATTGTGTGTACTTTTAATATTTCCATTGATCAATAATTTTTTTATATGTCAATAAAAGTACACCCAGGTCCTCCTCTACCAGCATTTTCTTTCACTTCAGCTATATAAACCTTTTTAGTCAATCTTTCATGCTTTCAACGGGTCCAAACCAGGATTAAACTACTTTTCTTCATTTTAGTCACAACATCATCTTTCACTCCGAATTCTTCTCTAATGACATCGTTACGGATGCGGTCAATTTATATCACACATTCTACGTAAAGACCGCATTTGAACTAATAATGTTTTTTTTAAATGTGTAAAAAATGTTCAGAAGTCCACAAACATGTAATTTGTTACATTGTAATATTTTATTGTTAGAAAATTATTATAGGTTCTAAGTCCACCATTATTATAATACCCATATTTATCTATACAAGAGTTATTTTGTACTAGATTAAGTATAATAGCCAACTTCCTACAAAATATCAGTGTACTTAGTGTATACAAAAACAAGTGTGAATTTATTACTTACTGCTTTTTTTCTTTTTTTTTTTTATTAATATAAAAACCTTAAATCAAATCTAAAGATTAAATTGAAATTAAACTGTAGTTCATGAATGGTCGCAACTAGAACAGAATGACCACTTTACTTAGCCAAGCTTATAATAAATTTGAAATCTATTTAAATTATGTTGCATTAGAAATTGAATGAATGAATCAAGTCGGAAAAAGTTTTCATAGCATATGCTGTCTAATCTGTCAGAGATATAACAAAATGATGTAGGATAGAATTGTGTACAATAAAATAATTTACAAAATAGTCAATGTAATATTAAAATGTATTGTGAAGGATTTCCGGGATAAAAAGCTGTCACTCTCTGGTCCTCCAACTATCTCTGTGCAAAAAATCTGCTCCGGTTTTGCTTATGAAATATTTGAAATGTGACAGAAAAATGTATCCCAAAGGATTTCCAGGAGGAAATTTCTATGTCGCTGTGCAAAAAATCATGTTGATCTGTTGCTCTGTTCTGGTGTGAAAGAAAAACAAACAAACAAACACACTTTCACATTTATAATATTAGTTAGGTAAGTATGATGATAACTAAAAAGGTTAATGTTTTATATTGAGCATGATATGAATTCTAACCTCCAGTAGAGTAGTACAACAATAGATACCTAATATTAGAGTTTTAAAAAGTGATAACTTATATGTACTTAACATAATCCAACATACCTAATATTAGAGTTTTAAAAAGTGATAACTTATATGTACTTAACATAATCCAACATACCTAATATTAGAGTTTTAAAAAGTGATAACTTATATGTACTTAACATAATCCAACATACCTAATATTAGAGTTTTAAAAAGTGATAACTTATATGTACTTAACATAATCCAACATACCTAATATTAGAGTTTTAAAAAGTGATAACTTATATGTACTTAACATAATCCAACAAACTACACTTAGAAGCTTTTCAATATTAATACACTTTAAACAGATCTGGACACTCGTTAGGTAAAGCCTCACAAATACCATCGGCTAAATGAAGGAGATTTGGTCTTTCGCTGTGTACCCTGGAACCGTAACACCGTTTCGGGAGTTGTAAGGTAACCCCTGAAGAAAGAAAAAAAAAGTGACAACTATGGTCATATAAAGTGCAGAGAAGCTTTGCTACCTGCCTGTTCAATATGGACTAGTGGTTAAGACGTCTGGTATAACTAGGCAGACCAAGGTTTGATTAAAAACCAGTGAAAAAAACTCATCTATTTTCCTATTTTGTATCAAACTTTCAAACTTGCGAGTCTCAACAACTCACCAATTTCTTATTATTTTCCTTTCTACATAATAATATTATATTAAAGCAAGTAGTGAAACTGGAAGTGATTGCAATGTTTGTTTGCTTACTGAAATTTTGTTGATAAACAGTCCGCTTCTGTTGAATGGGTTTAATTAAAACATGAATGGTAGAGATAATAACATACCTACACATATTATAGTAATTTTATCCATAAACTAAATTAGGTATGCAATGTCATTTTATACTACTATTGGTTTATCAAATAAAATACTTGAATAGGTAAGTAAGTTTTGGAGTGTAAATTTTGGTCCATTTAAGTTTGAAGGTATTTCTTACCAAGATAATAGATAGATAGCAGATTATTAGGTACAGCTAATATTGAAGTAAAGTCACAGTAGTACTTGGCTAAATAACTAAACTAATATTTACTTACTCAATATAAGTAATTAAGGAGTTTTAGAGTCATGTGATAATTATTCTAACAGATAATAATTACAGACTGTTTGTTATAAGAATAAGCACTCACCTCTGAGATTTTGCCGCCCACAGCCAAGGTCAACACTACACAAGTTGTTCTAGACAGCACTTTACTTTAATTATTCTAAAACTAAAATATTAAAGATAATAAAATTGTACTTTTCAATAAAATTTAAATTAATTGTAGGTAGGTTAAGTTTGTTTGATAATAGTTAACATAGACCAAGAAATGGAAGAAATTTGAATTTAGAACAGTTCCATCACAAGGTGTTTTATTATTGTCTAATTTCTTCAAACTTCACAGTTTATACACACTATCAGCTGCTTTGAAGTATAACCTCAAGAATAAAATGAAAAATAGAAGAAAAGGAGCGTCTTTTAATTAACCACAGGAGAAAGTAAGAAAACAAACTGGACCACACAATGTAAATACCGAGCTGAGTTCACTGAAGTTAAAACTTATAACTTATACAATAGTGTAAAATAATATTTGCGCGTATGGGTGAACGACACAAAACACAAAAACAAACGATTAAAGAGCGCAAGCGCGCAATATTCTCTGTTGCTTGCTCGCCCGGGCGACGGCACTATACTTTGGACGGCAGTCGGCAGGCAACAATAATAATAGCATAGCACACACACAGACGACACCGACGTGAAGTGAGAGACTATCGACTGGCCTCTGCGAATGACATTATAGTACTCCGTCAGTAGGCTGTAAAAACTTAGTTCCAGTGCCTCTTCGATTTATTTATTTAAAAAACTATAACCCTGACGAACGCTGACGAAATTGACTTTGACGGCTTTTCAAGCACTTTGACAGCAGTCACACGTATTAACTATGAGTATTTAAGACTGGAGGCGGGAAGAGCTAAAATCACCGAACAATTTTTCTGCCACTTTTGTCGCAACGGATTTTACGTTATATGATGATTATGTTAAAATACAAACATAATAATTATAATTAAAGATTGGAAACACTAAGTTTGACGCCCTAGATCGCCTTTCCCGTTTAAAACCTTACAATTAACTATTTTCCTAGAGCTCTGTCTCGCGACACAAAACGATACCAACGAAATCTAAGGTAACTTATTACTTTAACTGGTCAAAGGGGAAAAAATTGGCGAAAGGGGGAGCCCGTCTATGGCCCCTTCATAGGCTTAGTACTCTATGGCTACCTACGATAAAGTTATTGGGATTTCGTTTTCGTCGTAGCCTGATGTGGAATCCAGTTTAATCCTGTTCGTGCTGTGATGGCTGTGATTAGTTGATGACTAATCTTCGCAGTCCTCGGGATAATCTTAAATAGGTACCGATTAATCGGCTATAAACACTATAAAGGCTATACTTGTCATTGGCAAATCATCGATAAACATTGGTGGAACCATAATAAAAGAAGAAGAAGATAAAATTATTTCGTAGCGTTGGTATCAATTTCGTGCATTCTCATAATATAACTATAACTAAAACAGATAGGCAAGCCTAGAAAAAAAAGATAACTTCGAGTGTGTCGGTGAGCGTGAGCGGTGAACCTCTATCTACCACTCATCTACCAACAGATTAACCTCTACCTGTACCAGCCTGTGTCTCTACGCGAGTGAATACCTACCTACTTATCATTTGCAAAGTAGATAAGGGAACGTACAAATACTACGTCACCCATTATTTACATTAAAAAAAAATATTTATAACTTTAGGATGCAATACATAACGCCTACCAAAATAATACTATAGCAAGTCGCTATCTTGTATGTTTCTTTTATATCAGGCGTTATAAACTATGCGCTGTTCATTTTTATTCCAATAGCCACTTACATTTTGACATGTACATAAATATATATATATAGGTATTTTTATATATAATTTACAACAATAATATAACAATGGCAAAAATCTTGTTTTAAATAAACATTCAACATAATAGTTTTTTATTGTTTATTTAAAAACTATGTATTTTAAAATTATAAAAAAGAAATATTTGTATTCTTATAATGAGCCCTTTCATTTGACATGTCACCACATGATGCACTTGAAAAAAAAATTTACCCTCAAAATAAAATTTCCATTAGGTATTAACGCTACACGTCCGTGATTGGGTTATCAAATAATCAAGTTGTAAGCACTTAAATGCCAGCTGGAAACCTCTTTTTCGTGTAGTCTGAGCTCTTTGACTAGTATATTAGATATCTGTGGTCTGACTCTCAGCCGTGAGCCCCCTCTACAAATTCTTACAACCACTTTCTGTCGCCGTCTCTCTACCTATTACAGTATTATTTACAGTATTGTTTTATTCAAAAATTAGTTAGTATTCTTGTATTTTGTTCACTTTTTTATTAATTTGCTTATTTTCATTGTTACAAACAAATTTACGAATAAAACAATATTTTAAGTATTTTAAAGGGGGTATTCTTTCTATAAATTTTTATTATAGCGTATTACATTTAGATAGATACTAAATAGTTTATTTTATAGTAGTGATAAAAAAAATTGTAGGTATCTACTTATATTAATATAATTAAAAATTGCTGAAATATTTTAGGTTTATTTATGTTATAAATGTCTACGCATGGTAAATTTAGTTCGATTTTATGCATTGAATGACGCGTAATAAAAAACTGAAAATGGTAGGTAAGTGTGAAAAAAAATGATAAGAAATAGGTACGTAAGAGCACGAAGAAACGCAGCAAGAGACCTTGCAGTTCGTAGTACCGTGTACTCAGCTAATAAATTCTGGGTCAATGTAAAATTGTAAACAAATTTCTATTTTAATACCTAAGTACTTCACAACTTGGCACATATCGTGTTCACTGTATGTTTTTAGAGAACTGCAACGCACATTATTAATCTACATTATGTAAATGCATTTACATGTAAGATTCACATTTTTTTATTTTCGAGGTTTTCAGTGCCTAAACATAAACGAGATTATAAGTAGGATAATTAATACTAGGATACCCTGTGTTTTGATATGCCGTTATGTCATCATTAGGGTACTTATTCAGAAGAACTTTATGCAAAAAAATATTTTTATTTAATCTAAATTTTCATTGGTTTTACTGAAAGCCTTTTGGCTAATGCTTCACATGAGTCTATTTGTTGTTGAAGATAAGTAATTGTGCCCTTCTCATCAGTCTTCTTGGCTGCCAGTTTTTCTTTATCACCCGGAGCTAGCACAGGTAACGATGGGTCCGTCTGAAATCAAAACTCATCCATGATTGGCTCAGCAATTTGTGAAGTTAGTAGGTAATTTTCCTTTTTGAGGTTATCGACCACATAATAAATCCAGAAAATAATGACTCTGTTGAGACCTATCGTCATGTCTGGCTCTAGGAAAACACATTTTATGATGGCCAAAGGTCTTCCGCTGGGTACCCTTGGCCCGGTAACAGCAATTATTGTAGAGAATACCCATTCATTGTAGTCTGTTATTTTTAGGAATTGAAGAAAACTTACCGGTTCAAGTCCTCTCCAATGTTGTAAAGACTCAGCCAATCGTTCACCAAAACCTGGAGCAAAGCAATTGGGATCGACAGCCACAAAGCAATGTCCAAGGTCCGCTGAGCCACCGTCACCTGCGTGCGACCACGATCTGATGTGATGGCCATATTTAGAACCTGGATAAGAGGAAGTTTAAACATTTAAGTAAAATGCGAAGAATATTAGATAAAAGAAGTAGCAGGTAGGCTAGATAAATTCAAATAAAACCAACCTAACTACAATCGTCAGACAATTTTCAAATTACGTTACTTTGGCAAGTCCATGAGGCGCATTTGTACGCTTCTGAATAATATAAATCTCGATTTCGCATTCAATAATATTAGCAGCAGATATAATAATAGCATGGTCCTCGTTTTTACAAAATGGAGAGATGTCAGTTCAATTCACATTAAAAAAACCAAATTAATTTCAGGAAGGGAACAGAAACTGAATTAATACTAACCTGAAGATATTCCGCAGAATAATTCCACCATCGCAGCTAAGCCATATCCTTTGTATCCAGAAGTCTGTTCACCCCCTCCTAATGGCATCAAGCAACCGGTTTTGTATGCCTGATGACAGAAATTACAACTACATCACTAATGCTTAGCTCTGTTTACTACAAAGAAAGTTAGAAACGATTTTGAGCTTTTTGAAAATTGCCGTCTAAGCAGTGCTTTCTTTTATTTTCTTCACGGGTTGCCTTACAGCTCCCGAATTACGGTCCCAGCCTTTTAGCTGATGGTATTTGTGAAGCTATACCTAACGCGTGTCCAGTTCTGTTGAGGTATATTTATATGGAAATGCGTCTAAGTGCAGTGGTTTGTCGGAATATGTTTTTTAATTATAAAAAACCCATTAGTAGATGACTGGGATCCGGGATCGAATCCATGGGCCGCCTAGTTAGTACCGGACGTTCTTAACCACTCGGCTACAGACGCACGTTATATGCATTCTTGTGTTGTTCAATCAATAATAATTAATGTTGAAGGATTTATTCCTAGATTTTTAAAAAGAATATTTTCTATAGTACCAGATCAGCATCGTGTGTTTCTTTCCCATCCGGTCCCTGCGCCCATCCACTTGGTATTGGTTCACCTTTTCGACGCTGAATTTCAATCTGTAATCAAATAAATAAGAAGTGATTTAACTTTGAATGACTCCAACAAGCCAGTTGTGTAGAAATATCTCATTTTAGTTATTTATTTATTCAATCGATCCACAAGTACCTACCTATATCTTAATTTTAATTTTCTGAAGATGTTAAAAATGTAATAAAAGAGCAAATATTATTTATTTTTCTTTTAGGCAGAATGCAAATCTTGAACCTCAATAATAATAATGGTAAATGTTCTTGGGTTGGCAAGAAGGATTCAATTTGCTATGCCTATGCCAGTTTTAGTTGTGACGTAGAGTCGCCACTATATCAACGATAGAATACACTTCTGCGACTGAGTGTAATTTTGATATGATTTATACAACCTTTCCAACGGCGACGGCTGTGGTAGCCATATCCAAGAAGAAAGAATCTCCGTTGGCCGCTGGAGCAGCTACTGCTAAAGGGTTAGTGCCAAGAGCTGCCTGCGGGAATAGATATATTACAAGAATTATTTATTATATATTTATTAGCAAATAACTGCAAAATGCACGATTAAGAGCCAACCTTAGTTGAGTTACCCCCTTACATAATATATATAAAATGGTGGTCACGTACCATCACACTTTACAATTTCAACTCTTTGTACTGCGTAGCCAGATACACTGATAACAAAACATTGGACACAATAATCAAGACAAGTGCAATGGAAGGTGTATATCCTATACTATTTTCAAGCAGGTGAAGCCACATACATAGGCTAATTAATGAATGTCAAAAAAGGACTGGCTGCACCTATAATTAGTCGTCTTACGAGTCTGGGAAATGCTAATTAGTATAAGCTTTTTGTACCTTTATTGTTTTCGTATTTGGGGTTTGGGTTTGGTATTGTTTTAAATAATTTTAAATTTATTGTAATTTGGTACAGAATAATAAACTGTGTTCTGTGTATTGATTTAAAGCAGATAAAAAAGAGATAAAACATTACAAAAGTCATGACCTAGTTTCTGCGATTAAAATGTTGATTTCACCTTTTTACTTCTAGTAGGAGCTAAGAGTGGAGAAGTGTTTGTGAATGCCATTCCTATAAGACCTTCCTTTTCTGCCTTCTGCGCCCACCATCCCGCGATCCCAAAATGATTAGACCCTGAAAAAACCCAAAGATTTCCCAATGTAATTTTGATATAATAGAAATGACTCAATACTTATAAATACATCTATTTTTGACCCTACGAACTTCAATCAGTATAAAATAAATTTTGTATTGATCCAAGCCTGCGAAGCATGTGACTCTCGGTAGAGAGTAGTATATTCCTTGCATGTGACAGTATGTGTCGTCAAGAGACTATGATAAAGAACCTGTTGTGCTTTCCTTATTTTTTAAATAATTAAATGAGTAATATATACCGCCGTCGTTCTCAGATACTTTTTTTATGTTAATTTACCAATTTTTATTCCATGTTTTTAATATTATGCCAGTAGTGACCCGCCCCGGCTTTGCACTAGTTGATAATTATCCCGGGATAAAAAATAGCTATTAACTAGGCAGACCACGGGTTCGGTCCCGGATCCCGGCCATGTACCAATTGGTTTTTTAATTAAAAACTTATGTACATAATCCGACAAACCACACTTAGAGGATTTTCCATCTAAATATACCTCAACAGAACTGGCCACTCGTTAGATAGCTTCACAAATGCCATCGGCTGAACGAGGGAGACTTGGTCTTCCGGTGGGTATCCTGGAACGGTAACACGGTTTCGGGAGCTGTAAGGCAACCCAAGAAAAAAAATAGCCCATGCATGTCTACAAATAATTACGCCAATCCGTTTTGGCTTGAAAGAAGGAAAAATAAATACATTTATAATATTAGTTAGGATTAGGATTCAGACAAGACAACCCGTCTTACAACTCCCGGTACAGTATCATCAGCCGCAGGATACCCAGCGGAAGAGAGTCTCCCTCATGTGAGGCCAGTTTTCTAAAAGTCAAATTTGAGATTCACCTTTAGCAGTAACCCATCCAACGCCAGATTCTTTAGCTTTCTTAATAGCCAAGTCCATACAGAAGTGACTAACAGTAGCGCCAAGTGCACTCCCGCCGTCTACCAATGCAGTCGCAGCTGATTCTTTTAACACTTTTGGTTGAACTTCTGGTTTACAAGCGCCACTTATGATGTCGTTCACATAATATTCTGGAAATAATTAGAAACTTAAAATTAATTAAGATTCTGGACACGTATCCATGGCACATTTAGCTGCTCATAGTCTTTCAGAAATTCGTATTTTTAAGGTATAAAAAAGAACATTATTATATATTAAAAAAAAATCAAACAATAATTATTTCAGTATTTCAGGATTTGAAAAGTAAATATTGTTATGTGGGATATTACTATTTTCTAATCCTAATCCTTACTAATAATATAAATGCGATGCCGATAAGTGTTTTTGTTATCGCACAACAGAGCAACGGATCGACTTTATTTACTTTATTATACTTTAGATAGGGCCGGAGAATGACAGCGATGCTGGGGCGGAAATCTAATTTAAAATAATTTGAAAATATTTTTTTTAGGAAGTCTTATTTTTCAGAAATTATATAAAATATATTTATATAGATCTGTTTTTACTCGAGTGAGTCCATGTCAGTCCAATAAATCCATACTTCCATGTACAATACTATAAACTCTGCCTAGGCTGTTACGCCTTCACGCGAAACCATTGAACTGATTTTGAAGAAATTTAATACAGAGAGAGTCAAGCTCTAGGGAAAGGATATAAGATACTTTTTTTTAAATCCACCCCTCTAATAATAGGGGATGAAAGTTAGTATGAGCCCCACGGCACGGGGCGAATAGCTAGTAATAAATAAATGTAAAAATATATATAAAAATATTACCAAGTCTATTAAGTCCATGACTAAAATGGCCAGTTCTATCTGCTTGAACTAGTAACTCCGCCTGGTCTAATGCAGCTCGACTCGGTGCTCCTACTGTCTTTTGACATTCCACAATGAATCTTCGTACTTCATCTTTAGCCACGGCAGCCATCGTTAGAAATATCTAGAATTAAAATAGGTATTGTGAAGCAAGTCTCACCAAATAAGTTGACCCGAATTGGCTAGTGTGCATAAAAATCGAAAATAATTTACGTTATTTTTAATTTTTTTGACGAAACTTATTTTGAGCAAAATCCAGTACTTAATAGGTTTTTGGGATACCCCCATTTTTCACATCATACTTTCACAGGCTCATATCTGCCATCCTTTCATCGATCCTAAAAATTATTCACATAAAAATGTCTTGTGTGAACGTTCACTGAACTTCGTACTTATTGGTACGTTTTGTTTTTGTTTTTTTTTTTTTTTATTTTATTTTTTTTTTTTTTTGGTAACTCTCCATACATAAAATTGAATAATTAAAAAAATAAGTATGATGTGTTTATGTACATAATATTTATGTTTTCAGAGAATTACAGAAGCCTCGACCATTCGATGGAACGGAACCCTCGCAACTTGACATTTTTTTCCATTTATACATGCCAGAGCCCGTTGGATAAGGTTTTCGTGAAATTATGAAAAGAAATAATGTATGGTCGTTTTCTCGGGCCTACCTTAAAACCACAAGAAAACAATTCATTTAGCCTATAAAACAATTACCCTGTACCCATCTTATTTCAATCTCATCGAAAAAAAACTCAAACAAACAAACCCTCGCATTCAATTTTCATGAAAAAAAAATCTTTTTTGAAAAATTAGATGGACACACATTTTTAATGACTCTCTCGCGAAATATTAAAACACTTTTTTTCTCTCTCTCACAATGTCAGGAGATTGTGACAGATTGGGCCATGGTTTAAAAAAAAGTATTATTTAGCA
Source organism: Nemapogon koenigi (assembly GCA_963924495.1). Taxonomy (NCBI): domain Eukaryota; kingdom Metazoa; phylum Arthropoda; class Insecta; order Lepidoptera; family Tineidae; genus Nemapogon; species Nemapogon koenigi. The sequence continues at coordinate 8,931,074 of OZ004646.1, forward strand.
ATTGTTTTAGCATATTATGTTTAAAATAATTCACTAAATAAGCAACTGCTAGATAGGTAGGTAGGTAGGTACTTGAGTTAATATCGCGTTTAAAAATAACAAGGTACGCTCAATATTTATATGTCAGATAACATAAATAAACAAGTGGAGAAGCAAAATACGATAAAAAAATAAAAAAAACACTTACAAAATCAACAATCGGCACGACCGCCTGTATTCACTCCTGCGCAACACTAGCATAATAATATTACTAGATTACTACAGACAAGCACGGATATATACATTTTCTATGTATAAGAAAGAGATGAAATCATTCATATTTTGTATACATAGATACTATTTACAGATACTTAGTAACTTAGCATGTAAACGATCGGCAGGTACAGTCAGAAGCGATTATGTAAATTTTATTCTCTGACATAATAACAAGGAAAAAGACATTTCGATGGTATTTTTGTAAATATTATTGCTCTTGATATGAATTACGAAATTAATCTATGAAAGGTAGGTGTCATGTTATAATATTTTTACTAGATAATTTTTCGAACCCATTCAATTTCTTTTTTTACATGAAAAACTTGTATATATACATTATAATAGTGTCCACATTGTAACTTGCCTCATGTGGCAAGTGTTCAAACATATTTTACTAATCATTTTATAAAGAAAACTAACTTTCAGCCCCAGCTTCGTCCGTGGAAATTGTTAAAATGTGACATAAGAATTTATTTCAAAGGATTTCGGGGATAAAAGGTTAGCCCACGTGAAAGAATGACAAACAAACAAACACACTTTCGAATTTTATAATATTGTAAATATGATGTTTTTTGATGATTCAATCATGGAACTAGCGACCCGTCTCGGCTTCGCCCGTGTAATTTTAATATGGCTCACCTCACCCGTTCCAGTTGACATAATTAGGACAAAATAACGAACATTAACAATATTAATTACTGCTCTGCTCCCAAAAGACGTAGCGTGATGTTTTTACATACGTGCGTCGGTGGCCGAATGGTTAGGACGTATGTTATTAACTAGGCGGAGCACGGTTCGATCCCGGATCCCCGCCATGTACCAATGGGTTATTTATAATTAAAAACTTACATACATAATCCAACACTTAGAGGCTTTTCCATCTAAAACCTACCTAATACGTCAACAGAATTGGTCACTCGTTAGGCGTAGCCTTACAAATACCGTCTTGGTATTCTTGGCAACCCGTGAAGAAAGGAAAAAGTAAAGCAATCTATCTAATATCGAAAACAGTAATAAAATCGGTTCAGTAACGCCGGCTTTACGTGCCCTCCGAAGCACGAGATTAATGAAAATTGGTGCTTAGCATTTAGGCACGAGGGGGAATTGATCCCGGCACATACATAGATAGATAAGAATATTTCGATTGAGAGTCTACACTGTACAGTAGCTTATCTACAAACATATGATATGTAATTACTTCATTTTCTTCCATTACATAACTATTATTTACTTTATTTTAACACTCGTACCAGTCTATTTTAAATGTATTTATCGATATGTTGTGTGTGAAAATTGACGAAGTTCGCAGATTTATGGAAGAATGTCTTCAGACAGTGGGTGCTTCAAAAAATTCGGCAAAACATCATGCCCATTTGTTATTACATGCTGACTTGACTGGACATTTCAGTCATGGACTTAATAGACTCGGTAAGTTTGTGTTTTTATAGTCATTTATTGATGTGTAATATCTTAGCTATGTGGTTTTTGTAAATGTACTCATATAAAGCACACTCCAGCTGGCGCCCGAGCATATAGTTAATTTTCTTGGGAAGTTTTAAATAAATCTGGTAATTCTAGACCTAGAGCCCGTAATTCATCATGGTCTTAAGGGGAAGTCAGTCATCAAAATCTATTTTCAATAAACTTGATCTATTTACGAAACTGAAAAAAATTTGTTATTGTTTTGAAAATATGATTTGAAACATTTTACTCGATAGAAAAAAATCCTAAATACATCTCTTTATTTATCAAAATTTATGGCTATAATATAGATGGTACCATTACAAAAATTAACATGATTTTTTTTTGTAATTGTCTATCGTTTCATTGTAAAATTATTTCTGTTGTATAAGATTTTTTAAAAATTATCACTTACGTTGAATCGCTTACTGTTTCTATCCGATAAATTTTCCCATCGACCACTTCCCCTTAATAGACTCGGTAAGTTTGTGTTTTTATGGTAATTTTTTGATGTGTAATATCTTAACTCTTGCTCTGTGGTTTTTGTAAGTAAGTAAGTACTCATTTAAAGCACACTCCAGCTGGCGCCCGTGCATATACTTAATATTTAGGAAAGTTTAAAAAAATCTGGTAATTCTAGACCAGGGTACCCAGTGGAAGATAACATTTATTATAATATAATAATCATATTTTTCAAACGGTTATTTAAAATTTAACAATAAAAAGACATAGAAAGTTCGTATACCAAACAAGAGAATTTAAAAAAAATGCACGTACATATTTACATCCCTTATTCACTAGGACCCTAGAATGTAGAGCCTAAGTCTACATAGAACCATCTTCGCCTTATTTCAGGGAGAAATCAAGGCATATGTTTTACATGAAGCACTTCTTCTTCTAGGTCTTACAAATTCCTAGAAATTAATTTTGGTATGAAACGCTCTGCACGCGATTCGAATATCCAGAATATACTAATTTCGAATTAAAATCGATTTTTTGAGGATTTTAATATCGCTCTTTTTACAGAATTCTACATTAAAGATATGCAGTGTCGGTCCACTAATCCATTAGCAGAGCCAGTCATCTTAAAAGAGACTATATCCACAGCGTGGGTGGACGGAGGGTCAGGTTTGGGAGCTGATGTGGCTAATTTTTGTATGGACATCGCTATTAAGAAAGCTAAGGAAGCCGGTGTCGGTTGGGTTGTAGCCAAACGTAAGTGTATTTTACAAGTTTATTTTAGTTTCTGGAATTAGCTCTTTATATTGTTCTCATTATATACTCAGTTTTCAAAATAATACACACTTGTAACTGTTGGTGATCCATTACAAGCAAACTGCGTACAAGAAAATTAAATAAGATTTTCCCATTATGGAACGAAGTGTAAGACTTCGACCGTCACGACACTTTTCCTATAGTACGTTGCACTTAGATAAAATAAAATAGCAAACATTTGTGTCCTACTTTAGTTACTACAAACCAAGAAAATTACTAAGTTAGTTTATAATTAGTTTATATATCTATTTATTATAAACAATTAAGATTTATTTTCATAATTTAAAAAAAAAAATAGATATTAATATAGTTAATTAGGTACTCTCAAACGTTTTTTTATTTATTTATGAAAGGCCCTCTACTTTACGGTATGGCATGGCTGGAGGCACTGGTAATATTTTTAGGTGCTCAAGTTAATATAGTTTTTCAGGAATTCGTATTTTTTCTGGTATTATGAAAAATATTCACTTACATTTTGGTTTCTGAAATTAGCTCTTTATGTTGTGTTACTCTTGTCCCTATTCTCTAAGTTTAAAAAATAATAGGTTTGCGAGCGGTTAACCCTTACGTCCAAACTTACAAACTTTACCTCTTTATAATATTAGTATATATTAAAAAAAAAACACCTGTCTAAACGTACTTATATTGCATGTAAGTATTTGAATCAGAGAATCAGTAATAGGTATGTGAATTTTCACTCATTAGGTTGCACACACTTTGGCATGGCAGGATATTGGGCTCAGAAAGCAGAACTTGCAGGTCTCATTGGATTAGCTTTTACGAATACTTCCCCAGTTCTGGTGCCAACACGAGCTAAAGAGGTAATTGTAATCTATCTGTCTATCACGCCTTTCATCCCAAGAGGGGTAGACAGAGACAATAATCGAATTGTAAATGTAAATTGTTCACCAAGCAATGAAAGTGGCCGTTTACTAACGAGTATGTCAAGTTGGGAATAGCACTTTCTTATCGCATAAATAAAAGATAGCATCTCACGCGCGATTTTCTTTTTTATTTTATTTAAATATCCAGAAAACGAAAATGGCTAAATAATTAAATTAGGTTACCTCTGATGTTATCAAAAAACATCACGTTAACAATCAATTTTCAATTACTTTTCCACCCGCATGTGTCAGTAATGACGTACATTGTATTCTACTGTATTGATTTAAAAAAGTAATAAGGTAGGTACTTTCCGAGCATGTGTAGTATAAACAACCAAAAATCGTAAAAAGTTATCCAATATTTTCTCTCACTCTAACAAATCTGTCAATCACTTTGATAGATGGAAACAGAATGTTTATTTATTTATTTGCGTTTATTAGTAACTCGGTAAGATCTATATCTATACTTGTTTGTAAAGAATAAACTCAAAAACTACTGGATCGATTCTAAAAAATCTTTAACTAATAGAAAGCTACGTAATATATATATTATTCAAAAAAAAGTTAGGGTTCCCTAAGATATAGAAATATTTGTAACTAACATAGGAAAGTTGTTATTCTTTCGCAAAAGCTAATAGAGCGATATTAATATGCAAGTATGACATAAACTGTAAACGCGCGGTATGTAACAAATGTAACTCTTGAAAGTTTTTGATATTCACTCGATTAATCTCGTGGCTATTTGAGCTATTCCATCATCATCCGAAAAATGCATGAATAAGTTTCTGTGAAACACTGCCAGCAATTCACACTTTCCTATTTTTGTTGTTGTGTTAAACAGAATTGCTTGGGCACTAATCCTATAGCTGTGGCAGCACCAGCTTCAGGTGGAGATTCCTTTGTTGTGGACCAAGCAACAACGGCAGTCGCTTTGGGAAAGGTGAATTAATATTAATTATAGTAAGTAAGTGGTGAATTCTTGTACTTTCTGTTCCATTTTCATTCCAAAAGCTAATAGAAGAAAGGAGATACTTATCTAAAAAGTACTTTTCTTCTTTTCAAAAAATATATTCTAATTCTAGGTGAGATCACGGAATAGCTAGGTTTTTAGGTCGGAAAATCCATTGGAGAGTGAAACAGGGGGAAGTTCAAGGCGTTTTCAGGACAACATTTCATAAAACATATCACAAAATCAGAATGCACACTCTAGAATCAAACTCAGGGCCCGTCAAAAAATTTTTTTTAAAATTCGCAGATAGAAGTAGCAATACATAAAGGTGAGAACATACCAGAAGGATGGGCACTGGGACCAGACGGAAAAACCACTACAAATGCTCAAAAGGTATATACCTATACTTACTTCTGTATATCTATCATCACGCTTTTTATCCTGACATACCTCTTTCGCTTCTTTTATATTCATCATACCTTGCATAATATGCCAATCTATTAAATATTTTCAATGGCGCGATACAGGTTTCAATGAGTTAACAGTGCGACATCTATCGACGCGACGCGATGTGCCGCCACACATGCTCGGCGATTGTGTGTACGTTTATGATCGATCATTGAATATACAGGCTACTTACTTATAGTTTTTAATTCTGAAATAATTAAGCAAGGTACACATTTAATTTATACTTTGAAGGCATAAATTGCAGATATTTAAATTATTGCCGTTACATTATTTGCAGGCGTTTGAAACAGGTCATTTGTTACCACTTGGTGGCATGGAAGAAACCAGCGGGTACAAAGGATACGGCCTCAGCGCTATGGTTGAACTATTTTGTGGTATTCTAGGAGGTAACTTACATATAATTATTTTCATAATTTGACTACAAAATTTAAAAGGCGCTTCACATAAGACAGGTAAATTATAGGTTATAAATAAAGAAACAAACAAACAAACACATTTTCACGGTCTTTATACTTTGCGGTATGTTCAGAGATACCAGTAATAGTGTAAACTTTTTGCCAGTTGTCTATATTAAACAGAACAGGTGGCAGATGTGTTGCTGCACTTTATTGACCTAGATGTGTAATTTTTTTAAAGACGTACATAACACTATTACAGCCGTAAATATCTGTTATTTTTAGAAGTGCCCTCCAAAGCACGAATAGCATTTTTGGCACGAGTAGGAACTGAACCCGGGACCTCCCGGTTTCACGACAACGCTCTACCATAAAAACTTCTTCTTCTTCTTCTTCAACCCGTATTCACCCACTGTTGAGTATAGGTCTCCTCGTATGCACGCCACTCCTGTCTGTTCTGAGCCTTCTGCGTCCAGTTTTTTACCACCACTTTGGCTACATCATCTGCCCATCTCGCTGGCTGTCGTCCCACGTTCCTTCGGCCCTGTCTCGGTCTCCAGTCCACAATCTTTCGACTCCATCTGCCATCGGTTCTGCGACTCACGTGACCCGCCCACCTCCATTTTCTCTGCGAAACAATGCCTGCTATGTCTGGTAATTTTGTACGCCTGCGGATCTCTTTGTTTTTTACTCGGTCTCGCAGTGTAATTCCGAGCATGACGCGCTCCATCCTCCTTTGCGCCACTTGGAGATTCTGGACCAGGTTTCAGGACTACGTTATGCTTTTTAATTTGAATATTTTTGTTTTCTATGCTGTAGTTTTTAGGATTCCGTACCCAAAGGGTGCCAACGGAAACCCTATTACTAAGGCTCCGCTGTCTGTCCGTCCGTATGTAGACATTTGAAATTTTAACAGTGTGTGTATTACTAGGGCCGCTACTAATAATAAAAATAAATATACCTATATATCGTTTCTGATAAAAATAGTACAAATAGCCAGTAATACAAATGGGGCAGAATGGTTACTTTACCTAATTGGTGACGTCATTTTGTAGTCTATCGGCAAAGCTTTGAAAGTTATTATAAAAAAGTACTGAGTAAAACTCAAAAATATTCAATTTCGTTTCTTAAATAGTTTAAATTTTTTAAATAATAATAGAAAAAATATACCTTTGTTTTTACTTCACAAAAGAAAATTGTCTATTTCTACCCTTCTTGGGATAAAAGGCGTGATAGATAGGTAGATAAAAGAAAAACAAGTATTTTTATACTTATAGGTTCTCAATATGGTCATCATATTAGAAGTTGGAGTCTGAATGAAAACGAATCAGAGAACTTGGGACAATGCTTCGTGGCTGTAGATCCTGAATGTTTTGCTCCCGGCTTTGGAGATCGACTGGCGGATTGTTTGCAGCACTGGAGAAATTTGGAACCGGTATGTCAAAAATAGATATTAATTCGCCCGTGGTCTTGATTTCATACAAAAATCCCATAGTTTTCAATTTTTTCCGAAATTTCCAATTTTCCGGGAAACTTTAAATCGGTCCAGCCGTTCTCAAGTGATGCGCTTACCAACGAACAGCATTTAATTTTTATTTATATAAATTCTTTGGATACATATTTTATCAGAGCAGATTTTAAATAAATTAACTTATTACTTAAATATTGATTTTTGTCTTTTATTATTGTATTATTTGACATTTTATCAATTTCATTAATATTTATTTTTTAATTAAATTAACATTTCCATTTCCATTGTTCTAAGATCTTGTTATTTTTCTATGTAAACATCTAGGTAGGTACTTAATCATAAAGCGAAAATTATGTATGTACCTATTTCATGAAAACATTACCTAATATACCAAATTACCTATTCTGTCTTCTGTGTCATATCTAAATATTTGTATACCCAAGAATGGGTTCAGTTTTTGTCATTTAAGATGATAATTGTAAAACAAACAAATAAATGATTTAATTTGATAAATATAAATAAAAAGCGCTGAATATTTCATCAAAATTCGTTCAGACATCGAGAATTAATCATTCATTTAAATAGTTGATTCCAGTTTCGAAAATACAAAATATTGTTTTTCCTCAAATATGTATTTTCCCAGAAATTGACTTCTCGAGCACATAAAGTTATATCACACCTCTAAAAATAGTATCTCTATTTATCAGTGATTTGATGTAGTTCTTACCCTAAAGCGAAAGACTCGCCACCTAAAAACATTATTTTTGTTTATTACTCAGGTTGATCCTGCAATGCCCGTCTTAGCTCCAGGAGACAAAGAAAGTATTCAGGCTAAGGTTACACGAGAAAAAGGATTTATAAGTTATGCTAAAAAGCAAATAGACGCCTGTAATGCATTGGCTATGAAACTAAAAGTTAAGCCTCTGGAATTCATTTAGAAATAAATAGTTATAGACAAAAAAAATAATGATTTTTAGTTTCCTTAAATTTTGCTTCGTGGATTAAGTACGTTGCAATAAATTTAAAATTTGAATGGATTTAAAATATCTAAGGTTGAGGCCAAAAATCAACCTCTCGTGCTTCAGAGGATACAAAACGAAAGCTCCACAAATGGTCTTTGTTTAATAACAATAACTGGCTTATATAAATAATTTAATGATTTTCAATTTACGCCCTTTTATTTCAAGCAGCGTAATGTCACTGCTTCTCTATCACTCCTACTAGAGAGTAGTATTTCTCAATTCATCAGTGATCGCCGAGGCGCCTTGCTAGACGGTTGAGTGTTGCGTGCAGTCCCGAAAAATACTTATACAAAATTATCTATTTATCTTAATTAAATAATATATATGTAAAAGAGGCTTTTCCATCTAAATTTAACTCAACAGAACTAGCCACTCGTTAGGTACAGCCTCACAAATGCCATCGGCTAAACGAGGGATACTAGTCTTCCGGGGTACCCTGGAACCGTAACATGATTTCGGGAGCTGTAAGCAACAGAACATAAATAATTTGACAATCGCATTCGCCACCTATAATTTGAAGCTTTTAAAAATGGTATTTCGTGCTTTATACATAAATTTAGAAAATGTAGACCGTTTTAAAAAAATAAACTTATTTTTGCATTCACATCGCATCCACGACTGGACCATTTGAATACAAAAGTACGTTATACCGTACAAGCGTTGCAGTTAAAGAATAAATTATTATAAGTTTGTAGGTCTTATAGAAATGGCTATACACAACAAACCAACGACTCAAAATGAGAACAACTCCCCAACGCGTGTCGCTGGAAAGTTGTTTACATGCCAATCTATTAAATAGTTTCATTAGCGCGATTCAGGTTTCAGTATTGATTACCGATGAGCCGCCACAGTCTGTTTGAATGTACCTATGAGTTTGACTTCAAAATTTAAAAAGACACTCCTCGCCAAATAAGCAGGCATATCGTCCACTGCCAGCGCTATAAACAAAATTTAATTATTTCTAGATCCTAACTATATTATAAATGCCAAATTTCTTATACGTAGTGCCAAATATATGTTTGTCCTCTTTTCATGTTAAATACATTTTTGATGCTTTCTTTCCTTCCTCTTTCCTGCAATATGTGTGATTTCGTGAAAAGGGACGGAAGTGTGTAACAGGAAGTCGGGGAAACGCGCGCTATTTGATTTGACCAATGAGCGCGCACGGTGGTAGAGTTGGACGTCAGATGGTATTAACGTGTATGGTATCAGTGTATGGTATCAGTGTGTGCGTGTATGTGACGAGCAAGAGAACGAGAAATAGAGAAAGAAAACGCATCAGAGTGTTTTGTATAAAGTGTTAATGTTTTCAAGATATAATGTTAAGGGGCTGATAATCGTCAGCGTCCTTGACGATTTGATGTTTTAAGTCACGCCCTTTTTCCGACCTAGCCTGCGAGAGACTATCATAGTTAGAGAGACCACGCTTTTAGTTGCCGTCTGGCGTCTAATACAAGACAAGAAGTAATTGTCGTCTCACACAGGACTGCATATGATTATTTGTCTCCTAATACCATACATACTGTATGGGATTAGTTGTCGTTTAGTAATCTGTCAAAAAATATTTTATAAGATGTTGCTCCGTATTGACGTTAAAAAGGACAAATCAACAAACAAACAATCACTCTTACACGCTTGATGATAAAATGATGCTTTTTGCCCCGGGTTTGCTCGTGGAAATGTTTGAAATGTGACAAGCGAGATCTAATATTTTATTAAAATTCAACATTATACTAGATTTCGACTAATTTTAGGGTTCTGAATTCGAATTTGATATCGATTTCGCAATTCAATATGACGACATCTGTCAATTTCGTAAAATTCGACATTATACTAAATTTCGACTAATTTTAGGGTTGTGAATTCGAATTTGACATCAATTTCAAAATCGAATATGACGACATCTGTCAATTTCTTTAAATTTGACATTATACTACATTTCGACTAATTTTAGGGTTCTGAATTCGAATTTGAATTTGATATCGATTTTACAATTAAATATAACGACATCTGTAAATTCTTTAAATTCGACATTGTACTAGATCTCGACTAGTTTTAGGGTTCTGAATTCGAATTTGATATCGATTTCAAAATTCAATATCACGACATCTGTCAATTTCTTAAAATTCGACATTATACTAGATTTCGACTAATTTTAGGGTTCTGAATTCGAATTTGATATCGATTTCAAAATTCAATATGACGACATCTGTCAATTTCTTAAAATTCGACATTATACTAGATTTCGACTAATTTTAGGGTTCTGAATTCGAATTTGATATCGATTTCAAAATTCAATATCACGACATCTGTCAATTTCTTAAAATTCGACATTATACTAGATTTCGACTAATTTTAGGGTTCTGAATTCGAATTTGATATCGATTTCAAAATTCAATATGACGACATCTGTCAATTTCCTAAAATTCGACATTATACTAGATTTCGACTAATTTTAGGGTTCTGAATTCGAATTTGATATCGAATTCAAAATTCAATATGACGACATCTGTCAATTTCTTAAAATTCGACATTATACTAGATTTCGACTATTTTTAGGGTTCTGAATTCGAATATGATATCGATTTCACAATTAAATATGACATCTGTCATTTTATTTAAATTCGACATTATACTAGATTTCGACTAGTTTTAGGGTTCTAAATTCGAATTTGATATCGATTTCAAAATTCAATATGACGACATCTGACAACTTCTTAAAATTCGACATTATACTACATTTCGAATAATTTTAGGGTTCTGAATTCGAATTTGAATTTGATATCGAATTCAAAATTAAATATGACGATATCTGTCAATTTCGTAAAATTCGACATTATACTAGATTTCAACTAATTTTAGGGTTCTGAATTCGAATTTGATATCGATTTCACAATTAAATATGACGACATCTGTCTATTTCTTTGAATTCGACGTTATACTAGATTTCGACTAGTTTTAGGGTTCTGAATTCGAATTTGATATCGATTTCACAATTCAATATGACGACATCTGTCAACTTCTTAAAATTTGACGTTAATTTCAAAAGACATCTGTAATTTTTTTAAATTCGACATTATACTAAATTTCGACGAATTTTAAGGTTTTCTTTAACATTCATAACACATTAATATTGCACAAAATAGTGACTTTCTTTATAATAACAATAATTTCCATATAAATATGTGCTGCTCACATCAAAATTCCATAGTGAATGAATATTTTAAATTACCTGCATTTTATTCAAATCGTAAAAATATAAATCAAAACAAAATAAAATTCGCAACGTATGGGATTTAGCAGCGCGGTGCCTCCCACCTAGCCACTTCGGCTTGAACTTATTTAGTCGAAATTTGACATTGCATAGACAAGTTAGTATTCACATTTTTAACCCATAACATAATATTCAAATAGTACTTTAATCTAAACATAAATGATGAACAAAATAAAAATATGTACAAATTTAGAAATTGTTAAAACTTAAATATCGTGAACATGTAGGTTGATTGGAGGGAAAATCTTTGTCAACTGTCGGTCTTGCAATTACATTCAGTCTTGCTGTTGCAATACTATATTTTTATCTCCAATCGGTTCTCTTATTTGAAGCTTTCTGGTGAATCTCGGATCTACATTACCTTAAATTACAATACATTAAATTACATTACATTATTATTATAATATAACCTCAAGGTCAGGAACGTCATCGGTAGATTTAGAAAGAAGGGTAACATTTTCTTTAGTTTCTGCTAGTGGCACATTATTTAACCTGTAATAAAGTTTACAGTTATATGTAAAATTTCAAATTTTTTATAAACATTACACGACAAGTACAGGATGTAAAAGAATAACTCCAAAAACAAGTGTGTTGTAAATCTATTAATTCTCAATTTTATGTATCGTACGAAGAAACTTACTCTGTCAATGAAAAATCTGACGTTTCAGTTGTTTCACACGTAGTATTTTCGTCCAACTGTTGTTTCTTCCTGATATAATAAAAACATGTTTAATCACATACACTATACTTACTGTCTAGAACTCTAAAATTTGTCGAAATCTAGTATAATGTCGAATTTTAAGAAAATGACAGATGTAGATATATTGAATTTTGAAATCGATGTCAAATGCGGATTCAGAACCCTAAAATTAGTCGAAATCTAGTATAATGTTGAATTTTAAGAAATTGACAGATGTCGTCATATTGAATTTTGAAATCGATATCAAATTCGAATTCAGAACCCTAAAATTAGTCGTAATCTAGTATAATGTCAAATTTTAAGAAATTGACAGATGTCGTCATATTGAATTTTGAAATCGATATCAAATTCGAATTCAGAACCCTAAAATTAGTCGAAATCTAGTATAATGTCGAATTTTAAGAAATTGACAGATGTCGTCATATTGAATTTTGAAATCGATATCAAATTCGAATTCAGAACCCTAAAATTAGTCGAAATCTAGTATAATGTCGAATTTTAAGAAATTGACAGATGTCGTGATATTGAATTTTGAAATCGATATCAAATTCGAATTCAGAACCCTAAAATTAGTCGAAATCTAGTATAATGTCGAATTTTAAGAAATTGACAGATGTCGTCATATTGAATTTTGAAATCGATATCAAATTCGAATTCAGAACCCTAAAATTAGTCGAAATCTAGTATAATATCGAATTTTAAGAAATTGACAGATGTCGTCATATTGAATTTTGAAATCGATATCAAATTCGAATTCAGAACCCTAAAATTAGTCGAAATCTAGTATAATGTCGAATTTTAAGAAATTGACAGATGTCGTCATATTGAATTTTGAAATCGATATCAAATTCGAATTCAGAACCCTAAAATTAGTCGAAATCTAGTATAATGTCGAATTTTAAGAAATTGACAGATGTCGTGATATTGAATTTTGAAATCGATATCAAATTCGAATTCAGAACCCTAAAATTAGTCGAAATCTAGTATAATGTCGAATTTTAAGAAATTGACAGATGTCGTCATATTGAATTTTGAAATCGATATCAAATTCGAATTCAGAACCCTAAAATTAGTCGAAATCTAGTATAATGTCGAATTTTAAGAAATTGACAGATGTCGTCATATTGAATTTTGAAATCGATATCAAATTCGAATTCAGAACCCTAAAATTAGTCGTAATCTAGTATAATGTCAAATTTTAAGAAATTGACAGATGTCGTCATATTGAATTTTGAAATCGATATCAAATTCGAATTCAGAACCCTAAAATTAGTCGAAATCTAGTATAATGTCGAATTTTAAGAAATTGACAGATGTCGTCATATTTAATTTTGAAATCGATATCAAATTCGAATTCAGAACCCTAAAATTAGTTGAAATCTAGTATAATGTCGAATTTTAAGAAATTGACAGATGTCGTGATATTGAATTTTGAAATCGATATCAAATTCGAATTCAGAACCCTAAAATTAGTCGAAATCTAGTATAATGTCGAATTTTAAGAAATTGACAGATGTCGTCATATTGAATTTTGAAATCGATATCAAATTCGAATTCAGAACCCTAAAATTAGTCGAAATCTAGTATAATGTCGAATTTTAAGAAATTGACAGATGTCGTGATATTGAATTTTGAAATCGATATCAAATTCGAATTCAGAACCCTAAAATTAGTCGAAATCTAGTATAATGTCGAATTTTAAGAAATTGACAGATGTCGTCATATTGAATTTTGAAATCGATATCAAATTCGAATTCAGAACCCTAAAATTAGTCGAAATCTAGTATAATATCGAATTTTAAGAAATTGACAGATGTCGTCATATTGAATTTTGAAATCGATATCAAATTCGAATTCAGAACCCTAAAATTAGTCGAAATCTAGTATAATGTCGAATTTTAAGAAATTGACAGATGTCGTCATATTGAATTTTGAAATCGATATCAAATTCGAATTCAGAACCCTAAAATTAGTCGAAATCTAGTATAATGTCGAATTTTAAGAAATTGACAGATGTCGTGATATTGAATTTTGAAATCGATATCAAATTCGAATTCAGAACCCTAAAATTAGTCGAAATCTAGTATAATGTCGAATTTTAAGAAATTGACAGATGTCGTCATATTGAATTTTGAAATCGATATCAAATTCGAATTCAGAACCCTAAAATTAGTCGAAATCTAGTATAATGTCGAATTTTAAGAAATTGACAGATGTCGTGATATTGAATTTTGAAATCGATATCAAATTCGAATTCAGAACCCTAAAATTAGTCGAAATCTAGTATAATGTCGAATTAAAAATTTTGGCTGACCAGCGGCGTTGCGGCGTTGTCCAACCATGTAGAAGAGGTTCTATAATTCTACTTCTTTTACTTTTTTCACGTTTTGTGGAACAAGGGATTGACGTGATTTTTTGCACAGAGATAGTTGGAGATATAGATAATGACATAGGCTACTTTATATCACAAAAATTCTTCGGGCTTGTCACTCTTTAAATATTTCCACGGCGAAGCCGGGGCGAATAGCTAGTATATCGTAATTTTATCATCAAGCGTGGATAATAGGTAGGTATTGTAACTTCCTTACTAATATTACAAATGCGAAAGAGTGTTTGTTTGTTTTCTCAAATTAATACGGAGCAACGGTTTGACTCGATTTTTTGCACAGAGATAGTTGGAGATAGATAATGACATGGGCTACTTTATATCCCAAAAATTCTTCGGGCTTGCCACTCTTTAAATATTTCCACGGCGGATCCGGGGCGAATAGCTAGTAGGAGGGTGGTCTATGTAAAACCAATACGTATGTAACATTGTTTATCGTAATTTTATCATCAAGCTTGGATAAAGGGTAGGTATTTTAACTTCCTTATTAGGTAATGTTTCAAATGCAAAAGAGTGTTTATTTGTCCTTTTTTTAATTAATCTACGGATTGACTTGATTTTAATGACATATCCCACAAATCCTTCGGGCTTGTCACTTTTCAAATACTTCCACGCGCGAAGCCGGGGCGAAAAGCTAGTCTATCATAAGTTTTCCATCAAGCGTGCGTGGATAAAATATTACAAACGCGGAAGAGTGTTTGTTTGTCCTTTTTTTTCAAATCAATACGGAGCAACATGGGAGCAACGGATTGACGTGATATTTGCACAGAGATAATGACATGAGCTAATTTATATTTCGGAAGTCCTTGGGGCTGGCACATTTTAAATTTTTCTACGGGGGAAAAGCTAGTATATCATAATTTTATTTGCCTTGCAATGACTTCTGCAATATGTTTCCCGTACGCATTTTCTATGTATACCTACCTACCTACTTTGCTGTTTATTAACTTATTTCCAATACTGGAGTTAATTATTTAATATAATTACGCTCACAAAAAGCAACGCTGACTCCTAGACTAAAGTATACAAATAGCAACTTCCTTATGAAAATATTGCCTAATCGCTACGGTAATGTCATATATTAATAAAGTTTACCATTAATAAATTAAATTTGAGCCAAAAAATACACAAATAATACAAAAACTTGTGAGCGATCGAGTGGCCGCGACCGTCTAGCATCACGATTCAGCCGTCACTGCCGACAAGGCGAGTGTGAATAAAGAAGAGCTAAAGCGTTTCCGCTCAGAGTAGAAATCGTAAGCGCCATTTGACATAATCATTATTTTTTAAATAACTGTACAATTTATTTGAATATATAAATGACAATTATATGGGTAATTGAATATTACAAAAACAAATTAAATGTCATAGTACTAAAATCACTAGTACCGCCGTTTTCTTTTTTTGAAAACTTTCAGAGACCACATTTTGGGATTATTTTCTATCGAGCGAAAATTGTGTAATCGCGTTTTCAGAATGACAATTATATCAATTATATCCTGTAGAATAATATATATTTTTTTCAATCTTGGAAATTGTCTTGTTTTTGCTAAAAGATTCTTTAAATAATCGTATATAGGTGTTATCTGCCCCTTAATGTTGCTTTTACCAAGGTGAGATGTCAGATGACACATCATATGCGACTACTGTAAGGCTCGCTAGTTGTTTTTTTGCACTAAGATCCCGGAAATTGTTCAGGATATTTTTTTTTTCTGTTTATTTAAGAAAACAACAGCGTTCTTCTGTCCATTTAAATTTTCCACGGGCGGAAAGATAGTACATATAATATAATTAGAGTATTTGTTCTATTGTAAAATGTATATGTATTTTTGACATCCTTTTTTAGTCTTTCAAAATAACACTACACAAATGAACAATGGTTGGTGGGTGGTTATTTAGGATGCTAAAAAAATTAGGATGACTAAAATATTATTGTATGCTAATAAATACGAATGTTTCTTTTCTTTTGTGATTTTGACACTAACAACTTTCTGTGAAAAAGGAGGTGGATATAATACAATGAGATTTGGAAACACATCTTCACGGCTTTATACCTTGCGGCGTGGCCAGAGACTGGTAGCTGTCAACATTTTGGAATCAAGAAAAGTGTGTTTACAGTGTCCTCAAAAAACGCAGCGATGTACTTTGTTTAATAATATATAATGATTAATGCAGACATATTCTAGGGATTATAGCTAGTATCAGATCTTAATTTCCATAAACATGCTGCCCTTTTAGTATTGAAACCAGTCAACAGGCTTGTTCAAGGGTATCAGCATATTAACTTTATTAGATGGCCTTCTTCTGGCTAGATGTAAACCTAGACTTTAATTTTTACAAGTGTTTTCAAAGCTTCCCTTCATATCATAAAGTACTAAGATTAGGAATTTGATTTTCTGATATGTGTTAATTGAACATATAATTTAAATTCTGAACAAGCGACACATTTTCCGATAGAAAAAATCAAAGTAGCCTCTGTTTTTACAGGCTTTATAATTTACGCAAAGGCAATACTTGTTTTGGAAACTACGGCTATTTAGAACCCTAAATAATAAAAATATGGCTCAATCCAATTTAAAATAATAACTATCAATTGTGTGGTAAGGAAATGTTGTATAATTAACTCACCTTTCCAGGATTAACTAAGCTTTGCCATATTTTTGAAAAAGTACCTAGTATATCAAGTGTAAATTATTATCAAACATTGTGGAAGTTAAATAAAAAATAGTGGTTTTATTAAGTGAGTGAATTGTAAATGAGAAAGTGTGTTTGTTTGTTCGATTGCCCTTCTTTCACGCCACAACCGAGTAACGGATTGATCTGATTTTTTGTACAATATATAGTTGGAAGGCCGGATAGTGTCAAAAGCTAACGTTTCCTTACTCGTAGGTCATAAGTAGGCAACTTTTTATCCTAGAAATCCTTCGTGATCAATGTTATGTCAAATTTCAAAAACATCCCCAACATTTGATACGGAGAAATCGTGAATAGGCTACATTCTTTTTAGGGTTCCGTATTCAAAGGGTGACAACTGAAACCTTATTACTAAACTCCTATAACAAATGGCCCGCCTAGATCTTATGGCGGCCGGAATGGGAAATTTTCGGTGCGATGACGGATCAATGTGTTGCTGTCTCTCCGTGCGTCCGTCTGTCTGTTGCAGGGCTGTAGAGCAGATATTTTTTGAACCGTAATAGGTATGGCCGCTATAATAACAAATAATAAAAATAAAACGAAGTTAAAAATTAAACATATGAACGTGTTTTGTTCGGCGTTTTTTGCTCGATTTCTCGAGAGATTATGAATATTATGAGAATGTGGAGATTTGGTCTTCCAAATTGTATGGTTTTTATATTTTTATTTCAAAGATTAAGGTATTTTAAGAAACTTACTTGATATTTGTGTTTTCTATGCAGTAGTTTTTTTATAATAAATTTTCAATTATTTTTTTAAAAGGCAATCTCACGTTAGTTTTTACATGACATACCGAATTATGTTTTTATGTAATCTAACTTAAAAATAAATAAATATGTATCTAAGAATAAATATAAGTAATATATCACCAAAAAATGACGGAAGTCCCTGTATATTTAAATTAAATTCATAAATATGTAAAATTGTACGTTTGTGCGTAAATGATTCCCTGACGTAACTTTAACGTAACACTCACAATAATTCTTGTTCACATGAAACTAGTTATACGACCCGGAAATTTTTGGTAACAATTAACTATTTTGTATCCGTGATATACTTCTTATAGTTGTTGACGAAACTAGGAAGGATGTAAATTTTTCTGTTAACTGAGTTGTCTTTGCATAATAGAAGTTATTGTTCAATTCTGAAAGCGACATACTCTGAGGTGGCCACACATTCGTCCAATCCCCGGCGCATTGCCGTACGGTCCATCGAAAACGACCACAGACTCGTCCAATTCTTGTAACGAACGGTCCTAGGTGGATATCCGGCGGCGGGAATGTGAAATTTTCGGTGCCATGCCGGACCAATGTGTGGCTATATCACAGTCTGCGGCTATTTGTCTTATTAATCACAGACTAATCACAACTATCACCGCGCGGGCTTGATTAAATCGAATTCCCCATCATGGAAAGCGTGCGTTGGTCGCCATGACATGACGTCGAATCTAAATATATATTTGATGTAAAACAATATTAAATAATATATATCTACATACAAAGTTTAAATATAATAAAAATTAAACACGGGGAACCCCATGAGTGGCTCTCTAATCATGAATATGTAGGATACATACTCATAAGTAGAAAACTTTCTCGAAATCACTGTCCTGCGGTAAAGTGCCAAGAAGGCTAGCAGCGTTTCCTCGCTGTATAGCTATGCTAATAAGTTGTCCAAGGTATGCTCCAGCCCTCTTGTCACCTGAAATGTCGATTAGACGAAATGATAGTTCCTTATATAATTTCTTCGCTCCGAGGCCCCACGGACCCATGGTTTCAACCCCAAACGGTGCAAATAAGTAATCTTGTGCAAGGTTTGCGTACTTACGCCGTTTGAGGTTTTCAGCTGTTGTTGCTGCTGCACCAGCATTATTAGACGTAGCCTGGACGTGAGAAGCCGCCAATGTATCGACACAGGTAGCGTCCCACACTAACGATCTTCCCTGCGTCCAGGGCACGAGTGTCATACCGTCGGGCCTCTTTCCATCATCACGTGCTATACCAGGCGGCTCTAATATAGCTGGCACGTGGACAGTGGCAAGGGCCCTACGGATGACATTTTATAATATTATACTTACATATAAGTCAGTTGACAAAATTAATACATTTGTAATAAATATACATTACAGGCATACATGTACCTACTACAGGTAGGAATGTGTATATAAATAGCAGTAATTACCTTGATCCAAACATTATAAAGGCAGGTGCCGGTGACTAACACAGCTGTACTGTACAATATATTTATTATAAATAAAAATTAAATGCTGTCTGGTAAGCCCATCACTTGAGAACCGTTGGGCCGATTTCACTATTCTTTTATAAATTCAATTTTTATCAAATTCAAAGATAATTTATTTCTTAGGTATTCAAGATACACTTGAAATCGTCAATTTTATACACTTCTCTCTACAAACCCAATTAAAGAATTTAAAAATACAATAAATACAAATCAAATGTCAAATAAAATTAATATTGATATAGGTTCGTATCTAATAGTCTGAATAAGATTTTTAGGGTAAGAAAAATTAGAAAGGTTGCCCGGTAAATAGGAAAATTCGGGAAAAACTAAAAGCTATTTTTCTTTGTGATTTTTTCAACCCATAGGGGATGGCCAAGCCCGGGTGGAAAGCTAGTAATGTTGCTTATTACCAAAGTGAGATATGTCAGATGTTAACATTATATGCGACTACTGTAAGGCTCGCTTGTTTTTTTATTCATTATTGTTCTTTACAATTAATCTTTACCTATTTCGTATCGATTGTAATAAAGTCCTTAAACAATTTTATCTACTCTTATTTCGTAAAATTTCTATTACAAAATCGAATTATACTTCATAATGGTATGTTTTACATACACGCTACTCTAATATGTCAAACTTCGATACTATAATGTATTCTAGTACCGAAGTTTTCATACAAAAACGATATCGTAATGTTGTTTTTTTTTAAATGCAGAAAGGGCAAAGTATATGTGTTATGCAGCCACATTAAACTCTATGAAAATATCGACACTTCTATGTGGGGGTCACTTGACAGTTAACGCGCATGCGCAGAAAGTACTGAAAGTAGGTAACCGCGATTTGCCGCCAATTTGTCGATTAAGAAAAATATCTTGGTTCAATTTGTTTTGAACTATTGCATGGGATTTGATAAAGTAGTGTGTGAACGGGCACATAAATTGGAATTAAAACACTCGTGGATGCTATTAAAAAATTCGGCTGCGGCTCATTTTTTTAAATTCCACTTGTGTTTTAATTACCCCTATTATGATACCGTATCATAAACTACTATTAGCTCCGACTGTACACATCTTTGTAACTGTGTTAATGTGTTTTAACTTCTAATAATATTTTCTACTATACAGTTGATCGACATTAACTTTATGCATTGATTAGCATAATTTAGTATCTAGCTAGGTATATACATTATAATGAATTAGTAAGAATGAATAAGGCAATGCTAAAAATATGTAGGATGTAGGTATTTATTTTGTCAATTTAATAAAATAATTTCACAAGAGCGAGTCGAACTCGCGTGGAGAGGGTTCCGTTCCATTTTGTTCCGTGAGTACTTTATGACAGGATTGTCGTTTAGGTTTTCATCTAACCAATGTGTATTCTATTTAAAAAAAATTGACTCAGTTTTGGAGATAAGGAGGAGGGACGCTGAATTTTCGTATATTTTATTTAATATAATTTAAGCTATGCATTTTTAAATTATAAAAAATATATATTTATATTTCCTATCCATCCTTTTCATTTGATATGACTCATGATGAATTTTTTGTTTTAACTTTTTAATTTCTCGCCTAAAATTTACCCTTAAAATCGAAATCAAGCATCATCAAACTCTGCATCAAACAACTTTTTTAGTTCAGTAAATTCGGAAAAAATATGCTGTGACAGACGGACAGACAGACATACACTGAGTGATCCTATAAATAAGGGATTCCGTTTTTTCGGAACCCTAAAAACAGTTATGTATGTATGTGTATACTTATTACTGTAAACATAAATGTTATGCTATAACAGTATTTTCGACTATTTAGGTTTAAAAACCTCAAGTTATCAATAATTTTGCAATTTCGATGTATTCTAGTTTACTTACTAGTTCAGTACACCCGCAACTGCCTCAATGAAAAGGCGTTCGTATGTGAAATTAAAAAAAACATACGTAAAACTGTGCAATAGGTAAGTAAGTTATTTTATTATCAAATATCTTTTATAAATCGATTGTTTACGGTTCATAATTAAATCCGTAAATAATTTACTAAATTTGTAATATGTTATATATACAAATAAACTTATAAATAAAAAAAACTTCAAGATCGCTGCCTTGCCACTTAGCAATACTTATCCTTTGGGCCAAATATGAGCCAGCTCTTTGGTCGTGGGACACCTCTACCAATCTTTTGGCTATTTCTTTGTAGAGGTGTCGTGTGTTAGGTCCCCACGGACCCAGTGTTTCCACCCCAAACGCAACAAATATGTATTCTTCAGGAAGAGATGCGTATTTGCGACGTTTGGCAGTTTCGGCTCTACAAGCGGCAGCACCAGCCTCAATAGATGTGCATTGTGCATGGAAGGAAATAATTGATTTATTTTATTGTTTGTATTAAGCAGGTATCGAATTAATTTCCCCTTTTTGTGTACACGCGTAAAGAAGTGAAACTATGGCTTTAATTTGTATGGGATAAACTATTACATTACCAGTAAATAAACTCACTGTAATTTTGCATATAGTTACTTTTTCAATATATTTAAGTGAAATAGCCGGTTTTTTAAATATTTTTTGTTAATGGGAACGCCATCTGTATTTTTTATACATGACCACCTTACTTACGTTTACGCGTAACTATTTTTTTTATCTATTCCGCCTAACGAAGTGACTGTGAATTCGTCAAAAATTAACAAAAAATTGGAACGTAAAGATTAACAAAAAGTGAAATATTTAGTAAAATTAGTATTTGTATAAAAAATATATTTGAATCCAGGAATATGGGACGCTTCGTCCTTCCTGCATATCCCTATGGTAGACTGGAAAAAAGTTTTTAAAATATAAAAATAAGGGATAATGTACCTAATGCTATTAGTTAAATAATTGTCAGAATCGGATCAGTAGTTTCAGAAATCCTCTTTATAATATTTGTATAGATTGGAGACCGTTCCTATATGAAAGACAATCCTAACTATCGTCAATATTATTATCAATTTTCGTTAGGTGCATTATGTTAATGATTGTAATGCCACTGTTGTAATTTGTAAGTCAATTACAACCAAACTAGTTATTTAGTGTTCCAATAAAAAATAATAAAACGTTTTGATTTCATTATAAATTGCTAAATTAATTATACTTTCATATCAATTCTGCTAAGGTACTTAAACAACTAGGTACTAGACAACTGTAGGTATAGTAATACTAAAGGGTCCCCCATGGATAGACTGCCCGTCACGTCTTGCAATCAGCTTCGACAGCAAGGCTACCTAGCTCATATTGAAACGTAACTTTGACTTGCGAGCAACTTGAATACAACTGGGATAGGTGTTTGCAATGTGGAAGAAGACTGCTTCTTTTTGCCACTAGAGGCGCTGATATACCTTGGCCCAAAAAAACTGTCAAATCACATAGTTTTTATATTGAATTCTACTAATAATATTCCTAAATACCTCGTTGTGTTGTAATTTGATGCAATAATAATGTAAATCATTCTTTCTGAAGGATGAGAAAATTATTGGAAAATGCTACTACAATTCGTAACTTTAAAGCTACCGACAATTCTAATTTCTAAGGCGGAAAATCTATCTTCAGTATCATGTTTTTGGGGAATCCCGAAGTTAAAATTCCGATCAAACGATTTGAGTCTGTAAAATATGCACATTAATAATATGTATATTATAGGTTTTGTTTATAGGATATCGAACAATGAAAATAAGCTAAAATTTAATTTCTAGATTATTGTGCTTATCAATTACAATAAAACAATTAATATTTTGTACAAATTATGCTATATTTCACCAAAAAAAAAACAGTCATGACCAGGCCTTCTATTTTCGGCCTTTTAAAGACACTCCTCGAGTTTTCCCAACTCATTTTTAACATTTTCAACAATCCATGTAGAGTGCACAACGTGATATCTTTAAAATAAACGGCAATTACAAAACAAGCTACAACTGACAGATCTTTGTTATGAGCCATGTACAAGCAGCGACATCTGTAAATAGCTTTGCGTTTTCTTCTCCATTTGCGACCGGTTGCTCTAGCGACCTAAATGCAGTCCAGCAACTGGTTGTTACCTAGTTAAATTTGCGGGTGTTTGACATTTTGTTTGAACTATTTATAGCAACAGGTACCTACTTACCTACCTAGATCAAGTTAACGTGTTAAATTAAATACAAGCGATCTTATTTTTTGTTCAAAGTCTGTGTCCGGTCAAATGAAATGTCTACAAAAAGTAACAGGTGTAATTTAAAAAATTAGATGCTTGTTAGCTTGTTAGGTAAGGTAGTCCATATTTAATTTTAATTAAAAGAAGTGTGACGATACTATGTTTAGATAAAATTTCCTAAAACACGCCAACTTTTGTCTGTTTGTACGTAGATACACATTTAACTAAAAAACTACAACCTTATTATAATAATTATGCTAAGTTAAAGTGATTATATACTCTTTGTTGCCTAAGAAAACTCTTCAAAGTAAGGCTAAAAATAGTACACTAAAGTAATGTAGGTACCCGGTTCTTGTATTTCTTGATAATAAGATAAAATAAGAAAAAAATAATGTTTTCTCTTCACAGTGTTACGGTGCCAGGGTATCCAGCGGAAGACCAAGTCTCCCTCTTTTACCGATGGTATTTGTGAGGTTATACATAACGGGTGGTCAGTTCTGTTGAGGCATTTTAGATGAAAAGCCTCTAAGTGTGGTTTGAAGTGGTTTAAATTGAAGAGTTTTAATATATTTTATTTTTACTTAAAATATTGGTTTTTATTGTTATGAACCACTTGAAACAATTGGGTCCCGGCTTCGCCCGTGGATATTTTTGAAATGTGACATGTCACTCTCATGACGTAACTATCACGGTTGGACTTTCTTCAGAGCTGAAGGAGGTATTCTACCTTTGATTCCTTCATCCCTTTTTTTTGTTTTAAGGTATTTAAGTTTTTTTTAGATTCAATTTATGTAAATATAGGAATTAAAAGTAAAAAAAAATATAATTAATTAATAGTTTATAAAAAAACTAAAAATCACGCTTTTGTCAGTAACGTACATTTGCGCAATTAAATGAGCCCAAACTCGATGGGGTTACGTCGTTTCGTTACAGAGTTCAACTATAGGTACACAAACACATCCTGGCTCCATCATAAGATCAGATAGATGGTACCCAATTATTGTATTGTCATCCGAATTACATACACTTGCCATTAAGAAGTTGGTTAGGTATATTCGACTTCCAAGATTTGTTTACATACATAGTTACTGGTGAAAGTAATATAAAGCTTGAAGAAAATCACGTCGTTACATTGCTCTGTTGTGGCGTGAAAGAAGGACAAACAAACAAACAAACAAACAAACAAACAATCAAATAAACACACACACACACACACACTTTCGCATATATATTATTAGTTAGGATATTTTCCGCATTTTATCAAATGATCTGAGTGCTATTTTAATGAAACGTGTTTGCAATGAATTCATTACTATATATATTTACATTTGGTATAAATTAATAATTAAATAAAATTATACGTTTTTACATGTTGATTTATTAGTAGCAAGTCAATTTCATAAAAATCTACTATACTAAAAATAAAGGAGTTTGTTTGTTTGAACGCGCTAATCTCTGCAGCAACCGGTCGAATTTTTGCATTTGATAACCCAATTCTTGAGGAAGGTTATATAATTAAAAGCTACGGTCTAACAACCGCAGTGCACAGCTAGTCGTTAAATAAAATTAACGTTTGTCAGACCACGCATGGCCAATGGCCATATCATTGTTTTTAGACTGTTCGTAAAGGATTTTTTATAAGAATGTAAAATAAATTTACAACTTTTTCATGTAGGTACTAAATTTTTGCTTTAAATCTTATATGAATTTCACAATATAGCGGATTTTAGTTGGCCACGTCATGAAATTCGTCCAATTCCCGGCGCGTCGCCGTACGGTCCACCGAAACAAACCACAGACTCGTCCAATTCTTGTAACGAACGGTCCGCCTAGATCATCCGGCGGCCGGAATGGGAAAATTTCGGTGCGATGCCTGACATTGGCGTGGCCTACTTTACGGTCGGTCTACGACATAGACATAACACTGAAGCTGACGTGTAATTTTTCAAACTTGTTTAGCAAAAATTAGGATAATATTCGAAGACGTGAGTCAATGAAGGAAATTAGAAATGTTGTGTGTTAATAATTATAGATAATTCATTATGTACCGACCACGTGTACCTCATTCGTTTGCCTTTTTTAGTCATAAGCGCTTCTTAAATGGCGGCATCAAAGACATTTAATATAGGGCGGCATTCAATTGAATGGCCAAAGGATGCTTAGCCAAATCGTCGCAGCCTCTTGGTTGTTTGTCGTATTCGTATTATTTAGACTAAAAATTTTGTTTAAAACTAGTGTCCCGCTCATTATTTGCAGGTAAATCCATTATGTGTTTCTTTTTCTTTAATTATACTGTCTATTTTAATTCAAAACAAAGCACTTTACATAAAACAACACACACAAATAATTAATTTCGTTAGCGCTATAGTGGCAATATAAGGAACTACATTTTAAATGACTGTTTCTAAAGAGCTAGCTTTCAACCAGCCTGCACATTAAACGTTAAGATATCATAAATAATTTAACGAACGGCCTAGCCATTCAATTGAATGCTGCCATTTAATGAAGTGCCTAGCCATCCAATTGAGTGGCTGTTTTAACTATTTGGCGGCGACATCTATACTACCTACGGTGACATGCAGGAAGTATATCTGGCTTTCAGAAATTGAGAGTTAGAGATCACTGTCAAAAGTCCTAGCTGTCATGTTAAATTTAATAAAAATATTTCTTCTACTCTACATGTAGTGAATGAACACTGCTTTATTGATTCAAATTCGCAACTTGCGCTAATGTTGGGGTGGTTGGACGCTGTACTAAGCACTTTGAACAGGAAAATAGAGGAAA
The DNA here is from genome assembly GCA_963924495.1 of Nemapogon koenigi. Taxonomy (NCBI): domain Eukaryota; kingdom Metazoa; phylum Arthropoda; class Insecta; order Lepidoptera; family Tineidae; genus Nemapogon; species Nemapogon koenigi. The sequence goes on from OZ004646.1 coordinate 8,957,478, forward strand.
GCTTCCTCCTAAATAAGCTATGATGTTTATGATTGCCCAACAGATGGCGTTTGAAGACTTATAAATCCCACTTGTGTTTGTATTGCTCCTAGATTTAGATATAAGATATTCTCGCAAAATGTTAAAATTGCATAATGACCACGTAGTTATTTTTTTTGTCGTGAATGCGTCTAGAACTACGGTTTCTTTTACCGGCTCTGGAAGTTCACGCCGCAGAAGTATTGTAATGTAACCGTATGCGAAACCGGTTGAAATTCTATTACTGGTATAATAGAGTTACAACCATCAAAAGCTGACCGGATGAAACTTGGAGGGTTATTAGTTCATCTATCATCACGCCTTTTAGTGGGGTCCTATTGACATGAACCTTTCAAAATGTGATTATAGGAAGCCGCTTGGCACAGTTGTTCCTAGAATCAAACTGAGCAGATTTAGCCCGGTAGGCCATACCCCCCCCCCCTCTGGTGGGATTTTGGGGGGGGGGGGGTCAAACATTCCACCCGCAACATTCATAACTTAGTCAGTTTACCGAGTTTGGTATTTTTATTTGTTTCTTCGCCTATAGTTTTAAAAGTTTTACGATATGTATAAATTAAAAAATATAATTTAGTAGCCCAATTCTTCTAGATTATATAAATGTAAAGTTTATTAGGATTATTCAAGAAAAAGTATATTTAAAAAAAAAATAAACTTCAATACCTTCATGGAATAATTTTAGAAATTAAACCTAATAAAATTAAAAAGTATAGGTACATAGAAAAATTACAAGTGCATATATATATATACAAGCATCTCTCAGTGGAAACACTGGGACCAACACGATATAGGTAGCTAAAAAATATTGAGGTGTCCAAAAGATCAGCAGCTATCCAACGTGGCAACGCATCCAGCCTTATGGCCACTCTCCCAGAAGATCTCTTCTGGAAGAAATATTTTATTTATAGTCCTTTTTTTTTGGATTAGGATATTAGTAAAACTTTCTGGGATATTTTATTCGTAAATATCAACTATTTATAACCGCATAGGAGAGTCAATAATAGAACCCCCACTATTTTATCCCAAGTGGAGTAGGCAGTGACTTAAGTAGTTAATTTATGGCTTCCTTTTATCCCGGAAAAATCTCGTGAATTTTTGCTAATTCCCATCCCGTTGTTACTGAATGTTTTGGTTTAAGGAGCATTTCTCTATCCCTAATAGTTTGGGTAGACCTCTAATAGTCCATTATTATTTCATCAAAATTAGTTCAGTGGTTTAGCCGTGAACACGTAACAGACAGAGTTGATTTCGTATTATAATCTTCTTCTATGCACTCGCGCACTAACCATTATCTATAAAAACGGCAAAAAAAAAATCACGTTTGTTGTATGGGAGCCCCCCTTAAATATTTGTTTTATTTTAATTTAATTATTTATTTTTAAAGTGAATATATAACTAAATATTCTGTGAATATTTCAAGCGTCTACCTGTTGCCGTTATCAATATCGAGCAAAAACCAAGTTTGTTGTATGGGAGCCCCCTTAAATATTTATTTTATTCTGTTTTTTAGTATGTGTTGTTCTAGTAGCAACAGAAATACATTATCTGTGAAAATTTCAACTGTCTAACTATAACGGTTCATGAGATACAGCCTGGTGACAGACGGACAGAGTAATATGGTTTCCGTTTTTACCCTTTGGGTACGGAACCCTAAAAATGAATCGCTAAGCGTAAAAGTTTAGAACCGATTTGGCTGATTTTTTTGTTGTGTTCGTTTTTTTTAGGAAAAGGTTCTTATGGAAAGAAAAATTGGAAAATGCCCCGGAAAATTGGAAAATTCGGGCTCCACGGGCGATGTTGATGAATTATTTTGTGTGGAGTCTCTGGATGGTTTAGAATCAAAGCTAATTGGTAGGTGGCGCTGTAATCGCCATTCGAAATTCTAGGAATTATTTTTTTCCTTTCATTTTATATCCTCGGGCAAAGCCGAAGGCGGAATAAAAGTACACCTAGGTCGTTTTCTGCCAGCATTTCCTTTCACTTCTACAATATAAAAAATGTTTTTTAAGTCAATATTTCATCCTTCATTCTTTTAACTTTCCCCGTAAACTACTTTTCTTCATTTTAGTCACAATATCATCTTTTATGCACGAATAGAATGCTACGATATCCTTGAGTGACCATATTTTATTTTGTTCGAAAATATCCACGGGTAAAGCCGAGCAATTTTCCGTTCAGATAAATGTTTTCGATAATCTGTGCCTAGTAAAAAAACTCGCCTAATATGGAAAATTCATATTTTATCAAACATTTATTTTAATTGTTTCATCACATTTGTGTATTGAAAAACATTACGGCTTCGCCTCGTCTCGGGTTTACACTCGAGTTGCTAAATAAAAGGATAAGCCGAAATGTTTACGGAAAAAAAGTTACAGGTATATGTGGGTGTTTCCTGGCTCCCAAACTAGGATTCCTTGTACTATGGGTAGCCAGGTTTCTTCCATTTTCACTTTTATGTTTATAAAAAAGTATACAGTCATATTTACAAATTTCCAATATTTTGAAAATATGATACTTTTTTTTTTCTTTCTTCACGGGTTGCCTTACAGCTCCCGAAACCGTGTTACGGTTCCAGGGTACCCAGCGGAAGACCTAGTCTCCCTCGTTTAAGCGATGGTATTTGTGAGGCTATATCTAACGAGTGGCTAGTTCTGTTGAGATATATTTAGATGGAAAAGCCTCTAAGTGTGGTTTGTCGGATTATGTACAGAAGTTTTTAATTAAAAAACCCTTTGGTACATGGCCGGGATCCGGGATCGAACTCGGGTCTACCAGACGTCTTAACCACTCGGCCACCGACGCACTAATAAATATGATACCTACTTCTTCAAAACTTGAAAAAATGATTCAGAGAACTCCGAAAGAAAAGTTCTCGACTTTTTGGACGATCAATAAGATTTTTTCGTAAATACAAATTGTCATTTATTGAATTGGACCATTTTCTATAAATAAATAAAAAATGGCGCTCGGGGATTTTTCTATACAAACATCTACACACAATTAGTCAGAGAATTAGAAAGTTTGTATTGAGCTTTCTCTGAGGGAGTTAATAATCTCTTCAATATTAGGTAAGCGGCAAGGATGTAATATAAATTACATAATTTTAGCAGATATTGATTCTTAGAAAGTGTTTGTTTTATAATAACATTAGCTACCTACTCTAGATTTACACTCTCTTTTTCATCGCCATTGCAAGTAAAATTCGAGCTAAAAAGTTAAACGCAGTGTTTCAGAGAGCAAGTAAAATTGATGACTACATCTATTCTATACATCTACATCTAATAAAGCTAAATAGTTTGTTTGTTTGAACGCGCTAATCTCTGGAACTACCAGTCAGATTTGAAAAAAATGCATTTGCGAGCCAACGGAGTTGAGCAGTAACCATAAACGCGGATGCAACCGCAAGGCACAGCTAGTAATAACTTATTTCACGCCAGAACGTAGCAACGGATCGACGTGCACAGAGATAGTTGGAGTCGGAAAGTGACATGCTAGTACTTCTATTATAGGACAGACTTGCCACTGTTCTGTTTAAAATGGGCAACTAACTAAATGTGGACATTGACCGCCTGGGTGTTTTGTTTTGTTTAAAAATCAAAGGGGGGAGTACGCCTAGTACTCGCCCCTGTACTGGCCACTGTATTTTTCTGTCGTTTTATTGTCGCATGGGATTTTACGTTATATGATGATTATGTTAAAATACAAACATAATAATTATAATTAATGATTGGAAACACTAAGTTTGACGCCCTAGATCGCCTTTCCCGTTTAAAACATCACAATTAACTATTTTCCTAGAGCTCTGTGTCGCGACACAAAACGATACCAACGAAATCTAAGGTAACTTATTTCTGCGCACCTGGTCAGTATAACTGGTCAAAGGGAAAAAAATTGGCGAAAGGGGGAGCCCGTCTATGGCCCCTCCATAGGTTTAGTACTCTATGTATATTCTACATTTATTCTACTATTCGTTTAGTTGTACATTGTCTAAGCTCCCTGGATTGTAGACAGTCAGACAGACAGGACAGACTTCATTTTATACTACCATGTCGTCAAGGATATAACGCTTGTATAAATACCTAATTATTAATAATACAGATTTATCGTGAACCTAGATCCACTATTAGGTCAAGTGATGAGCAGATAATTAATTAAATTGCAGATTCTTTCTGCCAATCGGTCACGCGATTATCTGAGATGCAACGTGTTCGAATAACTAACGTATTTTTTATATGAATTTTGTCATATTTCTACTTATAATGTAGCTAGCGACTCCGCCCCCGGCTTCGCACGGGTATAATATGGGTTTATAACAATTTGAATACCTACATGAATACGCTTATAACTATAGGCGTCGGGATGGTTCATTGAGCGGTGGTCGTTAGATGCGCAGAACACTATTTTTGGGTCTGCTTGACGGTATGAGGTATTAATTTTAATTTTACCAGCAGTAAAAAGCAATCGTAAAAACAAACACCAATAAATCAATTATAATAAATATACAAGTTATATTGTACTCGAATAACATATGCGCAAACATTCCCCCACTTTTTCGTCGAGCGCTCAAGAACCGTCCCGGTACCTATACTTAAGGACCCGTGGCTCTCAGTCATCTTGTATCAGTCAAAAATATGGCAAATCTAAGTTAATCCTGGAAACGTGAGTATATTTATACAACATTTCCTCACCACACAATTATAGTTATTATTATTACGCAAAGGCACTGCTCGTATATCGAAAACTATGGCTCTTTAGAACCCTGAATAATAAAAATATGGCTCAATCCAATTTCAAATAATAACTATCATTGTGTGGTGAGGAAATGTTGTATAAATAAACTCACGTTTCCAGGATTAACTTAGATTTGCCATATTTTTGACAGTAATAAGATGACCTTGACCACCGCCCCTTAACTATTAGAGAGAGATAGATATATATGTTACCGCGGTATTTTTTGCATTAAATGGATTAGACAGCATACGCTATGAAAAGTCCTTGGGGCCAACTGTTTCCCGACTTGATTCACATGATATCTTTGCGGTGAATCAACCTATCTAATACTGAAAATAGCAACAAAATCCGTTCCGTAGTTTTTGTGTGAAAAGGGCACAGACAGACGCAACAGACGACTTTTTTATAATAGGAAGTGATTCTGTGATACAACTTTGTTATTAATTTATCAGCTTTGACACCATCTCAATGTAAAAGAGTACCAAACAATAGTTTGGCAGTTGATGAATCATATGTCGTGTTAGATATATAAAAAAACCTCTTAGTACAGTTAATATGTGTGTAGGCGTGTTTGAATGTCTGTACCTACACTTAAATATGTAACTACAAACCTGTTTCATTGAGAGCAATCACCTCTTTAATATGGAAAATTTTATATCTGAAGCAAATTGTTTTGTGTACCATCTTAATTTTTTTTTCTAATATAATTTTCCTTCACGTTTGAATGGGCAATTACAAGTTAAAAATTACAATTAGAGGACCTTAGCATTTTTTTCTCTATAAGTATGCAATGGCGCAAATCTGCAAGTTCCAAGCCAATAATAATAGAAAAATTTAAAATAAGCAAATGTAAGAAGTGGGAGGATGGATGCTGAATTTTCCATAATTCCGCAGTTTTCTTAGAATTTTCTTAGAACAAATCAATTAATTTTATAACCGTAATTAAATTGATAAAAAATCCCTTTTCTATGTCACCTTAATGACAAAACGTAGGTTAATGTATTTTTAATTTGATTTTAAATAAATTTAAAATAGGCCCAAGCAAGATCAACTCAACAAGGAATTAGATATTACTTAGTTCATGTCATATGAGTTGACTTGACACCATGCCATATGATACCATAGAGATACCATACTTAAAGCGGTATCGAATAGTAATTTTGATTTTTTATTTAATCAAGATAATAATAGGTACCTTTGGTGGCTTGGTTTCCCAACCTTTATTCTCAATTTAGCGTCAGTTACGGTGATGGAAACAAACAGACAGACATTGGATTATTATGTTAATAAACTAAACTAGGTACATAATAGTTTTTAAACCATATTTTTTCTAAAAGAAATTGTTCTTTGAAAAAAGCAGATATCGACTTGATCACTCTCGATTTGTTTAGTACCTACAGTTTTAGTTCAAACTTAGAAAAATGAGTATATTAGCTTCAAAACTACATTAAAACTTTTTCCTTGATCATACATTCTTTTAAGCTTCAGTACTACAAATCTTAAAATGCAAGGTGGCTCGATTCAGATGTCCGGGATGTTATTAAAAAAACTAGAGTAAGTAGTCAAAATTCAAAACCATGTGAATATAAAAACAAGGTCATGGGATCACTATCGTGATGGGACACGATTATGGCGTGGACATAAAAAATCGTAACGAATTTCATTTCTTACTTTACTTGTAAATTGTATGTAATTTTCACGCACGCACGCAGTTAAACTAGTTAAGAGTAATTAACTAAATTTTATTTCACATTTAATTTAATAATTTCTTATAAAAACAAATCACACTATAAATCATTTTGTAAAACGATTAAAATGTTTTTAGCTATTTAAGTGGAAGCAAGCAGAAGTTTTCCTTATTATTATCTATTTGGTATATTTTATTCCTGATGATTGCGTTTCTCATTAAGAATCCAATAAAGCAATAAATAAAATTTTGATTCTAAGCTATACAATTGAATAAAACTTAAAGATAAAAAAATTGTCCCAAATCGCTGTCAGCGGGTAATGTGCCCAGAACGCTGGCTGCATTGCCACGCTGGATGGCAATGCAAATTCGATGGGCGAAGTATTGGCCAGCCCTCTGGTCACCAGTCATAAATAAAACAGATTTTAAAGTTCAAAGTTCCCCATCGCAATATGTTATCGTTATGAAATGAATATATTTCCACACAGATGAAACCGCTAACATACTTGTCTTAGTATTTAAACATAAAAACACGAAGTTCATTATAAAATTCTACATTATTATAATTATGCGCCTTGACTTCATTAATTCTTAGTACCTACAGTTTTAGAAAACATAAAAAAGTTAAATAATTTCTTATTAAAATAGCTAAACACTAATTACTCAACACAATTACAACGTCTAATTTCTCACGGGATTAATGTATACAATACAGACATGCTAGTCTGCAGGATGATGTTTTTATCTGAATATCTACGTCATTTTTTAATTTATACGTTGTTTGGTCTAATGATTGTAAAACTCACTCACCACCTCAGCAGAAAAATACTCCTTTCATCGCAAGTCGTCCAACACTTTCAATACCTTTGCATTTTTCCATCACGTTCCAGAATCAAAAAAAAAAAAAAAAACACGTTTGTTATATGTTCCTAGGCATATTATGAATTTAATGCCTTCAAAATTACTTACCTATCATGCACTACATTCTAGTACTAGAGACAGAGAATAATCACCCGCCATTGTTCTGAACAAGTACAAAGAAAATTATAACCAAAGCTCTTGTATTATGTAGTTTCGTAATAATACATACAAAAATAACCTTACCTTGGTTTACTTATGTACTTATTCTTTTCTAACCTAGCGGAAATGATGCCTATATGTAACTAGGAATTTCTGGATTCGATTCCAACCTTTGTTTCTTTGATTGAGTCTGATAAACAGACATTTTTTCAGCTTGTGCGTTAGATTCACTGAACTCTATATCTCATTGCAGTGGTATGATTAGGCCAATTTGAATAGCGTTTTTAAAGATTGAGGTTCAAGCTCTATACTTAGGTATAGAGGTACTTTTTATTAGATATTTGTAAGATAAATACAATTAAATATTAGTAATTAATTACGGAAGCTCGAAGACACGATGGGAGATGGACATCAAGGGTTACTGAGTGGAGACCTAGAATGCGACACAGAAGTGTCGGCAGCCCACTAGCGAGATGGACTGATGACACCATGAAAAGAAAGGGTAGAGCGTGGAGGATAGGGAGAAGTGGCCCAATGTTGAGAAGTGGATGGGTACAGGCTGAAGAAGAAGAAGAAACAAATAATAGAGGTGTCTCACGACCAAAACCAGTTCAATGAATAAGCATATTCATCCAACTTAGCAACGCAGCCATTGCAGCCTAAAACCCACCACAGACTCGGTGTATATCTCAAAGATTGACCAGGCCACACTCATTGAATAAAAAAACTGGTCAAGTGCGAGTCGGACTCGGGCACGAAGGGTTCCGTACCATTATCTATAAATATTTATTTTAAAAGTGAATAATATAACTCACTCAATATTCTGTAAATATTTCAATTGCCGTTATCAATATCGAGCAAAATCGAGCAAAAAAATCACGTTTGTTGTATGGGAGCCCCCCTTAAATATATATTTTATTCTGTTTTTTAGTATTTGTTGTTATAGTGGCATCAGAAATACATCAACTGTGAAAATTTCAACTGTCTAGTTCATGAGATACAGCCTGGTGACAGACGGACAGATGGACAGCGGAGTCTTAGTAATAGGGTTTTCGTTTTTACCATTTGGGTACGGAACCCTAAAAATGACGGGTTCCCACCAATGGCCACCCAAGGAATGCGGTCCGAGAATGTCCAACACTAGAATGCCAGCAAATTGCTGGGTCGGGCTGATGGATTTGCCCGGACATGTCGCGGTTCTAAGTATGCTCCACGGGAGAGATTACATTTCAATTTAAATCGGCGAGAGGCCCCAACACGTACGATCTATATATCACTTACACACTGTCAAGGCTCAAACTATCAGAGAAGGCAGCGATCTAGCTTGCTCAATGATATATTATGGTTCACTCGACTGAAAGTGTACAAGATATTAATCATGTGATGAGGTAAACACGAGGCTCCGATCAAAAATAGACCATTAAGTAGTATAAAATATTCACATATTAATTATTAATTTTGTACAATAATATTATGTCGACGACAATCTGTTTTTAAATAAAAAATAATAAAAATGAAATAAATAAAATGGAAGAGTTTCAAACTTATTTTGGTGTCTTATTTTGAAACAGGATACTTTTTCTTTTCTGTTTTTTCTTCACGGGTTGCCTTACAGCTCCCAAGCCGTGTTATCGGTCCCAGGGTACCCAGCGGAAGACCAAGTCTCCCCTTTAAGCCGATGGTATTTGTGAGGCTGGTATAGCATCGAGTGGACAGTTCTATTGAGGTATATTTAGATGGGAAAAGTATGGTTTATCGCATTATGTACATAAGTTTCATCCCCGTGGTCTGCCTAGTTAATACCACATGTCTTAACCACTCGGCCACCGACCGATTGCATAAAAATAAGTGGACATATTTTTTAATGTCTAATAAATAACTTTGATTGATGAAAGATTGACTAAAAAGGTTTATATGGCTGAAGTGAAAGGAAATGCTGGTAGAGGATGACCTAGATGTACTTTTATTGAACATATAAAAAATATGTTGAACGATGGAAATATTAAAAGTACACACAATCGCCGAGCATGTATGAAAGGTATGATGAATATAAAAGAAGCAAAAGAGATATGTCAGGATCGTAACAAATGTCATTCGATTGTCTCTGCCTACCCCTCTTGGGATGAAAGGCGTGATGATAGATAGATAGATAGATAGATAAATAACTTCAAATATTGGGTAAAAATAGAGCATTTTAATTAAACCGATCTAAACTGTGTATTTTAATTAAAATTTGATTTATTTGCTTACATTTACATAATATAAATTGTTACTAAAATTATCTTAAATACCTACTAAATTACTACAAATAAAAAAAATCATGTAAATCGATGGTTCCTGGGAGAGTAGGAATACACAATAGGCTGGCTGCATTATCTCGATGGATGGCAATGCTTATTATTTAACCGAAATAAGAGCCAGCCCATGAGTTACTTATGAATAGACTGTGTGCTCCAGGTCTCCACGGTCCCACCGTCCTTATTAGCAAACATGTTCACAGACATGGTAACAATGTTCACATTTAGCGAGTTGTCCATATTAAACATGTCAGATGGCAAGTCTATCGTTTCACATAAGACTACAGATTTCTTTTTAATCTTCAACCATTTTTTTACAGGACCAAAATAAACTCTTTGGCTTGTACTTTTTGTCCTTTTTTCACAAAATTATCAAAAGAATTTTCAAATGTTTAATAGTTAAACAAAAAAGAGGTCGATTGAAAATAAATAATTTTTTTAACTTCCTTAATACTGGTTTAGGACACCTTCAATGCGTTTTTGTGGATCAATGCACTTGTCCTCTGTATGATTTTCCCCAAGATGTTATGATAAGGCATAAACTTTTCTAGCATGTAACTAGAAGTAGGCATTACATAGCTACTAAGTGGCGATGGAAAAAAAATTATATGAAAGAAGATTGTAAAAATAAGTTCACCAGCTGCTCTATGGTCACTTAAAAATAAAATCGATGGATTGTTATTTTTTTAAATTCCAAAAAGTGAAACCAGGTCCGAAATCTAGTCAATCTATGCTAATAATAAAACTGAAGAGTTTGTTTGTTTTTGTTTAAACGCGCTAATCTTTGGAACTACACCAGTCGGATTTGATTTGCATTTGATAGCTCAATTAGGAAGGTTATAGGCTATATAACATCACGCTACGACCCATAGAAGCGGAGCAGTAACCGCAAGGCTCATCTAGTAATATTATAAACAACGAATACTTTCATATTTATGTATATACATACCTACTTGTCTTTAAGTAAATTCGTAAAGAGTTCGCGATCATAAACTTTCTAAGGACGCCATACATCAGTGACCTGGCGGTATGCACTTTCTCCAGAGAAAGGATTTGTGTTTACTTCAAACTTGTTAATGGTTTGAGAATGTCACACGATGTCGTTAAACGGAACGTGCGAATATGTGTCATTTGGGGTGACCATGCGTTGTAGTAAAAAAATGTGTACTTATTGTGTAAAAATTAACATTTTTTTTCACAGTTATAGTTGGGGGGCCGAAGTGTGACAAAACTTTTTATCCCGGAAATTCTTATGTTACATTTCAAAAATGTCCACTGGCGAGCCGGGGCGGTAGCTAGTACAATATAAATGAAGTTCTTAAAATAATTTTGTTTTCCTCGTTGTAAAAATAATATAGCCTATAATAATCCCTTACATCGATTGTGCCGACTCTACGACGATATAATATTCCAAGAAGACGACGATGTGGATATATTCCACAATAAAATTCCATTAATAAATTCAAAGTTCACTTGCGAAGATGTTTCAGTAGATAGTAAGTAGGTGGTATTACCTATGTATGTGTATTCAGAATAGTAATTTGTTGGGAGAGTTTATTTTAGTTTTGATTTTAAAACTGATTTGAATTTGAATTTTTTATTTAAATTAAAGTCAAAATTTAAATCATTTTCATGTATGTTAACTTGTAGTCAATAACGTGTAAATGTATAGCCATGTTGTGTTCACTACTAATTGGAATATCTGTATAACAAGTGTTTCATCCTATTAAGTAATATTAATATTTGCTTTGCTTTAACATGCTTTAATTTTACTTTCAAAAAAGCAAATAAACAACAAATTTTCTCATCACATTTTTAGAGATTAATTACATCGATAAGTTTTTTGGTCCGTGGTCATCTGACTCCAAGAAGTTTGCTGATAAAATTGGTAAACTTCTTATCGAAAAGTCTGGTGATTCGCCGCATAAGCCTGGAGATTCAAAGGGGAAACGCAGCTAGTGTTCTTGGCACCGTTGGACTTTCTTCAGAGCTGGAGGAGGTATTTGATTGCTCCACCCCTTTTCTTTTTTCTTTTTCTTTTTAAGGTTTTTTTTAAATTAATTTTATATGTACTGGTGTATTTCAAATTATTGTCCCCTCAACTTTAAATATTCTGTACGTGTATTGTTCTGCAAATTGTCATACTATGTATATGTGTCTGATTCATAGTATGTTTATAAACAAAGCCGAATTCAGATTCTCTTGAAGATATATATATATATATATATAATATATTCAACTAATGATGATACAGGATTTATTAATAGGTGCCCAACTGCCTTTCTAATTTCTTAACGTTTATAATTACTGATCCGCTCCTTTTATATCGCTTATAACCTTTATCAATAACTTGCAAGAATATTTTTTCAAATCGGACTAGCAGTTCCTGAGATTAGTGCGTTCAAACAAACATATACACTTCAGATTTATATAATAAAGTATATTATAGAGTTATAATTTTATTATTGACTTGCGGCTTGCCCCGACTTCGCCCGAGATAACAATTATATACAAACTTCAAACTAATGTTTTTAATTTATTTGCGATGAGGCTGAACATTTTTGTATGGGAAAAGTGTTTTTTTTTATTTCTTTAAACCATCTTCGCATGCCTTTCAAATGAAAATGGTTTGGGGCACACCGGTTGAATGGTTTTTCAAAGTCTATAACGGACATAGGTAAAATCATTTCTTGTGTTTTATTGTATATAAATTATGAAAAAAAAAACTTTTTACTCTGTTTATGTATGTAACATCGTTATATTTTTAAATTACCATAATTTTGATATAGCTGCTTATATTACTTTTAAGGAAAACGTGAAACGTGGGAAATCCGTCATACCAATTAAATTTAAATGTACCTACTTGTGATTTGAATGAATATAGAGATACTGATCGAAAAAACTTCCAATTATTTTAAACTAGCGACCAACCCCCGGCTTCACACGGGTTTATTATTACTTATCTCTTAGAGATATACGGGCTTTTATGCAGATTATTTTATTCTACACAATTCTTTCCTATATAATTTTGTTGTATCTCAGACGGATTAGACAGCATTCGATATGAAAACGCACTGGGCGCTAACTTTTCCTCGACTTTACGCCGACTTGATTCATTAATACTGTTAATGCTCAGCTCCTAAACATGATAGCAAACTTTGTCGTGAATCAACTGATCTAATCGTGAAAGCCGCAAAACAATAACTTCAGAAGTTTCAGAGTGAAGCACCTTTAAAATAACATTTGAACGGATGTGAATACATTTAGAACAAACATGCAGTGAAATCTGACTTTTCATAACATGTGACAATATTTATGTAAGACATTATAATATTATTAAATCTCAATTTTGATTGAAATATGTATTACAGTACCAGGCTTATTTTTAAATAGCTGAGAACCTGCTTTGTGCGGTGTAACCTACCATTACCATTACATAAATTAAACAATATGCATAGCATACCCTTTTGCATGTATGGTATTTTTATTAATTTCTCTGGCTTTTGGGCCAATACATACAATTACTATGTGTGTATTTCATATCTCTATCTCATTTCGTTTAGAAGCTAGAGGCCTGTGACAGACGGACGGACATACAGACATCTTTGGCACTACAATATACAAATACAATTTCTGATACAAAACTTTAAAAGACATTTGTCAGATCTGATTTAAGGGGCCGCCTCATGATATTTGTCCCATACAAATCAGATGTTTCGTTTTTCCAGTTTTACGCGATAACGGTATGTGCTTGCTAAATAAAAAATTGCTTTTCAAAGATAAATAAATTCTCATGGAAAGAAAATAACCAAAATCAGTTACACCTAAGTTTTATGAAGCCTTGAAAATCCTAAACTTCACGCGTATTTCAGCCAAGTTTGCGACTCGAGTTCTCTTAACATATTTAATAATTTTAAATTTTCTCGACATTAAAAGATAGATAATTTCGCATACTTTAAGAATACACTAACTAGAAATTGATAATTCTAATAGTTTTTGTAAAAACATAGAAAAAGCCGAAGTCCTTTTCGTGTTTTTAGAAATACCGATTTTGTTGAGAATTTCTACTTTCTCATATTTCTGGTATGTGAATATTGGTCTATCTTATCTTGATATGAACTGAGTTCGTTGCGCTGTGATGCGTCGACTTAAGGGTGAACTATTTTTTTTATAATTAAAAACTTATGTAGGTACTATCAAGTGCAGGATTGGAAAGACACCTTAAAAGCTATATTCGCTTGTACATTCAACTTTTCACTTTGTAAGCTCAATGACATTCAAATTGTTAACCACAACCAATCACATCAAATCAAAAGTCATTATTACTTTAATTTTAGATTGAGTATTGAAAGTAAATAATATTTTTAAGATAAATATAAAAAAAATTATCCCTTCTTATTCCGATACAATCTGAATGAAAAAGGAAATGCAGTAAAGTGTTGATTACCTAAAACTTTTTTTCAAGTGTATATGTACTAATGCTCTTGATAGTACATAATCCGACAAACCACACTAGTGGCTTCTCGTTTAGTATAGCCTCACAAATACCATCGTCTAAATCGCCTGGGTACCCTGGGGCTGATATAATATATCTTGGTTTCAAAAGCCGTAAGGCAAACCGTAAAGAAGAAAAAAATAATTGTAGGATTAATTTGGTTCTTGCGATCTTGTCCATTTGAAGTTACTTATTTATTTTTTCTAATTTGTGACAGGTTTGTCTGAATAACGTTTTTGAGGAAAGAAAAATTGGAATAGTTGCCCGAAGAAGTGCTCTTTTGTTTGAACCCAATACCATAATGGGGCTGAAAGTTAATTATTAATGTGTAAGGTAGTATTGTCATAAAACTAAGTACACCATAAGATTGGTCCATAAAACAAATCTGTTCCATGTGGTTAACTCGCCACAATAGACTTCCGTAATATGAACATACCTTATGTATCCATATGACATATATTATGTACCTACTTTATTTGAAATTGTTTTGTAACGCCTCTCAGAGGTAATTTACTGAGTAATCGTATCAAAAGAAAACAACGTTTTGTTTGTCTTGTAGTTTCAAGCTTGTTGTTACATTATGCAATATCACAATGTCATATTTTCTTAGCAAAATGCGAACGCCGTGTGCTTTACAGTCCCTCTGAAGCACGAGAAAGCACTAGTATTAGAAAAAAATTGATCACTTCATTCTTATTGCATTTTAGTACTCAGGCAGGTGAATATTTTTAACTCTTGAACTTTTACCTATTAATTATAATGTTTTGGGAACCATTCTATAGTGATTCTTGAAGAGGTATTCTTTCATAATATGTGTGTGTAGTACGTTAGCCTCAAACATTATATCGGATAAAAGAAGAATACATACTTTTCTTCCGCTGGTAAATATACGGTTTCAGAAGTCGAAAGGATCTCGAGACAAAATCATAATTCAAGCTACATAATTTCAAATATATTCCAAAGCTTCACGGAAGCATATAATAGTTTTTAAATATATAATTTATTTATTTATTATTGTTGTATGTGTAAATAATTCTTTGAATTAAACAGTTTTTTGCCTAATGAGTATATTCAATATGGCTTTTGTGCTGTTTTAAAACTGTTCATTTAAATTTAATGGTTGTGTTTTGATTTTCTTACAAAAACTATGTCGGTAGGTAGACTAAGTATGGACAAAAATAGTCTTATTGTCTTTAAAATAAAAGAAACTATTTGCTATAGTATTTTGGAAGTGTTGAACTAAAAAATGGTCGGCTGCCACAAATTAGCGATGTAAATCATACAATGCACACATGTAATTCATTCACTCACACAGACACACAACGAAATCAACCACAAATACAACGATTTGAAAAATTGGACGAGTCTGTGGTCGATTTTGGTGGACCGTATGGCGGCGCGCCGGCGATTGGACGACTGAGTGGCTTTATTCTTAATTCAAATGAATTGACCACTTGTTTGGTATTAGCATAACAAACACCATTTTCAAAGCAATAAAAAAATCAATTCGGTTTATTATTCCCTTTTGAATAATGTTAACTGATTTGATAAGAAAAGCATTTTTATTTTAAACTCTTCCTTTTGTTCTGAAAAAGGATTTCATATGTCTCATTAATCTATCTATCTCGCATAATCTATCTATGATATCTATATATATAGCATCACGCCTTTTATCCCAAGAGGGGTAGGCAGAGACAATCGAATGTCATTTGTTACGATCCTGACATAGCTCTTTCCCTTCTTTTATATTCATCATAACTTTCTTACATGCTCGTCGATTGTGTGTACTTTTAATATTTCCATCGATCAATATATTTTTTATTGTTATTCCAGACTAGCGACCCCGCTCCCGACTTCGCTCGGGTACAATATGGATTTACAAATATTTTAAATACCTACCTAAATACGTTTATAACTACGTATCTATTAGAGATAGGATATATGCTTCAGCGGACATTTTTGTTGATCATATACATTTACAATTATTACCTACATCATTTTGTTATATATATTTGACGGATTAGACAGCATACGCCATGAAAACTCGCTAGTGCTAACTTTTCCCCCGACTTGATTCACTTATACTGTAAATTCTCAACTCCTAAACATGATAGGTCCATGTTTAATACTTGAAAACCTTCCCAGTGAATTAACCTATGTAATAGTGAAAACCGCAACAAATAGGTACTTTGGAAGAAAACGACCGAGCGAACAAATAGAGGTTGTTGCGACTAGGGATGTTACGGAAGTGGTTTTATCGGAACCAAAGTCGGAGTCGGAGTTTTTAAATTTGGTTTGTCGGAATCGGAATCGGAACCGGAGTCGAGTCGGAGTCGGAGGTGGTGGCAGAAGACAAATATATAAAATCTAGTAAATTTTTTATTTTTATTTTTATGTTTTTTTTTATTATTATTTTTTTATTTATTATAAATATTTTACTAGACAGACCCCGAGTTCGATCCTGGATCCCGGCCATGTACCAATGGGTTTTTTAATTAAAAACTTATGTACATAATCCGACAAACCACACTTAGAGGCTTTTCCATCTAAATATATCTCAACAGAACTAGCCACTCGTTAGATATAGCCTCACAAATACCATCGGCTAAACTAGGGAGACTTGGTCTTCCGCTGGGTACCCTGGAACCGTAACACGGTTTCACGGTTTCGGGAGCTGTAAAGCAACCCGTGAAGAAAAAAAAAAAAAAAAAAAAAAAAAAATAGTATAAGCAAACAAACATTATTCAGTCAGCCTCATTTATTTCATTAAAAAATTATAAATAGGCGTTGAAAATAAAAATAATCATGTTTTAATAACACTTAAATCAAATGAATTGACTCTAAAAGTAGTAATTTTTATTGAATGAACAAAAAAAATAACTTTAATTGAAACGCCAATCAAAAAAATCATCCACCGACATTCCACATTGCGTAACAAACAACAACAACACAAGCGGTAGAGAGTACTTAATATTCCTTGAACACAAGTCAAATTTCCCCGCGCGATATGTTTGATGGTTCGTACAATACGTTGTCTGCGGTGTAAAATCAATCGGAAGTTCCGACATTTCGGAATCGGAGTCGAAGCTCCGTAACATCCCTAGTTGCGACTTATAAAATATCTAATAGGTATACACAAGATATGTACAAACTTAACATATCGGTCGGTTTAATGTAAAGAAACTTATTTATAAAAAGTTGGCGTAATTTATAAATTGCTTGATCTCGGTGTTTGATGGCTTGTCAATAACATATTGAGGCAATAGCACAACTTTAATTAATTGTTAAAACAAAAATATTGTGCGGTAATTAATTATCTTCTTAAAAATAAATATAAATTGACCTGTGTTTGATAAGAAAGACAATTTTAGACGTTGTGAGTTGTTATGGCTTGAACAAATTCAGATGAAGGGGTGTTGAAAATACTTTTAAATTATAGCTGTAAGGTTTAGAAAAATGTTTAAAATTCCCCCGAAAACGTTCGTTTAAGACGTTAGATTTAAGAAAACCAACAACATGATTAGATAAAATAACTAAGTCAGTGACAGATTGACAGACAGTTATTATAAATATAATATACTTAGTAGTCTGTTATTTATTTGAAATTTTGATGAATTTGGCGTCAGTTCCCGTTTGCGGTCACGTGACCGGAAGAATTAATTTTTCATGTAGATTTAAAAAAAAATATATTTATTAAACAAATAAATAAACTTTATTAACAATAACACACTTTTCATCTAAATATACCTCAACAGAACTGGTCTTCTGCTGCGTACCCTGGAACCGTAACACGGTTTCGGGAGCTGTAAGGCAACCGTGAAGAAATAAAAAAACTTAATTTTCAGTGATTATATGTTATGCTATATTAAAAATATCTTTCACTGTCAACGTTCCTATTAGCATAAAATTTATACTTTTTATTTATTTAGTTATACTTTAGTTAAATCAAGGATTCTAATAACATTTTCTCGAAGGAATAAAATATTTTTAATATTCTCCAACTATCTGCAACAATTATTGCTCGTTGTATAAATGGAGAACATCTATAAATTGATAAAACCACATAAATATAGACCGACAGAGAAATGCTGCGTTTTAATTTAAAATATGTATTAAAATTTTTCACGAATATTGACAAATACACCATAACGCCCTTTATACTTTCTGGACTGTCCAGAGATATAAAAACACCTTCCATATAAGTCCACGCGTATTTCGTAATGGACAACATTTCATTTTTCGTAAGGTACCAAAATTCGAAAACCGTTTGGAGATTACATGCTAGAAAGCTTATTTTTCATTTTTTATATTTTTTTTATTTTTTATATTTTATTTATTTATATTTTTATAACCTTTAATTTTCGAGTTATTTTAAAAATACTGAAATATTGAAAAATGAGGATTAATAGGTGCCCTAATCTGTGCTAACCCTCTAATTTAAAAATACTAATGTCTGTTGGCAGAGTTGTTAGTTATTGAACTCAGGTGTTGCCTTCTATTAATTTTACCCATTTTTATTCCATTTGAAGCTAAATTAATAATTATTCTTTAAATAATATTATAAAAATACTTCTTTTATATAATATTTTTTGGAAGTTTTGCTAGTGTCGAATGGGCTATTACAGGAAATATATTTACGAGTGAAAACGCGGACAAAAGCTAGTATTATTATATACATTATGAATAATGTTGTAGGCGATTTGAGTTCCGGCTACGGCAACACCTATTTGGAACACGGTATATTATACTCTTTGCATTTCTATAACGTTTACTCTGTGGCTTGACTGACACTATCAGTCACTTTCTTTGGGTGACAGTTTATATTTCTTAATTTTAGTCCTAGCTAAGGTTTTTAGTTTATAAGTCCTCAGAATTTATAAAAATTCATAATTAAATTAAAAATATAAAAACTCAACCAAAAATAAAATACAAAAATACGTGTAACTTATTTTTTAATATATTTTTAATAAAAGTAATAAAAATGGGTGATTAAAAAAATTAAATGTTGTCCATTGCAATTAGCATGTAGAATATAATAAATATACTGGAATGTTAAGCTCGTATAACATTAATATATCTTTGACGCATCATTTTATATTATGCGTCTGGGCAATGAGCATAGATATATATTTAGGTGCCTACGTCATATGTTATGCAGGTGTGCACGAGTAAGCGAGTTCATATCGGACTCTAATTGATACGTAATTAAGTATTTATAAAGTAATTTAAAGTGTACAAGCGTAACCTATAAAATAACGCACGAGAAAGAAATTAATTTAAAGACAATGTGCAAGGACAAAATCTTCATAGTTATTGCCCAGAAGTATATCTTATAATCTTATAAATAAAAAAAATATATACGGTCGAATTGAGAAACCTTCTCCTTTTTTTTGAAGTCGGTTAAAAATGAAATGCTGTTCGTTGGTAAGCGCATCACTTGAAAACGGCTGGACCGATTTTGTAAATTTTTTGAAATGTTCGTAATATCAGAGAGATTAAAAAATTGGAAAAGTTGTCCGGAAAATTCTATGCAATTTTTGTGTGAATTCAATGGGGTGAAAATTAATATAGGCTCCACGGACGAAATGCTAGTTTTGAATATATTTTTAAATATTCCAGGTTCCTTAGATAAATCAGCATTTTATTTAAATAGGGACTTATAATGGCAGCCTACTTTTTGAGAAGAGATAGTACTTTCTTTGTGGACTTCAGCTCTTTTTTTTCTGAAACTAAAATTGGTATACTTAGTTTTTTGGTCTTTATTGTCTGGTACTTTAATTTCCATTCATTAATTACTTATACATGTTTTATGTATAAGTAAAGCTAAAACTACTATAATAAAAATCTTACAGCTATAATTTAAAGTATTTCCAAAAAATTGTCAACACGCCTATTAATGTAGCCATTTTAAACCTGTTTCAACGAACATCCAGACAATAGCAATAGCATATCCCGCTTAATTTTTATAACACAGACAGACACTTCTAAATTGATTTTAATATTTTTTTTTTCAGGAAATTGGCGCAGTCGCAACACGACCAAAGCGAAAGCGTTGCATTCACAGCGACACCGGCTCCTTAACCTTATAACAAGTCGATAGCCTTCAAGCGACCGCAAACATACAAACGAGATCTCAACGGACGGACGTGCGGGAAAGAAAAAGAAAATCGTCCGAAAAAAAAACAAAAAAATATGTGCCTTAATTTTTAATTTTTTATAATTTATACTAAAAAATGCGTGCAGTTTTTGTGATTGTTGGGGCTGTGTGCAGTGGCTTTTTAAGTGTATTTGGACAAAATATTAATGAAATTAAGAATATGCCCAAATATGACTCTAGATATGATTATTTGGATATTGACGCTATATTGGACAGTAAGAGATTGGTTAGAAACTACGTGGATTGCCTGGTTAATTTAAAACCTTGTACGCCTGAAGGAAAAGCTTTAAAACGTAAGTCCATTTGAAAGTTTAAATTTTTTCAGCGAAAAGTTTTTTGTAGCTTTTTTTTAAATATTATAATATTTAAAAACTTACTAGCTTTACGCTCCGGCTTCGCGGATGGAATTTTTTGGCATATTTTTATAGGATATGTCAGGATTTACAGAATAAAAAGCAGCGTATCTACCTCTATGTCATTCTTTAGCCTTTCAAGTTGGAGGCACAACTACCTCTGTGAAGGTAGGTCAAACAGACTTTCGCATTTATAATAATATCGTTAGGATTAGGATGTATGGTTATGTTATGAATGACACCTTTTCCGAGGAATAAATATATATGAAAAAGAATGGTCTGACTGTACAAAAACACTATAATAACATTAGGGATGGATTCTCCGTCATGTCATGGCAGACAACGCACGCGCCCCATCGTGACATGATGGCGAATCCGGTTTAATCCCATCCGCGCTGTGATGGTTGTGATTAGTCAGTGATTAATAGGACATAGCACAGTCGGCGGGATCTTAGCTACCGATTAAACGGCTATTGTTACTGTAACGTATATAATACTTGACATTGGCAAATCATCGACTAACATTGATGAAGCCATTATAAAATAAGAAGAAGAAAGGGGTGATCAGTGATTGCGAAATGCAATCAAAACTGTTGGCAACAACTAGTATGTAATATTGACGATTTCTAATAGAAACTAAGGATCATCGGACTCAAGAAAGTTCTGTCTCTTGTATGCGATGTCAATATTATGAAATACTAGCTAGCGACTTGCCTTGAATTCATTCAGGCGGAAACTATTCTGCACTAAAACCACTGAACCGATTTAGAAGTGTTTAGATAGAATAAAACATCAAAAATGTTCATATTATATGGCTAAGTATTAAAACAATTTCGAAAACAATGCATTAATTTGCATCTTTATTTTTTTTATACCTTGCAGTATGCCAAGAGACACCGGTAACTATGTCCACTTTTTGCCAGTTGTACACATTGAACAGAACAGGTGACAAGCACGTTGCTGCACTTAATGGACCTAGCTGTGTCACTTCTATCTGTTATTTTTAGAAGAAGTGCGGACGTCCTCCGACGCACGAGATTTTAAAGAATCTTTTTACCACGTGTGGAAATTGAACGCGGGACCTCCGAGACACATCCACCCTATAATTATTATTATTATTTTTCATTTTACTGAGATCGTATCGAGACTTGACTGGATCGCTAAGAAGGATTAATATAATTTGTCCGTTTGCTTTTTTTTTAAACTGGAATCATGGCTTCGAAGGCTTATCGAAGGAGATATTTTTAAAAATAACTACGCTGTATTTTTATTCCATTTTAATTTTATATAGATTCATTAAATTCAAAACATGTTCCTAATAATGTTACAAAAAATGTCCCTAAATCGTTCAATAGAACTGGTTCGAATACATTAAAGGCGCATACAAAAACTAGAATCTAAATATAAACTTACTTAATGTTGCAATAAAAAATAATACTAGTAAATTGCCATTATATATGCATAATGAGTTGAATAATTGGCTAATTTTGAGTACCTAATGGAAAACAGCTATAGCTAGAGGCAACTAGGTTTATCCTTCATAATAATATTCACACTGTCTATTCTAACAATCGCCAGAGAAGTCAAGACTTCGTTCGCATGTAAAATATAATTAAATTAAATTAAATCTATGTTGATTGTTTAATGTTAATTTTTATTTTTGAAACCATTTAAAACATCGAGATGAAACAAGCAGCAGATTTTATAATGATCCGCTAGGTGGCGTTTAGACGTTCCCGCTTTAATTTTATTGTACACAAGTATGAAAGTTTAAATGATATCTGTGTTTGGATGTAACATATAAAAGGATTTGACATAGGATGAATAGGATTTAATTTTAATAATATTGGGCGGAGAAGTGTGCCTATATCGGCCACGGAAAGGTTTATGTGTAAATCACTGAACTTATTCAAGCTTTGGGAAAAGAATGTCAATAGGAAAAAATGCCATCGATTCGAGTAATTTCCTATACTTAAATGCCAACTGGAAGGTCCTAAAAGGCTAATATGATAATGGAAACATTCACGGAAATTTATAGACATAATATGGAAAAACTTCGGAAATTATTTTATTAGAATTAAATTTGAGAATCCAAAGTCATATGTGTTTTCTCTGAAATCTCAATTAGATATCAATTAAGCCACTAGCAAGAAATTGGGTATGTCCACATTTATTTTAACAAATTACTTTTTAATTATATATTGTACCTGGTTTTGCCCATAGGTACATCCGATATAGATAACGCAATGGTCTAGCTATTTGGCATATTATGTTGTAGTTCAAGCTTATAAATATGCATTAGAGAAACTTTAACAATTTCATTTATAAAAATATTTTTAGATAACACGTTTATTAGGGTCGGCGGTCACAAGCCAATATCTACCTTAAGTATATAAAAGAACTTAGTTTATATCTGAAATCCATTAACAAATGGAAAATTTATAATTATATACAAGTACAAAAAAATTTGCTACCACAACTTATTTCCCCAATTAATCATGTCATTAAAATTCCAGTTGCATAATATTCCTACATTCCTATATGTACTACATTTTTATTGTTATTAAAAAACATTTTATTATGGGTTGCCTAGTATCCGTTTATCACGCGATAAGGAACGGTAAAATTATAATAATAAATTGGCATAACATAGGTAAATAAATACACTATAACGAGAATTCGAATTTTGAATGTACCAGCTTTTATCAATCGATCTATAATTTCACGCCTGTTTCACATAAAATATAGAGAGACAGAGATAAAGCACACATCCTTCGAGCTTTACATACTTTTATTTAATGAGACGATAAAATTCCACAGCCGTTTCCTTAAAAATGTACTTAAAACTTAAATTGTGGTAGGTACTTATAAATATTAAATAATAAATTATATGGACGCCGACCCTAAGTATCATATTGTTAAAATTCCACAATATTTAGGATGTTTTGATTTGACAATCATATAGTTTTCATACATAGACCGTTGTTCGACACAGTTAGACGTCCGTGAAGGTCGTGATAATATTACGAATTCGAACCGCGACTTAACACTAAAGCCTGGTTTACATTATAGATACATGGATTATTTAAAATACTTACATTATTTTCGCAATTTTTTAATATTTGATTGCTTCCTTCGAATTAAGAGGGTTATGTACAATAAAATAAGAAAATAAATAAAATTAACATAGTGAAATAACTAAATACTTTTCCTTTTCAAAAATTCGTAATTTGAGCTATCATGAATTAACGTAGGTACGTATATCAATAACAAACTAAAATTTAGTTAAAATTAGATAATATTTAGGGGTAGTGAAAAGTTTTCTCCATTTGTATAGAAAATGGCGTAAATGGTTCAAGTTCGATTCCCAGACGGATCAAACAAAGCTGATCTGTACTTTGTAGTATTTGCCTCGAGTCATGGATGTCATAATTTTATAGTCATAGCAAAACAATATTATTTTATGAATAGCGATTTAATTTAATTAATTAATAAAAAAAAATATAAAAAAATAATTAATAAAATTAAATAAAAAAAAGAAAAGAACATGATAATGAGAAGGTTTTACTTTACATTCTGTTTATTTTCTTCTTACTGTAAAATAGTTCGGAAACAAAGCTTATTGGACATAAAAAGTAACATCCTATGAGTCTATGAGGGTCATTCATGCAAAAGTATTCTATAAATATCTAAATATACTTAATTATTATAATAATTAGATTATGTGTAGAACAAACAAAAAGTGTAATTATTGTGTGTCTTTACCTTTATATCATAACTAAATGGTCACGTTTTATTTCGTAAACTTATCCAGTTTCCTTCCACATATCGGTGATGATCAAAGCAAGTACCGACCTTATATGTCATGTTATTGATTTAAATCAATTCTAGCATTCGAAAATAACTCTGGATAATAAAATAACATACAAAAAATATATATTACAAAACATTAGTTATTTTATTCAATAATAATTAATTACATAAAAAAGAATATAATATAAAAACCTTATATATTATGTATTATTTTATATATAATATATTTATATTATGACGATTATTTTGTTGAATAAAAAAAAACCGCACCAATCTGGAAGTCTACTGCGCGGTCACGTAGTGTCGGCGTATGGAATAATTTGAATTTAAATCTACTTCCATTTCACATTACACATTTCCGTCCTATTTAACGAAATTACTCTCTACTTTACGTCACATAGTCTCGCTATGATATTTCATATAAAAGACTTTGAATAAACCAATGAATAAACGCACGAAAACCAGATCTGCGGTTTCTAGGCAGGCAAATATCAATTCATTGCTTGTTGTATTGTGTTGATTCATAAACAAACAATAGACACGTTGCGGTATCAGTCTCGACCGCCAAAGGATACATGTCGTAAGAAAACCGCAGCAGCTTATATTAAATTATAGGGGTATAAAACCAACAGCGCGTGCGAAAATTAATTCTGATCGCAGGTGTGATGCATACCTTGTATTGTGTAATTTTCATTCATGGAATTTAATAGATTTTGTAGCCAGGTCATTATCATAATATACCTAAATTATAAAAGTACATTTTTTTTATTTAAAGTGATTTTAGAAGGGGTTAAGGGATATGCTTGGATAAGTACATAAGAAGTTGCTAACTGTAATTGAGGGCGATATCCCTACACAGGCTCTGTCAAAACCTGACGCTCTTGGAAACTGCTTACCAGATTTTCTTCAAACATAGCTAAGAACGATGCCGACTAAACACTTTTTTTTGCATCGGGGGATTCGGGGGTTAAAAATTGCGTCGATTATGTAATATTGTTATATATAAGAGTGTTATACTTGAAACCAGGCCCCCGGGACCAACTTTTTGAAAGTAATGGTAGGATAAGAAGATTAAAAGTGACAGCACTAGTTCCATTGAGTGCATCGAAGGCTTGTCACTTGATCAGTTTAATATGAGTGTACGAGATATTTAAATGTCATGATGGATGTGTTATTATGAACTAGCTTTCCGCCCCGCTTCGCCCGTGAAGCACATATTAACTTCCATCCCCTTTATGGTCTTGAAATCATACTAAAATTCCATAAAAAGCACTTTGAGTTTTCCAAATTTTCCAATTTTCCCGCAACTTTTCCAATTTTTCTTTCCCTAAAAACCTTATTCAGACTATTACGAACATAAAAAAATTGCCAAATCGGTCCAGCCGTTCTCAAGTGATGCGTTTACCAACTTATTCAAAATGCAAGTTGTATTACAATGTTTACCTTTTTTCTAGAAAGATATTTTAGTTTCATCTATGAAAAAGGTAAATTCACACAAAAAGGTATGCGAAGAAATATTTTGGACAGACCTTCATATAATCGTCTGATAGCCTTAGTAGGAATAGTTAGCAGGCAATCTCAAGGATCGCAGGAAGCTTACATCTAGATAATTTAGACTTGTACATTTCAATACAGAATGTTTAAATGCATATAATGGTAAATAATATGACTTCCGCTGCTAGGTATAATTTCCGTGTTTTGATATATTTAATATTACATTTATTATTATTTTTAACGTAATTATTTTTTTTATATTAGACTAGATGTTCGCCTTGGCTTAGCCCGTATAAATAATCCATACTAACTTTTCACTCCCTATTATACACCCTTAGATTTTCCATAGAGTTTAAGCTTTACCGTGCCAAATTCAGTGGTTTAGCCGCGACACAAACACACAGAATTACTATCGCATTTACAATATTATTTTTATATTTATAAGTATTCAAAATACGTCTGTCCTTTGTGGAATTATAAATTGTGTAGGTTTTGTAGATCTCTGTTTACCTACGTCTCAGCGACAAATTGCTAATCTATACAAATAAATAAAATTAAAGTGTCTGTCTGTGATTTCAAAATGAATACAAATATCTAATTACACAAACTGACGCGTAAATGAACTATTACTAGGTACTTACAATTTGTACAAACAACTTTTGTCTATCTAGGCTCCAAAAACGCTTAATGTATTTTGATAAAACTTTCAGGAAAATGGGTACTTAACATTGGAACCTGTTATAAGTAATTAATGTTTCATTTCGATATCTTAAGTAGAAAAATATGCACGAAGGTTTCCGTAACACCGTTAATATTTAAATAAAAATATAGCGCAAGTCCGACTCACACTTATTATTTGTTGTTTTACTTAACTATGCATTGACTATAGTTGAACTAGTTAGACGTTTGCATGTATTGTTGTCATTATTGAGATCGAGCAGAACACGCCGATAAAAGTTCAAAAGATACAGCCCTGTGACAGACAGACGAACAGATAGCGGAGTCTTAGTAATAGGGTTTCTGTTGGCAACCTTTGGGTACGGAACCCTAAAAGGTATTGTATATATACTGTTTATAATGTATTTGTTTGTTTGTCCTTATTTCACAAACGAATCAGAACAACAGATGGACGTCATTTTTACACAGATATAAGCATAGGCTACTTTTCTACTCATGGCGTGCAAAGCCCAGCGCAAACTAGAAGTTGCTAGCTAGAATAGATGCCCACATCATTTTCATGAATATCTTGGTAATTGCTTAACCGATTTTCATCAAACATAAGTAAGAACTAAAGACTAAGAACCTGCTCTGAAGTGACACTTATGTAATAAAAAAAATGCAGCCGTTTTGGAGAAAACGCATATACTTATGTTTACCGTCTAAAAATAACAATCCATACAATGTAAAATTAATTCACTCACGTCAACGACTAAATATCACAACTGTTTATTAAAAAACGTTGCAATTTATCTTATGTTAATTAGGCGAGGTCTTCATATTAATAATATGTTTACAATTTTAACAAGTCTGAGGTTATTTTCCGCAATTCTATTTTTGTATTCGGTGCCCGCCTCTCTGTGAACTAAATTAGGAATTTTAGTATGTATGACGCATTTAGTAGCAGTCAGATTGGTTTGTAAATTTTGGGTTTGGGTAAATAGTAGTGTTTATTTATATTCAGATATAATTTTTCAGGTACGAAGTCTCCCATTTTTAGTCGATTTTATTTGTGAGGCTGTTGAGGTATGTTTAAATAGAAAAGCCTCTAAGTGTGATTTGTCGGATTTTTAATTATAAAAAACCGGGATGGCTAAAAGAGGGATACTTGGTCTTCCGCTGGGTATCTACCCTGGGACCGATAACACGGTTTCCTGTAAGGCAACACGTCAATAAAATAAATATATTATTTTCAGATTCAAATTAATAGAACGCTTGTATATATATATATATATATATATCCCGAAATATATGTGTTGGCTTGCCACCTGCAAAATTACTAATACTATGGAATATTATAAGTAGATAGATAAATAGGTAAACACAGCAGAATCTGCAGCGAGACTAATCAGTGTACGCCAAATTCTAGCTTGCGAATAAATACTCTAAAAGTCTAAAAAATATATAAAGATTCGCGAGTTTAGTTTAAGCGACCAACGCATGCTCAGTCAATTTATACACCATCAAGGAAATGATTAAAATGCAGCAACGATGACCTGATGCGACTGGATGTTAGGAATCTTAAGCAGTCGTGTTTGTATGACGTAGTTTTGTTGTACATACATAAAATAAATAAATAATGATTTTGATAATATTTACACATAACAATATAAAAACCTTAAAATTAATCTAAACATTAAAAATAACTAAATTACTGCAGGTCCTCGTGGAATAGTGGGAAGAATACTGGCTGCATTTCCCCGCTGAATCGCGATACTGATTTTAAATAATAATTATTATTTAAAGCTATATAAACACAGAAACCTGCATTACCTACATTGCAAAAATTGATAGCTTATTTATTGACCTAATCGAGAAAAACGGTACTTTAGTGTAAGTATGCTTCGTAGAGCTCGTAATTAGTTGACAGCCCGACTGTTATACAGTTTTTAAATTTTTTTTTTAAGTTTTTTTAATTTACGTAGCTATAATTAATGTTACAGTCCAAACTCTTCAAAACAAAGTCAAAATGCAAATTTAAAAAAAATTTACGACTGTAACCATAATAATATACAATAATAATTACATTTATTTTCATAATAATGTTATTTTCAAAAGAGTGACTTGGTCGAGGACTAAAGGTGATTGTCTTGTCCAGTGTCTTTTAACACAATTTATATCTACTTATCAAGAATCAAACAGGAAATCAAGACATTTTTTTGTACAACTTCGTATTTATTATTCAATAGTCCGGTCAATGTATTAACAAGTATACAAGAACTCTTGAGTTACAATGTTATTTTTATAATAGACTCTTGTCTACGGAATGCGGATTTACTTTACTTACATCGTTATAAAATCAAAGTAAACACTCTTGGAAATGATGGTAGGCACTTATTTGTTATTTTTGAAACATTAGATATAATATTTATTGCAAGCAAATCATAGGAAATCAAAATCAAATTTCGTTTAGGGGCACAGTAGACTTGATTCAAATGCATACCTACCAAATTGTTAAGAAAAAAAAATTAATCAATTCTATCTTAGGAACATCCGCAAAATTCGTATAATCCCGTAATTTCAATAAATAAGTCCAGAAACAATTTTCAATTATCAATGACAGTAACGTTTGGTTGAGTCATGTGGTTTTAGTGGGCATTGGGTAACGTTTGTTTGAGCCATGAACTCAGGACAACTCCAAAGTCAGGTCGTTTTATATAATTATCCAATTCAAGTAATTACCTAAAAAATACATAAAACGTAAATAGCACCCCGAGCGAAGCCGGGTTTGTATCTAGTATGTAAATAAAATACCTACTGTTCGATAGACTGGTGTACTTACTTATTCACTATCACTATCATAATCATCACTGCGTCTGTCTGTCTGTCTTTCACACTAAAACTACTAAACGGATTTTGTTCCGGTTTTTAGATAGGTTAATTCACCGGAACGGTTTACGATTATTAAACATATTAGGAATGTTTACTTATGGAAGCGAGACTTGGGTATGGAATGAAATAAGATAAAAAAAAATAACAGTATAAGTGAATCAAGTCGAGGAAAAAATTTGCTGTCTAATCCGTCAAATAATATTACTTCACAAAATGATATAGGTAATAAATGTGTAGAGCCGGTATATCATCATCATCAACCTTTTAAGATCCACTGCTGGATCTGCGGAGTCGATATTCTTAAAGAAAATTGGTGCTTAGCATTTTAGCAGCGAGTAGTAATCGAACCCGGGACCTCCGGTTTCAAGTCCACCGTCCTACTAATGAGGCTATCGACTACCTTAGTCGATATTTATCGAGCCGGTATACGTATTATCTATGGTGTAGAGTTGTAGACTGTAGAGTAAAATGATCTAAAAAATCTACAATATCAATCTCTAATAGATAATTAGTATAATACGCCTATTTATGTAGGTATGAAAATTGCTGTAAACCCATATTGTATCCGTTAATAATTTTAAAATCACTTTTAGCGACTTCAAAGCAGTCAAAATAAAATTAAAAACAATTACATATTTATAATTATTTATTTGCAGGTATTTTACCGGAAGCACTCAGAACTAAGTGCGCTAGATGCACGGAGAGACAGAAAAAAGCTGCAGTCAAAGTCATTAGGAGATTGAAGGACGAATATCCTGAGGACTGGGCCAAGCTGTCTTCAAGATGGGACCCGACGGGTGACTTCACGAGATTCTTTGAAGAATTCCTTACTAAGGATCAATCTAACGCCATTTCTCCAGGTAAGATTTTGAAAATCCGTGTACTTTCACTGAAAATAAAAGCCAGTAAAAAAGTGGAAATGTAGAAAAATTTAATATTGACAGGCAACGGCAAAGTGTTCTACCTCTGAATTCTAATCTGAAGTAATTTTTGATATTTTCCCGGAAACACCGACAGACAATAGGTAGGTCTAGAATTTAATCTATAACATATTAGAATATGATAATTAAACTTAAGATAGAACGAACTAGGTTCAATGTTACTAAAGGAAAATAAACTAAACATCAATGTTATTTAAAAAAAGGCATATACAGTCATTTTTAATTCAAAAAGAATTGCCGGCCAGAAATGCGCAGTCAAAAATGGCCGACCCAGGCATACGTGGACGCCAGTACACGAATTTCTGCCCGGGAATTCTCGGGTCGAGCATACTCGGGCCGAGCTATCCATGGTCGGCATTTGTGCCGAGAGCATGTCGTGGTGCAAACCCATAAAATTTCATCAAAATCAAAAAATCGCTCAACGCGCCTAAAGAAGTTTTCACTTCATATGCTTCGGAGTCCACATAAAGTCATCATCCGAACTTCCTAAGTGCTTCTAATGAATAATTTCCCTTCCACGCTTTCTTTTCAGTGTCTGATCACGACATAAAGCTTAATTAAATATCGTGATGGTATTATTTCGTGTATATAACTCGTGCAATAGGACGGAAATGCGTAACCGGACTAATTTCGAATTCTCGAATTTTTGAGGTTATTCACATGTTACACGCTTTTTTTTTAGGAGGAGACGAAGTGTCAGATTCTGCGACTATGTCTCCAAGGCCATTCACGCAGAGATCTCCTACTCAAGTTGTCATCATTACACCATCAACGTCCCCGCCTGTAGTCACCCCATCATCACCTCCAGATACGACGGCAACACCGCAGCCTGTCTTCTTAAACAGGTATTTACTCTTAAATTAAATTAGGCCTGGCACCTTTTTTGAAGAAGAATAATTTAAAATTAATTTAAATATAATAATTAAAAAAAATAGATTTTCTTATCTTTACTTAATTTATAGTTCAGTTACCACTCGTGCCAAAAAGCACGAATTTTCTTTAAGAATAGTGCTTTAATGGACTCCTTGGGCTTCGGAGGGCACTTCTTCTAAAAATAACAGATACTTACGTCTCTTAAAGAAATTACACATATATCCAAAGGCTTGCCACCATGGGCAACTGGCAAAAATTGGACATTGTTACTGGTGTATCTGGCCACACTACAAGGTAAAAGGCCATGAAGATGTGTTTGTGTGTGTTTTTTTTATTTTAACTTAAAGTCTAGGTACTTGACCACTCTCATGGCTGAAATTTGGCTAAAATATTCATCCAGATCCGTTCAGCTTGATGTATCCTACGATAGACGTAAGCTAATGTAGATAATATATATTACAAAAACATCTATGTATGATATTCAATGAAGCATCTCGCATATTCATTAAAAAGCAATGACGCTGTCACGATTTTATTACTTGAAATATAAAAGTGTAGGTATATAGTTTGTTTTGTAGGCAATATTGTAATCTATCTATCTATTATCATTCCTTTTATCCCAAGAGGGGTAGGCAGAATCAATCGAATGTCATTTGTTACGATCCTGACAAATCGCTTCTTATTGTAAATTAAAACCTATTTTCATCGAAATAAATCTATTTAATTAAAATCAAAATACTTATAAGTGATTTAAAATGACTGAAAATAATATAAAAGTCGTGTTGAAAAATTTTGATGACAAAAACTGAGGACAAAATAGGATATTTTTCGAGAATTTCTGTGTCCTTTGTACGCGTTGTATTAGGAATACAATTCACCCCCTTGGGTAGGTAGCGTGATATTAATAGCTCCTTCCTCAAGAATTGAAGCTATCAAATACAGAAATAATTTTTGAAATCGGTCCAGTAGTTTTAGAGTCTATTGAATACGAACAAACAATATTCATTTGTATATATTAGCACTCTTATTAATAAACTCGAAGTAGCGACGTAGTAACTAAACTGTGTTTCGTCTCCGTCTATCATAATGAATTGCAGATTTGTTAGAAGGAGACGAAATACAGAGTTACTACGTCGCTACTTCGAGTTTATTAAAAAGAATGTTAAAGATTAAATATGCCGTAAATAAACTGTTTTCCTTTCGAGCAATTTTGCGTTTTAGTAAACTATTTTTGCCAATAATTTATCATTCGATCAATTTTCATTCAAGCATCTATCTATCTATATATATAGCATCACGCCTTTTATCCTAAGAGTGGTAGGCAGATATAATCAAATGCCATTTGTTACGATCCTGAAATATCTCTTTCTCTTCTTTTATATTCATCATACCTTTCATAAATGCTCGGCGATTGTGTGTACTTTTAATATTTCCATCGATCAATACATTTTTTATATGTTCGATAAAAGTACACCTAGGTCGTTCTCTGCCAGCATTTCCTTTCACTTCAACCATATAAACCTTTTTAGTCAATCTTTCATCCTTCATTATTTCAACGTGTCATTTATTACTTATTATATAAATTACCTGTATATAAGAACAATAAAAGACATACATAATACATACACTCGTATCTAGGTATTATGATCATTTATACAATTACTATTAGTTCAAGGTGAAATAAACGTTTCCGTGATAAATGGTGCCGTCTTGAATTAATTATAGTTGATTTTCTACCTGTCTAAAAATAATAATAAACAAACTGGCGTCATTTCGAGGACATAGCATTCAAAACTACTGTACTGATTCTAATGCAATCCGCTCAGCACATTATTGTAATAATAACAAAGAAACTGTTTTTGTAGGAAACTTTGTATGAAACTGAAAATGCGTGAAATTATTTTTATTGTTTAATTGTCTAGTACCTACTAAACGTATATTTTTATTGTAGGCTTAGGTTGTAGGTGATATAATACGGCAAATAAAGATATAATCTTCTGTCTGTGCTCTTTCACTCAAAAACTACTGAACCGATTTTGTTGCAGTATTAGATAGGTTGATTCACGGGGCAGGTTTACGAGTATTAAACATGGATCTATCATGTTTAGGGGCTCAGCATTAACAGTGTAAGTGAATCAAGTCGTAGAAAAAGTTAGCCCCAGCAAGGTTTCATGGTGTCTAATCCGTCAAAGATATAGGTAGGTACCTAATAAAATGACGTAGGAACGAATTTAGGTAATAATCGTGTGGTAATTAAAAACGAGATGCACGGTAAAGGCAGTGTTTTCTTAAAAGAAAAGCAAATAGCGTCATGCTGCAGCATTTTCACATCAAATCTCT
The DNA here is from genome assembly GCA_963924495.1 of Nemapogon koenigi. NCBI lineage: Eukaryota > Metazoa > Arthropoda > Insecta > Lepidoptera > Tineidae > Nemapogon > Nemapogon koenigi. The sequence goes on from OZ004646.1 coordinate 8,991,264, forward strand.
TTAAATCCTATTGTAAGAAGACAGTCAATTGATTAGGAGTTACGTCTTTTGCCCGCCAGGTGGCAGAGAGAGTGGTGCGTTGGCCAGCAAATGAAATGGTCGCTTTGTTTTAACTGTGTAATATTTTAATTCTGTTTAATTGTTTAATTGTGTCCAAAGTGGAAATTAAAGACAGTAATTAGTAAAGACGTTAATTTTATTCAATCCATCATCGTCTCTTTACAAGTGGCAGCCCAACTAGTGGCCAATAAAAGTTTCGAACCAAAATAACGAATTTTTACGAACTCTTAAATTTTGTTTCTAAAATATATTCAGTTTTCAACAAGCATCTTGCTGGTTTTATGTGTGACTGTCTCAATCTTCGAGGTGTTAAGTGAAAGTGAAAATGCCAAGAAGAAAAAGTGCGCAAAGTAGCCACGAGGCGGACTTCGAGGTGGAGTCGCGCATGTCAGCGATGTTCGCGTCCTTTGCTAGGGCTCAAGCTGAGTCTAACAGAGAGTTAATATCAGCTATCCTAGCTTCCAAGGATTCCAACAGTGACAGCGGCGCTCCAAGCCTGTCTCCGACATCACACATCGCACCGCCCTCCGCGCTTATGGGAAACTTCGCTAACTGTACAGCGCGTTTCAGCGGGAGAGCTCATCGAGATCCACGTGTCGTGGATGCTTTTATTGATACAATCATAGTATACAAAGAGTGTACAAATATAAGTGACGAGCATGCGCTCCGCGGCCTGCCAATATTACTAGAGGCAGATGCTGCTGTTTGGTACAAGGGAGTAAAGGGCTCCATTTCTTCGTGGACAGAGGCAATACAACGTTTGCGATCCATGTATGGTGCGCCGAAACCTCCCTACAAAATATTTCGTGGCGTGTTCAGTGCAGATCAAGGACACGAGCGTGCCGATATTTATATCAGCCGTCAACGCGCGGAACTCGCGAGTCTACCGTATGTTATTGATGAACGAATTATATTAGACCTTCTTTACGGCTTGCTAAACATCAATATTCGAAAGCGAATACCTCGAGACCTGGTTAATAGTGTCGACGAGCTCATCGAGCGCGCCAGACAGGTGGAGGACGAGTTCGACGAAGCAGCGTCGGTGCCTGATCAGGGACAACGGGAGCTTCGTGCCGGCCGGCATGAGCCGCGCTCTACGGCGGCGCCTGCGCCGAGCACCTCACTCCGGTCACCTGTGTTTCACGGGTCAACGACTGCTCGTAACTCGGTCGAGACTCCGCTTCGGTCTTCGACGTGTGAAGTTCCTCGGGCGACACAGTGTAACCAAGTAATTCAACCTCTTCAAGGTAACAAAAGTTATTGTGTTTATTGTCGTAAAAGTGGTCACGCTCGCTCTGAGTGTCCGCGACTTAAAATTAAAAGGGATAGTGAAATCAAGTGTTATGGTTGTGGTGCTAAGGGCATCATTCGTTCTAAGTGTGCTAATTGTAATGCTGGGGACAGTAAGCCTAAAGACACTAGTCATACATTTTATTCTTGTAATTTTCATTCTTTGGACAAGTCTTTGAGCGATGATACCTACCCATGTACAGATCTTAGTCATGAACCAAATTTTATAAATCGTAGTAACGATCGTAGTTGTACATGTTGTAACAATATGTCTGTAAATCGTAGCAATCGTAGCCCAAAGAAGAGTCCGTTTTCGTTTAATACAAATTTGTCAAAGATTAAGCAAGGTCATCTGTCAAAGATCACCGAGTTGTGTACTAACACTTTTGTACCTAATGGGAGTTTGCCTCTCAGAGGCAAGTCGCCTATTCAAAATTGTAACAAGCTACCATTAATGAAGGTTGCCTTTGCGTCTGACTCCAACAGTAACGGCACCAGTAACCGACCTATTCTCAATGTCGAGATTAATGGGGTTCGTGGTACCGGTTTAGTGGACACAGCGGCCAAACGATGTATAGCTGGTTATAGTTTGTATACGTTGCTACGCGATCAAGGTCACCCGTTTCGTAAAAGTAATTTTCGTGTAAAATTTGCAGACGGGATTGTGCGCGATATGAATGTCAAACTTGTTGACGTCGACGTTAAACTTGAGGGTAAGGTTGTACCAACTACCTTCATAGTTTTACCTAACGCCGTAAATAATGAAACACTTTTTGGTATCGATTTTTTATGTAGTGCTCGTATTGTTCTTAACTTACACGCGAACTCATGGTTTATGACTGATCACCCGCAGGCTGTGTATCCTTTGCAAGGCGAGAAGTCAAGCGTCAAGGTGAGTTGTGCAGCTGCAGACGTGATTCGACCTGATGAGGGGGCGATGCTGTCGTCAATGGAGCGAACTGCGTTGTCAACCTTAGTTCACGAGTACGAGGACATCTTTGGTGAAGGGGGAGGAGCGACGCCTTTCGCCGAGCATACCATCGATACAGGTAACCATTTTCCTAAAACTACTAAAGACGAGACCCGTCGTGTGGGGGAAGACTATTCACCTGGTGACCTAATCCTTCTACGTAGCCATGTTTTGAGTAATGCCGGTAAGGGTATAACCTCGAAACTCGTCCCAAGAAGAGATGGGCCCTACTGTATAAAAATGAAGGTGAGTCCCACCACTTACTTAATTTCGCATCGTGAAGCTCCTGATGAATCGATCGGTAAGTATCACGTGTCCGATCTTACTCGCTACCATGCACGTGAGTGTGAGGGTGATCAGTCCAAGCCACGACCCGTCAACCCAAAACGGAAACGCGGTCGACCTCTTAAACTATTAGATTATGTTTAAGTTCCTTGTTCTAATTGTTTTTTGTTATTGTTAATTGTTCTTACTCACTTTCTCTTTGTGTAACTTTTGTGTTTGTTTGACCAAACTGGTGGTCCTATATTTGGTCAAAAGGGGGAGTATGTAAGAAGACAGTCAATTGATTAGGAGTTACGTCTTTTGCCCGCCAGGTGGCAGAGAGAGTGGTGCGTTGGCCAGCAAATGAAATGGTCGCTTTGTTTTAACTGTGTAATATTTTAATTCTGTTTAATTGTTTAATTGTGTCCAAAGTGGAAATTAAAGACAGTAATTAGTAAAGACGTTAATTTTATTCAATCCATCATCGTCTCTTTACACTATTATATATATAGGCAAAAAAAGAAAATAACGAAACCTCGGAATATATCTAGTTTTGAGACAAAAAATTTCATGTCAGGTTATTGAGTAAAGGTCCCACAGTATGAACAATACCGTCTCGCAAGTGTTATTTTCTCACAGATTTCTTTTAAACGTATGTGAAATACCATATTAAATATATCTAGGTACTCAATAAGCACTGATTATTTCTCACTAGCCGCCTTGGCTTCGCTTGCGAAATTTTTTGAAATGTTACATAAATGTATCCCGAAGGTTATCTCCTACTATCTCTGTGCAAAAAATAATGTCGATCCTATGCTTTGTTTTGTCGTGACTTCAGAGATTGGTTCCGAATTCATGTTTTTCAATATTCTATATTTAGGTACACAGTGTCGCATACACTCATATTTTTTCTTCACAGGTTTCCTTACGGCTCCCGAAACCCAGGGTACCCAGCGGTACCTTTTAGTCGATGGTATTTGTGAGTGTGGCTATACCTAACGCGGAGTGGCCAGTTCTGTTGAAGTATATTTAGATGGAAAAGCCTCTCCCATTTGTCGAATCACCGGCGCGCCGCCGTTCGGTCCACCGAAACTGATCACAGACTCGTCCAATTCTTGAAACAAACGGTCCGCCTAGATCGTACGGCGGCCGGAATGGGAAATTTTCTGTGCTACTTAAGTGTGGTTTGTCGGATTATGTACATAAGTTTTTAATTGTAAAAATAAAAACATGGCCGGGACAGAACCGTGGTTCGCCTAGTTAATACAAAACGCCTTTGTGATAAGTATAATATTTAAATGGTAAGAACATGGCATTGTTTACTTAATGTGTTGTTGAACTGCATGTATTAGTGGTAATGACCGACACTGAACATTCTTTTAACGGAAGCAACATTATGAGGACATACAAAATCTGTAGTAAATATTATTTTTAACTCGACCTTGTCCAGTCTACCGTCTACCATTCTCTTTTTGAACAAAACCACTTATCAAAATCAACTTTGTTTTTGTAGTTAATTGTATCGTTTTATTAATGTAACATTAAATAATTATGAGCTGTTATAAAAATCAAACCAGTTTTTTTGCATATAGCATTTGCATTTTATGGCACTGCTAAATATCAAATTAGACATTGATATACCCTCGACTTACCCTGCCATAGGTAATCAGAGAATCAAAGAACCAATGTACCAATGGGTATTTTAATTAAAAACTTATGTACATAATCCGTCAAACCACACTTGGAGGCTTTTCCATCTAAATATACCTCAACAAACATGCCACTCGTTAGGTATAGCCTCACAAATATCATCGGCTAAACGAGGGAGACTTGGTCTTCCTCTGGGTAATCTGGAACCGTAACACAGGATAGAAAATATTTCTTAGAAGGCTATAGAGTACGTTCCGATGTAATAATCGGTAAGGTACCTAGGTATATAATAAACAGTGAACAAATCAAAGAATGTTTGGCGTACCTACACTGATTAGTCTCGCTGTAGTTCAGGGAGAACCATCATCAGTTCTGCCAAGTCTCTACATTTCTATACTGTTCATCATCATCCTAAATGAACTAAATTCTGGGATGGGCCAATACAATATAAACTTTTTTTTATCTTCACAGGTGCCTGTAAATCATATTACCAATACCATATTATATTACAACTCTTCCTCATTTATTTAGTTGAAATATAATACAGAATTATTTTTCAAAAGTTAGACACCTCAAATTTAAAAATAAAAACTTGCGGACGTAGTTTTTTGTATGGAAACACTCTTGCAACAAATACCGACCTACATAATTTTTGACGAGCTGTAATATTTCCTAAATATTTTTTCAGATTTGGTGAAGAAAGCGATATGAGTGGTACACCGTCGAGTATGACACCAATGGCCACCAACACTGACCGACCAGCCAGTATGCGACCTGTCATGCAGACTAGGTAATTATAAACCTTATATCGCCTTAGTCAAGAGTCTAAATTACAATTAAGTAGTCTCCCGCCGCTTCTGTCTGTCTGTGCCCTATGCACTCTGAAGCTACTGCAACGGATCTTGTTTTTTTTATTGAAGACTAGCTGATTGCCCGCTACTTCGTACGCGTTGTATTAGGAATACAATAGGCTTCCTCAAGAATTGGGCTGGGCTATCAAATGCAAATAGAATTTTTCAAATCGGTCTAGTAGTTGGTTCTATGGAACACGAACAAACCAAACAAACAAACATTGATTTTTATATATTCGTACTTAGAGCTATCATGTTTATGAGCTGAGCATTTACAGTATTAGTGAATCGACTCAAGTCGGAAGAAAAGTTAGCGCCAGAGCGCTTTCTTGACGTTCTGTGACTCCGTCATTGATAAGAAATATAATACCATGTAGAAAAAATTGTATATCTAGAGTAAGTTTTTCCTTGCAATATTTTACACTGAAGTCAAAAATATTTATATTCGCATTTTCTAAATCAAATCATATCAAATACCTTTATTTATCAGTTCACAGATAAATGAACACAAACCCATATGGGTGCACAAATATTAATATTTAAATAGAATAGAGAAAATAAATAAAAACCAATACTTGACACAACAAAATCAAACAAATGTCATTAACCATTACCTAATTGAAATTCAGAATAATATAACACGAAAAATAGAATATGTAGCAAATAATAACAATAATTAATTAAATTTCAATTTAAAAACATCAATAGTCAAACAAATAATCATCTAAACAACTTACCAATGTTAGTATTAGTACTTACTTATTATAGTACATTATTATTATTCGAGCTTTAACTATTAAAATAAAACTTGTTGATAAATTGGATTCTTCAGTTTATATGCTGCTGTTTATGTGCAATTAAATATTATATTGTTATTTATAATAATTAAACTGTACAAATACATTTATTATACTTTGTTATTACGATCGAGACGCATGTCCTAGAAAATTATTACGGAATCGTTTTCTGATAGATTTTCCTCAATGCTTACATTGTTACGTCTATTAAAAATATGTGAATATATTATATCTTTGGTAGCAGTTACAATATTTTTAAGGAAATACCTACTACTTAGTCCACGTTGAAATTGTAAAAATAATATAAAATAACAGTTTTTCTAAAATACTAGTATTTCACCCCAGTTTGAACAAGATTGGTCGTTAATTCGGTGGATATACTCTGTTTGTTAACAAATGTTGCTATGTGTTACGGACGGAACACCATTTTTTATAAAATCAAGCTTATATTATTTAGAAAGCGGTTCAGTATAGCTACAGAGATTACCCCCCTACATGATGAAGGCATTTTGACATTGTTATATTACCTATTAATCTTTAATTAACTTTAATTTAAACTTTTCAGAAACTGGGGAATAATGTATCTGTTTATTTATCATCATGCCTTTTATTATCCAAGGGATAAGCAAATACGATGGAATTCCTTTTGATACGATCTTAGCATACATCTTTAACTGCGACTTTTATACTTACTAAAATTATCTTCACCAAATATTACCTAGGTAGGTACTAGGTTTCCGGCCCCGGCTACGCCCGTGGTTATTTTAAACAAAATAAAATATAGCATAGATATATTACTCAGTGATAATGTAGCTTTCTATTAGTGAAAGAATTTTTATAATCGGAGAATTCGTTTCAGAGATTTACCCCCTACATCCAAAGTAACGAACAAACTTTTTCTCCAAACAAAATCTTACCTAAGAAGTGATTTTCTGACTGAAAAAAAAAAGGAAAAATACATTAATATTCATGAAAGGAATTTGATTTTCTTATATGGACTTGTCAATACTTACGTTTGTTCTCCAAATTTCAGGCCATCAGAACCAAGGCCGACTCGTTTTCCACTCCGACCGCCGACACCCGACATGCCGCCGCCTTATTCTACAGCAATCACGATCATTGACCAAATCGGCTTCAAAATCATGAGGACGACAGAGCTCGTCACCGACATTTTGAAAAACACCGTCCGAGCTGTAGTTAGCGGATAAGTTTAAAACAGTCTCAATTCTTGAACCTTTTATGTGCTTGCAAATTATTTTTGTAAGAAACTTCAGAGTTGACTATAAAATTATTTTGTAAGTTTGTACCACCGATTGAGAAGTGTTTATTCTAATATTTTTACCTTATAGTTCGGTTAACAAGAATTAGCATAAAGAAATATACCTATGGTAATCTGGCTCCCTATAATTATTTACTGTCCATAAATGTTAGTCAAATGTTAATCGACAGTTTATTTTAGATTTGGATAACTGTGAAAATATACTCTGTCAATATCAGTACAAAATCTGAACTGCTATGATATCTGGTACCGGAAGATGAACTGTAGATATAACTACCAAATAAGCTTAGCTCGCTTACCGGCTTTCATTGTTATGACTTTTAGAAGTGTCTCCTTGTGAAAGGAGACGGGAGCATGTGGGTGTAGGCCCAGGTGATTTGAGTTGTAACAAGTTAAAATATATTTTAAAAAATAACAATTGGCCAAGAACGAGTCGAAGTCGCGTGGAGAGGGGTTCGAACAGGATTTTCGTTTAGGGTTTCCTGTAAATTATGAGCGAGACCCTATATTTCCTATTTTTTTTTTTTAAATTTTAGACTCAGTAGTTTCGGAGACAATAGGGAGTGGGGGGAGGACGCTCAATTTTCGTATAAATTAAACTATGTATTCTAAAATCATAAAATAAAATAAAAGTTTGATATGCACGTAAAAAAATATTTTTTAATCTAAATGAACCCCCAAATTCGATTGTGTCATCAAACTACATAATATGTACCAAATTTCAACCTTTTTCGTCCAGTAAATTCGGAGAAAATAAACTGTGACAGACAGACAGACACTGAGTGATCCTATAGTACCTATAAGGGATCCGTTTTTTCATCGGATGTACGGGTTATAATTTCCTAATATAGAATACAAAAAATTCACCAATTTACAATCTAGGAAACTAGAAAAATTTTAATTATCATCAGTAATTATGTTATATTATGCCCTCTTTACAAATACACTACTTTCATCTTTTTGCATTTTGGTTTCACCTGGGCCCAAGAATGTATGAATATGTCTTCCTATCTGGATGTTTGCCCATAATTGGTTCTGGAACTAATGCTAATGAAATGTTCAGCGATCACGATAGATCGAGTACGAAGAGAAAAAGAATCTGCCAATTAGGACATTTTAATTTAGTTATTTATTATAAGACTAAGTACTAGTTATGTAAAATTATTTTTGTGTAAATATAATATAATGTTGTATTTATATTTAATTTCTAAGATATTTTGTGTTATTTTTCTACGTAGATGCGTATACCTAGGTTTATTTAATGCAACAGTTACCACGTTGTATATAGCGGTACTTGAATTGACATTAAACGCTTTATTACTTATTAAAATAGTATTATTTTGTGGAAAAATAAATGCATTTGAGATATGAAGCTACGTACTTATATGCTAACCATTTTAATTGAAACCAAATAAAATTATGACGATATCACAAACTGCAACAATCTATACCTACAAATATATAAATATTTGCATGGTTTTGGCGACTGGACGTCTAACTAAATGTAAAAAAAATCGTGACACCATACATTTAAATAAATTACAACTACTAGGGTTGCATAATATGCTTTTGCACCACATCCAACCACCCTACTTATTAAAATAATATTATAGATATGGGCTGGTCCATCCCAGAGGTGATTCAAATACTCCACACAAGATTGTATATCTGCTGACCCGATTCCATTAACACAGCCTTATATATTCGAAACCTCAGATCATATAAACATTGCTTTTCTCAAAGATTTAAATCGGTAAATATGCCCGCCCTCGCTTAACAAAACCTTTTTTCGTGCGTTCATTATGTTATATATGGACCATTTTAAAACTTTGTATACATACCTACATAAATCATGCCTCAATTCCTGTAGGTACCTAGGTCTCATTTGCCTCATACAAGTTTCAAGTATGCTTGTTGATTTCAGGTGCTTTTTCATGTTTATTTGGGGAAATTTTAATTTAAGAACTTACCTATGCACTGCAGTTAAGTATGCAGTCAGTAATAAAACAAGGTCGAATGTTATCAAATCTATTCGTAAATATATATACGTACGTGATAAAGATATCAGTAAATATGTCTTTGATCAGGGGATCAGTGTGGACTATAAATCTGTTTAGTAAAAAATCCACATGAATCCTCCAGGGGATCCAAACGAGGGGAGCCAAGTGGACGGAGAGTATTTATTCTGTGACACCCTCGACCACTTCCAGTGAGAACTGTTTTATCTTTACCTTTCGTAAGTCTATTGGAAAGTTGCTAATACTAATTTAGTAGGCGTTAGTAACATACACTTGTAACAAGTTGTATCATTAGTCATATTTACCCACATGACATAGCTTTGTCCCTTTCAGAATAAGTACATTGTTATTAGAGTAAAATGCTACCTAGCTATAATTCCGATTGCTATTACCTAAATACCTATCTATAGTATACAATTCTACATTCACTTTCCAATAAAGCCAATAAAGGGAAAGTTTTAATCTCGTTCACTGCTGAACAAATTTAACCAGTTATGTATTAAGTTATTGTGACTGAGAGAAAACATACCTAATTATGTAATCATTGATTGTCATAGTTAAAGATAGGGGAGGGGGTATGGGAGAGAACGGAATAAGATCTATCCTACCCCAAATTTCATGCTCACCCGTCTGCTAGACAACAAACGAGGCTCTCGCGACCGAGCAATGGCGGTATAACCACACGCCTAGCTAGGCTAGGAAACTGGCTGGAAGAGGTTACAGCGAGCCTAAAGACCTAAGTAAATAGTCTCAAAAGGTCTGGTGCAGAGTGCAAAGGGAAACCACTGCACTATTCTTCCCAAGAAAGTAAACCATGGCGAGTCAATACATGACAAGGTGCGTCGTGCTGTGGACCGCCATGATTGACCACGACTGCTCTGTCAAGAGCACCACGACTGAAGGAGGATTTATCTGTGGTCTTGTTTACAGTTAAGGTATTATAATTTTATATGTTATCTTCAAATAACATATGTTTAATTTTTATATAAAAGAACCGACCAAACTAATGTCAAAGTTCACATTGTAACTACAAATCTTATGATACGACTATCAATGGTGATAAAAATATTACCAATGTGGTGACGACATATATACAACAATTTGAATACATACATAAATACGCTTATAATTACTTATCTATTAGAGATAGGTATATGCTACTGCGGACTTTTTTGTATACTGTTTTATTCTACACAATTCTTTCCTACATCATTTTGTTATGCGTCTGACGGATAAGACAGCATACGCCATGAAAACTCGCTGGGCTAACTTTTTTCCCGACTTGATTCACTTATACTGTCAATTCTCAGCTCTTAAACATGATGGGTCCACGTCCCGGTGAATCAATCTATTCTATACCATAGTGAAAACCGTATCAAAATGCGTTCAGTATTTCTGCGTGAAAAGGGCACAGACAGACAGACAGACGCGGCAGGGGACTGTTTTATAATTTATAATATTTAGTGATGTTGTAAGTATACAATCAGTTTTGCCTGCAGATGCAATTTCCCAGAAGTAGTAGTAATAAATTCCATGTTACTCCCCTACCTATTCTGCACTTTCCAAACTTCAAGTTTTCTTTATATTAAAAAAAAATCGGTTCAAAAAAATTGAAGATTACATGGACCCAGTGTCACTTCACTGACTATAAAGGTTGCATTGGTGGGTGTGGGTATTTTGTTTCAATGTAAATAGTATCATGGATTTAAAAATTGTTTTAATGGATGATTCAAATTCTTATAACAAGGAAAATTCTGCCAACTAGAATTCCCCACTACTCATTGGAAAACAAAAAGTACTAAAACTTTAGTCATAACAAGGATAACAATGTGTTTTTGAGCACACAAGTTGATAGAAATATTTCTTATTTTTCAAAATTTACCATAATGCTATAAAATATATTTAAATTGGTTTTAATAATAACTGCCCAGAAGATAATGTTATCAGAATTATTGTTTTGTATTGTAAATGAAAGTCAAGTTATATGCATCAACATTTTATAATTACAAACACATATCACATAAAGTACTCTTACATCAACATATTACTTAAATACAAATGAGATTGATTGATCCATTATCTTTTCAAAATTATTATATTGTTCGAGATATGACTTTAAGTCACTTTTTGCTATTGGAAGTTAAATAGACATTAATTTTAGCTTACACATTACATAGAGAACATTCTACATATAAATATTTCTTTGAGTATATATTTTATCAAAGTATCCATAGATTATTGCCAATCAGTTATAGAAGAGGGCTCTTTCCATCATTTTACTGGACTATCAAGTCAGTAACATTATTTTTTGTAACCAATGCGACTAAACTGCCACTTGTAGGTCTTTCTTCACCCTTGATCCATTTGTCAAATAATTCAGCAACAAATGTTAGCGGGGTCCAGGTACCGAAGTCAGCTTTTGGCATCCATTTTCTATTCATTTCTGTATCAAGGGTCACAGGCATGATGGCCACAGCTAAAGAATTCTCTGGAAGACCAGAATCCTTTCCTCCCAATGATTTTGTGAGTTGATGAACTGCTGCTTTAGCTAAGCCATAACCTATCATACCTGGGGTCCCTTCGAGAGCTGCTTTTGCACCAGTCAGAGCTAGAAGTCCTCCAGGTGAAAGATACTTGGAAGCAATTGTAGCAGATATTGTAGAACTCCATACAGACTGTCTCCACATTAAATCTGTTTGCTTGCTGAGATCTTTGGCAGCATTTCCTCCTGCCCAGCCACCAGCAACGCATATCACTGCATTTACTTTCTGTCCTTGGAGTGCAGTTTCAAGCTCCTTAACCACATGTTCCTCCTGTTGAATCCATGTGGCATCCTTCGGTACAGTGATGTTAAGATCGGCGCTCTCGTTAGGGTTGAGGTCTACACTGGCGACCCAATAATTAGCGGTCTTGAAGTGGTTGACGCAGGCGGCGCCGAGAGCCCCACGCCCTCCGTATACCACAATTTTTCCACTTGCCATATTTGCGTGTTGTCTTTATGCGGGAACAAACTCGACTAAAAAGCTGACTGGTTGGCTTGATTGAACAGCAGCGGCACGTAACTTATCGTGCGGTAACCTCCCTCTCACTTTTTTTATCTTGCGACAGCAAAAGTGAAGGACAACAACAATACAATACACATAACTTATACTTTGATTGTACTGTAAAAAAATTACTTATCTTATAATGAAAAACTGAAAAGTACGTGTAAGTATTGATTTCCCATATAATTTCGTGTGGGAAGCTGAAAATTTCTAATTTAATCACAGATTAAATTATTTTGTTTTAAACTTTATAATGCTACCTAAAGAAGTAAAACACGCAATTGTAGGAATGTAGCTAAAATATGAGGGCTTCGTAATTTACCCGGGTGTTGTATTTGGATGTCAAGAATAGCAGCGGAACGTGTTCATTTGACAGATGACAGGATGTTGTCGATGTGAGATAATTTTCTTTTTTTTTATTCAGCAATGGATTCAGCATAGGTACATCCGTTTCCGTTTACTTTTACTTTCTAAATTATAGTCCGTTTGCACATCAACATAGTTAAGTGAAAATCAAAGTAAAAAAATTATAAGAATTTTAAATTAAATTGTAATATATAATATAATATACACGCGTAGTATCACAAAAGGGTTGTGTATGATGAGGATCAAAAGATAAAATCTGCCTTTTGAGGTCATATTTTACTGAAATATTTAGGGACTACTACTAGAACTTTGACGTTTTTAAAAATACACATTTTATGGAGAGAATATAGAAGAAGTGACTCTGCTCCATTAAAATTCTTGAAATTTTATAGATTTCATTTTAAGAGAAGACTGCTTTATATAATATAGAAAATAACTTATATCCGCTGAAAGATTGTTGTAGAAATAAAACTACAAAATAAAAATTACAACGATTTATTGCCCATTGAATACCTATGTGTAAAATTATAATTAAGTACTAATATGTCATATATTGTATAGCATTACTTAAGTACATATTGATATACGTTTACCTACTTAGCTTAATAAAATAATATCCCTAACGAATTAACTATAATAGTACCTACCTACTTAATAAATAAGACTTATTATACCCTAGATAATGGTAAATGTAATAAATAATGAGTGAGTGATTATAAAGATTAAGTAGGTACCTATTAAAAAACCCTGTAAGTATTAAAACTTTTAAGTAAAACACAATAATTATCTAAACTTAAATTGGCATTAAAAATCCTTAATTTTTATAGTGCAGTCAAAACGCTCATTATATCATCAACATGTAAAGAATAGAATATGCTGATAAGAATATTCAGAGCAATACTAACTAATTTAAATAGAAGAGTTACATTATTGAGTATCTCCGCGTTCTTTTGGTGAGGTTCATGGTTGATGTTGAGGATGTAACCCAAAACTACGGCCACTGCGCCTGATACAACCTAAATTAAAAAGAAAAAATAAAATAAAAGATAAAATAAAGGTTTGACTGGAAACAAAAGACTGGGATATAAAAATAATGAAAAAAAGTTAGAGGCATTGTAGGATAGGATAGACAAGGCTAAATTTTATGGCCATGAGGATAGGATAATATGTCGAGTAATAGTTATAGTTAAACACTCTGAAATAGTACAAGGATTTGAGTCGGTAAAGACTTAAATAAGTACAATGATACAACCTAACCTAACCTAACCTGCTTGCTTATTTTAAAACAGACCTCTCTATTGTTGCTTATAAACCAAAGACATTTAATTATATAAACACTGATATCTATACTAAATGATCCTACCTACTTCATTTAAAATCTATTTGGCTGCTTTTAATTTTTACGTTTGTAAAACCTGCTTATAAATACACAAGTAAAATTAAAATCAATTATTATTTAAATTTTGAATGCAATAGCCGTTTAGAAACTTAAATAACTCGATACTTATTCAATGCATATATTTGTCGTACAAATTACTGTAGGTATGTACGATTTCCGAAATGATCTTGAGCAGAGAGCGCGGGGTCTAGCCCGAAGGTCATTTTGACGACGTCGCAGAATACAACCCCGGTCATCAAGCCCACAGACACGTGGTATAGGAAGTTCGCCATTTTGCGGTGATGGTCTTGTCCGTCCATCCAAGATGTCATCAAGGCCAACATCCCCGCGCTCGCCTGCGTTACAACAGATAAATAGATACAATTCGATTACTTTATAAGGCTACTACTTTGATTATACCGACCCCGCCCGGGAACAATAACGGTATATAAAAATTGTAACAGCCACATTACTATAATTAAGACTCTAAATTTTAGAGATAGATAAATGCTAGCGCGGACTTTTTTGTAGATCATTTTACTTTACACAATTATTTCCTAAACAAATACGCTTTGAAAACTCGCTTTTCCCCCGACTTGACTCACTTATTTTGTTAATGCTCAGCTCCTAAACATGATAGGTCCTTGTTTAATACTCGTAAACCTTCCCGGTGAATCAATCAATCAATCTAATAGTGGAGAACGCAACAAAATCCGTTCAGTAGTTTTTGCGCGAAAAGGTCACTAACAGTATAGTGACAATGATTTTAAAATAAACCTAGGTAATTTACTTCTAAATGCACAATCCTACCTAATTATAATATTTATAATTTACTTCTTTATAAAAAGTGATTGTCTTAAGGTTGCATTATAAATATGCAACATAATAATATAATCATAATAACTGATACAAAAAAATAAGTATGGTATAAGAACAATGGAATACACATTTCAAACAATTTAGTTTATCAACCTGTAGGTAAGTTTTAGCAAACAAACATTTTCCATGGATATTTCAACCTTTATAAATTCAGGCGTGACTATATATAGAAACTTGACATTTACGTAGGTTTTAAAATAACAATAAAAATTAAGCTGTAATGTTTGCTTTCCTCAAATATTCACTATTAATATAATTGAGTCTTTCAAGTATTAAAGGACTATTAGAATATTCCATACCAAATGCAGATATAATTATATTTATAACAGATATAACGAATATGAACATAACAATAACATCATTCAATATTAGCGCTGAGGGCTGGTCGCTGTCATTGTTCAGGTCCAACCCGCCGATTATCACGCACATCAGCCCGACGAGTAACTAGAAATTATATCAATATTCATTGAATACTTGTAACTACTTAGAAATGCAATACAATAGAATAGAATATTAAAAAAACCACTAATTATTAGCTGTTTTATTATAACGAGTTTGGTAGCTAAAATCTGGGTTCAGTTATATCGAGTAGTATAGAATTCCTATCAAAATTCGTTCGACAGCTGACAAAAAAACTTATGTTCATACCTAGCTAATTTCGATGGAAATTTGACGTGAATTACTCTTTGACTAATCATGGTGTACGATCCACCTTCGATTAACTAAACCTCAGAATAACGATACGACTAGAAACCATACTAAATACGCAACAGAAAACATTAGATTGCTCTATTCTATACTATCAAATTAGAGTGTCAAATTAGGTCTTCACTAATATCTAAGCTGAACCTCTATTAAGGCTACACAGATATAATTTACAAATATTCGTGACAACCTGCAAAATAATTGAATCAAACACAAGTTTTTGTTTCTTTCTCTCCAATACCATTACAAATTCTAAGCAAGATATTTATGTTGCAAAGTTCTTATTTTAGCCTTAAGAGCTGTTGGTCAAGGTCATCTTGCATCTGTCAAAAATATGGCTAATCTCAGTGAATCCTGTAAAGTTGAGCTTATTTATACAACATTTCCATCCACCAGTGTTAAGATGACCTTGACCAACGGCCCTTAATTCTAGTTAGAGAGTCCCCCCGCTCGACACTAATTTCTTTGAACTAAACCAAAGCTAAACACATGACTGTATTACGATCTGCCATATCTTAACAATCAGGCGGTGGCAAGGTCACATGTCGTCTTCTCTATAAAAAAATGATCATAGCATAAAAACTGACCCGCCAAATGAGAGCTAAAATGACTTTTTAATTAATTTACATAATACAATATTTTATTGCTATTAGACATCAGCTTTTAACTTTAATTTTATATGTGGCCCGTTATAGTTTATCGAAGGAAACTGTTGTCTACAATTACTTATTAAATAACAAATTTTTAATCATAATCAAGTTGAAGATATCGTGCGAGCGAAGAGTCGAAAGCTGATATTAGGACATTCAGCACGGTGACAAGAAACGCCGCAGCTGTAGTTCCGTAGTTGATCCTGTTAGCAGTTTCGTGATGTCGTGGGCTGTGCAGTCGGCAGTCGTGAAGCAAGTTCATACTCAGCAGTACCACTCCCATCAGGACCTGGTGTTGGTAGCCCGATCCATTTTCTTAATATAATATTATGAATGACTACAATCGCTAGTGAAAGATGTTTAAATGTTACGGTAGATCTCAAGTTTAGTTTTGATAAATAGACATCAATATATTACTTAAAAATTAACTTTATGACGAATATTAGTCAAGATCAAATTTGAACTTAAGGTCAGGCGGCTAATATTAATTTCATGATAATATTAAAAATATTTAAAAAATAAAACACAAATTTTCAAAGATTTTTCAACTTACAAATTTCGAAGATACTTACTTATAGATCCTAGCTGTTCGCACCGGCTACCCATTAACTTTCATCCCCTAATCTACTATAATATGGATTTTTTTAAAGTAGCCTATGTCCTTCCATGGTTTCAATTCAAGCTATCTCTGTAATTTAGTGGTTTAGCCGTGAAAGCGTAACAGACAGAGTTATATATCGCATTTATAATAATAGTATGGATTTGCAACGTAATAAAATAGATATGATTTTTCAGTCTTCATTAAATATTTTGTACAGTACCACGGAGTACCTAGTTGATCAAAGAAATTGCAGTCGAGTCTATGTAGATTTTCATTAAAAATAAGGCTTTAAAGTATCATACCTGCAAAACAATGGATATTGAGATTAACACCACCAGCAATGTGTAGAACTCGTGTTTAGGACCAACTTGGAGCACGTATTTTAGTTGGGACGCGTTTGATGTCAGCAATGCGATGTCCAACATTCCTTGAGCGACCGTCTTCTTTGTAGCATAACGATTGGCGTCCATGCCTTTCAACTGGAATAAGTAATACTTAAATTTTTTTTTTTTTTATTTACGTCTGTTAAAGAAGTGACACTGTTAATGGTGTCTATGGCCACACCGCAAGCGATGAAGTTTTGTTTTTGTTTTGTTTTTTAAAATGATTAGGTACTTAAATAATTTTACTCAAAGTGCATTTTTTGATAAACTTATTTTATTTGGTAAAGAAACATTGCATTTCTTTGTTTTGTTTAATTTTTCAATAACTCAGATAGGTATTATATGGCCTCAGCGCCACGACGGTTCTCAGGGCCGCCCTGGGGCACCGTAAAAAATTACTTAAATCCTAAATATTTTTTTAAAATAAATAAAATGAATCATTTATTATTTTTATTATAAATGGGATAAATAAACGTTAAATGTTCTCAATACAATCAGCATTTTCGATAACGCGAAAAAAAAATTTTTTCTCTCTCCGAATTTTGCCGCCCCTGGAATTTTGCCGCCCTGGGCACTGGCCCCTGTGGCCCCTAGTGTAAATCCAGGCCTGACGGTTCTCTTTCCGCAAATAAACTCAAACTGCTATATATGGAGTTATGGACATAATTCTTATGAATCGATCGGCATCATTAATTGTTGACAGATAGGGTCACTATACATACGCCATACGTAAATATAATCTGAAAGCTTTATTACAAACGCATTGATTATGATGTAATCGGCCTGTTTACGTGAATTTTTATTATTTTGGTATTATTTTATTGAATAATCAAAAAAGCTTGACAATTTACCTACTAAAAAAATACATATATTTAATTTATATTTTCAAGACGATTCTATCTATTTATCTATATATTATCACATAATTAGACAGAGACAATCGAATGCCATTTGTTACGATCCTGACATACCGCTTTCGCTTCTTACTTATATATTCATCATACCTTCTATACATGACATGCTCGGTGATCAATACATTTTTTATATGTTCAATAAAAGCACACACACTCTTCAGCCATATAAACCTTTTTAGTCAATCTTTCATCCTTCATTCTTTCAACGTGTCCAAACCAGCGTAAGTAAAACTCTTCCATACCCAAGTCTCGCTTCCATAAGTAAGTGATGGAACTAAAACAGCATTATGTATTTCTGCATACATTGTTTAGTCCACCAAATACCTTGCTTCCCGCTTTTACTCTACTTTAAATTTCCTTGTCTATCTTTTCACTTTTTGTAAAATTAATTCACTTGCTCTAATTTACATCCTTTCATACAAACACTCCGTCCTTTCATCATCCTTTTCAAACACTAGTGTACTTTTGATATCGAATTATTAATTTTCAAATATTATTCTCGCATTCCTCGTTCAAAAGTTTTTTTTAAATGTTCGTAATTGTCTGAATAATCTTTTTAGGGAATTCGGGAAAAACTGAAAGTGTTCTATTAACTCAAGACCATAATTGGGGATGAACGTTAATATGGACAAAGCCAAATCGGAAACCTAGTCTACAATAAAATAATTATTATTACAAAAAATAAGCATGTTATTTACAGGATCCGTGAGAACCTCAGTAGCAGCATCCTGATCCCGGGTTCTTATTTCATCAATATTCACTTCCGGCAACCCTTCGCTGTCACTTTTACTAGTGTTGTCCATTTTGTCCAATTGATACATTAAAAAAAACTACGAAAAAATATTTTTAACGAACGTATTGCGATTAAAGATTTCTCTTCTACACTGCTAACTTTTAATTAGTTACTTGGTTAATTTACATTGTCGGTTCAAGAAACCGTAAAAAGGGAATTGGCAGGTGTTGCCAAACATTTTACAATAATCATTCATAACCTAGCCTATTCTCGTGGTTCCGTATTTTAATGTTTTATATGTTTAATATGTTCAATAAGAGTACACCTAGCTCGCCCTTTGCCAGCATTTCCTTTTACTTCTGCCGTATAAACCTTTTATAGTTAATCTTACACTATTATTTTTATCGAATTTCTGTGTCTATCGATTAGTGGTAAAGGAAATTCAGAGTGCTAACCCAGGTATTAGCACTTTTAGCGACTAAAAAGTCGGATGGTAAGAATTATATGAATTATTAATTTAAAAAATATTGTATAAGTACCTAAACTACTTACTTAGTTTGTAGGTACTTTTTTATAGTATGTATGCATAGATTAATACCTATATAATGTATATTTGAGGTTATTTTGGATTTGGGGTAATTTCTGAAGCATTTGAGGGTTGAAATCGGGTTATTTTTCCCATCTATAGATACTAATTACTATAAAAGTTATTACTTATAAAAAAATCACGGGGACACCCTGAGGACTTTTCTATTGGCCTCTTTGTTGATTGATATTTTTGAATGTGAATAGTAAAACACTAATTTAGTTCATTAGGTTGTAAACACCAGCGGAAATATTAATTTCGAACTGCTGTAACGAACTAAATTTATCTACTGCCATATCCGCACGACAAGGTTATTATAATATTAACAATAATTATTTTACTACAATCAAACTTTTTAGTACCTACTCAAACTAAAAAACAGAAATCTAAAGTTATATTATTTATCTAACCTGGTTGGTACCTACTTACACACACACTATAAAATCTATGTAATAAAATGAAATGCTGTTCCTTGGTAAGCGCATCACTTGAGAACGGCTGGACCTATTGTGTTAATTTTTGTTCGTAATGTTCGTTATAGTCCAAGTCAGGTTTTTAGGAAAAAAAATATTAAAAAGTTTCCCGAAAAATTGGAAAATGCGGGAAAAACTGAAAGTGCTTTTTCTATGAGATTTTTGTATGAACTCAAGACAATAATATGGGATAAAAGTTAATATGAGCTGCACAGGCGAAGCCGGGTCGAAAAGCTGGTTATAAAGAAAATACTTGTTCCAGAAACTGTCCTAGAGTGCCGAGAACCCAGTGTATAAAAAATAGTCAAATCTCCGTAAATCAATTTTACCAACTCATTTATCTTCATTGAACTATGAAATTAAGTGAATACAATGGTGACAAGAGGGCGATTCAGCAGAGAAATGCAGCCAGTATTCCACGCGGACCTGGTATATTTAGTTGTTTTTAATGTTTAGATTACTTTTAAGGTTTTATATTGTTATGTGTATATTTGATAAACTTCAAAGTGAATAACTGCAATTATCATAATTGTACTTGAGGTACGACCGACCACGCATCGTTAGTTCGCCACGGCATAGTGTCATGTCATACAATATAATGTCGTAGGGGAATGGGGAAATCAGCAAAACTCAACTGTTAAAAAAAATCTAGTAGGTATACTCACCCCATTGCGAAGTCCGGCAGGTATTATCGAAGCCATTTTATAGATTATTTTTAATATTAATATTTAAAATATTTTACAATATCATAACTTCATTTATTAATTTAAAATATAAGCAAAATATGACGATTTGCAGCCCACAGCTTTTCGGACGATGAATCAATATAGACTAGACTGTAGAATCAATGCCGTTACCTGACAACGGAGCGTATCACAACAAATTTTAAAATATCGATCCTTGATATCGATGGTCCTACCCACGATATTCAAGGTCCAGGATTCGAATCCGTACAGAAGTAATAATTAATTTATGAAAATAGTTAAAAAATAGTAATACTAATTTTTTCGATCGATTCTGTTGGGACCTTGGGCACCAAAAGTGCAACATGCCGATGTATGTGTAGGTAGGTTACTACTCTAAAAAAAGAAACGCATTACACAAAATAATAATATTTCAATTATTATAGAAAACTACTTTGTCCCATTTGGTGTAGAATATTAGGGCCCCAAATGCCAATAATTTTATTATATCCCCACGAGATCGTCTCCTTTGCTGACAAGAGGGCTGGCTCCTTCCTTGCTCAACCGCAATTCAACGGGGAAATGCAGTCCGTAGGTATTCTTGCCGCTATTCCACGTGGCCCTGGTTTATTTAAATCTAAATATTTTAAAGGTTGATTATTGAATATTATATTCATACAACAATATAAAAATAAAATATACTACAACTACGTGCACCATGTTTCATAAGTATTGTGTAGATACGAAATAGGATTTTAATGTAGGTGTTAGGCGATTGTGTTAGGTACCTAGGTTACTAAATATATTTTAGGGGTGTCGAAATTATTAGTTTGATGGATGCTGTATTCACTGTTATAATTTTTAATTTTACGAATAAAATTCTCGTACCTATAATAGGTTTGTGTGAGTAACTATGTAGCTACTACCTCCTACTTATAAAAATCCTTTCACTGATGTCAGCTGAGTGAATCAAGCCGAGGGAAAATTTAGGTATGTTTAGTTTGCGCTATCAAGTTATCAATTCAGTTCGCGACGTAAGGGTACGTAGGTTAAGAAATACTATATTAGGTCGACTATTTATATAGGCAGGTACTAAACAATATTAAAATGACTAAAACATCGACGGTTTATAACTACTACCTACAACCTTCGCCTACAATATAAATTCGCCTACAATATAATTTCGCCTACAATATAACTTCGCCTACAATATAACTTCGCCTACAATATAACTTCGCCTACAATATAATCAATATTAATAATAAAGCTGAAGAAGGAACTAATCGGATTTAGGTATAACATCACGCTACGGGTGCAACCGCAAGGCACAGCTAGTAAAGAATAAAAAATACCAGCTACCCTCCATCTACTCTCTACGAAACTTATGAAGCAGCCTAGAAGTAGGAACATTATAGTACCTACCTACTGTAATATTGTGAAAAGTACATAGGCAAATTACTATTACCTATATTATTAACCGAACTTCAAAACAGAAGGAGGAGGTTCTCAATTCGTCGGAATCTTTATTTTAGATAATAATTTTATCATTGCCACCATTTCCTAAGATAGTCCCGAATTCAATTTTCAAACAACTGTGACCGTACTTCGGAACGGATTATTGAATAAAAAGTCAAATAAGACTTTTAGGCTTTTATTCAATTTTAGTTATTAAATATTTAATCAAGTATAAAATAATCAATCAAACTTTTTCGCAAAGTTATTTTTCAAAGTTTTGAACGGAAAGACGAGCGCGCTCTTTCCGCTCGCGTCCGACATGCGTCGAAATGTCAAAATAAATTCATGTTGGTAAATTAAAGTTGTGTTGTTTATATTCAAATAAACAATAAATTGCAAGTCAAAGTGTGCCTACGAATAGTCAATTGGATATAACATAATAGTAATCATGTGAATAAAAGTGTAGTGCTGTTATTTTGTAAAAACTAGGTTAAAAAGTTTTCAAAAATATTTGTCTCCATTTCGTTGTGCGCAAACAGTAATGATGAAGTATAAAAATTAAACGCCCTGATGCTGCCTTCAATGCCAGCTTTGGTGGCGAGAGACAGTCGAGATGGATTTGGGAACCATCTAGCTATTGCCACAACATCTTACAATAGCGGAATTGCAACAAATAATAACAATAGTACACAGGTAAACTTTACTGTTTATATGCGCCATTTATGTAACTTTGTCGTATCCTTAAATTATGAAATAAAATGATTTATCTATTTCTTCATATTATTTTTATATGATAATCTTAAATCATATATGATATTACAGAAATCAAACAGGTGGTCACTTGTATTTTAACAACATAATTCACATGTACAATATTTTTGTTATTTATAAGGAAAAATGAATCATCATTATTGAATATTATGATCCATATTAGATAAAGATTGACTTCAAATTGTGAAATGTTTCAGGTGATAATAACACAACATGCACAAGAATTACCTAAGGTTGAACCTCCATCAAAGGGTCAAAATGCAAAACAAAAAGCTGAAAGCAAAGATGAGACCTCAGAAGATGACAATACATATGAACATGGTTTGTATTCTATTTATGTTATCTGTATTTATCTATTACTTGCATTAATTTTTATACTTTGGTCAGCTAAGTATGGTCTACCAAATAAGATGCATTTTGTCTCCTCACTCAAGTGAATGTTTGTAGGTTATTAAATAATTAAACAAAATTACAAGTATCTCGCATTTGAGAACCATGTTATGGGCCCTCAGGGATAAGTGCCTAGTAGGTTTGTTGTAGGTATTTTGAGTTTGAAATGCCTCTTAAAACTTATAGCTTTGTGGCTGTCAAACTAATACCAACTTAAACAGTGTACAGCAAACTAAGAGTTAATCTTCTTCATACCCTCATGACTTAAAAATTTGTTGTGTTTTTTTAAATATCTTCACAGGTTGCCTTACCTCTCTCGGAACCATGTTATCGGTACCAGGGTACCCAGTGGAAGGCCAAGTCTTCGTCATTTAACTGATGGTATTTATATTTGTTATGTGTGTCTGTGATTCAGTAACAAACATAAAATGTAAAAAGTAATAATATTTTTTTTTACTAAATTTTTATGTAATTTCAGCTCTTGTTGTATCATTTTTCAACAAAGTACAATCGAGGTTTGGTACACTTGCTACGAGAAAGAAATTTTTACAATTTCAAGATATATTAAAAACATTTGATTCCACAAAGGAGACACCTACGGACCTGTATAGAAAGTTACAAGTTTTATTTGGTGAAGAAAACAGTGATCTCATGGAAGAGTTTTTGTTATTTCTGACTCCGGGACAAGCAGCTGAAGTGGGAAGGTTTATGGATCATTTTATTGTAAATAAGATGGTCAAGTTTTTAGATTTATTGAAGGTGTGTATTACTTTCACAAATATGAGATAGGTACCTATGAGGTTTTTAATTTTTATCCAGGATAAAAGGACTCTATATCACTCTTCAGCCCTCTATCATTTGCTGTGCAACAAATGTGTTACTCTGTTATGATGTGAAAGAAGGAGAAACACATTTATAATATTAGTTAGGATTACATTAATCTTTGATAATCATACTAAAGGAGATGCTTTCTTTGGGCTATCACATAGCTGATATAGCAGCTACAAAAATTATGAAACAAAGAAATTATGACAGAATTATGATATAGGGACATGTTTTCTGGTACAAAATTTTGTTTTTCTAAAACTATTGTTATGACTTGAACCCAAGCGAAAACACTAGTCGCCTGGTCCGGAATTAAAGTTATTTGGAGAGGAGTACGCCTCGCGGATAATCTTGTTTGCGCTGTAGTACACTGTTGCCGCCGCGCAGTCATTAAGCCCCACACATTGTAGCTAGCTGCTGATTTTCTTTGTATCTAACTATCATCACGTCTTTTATCCCAAGAGGGGTAGGCAGATACAATTGAATACCGTTTGCTACGATCCTGACATACCTCTTTCGCGTCTTTTATATTCATCATACTTTTTATTTGTATCTCTGCTTATATTTAGATTCTTTAATTAATTTTATTAACTGTGTAATATAATTATTCCAAATTTATTGTAATAATAGCTTTTCGCCTGCGGAAATTTTTGGAATGTGACAAGAATTCAATCCTATAAATTTCCGGGATAAAAAGTATCCTATGTCATTATACGGCTCTCAAACTATCTCTGTGCAGCAAATCCTTGTACAATAGTATTGTAAGGTTTAAAATCTCCAAAATAGTCAATAAAAGCACACATATCTGCACAACATATCTCTTTATTTACATAGTAACCATCAAAATGTCTTCTTCTTCTTCTTCTTCTTTTTTTCAATATGGCGGTTCCACCAATATTAATCGGTGATTTCGCCAATGTCAAGTAGTATAGCCGTTTACGGTGATTATAGCCAATAAATCGGTATGTATGATAATCCCGCCGACCGCGATATGTCTTATTAATCACTGATTAATCACAACCATCGCAGCGCGGGCGGGATTAAACTGGATTCCCCAACACGTCTCCGCGGGAGCGTGTGCTATCCACCAAGGCGTGTCGTGGAATCGTCAGTCTATAAAAAAAATTAAAATACAGTCCGGAATAGCTGCCATATAATTGGCACAGGTTACATTCTATCGGCCTTCACGAATGCCACATAGCAGTAATAATTAAATATTTGTTTAAATAATTTCAGAGTACATTCTCCAATGAGCCAGCTACGGTCCGCAAGATAATGAGGGTAATAACGAAAACTATGAACATCGAAAACTTGAACGAAATGCGCTCGAAAGTTCTGCCACACTTGCGCTCCAGTCAGCGTCTCACTTTGCTGTTTAAGTCTTTATTTCCTGACAATGTACCGCCTGATAGGTAATTAACATATTTTTATTTATTACGTAATGATCCCTGAATTTGGGCTAGTTATTGTACATGGATTATATTATACATAATAGTATTATGTAAGTATATGGTTTATAACTTAAAAACTCTTGTATTGTTAAGCTTTTGAATTTTTAGTTTTTTGTGTTTCTTTGCCTATTTCAACATTTTGTTGTTGCTGTCTGTCAAAGTCGGAGACTTGATATTATAGTTTTATGGAAAGGAAATTAGTTTTAATTTAGTTTTTTATAACTTTATTTCTATTTTATATTGCAAGACACATTCAGGAATGATAATAAATAAAATAAAATTGACATTTAGGTAAGTTACAACATTGCTAATTAGTTTTGCTATTATACATTAGTATTGTAAAATTAATATTGGCTAAAATAAGGCCACAAAATATAGGTTTTATTTATTTTGCATCTCATATTAGTTAGCTAGACTAGTCCAAGTGTGTATGGGAATTTAGGGATCTTCTTTAAGAGACAAAAACCATTAAACTGATATCAAAAGTATGAAACCTAATGAGTAAAATGACATAATAACTTTTTTGAAATAAGCTCGATTTATCAAAAATATTTAAACCGCGCAGATAAAGAATGGTATTCAAAATGGTGGATTTCTATTTCCCTCTCGCTCACTTATTATATTGTGTAAAGCCCCGTCTACACGCACAGTCATTCCTTGTGTGGACGGGAAATCGCGGTAGCTCGCACAAACCCAAAAGAGCAGCTTGAGCAATCGTTGACTTGCTAAAGATTGGAGTTTTACAGCTTTAGTAGCTCTGGGTTTGCACGGTTTTACTTAAATAACAATGACAAGCCCCGGCTTCACCCCTGGTTTTTTTTAAATGTGACAAGAATTTATCTCGAAACACACCCGGGATAATAAGTAGCCTGTGTCACTCACCGGCCATCCAACTATTTGCTGTGCAATAAATCACGTCGATCCGTTAGGAAGGATAATGCTTAAGGTTTTTTAATTTTGGTCTATTACACAGCTGCGAGCGTGTACAGATACGTCATTTGCGTGTGTTTGACGCAACGTTCGCATGTTGACTATTAAATGTATGGGAGTATTAACTATTCGTACTAAATTAGCTATTTTTATTTGCAGTTTATATGAGTCCAATACGGACATATTGGATGAGGCTTTTTTGACTGAAGACCAAGGCTGTGATGTGTGGGAGTTTGAGGAACCAACTGAGAATAGGAGGAACTTCAGCATTAAGGAGGGTCTAGATACTAAGGTAGTTATGCCGGAACTTTTATTTTGTACTAGCAAGAGTTTAGCCAACAGAATTTCCGGGTTGAAAAGTAGCCTGTCTCTGTGCAAAAAAATATCATGTCGATCCGTTGCTCTGTTTCGACGTCAAAGAATGACAAACAAATAAACTCACTTTCCCATTTATAATATTAGCTAAAATGTCAATGACATGAGTGTTTCGGCTCAAATTATGAGTTGCCGCTTGACAAATGATGACTTGTATTTGAATTAATCTGTGATTTTTTATACAGTCCTGTTTCATAGATCAGTATGGAAAAGTCAGAATAAATATTTCTTTCCTTCACTTTTCTAGGTTGTAAACACGTTTTTGAAAGAATAATTCAATACTTACTCGGAAATGAAACTTGTTAATTTTCTTAAAAGAGCTGTTCCTTGTTGAATTCTTCAGTCGCTCTGGTCACTTGAAAATGACCTATACTTATGATGAATACATTTTTTACAGTACCTACAGGGAAGAGTTTTCCTGCAGTATGGGAAAAATTTAAAAGTGTCAAACGTTACATATCCTTATAGTAAAGAGCCTTACAGAGTACACGCGCGGAGACTCGCGCCTGCACACTGTCCTGTATCCCCACCGCACTCGGATGAAGAAATCTCTTCGCCCTCAAAAGCCACAAAAACGCCTAAACGTGCCAAGAAAACCAATTGTAAATCACCCTCTCGTAGAAATGCCACTAAAGATGTTAACGATAATAATAAGACTAATACGGCGGAATCCAATTCTAAAGTTGCTACTGACAGCCCCAAAGTAAAAGTCAAATCACAACTTGTATCACAATCGAATAAGAAAGACAATAAAATTGTTGAAAAAATCACTAAACATTCCAAGGAAGGAAACAAAACTGTCAAGAAAAATAGCAAAGTTAAATCAGACAGAACTAATACGGATATCAAAAACGATGAGCCTGTCAAACCTAAAAGAGCTAAACTTGAAGATGTACCAATTGATAATAGTTGGAAACGAGATGAAGATAAAACTATGCTGGAAATGATTCAGGGGCATACAGGCTCTGAGGAGTTATTCTGTAGAATAAAGCAGGTGTTACCACACAGGTCAATACTCGAGATTAAAGAGCGGTTCTTTCACGTTATGGAACTTTTACAGAATATGGCTGTTGGGAATGTTACTTAGGTTCTATTAATTGATAGATTTATTAGATATATAGCAGTAGAGATATTTTCATTTATGAAGGAACAAATAACATGACTTGGGGACAGCGGAGTGTGTGAGAATGAGACGTCAATTGGTAGTCTAGTCGGCCTATACTTACTTTTCGGATCAGACAGGGTTTTTAATATATCAGTAAGTATTAAAAAAATGTTTATAAAATACAAAAAAAAAATTGATAACATCCGAAAGTAACTTTTAAAACTTAACAACAGTTAACCCGACAGTATACAAGGACTAGGTTAGACCAAATGACTGATGCCCAGAGCCCTTATCCCGGAATTTGAGTTTATGTCCAAAGTACAGTAATTGCGAAAAATACCATTATTTACTACTGTATTAAAAAGTCCATCTACCGGACCCTTACTAAACTTTAAAGAGCGATTGCTTAAAGTTCACAATTACGCCGATAAGATGGCGCCTTAATGAATATCTGTTGTGATGTCAATTCCGTCTAGTGACGATCGGGTTTTCTATGTTAACTGTATAGGTACTGTGCTAACTTGTATATAATTAAAATCTCCTTTCATAATATAACCCGCGCCAAACAACTGGGCCGAGACGTGCGCTGAATTGCGACGGTGCGCTAAGAGCGAGAGCAATATAGCACTATGTACCCTGTCATACTACTGAAAAATTTTGAACACTGCGCACGGAATCGGTAGCGTTATTTGTTATGTAAAGTAAAATACAAGGTATATTTTTATTTAAAAGATTTTATTAAGTATAAGCAACTAATTTGAATATTTTTGTTTTCTATGCAGTAGGTTTTTTGGAAGAATTTTTTTTTCTGTTACGTTTCTACTCGTTTCTGATAAAAGTAGTACCCTTAACGTGCCCCGTGGCACTACCATTAATACAAATGAGTTGAGAAATGGGGCAGAATTTATAATAAACCTTTGAAAATTTATAATAAGAGAACTACTGCATATAAACGAAAATATTCATATTAGTTTCTTAAAATAGCTTAATCTTTAAAATTTAAAATATATAAAACATACCACTTTACATACCAACGCGTTGTACTTGAGACCCGGACTACGTTAGTAATTACTATTTAATCCAAAGCCCGGGTTCAAATCTCACTGATGCCAAAAATGCGTGCATCAATTTTCTTAAGAATATATGCTTTATTTTACTTGCTTGCCACCTGTCCTGTTTAATATGGACCAAGTGGACACTGTTAATGGTGTCTCTAGCCACACCACATAAATGAAAATATCTATCCCAAGAAGTGTTCAAAAATGAATTACGGGCCTGTTATTGATTGTACATAAAATGTATTTATAAATACGTTGTGATTCTGTTAGATGCGAGATCTGTTTTGCCAACTTTATTTAACCCTTCAAAAGTACATATATAGGTTATAAGTTTTTTTTTAAATAAGTGTAATTATAAAATTAAGTCTTATTTATATTTTAACATTTTGGAAGTTTATTTTGTAATACAAATGTTACTTTTATTAATGTTAAGAATATTGTGTAGTTAAAGTTGTGGAAAGCTTTTAAAGTGTTTCATGAATATAGCTAGAGCATACAGTACCCAACTTAAAATAGTACCTATCAGGCTTTAGAAAGAGATTTATTCGGTCTTTGCATGTCTTTTTATTGTTAAATTTTTAAATAACAGTTTACAAAATATGATAATTCGATCTGCAAATGTAAATAAGGTTAAAAATGTTAATTAAATTGTGAAATTGTTAAGGGTCCTATATTGGGAATTTTTCTGGGATAAACTATTCCCAATTTCTCTGTAAATAATCCACCTGTGTCACTGTAATTTAGCATATAGTTACTTATTGAATATATCTAAGTGAAATAGCTCTTATTTTTTCAATGGGTTTTATTGAATAGGAAATATGGGTAGTTTAACTTTGCCCCTGCTGTCTCTTTCATAATCTATCACAAAACTATAATTTTTTTTAAAAGCGCTGTTATACCATTACCCTTCAATTATATATGTTAAATTTTTTGGTAGCTTATTGAAAATTTAAAATAATAATTATTTTTGCCAAATTAAAAAATCATAAAATATTTTTTTTTTGAATTTTCAATAAGCTACAAAAAAAAGCGATATATATAATTGAAGAATAATGGTATAAGAGCGCTTTAAAAAAAATTTAGAGTTTTGTGATAGATTATGAAAGAGACAGAGGGGGCAAAATAATCCTTTATTCTACCACCCATATTTCCTATTAAATAAAACCAATTGAAAAAATAACGACTATTTCACTTAGATTTATTGAATAAGTAACTATATGCTAAATTACAGTGACACAGGTGGAGTATTTACAGAGAAATTGGGAATAGTAATATCTCCATACAAATTCCCAGTATAGGACCCTTAACACTTAGAGGCTTTTCCATCTTAAATATACCGCAACAGAACTGGCCACTCGTTAGGTATAGCTTCACAAATATCATCGGCTAAAAGAGGGAAACCTTGGTCTTCCGCTGGCTACCCTGGAACCGTAACACGGTTTCGGGAGCTGTAAGAATATGTTTACGAAATAAGACAGGCCTAGAATAACAACTTTACACAAGTCACGTTGCGCGACAGAGACAACGCTCTACAAAACAGAAAAAAATTTAATTAACAATTTTACAATAGACCGCCATTTTGAAATTTCGCGATCGGACTTAGCGTACGTCTCTAAGACCCGATGAGTATTATATACTGCTGGGTACTGTACACTTAGTACCGTGTATACTATAGACAAACAGGCACTCGTTGACTTGTCATGATTTTATTTCACACTAGGTTTCTGCCCCGGCTATGTCCGTGGAAAATTTTAGACTGGTTTAGTTACAGATATTAATATATCTAACGAAACCCTTGATTGTAATAACATACCTTTATTACTCAAAGATAGCGAAACCTTTGCATTTGTGAAAGAATTTTTAGAATCGGTTCAGTAGTTCCCCCCGAAATACAAACAAACACAAATTTTACCTCTCTGTAATATTAGTATAGATTTCTTACTTATTTAATTCACAATCACCTCCCACCATCATTTTATTTATGAAATTATTTTGTTAACGTCAAGTGAAAAGATATAAAACTACTTATGGTATAATCAGTATAAAGTAAGCGCGGGTACTTCAAGCTTGAGCGAGCCTAATGACGAATCTCAAGGGCATGTCATATCTCAAGTTCGTCTACTCTTTCTTACTTGTAAGTATTATTTTCTCGCTCGCACGCCTTGTTTGTCTGTATGTATACCTACTGTCTAAATAGTAAACTTTTTGAACAAATATTTAGTTATAATATGCTTTGCTATACAAACACGCGTGACACTGTGCGACAGACACAATCGCGGGAACAAAAAAGCGAGACCAAGGGTTTACAAGCGTATGGGGAGAGTATATGCTACGTGCCGCACGATGAGTAGTTGTGTTAGCTCAATATATATTTATTTTATACTAGCTTCGCCTGTGGAGCCCACAATATTAACTTTCGTCCCATATTATGGTCTTTGAGTTCATACAAAATTTCAGTTTTTCCAAAATTTTCCAGGCAACTATTCCATTTTTTCTTTCCCTAACAACCTTATTCAGACTATTGCGAATTAAATAAAAAAATGCAAAATCGGTTGAGCCGTTCTCAAGTGATGCGCTTACCAACAAACAGCATTTAATTTTTATTTATGTTGATTCAATATGAAAGAGGGAGACAAAATAGCTATACTACTTGCTTATAACTAAATAGTTGTTCAACAATGCTTGTTAGTTAGGCACTCGCACCCATATTCTTAAACGTAAAATCACCTTAACTCAACCTAAATCACCATTATTGTACCTGTTTTTGCTTATTCGAGGTAAAAGGTGCGGTTCGATCCCGACCATGCACCAATAGGGTTTTTTATAATTAAATACTTATGTACATAAACCGACAAACCATGAGGCTTTTCCATCTAAATATACCTCAACAGAAAACTGGCCACTCGTTAGGTATGGCCTCGCAAATACTATCGGATAAAAGGAGACATGGTCTTCCGCTGTGTACCCTGGGACCGTAACACGGTTTCGGGAGCCGTAAGGTAACCCGTGAAGAAAAAAAATGTAACAATCGTCCAGCCAACCTAATGTAGGTTTCTTGTTTCGTAGGTAGTACATAACAGTAGGTACACATTTGAGGAAAGTCGAGATATCAACACTGAGAATATCGTTTTCGAGGTTGTATTTTAAGCGTTCCTTGATATTTAGGTTACATATAAGAATATGGATGTTAATTATGTGCTAGCAGGATATTCAGTAAATACAACGTTTTATATAAGTATTATTTTAAAATCTATTGACTGTGACCAAGTGTATACAAACTACATCAAAACTAATTGATATTTGAAATTAAATTTATAAAAATAAATATTTATGTTTTATAATGAATTTATTGTATTTTATTTATAACTATCTGATTGCTCGCGACTTTGTACGCGTTGTATTAGGAATACAACTCACCCCCTTAGGGTAGGTAGCGTGATGCTATAGTTGAGTCTATAGAATACGAGCAAACAAACAAATTTTTATTTTTATATATTAGATATCACCAAAAATATTCATTAGATGAGGGCTAGTCAGTCCTCTTATGTACAGGAAACCTTTATGCTTTTACCATAGGAGTCGATAGCCTAATTGTGCCAAAAATACACTAATTTAAGAATATGCATTTATATAAAAAAAATGTGCTGTAATCGACTCCTCGTGCTTTGGAAACTTCGGCACTTCTAAAAATAACATAAGTGACACATAGGGTCCATTAAGAACTGACAAGACGCCACACCGCAAGCTATGAAGGCTGTGAAGGTGTGTGTGTGTGTGTTGCTTTTACCATTATGCTCCCAATATGTGTCTATAGTGTCGCATTGTTTTACGCGAAATTTAATAAATCAAATCAAGCTAAATTTAAAAAAATTACGAAGAGCAGGCGATTTATAATGGTATAATGCATTATTCCGTGCCACTAAAATCATTGGGTCTATGGATCAAAAGGAGTAAAAAAGAAATGTTGACATTTCAATAATAGAGTATAGATTTGGACCACAAAACAATGACATGATACTTTGATATATTTAATATTATTTTTTTCTATTAATTTTGTACGCAAATCGTATAAAAACGTAACAATGTTTAAACTCCACGAAAACTTCTTTCTCAGAAAATGTTTCTTCAAAAGAGAGCAAGTGCCTACACAAACGGTGATGAAGAACAAGATGACCGACCCTCTGGCCAATGTTTATTTCAAAGATATGTCTTACAAACTGAAGGTATTGGCCGGTCTAGAGCCTGTGTTACGTGGCTGTGGCAACGACTGGTTCGTCTCGCCAGCAGATATTCTAAAAGGAGAAGTCAGCCTTAAACCTTTAAAGAAAGAATACCTATCTAAGTTAAAGTACACCGGCATTGATGCCTTGTCAGAAAGACTAGTCGCTAACCATCTTAGACGTCTGGAATTAGAGAAACAAAAAGCTTTGGAAGACAGCGATGAAAAGTGGAAGAGGATTGTTAAGGAAGAGTGTGAGGAACAGTGGTATATAGCTTCAGAAGAAGAAGCTGCAAGAAATACTTCCAAGATTTGCACCGCTATTTCACAGTTTGAACAGATTTATTCACATTCCATTACTAATATGGAAAGTATGATCCTAGATTCCTCGATAAAGTCTATTGAAGATATGAGAACAGAAGCTTTCTTAAAAATGAAAGCTTATTACCACAAACTGCTAAAGGATCAAGCCAAGATACTGTACACGAGATATCAACTGCGTCTTGACAAAGAGAAGGCTAAGAGGAAGGTCAGGTTCATGAGAACTGTCGATAAAAATAGAAAACGTACTTGGCTCACTTTGCATGACATCAACTTTGAGAAGCACAAAGCCATAGAAAAATTGCGTCACTTTCTTGAGTGTCAAAATTTGGCTTGTCAAGTATACGTGGCGCTCAAAGAAAGAGACGCGTGCGATAAACAGATTTACGAAATGACAGCTAAATATGGCAGGACCGTGAAGAAGGTGACAGAAGAGATCGCGTTCACCAATTTGGAGATCAACCTCGCTAAAGAGCGAGAACAAAAAAGGCAAGAACTCGACAAAGTATGGCAGATAAAAGTGTGTCACGTCTTCAAAAAATTTCAAATATTCGTTTCGTACTGCTTGCACCAACTCCCCGAACATGCGGACTTCTTTATTAACATGGAGAAGTTAATGTTGCTACAAATCAACGACGCCATGGAGGATCCTAGTTGTGAAAGTCTCTTCGAAGAAGATGAGGAAGAAGAGTACCAGCTCGCGTCGGGAACCAAACCATTCGTTATTTACGGGGACCTTAAACCGAGGATTGTTAATGAAAAACTATTAGAAAAAGGTAAAGCATTAGCCGAAGTACCAGTTTTCGTTATGAACAAAAATTACGTTTACGCCGCTTGCGACAATATGCAGAATTTCTCTACAAAAATGAGAGATTTCATCCAAGGAAGGCCGGGATACGAAGTAGACGTACAGGACAACTTTAATTACTCCTACAGCATGCCGGTCAAGCGGACTATCTCAACAGCGATAGCCGAATTGAAACTAGAAAGTTCCCTCATGCAGGTGTTGCAAGAGGAGATCGTGAACGTGAACAAGGTTGATACAGATTGTTGCATTTGCAAAGTCAACCATTGCTTCTGCAGCCCACTGCGCGCTTCACAACTATCGTTTCAGGTCAAATCCGATGTTCCTTCACCTGTCGTTAAAAAAGTGGTCGATGAGGGGCATAAGATTACAAGTAGAAGTGTGGAATTGAAGCATGAACGTAAACCACAAATCCCAGATTATGCTAGCTACGTGACGCCTAAGATGTGCAAGTGCCCCAAAAGAGCTAAGAATCAGTTGGCCGATCATCTCCCGCCGTACATGATGAATGTTTCACAATTTGAACCTCCTCAGATACCGCATTACGAGCCATGTTCTGTGACCGATCTTCGCATGTTGGTCGCCCGCTATAGAGGAGTTACTCCGATAGAAAAGCCGGTCGTGGTTGAATCCAAAACTAAAGAAATCGGTTTGCAGTATTCGGACCAAGAATTTGATGAGTTGTGTACGTGTTACGACTACGCAGAGATTGACAAACTTTATCGTGAAATTATTGAAGGTTCCAAAATGTTTGATGTAGAGTTGAATAAAGACAAGTTTGATATTGTGGGGGGCTCTATGTCCCACTCGCACTTGACTCGAAGTTCTAAATCCTTTGCAAATGAACGAGCTTTCGAACTGAAGGATTTAATTGATCCCAGTCCTGAACTACAAGAGATATTTAAATCAGAAGATTGTAAACTATAAAAATAAATATAACTAATTAAATATGTACCTTATACATATCAACAATTATTTATTAATAAATTATATAAAAAAATGCTTTATTATTTAATTTTATGAATAAGAGTTTGTCGAGATGTAATGTTATCTATACAACATAATATATAATTATACTAACCCCCTTACTAATAAATGCTGTACAAAGTTATACGATGTTATGACTCATGTTATATAATTTATCCAGTCGTTGCCCGGTAACGACATTACATTGGTTTAGTACAACAATCTTAAACTAAACCATGAAACCTCTGCAGTCAACTTAGGAAAAAAGGGGTGTGGCTGTGTCGTGGACACGGGTAATATTTTATTTGAGCATATTGTTTTATGGGCATCTCTGGATTTCTCTTGAGAAGTACAATCTCTGTATTTGGATTTTTTGACACGTATATGGACATTATATACACTCCCGGACATCTGAATCGAGCCACCTTGCATTTTCAGGTTTGGAGTACTGAAGCTTAAAAAAAATGTATGATGAAGGAAAAAGTTTTGATGCAGTATTAATGCTGGCACATTTAACTATTTTTCTACTGAGTATTATTCCAAATTTAATTTTAAATTACAGAAAAAAGCCGAGCTAGGTCACTGATTTGAAAAAATACGACTGCAGAAAGTTGTGATTGAAGCAATTTATGTTTGTAATTTTTTTTTAATTATTGATAACTGTTTAAAAAAAGTTTAGTACAGTTATTTTCTTATAATTTAAACTGATTTCGGCTTTAAAATTATGGATACTACACCTGAAGTTGCCGCGCAAGCCGTAGCGCTTCTTCAATCTGAGCTAAGTCAACGAAACGTAAGTGCACAACTTAACATAAGTCGTTCTGCCGTTCAAAGAGCATACCAGCGGTATCTAGAGACTGGCACCTTCGTTCGCCGAGCAGGTGGACCTCGTTTCCGAGTGACAACGGCAAGACAAGATCGGTTTATTTTCACTACCACCTTACGAAATCGACACCTGACGTCTGTTCAGATACAAAGAAACCTCCGAGACTTCAATGGAGTGGCTGTAAGCTCTCGGACCATTAGAAGGTGACTCAATGAACGTGGTCTAAAACCACATAAGCCAGCCAATGGACTCAAATTGACACGAGCTCACCGTATGGCTCGCCTACAGTTTGCGCGCGAACATTTAAATTGGACTCAACAACAATGGAGCCAGTTACTCTTCACTGATGAATCCAAGATAATGCTGTACGGTAATGATGGAAGGAGTAAGGTGTACCGAAGGGAGGGCGAGCGTTTCGCGCAATGCTGTATTGATGAGAAAGTGAGTTTTGGTGAAGGATCATGGACAGTCTGGGGAGGAATTTCTATGGAAGGCAAAACTGAGCTTGATGTTGTAACGGGACCACGGCTGCCGCGCTTAAATGGCAACCGATACATTCTTCAATGCTTAGAGAACCATGTGATGCCATATGCTGGATTTATTGGCCAGGGTTTCATTTTTATGCACGATAATGCAAGGGCCCACACTGCGGGAATCGTCAGGGAGTACCTAAATGACGTTGGTGTCACTGTCATGAGATGGCCAGCACGAAGCCCTGATATGAACCCTATAGAGCATTTATGGGATGAGCTGAAGAGGCGTGTTCGAGCTCACTACCCTGCCCCGCAAACCATACAGGAGCTGAAAACCGTCATCTTGGAAGAATGGGAGAACATTCCTCAACACGTCATAATGACGTTGATAAATTCTATGCCAAACCGTATGACGGCCGTGATAAATTCACTCGGGGGTAATACAAGTTACTAAATAAACTTTTTTTTAAATTAAACCATATTTTTTCTCAAACAAATTGTGCTTTGAAAAAAGCCGATATCGACTTGATCAATCTTAACTCGATTTGTTTAGTACAAATTTAGTTCAAACTTAGAACAATGGCATACTAAAACGATGTTTAGTATATTAGCTTCAAAACTGCATCAAAACTTTTTCCTTTGTCATACATTTTTTAAAGCTTCAGTACTCCAAACATTAAAATGCAAGGTGGCTCGATTCAGATGTCCGGGAGTGTATTTTTTATTTTACCATATATATTCACTGTAACTATTTTACACTAATGTTTTATACATATAATTATGCAATCGATAGATTTTGACGAGGGCTGACGATTGAAACACGAACGTTGTAGTTTCTGCGAGTCAATTATATTAAATGGAAACTTTCACTATGGAAGCAATTTTAAAAATGTATTCACGTCAAAAGCAGTGTAATATGAAGCATATTTATTATAGTTGTATTATATTGATTGACACACCATTGTATATCTTTGTACAGCGGTTATTAGTGCGAAAGTGTTTGTTTGTCCTTTCACGTCAAAACTCTCAATCTGGTGATTGCTTGTCATACTGTTTTGCAAATTATACATTTTATGGTTCGAAAGAAAACTATTATCTGACCTATGTATAGCAAATAACCTAACTACAAGAAAGATGTACGGGTAAATGTATAGTAAAAATGAAAAGCACATTTGATCTATAAAATTTTTATTAAAAATCACTGCATTATAGTGATTTGACGTTATTACGTCAGACGCCTACGGAAAGGTCCTCGAAGTACAATAAACAATTATTATTCTATAATTATCGACTTAATGAATTAATCCACGCCACGCGAATCGGTTACATAGGTAATAATGATAATTACAACTAAACACATTAAATTGAAATGCATCAGAAGTGTATCTTAATATTTAGATTTATTATAATCGCAAACATTGAGAACATGCCCCGCATGTACGCACTAATTTTAAAGTCAAATATGTTGTGCTTTAAATATTAAAAAAACAGTCGTATATTACGAACTGCCTCTTCTTTCTGAAGAATAAGATCCAGATATATTTAAGTAAATAAAAATTTTGTGGCCATATCTGGCAAGTGAAAGGTAACTTTTCTGACAGTATGTAATAACTATAATGTATTTTGGTTATACTTGGAAGCAATAATAATATAAACATCTACATTAATTTTGTAGTCCAGAATATAAATATTTAACCATATTCCACCAGGATTGTGTAAAAATGTATGATTCCAGTACACATATAACTTACAGTTACATACATTAATTTCTATAGTACACCAATAGTTATGCATCTTATCTGAAACACGTAATATGCGAAATGTAAAATGACAAGCTCAGCTGCACGTGCGGCAAATATTGGAACTAGAAGCCGCCATCTTGAATTTAGACAACAATATTCTAATAAATAGTACATACAGAGTTTAAAATAGGAGAAGATCACATAAACACGCCGTGAAAAAATTAAAACCATTTTTATCGGGTCTAAGCATTGGATACAACACTAGGGAGACGGAACATGTCGCTCAACAACTACGTGAAATATCGCGGAACATTTTGCTTGTCACACTAGTCAGTTCTTGAAGGCTTTCGAAGCGGCGACTTGAGCAACATGCCCCGCATCACATAGATGTTGCGCATATTGTAATGTCAGGGAAACTGAGAAAAATATTGTAAAAACTTATGAGAGAAATGCGTGGTACAGAGACAGTAAACGCTGGATAACGTATGATTACTACGATTGACATTGACAATTATTAATTTTATTAGAAAATACACCATTTTCAATCACATTCATAAACTAATCGAATTGTAGTCTCCCCGGCATTACTTTAGTGTATCCAACCTTAAAAGAATGAGTGGAGAATAAAGAGTATAATGGCAGTGCCGCACGCACACCTAAGTTTGGCTGCAGAGCTTTGTGTTCAGTCGCTATGGGGGTTGTCTATTGGCGGAACTCGTGCGAGCTTAACTGTAGAGATCATCGTCACCGCCCTCCTCCTGGAAGGTTGGCTGGTCGCCGCCCGATGTGCCCGTGCCGCCAGCGTTAGCGGCGCTCGACGGGAACCTGCGACAAGCATTTTTCGTAAAATATGTGATAGCAAAACGACAATACAAATCCTAACTAATATAATAAAAGCGAAAGTGTGTTTGTTTGTTCTTCTTTCACGTCAAAACGGAGAAACGGGTCGACGTGATATTTTTACACAGAGATAGTTAAGCCAAATGTGTAATAATGTGTAATAAAAAAAACACGGGCGAAGCAGGAACGGAAAGTTAACTTAAATATATAATAATTACCGGAAGTTGGTCCCAAACCCGCGGCTCTGCTGCAACGTCTGAGCGAACATCTCGTACTTGCGGATGTCGTTGTCTGAGACCGAGCGACGAGCGAACTTCATCGCCTCCTCAAAGTGGGCGCGGCTGATCTCGGGCACCGGGTCCTCCTCTTCCATCTGCTGGAAGTTAGAAAGGCGCAAAGGAATATAAAATACTTGTCGTCAGAAAACCGGCGCAACAAATTTCTTTTCATGTCAATGTTATGTATAAATAAAGTTTTTATAGAAAATATAATGAAAAATGGCACTCAAATTATATGACTTTGTAGATTTTAAACTAAACGAAGCAGACCAGTGACTT
Source organism: Nemapogon koenigi (assembly GCA_963924495.1). Taxonomy (NCBI): domain Eukaryota; kingdom Metazoa; phylum Arthropoda; class Insecta; order Lepidoptera; family Tineidae; genus Nemapogon; species Nemapogon koenigi. The sequence goes on from OZ004646.1 coordinate 9,030,947, forward strand.
TAAGCAAAACTTACTATATGTTTATTAAAAAAAAAGATGGCCTTATTTTCTTAGTTCTAGGTTGTTGATATATACAGATCGTAAATAAGATAAAATAACATTATAATACTGACGTCCATGACAGCGGCGGCGCCCTGCTGCTGACGTTGCCTCTCGCGATGTATATCCGCCTCGATGGCTTGTCGGATTGCGAGCTTGCACGCGCGCTGACAGATCTCGGTCAAATCGGCACCACTGAAACCTTGTGTCACCTGGAATTTCCAATAAAAACATATAATCCAACTAATGTTATAAATGCGAAACCTTTTCCCTTTTATCTCGGAAATTGTTCGGGTTAAATTCTTATGACACATGGCGTAACCGTAAGTTGGGAGGGCCAGACAGTCGACATAAGCTAACTTTTTATCACGGAAATAATACATATTGTCACATTCCAAAATTTTCCTTACTCCCATCTTATTAATTCAGTAACAAACAAACACATTAATGGAGGGTTGAAACTTGTGCGACATGATGATATTTGTGATATTTAAATACCACACTTTATTACTTAAAATATGGCATTATACAAAGGGGATGCAAATTAAAATACTGTTTAGTTGCGTTAAAATTGAGATCTCTAACAGATAATATTATAATATGTTATTTCATTAAATTCTGTTTAAAAATGTAATGCTGCTGAATAACTACGATGCTGTGACGAAACCAAAAAGAATTTTATAAGTAATTCGTGTGCCATCATTATTATTGAAATAATAACCTCTTTATTATTTATTTATTTATTATTTTCATTAAATTTTCTTTGCCTTTACTCAACCCTAAAAGTGGCCATTACGACATTACACAGTTACATTCGAGTGACAAAAGATTTTTTATCAAGATATTCGGGATTTAAAATGTGCTTCAAGAATAAAACCACTAAAGACCACAAAATCGCTCACCTTAGCAATATAGGTTAGGTCGACCTCCTTGGCGATGGGCGACTTGCGCAGGTTGGCGCGCAGGATCGCCTCGCGTGACTTCTCGTCCGGCAGCGGGATGTAGATGAGCTGGTCCAGACGGCCCGGGCGGAGGATGGCCGGGTCGATTATGTCCGGCCGGTTGGTAGCACCTGGAATATGGAATTTTGAAAATACGACAGACAGGGTAGCCTGCCAACTGTTCTGTATTTTACAGGACGTCCCGTTTTTCAGCCATCATTGTCCATGTCCTGTATGAATCGTTACAAATGGCATTGGATTGTGTCTGCCTACCTCTCTTGGGATACAAGGCGTGATGATAGATAGCTAGATAGATAATGTATTCCTTTATAGAAATGGCTACATACAACAATCCAACGATCATGAGTAAAAGGAATACTCCCCAACGCACATCGTTGGAAAGTTGCATATATACCAATCTATTAAATATTTTCAATGGCGCGATACAGGAGGTCTACTCTCTAAGTCCGTCAACGAAGATATGGGCCCGTCCGTAAGTAGCTCGAAACTACGGAGTGAACCCTACTCTACTAATTACGGATTGATACGTTTCGATCGGAACAACTTCGTGAACGAATGATTCTTGACGATAGAGCATTTTGATTTTTATAACTTTTTAAACCGAAATTAATATGCTTATCGTTTGAAAATAAACACATTTATTGCAAAATACTTAAATTATGCCATAAAATGTGACATTATACTATTTTTGTTACAGTATCGGGATTTTTTTATCGATACCTTTGCCTCCTTATTTCCTCGGAAAGAAGACTACCAGAAAAAACTATTCTCCCTTTACGTTTCTTTATGGAAATTTGAAAATGTAAACATTATAAACATTGTGTTTGAACAGTTAAATTAAAAATTTTAGCAGATAATATATGTATTGTGAAATTATAAAATGCCTACAAAAACGGCACCGGCGGCAACCCAAGCCCAAATTGAGGTCCTCCTCAATTTTATGTCTGGGCATAGGGAAATGGCACGCGGGCTGTTGAGGGGGGCTGATGGGAGAATACGGGCCAAACGGCTTCGAAAAGTTATTTTGTGAGCCTATAATTATTTTTTAATTATAGTCGCCAACCTTAAATCTTGGCGCAGGTACCGTCGGCGTCGCCTAATATCTTCTAGTTCTAGGAATAGAAATGCTGCCATGATACAAAGAAAAAATGTTTCTGTATAAACCAAAGAAATTGAATTTGAGCGCGCAAACGATATCAATATAGTTGTCGTATCAACTGACATAATGCTCCGTCAAAACAAGTTTCAAATTCAATTTTTCGGACGGACAAAAAACCATCAAGAGTAGGGTAAACTGTCAAATCGCGTTGCCATTCATTCTTCGTTCGGGCCCCGTACGAAACTTACGTCCGTAGTAGGAAACATCCGTAACTTAGGTCGTAACTACGGACTTCGTGCTTAGAGAGTAGACCTACTGGTTTCAATGAGTTAGTAACGGTGCGACATCTATCGACGCGACGCGATGTGCCGCCACATGACTCCCTTCCCAGACCAGAGGTCGATACAGTATGAAAACCAACATCCATTTTAGCTTTTGTCAGCAGTGATGGACTGTGTGGTGGACTGTATCGCGGCTGAATCACCTGTCGTGATGTATGACCTGTCGTCATGCGGTCTGGTCAGTGGGAAGTGGAAGTAAGATGCGGGGCATTGCGGGGTCAGGAATACAAGCGTGTTCATACGGGGTCACCAATATAGAAATGGCTACATACAACAATCCAACGATCATGAGTAAAAGGAATACTCCCCAACGCACATCGTTGAAAAGTTGCATATATACCAAATCTATTAAATATTTTCAATGGCGCGATACAGGTTTCAATGAGTTAGTAACGGTGCGACATCTATCGACGCGACGCGATGTGCCGCCACACCTTGGTTAGTACATTTTACATTTAGAACAATTTGGCGTCCAGGCGACTCTTTGGAGTCAAAAAGTATTATATCCTCTTATTAGATGTGATTAGATTAATGAAAACTTTTTTTGTATATAAAAAAATCTTAACTAAGTGTACAACTCACCGATAATGAAGACGTTCTTCTTGGCCCCCATGCCGTCCATCTCTGTGAGGATCTGGTTGATGACCCTGTCAGCAGCGCCACCCGCGTCCGACACGGACCCACCGCGAGATTTGGCGATGGAGTCCAGCTCGTCGAAGAACAGCACGCATGGCGAAGCTGAACGAGCCTGAAATGAGGGTTCAACATTTTTTTAAATATATAAGTACATTGGATTCAGCTTTCACGCAAGTTGTGTCACCGTACAACGTTGCCCAAATTTTATTATTTGTTTTATTAAATTAATGCGTGGTTTCTAACCATGTACAAAAATAATTATTCTTTACCTGCCTACATTATTTTCATACTCTGATTTCTAAACCGTTTTGAAACCGTGGACGCAATAACAACTTGTACAACTGAATGCATAACTGAAGTGGCATCAACGGAGTTGGACGTGGATTCAAACATAGGACGATAAAAAGGTGTCTAGTTGTTCAACGAGGAATCTCGATATCTACTGGACATTTTTTTTAAATACCCAAACAAAGCCCTAAATATTATAAAAAGGTAAAGTTTGGATGTAGGGGGTAATCTCTGTAACTACTGACCCGATTCTGAAAATTATTTCACTAATAGGAAGCTATATTATCCCCAAGTGCTATAGGCTATGTTTACGTAAGAAATCTCCACGGCCAACGCCGGGGGCAGAAAGCTAGTCGTATATACAAACAAAAACAACTTTACTATAAATTCACAACATTTCATTTTTCGTTAAGTACCAAAATTAAAAATCCGTTTGGAGATCTTCCTTTGCTTAACACGATACACATATTTATTTAATTTTTTATTCAGTGGTTTAAGAGATATTTTGAAAAAACTACACTGTGTAACGAGTACGGGTCAAAGCTACTATACTCTCTGCCTACAAAGGTAACTGGTAATAAGAAGTATTAGTTGTAGTTGTAAAAACAAAACAGGATACAAGGGGACTACTGATGGAGCCATAACACGAAAAAATAGAATAGACTTGATACAAGGGAATTTAATTTACGTGCTTCTCTACCCATCTTTGTTGATGAAAGTGAATAAAATTTAATTTTAAATTAATAAACTAAAAATAAACAATAATGAATGAAACAAAAGAACCATGAACGAACTATTGAACGAATGAAACGAACGAAAGCACGCAGCTCATGTCATTTCTTTTTTTTTAATACAGAATACGCATAGACACCTGATAATTTTAGCCGTCATCGGCTTTTTCTAAAAATGCAATATTTAAAAATTAATTTAAGTGTTAAAGTTAAAATTTTAGAAAAGCAAAAAATACGGGTACCTTATTTTTTTACCTACTTTCATATAGGCTAATAAAATTAGGGTGTTAAAATTTTGAAATGTTGTGGATTGTCTGTACCTGTGATTTCAGTTTTTCAGTGCTCTTAGTTTTAATTGAAAGTGAAGAGTAGATTCCAGTTGTTTCACAAAATATGAAATATTATTTAAAATGTAGGTAATATTACCTTGTCAAAGATGTCTCGGACGTTGGCCTCAGATTCACCGAACCACATAGTAAGAAGCTCGGGCCCCTTCACCGAGATAAAATTGGCTTGACATTCGTTGGCAATAGCCTTAGCCAGCAGAGTTTTACCTGAAATTATTGAAAAATATTTTATTTTTATTTAAGCATCCACACTTCTGGAAATTATTTATTTAGACTTAATGATTTGATAAATGCACCATCCGTTGTTAGAGGTTTAGATGGATTGATTTGCTTGTCGATTTTTCTATGCTTTCTCTCAATTTTTGAACTATCAAAAATGTCATTATCGAATGTAGAGTACGAATTATGTATATCGGGTCGGGATATATAATTACGGTGTTAGACTTAAGACGTTTGAGCGAAATACATAATAAAAAAACAAAGTCAAAACACAACTCACCGCATCCCGGCGGGCCGTAGAAGAGCACCCCGCGCGACGGCTGCATCCCAAACTTGAGGAACTTGTCCGGATGCTCCACCGGATACTGTACCAGCTCCTGGAGCTCGCGCTTCACGTTCTGCAGTCCGCCGATGTCGGTCCAAGATACGTTGGGCACCTCCACGACGGTCTCGCGCAGGGCCGACGGCGACGACTTGGTCATGGCGTACTGAAATTGGGATGTATTTATTGGTCTACTGTGCGAGATCAGAATGAGAGAATTTGATTTGACTTCTGAAAGACTTGGCAAAGGTAAGGCGTAATAACACGGTTCACTTTTAAACCATACATTTTTGCTCCTTTCAACCAATGATGTACCTAGTATATTAAATAAACATTTTAGACATTGTGTTTTAATCCGGTCTAACTTGGCCCGATCCGCTCCGTCATGCATCCGAAAACTTGGGGTAACTTCGGAGCACAAGTTACCCCAAGTTTTTCGGAGCACAAGTTACCCCAAGTTTTCGGATGCATGACCAGGTATTAATTTTAAGTAAATATTAATTATTATCAACGTCAAACTAAAATAAATAAGATTGAAAGTTTCACGTTTTTTCAACATTTAAATGAAACACGAGCCTAGTAGAGAGTGCTGTAAGCTTATGGTCATCACAATTTCCTTTAAATTAAGCAATATGTTTACATCTTTCAAATTTTATATAACACTGACCATACTGTGTCAACACAAGAACACAAGACTCACCCGGAAGTTGTCCATAGTAACGGCGAGCGAGTTGAGCACCTCCGCGTCAATCTGGTCGTCCTCGAGGTCGATGAGGTCCATCTTCTCACGGATTTGTTGCAGCGCCGCCTCAGAGCACAATGACGCTAGATCGGCGCCGACGTGTCCGTGAGACTCTGCAGCGATCTGGGACAGAATGCACGTCAAATATTAATTACCTAGCGAAAAAAAAAATGACCGCGAAGTACAAAATGAGTCTTCGTTTTGACGGAACAAACAAACACACTTTCGCATATGTGTGAATCTCAGGTACATAGACCAGCAAATCTCAGTTAGAAAGAGATAATGTCTATTGCTGCTACTAGATGCGATGCTACTTTTTGTCCTGCTTTTTCACTAAGGAAAAATCTTTCTCTTTCTAACTGAGATTTTGTCTACATACAGAGATTATTTTTAAAACAGTCATGTTCGCACGCCATTAGTGCTTGATCTCTTGACTCCGGCTACAAATACGCTGATGGACTTTTTTTATTAAAATCGAATAGCACGAGAAAACTTATTTAAACAAAATTCAGTTTCAATAAAATTTACGCCATTGTCGCCATCGCATCGAAATAAACTCGGGATTTCAGGATTACGTTGTATAAATAACCACATTAAAGTCGACGCGGGCTAATAATAATACATTCAATAAATTAAATACTTGTAAATGGCATTCGATGGTCTCTGCCTACCCCTCATGGGACAAAAGGAGTGGCGATAGATAGATAATAAATCCTCAAACCAACCTGCTCCAGATCGACATCATCGCCAAGCTTCATGTTCTTGGTGTGTATACGCAAAATCTCCAGCCGGCCGGTAGCGTCAGGAATGCCGATGTCAATTTCGCGGTCAAAACGGCCGAATCGACGGAGCGCCGGGTCTATAGAGTTGGGCCGGTTGGTCGCGGCCATCACGATCACGTGCGAGGACTTTTTCATACCTGTATGGTGTGAAAGGAATCTTATTATAAGGGGGATCGTCTCGAACCTAGCTCCCAATAGACGGCGCTATAATAGTGTCGTTATTATTGTTTTTCAGGGTTATTTTTAAGACGAGGAACGACTCAGAAATTTTTAATCGTAAGCCACGCCCTAAACTTGTGGTTCGGGCCCATGAGTGGTTCGAGCGCAACGATCACGTCATGCAAGAAAACGACGGCGCTTTGTCCGTTCTTGCTGCAGAAGTGAGAAGGGCATAACGTGTCGCTTCTCGGAATAAATGACGTAAGCGGCACATTACAAATAAATAATTTATTAAAAAACGATCACATGCAGGGAAAAATCTTCTTAATCAATACTAGGTACTGAAATTACCTATAGATTCGTATAAAATTTAAACGTAAATCCCTTTAGAGTATGGTCGTATGACTAAAAAGGTTATTTCAAAAATTTAAGTTATCGAGAAAATTTTCACCAATCATGTTTTCATCCTACACAATACTAGATAAAATCCTCTAGTTTTCGATGCCCAAATTGTATGTTCATAGCATTCGTAGAATTCGGGAATTTCAGTTCAGCAATGAACCAAAATTATTCGTTCCTCCCCTTAATTGCAGATCAAATATTGTAATTTTATTTTGTATTAACTTGGCAGACCCCGAGTTCGATCCCGGATCCCGGCCATGTACCAATGGGTTTTTTAATTAAAAACTTATCTACATAATTCGACAAACCACACTTAGAGGCTTTTCCATCTAAATATATCTCAACAGAACTAGCCACTCGTTAGGTATAGCCTCACAAATACCATCGGCTAAACGAGGGAGACTAGGTCTTCTGCTGGGTACCCTGGAACCGTGACACGGTTTCGGGAGCTGTAAGGCAACCCGTGAAGAAAGAAAAAAATAAAAAATATTGTAATCAAATAAATTATTAAAAGTACGAACCTAGTTGGCACGTAGAGGAAGGGTTAGTGTTTTTTTCACATAAACCCGTAACGACCTTTCACGTAGGGGTAGTGCAGTACGATAATAATATTTTGATGCAAGTATTTTGCTGTGCAATCAGTTTTTTGATGGGAAATGGGCATTATGAGGTGGAGCGGTTCAACCACAGAGTACCTTTTTATATAGGGACAAGCTTTTGCCCGCGGTCTCACCCGCGTGGAAATTTAGCAATTAAAAGAAACAATGCATGTAATTTGTATAGGACAAAAGTTATGAGACGTATCCTTATTAAGACATTCCATAGATAAATATTTAATGTATCTTTCTTTAAGTATTCATATCATTTAAGAAACTTCCACAGAATTAACGCAAAATGTACCTCAAAACACAATATTTTTACCAGTTTCCATAAATACACCCTTAAGTCAATGCGTCTTACCGTCCATCAGCGTGAGCAGCTGACTCACAATCCTCCGCTCGACCTCCCCATGCGTCTTCTCACGTTTAGGCGCGATCGCGTCAAGCTCGTCGATAAAGATGATGGCGGGCGAGTTCTTGTCGGCCTCCTCGAACGCCTTGCGGAGATTGGACTCGGACTCTCCGGCCAACTTCGACATTATCTCGGGCCCGTTGATCAGGAAAAAGAAGGCTCCTGCGGGTAATAATAGGCCATTAAAATGCTTATCTCCCATATATCTATTTTTTCTTTCTTCACAAGTTGCCTTACAGCTCCGGAAACCGTGTTACGGTCCCAGAGCCCAATCTTCTACACAAACTGGTTTCAGCCATATTGAGAGATATAACAAACTGATGTAAAGTACCTACTCGGTACTTGTCTTATTTGGTAAACAAATTTTGTCTTTTTTGCTAAATGTAAAATAGGTTATAAATGTTAATATTTTTAGAATTTTAAATGACAACTTATTTAAAAAAGATATGCAAAGTTTGTTTACCAAATAAGACAGACTACAAAAATAGACCCTTAGGAAAGAATTGTGTAAAATAAAACTATCTACAAAAAACTACCCGTGCGAAACCTGGGCTCTACACAGTATACTATGCTCTTACCGGTCTCGTTGGCGACGGCGCGAGCGACGAGAGTCTTCCCGGTGCCGGGCGGGCCGTACATGAGTATGCCCCGCGGCGGCTTCACGCCGATCGCCTTGAACAGCGACGGATGACGCAGCGGCAACTCGACCATCTCCTTGATCTGGGCGAGCTGCTTGCGACAACCGCCGATGTCGTCGTAGCCGACCGCGTTCAGCGCCTCCTCTTCCTCCTGTAAAACATTTTTTTTTATGTGTAACATCATAATTTTCAGTCGCTAAGATATTGGGTAGAACCTTAGTTCTAACCCCGTACTACTGTATTTTTCTGTGGTTTTATTGTCGCAAAATCCTTCCACATAAAAACGACACAATTAACCAATATCTATCTCCCCCCTAATCTCCGAAACTACTGAGATTAAAATTTTGAAAAAAAAAAAAAAGGGAATATAGGGCCTTACTTATAGTTTACGGACCTGAAATATGGTACGGAACCCTCAGCGCGCGAGTCGTACTCGCAACTTGGCCAATTGGAAATGCTACCTACATATTTATGATATGATTATAAAGCTCACTCTTTGATTTTACTTAGTTTTTTTTTGGTAGGCAAAGGGTATTTTGGTCATCATACCGCTTAATATTATGATGACGTCATACATAGGTCAAATGAAATGAAAAGGTTAATTTAATGTGTGGCTTGTCCGTTTATGTGGCAATATATGCTTTTAATTAAATAAAATTGTTTGTTGTGTATGTTTCAAAAGCCAATGATATTTTAGAAGCTAAGCTAGTGTGAGACAAGCATTTAATTATTGAAAGACATGTATTGTTCTTATCTCTGATTTCATAGTAATTCATGTTTTGATGGAATTGAGCTGGTTTGGAGCTGGAAGTTTAATAAAGAGTTATACTATATTCCTTATTTGGTAATGTTTAGTTGTATGAAATGTAAACAATCATTCATTATATTGACATTTATGTCTCTAACAGAATTCATGAGTGCTATGCTATGACCTAGTTTGTCAAAAAATCAATAACTTTGTTCAAAGGTTCAATGTGTTGTATGTATTATTGACTACCTTTCCGCCACCAGCTTCGTCCCTGGATATTTTCGAACCAAATAAAATATAGCACTCAGGGATAATAACCTTCCTTTAAGGGCCCTATATCCATAATTTGTATGGAGATATTACTATTTCCAATTTCTCTGTAAATACTCCACCTGTGTCACTGTAATTTAGCATATAGTTACTTATTCAATATATCTAAGTGAAATAGTCGTTATAAAGGATTATTCTGCCCGTGCTGTCTCTTTCATAATCTATCACAAAACTCAAAATTTTTTTAAGCGCTCTTATACCATTATTCTGCAAAAATCATAAAATATTTCTTTTTTAATTTTCAATAAGCTACAAAAAAAAAGTGAAATATATAATTGAAGAATAATGGTATAAGAGCGCTTAAAAAAAACTTAAGAGTTTTGTGATAGATTATGAAAGAGACAGCAGGGGCAAAGTTAAACCACCCATATTTCCTATTCAATAAAACCCATTGAAAAAATAATTGAGCTATTTCACTTAGATATATTCAATAAGAATTGGATCAGTGGTTCCGGAGATTACCCTCCACATACACACAAACTCACAAAATTCACACTCTCTCTTTATAATATTAGTATATAGAACTATAATTATAGATTGATATCAGACCTAAATATATAAAATTAAAAATTTCAGTTTGCGACACTGATAACAATGTCCACAAATTTCCATATTAAATCCTGTATAAAAAAACTTAATGTATCATTAGAGATGTCATTTCATATATGCTTGAAATAAAATTAGTTTAGCTTTTTGGCTTGTGTTATAGGTAGATTTTCTAGGTTCTGTCATAAATAATTATAATTATTTATATACTCTCACACAAATCTAGTTCAATAATGGTATATAATGTACAACTCCCAGAAGTTAACTTGGCACCTGCGATGAATGCGCTTCCCCTCCCGCCACCGACACCGGCCACCGCTCTTCGTCCTCGCCGCGTCAGACTTAACCCTAGTACGCCTTTAAGTTACGCGCATGACATCACAGAGCCGAGGTGCCTAGTTAACTTCTGCAGGTTGTACATGCATAATCCATTACTAAAAAAATCAACAAATAGGTCGAGGATTATAACTTGACCTATGCAAAGAACACATTTTTTTTTATTTTTCAGATGCTATAAATCTCTCCTGACAGATTTATTAACAGATTTGTAAGTGTAAATATCACAAGTGTAAAACTGCCATTTTAGGTCAAGTTATAATCCGGGGACTATAATAATCTAGATGAAAAATACCTCTCTCTTAATAGGCTCCCCCTCACAATGTATGACAGTGTCGGGCGCCACAATACAGTAGGGCGCCGGATCAGTCTCGACCACTTTAAACTCCACCGCGCGCATCCCACCGCGCACCATAAACGTGTCGTCACGGTGAATGGGCCGGTAAGCCTCCATGAAGTATGGCTTCAGGTAAACTTCGAAAAGATTACTGCAATGAAAAAAGCAATTACATACTCTGCGATGTGGCCAGAGATACCAGTAACAGTGTCCACTTTTTGCCAGTTGTCCACAATAAACAGAACAGGTGGCAAGCCTGTTGCTGCACTTAATGATTACCTAAAAGAATGATAAGAGCATTGTGGTATTTGTAAGCATCTTACTTGTTAAAATCACACAGGTAAATGTTGATTGACAGACAATACTCAATGGAAAAAAAAATTCTAAAGCTACAAAACCTCAAAATCAAAAATCATTTTATGTTATTTTTTAACTAATATAATAATTTCCATTTTAAATTGTTGTAGTGAACTATTTATAAATAATTTGTATTTGTATGCAATGGAAAACTTTTTAAAATTCTATGACACCTAAACCTACACTTTTCATGGAACAAATTTAGTCAACTCACCCAGTCAGCCCCTCCACAGAATCATCAATAGGCAGAATGTGGACACGCTTTCCATACTTTACAGCAGGGCATGGCGCAATAGACACCACATCAGACAAACGCACACGCAAATTGTTGCGCACAACACGATTCATACGAATCTTCTCATCTTGACAATTGTCATCGGATAGGACAATACACACAGTTTCCTTTCGACGCTTCCCCTTAAGCAGTACAGTGTCTCCTCGGAACAACTGAAGCTGCTCCATTTTAGCCTAAAAGTTATAATTAGGTTAATCCTAACTAATATTATGTTCTTTCACCTCAAAACAAGCAACGGATGGAAGTGATATAGTTGGATCTAGTTGATATAAGCTACATTTAAACCTGGAAATCCTTCATGATAAATTCTTGTCACATCTAAAACAATTTCCGCAATCTTTTAGCCAATGTTTGGAATAATATTCCAAATTATTCCATATTAATATTCCATATTTGTATATTTTAAAGATTTCTGCATATACAGTAGTTTGGCAAAAAAATTATAATACTGATAAATATTGCCATTTAACATGGTAGGTCATCAAAACTAGCACAACAACTTTAGGGTTAGCATTACAATATAAGATAAGAGATATGGAAGATCTTGTCTTTGGTTATTTAAGATTAATTAAGTTCAGTTATACTTCCAAATAAGTTGTGCTAGCTTGAGCATTAGAATGTGAAGGATGCCCATACAAATAGCATGGAGAGTAGTCTAACCGCATGATACTTTTTGCCTCAACTTATTAGACGCAAGTTAAACATATTGATGTTGCAATAACCCCAGCAAAGATTTTTGGTAACAACTAAAGTGTGTAAGGATCATTGGATCCATTCTCTCTGCCTACACATATGGAGGTCAATTTTGTTATTTCATAAAATATTAAATTCCAGCACTTTTTATGAGGGATTGGTACATAACTAAATCTTGGAAGAACTATTCTTGTGAATTTCCATTAAAACTTATGTATCCCAAACTGCTATTTAGTATCAATTAATGGAATTCCAGTTGATAGGTACTGCCTATAAAAATCAATGGAGGTGGTAAGCTATTGTCTCTGAAAATTCTTTAGGTCAAAAACATTTCTGTTTATCATTCTTCCTAGTATAAATATACCACATTGGCACAAAGAAGTTCAAAGATTATGCAAGTGTTTGTAAAAAAAGCGTTTCTTTGTTACTTAGACATAAAGCTTACCTGGGACAAGGCTACTACGGAATTATCATCGCTGACGGCTTCTTCCACAATGAGGCGATTTGGACGATCCTTGCGACGCAGGATCGCGGTGGACAGATCATCAGGGCTGCACAAATTAAAGAGTCATTGACCATAACCAACAAATGAAAACTTTTAACAAGCCAAGTTTACTATAATGATAATTGCAATTTAAAGTCGTACATTTACAGTAACTATTTAATATAAGCACAAGAAAAAGTTGCATTTTTTTTAACTCTACAGACATGATGACAAGCCAATTTTCCATACGACGATTACTGCCTGTAACGCTTTATTTTCACGTCAAATATGTGCCGAAAAACGATTAAAGTTCATAATAATAATTGTAAAAACTCACCTCTTATTATCTGCCATTATAATTACTAATAAATAGAAATAATCAAAAGATTTATTAAAATTTAAAAAGCCGAACAGTGGTCAGTGATACTTTACAAATTCTGACCAAACTACTTCAGCGTGACGTTGCCGTATTTCATTTGTTCGTTGCTGCGAATTTTCTTTTTAATTATTTCTTGGCATGGAATCTCAAAACCAGCGCTTATCACAATGTTGCCATCTTTCAGTAGTCTAGTCTATGGAAAATAATAAAGACTTGCGCCCACGTTGCGCCCGATTTTTAGATTCATGCTGTTTTAAAGCTAAGCTAAATATATTTTTAATCGACTACCGACTACGCTACTTAATAAAAGGTTAAGTATCTCAATCATTTTATGTGACAATTGATGTGGCACACATTTTTCGTCACATCCTTAAGTAGATCCATTATTTACATGCATGCTCTTCGATTTCGGATTATTTATTGACAACTTACAGTTCCTTATTTATTTTTAATCTATTTTTTCGTGTTATGGCTCCATCAGGGCTCTGATGATTCCGCCAATGTCACCGTTGAGAACCTATTTATTAGTTTTATTGTTTGAATGAAATATGTGAAAAAAAAGAGACCAAGAGAAAGAAGAAGTTTTTTATTTAGTAGGTAGGTGGGTTATTATTTTTAATTTATTTTTATATAGGTACCTAATTCGAAAAAGATAACAAAATTTTTCCACTGTGCGATCATTATTTACTAGTCTAGGTCTTTTAGAGGTATACACTTCACTTGGTAGACAGACAAACCAACGCTTACTTAGGGGAGGGCAACCGGGGCTTCAGCCCCGGGGCCTCCACAAAAGAGGGGCCCCCACAATAGAGACTTCGGAAAAAAAATAAAATTTTGACTAGGTAGTAAACAACTTTTCCTTTGATATTTTTTCCCGGAAAAGAATCTATACCTACTTAGTTTCACAATAAATTAATTATTGAAAACTGGACTGCAAAAAAAATTACCATTTTATTTGGAAAATAATTTGGGGCCAGGGGGCCTCCACTCCTTTGTTGCCCTGATGCCTCCAGACATCTAAATCCGGAATTGCTTACGACACTTCACTTATATTAACCTAACCTATCCTGAAAATGCGCGCGAGCAAAGAATATTAATGTACTCTCTCGCGCGAGCATGACCTTGACCACGAACAACGAATCTCACTGCGAAGATAAAATATCAGTTAGAAAGATAAAATATATAAAGTTCCATAGGGATAAAGCAAGACAAAAGTAGCGTTTCGGAAACCGGTCTTTTTGTCTTGCTTTATTTAATAAATAAATAAAATAAAAATAATTATATACCTATACCTTATATATAAAATATTTCGATCCCGACCCACTGGACTTTCCCACTGGTGGGTGGACGGGTAATTAACGATTACCCTTCTTGTATTACCTATTATGTGAGATTTTATCGTCGCAGTGAGATTCATTCTTCGAGGTCATGCTCTTTTATTGACACAAGAGCCCTTTCGATGATGTATGAGAGAGCTGCGGAGAGCTGCGGCGAGAAAGCCTGCTAGCACTTTTCACACAGGAAAGTCCATGAGTTTCAAATTGATCGACCTCCTTTCCACATGGATATACATACTTTTTGCGGCTATTTATGCTCGTAACATTGCTATTCTTAAGTAGGCCACACATTTGGCCCGGCATCGCACCGAAAATTTCCCATTGCGGCCGCCGGATGATCTAGGGCCATTCGTTACAAGAATTGGACGAGTCTGTGGTCGGTTTCGGTGGAACGTATGGCGACGCGCCGGGTATTGGACGAATAAGTATATAAGCACTCTATACTGATCCTAAAGGTGCCCACTCATTCGTCCAATCGCCGGCGCGCCGCCATACGGTCCACTCGACCAATTCTTGTACGCGCGGTCCGCCATCTGTTTTCAAATTGTTGTATTTGTGGTTGATTTCGATGGCCGGAACGATCTGTCACACACACACACACACACACACACACACACACACACACACACACACACACACACACACACACACACACACACACACACACACACACACACACACACACACACACACACACACACACACACACACACACACACACACACACACATATACATCCGCACGCCTTTGTTTAATCGAAACTTGTGTGTCTGTGTGAGCGAGTGAATTGCATGTGGTCTAGATCGTATTATTTACATCGCTAATGTGCGGCCTGTGTTCAATCTCGATCATACGGCTGGCCGGACCGAAAATTTTCGGTGAGACACCGGACCAGTGTATGGGCTACTTAAAACTTTCGTCGTAAGCATCGATATGTTTGGAGATGAAAGGGCTTAAACCTGGCCAGATTTATTTTTAAAACATGTTTTATAGAATTTTCTCCGCATTTTTCTGTTATTATGTCTGCCTGTAGGTATTGTATAAGTAGACGTTAGACATGCTAATCTCAGAAACTGCTTTAGAGATTTTGATACGGTTTCAGTAGGTAATAGATGGTATAGATGTACAAAACATCACGCTAGGTATTTCCTTCCTTTCATTCTTCTTTTCATTACTCATTTGTGTAAGCATATAAGTGTTAATATAACTCAACGGGCAAAGCCGTTACCTTTGTAATAAATTAGATAAATAAATAAAACCAATATTTCAAAATAATTTGTGTGTTTATTATAGCCAGCCACATCGTACACACCATGAAATTGATAAGGGCCTAAACTTAAAAGTTCTCTTTTTATATTCCTTTCGAGGAATCACTATCAGTTGAAAATAAATATTCCTGAATAAAAAAAGCTGTAGGATCACTTTTATATTCCCTAATAGCGTGCATCAATTTATTATATAACATTGTTCTTTGCTTTCTCGGAACGTTATATATCTTATTAATTATAACTGCACCAATAAGATCATTAGTTTCATTGCGAATGTTAATCTGTAACTTATCTTTGGTTCCATAATTTCTTAAATCGCTGATATAATCGTCAAATTGTTTAGCTTGTTCTGCGTTGAATACTTTATCCATGGCTGTTAAAAAGTCTACACGTCCTGGAAGTGTTTTATTGAATTCTTCTTTATACTTGCGTAATACATCTTTCATTTCGTCATCAAAATCAATTACTTTCTCACAAAAGTATGATAAATGCCTACTAAACAATACTTTCGTACTCTTTAAACTTTTACTCAAAATTTTCATGTAGTTTCGTAATTTTTTATGAGGAATATCATGTATAAGAACTTTAAAGAACTTCTTTATAAACATTTTGAAGATACCGTATACGTTTGCGTACTTCTTATTACTTCTTGATCTCAGAACATCTAAATACTTTAAAATTCTTAATACATTTAAAGCTTGATGTGGTTTTATAACGGCAATTTCTTCATTCGATATGTCGCTGCTACTTATAGAAATAAATATTGATAATTGTAAGAAGACAGTCAATTGATTAGTAGTTACGTCTTTTGCCCGCCAGGTGGCAGAAAGAGAGGTGCGTTGGCCAGCAAATGAAATGGTCGCTTTGTTTTAACTGTGTAATATTTTAATTCTGTTTAATTGTTTAATTGTGTCCAAAGTGGAAATTAAAGACAGTAATTAGTAAAGACGTTAATTTTATTCAATCCATCATCGTCTCTTTACAAGTGGCAGCCCAACTAGTGGCCAATAAAAGTTTCGAACCAAAATAACGAATTTTTTACGAACTCTTAAATTTTGTTTCTAAAATATATTCAGTTTTCAACAAGCATTTTGCTGGTTTTATGTGTGACTGTCTCAATCTTCGAGGTGTTAAGTGAAAGTGAAAATGCCAAGAAGAAAAAGTGCGCAAAGTAGCCACGAGGCGGACTTCGAGGTGGAGTCGCGCATGTCAGCGATGTTCGCGTCCTTTGCTAGGGCTCAAGCTGAGTCTAACAGAGAGTTAATATCAGCTATCCTAGCTTCCAAGGATTCCAACAGTGACAGCGGCGCTCCAAGCCTGTCTCCGACATCACACATCGCACCGCCCTCCGCGCTTATGGGAAACTTCGCTAACTGTACAGCGCGTTTCAGCGGGAGAGCTCATCAAGATCCACGTGTCGTGGATGCTTTTATTGATACAATCATAGTATACAAAGAGTGTACAAATATAAGTGACGAGCATGCGCTCCGCGGCCTGCCAATATTACTAGAGGCAGATGCTGCTGTTTGGTACAAGGGAGTAAAGGGCTCCATTTCTTCGTGGACAGAGGCAATACAACGTTTGCGATCCATGTATGGTGCGCCGAAACCTCCCTACAAAATATTTCGTGGCGTGTTCAGTGCAGATCAAGGACACGAGCGTGCCGATATTTATATCAGCCGTCAACGCGCGGAACTCGCGAGTCTACCGTATGTTCTTGATGAACGAATTATATTAGACCTTCTTTACGGCTTGCTAAACATCAATATTCGAAAGCGAATACCTCGTGACCTGGTTAATAGTGTCGACGAGCTCATCGAGCGCGCCAGACAGGTGGAGGACGAGTTCGACGAAGCAGCGTCGGTGCCTGATCAGGGACAACGGGAGCTTCGTGCCGGCCGGCATGAGCCGCGCTCTACGGCGGCGCCTGCGCCGAGCACCTCACTCCGGTCACCTGTGTTTCACGGGTCAACGACTGCTCGTAACTCGGTCGAGACTCCGCTTCGGTCTTCGACGTGTGAAGTTTCTCGGGCGACACAGTGTAACCAAGTAATTCAACCTCTTCGAGGTAACAAAAGTTATTGTGTTTATTGTCGTAAAAGTGGTCACGCTCGCTCTGAGTGTCCGCGACTTAAAATTAAAAGGGATAGTGAAATCAAGTGTTATGGTTGTGGTGCTAAGGGCATCATTCGTTCTAAGTGTGCTAATTGTAATGCTGGGGACAGTAAGCCTAAAGACACTAGTAATACATTTTATTCTTGTAATTTTCATTCTTTGGACAAGTCTTTGAGCGATGATACCTACCTATTTACAGATCTTAGTCATGAACCTAATGTTATAAATCGTAGTAACGATCGTAGTTGTACATTTTGTAACAATATGTTTGTAAATCGTAGCAATCGTAGCCCAAAGAAGAGTCCGTTTTCGTTTAATACAAATTTGTCAAAGATTAAGCAAGGTCATCTGTCAAAGATCACCGAGTTGTGTACTAACACTTTTGTACCTAATGGGAGTTTGCCTCTCAGAGGCAAGTCGCCTATTCAAAATTGTAACAAGCTACCATTAATGAAGGTTGCCTTTGCGTCTGACTCCAACAGTAACGGCACCAGTAACCGACCTATTCTCAATGTCGAGATTAATGGGGTTCGTGGTACCGGTTTAGTGGACACAGCGGCCAAACGATGTATAGCTGGTTATAGTTTGTATACGTTGCTACGCGATCAAGGTCACCCGTTTCGTAAAAGTAATTTTCGTGTAAAATTTGCAGACGGGATTGTGCGCGATATGAATGTCAAACTTGTTGACGTCGACGTTAAACTTGAGGGTAAGGTTGTACCAACTACCTTCATAGTTTTACCTAACGCCGTAAATAATGAAACACTTTTTGGTATCGATTTTTTATGTAGTGCTCGTATTGTTCTTAACTTACACGCGAACTCATGGTTTATGACTGATCACCCGCAGGCTGTGTATCCTTTGCAAGGCGAGAAGTCAAGCGTCAAGGTGAGTTGTGCAGCTGCAGACGTGATTCGACCTGATGAGGGGGCGATGCTGTCGTCAATGGAGCGAACTGCATTGTCAACCTTAGTTCACGAGTACGAGGACATCTTTGGTGAAGGGGGAGGAGCGACACCTTTCGCCGAGCATACCATCGATACAGGTAACCATTTTCCTAAGACTACTAAAGACGAGACCCGTCGTGTGGGGGAAGACTATTCACCTGGTGACCTAATCCTTCTACGTAGCCATGTTTTGAGTAATGCCGGTAAGGGTATAACCTCGAAACTCGTCCCAAGAAGAGATGGGCCCTACTGTATAAAAATGAAGGTGAGTCCCACCACTTACTTAATTTCGCATCGTGAAGCTCCTGATGAATCGATCGGTAAGTATCACGTGTCCGATCTTACTCGCTACCATGCACGTGAGTGTGAGGGTGATCAGTCCAAGCCACGACCCGTCAACCCAAAACGGAGACGCGGTCGACCTCTTAAACTATTAGATTATGTTTAAGTTCCTTGTTCTAATTGTTTTTTGTTATTGTTAATTGTTCTTACTGACTTTCTCTTTGTGTTACTTTTGTGTTTGTTTGACCAAACTGGTGGTCCTATATTTGGTCAAAAGGGGGAGTATGTAAGAAGACAGTCAATTGATTAGTAGTTACGTCTTTTGCCCGCCAGGTGGCAGAAAGAGAGGTGCGTTGGCCAGCAAATGAAATGGTCGCTTTGTTTTAACTGTGTAATATTTTAATTCTGTTTAATTGTGTCCAAAGTGGAAATTAAAGACAGTAATTAGTAAAGACGTTAATTTTATTCAATCCATCATCGTCTCTTTACATAATATAATTAATATAGTATACACCTTCATAGTTACGAATAACTGTACTACAAGAAATGATGGATTAACAAATAAAATATTGTTTTTAATTACATGGGTTGCATTTCATGTCGCTACTTAATTAGTTTTCTGAGTAATGTAAACTTTAAATGATATCATCCGTCGGGCTCTTGCCAACCGTTTTAGAACCAAATGGTTTGGCACGTGATGATGGCAAGAGACCCGATGGCATGACACTTGCACCATAGAAAATGGGGCGGTCACTACTATGGGATGCTACATGTGTAGATACTCTCGCACCGTCCCATCTTCCTTATACAGCGTTAAAAGCTGGCAATGCGGCCTACAATGCAAATATACATAGGTACTTGAGGCGTTTGTTGTGGAAACAATGGGACCAGTCTGTTTATAGATATTAGTAAAAGACTAATAGAAAGATCACGTCATGACCAACGGGCTGGCTCTTACTTCGGTCAAAGAATAAGCATTGCCATCCAGCCAGTCTGTAGCGATTTACATGAAATTTTTTATTTGTAAATTTTATATCATATTTGTAATTTAGTATTTAAGATAATTTTAATATTTATTACTATTATTATAAAAGGAAAATATATTATTTCTTACTTCTATAAAAAAAATTAAAACAATTATCATTAATTTAGTCTTTTACCAAATCTGCAAATTCTATCTTCAACATTATTAAAACAAACAATTGTGTATAGTTTAGTAAGACAAATGTTCATGGAATTCATTATCATAATCAATACTGTGCAATTGTTATCCAACACAAACAATATCCTGTAAGTTAACTATTTTACCTGAATTTTATATTAATCATCATATAGGTATATGGTATAATGGCGAACTACCCGTCCGTTAATTTGTCAGAATTTTGTGGAGAGTATGAAAACTGTATATTTCAGGAAAGGTAAAAGCCATAAGAGAATTTCCGTTTGAAACTCAATCCCTTTTAGAGAAGATCACTACTTAAATCCAAGTTTCGAGTAAAAAATATTATTTCTCATACAAAATCTCTGATTTTTGACTAGACTTTCAGATTATCAACATCAAAGGTTTTTTTACTATATAAACTCGATTGAAAGATTTTGTGTTTTGCAGCCGGGGTGGGTAGCGTTACCGGCCACTTGTGGCCCGCGTAGTGAATTAAAATATTTATATGTTTTAAAATAATTGTTTGTTTATAGCTATATCCACTACAAACTTTGAAATTGATAAGTGCATTTTAATATAGGATCTAAACTTAAACGTATCTTTTTATTCACCTTACGACGAGCTATTTACTTGGTGAAACTAAATATAGATAAATAAAAAAAGCTGTAGGATCTTTTTTATATTCCTTAACAGCATTCCGCAACTTATTTTGTAATTTTTTTCTTTTCCTTTCCGAAAGGTTATATATTGTCTCAATTATAACTTTACCAATAATATCATAAGTTCTAACGTCAATGTCAATCAGAAACAATTTTCTGGTTCCATATTTTCTTAAATCTTGGATAAAACCATCGATCTAGAAGATTGCTGGATAAAACCGTCAAATTTTTGAAAATGTTCTAAATTGAATAGTTTATCCATGGCTGTTAAAAACTTATTATGAACTAGTATCGTACACCAGGATCATAAGTCTGCAGTATACAGTTCTTTCATATTTATAAAAATTTCACTTAAAACCATAATGTTTCCGAGGGATATCATGTACAAGAACATTAAAAAACTTGTTTATAAAGATTTGGAAGATGCCTTTTTTACTCTTGGTTCCTTTCTTATATCTTGCTACATATTTTATTACATTTGAAGCTTGATGTGGTTTCAAAATGACATTTTCTTCATTCGATATATCGCTGCGACGATTCACAGTTACGAGTTACAAATACCTGTACTTACCATTATAAAACTATGGATTATCGAATATACTGTTTTTAGGGTTCCGTAAAAAAGGAACCATATTGTTAGTGCCAACAAAGTCTATCCGACTTAATAGGTATATTAACACATACATAATATAATGTATTTTCTCGGCCCAATGACGGAAAGAATAACAAAAGATTTTAAAAAATCGGTAAGCATAACTTACATAATACGGAACCCTACTTATTTTTTTGCGTGGTTCGTTATTCGACACCTTTGAGTATTTACCAAAGGAGACGTGAAGGGTATAAATCATCGAACAAATTTTTCTGCCACTTTTGGCGGGGGGAGAGGTAAACGCCTAGTACTAGCCCCTGTACCACTGTATTTTTCTGTCGTTTTATTGTCGCAAAGGATTTTACGTTATATGATGATTATGTTAAAATACAAACATAATAATTATAATTAATGATGGAAACACTAAGTTTGACGCCCTAGATCGCCTTTCCCATTTAAAACATCACAATTAACTATTTTCCTAGAGCTCTGTCTTGCGACACTAAACGATACCAACAAAATCTAAGGTTACTTATTACTGCGCACCTGGTCAGTTTAACTGGTCAAAGGGGGAAAAATTGGCGAAAGGGGGAGCCCGTCTATGGCCCCTCCATAGCCTTAGTACTCTATGTTCGACACATACTTGCCTCAATTATTAATTACATGGTTTGCATATTATCTTAATTAGATTTCTAAGTATTGTGTAGGTAGGTACTTTAGAAATCTTATATGTTGCAGTTTAACTCATGTTTAACTCATGTTGTACCTAGTTGTAGGTTATGTCTTGTTATTTAGAGTACGATATCTTTACTGATTAACTAGGTAGGTATGGTAAAAGAAAACTTACATTATTATGTATTTATGATGATATAAAACAATTATTTCAAAATAATTTATTTGTTATTATAGGCACTCACACAATTTGAAATTGCCTATATTTACTCAATTGATATATCTACTGTCTAAAGAATAGCTGTAATGCTTTAGCATCATGTTTGTTTATATTCCCTGATAGATAGCCCTTTTCAACTTATTTTGTAAACTGTTCCAAATTATAACTTTACGAATAAGTTCATTAGTTTTATTGTCAATGTCAAGAGATAAGCTCTTGTACCATATTTTCTTAGATCGTGGGTGTAATCGTCAATTTTTTTTTTTTGTGAATTGAATCCATAGCTGTTAAAAAACCTACACGTGCAGAAAGTGTTTTATTGAGTTACTATGCGATTAAATATCGTCATGAAAATCAACTACTTTGTCACATAACAATGATAATTCTCTAGTTTACTCTTACATTTTGTTTATACTTTTATACTTTATACGTTTAATCACTGTCCGAGGAATCGCTACTATCGCTAATATCACTAATATCGCTTTTTGAATCACTTGAATAAATTTCCTCAATAAAAAAAGCTGTTTCATCACTTTTGTATTCCTTAATAGCCTTCTTCAACTTCTCTCGCAAACTGTCTTTGCTTTTTCTCGGAAGTTCAAATATGATGTCTATTATAACTTTACGAACAATTTTATTAGTTTCACTGTCAATATGTAACTTATCTTTTTTCCCATAATTTTTTAAATCATCCGCGTAATCGTCAAATTTTATGCCTTGTTGTAAGTTGAATACTTTATCCATGGCTTTTAAAAAAGCTACACGTTCAGGCAGTGTCTTATTTAATTCTGCTCTATACTTGCGTAATGCATATTTAACTTGGTCATCAGAATTATATATTTTTTCACACAATGATGATAAATATTTAGTATACTTTTCTCTCACATTTCTTAAACTTTTACTCAAAATCTTCATATAATTTCGTATTCTTTTCTGAGGAAAATCGTCTATAAGAACGTCAAAGAGGTTCTTTAAAAACGTTTGGAAGATACCCTTGGATTCGGTATTTCTTTGATATTTTAAAATTCTCAACAATATATCTGAAGCTTGATTTGGTTTTAAAACGACAATATCTTCATTCGATATGTCACTGCTACTTAAAGAAATAAATATTGATAATATTATCAATATAGTATACAGCTTCATAATTGTACAATACGAAAGTAAATTTCACGAAAATAAATTTCCAATTACATGGTTGTCGCACTTAATTAACTTTTTATACAATCGTAGTGTCTAAAGTGTGAGTGAAATAGTTAGTTATATGAATACCTACCTATTGTCTTGTTTATTTAATGCATTTGAAAAATATTCCACAAAATAATAGACAGAATAATAGGACCAACACTTTAGTATCAAATAGTAAAGATTTGTGATTTTGACACAAAAAAATAATTAAAATTTAGATAACTAGCTTCGCCCGTGGAAATTTTTAAAATTTATCATAAATGTATCCCGAAAGATTTCCGCTGTCCACTCTCCGAAACTATACCTGTGCAAAAAATCACTGCAGACCCACCACCATAGTGCTGAAAAAATCACGTCGATTCGTTGCTCTCTGTAGACGTGATAGGACAAACAAACAAACAAACAAACAAACACACTTTCACATTTATGTTAGGATACTTCTATCGCTTGGTATACATATATTCCTATATGTGCGTCGGTGGCCCGGATCCTAGCCATGTACCAATGGATTTTTAATTAAAAACTTATGTAGGTACATAATCCGACAAACGACACTTAGATGCTTTTCCATCTAAATATATCTCAACAGAACTACTCGTTAGGTATAGCCTCACAAATACCATCTTCCGCTGGGTACCCTGGAACCGGAGCTGTAAGGCAACCCGTGAAGAAAAAAAAAACAAATATTCCTGAATTATGATTTATCCTAATTAAATGTGGACGAATGATACTAGGCTAGGACCGACATAAATATCAAATTAAAAATACTTAAAAGAAATATGGAATAAGTAAATAATATTTATTTCCTTAATAAATAAAGGTATTCTTATCAATCAATTAAACCAATTTTCATTAATTTCAGTCTTAGTTCGGAAATTTCTTTTACCAAGCATCATTCGAAAATGCTTTATCACCTGCAACAATAAATTCACATACTGAAATTATCATATTTGTGCTTATTAGCGCAATTTTTTTAAAGTTATAAAGTGTTTGTTCTTTCGATTGTTTGTTTCGACGTGAATATTGTTTCTCAAGAGATAGCATTTTTATCTCTAGAAAATTTAATTTTTCACCCGTACGAAGTCGGGGCAGGTCGTTAGTTATATAAATTTTGATATTGAAATAAAACTTTGGGTCTATAAATATGGAGCTTATTATTTGATTTCATATCATCTTACCTGCCAAGTAATAAGTACAATCAATACAGAAAGTAATCCATCAACACCAGCTAGAAAAGCGCAACTGAATAGTACTGCATCAAACATGGCCAAGTTGTATTCTTCACCCCACCTTTAAAAAATTAGAACAATAACTTTATATTAATATTTTGACTTTTTTTGTACACAATTTATTCCTACAAAGGGAGACATTTACAGACGTACTTTGCCACCCTAAACCCCCCACCCCCCGTCTGCGCGTCTGTTTGTCTGTCCGCTCCGATGTGCTTCCAGAATAGCTCCAAAACGGTGCAATGGATTTTGATGAAATTGTCAGAGATCGTAGTCGATATTCAAACACAGAATCTGCTTTTATTTTGATATCAATACATTTCTGTATTAAATTTAAATGTATATGTATAATGGGATTAAGTGAGCAGGCATTTGAACGAGCAAAGCCGGGGTGGAAAGTTAAGTGAAAATAAAAACTACTCACCATGTCATAATTATGCAAGGCGGTTCTTTTCCTTCAGAATCATACAGCAGAACACTTGTTGTATTTCCGGATTCTCTAAGTGTCACTTCCACATCTAAAAGCCTTTCTATAATACTTCGCTCACTGGCAACCCAACTCAAACCATCTAGCGCCTGTAAACAAAACTCATGAACTAGAATAATCGGCGAAATAATTTATTTAGCATCCACAATCCTGAAAAATCCCAAGTGAAGCCGGCGACAGCACTTCTAAAAATAATTTGGGTAAGTAGGTATATCAAGAACTGTTTTGCGAACTATGGACATTGTTCCCGTTCCCTTGAGTGTTTGTTGGTTTGTTTCTTTCACGCCAAAACAGAGCAACGGATCATTAAATAATAAATAAATATAAATTTATTGTTAACGGGAGCGCCACGCCATCTGTATTATTAGGGTTCCGAACATCTCCGATGAAAAAACGGAAACCCTTATAGGATCACTCATGTGTCTGTATGTCTGTCCGTCTGTCACAGCTTATTTTCTCCGAATCTACTGGACGAAAAATGTTGAAACTTGGTACATATATAGAGTTTCATGACCCAATCATGGACGTATAGCGTAAGTAATCGAATTTCGATTTTGGGGGTTAAATTTTATGGGGAAAAATGCAAAAATAAAAAAGTGTATAGTTTAAATTATATTAAAGAAAATATATGAAAATTGACCGTTCCCCCTTATCTCCAAATGTAAGCCCTACATAAGAAAACAGGAAAACCTAAACGAAAACCCTGTCTTAAAGTTTTGACCGAAAAAATCGCACAGAACCCTCAGCGCGCGAGTCATACTCGCAACTTAGCCAATTATTATTTTCTAGAAATAATTTTTCTGTACCCTGCCTATAGAAGTTTCACTTCAAATAATGATTATCCTCACCCTTTCGAAGAACGCTGCTAAGAATCTTGTTAGAAGTGCCCTTCTGCTCGTATTATCTATTATACTGCCTGAAAAGTTGATCAATCAAAGTTGCAACTTTAAAATTTGAAAGGAAATGCTGACAGAGGACATAAAAAAAATGTATTGATCGTTGGAAATACTAAAAGTACACACAATCGCCGAGCATGTATGAAAGGTATGATGAATATAAAAGAAGCGAAAGAGGTATGGCAGGATCGTAGAAATGGCATTCGATTGTCTCTGCCTACCCCTCTTGGAATGAAAGGCGTGATGATAGATGTTATAAAAACTTCACAGTATAACTTAAATTCAAGGATAACCGAGTATACTTAGTGATCGCAGTATACAAAGTATACTTTGAGAGTCGTCGAGGCTAACATTAGATATACTCAGACAGACACAAGACATTAAGTAATCCTTATTTAGCCTTATTTCGCCTTATAATTCTTATGTCGCGCCTTATTTATGATATTTTACGGAGTCTACCTAATACCTAAATACTATTATAGTAAGCTTCTTTCAGATATGAACTTCAATACTCTCTGAGGTAATCGGCTTTGACGGGAAGATAGAATCTATATCGAAGTTTCTAGAGTTCTTTTATATAATTACTGGTACTTATCTACGACTGCCCGTGAGACAATTACTTCGCCGTGACTAATATATATGACGTCTATATCTATACTTCTATACGATATTATATTATAAAGAGGTAAAAATTTATTTTTTTGTATGTTTGTTTGTAATTAATAAACTTAAAAACTACTTACAGAACCTATTCTAAAAATTATTTCACTCATAGAAAGCTACGACGTCCCTGAGTGACATAGACTATATTTTATATTGTTCGAATATATCCACGGGCGGATCCGGGGATTAAAAATCTAGTAATAACATAAAAATAAAAAAAAACGCTGATTGGCTAAAGCAAAAATAACATTTGAGTTGATAGTATTTCTAAGATAAAATCATATTGAAAACGTACCAACGCTGGGCGAAGATAACTGCTTGTAAACATTTCTGAAAATATAAAGTAATTAGGTACTCAATCATAGGTATAATATTTATTGATTTTATTCATTTATAGCTGTGTCTTGGGCTGGCACCCGCGTTTATAGCCACTGCTCAGCCCCTTTGGGTCGTAGCGTGATGTTATATACCCTATAACATTCCTCGAGAATTGGGCTATCAAATTCAAAAATATTATTGTATAATATAAATCCGACTGCAAAGGTTAGCACTTTCAAACAAACAAATCAAACTCTTTATTATTAGTATAAATAAGTCATATCGTCATATCCAGCCAGACAGACAAGAAAATTAAAAAAAAGGACGGTATGCTTAAATATCTTTTATATATATATTAAAATTATGAAGACATTTCAGACTAATCATGAAATAAAAGTAATAAAAACAAAAATACCTTAGTTGAGGAGCAAATAAAACTCTACATACAGACAAAGGGCCTGTTAGTGATTTCACGTCACCTTCACCATCATTTCTGAAAACAACCATCAAAATTCATTCATTGCGCTGACACCTTCGCCGCCTGCCACATATCCGCAACTTCCAGAGATGCCGCAGCCCTACATGCCGAGAACACAAAAAAGAGCAAATACTCATGCCTCTCAGCGGACCATTTTGAATTTCTGGCGTTTGCGGTGCGTGGTCACCGGACGCTATAGTTTTTGCAAATAAAATCGGGAAAATACTTCTAACGGAGACCGGCGATCCACGCTCCAAAGCCTTTTTCATACAACGCATAGTGCTAGAAATTCAAAAGGGTAACGCGCTATGTGTTTTAGGCACTATGGCAGCGGATTCGGACTCTCTGGAAGAAATTTTTAAATTGTAGTTTTGAGATTTTTTAATTATTAAGTTACATTATTATTGTTTAATTATATTATTAAAATTTCTTTTCATACATGTTCGGCGATTATGTGTACATTTAATATTTTCATTGAATCGATGAAATTCATTAAGTTTAGTCTTTAGTTTAGACTTCCATTTAAGTCTAGCATAGTTATTGCAGGTCCGGAGAGAAATACCGGAGAGAATACTTGGGATTTTTATTTTATGTTATTCAAGACAACAAACAACTACGACAAACATCTACAACATACAAACATATTTAAAAAAAATAACAGTCATGCAGTCTAACGTTATCTAAAAATATTTTGTTTCTACACATATTCAAAACAAGACATGTAAATTTTGAAAAATTATGGAAAGAAAAACAAAAAAAAACCCAAAATACAAAAAAGGTGCGTCGGTGGCCAAGTGGTTAAGACGTCTGGTATTAACTAGACAGACCACGGGTTCGACCCTGGATCCCGGACATGTACCAAAGGGTTTTCTAATTAAAAACTTATGTACATAATCCGACAAACCACACTTGGAGGCTTTTCCATCTAAATATACCTCAAGAAAGATGCCTCGGCTAAACGGGAGAGACTTGGTCTTCCGCTGGGTACCCTGGAACTTTAACACGGTTTTGGGAGCTGTAAGGCAACCCGTGAAGAAAGAAAAAAAAACAAAACAATTAACTACTATTTAGAATGTTAAGTACAGATATTTTTCCTAAATATATAAAAAGAATGTAAAAATAACTCGCAAAACTGCTGGTTGTATCGTTGTACCAAGTTTTAAACGTTTTAAAGGCAATTAGAACATTTAGGTATCAATAGTTTTTTCTAAGGGGATGTCAGTGTTAGGTGCAAACTCTATCCTTTTGTATATAAAAAAAGTTTCATTAGGAAGGCGTTAAGTACCTACCTTATATTCATAAAATTTCAGAAACTATATACATATATACGCATAATATTATTAGATACATACCTTCCATGTATATAATGAGCATACAATTCTTCTTGAAACACTAGCAACGACACCCCAGTGGCTCTACATATTCTGGTCAACTTAGTTGTACAGTCTTCAACAAACCGGTGATAAGTCCAATGGCTTGTAGCCACTATTATGTATCCACTCCACCAAGCAAGACTACCGACAGCAAAATAATAACCTTGGCTGTGTGGAAGAGAACTTTGCCAAGGTTTCATGGACTGAAAATTAAAAAAAAAACACAATAAGCTCTTTTTGGAAATATTGAGATTGGTTAGGAATCTAAAATTTGCTAAATTGAACAGGAAGAACTTTCCTGTCCAATATTCATCACATTTTTGTCATTTTGATGTGGAAATGCGACAAATCTATACTAATACGAATAGTATAAAGAGGTAAAGTTTGTAAGTTTGGATGTAAGGGGTAATCAATGAAACTTCTGATCCGATTCTGAAAATTCTTTCACTAATATTAAGCTACCCTTAGAGCTATTAGGCTATATTTTATTTTGTTCGAAAATATTCACGAACGAATCTGGGGGCGGATAGCTAGTAATTTAAAAAATCCTGTTTAAATCAGGGATTAAGAGTATTTAATTTCTATGTATAGGGTAGTAGTAGTAGTGCTACCAATTTGATCTACGAATGATCTACCGTTTAGTGAAATAAAAATATAGCCAAAGTGAAATCATATAAATGTGCGTCGGTGTCCGAGTGGTTAAGATATGGCATTAACTAGGCAGCCCGTGGTCCCGGATTTTTTTATAATTAAAAATGTATGTCCATAATCCGACAAACCACACTTAGAGGTTTTTCCATCTCGTTAGGTATAGCCTCACTAAAAGAGGGAGACTTGTTCTTCCGCTGGGTACCCTGGGCCCATTACACGGTTTCGGGAACTGGAAGGCAGCCCCTGAAGAAAGAAAAGAAAAGAAAAGAATTAAACTTACATGAAGTATTAAAAGCGCAATAGAAGCAGTCACAGCTGGGTTGACACGACGTTCCGCTTGCAATTTTAACCATTCCTGAGCGACACAAGATTTTCTCCAAGAGTTTTCCGAGTCACTGTCTTTTAAAAATATAAGATAGTTTTAGGTAGGAAGTTATTTCTTAAAATTCGAACAATTCTCGCTAGGAGACATTGTATGACCAGCAAGTGACTCTACTACAGTTAATCAATATTGGTGAGAATATGAGTGAAGCTCAGAATATTCTATTTAAATTAAAATTAAATAAGCGCATTACTTGAGAACGACTTGGCTATGTAAAAAAAATATTTAGAAAAAGAAAAATAAAAGTGAAAACTTTTTTGTATGAACTTAAAGACCATAGTGGGCGGTGAAAGTTAATATTGGCTTCACACACGAAGCCGGGCGGAAAATTAGTACCTACCTACAGAGTCCACATAAATTATTTCTGAACCGATTTTAATGATTTCTTTTTTATTCGACAGATAATTATTCCCCATTTGTGCCATTATTTTGCTCATAAAATTGGTTCACTAGTTTTTCAAAAACAACTTACTTTCCAATATTAATTAATGAGGTACCTACGATGGTCAGTACAAACATAGGTAATATCTTCTTATATGTTTACTTAATTTTGTATCCTAATTTGGCATCAACCAAATTCTACGACGAAATATTATTTCTTACTTTTCAGGGCACAATTTTTGAAGTCGGTACACTTTTTTTAAAAGGGGTTTATTAATACTATCATATCTATATGACGGGTGCGGAAAATCGCGTATTTTTGGATGCATGACGTTTTTATACTATTCAGTGCGCATGCTGGCTGAATCTGGTTTATTCTGTATTCTGATACATGCCCTACTTCTATCATTTGTTACACCTGAGGGCTTTTTCAGAAATATGAGAGAACTGTCGGTTGCAAGTAGAGCACTTTATGACCACTGTAAAAATTAATAATTCTACAGTCGACTTTACCTTTCAGAGGTTGAATATATTCAGACCAATCAAGTAGAAATATGTCGCATCCAGATTGAGACCAATTCATCCACAGGACTTTGAAAAGCTAAAATGTTTAAATTCAGTTAGTGCTACGATTCCTAGGCACGTGCATACAAATGGAGAAAACGTTTTAGAGGGCATCCATAAATTAATTCACACGTTAAGGGGGAGGGAGGGGGTAAACAAAAGTATTAAAACTGTAAACTTCAACTC
Organism: Nemapogon koenigi; assembly: GCA_963924495.1. Lineage (NCBI taxonomy): Eukaryota > Metazoa > Arthropoda > Insecta > Lepidoptera > Tineidae > Nemapogon > Nemapogon koenigi. The sequence continues at coordinate 9,062,220 of OZ004646.1, forward strand.
TAACGAATTTTCAATTTATAATCGCAAAATATGTGTCAACTTTTGTCACAACTGTAGAAAGTTACTCCGTATTTTTTAAATATGGTAAGTTATTGAAAATCGTTGAAATTAGATGATATTTAAGTAGGGATAGCTGCCAGCGCACATCAGTAAAACATACTTTTAAAGCAACAGCCGAGCAGATCATAGCTTTGATAGTGTATTCTTCTATTTGTGATAGAGGAAATACAAGACCCGTTACACTGGCTTCAGCTGCCAAAACTTGAAGACAAGCTATCAGCGATGTCTGAAAGAAAGGGAAGAAATATTGGAAAATGAAGCACAAAATAATGAAAAATAGGTAGTTTTATACCATTAAGAAGAACCTTATGTCTGCTTTTTTTTAAATAACCATAATATAAATAATAATAAATAAATACATAATAAAAAACACGTCGGTGGCCGAGTGGTTTAGACGTCTGGTATTAACTAGGCAGACCACGGGTTCGATCCCGGACCCCGGATCCCAGCCATGTACCAATGGGTTTTTTAATTAAAAACTTATACATGTATATAATCCGACAAACCGCACTTAGAGGCTTTTCCATCTAAATATACCATCGGAATAGATTATATAGTTATCGTGGACTTGTTGCAGTATGGGACGCAAAATGTATAAGCGCCTGACAAAGGTAAAGTGCATGAAGAAAGATTGACTAAAAAGGTTTATATGGCTGAAGTGAAAGGAAATGCTGGCAGAGGACGACCTAGGTGTACTTTTATTGAACACATAAAAAATGTATTGATCGATGGGAATATTAAAAGTACACACAATCGCCGAGTATGTATAAAAGATATAATGAATATAAAAGAAGCGAAAGAGGTACGTCAGGATCGTAACAAATGGCACTCAATTGTCTCTGCCTACCCCTCTTGGGATAAAAGGCGTGATGATTGATAGATAGATAGATAGAAGAAAGAAAAATAGATGTTTGTATAGACACCGCCTTTTCACATTTGGTGCGCAGTAAAAATTAAGCTCAAAATAGGAATTTCACAAGGCTCAACATTTATATTTCAAAGATTAAGTTATTTCAACTCATTTCCAGACGGGGCACGTTAAAAACCGTGGTGGTTTAACCACGGAACAGAAACACCACTTTGCCTAAATGATGACGTCGCCTGGCGGCAAAAATTTGAAAATTTATAAAAAACTACTACATAGAAAACAAAAATATTCATTAGTAAAAATAGCTTAATCTTTAAAATAAAAATATACCTTAGTTTTTACTTCTTTTTTTTTCAGAGTGAGTTATCGGATTATGTACCTACGTAAGGTTTTAATTATAATTATATTGTATTCTTGTTAAAAAAACATTTGATTTGAATTGATTTGATAAACAACCCATTGGTACATGGCCGGGATCCGGAATCGGACCGTAATCTGTCTAATTAATACCAGACGTCTTAACCACTCGGCCACCGACGCAAACTTTTTTATTGTCTTTACTTTACATACTGAATCACGAGTATACAAATCAAGGAAAACTTTATGAACTTACAATATAAAGAGCATCAGCTGTAGCCCCACTCAGTATAGGTGCTAGTATCGACGGCATTGCGCCTCTACGACAACAACTTCTCCATTTAATCATAATATACACTGCTGCTAAAGCCCCTAGTACTCCGCCCCAAATCTGTAACCACGTAAAATAATTAAGAACTTAGCCTAAAGTAAGCCACACGTTGGACTGGTATCGCACCGAACATTTCCCATTCCGTCCGCCGTATGATCTAGGCGGACCGTTTGTTACAAGAATTGGACGAATCTGTGGTCGGTTTCGGTGGATTTTGAAAGTTGTTTGTAATGTTACCTTTATAAAATAGTAATTTAAATTTAATAAAAATCACAAATTATTACTTCTAAAATTTTCATGACGCCTGTATTAGGTAGGCTATGCTCCACTTGTAAGGAAACCTTTAACATTTGATCTAGTTGTGATGCCGTAGAATATCTGGTCTCCATATATATTTTCATAGTTAGATTTCCTGAGCGTGGTTTTTCGCGAAAAATCCTGAAACCATAAAGTAAAACCTCGATTTCGTAATGTCTGATTTAGTGCTTTTAGTGCAACAAACATTCAGCTCTTCAGGATATTACGCCTTTTCCGTAAAATGTTCATGCAAACTCATGAAACCGTCATGCGTAATAACGCGTATAAAGTAATAACTTGATTTATTATTATTACGTCGAAACTTTATCATTTTGAAAGATCGGCTCATATTTCCGCCCCCAGCTTCGCCCGTGGATATTTTCGAACAAAATAGAATATAGCCTATAATCACTGAGGGATAATGTAGCTTCATATTACTGAAATAATGTTCAGAATCGGATCAGTTATAGTTTCAGAGATTACCCCCTACATCCAAACTTACAAACTTTACCTCTTTATATAATAGTAGCTGTGCCTTGCGGTTGCACCCACGTTAGTAAATAGTTACTGCGCCGCTCTTTTACAGTACAGTAGGTAACACGATTTCGGGAACTGTAAGACAACCCGTGAAGAAAGAAAAAAGAAAGTATAGATTGTGTGAAATACCAATCTGATAAGTTTTGTTCAAATAAAACTCATTTAAAATTGTAAACTTACCGAACACGTACAGTTGTACTTTGCAAATATAAAATTGTTGTAATATTTCCCGCGGGTGGTAAAGATTTGTGTATGAGAAAATATCTCCTGAATTCTCTTGTTTTCCATTTTCCTTCCTGAAATGTTTAATTAAATTCTTGTATTCGAAGGAGTTTTAATTCCAACAATGTGGGGCAATTATTTTATTTCTAGTTATTTTCAACCACTTATTATTGACTAGGCTTCGCCCGTGGCAATTGTTTAATGTCAACCAAAATTGCTACCAAGCTTGATGCTTTCGCAATAAACGAGCTATATTTTTTTCAAATTGAACTGGTATTCCTGAAATCAAACATACAAACTTTTCAGATTCTATACGATTTTTTTACGAAGATTTTACGACAATATCCCGCATAAATAATACAAAACATAGTCTAACAACCTCTTCTCGATATGTCATCCAAATCTGTTTGGAGTAACCATAAAATTCCCATTTATAATATTAATAAGAAAACAATTAAATACAACCTCCATTCTTTCACCTCCAGGTTTCACTACAACAATAGGAATAGGCACCAGACCTCCATCGAATTCCAAATATGGAGCAAAGTTTAGATCTCCGTAAATATTTAACGCAGTGGACACATTCAAGTTGCAATTATATCTGTAAAAAGAGTGAATATTCAATTGCAAAATATAATAGGTCTAAGGGCAGTATGTTATTTCTTTCTCTGTCTTCTGGAGATATAACCTCGACGGACCCCAAGGAATGGTCCGATCAGGTGTCCGAAAACCTACAGCTCTTCATTAAGTAGATGACTGTACCTGATGGAGGAAGTAGATAACCGTAATGAGATATCGACTATGCTCTAGTCACCATAGAGTAGTGGTAGAGATATTTAGATAAATAACATAACGTAGGTAATATACATAATTATATATAATAAATAAAAAAATTAGTATGGCTGAGGTAAAATGGAGAATAAATTTTACACTTTCTGAATTTACCTTGTAAAGTTAATTAAATGTTATCCTTCTTTTACGAACCAAACGACTCGTGCATGATTTATACGAGTTTGGTAAACTTAAAGCACTCGGGTGATTTGCTCTTGGTGCAATGTCTACCAAATGGTTCATACAATTTTGTATAGAAACTTCATTTTCCATTATTTCATGCATGCTACAACCTGAGGTAGGCAATAGTAGGAACACTCCGAGACTGCCCGATTGTTTAAGTATTGTCAATTAAGTTTTTTTTCTTATACGATTTTTTTACTTTTTAATATATCCCCCAAAATCGATATTCGATTATTTACGCTAAATTTCTACTTTTTCGTCCAGTACATTCGGAGAAAATAAGCTGTGACAGACGGACAGACAGACAGACACAAGAGTGATCCTATAGATAGGGTTTCCGTTTTTTCATCGGAGATGTACGGAACCCTAAAAACCTTAACATAAAAATAACGAAATGAACTTGGTCCGCATGGATAAGTGGCAAGAATACTGACTGCATTTCACCGACACAAATTTCTAGTTTTCTATAATTGAACTATATTTGGGTAATTTGTTAGAATCTTTGATTTCTGCTAACTTTATTTTCATACCTGAGAGGAAAAATAAAGAATACTCCGAGAACCGCGCGCGCATCACTATTTTTCTACATCTGTGACTTCAATATTCACGAAATAGGGAGGGGATGGATGATTAAAATCACTCAATCTTTATCTATTATTATCAATACAAAATTATAAATATCCAGACGCGGTCTTTATGAGCAAGACTTGGCAATAGTATTCGGTATGCGTCGCGAGTTGTTGTTGTTACCGCTGCTGGCCGCCATTGTGGCGGCCATTCCTGCGCCTGCCGCAAATTCTACTGACACATCTCGCCATTGGATGTATCGCGGGTAAAGCCTTCCTTCTTCTTCTTGTTTTATCTTTTTTAATATTGTTATATTTTTAAATATATTTTACAAACAACAAAAATCTAAAGTTTGTCTTTATCTTGGAAGATCATAATTATTTATTTATTTTATACTAGGTCATTATAATATTATAGTTAGCTGTTCGGCCTTCAAACTATCTAATCTAATAAAACTATCTATAACTAATTAATTACTTCTTTCTGTTGCTCTCTGTTGACGTGAAAGATGCCCAAACAAACAAACAAATACACTTACTTTCGCATTTATAATATTAAATAGGATATTGTTATCATTATATTAAGTACTTACATTGTATAAGTAAAGTATATATTTTCGGGTGTTTTTAATTGTATTTCATTGTTAAAGAGATCTATATCCATAATTTGTATGGGGATAAACTATTCCCAATTTATCTGTAAATAACCACCTGTGTTACTGTAATTTAGCCTATAGTTACTTATTAAATATATCTAAGTGAAATATTATTTTTTCAATTGATTTTATTGAATAGCTTGTGAAATTATGAAAGAGAAAACGGGGGCAAAGTTTTAGCACCCATATTTCCTATTCAATAAAACCCATTGAAAAAAATAACAGCTATTTCACTTAGATAATATTGAATAAGTAGGTAACTATATGCTAAAAACAGTGACACAGGTGGATTAATTTACAGAGAAATTGGGAATAGTTTATCCCAGAAAAGTTATGGATATAGGAGCCTTAAGTATATTATATAAGTATATATTTTCAGGTGTTTTTAATTGTATTTCATTCTTTAAACTATAAGTAGATAAATAATTTATTAAAACGATAACAGAATACTCGTAACCCTATTGAACTTTCCTTGATGAAAATTGAAACCTGAAGATCTTGGAAATATTGCTTATCCGATTTTCATAAAATCCTAACTTAACCAGCCTTCAAATAAAAAACCGCATTGAAATCGGTCCATCCGTTTGGGAGAGCTACGAGCTACACACAGACTGGCAAAGAGGTTGCTTTGGGGGTTAAAAATATCTAACTTGTAAAAAAAGTCCCGAGGAGCGGCAACCTAAACACATATTTCCCTAAACCTACAGACCAACTTATCAAGTATCAGATTAAAATTTCCAGTCTATATAAAGATTGATAACAATCATTAATTACCTGTAACGCAGAATAATCAATACTAAATAAAATTTGTCGGTAGTTATACCTACTTAATAATGTTATTTTAGCGTCATCGATATTTAGCGTTTTATGAATGAATATTATTTTAACAAAACTAAATTTATCTAGAACAAAGTAGTAGATAAGCCATAGCCAGTGTTGAAGCGATAAGTTTGTCAGCTTAGATAATTTCTTTAATTTTAAATTATATCAATTTAATTTTACCTTCCTAAAACGTATTGGAACATACGTAATTAAATGGCTCTACAAAAACTATATTGGCTCTAGAATTTAGAGTAATATTTTTTAAGATTTCAATGTTAATCATATCAACACTTATTGTTGTAGGGTCGGTTTGTACACCGTTTGGGCGGACAATGATCAGCAGCTGAAGCAGCGAGAGAAGATAAGTCATGTGGTGTTGGCTGACCAGTGGGAGCACGGCGGCGGGCCGGGCGGCTCTCCCGCGTTGTGGTCCGTACAGCCAGAACTACGGACTGAATTAGAGCTACAGTTACAGCACGCGGGGTTGCGCTACCGGCTAGACGAAGACGACTTGGCCGCCCGTCTAGAGCGCGAGGATGAGAGTCTGCGAGCATGGACCGCTCGGGCCAACCGCAACATTTACGAACAGTTCCCGCGCTACGACCAAGTAGTTGCCCACCTGCAGGAGTTGACTGCGCGACACCCGACTCGAGCCGAACTGCGTAGCGCCGGCACCAGCACGGAGGGCCGCGACTTGCCTTACGTATTAGTGCACGGCGGAGAGGATGCGCCGGCCCGACCTCTCATCATGATAATGGCGGGTTTACACTCGCGTGAGTGGATCACCGTGCCCACTGCCCTTTACGCGTTACATCGCCTGCTAGACGAGCCCGCGCCGAACGCACCCCCGCTAGACTGGGTCGTGATCCCGATCATCAACCCGGACGGCTACGAGTGGTCGCACACGGACTTTCGAATGTGGCGCCGCACACGCTCTGACACCGGTCACGAGACCTGCGTCGGTGTCGACGGGAACCGCAACTTCGACGTGAACTTCAACACGGTAGGCGTGTCAGCAGATAGGTGTAGCGACACTTACCCGGGGGCGGAAGCCTTCTCGGAGCCGGAGACGAGCGCTATACGAGATCTACTGGCGGAGTACGGTGGGCGAACCGTGATGTTCCTAGACATACACGCTCACGGTAACTACATTCTGTACGAGCGCGGGGACGGCTGGCTGCCCCCCTCACCGCGTTTGGCCCATCTGCACGCCGTGGGTGCTGCTATGGGTGCCGCTATGGACCGACTGAAGCTACCTCAAGCCGGCTTGTACTTGGTGGGAAACAGCGGGCTCATGCTCTACCCAACATCGGGGTCGGCGGATGATTATGCGGCTCAGGTGGGCGTGCCGCTCAGCTACACTTATGAGCTGCCGGGGCTGGGACTGGGATTCCTGCTGCCGGTAGAGCACGTCGGCCATGTAACCGCAGAGACCTGGGCCGGTATCGAGGAAGGTGCGCGACTCGCTTTTATGCTCTACGGAACCATATTATCTTCACCGAACGACCAGACAGTAAAACAGTTTTAAATTGACTCAGTTACTGTTTTTTGTCTCCTTTCAGTACTTTTAAATTTTATACCTTGATTACTTTTATATTGTTTACTAATTTCTTGTTTTATTTAATATATTAATAGTTATTTGTTCAACAAGTGAGCAAAGTAATTTTTTGATGAGAGTGCTGATTTTAAATCAAGAAACTAGCGAAGTAGTCTGGAATCGAATAACGAGCGTAGCGAGAACAGGAGCATCATTTCAATGTTTATCATTAAGACCACTGGACCAAAACTATATATTAACACGATATATTAATTAGAGGTTCTTTCAAATATTTTGTCCAGATAATAAACAATTGATTTTTGAGGTTCCAATTCCTAGAAATAGAAAGGTTTCTTTAAACTTCAATCGCCGAATTACTCACACTGTTTATTTTGTTTTGTAATCATAAGAAAACTAGCAGTTAACTGCGACTTCGTCCGCGAATACAACGTTTAGACACGATTTTACCCCTTTAGAGTAGCGTGATATTAAATTAATATATAACCTTCCTCAAGAATTGGGCTATCAAATGCAAAATTTTTTTTTCAAATCCGACAGATTCCAGATTAGCGCGTGTATGTGAAACCAAAAAAATATTTTATGATTTAACGCGACCCCATGGAAAATGAACTAAATTGAATTTCTCGCAAACTATTTAATATTTTAAGTTGAAATTTGAAGGTCAGTTTTGACGGTATAAAACCTATCTTCAGTCCAAATTTCAGCCAAATCGGTTGAAAACTCCCCGAGTTAGCTGACACGCAGGGGTTGAGGTCGGATTAACTTGAAATTTGAACTGGGGGTTCCTTAAACATTGACAATAAAAGGGTTCCAGTTTGGTTTCTTAATTCCCAATACAACCGGAGATAGCAATTTTTTTTACGAACTTCCAAAATACCCCAAAATAGCGAAAAAGAGGGGTTGCGGTCAATTTCGGAAGTAGAAATTTAAGACTTTTGTGTTATTCACCAGAACAAACATTTTCCATGGGGTCGCGTTAAATCATAAAAAAAATCGATCAAAATGTTTCACATACTCCACTACAAACTTTTATGCCTGATCAGCATTGCCAGGACTGACTCTGAAACCGCGCAGCGCTTCAATATTTACGAAATAGGGAGGGGATGGATGACTAAACAATCTATTATCAATTACCTATAAAATTTATCAAGTCACGGTATTTGTGATCAAGACTTGGCAGTAGTATTCGATATGCGTCGCGAGTTGTTGTTGTTACCGCTGCTGGCCGCCATAGTGGTGGCCATTCCTGCGCCGGCTACAAACTCTACTGACACATCTCGTCATTGGATGTATCGCGGGTAATGCAACCTTTGTTTTTTTTTAAATATATTTCACCTGCTTTACATAGCCAAAATCTAAAGTTGTTTTTGAGATAAAAATATAAATGCAGCGATTGAGTAAAGGAGCACATTCTTGCAATAACCACAATAAAAATGATGTATGGGTAATTCTTGAACAAAACAATTCCACTTTATCTAGAGGTGGCCACACATTCGTTCAATCCCCTAGATCATCCGGCGGCCGGAATAGGAAATTTTCGGTGCGATGCCGGACCAATGTGTGGCCTACTTTATTAGCTAGTCTAGTACCTCTAGTATTATATACAATACCTTAAGCATGGGCCCCGACGCATTTATATTTCTGTAAGTTACCTTCGGGTCATGAATTTTAATTATTTGATTCTTTTTAAAGGTTTACATTTTGTGTCGAAAATTTAAATTTTTTAAATTGTATTTCACTCTTTAAACTTTTGCAGGTAAAAAGTTTAAAAAAAAATTAGACAAGAGGTCCCGAGGACCGGCTAGACATTTTTCGTAGTTGCTATAAAACAATTTATATTTATTTATCACATTAATGCTATTTTACTAACCGCCAAACTTATCTAGTATCAGATTAAGATTATACGATTATACCATCATATGATAATCATGTGTATACTTATGGTATTTTAGCATTTTTAAATTGAAATGATGAAGAATTATTCTTCAAACAAAACTAAGTTAATCTAGAATAAATAGTGAATTAATTAACCATAAGTGGGTACCAAAAACGATAACTGAACCAGCTCAGATAATTTCTTTAATTTAAAACGTTTAGATAGTTTTAATAATGAAAATTTTTAATTTGAAACCTTCCTAACACGTATTGAAACATACGTAACTAAATGTTCTTGGTGGTCCATGAACTGATAGATACTGATAGAGTGACGGCAAAAAGCAGTCACTCGAATGGGCGCCCTGTCCGATATAATAATAATATAAAAATATAACATTAAGTAGGCCACACATTAGTCACATAGCATAGCACAGACAATGTCTCATTCCGGCCGCCATACGATTTAGGCGGACCATTTGTTATAAGAATTGGACGAATCTGTGGTCAGTTTCGGTGGATCGTACGGCGGTGCGCCGGTGATTGGACGAACACCTTGACATAAATTTGAACCGTATATATAGTATAGTAAAATAAAGAAAGTTGAGTTTCAATTAGTGCCCCCAATCCGTGCGCAATTGGCTCTAGAATTTAGAACAATATATTTTATAATTTTAGTATTTCAAATGTTAATAAATCCAACACATATTGTTGTAGGTTCGGTCTGTACACTGTGTGGGCTGACAATGATCAGCAATTGGAGCAGCGAGAGAAGATAAGTCATGTGATGTTGGCTGATCAGTGGGAACATGGTGGCAGACCGGGCGGCTCTCCCGCGTTGTGGTCCGTGCAGCCAGAACTACGGGCTGAGTTAGAGCTACAGTTACAGCACGCGGAGCTGCGCTACCGGCTCGACGAGGACGACTTAGCTGCCCGTCTAGAGCGCGAGGATGAGAGTCTGCGAGCGTGGACCGCTCGGGCCAACCGCAACATTTACGAACAGTTCCCGCGCTACGACCAAGTAGTCGCCCACTTGCAGGAGTTGACCGCGCGACATCCGACACGAGCCGAGCTGCATAGCGCCGGCACCAGCACTGAGGGTCGCGACTTGCCTTACATATTAGTGCACGGCGGAGAGGATGCGCCGCCCCGACCTCTCATCATCATAATGGCGGGTTTGCACGCGCGCGAGTGGATCACCGTGCCCACCGCACTTTACGCGCTGCATCGCCTACTAGATGAACCCGCGCCGGACGCGCCCCCGCTCGACTGGCTCGTAATCCCGATCATCAACCCGGACGGCTACGAGTGGTCACACACCGACTTCCGAATGTGGCGCCGCACACGCTCTGACACCGGTCACGAGACCTGCGTCGGTGTCGACGGGAACCGCAACTTCGACGTGAACTTCAACACGGTAGGCGTGTCAGCAGATAGGTGTAGCGACACTTACCCGGGGGCGGAAGCCTTCTCGGAGCCGGAGACGAGCGCTATACGAGATATACTGGCGGAGTACGGCGGGCGAACCGTGATGTTCCTAGACATACACGCTCACGGTAACTACATTCTGTACGAGCGCGGGGACGGCTGGCTGCCCCCCTCACCGCGTTTGGCCCATCTGCACGCCGTGGGAGCTGCTATGGGTGCCGCTATGGACCGACTGAAGCTGCCTGAAGCTGGCTTGTACTTGGTGGGAAACAGCGCGTTAATGCTCTACGCTACATCGGGGTCGGCGCAGGACTACGCGGGTCAGGTGGGCGTGCCGCTCAGTTACACTTATGAGCTGCCGGGCCTGGGACTGGGCTTCCTGCTGCCGGTGGAGCACGTGGCTCATGTGACTGCAGAGACCTGGGCCGGTATCGAGGAGGGTGCGCGACTTGCCTATATGCTCTACGGAAGCTCGTTGTCTGCACCGAACGACGAATAATTAATGTGTCATAACGGAAATACATGCTATGCTTAGGTATTTACAAAAACAATTGTTGACAAATGGTGTAGCTAGGCAGTACCTTTTCAACCCGTTTTTGCCTTCTTTCAGCAGCTTTCAAGTTTACCTATCTATACCTTGATTACCGTTATATTAGTTATTCTAATTTTATGTTTTTTTTTATATATTGAAGAGATAGGATATTATCTTATACTAAGTAGTAACCTATCTAAATAATGGCTCATCCAAAAAGCCTTGGCGTACTTAACCTATAAAGTTATTAGTTAAAATACAACAACGTGTATTAAACGAGTGGTTAAGACGTCTATGGTATTAACAAGGCAGACCGCAGGTTCGATCCCGGATCCCGGCCATGTACCAATGGCTTTTTTAATTAAAAACTTATGTGCATAATCCGGCAAACCACACTTAGAGGCTCTTTCATCTAAATAATCTTCAACCGAACTGCCCACTCGTTAGGTATAGCCTCACAAATATTATTGGCTAAACGAGGGAGACTTGGTCTTCCGCTGGGTACCCTGGAACCGTAACGGTTTAGGGAGCTGTAAGGCAACCCGTGAAAAAAGAAAAAAATCCTCTTTTAAGATATTGACATGAAGCAAAGTGCAGATTGTATTTATTTTAAATAAATTCCCAACAGGGGCATTGCTGGGCTTTCCTTACTCAACTTAAAAAAAATCATAGGTTAACCTAAAATTTCCAAAAAATCGGGACAGATCGGCCATGCATCTAGACAAACAACAAAAATTCAAAAAGTTTTTTAGGCTTCGTATCCCACTATTATAACAAATTATTTTTGCATTTGATAGCCCATTCTTGAGGGGGGTTATAGGCTATATAACATCACGCTACGGCCCAAAGGAGCGAACCATTAACACGGGCGCAACCGCAAGGCACAGCTGTACTTATATACATAAAAAACCTGGGGTCGGCAACGGTTTCGGGAGCTGTAAGGCGACAACCCGTGAAGATAAAAAAAAAAAATTTATTAAGATAGCTACATTATACTTGTAATCTACAGTTTGCCTTATCATTTTATCGTAATTTTATCATCGCAATTCTATAATGTAAGTAGATATTCTTTGATAGGCACTTTACTAAATTGCTGCCTTGTAGTTTACAAAATAAAGAATTAAATAAAATTGTTTTGCTATAAAGGTTTATCTGACGAGTGTCCGGTTACTTCGATAGATATAAGATAACTAATTACACTTTACACTCTTGGATCATGAATACAATATATATACCCGTTTTATTAATTATTCTCTTCATTTCAATAATGGCCATATTTTTTTTTACAAATGTTTTAGGTACTCACTTCAGTACGCGGTAATTGAATTCCTTTAAAACTTATTGCATTTTCTTTCTCTAATTCCAAATCTGGCACACCTGTAAGCGAGTCATACATTAATATTTAAGTATTTAAAGACACGTTATTTTAAATACTATAAACTGACAGAAATGTCTACCTTATCAGATTAATTACTGAATTTGGGAAGCAAGAAGCAAAAGAACACGAGCAGAGAAAATAATATGCCTCCTTTAGTGATCTATGGATATAAATTAACATTTTTAACCTATTCTACATTTGCAGAACTAATAATCAGATTTTTTAAATGGTTATTAAAAAATGTAACAATAAAAAGACATGCAAAGTTTGTTTACCAAATAAGACTTAAAAAATGGAGCTTAGTTTAGCTTACAGATCTTATATATCCTTACCAATAGGTAACTGAGATTTTATGTTCAGCATCCACAGTCGGCAAGGCCCGCCTAAGTTTGTATTGTATAAACTTCTAACACATTTATTTGCCAATGTTCTACATGCATATATATCGCCCACCTGAAATTATATTTTTCGAAGAAATTGTAACGTTTTCTGTTTGTCTGTACGAATGTTTTCATGTTGGGTGTCATTCATGATCACTAGACTACATTTTTTGAAGACTTCATGTATTTGAAAATGTATGCTATTAAGGTGTTTATATTGAGCCGAACGCGAGCAGTCCGTGTGTAAAATGATGGGTCAACGCACACCGACGGTGAGACGGTAAAGCTACTGAATTTGATTACAGACCGCGAATAGAAATAAATAGGTTGCCCGCTATCAGCTCAAACATGTTGGGCATTACCACAAAACGGTGTTCAACAAGCGTTTAGCAAAACTCTCTTACAAATCTGTCATTCAATGGACTAGATTTCAACTATGTTGTTGTTGTAATCATTAATGTAAAAAAATATATTTACTTAAAAAATAAGTAATTTCTGTAAAAAAAAATCAAAAGTCAGTAATCAAAAGATATTATATAGGTACACGATGGCGAAATATCAGGCACAAGCACTATTTGTGTAAGTGCTGAGAGCCGGTTCGCCGCCACTCCGTCTGTGTCCGCTCAGCCTTACCTAAACCTACGCATAGTTACAACTTACTGTACACAAATATTCATACTTCATGAAGTCAAGTATCTCGTTTTGATGGAGAGAATTGTCCACGTATTTTGGTCTAGTAGCCAAAAATACTTTTGGGACACATATTCCTCGAACTGCCACTTGGTTTTTAGTACAAGAGCAAGCTTCGCATAATGTACACCGATTATGTACGGAACGGAAACCTCGGGCGCATTTGATACACTGAACTTCCTTCAGCGGGGAACCATCGAAGTTTTGTGTAACTGAAAATATAGTTTATGTATCTATACAAATAAATGAAATTGAAGTAAAAAATGACTGCCTTTTCTAACGCTCATATTTTGGTTATTTGCATGATACCAAAACAAAATGCCAATTTTTTTTTGTCCGTCTGTCTGTTTGTTTATCCGGGCTAATCTTCGAAACGGCTGAACCATTGTTTATAGAATTTTTGCAGGAATCAAGCCTAGACCAAGGCTACTTTTTATCCAAGAAATATTTAGAGTTAGAAACCGTTTTTCACGCGGGTGAAGTATTCTGCTAGTAAGGTGATATGAAGATTACACTTGAAACTAAGTTAGAAAGAGAAAGAGATAATGTCCCATAGAGATAAAGCAAGACAAAAAGGGCCGGTTTTCGTGGCGCTACTCGTTGTCCTGCTTTTGTCACTACGAGAAATTATACATTTCTCTTTCTAACTGAGATTGTGTCTATGTAGAGAGATTCTTTCTTCACTCTTGAAGTATTTTCTCTTTAATTTGATCTCTCTTTCTTATCGTCAGTGCACTAAGTCATAGCCGACCGCCAGCGCTAATTTTGTGACGCGACTAATAACTAAGCCAACATTGTCTATTATATAACATACCAATAATATAATCGCTGGGACATTTCCTACATGCTAACCTCCCATTGTTGTCTTTGACACATCTTCGTGGGACACAAGCGTTGCCGTCCGTAGTTAGTACTTCTGTACTGTTACATCTGCTACAATGAGTTGGGTCTAATTTTATACTATTTTCATCGCATGCGCATCCAAAACCTGAGAAAAGCAACGAGTAATATTTGTTATGTATTGAAGGTACTCGTAGATTTTGTCTATGAGTAAAGCGCTTGAAAAAGCGTTTTTCCTTTTGCAGAATATTAAAAAATAAATGAAATATTACAAATCCTTTATGTCCTTCCTTGCTTTCCTTGACCCGTTCGTATATTATGGAGTCTTTCTCCCTCTTTTATCTTTCCACCCCATATCTTCATCCTTGCCTCTCCCAATCCCAAATCTGGTCAAATCCTTATTAATCTTATTTGCTTTCAGCCCCGGCTTCGCCACTCGCCAGTCAAATTTTAATATCACTATCTCATATTAAGAACCGCGACATGTTTCGTTCGACTCGAAGGCCAAAAACCAATGGCCAGCCAAGAAATGTCCAACACAAGGATATCTGAGCAAATTGCTGGGTCAAGCAAATACATCACACGGATTTGTCCAGACATTCTAGGCTTGTACATTCTCGGGCCGAGCATTCCTTGGCTGGCCTTTAGTGCAGACCCGTTGAACGAAAGCTGTCACGGTCCTAAAATAAGCATAAAAATAATTACCATCAGAAGAAGTAATCATGCTTGTGTTTGTAGGACATTGTATACATTTCAAACTTCCTGTGTCTAGATATTGTCCTGACTTGCACTGTTCCTGTTGCTCTATACATAATGCCGATATTATTATATACAATACGCATATAACTTTTAATTTCATTGTAACTTTATATAATTAATTTGTGTATCTGAAATAAAATGTCAAATATCTATGTAATTTCAGGTAGGTACTAGCAAGTGCACATCTGAAAGGCTATTTCCTTTCTAATGCCACCAATTACATAAAATATCAATGGCATTCAAATTGTTAACCACAACCAATCACATCAAATCTCAACCGACTTATTTTTTCCATTGTTATATTTTGACATTTCAAGCGTATATCCACTAATGCTCTTGATAGTACCTACCTAAGCTAGCACTTAAATATACCTGAAACACTGATAAGTAATGTGATGCAAATCAAATCTAATGAAAAAATTACATAATGGTGTAAAGTGGTTTTAGCTGAAAATAATGATTCGTGCGGGCTCTCATATTCTGAGGGTTAAACTTAGTTGGATAAGATACACCCCAGTGTATGGTATCTATAGCCCGCTCGACTCCTATATATTTCTTTATATATATTTTATACTCTATGACAAAAATTATAACTACTCTCCAACTGCGACCACATTTTCTTGTTCGTAGCTCTCCACCCTCTATTCTATATTATATATCATATTTATGTTAGTATATAAAATTGAATCTTGGTTGGAACTTTGAAGTTAGTAGGTATTTCGACTTTTTGTTTTTTTTAACTGAGTGACTTTAATACCTATCTATAAAAAAGCAATGTTCTAGTTCCGTACACAAAAATCGCTCAGAGACTTTATTCAAAGGTAAACAAACAAACTAACAATATTTCAGCGTTATACCTTGTGATGATACGACCTTATTTTCCTGGCCGCTTACAAGCTGGCCATCATAAATAGCATTTATTTTAATTTTAGAACACGATATTGTTCATTTTAATTCAATAGAACATTGTATGTTATTTTCAAATATTCAATGTGTGGAACCTAAATTAAAATTTTACTCATTCCTTCACAAACTGTTGACATAGGCAGTTACTCTGCCAATTGTAAAATTTATTATATTTCTATTTTATCAACTAAGTAAATAACTATATAAAATGTATTGAATCAATATTCAAGAACTAATATCTATGTTAATATAAAAGGAGCGCAAATAAGTATTGTAAGTATTTTTATCATACTTTGTATTGTGTTACTTCAATAGCTTAACGCCCTGTAGTAATGTGTAGTTCATTTTTATTACAGTGCGCTCCTTCTCCTTACGGCTCCTTTCTCCTTCTCCTTGGCTCCTTACGGATCCTTTTACTGGTTGTTCTTTTGCTGTTCCTGTTTGTTCCTTCCTTGTTAATTCGACCAATAAACGAATGGTGAAAGTTTACTACGAGTTTTCCTGCTATACCTACCCGGCCTGGCTACCCCACAACCCGACAACCTATATTAGTAGAGGACTTAAGTTAATAGCGTGTAAAAGTTATTAATAAAGCACTTACCATTAAATGGCCTACCTGTGACTAAAACAAACACCAACTACCTTCTATTAATCCATTAGGGTCGCCCGAAAATAAAACCTATAAACAATATTAATTAAACGAATATTCTTTTGTTTCTTTTGGAAAAAATATATTTTGGGAAACAATGGATCAAACATTAGTCTGAGAATCAAACAATACTAAATTGTTTTGATGTCGGTTGCTAAGCAACTGCAGCGGTTCTGCTACAAAGGTTTCTTTCAACTACGCATGCATATATTTTTTTAATCTATCTATCTCACGTCACAGAGTCACTTTTAACCCAAGAGGGCTAGGCAGAGACAATCGAATGCCATTTGTTACGATCCTTACATACTTACATATCTTTCGCTTTTTTTTCTAATCTAAATAAATTATATTAATAATAATAAAAAAGAGAATATTATAAATTATACAACAAAAAAAAATCTTTCGCTTCATATATATTCATCATACTTTTTATACATGCTCGGCGATTGTGTGTACTTTTAATATTGCCTACGATTAATACATTTTTAAATGTTCAATAAAAGTAGGTACACCTGCTTTCTCTGCTAGCATTTCATTTCATTTCATATAAACCTTTTTAGTAAATCTTTCGTGTCCAAACCAGTTAGTGTAAAATTGTAATATTATTTCCACGCCCGGCCTCGCCTGTGAAATATTTATATTTTTGAAGTGTGGAAAATAATCTATGTTCAAACAAAGGGTATATTCTTTCTAATTATTATAAAGAGGTTTACCTACTTGTATGTAGGGAATAATCTCTGGAACTACGCGACTGAGCCGATTCTAAAAATATTTCAAAGCTACAAAGCACTAAAAACCTCCACCTTTTTTCCGTTTTTTGGCAACGACACTACCAGCCACACTACTAGTAGTTCGTCGGGTAAAAAAGAAGAAAACGATCTCGAAAGCATACTTAAAAAGATAAAATATATACTCATACCTATCAAAAACCTGTTCTGTTTAATATGGACAACTGACAAAAAGTGGACAGTGTTACTGGTGTCTCAGGCCTAAGGTATAAAGGCCGTGAAATCTACCAAATTAGTTATTATTATTTTTATTAAATTAGTATTATTTGCCGTTTCATCCCTACAATTGTTCAATCTATAGATTTGATGACCCATAAAACGATTACACTGTAAATCAACTTGCAGTAAAGTTATAATACTATTACAATCAGTAAATTTCTGAAAGGTATATAATAAAAGTTTACAGCTTTCTCTGAAAAGCTTCCCAGCTTTTGAAGTCTATATTTATTTTTATTATTGCTCGTAAAATTTTAGGTTATTCTCCTATACATTTATTTTTAATGTGATAAAGTCATTAACAACTTTAAGCGTCATGTGATTGCTTGTTATGGCTCCCGGAACTGTGTTAGCGGCCTCAGGGTAGGTAGGTAGGTACCCAGCGGAAGACAAGTCTTCCACATTTAGTTGATGATATATACCAGTGGCACAGAATAGATAATAATATTACATCCAGTGGCCCAAAAATGTGGCAAAATTTAATCTTTGGTAAGTTCTAAAACTGTTTTTTTATCCATTAATTTTCGAGTTATTTAGCTTTTTTCGAAGCCCAAAGAAATGGAAGTCTATTCTATTCTATTTTTTTTCAAAATGGCTCCATCCAGGGTTTTGATGATTCCGCCAATGTCAAGTATTATAGACGTCACAGTAACAATAAGCCGATTAATCGGTAGGTACAATGCTCCCGCCGGCCGCGATATGTCCTATTAATCACTGACTAATCACAACTATTACAGCGCGGGCGGGATTAAACTGGATTCCCCATGACGTCCTGGTGGACGCGTGCGTTTATCACAAAGGCGTCTGATTGGAAGTCGAGCGGATTAAAAAAGTAGTAAACATATTTTGACATTTCTCTGGCAGCGTGTCTTGTTTATTGCTTGCCATACTGACCAGGGTTTGGTCAAGGCAACACTGTTATTCTGCCTACTTTTTCAAATTATATAAAATTACATTAAAATTTAAATTCCATAACATTAAAACAATAAACACGGTCTGTTAAAAAAAAAATTGCCCATTGTAACTACATCCACAGGCGTGACCATGTACTCGGCAATAACTAATGCGATTGTAATTTGCTTACTAAAATCATCATAAGGAATACATATTGGATTTTGGATAAATAAATACATCAAATACATATATTTTGGATTCGTGTCTAGGAATAAAATTATGTATTATTTTCAAATGAACCATCTGCTTGGAGGCCGGAGACCGCCCGGTGCGGTGCAATGAGCCGACTTTATATTGTTATATACAATCTCCTTTTCAGAATACGGACGGACGTTCAATCTTTACATACGGAAAGGTTAGTTAGAAAAGCTTTTTGTTCCATGCGCCATGTTCCAAAATCTTATTGTTACATCAAAATATTTGCTATGTGATTTTATGGGCACGTAAAACTGGCACTTCTTCTAAAAATAACAGATTTTTACATTATGTTAAAAAAGTGTCAAACTGCAAAAAGTGGACACTGTTACTGGTGTATATGGCCACATCGCAAGGTCTAAAGACCATGAAGGTGTGTGTTTGTAAGTTAGTAGTATGATAGCGGAATGAAAGGACGTCCAATACGTAATGATGTCCCATTATGAAACGTAGTGGCACCGATCGATAGGTACAATCTAGATATAGCAAGAGAAGTAAATCGAAATAAAGTTTTCCATCCTCTCTGCACCTGTACTGGAAAATGGATATTATCTTTAAAGTAGGCCACACATTGGTCCGGCAGCGCACCGAAAATTTCCCATTCCGGCCGCCGGATGATCTAGGGCCTAGGCGGACCGTTCGTTACAACAATTGGACGAGTCTATGGACCGTACAGTGACGCGCCTGGGATTAGATGAATGTGTGGCCACTTTTAGTACCTAACTATAAGAAGTTTTAAACAAATGTTTATTTTTTATTTTTATAATTATTTATTCAAGTCTTGACATAAATTGACATAAATATTTCTATTCCTAACAATAAATATAATTTTCTTCTGTCTACATCAATAGTATAAACGGTTTTTTTTCTTACAACATAGATCACGATGAGATACGAGTACAATTTTCAATATTATAAGTACCTAATTTTTGATTTCATTATAAAATCATAAAACAACCTTAGTAGAAAAATAGTACCTACTAATAATTCTAGAGATAAAACTTTGAAATTCATACAACATACATAGTTATATTATATAGTCTATAATTATATATAATTGGCACTGCATTTTAATTTTTATTAATGTACCTAATAAAATATATTAAATATATATTTTAAGGAAATATTATATTAAAGGGGAAGGTTTTGAAAAACAAATTATCTACAAGAGACATTTAAATGACGGCTTTTTAGAGCTCTGTATTAGGCAATTCGAGGAGACAATGAATATTCCCTTATCCAATATTTACCTGTATACATAATGTTTATTTATTTGATACTAATCTAACATCAATAAAGCTAAGAATATTGTGCCAGTGGCTCTAAACTCCACGAGAAATAAAAGTTCTGATATGGCGGAAATATGTATCTAAGCACAATTTTTTACACTCTAACCTGCACCAGGTTTTGTAAGTACCTACATTGAAATAAATATTGCCTAGCTGTTTAATATGGTATCTCACGCCCTTTAAATAATGTTTTTGACAACAGAACATTATAAAGAAGGTAGAAGTATCATGTAAGCATATTTGTTTGAAAACCGGTGTAACCAAATTTTTGTACTGGAATGACAATTGTGAAAAACTAGTCTAGTTAAATATGGTATATTATGCTACCTTTAGACAAATTATTTGTGCGGTTATCATTTTTACAGGGGAAATTCTGAAGATATGCGGAAATCATATTATGCTACAGTGCATATGTGTGGTACACGGGAACGCCAACTTGCTACTTCTATTGTTCTGTGTTTGAGACAATATATGAATAGGACAGTGATAGATAGATAGTCCAAATTTTTTTTAAAGAAAAGAGAAAGCTATAACAAATTTTCTGCTTACGCTACTATCTCTTTAAACCCGTTACATTCCCAAAACAGCCAATTCCCGATCTATCCAGTCAAATTTGTAGGTTCCACAACTAAATAGGGCATGGGAAGCGGTGTTTGAGGTAAAGTCGGGGGGAATAATATAGGGTATTGCGGTGGTGCTTGAACACCAGAAGATGCAGGTCTTAAGTCCGGTTCTGAGCAATGAAGCAACCAATGTGTCAGCATCCTGCCACGACCTTTTAGTTCCACTTCCCCACGCTGTTCGACGACAAAAGTTCCCCATTGTTCCAGAAGTGATCGGGTACTCTCGCTTAAGTGGATTCTTAGAGCTGCAAGAAAAATATAGACGTATATATGATTTTTGCGCTCTGGGCGAACATGAGTGGCCCGCTCCGTAGGTTTTGTGGGTGCATTGAGTCGAGGACGTCTAGAACTAGCCCCTGTACTACTGTATTTTTCTGTCGTTTTATTGTCGCAACGGATTTTACGTTATATGATGATTTATGTTAAAATACAAACATAATAATTATAATTAATGGTTGAAAACACTAAGTTTGACGCCCTAGATCCCCTTTCCCGTTTAAAACATCACAATTTACTATTTTCCTAGAGCTCTGTCTCGCGACACAAAACGATACCAACGAAATCTAAGGTATTATTATTACTGCGCACCTGGTCAGTTTAACTAAAGGTAAAAAAATTGGCGAAAGGTGGAGCCCGTCTATGGCCCCTCGATAGGCTTAGTACTCTATGATTAAAACAGTGAACTAAACTCTTTGGCTGTACAGACAGTGTCAAGTGGCTGTAAGCAGTACAACCCAAGTCAATATTGTTTAAAAATACATTAATTACCGAACATTTTTTCGTTTCGTGTGGTAACGAAATATTCCCGCATTGTGAGGTGTAATAATATGGAATTAAGACAATAATAATAATTATTAAAACTGTTAAAAAAACAGTTTCGTTATATATGCCTGTATATTTACTACACTCACGCTGCCCTGTAGACTCCATACGACTAGCAGTATTTACAGTATCTCCAAATAGACAGTAATGTGGCATCTTCACACCGACCACTCCCGCGCACACCGGACCTGAATGGACACCCACTCGTACCTAGTAAAATACAACAGTTGCACAATAATTGTCATTGCAAGAAAACTAGTCTCTAAACGAGGGAGACTTGGTCTTCCGCTGAGTACCCTGGAACCGCAACACGGTTTCGGGAGCTTTAAGGCAAGCCCTGAAAAAAGAAAAAATACTGGTGATTTCTGCTGGTATTGCACAATAAGCTATTTGTTCAACGCACGCATAAAATCATATCATTGACTTTGTTAACAGTTGTCATAGGAATCGAGCTATATTTTATTTATTACTAATGGCTTTAAATTATTACCCTGGCAACCGTATTCCAATTGTTAAGGATTATAATTTTGGTTAATTAGAATTAAGAACAACAAGTATGAATTTGTCAGTTGACAGGATCGATTTTCTAAGCAGTCTACAAGCACCTTCCAAGATCAAAAGTACCCACATAATTATATTTTTACTTTTATTATTTTATTTTAGTTTTTTTGTCTCTCGATGTACTTTCATTGAATATTAAAAACTAGTCTATTGAGAGTAATGCTCAAATCACTTATAATGTCAGTATAGTAGCAACCTGCAAACAATCGTCTCTGCTTGCCACTCCTAAAATACAAGGCGTGATAATATAAGACTCTTAGATAAAAAGTCGATCACCTCAAGTCGATGAGCAGGTTTATATTTAACGACGAAGCTCCTCACAGCCTCCACAATATCTAGCGCCATAAGACATATCTCACGGGCGTGTTGATCACCATTACGTTCTGGAAGTCCTGACACTACCATGTACGCGTCGCCGATAGTTTCCACCTAAAAATTGTGAGAAAATGTTTTCTAAAAAAAAATATTTATTAAACCATAGAAGATAATATAAATATTAAACTTGAAACATATTTATATTTAATATAAAAATAACGTCCGCAGTGACTTGACACCATACGCTCTAGCCAAAACATCGTAGACATCGTAGTGTCGTAGCTTCATGGTTCGTGGCAACAAGGCACACATCGTAGACATCGTAGTGTCGTACCTTCATCGTTCGTAGCAACAAGGCACACATCGTAGACATCGTAGTGTCGTACCTTCATCGTTCGTAGCAACAAGGCACACATCGTAGACATCGTAGTGTCGTACCTTCTACGTTCGTAGCAACAAGGCACACATCGTAGACATCGTAGTGTCGTACCTTCATCGTTCGTAGCAACAAGGCACACATCGTAGACATGGTAGTGTCGTACCTTCATCGTTCGTAGCAACAAGGCACACATAGTAGACATCGTAGTGTCGTACCTTCATCGTTCGTAGCAACAAGGCACACATCGTAGACATCGTGGTGTCGTAGCTTCATCGTTCGTAGCAACAAGGCACACATCGTAGACATCGTGGTGTCGTAGCTTCATCGTTTGCAGCAACAAGGCACACATCGTCGACATCGTAGTACCATAGCTTCATCGTTCGTAGCAACAAGGCATCATTGTAGACATCGTGGTGTCGTAGCTTTATCGTTTGTAGCAACAGGGCACACATCGTCGACATCGTAGTATCATAGCTTCATCGTTTGTAGCAACAAGGCACACATCGTAGACATTGTAGTATCGTACATTCATCGTTTGTAGCAACAAAACACACATTGTATACATCGTAGTGTCGTAGATTCATAGTTCGTAGCAACAAGGCACATATAGTAGACATCGTAGTGTCGTAGCTTCATAGTTTTTAGCATCAAGGCACACATCGTAGACATCGTAGTGTCGTACATTCATCGTTTGTAGCAACGAAGCACACATTTTAGACATCGTAGTGTCGTAGTTTCATAGTTCGTAGCAACAAAGCACACATTTTAGACATCGAAGTGTCGTAGCTTCATAGTACGTAGCAACAAGGCACACATCGTAGACATCGTAGTGTCGTACATTTAGCGTTTGTAGCAACAAAGCACACATTTTAGACATCGTAGTGTCGTAGCTTCATAGTTCGTAGCATCAAGGCACACATCGTAGACATCGTAGTGTCGTACATTCATCGTTTGTAGCAACAAAGCACACATTTTAGACATCGAAGTGTCGTAGCTTCATAGTTCGTAGCATCAAGGCACACATCGTAGACATCTTAGTGTCGTAGCTTCATAGTTCGTAGCAACAAGGCACACATCGTAGACATCGTAGTGTCGTACATTCATCGTTTGTAGCAACAAAGCACATATTTTAGACATCGAAGTGTCGTAGCTTCATAGTTCGTAGCATCAAGGCACACATCGTAGACATCGTAGTGTCGTACATTCATCGTTTGTAGCAACAAAGCACACATTTTAGCCATCGAAGTGTCGTAGCTTCATAGTACGTAGCAACAAGGCACACATCGTAGACATCTTAGTGTCGTAGCTTCATAGTTCGTAGCAACAAGGCACACATCGTAGACATCGTAGTGTCGTACATTTATCGTTTGTAGCAACAAAGCACACATTTTAGACATCGTAGTGTCGTAGCTTCATAGTTCGTAGCATCAAGGCACACATCGTAGACATCGTAGTGTCGTACATTCATCGTTTGTAGCAACAAAGCACACATTTTAGACATCGAAGTGTCGTAGCTTCATAGTACGTAGCAACAAGGCACACATCGTAGACATCGTAGTGTCGTACATTTAGCGTTTGTAGCAACAAAGCACACATTTTAGACATCGTAGTGTCGTAGCTTCATAGTTCGTAGCATCAAGGCACACATCGTAGACATCGTAGTGTCGTACATTCATCGTTTGTAGCAACAAAGCACACATTTTAGACATCGTAGTGTCGTAGCTTCATAGTTCGTAGCATCAAGGCACACATCGTAGACATCGTAGTGTCGTACATTCATCGTTTGTAGCAACAAAGCACACATTTTAGACATCGTAGTGTCGTAGCTTCATAGTACGTAGCAACAAGGCACACATCGTAGACATCTTAGTGTCGTACATTCATCGTTTGTAGCAACAAAGCACACATTTTAGACATCGAAGTGTCGTAGCTTCATAGTACGTAGCAACAAGGCACACATCGTAGACATCTTAGTGTCGTACATTCATCGTTTGTAGCAACAAAGCACACATTTTAGACATCGAAGTGTCGTAGCTTCATAGTACGTAGCAACAAGGCACACATCGTAGACATCTTAGTGTCGTACATTCATCGTTTGTAGCAACAAAGCACACATTTTAGACATCGAAGTGTCGTAGCTTCATAGTACGTAGCAACAAGGCACACATCGTAGACATCTTAGTGTCGTACATTCATCGTTTGTAGCAACAAAGCACACATTTTAGACATCGAAGTGTCGTAGCTTCATAGTACGTAGCAACAAGGCACACATCGTAGACATCTTAGTGTCGTACATTCATCGTTTGTAGCAACAAAGCACACATTTTAGACATCGAAGTGTCGTAGCTTCATAGTACGTAGCAACAAGGCACACATCGTAGACATCTTAGTGTCGTACATTCATCGTTTGTAGCAACAAAGCACACATTTTAGACATCGAAGTGTCGTAGCTTCATAGTACGTAGCAACAAGGCACACATCGTAGACATCTTAGTGTCGTACATTCATCGTTTGTAGCAACAAAGCACACATTTTAGACATCGAAGTGTCGTAGCTTCATAGTACGTAGCAACAAGGCACACATCGTAGACATCTTAGTGTCGTACATTCATCGTTTGTAGCAACAAAGCACACATTTTAGACATCGAAGTGTCGTAGCTTCATAGTACGTAGCAACAAGGCACACATCGTAGACATCTTAGTGTCGTACATTCATCGTTTGTAGCAACAAAGCACACATTTTAGACATCGAAGTGTCGTAGCTTCATAGTACGTAGCAACAAGGCACACATCGTAGACATCTTAGTGTCGTACATTCATCGTTTGTAGCAACAAAGCACACATTTTAGACATCGAAGTGTCGTAGCTTCATAGTACGTAGCAACAAGGCACACATCGTAGACATCTTAGTGTCGTACATTCATCGTTTGTAGCAACAAAGCACACATTTTAGACATCGAAGTGTCGTAGCTTCATAGTTCGTAGCAACAAGGCACACATCGTAGACATCTTAGTGTCGTACATTCATCGTTTGTAGCAACAAAGCACACATTTTAGACATCGAAGTGTCGTAGCTTCATAGTACGTAGCAACAAGGCACACATCGTAGACATCTTAGTGTCGTACATTCATCGTTTGTAGCAACAAAGCACACATTTTAGACATCGAAGTGTCGTAGCTTCATAGTACGTAGCAACAAGGCACACATCGTAGACATCTTAGTGTCGTACATTCATCGTTTGTAGCAACAAAGCACACATTTTAGACATCGAAGTGTCGTAGCTTCATAGTACGTAGCAACAAGGCACACATCGTAGACATCTTAGTGTCGTACATTCATCGTTTGTAGCAACAAAGCACACATTTTAGACATCGAAGTGTCGTAGCTTCATAGTACGTAGCAACAACACACATAGTAGACATCTTAGTGTCGTACATTCATCGTTTGTAGCAACAAAGCACACATTTTAGACATCGAAGTGTCGTAGCTTCATAGTACGTAGCAACAAGGCACACATCGTAGACATCTTAGTGTCGTACATTCATCGTTTGTAGCAACAAAGCACACATTTTAGACATCGAAGTGTCGTAGCTTCATAGTACGTAGCAACAAGGCACACATCGTAGACATCTTAGTGTCGTACATTCATCGTTTGTAGCAACAAAGCACACATTTTAGACATCGAAGTGTCGTAGCTTCATAGTACGTAGCAACAAGGCACACATCGTAGACATCTTAGTGTCGTACATTCATCGTTTTTAGCAACAAAGCACACATTTTAGACATCGAAGTGTCGTAGCTTCATAGTACGTAGCAACAAGGCACACATCGTAGACATCTTAGTGTCGTACATTCATCGTTTGTAGCAACAAAGCACACATTTTAGACATCGAAGTGTCGTAGCTTCATAGTACGTAGCAACAAGGCACACATCGTAGACATCTTGGTGTCGTACATTCATCGTTTGTAGCAACAAAGCACACATTTTAGACATCGAAGTGTCGTAGCTTCATAGTTCGTAGCAACAAGGCACACATCGTAGACATCTTAGTGTCGTACATTCATCGTTTGTAGCAACAAAGCACACATTTTAGACATCGAAGTGTCGTAGCTTCATAGTTCGTAGCAACAAGGCACACATCGTAGACATCTTAGTGTCATACATTCATCGTTTGTAGCAACAAAGCACACATTTTAGACATCGAAGTGTCGTAGCTTCATAGTTCGTAGCAACAAGGCACACATCGTAGACATCTTAGTGTCGTACATTCATCGTTTGTAGCAACAAAGCACACATTTTAGACATCGAAGTGTCGTAGCTTCATAGTACGTATCAACAAGGCACACATCGTAGACATCTTAGTGTCGTACATTCATCGTTTGTAGCAACAAAGCACACATTTTAGACATCGAAGTGTCGTAGCTTCATAGTTCGTAGCAACAAGGCACACATCGTAGACATCTTAGTGTCGTACATTCATCGTTTGTAGCAACAAAGCACACATTTTAGACATCGAAGTGTCGTAGCTTCATAGTACGTAGCAACAAGGCACACATCGTAGACATCTTAGTGTCGTACATTCATCGTTTGTAGCAACAAAGCACACATTTTAGACATCGAAGTGTCGTAGCTTCATAGTACGTAGCAACAAGGCACACATCGTAGACATCTTAGTGTCGTACATTCATCGTTTGTAGCAACAAAGCACACATTTTAGACATCGAAGTGTCGTAGCTTCATAGTACGTAGCAACAAGGCACACATCGTAGACATCTTAGTGTCGTACATTCATCGTTTGTAGCAACAAAGCACACATTTTAGACATCGAAGTGTCGTAGCTTCATAGTACGTAGCAACAAGGCACACATCGTAGACATCTTAGTGTCGTACATTCATCGTTTGTAGCAACAAAGCACACATTTTAGACATCGAAGTGTCGTAGCTTCATAGTACGTAGCAACAAGGCACACATCGTAGACATCTTAGTGTCGTACATTCATCGTTTGTAGCAACAAAGCACACATTTTAGACATCGAAGTGTCGTAGCTTCATAGTACGTAGCAACAAGGCACACATCGTAGACATCTTAGTGTCGTACATTCATCGTTTGTAGCAACAAAGCACACATTTTAGACATCGAAGTGTCGTAGCTTCATAGTACGTAGCAACAAGGCACACATCGTAGACATCTTAGTGTCGTACATTCATCGTTTGTAGCAACAAAGCACACATTTTAGACATCGAAGTGTCGTAGCTTCATAGTTCGTAGCAACAACACACATAGTAGACATCATAGTATCGTAGCAATAGCAATTATTTGTCAGTATTTTAAAATCACATAATCAATTTATCGAATTTCTCACAATCAGAAAATAAAAATATCGAAAATACAGCGAATGCCCCATGCATTCAATTAAATATAATTTAAGGCAAAATGAGGACACGTAGGGGTCACGAATTCGTCGGTATGTCTGTCTGTCTATACATAAAATATAAAATCACCTTATAAACATCATAAAATCCAATTATCCTGTCAAAAGTGCTGTATAGATCGTTGAGAAGGTCTACCACTTGTATTGGCGTCGACGCGGCACAAAGTCCAGTGAAGCCAACTATATCGCTGAAGTACACTGTTACACACTCAAAACTTTCCGGTTGGACTAGTTCTCCTGCCATCAGTTGCTGCGCCACTGGTCTGAAAAATACTTTTATACTTTATAAAATATTTTTGCCCCGGTTTATACTACCTTATAATAACTTCCATTTTCCTTTCAGTTTTATTCAAATCGTCACTTATAGGATTGTATTACTTAATATTATAGGAATATATTTAATTCAAGAAAAATACAATTTCTTAGCTATTAAAGCATGTAAAACGCGCATTCTACATACCTAGGTAACACTTGATAAAGAAGTTCTTCAGATCTCTTCTTCTCCATAGAGAGTTGTTCTGTTTTCTCTTCTACTAGAGACTCCAAATTGTTAGCGTACTGCTCCATACGACTTAGAAGGTCATCCATCAGATTGTCGCAGTAACCCCTGAATAATTTGAAAATAAAAAAGGACGAGTAAAAAATATTTTATTGTTCTTAAAACAAAATATGACTAAAATTAAGAAAAGTAGTTTACGCTGGTTTGGATGAAAGTTTGACTAAAAAGGTTTTTATGGCAGAAGTGAAAGGAAATGCTGGCAGAGGACGACCTAGGTGTACTTTTATTGAACATATAAAAAGTTATTGATAGAAGGCAATATTAACAGTACACACAATCGCCGAGCATATATGAACCTACCCGATATATACGAGCATATATAAAGGGCGATAGATAAATAATATAAATAAAAAAATAAGATAAAATTTAAAAAATATTAATTAACTTTATTTTTTGTCTGTTTTAGTGTAAATTTGATTCCAGACGCAGATATTTTTTATAATAAAGTAAGTAGGTATAGGTCGCGCGGCGTAAGTTGAGCAGAACAACACATCTACAGTCTACACACAATTTTTGTGTGTGAGGCGTGCGTGCGCCAAAAACACGTAATTTCATCGGCCGATATTGTAACCCAAAATTGCCAATAACCAAATCCGAAAATCGGTCCGTATATTTCTAAGATTCATTAGTGTGGGTACTATATTGTGCTCATCTTACGTTGCGAGACCTATAAGTAGATATTTCTTAATTTCAAAAATAAAAAAGTTTATTTTGAATACATCCTTTAACTTTAACTGTACATGCGATTCTACATACATTTTTAAGTTAATAATACACAGGCTATCGAATAAGCCAGAATCAACATACTTAATATAATTAGCATTAATGGTGTCAAAGGAAGGTCTTTCTTCTGGACAATCTATCCAGCAGCGCTGCGCTAGTTCCAGAAGTTCAGCCGCCGCACCTCCTCCAGCTGTCCCGGCGCCCGCCGCTACTACCGGACGGAACGCAGGCGACTCCCGCGCACATACACGGGACACAATCTCTAAAAAAGGAGCGAGTCTTATCTTAAATTAGTCGCCAAAAAAAACCTCAAAAAATTATTGACATTACAAATTTCCGTCTTTTTTCACGAAATTACTCCCTACATATTTATGATACATGTCAAGAGCTAAGAATGCTAAGATGTTAAACATCAACAATAAAAAAATTGCCATCACACTCTCCCAACAGCGATCGTGGTAAATTGAAGAAGTGAGTTCTGTGATATTATAGTATTGTTCCATACAAATATTCCACTTATTAAGACTCCAGCCGTTCTCAAGTGATGCGCTTACAATTTTATCAGCATTTATTATTTATTTATATAGATAAGTAGTACTAACCCCTGTAAGTCATAGTAGATGTGTAGAAATGAAATGGTCCAGCTCTTAAAACAATTTCTTCCAAAATGATGGCAAAACCATACACGTCTCCTTTAAGGGATGCTACGGCTCCCGGGTACACGCTGCCAGCTACCAACTCTGGGGCCGTCCATAGCATTTCTAAATAAATAACAAATAATTTTCTCTTGCATAGATTTTACATAATAAAAGAAAAACAGAAAAAAACATGCTAAGTTTGTTTAGCAAACAACAATACTAGAAAACTTTATATACTTTGATGTTGACTGGTAGTTGTAGGTAGGTTTTCAGATGGAAATTATTGTCACAAAATCATACTCAAAAAGGAAAGAAGTATTCGATAACTCAAAAAACACATCAATATTTGGATTTGGCAATTTTCCGACAAACAAAAATCACTAAATAAAGTTGGTTCTCACATAAGTTTGAAGTCTATTGAAGGTTTTTATTTGAAAGCTGGTGTCAGTATAAGAATCTAAACGATTCCGCTGGGTACCCTGGGGCCAATAACTGGTTTCGGGAGCCGGAAGGCAACCAATGAAGAGAGAAAAAATGTCTAACTCAAAATAGAGCAATCTTCACAATTTTGAAATGAATAAAACTCTTATATCACATTTAAAAAAATTGTTGGACAGAAAAGGGTTAAAAGCATTTTTATAAAATAAACTATCATAATTACTGTAGTAATATGTGTCATCCTTTATCAAATCAGTAGGCACACAAAGTGCATTCAAGCCAAAATCTGATATCTTCAATACAAATCTTCCATCAATAAGACAGTTTGATGATCGTAGTTTACCGTGTGCACCTAAACCACCATGAATATAGCACATACCCTGAAACATTTCACTGAAAATTTAAACTACTGTAGTTTATATCATTAGTTAGAATTTTCCAGAAGAATTTCAATAAATCCGGAATCAAAATAAATAAATTATAGATATTTTTATTTTTATTTCAGTTTTTTGCCATTTGGGGCGGAAAGCAAATGTTTTTTTATATCTTTGTAACGGTAAAACTAAAAACATAAGTATTTTGTGTAGATTTTTTTGTTTTTATTGTTAATTCTAATTAAAATATTATAAATTATACTTAGTTTGTGAGAACTAATCAATGGACAATCATTTTTATGAAGGTACCAAAACTCGAAAACCGTTTGAACATTTTTTGCTAACAATATAAAATGGTGTCCATTGGTAACATACATTTAAAATTGGTTCAACAATAACTTGTATGAACGCCATAAACAAAAATAAACAATATTACCTGAACAATATCATGCACGAGGGACGTTCTGAAGTTCCAGTCTAGTTGTAGATCCTCATTGGCTAGTACATCTTTCAAGGATCCTTTAGGACAATACTCCGTCAATACAAACACCAACGGGCAGTCTACACACGCCCCTATAAACCTCACTGTATTCTCATGTGACACGTTCCTAGCCTGTAATGAAATTTTTTTTTAAACTTGACTTTAGCCTGATTTAGATGGTATCACGTAAAAAGAGTGCTGAGTTTATTTGGTAACAATTATTTTTTAATTTAAATTTGTTCTGTTTATTTTAACCGTTTAGCGCTCTGTTTACGTGACGTGACTCAACATAAACAACGGATGGCGGAAGTTCATTATATCTACTGAAATCTGACCAAGGCTACTCGCAAATACTCAAAATGTCACACCTCCCGACACCCCCAGCCGCTTTACTACCAGCAGAAATCTTAAACGTGGTAGTTGTTTTAGGAGGCCCATTTAGTAAACGGCGAGTCACCACTTGCCAATTTTACGTTTCAAGAAATGAATGATACTGGCAGGTGACCGTAGTCTCAATCAATAGAGTTGATAAACCGATCCAATTAACACCCCAAAACAATAGCCCAATTTTAATTTAATGTTCGATCTGCAATAGTCCAGGCACCTGACGGGGCCTGTCTGTGAGCGCATTGTCTCTGATGCATTAAGATATAGCCACTAGCTAGATTAAACACTCTAAAGGGCATCTACGTGTTGGACCTATGTCCCCATAGTAGGCCACACATTGGTCCGGCATCGCACCGAAAATTTCCCATTCCGGCCGCCACACGATTTAGGCGGAGCATTTGTATGTGATCAGTTTCGGTGGACCGTACGGTGGCGCGCCGGTGATTGGACGCACCTTTACAAACCGTGAACTTGAGAGTTACATAATA
The DNA here is from genome assembly GCA_963924495.1 of Nemapogon koenigi. Classification (NCBI taxonomy): domain Eukaryota; kingdom Metazoa; phylum Arthropoda; class Insecta; order Lepidoptera; family Tineidae; genus Nemapogon; species Nemapogon koenigi. Next base: position 9,094,606 of record OZ004646.1, read on the forward strand.
ATCTATAGGTACTAATCATAAAGCTGAAGAGATTGTTTGTTAACTGCTACTTCCACGTCCAAACAGATCAACGGATTGACGTGATTTTTTTCACAGAGATAGTTGAAGGGCTGATGAGTGACATAAATAAATTGTTATGTCACATTTAAAGAAATTCGACTGACTAAGCCGGGGCGGAGTAATAAACATTTATTTTACCTGTTTAATTTCCCACAAAAGTTTTTTATTCAGGTCCAATTTTTTTCTGTGAATTTTCTTCACCGCAACACGATTTCCTTTATAGAGGCCCACGGCGAAGGTCGACAATACTAAAGGGGGTGCTCCTACAGAGAGAGTTGTTTGTGCCGCTCCACCATTGCTTCGGGCGTTCCAGCCCATGGACAACTATTCATAAAACAACATTTACTATAGAGTGGCTCTCAACTCCGGCTCGTAGAATTTTTATGTCAACTCATCCTATAATAGAGCCATATTTCGAAATGAAACAAAAATAAAAAAATGTTTAAAAAACCAGTGTGATCGCTGAAACCTTTTTGGTAGATCATTTTATTCTACACAATTCTTTCCTACCACATTTTGTTCTCTGATTAGTCAGCAAACGGCATGAAAACTCACTGGAGCTAACTTTTCCCCGACTTGATTCACTCACTTATACTATTAGTGTTCAGCTCCTAAACATGATAGGTCCATGTTTAATACTCGAAAACCTTCCTATCTGTAGTTTTTGTGACAGACAGACATAGCTAGCGATATAGTGTTCATGGGCATATAATATTCCACTCAGAAATCACAGACAGACACTCTAATTTTATTTATTTGTATAATGTAATAGATACTTGTAACATTATACCTAATGGGGTCTGAAATAATGTATTTTGGATCATTCTAATATTCCTTTCGTTCTTTCAGTCTTTGGAGTTCACTTTAAAGTGTATAGTTCTCTCATGTTGCCAAACCCCATCTTTGTTAATTATGTGAGCTCAAAATGCAGGGGGGGGGGTTTCAGTAAAATCTCATCAAATCTAACTTAAACTGAGGGGAGTATGATTGAAAATCTCACGTCAATTTTAAAGGCATATTTATTCTAAGAGTAAGAAAAAAAGTAAAAAAGAAATATTTAGAGTTTTTAAAAGAAAAATTATTATTAATGTATAAAATAACAACTGTAGCAGAAATCTCACGTATGGGGGGGGGGGGTCCCACTAAATCTCACTCAATCTCACCAAAGGAGAATCTAAATTAGAAGAAAAATAGCTCACGTAATTAATGGATGCCCCCTTACAGATTTGAGTACATGATTGATCACTAAAAAAGGCGCAGGAAAGCTTAAATTTCTTCTCGTATTTCTACATTAGCTAGATTTTTTTTATTGTATTTATTTTTACACACAACAATATCATTATCAGAAAAGTTAATCAGTCGTGGGGATCTTTAATACACTTTTTGGCAACATGAGACAATTGGCAACATTTTGACAACAAATTTCAAAAAACACACCTTAAGAATTTCATTAATACTGTGAAGTGCAGGACTAGCTCCTAACGCTTGACCAACTTCAACTAAAACTTCTTCAGGTCTCACCCGCCAGGCCATGTTGTTTAACTCTGCGCTTAAACGTGCTTGTCTAAAAACAACATAACAAACAAACACATATTCACGGATTTTATACCTTGCGGTGAGGTCAAAGAAACCAGAAATTATTCGGCTTCGGGCTTATCGTGCCCTCCGAAGCACAAGGAATCGAATAAAGCACATATTTTAAAGAAAATTGGTGCGTAGCATTTTTGATAAGGGTGAGATTAGAACCCAGGTCCCCCAGTTTCAAGTCCAATGCTCTACCAATTACGCTATTGACTTTCTCATAATAATAATAAAAAAATGTGATCAATTTAAAAAAGTATAAACTGCTTTACATGCCCTTCGAAGCACGAGTTCTAGTACGGAGCACTTCTTTCAAGTCCCATGCCCTTACAAATATGGTTTTTCACTATTTTTTGAAATATGAATTCTGAGAGTTTTTTTCTCCTTTTAAATGTACTTACTTAATTAGTACGATCAAGACTTTTAATACATTTTTAGGAAAATAGCAAATAGTCTTCTTTTCTGTGAGGTTAACATTTCTAAAAAACAAAATAAAATATATTTTCATACAAAATTGTAATACTTACTTGTAAGCTATACATGCGGCCGTGATGGCCAATGTTAGAAATATAGCTAGACCAATGAAGCAGTATATGATTATAGTTTGGGTCTCTGAGGCAGCGTGCACAAAATTAAAAAAAATTAAAGCTATGTACAAAAAAACATCGTAGCAAATTCGAGTAATAAAATTGTGTTACAAAATATTTTTATTCATTTATCTACGCTTCATTGTGCTCATTTCTCTTTGTTTATCTCCATGGTAGATAGTCGTGAACATGTGTATAATATGTATAACTAATATTAAATGAGAAAATGTTTTTTTTTACTTTTTCAGCAAAATATGTCTTCATAAAGGAAAAACCCATAAATTCTACTTGATATTCCCGAGTTTAAAAAAAATCTTCACGTGTTGTCTTACAGCTCCCGGGAACCGTTGCCGGCACCAGGGTACCCAGTCTTCCTCACTTAGCCGAAGGTTTTTTTGAGGCTATACCTAACGAGTGGCCACCTCTGTTGAGGTATGTAGATGGAAAAGCCTCTTTGTACGGTTAGTCGGATAATGTAAGTACATAAATTTTTTTATTATAAAAAACCCATTGGTGGTTTTACCCTTTCGACCACCGACGCAGTTTTTTAAATCTCTTGAAATTGATTGTTAATCTACTTACCCCCCTGGCACTTAGGGTCGTTTCCTAAAAATCCGCATCTAGGTGTATCTGGTGGAGGAGCTCGGCGTCCCCCCGGCCAATGGATCGCCTTCCCAGCCACAGCTTGATATGACCGATTTAAACCGTGGTAAAATGCTACTACCTGTATAAATACATTATTATGTTCATAATTGGAACTAAGTTTTCTGTCTCTATATGGTTTATACTTGAAAATCTAAATTTTGATAGATGGAAATTATATTCACAAAGACATTTTATTTGAACTATAATAATCTAAAAATTTCTTACTCACCTCAAATTTTCCCGTAACAGGATCTAAATCAAGTATAGCGTAATCCGCATCTCGGTCGCCAACAGAATCTATTCGCACGTGCCCAGTTATACCTTAAAAATAAAATAAAATAATTTTCTACATACATACAATTATGGTAAATTGAACTGAAACTAAAACTGATTTTTACTAGTTTGTATTTTGAACACATTAGTAACAGACAGACAAAATATTTTTTGTTTGTTTCTACAAATGTTATGGAATATAAAGCGTTTGTCTTTCCAAAGAAATAAAAAATTTAATGAGGACATTTCGAAAAACCCTATCTACCCCGTCGGTTTTAGCCTTTGATTCAAAATATATATGCTAACACCAAAGGTAATATAATGTACAGAATAACTATTTAACAACTCACCATGAAAATCTCTGCCCCACATTCGTCTAGTTATGTTCCTACCATCTCTGATGTCACCACCTTCAGTCAACGTCTCGTTCAAGGCCATACCCAATAAGTACACGCCATCATAGAAAGCCCCAACAAAGAAATTTACCTGAAAATTGAAACTAATCAAAATCACACACATCGACACAGTTTCTATGCCTTGATGTGTGGCTAGACACACCAGTAACACTGTCCATTTAACAGAACATGTGGCACTCTTCGAGTTCAAATTCCAAGCTTTAATTATTCGGAGTGCACATCTTCTAAAAATAACAGATACTAATCAAAGTCAATAATTCATAGTATGAAAACTTGAAAAGTATGTATGGTTCCAGGGATGTCGTGCTTGAAAATGAGCATGTACACAAAAGTAAAACCCGTATGATTTTTGTCTTTTATTTTCGTTAAATTTATTAAATAATTTGTATTTAAATAGGACTTCCTGAAATATAAAAAATTGTATAATCGATCGATAGAAACTTAGATATCATAACGCTAACTTGAGTAGAGTGTGAGCAGTTATTTGATTACAATATTTAGGATTAAATAATTGTCCAAGTTGCGAGGGTTCCGTACCATTTTTTCGGTCAGAACTTTAAGACAGGATTTTCGTTTAGGTTTTTTCTGTAAATTATAAGAAAGGCTCTATATTCCCTATTTTTTTTTCAAGTAAACCAACTAACGGAATGTATCCAGAAATAGAAAGTAAAACCTCAATTTTCAGAAAGATTTCACTTCTTAGTAGTTTTGTACCGAATAAGATTTTCACTTTTTATTTGACATAGCATTAGAAGTAACTACAAAATCCTGTTCAGATTCAAGTTCGCACGAACTGTTTATGATGAATTTCAGAAATAACGCCTACTCGCTTTAGCTCATAAAATCTATTTGAATTTTCTACCTATAATAAAATTTGTCAATTTGCAAGTTCTGAATGAAAATAGGGATTACTTTTTTTTCTTTCTTCACGGGTTGCCTTACAGCTTCCAAAACCATGTTACGGTTCTAGGGTACCCAGCGGAAGACCAAGTCTCCCTCGTTTAGCCCATGGTATTTGTGAGGCTATACCTATCGAGTGGCCAGTGGTATATTTAGATGGAAAAGCCTCTAATTGGGGTTTGTCGGATTATGTATATAAGATTATACCTAATTTAAAAACCCATTACTTTACATTACATTAGGGATTACTTAAAAGTGAAAAATCCATATATTATTCTAAGTAGATGAGATTATTTCACAGTTGCCCCCAAAAGGTGTTACCGGCCCCAGCGTACCTATAAGAAGACAAATCTTCCCCATTTAGCCAATGAAATTTCTAACAAGCAGTTATGTATATAGTTAGACTTTTTCGTTCTAAAACTAGAGGAGACGTAAAAAATACAATCTTAAATTTTTCAATTAGGTCGGTATCAACTGCCAAGCCAAGGTCAGCCACTCGTAACTTATTGAGGCGTAATAATTTCGATATGGCTTTCCTTTGGATAGCTAGGTAAAAATTGAAAATATATTTCTTTGTTTTTTCTTTATTTTCAACTAGAGGCTGCCTACGGCTTCACACGTACACGCCAATTAACACAACCATATATATACGGAATTCTTTAAGATATCAAAATTAAGCAAAAAGGAGATTCTAAGTCTAAATAACCACTATAATCCCCAAAAGTTTCATATAAAATTTCAGACGTTTTCGAGCCTTTCATCATCATCACTACATATTATAAAACAAAGCCTGTATGTCTGTCTGTCTGCCTGTGCCCTTTTCACGCAAAAACTACTGAACGGATTGTGTTGCGGTTTTCGCTATTAGATAGGGTCATTCACCGGAGCTGAGCAATAGCAGTATAATTGAATCAAGTTTGGGAAAAAGTTGAGGTTTAATAGATTATAAGTAAATAATTCGACTATTCAAATTTAAAAATCATATTATTAAATAGCAAACATTGTTGTTTTTATAAATAAATTTCAGGATTGTCTACAGAACTTATTGGAACCCATTTAGATCTCAAATCTTTCGTCAGTGAAGCCAACAATCACACCATAATTGGCTCACACTTTCACATTTATGTTTTTGGTGGGATAAGGGTATAATACAGTAAAGTATTGTGTAGAATAAAATAATCTACAAAAAAGTCCACTGCAGCATCTCTAATATATAAGTAATTGTAAACGTATTTAAAAAGAGATATTCAAATTGTTGTAAACCTACATTGTACCTACCCTTGCGAAGCTAGGGCGTGGTCGCTAGTTCTGGATAAATATTGGAACAGATAGACAGACAATTATTTAAGCTTCAGTGTGTACCTTTTATTAATTTTGAAATTATAGACAGACACTTCTATTTTTAGGGTTCCGTACCCAGAGGGTAAAAACGGAAAGCCTATTACTAAGACTCCGCAGTCCGTCCGTCTGTATGTCCGTCTGTCACCAGGCTGTATCTCATGAACCGTGATAGTTAGACAGTTGAAATTTTCACAGATGATGTATTTCTGTTGCTACTATAACAACAAATACTAAAAAACAGAATAAAATAAATATTTAAGGGCGCTCCCATACAACAAACGTGTTTTTTTTTTTTTTTTTTGCCGTTTTTATAGATTATGTTACGGAACCATTCGTGCGCGAGTCCGACTCGCACTTGGCCGGTTTTTTATTGTAAAACAAGCTAATTACTCTTCCATTGCCTGGTATTGAGCAAAAGTGGTGGTAAGGAGAATTGTCATGGCCGACTATATGAAGCTGGGAACACGGAGGGAGGCAGCCAACTAAGTGATAAATGTTCTGATATAATTTTAGAATATATAGGTACATAAGATATAACATTACATTCTATAATTATTCATTTGCTATAATTTTTTTAAAACCTAAAATAGATTTCTGTAATTTTCAAAATCACTATTATCAAAATATATAAAATTAAGTTCTATAATAACAAATAATATTGAACTTAAAATCTTAAATCTAATCTAAACACTAAAATATTAAATATAATTTAGACATTTTTCCATACTGCTGCCGTACGGAAGCGTGCCCAGAACGCTGGCTGCATTTCCTCGCTGTATTGCCATAGTGATAAATTGATTTGTTTTACAATCTTTGTTGGTTTCCGTCGCTGTGTAAAGCGACATTATTGTTAATAATTACTATAATATTTTAAGATTATTTAAGCTTTTCATTATTATTTTAATGGATTTAATTCCGTTTTAATTGTAATTTATTTCGTTTGTTCAAATTTTAATTGTGTTAGAATAATACTGAATCGGCTATGTGCACTTTATGAGAAAGGTAATATCTATATATTCTATTCTATTTTTTGTGTAATGGCGCCATCAGGGTATTGATGATTCCGCCAATGTCAAGTGTTATAGACGTCATAGTAACAAATAGCCAATTAATCGGTACACAAGATGTTCCCGCTGACTGTGATATGCCTTATTAATCGTCGACTAATCACAACCATCACAGCGCAGACAGGATAAAACTGGATTCACGAAGGAGCGCGTGCGCTGTCGGCCATGATATATTTTATAGCTACTAAACATGTTTAGAATAATATGAACTGTCAATCTGTATGTATGTATGCTTAAATAAATTAAAAATAAATACAAACCTCTTCACCATCAGAGAAGGTATAATTATAATGTTGCTTAGCTCTGGCTCGTACAGCATCAGCGAAATCATCAAATCTATCTCCTGTAGGGAGCTTCAATGATACTCGAAGTAGAGCTTCGTAAGCCGCCCGGGCTGCTGCGTCTCTTCCATCTCCAGCTGCCCAACCGGGACCACCCCAATATCCACCCTGGGTTAAAAAATACTATTGTATTTTATGGCCATAAAACTAGTATGCAAAGGCGAAAACATAATAAAAATTGTAACTGACTTCAATTAGTTTTTTACTAAATTCTCTATCGATCATAAGGTAAATTCTCTTATTAGAAAAAATATGACTTATTCAATAAAGTAATGTTCGTCATATTTCGATGAAATGTATACAGGTTTCGATTTTTCGATGATCTATTTTGTTTATGTCATCTTTCAGGGCCAGCGCAATATCATAAACAGCAAAATTTACTTAAAACGGAAAAATTATGAACTTTTAAACAAAGTAGGTATACACCGACTTAAAAAAATTGTTTGCCAAATGTGTGGTGCCAAATTAGAAATAGTTTCAAATTCCACTTTTATTTCACAAATGTAGACAGTTAATTGGGTACCTTACCTAACATTATTGACAGATCTTTATCTATACTAATATTATAAACAGGTAAAATTTGTAGTTTGTAATTTTGGATGTAGGGAATAATCTCTCAAACTACTGAACCGATTCTGAAAATTATTACACTAATAGGAAGCTATATTATCCCTGAGGAGGCTATATTTTATTTTGTTCTAAAATATACATAATAATAATTAAGCTGAGGAGTTTGTTTGTTTGAACGCGATATTCTCTTTGATAGTCTAATTCTTGAGAATAGTTATAGGCTCAAACAACGTCACGCTACGGCCCTAAGGAGCTGAGTAGTAACCATAAAGGCGGGCTTAAAAATATAACAAAATCTAAGAAACAATTTTCAATAGTTTTAAGAATAATCAAAACAATTTACCTGAAATATTTCTACATCCAAGAAGGCCCAGTCACCTCTCGTCATGCCAAGTGAATGTGCCGCCAGTAGAAATTCACGAACCAGGGAACCACGGACACTCAGGATCACCACTACATATAAAAAAATGTATACCTTGGGTTGTAGCCGAATACATTATAACATTTAATACGTGCGTCGGTGGTCGAGTGGACAGACCACAGGTTCCACACTTAGAGGCTTTTCCATCTAAATATACCTCAACAGAACTGGCCAGACTTGGTCTTCCGCTGGGTACCTCGGAATTATACACGGTTTCGGGAGCTGTAAGGCAACCCGTGAAGAAAGAAAGGAAATTATAACAGAGGCCACTTTTGTTGCTGCATAAGCAGACGTAAGTAAGTAAGTATATTATGTTATTTCTAGAAGTGCGAATGTCAACGCCTTTTCGTATTGGTGCTTAGCATTTTTTACACGACCACGGAATTTATAATCATAAATTAAATAGGATCCCATCGACTTATAAACATTTTCACTTGCCCTCCGAAGCAGGAGAATTCAACGCGACAACTTGCTAAATGTAGACATTGTATCTGATTTGGTTTCTGGTCAAAAATCAAGATATATATAAGACCGTGGTGACTTTTATATGGATTTTTACACAAATTTATAAATTTTATACTAAGAAATTTTACTAATTAACTTTTTCTGAATTAAGGCAGGGATCCACCTCGATAAAAAATACTATTTTCACTCCGGTGGGCGGATGCTTATGTAGGACGATATAAGGTTGAATATTGCTTGGCATATATTACGTGGTCATGCAGCTACACTTGAAATTTCACTTATTTTGTAGCTTTTTCTTAAAATTTGTTAAAGAAAATCAATTAAACAGTGAAACTAATCGGTTAAAAATATATAGTTGTCGCGCAAAATATTGTGATTATACGCACAAAAGTTTTTTTATAGAGGTATTTTGCATAATTTTTTTTTCAATAGACCAAAACACTTATGAAAAATCTACGCGGTTAAAGTTTTATTTAGTATTATATGCTATCTACTATATTTTTTTGAGATTGAGATTGATTCCTGACACTTCAAAGTAAGCGTTCAAAAATGCCGTGCTACCAATAATAGTGTCCACTTGAACACAGTTATTCATATTAAAATAATGTAAGCTTGTAACTACTTATATATTTAGATAAAAGTTGATTATATATTTAGATATAAAAAAATATTGATTGAAGGCAATGTTAAAAGTACGCACAATCACCGAGCAGGGAGCAAGCCTATTTCTGCACTTTATCTAGGTCAGATGTATCAGTTCATTGAGAGGATTGTGTATCGTGTAGCCGTTTCCATACAAACGGAGAAAACTTTAATATACTTTATTGACATAGTGAAAAACTATATCCAAACGTTTTTCTTTTTTCAAAATTCGTAACTGTGACACAATAATATTTAGGGGTAGCAAAATGTTTTCTCCGTTTGTATGGAAACAGGTGCGGTGACTGCGCGGTAAACAACGATCATAACAGACCTAGTTGCTCTCCGAAGCACGAGTGATCGTTCTTACAGAGAATAAGCATTTTTGGCACATGAAATTTGAATCGGGATTCCAATGCTTTCTACCAATTACGCTATGCCTGATATGTTAGCAACCTCTCACATCAGAGAAATTTGTATCAGAACTGGTGGTGCTGCGGAGAATGCCCAGTTACTCAAGCGCCGCTAATATTCTACAATAGGGGTTTGTGGTTGTCAACACAACGAAAGAAAATAAATACACAATAATATTTTTTTATAGTCTATAACGTATAATCACTGAAAAAAATGTATATTTATTTCTTTAATAAATATATCTTTTCTAATATCTAAATGAAAAAAATCTTAGTTCTTGTCACGTGGCCGCAAGTGGGAAGTGACGTCATATTCATCTAAATTTCAAATAAATAACCACAGACTACTAACTATATTATAACAAATATCAAGACCAAATCTCCCTCATTTAGCCGATAGTATTTATGAGGCTATACCTAACGAGTGGCCAGTTCTGTTGTGGTATATTTAGATGGAAAAGCCTCTAAGTGTGGTTTGTCGGATTATGTACATAAGTACATTAAAAACCCACTGGTACATGGCCGGGATCTGGGATCGAACCAGACGTCTTAACCACTCGGCCATCGTTATCTTTTATTAGAGCAATCATTGCAAATGGCAAAGTTAGGTAAGTACTCTGATTTACTAAGAATGTTTGAAATAAATTGTCAATATTCCCAAGCGACACTTATTTGTGTTCGTTCCATCACAAATAACAAGCCACTTAACCTCCTGAATACAAGATGCCGTTTCTAAAGTTTTTCCATCTAACTTCCAATATAAAGCGCAAGGAGTGAGGGGACCCAATTATTTTTTACAAAATATTTAGGTAGGTGTTAACAGGAGTAACAAGTGGAAGTTTTAGGATCCATTCCCAGATGAGGCCTAAGAATATGCTATACTTAGATTTACAAGAACTGGCGTAAACTTTTAATAATCAAAAACTAACTTTTGGCAGAGGTTTCGCCCCTGTAATTTTAATATCACCATTCACCCCGGGACAAATAAGAAACATTCATTTTTATATACGTATAGAGCAGTCTTTCTTAAAGTGGGCGATAACGCCCCTTTGAGGGCGCTGTAGGTCTAGAAGGGGGCGGTAAGGGGCCCAGAAAAAATGGGGGGTGTTGAAGTGCTTTAGAGGGGCGATGGCTGATTGGTAATTTCATCTATTTAATATTGCACGCGAAGCGGTGGAGGTAGTGCTTTATTATCGGTTTGTCAAAAATCATTGTTAAAAATCTTCAGATTCATCCTTCACATTAGATTAGTTTTAAAATTAAAATTGATAATGATTGTTTTAATTTTAATAAAAGATACTCTTAAATTATTATAAAGTTGCGTTTTAATTGCTCTCACGGGTAAAAAAAGTCGTAAAAGTAAAAAAAAATTGGGGGCGCTGAAAAATAATTGATTTTCAAAGTGGGCGGTAGACAAAATAAGTTTGAGAACCTCTGATAGAGGCATAGATAGATGGGCTACATGCTACATCAAATTAATCTTTAATGAATAAAGAAAGCTTTAATCCACTTTCTTCTTTTTTCAATGGCATCTCTAATTTTAGCGTATATAACGTAGAATGAAACCTTAACCATCCGTACGATACCACCGTATATAACGCTAGTTTGTAATAAAGTAAAAAACTTTGGCTTTCAGGCGCTACAGCGTTTTCAGGAAAGTTAAAAAGTTTGGGCAACTTTTACTTTTAGGATTACATTTTTAGGGTCCAAACTGATCCCTAAAATGGTTGATATCTGACCGTTTGTGAATACGAATATCGTAATGAAGACTTACCTATGGGAAAATCTTTATAAATACTCGCACTCATATTGAATGTCATAACCGTTATAACCGTTATGACAGCCTGCACACAAATTAAATTAAATTATATAAAAAAACTAGTTGTCCGCCCCCGGCTTCGAACAAAATAAAATATACCCTACGGCACTCATAGATAATGGCTTGCCTGCACTACCCCTACCCTTATCCCTACCCCTACCCCTACCCTACCCCTACCCTACCCCTACCCCTACCCCTACCCCTACCCCTACCCCTACCCCTACCCATACCCCTACACCTGCCACTAACCCTACCCCTACCCGGCGGCAGCTTTTTAATTATTTTTTTAAAATAAAAGAACACTTATTGCGACTTAACTATAATAGTTAGACATATGCTATCGCGACACTTTTTGTAGATAATGATGTGTTCTGCAAAGTCGTGGTACATTATTTTGTTCTATCATCAATCGTTTTCGCAGCGCATTTCTTAGGTCATTTTTTTACAACTTGGGTTATATTATTGGAGTTTTAGTAAGGATCCCTAATTTTTTTGAAAATAGAATACAGCCTATGTTACTCAGGGTGAATGTAGCTTTCCAATGGTGAAAGAATTTTTGAAATCGGCACAGTAGTTTTTGAGTTTATTCATTACAAACATACACACACACAAACATACAAAAATACAAATCTTTCCTCTTTATAATATTAGTATAGATAAATGTCGCATTTATTAAGGACCTCTCAACGAGTAAAGACCTCCTCCATTTCATTCCATGTGTCTCTGTCTTTTGCTTTGTTAATCCTCCTTTCCAGACACTTTATGTATCTCATCTATCCATCTTCTTTTTAGTCTGCCTCTGTCTTTTATTAAGTGGTCCTAACCTAACCAAGTAGTTACTTTGTTTGCCCATTTGTGTTTGTTCATACGCGCCACTTGACCAGTCCATTTCCATTTTAACTTCTTACAATGCGTTATAACCTCCATTAACTTGTTTTGAAGTGAAAGAAGGACAAACAAACAAACAAACAAACAAACCACTTTCGCATTTTATTTATAATATTAGGGTTATTATATTATTTTATTATTTATTTATAATTTAATATGTTTAAAACTGGCGGCCCCCGCAAAAATAAATAAATATATTAATTTAGATACTAGATATATATTTGTTCCTTTCGCCGTCGAGACGATGGGCCCTTGGGCCGAGACGGCTAAAACTTTCACCCGCAGCCTCAGCAAGACTCTCCGTCTGACCACTGGAGACCCTCTGAGCAAGGAGTACTTTGTACAGAAGATCAGCGTGGCTATACAACGAGGGAACGCGGCAAGCGTACTCGGCACCCTGAGCACATCGTCTAGCTAGAGTCTAGACATTACTGATAATATAAATGTAAATTTCTAGTAAACTATATAGGCACATAATTAAATGTGGAAAAACTATATACATATAGTACAAATTATAAAAAGAATACCTCTTCCAGAAGGTGGCATGGTTCCCAAAACACTGGCTGCGTTAGGTACCTCGCTGAATGATTAAACTCATCCCATAATATGAGTAAGAGCCATTTATAATATTAGTTAAGATAATTTGTTTTGTTGTTTGTTTATTTGTCTTTCACGTCAAAACAAATTAACGGATCGACATAATTTTTTGCACAGAGAGTTAGAGGGCCGGAGAGTGATACCTACCCGGCCCTGGATTCTCACAGCTAGGTGTAATGGGTTTACAATAACTTGACATAAATATTTTTATACAGACAGATATATGGTACCGCGCGGACTTATTTGTAGAACATTTTATTCTACACATTTCTTTCCTACAACACTTATTATGCTCAGCTCCAAAACATGATAAATCCATTTTTAATGCTCGTAAACATTCCCGGTGAATCAACCTATCTTAATGAAAACTAAATAATAAATATTTACGTTTGTTTACACATCTAGGTTCATTAAGTTCAGAAACCTGTTCTGTTCAATTTGGACAACTGGCAAAAGTGGACACTGTTACTGTGTCTCTGGCCACGCCGCAAGGTATAAAGGCCGTGTAGGTGTGTGTGTGCAACGGGGACTTTGTTTAATAATATGTAGTGATATCAGCGTGAAATATGCAGCAAGAAAGCTGCAAAATTCTTTTGTATTTGTTCATATACTGATGTACTTGCTAATAAATACTCTAAGGGGAATTATTATGTTTCGGAACTCTAGTATTTTACACTAACTCGCACTTGACAACTTTTTGGACGTTATAAAGCTTAGTAGGTTCTTAACACAATTCAAGCCAAAACTTTTGAAACCCTGTAAAATAATTTAAACAAGGGCAAATGTATCTATCTATCATCACGCATTCTTCTCTAATGACATAGTTCCGGATGCGGTCAATACGCTTTATATCACACATTATACGTAAAGTCCGCATTTATACTGCGAATATTTTCATTAGGCAATCGTATTATACTACTTTCTGATGAATGACAAAGATTAATTTTAAGTTTTTTCTTTCTTGTCTTACAGCTCCCGTAACTGTGTTATCGGTCCCAGGTTACCCAGCGGAAGACAAATTCTCCCTCTTTTAGTCGATGGTATTTGTGAGGCTATAACCTAACAAGTGGCCAGTTCTGTTGAGGTATTTTTTTTCATGGGTTGCCTGTAACGTTGTGCTCATTTAGTTAATAAATGAGACCACTTTTTCTTAAAGAGGTTTGAATAGTTGTTAACCTCCTTGCAAAAATAGTTGTTAACCTCCTTACAAAATAAGTTACTGACTACCTATAATTTAGAAATTTTTCAAAATAATCTGAATTTGGAACAGTGTCTGCTATTTGTTTATTTTCTACCATTTTTAGTCAATTCCGTTTTAGCTTTGATAAAGAGCACACCTATTTTATAAAAACAATAATGTAATACAGTGAACAAAATTCAACCAGCTGTTAAAATATATTATAAAGGAGCATGATATTTGTAAGTACCTACTATTTATGTTGTATTATGTTTAGATTCTATCATATCCTGTAAATCATTTACTTATTTATTTTATTTTTATTTTTCAGCGTGCTCCTTTACCTCCTTTGATTCCTTGTATTCCTTTTACTCCTCTGTAACCTCTTGATTAAAATTGAAAATAAAACATTATGGAGTAAAATATTTATTTATTATTGTGGCTAGTTTCCCCACTAAGCGACATGCCTTACAGCGTCAATGACCGAGTACTTAAGACGTCTAGTATTAACTAGGCGGACCACGGTTCGATCCCTGCCTAATTAAAGAGTGATATAGACTAACTTTTTATAGAGATATATACAGATTATTTTCCACAAGCGAAACCAAAGCGGAATGCTAGTAAGTAATATATTTACCTCGAGCATACATGCTCACGTCTTTCAAGAGAGCTTCCCAGGACTCTCCCTCATTGCCGTCCAGTTCCCGCACCGCCTTCAAGAGTCCTTCCTTCCGTAAACCCCATTCTAAACTTTTGCCTGCAATCAAATATTGTTATAAGTTCTTTGAACAAAGCGGACGACATAACTCAAAACTACATAATAATTTGCCAATGTCAAATATTATAACCTAAATATGCCGATTAATCGGTATCTAAAATGGCTGACTGTGATATGTCATATGTGTTAATCACAGACTAATCACAACTATCATAGCGCGGACGGAATTAAACTTGATCTCCCATCATGTCACTACGGAACGCGTGCGGTGGTCGTTATGTCATGATGTAGAATCGGGCCATATCTTGAAAACCACTGCCTCTACACTGATCATGTCTTTACCATGACAGCTATCAAAATACACATGTTCGTTTTTATATTTTAAACCGAACTTCAAAAAAGAAGGAAGAGGTTCATAATTCGTCGGAATCTTTATTTATTTTTTTATGTATGTTCCCCGATTACTTAAAGATGCCTCGACCGATTTGGAAAATCAGGTCAGGATCTGATGATGGGATCCTGGAGAAATCAAGAACTCTTCAAATTTTATAGGCACACTTGAAGCGATTTGGGTATTTTTTTTATTTTGTTTGAAAGGGTATACTTTCCAGGTGGTCCCATGGTCATCAGGTCAGGATCTGATGATGGGATCCTGGAGAAATTGAGAACTCTTCAAATTTTATAGGAACACTTGAAGCGATTTGGGTATTTTTTATAGTGACTTGTGCATTTGCTTTCGGAAAGCACACTTTTCATTGCATAATTTTTGAAGTCAAATTTTTTTAAAAGCCAAATAACTAATACCGAAGTTCATTTTCAATGCTCTTTGAAGGTCATGCAGTGCATGAGATTTGTGAACTTTTTACATAGGGATAGTTTAAAGGTCGGAGAGTGACATAGCTTACTTGTATATGCAACTTTTTATCCCGGGATAAATTCTTGTCACATTTTAAAAAAATCCACAGCCGAATCCGGGGCGGAAAGCTAGAATAATACAATACAGCGAAGTGAAAACGAATTTATGATTATTATACGAAAGTTAAACAAATGATTTATTGGGACTTACTAAAAAACGATTAGCTAAACTATGTTTTATCACTACCTTACAAATCTGCCATTCAATATGAAAGACTAAGACAGAACTATGTTTAAACTGAACAATTAGATATGTTTGAAAAAAAGTAAGACGCTACTTTTTGATTCCGCACCGTGATCCCTGGACCCCTGGGGATATATGGTTAATAAAGTAAAAAAAAAATTTCGAAATTGTTTCTTTATCCCAATTCCACAAACATTGTCAAAATACTTGAAAGGATTTCTCGCGATTGATATATATTCATTAAATATAATATTCTGTTTTTATAAACAAATAAACCACACTCGAAACCTACGAATATATTTTTTTTTGTTCGCTAGTTACCGTTAACAGCAAAATTGTATATCTACTTTTTATCTGCGGGGATTTTAAAAAGTTAAAAATATAAGGTAGGTTAGGTATATAAGAAATAGTCTGTCTGTGATTTCAAAGTTAACTATAGCAATGCCAAGCATGACCACGATTAATGAATCTCACTGCGATGAGTTGTGTTAGGCATCAGGTAAGCTGTAGATATTAAAGTTCCACAGCGAAGCCGGGTCGGGTCTATCTATCTATCATCACGCCTTTTTATTCCAAGAGGGGTAGGCAGAGACAATCTGATGCCATTTGTTACGATCCTGAGATACCTCTTTCGCTTCTTTTATATTCATCATACCTTTCATACATGCTCGGCAATTGTGTGTACCTACTTTTAATATTTCCATCGATCAATACATTTTTTATATGTTCAATAAAAGTACACCTAGGTCGTCCTCTGTCAGCATTTTCTATCACTTCAGCCATATAAACCTTTTTAGTCAATCTTTCATCCTTTCTTTCAACGTGTCGAAACCAGCGTAAACGTTTCTTCATTTTAGTCACAACATCATCTTTCGCTGCGCATTCTTCTCTAATGACAGCGGGTCGCTAGTACCTATAATATAAATACACTTTACGTACCAACAGTCAAGGAAAACAGGTCAGATTTATCTAGAAGTAAAGCCACATGAGACCATCCAAATCTTTCAAAGATACTCGTCAGAACCCTTGGTAGTCGACACTGGCAGTATGACATTCGAGTTAATGTGGGGTATTTTCCTTTATCATTGAATAGCGTCTGGGGCTGAAACATAAGAAATTAATGAAGAATCAATCAAAATAATAAAGTAAGCAAGCTTATCACCCAAGCAACAAACAACTAGTTGCGCGACGGCAATTCGGTCGCTTTAGCAACCGGTTGCTAAATAGAAAAAAATACAAGTTGTATTCAAGTCGCTCGGTATTTCTACTATAAAAAAGTGTCAATGTCATCAAAGTCTGTTTTATTTATTTTTAGGGTTCCGTACTCAAAAGGGTAATAGGTAGACACTTGAAACTTTTATAGAGTATGGCCGCTATAACAACAAATAATAAAAATAAATAAAGTAAAAAATTAAAGGTGGTTCCCATACAAGAAATGTGTTTTTTGCACGATCTTAATAATAGCAATAGTAGCTATAACGTCTAAAAATATATTTGTCTGATACGCCATTTTAAAGATTGACGAAAAAAAATAAGAAAAAAAGAAGCCATTGGAGTTGGAGATCAGTTGAACTAACGGTGCGAAGTATTCGCACGGGTCATCTACTCATAATTTAATAAGTAATTATAAACTTACAAATTCTTAACTAGTATAACAATAAAGCATACTTTTAAGTAAAACAACAAATAACAAAAGCCAGCCAAGTGTGAGTGGGAGTCGCGCTAATTTGTTCCTGCTCCATACAGGGGTGAGTGTACGGAGCCCTTCTCGCACACGGCCGGGTTTTTTATAGAGGTGCTAGCGTCGGTTGTGAGTTTAGCTGCGTTCATGGCAGTTCAAAAATATTAAATAAAACTAATATTATAAAGAGGTTGTATGTAGGAAGTTACATTATCCCTTAGTGCTAATAGGCTATATTTTATTTTGTTCGAAAATATCCACGGGCGAAACCGGGGGCGGAAGGCTAGTAAAAAAATGGGTGTGTGTACTTATGTACGCGCGTTAGAAGTTACTACTTTTTTGGCATAATACAAATAAGTTTATTTAGCACGCAAATAATAATTGCCTTTAAAAAAAAGTGTACCGACTTCAAAGATTATGCACTGAAAAGTGTACTAAATTGTCTATTTATATAATAAAAAAATAAACTTGCATGGTGCGCGCGCATTGTGAAATTTTGTCGAAATATCAATCTCGGCAACTTCATACTGTAACTTTTTGTTACATCGTAAATATAATTGTTTCATAACGCGCCTAAAGAAGTGAAGCTCCGAAACCAAAGTAGGTATTATGTTTATACTCACAGCTGTACCTTTGTGCAATGTCCTAAGGCGGTGCATTCTACTCAAGACGCCAACTGGCGCTGCAAGCTCTCCTTCTGAAGGCGGCTGTAAAATAATACTTCATTAACTTCTTAGTTATAGTCACGGACTTAGTAAATATGTACTTATATAGTTAAGTATATCTAACAAAAATATATACATCAATGCTCCCGTCGTCATAAAATGTTACTCTTACAAGTTAGAAAAGTAAAATTTCGAAAGGATTTTTGACACATATTCTCTCACAAAACACATCTTCACGGACTTTATATCTTGTGGTGGGGCGAGAAACACAAGTAACAGTGTCCACTTTTTGCCAGTTGTCCATATTGGGTGGCAAGCCTGTTCTAGATGTGTCACTTCTTTAACAGACGTAGATATTTGTGATTTTTACGTGCCCTCTGAAGCACGAAGAGTCGAGTTTAAATTAATTTTAGTGTGCTATTTTTAGCCTCAGTTTAAAAAACGATGCAGATTCTGTATTCTAGGACTTAAACGCTTCACAAAAGAATGATTACTCAATACGAGCCTTCATTTAATCAGAATGAGTGCAATTTATAAAATAAACCCACCGCTCCCAACAATTCCATCAATGTTAGACTTGTGAACAAAGTATCACTTCTCAATCTATTTACCGCAACATGTCTTTTTTGGTCAAGGGTATAAACAAATCAATGTAAAAGGTTGACTTGACCGTGAAGGGTATGTCGAGACAACATGTACCCTGATTGAATTGAAATGGAATGAGCCGAAAGGTTGTTTCTGTACCCATTTGCCCCTAACTCCCCTCTCAAGAGACTCGCCAAGACACCTGTCACGATAAATGTGCATCAAACGTTTAAATCTACTTTAGGTACTGGTAATGAACAAGGAAAACGTCTTCTTTTACTTTTCTTAAAAGAAATAAACTAAGCTTTTTTGGACATAAGTATACTTGAGGCAAAATAAAAAATTTAATTATTTACTTATTTGCATCAGGTATTAAAATTGTATTATCTACAAATAAAAAATACCTATATACCTAAATCGCTATCTACTGGAAGAAAGAGTACCCACAGACTGGCTGTATTGTCTCGTTGATGGCTACTTTGTCAGTTACCGAAGAAACTAAATAACGATTGTGTCTTCTATAGTACTATGCGTTTCAAATAAGAATAGATGTGATGTTGCGCCATCTTTCTAAAAAGGTAAACAATCCCACTATAATATTACAAACGCGGAAGTTTGTATAGATGTATGTAATGTTTGTTACTCAATCACACCAGAATGGCTAAACGGATCTGGATGAAATTTGGCACAGAGATAGATTATAGTCTGGAATAACACATAGGCTACTTTTTATCCCGGAAAAATGATAGATTTGTTTCTGTTTTTCACGGGATCGGCATGATTTTTTGCATAGTGGTAGTTTAGGGGTCAGAGAATGACATATACTACTTTTTATACCGCGAAAGCGGGCGGGGGAGGGGCAAATTACAGCCACGGGATTATTTCTTTTTGGATCTATTTCCACGCGGGTGAAACCGCGGACAGAAGCTTGTTATCAATAATTTATTATCGTAGTTATTTGAGGTCACTCGCGATGGTCACGGCTATAATATTTGTAAATTTTATTCTTCTTGAAATAATTATAATTCATATAATATTCACACGGGCCTAGTATAAGTTTCTTCTGAGATTTTCTTAAAAAGCTCCAAAAATACCTCGTAACTAACTACATAATTAGCGCAGATAATTAATTATTCAATACACTTTGTCGGCACACCAACTAATTATTTACGAGTCAAGGAAATTGAGAAATTAGTTTTAACGAGAGAGTCACTAAATAAACCCTCAGAGATGGATGCAAGATAATTGTTAGTAATTATATATTAATTGACGCGGTTAATCTTTCAACGAATTGTCATTCTAGCAATTTCTTTAATTAATTAAAAGCATCAGAAGCCTTGTGTGACAATTTAAAGAACCCTATTGTATAGAGTCCACGCCAGATAAGTCTGCGCGTGGCTTTTATTTGAGTCAAGATTATTTGATTGTAGTATGATTGACCGAGCGAGTTAACTTTTTAGACTACACATGTTCGGAAAGCACCTTCTTACTTTTTTGAAAACGAGGTACTGTCATACAAATTGACGTGCTGAATGGGCAGAAAAAGTATATGAAATTTGCTTTTCAAAATATTCTTCTCGATAATTCACTTTTGCATACGTTTAAACCAATTTTCGTAACACTTTTTCCACTCTGTTTGAGGTAAGTACCTCCCCTCCAATCCTCCAAAACGTACTCGGTTTCTTTGCGCATCGAAAATCGTTGACCACGTAAAAAAATAAATCATTGGGTGCCAAATCAGGGCTGTACGGCGGATGGTCCGTCAATTCAATGTTTTGGCCTTCCAAATACCGAGTTGTTTCAGCCGACGTGTGACAACTCGCATTGTGATGATGGAGGATGATTCTGCGTTTATGATTAGTTTCTCTGATTTTACGAAAGACTTCTGGCAAACAAATGGTTGTATACCATTCCGAATTTACCGTTTTATGAGTCTCTAGTGGTATTGCAGCCACGTGTCAGTTTATACCGAAAAAAATGGCGAACATTCGCTTCAAGGTGCAAAAGCAAATGATCGCGAACAATTTTTGTTGTTTTCGGTTCATCTTGAAAGACCCACACTGTTGACTGCTGTTTAGTTTCGGGATCATAAACATAATAATACTTATATCCATGATTTGTCACCATTGCAGTGTAGATATTATACACAGCTTTTGACGCACCATGATCGTACTTTTCTAACATTTTTTCGCACCAACCAACGCGTGCCTGATTTTGAGATGACTACAAATTATGTGGAATCCATCGCGAACATTTTTTTTACTGCCAAATGTTGATGTAATCTTATGTATGCTAGTCATACTAATGCCCAGGCTTGCTTCTATCTCACGACATGTCACATTTCGAACGGCATATCGCGATGTTTTTTAGTACAACCACCGATTTTGGACGACCTTCTTTCAATTCATCCGCGAGCGATCACCGGCCACGATTAAATAAAGCCAAACTAGTGATACACTGTAGTTATAGATCAGAGGTTCTTAAACTTATTTTGTCTACCGCCCACTTTTAAAATAAATTATTTTTCAGCGCCCCCCCAAGACACTCATTACTTCTGGGCCCTTTACCGCCCCCCTCTAGGCCTCTAGCGCCCACAAGGGGGCGTTATCGCCCACTTTGAGAAAGACTGTTTTAGATGGTGCTTCATCACCAAAAGTCAAAGAAAGTTCATGAGTTAACCCACGTCGAAAGTCGAAATAAATCATCGCACGAAAATTTTCACGAGTTAGTTCCATTTTCTCTATAAACACCAAACTTTGGACTTTCAAAAAACAAATGTCAAAACTTTTTTTTTAATTCAGGCGCCAAATTTTACCATGGAAGTTACATATCGCGACTAAACTCATTATGTTGGTCAATTCTGCATACATAAATAGCAACCTATGTATAGACATAGTTAAACGATTTATTTTGTAAAATAAATATAGGTAAGCCCGATAAGATCAAATGCAGATGTTTGTGGTTTCAGTAGAAGTTTTCGCATACTTTTGCTTTATAAACGCTTGAATGAACCAAATGATAAAAGCCATTTGGTTTGACGTCTACAATATTTCTCAAAATGTAATTGAAAAGTATTCAATATTCATACAGTGAATTCGAAATGTATTAAATTTTTTATAACCGTATTACCCTAGGCCCTAGGATATCCAGCTGAAGACAAATTTTCTTCATTTGACCGATGATTGTTTCTGTAGGCTACCTACCTAACGAGAGGTAAGTTCTGTTGAGGCATTTTGGGATCATAATATTACCTGTCTTTATAAAAAAATATTGATCTTACCTTTACGAAAAAAATATAATAGATCTTTAAAACTACGCAACGGATTTTGATGCGTATTTTAATAGATAGAGTGATTCAAGAGGAAGGTTTATATGTATATAACATGCATAATATAGTAGAGAAACACTGATAATTTTAGAGGTTTCTAATGTGATGTCGTAAATAAACACATTTTTTGCGCTTACATTGAAAACGCTGGCTAAACTCTAAGAGATAGATCAAAATAATGTACTACAGTATTGTACACCTTAAAAAGGTCTACAAAAAAGTCCGCGATGGTATATGTCTATCTCTTAGGGATAACCCACAATAACCATTTTTTATCCCTTACTTTTTACGAGAAATAATGGCTTATTTACGATTTTAAGCAATACAGCATTAATCCTTATACAATTAAAAAACTATTGGTAACCCAGTGGTAGGTACTTCGAACTTTTACTATTAAAATTTAATTTAAACAGACTATAGTATCGAACCATAAACTCTTGTCGAGTCTATCGGTAAGTTATGGGTGAACAGAATCATTTGTAAGGTTTATGATAACTTTAACTTTAGGTACTTTGTTTGTAGTTTGTCTTCAAAATAGTTTCAAACTTTTTCCCTGAAATTGTTTTGGGGCATTTTGGGTAACTATGCAAATCTTAAACTCTTGGTTTACTTTACGTAGTCCAAGTTATCATAACTTACTGTCAAGGGGGTACGGAGGATTTTGCTCGGCGTGCGACTATCAGAATTACTTGGTTAGACTAAAAAAAATATTTAAGTATTATTTTAAATTAATCAAGGCATTAGGTACATCCAAACTGCCATTAAAATGGAAAACCAAGCCCATTTTATAGTGACCCTAGGAGTCGGTCAGATAAACCACTGAAGATATAAATATGAAAATTGGAAGGCATATTCCTTAGGAGGTGTAGAGGTGCGCTAAGAAAGGATTTTTCGAAAATCAACCCCTAAGGGGGTAAAGTCGGGTGTAAACGTTTGTATGAAATATCGTATTCTCTGCGTGCCATCCCACTTCTCACTAATATTATAAACGCGAAAGTTTGTATGGATGTATGTATGTTTGTTACTCAATCACACCAGAACGGCTAAACAGATTTGGATGAAATTTGGCACAGAGATAAATTATAGTCTGAAATAGCACATAGGCTACTTTTTATCCCGGAAAAATGTATGGTTCCCGTGGGATAGATTTGTTTTTGTTTTTCACGGGATCAACATGATTTTTTGCATAGGTAGTTTAGGGGTCAAATAACGACATATACTACTTTTTGTACCCTTAAAATGTCACTATTCCTAATACAAACCATACGAAGTCGCGGGCAACGGCTAGTAGAGTATAACATTATAATATAATAACGTATTTCTCAGTATATATATATATATCTAGCTAATAATATTATTATTATAAATGCGAAATTGTGTTTGTTTGTTAGTCCTTTTTTACGTCAAAATAGAGATAGTTCAGAGCAGAGGATCAGACAGCGATATGGGCTTCTTTTTATCCCGAGACAATATCTCATTTCTTATGAGTATTTGATAAACATTGTGTGCGAAGGCGCGGTGGATCGCAGTACTATATTTGTTATATAGTTGGACGACTGTTTAGTTATAATCTGTTTTGTCTTTCTCTAACAAATCTGTCATACCATTGTAATTATTGTAAAGACTTTACCTGATCACCCATTCCTGTAATAATGGGTGTATTCCAATAAGCCGCCAATCGCGCCACAGGCTCCAAAGCAAAAGCACACGCCGGTCCTATGAACGCTATAACATCATCTCTGAAGTGCATATCAGCTGCTAAACCTGGTGCGAGGGCTCCCGAACATGATGGATAACTGAAAAGACATAAAATCACGGCATTTATATTTTGAAGCATGACCACAGAACAGGTGGCGACAATTTTTTATTTAATGGGACCAGATATCACTTCTTTGAAGAAGTGCGGACAGTGCTATTACGTGCCCTATGTAGCACGAGAAGTATACTATATTTTATTTTTTAATAGAGTATGAATTACAAGTTACAGACAAACATTAAACTCAGAGATACATTGTACTTTCATTGATAACATTAAAAACTTGATGATTGATGGCAATATGGGAAGCACTCACAACCGCCTGGTGTGTATGACATGACAAGTGTGAAGAGTAAAGAGATATATCAGGATCGTAGCAAATATCATTCAATTGTCTCGATAATCCTAGGATAAAGGGCATGATGATAGATTGCTGGCCATTCTATGAATATCCAACTTATATATTTTAGATGTTTCATGCTGTAAGATACTACTCAGCAACTACTGGACTCATTACAAAAATTCATTCACATTTTAAAACTATACGTTATTTCATATGACTATAAGTTTCTGTAAGATATAGCCATATTTGCAACTAAAACTGGAGGAAGACAACAGGAAGGACAACAATGAGATGAAAAAAATCACAGGCGAATAGCACGGAAACAAAGTATTTCATAATAAACTAGTTTCCGGTCCCGGCTTCTGTCGTCGAGTTATAAAAAACTACGTTTATAGTTACTGTTTTGGGTCGTATCTAGGGAATGCAATCCCGCAAAATAATTTCAATACCGGTATTTGCGGGACTGAACCATCTTAATCCCGCGGGATCCCGGTATTTGCGGGATCCCGCAGGGTCGACTTAAACCTCTGAAATCAATCGTAAATAATCGTAATAAAGACCTAATAGACCTCGTTTTCACGGTTTTAATTTTAACCCAAATTAAAGCTTTTTGTTACATTTTAAATGGCTTATTAATATAATAAATATAAAAAATAAAATTCTTAAAAAAGGTCGCAGGTGTGACGCAGGTGTTTGCAGGGTATACCCGGCCCGATGATTCCAAAAATAATATTATTTCTTATAAAGTTCAGTTTGATTTTGATTTATCTATAGATTTTATGACAATCAATATTCAATGAATAAATCATTGCATTGCGTCATAATTACAAGTTGTAACTGGCAAAATAAAAGTAATCAAACGCCTTCACACGGTTCCCCTAGGGCTCGGCGCCCCGCACCTTAGAGAAACGCGTACCACGCTTTTCTGTAATCCCGTCAGTCCAGCGGGATCCCGCAAATTTTTCGACCGAGATTAGTCCCGCAACATGTAGGTATGCGGGATCCCGGTATCCCGGTATTGCATTCCCTAGTCGTACCGTACTGTTGTTATTTAATGCAATTTTTCTTTTCAAATCCTGAGATTAGCATGTTCAAAGTCAAACTCTTAGCTTATAAATAAATATAAATAAAAATGAAATACTGTTCGTTGGTTGGCATCACTTGAGAACGGCTGGACCGATTTGTTTTTTTTTTAAATGTTCGTCATTTTTGGTCTTTAGGGAAAGAAAAGTTGGAATCGTTGCCCGATAAATTAGAAGTGTTTTTTTCAAGGATTTTTCTATGAAATCAAGAACATAATATGTTAATATGGGATCCACGGGCGAAGCGGGAGCGGGAAGCTAGTATTAAATAAATTAGTAGGTATAGTAGATTAAGCTTACCTCCCTTGAACTTTCTGCAACTGTATACCATGGTCTGCCAGGAACATTTCGTTGACTTTATCGAGTGCTAAGTCCACAGCCGGCCCACATCGCTCCAAATCAAAAGGAGAATCCAATCTTGACGCCATCAAAACACCTACTTTGTAAATCTTGCGTGCTGACACCGTAGCCACGAAGAGAAAGAGCCAAGCCCGCGTCACAAGAGTCATTATGAAAGCTATCCTGTTACTGTTTACCTTGGCTAATGAACTGAATTTATTAATATTTTGTTTATGTATTCTAGAAGCGGTTTCTATTTTAATACTTAATTTTAAGTGACTTTAATATTATTAGTAGGTATATTATAATAAAATTAAGAATTGCGCTTATATTGTCTGATAGAATAGAATGACGACTTGAAAGAAAGAAGAAGAAAAAAATGCAACACTAGCACTTGAAGATGTCCCTGGACCCATTGGTATTTTCAATTATGTCAGTAAATCTGTAAGTTTTTACAACTATTTTATTAACTATAAAATCTTAGACATAAAATGTATAAGAATCCAATTAGCGAGACATTTTATTACCGGGGACTTTTAAAAATAATTGTATTTTAAACCACTTTAAACCCCTATATTCTTTACTTGTATTGGTTTAAAATTTAAACCTTAAATCAATAATAGAAATATAAGTACAGATGATGTTCACGTTTTAAGATACTAACTACTGTATGTTCAGATTAATATCGAAAACTTAATAGAGTTTTCACAAGGAACGTTTGCGTTTTAGCAACTTTATCTGGGATAAAATTATTAGTGCGAAATCAGTGCTTAATTATTTTTTAAACTGTGCCTTATTATAAACTAATTTAAATTATTTTTAAAAGATAAATTAAGCAACCTCTTTGTGAGTAAAATTAAAAAATAACATAACAAACCTCTTTTAAAAATAAACCTTAACTTTCTTTTAAAATAAAAAAAACTGTCAAATTTTTATTAAATTTACGAAAACAGAGTTTCCCGCGTAGTTTTTCCCGCCGCGACGCGACGTTACAGGAGGTCGGGAGCGTGGCACAGTACTGAACAGTAGATAGATATACCTACTTAATCTTGACAACGCAACAGGTCTGCGCCGAATCCCGGCGAACTTTACTGTACATTTACACCCCATTAACCCTCGCTCACTCGTAACATTCATTTACATTGATTGTCCAGTGCGAGCTGCGATTTAATGGCCCGATTACTATTCTGACCACTCTTACAACATAACTTATGCTTTTTATATAAGGTGACATGCTTGTATGTATTTTAGAACGTATTCCTTTATTATATAATTAGTTAACTAGCTTTTCGCCTCGACTTTCCTTACGAAAGTTTTCGAAAGGTCTCTAGTTGTTATAAATGTGTAAAGGAACACTATTTTTTTAATAAAACTGCATATATTAGTCTAGTGTAGCTTTCTATTAGTGAATTTTCTTAGAATCGGGTCAGTAGTTCCAGAGATTACCCCCTACATACATATAAACAAATATCACCTCTTTATAATATTAGTATAGCTGACAATACTAGTTTAATAATAAATATATGCATTATAAAATTGTCCTCTCCTTGTGCCATTATAGTTAAGATAATGGTTTTAATTAATTAAATTTTATGAAAATTTTATTTAATTTTGTGCTAGCCTCTCGTTCTCTCAACTATTTTGATGAAGAGATCAATGGCTATAGCGGTAACCATAGCTTTAATAATGTTTTAAAACTACCTTTTCGAAATTATGTAAGTAGTTCATTCTGTTACAGAAAAAAATATACAACATTGGGACCCAAAATATTTAATTGAAATGTGAAAAACACTAGAGCTTAACGTACTTTAAGTAGGTATATGAGAAAACTTTACCTAAATCCATGCAGAAGTTTGTAAGATAGCGACAAGCTCGGTCAAGGACTTTGTTTAATCTATGTAGTGATATGTTCTTGACATTTCCGTTATAATTGACACATTAATCCGTAGAAGCTGCCAGAACTTTCCTCTTCTGTGCATTAGGGATCGCAAGGAGAAATAAATCATAAACTAAATCGAATTATAACTAGTTTATACTAAAGCTATTTACGTAATTAACCGTAAATTCGTTGGAACATTCACGGTTCTATTCCTACACATAGAGACGTATGTCTTAATTTGTCACAGGCAAATCTCTCCATTATGTGATTTTATTCTGCTTCCTTAGGTCATAGTACAGAAGACACAGATTTAAAAAGAAATCAATTTTTTTGTTTGTAGAAGTATACTCAAAAACCGATCTAAAAACTTATTTCACTGTTATATTAGCAATATTTGTATCTAAAATCGAAAAAATATGGGTTATTTTTACAAAATTTCCACAGACGAAGCCAGGGGCAGAAAGCTAATCTGTAATATAAATAAGGGTAATTAAAAAAACCGGTGAAGTTTGAATCTTTTCAACAAATCCAATCATCACCACTGAGATTGCTACGACCGCTACGCTTTTTCGTAGCAAGAAAAATAAAATGCTACGAAAATACTTTACTAATTTCTAGGACGCTGACTAATTCATTTACATTCTCTGTACACTTTGTCATTAGAGTTGATATTTTTTAACTAGATGTTACTGACGGCTTCAAACAAAAAATAGACATACTATGGGTCCATTTTCTTTAATTAAATAGCTACTTTTTTTTTCTTTCTTCACGGCTTCACGGGTTGATTTACAGCTCCCGACGGTTCCAGGGTACCCAGCGGAAAACCAAGTCTACCTCGTTTAGCCGATGGTATATGTGAGGCTATACCTAACGAGTGGCCAGTTCTGTTGAGGTATATTTAGATGGGAAAGCCTCTGTTGGTTTGTCGGATTATGTACATAAGTTTTTAATTAAAAACCCATTGGTACGTATTTAGTCTATTAATTGGTTCTAAACAAACACTTTTTTAATTACGACCTCATTGTGTCTCCATCGCTCCAAGGACAATTATTCTATTGATTCTAGATTATTTGTCTTTTTTATTTTAAGGGTCCTATACTGGGAATTTGTATGGAGATATTACTATTCCCAATTTCTCTGTAAATACTCCACCTGTGTCACTGTAATTTAGCATATAGTTACTTATTCAATATATCTAAGTGAAATAGTCGTTATTTTTTCAATTGGTTTTATTTAATAGGAAATATGGGTGGTAGAATAAAGGATTATTCTGCCCCTTCTGTCTCTTTCATAATCTATCACAAAACTCAAAATTTTTTTTAAAGCGCTCTTATACCATTATTCTTCAATTATATATATCGCTTTTTTTTGTAGCTTATTGAAAATTCAAAATATTTTTTTTTTATGATTTTTAAATTTGGCAAAAATAATAAAATAATTATTATTTTAAATTTTCAATAAGCTACCAAAAAATTCGACATATATAATTGAAGGGTAATGGTATAAGAGCGCTTTAAAAAAAATTTAGAGTTTTGTGATAGATTATGAAAGAGACAGAAGGGGCAAAGTTAAACTACCATATTTCTTATTCAATAAAACCCATTGAAAAAATAACAGCTATTTCGCTTAGATATATTCAATAAGTAACTATATGCTAAATTACAGTGACACAGGTGGATTATTTACAGAGAAATTTGGAATAGTTTATCCCAGAAAAATTCCCAATATAGGACCCTTAAACACTATCTTTAAATAAAAATAATGAGTTAACAATTTGAATAGCACTTATAATTCACAATTATTTTATGTGTTTTATTATATTATATATATATATATTTTTATTATATTATGTTATATTTGATTACTTTATATATACAATCTGAAAAAGGTATTAATGTTTCTTCTGTATCCTTGCATTTATTTAATTTTTTCATTTGCAACACATGGGCGAGCGCGGCTTGCATAATTTTACAATTATGTACAACTGTTTGCATAATGTAATGTTAAAGTTGTACAAACCATGCAGAACATTTTCTAGGGTTCCTTAGGCTCCCGAGTTAGATTAACAGTGGACAAGGATCCACAGTGGTCAACATTCCAGATCGTTTGTCGGCTTCCAATGTGAGAATATTTACGTCCAATTACCGGCGCGCCGACGTACGGTCCACCGAAACTGACATGTGGTGTGGCCTTCTTTGGTAACATATGGATCGAGCTTGAAAAAATGTATCAGTAGATGTCACTAATAATAATGAAATATGAAGCTGTATCAAGAAATAGAACACATGCAAACTTATGAAATATATTTTTTTCAAAGATTGCACTACACAAAATCTTGTATAACCTAATATACCGCGACTTCATACGTATTGTATTAGGAATACAACGTTTCACGTACCCTCTCAGGGGTTGATTCTCGAAAAATACTTTCTTAGTGCACCTCAGTAATTTAAGCTGTGTGTTGATTTTTCAGTCAATCAGCGACACGACAGTTTTATATATTTAGATATGTATCTCTATACAAAACATCCAAATCCGTTTTAACTCTACGGTATGATTAAATAACAAAGTTTCACATTAAATCCTTGGACGTGTATAGGTGATAAAGGAGATATACTGTGCATTATTTTAAGAGCAAAGTTATTGACACTTCGAACAGTCGTAAAGTGCAGAGTTTCGGTGTTCGGACAATGTTATTGGTCAGACATACTCTGTAGTAATACAGCTTAGGGTCATATTTAATGGACGTAAAGTTATATTTTGGACACTTTTAGCGCGTTAGGGCGTTGGACTTGAAACCGGGAGATCTCGGGTTCAATTTCTGTCTCAGTACTCGTCTATCTATCTATCTATCATCACGCCTTTTATCCCAAGAGGGGTAGGCAGAGACAATTATCGAATGTAATTTGCTACGGTCCTGACATACCTCTTTCGCTTCTTTTATATTCATCATACCTTTCATACACGCTCGGTGATTGTGTTTTTTAATACTACCATCGATTAATACATTTTTATATGTATGTTCAATAAAAGTATTTCCTTTCACTTCAGCCATATAAACCATTTTAGTCAATCTTTCATCCTTCATATTCTTTCAACGTGTCCAAATCAGCGTAAACTACTTTCCTCATTTTAGTCACATCATTTTAATTATAATGATTGTATTTTGGACCGTCTATTCTTGACACATTTTATAATTTATTTTTTACTTCTTTCTTTTTATTGCAGACCTATTTTAATTAATTTGTTTGTTAATTTTGCAGACATTTATTAGCCGACTGTGTATATAGTGTAAAATAAGTGGTTTTTTTTTAAATTTAAATAGACTTAATCAAAAGTGTATAAACTATTTTTGCGGTAGGTATTTCTATTTGACTATTTCAAGTGTGCATTGTGGCATCTACGAAATAAATATCTTTTGATTTTGATTGATTTTTGTAAACTGTATCTCGTTGTGAAATTGTGAATCTTCAAGGTAGGTACTTGTTGTTATATTGTCTTTTGCTCAGTTTATAAGATGTGTTTCATCTATATCTAACATCACGCCTTTCATCCCAAGAGGGGTAGGCCATTTTATATTCATCATACCTTTCATACATTTATATGACTGAAGTGAAAGAAAATGCTAGCAGAAGACGACTTAGGTGTACGTTTATTGAAAATGTTTTGATCGATGGAAATATTAAAAGTACACACAATCGCCGAAGTTTTTCAAATAAATTATTGTTTTTTTTTTTTTTTTTTTTTCTTTTTTCTTTCTTCACGGGTTGCCTTACAGCTCCCGAAACCGTGTTACGGTTCCAGGGTACCCAACGGAAGACCTAGTCTCCCCCGTTTAGCCGATGGTATTTGTGAGGCTGTACCTAACGAGTGGCTAGTTCTGTAAATTATTCCTTTATTCTAATCTTATTCGTAGATCTAAATATAATAAAACTGTTGTGTCGCTGACTGACTGACAATCACGCACAGCTTAAACCACTGAAGATATAAATATGAAAATTAGAAAGTATATTTCTTGGTGTACCTCAACGTTACATTCCTAATACAATGCGTTTGAAGTCGCAGGCAACTGCTAGTTTAAATATAATTCTAATATTATAAAGATGAAACTGATGTTTCTGAAAAAAAAACATCCCCGAAAATAACGGGACGGGGGAGGGGAACCTTTTGTCTTATTTCCACGCAGGCGGAGCCGCTAGTTATAATACAATCCTTTTATGCAAGTATCTACGGGTAGGACAGTAGCGTCTCAGTTTAATGTCCTAAAAGTAATGTCACAAAGCATTGACTTCCATTAACTGTAGTCTTTATGATCTGTGAACAAACTCTAATGTGCGACTGTGAATAAAAATATACACCGCTCTTTATAAAACTTTTAAGCGTTTATTTCACAAATTTTGTTTGGACCTCCTTTCGCCAACATCTTGTGACAGATGGTGAGTTTATCGCTGGTTAATCTAACGGCTGAGTGGAATTGACTTAAATTGGATGATAACTTTTTGTTCCTGAAAACGGAAAATACTTAAATTTCCGACTGTAAATGTATTTGAGATAATCGGCGCCTCGTCGGTGACACAGACATCAATCAAATGAAAACCAATTTTTCAAAATGGAATTAGGTAGGTACGTAGGTAGTACCTATATTTACCTAAACTATATGTAGAGAAGCGTACTTTCATATTTCTAGGTAAAAAATTATAAGGCTAAAGTCACTAATACTAATAAAAATACAAAAATCTTTTAAAACAAGTGTAGGTACCTACTTTAAAAAAGGCGGTCGGTGCAATACAAAATTAAGTAAACATCTAGGATAAAGATCACATTATCTAGGTATGTATGTTTTTTTATACCTACCTTATTAATGCATTGGGAGCTAAGTAGTTTTTAATTTGGCTCCAACCGTCTTCAAATTCCACGACGAAATATAAATTATTTTTGAAGTCGGTACACTTTTTTTAAAAGGTCAAATAATATCGTAATTGTAAGGCAACCAGTAAAGAAAAAGAAATGTAGGTATATGGACCCTATCTAATCCATCATGGAAGTTCGTGTGGTACAGTAAAATATAACAAAACAACATAATTTCCAAACATGACATTTATTCAACAAAACGACTACACATTGTTAAATTTTTTAATGAACATTACAACAATGTTAAGCTATGTTTGCACAAATACTATATTTTGGTGTTACTACATATTAATAAAACTACGTAATTTCACAGTTGGCGCTTACAATTTGAAAATACGAATAGAAATTTTAGGCATTTAGAGAAAATTTTACGGGCGATGGAGAATAACCAAACTTGTTATATAGTTCTACCAAGTTCTTATGGCACTTAGGCTTTTGATAAAAAATATATGGTTTTTTAGAAACACACTCAAGGAGCTAGCAGTTGATTAAAACTTGCTTTTTGTTTCGTGAAAAAACAGCACATAATTTAAATTGTTTTAAAGAAAAAACAATATCCGTACTAATATTATAAATGTGAAACGACAGTTTACTTTTTTAAATCCACTCCTTAGGGGGATAGGGGATGGAAGTTAGTATGGGCCCCACGGCAAAGCCCCCCAAATGCAACTGTCCGCCATTTTAATTCTGTCAAAAATATGGCAAAATGGCCGACTCGTTTTATTATATTATATAGTAAATAAACAAAAAAAGTAGTTTTTAAAGTTTCTTTTGAGGTTACATATTTGGTCATTACATAACATTTTTGGTCATTCTCCTATGCACATTGAACTTTTGATACCTCCTGCGAAACCATAAAAAAGTTGAGATTCTATAATTAAAATGAATTTAATATTATAATAAAATATATTGTCCATCAATTACAGCTATATATGCTAACACCTCAGAAAACAGATAATAAGACTAGGAATCTCATTAGTTCGTCGCAGCAATGTTTTAAACTTGCGACAAGAGTACATCAATGAACAACATTTAATTTTTTTAAACAATATGTGAAAAAATAAGAGTACGCTTAGGTGACTTCTTATTCCGGAATTCCTTGGAGATAAATTGTTACGTCACATTTCTAATACTAATGCGAAGTATATATAATTAGAAAAAATAGAAATAATAACGGTGTCGACTTGGTCAAACCTGGCCAGCATGACAAAAAATATTGTCCATTATCGCATAACATCATTCCTTAGTCTATTATCTGTTTTGAGAATAAGTATATTCTACTTTTAACGTCGTACTTTGGGACAGTACTAAATAAAAAGTGACAATACAACCACCATAATAGTCAGCTACACAAAAATGACTAGACTTAGATACAAATTGTCGAATACACTAAACTTGTACTTTTGTCCATATTTGTACCTAATTTATACTGACATACACAATACTTGTTTTATATATTACTAACATTACATAACTTTACTGGAGACTCTACGGCAGCCTACTTTTCTGTCTAAATATTAAGACTGTACATATTTCATAGAACAATTTTGTACCTGAATATTGTATGTTTTCAGATGCCCATAGGTTTGTTTCACAATCTATTGATAGATTTCCAGTTAGGCTAAGTGCAACGAAACTGTCAAATAAACCTCATGAGTTATCAGCGTTATAATATCGTTTACTTGTAGTTATTTTACCTGAGGGATAACAATTTTGAGCACTTTAAGTGCGTTTTTCCACTACCGACGATTTCAGCAACGATACTGCAACTATTACATAGTTTTCTGTCACGATTTAGCGGCAGCGACGATATAGCCAAATACGGTTTGAAAACGGTGTCGTGGAGTGCGGTATCGTGTCGTGTCGTGCTTAGTGGAAAAAACAGCCTTAGACTGAACGTCTTGGTTGATAGATGGCACATAGTGTTTACGCGTATTTTAATGAATTTTTTTTTTGTTTCCATTGCGCAGACAATTTATAATTGTATGTAATACACAATATTGTATACCTATCACATTATAAATCGTCTGCGCTATCCCTAACTAGACGTTGTGTCAATCTTCAATGATATCTGTGACAGTTTAACATCTGACATGTTCACATAGTTCTACTACCTATATCCATCACAACAATTACACATATTAATAATAATAAACACGTACATATATTTAACTAGGTTACTTTGTGCGTTTTATGCTATTATTAAGGACTTAAGTTACCCCCCTGACTGATACCACCAAATACAATCTTACTAATATTTATTGCTGTTTCACTAAATATTAATATTTAATCATCTTATTTTACCCTGAAGCTAAATTAGAACCATATACTCTTTGATTGTGAGAATGTAAATATTTTATAATATTGAAGTAATTATGTATTCAGTAGGATTTATACACCCACACCTTTTAATCACTTAGATTCCAAAATACCATGGGACTAAACAAATATGGCGCTATATTTGTAAAACATTCCACATTATCGCACTAATATTGCAAAATATATTTATATTTATTTGTTGGTATTTTAAGGACGTATGCAAAGCATACATTTGTATAATTTGGATCAGCCCACGGCATTTCAGAAAAAATAGACCGTACAACTGGTAGGTATATTACATAAAAATAAGCCATAATTATGAACAAAAGTATTTAAGGAACAACTTTAAAAACTGTACCTTGCGAGGACCAAACAAAATACACATCTTTCTTAATCTAAATATTCAAATACAAGAAATGATTTAATATATAGAATCTACAATTATTGCTTCTCTATATTCCTCGTCACGGAAGACGTCTACAGGGACCTACTATTTTTATATATTTTGTTATTTTATTATATTTTATTTTATTTTACGTAATACTAAAAATAACAGTATTAAAAGAATTATAAGACAATTGTGAAAGTTCTATGGTAAATAATACAAAGCATACAATTAACAATATAATGTAGGGGTACACAAACCATTCTTTGGTGAATAATTATAGAATATTTAAAAAAATAATTGAAAAAAATCTGGCAAAAATCTAAAATGTTACAAATAAACATTTGTACTAATTTTAGAACAATCTATAGCGAATCTATTATATTAAACATTTCCCAGTACCTACATAATTTCAACAAAATACATTATATTAATATATCAACACAATTAAATATTACTCTTAAGTTATTTGA
Organism: Nemapogon koenigi; assembly: GCA_963924495.1. NCBI lineage: Eukaryota > Metazoa > Arthropoda > Insecta > Lepidoptera > Tineidae > Nemapogon > Nemapogon koenigi. Next base: position 9,130,369 of record OZ004646.1, read on the forward strand.
CTACAATATTAATATATCCTTATAAAATATACATCAAAATATATTTAACAAATAATTATGTTTAAAAACAAACAACATATAAACAAATCACATACATGTAAGTGTATAAGTAACAATAACTATATGCGGGTCACAGTTTCACGATCTATTATAATTACTTTCTACAATTAATTATACAATTTATATACAGAGTTTTTTATTTACTTTTTAAATTTTAACTGGGGACTCTATGGCAGCCTACTTTTCAACAAAACATACTTCCTTTGTGCATTTCAGCTCGGTTTGTCTGAAATTAAAGTTGCCATACTGATCCAATTTCATGTAAGAATCAAATAATTCATTGTATTGAAGGAAACAACCAGAGAAAAATAGAATTTTGTTTTTTTTTAAGAAATGTACTTACATGACCAGAAAGCCATAGAGTCCCCAGTTAAAATAAAGACTCTGTATAGCTTACATGACATTGGAAGCAGATACTTGTAAAATACGAATATAGGAAATAATTGTCAAAAAACTTTATATCAACTGGATCTCTAAGATTAATAGAAAGCAAATAAGATGATTAAAATCCTAATCAATAAAATTGTTCATGTTTTATAAAATAAAATAATATTGTCATTACATTTGTTTTTTTGTTATTAAAACATTGGTCCACTCGAGAAGACATTTTTAGAACAGATGCGAGTTACAAGGAAACAAATTCTACTAAGAATTACTATCAGAAATGTATGAAAGTATGCTACCTACACAACTTGATGCAGAAACACGAGATCCATTAATAAATGCAGCTTTAACCCTTATGTGAGTGATAAAAAAATAACTTCATCAACCTTACCTTCATACATTTTATACGTTATTATATTTCTTTGATTGACGAGGGCAGATCGGAAGTTTCTGATGTTGAGTCAGAAGCTGAAATCGAAAATGAGAGAGACTATTACATACGATTCACAATAGTTTTAAAGTTTATCTGAAAATGTTCTTATTGCAAAAGATGGAACTCAGTGGCAGCTTGATCCACTTCCAAAACTAGTCGTCGAAACATTATTCGTCATTGGATCGGAGCTGCATCTTTCAGTAAACTGTACAATCCAATGGAATTATTCAAAAATATCTTGTCTAATGAAATGTGCGACATAATTTTGCGGGAACTAATCGAAAAGGGACTAAGATTACTGAAGCATACAATAATAAACTGATGGAAAATTACCCTGATATTAGCAAGTAACCGAAAGAAAAAACATTCAAATCATTCACAGAACAAGAATTGGATGCTTAGGCATTCTAATTTGTAGTGGAGTACATAGATCTAATGAACATTTGACAGAACTGTGGAAACCTGACCACTTGCCATTATTTCGAGCCGCAATGTTGATAATGATGTTACGCGTCCTCAACGTTTGTCAGCTGATAAAGCAGCCGCTAGGATACGAGATATTTGGACTATGTTCATTTCAAATTTGAATAAAAATTATAAGCCACGTGAATGTATTACCGTTGATGAACAGTTATATGGGTACCATGAGCGGGCTCGCTTTACTCAGTAGGTACATGCCATCGAAACCTGAAAAATATGGCATAAAAATATTCTGGGCTTGTGATGCAAATAATTTCTACCCCCTAAATGGACAAATACATACTGGAAAATCAAGTGATGGCAATCGTCAAACAAATGTCGGAGAATTCACTGCTCTCGTATCTAAATATAAAAATTCTGGACTGAATGTAACAACAGATAATTTCTTTTCATCTCTTCAGCGGGCTCTTTTTTCTTGAATACGTGGAACATGGACACTTGTTGGAACGGTGAGAAAAAATAAACGGTTTCTTCCTACAAACATGCAAGTCTAAATATAACATTTTGATAAATATTTATTATTTAATTTATTTTTAGTATTTCGAGTACGAAATTAGAAATATTCTTTGCAATGTCACACAAATTACAAAGAGGTACCCGGGTACCTTGTCACTCTATTATGGGTGTAAAAAATGTTTTAGCTTCCTCAACATAGTGTGAATGGGTTGAAGGGGTCAAAGCATAAAAAAAAATATGGTTTACAAAAAGTCAAGAGCTCTCTCACGAAGCCACAGCTATCTATAATGCGTAAAATATACTTTTTTTTTAAATTGCAAATGTAAAAGGTACCCGGGTACCTCGTCACTCACATAAGGGTTAAAAACAACAATCTTAGACAAAATTATTACACTAGTCATAGTAAAACGAGAAAAGTATGATAACATTATACTAGGCTCATTGATTTTTTTATAATATACAAATTATAGACCGATTTTGATGCAGTTTTCTGTATCTTTATATACAAGGGCAAGCTACGGCCGTCCATCGATTTTGTTCCGGCCCGAGAAGCAATTAAAAATCGTGTCGTGTTTAACAATACAAATACGACTTCCCAAAGGTTGCCCATGCCAAAATTTAATTGCATGCATTTATGATTGTTTAAGATTGCTTTTCAAGCCCGTGAATATACATCATGTGATCCTTTTTAAAGGTTCAATTATTGCGTCGGGGGTTTTTTAATTTTTTTTTTTTACACTCGCACATGCTGTACCCTATATAGATTTTTATTGGTCTTACTGGTCAACAGTTAGGTTAGCTTACTGTATACTGAGCAAGTATGAATCATCTACTATTCTCTTTTTATTATACAATGAAGGATTGTACACACTCTGATTTAAAATAAGTTGTTATAAGAATATTTATATTTTTGTCATAAATATTTCTCAATGTAACAAATTAAAGAAATTAAGAATTATTCGGAACAGATCATATAGCTGTGCAAGTGTGTATGTTTGTTGCTCAACCGTCTTCAACCAATTTGCATAAAATTAATACTACATCCGGTACAAAAAATTGGGACGAGTGAAAGACGCAATAAATTAGTTACAAGATTTAGATAGACAACAGAAAAAAAGGGTTCACTAATGGGTTTCTTCAACTTATTGTAAAGCAGATGCGTGCAAGTGGCAAGTACAATCTTAAAAAAACGTATGTACCCAACATGGCACTTGTATAAAGGGACAAAAAATTATATCAGTCTGATAATGTTTACAAGCTATAGTTAAAAATATAGCTCTGTAATGAGGTAGGAATTATTTGGACAAACTTAGTAGTAAACGTGCCCTAAATGACGTGGCACGTGATCTGGCACGTAATTTGCCACTCAATATTATATAGAAATGTATGAAGCAGCGTACAATATGCGTGCCAACATGTACCAATAAATTTGTAGCAACCAAAGAGGTTAAATAAAGTGCATTTTTTAGACTTGTCTTATAACTTTGCATGTCTGTTCATGAACAGTTTAAAAATATATTTATTAGTTCTGAAAATGTAAAATATATTAAATTTTTTAATATTTTTAGAATTTTAATAACAATTTATGTAGAAAAGACATGCAAAGTTTGTTTACCAAATACAACAGAAGCGTTTTATATTGAAAAACTCTTTTCTACAATCCGTAGAAAGTTAAATAACGTCATTTGCTGAACAGATTTTAAGATCGATAGTTCATGTGAAGTGAGAGTGTTGTCCTGAATATATTTGCGGAGGGCATTTCTTTTAAAAACAACATTAAAGTTAAAATTTCAGTTTAAGACGTGATAAATTCATATGGAAAAACCGCCTTAAATAAAATGTTGTTTTTACAATATAGAAAACAGTTTCATACATCATATACTTATGTAATAAAAGTCAACTAGGACTCGAAAAAAATTTTTTTTTTCTTATACTAGGTATATATAAAAAATGTTCTAAAAAGTGGGGTTCTAAATCAGAATTCACCGAAAATAGCTTCTCTATTACATTAAATGTACAATTATATAGTAGTAAGATAAATTATAAACTAGTCCTGTATAAGCCTCATAGTATTTTAATTCAAAAACAATTTAAAAAAAAAAGTGAAGCCCAAATCGGAAACCTTTCGTCTCTTTTTTATAAAGAGTGGTTATACAAATGCCTTAAATAACAAATGCAGTTGTACAATGATTTAGTTTTAATATATTGTGTCTCCCTCTAACAAATGTGTCATTCAATACGATAGAGGGAGACGAAACATTATAACTACGTTTATTAGCTGTTTGTATGATCGAGGCTATTGTCTATATTAAGCCTCCTTTTTTTTAACAATTATGTGTATAAAATCTCACAATAAACAATATAGAATATAGGAATTAATAAATTATTGTAATAAAGATTGGCCCGTCATTAGAAGTATTATACCAGCAGCTAAAAATTGACGTCGTATCGCCATTGGTTGCCATCAATTAATTTAATTTTGCAAGGCTCCCATAGAAAAATGCTCAAATCATGACGATATGACGAGACTGTTCTTAAGCACCCTTTACATTACGCAATTTCTCGCATCCAATCTAAAAATCATGCGAGCAATTGCATAATGTAAACACAGAACGTGCTTTTTCAGGCAGCTTGCGATAAATTGCATAGTGTAGGGCCCTTTAGCTGCATGACACTACACTAACCTTGCTTGATCAACAGGGTATAGAAAGAATTTGCTTTCACAATGTCCCGTTTGGATCAAAAATTCGATAACTTTGCATGTTTTAGTTACACAATCGAATCAAAAACTACCCTCGGCCTGACAGTCCGTATGTAGTCATTTTTTTTTCGACTTGTCTTATTTGGTAAACAAACTTCAAAATATATGATTATTGATGTAAAATAGGTTAAGATTTTTTTTCTTCACGGGTTGCCTTACAGTTATACGGTTCCAGGCTACCCAGCGGAAGACCAAGTCTCCCTCGTTTAGCCGATGGTATTTGTGAGGCTATACCTAACGATACCTCAACGAGTTCTGTTGAGGTATATTTAGATGGAAAAGCCTCAAAGTGTTGGTTTGTCGGATTAGTACATAAGTTTTTAATTAAAAAACCCATTGGTATCCGGGATCGAACCCGTGGTCTGCCTCGTTAATACCAGACGTCTTAACCACTCGGCCACCGATGCACATTTAAAAAAACATGCAAAGTTTGTTTACCAAATAAGACAAGACTAGAAAACGGAACTTTATTACTTAATATGGCCTCGTAGGTATATAATTGGCAACGTATTTTCGCTTGTAGAGAACGGCAGTTAAGAGATGCTAGCACGAGTTTTATTTCGTCGTCATATTGTCATTGCTATCGAGCAAAGTTTAATGGTACTTTGACAGAATAGATAACTGTAAAAAGTGGAAATCTGAATGGATGGGACTTTTTGTTGAATTTCTAATTGCTTGAAAACTTATAATTAAAAATATTTGTTAATTAAAAGTAAATAAATATTAAAATTAATAACAATTTTCCAGAAAAAATACTGGACCGATTTAAAAAATATTTATCAATGTAAAAAAAGCATTAACAGCAAAACTCAATAAAAAAAGTTCCACGAAAGTTATAGCCAGGTTCCGAGGTCAAAATTAAGGTTGCCATGGAAAAATGCTCAATTCAAGAAACTCGTACTAGCAACTCAAGAGTTCACAAGTGTATAGTTAATATTTACGGTGACGTATGTCTGCGCCGACGTCGAAACACGAGCGCGAATATGCTGCGGAGTCGCCGCCAACGACGTCTACCGCCGCCGGTCGACACGCTCGTAGCCATCAGTGACGACTGAAAACGAGAAATGGTAAATAAGTATAGTGCTCTTTATCGCATGCTGCCCGAAAAACTACGGTACGGTAGTAGGGTGTGATCTGTGTTTACATTATGAAATCATATAATAATATGCTTATAGAATAAAAAACTTAGTAAAAGCGATATCGTTTCGCGACTATTCGATCGCTTTGGAGACGTTATACGTCAAAAAACCTATCAAACAAAGCAATCAAAACTATATAGTTTATCATATGATCACCTCATTCTACGTCATGTCATAGCGACCAACGCATGATGACATGATGGGGAATCCAGTTTATTCCCGTCCGCGCTGTGATAGTTGTGATTAGTCAGTGATTAATAGGGCATATCACGGTCGGCGGGAACATCTTAGCTACCGTTTAATCGGCATATACTGTGACCTCTATACTTGACATTGGCGGAATCATCAAAACCCTGATGGATCCATAATACAAAAAATAGAATAAAGGATTCCACATCCGGTCATGGCGGCGAACGCTCGCGTTTTCGTCACGGCGTGATGTGGAATCCGGTTTAATCCCGTTCGTGCTGTAATGGTTGTGATTAGTCAACGACTAATGGGACATATCGCGGTCGACGGGATTATCTTAAATACCGATTAATCGGCTATAAACACTATAAAGGCTATAATACTTGATATTGGCAAATCACTGATGAACATTGGTGGAGCCATAATAATAGAAGAAGAAGATAGAATAGAATATATGATCACCTGTCTCTGTCGCTCTAGTCGTCGTATCTCCCGTACGAGCGCGTGGAAGGCGTCGTCGACGAAATGTCGCAGAGCAGCCGACGTCTCGAAGAACGGACATCCGAACTGGAGCGCTAGGATTCTGCCGTCCTCTGTGCTCACCTGACAAAAATTGTAATAACATATTTAAGTAAAAAAAAATTATTGAACTAATAATTGTGAAGAATATAGATTGAAATTGTTTCTACCAAATTATTTTTTTAACCACGACTTGGCCAATTTTGCTTAGCATGACAATAAAAAAGACAATCTGCAAAATAGAAAAATTAAACCCTTTTTTTTCACGGGTTGCCTTACAGCTCCCGAAACCGTGTTACGGTTCCAGGGTACCCAGCGGAAGACAAAGTCTCCCTCGTTTAGCCGATGGTATTTGTAAGGCTATTATTTAAGGCAGGGTGCAAACACGATATCTACTAAAAGTGGCATTTTTGAACCCTTACTTTGAAGTGTCAGGAATCAATATCAATCTCAAAAAAATATAGTGGATAGCAAATAATACTACATAAAACTTTAACCGCATAGATTTTTCATTAGTGTTTTGATCTATTGAAAAAAAATTATGCAAAATACCTCTATAAAAAAACTTTTGTGCGTAAATTCACAATATTTTGCGCGACAACTATATACTTTTTTTTAAGAATAAAATAGCTTGAATAATCTATTAAAACTTTAACCGATTACTTTCACTGTTTAATTGTTTTTCTTTAACAAATTTTATGAAAAAGCTACAAAATAAGTGAAATTTCAAGTGTAGCTGCATGACCACGTAAAATATGCCAAGCAATATTCAACCTTATATCGTCCTACATAAGCATCCGCCCACCGGAGTGCAAATAGTATTTTTATCAAGGTTGATCCCTGCCTTAAGATTATTTAATCTCCGAGCAGTTTTTTTTAATTTTGGCACTCTTCCAAAAATTAAATAATAATAAAGTTGTGGCGGCACATCGACAGATGTCGCTACTATCTCAATAATGAAACCTGTATCGCGTTAATGAAACAATTTAATAGATTGGCATATATACAACTTTCCAGAGACGCGGGTTGGGGAGTATTCCCTTTTACTCTCAGTCGTTGGATTGTTGTATGTAGCCATTTCTATAAAGTCATCATATCATACCTGTCTAAGTCTCGGCGCCAAGTCAAGTTTGTTCCCAACAAGCACTATAGGCAGCCTCTCTGCCGGACGCGCCGCGACCAACAGTCGGCGGTACTCGGCTGCCGCGCGGAACGACCGTCTGTCTGTAACCGAGTAGCAGAGCACAAACCCCTCCCCGCACCGCATGTACTGCTCACGCATCGCTGTGAACTCCACCTGGAAGGAGATTATATACCTATTGAATGCACACAAAATACATCTTTACAGCCTTTATACATTGCAGTATGGCCAGGGACATCAGTAATAGTGTTCAGTTTTTGCCAGTTGTTCATATTAAACAGAAAAAGTGGCAAGCACTTAATGGACCTTGTTTAACAGATGTAAGTATGTGTTATTTTTAGAAGTGACGACAGCTTCATGTACCCTTTCAGCATAAGAAGTTGATTAAAACTCCATAATATATTATATTCTTGAAAGAAAATTGGTGCTTAGCATTTGAGTGAAATTTGAATATTTATTAAATTAAATATTTATGTATCTTATGTGGGACATAATGGGTTCAAATAGGTTTCACATAAACTTACCTGCCCAGCTGTATCCAAAATATCAAGAAGAGCTGGCTCCCCATCAATGACAGCTTGCTGTTGATAAGAGTCCTCTGAAATTTAATAATTTGTAAAATTATTACAATAAAGCCTTTTTATTGTCAACCTGATGTACCTTACCTACATGTACTCTTGTTTCATGTAACAGTTTGTCACTATTAAGACCAGAGGGCTGACCAATACTTCGCCCAGCGAATTAGCATTGCCATCCAGCGTGGCAATGCAGCCAGCGTTCTAGGCACACTACTCGCTGACAGCGATTTGGGACAATTTTTTTATCTTTAATTTAGGTTTAGATTAGATTTAAGGTTTTTTTTTATATTGTTGTTAAAAATTTCATATTTTGAAGTCTTTGTGCCTATTAAGTTTAGCACATTGACAAATTTTAAAACAAGTAAATTTTTGTACTGCTCATCAAATATCAAAAGTATGCAGAAAGAGAACAGTCCACAAAGTGACCAACTACATAACATAACATAACTTTTATAGAATTTTGTTTTCAACTACTATTTTAAAAACAGAAATTTCTTCTAAAGTTTGCTTATCATTTTCTAAGCATTCTTAACTTTCAAAATTCTCACTTTGATGTGGGCTGGTGAGGCCAAACAAAATAAAAAAATGTAGACTGGTCTGGTAGGTACCTCAAATTGATTTGGCATGTACTATATTTGCATGGCACCAACTAGAAGAGGCCTAGGTCTTGGGACAACCTGACAAAAATGTTGCTGATGTTGGTGTTTAAAATATAACTATAAGCTATGTAAACTTAGTCAGTGAATAACGGCTATTTTTATTTATTATATCTACATGGCATGCAATATATGAAACACTAGAATGCCTGTTTAGTTTCCATCAAGGAATATACTACTCTCAACCAAGACTATCCATCTTAAGGGTTCAAAATTACATGTTATTGTAGATACGCAGTACACACCTATAGTGGGGTCGTGGTAGTCCAGGAAGCTGTGACTGACGAACTGCAGAGTGACTGCAGACTTGCCCACCCCGCCATCTCCAAGAACCACAATCTTGTAGACGCGCAGGCCGCGCGACGTGCCTGCAGCCTCGCCTGCCATAACGCCCCATGCCTCATCCTCCGCCCCGAATTATTCCTCTGTATTCACAGCAGGTAAAACACCCATATTGTATCATAGGTGTTATCACGATCATGGTAAAAGTAGTACCAGAATATCCAAGTTTCACAAAAAGTTCTTATGTCTTATATTAAGTTGTACTTTCTTATTTAGGAAAAGTGTTTATAAATTATTTACAAATCACAATAAAGCAACAAATTGATAAATAAAATAAATATGCAGTTTCAATGAAATTTCATTATATTTGAAAAGTTGGTAGCACTGTACCAACCAAGGAATATAAGTACTGTACACAGAGCAATTAAAAGGGGATCTTCTGTAGATCACCAAACTTGGCCCCCGAGAAAGTTCATTTTTTTATTTTTGAATTTTTATTGTTGCATATCGTTAGTTCATGGTGTGTACTTAATTGTTCGCTATGAATAATCGTTAGTTCGTTAGTTGTTTATTTAAAAAAAAATTAAAAAATACTCTTTGGTTAGCCCCCTCAATCAAAATTATTAATATTTTCTCTCACTATCAGTCTATAAATACATACCTATTGACGTTTGTTCTTCAATAAATTACCGTTTGTTCCAACATATAATTGCTTTTTTATTGTTTAAATTACAATTTTTAATTACGTGAATATTTATTTCGAAAATGTTGCATTGCGCATGTGCCATCTTTTCTTTTTGATCGCTCTCATAGAAACTTATCAGTCTCGTAATAGTCGTAATCAAAGTTTTGGTCGTAATGGCTTTACTTGCTCTGTGGTAATGGCGTGAGAAGATGTGGAATTTTGAGAAGTGCCTACTTTAAGTCTATCTATTGAAAATGCGATAAACTATTTTTTGACGTAGTTGATTGGTTAAGGGTAAATTTAATTGGTATAATTAGTAATAATTTCACTAAAATGTGACAAGTAATTTTTAATTAAAAAATTTGTTTACAAGTCCACATCTTCTCACGCCATTACGGGACTGTTAGTTTAAAGTCTCGGTAGAGAGTAGTATATTCCTTGCTATACACTAGACCAAGGAATATACTACTCTCTACAGTACTATACTGTATATCATTGACTATACTATACTCAGTCTACTCTTTGGTAGGTACTCTTTGTTTCTATGAGAGCGATCGAAAAGAAAAGATGGCGCATGCGCAATGCAACATTTTCGAAATAAATATTCACGTAATTAAAAATTGTAATTTAAACAATAAAAAGGCAATTAAATGTTCGAACAAACGTAATTTATTGAAGAACAAACGTCAATATTTATAGACTGATAATGAGAGAAAATATTAATAATTTTGATTGAGGTGGCTAACCAAACAGTATTTTTTTAATTATTTTTTTTAAATAAACAACTAACGAACAAACGATTATTCATACCGAACAATTAAGTACAAACCATGAACTAACGATATGCAATAATAAAAATTCAAAAACAAAAGAAAATATTTTTCGCGGGGGCCAAGTTTGGTGATCTACCCACAGGCAAGTAAAAGGTGTGACCACAGAGTAAGTAAAAGAACCTCGGGGTAATATAAGCCGCAAGAATCAAGAAACAGCGTTGTGCTGGTACAAGTATGTACACAACATTACAGTGGAAACACTGGCCATAGATAATACTATACACTGGCAAGTGATTATATTCTCTTTGGCTTGTGGCTCTTGTTTGTTGTTATTGATTGATTGATTGTTGTTTTTCTTTATCTCTAATTCCAAAAAATAGAAATTCTTATTAGATCATTATTTAATTCTTAACAACAAAACTAAAACAATTTATTAAGACCATAGAAATACTTATAACCCTCTTTTTGTTTATAATCAGTAAAAATATCATAACAAAAATGGCACACACTCAATTTGTGGATGAGTTAGTGCGTGAATATTTACTTTATAGGGGATTTACATCCACTGTAAAGGCGTTTGATGCTGATTTAAAATCAGATAAAGACAAGGGCTTTAGGGTGGATAAAATAGTTGAACAAATATTACATTTTATTAGTGTATCAGATCTAACTGGATTTAAGGAATATTGGTCACACCTCGACAGCATAGTTTTCTCTAAATTAGAAATACATTTTCAACCAGGTAATGTCAGTAGGTATATTAACTCAATGAGGTATTATATAAAAAAGATACAATTGTGTACTAACTTTGACTAACAAGAGAGATTGTCACATTAAATTATTTTTTGTTTGCTCTTTTTAAACAATGTTTAGATACTAGTTATACAGTAATATGAAAGTAGTTAAGATGGCCCCACAACCACATACTATCCTGGAGGGTTGTTACTTGGTTGACATGTTATAATTAAATGGTTTGTACATTTTGTTCTAGCGGTAAGAAAAATGGAATATAGTCTATACAAGTTATATTTGGTGACTGCTGCCCAAGGTGCAGGTGGAGTCCGTAATGAGCGTGTTACTGAATTTTTGGCTAAAATGCAACCAGAATTACAAGGACAAAATGAATGGAGAGATTGGTTTAGTAAGTTTCCTTTTTAACTTCTTTGTCCCATCATAATCCTAACTAATATTATAAATGTGAAAGTGTGTTTGTTTGTTTGACTTTTTTTCACATCAAAACAGAACAACGGATTGATGTGATTTTTTTTCAGGGATAGTTGGAGGGCTGAAGAGTGACATAGGCTATTTTTTTATCCTGAAACCCTTTAGGATAATTCTTTGATCACATTTCAAATATTTTCCACTGGTGAAGCCAGGGCAGAAAGCTAGTAATCAATAATAATTCTTGCAATAGCATGGTAGCCTTTGGTTTCTGAAGCACAGGGTATCCTAGTTTAGAGCCAGAGCAAAATGTGTTTTTAAATGATATAAAACTTTTTTTTTCAGTGTTTCCTTACATACAAAAACCAGAAGAGAATCCCACATTCAGTATTTACTTCACAAGGACTTGGCAGGACACTGTGCTGGTGTCGCTGCATAACTTACTCGCAACAGTATTCCAGTGTATGCCACAACCAACTCTGTCCAGCTACGAGGGAGACACAGCTCTCACGAAGAGATTACAAGATGAATTAGCTGCAATTAAGGGAAAGGTAACTTACTGTTCTAGGTCTTCTTAGCAATCATTTGACAAGTTTTGACAATTCTATAAAATATTATAAAGCTGAAGAGTTTGTATGATTTTGAGTTTGAATGTGGATTCCACGTCACGCCTTTGTGAATAACGCACGCGCCCGCCAAGACGTGATGGGCAATCCAGTTTAATCCTGTCCGTGGGGTGGTGGTTGTGATTAGTCGACAACTAATAAGAGATATTAGATATTATTTTAAATACCAGTTAATGGGCTATAAACAGTAATAAACACAAAAAATACTTGACATTGGCAAATCACCAATGAACATTGGTGGAGCCATAATAAAAGAAGAAGAAGAGTTTGAATGTGCTAATCTCAAGCACTACCAGTCTGATTAGATTTTTTTTTACATTAAATAGCCTGTTGAGGAAGGTTACCTAACCTATATTATGTAATATGAAAATGGATGTATATCTGACTCCAAGAGGGGTGATTGACTAATGGGATAATCCCTCAGGTAGAGTGAGACAAAAGTAAAATCCACCAATGGAATTAACTGTTTTGATTTTTGTCTCACTCTCGGACGGTTTAGCCATTGGCATCATAGTATAATGGATCACCTTCTTTTGAAATGAACTTCTTTTTTTCTTCATCAAAATAGAGGTGAGTCTTTAAAAAATATTAATAAGCCAAGGTTTCCTCATTATTCTATTTGTCAATGTCAGTATTTTTCAAATATGTGACTAAAAATTGATTGTACTTACCAGATAATCTCAAATTGTCGATTCTTGGTATCTAGAACCAACGAACCTATCTCCCAATAGATGGCGTTAATTTTTATCTTTTACATGAAACTTTGAATGAATCACCGTTATAAATCGTCTTGGCTTGGTAATATTTCATTTGAATTTATTTATTAGATTTCGTTTAAAAAATATAAAAAAACAATAATGCTCCATCTATTGGGAGTTGGGTACGAGAGGTTCGCCCTTAAATATAATTCCTTGGTATCCATTTTAAAAAGCAACAACAAAGTCAAAAATTGTATTTTTCAGACACAGCCAGAGAAGACATCACCAATAGGTCATCAATCACGTCTAGCTCAGTACTCGGAGCGTCTCAGTGGACCTTTGCCTTTGGTGGATGATTTCTGTGCAGTACCATTGGAAAACTTGGAGAACAGTGCAAGAGAAGCTAAGGGACTCCGAAGTATACTGAGACAAATGGGAGGCAGTCCAGTTATGGGTAGAAAATCTGGGAGATCTCTTAGTCAGAACTAGCATTTGGTATGAGGATTGCGGATACCATCAGGCGTGCCCCTATGTGAGATGCGTGCGCTGTGGCTACCTAGGCCATACATATCAGCATGACAACAAATCACAAAGAGCCAGGCGTTGGCCATGCCACAACTTGTTATCATTAAAACGCTATGTCCAATATATGCTACTTCTGCACAAGATATGTCCCATGATGTAACTTTCTTTTTGCTTCTCATTATTGCATTTCTATTTTTAACTATTTACTTGCAATACTAACATCTTTGGAAAGCTATGAATATTTTGGGATACTCACTATGAATTTGTTAGATTCATTATTTTCTTGATGATTAAATTACATATTTGCATTATCCTATGGGAAGTAGATAGATAGGTGTGAATGTATTTGGCATAACTAGTTTGTTGTTTAGGGCATTGTTGCTAATATAAAAGTTTAAGTTATTAATAAATAATGTAAAATATGTGGTTGACACAAAATTAATATAATATATAATGTAACTACCTACATATAAAATTTAAGAACAACAAAGTATATAAAATATAAAAGTAGTTAAGAAAAAAAAACAAAAGAAAGTGGTTGTAAGCACTTGCCAGCGAGCCCCCCTCAACAAATTCTTTAAAACTTTACTCCCATCAGTGACTGTCAGTATAAAAAATAAATGAATTAAAAAAAACAAGCTTGCTGAGAGTTGCTGAGTGAAACCGAGCTCAAATGGTTTGTCTTCCTGTAGAGAACCCCGAGGTACAGCTGTTTTCTGTCAAAATCGCCCTTGCAAAATTGCGTCATGTTCGCGGAAAGTACGTCATCATGTGCGCTCCTGCTGATACGTCTGAAACCGGGTTAAATTATTTTCGCATATTTGAAGGGTCAAAACTCAGGTATATTTATCACCACACATAGGTTATAGGTCAGTGCATACCACAATAATATTTAATTTCATTCAAAATAAATGCTAATGAAATTTTGGTGTACCTAGATTAAATTGTCAGGTTTTGAGCTTGCAGCAATAGTATCTATAGCTTGCAGTAACAATATTTATTTTTTTTACTTTTTCGGTACTAATAGAAAGCCTGGTAAGAGTTTCTGCCAGTCAGCGAGAAGTTTGCGGATTTTCGCCTGTGCAAATTTCGAAGAATCATCTAAAGGAAGTGAGGTCATCACGAATTTTTTTTCTCGTATTCCGAGCCACTGAATCTACCATTCTGCCAAGTTTCAACTTCATATTCGATAATTTTTTTTTAAAGAAAGTCGCTGCAGGGAGTAAATTGACAGAAAGTATCTTAAAATAACTAATAATACACAACTTTTTCCTACAACCGAGCTACAATCAGCTAGTAGGAGAGTTTTTTTTTCTAAAGCGCCTCAGCGGCGTACCGACAAGCGCTGGACCCCTACCCCCCCACTACAAGAATTTGTAGAGGGGGGCTCAGACTAGGTACACATAAAAGAGGTTTTCTGCTGGCAAGTGCTTACAACCACTTTCTGTCGCCATCTCTATACCTATAACGCGACGGTATACATACATACATACCGGAGTAGGCGGCCATTTCACTTTGATCGTGCAAAGGATCATTTTCCACTATTTATTCCATATTTGATGTGATGTGAAGCAGAGCCTAGCATAGTTGACCATAGTTGAAAATTTCGTGGGCTGGCGCTCTACTAGATTGGTAATGTCGCGATTAGAATGATACCAAAAAAATAATACATTATTGTGCGTGACAAATGTGTACTTCTGTGGATTTTTCATCTTAGATGATTTACATCCAGGCACTGCACCATGCACTGCATTAACAATAAATTAATCACGTGCGAAATTACGACTAGGCTAGGCTGTTACAGTACCTACTCAAAAAACGGTCTCGTCTATCTATCTCTCTACATACATATCTATGCGCTTTCTCTTTCGTATTGTCAATCTAGTAAGCCGAGCGACTATACTAAATCTATTGTGTGCGCTGACCCTAATGCACTGTGGTAATTGCTGTTTTTTATACATATTGTACAGTTACTTAGTATTTTTAGAAATATGTAGTTAGTAGGTAGGTAATTTTTTTAGAACTTATTTTTTTATTATGAATTACTTATAGAATACTTAGATCAAAAAATAAAATAATTATCACATAAATAATGTCACATGTTTCTGAGACTCCAATTAGTTCTACCGCTCATCGTAATGTCGCCAAGTGATACATAGTTCCCGACTTCCCGTTCGGATGATAAGCAAGCATCCAGTGTATAACAAAGGACGTGTAAAGTGAGGTGTCACAAATACCATCGGCTAAATGAGGGATATGTACCTACTTGATCTTCCGCGAAAATATCGAGATGTCGCTTTTGTTAATTTCTTTGTATATTTGTCACCCATGCTAGCTAGCTAGCACCAAGACCTATCCTCGTAAGGAATAACTTTTAGTCGAGAAACGACCCGTTGGTGGAAGAAGACCTTGGACTACAGCCCACTATTCGGTGATTCATAGGACAAACGCCACGGAGAGCACGGTATCCAACAGACAATTTGGCTCCACTTCCGAGTGATAAGTACTCGTTCTTCAACTAATTTACAAGATGACGAATTCTACGATTCTTTAGTGGATCCTGAAACGAAAGATTCTAGTCTGGATCCACAACACAGATATCTTCCGGCTAGCCCATCTGAAGGGACGTGTTCCCTCGAAAGACCCAATAGAAATCCCGCCTTCCTTCTCACCTGCGTGACTTTGTACTATGACAACAGTATTAACACCACTAACGATGCGAAAATTATGCGAAAAAAAAAAAGTATTCGCACGAGTTATAATATTTGACAACACAAACTGACCTTCTATCTGTGCAAACCATAATGCTGGTTTTTCGGGCCAGAAAGGTGGTACGCGCACTCCCACACGGTATAAATTAACTGTTTCTAAGTCGCTGGCTTTGCCAGCTCCAATTACTTCTTGCTTCTCCATTATACTGTGTGTTCTTTTGGGGTCACCAACTGTAGGTTATATGTACAGGGGAGCTCTTGTATAAATAATAGATAGATTTAGTAAAAGGTAAACTATATTACAACGTTAAATATACAATGATAATGTTAAATAAAATGCAAATTAAATAAATAAGTTAAGAGAGATCGGACAGCTAGTACGGGCTTGTTACTCTCGTTACCGTAGAGACATAGCTGCGCCGATATGCGCGCGACGGTCCGTGTGCGCGAACTCATTTACACACGGACGAAGCCGCTGTACTAATATCCGCTACAGTATATCTAATGGTTTATCATTTAATTAGGTATTCAACACGATATAAGTAGGTATACATAACATACCTATGTACCTATAACAACACCTATAGACTCCTCGCGTCCATTCTGATTCTAAGGACCTATGCATCCCATTCCTATCATACAAGGAGTTTACCCTTAAATAAAAGGTTGACTTCATTATGACGTTTTAATGTGAATCATAAAAACAATTTGATCAATTGTCGTTTTACATATTTTATAAAAACGTCAAAACGAAATGTTAAGTATTAGTAAAATATAAATTAAGAAATATCTACCAAAAAAATATAACTATAATGCAAAATTAAGAGTAAATAATTTTAATTAAACACATACAAACAATTAGTAAATAAACAAAAATGACAAGTTACGAATTTAAAGTCGACGCCGAAAAGAAGTCCAACTATCGCAATCGAATTTGGTATCAACGTAATCTCCTTAAAGTATTGGAAGCTGCCAAAGAAAAACGTGCAAGGGATATAGATGTTACTATTTCTTTAGCTAAGAGGCTAATCGAGGTATTGTTTTTATTAATTTAAAAGTAGGTATCCTTTGGAATCAATAGGTACTTGTCACATTAAAAAAATCCACGGGCGAAGCCGGGGCGGAAAGTAATCCGAAATAATTTGACATGAATGAGGCGGGTATGGTTACTGTTTTGGGAAAGAGCAAAAGATGTGGTTTTTCAAAGGGTTTTTCTTATATTTTTTTTTCTTACGGCTCTACCAAGTCTCCCTTCGGTTAGTTGATGGTATTTGTGAGGCTAACCCATAGATTAGTGTATGGGGCTAACCTAACGAGTGGCCAGTTCTGTTAAGTTTGTTTTGATTTTTAATATTTAATTGCCAAATTAATTTTGTATTATTACTAGCATTTGCCCGCAGTTTCACTCGCGTGGAAATAGCTACACATGAGAAAGAAAATAGCAATGTTTGGTGACATATTGCTGCTATATTTAATTTTTAGTAGAAGCGGTTTATAAAAATCAAATCCAGGATATAAACTACTAGCTTTCGATATTTTCGAACAAATAATATAATATATAATAATATTATATACCTAGATAGATGTATCCCAGGTTTCATCAAAATCCGTTCAGCCGTTGAAGTGTGAGGATTATTATAGTTAATACCTATCTCTCTCAAAATTTATTTTAAGGCCCTAGAAGAAAAAGTATCCAAACCAGTTGAAGTTCCATTAAGAGAAGTAGTGCCATATGAAGATGATAGTTTAATGAAACCTATAGAGCCTGAAGTAACGGACATATTGTATAAGAGCACCGAAAAAGGATCAACT
This sequence comes from Nemapogon koenigi, assembly GCA_963924495.1. Lineage (NCBI taxonomy): Eukaryota > Metazoa > Arthropoda > Insecta > Lepidoptera > Tineidae > Nemapogon > Nemapogon koenigi. The sequence goes on from OZ004646.1 coordinate 9,148,438, forward strand.
GAACGTTATATGAAAATGCGGAACAAAAAATCGCCTGAAGACAAGTGAGACTATTTAGCTATTTCTCAAAACTTATCTATCTATCTATCTATCATCACGCCTTTCATCCCAAGAGGGGTAGGCAGAGACAATCGAATGCCATTTGTTACGATCCTGACATATCTCTTTTGCTTCTTTTATATTCATCTTACCTTTCATACATGCTCGGCGATTGTGTGTACTTTTAATATTTCCTTCGATCAACATATTTTTTATATGTTCAATAAAAGTACATCTAGGTCGTCCTCTGCTAGCATTTCCTTTCACTTCAGCCATATAAACCTTTTTAGTCAATCTATCATCCTTCATTCTTTCAACGTGTCCAAACCAGCGTAAACTACTTTTCTTCATTTTTTGTCACAACATCATCTTTTACTCCGCATTCTTCTCTAATGACATCGTTCCGGATACGGTCAATACGCTTTATATCACACATTCTACGTAAAGACCGCATTTCCACTGCATTTATTTTACTTTCATGCCTCTTATTCCATACCCAAGTCTCGCTTCCATAAGTAAGTGATGGAACTAAAACAGCATTATGTATGTTCATTTTACTTTTAGTTGTAAGTTGTGTATTTCTGCATACATTGTTTAGTCCACCAAATACCTTGCTTCCCGCTTTCACTCTCCTTTCAATTTCTTTGTCTATCTTTCCACTTCTTGTAACCATACTACCTAAATAAACAAATTCATTCACTTGCTCTAACTTACATCCTTTCACACAAATCTTACACTCCGTCCTTTCATCTTCCTTTTCAAATACTAATACTTTTGATTTCGAAATATTAATTTTCATGAATTTCTTCTCACATTCCTCATTCAAAATTGCAACTAGGTTTTGCAGCTCTTGCTCCGAAGATGCAATTAATACCGCATCATCGGCATATAAAAGACAGCAAAGTCTAGTAGGACCCATTTCTATCCCTAAGGAACATTGTTGTAATTTGGTCAAACAACTATCGAAATACAGATTGAATAGACAAGGTGACATTACACAGCCCTGTTTAACACCACAATGTATATTAAACGGGGTTGAGCACTGTCCACCCACTCTAACAACGGCAGTACAGCCATCATATAATGATTGTACTGCCCTTATGAGTTTTTTATTCACTCCGTATCTCGCTAGTGTTGACCATAATTCCGTTCTGCATAGGTTGTCATATGCTTTTTCTAGATCAATGAAAACACTGTAAACTTTTTGATTTTTTGCCAAATGTTTTTCAACAATGTTTCTTAAGGTAAAAATTTGGTCAACACAACTCTTACCTTTCATAAATCCCGCTTGAGCATCCCACATCTTATTTTCTGTCACCTTTTGCACCTTTTCAATTATTATTCTTCCATACATTTTTCCAACCAAGCTGATAAGGCTGATGGCGCGATAATTATTGCAATCAAGCTGTGAACCCTTTCCTTTAAACACTGGAACTATTATGGCTTGACACCAGTCTCCTGGTACTCGTCCGTCGCTCCAGCATTTATTGAAGAGAGCACACAGTGTGTTACATATTATCGCTCCTCCATGTTTTATCATCTCGGAGGAAATCCTGTCCGTTCTTCAATCTTCTGATGGCTGACACAACATCATCCTCCGTGATAATGTCATCGATAATTTCCGAGTCCTCATAGTCCTCACTATCAGCATCCGAAGGATGTGTTTGTTGTCCATCAGAGTTTCCATATAATCTTTCATAAAACTCTTTCATTCTTTCTAATACTTCTCCATTCAATGTCATTAACCGTCCATCCTCTGCTTTAATCATTTGTACATTAGAAGTCCTCAATACTCCTCGAGATTTTCTCACTAAATTCCAAAAAATTTTGACGTTCTCTTGGAAAAATCTTGAGAACTTCTTCTCTTCATTCATTACTTACGTTTTTGGAATATGTAGGTACCTACTTGCTTATTGTAGATAAGAGGTTACGCATACTAAACAATGTGCATGTGCACGCCTGACAACATTCATAGCCAAACGGACTTCGTGAGATAGAATATCTGTATCAAAATTCAAAGGCTACCGGCACGCACGTATTCTGCAACTCATAGAATTGATAATACGCGTTCTGCCCTCCCCTTTTAAATACTTAAAGGCCCTCCCACTCCCACTCGGATCATGTCGCTTAGGCGCCTCACGTGTCTTATACCCCCTCCTTAGCCTTTTATTTTTTTATTTGGAAAGATGCAATAGATTAGAAATTAGGTTAATAGCGAATTGCTAATAGCGATTCACGTGAACTGAACGGCCACTCAATAAGTACCCACCTAGACCTACCCTCAAAAATTCCATCTGCTAAATGAGGAAGGCTTGGCTGCCGCTGGATGCGCATTGCAGACAAGTGACAACCCATGAAGGTATAAGGATAGAATAATTTATAGGTATATATGTAATGTAGTCACTTTGTAGTACCTAACTGCTTACCGACATTCAAATTTATTATTATTTATTATCCCCAATAGATTTTTCTTCCGAATCGCATCGAATTGGGACTACGGCTGGCAGCAAAAACAAGCGCGTATGAAAGCACGCGATGTGAACCACGGTCGTTGCGCAATTTTGAGAGACACTTTCTATAGGAAGAATAATTTGGCGCCCGACCCTAGCCATTATTCGCACCCAATGGGCGGAGAGGTTTCAATTTGCAGTGAATACCAATGTACACCTTAATATGTTTGAGTTATTTCATTCAGAATATATATTATTGTTGAGTACCTAATGTAAATTACCTAAGTACGTGTCTAAAAATAGTAACAATTTTCTATTTAAAATTTTAAGATAACATGTTTTTTACTATCCCGAAAAAACCGGTCAGCGGCTGGTTCCCAACCACCAACCATCAGGGCCGCGCCGCCCCTATGTGCGAAGTGTGCGGCGCACACAGGCGCCAAGACAATAGGGGCGCCGCTATCGAAATTATTTTTGTTACACTTGCACAACAACATTGTCGTAATATGCAAACTCCTTATTGACCATCTATAGATAAAGCTAAATGTCACCGTGTCTACTGCCAATCGTATGTCAATACTATATTTACCTATGTATCAATTTTAATGTTAAATAAAGCCAATATTCTTATGCAAGTCTTGTTTGGTATCAATTTATTTAACATTAATAAATATCGTAAGCAATGTAACAATAATGTCTACTAAAGAAGTCACAGTGAAGTGTGAAAGTGTTGGCAACATGATGCCATTATCTCGATACCTGAAACCTGAGCGATTTGATGTCGAACCTAGCATGACGGCGTCTGATACAAGGTGGGCACACTGGAGAATTACCTTTACAATTTTTTTATCAGCAGAAGTAACTTCTCAAATACCAGATACTTTTAAACTGCAGATATTAGTGAACCATTTGTCGCCTACTGTATATACCCTCGAGACTGCGAAAGTTATGAAAGTGCTATTAAAACACTTGATAATATATATATAAAACCCAAAAATGAAATTCATGCCCGTTATGTTCTGGCCACCCGGAAACAATAATCTGGGGAATCTATTGCTGATTATATTCGTATTCTAAAGGGGCTAGCTCATGATTGCAATTTCAAAAGTGTATCTTCAGAACAAAATAAGGGAGAATATATACGAGATGCCTTTATATCAGGAATAACTTGTCAAAAGATACGACAAAGACTTTTAGAAAATGTTACCTTAACTTTAGACGAAGCAGAAAATCAAGCTATTTCTCTTAAGACCGCAGAGAATCATTCCTTGTCTTATGTTACTAATCCTATGCAAACATGCAGTGACAAATAGAGCTGAAGTACAGGAGAACCAAAACTTAGCTGCTTCTACGTCTCAACATTTTCAACATAAGCGTTGTTTCTTTTGTGGAAGTAATAAGTTGCATCAACGTATTAAATGTCCTGCTTTTAATGCTATCTGTCAATCATGTTCGAAGAAAGGTCATTATGCGACTGTCTGTAGAAGTCATAAACCAAGTATAAATTCTGTAACTTCTGATGTCACTAATAGAAATGAAGCAGTCACTATTTCTGCTGCTTCTCCGTTAAGTTTGCGTAAGGCTATAGTATGTCATGATCAATGATAACCATGCTGAAGCTCTTATTGATACAGGGAGTTCTGTCACCTTTATAGACAAGAAATTTTGTCAACATATTAATCTTAAATTTAAGCCATATAAACAAACCATTAACTTGGCTTCTCAAAATCACATATCCTTTGCAGAGGGAATAACGTATGCAACAATTAAAATAGACAAGCATATCTACAAACGACAATCTTTACTTGTTATAAATGATTTATGTGCAGATATTATTATTGGTCACGACTTATTAGAGAATCATAAGTCTTTGACTTTTGACTTCGGTGGTTTGAGAGAAACTTTAAAAGTTTGTGTTATGCAAGCGTCTGTACCACCTGTTTCTGTTTTTACTAATCTTTCACCAGACATTAAACCAATAGCAATAAAGTCCAGACGGTATAGTACTGATGATGAAATATTTATTCGTGAAGAAATTTCTAAGTTGCAGGCCGATAAAGTTATCGAACCTAGTAGTCACCTTGGAGAGCTCAAGTACTTGTAACAAAATCAAAAACAAGTCGAAAACGTATGGTTATTGATTATTCTTTAACTATAAATAAATATACTGAACTAGATGCTTTTCCTTTACCTAATATTGAAGCGATGGTGGCGAATGTGGCTAAATATAATTATTTTAGTCAGATTGACTTGAAAAGTGCTTACCATCAGGTTCCTATAGTAGAAAATGAAAGAAAATATACGGCTTTTGAAGCTTGTAACGCTTTATATCAATTCACACGCATTCCATTTGGAGTAACAAATGGAGTAGCTGCGTTTCAAAGAACATTGCATTACATCATCCAAAAAGAGAATTTATATGGAACTTTTGCTTATCTTGATGATGTAACTGTATGTGGAAAAACTAAAACAGAACACGATGAAAATCTACAAAAGTTCATGCACGCTGTCAAGAAATACGGACTTACATTAAATGAGAAGAAGTGTACTTTTCAATCTGACACTATTAGTCTATTGGGCTATACAATACACAACAACGCCATTGAACCTGATAAAGATCGTTTAAAACCATTGTTAGATCTTCCTTTACCCACAGATAAAACTTCACTAAAACGTGCTTTAGGAATGTTAGCTCATTACTCGAAATGGATTCATAATTTTTCACATAAAATAAAACCATTGATCGGTATTACTATTTTTCCCATGAATAAGGAAATAAAAATTTTCTTTGAGTCTTTGAAGGCAGAAATTGCTAAATCTTTTTTAACAGCTATCAATGATGATGAAACTTTCACCGTTGAGACTGATGCTTCTGAACACACAATAGCTGCTACACTTTCACAAAACAGTCGTCCTATTGCATTCTTTTCACGTACTCTAAATAATGCCGAGCGTCGTCATACTTCTATAGAGAAAGAAGCCTATGCAATCGTAGAATGTCTTCGTAAATGGCGTCACTATCTTATGGGAAGACATTTCATTTTAATAACTGATCAACAATCTGTAGCTTTTATGTTTGATCAGAAGCACAGCAATAAGATAAAGAACGAGAAAATTGAACGGTGGCGTCTTGAATTGTCTAATTACAAATTTGATATTATTTATCGTCCAGGTCCAGAAAATGTAGTGGCCGACACTTTAGAGTTTGTGTTTACATGAATACAAATAAACTCTATGAATTACATAACCAACTTTGTCACCCTGGTGTAACAGAATGGCTCACTGGGTAAGATCAAAGAATCTTCCTTATTCAATTGAAGAAATTTAATCACTGGGTAAGATCAAAGAATCTTCCTTATTCAATTGAAGAAATTAAATCAATGACGGCCTCTTGCCAAATATGTGCCGAGATAAAACCACGGTTTATACGAACAAAAGGACATTTGATAAAAGCTATATCACCTTTTGAAAGACTTAATATAGATTTTAAAGGCCCTCTACCGTCTAACACACAAAACAGATATTTACTTACAATTATTGACGAATACTCAAGATTTTCCTTTGCGTATCCTTGTAAAGACTTGTCTACAGTTACGGTCATAAAACACTTAAAAGATGTGTTTTATAGATATGGTTTTCCATTGTATATTCATTCCGACATACATTCATTTATGTCAGAAGAATTAAATAAATTTCTTACTTCAGTTGGAGTTGCTTCTAGTAGAACAACCCCTTATAACCCACAAGGAAATGGACAAGTTAAGCGCTTGAATGGGACTTTGTGGAAAGCAATACAGTTAAATCTTCGTTCTAATGATATGGCTATTTCTGAATGGGAACAAGTATTACCGATAGCTCTACATTCAATTCGATCCCTTCTATGTACAAGCATAAATTGCACTCCTCATGAACGACTATTTCGTCATCCTCGTCGTTCACCAAATGCAGAATCGATGCCTAGTTGGCTTATGTATCCAGGACCAGTCCTCGTCAAGAAGCACGCAAGAGCGTCTAAATACGATCCGATCATAGAAGAAGTAGAACTTTTACAAGGTAATCCGCTATATTCACATGTTAGATTTGCAGATGGACGTGAATCTACTGTGTCTAATAGACATTTGGCTCCCTTTCCCTTGGTTCGAGATGTATCAGAGATGATGGAAGAGGACGCAACTGAGATTACAGACGACATTGATACAACTGTTCCAGCTGATGGAGATACCTCTGTATATACTGAAGCAGAAGAAACTCAAGATACTCCACCCCGCCGTTCGGCGCGAGAAAGACGTCCGCCCGCACATCTTGGTGACTATGTTCGTGAGTGAAGTATATGGTCAATTAACATGGGTGAATGTCGTAATATGCAAACTCCTTATTGACCATCTATAGATAAAGCTAAATGTCACCGTGTCTACTGCCAATCGTATGTCAATACTATATTTACCTATGTATCAATTTTAATGTTAAATAAAGCCAATATTCTTATGCAAGTCTTGTTTGGTATCAAACATGTTTGTAGTGGAGTATCGATACGTAAGTACAGGTACCGGGACGGTTCTTGAGCGCTCGACGAAAAAGTGGGGGAATGTTTGCGCATATGTAATTCGAGTGCAATACAACTTGTATATTTATTATAATTGATTTATTTACGATTGCTTTTTACTGCTGGTAAAATTAAAATTAATACCTCATACCGTCAAGCAGACCCAAAAATAGTGCTCTGCGCATCTAACGACTACCGTTCAAGAACCGTCCCGGTACCTATAGGTATAATAGGCGCAACAAATGCCTCGTAAACAACAAAACATAATAAAAAAAAATAAGTTGAAACTTTAAGATCGTGAAAAAAAGAGGCGCTTCATAGGTTTCGCACACAGGCGCTGTGGGGGGTCGGGCGGCCCTGCCAACCATATATATATATATATATATATATCAATGTTCCCAACCTTCTTATGCCTGGTTTAAACTCAGACCATTTCCCTCGTGCTCGTGCTGCCGTATTTATTTCCCAAAATAATTCTACGGCAACGTCGACGGCAGTAGGCATTGTACGGCAGCGGCAATAGCAGGAGCAGCGACAGCGGGACTGTGTCTTGTGTCTTGTCTTCTTATCTCTTCTAAAAACCATAGACAAATCGCCAGTTGCCTTTCTGACGTAGTGATTATATCCTCTTTGCCTTTCTTTCTGTGATTAGGTACTCTGTGGTGAATCTGCCGCTGTGTTGAAATTATAATTAATTTTCTTTCAATTTCTTTCTGCTGCCATCATTCTGTTCCGCAGAAGTCTTCAAGTTGAAGAGCTGGACCAAAGAAAGATTGCGGACGAGCGGCGCGGCGGATATCCGCGGGGAACGATGACGCGAAACTTACGAGATGAGCGGAGTCACAGACTTGTGATGGGGAAGCCACACTCCAAGCCTGCCGACACTCTTCACGACTCCCACGGATGTGATCCTTCGTCTAAGGTACTATATTACGGCCCTCCAGCCTCCAAGAGTTAAAATCCAACAAATTAGCATACAGTTTACTATGTATATTTTGGAGAATAAGATAAATATTTTGACTAATTTAGAAAGGTTTATTCTCAGTTGCTACTGCTTCTTATTAGATTTACGTTTATTAAATAACAGAAGAATAGTAAGAAATAAGTGTTAAAGTAGATACCAGATAATTTTTTTTCCTCTTCTACATATTTCAGCCGAGTTTGTCTTTGGGGAGCGAGTGGTCTGAACACATCAGTTCATCTGGAAAGAGATATTACTACAACTCAGTAAGTGAGGTGTCACAATGGGAAAAACCTCGAGACTGGGACTCTCGTCGCAGTAGAGAAGTAGCTCGGCATCATGAGCGGAGACCTGACTCCCGATCACGTAGGGAGGCTGAGAAATATGGCAACAGAAGAACTGGTGGTCCTTCAGACCGTTATTGGGGATCAAATAGCCGAGATGGTGACAGACAAGACAGGGCTAGATCTAAACATTCATCCTCCACATATGAGGACACACACTCATTGCAAGACATGGACATATCACCCGATCGAAGCACCTATGTTGACAACTATAGAGGTCGGGGCATGAATTCAACAAGAAATAATTCTGAGAGCAGCTCATTGCCTCCAGTAGTTGTTATTGATAATTCTAACCATCATAGTGGGTCACTGTTGGCTGCGGCCTTGCCGAGGATCAATCCGGCACATACTGATAACGGTGGAAGTCCTAGTAGTGATACTTGTACCGGGCCTAGTGGAGGCTCCACTGACACGCCGCGCCGCGACACAGGGCCGCCCACACCTACACATTCAGAAGACACCCATGTGCACACAGAGTCTGCACTACCCAGAAAAGTGGAAAGCCTCGGCTCATATTCCTCTGTTGTCGGAGGGTCAGCTGTCCACTCAACCTCAATGTTGACACCTTCTTTAGTCAACTATGTCCGTGCCGATCTGACAACACATACTGCCGGATGGCCCGCTGACATACTCGAGAAGCAAGCCAAGAGATATATGGACGAGGCTTATCAACTAGGCTGCCTGCAGTGTACTAGGGTTTCGGCAGAGTTGAAATGTGCCCGCTCCCTCGTTAGAGTAGCAGAGATACAGGCAACCCTGCAGGAACAGAAGATTATGTATCTGCGTCAACAGGTGGACAATCTGGAGAATATGCATAAGATCAAGTAGCATAACTCGTTCATAGTCGACACTAATGGTTTGCAATGGGGCATTCCGGTGTTGAACCATGGACAAAATGAAGACTCTGAAGAGACCTGAACTGAACAATTTTGTGTGACATTGGACAAGTTGGATATTACCAAAAACTATTTCAAGTAGATTAGTGAAAATAAGTAAAGAGCTAAATTTTTCTACATAAACTATATTAATATTATATTATAGGTATAGTCGCAAGTCTTAGTGAAAGTGATGTATATATTCTTAATGTTCTTATCACTTTCCTTCCACAGCTCTTATGACCACTACTTAGAGGCTGGCAAGATTTTTTTGAATTATATTGTATACTCCTAATTATACTTATGTGCTAATCGTTCCATCAAAATTATGTAAACCAAATAATAATATTCCGATGAACTATATAATATGATATTATTAAAATAAGTATTCTGCAACTATTATGAAAAAAAAATATAAGGAAACTCTTGCTAGACCTCCAGCCCCCATATTACGTATCTCAGTTACTAACAAAAAGCAATGGTATCCGTCCCCAGATTAGTAATGTATGATAAACTGAGAAGAGCGAGCTTGCACGGTACACTCACTCTCGGCCTGTTATATTTACTAATCTGTGTAGTATTTGTTAGTAACGGAGATAAGTAATATGGAGGCAGGTTGTTATAAAAAATAATATCTGTATATATGTACTATATTAAAAATTGTAAACAGAAATAGATTTAACGTCTTATCCTCATTAATTGTGCAATACTTGTTTTCATTTACTCTTAAGTGACATTAGTCAATTCATTTTAAATTCAAAAACTTTGTGATATTTTGTATTTGATTAGAATTTAATGAACTATTTTGTTTTCCTTAACTTTCTTCCTTAGCTTGTTGATTTGTAGTTATCCTAGTAATCATACTTGGCCAGTTTTTTACTTTCTGTTGTTTAAATATTGTTTTAATTATTAGAAATTTATTATTATAAATTGTTGTGTTCGTGCCCAAAATCAGCTAAGAATTTAATTTTGGGTACCTCTAAATATCTACTTCTTACAATATTGTAATGATGAAGAACATGAAAATGTATATTCATACTTTGTTTAAACCAAATTTTGGAATAAGCTATGCAAACTGGGATGATTGGATTCGAGTTTGAGCTGAGCTTGTGTATGGTGTTGAAAAAAAAAACTAATTTAATTCTGAACTATGTACTTGACTGTTAGATGGTACTGATAGCTATATTACTATTTGTATAGAATAGTCTGTTTTTAGGACAGCCAGAAAAACGGACAATGGCTCAAGTATTATGTTAGCACGAAATAAAACGATACATGATCGCTCCATACGCTTTACTGTTTTCGCATCGTACAGCATTTCTTAGTAAGGGGATGGAGTGAGACCTATGGGGTCTAAGGAACGCGGTAATTGTAAGTAAGTTTTAAAGAAGTGTATGGAGCGACCGTGTATCGTTTTAGTTTGACGCTAACATAATACTTGTGTCACTGACCGTTTTTCCGCCTGCCCTAGAAACAGAGCCCCCCCTATTCCGTATCTCTGTTGCTAACCAAAACGTGTTGGTAACCGTCCACAGATTAGTAATGTACGATAGGCCGAGAAGAGCGAGCGTGCACGGTACACTCGCTCTAAGCCTTACATTTTTACTAATCTGTGAATGGTTACCAACAGAGATACGGAGTAACCTGTACATTATTATAATAATATGTAATATTTTGTATTTAGTCGCATCAATATGTGACAGCTGAATATCATAGCCCCACAGTTTTAAAATAAGTAATTTGATAATTATTATTAGTAAGTATAATATATTTATGTTTCACTAAAATGTATGTTGTATTCTCTATTCAATGTTAGATAGGAAAGTGCAGGTTTAGATTACATAATATGAAGAATATTATAGTAATGTATTAGTTTAATATTGTAAATAAGATCTCAAAAATGGATGTTATTTAAATTCTACATTGAGAAAGGTAACGAATGGAAAACGTTAAGCAATCATGGTTCGTGTGTGCAAGACGTATCTGTACACGCTCCCATCTGATCTGATATGAGTCATATATATCATACGACGTAATATGTATAACAAAAATGTAACACATAAAAATAATTAGTCCATGTGAGTACTGTTCGCCTCAACTTTCTTTGCGATACCTATATTGTTATAGTATAGCCTATATTTCCATGTTTCGCTTGAATGACTATGGGTTGTAAGGATGTAGATAATGCATAGGGCAGGAATTTGTTCTTTATTACAATTAGATTTTGTTTAAAAGTAGTACTGTTACTTCTTTCTGCCTAATTAATTACTAACAAAATAATTTCCTGGGAGTTAGCACAGATTTTGACAGCGACACTTTCGTTTCGGTCGAATGGCCTTGAACAGGCCAAAACGTTCATGTCCAACAAGGACCGGCCAGAGATAGCCCGGGGCCGAGAGGTCCGGCCCAACAATGTGCGGGCAAATTCCGTGTACTTGTCTTTGTCCGGCCAAGCAAATTGCTCGGCATTCTTGTGCAGGACATACCCGGTCCGAGAATGTCCGGCCCAACAATGTGCGGGCAAATTCTGTGTACTTGTCTTTGCCCGGCATAGCAAATTTGCACGCACATTGTTGGGCCGGACCTCTCGGCCCCGGGCTATCTCTGGCCGGTCCTTGTTGGACATGAACGTTTTGGCCTGTTCAAGGCCATTCGACCGAAACGAAAGTGTCGCTGTCAAAATGTATGCTAACTCTGCCTATCATGTGAATCTGGCATGCAGTATCCATCTCAATTTAGGTATAATAGATGTGTTCTTATAAATTAATATATAAGACTGTTAACTAAAACTATATGGAATGTATCAATAAAAATTCCTCATATTCCTAATGATTGTTTATTTTCAAATAATTCAAAATGTTTGCCCATTTCTGTTTATTTTTTGTGTCAGCCAACTTAAGGGTCCTATACTGGGAATTTTTCTAGGATAAACTATTCCCAATTTCTCTGTAAATAATGCACCTGTGTCACTATAATTTAGCAATATCTAAGTGAAATAGCTCTTATTTTTTCAATAGGTTTTATTGAATAGGAAATATGGGTGGTTTAACTTTGCCCTTGCTGTCTCTTTCATAATCTATCACAAAACTCGTATTTTTTTTAAAGTGCTGTTATACCATATTTTTGGTAGCTTATTGAAAATTTAAAATAATAATTTTATTATTTTTGCCAAATTAAAAAATCAAAAAAATTTTTTTTTTGAATTTTCAATAAGCTACAAAAAAAGCGATATATATAATTTAAGAATAATGGTATAAGAGCGCTTTAAAAAAATTTATCTGATAGATTATGAAAGAGACAGCAGGGGCAGAATAATCCTTTATTCTACCACCCATATTTCCTATTAAATAAAACCAATTGAAAAAATAACGACTATTTCACTTAGATATATTGAATAAGTAACTATATGCTAAATTACAGTGACACAGGTGGAGTATTTACAGAGAAATTGGGAATAGTAATATCTCCATACAAATTATGAATATAGGGCCCTTAAATTAAAATAACAGACGACATACATAACATATTTAACTTGTATGAAAATATTTGTTTTTACACAAAAAATAAGAGGGTACTCTTGAAAATATAAACCTAGTTTGTATAAAAAAACATATTTTGTTATAATTTTATTTACAATGTTTTAACATTTATTTACATATAAACAACAGCAAATGTGCCTTCTTCATTAAGACCACATTTCACTGTCAAAAGGAATCGTACGTCAATAACTTTACAATTTACATAGTCACATGGTAATAAGCATTTATGAATAGTTGAAGAAATATTATGGAAAGTTATCTGTGTGTTAAATAAGTTCATTCGTTTGCAATTCGAAATATTTTCTACCAACAAGCCTTTCAGAATCCAGTAGTTATGCTGATAGCTGAATCTATAAATGGCTTGTAATGTCAAGACATGTGCATGGTTTCACATTATTTGTTGCATACAAGTTATCTCAAATAATATTTCACCAACTATAAAACACAGTTTCAATGAGTCTACATAACAAAATATTTGTAACTTTTCCTCTCCTAAGCCATAGTAAATCATCAACTTTAGATATGTCTAATTACACTTAAGTTTGAAGCAGTATTATAGAAATATAAAGAAGGTAGAAGCCATATTTACATTTTTCACTTAATTGTTACATAAAAATCTTTTCAGTTAAAACAAATACTTAACATGTATACTCATTGAGACAAATCATACATATACATTAATTAAAATAATCGTTATTCTAAGAGTCATACATGTGTATACTAAAGTGTACCAGCCATTATTTGTACTCAAAATGTTTGCGTTATTATCAATAGTGAATCTTCTAGAATTATTGCACAAAAACGATCCCAAAAAATAAGATCAATTCCCACGTTCCATATTGCTGATAAGTATCAAGAACAAATATTTCAAAATATTAAATGATCGAATTTCGCCAAATTACAAGTTTTTCACAACCTATCAAACAAAATTAATAATGTAATGTTGGACGGATTTACTAAGAAGCTAACTTTTGTCGGTGGCCAAGCGGTTAAGACGTGTATTAACTAGGCGGACCACAGTTCGATCCCGGCCATGTACCAATGGGATTTTTTATTAAAAACTTATGTAGGTACATAATCTGACAAACCACACTGAGGATTTTCCATCTAAATATACCTCAACAGAACTAGCCCCTCTTTAAGTATAGCCTCACAAATATCATCATCGGCTAAAACAGGCGAGACATGGTCTTCCGCAGGGTACCTTGGGACCGATAACACTGTTTAAAATTAGTTTGTAATCAGCCCTGCTAATATCTTTGTTGCTAACAAAACGTTAAAAATAGAGCGAGTGACCACTGACAGGTGTATTTGACTTTTGCCTCTCTATTCGACAGTTTAGTACGCCAACGTGGTGACTATCACTTTTCGTTAGTAACCGACACACGTGATGGGGGGTGGGGGGGCTGCACTAGAACGCTACCGGAGGCCTGCAACAACATCGGAGGTCTGCTGGGCTTTTTGGAGGAGCTGAGATTGGAAGTGATGCAGTTCCCACCACACGCAAACTAGGCGCTTTGTCGCACAAGAAAAAAATATAACCGTATTAAAAAGTATGGGATTGAAAATGACGGCTTTTGTATGGGCTTCTCGATCACTCAATATAATATGTGAGCAAGAAGCAAATGGTAATGTTAATTGTAATAATGCTACTTATATATTTCTTAGTATAACTCTTGTCAAAGAATTTAAGAGCTCAAGTTATAAAATAATGATAATCTACATTTCTTTGATTCAGTACAACAAAGATCCATTCCTATTGCATTTTTCATTCCTATCACTGATTAAAGTCGCTCGTCTTTGGGTCTCGCGCATCAAAATTTGAATATAAAATACACTCCCGGACATCTGAATCGAGCCACCTTGCATTTTAAGGTTTGGAATACTGAAGCTTAAAAAAATGTATGATGAAGGAAACATTTTTGATGCAGTTTTAGTGCAGACACATTTAATTATCTTTCTACTGAGTATTATTCCAAATTTAAATTTAAGAATTTAAATTAAAGAACAAAAGCCGAGCTAGGTCACTGATTTGAAAAATACGACTGCAGAAAGTTGAAGCACTTTAAGTTTGTAATTTTTTTATTTAGTAACAACCGTTTTAAAAAAAAGTTTAGTATGTACAGTTTTTATGTTCCCATAATTTAAACTGATTTCCGCTTTAAAATTATGGATACTACACCTGAAGTAGCCGCGCAAGCTGTAGCGCTTCTTCAATCTGGGCTAAGTCAACCATACGTGAGTGCACAACTTCACATAAGTAGTTCTGCCATTAAAATAGTGTACCATCGGTATCTAGAGACTGTCAGCTTCGTTCACTGAGCAGGAGGACGTCGTTTCCGAGTGACAACGGAAAGACAAGATCGGTTTATTTTAACTACCATCTTACGAAATCGACACCTGACGTCTGTTCAGATATAAAGAAACCTCCGAGACTTCAATGGAGTGGCTGTAAGCTCTCGGACCATTAGAAGGTGACTCAATAAACGTTGTCTAAAACCAAATAAGCCAGCCAATGAACCCAAATTGACACGAGCTCACCGAATGGCCCGCCTACAGTTTGCGCGCGAACATTTCAATAGGACTCAACAACAATGGAGCCTGATACTCTTCACTGATGAATCCAAGATAATGCTGTACCGTAATAATGGAAGGAGTAAGGTGTACCGAAGGGAGGGCGAGTTTATCGCGCAATGTTGTATTGATGGGAAAGTGAGTTATAGTGGAGGATCATAGACAGTCTGGGGAGGAATTTATATGGAAGGCAAAACTGAGCTTGAGGTTGTAACGGGACCACGGCTGCCGCGCTTAAATGGCAACCGTAACATTCTTCAATGCTTGGAGAACCATGTGATGCCATATGCTGGATTTATTGGCCAGGGTTTCATTTTTATGCTCGATAATGCAAGGGTCCACACTGCGGGAATCATCGGGGAGTACCTAAATGACGTTGGTATCACTGTCATGAGATGTCCAGCACGAAGCCCTGATATGTACCCTATAGAGCATTTATGGGATGAGCTGAAGAGTCGTGTTCGAGCTCACTACCCTGCCCGCAAACCATATAGGAGCTGAAACCGTGATCTTGGAAGAATGGGAGAACATTCCTCAACACGTCATAATGACGTTGGTTAATTCAATGCCAAACCGTATGACGGTCGTGATAAATTCACTCGGACGTAATTCAAGTTACTAAATAAACGTTTTTTTAAAAGTAAACCATATTATTTCTTTAAAAAATGTGATTTGAAAAAAGCAGATATTGTCTTGATCAATCTTAACTCGATTTCTTTAGTACAAATTTAGTTCAAACTTAGAACAACGACATACTAAAATGATGGTTAGTATATTAGCTTCAAAATTACTTCAAAAGTTTTTCCTTCATCATACATTTTTTTTAAACTTCAGTACTCCAAACTTTAAAATGCAAGGTGGCTCGATTCAGATGTCCTGCTGGGTTAGCATATATTTTGACAGCGACACTTTCGTTTCGGTAGAATGGCCTTGAACAGGCCAAAACGTTCATGTCCAACAAGGACCGGCCAGAGATAGCCCGGGGCCGATAGGTCCGGCCCAACAATGTGCGTGCAAATTTGCTATGCCGGGCAAAGACAAGTACACAGAATTTGCCCGCACATTGTTAGGCCGGACATTCTCGGACCGGGCATGTCCTGCACAAGAATGCCGAGCAATTTGCTTGGCCGGACAAAGACAAGTACACAGAATTTTCCCGCACATTGTTGGGCCGGACCTCTCGGCCCCGGGCTATCTCTGGCCGGTCCTTGTTGGACATGAACGTTTTGGCCTGTTCAAGGCCATTCGACCGAAACGAAAGTGTCGCTGTCAAAATATATGCTAACCCCGCGGGAGTGTAGAATGAGCACACATAAATATATCACACAGTTGACTTAGTATACACAGTCACTCTTCAAGTTACACAAAAGTAAAAACAATAAATAAAAAGTTTTGTTCTGATCTAATTATGTCATTAAATGTATACAATTCTCAGTTCTAGTTAGTTCTGCTCTTTACTCCTTAAACAATTACCTATTAAATTATTAATAATAATTAACAAACACGCAAATTGCGGAGAATATTAAGTTTTTATCACAAATTGCAACTACCTATCAATTATTAAATTGTGATTTTATTGTAGTAAAAGCTAAACAACGGATGTGAATAACAGTACATAGTAACGGTGCCCACGGGCGAAAACTTCATCTAAAGATGGGATGAGGACTGCGTTTGAGGTGGTTGGGGAATAATATAAATAACTATAGATTAGGGTAGTATTAAGCTGCAAATCAAAAAAAAAATGCCCATTTCCCATCAAAAATATTGATTGCATAGCAAAATACTTACCTCAAAATATTATTTTATCATTGTGCACTACCCCTACGTTAAAGGTCCTATGGGCTCTGCCCAGGGTGGGTTTATGTGCGGTTATAAAAAACCCTAACCTACCTCACCATGCCAACATAATTTATTTGATGTAAATAAATTGATGTGCCATAAGTATTTTCTGATGTGCAATTAAAAATAACCCTTTAGATTATAGATATTAACATTTATTGAAGTGAAACTTCTTTAAGCATGGTAAATAAAAGGTACCGTTACGCGTAGTGTTCCTTCTAAAAAAGTACAGACGGCGTTCCCATTAATTATTTAACTATGTTAAAAACATACTTTTGTATATTTAACTATTAATTATAAGAAGCCAAAGAAGTTTCACTTCTTACGCGTTTACACCAAAATACTTTTTTATAGATAGCACGACACGGTACTTGGTGGAAAGTGGCTATGGGAGTTCATGAATGGAGGTGTCAAATCCATTATGCCAGCATAACACAGTGGTTACGAGCCAAGGCAAGTGAATTGTGTTTGGTAAGTATTACAGATGTTAATACTATCCTGTCATTCCCCGACCGTCACGAACGTAGCCAGCCCGTCTATAAATACAACAGTTGAGGTTCGTTTTTATATCCATTGACCTTATAAATAATATTGGAGTAATATTTTGAAGTGACCACATTTCTCACGTCTGTTTGATATTCATTGTTTGTTTTATCAATGTATATATATCCACTAGGATGATCTATGTACAGATGAGAAAATTGTACAAAAATGTTTCTATGCTAGCAGTTGATGGTCAACCATAAAACATTAGTAACAGATTTTTTAAGAAACGAAAGGTAACTTTATCTTAAAGCTGCAACACTACAGTAATTATTTTTATTTATAACAAGATGGATTGGAAATATACATAATATATATGCATCCCACATTAAAACATAGTGATTTCAATACAATTATCGCGCAATAGAAGAAAACCATTTCCGGATAAAGATGCAGAAATAAATTCACACAAAATTTCGCCATAGAGTCCTGAGAAGTACAATTTAATTCTAAATACTACCTGATCCAAATGAATCCACCATTTTTTAGTGAATTAGGTGCTAACCAATTACAACATTACTCAGTCTAAATAAACAATAATTTAAGTTTCCGTAACGTAAGTTCTAAATTAAAAATAATGTCTATAAATAAACTGTGTAAATATTTAATTTCCAATACGGATACAGATTTTGATTTTCGCAAATATTATTCGGCGTTGTACATAATGTTGTACTGAATTTCTAGTTAGAAGGAGTTTAATTTTTAGATTCCAGATCAATTATTATTAACTAATGTTAATTTCATGCAATTTTACGAAAAAAAATAGAACTCCCCGAGAAAAAAGATAAAAATCGTTACGCAGAGGATACCCATATTACTTTTTAATACAAACGCATGTTCAATAATGCACGCGACTGACACAACACAATAATCTGGCAGTCACAACCACTGTAGCAACTATTGTATAGGAATATTAACGTTATAACAGCAGATAAGCAAACGTCAAGTTTAAATGTTAAACAAAATATACTTTCAAAGATTTACGTTGTATAAAGATTTAAAATGTTTTCTCTCTTTAACGAATGTCATTCCCTAGGATAGAGAGAGACAAAACACACGTTTATTGTTTTTACAAGAAAATAATTATATCAACGGCTATTGCAGTACTAATATATCTTCTTTGCGGTTGGGTGAAGTTGGGCACGATTCGTTCACGCATCACCGACATACAGCGTGGTCCGAATTGAGTCAATGTCAATATGTATTATCGAAAATAGAGCCGCTGAGCGTTCTCTGGACTGACAGCACTGTCAGTACTATGTTAATCAAACGTCAAAATATACAACTCTTTTGTTGAGCGGTCGTTCTTGTTGTGAGAACTTGTGTGAGAAGGCTGTTGACGGAATTCGGACCAAGCTGCTATAATGTTATAATTGAACAGGCATTTGGGGCCAACTTCACAACCTTAAGTGCGTTTAGTGCCAATCACAGTAGTGTGCAGTACTCAAGGCCAGTTTCCAGGCCAGGCGACAAAAGTATTATGTTAGGATCTAAATAAAGCGATACGTATTGTACCTCGTTTCTTCGTAAGCGATAAAGAAGACAAGTGTATGGAGTATAATTATGTATGTTTTAGATTCATTTCAACTACATTTCACTGTTAATTAACTAGGTATACCCACCGATTCTCCCGTGTTCACAATATTATTATGGTTAACCCCACCCGGCTATATCAGATGCACCTTAAGATTCTACACTAAGTTATACAACGAGCAATATTCCTAAAAGTCCCTTAGTTAAAAGTCACGAACGTTTCCATTGCTCACCGTTGCAGTTGACCTCGCCAGCTAAATACGCTCTAAACACTAAAATATCCGATTCAGTCTATGTCTAACACTTTCACTTCACTAAAATCTCTACCACATTTAGGCCCGTGCGTCATTTAAGTCACAAAATCCTCCATTTTTAGCGTAACTGTGGAATGTATCCGCTGTATTCCGATCGTGTCTAAAGTCAGATCGTTTCAGATTATTGTACAGTTTTATCTGAAACGATATCTACAGATATAAGCAAAATCTATCAACTGAGTTTTGAAAGCGATTTCCAATTTATTTAAAAAAAAAACTTTTCCATAGCTATTTCTAACGCCCAAATTCTGAAAGTCTAGTCAAATCTAATCACAGATTAGTTAAATAGCAACTATTAAAACCATTGTTGTTTCCTATAGTATTTAAGATATAGCTTCATACCTGTGACAGCTGTCAACAAAGTCAATGATACGACTTTATACGAGCGACGAACAAATAACTTATTGTGCAATACAAAAAAATCACAAATTTTCTTGCAATTACAATCATAATTAACATAAGTGCTAGACATATAAACGAGCAAATTAAAAGAAAACGCGTTGACTTTGACTTTCCAAACACTTTGACAGCTGTGTCAGGTATCAAGGTATATTTTAAATGGTATACTTTTACAGACTAGACTTTTAGGCATTAGAGATTGCTATCAAAAGTATTTTTAGACAAATCAGTGATCACTTTCAAAACTCAGTTGTTAGATTTTGCTTATATGCAACCCAACCCGGCAGAAAATAACACGCATCGGGCTTCAGAAAGAGACTTCGCAACGTCACAAAACCGAAGTCCCTATTTAGTATGGAGTTAGATATCGCACTATGTGTTGTGTTGATGCGAGGTGAAGGGAGGTAACGCGGGGGGCGGTCCGCTCGTCCAATGTATGAGCGCGTGTTGAGGCATCTTCGTGGCTTGGAAGTGATCCTTGAGGAGGGACTGCGAGAAGTTGCAGTGCATCTGGTAGGCCTCCGTCTCGCGGTCAGAGTCGCCGCCGAGCCGGTACAAGTCTGAAATAGGGGAGTTTTTGTTATTATTAATTGGGGATAATGCATACAGAAGTAATGTCAGGCATATACAGGAAGATAATAATACTATAAATGTGAAAGTGTGTTTGTTTGTCCTTCTTTCACGTCAATAGAGAGCGTCGAAGTGATTTTTTGCTCAGAGTTTCTATTCCAACAATTCTCATGTCACAATTTAAAATATTCCCCGGGCGAAAAGCTAGTATATTATAAAGAGGTAAAATTTTATTGTTTGTATGTAGTGGGCAATCTCTGGAGCAACTGAACAGATTCTAAAAATTATTTCACTAATATGATATTATTTTATTAAATACCCGACAGGCGTTGTCTTGCCCGAACGTTGGCAACGTTTCGTAAAAAAATAAATTTCTAGAACTCGATTGCAACGCCACTTACCGGGTCCAATTGGATTGTGAATCTAAACCGTCCAGGGACCCACTCAAACACACAAAAATAGGTCAAGCTATTTTCGACTTATTGCGAGATTGACGCACGGTAATTGTTTTTTTATAAATATAGATATTTTTTTAAATAGTATTGAGACAAATTTGATTGACTGATATGAGTGAAATGAACAACTCTGAAAACAACCTACCTTTCAATATAGCGGAGGCCCATAGCTGCACATGAACATCGGGTATCTTGCTCGCCAGCTGCATGGCGGGCGTGACCATGTTCATACTCTCCCGCGAGTTGTTGATGGACAGGAATATGTGTCCGAGCAATACGAGGGAACACGACGTCAGACGGTTGAGGTCCTCGGCGTTGGCCATCTTGAGAGTCTCGCGAAGGTAGCGTCTGCAAAATTTATTTATGTGAGCGAAAGCCGCCATTTTCCATTCCATCATAACATTTCTAACTAATATATTTGGTTGCTTAATCTAATTTGTGATTTCTCCGTGGAGAGTGTAAATCCATTTATGGCATTATGTTTTGTTTATTTTCAAGATAGTTAATAATTGTATTGTGGAGTAGGTACCTGTGGAGTTTTGTGAAAGTATAAATAAATAAATATTATAAATGCGTAAGTGTTTGTTTGTTGGTGAAAGAAGTTCAAAACAGATCGACGTATTTTTTTTGCACAAAAGTCAAGAGAGTGACATAATGCTACAATTTATCCCGGAAATCCTTCAGGATAACTTATTGTCACATTACAAAACTTTCCACAGGCGAAGCCGGGGCAGAGAGCTTAGTTCTTTCATAAATTTGGTCGTACATAAACATATATTGCTTAGTTCTTTGCCCTTTTTTGGACACTGTTTATTAGTATCCCTATTGCTAGTATATTACTGATTTGAAAAGAAAATTAGTTTATTAGTTGGCAAGACTTTCTCATTTTGCCAATGATTATTTTAGATACATCTATACGTAATATTGGGAATGGCGAGATGGACACTGAAAAGTTAGAGAAATGTATTCTACTAATTAACAATGTCATCGATTTTGAAGATAAGAAAAACTGCATTCATGTATTTTAAAAACTCACGACTCTGGAGTCGATCGAACTCGGTTATGTTACAAAAAAAACATGACATAACCAACTTTACACTGTAAGCAGGGCTTAATTTGCAATAGAAGTAAAGATGCGAGATGATATGAAATTATATCGTTCGCTTCAATACCATCCTATCGATCTATATAAGGGATCTATAATGTTATTTGTCAATAGTTACGTAAAGTGCAAGCGCGCGAAAATTAACAATTATATAAATATTCATATTATTTCATATTGATTTTATCATTTGGTCGAGGGTTTATTGGGCATAAGGCGTGTCACTTACACAGTACATAAACGAAAAATATAAAAATAATACATACTTGGCCTCGTTGTACCGCGCCTGGAAGAACGCCTGCAAGCCCAGCACATAGTAGGAAGCCGCACGAAGACCGTGAGCGTGCGTAGGCAGCGCCTCGGGCCTTACCTGCAATATGGGCATTTTGAATAGCATGTGTACAATATCACAACAACATTTACAACAATTTGAATACCTACACAAATACTAGATAAATTATAGACAGATATATGCTACGGCGGACTGTTTTGTAGATAATTTTATTCTACACAATTCTTTTCTACTTTATTTTGTTATATCTCTGACGGATAAGACAGCATACGCCATGAAAACGCGCAGGGGCTAGTTTTTTCCAGACTGGATTCACTAAAACTGTTAATGCTCAGCTCCTAAACATAATTGGTGCATGTTTAATACTCGTCAACCTTCCTCGTGCATACCTAATCGTGTAAACCGCAACAAAATAGGTTCTGTAGTGTTTGCGTGAACAGACAGATGCGGCGGCGGTGGACTTTGTTTCACAATATTATGTAGTGATAAAATTACTTAAAATATTCTATCACTAACTTGATCAATCTGTCGCTATTTAACCCATTACAATAATTAAGTTTTGTAATACAGGTCATATAGTAAGTCGGTGCAGAGTGAATCTTAAATGCTTGGCAAACTTAGTGGGGAGCATATGGTAGTATTTTTATAGGTGGAAAAAAGATACCATTGAAAAGGTATACGGTATACCTCTATGAAACAACCCTGTACAATAAAACACGGTAAGATACGTAAGCGATAAATATTCGACGCAAACATATGTTTTGTGCGAATGTTAGTTTTTCTGTCAGCACTAGGACTAGAGTACTAGACTATAGTACATTTTACTTGTTTAGTTAGTCGGCTAGTCGGCCAAATCAATAGTCGGTAATTAGTTAATTTTAGTTATTTCCGAGAGTGTTCTATCTGTAAATCCACCTCGTTTCCACCAACCTGTTCCATAATGAGCTGCAGGTCGTTGTCCCGCCGGCCACGTAGGTATACAATAGCTAAATTTAACTTTGCAAACATCCAGAGATCCCGCTCTTGTGAAATCTGAAAGATATAATGAAATATTTAAACATTTAAATAAAGCTTCTCCCGTGGAAATACTTGAAATGTCGCAAGATTTATCCCGAAGGATTTCCGGAATAAATAGAACCCACACACCGGCCCTCCACAACTATCTCCGTGCAAAAAAAATCACGTCTGTGTTGACTGACGGAAAGAAGGACAAACACACTGTGACATTTATAATATTAATTAGGATTCGAAAGCTGAATGAATGTTTATCTTACCTACTATTAAAAAGGCGAATAACTCTAGCAGTGCCTTTAATATTGTATAATTAATAGTAATATATCAAAAGGCTGTACAGACTCGAAAACCGGGTCTATTCCATGAGAAAGCAACAGGCAAATTAAGTGAATTGGCTCTTTGTTATAAGCAAAAAATATATGTATTATAATGTGCGCTAAATAATGTGCTTTTCGGCTCTTGTAATACTTTACTTACTTGAATAGCTCTAAGAAATTGTGCCTCGGCCGCCTCCATACAGTTCATGGACATGGCGTATAGACCAAGTAGACAATGTATTTGTGGTGTGTGCGCTGTCGCCGACGCTCCTGTGAAGTAAAAAATACAATATTTTGTAACTTTTATCTCCACCCGCCTTGATCACTGACATATAATAAAATCACTACATTTATAGTCTCGGTTTTTTTTTCTATTAAGTTAAAATAATAATGAATAATTAGATACATTTTAGACATTGGTTTAGAGCTGATAATTAATTATACTTTAATTATAGTTTCTCTTTAGTTTAATGTACATTTTGCTCGTTTTCTTTTAGTATTGAAAAACTTAAGAGAGAAAGTTGACGTGGTGGGCGGACGTTATATATTTGATATGCTTTTGTGTATATAATAATTTTAATATAATTATTTTTTAAACTTTAGCAAGAGCATCACTAACTCGTTGGCGCAACAGCTAGTAGTTGCACGGCGCGCGATATTTCCGCCAGAGCGTTCGCCTTCCCGCCGGCCACCAGTCTACAGAGGGCCGCGTGCTCGACGAGCGTCATCCGAAGCCGCCAAGCCAGCACCGACTCGCTGCCGCTACCGCTTGTATCGCCGCAACCGCTAGCTGGAATTTTTTGTATGTATTTAATGAAATAAACCCAAATTTCATATATAACCGTGTTTGTTTGTCCTTCTTTTATGCCAAAATGGAGGAACGGATTGACGTGACTTTTATGCAAAATATCTGGAAATTTTTCAGAATCAATTATTGCCACATTTCCAAATATTTCTACAGGCAAATCTGTGCAGGTAATTTAGTGAGTATAAAAAAGAGCTAGTCCTACAGTAGTCGCCAATGATGTGTTACATCTAAAGAACCTTCAAATTCTAATATTATAAAGCAACTTTGGATGTAGGGGCTAATCTCTCAAATTACTGAACCAATTCTGAATATTCTTTCACTAACAGGAAGCTACATTATCCCTGAGTGCTATATATAAAATTAAATGAATTTTGTTGGAAAATATCCATGGGCAAAGCCGGGGGCTGAAAGCTAGTATTCAAATAATTCTAATCACTAGAGTGTTCGAATTTTAATGTATCTCCCATGGACGTAAAAAAGAAGAGGACGCATCGCCTCTAAGACAAAAGTGAAGCAAACAAGTTATGCCAGTTTCATTGTAAATACGAGCCTCACGCACACATTCTCAGTAGGTTATGCTGATCAGCCGCCATTAAGAAAATAAAAAACAACGCCGTCTTGTGTAGTAAAATTATGC
Source organism: Nemapogon koenigi (assembly GCA_963924495.1). Lineage (NCBI taxonomy): Eukaryota > Metazoa > Arthropoda > Insecta > Lepidoptera > Tineidae > Nemapogon > Nemapogon koenigi. Next base: position 9,173,586 of record OZ004646.1, read on the forward strand.
AAAAACAACTCCATTACTCATAAAAAATCTCAAGGAATCGCATTTCATAGGTAAGTTAGTAATTTACAACTTATTCTACAATTTAAAGATATATTAGAGATAAATAAAATCGGTAGCACACATGCACGCTTGGTGCTTCACTTTTGTCTTAGCGGCGAACCGTCTTCTACTTTTTTATGCCCATGGTATCTCCCTACAATTGTATGCTACACAGTACACACTACAATAAATAAATAACTACGTACATGTAAGCTTATCGATCTGCGCGAGCGCCTTATCCGTGTACTTGTGCGCCTTGTCCATGTAGCCGGCCTGCGCCGAGTGCATCACCGTTACGAGGTACACAGCTACATACAGTTGCTGACGAGACAGCCACACAAACGACTCGCCCGGGGACACGCCGCACACAGCTGAAATACATTATTAATGCTGAACCCAAGATGCCACGTCACGCCTTGGTGTATAGTGCACGCGTCCGCGGAGACGTGATGGGGAATCCGGTTTAATCCCGTCCGCGCTGTGATAGTTGTGATTAGTCAGTGATTAATAAGACATATCACAGTCGGCGGGATCATCTTAGCTACCGATTTCTCGGCATATTGTTACTCTTGCACAAGATTAAACACTGGACATTGGCAGAATTGCGACGATAAGTCAGCACTGTTGCCATATCAAAAGAAGAAGAAGAATGCTGAACCTGACCGACATACGAATCTTGTATGTTTATCCCCCCGTTTTCGAGAGCGGGGAAAACGATGGTGACAGTGTCCTTACTGCCCTTAAACGCATAAAACTACCCCTTTTTCCATGTATGCTTGCGCTCGTGGTTTTTTCAGGGGTTGAATCTACTCTGTCACCCCCGAAATAACTACCAGCTGAAAAAGGTTTCCTTATGACACATGATGCACTTAAAAAAAAAATCTAGTCTAGAATATAATATTATTCATCTCACCGTCGTCATCAGGCCAAGTGGGCGCCATTATCGTCTGTATACTTTGTTGTAGTTGTTTCAAGCAGGGCTTTACGCTTTTCACTTGTCCTGCCATTAAATAATGACATACCTGCAAAATAATTTGCATTTTTTTTATGTTTAATCCTACAAAATAAGGTAAGCAAAGTATGTCGCTTGTTAATTGACTTCTCTTGCTTTTTTGGGCAGGATGTGCGTCCATACTTCTAAAAATAGTAGTGGTTAGCCTTGTTAACATTCTAATAGTGGACATTGTTACCAATTTATCACAATTTTTTCTCATTTTGCATTCTATATAACTAGCTTTCCTTCCGGCTTCACCCGTGGAAGTTTTCGGGATAAAAAGTAGCCTATGTCACTTTCCAGTTTCCGGCCCTATATTTATCACTCTTCCCTTATTGCCTGCTACTTCTGCGCGTTGTATTAGGAATACATTTCACCCCCTTGGGTAGGTAGCGTGATGTTAAATAGAACCTTCCCCAAGAATTAATGTTTCGAATTCGAAAAATCCTTTCTTAGTGCACCTCAATTTTGAAAAAAATAGGGAATATAGTTTACATAGAGTTACCAGATGATCGGGATTCGTCTGGATTGTCCCGACAATAATCCCAAAATCCCGACATTTTGCCCAGATATTGTAGTCTTCCCATCTGGTAACCATAAGTTTAAGTCCCAATTACCTGTTTCCTAATACAAAAGTATAAATTGTTCTAGTTTCTGTAATATTCACCTGTAAAACAAGAAAGAACACCTTAAGGTACTCCTTTTGGTGCATACTTCCTGACCACGAGTCAACCAAGTGTCCTGCTTGGTTCATCAGTGGCATCACATCCTGTGTTTTTTTATCAATCAATAGTAACTGAAAACATATTCAAAATTTGTTAATATTTTTTTTCATCCAAGTAATATTATAAATATGCAAGTTTGTTTGTCCTCCAAGGTGGTTTGTTTTCCATACAAAAATGTAATTAAGATAAACTAATTAACTAATCAGTAAAAATGTCTAAATATGGGCTTACTTAACTATTTTCGGCTTTTATGTTGCGCCAAATCAATAAAAAAATACTTTTTTATAATAGAAATAATTAATATTAAACATAATTCTTTTTATGCGTATTTTGTCTAAAAAGAATTATGTTTAATATTAATTATTTCTATTATAAAAAAGTTATTTTTTATTGATTTGGCAACATAAAAGCCGAAAATAGTTAAGTAATTTTAGACATTTTTACTGATTAGTTAATTAGTTTATCTTAATTACATTTTTGTATGGAAAACAAACCACCTTAAGTGGTTGTTTTTTGCACAAAGATAGTTTGATGGTGTATTTTATTATGGAAATTCTTTGTTTTAAAATTTTCCACAAATAAGTTAAGACTTGAGGATTATCAGTAAATTTAATGGTATACAGATATTTTAAATACATAGCCAACTTTAATAAATTGAGTAAAATGTAAAATAATAAAATAACTAGCTTTCTGCCCCAGCTTGAACCATGGATTTTTTAAATTTATTTTTTATGGTTATGTTTATAGTTACTGCTCAACTCCTTTGAGTCATAGCGTGATGTTATATAGCCTATAACCTTAATTCCTGATATTAGCATACAAATTCGTCAACTTTATAACTAATATTAGTATAGAAATAGCATATTAACATTAGTCAAGTTGACTGTTTTTCAATGTGGTCTATATGGACCTCCAGGGGTCAATTTAGTCTTATTGGGGGGTGCAAGTTAGCAAGAATAAAATTGAGTTTATAGTTATGTAATTTCATTCTTTACTAATTTCATATAATAAATGTGAAAGTGTTTGTTCGTGAAAAAAAAACGTCAAAACGGATCAGCATATTATTTTTGCACAGAGATAATTGGAGGGGGAGAGTAACACAGTTGTTACTTTTTATCATGGGAAACCTTTGGGATAGTTTAATGTCACATTTAAAAAAATCCACAGTCAAAGCCAGGGTGGAAAGCTAGCATTCTATATTTGGCAGGCAGGGATTATATGAAGAACAAAAAATCCAATCTTTGGATTAGGTATTTTTAAATAATATTACTTACAAAAATAGCTTACCATAACCCTGCTAAGTAGAAATAAGACCCTTGTGTAAGCTGCATTTGATATTTGTGCATAATCTACACCAACACCCAGTAAGCTACTGGCAACTTCATATTCTCTCTCCGTTGCATGAATTTGCTAAAAACAAATATTTTGTTACACATTTAGTCCATGTCATATTGTGAGGCTTAACAGATGTCATCATGGCAGGGGTGACAAAAATTTGGTTAATTCATATCTAAATTAGTGGGACTAAATTAATTTAAATAAGAATACAATAGGAAACAGATTGGTCGAGTGGTAGCTAACATATTATTATATGTGGTTTTTACACAGGTTCAATCTCCATACCATTAAAAACTTAAAGAAATATAACTTTTCTTCTGGAAGGAGCATTCTTTTCTTTTCTACAAACCTAAGTCTTTATTATTTTGTAGCAGTTCTATTACAGCTACATCTTAACCACATATAAATATAGTGAAGATAGTTAACATACTTACAGCTAATTGAAATATTAATCTACAGTGCCAGTAAACACTGTGTTGTGATAGTTCGATAGCCTTCCGTAGGATGGGCTTGGAGTGTGTAGGTTGTCCTTGCTGCTCGAACAAATCTGCCAACACACTGGCTGCTTCAAACTTGACATCATCGAATGTATTGATCGTCTGAGAGAGGCACCACTGCAACCACAATAATGTATGACCCACTTTATCAACATTGTTTACATTTTATAATAACAAATTTCACCGACAAATAAAGTCTTGATTAATAGCGGCTTCTACTAAGTTAACTAAACGATTTGTCCCCTTGAATACATTGCCCTATTTATAATTAAATAACGTAGAAGACTTACACTTTTTTCTAAGTGCGTTTTCGCCAAGTCGATGTTTTTAGTGTGTGTCAAAAGGATGTTGCCGAGTTGTAAGTGTGTCCGAGCCTCGACTCTTTGGGGCGGCTTGAAATTAAAAACAGCTTGCAGACACTGAATACAGCTTTTTATGTCAGGAGGATTAGATGTTCGAAAATGTTCCGCTAAACCAAGTAAAGAAATATACCAAGCGTCCTGCTGCGACGCCATTTTGACATGTTTGACTTATCTCTTGTTTTAATTTTGAACTACATATTTGTGGCTTGGTATTGTACCAGACTTAGCCCAAAGAGTATAGTAATACAGAGGGACCAATCTTTATTGACTAATGTTGCTATCTGTAAAACTTTGATGATAGTGATTACAACTTTTTTTAACTCCACAAACAAAAATGTATAGTTGTAGGCTCAACAACGTAGAGTCGTAGACTCAACAACAACAGTCAACAGTTTCTTTGGAGTAGGCGGGCAGACTATGATCGTTGGCTCGCCATTGGTTCAGCGAGTCATGGTGCGAACACACTGTTTTCACTGACTGACTAATGTTGACTGACATTTTTAGTCTGTGTACATAATACGTGATTTTCAATTGTCGAGTATTTTTGGGGAATTTATTATTATTAAAAACATTTGATTTTGGCCTGTTTCTGTATAATTTTCCAGTTTTAATTGACTTTTACTTATAACCGTGAAGGGAGCCCTACTCATAATAATAGTATTCTCACCCCAAGTGTTAACAACAGTGACTACGACTTATAAAAATGTCTAATGTAGACACATTGTTAAAACAATACTTGTCGACATATAAACGACCAGATTACGTCGCTAGGGAAGTTAAAAATCTTATCGAGCGGTATAGGAGCTTAGCGTTTCATTTGGAAGTGTTTGTATTTAATAATGGCGCCAGGAAAGATTTGCTCAACTTGGATGGCACGATTCCCGTAAGTTACAAAGGAGCTGTCTACAATATACCTGTGTGTATCTGGTTAATGGATACACATCCACTGAACGCTCCTCTATGCTTCGTGAAGCCGACGCAGAACATGTCCATCAAGGTGTCCAAATATGTGGATAGCAATGGAAAAGTATACCTCCCATACTTGCATGAATGGAATCCGAGTTCTTCAACAGTCCTGGGTCTTATACCGTTAATGATAAAGGCATTTGGTGAGATCCCTCCAGTGTATGCTAAACCTCCAAATGCAAAACCACCATACCCAGTGAATTCTTTCATGCCACCTGTAGGGTATCCTCAATATCCTCAAACTAGTATGCCTCAAGCGTTCCCTGCGCCTGCACAGCCTTATCCATCAAATTTACCATACCCTAACTTTGGTGCTCCATATCCTGGCTACAGTCCTGCTAATGGCACAACATTTCCCGGACCATCCAACAGCACTCCCTACCAAAATAGCAGTAACTACAGCTCTGGGACTCCAGAAGTAGCCGGAGGGACTATCACAGAAGAACATATAAAAGCATCTTTGTTGTCTGCTGTTGAGGATAAGTTACGTAGAAGATTAAAAGAACAGTCACAACAGTCTACTGCAGAGCTTGAGACACTTCGTAGAACACAACATGAACTAAAGGAGGGGCAAACCAAGCTAGATGATATACTGTCCAAACTTCAACGTGAACGAGCCGAGTTGGATGCTAATGTTGTCACCTTGCAGGATAAGGAAAAAGAGTTGCAAGCAGCCATTGAAAAGTTATCTGAACAGGAAGGTGTAGATGTGGACGAGGCAGTTGTGACAACTGCTCCTCTATATTCACAACTGTTAAATGCATTTGCTGAAGAAGCTACATTGGAAGATGCCATGTATTATATGGGTGAAGCTTTACGTAAGGAAGTCATTGATTTAGAGACATTTTTGAAACAAGTTCGTACTCTGGCTCGCCGTCAATTTACATTGAGGGCTCTGATGCATAAATGCAGACAGAAAGCTCAACTTGCATGCTAATGCTGCCAAGATTACTTTGAATTATCTTTAAAAAAATATAAGAACAACTTTGTATATCTTAGACCAATTGAGCAAGAAGTTGTCTAAAAATGTCTATAATGGCTTTATTTTACAGTATGACTCATCTGATTGCATGATTCAAGTTTGTAGTGATTAATAAAAATTGTAATTAATGTAAGGAATAAATGGGGGATTTTTATGTTCAAAGGTGGGATAAAGCTTTTCCTTTAATTGGTTTTAATTTTAAATGCCAAAATTATTATTATTGGTGATATTGTTTTGTATTTTTGGTACTTTTTGTTTGCTTGAAGTGTTTTGAGATCTGAAAGGCAACAATGACAAACTGCATAAATATGTAAATACAAAAAAAAAATCTTTCTACTTTTCTATACCTTTAGAAAGAGATAATGTCACACAGAGACAGATCTAGCTCATCACAGCAGATACATGTATGCTATTGTTTTGTTTCTAATATCTTAACTAATTATATTAGGAAATATATTTATAAGTATAAATTGTCTAACAATACCTACATCTAATTTGTAAGATGTCTGAAATTTTTATTTGAAAATATAGAACATTACATACTGCTTTAAACTGAATGGTGCAACAAACATAGGTAAACATAAATACAAGTAACAAGGTACCTCAATTAGATAAGATAATATTGTTCAAATAGAAGTTGTTTTATATTTGAATCTTGAGTTTCAGTTTGTGGACTCCTATAGCCACTTTCTCCAAAGTCACATGTCCTGCTATCTATATAAAATAAAAAAATCTTACAGCAAATCATGTATTAAAAGTACATGGTAAATGAACTGACTGTATTGTTTGTATGTTTTTGTGGTTAAGTCAGTTTTGAAGGCAAGAATTTCAGTGATAAATGAGGATACTCATTAAGGACAAGCATATGGGAAAGAGGAATATTTTATATTATCTGAACTGATGTCTCTGACCACAAGTTACAGTGTTTGTGTTTTGTTGTATTTTCACTTTAAGTTGTATGAAATATGCTTGTAGCTATCATGTTTTGGTCTCATTATACAAATTTGCTTTTCTATATTGTAATGTAATTGAAATATGTAATGCTTTATTTTAATTGTGCGTTTGTTTCTTTTTGTGTGGTCATAACAATGTTGTATTACAAGTTTATTTTTGATGTGTAACATCTTAGCTTTCGTTATGTGGCATTTTGTAGGGAGTAATTTTATGAAATGGGATGGAAGTGTGTAATTAAATTAAAATTGGAATATTCAAATCAGAGGTTCCCTAACGTTTATATTTTCTGTTGACCCCATAATTTTTCCTTGCTGATGTGGACCCCTCAGCAAGTAGAAATCGACTCCTGGGGGTCCATATCGACCACTTTGGGAAACGAAAATTGAATATTCGAATTTTTGAGGTTTTTTAGATGTTACACATCATTGGTGACTACTGTCAGAATAGCTTTTTAATATTTTTGAGATTACTTTTATAAAATTATAGACTTATTTCAGTAATTAAGATTTGATTAGGCAATTTTTGTAAGTCAGCTTCTATTTTTGAGTGAAAAAGACAATAAAGTATTTCAGATTGATCTTTGTGCTTGGTGTATAAAAGAAAATTTATCTATTTTATAATTTATCAGAATAATTAGTAATAATGTACTAAAATAATTTGTTTGGGGTTATAATTTTAATGATATAGCTTACTTAGGTTCTGTAGAAGTTATAGTTCCTTTATTTTGTACATTATTGTTAAAGTTAGAGTAGGCTGTTACAATATTATAATCGTAAATGTATCTGCAATGATATCTTTATTATAATCATAGTGTAATTTTTTCACTGCATATAGCTAGTTCATAATGTTGAACTATTTGTCACAATATAATGTATTATGGAAGTAATGGGATTTTATTTCAAACACATCCCTTCTAAGGAATTCCTTTATCCTTAATAAAAAGTAATATTGCAGGATAAGACAAATCTAATTACAATGGTGGATTTTACTTAGTTCTTGCTCTATCAGACTGATTATCCTGCCAGTGGATCACCCCCCTCCTAAACCTACTTTGAAAAATCCTAAGAGCTTAAAAGAAAATATTTATTTAAAGAACTTTCCAGCAACACTTACACTCAGGTGGGTGAGCATAAAAACGTTTGTTGGTACAGGACCAGCCAAAGAATGGTCAACATTAGTATGCCGAGCAAATTTGCTAGGCCGGTCATTCTTTGGCTGGTCCTGTACGGACATAAACGTTTTTGGCCTTTCGGTCGACACGAAAGATGTCACGTCAAATATATGCTCACCCTGCACTTGTTGGATTGTTGTGTGTATTGCCATTTCTATAAGCTCTAACCATTTTTTAAAGAACTAACCTATTCTCTTTTTGCCTGTGAATAATTTAAAATATTGCGTTTGTATGTACTCCTTGCCAGATTGAAGACGAAAATTGAATTTGAAAATGACGCATTTTTCTTTGCCACTCGCTTCCACACAAAAGCAGCATTTTTTTAAATCCATACATACAAGGATTCTACAATAATAATATACATATATACTTTGATTAAATACATATGAACTCCCATCTTTGTTTCTTTTCACGTCACGTCACACCACGTCATACCTCAGTAGGCACCAGTTTTTGTAAGTAAATTTGAAACCTAGTGAAGAAGTTGTTCAAAGACAGTGCTAAAACTAGGTATTGCAGAGTGAATAAAAACTAAACCATCCAATGCTGGCAAAACATTTAATAAATTATTTCCATGTAAAATAAGTTTAAGCTTAGCATAAAAAAGTAAAAATGCTGCAATAGCAAGAATGTATTACATTTCAAAAACTATTTCTTGTCTCCTTGCTTCTTCCCTTTCTTTGCTGCCGCCTCAACGTCTATGGGAGCTGGCTTCACAAATGGAATGACATCCTGGTACTGTTCAGGCATCCATTGTCTTAAAGATTCCGGCACCTAAAATAAGAAAGTCACTTATGAAAAACTGCGCATTTTTAGTTCAATGTGGACGTAATTACTTGTGATCTACCGACTAATCGGCCTCAATATGACCGACTGTTCGGTTGATAGATCCTGTTAAGGGGCTATCCATAAATTACGTAACACGAATATAATGATCTAACAAAAAGTCAAAAGAAACTAACTTTTTGAAAACCATTTCATTATCGTAGTTTGACATATCGGCGAACTTGTTTAAAACTAGGAGAGTACGAATCTATGAAGTTCCATACAATGACCTCGCGTAACGATTATCGTTTGAAAATCGCTAAAACGACATTGCTGCGACAATGACGAGGAGTACGGATTTTTTAAATTGACTTCACGAAGCTTATGACTCGTCGTCCCAAGAATGTTTCTAATCGGACTAGTACTTCCCGAGATTAGCGCGTTCAAACATACAAACTTTGTCTTCCACTTGCTAACCTATCCTCGGGCCGACAACGGTTCCCGGGAGCTGTAAGGCAATCCGTGAAGAATAAAAAAAATACAAACTCTTCCAACTTATATTTGAAATGTGACAAGAATTAATCTCGAATGTTTTTTTAAATAAAGAGTAACCTGTCACTCTGTCACACTCCCGCCCTCCAACTATCTCTGTGCAAAAAAAAATACGTTGATATATTCAAGCCAATGGCACGTCAAGCCGATGTTGGACAGGCAACCGGATGGCGAGTGGTAATTTGGGCCTTTGAGTGGTACAGAGTCCCCTGGTAGCGGCCAAAGTGACCCCAAATGGACAAGTTCGGCGATATGGGGGAGGGGCAAAATCGAAATTTTTTTGAAAAGGCAACCGGATAAAAATGCGGTAGCATTAAAGGAAATACCCTAATTATATAAATTTTTTTTTGCCAGCCGAAACACGCGGGCCGTTCTTGCACTAGCGATTACAAAAAAAAAAAAGTGAAAAGGCAACCGCTTCAAAATTAGTGAGCATACTTATTGACACCACCAAACGTTGGGAAAAAATTGCCATCCGATCCTGATGGGCAGTTTCGGAGAAACAACCCCTCAAAGTCGCCGAAAAACACTTTTTTTCGATTGTTTCAACAATTATTATAATTAAAAAAAATAAATAAAAATTGTTCAAATCGGATGGCATTCGAAATTTATACTGTCCTAAGTACAAATAATGGTGTGTATCAATGCCATCCGATTTCGATTAAATTAACCCCTATTTAGCCACCCCCCAAACCTCATGAAAAAACCAATAATTCCATACGCTGCAAAAAATTAGGACAATGTGGGCAACAAGGGTTGGTGGGGGGGGGGGGGGGGGTTGTTGGGGCGGGAGGGGGGATTGTAATAGATATTTCGAATGCCATCCGATTTGAACAATTTTTATTATTTTTTTTTAATTATAATAATTGTTGAAACAATAGAAAAAAAATGTTTTTCGGCGACTTTGAGGGGTTGTTTCTCCGAAACTACCCATCAGGATCGGATGGCAATTTTTTCCCAACGTTTGGTGGTGTCAATAAGTATGCTCACTAATTTTGAAGCGGTTGCCTTTTCACTTTTTTTTTTGTACTCGCTAGTGCAAGAACGGCCCGCGTGTTTCGGCTGGCAAAAAAAAATTATTATATAATTAGGGTATTTCCTTTAATGCTACCGAATTTTTATCCGGTTGCCTTTTCAAAAAAAAATCGATTTTGCCCCTCCCCCATATCGCCGAACCTGTCCATTTGGGGTCACTTTGGCCGCTACCAGGGGACTCTGTACCACTCAAAGGCCCAGATTACCACTCGCCATCCGGTTGCCTGTCCAACATCGGCTTGACGTGCCATTGCCTTGAATAATATGTTGGAAAGAAGGACAAACAAACAAACAAACAAACACAATTTCGATTTTATAATACTTATTAGTTAGGATGTATCAAACCACAGAACATTATAAAGAAGAATAGAAGTAGCAAGTGGGTGTTCCCGCGTAACCATACACATGCGCTGTAGCATATATTATGATGTCCGCACACATCTTCAGAATTTCCCCTGAAATGTAGCCTAAAAAATTGAACAAATACATTTTGTGCAAAAATGATAACCACACAAAAAGTTACATCGGTTTTTATATTTATGCTAACATGCCATATTATATTCTTTCTATTCTATTTTTTTTATAATGTTCTGTGTCTCTAACCACAACGTGGTCTCTAACCGCAATAAAAATAGATACAAACCTTAATGCCCTCCTCAGTCTGATGTACTTCCAAGATGGCGCAAATAACTCTGGTTGTAGCGCACATGGTCGCATTCAACATATGAACATATTCAGTTGCCGCATTCATCTTCTTTGTCTGACCATATCTGAAAGCAATAATAAATGTTAACATTACTACTAGACTAACATTCTGTTTAGATCAACAACTTCACTTGAGAGAGCAAAAGACATTCCTAGTATTATAAATGGGAAAGAAATACAGAACAACGCAAATACAAAGCAACGAATCGACGTGAATTTTTGTACAGAGATAGTTGGATGGCTACTTTTTATCTCGGAATTCCTTCGGGATATTTTTTTATGTCACATTTCAAAACATTACGTAGACAAAATCTCAGTTAGAAAGAGAAAGATATAATTTTCCGTAGTGAAAAAGCAGGACAAAGAAGAGCGTCGCGGAGAGATTCTCTCTACATAGTCATGCTCGCACGGTTGAATCAGTGATAGGCTAGTAACTCAAAAGAGGGGTAAAATATGGGGCATAATAATAATATAAAATGTATATATAAAATTCTAAACCAACCTGACCAATAATCTCCTCGCTTGATACTCGAGACAGTTGCTGCAGGACACCAGCTCCCTGAAGGCAGCCGACCCAGGGAACCAAGCCTCCAAGTCCAGCTTCTTGGCTGCAGCATGGTTCAAAGCCCCAGACACAATATTGACAACCCTGTACGGTATACCCAGGGACTGGTAGAACTCTTCAGCGTTCTTTATCATCTCCTCCATCATTATCCAGGAGGCATTGTCATGCGGGGATGTTAAGACAAATTGCTCCACCTGAAATTTTAATATTGTTATAGCCTTTATGAACTAGACAACGGGTACAATATTATCGCTTTATACATTATTTTGTTATATATCGATGGACTTTTCCATCTAAATTATACCTCAATAGAACTGACCACTCATAAGGTATACAGCCTCATAATTACAATCGGCTAAAAGAAGGTCTTCCGCTGGATACTCTGGGGCAACCCGTGAAAAAAAAAGAGTCTCATGACGGATTAGACACACGTCAAGGAACTTCCACGACCCGAAAACCGAAGCCGAAGGTGCTTTTTTGGCCGAAGCTGAAGCCAAAGCCGAAAGATGGACACTGCTAGAGTGGGGAGAACTCTCATACAAATCGTATGGAGCGCAGGCGCAGTCTAACCACATGATACTTTTTGGTTCAACTAATGCATTCTACCGCCACCACATCTCGATCCGTACTAACAAAAAACTCAATTAAACATTACCTTCTCGAACTGATGCACCCTAAATATGCCTCTAGTGTCTCGACCGTGCGATCCTACTTCTTGTCGGAAACAGGTAGACAAGCCTGCGTATCTGCAATAAAAATATAATATGTACTTAGAAAAATATATAGATAATTTAATTTGTAAAGGTGCCTGTGAACCTGTGGTTAAATAAGGCGTGTGCTATAGCAGGTCACGGTTCAATCACTGCCATTTACAAATAATGTTTATTTAATCAAAAACCTATGTACATAATCCAACAAGCTGCACTTAGATGTTCTTTCATCTAAATATACCTCAACAGAACTGCAATTGTTAGGTATAAAATCACCTCACAAATACCATCAGCTAAAGGAGGACAGGGGGCCACTGGAAGGAGTTGGAGGAGGCCTATGCTGTGCCAGAAGGCACACGTCTGATCTTAGGGACTTAATTTAGTTTATATAGTAGTTAGTGGTGTTGTTGTCATAGTTCAACTGATCTCCAATAGATGGAGTCTTTTACAAAATAAATAAAACCAACAAAAAAACAGATATATACTCGTAGATATCTTATTATAAAGGAGGAAGACATTGTCTTTTGCTGGGTACCCTGACCCCAGTAACACAGTTCCTGAAGACGTGAAGAAAAACGGAAAAGCTAGTAAAAAATAAATTACTTAATAGGCAAAGAGGATTCAGGCAGCCACTCATCTCTGTGGTAAGCAGCAATGGGTTGCTCTGAAGTGGCAATCAAGTACTTTTCTTCCACAACACTGTCACCCTTGTTTTCTGATCCCTTGCCTATCACCTTGTACAGCTCTTCATCGAACTGAGCTAGTTGGGCCACTTCTTGCATAACCTATAATAAAAAAATTGTTTTAATATTTAATACAGTTTTAGTCTAAGAAGCCTTTTGGACGCAAAATATTTTAAGGGCGAACGTTTTGGCCTAGCTCCCAAAGGTCTAGTGTGTACTATTGTTTTTAGGATTCCATACCCAAAGGGTAAAAACGAAATCCCTATTACTAAGACTCCACTGTCGTCCGTCTGTCACCAGGCAGTATCTCATGAACCGTGATAGTTAGAGATGTATTAGATAATGGTACGGAAGCCTTTGTGCGCGAGTCCGACTTGCACTTGGCCGGTTTTATTACATTTCGCCTAAAAATAAAAAATAAAGAACCATAAATTCGACACTAGCGCCCATCTATTGGGAGTCGTTCTCAGAAACTCGACGTCGTAGCACGTATTTGTTGCAGTTGTATTAGCCCCAAAAACTATTATGTGCTGAAATAAGAAGGCTAAGCTGGGTCATAGATTACCTAAAAGGCTGGGTACTATGGGCGCCAGTAGTGTGGTCTACACTTCTCAAGGAAAAAAGTATCCTAGGATCAAATTAAGGAGAAAAGTTTGGCACCAGCCATTGAGCTATATGTCTAACGATTGGTTGATATGTCTAGTTAGACATATAGCTCAATGGCGCTAGCATGCTTTCATGGAATATGTTACCCAAGTTGGTTTGAACAAATTACTATACAAAATTCTAGTTATAAATGATCAACTTCATTTATTGCACAGAGATAGTTGGAGGATCGGATAGTGACAAAGGCTATTTTGTGTCACGGAAATCCTTTGGGATACATTCTTGAGACTTTTCAAAAATTTTCACAGGCGAAGCGGGGGTGGAAAGCTAAGAATAAAATAAAACACACCAACCTCTTTACGCATAAAGAACGGCGTGTACAATGGAGTATATCCCTTCTTCAATAGTATTCTTAGAGAGAGTTGTATTAGGGCTTGTTCCAGAAACACAGCGGGACCTTTCAAGTAGTAGCCTCGACCTCCAGCAACAGCCGCGCCACGGTCTCCGTCCATACCTGAAAAAAAATAATTATCATTGTGTTATGTCGAGCTTAGTCAGAAAAAACAGGGCTATAGAGAAAACTTAAAAAAAAAGCAACGCGACACGTCTGTATTAGGACATTATCTCTTTCTAAGGCTTTAGAAGCGCGTCTTGCTCGGGCAGCTGCCGTTCATCAAAATCCATTCAGCCGTTCGTAGCCTATTTTAGACAAACATTGGGAGTGGGACATTTATTATGTTTTAGATGCAATAGTCTGTTTGTCTTCCTTTTGATATCAATGTAGACCCATTTAGTAGAGTGATTTTTGGAAAGAGATATTTGAAGGGATAGTGTCATTCCTAAAATTTGTTTAAGTAAATTCTAACTGAAATCTTGTCTCAATATTCAGTATACAGTATTTAAAATATGTTTTATTGACCTACCACAATATTAAATATAAAAGACAGAGTAGCCTAAACATAACAAAATACAGATGTAAAGGTCATGTAAAAATAATAGAAGATTTTAGGTCCCTGAGTTATATGCAGTGTAGAAACTAAAAATGTAAATAAGTACTTATAACATTTTTGAGGGTGATAGTCACTTGTGAAAATATTGTGGCAAGAAAACATCATGATTATAAAATACAAATATTGACACAATTGTATATACATACTATATTCTACAACAATACCCAAATAATGAAGTAATACTTGTTTTCTTAAAATAAACCTATATTACTAAAACTTTTTAAATCTATTGAGATTAATGACTGTTGATATAATAATATCTGTTTGAGATTAAAGGACTCAAAAAGTAATGGTACAATTTTGATATGGTTTTGATTCAGAAGGAAGGTTTATGTGTATAAAACATCACGCTAAGTCTTTTGGGCGCCAAGCAATAACCAATAATGGCAATGTTTCTTATTCCATGCAGGGCGGGTCCCTAGCTTATTATAAAAAAATCTATTGCTTAGAAAACAAAAATATTCAAACTAGTTGTTTAAAATTAAAATACCTATAATGGCAAAAATTCTAAGCTTCTAAAAATATCAGATACTTACGCCATCACACATCTAGGTCCATTAGCAGCAATAGGTTTGCCACTTGTTCTATTATGGACAGCTAGCAAAAAGTGTACATTGTTACTGGTGATTCTGGCCACACCACATGGTATAAAGGCCATGTTGTTGTTGTAGCAGATGACATTTTTGAGGTTATCTAAGCTAAAATACTAACCATCAATCATGTGTATAAGATCAACATGGGAGTACTTTGTGCTCACTGTGCAATCTCCGAAAGTCCTCTCGACAGCATTGTGGTCTTCATCATCATCGACTGGCACACTTTCATGTAAATGGTTACCGACTTCTCTAAGGGCGGCAGAGCGTTCCTTCTCAGCAGTTACTAAACCTTGCTCATTGAGAGCAATGGCGCTATCTATTAATATTCTAACCTAAAATATATAAAACACACATAAATAAACACATCTTCACAGCCTATGTATCTTGTGATTGTTTGTAAGAAGTAATCTCAAAAACTTCTGGATCCATTTTAATAAATCCTTTACTTCATAGGTTATGATTTATTTTTAAAACCTTAGGTTTCCTTAAGATATAGCATATTCGTTTTCAACACCGGCTTTACCAGCAGAAAAGTTTGTAGTGTCATGAAATAAAATGTAAATGTATGTCACTCTCAAGCCCTCTAGCTATTTCTGTGCAAAAAACCACGTCTATTCGTTGCTCTGTCATGACGTGAAAGAAGGACGAACGATATAAATAGGCTGAATAGAGTCTGAATATGTCGAGGTTGTTTTTACCCATAAAACATTTAACCTTTTTTATTTGATTCACAGTTAGCGGCTTTAACTGATCTCCAACTAAATTAATGAGGTTATCTGCAACATCAGCTGGTACCGGTTCATCCTCTGGGCCCACAGCTTCTTTAGCTTTCATCTTAAGTCCTATTTCCTTGCTACAAACATTCTTTAATTTGTTTAGGTTGTCGGCTTCATGTCGCAAACGTCTCCATAGGGAGTCCTGATCCACAACGGTGTTCACCAGGGCGATGTCTTTAAAACGTTTCTTTTGATTTTCGCGTATTTTATTAGGATCACCATTTTTGTCTGCGCGAAAGAGATCAAGATCTAGCACCATTATTTAACTGTATAATATAGAAATCACAAATTATTTATTAAATAAAAACGAAAGTATTTCAACACGTATTCCAACGAACGCAACACAGACAAAGAGAATATAATCACTACGAACACAGAGGAATGAGGAACGCAACGTCGGATGACGTTTGTCGTTTTTTTTATTTGATTGATGACGATTGATTGAATCAAGGAATATACTACTTTGGTTGATGCAATTTGTATGCAACAATGCCACAGTTTTTTTTAATTAACGATTACCGAGTTATTCGGAGTTATTACATTTTTACGATTTTATTGGTCATAACATAAACTAGAATAGAATGTTGTACATAATGTGCATAGAATAGAACTGTCTTGCTCGTCTTTTGTTTCGAACTTGACTCCCTTTCACATTTATATTTTTAGTGGGGATTTTTAAATTATTCATAACTAAAAAGACGCTCTTTTCTAGAATATTTTTAGCTAATCATTAGGCCTAAATTTTTAAAGGCCTACCGTTTAAAAAAAAATAGTTTGGAAGCTCTAAAGTGAAATTTATTTTTAGCCAGGGGCGGGCCCCTAGAGGAGCGGGGTGGATTAACCGGCCCTGCATAGACCAAACTCTTTTATTATAAATTCAAAATCTTGTATACCTAACAGATTCCACATCGACTCCTAGATTCCATCATAAGGCCTTTAAAATTGCCGAATGCTCGTTTAAATGCTCGATTTTGATGTATGCTATACTCGCAGATTCAATTCTTATTATACTGAGGCTGACGTTCTTATTCTTTTAGCATACACAAAAAAGTAAGATATTTACGATAGTGTCGATACGTCACGTCGTGTACATTAACTAAATCAATAGGTGGTACATACATGTGTTACAGCTTGTATGTAAAATTATCAAGCATAATAATAATACATATATGAAAGGTATGATTAATAAAAAGAAGCGAAAGCGATGTCAGCAGTAGCAAATTGTATTCGATTCAAAAAAGTAAAAACCTTCAATGGGTCACATCTTTCCTGCGGTGTAAAAACCGGTTTTGCAACGAGAGTCGATGGGGAGACGCGAGACGGGCAGAGAGGAAAACTTTATAACCCCGTTTCCACGGCAAGGGGATCACCCCAAAATTGTACATGTACGTACACCACTATTTCTTGACTGACTGACACAATGATGATGACTGATAGGACAGAGCTGTCAGCTGTCATTGCTCTGTCACTTCTGTCAGGCAGGCCAAACTACATTTGATACGCGGAGCGAGTTTGGTATTAATTTTCTATTGGAAACATTTTCATTTATTGATATTACTATTTAAATATGCTTTGTCTATTTATATTTTTAAGTATAATTAGAATTTAAGTAAACTATTAAATTTTTGTAAGTATATAAGGTCAAAAGAAGTTGTATTTTTCGTATATAGTTATCAACCGCTGCCCCTTGTTTACACGTCTTCATAATCATTATCTCCATAGTTTTATGTTTAGGGGGAGGAAACTTATTTAAAATAATAATAACAAACAGTTTTCAAATAATTTTAATATTTCTCAGTATTTATGTGTTTTACCTATATTTTTATATAGAATATTATTTTCCTACTGTTTCTTTCATATAGATATTGTTTTGTGTCCATAGGAAATGTCAACATGATTCCACTGAAAGACAATCATGATGTTGCATCTTTCCTTGTGACAAAACACTCTTGGAAAGGAAAATACAAGAGAGTGTTTTCTGTGGGGACTCATGGCATCACTACATACAACCCAGAACGGTTTGAGGTTACTAATAGGTGGTTATATTCAGATGTTATCAATGTTACATCTGCAAAACATTCAAACACTTCAAGTGCTAACCATGATTTCACATTACAATTTATGAAGAAAGACAAGAAAGCTGATGCTATGAAATTCTCTTCAGAACACAAATGTCTTATTCTAACTGAAGCATTGAAGTACAGACATTTGTTTGCTGAGAAACCCAAAGAAATTTTTGTAAGTTTTTTTATGTTTAACATCTTAGCATATACCTACATTTGTAATTTTGAAAGGAGAAATGTGTAATGTCAAATGTTTCATTAGAATATTCAAACATTTGAGCTTTTTTTTAGATATTACATATAATTAGTGACTACTGTTGTAAGACTCATTCTTTTTGTTACAATTGCTATTCATATAAAATTTAAAATAAATATTGTACTAGATTACTCTCAATTGGTTAATGGTCACAAATGTGATTTTAATTGATAGTTGTTTTGCAATGAGATTTTAAATTGGATATAGTGAAATGACAATTCTGTTTAAATTACTTAAAAAAATTTTTTGAGCATACCAGCCAACCAAACCTTGTCTTGTATAAGTGTGCCACTTTTCTAGGTTTGTTTGTTTGTTTATACTTCTTTCAAGTCAAAATAGAGCATGGGTCAACATGTTTTTTTTGTCATAGTGTGAAATAGGCTACTTTTTATCCCGGTAATCCTTCAGGACAAATTCATGTCACATAAAAAAATCCAATAGTGAAGCCAAGGTGGAAAGCTGATATCTGATAAAATAATACCACTTCATGTAACCATGTATTTGCAATTTACAGAGATTCCAAGCTTACAAACATCACTGGAGCGGAACCCGTCTGCCCGTAGTATTGGAAGTGGGACCATGTTCCCTGGACCAACTAGATCCTTCCAATCATTCAATCCTTGCAAGTTACCCATACTATGATATACAAGGAATCCTCACTGTCAGAGATGTGGTCGGAGGCTTTGTGGTGGCTGTTGGTGGTTATTCGAGGTTACATCTCTTCTCGAGCTCGAGCTCCATTGATCATCAAGTGATCATAAATAAAATGCTCAAGATATCAAACTTGACATTGAATATAAGTATTAAAGTACTGTCGGCTACAATTACTCTGGATGACTATCATAACCAGAGATTTGGGAAGTACAGGTGAATTTTCTATTGATATATATTTATTTGTTTTACATTGAATCCTAACTAATATTATAAATGTGAAAGTGTGTTTGTTTGATTGTCCTTATTTCATGTCAAAACAAAGCAACTGGTTTATGCAATTTTTTTGCTCAGAGATAGTTTGAGGGCGGAAGAGTGACAGGCTACAAATTCTTCCTCCCAATAAATAAATGGCTCCAGTGTTGTATTTCTTGTTTTTTTTTACATAAAATTTAATGACTAGATCAATTAAACAATATTCACCAAATGCAGACAATTTATAAGATCACACGAATTTCATGATTTGGGACCCCCCCTT
Organism: Nemapogon koenigi; assembly: GCA_963924495.1. Lineage (NCBI taxonomy): Eukaryota > Metazoa > Arthropoda > Insecta > Lepidoptera > Tineidae > Nemapogon > Nemapogon koenigi. The sequence continues at coordinate 9,193,125 of OZ004646.1, forward strand.
CAGTTTTTCCGAAAACCTAAACATAATAAAAATCCAGCCAACTACAAGAAATAATGTACAATGTATTGGGAGCTAGGCCAAAATGTAACCTTATCTAATTGTAATCTACATGTAAATAAAATGTTATAATTCATATTGTTTTGAGTAAACAATAAAATTACAATAAGTTTTACTTCAATTACCTAGATTATAAATTGGGACATTGACTGATATCTGTTTATTTGTTGCAAGTATGACTAATGACCACCACATTTTGCTAGTTTTGATTAAAGTGGTGTTTGTTTACAAGATAGTGGGGGGGGGGGGGGAAATTAAATAAAAATATTTGCTGTGTATATTGAAATATAGGAAACTGATAAGTCAGTCTGTTTATACCTTTATCTGAATTTAAAGAGCAATAAGCATGCATAAAGGTCGCCTCCCGAAACCGTGTTACGGTTCCAGGGTACCCAGCCAAAGACCAAGTCTCCCTAGTTTAGCCGATGGTATTTGTGAGGCTATACCTAACGAGTGGCTAGTTCTGTTGATGTATATTTAGATGGAATAGTCTCTATCGCTCAAATGTTTCAAGAATTATAAACTGTACAGTTTTTTTGAATTTTTCCAGTGGAGACCAGCATCAAACATCCATGAGTGAGTTTATTGTCCACAAGGTGCATGCAGCAAGACACATAGAGCCTATGAGACGAACCTTCTGTTTATCTGACACTTGTCTATTGGAGAGAGATCCCCAGACTTATTCTGTAAGTTATCACACTCTTACTCTGATTGTGATTATAGCCATCAATAAAATTATTAGATAATTTAATTTTATGTATGACCAATTATTGCTAGTGGTTTTATAAATATCTAAAGTCTAAACCATTATCTAATATATAAAATTCCCGTGTCACAAGTTAGTTGCCATACTCCTCCGAAACGGCTTGACCGATTTTTATGTTTTTTTTTTGTGTATATGTGTAGGGCCCACGATCGGTCGTAATCTATTTTTTATACCCCGAAGTGATAAGAGTAGGGGTAGAGGAGTAGGGGTAGGGGTAGGAGTAGTGCAGGCAAGCCAACATCTGGGCAGGACAACGTCTGCTAGTTTTAAGTAAAATTAAATATTAAGTTGGGGGCCATCCATAAATTACGTCACAGGTTTAGGGAATGGGAGGGGGTCAACAAAGTGTGACATGTGCGACAAATTTGGGGTGGCTCCAAAATCATGAAATTTGTGTGACTTACTTTATGGATGGTCCGGCCACTGTTTGTAAATAACAAAAGTCATGTCAGCAAATTGTAGATTTTAACATATTAAATTATACTTAAAATATTGATTTAAATGTTTATAAAACCACTTGCAGTAATTGTGGTCCTTCGTTAAGAGTACATAGTTATTTCTCACAAATTACAATGTCAAGATTTGAGTCCATACCATGTTCTTGGCAGTTCTCTACCAGGCGAAAACTTTGTAGGTATATAAATAAAAGTAAATAACTTTGTTATCTAATATAATGGATGTTCATAGAAGAAAAATAGCCTCAATAAAATAATGTTATTAATTATTTTATTGTAGTATGCTATGGCATCAATTCCAAACGCTAGTTGTATATAAATTATGTTATGTAAATCAATTTCAGGTTGTATGTCTCCGGCCGCTGTGTGACGTTTTTGCATTAGTGAGAGACCCTGATCACCCACAACGCTTCTCTATAGAATATCTTAATGGACAAATACGAACATACTTGGCTGGCGAAAGGTAGCTTTTTCAAATTCATATTATATTATATGATCAGTTTTAATTAAATATGTATGTTACAACTTAAGAGCAGTTCATCAATAAGTATTTTGTTAAACTAGCTGGGTTGCAGGATGATGGAAATACAGACGATGGACGTTTTCCCCGCCTTTTATTTATTTATTTATTATGATGCAAAACCGTTTTAGTTACATCAAGTGCAGGTAGCACAGTAGTTTGTATTGTCAGTGCCCGACTGGTTAAAATTTATGTATATGGAGATGGAAAACTATGGAGATGTGAAGCGGTAATTAACCGAACATTTTTTTTCTCCTATGAGACGTCCCAGATCGCTTTTCACATTTAAATACAACACAACATTTTTCTAGAGCTTTGTATCGCGACGCAAAACGATACCAACTAACCCTAAAGTAAATTATTAGTGCAGAAAATTAATTATATATTAAATAAATTAACTAAAATCCCGTATATTTTAAAGATAATTTAAATTTAAATACGACGTTATATTAACAATTTTACATATTAATTTTATAAGACATGCAAATATTTATTTTGATTTTGACAAATAAGACAAGTACAGGAAAAGTTTAAATTGGATGCAGGTGATAAATAGTTTTAATTAACTAATTTCAGAGACGCTTTACTAGCAAGTTTATTAGACGGCGTGCGATCGGCGGGCCAACGAGACGTGCACGTACGGTCTAACGTTACACCGCGCGGGTACCGGCTGGGTCCGGTACACCAGCCTGTCGAGGAAGAAACTGAGGCCTACCATCTCAAGTGAGTGAACCTGCCTTTTTAGGTTAGGAAGTTTTTTGGTGGTACAAAAAAGTCTCGCTAGTACTACCACAATTGTATAAATGGTACTATTGAGAATGAACGATTGAATGATAAAAGTTGTTTATTACTTTCATACATCATACAGTGTTGCTCACACTATGAAAATTTATATGATTACAAATCCAATATAAGTAATTAGATATAAATGTAATAAATCAATATTGAAATAAAAAACTTTCGATTTGTGCTGTATATCAAAAGTTCATTTTTGACTTTGTTACCCATGGACGCCCGTGGTCCACCCTTGTTACCTGTCATGCATACTATCTTATGTAGAACAGAGTATATTTTGAGGCTAAATTATATTATGGTGAGAAAAAATCTAGTCAAAGTTTATATGTTTGTCCATCTTTGACATAAAACTCGGTCAAACCGATCCACGTGATTTTTTGACCGAAATAGATGGAAGGCCGGAGACATCTATTGGTAACCTGTTATTTTATCCTTGAAAAAACCTTCGATTTATATTGGGATCAACATAAAGCATGGTTATTTTGACGCCATCTTTCACTAGATACTCTGAACCTGATAATATTTTATTTTATTAACAGATTATTTCAAAATCCCGTTGGTATGTCAAGAGCTGAAGTGATTGAGAGGTTTAATGCCAACGTCGGATACAGCGGTCTCATATATTCTGTGAGTCAGGATGTAAGTATATAAGATATTTTTGTATTATGTTATATTTTAAATTATTTATAATAGGGATGATAGGAGTATAGATTCATATTTTGTATTTGTGTATTGTGTTGGTTATATTATTTTATTAATTTTGTATTTTGTCCCCTTGTAGGCGGTCCCATTGTTGTGGCTGTTTCTTACTTGGGATCTTGTAAGTCCCTCTTTATGATTTTATTTATTGTTTTGTTACTTATTCCATGGGATATTGTTGGTTCTGTCTATAAAATGTATTTCTATGTTTATATGTTACCAAGTTTTCTATAGAATCTATTTTTGTATTATAGTATTTATTACTATTTATGGTTAAGCTCTCTAACTTATTCATAAGTAACAGTGGTATTTATTAAATGGTTGAATTTTAGCATTAATCTATTATATATACCTATTACATTGACATCTGTAGTTCCTAATTAAGTATTATAAAACTTGAAAGTTTTGTTAATATTTTCTGTAACTAATGAAAGTGTTTATTATCCCTATGATTTTATTTACAACAAATCTGATCCCAACATGAATGGTCCCTCACTACTGCTAATATTTGAGCTGTATGAATTTGATCCAAAAAATCAAGCTATAGTTTGTTAAATGTATCTTGATCCTATTGACAGCTGTTAGCAAAATCAAAAGTCATATACTTTGCACGGGCAGTAAGGAAATATTTATTTGGCAACATCAAATATCAGTAGTTTTTTTTGCAAGGGCAATAATATAAAAACTTTGACTTTGACAGCAGTTAGGGTCAAGGTACATTGAACATACTATACTGTCCTAATTATTGTTTCAGCGTTTGTTCGCCGAAAACAAGGAGAAGTTGATAACGGGAGCTCTAAACGCCCTCGTGACCAGCTCAACTACCGGCACTAATCTGTCGTCGCGTGATCTGGAAGCGCAATTTCACGCTCTACGGCGCCTTTGTGCAAGTAAAGTTGGGTTCGCGGCCTTCACGGCTTTGCCCGGGTGAGCAGACGATCCAGTTTTATTCAGCACTAGCAACTAAATTATAAATACGCTTATTACTACTTATTTATTGAATTTAGACATAATGTTACCACGAACTTTTTTGTAGATCATTTTATTCTACACAATTCTTTCCTACATCATTTTGTTATATCTCTGACGGATTCGACAATATACGCCACGAAACCGCGCTGGTGCTAACTTTTCTTCCGACTTGATTCACTAATATTGTTAATGCCCGTAAACATTCCTCGTGAACAATCTATGTAATAGTGAAAACCGCAACAATATCCGATCAGTAGTTTTGAAGTGAAACGGGTACAGACACGCGGCGGGTGACTTTGTTTTGTAATATGTAGTGATACAATATTTATACAGGTTTCGCGAGTGGATCGGCTCCGGTGTGGTCAGTGCGCTTCGTCGTAAGTGTGCGGCGTGCTCCCACGCGGCGCTGGACGCGGTGTGCGCTCTCATGCAGCCCATGCACGCCGACCCTGACTTGAGGCAGGAACAACTAAACAAGGCCAGCATGCTCGCCACCACGGCCTTCTTGGAAGGGCTGCTTAATATGTGGAGCGAACATGTGGTTAGTGGCCAGTTTGATTCATTTCAAGATGGCGGCAGTTTAGCCACACATAAACTTTTTCAACAACTTATTACCAGAAAATACGTCCCTAAGTTTTTATTGTAATTGCATAGTTTATTTTAATTGTTTATCTATACTAATTACATTGTCCGCTTTTTGCTATGGACTCCTTATAACATGTATGAAATATTCAGCTTGGGCGGATTTTTTTTTGAAGTTTAATCCAAATTTCTTGCTAGTAGGTACTGAGGAGATAAACACTTTGTTTTAGATTCAAGGTAGCGGCGCTCTGGTCGTAGCCGCCTTGTTGGATTTTTTAACTTTTGCGTTGTGCGTGCCCTACAGCGAAACAACGGATGGCAAACAATTTGACCAATTACTAGAGATGGTTGCTGCTAGAGGGCGGGTCCTGTTTAAGTTATTTGAGGTACATAATATTATTAATTTGGTGGTTTGTATTATATTTATTTAACTAGGTTTCTGCCCGGCTTCGGCATGTCAATATTTTTATATAACTGCTGACCAAATCTCATTAAAACAGCCATATTTTCAGAACCCTTTAGTTTAAGATATACGGAGATGAAATAATAAGAAAAAAGTGTTTTACATGTTTTAAATTTTACTATATTTCAATTTTATTTGATCCAAAATAAGTTTCCGCTCCGTCTAACCGAAATAAGCCATTCTTCACAAACACCATGCCAATCGAATATAATCCGCATATGACAGCTGTTTTTATCCACTTTTGATTTACTCGTTTACATTGTACAAGCTTCTTACCGCCCCCGGCTTCGCCCGTGGATATTTTCGAACAAAATAAAATATAGCCTATATCACTCAGGGATAATGTAGCTTTTCCTATTAGTGAAAGAATTTTCAGAATCGGATCAGTAGTTTCAGTCAGTTTCAGTTTTCACCCCCTATATCCAAACTTACATATTTTCCCTTTTTATAATATTAGTACCTATAGATAACATTATAGTTATAAAAGTCGGACTAACAGGTCTAGATTATCCAGGTTCTTTTGTACTTGCTCACAGCACCCGTCAATGGCCATAGTCAAGGGTGCAGGGTTAGTCATGCGAGCGTTAGTAGAAGAAGGGGGTGGCGGTGTCGGTGCTAAGATGCAAGCACTAGCGTTGGCCGAAGCAGCTCTACCTCGACACCTGTTGACGGCACTGTACGCCCCCGCGCGGTTACATCACAGACATCTAGCGAGACATCTGGTGGCCCTGTGGCTGGTTGAATATCCCGCAGCGCATAGTCTTCTGCGTAAAATTATGGTGAGTAGAGAAACTTTATGCAAAGAATATAGAAATGACGGTTTCACCCGCGTGGAAAAAGAACATAGATAAGTGATAATAATCTCGTAGCTGTAATAAAAGCAAAGTTTAGCGACATTGCTATATTTAATAGACTCTTTATTAATTCAGTTAAGATATTTAGAGGCCGAAAGGTCTCTTAATACAACTTAATGAATTATGTACAAGTTTTTATTAAAACAATCTTTGGTACATATACTCTGTTGAGATCAAAACCCTGGTTTTAAATTCCTGTGTGAGCTAGGATCGTAGAACTGCCATTCCCGATAGTCTCTCTATCGCCCATTTTGGCATACGTGGCGTAAGTTAAGTATGTCAACTGGTTGCCGTTAGTGTAACCAAAACCATGTAGCGAAACACCAAATTATTAGGTAGGTATTAATTAAATGTGTAATTAATACCTAATCCCTAAATATATCTATCGGTCGTATGCACTATTGTATCTCTTATCCTAATCTAATCTTATCTAATGATTAACAAAATAAACAGCCATCAGGTTTGCTCTCATTCCTGGAAAGCACGGATGTGCCGCCTGCGTCCGTACTGGCTGAAGAAGCGGAGGAGCAACGAGACAACTTGCAACTGGCACAGGCTACGGTTAAGACGCGCGCCGCTCATTGGGACGCCTTGGAGAGACAAGTCAAATATGTTGAGAAGCATTTGGAGGTTAGTGCGGGTGAATTAAAAAAAAACCTTAACTTTAAAAAAATAACCTGTATCTATTCTCTTTTTTGCATGTCTAAAGTGGCTGAATTTTTTTTTTCGGGATAAAACAAGGAATGGATCTCTTCATTGAGATAACATACTGACGTACCTTATAATTCAATGTCTAAGTTAGACGTGTAACAATTTAATCAAATTTTTTTTCGGTAAAGGGCGCCACTAGCCTCTGTATTGCTTCATTACATTGTGTTATATGGTGGAAATTGTTAATCAATTCAGTTTTTTATACTATATCAAAGTATCAAAAGTTCAATCAGTTTATAGTTTAACCAGTTTAAAAAATAACTATGTCAAGTGTAAATTATAAACATTGTGGTTGCATGTAAAACAGTTAAATCAAAATAGTGCTTTTATTAATTATATTATTATATGTTCACTACATATAAAACTCTAGACCTCATTGCCTAATACAAAAGTAAAATCTACTGAGCAGTTTAGATGTAGGACTACCTTGTAGTAACGTCTTTATTACATCTCAGTCGGATGACAGTACCCGGCAGAAACTAGTGCACGAGTGACTACGAAGTTTCTTTCTAAAAAAAACACATGTTTTATTCGGGCAACTTATTTGCCATATTCTTCAGTCGCTACGTTCTTCGCAGAGCGGTCATGGTTATTACCTTTGACTGATCAAGTGGTTAGACTTGCATTTGGTACAATTTATATCCACGTACGCCCCACTACTAGCGCTCGGCGCGGTCTCTACAAGTAGTTATATTTATTGCAGCACTACGCGAATCTAGCGCTTCAACATTGGGCCCAGAGAGCGGGCCGAGCGCTGGGCGGTGAGAAAAACGAGGCGCCCCGCGAAAGGCCGCTAGTGCTGCGACGGCGGCGGGAGCGGCTAAAGTCCACGGCTAACTGGCCGCTGTTTTACTACCATTTTCACAAGGACCATGCACTGCCCAATTTAATATGGAATCATACGGTTGGTTGGATTTAAAATTGATAATTGCATTTCTTGTTTTAAGCGCTTCGAAGACGATCAAACACGCATATTTTATTTTTGAGCCAATCGGTTTGATACTGTACAGCGAATACCATGTATGATACGATTTTTAAAAGCCTACTTTTGAACATAAAAAATAATTGACTCAAACACTCCATATAACACGCAAGTTGCCATAAGGTTGAAGTCAAACTATTTGATCGGTACCCGGAAACCAAGTTTTTTAAAGAACGTTTAAAGAAGCGTCGGAATAGTCTGACTTTTATATGCATAGTACCAATTATAAAGTAATTTCCACTTCAAAATACTTATGGTCACTCGTTGGGTACAGCCTCGCAAATACCATCGGCTAAATGAGAAAAACTTTGTTTACAGCTGGGACTGGTAACACGATTCCGGGAGCTATAAAGCTATTAATAAAAAAAACACCTGTTTAAATTTGCAGACCCGAGAAGAGCTTCGCAACGCATTAGAAAACGAATTGCGCGCGTTCACGGCCGACAGGGACGCGGCAGGCGACGTGCTGATCGCGTGGAATCATGCCGAGTTAGAAGTGCATTACCAGTGTTTACAGAATGAGGTCAAGATCGGTGATTACTACCTCAGATTGCTGCTCGAGCAGAAAGATAATGAAGACAGTCCTATTAGGAGATCGTGAGTAAAGCAAAACTGATCACTAGATATTATAAAAGAAAGTCCCTCGCCGCGTCTGTCTGTCATTCTTTCTGTGTCCAATTCACTCCAAACAAAACTACTGAATGTATTTTGTTGCGGCTTGCACGAATAGATATATAGATTCCAGAGTAAGGTTTACGAGTATTAAACATGGACTTATCACGTTTTGGAGCTGATTGTTAACAGTATTAGTAAATCAAGTAGGGAGAAAAGTTAGTGCTGCGCAGTTATACAAAAAAGTCCGCGGTAGCATATATATCTATCTTCAATAGATAAGTATGTAGAAATAGGCATATTTATAATTTAAATTACGTGTTGTGTTGCGAGGCTCAAATTGCTGTAAATCCACAACATTTCAAAATGTTAACACCCTAATTTTATTAGCTTATATGAAAGTAGGTGAAAAATTAAGGTACCCGTATTTTTTGCTTTTCTAAAATTTTAACTTTAACACTCTTAAATTAATTTTTAAATATTGCATTTTTAGAAAAAGTCGATAACGGCTAAAAGTATCAGGTGTCTATGCGTATTCTGTATTAAAAAAAAAGAAATGACATGAGCTGCGTGCGTTCGTTCGTTTCATTCGTTCAATAGTTCGTTCATGGTTCTTTTGTTTCATTCATTATTGTTTATTTTTGAGTTTATTAATTTAAAATTAAATTTAATTCACTTTCATCAACATAGATGGGTAGAGAAGCACGTAAATTAAATTCCCTTGTATCTATTCTATTCTATTTTTTCGTGTTATGGCTCCATCAGTAGTCCCCTTGTATCCTGTTTTGTTTTTACAACTACAACTAATACTTTTTAATGCCAGTTTCCCTTAAAGGCAGAGAGTATAGTAGCTTTAAGCGGTACTCGTTACACAGTGTAGTCAGGCTGGCGCAACTTCGAACAAAAAATTGGTTCTATGAAAATTGAGCCAATATTAATGGCGTCGTATCGCCATCTTTTTCACTCCATGGTGCTATCTCTGTCTATCGCTGTCAAAGTTGCAGATGGCGGCAAATTTGTTTTGTCTTATTTTAGTTTTGAAATATTAATAAATAAATATATAATGTGATTCTTAAATCGTACTTGTAATATATTAATTATAAATTTAATATAGTAAGTTATAGTAAATAAGTATATTGTTTTACAATAATTGTATTCAATAATTAAGAATGGACATATAAAAAGTGTACAATATGTGGTACAAGAGGCGGCCGCGTAGACGGTATCAAGCGAATATTTATGACAATATTCCCAATAAATGAGGATCGGTAAGTTATTAGCCATTCATATTAATTTAATTAAGTAATTATTTCTTTATAAATTTCATATTAAACGAACAGCATATTGCTGAAAAATAGTGATGTACTTTGCATGTTGTACAGTTTATCGATATCGATATTCTGACTCAAACATATTTGTTTTACATTCCACAAAATAAACCCATTATAACCCACACCAAATAAATTGAGCCATTGCTTTTTGCTGCAGTAAATTTACTTTACTCTTTCCAGATTGACGTGCAATTTGGTGATTTTTAAACAATCGTTCAAATCCAGCTAAGTTTGTGTATCTTACAGACTCGTTGTAACATCGTTTTTGCACACTCTTTCAATTCATTTATACTTACTACTAGTTATTACTTACCAAAATACGCCTAATACTCATTATTTTACAGGTACCTACGCAATTCTATAAGTTTTTCTATCATTGCCTAAATTCACTTCGGGAAGCGGTGCTGAAATAATTACCTTGTGGCGGCACATCGCGTCGCGTCGATAGATGTCGCACCGTTACTAACTCATTGAAACCTGTATCGCGCCATTGAAAATATTTAATAGATTGGCATATATGCAACTTTCCAACGATGTGCGTTGGGGAGTATTCCTTTTACTCATGATCGCTGGATTGTTGTATGTATTGCCATTTCTATAACCTAAGATGGGTCTTAGATAAGGTCATTATATATTATTAAATTTCAATTTAATAAACTATTTCACTGCAATATTGATAGGTGTATTGTTTTTAAGAGGTCGGTGAATTGTATTTGTATATGTGTTGTTTTTTTAGGTTAAACACAAATAAATTATAGAAAAACGTGTGAAGTTTTATTGAAATGAAAGATCAAAGAAGTTGAAATTTAATAATTCCTCCCAGACCCTTGGTCTACTACGTAGTTTATTCAAATCCTATAAAAAAAATGGTTGTGAATTACCATACCTTTCAACTTCTTCGATTATACTAATCAACAAAACCGAGATTTTAAAAGTAGGTAGATCTGGAATGTAGAAAAGGAGGCTGATCCAGGTTTTAGCATATTTTTATCGATATCGACAAAAATATTGCTGTAGGAAGGACAGCACTAGCCGTATGTTTTGACTTTTGTAGTTGGTAGCACTGATTTCCTATTTTCCCTCCTTAATGTTGTTAGGTTGGCAGTATCTTTCGGCCCTAATTTCTTCGATTTCATTTTAATGTATGGCAGTCCCGTCTCTTATTAAAGAACATAGTGATTGCTACTTACTCTATGAGTGTAGTTTTTTCAAAATATCTCTTAAACCACTGAATAAAAAAATAATTAAATATGTGTATCGTGTTAAGCAAAGGAAGATCTCCAAACGGATTTTTAATTTTGGTACTTAACGAAAAATTAAATGTTGTGAATTGATAATATTATAAATACAAAAGTCCTTCTTTCACATCATAACGGAGCAACGGATCGACGCGATTTTTTGCACAGAGATAGTTGTGGGGCCGGAGATTGACAGTAGTTTAACGTTTTATCCGGGGAAAAATATCTCATTCCTCCGCCAAAATTGGTGATTGGAATAATTGATAAACTAAAAAAAATTGAATTATTTTTCTAGTTACGAGTTTTTCAACGACCTGTATCATCGCTTCCTATCGACACCTAAAGTGGAGATGAAGTGTATGTGCCTTCAAGCGATGAGTATAGTCTACGGGCGATACTACGAAGATATTGGGCCATTTGCTGATACTAAATATATTGTGCAGATGCTGGATAGAGTGAGTTGTTGTACTTTATCTATATAAATTAAACGCTATTCGTTGGTAAGCGCATCACTGGAGAACGGCTTGACCGATTTGGCTAAAATATTTTTTTAATGTTTGTAATAGTCTGAGTAAGGTTTTATGGAAATGGAGATGATAGATAGATAAATTTACTATGTGAGCTGTAGATTTTCTAAACAAATAAATGTATATACGCTTGATTACTTGGCATTTATTTATACTTCACAGTAAATTATTTTGATTATTTTGATTGTTGGTTTCAGACATGTGATAGAATGGAGAGGGATAGACTGGTGCAGTTTTTAGGTAAACTAATACTACACAGAAGAAATGTCAGTGAATTGTTAGAGTGGAATGGTATAAGGTAAGGTACTTTTCGAGATTTAGACATGTATAGGTCTGAGAAGGAAATGGAAAAAGTAAACTTCCTAATCTTTCCTAGTATGTACGCTGTTGTTTTCCTAAATAAAATAAAATAAATAAATTAATATTATAAATGCGAAAATGGGTTTGTTTGTTTTTTTGTTCTTCTTTTACGTCAAAACGGTGCAACGGATTTTTTGTACAAAGATATTGGATATTACTCTACAGGCTACTTTTTGTCCCGGAAAAATATTATAGGCCCCTGGGAAAATTTATTTTCTCATAAACAACTTTTCTACACGTCCGAAGTCGGGTCGGGTCGCTTGTGTATATATAAATAGATTGAATGATGAAGATATGTACCGATAAACCTGGTAGAAAGAAAAGACCCTTGATTTTTTAGCAAATGTGGTGTTTCCATGCGACTGGACGGCTTATGGACGTGCTTTTTCACGCTTTGCTTAATGAACCCCAGATTTCCATTTCATTTCCACAACAACAAAATATTTTTTCTTTAATGCCTGCCAACAAGGAGTACTCCCATAGAAGCGCATGCATGGTTATTTATGTACCTACACTGAGTTTGTTGTTGTTGTTGTATCTAACGAATGTATCAAATAACGCGGCAGCTTTCTACTTATTGATGCGTAACATAGTAGCTCTTGTTCGTGACAATTCAAAAGATATTTAATTTCCTGTTACAGAATACTAGTAGACTTAATGACTCTGGCGCATTTACACACATCGCGAGCGACGGTGCCGGCCCAGAGTAACGTGTTGGAGGGGGGCACTGCTCCCCCGGGTGGGACGGACCGAGAGTGGTACTATAACTTGGATTATGGGGACCAGCTGCAGAGGAAGGGACCGGTTAGCTTTCAAGAGGTTGGTGAAATTATCGAAACAAACAATGTATCCGTCGCCAACATATAGAAATATGCCGCGTATATTTAATATACCATGTACCAATGGGTTTTTTAATTAAAAACTTATGTAAATAATCCGACAAACCACACTTAGAGGCTTTTCCATCTAAATATACCTCAACAGAACTGGCCACTCGTTAGGTGTAGCCTCACAAATACCATCCGCTAAACGAGGGAGACTTGGTCTTCCGCTGGGTATCCTGGAACTGTAACACGGTTTCGGGAGCTGTAAGGCAACCCGTGAAGGAAGAAAAAAATGGTTAATATATTTTACGCTCCTTCTCGTCCCTTCCCTTAGGGTAGGCAGATATCAAAGATTACGTCCACTCGTTACGATCATGACACCTCATTTGAATCCATAGATCATCTCGTGCATATTCGTCGATTCTGGGTTCTTTTTATTTACCCTTTTTTCCTCCTCGTCAATTAGCGAATGATTGACACTAAACGGTCGCTGACCTTGTACGCTATGTAAGACCGCAGACCGCGCAGCGACGAACGAACTATATTCATTTCATATATAATGTATCAGACCAGTGATGTAGCATGCGATCGACCGCTGCGCTCGTCGCTTACTGTCTGCGGTCGTGCTAATATTAAACGATTATGACTGCCAAAAATAAACGAACTTATGACCAATACATTCAATTTCCTTATCAACAGTTGAAAGAGTTGTATCAATCTGGAGTGATCAACAACAAGACGAAGTGCTGGGCCAACAGTATGGAAGGTTGGCGCGCTCTAGCAGCCGTGCCTCAACTCAAATGGACTCTAGTAGCTAGAGGGACCGCGGTCTACGACGAAAGTAGTTTGGCCGCCACTGTTCTGGATCTACTCACAACCGCCGCCAGATACTTTCCTAGTAGGTGAGTTGATGATCTAGTATTATACACAAGGAGCGTACGACATGTATCGACTACAAATGATTATTCGACACGTGTTGTACACTGGGAATGGAGATATGTCGAAAAAACATGGCGGATCTCAAATTACGTAGTTTTCAAGATCTTGCTGTAGTTATAATATGTAACGTGAGACAAAACGTGTAAAAACGAGTTTATACCTCGACATACTACATCCATCTCTATCGTGCCAAGAAGTAACTCTTTTCTAAAGGAGATATTTTTGTGAAATTTTGCCGTAGATATTTATCTAATTCGACTAAATATCGAAATAGCGAGATTGGCTCACTGGGGTTATAAGTTGAGAAAAGGGCAGGAAAAAGCAAAATTATAGAATTGCTTTATTTTCCTAGCCTCGCATTGTTATTGGTGTAAAGACATCATACATCAACGGATACAAATCGCAAAACCTATGTCGACTGCTGAATGAGTAAGAGTTGGGAAACCTGCCAATGTTGTTTTTTTCTTTGTTTGTCTTTCAGTCACGTGCAATGACGTGAAATAACGTGAATGATGAACTGAAAAGTGATGAACGTGAGTCGGGCTTGAGAGTGACATTTTATTCTTTCTTCGGAAAACACCTAATTATTATAATTACTATTCGGAGCGGATCGCCTAGTATCATAATAGTAATATGTACTACTATATATGTTTTTGCAGAGATTCAGAAGACGCAGTAATCCGTCCATTGCCTCGCGTGAAGCGATTGCTGTCCGAGCCTGCTTGTTTAGCTCATGTGGTGCAGTTGTTGTTGACTTTTGATCCGATACTCGTCGAGAAGGTATGTGTTTTACTTTAATACCGTTTTTCATAACATATATATGGTCCCATGCCGAAAACATCAAAACCTGATTACCAGCGTTTGTCTCGCAGTAAACTTCAATAAGTCATAATAAGTTGTACCAAGTAAGTTGAGCCAGGCAGGGCAGGCAGTATGGAGCGCAAGTCTCACCACGTGATCCCATTAACTGTCACACAATGAAAAACTAAAATGTTCGATGGTGCTGAAATGAAAACTAAATGTTACTTTTTAAAGTAAGGTATGCCCTAATTTTTTCTGAAAACGCCACTCAAGGCGGTTCAGTGGTTTTTCAGTGCGTGCACAGGCTATATGACAGGAGAATAACATTTCTGATTGATTTTACAGGTGGCAACATTACTATACGAGGTTATGCAAGACAATCCCGAGATATCAAAATTGTATCTTACAGGAGTGTTTTACTTCATGTTACTATATACTGGGTCCAACTTGCTGCCTATAGCAAGGTTCCTTAGACTGACGCATATGAAACAAGCTTTTAGAGCGGATCAAGTGAGTTAATACTGATTTTTTCTTTAAACGTTTCAATTGAAAGAAAACTAGAAAAAAATAAAAATACGTTAATAATTAAAAAGTTCTTCATTTAATAGTATACAATTTTTGATTATCAATTTATATTTTAAAACTTGGTTGCCTTATAGCTCCCGGAACCGTATTATCGGTCCCAGGGTATCAAGCGAAATACCAAATATTTTTTCTCTTGGAATCTTCTTAGAAATAGAGGTAAAATGTAGAGTTAATCATTACAGATAATTTAGTTTATAAATTCCTCTTTAAAATATACGATAACAGAAATAAACAAAGCCTTGCATGTTTATTTCTGTTAAAATTTACTTTTTATTTTCTAGTCTACTTCCGATATAATGCAACGGTCGATTTTGGGTCAACTATTGCCCGAAGCTATGGTGTGTTATCTTGAAAATCACGGCTCTGAGAAATTCGCCCAGATATTCCTTGGAGAGTACGACACTCCTGAAGCTATATGGAATTCTGAAATGAGGTAATTTCTGTATTTTATTCTTAGCTTTGAATATATACTACTTATATCCGAATTACCAGCTCTCAACTGTCAAGCTATAGCCACCCAAAAAAGCCCCAGTCTTATACTAAGTGAATGTGACGAGTCCAGACTCTTATAAATGATCTATCTCATCACGCCTTGGCCATTGAGCCATCACGCCTTGGTCATCTAAACATTGCCCTGAATCAATATTATAATATAATTACTTTTATATACTCTCATATCTTAAAATTCGAATTATAAACTTCAAAACGAATTTATATTGACATACTTTATAAACACAATACTGAAATAAAATAAAAAAAACACTTTATGACACTATTTCTCTAACAAAATAATGTTATAATAGTAGTTTATCTAGTTTTATAACGTAAAATCTCTATTACAAAATCGAATTATACTTCATAATGATATGTTTTACATACACGCATCTCTAATATGTCAAACTTCGATACTATAATGTATTATAGTACCGAAGTTTTCATACAAAAACGATATCGTAATGTTTTTTTTTAAATGCAGAAAAAGCAAAGGATATGTGTTATGCAGCCACATATGAAAATATCGACTCTCCCATGTAGGAGTCACTTTTCAGTTAACGCGCATGCGTAGTAGGTAGGTAACCGCGTTTACTGCCAATTTGTCGATTAAGAAAAATATCTTGGTTCAATTTGTTTTGTACTATTGCATGGGATTAGATAAAGTAGTGTATGAACGGGCACATAACTTGGAATTAAAACACTCGTGGATGCTATTAAAAATTTCGGCTGCGCCTCATTTTTTAAAATTCCACTTGTGTTTTAATTACCTTTATTATGATCCCGTATCATAAACTACTATTATGATACTGGATCATAATAGGGGTAATTAAAATACAAGTGGAATTGGAAGTAGTGTATGAAACTGCATATAACTACGTATTAAAACCCCTCATTATACAACACTTTCATAAACTACTATTAGTGTATAACGTGTATTTTTAATGTATAACATAATTGCAGACGCATGCTCATGATGAAGATATCGGCCCACATCGGCGAGTTCACCCCACGTCTCCGCGCACACATCGCGGCCCGCTATCCCTACCTCGCTATACCGGTCGTCCGCTACACGCAGCTTCAACACGAGCTATTCTGTAACATGTTCTATCTGAGACACTTGTGCGACACGCTACGGTTCCCGGACTGGCCTATACCGGAGCCGGTAAGTGTTGTTTTGGTGAGATAGATGTAGCCTCTTGGTTGCCATTTGCATGTTTTAGGAACTGTTATAATTACAATAATTATAATAATAAATATATAACATGTATGTGCCTGAACCAGTTCTTGAAAATGGTCATGCCACGCTCTACTAGGATCGATCTATCATCACAGACAGAACTATTGTTGCCAATAAGTCTTGGTAGATCGATCAGCGCGCCTTGCAATGATAATCGATGTCACTATACCACATGACGACAATCTAGTGGAAGCTGAGAAAGACAAAGAATCAAAATATCTTGACTTGGCTTACGAGATTGTCGACATGTGGGATGTGAAGTCGGCGATCATTGTACCGATAGTCGTGACGGTCAATGGTCTTTTTGCCAAGAGTTTTGACCGTCACCTTAGGAGCCTTGAAATTGACGGTTGGGTCAAGGACCAGATCCAGAAGGCAATACTCCTCAGCACGGCACGTATTGTGAGGAGGTTCCTCTCTCTGCAGCCCTAACCGGTAGTTTGGGTATTTACCACGCTTCCGATGGATAACTCCTTTTTTATATTTTTACTAGCGGGCCCGGCAGACGTTGTCCTGCCCAAACGTTGGCTTGCCTGCTATTTACTTTCCTTCGTCCGTGGAAAACAACTACCACTACCACTACCCCTACTCCAACCACTACCACTACCCCTACCTCTACTCCAACTCCTACCACTACCGCTACTATCCTATGTCCGTCTCCTGGCTCTAAGCTACCTCCCCACCAATTTTCAGCCAAATCGGTACAGCCGTTCTTAAGTTATAAATAACCTAACAAACCTAACCTGGCCTACCGACTCTGGAATTAACGTAGTAACTAAACTGTATTTCGTCTCCGTCTAACAAATCTGCAATTCATTATGATAGACGGAGACGAAACACAGTTTAGTTACTACGTCGCTACTTCGAGTTTATTAATAAGCGTGGTAAGGTATATGACGCGAATCAATGAATAAAAGTGAAAAATATCGACATACAAAGACATACAAAAAAAATTCTAACAACGAGCTATAGCTTGTTTTGGAGGTTTAAGAAATCATATTAGTGTTGTTGACATCTCACTTCATGATACTTAGACCAGGGACTTTTGCAATTTTCAGGTGCAACTATTGAAGGATGTGTTGGAAGCGTGGCGCAAGGAAGTTGAGAAGAAGCCGCCGTCAATGACAGCGGCTGACGCGTACACTACACTAGGGTTGACTAGCGCCAGCGACGAGGCGGCTGTGAGGAAAGCCTATTACAAATTGGCTCAGCAGTACCATCCCGATAAAAACCCGCAAGGCAGGGTCAGTATCATTTCTTACTAGCTTTTCGCCCCCGGATTCACTCGTGGCTTTTAAAAAGTGACAAGTCTCCGGTCCTCCAGCTATATCTGTGCAAAAAACACGTCGAACCGTTGCTCTGTGTTGACATGGAAGAAGGAGAAACAAACACACTTTTATAATATTTTTAGGAAGGATTTGTATATAATAAATAAGTGCATAGAGATGTAGAAACCCTCTTGTGCATTGAAATAATAATAAGCATGATAAATCACCTCTATAATCAATGTGACTGGCTTCGTCTGTGCTGTGCTGGCCCCGGTTTCAGGCAGAGGCATCTAAATTTTTTTATGTAGAAATAAGTAAATTGAATTGACGTATATTTCGATTCCGCGCCACTAAAAGTTTCAACGAGTTGGCGTGCATCACTACCCTGTTTGCAATAGGTGTCCATGGCTAATTACCTCCCTTTTCAAGAAAAAAAAATCGTCATTACTCGAAAGAAAACTAACTTTTGCAGGATCGTTTCGAAGCCGTAAATCAAGCTTACGAGTTCCTTTGTAGTCGCAGTGTATGGAGCGGGGACGGGCCTAACACTGACAACATTGTGCTTATACTTAGAACGCAGACCATACTATTCCAGAGATACTCCGAGTGTAAGTATTTATATCCTCAGGTTGTATAAGATAGGGAATGTAGACAGCATTATGCAATGTTTTGACTATTACTACTATTATATAACATACTGTTTAAAAACCTAAATTGCAATTTTAGCTGATTATTTAAGTAGTATGTTTACAAAAAGTAAAAAAATAGAGAAGGAAGCCCACTAAACTACAATGATTATTGCAGTACTTGCCCCGTATAAGTACGCCGGCTACCCGCAACTTCTACGCACCGTCCAATTGGAGAGCGAGGCGGACCAACTATTCGCGCGAGACACCGCCGCGCTATTGCCGGCCGCCTGCGAATTGGCCCACGCTACCGTTAAGTGTTCGGCGCTCAATGCTGAAGAGCTGCGAAGGGAAGGCGGTCTGCTGGTATGTACGAATACTGTAATAATGCTGCCATGACACTAAATATTATATAAACTAGATATGAAAAAATAAACAAAAAAATAGATATTGAATTTCGTATTACTTAATTATTTTGTCTCATTGATTTTGAAAACCAAGATGGCGGCATATTTCTTTCTGTCAAAAATCGACATACTCGTTTTAGTTCTTGATTTTAAAATTTTCGGTTTATGTATTTATTAATCCAAGAAAATGAATAAGATCACCATTATAAATCGCTTAACAACATTTGAAAACTAGCGTCATCTATTCTTTCACTTTAAATACAAATAATTACAGGTATTACAAGGTGCAATGTCTCGTTGCGTGTCGGTCCTCCCGGCGGGCGCGGTGCCGGCCCCCCTCCCCGCGGCAGTGTGCGCGGCGTGTGCGAGATGTTTCGCGGTAGCGGCGCAGTTCCCGAAATGTCTCTCTGTGATGGCGGAAGTGCCAGAACTGGCCAGGGACGCTGTGCCGCTGCTTAGGCTCTCGGTAAGTTGTTTTTTTTGGTACCGAAGATTTTTATTATGCCCTTACGGATTACCTTGTCTCCCGGAACCGCGTTACTGTCTCCAGGGGTCTTAGAGGAAGACAGATCTTCCTTATTTAGTCGATGATACTTACGAGATCACCTAACGAGTGGCCATAGTCGATATGAGGACCGCCAATCCATGGCTGCACTATGATTTTCTACATCCATACGCTTTACCACTCGGCCACTGTCGCTATGCGACGTACCGTATAAAGTTGTGATTTGGAAAGTGTAATACTAAAACAGATAATATTTATCTATTAATTAATATGTATGTATTGTATAGGCACGAGTGGAGACGGAAGGATCTCATTGATTTGCCAGTTTTCTGTGCTATTTTAATGTGATAAAGGCTCCCGAATATAATGTTGTTCTTACAAAGTTTTTACAAAGTCCAATATTTCACAAGACATGTCCAATATTTCCATAGGTGGCTAGTTCGACAGCCTGCGCAGGCGCCGAGCAAGTGGCAGCGTTATCGGCCGCCGCCGCTTGTCGGTCTCAGATGGCGCGCGCGGGCGCTCTACACGCACTTGTGCCAGCCGCGCTGCAATACGACTACACGCTCACGGAGTCAGGAGTGGACACAGACGCGGAGAGTAATAAACAGGTATAGCTTGTTACTTTTAGAACTGACTAATCCGTCCCATAAGACACTCTTTATGGGTTTCGTACAAAATAATAGTTATCGGTAAAAAATTAAAGAGATTTAAAAATACCTATTAAAACAATTTATCGTCTTCTCTTAAATGTCCGCGTTTTAAAGTTTATTTGTGAAAGCAGATAACTAAATATATCCCAAAGCCAATCGCAATGTTTCCTTTACAAACAAATTAAGTGATACATCTGTCTGTTACTTTCACAAATTAACTACTGAACTGGATTCGTCTGCATAAACCATCAGGCGAAGTTACGTAAGAAGAGAACGGCAAGCCTCGCTGAGTTACTGGTTCTACGCGACCGGAAACATCTCAATGGTACTCATAATACTTGTTTCTGATTGCAGGAAGTCGCTAATCAGTTTGCAAAGTTATGTGTTATCGCTCTCGGCAAGATGTACGGGCCACATGACGACACGGGCCCCGATGATGAATGTATAAAAGCAGCTTTACATACTCTGCTTACACCGTATCTTTGTAATAAGCTTAATGATGAAGATCAACATGAGGTAAGCATAATATAGATTTCTTTTAAAGCCTCTGAACCATGTTTGAACGGGAAAAATTAAGTAAATATGTTGAACCGTTTTTCGCCACGATAAGTCTTTCACATTTAGCCGTTGTCATTTTTAATGCTACTTAACGAATTGCCAGCTATAGTCTTTTGAAATATATAAGTTGTTATTTTAATTGGCCAAGTTGCGACTACGACTCGCGCGCTGAGGGTTCCGTACCTACCATTTTTTTGGTCAGGACTTTAAGAGAGGATTTTCGTGTAAACTATAAGTGAGGCCCTATATTCAATTTTTTTTAAAATTATAATAAATATATTTGTGTTTCTTATAACGAGCCCTTTCATTTCATGAGACTTGAAAAAAAAAATGTTTTTTACTATTTAATTTTCCCCCCAAAATCGAAATTCGATTATTACGCTACACTTCCGTGATTGGGTCATCGAACTCTAAAAATTTGGTAAATTTAAACTTTTTTTCGTCCAGTAGATTCGAGAGAAAATAAGCTGTGACAGGCGGTGACGTCTGTCAAGAGTGATCCTATAAGGGTTTCCGTTTTGTCATCGGAAATATACAGAACCCTAAAACTCATTAGTGGGTTCTTGGGGATCAAACACCAAATCCTATACTCCCCAATATTTTGTTTTATTTTTTTTTAATATTAATTTAAATCATTTAACTGCTTTCACTGTCTTGCACCACATCAATTTAGTACTAAATCTAAATTAAAACTGTCAAACGATTTCAATTTAAACTTATTTAGTAAAACTGTATTTGATGGAAATTTTGTACAAGCTGCCCTGACTTATGCCTATATGTTTCAGTTACTCAAAACGCTGACATCGAACTGGCGCACGCCGTACTTAGTATGGGATAATAGTACAAGAGCTGAATTAAAGGATAAACTGGGTACTTACAGACTTTCGGATGAAGAACAGGGGCCTTTGGTGCAGGAGTTTGCGTACTCTGCTCATGACCCATTGGTAGCGGTTGGGGGCGTTTACATCGACATTTATAATGAACAGCCTAATTATGTTATAGAGGTAGACATTTTTTGATTACGTCTATTACGATCTGACTCTCAAGGGGACATTTGGTAATATTTAGACATATGAAGTATGAAAACGTTTTAAGCCGTCATCGGGGCGGAGTATGCGGGCCGAATGGTATGGATTTAGAATAAAGTGTATTCCCTGATCAGCACATTCGAGAGAATATTATATACTCTTTGGAGTCAAAAGTAAACCTTGTTAGATGTAAAGTGGTTGTCACGAGAAGATACAAAGTATTTAAACAAAATTGCAGGTGGTTGCAACATTTTTCATGGATTTTAGTAGACAAAATGATGTTTTAATTTTTTTAAATATAAAACGTAACAAAGAACGTGAAATTCAAATGTTGACAACTACTGTCATAGTTAGGTACAATTCATGTCCATAACTACCTATAAGTATAAACCGCCCAAATTGAATAGTTTTCAAGTTCTCAGTAACTTGCTTTAATTTGTCTACTAAGTTATTTAGCCGTATTTCTATTATTATTGACATATAAACTTATTTGGAACGCATTGACATGTTTACCAACTTTTTACGGATACGCCCTATTTTCTGCCGTGTACCCATTACCGCCGTGAACAGTATAATTAACTACTAGGCCTAATTTTTAAAACTACATATTTTCAGAATCCTCAACAGTTAATATTAGATCTCTTGAAGTTCCTACATGAACAAACTCAGGCCGACATGAGCGCTGATAGAGTGGAGCATATGACAATGGCGCTTACAGCTCTAGCAAATGTTATTATTAAAAATCCAGGTAATGTTATTGTTTAGTCGTAGTCTCATTTCGTAATCGGTAATATATAAAATTACTAGCTTTTGCCCGCGGTTTCGCACTCGTGGAAATAGAACCAGGAGAAGATAGAATCCCGTGGCTGTAATATGTCCCTCTCCCCATCCGCTTTACGGGATAAAAATTAGCTTATATTCTAATCCAAGCCATTTTCATCCAAATCCGTTCTACCGTTAAGGCCCGATGGAGCAACAATCACACAAACATCTAAACTTTCGCATTTATAATATTAGTAGAATGATTTTACATCTATGATATTTTTTTTTAATTAATTTTGTGTTCTATGAGAGGTAATGTAACATATTTTTGGTAAAATTAAATTAATAAGAATATAACTTGTTTACAAGTTACTGCATGGTTGGTACGTAAGTATGTGTACAAAATGGCGTATGAAAATTAATTTTGTCGACAATCATAGCAGGTGGTGTTCATTTTGTTTAATTTATATCCTCTAGATAAGTGTTACAAACATTATAAATAAACTATAACAGCTGAATGGATTTGGATAATACCACATCTTGAATAAATGAAGAAGAAGAGAAAGAGGCGTGACTATTATAGCCGTAGATTTTTTTTTGTGTACTATTTACACATTTTATATAATATAGTATATTTAGGGTTGGTATTGGTACCCATTTGTCGGGAAGCTTACGCACAGCTAACGTTGACGAGTGCTGACGGTATCCCATACTAAAACCAACATAACAAAAGTGGACGTACCCGCGTAACCACATGCGCTGCAGTATATGTATATATATATATATATATATATATATATATATATATATATATATATATATATATATATATTATATATATATATATATATATATAATTTCGCACATCTTCAGAAATTCCCCTGAAATGTAGCCAAAAAAATTTGAATAAATGCATTTTGTGCTTTAATTCAGTGCAAAAATGATAAATCAATTTCATATAAATATGCTTCAACTTCTACCTTTATTATATAATTATGATTTTCTGTGCTAAAACCTGTTCTTTTGCATTTCGTCGTACGTAAGCGTCCGAATAGTGAGGATCAACCCTTAATATCTAAGTGGAAATTCTAAATCCAGTAATTCTGGCACCCTCTCATTCTCGTACGTATGTTATGTTATTTAATTGTAATTAAACTGATTTCAGGTGCGGAAATTCAATGTATCGGTCAGTTTGGTTTGATATTTGGTCTGTTATCCGCTCGAGCGCATCCAGCGCTTCAAGCGGCGGCTCTCCGCACAGTACTGGCTGCATCCGGGAGTCGAGAATGCGTTGAGGACATCGCTGCAAGCTCTGTTTTGGGACATTTGCTTGCTTTGTTGCCGGCCAAACCACCTTCTAACGATGCTTTGTCGGCATTGGCTGCATTACTGGCTAACACGACTATTGTTAAAGAAGCGCTTGCTAAAGGTAATTTTCATGTATTTTGTTAATTAGTATTCGCCTGAATTATTTTGATATCACTGCTCAGTCTCACCCGATCCAGGATATATATCTACATATCCTTTAACATATCGAAACTACAATTTTATTCATTTATATTGATTTAGCGAACGAAATTTCAAAAAAGGTACTTGGAGTGTTGATCTGGATCGACAGAAGAAGCCAAAGAAGTTTCACTTCTTACGCGTGTAGACTAATACACGTTTTCTTTTTTAAGGTGGATGGCATAGCCACAAAAGTAAATAATGGAAAATTAACATTATAGGTGCCGTTGTATATCTATTACATCTGTTCTGCAACAGTAAACTGCCTGAAGTAAGAGAAGCTGCCGTGGAGCTGCTAGCTAGAATGATGGCGGACAAGCTACACGGGCCCAAGGTGACTTATTTATTTATGTTTTTTTACATAAGTTTTAGTTACAAAAATTGATATATCTTACGGAGCGTTTTTTTTAAAACAGCCTATATCAATTTCCATATTATAATTTTGATTTGATTGTTATTCAATCTATATTATTACGCAAACAGTAACACAATCGGTCCAGTAGTTTTTGAGTCCACGAGGCACAAACAGAAAGACAGATACCAACATCCATTTTTATTAATAAATGACTTCAGTGCCCTTTTTAAAATATAGCTTTGATTTTACAGCCACATGTACTTTGAATTTCAGGTCCGTTTACTGTTGTCCCGGTACTTACCGCCGGTGTTTGCGGACGCGATGCGGGAGAACGGCGGTGCGGGGGCGGCCGGCACTGTGCTCATGTTCGACGCCAACCACGAACATCCGGAGTTGGTGTGGACGGACGACGCCAGGAGCACGGTCTCGCGACATCTTGCTACGCTCACGGACCAGTAAGTTGGTTGTATTCAATTTGGATGATATCTGGTGGTTATAATATTGATATGCTGGCCAAGTTGTCTACTTGTTCACGTCACCAATGAAGCATTCAAATCCTGATTTGTTATCGGCCCCAGGGTACCCAGCGGACAACGAAGTCTTACTCCTATGGTATGGTTGAGGTATATTTAAATGGAAAAGCCTCAAAGTGTGGTTTGTCAAATCTCTTGTCTCTTAAAACATTAATATAGGTGAAATCATGGTATGGGCCATTACATAAAAGTAAATGTGACGGCACGCACACCAATGGCTGACAAATAGCTGTCGTAAGACTGTAGCGCTAATAACATAAATTCCACCTTCCAAATTCCACGTCCATTAGAAAGTCCTCCGTTTTTGTCCTACTAAAATTTTCTACAGTATGTAGAATAAAGATAAGGTATTTTTATGTCTGTTTTTGCACATTATAAAAGCGTAAAAAAAAGTTCCTTTATCACAGGCACCAGACGTCGCAGGTTAGGAACTCTAACGCCACGTTCGAAGACCGAGAGACGCAGGAGCGAGTACAGAGAGACGAGGCTGAGTGGACGCCCCCAGGGGAGGTGTTGGTCGGGGGGGTTTACTTACGACTGTTCCTGAACAACCCGCAGTGGAACTTGCGGAGCCCTAAACGGTTCCTGCAAGAGTTGTTGCACGAAACGCTCACCGCTTTGGCTAAGGATCCTGCAGAGGTAAAGTATCGTACTAAATTGTGGTGATTACTAGCTTCTCGCCCGTGGAAATTTTTGGAATGTGACATAGGAATTTATCCTATGTCCAACCTTAAACATCTCTGTACAAAAAATCACGTTTATCCGTTGCTCTGTTTTGACGTGAAAATAAAACAAACAAACACTTTTCGCATTTTTAATATTATTTATACTTAGAAATGGCTTACTTTAAAGACAATTGAACCTTTTTATATGGGAATTTAGCAAAATTATAGTAGCACTTACTAAATCCACAATAAAACAATTATATTGACTCGATACGTAAACACAGCATTTCGTGCTTGGAAGAAAATTGTTCAGTGAGACATTTTATTTACAGGGAGGTCGAGGTGACGTATGTGCTCAAGCGCTTGGAGCTCTATTGCGGGCGAGACCAAACTTGGGTGAAGCTTGTGCTGCGCTGGGCGAGTTACCTAGACTGGCGCGGTTGTTGACTTTGTGTCCGATACGAGCTGCGCCTTTACTTGCGGCGCTGGCGGCTACGCATTCACCGGTAATAATTTTATAGAATGGGATTGGCTCTCGATAGCTATACCATCAATCGGTTAAGCCGTTAAAATACACGCTGATCTCCCAAACCTTCCATTTTAACTTTAAATTGTTTTTTCCAGCTCAAAATCTTATTTTGTCTTTTGCAAATATTTTCCAGGTTTTATGATATGAACTTATCGTTAATATAATATATATTTTCCCAATTGTAGGGTTGTGTGTCAGCGCTATCCCAAACTGAAGTGATGTGCGGTGTCAAAGGGGCCGTGAAGAGTTGTCGCGAAGCTGTCGGACCTTCTTGTGAAGCGCTCGCTGATATATTCAATACTAATGTTAATACTGATCGACTTGTACTGCAGGTAATATGCATTCTAGATAAGCCCAGGCTTCGCCCTTGGATATTTTGGAAATGTGACATAAGAATTTCCGAAATAAAACTCTACGGTCGAAAAGTCACGTCGATCCGTTGCACTGTTTCGACATGAAGGAAGGAAAATATTATGCCATGGATTATAGACATAACACCGCAAGGTATAAAGGCCTTGAAGATTTATTTTTTTAGTGGAGCCACGACCAGTATGGCACCGCATATTAACTTTAATAATTATCTTGATCGGATTACACGAGGTCATATGTCTATTTGGCTAGTTCAGAATAGACGTGTGACGTAAGAAAAGAAAATAAATCGTTACTGCCTTTATGTTTACTTTTTGCCAGTTATCCATATTAAACAAAACAGGTGGCAAGGCTGTTGCTGCACTTAATGGACCTAGATGTATCACTTCTTTACCAGACTTAAGTATCTGTTATTTTTAGAAGTGTGGGCGTTATATGCCCCCGAAGCACGAGAAGTCGGTAAATTATTTGAAATATTCTTAAATAAAATTGCTGCTTTTAGGGACGAGAAGTTTTAACCAGGGTTGCATGAATAACTATTATCAAAGGTTTAATTAATTCCGCAGGCATTAGAGAGCGAGCTAATAAATGAACTGCTGAACCTACTAGAAAGTCGACTGGAGGGTCAAACTGCCGCCAAATTAGTTAGCGCTTTGAAGGCGATGGCCCGCTCGGCGATGCACGGTGAGAGAGTGCGGACAGTGCTCGCCAAGTCCGCGGTGTGGGAGCAGTACGCGGCGCAGAGACACGACCTGTTCATCACGTCGGCGCCTGCGCATCATTCACTCACTGGTTCGTAATTATTTACATACTAGATATGTGCTACTACATATCGCGCTAGCTATACAACTTTCCAGTGAGCCGTTCTGGGGAGTATTCATTTTTACTCGCAGTCGTTGGATTGCTGTGTATTGTCATTTCTATAATACTATCTATATAATAATATCATCCCCTTTTATCCCAAGAGGACACAGAGACAATCGAATGCCATTTACTACGGTCCTGATATACCTCTCTCGCTTCTTTTATATTCATCATACCTTTCATACATCCTCGGCGATTATGTGTACTTTTAATATTGCCATCGATCAATACATTTTTTATATGATCAATAAAAGTACACATAGGTCGTCCTCGGTCGTTTTCTTTCACTTCAGCCATATAAACCTTTTCAGTCAATCCTTCATTCTTTCAACGTGTCCAAACCAGCGTAAACTATATATATATAATATAATACTAATGTGATTGGTTTTTCAGGAGTTCCTCAATCAGCTGGGTACCTGACCGCGCCGCCTGTTAACATTCCCGCACAACCGCCACCCATTGAATGACAATAGAAAATCATATAGCTACTTGTAAGTATATTTGAAGAACCATACGGCAATATTGGACCGCTCGCCAAACAAGTTAAACTTTACGGCTTTGTCTACAATTACAATGATTACGAGACGTCCATAGAGAAAATACGTTCACGCTCAAATGAAAAATATTATTATTTCATACATTGTAGAGTCACCTGCAGTGAAATATGGCCCGACTTAACCCCTAGTTTCTGAATGGATCAACCGATTAGTAAAGGTAACATTTGTCAAATACATACGTGAAAATGTATGGATTTTGACAGTTGTAAATTACCTCATCTTTGATTAACTTTGCAGAGATGTAAGTGTTTTATGTCTCCTTGATGTGTCCCATTATTCAGTTTAAAACCATCCTAAATGTCCATCTTGCTTCCATTGATTATAGAATTTAAGAAAAAGTTACGCTTTTTGACGGAAATCCTATGTGATATTTCAAAAATTCCCCGGGTGGGAAGCTAGTATAAATGATAAAGGGAATGACCCGCTATTTCTAACTGATAAATACATTTCTTCTGTTCTACAAACATTCTCCTTTCATTATGAAAGTTTATGAAAAAATACGTTTTTAATGATGAAGTTTATCAAGAAATATAAGAATAGGATGACTGAATAAAGGCCATAATTCACTGTTTTTTACATCATGTATAAAGTTGTGTATTTAGAAAAAATATATCTTTGATGTCACAAGAATTTTACGGGAATTAATTTGTAAATGTGTAAATAAATACTACATTGAACTGACTCATTAACAACTAACTTTATGCCACGCGTTGAAGTTTACTTAATTTTCAAATGTATGGACTTTGGACGAAATTAAATTCTCATACATGCTATGCTAATATCACTTGCAAAATGTATCTATTACTCGCTTTTAGTGTCCTAATGGTTTTCATGCGCATCCGTTCAGTGGGTTACGTTTCAAATGTGATATTGGTAGGGTTAACAAACAAGTAACTACATTTAAAAACAGTAATTGCACTCCAGTATTAAGAGCCAAACATTGTATCTAATAATTATGTATATTTTAGTGAATTATGATTGCTATAATTGTTAAGAAGTCGTACGCTATTCCTAACTCGAGTAAGTTTTATATTGATCTGTATTTAGAATTGGTACTTTTATACGGGACGCTGTCATTAATCACTTACGAATCTGTCCTACTATAAAGCGTAATAGTCTTGTCACTTTCTAACACATATGTCTTTCAATGTGATAGAGGGAGACGAGACATCACTAAACAGTTGTTCAACTACCTTTATTGTATTATTATACTATATTTGTTTATATCTTCATTTAAACACCAATCAGAACTGCCCCTATTACATATCTCTGATATGTCGGTTGCTAACGAAACGTAAAAGTCAAATCCACCAATCAGTGGCTTAGAGTGCTAAGGAGGTGTCATAGACGGGCTCCCCCTCCCGCCAATTCTCTATTCATTTGGGCATAAAATTGATCACTAGGATACTAATAAGTTACTTTAGGTTTCGTTGGTATCGTTTGGTGTCGCGAGACAGAGCTCTAGAAAAATAGTTCATTGATTCACCGCTTCACACCTCAATGAGCTCGGTGACTTATTACTTTTCGTTAGCAACAAAAATACGTAATATCGGGCTGATCAATTAAAAATAATTGTTAATTGAGCTAACATTAAATACACATCGAAATAATTATGTGGGTAAAAGACCCTGTGCCTAAAATTCATTCCAAATCGTCAATAATATGAATAGATAAAAGTCTATGGGGTTAGCTTGTTCAATATGTTCTGATAGCTAATTGAAATTCTTGCCATGATATGTAACAACCTTACCAATTAAACGTTGTATAAAGTTGTACAATGTCTTCTCTTCTAACTAATCCGTTAGAAAGAGAGAGATAATACAATATTGTTCAGCGTTTATTAGTAATATGTTAACAGAATTAATATCCTGATTGGAACAACATATAATAAGTTGTACTTACTTATGTTAAAATGCAATACAATGCTTTTATATTTGCATATATATATTTCTGCATTTATTGACTAAAGGTCCAATGAAGGTGTGTTTGTGATAAGCAGCCAGAGATATATGAATATGTATTCAACTGTCATATCATGTAGATTAAATCAAATTATATGTTTTATTTATAAAATTGTTATTAGAAACACATTTATTTTTAGCTTATATTACAGTAGGTTAGCCTGGTATTCTACTGAAGTTATAATTTTATATTATTAAAATCTTGCAGTGTGTATGCTACAATATGCAAAATATGCCCAACATGTTACCAATGTAATTTGCAATTGTATGAAAATTTTTAGTAAACTAATTGATCCAATATAAGTTACTTGATCTGAATTATAAATTTCGGTTATAAAAGAATGATCTTTCAAAATTAAATTTGTATAAAAATGTGATATTAAGTAATGTTAAAGCTCTGGCTAAAGTTCTACAGCAGCTAGTTGTAGAAACTAAATATTGCTAATAATATTACAAATCAGAAAACGATATTTTCATGTCAGTGGATGTGTGATTAATTATTTTTATACTAGTATTATATAAGTTATGTCATTATAAAATATACTATAGCAATTATTATATTGTATATTATAGAAACTTGAAGATTTTAACATGTATCATGAGGAAATGTTATTATGTTTTATTTGTAACTTCATATTTGTTTAAAACCTAAATAAATATGGCCAGAAATCAAATGTTTTATTTCAATAACAATGTAGGTAATAATCTCAGAATACAGAATAAGCTGAGCCTGAAAATACTACCTACACTGGTAGTGAACCCGGTTGTTGTATTTCTTGATATAGAGACAATATAAGAAAAAATAATAAGAACATAGAATTTGTGTTATTTTTTATTAATATTAGCATTTCTCTTGACATTATAAAATTATCTCAATATTGGTAAATCGTGGCTAGAAGTATTAGATTCTGGAATAATACCGAACGTAAGCATATAATGACAATGTTTAAAATAGTAAGAAGCAATTAACAAAAATCATTACGACTATACAAAAATACTCATGTAATTAAAACTAGTACATATGCACGCATCATCATGGCTTTTATACCTCGCTTTGTGGCCAGAGACGCCAGTAACAGTGGCCTTTTTTAGCCAGCTGACAATATTGAACAGAATAGATTACCATACATACGGGCCTGGATCTATGTCACTTCTTAAAAATATTTAATTATCTATTTCAGAAGAACTGAAGACGGTTTACTTGTCTTCCGTAGCACGAGAAAGTAGCTCCTTAAATAAAATGAAAGCTTAGCTTTACGATACGTTATATTAAATAGGCCTAAAAATACATTAGAATTACCTATTATATCTACATAATTCCTACAATAAGTACTATTAATAGCTATATAAATTTATCGTATACTGATCTAAATTACATATTTAATGATCAAACGAAACATTAGATTCTACCCAGCCTTTGAAGATATCACCTTCTCTTCGGTCAATGTTCACTCAAAATTTCATCCAACTTTTTTAAACTCCAATTTGTGTCTAATCAAGCAACTTGTATCCGTCCCATGTTCGGAGTAAATGTATAGTGGTTACTGGTAGATACCTGCCGCTCATACTCCTTTTTGTGTAGAGGCCACAAACTGAGCTTGTTTCTATAATATGTGGGAAAAATAACATATATATTATATTTTAATGTATAGATAATTATATTAATATATATCTATTATAAAAAGGTAAAGTTTGTAAGTTTGGATGTAGGGGGTAATCTCTGAAATTACTGATCCGATTCTGAAAATTATTTCACTAATAGGAAGCTACATTAACTATGAGTGCTATAGGTTATATTTTATTTTATCTGTCGCGTAACGTCACAAGCAAGGATGCTCTACCAAACCGAAGTCTCTTTGGAGCCAAAACCAGGCCTGTCTCAATTTTCAATTTTACCTCCAAAAATTTACTGCCTACGCAGTGAGAAAAATTAATGTCAAAAACAAAACACTACCGATTATGTGATTAAATGTCAACGCAAGGTGAGCCAATACTTATTGCTTGTTCCATCCCATTGTTTTAATTTTTAATAATTTGTCCAAATTTCAAATAAATGTACTAAGAGAAGCTTCTGTAGGTACATTATTAGTTATATTGTTAAAGATATTATATTCTGCCGGGCACTACTACTACGTAGGAGCTCGCTATTTGAAATGCAGTATAAGATACAAACCTGTTAAAGAAGGATCTGAGTTTGCAGGGCGGCGGTCGATCCTCGTAGTCCACCTGTGGAGTGAGGTAGTCTGCAGCCTCCCCGTGTAGTAACGTGTCTAACTCAGCACGTAGATCACTGAAGGTCGGACGTTCACGGGGCCGTCCGCTCCAACAGGACAACATTAATTCGTACCTGACAATATACGGGTAATGTTAAAATAAACCATGCTCTGGGTTAGAAGCTACTTGTATAAAATGTAAGTGTATCACGATGCTTTGATTTTTTTATTCTTGAGGTTTCTAAACATTTTTTTATAACACACACATACAAATACCCTGCGTTTTTTAAAGAAACTAGGATTCAAACCTGGGTCCATGGCCTAATGAGTAACGACTAAAATATTCAGTTTAAAGATTTTTGTATAGTTTACGGCTCCTTGGAAGCTGGTTAGTCCAGTGGGGTAGCATATTTAGGCCCGCGACACTTTCGTTTCGACTCGAAGGCCATAACGATGTGTCCGCACAGGGCCAGCCAAGAAATGCACGGGTCGAGATGCTCAACTCTACAATGTCCGGGCAAATCCGTGTACAGAAACAAAACACTACCGATTATATGAATTACATGTCAACGAAAAGTGAGCCTTATCTGAATGCAAATAGACTCGTATTGGCTTGTGCGTGACAATCCTATACTTTTGTATTTTAATTTTTATTCGAATTTCAAATAAATGTACTAAGAGAAACTTCTGTACGTATACCTACTGTCTTTGCCCATATCCTAAGATGATATTTTTGAATTAGAAACTTACAATTGCTGAGCGCAGTTATTCGGTTTCGGCATCCGGTATCCAAGTCTCAGTAACCGAGGTAACCTGGCAGCGGCCACACCGGGGTATGGGGAACCTCCTACTGTCACAACCTCCCACATCACCACACCGAATGACCATCTGTAAAAATATATGAAAAAGTTGCAATAACAATTTTCCCAGGGAAATTAGATATTATCCTGCATAATGAGTCATGCTCCAGGCAACTATATCTATGCAAATCACGTCGATCCATTACTTTGACGTAAAAGAACACACTTTTTTATTTATAATCTATGCTAATATTATCAAGAGGTCTATCTATCTCTCATACTACTGTCTTATAGGCTGTATTTTATTTTGTTTAACAATACTCACGGGCGAAGCCGGGACGAAAGCTACTATTAGTAGGTATAGAAAATGGGACATTTTTCCTTTTCTACACAAATAGTTATTAATTACCTAGGATAAACTCCATGATTTAATGGTACTTGATCAAATGGTTAATAGGGGTAGGTAATAAATAAAATTGATCTTGATTGATTTCAAAATGAATACCAATATAAGTGGATAAGATATCCTATTTTTAAATTTTTTCATTTATGCAAAATAGCTGATTGCATTTTGACGAATCTTTCAGAGATCATACTTAGTGAGTATTTTTATTTGTGACTTGGTTCTTCGAGGAGGGCTTCGAAGATAAACATTCATTTAGATAGCGAGGTCGGGCCCTTGTATGGGATGCTACGTGCGTGGACACATTAGCCCCGTCTCATCTCAGGGTAACAGTAATCAAAGCTGCGGCGAAAATCGCAGAGGCTAACAAACAGCACAAATATGGTTCAAATATAGCAAACTACAAATTTGTACCGTTTGGTATAGAAACTCTAGGTCTGTGGGGTCCAAATGCCAAAAAAAATTTATATAAATATCCCCACGACTGATCATTTTCTCTGGTGACAAGATGGCTGGCTCCTTCCTCGCTCAACGAATCAGCATAACGATTCAACGGAGAAATGCTGCTAGTATTTTTGCCACTATTCCACGCGGACCAAGGTTTAGGTACTTAGTTATATTTAATTTTAAGGTTTTTTTATATAGTTGTTATTGTTGTATGTTATTTAAATATATTATAAAAAACTTCATTTAGATATGAATCCGTTCCAAGTCCTCGCAATTTAATCCTAAATTATTTTGGAGTAAAATAAATAATTCCCATCACTCACACATCGCTCTGCGTAGTATACAATCTGTGAACGAGCGACTCTATAGCCATCCACTTGACAGGCAACTTGCAATTTCCCTTCTGTTTGTACTGGTTGTCTAGATACACATCGCGGGATAGACCGAAATCTGCAATCTTCAAGGTCTTGTCGTCACAAACCAGTATATTTCTAGCTGCCAAATCTCTATGGACTACTCTATTCGAGGCCAGAAATTCCATACCCATAGCTATTTGTCTGCAGAAGGAGAGAAGGTCTACGGCTGTGAGTTCCTCGTCACAAACACCTTGTAAATCGTACATTTTATTAATATAGAGCTTGGGTTCCTTGCTTTTGACGAGTGCGTCTAAATGTTCAGCCCCGAACTCTATGTTGTTGTTATAATATTTGGCGTTGCGTCTAGACATCCTCACGTCCCAGGCACATCTGAAAAGAATAGGTTTTTATTTCTATGCGCTCGTAACCCCAGATAAAGAATACACGAGAAATTATGCAAAAATAGAAGGAGTCTGGACATACCTCTATCTACGAGGGCTGTTTGATAAGTACCCGTTTATGGAAAAAAAAACATTTTTTTTGTATATATGCATTTATTTTTCTACGTAGTTACCTTTTAACTCTATACATTTGTTCCACCTATGCTCAAGCTTCAATAAACCATCCAAAAAGTATGATTTTGGAAAGTCATTTAAATAGGCCTCTGTGGCGGCAATGACTTCGTAATTTGATCCAAATCGCTTACCACCGAGCCATTTTTTTAGGTTGGGAAACAAAAAGAAATCGCATGGGGCCAAATCTGGAGAATACGGGGGGTGAGGCAATAGTTCGTAGCATAACTGTGCTAATTTAGCCGTCACAACTCTCGACGAATGAGCCGGGGCGTTGTCGTGATGAAAAATCAAATCCATCCAATAAATTGGCATAGTACTGCCCTGTTATCGTTTTCCCCTTTTCTAAGTAGTCAATATGTATGCGAATCCCAAAAAACAGCTGCCACCTCGCCGATACTTTCCTCATACCCAATTTTTCTTCTAATATGTGTTGTACCCTCTCGATTGAAACGTTTACAGCATCAATGATTTCTCGAAGTTTAATTCGGCGGTCGGCTAAAACGATATTTTCAATTTTCTTAACCATATCGTCTGTAGTCACCTCAATTGGCCGGCCTGGGCGATCCTCATCAAAGACGGTTGTTCTCCCCCGTTTAAACTCGTTATACCAATATCTGACTGTTGTCATAGAAGGAGCACATTCATGGTAAACCGCTTGAATTCTTACTTTTATTTCATTACATGTTTTTCCTTCCAAAAACAAGAATCTAATTACAGACCGATACTGTTCTTTCTCCATTTTAACAATTTTAAGTTCACGCTTTCACTAAATCGCTGTCAAATAAGAAAAAAACAAAAGAATGCCGATTTTTTTTTAAATTTTCCCGCCTCTGAAAAATGCCTTAAAAAGGTGGTATACTTATTTTCGTCCAGTGATATTAATATATTTAGAAAACGGGTACTTATCAAACAGCCTAGGTATATCTACTAATATTATAAAGAGGTTTGTAAGTTTGGATGTAGGGGCGGGTAATCTTTCAAACTACAAAACCGGTTCTAAAAATTTGTTTTTTCTTCACGGGTTGCCTTATATCTCTCGTTCGGTAGTATAGTATAGTTCCAGGATACCCAGGACCTCTCTCGAAACCCATTGGTACATGGCCGGGATCCGGGATCTAACCCGTGCTCTGACCACTCCTAAATTATTTCACAAATAGAAAGCTACGATCCCTGAGTAATAAAGGCTATATTTTATTTTGTTGGAAAATATTTACGGACGAAGCCGGGGGTGGACAACTAATTGAGCAGACATTTTTGTATTGATTTACATTAGTTGACAAGCCATTTCGATCTCAAAATATACCTCACAATGACCACATGTTAGTTAGTTAGGTAGCCATAGCTACATACCAGCGATAAGTATATAAACAACAAAAAATCACACCTTCACGGTCTTTATACCTATCGGTGTGGCCAAAGTCACCGGTAACAGTGTCTACTTTTTGCCAGTTGTCCATGTTGAACAGAACAGGTGGCAAGCCAGTCGCTGCACTTAATCGACTTAGATGTGTCACTTCTTTAAGAGACGTAAATATTTGTTGTTTTTAGAAGACATTTGTGGTTAGTATTTTTGGCACGAGTGGGAGTTGAACCCGGGACATCCCGGTTTCAAGTCAACGCTCTACCAATTAGGCTATGCTCCGGTTATTATTTATATGTATTATTATATTTATTAAATTACAAAAAATGGAGAGTATTCCTTAAAACTTTATAATTAGGTACCGTAGATAGTTAAGCAAGTCCCCACGACTGCAGTACTCAGCTACGATACAAGGTCGTCGTCCACTACAGCACCCTACAAGACTGACCACGTGTGGGTGACCACCGACATTCTTCATCAGATCCATTTCAGCGCGAAACGAGCGAACCTCTTCCACTGATGGGAATTCTGTAATTAATTACGCATTCATTGATTCCTATGGGTTCCACTTGCCTTTTTCCATAAAAAAACTTGTCCCAAAAAATCCGACATTTAGATCTCCACTCCAAATAAATTAAATTGGTAAGTATGGCTCCAAATATATCGGCTGAATGAGGAAATTTACTACCGACGTTTAGCACCCGTAAAGGATATAAGTAATAATAACTACACTCCCGGACATCTGAATCGAGCCACCTTGCATTTTAATGTTTGGAGTACTGAAGCTTTAAAAAAATGTATGACAAAGGAAAAAGTTTTGATGCAGTTTTGAAGCTAATATACTAAACATCGTTTTAGTATGCTATTGTTCTAAGTTTGAACTAAATTTGTACTAAACAAATCGAGTTAAGATTGATCAAGTCGATATCGGCTTTTTTCAAAGCACAATTTGTTTGAGAAAAAATATGGTTTAATTTAAAAAAAAGTTTATTTAGTAACTTGTATTACCCCCGAGTGAATTTATCACGGCCGTCATACGGTTTGGCATAGAATTTATCAACGTCTTTATGACGTGTTGAGGAATGTTCTCCCATTCTTCCAAGATGACGGTTTTCAGCTCCTGTATGGTTTGCGGGGCAGGGTAGTGAGCTCGAACACGCGTCTTCAGCTCATCCCATAAATGCTCTATAGGGTTCATATCAGGGCTTCGTGCTGGCCATCTCATGACAGTGACACCAACGTCATTTAGGTACTCCATGACGATTCCCGCAGTGTGGGCCCTTGCATTATCGTGCATAAAAATGAAACCCTGGCCAATAAATCCAGCATATGGCATCACATGGTTCTCTAAGCATTGAAGAATGTATCGGTTGCCATTTAAGCGCGGCAGCCGTGGTCCCGTTACAACCTCAAGCTCAGTTTTGCCTTCCATAGAAACCAGTTTTGCATTCCTCCCCAGACTGTCCATGATCCTCCACCATAACTCACTTTCTCATCAATACAGCATTGCGCGAAACGCTCGCCCTCCCTTCGGTACACCTTACTCCTTCCATCATTACCGTACAGCATTATCTTGGATTCATCAGTGAAGAGTAACTGGCTCCATTGTTGTTGAGTCCAATTTAAATGTTCGCGCGCAAACTGTAGGCGAGCCATTCGGTGAGCTCGTGTCAATTTGAGTCCATTGGCTGGCTTATGTGGTTTTAGACCACGTTCATTGAGTCACCTTCTAATGGTCCGAGAGCTTACAGCCACTCCATTGAAGTCTCGGAGGTTTCTTTGTATCTGAACAGACGTCAGGTGTCGATTTCGTAAGGTGGTAGTGAAAATAAACCGATCTTGTCTTGCCGTTGTCACTCGGAAACGAGGTCCACCTGCTCGCCGAACGAAGGTGCCAGTCTCTAGATACCGCTGGTATGCTCTTTGAACGGCAGAACGACTTATGTTAAGTTGTGCACTTACGTTGCGTTGACTTAGCTCAGATTGAAGAAGCGCTACGGCTTGCGCGGCAACTTCAGGTGTAGTATCCATAATTTTAAAGCCGAAATCA
The DNA here is from genome assembly GCA_963924495.1 of Nemapogon koenigi. Lineage (NCBI taxonomy): Eukaryota > Metazoa > Arthropoda > Insecta > Lepidoptera > Tineidae > Nemapogon > Nemapogon koenigi. The sequence continues at coordinate 9,231,280 of OZ004646.1, forward strand.
GTTTAAATTATAAGAAAATAACTGTACTAAACAGTTATCAATAATTAAAAAAAAATAACAAACTTAAATTGCTTCAATCACAACTTTCTGCAGTCGTATTTTTTCAAATCAGTGACCTAGCTCGGCTTTTTTCTGTAATTTAAATTTAAATTTGGAATAATACTCAGTAGAAAAATAGTTAAATGTGCCTGCATTAATACTGCATCAAAACTTTTTCCTTCATCATACATTTTTTTTAAGCTTCAGTACTCCAAACCTGAAAATGCAAGGTGGCTCGATTCAGATGTCCGGGAGTGTATTATTTGATCTTTATGATACCTACTCCTTCATCCTATTGTTACACGAGGAATGTTCTCTTTTGATGATAATTAGTTTACGGGGAGTTTCTGGGGGCTATGTGAGGGAAATTTCAAGTATTATATCTCAAACAACTTCATTCATATTAGTGCCATCATGATGACTAATCTACTTATTTCTATCTACTTATTTGATTAGGAAAAATACAATGCATTTCCGCATAATGTGGTCTACCGTACGGAGAGTTGTTAATTGGTTTACGCGGGGCCAAACAAGACTGGAGACTATTCCTCATTTCCACTATTCGTCAGATGAATGCATTTCCATCCAAAAATATACCTTTAAGCATTTTAACAGCGACTTCCTTCGTCCCGGGCGTAAGTGTTCCCTTACGAACGATCCCAAAGGCTCCCTCTCCCAGCACTTGAAGTAGTTGCAATCTCTCTGGTAGCATTTCCCAAGAGTCGCCTGTAGTATGATTGGTATCTTGACCTGCTGATGGTTCTAGAGCTTCTTTCTCACCTTTTTCTTCCTAATTTAATAAATAAGACAACCTACATTCTGAGAAGATCCTCTAAGTAGTTAAAGCCTAGTACGTACAGGACTTTTGCTAACCAGCAAATAATAGAGTAAACGGTATGTCGGAGTTAAAATTGAAACATCTTTCCCTTCTCTATCATCATACCAGCTCTCGTACATGCCCATTATCTTCAAAGATTTTAATAATAATTTTGTCTATATACCTATATAGGTTTTATAATAAAACATAACTGGAGAATTGGCCACTAGTTAGGTATAGCCGCACAAACACCAAATACCTAGGCTAAAAGAGGGAGACTTGGTCTTCTGCTGGGTACCCTGGGGCCTGGGACCGATAAAACGGTATAGGTAACAAGCATTATTAGATTTTGGATGCCACCAACTTTACAACAACTGGAACCCTTCGTGACACACACCACACACACACTCTAGGAAGGCTTACCGGAAAATATAACTTGATACGTTTATCTCTAATTCTGACTCTGGCACAAGAGATGGCTGCAGCCGCCGTCGCTAGTAATAACGCAGCAGCCCACGCGCCGCTTGACGCTACACCGCCGCTCCACTTTTGAGGCGCTGTAATAAAAGTTGCGAAGCGTCTGGTATTATATGTTCCACCCCGGCCATGAACTATGAGGTTTCCAAATATTCAAATCGGATAACAATAATGAGGGCACATTTTAATTTCGGCACATGTTTTGTTTAGCGAGGCACTTAAGTAAACCTACCTCAACAGAACTGGCCACTCATTATGTAGGTATAGCACCACAAATACCATCGGCTAAAAGAGGAAGAATTGCCAAACAGACACACAATTTCTTATACTATGTAATATTTTGCATGCAACACAAACAATAAGCCTGTTAGTTTTTGTATACAGATTGACAATTCGCTATAAGTTGTCCCCTAAGTATTATCGGAACAGGATTTTTTTACTTGAAGAGAAGTTACATTATATGCGATATTGCAAGACTCAATAATTATTTGTAGGGGCCAAGTTATAGTGAACGGTCTGTAGTTATTTCACAAATGGATATGTGAAGCATTAAGGTATGTATTCGTAGACTTACCACAAAGTTGATGTGTTACAATAAATGAAACTGAAAAGCGGATGAGAACACGAGCGAACATTTATTTTTATATTTGTTGGTAAAACTTACGAAGTGGAAACATTCCAAGCTTGTTAACCACTTCTGTGCTGTGTGGGTATCTTGCACTTATTTTTATATTGAATGTAATACTTGTGGGATATTCCACGTTGCGGAAAATCGCCTGAGTTGCGTTCTGAAAAAAAAAGTGTATTAGTGGACACGCGTAAGAAGTGAAACTTCTTTGGCTTATTATAATTAAGAATTAAATATACTAATATTATATCTTTGACATAATTAATTAAATAATAACTAAGTATGAATTTATTGTTAATGAGGCGCCACTAGTAGAATTTTAGAAAAAGTAACTCTTTACATTGTTAATGGGATCGCATTAATAATAAAAAAGAACTAAAAAATGTTTTCTATGGTGCAGTAGTTGTTTTTCAGGTCGTTCAAGCACCCACGACGAAATTATTTTTCAAAATTCAGAAATAATATCTATTATTTTGTTCGGATAACTGGACACACGTAAATAAATACATTACCAGATTTCCCATAATACATATAACTTGTTTGGTAGAATAATAAATAACACAATATTTCGTATTTAAAATTTTAAAAAATTCCACGATATTTATTTTTGTGGGTTATAAATCGAAATAATCTCAGGAAACATTATTTTTCAGACATTTTCAGGTGTTTATTTCACGTAAATACAGAGGAGTTTGAAGGTCGAAGATAACTTATTATGTCACGGGAAGGCGGGGTGGAAAGCTACTTATGAACTTACCCCTGGCACCGTTATGTTGAGTATTGAGTCAGATAATAATAAAATTGTGTAATTTATAGGAGCATATTCCGGTTTGGACCATTTAACTATTATATTCCAACCATCGCCACTATCTGATTCCTCTGCAGTTATCACCACATTATCAGGCCTTTCTGAAACTATAATTTTTAAATAAATATTTATAAAATAAGAAAATTTAAGTTTACGCTGGAGTGTTAGGACACAAAAGTCTATTCTAAAGTATTCGATTCTCGCCTATGGATATAAGGCGTGATAATACTTTGATAAAATTATGGTAAACGGTCTGTAGTTTGACGGCAACACTTTGAAAAAATATTATAAAATAATGCTTAGAAAACAAAACCACTTAAAATTGACCAATATTTAATAGTAGATTGTATTACAAGGGAGCAAATATTTATATTTTTGACATAATTAATTAAATAATAACTAAGTATGAATTTATTGTTAATGAGGCGCCACTGGTAGAATTTTAGAAAAAGTTACCCTTACATTGTTACCCAGCTTGAACGACATGAAAAACAACTACTGCACCATAGAAAACATTTTTTAGTTCTTTTTTATTATTAATGCGCTCCCATTAACAATGTAAGGGTAACTTTTTCTAAAATTCTACCAGTGGCGCCTTTCAAATTATATATTAACAAACCGTAAACAGAGAGGAGGTCGTAGTTCGCGCGTTTTCCACTTGTTTTTTTTAAAATTCAATTTAATCTTACTTGCCAGTAACTTTATTCATACAATATTTGCGTCGCGGAACAGTTCCAAATTCATTATTGCCCTCTGTGAATATCTCTTGGAGAAAAGACCTACTTTGTTCGAACTTATTGAGGAACCAATCGTCGTTTTTCGAATAGATGGGATGAAAAATAAAAATACTTGTAAAAACTTCACATACGGAAAAAAATCTTACCACAAGGCTGACTGATATTGAATGGTGAACATTTAGGAGTCAAATATCGTATATGTCCATTATGTCCAGTTCCCTTCCCGAACACTGTCACTTCACATTCATCACCTAGTGATATATTTTCAAATGTAACTTTTCTTTCCTCATTTACCTAAAATTTGTCAAAATAATATTAAGTAGTAGTAACCCCGCCCCCCGGCTTCTTAACTTATACCGTTAATGCTCAGCTCCTAAACATGATAGGTCCATGTAACCTTTTCGGTGAATTAACCTATTTAATAGTGAAAACCGCAACAAAATCCGTTCAGTAGTTTTTGCGTGAAATGCTCACAGACAGACATTTGACATTTAAAAGTCAACAAATCTTAATTTCTGAAAAAGTGCATTGAATTTTGAAGTTAATTTATTTTAAGTAATATTTATATATATAATACATAGATATTATACCTACCTGCACAAACAAGCGGTGGGATCTTAGTTTATTTTTTATTATTTAAGTTATCTGTGGTGGTAAATTTTCACATGCAGTAGAACGTCGATTATCCGAACCAATTGGGACCGAAGTTTTCGAAAGTTCGGATAATCGAAACGTGGTTTTTTGGGACGAGATCATAAACAACACCTGAAAAAGTCGCTGAATGCTTTTTATTTTTTTTTATCAAATCGTCAAATTTTAAATTGAGGGTTCGGATGATCGAGGTTCGGATAATCGAGGTTCTACTGTATTTCGCATTATTCATAATATATTACGACTAATTGTTTGTGCAGGTAGGTATAATATCTATGTATAATCTATCTATCTATCCTTTTATTTCTAGCCATTTGCTACGATCCTGACATACCTCTTTCGCTTCTTTTATATTAATCATACCTTTCATACATGCTCGGCGATTTTTGTACCTACTTTTAACATTGCCTTCAATCAATAATATAAATAAGTCGTCCTATACCAGCATTCTATTTCACTTCTGCCATATGAACTTTTTTAGTCAATCTTCCATCCTTAATTTTTTCAACGTGTCCAAAACAGCGAAAACTACTTTTTTCATTTTAGTCACAACATCATCTTTCACTCTGCATTCTTATTTAACACAATCATTGCGAAATTGAAATAAAAATTGTGAAAACTCACAAATAAAAAATAAAAAACCAGATACCTGCACAAACAAGCGGAATCTCGTAGTATTATTACACAAAACTTTTTTTTTTTGCTTTTCTGTTTTATGAAAACAAAAATACTGTTTCCGTCGATAAGTAAGCTTTGAAAATTTTAATTGAACGTAAGAGAAATCGAAATTTAATATTTAGAACTCAAACACAAAAATCGTGTCAACCGTGTTATTATTATTATCACTATAATGTTTGTAAAAATAAGACTTACTATCAACTCTTTCATTTCAAAATCATTTTGAATCTTGCTTGCGCAGGAGTTTATAATATTGTAAATGCATTCATCTAAAATTAGAAAACACACATTATTAGTAAGTAATAATTACTATCTCTGTGTAAAAAAATCACGTCGTTCCGTTGTTCTATTTTGACATGAAAGAAGGACAAACAAACAAACAAACACATTTTCCCATTTATAAAATTAGAGGATTAGATTCAGATTCTAATAACTTTATTCTAATTTTTTCATGGGGCGTCGGTGGTCGAGTGGGAAAGACGTCGGCTCACAACTGAGAAGGCGCGGGTTCGATCCTCACATCCGACCATGTACCAATGGGCTTTTCCATCTACATACCTCAACAGAGCTGGCCACTTGTTAGGTATAGCCTCAAAATATAATCGGCTAATTGAGGAAGACTTTGTCTTCCGCTAGCTACCTACGGTAACCCGTGAAGAATAAATTAAAATATTTTTTCATATTCATCGCACAACCACTGTTTTTATATACCATGCGGCGTGCGCAGATACACTGATAACAAACAATGTCCACATTTAGTCAAAGATAGAAAACGAACATGTATATTTTGACAGTTGTTATCCGAAATGAAGATCCCATCGAAAGCTTTCATTTTGATAAAGACACGACCAGTCTAGGTTTTCAAGATACGGCTCTTTTAGTTTTGATCTTAAAATCGTCATGACTCCAAAAATTATTATAATTTTTTCAAATTTCGAAAAACATTACCTTTCTGAACACGTATCTACATGTAGAATTTAAAAAAAAATCATAAAGAAGAGTTTTATTTTTAAATTATATCAAAAATACACAACTAATTCATTTTATTATTTTGACACCTCAATCACCTACAACTTCCGGATACATCGGTATATGTCGCACTTTTGCTGAAAAACATAAGCGATCTGAAAAAGATTTCCATTCCAATGTTAAATACCTTCACATATATAAACCGTGTTACAGGTTCCAGGGTATCCAGCTGAAGAATATATATTTATAGTTAGGCCTAAGGGCTTTTTAAGTAACATACTTACTAAAAACTGAATTCCAAGTAAAACTCGCTGACACGGTGACCATAGTATCATTTATATATTTGTATTCGAAGTCTCCTATTCGCTTTACTTCTATGGAAAAGTTAGGTTGTTGGATTTTTAATTTATTTTTCAATAAAGGCCCCTGTCCCCACATGCCATGATGACATTGCGGTGCCAAAACGGTGCTGAATATTTGATACTGTTGTTTGTATAGTGAAAATATCTTTGTTGTTTCGTTTGGTTCTATAATTCCAAATTCAATCTGAAATTAAATAGGTATATTTTTTATTTTTTTCTTTCTTCACGTGTTGCCCTTCAGCTCCCGAAATACACAGCTCACTTACCCCAATCTATATTCTATACTAATATATAAAGCTGAAAAATTTGTAGGTATGTATGTTTGAAGTTGAACAAACTCTATCAGTCCAATTTTGAAAATATTTTCCGGTTTTTGAGGAAGACTAAAAATCAATACTTGTTTGTTCGTATTCTAAAACTAGACTACTAGGCTAGACTCAAAACCAGTGGACCGATTTGAAAACATATTTTTGCAATTGATAGCCTTCTTGTAATGGTTATAGGCTATTTAACATCACGCTACCTACCCAAAGGGGGTGAATTGTATTCCTAATATTAGTAGGCAAAAAGCTAGTAGGCAATAAAGCTAGTAGGCTATAGGACTCACGCTAAGACCCAAAGGAGATGGAGCAGCAATCATAAGCGTCAACAATTAAAAATTTCAACGTATATTTTATTTTTTTCGAAAATATCCACGGGCGAAACCGGTGGCAGAGTAGAGAGAGCTAGTAATAAATAAATAAGTAATATACAGTAATTGGCTATTGATTTTATATTTTTTTATTGATTTAACTTTAAAAAAGGAAGATATTGGCTGTAGAGTGTACCTTTATAGCTGGATAATGACATAATAGCAAGTAGAAACCTTGGCCTTTAGTTAGCTATCTATTCGTAGAATATAAGACTTTTACAATGATATTAAATAATCAACATGGAAGTAGCATTGATAAATTTAATATAAGTTATTTCAGTTAAAGTATGCAGTGTGTAAATCAATTTAATTTAATTTGTAACGTGTCGATTCTAATGGCTCTAATATGTCCAGGTTTTTTACTTTTTACGTGAAATTGAATCGTCTGCGCTATTCTTTAAATTTCGCGTTAAAAAAACCAATAAATGCGACACTAGCCCTACCACAGAATCGACTTTTAGCTTTATTCTTTCAAGTTTTGTTGTTTTAAACATGTTCTTCTTTTAGGATTCAATCTAGTTTTTTTTAAATATGTTGTTGTGATACTTATATATGTTTATAAGATTTAAATTCCGTTATTTGTACTGTGTATTTATTAAATAAACTAGCTTTTGCCCACAGTTTCACCAGCGTGGAAATAGAATATACCGTAACGCCTGCGAGTAAAGAAAGCAATGTTTGGTGATGTTGCTATTTTAGTAGACGCTTTTTTACATTATATGAAATCGGTCTCCACCAAAAGCCCTTTTATTTTAACGGGATATTATATAGCATATTATTGTCCGCCCTGATTGTCCATTCTAAATATTAGTGAAAGGTTTTTTTTTAAATCGGATGAGTAGTTTCTACATCCAAACTTACAAACATTACCTCTGTAATATTAGTGTAGATAAATAAATAAATATTTATACTTACAATATTAGAAGCCTCAGGTATCAATACAACCAGCTGTTGGTGTTTAGATTTCTTTACACCCACTACTACAGTGGATAAACTGTGACACAACACTTTTACTTGAGGTGGTGGCTCGTAATTTGTCAGTGATTTGCCTGTAAATAATAATATCATCAAATGTTATGTCAATTTGGGGCTTTGAAAGCGCATAATAATAATTTGAAGACATTGTGTTATAAACATAGATTAAGTACCTATATAGTCGCGTGGGCGCTCTACTAGATTGGCAATGCAAAAGAGAAAACGCATCTAAACGTACATCTACGCTTATGTTAAAGCGAGACAGATAGACGAGACCGTTTTATACCAACAGCCTGTAACAGCGTAGCGTTATTTATACTTATTTTTGTAAAATATCCTGTTTAAAGTATAATTTATTTAATGTATCTGGATGTAAGTCATCTAAGATGAAAAATCCAAAGAATTACACAGTCATTTACCTACACGCACACTCATGTCACTCATGACTTAATTTTTTGGTGTCGTTCTAATCGCGACATTACCAATCTAGTAGGGCGCCAGCATACTACATCTATGGTTATAAATAATTATTGTGACAAGTTGTTAGTTAAAATAAAAACACTTACCAAGAATATGTAAACTGCATGCCTTATTCAAACCCTGAAATAGAAATATTAATTTATGTAAAGGCTCAACACAGGACAATATAAAGAAGAATTGAAGTAGCATGACAGCCTATTTATATGATCTATCTATCTATCATCACGCCTTTCATTCCAAGAGGGGTAGGCAGAGACAATCGAATGCAATTTGTTACGATCCTGAGTTCCTGACATACCTCTTTCGCTTCTTTTATATTCATCATACCTTTCATACATGCTCGGCGATTGTGTTTATTTTTAATATTTCCATCGATCAATACATTTTTTATATGTTCAATAAAAGTACAGGGCGACCTAGGCCCTCTGCCAGCATTTCCTTTAATTTCAGCCATATAAATCTTTTTAGTCAATCTTTAATCATTCATTCTTAGATACCTACCTAACGAGTGGCTAGTTCTGTTGAGGTATATTTTGATGTAAAAGCCTATAAATATAGTTTGTCGGATTATGTATAAACACATACAGTACGGTTTACCATGTTATATTTACTTAGGGCCAGGGGACATTATTTCGTATCACATTGACCGGTCGTTATAGGTCGTGACCTTATAGAAAGTTCCTCTATTGTCTAACACAAGTTCTTGAACTTCTAAGTGTTTACAATCAAAATGTATTAACAATTGGATATAATATGTTCCTATGACAACTTAAATTTAGCTTTAATTTATGTATGTCCATATTTTGAATAGGTATAGAAGACGTATGGATAAACAGAGTAATTTTTTTTCTTTACGAGTTACCTTACAGTTTTCTTAACCGTGTTATGGGCCTCAGGGGTGGTTTGTCGAAATATGTACATACGTTTTTAATTAATAAAAACTCATTGGTACATGGACGGGATCAAACCGTGGTCCGTCTATTGCACTAGTTAATATCAGACGTCGTAACCACTCTGCTACCGATTTACATTATTTGTTTAAAAAATAAAATTGTTTATTAAAATTTTAGTATTCCCAGGGGAACGATATATATTTTGATTTTGCAAAAAATACGTCAATCCGTTGCTCCTGTTTGGCGTAAAAGAAGGACAAACAAAAACACTGTCGCATTTAAGATTTCCTAAACCAAATATTGTTTTCCGTAGGATTTTAGGATTTACTATCACTGAAATGTTAATTGTTATCTCCAAAGACATCAAAACTACACATCGCTGGACTATGTCATTGTAGAAATTCCATAAAATGAAATACCGATGACATAGAGGTTCGGAGTCATGTTTGTAAACATACCAGGAATAGAACTGGAACTTGTTATACGGCTAAATTTCATTTACAAATTTACCAATAACAATGCTAAACACAATAATGTTTCATTTTCCTACCATCGGACACGTCAAATTGTCTATTATGTTATGTAAGTTTAGGTTATAACTCTGGAAAAGCTTTTTGAATCTTAAAAGTCTCACGGTTGGTCATAAAATAATTTGATTTAATAAAATTTGCAGTTTGAAAAGGCAGAAAATATAATAAACTGGGGACCCTGCCCCCCGGCTTCGCACGGGTACAATATGGATTTACAACAATTTCAATATGTACATACATACGCTTACAACTACGAATATATTAGAGATATTCATATGCTATTGTGGACTTTCGTTTCCATATTATTTTGTTATATCTCTGACGGATTAGACAGCATACCCCATGGAAACTCGCTGGGGTTAATTTTTTCCCCGACTTGATTCACTTATACTGTTAATGCTCAGCTCCGAAACACTGAAACAAAATCCGCACAGTAGTTTTTGTGTGAAAAAGACACAGACAGACAGATGCGGCGGAGGACTTCGTTTTAAGTATTCCGACTGCAAAAATCTATCACTAGTAGTTTTTAATTTGACACTTATTTCTTTTTTTCCAGTGCACAATTTTTGGCTAAAACAATATATTAATACTTAGGATGAGACGTTTTTATAGTATGGAGAAAGTAGGTGCAAGATTTGTTATAATTTTCGTAATAAATTTTGAAACCATTATTGGAAGTCTGTGGCCATAAACAGTAATTTTATTCACACGGGTCTCAATTCGAAATCGTAAAAGAAAAAAAGGCAAGGTCCCTTTAGCGGATGACCTTAGCGGTTTTTGAACCATTATGGTCTTGATACACCTGAGAGGTTGATAACCCGTCTAACGATTTTTGGGTCACTCACCAGCTTTAATTCTGACATAAGGGCATCGACTTTATACCTAAAGGACAATGGACTTGCAAAAACGATTTTTTTTATAAAAAAAATATATTTAATTTATTCATTACAAAAAATCACAGTCACGACTATGACTGTAGGTATGTAATTTAAATTAAACAAAATAATATTTCTTATACACTAGATAGATCAATACAATTTTATAAGTTTTTTTTCTAAAACAAAATTCTGCACATTTGAGTGGTTCTTTGTTTGTGGACTGTATATTAATTGGCGAATATTTTTTATTTCCTGATATGAATAAATTTAATTTCGACACACTTTTCCAGTAAGTACCTATATTATATATTATGATATAGTGGAGATAGCAGTGTCTAGAGCATTGAAATTGAAACCGGATGTCCCGGGCTCAATATTTTACCTTAGAAGCAGATTTAAACAGCAGATAAAATTTAAAGCTCCTTCCGAATTTTATTGAAAACCTTCTCCTTCTTTTTTTCGAAGTCGGTTAAAAAATAGTTTATTTCTAATTATAGGCAATACATGATTCATAAATACAATCTTACTCTATAGTTGCAAAACAACACTACGTTTTATTCCCCTAGCATACTCAGTAAGGAGCCTTCTTTTTTATAATGAACATCGATTACTCCGCCTGCAGTTGTGAACCATTTTGATGATTTCTTATTTTTATATATTAATGAAAAAAACTTCAAGGGAACCGTTGCCAGCCCCAGGGTACCCAGCGGAAGACAAGTCTTCCTCATTTAGCCGAAGATTTTTGAGGCTATACCTAACGAGTGGTTAGCTTTGTTGAGGTATGCAGATAGAGCCTCTTGGTACGGTTTGTCGGATAATGTACATAGATTTTTTTATTATAAAAACCCATTCGTACATGGTCGGATATATTAATTTGATTGTAATCCTGTTTTGTAAATCAGAGGTAATATGTTCATGGCATTTAAAACATAAACTATAGTGCCTTTTAGCAACAATTACTCTTATCACCAAACAGAGATAAAAATCAAATGGTAGATAATATTATGTAAAGAGGTTTTCTGTTTATCAATTTAGAAACGGTATAATAACGTATGCGCATTAAGTGAATATTCTAATATATTCTTAGAATCAATAGACGACCGACAGACAAACAAATTTTCAATTCTGACATCAAAATGTTCATATTACTAGCTTTACTGAAAATAAATTGGATTTGAAAGCTCATATCTTAAAATATCTTACATTCCGGACACGATGGACCTCTAGTACCTACCTACAATATGGGTTTACAACAATTTGAATGGTCCGGTATCTCACAGAAAATTTTCAGTCCGGCCGCCGTATGATCGAGTTTCAAGACAGGCCACACATTAGCAATGTAAATCATTTTAGATCACATGAAATTCACTCACCCACACAGACACACAAGATTCTATTAAACAAAGGCGTGTGGATGTGTGTGTGTGTGACAGATCGTTCCGGCCATCGAAATGAACCACAAATACAACGATTTGAAAACGGATGGTGGGCCGCGCGTACAAGAATTGGACGAGTCTGTGGTCGATTTCGGTGGACCGTATGGCGGCGCGCCGGCGATTTTAGCATGAGTGGGCACCTTAAGCTTATCTATTAGACTATTAGAGATAGATATTAGTGATGTGCCGGATCGTTAAAAATGTATATCCGCGGATACGGATCTGAATACGGATATTTGGTCTCAAGATCCGCGAATACGGATACGGATCTTAACTTTCTTAGAGTACGCGGCGGTAAATATTGCACATCGACCTTTGGCCGGCCCCAGGGTACCCAGTGGAAGACAAAGTCTTCCTCATTTAGCCAATGATTTTTGAGGCTATATCTAACGAGTGGCCAGCTCTGTTGAGGTATATTAGATAGAAAAGCCTCTTTGTACGGTTTGTCGGATAATGTACATAGATTTTTCATTATAAAAAACCCATTGGATGTAGGAATCGAACCCGCGACTTTTCAGTTGCGAGCCGACGTCTTATCCACTCGACCACCGACGCCCCTTTTTTTTTATTTTATAATTCTTCTAATTAATTTCCAATGTCAAGTATTATGGACGTCACAGTAACAATAGCCGATAAATCGGTAGCTAGGATGTTCCCGCCAACCTTACCGTAGCCGCCGACTGTGATATGTCTTATTAATCAACGAGTAATCATAACTATGACATGGAATCCTGTAGGATCTCTCTTGTGTCAGTCTGTTTGTTCTTCTGTCACAGCTGTCACTTGCTTCGAATCTACTAGACAAAAATAGTTGAAATTTGGTACATAATTATGTCGAGTTTCATGACCCAATCACGAACGTATAGCGTAAATAATCAAATTTCGCAAAATATTAAAAAGTAAAAAAAAAAAAATTAAGTGCATCATGAATAAATGCAAAATGAAAGGGATAGTTATAAGAAATACGCTGGGTACCCTGGAACCGTAACACGGTTTCGGGAGCTGTAAGGCAACCCGTGAAGAAAGAAAAAAAAAATTTTTATAATTTCAAAATGCAATGTTTAAATTATAATAAAGAAAATGTACAAAAATAGACCCCCTCCTCTTATCTCCGAATCCACTGAGTCTAAAAAAGCATAGAGTACTGAGCCTATGGAGGGGCCATAGACGGGCTCCTCCTTTCGCCAATTTTTTCCCCTTGACCAGTTAAAGTAATAAGTTACCTTAGATTTCGTTGGTATCGTTTTGTGTCGCGAGACAGAGCTCTAGGAAAATAGTTAATGGTGATGTTTTAAACGGGAAAGGCGATCTAGGGCGTCAAACTTAGTGTTTCCAATCTTTAATTATAATTATTATGTTTGTATTTTAACATAATCATTATATATATAACGTAAAATCCGTTGCGACAATAAAACGACAGAAAAATACAGTGGTACAGGGGCTAGGGCCTCTGTTATAGTTTACAGGAAAAATTAAACGAAAATCCTAAAAAAAGTTCCCACAGAAAACGGAATAGTATGGAATCCCACGCGAGTTCGACTCACTCTTGGCCAATTATTTATTTGTAGATCATTTCTACCACGGGCTGAAGTTTAGTGCGTAAATTTTTAGTTCAAGTATGTCTTGGGAGCACAACCGAGTGTATTTTTGAAAACCTAGTGGAACTTCTGAAATTAATCTCCTTACTGAATTGAGCATGTTTTTGGTTACGTCTTTCAACGAGCAAATTGCTGGGACAGGCAAAGACAATACACGGATTGCCCGGACATTGTAAGGTTGAACATTCTCGGGCCATGCATTCCTTGGGTGGCCATTGATGCGGTCCTGTCGTTTTTGGCCTTCGAGTTGAAAGGGCGGTCACTAAAAACCTAATTTACGAATCGAGTCCGAATATAAAGGTGATCAAGATGTTAATGTTTGTGGACACTATATGTGCGCAACAAAACGAAAAAGTCAGGGAAAGTGTGATCTTATGGCTGGAAATATATAAAAGATGGCCAAAGACACCGGTAACAGTGTCCACTTTTTGCCAGTTGACATATAAAACAGAACAGGTAGTGCTATTGACTTCAATTTCAATTTCAAATCCTGAAATTCTGAATCTATTTTCGTTGCAATAGTGACAACAGTGAAAGCGAGTAGCATATTAGATAACTTATACAAACACAATTCGTTTTTAATTAAATTGTTGCTACTGTCGCCGTCGCCACGAAAGAAATCCAGGATTTTAGGTTAAGGATGGAAATTTGCATCAAGAGTAACCAAGGTAGCAATTAACCCTGTTGCTACTTTGGAGCTACTGGACCTAGATGTCACTTCTTTAACACATGTAAAGGCTATCTGTTATTTTAAGAAAAAGTGCGGATATAAGATGCCTATAAAAAGGCAAAGTTTATAAAACCGCCGTAAGACCACTTCTACACGAGCACAAACTACATACAACTGATATGCGTATGCTGCGTTGGGCGGGTGGAGTTACCCTTAAGGATGAAGTCCGTAATGAACATACAGGGCAGTTTTAAAGTGGTGTCTATCACTGAGAATCTTTCGGAGTCCAGGCTATGTTTAGAAGAAACTTTACGTGCACTCCTAAGCATGAGAAGTCGATTTAAGAACATATTCTTAAAGATAATTGGTGCTTATCAATTTTGGCACGTGTAGTTTTGAACCTGGGACCCTCCGGTTTGAAATACAATGCTCCCTACAACGCAAACAATATTGGACATCGCTTTAAAGAAAGCCAACACATTTTCTGTACAAAAATAATAAATTCAAGGCTGAAATACAAAATTAAATCGTAATTCAATTTTCTTCCACGTGTAGGAAAATAGGAAAGTTACAACCGATATTATATTGATCGAAAAGCTTCATTTCAATAGCCAGTAGCAACCTTGTCAGTTTTTTACATATTTATAGAAGAAGTGCGGAACTTGTCTATATAAGGTGAGGATTGAACCCTGGACTGATTTCAAGTCCATCTCTTACCACTGTGCTATCGGCACTCTTTTTTTACAATTTTCCTATATTTTTTTTTATTTTTTTTTATTTTTTTGTTTGTCCTTCTTTAACATCAAAACAGAGAAAGCGCGATTTTTTGTACAGAGTTAATTGGAGGGCCTCAGAGTGCTATATCCCGGAAATCCTTCGACATACATTTTTATGTCCATTCAAATATACACGTGCGAATCCGTAAAGCTAATTAAAAAAATGTAAAAATAATAATTGATAAAAATATAGAAAGAAGAACTTACCTCGTCAACTAAGAATTCAGATAATTCTTGAGCTAACTCTTTCAATGCATCGGGACTAGCATTGAGTTTGCTACTAGTCTTTATAATTTCAGATCTTGTACTTCTTAACACAACTATAGTTAATATTAATGGCAATAACACTAACGTTTTACACATTTTTACCATTTTTCTTATTATTTAAATATTTAATTTTAATTGGCTTTTGAAATGTGTGTGGTAAATTATATGCTGTCACCGCGTATTTACTGATTATGATCTGACGAAATTTCTCGTTTATTTGTCAGAGTTGTCATTACTTTCACTATATTTTGGGATCATTATTTTTATCAACCGTCGTTATCTATGTAACTACCAAAGTCAAAAGATTTGACAAATCAGTGAAAGTGGAAAAATATTGTTTATTTTTAAGTATAAGTAACTCTAGATATATATATTTCTTAAAAACTTTAAGAAGAATTGTTCCGATAGAAAAATATTAACGATTAAGGGCGTCCGTTCGTATTGGCGGTATGGACAAAACTATGCCGGGTGATATGAACACGGGAAACTTAATGATTTCGCACCACCCCGCCTCTGTATCACGCACAAACTTCGACATATAAGAAGCTTTATGGCGCAACATTGTAAAGCATTACAAACAAATAATTATTGTGACGCAATTTACTTTATGTAAATAAGGCTAACTTGCTGTTAAAAAAATGTTCTTGAAGATGGAATATTTCTAGTGTTTTCATATGGAAAAGTCTGAAAATGTATCCAATACTATGCAGAAAAACGGGATGAAGAATGCAGCTGATGTAACCATGATGTAAATATAATTCTTCTTCCATAAGATTTTTAGGATTCCGTATGAAAACGAATACTTATTTGAAGTAATATGTTAGGTAACGGTTATTTTTAGAAATGAAGATTTTGGTAGGATATTTCAGCTTTGCATATGGTATTCCTTCATAGATATGGAGAGTCATATATTTTTAATAAATTTCACGCGGTTAAGAAATTAGGATCTTGTGGAGATGCTATCAAAATTGAAAAGCCTATTTCTAGTAGGTATAAAGTCTAACATGTTATTCAGTTTCATACGACCGCTTTTTTAGGGTGCTCAAGTAATACAAATACCTATATACAAATTAATTTCTCCCTCAAACCGGAATTGGGGACTTTGGGGAGGGCTATGGGAAAACTATCACGTCAGAATCGGATCAGTAGTTTCAGAGATTGCCCCCTTCATACAAACTTATAAAATTTACCTATTTATAATATTAATATGTTCCAGAATGTTCCCACTATGATTCCTGAAAGTATCATCAAAATCCATAGCTGTTTCGAGCATATTCTGAACAATAATCGATAAAGACAGAATAACAGTCTAAAATTCTAAACACCGTCATTTATGCTTCAGGATCGTGTAAATAACATATCCCACTTACGAAATCACGGCAGACAGATA
The DNA here is from genome assembly GCA_963924495.1 of Nemapogon koenigi. Classification (NCBI taxonomy): domain Eukaryota; kingdom Metazoa; phylum Arthropoda; class Insecta; order Lepidoptera; family Tineidae; genus Nemapogon; species Nemapogon koenigi. Next base: position 9,248,030 of record OZ004646.1, read on the forward strand.
CTAAAAAATAATTTAAGATTGGGAATGAATTCTTTAAGGCGTTCATAAGCGATCATATATTTTCATTTTTTCAGCATGCAGTAACGCACCCCATGATTTCGTTGAGAGCTTGACTTTGGAGGGGAATGGTATTAGGCATAAATTGTAACTATGCGGTCTAAAATAAAATAAAAACTGTGCTATATCAAATTGGCCATGGCGCGAACAAACAGACGCTGAAAATTATCTATAGAATTCGTTTTCGACGAAGCGGTATACTCTGTGGCGGTATACACCCAGTAAAATGACCAATAAGCATAAATAAAACTTAATTACGTAGTTAGACATAATTATGAAATATGAAAACGTATGCAGAGCAAAGGGAAGGAATATAGATTCAGTACATTTTGGATTTACACCGTTTTATATGACGTGTAGTTTTACCAAGGTCCGAACTCTATTCTTTTGTAATATACTTACAAACATCTTAAATCAATGAACTCTTGTGTCAACAAGTCCAGTCATTGGTTTTACAATAATTTTTACACTGTAAATTGTAAACACTCTTATATTGATACATACTCGTATAGATAAGTATATATAGATAGGTACTGGGGGACTGTATTATGCTCTGCCAGTCGCGCGCATTCATGGACCAACCACCTATGCTTAATAAACAGGCGGTGGCAAGGTCACATGTCGTCTTCTCTATATAAAAAAATGCTACAGTAGACAACCGATGACTATTTTATGTAAATAATTAAATTTTATACAATTTCATTATTTCTTACATATTTTGTTGCTAGCTTTCGCTCCAGCTTCGTCCGTGAAAATTCTTGCAATGTAACAAATTAGTTTATCAAGAGGGGATAAAAAGTAGCCTTTTTCACTCTCCGGTCCACCGACTAACTCCGTGCAAAAATTATATCGATCCGTTGCTCTGTTTTGACACTTTTGCACTTATAGGTAATATAAATTAGGATAGGGTATATCTAACGGAATACGCGATTCCCGTCCACTTTAATCCTCCGAGGTATTTTCTGCTCCGGCGATAAACTTTTTACCTACTTGGTTCACAGCAATCACAGCTCCTCTGAAACTATATAGTGAATACCAGAACTAAATCCGTTCCGAAGTTTAGAAAATGGGGCACATTATAGGGCCTCACAAATACCATCAGCTAAAAGAGGAAAATTTAGTCTTCCGCTGGGTACCCTGGGACTTGGGACCGATGATAATACGGTTCCATGAGCCGTGAAGATATAAAAAAATATATAAAGGTACCTACTTATTTGTGTATATGTAGGGGATAATTTCTGAAAATACTGATCCGATTCTAAAAATTCCAAGCTACAGTATAACTTTGAGTAATAAAGGCTAAGTTTTATTTAGATTTTTAATTTGTAAATCGAAAATTTCCACAGATAAAGCCGGGACAAAAAGCTAGTGATATCGATAAAAGAAAGACAACCACTAGACTATGAGTAATATTTACGAATGTTTCATTAACCTGTGTTACTTTGACTTTATTTATAATTTAATCTTATTTGTGTTTTAATTATATAAATAGGCACGGTCGGCTCCCCTTTGCCGGCTAGGCAGACACTTTCGGAGGTCAATAATCATACGCGTTATTTCACCTGTCGTTCACTTTATATTAACAAAACAAACAAAACATATCAACGCGGCTTTTAAAGTTGCGGCGTGGTCAGAGAGAATTATTCCCCTAAGATACATTAATTGAAATTAGTTTCGGTTTCGACTGAAACTCATGAGAGGCTTATTTTGGTGTCCGAAACCGAAATCTCAGGCTTTCAAGTTCAATGTTCAAATGTTGTACTCTTGTTGAAATTTTAACAAATTAATATTGTTTCAAATTCAATATGTTCACCCCACTTACTTATGTTAATATGTTACTTGCGGCGATCGATAGCACAATGGTTTCAGCAGAGGCTTTGAGGGTTGAACTCAAAGAAATTGGAATCGAGCTCGGGCTCTTGAACTTGAAAAGGAGGAGGGCAGATTCCATCTTCCTTTTCACTCGAGCTAAAAATAATCAACAACATCACGCGCACATGGGCATGCCATGTAAGTAGACATTATTTGGTATTTAAAACTCCCCACAGACTTACAGGGGGCCGATTCTCGCGTTTGTAGACATTTTGTCGAACGATAGAGATTAAATGCGAGTACGACACGTGCGCAGAGGGTTCCGTAACATCAAATATTGTCGTCACGAACTCTAGAGTCACGGAGATTTTAGTTATTTAGTATTTAATTTAAATAACTTAACAATTTGTTGTAAGTACCTACCTAGATTTTTCATAAAATAATTACTCACTGAAATTTCTGAAATTTTTTTTTCATTATTTTTATTTTTCATGTAAATCTTGACAAGTGATAGGTACTAATTATTCCCATATTTTTCATATTTTTTTTCATAGTCCTGAAAATTCCTGATAAACTCTACTTTCACATTTTCCTTTCATGCAAATTTATACTAAGCAATTAATAATAACGCATATAAAAACAATTTTATTGTTTTCATAATTCCTGAAAATTCCTGAAAAACATTTTTAATACTTTTTTTGTAAATACCATACAAAAGCAATTAGTTGAACTTTTTCATATATCCTGAAAATTACTGAAATCTGTTTTTGACAATGTGTTATTATGTACCTCGGGGTTTTAAGAGCTCATATCTCGCTAAATATTTACCAAATAAAATATATTATAAAGAGGTTAAAACAAGTCCATGCGACATCAATGTCGACTACAAAATGACCACTCGACACCATGTCGTGCGCTAGGAATAGAGAGAGATACGTCTAAAAAACATGGCGGATTTCAAATGACGTAGCTGTCAACATCTTGTAGTAGTTATTATATCTAACGTGAGACAAAACGAGTAAAAACAAGTTTATTCCTCGACATACGATATCCAACTCTATCGTTCCCAAGAATTAACTTTTATAAAAAGCACATATTTTTGTGATATTTTGACGTAGAGATTTCTCTAATTCGACTAAATGTCTAAAGAGCGAGAATCGGCCCCCAGGTTTCTCGCCGTAAATTCCCTGATCCCTGGCTGGCGGACATTCATACAACCTTTCGGGCAGGAACCGTGTTATCAGCCTCAGAAATCTCAGTGGAAGTCGTCCTCATTTTGAGGATGATATTTTAACGTACGCGATGACTAATACGTAGAGGTCTCATGTTTTGATGGACCATAAGTTGTAGAATGCAGGAAGTACTGATGATAAACTGCTTCAATATATTATTTGTAATTAGCCCAACAGCAAGAGAATATGTCTCAAAGCTCAAAGGTACCGTGTGCTCTTGAAATATTTGCTTTTAGTTACAATATCTAATCACTTCTAATTAATTATGATAGTTCACTTAAAGAAAATTATTGTAGGTATCTTAAATAAAAACTTTGGATAGTTTCCTTTTTCTCCTGATCCTCTGTCCACTAAGATTCATTGAAAAGATCCATGATGGATTTTTGAGCTGCATTTCGATTTCTAAAATCTGTGTCAGGGTACCTAGCGGCATTGATGTCTTCCTCATTTGGAAGATGATATAATCTAACGAGTGGCCAGTTCCGTTGAAATAACACAGTTTAGCAGCCGACCTGCTTTTCTTAAATACCGGATGCAACATGTCAAACTGCTACAAACCTTCAGACGCGACGCATATTTATGTAAATTGTGAAAAAAAATAGTTCATATCAATATCTGTAAGTGAGCAAGATGCGATATTTTTTATTTGCCCTTGATCGGTGCATGAGCCGCAAAAATGTAGAACTATTTTGAAATTGTAATTCATTGTGTTACCTCCGTGTCCGGTCAGGGTGTCGACTGCCGCGCCCGCACCTCACTCGCTGCCGTCTAGAGGCCGCTCTTGTATAATTAGATGGGGCGGACACTGGATGCTACGTTTTAAATACAAAAAATATCATTGGGTTAGGATTTTTTAAAATAATAGAGTTCGCACTAACACTGACACCCCCTACAAAAACTACCATCTCGGAGATTGGTTCCGAATTCACGGGTTTGAAGCCAAGATGTCCTAAACTAGCAAATTCAGTCCTGAAAACGGCTTAAAAATTTTAATACTTTATAAAATGTAGGTACTAAGTAATAAGTTACATTTGGATGAAAATAAACTAAAAAGCTTTGAATATGGTGGTGAAGGAAAAAAGATTGACAATTGAGAATAGAACAAGGAAAATGCTAGGACACCTGATTCGGCGCGATAATGTCATCAAAATCGTAGTGGAAGGAAGAATAGAGGGAAAAGACAGAAGAGAATACATGCAGCAGACAAAAAACTAATTCAACGTGGTGTCATATCAGGATGTGAAGAGAAGGGCGGAGTACAGGAAAAATTTAAAAAGACGCCACCGACAAGAGCGGTGCTCTTAAATTGGATAGATATCCATTTGTAGTTATTTTTATCAGATATTTCATGTCGGATGTATGTTCAATTTTTCAATTTGATATAGCCTCTATTTAGTAGGTTTCGAAACTTTGTCTGACGGTCATTTTGAATGGTTCTCATCCAGGTGGACGTCCTCTGTCCTCTATCCCGTTTTCCTTTTTGCATGGTCATCACCTGTCTCATCATATGATATTATGTAGGAGGCCGGTTTTCTTGTACTTATTTTGTTTATCTGGTATAGCCTTAGAATAAAATATATCTGAGCGTGCTTATTCTTTGACACCGCCCGCCCATGGCAACATCTTCATTGCTTTAACAAGCTTAAAACTATTTTCGTTGTCTTCTTATCGCCCAACACTTGTAAATTGTTGTTTATTATTTTAATTTTTTTTTTCCGCAAACACCTAACTGTACCTAATGAAACAGGTCAACACTGGATGCCATTTTTTATTTTAGATTCAAATAACTCTTCAATAGAGGATTCTTTTTTCCTCATGAATTTGACGTGTGTATGCATTTTAGAGAATATTTTTTGCAAAATAACGTTGAATGCGGATCTTAAAATTATGATTACAAAACATTATTTACTGTGTCGATGATATTTTTTGCTAGTCTGTACCAAGATGTTCGTTTTGATATTGAATATTGCAGGTAAGAATATTTTTTTACAGCCAGTACCTACTTGGCTCATAGGTTCAAATGATAGATCGAAATGTCAGACATAGATATTTTTATTATGAAATAAAATTAACATTAACAAATAGCTCCCCAAATAAAAACGCACTATTACAGCGTGGCTTGTGTTGTGTTAAACAGCATAGGTGGCAAGGCAAGCCATCGCTTTATACAAGTACCACCTACTATTTTCATAAGCGCGAATGCCAGCTGAATATAGTCTTCCTTTTCATAAGAGATAGAAATATAGTTTCTCTGTGGACTTTAGCCCCTTTTATTTGAAATTAGAATTGGCATAGGTACTTTGTTTTTTGGTTTGACCAACTTCTGCCGTCACGACGTTTTCCTTCCAAACAATGAATTGATTCTTCTATGAAATTGGATCGATTAGTGTAAAACATTTTTTTCTTCAAAAGTATGCCAATTTTAGTTTCAGACAAAACGAGCTGAAGTCCACAAAGAAAATATGTTCTTATATCTTCTAGAAAGAGAGGCTGTCATATAGACCCAGTTAAAAGAAATACTGTAGGTATATAACTACGTGCCGACTAAAATTAGTTTGCCAAGTCTGGATGGTATTCTATTCTAATATTCTATTAAATACTAAAGTTAGAAATTTAAGCTGGTTCAAACATGTTTTATATGTAGGTAGGTACTGTTATTGTACTTATATATTTATATCTTTAATAAAGATCGTTGGCTAACTTTTTCCATTTTAAATTTTTAAAATGTTAAATTTTGATGTAAGTTGATATTAAACGCAAATAGTATATCTTAAACATGTATTTCCGAGTCAAAATCAAACTGAATGTATAAATAATGAAATAAATCGACGTTTTTATTGGTCGACTAAAGATTCTATGAAAAACATTGCTATGTCACAACAGAGTTTATGTTTAATGTATTAAGACATATTGCCTACTTCAGTAGATATACATACATATCCTGATAGGTTATACAAGTGTATGTTTTATAGACTGAAAATATAACTCACGCTATTCTCTGACTAATTTTATAAAATGCTAAAATGGAGCAACGGATTCACGTGATTTTATTGCACAGATATATTTGGAGGTCCGGAGAGTGACAGGCTACCGTTTATTACGGGAAAATGTATTTTTTATAAATAGGTTTTCTACGCGAAAGCGGGGCGGGTTGCTAGTAAAGATATTATAATAAATAAATATAGGGTGCGTCGGTGGCCGAGTGGTTAGCTAGGAAGACCACGGGTTCGATCCCGGATCCCGGCCATGTACCAAATGGGTCTTTATACAAATATAAAAGATTCTAATTATTTTATTACTAGCATTCCGCCCCCGGCTTCGCCCGTGGACATTTACGAACAAAATAAAATATACCCTATAATTCGTATCTAATTGTAGCTGACCGAAATGAATAATATTCGATCTCTTTGACTGTATAAAGAGTTCCTTTTTAAGAAGATTTTGATTAGACACATTCTTTACTTTATATTTGATAGCTGTTTCCCACGACTTCTAATTTCAAAATGTTGGCAAACATATACACTTCATACACTGCCCACCCCGTTCCCGTCGTCATGCCGTGATAATAAAAAGTATCCTATGTTACTTCTAATACCTCCAAGAATATATGTGCAAAATTTCATGATGATCGGTTAAGTAGTTTTTGCGTAAAAGCGTAACAAACAAACTTACATTCGCATTTATATTAATAGGGATAATAAATCTTACAGCGATAATTTAAAAGTATTTCCAAAAGAATTGTCAATATTGTGCGGAAAGAGAACCGTCGTTGCTAACACACTTTGTCTTTTTTAGTGTTTCGAGCCAAGATTAGCAAAATAAAACTCATACCTATTCACAAAACGACTCTATATTCTGAAAATTTGAAACGCCTATAGCATAACACATAGTGTAAAAAGTCACGCCCGCCTCGTATCTATCTGATAGAGATAGATTATCCCAAAAGGTGTAGGCAGAGACAATCCAATGTCATTTGCTACGATCCTGAGATATCTATTTCGCTTCTTTTATTTTCATCATATCTTTCACAATGTGCTCGACGATTGTGGTAAATACTTGAAACATGAAAAAATATCTTATATACTTACTTAAAATAAATATGCTTAGGTATGTTAGGTGATGTTCGGATATTTTGTAAAAATTATGAATATTTTTAAAAACTCAACCTGCGGTGTGATCTGTTTTGTGGCTGTTTGTAAAGAAGTAAACAACTGCTGTACCGATTTGAAAAAATTATTCAAATCTCCCGGTGAACATGTTTAAAGATAGAAACACAACATCCAAGGGTGAAGTCGGGGCAGAAATCTGCGACTTTATTTCGCAGGTTTATTCCATAGAAATATGACAAAACTTTACAAGTAGGTTATTCACAATTTTTGCGCACAAACGAACAAAGAAACAGACAGACAAAAAAGTAGTCTCTATTACAAAATCGAATTATACTTCATAATGATATGTTTTGTCTGTAATTATGTCAAACTTCGATATAGATAAATATAGACACGCGAATGTCCGAGTCACTTGACAGTTAACGCGCATGCGCAGTAAGTAGGTAACCGCGGTTTGCCGAAAAATATCTTGGTTCAATTTGTTTTGTACTATTGCATGGGATTAGATAAAGTAGTGTATGAACGGGCACATAACTTGGAATTAAAACACTCGTGGATGCTATTAAAAAAATCGGCTTCTCATATTTTTTTAAAATTCCACTTGTGTTTTAATTGCCTACCCCTATTATGATCCCGTATCATAAACTACTATTTTAATGTTCTATTACTTACTTATTTCTCGCTTTGCAAAAAACTTTAATTACATACAAGTGTACGATTATATTATACTAGTCTTCCGCCCCCGGCTTCGCCCGTGGATATTTTCGAACAAAATAAAATATAGCCAATGTCACTCAGGGATATTATTATCGTACCTAGCTTTCTATTAGTAAAATAATTTTCAAACTCACAAACTTTACCTCTTTATAATATTAGTACATATAGATGCATAGATTTATTATTAGATATTATTTCATAGGAATTTCCACATAATTTAATAAATAGTCCTACAAAACTGTTTTACAGTTTGACTGCAGGATCACTTAATTACATAATTTACAATATAATGTTAACATAAGTAGGTACTAATATTATAAATTCAATTTTCTAGAAAATATAAAGTACTATCCATATACTTAAGTACTTACTCGTATCTCATACATAACCGTTGTTACCGATATGACCGTTATGAGAGAAAGGGAATGCCTGCGGACATAAATATCCAGTAGGTACCGTTTCTTTATTAGTGCAAGAAAGCAACAGAAAATGTTAATTTATCTATGAAACACGCGAAAGGGTGGTGGGGTTGTCGCTAGGATTATTTTAATCCCGAAAAACAAAATAAAGGAAAGTCTACAATAATTTTTTAATAAACTTTAAGAATACCTAAATAGTTTATTTCCTGCATTAATAAACATAGACAAATTTTTATCCCGAAAACAAAATAAAGGAAAAGCTATAATATATTTTTATTAAAATTTGAGGATAAATAGTTTATTTCCTGCCAATTTTATCCCGGAAAACAGGACAAAGGAAAAGCTATAATATAGTAAGTATGTTTTGCTATCCCTAGCTAGATAAGTAAAGCTAGATAACGATAAGACACGGGATTATTTTGTTATATTCCCCGCAAGTAAATGTACAGCGACTGGCTTCTTGTATTAAGAGGATCGTGTAGCTCAGCGTACGCAGCGAAATAGGTATTTAGAAAATCATATTCTGTCTCAAGCGCGCTCTTCCCCCGGGCATCAGTGCGACAGAGAACACTGCAGCTCGTGAGAGTTCGTAGGTATGTTCTTCGTTGAAAATTGCGTTTTGGGGGAAAACGATTTACACCTACTAAACTATAACGAAACCTTATAATTTTGGTGTCAAACGTTTTAGCAGATTATAATCTACGTACGTACGTTTTGCTTTTTTTGAAATTTTGCTTTGTTTCTCAAATACAGACGGTTTATTACGAGCAAGTTATGAACCAAAAAAAACGAGATTTGAGGGGCTTATAACTTTTGACCTATTACGAATTTTGAAAAAAGGAAAAAATACGTACGTAGTTTTTCATTATGTCAGTAACATATTACAAAATCGTTAAAATTAAATGATATTTAGGGGTAGTAAAACGTTTTCTCCGTTTGTATGGACATGGACGCGGTACACTACACTCTTAACCTGGCTCGGACTTTGTACAGTTACCACACGGGCGAAGCCGCAAGCAAAAACTAGTAAATCAATATGTACAATATTATTTATTCAATTAAAATTATTTTGGTTCTTTTTTTGTGGCGCTCACATCCACGAGGTAGATTGGGATCATGGCCGGTCGACGCGTTTTTGCTCGGAATTTTGGCGCCAATCTATTAGATCATTATTTTGTTAACTTGACCACTCATTACGGAAGTAGGTACTTACAAAATATATAAGGTTATTTAATTAATGATACGTAAGTATTCTTCTCCATTTTTCTAGTATTCCAAAATAAGTGCTTCATAGAATTTTTGTTGAGGTTGGGAACCTCTTGGGAATTTTTTCTGTTGAAATAATCTAACATATGCGTTCCGAAACAAAAGAGAATAGGGACTAAACCACTTTTATTGTTGGATTTCTTGGTCCTTCGCGCGTGGCTGGAGTGAGAATCGAGTCCAGGAATTCCGACATGGCAACCAAAGCGCATCGACCGCCGGACGTTCTATTAAAAAATAAAGAAACTTTCTCCACTCGATTACAATACAATAATTGGGATCAACAGGTAGGTAGATATCTCATCAATAAAAACGTTTAGCCAAGTTAGGGAGTACGACTCGCGCACAGAGGGTCCCGTATCATCAAGTTCTCCTTCTCTTGACTATGAAGTTATTTTATAGTAGGTATTTTATATGTATAGGTAGACAAATCTCAATAATCCTAGAAAAATGAGTTTATTTATACAAGATTTTCAAAACTTTTTAGAACCCTAAATTATAAAAATATGGCTTAATCCCATGTAAAATAATAACTATCAGCAATTTGAGTTGAAAATGTTGCATAAATATACCTACTATTTTTCTAGGATTAATTGAGAAGTGCCATATTTTTGATAGAAGCGAGATGGCCAACTGTCAAGGACTTGTTATTTTTTTTACTTGGTTAAAAAGTTGTTAATGCATTTCGAAAATAATTTACTAAATTACCTAGCCTCAAACGATGAAGAGGGGTGTGGAGAGAGAACTACCCTATAAAAAATATTTCATAATTTTAACGATAAAATAGAATAGATAGAAAGATGGCTGACTGATTGTGAGGTAGGTATGTGTGGGTATGCGTCATACGAACATGATTAAATTATAAAGGTTCCATAATTTTGGCTGCATAACCCTAAAAAATCAAAAGAATTTTCCTCCAGCTTTAGGGGCATCGGTTTCCGCGAACTCTTTATGCAAGAATACAGGTGGAGGGTTTTGTATAGGGGCATCTACCTTCTCTACCTAAATTCTTAGAACATTAATCACCTGGAAGAAACTTCAACACAATTTAGATGCGTTCGGAGAATTTTAACGAATGCCGACCAAAAAATTAGTGGGAGATAAAAAAATGTTTATAACAACGTGGACAAGGCGTGATCGAATAATCAATTATAATTTTGTTAATCCAATAGGTCGTTTTGAAGTTCAATGCTCCGTAAATTATATTTAAATATACATCTACGTACATATAAAAAGGTGTTTGTCTATAGTAGATTAATTATATTATGTACCAAAAAGTAGGTGTAATTTTTTAGGCACATATTCCGGTAGTGCTCTTTTATTTAAATAATATCCAATAGCCAGTTAAATTAATTAAGCAACATTGTGAAATTAACATGTAATACCCAATGATATACTATATAAACTCATTGGTAATACCAGATTTTTCAGTCTGTATACAGAATGTAATCGTTAACAAAGTATAGGGTTATATGACAGAAGTGAAATGGAATGCTGGCAGAGGAAGACCTAGGTGTACTTTTATTATGCATATAAAAAAAATTGATAAGTATATACACACAATCGCCGAGCGTGTATAAAACATATGATAAATATATAATAAGAAGCGAAAGAGGTATTTATGTCAGGATCAAAGGACTATCGATTGTCTCTGCCTACCCCTATTGGGATAAAAGGCGTGATGATAGATATGTGTCTTACATTGTGATGTATATTATTGTTTTACAAATATATAAATATGAATTTCCTTCCACTCAATGTTTCTGATTTTGAATAATAAGTACCTACTACATTAAAGTGTATGTTTTTTGAATTGTCTTATTTGATAAACAAATTTTGAATGACTTTTTTAAACAAGTTGTCATTTAAGATTCTTAAAAGACGCTTAAAGACTTAAAAAAAGACATTCAAAGTTTGTTTACCCAATAAGACAAGTCAAAAAAAACACTTTGAGGTGGTCAAGCCCCCTTGACCGTGACTATACCCATAGAGTAAGTAGCAATCACTATGTTCTTTAATAAGAGTCGGGACTGCCATACAAACTTAGGGCTGAGGTACTGACAATTGTTATAGAAATAGTTGCTATCACTGTCATCTGTATATGGTGTGAAAGAGATGGCGATAAGACGCCATCAGCATTGGCTCATTTTTCCTAGCCCTAATTTTTTGTTCTAAGTTGCGTCAGCCTGACTACCTATACCTTTGAATAATTTTTGCGTCCGTAGGTTTTTGAGGAAAGTTTAGATCAGCGGTCGTCACAATTTTCTGGTCAAGGGCCACATAGTATTAAAGGATCTGTGGTTAGTAGGTACCTATTGAAATTATTTTTCTGAACTTTTTTATTTTGCCTTTGAATGAAATTCTGGATCCGCACTTGGGCCGCAGACTTGCGAATTCGACATGTGAACTAGTAATAATAGCAACGCATGTATGGGTACTTAATTTTTTATAAGAAGATCGTATTTTATTGTGGACCCATCGTTGCGGGCTGCACAAATACGAGGGATTTTCTGATGTTGAATGCTTTCAACGTTATTTTCAGGTAATCCGTAGACAAACATATTGATATAAAGAGAACACAAGAAAAAAAGGAATACTTAGATGGTGTTATATTTTATTTTGAAATGAAATAAGTAAGTATACCCAGTACCCACCTCGATGGCAAACACAACATTAATAACTAAATAAGTTAATAAATAATATTCATGAATTTCAATCACATTGAGCCTTTGTGAAATAAAAAAATTACCAACTATCCAATGGAGGAGAGTGGTACTTATGACAGCCTTTCAAAATTCCGCAACGGATTTGTCGATCGCGCTCCAGTCTCATTGCCTGTTGAACAAAATAATTGTAACTCATTGGATATATTCGAACAATATGAAGTATAGGATAGCTAATGTCACTTAGTGAAATAACTTTTAGAATCGGTTCAGTAGTTTTTGAGTTTATTCATAACAAAAAACATACAAACAATAAGCTCTTAAGCTCATACAATAATCCCACAGAAAAGAGCTCTTTGTTTTCACGAATTTTCCAATTTTTCGGATAACATTTCCAATTTTTCTTTCCCGAACAACCTTATTCAGACTATTACGAATATAATTAGCCAAATCGGTCCAGCCGTTCACAAGTGTAGCGCTTACCAACGAACAGCACTTTATTTTTATTATATAGATTTATAAGATTATTTCAAATAAAGTTTGTTTTAATCACGCCTCAACCGCTGAATGGATTTAGATGAAAATTGGAGGATAAATAAAGGAAGTCGACATGAGACCTTACCACCGCTTGTTCTGCGAAGGTGGTTGGTCTTGGTACCTTATAGATTGGTCAATGAATGCGCGCAACTGGCAGAACAGAATTGTGTCTTCTAGTCTGGCCATAATACCCTAGTTTTGGCGAATTTGTGGGTTCGAAGTAGTTCCAAACCGACCTGACACTACTATACCCGACATGTCGCTAGTCGCGAATTGTTATGACAGACCACATATTCAGACATATAAAATATTAATATTAGACACACAATCGCGAAAACTGTAATATTAGGTTTGTTGGTATGTAACTAAAATATATAATACCCATCATAAGTACCTAGATATCTTGCTCAAAAGCATTTTCGTTGAAAATCTCAGGACACAGAATAAATCCGCATACATTCTTCGAACTGAGGCTAAAAATAGTACCTACCTACCCACCTAAACTAAAATAAAAGTAGGTAGGTAAGTACTCAGTTTTCTTTTTCTTTCTTCTCGGGTTGCTTATATTTTGTTACGTTTTAATTTTTCTCCCAAAATTGACCCCCAAAATCGAAATTCTATTATTTATTACGCTATACGTCCGTGATTGATCCAAACTCTATGTACTTCTTACTAAGTTCTTCAACTTTTTCCGTTACAGTAGATTCGGAGAAAATAAGATGCGACAGACGGACAGACAGACGGACAGACAGACGGACAGACAGACACATGAATGATCCTTTTAAAGGATTCAGTTTTTTTCTAAACACCATAATAAGACCATAAAATAGGTGTTATTTTTTATTAATATTATCTGGCGAGAAAGAAGTATGACTGGTGCGGAAAATCGCGTATTTTTTTGGACACAACGCTTTTATACTATTCTGTGAGCATGCGTATTCTGATTTGTTCTGAATTAAGAGTTGAAATACATTTTAAAAAATTGAGCCTAAATGCGTTTTCCATTACGCACGACACGATATGTTTTACGGTTTGAAAAACGGTGTCGTGCGGTGTGGAGTGGTTACGTGGAAAAACGGTCCATATAAATGTATCCAATGGCGCGGTGAATTACCGTAATTAATCGTGTCTTGGGTAGTGAAAAAACGGCCTAACTCGTCGCCTGTAAATTTAGTGTCTAAATTGAAAGTTATTGAATTTATCTATGTGCTTTTGCCCACGGTTTCGTCAGTGTGGAACTAGAATATACCGTAACGCCTGAGAGAAAATAGCAATGTTTGGTGACGTTATTTTTTTAGTAGGCGCTTTTTTACTTAATATAAAAAGCACTTTCATTATTAGGATAATATTATAGCCTATGTCCACCCTGAAGATCCATTCTAAATATTGGTGAATTTTTAAATCGGATGAGGAGTTTCGTGGATTACTTTCTACATTCAAACTTATAAGTATTACCACTTTATAATGTTAGTACCTTTCCTACTTACTATAGATTAGTAACTATTTCTATCATGAAAAGCCGGAAACCCACTATACTAAGATTTGAAAACATGCAATTTCATAATAACACTAGCACTGCCTTCAATCGAATACCTTGTAGTGTGGCCAGAGACACCAGTAACAATGTCCACTTTTTACCAGGTAACACTAGCTAGATCGAAATACTCACCAGATAACGTTTAAGTTGCAAATTTAAAGTTTGGCATTCATGGTAGTCATCAAAGAAACATTTACACAATTTCTTTCCACGCCCCAAACCGTAAGCCTCTAAGCAGTCCATATATCTCATTTCCACCATCTGGCAACGACCCAACATCTGATGTGAGACTAAACCCCCTGTCAGGTCAGTGTATGGACTACGAAAATATGGTGATAAACTCATGATAATAAATTATACTAAAGTTATTGTAATTTTCAATAAGATGTTATGATATTATGTCTAATTGACAATTTATAATTGTCTTAATTATTATAATAGAAGTAAAAAGTTTATGAATTAGGACAAAGGAGTTTATATCTAAATAAACTTTTTGATTAGGACTATTCCACATTCACTTTCAATGACATTATTTTTTTATTTTAAATTGCAGCCAAGAATTTTCTTTCAGCAACTAGTTTTTAGCAAATATACCAATAAAGGAAACCTATACTCATATTTGCCTTCCATGAAAATGGAGAATGAGAAACAAAAAAAAAACCTATACTCATATAGGTACTGAGTTAAAAAATTAAATGAAAATAGTAATAAACTTAACTGTCAATTAAATAAAAAGCTTCAAGTATATATTATTAACTTTAATTAATGTGATCTAGAATATTAACACTTGCTACATTATATATTACAAATTTTTCAGTAGGAGTCCAGTATGGGTGATCTATATTTGTTATCACCTGTAAGCTTCCCATCAGCAATTTGCCTGTCTCTTTCAAGTCTCATGGCCTGAAAGGTAAAGTACAATTTGATTTTTTTATATCAATTTTGTAAAGTACTTGCAACTTTAATCAACCTTTATACAGAGTTTTTTCTATTTCATGTCTGTTTTTCGGTCAGTCCATAACTACATACCTACATAAAACATTTTTTATATTGTAAGCATTAATTACTTGTATTTGTTATAATCTTATTTTATTATATCCATTGTAAGATTAATTATCTAATAAATGTATTACCTTTTTCTCAATATCTCATATTTCTGGAATCCATGTGTATCACTTTAACATCTTTAATTAAACTACATTTTAGTTTAATATAATATACTGTTCTTTATTACTTTCATAATTTTATAATATACAATATGAAAGATATCTCTCGTTTTATTCTACATAAAATCTAAATACTCACCATATAACGTTTAAGTTGCAATGTTAAAGTTTGACATTCATGGTAATCACCAAACAAATGAGCACACTTCTTTTTGCCTCTTTCTAAGCCATAGGCTTCCAAACAATCCATGTACCTGGCCTCTTGCATTTGGCAGCGTCCCAACATTTGATGAGACACTAAGCCACCCGTGAGATCCGTGTATGGTGAACGAAAGAATGGAGACAAGGACATAGCCATGATGAAATCTGAAATTTAATTTATGAAGTCTTTAAATCACTACTGCTGATTTCCCTGAGGCCAGTAAGTACCTAATAAATCACTTGTGAAGGCACATTTCAAGGAGTATGGTATGCCACAGCTGCTTAAACATTGCCTGTGGCTTTGCACGTTATAGAGTTCCGCCATTACATCTAAATCATATTATTTTTTCAACTTCATGAAGGCCTCATGAGCGTTGATGAGTGAATTACGTAAACAAACAAAATTGGAAGTAAATCGGTAGATAGCTTACCTTAGGTAATGTGAAAGAATCCTTATATTTTACGTAAGTACCTAGTTACTTACAAAATTAAATACCTTTTGAAAAAAGAATTCTGGAAATTGTTGATTGTGGAAAATAAACTTTCAGATTCTTTTTAATTTGACATATAAATTATTGACAGCTCATTCAGCCCAAATTAAATTGAATGATTGAATTGATTCTTAAAATCTTATATTTTTATTACTGAGTAACTATATTGTGTCTATTAAATATATAAACATAAATATTATTTATTGTTTGAAAGGCATTATGTGAATCTTTTGCCTTTATCAGAGTTTCAACTTTCAACCTCAGAATGAAAGCAAATGTGTCGATTGGAAACAAAGTCGGTCAAATCCAAATATAACGGTTTTCGAACAGAGTATGCCTTTTTTTTACTTACAAAATCTTTTATTTGTTAGCATTATCAGAAAGAGTCAAATCCACATCAATCCGTAGAAAAAACGATTCGAAATTAAGCATCAGTATCAAAAATGGTTAAATCCGTCTAAGCTTAGAAATGAACTTGGTCAAATCCGCTCAGCCAATGAGGAGCCAGAATATTGTATGAAAATGACAACGGACCGGCGGCCATTGTTCATTGTATCGTGCACGCGGTTTATGATTTTCTATTTTCGTTGCCTCTTTTAATTAAATTTTATTATATATTGTATTTAAAATGGATAATTTAATAAAGGAAACTACTCCCCATTTATCAAGGAAAAGGACACAACAAAGAGCAAATTGGAAATGCAACAAATTGAAGAAAGAAAGGTATGTTTGTATTGCTTTGATCACTCATGTTGCTCTTCAAGTCAGGGGTGCTAAACTTTAAGTTACCTATATCCAACCAAGCCAATGAACAAAAACTCAATAAGAAAATTTTAAATTAATTAGCGTACATAACTTGGCTTGGTCCGGTAGTAGGTAATAATTGAATTCATAATTTTATTATTATTTATTGTTAGCGTCGCGTGATAATTACCAGCGGCTTCGTACGCTTTTATATTCGAATCAAAGGTAGACTATGTAGATTGCCAGCGGCTTCGCAAGCTAGTGTCAAGGTGAGTAAAATCATGTGTTCAGGAGTGAGTGACGCATGATAATTGCCAGCTGCTTCTTACGCTTTTATATTCGAAGGTAGATGAGATAGAATGATTGTCAGCGGCTTCGCACGCAAGTGTCAATGTGTGTTATTTTTAATAATAATAATTTATTCATTATTGTTATTATTTCAGGTATTCTCCGAAAGAGCCACCAAATTTTACATTACCATGTGATCACTACACTGTAGCATACAGGTGCACTTCATTGAGGCATGTTGATATAACGGCATTTCATAGTGCTTTCTACAAAAAACCTGACAAAGTGTATCAGGATAATTTTATACTTAAGCATACGAAAGTTAATACAACCAAGCGACATCGGCCAGTAAATAATCGTGGAAATAAAAAAGAAATGACTGTAACATATTTTGCACGACGGCGACACACTCTGATTCCTGTTTGCAAACGCACATTTCTGTCTATTTTGGCTTTAAAGAAAGGAAGAGTAACTGGTGTAATTAGTCGCCATTTCAAATCTGTTGGTGAATCTGCACAAGAGAATAGAGGAGGAAGCCATAAAGCACAAAAATATGAGCCAAAAATAAAAGCTGTAAAAGAATTTATTAAAAAGCTTATTCCTTTAGAAATACATTATTGCAGGAGTAAAATTAAAAGTAGACAATATTTGGCATCGGAGCTAAGTATTAACAAGCTTTATAGAATGTTCATTGCAGAAACCGCATTTGAACATAAAAATATTAAATCGTCGTACTTCAGAAAAATATTTAACACTGAATTTAATATAGGGTTTGGATCCCCTCGCACTGACATGTGCTCCACTTGTATAGTCTTACAAGAACGGCTGAAACACGAAAAAGACACAGAAATAAAAACCAAATTAATGATTGAGAGTAGAATCCACAAAATGCGAGCCAAAGCCTTTTATGGTTTATTAAAAGATAATACAGAAAATCTTTTGATTCTAAGTTTTGACTGTCAGAAAAACCAGCCATGTCCGAAGGTGCCTGACCAAAGTGCCTATTATTCTAGGCAATTGTACGTATACAACTTTACGGTGGTTGTCGGCAATTCAAAATCTCCATTGACTGTTAATAATACATTCATCTATACGTGGACTGAAGATGTCCTGCCCAAAGCATCGAATGAAATTGCTAGTGCAGTATATCATTGCTTAAATAACATTTTTATGGGTCACGGACTGGAACATATCACACAGGTTCGTTTGGTGGCAGACGGTTGCAGCGGCCAAAACAAAAATCAGTCTGTACTTGGTATGGCAGCTAAATGGTTACAAGATAATGCACCAGAACAAATTAAAGGCGTAGATATTGTGTTTCCTATTGTAGGCCATTCATTTTTGCCACCAGACCGAGTATTCGCAAAAATTGAAAAGGAAATTAAAAGTCGTGAGGTACTTTCTAGTCCTTATGACTATTATGAAATTTTTTTAAATCATGGAACCGTGTATTACTTGGGATTAGATGTAAAAGTTTACAACTGGAAACAGTCATCAGCTGAAGTCTTAAAAACCACAAACAATATGCATTTTTCAATCAAAAAGTCCAAACGTTTTTTCCTCAAAAGGACTCGTAACAATCAAAACGTGTATATTCGAGCGGAAGAGACTTATCAGAATACTCTAAATAAATATCAAAATATTTGCAAAGGAAAAAAGACGGTTTCTGCTATAAACCCAGATGTGACAAAATTATATGTTGATGTCAAACAACAAAAATTAAATGATGTAAAGAAATTATTAATAACACACTATGGAGAAAAGTGGGAAGAAATAACAGATTTACATTATTATAAACAAGTATTATTAAGACCTAAATCATCTACTGCTCATGAAGATGTTCTTGAAGAATGCGATTACACTGAAGAATTACCACTCACAGTTGTTTAATTTTTTAAGGACATTTACTTTTTTAATTTTATTTTACATTTAAATGATGACTAATGTACAGTCAAAATATCCATAATAAGTTTCTTTAAATAAAACAATACTGATTTCAAGTAAATATTATTGTTACTACCCAAACTTTGACAACACCTGACAAGATATTGGTTCTGTATGAAAATCAGTCAAATCCATAGCGGTAAGAATCAAATATGGTCAAATCCAACTATGTCAATAACAAAACTAGTCTAATCCATAGTTTGGTATCGAAAAAGGTCAAATCCAAAATTCAATCTCAATTATCTTATTTTCTTTAATCAGTTGTCATAGTTCCTTTTTTTTTAATCAGTAATACTAACATTGACGAAGGTCTAATAATACAAACCATAAATACTGGCTGTGCAAGGCTCTCAGAACAGAAAATCGTCTATGCCCACCAATACTCTCGAATGGAGGTGACTAGTTTTGTTTCCAATCGACACAAATGAGACTTGGCTGTATGGGTAAACCCCTTTGCCTTCCATGAAAATGGAGAATGAGAAACAAAAAAAAAAAAAAATGAAAGCAAATGTCAAGTCAAACAAATCAGCTGACCGAGTGACTGAATCATCTGAATCCTGAAAAGTTGCTGCAAAAAGTCTATTCTGAACTCAAAGCAAACTTTTATTTCTTGTTTAATTTATTTTATTTATAATGGAGAATTGGTTGAGTAGCCAGCTATCTAGTATATTAGATTTCCCGGTACCAGATAATTTAATACAGTGAGTACATCTTTGGAGTACCATAGGGTAAATTTATATATGTTAATTACCTATGTTATTTACTATTTGGTGACATTTTTACGTTATTATTATAATATCCTTAATGTTTAAAGAGATTTCCTTAATTCCCCCATCTGTTGCGAATTACCTACTGAGTTACTGACATTTATTTTAATTTCTTATTATTGTGCAATTTATGGTTTCTACATTGTTACATGTGTAGACTATCATTCACACATTTTATTATATTCCTTGCTCTGTAGTAACTACAGTTCTACTCTACTCTGATTGATTCACAAATAAAGTTCTTTCCATTAAGTATCTAAAATGTCACCAGGTCAGCTAACTTGGCAGTTTCACATGCAAGATGAGAAATTCTCTCGACCTTTGATTGTCAATAAATTGTCATAGTCAAATGTTTAAATAGACATTAATTCTGAGCTTATGGACCTTATGGTCCTTGACAGCAGCCAAAAGTAGAGGCAGTTGGGTATAGTCACATTGCACCATCATGATGGTGTATGGAAGATAAAAGTTGCATTGCCATGCTGGCCACCCTGAGCTTTGAAAATGTATTCAGAACTCTTTTAGAGCAGTTTAACCTTTAAGGTGAAGTGGTTGATGGGAAAATGAGTGATGAAAGAGCTATCAGTGGTTAGACTGTGCACTGTGCAGTACAATTTGTATCGGCGGCATCCTGGTTTAACATATTTGGCACACACTATCTCTAATTTCTCTCGGTGGATTGTTTCAGATACATCATTTGTATAGAAAATGAAAATGATTTGAATGAGTACATGAAAAGTTTGTTGGATTTCAACAATAATAGACATAAAAACTTTTTTGTTGAATTGTCTAAAAGGAAATTCTCCAATAAAGGTATATTTCTGATTAATTATGCCTGTACCCACATAGAAATGTTACTCAGAAGTGACTGATATTTCAAGCCACCTCCTTGCCTTGTTTCTTTGGGTGAAAGACCTGGGCATTTAAAAAAAACTTTTCTTACTTAAATTAAATTGATTGGGTAATAAATATTCAAACTTATAAGATTTATTAATTTAGATAAAAATCTAATATAAAAAAATAATATTTGTTTGTTCGTATTTTTGCATTTGATAGCCCAATTCTTGAGGAAGGTTATAGGCTATTTCACATCATCCTACCTACCCAAGAGGGCGAATTATATTTCTAATTCAATATGTACGAAGTAACGAGCAATCAGCTAGTAAAATAATAATAGCATTTAGAGATAGGCCCGACGGGTGCTAGCCAGAACACTTTAGATTAAACACTCTTAAGGGCCTCTACGTGTTGGACCTATGTCCCCATGCAAGCCTTACAAAGGACCGGGTATTATGCCCGTGAATTTAGAGTAACATAATAATAATAATGAGAATAATTGTTCTATAAATTGTTTGCAGCTGAGTCTAGTACCAAACAGCAGAAAAAGAAAATATCAAAAAGTAAACAACAAAAAGAATTTGTTAGTGGAGGCGATGACAAATATAAGTCTAGCACTGACAATGAACAGAAGAATACTAAAAAGAAAACAAAATATGTCAACTTGTACTCCCAAGAGGGGAAAGATGCCCAAGTGGTTTTCTTAAAAGGTGAGTTTTCTTGAGACACAAGCAAATCTAATGTTTTATTCACTTTCACTGGTGGTTTGATATTGTGGCCAATTATTTTTAACTGCAAAATCCTTCAAGATATTGACATGAAACAAAAAGCAGATTCCCTGATACTTTAATAAAAATCAATTGAGCTGTTTTGGAGCCTATTCTGGACAAGTGTTGGTATAGACAGACACTTCAATTTTATTTATTTGTATAGATCTATAACAATGGTAACCTCCTTCATGATGATTGATGATTGCAATGGACCATTGGATAGAAAGGCAATGGACAAATTACAATTCTACATACAATTACAAATATTACAATCATACACATTTTTTAATCCAGTTATTTCCAATTAAATAACTTGATAGTCCAAATGGGAGTAATGTGGTTTAAGCTTTGCTAAGCTATTTCTTTTACAGTTTGTCTTTTTTACTAACATACTGATCAGACTTGGTCAAGACAATAAATACTGCCTAATTCGAGCCAAATTAGCTATAAAAATAGTAAACTATTCTTCATTATACAATTTTATTCTGTGTAAAAACCTTTCTTTATATGAAGTAAGTGTACAGTGAAAGATGACCTAAATTTAAAATAAATTTGTCACTCAGGGAGGCACCACTGTGATTGTCAAGCTTCTAAGCACCCACTGATCAACAACTGCTTACAATGTGGTCGCATAGTTTGTACACAAGAAGGTTCTGGACCATGTCTGTTTTGTGGAAATTTGGTAAGAACCTTGATTTTTTAATTTCAATCTGTAAATCAGCACGCACCGTGGGAAGGGTATTCGTCCGTGCTCGTGCGTGCTTGTGCGTCGCGGTGCGCCCGATCCGCGGCGAGTCGGTAACTTCAAAGGTGCGGTGCGTGCTCGTCCGTGCTCGTGCGTACTCGTGCGTGACCGTCCGCGATCGTCTGATATTACTATACTCTTTGGTCTGTCGTGCGGCCTCGTGCGTGCTATCACGCACCGTGGGAAGCCAGCATAAGATATAGCAATATTTAAGAAATACAATGGATTAAAGTACTACTTTAAAAGTAGTCAGGAGTTCAGGACAAGCATCTAGGAGTAGAATCAATTGACTGATTGAATTGAATTAAATTGACTTTTCTATTTAAAAAAAAAATCAACTCAAATGCCGACGCCTTCTGTGATCTCTTAAGGGGATCGTCTTGAATCTAGCTCCCAATAGATGGCACATAGTGTGGTATTTTTTTGTATTTCATTTTTTAAAAGTAATTTAATAAATCAAATCAAACTAAATAGGTATAGCATAACGCTGATAATTGATATAGGCAATGTAATATAATGTATAATATTGTTTTCTTTTTGTAAATTAGTTAGTAACATTAGGTACAAAATTATAAAAATGTGGACAATATACATGAAATATATTATGCTACTAACAAAATGTCGTAAATGTAATTTGATTTCATTCTATTCCATTCTATTTTTTGTATTTTCGCCCATCAGGGTCTTGATGATTCCGCCAATGTCATCGGTAGGTAGGATGTTCCCGCCGACCGTGATATGCCCTATTAATCTCTGACTAATCACAACTATCACAGCACGGACGGGTTTAAACTGGATTCCCCATCACGTCACGACGAGACGCGTGAGTTGGTCGCCATAACATGACACAAATAAAAATACTAAAATACGACACTTGTGCCATCTGTTAATCGCTATAAAAAATATATGTATTGTTTATGTGTAATCTGGCCAATGTAAATAGTTTGCAAGTTTTGAAATGTCTACAAACTTAATTTAAGGCGCCATCTTCACGGACTAGAGAATCGCGGCGATCCCACCAAATCCGTCCGTCGTATCGCCCTGTGGAGATTGTTGGAGATAGAGTTTGTATCTAATTTGGTGGCACGGCGAGACTATCGCCGCGATTCTCTCGTCCGTGGAGATGGCGCCTAAGTAAGTAGTCTTTTTTATTATTGGCAAAAAACATATTTGACATGTTTACCGATTCTACGTCATGTCATGGCGACCGACGCACGCGTTCCGCCCGCGCTGTGATTAGTCTGTGATTAATGAGATATCATTTTAGATATCGATTAAATATGGCTTGATGTTGATAAGAAGGAAACATTATAATTTCTTTCATACCTTTTATATCTTCATAACATTTTCTCATGGACTTGGAGGTTCTACCAATTTTTTTCTGTAACTATCTATCTATATATTTTTTTTACACAAAGGTATGCACACCAGAAGAGCAAAAAGAAATCAACGCTAAGACGAAATCAAGTGCAAAATTAATGGAAACCCTATTGGAAAGAAGCCGTCCTAAGGGATGGGAGGCAGCTATGTCGCACAGGAATAGACTTTTGGAATATGATAGAACAAGGTGATTATAACTTTGATGCTATATTTAATATTTATTCACTACATATCTTGAGTTCTACCTATTCTAATTCTAAAGATCACGGCTCAACTACTTTGAGCACTTAAAGGAAAAAGCTGATATTGTGTTGTACCAAAAGGAAGAGTATTTTCATCAAGATCTGTATTAAAGTCAATTGTGTATAAATGAAAAACCTTAAGATTGTTTGTATTGATTCTAGCGAGCGTCGTACAAGAGTAACAGACGACGATAGCGACTACTTCAACACTAACTCTGTGTGGCTCAACTCTGACGAGAGAGACAAGCTACAGAAATACCAACAGACCTTACATGATAAGAAACATGCTTCAAGATTGTCCAAGAAAATGACATTTGATTTTGCAGGTATTGTTTACAGCCGAGTGTATGTATGAGTTTTATAAGATGACAGATTTGTGATCACAATGAGATCCAATTTCAAAAATACTTTTTAGTTTGTAATTACATATAGGTACATATAAAAGTACACACAATCGCTGAGCATCTATGAAAGGTATGATGAATATAAATGAAGCGAAAGAGGTATGTCAAGACCGTAGCAAATGGCATTTGATTGTCTCTGCCTACTCCTCTTGGAATAAAAGGCGTGATATATAGATACATATAGGTAGAGTTTTTCATTTTTGTGTATTATATATTATGACCCCACCACCATGATATTTTTGAGACTACGTAGTCTAGGTACCTAACAAGTGGCCATGTCCTGGAGAACTTCATGATTTATTTAATTTAATTAACGGTCCACGAATTTAAAAGGAGGCCTAATTTATTTACTACTAGCTTTCCGCAACGGCTTCTCCCGTGAACCTTTTTGAAATGTGCCATAAAACTTTATACTAAAGTTTATCAGGCCCTCCAACTATCTCTGTGCAAAAATATCGATCTGTGGCTCTGTTCTGGCGTGTAAAAAGGACAAACAAACACTTTCGTATTTATAATATTAGTATCAACAATCTCTATGAAATTAAATGAATCGGATATGTTTCGTGGTATGGCAATTATTATATTTCTCCCGATCATTTTCGGCTGTTTTTTATTATTTATTATTGAAATTATTATTCAAGGTCGACAAATAGTGGAAGACAACACCGTAGATTATGAGCCGGACGTTGAGAAGATACGTGAGATAACTGGCAACGCTGCTAGGCCTGACACTGATTTGACCCACAACTTTTTCACGGGTGATTCTGGTGACAGGGACGTTGCTCCTGGAGTTAACGCTCCATTGCTTCAAGTAAGATATTTAAATGTATTGATTTTAGGTTTGATTTGTCTGTTTTTCCTTTATAGCCCAGGATCTACTGAATGCATTCGTGCTTTAATTTTTCAGATTAATTTTTTTTTTAATAATAATACCTATGTAAATCTTCTAAATAAATAAATAGGTTTGCATGAGAAAAGTGACAAGAATTACTTGCATTATCCCGCAGTATTGCGAATCAGCATCGCGATGATCATAAATGGAGGTCCTAATACTGGAATAAAAAAAACTCATTTTCAAACGAACAAGTAGTTTATTACCCTTTACTTAAATTTCAGATTTAAATCCTAAAATTTAGATAATTTTTTTTGCGATGACGACAACAGTGACAATAATCTAGCAAGGGGGTCTACGGCGTAAAAATGTTTGATAACCTCTGATTTAAATCAAGTAGCATAATATGAGACAATTTATTTAAAAAATTGTCGCTACTGTCGCCACTCGCCATCACAACGAAATTAAACTCAGGATTTTATTATTCGGATTAAATGTGCTTTAATGGACTTCTTGTGCTTCGAATGGCACTTTGATTACTTTTCAGTTTCACCCAGCAGTGAACGGACCGGGATACGCGTCTATAGTGCGCCAGGGTTGCCAGACACCCGGTTTCAAGGTGCAAGACACTGAGATACAGGAGATGTCGGACAGTGGACGGTGTCTATCGATGCACCAGCCGTGGGCGTCGCTGCTTGTGGATGGGATTAAAATGTTCGTTTAACATAACTACATACATATTATAAACCAAAGTCCCCCGCCGCGTTTTTTTGTCGTCCAGTCTGTATTAGTGATGTGCCGGTTATCCGTATCCGTTAGTTTTTGGCGGATCTTTTACCTTATTAATTTTCAATTCATAGATGAAATTTTATATAAATAGGTGATTAGATAACAATAAAAAACTGTTAAATTCCATTCTGATTATTTTATTTTTCTTAAAATCGTATCTGTTATGAGAGTTAACTCTTAAAGAGGTCAATAACTTTTGTCCATAACATATTATCTCTTTCCAAAGGTCGATGTGCAATATTTACTGCCGCGTACTCTAAGAAAGTTAAGATCCGTATCCGTATTCGCGGATCTTGAGACCAAATATCCGTATTCAGATCCGTATCCGCGGATATACATTTTTAACGATCCGGCACATCACTAGTCTGTATAGGCTAGTCTCAGAAACTACTATAGGGATTTTAGATAAGGTTTTCACTAATAGATATACCTACTCGGGCGGGGGGAAAGTTAGAGCCAGCGCGCTTTCATGGTATATGCTATCTAATCTGTCAGATTATAAGAAAATCATTTATAAAAGAATTTGTGTGGAATAAAATTATTCACAAAAAGCCGGTGGTATATTTATTTTTAATATATTTTTTTATTTCTTCTTCGCGGGTTGCCTTACAGCTCCCGATACCGTGTTACCCCAGAGTACCCAGCGAAAGAAGTCTCCCTCTTTTATCCGATGGTATTTGTAAGGCTACATCTAACAAGTGACAAGTTCTGTTGAAGTATATTTCAATGGAAAAGCCTCTAAGTGTGATTTGTCGGATCATCTACCTACATAAGTTTTTAATTATAAAAAACCCATTGTTACATATAATATATATATACTCAAGTAGTGGTAAGCCGATATTGTACCAGTGTGAGGCCAGGGGCGGGTCGCACACAAGTCTATAGTTACTAAGTTATAACTTTTTTTTGTTAAAATTATAGGCACGAAGGTAGAACGTGGTACCATAGTCATCGCGGCCGACTATGGATAGCTTCGACTGCTAAACCACCGGACCCAGAAGTTATCGAGATATTGAAGAATACATATAAAGCGCTTTATCCTGGTGAGCAGACCTTAAAATTGATTAAGGGACATCGTCTCGAAATAGATGGAGCTAGTGTTGTGTTTATTGGTTTTTACAATACTGTATACTAATTCTCGATATAAATCGCATGCCCTAGTAATTTTTCGTTTGAGTTGATTCTTTAAATTTCGCGTAAAAAATAAATGCAAAGCTAGTGTCATCTATTATAATACAAATTAGTTTCTTAAAAATGCTGAATCTTTGAAATAAAAATCATACATAACGAATTGAATTAACGAGCTCTTAGTATTTCCAGTTAACCCAGCTCACATTTACCCCTACTGACCCTATGTAATTTGTTTTTTTTTTTCAGATAAAGAGTTAAACTTTCCATCATTTTACCCCACTGGATGTCTTCTAGGATGCGTCAACGTAGATGACTGTCTTCCACAAGAGGAATACCAAAAGCAGTGAGTATATGTATATTATAATTTTAACCAAAGGTGTATAAAATGTCATAATACACACATATATAACTGCTCTACTGATTTTATTGCGGTTGTCACGAATATATAGATTGATTCAAGGATTTTACCAGTATTGAAACATGGACCTATCACATTTAAGGGCTGAGCATTAACAGTATTAGTGAAGTTAGCGCCAACAGTCTATACTAAAGTTTAGATGTCATTAGGTATTTTGATCTAAATTAATTTTCCCCTAGATTACCCCTATCGAACTAGATCGATTATCCTAAAATATCATAAACTGTCGTTGTATATTCGTAGGTATCCTGGAGGAGAGAGTGACAGTCCGTTCGTGTACATTTGCTCCAATCCAATGAGTTTGAGACTACGTTTCCCTATCATAGGACAACATAAAATATGTAAGTTGCCGTTTTATTTTGTGTGCAATTTATAAAACAAAGTCATTGGCCGCTCTATCTATGATTTTGTTCCGGTTTTCCCGATTGAGAAAACAATCTTCAATTTATTTTTTCTACCCGTGCATAGCCGATGTTGCTAGTTTAATATAAATTATTTTTATGAATTTTTTAATTAAGTTTGTTTATTTATTTGTTTGTTTGTCCTTCTTTCACGTCAAAACAGAGCAACGCATCATCGTGATATTTTACACAGACAGTTGGAGGGCCGTAGAGTGACTTAAGTTACTTTATATCTCGGAAATCCTTCGGGATAAATTCTTATGTCACCTTTTTAAATAATTCTACGAGCGAAGCTAGTTCCCAATTAATAAGCTAATACAAGTTTCTAAATGCGGGTTGTGGAAACTTTGGCGAAAAACTTGAAAAAATATTTTAAACTACATTCATGCACATAACGCATACAATAAATAATACACTATATTCATTTTACAGACTCATTGGACAAACCCATACATCAAGCTGCTGTCAAGTGCTTATTGAAAATGGGAAAACTTGCAGCTGATGCCACTGCAGGATAAATTAAGTAATATATTATTATTTTATGTATGAGATGTTTATATAGTTTTACAATAAATTGATTCATTATTATATTTTAGTTTCGTTTATATTGTTCTATACCTTAAAATGAAACGACAATATTAATTTAAAAGTATATTTATATTTACAAGTAATAGCTAATATTAAATATGGATGGACACACTCACACACAACTATACTTATTCATGCCACGGTCATACAATATACGTCAGATTTCATTCATAGCCATACTTTCTTAGTATTTATCTAATTAAAATTCAATAATATCATAACTTATATTTTTACATCATAGACCACAGTAATCAGACAATTATTTATAAACTTAAAAATAAAAATGAGCACCAATTTATATTGTCATGACAATCATATTGCAATCACGTGGTTTTTATACCACACAATATAAAAGTTTCTTACAATACATAGATAATATAAATAAAGAACTAAAAGTAACAAAACACTTTGGCAGACAAAGAATTTAATTTGGTTTAAGATGTTTATACTTTACACAATGCAATTTGTCGCATGCAATTCATCGCATGTTGCCTGAAATAGCACGGTAAGGTACCTGTTTTTACATTATGCAGCTTGCATGGGACAAATTGCATAATAAAGAGGGTGCTTTAGGAACAGTTAGGTTTCCTTTTTTTGATTTAATTGTGGGAAGAAAGCTTCTATTGGCAATATGGGGTCATCTGTAGCTATTGTGAAATAACTTGGTATTCGCCTACTATTTGGTGAAACTGCTTTGAACATACCGGGCGTGTTGTAGTCTTTGCTGGCAGCTAAAGTTAAATCTGATACTCTTTTTGATTGTTCAAATACTGCATCTATATGGTCAGATTGGTGTTTCTTTTCATCTTTAGCAATTTTCATAATAGCACTCTCTGACCTTTTTCTTTCTGTGGATGTTTCATCTTTTTGGTCATGAGGCGTGGTCTCTGTTACAGATATATCTTGTACTGATTCGCCGATTTCAGTGTCTTTAACTTTCTTTCTCATAGGTCTTTTTGAATGGGCTGGTACGTGATTCGATTCTGTTGCTTCCTCAGGTTTGGGTCTTCTAGTTCTGATTCTTGACGATATTTTATGCGTAGTTTCGGGCGCTTCTGTTGTAGTAGTTGTTCTGGGCCTGATGTGAGTTCTTGTTGGATGCACCACCTCCTTCTCAGTTGTAGGGTCAACATTTTCATCAGCATTCTGTGTTTTATATCTAGGATCTTTTGGCACAAATTTTTTTCTAGGTCCTTCTGTTGTGTTGTCATTATCTATATTGACTTTGCTTTCGTGGAAGGGCAGTCGTCTTTGTGGAAATTTTAATTTAGGGATATGTTGCTCTGTTGATCTTTCGGTAGTTGTTGTGGAACTCATTCTGTTTCTGTAGTCTTTGACACTGAACCGAGGGCGATTATTTTCATATTTACTTTTGATTCTTGGTCTTTTGATTGGTCTTATATTTGAAGTTTCATTCTCAGGTTTTGCAGTAGTTGTTACATGTTGCGATGTTTCGTCGGTTGGTTCATTTTTACTACCACTTGCCGTCCTCTTACTCTCTATATTCTCTGTTTCCTTGTGTTCATGTTCGGTACTTGGTTCAATTGGTTTTACGTCTTTGTGGAAATAAAATTTCATTGACTCGGGCTTATTTCTGCTCGTGGTTTCAGAAATGCTAACAGATACATCGCTTGTTGGTGTATCTTTCTCATCTTGTTTGTGACTATAATCCCTGGTTGTTATTTTCATGATCTGAGATTCCTTATTCAAGTCGTTTTCTTTGTAAGATGTCGTTGTAGTTTCGTATCTATCAGACTGTGTGGTCGTAGGTCTATGACTTTTTTTCTTCACAATAGTTGTTGGTGTTGTTGGCGATATAGTTGGCAAAGCGCTTGTTGACAAGTCAGTGCTGATACTTGGCGTTGTCAGTTTAGGTTTTGCGAAAGCCGGTATGCGTGGTCGAGGTCTGTATGTATGTACTTCATCTCCTTCAGTGGTGTAAGATTCTGTGGTAGAATGAACATATCTACGTGTGCTTGTCTCTTCTTTCTGTACGAGTTTGTTCGGCTGCAGCGGTCTACGTCTCCTATTCTTATTGCGTTTCCTAATTTTATCTTTGTCTAATGGTTCGATAGCACTCGGTCGCTTGAAATGCTGATTAGGTGGTAGCGTGGGCAATGATTCAGTTATTTCATTGTTGTTAGGTTTCACATCATTTACATTATAGCTTGTAGAATAATCATTAGCTTCAGTGACCTTTATTGATTCCTCGGTAGGTCTAACTTTTGTCTTTTTATAGTGACCAGAATATTCTTCTTGGGCCGGTGTCGAAACTTTATAGTAGTAATCCTTTAGCTTATGTTTGACAATAGGCTCGAATTTATCCTCAGATGGTCTTTTGCTCTGAGTTTCCAAATGAGAGTCGAATCCATCAGTTACAATTTCATACTCTTCGGGGAAATTAGAACCAACAGTGGTGGGTTTGTCGTAATTATCGGATCCATATATTGGTATAGTAGCTGAATCTTCCAGCGCTGGTTTTTGTTGCGTGTTAAAACTGTAGCCATCCGGCGCGGGTGACCAGGAGTGGGGTGACGAGTGTGTAATGACGTCATCACCATAAAGTTCAGTGACGTCATATGTCGCTCTAAACGGAACTGAGTCGGGTGTGGCTTCGATTTTTTGTTTGGTGGGAGGACTAGGATATTGAGACGAAGGAGGTTTGTTTCCACTTGACGCGAAATTGTCGTGAACATTTTGTTTCTTGTCATAGTTTTGGTGGTAATATGAAGTGAAAGGAGCATTGTGTCCATGTTGTTGTAATACATCATTGTGATGATAACTGTTTGTCGCGGTACTGGCGACCGAAGGTGAATACGTTGTCACTTGCGGCAATTTGTTCAAATGAGAACTTTGGAATTTATTAAATCCTTGTAAGGTATGTTTTGCAAAAGGATCTTGTGGACTGGCTTTAAACATACCTTTGTTAGACTGTCCCATTTCTGTTTTATATGGCGTCGACAATTTCACTTGTTGTGTAGGCGGGGCTTTAAAATCGTTGGTTGTTCCGAATACTAAATGGTTGTAGTGGTTTTGAAGTTTCGGTGTGGTTGTCAAGAATGGATTTGGTGATGTCTTGAATGGCATGTAGCTAAATGAATTGAAGATGGTTTGTTTGGTTGGTGTTACGGGAACATACGTTGTTTTAACTCCCGGGAATATCGGCTCTCTTCCTTTCACGGACTGTACTCCAAAGGTATTGAATGTGCCTGAAATTGTACAATTTTGATTATTCAAACTTCGATCGTTTTTTTGGAAACTAACGAATTTTCATAAGAGAGAATAAAGTTGCAGTTTTGGCTATGTTTTTCTTAGAAGTCTTAATAAGTAATCCAAAATAATCGAAAAAAAATTATTGTTGTCTAATTGGTAGTGGCATACGCTACTTAAATCCCAATGTTTGTCTAGTAGGTATATGTTTCGAAACACCTGAATGAATTATCATGTACCTTTCATTAATCATATCCGTATGTAGACTTAATTTACCAGAAACACTTACCTAAAATACTAGGCGGCAAAGGAGCGAATTTTTCCTCTTTATACGGGTACTGTTGGAAAGGATTGGATGTGGGTTTGGTTCCCGCCAAGTGCTGCTGTTGCTGAGCTGTCTTCACCTGCTGTTGGTTTACTGACTGGGGGGCCGTGTCACTATCTGGTAGCTTATACACTTCCTGTTTGTAAATCTCCGGAGCGTTAGGGTTTTTAAAGTTCTGTCCCTTTTTGGAATCCTGAGGTCTAACGTAAACTTCCACTGGCTTTCCGAACACGTCGTGAGGTTTTCCTTGATTTCCTTGATGAGGAGGCGGCCCGTAGTTATACTGTAGCATTTGGTTGTGGAATTGCTTATATTTGGGTGGGTATTTAGAGAACGGTGGCATAGGTCGGGCCGTGTATGGATTGTGAGGGTTCCTTATGACCATGCTTTCCATGGGGAAGTTTTGGACTATTTTATAGTGACTTAAGCCAGTTTGTAGTCCGAAAGGGTTGAGATATGTGTTGATAGGCTGGTTATGCGGGGGTGCAGCTGGAAGATTTCTAAGGGTGGTTTGGCGGTATTGTTGAGGGGGTGATGTGGATTTAGCACCGTCTCTTGCAGCGAGAGGTTTTGAGGATGAGGGGTAAGAGTCCATGACAGGGACTGGTATTTTGTAAGCCGCGGGCGCGTGTAACGGTGCCGCTTGGAAATGGCCGAACCCCGGTAAGTTGCCTGATCCCACAACTGGTCTCCAACCGCCTTTCGATACTGGAAGTATCTGAAAATTATTAAAGTTTGTTATTAGAATCTTTGTGTGAGTACCCACGATTACTAATTTAAGAGATTTTAAGTTTAAAATAAGCTTCAAGAATACTTAGACAGGGAATTGAGAATTCAATGTTCCAAACGATCAAAGACGAATTTTGAAAGCTTCTTCTATAAGTAAGATTCACTTTTTTTTACCTTGAAAGGTGCCTAAACTTGCGAGTCGTGTATACCAATTTGAAAACAACTTGTCCTTATTTAGCTGATGTTAAGGCTCCTACGAGTGACCAGTTTGTACAAAGGTTCGCATGTATTTGAATTTTGACTTCTAATTTATATTTATTTTTCCCATAGGTATTATATAAGTAGAATAAGATGTATTTTCCTAGGTACAGCTACTTTATTTTAATTATTCATGGACTGTAAACTTCAGACGGTGGCGAAGTCAGCTATTGTATAAAATACAATGCGAGCTCGCAGATGCAATGTGCATGGTGCATGACCTACCGTGGGTGCAGCCATGGACCGGCGGTGATGCATGGCGCGACTGGATAGTAACAGACTCAATACAGACAACGCTGTCAGCCAGAGCCAAGAACCTGAAATGTTAATACAGTATCGTTAGAGAAATAAATTAATTGTTATATACAATGACGGATAATGATGACAACATGGAATGCGCGCTGACGCTAAATTTACTCCAGACTTGATTCTCTAATACTGTTAAGCTCCTAAACGTGATAGATGCATGCTTCACTCTATATCATGGTAAAAATAGCAACAAAATCCGTTCAGTAGTTTTGTAGCGAATTTTAAAATATGTAGTGAGAAATATAAGCTATATTTAAATTTCTTCGAAAATAACGTAAAATAAAAAAAAAATCCAAATCGGTCCAGGCGTCTTCAAGTAATCGGGGAACATACATTAAAAAAAAGATTCCGACGAATTGAGAACTACCTCCTCCTTTTTTTTAAGTCAGTTAATAAATTCAACTTTCCAGGATTAACTGAGATTTGCCATATTTTTAACAGATACAAGATGACTTAGAGTAATGGTCCTTAACTAAAAGAACTAGGCTACAAATATGTTACATCGAAACACCCACAATCAGAGTAAATTTAAAAGAGTCATTGATAATTACGGTATTGCTTTACAAACTTTCTCGTCGTAATGACAGTGAGGTTCAGACATGACGCGACACTCGACAGATGGACTGTATTTGTAGAAAAAAGTATAAAATTACACATTATTACTGCTGTCCCCTTTATTGCATTAGAAAGTGATACTTGCTTTTTGAAATCGTATATATATTAAATATGGGAATGAATAGTTATTGTATGGAGGTAATTGATAAAGACTACCTACTTCAAGTATTTTTTTGGCCAAAATAAATGGCGGAGTTTGTGGCCTAGTGGTCAATAATAGTAATTGAAGCAGGAACACGGGTTTAAATTTCAAATTATGTAACTCAATATGATTATCTTAAATTTTAAACACATCTTCACGGTCTTTACTCCACCAGTAACTGTGTCTACTTTTTGCAAGTTATATTGGATGCTGCCTGCCTGTTCTTTAGCAGATATAAATAGATATCTGTTATTTTAAGAGAAGTGCGGAAGCCGGCTTTACGTGCCCTGCAAAGCACGAGCACATATTCTTGAAAGAAAATTGGTGCTTAGCATTTTTGCTATTCATATTGTCTTTATATTTGGTGTCTATAGTAGGTAGGTATACCAAATATTGAATGTTATCTATGAAACCAGAAGTTATTTTTGAACGCTTCATAATAAGTGGCGAGTCTAGACAAAGCTACACAATTTAAATTGCCGGGATTTTTATACACAATTTTAGACACAACAATTTTCTGATTTTTCATTATTTAAAATTAATAATTTTTTAAATTCCATCTTTTCCAAGCGGTATCATCTGCATGGAAATAGAACAAAGAAACAAACTTTTCCATATCTGTAATTTAATTTCAAGCCCTATCCCTTTTTGTTTTACTATTAGCTTTCCGCGTCGGCTTCGCCGTGGTACCCATATTACCTTTCATCCCCTATTATGGTCTTGATTTCATAAAAAAATCCCAAAGAAAAAAGCACCTTCAGTTTTTCCCGAATTTTACAATTTTCCGGGCAAATTTTACAATTTTTCTCTTATTTAACCTTATTCAGACTGTTACAAACTATTTTAAAAAACAGCCAAATCGGTTCAGCCGTTCTCAAGTGATGCGCTTACCAACGAACAGCATTTAATTTTTATCTGTGTCATTCGAACATCCAAATAATGGACATTGTAAGCTAAGTAAAAGTGTTCAAGCTACCATTTAATTAAATATTTCTCTTACACATGTTTTATTATTATCTAAATCTACATAATTGTGCGTTTATCTGTTGATCTGTTATCGCGACTAGAAAGTGTTCACTTCAAATTGCCAAATATGGGTTCGTTTTTTTTCAACGTTTTAGTATTTCGACCATAGATCTAAACAAACAAGTTTCTTTGCTCTTTTTGTTTATATCTATGATTTCGACACTTATATCTCATCATCTGTTTACTGTTTATAATTTAGTTTCCCAAATAAGATGGCTTTAATTATGTTTTTACATCTACACAATTTATAAAAAGATTATATTGTACTGGTAGAAAAGTTGCATTGAAAAAGTATTTTTTCCCCGGGTTATGAGATATTTTAATAGTATTCTATATTGCTTCGGCCCTCCAGCTATCTCTGTGCAAAAAATCACGACGATCCGTTGCTCATTTTTAACATGAAAGAAGGACTTTCGCATTTAATATAGATATTGTTATGCGGTTCATCATTTATTTTATTTTTATTTCCTAGCTATATATTTTATTCCATTTCTTTTATTTTTTTATAAGAATGTAACTTTTTTTCTTATTATGTTTTTTTAAAGTTGTCAAAGCTTGTGAGCTGACACTGTTGAATAATAATTTAATTTTCGGATTGTAGGTAAATATCTAAATTCAAATAAGAATCCATGTTTCATTTTCTATTTTTTGGGAAACCCTGAGAAGAGAGTATTGTCGCAATATAGTAAAAAATAAAGATTAGGCATACCTAATTAAAATAAATAATTTTATATTATTTCTATACAGTTACTGCAAAAGTTATACTCTAGGTAGAGTCTAGAGGAAGTAAAAGCCTCATGTACCGCCAAGATTTTCAAATCATATAAAATTGATACAGAATAATTGAAAAATTGTACAAATTACTAGCGCCGGCAATATGTGGAGCGGAACTGTGACGGACCGACGAGCGACGCACGACGCGGGCCACTCTGTTAGTCACTACTCGATGTTCTTACATTCCCACGATTGACAACATTGCACTGCTCTTAGCTTACAACACACATCTTCACGGCCTTTATACCTTGTGGTGTGGCCAGAGACACCATTAACAGTGTCCACTTGACGCCAGTTGTTCATATTAAACAGAAGTTGACAAGTGACCTAGATGTGTCATTTCTTTAACAGACGTAAGGTATCTGGTATTTTTAGAAGAGTCTATTAAAATAGATTAAAATCCATAATTTGTATGGGGATAAACTATTCCCAATTTCTCTGTAAATAATCCATCTGTGTCACTATAATTTAGCATATAGTTACATATCTATTACTTAGTAGATATTTTTGGATTGGTTTTATTTAATAGGAAATATGGGTAGTAAAATAAAGGATTATTTTGTTGCCCCCGTTTTCTCTTTCATAATCTATCACAAAGCTCTTAAATTTTCTTAAAGCGCTGTTTAACCATTACCCTTCAATTAAACGTCTTGCGTTTTTTTGTAGCTTATTGTAGCAAAGTTTAACCACCCATATTTCCTATTCAATAAACCCCATTAAAAAAATAACAGCTATTTCACTTATATTGAATAAGTAACTATGTATATGCTAAATTATGGTGGATTATTTATATTATTATTATTAATATTATATATTTATATTATGGATATAGGAGCCTTTAAATAAAATTGCTGCTTAGTATTTTTGATAAGAGTACCAACCCTACCCTATCTAAAAAAAATCTTCTCCTCTAAGAACCACTTTTATTCTGTCACTTAATTTTATACGTTTTTCTCGTGTTTCCCACAATTTAATATGCAATGCAATAAATAATTGTGTTATGTAAAAAAATAAAAGTCTATGATATAATATTTCACGACAAGGCCATAAATCAAAACCAAACTGTGTTAACTTTCGCTTTAGTCCATCTTACTCACCATTAAGTGACTAAGTTATTTATATCAAAATTAATTTATGATCGGCCTAATAAAGAGTAGTTTTATTTTTACACAACATCACTGTTCAAAGTAGATTCACGCCTTTTATCCATATGGATAGTCAGAGAGGAAAGATGTACATCGATCTTTAATATAATTCTTGCTTCGATATACTTGAATTTTTAAAGACATTTTTTTATTCAAAATAACTTGAAGGACGTATTTACGATAATTGTCTTTTAAAAAAGTGTACCGACTTCAAAAATTATGCACTGAAAAGTGTGCTTTCCGAAAGCAAATGCACAAGTCACTATAAAAAAAATCCAAATCGCTTCAAGTGTGCCTATAAAATTTTAAGAGTTCTCGATTCCTCCAGGATCTTATTATCAGATCCTGACCTGATGACCATGGGACCACCCTTTCAAACAAAAAAAAACGGTCCAGGCGTCTTCAAGTAATCGGGGAACATACATAAAAAAAACGAATTGAAAACCTCCTTTTTTTGAAGTCTGTTAAAACAGGTAAAATTTTAAGTTAATTTTACGATAATTCTGTAGAATTTTCTTACATACAATTCAATATTTTTTAATAGTTCTCAAAATAATTTAAAGTTCGAAATGTTTTTCAATAATTTTGAACCATTTTCGTAAATTTCTCTAATTATAGTAGAGGTATATGAAATAAAAATATTAATATTTTTTATTACTTTAATAATATTCTCAGTTGTGTCTGTGAGCTTTTAGTAGTTGCCTCAATATTCGTAAACCTGACCTTAAACCGTTGGACGTCTTCTCATTCCGCTATCGTTTGAAATTACGATCAATTTAATATATTTCTTAATTGATTTCATATCAACAACTTTAATCTTACTAGCATGCTTCTTCTTCTTCCAAATTCAATACAGCATTCTAACAGCATTTTCTTAGTACCTACCTGTTGCTTCTCATAACAAGTGCTTTCGGCGGATGACGAAACACTCACGCTATTCAAAATAATTGTTTCGCGACGTGTTAAAACGTCATAAAAATGTAAAAAATTTAATAAATTACATGAGTTTAGTGTATTTTCGACACGTATTCTTACAGTTTACACCATAGCCTTGGAAGTCAGTAAAGTATAGAAATCTCTACGTGACCGGGGTAGTTACGAATGGAAACGGTCTGCGATATCTAGAAAGTGATACGCGTCCGAGAGTGCAACGTAAATTGTGGGTAGAAGAACTAAATGGTTTCTTAGCTACCGGCAAAAGACATGTGAAAAACATTTTCTCAATTTCTCATGTGGATCTGTAAGCTCGTAGCCATATGGCTTTTATTGCTACATCATACATACCTTCACGACCGTTTCCCAAAGGATATATCGACGGAAATGGAGATCCAATATACGCAGAATACACCAACTTGCTGTTTATGTTTATAAAACTTGAAGAACTTAAAAATTTTGATATCAAAATTAAATCTTATACTAATATTATAAAGAAGTAAAGTTTGTAAGTTTGGATGTTTGGATGTAGAGGTGTACTCTCTGAAACTTTTTTACTAAATATGAAGCTAACGTTATCCCTGAGTGCTATAGGCTATATATTATTTTGTTGGAAAATATCCACGGGCAGATCCGGGGCGGAAAGCTCGTATATAAATAAAAAATAAAATATGAAGATATTGAGTGTATTGGAAATCAAGTAAAGGTATCATGATTGAAACAACGACAAGTGTATGTGGTATTACGAAAATCGGAATAATAAAAATGGTGATGTTTGGTGTGAACTTAAGGGGAAGTCAGTCATCATAATCCAATTTTTAATGAAAATTTTCAGAAAACTTGACGTATTTACGAAACTGAAAAAAATGTATAATTGATTTTAAGGATATGACAAATATTGTTATTGTTTTGAAAATATGATTAGAAACATTTTACTCGATAGAAAAAAAATCCTAAATACCTACACCTCTGAAAACTTTATTCACCTATGGCTATAATTGTATACATGGTACCATTACAAAAATTAACATGAATATTTTTTTGGTAATTATCTATCGTTTCATTGTAAAATTATTTCTTTGTTGTAAGATTTGTTTTTAAATTGCGTTTTTAAGAAGATCTGTTCTATGTATATTTGTAATTAATTGTCTAGATTAGTGAAATTAAGAGCTAGGTAGTTTCTAATTTGGCAACGGCGAAAGGAAATATTTAATTATTTCTTGTTTTCAGTGTCAATGTTAGAAGTCGGTATAATTTTTTAAAAACTTAATTTATTTTCTCTTTTAAGTGATTTTGCTGAATATCATTACAAAAATAAATTCCCGAAATCGGCATATTTCATCGAATTATGACCAAAAACTAATTTTCACCAAAACCAAAATGGAACCAACCTGAAAGAATTCTCTGTCGATTAAAAAAGAAACCATCAAAACCGGTTTACAATTTGGCGGAGTACAACAAAATACAGTCAAATAGGCATGATGACTAAAAAATTCTAATTAGTCCGTCAGTTCTATTATCAGAAAATATTGGACACGTATTTTTTCTTTTGTCAATTAAACAAAAAATGATGAAGATATAGCCCGCTAAAGTTCCGCGTGACGTCACGCCTTAGTACAATTTTTAACAAGGCGTGACGTCACCAGCCCCCACTCCCAAACTTTGACGCGCTTTATCTCTTGTTTGATTGACAAAAGAAAAAATACGTGTCCAATATTTTTTGATAATGTAAATGACGGACTAAATAGAATAATATTTTGTTTACCCTGTCATCTACCCTATTGAGAACTTCCAACTTTTGTTGTTAAAGTGTTGTGTCTGTTAAAAATTCAAAATAGTTTCTAAAAATAGTTTAATCTTTTAAATAAAAATATGAAATACGTCCCTTAGTTTTTACTTTACATACAGAATTATAAAATTTATATTGACATAGCTATGTATCCCAAGAGGGGTATGTAGAGACAATCGAATGCCATTTGCTACGATCATGACAGATGAATGCTTTAATGAATGTAAGGATAAGGATTTCAATGTGTTGCTTCATTTTACTCACGACACCATCTTTCAA
Source organism: Nemapogon koenigi (assembly GCA_963924495.1). Classification (NCBI taxonomy): domain Eukaryota; kingdom Metazoa; phylum Arthropoda; class Insecta; order Lepidoptera; family Tineidae; genus Nemapogon; species Nemapogon koenigi. Next base: position 9,288,048 of record OZ004646.1, read on the forward strand.
TTCACATTCATAAATAGCTAGACAAAATAATTTCACTTTTAGAATGATAAACTGTTGAGGCCATATAAAGTGTAATACTTATTGGTCATTAAATATCAGCGTAGTACTTTACTATTCTTGAGTCCATAGTAAGAAAGCAATATATATTATTATCTATGTAGATAATTTCTTTACATATTATGACAACTATTATTTAAAACTCTCTCCTTTGCGGTATGAAATCTTGTACTAAGTACTAAACGCATATGAGGCGAATGGATACCTATTAGTTAATCTTTACTAATATTATAAATGCTTTTCTATTCTATACTTTTTTTTTTAATTATGGCTCCATCAAGGTTTTGATGATTCCGCCAATGACAAAAGTATTATAAAGATGTTCTCGCAGACCGTGATATGCCCTATTAATCACTGACTATAAATCACAACGATCACAGCGTGGACGGGATTAAACATGATTCCCCATCACGTCACGACGAGACGCGTGGGTCAACAGAACAACGGATCGACGTGATTTTTTAGCAGATATAGTTTGAGGGCCAGAAATTGAGTGACATAAGCTACATATTTAAAAAACCTACATAATTTTGGGATCTATGGTGTAGGTAAACATTTTCGCTTTCCATCAGACAATCAATAAGTCTGTTCTGAAAAGGCAAGTGATCATAGTCGAGTCCCGGAGTGGGTATGTGCGCTACCAACCGTATCACGTTTCACTCCAGCTATTCAACGACTTCGTGAAAACTGTTCGCGGCACATTTTTATGCATTTACCTCGCTCCACGGACGCTGAGAGAGTACTCTGTGTTTTACTATAACGTTGTAAGTGATTTACTGTTTATTGAGGATATTAGACTCTATTATTTGAGGGATATGGCAGTTTAGTTTGTTTTGTGATGGCGTGATCGATGCTACGAAAATTGCTGTTATAATATGTATATTAGATTGGTTTTATTTTGTAATAAAGATTTTTATTTAGTTTCATTTAATTGTGATGTAGTCCAACAAATTTTAATGATATTTTAATCCAATCTTTTTTCCAATTAAGTACAAGGAATTAAGTAGTTGACTGTAGTCATCTATTCTATACTAATGTATTCTAGACTACCTTTGAGGTGTGATAGTATAAAATGAATGTTGTAAAGAGACGATGATGGATTGAATAAAATTAACGTCTTTACTAATTACTGTCTTTAATTTCCACTTTGGACACAATTAAACAATTAAACAGAATTAAAATATTACACAGTTAAAACAAAGCGACCATTTCATTTGCTGGCCAACGCACCTCTCTCTCTGCCACCTGGCGGGCAAAAGACGTAACTACTAATCAATTGACTGTCTTCTTACATACTCCCCCTTTTGACCAAATATAGGACCACCAGTTTGGTCAAACAAACACAAAAGGAACACAAAGAGAAAGTCAGTAAGAACAATTAACAATAACAAAAAACAATTAGAACAAGGAACTTAAACATAATCTAATAGTTTAAGAGGTCGACCGCGTTTCCGTTTTGGGTTGACGGGTCGTGGCTTGGACTGATCACCCTCACACTCACGTGCATGGTAGCGAGTAAGATCGGACACGTGATACTTACCGATCGATTCATCAGGAGCTTCACGATGCGAAATTAAGTAAGTGGTGGGACTCACCTTCATTTTTATACAGTAGGGCCCATCTCTTCTTGGGACGAGTTTCGAGGTTATACCCTTACCGGCATTACTCAAAACATGGCTACGTAGAAGGATTAGGTCACCAGGTGAATAGTCTTCCCCCACACGACGGGTCTCGTCTTTAGTAGTCTTAGGAAAATGGTTACCTGTATCGATGGTATGCTCGGCGAAAGGTGTCGCTCCTCCCCCTTCACCAAAGATGTCCTCGTACTCGTGAACTAAGGTTGACAATGCAGTTCGCTCCATTGACGACAGCATCGCCCCCTCATCAGGTCGAATCACGTCTGCAGCTGCACAACTCACCTTGACGCTTGACTTCTCGCCTTGCAAAGGATACACAGCCTGCGGGTGATCAGTCATAAACCATGAGTTCGCGTGTAAGTTAAGAACAATACGAGCACTACATAAAAAATCGATACCAAAAAGTGTTTCATTATTTACGGCGTTAGGTAAAACAATGAAGGTAGTTGGTACAACCTTACCCTCAAGTTTAACGTCGACGTCAACAAGTTTGACATTCATATCGCGCACAATCCCGTCTGCAAATTTTACACGAAAATTACTTTTACGAAACGGGTGACCTTGATCGCGTAGCAACGTATACAAACTATAACCAGCTATACATCGTTTGGCCGCTGTGTCCACTAAACCGGTACCACGAACCCCATTAATCTCGACATTGAGAATAGGTCGGTTACTGGTACCGTTACTGTTGGAGTCAGACGCAAAGGCAACCTTCATTAATGGTAGCTTGTTACAATTTTGAATAGGCGACTTGCCTCTGAGAGGCAAACTCCCATTAGGTACAAAAGTGTTAGTACACAACTCGGTGATCTTTGACAGATGACCTTGCTTAATCTTTGACAAATTTGTATTAAACGAAAACGGACTCTTCTTTGGGCTACGATTGCTACGATTTACAGACATATTGTTACAACATGTACAACTACGATCGTTACTACGATTTATAACATTAGGTTCATGACTAAGATCTGTAAATGGGTAGGTATCATCGCTCAAAGACTTGTCCAAAGAATGAAAATTACAAGAATAAAATGTATTACTAGTGTCTTTAGGTTTACTGTCCCCAGCATTACAATTAGCACACTTAGAACGAATGATGCCCTTAGCACCACAACCATAACACTTGATTTCACTATCCCTTTTACTTTTAAGTCGCGGACACTCAGAGCGAGCGTGACCACTTTTACGACAATAAACACAATAACTTTTGTTACCTTGAAGAGGTTGAATTACTTGGTTACACTGTGTCGCCCGAGGAACTTCACACGTCGAAGACCGAAGCGGAGTCTCGACCGAGTTACGAGCAGTCGTTGACCCGTGAAACACAGGTGACCGGAGTGAGGTGCTCGGCGCAGGCGCCGCCGTAGAGCGCGGCTCATGCCGGCCGGCACGAAGCTCCCGTTGTCCCTGAACAGGCACCGACGCTGCTTCGTCGAACTCGTCCTCCACCTGTCTGGCGCGCTCGATGAGCTCGTCGACACTATTAACCAGGTCTCGAGGTATTCGCTTTCGAATATTGATGTTTAGCAAGCCGTAAAGAAGGTCTAATATAATTCGTTCATCAAGAACATACGGTAGACTCGCGAGTTCCGCGCGTTGACGGCTGATATAAATATCGGCACGCTCGTGTCCTTGATCTGCACTGAACACGCCACGAAATATTTTGTAGGGAGGTTTCGGCGCACCATACATGGATCGCAAGCGTTGTATTGCCTCTGTCCACGAAGAAATGGAGCCCTTTACTCCCTTGTACCAAACAGCAGCATCTGCCTCTAGTAATATTGGCAGGCCGCGGAGCGCATGCTCGTCACTTATATTTGTACACTCTTTGTATACTATGATTGTATCAATAAAAGCATCCACGACACGTGGATCTTGATGAGCTCTCCCGCTGAAACGCGCTGTACAGTTAGCGAAGTTTCCCATAAGCGCGGAGGGCGGTGCGATGTGTGATGTCGGAGACAGGCTTGGAGCGCCGCTGTCACTGTTGGAATCCTTGGAAGCTAGGATAGCTGATATTAACTCTCTGTTAGACTCAGCTTGAGCCCTAGCAAAGGACGCGAACATCGCTGACATGCGCGACTCCACCTCGAAGTCCGCCTCGTGGCTACTTTGCGCACTTTTTCTTCTTGGCATTTTCACTTTCACTTAACACCTCGAAGATTGAGACAGTCACACATAAAACCAGCAAAATGCTTGTTGAAAACTGAATATATTTTAGAAACAAAATTTAAGAGTTCGTAAAAATTCGTTATTTTGGTTCGAAACTTTTATTGGCCACTAGTTGGGCTGCCACTTGTAAAGAGACGATGATGGATTGAATAAAATTAACGTCTTTACTAATTACTGTCTTTAATTTCCACTTTGGACACAATTAAACAATTAAACAGAATTAAAATATTACACAGTTAAAACAAAGCGACCATTTCATTTGCTGGCCAACGCACCTCTCTCTCTGCCACCTGGCGGGCAAAAGACGTAACTACTAATCAATTGACTGTCTTCTTACAATGTTATATATGAAACAGTGGAACATAAGTTTCATTTCCTTCAGAGGCTATTTTTGTAAGTACCTAATGCCTATTTACAAACTATTGCTTTCTATCTATCTATCTATCATCACGCCTTTTATCCCAAGAGGGGCACCTACCTTGATAATCGAATGCTATTTTTTACGATCCTGACATACCTCTTTCGCTTCTTTAATATTTATTAATCATACATTTCATACATGCTCATCGATTGTATGTACTTTTAATATTTCCATCGATCAATACATTTTTAATATGTTCAATAAAAGTACACCTAGGTCGTCCTCTGCCAGCATTTCCTTTCACTTCAGCCATATAAACCTTTTTAGTCAATCTTTCATTCTTTCAACGTGTCCAAACCAGCATAAATAACTTTTCTTCATTTTAGTCACAACATTGCTATTTTTAGAAAATGTGTTCTTTTAATTTGCTTTACATACAATATAATGATATCATATTATTGCAAAATGTATGTAAAATATTTCATTTTTGACTAACTTCTGCCTTTCAGATCCTTTTCTTTTTAAAAGGAAATCTTTTAAAATAATAACGATTGACCCTAAAAACAGACCATCACATTTTTATATTTAGACAAAAAGAGATAGAAAGTATTTTCCTATCATCTCTATAAAACAATATTCTCTTCGATTCATTAAATAAAAAAGCAAAAAAATATCGAGTGAATAATAGATATGAATTTTACCAAACGATGCTACCAGCAACACGAATTTTATTTGCGTGACTATTAAATTGGACACGACCATTCTGATTATTTAGACCAAGTCGAACTAAAAGCGGTGCTCATGAGAATTGATAGCGTACATTTTCACTTACAAAAGAATTATTACGGTTTTTTGCCTTTTTGTCAACTTATCAGAAATTATATTTGTTTACGAGAGTTTTGAGAGCTTCGCCGCGTTTACTGATCATTCATCCTCCATTATCCACTAGTAATCGAAAGACAAAATCCATCCCAACAACAGCGTAAAATGTATATTATATACATTTGATTTAATAATAATATAATATAATAAATTTATATATTCAGACAACAAAGATCCAGTCATGTTACTATTAAACTTACAGCTGCAGTTAGTACATATACCTACATGTATTTATATTTAAACAAAGAGATTTCCCTTTTTGAAAATTTCAAGTTGATTCAACCAAAACAACATTTTTCCATGTCAGTTTTGTGCACAACTTTGGAGTTCTGAATTAGAGTGTATTTTGCATGATCAAATTGGAATAATGGAGAGGAAAGTTATCCAGTAGGTGTGTACCTTCGTAAATCGTGCGATCAAAATGAAATGGCTCGAGTTTGGATGTAGGGGATAATCTCTCAAACTACCTAACCTATTCTAAAAATTATTTCACGAATAGAAAGCTACGATATCCCTGAGTGATATAGCCTATATTTTATAAAAACATTAGATACAGAAGAAATCATCCAATATATAATAATTGGCATAGACTATTACTAAAAATTAATTTTTAGAGCTTTATTTATTTAAATTTAGCACCCGTGTGAAGTGTTAACTGCATTTGCTATGTTAACATATTAATGTTAGATGAATTTCTAGTTTAACCACAATGCATAAATTATGTTCATTCGTATTTGGGTAGAGTGTTCAACACGAATACTCGTACTTTGAGTAAATTTACCTTTGTTTTAGAGAGCGTCACGCCCCACATACTCGGTTATGTGACAGGTGGATGACATGAAAACCTACTATATTAAATTTAAGGTTCTGTACATTAACAAATTGCAACGTCTCATAGTGAGTTGTTTGTTATTAAATTATGCCGTAGTAGGGGTGATGACAGGGAAAGAAAATAAATACACAATAATATTTTTTAAATAGTCTGTCTATAACGTATAAATCACTGAAAATATTATTTATTTTTTAATATCTAAATGAATAAGCATAAATTCATACTTCCGGTCACGTGACCACAAACGGTAATTGACGCCATTTCTATGTAAATGTCAAATAAATAAACACAGACTAGTAACTATATTATAATTGACAGACGTCAATTAGTCACTGACTAAGTTGTTTTCTTGTTATTTTATCTAATCTGTGACCATCATTTTGTTCGTTACCTAGGTGTAACGTCATCATCGCGCCAACGTTTTCGCGAGAATTAGAAAAATTAAATTAAAATCATGATTTTTTTTTAATGAAAATGGAAATATATATTTTTTATTATTTTATTAGGTTTATTAGCTATAATTTGAAAGTATTCCCAAAAAATTGTCATCATCCCTATGATTGTTGATTGGATTTGTATACTATTTAAATAAGAACAAATAGTGGAGGAGGTCCAAGACGTCGTAACGTTATGGGAAGTTTGGCAATCAAGATATGACCTCACAATATAAATATGGCACTGTCCAATAAAATATTTCAATGGAAGTGTTCACATCAGCGCCCTAAATTTTTTTGCTGGTTAATTTTTGTAAACGTCTGTGCGTTGTATCTCGCGAAAAACAGGACGCAAACTACTGTGTGTGAACAATGAACATGAGATCCAGTAAAAATCTGTACCCGCAGAACTGAACAGCTTTGGGAAGACGAAATATTCCTCTTTTAACTTGTGAGGCTATATCTAACAAATACTCACTAATATTATCAATGCGAAGGTGTTTTTTTTCGCTTCCATTATGGAATAAGAAGCATGAAAGTAAGATAAATGCAGTGGAAATGCGGTCTTTACGTAGAATGTGTGATATGAATGAACGATGTCATTAAAGAAGAATGCAGAGTGAAAGATCGATGTTGTGACTAAAATGACGAAAATTAGTTTACGCTGGTTTGGACACGTTGAAATAATTAAGGATGTAAGATTGACTAAAAAGGTTTATATGGCTGAAGTGAAAGGAAATGCTGGCAGAGGACGACCTAGGTGTAGTTTTATTGAACATATAAAAAAAATATTTATCGATGGAAATATTAAAAGTACACACAATCGCCGAGCACGTATGACAGGTATGATGAATATAAAAGAAGCGAAAGAGGTATGTCAGGATCTTAACAAATGTCATTCGATTGTCTCTGCCTACCCCTCTTAGGATAAAAGGCATGATGATAGATTATAGTTGATTAATAAATCAACGATAGGTCAGTGCTCTTCATACACTTTCTTTATTAGAAGCCATAGTTGTAACATAAAAGCCTATAAGAGCGTGCGAACTTATTGTTATATGTTTTGTACGAGTAAAAGTGTCATTACGCCGCATTATGAAAGAAAGGGTGGGCAGTGCATGAGAATTTTCAAACACTATTAAACTAACTTTATTGTTGTATACACATTATGTTCTGTGTGAAGGGTGAATGCCTTTAATTATATAATTATGTATTGTTAGGTAATACACCTTTTTATGTATGTCTGTCTGTGTGTGTTCCTGTGAACTTTTAAGTATTTTTAAGGGTTCCCAGAGGAGGTCATGTAAACTTTAGGAAGCAAATTCGAAGCTTTCTTTTTCTTTCTTCACGGGTTGCCTTACAGCTCCCAAAACCGTGTTACGGTTCCAGGGTAGCCAGCAGAAGATGAAGTCTCCCTAGTTTAGCCGATAGTATTGTGAGGCTATACATTGCGAGTGGCCAGTTCTGTTGAGGTATATTTAGATGGAAAAGTCTCTAAAGAAGAGGATTTTGTCGGATTATGGCCATGATCCGGGATCGAACCCGTGGTAAGGCTTAGATAACACCAGACGTCTTAACCACTCGGCCACCGACGCACTTCTATTCTTAACTATACAGGGTAAAATTAGAGCTTGTCCGATCCTACATCGAATTAAAAAAAATGATATTACGAATGCAACACTTACTTCTGTCTTAGTCTTTCATATTGAATGACAGATTTGTAAGAGAGTGATAGAACATAGTTTAGCGAAACACTTGTTAAACACTCTTCGGTAGTAAGGCCCAAGATGTTTATTCCCCCGTTTATGAATGCGACACGATAGTATAAAACCATCCTTTTATTGGATTAATGCATGCGAGGACTCGTGGGATAGGGTTTTTTTTCAGACCCTCTGAAATACCTACCAAGCTTAAAACAGATTATCCTCGTTTCTATGATGGGGAACACGATTACGATATACCCAAAAATTAATATAATAATATAATTTAAACTACGCATTTAAAAAAATATATATTTGTATTTCTTGTTATTTGATATGTCAAATGATGCACTTGAAAAAATGTTTTTTCTGGAACTTTTTAATTTTTCCCCCAAAATCTAAATTGGATTATTTACGCTATACGTCCGTGATTGGGTCATCAAACTCTACATATATACTGAATTTCAACCTTTTTCGTCCAGTAGATTCGGAGAAAATAAGCTGTGATCCTGTGGGTTCCGTCTTCTCATCGGATGTACGAAACTCTACAAATTACACAATGTTATTTTAAAATAATGTGCCGATTTAGTCAAAAAACTACTTAGTATTCCACACTGTCGGCCCTGACCTTACCGTCTGCAAATATAAAGTGGTGTTTCACTTTCTATGGGACGTGATCTATAACGAGTAACCAACACTTTCTTTCACCATTCATGGTCACCTTATGGAGTAATCTACGTATAATCTAATAATAAAGCTGAAGATTTTTTTTGTTTGAACGCGCTAATCACGGATTATCGGAGTTTGGTTTAAAAATTTTTAATTAAAAATCCGACAAACCACACTTAGAGGCTTTTCCAACAAAATATACCTCAACAGAACTGCCACTCGTTAGGTATAGCCATCGGCTAAAAAAGGAAAAGTTGGTCTTCCTGTGGGTACCCTGAGACCGGTAGCAAGGTTTCGGAGGCCGTAAGGAAATAGATCGTGAAGAAAAAAAGCACTACATATTATAAAACAAAGTGCTCCACGATTTACTTAGTTCGCTAAGAAGTTCGTTACGTGTATTTTCGCAAGTCCGATTTTTTTGTGAAATCGATCTTTCTGTTTCTGGTATGTAAATCTTTGTTATTTTATCGACTATAATCGCAGTGCATCTCGCTTACATCTTTCTAAAGAGATATCCAGCGGTTCACTGAGTTCGCACATTATCCGTTCACAGCCTGCCTTTATACCTAACGGTGTGACCAGTAACGTTGCCACTTTCAGTCAGTTGCAGTATATAGGTAACTAGCTCTAGCTTTCCACCCTCGGCTTCGCCCGTGGATATTTACGAACAAAATTAAATATAGCCTATGATACTCAAGTCTATTCTTGAAAAAATTTTTAGAATCGGTTTTAGTTTGAGAGATTACCCCCTACATCCAATTACAAACTTTACCTATTTGTAATATTAGTATGGATGTAACAAGATATGTCACTTATGTGTTTTTTTTTAAACAGAATTGCCGGCGTGCCCTCCGTAGCAGCAGAAGTTGATTAAAGCACACATATTCGGTGCGCACGTCGTAAATCGAAAGTGTAATTTTATTACAGCAATTGAAATCCTTTATTTGTTTAAACGTTTGTAGATTCCGTAAATAACCTACAAGTGAAATTTATTCATAGCACAGATCGTGCCACCAAGTAGACGTTGTAATTTATGCCCATTCACATACATTCTGTTTTCTAAACCTCTTACATTGAAATTAAATATATATTATGTTATTTGATTGACATACGTAAGTCTATCTAAAGCAAGAATAATTTGGTAAAAATGTCAATGCGTTTTAATTACAGCTGTTTGTATGTTATCAATAATAGAAATACGGCTAAATAACTTAGTAGACAGTTTATAACAACTTATTCAGAACTTACGAATAATTCAATTTTGCCAGTTTATACTTATACCTAGGTAATTTTGGAAAATGAATTATAATGATTACAAAAGTTGTCAACATTTGAATTAAAAGTCCATGAAAAAAGTAGCAACGCCTGTATGTTTGTTTATAAAAAAATATTATAAAGAGGTAAAGATTGGATTTAGGGGGTAATCTCTCAAACGAGAACCGATTCTAAAAAATATTTCACTAATATGAAGCTACATTATCCTTGAGTGCTATAGGCTATACTTTATTTTGTTCGAAAATATCCACGGGCGAGGCGGGGGCGGAAAGCTAGTTTTATACATAGACAAAATATACTAATAAGGAGCAAGCTTGCTAGCGCAATGAACTCAGGCTTATTTTGTCGATATATCTTTAAAGAATAGTTAGAAAGATACACTGCAAAAAGAATCGATAAAGTAAGATAGGCCAAGATTCACGTACCAGAAACATGAGAAAGAACGATTTTGCGAAAATACACAAAACGGACATAATAATATGCTCTTCCAGTATTATACAAAAACTATAGAAATAGCAAGTTGTAATTAATGTTTTCATAGAGTATGTGAAATTATCTATAGGATAAATAAATATGAGAAAATGGTACATTAGTAAATATGATTTGTTCGCTTTGATTGAAATAACGCGTGAAATTGATAACTTCAGGGCTTAGATGTGTTTGTCTGTTTCTTTGTACTTCTTTCAAGTCTCACAAGACAAAATAATAATATGTGATAAAAAAATCTCATTCGCGACAAATCAATTTAGGAATATGTTCTTTAATCCACTTCTCGTATTCGCAGGGCACGTAAAACCCACACTACTTCTAAAAATAACCATTTCTGATGAAGAAAAAAACCGCCTTCAAAACCAAAATGTGCTTTCCGAAAGCAAATGCACAAGTCACTATAAAAAAAAAACCCAAATCGCTTCAAGTGTGCTTATAAAACTTGAAGAGTTCTCGATTTTTCCAGGATCCTGACCTGATGACCATGGGACCAGTATACCTTTTTAAACAAAAAAAAAATCCAAATTGGTCCAGCCGTCTTCAAGTAATCGGGGAACATATATAAAAAACATAAAAGATTTCGACAAATTGAGAACTCTTCCTTCTTTTGAAATTCGGTTAATAACATATATGACGTAGCTCCAAGGCTCACCACCTGATTAACATGGACAACTGGCAAAAATGGACTTAGTTACTGGTCACACCTCAAGGTATAAATGCCGTGAAGATATTACTAAACAGTATCACATCACAAGTAAGGGTCTATGTTACATGATATTCCATGCCGGCACTACTAATCGTACTAAATGATCAAAGTTCGCCGTGTTTGGCCTCTAATTAACTTTCACTCAATCTTTACGTGGTTTGTTTCATTAGGTCTTAAAGTTACAACATAGGAATGCTTCCGTCCTTCCATGTATAGTCCGGTCAATGAGGGCTTGTGGTATATTTTAAACCTGAATATACTCTATTAAACTAAAAAATGTTAGCAATTGAGAATTATTCGTTACCATTCAATATAAAAGTATATATGATTTGAATAAAGGGTTTGGTATGTAAAGGTATGGTTTTTATATTTTTATTTCAAATATATTTCAAGAAACTAATTTGAATATTTTTATAGATTTTTCATAATACATTTTCAAAGTTTTGCCGACGTAAATTAGCGTTCCTATCCCGTTGTACTATTCGTTTGTGAAAAAAGTAGTAGATATCACGGCCAATAATTTGTTCAGAAATGCAAAACGGTTTAGCTGCATAGAAAACGAGAATATTCAAATTAGTTTCTTGTAATAGCTTAATCTTTAGAATAAAAGTATAAAAAATATATCTTAGTTTTTTTTCGGTTCCAGGATACCCAGCGGAAGACCAAGTCTCCCTCTTTTAGCCGATGGTATTTGTAAGGCTATACCTAACGAGTGGCCAGTTCTGTTTTTAATTTGCATACCGACTTGCATTTTGGTGCTTACCTTATTTGGCTCGAGCGAGGTAACCGGCTCTGCAGTTTTAAGTTAAAAACATTTGTTAAATTGTAAACACTGATGTTTTGATTGACCATATTAACAAAAACTTCCTCGGAATATTCTAATTTAAATCCTGTTTGTTTTTCTATTCTTGTTTTTTTTTGCCTCAAAAGTCTATAAATACCACCTACTTTTAAAAGAGGAAATCTTAATAGATAAAGGTGACATCAGTTCCTTTTTATTTATGATCGAATTTCAAAATTTCAATATAAGTATTCGATCAATTTAAGTATTATTTATTTATCTAAAATGTGCATGTTTTTTTCTGTAATTTTTTTTCCTAATATAACTAGAGCTCAATTTCTAATATGGACTGTATAATAATTATATGCATTGTTACGAATACCTCCAAAACTTGTCTTGCGTATTTTCCTATCTCTTTAATACTTTAAGAAGAACCTTTGAAAGCCGATCTTCCAAGTCTCCACATATAATACTCACATTAATATTATTACAAGTCTCTCTACATTTCCACCTACCATCAGGTGACCTTAAAAACGCTTCTCCACTAAAACCTCTGATTAGACTGAACCGATTATAAACGTGATAAGTAATAGTGGCTGTGATCTGGTTCATGTTCCTGTACTAAGTTAATTGGAACGTATAGCGAGCAACGGTATATGATGCGCTTACATCCGGGTTATACCTATACGTTACGCATATCAATTTTATATTATTAATCTATCTACCTATCTAAAATCACGCCTTTTATCCCAAGAGGGGTAGGCAGAGACAATAGAATGCCATTTGTTACGATTTAACGGAAGTTTCATTTATTTTTATATGTGCTGTGTAGTTTCTAAAAATGCCTCTTGAAAGTACAAAACGCAATAACCCGATCATTACCTAAACGAGTTAATTATTGCATTCAAAAGAATAGACTGTCAAACTTTTACTATTAATAAAATAATTTTAAATACACATAATTAATATAATAATATTACTTAAATACATGGTATACTCTTTCGCTTCTTTTATTTTCATCATACCTTTCATACATTTATTTATTATTTATGCATGTTAACTCGATTCTATTTGAGCTAGGTTGAATAAATATCGTCTTAGTAGCCAAATGGCACCAAAATAATCACTCAAAAACTAGTAAACGGATTTTGCTGCAGTTTTTTCTAATAGCTTGATTCACCAGGAAGGTTTGCGAGTACTAAACATCATGTTTAGGAGCTGAGTATTAACAGTGTAAGTGAATCAAGTCGGGAATAGTTAGCTCCAGCTAGTTTTCATGGCTTATGCTGTCTAATCCGTGTACCTGTGCAAAGCAGGGGGGGGGTAAGGTCGCTAGTTTAATATACTTCTGAAAACTCCTGAACGCAATTTTCAAAAAAAAATTGGACCGCACCGAAATAAAATTTTTATTTTTATTTTGCACAGTGATAATTTGAAAGCCGGGGATCACTCCCAATATTTAATGTCCACGGGTAGAGCCGGGGAGGAATGCTAGTGGAAAATATAGTGATTTTTTTTAAATATAATTGGGTATATACCGGTTATGTTCGTATAAGGCGGTCTTCCCACTGAGAATACAAAGTTATATTGCGCGCGTTGATGTCTTTTCTAAGGAAATAAAATCCATGGTATTTTATTATACATTTTTAAGTTGTCATCTGTCTTATCTGACCTTCAATTTGTGTGTCTGTTGTTATTTTTTCTATGGATGATTTAATTTTTTTATTTCATACTTTTTCTTTATTAAGAAGTCAAAAAATACAAAATAATTTTAAAATTACGGAATGCATGAAATTAATGTAGGTAATGAAATTAGTGATATTTACAACATTTCTTTACAAGACGTTAAACCGCAACTACAAGCCGCGAAGTTTTCCAAAATCAATCCAAATAACGACACTTTCTCGAACGAAAGCGAATGATATCCAATTACGTTATAAATGAATCAAATTTAGTTCAAAATTCACTTTCTAGGGAGAAAATAGTTAGTGAATTATTCAAACTTTTTTAATGTGTCAAAATATTATTTTATGTTCTAGATATAGATAAACAAAACAAACACACCATTACGGTCTTTATACCTTGCGATATAGCCAGACACACACCAGTAACAGTGTCTAATTTTAGCCATTTGTTCATATTAAACAGAACAGGTGTCAAACCTGTTGTAACACTTAATGGACCTAGATTTGTCATTTCTTTAACCATATGTAAGTATCTGTTATTTTATTTAGATATGATAACGTGTGTGTCCTGTGGGGATAGCCAGAAACTAAAAACCTCGAATAATTAGTATCGGAGGGCATCCGCACTTTTTCGTATCATGCTCTGTTTCCCATTCTACAAATAGCATCTCTTTGAATCATATTCGTTGAATTTGGGTAGATATTCTTTATCAATATGCAGTCTTATTAGCATTCCAACTGCTGTTGGTAAGTAAACACCTTACCTAATAACCTAATTTATTTTTATTAAAATGATTGTGCTTAAATAAAACACTCGTGTCTGTGTAGGTATTTGTAAAGACAAAACGGGAATCTATTAAATGTGTGTTTAAGGGATACAATTGGAATTCCTCCATGAAGATAAGTATAAATATATTATTTTGTTATACGAGAGACGTTGTCTTACGGCTCCCGAAACCGTGTTACGGTCCCAGGGTACTCAGCGGAAGACCAAGTCTTCCTATTTTGTTGAGGTATAAGATGGAAAAGCATCTAAGTGTGTTTAATCGGATTATTTACCTACATGAGTTTTTAATTATAAAAAAACCATTGGTACCACTCTTAACCACTCGGCCTTGTATTTTAAACACTTTAAATACCTACTTACATTTTAAATATTAAGTAATATAAGTAAGTAAAATTATAGTAAAATTTGATTAAATATTATGAATTTAAATTTCCTAAAAGGCAGACGTTTTTTATTTTAGTTTACATAATAAATAACAGTTAAAATTAAAAGAAGGTTAAAATAAAGTATATGAGTCAAATAAATAATCACAAGTGCATAAGCATTTCTCTCATAAAACAACTAAGAACAATAATAAATTACCTTCCATTTTAAAACCAAAATATTCGCCACTCCTCAATAACAGCACAAATAACAAATGGTCAACAAGTCATCACTATCACAACACAAATGTAGAGCTATGGTTCAGCGTGCGTTGCTTGCTCTCTCAAATCAGAAATAAGACTGAGTGTGTCGCGGCAGCCACTTGCGGGAAAACAAGTAGGAAAGTTCGCAAATACCAAATATACGAGTACATGCTATTTAGTTATAAATCTTACATGTAACGAGGATTTTATATGTTTTTTGAGATTTAATATTGTAAAATATATGCTTCCTGTGTTTCATTGCATAAAGTGCAACGCTCAATAGAAAATTCTGTCAATTTTTTTTTGTATTTTTTTAGAGACTTATTATAATTGCATCTATTAACCAAATAAATAAGTAATTGGTTGATTTTTTTGTGTGTAGGGATTTGAAGTTTATAAAATTGAGTGCAGGCTGTGCAGGATATGTAGCTTAAAGAAGAACCTAGATTTGAATAATGTCAAAATAAATGTTTATTGAGGTCAAGAAGTATAATATATAGTATTAATAGTTTTCAATATTTTTGTGGAATTTCAAAAAAAATCCTCCCTCGTTTCTTGAACTTACGACCGACAATACAAAAAAAATCCAATGCAAATAAAATTACAAACAGAATTATTACCTATGATAAATGATTATCATATAACTTCCTGGTTAAATAAATGCCTTATTAGAGTTAACCGCAACACTGCTCCGCTCCCAAAAGACCAAGAGTAAATGTACATGTTTCGTAAGTTTAAAGACAAAACACTTAGCTATTTCCTCTGAAAAAAATATCTAAAATCTCTTTAATATTGCATACACATTTTAGCATAATGCCTAATTTAGGAAGCGAACCAAAGTATGCTTTCTAAATTACTTAAATTAACTTTCAATGATCGATTGACGACCAAAATAATTCCGGGTACGCTTTCAAAAGAACACTTTCCAAAGGACCAGAGAAATTATTGTTGAAGAGCCCAGCGACGTTCAATGCATAGAAATTAATGTTGGGTTGGGAAAGCAAAACTTGGTGTCTTATTAATTTATACTATGAAACCCTTCTGCTATATACTTGTATGTCTAAAGTATGAAGAGATATCCAGGTAAAATGTTAATGTGTTCTCGTGAAATGTTGGTACCTAAATGAAAAATACATACTTTTATTTTTAATAACAAATTGATGGCATTCGGTATAGCTGACTTAAAAAGTTTTTATTTTATATGGAAAACAAAAATACAAGAAGAAATATAACGCATTACAAATGTATGACTTCTGCTCTCAGATTTATTTTTTCTACAAAATATTGGAAATCTGGGAAATCTTATAAGATTTTAAAGTAAAATATAAAGTGCTAAAATAAATTAAACTCAAACCAGACTCAAACAGAGATGTTTTTTTTTGTTGATTGGCAATTGTACTCAGATATGTACATTTCTGCCAGTGTCACGTCGTTATTCAGCTACATAATAACTGTCGAAATTTAGTATTAATACTTTCAGGAATCTGAAATAAATATACAATAATACTTCTATATTTGCAATTAAATTAATTAAAACTAATTACATACACATAGATAAAATATTCAACATTAAAATAATATTTAAATTAAATAATTCATGACTAAATACAACTTAAGATAGGAACAATGAAATTGATACATAACTGAAACTAACAAATTATTTAATAAGAATGATAATAAATAAACATAAAGCTTTATTTAAAATAAATTAAAATAGATATAGACTTATATTTTTATGTTATTATCAGATAAAAATTTAGATATACATGATATTATGAAAATATTAGAATTCATGGTAATATGTAGAAGGAAGGTAGAAGGTTAATTAAATTATGTTTATTTCTATAGCTCAGAAATATTATGGACAAATTGTAAATGTCAGATTAAAACTAAATAATCCAGTGTCGCCAAATGTTTTTTTTATTAATAAAAAGTGTTACGGCAGAATCCTCTCTCAAGACTTGATATATTCCAACCTATTTACTACGAGTTCTTTAGGGCAAGGAAATAACAAATATACATTATAGCGCGACCCTCTGTTTTAGGTACGTTCCGGTTTGGATTGTAGCAGATATAAAACTAATAAAAATAAACTAGACGTCTTTCAATGTCTTTCATTTCCCTTCTATCAAGAAAAATCCGTTACCATGATTATACATAGTTTTTCCCCGCGCTAAGTAGTACCAAAATTCATTTTTTCATCATTTTCATTTTCCCTTCCAAAGTACTGTCCCAGTTAAATAAAAAAATGTTTATAATCACTGTTCCTAATACTTAATGAGTGTAAATAATTACCTCACGCGCATTTCTTTATAATACTTTTTACACATTTCTCATTTGTAAAGGTTATACAGTAATAGATTAATCAAAATGAACACGAATAGAATCTAATGAAAAACATCTCTTGGATATCTTATTCAATAGAATTTAATTTACATATTAAAATTTTGCATCTATAAAGTATAAAGAAAGATACCGGGTTTTTGTCAATAACTTTTCTATTAGGTACTATTTAATGATGTAACAATTCGCATAGTTTTCGTTTTATAATAATACTAATTTATGTAGATATACACATTTAGAAAGAGTCTATTTAGTCTATTAGTAGATCTAGTAGTAGTATATTAGTCTAAAAAGAACATAATTGGTAAACTCATGCCAAATTTTCTTTAAGAATATGTTAGTGCTTCGGAGGGCACTTCTTCTTAAAATAACAGATATTAAATAACTGGCAAAAAGTGGACACTGTTACCATGGTGCCTCTGGCCACACCGCAAGGTATAAAGGCCGTGAAGGTGAGTTTTGTTTTGTTTTGTTTGTTTTGTTTGTTTTGTTTGTTTTGTTTGTTTTGTTTGTTTTGTTTGTTTTGTTTGTTTTGTTTGTTTTGTTTGTTTTGTTTGTTTCCGTGTTTGGATAGGTAAGTGATAAGTGAATGGACAACATTTCATTTTTCGTAAGGTACCAAAATTCGAAAACCGTTTGGAGATTACATGCTAGAAAGCTTATTTTTCATTTTTTTTTATTTTTATATCCTTTAATTTTCGAGTTATTTTAAAAATACTGAAATATTGAAAAATGAGGATTAATAGGTGCCCTAATCTGTGCTAACCCTCTAATTTAAAAATACTAATGTCTGTTGGCAGAGTTGTTAGTTATTGAACTCAGGTGTTGCCTTCTATTAATTTTACCCACTTTTATTCCATTTGAAGCTAAATTAATAATTATTCTTTAAATAATATTATAAAAATACTTCTTTTATATAATATTTTTTGGAAGTTTTGCTAGTTTCGAATGGGCTATCACAGGAAATATATTTACGAGTGAAACCGCGGACAAAAGCTAGTATTATTATATACATTATGATTAATGTTGTAGGCTATTTGAGTTCCGGCTACGGCAACACCTATTTGGAACACGGTATATTATACTCTTTGCATTTCTATAACGTTTACTCTGTGACTTGACTGACACTATCAGTCACTTTCTTTGGGTGACTGTTTATATTTCTTAATTTTAGTCCTAGCTAAGGTTTTTAGTTTATAAGTCCTCAGAATTTATAAAAATTCATAATTAAATTAAAAATATAAAAACTCAACCAAAAATAAAATACAAAAATACGTGTAACTTATTTTTTAATATATTTTTAATTAAAGTAATAAAAATGGGTGATTAAAAAAATGAAATGTTGTCCATTACCTATAGCTTAAAAAACTAAAAACACACTTTTGTCGCACACTTGCGTAAACCAAATGAGCCCAAACTGGATGGTCTTCTAGTGGCCATTAAAGAGTTCCACTATCCACCTCTGGCTCCATCATCAGATCAGATCGATTACCAAATTATTGTATTGTCATCCGAATTACATACACTTGCAACTTTTCAAATAGATACGGTTAAATTCGATTTCCAATATTTGTATAGTTATAGGTGAAACGTGTAAAAATAACAAATATTTACGTCTGTTAAAGAAGTGGCACATCTACTTCCGTTAAGCGCAGCAACAGCAGCTGTTACCGGTTGATCTTGTCACACCGCAAGGTATAAAGGCCGTGAAGATCTTTGCTTGGGAAAAACAAATTCGACTGCTTCAGAGGTGACGTAAGAAAGGCGACCTGATGTTACATGGTGACTCTGGCCCTAACAGAAGGTAAAACACTGTAAAAAATGTTGTTATGTTATCTATTTCCAATGATATGTGAAGATACTACTAACCTAATCGGAGACATCTCCTGCCACAAAGAGTTCCGGTAGAACAAGAAAATTGCACTCTCACAAATGTTTACTGCGATACAAAGTACTTTTACTAAGTACCTACAAGTGCAAACTGGTTGCTATGGGAATACAACCTACTTTGCATCCATATTGGTCAGGGCATCTAGGTTTAATAATTTATATATTGTTTTTATTTGACTAATCTATGAATCTTTTTTTTCAAGCCGTCGTCCGCACTTCTAAAAATAACAGATATTTACATCTGTTAAAGAATTGACAAATCTAGGTCCATAGAAAAATCTAGGACTATTTTTCAATGATTAAGTTTTCATAAATGTATAAAATTGTATTCTATTGACTTTTTCAAGTGTATCTTGTGTAGTACCTATGAAATAAATTATCCTTTGAATTTGAAATTTAATTTAAAAAATACACAAAACTTAAAACTTATTAAAAAACTTACCAGTGTACTCGCGCACTAAGGGTTCTTATAGTCGAGGTCGTTTAGGTTTTCCTGTAAGCTATTAGTGAGTCTCTATAGTCCTTATTTTTTTCAAAATTTTATGTTCAGTTATAACGGGGAATTTTTAGTTTTAAATATTTAATAGCTATAGTTTTTATGTTAGTTTTTTTTTATTTCGTATACTTACTTCCTTTATATTTTTTAAAGTATCAATTTTAAAATTATAAAGAAAAATGTATTTCAGTACAGACGATGGATTTGAAATATTTTTTGCCATCTTTTCCTGTAATATCTGTGATTAAGTCACCCTGTATAAGTACCAAATTTCAAACAGGACATTCGGAAAAATAGGATGTGACAGACGGATGGACGGACGAACGGACAGATAGAAACGAGAAGTGACCTTATAATGGTTCCTTTTTTTTCATCCCATGTACCCTAGAACCCTAAAAAACTCACGTCCAGAAATCGAACCCAGAATTTAGTTGCGTGCCACATATACTCGTACTTAAGTGTTAATCGTATTTGGTAAAATTACGTTAGAATTATATCATCTTACGTCGGTAATTAGGTAGGTAAGCGTAAAAATCGGAAGCGTTTTTCAATTATTCAATATCGATTGTTAAAAAATGGCACGATATTTCTTATGTAAAAATTTATAGCGTTCCTCAAGACACATTTTTGGGCTACCTATTTTTCGCCAGATGCCAATTTGATGATGAAAAAGAGACATCTCAAGATCGTAGTAATTTCCATTCCAGTCTCTGCCTACCCCAAATACATGGAGTAATAATTCATAAATATCAATAATACTTGGAGCGGCGATAGCGTTATTGATTCCTAGTGCTTCAGAAAGCACCGTCCTCGTTCGCACTTCTTCTAGATAAATCTATTAAATAAGTGACAGTTCAAAGTCCAATAAGTGCAGCAACAGGCTTGCTAAATGTGTGCACTGTTACTGGTATATATGGCTATCCGTGCCGTTGTCCTACTTCAGCCACTTTAGATAAGCGTAAAGATAATAGGTTAAGTTTCTTTATTTTTCATCTAATCAAAATGTAAAGTTTGATCTATTGAAAGTACTGATATCTGAAAGTTCTTTCACTAATAGGTGAAATATATCCTTGATCGCTATAGGCTATATTTTATTTTGTTCGAAAGTATCCACGGGCGAAGCCGGGGGCCGAAAGCTTGTTCAAAGTATAAATAAAGACCGTAATGGTGTATTTGTTTGTATAAAATTATACTTAATAATTTTATGATATATCTGCGGAACCTTGATATAATTTAATTAAATTAAAAAATCACCAATGTATTGAATCATTGCACGAATCACGATACTTCCTATTTATTTTCATAACGTTAGATATATAGGGAATATGGTAAACAAACTTTTAATGAATCTCATGATCTATATAAGAAATACATACCTTCCCAAAGGGGTAGGCAGAGAGGATGGGGCGCCACTTTTCTTCATCTTTGCACGCTTCTCTTGCTTCATCCACATCCATACATGCGTCTATTTTTAGTACTGTGTATTTGTCCTTTTTTTAAGGACATCAGACATTTGAATAATGAAGGTTCATCTTGGTCATCCTTTCGGTACAGCTTCATCATTCTTCCATCACACATTCGCTCAACATGTCCAATACCATCTCAGCTGCATCGTTGCCTTACAGCTCCCGAAACCGTGTTACGGTCCCAGGGTACCCAGCGGAATATCAAGTCTTCCTCTTTTAGCTGTTGGTATTTGTGAGGATATTATCTAACGAGTGGCCAGTTCTGTTGAGGTATATTTAGATGGAAAAGCATCTAAGTGTGGTTTGTCGGATTATGTACATAAGTTTTTAATTATAAAAATCCCTTCACCTTTTTATTGTATATAATATACAACACTATTATTCACTTCACACTTTTCCCTTGACTTTGATTCTTAATACGGTTGAAATGATCAAAATAAAGACTTTTTAAATCAAGTTAGGTTTATTTTTACATTTAAAGATATTATATTTTTTTAACATTCCATATCTAAAGCAATATGTGATATATTGGAATAAAATACATTGTCAAATTCCAGAAGTTCCTTCACGCTGATCAGAACTTTATCTTTTAATTCTGAGCACTCGTTCTGCTCAGACTTGGGCAAAAGTTTTTTAATCATTACCAGAGTTTTAAACATCATACTATGCCGGTTTATATAAAAGCTGTTCATCTTGCTTTGCTCCTGATTTCGTTTAATGATTATTTTTGATAAATTCAGCCAATTGTTAGTGAAGGTTAAGAATTCTTCTGTGATGCTTTGTGTTAGTTGAAATTGTACTAAGAAGTGGGTCCAAGGTTGTGTTGTAAGAGTTGATATCAGTTTAGAATCGTTAGATGTGGTACCATATTTGAAAATGGCACTTAAAGTTTTCCAGCCAGCTGAAGATTGGTCTTCTGATTCCTGAAAACAGTTCAAACTTTAATGGTTGGAGTAGTAGAAGAGGATACCCTCCATATCGACTCTCGTTGCAAAACCGCCATTTTCTACAGCGTGAAAGAAGTGCTAATCCGTTGAAGGTTTGACATTTTCCTTTTTTCCCCGACGGATCAACCCGTTATTCAATCACCCTTTTTAAATACTCTTTAACATCTGTCAATAACCTTGACGATTTGACCTCTATATTTTGTATAGAAAACTTCAATTTAGGTGAAAAAATAATATTCACGAGTAAAATGCTGACTAAAAACAAAACTCTCATATAATTTGTGTGTTAAAACTGTTTTGAAGAATTTTTGCAAAACATGACGACAATAGGTACACATTAGGGATTTTTTGTCTAAAAAGGGTATGTCAAAATATCTTTTATTATCAATTAAAATAATCTATTGAATCGTTATGTATCTATACGTATTTTTTTAACACAAATTGATTTAATAGTTCTTTGGATATCGGATACCGCTGTTAAAGCCTTAACACTAATTCTAATTTATAACAATTAAGTTATTTCCTTTGATCCACACAGCCCATTTAGACCGCGGGCTCACTTAACCACTTTCAATTATCAATTACGACTACTGCTTTGCCCGTTTGAGTTCATACAAAAATCCCATAGAAAAAAGTTTTTCCAGAATATTCCAATTTTCCGGGCAACTTTTCCAATTTTTCTTTAACTAAAAACCTGATTCGACCATTGAAAAAAAATATTGAAAAATCGCATTTTTATTTATAAGCTAGATAGATATGTCTGAAATCTTCTATATAGTTGATCGTTTTCAAACTACTAATTACTTAGATGTTATAAATCCTTTGTATGAAGAAGAAGAGGTAAGAAAAAAATTATAAATTACATGCTTCTCTATTAATTTCAGTCGAACACAATATACATAGAAAAAAATTCCACGTATAACCTTTTTAAAACTGGCAACCAAATTCAAAATAAAAATACTTTACCTTACAACACATCATCTGAATTCTAAACATAAGACCCCTAAACACTATATGAGTTTGTCCTTCATCCACAGGGTCCCTTACAGAGGTCGACAATGCCAAAGGAGCATTAACTCCAGAACTTAATATCATATAAACAAATTGTAATAAAGCCGTCCCTCTGTCGTTTAGGCTATCTTTATGTAGGGAATGTAGAATTGTTGCTGATTCCACTTGTAACACCATTTTTGGCTGCAAATTAACAAAATCAAAATCATGTGATGATAATCCTAGTTATAACTAATATTATAATTAATTATACCTAAATTTATTATAAATGCGAAAGTGTGTTTGATTGTCCTTCTTTCACACCAGAGCAACGGAACGACGTGGTTTTTTGCACATTTTTATGCCACATATCAAAGCAGGGATAAAATTATATTTGCCCACATATGGCTAAGAATATAGTAATATCAAAATAATACGAACGAAGCCGTGGGTAGCATCGAGGTTTAAATAAGGACAACGACCTATTTCTTTCGTTTTATTATAAAGAAACTAAAAAGTATATGCTGATAAATATTTAACGGAGATTAGTTATAGAGATTATAAACGTATTATTATAATGTAGAGCATAACTATATTTTGAAAAATAAATATGTAACGAAGCGTTTTTTTAATAAATTCGATAAAAAAATTATCTCTATCACAATTCAAAGTAATTATAAATTTTTTTCTTGTAAAATAAAAATTTATTCAGGTGTTATTATTTTGGACAAATATCTAAACTATTTGTTTTTTTTCTTTCTTCAGGGGTTACCTTACAGTTCCCGAAACCGTGTTACGGTCTCCCTCGTTTGATATATAAAAAATAAACTAAATGTACCTACTTAATATTATTAATTACATGAAATAAATAAAATTTTTTGCTCACTTGATAATTATAATTAGTAAAATAATGTATGACGAACGAGAGTAGTTGAAAAGCGGAGCACGCCACTCTATCGTCTACACTGTTTGTTGCTTGGAGAACACTTGATAGGAATCCTGGTCTGTTCACATAGGTTAACAAAACTGAAAATTATAAGACCAAATTGAAAAATCTAGATTTTCCATTCCCAGTTTCTGATCTCTCTTTTGGGTACTTAATTGGTAAATTAGGCATTTATTTTGTAGCATAAGAAACGCTTTAGAAATATATTACTTAGAAGAATAGAAAAAGTGGATTCGCGAAAGGGCAATGTTGAAATGCACTGGATTTGGTATAAAATTCTATAGTAATTAGTTTCTTAAATAATTATTTAGGAGTATAGTGGCAAGTACTGTGTATATTAAAAACATACTAAAAAGCTAAAAATT
Organism: Nemapogon koenigi; assembly: GCA_963924495.1. Taxonomy (NCBI): domain Eukaryota; kingdom Metazoa; phylum Arthropoda; class Insecta; order Lepidoptera; family Tineidae; genus Nemapogon; species Nemapogon koenigi. The sequence continues at coordinate 9,312,587 of OZ004646.1, forward strand.
GGTAGAACATAATTATGAACGCTGAATCTAATATTATTAAGGAACTCTTTAATTTTCAATCCCAGCCTACTTTCAAAATGTTTTTGGCAGTTCTGGGTGCGATAAATACTGAAAACGGAAGTTTGTTCCACTTTTTACATAATATAAATTTAAAGTTTACCTCGACTATCTTTCTTTCCGTCAGCCATTTCCAGCAAAAACATGCACAATTTCAGGCAAGTGTAGTCCAGAAATAATTTATCACTATTCTGTACGTGGTCGGCTGTTTTAATGAATATAGTAGATATGTACACGCTAATCTTTAGACATATAGCATCGTCTATTTCGTTTGGTATTAATACTGTTGCTAAGTCCAGGATATGTTTTGCGTTTGTGCCTATAAATAATATAGAATTAACACTTTTCTAAATATATACACATAATTACCTTATCTTCTGTCTATCTGTGCCCCTTTCAGCAAAAATTACTGAACCGATTTTGTGTATCACCAGGTATTATGTTAAGAGCTGAGAGTTAACAGCATTAGTGAATCAAGTCGGGGGAAAAGTTAACCCCAAAACGGTTTTATGGCGTAGGTATACCTACTGTTTAATCCGTCAGAGATATAACGAAATGATGTAGGGAGGAATTGTGCTGGATAAAATTAGCTACAAAAAAGTCCGCGGTAGCATATCTATCTCAAATAGATAAGTAGTTATAAGCGTAAGTATATTTATGTAGGTATTCAAATTGTTGTACCCATGCAAAGCTAGCGGGTCGCTGTAAATATATAAAATTGAAGTGTATGTGATTTCAAATTAGTTGCAATATTTATTTATTTATTTATTATAAATAGCCCAACAACACCTACGTCCACACATATGCATTGTACATTTTTATAACTTAGTAGACGCAGTGTCAATTATAGGGCTATTAACATTTTTATAACAACAACACAGCATTGATAAGAAAAAAAAAGTACCTAATTGAATAATAATAATATCACAAAAATACAATAATAATAATTTACACAAAAACAATTTTTAAACTAATAACTATGTTAGTGTATTTACCACTAAGAACACTCAAAAAAATCGATTTTTCCAATCGTAGATTGGAAAGTGGCCCGAGAACCAAACACATCTAAGTCATGTCTCTTATGCATCTTGTTATACTTTAAGTGGGATATATGCTATTAACACAATAATGAAGAACTAGATGACCCTTCATAGTTCAACTGATCTCCAATAGATGGCGTCTTTTACTTGAAAATAAATAAATTAGTCTAATTTTGATTTGTTTGTTTATTTTTCGTCATTAGATGAAAAAAAAAAAATCTTCAAAATTAAGTATCAAACATTAACTTTGATACAGACAAAAACACCTCTAAGTAATAATATATATCTTAGGATTGTTTGTCTGTTTGGATAAAGCTCCGAAATAGCTAAATGAGTTTGATGAACTTGCCATTTTATAACGGTATAAGTACAACGATTATGAAAGGAACTCATAGGTTTTTTAACAGTTACTGAAAATATAAGTACCTAACCTATAGTTAAATAACATACCAGTTTCAGAATCATAATCAATGAGTACATTAGACAATACTTCAGGCAATAAAGACCAAAGTATTGACGCGAAGTTCTGTGTAGTTTCATCATTGGCTTCTTCTAGGCATCTTCTTAAAGCTTTCTTCGTATTTTCCAAAATCGTTTCATTGGCGTTTTTTGATAATATCTTTAGAAGTATATCCCATACCATGCTCTGGGTGCCTAGGTCAGTTGGCAAAGAATCTTCGATTTGGAGCCATTCTGATAGCTGTGTGGAAAATAATTTGTTGTTTTAATACAAAGGAAGGGATTTCTAAGAGTAAAATGAGCGAGTCTTATTTTAGTTGTGAATGAAGTGTAACATCTAAGAACCTTAAAAAAATCATTCGACTTCATTATGATACTGGTAACAATAACCACAATTAGAAAATTGTCTATGTTAATCAAATCAGATGGCAAGCCCTCAATAAATAAGACTTGAGATATAGTCACTTCTAAATAGCAGTATCCATTATTTTCAGAAGTTTTCAGAAGATTATTGCCAGCTTTATGTCCTTCCGAAGCAAGAATAATATGATCCAAGTACAGTAAAAAAATATGGCTTCCGAATTTGGGTGGTATTTTTGTCTCCGATGATATAAACACCTTAGACTTTATTTCAAATTTCATCTTGTGGCAAAAATGCTAAGCACCAATTTTCTTTAAGAATATCTTATTGCGCTTCGGATGGCACGAAACGTCGGCGTTTGCCCTTCTTCTAAAAATAGCATAGGTAACACAAAAAAAGTCTGTTAAAGAAATAACACATGTAAGTCCAAAATGTCAAAAAGTACTTTCCTGGTATCTCAGGCCACACCGCAAGGTATAAACGCCGTGAAGATGTGTTTTTTCTTAGACTTTAATAAAAATGTTTAATAATAACTTACAACACAAATTCTAATTGATACACTTATCCGTTGAGACGTAAATGCCCATAGAAGTAAAGCTGGGTTATGCGTGTAATAGACGGAGGGATTTGGTTGCAGTATATCTATGAATTTCTCTATGGCTCTCTCAAGGCGGATCCTTTCGTTCAATGATTTGAATGCTGCATTTGATATTACGGACATCTGAAAAATTACATTCATATTATTAAACTACCTTTCCTGCCCGGCTTGATCCAATATTAACCTAGCATCCCTTATTATGGTATTCAGTTCATACAAAAATCCCTTAGAAAAAATCACTTTCAGTTTTTTCAGAATTTTCCGATTTTCCGGATTTTTTTCCCAATTTTTAACAGACTTCGAAAAGTAGGTATGTACACCGATTACTTCGCTAGTTGTAAACCGATTTTGATGATTTCCGAGATTGGACCCATTTTTTTGTCATGTAAATTGGTTCACTGGGTTTTCCGAAATATAAAAAAAAACTAACTTTGGTTAAAATTTGAAGTAGATAGTTGTTCCGCTTCCCATAACTTATAAGCGTAGTTACAATATTTGATCAACACTTGTAAGAAAAAAAAATAAACAATGTACAAAATGTATGAAATTTTAGTCAACTTACAGCAAAAATGAGCCACATCGCTTTTATAATATACTTGGGTGGTTTAAACATTTGCGGCAAACACAAGATATGGTCCACAAAGTCCTTCAGCAATGGTGACATCGTATCTTGAGGACTGGAAATAAAATTCTCAAAGTTGAATGTCAATCCTCACCTGCACGCTTAGTACTCAACAAACGAGGTTCTGGCGACCGCGCAATGCCGGTATAACCATACACCTATCTAGGCAACTGGCTGGAAGAGGCTACAGCGTCAAAATGTCTGATGCAGAAGGCAAGGGGAAACCACTGCACTATTCTCCCCAAGAAAGTTAACCATGGCGAGTCAATAGAAGGTGCTTCGCGCTGTGGACCGCCATGATTGACCACGACTTCTCTGTCAAGAACACTACGACTAAGAAGAAGCCCGGGCAGAAAGTTATATGTAAGTATAAAATAGTTTGTCCTTCTGGAATTACCTATGTGTTTCCTAAAAGTGTTTTTTTTTCAAATCGGTCTAGTAGTTTTGAGTTTAATTCTTACACTTCTTACTCTTACTCACAGTCTCTCTTTATAATATTAGTAAAGATCAGGACTTACTTTTCAGAAGATTGGCAATAAAAATAAAGATATATCACAAGACAATATGACTGCCGTTTCTGTAATTCTAATCCCATAGTTTTAGATTTATTTATTCCATACTGAAGTTCTACAAGCCCCATCTGAAATAAGATACATAATATAAATAAATGATAAACTATCTACTAATCTAAAAAACACGCTTTTGTCAGTAACGCACACTCGCGAAAACCTAATGAGCCCAAACTCGATGGGGTTACGTCGTTTTGTTACAGAGTTCCTGTGGCCACTTTTTGGCTCCATCATCAGATCAGATCGATGGTACCAAGTTATTGTATTGTCATCTGAATTATATACACTTGCAAAACGCAAAATAAATACGACAATTAGAAGTTGGTTAAATTCGGCTTCTAGGATTTGTTTATATAGATAGTTTATTACAGGTGAAACTAATTAAAAGCTTGTAAAAAGAGCGAATATTGCAGTTGTCGCATAAATAATTTTGTTCGAACTCGAAATTCAAATTTGTAACACTTCCATTTCATTTGCCAACATTTACAACAATGCCACATCACACATTAAAACTCGAACCACTAAAAACTGTAACAAAACAAAACTACTAGTTTTGTTACATCTCTGGCGGATTAGACAGCATACGCCATGAAAACTATTTTTATTATTAGTATAGATAGATAGATATATACCTGTATGTCTTTCTCGCAGAGACCTCTATCGATTTCATCAGCACTAACATCCAAATATTTCTTAGATAAAAAGTTTATAATTTCACCCAATACTAGAGTGCTGACTTTTCTTACAGCCATGTTCTTCCTAAAAAATATTTTTTATTTAGTATATCGTAAAAGATATTTATTTATTTTTCAAATAGACAAAGTACACATAAATATATATTATACCAAAATTGCCCACTCATTAGCCTCACATCATATAGAATTTCATGAACATATAGAGAGAATTAACCGGTTGGAGCTTGGGTTATTGTTAATCTTTTCTATATGTTCAGTATTTGCCCCGGCATAAAAAACCTCCAATTTTTCTTTAGCGTAATTGTTGCCAATTGCATAGTATGTAAAATCACGTCGGAGTCACCAATGTTCGTGTCACTGCGCGGAGTGTATGTATTGGAGAATATTAGTAATTAAAAACGTGTTAGATTAATGCGTGTATATTAGTGACTATATCCGTACAAGGTATACGGGGGTAGTGTTGCCGTGTACAAAGTAAAACAGGTGTAGAAAAATACTAAAAAATGTATAGTAAAAGCACAGGAAACTCATTAAAAGGTCAAGTACTTACTTAATCTATATATATGTAGGATTTAAATTATTTTAGTAGTTGAACGTTTTGAGTGAAAGAGAAGGATATACAGGTGAGAGCGAGTGAGAGAATGATAAAAAAGATGGCTATACAGGTATACAGAGTGATGTACTGTTTCTACTTTAAAATTTGCTAAAAATAAACTCGTGTGTTAAATCAAGTATTTTTCTAATTCTTTACCTCACATCCCATTCCCCACATATATAAAAAGAGAAGTTCCGATTCACTGACCATCAACGCCCAGCCCAAACCCTTGGACCTAGGAAGCTGACATTTTGCACAGAGGTTCCCTTTACTATGTAGCCAAGGAATAAGGAAGGAAATTTCGATATTCAACCCCTAAGGGGGTCAAATGGGGTAAATACGTTTGTATGTAAAATCTTATTTCCTGCGTGAATCAACTTGAAACTTGGTACAAATATTTTTCAATACAAATAATAAATACATCTTTCTGGATTTTTAAAAACAACCCTTAAGTAGAGGTGCAACGGGGTGTATAAGTTTGTATAGGGAAATCGTATTACCTGCGTGTATGAACTTGAAACTTGGTACAAATATTCTTCAATCAAATAATAAAACACGTATTTTTGTATTTTTAAAAACTACCCTTAAGGAGGGGTGCAACGGGATGTACAAGTTTGTATAGGGAAAACCTATGTGTATCAACTTGAAACTTGGTACAAATATTCTTCAAAACAAATAATAAAACACGTATTTTTGGATTTTTAAAAACTACCCTTAAGGAGAGTGCAACGGGGTGTATAAGTTTGTATAGGGAAAGCCTACGTGTATCAACTTGAAACTTGGTAAAAATATTATTCAAATCAAATAAAAAAACACGTATTTTTGGATTTTTAAAAACGACCCTTACGGAGGGGTACAACGGGGTGTAGAATTTTGTATAGGGAAATCGTATTACCTGCGTGTATCAACTTGAAACTTGGTACAAATATTCTTCAAAACAAATAATAAAACACGTATTTTTGTATTTTTTAAAACTACCCTTAAGGAGATTGCAACGGGGTGTATAAGTTTGTATAGGGAAAGCCTACGTGTATCAACTTGAAACTTGGTAAAAATATTATACAAATTAAATAAAAAAACACGTATTTTTGGATTTTTAAAAACGACCCTTACGGAGGGGTACAACGGGGTGTAGAATTTTGTATAGGGAAATCGTATTACCTGCGTGTATCAACTTGAAACTTGGTACAAATATTCTTCCAAACCAATAATAAAACACGTATTTTTGGATTTTTAAAAACGACCCTTAAGGAGGGGTGCAACGGGGAGTAGAATTTTGTATAGGGAAATCGTATTACCTGCGTGTATCAACTTGAAACTTGGTACAAATATTCTTCAAAACAAATAATAAAACACGTATTTTTGTATTTTTTAAAACTACCCTTAAGGAGATTGCAACGGGGTGTATAAGTTTGTATAGGGAAAGCCTACGTGTATCAACTTGAAACTTGGTAAAAATATTATACAAATTAAATAAAAAAACACGTATTTTTGGATTTTTAAAAACGACCCTTACGGAGGGGTACAACGGGGTGTAGAATTTTGTATAGGGAAATCGTATTACCTGCGTGTATCAACTTGAAACTTGGTACAAATATTCTTCCAAACCAATAATAAAACACGTATTTTTGGATTTTTAAAAACGACCCTTAAGGAGGGGTGCAACGGGGAGTAGAAGTTTGTATAGGGAAATCGTATTACCTGCGTGTATCAACTTGAAACTTGGTACAAATATTCTTCAAAACAAATAATAAAACACGTATTTTTGGATTTTTAAAAACGACCCTTAAGGAGTGGTGCAACGGGGTGTATAAGTTTGTATAGGTAAATCGTATTACCTGCGTGTATCAACTTGAAACTTGGTACAAATATTCTTCAAAACAAATAATAAAACACGTATTTTTGGATTTTTAAAAACAACCCTTAAGGATGGGTGCAACGGGTTGTAGAAGTTTGTATAGGGAAATTGTATTACCTACGTGTAGGTATCAACTTGAAACTTGGTACAAATATTCTTCAAAACAAATAATAAAACACGTATTTTTGGATTTTAAAAAAGGACCCTTAAGGAGGGGTGCTACGGGGTGTAGAAGATTGTATGGGGAAAAAAATGTTGTTTTGGACGAATCTACTTGAAACTTAGCTAGAGAACATAGGAGTTGACCTAAAGCATTTTTAAAACAACCCTTAAGAAATTGTTAAATTGGACATGGGGAAATATTTTTACGGGACTGGGACGATATTAATTTATAGGTACCGAATTTATACTTTTTTGAACTTCTGACTGACGGGGAATTTACGGGGGTAAAAGATAAAATTAAGGGAAATCTCTGCGTATTTACATAAATTACGTCATTATTCCTAATTCTACGCGGACGAAGTCGCGGGAAAAAGCTAGTTTATTTATATTTAAGGATAGAGTAACCTGCATTGAAATCTGACGTCCCTTATTGTCGTTTATATTTCGAGACATTTTTACGAAAACAGGCTTATTTCAATAATTTTATTTAGGGCAGCTATTATTTACAATTATTACTACGTACTAAGTATAGGAATATACCTTGCAATGTGTACTTCAGGCAGCAAATGTAAATAACCATTGCCGAATAGAAAATCAGAGAAATCTACAAGAATGTTCACATCTCTATTTTCCGTCAAGTATGTGTGTAGTAATGTTAAAAATACTCCGTACTCTTCGTTTGGTAGTTGTTTGTGATTTTCCTAAAAAAAACATATTATTTAATATATTATATAGAACTTAGTGACCTGCCTGGCTTCGCGTGGAATAGCATGACATATTTTCCAAGAACTAAGTCACTATTCGGCCCTCCAGCTATATCTCTGCCCCGGTTTCGCCCATGATTTTTTTTTAATTTGGTATAAAAAATTATCCTGAATAAAAAGCGGGAAAAAATCACGGTTCTGTTGTGGCGTGAAAGACGGACAACAAAAGCTTAGAAGGTTGTTATTTTTTCGCATTCCAAAATTTATCGGGGAAGTCGGGCCGGAAATCTTAGTCCTGTGTAAATCCAAAACCCTACCTTCGTAAAATTAACCAACTCAGTTATAACAGATGTTATACATTTCTCCATGCAACTAGAACTTTCCAACAGTTTAGCCACTTCTTGGTCATCGTTCAATATTTTTTGAACAAAGTCAGTGCTTTTCTTTGCTTCTCTTGTTAATTTGCACAATCTGAAATAAAAAAATGCAACATTATGTAAGTAACAATATGCGGTAACAATATCCACATTTACCGGGTTTCTAGAAGGAGTGCGGAAAAACCCGATTTTAAATTTCCTAATAGACTATGCATATTTATTTTGATTAAAATAACTTTAAAATACAAAGATAGTCGTCCCGAGGTTTTCAGATTCAATTCAACGCTCTATCTATCGATGCTCTTAAAATACAATAAAAAAATTGTATCTATACTTCTTGCTATACTTTAGGTTTAGTGAGGAAGGTCATGTCATGGGGACTGCCGACAGAAGTGAAAACTTAAAACTATTAATAACAGTGGTTTTTAATTTATTAATGTAGGTATCTGTGTCCGGACCGACACAGGCATACGTGGAAGCCAGAACACGAATTCTTGCCCGGACATTCTCGGGTCGCGCATACTCGGGCCAGGCAATCCATAGTCTTGTGCCGAAAACATGTATCGCTCAACGCGCCTAAAGAAGTTATCACTTCAAAAAATATTTGTAAAACCATCTTTTCATACCTTTTGTATTTTTTGCCATACAAATATAAGGAAGACAGAAAACGATTTGATGACCAATTAGAAGTCAGGTTGATTGTTCAATAGTAAATTTTTAAATCTTTAAACCTTTGGAGACCACGTTATTTTCAAAAACTTTAGCCATGCGGTTGCACCCACGTTAATAGTTACTGCTCCGATCCTTTCGGTCGTAGCGTGATGTTATATAACCTATAAACTTCCTCAAGAATAGGGCTATCAAATTATTAGCGTGTTCAAACAAACAAACAGATTCTTCAGCTTTATTATTATAGGTAAACCGCTGAGAAAGTAGCACTCCCATGGTCTGCGCGGGTGAGAGGGGCGGGCGTGATTCTGCCATACACGATACGAAGTTTCACGCGATATATCTGTTGTCGACGCGATCCACCTCAAAATTTCAGGGTTCAAGCTATCCCGAAAGCCCGAGGTAAATCGCGTCGACAACAGACACATCGCGCGAAACCTCGCATCGTGTATAGCAGAATCACTCCCGCCCCCCACCCCTTCCTCATGGACATGGGAGTGCTACTTTCTCAGCGGTTCACCCATAGTATAGATAGATAGAATTATAGATACATAGATAGAAGATATTTTCGATGATTTGTGTGGTAGGCATGATGCAACGATAGGCTTATGCTACGGAACCTTAAAAAGCAGACTAATTTAAGTGTCTATAATAAAAAAACTTACCTCATTATATCGACACCTAATTGACACAGTACGACATAGAACATCTCTATAACATCTTGCTCGCCTTTCAATAAAGCTCTATTCAAAGTTCCTAATAACATTGGCAGCCATTGTTCCAAGGTCCCAGCTAAGATTGCAGCCGTAGATCCTCTTATTCTCAGGTCCTCAGTCTGATGGGCCAGTAAAGCTTGAAGGACCAAGGCCGTAGCTAATATGGTACTGTGGTTTGAGCCAGGGTTTGAACCTAGGCCGTTGATACATGCTAGCAATTGTTCGGTACTAAATGCACTATTGCTTGATAGAGGTGGCGTTATTTCGTGGATTCGAGCTCTGGAATGTAAAAGAAATAGTTAGTAAGGGTAGAAATAATATAGAAGAGTGTTGTTTGTCAACACGGATCAACACAGCGCCAAAATAAAAAACTCCATACAAAACATATCCTGCTGATGCTGATCTATGCTAACAAGTGAGTCTATATCTATCATCACGCCTTATATGCCAAGAAATCGGTGAAGTTAGCATAAGTAATTAGCACATTATACCACAACTTTTATTTTTCCAATACATTATTACATAGGTAATTAAAAGTAGTATAGCTACCTTCACAGACATGTTTCGCGCTGGCCTGCTTTCTTTCTGTCTGTCTATCTGTGCCCTTTCACGGTTTTCACCATTAGATAGGTTGATTCATCGGAAAGGATTATGAGTATTAAACATGGACCTATCATGTTTAAGGGCTGAGCATTAACATTATAACTGAATCAAGTTAGCCCCACAGCCAAATCCATCAGAAATATAACAAAAATATGTAGGTATAGGAACGAATCGTGTAGAATAAAATGATCTACAAAAAAAATCTACAACAGCATATATCTATCTTTAATAAATAAGTAGTTAGTTATAAGCGTATTTATGCAGGTATTCAAATTGTTATAAACCCATACCCAGTAAGTAAATCGCAAAGAAAGTGCAGGCAGCAATCCACAGCGGCGTTATGGCCACTTCCCGCGTAATGGACTAATGCACGAACTACCCCTGAAGAAGCGTGTGCGTCGTGTTGATCTGTGAAGAACGATCTACTGCGCCATAATAAACGAAGGCAGTATAATATAGCCCTGTGGATGAAAAAGCATTACATATTTAAAAAAAAATACTGACTTCATAAATTGCCGCAAGGTCAGTGAAATGCAAGCAATAACTAAATATTTCGTCGTTGAATTTGAAAACTGCTGTAGGTATACCTATTTATATTAAAAAATCGGTAGTGTAGTTTCTGAAAAAACGTGCACATACCTACTTACTACTAGGGAAACAGAGAACCTTCCTTTTTTGAAGTTGCTTAAAACATTTTTTTAATTAAAATCTTATGTTTATAATCCGACAAACCACACTTAGAGCCTTTTCTATGCAAATGTACCTCAACAGAACTGGCCACTCGTTAGGTATATAGCCTTACAAATACCATTGGCTAAACGAGGGATACTTGGTCTTCTGCTGGGTACCATGGAACCGTAACACGGTTTCGGGAGCTGTAAGGCAACCCGGAAAGAAAAAAAAGAAAAAAAAAGTTTTGTCCCGCCAAAAATTGTAGCCAAAAACAATGGCAAAAATGACCGAATAAAATGCTTCCTGAATTAAGGTTTTATACCATTGTCGACGATTATTGTCTAAATGTTTTTATACATTTCATGAGGTAGGTACACACATAGATGACTTATTATGACAATGACGTCATGATCGTCAATATTAAGATATAGAAGATTTTAACTAGGTACTTATACCTAATAATACCGATAATAGGACGTACTAGTGTTTTTTAGGGTTCCGTACAATGAAAAAACGGAAACCCTTATGGATCACTCTTTTGTCTGTCACAGCTTAATTATTTACTCTTTCCTTAGTCGTAGCTCCAAATCTACTAGACAAAAAGTCGTTAAAAAAGTTATAGGTCTTGGTACATATTATAGAGTTTGATGACCCAATCACGGACGTATTATAGCGTAATTTCGATTTTGGGGATAATTTTGGGGAAAAAATGTTTTTCAAGTGCATTATGTGACATGTCAAATGAAAGGGCTCGTCATAAGGAATACAAATTTTTTTTTTATAATTTTAAAATGCATACTTTAACTTATATTAAAGCAAATATACCAAAATTGACCGTTTATTATCTCCGCAACTACTGAGTTCAAAATTTTGAAAAAAAATAAGAAATTTAGAAAAAAATAGGAAAATTTCTTATAGTTTACCTACATCGTAGGTAGGTACTCGCAACTTGGGCAATTTTTTATAACATTTGATAACAGTGTAACCCTCGTGTAACCTACCTAATATAAAAAAAGTTACAGTTCCTTTCGCAAAGATAATAAGTTTGAAGTTTCTTTATTAAATAATATTTTACTTACTTGAACAGAGACCAGTCTAAATTAGACATAGCTTCACATAAAAATACTGTAATGTCGTTTTTTAATAAATATTCCATCATTTTCGCTCTCTCGTTTGATTTTTCATCGTATCGTTTTATTACTTCACAGATGTATGCGCATGCTTTATTTTGAGCTGCTATGTCTCTAGATGTAAGGAATCTTTTTATATTCGATAGAGCATTGTGTCCACCGCTTGGATTATAGCTTTTATTAAATGTAGTATTTATTAAGTTTTGCATTGTTAATTTAATAGTATTATTAAAGGACGAAATAAAAATATTTAAATTTAACGCGCGTAAATGCATGTTATGTTGGCCGGTTGGCCGTTAGTTAGGAACTTTTAATAGTTTTAATTTTAAAATTAGGTTCTTTATGGTGTATCTATGCTGCATTTAAAAATAATGTAAATCAGGTAAAATTAGTCAAATATAGTAAAAGAGTAGAATAAGAATATAATAGTAATTAAAATTAGGAATTTGCAATTGGAATTCAGAGTTAGATAATATTTTAAAACTTTTAAAGGGCCATTTCTTTTTAGTTTTTACCAAACTACATATTTATTTAGGTATTTCTTAAGTACTTAACTTATTTTTTTCCTGTTTTCCTCATTAAAGTGATTTAAACGTAATTTTTAAAATTCAAATTTTTCGGGAGTATATAACAAAGGAGACGTGTAGCGTGTAAATCACCAAACAATTTTTTCTGCCAGTTTTGGCGGGGGGGAGGTAAACGCCTAGTACTAGCCCATGTACCTACCACTGTATTTTTCTGTCGTTTTATTGTCTCAACGGATTTTACGTTATATGATGATTATGTTAAAATACAAACATAATAATTATAATTAATGATTGGAAACACTATGTTCCCGCAAGTTTGACGTCCTAGATCGCCTTTCCCATTTAAAACATCACAATTAACAATTTTCCTAGAGCTCTGTCTCGCCACACAAACCGATACCAACGAAATCTAAGGTATAACTCACAGAGCAAGTAAAAGAGTATAACTTATTACTGCGCACCTGGTCAGTATAACTGGTCAAAGGGCAAAAAATTGGCGAAAGGGGGAGCCCGTTAAGGCCCCTCCATAGGCTTAGTACTCTATGGGAGCTACCCATTTAAATTCCTTGCTACTGACTGTACTGTCAGTCAAGCAAGTCACTCAAGTGTCGCCTGTCAAGCCGAGTTAGCATACATTTTGACAGCGACACTTTCGTTTCGGTCGAATGGCCTTGAACAGGCCAAAACGTTCATGTCCAACAAGGACCGGCCAGAGATAGCCCGGACCGGGCATGCCCTGCACAAGAATGCCGAGCAATTTGTTTGGCCGGACAAAGACAAGTACACAGAATTTTCCCGCACATTGTTGGGCCGGACCTCTCGGCGCCGGGCTATCTCTGGCCGGTCCTTGTTGGACATGAACGTTTTGGCCTGTTCAAGGCCATTCGACCGAAACGAAAGTGTCGCTGTCAAAATCTGTGCTAACTCCCCTGGGCCGGGCATTCTCGGCCTGCCGAGTTAGCATACATTTTGACAGCGACACTTTCGTTTCGGTCGAATGGCCTTGAACAGGCCAAAACGTTCATGTCCAACAAGGACCGGCCAGAGATAGCCCGGACCGGGCATGCCCTGCACAAGAATGCCGAGCAATTTGCTTGGCCGGACAAAGACAAGTACACAGAATTTTCCCGCACATTGTTGGGCCGGACCTCTCGGCGCCGGGCTATCTCTGGCCGGTCCTTGTTGGACATGAACGTTTTGGCCTGTTCAAGGCCATTCGACCGAAACGAAAGTGTCGCTGTCAAAATCTGTGCTAACTCCCCTTGGCATTCTTGGGCCGGGCTTTGTTGGCACCCGTCGCTACTGTCGCTAGTGTCAGTCAATTGACTCAGTCAAGTGTCATTTTCATCTGTTTTTAGTGCAGCAGTGCGATATCAAGTCAACATATTTTTATTAATATTCTTATTTTGGTGTTTATTTTTGGTATAATAAATTGTTAACGTTAAAAATAATCTATATTTCCTTAAAATGGTAAATATCTACTTGTGACACTTAGTGCATCTTGTTACTTGGGATCACATCGCAGTTTCTTGAGGCTATTTATTTTACTTAATTTTAACTTTTCTTGCATGTCCAGTCTGTAATGGAGTTCCTGAAAGATCTGCCGTCATTTGACGAACACAATTTCACCTTATTCAACACAGACCACGGCATCAGATCATGTTCTAAACGACCCTCCATATACTTGCCCACCAAGGACATACCGTCAGAACAAAGTATGTATCTTTCTTTCTAAACCATTTTACAAACAATCTATGTTCTAAACTAAGTAATTTAATCTGTGAATTTCATGTCTCAAAATGTGATTCTATAACTCATTGCATGCTTTCATAAAATAAACCAACAACTTCAACCTAGAATAGTCAGATTCGTTAATTGGAAGTTGAAATATACATTTACAGGCCTATGTAAATCTTTCACACTTCTGTAAGATACTTTGAACCTATGCCATATTATGGTCATACATTTAAATTATTATTTTGTTAGTAAATTGTACTAAACACTCAAATAGGATTTATTTCATTGACACATGCAAATTTTTATTTTGTACTTAATTTATTTTTATGCATTTCAGTAATTGTAACAGAAAAAACAAATATACTTTTAAGATACCTTCACCAGCAATGGGAAAAAAAGGTAATTATAATATTTTCTTAATTATTTACTTATTATTCTACGTCTTCAGAACTACCAGTCATACTCCCCCGCATAGTATTAAAATCTTGGAGGGCAGCCAATGTACAAGTAATCCCAAAACAAATATTTTGTTAAGACAGTAAAGCTTAAAAATTGCCCTAAATCTGTAATAGGCAGTCTATCTATTATGGCATAATAATAATGTGTTCACAGTTCAAATCCCAGATTGAGCATATTTTTTGTTCAATATAAGATTCAATATTATTGTTGCCATTAATATTAAATATAGGCCACTTTGGCAATATTTTGGCTCTAAACTTAGTAGCCTAAAATTATAATTATATGGATGTAAAAGTCCTACAAAGTTCATAACCTGCATTTTTCTGATCTGGCATTTCAACTAATTGAAATTTATTTGTTTTATATTACAGAATAACACCTCTCCTAAGAAAAGGGAGACAACCAATTCTGAAGCTAATGCTGAAGATGAGTCCAGACCTCGAAAGAGACCGCGGCTAAGTAGCGCCCTCAACTGAGGACAGTAGACTTTTGAGGATTATATTTTATTACAAATTCAATGTAATAATGCCCAATATATTTTACTTTTTAAATTAAAAAGTTAATTTAATATCCTTATTAATTTTATTGTGGAGAATTTCTTGGTTTAATGAAGTTTTCACTAGTTCACATCAATTTAGTAGCTTAGATTAAATTAAAATATTATTTGACTGTCCTTGATCAAAATTTGATCTAGTTACAAAATTTAAATCAATTGTATTTGATGGCATTTACTACGAGATTATGATTATACTTGCTTCTCAGTCAGTGCTAGTGCCATCTGTGTTAATTTTTTTTTCAATAGCTCTTGTAAAATAAATATTTAAAAATTTCAGACCCATTCCAGCAAAAAAAATTAGACAATTTGAATAAAATTAGCGAGAAGGGAAACTTGTCTTCTAGCTGGGTCTAAAATTAAAAACTTTGACTTACAGCTTCAAACTAGCAGCTAATAATTTTTAGAATTGGTTATACTTGACATAATTA
This sequence comes from Nemapogon koenigi, assembly GCA_963924495.1. NCBI lineage: Eukaryota > Metazoa > Arthropoda > Insecta > Lepidoptera > Tineidae > Nemapogon > Nemapogon koenigi. Next base: position 9,328,181 of record OZ004646.1, read on the forward strand.
ATCTATTTTTGGGATGGACCTGTATGACAAGGATGTTATTATCAAACATATTAATTTTATAAAACAGACTACAGGGAGTGAAAAAATACTGTTTTTAATTGGGGGGGCCTTTGTTTTTAGGCAAAAATATAGGTTTATTTTTATGGTGGGAATTGAACCCACCTTGCAAATAATCACTTTAAATTGCTGTAAGAAAATATAAGGTTTGTTGAATGTTTAAATGCCTGCAAACTTCATCATTGTGCCTTATTATTTTACACCTTGATTGAGACTGTTTTCATTACCACATTGCAATGAGCCTTGGTGATAACCACTTTAATCTTTTCCAATTTATTATCAATTTAAATACTATTTAGGTAATAGAAACTTCATTACATTACAATGATTTACTTAATTTTAAGACAAAATATTTTGTATTTCAATATTGTTAAATGTTTCACTATAAATAGCTTTTTTGCAATCTTTACTTATTTGTATTCTCACTGTATGTAATTCATTAAATAAGTAATTACTTTTAAAATAGTTTTAGTTTATTTTTCAAGATACAATTAGGTCATAAATACAGAATTACCATCACTTTATATTACGTTTTTAATTTATATGACCCCTGTGCAAAAAACTGTTTCTAATTAGATACATACTAATCCATATAAAGGTTTGGATGTAGGGGAGGAGGTGTGTCAAGTGTTATCTTACTACTTCTATCTAGATGTGATGCAAATATTTCATTTAAAATGTTTATAAATGGCATAATACCCTACTTTATACAGTTCGCTATATTATATTTGTGGTAGGTATAATAGCTAATACATGTCATATAGTTCATAAATCGTAAAGTGTTTGTGTCCTTATTTTATAAGTTCGCTAATAAAGACAGATGACTATGATAATTTGCTTTTAATTATAGATTACACACAATGAACCTGTTTTGAATCCAACAGCAGCCATTACTACTGGGGTTTGTTATAATTAAAATGTACATAATCAGACAAACTGAGTTTTCCTTCTAAATATAGCAGAGCTGACCACCTGTTAGGTAAATCCACACAAATGCCATTGGCTAAAGCATCCTTTACCTTATATGATGTTGTTTTCTGGCAGCATATGATAAATTGAATAGTATAGCAATCCAGCATTCCACCTAAATCATGAGAAATACTATACTTTCCTTGCCATAAGCCATGAGGTTGCATATTCATGAAAAGGCAATAATGAAAATCATAGCGACTGAAAAATAACTTTATTCTAATATACTTATCATAATCATATTTTACAGAAATGTTCTAATAAACAATACTGCAAATACAATCATATCAGACAGACAATGCTAGTAATTGGAATAGTTTTCTTAATTATTATATGTGATATTCTTACCTAATCATCAAACTGTCACTTTAAAACAAGATTTTAATAAAATTAAGCTTAAATCCTGTCCAACAGTCGTCAATATAATTAATAATTATGTACTTGCATTTTTTTATAAATCTTTTCATAGTAAGTATATAAAATGCAACAAGAAATAGAGGAATACAAATTTGAACTTCAAGGAGTTTTAAAATTAAGAACTTTAACTTAATTTATAAGGTTTATAGATATTTATAAGTCTTAAAATTCTGAAAGTATGTGCATACTCTTCACAGTTCAATCAGTTGACATACAATTGTGTACACAAACTTAAAAGAATGGCAATTTAATTCTGTTGTTAAATTGCCTTATTTGATATTCATAATTTGGAGTGCCAAAAGTGTCATTAATCACTGAAAATAATGAATATGTAAATAAAACTTTCACTTTCAAACATATACACAACAAGAGCCGTACAAGTGATTTAACTAAACTTAAAAAGACTCCTCAGATAGTTAATTACATTTGAAAATAGGTTTAAGACAGCAGAACAATAGAGAATAAAATCAAAATTAGGTAACTTAATCTTTAGCTGGCACTTCAATGACTCGTGGCTTATCAATAATGCGGGCAGTGCGGTTGCCTTTCTCAACAATACCAATGATCCAAGCCTGGTAGCCCTCCTGTTTCTCAATATCCTTGCAGTAAGCAGCGGCTTGTTCTCTAGGAAGACAGATCAAGAGTCCCCCTGAGGTTTCCGGAGCGTGTCCTTGCAGCAGCTGGAACATATTTCCGCAGGCTTTTGCCACTGCTGCCATTTTAGCTATAACAGGAAGGTTATGGATCACAAACGATACTTCATTCTTTTGGTGCGAGGCAAGGTTTTGAGCATGCCCCAGCAGTCCAAAGCCGGTCACGTCGGTAGAGCCGTGAGCGTTGTACTTGTGCATGAGTCGAGCGGCGATCCTGTTGAGTCGACTCATAGAGTCCATGGCGCGGTGGTAAGCCTTGCGAACATCTTCCTCAGAGACTACCAGCTTGATGCGGTTCCAGCGCTCCGGCTGGTCTAGCCATTGATGTGCGTTGACGGCTACCTGCGTGCCAAGCGGCTTGGTCAGCACTAGAACGTCCCCCATAACAGCGTTGTCGGGTACAATGTACTCGTTAGGTTGGCAGATGGTCGTGGCCACCCCGCCGATGGTGCACCACGGGTTGATGACGGTCTGTCCGCCGGTAACGGATGCTCCGGCCTCCAGCGCAGAGTCCTTGAAGCCGCGCATGATCAGCGGGATCACCACATCTCGCTCCTTCTCAGTCATCTTGGTGGACACGCCGAGCAGCATCAACATGTTATCGCACTCCGTGACGCCCATAGCATACAAGTCACTCAGTACGTTCGCACACGCTATCTTCCCCATCATGTAGGGGTCATCAACAAGCGGATAGAAGAAGTCGGTGGTCTGCACTAAACACAACCCGCCGTGGCGCAAAGGAGTGACGGAGCAGTCGAGGCCGATGCCGATGCGCGGGATCGCCACATGCATGAACTGATCGTGCTCCTGCTGGGAGTAGTCCTGCTGTAACGCTTCCACCAGTTTTCCGAGCACATCCTGGGGTACTTTGCAGCTACGGCCCTTCAGATCGGCGAAGCGGGTCAGCCGGAAGCTGGCTTCCAAGTCGTGCGCGACGGGGTCGAACGGTCGCCGAAGCGCTAAGGCGTTGGGGTTGCCGGACATCTCTAGCTCTAGTTGCGCCGCAGCCAGTGAATCCTGTGCCACGTTAGACTGATATGACATTATTTTACTCAGCAGCAACCCGGTAGCTTTCCAGCAGCTACTTTCCGGATAATCTTGAAATTGGTGCACGCCGCTGAAATGACGCTTGCAAAATGGCGTCTCAGTTACGCCGGTTTACAGTGAGGCGTCTTCTCTCGCTCATTGGTTTATTTAATAAATAAACACAATTCTGCGACCTGTCATTGGTTCGTTTTCGATTAATTTCAAAAGTGGAAATAGAAAACAATCCAGCCGTTCTCTTGTTATGAGCCGTTTCGTTTCTCTCATACTTCTTATTGTCATTTGTGAAACATTACAAAATATTGTCAATGTCAATAAAATGTACCGATTTAGACAGACTAACACAATGTTATCCAAAATTACAGCCCGAATCGTTATTTTTCATTGTAAATTCCGCCTCGTGAGGATGTTCGCGCAGGCTGTTGGTTTTACCCCTTTGTTTTACCCATAGGATTTATTTATCGCGCGGCGATCTACTAATGTTGTTATAAGGACGAGACCAAAAACACAGAGCCTGGTTTGATACAGATGCTTAATTACATTTTTTTTTATAAATTATTACATAATTAAACAGATAAACATTTAAATCATACTTACATGTGAAACTGTGGGTGAATAGAATAGGATAAGTCAGGTACTAAACACTAAAATTATACTTTAAAACAGGATATTTTACAAAAATATGTGAAATAAGTTTCATACTCGACTGGCGCTAGGCTGTTACAGGCTGTTAGCGTATTCGTAAACGGTCTTGTCTATCTGTCTCGAAGGTCTCGCTTTAACATACGCGCATCAATGTACATCTTGTATCTTGTGCTTTCTCTTTTGCATTGCCAATCTAGTAGATCGCCAGAGGGAATATCCTAAATGAATTGTTTTTACCCAAAGAGATTCAAGTAAATTTTATTATACTAATAAATATTTTTTGGTTTTATTTAATTTGATCTACGCCAAGATAGCAGAACCAACCTCGGTGGGTTGAACCACCAAAGTTAGTAGGTACATTCGTAAACAGAGGATTCGAAGTACCTATTCGAACGAGTGCAGTCTGTGGAGACCTGGCTGGTACACTTTCCTACGTTTACTTTATAATATTATATTTGATATTTTGCACGTCATCTTGGTTTTTGACGTTACGGAATGTAAATATAATTCAACGAATATATATGAGTATTTCAAGATTATTTCAGCGTTTAACTATTACATTCCTGCAACTCCACATTGGTGACCACCGAATTGAACTACTATTATGTAACTATAATATACATGGCGCACAAGGATAGCAGTTTGGGCAGCGGCAACCCGGCGGCTGTGTCCGGTTCCACTGCCGCAAACGGTACGTCTGCAAAACTGTGCAAAGTCGGAGTAAGGATTCCACCGTTTTGGCCTGAGGATCCTGAAATCTGGTTCGCTCAGGTCGAGGGCCAATTCTCCAACTCCGGGATCACAAGTGATACAACCAAATTTAATTATGTTATCGGGCATCTGGACCGTCAATTTTCGAAAGAGGTTCGAGACATTATAATCAATCCACCACAAAATGACAGGTATGAAAAATTAAAGTCAGAATTGATTAAACGACTCAGCGCTACTCACGATCAAAAAATTCAACAAATATTAACACAGGAAGAATTAGGAGATCGGAAGCCTTCCCAATTTTTAAGGCATCTACAATGTTTAGCTGGAGCGACAGTACCGGAGGATTTTTTGAAAACTATTTGGATGAGCCGTCTTCCCGCAAATATCCAGTGTGTTCTCGCCAGTCAGCCATCAGTATCATTATCTATATTAGCATATTTAGCGGATCGAATCCAGGATATAGCTCCTTACACTAAGCAAGTGGCGACGACCAGTCAGGATAATCCTGGAAACTGCTGTGAAGAAGTTAAGCATGAAATTGCAGCACTTAAGAAAAGTTTTCAGAAGCTCTCAACTTGGGACAATAGACGCCGCTCCCGTTCTAGTTCCCGATCTCGCTCTCCATCGACGCCTGTTCGAAACAATTCTCCAAGCGACCTTTGCTGGTATCACTACCAGTTTGGTTCTAGAGCAAGAAGATGTGTCTCGCCCTGCAAATTTGACGCGGAAAACTCAAACGACGGTCGTTAGTAGCGGCCAACGACTGTCGTCAACCCTCGTCTGGCCGCCTATTTGTAACCGACAGAAAGACAAAAATGATGTTTTTAATTGACACTGGGTCTGATATTTGCGTGTTTCCTCGGACAGCTATCAAGAACAAACAAACAAAATCAAGCTACCAACTTTTCGCAGCCAACGGCACTACAATATCAACTTATGGTTTTATACATCTTACATTAAACTTCGGTCTTCGACGTGAGTATGGGTGGAGGTTCGTTATCGCTGACGTCACTAAACCTATTATTGGCGTCGACTTTCTGGCGTATTACAACATCTTAGTAGACTGCAGGAATCACAGGATTTGTGATCAACTTACATATTTAGTTGCACCTGCATCTGGTGTTAACCCTACCGAAACAGTCACTTCCATTAAAACCAATTATCCGGAACTTAACCCCGATTTTGAAATTCTCCTAGAAGAGTTCCCAAACATAACGCGTCCAGCTGGCAGGCCACGTGACTGTCCCCACAATACTGTGCACTACATCAAAACTACATCTGGCCCGCCAGTTACTGCCCAACCACGTCGTCTACATCCAGACAAACTTATTATTGCTAAACGTGAGTTTGACGAGATGGTTAGGATGGGTACCGCTCGACCTTCTAACAGCCCCTGGTCCTCAGCCTTGCACCTTGTTCCTAAAAAGGACAATAACTGGAGACCTTGCGGGGACTACCGAATGCTTAATTCTCGCACTGTACCAGATAGGTACCCCATTAAACACATACACGATTTCAATTTTAGCCTTTCAGGTTGCACTATATTTTCTAAAATCGACCTTGTCAAGGCATACAATCAAATCCCCGTTTTTCCACCCGACATTCCCAAAACGGCAATTACGACTCCTTTTGGGCTTTTTGAGTTCCCAATGATGACTTTCGGCCTAAGAAATGCTGGACAGACTTTTCAGCGATTCATTGACGAAGTTACCAAAGGTCTTGACTTTACATATAGTTACTTAGATGACATTTTGGTATTTTCGCATGATTTCGTAGAGCATCAACTTCACTTACGTGAGCTTTTCTCTAGACTTGATAAATACGGTCTTCTCATCAACACCTCTTTTGGTGTTTCAACTCTTACTTTTCTCGGCTATACAGTTTCCGCTGAAGGTGTTAAACCGCTACCAGATCAAACTGTCGCTATTCAAACATTTCCAGAGCCCAAAACTGTGAAAGAGCTAAGACGTTTCCTTGGTATGTATAATTTTTATCATCGCTTCATACCTCGTTCAGCTGAGTTACAAGCACCCCTAAACGATCTACTTAAGGGCTCTGTGAAAAACAATCAGACTATTAAATTTGATGACATATGCAAACGGGCTTTCGAAGACTGCAAAAGAGGTCTCTGCAATGCTGCAACTCTGGCCCATCCTGACAGCAGCGCTAAGCTTGCTCTTGTCACTGACGCGTCTAGTACTGCCATAGGTGGAGTTTTACAGCAGTTTAAAAATGGATTTTGGCAGCCTTTAGCATTCTTTTCACGTAAGCTTTCTCCATCGCAGATTAAGTATAGCCCTTACGATCGTGAATTGCTTGCTATATACAAATCAATTCAATACTTCCGGCATATGTTAGAGGCTCAGGTTTTTACAGTTTTTACAGACCATAAACCTATCTCATTTGTGTTTCAAGCAAATAGAGACAAATTTTCACCCAGACAATTCCGTTACCTCGACTATATTTCCCAGTTTACATCAGACATTCAACATATTTCGGGAAAGGATAATGTAGTCGCAGATACCCTTTCCAGGATTGAAGAGTTGACCTCCAAGGCTATTGACTATGATGTGCTTGCTCATGCTCAATCTAACGATCCTGAATTAAACCTTTTATTATCAGGGGGTTCATCACTCAAACTTGTTAAACTTCCTATTTCAGGATCTTCCTCATTCATTTATTGTGATGTGAGTTCTTCTACTCCTCGACCTTTTATCGTCAAAGCATTACGCCGTCAAGTATTTGATGCCATTCATTCTCTCTCTCATCCAGGAATAAATGTCACAGTTAATCTTTTGGTACAAAGATTTGTCTGGCCTGGCATACGGAAAGATTGCCGAGAGTGGTGCCGTAGCTGTTTAGCTTGTCAACGTGCTAAAGTAACACGGCACGTGTCTTCTCCTTTGGGCGTTTTTCAATTACCTCCTGCCCGTTTTCTCCATGTTCACACCGATCTTATAGGTCCTCTTCCCATTTCAAACGGTTTTCGTTATGCCCTCACGGTTATCGATAGATTGACTCGTTGGCCTGAGGTTATACCACTCACCGATATCACGGCGGCTTCCACTACCAATGCATTTTTGACAGGTTGGATTTCCCGTTTTGGTTGCCCGGTCAGCATCACTACTGACCGTGGTAAACAATTTGACAGCTCTACGTTCAAAAATTTAACTCAGCTAATTGGCTCGCAACATAAGATGACAACAGCATATCATCCAGCTTCCAATGGTTTAGTTGAGCGCTTGCACAGACAATTGAAAGCTGCTATAATGTGCAACGCAGACTCCAGTTGGACAGAATCTCTCCCTTTGGTTCTCCTCGGTATAAGAAGCGCCTGGAAATCAGACTTACAGTCATCTGTAGCCGAACTTGTTTATGGCGAACCATTGCGCCTTCCTGGCGAATTTTTTCATTCGAATTCTAACACTATATTAGACATGCAAGACTACGTATCAAGGTTACGCTCCTTCGCTAATAAACTAAAGCCTATCCCTACTATACATCATACTTCTAAAACAGTTTTTGTTTTCAAGGAACTGGCAACTTCAGACTTCGTGTTTCTTCGTCAAGACGGAGTCCGTCCAGCCCTGCATCCACCATATTCTGGACCTCATAAAGTCCTAAAGCGAGGTCAAAAATATTTTCGTATTCTCCTTAATAACAAGGATACCAACGTTGCGGTAGATAGGTTGAAACCAGCTTTCATGATGTTGGAAAAAGATCTTGAAACCAATGTTCCTCAGTCTCCTACTCTACCCGCAGCCGCTATGCAACCCGAACCTCCACGCATTACTCGCTCTGGACGCCACGTCCGGTTTCCACCTCACTTACGCCCGTAGTCACGGTCTCGGTGGGGGAGTGATGTGGAGACCTGGCTGGTACACTTTCCTACGTTTACTTTATAATATTATATTTGATATTTTGCACGTCATCTTGGTTTTTGACGTTACGGAATGTAAATATAATTCAACGAATATATACGAGTATTTCAAGATTATTTCAGCGTTTAACTATTACATTCCTGCAACTCCACAAGTCTACTATTGCCACTAAACCACACAGAAGGAATTAATTTTAATTTAGTTTACATGGATGTATCATTGCTATAATCCTTTGCCTTTCCCTGATTTGAAAAAATAGGACTTTATGTAATTGAAAACAAATCACTCTTATTGGCTGTAAAAGTAATATTGTAGTAAATGGACAAATCACACAACTTGAAAGTTGAAACAAAGCCAGTCGAAAGAAGGAAACATACTTACTACTTACTATTGTTACTACATATAATTTATTATAAGTTACTCTATGACTACTTACTTGTAATTTTTGAATAATTTTATGGCGGTTGATTTATGTTTTTTGTAATACTTTGTTTATATAGAAGAATTAATTAGGTAAATAGGGGTTTGTAGATTCATATGTGGATAAATAAATCAAATTAAGATGTCAAGTGTTTGGAAGAAAGTTGAAAACGAAGCCGGCTATCCTTGTTATGTAGAGTAAGTTTGTCTTTCACTGTTCTACTTTTATTTAAATCAGTAAATACTTTAATATTAACATTTTTACCTTATTGCTTATTTAATTTTCAGTACCAGATCAATGAAACAACAATACGACCATCCACAATTTCAAAATGTTGCTGATAATTTAACAAAATATAATGATATAAAATACAGTGCCTATCGCACAGCCTTCAAAGTTTACTCTTTACAAGATCGTCTGAAAGGTAAATTAGACTTTAATTTCTAATATCTAATCAGTATTGTCACATAGACAAAGTGATCTTTGCATACTTTTTCCGATACTTAAATACAACCTGTTAACTCTATGAGAAAAGAGTATACAGAGTTTTAACTGGGGACTATGGCAGCATATTTTTCTAAAAGAGAAGAAATTAATGAATTGGGTTTTTTAATTGAAAACTTATGTAAATATATACCTCAAAAGAACTGGTCACTCATTAAGTATAAACTTAAATTACAGAATTACGTAGACCATTTCTTGATATTGTACATAGCATCCTTAAATTTTATATGTAAGGAATATTATATATAAAAAAACTGCACTAATTAGTATGCATTTATTTCAGTACCACCATTAAGCATATGTTCAGGAGTGTTAGCACGACATAAACTGAGTCTTTCCGAAAGCAGTTTGTCACTGGACGCAGCAGAATTGGAAGCAGTTTTGGCAGATATTTATTTTGCTTCAGAAAAAGAAGGTTTATTTGTAGGAGATGTTGACTTGGCAGTAGATTTATTGCTCAATCTCTTGCTCAATGTTTATGACAGGTGTGTTCAATTTTAATTTGCAGCTAAAAATGATGGTAGCCCTCTATTTTATAATTAACATTAATCTGTGCCCAATTTACTCCAAAACTATTGAATGGATGTTTTTTGCGGGTTTCATGATAAGATAAATTGATTCGCAAAGTATGTTTACTTTAGTAGCTGAGTATTAACAGTGTTAGAGAATGAAGTTAGGGGAAAAGTTTGCGCCAATGCACTTTCATGGCATATGCTGTACAATCCATCGGAGTTAATGTAGAAAAGAATTGTGTAGACTGTAGAATAATTTCACTCTAATGGCAAAAAATAAACAAACCTTTAAAATTAGACTGATTTATTTATTTTGTAAAAGATGCCATCTATTGGAGATCAGTTGAACTATGACAACAACACCACTAATGATTCGCACAGGTCATCTAGTATATCTTTAATTAATAAATAAGTAGAAATAAGGGAATTTATAGATTTTAAAAATTTAATTATTGTGAAGGTATTCAATTTGTTGTCAAATTAATGTGAAAAATGTAATTTGCAATAAATAAAAGTAATGATGATGGTGTGACTTTGCATATTTTATGCATGTTTGCTTTATGTAAATCAAAATTTTCTAATCTATACTAATATTATAAATAATTGTTTATTTGTCAAAACAGAGCAATAAACGCGTTTTCGTCATGGCGTGATGTGGAATCCGGTTTAATCCCGTCCGCGCTGTGATAGTTGTAATTAGTCAGTGATTAATAAGACATATCACAGTGGGCGGGATAATCTTAGCTACCTATTTATCGGCTTACTATTGCACAAGATTAAACACTGGAGACTGGCAGAATTGCGACGAAAGTCAGCACTGTTGCCATATATCAAAAGAAGAAGAAGTCATAGGTTACTTTTTATGCAAGGAAAATTTAATTTTTCATAATTGTAAAAACACTAAATAACACATGAATTTTTCAAACATTTCAGTGACCGAAAGGCCCCGATTCGAGTATTAGCTGCCAAAACATTACTAATACTACTTAGCGAGGAAACAACTATGGACAAATGGACAGCACTAGCTAGTTGTGCAGCCGACCATAACGGTTGTATATCACCGCGGAGGTTAACTACCCTGTTGTCTTATGTGATGGCGTTGCCCGGGTATTTGGGAGAGAAAGACTGCGAACAGTATATTCAAGATGATATTGATAATTGTTTTGCTAAAGTAAGAGCTTTCTATTATCCTTAGGTATTTATCTTCTGTATTAATTTTATAAACGCGAAACAGTGTTTGTTTGTACTTCGAAACAGAACAAAGGATCGACGTGATTTTTTTTAAATCAAAGGGATGAAATGTAGCCTATGTCACTCTTAGGCCCTCCAGCTTCCCAGGCCTTGCATTGCTCTGCTGTGGCGTGAAAGGACAAAGAGACACTTTCGCTTTTATAATATTAAGAGTTTAAAAAAAAAAGAAGAGTGCGTCAGGGGACACCCGGTAGATGTGAAACATCAAAATTAGTATATATTTTGTTAGACGAATAAATACACGACCAGACACACGCAGCGTAGGCCAAAACCGAGCGTCTCCGAAGTGTGAGACGCTTTGACAACGCGTTATGCCCTCTACGTGCGCACAGCGGTGGGCGCAGACGGCGTATGCTAAAACCAAGCGTCTACTGAATTTTGAGACGTCTTGGTTTTACCCTAGTATAACGCGCGTATCGATGTTTCACATCAAAAATGTTTACCCTAGGTGCACGGCGTTGCCGCGAACTCTTTGTAGCGGACACAAAATGAGACTCGGAAAAGGGGACGGGGACGAGACGCAAATGTAGAGCGCTCTTAAATATCTGCTTATAATGACATAATTTCCCATGTGCGTCGGTCGCCAAGTGGTTAAGATGTCTGGTATTAACTAGCTAGACGGACCACGGTTCAATCCCGGCCATGTACCAATGGGTGGGTTTTTTATTATTAAAATTTAGTGCATAATCCCAGAATCCACACGAGGCTTTTCCATCTAAATATACCTCAACTGAACTGGCCACTCGTTAGGTATAGCCTCATAAATACCATTGGTTAAAAAGGAAGACTGCTGGGTATCCTGGGACCGATACACGGTTGAAACGGTTTGAAGATTTTTCCGTATTCATTCCAGAACGCAGGTATGCTCGGTATTACAACCAGATCTATAGCAGAATGGGCAACCACTAGTTGTTCCAGCGCTAGATGGATACCAGTCCTGCAGAGAATCTATGAGACTAGATCACAGCCCTCCGTTCATAGGGATTGTGCGGCGTGCGGGCAAAATATTACTCAGGTAATGCTTTTAATTTTAAGTCGTACTAGCTTTCCGCTCCCGGCTTTGTCCTTGGATATCTTCGAACAAAATAAAACTAGCTTACAGCTCTGGTTTGGCCCGTGGTTATTTTTTAAATGTGACTAAGGATATCTGGGTTAAAAACTAGCCAAGGGGTGTCACTCTTCGACCCTCCAAAAAATCACATCGATTTGTTGCTCTGTTTTGGCGTAAAAGAAGGACGAATTAACACACTTTCACATTTATAATATTAGTTATAAAGGATAAGTTCTATCCTATTTTTTTTATTATGGCGGTCACTCAGGGTTTTGATGATTTCTCCAATGTCAAGTTTTATATCCGTTATAGTATAAATATGCCATAAATCGGTAACTAATATGTTCCCGCCGACTGCGATATGTCTTATTAATCACAACTATCACAGCGCCGGATTCTTCATCATGTCACGACGGAATGTGTGCGTCGGTCGCCATGACATGACGTACGATCTCGAAAGCTACTATAATATAAACTCTATTAAGATTTAAAATCTATTTCAGCTACTAAAGTTCGGATGTGCCAAATGTAACGACACAAATTTCTGTGAGAATTGTTACTTGTATGACAACAACATGACTGGTATTAGCAGACACAAGAAGACACATTTGGTTCAAGAAATTATTGAAGGAGAGGTAGGATTTGTTGTTTTTGTATGAGCAACTATAGACAACTTTTAAGGGCACAACAGCAAAAGACACCATTTCTGATTGTCCACCCTAATAAAAGTTTATTGTAGTTTTACTCAGACCCAGTATGCACACAGGTGTCGGGAATATACACAATTCTTTCCTATAGGTATAATTGTGAAAAATCCCTAACGGAATAAGCAGCACATTCCATGAGTGCGTGCTGGCGGCAATCTTTTCCCCGACTGGATTCATAGGTGATTTTTTTATACTGTGTAGTAATATGCAATTGTATATAATTTTCAGATGCCCAGAACGCAATCTGGCTTCATAAAGAGTGTACGAAATTTATTTTTCTGCACTAAAACTAAAAAGAAGAGAGGCTCAAAGAAAATTAAAAAGATTGACGCTAGCGAGAAAAGGACAGATGCCGACTCGTCGTCAAGGAGGAAAAGAGAAGACAAACCGGCGATTTTTACGTCCACAGTGGGTAAAGCTTCTGGACACAACGCCAATAACCCGGCTGTGATATTACAAGATATCATTGATCAGTTGGAAACTAAAAATAAGTTAGTAATTGTTTGACTAATTTTTGCGCGGGTGGATATTTTCAAAGTCGATATTAATTAAGATTTGTTTTATAAAATTTTAGAGGCTTTTCCATCTAGAATTCTAAATATCTCAACAGAACTGGCCACTCGTTAGGTATAGCCTCACAAATACCATCGGCTAAAAGAGGAAGACTTTGTCTTCCGCTGGGTACACTGGGACCGTAACATGGTTTCGGAAGCTGTAAGGCAACCCGTAAAAAAAAGTACCTACCTACTTAGCTGATGAACTGTTTAGTTATATTATACTAGCGTAGAAAAGTATCGCACAGGTAGAAGTTGTTTGTGAAAGTAAAGTGAAAAGTTGGTTTGACACATTTAGAACTATGGGTTTTAATTGTAAATATTAATTGGTTTAATAAAATTTTTAATTTATTTGACATATTTAGAGTTGTAGTTTTTGACATTTAATTTTAATTATTATTTTGTAGTTTTTTGACATTATTACTTTAGTTACTTTTATTTTGGTTGATTGATCTATTTTATAATGTCTCCGTCTCAGATTAATCTGAGGTCTCCGTAATGTAACATCAACAGAGTGGAAATGCATTTGTGTCATTGTTTTGTTTGTTTTTCAAAATAGTAAAGATTGTATTGTGGAAAGTATTAAGTAATAAATAAATAAATAAATAAAAATTCATCTCCGGCTTTTCAACTATGTCTATGCAAAAAATACGTCGATCTATTGCTCTGTATGATGCGAAAGAAGGTCAAACAAACACTTTCGCATTTATCATATTAGTTTACAATGTTTATTAGCTGATTTATTTATTACTAGAAAAATACAATTAAATATATCTACTATGCTAAATCATATACATATATACAAATAAATCTATAAATAAATAATTTCATCAAGATCGCTGCCTCCTGGGAGAGTGCCCATAAGGCTGGCTGCGTTGCCACGTTGGATGGCGATGCTGATTCTTTGAGCCAAACATGAGCCAGCTCTTTGGTCGTGGGACACCTCTACCAATCTTTTAGTGATTTCTTTCGTGCGCTAGGTCCCCACGGGTCCCGTGTTTCATATTAGTTAGGATGTTTTGTCTCCCTCTTTTATAAATATGTTTTAACAAATTTAATTTCAGTGCACTGAAAAATCTATTTGGCCAAATAGAGAAATCTGGTCACGATGCGGACGACAGTGTTAAGGAGCGAGTTAATATTTACTGGGGACAGTTTGCGACACAAATTAATAGGCTCAAGACATTACAGGTAATTTACCGTACCTACTGTACCTACCTTTTGATACCTCCGAAATTGATTTTTATTGACGGCTGAATGGAATTTGATGAAACTTTCAGGAACGATTATAGTGGGTACTTAGACTTGAATTACACGAACACATGCCGTTTACAATATTATGTCTCAAAAATTAAAAAGTTGACTTTGTTTGTCTCTAGACACATTTTTTAAGTGGATATAAGTAGGTATTAATAAAGTTTTAATTGCGGAAAATAAGTTCATATCCATTTTAATAGTTGAACTGTATGAGTCTGTGTTTAGGATATTTTTGTATTGTTCGATTGGTATTGTTCGATTGAAACAGTCAAATTGAACCTGATATGAAACCCGTGGTCTACCTGCGTAGTTCATCTAGGTGTTCTACATTTACTTTTTTGGACCTATGTGTACCCATTGGATGTACTCGTGGAACACATATTTTCATTTTACTTTAAAGACCTTTTATTCAAAATACGATAATAATGTTTACTGACTTATCTATATTATATCTACTTGTTAGAATAACTATATAACTCGCGAAAGATCTCATGGAACATTTATAAAGAACAATTCGGCCGCGGCTTCTATCGCAGAATTTTTTGAAATTTGACATAAAAAATTATCCCGGAAGACTTCCGGGATAAACAGTAGCCTATGTTACTCTCTGGCCCTCTATCTCTTAAAATCACTTTGATCATTTGATCACAACAAACAAGCACACTTTCGCATTTACAATATTAGCTAGGATTAGGCACAATGCCTTTGTAAGTCTTGCATGGGGACATAGGTCCAACACATTGAGGCCCTTTATGTGTAAAGTGTTTATTCTAGAGTGTTGTGGCTAGCACCCATCGGGACCTATCTCTGAATGCATCAGAGATAATGCGCTCACAGACATTAGTAGGATATCTATATTCAATTTTTTTTTGCTATTGTGATAATATAATCCTATATAAATATTTCAGGACAACCTCTACATAACGTCACACTCGCGCTTACCCGATCCCCAGCAAAAAGACAGCAAAGACAAGATGCAAGCGTTCGACATATTCAGCCCCATTTTGCCTGAAGAAAAAGTGTCCAGAGTCTCTGATGACCTGAAAAATCAGCCTAGGGTACTCAGTTTGGATTCTGGCAATTTCTCAGTGGTCTCCAAACAAACTCCTGAAGAGTTGATGACCATATCGGGAGACGCTATGAGGCCGGTCGTGTTGCATGCTACGTCGGATTCTATATCTACTGTGTCTATGAATGAAATTAGTTCCTGGTATCATGGTGAGGTGTATTTTAATTTAAACATTACGCAGACGCTTGGTCATCATATGTAGAGTATTTGTAAAGGATTTACTATAAGAATGTAAAATAAATTAGCTGCTTTTTCATGTTATATTTTGCTTTAAATTTGGTATGATATGATATATCAGATTTTAATTGGATATATCATGAAATTGCCAATTCTACGATCGGCCCACGATATATACATACAAGTGTCTGTCTGTTCAAAATTAATAGAAATACCTAATTGAGGTGAAAATTCGTAGAAATATAATGATACTGGTAGTCATGTTAAAACGGAGAAACATACAGTGATATGTTTTGGTGAATTAATATTGAAATAAAATAATTTCAGACACAGACTCACTAGCAGAGAAGCGGCCAAGGCAATCCGATCACATCAAAACAACACTGCCCTCATGTGCCCAAGTAAATGTGGACGCGATGTTGACCGGCAGAAGTAACTCACTTTGCGTGACCGAGGAGCGTTATGACGCGGATTTACGTAGCGTGGCCTCTAGTAATGATAAGATGAAGGAATTGAACGCCGATCTTGATACTGTGCTTAATAGACTGCAGCAGATATTGACAGCGAATTTTGCAATGGACGGTATGTTTTAACTTCTTAGCTGCCGATTTTGGCTGTCTCCACAACTTCCTATAAGCTTACCGCTTTACATTATAAAGGTCAGCCTAAACTAGCAGATGGCATGTTTGTAGTCCAACCAACGAGGTAGTTGAGGTATTCAAAGATGCTCCCGTCCGTAGCAGTTAGGTAAATAAGGCATGAGGGTGAGATGTGGGCCCGTGCGATGGTACCGGCAACCGCAATTCATTCTTCCTGGACACCTGGTGACGCTTAATCTTCACTGAATTCAGGCAGCGTGCCCCTATAGCCGTTAACCTACCAATAAAGACCCAACGTAGTTCTACCACCAGTGGGTGAGACGGATTCTTACTCCGTTACAGGCAACCTAATGTGTGAGGGACGGAACATCCTCCTTACAAGTGGCGCCCAACGTGGGGCCGCCATACAATAAAAGTGCTTTACACCAACCAGATGGCATCAAAATTTCATGTTTTACAATAAAAATGAATTGTCAATTTCAGATTCGTGTTTCGACAACACTCAGCTGCGTGAGACCGCTAACGAAATGGAAGGACTATTAGGGACGCTCATTAGAGGTGTGGAACAGAGGGCTACGTTGACCGCAGCCAGGAATATGGTCTGAAGGTAGTCATGTATTTTTTTTTCTATTTATAAAGACAAATACGGACCGGTTAGAAAAAAAATTGTGGTCATTCTATAAATTTTCAATATAATTCAGAACCCTATTAATAAATCAACGCAAAATTGCTTCAAATGTCTTAATATTGGTATTGTAAAGAAATATAGTGCGAGTTTATTTCTTTGTTAACTTGAAAATGACTGGAAAGATTTGAAAATATCTCCCTGTCATGCAGATTAAAGAAAGTTAGGATTACGTAAAATATAGCCATAATTGTAACTAAACCGAATGGATTATTTTTTGTTATTTTGTAAAGAGAACCACTAGCATACCACCGTGGAGTTATCATACATGACGATCGCGCGCGCTAATGTGTCGTGAAGATTGGTCGCTTTAGAAATGTAAAAAATACACATTAATGACGTTTGGCGTCTCCAAAACCATCAAATCGTCACCAAACGATATCGTAATAATTATTATTTTTGGGAGCGTTCGTATAATTACAACTTGGTTAATTTTTTATCGGCCAGGCGCTACTAATTGTATGAATTTCTAATTTCAAGTTATATTTTTTCCTAGAAAGTACAGACAGTCAAAATTATCTCATAATCGAAATTATCTAAAATAGTCTTAAAACTTAGCACTAATGTTTTATTGGTTTTAAATTACTTAATGAATCAATACTCTTTTATCTACATTGACGGCAGGGTTAGATATACTCGTATGTAAAAATCTATAAAAAAATATGAATATTATCAATGTAGGTGATCTTTATGAATGCATTCTTATTTTAATCCTGAATAATATTTTTGCTATTGTATTCAGAAATTATGTTTAAATGGCCGTTCTGTGATGAGATTTGAAATATTTTTGCATTTGTGACGGGTGGAAAATGAGGTACGCTCGGTATATATGTATATTTCGAGTAATAATGTCGATACTTGTATAAGTTACATAATATTACTAGCTGTTGTGCCTTTGACTTTTCATACGCGGATATGTATTATTTATGCATCCTATAAAAAAATTGTCATTTTTATTTGTCAACCAATTTAAATGATACAAATACAAAATTTTAGCCCAAGCTTCAATTCAGCCATCGTGGACATTAGCGTGCACAAACGCATAGACAGACGTACAAACAATTTTATGTAGGTATTAAGATTAATTTGACCGCGCGTACGTCATTCCTCGACCGCTACTAAGGTATATTTGTTTTGAAGTTAGCAAAGTAACGCACATAAAACATGCATTTGTTACAAGAAAGACAAGGATAAGAATAATCTCGGATTTGTTTATTTTATCATGTTTGACTTGTGTTCATATTGTATGCTATTTTTAATAAGATATTTAAGTTATAGTGCTTTTGAAATCTCAAATTAAATTTGAATGTAGAGCATTTGTTTTTGTATGTAAGTAACTTTCTTCCGGATCATAGGGAACATGATTATGTTCTATTCTTCGTAAAAATCATTGAGTTGGGATTTGTGCATTTACTTACAACAGAATAGACATATAATCGTTAGACAGTCATGAAGTATGAGAGTCAAAGGATTTAGAACAAATTTGCGTCAGTACACTTTGACATTTTGGTGTGAAGTACATCTTTTTATAGGTGTAGTTTTGGTAAGGGGTAAAAATAAGCAAAGTAACTTTTTGGGAAATAGAATGATCCGGAAGAATAATATGATATTAAATGACTGAATTTAATGTTTAGTTGTAATCTGTACCGTCCATTAAAAGTGAACTATTATATTATTTAGGTATAAATAAATATTATACAATTATAATAAGAATTTATATTCAATGATAAAACAATTATGAATATAAATATTTTTTTATTGTAGGAGTATGTGGATTACAATTTATTTTGAATTTGAAATAAAAGTCGAGTTAGAAAAGTAACATGTCATAATAATATATTTATTTTTTACACTTTAGGTAATCTACATTCATAATTAATAAGAAAATATTTTTTTATACATTGTTAGACAAAATATAATGTAAATAAATAACTGAAACTGGTTTGCTACACAAATTAGTGTCAAGATTTTTGGGAAAATGTATCTTAATGTAAAAGTGCCATTTGAGATTCGTCACTAAAATACATATCAATCAGGCTTTTCATAATAAGAATATTATTATAAAAATGGGTAAATATCTTCTCTTTTCTCTCAATAAATTGCTGTTTTTAACATATGTAAATCTTTTATTGTCTATTCCATTAAAATAATCCACAGAACGGCTCTATTTGAGATTATTTATTTATATGGGAAATATAATTATGAACACTGGAGGTGATGTTATTATGTCATAATTGTTAATGTCTCATTAATTATTGTCTTTATTAAAAAAATTACATACATAACATTACAATAATAAGTCTAAAATATCTAAAATTAGTACTGTATATGTAATTGAAATAACGTAATTATATATTAAACATACTTTAAAATCTAAAATATTGTTAAAAAAATAGTGGTCAAGAGTAATTTTCTTATTTATCCCAATCTTAAAACGTTAGCACCTATTTTTAGAATATTTATAATTTAAACTCGTGGAGTTGCATACCTATCTTATAATTTCTATCGGTTAAACCACCACAACACAATTTTAAAATTTCTTAAAAATGACTGATAACTAAAGTAAAATAAATTATTTATAATAATATCTGTATGTATATATTATTTAGATGAGGTATCCAATTACAATATTGTTCGTGTTAGAAGCTGCATATTTCCTATGTATTCTTATGTATTTACATAAAGTAAGAATTTTATTTAGCTGCAGTAAAATAACACTAAGTATAGTAAGTTACTAACTTTCATCTCCTATTATACCCCTTATTGGGGTGGATTAAAAAGAAAGTAACCTATGTCCCCTAGGGTTCAAGCTTTTTCCGTATCAAATTTTATCAAATCGGTTCAGTGGTTTAGTCGTGAAAGTGTAATAGACAAAGTTAGAGTATTATTGAACTGAAGAAAGTTACATTAATTTCAAGAAGGAATTTATAAAGTAACACTGTCTAAAACTTGCAATTCACAAGCTGTTATTTTACTGCAGCAATTTTTTTTACTATATAATATACAAACTTATTTAACCCAATGGCTAAACATTGAACTAGCCTTATATGGAAAAGGTATAATACAATTTGAGTAGAAAATAATTTCAGCTAATATTTTTTTTTTTTGGAACGCATAGGTACTCTCTTTAATTTTAGTTTTATTTTGTAGGCCATGAAATCACAGAATATAACAAAAATAAAAATTTCGTGCTAGCCCTTGAGTTAGATAAGTTTATATACAACATATTATAAACAAAACACCGAACTATAAAAACCATATACATCTGCATAAACTACTTTAAATTATTTTTTACACTTAGTTTCTCTTACTACTGTTAATTAGATATTTGCAACAATGTGTTAGGAGATGTTTTTCCTTTTCTGTAGAACCATTCTGATGGATTGTAGTTGGCCCTCCACGTTCTCTCGTGTATATATCTAGCCCATATTGACCTGTAAATGAGATATCTATATTAATAGCTCCTTCGAGGTAGTACGGTAGTATGGGGTAGGTACGGTAGACTTGAATGAAATGTATCACAAATTTTTAAGATAAATATATAATTAGTAATGTAGCAATCCTGGAATAGTTTTGCCGCAAAGTTCATTTAAAATAACAATTAAGCTGCAATTGAAGATTACCCGTGTGTTAAATGAAGAATTTATTCAGCAATTCTGTTCTACGGTATCTGACTAAAACAAATAACCCCCGCAAATTGCTAATGCGGTTGAATATTGTCAAATTAATTCTGACACACAGAAGCTTTTTTAAACTAAAATAAAATATTGAAAATGTAAGAATAACAACAATCAAACCAGAAAACCTATAGAAACAAACCAATTCAAATAAGTCGAAAATTCGATGGAATTATTGGTACAGATATACAGGTACGTTTCCGAGTGAAGCCGGGTTCGCGGTTAGTTTAATGTATTTAAAATCATTTCCGTTTCAAAATTACATTTATTGTAATTTAAATTAATTTAATATAAAATGCAATTACCTTCTTCAGGAAAAGTAATATAAAATGTGACAATATCATCAGACACGTTCTGTTGAACATATTTGGACAACCTCTTCTCATCTACACCGTTTTTGTGTAGTGTTGCCATGAAGTCCGCTAGAGGGCGCGACATGCGGAATTGGAGCTCTAACTCGCGTCCGGCAAATACCAATGCTTCCTGTCAAGCAAAACATATTAAAAAAATGCAGTTAAATTTTGGCTCAATCCAAAGCAACATTGGATTGCCTACAGTACAAATTTTACTTTGTGGCGGTTGTGAAGTTAGCCGTAAATGCCTGCGCAATGACTAATTTTAGAAGCGTGATCCGAATTGCGTCAACATCGCTCGCCACGCTCACAGGCTGACAATATGTTTACATACAAAGAGTCAGAACACATGTGTATACTTTGACGTTTGGTTTACAGAGCGCTCACACACAGTGATACTTAGAACCGGCTGTGTTTGATATTAAATCAATTCCGATCACACTGTATGTCGGCGATGCGTGAACGAATCGTGCCTAACTACACTCAACCACCACCATATAAAATTTGTACTGTACTCCTCGATTTTAACAAAATTTCAATGGGAATTGCATAGAAACATGCTTGATTTATGACGATAGGACGAGACTCAAACATCTCGTGCTGTGGCTGGCTATAGGTCGTAAGTGAGGCGAGTATAGGTCGATAGAGGGGAAACCTATCGTCGATGTGAACGTACTTGGTGAGTAATCGGCACGAGACCAAACAGTCTGGTAGCTTTGGTGGGTCCCCATTCTCCGCTCGCGCAGTCTGGTAGGGGCACCATCACAGTTTGTAACTCAGCACAGCAAATCTGATGACAACAATAATAACTTAAGTATGTATTTTTTCAATAATTGCTCGTAAAGTGGCTCTTATATATCACTGTTTTCTGACAGACAAAAAGCAGTGCATTTTAGTTTTAATATGTACATAAAAGGGCAAAGAGTTTCATGTTGAGCTGAAAATTTTTTTTTACACAAAATAATTAATGGTTTATTAAAATTATATAATTCTTAACAAATTATAATATATTTTATAACTAATTCCATTAAATAAATAAAAAACTGTAGGGCATATAATTTGTACCTCTAGCGTACGCTCGTGTGAAAAAACCTTGCCATTATTATTTATTATTGGAATATTCATATTTTATCAAATATGCTTTAAAATTTACTCGCAAATGTAAATACATTTTAAATAAAAACGTCATATGAACATGAAACACTTGAAAAATCGTAAACAAATTTGCGAGAGAAAAGGACAGGGAACTAATCGCCACCATTTTCAGTTTCACTGGCATTACGTAGAAGAACATACTTCCTGAGAGTTTTCTTTTCAACGATGCCTATTGTAAGGTCATGTCAAAAAGCGATCTATCATTTACCATTAAGGATATTTACCTTAAATTTGCAGACACTCTTGAATTTCATAGGTTCCCCAGTGAGGTACTCCCGCGGAGTGACGGCGTTGGCGAATATATCTAGAAGGAAGGCTCCGCTACACGGCGCGTGGACTCGGAATGATACGATGTTTCCCACCACGGACTGTAACACATACCTCAAATAAAAACCCGGCCAAGTGTGTGTTGGACCACCATAGAGTAGGGTTGCAATTTGCAATGTGCCCTTTTTAATTTGTATTGAAAGTGTTTGCTATAGGCAGTATTTCAGATTTTTTATGATACTCCGCTGAAGGGGTTGAGGTCAAAAATTTTTTTATGTCAACTTTACATAAAAGTGTACCTAATTAGGATCTCTAAAATGAGTAGGTATATAGATTTAGATATTTAGAACATTTATTACTTTCTCCAGAAATAGAAAAGACTTATGTGCTAGTCCAGAATTTAGTGTCAAACCTATATTTATCTAATCAAGTAACAAACCTCCAGACATCCAAACCTTTAAATATTGTATTAGTTATAAAATAATCCCCACTTTAGCACTCTCAGTGCCCCACGTTGGGCGCCAATTATAAGCCCAGTCGCACATGACCACGCTCGTACGAGAAACTGCGCTGGAAACGCAATGAACGTATACGCGTGTTTTTTTTTATATACAGAGCAAATATTTTATTTGATATAGTCATGTAAGGCCGGGCTTAAAGTGAATCCAACGTGCCCTTAGTAAAACAAAAGTACCTGCATAACGAAACGCTTTAGACTGACTCCGTCGAAGCCGTCTCCCTCTGTGTCGTAGAACTTGAGGTTGTAGTGGAAGATGAGCGAACTCTGCATGTGTGCCGGCATGGCTATGCGCATAGTCGCCGCACCTGGGTTTAAGTTGTTTATTTAATACTCCAATAAACATGAAAAGCCAATACAGAAAAGAAAAACAGCTCTCATTCTTGTAGTTCAATGTATCAAAAATACATATAAAATACTTTTTTATCAGTAGTTTCTGCATGATGCGCGCAAATACTAGCTCGCGAATTTGTCTAAGATATCACGGTATTCATGGTAACAATAATTTATGTTATAGTAGTTAAATTACTTGTTCGTACCTAACCTACAGACAGACAGACAAACATTTTTTAAATTAGACATGCGCGGCTTTATTTAATTTCTTTGTTTTTAATTCTGTAATTAAAGTAGGTATATTATTGACATTTTGCCATGCAGACGGGAATCAACTATTTTAATTTTAACTAAAATATTACGGAAGTGTGTTTGTTTGTCTTTTATACAAGTCAAAACAGAGCAATGGGTGGACATGTTTTTTTCATAGATTTTAAGCTACTTTATATCCCGGAAATCCTTCAGGGTAAATTCATGTCATACAAGTTTTCCACGGGCGAATAGTTATATTTTAGCAACGTACCTGTGGAGTCAGTATACATGACAGCTTTAGTATTAGGGTCACTAAAGTAAAGGCCGTAGCGGAAGAACAACGACCGAACAAAGGGAAGTTCCTCAAAATCGTGTAAAGTGATCGGTGTCTTGAGTAGCTGCCAGTCAGATTGTAGCGGGAAAAACTCGTAAATAAACTCCCGGGGATCCGTTAGGAAGTAATGATCGTCATACTCGTATCTGGAAGTGGAAAGGTTTAAAAATTTAATAAAAAAATCTTAGCTAATGAACGGCCATATTATGTCATTCCATATACATTTCTCAGATTTTTCAAAATTATTCCAGAGCGAGAATAAGGTAACATATATTTTTAAAAATTCAAGCTTTTTAATTTGCAGCTAAGTATATACCTATAACTATGGCAATAGTGTATCGAGACAAAAATAAATAGCTATCTATATATTATAATCATAAAATTACCTCAAACTATCACTTTTCCCCCGATTTCCAGGTTTAGGAGCGTCTTTAGCGTTAACAAGGTGTCTAGCACCCCAGTTACACTGGACGAATCTCCAGGCGCCAGCCACGTACACCGCGTTCCAAGAGTTGCGGAACCGATTATCCTCAAACCTTACACCGGGCTGATAGCCAGCTGATTTGCTGTAACCTTTAATTACGACGCAATGGAGACCGGCGTAACTGTGAAGAAGAAAGAGATTTTTTTAAATAAAATGTCTTTTTATAGCAGGTGCTGTGTGTTTGGATCAGTTTAAAGCATCACGTTCAATGGCTTAGCTCTGTGGTAACAACTAATATTTTGCGCTCCTCTCTGGTTCCCAATAGATGTCGCTAGTATATGTCGTATTTATTGTTTTTTAAATTTATTTTTGAAGAAAAAACTTCTTTTTGCGCTTGCGCTCTTTCTGAACAGTGTACAAACAATTAGAACATCATATAAGTTTTCACTTTTATCGTGTGGTCTAGCACACGCACATTTTTTTATCCTTAAGCAACTAAGTTTTTCTTCTTATTTTATTACGGCTCCATCAGTGTTTCCGAAGATTTTCCAGTGTCAAGTTGTCACTGATCAGTGAACTAAGTTTTTGTATTATTTAAATTTTATTTGACAGGACTCTATGATGCTGGAAATTCGGTAGACCATGCGATTTTAATTTACATGAGAAAGCTACTTCTATAAGTCCATAATAAATAAATAATTTTACCTGCACAATCTTTTGAATAGAACATGGTAACTTTCTGTGCCGTGTTTGATACCTCTCAACAAGCCAAGTGGCGAATCACCTCTCAGGTTGTCGTCAAATTGTATATTATTCAAATTTTTTACAGTTATCCATCTAAATATTGTCCTGGCCTTTTCCACATCAGTCGCACATCTTCCGACTAGCTGTCGCACAAGATCTGTGAAGGTTTTCTGATCTTCTTGGGCTACCTGTAATTTAAAGGAAAAAATCATATGTAGAAGGGATGGATATCAGGTAGTTCTTATGAATAACCGAATTTGATGCAATTTGATACATTGATATAGGTGCCCCTGTTAGAGATTTGTTCAAAGAAAATCAGGAATACTCCGTTTAATAATTTCTAATCACAATAATATAAAAATAATACTTACAGAAATAGCTATTTTATCTACTTCAGAGAATTCTATTGGATCCGTGTAAATCTGGAACTTCGACACGAGAGGGGGTTGAGGTGCGGGCGCGCGGGAGGGGTAAGGGGCCGCTTCTTCTCCGTCCACGAAGAGAGACGAAGCTGCCATGTACTCAGATTTCCTTTCTTGGATTAATTCCATCATTTCGTGACTCTGTTTCTCCACTAAAGCTGCCGTCGCAGCTCTGAAAGTGAGGATAAAGTAATTCAGAGTAAGTAATATTGGGCCATTAGGATAAATTGCTTAATTTTCAATGAATATTATTTTTTTGCTGAAAAAAAAAATTCACCTAGGTCTTAGGCAATTCACCTGGGTGCATTAAGTCTACCAAAGATTATACCTAATTCATACCTCTCATGTTCTAGCATTTTCCTTGTTAAACTCTCTTTCTTCTTGTCCCTTCTGAGGGTCATATTCTTCTCTAAATCTGCTCTTTCTTGTTGATGTCGTAACGTCAAAGCACCAAGTTCTGACTCCGGTCTTCTTTTCTTTACTTGCATTTCTTGTTGGAATCTGTTCGTGAGCCGCTCTAACTCTCTTTCCCATTCATCCTGGAATTCGAAATGTATCTTTAAATTCACTGTTATTCATAATTTGGGATCAAGGTGCACCACATATTCTACCAATCACTTTGTTTTAATGTCAATGTAAAGATAAAGCAAGGGAGAGCTAGCATTTTTTGGTCACGACTTCTAAACCGCGCTGTATTACGGAATTCAAGCTTTATTTTTTTTACCCTGGTCATTAAAATACATTCAAATCCTTTGGACTTCGGCCAATCAAGTTATCAAACTAATGTTCTACATAGTTTTTCAGCAAATACAGAATAATTTTATGTATGGCTAATGTCTTCAGGCTTGTTTTGGCTTAATACGAAAATGATTGTATAATATGAGGTAGGTATCTGAACAATTTCAATGAATGGACTACTTCTTGAAAATGAAGAGTTCATTAGTAAAGTTTCAAAGTTACCTGTATTTCTTCCCTTATTCTCCTGTTTTCTTCCTCGCGATGCTTAGAGAACTTTCTATAAAGGTCGTCCTCCTCTTGTCTATGCTTCATTTCTAGACTGGTTTGTTCATCGCGATCCTGTAATTGAAAATCAATTACAAATTAATATTTTTTGTATCTATCTATCTATCATCACGCCTTTCATCCCAAGAGGGGTAGGCAGAGACAATCGAATGCCATTTGTTACGATCCTGACATATCTCTTTTGCTTCTTTTAATATAAAAGCATACATGCTCGGCAATTTACTTTTAATATTTCCATCGATCAACATATTTTTTGTAACAGTATGGGCATTCGTTTTTGCAAGTTATTCATGAATGTCATGAAACATTGTAAATATAAATACGCAGTATATAGGTCGCTGAAAATCTCATCAAATTCTTTAAGTAATCTGGCCACACCGCAAGGTAATACAGGCCGTAAAGAAGTGTTTTTGTATTTGTAAGAAAGTTGATGAAGATTTGCAAGTACCTACCTATATCTAATGCTTTCATTTTTATTACATCGAAGTCGAACAACCCATTATCGCCAATACGGAAATGAGACTCAAAGACACAGTGTCGGCAAGTAGTTAGGTACCTACTACCTAGTCTAGTTGTAATCGAGCATGCCCGTCGCAGGTGAACAGCCGCGAGATTGTTTCACTTTCTATGGTGAGATGCGCCGACCTCGCCGCACTCATCGACATAGCTATCTCGAATGAGATAATAAATAAGAAATGCTGAGTTGTCGCCGGGTTTATTTAGGTAAGCACAGGTAAACAATGAAATAAAGTGAGTAACGAATAGGCAACCATTCTTATCGAAAAACTGTATGAGCTGTAAAAACAGATAAATGCCTACTTATTTTTGTTTTATCAAATAAATCTAATAGATAACCTTTCAGTGTACTTAAATTTACCTACATGAAAAAGTTAATTTACAAAGTTTAACTATATTTAACGAGTTCCTAAATAATATATCTACCTGCCACTAAATACAAAATATGAAAAGTCAATTATAATCGTGTGCCAATCAATGATTTAAACTAATGATTTTATTGATAAGCATCGTAAACCGTCGGAATGCTGTCGCTACCCGTTCTCTTGGAAATTGATGAATGCGTTGCCACACACATCTCAGAATACGATCTGCGAAAACGTTGCATGACTTCATTTAAGAGGAATTATATTTAATTAAGTATTACAGTATTAAATATTATGTATGCTAAGTCATCAAGATAACGTGAGTCTTCTTATTTATTTATATAGCAGATAAGCCGCCGTGATCCATTCAAGGCGAATGATTTAAGTCTTTATCGGGTATTATGCAAAATCCGTTCTCAGTGAATGGCTCAAGTCGATAATACGGCGAGCGTATGCAAACATTACGTCAGCGCATACGCGGGCGGGTCGCGGTGCCCCGTGCCTGAACTTTATTATTATCAACCGCAACGTAATCAGTCACTCGGGCGCTGCGTCGCGACCGCTCGTGTTTTTATCAGCACGCCGCGCTTCCCGAAACAACATGATCAAAATATTTCGCAACATCCGGCGGCTTAACGTCCAGTGTCTTCAAGTTCACACGCAAGCCGCGACTGTAGGGACACAGCCGAACAAAAATGACCCCTACTACGAAGAGAATAAGATCAAAATGGACGAACTCGTGGCGGAATTACGACAGAGAACGAAAGAAGCGACGGCCGGCGGACCCGCGGAGGCCGTGAGGAGACACACCGCGCGGGGAAAATTGCTAGCGAGACGAAGGATCGACAGACTTGTGGACGAAGGTAGCGATGTACTAGAACTTGGAGTTCTCGCCGCTACGGACTTGTATGGTGGACAAGTGCCCGGCGCTGGATTGGTCACAGCCGTCGGGAAAGTATGCGGTCGAGACTGCATGATAGTAGCCAACGACGCCACCGTTAAGGGTGGCACGTACTTCCCCATAACTGTCAAGAAACATCTTCGCGCGCAACAGATCGCTTCCGAGTGTCGTTTGCCCTGCATTTACTTGGTGGACAGCGGGGGCGCTCACCTTCCCGACCAGGCCGACGTCTTCCCGGACAAGGAACATTTCGGACGCATATTTTACAACCAAGCTAACATGTTAGCAGAAGGCATTCCGCAGATATCGGTCGTGATGGGATCTTGCACAGCGGGCGGCGCGTATATTCCCAGCATGTCTGACGAGAGCATCATAGTTAAAAACCAGGGTACCATATTCCTTGCAGGCCCGCCTCTGGTAAAAGCGGCGACGGGCGAAACCGTATCCGCCGAGGACTTGGGAGGCGCTGACTTACATTGTCGCAAGTCTGGAGTCACCGACCATATGGCGGAAGACGATGAACATGCACTACATTTAGCGAGAAATGTGGTAGCTAACCTAAATTGGAATAATGATCAGCGAGCTAAGCACTACTTGCCTGAAGTAGAGGAGCCGAAATTTGACGTGGAGGAACTGCACGGTATCGTTGGAGCTAATATACAGCGGCCGTTCGACATCCGCGAAGTTATTGCTAGAATCGTCGACGGCAGCAGATTTCACGAGTTCAAAGAATACTATGGTGAGACGCTGGTGTGTGGATTCGCATCTCTGTACGGGCATCCCGTCGGAGTGATAGGAAATAATGGAGTATTGCATTCCGAGAGCGCATTGAAAGGATCTCATTTTATACAACTGTGCGCGGCGAGAAAGATTCCTCTTATATTCCTTCAAAACATAACCGGATTTATGGTGGGGCGAGATGCAGAGGCTGGTGGGATTGCGAAAAATGGTGCTAAAATGGTGACTGCCGTTAGTTGCTTTAAAGGACCAAAATTGACTCTCGTGGTTGGAGGTAGTTTCGGTGCTGGTAACTACGGTATGTGCGGCCGGGCGTACTCTCCTAGTTTCATGTACATGTGGCCCAACGCTCGGATCTCTGTCATGGGTGGACCTCAAGCAGCCACTGTGTTGTCTCTTGTGGCGAAAGAGAAAGCTGAGAGAGAAGGTAGAAAATGGACGGATGTGGATGAGAAACGAGTCCGGGAGCCTTTAGAGCAGCAATTTGAAAAGGAAGGTCGACCTTATTATAGCACGGCACGACTTTGGGACGATGGTATAGTGGCACCGAAGGACACACGAAAAGTGCTCGGTTTGAGTTTATCAGCAGCTTTGAATGCACCGTTTAAAGACAGCAAATTCGGTATATTCCGCATGTAAATTGTTGTACTTATTTATTTATACGTTCCGAATTTAGATATTGTAAGGCTGAAAAGGTTGCATTTTATATTATTTAGTACTTTAAGTGTTAAAATATATTGTTGTTAACCATTTTAATAGTTTTTGTGTTTCAATGTCGCTTCGGAGCGATAGTTGACATTCCTCGATAACAGCAAGTGCTGTTTTTCTTTCAGTTTATCTTATCGCGGCCCACACTGATTCCGATTATATAAAAAAATACATGATAACAAAATGATTTTTAAAGTTTAGTACCCTTAGTAGAATAAAAAGTTTACTGATTGTAATTTAAGTAACTTTTAAATAAGTTAAGCGAATTAAGTAAACTGTGAATAAGGTATAGTCAAAGCATTTTAATCTGACACTAGATGAAGGTTATTTTTACACACGACTGAACGTGTCTGTTACCATTTTTATCCAAAACGGCTAGACTGATTTTGATATGTTTTTTTTGCATTACATAAGTGTCACTTCAGAGCAGGTTTTCAGATATGTCTGATGAAAATCGGGTAAGCCGTTTTCAAGATATTCAAGTTTCATCAGAGCTTAAAACTAGCGACTTCTAGTTTATGGTCAAATATTTATTAGACCTGTCGCTTAGTGGGGAACTAGCCACAATAATAAATGAATATTTTACTCCATATTGTTTTATTTCAAGTTTTTATGTAGATAATAGTATTTTTACATCAGGAAAATAATATATTAAAAGGAAAGGAAGGACAAAAGACAAAAAGGACCCAAAGGAGCCAAAGGAAAAGGAATGAAGGAGTAAAAAGGATATAAAGTAAGGAGCATGCTGGAAAATAAAAATCTAATAAATAAGTAAATGATTTCCAGGATATGATAGAATCTAAACACAATACAACTTAAATAGTACTTACAAATATCATGCTCCTTTATAGTATATTTTTATCAGCTTGTTGCAATTTGTTCACTGTATTAAATTATTGACATTATGAAATAGGTGTGCTACTTAGCAATGCTAAAACGGAATTGATTAAAAATACAAGAAAATATACAAATAGCAGACACTGTTCCAAATTCAGATTATTTTGAAAAAATCCTAAATTATAGGTAGTCAGTAACTTATTTTGTAAGGAGGATAACAACTATTTTTGCAAGGAGGTTAGCAACTATTCAAACCTCATTAAGAAAAAGTGGTCTCATTTATTAACTAAATGAGCACAACGTTACAGACCAAGCATATCCGACTGACATCTACTTTGGTTTACTTACAATTTTGACTGTCTTCTTTACTTTTGACAATCATACATGTGGCGGCTCTTCGATAGATGGCGTTACTGTCTCAATATTGAAACTTTCACTCTCAGTCGTTTTAGTATTTTTTAGTATTGCCATTTTTACATTGGTGACCCGTATGAACACGGCCTGTGCCAGCCACATCTACATGACCTTACTCACTCCCACATCCTACTGACGACATGTCAGACCTAACCAGATCCTCCCGTGCTGACGACAGGTCGTTCCCACATCACGGCAAGTGATTCCACACTGATATCAACCACAATCCATCACAACTGACTACGCTACATGGATGGAATGGACTACATTTATTAACTATTTTCCAGTTTATGTTAGACAAAACACATTTACGATTCGTTAAAGTGTTAGAAAATATATCATTACCACTTAGTTAGTTACCTTTTTAGTTAAAGTCAGCAATCGAGTGTAATTAAAAGAAAAGCTACTTTATAGCCATGTTTATTGGCCTGAATAAAATCATTATTGTAATTTCTATAACACATCACGATTTAAATTGTTTGCACTTTCTCGATAAATAAACTTTACATAGAATCTTTAGCATAAAGTTCAATAGGACGTATGAAATATGAAAATATTTTAAGCCGACATTGGGGCCGGAAGGGTATGTCCTTAACACATACAGTAGGTACGTATATTCTTGGCCGGCAATACATTTTGGATATACCTACATAGATTAATAAACGATGGTCCGATCAAGTGTCCATAAACCTGGTCACCTATATTACCACAGCCCTTCATCAGACAGAGGACCGCAACCGATGAAGGAAAATAATTGAGAAGAAGCTGATGTCACGATCCTCAGTAATGAAGGACTGACTGTGAATTATAGATTTAAAAAAGCTTCACGGGTTACCTTGCAGTCTTCCTCAGTTTGCCGATGATTTTTTGAGGATAGATTAATTTAGAACAATTTGGCTTTAAGCGTAAAAAGTACACCTTCTTCAGTGTAGTTGTGGCAGTCATTTCTGTTGTTAATAAAAAAACCTGACTCAATGATCATTAGCATATAATGGTTGGTTAAGTCAATCAATGACGGTAAGAAAAATAAATCAAACAAGGAAAAATGGAATATTCAGCAAGTAAGTTATGCGTGTGGTGAAATACTGTGTTATTTACCATTTAACGCTTTCTTGATGCGCAGTCGTATCGGGATGATTTTTTTCAATGAATTCTTCAGAAGAAAATTAATATCTCAGTTCTTGAAGAAACCTCTTATTAAGTGAGTTAATTGGCGAAGTGCGAAAGCGGGATCTGTTATCAGCTGATCGATATTTTATGAGACTACATTTAAGTAGGTAGTTATTTAGTTACCAAGTAGGTACTTACATCAAAAGCGTGTTTACATTTATTATATACTAGCTTTCTGCCCCGGGCTTCGTCCGTGATGCCCATGCTTACTTTCATTACCTATTATTAAGTTCATACAAAAAGCACGTTCAGTTTTTCCCGAATTTTCCGGACAACTTTTCCAATTTTTCTTTCCCTAAAAATTACAGACTATTCTTCAATTAGATTTATTCAGACTATTACAAACATTTAAAAAAAATAACCAAATCAACCCAGCCGTTCTCAACTGATGCGTTTACCAACGAACAGCATTAAATTTTTATTTATATACCTAGACTACACCCGCTATTTTCTTCATTACAACAGGGTCGAAAGTAAGTAATTGCGGTCATACAAATATGCAGAAAGAAAATTCATATGAAAATACTTTCGCCTCTCTTAACGGGAGGTACAACTTTCTGATGACATTTTTTTTTGATACCTATTCGAAAAAGACAAAGGTTGTTGCTTTGTTAAAACTGTTAATTTCTTGTATTTTGCTCATAGGTTCCCAACTCGTGTACCCTCGCCTGCCTTTCATCCCTTGATGAATAATTACTATTACTGAAATCTCATTCTACCAATGAAACTGACAGTGAAATTGTTAACTAAGAAAGTATACAATTGCCGACGACAGACAGATTAAAATTAAATATTAAAGTGAAAAAAAAAGTTTTTTTTTTAATTTATGTTGCTCGCGTCCTTACAAAACAATAACTAACATATTTCAAAGTGCATTTCTCAATTTAAACTTAATAAATTCCACTTTAGGTAAACTAGAGCGGTTTCATTATAAAGTCTAGAATCTAGATCATATTTACAATTGATTGAAATTTATGTCATTACAAATGTAACTTCGTAGTATGTATTTAGGGACTTCTTCAGGGATTCGCACAAATATTGACATAACGCAGACCTAGACCTGTGCCTAGACCTTAATAAAGGGTAGGTAGTATTTAACTGCAAATCAAAAATATGCCTATTTCCCATCAAAAATAATGATTCCACTGCAAAATACTTACCTCAAAATATTATTATCGTATTGTACTACCCCTAAAGGTTGTACGGACTCTGCCCAGTGTGGGTTTATGTGCGGTTATAAAAATAACCCTAAACTCCAACGTGCCAACAGAGTCTTAGTTTCAATAATTTATTTGATGTAAATAAATTGATGTGCAATAATTAGTATTTTCTGTAGTGCAATTAAAAATAAACCCTTAATGAATGCCACAAGCAAATATTTACAGGTTATTAAAAACAAAGAGGCATTTTGCATTTGATATCTTCGTTTTTATCGTGACAAAAATATCGTAATATTAAACTAAACAATCTTTATCTATAAGGTTCTAGAAGTTTATAAAATTCGACAATCTCACATTCCCCGCCCCATTTTCCAAACATCTAAGTTTTCGCAAAACTAGTTACGTATAATTAGTAAGTAGATCATGTATGTGAATATGAAGTATTTAGTGTTGGTTTCATGTTGGTTTAGACAGGTGACAATAATGAAAAATGACGGCTCACTTTATTAGAAAAAGACAAAATATCGGATATATTAGTTTTCGCACGAGTACAATATTATATAAAACCGCTTAAAGCTACTTATTTATTAGAGATAGATATATGCCACCGAAGACTTTATTGTAGATCATTATGTTCTACACAATCCTTTTCTACGTCATTTTATTCTACTTCTGACGGATTAGACAGCATACGCCATGAAAACTCATTGGGGCTAACTTTTTCCCGACTTAATTCACTTACACTGTTAATGCTCACCTCCTAAACATGATAGGTTCATGTTTAATACTCGTAAACCTTCCCGATGAATCAACCTATCTAATAGTGAAAACTGCGACACAATCTGTTCAATAACTATCATTGTGTGGTGAGGAAATTTTGTTAAAATAAACTCACGTTTCCAGGATTAACTGACATTTGCCATATTTTTGACAGATACAAGATGACTGAGAGGCACAGATCCTTAACCAAGGTATATACCTACTGTATTCTAAGTTAATACCCTTCACCCCGCATACTCCGCCTCGATCACATTCATACTTCATAATTATGTCTGTAGCTATCTCTACTTATTTAGTTAAAAAAAATTAGTTTCAGTAAAAATTAAAATGTATTGAATAGAGAAATTATGGATGATTTTGAAAATTTGAACATTAAAAAAAAAACGACTTTCTCTTTCATTCACATTCTCATCCGATGGTATTTGTGCTCTCGTAACAATGTCCAAATTTTGCGGATTGCTCATATTAAACAGTAGATCACAGCTTGATATTTAGATGTAGGAAGTACGAGTGTATTATGTATGCAACTATTGAACAAGACGTGTCATGCTGACATTGCTGACCACAAGAGCTTAGTTAACTTTACAATATTATTATATTACTATTATATCATGCAATGGTTTGCTTTTGTTCATAGTTGGAATATGTCAGGAGAAAGTTCTTTAATTGTGATCACAGTCAAAGATTTAAATCGGTAGATATGCTCTCGCTAAACAAAAAACATGGTATGTC
Organism: Nemapogon koenigi; assembly: GCA_963924495.1. Taxonomy (NCBI): domain Eukaryota; kingdom Metazoa; phylum Arthropoda; class Insecta; order Lepidoptera; family Tineidae; genus Nemapogon; species Nemapogon koenigi. The sequence continues at coordinate 9,363,170 of OZ004646.1, forward strand.
GAAAGAAGGTAAATATTTTTACGCACTGGTCCAGTATCTCACCGAAAATTTTCGGTCCGGCCAGCCGTATGATGAGTTTAAACACAGGCCACACATTAGCAATGTAAATCGTAGAATCTAGATCACATGCAATTCACTTACTCACACAGACACAAGATTCGATTAAACAAAGTGTCATACACCCGTGTGTGAAAACAACCACAAATACAACGATTTGAAAACGTACGGCGGACCGTTCGTTACAAGTGGTCTGATTTTAGACTGTTTCTATATCTGCACAGCTTTGGCGAGGACATTTTTTTATTCGTTCACTCACTATTGTTAAACACCCCACAGATTACATAGCAATCCAGCGGACGCACAGCAAAATGTGTAATGGTGTGTGGGCCCTATTAGGAATGTTATGGCATATCTACCGATTTAAATCTTTGACCGCAGTTATATAAGACGGCAGAAAATTTCGCTAAATGCTTTGAGGAAGTTATGGTTGGAAAATTGGCATCGATAACCGTAACAATGGTGTTTCTGTATTTATTTTGTAACTAGATGTTGGTCTACAGCTCAGAAGTTTCATTTTGATACTAGCAACCCACGGGTTCGCATGGAAAGAAAAGCTGTTTAAAAATCCAGGGGAATGAGATATGCCTAATATGCCTGGCCCTCCAGATAAAAAAATCTATTCTATTCTATTTTTTTAATATGGCTCTGGTTTTGATGATTCCGCCAATGTCAAGTATTATAACACCAGACGTCACAGTAACAATATGCCGATTAATCGGTAGGTAAGATTGTCCCGCCGACCGAGATATGCCCTATTTATCACGGACTAATCACAACTATCACAGCGCGGACGGGAATAAACTTGATTCCCCATCATGTCACGACTAGACGCGTGCGTTTGTCGCCATGACATGACGTAGGATCTAGCTCAAAATTAAAGAATTTTGACGTGAAAAACGACAAACAAACAAAGACACAATAATATTTGTTAGGATCATAGTTCCCCTATTTAATTAAATTAACCCTATATAAATTCATTAGATATTTATTATCTAGAATCTAGATTCTAGATGCAACGAAGAGCAAATTTTGAATTTGAATCTCTGAAAAACATCAATTAGCCGTTTCAGAGTCTATTCTGGACAAATATTCAGAGAGAGAGACTATACAAGAAAATCTAAAAACATTTTGTATTAAGCAACTTAAAAACATTTCAACGGCTTCGACCGTGTACAATTATATGTGACATAAGAAAAACTATCCCACAGGATTTCCGGGATAAAAAGTAGCCTGTCACTTCTCCGGTCCTCCAACTATCTCTGTGCAAAAAAATTACGTCCATCCGTTGCCCATTTTTGACGTGAAACAAACAAACAAACAAACACAATTATTATTAAGTTAGGATTAGGATTTCAACAGTATTTTTTTCTATTTACATAGTTTGTTTCATACAAAAATTGTGTTACTCAGAATATTAAATATTTATAGTTTAACCAACTGTATAAACGTTGAGTGTGTCATTCACCAAGTAATATACTTTTAGAAATAATTATTTATTTATCTTCCTTCCCGCCTGGTTTTGCATTTGCATGTATTGGATTTGTGTTTTGTATGTCGTAATCGTTTCATGACATAATATCGTTTAATGGATATTATTTTTAGTTTTGTTAAAAACTAATTCTAAACGCGAACATTTTCTCGTATTTTAAACTAGAAACTTTATTGAGTGCAGTAAACGCAATCCAATTCAAACTCAAACAATATTTTCTCCGTTGACTAATCTTTAAAATCGTAACTTTCGTTTGTCTATAACAAGCAAATACAAATAAGCATCACGGCCTTTATATCTTGTAGTGTGGCCAAATAGATTAGGAACATAATGTCCACATATAGCTAGCACCGATGTTAGGTACAGGCAGTAAGTTGTTAACTTGGCAAGAATCTCTCTGAATTTAAAGTTTTTAAATTATTAGAAGTGCTGCGACGGCATATATCAACTATTCTAAACGTAATGCAAACATAATTAAAGTGCCGTATTATACATATATTTTACTCAGACAGTTTTGAGAATATTTCCTACCACTCATGTGTAACCGGAAGTTTGTAATGACGTCACATTTCAACGAAATTACCTTATGTGTGCTCAAGTCAAACTCGAAGCGGGATTATAATCTGAGAACTAAACAATTAAATACTGATTCTAAGATCAATTACTTACACCAAGATTAAATTACTAAAGTTAAAGTTTTTCAATAGAGCTCTAATGAGAAAAAAGGGAAACTTGAATAAGTCGTAAAAACAAATGTTTTGCCGTTATTCAAATGTAATTGATACATTGAAAATAATATGGGTAAATATCTACACAAAAAGGGAATCTTCTTTTATTGAACAGAATTTACAAAAAAGAATTCACAGGCTAGATTTCATGCACCACATGACCTACAAAAAGTAATTAATAGTTTATAAAAAAACTAAAAACACGCTTTTGTCAGTAAACCAAATAAGCCCAAACTCGATGAGGTTACGTCGTTTCGTTACAAAGTTCCTATCACCAAATTCCGGCCCCATCATGAGGACCCCAGACATTATCTAGCACCAGAGCACAATACAAATCAAACGAGCCCAAACTCGATGGGGTTACGTCTTTTCGATTGTATCATCAGATAAGATCGACGGTACCAAATTATTGTATTGTCATCCGAATTATATACACTTGCGAAGTTTCAAATCAATATGAATGAAGTTGGTTAAATTCGACTTCCAAGATTTGTTTAAATACATACAATATATAGTTAGTTATTTAGTGAAACTAATATAACGCTTGTAAAACGAACATGTATATTTTGAGACCTTTCATTTTGGTAAAGGCACAACTAGTAGTAGATGGCCCTTTTACATTTTGATTATTATTTTTTTAAATTTCGAAAAACATCACGAAATATTAGCCATTCTGAACATGTACTAGATCTTAATTATTGGAACTTGTAAACACCTTAAATATTAGGCAATTTTATGTTGAGTTGGCCTACATGTATAGAGTAAAAAACAAGGTACCTTTTAAAAAAATCACCATTTCAGAGCCGTTTTATTAATTTTTAAACAATACGCGACTACTTAATTCAAAATTTTGTTTTAAATTTCGTCAATAAATGTCAATCATCTATATAGTGACCTACAACTTCCGGAGATATCGGTAAAAAATCCGCCCCCTTCCCCTAAAGAAGCGATTGATAACCAATCAACATGATGGGAATAGGCGAAATATACACCTTTCCTCTCATAGCAAACATTGGTCTATTATATAAAGCAAAACCTGCCAAGGCAACAAGCAATATATCACTGTAATTACAAAATTGTACAACCGAATTAATTATCTACAATTAATTGCAACTGTAATCTAATTATGGAACAAACAGAATATCTAATTAATGGTCGCCAACGCAAATTTGTGATTAACAGGAAATGTCATACAGTTAAAATAACCACTGATTTCTGTGGATACGCTTCAGTTATTTTACCTATGTAATCAGAAGTATTACGGTAACACACACATCTTCACGGCCTCCATACCTTGCGGTGTGGTCAGAAACACCGGCAACAGTGTCAATTCGTCTGTCGTCATATTATGGAAAGAAAATCCTTTATTTTACCACACACATTTCCAAATATGTAATGTTAAATAAAATCAATTGAAAAAGTATTAGCATTTCCACTTAGATATCCATACTAATATTATAAAGAGGAAAGATTTGTATTTTTGTATGTTTGTTACGAATAAACTCAAAAACTACTGGACGGATTTTGATCATTCTTTCACCATTGGAATGCTACATTATCCCTGAGTAACATAGGCTATATACCATCACGGCATGACGATGGGAACGGGGTGGGCAGAGGTGAACATGACAAAAGCTATGTATGAAGTGTATGTTTGCCAACAATTTGAAATAGTCACGTACGAAGTCGTGGGAAACAGCTAGTATTGAATAAGTAACTATACGCTAAATTACAATGACACAGGTTGATTATTTACAGAGAAATAGGGGGTAGTTTAGCCCATACAATTACAACATAGCGTCCTTAATGTACCTAGATGTGTCACGTGTCACTTCTTTAACAGACGTAGGTATCTGTTAATTTTAGAAGTGCTTTCCAAAGTCGATTAAAGCACATATTCTTAAAGAAATATAGGTATTGGTCCCACCGGCTTTAAGTCCCAATTTTTATATATTGTGTAAAGTGCATGAAACTTATCGATGGGGAAGTTTCGCGTTCAATCTTCACAAGAGCTAAAGGACTAGAGCTTCTAAGGGCGCGTAAAACCATAAACAACTACGAAAATAGTGCCACCTGTAGTCATATAACGTGCGAATTGCCACTTGGCTTTGGATAAATAAAAAGGTGCCACACACAATCTTTAAAAAAAATCTTTTCTTTTTTTAACAAAAAATAATAATTTTGCATGCCCTAGTCAATAGGCGCCCTATTGGGCTCGATATGTGCCAATAAATATTCATTGATAATTATCTTCTGCCCACAAATTACCATTTTAGTCCATAGAAACATAATGTACAGCACAGTTTAACGTATTTATTACGAATTCAGTAGTACCCACATAGTGATAACATTGTGTGGGTTTATGTGGGCTGTTAATCTGCAATATAAATTACCTCCTCATATGAAGCTTGTATCCTATAAGGGTAGACAGAGAGAATAGAACATAACGTCTGTCAATCCTAATACACATTCGTCCTTTTTACTTTCACGAGTTGCCTTACGATTGGCTCCCGGATCCATGGATACCCAGCGGAAGACGAAGAATTTATCATTTAGCTGATAGTATTTGAGAGGTTATTCGTCAGTTCTGTTGAGTTATATTTAGATGGAAAGCCTCAAAGGTGGTTTGTAGGATTACGTAGGACCCAGCCAGGAACTGTGGGCCTAATGTCGAAACCCTTTTAACAACTCGGCCATCTACGCACCCATATTTGTACTATATTATAAACAATAGTTAAATTATTTCAATATTTTTTTTATATGTTCAATAAAAGTACACCTAGGTCGTCCTATGCCAGAATTTCCTTTCACTTCAGCCATATATACCTTTTTAGTCAATCTTTCATCCTTCATTCTTTCAACGTGTCTAAACCAGCGTAAATTTCATATTAGTCACAACATCATCTTTCACTTCGCATTTTTCTCTAATGACATGGTTCGACAATATTAAAAGTACACACAATCGTCGAGCATGTATGAAGGGTATGATGAATATGAAAGAAGCGAAAGAGGTATGTCAGGATCGTATAGCAAATGGCATTCGATTGTTTCTGCCTACCCGTCTTGGGATAAAAGGCGTGATGATAGATAGATAAATTATATATTTGAAACCGCTTAGAATCTTATTTTGTCTGTTGTGTTGGTGAGATGTAGTGTGATGATACGACCTTATTTTCCTGGCCGCTTACAAGCTGGCCATCATAAATAGCATTTATTTTGATTTTAGAACACGATATTGTTCATTTTAATTCAATAGAACATTGTATGTTATTTTCAAATATTCGATGTGTGGAACCTAAATTAAAATTTTACTCATTCCTTCACAAACTGTTGACTTAGGCAGTACTCTGCCAATTATAAAATTTATTATATTTCTATTTTATCAACTAAGTAAATAACTATATAAAATGTATTGAATCAGTATTCAAGAACTAATATCTATGTTTATATAAAAGGAGCGCAAATAAGTATTGTAAGTATTTTTATCATACTTTGTATTGTGTTACTTCAATAGCTTAACGCCCTGTAGTAATGTGTAGTTCATTTTTATTACAGTGCGCTCCTTTGACGGCTCCTTGATTCCTTACGGCTCCTTCTCCTTGGCTCCTTACGGATCCTTTTACTTGTTGTTCTTTTGCTGCTTGTTCCTTCCTTGTTAATTCGACCAATAAACGAATGGTGAAAGTTTACTACGAGTTTTCCTGCTATACCTACCAACCGACCCGGCCTGGCTACCCCACCACCCGACAGTAGGCATTACCCTTACCTAGTCGATTTGATGTTTTTTGGTTATTATGCTTATTCGAGATTTCATTAAAAAATGTTATGTTATTCTTTGACAGTTTAGTTAGCTAGCCTAACAGAAAATTTTAAATATTTGAAACCGACTCTAAATAAACTTTTGACAGTATTAGGTATTCATAATGATGCACTCACGCACAAGTTCAGAGATACCTCCCAGTGTCGCAAGCTGTCGCAAGCCGGATGGTTTCCCATTGAGTGCAGGCAACAAGAAAGAGTTCCCATCATTGCTCACTGCTCATTATTACGTATTACTGTTATATAAAACACCGCTATTTTCACAGACTCACGGAAAAATGTTCATTTGTAATGATTTGTAATAATTTTGGAAAGTTCAATTGTAGAATCCTACCTAATAATATATATGGTAAAGTTTGTTTATTTGTTGGGACTTCTCTCACGTCAAAACAGAGCAAACATATAATTCGTGATACATTTTCATAAGGGAGATATGTCCACAGACCGCTTCGATTAATATTGATGGAAGCCACAGACTGTTGGAGTTCATATTTGACCATCAATAGTCTATGTTTAAAAAGAAAGTGGTTGGTTACTAAGTGTTTGTTTACGTTTTTCACTGTTAGAATATTTCTATTATTCTAACGAATAATCTCTTTTCCACTATTCTTAAACGAGCTAAGGAGTGTACTCTAATAGGTTATGGGCCCAGAACGATCCCACTGCCGGGTCGGAAACCTGTATCGCGCTATTGAAAATATTTAATAGATTTGCATAAATGCAACTTTCCAGCGACACGCGTTGGGAAGTATTCCTTTTACTCACAGTCGTTGGATTGTTGTATGTATTGCCATTTCTATACTGGTGACCCCATATGAACACAGCCTGTCCAGCCACATTACATGACCCCGCATCCTACTCCCACTTCCCACTGAGTCCTGTCAGTCCTTACCAGGTCCTCCCGTGCACGCCCCGATAACGACAGGTACTATAAATTACAGACATTAAATAAATAAGAATACATATAATGAGTTGGATTCAAAATGCATCCCTCATCATAAAAATATTAATTTGCTCCCTTATGATACAATCTACTATTGTTTATTTGTTCTAGTCGGGAATCGAACTCTCGTGTCGTCACACTTGTTCACATTTTAATTACCAATATTACAACAAAAGTCGCGTTACGGTTGTAAAATAGAAACAATGCGGTACAAAGATCAGATCGTATTCGTATGCATAAATCATGGGGCCACCATACGTCATAAACTATGAGGAAATTATGACAGTATGAAAAACTTCATTCATACATTATGTTCATACACACAGCTCATTCAAGTTGATCAATCAAATCTGTGTCACTATAAAAACCGCACAATCACGGTCTTTATACATTGCGACTTGGCCAGAGGCATTCGTGTCAATATCTACACTAGTTGATAAGTAGTGATCTACCGACTATGGATTTGGCCGACATAGCCGACTCGTTAGTCGGGCCCCAAAATGAGCGACTGTTTGCCGACTAATCACCAACTATAAAAGTGGCTGAATAGTCGGCTTTACCGACTACTCTCCGACTATTCGGTCGATAGATTCCCTTAACAAGACTGATAAATTGACAATTTAAGATTGTTTAAAACTGGTTGATTTGCTACTTTTAAGGCATTTTAGTACAATTTATTTCCCGGTCTCTTTTGCCGACTAATAGCGGACTATAAAAGTAGCCGAATAGTCGGCTTTACCGACTACTGTCCGACTATTCGGTCGATAGATCCCCCCCTTAACAAATATAAAAGTAGCCATATAGACGGCTTTTCCGACTAGTCGCGGTAGATCCCTATTGATAGTTGTCCAAATTAAACAGAATTAAAGCTGTCACTTTTTCAACAGCCGTAGGATTCTACACCATGTCATGGCGACTAACTCACGCGTCCAGCCGTGAGATGATGGGGAATCCAGTTGTGATTAGTTTGGTGATTAATAGGGCATATCACAGTCGGCGGCATCATCTTAGATACCGATTAATCGGCACATACACTATAAAGGCTATATATAATACTTGACATTGGAAAATCATCGATTAACATTAGCCACAATAAAAGAAGAAGAAGAAGAAATGGCAGTAGGTACTAATTATTTTTAGACGAAGTGAAGGCCCTATAAAGCACGATAAAACGATTTATTTTGGTTAGTGTTTTTGAAAATTTTATACTAGTATAATTATGGATATTTTATGCGAAATATCCCATGGTCTTACAGTCTTATGGCGAACACAAAAATCTAGTGACGCAAGAAGTTAAGATTGTTTTACTCTTACTTAGGCATATTTTCTTACGGATTATCTATAACCTGCCATCTAACGATAAAACAGAAAACTGACATAACTTGTTGCTTTTATAAACCATATCCGCATTTACTTTCCATTAATTATTATGAGATTTTAATCTGTAAATTAAACCATTGTGATGGCTTTAACAAGAATAGTATTTAATTTTAAACTAGTCTTTGTTTCGCTATTATTATAGTCAAGAAATGTATTGAAGAACATTTTTACACATCAAGATTTTTATAAAACATAGCTAAGAAACATCCCCGCTAAACTAGCCTTTAAATATAAATATACGATTTCAATCGGTCCATCCGTTTGCGAGCTACACAGCCAGACACATGTAAAGACATCATCAAACTTATACCACCCCTCTTTTTTCGTAGGGGGTTAAAAAGTCCCATTTACACTTGCAACTCTTGAAATGAGTACATGTGTATTTTGAGAGTTATTCTAAAGATTATTTAATGGTAATTCTTTCTTGGAAGTACTCGTAATTGGATTTCCTATTGAGCTATTAATTTCTCTAACTTATCGATTTACAACAATATTGTGAATAAATCCGCTTATTCATAAAAAACAACTTACAGCTCCCAGGAATTTTTTGAAGCTATATCTATTTATCTATCTATACGAGTGGCCAGCTCTGTTGAGGTATGTAGATGGAAAAGCATCTTTGTACGGTTTGTCGGATAATGTTCTTCTTATTCTTCTTCTTCTTCAGCCTGTGTCCGTCCACTGTTGGACGTAGGCCTCTCAGCATTGCGCCACTTCTCCCTATCCTCCGCAGTTCTCCTCCACGCTCTACCCTCTCTCTTCACAATGTCGTCACTCCATCGCGCTGGTGGTCTGCCGACACTTCTATAGCCTATTCTAGGTCTCCACTCAGTAACCCTTGACGTCCATCTACCATCGTGTCTTCGAGCTACGTGTCCCGCCCATCTCTACTTCAGTGTCGCAACTCTAGCTCCAATGTCCGTCTCTCTTGTCTTCTGTCTTATTTGGACATTGGGTATTCGATCACTGAGAGAGATCACCTTTATCTTCCGAATAACTTCCTTTGTCATCACAATAATGTACATTTATATAATTATAAAAACCCATTGGTACGTGGTGGAATGGAAGGGACTCGTTTAGTTGTTATAAAGGAAGTTAATAAAATAGATATAATTTAGCAATAAAAATAACTAAGTTACAGCTTGACAGAAGGCGTTTGATAGTTGACGGCTCAAGGCTGGTAAAACGATTTGTTTCAACCTACACTAATAGACTGATGCATTTAAAATTTACTGGATAATGGAATAATATCGTTATTTACGTCTTTCTTTAAGAATATGTGCTTTAATCGACTTCTTGTGCTTCGGAGGGCGCATACATTATGTAAAGTATTCTTCTAAAAACCTTTTAAAAAAAAGTGCACCGACTTCAAAAATTTGCACTGAAAAGTAAGAAATAATAAAGATTTCGTCGTAGAATTTGAAGACGGTTGGTGCCAAATTAGGATACAAACTAAAACAAAATATCTAAGAAGATGAAGATCTGTTCAATATTATCTATGTTTGTATGTACTGATGATCATAGGTTCCTAATGAATTGTCTAGATTAGTGAATTTGGAAACTAAGTTGTTTCTAATTTGGCACCAACCGTCTTCAAATTCTACGACGAAATCTTTATTATTTCTTACTTTTCAGTGCAAATTTTTGAAGTCGGTGCACTTTTCTTTTAAAAGTTTTATTTTACCCTTTTAAGTGATTTTGCTGCCTTGAGAGACAAATAATAACGCAACTAAAAAAATATTGATGGAAAATTAAAAAAAAATACCGCTGTGGATGTGATTTGAACCATGTGCTTGTGCATCCTATGCACCCCATTACATACCGCTAGACCATCGTCACGACAATTGACAACTTAGTGTCAATAGCGACCGTTGCTAAGGCTTTTTCTGATACATAATTTTCAGCCGTAAACAGAAATTAATTACTGAATTTCTGAAAAACTACTAAACCGATTTTCGTCATATGTCTGTGAGATAATGTCGAGAAATTATTATGTCTTAAAAAAAATAACTCGTCAAAATCGGTACATATTTTATCGAGATATCAAGAAAAATGTACTTATAAAGTCAGTTTTTTATAAATTTCTGAAAAACTAATGAACCAATTTTTATGAGATAAAAATGGGACCAATCCGGAAGAATTATCTGTCGATTAAAAAAGAAACCATGAAAATCGGTTTACAATTGGCGGAGTTATCGATGTACATACATACATAAAAAAAAAAAAAAAATACGGTCCGAATTGAGAACCTTCTCCTTCTTTTTTTGGAAGTCGGTTAAAAATAACAGATACTTAAGTCTGTTAAGAGTCCTATATCCATAAATTGTATGGGGACAAACTATTCCCAATTTCTCTGTAAATAATCCAACTGTGTCACTGTAATTTAGCATATAGTTACTTAGTCAATTTATCTAAGTGAAATAGTTGTTATTTTTTCAATGGGTTTTATTGAATAGGAAATATGCGGGTGGTTAAACTTTGCCCCCGTTTTCTCTTTCATAATCTATAAAGCTCTTAATTTTTTTAAAGCACTGTTAACCATTACCATTTAATTAAACGTCTTGCGATTTTTTGTAGCTTATTGAAAATTCAAAATAATAATAATTTGGGATAAATTGGGAATAGTTTATCCCCATACAAATTATGGATATAGGGCTCTTAAGAACACTTAGTATGGAGGATGGATTTATTATGCGTTAAACGATATGACCTGCAAGTTGGCGAGTATAATTTGGTCCCCTCGGACCTCTGCCAATGTTCAGTGAAAACCGGATATCTATGAGCAGATTTCTAATGATTCCTCAATCGAATACACGTTGGGGTTAACCGTTTTCTAATATCACGGAACATTTGATATTGATTTTCCACACTGACTTATTCGAGAAATCAGCCTGTCTAAAAGAGTAATAGTTTTCCCGGAATACACAAGTATGTAAGAGGATAAAGATCCTAAACTACTGAAATGCAATAAAGCGCTTCTATCGTAAAATAAAAAGCCAAAGTAAGCTACAATAGAACACTGAAAATGCTTGAAAATAAACCTATCCAAAAACTCGTTTTCGTAGAAAAATTGGGAGAGACACATGAAATTTAGTGCCTAGCCCCAATATTGGTTCTAGCATACTTGGTCATGACAATGTGTAACTGGAATACATTTTAAAATAATTTAAGAAATTTTACAAAATTTTTAAGGAAGAAAAATCTTTAAGTATGGATTTTACTTTAATTTATTGTCATTTTGCGAATGTGAAGTCACATAAATGACAATCACAAAAACTATTGTTATAATATTAAACAATTTCCACGCAGGTGAAGTCAGGACACATTCTAGAGATACTCTAATGACTATGTGTACTACTGTACGGTGTGTTTGTCTTGATTAAGTTGATGTGTGTTATTATATTTTTTTGCAAAGCAAATGCGTCGATTGATCTCATTTCTGGCGAACTGAAGCGATTTCTTGCCGCAGAGGTCTTTCACCGTTACGAAACGAAATGTAGGTATGTAAGGTAATGACTTTTGTGGTGTAAAAATAATGTAAGTATAAAGTCAGGAGCAATTGAATATGGATATATAAATATATAATTGTAAAAGATTTTCTTTCTGTGAAAAAACAATACAATGAAAAGAGCCAGATGAACCTAGACTTTTTTTGAGCACGATTTGCGCGCAAACCAAAATATTTAGCTTATATCTATCCCAACCTTATTTAGTTCAGTTTTTGAAAGGGGGAGCTCGTCTATGTCCCCTCCTTATATAGGCTTAGTACTCTATGATCCCACCCAACACGTCTATCTATCTATCGCACTTTACTTCAGGAAAGGGTAGGCAGTGACAATAGAATCCTTTTTGCTACGATCCTGACATACCTTTTTCGACTCATGCATATTCATCATACCTTTCTTTCTTCTCAAGTAAGGAAACGAGGAAGTATTTAAACGAAATTACAAAATCATGGGAAGCTGTATATTAACATTTTAGCACAAAGTCCGTGCCGAGTATTGCATAATACATATCGGAATGTCTCTCGTGCGAACCATTGCGTGATTTTATGTCTATAAAATGAATGAACCGGTCGTATCAACTTCCTATTTAGGATTGTGAGCACAATTCTCTAACCGCACGTTTGATGAAAAATATACATTAGCTAGACTATAAAAAAACAAATTTCAGGGGTGGGCAGTGAAAGACTTTAAACAAATAATCAGCACTATTGTTATCTTGAAGTTAACTTTGACGTTTTCAATTCCAAATTTAAAACCCAGAATGTTTTGTTGCGATGATTACGGCAGTGACAATTTTCTTGAAATCAAGTAGCTAGTTTAGTAATAAAAAAGTAACTACTTTAAATACAATTTGATTTTAATAAAAATGTCACTGTTGTCGCCATTGTAACGAAATTTTCCTAAACCATTTTAGTACAACGATAATTGTTTAAATTTGGGCTAAAAATAGCCCAATTTATTAGCTTATGTAGCCTGAAGCTTTTTATAGGAGATTAGATCGGCTAAACGAGGGACACTTGGTCTTCCACTGGGTACCCTGGACACCCTGGAACCGTAACACGGCTTCGGGAGCTATAAGCCAACCCGTGAAAAAAGAAAAAATAAAGTTTTTTATTATTATCGATTGAATGTAGAGTTAGTGAATAAACCTCTTTGGTGACTGACCATATATGAGCATCTTACATTGCTGTTTATGTTAGGTTTTTTGATACATACAGAAATGTACCTGTTTTATACTGAGAAGTGAATACTGGATATGCCGTGTAGGAGTTACATAAACTATGTGTCTCAATGAGGGTAAAGAGGGTCTCAAAATAGAAAAGCTGGTATCGGGTAAATGCCAATGGTATTCTAGATTAGTGCAAAAAATACTGATGGATGGCTCTGTTTATTCCACTACAAAGTTCAAAAGAAATAATGAACATAACAAAAAAATATTCATTCAATGGTGCAATTACTGAGAGAAAAATGCATCAAAATCGGTTGAAATTTGAAAATACTATTGAACCAATTTATATAAAGTTTACAATTTAACCAATAAAAGAAGAGAATATAATCGGCAGAGTTATGAACGTTGCCAAAAATATATACAGAACCCTAATTTTGTTAGTGACACAAAGAGTACTTTCGAGCGCAAATAGTACCTATAATTTATATAACAGTGTTTTGAAATTCTCTAATTGTCATATAGACACGTCAACCGTCACACCCTCATAGAGACGAGGTATGCGATCTGTTAACTTTTTTGAAATATGCTAGACTAGAATGTGCCCGCCGTTTTGTCCGCGTCAAAATAATATCTAGTTAGATATTATACCTTTTAATCCGCTTTCACGGATTTTTTGGTCTACGTGACAAATTTCATCAATCTATTTAAGAAACACTGATACACTTATTCTCAATGATACCAGGAACGACTATTAGTTCCGTGGTAGGTAATTTTTTTTATTTTTGTAAAAAGTTGATGTAACTATAGATCCAGCATTGAAGGATATTAGTTGGGCGCCAAATAACAAAATACTATATGACCCGTGCGAATAATTCGCGCCGTTAGTTTAACTAATCTCCAACAGATGGCGTCTTTTACAAAATACATAAATTAGCCTAATTTTAGAAGAAACATTTAATTTTGATTTGTTTGATTATTGAAGACGGAACAATCTTCAAAATAGCGTATCAAACATTAACTTTATATTAAAATAAGAGTGATATATGGCATACCGACCAAAACACACCCTTGAAAATTAATATATAGAGACAAATTAAAATACAGAGTATATTATTGTTTTAGTCTGTGTATGGAGTCAGGCGTGTGTAATACATATCTTTGTGCAAACTATAAATATAACATGACAAAATGTGACCTTCCCAACCAAGACAAATCCAGTTATGTGTTTAGATTAAAATCTTAGATAGATCTGCATAATTAAATTAATCAAATTCAAAATAAATATCACCCAATAATCATTTGCATAGTGATGAGTTTATAGGTTTGAATATCGGAGTGCAATGTGATAGTAGATAACATCTAATATTATGAGATATTGTATACAGTGTGGGTCAGATTATGGAATAACATGGCTCTGGAACCTTGAACCTATTGAAAAAAAATTTTTTTTTTCTCTCTTCACGGGTAACACAGTTCCCGGGAACCGTTGCCGGCCCCAAGCAGAAGACAAAGTCTCCCTCATTTAACCGATTTTTGAGGCTATACCTAACGAGTGGCTTTGTTGAGGTATGTAGATGGAAAAGCCTCTTTGTACGGTTTGTCGAATAATGTACATAGATTTTTTATTACAAAACCCTTTGATATATGGTCGGATGTGGGGGGTCGAACTCGCGACTTTTCATTTGTGAGCCGACGTCATTCCCACTCGACCACCTAGTCTATCTATCTATCTGGACACACACAATATTTTCCCGTTATAATTTTCATGGTGGCGACCCTAGTAGTTAGAAGCTATTGCTATGGAGCTATATGCTATATTTTTTTTATAAATAATAGGCACGTTAATAGTGGAAGGACCGTCGGTCACGTTTTAGTTCAGATGATGAGTATCCAGTATATAACCGACATTTATATGCCCTGAGTCGAACATCTGTACTCTCAGTTCAATTAATAAACGCATTAGTGGAGGTGACAAAACTGATAAACATAGGAATATATATATATTTGTCACTTCCATTCATGGACTCCCATAGCCACTTTCCACCAACAATTTATCTATAATAAACTTACCAAGTAACAGTCGATAGGTTTCTCCTTCGGTCTATGGTAAGCCTTCTGCAATTCTGTCTGTTTTAGCGCGTGTGCTATATGCAGTGCACTTGCGTCGAAACGTCCATAATGATAGTCTGGTGTATCTCGTGATAACTCCCGCGCAGGTGATGCGTGCACGCTGCCGTTTGTTGTGCGAGTTGGCGACACTGTAATTAAAAAAAACCCTATTTGAATAAAGATATAAATCGATTGTCTCTGTAGTCTACCCCTCTTGGGATAAATATGCTCTATTAATAATGAGCGCATGACATAGAATGTTCTCGCTGAAAGATGTGCGTGTAATCGGTGGAATAGAAATCGTGTAAAATGCGTGCGAGTAAGAGAGAAAACAATGTTTCTCTGCTTTTAACTTGTCGGTAAATTTTGGCACATGTTTTGTTTAGCGATGGCATTCTAAACTAATATTATAAATGCGAAAGTTTGTTTGTTTGTTTGTTTATTTGTCTTTCTTTGATACCAAAACAAAGCAACGGAGCAACGTAATTTTTGCACAAAGTAATCCAGAATATCCTTAGGAGTAATTTTTAAGTCACATTTCAAAATTTTCCAATATTCTGTTGGTCTGTATATGGAGATTGACGTTCGTTAGATATCCCCAAAAAATGTCATCGGCTAAATGCTGTAGGATCGATAAAGGTATAAGGAAGTATCGGCCTCTTCTTACAGCCTTTGCACCATCACTATGCAGAGCCTTTAGATCGTTGCCGGTTTGCCATTGCCTAGTTGACATTACATTGGGTAGGTACACAATTTTCAAAGAAAAAGAGAAAAATTAAAAAAATCTAGGTTAATTCATATTATAAACCTTTCTAATTGATTTGAAACCCCATATCTATAAACTCAGAATAACTTTGAATGAACCGTCCACACTATAGTTTTACCACAAGCAGCGGCGGCATTAGTCCTTTATCAGGGTAGAGCGAGATTGTCTTTCGGCGCCTTTTGGTCGACACCTTCGAATCAAATAATTAGTTTCTGGTAATAAAATGCAAACCTGCTAGTTCCCTGCCTGCCCCCGTTACACATCTTCATGTGGGTCACCATAAAGACAGCAATAATTAAATAATTAATTAAATTAACACATGGCGCTTAGAGCAGCCACTCCTCTAGCTCTACTCCAGAACCGCCACTGACTACAAGTCAATTAAGTGTCATAACAAAATTATTTTTTTTAAAGTGGAAATTCCAAAAGTTATTAAGTTCAACGACATGTTTATTCGTCATATAGTTAGACCTATCTAAAAGCCGTGTGAATTACTGTAATAGATACATCTTCATAGAACCGGTCTGACAACTGCTAAATTAGGTAAATTACTATATTTATGAATTCTTAACAGCTTTCTTCAAATTATAGAGGTATTAAGTTAAAAGGTAGGTGCAGGAAAGTATTGTGTCATAGAGACATATTATATGGTAATAAATATGGAAAACATTGTTGGCAGAGGATGGAAATGACTTTAAATCTAAATTGACAAATTGTATAAAAATTGCGGAAAATCATTGTAATTTTGTAGATATTAATAACCAATATTTTAGAGTCAAAATATATCTAATGAATGTTTGCACACCTGCTTGCAGGTTGAATACATGTCCATACTCACAATCATTTTAAGACCTATATTGTATTCTTGCAAAAAACATTTGATTTGATTTATTAAAAATACACACAATCGCCGAGCATGTTATGAAAGGTATGATGAATATAAAAGAAGCGAAAGAAGTATGTCAGGATCGTAAAAGGCGTGACGTAGATAGATAGATAGAACATTGTTTTAAGTTTATGCTGAGAAATTAGTAATTATCCCATTCTATCCATAAAAAAAATACTGAAAATTCCTGAATCCCTATTTTCGACATTTTTGTTTTTATTTAAGGTTGATATTTTTTTTATTGATATTTTATTATAAAAAAAATATTAAACGAAATCTCGACTACACAAATTACTGAAAAGTGAATAACAAGGTACTATATTCATAACGATTTCATTTTAATTTCTGCAACCAAAGTATTATATGTTGTAACTTTTGTTTGTCCCGCCTGCGATACCTTTTGATTTAACATCATCATTAGCAACTTGTGTATGTGAATTGACAGCAGGGTCATATGCAAGGAAATATTTATTAGTAACGCACTAAAAAAGTACATAATTATTATAACATTAACCACATAATTGTTATAACATAAGCGTGTTTTTTAGTTTTGGATGTGTAACATTTTTCCTCTCGCTTTCCTGCAATCTGTGGGAGTGATTTCGTGAAAAGGGATGGAAGTGTGTAACAGGAAGCTGGGGAGTGCGCGCTATTTGATTTGGCCAAAGAGCGCGCGTCGTGGTCGACTTGGTCGTCAGATGGTACCAAACCAAACCATTCCGAGAAGTTGGTACTGTCAGCCAACAAGGGAAATAGAGAAGAAGAACGCACAGTGTTGTGTCTAAAGTGTTAATGATTTCAGGATATAATATTAATGTTGCTTATTATCAAGGTGAGATTTCAGATGGTCGCTGTAAGGCTCGCTCGTTTTTTAATTAAGCCGTCTTTTTCCTTAGTCCGTTGATGGATTAATATCATTAGCTTTAGTCGGTATACTCTCTGAGATAAAAACCCGCGCCAGACAAACCAAAGTATTATTTTAAAATTGTGTAATAAATTTTAACATTTATTCATGAAATACTTAACAAATTTTAGTGCAAACAAGTTGGTCTAGAAAGGAAGTGTATATATGTAGCAACCGCAGAACGCTCCATTAAAATATCGCATGCGCATATTTTAACATTCCCTATTACAACACTTAGGCCTCATAAGGATTCAGAGAATGTTGCTAAATCTAAAATTACATTGAAAAACCCTAAATATTAACTAAATAAACTAATATTATAAATAGAAAATTGTCTTTGTTTGTTTGTATATTGGTTTGTATGCTACTTTTATCCCGGAAAAATGAATGGTTCCTGTGAGGTAGATTTGTTTTTGTTTTTCACAGGATCGACATGATTTTGTGGATAGTGGTAAAATGACATAGGCTACTTTTTATTACAGCCACAGGGTTATTTCTTTTGGATCTATTTCCACTCGGGTGAAACCGCTGACAGAAGATATCTTATAATTTTTTTTATCTATACGAAAACCGTTTTGTTATGTCTGAGTTTTTGTAGAATGTGTTTTAGTAACGAAAACAAAGTAATTATTGCTATCAAGTATGAGGAAAAAACATGGTTATTATTAACATAGGTAATAGTACAAACTCTTTCTTAGAGAATATAAATAGTTAGAAAATAACTTTAAAATAAGTCAGAAAACCTATATATTTGAACCGTTACACATAATATACATGTATTGGAAAATGCAGGTCCCTTGTAAAATTTTATTATCGTATTTAAGGCGACGCATCACAGCGCAATGAACTCAGTTTTACGCGCGACTTATTTTGTCCATATCTCTTTAGAAATAGGTATGTGAGGTAAGATGTTATTAACGTACCAGAAACATGAGAAGCTACGATTTCTCAACAAAATCTGTTTTGTGATAATACACTAAACGGACTTCGGACTTATGAGTATTATACAAAAACTATTAAAAAAGCAAGTTGTAGTTAATGTTTTCTTAAAATATATGAAATTATCTATGAAATAAATGACATAAAATTGTACATTAATAAAAATTTCAAAAGAAATAGAGTCGCAAAGTAGATTATAAATACGCAAAAAATTGAGGGCTTTTAGGGATTCATAAAACTTATGTATATGCGATTTTGAAAATTTTATGTCCTTGTTTTCATGTTTAATATATCTATCTTTAGAAAGCAATTTTAATTTCGAACCCAAGACATACAGTTATCACGTAATTTACATAAGCCTGCAGCATGTAATTAGTATGGGATAAACGTTATGTGGGGAGTTCTTAATAATAATAATAACACCGAAGCAATCGTAACAGCTGAATGAATGGAGTGATAGACTTGAGGGCAGAGCCAGAAGAAATGACTTGTGAATTACAACTGGAAAGCGGTAGTTTAAAACAATTACAATTCCTCTGCATATAGCAGTCTTAATTTTTATAGGCACCCATAACGAATTACCAAATTAATTTAATTTATATGAAAGTTGATTACAATTTATTTTGTGGAAAGCACAGAGATTCTCAAAAGCTCAGGTATTTGGTCAGGTTCGACTGTGTCACGTGAGATGGTAATATAAATATTAATACGTTGGAACGAGACAGAAGAACTTGTTGCAAAACAACCGACCGCATTCCTATGGGCAACTTCAGCCCACTGACCCACAAGGTAGTTTAACCAAACCTTCTATTCATAGGGAATAGGTATGTGCAAATTCTTTAGTCACAGAATAAACCAGAATACGCATGCGTATAGTATATACTATATAGTATAAAATACGCGATTCTCTGCACGTCGTACTTCTCGCTATGATTTTTGGGATAATTTCTTATTATCAAGAGATAGGATAATATTATATAATTAATATTATATTTAACGTTGAAAGAATTAAGGATGAGAGATTGACTAAAATGGTTTATATGTCTGAAGTGAAAGGAAATGCTGGCAGAGGGCGACCTAGGTGTACTTTTATTGAACATATAAAAATGTATTGATCGATGGAAATATTAAAAGTACACACAATCGCCGAGCATGTATTAAAGGTAGAAGCGAAATAGGTAGAGAGATGGTGACAGAAAGTGGTTGTAAGCACTTGCCGACAGAAAACCTCTTTTTCGTTTAGTCTGAACCCTCCTCTACAAATTCTTGTAGACGAGTAGGGATCCAGCGCTTGTCGGTACGCCGCTGAGCCGATTTAGAAGAAAAAAAATTAAAAAAAAAACCTCTCCTACCAGCTGGCAGAAAATGAGTGAACAGCATTTGTGGGGACCTCTCGGTTGTGAGAAAAATATTTTCTGCCAATTTACTCCCCACGCTAACTTTTCCACTCAGGATGTAGCTGATGATATATTTTGAGGCTGAGAAATGTCAGTTAAGGTATTTTGAGATTTAAAAATTTGAAGGCCTCATTGTACAAACGGTCATATAGTTTATCCTTGTTCTTCTATCCATTCTACATTTTAGTCAGTCGAACTTGACCTCACCTTTTATGTCTCCAAGAGTCATTAAAAGTAAACAATGACGTCCGTGACGGTTGAATAAGCGAACTAAAAATGCAATGGAACAATAGGTCACATCGACCTTGGAGGAAACTTAAAAGCTTATTGTACAAACACATCTTCACGGCCATAATAACCTTCAGTAACAGTGTTCACTTTTTGCCAGTTGTCCATATTAAATGGACTAATGGACCCATCGACCCAATGACCGGTTAGGGATGTAGCCTTTCCAAAAAGGCCACCAGTAAAATACAAACAGTGTCTGCAATATGAAGAGAGGTAGAGCGTGAAAGAGCTCCGTGGAGGATATGGAGAAGTGGCGGAATGCTGAGAAAGTCTAGCACTGGAGGGAATATTCCGGCCAAAAGAAATTATTGGCCTATGTGCTTTAATTGAGGCTTTGGAGCTTCTAAAATAACAGATATGTTCAGCAACCTGTTCTGCTGAATATTGTTACGAGCTAGGGTTCGAAGAGATTTAAAATACCGATTAAATAAACAAACTTTACTTCAACACCACAAAAATACAGTTACATAAATGAAAACACTAAAATAACACTTAGTCGCACTAAATTCCACTTCACTGTTTCGCTTTGATCGCTCTGATTCGCACTGTGTTCCTTGCGGCAATGATCCTCTGTTTATATTGCCCACCGAACATTTGAGAAACGCCGAGATTGTTGTACAAAGTTGTAGACGCGCCTCGATGCGACTCGGCGCCAAATACCTACACACAGACCGCGCCCGATTTTGATACCTATGGCTAGGCACATACGGTCCATTTTCGTTTGTACTTGATTCTCTCTGGATGTTTCTAGAGACGTCTATCGACCTTGATGTGTTTAGGTATTTATTTGTGCGATTTAAGTACCTATTCGTTACACTGCCCCCCGCTTAGACTTGCTCGTCCCGAGCAATATTCGAGCCTTTGTAAGGAGCCAGTCGATCAATATGGACAACCTTTAACTGTCCACGCGGGCATCGTTGGATCCGATAGGTCACGTCATTGATCCTCGTGATGACCTTATACGGGCCTTCCCAGCGGTTCTGCAGCTTGGGAGATTTGCCTTTTCGGCGTTTCGGGTTGTGCAGCCACACCAACGATCCCTCGTCAAAACCGTTACTATTGAAGTTTCTATCGTACCTGGTCTTCATCTTTGTACTGGCCACAAGACTGCTCTGACGAATCTGGTCATGTATGTCGCACATCTTGTTTTTCAGGTTCGATACGTAGTCACTTACAGGTTGCGGCGCATCCGGAGGTCCGCCGGTCAGGAGATCAACTGGTAGTCGGAGTTCTCTCCCAAAGTTGGCATAAGCAGGAGTCACCTTTATGCTTTCATGCTCTGCGGATCGATATGAGAGCAAGAACAAGGGAATATATCGGTCCCAGTCCCTCTGGTGATCCTCAACCAGTTTCGCTAAATGAGTCTCCAAAGTGCGGTTGAACCTTTCAACCATTCCGTCGGACTGTGGGTGATACGCCGTAGTCCTCGTTTTATTTATTCCCAGGAGACGGCATACTTCCTGGAACAACTGCGACTCAAAGTTACGCCCTTGATCAGAATGTATCTCCATTGGTAGCCCGAACCTGCAGAATAATTCGTTGACCAACTTAGTCGCCACTGTTGTCGCTTCCTGGTTGGGAATTGCGAAGACCTCCGGCCACTTCGTGAAGTAGTCCATCACGACCATGAAGTACTTGTTCCCGTCTTCAGTGACCGGGAACGGTCCAGCAACGTCCACCGCAATTCGTTCCCATGGAGCGCCAACATTGTACAGCTGCATACGTCCCCTCGTACGTGTCGTAGGTCCCTTCACGGCCGCACATACTGTGCACTTGCGACACCAATCCTCGACATCTTGCCGGCAATGAACCCAATAAAATCGTTTCCTGATTTTCGCCAGGGTTCGATTCATGCCCAGATGTCCTCCCGAGGATCCATCGTGCACGGACTCAAGCACTGCGCGCACCTTTGACCTAGGCACGACCAGCTGCATCAATGTCTCCTGTCCACTGGGCGACTCCCACTTGCGGTACAGCAACCCGTTGTCCAGCACTAGACTTTCCCACTGAGCCCAGTAGCTTTTCGTGGTGGAACTCATGGCGGATACAACATTCCAGCCGGGCCTTGGAACATTCTGCGTCTTCCATTCCATTATCGGCGCCAAGTTGTTATCCTTGAGTTGCTCGTCTCTCGTCCTCTCGTTCGCCCATTCGTCACTAAGGTTGTTAGTCGTAATCACTTTGATGACAGAATCACCGATTTCACGCCTCGAGCACAGTTTACAATCTTCAGGGCACGGCCTGCGTGACAGTGCGTCAGCGTTGCCATGCGTCCGTCCTCGTCGATGTTCGTTCGTCATCTCACATGGCGTCCCGTTGACCTCGCCGGCGATCACCAGACTGTTCCCGTCGAAAACTTGTCGGATGGTAACTTTTGGGGCTGTGTCACGATCAGCCAGTACCCGCCCCACGGCTCTGGCTGTTACTCGTTTCCCGGAAGCTCCGTAGTTACGGCACGGACATCAGCTCCGACGTCCCGTTTCGGCACTCGTTGAACCGTGCCTTGTCGCTTAAGCGCCGGGCAGCTAGCTTTAAGGTGCCCCAGCTTGTGGCAGTAGAAGCAGCGGGGTAAGTAGCTACGCCTCTCTGCTACAGGTGTCGTTGTTGGAGTAGCCTCCTCCGCCACTTGTCGCAATCGCTGAGATCGAGGCTCCTGTCTCACTGCTTCCACCTCTAGAGCATGGGCCAGTGCATCTTTCAGGGCGCTGTGGTGGCCCAGTCGAACTGCAGCTCTGACCTCCATGCTGCGGATGCCGTCGATGAATGCTTGAACGAGGTTCGCAGCAATGAACTCTTGTCCGGCAGATGGGTACGCCTTCCTCACGATCTTCTCGATCTCCAGAGCCCATTGTTGCAGATTCTCATCAGCATGTTGCGTCCTGTCCCTCAGCTGCGCTCGGTAGACGTGCTCCAGGTGTTTGTCGCCGTACCTGGAGTCCATTGCCTCGATCAGGTTCCCGTACGTGGTGCAGCTGTCTGGAGAGGCCTCCAGAACCGACAGTGCACGGCCCCTTAAGGCCACTGTCAAGGCGGTCAGAGATTGCTCGTCTGTCCAGCCGTTGGCAGAGGCGACCGTTTGGAACTGCAATTTGTACGCTGTCCAGGACGTAGTCCCGTCGTACGGCGGCACCTTGACTCGGGGGCCAGAGACGACGGCGCCTCCAGAAACAGGAGCGGTCAGCTTCAGTTTCCTCACTTCATTCTGGAGCCTCTCGCATCGGCTGTCAAGTCGTGCCTCCAACTCTCCGTAGCGGTCGTTAAGTCTTGCATCCTGTTCTCCGCTCATCCTTGCCTGTATTTCCTTATGGAGATCCTTATAGTGCTGTTGGAGGTCTTCGATTCTCTCCTCGTGCATGTCTGTAACCCTCTGTAGCTGCTTCACCTCCATAGTCACCTTTCCCAGTGATTCTGAAAGCAGCTCCTTTAGGCTAGCAGACTGCTCCTCTTGACGTCGGGCCTGCTCCTCCAATAGCTGCCGAGTCTGCTCCTCCTGACGCCTGGCCTGCTCCTCCTGACGCCTTGCCTGCTCCTCCTGACGCCTTGCCTGCTCCTCCTGACGCCTTGCCTGCTCCTCCAATAGGTGCCGAGTCTGCTCCTCTTGACGCCTGGCCTTCTCCTCCAATAGCTGCCGAGTCTGCTCCTCCTGACGCCTGACCTCCTCCTCCTGTCGTCGGGCCTGCTGCTCCTGACGTCGGGCCTGCTCCTCCTGACGTCGGGTCTGCTCCTCCATCAGCCAAATCAGCATTCCCATGTCGGTTGCCTGGGGAGCACCCGCAGAACCCGCAGCACCCGAATCGACTCCAGCAGCAGCTCCAGCACCACCAGCAGCAGTCCCAGCAGCACCAGCAGCGGCTCCAGCAGCAGCTCCGGCACCACCAGCAGCAGTCCCAACAGCACCAGCGGCGGCTCCAGCAGCAGCCTCGTCGACCTCCTCGCCGTGATGTCCAGCAGTAGTTTGTCGTGTTTTGGTCGCCGTGATGACGACGAGTCACGTGGTGTAATCGGCATTTTTGAATCCCACACTCCTGACACCAATTTGTTACGAGCTAGGGTTCGAAGAGATTTAAAATACCGATTAAATAAACAAACTTTACTTCAACACCACAAAAATACAGTTACATAAATGAAAACACTAAAATAACACTTAGTCGCACTAAATTCCACTTCACTGTTTCGCTTTGATCGCTCTGATTCGCACTGTGTTCCTTGCGGCAATGATCCTCTGTTTATATTGCCCACCGAACATTCGAGAAACGCCGAGATTGTTGTACAAAGTTGTAGACGCGGCTCGATGCGACTCGGCGCCAAATACCTACACACAGACCGCGCCCGATTTTGATACCTATGGCTAGGCACATACGGTCCATTTTCGTTTCATTTTCTCTCTGGATGTTTCTAGAGACGTCTATCGACCTTGATGTGTTTAGGTATTTATTTGTGCGATTTAAGTACCTATTCGTTACAATATGAACATTATGATGAAAAGTGGAGGGTGGCAACGAGTGGCTATTAGTTCTGTTGAAGTATATTTAGACGGAAAAGCCTAAATCGGCTAAAAGAGGTAGACTGGGACCCGTAAACACGGCTTCGGCAGCTTGTCCATGGTGTCACACCGCCAATGTATTGTTTGCGTGTTTTTGTTTGTCTCTAACTTTCCTGGGATAATGATAGATATCTATCTATTCTAGGTTTATCTACATTTGATAGATGATGAATAATATCCAAATAATGGTAATACGACAAATATAATTGTCACATTTCGCAAAAAAGCAACCGTGAGAGCAACTCACAAGTAGATGACAGTTGCAACACAACTCGCTTGTTACATATCATAACGGTTTGTCGGCGTTCACCCCACAAGGTAATTGTCCAATTTGTTGTCGGATACTGTTTGATAATATTTAACTACTTTGCTGAATGGGAGCACTGGTTTTGGCGACACGAGTGCGACCATTGCACACTCAAAAGGCATTTTAATTGTTTTTTTGAGGTCGTGAACCCCAAAATATGACATTGTTGTTCAATAATGAAACTATGAAGAGATCTCAAATCACGTATCACGCAAAATAGGCGCTAGACGTCGAGTTGCGGAAACCGAGCCCGTTAACCAGAAAACCAGAGATCTCCTGCAAAATGGAGGTAATATAAAGCGTATTGACCGCATTCGGAACGATGTCATTAGAGAAGAATGCGAAATGAAATATGATGTTGTGACTAAAATGAGGAAAAGTAGTTTACCCTGGTTTGTACACATTGAAAAATTGAAGGATGAAAGATTTACTAAAAAAGGTTTATATGGCTAAAGTGAAAGGAAATGCTGGCAGAGGACGACCCAGATGTACTTTTATTGAACATAAAAATTATTGATCGATGGCAATATTAAAAGTTAACACAATCGCCGAGCATGTATGAAAGCCATACCTCTTTCCTTATATTATATTCATCATTATAATATAAGGAAAGAGGTATGGCAGGACCGTAGCAAATGGCATTCGATTGTATCTGCCTAAAATCTGGGATAAAATATGTGATTAATGTAATATATGCCGTGATATTTATGATAACACAAATTGACAAATGTTAATTATTTAACGATATGGCAGATTAGTTGACCATGTCATGAAATATACAACATAATATACATACTAATAGAATAATAAAATAATGGATGATCCATGAAGGCAATTACAGAGAGAGTGGATGGATTCACAAAATAAACATAAATATATTCTCTAAATGTAAGTCTCACAGGATCCTGACATATTTAATATTCAGATTAATTATATGTTAAATATAATGACCTTCATTGTTAAACATTAATTCGTGAAAACCACTAAAAATCAATAAACATCAAGAAATTATAAAATAAATTTATTAGTAGATTTTATAACGCAGGCCAACTGGTTTGATTACAAATATCATTTCTGAGGCAACTTTTCTGCAATATCAAACCTAGTTCAATTTAGTAAGTAATTAAGTTTGTATATTTCAACAGGCATATTAATATGTGTGAAGTAAAAGAAATGTGTTCGGGAAATTTCACAGAAAATGCAACAATTTCATAACAGCTAGTTTTAGTGGTCCAACTTTATGTCAATACCAGGTAGTTTCGACAGATATAATCTCAGAGAAATATAATTTTCAGGTTTTATTATGGTTTTATTTGATGATTCTGCCTTTGTCAAGTATTATAGACGTCACAGTAACAATATGCCGATTAAACACTGACTATCACAACTATCACAGCGCTTTCCCATCATGACACGACGAGACGCGTGCGTTGGTCGCCATGACATGAAGTAAAATCATCTTTCATATAACTTCTATTCTATTCTATTTTTTTTCAAAATGGCTCCATCAGGGTTTTGATGATTCCGCCAATGTCAAGTATTATAGACGTCACAGTAACAATAAGCCGATTGATCGGTAGGTAGAAAGAATGCTCCCGCCGGCCGTAATATGTCCTATTAATCACTGACTAATCACAACTATTACAGCGCGGGCGGGATTAAACTGGATTCCCCATGACGTCCTGGTGGACGCGTGCGTATATTACAAAGGCGTCACGTGGAATCCGTATTATGACATTTACTAATGACAGTAGCCTTTTTTGAGTCATTCTCATTCCACTTGAATCATGTGAGTGATAATGTACCTGACAGAATCATTTTCCACTCTATTCTATGTTATCTGTAATGTTCAAGTTTTGGTCTGAACATCAAAAAAGGAAGGATCAAATATTGACTAAGATATTTACCAAAATAACAGAGTAAAGCCAGAATAAAAAAAGAAGAAATATAATCACTAGAAATCATTTTTCACAGAGAGCCGACGGATTCGTTACCATAGGTTACCATACACAGGTCCCTGACAAATACAGTTATGGAGTGATGAACATATATGAAGGAGGCAAACG
The DNA here is from genome assembly GCA_963924495.1 of Nemapogon koenigi. NCBI lineage: Eukaryota > Metazoa > Arthropoda > Insecta > Lepidoptera > Tineidae > Nemapogon > Nemapogon koenigi. The sequence goes on from OZ004646.1 coordinate 9,390,468, forward strand.
AGGTGTGGATCGTTTAGATTGTCTCTATCTACCCCTCATGTGATAAAAAGGCGTGATGATGGATTGATACTCACATTCATTCTCGTGACTGTTTCTCGCAAGTCCCCTTATCTGTTCGTTTACATAGTTATTACTCCGCGGTACATTAAGAGCGCTTCGTATACCGACTGAGGAGTTGTCGAGATGTCCTGGACCGATCTTTGGTACATGGCTTGAGCAATACACCTCTTTGTCTTCTGTCCAATGTTGATTGTTGAAATATGTCTGTGGACAAAAAACAATAATTAGAAATAATATTAAGCTAATGTGGTTATAGCATAGAGTACTAAGCCTAAGGAGGGGCCATAGACAGACGGGCTCCCCCTTTCGCCAATTTTTTGCTTTTTGACCAGTTAAACTGACCAGGTAATAAGTTACTTTAGGTTTCGTTGGTATCGTTTTGTGTCGCGAGACAGAGCTCTAGAAAAATAGTTAATTGTGATTTTTTAAATGGGAAAGGCGATCTAGGACTTCAAACTTGCGGGAACATAGTGTTTCCAATCATAAATTATAATTTTCAAGTTTGTATTTTAGCATAATCATCATATAACGTAATTTAAAAGCCGTTGCGACAATAAAACGACAGAAAAATACAGTAGTACAGGCATATTAATAGTACTAGGCGTCTACCTCCCCCCCCCCCGCCCCCCGCCAAAAGTGGCAGAAAAAATTGTTCGGTGATTTACACGCTACACGACTCCTTTCAAATTGTAGAATGTGTGAATACCTACATAAATACGCTTATTACTACTTATCTATTAGATATATATATATGGTCCTGCAATTTTTTTATAATTATTTTATTCTACACAATTCTTTCCTACAACATTATATCTCTGACGGATTAGACAGCATACGCCATGAAAACTCGCTAGGATTAACTTTTCCCCCGAATTGATTCACTTATACTGTTAATACTCAGCTCCTAAACATGATAGGTCAGTGTTCAATACTCGTAAACCTTCCTGGTGAATCAACCTAACAAAATCCGATAGTGATAGTAATGATACCACTAATCTATACTAATAACAAAGCTGAAGAAACTCGTTTGCGATATTCTCTGGGACTACCAGTCGGATTATAAAAAAAAATTGCATTTGACAGAATAGATAGATTTGAGGAAGATTTTTTTTTATAGAGAAGACGACATGTGACCTTGCCACCGCCTGATTGTTAAGCATAGGTGGCTGGTCTATGAATGCGCGCGACTGGCAGATCGTAATACAGTCCGCCAGTCGCGCCCGTAGAGATGCTTTTTCACGCTTCGCTTAAAGGACCCAAGGTTGTAGAAAGGAGGAAAAACCGACGCCGGAAGTTCATTCCACTTTTTGGCTGTACGACACAGGAACGAGTCACTGAATTTTTTCGTTCGTATAGAGAACGTGGCGACGGTGTGAGGATGAAAACTGTATCCTGTGCGAGCAGTGCGGGTGCGAAAAGGGGATGGAAGGACGAGGCCATGGAGTTCTTCTGAACACTCCCCATAATACAGTCGATAGAAGAGGTTATGTAACATCACGCTATGACCTAAGGAGCGGAACAGTAACTAACGCGGGTGTAACCGCAAGGCACAGCTAGTGTGTAATTCAGAGTAAAGTCTCCAAAGTATGTGCGAGATAAAAAAACTCCATAAACAAAATGATATGTCATTGCTGATACTATTTGTCACTTGCACATACCAAATAACAAAATGAGCCTTAAATTAGACCTCCTCCGTACGGTCCACCGAAACCGACCACAGACTCGTCCAATTCATAACGAACGGGTCCGCCTAGACCATCCGGCCGGCCGGAATGGGAAATTTTCGGTGCGATACCGAATCCATGTTTAGCCTACTTAACAGTTAGTGGCAAAGTCCCTTTTATACCCAATTTATGGGGTCTATCACCAACAAAATCATTTAAATAATTCTTTTTCCTTTCTTGAAAATTGAGGGCAAGAGTAGCATCTAACAGTAATTTAGTTTAAACAAGCGATTTTTTTTTAATTCTCACTGATATATTATATTTTTTGGCCGATTCACCTAAAGAAATTATTTCATGGATTATTACATCTTACATAATTATGGAATATTTACTTGCATGTGAAACAAAAACTCAAATTTTGATTCTTTTAGGTAATTTATAACGTAATTATGTTATACTAGCGACCGCCCGCGTAGAATCTATAAGTTCATATATTGTATAAATCGGCCTTAAATCTCTAAACCAATGAAAGGAATGTCACAATTTTTTCAAACGACAACACTGGCATAGACAATGGATTCGCTCTCTTTTGGCTCGAAATTCAAACAATTAAACATCCATATTTTGAGATCAAGGAATCGAATTACATACAAATTCCTAAGGAGTTCGTCGTTTGGTAGAAACGGGTCAAGAAAGTTTTGTAGAGCGCCATCCCGCTCTGTCTCGTTTTTTTATCTCGTTCTGGTTTCTCAATTTTATTATATAGATAATATAATATAATATAATAATCGTCTTCTCGTGCTTCGGAGGGCCCGTAAAACACTTCTTCTAAAAATAACAGATACCATCTAGGTCTATTAAGTGCCAGCAGCAGCCTTGAACCAACTGACAAAAAGTGGACACTGCTGGTATCTCTGGCCACACCGCTATAAATACCAAAATACCGTGAAGATGTGTTTATTTCGTTTGTTGAGGTCATTGAAAAAAAAAGAACAACCCAGACCAGTTGACAATATCCATCATGCGAATTTAAAGTAACACAAAGACTCAAAGCACCACATTTAAATTAAAAGTTAATTGTTATAACAGTTACATTAAAAGTACAATGAGGGTACTGTTAGACGCAGGTGAAATAGATCATAATCTTTGTGTAAGGTGTATAGTGTATGGGAGAGAAGTGTAGCATTTGAGTGTTCTAAAGTACTAATATTCTCTTCAGTTTTTTGTGTAATGGCTCCATCAGGGTTTTGATGATTCCGCCAATGTCAAGTATTATAGTTGTATAAATAATAATAGCTTTTATTTCAGACAATTGTTACGTGTTTATATTCACTTTTAAATACGTCATCGATAACCGGTGGCTGCGTGCCCCCTTCCTCTCTTTCTCTTATTGTATTTGGGGTACCAAAAAGTTACACACTTGCTCCACTTCTCCTTTCCTCTCATTACGTGGCCTGCCCATCTCCATTTTAGAGATTTAATTTTTGTTGTTACGTCTTCTAGCTTTGTCGTTTCTCTGAGGCATTCGTTGATTCTGTCGCTCTTCCTTTTCCCCAGCATGCTCTTTCGGTAGCTAAGAAGATGTTCCCGCCGACTGTGATATGTCTTATTAATCACTGACTAATCACAACCATCACAGCGCGGACAGTATTAAACTGGGTTCCTCATCATGTCACGAAGGGGCGCCATGATATGACGTAGAATCTACCATATAATTTCATGTATTTCGCTAACTATTACGTTTATATAGTGCGTGCGTATATTTAGAGGGAGGGTCGAGGGTGGCAGGCTTCCCTAAGTGTAAAAACTTACTTTCACTTTGCAGTGTTGGGTATGAACATAAATTTAAGAACTATAGCTACAAATAGAGACAGCGTTAGATAAATAATTTACTAGCGGCCCCCGGCTTCGCACGGGTACAATATGGGTTACCAAGAATTTTGTTCGATCTTAATAATGGCAATAATGGTACATACAAACGTCTAACGAGTATAACTATACCTATATAATGCATACTCTTAAAGTTTTCTAAACTGAAGTTTAAAAATATTGTAGGTATTCGTGATCCGAAAATAAATTCCATGTCTGACCTAGGATGTAAGGACCTTGAGAGGTATGTAGTGCTGATGACATTTTGGTAACCTTGGAGGTGTTGTGCGATATGCTAAGTGGCAATGTAGGTTACAACGCTCACTTAAAATATTTTGGTCATATTCGTACGTACCTCAGAACTTTGATATTATTGTATTTTTAACCGACTTCGAAAAAAAAAGATGGAGAAGGTTCTCAATTCGGACCGTATTTTTGTTTTTTTTTTGTATGTATGTACATCGATTACTCCGCCAGTTGTGAACTGATTTTGATGGTTTCTTTTTTAATCGACAGATAATTCTTCCGGATTGGTCCCATTTTTATCTCATAAAAATTGGTTCTTTAGTTTTTCAGAAATTTTGAAAAAACTGACCTTATAAGTCAATTTTTCGTAATATCTCGATGAAATATGTACCGATTTTGACGACTTATTTTTTTAAGGATATAATAATTTCTTGTCACAGTCATATGACGAAAATCGGTTCAGTAATTTTTCAGAAATTCAGTAATTTGTCTCTGTTTACTGCTGAAAATTATATCAGAGAAAAGCCTTAGCAACGGTTGCTATTGACACGAAGTTGTCAATTTTCGTATCGACGGTGGTCTAGCGGCTAAAGGTATGGAATGCAGCGCAGGATGCACATTGCTCGAGGTTCAAATCCCATCCACCGCAGTATTTTTTTTAATTTTCCATCATTTTTTTTAGTTGCGTTATTATTTATTTCTCAGGGCAACAAAATCACTTAAAAGGGAAAAATAAACCTTTTAAAAAAAAGTGTACCGACTTCAAAAATTTGCACTGAAAAGTAAGAAATAATAAAAAAATCGTCGTAGAATTTGAAGACGGTTGGTGCCAAATTAGAAATAATTTAGTACCCAAATTCACTAATCTAGATAATTCATTAGGAACCTACGATCATCAGTACAAACATAGATAATATTGAACAGATCTTTATGTCCCTAGATGTTTACTTAATTTTGTATCCTAATTTGGCACCAACCGTCTTCAACGACGAAATTTTTATTATTTCTTACTTTTCAGTGCAAATTTTTGAAGTCGGTACACTTTTTTTTAAAAGGTTTATTAACTCTTGTCTTTAGTGGCCTGGTAACTATGTACACATTTTCCATATTCAAAAACCTACCTAGATCATTTTATAAATTATTTTTGTTATATCTCTGAGACTCTGAGAGACTAGACAGCATACGTCATGAAAGCGTGCTGGCACTAACTTTTTAGGGTGTTGAAAAAACGGAACCCTTATAAGATCACTCTTGTATCTGTCTGTTTGTCTGACCGTCTGTCACAGATTATTTTCTCCGAACCAACTGGACGAAATATGTTAAAATTTGGTTTGGTTCACGGACGTAATTAATTGAATTTTGGGAGCAAATTTATTGAAAGGGAAAAATTAAAAGGCTCGTTATAAGAAATACAAATATATTTATTATATAATTTTAAAATTCATGGTTTAAATTATATTAAAGAAAATGTACAAAAATTAAGCTTTCCCCCCTTATCTCCCAAATTTTGAAAACATGGGAAATATATAAACGAAAATCCTGTCTAAAAGTTCTGACCGAAAACGGAATGGTAAGGAACCCTCAGCGCGCGAGTCGTACTCGCAACTTAGCCATTTATTTCCGACATTCACTAATACTGCTAATGCTCAGCTCCTAAACATCATAGATCCATATTAATATATCTAGTGAAAACGCCAACTAAATCCGTTTAGTAGTTTCGATGTGAATCGGGCACAGAGTTGAGACAGTCTCGGCAGGGGACTCTGTTTTATAATATGATCTTTTAGTGAATTACCTATCTAATTTGTATGGATCAACAGAAAAATAATTGCTAAATAAATTCAGACAAACAATTACATACGCACGTATTATGGTACGGATACGGAAATATTTTCAATATTTGACCTCAAAACCTAGTTAACGCATACACGTATGTGTGTATTAACGAGGTCTATTTAATTCTAAAATAAGTAAAAGTTCTAAAAATAAAGTCTATTAAAGATCTTTGCTAAAAATAGCATCATGTTTTCTATCGAGCTACTTAATATCTATCATTCCTGCCTTATTATTTTTGAAATGTGACATACGAATCTCTAAAGATTTCCGGGATAAAAAAGAACCTATGCTACTCTCCGGCCTTCAAACAATATATCTGTGCAAAAAGTCACGTCGATCCGATGCTTCGTATTGAGGTAAAAGAAAGACAAACAAACAAACTTACATACTTTCGCATTTATTATATATATTAGAAATTCGTTTACTTACGCTATATGTCCGTGATTGGGTCATCAAATTCTTTATTATGTACCAAATTTCAACCTTTTTCGCCCAGTAGAGCTGTGACAGACGGACAGAAGACAGGCAAACACAAGCATGCTCCTATAAGGGTTCCGTTTTTTCATCGGATGTACGAAATCCTAAAAAACACATTGGTACATGGCCGGGATTGAACCGTGGACGCACCTTTATGATGAGTAAGATATTCACATCATAGTTAGAATATTATTTTGACTGTGTATCTTGAGGAAAATTTAGTATAAATAGGTTCTAGGTTCTCTTAGGTCGTTGATGTCTATTGTATGTAATTAAGGACAGCTGTACGATAAACGGTTTCATCATTACTATGTCAACAAAGAAAATTATATCGTTCTTGACATATGGAATGATGGATGTCTTTTGGTCGCGCAACCAACTAAAAAACGCATGTGTTCGAAAATATTGCATCTCTTTCATCCAATATCTGAGAGAAAGAAATAAATATAGAAAGATAATTTCCAAACAAAATCGGTACAATAAAATACACAAAACGGACTTCAGCAATTCAAGTAATGTACAAAAAATATTAGAAATAGCCAGTTCTAGTTAATGGATCCATAAAGTATGTGAAATTATTTTTACTCGAGTCGCAAAGTCGGTTGAAAATATGTATGAAATTGATGACTTTCAGGGCTTCATGAAACCTAGGCGTAGCTGATATTGACATATTTTTTACTTGCTATCTATACTAATATTATAAAGAGGAAAGATTTGTATTTTTGTATTTTTGTGTGTGTGTATATTTGTAATGAATAAACTCGAAAACTACTGTGCCGATTTCAAAAATTCTTCAGAGATATAACAAATGAAGTAGGAAAGAATTGTGTAGAATAAAATGATCTACAAAAAAATCTACGGTAGCATATATATATCTCTAATAAATACGTAGTTATAAGCGTATTTACGTAGGTATTCCAATTGTTGTTCAAATTATTCTACAACGTATAATTACTGAAAATAATGTTTATTTAATTGTTTAATAAATACATCTTCTTCATGAAGATCAAGTATCCCTCTTTTAGCCGATGGTATTTGTGAGGCTATACCTAACGAGTGGCCAGTTCTGTTGAGGTATAGTTGGATAAGCCTCTAAGTCTGGTTTGTCGGATTATATACATAAGTTTTTAATTATATCCATTGGTACATGGCCGTGATCCGGGATCGAACCTGTGGTATGCCTAGTTAATACCAGACGTATAGGTATATAGACATATTATAAAATAGTGGACATGGATATCAAGTTATCGGCGCATAAGTTTACGGGTTTTAAATTCTTAAAACATTTATCAGATTATGGCTAAACATGTTTACGTTATTTGTCCATTGTGTATGTTAACATCCCTATTAATATAAATGCGAATGTAAGTATGTTTGTTACGCTTTCACGCAAAAACTACTTAACCGATAATCATGAAATTTTGCACATATATTCTTGGAGGTATTAGAAGTAACATAGGATACTTTTTATTATCACGGCATGACGACGGGAACGGGGTGGGCAGTGTATGAAGTGTATATGTTTGCCAACATTTTGAAATTAGAAGTCGTGGGAATCAGCTATCAAATATAAAGTAAAGAATGTGTCAAATCAAAATCTTTTTAAAAAGGAACTCTTTATACAGCCAAAGAGATCGAATATTATTCATTTCGGTCAGCTACAATTAGATACGAATTATAGGGTATATTTTATTTTGTTCGTAAATGTCCACGGGCGAAGCCGGGGGCGGAATGCTAGTTAGAAATATATTTAAAGAAACCGTTTGTTTGAATGAACTCATTCCTCAAACTTATAATTCAAATTGTTGACATTTAAAAAGAGACCTTTATTTTATTAAACACGAGTTAGATTTGGTATGCGGTGGCGCATTATGACAGGTGTTTGCGATTTTGCCTATATATCGTTGCAGTTCCAAATGCATAATGACCTCGTCTTTATTGACATGTTTCTTTCTTCACGGGTTTCTTTACAGCTCCCGAAACCGTGTTACGGTTCCAGGGTACCCAGTGGAAGACCAAGTCTCCCTCGTTTAGCCGATGGTATTTGTGAGGCTATACCTAACGAGTGGCTAGTTTTATTGTAGGTATAGTTAAATGGAAATTTTTGTCGTCTTGTGGTTAGTAATCCTATCCACAAAGTACGTTTTAAAAATACAGGTAAGTACCTATTTGTTTCGATTAAAACAATGTCTATAAAACAAGGCATCCAAGTTTACTATTTTTCCAGGAAATATTATTATTTACTACTACTTAACTACAAAAAAATAACTTATAATCCATAAAGATTTCCCTGCGCTATGGTTTACATCCCATTCCATAATCTTTGGGATTATTACTGCGATATGTTTTATTCGACTCGAAGGTAAAATACGACGAGCTCGTACAATGGCCAGCCCCGCCCCAAAGGAATGCCCGATCCGAGAATATCTAACCCTAGAGAGATAAATCAGGATTGTAGGGCATTCTACATCCTCTATCTACCCCTCCTGGGATAACAGGGGGTATGATAATTAAATAAGGAAAATATTTACCTTTAGAGTTAATTTGGTCCCACATACAGCACATTTAAAGCAGCCACTATGAAAGAAAGTAAAGTCCTTCAAGGGACCTACTCTATCCACTTGGTATACTATTTCGTTGCACCTAAAGCAGGTGCTTTCGTAAAAATTTGGTCTATACATGGCGCTAGATTTTCACTTCATGTAGGAGATGACATTTTATCACTTTTTGGTCACTTTTAGTCACTTTTTTGTAACTTTTTCATCACTTCACAATCCAATAATAGGTTGTTTTGACACTTCGAAATTTTGATTGACACTGTGCGGATATTTTTAATATTGACTAGCCTAGAGTATTATTTATTTCTGAAATATATACTTAGAATTATTTAATTTTGACAACATCATAACATAAATTCATTATGCACGCACGCTTGAGATCATTTATAAACACGTTCGAATTTGTAGGGTTTCGTACATCCGATGTAAAAACGGAACCTTTACAGGATCAGTCTTGTGTCTATCCGTCTGTCTGTCACAGCTTACTTTCTCCGAATATACTGGATGAAAAAGGTTGATTGTTACATAATTTATTATGTAGAGTTTGATGACCCCATTATGACCCAATCACGGACGTATAGCGTAAATAATCAGATTTCAATTTTGAGGGAAAAATTAAATCAATTTATCAATGCTATTTATCCACACATTAAATCACTCCACCATACTTCCATCTCCACACGTCTATATAAGTACTAAGCCTATAGAGGGGCCACAGACGGGATTTTTTCCCCTTTGACCAGTTGATCAGGGGCGCAGTAATAAGTTACCTTAGATTTCGTTGGTATCGTTTGTGACGCGAGACAGAGCTCTATGAAATTAATTGTGATGTTTTAAACGGGAAAGGCGATCTAGGGCGTCAAACTTAGTGTTTGTTCGGTGATTTACACGCTTCACGTCTCCTTTGGTATATATATACTCAAAGACTTCCATAGATAAAAATGAAGTTTCTACCGGCTCCATATATAGCCAAAACCACCCCCATGCCCTACAAAGCACAAGTTCGTGAAGGTACTCATCCAGAATAGTTTAACATTTTAATATTTCTTGTTATTAAACGATTGCTTCGTGCGTTATGTTGTGTTTATTGCAAGATGGAATCTATACGCCCTGATTCCTCTCCGCGTCTGTCGGCGTGCGATGTGTAAAAGTAGAAAGTCTTAAAAACTAATAGTGCGTGTCTATGTGATTTACAATGAAGTGTATTTTGCTTTCCTAACAAGAATAACTTATGTGTGTACTCTTAGTTTGGTGTTTCAGTTAATGTTATCTGTAAATTTTATTAGAAAGTATGGATGGATAGGAATATTAAAATATACTCTTTCTACTTAAATATTTAGTATTGAAGAGTCATGTAAATTTTCATTTCTTCAAATCCTAGACACAATAAAAGAGAAGATTGTATGATCGCTAAAAGATTCATACATACTTACTTACATACCTCACGCCTGTTTCCCAAAGGGGTAGGTAGACAGTAACCTACCCTTAGGGGTTAATTATCGAAAAATCCTTTTCTAGTGCACCTCTACACTCCCTAAGAAATATACCTTCTAATAATTATATCTTCCGTGGTTTAGGCTGTGCGTTGATTGTCCGTCAGTCAGCGATACGAGGTTTTTATATATTTATTTTTATTTTATTTGACACCAAAGTGACACTCCAGCAATTAATTTTGTATGGAAATATTGAAGGTATGAAAGGGCTGAAATAGTTTATGCACCATTATTTACAATTGGACATAGGTGGCATTAAAATTTGAATACGATTTCGTAGTTAGCATTTACAATGTCATTGAATAACATTCCTTCTTGCGAAATGTAATCGAGTAAAAGGTGTTTTAGCTGTGACTTCTTCCCACACGCATGTAGGTAGATATACCCACTTTTATTTATATATCACTTTGACCATTATGACGCAAGATCAACCCAAAAGTTTCTCCTACAGATTTTTGCTTTTCGTAGGTTGTGATACAAAAAAGTAATAAAATCAATTCAATAGTTCCCTAAAAAGAGCTTTTTATTGTGACCAGACTCTATTATTATGCTAAATTTGTTGTTTCCACACTTTAAATTTTGTAAGAGTGATTTTTCTGTGATTCATTGATATTGTATAAAAATTATAAGTACAGTCAGAGAAATCGATTGGTGTAAGCAGCGGCGGCTCTAGCCCTTTAGCGAAAGTGCCTTACGGCGCCCTTTGGTCGACATGTTCGAATCAATTATAATTCTGTTTCTGGTAATAAAATGCAAACATGCTGGTCCCCCGTGCAACAATCAATTTATTTTTCGCTCCCGTTTGATGATCGGATTTTAGCGCCCACAATCAGTTAAAACTGTTATCCGAATTATACAATATACAATGCAGATCTTTACTTGCTCATTTACTAATAAACGATTCTTATATTTCTACGATTTAAAATACGAAATACTTAATTGCTTTTGTGACAGAGAATTTTCGTCTTGGAGCATAGAAAACTTAAATTTTTCATTTTATTGTAAATAAGTTGTTTTTTATTTAATATTTCTAAATATATAATTAGTTTAATTTTAGATGATTCGAAAATTTTAGGAATCACAGCATATCTGTACCTATATTTGGTGGCTTTTTAAGTCATTTTTTTAGACAGACCTTTTCAAATAGGTAATTAAAAAAAACTATTTCATAATCATTACATAAACTGCTTTGGAATTTCGGAATCTTCCCAAAAATAAATATTGTATATTATTATAATATACCTAATGTCGAAAAAATAAGGAAGTAGGTTAATTTCCTTGACTGTACCTATTGAACTGTAGTGTTCCAATATATCCGGAATGGTTCATTGATTCGTCTCCCATATTAGTTAATAACGTTTTATTGGATTTTATGAGTTTGAATTAATTTTTTTTATAAAATTTAAGTATTTATTATTTCCCAAAAGATTGGCTGGTTCCAAAAGAGAAGCTAGATGTTTTTATATGTTTTTGGACATTTATTCTGCACTAGCAAAAACTTCGTAACCGTAATCCTAATCCTAATTAATATTATAAATGCGAAAATACGAAGAAACGTGCAAAAATTTGCAGAGATAGCTAGTTTTCCATGGAAAATTGATTTTTAGTTTTCAGATAAAATTTCCTTTAAAAATTATAAAATGTATCACTTCTTATTTTTTTTTTCATATTTGATAATTCCTATTACCCAGTGGATTTTCATACAGTAGATTTGAATGAACAAATTGTGTGGAGATAGATAATTACTTTCCATCCAGGTCGAGAAGCGTGGAAAGAGCTTGAAATATTAAACAGCCATACATATAGACTGGAGAAGGCTATCTTTTGTGTAACTATGTCACCGAACTCCACCTAAACGGCTGGACTTATTTTGGAATTTTTTGTGTGTGTTTGAGTGGGTCCTGCATGGTTTAGATTCACAATTGGACCCGGTAGGTGGCGCTTCAATCGGGTTCTAGAAAGTTTTTGTTTCATACGTGCAAAGCCGGTGGTGGAAAGCTAGTTTTTTATATTTTTCATACAAATAGAGCCACAAGTAGATATATAAATGAAATGCAATTTGGCAATTTTTTTTTGTCTTATTGTTAACGCGTCGGTATGCGGTTTGCCTACATCGTTCAGTAATTTATGTATGTCGAAAGTGGTTTACTGTTTTTTATTAGTCCATGACATTTTTTCTAGGAATATTATATCAATAAATTATTCTAAAACAGGCTAACGACTATTTCAGAGTATAGAAATGGCAATACATACAACAATCCAGCGAGTGTGAGTAAAAGGAATACTCCCCAACGCACATCGATGGAAAGTTGCATATATGCCAATCTATTAAATATTTTCAATGGCACGATACAGGTTTCAATGAGTTAGTAACGGTGCGACATCTATCGACGCGATGTGCCGCCACATGACTCCCTTCCCAGACCAGAGGTCGATACAGTATGAAAACCAACATCCATTTTAGCTTTGTCAGCAGTGATGGACTGTGTGGTGGACTGCATCGCGGCTGAATCACCTGTCGTGATGTATGACCTGTCGTCATGTCGGGCCGGCGGTCTGGTCAGTGGGAAGTGGAAGTAGGATGCGGGGCATTGCGGGGTCAGGAATACAGGCGTGTTCATACGGGGTCACCAATATAGAAATGGCAATACATACAACAATCCAGCGAGTGTGAGTAAAAGGAATACTCCCCAACGCACATCGATGGAAAGTTGCATATATGCCAATCTATTAAATATTTTCAATGGCACGATACAGGTTTCAATGAGTTAGTAACGGTGCGACATCTATCGACGCGATGTGCCGCCACAAGAGGTTATTATATCATAAACATATAATATATATTTTCAGTTAAGAATAAAAAAATCACATTTCTTTTTTTTCTTGCTTCACGGGTTACCTTACAGCTTCCGGGAACCGTTGCCGGCCCCAGGGTACCCAGCGGAAGACAAAGTCTTTCCTTATTTAGCCGATGATTTTTTGAGGCTATAGGTAACGAGTGGCCAGCTCTGTTGAGATATATAGATGGAAAAGCCTCTTTAAACGGTTTGTCGGATAATGTACATAGATTTTTTATTATAAGAACCCATTGGTAGATACATGGTCGGATGTGGGAATCGAACCCTTTAAAATTTTAATGCCGACTTCTCCCAAGAATCCCTCGGGCCTACCTTATTTTTTACCTTTACTTTGAGGGCATTATTTCAATGCGAACATAGAGAAAATCTTTATTAGATGCGTTTGTTACTGACTGTAGGTACTTTTACCTACCTAATTAAAAAAAAAAAATATTATTTTATATAATACAGACAAGCCTATTATTTATTACACAAGTGATGAATGACCTAATCTTTTCTTTGATTGAATTGAACACAACTTTCATACATCATCATTTGCTTCATAGTTTTATTATCATCCATTCATTGCCATTTACAACTTAGATTTGAACCCTTGAATTCTCCCATAGCTATTTCTACAAGAAGCAATGACTTATAACATGTATTTTTTGTCTCATTATTAATGGTAGCATTTTTTCCAAGTCTTCAAGCTAGCGAATCATCGCGAGCACAAACTTTTTTACCACAATTACTCGGTCTCGGTCAAGAATACCACTTTACTTGAAGATCGATGGGCAAAATATCAAACAATAAACGTAGTTTGCGCACACGCAGATAACCGGATGGAAACTTATGAGAAAAGAACGGTATCGTTCGGCATCATTCCCTCACTTTGATTTTCAACATCCAAAACTAAGAAAACAATCAGAATTTAGGTTTCACTTCACAAAATTCCTCAACACAGTATCTACGGGATTAGGTTTTATTTGAAATGAATTAGGATAACAGGTGGCTCGGCCCGGCCCGGTCGAACTTACGGGGGGTTAACGGTATATTTCGTTAAGTTTTTTTGGGGTCGCGAATACAAACTCGTTTTGTAGGTACAACAGACTGACACGGACGCGACGCGAGCACTGAACGCAATTGTTTACGACCAGTCTCGGAGCCACCACTATAATACACTACAGCCTGCGGTATTTTAACTGAGACATAAACTATGAAGTGCCTAATCAATCAATGCTCTCAGAGACAGAAGGATAGAGACAAATATTAATTTAAGTATTATTAATTCGACTATTCGTTAGATTAGAATTTAGAATGAGTATTTATTAGTAAAAAAGTTGAAATTCACAACTGTCCAAGTTTTGTATTTTTTAACGTCAGCCGAGCAAGCATGGGGCTTTTAGAAAGAATCTCATTACTGTAGATAAAATGTACAGGGTTTAGACAAAATGTACAAGCGATAGATCTCTGCGTCAGTTTATCTATTTATGACATTTGTAACGTGATCTGTTAAAAGAAAGGCATCACGCGATAAATGTCATAAATAGATAAACTGACGCAGAGATCTATCGCTATATATATTTTTTCTCTACGCGGTCATGCGACGGCAAGCCTTTGTAATTTGTTTTTAGGTGTATCGATAAAGAATAGATGTAAGTATAAATTATTTTATTTAAAATTATGTTTCTTAAGATTTTGAATTTCCATTCATTCATAAGAACACAAAGTAATATTTATGTGCTAACGAAAATGTGTAAACAAGTAGGTTAAATCATTCATAAAAGTGGACGATAGTTTATTACTCATAATTAATATACTTCATAACAAAACAATCTTGTTATCATTAAAATTAAGATGGTAATGCAAATACAAGTTATCGTTTATGTCAATTAGTTATTTATCAATTCTTCCGTCTGTTGATTGCAGGTTAGGTTGTATACACATCCTCTCCACCGCCGCTCTTTACTCCCGTGTGTGTGGCTCGTATACTAAATACTTCATTGCTTCTCCATGTGTGTGTACTGATTGTTTTCGATGTATTACATCTGCCGGGCATCCCGTGACGGCTACCTTTTAAAAAAAGTTAGTTCGATAGGGAGTTTCGTGAAAAAAAACATGCCATTATTTGTGGCGATGAAGCGTTACGACGTGACCAAAGATATATTTTAGCCTATTGTCCATATTAAACAGGCCAGGTGAAAATCCTGTTAACTTGCTGCACTCCTGTATTATTATCGTTAATTTTAATTTAGAATATTGAATTGTCATATCTGTCTACTCACATAATCTATGCAGGTGTACTGGCTGCGGTCGCTCGCACATCGAGCATTCCTCGCGGCAAACTCGCGGGCTGCTCGGACTTCGGAGCGGCTCGTTTACAATCGGGCCTCGCAATGGGTACCCTCGCCAACAAAAGTTCACTAATCAATATTGCATAGGTAACTTATTTACATTTAAAACTACAATATTTATATGGGAGAAGTAACAGGAAATGCCAGTCACATATTAGTATATTTTATAGAAAACTAGCATTCCGCCCCCGGCTTCGCCCGTGGATATTTACGAACAAAATAAAATATACCCTATACCTACTCCTACCCTTATCCCTACCCCTACCCCTAACCCTACCCCTACCCCCACCCCTACCCGTACCCCTACCACTAGCCCTACCCCTACCCCTACCCCTACCCCTACGTCTACTCCTACCCCCTACCCCTACCCTCTACCACTACCACTACCTCTATATCATCAATAGTTTACGCAGCACACGCGATGTTAGGAATTTCTCAGGTCATTTTTTTACACCTTGGGTTACATTATTGGAGTTTTAGTAAGGATCCCTATTTTTTTGAAAATAGAATATAGCCTATGTCACTCAGGGTGAATGTGACTTTCCAATGGTGAAAGAATTTTCGAAATCGGCACAGTAGTTTTTGAGTTGATTCGTTACAAACATACACACACACAAAAATACAAATCTTCCCTCTTTATAATAGGTATTAGTATAGATATAGATTGATGATTGAGGGGAACATTCGAAGGACTAGCAGACAGCAGACTAACGGCCTTATTCATAAACGTTTATTAGCAACGTTTTTGTTAAAATGTGTTTTGTTTCTTTCTATTATTAGTAAAGACAGGTTTGTTAGATAGTGACAAAACATATTTTAACAAAAACGTTGCTAATAAACGTTTATGATTAAAGGCCATAATATATAAGAGGTGATTAATATTTTAGCCGATGAAAAAAAAGTATATTTTTTTATCTAAATGTATAAAACCGCCGTGTCGCTGAATGACTGATAATCAACGCACAGCCTAAACTAAACCACTGAAGATATAAATATGGAAAATTAGAAAATAATAATAATATTTCTTAGGCGGTGTAGAAGTGCACTAAAAAAGGATTTTTCGAAAATCAACGAAGTCGCAGGCAACTGGTAATAAAATGTTATGTGCTTATACAGGATATTGTATATTTTTTTGTAACAAGAGTTATCCAAATAAAGTACGATTTAAACAAAATAAAGCAGCAATAAAAATGTATTTTGTCGCCGACATTACTTATTTCACGGTGAAAGTAGGTATATTATTTGGCCGAATAGATGTGTTGATTAAAATAATAATTACTACGTGTTCGAATGTGAACAGGTAGGTACCTACCAACAGTTTTTTAAATAGCAACAGCAACATGTGACTACGTACAAGGAAATGCTGGCAGAGGACGACCTAGGTGTACTTTTATTAAACATATAGGTACAAAAATTATTGATTATAGGCAATGTTACACACAATCGCCGAACATGTATGAAAGGTATGATGAATATAAAAGAAGCGAAAGAGGTATGTCATGATCGTAGCAAAAGCAGTATAATATGTGTAGGGTTTGCATTATAATTTGTAAAAAATTCAAAACGCCTAATGTTTTAATTAAGCTACAAGTGCCTGTAACTGTATATAATACTATCTGTCTATCTATCTATCATCACGCCTTTTATCCAAAGAGGGGTAGGCAGAGACTATCGAATGTCATTTGCTACGATCCTGACATACCTCTTTCGCTTCTTTTATATTCATCATACATTTCATACATGCTCGGCGATTGTGCTTTTAATATTTCCATCAATCAATACATTTTTATATGTTCAATAAAAGTACACCTAGGTCGTCCTTTGCCAGCATTTCCTTTCACTTCAGCCATATAAACCTTTTTAGTCAATCTTTCATCCTTCATTCTTTCAACGTGTCCAAACCAGCGTAAACTAATTTTCTTCATCTTAGTTTGTAAAATATTTATTGTTTTCATTAGAATTAATTTGTAAAATAGTTAAAACGCCTAATCTTTTAATCAGCCTACAAGTGCCTGTAACTTTATGCAATACGACTTATATCACGATCATGCAGGTTGATTCAATTTTTTTTTGTGCACACCTGCCTATAATTATATCAAGTTTGTAGGCTATTTATTCCGGAGATCTCGTGATGCATGAATCTGTGAGTGGAATATACGTATATAATTTTAATAACATACAGTTTCATAGCAGTAAATCAAATCGATACAGATTTTCTATAAAAGTGAACATTATACGTTTTTAGTAAAGTGATTTTTTTAAGACTTGAGGAGGTTCCAATTCGTCGGAATGGACCGATTTGGAAAATTGTTTTTTTTTGTTTGAAAGGGTATACTTCCCAGGTCATCAGGTCAAGATGGATCCTGGAGAAATCGAGAACTCTTTAAATTTTATAGGCACACTTGAAGCGATTTGGGTATTTTTTAAATATATATTTGCTTTTGGAAAGCACACTTTTCAGTGCTAAAATTTTTGAAGTCGGTCACTTTTTTTAAAAGGCATTAATTTGTAATTTTTTTAGGTAACAGAATGTGATTATTAAAAAAAGAAATTTTTAGTTCTGCCCATGTAAAATACGTCAAAAATAATTGTTAATATAATGTTTAATGACAACTTATTTAAAAATGTCATATAAAGTTTGTTTACCAAGTAAGACAAGTCTAAAAAAATACTTTATTTTTATTTATCCACAGATGGACCTGAATTCTGTACGTAAAGGGAACACAATATTAATTAACAAAAGCGTATTGATTTGGTCCCGACGCGGGGTAGAATTCGATACGTTATAGTAAATACGCCCTCCGTGACTTACAACATGGTATAGCCTCACAAATACCATCGGCTAAAAGAGGGGCACCATATGTTCTTCCGCTGGATACCCTGGAACCGTAAAACTGTTTTGGGAGCCGTAAGACGACCTTTGAAAAAAAACGAGCGAACCTTACAGTAGTCGCATATGATGTGTAACATCTCACATCTCACATCTCACCTATTTTAAACACTGTAGGTTAAGCGCACAGCTGATGTGTTCTCCTTCTCTATTTCCCTTTCTCTTCCTCGTCACACACACACTGTTTGCTGACAGTACCAACTTCTCGGAAAATAGGTTAGTACTCCCACATATTGCAGGAAAGCGAGAGAAAAGATGTTACACATCAAAAAAAATTCTAGTATTATGGTAATGCAAAATAAAGATGATGGAATAAAACGTATTACATAGTTATGAGTAGGTAGGTATAGTATTTATTTCTTTATAATTATTTGACATTAGGTGTTGTTGGGCTATTTATAATAAATAAATAAATAAATAAACAATTTTTTAAAAATATTTTCTGATAACTTCTAGTTCACATTATTTCTTGCATTTTCTTTTTCAATTGAATCTTTTATTTTTATGGGGGCTATTAGAATTAAAATAGAATATAATAATATACTATTAAAGATACAATACATATATAATGTTATAAGGCTACTAATACAACTAGAGATAATCCTAATTATATAAGTATATTTTTTATATTCATGATTTTGTAAATAAAATGTTAGTACTTTTTTTATAGTTTGATAAAAACATTTAGTTTATTCTATTGTTAAAAAAAAACTTAAAATAAATCTAAATTAAATTAATACTCTTTTAACGTACAATATTCGATAATATATTTTAAGGTTATGTAATTTAAACATTAAATAATAAATCTTTGGTGTTTCTACTATTACATATGTTATATTGTTACATATGTTAAAATTTGTTCTATCTTTGAGCTTGTAATATAATGTGTCCAGTAATTTCACTTTGTGGTAAGACAGCATGTTGTTTCTTCTTTTGTACGAAGTCTGTGCCCCAATTCCACTGAAATAATAATTTAATGTATATTTATCTTAAATAATTTGTATTAAGATTCCTATATCCATAATTTGTATGGGGATGAACTATTCCCAATTTCTCTGTAAATAATCCACCTGTGTCACTGTCATTTAGCAAATAGTTACTTATTCAATATATCTAAGTGATATAGCCGTTATTTTTTCAGATGGTTTTATTGAATAAGATATATGGGAGGTAAAATAAAGGATTATTTTGCCCCTATTTTCTCTTTCATAATCTATTACAAAGCTTTTAAATTTTTTTAAAGCGCTGTTATACCATTACCTTTCAATTATATCACAATTTTGTAGCTTATTGAGAATTTAAAATAAAAATTATTTAAATTTTTTTATAGGTTAAAAATAATGGAATACAATATCTCAGTTACTAACAAAAAGCGAAGGTTACCATCCACAGATTAGTAATGTACGATAAAGAGAGAAAAGCGAACTTGCACGGTACACTCACTCTCGGCCTGTAATATTTACTAATCTGTGGACGGTTAACTTTGCTTTTTGTTAGTAACTGAGATTCTTAATACGGAGGCAGAGGTCATCAAAGATCCATCATGTAAATTATATTTAGTTGCAATACAAAGAAGAAAGAAATCGTTTTTTGTATCGTCTGTTCCTAATACTAATTATATTACTTCTTAATATTTTACTTCTTTTTAATAATTTTATATTATAGTTAACATTGTTACAGAAGTGACAAATCTTGGTCCTTAGCCAAAATAATTACGTAGTAGGTATTAAAATTGTTGCAAATTCATATTGTATCCTTACGAAGCCGGGGGCGGGGTCGTTAGTTTTTAATATATATAATATACTTATATATAAGTTTTTTTTTACTGTATAATATTGTAAATAATTTATTTTCATAACTTAAACAAAAAATTAAATAAACAATAAACAAAATTAGACTAAAAGAAAATGTTAAATTAAATTAAATCTAAATAATAAAAAAAAGTTTCAATATAATTACCATTAGAACAGCAAAAGCGAATCCCATAAAGTATCCAGCAAGTACATCGCTCCAATGATGTTTATAATCAGACACACGAGACAGAGCTGTGAACCAACTCATCATAACAGCTACGAACTGCAACGTGTGACGTAGAACTCTGGTACCACTCCATACCATTCTCGTCTCTAGGTATAACTGGAAATATGAAAGGGAAGGCCGTTAACAGAGGTAAAGCAGCACACAACAAGTACATCGCTCTAATGATGTTTATAATCAGACACACGAGACAGAGCTGTGAACCAACTCATCATAACAGCTACGAACTGCAACGTGTGACGTAGAACTCTGGTACCACTCCATACCATTCTCGTCTCTAGGTATAACTGGAAATATGAAAGGGAAGGCCGTTAACAGAGGTAAAGCAGCACACAACAAGTACATCGCTCTAATGATGTTTATAATCAGACACACGAGACAGAGCTGTGAACCAACTCATCATAACAGCTACGAACTGCAACGTGTGACGTAGAACTCTGGTACCACTCCATACCATTCTCGTCTCTAGGTATAACTGGAAATATGAAAGGGAAGGCCGTTAACAGAGGTAAAGCAGCACACAACAAGTACATCGCTCTAATGATGTTTATAATCAGACACACGAGACAGAGCTGTGAACCAACTCATCATAACAGCTACGAACTGCAACGTGTGACGTAGAACTCTGGTACCACTCCATACCATTCTCGTCTCTAGGTATAACTGGAAATATGAAAGGGAAGGCCGTTAACAGAGGTAAAGCAGCACACAACAAGTACATCGCTCTAATGATGTTTATAATCAGACACACGAGACAGAGCTGTGAACCAACTCATCATAACAGCTACGAACTGCAACGTGTGACGTAGAACTCTGGTACCACTCCATACCATTCTCGTCTCTAGGTATAACTGGAAATATGAAAGGGAAGGCCGTTAACAGAGGTAAAGCAGCACACAACAAGTACATCGCTCTAATGATGTTTATAATCAGACACACGAGACAGAGCTGTGAACCAACTCATCATAACAGCTACGAACTGCAACGTGTGACGTAGAACTCTGGTACCACTCCATACCATTCTCGTCTCTAGGTATAACTGGAAATATGAAAGGGAAGGCCGTTAACAGAGGTAAAGCAGCACACAACAAGTACATCGCTCTAATGATGTTTATAATCAGACACACGAGACAGAGCTGTGAACCAACTCATCATAACAGCTACGAACTGCAACGTGTGACGTAGAACTCTGGTACCACTCCATACCATTCTCGTCTCTAGGTATAACTGGAAATATGAAAGGGAAGGCCGTTAACAGAGGTAAAGCAGCACACAACAAGTACATCGCTCTAATGATGTTTATAATCAGACACACGAGACAGAGCTGTGAACCAACTCATCATAACAGCTACGAACTGCAACGTGTGACGTAGAACTCTGGTACCACTCCATACCATTCTCGTCTCTAGGTATAACTGGAAATATGAAAGGGAAGGCCGTTAACAGAGGTAAAGCAGCACACAACAAGTACATCGCTCTAATGATGTTTATAATCAGACACACGAGACAGAGCTGTGAACCAACTCATCATAACAGCTACGAACTGCAACGTGTGACGTAGAACTCTGGTACCACTCCATACCATTCTCGTCTCTAGGTATAACTGGAAATATGAAAGGGAAGGCCGTTAACAGAGGTAAAGCAGCACACAACAAGTACATCGCTCTAATGATGTTTATAATCAGACACACGAGACAGAGCTGTGAACCAACTCATCATAACAGCTACGAACTGCAACGTGTGACGTAGAACTCTGGTACCACTCCATACCATTCTCGTCTCTAGGTATAACTGGAAATATGAAAGGGAAGGCCGTTAACAGAGGTAAAGCAGCACACAACAAGTACATCGCTCTAATGATGTTTATAATCAGACACACGAGACAGAGCTGTGAACCAACTCATCATAACAGCTACGAACTGCAACGTGTGACGTAGAACTCTGGTACCACTCCATACCATTCTCGTCTCTAGGTATAACTGGAAATATGAAAGGGAAGGCCGTTAACAGAGGTAAAGCAGCACACAACAAGTACATCGCTCCAATGATGTTTATAATCAGACACACGGGACAGAGCTGTGAACCAACTCATCATAACAGCTACGAACTGCAACGTGTGACGTAGAACTCTGGTACCACTCCATACCATTCTCGTCTCTAGGTATAACTGGAAATATGAAAGGGAAGGCCGTTAACAGAGGTAAAGCGGCATACAAGAAGGTGGAATTGACGATGGGTGTATACTTTGTTGTAAGAGGCCTAGGCTGTTAGGTAGACTTTTTTTTAAATACTTACAGCCAAATACATCATAGTATAAGCAGACCATGAAGAATGCCCACTTAGAAATGACATCCGCATATCCTTAAATTTTTCTTCAGCACTACCCATGCACACGTACTCATGAGATTGTATGTATCGGTGCTGCCATTCTGGTAAACTGCAGTTTACTGATGGTCGACATAACTGGAAAATAGAATAATATTTTATTGTAAAAAATCCTGAACAAAGGGACTACATTTCAACAACTGTAGGTAAGCACGTGGGTTTATGATAGACAGGGTGGATCATGAAATATGAAAAACACTATTATACAAAATAAAGAATTTTTTGCTTTTAAGAGGGTAGCAAATTCAATTGTCTCCCTATTACCCCTCCCGGGACAAACGCGTGGTGTTAGTTTGTGGTTACCTCAAAGAAATGTGGTCTTGGTCTCCCAATAGTATTTTTGGCAACGTTGGCTGTCAACTCCGCAAAACATATTCCAAGAGCGAATCCCATGAGACTGCAATAAGCACCTTTAATCCACACAGGCACACGGATACCGAATATTTCTATATATTCTCTTTCTTTTCTCAGCAATGCCCATTCACAAATTATAATCTGTGAACATAAAAATATCTAGAGGTTCCAATCATGAAGTCAAGTCCGTTTTTGTTGTCTTGTCTTCTTTTTAGGGTTCCGTACCCAAAGGGTAAAAACGGAAACCCTATTACTAAGGCTCCGCTGTCCGTCCGTCTGTCTGTCTGTCTGTCACCAGGCTGTATCTCATGAACCGTGATAGTTAGACAGTTGAAATTTTCACAGATGATGTATTTCTGTTGCCAGCTATAACAACAAATACAATAAAAACAGAATAAAGCTCCCATACAACAAACGTGATTTTTTTGCTCGATATTGATAACGGCAACAGGTAGTTTTTTTTTTTTTTTTTTTTTTTTTTTTTGCCCTTTTTATAAATAATGGTACGGAACCCTTCGTGCGCGAGTCCGACTCGCACTTGGCCGGTTTTTAATAACATGTCATGTGAAATTCTGGTTTGGACACGTTGAAAGAATGAAGAATGAAAGATTGACTAAATTACATATGAGGTTTATATGGCTGAAGTGAAAGGAGATGCTGGCACAGGACGACCTTTTGGTGTATATTGAACATGTAAAAAAAACGTCGATGGCAATATAGTACCTACACACAATCACCGAGCATGTATTCAATGAAAGGTATGATGAATACAAAAGAAGCGAAAGAGGGCCAGGACTGTAGCAAATGGCATTCGATTGTCTCTGCCTTGGGATAAACGGCGTGATGATAGATAGATAGATTGAAATTCAATAAACACGCTATAATAAGAATTTTACATAATTATTAAAAAACCTCCTGGAAATAGAACGCCTGAGAAAATATTGCAATATGCGCTTTATCCGTGCATTATTGCAAATAATATTATTGTAAATTGACAAGCCTATATTTTTTTGTTTGACAAACAGATTAAACATATTTTAAGATATAAGACAGTTTTTATCAAAGAATCCAATGACTAATTTGGCAAAACATATTAAAATACCTACTGAAAGAAAAGAGAGCCCTCTTGAGTGAAAATCATAACTCTATGTCAACTATGAATGGCGGCAGCAAGCAAAACGTTTTGGAAAATTGCTGGTTTTTTTAAAAACACTTACAAATGAGTGATGCGACGCGTACGGTAAGTAACATTGTTTTTGTACTCCAAAAAGGACTTACAGCTAAAATAGGTAATCCAAGACCAAATATCCTTAACATTGGTACAGTCACTGTGTCACTTCTGTATGGAAACATAAGACTTTCATCACCGCAGAAGAAACCTCTCTCAAACGGCTTCCAGATATAATTTGTGGCGCATAGAGATCCAATCACTGAAAATAAAGTAATTCAGATTTACTTCAAAAATAAAATATGCCGTTTGGGCTAGAAAGTATCTAGCGGAAGACAAGGCTTTGTATTTATGAGATCTTTTGAGGTATATTGTTGAATTACATACATACTGAAATGTACATGGCTGCTGTGGGATTCAAACTAGATACATTGCCTCTCACACATTTTACCACTCGACCATCGACGCACCTTTCTTTTTAATGTAGAAAGTAATTTCGTGAAATGGGACGGAAATGCATAACCGGAAGTAAAGCAATTCAAATTTCGTATTCGAATATATTTTTTGAAGCTGTTTAAATGTTACACATCATTGGCGACTGCTGTAAGACTATTTTTTTCTACACAAAACAGCTCAAAAATCTACTTACATGAAACTAAGAAGAATAAATCCAGAACAATTTTTCTAAGTATGTGAACAGATCTGTCGTCACGGGACATCTTGATGCTGTTCACGTCCTTATTCTGTCTTGATGTCTTCACTACACTTATGGACTGGACGCTAACTTTATTGTCAACCGCCTTAAGTACAAATGGGTTTGAGGCCACGGAGTTTGTGGTACTGGATTAATTTTAATTAGGTATATTACTTAAATAACATAGTCGTCTATAAATAATCATTAAATCTATAATTTGTATGGGGATAAACTATTTCCAATTTCTTTGTAAATAATCCACCTGTGTCACTGTAATTTAGCATATAGTTACTTATTCAATAGTGAAATAGCCGTTATTTTTCCAATTGGATTTATTGAATAGGAAATATGGGTGTTAAATAAAAGATTATTTTGCCCCTGTTTTCTCTTTCATAATCTATGACAAATGTTTTCTTAATTTTTTTTACAGAGCTGTTTATACCATTACCCTTCAAATATATACATCGCGTTTTTTGTAGCTTATTGAAAATTCAAAATATTTTTTTATCATTTTTGACCAATTAAAAAAATGGGTCAGTCATATTTTTTTATAGAAATGGAAGGAAATCCGGGATTAAAAGTAGTCTACGTTACTGGCTCTAAAACTATGACTCTGAATTGACGATAATGAAGGACAAGCAAACAAACAAACACACTTTCTTATTTATTTTTTAGAATTCTAATCCAACAATGTATTCAAGACGATAATTATCTAATCATACACATGTCGAAGTAGCGTGTTGATTGTGTGGACCAATTAAATAACTCAACAAAACAAACTAAAAATAATATTATATTGTTAATACATAATGGAATTATGTTTAACTATAGATCGAGATACGGCCATCGCTCGATTTAGTTATAGGTATAAATAAGAATTATATGCTATGAATTGTATGCTGCTAGGTAGAGCGTTGACTTAAAACTGGGAGGGCCCCACTTCAATTCCCACTTGTGGCAAAAATTAAAAAAAAACAGCATGACTCTTTTAAAGCCGATTCCTGAGTAATTTTGATGTCTATCATGGTCATGGGTGCTCTGTAGTGACTATTTCTCGTGGCTAGAGCCACTGACAAGCACGTAGCCAGGATTTTCTGTCGCAGGGGGTCCAACCACCAACCAAGCCATTATTATGAAAAAATAAAACACAAAGTATGACCTTATTACCTTTTATTGCATCTTTTCTGCAATAGGTCAATATCCTAGCTCGCTTGACTCGACCTCATCAGCTCAGCTAAACTGATAGTAATTACCTACTTTTTAAATTCTCAATTTCAACCCTCACTACGTGCTTGGCCACTGAGCACTCACGGAGTCGGCGCCCCTGTCCACCCTTCTTCTAAAAATAACAAATATCTTAGGTCCATGAAGTGCAGCAACAGGCTTGACACCTGTTCTGTTCAATGGGCAAATGGCAGAAAGTGTGTTGTCTATTCGTTAGTTGAGAACGTCAGAACCGATTTGGCAAATTTTTATTTTAAATACATATTCGTAATAGTCTGAATAGAGGGAAAGAAGGGAAAATTAGAAAATTCGGAAAACTGATAGTGTTTTTTTCTATGGGATTTTTGTATGAACCATAATAGCCCCTATTAAGTTAATGCCATAGAAAGTTAATCCGTTTTTGGACTTGTTGTGGCCGTGTAGAGTTTATCTATCCAATGCAATTGGCCATGCTACATATTTATAATATACTTTTTTTATAATTTGTTTTGAAAATATAGCCCATTTTAAGAAACTAATTTCGATATTTTTGTTTTTTATCCATTGCGTCTATTTTTAATATATTTTACAAATTTTACCCGCGAAAAGTAAACGTGACGTCACAAGAATTTAGAACAGGATTATAATCTTGGCCACTACACATAAAAAGTGACAGTCAATCAAATTAACGTCAAGCAAACGTCAGTCAAGGTCGACTAACCTAAAAATTACTCTTGTTTACGAGTGTGTTTATATTTATTTAAATTGAATAGTTTTTTTCAATGGCAAGTAAATAGTGTTTCATCCCGTCATGTCCTAATAACAAAGAAAATAATTACACGTAAAATATAATTTATAAAGATGTCATTCAAAGATTGACGATTGCCCTTTTTTGTAGGCAAAGGTATTTTTTTTTCATACTGCTTAAGATGACGTCATACATCGGTCAAATTAAGGTTATTGTTTGTTATTGAATATCTTAAAAAATATAGACTTAATTTAAAATCTGATAAATAGAAATTGTACTGAAAGCTTATATCTCGAAACGGTTTCGAGATCTTCGTTTCTGTTCAAAAAGTTAGCATGGCCAATTGCATGTCTGTTAATTTTTTTAATCGGTTTAATTTTTAGTACTAATCAAAGAGGTGCAGACAGACAGACAGACAGACAAAAATTTTGAAAAACGTCATTTATGCTTCAGGATCGTGCAATTGTATTACAAACAAACACAACACACACCTTCACGGTTTCCTTCATACCTTGCTGTGTGGTCAGAGACACTTAGTAACAGTGTCTACGCCAATTTTTTGACATAGAACATAACAGGCGGCAAGCCTCTGTTGCTGCACTTAATGGACCTAGATCTGTCACTTCTTTAACAGACGTAAATATTTGTTATTTTTAGAAGAAGTGCAAGCGCCGCGCCGGCTTTACTTGCCCTCTGAAGCATTTATTTACTTCTTCTTCTTCTTTTATTGTGGCTTCACCAAAGTATTATAGCCTTTATAGTATATATGCTGATTAATCGGTATCTAAGATGATCCCGCTGAGTGTGATATGTCTAATTAATTACAGACTAATCACAACTATCACAAGGCGAGCGGGATTAAACCAGATTCCCCATCATGTCACTATGGAACGCGTGCGTCGGTCGCCACGGCATGACGTAGAATCACCATTTATGACAGACAATAACTCAAATGTATAACAGACAATGACCGATCACGATGTCGCGTGATTATCACTTCATTTAAATTACAATTACATTTTTATATGTCGATAAGTAAGAAGTTATAAATTGTTTATCTGAGTTTTTGGAACACACACCCACCAATTAGTTTCCGTGTTCCTGCTGGGGGCCGGTTTCTTGGTAAAACGGTGATCTGTGCATACTGTCTTGTGACGCACAGTTTGGGAACCTCTGGATTATATGATATGTATTATGTACCTATGTTTGGACAAAGAAAAAACTAAATTCATATGGGTTTTTACCAATTCTGGTAATTTACCGTGTTCAATTTATGATGGAATTTTAGACAGGGTAGAAATAGAAAAGTACCTACGTACGTAAAAATGTACTTAGGTATTTGTCATGGACGTAAAAAAGTAGAGGACGGATCGCCGCTAAGACAAAAGTGAAGTACCAAGCGTGCATGTGTGCTACCGATTTTATTTATCTCTAATATATCTTTAAATTGTAGAATATGTGGTAAATTACTAACTTACCTATCAAATGTGATTCCTTGAGATTTTTTATGAGTAATGGAGTTGTTTTTGCATAATTTTACTACACAAGACGGCATTGTTTTTTATTTTCTTAATGGCGGCTGATCAACATAACCGAATGAGAATGTGTGCGTGAGACTCGTATTTACAATGAAACTGGCATGACTTGGTTGCTTCACTTTTGTCTTAGCGGCGATCCGTCCTCTCCTTTTTTACGTCCATGTTATTTGTATTGGAATTAGGTACCAACCATATTTTTATGTTTATGCTTTTAACACTCCTTAGCTGCTATAGTAAATTTGGTCCTTGTGGTGCGTATAATATCTGCTATTAATTATTATTAATGCTATTCAATATTAATTATTATTTTTATAAATCAATGGTTTTTTTTTCTAAATCTTTGGCTAAATGAGGAAACCTTGTCATCCGCTGGGTACCCTCGGGCCATAACATCGGTACAGGGATCAGTAGATAACAGTGAGTGATCCCTTCCCTTATATAAAATTATTTTCATTATGCTTAGATAAACCATTGTCGTCAATTATATTGTTTCAGTAAGTACTTTGACTTGAGTCTAGGGTCATAATATGATAAATTTATGATAACAATATAATTCATTTACGTAGTGTGTAGTTCGTTTTGACAAAACATTTGAGTTGTTTGCACTGTTGCAAGTAGGTACAGTAGATTACACCATCGCCACATCTGTCTGTCTGTTACCTTTTCACGCAAAAACTATTGATATTGAAAAACTATTAGATAGGTTGATTCACCGGTAAGGTTTAAGAGTATTAAACATGGACTTATCATGTTTAGGAGCTGAGCAATAACAGTATAAGTGAATCAAGTCGGGGACAAAGTCAACACCACCGATATTGTAACCTTGCGAAGCCGGGGGCGTGGTCACTAGTCTATTTAAAATGACGCAAAGTATACGCAATATAGGAAATGATAAGGGACACGTTTTTGCCGATATCAATTGGATATCGGACTTTGTAAGAAATATAACTAAAATTAGAATCATTGATAAGAAAGCCACCGCCTTCTTACTTATCTAAGCAACTATATTTTTAAATAATTTAATACAAGAACTTGCGTATTATAAAAAATATCAGTCGTTTAAAATTGAAAGCTTTAGGTGACACATTTTTCAAGATTTAGGGTTCAAAGCTGAACAACGGATTTCAGGCGCATGAGACGAGTTCTGCAATATTTCGGACATTTTGCACTCGGAAATAACCTGGAAAAACTTATGGTGATGGGCAGGGTGGAGAGAAAGAGACCGATGGTCCGTTCAAGTGTTCGGACCTCTATTACCACTAGCCGTTCATCAGGAAGAGGTTCGTAACCGATGGAGGAAGATAATTGAGGAGATGCTGATGAGTCGAAGTCACTCCTCGTTGTGACGGACCGACTGTGGAGGAGCAGGGTTCTTCAAGCGAAAATTACATAAGTAATACTTGGAATCATACACATTTTACAATGGCACGGATGAACAGAGAGATGTAGTGGCCCAATAATAGACGTGAAAAAAAAAAAATCTTAATACTACATATATAAAACTGTTGAAATTAGGAGAAAATTATCTTCAGCGCCTGCACTAAACTCAAAAACAAATGAAAAATATACATATAACAATATAAAAACCTTAAATCTGATCTAAACATTAAAAACAACTAAAAAAATAAAAAATATAAGTAATAGTTGCAAGAATACTGGCTGCATTTCTCCACTGAATCGCGATGCTGATTCGAATGAAAACTAAACATTGAGTGAAGAATTAGGTGTAGATTGAGCAAAACATTATCTGAATTAAAAAGTTACCTTATCAATTCATAGTTGTGACGAGTGAATCCGCTAGCAAAATACTAGTATAGCCTATAGGCAATATAAAATAGATAAAAGTGTATTTCCACGATGTCCTACATTACAATGGCACTTTCCACTTCCCGTGTGTTTATCTGTCGCAGTGCTCTGAACTTTAACATGTTGCAATGTTCTTGATTATTTTCAACATTTTGTTTATTTCAAAACTTTATTGGACCTATTTATACCTACATACCTCAGAATATAAAATATACCGGACCTAATAAAAATCCCACTATAGTATTATGAACGGCTGAACGGATCTGGATGAAATTTATCACAGAGATAGATTATAGTCTGGAATAGCACATAGGCTACTTTTTATCTACTACTAGTTGGTAACTAACAAAATGATGGTCACAGATTAGATAAAAACAACTTAGTCAGTGACTGATGGACATACAGTTATTATAATATAGTTACTAATCTGTGGTTATTTATTTGACATTTACATAGAAATGACGTCACTTACCTACTGTTTATTTATTTATTTATTTATTCACGTGACCGTTATAGATAGACTATATAAAAATATTATTATTATTTCACTATCTCACCCCTATTCTGACCTAGCATGGACTTACCTAGCTACATAGTGAACAAGGATTAACGTAATGAAACACTGTAAGCAAAAATGTATGTTAAATTATTTATTTCGATACTTATATAAATTTTATAACTATAGGTACCTAGTACACGATATTTATGTCATTCATTCAATATAGTTGTCTTCTGAGGTTCTTTAATAAATTTATATTGCATGCATAGCCTATATACCTACTTTCCTCGGTTGTAATAAAACTGTATTAAAATGTATTTTCTGAGATTTTGTCGCATAATTATTTTTACACGGTCACTTCTTGAATACTTAGAAGAACGGTTTAATATGCCCTCCGAAGCACTTATATTTAAAGAAAGTATAACATAATAAATACAAAATAATTAAAATTGAGTAAAACGAATAAAAATAAAATATATTGTGTATATTGATTGGTTCGACTAAATAATTTTTATTATTGCCCGCTGATCAGTCACTTAACTTTGACTGATTTAAATCATAGAAAAAATATAAAACATAAACATTTTACTTAAAAAATGATAGTTTTAATTCCATCATGCAAAATTTAGACAAACTTTTAAATATAAGAATGTACTGACAAAATATCCTTTGAGGTTAGGTTTTCAGGTGCTTTTCATTTATGCATAATGAAAAATTCAAAATAATTAAGCGAAACTAAAATAAATAAATAAATAAAAATTAAGTAACTACGGCCTTTATACCTTGCGGTGTGACCAGAGGACACCAATAACAGTGTCCACTTTTTGCCAGTTGTCCATACTGAACAGAACATAATACTTATTATGTTAAACTTATGTACCTATGTAACAGTTGGTCTGCAGTATTATGACTAGATTTAACAACTTATTGCCCACCACTCCTGTTTTTGAGTGAGAGGCTTATTGGAATATAAGTTTTACAAATTGCTGATAAGGAAAGGAAATGATTAGAAAAATACATGCGGTGGATAATCATAGATCAACAAGGACCTTTCTAGGGGAGTCGCCATACGCAGGCGTTCCTCTCTGCTTGATCTAGATGCGCGAGTAAACGGTTGTCCGAGATAATGCCGAATTGCAAATTTTTTTGCTGCAAAAGCGATCTGGAACTTCAAATTTACAAAAACATTTACATTTGCCCCAGCAAAAAACGACAGCCTGTTTTATATCGGAAAAGTGAGCTATGGCCTCTCCCCTCTGGGCGTTTGCTCTAGTGTTGAGAAAAGATGTACCTAACATTACGTAACAGTGGTTTGTAGATGACAAACTTATAACTTATGCTTCACGACATATATAATAAATATCCCACCAAAAATACATCCAAATCACATCCACTTGCGTTGGACGCAGACCACGAGCAACATCTAGTTCAATATAAGTTGTGGTTGCGCATCGGCAGATGTCGCCGCTGTAGCAATACTATATATTAGGTAAAAAATGTTAGTTTGTTTGTTTGTATGTAGGAGGTTCACTAGAATTACAGACTCGATTTTTAAAATTACACTATCCCTGAGTAATTTAAGCTATATATTATTAAAAAATAGGGTTCCATTACAGATAGCAACATTTTGTAACAACCAGAGAAAATGCGAACTTTTCCACGGGCGAAGTCGGGACAAAAATCTTATTAAAATTGGATAGAATGACGTAGATGTCCACTAAAGAGTCTTCAATTTTGCTCTGAGTCGTTTATTAGAGCTCTCCGGAAGCAAAATCTACCTACTGAGTTTTGAAAGCAATATCTGATTTGTCCAAAAAATTTTTGATAGCGATTTCAAAAGTCCAATTTCTGAAAGCCGAGACCGAGTCCAAAGTAAGTCAGTGATTAGTTTTAACACTATCAAAACAATACATGTTCATGTATTGGGCAACTGTTATGTTTAGTAGGTAATTGTAGATCAACTCTTGATCATGTCTGGAACTAATTTCTGAGTGTCAGATATTGATCTTCTTCTTCTTCTTCCTTTCTTATGGCTCCACCAATGTTCATCGGTGATTT
Source organism: Nemapogon koenigi (assembly GCA_963924495.1). Classification (NCBI taxonomy): domain Eukaryota; kingdom Metazoa; phylum Arthropoda; class Insecta; order Lepidoptera; family Tineidae; genus Nemapogon; species Nemapogon koenigi. The sequence goes on from OZ004646.1 coordinate 9,423,242, forward strand.
GCCAATATCAAGTATTATAGCCCTTATAGTGTTTATAGCCGATTAATCGGTATTTAAGATAATCCCGCCGACCGTGATATGTCTTATTAGTCGTCGACTAATCACAACCATTACAGCATGGACAGGATTTAACTGGATTCCCCATTACGTCTCGGCGGGCGCGTGCGTTGTTCACCAAGGCGTGACATAGAATCCAGATATTGTTATTATCCTGTACCACGGGCAAGAAATGATCAGTCATTCTCCGTATTACTTAACTCGGTTGCTAACAAGACGTGTTGGTAACTGGCCACAGATTAGTAAATATGACAGGCAGAGATCGCTTTTAAAACTCAGTTTTTCCTTATATCCCCAAATCCCCACCGCAACTGTGTTATCGGCCCTAGGGTACGCAGCGGAAGTCATTCGGATTGTTGTGCATTTTCTATTTCTATAAAGTTATTAATAATGTCCTCCACCATTAACTAATATAGCTCTAGGTAGTCTACTCTCCAATTCTCTCTGATTCGCTATAGCTTCTTCAAAATCTTCCATCTCCTGTTTGTTTTCTATGCGTTTCTTTGGTTTCAATACGAACACGAACTGAAATAAAAAAATACATCTCAAAATAAACTCAATCGTCACTCGGTATATAGGCTACATAATATCATGAGGTAAAAATAAGGAATTCCGCTTGGTATAACCGTGGATTCCGGTAGATTTTCTGTAAAATAGTTTTTGATTTTTAGTCATGTAATTTTTTTTTTCTTCTTCACGGGTTTCAGCTCCTGAAAGCGTGTTATCGGTCCTAGGGTACTCAGCGGAAGACCAAGTCTCCCTCTTTTAGCCGATGGTATTTGTGAGGAGGCTATACCTAACGAGTTGCCAGTTCTGCTGCAGTATATTTACATGGATGGAAAAGCCTCTAAGTAAGTTGTCTGTAATTCTGTATGTACGCAAATTATAATACTGAACCAATTCGGATGAGATTTTCAAATATAATTTTAGAGATAAACATATAAATCGAGCGATGAGAATGGCTTCCATTAGTTTAATGTAGACTAGAGATTATTCTTTCCCAAAAGAAAAAAGATGTATTGCAGAAAGTATTACCAGATTCCTGGTGTGCAAACAACTTGGGTAAGTAGGGAGATACATGTTTCCAATATAATATAAGACTTACATGATATAATATCTACATTACACTAAATCATGGTAAGGATAAGTTTTATTATATTCAAAATTTTTTTTGGTTAGAAACAATGTTCCGCCAGCCATTCAAAAGTGATCTGATATGGACCCCCCATTCTATTTCTACTTGCTGGAAGTTAGGTCAGCAAAATAAAAAAATGTTTATAGAAATTCAATGACCTACTGACCCTTGTCTAGGAACCTTTGATTATCTAGCTAGATCTTCTATGCGAGTAGTACCAGTATAAATAAATACAAAAGTTTGTCGCATTTATCTATCTATACACCAGGTCTTCCAAGTCTCCACATTTTCATCACAATCAGTAAGTTTCTATAGAACACCTGCCAACACTTTGCAGTTCGGGACGCGGTAATACAATCGCTATACATCCTAATAAATGCAAAACTGTGTTTGTTTGTGTCCTTTATATTATATGAATTGGATAATTATATAAAACGACTGGACTTTGGAGATCATGGCTCAAACAAACCTTACCCAATGCCCACTCTTTTCTTCGACTCAAACAAACGTTACTGTCACATTGAAAATTGCTTCTGACAGCATTAATGGATTCCACGACACGCCTTGGTGGATAGCACACGCTCCCGCGGAGACGTGTTGGGGAATCCAGTTTAATCCCGCCCGCGCTGCGATGGTTGTGATTAATCAGTGATTAATAAGACATATCGCGGTCGGCGGGATTATCATACATACCGATTTATTGGCTATAATCACCGTAAACGGCTATACTACTTGACATTGGCGAAATCACCGATTAATATTGGTGGAACCGCCATATTGAAAAAAAAGAAGAAGAAGAAGAAGACAGCATTAATGAATAAATTTGGGATTCCACATCCGGTCATGGCGCCGACCGCACTCGTTTTCGTCATGGCGTGATGTGGAATCCGGTTTAATCCGCTGTGATGGTTGTGATTAGTCAGTGATTAATAAGACATATCACAGTCGGCGGGATAATCTTAGCTACCTATTTGTCGGCTTACTATTGCACAAGATTAAACACTGGAGACTGGCAGAATTGCAACGAAAGTCAGCACTGTTGCCATATATCAAAAGAAGAAGAATAAATTTGGACTTATTTATTGAAATTACGCAATTATACGATTTTTTTTCATTGTCATTTCTTACCACTAGTACTGCGTAAATAGCCCCGATAAGAAAACCTGCAGTGATGTCTTCCCAATGATGCATATGGTCAGTGACTCTACTTAGACCAATATACCAAGAGCTCAGTACTACAGCAAACTGTATTCCATGTTTGAATAACTTAGAACCTTTCCATGTCCAATATAATTGTATGTAAAACTGAAAAAGAAATTCGCAATCTATGACATCTTAAAAAAATAATCTTCATGGGTTGTCTTACAGCTCCCGGGAACCGTTGCTGGCCCCAGGGTACCCAGAGGAAGCAAAGTCTTTCTCGCTAAGCCGTAGATTTTTTGAGGCTATATTTTTGTACGGTTTGTCGGATAATGTACCTACATAATTTTTTTATTATAAAAATCCATTGGTCGGATGTGGGGATCGAAATAAATACATATAATAAATAAAATAAAAAGAGGTCGCTAGCCTAATTAATATGAGCAATGGACCCGGGTTCAAATCCCATTTGCACCGTAATGCTAAGCAATAATTTATTTTCGTGCTTCGGAGGGCACTTCTGTTAAAAAACTTAGTAATGACACATCTAGGTCACTTAAGTGCAGCAACAGACTTGCCACGACCCGTTCTGTTTAATAGGTACAAGTGGCAAAAAGTAGACACTGTTACTGGTTTTCTGGCCACACCACAAGGTATAGAAGACGTAAATATATGTATAAAATCTCCAGAGCTATAGGTAATGGTTCTTGCTGCGAGTCAAGGTACTCTAGCAAAGCATGAGAAAACAGAAAAAGGTTTATGGAAACTCTTGGATATTTTTAGGGTCCCGGGAATAGCTAGTGAAATCTGATAATTGTCCCGCGAGTATGACCATGAAGAATGAATCCACTGCGAAGATAAAGGACTGGTTTCGGCGCCGCTACTTTTTGTCTTGCTTCTCTACATGGAAATTTATATCTTTCGCAGTGAGAATCAGTCTTTTTAGTCTTTTTGATCATGCTCGCAGGGCTTCTAAGAGAAAGAGCACGTACACAAAGGAAGCCGGTTGTCGGCGAATTATCGCGAAACGTGTCGGCGAAGTTAGCAAGTAGGTCCCCTGTTACAGCTCTACTTTTATATCCCACTAATATTATAAACGCGAAAGTTTGTATGGATGTATGTATGTTTGTTACTCAATCACGCCAGAACGGCTGAACGGATCTAGATGAAATTTGGCACAGAGATAGATTAAAGTCTGGAATAGCACATAGGCTACTTTTTATCCCGGAAAAATGTATGGTTCCCGTGGGATAGATTTGTTTTGTTTTTCACGGGATCGACACGATTTTTTGCAAAGTGGTAGTTTAGGGGTCAGAGATGACATATACTACTTTTTATACCGCGGAAGCGGGAGGGGGAGGGGTAAATTACAGCCACGGGATTATTTCTTTTTGGATCTATTTCCACGCGGGTGAAACCGCGGCCAGAAGCTTGTTTTCAATATTAATTGAAAGTGATATGGCTAACTTCAACGACAAGTTCTGCGTTGACTCGCCGAATGCAGGAAATTTGTGGGGTTATCATACTTTCATTTCGATTCGAAGGCAAAAAACGACCAATGGCCAGCCGAGAATGTCCAACCCTAGAATCTCTTGGGCAAACCCATGTACTGTCTTGGGCAGACCCAGTAATTTGCTCGGCATTCCGTAAAATAGCTAGTGAAAAACTTACCGTCAAAAATAAAGCCATATACATGGAAAAACTGGCATGAGCACTAGGAAAAGACAGTCGCATATCTTTTAACAATGCTTCGTTGTTGCCGGATTGTGACGCACATGTGTAGTCCATAACATATCCTGATTGATCAACTATTGGATTGATTGCTTGAGGAATGCACACCTAAAAACATATACAAACAAATTTGATGACGCAGGTCTTCAAGATTCAGTAACTTCAAGTGTTCGTAACTTTGCTTAAAAAATTATGGGCTGTTTAACGGAATAATAATTTTTGAATTCAAACTTACAAATATACATTTTATAAACTCTATCTAATCTATCTATCATCACGCTTTTTATCCCAAGAGGGGTAGACAGAGACAACAGCGTTGTCCAACCAAGGTCGATTGAACGGCAAATCAATTTGGTTGCCCAACGGAGTTGTCCAAGCATGTAGAAGGGGTCGTTTTCTAAAGTCGTTAAGAGTAGCCACGTTATAGCTGCGCACGACACTAGCCCGTCACTCATCCAAGCCGCCATACGGTCCGGTGAAATCGACCACAGACTCGTCTAATTCTTGTAACTTACGGTCCGCAATCCGTTTTCAAATCGTTGTATTTGTGGTTGATTTCGATGGCCGGAACGATCTGTCACACACACATGGATGTTTGACACTTTGTTTAATCGAATCTTGTGTGTCTGTGTGAGTGAGTGAATTGAATGTGATCTGAATCGTATGATTTACATCGCTAATGTGTGGCCTGTGTTCAATCTCGATCATACGGCTGGCCGGGCCGAAAATTTTCGTTGAGATACCGGACCAGTGCGTGGGCTACTTTATCGTCGTTTGTAGCCCACAAAATTAGAGCTTTAACAAAAGGCCGGTGAAGTTTTGGAGGTCCTTGCCCATTGGGATCAGATCGTGCTTTTTGTGTTTTTTTTGACAGAATTTACTCACACTGAAAAAATGTGGCCTCAATCTCCCAATTACATATTTAGCTATAGTAGTCGTTAGTTGCTGACATGCTGCTCCAAACACCATGATACCAATGTTACAATAAGCTCGCCATATCCATCCAGGGAACTGTGCACCGAATACATTGCGATCTTTATCTTCTTTACTTGTAAAGTCTATGGCAATTTCTGTGCAGATTATCTGAAAAAATCGTACATCAATTTTATTATACATAGAATCACGCAAAGGAAGCCCAGTCTTATCCTCTAAGATCAGTAATAAGGTTCCCGGGAAACGAGACCTGTGAAGATAGATTATATCGCCTGGGTTTGAATTTTGATCCCAAACCTCAATCACGTATTTACCAGTTTGTCTTTAAGTAATACCTATTATTATAAAAGTAGAACACTGTTGGGCTAAAGTTGGTTTTCCACCAAAACTTCATTTTTAGGGTTCCGTAAATCTCCGATGAAAAAACGGAAACCCTTATAGGATCATTCATATATCTGTCTATCCGTCTGTCACAGCTTATTTTCTCCGAATCTACTGGACGAAAATTGAAAAAAAAAATAATTGAAACGATACATAATATATATAAAACATAGAATTTGATGACCCAATCACGGACGTATACCGTAAATAATAGAATTTTGCAAAGAAGCTTGCAAAGAAAGGACATTTGTATAAACCCACCCAACCAAAACTCAATACAAACTCTACGGGCCATCTCCACAGGGCAAGAGTTTGTATGGCACGGCGAGACTATCGCCGCGATTCTCTATACTACTAAGGGAGTAGGGAATGAAAGTTAGTATGGACCCCACGGGCGAAGCGATTCCGCTACTTGAATATGAAACCTACCATAACTACAAGTATTCCAAAAGCAATGCCAATCAATGTTCCACTTGGTATTGTTTCTTCTTTAAACGGTAACCGTAGACTGTAATCTTGAAGGAAAAATCCTCTATGATTTGGTTCTATCCATAGCGTAAAAGCTAATATTGGAAATGCAACTGAAAATAACAAGGTTAAAATTTTTAGTTTCATTATTAAAAGTGTGTTTATGCTGCCCTGGTACTTGTGACGGAAACAAAAACTAAACATACCCTCCTTATATCTGGGGCAATCGATTGACCTCTTTAGATTTATGCTAGCCTAGTACTTTTCTAATAATTCTTAGCATATACTACCCTCCTTTTATTTTTTGGGCAATCAATCAGGCACAGTCAGACGGAGGAGTCGGTACGGATTCTGAAAATTTATCTCTGAGTCTATCTATATTTTATTTTGTTCGAAAATATCCACGGGCGAAGCCAGGGACGGAAAGCTAGTTACGATATAAAAGGCATTCGGGACCACCCTAACCACTGGTTATCAAAAATAACCACTTTCGTTTCGTATTTTTACTACTACTTATACTATTTCTGAGTAGCAGATTCTATTGTTTGATTGATAAGATTGCGATGCAAGAATAGCGTTGCTACTTTAATTCTATACTCTCTTTGTATTGTGTACTAGCTTTCCGCCCCCCGGCTTCGCCCGTGGATATTTTCGAACAAAATAAAATTATAGCACTAAGGGATAATGTAGCTTCCTATTAGTGGAAGAATTTTCAGAATCAGTTCAGTAACTTTGAGAGACGTCTAAACCAAATACCAAAGATTGCTTACATAAAAAACAAGAACACACACAAACACATTCACAGATTTTAAATACCTTGCGGTGTGATCAGATGCACCAGTAACAGTGTCTACATTTTGCTAAGAAAGGTGAACATAGATTTGTACTGTTAATTTCAAAGATTTTAAAATGTTTCTAAAGGTTTGACTATCTTTATCATATTAAATAGGTAACAGATTTCGAAGTGATTTTTTTTAATTTGACATAACGTTTATAAAATTAGTTGGGATTTTAAATAAGACTTTTATTTAATGTTTAGATTTAATTCTAGATAGCATATTACACATACAATATAGCTACACAATATCTATCAATCTGGCGTCGGTGGTCAAGTAGATAAACGTCGGCTCACAACTGAGAAGTCGCGGGTTCGATTCCCACATCCCCACACACACACACACATTACACAACTTTTTATAATGATACTTATATGTACATTATCCGACAATGTACATATATGAAGCTGGGTACCCTGGGGCCGGTAAGTACAGCCACTATTCCATGCTGACCTAATTTAATTGTGTTATTTAAACATTATCTAATGAAAAGAAATTTGTAAAATAATACCTATTTGACTGAAAATGTCAGCCTTAAATAACGTACAGCAACTTTTATTTGCCACTAGTGACCATGAATGTTGCAGTTCCCGTATTGAAATGTTCATTGAAGCGTTCACAATCACAATGAGGTGGACTAAACAATACATAAAAAGTATAAAACAAATTGACCGAACATTTACTTCCGGTCGCTATTGAATTTGATATTTTGTAATGTTTCAAAAATTATTGTAGTTACTGCATGCTTTCTCTCCTTCTATCTAATCTGTCATTCAATATGATAGAGGACGACGAAGCATTGTATGACTTTGTACAGCGTTTATTAGTCTAAGGGGATTAGATTAATTGTACGTGCGTTTTTAAGTATCTAACTATCGACACCGCCCCCGTCTTCGCACATATTGAATACTACATAAATACGCTAATCTTATTAGAGACAGATATTATGCTACCGCAGACATTTTTTTTCTACACAATTTTTCCTACATCATCCAACTTTTTCCCTGACTTGATTCACTTATACTGTTATTGCTCAGCTTCTAAATATGATAGGTCGACGTTTAATACTTGTAAACCTTTCCGGTGAATCAACCTATCTAATAGTGGAAACTGCAACAAAACTGTTTAGTAGTTTTTGCGTGAAAAAGTCACAGACATACCGACAGACAGACAGACGTGGCGAGGACTATAAGAGATGTAGGTTGTAAGGTGTTAAAATTAAATGGAATGTGAACTTCTTAGTTTCCCAGGCCGAACTGCAATTGTTTAAAAAAAATAAAAATTGGCTGTATGGGTAAACCCCTTTGCCTTCCATGAAAATGGAGAATGAGAAAAAAAAAGTAAAATAATGGTGGGAAATTTAAAAACCTTTTTGTTATTATTTTACGGAAGATTTTTTATTTTTGTATTTGCCGTGTAGTTTCTAAAAAATGCCTCATGAAAGTACAAAACGCAATAACGAGTTAATTTGCATTCAAGTAAATGGCTAGTTTATTAAATTAAATAATAAAAAAAAATACCTACACAATCGTAATAAATGTTTATGTACGTTTTTTTCAAAATTCCCGAGTAGTGTATGAGTTTTTTTAAATCTATGAATGCAGTTTTTCTTATGTCTAAAATGGACGACATGGTTCCTTAGAACACATTTTGCTATCTCTTATAGTTTCGGAGGTCCCCAAACTGACCCATCTCAACGTTATATTTAGTTTATTTCTGTTCCAAGTTTCATTTGAAGGATTCAGCAGTTTTAGAGTTATTGAATAACACTTTAGGATAAGTAAGATTGATATTTTTGCAAGTTGAGAAACTGGCTGGGGTTGTGTCAATTGTATTAGGAACACAACGTTTGTTACACCCCATTTCAACTCCTTAAAGTAGCCCACGCACTGGTCCGGTATCTCACCGAAAATGTTCGGTCCGGCCAGCTGTATGATCGAGATTGAAGACAGGCCACACATTAGCTAAGTGAATCATACGATTTAGATCACATGCAATTCACAGATTCACTCACTCACACATTCGATTAAACAAAGTGTCAAACTATCAGCGGCGTATGTGTGTATGACAGATCGATCCGGCCATCGAAATCATTCAGAAATACAACGATTTGAAAACGGATGGCGGACCGCGCGTACAATAATTGGACGAGTGTGTGCTCAGTTTCGGTGGAATGTACGGCGGCGCAGACAAACGCTCCGCCTAGACTAGATCATACGGCGGCCGGAATGGGAAATTTTCCGTGCGATGCCAGACCAATGTCTGGCCTACTTTAGGGGAAGATTTTCGAAAAATAATTTCTTATTGCACCTCTACACCCCCTAAGGATTATACATTCCAATTTTCATATTTATATCTTATTTATTTATATGCACGGGACCTACAATTTCCAAATTTTCCAAGCTGGCGTATCTCATACTCTGGTATTATAATGGCGGACGATACATAAGATAATTAGAAGGACAAGACTAAAGCGTTATCTTAAGAATTTATAATCGTTGCGAGTTAATATAACATTTACCTATCTATGTAGGTAGGTAAGTACCTACTTAGAATTTTTGGCAGTAGGTTGTTGTGCAAATATTTCTGTTTTGTGAACTATATTATTTTCAAAATTCACATGACACATATGATGAAACTTTTAAAATACATAAAAAATTAAGTTGTAATGTAGGGGGTAATCTCTCAAACTACTGGACTGATTCTAAAAATTATTTCACGAATAGAAAGCTTCGATATACCTATTTTATTTTGTTCGAAAATATACACAGGCGAAGCAAAAAGAAAGTCGAGAAGTATTTGGGGCATCTTTTAAATTTCACTTTCCTTGATCTGAATTTAGAATACTTAGATAAAATCATTCGTTATTAATTTCCTTGAAATAAAAGTTGTTGGTATCTTATATAATATAGTTAAGTTGCGAGCACGACTCGAGAGGGTTCCGTATCATCGAAATTTACATTACAATTAATTTCACGGATCGCAGAATTAAGTTGGTTGATAACTGAAATATGCGTATAATCAAAATATGAATATCCTGATTTTTTAATCACGTGGTTGAAAGTGCATTTTTATATTTTGCCAAATATTCAAGTCCCATAGAAATAAAATTCTTCACCTGCAAATTTCGTAATTAAATTACAAAATTGTAAGGCTGTTTACATGAATGAAATCTTTCTATGATTTTTTGTTAGAATTGATGGAAATGTAGAACCTTTTGCCATATTTGGCTACGAGACCCTTAAACACTTCCGATATTTACTTTATCAGTTAATTATTTTATATCGGATGAATTATGTTTATCAATTTAAAATAAGTATGCTATTAGCCAAATAAAATTTAAAAGTGAAATTTTGACAATTTTGTAGTTGGTTGTCATATTGAAGAACACTAATTTATTTTTTACAGCGTTTAAATGGTATTATAGGTATTTCTGATTAGCTTTCTGCCCTCGGCTTCGCCCGTGGATATTTTCGAACAAAATAAAATATACCTACTCAGGGATATCGTAGTTTTCTATTCTTGAAAGAATTTTTACAATCGGTTTAGTGGTTTGAGAGATTACCCCTTACATCCAAAGTTACAAACTTTACTTCTTTATAATATTAATATAGATATTCGTTGGTGACATGAAGTGAAACCAAAACAAAGTTCCTTCCTTTCACAATATATACCAAATTAACCCAAAAAAATTTTTTTTAATAGAGTCTATTGTGATATATTAATCTAAAAGCATAAATATATCGTAATTATCTATTGGTATAAAATGAACAAATAGTTGTGTAAATGAGACCTGAAAAAAACTGTATTTTCAACTTTGTATATATAAAACACAAGGATGTGACACTAAAACACAATTCATATCTACTCACCACAAAATAAAACGAGCAAATCCAATATAATTTTAATAGCTAACTTTACTCCACTCATTTTTACAAAATTACAATATTTCACTTCGCAAAACGAATTTAATATCGACCTTCTTGTGCCTACTTCTTTGTTGTACCATACGACAACCAAGCAACACTATCAGCGTCCAACTGAGATAACGTTGGTAAATCAACGATAAAAAATGTATGACTGAATCATTGTTCATTATTCACTAAACAAACTAAGTACTTATCTCATTAATTAATAAGTATCTATTGAAAAAAAATATAGTAGGTAGGGGACCAAGGGGGAATTGGCACCACTTAAGGAATTAAATTCGCAAAAAAATATTATGAGCTAATATTTATCGCAAACTTTACAATTATGAAGAAAAACTATTAAACTATCATTTAGAAATAAATAAATAGAATAACAAAAAAATAAAGATTTTTCGAAATTCTATTTCGGCCCTCATTACCCTTGGGTCTGGGTAATGAGAACCACCTAATTAAAATTAGATCTACGACATATTCTATCATTATTTTTTTCTCTTTTCTTATAATTCTGTAGGTAATCTATGTAATTATTATCTATCTCCTAATTCGTTTCTTGTAATGCAAAAATCGCAAATGAAAATTACCCCAATATACTTGGTTGCAATAACCCCAAAAGCATAACTTTGTTATTTACAAGAATTAGTTTTATTTATGTTTAACATTTTCTCGAATAAATAAATATATTGTGTTATCAATGCTAAATCATAAACTTATTTACCAGTAAAAATAAAGTAATTACATGTTAGCAATAATATCGTGATAATTGTAACGGAGCGCGCGAAAACACAAAGTACCTTGGCCTTGCCAAACGGTAAGAGACTGCCGAAATATTTGAAGTGCGGGGGGAATGGCGGTTTGTAAGTAATACTCTCGCATAGTTTCCAGACTTGCAGCATTCACAGAAGTGTTTGTATTGACATGGTTTTTATTACCCCGTGGTTCCCATTCCCCCTTGCTCCCCTACTACTTATACTTATGTATTACAAAACCTGAGGAAGGACAGTGGGGTTGCAAATATGTATATAGTAATAAATTGAAATAATAACCACTTCTGATGATGAAAAAAAACCGCCTTCAAAACCAAAATGAGCTTTCCGAAAGCAAATGCACAAGTCACTATAAAAAAAAAACCAATTCTTCAGGATCCCATCATCAGAACCTGACCTGATGACAAAAAAATCTAAATCGGTCTAGGCGTCTTCAATTAACATGGGGAACATACCTACATAAAAAAAAGATTCCGACGATTAGAGAACCTCCTCCTTTTTTGAAGTTCGGTTAAAAATAGTGTCTATTTTTCATAGAGGTCGAGATGATTCTCTCGTTCCATTTAATTTCAAATAATACGTAATTATGTACGATTACAAAGCAAGTGGAAATGGAAGCACCAACTGAAAGATCTTGATACTTAACTTCTCCATCAGGTAACTAATTATGATGCCGACTTCTTATCTGTTTTACCTACATCTTTATTTTATAAATGGTGTTTTTTAAATAGGAAGTAAAATATTGTGCGTCGGTGGGCGAGTGGTTAAGACGTATTAACTAGACATACCACGGGTTGGATTCCGGATCACGGCCAATGTACCGATGGGTTTTTTAGTTAAAAACTTATGTACTTAATCCGACAAACCACACTTAGAGGCTTTTCCATGTAAATATACCTACCTCAACAGAACTGGCCACTCTTTAGGTATTATAGCCTCACAAATACCATCGGCTAAACGAGGGAGACGAAAGAAAAAAGTAAATTATAGTACAATATCAGTGTAGATAATTTTACAATTAGTCTAACTGTAGCACAGTTGTCGTATAATATTACAAAACCAACTGAACAACAATTGCACAAATTATGATCCAATATGTTATATATTTTGATTCGTACGTAGTGCCAGTGAAACGAGTTGGTGGCACGATGAATGGGGAATAATTACAAAAAAAACACCTGTAGAACAAAATGATGTAGGTAATTCTTTACAACTTTATCTATGTGAGCCATACGTAGCGAGATAATGTTGATTAATATCCTACTTCTGATAACTACTGTACCGTGAATATTTAGGTCCTTCAAATAATTTACACCTTTTTAATATGAAATGAAAACAATTAAATACTTATATGCATTTAAAGGAACAAGAGTTGTCTATACTAATTATATAAAGAGGTAAAGTTTGTAAGTGTTGATGTATGGGGTAATCTCTTAAGCTACTGAAGCGATACTATAAATTCCTTCACTAATAGAAAGCTATAATAGTAATATAGGCTATTTTATTTTGTTCGAAAAGCTAGTCATAAATAAACGTGTAGGTACTTCTTCTTCTTAGTCATGGTGCTCTTAACAGAGCAGTCGTGGTCAATCATGGCGGTCCACAGCGCGACGCACCTTGTATTGACTCGCCATGGTTAATGAGACTATTTAGGCCTTCAGACTGGCTGTAGCCTCTTCCAGACAGTAGCCTAGCTAGATGAATGGTTATACCGCCATTGCTCGGTCGCCAGAGCCTCGTTTGTTTTCTAGCAGGGTTACCAAGCGTGCAGGTGAGGATGACATTTGGGGTCGGATAGATCTTAATCCGTTCTTCCATTTACCCTAATGTGTACTTATAGGTATCTTTTTCAGACGCTTGGATACTAGTTTTACGTGCCCTGAGAATGAAGCACTTTTATATTTTCGCACTGTAAATAACTTTCGTATGCCTTTCTTTCCCTTACATACCTACATACTCTGAACTGGGCGCCTTTTTAGATTCATGTTTATTTTATTTATATTATGCCTATAGGTAAGTATTACATAATTGATATTAATAAGTTATGATTCAAAATATTTGATCAATGATTGCTATCTATCATCACGCCTTTTATAGCAAGAGAGGTAGGCAGAGAAAATCGAATTCCATTTGCTATGATCGTTACACACGTCTTTCGCTTCTTTTATATTTAACATATCTTTCAAACATGCTCGGCGATTGTGTGTAATTTTAATATTTCCATCGACCAATACATTTTTATATGTTCAACAAAAGTACACCTAGGTCGTCCTCTGCCAGAGTTTCCTTTCACTTCAGCCATATAAACCTTTTTAGTCAATCTTTCATCTTTCATTCTTTCAACGTGTCCAAACCCGCGTAAACTACTTTTCTAAATTTTAGTCACATTTTGCACATTTAAACTTTACATACCGAATTATATATGTTGTCGTTCGGATATAATACATGTGCTCTCGATAAATTACACTGAACTGTATTTTCAATTTATTAACAATATAAACGGTCCACTAAGTCTGATTAAAGTCATAGTTATGCGGAAAAGCAAACAAATCTGTATGTACTTACTTTATAATATTTACTATTAAATTCATAACTTAAAAACAATATTACAATGTTGAATATAAACTTGTAACAATAAAACTTAGGTAAATAATATTTTATATACAATTTAAATAGCACATCTTGCGAAATATATATTTTCAAAGATTCCTTCCTATCTTATTATGACAATATTATGACAATTTTAATATATTTATTGTAATTTAACTAATTTGAAATTGTTAAAACTTCCACTAACACTTTTAGCAAAGTTTAAATATTATATAAAAATAGTGATATGCATTTTTCTCGTTGTATTTAAAAAAAATCCGAATAAAGTTTTTAGCACCTAAGTAACAATCAAGGCCACTAATTTCATAAAAAAATACATTTTGTACATACTCGTAACACTCAAAATGCATTGCTATCACTATAAAAATTGATATTTTGTAAAAAAAAAACTACAGTGTAAGCTCTCTATAACGTTGCTCTCCTATAGCGAAACGGCCGCCGTCTGTAGCGAAAATATAATATTATAAGTGTTTTTATGTGAGTCCCGATATTCAAGGAATAACAATGTCTTGTTTTTATTAATTGTTTTATAATATACAAACACGTTTATTGAATTTTTTTACTGTTTTTATTCCTCATTATATAAGGAAATTAATTTCTCGGTCCCTTCCCTTCAGTTTTGTTATAGAAAGCGTACGCTGTATATACAAAAATCAGTACTTACAGAATAAAACCGAATAAAAGTCAACGTTAAATATTAAAACTAATCGTGTGCGGGTGTACAAGGTAATCTATTTTATATACATTAACTTAAAATACCATGTGAATTGTATTACTAATTTAAAAAATATGGTGCCACTTTGTTGTATGTTTCTAACTTTGTTTTTTGTTTGTTACTTGTGGTTGTTTTATTAATTTCTTAGCAATGTGAAATGTAGGCTATACCTAATATTATTTTTATGTACTCACTGAAAGGAGTTTTTTTGCGATGTAAGGCGTCCAAGGCCTTTGTTAGTATGAAAATGGTAGCAAAATTCAATCTCATTGGTTCTATTAATTTACAGTAAATCATGTGTAAAAGATAATTATTAAATATATCGTGTGATACCTTTTAAACAGCCATTGCCTGCATTAAACATTGATTTAGAACAAATATTACATTTTTAATAATATTGCAATTCACAAAATTACAACTACTAAAATATACATCAATATACTATGTCGCTATATCACAGTAATAAAATACGTTTTACTACACAGTCTCAGAGACCTTTACCTAAGTAGATATAATTTATATTATATAGAGTCATAGACTAAGGGCCTTACTGATTAATGTATTTGAACCAGTGGTTATAATGTGTTTTGTTTCGCTTTGTCATATTGAAGACATATTAGTTAGAGAGAGACAACACATGCCATAGTTAAACAATGTTGATAAGCTACGTTCAGTAATAAGACGGTTAGTATATATTTAGGAGATTTTTAGAGTATTATAGGAGATTTTTTTTCACCAGTTGCCTTACAGCTCCCGAAACCGTGTTTATGGTCCCAGGGTACCCAGTGGAAGTCGAAGTCTCCCTCTTTTAGAGATAATTTTGAAAATTGATGAATTGTGATTAAATAAATAGGAAATTCAAATAATATATTAAAATTACGCGTCAAATAGCTGTCTGTTAGACCATATAAAAACTTATGGTAATAATGGACCTCCTATTAAAACTTCATATATGATGATCATATCTGCAAAATAACTTCTTGACGCCCGTCTTAACTAATTATGCTGGAAAAGTCGATACAATGTGTCAAATTAATTGCAATTATTATGATCACAGATATATTATAGCCGAATAGGAAGGCGTATAGAAGAAATACAATAGAAATGCAAAGAAACAAGTGGAGATACCTATCAATTAATAAAAAATACACTTGAATACAATGTAACTAATTAATAAGTTGCTACATTTTCAAATCTTAGCTCTACTAATAAATATAACAAATACATAAAATTGCACATTTGTTTTTCACGTTAACGATAAAAACTAAGATAGACTATTTATAAATAAATATACAAAGACATCATTATATACACAAATTGATTGTAAGTAGTTGGATTATATAAATTACTTGTTAAAGTGAACACTAAATAAACATTTTAATAGACATCAGAAGTGGGACTAACTGAGTCATATTTTATAGTTAGAAAATGTTTAGTTAACATACAAATAAATACAATAAACTATCATTAAAAACAGTTCCCATTTATTAATTGTGCATTTTCGGTCTCTTGAAAACTTGTTTGTTATTTTAGAGTGTTTTCACTGTAATATTACAAGCTCTACTTTAAATGTAACAAAATAAATTAGAGATAGTAGAAATAGTGATGTAAAATGTGATGTGACTTATCTTATTCCACAACTTTACATCAATGCATTGTACCAGCAAGCAAACATATAATGGATTAATGAAACAAAAACTAGGTACCTACTTAATTGCATTTTTGCATATTAGCTACCATTAATTAAGTTCTAATATTATAAGTGTAAAAGTTTCTATGTTCATTATCCAACAAATTTCAATTATTATTTTCTTATTACGTTGATAAAGAGTTTTCTGCTTTGCTAGATATGCATTCTCACGCGTGAGGCCGCGAACACTTCGGCGACTCAGTCACGTAACAAGTCACATAACAACTTCAATTTATCCAATATTAATTAAAAGTGGTACAGCTAAGTTCACTGACATGTTTCGTGCTGGATCGCCGAAAGCAGGCTATCTGCTATCTTTGTGTTCTAAGGCAACCACAGTAATTAAGTATATGTATAATGCTGCTTTCTGAATGTAAATCTTTCAATTATTTGACAAAACTACATATTAATTTCAAATTTGGCCACAAACAACAAGCTATACTATCACTGTGATGCATTTTGTACCAGTTACTTTAAATTGGAGACGGGTCCATGTCCTTCGACCTTTCATCTCCGCTGGACACCGGCGTGGTTGTATGTCAAACTTGCCATCCGGTAGCGCGGGTGTTACCGTTAGTAACATGAAGTTCTGCTTCTTGTCGTACCGCACTTCTTGATTTGGGAGTCCTTCGCAGATCCGAGATGAACGCGAACTGAAATTTGAGACGATATTTTTTAGAGGCTTTTCCATCTAAATATACCTCAACGGAACTGTGGCCACTCGTTAGGTATGGCCTCACAAATAGCCACAAATACCCAGGGGGGTGAGCATATATTTGACGTGACATCTTTCGTGTCGACCGAAAGGCCATAAACGTTTATTGCCTGCCAATAACGCCAAAGAATGCCCGGTCCGAGAATGTTCAACACTAAAATGCCTAGCAAATTTGCTGGGCCGGGAAAAGACTAGCACACAGAATTTGCCCGCACATTGTAGGGTTGGATATTCTCGGACCGGGCATTCTTTAGCAGGTCCTGTAGGGACATAAACGTTTTTGGCCTTTCGGCTGAAACGAAAGATGTCGCGTAAAATATATGCTCACCCCGCTGGGGTCGATAACGTTAACGATAACGATTCCGGGAGATAAAAAGATATTTGTAGCGCAACATTTGTTTGAGATGTCACTAATTACTTAACTGATAATTTATTTTAGAGTAAAGTGACTAAATTTAATTTAATTCAAAACAAATAGAGAATCTACGATATTATGTCCAACGCGTTCAAGTGACACATCCAAAAATACTTCGTATATTGATGGTATTATACCTATAGAAATACAGCCATGGATCTAATTTGATACATCTTTTCTCTACAATGAAACTTTTTTAGGCAGAGTAGAGAAAAAATTTCGTTACACTCTTTCTAAAAAACACAGATGTCGCTCCCACCCATACTTGTCCATACTAATATTATAAATAAATGTGTTGTAGTATGGGTGAAGCCGAGGTGAAGAGCTAGTTAACAATAAATTCATATTTATTTATTATTTAATTATGTTAAATAGATAATTTATTATATTTAATCTTTAATTATAATAAACCAAAAAAGTTTTACTTCAATTAAAAGGTTTCATACGAAAAATGACAAAATGGATTCCTATTGGTTTCACTTTGTTCTACTAGGTAACTATACTAGCTAGCGATAAAAAATGTACTCTACAAAATATATCATATACAACTTGCTTATCCGCAGCCGCACCCTATTACAGGATTACCACATGATGTGTTTTTTTCTTCTTCGTTAGAAGATCCTGCGAAGTTTATTGGAATAATGTAATGAATTTTCTACTCATATGGAGCACTGTGCCTTGCGAATGCACCCGCGTTAATGGTTCTATAGGTCGTAGCGTGATGTTATATACCCTATAATCTTCCTCAAGAATTGGGCTATCAAATGCAATCAAATACGACTGGTAGTTCCAGAGATTAGCGCTAACAAACAAACAAACTCAGCTTTATTAGAGTAGATAGATCAAAAAAATATGCCTAAGTAATTATCAGTGTTCTTGGCTACTGAGAAAAAATTACTTAAATGTGGCGCAAGAGATGATGTCCTGACTCAGGATCATAGCAAATTACTCTCGATATCCCAGGAGATTGTTGACGCGTAACTTCTTATCTCTCGGTATGTGGAATAAATTTGTAGGGATTTATTTCGTGAAGTAAACAAATGGGGATAATTTTTTTATACTCACTACAACGATAGCGTATAACAATCCAATAGAAAATCCTGCCAGTACATCGCTCCAGTGATGTTTGTAATCAGAAACTCGCGTCATGACGGTGTACCATGCTAGCATGATAAGTACAAATTGTAAAAAGTGTCGGAGTAATTTAGAACCGTTCCATGTAAATCGCTTGTGGAGGTACAGCTGAAAATGTGAAAAATATAAGTATTAAAATCTAGCGATCATTTCATAATGTATCTGAATCTTTTTTGAAATATGACAAGATCTTTGAGCAAAAAAAAAATCACACCAACCAACAAATAAACAAACTTTCGAACTTATAATGTATTAGTTTATTTGCATGGAGATAATTAGAATTAAAATAATAAAATAAATAAAGTTGCAATATACTCGTCGAAAAACCTCGGTAAACCGATTCCAAAGAACTCCTTCTCTTTTGTGACTGAAATGAAAGTTAACTTTCTGCTTCCTTTATTGTAGGCGTTTTAATAAATAGATATAATTTTTGTTTGTAGGTTTGGTAGAGCGTTGGACTTGAAACAGATTCAAATCTCACTCGTGGAAAAAAAATGCTAAGTACCAATTTTGTTTAAGAATGCCTATAATATGTGCTTTAATCGGTGGAAGACACATCTTCACACTACAGACTGGTACAGACCGTCAAGTATGGAACTACATTATTGAAATTGAAATTATAACCCTGTTGGCACTTAAGAGGTTGGTTAAGGGTTTTAACCGCACATAAACCCACCCTGGGCAGAGCCCGTACCACCTTTCACGTAGGGGTGGTGCAATACGATAATTATTATTATTATGAAGGTATGAAATTTTCCGACCTTCACACTGATGTCAAAGTAGTGTAAAGGTGGGCCCGACGAGCTTTAATCGACTTCTCGTGCTTTGGAGGGCAGGTAAAGCCAGTGTCCACACTTCGCTTTAAAACTATCAGATACCTACATCTGTTAAGGAAGTTTACCACAGTCTGTTGTTTAATATGGACAACTGGCTAAAAGTGGACACTGTGTCTGGGGCCACACCACAAGGTATAAAGGCCGTGAATATGTGTTTTTGTTTGTACTCACAGCAAAATACAGCATCGTGTAAGCGGAGAACGAAGAATGACCACTCGGAAACGAGAGTCGCATTTCCTTCATCTTCTTGGCGTCGTCTCCGAGACACGCGAAGTTGGTTATGTACCTCCACTTGTTTTCTGTTAAACTGCAGTCTATATCCGGTTTACATACCTGCAATATAAATGGGAATTGGTTGATATTTGTATGACTTGGCGGTCTCGGGTTCAGTTCCCGGGTGAATATTTTCATCTTTGCAGACTATGGACAGAAGATAGGCGCGCTTGGGCATTTCTCTATCTAATATTAGTTAAAGTAGAACCTTATACAGATACATGTCCATAATCAGGTCTTCTAAGTCTCTACTTTTAAAATATTCATCATCATCCGACATAATAATATGAATGAATGACAAACTACATTTTAGGACAAACAGTACAATATTTCACAATGTAATGTTAATTTAATTTAGTTGTGCTTTAAGTTAGCCTAACTGGAAAATTATGACATATGAAAACAAAAAAAAAACTTTTCCTGGTTTATAAAAAAAACTAGAACACGCGCTTTAGTCAGAAACGCACACTTGCGCGCAAACCAAATGAGCCTAAACTCGATGGAGTTACGTCGTACCGTTACAGAGTTCCAGTGGCCACCTTCCGGCTCCATCATCAATACCCTGGACATCATCTAGGATCCACAAGTACTTGTGAAGATAAATCAAACGAGTCTAAACGTTTTACGTTACGGTTACGTCGTTACGGAGGTAGACGCTTAGTACTAACCCCTGTACCATTTATTGCCGCAACGGCTTTATAAATTATGATTGGAAACACTATGTTCCCGCAAATTAGACGGCCTAGATCGCCTTTCCCATTTAAAACATCACAATTAACTATTTTTCTAGAGCTCTGTCTCGCGACACAAAACGATACCAACGAAGTCAGTTTAACTGGTCAAAGAGCAGACAATTGGCGAAAGGGGGAGCCCATCTATGGCCTTTCCTTAGGCTTAGTACTCTATGGTTACAGGTGAAACTAACTAAAGCGTGTAAAAATAGCACACATCCAAACAAACAAACTTCACCTCTGTAAAATATTAGTATATTTATAAGATATTTTTGGACTGTTATTTAAATAAAATTGGAGAGAGTGCCCTATACAAAAATGCTTTGTGAATTGGCAGACATAAAAATTGAGTCTCCTTTTAAAAATACAGCAGCGTCATGTCTCGAGGCGACAAGGTAAATGATGCATTATACAGAATTGTTTTTGATGCAAAAATATTAATCGCCCTTCACTTTACGAGTTGGCTGCTTGCTTCTTAAAACCATCAATCAAGATTATAAACATCTTGTTTTGGGGTTCAAAGAAAATTTATTTTATTGTATGTAAATGTGAAAGTGCTGAGCCGAGTGCATTTTTGAAGGACATAATTATAATTTGTAAAAATAAAACCATCTGAGGATATATATTTGACAATTCTTCTCTGGGCCTAACGGAAGACAAATCTTCCTCTTTTAGACAATGACATTTTTAAGGCTACCTAACGAGTGGCATGTTCCAAAGAAATTTGAGATCGAAAGGATTTTTTACCTTAACTTTATTTAATTGGTCGAACCATTGTATTATTTTTGTTTATAGAACTTTCAATGGATGTTCTGAATGTATGCGGTTTTTGGTATCCATAATATCTGTTTTTTTTCTTTCTTCACAGGTTGCCTTACAACTCCCAAAACCGTGTTACGGTTCCCTGGGTACCCATCGGAAGACCAAGTCTCCCTCGTTTAGCCGATGGTATTTGTGAGGCTATATACCTAACTAGTGGCCAGTTCTGTAAGGTATATTTAGATGAAAAAGCCTCCAAGTGTTGTTTGTCGGATTATGTAGTTTTTAATTAAAATCTTAACCACTGAGCCACCGACTAACTTTTTTAAATTTCACCTTCCATTATCTCCAATTTTTATAAAAGTTCCAAAATAGAACACAACACGAGACTACAATTTATATTTACTGATTGATTTTTTCATATGAAATTTCCTTTAATCAAGTAATTATCCAGTGGCGCCTCACTACAGACAAGCGAGATTTTTTTCCAACAAGCTCCAATAACAATAAAGTATAGATAATCGCACTTTATTCATGGTTGTGAACCAAAGGGGCGTTACACGGGCCGACCAAAGTTGGTAAAAACTTGGATATTTATTTTACCTGGTTAGCGTATGTAAACGAGCTGGTAATTTAGTGATTATGTAGTCCAGAGCCAGACTGCCGCGGGGAAAATGTCAGGGCTGGCAAGTGGACAGAACATTATACATTAAAATGTGCAGTAACGGATGATCGGATTTGAATGAACAGGGTCGCGGGAGAGAGGTGGGTTTGCTTCTGTATTACGTTTCGTATAAAAAAAAATTGAGTGGGTGGCCGTGTGGTTAAAAGGCGTCTGGTACTAACTATGCCGACCACGGTTTGATTCCGGCCATGTACCAATGGGTTTTATATAATTAAAAACTATCCAAGAAACCACACTTAGAGGCTTTTCCATCTAAAATATACCTCAACAGAACTGGCCACTCGTTAGGTATAGCTACTTGGTCTTCCGCTGGGTATACCTTGGGACCGATAACACTGTTTCAGGGGCAGTATGGCAACCGGTGAAAAACTTTTTTGCCGCGTAGATTTCTGATCTATAACATATTAGCTCCCGGTATGAGGCATACATTTGGAAGGACCAATTTCGTAAAATGGGACGGAAATGTGTAATAGAAAGTAAATAAATTCAAATAAATATAATCGAATATTCAAATGATTCTGTCAGTGATGTTTTTTCTATTTATTTATTTATTGAACCAACTTAGAAAACTGCGGTCACAGACGTAGCTATAAATGCACACGGACGGAGAATATACTAAGAATAATATAATTATATTTTGCCTTCATATCACCACAGTAAATATATCTAAAGATATCACCGTCAGCTATACCGTAATATATATTACAATAGAAATATATATTAAAGCTACATCTGTGACGGGCCTTATATAGAGTACCCTAAACTTAATATACCTACAGCATGAAAACCATAGAAATTTTCCTAACAAGATAAGATCATATGAAAAGCCGATACTTATCCAATTAGTTCGCGTCTTGCGGACAAGTGGCCATTTAGCAACTTTCGCTTTCTGCATACTAAACAACACGTTCGATTTAAACATTACGTGTTGATTGCATATTACACCAAACCCATTGCATGCGATTAGAGATGATTATAGTCACTGTTATATCGTAAGAAGTTGAATTGAGTGGCATTTAAATTTTCTACTAATACACCAAGCCCGTGGAAATGGTTTAAATAATTTATCCCGAAGGTTTTCCGAGATAATAAGTAGCCTATTAGATGTTACTTTCCGGCTTTCCAACTAGAACTGTGCAAAAAAACACGTCGATCCATTGGTCTGTTCTGACGTGGAAGAAGGACAAAAAAAAACTTTCGCATTTATAATTAAGACTTTTCAGTTTTCACTATAGAAATGCCAGTTACAAAATTTGAATTATCTCTACTTATCTATTATTTCTCAAAGGTGTAAAGTTAATGTTTGATACGCCATTTTGAAGATTATTTTCTCGCTAATGATGAAAAATATACAAACATAATATCAAAATTAATAGACTAATTTATTTATTTTGTAAAAGACGCCATCTGTTTGAGATCAGATGAACTAACGGTGCGATGTTTTCGTACGAGTCATCTAGTATATTTTTATTAACATAGCAAACACATTTTTGCATTAGCTCCAAACTATGAAAGTATGCACTTTAAATTTTTTTTTGGTCGATATGGGATTCAAACACGACTTTATACTTCGTGGATAGAAATTAGAATCACAAGCCACTAGGCTATCGATGACCTATTCAGGAAATAATTACTTAGAAATTTATTATCGAGAGAGTTCAAGTTGTAAGCATTAAATCACAATTTTAGATAAAGTTGACAAATTGTCTGCTTATAATCAACTCAATAGTGTACTGTCTAGAATGGAACCGAGTCTATGCTACAAAAAACCTATAAAGATGGGGAAAAATAACAAGTGTTGCTAAACCGGGACCCGAATCCATAATTGAAGAAATATAAAAAAAGTCTGGTTTTGCGTTGTTCTTATTTTTGTTGATTTTATTTTGTACTTCTAAAAATTTGTAATGTCGATGTCACTCTGCGGCCCTCCAGCTAGTAAAAGAAGAACAAACAAATTAGGATGGAGTATGGAGATACACTTACAATATTTGCCCCAATATTGATAATGTGTAAATTAAATTTCTTCGTAAAATAATAATGTGACAGCATAAACTTTCAGAAAGTTTTGATATAATTTATTTTCATTTACTACAAGCGTGAACATTGAAGATGATCGGTGTATCAAGCACACTTTATTTATTGGAAACAACTAAGAAATAAACTTTAAATGAACATAGAGCACCGCCGCGGTTCTCCGTGTAAAATTGATTCATACTATCTGCATCTATCGCGCATATCTAGACGGGGAAAACCATTGGTTCTCAAACTATAGACATATAAGGAATGTCATATCTTTTTTGTTAACTTATTATAATTTTCAAAAGGTTCAAGTTCCACACATACCTATTTATTTGACTGGACTTAACTCGCAACCTTGAATTGAATATAGGTTTCACATGCGTGGAAATAATAAAAAAAAAACTCGTGGCTGTAATTTGTCCCTCCTCCGACCGCTTTCTCGGTATAAAAAAGTAGTATATGTCATTCTCTGACCCCTAAACTATCACTATGCAAAAAAAAATCATGTCAATCCCGTGAAAAAAAAAAAAAATCTATAAATTTTTCCGGGCACACAAAAAGTGCCTATGTGCTATTCCAGACTCTGTGTCAAATTTCATCCAGATCCGTTCAGCCGTTCTGGCGTGATTGAGTAACAAACATACATACATCCATACAAACTTCCGCGTTTATAATATTAGTGGGATGGGATATGCATTCTATCAAATCTATACTAATATTATAAAGAGGAAAGATTTGTATTTTCGTATGTTTGTATGTTTGTGTGTATGTTTAGGTATAATGAATAAACTCAAAAACTACTAAAACGTAGAAAAGAAAAATCTTTTTAATTGCATCAAGTGACATATCAAATGAAGGGCTCGATAAAAGGAATACAAATGTATTTTTTTATAATTTCAAAAATTCTTTCACCATTGGAAAGCTACATTCACCCTAAGTAACATAGGCTATATACCATCACGGTATGAGCACGGGAACGGGGTGGGCAGAGGTGAACATGACAAAAGCTATGTATGAAGTGTATGTTTGCCAACATTCTGAAATAGTGACGTACGAAGTCGTGGGAAACAGCTAGTATTGTATAATTTTAAATGTACTAAAAAAACCCTAAATTAATGGTAGCGTCTGATGATAATAATAATATGAGGGCTAGCTCGTTCCTTGCACAAAAATCGGTATTACTATACAGCGAGGGAACGCAGGTCTTGCCTTTGACCAAATCAAACTCTTGAGTTTCAGGTATTATTTTTAGTTTTATTTATTTTAGTGATAGTATTTTTTATTTTTAATATTTATTAGCTATACTTTTTAATTTTCTAAGTAATTTTATATAATAAAGTTTCTGTTTATGTGTTTTTGTGCTGAATAAACAAATACAAATAATTTTTGGCAACATTTTAATATTCGGTAGAGAGTGAAACTTAATTTTTCTAGTAAGCATTTAACTACATTTTTTTAAACTCTTCTGTTTCTGTATATAATCTGCAATAAAACCGCTTTAGTTTGTATTTTTGGGGTTAGTTTGGATTTGATAAGCGTCAGTTTTCCCGTGAAACTAAATAGTGCAATCACGGCGCTGTTTCGCAATAATAAAACGTAAATAAAAACAAAAGTTTGAGAACCAGTAGGTATAGACGATACATAAATAAACCGTCTATCCAGTGTCCGCAAAGCATTCCCGTCTAGAGATCCCGATGGCATCAAAATAATATAATTAAAGCCGTAGAGCTAGCCGCGAGCCATATCACAGATCGTGGTGGAGATTATAACAATTTATAGCACATTAATACTTGATAATGTAAAAATATTGAATTTCAATGAAGGTTCTGACTTTCTGTAGCGATGGGAGATATCTACACATTTTGATAAAATAGAAATACCTACTTGTCGAGGTTGAAAGCTGTTTTTTTAATACGCCATATCTTTTTGGGTTTGAGTGGGGTTTTTTATTTATAAATAAATATAGATACGGACATACATTGCTTTGGCTTCAAACTAGGATACTCTGTGTTTTATTTAAGAAAGATGCCCAATATAAATACCAAAAAAAAGGGCAAAGGCAGTCATGGAGACTGCCGACAGAAGTGACAACTATAATATAACATATAATAACGCCATCTAGCGATCATTTCACAATGTATTTGTATCCGTACCGAAGAATTGCCGGCCAGAAATGCGCAGCCAAAAATGCCCGACTCAGGCATACGGAAGCCAGTACACGAAGTCCTGCTCGGACATTCTCGGGCCGGGCAATCCATGGTCTTGTGCCGAAAAGATGTCGCGGACACAGGTCGCGAATCCATAAGATTTGCCCCTACCAAAATCGCCCAACGCAGAAGACTTATTTGTTATTACAAGTTGAAATGTGATAATTAGAATTTATTGAACGAAAAAGTTAAAACTTGGTATAGGTATTATATGACCCAAATCACGGACGTATCGTAGCGTAAATAATCGAATTTCGATTTTGAGGGTTAATTTTGAAGGAACAATTAAAACGTAGAAAAGAAAAATCTTTTTAATTGCATCAAGTGACATATCAAATGAAGGGCTCGATAAAAGGAATACAAATGTATTTTTTTATAATTTTAAAGCGCATCGTTTAAATTATATTAAATAAAAATACCCCACCCCTTATCTCCGAAACTACTGAGAGTAAAACTTTGAATAAAAAAAAATAAGTGAATAAAAAGTAGCTTATTACCGGCTAAAAAAATCACGTCGTTAGTTGCTCTGTTTTGACGTGAATGAAGGCGAAACAAATACACTCTCTCTTTTAAAATATTAGTTATAATTAGGATTGAATCTCTTTGCATCTCTACATTAAACATTATTACAGCTATTATTATTTTTTATTATTTTATTTTATTTTATTTTGACACAAACAGTCATTAAACAAAGTAAGTACATATACAAGCAATAAAAATACAACAGACCTAACAGTGTCGATACTTATATGAAGTTTTTCATTCTAAGCAACTTGCGATAAAAGTAATGTTACTTCTATTATACGTTAATCAGATTTTTAACGCATTTCAACTTCATGTAAATTGGCTATAAACCCTTATCTAAATTTATTCACGGCCGTGCATTCTGGTCGAGTAAAGGAAAATGCATTTTGATTTCATAAAATGATAGTTAGAAGTACCACACGAATATAACTAGATCAAAAATGCTGAAAAATTAATATTTTCACGCTTTTGTCAGTAACATACACTTGCGAAAACCAAATGAGCTCAAACTCGATGGTTCTACAGTAGCCATTGAAGAGTTCCTTTATCCATCAGATCAGATCGATGGTACCAAATTATTGTATTGTCATCCGAATTACATACACATGCAAAGTTTCAAATAAATACGACAATAATTAGAGTTGGTTAATATTTGATTACATACATAGTTAGTTTTCTTGTTACTCTTTTCTCTCTCTACTTTTGTACGATTGGGTTGTTTTAGATCGTTGTCTTGTTATACCTACACCTTTTGTGGATTCTCCTAGAATCCTAGATAAATAAACAAATACAGGTGAAGCTAATAATGTAAAAATGATCATGACATTTTGAGGTAAGTACTTGAAAAGTTTGATTTCACAAGTTTAATTCACAGCACATCACGGTTTATATACCTTGCGGGGTAGCCAGATACATTAGTACACCAGCGATAGAATTGAAGTGCAGACGCCGCCGGCTTTACAGCAATGCTTACATGCCATCCGAAGCACGAGAAATCGAGAAAGCACTTGACCTTTAATATTCGAGTGACCTCCGGTGTCTAAACCCGTTTTTCATTTAAAAATCGCCTGAAAAGTAAAATTGCGAAGAAAAGCCGACCTAATTGCGATGAAATACGTCTTGCATGGGAATCAAATTAGTCGACTATATATTTTCTATGCAAATTGCATGTTCACACAAGTTGCAATAATGCAATTTATTGAAAACAAATTGCAGCAGACATTAAATCCGGGCACGCTATACGAATGGGAAAATATTGTGGCATCAGAAACAACCAGAGATATTATAATGGACAGTGACGTCTCATTAAACCAGTAAAACAACTTTTCGAGAGGAAATTACACGGAGATTCAATACAAGAATGATTGGCATTAATACCGCTGAGAGCTGAGATGCATCGCATTGCGTATTTTGCTGCGAAAAAAATAAGAGAAGCATACACTTTATTTTCTCTTTCGTGTTTTATGAAGACACTGCACATACCAAGAGGCTTAAGCTCAAAATACCTCAAAAGAAGATCACTCGTTGTTAGGTAGCCTCTAAGCTGATAATATGGTTCCGGGAAGGAAAAACTAAAATGTTCAACATATTTTATGATGTGGCAACATTACCATGTACTCTGTGGCCACTCTCAATCAATATACTTTGAATTAGATAGACTGTGACTTTGAACAAACCCACCAAGTGTCACCATTGTTATCTTAAAGTAGGTATACTAATATTATAAAGAAGTTTGAAAGTTTGGATGTAGAAGGTAATCTCTCAAACTAGCCGATTTTAAAAATTATTTCACGAATAGAAAGCTCCGATATCGCTGAGTAATATAGGCTATATTTTACTTTGTTCGAAAATATCCACGGGCGAAGCCGGGGGCAGAAAGCTAGTATATTATAAAACACAGAAATAAAGAAACAGACAGATTTTAATCTGAAACTCTGACTATCCGGCCCTCCAATAATATCTGTGCAAAAAAATCACGTCAATCCATTGCTCTGTTATGACGTTAAAGTAGGACAAAAAAACACACAAACACACTTTCGCATTTACAATACTTTAGTTACAATTCATTGGAAATATTATTTTGTTTGCTTGTTAAATGAATTGAGACGAATTCTTCCGTTCAGCTTTAAAATGAACATATATTTACTAAGTGTTAATTAGTATGCAACATCGGTCAATGTACTCCACAGTCCACGCTTCATAGACGACAACAAAAAACACATTAAAGAGTCCCGCTGCTATAAAATGGTTAAATCGTGACCTTAAACTATTGGAGTTGGTCAACAAAATCGATACCAAGAAAATTGTGTGTTTATGTAAATTGAATTATCCTCGGCAATGTAAATTGTAATTTAAACCACAGAATAGGTAATATGTAAAGCTTGAAATGTTTGTTTCGTAGAGTTGAGTTCGTACAAAAATCCCATAAAACAATTTTTCTTTTCCTAAAATCCTTATTCAGACTATTACGAATTTTTAAAAAATTTGCCAAATGGTCCGTCCGTGATGCGCTTATCAACGAACAGCATTTACATGTTATTTAAATAGATACAAAATAATGAGTTCGCACTAAGCTGACATCCCCTTACTAAAAACTACACCTAATTTTGGCGCCAAAATGTTCCAATACCAAAATGTACCAAGGAATACACTTTGTTCTAAATTCACACTATATCTAGCGCTATCGTAACCACCTTCTAAAACGGGAAATAAATCTCATATTTTTTCAAGGTTCCGGCGATATCAACATAATATATTTGCGTACACATTATAGTTGTCAAAATATCCCTTCACTTGAGTAATTTGTCATACATCTAAAATTCAAGGTGTTTGTGAAGAACCTAGAGTGGAGGAAGCTTTCGGAGGGTCCTTCAGCGAGGTTAAGTTGAGGAATATGACTGTAAATACATTTGCCGTGGGAGCATGACAGTGTAGATAGAATCTCAGATACGTTGCTAAGATCTCAATTAGAAAGAGAAAGAGACAATGTCCTATAGAGATAAAAAAAGCAAGACCACGGCTGGCTTAAAGGACTCCATCAAAAAATTAACCTCGCCACAAGTTGACTTTGAACCGCCTAATCTTCAAAACTGTAACCAACTTAATATTCTTACCAGTACATTATGTTGATTAAATAACTTCTAAACACAGCCACACAATGAGAAATAAAGTATGAAACTTAACAAGCGCACCTACTATAGCTTCTTTAGTTCTGTGCCTACGTGACCTAGGTCGCGTAATTTAGGAATCAGTAATAGAAAACGGATGCTGCAGTTATCTATTAGAGAACTACGTGAAATACTCGACTGTTCTTCACCTGCATGGGCATCTGTAAGAACGATCTGAGACAACTCGATAAAAAACTACGGCGTTGTATTCAGGTATACTTGGGAAATTCATATTGGGTAACTGATGTATATTTTGTATTTGTATCAAAGACATTATATTTCTTGTATTTTTTTAAATTTTAAATACACATCAAATTATGGAACCGAGTTTACGACATTACAAGCGTAAATAACTTCAGATCGTGAGCATGGAAATGCATTTACGGGTGTTCCACAAAACATGGTGGTCGCCTAATGGCAATCGATGACAGATTTTATAGGATTTTACAGACTAGTCTGACACATGCCTACAAAGACGAAATCATAGAGCAAATAAAAAGGAAAAATGTTTAACTGTCACGTTAAACCAGATATTTTTTAAAGCGAAAGTTGCAAATGTATTGGCCTTCACTTATATGGAGAACACGTGTGTAAAATTTCTAGTTCATGTGGGTGCACATAATTTAGTGTTTATAGAAAATCTAGATTTCCAATAACATTATATTTTATAGCCACTTTCTTAACGTAGCAACTTTTTAGTTATATATTAGAAAGAAAATGAGCAGAAAATGTATTGAATATTTATCCCAGAGTCGAGTCTACTCAGCTAAAGACTCAATGGCCTAGCATAAATCAATACATTGAGTATTTTTTCAGTAATTTGTATACGCAAATAACATTTTCCCCGGATTGGTTCACTCTCTTCATTGCTACATCCAAATTCGTAAATCATTTCTTACACGATTATAGATATATTTAGCGTTTTGTCGTACTAAGCGTAGATTTATTTCGTTCTGTGCGTTTGAGCATGCTTAATTTCTACAATGGCTGAACCAATTTGAATGTGATTTTCAATGATGCATTGAGACAGGCTTGGGCTAACATTTTTCCTGTCTTATCTATATTGGTTGACAAGCAATAAAATATGCAAACATTTAAAAAAAATTTAAAAAAATATAAAATTAATCCAAACATTGCAAATTTAAGGCGTTTCTTTGTTTGCGTGATGCACAGCAGCTAATCCTAACTAATATTATACAGAGCAACGGATAGACGTATTTATTGCACAGAGATAGTTCCTTCAGGATAAATTCTTATGTAAAAAAAAACTTGACGGGTTGCCGGCCACAGGGTACCCAGCTGAAGAGAAAGTCTTCTTCATTTAGCCGAAGATTTTTGAGGCTATACTTAACGAGTGGCCAGCTCTGTTGATGGAAAAGCCTCTTTGTACAGTTTGTCGGATAATATACATAGATTTTTTATTATAAAAACCCATTGGTACATGGTCGGATGTGAGCATGAACCCGTTACTTCAGTTGTGAGCCGACGTTTTACCCAGTCGACCACCGACGAATTCTTATGTAACATTCCAAAATTATCCACGGGGCGGAAAGCTATAGTATAAAATAAGTTTAGCCTTATTTCGTTCACATATAAAACGCTGACATATGTTGACGTCGTAGCATGAAACGTGCAATTTGTGTCCACGATATAAACTGTGGAACATAAGTACGTGACCGACCTTATTCCATTGTTTACTACAAAACTGTCAGAGGAACGTGATTTAAGTGGAAACACTCCAAAATGACCTACTGACTTATTTTCATGTTATATTATTTTAGATAGGCAGCTAGCTAGTCAGGTTAAGAAGTCTGATATTAACTAGGAATACCATGGGTTCGATCCTGGATCCCGGCCATGTACAACCTGGAGCAGCGTTGGTAGGACCCCGCGAAGGCTATATTCGCTTGCACTATGAAGTTTTCATATTGTTATATAAATAAATAAATATGGATGTGCAAGAATTATTCAGGAAGATGGAAGAACATTTTGAAAGACAAACAATCACGATAACAGAGAATGTCACAAAGAATTTGACCATGACAATAGAAGAGAAACTGAAACCAGTGGTAGCAGAAAACCTGGAACTAAAAAAAGAAGTTGCCTTCCTAAAAAATAAAATACACAGCATAGAAAGAGATGTACGGAAAAATAATATAATATTATACGGCTTAAGAGAAACCGAAAAGGACGTCATTGATCTTCTGGACTCTGTCTTAAACGTCCTAAACACCAGTAGCGAGAGGTCAGGGACTGCAAATTGGGATAAATGGGAAATAAGCAGCGCCCGTAGAATTGGGAAGACAAACGAAGACAAATCTAGACCAATTTTAATAACCGTTACCCTCGAATGGCGCAAAATGGAACTACTCAGGAATAGAAAACTTCTACCAAAAGATATATATATTAGTGAAAGTAAAGTACGAAAGCAACAACAAGAAGAGCGCGAAAAAGGAAAGCTAGCGTTTATCCGCTACGACAAGCTAATAGTGAAGGACAAAGCTCCAGAGAAAAGAAAATGATCACCATCAAAATCACCCAAGACAGCTGTGCACTCAGATAGAGATCCAGTAGATGCTCCGGCCAAATTAAACAAAACTAAAATACTAAAACAAGTGCACCATGCTAGATTCAACTCACTTGCAAGAGCAAATAAACAATAGCAACCAATCAACAACTGGGAGACCAACAGAAAAACTGTACAAACAACCACAAACACAACAACAAATAATTCTTCTCCAGTGCGGCTGGTCACCGTGGAGAATAGCGACCAACACCCTCCAACGAAAGAATCTCAAAAATATAAACGAAAACAGCAGCAAAGTGAAGTTATCTATATTTGCACATTGAACACCCGAACACTAAGAACAGAAGAAAGTTTACAGGAACTAGAATTTGCTTTGACAGATTTGAAATGGGACATATTGGGCATCAGCGAGATGAGAAGGGAACGAGAGGAAATCGAAGAAAGGCATAATTATGTCATGTACCACAAAGGCGGCACTGCTGGACACCGTGGCGTGGGATTTCTAGTAAGGGCACAACACATGAATTCATGTTATATTATTTTAGATAGGCAGCTAGCTAGTCAGGTTAAGAAGTCTGATATTAACTAGGAATACCATGGGTTCGATCCTGGATCCCGGCCATGTACAACCTGGAGCAGCGTTGGTAGGACCCCGCGAAGGCTATATTCGCTTGCACTATGAAGTTTTCATATTGTTTCATTTCTATATGCCAACCTATTACATTAAAGCTCATGACATTCAAATAGATATGAGCTAATCAAATATACCTTCACTTTATTAGGTTGTGTTACGGTCCCAGGGTACCCAGCAGAAGACTAGGTCTCCCTCTTTTAGCCGATGGTATTTGTGAGGCTATATCTAACGAGTGGCAAGTTCTGTTGAGGTATATTTAGATGGAAGTCTATAAGTGTGGTTTGTCAGATAATGTACATAAGTTTTTTAACTGTAAAAACCCATTGGTACATGGCCGGGATCCGGGATCAAACCAGTGGTCTGACTAGTATACTAATAAAAATAATATAAGTTAATAATAAAAGATATAAACCACATACTTTGTACTTGTACTTTTAATATTTCCATCGATCAATAATTTTTTCATATGTTCAATAAAAGTAGGTACACCTAGCTCGTCCTCTGCCAGCATTTCCTTTCACTTCAGCCATATAAACCTTTTTAGTCAATCTTTCATCCTTCATTCTTTCAACGTGTCCAACGCAGTGTAAACTACTTTTCTTCATTTTAGTCACAACATCATCTTTCACTCCATACTTTTACATACATACTTACCAACTTTAAATAGTAATATAAACATATATTTAATCAATTAAGGTTACATTTATTTACGAAACTGTAAAGACGAACAGTAGCCATTAATAAGATTATCCATGTCACGTACTTAGCCACTCCTCTGATGACCTCGCAAATGTTTACTTAGTGTAATTAGTTTTGTTCGCGTTTATGTTCACAAAATACTATCGTAATATACCTAAGTAAAAAAAAGTACAACGCTAACAAAATTAATTTCTAGGCAATTATATAAATAAATCGACATTATCTTTGCAATAGCAAATTAACGGGATATCAAATTGTCTTTAGAATAAATATGGCTGAGTGTACATTACAATCAGAGTAAGTTTTTTACTTTCAAGCATATTGTGACTCGACATAGACCCTTATAGTGTGAGAATCTGGAACATTCTACGTCTTGTCATGGCGACCGACGCACGTGTTCCGTCGTGATATGATGGGGAATCCGGTTTAATCCCGCCCGCGCTGTGATAAGACAGTCGGCGGGATCATCTTAAATTAGTGTCGTAAGCAACACATATTTGACGCTACGTTACTACACTCCCGGACATCTGAATCGATCCACCTTGCATTTTAAGGTTTGGAGTACTGAAGCTTAAAAAAATGTATGATGAAGGAAAAACTTTTGAAGTAATTTTGAAGCTAATATACTAACCATCATTTTAGTATGTCGTTGTTCTAAGTTTGAACTAAATTTGTACTAAAGAAATCGAGTTAAGATTGACCAAGACAATATCTGCTTTTTTCAAATCACATTTTTTTAAGAAATAATATTGTTTACTTTTAAAAAACGTTTATTTAGTAACTTGAATTACCTCCGAGTAAATTTATCACGACCGTCATACGGTTTAGCATTGAATTAATCAACGCCATTATGACGTGTTGAGGAATGTTCTCCCATTCTTCCAAGATCACGGTTTTCAGCTCCTATATGGTTTGCGGGCAGGGTAGTGAGCTCGAACACGACTCTTCAGCTCATCCCATAAATGCTCTACAGGGTACATATCAGGGCTTCGTGCTGGACATCTCACGACAGTGATACCAACGTCCTTTAGGTACTCCCCGATGATTCCCGCTGTGTGGACCCTTGCATTATCGAGCAAAAATGAAACCCTGGCCAATAAATCCAGCATATGGCATCACATGGTTCTCCAAGCATTGAAGAATGTTACGGTTGCCATTTAAGCGCGGCAGCCGTGGTCCCGTTACAACCTCAAGCTCAGTTTTGCCTTCCATATAAATTCCTCCCCAGACTGTCTATGATCCTCCACTATAACTCACTTTCCCATCAATACAACATTGCGCGATACGCTCGCCCTCCCTTCGGTACACCTTACTCCTTCCATTATTACCGTACAGCATTATCTTGGATTCATCAGTGAAGAGTATCAGGCTCCATTGTTGTTGAGTCCAATTGAAATGTTCGCGCGCAAACTGTAGGCGGGCCATTCGGTGAGCTCGTGTCAATTTGGGTTTATTGGCTGGCTTATTTGGTTTTAGACAACGTTTATTGAGTCACCTTCTAATGGTCCGAGAGCTCCATTGAAGTCTCGGAGGTTTCTTTATATCTGAACAGACGTCAGGTGTAGATTTCGTAAGGTGGTAGTTAAAATAAACCGATCTTGCCTTTCCGTTGTCACTCGGAAACGAGGTCCTCCTGCTCAGCGAACGAAGCTGACAGTCTCTAGATACCGATGGTACACTCTTTGAATGGCAGAACTACTTATGTGAAGTTGTGCACTCACGTATAGTTGACTTAGCCCAGATTGAAGAAGCGCTACAGCTTGCGCGGCTACTTGAGGTGTAGTATCCATAATTTTAAAGCGGAAATCAGTTTAAATTATGGGAACATAAAAGCTGTACCTACTAAACTTTTTTTTAAAACGGTTATTACGAAATAAAAAAATAACAAACTTAAATTGCTTCGCAGTCGTATTTTTCAAATCAGTGACCTAGCTCGGCTTTTGTTCTTTAATTTAAATTCTTAAATTTAAATTTGGAATAATACTCAGTAGAAAGATAATTAAATGTGTCTGCACTAAAACTGCATCAAAAGTTTTTCCTTCATCATACATTTTTTTTAAGCTTCAGTACTCCAAATCTTAAAATGCAAGGTGGCTCGATTCAGATGTCCGGGAGTGTATTTTACGATATTAAACTTATTAAAAAAAACTTCACGGGTCTCCCGGGAACCGTTGCTGGTCCAGCGTACCCACACAGAAAAAAATGAACCAAAATTTGATCTGCAGCGGAAAACAAAGTCTTCATCACTTAGCCGAAGATTTATGAGGCTATACCTAACGAGTGGCCAGCTCTGTTGAGGTATGTAGATGGAAAAGTCTCTTTGTACGGTTTGTCGGATAATGTAGGTACATAGATTTTTTATAATAAAAAACCCATTGTCAGTTGTGAGCCGATGTTTTAACCACTCGACCACCGACGTACCTTATTAAATACTTTGTAAAATATAGCTTGATACCTATGACAGCTGTCAACAAAGTCAATGATATGATTTTATGCGAGCGTCGAACAAATACCCTATTGTGCAATTGCAATGACAATTATAATTTACATAGTGCTGGACAAGTAGACATTATAAACGAGTAAATTAAAAGATAACGCGTTGACTTTGACAGCTTTCAAGCAGCGGTCATAGAGATCAAGCTATATATTTTTCAGGCTATAGTATAGATCCACATATGAAATGGCGATCCTATGTTGAATCATAGTTCGGATTCATATTACAGTATTAATAGTTCAACTGATCTCCAAGAGACGGCGTCTTTTACAAAATAAATAAATTAGTCTAATTTTAAAAAGAAACATTTAATTTTGATTTGTTTGTTTATTTTTCGTCATTAGAGGGAAAAATAATTTTCAAAATGGCGTATCAAACATTACAGTATTAAGATATTTGATACCGACATTTGAGAAATAATATTATAGAGATTATTTTAATTTCACTCTTATACGATAAAGGTTCCTTTTTATATTAGGACGTTTGGATTTTAATAATAAGGTTTACTTTGATAACTTTTATTAACTCAAGATGAACCAACAGTATTTGTATGAAGCCGGGCCTAATTGCTAGTTAATTTTAATTAAGAACTTCCTAGATGTTTACCTCATTCACATCGATACATCTACTGTGCCAATGGCATAGGAAATGTAAAAGATAAGTAGGTACTAAGTAGGACTTGCTGGTAATGACCTTCTGAAGTTATGAGGTATTTCAAGATAAATACAATTTGATGTTTTATCGGTAAGAGGGTGAAAAAATATGTAACATTTTTGTGAATGTAATACGAAGAGACGAAAACAACATGACTGTTATAAGTATTACCGAAGGAAAGAGAGGCCGCCGCGAGGGTGCTTTCAGCTTGGATCAATACTGGCAATAAGGACATGGAGATGATGGACGTCAGCCCTCCCAAATAATATGGGACTAAGGCTAGGAGGATGATGATGATGATGATTATAAATGACGCACAAATCAATCTGTAAAAATACTTAAATTATTCTATCATCATGCCTTTTATCCCAAGGCGATTATGTGTACTTTTAACATCGCCTTCAATCGATTAATGTTTTATATGTTCAATAAAATGAACTTATGCCATATCAAATTTTTTAGTCAATTCTTCATCCTTTCAACGTGTCCAAACCAGCGTAAACTACTTTTAACTATTTTAGTCACAGCATCATCTTTCATTCCGCATTCTTCTCTAATGACGTTCATGATCCGGTCAATACGCCTTATATCACACATTCTACGTAAAGACTGCATTTCCACTGCATTTATCTTACTTTCATGCTTCTTATTCCAATACCCAAGTCTCGCTTCCATAAGTAAGTGTTGGAACTAAAACAGCATTGCATTGTGTATATAAATTTACTTCTAGTTGCAAGTTGTGTATTTCTGCATACATTATTTTAGCCCACGAAATACCTTGCTTCCAGCTTTCACTTTCCTTTCAATTTCCTTGTCTATCTTTCCACTTCTTGTAAACATACTACAGATTTTCTAAGGTATATATTTTTATAAAAATAAAGTCACTTAATACTTTTAGTTGCTATTTGCACCTACCATTAGTTACATGTTGTCTTGTCTAAATTCATTAGGAGAGTAGTGATAAGTAATACGAGCTGACGCTAACTTGCTCACTGAGTTAGCCTCCGATGTTCATGGATCCATATTTTAAATGATTCTTAATCGGTTCAGGGATTTTGTTTTTTTCATGTTGAACACAATTTAACAATTAATTGAGATTTTTTAAATAAGTATAAGAGTCATTAGACCTTCAATATACTAATCACTTAGTGTTTTTGTAAGCACGTTTTCGGTTCCACTATTTTGAA
Source organism: Nemapogon koenigi (assembly GCA_963924495.1). NCBI lineage: Eukaryota > Metazoa > Arthropoda > Insecta > Lepidoptera > Tineidae > Nemapogon > Nemapogon koenigi. The sequence goes on from OZ004646.1 coordinate 9,461,292, forward strand.
GACATAAATCGTTCTTTAAGGAGACGCCTCGTAACTTTTGTCGCATACTTTATGAAAATATTAACTAACTACAATTTGCTATTTCTATAATACTGGAAGATCATTATGTCCGTTTTGTGTATTTTCGCAAGACCGTATTTTTGTGAAATCGTTCTATCTCATGTTTCTGGTACGTGAATCTTGGCCTATCTTATCTTATCCTTGGTTATTTATCGATTCTTTTTGGCAGTGCATCTCTCTAAGAACTTTTTAAAGAGATATCGAGAAAATAAGACGCTCGGTTTACTGAGTTCATTACGCTAACAAGGTTGCTCTTAAAGGTGTAATTTCGGGAAAAAAACATTTTCAGATATATAATATTCTAGCATTATATTTGAAACAGCTTCATATTTGGGGCATCTACTGCTGAAAACAGCATTTGCTTGTATTAAAAGTTCTAGTACTTTGCGGAGTACTACAAAATTTAGAGAAAACTATAACTTGTTATAATCTATGTTTTCATGACCTGTAAATCCTTAAATTTTTACTTTTCATAACAGGTAGCAAAGAAATTCAACAAGGGTTTTATTTGGATATTTAAAGAAAGTAGAAACCGTACATAATTGGTACATGTCATATCACCCCTGTAAATTTTTTTTACAAAACACGTATCGCTACACTCACCATACATAATTAAACCTTTTTTTTAAACAAATATATTAAACATTTTTGTCAATTTAATCTGATAGCTTACCCATTCACAAATACCTCATATGAAATTGACGCTCCGACGATTTTTAATATTCCTTACTAAGGCTTACTAACAAAAATATCTCATTTCAAAGGAGAGGTGAAAAAAAATCAATTCCATGCGCATACGCACGCTGAGCCCGGTCTTTTGTTACATAATTTATATTGGTTTCTAAAGGATCCGGTCGTGAAGCAGACGTATGGGTTATTGTGAAGCTACCGGCCAGAAGGAAGGTCGACAATAAAGGCGAGCTGTCGACAAGCCACACTTCATCGTCTTATACAGCGTGTTTGGATATTACCTCAATTTAATATTTAAAAAAAGTTTTCAAATATTTCTGAATTATAATGTACCTAGCTGTCCTCAGTCGGTTCATCATTACTCCTTTGAACACCTGATCGGTCTGTTTTCGTTGTCTATTTTCTTCTACTCTGTCCGTCGCTAGAAGCTAGTCCAGTGCACTCTATTCGTGCAAAATGCCCGAAGGATTGCAGGATTTGCTTTAGGAAAAATGTTTATTATCTCTATAAGGATGGATGGTAATGAATACATTTTTGTTTCTTTCTCACGGCTTGCCTTACAGCTCCCGAAACCGTGTTACGGTTCCAGGATACCCAACGGAAGACCAAGTCTCCCTCGTTTAGCCGATTTGTAAGGCTATACCTAACGAGTGGCTAGTTCTGTTGAGGTAAATTTAGATGGAAAATCCTCTAAGTGTGGTTGATCGGATTATGTACATAAGTTTTTAATTAAAAAACCTAATGGTACATGGCCGGAATCCGGGATCAAACCCGTGGTCTCGTCTTAACCACTCAGCCACCGACGCACCACCGAAAAAATTTGTGCGAAAATGCTAGAATACTAAATAACCAATTAAATTGTGACGCGCCTTGGCCAGTCTATTATTTTCAGAAGTGCGGACGTCGGCTTTACGTTGCCTCCGAACCACGAAAATCGAACAAAGAAAAGTTTTTAGCTTTTTTAGAGTGAAGTGATTAATGCACAAATACGTGCTTTCTCTATTAAAAATAGTGACCATATAAACAAGACAATCACATCAAAAATACATCACGCTGTATAATGTCAACTTATCCAAATTTATAGGGGCGAATGACGATGCGTCATAACTTTTAATTAACACGGCACATTAAATATAGGCCGGTTTACGTGAAAACCCTACAGGGGTGCCACGAATCATTGTGCGACAGAATCAAATGTCCGACTTAAATAAATGGGACTTCAATAACGTAAACACCATGAAATTGGCCCGTGAATTATTATGGGACTATTTTATTTTAATGGGTAATAGTCTATACAGAGTTAGTATTGAATAACATTTTAAATTCAATTGAATGCCGTAGGTTTCGTATCTACCATATCTATTAGACCTTAGTAAGCTCAAATTATTACTTCATTCCAAAGATTCGTACAGTAAAAAATCTTAAATAATGCCTTTATAGTCAGCTCACTGATACCAAACAAATGTCCACCTAACTAATATTATAAATGCGAAAGTGCGTTTGTTTTTGTCCTTATTTGAGGTCAAAATAGAAACGGATCGACGTAATTTATTGCACAGAGATATTTGCAAGGAAGAAGGTTACTGAATAATTATTGTGTCACATTTCAAAAATTTCCTCTGGCAGTTATGGCATACAACCAAATGGTGGCGAGCCTGTCGCTAGTGTCGCTGCTCTAATATCATGCAGAAGTGCAGTCACAAGAAGCACGAATTTTGGACTCTAGTTAGGATTAAACCAGGGACTGCAGAGGCCTCGAGAAATCCAACTACGACTTAATCATGCAGATCCTTTCAGTCCTTAAAATATTGTAACGAGTAGGTACTTAAATTGCACAAATAAATACCTAAACACATCAAGGTCGATAGACGTCTCTAGAAACATCCAGAGAGAATCAAGTACAAACGAAAATGGACCGTATGTGCCTAGCCATAGGTACCAAAATCGGGCGCGGTCTGTGTGTAGGTATTTGGCGCCGAGTCGCATCGAGCCGCGTCTACAACTTTGTACAACAATCTCGGCGTTTCTCGAATGTTCGGTGGGCAATATAAACAGAGGATCATTGCCGCAAGGAACACAGTGCGAATCAGAGCGATCAAAGCGAAACAGTGAAGTGGAATTTAGTGCGACTAAGTGTTATTTTAGTGTTTTCATTTATGTAACTGTATTTTTGTGGTGTTGAAGTAAAGTTTGTCTATTTAATCGGTATTTTAAATCTCTTCGAACCCCAGCTCGTAACAAATTGGTGTCAGGAGTGTGGGATTCAAAAATGCCGATTACACCACGTGACTCGTCGTCATCACGGCGACCCAAAACACGACAAACTACTGCTGGACATCACGGCGAGGAGGTCGACGAGGTTGCTGCTGCTGGAGTCGCTGCTGGTGCTGCTGGGACTGCTGCTGGAGCCGCTGCTGGTGCTGCTGGGACTGCTGCTTTAGCTGCTGCTGGAGTGGATTCGGGTTTTGCGGGTGCTCTCCAGGCAACCGACATGGGAATGCTGGTTCGGCTGATGGAGGAGCAGGCCCGACGTCAGGAGGAGCAGGCCAGGCGTCAGGAGGAGCAGACTCGACAGCTATTGGAGGAGCAGGCCCGACGTCAGGAGGAGCAGGCCAGGCGTCAGGAGGAGCAGGCCAGACTTCGGGAGGAGCAGACTCGGCAGCTATTGGAGGAGCAGGCCAGACGACAAGAGGAGGAGGCCAGACTTCGGGAGGAGCAGACTTGCCGGCTGTTCAAGGAGCAGTCTGCTAGCCTTAAGGAGCTGCTTTCAGAATCACTGGGAAAGGTGACTATGGAGGTGAAGCAGCTACAGAGGGTTACAGACATGCACGAGGAGAGAATCGAAGACCTCGACATCCGGTACGAAGACCTCAAACAGCACTATAAGGATCTCCATAAGGAAATACAGACAAGGATGAGCGGAGAACAGGATACAAGACTTAACGACCGCTACGGAGAGTTGGAGGCACGACTTGACAGCCAATGCGAGAGGCTTCAGAATGAAGTGAGAAAACTGAAGCTGTCCGCTCCTGTTTCTGGAGGCGTCGTCGTCTCCGGCCCTCGAGTCAAGGTGCCGCCGTACGACGGGACTACGTCCTGGACAGCGTACAAATTGCAGTTCCAAACGGTCGCCTTTGCCAACGGCTGGACAGACGAGCAATCTCTGACCGCCTTGACAGTGGCTTTAAGGGGCCGTGCACTATCGGTTCTGGAGGCCTCTCCAGACAGCTGCACCACGTACGGGAGCCTGATCGAGGCAATGGACTCCAGGTTCGGCGACAAACACCTGGAGCACGTCTACCGAGCGCAGCTGAGGGACAGGACGCAACATGCTGGTGAGAATCTGCAACAATGGGCTCTGGAGATCGAGAAGATCGTGAGGAAGGCGTACCCATCTGCCGGACAAGAGTTCATTGCTGCGAACCTCGTTCAAGCATTCATCGACGGCATCCGCAGCATGGAGGTCAGAGCTGCAGTTCGACTGGGCCACCACAGCGCCCTGAAAGATGCACTGGCCCATGCTCTAGAGGTGGAAGCCGTGAGACAGGAGCCTCGTTCTCAGCGATTGCGACAAGTGGCGGAGGAGGCTACTCCAACAACGACACCTGTAGCAGAGAGACGTAGCTACTTACCCCGCTGCTTCTACTGCCACAAGCCGGGGCACCTTAAAGCTAGCTGCCCGGCGCTTAAGCGACAAGGCACGGATCAACGAGTGCCGAAACGGGACGTCGGAGCTGATGTCCGTGCTGTAACTACGGAGCTTCCGGGAAACGAGTAACAGCCAGAGCCGCGGGGCGGGTACTGGCTGATCGTGACACAGCCCCAAAACTTACCATCCGACAAGTTTTCGACGGGAACAGTCTGGTGATCGCCGGCGAGGTCAACGGGACGCCATGTGAGATGACGATCGACACAGGAGCAACGCGAACGGTTGTGAGACCTCAGTTGTTGGGACGATCTACGAGCAGAACCAGACGTTCATCTTCCTGTCTGAAACTCTTCACGGCAACCGGTCAGCCTATACCCGCATACGACGAGCTGCCGGTGACACTCAAGGTGGGTGACGGGGAGTACCCACACACCGTCATCGTGGCCGACATTATAGACGACTGCATTCTCGGACTCGACTTTATGAAGCGGTTCCAGTTTGGCATCGACTTGCGCAACGGTGTACTGCAGTGCGGCCAGGAACAGGTATTTTTGAAAGGTGGTTATGCTGGCTATGTGCGCTGTGCCAAGGGCGTCAAACTGAACCCATATTCGGAGACGCTTGTCGATGTGGAGTTACCAACTAATGGGGACCCCCTCCAATACGAGGTGCTCTATCATCGACCACCTGGAACGTTCTAAACATAAAGGCTGGTTACTCACTCCAACTTTAGTAAACAGCCAGAGTGGACGAGCTGTAGTAAGGGTGACCAACTTCAATGGCGCTCCTGTCACTCTCAATAAGGATCAAGTCGTGGCGAAGTGCGACGAGGCGAATTGGATGCGGAGCTGCACCCGGGGGAAGCTGTCGGCGATGAAAAATAACAGTGCAAACCCCTTGGAACTCGTCGACATTTCGAAGAAGGACTTGTCAATCTCCGAGTACAAACGAGCGAAGGAGATGCTCACTCGTTACATTGTCATCTTTAGTGATAGAGATGGGCATCTCGGCAGGACGTCATTGGTGAAACACACCATCAACACAGGCAACGAGTTACCTATACGTCAACGTGCTCGACGAATCCCAGTAGGAAGAGAAGCAGAAGTACAGTGCATGCTGGAAGACATGAAGAAGGCTAATGTCATCGAACCTTCTTTGAGCCCATGGTGTTCTCCGGTTGTGCTAGTTAAGAAGAAGGATGGCAGCACTCGCTTCTGTGTGGATTATCGTCGACTGAACGACGTAACCAGAAAGGACAGTTACCCTCTACCCCGGATTGACGACACCTTGGACAAGTTGAGTGGGAACCAGTGGTTCTCAACACTGGATTTGAAGAGTGGATACTGGCAAGTGGAGATCGATCCCAAGGACAAGGAAAAGACTGCTTTCTCGACCGGAAATGGACTGTGGCAGTTCAACGTCATGCCTTTCGGGTTATGCAATGCTCCCGCTACGTTCGAAAGGCTGATGGAAGTTGTGCTTGCGGATCTCGTTGGAAAAGCTTGCCTAGTCTACCTGGATGACGTCATCATCATGGGACGCGACTTCAACGAGCACCTGGGGAATTTAGAAAGAGTGTTTGCCAAGTTGAAGCTCGCGAACCTGAAATTGCATGCCAAGAAGTGTAGCTTCTTCAAGAAACGTGTAAATTACCTCGGGCATGTAATTACAAAGGATGGCGTAGAAACCGACCCTGTAAAGACAGTAGCTGTACGAGAATGGCCCACCCCACGGAACAAAACAGATGTTCGGGCGTTTCTTGGTCTGTGCTCATACTACCGCCGCTTCGTATACGACTTCGCGGGAGTAGCCAAGCCCCTACATCGACTGACGGAGGACAAGCGTTCGTTTCAGTGGACTGAGGACTGTGAGAAGTCGTTCCAGGAACTGAAACAACGACTGTGTGAAACACCTGTATTGGGCTACCCGGACCAAGTCGGCGAGTTTCTGGTGGACACAGACGCAAGCAACATCGCCATTGGAGGTGTGCTGTCACAACGGAAGGGGGACAAGGAAGTTGTGATAGCGTATTTCAGCAAGGCTCTGTCGAAACCAGAAAGGAACTACTGTGTAACCAGACGCGAACTTCTGGCCGTAGTGAAGACAGTACGACACTTCAACAAGTATCTCATCGGAAGGAAGTTCAAGCTACGGACAGACCATGCGGCGTTGAAATGGTTACTTCAATTCAAGGATCCCCAAGGACAAGTCGCTCGGTGGATCGAGCAGTTACAAGAATTCGATTTTACGATCGAACATCGACGAGGACGGACGCATGGCAACGCTGACGCACTGTCACGCAGGCCGTGCCCTGAAGATTGTAAACACTGCTCGAGGCGTGAAATCGGTGATTCTGTCATCAAAGTGATTACGACTAACAACCTTAATGACGAATGGGCGAACGAGAGGACGAGAGACGAGCAACTCAAGGATAACAACTTGGCGCCGATAATGGAATGGAAGACGCAGAATGTTCCAAGGCCCGGCTGGAATGTTGTATCAGCCATGAGTTCCACCACGAAAAGTTACTGGGCTCAGTGGGAAAGTCTAGTGCTGCACAACGGGTTGCTGTACCGCAAGTGGGAGTCGCCAAGTGGACAGGAGACATTGATGCAGCTGGTCGTGCCTAGGTCAAAGGTGCGTGCAGTGCTTGAGTCCGTGCACGATGGATCCTCGGGAGGACATCTGGGCATGAATCGAACCCTGGCGAAAATCAGGAAACGATTTTATTGGGTTCATTGCCGGCAAGATGTCGAGGATTGGTGTCGCAAGTGCACAGTATGTGCGGCCGTGAAGGGACCTACGACACGTACGAGGGGACGTATGCAGCTGTACAATGTTGGCGCTCCATGGGAACGAATTGCGGTGGACGTTGCTGGACCGTTCCCGGCCACTGAAGACGGGAACAAGTACTTCATGGTCGTGATGGACTACTTCACGAAGTGGCCGGAGGTCTTCGCAATTCTCAACCAGGAAGCGACAACAGTGGCGACTAAGTTGGTCAACGAAGTATTCTGCAGGTTCGGGCTACCAATGGAGATACATTCTGATCAAGGGCGTAACTTTGAGTCGCAGTTGTTCCAGGAAGTATGCCGTCTCCTGGGGATAAATAAAACGAGGACTACGGCGTATCACCCACAGTCCGACGGAATGGTTGAAAGGTTCAACCGCACTTTGGAGACTCATTTGGCGAAACTGGTTGAGGATCACCAGAGGGACTGGGACCGATATATTCCCTTGTTCTTGCTCTCATATCGATCCGCAGAGCATGAAAGCATAAAGGTGACTCCTGCTTATGCCAACTTTGGGAGAGAGCTCCGACTACCAGTTGATCTCTTGACCGGCGGACCTCCGGATGCGCCGCAACCTGTAAGTGACTACGTATCGAACCTGAAAAACAAGATGTGCGACATACATGACCAGATTCGTCAGAGCAGTCTTGTGGCCAGTACAAAGATGAAGACCAGGTACGATAGGAACTTCAATAGTAACGGTTTTGACGAGGGATCGTTGGTGTGGCTGCACAACCCGAAACGCCGAAAAGGCAAATCTCCCAAGCTGCAGAACCGCTGGGAAGGCCCGTATAAGGTCATCACGAAGATCAATGACGTGACCTATCGGATCCAACGATGCCCGCGTGGACAGTTAAAGGTTGTCCATATTGATCGACTGGCTCCTTACAAAGGCTCGAATATTGCTCGGGACGAGCAAGTCTAAGCGGGGGGCAGTGTAACGAGTAGGTACTTAAATTGCACAAATAAATACCTAAACACATCAAGGTCGATAGACGTCTCTAGAAACATCCAGAGAGAATCAAGTACAAACGAAAATGGACCGTATGTGCCTAGCCATAGGTACCAAAATCGGGCGCGGTCTGTGTGTAGGTATTTGGCGCCGAGTCGCATCGAGCCGCGTCTACAACTTTGTACAACAATCTCGGCGTTTCTCGAATGTTCGGTGGGCAATATAAACAGAGGATCATTGCCGCAAGGAACACAGTGCGAATCAGAGCGATCAAAGCGAAACAGTGAAGTGGAATTTAGTGCGACTAAGTGTTATTTTAGTGTTTTCATTTATGTAACTGTATTTTTGTGGTGTTGAAGTAAAGTTTGTCTATTTAATCGGTATTTTAAATCTCTTCGAACCCCAGCTCGTAACAATATGTTATTGGGTCATATATTTGTATGATTGACTATCTAATACTAATAACCATCCAAATAGTACCGCACCTATAGAGGAACTTTAGTTAGTACCACAAAATGTTAATATCCATTAACCAAGCATAAAGTGTCCCAGTAGGTGGCCAATCGTTAATTTACCTTAGCTCTCAATGTGTTACTAATCAGAGACTGATTGCAATTGCAATACGATTAGAGATATATACGACTGGGTAATTTGCGTTTACAGTTGCTTTGATGGATGAGGTATAGATTCTGGATTGACTATGATAAATCAAGTTGGTACTAGGATACTAAGTGAAACGTGTAATTTATTAAATGATTGAATGAGCAGGTTAAATTTTATTTTCATAAAAGTAACAAAAACAAAACGGAAAGCAAAAAATACCAAATATCCCTTAACCTGTTAAACACAATATAACCTTATAGAAGTGGCAATACACACAACAACCCAATGATTGTGAGTAAAAGGGAATACGCCCCAACGTATGTCGCTGGAAAAATGTATAAATGCCAATCTATTAAATATTTTCAATAGCGCGATTCAGGTTTAAATTTCAATATTGTAACCGCCACAACCTAATTTATAACTATAATACGGTGCATAGAAGTTAAGATGATAAACATTTTCAGAATCAACTTATTTAAAATCTTGAGATCCAACCTAGCATTTATAAATCTACAAACTATGGAATATTTGCGTATAAATCCGCTAAATATGATGTGGAATATGGAGATCCCCTTGGGATACAAAAGTATGTATGTATCAAGTAGGTAACAGAAAGTCAAGAGAACGTCAATAAAAATACTCTTTAATGACAGTCAAATACCAAACAAGCTCCATGATAACAATAAAAAGAACAAACGAGATGAAGATAAAGTTTTATGACCAAGAAAATGAGGTGAGTGAACCGCTGGAAGTCATCAGTCTTACTTAATTCACTAGTCAAGTACATACTTAAATACAATACGAATGTGATGAAAAATCTAAAAGCTAAGTTCACATGTATTTACTTTTGTGCGCTAAGCATTTGACGCATGCCCGAACGCACTGAGTTGAAACAAGGTAGAGATTCACGAAAAAATATGAGGTTATGTTGAGTAAATGTTTGACAGCACTGGATTAGGTTAAATAACAATAAAACAGAAACTATCTATATATTGCAAAAATTGCAATATTTAAGATTTAAGCAATTTGCTGAATCAAAATTTTAGTTATACTGGATATTTAAAAAGACTAACTTAATTGTGATCTAAATGCATTCCGACAACTCTGAAATAAAAACAAAGACCGACGAAGGGTATTCTTTCGTGAAATGCGCTATAGAAAAGAAACAGCCCGAGCCCAAATAAAATAATGAGTAGGTATGACATAAAATGCATTAATTTAAATTTAAAGGTGTTGCTACATATTACCGCGTAAAACGTATAAAGTTCAAGGACCATTTTTAACTGCCAAAGCGCTCTCTGAATAACATTTTAAGAAAACGCATGCCTTATATAATTAATTAAATGAATAAATAACAAGGTCATTATATGTGGAACTATCAAATCGAAGTTCGGTAGATGTGGGTGGATATGGATAATAAAATATGTCACTAACCGAATCCACTGTATAGTTATGCAGTGGAATAGCATGGCACTAAGCTACTACTTCAAATAAAAATAACGTGCTAGATACTTATTCAGGTGTGAATGATTTGTTTTGTAAAAAGTAAATAATTAAATATAGTTATACTCATTTAAAAAGTTTCAAGGGTGAAACATGTAATAATTACATGGACAACAGAAATCATAGAATACAGTGATAGGATGATCCCCACAGATTCGTACTACATTATGTGGAAGACATACGTATACATTCATGCGTTCGTAATCCAGTGGTTAGTGGTTAAGCAGCGAAGAGATGGATGACATCAATGGCTAAAGGAGGATTATCCATGTTTTCAGCTGGGTACCCTGGGCCCGCCTATTAAAGTTAAAATACCAGTGATCTCACTTTGTTTTCTTTGGAAGGATTACTTATAAAGAGAATAATATTACTTTTTTAACCTTGAAAGACGCCCAGTCGCAGCTGACCACCTCAACGAATACATAATAGAATTAATTTAAATATCCAGTAAAACATGTGTCATTTTATTCGCAGGAAGGAGTGGAACGCTCTATACATTAGTAAGTATAGTAAGTTATCATCTTTTTTATATATGGTTACCATCGAATGTTTAATATCGCTTGAATTTCATCTAGACAAGACAACATATAGCATCTAGCAACAAGGCAAAATTTCGATTGATAGATAACGGTAGATGACATGTAGATATATAATAAGAATGAACAACTTTGAGACTGTGAATACATCTAGGAAGATGCGCGCGGAGTTTGAGAGTTATTTATTTCTTATGTTCATACGTTATGTACATTTTGATATAAGAGCGGAGAGTATGTCATTATTTCACGAGTCCCGAGCAGTCTATGGTCTATGTACAGTGGGATACCTTTGTCTACGAATTGGAACCAAAAACCTAGTATAGTAAATAAAAAAAGGGAAAAATAAAAAGCACAAGTGCGCGAAATTTAACATCCTGCACGATATACAGCTACGTAAAGTACCACTTTCCAGCAACTGTATTGAAAAAAAAAAATACGAACCATTTTACTTCTAAAAAACCTACTGATTTTAAAATATAGAAACAAACAAATAATAAACACATTAGGTACTTGTCGTACACACTATAAAGGGGCAGATATCATTAATTGACATTGGTCATTCAGAGTCATTCGGAGACGAAGCTAATGCGCCCGCGCAACGTCAATGACCGAAATCTTAAATGGACGCAGTGTGTTCAAACAAATAATTCCGATACAAATATGTATCTTATTGAGTTAAAGCTCTGCTATCAAATGCACTTAGTGCTTAGCTTTTAAGTTTAAATTACTTACAATTTCTCACGCATTTAATTTGTTTTGTAAAATGCTAAGTGAAACAATAAAATACCATTGCATTTACTTTAGTTTATCATTTATCGGTGTAGGCTCATCTCGGTTAGGCGGGTTAGGCAGGTAGACATCAAAGTAATTCACTCGCTGAAATTGTTCGTTTCTTTCAAATCCATTTCGATATTTAGGTATATTTTCTAAATGTATTCTCCTCCTGTAAACTCCTCTCTTGCTTCAAAACAATATTGTAAAAACATATGCCAATTATAATTAGGTATTACGAATTGACTTGTGATAAACCTTTGACTTGCTAAAGTGTTTTTTTATTATAAATTAAGATAACCTTGTCTTTATCGTAAATCGTAACATATTTATTATGTTTTGAACATAAGAATAAAGGAGAAAAATACCTAAGCTTCACTAGACCCGTCTTTCTGGAAGTCCAGCCCAGGGGATCCACGAATACTCCTATTCCACATATTAAACTGTCTAATTAAATATTTTTAAATATGCTATAGATATATATCCACGAAACCTTGGTGAAAGATCTTTTGGGATTATATAAAAATATGAGGCCAAAACCAAAATATTCAATTGATCTAATAAAAATTCATTTGTATCACTTGAGGATCGCACTCAGGACATTTAAATTGAAATCCTATAATGTTTCAAAATAAAATGTTACCAGCGGAATGAATTTAAGTTGATTGTGCAAAACAAGTGTGTAAAACAACATCCGGAGCACGCGCAAGATTCGCAACGGTTTCTTTATTTAACGGCTTTGCATTTTATTGTAATATTAAAACAAAAAAAGTTCGATGCTATATTATGTAAGTAATGTAAATATTTGATGTAACTTTGTTTAAAACATTTCCCTACTATTCCATTGAAACACCTGCCCATTATTTTTGTAACAGTTTTATTGCACAAATGAAAATGTCAAATGTTTATAACGACATGAATCAGCATGATTGATTGATTGTTCTGTCTCTTAATTGTGCTAAGGAAAATATTATAGATACCGTGTCAATGATAATGGATGTATGAATATCAATAGAAGTTAGAACTTAAAGGACAAGGCAAACATTTTCTTGTACTTTCATACATTCATAGATGATGTGAATATTGTGAATGTTGAGGAAAAGCTAAAAATACTGACACCGACCAGAGTAGGGAGTAGTATTTGCTAAGATATTTGTTTGTACGCGATTGAATTTTCTTCCCGTTTACAAGTTTAGGTGGATTGATTCACGAGAATGTTTGTGTAATTAAACTGATATAGCGATGAACATCGGTGAGGTTAAAGAAAAGCAAAAAGTTATAATTCTTTGTCTTTCGTGCGAATCCGGGGCAGGTCATTAGTAATATAGGGTTCAAGTTGATACATACACAATTGATTTAATTTTAAACGATTTAAAAAATGTAATGCAATTCAATGACAAACAGTTTTGTCACATGTTATGATAAATACTGCCTGTACCCATATAAGGGCAGATGTGAGTTTTTTGTGACTTCATATTTTTTACGTATCATTGTTATTTGGCAAGGAGATAAAGAAAAACTTCAATTCATTCAACATGTTCAAAATAATTTTAAAAGAAAATCTACCAAGTCGTTTTGATAGAGATGAGCGTGAATAAAAGTAACAAACAAACAAATAATGGGATTACTTGTTTCATGTGTATCACTTTATTTATACAAAATTTATCACTTTATTTATACAAAATTGGCAGCGTATAACTAAAATTAGAGAAAATAATGCTAAGATGGTTAGGACATATTATGGAAAGAATGTGCGTCGGTGGGCCGAGTGGTTTAGACGTCTGGTATTAACTAGGCGGCAGGCATACCATGGGTTAGATCATAATTAAAAACGTAATCCGACAAACCACATAGAGGCATTACCATCAAAATATACCTCGACAGAACTGGCCACTCATTACGTATAGTCTCACAAATACCATCGGCTAAAAGAGGGAGAATTGGGTCTTTCGCTGGGTACCCTGGGACCTAAGAATTTGTAAGACGATGCGTGGCCCGTAGAGGCGTCGTCTTACAAAATCTTAGCCTGGGACCGTAACACTGTTTCGGGAGCTGTAAGGCAACCAGTGAAGAAAGACAAAGTTTAGACATATGGAAAGAATGATGTGATACGAATGCGATTACTAATCATAGATAATCGTGTAATCTAATAACATCAGTGGTACAAAGGGGCAAGCCTATGCAATTTCGAATATGATTGTTAGTATTATATATAGGAATTATATGCAGAGTTTGATGATATAATCAAGTATAAAGTTATCATAAGTGAATTGCAACTTATAAATAACATAAACCTAACCCTAAAAGTTGCAGACACAAAAGACGTTAAAGCTACGGATGGCTGACAAAGCGCGACGCCTTTCGCATTACAGCTGACATTGACATTTGATAATAAAAAAAATGTCCAAGAAACTGGTATATTCTGATATTTTTGTGCAATTGATATAAATATAAAATAGACGTTAAGGGATACAATTTGACATTGGCAAACTTATTAAAGTAGACCAAACGAACGCTGCACGCACAGTATAGTGCACCGTAAACTTTACAGAACCATAATACATTATAATATATTGATGCTGACTGTACCTCCCTGACCAAAAAGGGTTTCACCTTGCATATTACAAGACATAAGTCAAAATAACAAGTCACCGGTTAACGCGACGTGTCGGAATTATTTATAGCAAGTCAGTTCGTTCCACGCGAGACAGCCCGCCCGTATGCAAAAACGTAACAGAAAACTGCAACTCGTGAGGTAAATTTAGAGGATTCAATTTACCAAGGGAAATTAATCTTTATTCTTGAATAGGACTGTGTTGATAAATGAATAGATGTAAAAGATAAAAAAATGAATTATGAACATTATAGAGTTGAGAGGCACAATAAATGTGGACAGTGTTACCTGCAGCGTATCTGATTATGGTGCAAGTCGATATAACATATCTACATAGATAATACAAAGTATAGAAACAATAAAAAGAAATCATCAAGGTAAGGATGTGTAAAATGATGGATAAAAATATTAAAAGCACCGTCTATTTAGTGGTAACAATAGGTAAAATACTTTTTTAGTCAAAAACCTATTAAAACTCGTGTACAAAAGATATGTAGCAAAAACAAACATCAACCTTTTTTTAATGAAGCGTTACTTACATGACCGGTACATGCGTCAATAATAAAGTATTTTTAGAAATTCTACCCCTAATTTGAAAGGGATAAGTAACAAATAGAGGTACAGACAAAACAATAAGTTCCTATACGAGAGGAACCTCAATATTCGTAAATTCAAGACATTTCAAAGTAGGTCTAGAAAATAATATATATTTAATTGTTTTCAATTAGTAACAGAAACATAATTCTGCCAACACCTCGCGTGTCAACCGCAAACTTTAAACGAGAAAGGAAATTCTCACGACATACATACTCAAGGGCCCCTTCTTCGTTCAGTTCTTGCAGAACTAGAAAATACAAAAACATATTTCCCAAGCTCTTTTTCACCTGTTTTTATTGGAATCTGGGCTATCACTAACACGCAATTAGCATTTCATCTTCAACAGAAAAAGTAGAGCGAACTCTCATCTTCGGTATTTCATTGTATTCTATGATACTGGGGCAGATTTTCTCAACTTTTTGAATCGTCTTAGTGGTGATAATGACTTTAATGATGACCAGGGTCTAATGATCATCCTTTGACACCTAGGTCTTGCAGATAAGTTTAACAAATAGACGAGGCTATCTGACGACTGTTATCATTACTCATAGGGCATATTTGACAATTCAGTTGCAGTGAATACACCTTTAGGCCTTTATTCATAAACGTTTATTAGCAACGTTTTTGTTAAAATATGTTTTGTCACTCTCTAACAAACCTGTCTTTACTAATAATAGAAAGAAACAAAACACATTTTAAGAAAAACGTTGCTAATAAACGTTTATGAATAAAGGCCTTAGTAAATAAGGTACTCACATCAAAGAAGTGCGGCCTTAACCGTCCTATAGTATATTTAGCGATGTCCGTAGTAAGTTGTTGGCAAGCACAACCGAAGAGGAACACTCCCACCACTCTGTACGTCTCCCACAGCCAGGCAGGCATGTTTCGTCCGCAGAACACCCTTGACCTTCCACCCATGTAGTTGCGGAGGCGGATCCATTCTGTTAATGTCATCTGGAACAAACAACAAAAAAATATCATTATATTTTCCTGGATTGGCGATATTTTGAGGCCATTTGCATATTATCAGTGTCATGATTCTGACATATCTAATATTATTAGAAAGTTCACACATTTGATCGATGACATGTTACGCATTATTTGATAATGAAATTTCAACTTCCACCAATTTAAAGAAAAGTCAATTTGGTAGCAGGTGAATCAATAAGCAATAGTTTAGAATAAATAGTTATGATAATTTCACTGGCAGTCACCAATTCGCATGAATCATGACCCTATGTGTGGGGTTTACTGTAAATTGTTGTCCTAACAGAATTTCAATTACATCAATGCGATTCTCGTAGGGAAAAATATCAAAACCAGTTCCACGTTTATGTTACTATAAGCAAATACTGACTTAAACTGTGTCAAAGTCGCCACACATTGACCCTGCACAACCTGATATGGCCCCACGGTCAATTGACGATTTGCTATCGGAATAATTTTAAAGCCCAAGTGTAGCATTTGTAAAATTTCACGCCTGATACCTATCAGGGTAGACCTGAACCTAGAGATTCATGCTCTCCTCTTTGCCACAGACTGCTTAGTAAATATTTTTAAAAACAGTCGAAAACAATTTCTCAATAAATGGTGGTTTAGATGTAGATCATGTAAGTAGAAGTAATGCCTGAAAATAATGGCATAGCATGGGTAACAATAGTAATAATTTTATCGATTTTTGGCAGCCAAAGATTACAAGAGATGCATTCAGAGGTAAACAATACCATTACGTAAAACAGAATCGTGCGTATTACGTTATACATCATATTAAACATGGAAGGCTTTATGAAAGTGCAAACAAGTAGTCAAACAGTGATAAAAGCGATAACAGCATCAAACGAAGAAAGAAAACACGTGATTTTAATAGGGCTAATGTTCAAAGGAAATTGCCTCATATACACACTAAATTCCAGTAGCTATTTAGATTTGGTTTTTTCATTGCTTTTGCGAACAAAATTTAAGGCTGGAATATTTTAAGCAAATGAGATATGTCCTTCAAAATCAGATAATGAAAGAGCTTAAATTGAAACACGTGTAAATTTTGCATCAGCTAATCAGTGTTCAGGCAAATTAACGACAGTTGATGTATACTTCAAGACGATTTTGAGGCCTCGAGTTGGCCAGTTTCTTCTTCTTTTATTTGATTTCTTATCGTCAGTCTAAATATTAATGTTGATATCTTCTTTATTTGTATGACAAAAAATACCAATAATTAAACATTTTCTATAATGATTGCTCGTTTCTGCCAATAGAAAAAATGATATCGTATAAGACGTATGATAAGCGAAATAGTGCGAGACATATTGACGCTCTATGAAGAAACATTATTGACAACTTTACTGTGTTCATTGATTAAAAATCGGAACTCGATTAACTATATGTACCTAATAGGTGGAGGTAGGTGGTATATTATTGAAATTACACAAAGAGTGGGAACAAAATGTATCTTCGTAATTTCATTAGGTACATGGTTGACTGGCAGTTGTTACTGTTCGGCGATAATGCATCAGTCAGCCACGAATATATATACAGATTCGAAAATTTGTATATTCTAAGACCTCAATGTAATCTGAGAATACATTGCCAACCAATTGTATTTCTGATGTTGGACGTCTTACATTAAAATCGGTTCATTAGTTGTGAAGAAAACGATTCAAGAGATAATTTTTTCATAGTTTCATTTATTTATTACTAAAAAAAAGATGACTTATACTTTTGATATGAAAACACTATACTTACTCATAGATAAAATATAATATTTCATTGAGTGAGTAATTTTTTAATCAATTACCTCAATGATTTGATTATTTGATTGTCAGACAAGCCCTTGTGCATAGATTGTTAGTACCTACATTACCTGGCGAAAAAACTCACGTTTTTATCACGGGTAGCCTTCGATTACAACTGGTAGTGCTCCAAGTATTCACTATTCACGACAAAGGAAAGATTTTTTGCGAAGAAAAAAGGTCGGCGAATTTCTGATAAGGTACGAGAAGTAGACGGTGATAATATAAGATTTATATTTCATTCATAGACACGGCATGGATGTTTTAGATTTGGGTATAGAATAAGAAGCATGAAAGTAAAATAAATGCAGTGGAAATGCGGTCTTTACGTTGAATGTGTGATATAAAGCATATTGACCGCATCCGGAACGATGTCATTAGAGAAAAATGCGGAGTGAAAGATGATGTTGTGACTAAAATGAAGAAAAGTAGTTTACGCTGGTTTGGACACGTTGAAAGAATAAAGGATGAAAGATTGACTAAAAAGGTTTATATGGCTGAAGTGAAAGGAAATCCTGGCAGAGGACGACCTAGGTGTAGATACTTTTATTGAACATATAAAAAATATATTAATCGATGGAAATATTAAAATTACCTACACACAATCGCCGAGCATGTATGAAAGGTATGATGAATATAAAAGAAGCGAAAGAGGTATGTCAGGATCGGAACAAATGGCATTCGATTGTCTCTGCCTACCCCTCTAGGGATGAAAGAAAACAAATAAAACATTCAAGAAATCCAGACTCGGTTGATTTACCTACTGATCGATACAAAATGTTTACGGTGGCACACAATAAAAACCTAATTAGTCTGATAGTCACGCAATCTCGATAAATAACAAAGTGGGAATAAATTAAAAGTCGATATGGTTCCGCAGTTAAATATTTATTTGATTATGGTGACCAGCCAACCAAGTTGCTATAGAATATAGTAAACAAATTTTATACAGAACTCAAGATTTTGATAATCCTAAAAGAAAGTCGGATAATGGTAATAATCCTGAAATAGCTAAAACAGAAACATGGTGACCGACAAAAGAGGTTGTTTGGAAGATAAAGGTGGCACAAAGATCTATGGAGCATAGGATGCTCGAGATCTCCCTCAGTCACCGTATACCCAATGTTCAAATAAGAGAGAAGACAATTGTGGTGGACATTGGAATTAGAGTTGCGACACTGAAGTGGAGATGAGCAGGAAACGTGGTTCAAGGCCACCAGGATGGAGTGGCGACACAGTAAAAAGAGATGGAGAGAAATGGCGCAATGCTGAGAAGGCCTACGTCCAGCAGTGGGCGGATACAGGCTGAGGAAGAAGAAGATAGGATGATAGCGAAATTATTTCCCAATTTTTAATTATCCTAGTAAGTCCTACCTATCCAATTTCTAATTTAATATTTGCAATATCAGAGGACATTATAATTTATTAGATCATTACACCGACTTATACTTTGATCATTAATTACCAGAGCTACAAGAGCACAGTCCCGTCCATATTCACTTAAAAAGTATACTATTCGTCTCCAGTGACTACGGGACCCTAAGCCAGCATGCAAATGACATGTAAAGAAAGAGTTGCATCAAACAGCGAGAGCATTGATGCAATGGTCAATATTTTTTTTCCATAAATACCACGTATTCACCAGACCATGGGATGTGCGACAAATACAGACAGACATACATAAAATATTATTTTACATATGCAGATAACGCAAGGTTACGCTTTCATACCATGCTATTGATACTAGAATCTTTTCCGCTAACACGATCTTCGAGTTGCCTCGCTGAGTATCGTGTTTAGTTAGAAAATTAGTTGCCAATTAATCAAATCGATCGAGAGGTGCCCAATACCTACACGCTTTGCATAAAATAGTATGAATTACCAACCTAAAAGTAATCACGTTTGAATGTTTGGGCTGAGATCAGCTTAGATTAGCTTAGAATCGTGATCTTCCCTGCAAGTGTGTTTTTCAGGAACCCTAGGTCATAAATTGTAGAAAATACTGAGAAAGGAGATTCGTTTCATAGGCTTCGTCAAACTTCTTTGTTTTCCTGCAACTTTCAATACCGTATGGGTGCAGCTTATATCCCATCAAAGTCTTTCAGCTTGACATATTATAAAAGTGAAATCGAGTGACACCTGAGGGCTTGGACACTGTACAATTTAGTTAGCGAATAGAATAGAATGTAGAATAGATAACTTTAAATGTATGGGACCAACTGGAATATAACCACGTGACCGAACGAAACTGTCGTTCATTTTGACGAAACCACGAAGCGTATTTATGTCATGCTGTTTACAGTTAGCGTCTTTCGTGAACGCAAAGTTAGCGTCTGCCCATACCGTGTAGATAACGCTGAAAAAAGGTACTAAGGTTTTGGTCGATCCGCAAATTTTTTGAGATTATGCCCGTTGTTTATTGGATTTTTTATTATTAAAGTAGTTAAAATGCATAAATTGAGCTTCTAATGGGATGCGTATACTTGCATTATAAATTGTTTGAGCGTTGCGAGGGAATATAATACTAGCGTGAGTCAGAAATAAATAAGATGGTGAGAATCTGCTATCATAAGATGGAAAGTTACAAGTACAAGTTCAGTGACAAATTCATAGAAAAAAGTCAGAATAGTTCAAAGTTTAACCCTTCCCAATTTCACAAACTTTAATTTGATATTCGAAAGAGAAATTTCTCTTCTCAACAGTCAATTTCATTTTGTCTATTTGAAGTCAAAGTTCCAGACCACTTCCCACCAATTATTTCAGATTAATGATTTCGGTTATAAATAAGGATGCGTGAGGAATGCAACGGCATACGTAACTCAACAAAGAGGATTAACTCGCCTCCAGTTTTATGGTGTAGTGCAGTGCTCTATTTTCGGTCGAATTTTAGTGTAATAAATTTTGTTGAAAAATCTAACCTACCAGGTAATACAGATTTTATTTGACAAGACCTACAAAGCCAATAAAAAGTGATTTAGGGTTCAGTAACGAATTCGTGAGAAAGTGAATAATATCTGGAAGACGTTCAGCATTAGCAGGAAATTAATTTTGTCTATTTTTTCTGGGCGAAAACTTCTTTTTAGACCGTGTGTATCCAAAATACAAAAATACTTCAGAAACGAAATACATTGCGGTGTGGTCAGA
Source organism: Nemapogon koenigi (assembly GCA_963924495.1). Taxonomy (NCBI): domain Eukaryota; kingdom Metazoa; phylum Arthropoda; class Insecta; order Lepidoptera; family Tineidae; genus Nemapogon; species Nemapogon koenigi. The sequence continues at coordinate 9,481,989 of OZ004646.1, forward strand.
GATCAGCTACAGTGTCCACTTTGGCAAACCAAGTGGACCTAAATGTGTGTCACTTCTTTAGGTATAGGTATGTTATTTTTTAAATTTCTACCTTCCCTCCAAAGCTCGGTAACATTAAACAAATACAATATTCTTATGCACCAAAATAATTAAATTTAGGAACCCTGAGATGGGTTAGTCAAAAGTTAATTTATGTATGAGGCATTTACCCGCATTACAATGTATTTTTAGTAGCAAGGCTAGGATATTTCGAAATTACTTCCGAAATCTTGTTATTTTTGTAATCGTGACACGTAAACTAGTATGCCGTCAGGGCAATTGATATAATTTGCAACATTTGCTTGTATTCTACCTTGTACGTACAAACCCAATAGAGACTAAGGACATCTTAATACTATGATATTATAATATAAGTTCTCTACATTGATCAGTGGTTCTCTATTGCTCTTTCCTTTTGCTATGATTTCAATAAAGTCAATTAAAAAAAACAAATACATTCTCAAATTAATCTTTTTCATAAATTAAATACATAATTATGACACTTATTTAACTATGTATTATTATGGCACAAAAAATAATTTAGTCAACTGAAACTTATGAAAAATAGATAAGACGTAACCTTGATACTCACCTGGCATTAAGCCAAGTTGATATTAGCAAATGTCTACACTGAATGTTTGCATAATAAATATCAAGTGTTTTATAAGATGATTTAATAGTTGTGTGAAAAATAAATTGTTTTTCTTGAATGAAAATGAAGTGATTTTCCACAAATTCTGTGAGGATCAAAATATCTTTGACCTAAACCTATTATACACTATTAACACATTAATGATAAGCCACTAGGATAATCGGTCTCCTTTATTGATAGAGTGACGAAACTGACGAAAGATCTACGATTCGAAACTCAAAACCATGGGATATAACGCAGTGCAGTTTGCATGATTGACTTAGGAATGAAAATCCGTAAAGCAAAGTTGCACTGGCACAGTGTATTTCATGCTTTCCTAATACAATTTTGCGGTTCCCTAACTATGGAAAGCGATGCCATTGTCACGGATGCTAATACTTGCTTTCAACTAAGTATTTATATTTTCAAACTCTCTACTTTCATCTAGTAATCTATAAACAAATCTTCACACCCTTTATAGCTTGCTGTGTGGCCAGAGCCACCACTTGAGTGAGAGAGTGTCCACTTTTTAACCAGTATATAGCCCATATTGAACAGAACAGGTGGCAAGGTGTCACTTCTTTAACAGACATATATATGTTATTTTTAGAAGAAATACGGACGCGGGCTTTACCTGCCCTAAGAAGAACGTGGGGTTGATTAAAGCACAAATTATTAATCAAAATTGGTGTTTAGAATTGTTGGCACGAGAGGGAATTAAACCCGGGACCCTTCCGGTGTCAAATCAATGCTCTACCAATTAGGCTATCGACTCCTTTCTACAGTTATCTATTACGTTTCAGTTTACTACAGTCATGTTTTCGAGTTCCTATACAATTAAGTGTCCTATATTCATAATTTGTATGGGGATAAACTATTCCCAATTTCTTTGTAAATAATCCACCTGTGTCACTGTCATTTAGCATATAGTTACTTATTCAATATATCTAAGTGAAATAGCTGTTATTTTTTCAATGAGTTTTATTGAATAGAAAACGTTATTTTTTATTAATATTATCCAATCTCTTGATAATAAGAAATTATCCCAAAATTGGTAAATCGTGGCGAGAAGACTAGCGGGTGCTGAAAATCGCGTATTTTTTTTGACACAGACGCTTTTATATATGCACATATATAATATATGTAACATATGCGTATTCTGGTTTGTTCTGTATTCTGAGAAGCAAACACAGTGCTCACTCAATATTATATAATTGTTCTCATTTACTGTTTTTACTGTCGTTTAATGAATATTTTGTATGAGAATTTAAAATTCTGTTCATCTATGGTGTTCATCAATAGTAGGATATCTTTCAATGTTAAAAATAAGAAGTAAAGATCGATGTCATGTAGGTTTTTAAAAATATAATTGAATATGGCTCCAACATCTAAGGAGCCGGTCTGAATTTAGAGTATAAAGACCCCGCCCCGGCTTCGCGGTGTACAATATGGTACAGATATATGCTACTGCGGACTTTTTTTTGTCTATTGTAGCCTATGTGCTATTCTGATGTATTGTAACGCGCTGTGCTCATTTAGCTAATAAATGAGACCATTTTTCTTAATGAGGTTTGAATAGTTGCTAACCTCCTTGCAAAAATAGTTGTTAACCTCCTTACAAAATAAGTTCCAGACTACCTATAATTTAGGAATTTTTCAAAATAATCTGAATTTGGAACAGTGTCTGCTATTTGTTTATTTTCTTCCATTTTTAGTCAATTCCGTTTTAGCATTGCTAAGTTGTACACCTATTTCATAATGTCAATAATTTAATACAGTGAACAAATTGCAACAAGCTGATAAAAATATACTATAAAGGAGCATGATATTTGTAAGTACTATTTAAGTTGTATTGTGTTTAGATCCTATGATATCCTGGAAATCATTTACTTATTTATTTTATTTTTATTTTCCAGCGTGCTCCATTTTATTCCTTTTCCTTACTTCATTACTTTTTACTCCTTCACTATTATGGCTCCTCTGGATCCTTTTTGTCTTTTATCCTTCCTTTCCTTTTAATATATTCTTTTACTGATGTAAAAATATTATAATCTACATAAAAACATTAAATAAAACTATATGGAGTAAAATATTCATCTATTATTGTGGCTAGTTTCCCACTAAGCGACAGTATAAGCTATAACATTGTAAACTTTCATCAAAATCCGTCCAGTAGTTACATACATCCATCCATCCTCACAAACTTTCGCGTTTATAATATTAGTATTAGGATTAGTAAGATAGGAAGTAGGATATACTATGTTTGTAACTCGTGTTTTTAAAATCACACAAAACTTTCCGTTTTCTCACAATCATAACACAAAAATGTCCAAAATACAGTGAAAACCGCCCAGAACCATGTACCCAGCGGAACATATAAAAGTTATCTTCATTTCGTTACACATATATTTATTGAAGTGGCTAACTTGTGGCGGTATTTCAGAGCGAAATGCCTCTTCAAAGATGTCCGTCACCTCTACCCTCGGCTCCTTGCTGACTAGATACCATAATTTTTTAATTCGTAAATCTTTCTTGCAACACTGACATTGATCGTGAAAACACGATTTCATTAATACATTCTGACATGTTTTGAACTTAACCTACTCACTTCGTAAATTTTATGTATGGAAATAAATTCAATTGAGTGAAGATTGCATGACTATTTTTAGTTCGGCTTGACATCATTGTCGCAAACGAAAAATAGATTGTTACTTCTACAGTTACTCCTTTATAAAATGTAGAATGAAGTTATGTAGCTATCTCATACATATAACAGATAGTGAACCTATCCCTGATTTAACACATTTGCTTTTAGCCTATGGTATTTGTGAGGCTATACCTAAGGCTAAAAGAGGAAGACACGGTATTCCGTTGGGTATCCTGGCACCAATAACATGACGAGCCGTAACGCAACCCGTAAAGCAAAAAACAATCAAGAAAATGAAATGTTATTCCAGCTCTCCAATTTACAAAATGGAGCTGGAATATAAAGCTTTTCATTATATTGATTTTGGTTGTCGTGACAGCTTATTATAATCGCCTTCATAACCTACATTATGCAGGCGCCCGCGCAGATTAATTTTCACTTTTCTTTTCAATGACCCAAGACTTCTCGATCACGTGCCGACCATGTCGATAAGGCGGCGGGGCGCTGTTCGAATAAATGCGTAAGCACAAAGTTTAAATTTTAAAGGGTCTACTTACTTAGTTTTTTTTATCGAATTATATCTGTGCCTTCCTTGGCATTGAGTATCTTAGTTTGGAGCCAAATCAAGTATTTTGTATATGAAACAAAAGAGGTTACTTACTCATAAGATTGTGGAATTCCTCAAGTCTTATTATCTTTTAATAACTTGTGTATAATTATACTTTAAGCAAGGAAGGATGGCATTCCAAAACAATAACGAAGCAGGAAATATGGTTATGGTCCATGTACAAGAAGATTATAAATACATACGTCTAAGTACATACCTAATGAATATGTACGATGCTTAGTTTCTTTAAATACCTACTTGGTACCTAGTCTGTGGAAATCTTTTGTCATTGCCACAGCTGCACTGTCGCAGTGACGGGTTTTCCAGAGACATCGTTTGGTTGAGAATATAGATTTTTTTTCAAATTAAATCGGTTCAGCCAAAATATTTATAAATAGCTACGTCTGTGTTTCCAAAACTAAGCATTTATATATAACAGATTTTAGAATTTTTGTTTTGTTCTGGTTTGTTCAGGATAAGCTCTTACTCTTTATTTCATCACGATATCTGAAGCGTCTTGGACTTGGTTTTCAGCTGGGTACCCTGGAACCGTAAAACACGGTTTCAAGAGCTGTAATGCAACCCGTATAGAAAGAAAAAAAATCTATTCGGTTACTATTAGAAAGCGGATATTAATACCGTATAGTGGTTAAAGTAATATGATACTGGAAAGCTGTATTCTCATAAACTTTGACGCATGAATAATTGCAGATAGTTCAATTTTATTTTAAGTCAGCAAGTTCTAGTTCTATCCATTATTTTTATGTTACCTACTGTAACGAGAGGTGAATTTCGAGAAAAATACGACACCATCGTTCAATGTTTTGACAAATTCAATTCCTGTGGAGCAAATTGCCGAGTCGGGCAAAGACAGTACACGGATTTGCTCGGCATTCTAGTGTTGGACATTCTCGAGCCGGGATTCCTTGGCTGGCCATTGGTGCAGACCCGTCGCTTTCGGCCTTCGAGTCGCGGTCCTAAGTAACTATGCTAACCCCAAATGTTATTTTTTTTAATCTAATGCTCAAACCGTGTAAGAAAATACTTTATTATTATGTAAAAAAAATCAAGTATATATATTTTTAACGCACGTGTATCACACTGATAAGGTTTTTGGTTATGAAATAGTTTTGTAAGAGTAAATAATTGATTGATGCATCGTATATAAATATTTGCATAGAGGGACCGGTTGGGGTCACTTATCATTCTTAGCGCCTCCTTATGGGGTTATTTACTTTTGAAATCAACAAAGATTAGTAGGTATGTGTTCTACATAAATATCTACAGAATTCTACAAAAATAATTAGTTTATTTATGACTTATGAAGTTTGCAAGCCAAAAAAGTCTACCATTACCCATAGAAAATATTAAATGAAGTTCCAGACAAAATTTATAAAAACAAAATCTACAGAACCCTCGGTACACGTGTATAACACGCACTTAACCCTTTTTCGTCTATAATTCCTTGTTCGTCTGCCGCAAATCTACACTATGATGTAGGTTTGGGATAATCTATGATAATCGCTGCTATTTTTAAAAAAAATCATAGGCAACAATGGCAGCGGATAGCTAGTCATAAAACTATAAAAACTTACCGTAACAACAGGTACGCCAAGCCCAAATATGTACAGCATTACATTTGTGACGGTAGAATCCTTGTACGGGTGTTTGAGTGACTCATCGTCGCAGAAGAAACCGCGTTCGTATGGAGTGCCCCACAAGTAGAATACTAGTATTAGGAAGCCAACTGGAACAAACAGACAAAAGTTTATTAGTATTTATATATTTTTATATCATTCTAATCCTAACTAATATCTAAATATATATAAAACTGTCCTCTCGCTGACTGAATACAATCAACGCACAACCTAAACCACTGAAGATATATAATATGAAAATTGGGAGGTATATTCCTTAGGGGGTGTAGCTGTGCAATAAGAAAGGATTTTTTGAAATTCAATGGGGGTGAAATGGGGTGTTGTAAGCCTTGTATTTCTAATACATCGCGTACGAAGTCGCGGACAGCTGCTAGTGTATTACAAATGTGAAAGGGTGTTTGTTTGTTTGTTTGTCCTTCTTTCACGTCAAAACAGAGCAACGGATCTTTGCACAGACATTGATGGAGGGTCGGAGACTTTTTGTCCCGGAAATCTTTCGGGATAATTTTTATGCCCTTTTCCAAAAATTCCACGAGCGAAAAGCTGGTAACTAAATAAGGAAGAAATTTATTGTGAAGAAATATTTTTTTCAAATTAAAAGAAAAAGACTGATATTCTGTAGGTATACATAAAGCCTTATTTATCACAGTTTATGAATTCGTTAAATATGTATATGAAAACTTTAACAAAATTGTATTTTATTACTATGTATGAAAAAAAGAATGAATTATTGTATTCTATATGTATGTACAATATAGACTACATCATATAATACTACATGTGCTGCATCTGAAAAAAAAATTTTGGATGATTCCTTGATGCATCTTTCTTTAGGAACACCTTATACCAATTAGATTACTCGTAAAAATACCTCAAATAAAACAGTCTTGGAAAAAAACAATCAAACCAAAAACAAAAAGTTGTTCATATCATATCAATTAATCACGGTATATCATTACGATCGGGAAAGGCGAACACATTCCCATTAACTCGAGGAAGAGTTGTCAAAAAGGAATTTAAATTGGGGCAATGATCGCTGGCAGCTGAGAGCTGTGTACACATCTAGTGATATTATTTAGTAAATAACAACAAATACGCATGCGTGTATTGCATGCTATGAATGTGTTAAATTGTAAGTTAATTGCGTCTAATTGAAAAGCGCATACAACGTGTAAATGGTTGAAGATGACTTAATCATCAAAATGATCATGTGTGAACATAGCTAAATTGACTATTGTTTGGACCGTACGTTATATAAACAACCCCAGTTTTAGACAAAAAACATCAGGTATTGACTGAAAATTAAGGGTTATTGATCTTAGTTAAAATAACAAACTATTTTACGGTTAAGCCATTATCACATTACGACCATTGTAAACAAAACCATCGCAAGTTAAGTAGGTTTTTTGTTAGTTTTGGATACATTTTAAAGATAGTAATGGCGTCATAGGTTTCTGTAAGGTTCAAATAGAAAATTTAAATATCCATATCGTAAATGTTTTATGATGAGAAAACTATATCAATAGCAAAGTAAAGATAAGTACTTACAACATCACTGTTGGATTACAAACTAGAGCTTAGTGGTTAGGAATATCATCATCATCACGGCGTTTAAAGTTAGCTTGTGGCAAAACACACTGATAATAATAATGCTCAAATTTGTCAGTTGCAGGTTGCAAGTGGCAAAAGCCTATACAGTTCCTAAACCGTAGATAATCAGCAGGACGACATTTGAAAAGAAAATTGGTGTATTGAACTAAAGCTTTGTATTTTTTATGGGATTGTCATTTAACCAAACGATAATGGCCTAGAACCTTTATTATCTGATTTCTAATTGGGCAGATGTAAGAATTCACTCAGTAGTGAGAATAATTATAATAGAAATACTAAAAGGCGTACCGAAGCGGGAAGCTCATAAAACCTCAACACACTTTATTCAATGAGTCATAGAACGCTGAACTATTCTCTATTAAATATAAATAAAAATGGAACTATTTTGGAAGACTACACTTTCGAACAAAAACGATCGGTACATAATTGACGCTGATATGGCTAAAATAAGTACATAAAGATAATTTTAAAGTTACTTAAAAATCTCTTAATATTGTGATTGATTTAAAAATAACGCTAACACTAAAACTACAGAATACTTAATAGTACAGTGTAAACCAAGAGCGTTATTAAAATTTTATAGTGCACATGACTTTCTAATAATCACGCAAAGTATATACCGTCAAAAGATGCACATTTCGTGCTTGGAGCTTAGTGTTTAATGTCAGAGATTACAAAAGAGAACGTTTATGTCATTCGTAGATTCGTTAGCATGCCAAATTGCACTAATTAAAGCGATCCCTCAATGTTGACTTCGACGGTGACACATAGAGAATGCAACATCGTGGTATACAGTTTGAGTTGTCTCAAAAAATTAGGCCGTCGACCCGTCATTCATTCTAACATTGCATAATAGAAAACTTAAACGCACGCGTCAAGGTTTGTTTGCTGTCTCAAATTACAGAATGTGGGTCTTGTGTGGTTTTCTTTACATTACACTTGTATACACACACACTCGGTGTCACAGTTCAAAACAGATTCGCAAGTGTTATTAATTTTAAAAATCGTATGGAAGACAATTTTCCCGGGATAATGTATCCTACGATCTCCAGCTTCCAACTACCTATCTCTGCAAAAAAAAATCAAGTCGATTAGTTTTGAAGGTCAAACAGTAATTAGTATGTATGCATTAGATTATTAGATAATAGCTTTCCGCCCCGGCTTCATCCGTGTTAATTTGTGAATTGTGACATAATAATTGATCCCAAACGATTTCGGGGATAAAAGTACCCTATGTCACTTCTCCGGCCCTCCAACCCATTGCGTAATTGCCTCCAGCTATGTATATCTGTGCATAAAATTACGTCCAGCCGTTGCTCCGTTTTGGCGTGAAAGAAGGACATACTTCCTTTCGCATTTATAATATTAAATTGAGATATGAAGTTTTTGGTACACATAACAGAAGTCTGAAGATTTTTTTTATGTATGTCATCTTATCTTTATAATTTTTCCTTTAGAATATATATGACGGAAATAAGTTTTTAGTAAACACTGTTTACTTGACACATACTTTATTAGTTAGCAACTCTTACGACCTTCATGTTAACCTGAAATAAATTCCAGTTACAATTAGACCAGTAGGTATCGAATTACGTGTTTTTGCTGATATTAAAAATTCCATTGATTTAATATTATTTAAATACTTAAAAATCATAACATCTTGTGTCATAGAATAAAATAAAAGTAGGTCAAGAAAACACAAGAGGAACTTTCTGTGACCTATTAAAAATGGTCACGCAACGTATTATATATTTATTTACCCTAATTAACCCTTAATTAAAATGACCCAAATAACTTAAATGGATGAATTTTACATCAATGCTCGATGGCTAATTAATAATCCAAACAAATATATTTGAAAAAAAAACAGCTTCAAGACTTAGTACCTAATGTACTTATAGTTAGTGCTAAAGGTTTTAAATACCAGAAATATTTATCTTCACAACGAATAAAATATTCGAAAGCATTTACCAAACAAAGTGCTACCAAAACACACCAATACAAAAATGTAAACGGCTAAAGATTTCAACATACGTAATTAAGAATGAAGTTATCCAGAATCACGTTGTAAAAAAATGTAAACAAGCAATAAAGATAGGGGGAAATTCTAGGAATTTTTTGAAACTTTTACAACCGTACTTTGAAGAAACTAAGGAAATACTCAACTCAAACATAATGCGAAGAGAAAGCTTCTTGTTTTCACACATGTATCTTTACGACTACTTGAAAGAGTTAACTAAAGCAAGACTTCATAAAGAAAATTAATAGCATGTCAAATCTTGCAATTACCATTGCTTCTAGGCCAGCTTTTACGTCTTTTCCACATTTCGCAGAAAACACTCAAAGCATCTATAGCTTTGCTGCTTTGCAGTATGACCAGAGACACATGTAATGTAACAATGTTCATATTTAGCCGATTCCCGATCTATTATTTTAGGAAGTGCCCTTCCAAGCCTACGAGTAAGTTCCAAGCACGAGAATAATGCACAGAAGCGCATAAAATTGGCTATGAGCCTTTTTGGCTCGGGTGAGGTCAGAGTTTATTTACAATTTCTTTATCTTTACTAATATTATAAAGAGATAAAGTTTCTACTACTACCGATTCTAAAAAATATTTCACGAATAGAAAGCTATAGATATCCCTGAGTGACATAAGCTATATTTTATTTTGTTCGAAAATATCCACGGGGTGGAAAGCTAGTATTTTCATAAGTCAACAATATGGCACCTAACACAATTTTTTTAGGATTTTGCATATAAATTAAATGTTGCTAAACAGTTACACGGGTCAACGCACGAGGCGGATGAAAAAGTAACAAAACGCGAGCCGCAGCCGGTTTATTGAATACAAACGGTTGTAAACTAAATATGTATAAATAAAATTAACGCTGTCTGTCTTTCGGTAAGTTGAAATGTACGAGCAGATAAGTGGGGCAATTTTACTTTATTTGAAAGGAAAAAAATTGAAGCTGCTTTTTGTTCATACGACCTTTACCTACAAACAATCTCTACATACTTTATTAATGAAAGGTTAGAACTTGCGCTTGTTAAACTCAATTTCCTAAAAAATATAGTTAAAAACTTGCTCACGGTATAAAAACAGTGTGTGCCGTCACAATAGTCACAGTATTAAGTGACAACAATTCGAGAACCTACTGTTTCAGCATTTTGATTGAATCCTACACGTGTACAGCGGTGATTGACGTGTCATCAAGCCAGCAATGCGATTGAAGCTTTTGTGACTTTTTTCGCTTGCGTGACCCAACCCATCAACCCTCAAGGAATAACAACCAGAATAATGCTTGACAGTCAATTAAAGCCAAGTACCAAGCACGCCGGAACAGGCTGGCTTCGTGAGGGGAACTTCGAGAAGGCTAGAGAATTCAACAAACTTCTTGAAGGCATTCGATTCAGTGAAATGGCCAGCACTTTGGAAAACTCTATTGGAAATGGGTACTCCAAAACAACTTGTAGATCTCCTATCTATACTATCGAGGCACTTTCACCCCAATGCAGGAGTTCAGCAAGGGTGCATTATATCTCCACTTCTGCTCCATATTTATACTCAATGAGAATAACACTTGAACACTGGCCGGACGGCATTGTGATTGGATGTTCGAGGATCTCGAATTTGCGCTACGCCACCTTATTCGCGACTAGCATTTGTCATATATGCAGGATCTCCTACAAAATATGAAAAGCGTCATCCTTGAGTTTGGACTCAAGATTAACCGCAGGAAGACAAAGATTATAATTGTGGATCGCGCTAACAAAAACCGACTGGAGACCACGGAAATTGCAAATTGCAGTGTGGTCGGGAGCGTTGATTTCGGACAGTGGCACATATTCTTAAATTTCCACTTGTGCCAAAAATGCTAAGCACCAATTTTCTTCAAGAATATGTGCTTTAATCGACTCCACGTGCTTCGGAGGGCACGCAAAGTTAAAGATAACAGATATTTAGTCTGTTAAAGAAGTGACATATCTAGGTCGACTAAGTGCAGCAACGGGCTTGCCACCTGTTCTGTTCAATATGGATAACTGGCAAAAAGTGGACACTGTTATTGGTGCCTCTGGCCACACCGCAAAGTATAAAGGCCGTGAAGGTGTGTGTGAAAGACTTCTGAAAGTTATTTACTTCTACATTAGTTGCATACTTGCATTATTCAATAAAATGTAACATATTTTCAAACAATAATTCATGATTGGCTACACTCCATTTCAACAAAAACACGTGAAGCAGTTTTCCATAAATTACAATAACAATAAACCAGACGGTAACAGTTTTCATTGACATGGCGTAAAATAGAAATAGGCGTGTGTTTGGAAAATACATAACACTGTTCGTGAAATTCCAGTGAAATTGAACCTGTTTTGACTAAACTCCTCCATCTATCTATCTATCATCACGACTTTTATCCCAAGAGGGGTAGGCAGAGCCAATCGAATGCCATTTGTTACGATCCTGACATACCTCTTTCGCTACTTTTATATTCATCATAACTTTCATACATGACAGCATCCGGAACGATGTCATTAGAAAATAATGCGGAGTAAAAGATGATGTTGTGACTAAAATAAAGAAAAGTAGTTCACGCTGGTTTGGACACGTTGAAAGAATGAAGGATAAAAGATTGACTAAAAAGGTTTGTATGGCTGAAGTGAAAGGAAATGCTGGCAGAGGACGACCTAGGTGTACTTTTATTGAACATATAAAAAATGTATTGATCGATGAAAATATTAAAAGTACACACAATCGCCAAGCATGTCCAATAATTTTATTTATTCATACTATAATAAGTCTCTACTAATATGAGATGTAAGTTTGTAAGTTTGGATGTAGGGGGTAAACCACGGGTAAACTCTCAAAGTACTGAACCGATTCTTGCACTAAGAAGCTATAGGCTATATTTTATTTTGTTCGAAAATATGCACGGGCGAAGCCGGGGGCGGGAAGATAGTGTTATATGAAAGTAAAGACCAGCCACAATCCTAACACATCTTTTCAAACATAACCATACGTTTTGTAGGTACGTCCCAACTCCCATCTCTCCATAAATAAATAATTTACTTTGTGTAAACTACAATACCTTTACACTTTGAAGTGGGAAGCAAATATTTGAGATGGAGGAGCTCTGTATTTCTTCAGATTCTTAAAAAAATGCACAATATTCTTGTCTATAATCTAACTAAAGGAATATAAACTCGGTGATATTTAACTTTGATCAATGACATTCGTTCAGTCGTGACATGATGGGGAATCCGGTTTAATCCGCACTGTGATAATTGTGATTAGTATGTGATTAATAAGACATATCAGTCGGAGGGATCATCTTAGATACCGAATAATCGGTATATCTACATTAATAATTTCGTTTAGGGGTACGGTAGACTTGATTCAAACGCATACCAATTTTTTTTCTATATATTTTTTTCTATATATAACAAAATTCGTATAATCCCATAATTTCAATGAAAAGTCCAAATTTATTCATTAATGCTGTCAGAAGCAATTTTCAACGTGACAGTAACGTTTGTTTGAGTCATGTGGTTTGAGTTAAAGAAAAGAGTGAGCATTGGGTAACGTTTGTTTGAGCCATGAACTTTATAACACAGGACAACTCCAAAGTCAGGTCGTTTTATATAATTATCCAATTCATATAATTACCTAAAAATACATAAAACGTAAAGAACAATCCGAAGAAGGCATTGGTGGAGCCAGAATAAAAGAAGAAGAAGACAAATTAAATTGTGGGGAACTTAGGAACTAACTGCTCTGCCTATATGAAGTAAGAGTAAGTATACCTACAGATCGAGGGTGTTTACTCTGCATACTACTATTGCATCGTCCTCACAGACTATCCTGTGAAGTATTAACTAATAATCACTAAACCTGTTGCCTTTGGTATCAGCATTAAATCTCCAATAAAAAACAACATAAATTCTGACCGAGTGCAGTTGTTAATTACAAAATCAACGAAGCAATTAATCAATGTTACCGCTATTGTGTATTAACTAGGTGGCAATTTGATCTCCTTTAATGCTGATCCAGTATTTCTTTTCAGTCTATTTATTAATTAGTCAATAACAAAACAATTATTAGAAACATTGCATGGTTGCTTGAGTTTTAAATATTTCATAGATCAGTGTTCTATCCTATTAGCACCGTAAAAACCGAATCGTACTACAAAACGCAATTTTAGAATTAAAAGCTGGAAGACAGAAATCTTTTTCACAAAAAAAACACAAAACTTTTAGATAGGAATACGGAAGACGGTGTCAAGACTGCAAATATTTCAACAATGTTGAACTAAAAAACCACGGAAATGTTAAACAAACTAACAATACCACAGATAATGGAGAAAGAGACAACAGCGAAAAGTTGTAAGTGGCTGGCAGGTGTATTCAGGTATCTGTTCACAAAAGATTACGCAATGAAAAAATCTAAATAGTTATTTATCCGAACTCCAAAAAGCTTTTGGTCGTAAGAATAGACATGAACAGACAGACAGCAAAACTATGGCAAAAACGAAAACGAGAATGTATATTCGTTTATTTGACATTTTTTTACGTCAAAACGGAACAGCGGATCAAACTCACGTGATTTTTTGTACATACATAGCTGAAAGCTGAAAATTGGAAACAGATCCTAGTCTGAAAGCATAAAGTTTTTGGAAAACTCCATTCCGAAAAGTGATGACGCCGCAAACGTGTCAAAAAGTAAATCTGCTAAAGTAAATAAAGCAACTAAACCAATGCAATACAAGACATGAATGTAAAATCAAAAAGAAAAGCAAGACCGTATTCGATTCTATATTCACCAGACAACAATAAACTCCGTCGTAAATCACTTCGGTCGGTTTAATTCAAGCTCACAAGGTATCTACTTGTTAAAAGACGCTATTAACTCAAAGTGTTTCTTATTTATCGGCTTTCGAATGCATGCGTTGTTGAATGCACTATCTGATTTGATACAAATGTCAGATGGATTCGTGTATGCGTCACGCATGTGCTCAACTTATAGCGCACGCATATGGATACCTTTAGACATTTTATTATCAGAGCATGAAAGTAGACTGCGATACCAAAGTCATGGACAAGGCTAAGATTATTAGGAAGTTCATTGTGCACCCAATACAAGGTTCGACAGGAAAACTTATAATATAGCTAACAAATAATTATACTAACTGAATTTGAGAAAGGTGGAATTAAAAGTTATAAAAGATAAGGAAAAGCTGTCTTTTATAGATCGTCTCGACAAATCTCTTAACGTATTTAATAAGACCGAATGAAAATGATCAAAAGACAGCGAAACAATACAATGTATCATTAAGAAAATAATTTTGTTAATACATACTTAAACAGAAAAAGCAAGCATTGACTAAATATTATAGATTTTTTTTGCTGTCTGACAAAGCTAAATTTAGCTATACACTGTAGGCGGTGCGAAGGCGTTCCAACCTCGACGGATCATTAATAATAACGAACATTATAGTATGGAGATTATAACATTATAGTATAGTATTGTAGTCTGACTAGAAAAGCTATTGTCAAAACGGAAGAAATCTAGTATAGATTTAGTGAACTTTTGAAACTCTAATTTGATATTATAAAAAAAATCGAGGACGGAATATGTCCTAACTCATCTTCTTCACACACGTTGTCATGCCGTTCTCCATATTAAACAGAACAGATGACAAAATGACAAGTAGGTATGTTGCTGCACTTAGTGGACCTAGATGTGTCACATTTTTAACTGACGTATCTGTTATTTTTAAAAATGATTATTCTATAACCTTAGTTTGACGACCTCAGTGACAAGTAGCCAAGAGTCAGGGTTCGATTCGCAATCCACAAAATCGACCTGTAAAGTTGAATTCGAGCGCTCCTAGTTTTACGTTAAGTATAGGTGTGGGAAAATAGGCATGAAATGAGCCAGAAATAAGATGCATCATGCACTTTTCAATGCAATTCACGCGGTTCTAGATTGGTCTTAATTCGAAGCTATTTCGTACTTAAAGAGGAATCTACAAAATTACTGCATCCGCGGGCTCAGACTATAATAAGGACTTTGTTTTGTTTCACGTTTTCGAATGCTGAATTACTGAGGAAAAGATTGCCTGTATAACTTAATTTGTTTTCAGCCCTGTTGGTCTATTTTTAACCGATATAAAAAAGAAGGAGGTTCTCCATTATATTTTTACAACATACCTCAATTAGAAAAATGACGATTTTCACACCCATTTCCCATTATGCAATTAGGGTCGCTATAATATTAGATTGTCACATATTTCTTTTGTAGAATTGATTTGTTTAGGTTATGGGCCCTAAAGTGGATTGACCGCTACACGCCATGGAAGCAATTTAATAAAAGTGCAATCGACAATCGCTAAATTAAAAGGCGGTGCGATTCGATTAAATAAATACTCCCTACCGACTGTAATTGTGAGATATAATCGTAATTGACGTCGCAACTGTAGAATTAAGATCGCATAAATCTCTCGCTGGGTAATTATATTTTATTTTAGGGTTACGTATTATAAAAAATACGAAAAGCTTTTCTGTGGCTGCTTGACGCCGCAGAGCTTTTCAAAACACTTTTATTTCAAATTGCCAATTTCATCTTATAATTCATAGCAGTCTGCAGTGTTGTAGGTACCTAAAACAAATTTTTAACCAATCGCTACGTTAATCTTGAACAAAACAACGAACCCATCAAACAAAAACAAACTAAAAAATATGTTAGGCAGGGATTAGAATTTTCTAGGTATATCTGATAACGTCCTATCAATAAAATATACTCTGAAATTCTGAATCATGTTTCATTTAAATAAAAAACAATAAAACAAAGAAATCACTTGTTACAAGGGCCAATTGGCCACAATACAATACATAATGAACAATTTCCCGCCACTGCTAACAAATTTAATTGAACTCAATCTAGAAATTAAGTACCTTGGTCATTTGGACTACACTAGACCACAGCAAATAAATTTTATAAACATTTCTCGTACAAGCTTTAAAATCCAAAAAACTTGTGCTCCAGGGTAGGTACATAAATCATCCTCATTTGGCCAATGTTTCTTTAGTTGAAGCTACCTAATGATTGACAAGCTCTGTTGAGTCAAAAAGCAGGTCACATGGTACTAAGGTCAGAGATATGCCGTTTAACCACTGTTAACAGTCTTATAGTCACAGAATTACATAATGCTAGGCGATCGGGTTCACCTTTCGTTTTGATTTTTTTTCATGTCCCCTTAATGTACATATTATAGACAATCTTAATTCATTCTGGGATGCTGTAAAGAAATTTCAATATAAAAAGGGTTGCCACAAATACAGGTAGGTAGATATTTTAAATTATTATTTAGGTTAATGTTTTTTCAGTGACACTCACATTATCAAATACATTGCAATCAGAAGCAATGAAATAGTTTTTGAAACTATTTTTCTGGTCAGATTTAAGTACAGGTACCGGGACGGTTCTTGAGCGCTCGACGAAAAAGTGGGGGAATGATTGCGCATATGTAATTCGAGTGCAATATAACTTGTATATTTATTATAATTGATTTATTGGTGTTTGTTTTTACGATTGCTTTTTACTGCTGGTAAAATTAAAATTAATACCTCATACCGTCAAGCAGACCCAAAAATTGTGTTCTGCGCATCTAACGACCACCGCTCAAGAACCGTCCCGGTACCATATCTTGAAACATGGTACCTATTAATGCTCTTTGACAAAACATTAATTAGACGTATTTCAAAATTCAAAATTATCATATTATTGTATATATTTGTACGGGCAAAAACGGAAAGGTAGTATTTGTAACCGAACTTCAAAAGAAGGAGGAGGTTTACAATTGGTCAGAATCTTTTTTTATGTATGTTCCCGATTACTTGGACCGATTAAAAAAAATATTTTATTGTTTGAAAGGGTATAAGGGAACTCTTCAAATTTTATAGGCACAGTTGAAGCGATTTGGGTATTTTTTTTATAGTGACTTGTGCAATTGCTTTCGGAAAGCACACTTTTCAGTGCATAATTTTTTCTAACAATAAATTATATGAGTATTAAATGAAAGGTGAGAAACGAAAGCCTCGTAAGGTAAGTTACAGACAGAAGAAGCCTTTCATTCACAACAAGATTAGAATCGTATATTTTCTACGCTTTTTACCAACATTAGTGTATCCTTGATAATTTCCAACTAACAAACGCTAAGCTTCTTTAGTTTGCAAAAACAAGCGCGAATTCATTATTCCGTGAGAAAATATGGTGCTAATTCCAAGACGGTTTTGACTTGATAGTTGATTTTTCAGGCTAACAAGAGTGATAAGGCTAGCGCCTAATGACTCAAGGGCTAATCGAAAAAAAACAAGCTACGCCAGTGAAAACTTTTGATTAGTTAATGTTTATAATTACTGCTCTCCTTCTATAACTCGTAATGTGATGTTATATAGCCTATATAAGGTTCAGCACTAACCGTTAAAGCAAAAATATTAATTAGCGCGTTTAAACATTGAAAAAAAAAAACGTACAAACTCTTCAGTTTTATATTGGTACAGATTAACATTAGTGGCAGCCCTAACAAGCGTTAACGTGTTTGAAGTGGTCGGATATAGCAGTTGATAACGCGCGGATACAAATATTGACGTTCGTTCATGTACGCGTGGGAATAAGTGTGTGAAATGCTTACCTAGACGGCAATGTTAGTGTGCAGAAGAGACAATAGGCATTAAAGTTTTGTATAGTAATATTCAAATACTTATGGCCATATAACTTACACACAAAGTCTAAACTACTGCCGCGATTTAAAGACCACAAGAAGTCTGGACGCCAGCTTTACCTGCACTCCGAAGCTCGGGTAGGTAGTATATGCGAAGACCCCCTCCCCCCCTCTAGTTTTCACGTAGTAATCCATAAATATGGTTTTAAATCATTTTTTGCAAACAGAAATTTAAACATGCCAACAGTGCATGCATACCTTGATTGAATATAGCTCTAAAAAGCGCGAGATTTCCCTATAGGATATTGACTACGTGACGAAAACATAAGCTTCCCCTCCCCTCCCTGAACGGGTCACGTGGTATGAGTACGTTACCTTACCTAACGACAGAGTGCTGACTTCATACAATGAAAAGCATAAATTAATTTTGTTATTACGGCGTGATTGAGTAACAAATATACTGAAAATTTTTATTTTTTGAAACTAGTTCAAATAGTCAAGTCTGTGAAGTTGATTATTCTTTGGCATACTAGTCGGCTTGCCTGTTTGTAGCGGCGGTGCCACTAATTACTTCTAACACAACGTGTTTGACATCAGAACATCTTTACAGCTTGAGTGGAGACATCCATTACCCTAGTGTAATATGCAAACTATGTCGGATTCTCATGAAAATCTTGACGTCATTTTTAATTACGGTAATTTTATTAATGAAATTGACAAAAAAGTGGAAATTTTTGATTGGTTGACATTTGTGATATTTTCGAACAAAATAAAATATAGCCTATGTCACTCAGGGATATCGTAGCTTTCAATTGGTAAAATAATTTTCAAAGATTTCCAGAGATTACCTACCCCCTATAACCTCACAAACATTACATCTTTATAATATTAGTATAGATAAACTTTCTCAATAAACAAAATAAAAAAAATCCATACTAATATTATAAATGTGAAAGTAACTCTGTCTGTCTTCACGTCTAAACCGCTGATCCGATATTGATGAAATTTGATACGGAAAAAACTAGAGAAGGTTTTTTTTAATTAACGTAAAACGGGATGTAGATATGGGCCTCACGGGCGAACAGCTAGTCATCCACCTATATATTTTTGTATAAATCGGAATTCTTATGCTTATAGATTATTATTTCACCCACCAATATTCTACCTTTACTCATTATTAGTCAGTCAAATAACAGCTAGAATTTTAACATCAGAGCACAAGACGTCGAATCATAACTAAATGAAAGAAAACTAGAATTAATTTGGCTGTGTGTGCCATTCAATGCAGTCCTATTCAATTAAGAAATTTCATGTTCATGCGTATCAGATTCCATGAAACTTTTTGTTAATTTACGACTTTCTCGAAACCTCTAATTAGTAGCGCAACGATAGTAATAAAATCTATGAAAAGGTGTCTCCGGGGGAATAAGGTATTTAAAGAAAGCTATTAAAAAGGCCAATTATATGTCCCTTCAAAAATACACACGCATACAAAACGAAATGCAATAAATCACGATTGACAAACAGGTAAATGGTGACGCCGTTTTTTTTTTAAATATTTCTTCTGTTCTGTAGGTGCACTTAACTGCACTTTCACGGACTTTTTCTCATTTCACGGGACTTATTAAATCAACGAGCTCCATCGAAACCCGTTTTAAAACTCAATACAATAATCACCATTAAAAGCTTTTTAACAGGTTGAAGGATTTCGAAATTAAAAAATACCTTTAGACTGGTTTACAACGCCTACTTAGTATATGCTTAACTTAACATGACAGCAATGATGTTTGGACAATAATTAATTAATCAAAGTTCAGCTTTCGTGTGTTAGAAACTGGTTTATAATAAAAAAGGAAAACCGAAAAAGAAAATGAAGAGTTTATTTACCGAGTATTAAACATGGACCTATCATGTATAGGAGCTGAGCAAGTCGGGGAAACAGCCCCAGCGAGTTTTCATAGCGTATGCTGTATAATCCGTCAGAGATACGAGAACAAAATGATGTAGGAAAGAATTGTGTACTTACTACAAAATATCAGAATTGAACTTAGAACTGGAGATCCCGGATTCAATTGTCAATCGAGCCAAAATAAGTTGACAATGGAACTACTGGAAGTCGTGATTTTGCCGATCCAGCTTTGCGTAACTATTAAAATTTTCAGTTTCAGTTCTGCTGTATTTATTTTGGGAATATTATCCTAGTAAGCATAATAGGATTCCTTCCCCATGTGAATAGCGGATACAAATTCAAAAGTAAATCGCATCGGATGTTTTGACACTGAAATATGATTGGACCAGCAAACTGCTCTCTTCCCGTCGAATTTAGGACAAATGGGGACCCACTGTTGTATTTTATATTGTAATTGGTGTGTGATATGCGAGAACCCTACCTAGATCGTTGACGACTTTTAATCAATTTGAACTTGATTTATGAAAAATGACATAATATGCGATTTGCTAATCAAATGCGTGCCAGTGTATGTTTTTGGTATCTGCCTACCCCAAAGAAATAATATTAAGGCGTAACGTGGTCAAGTCAAGTCGGAGTCTCTTGCAGAGGATAGTGCAAAACTCCAAACTAATGTAAATTATTGATGTGTGGCCCAAAGAGTGAGTCGGTTGTTGTTTTAAAAGCCGTGTAAGTATAGAAATCAGGTTGGGCCAATCGAACTATTTCCAAGAGGGGTGTCAACTGTCAAGTTTGGTCAAGTAGTTAGCACACAAAGGTAGCCGGGGTGAAGAAAGCCATACCACTTTTAAATAATATTGGAAAAAAGTTGTGCCAATCGATCGCCATGACATGATGTAGAATCCCGTCAAATTTCCGATTTGAAAAAATATTTTTGCATTTGATAGACCAATTCTTGGGGAAGGTAATGTATTCCTTAGACAACACGTACGAAGTAGCGGGCAATCAGCTAGATATTTTTTTTTTTAAATGGTGAGATTATGATTTTTCCGTTTGTGTATTGTGTAATAAGTATTTCCGGCATCGATAACGATGCGCTAAAACATAATAGCTAGGTAGGTTATTATGTTTCCACATACGATTACAATATTAATACTTACCTATTAGTTATTTAATTAATAAATTAATAAAGAGGTATGTCAGGATCGTAACAAATGACATTCGATTGTCTCTGCCTATCCCTCTTGTGATGAAAGGCGTGATGATAGATAGATAGATAGATAGATATTAATATAATATAAGTAGTAATCATTTAAAAAATTGAATCCACCGCATCCCCGTGACGTGACCGTGAGTGAATTCGTTTACAGTGACTTTGTGGTTGTGAGGCCGCCACGGTTAAGCAGCATACAGATAGATCAATCTAAGGATGGGTGGCCGTTTGTACTAAGATAAGTCTAATGAACGGTTTTCGGGAACCATTTTATATCTATCAACACGCCTTTTATCCCAGAGAGGTAGGCTAATACATGCTCGGTGATTTTATAATTTGTAGTTGAAAATATGCAAACAAAGTCATGGTCAGTTACTAGTATATTATATGTGACGGTCACTCAACTGTTAAAGGGGTTCCCTTGAAATTGTCGATCAGATGAATACAGCCACTGTGCACTTTGCAGACGTAGCATTGTATAGAGAACACTAATGTCAAGTTCTTTTAACAAAATTTGTTACACAATTTCATACCTTATGCCTGTACTTTAAGAGTCTAAAATTGGGTGTTTATTTTGATAAATTGTGCAATGAACTGTGGTAGTTAGCATGTATTTGAATGCAGCAATAAAAAGTACTTTTGCATTTTTAATTACTAGGAAATGTTAGAATTTTATGTTTTACTGATAACAGTAGCTAAGTTTCAATTTAATATGGGCAGCTGGATAAATGTGGACACTGTTACTAGTAGTTACTTCTGGTCACAACCTAAATAAAGTATAGGTATCTGCTATTTGCTCTAAATATTTGTAATAGGCTTGATTTTACTATATAATAATATCCCCAAATGTTTTTTTTTTCATAAGAAAACTGAACATATTTTTACAGTTCATAAAGTTGGTAAAAATAAAAATGTTATATATAAATGTAAAGAGAAGCATCTGATATATCTAAATAAAAATATATAATATTATCATAATGGCTATTGGGCAATCTGGAGCCACTCTGTTACAGTGCTGACAACAGCTCTGTGACAGCTGTCAAAGTACTTGGGAAGTCATCACCTTTTCTTTTAATTTACTTGTTTTAAACAAGTTGTTTATATGTAGTACTATGTATAATGTATATATACTAGTAACAATGCTGAAGAGTTTGTTTGTTTGCACTAATCTCTGGAACTACCAGTCAGATTTGAAAAAATATTATAGCTTTTCATAGCCCAATTCTTGAGGAAGCTACGACCAAGGCACAACTAGTAGTATATTGTTATTGCAAGAAATCTTTTTAGTATTGCACAATAACTTATTTCTTCTTCTTCTTCTTTTTTATTATGGCTCCACCAATGTTCATCGGTGATTTGCCAATGTCAAGTATTATAGCCTTTATAGTGTATATAGCCGGTAAATCGGTATTTAAGATAATCCCGCCGACCGTGATATGTCTTATTAATCACTGATTAATCACAACCATCACAGCGCGAACAGGATTAAACTGGATTCCACATCACGCCACGACGAAAACGCGTGCGCATGTCGCCATGACCGGATGTGGAATCAACTTATTTCTTTGATGCTCATCTCATATTATAAAGTCACATCATTGACTTGTTGACAGCTGTCACAGGGATCAAGCTATATTTTACAACGTATATTAAGAAAATATAGCAATAATTTAAATTAAATATTACACCTTGTAAGAAATTTCCTATTGATATCCAACTAGGTAAGTAAACCATTTCCTATCTGCATAGGTAATAAAGTTTTAAATAGAGGAATCCATTAGTCAACATGTCATGATAATGTTATCTTTCCAGGAGAGCCCATAGGTAGATAAATCTGCAAACACTAGGAATTTCTAATGGTTTCCATGCTAATGGATATGTATAAAATGTATGTTGGATGTATCCTTTCTAGACATTTTTTAGCATTGGTGTAGCCAGAATTTCTTTAAAAAAATGGTTCTGCCAATAAAACAAAAGTTTTATATCTGAGGTTTTTGGGGTGGGTTAATGATTTTAGTATACAATCTATGTATTTCAACCCCTTAAATTAAAAAAATATTTTACATTTTTGACAGATTTATTTAAAATAATTAAAATATTGACTGGGATAGTTCTAAGTATGGGCCATGTTTTATTATTGTCAATTAATTTATAAGACCAATATTCTCAATGTCTTCCCTATGGAAAGCAGTTTTAGTTTGTTTCAAAGTGACAAGGTGATTAATTTCAGCTAAGATATATCCTGAAAATCTAGGTATGATACCAAATTATAAAAAAATATTAAAATAGCAGATAATAAAGAATTTTCCATTACATAGGTAGGCACTACATCTACTCATATTAAGTATAATCCTACATACAAACATTGACAATACGATAAAATTCACCAATGATTTATGGAATTAGGTAGCCTACCTAATATTTTGTACCCATTCCTAAAATAAATTTTAACATATGACATATTCTGATATGAATAGAATGGCCACATAATAGGCAACACACCATCAGAGCCTTTATATCTTGCGGCATGATGTGCAGCAATGTCCACATTTAGTGAGTTACATAAGGAGTTACAATAGGTGCGACATGCAAGTTACTATAGTAGTACATTATTATAGAATGTTTAAAATAATAAAGGTGAATAGGTAGTTAAATTATTTAAAGATTGTTTGTTTATTATATGGGTTGTATATTTATTTTTGTCTTGGTAATTATTGTAAAGTAACAGCATGCAAATTGAAATCGAAACAAAATGAGACTTACAGAAAATTACAAGGTTGTCTTGCCTGCCTTTTTAAATATAAAAAATGTAAACACAATAAGAATATTTCTTATTGCATGAATTACTATTAAATATTACAGTAAATAAAACTGAAATTATGAATTTTAAAACAGTTTCAACTTACCGCAAAAAAGAATTAAGACATCAAGGACAATTTTTCGCAAAATAAACTGAGTGTCGCGATCCATACTCGCTGTGTGATTACGAATATTACGATTGTTCTGTTTACGTTCGTTATTCTCCATTTGTAATGTTTTTATTATTTAATTACACCGATATAAACACTGGAAATGTCAGACAAGTCGTAATTGACAGATAAGCGGAAAACAAAAACACATGCGCTCCGCTCCACGTGCGCTTGGCGACTGAATTTTTTTTTCTTACATTTTCAGCTGTCAATTTTTGTTTCCCTTTTCCGCAACTTCCGTTTCCGCAATGCAGAAAAGCATGCTAAGATGTGTGATTGTTTAAAATTCTAGTTAGAGTAGGTATAATAACACAAAAGCTTAATTTTCCCTAATAAATGCTATGCTTTATATTAATTAGGAGAATCTATACTTATTACAAAACTAAAATCTA
This sequence comes from Nemapogon koenigi, assembly GCA_963924495.1. NCBI lineage: Eukaryota > Metazoa > Arthropoda > Insecta > Lepidoptera > Tineidae > Nemapogon > Nemapogon koenigi. Next base: position 9,506,389 of record OZ004646.1, read on the forward strand.
CCTAATAATTACCTAAATTTGGAAAATGTATAAATAAGAGACAGTACTATTTTTTTTATTATTAGATTACTTCTTTTTGGATTATTAAATAATAAAAAACAATTTAATATTATTACTACGCCACCTATGTTCAGGATTACAAACATGTTTGATGATCATGTGCCGCCATCTATTAACAAGTAAGTGAACTACATGCAGCATCATGTCCGTTTTACATCAGCCATAACAGATGTCGCTACGTGTGAATAAATTTTTCAACAAATCTACTTTTGCCTATGGCTTCGCTTATCATGAAACTATTGCAGAGTGAGTGAAGTCCAAAGTACTTTTATTTTCTATATACTGCTCCTGATGTATATATCGTGATCGAAACTTAGATTATTCCATCACTTCATACCTAGTATATTGCGGTCTACTTTACGATACACCTAGCCTAGGTCCTCCTAGGTGATCCGTGATGAGGCGTAGGATGAGGCATGTTATGTAGCCAATTATCCTTTTTATCTAAATTTTGTTATTTTTCTTATATGACCCTGAAGCTTTAGGACAAATAAAAAGAAATACCTATAGATATTCACAATACCTTGTGGTGTGGAGATTCAGAGATACCAGTAACAGTGTCCACTTTTAGCCAATTGCCCGGTAGCAATTGCCCTGTTGCTGCACTAATAGATTTGTCACTTCTACATTATTATGTATAAACATACGTAGGTACTAAGTACTCTCCCAGTAGACAGCGATTTCCATGATTTTTTTTATTTACGCGTACGCGTTGTATTAGGAATACAATTTGCCCCCTTGGGTAGGTAGCGTGATGTTAAATAGCCTATAGATTTTTATATAGAGCAAAATATTGACAGTAAAAAAAATATCCAATTTATTTTATAAAATAACTGGCTTTTCGCCCCAGACATCGCCCGTGGAGCCCAGACTCTTTTAAAAACCACAACCAACTCCTTCCCCCACTCACTGTCCTGATGACACGGTTTTCAGATTTTCTGGGTATTGTATTATTAATAATAAATGTAAAAGTTTCTGTGTTCGGATGTTTGGTGTATAGAGGTAGACCATGACCTGGATTTTTTTTTCTCCTAGGCTTTTTATCCCGAAAAAATCACGGGGACGGGAATATCAGGTACCCATACATTTTCGAACTTTCGACTAACGGGGCAACTACGGGAAAACTTTTTCCGTATTTACATAAATTACGTGACGTAATTTTATATACTAAGCTTAATATCCAGCTACGAGAAAATCCTCAATTTTTTATGTTGTTAATTATTATGTTATTGTCACATTACATAATGCTTTTTAACCGACTTCCAAAAAAAGAAGGAGAAGGTTCTTTCTTTATGTATGTATGGACATCGATTATTCCGCCAGTTGTGAACCGATTTTGATGATTTCTTTTTTAATAGACAGGATAGGTCACATTTCTATCTCATAAAAATTGGTTTATTAGTTTTTCAGAAATTTTGAAAAAACTGACCTTATAAGTAATTTTTTCTTAATATCTCGATGAAATATGCACCGATTTTGACAACTTATTTTTTTAAGGATATAATAACTTCTCGACATTAGCTCAAAGACATATCACGAAAATAGGTTCAGTAGTTTTTTAGAAATTCAGTAATTTGCCTCTTTTTAATGCTGAAAATTATATCAGAGATTTGCTACGGTTGCTATTGACACGAGCTGTCAATTTTCGTATTGACGGTTAGCGGTTAAAGATATAGGGTGCAGCGCAGGATGCACATGGTTCAAGTCCCATCCACAGTTTTTTTTTTTTCCATCAATATTTTTTTATTTGCGTTATTATTTGTCTCACAGGGCAGCAAAATCGCTCAAAGGGGATAAAATAAACCTTTTAAAAAAAGTGTACCGACTTCAAAAATTTGCACTGAAAATTAAAAAAAATATTTATATTTCGTCGTAGAATTTGAAGACGGTTGTTGCAGAGCCTATTCTGCACAAACAGACAACAATTCTGAAAACCGTCATTTATGCGTCGTGTGGATCGGGTAAATAGCATAACACACTCAAATATTTTTATTAATTTTGATATCACTTAAGTTTTATTTATATATACTAACTTTCATCCCCTATTATACCCCCTTAAAAAACCCAAGTCATTCCCTAAGCTTTCTTCGTATCAAATTTCATCAAAATCGGTTCAGTGGTTTAGCCGTGAAAGCGTAACAGACAGACAGATTTGTATATAGCCTAGCTTTGCGCCTCAATTTTTGAAATGTGACATATGAATTTATCCAGACGGAACTCCGGCCTTCCAACTATCTCTGTCAAAAAAAAATACACAAAACGGACTTCAGCAATTCAAGTATTGTACAAAAAATATTAGAAATAGCAAGTTCTAGTTAATGGATCCATAAAGTATGTGAAATTATTGTTACTCGATATGTAAAACAAATACATTAGTAGTTGGACAAATGCGTGAAATTGATGACTTTCAGGGTTTCATGAAACCTACCTAGGTTAGATTATTTCATATAAGTACTTTAAGGATCCATTAACTAGAACTTGATATATTTAATATGGTTTGTACAATACCTACTTGAATTTCTGAAGTCCGTTTTTGTATGGGATAAAAGTTATTAGACGTCTCCTTAAATAGCCTGTGTCACACTCCAGTCCTTCAACCATCCATTGCTCTGTTTTGACATGAAAAAAAGATAAACAAACAAACAAACAAACACACTTTTGCATTTTTAATTAGTTATAGGATTAGGATGGAAGCGTAAGTTGAACGCGCACTTGACCAGTTTTTATTTTTAGCAGATAATCCGTTGAAGTTTGTGAAAAGCAAGTTTGTAGATGCTCTCTAAGCTAAGCTCAAAACATAATCTTGTATGTAAGACGCATTTATCCACAAGTTGCTTATCTAAAGAATTGATATGTTTGTTGAGGTTTAGTCCAACGTTAGTGGATTACTACGCGGCTGTAGTAGATAGTGGGGCTGAGAGACACTTGGGAATATTGTCAAGGAAAATAAGTGAAAATTGAATACCGGCCAATACCAATGGATTTTTTTATAATTAAAAACTTATATATAGGTATCTAGGTATATAATCCGACAAACCACACTTAGAGGCTTTTCCATCTAAATATACCTCAACAGAACTGGCCACTCGTTAGAGAAGAGAGGGGTCTTCTGCTGAGTGCTGGTTACCCTGGTACCGATTGCACGATTTCGTGAGCCGGTGAAAAAGAAAAAAAAATAAAAATAAAATTGGTATGGATAAGAGGAATCATAAGTTAAATGCAGTGGAAATGCGGTCTTTATGTAGGTAGAGAAGAATGCGGAGTGAATGATCATGTAGTGACTAAAACGAAGAAGAGTAGTTTACGCCGGTTGGCAAGCACAGCCAGGATTTTTCGTCGGGGGGTCCCAACCACCAAGTCAATATCCTAGCTCGCTTGACTCGACCTCATCAGCTCAGCTGAACTGATAGTAATTACCTACTTTTTCACGTCTTGGTGACAGATATCGGGGGTCCGGACCCACTGGACTCTCCCTCTGCCTACTTGCTTGCCGGATGAAAGATTTTACTACAAAGGTTTATATGGCAGAAGTAAAAGGGAATGCTGACAGAGGACGACCTAGATGTACTTTTATTAAACATATGGTTAGCAATGAGTTTTTTTAAAGTTGAAAATCATTATAACCTAAAATATATTCCTGGACACCGTCAAAACGGTAACAAACACACAAACACCCTCTTACTCCAAACGCTGTAGAGTTAGCTGATTTGTAGCCTAAGATAACATGTAAGTGCGAACTATACCTAATAATAATACAAATAACCTATTAAGTTTAAACGCCGACCCCACTAGCGCACTATATAATTTTCTCAAAAAGTATAACAATGACCTTGCTGAAATTTAGTATGCATATTGAGGCTTATAAAACACATATTCTGTCAAAGTTTTAAGTCTTCATATTCAATAGAACGGAAGTTATGTAATTTCGAAAAAATTGCCAAAAAAGCGGTTTTTTTGCAATTTACTAAAAAAGTACTGTGATGATACGACCTTATTTTCCTGGCCGCTTACAAGCTGGCCATCATAAATAGCATTTATTTTGATTTTAGAACACGATATTGTTCATTTTAATTCAATAGAACATTGTATGTTATTTTCAAATATCCGATGTGTGGAACCTAAATTAAAATTTTACTCATTCCTTCACAAAAAGTAAATAACTATATAAAATGTATTGAATCAGTATTCAAGAACTAATATCTATGTTTATATAAAAGGAGCGCAAATAAGTATTGTAAGTATTTTTATCATACTTTGTATTGTGTTACTTCAATAGCTTAACGCCCTGTAGTAATGTGTATTTTCATTTTTTTTACAGTGCGCTCCTTTGATGGTTCCTTTCTCCTTGCTCCTTCTCCTTTTACGGCTCCTTTCTCCTTTGAAGGCTCCTTGGCTCCTTACGGATGCTTTTACTGGTAGTTCTTTTGCTGCTTGTTCCTTCCTTGTTAATTCGACCAATAAACGAATGGTGAAAGTTTACTACGAGTTTTCCTGCAATACCTGCTATACCTACCCGGCCTGGCTACCCCACCACCCGACAATGGCGCCCAACGTGATTAAAATGCTGCAGGAAGAAGGAATAAAGAAGAAAGAATAACGAAGTAAGAGAACATAATATTTATTTTAATACAAACTTTTATTTCAGGATTTGTAATGTCTATATAATCTCAATATATAACGTAATTCTATTTAAATTCAGTAGAATATTTCTTGGAGATGATGGTTCTTAATCAAGGTTATGTCGGCAAACCTTCGAGGTTGACAAGTCTGATGATCTTGGTCAGATTCCATTATTGAAGAGGATATTTTTAATTTCTATACAAAGGCAGTATTCTTGAATCATTTTACATTAAATTCACTTATTAATTTCGTAAATTCAGATTATATATTCACATTGAATGTATGGTTGTATGTGAGATTTTCATCATATGTATCTGAAATCTATAGATTACTTCCCATAACTTAAATTTATTAATAATTAATTTAATTTCTGTTATATTATCCCGTCAATTCAATGTTTCTTAATAGAAAAAGGTTTTTTTTATAGTCGTAACTTTTTCGAGAAAAATAATATGTATTAATTTTTCTTATAATTGCTAAAATATCTATTTTTATCCTAAAAGTCTATCGTGATTCCAGAAAATAATACATAAATAAATATTATTTAATTCAAAAATTTCATTTTTGCGATTTTTTTTAATACATTTTTTAAATATCCAAAACAATTTGTCCATTCTTATTTTAATGATTTCTAATATTACATTACAGTTTACATAAGTAAGGCAATTAAAATATTAAAATATTTCCGAGAATAAATTTAATATATAATAATAAATTTCAAATAAATTATGATACATATAAAAGCACCTCGATATCAGAATTTGAACTCACTTGATTTTTCTTTGTTTTACACAATTTGTTTTGCTCGGCAATATTGCATTGGAATATTCGATTTTCAAATGTATCCTATATAATTTCTTTGTCATTGACAAGTTTTTAAATTTTGAATCGACGACGTTCGATTTTCTTTTAATTTTCAATTGTTATTTACTATGAAGTCTATTTCATAGACATATGATTACGCTCTTATTACAACTAGGGGTAGTCATGTTGATTGAAATTTAAATATTATTTTATTTCATGTACTTATATTATTAGCTTTTCACTGGCTTTGCTCGTTGATAGTTTGGGTTAGCGCATACCTTAACGCATGCGTTGATTTTATTTCATAAATTTTTTTTCTCTTTCAATATGGATGAGTTACACTTACTTAAACCGAGGAATTTTTTATATCTATATTATTTTACATTTTACTTTATTTTATTTACAATTTATTAAATTTTATTTATAACCTTATGGTTACAAGGGAGGTTAAATTTATTTCAATTTCACATTTGGTTGTAAACATCTAAGTAACTAAAACTTTTACATATTTACAAATTACAGGTTAGATATATAACCATGATTAATAATTACTATTTTCCTTATTTCATTCTCATCATTTCATTTATTGTAAATACTTGTAATTATTTAGAGCGGATTGCGACTCTTTAAAAAAGCCTTCGTCTGTTATAAATATTATACCTAATATCTGTGGATGTATTTCCATGGGTGTTTATTAGAGCAAATTACGGCTCTTTAAATAAACATTCGTTTATTATTATTATATCTATGAATATCAGGGTATTCATGGGTGTCTTTTAGAGCGGATTGCGACTCGTTAAAAAAGCCTTCGTCTATTATTACTACTTATTATATCTGTGGATGTATTTCCCATGGGTGTTCGTATGAGCGGATTGCGACTCTTTAAACAAGCCTTCGACTATTGTATTATATATAAATAAACTTAAAACAGCGGATGGTAACTGTATAACTAAGCCCTTACTAAATTCGAGAACGTTTTTGAGTCATTCCTTATTAAATGGGAATTACTCTATATTATAAATGAGTTTACTGTACTTACTAATAACAGATTAAACAGATTAAATGAAGATGAATGTTTGTGATTTGTGTGATTGTGGAAATCGTTTCTCTTGTAAAATAATTAGTTTTATTTATAATAAAACTTGTAAATGTATCTTTTCATTTCATTCATTAGTATTTTTATATAAGTCTCATCATCAAACTTTATTTTATTAATTCTCTGAATAAAATCCTTCATTAAGGTCAGGATTTTTTCGGGGGAACCCCGGTATTGTGATGATACGACCTTATTTTCCTGGCCGCTTACAAGCTGGCCATCATAAATAGCATTTATTTTGATTTTAGAACACGATATTGTTCATTTTAATTCAATAGAACATTGTATGTTATTTTCAAATATCCGATGTGTGGAACCTAAATTAAAATTTTACTCATTCCTTCACAAAAAGTAAATAACTATATAAAATGTATTGAATCAGTATTCAAGAACTAATATCTATGTTTATATAAAAGGAGCGCAAATAAGTATTGTAAGTATTTTTATCATACTTTGTATTGTGTTACTTCAATAGCTTAACGCCCTGTAGTAATGTGTAGTTCATTTTTATTACAGTGCGCTCCTTCTCCTTACGGCTCCTTCTCCTTACGGCTCCTTCTCCTTGGCTCCTTACGGACCTTTTACTGGTTGTTCTTTTGCTGCTCCTGCTTGTTCCTTGTTAATTCGACCAATAAACGAATGGTGAAAGTTTACTACGAGTTTTCCTGCGATACCTACCCGGCCTGGCTACCCCACAACCCGACAGTACTAGACCGATCGGAGCTCAATAAAACTCATTAGATTCGTATTTTTATTGCGCATTTTTTATTTAATTATACTTTATTTGTCAAATGCATAGTTTTTTTCCGTAAATCGCAAAAAAGTGATTTTGACGAGTTTTGACATTTTTTTAACCATCGTGCGGTACTAGGGTCGGCGTTTAAACTTAATATGTTATTTATATTGTTATTATCTAAAAAAAAAAAAATTTTAACTTAAAGTTCGCACTTATATTATTATATGTAACGGATTGCTAACTCTACCCGACTATATGCCGTCTCCGTTCCGTCGTGGGTAGACCCACTGCTTCGCCTTGTAACAATTACGCTGAATGAACATATCTAAGAAAGCTCAGTGAAGTGAATATGGGATAAACTATTCCCTATTTCTCTGTAAATAGTTCAGGCGTTATAATTTTATTGGTCAAAAATCATAAAATAATTATTATTTTGAAAACGCTACTTTCGCGTAATAGAAGGGTAATGGTATAACAGCGCTTAAAACAATTTAAGAGCTTCGTGATAGATTATGAAAGGGAAAACAGGTGAAAATAATCCTTTAATCCTTAATCCTTATAAACAATTTTTTTTTAAATAACAACGATTTCCCATAGGTGTATTGAATATATGCTAAATTACAGTGACAAATGTGGATTATTTACACAGAAATATAGACAGACATAGAGCTCTTAAGCGAAATATAAGCTAACTCACTAAAAATATTACTCCACCCTGAACTAAATCCTCCTACGCCCTGCGTGCTTTAATCTTTTTTCATACAAAACAATGACATTCGATTGTCTCTGCCTACCCCTCTTGGGGTAAAAAGCGTAGTGATAGATAGGTAGATGGCCAATGTGTCCAATGATACCACACGCAATTTATCATTGGTGTCACGACGACGGCCCACTCCAGCAAATCAAGAAAAATTATGAACAGAGAAGTTAGTGTCTTTTAAAATCATATTAAATCTTTGAGCATTCTCCCCCTTATATCTGAGATTAAATTTAAAAATAATAGATAAATAAGAAATTGACCTATTTCTGAAACTAGGAAGGCTTGCTTTTCGAATGAATTTTATGCCGAATCTAGAGCCTCCTAAATATTTCAGGATAATTCGGTGTCATAAAGTGGAGAAACAGGATCTTTATTTGTATCAGCTTGCTTGTAAATGTTTCATTATTTCATGTTTCAGCACTCTACCTCTACTTACTTTGTTAGCGACAGGAAAATCAATTGACCACTTTGCCTTACAGGGAGCATAATTCGAGAAAGTTCCCTTTGTCAATGTCAGATAAGTATTTATCCTGAAGAATTTCCAGTACAAAATGTAGCTTAGTCACTATCTGTGTGCAAATATTCGCGTCGATCTGTCGCTCTGGTTTTATCGTGAAAGTTTATAATTATTAAGTAGTTAATATTGAGATTTTAAAGTATGCAGATTACTAATACCTACTTAGGTACATATTGTAAAAAAAACTACTATAGATACCAATTTATAATGTATTTAGTTTTTATTTCTTATTAAAAATACAACAGTTGTCATCTAAAAACCCCTTGAATATTAAAAACCTTAAAAACTAAAAAGAAAAAGAAAAAATATTTGGGTATAATTTACGCGGACACCAAAAATATAAACATATTTCATATCATATAGACTCTAAGCTTAGGCACCAAATAAAATAATTGACACTATTAAAAGTGTCCTAAAGTATATCATATTATGATCCAAAATAATAGAAAAAACATCAGAAAAATCGCACGCCTTGTACTAATATTTTATTTGGTTTCTAAAATGGATAAATGGTCACCAAGTAATGGATAAATGGTCACCAAGTAAGGTAGGTAGGTTAGGTTAGGTTAGTATAAAATTTATTAAGTATAAAGTGTATTTTAAAGGCGTCTATATATTTTTATGGCAGTCAATAATACCAAAAATGGATCTATTTCATAATATTTTAGGAAACGTAATTTGGTGACCATTCATCCATTTTGGTAACCGTTTAGAATTTTTTTGGTACAAAATACCTAGATACATTTTTGGGCGCCGCTTAAACACAAGCCAAAATATTTCCTCCACTTCTGAAGAAAGTCCAACCGTGCCTATAGAACACTCGCTGCGTTACCCATTTGAATCTCCAAGCTTAGGTAAGCGCAAATGAAAAAACTCTTAGCTCGGTGATCACCAGACTTTTCGATAAGAAGTTTACTTTTATCAGCAATATTCTAAGAGTCAGATGACCACGGTCCAAAAGCAATACCTACACTTTTCATTTAACATAAAGTGTATCATTAAACTTAGCCTAGGTAATATGAGTATAACTATTTCATCATAATTTCTAGTGTATTTTAACTCTATCATGATTTCTAATCTCCTCTTGTACGAGTCTTGAAGGTCAGGTCAGGATCTGATGATGAGATCCTGGAGAAATAGAGAACTTTTAAAATTTTACACTTGAAGCGATTTTGGTATTTTTTTTATAGTGACTTGTGCATTTGCTTTCGGAAAGCACACTTTTCAGTGCATAATTTTTGAAGTCCAGTAGGTACACTTTTTTTAAAAGGAAATTATAGAAATTTAGATTTTGAATATTTCTTGTTCATTATTGGTGCCACGTCCATATTACTCTACGCTACCTACTTAGGTACTGCATTTATAATTTTTTTGCACAAAAATTAAGTTCGTAGCAAAGAGATTCAATATATTCACAGGTAGGTTACCCAAGGATTTAGTTACCCAAGTCTGGGAATCGAACCGGGATCTAGAGAGAAGCAATAGATGTAAGTTCTCTTGTCTAAAAATTAATTAAACCGCCGCCACAAAGTAACCCAAAGCCTTACAACAAAACAAGAATTGACAATATTTAATCAGCGAGCCAGCAACCGACAATCGACCGACAGACATTACAGTACAATAAAACAGAAATTTCAACAAAGCTACGTTCAAATAACTTGAAGCGTCCAATTTAAATAACAGCCCCTGCAAAGCTGAAAAACAACCCAAAACCGAGTTGGGAATAAATTAGCGACCCCCTAGACACCCCCTTACTGAGCCCAATGTGTACATTGTTCAAAATATTATTTGCGTTTCAGGACATAATGGGATATCCCGCCACGCCCATGACATGTTAACTTCTCTCGACTCCGCCCACTGACTTAGCGATCTGATTGGCTGGACATCTTCTGTTCCAATCCGACACTGTGTTCGCTCTTTGTCACTCTTGTAGCTTTTTCCACCGACGCCCGAGGGGTAAATGTTTTGGTTCGCAAGGTACACGGGGGTTTTGTTGGGATGCTCACATTGTCGTATTTCACGAGATAATATTTTTTAGGATCTTTTCTATTTGAGTATGTATACCTGAATGGAGTGCTAGAATGCGTTTTATGAGATTTTTTCAGAGGATGTGTTCAAGTGGGTTGGGATTAAACGATATGAAGCGGCCCTTTGTGATTTTCTTTTTGTACTTTATTGCCTTTATAGATATATTTTACTTACAACATTTGTTTTGTTTTACAAACTTTTTGATATCATAGTTATGTATGTATCTATACTAGAATGTAGCCTAAATATTTGATGCGAATTAAGTAACTAGGTAAGTAACTTAATATTCTTTAGGTAACTGAAAACAAAACTCTGCGTGTTCACCTTTTATAACATTCAAATTGATTAACTTTATTAGATACTAGCTTCCCACCTTGGCTTCGGAGCCCACATAACTTTCATCCCCTAGAGGTATGATAAGATCATAATATGATACAAAAATCCCATAGATTAGCAAACAGTTTTCTGAAATTTCGAATTCGCCGGGTAACTTTTCCAATTATCCAAAAAAACCTGATTCGCACTATTACGAACATTTAAAAAAAAACAAATTGGTCCAGCGTTTCTCAAGTGAATCAACGAACAGCATTTTATTTTTATTTATAAAAAGATAGATACAAATCCGCATGATTTTGAAAAACGTTGTAGTTATCGCAAGATTAACAAAACTACAAACAAAATTACATTTATTAACAAATTAAGCTTTATCGATAGAAGTGGCGCGTTGTCTAATTATTATTATTAGTAGCTGAAATTCTCTCACAAAGCTCGCGGCAGCAATAATAACGTCGGTTGTTGTGATAGCGGCAGGGCGGAGCGCAGGCGGCGAAGTGGGGGGAGGGGTAACTAGGGCGGGCGGACACAGGCGGGGCCGGGCGACAGTCCGCGTGTAGACGTCGACTGGGTAACACATCTACTATGTGACCCCACGGTATGGACGATTACGAGTGCGCGCCGTACGTCCTCGAGGGCGACCTGCCCCTGGATCTCCGGCCGCCACCACGACTTTACTTACCTCACTATCTGCGCGCCCGCTCACCGCACTACAACGACGACTACGTAGCTGTCGACGACGACCCACCGCCCGCCGGCTACGAGAGATGCTCCAGTGCTGCTGAAACAGACCCTGGAGATCATTCTGACCCACCGGAGAACACGGACTCGGAACCTTCGAAAAAGAAACCGAAGTCATCCTCCCAACTTATCAAACCGCCTTACTCGTACATCGCTCTCATTACGATGGCCATCCTTCAGTCGCCGCACAAGAAGTTGACTTTGAGCGGCATCTGCGAGTTCATAATGACTCGCTTCCCGTACTACCGGGAAAAGTTTCCAGCGTGGCAGAACTCGATCCGGCACAATTTGAGTCTGAACGACTGCTTTATAAAGATCCCGCGGGAGCCGGGGAACCCTGGAAAAGGGAACTATTGGACATTGGATCCGATGGCAGAAGATATGTTCGACAACGGGAGTTTTCTTCGCCGACGGAAACGATATAAACGTCCAGCACCTTCGTTACAGCACGCTCATGCTGTCGTAGCTATGTTGGCGAGAGAGGCATATGCTCCTCTTTTACCTCTACCGGTATACCTCCCTCCGGCACCATTGCTTTCATTACCTCGTCCTCCGCCGGCAACTTTACGTCCGGTACCAAGAAAGGATTACCCAGAATCTGACATGGTGGATGTAACGGAGCCAACCCGAACATCAGAGCCGTTGGGTAAAAGGGCGCGCAATGGATTTTCTATTGAAGCAATCATCGGTACTCCTGAAGGCAGAAGCGCTTTCTCTCCTCCTCGACCACCGCCGCCGATTTTACATCATTGGAGGTGAACTATAAAAGACAATCTGGGACAATTTAATTAATCGCGCCAAAATTATTAAATTTGGAAGTGCGTAAAGACTATATTTTGTGATGCTTGCACCTAACTGTCCAAAGTTTAATACGGGTGTATTCTTAATGTTATTGGGTAGGTATATTTATTAAATGTTTCGTTTTAATTTTATTAACTTCACAAATTGTTCTTTATATTATAACCTACCTGTTATTCTTAGCAATTTTGACAATTAAAGATAACTGGAGATTGTCTAAAATGCTACAAAATGGAAGCATTATTACTTACTGTGTTCTTATAAAATTTGTTCTATATAAATTAGTAGCTAAACTTAAAACGTTTAATAACTAAAATATTAATTAATTCGTCCGCAAATTAATGCCAAATATGTATATAGATTCCTTATACATAATTATCTAGTCATTGCCTGTACAAAATAGATATGAAAATAATTAGTTAACTTTGTAAATAACCAGTAAATGTATTTGTAAAATGTAGTAATTAATTAAAACTGAGTTAAAGTAATAGTTAAATCGACTAAGAGAGTCACTGAACCATCTTAACTATTACAACAATGTAGTATATTTTTGTGTAACTTAACTTCTAATAAAACTAAGTAAATATAACTATTCTAAACTCAATATTGTGTTTTACTGTAATTTTCAACAATTTGTATATATGCGAAGTTTTCCGTCGGAAATATTTTCTGTAATAGATGCTGAATGCCAAACTGCATCCGCCTGAAATTGGTAATTTTCACATAAATATTTTATTATTACAAACTTTATTTGAGACAGCTTTCCGCCCCGGCTTTGCCAGTAGATATATTCGAACAAAATTAAATATAGCCAATATTAAAAGGTACTTAGGGATATCGTAGCTTTCTATTCATGAACGAATTTTCAGAATCGGATGAGTAGTTTCAGAGATCACGCCCTACATCCAAACTTACAAACTTTCCTTTTTATAATATTATTGGACGACATACTTTGTTTTACAATAATTTATCGTTATATTTATTTTTGAAGTATCATAAAGGTTATTAATTTAAATTATATTAACTATAATTGTTGACTAAAAGAATATAGAGAAAGTAATGTTAGGAAGGTTTGGTCATATGGGAAGAATGGATGTACTCGTAAGTGACTTACGAAATTTTTAGAACAGATGTTGATCAAGACAGCTCCAGACATAAATTCACTGATCACATAGTTACATTTAAAAGAAAGGGGAAATAAAAAGCATGCGAAAGAGGTGTGCAAGTAGTGGCAAGTGGATATCTTTGGTCTCTGCCCAACCTAAGGGAAATAAGGCTTGAGCATATGTATGTATGAAATTTCATGTAGGTACGTAATGGCAGTTTAAAGTTTGTCTCAAACTAAGATAAAATATAATATGATATGGCAATGAATATAGGTTGTAGTATTGGTATTACCTATATACCTACCTATGTAATGGTATGTAAAAGTTTAAAATAAACGAGTGCCTAATTAGCATCATTTCATCAGCAGCTATTGATCACGGTCCAAAGTGAAACGATAAAATGCCACTACTTTGAAAAAAAATACATCTTTGCCTGATTTAAAAGTTCATTAATTTTATTAGCGAACTTTGACGCTTAATATTGTAAAAAAATAGTTCGGGACTTTCCTGGCATATTGTGCCAATGTCTCAGAAATTATTTTTTTTTCTAAAAAAGTCAAATACAAAAAAAAATTAAGTTCTCTTAACTCCCAGTTTCTGAAAGGTCGATCAAAAGTTAATCTACGATTAGTAAACATAACAGATGTCAAATACGTGAAAATCTATGGATTTTGACAGTTGTTAATTAACTAATCTTTGATTAACTTTGACAAGCCTTTCAGAAACTGGGCGTAAGTGATTCTCTATTACTCTTATACTAGATATATTCGCATATTTATGGGTCACTTTTGAGCTGGCCTACCGCCCTTCAAGGATTTTGGGACATTTTTTTGAATTTGTTTAAGCCAACTCTTGTTAACCGACCTATTTACTAAAGTCATTTTTTTTAGTCTTGTCTTATTTGGTAAACAAACTTTGCATGTCTTTTTTGAATAAGTTGTCATGTAAAATTCTTAAAAGATGTTACATTAACAATTTTACACATTAGGTGTCTATCTATCATCACGCCTTTTATCCCAAGAGGGGTAGGCAGATACAATCAAATGACATTTGTTACGATCCTGACATACCTCTTTCGCTTCTTCTATATTCTTCATACCTTTCATACATTCTCGGCAATTATGTGTAGGTACTTTTAATATTTCCATCGATCAATACATTTTTTAGGTCCTCTGCCAGCATTTCTTTTCACTTCAGCCAACCTTTATTTTAACCTATTTTACATTTGGAGAATTCATATTTTTAAACGGTTATTTAAAAATTTAACAATAAAATAGACCAACCAACACAAGTCTAAATAAATTTATTTTACGTATAAGAATTTGTGACAGGCAATCGATAGTGACGGATATACAAAGTGGATGACTATGGATGTATCACAAAATATTTACTGTTTTTTGAAATATCTTGTACCGATCCCTAAAATAATTTAGTCTAATTTCTAGAGGTTGCTATAGGCTTCGTGCGTGCAAAATTTGAATTTAGTGCTCTAGATTCTTTGGAATATAAATGATACAAACACAAATTCTGAAATATCTTGCTCACCAGTTGTGTCACTGTTTTAATAAGTGGGACAATAATATTTACCTGTTATTTTGTCAGAATATATCAGGATATTCAATTCTGGTTAAGCAATTCATCAAGGTCGGTCAAAAGATAGACGGCTTTTACTAATAAATCAAGCCAAAGTATCAAAAAATTGTCTAAGAAATAATGAATTTGCCAAGTTATTTTAAAAATATTGAAAAAAAAACAGTTAGATTAAGTTAGAGATAGAGAAATGCTAATACCCAATGAATAAAAATATTTTCTAAACTGTCAATTAGAAAAAAAAATCTGGAAGCTTGGAATAACTGATTATGGATAAGATCACAAGTGTTCTACCTAAACTATTAGAGATACAGAAATGCTACACAATCAATAAAAACATTATTTTAAACTGGCAATTAAAAAAAAACTGGAAACTTGTAAGACTTGATGACGGACAATAGGATTACAAGGATTCTACCTAAACTATTAGAGATAGATAAATGCTGCTCAATCAAAAAACATTTTTAAACACTGGCAATTAGCAAAAAAATAAAATTTGGAAATTTGTAAGACCTGATTATGGAGAATAAGATCACAAGGGTTCTACCTAAAGTAAACTATTAGAGATAGATAAATGCTGCTTTAACAAAAAAGTATTCAGTAACACTGGCAATTAGAAAAAAATGGAATAGCTGGAGACTTGATGATGGATTTCAGAGGTTTATCTAACATTCTAAACTATGAGTATTATTATTCTAAAATAGGAACTGGTGAAATAAAATTATGAATTAATAATTATATTAAAAATAATAAATACTATGTAATTAATATAGTAACATTATAGATTTGTAATTGTTCTCTTGTAAGAAATAAAAGATTCATTATAAGTAACAATAATAAACAAAAGTAATAAAAATAGATTGACTAAAAAGGTGTATAAATAAGTATAGCTGGTCATGAACTGCTTTGATGTACTGAACAGACTGGGTAGCAAAAACCAGGTTATTCTTAAATGGGTACTCACGGATAGAAGGTAATGAAA
Organism: Nemapogon koenigi; assembly: GCA_963924495.1. Classification (NCBI taxonomy): domain Eukaryota; kingdom Metazoa; phylum Arthropoda; class Insecta; order Lepidoptera; family Tineidae; genus Nemapogon; species Nemapogon koenigi. Next base: position 9,522,560 of record OZ004646.1, read on the forward strand.
TTGCCGACTTCCTGGCACGTGCAGGGGCTAAGGATACACAGTATGGACCTGAACCGTTTTGTGGAATTTCTAAAAGCCTAACTAGAAGGATTCAATAAGGAATCACTGGCACAACTCGCCAGTACAGCACCATGCCAAGTTACTTATAAAGGGACACATGCAAACACTTTCGAATGAACTTAACTCACTCAGTCGAACAAATCTTCGTAGCATCACCAGAATACTTACTGGACACTGTAAATTGAACAGTCATATGTTCAATCTAAAACTATGCTCAACGAAGACATGTAGATTCTGCCAAACAGAAGAGGAAACAGCACTACACATTTTAAGTGAATGTGGACCTCTCATGCGGAGAAGATATACTCACCTGGGAGAACATGTGTTGAGACCAGCTCCTGCGGTACAAACAATCACTGCAAAACGGGTCTCCTACATTATCTCTAAAATGTTTTGATATAATTTAAGAATATATAAAAGATATAAAATTACATTCTATAATTATTCATTTGCTATAATTTTTTTTAAACCTAAAATCGATTTCTGTAATTTTCAAAATCACTATTATCAAAATATATAAAATTAAGTTCTATAATTATTCATTTGCTATAATTTTTTTTACCCTAAAATCGATTTCTGTAATTTTCAAAATCACTATTATCAAAATATATAAAATTACATTCAATAATTATTTATTTGCTATAATTTTTATTTTGTCTAAAATCTATATCTGTAATTTTCAAAATCACTATTATCAAAATATATAACATTAAATGATCTAATTTATAATTTGCTATAATTTTCGTTTTATCTAAAATTGTTTTCTATAATTTTCAAGATGTCTAAATTATCAAAATTATCAAATTATATATTTTTTCCAGTTTATTTGCGAAATATTTATTAATATATAAAAATCTTCCTTTCTTATTATAAATAATATATATATAGGTATCATATCCGTTATCAACAAGTGATGGTTGTTTAGGTATTTATGAGTTTCTGGCGCTTCGCCGTCCGCTGCCGCGGAACGCTCGCTTCGCTCGCTCGTCTCGCGCTCTGTTTTAGCACTATTCGAACCACGCTCGTTTTTATTTACAAATTAGGGGAATAGGAATCGAAAATTACTGCAACAGACATTAACAAAATCTACTGTAAATTTTAATAATAGTACTTATTTAAATTGATTACATTATAGAAAATTATTTTTTATGATTATAATATTTGTAAATGTAAATAAAATGAAGTTATACGTTTAAACATATAGTGAGTACACTTATTTTAACAATCCATTAGAGCAAATGATATTTTAGATTAATAAATTTATAGAAGATGAATTTATATATTTAGAAAATTAAGTAACCATTAGTGCAACTGAAATTAGAGATTATAAAAATTATAAGACTTGAGATTATGTATTTTCAAAATTATAGTAACAGCAATTATAGAAAAGTAGCCATTAGTGCAATTGAAAATAGACATTATAAAAATTATAGGACTTGAAATTATAGATTTTGAAAATTATGGCAACTGCAATTATACAAAACATTACGTTATAGGAATTAATATTATAGATTTAAAAAAATATATCAAACAATAGATTTTTAAAATTACAGGACCTAAATTTATAGAAAACGAATATTTATAGCAACAAAAATTATAGCTTCTGAAATTATATATTTTATTTTAGAGCATTTGAGAGGATACCCTGCAAAACGCCTGCTGAAATTCCTAAAGGGTATAGGTATCTGCAGTGAAATTTGACAAGGAAAAAAAGGAGATCACAATAAGCCTATTTTGGCTGCAGTGATACAGCTCTGTATAAGACTGAAATAGTCCTAACCCCAAATAATAATAATAATAAGTATAGCTGAAGTGAAATGAAATGCTGGCAGAGGACGACCTAGGTGTACCTACTTTTATTGTACGTATAAAAAAAAAGAAATAAAAAAAATATGATGAATATAAAAGAAGCGAAAGAGGTAGGTATGTCATGATCGTAGCAAATGGTATTCGTTGTCTCTGCCTACCCCCTTGGGATAAAAGGCATGATGATAAATAGATATAAGTAACAATGTGAAAATGAACTCACCAATATGTGCAGCTGCAGCAGGAATAACCGTGACTTACATTGAATAGAGATACGACCAAAAATATACAAATTACATATTATTATTTTATAGGATTTTACCCTATAAAGAAATAAAATGCAAAAGCCGGTGCATTTAGTCAATATTGTATATTGGGTAAATGTTTAGATTACAACATCCTGAGATTTTCGTGTTATTTCGACTTTATTAAATTGCTGCACTGCTTTATTGCATACTTTAACTATTTTCAAGTCTCGGTAAGGTATAAGTATTTGCAGGAGGTCACAGGGTTTTTGAAAAATTAAGGTTGTAGTGGAGAAAACGGAGCACTAAGAAAAAAACTTAGTATTTTTTTTACCGTTTTAGACGAAGCTCGAAAATGCAAAAATATTATTCATTTTATTTTGAAAAAGACTCCATTTTTTTTTACTCCACAAAATAGGTTAGCTAGGAGCGCAGCGACGAGCGTGGTTCGAATGGTGTAAAAACAAGGTGCGAGGCGAGCGAGCGAAGCGAGCGGTGCCGCGGCAGCGGCCGCCGAAGAGCATATTTTAATTTTAAACACGAAAATCTCAATTTCAGATTTTGAGGATAAGTTTTGTCAATTTTCTTAAAAACTTGTGAACACCGGCGAAAAGTGATATCTTACCGAGACTTCAAAATAGTTAAAGTATGTAATAAAACAGTGTAGCAATTTAATAAAGTCGTCAAAACACGAAAAACTCAGGATGTCATAATGTAAACCTTTACCGTATATTGTAATTTCGTGCGTAGTGTTATAAGTAAATACCATTGCAATAAATCTAAGAAATAAAATAACTTATTCTGGTTTTTGCCATTTTTCAATACGTACAAAATAATATCAATGACGATTTCACGTCACGTTCTGCGCCCGCCGTAAGTTTAATCCCGTCCGCGCTTTGATGGTTGTGATTAGTCAGTGATTAATAGGACATATCACAGTCGGCGGGAACATCTTAACTACCGATTAACCGGCTATTGTTACTGTGACGTATATAATACTTGACATTGGTAAATCATCGATTAACATTGATGGAGTCATTATAAAATAAGAAGAAGAATATCACTGCCATATTTAACTTCACTTTTCTTATTTCAACAAAACATAGTTACGATTTCGTAAATACCATAATAATATTTAGGGAGTACCTATAATTTTTTTTTTTAATTTAATATATCGCCGTTCGTTCATACGTTATTTCGTCCGTTCTTTCGTTCGTTCGTTCCATGGCTCCTTCATTAACTTAGTTCAATTTAATTTGGTTTACTTTGTAATAACATCGGCCATATATACAAGAAAAAATATACCTACCCTCATTTTTGATGTTCAGGTTGAATGCAATATACTGTCAAATAATAATTACCCGCCCTTTCATACATGTACTTCTTCTTCTTTTTTATTATGGCTCCACCAATGTTCATCGGTGATTTGCCAATGTCAAGTATTATAGCCTTTATAGTGTTTATAGCCGATAAATCGGTATTTAAGATAATCCCGCCGACCGTGATATGTCTTATTAATCACTGATTAATCACAACCATCACAGCGCGAACAGGATTAAACTGGATTCCACATCACGCCACGACGAAAACGCGTGCGTATGTCGCCATGACCGGATGTGAAATCCCATTAATCCAAATATTTAACCAATATTTCTAAGCTAATTGAAACGTCAAACAGTTAAATAAAAAAAGTACATAAAGCCCGCTAGATGGCAGCACTTGTTTAATACCTTCAACGATTTTTTACTAGTGTAGGTGCTAGCAGCGTGTTTTGTAAAAATAAAAGTTGTTCTTAGTACAACAATATTTTTATAGATTCTACGACATGACATGATCATGGCGATCGACGCGCGCGTTATGATAGGAAATCCGGTTAAATGCCGCTCGCGTTGTGATAGTTGCGATTAGTCTGTGATTAATAAGACACTCTTAGATACCGATTAATCGACATATAAACTATAAAGGCTATAATACTTGGTCAAGAACAGGAATATTGATATATTTTCTAAATCGTAATACTATATTTTGTACATAATGTGATACGATGGAAGTGAAGTGAAAATTAAGATATTTTGTACCTACGTGTTAAAACTATCAGAATGCACATGAGTGAGTATTTATTTTCTTGTAAGTTTTATTGAAATGGTATTTACTACCTACAACATGCATGAAGTTAAATACTTAATCATTTATTTATCCCGGCTTCGCCCGTGGAATTTTGTGTGACATTTCCGGGATATAAAGTAATCTAGTAAAAAAATTACGTCGATTCTTTGCTCTGATTTGACGTGAAAGACCAACAAACAAAACTTTGGGATTTTTAAGACTAGTAAGGAAGTAAGGATTGTCTATTATTTATTTTCCACCCACCATCATTTGTATTTTCTCCCTTTCTTTAGATAAATATATATAAATACCAATAATATAGCCTATAATAATCCCTCACATCGATTGTGCCAACTTTACGACGATATTATAAGATGCCAAGAAGACGACGATTCCACAATTCTAAGTTCACTTGCGAAGATGTTTCAGTAGGTACTAGGTGGTATTACCTATGTATCATGTATGTGTATTCAAAATAGTAATTTGTTAGAAGTGTTTATTTTAGTTTTGATTTTGATTTGGATTTTAGTTTTAATTTTAATACTAATTTTGATTTCAATTATTATTTTTTATTTAAATTTTGATTTTAATCTTGACTTTAATTTTGACTTTAATTATAATATTGTGTAGTCAATAACGTGTAAATGTATAGCCATGTTGTGTTCACTACTTATTGGAATATCTGTATAACAAGTGTTTTATCCTAATATGTAATATTGTGATATTTGCAGTTATTCTGTACTTGTGAACCTTGTTTAAATAAATAATCTCTCTCTCTCTCTATTCAAGGTAAGTCACGTTCATGCTGCACATAATATTGGTGAGTATGTATTTTACATGTCGGTCGCCAATCCATAAGATTTCCTCCTATCAAAAAGCGCTGAACGCGTCTAAAGAAGTTTTAACCTCAGAAATATTATGAACATTTGATATTAATATTATGCTCCAAATGTTTATAAACCTAAATAAAAAATGGAGATGCGTCAGAATGTTTCTTAAAACCGTAGGAATAACTTGTTAAACTTCAATATTTATGTTGCTTGGTGAGCCTGAAAATAATTCTACTCCCATTGCAGATATTTTGTAATTTTATTTGATGAATTAATCCAGGTATAATAAACCTGGATTATTAAATCCTATTAATATTATAAATTATTTTGCAGTTAGTCAATTAATAAATTAAACTAAATAAAATAAAACTACAGGGGTAAAAAATAAAATTAAAGGAAAACTTTTTGCGTATTTACATAAATTAGGTACTTTACTGTTCCTCCTAATACATTTATCAAAATGCAAAGTTTAATGGGTGAGAGAAATATTAGAATACCTCACAATCATTATATTATATACAATAGCATAATTGGAAATGTTGGACTTGAATTTGGAAGGTCCTGGGATCAAATCTAAATGCCTAAAATGCTAAGCACCAATTTTGTGCCTTAATAGGCATGATGACTAAAAAATTCTAATTAGTCCGTCAGTTAGATTATAGAAAATATTGGACACGTATTTTTTCTTTTGTCAATTAAACAAAAAATGATGAAGATATAGCCCGCTAAAGTTCCGCGTGACGTCACGCCTTAGTACAATTTTTAGCAAGGCGTGACGTCACCAGCCCTCACTCCCAAACTTTGACGCGCTTTATCTCTTGTCATTTTTTGTTTGATTGACAAAAGAAAAAATACAAGTCCAATATTTTTTGATAATCTAAATGACGGACTAAATAGAATAATATTTTGTTTACCCTATTTTTTAGTTTCGGAATTTGCCCTATCCTCACTTTTTCAGGCTTGCCACCTGTTCTGTTTAATATGGTCAACTGGTTAAAAGTGGACATTGTTACTGGTGTCTCTGACCACACCACAAGGTATAAAAGCCGTGAAGATGTGTTGTTGTTGTTCTTGTCAATATCTTAGTAAATCGGACTATTTTTTATTAAATAACATTTTATTAATTTATCAAATATATCTAGGTACACATAACAATATAAAAACCTTAAATCTAATCTAAACATTAAAAGTAACTAAATAAACCAGGTCCGCGTGGAATAGTGGCCAAAATACTGTAATAAGAATATTATAAGCATCGGATTATTGCTTATAGTAAATAGGAAAGGATTTCTTGTTATGCTGTTATGAAGACGTCTGTCAAATAACCCAACATGAATTGGAATCCGTATTGGAATGTTCAGTCGGATTTGATTTTGATAAATATTGCTTAGCTATGTTTGACCTAATATAGATGGAAATACCTAAATAAATGATTGCAGCATCCCGTTGAAAAATAGTTTTAGGAATTTCGCCAATCGCATTTTGTCGGTACCAATTAATATCTCCCTTAATACTGTATCAAAGTTAATGTTTGGTATGCCATTTTGAAGATTATTTTGCCCTCCAATGACGAAAAATAAACAAACCAATCAAAATTAAATGTTTCTTTTAAAATTAGACTACAGAAGTCACATTTTTTTACTATAAAATTATTTTATACAGTATTTACTATAAAAAACCCACACTCAGTAATCACGTGACCTAGTAAGCGATGTGTGTGGCTGACGAAGTTGACTTTATTAAATAAACTATCCTAAGTCGAGCACTATAAAGGTGTCTGTCCCAAGAGGGATTACGGCGCTGATAAGGAAAGCCGCGAATTTCAACATTCACTTTCTGGGAAATGTGGAACGGTGTAACATGGGTGGTCGTTTGTTTTATATTCTTTATATTACTATTTGTCTGTTATTCTTTTTTTTAAGTAGTAGTGATGCTGACAGTAAAAGAAAATAAAATAATCGCTGATATTAATGTTTATTTATTTGCTCGATCACGGATTCACGGCTTTTCCATCTAAATATACCTCAACAGAACTGGCCACTCGTTAAGTACAGCCTCAAAAAATACCATCGCTGGGTATCTGGTATGGTTATATATATATATTTTTAAATATAGGTAGGTATATATGAAAAATCTTTAATTCACACTTCCGGTCAAAACTGAAAGTGACGTCACATTCATCTAAATGTCAAATAAAGTAATGTAAATTTAAAAAAAAACTCTTTTTCTAAGTTTTTCTTTGTACGTAACCTCTAGAATAAAAATAATAAATTATTGGATTCAACGATGAACCGTCCCATGATGTATATTGCTAAGCAAGCAATAATTTTTACACTTGTTTAGATTTTTTTTGTGAATAAAGTTTAAAATATTTAGCGAAGTATATAAGATGCATGATCTAGAATAAACTCTAGTTAACTAAAGGAAATACATTATTTTTTTTGATTCTTAATTGCAATAGAACATTTTTATTTATTAATATAAAAACCTTAAATCAAATCTAAAGATTAAAAATAACTAAATAAACCAGGTCCGCGTGGAATAGTGGCAAGAATACTGGCTGCATTTCCCCGCTGAATCGCGAAAATTGAAATCGCGAAATCAATACATTGGACTGTATAGGCTGAAATAAAAAAGGAGTAATCGGTTTCTCAAAGTTTAGTTGACGTTTCGTTAGACGCAGAATATTAAATTAAATTAATAATAAAATAAAAAATAAGCTCAAAGTCACGACAACATCTGACAATCATATTATATTTACTTTTGTATTTTATTTTAATTTAACTATTTTCTAAGCCTTTTCTACAATAAATATTAATAAAAATCAAAGTACAATACATATACAATAAACTACAGATATTATCAATTATAAAATATACATAACGAAAGTTTTTACCCGATTTTTACCCGATGACATAACCAACATGTCATAACAAATCAAAAAAATCAATAGTAAGAAAGTACAATGGAAAGAACATTGCAATATGATAACAAGATCGAGAGCTGCACTAAGCGCACAACCAACACCTTCGGGATCGTCGCTGGGAGCTAATGGCTCTGTGGTCTCCGTGCAGGAAGTGGTGGCGCCAACACAAATACCGCCGGCAGACCCCGAACCTGCAAGTACCGCTGAGTCGTCGAGCTCCAGCGACGAGTTTTTCTCCCCACTAACATCGCCAAACAACAGACGTCGGAGAAGAAAGCCCCAGCCCCCGGCACGCATAGGACCCGCAAGACGTCATGATGCCTTGCAAAAGGTCCCTGCTACCGGTGGTGCAGTGCGCCGCATGAAATGGACTAATAAAATAAATGAGAATGTCATGCGAGCGTACTATGCGGCTACAGAGGGAGGAACTAACCTCACTGCGTACCGTCTACGGATGCTTCCTCTGTTTCAGACCCTGGAACCAACTGTCAATGTTTCGGTCCAACGACTATCGGATCAAGTGCGGGCAATCCAACGCTGTCACATGCTGGATGAGCCCGTACTGGAGAGGCTGCGCGCAGAATTACGAATTAACTGCATCATCCCTGTCCCGACACAGCCTGCGGTAAGCAGACTAACATCACGTCCTACTACACCGCAGACTGATGATGTAGACATGGATAACGCGGTTATAACAGTAAGTAGCCAGTATAATGAGCAATTGAGGAGCGTTTTGGAGGATGTGATTTTGGAGTATCGAACGACACCGCCCCTACTTAGGCCGCGTTTGCCACGTTTGGCTATGCACAAAAAAAACATAAACATTGTGAGTGCCCTAGATTCACTATTATCAAACTATTTTGATAATAGTGAAAACCTCGCCGACACGCATTCGATCCTGTACTGCGCCGCGGTTACGGCTTGCCGTGTAGCAGGAGTCAAGTTTTTCAATGAAGCTACACGACCGAAACCTACCGTACCCGCGTGGCAGAGCAGGATCCAGAGTCTAATTGACGAGGCTAGGGTACTCATAGGCAAGCTAACCTGCTTCAGGAACGGAAACACTCGTCCGCGAGTGATGCGTTTTGTGCAGCGAGCCTTCTCGGGGATTGACATCAGACCCCGGGAATATATATCTCGAGTCACAGAACGCATCGACTTCCTGAAGCAGAAAATTTGTGCATGGGCAAACCGCATTCGCAGGTACAAGTTGCGAGTGGATCGATACGTCCGGAATCACATATTTCAAAACGATCAAAGGCAGGTTTATAGAGAAACAGGGTGTGACTGAGGGGAGTGTACCCGATGTTGAAACCACGAATACTTTCTGGCAAAACATCTGGTCGGCTCCCGTCAGTCACACCGAGGACTCTTGGATGGGGGATGTTGAGCGGGACTGTGAGTCAGTGCCAGAGATGGGGTCTGTCATTATTGACCCCATCGATGTAGTTTGTGCGGTCCGTCCTATGGCAAATTGGAAGTCTCCAGGGCCCGACGGACTACACAACTATTGGCTAAAATGGATACGCAGCTCACACGCTCGCTTAGCTTCCCAATTCCAAGAAGCCATTGAGTTTGGATCGATCCCAGAATTTATGACTACAGGCATTACCCGTCTGCTTTTTAAGTCCGGTAGTACCACGGATCCTAAGAACTATAGACCCATAACATGCTTACCTACCATCTACAAGCTCCTTACATCCATTTTGAGAATCAAAATTGGTTGCCATATAGATACCAATTCAATCATGTCTGCTTCTCAGAATGGATGTAGGGCTGGGTCCCGTGGTACTAAAGAACTTCTCCTCATTGACATGACCATTCGACGTAACCGAAAGAATCTATCGGCATGCTGGATAGATTACAAAAAAGCTTATGACTCTGTACCACATACCTGGCTCATGAGGGTGCTGGAGTTATATAAAATCGATACAACTCTACGCACCTTCCTGAGCTCATTTATGGGGCACTGGAAAACAGTCCTCATCTATCCAGGATGCCGAAGAGCTTTCGGCGACGACGAACTAATCAGGATTAAACGGGGTATATTCCAAGGCGATAGTTTGAGTCCCTTGTGGTTCTGCTTGGCCCTAAACCCACTCAGCACACTGCTAGGGGTTTCAGGGCTAGGCTACCGTTTGCGGAGAGAGAGTCAAGTTATATCGCACTTACTTTACATGGATGATTTGAAGTTATTTGCCCAAAACAAATCACAACTGATAGATTTACTAAGGATAACTGAAAACTTTAGTAAATCTATCAGTATGGAGTTTGGTTTGGACAAATGTGCGATCATACATGTAAAGCGAGGAGTGATAACGGAATCTGAGAGTACACAACTCACAGATTCTGTAAAACTTGATTCACTCTCTGAAAACGAAACCTACAAGTATTTGGGTATGTCACAGGCAATAGCAATCAATGAGACAGACATGAAACAATCTTTGAAGGAACGCTTCTATGGCCGCCTGAAAAAAGTACTGAAGAGTCTTTTATCAGGCGGAAATAAAGTGCGTGCCTTTAATGGTTGGGTCATGCCTGTCTTATTGTATTCCTTTGGCATACTCAAGTGGACTCAAACTGAACTGGACGCCCTGGACAGACGAGTTCGGACACTATTGACCGCATATCGTATGCATCACCCACGCTCATCTGTAATGAGACTGTACATCCCACGGAAATGTGGAGGTCGTGGCTTTCTTAACGCTAAGACTCTCCACAATCGTGAGGTATACAGTCTCAGAGAATATTTTCTCAACAATGAGGGAGTGATGCATGGAGATGTGGTCAAGGTAGACAAGGGCTTTACCCCGTTATCCTTGGCTAAAGAGAACTGTCACAAACCTGTAATACTGAGTACCAATGACCGCAAGGAGGTATGGCAGAGCAAGGAGTTACACGGAAGGTTCTACAAGGCTCTTCATGGTTCTGATGTAGACCTTTTGGCTTCCGTGTCCTGGCTACGCTTCGGTGATCTCTTTGGAGAAACCGAAGGTTTTACCTGTGCAATTATGGACGAAGTTGTCAAGACGAATAACTACCGGAAATACATCATTAAGGACGGCACGGCTGACATCTGTCGAGCATGCCATCGTCCCGGAGAATCAATCAGACATGTTATTTCCGGTTGTTCTAGTCTTGCCAACGGCGAGTACTTGCACAGGCACAACCAAGTAGCCAGGATTATACACCAACAACTTGCTTTACGATACAACCTTGTAGTCACGGAAGTACCGTACTACATGTATGTGCCTGAACCAGTTCTTGAAAATGGTCATGCCACGCTCTACTGGGATCGATCTATCATCACAGACAGAACTATTGTTGCCAATAAACCTGATATTGTGTTGGTAGATCGATCAGCGCGCCTTGCAATGATAATCGATGTCACTATCCCACATGACGACAATCTTGTGAAAGCTGAGAAAGATAAACAATCAAAATATCTTGACTTGGCTCACGAGATTGTCGACATGTGGAATGTGAAATCGGCGATCATTGTACCGATAGTTGTGACGGTCAATGGTCTTTTTGCTAAGAGTTTTGACCGTCACCTTAGGAGACTTGAGATTGGCAGTTGGGTCAAGGGTCAGATCCAGAAGGCAGTACTCCTCAGTACGGCCCGTATTGTGAGGAGGTTCCTCTCTCTGCAGCCCTAACCACCGGTAGTTTGGGTATTAACCTCGCTTCCGGGGGGATAAATCCTTTTTTTATATTTTTATATATTTTTGTTTTTTTTTATATACCTAAATATGTAAAAATATAATTTAAAGAAATATGTGAAATAAAAAGGAAATAAAATTTAAAAGTTAAATAATAAAATTATATTAATATATAGTTTTTAACTTTTAACTGAAAGTTTTTTTTGTTTTAATCTGTCTTACATAATTTTTAATAAAATTTCAGTCAAAGATTTTTAAAATAAAATTCTGACTACAAAATTTTAAAATTTTAAATGTTGAAAGAAATTTCCATTTTTAGTGCAAAATATATACCCAGCTAATTTATAATATTTCACGACTGAATTTCAAAGCACACTTCTATTTACCCAAGCATCATAAATGCTTTTATTTCATAATACAGTGTAATGTATATTCTGTATATTGTATTGACACGTAGTTTTATTTACACATAGATTATGCTCTAGTACTATAAAGTGAGTTATTTATATTGTATAAACATGGAGCTCATATCTTCAAAAAACAATGTAAGGCATGCTTGTTATAATGACATACCAAATAAGACACTAGTCGGTGCCTGCGGGTTTGAACTTTAAAGCAGACAGACAGGGATTAATCTCAGAAACGTTATCATTGACTACTTTGTAAAAGTTATGATTAGGAAAGAATGTCGGAGTGAAAGGAAGGGGGGGGGGTTGAACCCCCAAAACTCCCCTCTGGCTACGCCCATGGATGTATGTATTAGTGATGTGCCGGATATCCGTATCCGTATCCGCGGATATCCAAGGGAGAAGAAAGATCCGTATCCGTTAGTTTTTGGCGGATCTTTTACCTTATTAATTTTAAATTCATAGATGAAATTGTATATTATATATAGGTGATTAGGTAACAATGAAAATCTGTTAAATTCCTATCAGATTATTTTTTATTTCTGAAAATCGTATCTGTTATGATAGTTAACTCTTAAAGAGGTCAATAACTTTTGTCCATAACAGATTATCTCTTTCCAAGGTCGATGTGCAATATTTACCGCCGCGTACTCTAAGAAAGTTAAGATCGGTATCCGTATTCGCGGATCTTGAGACCAAATATCCGTATTCAGATCCGTATCCGCGGATATACATTTTTAACGATCCGGCACATCACTAGTACGTATCAATACCTATTGAAGCGAGCGTAATAGCTAAAAATAAAAATTAAATGCTGTTCGTTGGTAAGCGCAATACTTGAGAACGGCTGAACCAATTTGGCTATTTTTTAATGTTCATAATAGTCAATGAGGAAAGAATAAGGTATTAACAAAGGCCTTAATACCGGGGCGGAAGCCAGTTTTAAATATAATACATATAATTTGCATGTATTTACTAATTAATGTCTCGACACGACAATTTGAGAAGAAAATGTATCTTTACTTAATTATGTTATTGTTAAAACATTGTTGTAAAATTACATTAAAATTTATATAAGATATCTCACTCTCTCTATAAATACAATAATATTGTTTTATTGCTTTTGGTAAATAGAGGCAAAATACTAAGGTATATTCCATTCATATTTACGTTCTTGCTTTCTAAATGTGTGTGTGATGATAAGCGTTGCCAGGTGTCCCGCTTTTGGCGGGACGTCCCGCGAAACAACCGAATTTTCAAATGTCCCGCCGGGACAGGTACAGGTCCCGCTATAATATTTTATCAGTTAGACAAAAAATAAAACAAAGAAACTGTTACTTTTAACCGAATTTATGTTTTTATCTTACATTTTTTGCACGTATCGTATAGTTTAGATACTCGTGGTGTTTGAAAGCACTCTGAATTTGCAATGAGTTAACGAAAAACGAATTAAAATATGACAATTAAAAAAATATTAATAAAACGATTCTTCAAATATACTTTCTTTTCATTTTGTGTCCCGCGTCAAAATGCTTTGTCCCGATTTTTTTACTCAATTTAAGTACAAGTCCCGAATTTCTGAAAAAAATACCTGGCAACCCTAGTGATGATAGTGTTTAGAAGTGCACAAGTTAGGTTTTGGCTCAAAAATGTTGTTCCGTAGAGTTAAGGAGACGGTTTTGTTGAGAATTCGTACTTTCTCATGTTTCTGATACGTGAATCTTAGTCTATTTTATCTAATCCTTGGTTATCTTATCGTATTTAATAGTAGTCCATCTTACTCACATAAGTAACACACATTTATGAAGAGATATGGACAAAATAAGTCGCGCGTAAAACTGAGTTCGTTGCGCTGTGATGCGTCGCCTTAAGTATTTTTTCTAGAGTGGATGTCGAAAATAGGCATATTCACACCTGTGTACAGTTTCTTGTTTTTCCCGTTGTATTTATATGTGCTAAAGGGACTGATAATAAATTAAGGTTTCATGTTCTCTTGTTCAATTCTCCAAACATTTTTTTAATCATCAGTTAAAAATAAGTTTTTGGTTGGCGGAAATTTTATAGTTTTGCGTCACGACATGCTTTCGGCACAAATGCCGACCATTGTCCGGCCCGAGAATGTCCGGGGGTGTCGAGAGGTGTGACACCGGTTTCACATAATAGTTTCCCCGTTATTAAGCCTGTAGACACTTCGACCCCCGAGCATAATGAAATACTCAGGGGCGAGAGTCCTAGATAGTCCGTTATGCAGGGATTGCATGTTGACTGAAGAAACGGCTGCTCACATACTCCTAGAGTGCGAGGGAGTGGCCGTATATAGAATGAAACACCTCGGGTCCTTTGAAACGCTACTGGAGGCCTGCAACAACATCGGAGGTCTGCTGGGGTTTTTGAAGGAGCTGGGATGGGAAGAGTGATGTAGTTCCCACCACACGCAAAATAGGCGCCTTTAGATGTCGAGTTGCGGAAAACGAGCCGATCACCAAGTACCAAAGTACCAAGAGAGTCCTAGGTCTAGCAGTGCGGACGCCTGACTCGACCTACCCCCTGGAGCACTGGGTTCGACGGTGTCGTTTAACTTTAATACTCACCCACGGCTCGCCACAAGCCGCCATGCGCCCTTATTTTTTTTAATTCATCTATTTTTTATCTAATCTAGACAATAATATTTAAAAAATCAAAATCATAATTTGGCGTCTCTGATCGAGTGGGTAAAACATCGGCTCACAACTGAGAAGTTGCGAGTTCAATCTCCACATCCGACCATGTACCAATGGGTTTTTATAATAAAAAATCTATGTACATTATTCGACAAACCGTATGAAGAGGCTTTTCCATCTATATACCTACCTCAACAGAACAGACCACTCGTTAAGTATAGCCTCAAAAAAGTGAGGAAGACTTTGGCTTCCGCTGGGTACCCTGGGGACGACAATGGTTCCCGGGAGCTGTAAGGTAACCCGTGAGGATCGTTGAAGGTTTAGGAGGGACTAAACCATAGATAGAGTTTTATATAAAAATTTATATAGTATAATATCTAATTTATCTCATACTACCTGCAGAATTCTAAAAATCATGTCTTGCTGATGTTTGAGCAGTAGTAAAAATGTAATCAGTATTATTATTCAGAGTAGGTTTTCGTTTGTTACCATAATATTTCTTTATTTATTTACCACTATCATATTATTTTTTTAAGATAATAATTTTATTAGTTCTATAATGACTTTTTTGCAGACATTTGTATACATAGAGGTAATGTCTGATAGATAGTAGGTACTTACAAAATGTGACATTCTTACAAAGATAATTAACATTACTATTTATATAAAACGACACGAGACTGGCTTGTGATCTCAAGATTTCATTCATTCCAAAACCAACTTGGATTTTTACAATGACCGAAAATACTGAAAATAGCTAATATTGCAAAAAAACAGCATTCGTAATTCACCCGAGATCCGTTCATTACAGAATTGGGCTGAAACTTTTAGCGGTCATCTCTATAATATTATTTCTCAAAGGTGTTTTTAATAATACTGTATATACTTAATACTGTATCAAAGTTAATGGTTTGATATGCAATTTAAACAATAATAATATAACTTAATAATTAAAAAAATCTCAAAACTACAAATTAAAAATTTCTTCCAGAGAGTCCGAATCCGCTGCCATAGTGCCTAGAACACATAGCGCGTTACCCTTTTGAATTTCTAGCGCTATGTGGATCGCCGGTCTCCGTTAGAAGTATTTTCCCGATTTTATTTGCAAAAATTGCAAAAGCAATTTTAAAGATTATTTCTCTCTATTGACGAAAAATAAACACACAAATCAAAATTAAATGTTTCTTTTAATTTTATTTTAATTACTTACACATAAAAATATAAAACCTTAAATGTAATCTAAACATTAAAAATAACTAAATAAACCAGGTCCGCGTGGAATAGTGGCAAGAATACTGGCTGCATTTCCCCGCTGAATCGCGATGCTGATTCGTTGAGCGAGGAAGGAGCCAGCCCTCTTGTCACCAGAAGAGATGATCCGTCGATTAGACAATTTAAAAAAAAAAAAAAGATTAAAAGACGCCATCTGTTGGAGATCAATTGAACTAACGGTGCGAAGTATCCGCACGGGTCATCAGTATATTTTTATTTTTATTTATGCAATCTGCCATTTGTTTCATCTTGAAATCTTAATTTTTTTCCTAAACCTTAACCTAACCGAAATTTAGCTATCTAATAGCAATGAGTCGGTCAGGATTCAAACCATGGTCCATAGTTTAATATAATGTGATACTATTTCACGTTAAGAATTTTAAGGATCTACACAACAGTGCCTTTTAACAAAAAATCGTATTGTAATACAAACATAAATAAATATTTTACTATAATGCTTTCCCTAAATTTAATACAGAGACAAATTTTGAAGTAGCTACATGATGTTTAATACGTTTTAAGTGACGATTCACGCAAATGTATACAAAAAATTCAATTGTATGACAATCACAATGAAATTATTCTTATATCAGTACTTATACCGTCAAAGAATAGTTAATTTTACAGAGTAGACAAGTTAGACATTTTATGTCTAAACAATAATTATTCATTATAGGTAAGGTGAATTATTTTAATATAAAATTATGTGAAGAGCCAATCAATCAATTGTTGTCAATTTCAATTTCATTAAAAAAATAAAAAACAATATGTTAAAATAAATATTAAAGAATTGTCGATAATGTTGGCAAATCCCACTAATATTATAAACGCGTAAGTTTGTATGGATATATGTATGTTTGTTACTCAATTACGGCAGAACAGCTGAACGGATCTCGATGAAATTTGGCACAGAGATAGATTATAGTCTGGTTGCAAAAATTTATGGTTCCCGTGGTATAGATTTGTTTTTGTTTTTTACGGGATCGACATGATTTTTTGCATAGTGGTAGTTTGGGGGTCAGAGTATGACATATACTACTTTTTATATAGCGAAAGCGGTCGGGGGAGGGGCAAATTACAGCCACGGGATTATTTCTTTTTGGATCTATTTCCACGCGGGTGAAACCGCGGTTCTTCTTATGAACCCGAGTGAAGTCGGGATCTATTGATAGTTGCAGTATTAAATACCATATTTTCGAAAAGAGTCGTGTCACAATCTAATTCATTGCATTAGAAGTTCTACATACAATATAGATATTCTTTGGCAACATTTTCCCAAAACACCCGCTGTGCCCCCATGATTTTTACATACATCTCAATTATAACAGGTTACTGAAGTGTGTACCGCAATACACATTTGTATAGGTGACGGTACATTCATAGTAAGAGCTAAACAATGGTACTTGAACACATGGGGCAAACTTTAGATACTTATTGAGTTTGTAGCCGATATTCTTGTTGTATTATTATTTAAATTTTAGATAAGTGACAGCTCTTTAAATTGTTTTTTAAAGTACGTGTTATGAGATTTATTTTTATTAAGCGACTCCAAAAAAAGAGGAGGAGGTTCTCAATTCGTCGGAAACTTATGTTTTTTTATATGTTCCCCAATTACTTGAAGACGCCTGGACCGATTTGGAATTTTTTTTTTTGTTTGAAAGGGTATACTTTCCAAGTGGTCCCATAGTCATCATGTCAGGATCTGATGATGGGATCCTGGAGAAATCGAGAACTCTTCAAATTTCATAGGCACACTTGACGCGATTCCATTTTCGGTCTTCGTTAAAGGAATTGAGAATTCTTCGTAAATATAGAAGTTTTAGCAAAGTCTATTTATTTATATTGAACACATAAGATATTATTTTCTTGTTGTACTTGTGAACCAAGTATAAACAATAATGTCACATCGTTAAATCAAAATATTTTCAATTCCTACAAGCTATAAGTAGAACCTTTCAATAGAGATTTCTCAAACAATTTAAGGAGCAAATGCTCGACTTCACACAACAATTTATGAATTGGAATCAAAATTAGGTGTCCCACTGACAATCCAGTCAAATGAAATGAATATCACTTACCGTATTCATTGCTTTCCACTATTTAGCCAACTATATTGATACAAAACCCTACCTTATTTCTATTAAAATAAAATATATATTCCATTGTTCATTTTAATAAAAGGAAGATTTAGTTTTGATCCAGGAATTATCTTTTACAATAGTGCAGAACTTTACGTAAGCCTCAATAAATATTTTCACCCTTATTGTCGATACGTTTGGTTTATTTTCGTATGGCTTGCCAAACAATATCACAGCAGGGGTCGTGAATCAGGGAGTGACGCCCCATGAAGCGTCGCTATGATCTGTTGGTATTATGTTGAAGGCAATATCGACAAATTGGTCATTTACATTTTGTCTACCTTAAAAAAACAATATTAAATAATATTATCTACTTACAAAGTTTAAATATAATAAAAAATAAACACAGAGAACCCCATGAGTAGCTCTCTAATCATGAATATGTAGTAAGTCTAAGTAGAAAATCTTCTCGAAATCATTGTCCTGCGGTAAAGTGCCAAGAAGGCTAGCAGCGTTTCCTCGCTGTATGGCTATGCTAATACGTTCATGCTCCAGCCCTCTTGTCACCTGAAATGTCGATTAGACGAAATTATAGTTCATTATATAATTTCCTTGCTCCGAGGCCCCACGGACCCATATGGTTTCAACCCCAAACGGTGCAAATAAGTAATCTTGTTTGTCTTAATTTATTTACTGATTTAAAACTATTGAATATATTTAAAACTTCAAATTATAAGAATGGCGTAGAACATGCTTTAATCTATTTTAAAATAACTAATATACCTAACAAATTGATAAAAGTTCGGTATAAACACCGAATCAATTCAGATTCAGAAGTTCAATAATAGTTACAGAATGACGTAGACATCTCCTGTAGGATAACTTTTCTACATTTCTCGTTTAGTAGAAGATCAAGACCTAGGTTCTGAATTACAAGACAAAATATTAACATTAGTCTTTCTTCAAAATAACCTATATTTCACTTGGATTGCAACATGAAAAGATTAAATATATGAATAGAAGTAATGAAATAAATATTTTGCCGGTGTGGGACAAATGTCTTAACGACCAATTGCACGTATAACTCCCCTTCGACTACCAACCTCTGATGATTTGCTTCTAATTGTTTGCGGTTAAGTACCATAAAACTACTGGTGAATTATTTTTTACAAAAGGTATTATGAAGATAGTTTTGATTTAAAAGAAAATTTTAGGTGTCACCTGTTCTGTTAAGTAAATGGGCAATTAGACACCTGTTCATTTTTTCAGAATCTCTAGGCGATAGCTTGAATTTTTCTCCTCGTGAAAACTGAAAAGTTCACTTATGTTCAGAAAACTTTCCACATACTGATTCGCAATTAAGGGCAGTATATTCCAATTTGGCCCACTTTTGATTCGTAGCGTGTATAATAGGTACCACATTTTTTCATATCTTACGATTCTTAGGAACCCTGGGAACTTTCCAGGAAATCAACACAAACAGGAAACAAAACACCGGAACACAATTTTATAGGCTATCTAACGGTTCAATGACTGTATATCTTGACTGTACCTAAATAAATTTATCTTGATAAAAACTACTAATTTCAAATTTAATAATTTTTTGTAGGTATGTACTTATATTTTTATTAAACGGTTCCCACTAGCAATTTTAGTAGAAATATATCTAAGAAAACTTTTATTAGATAAAAGAATCCGCCATCTTCTACAAAGTGCATATTCAATTCATAACACAAAATTGAAATAAAACTTGTCGTTTAATTTTCATTTTAATATCCCACTATTAAAGACAGCGCGGTTCATAGCTATTTGATATTTGCACAAAGCGCCCTTTATTTGATCATATAACTTTTCAGCTTTGTCAGTTTAGATAAATTTAAACTGAATTAATAATATTGTAATCATTTAAATTTATATTCGACGGTGGTATTTAATGGAAACTAAACCTTATAAATATTCTTGGAAATTTTCATTGATTTCACAGTGTTTCATTTTGTTTCATTCTTTTAATACTTTCAAAGAAGGATTTTTTCTATCAATATACCTAGATCGTCTTGTCTTACTGGGAATTTTTGTTTGTCGCAAAAGCTACCAAATCCCAGTAATAGCAGAGTCACGTGCTTGCTGGCTTTCAATAAAAATATAGGTTGTACTACTTTCAGGAGAAATAACCTCTAAGGATCCAAGAGCGAGAGCATATTTTTGGGACATCTTTCACTATTTCACTAAGCTAAATATACATACATAAAAGCCACACCTGTTTCGCAGAGAGGTAGGCAGAGACAACGGATTTCCATTTGCTAAGATCCTGATTATATTTCACTTCATTCATTCTCATCATATTCTTCATGCATGCTCGTCGGTTTAGGGTAGACACTTCTGACCTGGCCTTTCTCGAAGACGCTTCCTATTTGATCTGCATACGTCTGCCGAGGTCTTCCCTTTGTAACTGTTCCTGTTTCACTGACCTCATATAATTCTGTCATTCATTAATCTTCTCCATCCATCCTTTCTACATGGCCAAAACATCTTCAATTTTTGTCACTAAGTACATCTTCCTTCACTCCACACTGCTCTCTTATCACACTATTCTTTCAAAGTCAAACCTACACATATTTCTCAACAATCTCATACTCCTCTCTACCTACCCTTGTGAGAGGGATGCGTGCATGTACACACAAAAGCTCTGTTTTATGTTGTATCCTATTACCCTATTAATATTATAAATGTGAAAGTTTGTATGTTTGACAGTCAATCATGCAATAAGTAAGGATGCATTTGTATAGAATTCTGCACACAGATAGACCATGACCTGGAAGGTGACATAGAATACTTATTATGCCGGAAAAATATCCGGGACGGGAATATCAGTGCCCATACATTTTCGAACTTGACTAAAGGTGCCCTGCACACATTCGTCCAATCGCCGGCGCGCCGCCATAATGCCCACCGAAATCGACCACAGACTCGTCCAATTCTTGTAACAAACGGTCTGCCAACCGTTTTCAAATCGTTGCATTTCGATGGCCGGAACAATCTGTCACACGCCTTTGTTTAAACGAATCTTGTGTGTATTTGTGAGTGAGTGAATTGCATGTGAACTAGATCGTATGATTTACATCGCTAATGTGTGGCCTGTGTTCAATCTCGATCATACGGCGGCCGGACCGAAAATTTTCGGTGAGATACCGGACCAGTGCGTGGGCTACATAACAGGGTAACTACTTTTTGTGTATTTACATAAATTACGTCACTATTACTAATAGAAGGCGTACGAAGTCGCAGGCAACGCTAGTATTGCATAATCTTAGATGAGTACTGGTAGAAAACCTATCTTTAGCTACATAGGTTATATAAATCCCTAGCTCTGTGTAACTTTGAAGCGATTTCTATCGCGGTTTAATCTTCTTGTGTCGCCGGTAAAGCCTTTTGAAACCGTGTCATCATACTGAAGAACACTATTTTCATACAAATGCAGTTTGGGAGCGAGGTCACTGCATTTCATTAAGACTAATATACATGTCCTCATTATTCCCAGCAGCGCTTATTTAATTTTCTTCACGGGTTACTTTACAGCTCCCGGCCCCAGGGTACCCAGCGGAAGACAACAAAGTCTTCCTCATTTAGCCGATGATTTTTTTGAAGCTATACCTAACGAGTGGCCAGCTCTGTTGAGGTATATAAATGGAAAAAACCTTTGTACGGTTTGTTGTATATTTAAGTAAGTGTTAATTAATTAATTTTAGGTTTTTTATAAGTACATAGAAATGCATGAAATACTGTTTGGTTGCGAAATAGGTTCTAGATACTTAATTCACTCAACAAGGCTCCTTTCGACCACGTGTCGACCAATTGACGTGCTTTTGTCGCAGAATGGATATGGATTTCTTTAAAAATATAGTGCAAATGTATAACTTCTGGATTTTTACGTACCTTTATCATGGTCGATGTGCCGCGTTTGGAAAACCAAATAGTATCATTCTGTTGCTAAGTTATAACTGTATGGCAAACAAGTTTTTTATATGAGAGCAAAATCTATTTATGAAATGATGCCATTCATGCATTAAAAATGGAAAGTTCAATATTATGTGCCAAACATTTCATGTCGTTATAGGTTAATATGTCTGAGATAATCGTCAAAGATAGAAATACATAGAAATGAAATCAAAAGGGGTTAATTTTTACCAATTTTATATTAAGCCCTAAGACGTTAAGCCGATCCCAAACTATAACAAGCATGTGAGATATCCGGTTTATTTGCGCTGATATTGTGTGGACACAATACTCGAGACGGCTCATGTCGCTTCACGAGCTATTCTCAAGCGCTTACTTCGCTTTATAGTGGATAGCACATTCTCTTCAACCCTCTTCTAAGTGTCTGTATGTAAATATTATTAAGTATGACATAATATTCAGCTAGGAATTTACTTGGAAGTGCTAGGTTTGATTCCTAAATAGTTCTGTTTCATGAAACTAAACATAAATGCAGTAAAGCAGTCATAAAAATAGTGTATACTTACTTACACGAGTAAAAAGTAAAACATCACTTTATTTTATAATTTTTTCATGAAAATTTCATTTTATCAATCCCTAAACAATGTTTATATAAATATTAAAGTTCCTATTATCCTAAGAGGGGTAGGCAGAGGCAATCGAATGCCAATTGTTACGATCCTGGCATACCTCTTTCGTTTATATTCATCATACCTTTCATACATGGCATGCTCTGCGATTGTGTGTATTTTTAATATTTCCATCGATCAATAATTTTTTTATATGTTCAGTAACTACTTTTCTTCATATTAGTCACAACATCATCTTTCACTCCGCATACTTCTCTAATGACATCGTTCCGGATGTGGTCAATATGCTTCACACATTCTACGTAAATACCCCATTTTCACTGCTTTTATCTTACTTTCATGCTTTTTATTCCATACCCAAGTCTCGCTTCCATAAGTAGGACATGATTCTGTGCTTTTATAGATTTTTAGCGAACCTGGCAGAAGGTTATTTCTCCCTCTTCATTTGAAAGTAGGCTATAAACACTCTGCGCTAGAAGTGGAAATGTTTTCGTTTATGCATTGATCGTATTGAGTTGCGTTTTCAAAAGAGTAGTTCTATTCTATTCTATATTTTTGTGTAATCGCTCCATCAGGGTTTTCCGCCAATGTCAAGTATTATAGATGGCACGGTAACAATAGCCAATTAATCGGTAGCTAGGATGTTCCCGCCGACTGTGATTGTCTTATTAATCGTCGACTAATCACAACCATTACAGCGCGGACGTGATTAAACTGGATTCTCCATCACGTCACGACGAGACGCGTGCATTTGTCGCCATGACATGACGTAGAATCCTAAACCGTAGTTATTTTTTGTAAGTAGGTGAAAGAAGGTTCATGATTTTGTTGTATCTCTGACGGATTAAACAGCATACGCCAAGATAACTCACTTGCGCTAACTTTCCCCCGACTTGATTCACTAATACTGCTTGTGCTCAGCTCCTAAACATGAGAGGTCTATCTTAAATACACGTAAACCTTCCCGGTGCATCAACCTATCAAATAGTGACAACCATAACAAACGACGGGAGACTTTGTTTTATAATATTACAAGCTTCTGTCCGCGGTTTCACCCGCGTGGAAATAGATCCAAAAAGAAATAATCCCGTGGCTGTAATGTGCCCCTTCCCCGCCCGCTGTCATTCTCTGACCCCTAAACTACCACTTTGCAAAAAATCATGTCGATCCTGTGAAAAACAAAAATAAATCTATCCCACGGGAACCATACATTTTTCCGGGATAAAAAGTAGCCTAAGCTATTCCAGAATATCTATAATTATGTACAAATTTCATCCAGATCCATTCAGCCGTTCTGGTGTGATTGAGTGACAAACATATATATCCATACAAACTTTTGCGTTTATAATATTAGTGGGATGTGATGTATTTTTATCAGAAATACGTTCAATGATCTCAGTACAGTAGTTTAATGTTAGAATGAGTCAAATATTGGTCATTGTAAACAAAGGCTGATAGTTAATAGTATTGTAAGGGAGGGCTATTTATGTTTGAAGTAGAGATTTCCTTCTCAGCTTTGTGAACGCATGCATCTGCTAAAGCCTTTGGGCAAACTACGCTAGGAGCACTAAGTGACACACTTTCAAAACTCACTTTTGTTCTTTAAACTCACTCATTAAAATAAAATGTTAGTGCTTTCTAACAAAATACATACCTTTACGACCTTTATACATTGTGGTGTGGCCAGAGACACTAGTACACATCGCTTTTCTAGTAAGTCTGTTGCTTCAATTAATGCACCTACATTTATCGATTCTTTAAAAGATCTATCTGTTATTAAAGCACATATTATTGAAGAATATGTAGCTCTCGTGCTTCGGAGGGCACGTAAAGTATTTCTTTTAAAAAAAAATACAGAATTCACGTTTACATCTGAAAAAATTTACATCAAAGTAAAAACTGTTACCACCTTGGACCACACCTCAAGGTAGGGTTATAGGAAAGGCCGTGTGTAAGTAAAAATAAAGTTATAATTTCGAGACATTAGTAAACGACTAAGTAATAGAAAGCTCCCATGACCAAGCATTGTGAGCCAACGATTGTAGCCAGTACTCTCCCAGTAGACATCGATTTACATAAAAAAATATTTGTAGTAATTTATAAATATTTGTAATTTAGTATAGGTATATATAAATAATACATAAAATGGCGACGCCATCTAGCGATAATTTCACATTTGTATATGTATCTGGACCGAAGAATTGCCCGATCCAGGTACACGAATTCCTGCCCGGACATTCTCGGGCCGGGAACTACATGGTCTTGTTCGGCACAACATGTCGCGAACACAGGTCGCGATTCCATAAGAATTCCTGCTACCAAAAATCGCTCAACGCGCCTAAAGAAGTTCTCACTTCATAAACTTCGAGTTGAGTTTAAAAAGTGGATATCGATGTTTTAAGAGGGAGACCGGAGACTTCGAGTAGAGGGAGTAGTGGCCTACGTCGGCACCTCTTGTACTCTTGTAGATGAATATTTTATATGATTTGAGAAAGCATTTAGGGCAGTTGTTGAAGTTCTCTTGAACAGAAGTGGTATTGGTGGGAAATAATAGAGTGTCTTTTGAATATGTAAGCGTGCGTTAGGTTATTTCATATTTTGAATCAATATATAATAAAATTATTATCTATGTAATAAATAAAAAAAAAAAAATTTTTTTTTAGGGAAAGAAAAATTGGAAAATTAGGAAAAAAACTTAAAGTGCTTTTTTCTTTGGGGTTTTTTGTATGAATTCAAGACCATAATATAAGGGATGAAAGTTAATATGTGCACGAAAAGCTAATTTAAAATAATGTTCTATGGTTAGATAGGTATTAGGTAGGTATGTATTGAATTGGTTTCTTTCACAAAGTAGCTGCATTTAATTTTTCTTTTAAATTATCTTAGAAAACTTAGCGCGTTCGTATAATATAAGGTTGGTATGCCCAAATTTAAAAGATTTTAAAAATTTAAATTTAAAGATCATGTGTTGCAAATCCTACGATTCTTTTTCTTTTTAACCGAACTTCAAAAGAAGGAGGAGGTTCTTAATTCGTCGGAATATTTTGTTTTTTTTATATGTATGTTCCCCGATTACTTGAAGACGCCTGGACTGATTTGGATTTTGTTTGAAAGAGTATACTTTACAGGTGGTCCCATGATCATCAGATCAGGATCTGATGATGGAATCCTAGAGAAATCGAATCTCTTCAATATTTATAGGCACAATTGAAACGATTTGGGTTTTTTTTATAGTGACTTGTGCATTTGCTTTCGGAAAGCACACTTTTCAGTGCATAATTTTTGAAGTCGGTACACTTTTTTTTTAAAGGCAATTATCTTTTTCACTTTTGTACGCCACAATGAAAAAGAATGGCTGGCCGTCTTAGTATTCGTTAGAAATTTTGATATTAGGGATTATTTTTAGGCTTGTATTTTGACTAGGTTGGCATCGTAATAGGGTTCTGCAGTAAATAAAAAACAATTTAAGAACATCCTCCGGCGAACAAAAAAAAAAGGAATAAAATATTTTACACAATAATAAGGAGTACAAAACAAATAATAAAAATGAAGTGATATATTGAGAACCCTATAAAGTTTGAACCCACAGATAAGTGCAGATACTACCTTAGTAGGTTAGAGAAAACATATTTTTTGAAATGTGACATTCAATATTCTTAGGCGAAATTATTTGACACTACTACTGCATCAGTTTTCTTGAAAAAAATTGAGAAACACCTTTAACTAAAAAATAAATCGGTACATAATTGACGGAGATATGAATAAATTATTTATTATAAATTACATGTTCACACCCCTACTTGACAGATTTATCACAAGATACAGGGCCGCGTGCCGGTAGGTGCTACATTGTTGACATCAAACGAATCACGTCAATATAAAGAACTATTCACGCCTCAATAAGCACACGTGTCACACTTGTTGTTTTGTCACTTATATTATTTGGACATATTCGTTTAACTGACATCGAGGAAAGCCTATCTTTGTAATGCCCAGCACTTTCCTCGGCATTTTAGTATTAGATATTCCGTAGCTGCCCATTCGAGTCAAAACGAAGTCGCGGTCCTAAGTATTCATTTCACTTGGCGTATTCGTGTTCAAAAGTTCGTTCTAATTTAATTTTTTTGACAGAAACGTATGGAAGGTAGTATCTGTCAAAATACGAAATAGATACGCAAAGACAAACATCCAAGTGGGGTAGCACTTCACTTGATTTAAAAAATCTGAAAATAAGGTCTAGGGGTATTGACCGGATATTGTATTGTATATTGTACTGGGTATTGAAGGTTTTCGGGATATGGCCCATTTAGATTTTAAAATCGTTATAACTCCAAAAGTTTTTATTATTATTTAAATTTCGAAAAACTACCCGAGATATATAGCCTTTCTGAACACGTACAATGTAGAATTTAAAATAAGACTAGATTAGGGTACACAAAGTACCCCAAAATATCACCATTTTCAGAGCCTTTTTTTGTTTTACTAATTAAAAAATTTGTATAGACCTCATCAATACAAACATTTTGGCACCTCAATAATCTATAGTGACCTACAGAAGCGATCAAAAAAACATTAGGTACCATATTAAAATAACCAATTTTTTTACTTATTTGTCTCTTAGTTTTGATCGAACCTAGAACCTTCAAGTGCACAGATCCAATATAAAACTTATAAATCCCAATATCCATATAATTGGTTCCCAAAGTACACTTCCATGGCTCGACGCGTGTGTCCTTCTATCGCACGTCGCACATTACGCGCGCGTCGAGTGAGAAATGCAAACAGGCCCGCGGCTATCAAACTTGTCGCAATAATTAAATTCTTCACTAATCGGAAATTGAGGGGTGTGTAAATAGTGTGTAATAGAGATCGGGGTTGTCACTTGAAGGGAGGGTTTAGTTAGGGCCGATATAGGGGAGAGTTGTAGCCGAAAACTATAGAAGTACCTACGCGATTTTTTGATAAGTAAATTAGTTTTTTTTATATCTTCGTATATTCAAGGAGCTCTGGGGTTTGGGAGTTTGGGGGAAAAACTAAAAGTAAAAACAAAATATTCCAAGTGCAACTATATGAAATGAAAGGATTTTTTTTTATAATTTTGAAATGCATAATTTAAATAATATTAAAAAAAATACACGAAAATTGAGCGTCAAAATTATGAAAATTAACAAATATAGGGCCTCGCTTATAGTTTACAGGAAAACCTAAACGAAAATCCTGAATAAAAATCTTACAACTTTGGGGGTGTATAACAAAGTAAGTACGAGCCCCATGGGCAAGCATCTAGTATTTTATATTATTATTGAAGAGCTTTGAGAACCAAAGAGAAATAATAGTCTCAAGTTTAGTACGGTATAATTTAAAAGCTCCTCATTTCTGAAATCGCTTAAAAAAGCTCATAAAGACAATAAATTCTGTGATGCCGCGAATTCACTCTCCGTCGCAATATCCCCGTTAAAACCATTTCAGCAATTATAAATATTTTAATTAAAAACCGCTCGACGCTATCCAGAGATATTCCGATTTCTTTCTTGCTTGTTTTCAACAATATTGGGTATAATAGAATTCTTTTTCTTTATTAAAGCTCTTGAAATGCATTTTTGAGATATACCTACGTAAGTAAGTAATTAGTAAGTATATATCTAAGTATAAGTAATTTTTTATCAAATTAATGACGTTTGTTATTTACACTCAACATTCTAAAAAAAACAGATAAATCTGTATTTTTTGAAAGAGTTAATATAATGATAGGTGCGTGGGTGGCCGAGTGGTTAAGACGTCTGGTATACACTAGGCAGACCACGGTTTCCATCCCGGATCCTGGCCATATAACAATGGGTTTTAATTAAAAACTTATGTACATAATCCGACACTTAGAAGCTTTTCCATCTCAGTATACGTCAACAGAATTGGCCATTCGTTAGGTATAGCTTCACAAATACCATCGGCTAAACGAGGGAGACTTGGTCTTCCGCTGGGTACCCTGGAACCGTAACACGGTGTCGGGAGCTGTAAGACAACCCGTGAAGAAAGAAAAAAAAAGAATGATACTAAAGCCTAGCTATATATACATACGTATACGATACCTTACGTTTACGAGAAACGAAATTTTTTCTCTTCCCTGACTAAAGAAGTTTCACTCCAAAATCTAAATTTAAATAAATAAATAAATAAATTCTGAAATTTTAATAAGTACCTACCTAATAACAAACAAAATACCTAATAATTCCAAATACCTTCTCTATGTCATTTGATGTTACCTACTTGCTGAATTGTTTGATTGTTTTTAGTTTTAAATACATTTTTGAACATAAATAAATATTTAGCTCAAAACTACTTCTAAAATCAAGTTCGCTTCCCTCTAAACTCAAAAGAGATTAAAATTTCCAAAACACACAAACACATAATCCGCCCTGGGAACATCCACTCTGTTTTTAAGAAGAAATTCAAACAAATCTACTACAAGATGAGGCGACATATCCGTAAAGTAAACCTATGGAAACATGTTGACATTATTCGAGGGGATACAAATTACAAACGAAAAACTAATATCAATGGACGAGGTCGCGTGGCGCAACTCATACCGTTTTGTAAGCAAGTGACAAATAAATTACTTATTATGTTTATGAGGTTTTAAGGATGAAGTGGGTTTGAAGGTACTTACCTTATATATCTACATTAGCGACCTGCCCCTGCCTTCGCAAGGGTACTTGCAACAAAGTGCGTCGGTGGCCGAGTGGTTAAAAACTTAAGACCCCGGTTGATCCCGGATCCCGGCCATTAATGGATTTTTTTAAATTAAAACTTATGTACATAATCCAACAAACCACACTTTAGAGGCTTTTCCATCTAAATATACCTCAACAGAACTGGCCACCCATTAGGTATAGCCTCACAAATACCATCGGCTAAACGAAGGAGACTTAGTCTTCCGCTGGGTACCCTGGAACCGTAACACGGTTTCGGGAGCTGTAAGGCAACCTATGAAGAAAATTTAAATATTTGCACAAATACGCTTATTACTACTTATGTATTAGTTATAAATATATACTACCGCAGACTTTTTTGTAGATCATTATATTCTACACAATTATTTGCTTCAATATTTTGTTATATCTCTGACGGATTAAACAGCATGAAAACGTGCAGGAGCTAACTTTTGCGCTGACTTTATTCACTAATACAGCTCCTAAATATGATAGGTCCATGTTTAATACTCGTAAAGCTTCCTCATGATACAATCTGTCTAATCCTAAAAACCGCATCAAAATCGGTTTAGTAGTTTTTGCGTGAAAAGGGCACAGACAGACAGACGAAGCTCCATCCAGTTGGAGTATAAGAACATCGTAGCGAGTTAGAGCATGAGGCCTCACTGAATAAATCAGTTAGGAGAGACTGGTGAATTTTTTTGAAAAAAGGGAAGAAAAGCACCGGAAATCGAAGAGCATGCATGAGGGGAAAGAGGTGTGCCAGGATCATAGCGTGTTAAGAGAATTAAGGCTTGAGCATACACACTTGTTTTTGGTGTATCGTCCGTGAAAATTTTTGAAATGTAAGAATTTCCAACCAATTGTCTGTGTGCAAAAAATCACAACAGCTACGTTTTGGGGTGAAAAAAAGACAAACAAACAAAAAGTATCTACTTCTATCTATCTATCATCACGCCTTTTACCCCAAGAGGGGTAGGCAGAGACAATCAAATGTCATTTGTTACGATCCTGACATACCCCTTTCGCTTCTTTTATATTCATCATACTTTTCATACATGCTCGGCGATTGTGTGTACTTTTAATATTGTATCTACCTATTTTTTTACTTAAAAATAACCTTAATATAATATTGCATTTAATGAAAATTAATGATTTTCCAGCTTCATCAACGGTCTTAATAGAAGGTATTTCATTAAGTTTTTATCTAAAGTTTCGGACCTCTAAAATGGCTAATGTTTTTAAAGATCGACCGACAGTTCCTCTATGAGTCTAGGCATTATTCTCATGCATAATAGAAATGTATATAATTATACAGAGACACATTGCGTGACTATAGGCACTCTTGTGCGTGGCGCGTATACTAGAGTGCGTGTTCTGCGTGTGCCTCTCTATTACTATTTACAGTTTTCGATGGTTTTACATCTGCCAAGCTGTCAGTGACTGTTACCTTTTTTTTCAAACAATTTTATATTACATGGCCGTTGTAGAGTTCCAATCGCCTTTAAGAAGAACGTCGCATTCTTTGCTAAGACACTTCCCCGATAAAGAATGTCCACTTTTTCCTTGTGTGCCCATTGTCTATTAGAAAAAGGAGCCTTTAAAATATATTTACTGAATTTTGAATTAACAATTCATTCTTTAAATATTTTTACAGGTTCAAGAAATTCGGCTTTTATTATTCGGTTAAATCAGTGATTTAATATTGAAAAATCAGAGGCAGCGGAAGATAACCTGTATTTGAGGCAGAGGTAGGTAATTTTGGAAGAAGCCGGAGCACAAACCTAGTAGGCAGAGACCAACTAAGTACGTGTAGGTATATTGTCATATTATATATTTGATAAATTCCCTATATAAATAACAGACTTCAAAAAAACTCAGTCAATTATCAACCGATTTTGATGGGTTCTTTTTGATTGACAGAGAATTCTTCCATTATTGTTTTGGTCAAAACCGGTTCAGTAGTTTTTCAAAAATTTTGACAAAAAAAAAATATGGAAATACGTCATAGAATTATTTGTCGATAATATCTCACATAATATTTCATAAAAATCGTTTTAGCACTTTTTCAGGACTTCGGGAATTTGTGTTCAGATTCAGAATCAACGACGGCGTTGCTACCAATAATATACGGTTGCTATTGACGTGACGCACGAAATGTTGAACGCAAATGGAGCAACAAAACATACGGTAGACATTTTTCTCATTACGTTGTATATATACGTTCAATACGCATGTTCCCCATAATATTAGTTTTCTTCTGGTACTTTTGTAAAAACTTATTTCCATGGCTAAATAACTATAAAACGAATATTACATATTTTTCTCTCACGGCCAGGGCAGTATTATAAAGAGTAAAATTAAGTGATAGGGAAAAATTAAAACTTAGAAGCAAGAAATAATTATATTTCCTTAGCTCCAAACTTCACTAATCAAGACAATTTATTAGGTACTGCTGATCAGTACAAATATAGATAATGTCTCAGATACAAAGATAATGTTCTTCTTTAGAATTATTTAGTTTTTTATCCTAATTTGGCACCAACCGTCTTTAAATTCAATTTTTTTAGTGAATAATTTAGAAGTCGGTAATACTTTATTTTTAAGTTTTTATTAAAATAAGTAAAACTGCATTCAAATATATTTTTAAACCCATACGTGTACGTATGTCTTACTAGATTTCATAGCCTTCCCTTAATTTAAGATGCAATGTTTATTAGAGATATTTAATTTATATTTCACATTTCATCAAGTTCGATTCCCGGCTGAGGCCAGAGATTTTTCACAAAATGTTTAATGCTGTTTTACATAATTTAAAAAGGGATTTTTCTTTGAGTAAAATTTGCTCCAACCGTCTTTTTTATATTGCCTTTTTTAAATGTCACTGATCTGATCTGTGAATTTTCTTCTGGGGCGTTCTTGGTTAACTCAACTTTCACATTGTTCCGTATACCTACCATTCGTAGTCTCTTTTAATTATGTATTTAACCAAAACTTTATACTCTATTATTTTATTTAGCTATGTTTTTAATTTTGTGAGTATCCTATGAATATTTATGAGTCCGCAGTGGACAGTTACGTCACACAATGCAGACTGATGAATAATCTAGCTCGTAGCGGTGTACCTAAAGCGATATTATAAACCTATAATAAATTATATTAAAGATAAAAACGTTCGCATACTAGATCAGATAATGTTAATAAATTGTTAGTACATATTTTGATTTTCGCTTAGCTCGAATAGATAGGTAGGTACTCGAATGATTTCAATATCAGCCCATTGCACCTCATTATTTTAGTTTAGCCAATGGTATAATCCAGCTCTAGGTACAGCTGGCCCGCGACTTCCCATGTGAAAATGAGGAACCTTAAATATTTCCGGGATAAAAAATAGCCTCGCAAAAATCCCTGAAAAGTCTCGTCAAAATCGGTTCAGCCGTTTCGGATATTAGTCCGGACAAACAAATAGACGGACAGACAGATCAAAATTAAATAAACGGTTGTTTTAATTCATTCAACAATTTAGGAGTCTTTAAGCCCACAGTGGGTTGACTTCAATAAAAATGGTATAAGTATCATCAGGATTGCTATAGGTATATATATGTATGATACTAGAAAAAATAAACTGATTTCAAATGCTAGAATAAGATATTCAATATAAAAATTATATCTACCGCCCCCTTTTATCTACCTCTAGATAAATAGGTACCTAATCTATATAACATTATGAAATTTTTGAAACTGATCCATTTTGAAAAATTTTTTCACAGTTGCATAAAAAGCTATATTATCCTAGCCTTGCGAGCATGACGCGCGTGGAAAGAATCTCACTACTGTAGACAAAAATCTACAAGCGCTAGCATGACGTCCTCAGTTGCGTCAATTTGTCTATTTATGACATTTGTCACGTGATCTCTTAAAGGACAAATTCTCTAGGGATCACGTGACAAATGTCATAAATAGATAAACTGACTGAACTGAGGAAGTCATGCTATCGCTTGTATAAATTTTGTCTACCCCCTATATAATTTATATATAGTGAGATTCATTCTACATAATTCAAGTTAGAATTCCGTTATGCATATTTTTTTCGTTTTTTCAAAGAATTTTCACAAGAGAAGCTGAACATTTTATACACAAATAAAAAATAAACATGCTAGAGTGTGAACAAGGCATTAGGAAGCGACAACATCCTCCCCGCACAGACAGAGCCCGCGCCCAATTGCTTGCACACAACGCAACCCGAGTGCAACTCAACGGGAATTCAATTTGAATCAGTAGAGACAAGTGGCGAAGGGGGAAAGGCCGTCAACGGTATGAGTGTACCCCCTTTTTTACCCCTGGGGGTGGTAGGCGGAACAAAAGGGGGATAGTATACCCGTTTGACGACGCGTTCTGATGGCGAAATCGTGTTCGATTCGCACCTGGGAAATGGTTTCTCGAATTATGCTCTATTTTAAGCGATTTATAGGATTTATTTCTGTTTTAATTAAGTTACTGGATACTTCGTATTTATTTCAAACTAGTTTTACGTCTAGACTTCGCTCGTGGAGACCATATTAACTTTCATCCCCTATTATGGCTCCAAGTCATATTGCCGCAGCTTCTGAGGCGGCACTTTTAAAAATTCAAAAGCATTCCTCGCTACTAGATCACTTTGACTTTCTTGATTTTGCGGTTGAGACTCTTGGCCCGTGGTCATAAGACTCCAAGAAGTTTGCTGATAAAATTGGTAAACTTTTCATCGAAAAGTCTTGTGATCACCGAGCCAAGAGTTTTTTCATTCGCCGCATAAGCTTGGAGATTCAAAGAGGTAACGCAGCGAGTGTTCTTGGCACGATTGGACTTTCTTCAGAGCTGGAGGAGGTATTCTACCTTTGATTCCTCCATCCCTTTTCTTTTTCTTTTTGTTTTAAGGTATTTAAGGTTTTCTAGATTAAATTTAATGTATATTTTAGATTTATATTTGTAGTGTGAATAAAAATATGTAAGTAATCTAAAAAAAATTATGGTATTGAGTTCATACAAAAATCCCATAGAAGAAAGATCTTTCAGTTTTCAGACCATATTCAGACTATTACGAACATTTAAATAAAAATATCCAAATCGGTTCAGCTGTTCTCAAGTGACGCTCTTACCAACGAACAGCATTCAATTATTTAAAATAGTTACCTACATCAAAATTACAATAAAAAGTAGATTATTTGCAAAATGTACGCGAGGCGAGAAAATGAGCGATTATTATGAATATGACTGAAAATTTGCTCTACTTTGCTTTCAAAACCTGGCTTTCTTTTCACAAACTTATGTAGAGTTTAGTATAACTTTAGCTTAGTTAATTATCTAAATATCACGCTTTTTATCCCAAGTGGGTAGGCAGAGACAATCGAATGTTATTGACTACGATCCATACTCTTTCGCTTCCTTATATTCATCAAACCTTTCATGCTCGGCGATTACATGTACTTTTAATATTGCCTTCAATCAATATTTTTTTATGTGTTCAATAAATACACCTTGGTTCTCTGCCAGCTTCCCCTTCCACTTCTGCCATATAAACCTATTTACTCAATCTTTTATCAGATTTATATGAATACTAGGTTTCCGCCTGTAGTAGGTACTCATGTGAAATCTTTATAAATTACTTAACCAAGGCAGAGATTTTTTTTTAAATATTGTAATATTTCTTTGAAATCGTTTCAATAGTTCCGAATTAACCCAGACATATATTTAACCTCTACATTATTAGTATACATTTGTATAGGACCTATACCTCGGAAAGAGGTAAAATTTATAAGTTTGTAAATTTGGATGTAAGAAGTTATCTCTTAAACTACTGACCCGATTCTAAAAATTCTTTCACTAATAGAAAGCTTAGATATCCCTAAGTGACATAGGCTATATTTTATTTTGTTCGAAAATATCCACTGGTCATGCCAGGGCCGAGAAGTCTTTCTTATTTATAGTGCTCACTTCCGCCTCCTAATATTACTTCATCCATCAGAGGGAGCCGTGGTGACTGGTGCGAGGTCGAACATATGTTTCGTGTAACCACTGGATGGGGTTCCACAATGATGTAACTCAAACTTTCTCTAGCTAAGCTCAGTCGCATATATGGAAAATATGGTAAAGTATGGTAAAATATTACGCCTGTTTCCCAAAGGGTAGACAGAGAGAATGAAACGCCACTTTGCATAAGTAGATACTTCTCTTGCTTCATACACATTCATACATCGTTTCATACATGTTTCAGGATATTAACAAATAAACTCATATTATCTGCCTATCCTATAGAAGTGCAGGCGTGAGGTAAAACATTAGTACTATAGTATTTAAAATATACCTGTCAACAAAGTCAATATTAATGATGATGATGACTTAATACGAGATGTCATGATGACCGACGCACGCGTTCCGTCGTGACATGATTGGGAATCCGGTTTAAACCCACCCGCGCTGTGATAGTTGTGATTAGTCTGTAGATAAGACATATCACAGTCAGCGGGATCGTCTTAGATACCGATTAATTAAAATTTATTGAAACTATTAAGGCTGTACTATAAAGGTTGTGCAATACCAAAAATCACTCATTTTCTTGCAATTACAATTATAATTGACATTGGTGCTAGGCATATAAACGAGAAAATTAAAAGAAAATACGTTGACTTTGACGGTTTTCCAAGCACTTTGACAGCTGTCACAGGTAATCAAGCTATACTTCAGTACTATAAATCTCATTTAACCAAAATAGAGCATCATTTACGTCAAACTTATTTAGTAGAGTTCCAAACAAGTCGTTTCAACCGCGAGGTGGTATGTCGCGGGCGTCGCGGCTGCCTCCAGTAAACTAGACTTAACTTAGACCCGCACCTGCTTACGTATGTCCTGAAACTTCAGTGCTGAAAGTCGAAACTTATAAGTGCTACTCGACTGAGAAATATGTAAGGATTAAAAAAAATACTTCAACTGAAACTGTCTTTGTGGCTTTGGAAAAAGTTGTTGGAAATTCTAATATTATTTGCATACTTAATAAACACGTAGGTACTATGGCGTGGCCAGAAACTGTGGTAACATAGTCCATATTTAGCGAGCACAGGTGGAAAGATTACTATATCGAGTAGTAGAATTCATAGTAAATCGCCTGTAAAGAACAACCTCCTGTAAATTATACACGCATTGTTTGTGTCTACATTATTGTTTGCACTGGTAGAGTTCTTATCAAGTGGCAATGAAATAAACTAAACACCCGTATTCAAGAAGAAAACTTAGCGGACACACGTAGACAAGGACCCACAGAGGTCTAAATTACTGGACCCACAGAGGTCTAAATTACTATATACTGTGAGAATACTTAAATATGTCCGTCAGTACAGTAGCTACTGTAAGAAATCGGACATTTTGCTAAGTATTGGTCTTGAATAATAGCTGAAGTGAAAGGAAATGCTGGAAATATTAAAAGTACACACAATCGCCGAGCATGTATGCAAGGTATGATGAATATAAAAGAAGCGAAAGAGGTATGTCAGGATCGTACCAAATGGCAATAGATTGGCTCTGCCTACCCTTCTTGGGATAAAACGCGTGATGACAGATAAATAGGTGGTCTTGAATTTGGGTGTCAGAGCACTGAGAGCTGTGGTAGGATAAGAAACAGTTATGTAGAGTGTACTATTCCATAATAAAATTATCTCATATCCACACTTCTCTAAAATATCTTGTATACTTTCGAACAAAATAAAATATAATCAGGGATATCGTAGCTTTCTATTGGTAAAATAATTTTAAAAATCGGTTCAGTAGATCCAGAGATTACCTTCTACAACCTCACTAACTCACAAACTTTACCTTTTTATAATATTAGTATAGATTTAGTAGGTACTCTACTAACTAATAGTAGGTACTAACTGTACCCAGCGCTTGATTTACACTAGGGGCACTAAGGCGGAAAATTTCCAGGGGCGGCAAAATTCGGAGCGTGAGAATAAAAACATTTAAAATTATTTAAAAAGTATGATTGTATTGAAAACATTTGCACATAAGGTTTACACGAATCTAACCTATACGTAATTATCCTTCTGTTGAGTATAAACATCTGTTCAGTCGCAGAACTTGTAATGAATTGTCAAGTGAACAAACTGCGGGCTTTTATAATTCTATAGTTAACAGCATATTTTATCTTATGCAGACGTTTTGAATATATTTACCTAGTAGTTAATTAATAATATCCAAAATGTTTTCAAATATCAATCGCATTAATTCATGAAAAAAGAAAATCCCAGAGCATATTTTCGTTCCAAAATCATTATCCATTTACGAAGCCCAGGCAATTGTTTAATCCGATTCGTACCGCGGCCCAATGCTGAATGAAATAATTTAATAGCTTAACCCCCTTACCCCCACCCCTGTGAAATTCAATATGGCGGCGGAGGCGGGGCTATAGGGTGGTGTTACCGCCTCATTTGAATTTTGGTGTTCAGCCCTACCGAACGTGCGTTAGACAGGTTTTCGGCCAATTAATCCGAGCATAATTCGGCGTACTTACCGTTTTATGTCTGCGGTGTACTGCTGAATATTAATGTTATTCATGGTTATAGGGTAGAAATAGGGGACATTTATAGGGTCTTTTTATTATGAATACTAAGCTGTGGACACTATTAGGTTATATCATTAGTGATTTATGTTGTAGGTAGTTGTCTGTGTATATTCAAAATCATTATTGATATTTAAAACGGATAGTATGTTTCCCATTTTTCCTTTTTTCTATTCAGTTCACCCACATATAATTAATTCATATAACTCAAAATGGGAGCTGGACCTATAGTTCAATTACCTTTAGGAAACTTAAAATTTTCAAATGCCTATATCCCTCTGGTGACTGAGGGCTGGATACTTTCTCGCTCAACGAATCGCGATTCAGCGGGGAAATGCAGGCATATTCTTGCCACTATTCCACGCGGACTTGTTTAATTTAGTTATCATTATTGTTCATATTCAATTTTAAGGTTTTTTATGCAAAAGGTTTGTGTGTAAAAATAAATATATAATAAAAAAATCGCACTTTCATTCTATATTCATTTAATTTTTTTCGCTAAGTATATACCATAACAATATTTGCTTAGTTCATCCAGGTTATTTACCTTCCAGTTGTCCAAACTTTACTTTGAATTATTTATTTATTTGGTTCCTAGATTTTTGGTTCGAATGAGATATAATCCGGGAGGCCCGGGAGCCCCAGTTTCAAGTTCAACGCGATAACAACGGGCTGTCAGACTTTTGACAAAGCGCTAAGTAGCAGTATGAGGAAAAAAGCGCTACCGTATTGCTTACATAAGTTGATAAGAATGAAGTCATCGATTTATTAGGATGTACGCTTAGCAGAAATTCAGTGTTGTTATTTCTAAAAAATACTATAATATCTATAGTGTTTTGGGGACCCTGCCGCAGGGCAGCGATCTTGAGAGGGTTTTTTATTTATAAGTAGTTTCTAAATGTTTGTTTATATCTTTTTAACATTATACTATAATAAATAAATAAATAAATAAATAAATAAATATAATAGGTAACAAACACTAATATACTTAGTGATACTTTAGCGCTAGTCGCTAAAATGATCTGTCAACAAAAGAATGCGCTATTTTAGAACTAAGTTGACAGCTCAAGCTTAATTATGTTAACTACCTACAGCCAAAGCCACGGGCGGTAGCTAGTATAGTAGTATAGTATTCAGTCTTTGTAAATAAAAAAAAAATATAACAAAATTATGATTTTAATTTTTTTTCATCACAGGCTGCCTTCTGGCTCCCGAAACTGTGTTATCGGTCTCCATTATCCAACTTATACCTAGAGACAAAAGTTAGTTGTGAGAATCGTAGCGATAATTCGATTGTCTCTATCTACCCCTCCTGACATAAAGGGCGTGATAAAAGATAGATATATAAAAATTACTAACAGAAAAAGCGTTCAATCAAAGAAACTCCACCTCTGAAAGTGTGCACAGACACGAGTTAAACAAATTTCATTCCCCGCTCTGTGCCAACAAACTCAGAACTAATCTCAAAACTCGACGGAACACCTCTCGAGGATACTGACAATAAAATCTGTAAAGGCGAAATATTCAAAAGAAGTATTTTTCTACCAAACATCCGTAGTCTCATTCGTATGCGTCCCTCCTTAGCAAACAAGTCTTTGTCTGAAGTTTCACAATATTATGTGGAGTGCTGTAATACCGACACAAAAGGCCCCCGTCCACCAGTCTTGGTAAATAACGCTTTGTTCTTCGAAGCCAAATTTTGACAATCACTAGCTTACTCCTCTATAGCTACGTTGCCAGTTTCCTGTCAAAGATTATCTATGCAGCTGCGTCCAGATGTGACAGTTTAGAATAGGATATAAAATATTTAATTAAAGTTCTTGGAATCGCGGGAAGTCGTTCTCTTCTCTATTTTTCCTTGTAGAAGACATAGGCGTAGTGACTTTTCTCGCGGCTCTATTTTTTTCATTACTATTTTTAGGCTTGAAAACTACGAAGTAAGTATCAAACTTTAATCAAATCCTTTCAGCAGTGTCATTTAATAACGAATACAAGTATTTAATTTTGCCTATTTTATAATAATTACTGAGAATTCAATAGGTAGTACAAAGTAATATTTCGGTAAATGAATAAATCTGTGCCTCTAGTGAGAAAGGCTATAACTCGAATTGTAGGTACCCTTTTTCGTTTCGAATCGTATAAATGTTTTAACTTTTTAGGGTTAATTCGAAAAAGACTCACAAAATTTACAAAAGCAGCAGTATCTACATCATTTCGGACGTTTTTTTGGTGAAAAGTTGTTCAACTTGACTTGTAGATAGGCCTTTTCACGAAATAAGTTTCTAATTATTTTTAGGACTATTTAAACAATATACCTAGTATAATTTCAATGCTGACGAGTTGATTACTTTAAAAAATAAAGGATGTTAATATATTAAGAGAGTGGAAAAAATTACAGTAAATAAGTACCTACAACCATTTCGAATTAAAATTAATGTACAAAAATAATCTGTATTTTTCTAATCTATTTATTTTAGGTACATTAAATTTTTTTTAAACTATTTGTAATTGTTATTTATAAGTTTATTTGTATATATAATGTTTAGCATTGTAGATATATTTTATTGAAATAAAATTGTAATATTTAAAAAAAAAAAAAATTGTAATTGAAAATTTATTGACTCGACCTCTGTGAGGCTTTATCCGAATAGTATCAAACCAAAACAGACTCTTAATTTAAAATTCAGAACAATTCTTTGACGCCAATTCAATGTGTTAGTACGAAAGGAGGTAGATACACCCTCTACCCACTTTATAGGGAATGGGAAGGGAGACAGAGGGGCAGAACGAACAATCTCTGTTGACAATTGATGGATATCTTGTGTCTGCTTTAGAGGTAAGATTAATGCGCTATCCACATAGATTCCGTTTCACAATGGTGACGATTTCATATGGATTAAGCACTCGTGGAGTTCGGAGCCTCTTGAAGAATGAATGCCTTTTGTTGAAGTAAAATGGGTGAACTTCGAGAAGAACAGTTGATTTTGATAGATTTGTCTTCGTGGATTGAGAAAAATATTTTATATTGTCGGGCTATAAAAAACTGATCAGACTGGTGACAATAGTGCTAGCTCCTTCCTCGCTCAACGAATCAGCATCGCGATTCAGCGGGGAAATGCAGCCATTATTCTTGCAACTATTCCACGCGGACCTGGTTTATTTCGTTATTTTTAATGTTTAGATTAGATTTATAGTTTTTTATATTTTTAAAAAGTGTTGATTATAAAGTGAAAATTATAACAGGCACCGAGACAAACCAATACAAATAAAAAAAATACAAAATTAACAGTATAGCAACATTCTGCGTTGTTTCTACTACCCTTTTTTTTGGCGGTTTTATTTAATTACAACTTTACGGGTTACCTTATGGCCAGCACCAGAGTACTCAACTGAAGTCATAGCCATCTTTAGCCAATGGTATTTGTGAGGCTATATCTAACGAGTGTTCAAATGTTTTATTTGCAAGTACTTGTACTTAGGTCTAAAAATTATGGTGAGTAGGTATGTACTTACATGTATTCAACCTGCAAGCTGGTGTGCAAACATTATTTTGACTCTGATAACAATCTATCTATCATCACGCCTTTTATCTCAAGAGGGGTAGGCAGAGACAATCGAATATAGTATGCCATTTGTTACGATCCTGACATACTTCTTTCGCGTCTTTTATATTCATCATACCTTTCATACATGCAGTTTGACAACAGAATAATGATTATTAATATCTGCACAATTACAATGATGTTTAACACTTTTGATGTGCTGTTTTGTTACACATATATATACCTAATCATTAATCTCATAAAAGCAATGTTCTACGAGCCATTTTGTCAATTTAGATTTAAAATTATTTCCAATCAGGCAGATTATTATAAAGTAAAATCCCGTTTTAGTAAATGTTCCTATTATAAATATATTTACGACAACGAGGTTGGTATAATAAATTATTTATTTTAGCTCTAGTTTGCCTCTGAATGGGAGTCCATAAAAACACACATGTCTAATGGTAGAATTTTCAGTTTTTCAATAGTGGCTTACAACTATCATCAAACCATTACTCGAATACACTTTTTCGGGACATTAAATGCTCTATCGAAGTCCACCGAGTTCCCCCATAGCACTAGTTCATAGCTAAACGCATCAAGAAACTTAAAAGTATTTACTTCGTCCATTTTATCATCCTTATACCGGACTTAAATCGTGTGAGTGACCAGGTTCAAGTATATTTAGATGGAAAAGCCTCAAAGTGTACCTTTAAACCTTTGAGAACAATATCCACATTCACCAGGTTAACCATCATACCATATTAAACCGAACATGACGTATCAAGCCTCTAGTGGGTACTAAATTGAGATTATAGATAAAATATTCCCTACACAAAGGCCATAACATAAAATTGTGTGGTACTAATTGTATGGTTATATTTATTCTGTCCTATATCTCGGGGCCAGATGGTTCGGTCCAGTATCCTGGAAATGACGGTCGCACATTATTGACTCGTCCAATAAGTGAGCCATGTCCGTCCGCGCGCCTTGTAACACCCGAGCGTACTTCATATGGAGAGAGCTTTTATTGGTATAAAAATTGCAAAGATAGAACGTAATTTGCGGATGCGAAAGTGCCATGTGCTTGATGGTTTGTCCTTTCAAGTCAAAACAACAACAGATCGACGTGATTTTTTTTACCAGGTATAGATGATGACCGGCGAGTGATATAAGCTACATTTTATCCCGAAACTTTAATTTTTTTAATAATTTTCAACACGTTTTATAAAGCACGGTGGCCAAAAATGTATTAGAAAAACCTGAAATCCTTTTCCATTGCATAGATAAAACGTGACATTTGATCTATTAACAATGCGCACTACATTAAAATTAAAACAGAATCATGCATAAGATTTATTGAAAATAAGTGTTATCCATAGTATATTAGCCCAATTGAACCTTCTTACGACGCGAATTCCAACACGTGATTAAATGACCAGGCTCTATCGCGGAATATTGCCGACAATCCTCGCGGAGGACTACACGCGCGAATGTGAATTGCCCTCCTTAACACGACCCACCCTTTCGGACCCCTTCACACCCCCCTTCCAGCACCTTTGGCCCCAACTGGACTCCATTACAGGGGCCTAAATTCATTACGCTCCTCCAGCAATTGGGTTCACGAAAAAATATTTGTTGGGAATTGGGTTCGAGATGTTTCGGCATTTCGACGTCTCAACGGATGTTTATAGTTGTTTAGGTCGGAGAGTGTTTTGTGTTTTTGTTCCCTGATTATTTTTCCTCGTATTGTTTCTTGGACTTATTTCTTTTATCCAATCATTTTCTTTTACGTTTTCATTTATTTCTTTTAACTATCTGCTCAATAATAGAGTCGAATATTTTCAGGGAAACCTTTAGTAACTAAATTACTGAAACATAAAATATGAAAAATGCTGAAGCATATTCTGTTGGATTGAAATATGAAATTTAAATTCTTTTGTCCAGAACAAGTCCCAAATCGGCGAAATAACTGTTATATGTTGATTTTTATATCTGATATAAAAATATTATTATTATTAAATTATACGATCAAATCACTTGTTCTAAAAATAATAGATATTTACGCCTGTTAAAGAAGTGACATATTT
Organism: Nemapogon koenigi; assembly: GCA_963924495.1. Taxonomy (NCBI): domain Eukaryota; kingdom Metazoa; phylum Arthropoda; class Insecta; order Lepidoptera; family Tineidae; genus Nemapogon; species Nemapogon koenigi. Next base: position 9,566,124 of record OZ004646.1, read on the forward strand.
AGGTCCATTAAGTGCAGAAACGGGCTTGCCACTTGTTCTGTTCAATATGGATAACTGGCAAAAAGTGAACCTTGTTACCTGTGTCTCTGGCCACACCACAAGGTATAAAGGCCGTGAAGGTTGTTTTTAAAAGTACATCTACGTTGGGGCACTAAACTACTATTATCTCATATTAAATTACAGGGAAAACATCACAGAGTTGCAGGTAAAATTATCAAGTTCGGTTGAAGTTCATTCCTTTTAGCTTTAATCTTACATTTTTGTGGCCACAAGGTATTTTAAAGTGCCTCCAAAGTCCACAAGTATACCTACGTAAAGCCACCACTGGCTCTATCAGTAGAACATTTTTCATGGCGTAACAAAGCGAATATTGGAGAGGGCCCACAAAGGCCACCCGTCCTATGTGGGGGCAACTAACGTACCTACTAGGGATGTGCTTGCTTTCTTTATGTAGGTACTTACTTACAGACTCAGCTTCGCCCTTGGAAATTTGTGATAATACTTTATTCTGAAGGATTTCCGGGATGAAATTTAAGCTGTGTCGCTCTCCAGACCTCAAATATACCTTATATTTGTGCCGTTTGGAGTTGAGACAATGGGCTCATGGGCTTTGCACGTAAGCTCTTTAAACATCTTGCATCTGATCTAATTAAAGTACCGGGTGATCGAAGAGTTGGTACGTATGTAGGAGAACGTATGTCAGCCAAATATAATTTTGGCGATACAAAGAGGTAATGCATATAGTGTGTTGGGGACCCTGCTGCAGGGCAGCGATCTTGAGAGGATTCTTTATTTGTAGCATTTGAAATGTTTATTTATTAGGATGTTAATCGATGATTTTCCAATGTCAAGTATTATATAAAGCCGTTATAGTATCAATATGCCGATTAATCGGTTACTAAGACGATCCCGCTGACTGTGATATTATGTCTTATTAATTACAGACTAATCACAACTATCACAGCGTGGGCAGGATTAAACCGAATTCCCCATCATGTCACGACGGAACGCGTAGAATGCCTTAGGATATTTTATTGTATGCATAACATTATTTTTCTTTAATTTACCTTCACGGCTTGACTTCGGCGTAGATCTGGCGGAGAGCAGCGAGACAGATTTTACGTTAACATTTTTTTTATTCTACTGTGAATCTGCTGTTATCAGTCAAAAACTTATTTCTTCATGCAAATGTGAAATTTATTCAAAGCATTTTCGTGTTACCGATCCCAGGGTACCCAGCATAATACAAATCTAAATTTTTTGAGGTATGTGGTCAGTTCTTTGTCAGTTCAGTTGTCACTTTTAAAATAATGAGCAACACTTTTTATTCTGTCACAATTATTTATATAATTATATAATTACAATAACTAATAGCATAATCATCATTCTGAATGCTTGTTTACGTGTAGAAATAACTTTAGATATATTTTTATGTACATTTTTGGGATATTGCTCGTATTCATAAATTATCGATAAACACCGCAAGCACATCACTAGTAGAAGCAGCTTCAGCAGAGCACTAGCTTATAGCTAGGTACACACGTGTAATTGCTTGAAAGTACATTTTTCTTTGAGGTTACTCTCTATTAAAGACTTGACGAGTCAAATAGCAAGCAATGGGACGTAAAGAGTAGAGTTACAAAGCTTTGTGAAACATCAAAGCTAAGTTTAATTGTCGCTCAAATTATTACCAAAATGGAAATTATCCGACCATACCCTTATACCTAGAGGAATATAATCCTGTAAACAGTGTTCATATTTTCAGTGTAATTAAGTAAAATGCGAAAGAAAGGTAGGATATTTTAAGGGTACCTACCTAATTAGATATGTGTTGGTTATCCATTCTATGTCTGAATTATTGTAATTTCACTAGACTCACATATTCGGTATTTTAATTCCTGAAAAAAATTGGCTTGGTTGTATGTATTGGTCATCATAAGGAAAAACTAAAAAAATAAGCATAAAAATTCCTAAATTCCTAACCTGTCATAGAAAACAGAAAACTTTATCTGTGTATCTACAACCTACTCAATTCTAGGAGTATTTTATCTTATGAACCATATTTTTCCGGATTGGTGCCATTTATTCATGAAAATGAGCTAATTTTCAGGAATTGCATTCGTATTCCTATTAATTTTTCGTAATATCTCTGTTGCAGCACTACAGACAGACCGACAGACAGGTAAGATTAGTTGTTCTTTTAACCAGGAACAACGGATAAAGCAGATCCCAGGGAATAATCTAGTAGTGTCCATAATGATCATTAAATATTTGTTTACATTGCCTAAAACTAAATCGTTAAAGTACAGTTCACACAATAAAGTAGAACAAATCGACTCTTTCATTGTAAATATTTGGAACTCAGCGATAATAAAGGGAGAATGTATTAAACGGTGGGCGCAAGCCATCTGTCGGCGAAGGGAGGCATGATCGCGGGTGGTCATTACAGCTGTCATGTCGAGATTTGGAGTCCTAAAATGGATCGGATGTGACTAGTAATAATAAATGTATTGTCTACAGAACCAATGCTGCATGTTCATCTTAATTTGAATACGTAGAGTTTCCAAAAATTTATTAAATTTTAGTGTACTTTATTGAATTTTCAAAATAATCAAAGCTGTATTCATCAATCGGTCTTGAAATACAGTCTGCCACTCCTGATAAAATTAAGAATTTTCAAATTGTACGCCCGATCCAGCCTAACTTACGCCTCGACAACGGGTGTGATCTCTTGTCGAGTACCAGAAAACACCAACTTGAAATCCAGCAGAACAAGGCACTGAGCGCGATCACACGCTCGCCATGGTTTGTGCGTTGATACGATACGCAAGGACTTGTGCATGTCCATCGTGTAGGAGTTCATTGTTCGACTGGCGCACCGTATATACATAGGTACGCCTGCGCCGATAACAGCGAGCATGAACACCTTCGCGGTATGACATAGCCCCTGCATACCAAAGGCCGACAGATGGCTTCCCCGCGCAATTACCTTAGGCCACCTTGGCGCGCCTAATGACACGCCTAAAGCAGACACAGATTGATGATTATACAAGCAACAATCAAATATCTATTTATCTATCATCACGCCTTTCATCCCAAGAGACATAGGCAGAGACAATCGAATACCATTTGTTACGATCCTGACATACCTCTTTCGCTTCTTTTATATTCATCATACCTTTCATACATGCTCGCCGATTGTATAATGTACTTTTAATATTTCCATCGATCAATATTTTTTTATATGTTCAATAAAAGTACACCTAGGTCGTCCTCTGCCAGCATTTCCTTTCACTTCAGCCATATAAACCTTTTTAATCAATCTTTCATCCTTCATTCTTCCAACGTGTCTAAACCAGCGAAAACTACTTTTCTTCGTTTTAATCACAACATCATCTTCCACCTCACATTCTACTCTAATGACATCGTTACGGATGTGGTCAAAACGCTTTATATAACACACAATCAAATAGAATAATCAAATAATAATGTTTAATTAAAAAAAAAAGTGAAGTTGTCTAATATGAATCAATGAGTGAGATCTCGGAAAATGTGATACAGTGAATCTAACTAAACCAATAAACACATTAAAACCTTTATAATGGTTAGTAGGTTCGAAGATTTGTAGAGCATGGTGATAAGATTAAGTTACAAGTTACAATAATTCGAGAATTAACTCTCTCTCTCTCTCTCTGTCTGCCCTTCCTGTGATAAAAAGCGTTATATATAGACAGATGGATGTTAAATATTTAAAAAAAATACTACTTAACAGTCCTATTTTCTTTGAAGTCGGTTAAATCATATTTCATTGTCCATTTTAGTCCCCCACACGCATCAAATGGCAAATACGAAAAACGCAAAGGCAATGATTGATTTATTAAACTCGTACACAGCAAGTGTTTTGCTAATAGGATTACAATTTTTATTGATACGACACTTGCGTCCACCATTTTTGTATAATCCTTTAATTCCACATTTATATGACTGGGCGTTGTCTGTTGCACGTGGTGAGTCAAGTGTATGAGCTCGGGTCGGATCCCAAGTCTTTTATTACTCATTTATCAGGTGGCAAGTTATTTTTTTATACTTCACAGTTTGGCCTAATGGCATTCATGAGGCTATAGGTACCTACCTAACAAGTGGCCAGTTCTCTTGAGCTACTTATATAGAAATGGAAAATGGTTTGTCGTAAATAAAATCCACTGTTAAGGTAGGCGCTGCGAAGCACAGTACGATTTGTATTACATCCAAGACCGTAGAACAAATAATTATCCATACTAATAATATTATAAATGCGAAAGTAACTCTGTCTGTATACGAATGTGTGACCACTATACAGCCTAAGGAATATTTTATTAATGTGTACTACTTCCACATAAGCGGAGCCGGAGTCAAACACACTTTAATGATCGAACAGAAGTTATATAGATAATATTAATTCAAAATAAGTAATAAAAGTTTATTAATCCTCCAAATATTGGCAGCATCACGCCCTTCCTTTTATTGAAATGGGGTTCCCTTAACCCCGCAATTACTCATTGTACGTCATTTTACCCATAAATAGTGGCATTATGTGGTATTTTGACCTATAGCTAATGTTTGTATTGAAATTGTTAATATTTATTATAGCCAGTCATTGTGTTTGTGAATTTGAGATAGATCTTGATTGATGACATTTGAATATTTCTTGAATTAGCTATAAGTAATGCCTTGGCTCCTGAAATAAGTGTGTGGTAAAACTGACGATTAAAAGTTAAAACTTGTGATAGTTTAAAATTAAAATAATTTAAAATAACAAAATGTTCACAATTTTTGAAGTTCATGAAGAAAATATCTACTTCTTTTTTAAAATTGGTAAGTTAAATTATTTTTCATCCAACTACTCAGTATTTTCCTCATTACTTGACAATATAGCGATCAATAGGCGCTACTTTACTGCACATAATGCAGTAATGTTTCATGTTTTATGAAAATCCATAACATCCCGCTCTGGGTTTTGTTTTTAAATTAGGTTCTTTTTCTGTAGGCACTTATTATAAAGGTACTTTTTAAGGTAGACGTAATTACCTATAAGATTTATGTGACGGGCATGTTGCTTCATTGAATAATTTCTTTTTATTAATTTTTCATGACGTTGGCGATGTAAATTTGGAAAAGCAGGTTGCTAACCTCGCTAAAAGTGTGACTTTTTCATTTCACTATTATTTTCAGAGCGAATTTAACACTCGAAAAATCAAAGGCTGTTTCTCTTGCCTTTGCCTTCCATAAAAAAAATATTGTCGTCGCGAATGCCGTTTCGTCGGGCTTTGTATGTCCGGAAAAAAATATTTTTAAAATAATTATAATTAAAGAAAATTTTGATTAGTTAATTTTTTTTGTTGTAGTTGAAAGAAAAGCAGATTAGGAACCTCGCTGAGAGCCCTCTCTCCGCTCGGACTCCAAACTACCCTCGGTGCAACAATAAGTCACTTTCTGCTCGGGTCAGTAATCTACTATTACGTAACTAACTACACATAACTTTACTTCAATCCAAACCAATGCTAATCGATTTCTAACCTTCATATAAGTACTAATATTCAAGTTTGGATGTAATCTCCGAAACTACTCATTCGATTTAAAAAAAATCTATCACCAATATTTAGAATGACCTTCAGGGTATATAATTATCCTGTTAAAATAAAATGGCTTTTCGTGGAGACCAATTTTGTATGACGTAATAACGCGCCTACTAAATAGCAACATCACCAAACATTACCATTTTCTTTCTCATTCATTACGGTATATTCTAAAAATTATTACATAATTGATGGTGAAATCTGGCCATGCTGGAGGACATAAAGTCCGTGATAAGAGTGTTATACAAAGAAATAATAAAAAACCTTAGCCAAGTATAATTATGTAGAATATTATTAAATCACAGTCCAAACATGACAGATGTTGAAGTGGTAGTTTTTGTGAAGGAAATAACCCCATTGTTTATCTCAAGTGGCGCGTAGTTAAAGTAATTATTATTCGAATATTTGTTCTTCACTCTGTTTGATTTTATACCATTTAAAGTTGTGCTGAGTACGATTATTACTGTTTGTTGTAGCTTAGGGGCAGAGCATAGAGTGCAATTAATTTACCTACTTTTAAAATGTAAGAATGAAAGACGAAAGATTGACTAAAAAGGTTTATATGGCAGAAGTGAAAGGCTGGCAGAGGACGACCTACGTGTACTTTATTGAACATATAAAAAATGATTGATTGAAGGCAGGGAATGCAATACCGGGATACCGGGATCCCGAATTGCGGGACTAATCTCGGTCGAAAAATTTGCGGGATCCCGCTGGACTGGCGGGATTACAGAGAAGTGTGGTACATACGTGTTTATCTAAGGTGCGGGGCGCCGAGGCCTATAGGGGAACGGTGTGAAGGCGCGGGGCAAAGAATTCCCCACCCGCGCCCCTTGTTTGATTACTTATATTTTGAAGTTACAACTTGTAATTATGACGCAATGCAATGATTTTTTCATTGAATATTGATTGTCATAGAATCTATAGATAAATCAAAATCAAACTGAACTTTATAAGAAATAATATTATTTTGGGCCGGGTATACGGTGCCCTGCAAACGGGTCTCCTACTTAATCTCTAAAATGTTTCGATATAATTTTAGAATATATATGTACATAAGATATAAAATTACGTTCTATAATTATTCATTTGCTATAATTTTTTTTAAACCTAAAATCGATTTCTGTAATTTTCAAAATCACTATTATCAAAATATATAAAATTAAATTATATAATTATTCATTTGCTATAATTTTTTTTAAACCTAAAATCGATTTCTGTAATTTTCAAAATCACTATTATCAAAATATATAAAATTAAATTATATAATTATTCATTTGCTATAATTTTTTTTTACCCTAAAATCGATTTCTGAAATTTTTAAAATCACTATTATCAAAATATATAACATTAAATGATCTAATATATAATTTGCTATAATTTTCGTTTTATCTAAAATTGTTTTCTATAATTTTGAAGATATCTAAATAATCAAAAGGTACAACGCAAGGTTGTTTAGCTAGTTTTGAGCTTCTGGCGCTTCGCCGTCCGCTACCGCGGAACGCTCGCTTCGCTCGCTCGGCTTGCGCTCTATTTTAGCACTATTCGAACCACGCTCGTCGCTTCGCTCCTCGCTAACCTATTTTTATTTGCAAATTAGGGGAATAGGAATCGAAAATTACTGCAACAGGTTAAGATTAACAAAAACTACTGTAAATTTTAATATGTAATAGTACTTATTTAAACTGATTTCAATATAGAAAATTATTTTTTATGCTTATATATTTGTAAATGTATATAGAATGAAGTTATACTTTAAAAAATATAGTGAGTACAATTATTTTATCAATCCATTAGAGCAACTGATATTATAGATTAATAAATTTATAGAAAATGAATTTATATATTTAGAAAATTATAATAACTGCAATTAGAGAAAAGTAGCCATTAGTTCAATTGAAATTAGAGATTATAAAAATTATAAGACTTGAGATTATATATTTTCAAAATTATAGTAACTGCAATTATAGAAAAGTAGCCATTAGTGCAATTGAAAATAGACATTATAAAAATTATAGGACTTGAAATTATAGATTTTGAAAATTATGGGAACTGCAATTATAGAAAACAATACGTTATAGGAATTAATATTATAGATTTAAAAAATTATATCAAACACATTTATAGATTTTTAAAATTACAGGATCTAAATTTATAGAAAATGAATATTTATAGCAAATAAAATTATAGCTTCTGAAATTATATATATTTTTTTAGAGCATTTGAGAGGATACCCCTGCAAACACCTGCTTCACACCTGCGACCTTTTCTAATAATTTTATTTTTTATATTTATTACATATTATATTAATAAACCATTTAAAATGAACCAAAAATCTTATTTAATTTGGGTTAAAATTAAAACCATAAAAACGAGGTCTATTAGGTCTTTATTACGATTATTTACGATTGATTTCAGAGGTTTAAGTTGACCCTGCGGGATCCCGCAAATACCTGGATCCCGCGGGACTAAGATTGTACAGTCCAGCAAATACCGGGATTGAAATTATCTTGCGGGATTGCATTCCCTAATTGAAGGCAATGTTAAAAGTACACACGATCGCCGAGCATGTGAGAAAGGTATGATGAATATTAAAAAAGCCAAAGAGGTATGTCAGGATCGTAGCAAATGGCATTCCATTGTCTTTGCCTACCCCTCTTGGAATGAAAAGCGTGATGATAGATAGATCGTACTTAGACAATATTTAGGTACTTACCTTACCTATTATATGGAATATTACCTACACTGCAGTTTGTAGGTAGTTTTTTTAGTAGGTAATGAAAACTGAATAATATATAATTCAGAATTCTGAGCTTTTGTAGCAGTCCCTAACAAAATAATGTCATCTGTTATAAAGTTTACTAGCGAGCCCACTCGCATCTTCGCACGGTACAATTTTTTTATTTCCTTTTTTGTAGACCATTTTATTTTACACACAATATGGGTTAACTTTCCAGTTTAATTAATTATCAATCAATGAAATAAACGTTAGTCATTAATGTTACTAATACACTTATTTGTTATTACAGCCTCGTATTAAAATAGATGATTCATTAAATAGTGATTATAATTATAATCAAAATCTTTGCCTCATTTCTGACAAAAACGGATCTAAGTAGTTCACGATCGAGCTCTGATCTAGGAGAAGTGACAAAAGTAACGAAAGGAATAGCAATACTGAAGGCTGCTTCTGAAAAAATAGCGGATGGACTGCTTCAGCTTCAGAATTATCTACATTCGTCATCATGCAGACAACTAAATACATTAAGGTACAACTCTTTCGTAAAAGCAACCGCTAATAGTATTTTATGATACGGGATCATAATAGGGGTAATTAAAACACGAGTGGAATTATAAAAAATGAGGCTAAGCTAAATTTTTTAATAGCATCCACGAGTGTTTTAATTTCAAGTTATGTACCTACCTACCCGTTCATACACTAGGTACTTTATCTAATCACATGCAATTATTTTAAATAATTGACCAATTTCTTAATCGGCAAATTGGCGGCAAACCGCGGTTACCTACTGCGCATGCGCGTTGAGTGTATTTTCATAGAGTTTAATGTTCAACCCTTTCTGCATTTAAAAAAAAAACAAAATATTACGATATTTTATCGTTTTTGTATGAAAACTTCAGAATTTACAGTATCGAAGTTTGACATATTACAGACGCGTGTATATAAAACATATCATTATGAAGTATAATTTGATTTTGTAATAGAGACTTTACGATAATAAGAGTAGATAAAAATAGTTAAATTACCGTCATTGGCACCTACTGAAGATACCGCTATCGGACATTTCAAAAGAGTGCACTTGCAAATTCAAACTTGGTTTGGTAGAGAAATATTACCAGAAGAATATAGGGTTGGAAATATGCAAGCGGAACTGACACCGGAGACAATGACGCAGCCACCAGCTCCACAAACTGTATAGGAAAATGATTTTTTGCGCATTCAATAAATACTTACCTACAGAATTTTGTGCCTTTATGAGTTAAATTGCTAGGCCAATGAGTTTCTGAATGACCATCGCCTAGTTTATTTTTTTCAGCGCCGAGTAATCAAATTAAGTAATTCGAAATTCGAAAAAGTGATTTTGCGCGCCCTTTTCGTGCTGGAGAGGTGAAAAATAAATTAATGTTCATTGGACTTTTTTTGTGCCCAGTATCGCAAAATAAAGAATATTATAAAGTTTAAGGTGAAAGTACCTACCTAAGAATTTTGCGTTCATCGGAACGTCGTGAAACCTGTTCGGAAACGCAAAACATATGAAATAATAATGAAAATATGACTATAATTATATATAGGTAACACATTTTAATTATAATTTGTTGTTTTGTTTTTACCAAATAATAAAATCAACGATATTCTTTTACCAAAAGCAAAACATTTTCATCACAGAGCAAATTTTCATCACCATCACATTCACAATAAGATGAGTAGTTTTTTACGAAACCGGTTTCAGCAACACGTTGCGTTGAAAATAAAAATGCAACTTGTTACGAAAAATCGCGCATTAGGTTGTTTTAAAAATGAAAACGAACGCGACGCAATGACATCTCTAGCTACTCTTTGATTGACGACCAGTGAGGCAGTGACGACCGACACTGACGACTGACGAATGATGCCGTTGCGCCCGTTGCAAACTTGTGGGGGGGCTGCTGCGTCGATAAAACAGCTTGGCTGTTACGTACTGTTTTATCCACACAGTTGTTTACAAGTGCATCTTGCTTTGAAAATGGCAGTTCGTTGACAACTTTTGTTTTGTTTTTTCTACTAAAAGTAACGTTTCAATTTATTATAGTTTGCTTTTATTGTTGATATTTATGTAATTTATGGGTGCCGGTGCCGCCAGCGGAGGCTCTTCGTAAGATTTTTTGAAGAAATACAATAATTCCTATCCTAAGTAATTGCCTGACTATTAGATGCCTGTTGCAAAAGCAACCTATTGTCGCAACAGGTTTCATAAAAAAAATGTAACTGGTTGCAACATTGCGTCAAAACAACGGAAACGCCCATCTTTATGTGACACTGAGTTATGTGACTGACAGTGACAAATGACATGACTGACAGCTTTCTGTTTCTATCTAGAGTTGGGTCGTTTCGTATTTTACGTGAAACGGAACGTAACCCGTTTTATAAATCTACAAACTGCTTCGAAAAGCAGTGCTAAAAGAAACGGTCTGATTCGACAGTCTGTACAATATCAGTCTAATGTATACACTATACAGCGTTATGGTCCATTTTAAAAGAACAGCAAACCAGTTTCTTTTTCCAAACCGCCTCGGAAATATTTTTGGTAGATTTTTTATGGTTAGCATACAATTGTTTGCATAGAAACTACTGTCATCGGTGATGAAAAAGGAATGCATGGCCCAAGAATGTCCAACACTAGAATACCGAGCAAACTGCTGGGTCGGCCATTATGCTGTTGGACACCGTCGAGCCGTGCATTCCTTCCCTGGCTGGCCCTGTATGGATTCGTCGGTTTGGCCTTTGAGTCGAAACAAAAGATGTTGCGGTTCTAAATATGATAACACGGAACCCCAAAGTATGTGTTATGCGTGCATGTATTATCTAATCTATAAAGAGGTACAGTTTATAAGATTTGATGTAGGGGTAATCTCTGAAACTACAGAATCGATTTTAAAAATTATTTGGTTGTACGTACAGTTGAATCGTCGAAACATGTTTTAAAAAAAAACTGATTTTCCTTCTGCCATAAAAGCGTTCGCTCGTTACATGGCAAAAATCTGTTTCTTGAAACGGTTAGTCAAAAAAACGAATAGAAATAGAGTTTCTATCACTTGTCAATGTCATTAATCATTATTATGGATTTATAATAACCTATAAAGTAAATATGTATTGAAAATAATTAAAAATAATTTAAATAACACATTAAAAATAATGTATTGTTATTGATAATAAGAATAATAACCTACTCTCTTCAAAATGTGGCAATTACTCCAGCCTTACTGCTGTCACGTCATACGACAGAGGTTAATAGTTCAATATTATTTAAATTTGATCATTACAAAACACTCGTATTTATCTGGAATAATCTGGATCTTTCTCATTCCAGGCTGCTGTCTACAAACACCAAGGTTCTGTTTAATAATGCATTCAAGAGTAACTATAAAGCTGGCATTAAAAGGCATATTTCAGACATCAAATCTTCCTCAGAAAATTGTACAAAGTCAATATTCCTACTTAAATGTAGTCCCTGGAAAATATGCACAGGAATCAGTTTAGGTGTTGGAGTGAAATATTTTTTAAATAATGGTCCTGCTTTTTGTAAAGCTCTTCCGCCCTCAAGATTAATACAAAGAAGACCTAACATAGGAGAGGACAGCTCTAAGTTTGACTGGACGAGGTTTTTTCAATATCTATGGCCTCACAGATGGTTATTAGGTGCTGCTGTAGCTGTGAGTATTAATGTTTCATATTAGTATTAGTTGTTTATTAGGGAAAAGTTTATTTATGTTATGACCAAATGAGCTAAATAAGGGTTTTCATCAAAACCAAAATTTACAGGGGATGAGGCCGTGTTGTAAAGCATGTATGTAATCTAATAAGTAGGTAATAGAAAAAAAGAATGTAAACAATTCATGAATGAAATATAGAAGATACATTTTGGATTCTATGTCATGTGATGGTGACCAACGCACACATTCTGTCAAGACATGACGGGGAATCCAGTTTAATCCCGTCCGTGCTGTGATAGTTGTGATTAGTCTGTGATAAGACATATCACAGTCAGCGGGATCCTCTTAGATACCCAATTATCGGCATATACAATTTAATTAAGCCACTATGCTCTACAAATTATTTTCTGATTATGGGTAATAATTTAAGTTTGTTAAAATCTAATTTTTTCTAAAGAATTTTTAGTTTTCAACAGAACTGGCATGGCATTTAATTTTATAACGCCAAGTAAAAAGAAATTAGATAAAGAGAAAACAATTGTATATTGTAAACACAAATACTTCTTATTTTAATGGCAAATTAAAAATTAAATTTACCTCTTTTCAGTCAGCATTGGCAGTGGCATTTTTGAATGTTTATATACCAGCAATGTTGGGTGCTATAGTTAATGTATTGGCTAACATCAAGAGTTATCCAACTGCAGACTTTCTAGAAGAAATCAAAATGCCTGCTTTGAAATTGATGTCTCTTTTTATAGGGCAGGTGAGATTCTGTAACAATAGATATGCATATTTGGTCTACTTGTAGTGCTCTGATTTTGATGAAACTTTGAGGATAAATAGTTTATGCCCTGGATTAGAACATAAAACATATTTAATTTTGAATATTTTATCCCAGAAATCAATATGCAATAGGATTAATAAAGAGCCAATTACTTTGCTTTTTTCCTTCTCACAACAGAATTATAGAATATTTTAGGGTTGGACATTTTCGGGAGTGGCATTCCTTGAGTGGCCTTAATGTGTACCCGTAGAATTTGGCCTTTTGAGTCAAAACACAAGTTATTGAGCTCATAAGTAAGCTAACCCCATGGTTTTTCTGCTTTTCAAGTATCACTGTTAGTTTCGAGGAAGGTTTACAAGTATTAATCATGGACCTATCAGGTTTAGAAGCTAAGCATTAACAGTATTTAAGAAGTTGGGGCAAAAGTTAGTTCCAGCCTGCTTTCATGGCATAATGCTGGAAAGAATTGTGAAGAATGTAATAATGAAAATATAATTTGCAGGCAGTGTTCACATTCCTATACATACATTTGCTAGCTCAAGTTGGCGAGAGGGTAGCGGCAAGGATGAAACAAGATTTGTTTGTCTCTATACTGAATCAGGATGTTGCATTTTTTGATCAAGAGAGAACTGGTGAACTTCTGAACAGGTATTATGTTACTAATTTTGTCTTAAAACTATCTGGATCCTGGATATTTAATGAGAATTTTCTACTTTCTCTCTCTCTCAACAAGATTGAAAGGTGGTTATCAATGTTATCATACTATTATGGACCAATTTTAAATGAAATATGTAGATTAAAATGAATATGTAAGATATATCCATGTTTGTAGTTAAAACTGGAATTTATTGCACTGCTGGGGTCATAATCTGCTTAAGCTAGGAAACACCTCATAACTATACATTTCATGCTTCACAACTTCTTTAATTACGCGATAAGTTTCGAAATTTAAATAGATTTCGAAAGATAAATATATTACACAGTATGAATAAAAGAAAATGATAATCAGATACACCTAAAGGTCGATTTAGACTTACTAGTGTTTAGTAGAGTGCGTAGGTGGCACTCGAATGCCAGTGCATTAGTAGGTTTCCAGTGACGTTTATACTTCTTCCAGTAGGTTGCCATTTTGTAAGCCAAAAGACACAGTCTCTCCTTGTCAACTTGTGCAATCTACTAAAACTGACCGTTTAGACTACAGGAACGCGCGGGGGTTTGAGCGGGCGCGGGATGGTGTCACTTGAAACAAAAATAGAAAGCGATTCTATTTGATTCTAGTAGAAAGGCGAGTGGAACGGTACTAGCACGAGTACTCGAAACTACCGTTTACATGTTTCTACTAATGTACTCTCCTAACGCACTCTACTAACCACTAGTAACGTCTAAATCGGCCTTAAGATTTATAAAGCTCTAAAAGTTATGATGTATGTAATAATGTATGCATTTCACGCGTATTTTCAACTGATTTTGCGACTCGAGTTCTCTTAATATATTTACCGTTTTCTCCCATTTATCCTATAGATAATTTCATATAGGTACTTTATGAAAACATTAACTACAACTTGCTATTTCTAATGTGATTTTGCAAGACCAATTTTTGTGAAATTGTTCTTACTCATGTTTCTGGTATGTGGTTATTTTATCATTGTATCTCTCTAACAACTTTTCAGAGATATCGACAAAATAAGCCACGAGGTTTACTGAGTTCATTGCGCTAACACACTTGCTCTTAATATTTAATTATATTGCTTTTTGATTCCAGGTTAACAGTGGATGTGCAGGATTTCAAGAGTTCATTCAAACAGACTATTTCTGGAGGTTTAAGAGCATTTACTCAGGTAAATATATATTTAAGAAGCGACCCGTGTACAATATTGGTTTATAAAAATTGTAATACCCATACACTAGGAGAATTTTTTTTTTCGCATTATAGAAAATGCTTTAGAAAGTAAAAACATTTGCATATAAAACGTTTACACGATTCTAACCTGTAGATAATTATCCTTTTGTTTAATATAAATATCTGTTCAGTCGCAGAACTAATAATAAATTCAAGAGAATTAATTCTATTTAATAATGTTAACAATAGGCTGGTGTATTTCACGGTGCCCCAGGACGGCACTATGGGTAAATAGCAATCACTATGTTCTTTAATAAGAGTTGGGACTGCCATACATTGAAATGAATCAAACTTAGGGCTGAAAGGTACTGCCAACCTAACAACATTGTACTGTGGATCTCTGTCATCTGTATATAGAGTGAAAGAGATGGCAATACGACGCCATTAGTATTGGCTCATTTTTCCTAGCATTACTTTTTTGTTCTAAGTTGTGCCAGCCTAGTTATTACTACAGAAAGCTAGTCTACCAATAAAATTTATTTATTTATTTATATATTTGGGAAACAAACAGTATACAGAATAACAAATTTCATACACAACATTAATAATACATATTAACCAACAAGGTTTCCACACAAATAGGTACACACAAACACATTATAGAATACAGAATAAAATAGAATTCAAAAAAATTAATTAATTAAAAATTAATAAAATTAACAAAAACCAGTCAGTTATCATAGTTAACATTCAGGGCTTTCTTAAACTTAGGAAGAGTTTTTGTACAAATTATTTAAATTATTTTTCAGATAGTTGGATCGGCAATAAGTTTAGTGGTTATATCGCCACAGTTGACTGGTCTGACTTTAATATGTGTGCCGTCTGTGGTGATCGGAGGTACTTTTATTGGATCACTGCTCAGGAAACTGTCCAGGGAAGCACAAGCTCAGGTATACTGCTAATAATACCTTACTAAAAACGTGACCAATACAAGAACATCACTAATCTATGAAGGCATCAGTAAATAGTGTAATACGACTAGCTTTTAAGAAACGACGGGTCCGCACCAAGGAATGCCCGACCCAGCAATTTGCTCGGTATTCTACTGTTGGAAGTTCGCAGGCCGAGTTTTCTTTGTTCAATTCAATTCAATTCAATTCAAAGATCATTTATTTCTTAGGTATATAAGATACACTTGAAATCGTCAATTTTATACACTTCTCTCTACAAACCTAATTAAAGAAAATACATTTTTACAGCAATTTAAAAATACAATAAATACAAATCAAATGTCAAATAAAATTAATATTGGTACATGTCAGAAATTCAATAAAGAATATACAATTACAATCTAAGTACATTAGTGATTAGTCAATTAAAATCAATTTATATAATTTAATTGTTGTTATGCCCATGGATGCTTATAATTAACAAATAAATAAATTAAATTAGGTCTGCAATAAAAAGAAAGAAGTAAAAAAAAATTATAAAATGTGTCATAAATAGACGGTCCAAAATACAATAATTATAATTAAAATGTCAAAAATAATTTACTTAGTACAGTATTAGTTCAAATCATATTATTAAGTCCCATGCATTATTATCATTTAAATATTCGTCTACAGTATAGTAAGCCTTCTTCATAAGACTCTGCTTAACGAGGCACTTAAACCTGTATAGAGAGGGAACTTGTATCAGTCCCTCTGGCAGCCTATTGTACATGCGGATTCCTAGAACCAAAAAGGATTTATTGGTTCTACCAGTTTATTTTTGTTGCGAGTATTTACATCATGTATATCGCGGAATTTGACATATTGATCTATGTTTTTACGCACATACATAATGTTTTCAAAAATAAATTGTGATGCAAACGTAAGTATATTTATCTCCTTGAACCTTTCTCTAAGTGAGAATCGAGCGTTCAGTTTGTAGATGGATCTGATAGCTCTCTTCTGCAAAACAAATATTGATTCGGCATCAGCAGCCCTGCCCCACAACAAGATACCGTATGACATTACACTATGGAAGTAACTATAGTAAACCAACCTTGCTGTGTCAATGTCAGTCAGTTGCCTAATTTTTTTAACAGCATAAGCAGCAGCACTCAGCTTTTTTGACAATGCCAATATATGGGGACCCCACTGCAACTTAGAGTCGATGGTTACACCCAAAAATACTGTATTATCCACTAGGTCCAATGCTGTGTTATTTAATACAATCCTAGGTGTGACCTGTGTTACATTAGGCAAGCAGAATCGTAAACACTTGGTTTTATTTGAGTTTAACAAAAGATTGTTTGCATTGAACCAGTGTAGAACCTTCGACCTTTTGACTGGCCAAATAATCAAACAAATCAAAATTAAATGTTTCTTTTAAAATTATTAGTCGTATTTTGTAAATGACGCTTGTAAATGAGATCACTTGAACTAACGATGCGAAATTATCGCTCTAGTCTTACTTATGTAAGGTAATTAATTAGGACAACGGGCGCGGACGGACACTCACGCGCAGGCCGGCGACCAGTTACGATATAGCACTCGTGGTAGCAGGACGTTTGCATAGTATGTCACACCGTAACACACTAGGATAGTTTTAGCTAGTATTAAGTACAGTTCTTATATATTCGGTATATCACGTAATCAAAATACTTTACTATTTCCGGCTAAGTTTATCTCCTATAAAAAGAAGTCGATTTCTTTCTATATTCATTTATATTTACAACTTACATGTTAAAGTTATTATCGATAAGTTATCTAAATTACTATACCCTTACTAAAATGGGAGGAACGAGCAGTAAGGAGCAGTCCTCGATGACGCAAGAGAATAAAATCGCTATTGACGTGGATGGTCTGCATGACAGACTGTCCCTATTACATGGAAGCTCTCAAGAGCTAAAGCCGTTCTTCATTGTGCTGCTCGCCCTATTGTTGCTGTGCCTGTGCCTATACATGGTGAGAGGACTTTCCGACACTATCTCTAATCGTCTTCGAAAAATTATAACGAAGAGTCAGCCCAATTTGAACGTTGTTGTTTAATCTTTAAATTCCATTTTCTCAAATTACAATGTTAAAACTTATTTCGTCTTTTATTTTGTTACTTGATTCCCTGACTGTTTTGCATTCTTGCTTGGCAATGCAACTTTTACATTTTTGTAATATACATTTTTGCTTTTTATTATTTACCGATTTTGTTGATTTAGTGTTCTTTGTCGACTAAAACAACATACCATTGGAATGCCTTAGTTCGCTATAAAAATAAAAGTTTAATGTTACACGATATTAATAAACACATTGCTAAATTAAATATTACGTCATTACATACCTAGTTAAACAATACAAATAAAATATTTCAATAAAACCATAACCAATTTGATAATCTTATCTCTATAAAAGGTAGGGTTTATTTATTAATGCTTTCAGCATGTGTCATTTTTTACTTTTGAAAATGCACATGTTTCTTGGGTGGCCTGACAACGCGTCCACTCCTAGTTATTATTTGGGGTGTCGGTTCTATAGCGACCTTCTGTGTTTTTGAGGTGGGTAGAGTTTTCACCTTTTCTGATTCTGAGTCGCTGTCAGCCAAAACGTATGCGGGTTTCAATATGTCAATCGAGATGCAAACCTTTCTATCCGCTAACTGTATTTGAAATACCTTAGGAGTTCTATCCAGTACCAAAAATGGTCCGTCGTAAGGGGCTTTCAGAGATCGGTTTATCTTGTCATCCAAAGACGTGAGAACAGGTCTGCAGATCTTTATGCACGATCAAAGTACGTGATGTTCGTGTTTCTATAGGTAACGATTTGCAGTTTCTAATGGCGCTACGAATTTTCTCTATGACGTCATAGTCGGAAGAAATAACTTCGCTGTCTGGAGTGTAAAAATCTCCGGGCAGGCGAAGCGTCTTGCCGAACGTCATTTTAAATGTTACAAAATAAATTGCAGGTAGAAAAAGCTACATTGGTAGCGGAAGAAGCGATAGCGAATGTTCGCACGGTGCGCGCGTTTGCCGGCGAAGAAAACGAGGCGAATATGTTCGCGAACGAGTGCCAGAAAGTTGCGGAGCTCAATATGGAATTGGGACTTGGCGTTGGGATGTTCCAGGCTGGAACTAATCTGTTTTTGAACGGGTATAACAAATGTATTTTCTACTAGTTTTCCGCCCTGGCTTCGCCCGTGGAAACTTGTAATGTGACATATAAATGTATTTCCTGGATAAAAATAGCCTATTTCACTCTCCGGCCCTCCAGCTAACTTTGTACAGAAAAGTCACGTCGATCCGTTGCTCCGTTATGGCGTGAAACAATGAAGCAAACTTTCGAGTTTATAATATTACTAGCTGATTGCCTGCTACTTCTGCGCGTTGTATTAGGAATACAATTCACCCCTTTGTGTAGGTAGCGTGATGTTAAATAATAATAATAACCTTCCCCGAGAATTAGGCTATCAAATGCAAAAATATTTTTTTAAATCGGTCCGGTAGCCTACGAACAAACAACCAAGTAAACAAATATTGATTTTTATATATTAGATAGGGATATTAGAACATTAGGTAGGACTAGGATTACAATTCTAATTACTAGACAGACTGCCCTCGATTCTTATCATCAATTAACCAAACTTAGAAGCTTTTCCATCTAAATATACATCAACAGAACTGGCCACTCGTTAGGTATGGCCACACAAATACGGCTAAAGGAGCAAGACTTCATCTTCCGTTCGGTACCTTGAGGCTGTTAACGCGGTTCCGGTTAGTGTTGAAATTATATGAGAAACTTTAGCTTTCGCATGTGGAAATTTCTAATTGGTTGACATTATTGTTACTGCTCCACTGTCGTAGCGTGATGTTACATAGCCTATAAACACCCTCAATAAACGGTCTATTTAACCCAAAAATATTTTTGAAAATCGTACTGGTAGTTCCTGAGATTAGCGCATTCAAACAACCTTTTCAATCTTATGTAGGATTCCACGTCATGTCATGGCGACCAACGCACGGGAATCCACTTTAATCCCGTCCGCGCTGTAATAGTTGTGATTAGTCAGTGATTAATAGGACATATCACGGTCGGCGGGAGCATCCTACCTACCGATTAATCGGCTTATTGTTGCTGTGACGTCTATAATACTTGACATTGGCGGAATCATCAAAACCCTGATGGAGCCATTTTGAAATTCAGTCTTGTATATTAGTATAGACGTAGAGGTAAAAATGTAGATGTTCGCTGGCATGGGTCCCCTATTTCGTATCTCGGTTGCTAACGAAAACGTGTTGGTAATCGGTTACCGGAATAGGGTATGGCTGTTGAGGTATTTTAAAATAGAAAAGTCCAACTCTAAAAAATCAAATGTGTTATTACAGAATGGTGCTCAGCACTCTGTTCCTTGGCGGTCACCTGATGTCCACAGGCCAGGTGTCTGGAGGTGATGTGATGGCGTTTCTTGTGAACGCGCAAACCGTGCAGCGCTCTGTCGCTCAACTGTCTCTCTTGTTTGGTGCTGTGGTTAAAGGTGTCAGTGCTGGCGGTAGGGTTTTTGAGGTAAGGATTCGAATTGTTGTGTAACTGTCAGTGTAGTGGCATAAATTTGTAAGTGAAATGTCAAATGGGACGGATATGTGTAACCGGAAGTAAATAAATTTAAATATGTTTTTATTTATTTACATTAAAATTATTTTCTGAGGACGTCTACTGTAAGACTCGCTCCTTTTTTAAAGAATACATAATAGACTTCGTGTGCTTCGGAGGGCACGTAAAAACAGCGTCCGTTCTAAAAATATAGATACGTCTGTTCAAGAATTGACAGATCAATTTTTTTATTGTGAGACGTATAAATATTTCTACTACCGCTTGGTATTGAGCTAAAGTGTGACTGTGACTGAAGGCAACTACTGTAACGAGACACGCTATCGTCACATTGACTATGCCAGCCTTTTCACGTTTCGCTTGGAGCACCCTAGGCTATATTATGACGCTGGGTCCACTAAGTGCAAGAAAGACTTGCCACCTGTTCATTGTCTCTGTTTACCCCTCTTGAGATAAAAGACGTGATGATAGATTGCTGGATAGATAGATAAATAAAACAGCATTCATACATTAATAACAACTCAAATAGGAATCGACATAATATGAAAGTTGTATGGAAATAAATAAATAACTATATTTTTTTATAATACACATTTTTTATTATTAGTACGCTACTAATAAAAAAAAAATTAAATTTTAGTACATAAACAAGAAACCAACTATGGACACCTCCGGGTCGAAGGTCATTAAATTCCACGAAATGCACGGCGATATTGAATTCAAGGATGTTACGTTTGCATACCCAACTAGACCTGAATCTGTAAGTATATTTTTATTTTAAAACAGCTTCCCGCCCCCGGCTTCGCCCGTGGATATTTTCTAACAAAATAAAATAAAGCCTATGGCACTCAGAGTGAAATAATTTCAATTGTTTCAGAGGACCCCCTCCCTACATCCAAACTTACAAACTTTACCTCTTTATAATATTATATATCACAAATGCCATCGGCTAAACGAGGGAGACTTGGTCTTCCGTTGGGTACCCAGGAACCGTGACACGGTTTCGGGAGCTGTAAGGCAACCCGTGAAGAAAGAAAGAAAGAAAAATATATATAATAAGTACATTTTTATATTTTTTTCTACAGACCCTGATATTGAAATGAAACAAAAAGCAAATTCTAACTTATACTAATGAATAACTATGATCTCTGAAGGTTTTATCAAAGTCCATTGAGCTGTTTAGGAGCTTATGGACAAACATGGGGACAGACCGACAGACAGATAGACAGAAAAAATCTAAAAAACCCTTTTTAGTTCTTCATTATCGTGTAAATGGCATATCCCACTGAAATATTTGTAAATTACTTCATGAATTGCCTTAAAAGAGTCAATTAGTTGTCAGCAAACGCACGTGCAAAGGATTTTCAGCTTAGTTGACAAATGCATAAAATTCCTTTCGTTGCTTCACCTCAGCCGTTCACCGCGGATTGCCTTAAAATCGTAAAGAGTAGATCCCATTTTTATTATATTAAAAATCTAAATCGTACATAAACATAAGTTTAGGTATTTAAAAAAATGTGTTTATTTTTCTATCGAGAAAATATCAAGGAATCGCTTTTCATTATAGGTACTTCTTAGTATGTATCCTGAGTTTTATTGTGTATTAATTAAAAAAAGAATGGTAAAGTATTGTCGATAAAGCAAACGATTATGCGAAGCTATCTGAGCTAGTATAGACTCTTAAAATTACTATTAATACACTTTTTCATTTCAGGTTGTGCTGAAAAATTTCAACTTATCAATACCTGCTGGTAAGACGGTCGCTATTGTTGGTACTTCAGGAAATGGGAAATCTACTATAGTGGCGTTGTTAGAAAGGTACAATTTTTATATTCCATTACCATTCATACCAATTAATCATTATTAAATTATAAATTTCGAAATAAAGGTATTACAATATGCAAAATATTGAATGCAGAATAATTAGTAGGTACTTTTTAAATACTTCGATTAATATAATCCGAAATAAACTCACAAATAAGAACCCTTTATAACCAACGTAAAATAATTCGAAGTAAACAAACATGAAGTTATTCGCCCGTCTCGCAAAATGATGAACCAACTTCACACCGAAAGCCAGGCTTGCCATAGAAAATGATGCTATATAGTTTCATAAATGTGAAGAAGTCCGAATTTGCAAGCCGCGTTAATTCCACGAGAACAAGCGAGATGACATGATATACTTCGCTACCGCCCGCCCGCGACGCAGTCCTGTCAATCTATATTATATTTGGTCAATATTAACTTAAATACTGCACACAAAGATTTTATCGTTTGATCGAGGGTTTGTTAACTATCGAAATTTACAGATTCTATGACGTGAATTCTGGTCAAGTGACACTGGACGGTTGTGATGTGCGAGAATTGGATTGTTATTGGTTGAGAGGTCGAGCGATCGGACTTATAAGTCAAGAGCCGGTACTCTTCGCTACCAGTATAAGGGAGAATATACGATATGGGAAACCTAGTGCCAGTGAACTGGAGGTAATATAATTTTTTTATATATACATTTTGAAGGATCTAAGACGCAGTTCTATCTTTAATGGGGCGCCACTGAACCAAATCAAATCCTTAGTTGCTTGTGGGACAAATCAAAGGCACATATCTATTCGGTTCTTCCTGCATTTTACTATGAAATAGGCTTAAAATTAATTCTCATTCACCCCCCTCCTTGCTAATCTGACAAAATATGCCAATACAATTTGACCTCAAAATACCTCAAAAAAAACTGGCCACTTGTTAGGTAGTTTCACAACAATCATTGCCTATTGAGGACTTGTCTTGCGCTGGGTATACCGTACCATGGATTTTGGGAGGCGTAAGGGAACCTTCACGATATAAAAATGTCATTTATTTGTATATTTCAAATTAGAGTATAACAATTCGGTATGTAAAGTAAAAACTAAGGTACTTATATTTTTATTTCGAAGATAAAGCTATTTTAAAAAACTAATTTGTATATTTTTGTTCTCTATGCAGTAGTTTTTTTATAATAAATTTTCAAAGTTTTGCCAACAGACGACAAAATGACGTCATGAAGTAGACTTTCTGCCCCGTGGCACTGTGATAAAAGTAGTACCCTTAACGTGCCCCGTGGCACTAGTAATACAAATTAGTTGAGAAATTTTACCTAAATGATGACGTAATTTTGTCGTCTGACGGCAAAACTTTAAAAATTTATTATAAAAAAAATACTGCATAGAAAACCAAAATATTCGAATTAGTTTTTAGACTTTACTTACCGAATAGTCTGTATGTAATTAACCATTGTTTCTTCTTTAGAATAAATAAATAAAAGTTGGGAAATCTTGTTCAGTATTTTGTGCTACTTTACAGATTGAAAACGCAGCTAAGATAGCGTATGCCCACGACTTTGTGACGTCATTTCCTAACGGTTACGACACTATGGTCGGCGAGCGGGGAGTGTCTCTCAGCGGGGGACAGAAACAGAGAATCGCTATCGCCAGGGCCGTATTGAAGAATCCACCTATTTTAGTACTGGATGAAGCTACTAGGTTAGTAAAATTAGCTAAGTTTTTAAAGTTTTCATATTTGGCATAACGATATTTATTATAATGCTGGCATATGAAATTGACGTTATATGTTTTGATATAATATATAGGTACTTTGCATACATACTTTGGGATCAAGTCAATATGTTGATTTACACTGATTCGATCTGCACCTTGCCGACATAAGAAATAATAGTACTATAACATACAGCAGAAGTTTCTCTTAGTACATTTATATGAAATATGAATTAAAATGAAAATGCAAAACGATGGATGGTCACGTAAAAGCCAATATGAGTCTATTTGTATTCATATAAAGCTCACTTTGCATGGGCATTTGCGAGGTCTGAGTTTAAAAAAAAATTGTACCTAGAGGTCGTTAGATCTCAAAATTTCTCAACGAAGCCAGTGGCCACTCATTGGCTGAATGAGGCATCAGCTGATGATAAAAAGCTTTGACATTTCATTGGCGGATTGCTTTTTTGGTTTGGCCAAGGCAACACAATTATTTTGTCTATATTTTTCGAATTATATAGAAATGAATTAAAAAGTTTATTAGTTAATAAAAAATAAAACTAAAAATTACCTATTTTTCATAAATTTTCATAAAAACAATAAATAATCAAATGTCAATGCCAACACTCATACCTATATTTTATATTTTTCAGTGCATTAGATTCAGCCAGTGAAAAATTGGTACAAAAAGCGTTAGAACAAGCGTCGAAGGGCCGCACCGTGTTGGTGATAGCTCACCGCCTGTCGACCGTTAAAAATGCTGACATGATTGTCGTGTTGAATCTGGGCAAGATTGTTGAGGTATTGATATTTTTATTTATATGTTTTTACTCTATTCATTATATGAGGGGATTTGTATATCAAAACGGCGCAACGGATCAACGTGATTTTTTGCATCTTTTTATCCTAGGAAAATCTCATTCCCATGGGAAAATTGAATTTTTGAGAAATAAATTTCCTACCCACAGAACATAAAGAACAATAGAAGTAGCGAGTGGGCGTTCCCTCGTAACCACTGTAGGCATATATATAATTTCCGCACATCTACAGAAGTTACCCTGAAAATAATTTAAAAAAAATAGAATAATTTTGTGCAGAAATGGTAATAACACAAATAATTTGTCTAAAGATAGCTTAATATACCAAATTTAACTACACAAGTTTTTCACAACATTGTCATTGTAGTACAAAAAATACAATTAAAATAACGATTTTCATTCAAATATGCTAACATGCTACTTCTACCTTCTTTATAATGTTCTGTGTTTGTACAGTATATAAATAGAGAGAGTGACTTTGTTAGTTTTTTTGAAGTAACCTAGGAAACTATTGGACCGATTTAAAAAAATCTTTCACTAAGTCTTAAATGGTGAAGTTCTGTGTGGGACGGAACCATGGGTTGCAAGCAATTATTATATTATTTTGAACAATTATTTCAGATTGGTACTCACGAACAACTGAAGAAACAGAAGGGATTTTATTGGAGTCTTATTAAACAACAGGATCAAGATAAAGCTAAAGATAATTTATAACAACAATAATCTCTAGAATACTCTAGATAATATGTATAAAGAAACTACAAATATATTTACAAGAAATCAAGTAATTAAATTATTTTTTATTATTTATTATATGGCAACACTGACAGCTAAATATTGCACAAGTTCCGCAACGTAAGTTGACCACAACACAGTACTTACACCATTACAAATTTGATGTCTTCTCGACAAATTATAATAATTAGTAATTTTGTCAAAAGAATTTAGATAATTATTAATTTGATTAAATATTTCAATGTGTTGGTGAAGGTATGTCAGAACCAATATTATTTTTATTGTATTGTATTGTATTGTTTAAACATTTATATATGAATTATATAAATGTTTAAAAATTAATAAGTACCTACATACATAGTAAAAATTGCTTCAAAATTAAATTAAAGTAAATAATTTGTGCCGTGCGTGCTTTTGATTAATATATCGCGTGTGGTAGGCATCATTTCAAAGAGCTAACTCTAAGGATTCTAAAAAAAATGTCTAAAATAGTTTACAGGAAACCTAAACGATCTCGATTATAAGACACCTTTATTAGGCGAGTCCGACTCGCACTTGGCCGGTTTTTTAGTGATAGTCCATTTTTCTGAACAGTATTTTCTTTAACGTAATTTTACAAGGAAGGGCCTCTTAAATTAATCAGTCGATGACACATCGAAGGTCAGTTGAATATGCACATGGCGTTATTATGTTTCCTAGGTAGCAAACAACCGAACCAACGCATTTTCCGACTTCCGAAATTGATTGTAAACGGAATTCGTTTTCGCCGAAAATAAAAATTCATTTTAAAATTAAACACCTGTTATAGAAGGAATAGCAGTAAACGTCATTCATCTCTTTCCACGTGCTAGAGAAAAACGGGTAGTGTAATAGTGTACGTACGCCTCACACACCATATATTGTCAATGTGTTGTTCTGCTCATCTTACGCCGCGTGACCTTGTACCAACTAATGGTTTAAAAAAATATGGTTTTACTATTGATATTTTGAAAAAACTAGATCTAGAGTTTGTGCACTGTGACGTACGTTATCGTTAGTCAAATAAGGAGAAGTTTACCCTTTCTTCTCCGTCAATTAATTCTACTAGCTGCCAGTCAAATTATAGTATAAAATGAATTAAAGATTGATTAACTGTCACATTACGCTTAGTTGAGTAGGCACTGAACTTTATTTAGGCTTTTTGCCGAAAATATTATTCTTAGAAAGTGTCAAAATTAAATTCAAATCTAATTGTAAAAGTAAACCTGGTTAGTTAAAAATAAAAGTGCCGTATGACACTTCAGGTCTTCAGAAAGAGACAATCGGACTTGATCGGCTACTTTCGGGTTTGTATAGTGACCTCTTTTTCTGTAACCCGAAGTACATTATTTCGACTTGTATACTAGCTCTCCGCCCCGGCTTCGCCCATTAAGTCCATATTAACATATTATGGTTTTGAGTTCATACACAAATTCCATAGAGTAAAGCACTTGTAAGTTTTTCCCGAATTTTCTGGCCAATTTTTCAATTTTTCTTTTACTAAAAAAAACCTAATTCAAACTATTACGAACATTAAAAAAACGAAGTTCTAAAGTGTTAATTAGGAAAACAACATTTTGTGTACCAACATATATTCTCGTATCTTCATGACAGACCGTCAACCCGACAGTTTCTTTTTAAACAACACTACAACTAAACTGCCTACTCAACATCCCTCCACCCTTAGTAAAAACTAAACCTATCGGGTGGTTTTCTGTTCCTCTGTGGCCGAACGATGGCCTCGGCATCGACCACGGAAAACGCTGCTTCCGCCGGCTGAATGATAACTGGGCTGGGCTCAGTTTCGACCACGGAACGCTCTCCATCTTCTGGCTGAATGATAACCGGAATTGGTTCTGGTTCCACCACGGAACACTCTGACTCTTCTGGCTGAATGATAACTGGACACTCTCTCATTTCCTCCCCTCTAAATTTCAATATCTGGTTAGAGTGTTTCTTAACAGATTTATCCGTATTAAAGATTCGTACTAAATACGTGTTCCTGCCCAATCTCGTTTGTATACACCTTTGGTCCATTTATATTTCTTATTACAAAATATCTTTATGAGAACAACTTCTCCAACGTTAAATTCTATAATACGAGTACCTCGATAGTTATTCTGTTGTAAGAATTGTTTATTTTTAACAAATTTATCAAGCTCTGTATCAGAACATGACCGATGAATAGGATTTATTAAATCTAACCGACATCTTAATTTATGTCCAAACAAAATTTCTGCAGGAGATCTGTCGGTGGTGGTATGTTTAGAGTTTCTATATCTAAGCAAAAATTCGTGTAATTTTACATTTAACTCCCTTGAACTAAACCCAGACAAAATTATTGATTCAATAGCTTTTTTTAACTATTTTGACATAACTTTCAGCTTGACCGTTGCTAGCAGGACTATAAGCCGGGGAAGTTATATGTTCAATTCCATTTAGGGAACAAAATTCGTCAAATTCTGTAGACACAAAAGATGTACCGTTATCAGAGCAAATAGTGTCAAATAAACCGAATCGCGACATCACCTCACAAAGCTTTTCAATGACCACACGAGACCCGTATCCCGTAGATACGTCAAAACACTCGATCCTGCAATTCATAGCTAAAAGTGGTCAAAGAGCCTACCGATAGCTTAGCCATGATGATTGTTTATCCTCGTCGCCACTGTTAATTAGGAAAACAACATTTTGTGTACCAACATATATTCTCGTATCTTCATGACAGACCGTCAACCCGACAGTTTCTTTTTAAACAACACTACAACTAAACTGCCTACTCAACATAAAGTAATGCGCTTACTAACGATGAGCTTTTCAATTTTATTTATAAGAAGATTAATGTCGATAATGTGAATGTATATTTGTTGATGTGTTGATATTATAGAGGTGTTGACGTAATTTATTGTATTTATAGGTTGGGTTTAAGTATATTTTTATTAAAATATGTTGATATTTCTTTTACATTATGTAGTTTTCTTTATTTATCTACCTTTGAGATACACGAATTCCTTAAGAAAACCGTCCAGTAGACTTCCGTTTAACCCCTATCATTTCGATAAACATTAACAATTTAGCTATTCAATATCAAAATTATTCATGGTAATGAAGCTCAGAATCAAGGTAATTTTATTGTAATAAATACTGTCTTATGAACCTGGATTCACTCTAGCTAGCGGGACAATCTTTAAGGTGGCTTCAGCGCAAAAAGGATAATTGCCTTTAAAAAAAAAGAGTACCGATTTAAAAAAGTATGTAGGTACTTGAAAAGTGTGCTTTCCGAAAGCAAATGCACAAGTCACTTTAAAAAAAATACCCAAATTGCTTCAAGTGTGCCTATAAAATATAGAGTTCTCGATTTCTCCAGGATTCCATCATCAGATCCCTGACCTGATGACCTGATGACCACCTGCAAAGCCCTTTCAAACAAAAATAATTTCCATATCAGTCCAGGCGTCTTCAAGTAATCGGGGAACATTATGTACACAAAAAAACCAAAAGATTCCGATGAATTGAGAACCTTCTTTGAAGTCTGTTAAAAATACTAGATGACCCGTTCGAACAACATTAACACAAACTTCTAATTTCAACAACAATAAAGCAAAATTATTAAGGACCCTTGGCTCTCAGTCATCTTGTATCTGTCAAAAATATGGCAAATCTAAGTTAATTCTGGAAACGTGAGTTTAGTTATACAACATCTCTCACCCCAAAAGGATTAAGGAATAATAACAATGCTTTTGGGGTGAGGAGATGTTGTATAACTAAACTCACGTTTCCAGGATTAACATAGATTTGCCATATTTTTGACAGATACAAGATGACCTTGACCACCGCCCCTTAATGTACTGTTATTTGATGGGTCGCAATTTTTGAAATGAGAAGGGTATTTATATAATATGAAAGAACATTACTGACCGTTATGTGTTTATGCTGCTCTGGTACTTGTGAATTTTATTGCGACGGAAACAAAAACTAAACATACCCTCCTTATATTTGGGGCAATCGATTGACCACTTTAGATTTATGCTAGCCTAGTACTTTTTCATATTTCTTGGCTCAAATACAGACATATAAAGCCCCCTACACGCACAGTCATTCCTTCGCGCTTACTTGTACAAACCAGTTTGCACAATTACTTGCTTACGCTCGTACGTGTGGACGGGAAAACGGTATCTCGTACAAGCCCCAAAGCGCGGCTTGAGCAATCGTTGACTTGCTAAAGATTGGAGTGCGCAGTTCTGGGTTTTCACGGTTTTATTTAAGGGGAAGTGGTCGATGAAAATCAGTGATGAAAGAGCAGAACTCATTTATCTAGAATCACGCGCACGCGAGCAGGATAGAAACAGTAAGCGATTCAACATAAGCGATATTTTTTGTTTAAAACGCAATTTTTAAAAAATCTTATACAAAATAGAAATAATTTTACAATGAAACGATAGATAATTACCAAAAAAATATTCATGTTAATTTTTGTAATGGTACCATCTATATTGTAGCCATCAAATTTGATAAATAAAGTTTTCAGAGGTGTATTTAGGTTTTTTTTCTATCGAGAAAAATGTTTCTAATCACATTTTCAAAACAATAACATTATTTGTCATATCCTTAAAATCAATAAAAATAAATTCAGTTTCGTAAATAGATCAGGTTTCCTGAAAAAATTGATTAAAAATTGGATTTTGATGACTGACTTCCCCTTAAATAATATAACAATGAGGGTTGTGCGAGCTTACTTGTACCGTGTGGACACTCTTCGGTGTTCCGTCTTTACGTCCGTACTTAATACTTGTGCAATTTTAACTGTGCAGTCAAGACGGAGCGTGTAGACGGACCATAACGTCGGCTGTGGTAGCAATTTTTATTTATGAACATTACTGACCGCTATTTATTTATGCTGGCCTGGTACTTGTGAATTTTCCCGCATAAAATACTACCCTCTTTCTATTTTTTTGGGCAATAAAGGTACGACGGATTACTGCTACGTATTTATGCCACCCTAGTAGTTTTTAATTTCAAACAACTCCTAGTATCTCGCACAGTAAAATACGATAAATATGCCTAATCTAGGTGTTTTTTGTCGGTACGCCATATCTCCCCAAAATTAATGTTTGATACGCCATTTTGAAGATTATTTTCCCCTCTATTGACGAAAAATAATCAAACTAATCAAAATTTTTAATTTACTAAACCATAATAATTAAGGGTAAGGGGGAGAACGGAATAAAATCTATCCGACCCTAAATGTCATCCTCACCTGCACGCTTGGTACCCTCTGCTTGACAACAAACGAGGCTCTGGCGACCGAGAAATGGCGGTATAACCATACACCTAGCTAGGCAACTGGCTGGAAGAGGCTACAGCGAGCCTGAAGACCTAAATAGTCTCAAAATATCTGGTGCAGAAGGCAAGGGGAAACCACTGCACAAGAAGAAGAATAATTACATTAATAAACCACTTTTTATTACTTTATTTTTTATGTATCTAGATATTAATATTACATAAGTTTTAATATAGTGTAATATAAATTGGATTAGATTTATTTTTATTTTTAGTTTGAATTTAATAAAATTCAAAATAATCCTAATCCTAAATAAATAAATCCGAAAGTGTCTTTGTTACTTTGTTTGACCTTCTTTGTTTGATTTTTTGCACAGAGATAGTTGAAATATCAAATCAATAACATAATTTTTAAAAAAATTTGCAGCTGAACTCGTTTTGTAAAAGGTTTGGTACCATTTTTTCCTGAGATCTTTAAGACGTACACTTTTTGATAGTTGTCCATATTGAACAGAACACCTGTTCCTTAATGGACCTTGAAACCAATAGGAGGGCCTGAGAGTGACATTCGGTTACTTTCATCCCGGAATACCTTCTGTATAAATGATAATTGATTAATAAAACACAAGGGTTGGAGAAATGTTTATTGCATATGGGATCACCAAGAATTTGTACAGATATTCTTTTAACATTGACAAATATTTACAAGTTTCTTAAATCTATTATGGTGAGGCCATTCTCATCAACTACACACGGTGCCAATGTAAAATAGCTGTACAGACAATAACTTTACAGGATAATAAGGTTCAAATTGGAAGTAAGAATTTACTATGAAAAATTTACCATGGGTTTGGTATATCATTGTGACATTATTCTAAATGAAAGTTCTAGTTTTTTTACAAAATTCATGAAACTGCCTCTATAGTGATATACTATTATAGTAAATAGTAGAAGTTTCTCCCAATAGATGTCGCTGGTCGCTAGTTTAAAGTTTTTTAAATGTGAAATTTAATGAATCAGGTCAATCGAAATTTTAATATTATCAAGCGAAAATGATTTGTAATGATAATATAATATACAATACGACCAGATCACCGTTGATACAATAATTAACATTGACATTATTGGTTTCTGCTCCGCTCCCAAAAGACATAGAGTGATGTTTTATACACATAAACCTTCCTTGTGAACCAGTCTACCTAATACTAGTGAAAACCGTATCAAAATCGGTCCAGAAGTTTTTGAGTCTGTAAGGCACAAACAGACCAGATAGGTATAGTAACATACAATATATGTAGGTATTTTTGGTAAATATGTGTGTTGTGCACATTTATATTATTTATCATATTTTAATGTTTTTAACTAATTTACGAATAAAACCAATATTGTAGGTATATTACATAACTTAATACCATTATAAATCGTTTGCGCCATGATAAGTTTCGTTTGAATTGATTCATTAAATTTGGCGTAAAAAATACAATAAGGGCGACGCTAGCGCCATTAGAACCTAAACATTCCACCTTAAGGGCCCTTGACAGTCAGCCATCTTACTTCTGTCAAAAATATGGCAAATCTCAATTAATGTTAGAAAAATAAGTTTTTTTATACAAAATTTTCAATGGGATTAAGCCACATTTTTTTATTTAGGGTTCTAAATAGCCGTAGTTTTTAAAACAAACATTGCTATTGCTATTTAGAACTCTTATTTATGAAAATATGGCTAAATCAAATTTAAAATTATAACTATCAGCAATTTGAGTTGAAATTGTTATATAAATGAACTCGTTTTTCTAAGATTAATTGAGATTTGTCATATTTTTGACAGAAGTAAGATGGTCGCCTGCCAAGGACCCTTAAAAGTATAGTCTATTTTTAATGGAAACATGTCTGAATATATCATGAAACAGTCACACTTATGTTTAAGTTTATCTTAAAACAATAATAAAATAACAAAAAAGTGGCACTTTGTATAGACAATGTTTATGGGTAACTTTTAATATACAATCTAATAATAAATATTTACAAATAACGTAAAAAGATATTTGAAGATTTTATACAATAATTTCTATATCCTTAAACTGTCAAGTATACTGATGGATTTTCCATATTTCATTTAATATATCTAATAATATTCCCTAATTTTATTACCTAAATTTTGCCACATTTTTACCACAAGTCAGTTTAGCCATGACCTAATTGACAAAAAATGACACCAATCATTGTGGTAAAACTATGGAGCATAAATTTTATAAATCTCCATATTATTTAAATATTAACTTATCTTATGTAATTCAGTGTGAGACACTGTTTATAAATTAATTTATTGTAATTAACATATAATTTATGAAATTGCATTTATTTCATAAAATATATTCTAGGATTTATTTATAATTTACTAAAGTTTTGAATTGTTATAATAATTATTAACAAGGTAATTTATTTTATGTACAATAATATAATTATTTGTAGCTAGATATATTAAAATAAAGTAATTTAATGTTATCTATTACATTAATATAAATCATTTTGAACTCATGTATACTGCATGTTAACATTAGATTCAAACTAAAAAGATAAATTTGAGTTAAAGTTCTTCTGGATTATTTGATCTAATTATCTAAATATTTTTAGTTGGTCTGATCATTGATAAAATAAATACCAATTGATTTTACCCATGATATGATAAAGGAGGTCCTCAGTTGCTTTTGATACCAGATGTAGCATTGCCACCCAAAACAATGTCTGTTGTATAATAATATCATTGATTTCAACCTATCTCTGATTGAGTTAGGATAGGAAAAATGACAAAAATGGTGTATCTGTCAACAAAATTAAGTAGTAGCTTTTCCTAACCATTGTATGACATTTCTCGCATTAGGAACTTTTGCAACTATTTCCCTATCAAAGTTTTTTTTTAAATAGGTATACCAAATAATCCAGAATTAACCACTTGTGAGAAAAGTAAGAAATGTAAATTAGTTGGCAACGTTTTGCTCAGTACAAAATTAATAGCAATTTCCTACACAAATTATAAAACAATACTTTTGATATGCCTTATTTTTTTTAATATTTCATCGATTTCACGTCATAACTTAGATGAGATCACAGTTTTAGTTCAAATTGTTCATGAAAAAATTTAAAAGTAATAATTATGAGCAATATTTCCTAAAGTACCTACTTGAGCTCTTTTGTAATATCATTCACTATTAA
The DNA here is from genome assembly GCA_963924495.1 of Nemapogon koenigi. Classification (NCBI taxonomy): domain Eukaryota; kingdom Metazoa; phylum Arthropoda; class Insecta; order Lepidoptera; family Tineidae; genus Nemapogon; species Nemapogon koenigi. Next base: position 9,599,965 of record OZ004646.1, read on the forward strand.
ATAGAAGGACCTTTTATATAGAAAACAAGCAAAATTAAATATTGGTGTACTTGTAGGTATAGTATGAAAATTACAGAATTTCTTGTGCAAATGAAAAAAGAAGGATAGAATAATTGTCTTCAGGATTTTTTTACAAATTCAATCTACTTTAGTTTTTATCTACAACCTTTGAGCAAAATGTTGCCATGTCTTAATTATTATTTACTACTATGACAACAAAATTTGGCTAATTACTCAAGATATTTTTCTATATTATTTTTGTATTTTGAAATTTATAGATTGGAGATAACTTTACATTTGAAAAATTTCCAAAAATACTTATATAAGTAAGTAATTTTGGCATAAAGAAGTTTTTTTTCACGTTTTTGGGAACAAATTCGTGATTATTTAGCCAAATTTTCGCTATGAAGTCTGGAAGGGTATGTTGAAAGTGCTATTTAGATGTCAAGCGAAGCCGCTGGCCGTCATCGGCACACGACGTGAAGTATAACAGATGCTAACAGCAGGAGACACGTGGTACTCTCAGTGATACCATGGATGGTGCTTGTGTTTCTACGTAGGATCGCCGCCATTTTGTTACCTGAAAAATAATAAAAGTTAATATTAGTAAAATATATCCGAGTCATTAGCGAAGTAGGTATACCTACATCATACGGTTTCTTGAGGCTCTACCACAATAAGAATGGCACATAGAACTACATAGAACATAGTACTTTAGTTTCAGAAACACCATGTTTAAGATCACCATTCTGGATGACCTAAAACGCTGGCAACGGTAAATCCAACGGTATAATAACCACTGGAAATTACATTTATATGACGGTGAAAATATCGATAACGAAAGGAAATTTCCAAAAATCTATAGTACCTAATAATATAAAGAGCTGAAGTTGTAAATTTGGATGTAAAAAAAATCTCAAACTACTGAACCGATTCTAAATATGTCTATTTCTATATTTATCCCTTACTAGATAATTTTAATGGCAATTTGTCAAGTCACATGACTATCTATTTTCCCTGCCCAGACGTAGACTCCTGCAGAGAGTCAGATAGATGTTATTGATCCTGCGAGATGATCTTGTACAGGATAATTTTTCAGTCTATAATTCCACTTTGATCCTATACAACAGGATCAAAATACACCGCATATTACCCACGGCTTCGCACGTAAGATTGTTTACCCCCTCCCCTGCACCTACCGACGAAATGCTAGCAACAAAAGCGAGACCGGTCGTTCTTTGCAGTCAACTTGGGCGCTGACTGTAACTTTAAATTGGTATAGGTACTTACTTCCTTCCGATACAAAAACATGTATGGAGGCAGGTTCTGTATTTGAGGCGCTGCACGTGTAGTTCCCAGAGTCCCGTAAGGTGGCACCTCGTACTGTCAGTCGCGACTGAGTGCGCGCACCTGGCTCAGTCTCGACTGTAATACCGCCCCGTGTGGCATCATAGTTGATCATTCTGTCATTGTGGTACCAGAAAACGTATTGTGGAGGTGTCGGACTCTGTAACAAAGTGGATAGGTTGTTTGAAAATTGGGTATAATTGTAACTAGTGGCTTTCTGCCCCGGATTCTCCCGTTGAAAAGTAACATAAGAATAGCCTAAAGCATTTCCGGCATAAAAAGTAGCATTATGTCACTCTCCAACTAGGTAGGTATCTTTGTGCAAAAATACATGGCGATCTGTTACTCGGTTTTAACGGTTTTGAAGGACTAATAAAGGAAACTGGCTGGAAGAGGCCACCGCGAGCCTAAAATGTCTGGTGCAGAAGGCAAGGGGAAATCACAGTACTATTCTTCCCAATAAAGTTAACCATGGCGAGTCAATACAAGGTGCGTCCAATGATTGACCAGTACGACTGCTCTTCCAAGAACACGACTAAGAAGAAGACCATTTATTTGTAAAAACTTCTAAGTCCGACTTAGTAACGTTCATCTTAAACAAACAACATTGTGTTTACTAAATACATTTTATGAGCTTGCAAAATAATCGTAAACCTCTAGCGTTAACTATTTGGCCCAATATGAAATTCAGTCGTAATGTCGAGTCGTAAACTTAATATGGCACATTGTTATAATTTTGCTAATTAACCTAACTGCTTCATTAAGGGGAAGGCAGACCGGTCGGTGTGAGGCTATACTTGTGGCCAGTTCTGTTGAGGTATATTTAGATATCCTCTTAAGTGTGGTTTGTCAGATTGTGTACATAAGTTTTTAATTAAAAATCCCATTGGTACATGGCCGGAATAGAACTGTGGTCCGCCTAGTTAATACACGTCTTAACCGCTTGGCCACCGACAAAAGTTAGCTTCTTAGTAAATCCGTCCAACATTACATTATTAATTTTGTTTGCAACTTTTGTGATTTGGCGAAATTCGATCATGTAATATTTTGAAATATTTGTTCTTATCAGCAATATGGAACGTGGGAATTGATCTTATTTTTTGGGATCGTTTTTGTGCAATAATTCTAGAAGATTCACTATTGATAATAACGCAAACATTTTGAGTACAAATAATGGCTGGTACACTTTAGTATACACATGTATGACTCTTAGAATAACGATTATTTTAATTAATGTATATGTATGATTTGTCTCAATGAGTGTACATGTTAAGTATTTGTTTTAACTGAAAAGATTTTTATGTAACAATTAAGTGAAAAATGTAAATATGGCTTCTACCTTCTTTATATTTCTATAATACTGCTTCAAACTTAAGTGTAATTAGACATATCTAAAGTTGATGATTTACTATGGCTTAGGAGAGGAAAAGTTACAAATATTTTGTTATGTATTCTCATTGAAACTGTGTTTTATAATTGGTGAAATATTATTTGAGATAACTTGTATGCAACAAATAAGTGAAACCATGCACACGTCTTGACATTACAAGCCATTTATAGATTCAGCTATCAGCATAACTACTGGATTCTGAAAGGCTTGTTGGTAGAAAATATTTAGAATTGCAAACGAATGAACTTATTTAACAGGTATTTAACAGGTGGGGTTTCTTATATACCTACTGCAGTAGTCTTTGCTGGAGTCTGCGCCAGATTATGTCCCAATTATGTCAGTGATCGGAATATATTTCGCATAACTGGCAATAAATATAAGATAAAAGACGCATAATTATATGTCGCGGACTTTACCTAATGTCATTGTATTCAACTTTATCAAACCAAGCCCCTTAGACAATGCACGAACGTTAGCTAGTACCTACGTTTAATTGAAGGGTAATGGTATAACAACGCTTTAAAAAAAATAAGAGCTTTGTGATATAGATTATGAAAGAGAAAACGAGGGCAAAGCTTAACTACCCATATTTCCTATTAAAAAAACCCATTGAAAAAATAACAGTTATTTAACTTACCTAGATATATTCAATAAGTGGGTAACTATAGGCTAAATGACAGTGACACAGGTGGATTATATACAGAGAAATTGGGAATAGTATATCCTAGAAAAATTATGGATATCGGAGCCTTAAGTAAAGTTTATTTGGATTTGTATTGGAAGAAATCTCTGAAGCTACTGAAATTTTTTCAAATAATATTTAGTAGATATTACTTTGAGCAAAGACTAATAATTATAGAGTGAATATATCTATATAGAGACTAGAAGTTCCCGCTAGGTACCGGGTGATACCATACCTAATAGTTCTTACCGTATTTAAAAAATCTAGATTTTCAGGGCTACACAAAGAGTCGCAAAACCACGGCTTTATCTGAAATATTCTTATCTTGATGGATAGCACATTATCTACTTACATCTCGATCACTTCCTTTCTAACCTTATTGTATACGCCTAACCCTATCACAACCTTCGATATTTGCTTAATTCATTTATAATAGCAAAAAAATTTAAGAAATTGCTAGAATCACATCACGTACAGTACGACCAAAGAAATAATGTGCATAGAAATCTTCGCCATACTTAGTATTTCCGACAAAAACCGAATCACAAAACACAAGGCGCCCAAATATTGCACTTGCACTTTCGCAAAAACTCGCTAAGGCTTTTCCCACGACTTTCACTTATACTGTACTCATCTCCTAAACATGATATTGGTCCAGCATCGCTCCGAAACTTCCCATTCTGGCCGCCGAATGATCTAGGCGGACCGTCGAGTATGTGGTCGGTGAATTAAAATTAAAATTAAATATTCGGTAGTTTTGCGTAAAAAGAGCACAGACAGACAGACGCGGCGCGGGACTTTGTTATATAATATGTTGTGATAATTAGTAAAATAAAACAATGTTGTTATCACAAGAGGGGTAGGCAGAGACATTTTCGTCGTCCTTTGCCAGCATTTCTTTTCACTTCAGCCATATAAGTAAACCTTTTTAGTCTTTTCATTGTTTATTATTTATTCAAGATTAATAGTGACGTCAATATTCTAAGTCTAATTGAAATGGAGTCGTGTCTTAATTAAAGGGAAATAAATTGTTGAAGATTGTTAAAGAAGTTAGCGACAGTCCTCGATTACTGTTCAGAAAGCTTACAAAACTTACCCGTAACTTCATTTTATGAATTAAATTAACTCGAACAACGATTTAGAATGGTTCTCTTGAAGTGCTCATGTTTTATGCAATATTTTAAGCCTTTTCAAGGTTTGAAAGAAAAAATCTTTACCTACCTACACTTTGTTCGTTTTATTATTTTAGACTTTAGCAATCTATTTGGTCCCGTCGTTTTTATTCTCCACTAGATTTCCTGTCCCTATATATCATCACGCTATATATACCAAGAGGGGTGTAGGCAGAGATAATCGAACGCCATTTATTACGATCCTGACATACATCTTTCGCTTCTTTTATATTCACCATACCTTTCATACATGCTTGGCGATTGTGTGTAAGTACTTTTAATATTGCTTTTGATCAATATTTTTTTAGGTATAAAATATATTCAATAAAGATACACCTAGGCCAGCATTTTCTTTCACTTTGCTATATTCCTATTTATTCCGTACAGAATGCGGAAGTGTGTTTGCGCTTCTATCACGCCAAAACAGCGAAATGGATCGACGTGATTTTTTGCACAGATCTAGCCGGATCTTCTTTTCCCGGGAAAAAATTTGCAATTTTCCTCACAACTGGCCTAAGTATTTAGCTTTATTTAATATTATAATGCCTACTATCAATGCCTACTATAATAGTCTTTGAAAGGACGACGGCACTGGCACCGGCGCCGGTGAACCATGAATGTTTGAAAAATGTTTGTATATAGGTATGTTATTTTTGGTGGTACGTACCAATTGTTACCTATCTAAGTTAACTAATCTCTGATTAACTTTGGTTAGATTTTTCGAAATTAGGCGTTAAATCAATCTGTCGGTTCGGTAGATTTTGTATATAAATGGAGGCGTTATTCTGTGCCATAGAGTACTAAGCCTGATAGACGGGCTCCCCCTTTCATAAATTTTTTGCTCTTGACTAATAAAACTGACCAGGAGAGCAGTAATAAGTTACCTTAGGTTTCGTTGGTCTAGAAAAATAGTTAATTGTAATGTTTTAAATGGGAAAGGCGATCTAGTAAAAAATAGTTCGATGATTTACAGCTCACACTTCTTTTGGTATGCATATAAAATCAAAGCATCGATGTACTCAAAGTTCTGTGCCGTCAGCGATGGCGATGCCTGACCGGTGCCGAGCAGGTTAGTGGAAAATACCCTTTTTTCCAGTCTTTATTTACTAATGAATGCTCAGCTCCTAGATATTGACAAACTTTCATTCATAGTGTAGTTATATAACTATTACCTTTTCAACGATGCATATAAGATGTATGACGCTTCCCAAATCAACATGGTGCTCACCGGAGCCCAGAATGAACGCTTCTGGTACCACAATCTGGAGACGGACGTAATGGGACACGATGCCAGTTCTCGTAGAAACCTGGAATTTTATTTACAATATTGTTAATATAACTTTTACAAATATATCCTAATGCTAACTAAACATAGCAAAGTGAACAACATTTGCATGGCCGTATAATAAGGGCTGTTTTTCACATGAAATCAGTTGTTGCTACAATAGTACATTGTGATACAAGAGTGCTATGTTGGTCATTACGTACGAGGCAGTATTTTCAGCACAAGCCACTAGGCGAGCGCTATAAGAAAGCTGAGTATGTAATGACCAATGCACACGCGTTTCATACGACGTTTTTCAACACACTATGAAAAAATATAAACTTCATGGAGTCTTTACGTATTCTTCGCCACTTGAAGTCGACATTTTTAATAATTAACCACAACACGGCGAAAATGTAAAAAAATATATTTATGGAAATGTTTTGTTGTTTCCCGCGTGACAAATAAGGCACGGATAACTTCGCCAAACAGCCAACAAAGTCGTGATTAAAAAATAAAAATTGTATTATGCGGTTAAATTAAGAATGCTTTGTGGACACACATACAATTTGCAATCTTGTACGAATTTAACTTCATTGGGTTATATTATGACTCTTGTTCTGCAATATAAAGAAAAAGCACGCGTGTTTAATATATGGGATTGTGAGTCTAAAATTGAGGTAATAAGACTCACGTTACGAGCAAGTGTGTTGAAAAAAGTTTTTTAGCATCGCCGACTAAATTTGCGTATCTGCGTCAAAGCCTGGCACATATCTATCATAGTTAGATATGCGATTTTTTTAAATGCATGGAATCTTCTAAAATTATTTTTATAGTTAAACTAGTAACTTCACAACTATTCGTATATAAATGATACCGCAGACTTTTTTGTAGATCATTTTATTCTACACAATTATTTCCTACATCAATTTGTTATGTCTCTGAAGGATTAGACAACTTACGTCATAAAAACGCACTGGGGCTTTTTAACATGGTACCATATTTAATACTCGTAAAACTTCTACCAGTGAATCAACCTATCTAATGGTGAAAACTGCCAAAAATCCGTTCAGTAGTTTTTGCGTGAAAGGGTATAAGACAGCCTAGGCGACGCGGCGAGGGACAATTTTAGATCATTAATCTATACTAATATTATAAAGAGGAAAGATTTGTATTTTTGTATGTTTGTTACGAATACCTAAACTCAAAAACTACTGGACGGATTTTGATCATTCTTTCACCATTAGTTATTCCTGAGTAACATAGACTATATACCATCACGGCATGACAACGGGAACGGGGTGGGCAGAGGTGAACATGACAAAAGCTATGTACGAAGTGTATGTTTGCCAACATTCTGAAATAGACACGTACGAAGTCGTGGGAAACAGGGTAGGGGTAGGGGTAGTGATAGAGGTATGGGTAGGGGCAGGGGTAGGGGTAGGGGTAAGGGCAGAGGTCGGGGTAGGGGTAGGGGTAGGGGTCGGGGTAGTGGTAGGGGTAGGGTTAGGGGTAGGGGTAGTGCAGGCAAGCCATGATCTATGAGTGCTGTATGGTATATTTTATTTTGTTCGAAAATATCCAGAAGCCGGGGGCGGACAGAGTATAATATATAAATCGACGAATTTGTTTGTACCCGTATTACCTAAACAAACTGTTGGTCATGACCCCCCGGTGGGTTACGAATCAGTTGAAGGGAGGGTTTCAGTGTTAGGTAATTACTTTATTGATGAGTCAAAGAAAAGAAGAAACTTCTGAACAAATTAGTTAGCTAATTGAGTGAGAGAGGTCCTTAAATTGTTTTGATTTTATTAATCTTTCAAATTGCATAGTCACAGCCTTTATATCTTGCGTCTATGAATTATAGACGCCGCTTTACGGGCCCTCCGAATCACTGATTCTAATAGAAAATTGGTGCTTTTTGAATCCGGTTTCATGGCCTTTATACCTTGAGGTGCCAATTTGCCAGTTGCCCATATCAAAAAGAACAGGTGGCAAGTCTGTTGCTGCACAGATGTGTCACTTCTTTAATAGACGTAAAGTAAGTGTTATTTTTAGAAGAAGTGCGGATGCCGCCTGTACTTGCCCTCCGCAGTCCATCAAAGCACAATCTTATAGACTAGATTATTTTTAACCGACTTCGAAAAAAAAAAGAAGGAGAAGGTTCTCAATTCGGACCGTATTTTTATGTATGTATGTACATCGATAACTCCGCCAATTGTGAACCGATTTTGATGGTTTGTTTTTTAATCGACAGATAACTCTTCCGGATTGGTCCCATTTTTATCTCATAAAAATTGGTTCACTGGTTTTTCAGGAATATTGAAAAATCACACTTTATAAGTATTTTTTTCTTAATATCTCGATGAAATATATATTGATTTTGGCGACTTATTTTTTTAAGGATATAATAATTTCTTGTCATCATCTCACAGACATATGACGAAAATCAGTTCAGTAGTTTTCCAGAAATTCAGTAATTTGCTTATGTTTACGGCTGAAAATTATATATCAGAGAAAGGCCTTAGCAACAGTTGCTATTTGACACGAAGTTGTCAATTTTCGTATCGACGGTGGTCTAGCGGCTAAAGGTATGGGATCAAATGGGATGCAGCGCAGGGTGCACATTGCTCGAGGTTCAATTCCCATCCACCGCAGTATTTTTTTTAATTTTCCATCATTTTTTTTAGTTGCGTTATTATTTATTTCTCAGGGCAACAAAATCACTTAAAAGGGAAAAATAAACCTTTTAAAAAAAAGTGTACCGACTTCAAAAATTTGCACTGAAAAGTAAGAAATAATAAAAATTTCGTCGTAGAATTTGAAGACGGTTGGTGCCAAATTAGAAATAATTTAGTACCCAAATTCACTAATCTAGATAATTCATTAGGAACCAACGATCATCAGTACAAACACAGATAATATTGAACAGATCTTTATGTCCCTAGATGTTTACTTAATTTCGTATCCTAATTTGGCACCAACCGTCTTCAAATTCTACGACGAAATTTTTATTATTTCTTACTTTTCAGTGCAAATTTTTGAAGTCGGTACACTTTTTTTTAAAAGGTTTATTTTAAATTAACCCAGTACCTACTGTATCCATAATACATTTTTTTTACTCTCATCACGGGTTGCCTTACAGCTCCCGAAATCGTGTTACGGGGTACCCAGCGGAAGACCAAGTCTCCCTCGTTTAGCCGATGGTATTTGTGAGGCTATACCTAACGAGTGGCTAATTCTGTTGAGATAAATTTAGATGGAAAAGCCTCTAAGTGTGGTTTGTCGGATTATGTACATACCTTAGTTTTAAGATAATTAGAAAACCCATTGGCACATGGCCGGGATCTAGGATCGAACCTGTGGTCTGCCTAGTTAATACTTAACCACTCAACCACCGACGCACCTGATACATAATATTGTGCCTAATACATAGATATACATGATGTATGAAATGTCTTTGCTAAGGTCATATACTTCAAGTTGGAATTTCATGTAGAACGATCGAGTATTCCTGTCGTTAACCTACCTACGTTTCGGTATTTCTATAACCTCAAACAATGTGAGTGCGGGAATTATAGTCTAAGAGCTCGCAGTGTATTTTGGGATTTAGGAAATTTATATTCAAAAATCGATATTATTTTGACTAAAGGATTTTGAGTAGGTTTCTTGGTGTGATATTTTTATTTTTTTTTATTTTCAAATGCTTTTTTTTGTAATTTAGGAAACTTATTTTACAAAATCGATATATTTTTGACTAAAGGATTTTAAGTAGGTTTGTCGTCGTGCATAGTATTTTTTTTTAAAAGTTTGATTTCAATATGTTTGTTCTCTAAGTAGTTGATGTTACAATTTTTCGAAGTTTTAACATCAAACGGTTTTTTTTCGTGATTAGGTTGTGGTAATATATTAACACACACCTTACACCAGTCACAGTGTCTAATTTTTTCCAGTTGTCCATATTAAACAGAACAGGTGGCAAGCCTAGAATAGCCCTCGTTTGTGATAAAAGTAGTACCACGTAGTACCACGGCTCCGTGGCACTACCCGTAATACAAATGCGTTGAGAAATGGGGCAGAACTGCTACTTTACCTAAATGATGACGTCATTTTGTCGTCTGTCGGCAAAACTTTGTACTGGATACAAAACAAAAACATTAGTTTCTTAAAATAGCTTTGAAATAAACATATAACAAATATACCTTAGTTTTTAGGGTTCCGTAGGTAAAAGGTAAAAACGGACTCTAAAAACTAAGACTCCGCTGTCCGTCTCTGTCTGTCTGTCACGCAGGCTGTATCTCATGAACCGTGATAGTTAGACAGTTGAAATTTTCACAGATGATGTATTTCTGTTGCCGCTATAACAACAAATACTAAAATACAGAATAAAATAAATATTTAAGGAGGCTCCCATACAACAAACGTGATTTTTTTTTGGGCCGTTTTTATAGATAATGGTGCGCGAGTCCGAATCGCACTTGGCAGGTTTTTATAAGTAGTACATAGGTATACCAAATTGGAGTTATTTTTGAGTGCGAGGATAAAAACAAACCCATTTTGTTATTTTTCCTACGCAATCTCGTGAATTTTTAACTCCGCGCGTAATGTCCGTGTTGGTATTGTCTTATTTACATACGATATGCGGATTGTGGGTATTGCTGGAGGGTTTTAGTGAATTCGAGGTAGAAAAAGTATCTCATAACGTAATATTGTGCTCTTTATGTATTACTAGCTTTCTGCCCCCGGCTTCGCCCGTGGATATTTTCGATTAAAATAAAATATAGCCTACTCAGGAATAATGTAGCTTCATTTTAGTGAAAGAATTTTCAGAATCGGATCAGTAGGTACTTTCAGAGATAACTTTATAGTAACAATGCCTACATTTACCGGGATGACCAATTTTGATTTTGGAATACCTACAAGAAACGTTTCTTATTTAAAGTCTTTTTGAATCCGAATCATAATTTCAAATTATTATTCTTAAAATTGGCATGGGTATACCCCCGGCAAACATAAATAAACTTTTATTAATCTTTCTTGAAGTAAAATTTCTTTAGGTAGGGTAGATATTTTTTTCGTCTAAGGTGTTCTTTCTAGAAAATACAGATGGCGCTCCCATTAACAACGTAAGGTGTAACTCTTTCTACAAAACTATAATCGGCTCTCTTATTATCAATAAATTCAATTTTATTTATTATTTAATTATGTTAACATATATGTGAACACTAATACGTTTTCTATTTTCTTTTTCCTTATGTCTACGGGCTGCATGTGTAAATCCAACCATTTATTTTACTTTTGACATAAGCACGCCTATGACAGGCAACCTATATTGATATTTTATTGACTATAATCTTGTCTATGACCTGCCTTATTGATATTGCCAAATAATAAATAAGTACATGTACGTTACAGTAATGCTTTACATACATTTTTTGTTTTAATACAGAAAATATAAAATCATTTAAACGCTTGGGTATGTTTATAAGACAATACAAAATGTTAAGCAAAAATAATATGTAAGTAACGCATTAGGACATCACTAATTGATTAGTACTCGAGCTGTCAAAAGTAAAATAAATGGTTGGATTTAGTATAAAAATATCTGGGAAGGTAAGCTGTTTGACTATTTTTTTCAATATAACTGCAGCAGCAGATGACCATCAACTCAAAGTGAGCCTTATGCGAATGCAATTAGACTCTTATTGGCTTGTTCCTCATAATTTACTTACATCGTTTTAAATTTTAATTCGAATTTCAAATAAAATGAGAAAAACTTCTGTAGCTGTTAGCTATTGCTTCTTCTGTGGTACGTCTGTTCTGGGAACCCGTCATAAACTGTCAAAGCTCATGTGAAATGATTGGTGATTGGACGAATAAGTGCAATGGGCACCTTTATGAAGCCCTTCTTGGAAACTGCTTGCCCGATTTTCATGAACGCAGATTAATTCTCCAACTAATAAACCTTCAAATAAAGAAACTTCATTAAAATGGGTTCATCCGTTTGGGAGCTACGACCCCTCTTTACTACTACTACTTCGCTGAACAGATTCCAATTGAACGTCATGAACTGGTCATTATTGTTAACAATATGCCCAAGTAATGTACCTATCATAAAACTTTGATAAGGCATTGTAAATATAGCATAAAGAGACACTGAACTAGTTTTTTTCGCCTTACTTCCTTCTTTATATTAATTTAGTATTTTTAATTATATTTTTGATTCCCTGGAAGCGAGGTCGGGTCCTTGTATGGGATGCTACGTGCGTGGGCACATACTTAGTCCATCTCAGGGAAACAGCAATCAAAGCGGGAGCTGCGGCGGAAATCGCAGAGTCTAACAAACGGCGCAAATATAGTTCAATTATTGAAAAATACACATTTTGTGTAGAAATCGTGGCGGGTTCAAATGCCAAAAATTTTATTAAAGATATAACCTCTCGACTGATCATCTCTTCTGGTGACAAGAGGGCTGGCTCCTTCCTCGCTCATCCAATAAGCATCGCGATTCAGCAGGGAAATGCAGCCATTATTCTTGCCACTATTCCACGCGGACCTGGTTTATTTAGTTATTTTTAATGTTTAGATTCATTTTAAAGTTGTTATTGAATCTCCGAGGTTTTTTTTGATATTTCAAGTACTTATAAAAACAACTTAGGCGCGTCGAGAGACTATCTTTTTCAGACCACTTTAAGTTAATCCATTTGTGACACAAAAAACAACTAGATTACTGCCATTGTAAGCTTTAAGTGGATTTTTTTCAGCTAAAAATGAGTGTAGTAATATTGCCTCCATTCACACTTAAACGTTAAAATTTTCAAAAAAAAGAAAAACCACAAAACCACTTTACATGCGTTCTTCAGATCAAAATACATACAAAAGATGTTTTGCCAAGTAAGAGGATAGGTCACAAAACAATTGTGCGAGAGCGTGATGTGTTTTCCAATGTTTGTGAGAAGTTGTATAGCGTTCCTAATAGTTTTTCTCTGTTATTGATATGAAATGCGAACGTTCAATTTAATGTTAGAGTTTCTGTTCTACTTTACAGTTCTTGCACGTATAAACTTGGTTGTTATTTATTTTTTAGTTAGTGAATGTATGCTCTTGCCTAAATCTCATTGGGATAGGCAGGCAATAGGCATATTCTCAGAATACTTTTTTTTTCTTTACGGATTGCCTTACAGCTCCCGAAACCGTGTTACGGTTCCAGGGTAACCAGCGAAAGACCAAGTCTCCCTCGTTTTAGCCGATGGTATTTGTGAGACTATAGGTACCTAACGAGTACCTATAAGTGTGGTTTATCGGATTATGTACATAAGTTTTTACCTAAAAAAACCCATCGAAGCTGGGGTCTGCCTACTTAATACCAGACGTCTTAACCACCCGGCCAACCGTCTCTGATACAGTCAAACTGTCTAAAACAGTTTTAGGACTATTTAATTATATGCAAAATGATAAATAATCGAGACATTTCATTTTAATACAGACACAACCAGTCAGCGTCAATGGTTCTCGAGATAAGGCCTACCTAACTTTTTCAAATTTCGAAAAACATCCTTTCTGAACACGTATATGTAGAATCTAGATGATGTAGGGTACACTAGTTCTTAGATACCCTAAAAAATTTTATTCAAAGAAGAAATAAGAAGAAACCCTAAAAACTACAGCGTAATAGTATATGCGAATACCTACATTTTGACGCCAAGCAGATGTCATTCGGATGAAAATGACATGAGATATCTCAATTTGAAAATTAGCTAAAAATGTACTTAAACTTGAATTTATCAAAAAATATTCAATATTTTAACTTGAAATTTTAAGGGCAATTTTGAGGGCATAAAAACCTACCTTCAGTCCAAATTTCAGCCAAATCGGTTGAAAACTCCCCGAGTTAGCCGACACGCAAGTTCCCATGCATTTATATTACGAGGAGGGGGGAGGTTGGATTATCTTGAAATTTGAACTGGGGGTTCCTTAAACATTGACAATAAAAGGGTTACAGTTTGGTTTCTTAATTCCCAATACAACTGGAGATAGCAATTTTTTTTACGAACTTCTCCTAAAACTGTCCAAAATACCCCAAAATAGCGAAAAAAAGGGTTGCGGTCAATTTCGAAGTAAAAATTTTAGACTTTTGTTTTATTCACCAGAACAAACATTTTCCATGGGGTCGCGTTATCATAAAAAAATTGCCGATATCACTTATTTTTTGGTTTCACATACTGCATCATTTTACGTTTTGTTGTAAGTTGTGTATTTCTGTATATTGTTTAGTCCACCAAATACCATGTTTCCCGCTATCACTCTCTTTTCCACTTCTTATTATACAATATTATACTATTATACTTGAATTAACAGTTGCAATACTAAAAATAGTTGATTATTTAATTGAAAAAGATACGGAATCCTAGGATTTGCGTGGCTCGACACGCACTTGGCCGGTATAAACATAAAACGTTTTGTTTTCCCTTTTTTGATGTCTATTCCATTTATGCCGTTTGGACGCGGAGCTCTAAAAAGATCTGAATCATTTAATTAATGATAATTGGAACTGGGATTTTATTTCTTTGTTGGAAAAGTATTTATAGTTTTTCAGTTTATATGTAAGGGTCTTCTTAATTGGTTGGGATGAAGCAATCCTCCATTTATCCTGAACGTGAGATGCATGCTAATGTTCAAAGTGTAACATCTAGCCCTGGCGTAAGTGATTAGGAAGCAAAGAAAATAATATAAGGGAATCAAGGTATTTGGTGGACTAAACAATGTATGCAGAAATATACAACTTACAACTAAAAGTAAAATTAATATACATACGCCCAGTTTCTGAAAGGCTTGTCAAAGTTAATCAAAGATTAGTTAATCAACAACTGTCAAAATCCATACATTTTCACGTATTTGACAACTGTTATGTTTACTAATCGTAGATTAACTTTTGATTGACCTTTCAGAAACTGGGGGTAAATGCTGTTTTAGTTCCATCACTTACTTATGGAAGCGAGACTTAGGTATGGAATAAGAATCATGAAAGTAAAATAAATGCAGTGGAAATGCGGTGTTTACGTAGAATGTGTGATATAACGTATTGGCCGCACCCGGAACGATGTCATTAGAGAAGAATGCGCAGTGAAAGATGATGTTGTGACTAAAATTAAGAAAAGTAGTTTACGCTGGTTTAGACACGTTGAAAGAATGAAGGATGAACGATTTACTTAAAAGGTTTACCTATATGACTAAAAAAGTCAAAGGAAATGCTGGCAGAGGACGACCTAGGTCTACTTTTATTGAACATATAAAATATAAAAAAAATATTGATCGATGGAAATATTAAAAGAACACACCATTGCCGAATATATAGATTATTGGGTTCATACCTATTAAAAAATAATTCAGGCTTCGGGATGGGGATTAAACATAGAAAAACCGACCGTCAGACGAAAGTGGGACATTAAGGTGCCATAATTTTAATTTTAAGTCCATTGAAAATTGAGAACAATTTCGTTATCTTTTGTTAGCATTTTGTAAGGTAAGAAATAATTTATCAATGGATAATATTATAACAATAGACAGTAGTTACCTTACAAAGAGTTAGAAGGAGCGGTCTTAATAGTTGAAAAAAAAAAGTCTTTCAAAATTGTTTCAGAAATTATTATAACAGTATTAATTAATACCTACTAGCAAAGTTTAAGTATTATAAAAAAACACAGAGAACCCCATGAGTAGCTCTCTAATCATGAATATGTAGTGATACATACTCATAAGTAGAAAATCTTTTTGAAATCACTGTCCTGCGGTAAAGTGCTAAGAAGGCTAGCAGCGTTTCCATGCTGTATGGCTATGCTAATACGTTGCCCTTTTGTCTCCTGAAATGTCGATTAGACGAGATGATTTCAGAAATTATTATTTTTATACGTTCCCACAAAATATTATTCCAAGTCTGATTATTTTCAGAATCAACATTTATGACAAATCTATGTTTATAATCTTGCGATAAAAAGATATTTTAAAGGATCAAGATTGGTTATTCCAAGAATTGTAGATGCAGCTGGTAATGATTTTATTATAGGCAATCCAACAAGCAATCACAAATTATTACTTATCTCGACTTAGCTTCGTAAAATAAGTAGTAAAGCGCGTCTATTGTGCGATTACTCATCAACCCACCCATTTTTTTAAATAAAAATATACAGTAAAAGTTCGTTCGCTGGTAAAAGATAGTTTTTATAAAACAAATAATTCCAGCGCTTATAAATACCTCATATGAACATGAACACAACTTTCTCTCCCTTTTATTAACCGACTTCCAAAAAAAGAAGGAGAAGGTTCTCAATTCGGAACATATGTTTTTTACCTACATGGTACATCGATTAATCCGCCAGTTGGTATTTTTTATTTGCCTCTTAGGGCAGCAAAATCACTTAAAAGGGAAAGATAAACATTTAAAAAAAAGTGTACTGAATTCAAAAATTTGCGCTGAAAAGTAAGACTTTTAAAGTCGGTACACTTTTTTTTAAAGGTTTATTACTAGACAATCAAATAATCATTTGATAAGATTTGGCATACCTCTTTCGCTTCCTAGGTAACTCATGGAACTGCATTGAAACTGTCTCTAAGCTATCATATTGTTATAATTAAATTTCATATTTCTTCATAATTTTTCATACTAATGACACATTATATTATTACTAGATGTGAAAGTGACCCGTGCGAATACAATATTGTTGTCATAGTTCAACTGATCTCCAGTAGATGGCGTCTTTTGCAAAATAAATAAATTAGTCTAATTTTTAATTGTCTGTTAATTTTTCGTCATTAGAGGGAAAATCTTCAAAATGGCGTATCAAACATTAACTTTGATACAGTATTAAGCGAGAATTTGATACCGACAAAAAACCTTTGATAAATAATAAATAGAGATACAATTTTAAAATTTCCTGTTTACTTATTATAATTTTCATTCGACACAGATTTTTGCAGAGAATTTTATAATTAAATAAATCCCGAAGCAGCAATAAGCACTGAATAAAAGCCGACAGGGAGACACAGTTAATTTGTTAACCGTTAGAATTATTTATTGCCTTCGCCTTAAAAACTCATGAAAAATCTTCTTTTGATTTTGTGAAAAAGGGCCGGACTCGCACACGACTGGAATTTCATTAGGAAGCCTCTAAATTAAAATTCCGTTGCGAAAAAAAATTACCATAGATGTGACGCTGTAGTACTAAATCTAATAATACAACAATTTTTTACAATACATTTTTGTGCCGTTTGCCGTTGAAACCTTAGGTCCATGGGGTCCGGCGGCAAAATCATTTTTGAAAAAAATAACTCCTAAGTTAATAACCGCGTCAGATAATATAAGGGCTCGTTCCTAGCTCAAAAAATCAGCATCACCATACAGCGAGGGAACGCAGCCAGCGTCTTAGGTATCATGCCACTCGGGCAAGACCTCTTTGGCCAAACCGGAGTGTAGCCCGGACGGTTATTTTTATTTTATTATTTATTATATTTATTATTATTAATATAGTTTAAGGTTTTCTAATGTTACGTGTAGGTACTTATATCTGAAAGATACAACAACACTCGGACAGTCAGACGTCAGACTCGAATAAGGATAAAAGGGGTGGAGAGGGGGATGAAAGGTTATGAATATTAAAGAGGCGAAAAAGGTATGCCTACCACTCTTGGTAGGTAGAGAGATGGAGACAGAAAGTGGTTGTAAGCATTTGCCGGCAGAAAACCTCTTTTTCGTGTAGTCTGAGCCAAAGAGTATAGTAATAAAAGGGGTCTGAGCCCCCTTCTAAATCGGCTCAGCGGCGTACCGACAAGCGCTGGACCCCTACTCGTCTACAAGAATTTGTAGCGGGGGCTCAGTCTACTCGAAAAAGAGGTTTTCTGCCGGCAAGTGCTTACAACCACTTTCTGTCTCCATCTCTCTAACTATGGGGTACATTGATTTGAAAATAATTACTATTATTTAGGAATTGTTTTATCTCTCCGCTTGTTTTTGTTCTTTTTTTTTCTTGTTGTATTTAAAAAAAATATCTATCTATCATCACGCCTTTATCCCAAGAGAAGTAGGCAGACACAATAGAATGCCATTTGTTACGATCCTGACATACCTTTTTCGCTTCTTTTATATTCATCATACCTTTCTTAGATGCTCGGCGATTGTGTGTACTTTTAATATTGCTATCGATCAATACAATAAAAGTAGGTCGTCCTCTGTCAGCATTTCCTTTCACTTCATGTATATGGCATACACATTTTTAGTCAATCTTTCATCCTTCATTCTTTTCCGCATTAATGTCATCGTTCCGGATGCGGTTAATACGGTTTATATCACACATTCTACGTAAAGACGAATATCCACTGCATTTATTCCACTGCCTCGGCTTCCCTATGTCAGTGATGAAACTAAAACAGAATTATGTAGGTATATTAATTTTACTTTTAGTTGTAAGTTGTGTATTTCTGCATACATTGTTTAGTCCACCAAATACCTTGCTTCCCGTTTTCTCTCCTTTCAATTTCCTTGTCTATCTTTCCACTTCTTGTAAACATACTACCTAAATAAACAAATTTAAATGGACTGAGTACTCTTTTAAATCAAAATTATTCCTATGGCTGTAGGCATAATAGCCAAGGTGTTTCTCAATGTTGTAAATATTTATAACTTTTAGGTATTATTAATTATAATTATGCCTAATTAGACCTACAAAGTCTAAAAATAACAGATATTATACGTCTGTTAAAGAAGTGACACATCTAGTCTAGGACCATTAAGTGCAGCAACAGATTTGCCACCTGTTCTATTAAATATGGATAACTGGCGTCAAGTGGACACTGTTACCATGGTAAAACAGGTCACTGCTTAGTTCTGCTAGTTTCTGCCATGGTTACCAGACACGAATTGAACCCGGATCCTTAGATTTAATAGGCTAAAACCACTACACCATAAGTATTACATACAATTTCCTGTACATGATTACAGGGTTGTCTGTCACTACATACATATATGTTTCGTTTCACATTTGTCTCTCGTATTACTTTGATTTCCGTGCCAAACTTCCTGATTCTGGCCTCTGGAAACGAATGTACGAAATTTCCTTTGAGAAAACGCGTAGGATATTTTACGATACTGTCGGCAACGCTTATTGTTGT
The DNA here is from genome assembly GCA_963924495.1 of Nemapogon koenigi. NCBI lineage: Eukaryota > Metazoa > Arthropoda > Insecta > Lepidoptera > Tineidae > Nemapogon > Nemapogon koenigi. The sequence continues at coordinate 9,618,981 of OZ004646.1, forward strand.
CCGCATTATGCGAGTCGGCGGGAAAATGTCGGTGAAGATAGCCATACCTGTTTTAATTATTATTGGAAAAATAAAAGTTGTGTTATATTGTCCCGCATATTATGCTTACTTCACAGACATTTTCGACAGACAATCCACTGTCTTTGTGTACGTACCCTTAGACTATATTACTTTGATGAGACCAATGATATTATGTGCTATCGGAACCTTAAGGCCCAATGCACACTATCTGTGAATTCGAACAAAACAAAGACAATCAACCGATTAAACTGCGTCGGCGTTAGGCCAAGATTAGGATTGTGTAAATTGAATGAAAAAGGTGCGTCGATGGCCGAGTGGTTAAGACGCCTGGCATTAACTAAGCAGACCACGGGTTCGATCCCGGATCCCGGTCATGTACCAATGGGTTTTTATTTAAATACTTATGTACCTATATAATCCGACAAACCACACTTAGAGGCTTTTCCATCTAAATATCTCAACAGAACTGGCCACTCGTTAGGTATACCTCACAAATACCATCGGCTATACGGGGGGGGGGGGGGGCTTGGTCTTCCGCTGGGTACCCTGGAACCGTAACACGGTTTCGGGAGCTGTAAGGCAACCCATGAAGAAATGATCATATTTTTTAATTTTGTTTCCATTTCTTAGAATAAATGACCCGGGATAGGAATAATTTGCCTGACGTTTAAAGGGAAGGTTTCCTTTTACTGAATCTTGAATACCTGCTGTTGTAAATTAATGTCTACGTTTATTCAAAATTAATGTTGGTTTAAATTTGACTTTATTCATCGTCCAACATAATGAAAATACTGTTATGAACTAAACTTTACACCCGGCTGCACTTAGATGTAGTCCTTGAATTCTACACTTGTAAGATAACCTATTATTTCAGAAAAATGGGATCAATCCGGAAGAATTATCTGTCAAATAAAAAAGAATCGGTTCACAACTGGCGAGGTAATCGATGTTCATACATACTTACATAAAAAATAAATATACAGTCCTTTCTATACTTCTCTTTCTTTTTTGGAAGTCGTAGATGTGTCACTTCTTTAAGAAGCACAAATAGTCGATTAGAGCACATATTCTTAAAGAAAATTGGTGCTTAGCATTTTTTGTTGGAACGTGTGGGAATTGAACCCGGGAGCTCCAGGTTTCAAGACAACACTCTACCAATTAGGCTATCGACTCCTTTTATCGATATCATAATAGTAAAAATACAATATAGTTTTAGTAAGTAATGGAAATACTCAACAAATAGAAAATAAAAATTTCTAAATCGGTCCAGGCGTCTTAGAGTAATCGGGGAACATAAGTACATAAAAAAAAATCCGACGAATGGAGAACCTCCTCCTTTTTTTGAAGTCGGTTAAAATGAAACGAAAGATGTATGTCAGGATCGTAGCATTTAATTGTCTATGCCTACCCCTCTTGGGATAAAAGGAGTGATGATAGATATAGATATATTCTCCAACATTTGACGCAATAACATTGCTAGACAAAATCATTTAAATTGCAAATATGTATATATTTTAATGTAATCAATTTATAGCCGAAATTCTGTTGGATACGCAATAGAACCTGTTCAATATGTTTTTTTTACTTTAATATTGAAATCACGATTCACAATATTAAAATCATAATATGATCACGCCTGAAAACAACTATCGGGGTAATAACATACTAAGTATTGCCATACCAGTCACGATTCCACACGAATAATAGATTTAGGCCCGTTTTAAAAATATAAAAGGCTGTTGGAAGGTAGAACAGATACAAAACGGCTGAACAGATTTTGATGAGTTTGGTAAGGGGGTGCCTTAAAAACTGAGGAAGAATATATGGTAAGAAAAAGATTGGTTAAGGCAGACCACGGATTCGATAATTAAAAACTTATGTACATAATCCGACAAACCACATTTAGATGCTTTCCATCTAAATATACTTCAACAAAACTGGTCATCTCGTTAGGTATAGCTTCACAAATACCATCGGATTAAAGATGGAGACTTGGTATTCCGCTGGGTACCCTGGGTGGGACTGATAAAACGGTTTAGGAAGCTGTAAGGCAGCTCGTGAAGAAAAAAAAGTTTTTCAGCGCAAAGTATTTTTTCAAGATTTTAAGGTGAAGTGATCGATGGAAAAATGAGTACATAATGAAAACGCATTTATCTAGAATCGCGCGCACGTGAGCAGTATAGAAACAGTACGTGAGTCATATTGAATTCAACGTAAGAGATAATACGCAATTAAAAAAAAACTTATAAAAATTAATATTCATGTTAATTTTTGTAATGATACCATCTATATTATAGCCATAAAATTTGATAAATAAAGTTTTCAGAGGTGTATTTGTTTTTTTTTTCTATCGAGTAAATTGTTTATATTTTCAAAACAATAAAAAGATCAATATTATATTATTTTTTTCACTTTCGTAAATAGATCAGATTTTCTGAAAAAATTACTTGAAGAAATTGTCGTCTTTGATTTTAAAAGCATCGATTTTACAGACCCAGGACTTGGTGCGTTCTCTCTGACTACAAAACATATATTATATTTATTTTAGTTTTCGTGGCGCCCTCCATTAACCTTTGATATGTATTTACTTATTCTGTTATTATTGTTGCTTTCACACAACAAAGAGCAAGGTGTAAAGTACGTTTAAACGTAATTTGATGTAAACAAGGAGAGAATATTTGAGTTATTTTATTCATTGCTAACTTTGGAGGGTGGAGGCAGAGTAACGACACTCAGTGGGGGAATTAAAAATAATGTCAGCAACAAACGTTTTTGATCTCTTAGAACTTTATTACAATGGAATAAAGTTGATTTTAACGAAACAGTGTGTGAATAATTCTTTTTCTGATTGTACAGGTGACAGGGTTTGAGATAAAACGAATTTAAAATTATGCAAACAATTGCAGAAACAATGCTCGCTACCACCCGAATACCAGAGAGTTTTTAAAATGTCCTCGCATTTTTAATTCGCGAAATTATTTGGACGGCAACTTAGAAAAACGTATGCAATTCAACTTTAATATGATACGAACATAACATAATTATATTAATTGCATTATATGAGCTTTTATATTTGAGTTAATTAAAAAATGGGGTTTTAAATTAATTTGTTACTAATTACCGAAATTTAATACCTTTATTTAATCGACTTGTCGTGCTTCGCAGGACACATAAAGTAACATATCTGTTAAAGAACTGACAAAATCTAAGTCCACTAAGTGCAGCAACGCAGGCAACTGGCTAAAATTGGACATTGTTACCTGGCCACACTATAAGGTATAAATGGCATGAACATGTGTATTTATTTGATTAGAAGAAAGCCTCAACGATATTTTTCATATTTTTTCACTCGAAAATTGTTATTTCTTTGAAAAATATTGTCTATTCATATTTTTACAAGTGTGTTATGAAAAAAAACAAACATACCTGACATTCGTATGTGCCGTTATCTCTCTTTTGCACGAATTTGATTTGCAAAGTCCAGTCCTCTGATCCTTCTCCGTGTAAAACCTGAAATAATATTAGTATGGAATAAGATGAATGAAAGTTTACATTTTGATATGGCTTAGTGGTTTATCACAATGCAAGTGGTCTCGGGTTTGTTCATCATTTTATTCTACATAATTCCTTACTACATCATTTTGTTATATCTCTGACGGATTTAACAGAATACGCCATGAAAACGCGCTGGAGCTAAGTTTTCCCCCGACTTGATTCACCAATACTGTTATTGCTCAGCTCCTAAACATGATAGGTACATGTTTAATACTCGTGAACCTTCATCGTGAACCAACCTATCTAATAGTAAAAATCGCAACATTATCCGCCCAGTAGATTTTGTGTAAAAAGGTCACAGAAGTTAATAATTGTGGTAGTAATTTGTTGTTGACATTACCTGGAACCGCTCATCGTTGGTATAAGTGAACTTCCCTGAACTCAGTATGTGCCAATCTCTTTTCCGAATCCACGACACTTGCTGTTAAAGAAAAATAGGAATTTATTAAATGGGTTCATGTCAAAACGGAACAACAGATCGACCAGATTTTTGCACAAAGATAGTTTTTAAAGCCATATTAAAAAAACCACGACCGAAGTCAGGTTGGAAAGCTAGTTAAGTAGGTAATAAATGTATGGATAATAATAATAATTTCGAGTTATTTTTTTCCTTCTTCACGGTTGCCTTACAGCTCCCGAAACCATGTTACGGTCCCAGGGTACCCAGCGGAAGATCAAGTCTCCCTCGTTTAGCGGATGGTATTTGTGAGGCTATACCAGTGGCCAGTTCTGTTGAGGTATATTTTAGATGGAAAAGCCTCTAAGTGTGGTTTGTCGGATGTACTTTATTAATTACTTATAAAAAATCGAGTTCTTTAATTAAATTTTAATTGGTAATGAACAGGTTGTCGCTGTACAATGTACATTGTACATATAACTTGAGACCTCAGAATATATATAAACAAGAATCCTCATAAATTGTTCAAACTGTGGCTAAAAATAGTGCCTACACTAAAATAGAGTACCTACTCAATTGTTGTATTTCTTGATAAAAATAAATAATAGAATAATTAATAAGAACATAGAATAGGTATTATAAGAAATTATCCCTTGTGGCGAGAAGACATAATAATATGACGGGTGCGGCAAATCGCCTTTTTTTGGACACATGACGCTTTTATACTATTGAGACAAGGATTCTACATCATGTCATGGCAGACAGAGCACGCGCGCCTTCGTGACATGATGGGGAATTTGTGATGGTCGTGATTAGTCGACGATTAGTAAGACATATCACAGCCGGCGGAACATCTTAGCTACCGATTAATCGGCATATAACTGTGACGTCTATAATAATTGACTTTGGCGGAATCATCATGATGTAGCCATTACACAAAAAATAGAATAGAATAGAAATTGAGACAAAGGCAAAATTACCTGTTAGGTTTTTTTAATAATCAGGCTGGGTAATAGAATCTATAGATTGATTAATAAGTCTTAAAATTACTCTATTTTTAGTGATGGTTATATCTCAAAGGACCTCTTAATTAATTATTAGGGTAAAATACTACTTACCCCTCTTTCACTCAAATGTCCTACTAAGCAATGTAAAAATGCAGTCCCTCCTAGTTGCGCAGTGATATTGCTAATTGAATTATTTGTAGCTAATTCTCCTATAGCTGCTTGGGGGCTAGATCTCCAAGCATGTGTTCTGGATGTGCCGTGGTGTCCTGCAAAATTATACCATATTTTAACTGCCTAGCAAATCTTTTTAGTCAATCTTTCATCCTTCATTCTTTCAACATGTCAAAATTTCTTCTTTTATTCACAATATCACCTTCACTCCGCATTATTTTCTAACGACATCATTCCGATTGTGGTCAATACGTCTTCGTCATCACAAATTCTACCTAATGACCGCATCCAAATTTTTATACTTTTTTTAAATACAGGAAAAGTGTATCATCTTCTAAAATAAATAGGCCACACATTGGTCCGGCATCGCACCGAAAATTTCCCATTCCGGCCGCCGGATGATCTAGGCGGACCGTTCGTTACAAGAATTCGTTAGACGTTTGAGACGCGACGCGCCGGGAATTGGACGAATATGTGTGGCCACTTTTAGTCCAGTAATCTCCTAAACCTTGGCATAAGAAAGAATAGGTATAAATTGTTATAGTGGAACTGTCGAGATATTCTGAAATATATTTTCCCTTTACTAGAAAAATCGGGTCGAGGGAGGGGCTATCCTAATTCTGTGTGTTTGTTTGGTTATCCTTCCTTTATAATTTAAAACAGAGCAACGGATCGATATGTTTCTTTTTGCATAAATATTTGGATATTTGTTCTCTAAGTCTTCCTCTTTTAGCCGATGGTATTTGTGAGGCTATAACTAACGAGTAACATACCATAATACTTACGTATATCGACGTTGGTCGTAGTTAGTATAGGCAGCAAACTGAACACGGCCATGGCAAGCGGTGCGCCAAAACCGCTGCCCCAACGCCATCTCATCTAAAACAAAATAATTTCATATTAAAAAAAACTAATATTTATTCACCGTTACACCAGTAACATTAGAATATATTAAACAGAACAGGTGCTTTCCTAAGATTTTTGGCACGACTAGGGATTTAACCCGGGACATCCCGGTTTCAAGTCCAATACCTTACCAATGGCTATCGAGTATCGACTCTTATTTTTAACCGAACTTCAAAAGAAGGAGGAGGTTCTCAATTCGTCGTCATCAGGCCAGGATTTGATGATGAGATCCTGGAGAAATCGAGAACTCTTCAAATTTTATAGGCACACTTGAAGCAATTTGGGTATTTTTTTATAGTGCCTTTTGCATTTGCTTTCCGAAAGCATACTTTTCAGTGCATAATTTTTTAAGTCGGTACACTTTTTTTTCAAACCTTTAGATGAGATAAAATAAGTATTAATTAGAAAAATGCATGATATTATTGCAAACAGTTCCAGCTGAGTTTCAAATAAACCATTGTAAGTTTTTAGAATTGTTATCAATTATTTTTATCTATCGTTTTTAGGTCATTAAAAACACATTAGTTAAATTATTTACAGCTACCTTTCTTTTCATTACTACCTGCAAAGCAACCTTTGAGTTTGAGTTTAGTCGACAATAGATAACCAAACAGAGCATCCAATTTTAAAATTAAAATCAATTATAATAATGTCTTCTTTCAAAAATACATTCAGAACTTCGACGCCCAATGAAGTGCCTGAACCATATAATGAAAAAGTGGAAAATATTAAAAAGCAATTAAAAGAGGAATGTGAGCTTGCCGAGAGACGTCTAAAGAAGTTGCAGATAAAGGAAGAATTGGTTTTGGAGAAGATAGCTCGAATTAATGATGAACTTTCTTCTAAGATGGATTGTAAGTAACTAAAACTCAGTGATTTTATTATCTTTGACATGCATTTTTTTTCTTCACATCACCTTTCAACAAGTCTCCTTCTCTAGCCGATGGTATTTGTGAGGCTATACCTAACGAGTGGCCAGTTCTGTTGAGGTATATTTGGAAAATCCTCTAAGTGTGGTTTGTCGGATAATGTACATAAGTTTTTCATTAAAAAAACCCATTGGTACATGGCCGGAATCCGGAATCGAACCTGTGGTCTGCCTAGTTAATACCAAACGTCTTAACCACTCGGCCACCGACGCACCTATTAGTTTACCTTATTTTTCAAGTACATCCTTTAAAATCTCCGTATAGATCTATTTCATGTGTGTTGAAAAGTACGCTGTAATCGGTACAGTATTTGCTGCTTTTTACTCGTCTACGATGTAATCAACTGCTCGTGCTTCAGGGCACGTAAATGCGTCCGCAGTTCTTCTAAAAATAACAGAAATTTACGTCTATAAAGCCTGGTTTACCTGTATTCAGTTGTCAAGTAGTTAACTAAATTTTAACTTAATTGCATGTAAACAATGACTTTAGTAATAATTTGTAAGTAAAAGTTTAGCGTGCATATAAAGAAGTAGATTTACCTACTGTATACCAGAAACAGTTATCCATTTTCTGACCCAGTCTCTTGGGTATTATTGCTTCCCTGACTATTTCATCCTTTACTTCGTCTAAAACCTAATTTATTACGAATTTTATTACAGAATTACAGACTTGAATTCGCTGTTCGTCGTCCATCTTGGGCTAACAAGAGCTTAAAGGCTGAAGTGACACATCTAGGTCCATTAAGTGTAGCAACGGGCTTGCCATCACAATGTGGAGAACTGGCAAAAAGTGGACTACTGTTACAGCAAGGTATAAAGTCCGTGAAGGTGTTTGTTTGTTTTGTTGTTATTATATTATTTGGATTACTTCTTGGCTTGGTGTTTTTTTTAATTGTTTGTATGTATGTACCTAATCATGTTTATCTCAATAATTTATCATTTGCCACATCTCAGACCACAGCATTTTTTTTTGTATATGTTGGAATAATAAATTGATCAAATTTTAATTTAATTTAGTATTTCAGATGATTGTTATATTATGTTGTACTGTGTAATTAAAATATAATTATTAATAGTAGTCAGTATAGAATAAGTCAAATTATATGTAATTAAATATTAATTATTAATTTAACTTGTTTTTTTTACGTCACCACCACCTGGTTTAACCGAAATGCTAAGAAAACGACTTGCAAAACGATTCTTTAATTTAAATTTTTAGAACGGTTACTTATGAAAAATCAAATAGATGTCTCATCCTATCCTGGGGCCAGTATTCTTGCCACTATTCCACGCGATACCTGGTTTATTATAATTATATTGTTATGTATAAATAAATAGATTGCCACCCAGTAAATGATATTTTTAAAAGAATTGCGGACGTTGTTTTAGCATAATAAAGATTTTTTGCCACAGATGAGAATTGAGCCCGGGTTCCCCTAATTTCAGGTCCAACGCTCCACCGGTTCATAATAGATACTTAATAGAGATTGACCCCATTAGAGAAGTATTAGGTCAATAGAGGTTCATGTATTGTGGCATTAGTGAATGGAATTATTATAGTGCAACTAAAATTAAAAGTAAGTATAGGTAATACACAAAAACCACTGAAAGGTGGATGTGGCATTCCCTGATCTTCATTTCCTCAGAAAGGTTTATCATTCTATAATATATAATAAAAAAAAATCGGCCAAGTGGCTCGCAAGAGTCGCTCCGTAACACCGTACAATATTAATAGCTACATTTTTTTTTATTTAGTAAAAGAATTTGCACGCGTCCGACTCACACTTGGTCGGTTTTTATAATTTTGTTTTACTTAAGTAAGAGTATATACATTATAGTTATACTAGTTAAACGTTTGTATGTATTGACATCATTAATTTAGATAACTTTATTAAAAAAAACTTATTATATGTTTCACGTCCGTCACGATCCGTTGTCCCGTTTTGGTGTGACATAAGGACAAACAAACAAACACAATTTTGATTAGATAAGTTTACTATAAAATCTGTCTATTGATACAACGTTGTACCTAAGGCAGCATATTGTACCTTCTATTCCGGAAAAGCAGGGCGGGTTAGGGGCGTGACATTATGTCGTAGTAGTGAAAAGTAACCAAAAACTATTTTGATTTTATTTTGAACTAAGAACTGTTCTTAGTAGTAGTAGGTACCTAGTTATTAGCCTTACTCGTAGGTTATTAGTTTAGAAATTGATTTTGTGTAAATTTTTTTTTGTATTATTATTCAATTTTTTTTTTCTTATCAATGTTGTGCTGTTGTTTTAAAAAATGTTAATAGCCCCATAATTGACACTGCGTCTACTAAGTTATAAAAATGTACAATGCATATGGACGTAGGTGTTGTTGGGCTATTTATAATAAATAAATAAATAAAATAAATAAAAGAGCGTTTTTCATTTAAACTTTCTTAATTAGAAATTTTCGATATGCTACGCCTACGTCGCTTTCGCTGTAGGTAATAAAGTTCTTAATATACATACCTATACTACACTCACAGACACCTGAATCCAGCCACTTTGAATTTTTTTGGTACTGAAGCTTTAAAAAAATGTATGAAGTAGGAAAATGTAGTACTTTAAACCTAAAAATGCAAGGTGGCTCGATTCCGTTGTCCGGGAGTGTATTATAAATTGAGGGAAATAATTAATGAAGTGCCAAAGAGACATATTCGACTTCTGAAAACTGCATTTATATTATGTCACATTGACGACGAATTGCAGAAACGAACTGTCAACTGCAAAAACTAATAAACGGATTTTGGGAACTATCATGTTTAGGAACTGAGTAATAACGTATAAATGAATCAAGTCGGGGGAAAAGTTAGCCCCAGCGAGTTTTCATGGCGTATGCTCTCTAATCCGTCAGAGATAATTATATAGAACAAAATGAAATAGACAAGTATTTACATAGGTATTCAAATTGTTGGCGGGGTTGCTTAGTTTATTATAACTTACTTTTAGGGGCTATCTTGGACTAACTCATTCTTTGATATCTTCTGCAGGTACAAAAATATTAAATTACCCAAAATTTTAAATGAAAACAAAAGGCAATGCCCCACGTTTCATATTTCGAGATAAGCTTATCAATGGGTACATTACTTTTCACTTATTTCAATACAAAATCCATTGTCATAAACGCAGGTATTATTCGCGGCACAAAATGTCAAATAACTTACCTACAAAAAGAATCCATACGATAAAACGTACAATGGAGCGAAATTTTCACCGCAATTGATTTGTATGCAAAACGGATTTTTAGGGATCTGCGAGATTGTATTTTTGAAGATAAAATTCGCATATGACTATTTATTTATTAGAGATAGATTTTTGCTACCGCGAACTTTTTTATAGTTAATTTTATTCTACACAAGTCTTTCCTACATAATTTTGTTGTATCTCTGACGAATTAGACAGCATACGCCATAAAAACTCGCTGGGGCTAACTTTTTTCACGACTTGATGTTAATGTACAGCTCCTAACAATGATAGGTCCATGTTCAATACTTGTAAACTTTCCCGGTGAATCAACTTATATAATAGTGAAAACCGCAACATAATCCGTTTAATAGTTTTTGCATGAAAAAGTCATATTTGTGAGGTTATACCTAACGAGTGGCCGGTTGTTGAAGTATATTTAGAAGGAAAAGCCTCTAAGTGTGGTTTGTCGATTATGTACCTACATAAGTTTTTAATTATAAAAACCCATTGGTACATAGCTAATTAATAGCAGACGTCTTAACCAGTCGGCCAACGACGTTTCTTTTTCTTAGTATACGGAATCACTAAAGTACGTCATATCGCACTTGGCTGAACTTTTATCGTACAATATTTATTTTTTCACTTGGAGAAAAGTTTTTTCCCCGCGTGAACTCATCAAAAGTTCTCTATTTGTTTGAAATGACGCGACTCCAACAAATGTACCGATTGCCAACGGCTGATGAAAATTGCGAGGTAGTTACCGTGGGGTGGGAATTTTCTTGTTTCGAATAACTAGAGCTGCGTAGGAAAATGTTTTTCTTTAATTTGTCAATTTATGAACCTTGTAGACTTACTGAGAAGTTCGTTTACATTAGACTAGAAGTCACCGCCCACGGCTTCTCACAGCTACAAGATTGTGTTGTGACTAAAATGAGAAAAGAAGTTTACGCTGGTTTGGACACGTTGAAAGAAAGAAGGATGAAAGATTGACTAAAAAAGTTTATATGGCTGAAGTGAAAGGAAATGCTGGCAAAGGACGACCTCGGTGTACTTTTATTGAACATTGTTTAGATGGAAATATTTAAAGTACACATAATCGTCGAACATACATGAAAGGAATGATGAGTATAAAAGAAGCGAAAGAGGTATGTCAGGATCGTAGTAAATGGCATTCAATTGTCTCTGCCTAGGTACCCCTCTTGGAATAAAAGGCGTGATGATAGATAGATAGATAAGTACCTACATAACTACACTTAGGTATAACTACTTATGTATTGGAGATGGATATACGCTTCAGCAGACTTTTTTGACCTAAGCTAAGGCTAAGCTTCTAAACACAGTTCTATCTATCTATCTATCTATCATCACGCCTTTCATCCCAAGAGGGGTAGGCAGAGACAATCGAATGACAATTGTTACGATCCTAACATATCTCTTTCGCTTCTTTTATATTCATCATACCTTTCATACATGCTCGGCGATTGTGTGTACTTTACATATTTTCATTAGTTGTAGGAACTAATTGTGTAGATTATACAAATAATATAGGTACATAGATCAATAGTAATAAGCGTGTTTACAATTTAAATTACCCATTAAAACAAAATAAAATAAATAGTACCTAAGTAATGGTTTATTTATTGAATCATAATTCATATTTAACAATATTTTTCTCTTGTTTTTATATCTGGGGATGCCTTAAAGCTCATGAAACCGCATTACGGTCCCAGCCTCCCAGGGTAGCCAGCGTAAGACCAAGTCTCCCTCTTTAAGCCGTTGGTATTATGAGGTTATACCTAACAAGTGGCCAGTTCTGTTAAGGTTTCTCATTTACTATGTATTATGTATTATCATTGAAAAAGTCAACTGTGACCAGACAAAGCCAGGCAGTCACTAAAGAGTAGGTAAATTATACAAACACCATTAAAAAGCAACTGAAGCAAAGGTACCTTATAGAATCAAATATTTGTATCGTAAAGTTTTTCAAACAATAAAATCCCTAACAACTCAGAAATCCATTCGAAACACGTTTAGAACCTTTCACGCTTTTGTCAATAAATCTCTAAGTGTTCTCAAACTTTTCAACATCCAGTTTAGTTCTACAAAATAAAGCGAATCCACTCAGTTGTTCCTAAATTGTTTGGAAGAAGTTTGGGAAGGATTAATGGTTCACAAGTCAATTGTGTGTTACAATAATTACTATATTTCACTTTTAAAATAGATATAACATGTAACAATATTTTGTACAAAAAATAAAAACAAGATCCAGGAAGTTATCTTCTAATAACTGACTGATTAACGATCAACACAGCCTAAAAGCAATGTTATAGCTTATACATAGCACATAAACTATAATAGACAAAGAAAAAGTCCGCGGTAGCATATTATAGTGCGAAGTTTGGGGCGGGGTCACTAGTATAAAATAAAGTTAAAATTAAAGAGGTCACCATACAAGAAACGTGTTTTATTCGGGGTTTTTTGCTTGATTCTAATAATGACAAGCATACATACAAACGTCTAACTATTATACATATAATGAGTAATGCAACTCTTAAGTATAACATCAAATTATAAAAATCGGGCAATTTATTAATTTACTAATTTGTCCCTGCACCATACAGGGGCGTCAAACTTGGTCTGACCTTAGTGCATACTATTAAGTGTAAGGAAGCAGGAGCTGTAATACAACCCGTGAAGAAAGAAAGAAAAAGATAGATAATTAACATGGTTTTAACAGTTTTTATCTACTCTTATAACGTAAAATCGCTATTAAAAAATCGAATTATACTTCATAATGATATGTTTTACGTACACGCGTCTCTAATACAAAAACGATATCGTAATGTTTTTTTTAAATGCAGAAAGGGCAAAGGATATGTGTTATATCGACACTCCCATGTTGGAGTCACTTGACAGTTAACGCGCATGCGCAGAAAGTATGTGACCGCGATTTGCCGCCAATTTGTCGATTAAGAAAAATATCTTGGTTCAATTTGTTTTGTACTATTGCATGGGATTAGATAAAGTAGTGTATGAACGGGCACATAACTTGGAATTAAAACACTCGTGGATGCTATTAAAAAAATTCGGCTGCGCCTCAATTTTTAAAATTCCACTTGTGTTTTAATTACCCCTGTTAATGATCCCGTATCATAAACTACTATTATTTAACTAATCTCCTATTTATTTAATTTGGACGTGCACAACAGAAATACATTTATTTCATGCTTAATATTAAGAAAAAAATACTAAAGATCTACTAAAGATCAAGTTACATAATGCACACTTTAGGATGCACATACAACATGACTGAATATTTATACCTTACCCACAAGTGGGACACACTAACAACTCAAGAATATAAAAAACACAAAAATAGAAAACTAATAAAAAATGAAACACATAAAAATTACAGACACAGTTAAATTGGATTCTTTTTCCCGTCTGAGGAGCCGAAAACGATGTTAATTTCTTTTTTAAACGAGGAGAACCTGCTGTTGAAGATGTCAACCTGGTTGCCATACTTTACAGCCACCTCGTTGTACTCGCGACATCGGGTTATAATATGAGGTATTATTTTTGCCACTTTGAAGCACGAATATGTTAGGATTACGTGACCTATGTCTTGTATTTATGTGCAGGGAAGACAGAATTATTGACTACTGACTACATTACTACACTACTGACAACCTATTGACTACACTAACATAAATTGGGCGTTATCAAAAATATTGGTAGAGTTTTGGTTGGTACCCTGGGGTCGGCAACGGTTTCGGGAGCTGTAGGAAACCCGTGAAGTATAAAACATAAAAAAAAAGTTTTGGTTGGTAGTATTTTGTATGAAGTACATAAATCCTACCACAAAAATTCCCATCAACGCAACAAATCATTTCATTACTCTGATACAGTTTGAGTAGGTAAAGGAGAAAATATTTCTCATTAATTTTTCTAATTCGCTGCCCATCCATCCGTGAACATAGTCGTTTGTCCGGCTGAACGATCAAAGTTACTCGTTGTTTGACCCGGTTGGAACATGCGGTATCTATAACCTATATTACATATACTTGGTAATCAAACATGGATACTTTAATAAAATTTCCTATAGTTTGGATAACCAACGGATAAGCTGAATTATATGATAAAAAGCTACTGAATTGACCTGACTTATACTATACTCTACTATTTTTTAATTAGCTTGGAAGTTGCTAAGTCCATATTAAACAGAAAAAAAGAAAATCCAGCGAACGGTCTATCGACTTTAAAATACAGACCAAGAAAACTGGCTACTTATGGGGGTGGCTTTGAAAATATCATCGATTGTGGACTTGTCGCTGGGTACCCTGGGTAAAAATGTCCCAATCTTTTGAAACCAGGAATTCTAAATTAAAGTCCGCTAATGTATTGAATCATTTTTAAATTTCAAAGAACTTGTTATGCAATGTTTAGTTATTTCAAGAACATGTAATTTTGCAAATCCTTTAATATGATGCATCTTTCATTTAATGGAGACATATCATGATGAGAAATATTATATGTATAGTTTATTATAACATCTCTGTGTTCGTGGATACAATCTGCTTCGCTCGTAAAGTGCTACGGCGTAGCTTCGTAGCCTCTGGGAAATTTTAAATAACAACCTTTGACTCAAACAAACACTATTTTTAGTTACTTTTTAAATCACTGACAAAAAATAATAGATACATCTACCTATTATCACGCCTTTTATCCCAAGAAGGGTAGGTAGAGACAATCGAATGACATTTGCTACGATCCTGACATACCTCTTTCGCTTCTTTTATATTCATCATACCTTTCATACAATGCTCGGCGATTGTGTGAACTTTTAACATAGTCTTTAATGAATAAATTTTTATATGTTCAATAAAATTACACGGTCGTCCTTTGCCAGTATTCCCTTTTGCTTCTGCCATATAAACCTCTTTAGACAAACTTTTATCCTTAATTTTTTCAACGCGTCCAAACATTTTTGTCACATCCTTCTTTCATTTCGCATTCGTCTTTAATGACATCGTTCCGGATGCGGCCAATACGTTTTACATCACACATTCTACGTAATGACCACATTTCTACTGCATTTATCTTACTTTCATGCTTCTTATTCCATACCCAAGTCTCGCTTCCATAATTAAGTGATGGAACTAAAACAGAGTTATGTATATATATTTTACTTTTATTATAGTTATAAGTTGCTTATTTCTGCATACATTATTTAGTCAACCAAATACCTTTGCTTTCCGCTTTCACTCAGTGATCATATTGGGTACATACACTTACTCTAGGGTTGGACATTCTCGGGCCGGGCATTACTTAGGTGCCAATTTGTAGGGATCCGTAGTTTTTGACCTTAGAGTCGAAACTGAAAATGTCGACCTAAGCCCACTACTTTTTGTTTCTGTTCGATAAGTAGGGTTCCGTAGAAAAATAATTACACTTATGAGTTAATATTGAGGCTAAGAGTAATATGAAATTTCCATAGGGCGGCGGCAAGCTATTAAATAATAAATTAATTGAGAAATTATACAATTTTATTATTCAATGAACAAAGTCGGGTGTAAAATTTTATTAACACTGCTTACATATTAGAACATCGATTAGAAAGTTTATTAAATAAAAGCAAATTATACATTAAAATTACAAAATACATTATGAATCAATTAATTAATGATATTTTAGTTCCACACACAATTAACAAAGCAATATCACAACCAATACATTAAAATATAATTTGCATGACGAAGGCGTCACATGCAACTGTTTGATTAACTTGCAACTGGCTAATTGTGGACAATGTTTCCAGTATTTCTGTACAACGTCACAAAATAATGTATACAATCGTTAAATTATAATTTTTAAATTGATGAAACTACCTGTCAATAACGTAGACTTTAGTTCAGTTTAGTTGGTTTACCTTAAATTCCATACATTGATACTCTCTCTATAAAGAATAACATAATAAAATATATAATAATTATAAAATATTACAGAAGAAATTATTTAGACTTCAATAAATATTTATTATTGGTATTATGATCTTTGTTATCGGTTCATAAAAGGCTGCTTCCGTTAAGTCATTAAGGTGCCGAAATTTCTAAAAAAGACACCTGAGGGCATAAACCTTTATGTATTTTTAATTGCCTACCAAATTGCCAAAAGGTTTTTCCAAAAAAAAAGGAAATGATTGACTGAAAAAGTTTGTTTGATACGTACAATATAAATTAACATTTATCAAATCATCTACCTATTGTTGCATATATTAAACATAATATAATTATATATATAATTAACATAACTTGTTTTTACTTTTCTCCATTTATAACGAAAACTCTCTATAGCGCAAAAAAATCGTCAGTCCCTTGAATTTCGTTATAAAGAGTTTACACTGTAGTTACTATTGGCCATATAACTGTGAAAAGAGGTATCTCGAATTTGGCGCCTTTCCATAATTTACTGCAATTGAAATTTTACACAAGTACATAAACTAAAATATCGCGAGAAAAAAATGGGTACCATTATTTTAACACAAAGGTAGTAATTAAGAAAATAGAGCGAAATAGAAAAAAAACTATAATAGTATAAAATTCGGTGTAGAAGTGCGATATGGAAGAGGTTCTTCATCCTCTTCGTCTCCTTCAGCTTTTTCGTCTTCTTCGTCTTCTTTATCTTCTTCATCTTCATCAGGTTTAATATCACTTACATCCCAATCTTCATCAGTCACGTCACTATCACACTCCAAGGCAGATATTTCTTCAAAAAGAGCTATCTTCTTCGTTAGCAACTCTTCCTTTATCTTCAATTTTTCTAATCGTATCCTCGCCAATTCACATTCTAAGTTGAACTTCTTCTTCTTATTCTCGATTACTGTGTCAACTTTTGCTACCGCGTTGTCATTTGGTTCACTGTTATGTTTGGTAGGTTTTTCTAACAACCGTTTTAAAAACTGTCTGCTGGCACCAGTGGAGCTCTTGGTTTTTCGTAATGACCGTTTATTTTTTGGACACATTTTGATTAAAAATTTAAGTTTTGATTTCGAAATAAACGTCTGCTAGGTTTAGTCACGTTTACTCAACTGATCTTAAACTTAACAAAGCCTTGCAGGTACTACGTACTACCCAATAGGGTGCTTAACAAAGAGAGAGCGAGAGGTCCCTCGAAAACAGTGCTCAGTAAGTACTGTGTCTCGCTCTAGCATAGTTTAGTGTTGCCATATAATTGCAATGCATAATTATACACCATTATTGCACAACTACGGTAAAGTAAATGTAGGGTTGTGACTTCAGTGTTACTTTACAAGTAACTCCTAAACAAGAAACTTATTTGGACAGATGAAGTGCCTCGGCTTCGTATGCCGTGGTAAATCAAATATTAAATTACTCCATTATTATACAAGGAAGTAACCGACGACCGTTTGTCTGTCTGTATGACATCGCTAATAAAACTATTTTTATTAGATATTAACATAATAATGTAGAAAAATAATCTTTTGTAGATACGTATACACACTACATTACCCGGTAAAATATATTACCCATTGGCTTTCTGAAACAGACTTTTGTCTTCATGAACCTGTTTTATTTCAAAATGAAAAATAACTACAATTTAATGAATTTTATTTATGAAATAACTGTCATAAATTGCATTATTACCTTAATAATTTTATTATCTGCTTTATTTCACAATGAAAACACAAAATGTGACTAGGTAGTATATAATTAATTGAGAATTTGATAGAAGTAGTGCAGGCAAGCCAACGTTTGGGCAGGACAACGTCTGCCGGGTCCGCTAGTAACAATATAAAAACCTTAAATCTAATCTAAACATAAAAAATAACTAAATAAACCAGGTCGGCGTGGAATAGTGGCAAGAATCTCTGGAACTACCAGTCGGATTAAAAAAATAAATATATAACATCACGCTACGACCCAAAGGGGCGTAGCAGTAACTATTAACGCGGGTGCACAGCTAGTAATATTATTATGTAGTATAAATAGATACTGAAGTTCTCTTTCACCATACAATACCCACAGAGCAAGTAAAAGATAATACCTTTCATATATTGTGTGTAGGTAGGTACTTTTAACATTGCCATCAAACAATGTGGATAGGGTTCCAGGGTACCCAGCGAAAGACCAAGTCTCCTAAGTTTCTTATTCTTCCTTGTCGGTTCACTCTTGACAGAGCGTTCGTGGTCTTCATGTTGCAGCAAAATTTCGAGTCTCACGATGCGGCGCCACCCCTCTCTGGCTGTGACACGTGTACACTCGTGCAATGGGCCGCCCACCGCAGATGGTGATTTACCGCGTGTTCTTGTGCCTTCGACCCTACCCTGCACGACAAGGCGCTCTATGGAGTCGTTGTCCCGCTGCGACACCTGTCCAAAAAAATTGGGAGTATCCTAGTCTGGACTATGGCTGATAAACGCTGCCTGATGTCAAGTTCCTGGAGTATCGATACATTGGTGCGAAATTCCATCCACGACACTCCAAGCATTTTCCTCCAGCACTACATTTCCAAGGCGTCTATCTTCTTCATCTCAACTTCTCTCAGCGTCCACGTCTCAGCAGCGTACAGGAATAGGGAACACCAGTGACCGGACGAGCCATGTTTTTGTAGCTTTGGTGATATTGCGATTCTTCCAGACATTGCTCAGCTTGTCCATAGCAGTCCTAGTTATGATGGACATGCGCCGCTTGACTTTGTCCACGCAGTTTGGATCCCGGATGGGGTTTTTTATATAAAACTCATGTACACAATCTGATAAACCACACTGTTCTCAGCCCATGCTTTTCCATTTAAATATATACATCAACAAAACTGGCCACTCGTTAGGTATAGCCTTACAAATACCATAGTACCCTGGGACCGTAACATGAATAAATTGATGAATTATTGTGTCTCGTGCTTTTATTACTATTGTGATTGTTGTGTAAATTAATGAAATATTGATGAAAAAAGTATGGGATAATTTGATAAATGTATAGATGTTATTATTGAGTATCGTTATTGTACGCCGTAATAGGCAGCACATAGGGGACGTAATTTCAAACTAACACCGGAATATATATGCAATACTATGTGAAACAATAAATATATTTTGAATTTTGAATGCTAGCCAAGGAATGGCCGGTCCGAGAATGTCCGCCGGGCATTCTGTGGGTGCCAATACATACGGACCTGTAACTTTTGGCCTTTCAGTCGAAACGGAAGATATCGACCTAATCCCACATCTTTTCGTTTCTTTTCGATATCCTAATAGAAAAATGCATTGCACATAATATGGCTGTGTCTTTACATGGCTGACTCTTTAGTCACATGAAATTTTCATGGGCGAAGTAGGGGCGAAAGCTATTCAATAATAAATCATTTGAGAAATTATAAAATTTTATTATTCAATGAACAAAGTAGGCTGTTCAGTTTTATTGGCACTGCTGACATAGTTAATTATATCAAATAAAAAAAAAGAAATAGATTCACAATCTGACCATTCTAAGAACATCAATTAGTAACAACAGAAAAAAAAGTTTATTAAAGAAAAGCAAAGTATACAATAAATAGAACAAAATACATTATCAATCAATTAATTAATTATATTTTAGTTGCACATAGTTTCAAGTTTTGAAATTGACAAAGCAATATCACAACCAATATCTTTATTAAAATATTATTTGCATGACGAAGGCTTAATATGCCAACTGCCTAATTGTGGACAATGTTTCCAGTGTTTCTGTACAACGTCACAAAGCAAAATAGTGCGTTTACAATCGTTTTAGTAAATTATAATTTTTAAATTGATAAATCTACGTGTAAACTCTTTATAACGTCCTTCGTTATATGGAAACTGTCAATAACGTAGGCTTTAGCTCAGTTTGGTTGGTTTACCTTAAATTTCATACATTGATACTCTCTCTATTGAGAATAACATAATAAAATATATGATATAAAATATAACACTATAGATATTTAGTATTTAGACTTTAATTTAATATTTATTAATGGTATTATGATCTTTGTTATCGGTTTACAAAAGGATGCTTCTGTTAAGTCTTTAATGTGCCGAAATTTCTAAGACAGGTCATAAACCTTTATATAATGTTAATTGCTTACCAGCTTAACAAAAGTTTTTTCGAAAAAAGGAAATTATTGACTGAAAAAGTTTGTTTGATACGTGCGATAGAAATTAATATTTGTTTAATTAACCTATTGTTGCAAATATTAAAACTTGATTAGTGAAATTAACTTGTTTTTTCTTCTCTGGATATAACGAAAACTCTCTATAGAGCAAAAACCACGTCGTTCCCTTGAATATAGTTATAAAGAGTTTTCACTATAGTCGCTATTGGCCATATAACTGTGAAGAGGTATCTCGAATTGGCGCCTTTCCATAATGTACCTCAATAGGAATTTCACACAAGTTACAAGTATATAAAAGTAAATTGTCGCGAGAATAAAAATGAGCAATATTATTTTAACAGAGTAAGTTAGTAATTAAGAAAATAGAAATATAAAAAGTAACTAAAATAGTCTAATATTATCACCATACACCGAAAAATGCGCTTTAGACATGCGACATATGAAAGGTTCCACTAAAGTAGTTTGTGGTTCTTCATCTTCTTCGTTAGGTTTAATATCGCTTACATCCAAATCTTCATCAGTCACGTCACTATCACACTCCAAAGCAGATATTTCTTCAAAAAGAGCTATCTTCTTCGTTAGCAACTCTTCCTTTATCTTCAATTTTTCTAATCGTATCCTCGCCAATTCACACTCTAAGTTGAATTTCTTCTTCTTGCTCTGGATTACTGCGTCAACTTTAACAACCGCGTCGTCTTTTGATTCACTGTTATGTTTAGGTTTGGTAGGTTTTTCTAACAACCGTTTTAAAAGCTGTCTGCTGGCACGAGTGGAGCTCTTGGTTTTTCGTAATGAAAGTTTAGTTTTTGATGGCTTTGGACACATTTTAATTAAAAATTTAAGTTTTGAATTCGAAATAAACGTCTGCTAGGTACGGCCACGTTTACTCAACTGATCTTAAATTTAACAAAGCCTTGCAGCATGTACTACCCAATAGGGAGATAATGCCTAACAATGAGAGAGCGAGAGGTCCTTCGAAAACAGTGCTCGATAAGTATTGTGTCTCGCTCTAGCACAGTTTAGTGTTGCCATATAATTGCAATACATATTCACCATTATTGCACGACTACGATAAAGTAAATGGAGGGTTGTGACTTCAGTGTTACTTTAGTAACTCCTAAACAAGACGCTTATTTGGACAGATGAAGTGCCTTGGCTTCGTATGCCGTGGTAAAACAAATATTAAATTACTCCATTATTATACTAGGAAGTAACCGACGACCGTTTGTCTGTCTGTATGACATCGCTAATAAAACGATTTTCTAAGCAGTTTTCAACGTTATTACAAATTTTCAAGAGGAATTATGTGTAATATTAGAAATTGCGTTATCGTTTGGTGTAAGCATCAACGATATGACTGTTGCTCTATGCTCTCATGGAAGATGCTGCCAAATCCTATAGAGATTAATAAAATAATGTGGAAATATTTCGGACTTCTAAAACAGACATTTTGTCTTTATGAACCTGTTTAATTTCAAAATGCAAATACAGGTGTCGTGAGTGTATCTTATAATAAGTACACATTTTATAACCTTTACCAGGCAGCTGTCAGTCCGTGCGTATGTATGAGATAAACACCTACAACTCGGCTCATCCTCAGAATGCAAAAATCAGTCTT
This sequence comes from Nemapogon koenigi, assembly GCA_963924495.1. Taxonomy (NCBI): domain Eukaryota; kingdom Metazoa; phylum Arthropoda; class Insecta; order Lepidoptera; family Tineidae; genus Nemapogon; species Nemapogon koenigi. The sequence continues at coordinate 9,640,949 of OZ004646.1, forward strand.
TGCTATTTTATGCTAAATACGTATTTTGTGTCTTTAACTTAATTTTCTTTTAATAATATAGCTTGTACATCTGAACTGTTTAGTTTTGTATTTATAATAACATAATTATGCCAAGCCGCGGTAATTGCTGTTCTAGTTTATCTCTTTATTTATAATTACTGATCCACTCTTTTGGGTCGTAGCCTATTTAACACAGTAATACAAACAAACTCATTCAAACCTCAGATTACAGAACAGAGATTCAAACGTTCAAACATACAAACAAACTTTTCAGATTTATATAATAGTGCCTATATATTTACTAGTTTGATGATATTGATGAGTGATAAGATCATAGATAACATTAAATAATATTGATATAGGTTAATATTTAATATTAATAAACCAGTAATATAATATTAAGCTTAAATATATAATTAAGCATACCTAAACCCATCAACCCTAGCGCGATGGGAACATGCACGTGCTGCGGCGGTCCGCGTAGTAATATTAGCTCTATGCTCTGTGCGACGAGTTCAATTTAGCGGTACCGGTCACGAAAATCCGTGCCAAAAATTTTTGTAAGCGACATTATATTATTTAGTAGTTATTATTAAATATATGCCTATACGTACATACATACCTTCACGCCTGTTTTCCAAAGGGGTAGGCAGAGAGTATTAAGCGCCACTTCTCTCGATATTTGCATACTTCTCTTGCTTCATGCAAATCCATACATCGTTTCATACATGCACGTCTATTTGGTTTCTTAAACAAATTTTATCAATTCATATTTGTAAAAGATGCTGTAAAAATATTTCCATGCATTAATAAGGGTACCATAATGTATTCAATAATACATTCCGAATTGAGAAGGCTCTCCTTCTTTTTTTAGAATTCGGTTAAAAAATGGCAACACCAACACAAGTGAAAACGGTCTAGACAGAGAAAGCAGTATAATAGACAGACACTCCGCTCGCACTCGACCACAATTTCTTTGAGACATGATGTCTTCTTGACGTCACGCGGAAGAGAGATATAAATACTCTTTAAGTCCTTGTTAGAGAGACATTAAAAAATATTTGCTGTCTCAATTCGGCGAAATTAATTTATTTGACATAGCTTCGCCCGTGGATATTTTCCAACAAAATAAAATATAGCCTATAATATTAATCAGGGATAATGTAGATTATTTAATTAATTTTCAGAATCGGCTCAGTACTTAGTTTCAGAAAATTATGGAAATTAATAATTTTATTGTCTGCTTTATTTCACAATGAAAACACAAAACGTGACTACTATATAATTATTTGAGAATTTGATCGTATGCTCTGGAAGGATGGGCTACGTGTGCACTCCGAGAACCACAGATAGGATTTTGATGCGTTTTTTATGAAATTGTTGAAACTATGTTAGTTATCATAGTGGTTTTATTTGAACAATTTAAATTAGTGGACACTGAAACTTTTGTCTATAAATTTTGATGTAAAAATACATTTAAAAATATTTTAAGTTTTGAGATGGCTGTTTGCGAAAGTATGTTAGCCCTATTTCTATATCTAGCACAGTTTTTAACTAGGTATACAAGCCATAGGACACGTACACAAAGGCAGCTGGTTGACAATATAGTTTAACTTTAAATTATTCCAATATTTATTAAAAGTGGTGCCTATCTTCACCGACATTTTCGCGCCGATTCCCAGAATGCTGACTTTGTGTACGTACCCTAAGATAAGGCAAAGCCGTGGTCGAGAGTTTTAGAGAGCCGAGATCATCATTCTTATAAAATACCTTGAGACCTTTTGTTTACGGTCTTTTTCCGTAGTCCCGTTGGTTGTCCCATTGATGTACTTAAATTACATACTTCTATTACATATTATTTTCCAATTAAGAGCCTTTAAGAGTAAATCGTACTTTTGGATCAAAAACTGTACTTTTCGAACAGTATAATTTCCATGAAGCACTTGAAGAAATTAGGGTTTTCTTTTCTTTTCCCGATCTCACAATAAAAAAATATTATTAGACTATAAATATCCTCAGGAAAATAGTTATCAATAAATATATTTTCATAAAATATGTAAATATATTTTTTTATTATTTAATGATTTTTATTGAAATATTAAATCATACAAAGTTTAAATATAATAAAAATTAAAAATTAAACACAGGAAACGTATCAAACATTATAATGACAATTTATATATAGAAATCAAACGTATACAACTAGACGTAACATATTGTGTTTTTAATTTTTCTTACCAGGGGGTTAGGGTTCCAGGGTACCCAGCGGAAGACCAAGTCTCCTACGTTTCTTTTTCTTCCTTGTCGGTTCACCCTTGACAGAGCGTTCGTGGTCTTCATGTTGCAGCAAGATTTCGGGCAGCCGTGATTCGTCTCACGATGCGGCGCCACCCGTCTCTGTCGGCTGTGACACGTGTACACTTGTGCAATGGGCCGCCCACCGCAGATTTAATCTGGTCGGTCCATCGCATGGGTGATCTACCGCGTGTTCTTGTGCCTTCGACCCTACCCTGCACGACAAGGCGCTCTATGGAGTCGTTGTCCCGCTGCGACACGTGTCCAAAAAATTGGAGTATCCTAGTCTGGACTATGGCTGATAAACGCTGCCTGATGTCAAGTTCCTGGAGTATCATTGGTGCGAAATTCCATCCACGACATTCCAAACATTTTCCTCCAGCACTACATTTCCAAGGCGTCTATCTTCTTCATCTCAACTTATCTCAGCGTCCATTGCACGTCTCAGCAGCGTACAGGAATATGGGGAACACCAGTGACGTGTTTTTGTAGCTTTGGTGATATTGCGATTCTTCCAGACTTTCCTCAGCTTGTCTATTAGCATACCTTATTATGGACATGCGCCGCTTGACTTAGTCCACGCAGTTTGGATCCCGGCCATGTACAAATGGTTTTTTTTATATAAAACTGATGTACATAATCCAACAAACCACACTTTTCTAAGCCAATGCCTTTCCATCTAAATATACATCAACAAAACTGGCCACTCGCCTTACAAATACCATGGGCTAAACGAGGCAGATCTTGGCCTTCCGCTTGGTACCCTGGGACGGTAACATGAATTAATTGATGAATTATTGTGTTGTCTCGTGCTTTTCTTGCTATGTGATTGTTGTGTAAATTAATGAAATATTGATGGAATAAGTATGGGATAGTTTGATAAATGTATAGATATTATTATTGAGTATCGTTATTAGCACAAGGGGACGCAATTTCAAACTAACACCGGAATATATATGCAATACTATGTGAAACAATAAATATATTTTGAATGCCAGCCAAGGAATGGCCGGTCCGAGAATGTCCAACACTAGAATTTCCGACCAAATTGCTGAATTTGCCCAGTATTCTAGGGTTGGACCTTTTCGGGTCGGGCATTAAGGAATGCGGACTTGTACGGACCCGTAGTTTTTGGCCTTCGAGTCGAAATGGAAAATGTCGACATAAGCCCACATAATAATATGGCTGTGTCTTTACATGGCTGATTTTTTAGTCACATGAAATTTTCATGGGCGAAGTAGGGGCGGCAAGCTATTCAATAATAAATCAATTGAGAAATTATAAAATTTTATTATTCAATGAACAAAGTAGGCTGTTCAGTTTTATTGGCACTGCTGACATAGTTAATTATATCAAATAAAAAAAAGAAATAGATTCACAATCTGACCATTATAAGAACATCAATTAGTAACAACAGTAAAAAAAGTTTATTAAATAAAAGCAAAGTATACAATAAATAAAACAAAATACATTATCAATCAATTAATTAATTATATTTTAGTTGCACATAGTTTCAAGTTTTGAAATTAACAAAGCAATATCACAACCAATACCTTTATTAAAATATTATTTGCATGACGAAGGCTTAACATTCCAACTGGCTAATTGTGGACAGTGTTTCTGTACAACGTCACAAAGCAAAATAGTGTGTTTACAATCGTTTTAGTAAATTATATTTTTTAAATTGATAAAACTACGTGTAAACTCTTTATAACGTCCTTCGTTATATGGAAACTGTCAATAACGTAGGCTTTAGCTCAGTTTGGTTGGTTTACCTTAAATTTCACACATTGATACTCTCTCTATTGAGAATAACATAATAAAATATATAATATAAAATATAACACTATAGATATTTAGTCTTTAATTTAATATTTATTAATGGTATTATGATCTTTGTTATCGGTTTACAAAAGGCTGCTTCCGTTAAGTCTTTAAGGTGCCGAAATTTCTAAGAAAGGTCATAAACCTTTATCCATTGTTAATTGCTTACCAGCTTAACAAAAGGTTTTTAGAAAAAAGTAAATCATTGACTGAAAAAGTTTGTTTGATACGTGCGATAGAAATTAACATTTGTTGAATCAACTACCTATTGTTGCAAATATTAAAACTTGATTAGTGAAATTAACTTGTTTTTTCTTCTCTGCATATAACGAAAACTCTATATAGCGCAAACCTAGTCGTTCCCTTGAACTTAGTTATAAAGAGTTTACACTGTAGTTACTACTTGGCCATATAACTGTGAAAAGAGGTATCCCGAATTGGCGCCTTTCCATAATGTACCTCAATAGAAATTTCACACAAGTTACAAGTATATAAAAGTAAATTGTCGCGAGAATAAAAATGAGTAATATTATTTTAATAGAGTAAGTTAGTAATTAAGAAAATAGAAATATAAAAAATAACTAAAATAGTCTAATATTATCACCATACACCGAAAAATGCGCTATAGACATGCGACATATGAGATGTTCCACTATAGTAGTTTGTGGTTCTTCATCTTCTTCATCAGGTTTAATATCACTTACATCTAAATCTTCATCAGTCACATCACTATCACACTCCAAAGCAGATATTTCTTCAAAAAGAGCTATCTTCTTCGTTAGCAACTCTTCCTTTATCTTCAATTTTTCTAATCGTATCCTCGCCAATTCACACTCTAAGTTGAATTTCTTCTTCTTGTTCTGGATTACTGCGTCAACTTTTGCAACCGCGTCGTCTTTTGGTTCACTATTATGTTTAGGTTTAGTAGGTTTTTCCAACAACCGTTTTAAAAGCTGTCTGCTGGCACTAGTGGAGCCCTTGGTTTTTCGTAATGACAGTTTAGTTTTTAATGGCTTTGGATACATTTTAATTAAAAATTTAAGTTTTAAATTCGAAATAAACGTTTGCTAGGTTCGGCCACGTTTACTCAACTGATATCTTAAATTTAACAAAGCCTTGCAGCAGGTACTACCCAATATGGAGATAATGCTTAACAATGAGAGAGCGTGAGGTCCTTCGAAAACAGTGCTCGATGATAAGTATTGTGTCTCGCTCTAGCACAATTTAGTGTTGCCATATAATTGCAATACACATTATTGCACGACCATGATAAAGTAAATGGAAGGCGTGTGTTTAGTAAAGTTACTCCTAAACAAGACGCTTATTTGGACAGATGAAGTGCCTTGGCTTCGTATGCCGTGGTAAAACAAATATTAAATTACTCCATTATTATACTAGGAAGTAACCGACGACCGTTTGTCTGTCTGTATGACATCGCTAATAAAACGATTTTCTAAGCAGTTTTCAACGTTATTACAAATTTTCAAGAGGAATTATGTGTAATATTAGAAATTGCGTTATCGTTAGGTGTAAGCATCAACGATATGACTGTTGCTCTATGCTCTCATGGAAGATGCTGCCAAATCCTATAGAGATTAATAAAATAATGTGGAAATATTTTTTTTGTAGATACACACTACATTACCCGGTAAAAGATAATACCCATCGGACTTCTAAAACAGACGTTTTGTCTCTATGAACCTGTTTAATTTCAAAATGCAAATACAGGTGTCCTGAGTGTATGATAAATAAGTACACATTTTATAACCTTTACCAGGCAGCTGTCAGTCGGTGCGTATGTATGAGATAAACACCTACAACTCGGCTCACCCTCAGAATGCAAAAATCAGTCGGACTGTTACGCTCTCGGGTCCTTGATGTTGTTTCGCGCGCTTTCTTTGCTATTTATGCTAAATACCTGACTTTTAATAATCTAGCTAGTACATCTGAACTGTTTACATTAGTTTTGTATTTATAATAACTTAATTATGCCAAGCCGCGGTAATTGCTGTTCTAGTTTATCTCCTTATTTATAATTACTGATCTACTCCTTTGGGTCGTAGCCTATTTAGCACAGTAATACAAACAAACTTATTCAAACCTCATATTACAGAACAGAGATTCAAACGTTCAAACATACAAACAAACTTTTCAGATTTATATAATAGTACCTATATATTTACTAGTTCGATGATATTGATGAGTAATGAGATCATAGATAACATTAAATAATATTGATATAAGTTAATATTTAATATTAATAAATCAGTAATGTAATATTAAGCTTAAATAGATAATTAACCATACCTAAACCCATCAACCCTAGCGCGATGGGAACATGCACGTGCTGCGGCGGTCCGCGTAGTAATATGAGCTCTATGCTCTGTGCGACGAGTTCAATTTAGCGGTACCGTTCACGAAAATCCGTCACCAACATTTTTGTAAGCGACATTATATTACGTAGTAGTTATTATTAAATATATGCTTATACGTACATACATACCTTCACGCCTGTTATCCAAAGGGGTAGGCAGAGAGTATAGAGCGCCACTTCTCTCGATATTTGCATACTTCTCTTGATTCATCCAAATCCATACATCGTTTCATACATGCACATCTATTTGGTTTCCTAAACAACATATAATTTGTAAAAGATACTATTAAAATATTTCTATGCATTATTAAGGTAATACAGTCCAAATTGAGAAGGCTCTCCTTCTTTTTTAGAATTCGGTTAAAAAATGGCAACACCAACACAAGTGAAAACCGTCTAGACAGAGAAAGCAGTGTAATAGACAGACACTCCGCACTCGACTACAATTTCTTTGAGACATAATGTTATTCTCTTGCCGTCACGCGGAATAGAGATATAAATACTCTTAAAACCTTGTTAGAGAGAGATGAAAACATATTTGCTGTTTCAATTCGCCGAAACTAATTTATTTGACATAGCTTCGCCCGTGGATATTTTCCAACAAAATAAAATATAGCCTATAATATGGACGTAAAAAAGGAGAGGACGGATCGCCGCTAAGATAAAAGTGAAGCAACCAAGTTATGCCAGTTTCATTGTAATAACGAGTTTCACTAACTACTCTAAAATTATGCAAAAACAACTCCATTACTCATAAAAAATCTCAAGGAATCATATTTCATAAGTAAGTTAGTAATTTACCACTTATTCTTCAATTTAAAGATATATTAGAGATACCTAAATAAAATCGGTAGCACACGTGCACGCTTGGTGCTTCACTTTTGTCTTAGCGGCGATCCGTCCTCTACTTTTTTACGTCCATGCCTATAATATTAATCAGGGATAATGTAGATTATTTAATTAATTTTCAGAATCGGCTCAGTAGTTTCAGAGAATTATAGAAGTTAATAATTTTATTATCTGCTTTATTTCACAATGAAAACACAAAACGTGACTACTATATAATTATTTGAGAATTTGATCGTATGCTCTGGAAGGATGGATCACTACCACTCCAAGATCCACAGAAAGGATTTTGATGCGGTTTTTATGAAATCGTTGAAACAATGTTAGTTATCATAGTGGTTTTATTTGAACAATTTAAATAAGTAGACACTGAAACTTTTGTCTATAAATTTTGATGTAAAAATACATTTAAAAATTTGTTAGCTGTTTGCGAAGTTCAAAAAGTAACACCTGCATGTAAGCCCTATTTCTATATATAGCACAGTTTTTAACTATAATACAACAATTAATACAAGTGTGGAAGATGCGGAAAGTATACAGTTCAACTTTAAGTTTTTCAATATTAATTAAAAGTGGTGCCTATCTCCACCGAAATTTTCGCGTAGATTCCCTGAATGCAGACAAGCTAGCTGCCTTTGTGTACGTGCCCTAAGATGAGGCAAAGCCGTGGGCGAGGGTTTTAGAGAGCCGATATCTTACCGTCTTTTTCCTTAGTCCCGTTGGTTGTCCCATTGATGGCGAAAAACCTAGTTTACTTCTATTTCCAATTAATAAAATCTTAACAAAAATTGTCACATTCATTACTTATGCCAGTTGTTTAAAAACAACATTTGAATAAATGAATGTAAATCCATTTATATAACAACTCCTTTATAATAAACTTAACAAAACTCCAAGAAAAACACTAAGTGCCAAATAAATCTGGACCGAAGCCCTCGTAAACACAAAAGAAATGTGTCCTGACTTAGAGCGATTGCTAGTTTTTTTTCCAAAGAAACTTTTTGATTCGTGACACTTTTGCTTGAACCGTCCATTTTATATTCTAGACGCATAGAAGAGGGGATCTTTTGAAAAGACTATCAAACTGACGTTAAGAGGGATCTAAATATTTCTTTTTTATACAAGAAAGGGTGAAAAATTTTAGTCTACATTTTATATGATGTCTAGACGAATATGTATTTAATTAAATGGAATCAAGCGTTGATTTTTAACTGAGTTCGTTCAAAAATGCTTTGTCTTCTTGCTATAAAGTACATACTTGATCAAGTCACAATTATAAATAAAATAAAAACCATAATAATAAGAAGAAAATAATCGTTATTGACGGTTTATATATTGTTTCAGTTTATTTCCTCGTAGGTACCCAAAATAAACGGTGGTATAATAAAACAATTATCCGACTGTCCCGAAAAAATGGGGGTAATAGTTTTCGGGTGTATGTATGTATCCAAAATACTTTGGAGCGCTCTGTAGCCCAAACGGCTCAATGTATTAAATAAGGTATCATAAGAGTTCTGGTAGGCTATATATTTTTTTGGGTTCCAAAGCCAAATAGCAGAAAATGGTTCACATCTTAAAAGTTTGAAATAAAAGTTAATTATTGAACAAACAAAAAATCCACCTGCAAAATAACTGAAAAGTAAAAACAAGTTCTAGAATAAATATTATGACAATAACGATGAAAAGTTATAGCATTTACAGGGCGCATGAAAGTATTCCTTATTCTGCCCTACTAAGCGCAAAAGCAATATCTCAAAATAATCGTATTTTTTATTTTTATGGCATCGGATAGCTTAAAAACATACGGATCTAATGAACTAAGCCTATTAGCGGTATCTTACTTAAAACATTTGGAAAAACCTTAAGTAAGTTTTCTCTATCTCAGTTTTACCTTATATCACTAACGGTATTTAGAGGTATATCAATATTACTTAGGCAACCAGCCGTATCTTTCAATAAAGACCCGATCACTGCGAGCATAGTAGGAAATAAAATTTTAAAAACTCGAGTTTTGCCACCACCAAAAAAGAAAACTGCGCCAGAGGGAATTTCCAAAAACAAAAAGGAAAATATTTTGAAATCTTTTCAAAATATTATTCCTTCAAATAGAATGTCCTTTTGGAGAGAACTCCCTGCATTTAATTACATATATTTCATAGAATACGTTTCGTTTTCAAATATTTTTTGATGTCATTATAAATTTAAATAATAAAAGATTGTATAAATATAAATTACTTGGTTTTTTCTTTTAAAAATACGTATTTTATTCAACAACAAAAACATATTTTTTTGCATACAAACATGTTAGAGAACACTTAACATAAACCTTTTAAAAAAAAGTGCACCGACTTCAAAAATTTGCACTGAAAAGTAAGAAATAATAAAAATTTCGTCGTAGAATTTGAAGACGGTTGGTGCCAAATTAGGATACAAAACTAAGTAAATATCTAAGAAGATAAAGATCTGTTCAATATTATCTATGTTTGTATGTACCTACTAATGATCGTAGGTTCCTAATGAATTGTCTATATTAGTGAATTTGGGAACTAAGTTGTTTCTAATTTGGCACCAACCGTCTTCAAATTCTACGACGAAATATTTGTGAGAGTCACTGCGTGGAGTGTAGGTATAGGATAATATCGGTAATTAAAGACGTGCTATATTGATGCGTGTTTAATAGTGACTCTGAACAATGTAAGCGTGGATGTGCTCCACGCTTGTTGGGAGAGGGGGGTAGTGACGGCGTGTGCAAAGTTATTTACTGTGTATGGTTCCGTACACTACTCCCCCCTTTACAAAAAAGAAAACAAAATATACTTTTATTGTACAAAAATAAATGCTTACGAATAAGAAAAATGCAGTTTTACGGGTCCATTATGTGCTTATATTTAATTATGTGCATATAGATACAATCGATTAAATAGAAAAAAATGTTTAAAAATGTTACGCATAATAAGTTAAAATATGCCTGCACGGAAGAAATGTTGAAAGGAATGTTGTTGAAGTTGCAGTTTGAATTACGATTACTTACAATAAATATTAAGTTACAAAAATGCTGATACAAAACATTCAAAACAATGAGAGTGTCTCATGTTACAATACGTTTGCTGGATTTTATATTATTTTGCTTATTTCTAAAAATTGATGTTCTACACAATATTATTGCATTGTAGTCAATAGTTATACACATGTCAAAATTTTGCAATAGATTCAATGTACTGTCGCTACTCTACTGATCGAGTTTATGTCGATTATAATAAATCTACAATTAATCCAAAATGAACAAGAAGTCGGTAGAAGTTTAGTATGATTTACTCGGTAATGACAAAAATAATATTAGATGCACTAGAGTCTTTAAGCCGTATGTATGTATAATCACTTTCACATTATAGATTTTGCACTAGCCGAAACGCTGATATTATGTATGCTTAGGAAATTAGGACGCTATGCTGGTTGTAACACGTAACCGGTGATTTGCTTATTTAACTCGCTCACTCACCGATAATTGTGTGCTCTTATCTTGCTGATGTTTGCTTCAGCTGCTTGCAGGCGCGGGACTGGCGGCACTTCGATCGCCTGCTCCCTAAGCCAGAAATGTTGCGTGCGTTGAATGTCGGGCATTTGACCTTAGCCGGGGACGTCGTTCCGGGGTCCTACCGCGATGTTACTGCTTGACGATGCGCAGAAATAGTTTGTTGAAGTCCTTCTAGAATGTCCGATGCATGTGAAGAATGTTGTGAAGCTCTGAATATCTCAGCTGTTCTTGCACGAGATGTCGTCTCCATGATGAGCGTTGGCCATGGTGCTGAAGAAGTCCTGGGACTGATGCAGGTCGTTAGTTTTTTAGAGGTCTGGGCTGCGTGCCGTAACGCTTACGGCGGCGACGTTCTGCTGGTGCTGTTCTGCTGCGGCAGCCTTGCTGTTGCGGCTGCTGTTTTTGCCGCTTCCATATTTATTTATTATTTAATTATTTGCTACAACTGGCTACACTACACTATTTGCACGTCGGGGTCACCAATGTGAGAGTCACTGCGTGGAGTGTAGGTATAGGATAATATCGGTAATTAAAGACGTGCTATATTGATGCGTGTTTAATAGTGACTCTGAACAATGTAAGCGTGGATGTGCTCCACGCTTGTTGGGAGAGGGGGGTAGTGACGGCGTGTGCAAAGTTATTTACTGTGTATGGTTCCGTACATATTTATTATTTCTTACTTTTCAGTGCAAATTTTTGAAGTCGGTGCACTTTTTTTTAAAAGGTTTATTTTACCCTTTTAAGTGATTTTGCTGCCTTGAGAGACAAATAATAACGCAACTAAAAAAATATTGATGGAAAATTAAAAAAAAATACCCCTGTGGATGTGATTTGAACCATGTAATGTGCTTGTGCATCCTATGCACATTTAACCGCTAGACCATCGTCACGAAAATTGACAACTTCGTGTCAATAGCAACCGTTGCTAAGGCTTTTTCTGATACATAATTTTCAGCCGTAAACAGAAATTAATTACTGAATTCCTGAAAAACTACTGAACCGATTTTCGTCATATGTCTGTGAGATAATGTCGAGAAATTATTATATCTTGAAAAAAATAAGTGGTCAAAATCGGTACATATTTTATCGAGATATCAAGAAAAATGTACTTATAAAGTCAGTTTTTTCAAAATTTCTGAAAAACTAATGAACCAATTTTTATGAGATAAAAATGGGACCAATCCGGAAGAATTATCTGACGATTAAAAAAGAAACCATCAAAATCGGTTCACAATTGGCGGAGTTATCGACGTACATACATACATAAAAAAAAAAAAAAAAAAAAAAAAAAAATACGGTCCGAATTGAGAACCTTCTCCTTCTTTTTTTGGAAGTCGGTTAAAAAAGCGGTAACTGAAATCTTAATTCTATAGTTACTTAGCAGTGTAGCAGTATCTCATGAATAAGATAAATCCACATACATTTCTGATAATTTAGCTATTGTGATAAAAAATATACTAAACATAATACATAATTCAATAATTCAAATAAATTCAATTTCATAAGCAAGAAAGTCAATATACAAAGTAAAAAGAAAACTACTTTTAAATAACTTCAAATATCTCGAGATGAGTTTTTTGAGATACTGCTTTTGCGTTTAGTAGGGCAGTATTATACACCCTTATATTTAAACTTTCTCCGTATCAAATTTAATCAAAATCGGTTTATTAGTTTAGCGGTTAAAACTAAACAGACAGAGTTACTTTCGTAGTTCGTATTTGTAATATATAATATTATTAGTAACTTTTACTACCATTTTTACCCCTTCTTTAAATATCCGAAGAGCATGATTTATGTGCAAGGAATAAAATCATACAGAGAATGTGGGACAGATAATAAAACCGCGAGCTCATAATAACAGAATAAACGTCAAAAAGTAAAAAAGAACGGTGTCATAATAAAAAAAAATGTTGATAGCCAATCAAAGAGCACAAAGGGAGTGTGGCTTCGACGCGCTTTGATCGTACAAACGAACTCGTCTTGGAAATCGATAAAGTGGATAGAAAAGGGAAAATTATGGGTGTTGAATACGTGGGGAGCTGTAATTTGATTTTTGTGTATATGGCGTAGGTCGATCGTGGAATTCGACATTTCATGATATGGCCAACTAAAATCCTATGGATACATACAAAATTTAAAGCAAAAAAAGAAATCATCAAAATCGGTTCATAAACGACGAAGTTATCTGCGAACACTATGCGGTCGAATTGAGAAACGCCTTCTTTTGAGGTCGTTAAAAATTAACAGGTATTTAAAAGTTGTTACATAATTTTACATTATTACTTTAAAAAAATCCTTTACAAGCATTACGTTATGACTAAGCGTGGTCTAATAAATTGACAAATTTTAATTATGATTTATTAATGAATGAAGTAAAAACAAATGCTGACAGAGGACGACCTAGGTATGTTTATTGAACATATAAAAAATGTATTGATCGATGGAAATATTAAAAGTACACACATTGCAATCGCCGAACATGTACGAAAGGTATGATGAATATAAAAGAAGCGAAATAGGTATGTCAGGATCATCGGGACATTCGATTGTCTCTGCCTACCCCTCTTGGGATAAAAGGCGTGATGATAGATAGATAATAGATTTAATTATTAATCCATATGGCAAATCTACGATCGGCCTACGGCGACACATATATTTTAGAAAAGAAGGCGGTACAAAAATAATCCGATGCCTTAAAAGCACATTAAGAATATGTGCTGCTTTAATCGACTTATGGTGCTTCAGATGGCACGTAACGGACGTCCGTATACTTCGAATAACTTGAAATAGAGAAGTGACACATCTAGGTCCATTGTGTAGCAACAGGCTTGCCACCTGTTCTGTTTAATGGTATTATACTGCAAGTTATATACTTTTCTCAGTACAATTTTTTACTTGGAATCCTAAAAGAAAACAATGTTTTGGAATTATCTCCTGAAATATGGAATTAATCCCTGTTAATCCTGCTTACCAGGCTGATTTTAGTATCACTTTCTACTTCCCGACGAGGCAGGACTCCTTCCCGATCGTTTAGTATATTTATAGATGGCGAAAAGTGACGATACTTTATATTTTTATTTAGATAAACAAATTAATACGTCCGTTCACGTTGAAATTTGAATATTATACAGTTAATAATATTTATAATTTCGGGCAGGCAGATGAAGCCGCGAGGAAATATTAGTATAGATATTTATCTATATATAATCACGCCTTTTATTCCTTACATACCTATTTCGCTTCTTCACATTCATCATACCTTTCATACATGCTCGGCGATTGTGTGTAATTTTAATATTTCCATCGATCAATACATTTTTTATATGTTCAATAAAAGTACCCCTTACACCTAGGTCGTCCTCTGTCAGGATTTCCTTTCACTTCAGCCATATATACCTTTTTAGTCAATCTTTCATCCTTCATTCTTATATATTTTTATAGACATTTTGCCTTTTACAACATTTGTTACAAGGATTTTTACAAATCCTATGATTTATTGTTCAAGGACGCCCTTTGTTCTATAGTCAATAAATTGTATATCCCAATATCCCAAATAAATAAAATTAAGTGTAGTCTGCGATTTAAAAAAAAAAAAAATATCAATGTGGGATATTCCAATTATATGATCAAAATGTCCGTCTGTCTGTCTGTCCCGAAAGGCTCCGAAACTGATCAATGGATTTTCATAAAACTTTCAGGGATCCATAGTACCTACTTAGACTTCTGCTTTTTGTTTCATACCTTAAAGTTTGTACGTACGTACGACCCAGATATAAGTGGAAGCCAGTATACGAATTCCTGCCCGGACATTCTCGGGTCGAGCATACTCGGGCCAGGCAATCCGTCTTGTCGCGAACACAGGTCGCGAATCCATAAGATTTCTCCCTAGCAAAAATCGCTCAACGAGCCTGTATGAAGGAATGTGTGACTGTATGACTGTCTGGTAAACTAGTAAAAAAAAAAATACAAAAAAAAGAGTAGTACAGAAGACTAGACAGCAATAATTCTAATTTGTATAATTAATTTAATTTAAAAAATGGAATCTATCGCACCTCATGCCACATGGCGTGTCATTAGCCACTAAATTATAGATTTTAAAACGCACAACTGGAATTTTCCGTTAGTCAATGGTTAATTTGTTTTTCCATAGTCTACTCAATGGTTGTCCTTAATAAAATGTATTTATTTATTTCAGTGAACAACTGAAATAATTATATAGTTATAACATTTGGGCAAAAAAAGATCTATTTTATTTTGGTATTCTGATCCAGAAACAGAGATAAAATTTAAAAATTTATAAATTAAATTCAAATAAAAAAATAACCTACTCTATTTACTAACATTAAAAAATAGTTATTAGGATAAAAAAAAATATAATAATATAATCAAAGTTGACTAAAATGTGGGGTGTGTGAAGGTGTGTTGGGGACACACATACATATAGGTGTATTTGTACATACATACATATTATATAACGAAATAAAATATATAATTATGGAAAATATATGGAATATGGAAAAAGACAGTAAACAGATGACAGATAGAAACAGTAGAAAATATGAAATTCCTAGTTAAAATTGTACCACCACATAGTGGCACAGACTCAACTATCAAATCATCATCACAAGAATATTCACAGATTAAAAGCATGCATGAAATGTAGGTAATTAGGTATATTGATTTGAATGAGTCGATATAGATAGATTTGTGTCTGTCTACCCTAAGGGAACAAGGCGTGGTGATGCATAAACATAATCGATAGTTTCCCATTAAATACAATGACATGTTCTATGTAGATTCTATCGTCAAAATGCAGTGTTTGGTATTATAAGGGCACTGCGTACCAGTAATTATCTAGAAGGCACAAATTGCATGTCTCTTTATAGTTTGTCAACTTTAATTTACCTATCTGAAAATTATTGGGGTAATATATATTGAAATATTATGGGTTACGTTGTTACCGGAATACTGCCTAGGGTACCCAGTGGAAGACTGATGACTTGATCTTGATGTGAAACACATCGAATGCCGAGATGGCAAATGTCATGCCGTCATTCCCCTACTCCGCCGCCGCTCTGTACTCCCTTGTGTGTGCGTGGCGCGTATATAGTTAGTGTATGTACACTGCGTCTGCATGTGCCTCTCTATTCGACTACAGTATACTTGACGCATCAATTTTGATGTTTCACATCAGTCAGGCATCCCGTGACGGCCACATTATTTTTTTAAATAGAACAGTGTTTTTGAAGCATCTTATTGAAAAGGTTGACTAGAAATGTACAAAAGAAAATGGTGCGAAAAGATTTAAAATGTTTCAGTTTCATAAAGTCACAAGAAATAAGTTGCTTGTATACAAAAGAGAGGTGTGTCCATAGAGTACTAAGCCTATGGAGGGGCCATAGACGGGCTCCCCCTTTCGCCAATTTTTTCCCCTTTGACCAGTTATACTGACCAGGTGCGCAGTAATAAATTACCTTATATTTCGTTGGTATCGTTTTGTGTCGCGAGACGGAGCTCTAGGAAAATAGTTAATTGTGATGTTTTAAACGGGAAAGGCGATCTAGGGCGTCAAACTTAGTGTTTCCAATCATTAATTATAATTATTATGTTTGTATTTTAACAAAAGTGGCAGAAAAAATTGTTCGGTGATTTAAACGCTTCACGTCTCCTTTGGTAAAGAGGTACTGAAAGGTTGTGTCTGGTCTTTATTATACCAAATAAAAAAAATAAAAAAATCACGAAATTAAAGTTGCCAGAGTATAGTCGAGCTCACATTTGTGGGAGCCGCGTTGATACATATCAAAATAAGCTTGCCGTGTTTATACTACAGTTGAAATAGCGCAGTGCCTCCATTACTACTAGGGAATGCAATCCCGCAAAATAATTTAAATCCCGGTATTTGCGGGACTGAACCATCTTAATCCCGCGGGATCCAGGTATTTGCGGGATCCCGCAGGGTCGACTTAAACCTCTGAAATCAATCGTAAATAATCGTAATAAAGACCTAAAAGACCTCGTTTTCACGGTTTTAATTTTAACCTAAATTAAATAAGCTATTTGTTACATTTTAAATGGATAAACCATTAATATAAAAACCATATAATAAATATAAAAAATAAAATTCTTAGAAAAGGTCGCAGGTGTGACGCAGGTGTTTGCAGGGTATACCCGGCCCGATGGTTCCAAAAATAATATTATGTCTTATAAAGTTCAGTTTGATTTTGATTTATCTATAGATTCTATGACAATCAATATTCATTGCAATAATTACAAGTTGTAACTGGCAAAATATAAGTAATTAAACGCCTTCACACCGTTCCCCTAGGGCTCGGCGCCCCGCACCTTAGTAGAGAAACACGTATGTATGTACCACGCTTTTCTGTAATCCCGCCAGTCCAGCGGGATCCCGCAAATTTTTCGACCGAGATTAGTCCCGCAACTTGTATGCGGGATCCCGGTATCCCGGTATTGCATTCCCTAATTACTACGGAAATGGTCATTATATGAATATCACAGCGCATCGAACTCAGTTTTACTTGCGACTTATTCTGTCCATATCTCTTTAGAAGGATGTGAGCAAGGTGGACTAGCCTATTAAAATCGATCAGATAACCAAGATAAACATGATAAAGTACGATCTCTCAACAAAACCTATCTATCTTGTGATAAACGAAACGGACTTCGGCTATCGAAGTATTAAACAAAAACTATTATAAAAATAAATGTTTTTGTTGTTAATGTTACCTTAAAATATACGAGATTATCTGTGAAGTAAACTAAATAAATATAGTATCGCAAAGTCGGTTAAAAATACACGAAGAATTTAGGACTTTCAGTTTTTTTCATCTTTAATATATGTATCTTTACAAATCAATTTTAATTTATTACCCAAGAAATATAGTTATTGTGTAATTTACGGATAGCTACAGCATGTAATTAGTATGGGACATATTTTAGGAAATTTACAGGTTTCGACTCTTACTCGAGTCAGAAAAGCTAGGCACCACTTTTCTTTTGGAATAAGTGCTTGCTTCAAACTGAAACCTGTATCGCGCTGGTGAGTATTCCTTTTATTCTCATTCGTTGGATTGTTGTGCATGCCATTTCCCTATTAGTTACTCCGTATGGACTGGACACAACCTTTGCCGGCCATATCTACATGACCCCGCATCTTTCTACCACTTCCACTTATAGATTCGAGATTATAATATAATCCATGGTAATATTAAAAACGCGAAAGTAACTCTGTCTGTTTGTAGGTTACGTTTTCATGGCAAAACCACTGAACCGATTTTGATGACATTTGCTATGGAGAAACCCTAGGAAAGGAACTTTTTTTAAATTTATTAATGTTCCTAATACTAGGCGGACGAAGTCGCGGGCAACAGCTCGTATAGTATAATTTAGATCTTTTTGAAGTGTATTTTTTTATTAGATAATATTTAAAATATATCTAAAATTTCTTCCTGTATCTTGTTTGGAAGAATTAGAAGTACTCTATAGAAAATGGGTTAAGAAGTTACCATTTTTGCATGGAGTATGGATACATAGATACCAAATCCTACTGTGGTAAACCTTCTTTCTTTGTATAAATTCATATTTTAAGTTTTAGCGTTGGCTTCCCGACTTATGGAGATGTTTTATAGCTCACCTAAATTATTGGATTACTGTCCAGTGCATTTGCCCTAGTTTTTTCACCCGGAGAATACCTTTAAAAAGTCTACGTAGCTTCCAACTAGGCTAAAAGTCTAGGTATTCAAATGACCCAGAAAAAAATACTGGTCTATTAATTTTGGCAACTTTGTAAAAATTCTGTAAATTTCTGTCAATCGAAAGCACTAAATTCACTGCGACAAATAATACGCATATCCTATCATCACCTATAAATAGGGCGAAGCTAATTTTTGTTACAGAATTAGAAACTGCGACTGATTGCACAATACCACAGGAGTAAAGTACTCTGTGATAATACTTCATGTCAAAACAACTAAACTCACAAACTAGGTTCAAGATTCATATTTTGTTTTGGGTATTTTTTAATTGTTATTTTTTTTCATCATTATTTTGGGTTTAAAAGTGTTAAACGGATATGTTTTGCCTCATAAATACTTGAGCACAAACTAGAAGTCGCTAGCTTTAATAGAGGCTCATTGTACATAGGCTCTGATAGAACATGAATATTTTGGAAACTACTTACACTATTTCTATCATACCTGCTCTGAAGTGACACTAATGTAATGTAAAAAACCTCTTCAAAATTGGTCCAGCCGTTTTAGAGAAAAATGGTAATAGACATATAAACAAACACATAATTAATTACTTATAATGTAATTGACTTGGATTCTAGATTCCACATCCGGTCATGACGACGAACGCACGCGTTTTCGTCGTGGCATGATTTGGAATCCAGTTTAATCCTGTTCGTGCTGTGATAGTTGTTATTATCACAGTCGGCGGGATTATCTTAGATACCGATTAATCGGCATAAACACTATAAAGGCAATACTACTTGACATTCCTAAATCATCGATTAACATTGGTGGAGCCATAATAAATAAAGAAGATCATTTACTTGCTAGCAAGGAGAATACAAATTGCAATTTACAACCGGTTGCTCTAGCACGACTGGTTGTTAGTTGCAAAATTTTAGCTGATAAGCTTGCGGGTCGCTAGATATTACAATTGAAAACGTAATTGACGAAAATCCCCGGCTCCATATTATAGGGTCTTCATTGAGTATTGATATTTTACAATAGAATAGTTTTCATTTATGACTCTATAGCCAGTCATTAATTCAGCTGAAAACAGCGCTTTTGTGGACCCAACATTATAATGTAGGCTGCTGTATTGTAAAATACAGTACCTATTGTTTTCACACAAAAGGGATTGTTATAAAATTGATAATTATTAATGAACAATTAGTTAATAGTCAAACCTTACAACGGTACAAAAAGTTTTAATAGACTTTCTTGTGCTTCGGATGACACGTAATTTCATACAATATATAAATTCAAAAGTGCAGTAAATGTGTGATGGCCACTGACCTCAATCACAGGACTGGTCAAATTTTATTCTTCTTCTACTTTCATTATGGCTCCAATGTTTATCGGTGATTTGCCAATGTCCCGCCGACTGTGATATGTCTTATTAATCACTGACTAATCACAACCATCACAGCGCAGACGGGATTAAACTGGATTCCCCATAACGTCTTCGCAAGCGCGTGTGCTATCCACCAAGGCTTCACGTGGAATCCTTCAAATTTTATTATTATTGTGCCTACTTGATTAACGCCATTTTGCCGCTGTAGGCGGACGAGTGTCCATGGAACTAAAACTGGAGATATGTTTTTTGTAGTGATGTTTGCAAAATATAGGCATATCTCGAAATAAACTTCTATTCTATTCTATTTTTTGTGTTATGGCTCCATCAAAGTTTTGACGATTCCGCCAATGTGTTATAGACGTTACAATTCACAACTATCACAGCGCGGACGGTATTAAACTGGATACCCCATCATGTTACGACGGAATGCGTGCGTTGGTAGCCATTAAATTAAAATGCGCAAAGCGCTTCACAAATTTCACCATTCTTTGTTGACCCTTTGACATGTATGTATAGGGATTACTACGTGTAGTTTATGGCAAAATTTGTTCTCGGGACAATCGTTGACATAGGAGGGGGGTGGGGGGGCGCTTCAAATTGGCACACCGTATTTAGACCTATCTTACCTATATTAGAAATTATTTAATCCCTTTACGGATTATGTATTGAATAAAATATTACGGAGTTCACGTGGCTTATATAGGTCGTTTTTAGGGCAGTACTACGCCGAAACCACTTTGTTTCCCACGCTTTGTAATTTATATAATTACCTTTAATAGCATAGTTTAAGTTAAGGGGCCAACTTAAATAGGTAGGTACCTACTGATCATGCGTCTAAAAACTTTACTATGCATCTATCTATCATCACGACTTTTATCCCAAGAGGGGTAGGCAGAGACAATCAAATGCCATTTCTTACGACCCTGACATACCTCTTTCGCTTCTTTTATATTCATCATACCTTTCATACATGCTCGGCGATTGTGTGTACTTTTAATATTTACATCGATCAATACATTTTTTATATGTTAAATAAAAGTACATCTAGGTCGCCCTCTGTCAGCATTTCCTTTCATTTTAGACAATCTTTCATTCTTCATTATTTCAACGTGTCCAAACCAGCGTAAATTACTTTTCTTCGTTTTAGTCACAACATCATCTTTCGCTCTGCATTTTTCTTTAACGACTTTGATCGTTAAACATTTTGACAGTTCTGTAAAGATAACAGTATGGAAGAGCATGATTATTTTTTTGACTTGGAATTACCTTTACCTATTCAAAAACGGTAATTTTTAATTATTATATAAATAAATTAATTATCAAACTGTCTGATAATGACCATAATTACCTATATAAGTATAAACCGGTCAAATTCAATAGTTGTTAAGATAGGCCATGGCCAATCTGTGTTTTTTTGGACCAAAATCACTGTACCGCAAACGAAGATATGTAGAAAAATCGGAAATTTTCCGTAGAATTCAATGCAATATTGTTGGGGTCTTATACATTTTTTTTCTTAAATGCGATTTTTACGTATATTTTAAAATAAATAATGTATTTTACAATTTATTGACATCGGACCGAGCTAGACCGATCAGATATAAATCGTTTCACAACTTGTGTATGAAACTTTTTTAAAACAAAGCCTATTTTTTTTAAAACGAAATAAAGTGTTTTTCACCAACTTTGGCCGCCATTTTCTATAAGACCCCCTAATTAATGTCAGTTTATAATATTTCATTGAATTCTACGATAAATTTCCGATTTTTTACATATCTTCGATTGCTGTATAATGATTACGAAAAATTTACATAGACCTCAAAATAGACAGACTGGTCTAAGAGCTTGTATATCTGATGCATGTGTGGTTGTGGTGGTTACCACTTTTTTCGAAAACGACTGAACCGATTGTACATGACTGTATCTAGGGGGATGTTTTAGGGGTTCAAAGCCCACGATTTAGTCTAAAAAATGTTTTTTTTTCAAGTTGAAGATAACCACCCCCCCTAAATTGTAAAAACGAATAGTAATATACTGGATATGGCATTGATAAGTAGTGTCATACAGTGTAGTTTAAATTCAGCAGCAATTCTCTACAGACCGCGAAAATTAAACGAACCGCTCGCGGTCCTAATGAAGTCGGCAGAATACCGGAATTTATCGGAAATGAACCGGGAAAATAACGGTTTTCGCCGTAACATTTAACTTTGGACGCGGTATTAATGTGCAATTTAAGTTTTAACTGCTGACAGAGTTTGCGGTTCTTTCCAACTTTGTACTTAAACTTTTATTCCATTCTTCTCGCCTTTATCCGAACGTGCCTTCGGGTGGGTTTTCCAACGACAAATCATTTATGAAAGGAATTTTTCTTATTATTTTTGAGGGGAAAATTTTGTACACTCATTTGTTACTTATATTACAAATCTATACCTTTTGTTATTGAAGTGGATATACAGAACAATCTAACGACACAGAGTAAAAGGGGAATGCTCCGCAACGAGTGTTGCTGGAAAGTTGTATGGCTTACGGCTCCCAGGGCCAGAACCGTGATACTGGTCCCAGGGTACCCAGTGGAAGACCAAGTCTCCCTCTTTTAGCCGATGATATTTGATTATATTGCCAATAGCTTTCCGCCCCCGGCTTCGCCCGTGGATATTTTCGAACAAAATAAGATATAGCACTTACGGAAAGTAATTTCAGAATTGGATCAGTGGTTTCGGAGATTACTTTCCACATAGATACAAACTCACGAAATTCGCACTCTATCTTTATAATATTAGTATAGATTAGTATTGATTAGTATAGATTACTTGCGCGATACAATATTGCGACATTAGCGCCATCTGTTGGTGTGACGCCAAAGTTAGCTATATGTATACTAGGGGACCTAAATATGCGTTGTTCAGTATTGAATTGAAATTGGATTAAATATTAACCATACTGTTGGGCAAAATTACAATTATCTATCTATCTATCATCACGCCTTTTATCCCAAGACAGAGACAGCCAGAGACAATAGAATGCCATTTGTTACGATCCTGACATACCTCTTTCGCTTCTTTTATATTCATCATACCTTTCATACATGCTCGGCGATTGTATGTACCTACTTTTAATATTGCCATCAATAAATAAATTTTTTATATATGTTCAATTTCAAATAATAGGTACCAAAAACCATTTGACTAATATAATTAGTGTAATTAAATAATTAAATGATAGCTTGTTGTAATTTAAATTCCAATTTTGTACCTAAAACAACAACTTCTTTACTTTTAAATATGAAGCCACTCATCAAAGTGCTACACCGTAGCACACAGCACTCATGTTCGTAGCTTTATCCTAATTTCTTACGCAACAACGAGAGATTACAGGATATATACTATACTATATTCTGGTAAAGCTGAAGAGTTATTGTATGTTTTAAAAACATATTTTGCGTTGCGGGCGTTCATTGAGGATGGTAATAGGCTATATAACATCACGCTACGACCCAAAGGAACGGAGCAGTAATCAGTAAATAAATAAAAAAAAAATGTAAACGTCAATCAATCAAAAGTTCTTTTCAGGTATATTTATATGGGAAATTGTGGTTTGTTTGATAATAATTTTTAATAATAAAATAAAGTCGGTTTACTGACGATAGTTGAACGTGACAACGTCATAAGAAAGCTGTCCACGCGGACGCATCGCTCACTCAAGTAGGAGAGAGACAGATGGAGGCCGATTGTGCCTGTTCCGCGCTCTCGCTTGCACTTCAACGCCTCAGAGCGAGGTAACGCCGCATGAGTCATGGCGAGGTAACGCCGCATGAGTCATGTTTTTTCGTGCGTGCAGCCGGCTTCATCGAATTATAAGACGTTGTCACGTCAAAACTCATTTATACATGGCTGGAAACGAACCGTGATCTGCCACCCACATATGGTCGAAGTTATTTTAATAAACTAGAATAACTGCTATCCCTAAAGTATATACAATCGTTTGTGTTTTTGACATTATTGGTTTCTGATCCTCTCCCAAAAGTCGTACCGTAATGTTTTATAATACATAAACCTTTGATGTGAAATAGTCTATTTTTTAGAGAAAACCGTATCAAAATCGGTACAGTAATTTCTGAGTCACAAACAGAAATATACACCAACATCCATTGGCATGAAGAACAATATAAATTGCAATGAAATTCTCACCAATATCTTGAGACCGTTTATAGATAATGTTTGCCTGACCCAATTACTTCCTCGATCGTACTTGAGGTGAAATATCTTTGCATTTCAACAAGTATCAAATGAGAATTGGCTTCGTGCATAAATTATGAAATTTTGCATAATACATTTGATATTATAATGATATTTCTGATTGAGAGAGCAGTGGTTGTTTGCGGAGTGAATTCTTGATTTTCGTTTTGTCTATTGTATTTTATTATAATTTCGAATTGGTAGGGCTGATAATTTGGTTCTAAATAATTTACACTCGACTCAATTAATTCTTAAGATTTTACTAATGAAATTCTTTTACTTCTATATCATATTCAGTACTATCATCACGCCTTTTATCCCAAGAGGGGTAGGCAGAGACAATTATGACATAATCTCTTCGATCAATAAATCAGTGCTATATCCTAAGTAGGTAATATTATAAACTAGCGGCTTGCCCCGACTTCGCCCTGGGTAACAATTATATACAAACTTCACACTAATGTTTTTAATTTATTTCCGAAATTTGGGGTTTTTTTTCTAAAACCATCTTCGCATTATTGCCATTCAAATGAAACCAATTTGGGGTACATCGGTTGGATGGTTTCAAAGTCTATAACGGACATGGGTAGAATTATTTTGTGGGTTTTATATATGTATAATAATATATAGATAGATGAGAAAATGCATTCTTACATCTGTTAAAGAAGTGCCACATCTAGGTTCATTAAGAGCAGCAACAGGCTTGCCACCTGTTCTGTTCAATATGGACAACTGGCAAAAAGTGGACACTGTTATTTGTGTCTCTACACCACAAGGTATAAAGGTGTGTTTGTTTTGTGTTGTATTTGTTTGTTTGTCCTTCTTTCACACCAGAACAAAGCACCGGATCAACTGTCATTTTTTGCATCCTTGGGGATTAATTCTTCTGTCTCAATTTAAAAAATTACACGAAGTTGGATCAGAAAGTCAGTTTATTATACTTAACTTAGGCGACTGTTTTATTAAATTTTAGTTTTAAGCCCTAATATAATCTTTAACTTATCGTGAAAAGTAAATATTTGCTTTAGTAATCTAGCTAACATTAAGAATAGCGTTTTGGTGAAAGCCATAGAGTACAAAGACTAAGGAGGTGCCATAAACCGGGTCCACTTTCCGCCAATTTTCTGCTCATTTGGCCATAAGACTGACCATTAGGATACTAAATAAGTTAGTTTAGTTTTCGTTGGTATCGTTTTGTATCGCTTTGATTGCTGGTTCCCTAAGATGAGACGAGGCTAATGTGTCTACTCACTTGGTATCCCATATAAGGGCCCTACCTTCTATTGATGCAAGAGCTCTTTTGATGGTGATATTGAGTAAGCTCAGTCCAGATGTTGTATTATAAGTACACACATACTAATTAGATACACAAGAGTCGCTTCGAGTGACGGCAGCCATCGTAGCGGAATATATATGCAGTGGCAGATGCCCCTTCCGCACGAGTACCTACTTGTAAAAATAAATAACAATTTTCAAGTTTCTAATCAAATAACAAATTAAATACGTATATTTGGCCCAAAAGTTTAATATATAAATTTTAGTAATAAGTTTTATGAGAAGCAATTTTCTTTCTATACGAGTAATTACTTGAATCTTCTTTTGTAATTCGGATTTTTAAAGAGAAATATATAAGTTATTTAAAAAAAACATTTTCGAAGTCTAGTGCTTGGAAAATCGTAAAGTTATATTTACTAATGCACTGTATCACAATAACCTTTATATTTTGAAGCGTGACCAGAGACAATTGTAACAATCTCCACATTTAGCAAGTTGCCCATAATAAATGGTTCAAGTTCTCTACTGTGTGTTTTAGTGGTTTAGACATGAAAGCTGACAGACATCAGACTTTTGCATTTATAAATTAGTATAGATTATGTTCGAAAGAGAATTCTTCCGTAATATACCTATACACTTAGAGGCTTTTCCATCTAAACATATATCTCAACAGAACTAGCCACTCGTTAGGTATAGCCTCACAAATACCATCGGCTAAACGAGGGAGACTTGGTCTTCCGCTGGGTACCCTGGAACCGTAACACGGTTTCGGGAGCTGAACCCGTGAAGAAAGAAAAAAAAATACCTATACATACCTACTTCTTAAAGCCGATTTTATAAATCTACAAACTTAATAATGGGAAAATATAAAAAAGAAATTTCTCTTTTATTTGTCACCTATACATTCGACTATATGAGACTATTCTACACTGTCCTACTTCCATCAATTTCTCAATCCTTCTATTTAAATACAATTTTGGACATACAATAGCAACGACATAATATAGTTGCAGGTATCTAATATAATTATCTAAATTGTTTTAGCTTAGTATTTTTAGTAAGAGCTATTCTTGCACCGCGTTTTTCCACAAGCCGGCACCGGCACAAATACAACAAATTTTTATTTATATATTTTTTTAAATCGTTTATTTACAATTTACAAACTAAATATTATATAATATATATCTACAAACAAAGTTTAAATACAATAAAAATTAAAAATTAAACACAGGGAACCCCATGAGTGGCTCTCTAATCATGAACATGTAGTGATACATACCTACTCATAAGTAGAAAACCTTCTCGAAATCACTGTCCTGCGGTAAAGTGCCAAGAAGGCTAGCAGCGTTTCCTCGCTGTATAGCTATGCTAATACGTTGCCCAAGGTATGCTCCAGCCCTCTTGTCACCTGAAATGTCGATAAGCTCGACCTTGTATCACTAGACACTCCGTTGAGTCTTCAGTGCGAGTGATATGGTCAGAAAACTTTAGTATTCGCGTCTGTACCACAGAGTCCACAGATGATAGTCTCTTTGAGAGAGAAGTTGGTATTATGTGCGGTCCAGCTTATTCTGAGAAGACGACGCCAAAACCAGATCTCCAAGACTTCTTCTTATCTTCATTCGGACCTACTTCTCATTCTCTTCCTGCGGTCTCTGCTCTGTACAGGATATTAAAATTCGAATTTGTTACGAATTTTCGCTTATTTCCGTCCAATTCCACGAAATTACTTTATGCACATAGCGAGAGCTAAGATATTACACATCAAAAATAATTGCTAAGTTGCGACTTATAGTCACATACAGTATAATATATAATTGTAGAATGTCTAGCTAGAACATATTTTTCAATATCCATTTATTACTTTCAATCAGTCTTTCCCCAGAGGTAAGAGGGCCTCAATCTTTCTTCATAAAATATTAAAACTCTTATCTTCCCTTCGTAGGTAATTTCCTTGAGACACCGTATGGGAAATGTTATATAAATTGGGTTAAGTTATTCGACTTGACAACTTTTTTAACTTATTCAGTACAATCGATACTTTAATTTGGAAAAACGTCCTGGGCGCGAATATTTTTATTTAGATATTAAAAAAGATCATATTTATTATTCTTCTACACGGCTACACTTAGCTGAAGATTTGAAAAAAAGAAGAAAAACCCATTGGTACATGGTCGGATGTGGGGATCGAATTCGCGAATTCTCTGTTGTGATCCGGCCGGCGTTTTACCCACTCGACCACCGACGCCCTTTTCATAGCATTTCTTTGTTATCTTAAAGCCAAGAAATACACAAACATATAAAATTGAAAGATATTTGCGAAAGCAGAACATTTCCGGAATCTCGAATTTTATTTACATTTAATACAACTTACTTACATAATACATGAAAGTCGTTTTGGACGAAAAATCGAAATCAAACAACCAATGTTGTCAAAGAAGGTCAGTATGTAATAAAAACCGACGATTCTGTGTTGCGAAGGAAATATATTATTTAAATTGATCCCATACTTATTCACCTTGCAGAATATATATGAATATTTAAGTGGTTCGGAGGGCAGGTAAGGTCGGCTTACGCACTATTAAAAAAAAAGATGGGTGTGTCGTTGAGTGGACAAACGTTAGAGATGTGGAAATACTTTTTTAGGGTTCTGTAACCAAAGGGTAAAAACGGAAACCATATTACTCTGTCCGTCTATCACCAGGCTGTATCTCATGAACCGTGATAGTTAGACAGTTATAATTTTCACAGATGATGTATTTCCGTTGCCGCTATAACAACAAATACTAAAAAACAGTCCGACTCGCACTGGGCCAACGTAATGAGTGCGCCTATTTACCTACGCTGAGTCATTTCCGTCTCGTGACGGTCGGATTTTCTGTGTTTACATCTCAAAGCTTCGCTATAAATTAATTTCAAATACAAACTTTCATAGATAATTTTATTCTACACAATTCTTTTCTACATCATTTTGTTGTATTTCTGACGGATTAGACAACATACGCCATGAAAACTCGCTGGGGTTAACTTTTTCCCCCGACTTGATTGACTAATACTGTTAGTGCTTAACTCCTAAACATGATAGGTAGATTGTTTATACTTATCAGTGAATCAATCTATCTAATAGTGAAAAGGGCACAGACAGACAGACAGAAAGTTATGGGCAAAAGCTTAGTATCAAAATGTACTTTCTATTTTGCTTATTTCTTATAACACCCTTCTCGTGTAATGGTTTCGAAAATTCAAAAGATGGCGCGAAATACTTTTTCACATTTTTATGATGGCCTGAATGTCGTAAAATTTGATGGATTTCCGTACATTTCCAACTGTTACTTTTTGTAGGCCGCAAGTAAGCACTTAATAATGGAAGTTATTTTCTTACATGTGTTTTTTATAGGAAATCTTTTCTACCTAAAAAAAGAAAGAAATATAAATTCTAACAACTTTTTTCTTTCTTCGTGTAACAGTTCCAGGGTACCCAGCGGTAGACCAAGTCTCCCTCGTTTAGCCGATGGTATTTGTGAGGCTATACCTTACGAGTGACCAGTTCTGTTGAGGTATATTTTGATGGAAAAGCCTCTAAATCTGGTTTGCCGGATTATGCACACATAACCCATTGGGAGCCGGGATCAAACCCGGGGTCTGCCTAGTAAACCAGACGTCTTACCCACTCGGCCACCGACGTACCATACCATATACCATACTAATATATAAATGCAAAAGTAACTCTGTCTTACTGTCTGTCTGTTACGTTTTCACTACTAAAAACTGGATAAAAGCGAAATTGTGTTCTTCTTTGAGCAACAGATTGACGTAATTTTTGGTGACATGGTCCCATAATTTTTCAGGCATAAACAATTCCCAATTTCTCTGTATATAATCTACTTGTGTCACTGTAATTTAGCATAATCCTTACTTAATCAATATATTTAAGTAAAATAGCTGTTATTTTCAATGTGTTTTATTGAATAGGAAATATGAGTGGTTAAACTTTGCCCCCGTTTTCTCTTTCATATACAATCTATCACAAAGCTCTTAAATTTTTTTTCAAGCGCTGTTATACCATTACCGTTTAGTTATATACATCGCGCTTTTTTGTATAACTTATTGAAAATCCAAATTAATGATTATTTTTGATCCATTAAAAAATTAAGAGCTTTGTGATAGATTATGAAAGAGAAAACGGGGTCAAAGTTTAACCACCCATATTTCCTATTCAATAAAACCAATTGAAAAAATAACAGCTATTTCATATAGATATATTGAATAAGTAACTAAATTACAGTGACACAGATGGATTATTTACAGAAAATTGGGAATAGTTTATCCCCCATACAAATTATGGATTACGCCTATATTATTCAAGAACATAGCTGACCTTTCCTACAACATACGTACGAAGCCTCAACACAGTAAAGGTCTGATTACGCTATCTATGACACGACCAACATAAATTTGAAAGCGGACCCTGGCTTTATCCACCAACCTATGTCCTTTCTGTCATTTTTGCAATTTAACTTTTACTAGACATCAATCATGTGACTTTGTATAATGTTCTAACCGCAGGGATTTTTGTGGGCTTATCTTTCTCGTTAATAGTATGTGTAACTTGTAAGGAGTGGTGTGTTGGACATTGGGAGGTCCTGGGTTCAAATCTGCTAAGCACCAATTTTTAGGATTCCGTACCCAAAGGGTAACAACTAAAACCCTATTACTAAGGCTCTGCTGTCCTGTCACAAAGAATGTGTATAACTATTATTAAATAATAAAAATAAAATAAAGTTAAAAATAAAAGGGGGTCCTCATACAAGAAACGTGATATTTTTGCTCTTTTTTGCTAGATATTACTAACGGCAACAGGTAGACGCTTGAAATATTCACAGAATATTTAGTTATATATTCACTTTAAAAATAACGTGTTTTTTTGACGGTACGGAACCCTTCTTGCGCGAGTCCGACTCGCACTTGGCCGGTTTTTTTATATTCTTTAATCGACACGAAAAGCCAGCGTCCGCAAAGCACCAAGCTTTCCACCTGTTGTTTAATATGGACACTGGCAAAACGTGGAAACTGAACTGGTGTCTCTGGTTACACCGCAAGCATAAAAGCCGTGAAGTTGTGTGTGTGTTTATGCTCAAAGATTCCAGTTTTCCTTTAGAAATTTAGAACTCTAAAAATAGCTTTGCCAGTCCCGTCTGCTACGCTTCACTTCGCGTTAAGGACCCTTAGCACGACGCAGAAAATAGTCTCTTTGGCTTTATTTTACCTTATTTTATCTGATGTCTTTTTGTGGACATTGTTACCGTGCCGTAAGTTTTTAAATGTCTATCTATCTATTTCTATCTATCTCTCATCACTCCTTTTATCCCAAGAGGGGTAAGCAGAGTCAATCGAATGCCATTTGTTACGATCCTGACATATCTCTTTCGCTTTAAAAAAAGTGTGGGTACTTTTAATATGTCCATAGATCAATATATTTTTTATATGTTCAATAAAAGTACACCTAGGTCGTCCTCTGTTAGCATTTCCTTTCACTTCTACCATATAAACCTTTTTGGTCAATCTTTGATCCTTCGTTCTTTCATCGTGTCCAAACCAGCGAAAACTATCCATTTTTTTAATTTGTATTTTTTTAAGCTTTTAACAACAGATTAAAAACAAACACTGTAAAGATCTATAATATTGTCAAAAAAAATTTTTTTTCTTCAATTACGATGGAAAGTTTGGATGCCAGGTGTCCTAAAATTCACTCATGAAATAATTTTAATGTTTTCAATCAAAAATTGTACTTTTTTTATTGATTCATTAAGTAGACACACAGTATGTACGGAATAGCATTTAAGCAGACAGCGTGCTCGACTACAATGAGCTTTATTTTTAAAATAATGAAGGTTTGGGAGCTAAAATTAACAATTTTCATACATAATATTGCAAAATATGACATGGTAATTTTTTTGCCTAAATTGCAATTGCCTACAAGTGTCACTTCTTTAACAGAAGTAAGGATCTGTTATTTTTAGAAGAAGCGCGGACAGCTTTACGTGTTTTCTTCTGAAATTGTTGCTTACCATTTTTCACGAGTGAGAATTGAACCCGGATCCTCCCGTTCTCAATTCCAACGCTCTACCAATTAGGCTATCGACATACATATTTTTGAAAAGTTGCTAGCTTCAGCCGGGAACGATAAAATGTAAAAAAAACTGTATTTTTATTAAGCGACTAGCATTCCGCCCCCGGCTTCGCCCATGGATATTTACGAACAAAATAAAATATACCCTATACCTACCACTACCCTTACCCTCTACCACTACCCCTACCCTCTACCACTACCACTACCTCTATAGTCTTCGCAGCGCACGCGATGTAAGGAATTTTTTAGGTATTTTTTTACACCTTGGGTTACATTATTGGAGTTTTAGTAAGGATCCCTAACTTTTTTGAAAATAGAATACAGCCTATGCCACTCAGGGTGAATGTAGCTTTCTAATGGTGAAATAATTTTTGAAATCGGCTAAGTAGTTTTTGAGTTTATTCATTACAAACATACACACACACAAAAATACAAATCTTTCCTCTTTATAATATTAGTATAGATTAACATATTATAAAACAAAGCCCCCCTCCGCGTCTGTGCCATTTTCAGGCAAAAACTACTGAACAGATTTTCTTGCGGTTTTTACTAGACATTAGATAAGTTGATTCACCGGAAAGATTTAAAAGTATTAAACATGGGCCTATCATGTTTAGGAGCTGAGCATTAACAGTATGAGTAAATCATGTCGGGGCAGAGTTTACGTTCGCCGGGCAGAGATATAACAAAATAATGTAGGAAAGAATTGGGTAGAATAAAATGATCTACAAAAAAAATCAAATTGATGTAAATCCACATTGTACCAGTGCGAAGCCGGGGGCGGGGTTGCTAGTTATCAAAATAATAAACCTTCCCTTCCACTTTCCTTCCACTCCATCCTGTATATTCATCATCATCATCATCATCATCAACCTTTTAAGATCCACTGCTGGATCATGGTCTCCCTCTAGTGCACCATTTTTAGTGGTGCTCATTGAGAGGAATTGCCATAGTCACCACGCTTGGCAGGCGGGTTGGTGGCTTTACGTGCCCTAAAATTGGTGCTTAGCATTTTGGCAGGGGGTAGGATTCGAACCCGGACCTCCGGTTTCAAGTCCACCGTCCTACTAATTAGGCTATCGACTACCCTGTATATTAATATGATTTAAATGTAAATACTTTAGAATGCATGAGTTTCCTAACAAAATATAAGTCCAAGATATAATATTTAGATAAGCAGAGGTTTGTGGGAAATAGGACTCTTCCCAAAGGACGCGGGGCTTATGAAAGCTTTTAAAACGTAGATTATCTACCTAATATAAGGGACCTCCGCTGTAATTCTATGTCCCGTGTAATTTTTCAATGACAAAATTTTTCTTGTTAATAAATTTCATGATCGTTTTTCAGAATTTTTTTATGTAAACAAATATAAAGGCTTTTATATCTTGAAGTGTCATTTGGTTAAAGAGGTGGCAACCTGTCTCTGAAGCTATTTTTATTAGTTATTTTAAGAAGTGTGGTGGACAGCTTTATGTATCCTTCGAAGCAAGAGAAACTGATTTTGGTTTGCTAAAATGTATTTGTCGCAGTCTTGAGGCGTGGCCAGAAACAGCTAGTGTCCACTGTCCACAATTATCGAGTTTTCCATAATAAAAAGAACAAGTGGCAATTTCGAGAGGTGTTCACTTCGTTAATAGAATAATTTAATACAAGCGACCCGCCCCGGCTTCGCACGGTAATATGTAAGTTTCCCCCCATTTTTCCGGGGAAATGAGATATTTTTCCAGAAAAAAAGTAGCCTGTGTTACTATCCGGTGAAATAGTGACAAACAAGCAAACAAACACAATTTCGCATATAATATTATTTGGGATTTTAGGACGGTCTACCGAAGCGTGAAGAAAAGAAAATTAAGAAACTTCAGCTTTACAAAGCTTGATGTGATAACATCTATGTGCGTATGTGCGTGGCGCGTATACAATATAATTCGTTGCTTCGCCATGTGAGTGTGTGTACTGCGTGTGCATCCCTATTCGACAATAGTAGGTATATCGCATCAATGTCGATGTTTCACATCTGGCGGGCGTCCCGTGACGGCCACATTTTATTTGATTCGAGCGAGCATTGAATCCGGTACCCCGGTCCCATAGAAATGAGTAATATCAAAAGATTGTACTTTCTAACTAATAATGCCCCTATCACCTAAGTTTACTGACTTTTTATACAACATTGAATATAGCCTTTACGACAGGAAGATAAAAATTTACGTCGGCGATCGACTTTTATTAACTTTGTTATGATACTTAACCCTAACTAGATATGGGAGGTATCAAGGTAGGATCTACCCTTCGAGAAAACTTTTTCTGATCAAAGAAAGATAGCCAAAATACCTTAATTATATCAATTTTAGAACAAAATAAGTGGGTTAAATTTAGGCGGGTTAGGCTTGAAATGGACGTCTCAGTATATCCAAATAATATGGCCCCCTGATATGTTCTGAATTGATACAAACATTAAAGGCTTTTTCATGTAAATATACCTCAACACAACTAGCCACTCGTTAGGTATAGCCTCAGAAATACCATCGGCTAAACTTGGTCTTCCGATGGGTACCCTGAAACCGTAACACGTAACAGAAAAAAAATTTTCCCGAATTTTTGAACTTTCCGGACAACTTTTTCAAATTTTCTTTCAATGAAATCTTTATTTAGACTATTACGAACATTAAAAAAATAGCCAAATCGGTCCAGCCGTTGTCTAGTGATACGCTTACCAAAGAACAACATTTAATTTTTATTTATTTAGAAATAATGATATTTAAATAACAACTAGGTAATTACCTACTTTAGGTTGATGAAGATCTGAAGTATAGTAATAGGCCGAGAAGCTGCGTTCACCATCTACAAAGGTAAAACCAAACCGATGACAATGTATCGAATCAATTCGGTCTCGCATTCCGATGTACTGTATTATTGTCGACTTCATGCTGAATGAAACAATGTATTTCGTATGGGGACACTTTTATTATATTACTTGAACATTGATTATGTGCGACTCTGTTGCGGTCTTAGGCCATAATGATTGTGCGGTAGTTCACATTTCATTTACATTCTTATCAATGTTACTTGATTATCAAGACGTCTGTACCAACGCCACGCGTCACATACCATATTCTATTGTGACTCAGTACATTTTACAGTCTATTAAGAGCGTAGACGGTCTGCAGGGGAATTGAGAAATAGGTATTTGAAGAAACTATTGCCGTCGCCTCACCCTTTGATCCCCCCCGTAGAGTGCGATAGGGACAACTGCAGCTCAGACCGATTATACCTATAAAACCTTGACCAGATAGACGTTTCGTATTCCCCTGTTTTCTCCTCCAAAACTGATCCGATTTAATTATTTTTGGTATTGAAATTTAAAGAAAGAGTAGATCTATGCTCCTATTTTTCTTTTACATTAAAACCTTTTCAAATTAGTCTGGTAGTCGTCTGATCACGGCGGTATAAACGAGGCATTTTTTTTAGGTTTTTGGAAGGGCTTATTTTTTTAGGTAATTAGTTGTTGGAAAAAAGTAAATGACAGGGGCATGCCTACAGTAAACCTAGATATTATGAAAAAAAAACGATTGCTCTAGAGGCATTATCCGTGAAGAAAATAGGGGAATACATTTGTATGGAGAAAATGCAGCCCGGCTACGCTCTTAATAGTGATGTGACAACCACATCTATTACATGTACTAATAGCTACGACTAAGGAAAAAGTTAGTCGTAGACTAATAGACAATTAATTTGATATGGCTGTCTGAAATTGGTATGGCGAAAACTGCGATGACCCAGCTGCACAAAAATTGGAGACAGAAATATCTCGAAGCGCACATAATTTCAATCTTCATATATGGCTCGTAAGTGTGAACCCCCAAAGCGGCCAGTGAAAGGCACAGAATAGATGCATTTGGGTTGGGATGTGGTGTTGACTCCATGGACGCGTGTCGCGGCGGGACAAGGACTTCATAGAGTTTTGTCGTGCAGGGTAGGATCGAAGGCATCACAGCCGACAGAGAGGGGTGGCGTCGCATCGTGTGACGAATCACGGCTGTCCGAAATCTTGCTGCAATATGATGACCACGACCGCTCTGTCAAGAGTGAACCGACAAGGAAAAAGTTGACTCCATATGCTGGACTCCACCTTGGATCCCATCAAGTCTAGGCCACGGCTTTCCAGTAATTCGGTCATATTGCACGAAGAGAGGACAACAACTTGAAAGCTTATGATGATGGGCAGGGTGGAGGGAAAGAGACTCCAGTAGAGAGATCAAGTGCCCGAGAACCGGGACACCTCTATTGACACAGCCCTTCATAAGCAGAGGATGAGGAGAAGCTGAAGTCAGAGTCACGATCATCAGTAATAAGGGCTTAACTGTGGAGGAGGATAGGCTTGCCATCTGTTTTGTTCAACGCGATAAATGTAGACACTGTTACCGTGTTACCCACCGATCGTATATACCTAATGGTGTATTTGGTGCGGATCGTAGAATCATGATTCACGTCCAAATTCGCCCCAATTTTATTGTTTAAATAAAAAATGAATTGACTGAATGAAAAAAAAACTCGCAATATCGTGAATCAACAGACAATGTCCATCAACGTTTTGTGTTTGAGTACAAAATCCTATCGGAAAGCTACGAGGTGTAAACTGTTTTTTGTGTAAAAAGGTTTTGACTGAATTATTTGGAAATATTTAAAAGGTTAGAAAAGAAAAGTTATTTATATTGTGTCTAATTTATCTATCTATCTATCTAACACCACGCCTTTTATCCTAAGAGTGGTAGGCAGACACAATCGAATGCCATTTCTTACGATCCTGACATACCTCTTTCGCTTCTTTTATATTTATTATACCTTTCCATACATGCTCGGCGATTGTGTGTACTTTTAATATTTCCATCGATCAATACATTTTTTATATGTTCAGTAAAAGTACACCTAGGTCTACCTCTGCCAGCATTTCTTTTCACTTCAGCCATATAAACCTAGTCAATCTTTCATTCTTTCAACGTGTCCAAACTATATTATTTGCATATATATGTAAATAGTCATTAAAATTATACTGACCCCCCCCACCCCGGCTTTTCATGCGTACAATATTTGTTTACAACTATTCCACCGAAACCGACCACAGACTCGTCCAATTCTTATCGCGCGGCCCACCATCCGTTTTCAAATCCAATTGATTTCGATGACCGGAACGATCTGTCACACACGCACACATCCACATGCCTTTGTTTAATCGAATCTTGTGTGTCTGTGTGAGTGTGTGAATTCCATATGATCTAGATCGTATGATTTACATCGCTAATGTGTGCCCTGTCTTCAATCTCGATCATACGGCGGCCGGACCGAAAATTTTCGGTGAGATACCGGACCAGTGCCTACTTTAGTCAATAGGCTACAAATTGTTCAATTATTTTCATCTTCTAGGTTATTATATCCTGCGTAAATATAATAATAGGTAAATACTATGGTACATAATACCTAAATAATTTTCTTCGTCTCCAATCAACAAATATTTGTTACGGAATCGTGCTAATATTTGTCGACCTACGTTATGTAAACATCTAGAGATATTTCAGAATAATTTCACCCACTTGGGTCAAACTTTCTCGTTTGGGAAGACCTTATTAAAGCTGACATACATATTTTACTTATAAAATTATTATATAAGAAATCACGGACTTTATACTCTTTTGCTGTAGCCAGAGACACCAGCAACCGTGTAAATTTTTAGATAGTTACCCGCCGTAAACAGAACAGGAATAGATACCCTATATCCGTTCTGGAACAAACCTGCCAACACATACACTAAAAAACCGGCCAAGTGCGAGTCGGACTCGCTCACGAAGGGTTCTGTAAGGGTGCCACCGCACAATATTAACACTAATTTTTTTATTTTTTAGTAAAAGTTTTTTTATTTGTTGTTTTACGTAAGAGTATGCATTATAGTTATATTAGTTAGACGTTTGTATGTATTGCTATTATTAAGGTCGAGCATAAAACGCTGATAAAAAAGATTCTTGTATGGGGACTCACTTTAGTTTTTAATTTTATTTTATTTTTATTATTTGTTTTTATAGCGGCCATAGTAATTCATATTTTCTGAAAGTTTCAAGTGTCTACCAATTACGGTTTAAAAGATACAGCCCTATGACAGACGGACGGACGGACAGCGGGTGCCTACCAATTCGTCCAATCACCGGCGCGCCGCCGTACGGTCCAACGAAACTGACCACAGATTCGTCCAATTGCTATAATAAATGGCCCGCCAAGATCGTATGGCGGCCGGAATAGGAAATTTTCGATGCGATGCCGGACCAATGTGTGGCTTACTTTAGTAATAGGGTTTCCGTTTGCACCCTTAGGGTAAGGAACCCTAATAGCATTTTTAAAATTTGTAATATGTCTATATTAAGTTAGTTTTGAAATTCCTGTCCAAAGGTCGGTGGTCGAGTGGATAAGACGTCGGCTCGCCACTGAAAAGTCGCGGGTTCGATTCCTACATCCGACCATGTACCAATGGGTTTTTTATAATGAAAGATCTATGTACATTATCCGACAAACCGTACAAAAAGGCTTTTCCATCTATAATTCCTCAACAGAGCTGGCCACTTGTTAGGTATAGCCTCAAAAGTCATTGGCTGAATGTGGAAGACTTAGTTCTTTCACTGGGTACCCTGGGGCCGGCACCGGTTCCGGGAGATGCAAGGCAACCCGTGAAGAATAATAAAAAAAAAGTCGGGACGGTTCTCTAGTATTATCTTTCATCTATTGGGTTTGGGAGGAGAAAAGAAATAACGCGAATCGCAGATCTCAATTTTATATGTAGGTTAGTGGGAAAAAATGTATTTTACTGTAATTATTAGTATCGACATAATCTGAATACGAGTTTGAATATTAATTCATAATAAAGGGGCATGTAATTAAAATTTTCACAAGCAAAGCGGGGAATGGCTTGTCCAAATATAAAATAAATTATGGCTTGACAGGTACAATACATTCGCATTACCTAACCGTTCATATGACCCAAAAAAAATTTATGTATTTTCGTTAAGTACTTTCCGAACAAATTATTTAACATAATTATAAAATAATTCTTCGATTTATATGTTCTGATTTACGTAAAACAGAATTAGTTTTTAATCATTCGTACAACGACGCACCTTATTATTATTGGGTTCGATCCCGGATCCCGGCCATGTACCAATGGGTTTTTAAATAAAAACTTATGTACATAATCCGACAAACCACACTTAGAGGCTTTTCCATCCAAATATACCTCAACAGAACTGGCCACTGGCCTCACAAATACCATCGGCTAAACGAGGGAGACTTGGTAATAAGGTATCGGAAACACGTGAAGAAAGAAAAAAAAAATTATGGGCACACGTGTATCAAAATGTACACATATTTAGAACATTCACACATTTTTTATTTATTTTATCTTTATACCTTCTTGTGTTTTTTAGGGTTCCGAACATCTTCGATGAAAAAACGTGTCGCCTAGTTCTTTCTTTCTTAGCCACAATAATAATAAATTATTATATTACTCCATATTGTTTTATTTAAAATTTAAATTAGATTTAATGATATTTACATCCGGAAAGATTGAAAATAAAGGATGTTAGATTTAGGACAATAATAGGGTTAGAAGAAAAAGGAGTAGGGATAGGAAAAGGAGCATGCTGGAAAATAAAAATGAAATAAATAACTAATGATTTCCAGGATATGATATGATCTAAACACAATACAACTTAAATAGTACTTACAAATATCATGCTCCTTTATAATATATTTTATCTACTCTTATAACGTAAAATCTCTATGACAAAATCGAATTAAGTATACTTACTTCATAATGATATGTTTTACATACACGCGTCTCTAATATGTCAAACTTCGATACTATAATGTATTATAGTACCGAAGTTTTCATACAAAAACGATATCGTAATGTTGTTTTTTTTTAATGCAGAAAGGGCAAAGGATATGTGTTATTCAGCCACATTAAACTCTATGAAAATATCGACACTCTATGTGGGAGACACTTGACAGTTAACGCGCATGCGCAGAAAGCAGGTAACCGCGATTTGTCGCCAATCTTGGTTCAATTTGTTTTGTACTATTGCATGAGATTAGATAAAGTAGTGTATGAACGGGCACATAACTTGGAATTAAAACACTCGTGGATGCTATTAAAAAATTCGGCTGCGCCTCTTTTTTTTAAATTCCACTTGTGTTTTAATTACCGCTATTATGATCCCGTATCATAAACTACTATTATATCACAGCTTATTTGTAATTTGTTCAGTTTATTAAAATTATTGACATTATGAAATAGGTGTGCTACTTAGCAAAGCTAAAACGGAATTGACTAAAAATTGAAGAAAAATTAACAAATTGCAGACACTGTTCCAAATTCAGATTAATTTGAATTATTCTTAAATTATAGGTAGTCAGTAATTTATTTTGTAAGGAGGTTGACAAATATTCAACCAGCATTATCATAAAGTGGTCTCATTTATTAGCTAAATGAGCTCAACGTTACAATAGGAAACCCTTATAGAATCACTCATCAGAATTCTGTCTGTCCGTCTGTCACAGCTTATTTTCTCCGAATCTACTGGACTGGGTACATAGAGTTTTATATCAAATGAAAGGGTCGTTATAAGGAATTTTAATATTATAATTTTAAAATGCATAGTTTAAAGAAAATACACAAAAAATACTGTTCTCCCATTATCTCCAAAACTACTGAGCCTAAAATTTTGAAAAAAAAATAATAGGACTAATTAATAGCGCCTAACCTATAGTTTACATAAAAACCTAAACAAAAATCCCATCTCAAAGAAGAGCCAAAAATGAATCGACTTCCTATGTGAAAAATTCAAGTAAACCGATCTGAAAATCGTATCTCTAGCCACGGCACAAAGTATAAATGCCGTGCTGATGAACGAAATACTGTTTGGTACATTTACTAGAGATCAATTTACAACGTAACTAATTATATCATAGACATAACATCAATACCCTAATGAAGTTTGACAGGATGCTCGACGCTCGTAGCAAGAAAAACAAGTATTATTCTGAGAAATTAAAGCATATAAACATCTGATAGTATTTTCACGTCCGTTCACATACAATATACAGGAAGGCTTTTGTTGTTATTGAATGTATAAATCTGTGTATAAAATAAACACAAAATAATTAATATAGGTACTATATTATAATCATAACCGCGACATGGCGAAAACACTATTAAAAATGTCCAAAATTTGGCGAATTGTACATTATGTATTTGCGAGACTTGTGTATGAAATAAGAAGCATGAAAGTAAGATAAATGCAGTGGAAAAGCTTAACGTAGAATGTGTGATATAAAGCGTATTGACCGCACAGTCGGAACGATGTCATTAGAGAAGAATGCGGTGTAAAAGATGATGCTGTTACTAAAATGAAGAAAAGTGGTTGGACACGTTGAAATAATGAAGGATGAGAGATTGACTAAAAAGGTTTATATGGCTGAAGTGAAAGGAAATGCTAGCATTGGACGACCTAGGTGTACTTTTATTGAAGATATAAAAAATGTGTTGATCGATGGAAATATTAAAAGTACACACAATCGCCGAGCGTGTATGAAAGGTATGATGAATATAAAGAATCGAAAGAAGTATGTGAGGATCGTAACAAATGGCATTCGATTGTCTCTGCCTACCCCGAATAAGATCTATCCGACCCCAAATGTCATCCTCACCTGCACGCTTGGTAACCCTCTGCTAGACAACAAACGAGGCTCTGGCGACCGAGCAATGGCGGTATAACCATACACCTAGCTAGGAAACTGGCTGGAAGAGGCTACAGCGAGCCTGAAGACCTAAATAGTCTCAAAATGTCTGGTGCAGAAGGCAAGGGGAAACCACTGCACTATTCTTTTCAAGAAAGTTAACCATGGCCAGTCTATACAAGGTGCGTCGCGCTGTGGACTGCCATAATTGACCACGACTGCTCTGTCAAGAGCACCACGACTAAGAAGAAGAAGATCTATAATACATTGGCGGAATCATCAAAACCGTGATGGAGCGCCATAACACAAAAAAAACATTTAGGTAGGATCATGATGTCATATAACATCATCTCCATATTGATCTCGTTTCATTTGGTGAATGTTTATCCTCAATGATTAGATTGGGACTTTGTTTGTCACGTATTTATGAAGTTCTATAAGAAATGTTAATTTACTTAATTCCACGAAATATGTTTACTGAAGGGTTGGTCGATGTTGTTTTGTGATCAAATCAGTGATATTCTGGATAAAGGGAATATACCAATGAAGTATCAGAAATAGATTATTATTTATATTATTAGTCCTTCAATTTATTTTACAAGGAATATGATATTATGCCAAAAATCAATAAGAAAATATTTCTGGGAATAACTAGCCTAAAGATGCCCACTTATTCGTCCAATCGCCGGCGCGCCGCCATACGGCCCACCGAATTCGACCACAGACTCGTCCAATTTTTGTACGCGCGGCCCACCATCCGTTTTCAAATCGTTGTATTTGTGGTTGATTTTGATGGCCGGAACGATTTGTCACACACACAGATCGACGCCTTTGTTTAATCGAATCTTGTGTGTCTGTGTGGGTGAGTGAATTGCATGTGATCTAGATCGTATGATTTACATTGCTAATGTGTGGCCTGTGTTCAATCTCGATCATACGGCGGCCGGACCGAAAATTTTCTGTGAGATAACGGACCAGTGCGTGGGCTACTTTAAGTACATTTTTCTAGTCTTGTCTTATTTCGTAAACAAACTTTTTGCATATTTTTTTCAAATAAGTTTTCATTTAAAATTCTTAAAAAATGCTATATTAACAATTTTACATAATAATTAACTGTTTTATTAAAACGTTAACAAAAAAACAAAGTTGTTTTCGAGATTACTATATATTATCACGCCTTTTATCCCAAGAGGGGTAGGCAGAGACAATCGAATGCCATTTGTTACGATCCTGACGTACCTCTTTCGCTTCTTTTATATTCATCATACCTTACATGCTCGGCGATTGTGTGTAATTTTTTTATATGTTCAATACACAGATCGTCCTCTGCCAGCATTTCCTTTCACATTTGCCATATAAACCTTTTTAGTAAATCTTTCATCCTTTATTCTTTCAACGTGTCCAAACCAGCGTAAATTACTTTTCTTCATTTTAGTCACAACAGATGATGATGATCTCTCACTCTGCATTCTTTTCTAATCACATCGTTCTGGATGAGGTCTACGTAAATAAAGTTAGGGTTCAGTAATATATTTCTGAAGAAAATTGCCACGAATGAAGCCGGGGAGAAAAGCTAATATTTTATAATAAAAAGTAGATCTGCAATTTTTTGTAACTAGAAATCCAGTATTCGTTCTGTCGGTCCAAACTCTCGCTTCGTTGAATTTCCCAAAAGGTTTTTCGGCCAGAAAACCGACAGAGGAAAGTGTGCGTGTATTCGAGCCATTGGATTTTATTGTACCTGTTATTAAAGGGCACTCTACAAATGGATATAGATTTGGTAAAGTTTGGGTTATTAAAACAATTATATCATTTGGATAGCTATCCAGCTGGATTTAATCTATATATCTATCATCACGTCTTTTATCCCAAGAGGGGTAGGCAGAGACCATCGAATGTCATTTGCAACGATCCTGATATACCCCTTTCGCTTCTTTTATATTCATCACACATTTCATACATGCTCGCTTCAGACATATAAACCTTTTTATTAGTCAATCTTTCCTCCTTCATTCTTTCAACGTGTCCAAACCAGCGTAAACTACTTTTCTTCTTTTTAGTCACAACATCATCTTTCACTTCGCATTTTTCTCTATTTAATAATTCTTGATTTAATAATACATTTAACAATAAAAATATGTGTATTAATGCCTTCATGGTGTGGTACGCAGGAACCGTTATTTTTTTTAGGTATAGACCGATATATAATAGACTATAGTCTATCTATCTATACCTATGTATGAAACACAAACAAACAACCAAGCCGAAAGAACTATCGATTAAAAAAGAAACCATCAAAATCGGTTCACAATTAATCGCGTAACATAGGTACATATACAAAAAAATACAGAGGACTTCCTCCTCCTTTTGAAGTCGTTTAAAAATTGGAGGTGCATAGCAATTTGAAAATTAAATACGCCAAAAAGAAATGGCTTCCTTAAAATAAATGAAAACTTAATTAGATACCAAAAAAAAATTTTAATCGTCTAAGTAATCGCTGTAAAATTGGACGATATACATTTTTGTTTTTTAAATTTCAAGAAAAACACTCCCATCCGACATAATCAAGGAAAACATCTTAAGAAGCTCGTTCTCAAAGGGACAAAAGTTTGACTCTTAAGTAGGGTACGCATGGATTTATTTCCGTTTACTAAATCGTAAAAGGAGATCGTATTAAATTAACTTAACGTTATATTCGTCACTGCAAGCGACTTCGCGCGACAATACAACTAGCATTCCGCCCCGGATTTGCCCGTGAACATTTTTGAAAATGTAACTAATGTAATTTATCCCCAAGGGTTTCCCGGATAAAAATAGCCTATGCCACTCTCCAGTTCTCCAACCATCTCTGTGTAAACCACGTCGATCTGTTTCACTGTTTTGACGTGAAAGAAAGGCAAACAGACAAACAAACAAATTCACTTTTGCATTTAAAGTATAGTTAGTATTACGAGTTTTAAGGTAGGATTTAATTTTAATTATTTAAATTTATTGATAAATTGAAATTGGATATAGCTGTCCTCCTAGATTTTATATGAGAACCTAAAGAACAAGAAGGAAGCTAAAAAATCTACGTATTTATTTATAATAGACTAGCCTTCCCCGGTTTCGCCCGTAGAGCACATATTAACTTTACATTTAACATATAAAATTTAAAAACAATACCATAGACAAAAAAATCCTTTTTCCTGAATTTTCCAATATTCCAAAAACTTTAATCAGACTATTATAAACATTTAAAAAATAGCCAAATCGGTCCAGCCGTTCTCAAGCTATGCGCTTACCATTTAATTTTTATTTATATAGATAGATAGAAAGGAAATTCTAACTAATTAAATAACTAACTGCCACGTATCATGGTTATGAGTAGGTAGTGAGAAA
Organism: Nemapogon koenigi; assembly: GCA_963924495.1. Taxonomy (NCBI): domain Eukaryota; kingdom Metazoa; phylum Arthropoda; class Insecta; order Lepidoptera; family Tineidae; genus Nemapogon; species Nemapogon koenigi. The sequence continues at coordinate 9,685,723 of OZ004646.1, forward strand.
TAAATAAATATTATTTTGGTAGATAAGTTTTTGTATATTATGTACTTATATAATTATTTATATATTTAAAATTGTTTCAATGTCAAGGAACATCATAAAAAATCAGATTCTTTTGAAACCGTTGATTTTTTTTTATTTACTTAGTCTAAAAACTAACAGTTAATTTATTATTATTATAAAATACCATCAAATAACTATAGTTCAGATAGCGAATGTAAATATGGTAATATATATCAATATATTCTAAAAATAATCTTGATTTACGTACTGCATATATTAATTGTAGACAAGATTCGTTCAATTACCTGAAAGCAAAAGACATTTTTAAGTTAAAAAAAATCATTCACAATTTAAGACGGGTTCAAATACAAATAGCAAAATACTTATTATTAAAATTAAATACGAGCAAAAACGAAGCCTATTGTAAGGCATTACATTTAAAAGATCAGTCAAATTGGTTTTATACCTGCTCCCACTTTTAATTTCATTCAGCTCCAACCACATCTATAACTTACAAAGTTAGGTTCTTTGATAACCAAAAATAAAAATACTTAAATATATTTAATTTTATCTTCATAAAACCGTCGCGTGTCGCTGACTGACTGACAAGCAACGCTCAGCCTGAACCACTGAACATATAAATATGGAAAATTGAAAGGTATACTCCTAAAGTGCACGAAGAAAGGTGTTTTCGAAAATCAGAGGGTGAAATGGGGATGAAACTTGGAACAGGAATTGAAGGATTTTTCAAAACGACCTTAAAACTAGGAATATCAGGTACCTACCAAATTTATAAATTTTCGGACATCGGGATCTACGGGAGTAGAAAATAAAAATAAGCGAAGCGTATTTGCGTATTTACATACATTATGTCACTATTCCAAATACAAAGCGTACGAAGTCGTGAGCAACTGCTAGTAATAGATAAAATGTGTGCTGAAGTTCTCCTGGCACTGCATATCTTGCTGCTTATTTCACGCTGTCTGCGTATTTATCTTTCTCCAACAGTTCAGGTAGAACCTCAGAGTTCATCATCGAGTCTTCCAAGTCTCTACATTTACATAATATTCATAAATTCATGAATAAGTTTCTAAGGAAAACCGGCCAACTGCCAACACTTTACACTACGGGACGACATGGCAATACAAGAGCTCTATGGCAGCGTTTCCCAACCTCCAGATGGTCTGCGAATATGCTCATGGGGATCCGCGAACTCATCTCAGTACGTAGACAAAATCTCAGATAGAAAGAGAAAGAGATAATTTCCCATAAAGTTAAAGCAAGACAAAAAGGAGCGGTTTTCGCGACGATACTTTTTGCCCTGCTTTGTCACTACTGGAAATTATATCTTTCTCTTTTTAACTGTGATTTTTTTTGCTCGTTCGGCTGAACAATGTATATGAAATATATATATATGTAGCATACGAATACCTACAGTGTGGCGGTTCTGGGGTAAAGCGAGAGGCACCATGTGTGTAAAGGTGCCCACACATTCGTCCAATCACGCGTGCCGCCGTACTGTCCACAGAAACTGACCACAGACTCGTCCAATTCTTGTAACAAACGGTTCGCCTAGATCATACGGCGGCCGAAGTGGGAAATTTTCGGTGCGATGCCGGATTAATGTGTGGCCTACTTAAGGGCGCCAAAAATCGATCATTGTGAGCGAAAAATAAATAAATCATTGCTTTCTTTGTGGTGACCCACAGACGTGCAACGGGGGCAGGCGGGGAACCAGCATGTTTGCATTTTATTACCAGAAACTAATTATTTGATTCGAAGGTCATCATATAAAATCCATTGCGACCGCTTGACGCCTCCTTTGGTATATACTCAAAGCTCTACCCTGATAAAGGGCTAGGGCCGCCGCTGCTAGTAACTATACTAATAAATAATACTGTTTTTTTATGAAGGGGTCCGTATTGATTTATTTACTTGGTGTCCGTAGCTGGAAAAGGTTTGAAAACGCAAGTTGGCAAACATTATTGGAAAGTATTTTTGACTTGTCCCGATAATTTGTGAAATATGGCCACCCCATCGAAAGGGAGCGCAGTATAATCTTGCAAATGATACAGTCATGTTCCTCTCAGAGGAGATTAAGCTAAAAACAGGGGAATGAATTCTGCGAGTTCTGTTCCGAACATTGCTATAATCCGTGCCGATTTCGTGGAGGTTACTTGCTTAGAATTGGGCCGTAAAAAAGCGGTAAAATTCCCGTTAAAAGTTGTCCCGGCCAAACTTGTTGTGCTTCCGTGCGGAAGATCCGGTTAAACATTCGTTGGCAAGTGCGTCCTTAAAGGATTAAAAAGGCTCATAGTTTTTAATAAACTTAGGATTTTGACTTGTGTTTAAGTAAAAAACTTGACTTTACATGGGTTTATTGAAAGACAAGATATCCGCCCCCCCGGCTACGCCTATGGCAATTTTTAACCGACTTAAAAAAAGAAGGAGGTTCTCAACTCGACTGTATTTTTTTTTATGTATGTTTGTTACCTCATGTAGAACTTTCGACTGGGTGAACCGATTTTGATGATTCTTTTTTATTTGAAAGCTGGTGCTTCCCGTGTGGTCTCATTTCATTATTTCTTACTTTTCAGTGCAAATTTTTTTTTTTAAGTTAATTGAAATGTGACATAAAAAAGCACAGTTTTTTTAATGTTCAAATTAATTGTAGTATCAAAAATGTATAATCTAAATAAAAATCTAGCAATAATTTAACATATAAATGTATCTGTCATTGATAATACGGTCCAGCCCGGTCAATGGCGCTGCTATAGCTGTGATATTTCCCTCATATTTATTTGTTCTGTCTTATACTTTTTATCATGTATGCGGCAATTATATATTTATGTTAGATACACGTGTAAGAAAAACACTTAAAACTGTAACAGTGGTTTTCAGTATATAACCGGACCGAAGAATTGCCGGTCAGAAATGCACAGCCAAAAATGCCCGACCCGAATACGAATTCCTGCCCGGACATTCTCGAGTCGAGTTTGCTCGGGCCCGGCAATCCATAGTCTTGTGCCAATAACATGTCGCAAACACAGGTCGCGAATCCATAAAATTTCCTCCTACCAAAAATCCTTTAACACTAAAAATATCTCGAAATATCTCCAACTATCACTGTGTCAAAATTACGACGATCTGTTGCTAGAAAGACAAACAAACAAACAAACTTTCGCATTAATAGTATTAGTTATGATAATTTACTATTCTATTCTATTCTATTCTATTCTATTCTATTCTATTCTATTCTATTATATTCTATTCTATTCTATTCTATTCTATTCTATTCTTTCATCCCAAGAGGGGTAGGCAGAGAAAATCGAATGACATTTGTTAAGATCCAGACATATCTCTTTAGCTTCTTTTATATTTATCGTACCTTTTATTACATGTTCCATTTCTATTCTGTTCTATCCTTATCTCAATATCCTGTAAATAGCATTACGTATTCCATATAGACTATATTTTGGTATTTATCTTGATTTTGTATAGATTTCTCTGTGCATTTAGTTTGACTGCTAAAGTGAAGTAGGGTATTATGGAGTGCGGCTTAAAGAGACAGTGAGTGGGTGCATCCTTGTATTGAACTCAAATACATGAAATACAGTTTGATATAAAATGGATGTGTTTTTAATTAGACTTAATAAAATAATACTGAAAAAAAATGTAAATTATAGGTAGTGACAATATATTTTGGCAAGTTATGTTTTTAAAAACATTTCTATGATATATATTGCATTGTACCTACACAGAAACATTTTTTTTATAGAGAAGACGACATGTGATCTTGCCACCGCCTGATCCAACCATGAATGCGAGTCCGCCAGTCGCGCTCGCCTGTAGAGATGCTTTTTCACGCTTCGCTTAAAGGACCCTAGGTTGTAAAATAAGTTTCTGAATTTCATTTAGGGTATACAAATTTAAATTAAAAAAGTAATGAACTAATTTCTATGAGATAAAAATGGGACCAATCCGGAAGAATTATATTATGTCAATTAAAAAAGAAATCATCAAAATCGGTTCACAACCTAATCGATGCTCATACAGAACATAAAAAATAATAATAATACGGTCCGAATTGAGAACCTTCTCCTTCTTTTTTGGAAGTCGGTTAAAAATCAGGAAGAATTATCTGTCGAATAAAAATAAATTTATGGGCAAAGAAATTTTTTTTTTATATGATGGAAGGTACCCTGTGGAGGTACCAATTAAAAAAAATACTAAGAAAAAAAGCGCGGGAAATCCTCGAATGTAAAGGCGGGTTTTTATAAATTATAATTTTGAAATATTGAAAATATTGTATATATCTTGTTAAATAATCGTGTAAATAGTCAAATAATAGTGTAAATAGTTAAAATTAAATATGCCGAAGAAGGGGCGTACTAAGAAACGCAAAAAAGATGAAAATGCAGAGATCGATATTACTGATGAAGATTCTTCTGAGTCTGACACAACAAAGATGGAAGAGGAAAATGAAGATAAATATAAAACTTATTTCGTTACCGACTATATGAGACGATACCCAGAAGATTCTAGTGCCACTGAGTTTGTGGTATTTGTAGAATCATCAGATAGTTTGAAACCTATTGGAGCCAGGGACCTATTAGCATTATCACCAAGCCTTAAACGCTTTAATAAAGGAGTAAAATATCTACAATATATCAATAAATTCAAAATCGGAGTTTACTTTGAGAAAGCTGGTTTTGCAAATGCTTTTTTAAACAATCAGACATTTTTGAAAAATTACAAGTTTAAAGCAAGCATACCAGCCTCTTCTACAGAAGTTACTGGAATCATAAGAAACGTACCAACCCAAGTCTCTAATAAAAAAATATTTACAATATTACAGAGTAACAAGAAAATTATATGTGTCCGAAGATTTCTTAAAAAACTGAAAACTGAGGAAGGTTTTGTTTTACAACCCACTCAAACAGTTGCCATCACATTCGCAGCCTCAATACTCCCCGAGCATGTGGAGCTTAATGGTTGGAGACACAATATAACACAGTATGTACCACCTATCAAGCAATGTTTCCAGTGCCTAAGGTATGGTCACCTAGCTAAATACTGTAAAAACACTATTAAATGCTCCATATGTAGTGAAAGCCATAGTTTCAAACAATGTACAGTGCCGGCAAAAGACGCTACTTGCTGTCATTGTAAAGGTAATCACATATCAATATCAAGTCAATGTCCCATAAAACAAAAAATGATTACAGAAAACAGAAACAAGTACACGCCAGCTCCGTTTGCAAATTTATTAGATACAAAGAATTTTCCATCCCTTAGTTACAGTAACAGAACTAAAAAAGTAGATTTATTATCTCTGCTCAATGCTGATGATAAATCATTAAATTTATTAGTAGAAAGTATTGTTAAAATAATTTCATTAAATAAAAATAATGAAACGTCGATTTGCACAAAAAATGTATTACAAGTTTTAACCGACACATTCAGTAATAAAAACATTAATAATCCAAATTCAACTCAAATAGTCTCAACATAGTTCAGTGGAACGCTCAAAGCCTATTATGCAATCGTCATATTTTAACACAATTTCTTTACCAAAAATCAATTCATATAGCTTTGATCTGTGAAACTTGGTTAAAACCTACTCAGAAATTAAATATTAAGAATTATTCTATTGAACGCAATGATTGTGGAAATGATCATAATGGGGTTGCCATTATGATTCATAATGACATTCCATATGAGAGAATCTCCACACAGTTTGATAACTCTATACAAAATTTAGTAGTCAGAATAAAAATTAAAAATCAATTTTTATCAATAGCAAGTATGTACTGTCCAAAATACAGTATTCCACATTTTACAAAAAAAAAATTTCAGGATTTTTTAAATAGTATTTCCAAACCAGCTCTGATATCTGGTGATTTTAATGCACACCACACTATATGGGGTTGTAATTCTATAGAACCACGTGGCAGAGATATACTTGACTGTATAGATAATAGTGAAATGGTTTTATTGAATGATGGTCAAGTCACTACAGTTGGTAGTGATATTTGGCGACCAAATGGTTTGGATCTGACCATGGTCAGTTCTTCTATTGCTTTATCTTGTGAGTGGTGGGTTCATGACGATCCATTGGGCAGTTATCATCTACCAACAATGACAAATATTACCTTGAACAATTCCCATTATATTTCCCCCCAAAGTAATAAATATTCTCACACTAATACAAGATTAGTGAATTGGGATATGTACTTTGTAAATATAAATAATATGTTAAAAGATTTTTCTATGAACACTACTGATCCCATGGAATGTTATAACAGTTTTTGTGAAATTTTATCAAGTGCAACTGAAAGGTCATTATTTAAGAAAGTTCCAAAAAATCCAAAAAATTCTATTCATAATAATAACAAACCCCCAAAACATATTTCAGTTCCCTGGTGGAACGAGAGTTGTGCTACAGCAGTTAGTAAAAGCAAAGAAGCTTATGTAATATTTAAACGAAATCCCAATCAAATAAATTATATAAATTTTAAAAAACTACAAGCTTTGAAAAAACTTGTCATTAAGCAAGAAAAAAATAAAAGTTGGCATCTTTTTTGTTCTGAAATTACCAGAACTACCTCAATTTCCAAAATATGGAATACAATGCGTAAATTTAATAAGAGGTTTACAAATAGAAAGCAACTTCCCATCTCAGAGACTTCCTGGGTCAACAAATTTCTAGAAAAATATACTCCAGACTTTGTTGAAATTCCTTTTACAATAAATTACACACCTATTAACCCTAGTAACTCTTATCTTGTTGACCCATTTACTATCACTGAATTAAATTCAGCATTGAAATCACGCAAAGATACTACTTGTGGACTAGATGGTATATCATATAAAATGCTTCGTTACCTTGAATATGATAATCTAAATATGCTCTTAAATATTTTTAATTCATTATGGCATACTTCTCTTATACCAGAACAATGGAAATCTGATTGTTTAATTCCAATATTAAAGCTAGATAAAGATATAAATTCCATAAATTCATATCGTCCTATAACCCTGACATCATGTGTGGGAAAGATTTTTGAACAACTATTAAAACAACGTTTAGAGTTCTATATAGAAAGTAATAATATATTATCAAGTAATCAATTTGGATTTCGTCGTGGCCATTCTGCCCGTGAGAGTATTGCTCATCTTTACATTGACATTCAAACTGCTCTCCAACAGAAAAATCATCTTGTTTGCATCTTTTTTGATATTACTGGTGCTTTTAATAATGTTAATGTTAATATTCTCTGCTCTATATTGACTTCAATAGGTTTACCTGTAAAACTTGTAAGGTGGATATATGAATTTCTCAATGATAGAAAAGTAAGTGTCAAAGTAGACAATAATTTACACGGACCTAGATACTCACATAAAGGTGTCTGTCAAGGAGGAATCCTTAGCCCTTTGTTATATATACTATACATACATAGGCTCAATGAAATCTTAGGTGATGAGGTGCGAAATCTACAATTTGCTGATGACTTAGCAATATACTGTAAGGGTAGAGATTTGAATGACATTAATAATAAATTAAATATTGCATTGAAAAAGTTATATGCTTATTTTTCCTATTTAAACCTAGATGTAAATACCACCAAAAGTAATGTAATAATTTTTAAATATAATAAAACACATGCTTCTAGAATAAAGTTACTTTATAATGGAAATCAGCTACCTGTAGTATCTAGTACAAAATTTTTGGGTGTCCTATTTCAGCAGAATTTGACCTGGAATAAATATGTCGATTGTATAATAGAGCGAGCACTAAAAGCTACCAACATTCTTAGATCTTTGGTCGGAACTCATTGGGGTGCTGATCCAAAAATATTGACAACACTGTATAAAGCATTAGTCAGAAGTCACTTTGATTATGCTTTTTTTTGTTATGCTTCTAAAGCAAAATTAATAGATAAAATTGAAAAAGTTCAAAATAAAAATTTAAGACTAATTTTAGGAACTATGAATACTTCTCCAGTAAACTCAATGCAAGTTGAGTGTAATATACCTCCAATTTATATTCGTTTTGAACATTTAAAATATAAATTTCTTATAAAATTTCTTAGCAATAATCATAATAATAGTCTTCTGACAAAATTAACTTCTTCTAATTGTGATACTTTCTTGTGTACAAATCTTCCTGAAATAACAAAATTCAATAATCTTTATAACATTTATCAAAGTACTAACTGGCCTTGTTACTCTGGAAGCTATGAAAGCAAATTCTGTAAAATGAATATAGTAATAGATCGGACTCTGACCAATAAATATGAAGTATATGACAAATTATCTAACTGGAATGAACACAGACAAGTTTATACTGATGGAGCCAAAAACTCCAACAATGTCTCTATGGCTTTCTATAATCCTGCGACACAAATGGGGCATGGTTTTAAATTGCCTGAAATAACCAGTATTTACACTGCCGAAGGCATGGCAATTCTGATGGCTTTAAACTATATAGAACAAACAGAACATAATAAGTGGGTTGTTATTACTGATAGCATGAGTATACTTTTGGCTCTGTCCAATCCATCTTATAAATCTGACATTCCCTACTTTATTTATGAAATTCGAGAAAAATACAATAAAATGGACACATTACAAAAAACAATAATTTTTTTTTGGACGCCTTCGCATATCGGTGTTCATGGCAACGAAAATGCGGACACACTCGCTAGACATATCACAAACATATCAATTAATGTTCCAATAAAAAACGTTAAACTACCAGTAACTGACTTGTTAGTATTAACAAAGGAAATAATAAAATCAAAATGGGCACAAAATTGGGCCCTTACATCCCAACAGAAAGGGAAATGGTACAGGCAGATAAATTCAAGTATAAGTAAACCCTGGTTTAATTCTGGCCAGTTCCTTAACAGAAAATTTTATAGTACAATTAACCGTTTGCGAATTGGACATGGTAAATTTAATGAACACTTACACAGAATGAAAATGATAACTTCTGATACTTGTACATACTGCAATTCAAACGAATCACAAACATTACAGCATATCTTCTTCAACTGTTCAAATTTCATCATTCAAAGAATGGCTTTAGCAGGACAACTTTTAACAATATACAAGAAACCCCAGTATGTACCGCGCGCATTACAGGAACTACTGAAAAACACAGAAACATTTAAACCTATCTATGAGTTTATCTCCACAACTGTGGAAAGTATTTGAGAAGTTTTGGTTGGAGTTGGATTGGATTTGAAATTTTTAAATGAAATAATTGTTGAAAAGTGAAATGTAAATAAACAAGAATGACCACAGACAATAAGCATATGATATGAGCATGATATCACAGAAGGAAAATTGTATATCAATCACTGACTTCTGAATAGAGGTCAGTGATATTATCAAATACGACTTAACCGGATTGACATAAAAGACTTGGCTACGCCTTTTATACTCGTAAAGAAGATAAAATTTTATTATTAACCAATGACTAGGCTATGCCTTAACTAATATTATAATGAAGTAAAAAATATACTCGATAGAGTTCTTCCTGGATTGACAAACAAAAGACTTGGCCTCGCCTTATTTACACGAATCTATGAATAAACAAATAACCTCAGATCAACAAATAACCAATGACTAGGCTATGCCTTATTATTATAATACATAAAAATTAATAACAAGAAGACTTGGCTGTATGGGTAAACCCCTTTGCCTTCCATGAAAATGGAGAATGAGAAACAAAAAAAAAAAAAAAATACTAATATTATAAACGGGAAAGTGTGTATGGGTGTATGTATGTTTGTTACTCAATCACGCCAGAACGGCAGAACGGATCTGGATGAAATTTGGCACAGAGATAGATTATAGTTTGGAATAGCACATTGGCTACTTTTTATCCCGGAAAAAATGTATGGTTCCCGTGTGATAGATTTGTTTTTGTTTTTCACATTTCGACATGATTTTTTGCATAGTGGTAGTTTAGGGGTCAGAGAATGACAAATACTACTTTTTAAACCGCAAAAGCGGGCAGGGGAGGGGCAAATTACAGCCACGGGATTATTTCTTTAACCGCGGACAGAAGATTGTATCAAATATTTCTTAGTGTTCTTTCAATACCAACAAACTATAATATAATGCAGATTTTTAAAGGTTTGACTATAAAATAACGTCAAAGAAATACATCACCAAGAAAGACGCATACATAGTGTAATATAAGTAAGACCCGCGACTCACCTATATAGTCCATAAATTGTTGAAATGTGTCACATCCGCGAGCAAACGAGCTCGTCCTCTGATTTATGTCGAGTGATGAAGAACGGCGACATTTGAAGATATTTTTTTCACAAATTTCTTAAGGGGTGGTTTTTGCTTCAGATTTCTGACAGACAAATGTGTTACCTTCGCGTGGAGTGAAGCAAATGGGGTGATAAAGCGGAGGAAATTTTTGAAAGTCAAGTGGTTTGTGTACAACTTCTTGGTGATCTATAGGGTCCATAGTATCGAATCTAAACTTTAAATTATTTTTGATGTGTAACATTTTTCCTCTCGCTTTCCTGCAATCTGTGGGAGTGATATCGTGAAATGGGACGGAAGTGTGTAAAGGTGCCATGTGCTCATTCATACAATAACCGGCGCGGCGCCATATACGGTCCAACGAAATCGACTACAGATTCGACCAATTTTTGTAACGAACGGTCCGCCATCCGTTTTCAAATCGTTGTATTTGTGGTTGATTTCGATCTCATGTAGTCGATTTCGTTGGACCGTATATGGCGGCGCGCCGGTTATTGTATGAATGAGCACATGGCACCTTTACACACTTCCGTCCCATTTCACGATATCACTCCCACAGATTGCAGGAAAGCGAGAGGAAAAATGTTACACATCAAAATAATTTAAAATCTGTCACACACACAATAATTCCACCGCTGATAGTTTGACACTTTGTTTAATCCATTCTTGTGTGTCTGTGTGAGTGAATTGCATGTGATCTAGATCGTATTATTTACATCGAATGGCCTGTGTTCAATCTCGATCATACGTCTGGCCGGACCGAAATTTTTCGTTGAGATACCGGTCCAGTGCGTGGGAAGTGCGCGCTATTTGATTTGACCAATGAGCGCGCGTGGTGGTAAAGTTAGCGGTCAGATGGTACCAACCCATTTTCCGAGATGTTGGTACTGTCAGCCAACGGTGTGTGCATGTGTGTGACGAGAAAGAGAAAGGGAAATAGAGAAGGAGAACACATCAGCTGTGCGCTTAACCTACAGTGTGTGTATAAAGTGTTAATGTTATCAGGATATAATGTTAATGTTGCTTATTACCAAGGTGAGATGTCAGATGTTACACATCATATGCGACTACTGTAAGGCTCGCTCCTACCATTCCGTTTTCGGTTAGAACTTAGACAGGATTTTCAAAATTTTAGTGTCTTTTGGATTTCGTATATTTTCTTTAATATAATTTAAACTATAAAAAAAATTGCATTTATTATAACGAATATGATATGATATTTTGATATGTCACATTACACTTGAAAACGACTGGACCGATTTGGAAAATTTTATTTAATTGTTCGTAAAATATTGTAAAAGTTGCCTGGAAAATTCGGAAAAACCGGAAAGTGCTTTTTCCATGGGATTTTTGTATGTAGAAGAATATGGGATGTGGAAAATAAAAATTCAGGACTTTCCAATGGAGCACTTACTGTGGAGAATTACTAACAATAGATTTGTATACCGATTTAACAGTTTAGCATGCTTCTCACCAAATTAAGGCTTTAATAGCTTTTTCAGTGACAGATGTCCAGCGATAAGCTACGGACAAAGATGGATGGAGTGGACTTGTATAATGTGGGACATTTCAGGATGGACACGACCCAACTAAAAACCGTGACAGATAAGAAGATGGATCTTTGTTACCGAAAATTACGGTAGGGCCTACCTGTGGCATACTTATTTTGTTATCATTATTTTTACTAACTAGCAGTTAGTTGCAACTTCGTACGGATTAGGAATACAACGTTTACACCCTAATTCACCTATATCATTAGGAGTTGAAAAGTACTTTTGACTAAACAGGTTGGTCAAAAGTGGTTTTGACTGCAAATTTGCGGTTAAAAGTACTTTTGACTGACGCTCTTCGTCAAAAGTACTTTTAACCGCAAATTTGCAGTCAAAAGTACTAATAACTAATAATTTTCAGTCAAAACCACTAACCTAACCTAACCTAAGCTTAACTTTTTAAGAGTTTTGACTGATACAACCAGTCAAAAGCACTTTTGACGGAATCACTTAGTCAAAAGTACTTTTAACCAGCTCCATTGGGCAAAAGTACTTTTAACTGTTATTTTAGTCAAAAGTATTATTGACTAAAGCATACGGTCAAAAGTACTTTTGACTGATTTTGCTAGTCAATAGTACTTTTGACTGGTTATGAGTTTTGACTGTAACATATATAAGAAATATACCTTCCAGTTTTCATATTTATATCTTCAGTGGTTGAGGCTATGCGTTGATTGTCAGAAACATTGACTAGGTTCCCAGAAAAGGTAGAGTTATGTTTCATACATTTTAACCTTCCTCGTGAATGGGACTGATCGTTTAATTAGTAACAACATCGGTCCAGTAGTTTTTGAGTCATTGAACTTTGCATTGAATCTTTAATTAACTTTTTAAATATGAAGTCACTTTGAATATGAAGCGAACAATTTTCTGCTTTTTCTGTCCAATCTTTAGGTAGGTTCCTTTTTCGCCATCACCTGATTATGTATTTATCATAGACTACTAAGCCTATGGAGGGGCCATAGACGGGCTCCCCCTTTCGCCAATTTTTGCCTTTTGACCAGTTAAACTGACCAGGTGCGCAGTAATAAGTTACCTTAGATTTCGTTAGTATCGTTTTGTGTCGCGAGACAGAGCTCTAGGAAAATAGTTAATGGACAACATTTCATTTTTCGTAAGGTACCGAAATTCGAAAACCGTTTGGAGATTACATGCTAGAAAGCTTATTTTTCATTTTTTTTATTTTTTATATCCTTTAATTTTCGAGTTATTTTAAAAATACTGAAATATTGAAAAATAAGGATTAATAGGTGCCCTAATCTGTGCTAACCCTCTAATTTAAAAATACTAATGTCTGTTGTTAGTTATTGAACTCAGGTGTTGCCTTCTATTAATTTTACCTATTTTTATTCCATTTGAAGCTAAATTAATAATTATTCTTTAAATATAATTATAAAAATACTTCTTTTATACAATATTTTTTGGAAGATTTGCTAGTTTCGAATGGGCTATCACAGGAAATATATTTACGAGTGAAACCGCGGACAAAATCTAGTAAGTATTACTATATACATTATGAATAATGTTGTAGGCGATTTGAGTTCCGGCTACGGCAACACCTATTTGGAACACGGTATATTATACTCTTTGCATTTCTATAACGTATACTCTGTGGCTTGACTGACACTATCAGTCACTTTCTTTGGGTGACAGTTTATATTTCTTAATTTTAGTCCTAGCTAAGGTTTTTAGTTTATAAGTCCTCAGAATTTATAAAAATTCATAATTAAATTGAAAATATAAAAAAACAACCAAAAATAAAATATAAAAATACGTGTAACTTATTTTTTTATATATTTTTAATTAAAGTAATAAAAATGGGTGATTAAAAAAATGAAATGTTGTCCATTGTGACGTTTTAAATGGGAAAGGCGATCTAGGACGTCAAACTTATAGTGTTTCCAATCATTACTTATAATTATTATGTTTGTATTTTAACATAATCATCATATAACATAAAATCCGTTGCGACAATATAACGACAGAAAAATACAGTGGTACTAGTACTAGGCGTTTACCTCCACTGAACGGATTTTGTTGCGGTTTTCATTATTAGATAGGTTGATTCACCGAGAAGGTTTACAAGTATTTTACATGGACCTAACAAGTTAAGGAGCTGAGCATTAACAGTATAAGTGAATCAAGTCTGGGAAAAAGTTGGCCAGAGCGAGTTTTCATAGCATATGCCCTCTAATTCGTTGTAGATACAACAAAATGATGTAGGAAAGAATTGTGTATTATAAAATGATCTACAAAAAAGTGTGCAACATTATATATCTATATCTAATAGTTATGTAGTTATAAGAGTATTTACGTAGGTATTCACTATTTAAATTGTTGTAAATCCATATTGTACCTCGCTAAAAAATTACTATAAAAATTGTATTTTTTTACCATTCTTTACATTTTTAATTATATAAATTTTTCAAGTATTGGTTCGTTTGCTGAACATAATTACAAAGCTTTGTTGGGTTGAGTGGTTCAACTTTTTGGTATCAAAATAATTGTAATAATATATAAATACCCAAAGAAATATTAAGTGACATTAACATTCTGGAGATCCAGCACAAATTAAGCAACTGTTATAACAAAGTTAAGAGCCGTCTTACCAACTTAGTTTCTATGTAGTTTGTAAGACTTGTGAGACGTTTTCCTTTTCATCGTCGCCAGTGGGAGGACATGGGAGGACAAGAATTATAGGGTAAACATTATTTGTGATTGAAAATATGGGATAACTTATTTTCAGACATTCACGGTTTATAGATCTTTATCAAACATTTCATACATGCTCGTCGATTGTGTGTACTTTTAATATTTCCATCGATCAATATTTTTTTTATATGTTCAATAAAAGTCCACCTAGGTCGTTTTCTGTCAGCATATCCTTTCACTTCAGCCATATAAACCCTTTTTAGTCAATCTTCATTCTTTTAACGCGTCCAAACCAGCGTAAACTACTTTTCATCATTTATATCACACATTCTATGTAAACACCGCATTTCCACTGCATTTATCTTACTTTCATGCATCTTATTCCACACCTAAGTCTCGCTTCCATAAGTAAGTGATGGAACTAAAACAGCATTATGTATATTAATTTTACTTTTAGTTGTATGTTGTGTATTTCTGCATACATTGTTTAGTCCACCAAATAACTTGCTTCCCGCTTTCACTCTCCTTTCAATTTCCTTATCTATCTTTCCACTTCTTGTAAACATACTACCTAAATAAAAAAATTCATTCACTTGCTCTAATTTACATCCTTTAACACATTTATGTTAAACTCGTGTGAAATATGTCCCGTAGTTTCTTCAATGCATATACACTCTAGCGAGGGGCGCCAACACTTCGCTTTTCCTGCTGATAGTCGGAATCGATTTTTAAACATTGTTGGTTTTTGTTGGTACTCACACTAGGCGATATTCTTATATAGGTAAAAGGCGTTTTGTAGGTCATTGTTATATAACATAAGTGTTTGTACTCTTAAGACTTTTATCTAAAATGTCAACCTCTTCGAAAATGTTTGCAGAAAAGTGTACTTGAAATGGCTGAATTGCGGCCACCCTATCGTTAAGGACTGTTTAAATATATAAATTACAAGCTCCTGTCCGCGGTTTCACCCGCGTGGGAATTAGATCCAAAAAGAAATAATCCCGTGGAGAACAAATCTATCCCACGTGCTTTTCTAGACTATAATCTATCTCTGTGCCAAATTTCATCCAGATCCGTTCAGCCGCTCTGGCGTGATTGAGTAACAAACATACATACATCCATACAAACTTTCGCGTTTATATTATTAGTGGGAGAATAATCTGCCTGCTACAGGTGTGAGTCGTATAGCTTTTATAACTTGCGAGTACTGCACTGGTAACTAAGGATACATTTATCAGTGATTTACGAGAAATCAATTAAAGTAAGAAAATTGGCGCTTAGTTTTTGTTTTTAATGCGGCTTGAACCAGAGACCTCGGAGTCCACTGCTCAATTTTCAAAATTCAAATTTTAAATAAATTTAAAGACAAAAATAAACACGCGTGAATTTAATTAGGAAAGCACTAATGTTAGTTTTCATTTACAACAAATTAGAAAGTTTCTGCTTTGTTTCTTGAGTAAACTGAAAACTTTGAACAAGTTTAAATTAATGGACTCCACGAATATACATACATTAACACTGGCTAATACATATTTATGTTTGTACATTATATACTTTGAATAAATATGTTTTTTTATTATTTTGATAGGATTGATATTTTGATATTTTTTTTAACGTAAATTTATTAATAATTTTTATAAAGTAAATATTTGATATTTTATTGAACATTTAAAAAAAACCTTTTAAAAAAAAGTGTACCGACTTCAAAAGTTTGCACTGAAAAGTAAGAAATAATAAAAATTTCGTCGTAGAATTTGAAGACGGTAGGTGCCGAATTAGAAATAACTTAGTAGGTACCCAAATTCACTAATCTCGATAATTCATTAGGGACCTATGATCATCAGTACAAACATATTGAACAGATATTTATGTCCTTAGATGTTTACTTAATTTTGTATCCTAATTTGGCACACGAATACGACGAAATTTTTATTATTTCTTACTTTTCAGTGCAAACTTTTGAAGTCGGTACACTTTTTTTTAAAAGGTTTATTTCTCCCTTTTAAGTGATTTTGCTGCCCTGAGAAACAAATAATAACGCAACTAAAAAAAATTTATGGAAAATTAAAAAAATACTGCGGCGGATGGGATTTGAATCATGTGCACTGTGCATCCTGAGCTGCACCCTATACCTTTAGCCAGTAAGACCATCGTCTATACGAAAATTGACAACTTCGTGTGAATAGCAACCGTTGCTAAGGCTTTTCTCTGATATAATTTTCAGCATTAAACAGAGACAAATTACTGAATTTCTGAAAAATTACTGAACCGATTTTCGTCATATGACTGTGAGATAATGTCGAGAAATTATAATATCCTTAAAAAAATAAGTCGTCAAAATCGGTACATATTTCATCGAGATATTACGACAAATTGACTTATAAGGTCAGTTTTTTCAAAATTTCTGGAAAACTAATAAACCAATTTTTATGAGATAAAAATGAGACCAATCCGGAAGAATTATCTGTCGATTAAAAAAAAAACATCAAAATCGGTTCACAACTGGCGGAGTAATCGATGTCCACACATACATAAAAAAAAAAAAAAAAAAAATACGGTCCGAATTGAGAACCTTCTTCTTTTTTTGGAAGTCGGTTAAAAAGAGGTATGTCAGGATCGTAGCAAATGGCATTCGATTGTCTCTGCCTACCCCTCTTGGGATAAAAGGCGTGTTGATAGATAGATACCTATTTAATTATAATCACTTACTCTTGATAAATGTGAATATGTATAGGAAGTCTTTATGATTGTCCGTATGATTGATGAGAGAGGACATCTTTGGAAATACGTATAAAAGGGGCTTTTAGAATGTTTATGAAAAAATATTAAGGGACATTTTGGTCATGTAACATCGTTCTAGCAATTCAGGACTGGAGTGGGATTTTACGGGTCTTCAGAATTATTGTTTCTAAATATAGGGTCAATCGATAACGTTTCGTGTCATTAAGATGCTTGGCTGGCTGGATGTGTGTTCAGAATAGTAGTTCTAACTTTTTTTAAATCTCTAGCAAGGGGTGTTAAGAACTCTCTTGGTCGCGTAACCAACGAAAATGTGCATTCTAAAAATTTTGCATCTCTTTCACCCAATATCCGAACGAAAGAAATAAATAGAGAAATAAATTTTCCAAACAAAATCGATACAATAAAATCAACGGTCTTCATAAATTTGTATTGTATTGTACAAAAAATATTAGAAATAGCAAGTTCTAATTAATGGATTCATAAAGTATGTGAAATTATTTTTACTCGATATGTAAAAAAATATAGATTACTAAATATATTAACAGAACTAGAGTCGCAAAGTCGGTTGAAAAAATGCGTGAAATTTATGACTTTCAGGGCTTTATGAAACCTAGGTTGCTATTTTTAATAAGTTTTGTAGAATACTTGAATTGCTGAAGTGCGTTTTTATATGGGACAAAAGTTATAAGGCTTCTTCTTAAATCGAAAACCGTTTCGAGACAAATACCTAAATAGAATTATCTTTTATTTTTTAGATTTTTAAACGTAAAGATCGTCGATATTTTTGTGGAGGTTAGTTTTCCATACAAAAATGTAATTAAGATAAACTAATTAACTAAACAGTAAAAATGTCTAAATATGTGCTTAAATCAATAAAAAATAAAACAATATAATAAATCAATAAAACAGAAAAGTTTACAACATGCGTATTTTTTCTAAAAAAATTATGTTTAATATTTAATGATTTCTATTATAAAAAAGTTATTTTTTATTGATTTCGCGCAACATAAAAGCCGAAAATAGTTAAGTAAGCACATATTTAGACATTTTTAACCGACTTCCAAAAAAAGAAGAAGGTTCTCAATTCGGACCGTATTTTTTTTTTTTTTTTTTTTTTTTTTATGTATGTATCGATAACTCCGCCAATTGTAAACCGATTTTGATGGTTTCTTTTTTAATCGACAGATAACTCTTCCGGATTGGTCCCATTTTTATCTCATAAAAATTGGTTCATTAGTTTTTCAGAAATTTTGAAAAAACTGACTTTATAAGTACATTTTTCTTGATATCTCGATAAAATATGTACCGTTTTTAACAACTTATTTTTTTCAAGACATAATAATTTCTCGACATTATCTCAAAGACATATGACGAAAATCGGTTCAGTAGTTTTTCAGAAATTCAGTAATTAATTTCTGTTTACGGCTGAAATTATGTATCAGAAAAAGCCTTAGCAACGGTTGCTATTGACACGAAGTTGTCAATTTTCGTGACGATGGTCTAGCGGTTAAATGTAATGGGGTGCATAGGTTGCACAATCACATGGTTCAAATCACATCCAAAGCGGTATTTTTTTTTAATTTTCCATCAATATTTTTTTAGTTGCGTTATTATTTGTCTCTCAAGGCAGCAAAATCACTTAAAAGGTTAAAATAAACATTTAAAAAAAAAAATGCACCGACTTCAAAAATTTGCACTGAAAAGTAAAAAATAATAAATATTTCGTCGTAGAATTTGAAGACGGTTGGTGCCAAATTAGAAACAACTTAGTTCCCAAATTCACTAATCTAGACAATTCATTAGGAACCTACGATCATCAGTACATACAAACATAGATAATATTGAACAGATCTTCTTAGATATTTACTTAGTTTTGTATCCTAATTTGGCACCAACCGTCTTCAAATTCTACGACGAAATATTTATTATTTCTTACTTTTCAGTGCAAATTTTTGAAGTCGGTGCATTTTTTTTAAAAGGTTTATTACTGTTTAGTTAATTAGTTTATCTTAATTACATTTTTGTATGGAAAACGAACCACCTTAATGATCTATAAAAAAAGTCTGCGGTCGAATAATTATATCCATCTCTAATAGATAATAGGTACCTATGTAGAAATAAGCATATTTATGTAAGTATTGAAATTGTTGTAAGTATAACTAAAACTCAAGTTAATTTATCTATCTATCTTCCTTTCATCCCAAGAGGGGTAGGCAGAGACAATCGAATGCCATTTGTTACTATCCTGACATATCTCTTTCGCTTCTTTTATATTCATCATACCTTTCATACATGCTCGGAGATTGTGTGTACTTTTAATATTTAAACTACTTTTATTCATTTTAGTCACAACTACATCTTTTACACCGCATTCTTCTCTAATGACATCGTTCCGTTATTGACATCTTATTTTATCGCATTTCAAAAGTGTTTACGGACAAAACCGGGTCGCAAAGGTATTACATAAGGAGGCGACACCTCAGACCTTTTGAAGATAGGAATATATTAAAAATATATCGTAATGGAACATGCTCACCTTTAGTTTATCCGAGTCCTCTTGAAGTTTTTCACACTTGTCACGCACTTGTCTCGGGTGTCGTATGACATCCACTTTACGCCGTATGCCCTTTTATATATCTTGTAGTACACTTTTATGTTCATATTGCTTTTTGTTATAACATTCCTGTTTACTGTAGGAGTAAGCACAAACAATTTAAAATATTTTTTCCATCTATCTATATATCTATCAATCAATCATCAAGCCTTTCATCCTAAGAGGGGTAGGCAGAAACAATCGAATGCCATTTGTTACGATCCTGACATACCTTTATGTTCTTTTATATTCATGCTCGGCGATTGTGTGTACTTTTAATATTTCCATCGATCAATACATTTTTTATATGTTTAATAAAAGTAGTTAATTTCCTTTCACTTCAGCAATTAAAACCTTTATATCCTTTAATCTTTCACCCTTCATTCTTTCAACGTGTCCAAACCAGCGTAAACTACTTTTCTTCATTTTAGTCACAACATCATCTTTCACTACTGTTCTCGCTTCACTATACCATACAAAGGGAATGCAATCCCGCAAAATAATTTCAATCCCGGTATTTGCGGGACTGAACCATCTTAATCCCGGGGGGTCCATGTATTTGCGGGATCCCGCAGGGTCGACTTAAACCTCTGAAATCAATCGTAAATAATCGTAATAAAGACCTAATAGACCTCGTTTTCACGGTTTTAATTTTAACCCAAATTAAATAAGCTTTTTGTTACATTTTAAATGGTTTATTAATATAATAAATATAAATAATAAAATTCTTAGAAAAGGTCGCAGGTGTTTGCAGGGTATACCCGGCCCGATGGTTCCAAAAATAATATTATTTCTTATAAAGTCCAGTTTGATTTATCTATAGATTCTATGACAATCAATATTCAATGAATAAATCATTGCATTGCGTCATAATTACAAGTTGTAACTGGCAAAATATAAGTAATCAAACGCCTTCACACCGTTCGCCTAGGGCCAACACCTTCTTAGAAGGTGTTGCTAGGGCTCGGCGCCCCGCACTTTAGAGAAACAAGTATGTACCATGCTTCTCTGTAATCCCGCCCGTCCAGCGGGATCCCGCAAATTTTTCGACCGAGATTAGTCCCGCAACATGTATGCGGGATCCCGGTATTGTGGGATCCCGGTATCCCGGTATTGCATTCCCTTCATACAACCTTTCATACATGTTTATTTGACTTGAAAATATAAGCCTTGGAGGTCCTTTCAATCTGAGTTCTCATATATTCTAATAAAAGTTTAAGAACGTTATTAATAATACCAGCCCTGCATGGTGTACCCAGCTGCATATCTACAAGTATTCCTCATTTAGCTAATGATATTTTGAGGATACCTAACCAGAGCCTGAGGTTATTTTAAGGTATTTTGATATTGTGCAAAAAACATTATGAATTAAATTATTTAAAATTTTAGTAAATATGAATTTCGTTTGAGGTCTGTAGCAGATATAAGTTTTTCTAAAATTGTCTTTAATTTTTTTTAAAATTTATTTACCCATAACAAGATATTTAATATATTTTTTACACATTTACAATAATTTAAAATGTACAATAATAAATAAAGAATATTTTTAAAAACTATATATACAAATTATAAAAAGAATACCTCTTCCAGAATCCTTTTTTTGTGGCATGGTTACTAAAACACTGGCTGCGTTACCTCGCTGAATTACCTTTGAGCGAGGTAAAAAAGAGCCAGCCTTTAGGTCACCCGAGGCGTAATTTTTCATTATTTTTTTCATTTCTACAGACCATGGACCCATTGTTTCAACTGCAAGAGCCGAAAATACGTAATTTGTTTGGTATAATATTTTCGGCGATTGGGCACTGAGCATGTTGAGCGTGTTCTGCCGCCGCGCCCGCTCTTAATTTTGTATTCTGTAAGTGAGACGCTGCCAATGTATGCACACATGTATCCATCCCACACTAGATTTTTCCTAAATGCCACGGTACCAAAGTTACGCCATCAGGTCTCTTGCCATCGTCTCTGCTCATACCAGATGGTTCAAGAAATGCAGGAACAGAGGCAGTGGCAGTTGGCATTTAAAATTCTTAAAAGGCTTTATATCAACAATTTTACATATTAATTAATATTTTAAGCTATTTTACATTTGCAAAACTAATAAAAATTTAAAAATTTCACAATAATGTTTTCAATGTTTAGTTTGTTTACCAAATAAGACAAGCACAAAAAAACGAGGGAAATCAGGATCCTCCATAATTTTTATCCAATTAATTAAGTAAATCAAGTTAATTAAGCTACAAACCAGACCAACCATTAAGTATATACATATAAATGTTTAATGAAACAATACGAGATTGTACTGAGAAGTTTCCTTTAATGGTCACTTTGGGAACTTTAGCCGTTTTTATGTGCCCTCTGTGAGAGAATAACGCTTTTCTTAAACGATCATACATGTAACTGTCTTTCTGGTGACTTATCCTGAGATTAATTTTATTGAATCTCTAGTAATATTTGATTTTGATCTCAAAATACCTCAACTGAACTGGCCGCGTAATCTCAAAAAATATAATCAGCTAAAGACTGGAACTGGTAATACGGCTCATCCTTTTTTGTTTCGCATCACGCAACGAACTCAGTTTTACGCGCGACTTATTTTGTCCATATCTCTTTAGAAATATGTGAGCGAGATGGACTGCGGTTACAATAAATAAGATAACCAAGGATAAGAATGAAGGATAAATGGTTTATATGGCAGAAGTTATAGGAAATGCTGGCAGAGGACGACCTAGGTGTACTTTTATTGAACATAATAAAAACAATATTGATCGATGGAAATATTAAAAGTACACACAATCGTGGAGCATATATGAAAGGTATGATGAATATAAAGGAAGCGAAAGAGGTACGTCAGGTTCGTAGCCAATGGCATTCGATTGTCTCTGCCTACCCCTCTTGGGCCTTGTCGATGTATATAAACTTTAAAACTGTAGTTTTATAAACTGATTAAAAGCTCCAACTCGACTAATTGTTAAATAAAATCCACTAGTAATATCAATTGAGTATCATATGAATGAATGGATGAAGAGGTGAAAGTGATATGTCAGGAGTGTGTAGAAAATGACATTATCGTTGATCTGATGAGTGCTAAACGGTTTTGTTCGAAGTTGGTAGAGACACTATACTACAAAACGTTACATACAACATTCAACTCATAATGGTATCTAATGATATAAAATCGTCTCTGTTACGTAATCTTTTAATCTGCAGATAAGTCTTGAAACATTTAGCTCACGTATATTAAGGAATTGTGCAAAATTATCCAAGTATTCATGGGCATGTATCGTAAATCTAGACCTTTAAGTGTTTCTACTTCATTTCACCCTTAAGGCTCTACAAAGGTTCTAGCCTTCGCCTAGCCTATGTTCACAGCCTTTATATCTTGCGGTGTTACCAGATACATCAGTAACCGTGTCCACTTTTTGCCATTTGTCTTCTTCTTTAATAAACTTAGTATCTGTTATTTTTGAGAGAAATGCCATACTAAGCACAATAAGTCGATTAAAGCACATATTTTTAAAAAAAGTTGGAGGCTTATTTGACTTTGAAAAGTGAAGAACCCGGGTTCAATTCCTACTGGTGCCAAAAATGCTAAGCACCAATTTTCTTTAAGAATATGTGCTTTAATCGACTCCTCGTGCTTCGGAGGACACGTGAAGCCGGCGTCCGCACTTCTTATAAAAATATTAAATGCATCTCTGGCCACACCGCAAGGTAAAATAAAGGCTGTGAAGATGTGTTTTTGGCACGAATGGGATTTAAACCCTGATCACACCGGCTTCAAGCTCTACACATTAGGCTATCGACTCCTTTAGAAGAGATGCAATATACAATTCAGGTCAAGAGTAAACGAGAGGGGTACATAATGAGAAATTGTCCAAGTCTAATTTGAATTACTGAGGAATTGATCCGATCGATTTGCTAAGAATTCAATAAAGCCTTGAGACGGTTATTTAGGTACACGCTGGTTAATAAACTTGAGAAATGTTTTAATTAATTTTCTTCATTTAGGAGTCTTACATTAAAAATTGAAATTCAGTATATAAAGAAACCCAGTCTGATCCAAAACTTGCGTAAGAAAGTTTGCGAGTAGATTAATAATCTCAAATAAATAAAAAATATCATAGTAAACGCAAGTTGAAGTGAAGATAAATTTAAATATTTTACTACTTCAAACAGATATGCAGGAAGTAAAGTTGAATGAAAATTGAACTTTTCTTTCTTTTTTTTTTTTCACGGGTTGCCTTACATTACAGTGTTACGGTTCCAGGGTACCCAGCGGAAGACCAAGTCTCCCTCGTTTAGCCTATGGTATTTGTGAGGCTATACCTAACGAGTGGCTAGTTCTGTTGAGGTATATTTAGATGAAAAGGTGCGTTGGTGGCCGAGTGGTTAAGACGTCTGGTATTAACTAGGCAGTCCCCGGGTTCGATTCCGGATCCCGGCCATGTACCAATGTGTTGATAGTTAAAAACTTATGTACATAATCCGATAAATCACACTTAGAGGCTTTTTCATCTAAATGAAAATTGAAGATTTGTAAATATGATTGTTTGATGCCTAGTTTTTATATAAGAGTAGAAATGGATGAAACCTGATGGATGGAATCCTAGTTTGGGAGCCATGAATAACACATATTATGTACAATTTTGGTTATATATAAACATATTTTTATTTTATTTATTTTTATTTAATCCAATAACGGGAAAGTCCATTACTAACGTGCTGTTGACATCAGAAGAAACTGTTCTAATCTAAAAAAATTAAAATGGCGCGCGTGTTGTTTTGTTGAAACTGTATTTTTTTTATTTTACTCTTAGGTGTAATTATAAAGTACTGTATCAGTGCGAGAAAGTGCGATTCCCAACTCGTGTGTTTTAAAATCCTCTCGGGCTCGAGCCTCAATTGCACACTTAGTAATCGACCACTTTCATCCCTTGGTGAACAATCTTCTATAACGTTACATTACAAATTTTCTACCCTTGATATATCAAAATACCACTTCTAAAACGCTCTATTAGAAACAGGCAAATGCTAGTAATATTAAATATTTGCTTCAGTGAAATTTGCGCAAACATTAGCAAAATCAATTAAAGCGTACACTCATAAGTAGAGAGTCGTGCTCAAACTGAGGCCAGGGCTTTATCAATATTTACTAAAGCTAATTGTTCCATTTATCTTATTGAAGCATTTATTTTATATACAATTGATGTTTTGGGCTTAGATTATATACTAGCTCTACGGCTCGATTTCGCCCGTGGAAATATTTGAAATGTGACATAAAAAAATATCCTGAAGGAAGACCACGGGTTCGATCCCGGATCCCGGCCATATACCAATGGTTTTTTTTTACTAAAATTATGTACATAAATATACGTCAACAGAATTCGGTATGTAAAGTAAAAGTTAAGGTATGATGAATCCAAAACCGTTTCGAGATATTGGTTTAATAATCCGTATTTTTCAATTTATAGTTCTTAAAATCGTGAGATTGTCTTTATTTTTTCAAAAACAAATAATTAACTTAACCTACATTTCACCTATGAATGACGTCATTATATCGGCTAAATAAAAGCAAAATATTTACTTGTCAACTTGTCAACCAATGTTACCCTGTTACTAGATATACTACTATTTCAGTAGTTTTTATAACTAATCTAGTTTATTATTTTGGAAGAATGTTTAAAGCATTTTTTATGGTAGTATATTCTTTGACCTTTTTATATATTTTGTATCACAACAACTATGCAGACTACGGTATAAAAGCCGTAAATATGTGTTTCTTTGTTGTTGTTTTAACATGTTTTATGTAGAAGTGGTAGGTTTTGGTAGATTTTGTACGATTTAGAGACGGCAACACTATTGTTTGTTAAATGTCAAAGTCAAAGAACACAGATGTTCTTTTTTCTATCTATCTATCTATCTATCTATCATCACGCCTTTCATCCCAAGAGGGGTAGGCAGAGACAATCGAATGCCATTTGTTACGATCCTGACATATCTCTTTTGCTTCTTTTATATTCATCTTACCTTTCATACATTTCTTTTTTCTGTACCAACATATTAAAGGTATTCAAGTATTCAGCCGACAAAATGACGTCATCAGTGCTAAAACTTTGATAATTTATTATAAAAAAACTACTGTATAGAAATCAAAAATATTCAAATTAGTTTCTTAAAATAGCTTAATCTTTAAAATAAAAATATAAAAATCGTACCTTAGCTTTTACTTTACATACCGAATTGGCCACTCGTTAGGTATAGCCTTACAAAAAAAAATTTAATGCCATCGGCTAAACGAGGGAGACTTGGTCTTCCGCTGGGTACCCTGGAACCGTAACGGTTTCGGGAGCTGTAAGGCAACCCGTGAAGTAAGAAAAAAAACCTAAAGGGCGCATCAGAGATAAAAGTATGTCACTCATCGGCCATAATATTTGTCTTCCAAGTCTCTAGGTACATTTTCTTTCATTATAGTCATCATCATATGAAAGTATACCTACTTAGTTGAATGAAAAATTAAGCTTTAGAAACCTAAGAAGGAGAACAGGGGGGAGGGACAACAATACCAAATTGACGCCCCATTTTTTTTTCTAGTTACTGATTGGCGAGCAATGCCTATAGCTAGGCAACTAGTTAGAAGAGGCTACAGCGAGCTTGAAGACCTAAATAATCTCAAAATGGCTGGTGCAGAAGGCAAGGAGAAACCACTGCACTATTTTCCCAAGAAAGTTAACCATGACGAGTCAATACAAGGTGCGTCGCGTTTTGGACCGCCATGACTGACCTTGACTGCTTTGTCAAAAGCACCACGACTAAGAAGAAGATTGGCAATTTTTTTTTTTTTTTTTTTTTCTTCTTCACGGGTTGCTTTACAGCTCCCGAAACCTTCCAGTTCCAGGGTACCCAGCGGAAGACCTAGTAGATTGGCGATTTATGCGTGCGAGGCGTCCGGCGTCAAACCCAGGAGAAGACCAAGTCTTCCTCTTTTAGCCGGTGGTATTTGTGAGGCTGTACCTAACGATTGGCCAGCAAATAGCAATACTTGTGTAAAAAAATACGGCTATTTAAAATTCTAAATAATAAAATAATAACTATCAACAATTTGAGTTGAAAGTGCAGTATTTAATACACTTTTTTTCTAGTGTTAATTGAGATTTGCCATATTTTTGACAGAAGTAACATGGCCGACTGAAGGACCCTTAAAAAGAAACGAACATAATATTATCACTGAAATTAAAGTAAGAAAATAAAAATAAACGACCAAAGAATATTGTTCAAAACGAGTTTTTCTAAGTAAAAGATACAAACACATACAAATCCTCGCTAAAAATAAATATAAATCTGGTAATGTCAATCGAGGAGGGGTGGACGTAAAATGGAAGTTAGCCTTGTTTACTCTGTTCAGACTTAATAGGCTAGATAGGTATTTTTATAACTTTTTTTATATGTCAATATATCTTTAACGGGCCCACGGAGAGAAATAAAGTATTACGTCATCTATTTTATTGGAAACATTATTATTGTGATTAATAGCATTTGGTTTATTTCTTTGAGTGAGGAACAGTGCGGTCTGAAATATGACAGTACCTAAAATAGAAAAAGAAATGGGTCTGTCTATATTGATATTTTTTTGTTATGCCTTCATCAGTTGCCTTGATGGCATCCGGGGTCCCCATGGTTCCTCAAATAGCTAAATTTATGAGGCTATAGCTAATGTTGAGATTAGAAAACCTCGCTCCTATATTCATAATTATTCTAGGATAAACTATTCCTAATGTCTCTATAAATAATAGTTAATTAGTTAATACAGGTGTGTTACTATAATTTAGCATATAGTTACTTATGTTATTATGGAAATGTGGGTGGTTAAACTTTGCACCCGTTTTCTCTTTAATAATCTATCACAAGATCTTTTTTTTAAAGCTCTGTTATACCATTATCCATCAATTATATGCATCGCGTTTTGATCGAGAAGTTATCAAGGAATAGCGTTATTTGTCCATATGATTATGATTATTAGTATTGTGTATTAATTACAAAAAGAATGGTACAGTATTGTCGATACAGCAAATGTTTATGCGAAACAATGTGAGGTAGTATCGACCCTTAAATTACTTTATTGCAAAATAATGTCATTATTAAAATTAGAATTCAAAACGAGTAACCTAAAAGTTAAAATGCAAAATTAAGACCTTTTGTTTAAGAATTACTGAAAGAATTACAAGAATGATGCTTGAATAATACTTTTTTAACTCTATGCATATTTTACAGCAACTCAAGTGGATTCGTTTCGAAGACCAATGGGGCAAATCTGTTCATTACGAGTCTTATTGATAGATTAGATTAGATATTACAGATAAAAACAACGTCGGTGGATCATGGTTCGATCCCTGACCGGGATTTTTAATAGGTAAAAACTTATGTAAGTACATAAATTATACACTGGGTACCCTAGGACCGATAACACCCCGTGAAGAAAAAAAAGATAAAAACAACCATAATGAATATCATGATAAAGAAAAGAAAGGAAAATATATCAAATATTTTTTAACCACCCAACTTCTTAGTTCAGTCTACACTTTTCAATATATTTATTTATTTTTATTTACACAGATTTCTCAGGCCCAAATGACATCACAAATACTCATTTAATACTAAAATTGGATTTTCTATACAAAATTTTTTCTAGAGTTGGTAATCGAACCTAGAGTCTCTCACAGTTAAAATTGTCGTCATAGGTATAAGAAACTTTAAAACCTAAATATACGTTGCGTATCCAGGCTTAGAAAGAATCAGGTCATCGAGTTCTTCACGCGGGAAGCAATCTCACCAGAACGTTCTCAATTTTCAAAAAGAAGAAAAACACAAAAGCTTTCCAAACTTTTCTCATTAATATCCCCTTTTTCATTTCGACCAATAACCGTTAACCAAATGCGATTCCCAAAAATAGAAACAATAAATTTCTCTGTCACATTCCATCCAATATTGGCACCGACAGATCCATAATCAAAGTCAATGACAAACCATCAATCACACGAAATCATACAGCTTGGCATAATGCGGCTTTGGATGAAAATTTATAGCAAGGGACCGGGAGACTAGGATAAATTTAAAAAGGACAATTTATGTATACGCTTTCCTCTACCGTATCCGAATATGAAAGAATTTACATGAAATATGCATAATTTGGGTCTAGATGTGATACGAGACTTTGTTTTATTCTGTAGAGGAAGTTCCTTTAAATATGCGATCC
Source organism: Nemapogon koenigi (assembly GCA_963924495.1). NCBI lineage: Eukaryota > Metazoa > Arthropoda > Insecta > Lepidoptera > Tineidae > Nemapogon > Nemapogon koenigi. The sequence goes on from OZ004646.1 coordinate 9,714,803, forward strand.
AATTTTCAAATTAGTTTCTAAAATTTTACCAAAATTGTGTTTAAATTACTCCTTTTTATTAAAGAAACCGAAATTTTAGTGCTTTCTTAAAGTCCGATAGCAATTCTCTAATAAATATGTCATTCAATATGATAGAGAGAGAGATTATAATTAAACAGGTCGGGCTCTTGTATGGGATGATACGTGCGTGGATACATTAGCCCCGTCTCATTTCAAGGAAACAGTAATCAAAGCGGGAGCTGCGGCGGAAATCGCAAATATAGTTCAATTATTGAAAACAACAAAGATGTAGAAACTCTAGGTCCGTGGGGTTCAAATGCCAAAAAGTTTATTAGAGATATCCCCTCGACTGATCATCTCTTCTGGTGACAAGAAGGCTGGCTCCTTCCTCGCTAAACGAATCAGCATCGCGATTCAGCGGGCAAATGCAGCCTCTTGCCACTATTCCACGCGGCCCTGGTTTATTTAATTATTTTTAATGTTTAGATTAGATTAATAAAAATGTTAGTAATTATGAAAAAAAACTAAAGAGTTTTTCAATGTATGTCCGCAAACTAAAATTTTTCAACTAACAACTGCAATTCGGTCGTTATAGCAACAGGTCACAAATTTTAATAGTATTTTTAATTTGGGTAAGTACCTCTAATTATAAATGGAAGCTAGCAGATGATAAAAATAATCCTTTGTCTGAAATCTATATCTGGCCTAACAAAAGAAATAATAGATTTGAATTCAGATATACAGAAGATAGCTAAAAATATCTTCCACCTTTTGTACATGTCGGATTACAAACCACACGTCTTAGAGGTTTTTCCATCTAATTATACCTCAACAGAACCGTTAGGTATAGCTCACAAATACATTTGGTTAAAAGAGGGAGACTTGGTCTTCCGCTGGGTACCCTGGGATCGATAACACGGTTTCAGGAGCCGTAAAGTAGGCCATACACCCTAGAGTGTACCTGACAGGTGACAGGTACACAGGTAAACCGGAGCGTGTATGTTGCACAACTGTGCAGGTTTCCACGCCTGTACAGGCAACTCGAAAAAATATTAATTTTGATATTTTTGCCTGTGGGTATACCTGTGCAGTTTAACTGTGCAGACAAAACTGAGCGTGTGTGGCGGTCGGCGCGCAGGCTTCAGTTGTCCGGTGATTGCTAAGGGGAATGATGCTTCTCAATTAAGAGTGTAGTGTACCGCGTCCATGTCCATACAAACGGAGAAAACGTTTTACTACCCCTAAATATTATTTAATTTTAACGATTTTGTAATATGTTACTGACATAGTGAAAAACTACGTACGTATTTTTTCCTTTTTTCAAAATTCGTAATAGGTCAAAAGTTATAAGCCCCTCAAATCTCGGTTTTTTTGGTTCATAACTTGCTCGTAATAAACCGTCTGTATTTGAGAAACAAAGCAATATTTCAAAAAAAGCAAAACGTACGTACGTAGATTATAATCTGCTAAAACGTTTGACACCAAAATTATAAGGTTTCGTTATAGTTTAGTAGGTGTAAATCGTTTTCCCCCAAAACGCAATTTTCAACGAAGAACATACCTACGAACACTCACGAGCTGCAGTGCTCTCTGTCGCACAGTAGGTCGAGTACGAGTTTTTCTAACTTTTACGCCGCGTTAACGTTAACAATTATTTGTATGGAGATTAAACAGCGCCACCTAGTGGCAGTAATCTGAAGTAAATTTGCGAGTATGAGTTTTTTTACGTGTCACTTACGTTGGCGTAATCGAACACAATCGAACGCGGTGACAGCGTTGTATGGGTTTTGCGAGTACGAGTTACTATTTTGACCATTTTGACAGTTCGAAAGTTAACGTTCTCGCAAACGCGGAAGTAAAGTTGTCACTGAGGGATTTTGCTGTGAGATTCGAAGTTTACGTACTAATTTATTATATTATTCTTGTTTTCATTCGTTTTATGTTATTATTGTTATTAGTATTTTTGTTAGTTGTTAGTATTAGTAGTTGCGAAGTGTAAAACTAATCATAACAATGGCAGCAAGATTTTATTTTGCCTGAAGGATGTTTGCAGCAACAGCGAGAGCAAGACATTATAATTATGGAATTCAGAAAAAGATACCGCCTTACGAAAAGGATATTCGTTTCGTATTCTTGTGCGCAGAGTTGAGTTCGTCTTAGCGAGTTCCTTAGAAGAAAAGGTAGGTATAATCTACACATTACATTTTTTGTACTAAATCTGAAAGACCTATTCTACCCTTCAAAAAGTGGCTTTAAGTAGGGGTGATGGAATGCACAATTATATCTAGAATATCCAGAGGTAAGTACCAGTGCATTATGCTGCTCCGGACACTCCAGAAGCATATTACAACAAAAAACACATAGCAGCCAGAGTTATTATAGAGAACACATTTGGGAGGCTGAAGAACCGCTGGCATTGTTTGAATAAAGACAGGGTTCTTCATTACCAACCAACAAAATGTGCCAAAATCATACAAGCCTGTTGTAGATATAGGTCTTAATTTTGGCATTATAGACCTAGAGGAAGATATAGGTAGGTTATGATGTACTCAGCACCAATTTTGGATAGAAATAAATGAACTTGAAATGTAAAGAGCGAGAAGATCCATCTTAAATTTAATTTGAACATATAGGTACCTAAAATATTAATGGAAGATTTAATTAATCTATTTTATTTCTAGAGTTGAGACCTATTGAAGAACAATAAGGGAGGGAAGAAGTAGATAGAGAAGAACATACCACAGATTTGATAAGAGGACGAATTATAAGAGACCAAGTAATTAGAAGATTGCAGGAATAAAAGACAATAATTAAATGTGTATTTTAATTTTAATCATAGCATAACCTATCCTAAATTAAATTCTTACCTACTATCTTATTAAACCTATTTCTAAGTAACTACTTATTGGCTAACTTATCTAAGACTTGAATTACTTTTGCTGCCTATGCCGCCCACTCCCTATGCTGCATGTTTTGGTCTTCTCTCTCCAGCTGCCTTTGATGCATGTTATCCCTATGCTGTTCCCTTTGGTCCCTGTGCTGCTGCATCAAAAAATTTCTCCACGCCTCATCGGAATGGAAAAAGTGATCTGCAGCCTGCTCCGTTTCAGCTGGCCTCAGACGCCTTCGAGGCGACCGTTCATTTCGTCGTCGGGGAATATGACGAGGAGTGACTTCAGCATGCGTGGGTGAAACAGCATCTGAAAAATAATACCTCTAATTTATCAAAAGCAGACAACCGCCTGGGGAGTAGAGTGGACGTAGTTGCTGAATAATTCTCATATCTCACTAAAATTACTGTCCCAATTAAAAAAATTTTCACTGTTAAGTATATTGTTCCCTAGCAATAGCACATAAAATGAAAAATGTGCACCACAGTTTGTATGTAGAACTAAGGATTATCTTCTTCTTTTTTATTAATGGAGGTCCAACCAATATTATGGTATGATTTCGCTATCCAGTGATATATATGCAACATTCTACAGTAAATATGCAGATTAATCAGTAATAAAGATTATCGCGCAGACTATAATATAATTAATACAAATATTGTAGCATGATTATATAAAAATATATACCTGTGGAGGTCCTGCCTCTTCGACATGCAGCCCAGTTGCTGCCAACCAGTTTTAGGACAGGCAATTCCCAGTCAGCCAGTCTGCTTTTTGTGTTTCCATTGCCGTCACTATTCATTCCTCCCAACGCATGTGACTCGTCGCACGACCTCTTGACGTATTGGAGGTTTTGCTAAGGTCTCCATGTCTATAAATAATAAACGAAATCACAAAACATAATGTACATAGGTACTTGTTATTATTTAAAACTTTAGCACTCTTAATTACGTAGTATTTATACTTACTGTTGAACGTTATCATTAATTCTAATTGCGACGTGCTTGTCTTCATTTTTATTAAAAGAAAGTCGACAAATCTCAGAAACAAATATGTAAGTAAACAAACAAGTTTTGTTGTTGTTGACATTGACCGTGAGAAGATGTAACCCGGCTGGTTTTGGTAGATCGCATCTTCCGATAAGAGCAATATTAGATAGCATTCTTTTAAATTTGGTCGGCTTCCTTGACTGATTTACTCGCTCACGGTGAGTAAACGTTGACTGAAAAGTTAGAAGCATTTGTAACTCATACTCGCATGTTGTCGGTTCTCACCGTGAGTGTAGTTTACTCACTTTACGCGGTAGTAAAGTTACTCGATATGACATTTGCAACTCGTACTCGACCTACTGATGCCCGGGGGAAGAGCGCGCTTGAGATAGAATATGATTTTCTAAATACCTATTTCGCTGCGTACGCTGAGATACACGATCCTCTTAAGGGAGTCACCGCTGATAACAGTTTAAGATACGTCTTTTCCTCCATTCCTAGATAATTGCGGTAATCTTTCGGCTCAAATTATTTGTTTCAATAACTTGACACGAGAGTACTGTAACCAAGCTTTACACCAATGTTCACGGTGTCTTCGTTTAAATTTATTTTCCTTTAATAAAACAAACAATAAACCTATTAACGCTAATGTATCGAGATCAAGCGCCGATGTCGGGGCCATGGTATCAACTGAGAGTTTGTACAGGCTTACCGCTACGTCTCTATGCAGCTCAAGTTTACCTGACGGTTATAACTGTACAGGCAAACCTGTCAGATACACCCTAGCGTGTATGGCTTGTATTTTATATTTTAAGACAACCCTATTGTATTCATTCAAATCCGTTATTGAGTGATTGACTTATATGGCACCCAACTTATTTTTTTATTATATCTAGATTTTGAGGTCAAATAATAGTATATTAATCGAACCTTAATTATACAGCAACGACGATTACCTGAAACAAACAAATATAATTTAGTTAGGTGCATACATTATTTTTTACATTATTTTTCATATTATGGCGTACTTATGTATATCAAATTCTTCCGAGAAAAGCTAAATAGACAAAATGTATACTTTTACTATTAAAGCTAAATAGTCCTACTAAAGCTACATACTAATAGTCGTGCTCAAGTCAAATCATATCGAAAAATAGTAGGATATTAGTTCACTTTATGGATACTTTCGGCGAATGTCAGCCATTAATGAGAGCTCTCAATATCTGGATAATAGGACGCTCTTATATTGAACATTTTGGTTTTGATGCTAGGGTTGGCACAGGAACTGTAAAAAAGCCACTTGCAAAGTGCCTAAAAAAGGCAACATAAAATTTGTTTTTACATTTTGTTTTGTTTCCATTGGGTGTTTTTTTAACGGTTATTAAATACACTTGAATGTTGCTTTTTACTTCAAAAAGCTATCTGGCGTGGTTTCGGAAATATTTCATGATTAGTTAGTGGCTTTTGGCTTTTTTATATTGCTCGTCAATGTATAAAAGTTATTTGCCATTCGCTCGACCACTCTATACTGAAATTATAATTTGTAAGTTTGAAAGTAGGAAGGTAATCTCTGGACCTACAGATCCGATTATAAAAATTCTTTCACTAATAGAAAGCTACATTATCCATGCCCGAGTGCTATAAGGCTATATTTTATTTTGTTCGAAAATATCCACGGGGGAAGCCCGGTGGAAAGCTGGTATTACATAAGTAATCGAAATCGGTTTTAAAATAGTTTGAACTTTCACATTTATGATATACAAGTTTTCCGCCCCTGTTTCATTCGTGGAATTTTGATAACCGATTTTTTTTATTTTTCTACTAAACCTTTTAAGATGTTGAAATGAAACAAAAATTTCTGATTCCAAGTCTAAGCAATAAAATTATCCTTCATGATCTCTGAAAGTTTAATCAAAATCCATTGAACAGTTTCGGAGCCTAAGAGCGTAGGATAACATTGGGGCCTACAGGTAAAAATACAGACAAAATAAAAAAAAACCGTCATTTATGCATGAGTATTGTGTAAATATTATAAACCAAATCCAACTCAGATAGTTGTATTAATTTTTAAATCACAGACAGATACTTCAATCTCTTTATTATTTCTCAAAGGTGTTTTTTTTTTCGGTATCAAACTTAATGTTTGATACGCCATTTTGAAAATTATATTTCCCTCTAATGACGAAAAATGTACAAACAAATTAATTTTTTTTTTCTTTTAAAATTGGACTAATTTATTTATTTTGTAAAAGACGCCATCTGTTGGAGAACTAATTTTATTTGTCTAGTTTGATTTATTTGTATATATATTGTAAATTGGTGTAATAATAGGTATGAACTGTTTGCAGCCGGAACCATTTTTGCATGTTTTCTCTCAAAAACAATGAATGACTTCATTTACAGTTGTCGCGGCGTCCGAATGGAATCACAAAAAAATCTGATATTCCTCTTTTTAGCTACAATATTTTTTACTGAATCACGCTACAACGGCTAAACAAATTTGTATGTAAAAACTTGGGGCGATGGCGGGAAAGGTTAAATTCAATAGCTGACTCTAATTCATTATAAAACGTATAACTCTGGTAACCCTAAGATTGAAGGTTTTCAAAAATCTATTTGTGACAGCCCTAACACAATTACCGTCCAATATTGGGCTTGTCTTCTGCGTAATTAGATACGACGTGGTTTCTATGCTACATAGGAGTAATTGTAACTAAAACGGTTTGGGATAGCAACCAATGTTATTTGAGGAAAATTATTATGTAACATTTTATTCTGTAATTTCAGCAGTGAACATCGTGGAATAGAACAAAGAAATAATACTTGCTGTGGAATTAATACTTGAAGCCCCTTTTTATTTCATCCAAATAAAAAAAATTAACCCATTTGGAGTATTTTTTTAATTTTTGCCCGTGTACTTGCCGGGGATTGGACGAATGTGTGGCCACCTAACATTTTCATATTTATTTGTAGTTTTTAACTTTATGGAAAACTAGTGTATTTAAGTATTATTTATAAATGATCAACAGCTTATATTCCATATATGTAATGACAAAAACATAGTGACAAACATCATCAGCCAGCCAGTAACATCACCATAACTTAACTAATCATATACCTATGTATAATATTGTAATCAGCTACAATACAATTACCAACTAATCAATTATGTGATGTATGGTATGTGTGCAGGTGTGGGATGTGTGTGTTTTATTTTTATTATTATGTTATCTTTAGACTCGTATTTGTGCTGTTATCATTTTGTTATCATACTGAAATAGTAAGTAAGTGTAATTGTTCTATGCTTTTGGCTACATTTAAGGGGAAATTCTAAAATTTTTAAATAAGCAGTTTTTAGCCTATTTCACATTTGCGTGACAGATGATGTTGTGACTAAAATGATGAAAGTAGTTTGGACACGTTGAAAGAATGAAGGATGAAAGATTGACTAAAAAGGTTTATATGGCTGATGTAAAAGGAAATGCTGGCAGAGCACGACGTAGGTACACTTTTATTAAACGTACAAAAATGTATTGATCGATGGAAATATTAGGTACACACAATAGCCGAGCATGTATGAAAGGTATGATGAATATAAAAGAAGCGAAAGAGGTATGTCAGGATCGTAACAAATGGCATTCGATTGTCTCTGCCTACTACTGTTGGGATGAAAGGCGTGATGAAAGATATATAGATATAGGACATGCAAAGTTTATTTACCAAATAAGATAAATACAGAATAACGGACTTTATCTACTTGTGGCCATGACTTTTCAATTTTCGATAGGTCGCGTGTGAGTTCTATTTAGAAGCCAACATTAATAGACGATGTCATCAAATAATAGTAACATACAAATGATTGATTGCTTCCATAATACTTTTTATATTTGCTCCCAAGAGCTAACGAGTGCGGTAACCGCTATCAACATGTCGGTCTGTCTGTTTTATCATCAATCACTTTTGACTGTCACGCGGAAATACTCTGCACGCGATTGCTTGCTTTTACGGCAATGTATTTGGACAATACCTCGTGTACTTTACGGCTCCCGAAAACAGTTAGGATTAAAAATAAGAGTACCCCATCATTTAGAAAAGATAAAAAAGTCGAAATTTTCTGGGCGGGGTTATGCCAGAGTATCTAATTAGAGATACAATTATTGTTATACTCATTTCGGACTGACTCCATTTTTATTTTAGTGAAACTGATTTTCAAGCAATTTTAGTATGCAGATTTCGATGATTTATTTTTGTAATGATTTATTATACTATGATGTAATAGCAGAAAAAAATTTTAAAAAAATAGCAGAAGAATATAAGATTTATAAATAATAGGTGAATTGAGATGTGCTAGAATTGTAGCGAGTGGGTATCTAAAGGAAAGGAACTAAGGCGTGGACATAATTGTTTAGATAGATGGATAACATATAATAGATATTAGACTAGGACCAAATTAATGGAAATCTAAAATAGTTTTAATTTAAATTAAAGGCAACACGCTAATTGTGAACATTGTTTACCAGGAACTGATCTTGGTCATAAAGGCTGTTAATTAAATACATGATTATTTCTAATATTTTCTTATTTTTAGAGAAATATAAATATGGAAAAGCCTCTTTGTACGGTTTGTTCTACAAAGAGGCTTTTCCATCTACATACCTCAACAGAGCTGGCCACTCGTTAGGTATAACCTCAAAAAATGATGAGGCTATATGATGGCTAAATGAGGAAGACTTTGTCTTCCACTGGGTACCCTGGGGCCGGCAACGGTTCCGGGGAGCTGTAAGGTAACCCGTAAAGAATAAAAAAAATATATAGAACCAAAAATGATAAATTCTTCCACAACTTCTAAATTGTAGTTCTGTGATTGTAATGCTTCGTAAGGCATATTAAACTGGCATCCACCGCCATGCTTATCCTACCTTCATTTATATTAACTTCAGTGCAATTGACCTTTAGCCAGTTATATTTTTTCAGGCTTTATATATATACTTAGTCAGGTCATAAGTTCTGTCACATGTTTAGTATAAAATAATTGAGACATGTTTATTATTGATGTAAACATTTATACACCAAAATGAACTTAATAAAACACAGATTCTTATGCTAATAAAGTTTTTTCAAAATGACCCCCGCGATTTTGAATACAGGCCTTCTACCTGTGCGGCCAGTCGTCTGTCGCAGCACGAACGAGGTCCATGTCAATTTCGGCGGCTGCCTTAATCAAGGATGCCTTAAGTGACTCCAAATCACTGTTGCCATATCTTGTAATCTAACGGACTCAAATCTGGACTGGAGGAAGGCCAGTCTTCGTGCCAGATGAAGTCAATTTCACGCGCCGCCAGCCAGTCTGGAGTGCTTTTCGCTCTATGAAATCTTGTTGGAATACCCAGCGTCTGTTATTGAACATGGTATGAGAAACAGGTTCTACAAGGTTCGTGAGGACTGCATTTTGATACACAACTGCATTTGTTTTTACGCCTTTCCAATGCGCCTTTCTCACAAAAATGTACCTCAGTTAAGTCCCAATAAGAGACTCCCAACCAAACCATGAGTGAGGATGGAAAATGGCCTCGTTGGACACGCGGAACACGGTTTCTCGCTTCTTCACTGCTGTGTGCGTACACCTTATCATTTTGTTTGTTGTAGCTCTCTTCCACATTAAAAATTTTTTCAACCGAAAAAATTATTTCCTGATGCTTGTTTCCCGCGTACCGCTTCAACAAAGCGCGACATCTCTTCAACCTCAGGTCCATTAAACGAGCGTCCAAACGATGTCCTGTTTTTCTTCGATATGCCCGAAGCCCTAAGTCTTCATTTAATACCCTTTTCATCGTGGTTCTGCTTAAACCCATCTGAAGGGCCGAAACTTACGTATGGGATTTCTTTGAATTCGCGCCCTCACAGCTGTTATCACTGCTGGAGTCCTAACAGAGCGAGGGCGACCACTTCTTGACCAGTCATCTACACTAGAGTCTTCATTGTATCGTTTGATGGTACGATAAATGAATATTTTGGTTATATTCAAATTTTTCAATATGTCAAAAATCTGAATTGGGGCGTAACCGCAACGATGCAACGCAATAACTGCAACACGGTCTGCTTTAAGTGTCCACTCCATATTTAAAAATGAGTGAAATTCTAAAAAGTACACATTTTTATATTCATGAAAAATTCGAAATTCGAATTCAATAAACTTTTTTGTGGCCAGCATTTTAAATTCAAAAGTTTTTATTGTGTGACAGAACTTATGACCAGACTATGTATATATATAAGGCTATTCTGTTTAATATTACTAAATATGAACATTGTTTCCATTGTGTTATGCTACCTTTTATCCTCGTCAGAAACAACTAAGGAAACTTCCAAACTTCTGAGCATAATCAAAACTGTAGCAATAAACCGAGATTGAACATCCATCTGTCAAATCCCATCAACATAGAACTCCTTTAGATGCACAAGGCACCAAGAAATTACTAACTGTTTTAACTCAGTTACGATCTTTCGGGTCCAAGTTTGCTTTGAAGGAAGTTTGCGTAACTTGCGAGATATTTTCCTTGAGGAGTAGACCCCTACTCCTGATGGGGGGGGGGGGGGGGGTAAAGAACCACCTCCTTTCTGCGTGCGTGCCCTAAATCATTGATGCAAGAAGTAAGAGCTAAGGCGAAATGAATAGAAAATGGTGTGTATGTTTATTTAATTCGCGACTGTAGCGCCAAACTGAAATTCTAATACGATGGTTTTTCGGGAAATCCTGTGGAATATTTATGGAGGCTTGTGTTGTCGTTATGTTACGACATGAAATGATTTTGTTATTAGAATTTCTTAGGAATAATCTTCTTCTTTTATTCTATTTTTTTTTCTTCTTCTTTTTATTCTATTTTATTAAGTTAATCTATTTTTTTTAACGTTAGGTAAGTACAAGGTAATAATATACCTACATGTGGGTGGACAGGTTGCTATCAAAAGACCATGACCTTATTTAAAAAAACATATTTACTTCTATAAAGACGTAAGTAGAACAATAGAGGAATTATAAATGAACAAAAATTGCAACTGACAACCGAAGGCAATTCGGTCGCTATAACAACCGGTCGCAAATTGTAAAGTATAATTTCTAGTATCAATCTCATCTTTATAAGTCATATTTTAATTTCTTAGTTGCTCAAGGAGCTAGCGTTAATTGCTAGTATAGTTGAGTTTTGACACGTATATTGTACAGTACAAATTTTAGTTTGTGTCGGTTGTGAAGTTAGCCACAAATGCTTGCGCAATGACTAATTTTAGCAGCGTGATCCGAATCGCTTCAACAGCTCATATATCACACATACAAAGAGTTAGTACACGTGTATATTTTGACGTTTGATTTGCAGAGCGCTAGGGTCTAGAGAGGTTTCGATAATATTGACATTGACTCAAGATTTATTTGTGCTTATAAGATCAGTGGCTTATAATAACAATTTCATGAATATTATAAACTTTTACATATTTGTGTAGGATTGGTTTACCAACACTGCACGTGTAGAAGTTTGAAAAGTTTAAATAAAACCGTATGTTTATTTGGTTAATGAGAACGCAAAACAAACAATCCTAAACAAGTCAACATATTGTTTGTGGATGTAATAACTCAGTTAGTCTCTACAATGTAAATGAAGGACCCGACGAGTAGGTTGTAGTTTGGTGTAAAATTTGTTCACTCCACATTTTTTTCTAATGACATCGTTCCGGATACATTCAATACGCTTTATATCACACATTCTACCTAAAGACCGCTCCACTGCATTTATCTTACTTTCATGTGAAACAAACATAACAAACTATGTGAAAAAGGATTCCTCTGAAACCCTATCCTATACTACATAATTTACCTAGGATAGTTTAGGAAACTATACACGGTAATAAATTAGAGAGTTCCTAGAAGGGTTACCTTCATGTTTTCTTTCACTAAGATATCTGAAGATTTTTCTGTTAAAAACATTTTTATAAAAACTTTTCAACTCAAATGAAACGACATTTTCCTGACAGGTATGAAATCCCGACCTGATTGCGCCATTAAATTTAAAAACTCCCATCTTTTCAAATTATCGCGATAATAATCATCGGCCGAAGTTATAAATAGGCGTTAAATTTATTACTTGTTTTTATATTTTATCTACCATCACGCTCTAGGAAAAGATATAGGCAAGGGCAGGCAGTCACAAGAGGGGTGTTTACAATTAAAGAAAATAAATACACAATAATATTTTTTATATTGTTTATTAATTTGTTTAATAAAATATTTTCCGATCACGTAACGGCAAACAGGAAGTGACGTCACTTCTATCTAAATTTCAAATAAATAACCACAGACTAGTAACTATATTATAAGTACCGTCTGTCAATCTGTCACTGACTAAGTTATTTTCTTGGTATTTTATCTAATCTGTGACCATAATGTTGTTGGTTTCCGTGATGTGACGTCATCATCGCGCCCAGAACGTTTTCGCGGGAATTTTAAATTGAAATACGTTGAAAGAATGAAGGATGAAAGATTCGGGTCCGACCCGTGGTACAACTACGATGTTTAACTGGTTGTACCATGGAGAAGTAAATATACCCATGGTTTAATTAGTTGACTAAAAAGGTTTATATGGCTGAAGTGAAAGGAAATGCTGGCAGAGGACGACCTAGGTGTACTTTTATTGAACATTTAAAAAATGTATTGATTAAAGGAAATATTAAAAAGTACACACAATCGCCGAAAATGTATGAAAGATATGATGAATATAGATGGTATCATTACAAAAAATTGCATGAATATTTTTATGGTAATTACCTATCCATTTTTTCATTGTAATATTATTTTTATGTTGTAAGATTTTGTTTAAATTGCGTTTTAAACAAAAAATATCGCTTACGTTGAATAGCTTACTGCTCCTATCCTGCTCGCGTGCGCGCGATTTTAGATAGATGTGTTCTGCTTTTTCATCACTCATTTTCCCATCGACCACTTCACCTTATTGAGGAACCAATCGTCGTTTTTCGAATAGATGGCATGAAAAAATGCTTTTACATTCGTAGTTCAGACGTTTACTAGTAGGTGGAGAACTGGGTATATTTCCATTCGACCATAAACATTCCTCAGTTTGACACAAAGTGGTATGGTGTGACATGTCTTGCTCCAATAAATAAGTAGGCAATACTTCACCCATAGGAAATCAAGAAGAACGATCGCTGGCACTGCGCCCAGTTTCATTCCACACGAACGTAACTAATCCGCAAAGTTCATCTTGAACTGATTTTTTATTTATATAGCTCTACTCAATTGAAAATTCTGAAAAATCTCCAACTACTTGTCGAAGAATATTTGTAAGTGATTTGGAATCATTTTCTACTGCTATTTTTAAGAGACTTAAGAGCATTTAAGAGTAAATCGTACATTAGAACTTAAGCGTAAAAATTACAATCATAGAATATTTTTGTAATATTTTTAAAAAGTGCTATTAAAATCAGCGCGCTATGTGTTTTATTTTGAAATTGAACCTTTATCATACTGGGTTAGTCCAGTCCGACTATAATGACAGAAAATACATTATTTACGCACACAAACACATGCAGTCCATGCAGGTGGAAATAAAAAAAAACTCACAAACTGTAGTCGTTAACTCTCTTAAACGCTGCTAAATTCTTGAATATAATATTTCAAATACACACAATAAGTGCTTCGGAAGGCATGTAAATAAGGCGTACTCACTTCTTCAAAAAATAACAGATATTTACATCTGTTAAAGAAGTGACACATCTAGGTCCATTAAGTGCTGTACTATTAAGTCTTCTGTGGTTCAATATAGAAAACTGGAAAAAGTGGACACTGTTACTGATGTCTCTGCCACGATGTCTTCTCTTCTTTCTCCGGCCTTATCCCATGTTTAATTGGGGTCGGCTCTCATACTCGCATTTCGCCAGGTCGTCAGTGGGTCCAGTTCTAGGGCTAGGAGGTCATTATTTATTGCTGAAAGCCATGAGAGTCGGGGTCTGCCTCGGCGTCTCGGTCCTGACTCAATATTCAGCACTTTCTGGGCCATTTTGAGTGGTTGTGTTTGTTAGAAATATTTCAACAGAGCAGCTGTCAAAACCTATTGATCGTATTAAACTCCTGAGGCAAGGCAAATACTAACGGCTATATAAGCGAGATTTAGGAATGGAATAAGAAGCATGAAAATAAGATAAATGCAGTGGAAAAAAAATTACGTTGGTTTGGACACGTTGAAAGAATGAAGGATGAAAGATTGACTAAAAAGATTTATATGGCTGAAGTGGAAGGAAATACTGGCAGAGGATGACGTAGTTGTACTTTTATTGAACATATAAAAAATGGATCGATGGAAATATTAAAAGTACAATCGCCGAGCATTTATGAAAGATATTATGATGAATATAAAAGAAGCGAAAGAGGTATGTAACAAATGGCATTCGATTGTCTCTGCCTACCCCTCTTGGGATAAAATGCGTGATGATAGATAGATAAGACGAGTTGTGACGACATAATGACGTTACCTATGAACTTATCGGTTCATATACAAACAAAAACTAAAAGGTATACATTAATTTAAATTTTCATATAATTATCTGAAATTATTGTATTAATTTTAAAATTAATTTAATTTAATTTGTGAATGAAATGAAGGTACTTTGTTTACGGAATCAGTAATATCAACAATAAAAATTTCATGAAATTGTGTACAAAAAATAAATGAAATAAAATTTAATTTTGGTTTGTAGCACAGAACAAAGAGCTTCTGATAAAGAAAAAAAACCGCCTTGAAAACCAAAGTGTGCTTTCCGAAATCAAATGCACAAGTCACTATAAATAAAAACCCAAATCGCTTCAAATGTGCCTATAAAATTTGAAGAATTCTCGATTTCTCCAGAATCCCATCATCAGAACCTGACCTGATGACCATGGGACCACCTGGAAAGTATACCCTTTCAAACGAAAAAAAAGTCAAGTTCAAGTAATCGGGGAACATACATAATACTCGTTCTTCTGTTCTGTATTTTTTCCACTGAGTATTTTAGCAGCCCCAAATAAAGTGTATATCAGTGGGAAAATTATAAAAGAAAACATTTGTGTCACCTGCACGAACTACATAGAAACTAAATTTTGAACTAAGTATAAGCTGCCCAGTTTCTTAAACTATTCGTTGGGTGTAGAATTCTTTATATTTTCGATGTCCCTTCTTATCTCTTTGACGAAGTTTGCGAGAGATCTGACAGGACAAGTTTCTTTGATCTTACTTCGGCTGGACACAGACCCGTAGTTTTCTATGAATTTTTTTGGGTTATGTAGGCA
The DNA here is from genome assembly GCA_963924495.1 of Nemapogon koenigi. Lineage (NCBI taxonomy): Eukaryota > Metazoa > Arthropoda > Insecta > Lepidoptera > Tineidae > Nemapogon > Nemapogon koenigi. The sequence goes on from OZ004646.1 coordinate 9,730,012, forward strand.
GTAAACACGATTACCTGGGAACAATGTTAAAATTTCTCATGTCGGCGATGATATTTTTGAGTTCGATCCCGGATCCCGGCCATATTATACCAATGGGTTTTTATTTTTACATAACATTGGAAAATCATCGATTAATATTGGTGGAGCAACAATTAAATAGAAGAAGAAGAAATTTGCTACGCAGGAATGCGAGGGAGTGTGCGAGATGGGAACTAACAGCCCACTTGCCGTGCGATAGAGAGGGCAGATACGCTTTAAACTTTAGCGCAAATGAGATATACGATACAACAGAATACGACACTGCTTGAAAATAAAGACGTAAGCGACAAATCTTATTTATTTAATCATATAGAAAATATATAACATATAGACAAAAAGTGACAACATTGTTTGAGATTTTTTTTTACGATAAAGATATATCAAATTTACTATAATACAAGAAAATGTGTTTTATTAGGGTTCTTTTCGGGATTATTTTCTATCGAGCAAAATTAATAAAATCTCAATTTTAAAATAGCCAATGGATAAACAAAAGTGCATATTTACTCATAAATATTTTATTTTGCTGCTAGTTTGCCAAGTTTTACCTAAAAACTTGACTAAAAATGGGCCGATTTGTATAATACAGAGTCTTAACCGACTCGTATGCCGTGACGGAAAACGCCGTCATGCCTCCTCTTTGCCGCCGCTATCTATATTTTTGCGTGTATCGTGGCGCGTATACAATTTACTTTGTTGGTTAGCCATGTGCCTCTCTATTCGACTATAGTTTACTTGATGTGTAGTATTTATATAGATATTAAAAAATCTTCTACTTCTTCCCGGGAACCGTCACTGGCCACAGGGTACCCAGCGGGTACTAAATTACAAAAATAGATTAAAATTAGAAATAAAAAATTTCATGTAAATCGTTTATCTACTTTGAGAGTACCCAACAGACTGGCTGCATTGCCTCGTTGGATGACAATTTGACCGAAGTATGAGCCAGCCCGTTGGTCATGTTTGCTTTCTATTAGTCATTTACTAATATCATAAAACGATGTTTCATATCTGCCGCGCGTTCCGTGACGCCCGCCTTTTATTTTTTTTGTTTAGTAAGTATATTTTTAATTGAATTTTTGTACAGAACCTTCAAATCACCTTGGTTGTCTTTTTGTTTCTGTATTTGTTTTTACCTTATGTCCATTTCGCAAGTCTCACGTATGCGGCCTATTGTATTATTTGTTAAATTTATAAAGGAAAATGTTCTTTTTGTTCATTATAGCCTGTACCTTGCAAAGATTTCCTTTTGTAGATTTCAAGGACTTATATTTAAGGGTCTGTTTTGTCTAGCTACAAGGGAAATGAAATATTATTTTTCTTTTCGGAGACTTTTGAATGTAATAAATTATTCATTTGATGCTCAATATATTGTGTAATGTCACTGTCTTTATCCAAGAGTTAAATTTAACTCTTTTATAAAAAAAGGCATAGGCCTTCATGCGGACTGCAGACAGAAGTGAAAACTTAAAACTGTATATAACAGTGGTTTTTAATTTATAAATAGGTATATAACGTTTAATAACGCGATCTGGCGAGCATTTCATAAAAAAAATCTGTCATTGATAGTAGGGTCCAGCCCGGTCCAGTTCAGCGGATACATAGTGCTGCTATAGCTGTTCTACGGACTTTGTTCTAAGATAACTTAGCTAAAGATACCATAGCATGTCGGTGACCCGGTGATGCGAACCCATAAGATTATCCCCTACCAAAAATCGCTAAAGCCGCCTAAAGAAGTTTTCACTTAAAAAAAAATCTCGGTCTGGACCAAGAAATGCGTAGGCAAAAATGCCCGACCTAGTAATTGGAAGCCGGTACACAAATTCCTGCCCGGACATCCTCGGGCCTTGTGCGGAGAGCATGTAGCGAACCCATAAGATTTTCTCCTAAAAAAACGCAAACTACAGAAGATTTCAATTCAAAAATTTTACCGTGGAAATACTGGTGCCAAAAAGCCTATAATCAACTTCTCGTGCTTCGGAGACATCTTCATGCTTACCACCAGCTGTTCTGTTTAATATGAATGGACGACAGGCAATAAAATTGAGACTGTTATACTAATATCTGGCTATACCGAAAGGCATAAAGGCCGTGAATATAGTACTAAGTGTATTTATATTAATAATAAGTTCATTAGAATATTTAGAAGTAGGAAACCAATTACAACCCTATCAATCAAACACGCGAACTTGACATTTTCTAATGACTTTTCTTTGAGTACATAAACCATTAAAACTTTAAACAAAGCAAAAATTACAATAGACTAATTCTCAGTAATCTTAGAAAAATATTCATTTTAAAAAACATAGACATGTAAATAAGACCCAGTGAGTTTTCGTTTTGACTCGAACGGAGGCCAAAAACGACGGGTCTCCACCAATGGCAAGTCAAATAATGCCCGATAATGGTGTATTGTACTTTCAATTGTGTATTCTGGATACTGTATTTTCAGCAAAATCATTTCACCGTGTTATCGGTTTCAGAGTACACTGCGGAAGACTAAGACTTCCTCTTTTAGCCGATGGTATTTGTGAGGCTATACCTAACGAGTGGCCAGTTCTGTTTAGATGTGAAAATGTGAGCCATGTTCAATATTGTGATAATACTATTGCTATTGCTCCACCGACAAAAGATTTGAGATCTAAATGGGTGCCAAGTTCTGTAGGCAATCCTGAAATTTATTTATAAGAACGTGTTACATTCTTTAGTAAAATTAAAACACAGTTTCTTGTTTTTTTCTGCTACAACAATGTTTGCTATTTAAAAATATGACTTTTAAATTTGAATAGTCGAATTATTTACACAAAGCAAATAACTTATAATCTATTGAACCTCAACATTTGACTTGGCTAGTTTTTATCAGCAAATCAAATATATCGAGAAAATGGTATAAAATCGGTTGAAAAAATACGCGTGAAATTGATGACTTTCAGGGCAATTTTTTTTTATTTGTACTGTGTCAATATATTTATCTTTCAAAAGCTATTTAAATTTCGAAAATAAGGCATATAGTTATCGCGTAATTTAAGAAGTCGTGACAAAAGTTATGAGGCGTCTCCTTAAGTTACTTTGATAATTTTCTGAGCTGTGTACCTCAATATTTAATATGGAACAGCGTTATTTCGGTTATTATATTCAATTATGTAACTAAAAATAAATAAATAATTATGTATACCATCCTCGTATGTATGGGGCATCGGCTCGCAACTGAAAAGTCGCGGGTTCGATTCCTACATCCGACCATGTGTTCCAATGGGTTTTTTATAATAAAAAATCTATGTACATTATCCGACAAACCGTACAAAGAGGCTTTTTCATCTATATAGCTCAACAGAGCTGGCCACTCGTTAGGTATAGCCTCAAGAAAAATCATTGGCTAAATGAGGAAGACTTTGTCTTCCACTGGGTACCCTGGGGCCGACAACGGTTCCCGAGAGCTGTAAGGCAAGGTGAAGAATAAAAAAAAAAGAATACCAAACTTTTTTGTCGGTGAAAGAACAATCGGTAACCATATTTATTTTACCGAAGAGTAGTAACTTCTAAATTAGGCACCATTCAAGATATAACCAAGTAAACGGGTGCTTTTACTAAGTTTGTAGACATCATTCTGGAACGAGTTTGCAAGTTCATATCATGTAAAGTTTCTATTCTTCAACTCAAATACGATTGTGGATAATTTACTCATAAATGTGTAACCTTTGTATATAACCTTGCGACGAGTGACAAGGTCCACTTATAGTGAGTTGTCCATATGTCCAACTATCGCTGAACTGAAAAAAAGTACCTACTTGTTCATATTTTCAGAATCGCTTGAAAGTCTTGTGTAAAATAATTTTGGCATCATTTATTCTTTAAAGAAAAATGGTAAAGTACCAATGGCCGTATATTTTATGGCATATATAATGAGTGCCGGCTTTAAGTTCTCACCGAAGCATGAGAAATCGGTTAAGGCAATTTTATATTCTGTTCAGTGTTACCCACGCTAAGTTTTCCGTCCCCGGCATTGCTTGTTGAAGTTTTTGAAATTTAATATAATAAAAATATTTCTTATTTTCTATTGAATACGAACAAATCGTATTCAATAGACTAAAAAACTACTGGACCGATTTGAAAAAAACTATATTTACATTTGATAGGCAAATTCTTGAAGAATGTTATAGGTTATTTACCATCACGCTACGTACCCAAGGGGGTGAATTGTATTCCTAATACAACACGTACGAAGTGGCAGGCAATCAGTTAGTGTAACATAAGAATGAACCCCGAAGGATTTCCGGTTCTCCGGTCTTATTTGTACAAAAAATATCACCTCGAAACGCATTATAATATAAGTTGAGTTAGGATGTAAAAACCCTAAATTCTTAAAACACAAAAGCTGTGAATGTCTTCTCCTACAATAGGTTTGAAAATCTGTCTAGGATCAATACAAAAGTAGGTCTAGAAAACCAAGTGATTTCTAGGAACTCCATCATTGCGAGTTGACGCGAAATATAGTAGCTGGATATTAGCCTAAGTCTGCAATGGATACAAGACATTTTATATTGAAAACGAGATATTTGAAAACTTGTCTGTTCTGCGAATCTACTTACTTATTAAACCTACATCCAAACAAAACACACATCTTCACGGCTTATAGCTTGTGTTGTAGCTAGAGACATGAGTACCAGTGATGGCCACTTTTTCCTAGTTGTCCATATTAAACTGAACAGGTGGTAAGCCTGGATGTGTCACTTCTTTAACAGACATGTAGGTATCTACTGTACGTGCTCTCTGAAGCACGAGAAGTCGATTAAAGCACATATTCTTAAATAAATTTGCATTAGAGTTAGATTTACCCGGGTTTCATCGGCTTTAAGTCCAAAGTTATACTAATTACCCTGGAAAAAAATAACAACCTGTAATTTAGCCTTCTGAAACAATTACAAAAACACTGTAGCTTCCAGCAGAAGACCAAGTCTCCCTCGTTTAGCGGATGGTATTTGTGAGGCTATACCTAACGAGTGGCCAGTTCTGTTGAGGTATATTTAGACGGGAAAGCCTCTAAGTGTGGTTTGTCGGGCCGAAATTTTCTCACTAAATCAATTTTCATTAGTAAATACTTTAATTGAGTTTTGAGTTACTTATAAACATTTCTATGTAGGTATGAAAACTTTACGTTTAAAAAAAGTCACGACTGAACAAAGTTTTCAGTAAAAAAATCACTAAACAAATACACAATGACAAAATACAGAGTTTTGGGCATAATTTTCAAACAAAAATCAACTTTATTCTGTTTGAAATAAAAATCAAAAAATAAATTACCTTACTTCACCACATTAGGGTAAACGTTTTAGCGCGTGCCGGTACAAATAAGAATCTCAACATTACATAAGGAGGCATACGACTAAGGTAAATCGACCAAAATCGACCTTTGTCACGCAACCGCAAATTTTCTTTGGCGAGAAATCCGTGTTTTTTTCCTGAAATATATATTGTAGTCTAAGCAAGACATTGTGCTTAGAGGAAAATATATTCTACTTTTAGTGTTGCGTGCTAAAGTTAGCAAAGCGGAATACTCTTTGAATCACTTCATAATCCATACTGATCCGTCCGCGATGTTCTCTGAAATAATCGTAAAAATCGTGTAGGTTTATACTTGATGTATTTAATTGCATTTTTCAAAACAGTAAAGCCTGCATAAAAAATGAAGCTCCTGCCATATATACCTGGGTAGATATACAATTTTCTCAGTTTTCAACGTTAAATAATTTTATTCAGGTACCTATATAAGTAGGTACACCTGATAGTACGCAACACTATTTGCGTAAATCCGACTTGCACTTGACCCATTTTATCTCAGAATCTGGACTTAAATGATACATGAAAGCATTACAAAAAAATAAGCTTCATTCTTAACACCTCAGAATGAGGGCAAGGGGGAGAACGGAATGTTAGACAACAAACTAGGCTCTGGCGACCGAGAAATAGCGGTATAACCATTTCTAGCTAGGCAACTGGTTGGAAGAGGCTACAGCGAGCCTGAAGACCTAAATAGTCTCAAAATGTCTGGTGCAGAAGGCAAGAGGAAACCACTGCACTATTCTTCCCAAGAAAGTTAACAATGGTGAGTCAAAACAAAGTGCGTCGCGCTGTGGACCGCCATGTTTGACCACGACTGCTCTGTCAAAAGCACCACGAAGGCATTATTAGGTCCAACTTGAACCAGTTTTACATCCTTTATGATGTATGAATTTTAATTTAGCCAATTCCATGGTATGAATAACAATGTATGTTTTTGAAATATTATACGTCATATAATGAGAAACGAGTTTAGGGTACATTATCAAAGTAAGGTAATAAGAGGGAGAGGAAAAGCCTATATACAACCATTATACAACTCCCTTGAGAATGCGATCAAAGAATTTTAAGCATAATTAAATTTCTCGATGAAATTAATCTGAACTCATTATGACATGTTAACATTTCGTATTTAATGTTTTATGGGATATTTCGTAAATATTTTAAATGTGACCTTGACCTTAAAATGAATTACTAGGTTTCCACCCCGGCTTCATATGTATTTTTTTTTATTTCCGAGATAAAAAGTAGCCTATGTCACTCTCCTGCCCTTCACTTCTGTGATAAAAAATCACGTCGCATCCGTTGCTCCGTTTTGGCAATCACACTTTTGCATTTTTAGTTAGGAGAATTTAAAAATAATAAGTTGTAAGTCAACACTTAGAGGCTTTTCCATCTAAATGTAGTTACCTCAACAGAACCGGCCACTCTAGGTATAACATCACAAATACCATCGGCTAAAAGAGGGAGACTTGGTCTTCCGCGGGGTACCTTGGGACCGTAACACGGTTTCGGAAGCTGTAAGGCAACCCGTGAAGAAAAAAAAGTATATACATAGTAAAATATGTCATAACTCCAAAAATTATAATAATTTTTTCAAAAGTCGAAAAACACCCGTACCTACATGTAGAGTTTAAAAATATCATAAATAAGACTAGATGTAACACAAGATACCCAAATTATATTAAAATTTCAGAGGCTTTTTTATTAAAAAAAAATGCACGACCATTTTTTATATTTTGTATATTGTAGATCTCTTCAATATAAAAATTTAGACACCTCAATCACCTTTTAGTGACCTACAACTTCCGTAGATATCGGCATGTCGTACATTTGCTGAAAAAGAGGCCCATACAGAGGCGATCGAAAAAAGGCAAAGGCAGTCATGGGGACTGCCGACAGAAGTCAAAACTATGAATAACGTATAATAACGCCATCTAGCTATCATTTCACAATGTATCTGTGTTCGGACCGAAGAATTGCCGGCCAGAAATGCACAGCCCGACCCAAGCATACGTGGAAGCCAGTACACAAATTCCTGCCCGGACATTCTCGGATCGAGCATACTCGGGCCGGGCAATCTATGTTCTTGTGCCGAAAACATGTCGCGAACACAAGTCGCGAATCCATAAGATTTGCCCCTGCCAAAATTCAGAAAAATTTCCAATGTTAATTTTTTTTTTTGTATATCCGTATTTTTATCTCCACAGGTCATATTATGGTTAAATTTACTTATTGAGCCGATTATATTTTAAACCATACTTTCTCAAGGTATTTAAAGATCGAAAGTCGTCTTTAGATTTTCTTATACGTAAACTCCTACAAAATATGTTAAAGAGACAAAGGAAAACTTTTGCGATTTTACAACGAAGCTAATTTCAATAACGCGACAGGCCATCAATCTTGTGACTGAAGGAGTTTGTCAGTTCTGTTCACCCGTTATACATTACATGGCATCTTAATTTTACTGAATTTTCCATTTTGCATGTAATAAACGATTGTCCTTTAAAACTTTGTTATTATAATCAATATGACTTTGTTGAAGTGAAAATTCTTTAGACATGGTAAAGAAAAAATTCGTAACGCTTAAGGTGTTGTCTATTAAAAATACAGATGGCGCTGCCGTTAACAATAAATTCACATTTAGCTATTATTTTTCATCATCTTTCACTCCGCATTTTTCTCTAATGACATCGTTCCGGATGCGGTCAATACGTTTTATATCACACATTCTACGTAAACACCGCATTTCCAATGCATTTATCTTACTTTCATGCTTCTTATTCCATACCAAAGTCTCGCTCTATTTATTTACAAAAAATATTATTTTAATATAAAAATAATTTAATAAGATGATAATTATTTTTCCCTCCCTGGGAATCGAACCCAAGGCTTTATGATTTGTGTAAAAAGACCACAGGGGAATACCGACAAACTCGTATATAAATTTTCCGCAATACTTCTCTATGTTATTGTTCGATTTCTAAGCAATAGAATAGAAAACCTCAATATCTTTATTGTGAGAGAGAGAGCTTTGAAGAAAATTGTAACGGAAAGGCGCCTCATATAAACTACAATAAAAATACTAAAGAAAATCTTAGATTTCCTCTGATATTTAGAAAATAATTACATACCTACTAGCTTCTAATTTGAGGCTTTTTAAAACTTTGTTATTACTGTAGTGAAATCTACGTTAGATATAACAAAAAAATCCAATCTATTAAATTATCAGTTAGTAATCGGTGTAGTTTAAAAAAAACTAAAAACAAGCTTTTGTCAGTAAGTCGTTTCGTTACAGATATCCTGTGGCCACCTTCTCGCTTCATCATCAGGACCCTGGACACCATCTAGGATCAGAAGGCAAATCAAACGAGCCCAAACTCGTTGGGGTTACGTCGTTTCGTTACAGAGTTACACTATCCACCTCCTAGCTCTATTATCAGATCAGATAGTTGATGCTAAATTATTGTATTGTCATCCGAATTACATACAGTTGCAAAGTTTCAAATCGATACGACAATTAGAAGTTGGTTAAGTTTACATACATAGTTAAAGGTGAAGCTAATACACTGACGAGCAATATAAAAAAGCCACTTGCAAAGTGCCTAAAAAAAAGCAATATAATATATTTTACATTTTTGTGCCGTTTGCCGTTGGGTCCATGGGGTCCGGCGGCAAAAACATTTTTGAAAAAAATAACACTTAAATTAATAACCGCGTCGGATGATATAAAGGCTGGCTCGTTCCTAGCTCAAAAAATCAGCATCACCATACAGCGAGGGAACGCATCCAGCGTTTTAGGTATCATGCCACTCGGGCAAGACCTCTTTGGCCAAACCGGAGTGCAGCCTGGGCGGTTATTTTTATTTTATTATGTTACTCTAAATTCACGGGCATATGTAAGGCTTGCATGGGGACATAGGTCCAACACGTAGAGGCCCTTAAGAGTGTTTAATCTAAAGTGTTGTGGCTAGCACCGTCGGGACCTATCTCTGAATGCATCAAATACAATGCCCTCACAGAAAGGCCCCGTCAGGTGCCTGGACTATTGCTGAGATAAAATTAAATTAAAATCGGGCTATTGTTTTGAGATGTTAAATGGATTGGTTTATCAAGTTTATTGGTTGAGACTACGGTCACCTGCCGGTATCATTCATCTCATGAAACGTAAAATTGGCAGGTGGGGACTCGCCGTTTACTTTTTTTTATTTTATTATATTTATTTTTAATATAGTTTATAGAATTGTATAATATTTAAAAATAAATATTGAATAAAAAAAAACGTTTACATTGTTTAACACATTTAATTAAATTTGTTTTGTTTCCATTGAACGTTTTTTAAACCCTTATTAAATACACTTGAATGTTGCTTTTTACTTCAAAAAGCTATCTTTTTTATATTGCTCGTCAGTGTATATCGCCATACGGTTCACCGAAATCGACCACATACTCGTCCAATTCTTGTACGCGCGGCCCACCATCCGTTTTCAAATCGTTGTATTTGTGGTTAATTTCGATGACCGAAACTGCACACACACATCCACACGCCTTTGTTTAATCGAATCTTGTGTGTCTGTGTGGGTGAGTGAATTTGCATTTGATCTAGATCGTATGATTTATATTATATTGCCTGTCATCAATCTCGATCATATGGGGCCGGACCGAAAATTTTCTGTGAGATACCGGAACAGTGCGTGGGCTAAATATTTAGGTATCATTTTATATGTTGACAGTTGAAAATTAATAAAATATCGAAAATCCATTCGAAATAAAATTGTTAAAACTTTCTCCTTTCTATAGTAACCATCTTCCAAAGAGAATTTTCTTGTTAGACGACATGCTAAATCCCAATGTGCTATCTTGAACCATCCAGACATACGACTACGAGCTCTAAAACTTCGCGATTGAATCTTTTATTTGTGTTTCAAATACTTACCTCGCACTTTCCGAACGATTGTAACTTTGAATTTAAAATACGCAAGTTACAGAGCTCATTTAAATTTTAAATTGCAAGAGAAACTATCCGAGGAGTGGAATTTTCGATAAGACACAAATGTCGAAGCGCTGGAATTATTTACAATAACCAAAGGAAATTTCTCTATTACGTATCACTATAGTCCGTATGTTTGTCTGTATGACTGCGATCTAATATTGATCCCTTTTTTGCATTAAGGCTTGTGATGATACGACCTTATTTTCCTGGCCGCTTACAAGCTGGCCATCATAAATAGCATTTATTTTGATTTTAGAACACGATATTGTTAATTTTAATTCAATAGAACATTGTATGGAACCTAAATTAAAATTTTACTCATTCCTTCACAAACTGTTGACTTAGGCAGTACTCTGCCAATTGTAAAATTTATTATATTTCTATTTTATCAACTAAGTAAATAACTATATAAAATGTATTGAATCAATATTCAAGAACTAATATCTATGTTTATATAAAAGGAGCGCAAATAAGTATTGTAAGTATTTTTATCATACTTTGTATTGTGTTACTTCAATAGCTTAACGCCCTGTAGTAATGTGTAGTTCATTTTTATTACAGTGCGCTCCTTTGATGGCTCCTTTCTCCTTCTCCTTACGGCTCCTTTCGCCTTTGACGGTTTCTCCTTTCTCCTTTCTCCTTTCTCCTTTCTCCTTGCTCCTTCTCCTTGGCTCCTTACGGATGCTTTTACTGGTTGTTCTTTTGCTGCTTGTTCCTTCCTTGTTAATTCGACCAATAAACGAATGGTGAAAGTTTACTACGAGTTTTCCTGCAATACCTACCTACCCGGCCTGGTTACCCCAAACCCGACAATGGCGCCCAAACGTGATTAAAATGATGCAGGAAGAAGGAATAAAGAATAAAGAAGAAAGAATAACGAAGTAAGAGAACATAATATTTATCTTAATACAAACTTTTATTTCAGGATATGTAATGTCTATATAGTCTCAATATATAACGTAATTCTATTTAAATTCAGTAGAATATTTCTTGGAGATGATGGTTCTGAATCAAGGTTATGTCGGCAAACCTTCGAGGTTGACAAGTCTGATGATCTTGGTCAGATTCCATTATTGAAGAGGATATTTTTTTTTCTATACAAAGGCAGTATTCTTGAATCATTTTACATTAAATTCACTTATTAATTTCGTAAATTCAGATTATATATTCACATTGAATGTATGGTTGTATGTGAGATTTTCATAATATATATTTGAAATCTATAGATTACTTCCCATAACTTAAACTTATACCGTAAATGATATTAATTTAATTTCCATTATCATATCCCGTCAATAGAAAAAGGTTCTTTTTATAGTCGTAATTTTTTCAAGAAAAATAATATATATTAATTTTTCTTATAATTGCTAAAATATCTATTTTTATCCTAAAAGTCTATCGTGATTCCATAAAATAATACATAAATAAATATTATTTAATTCAAAAATTTCATTAATTGCGATTTTTTTAATACATTTTTAAAATATCCAAAACAATTTGTCCATTCTTATTTTAATGATTTCTAATATCACACTACAGTTTACATAAGTAAGGCAATTAAAATATTAAAATATTTCCGAGAATAAATTTAATATATAATAATAAATTTCAAATAAATTATGATACATATAAAAGCACCTCGATATCAGAATTTGAACTCACTTGATTTTTCTTTGTTTTACACTATTTGTTTTGCTCGGCAATATAGCATTGGAATATTCGATTTTCAAATGTATCCTATATAATTTCTTTGTCATTGACAAATTTTTAAATTTTGAATCGACGACGTTCGATTTTCTTTCAATTTTCAATTGTTATTTACTATGAAGTCTATTTCATAGACATATGATTACGCTCTTATTACAACTAGGGGTAGTCATGTTGATTTAAATTCAAATATTATTTTATTTCATATACTTATATTATTAGCTTTTCACTGGCTTTGCTCGTGGATAGTTTGAGTTAGCGCATACCTTAACGCATGCGTTGATTTTATTTCATAATTTTTTTTTCCTCTTTCATTATGGATGCGTTACACTTAAATAAACCTGAATTAATTTACGAATTAAAATTACGTCAAATAGATATTGCGAATGCAACGACAGCAGATGATTTACGTAGGTTATTAAATCCTTTATTACTTACAAACCCTTTATCAGAAAACATTAGTCCATACACTATTGAACAAGATTTGGATGAAGTATCCAAATGTTTATCGTTGATTTCTTCTAGATTAAATATTTATAATAACAGTTTTACATCAAAAGAAAAATTAAATACATATTTAATTCATATTAGGGATAGGTTAAATAGAATTGAAATCAGTACAGAATGTTCAGTTGAAATAATTAATAAAATTGAAAAATTTAGTTCTGATTTTCAAAAGTATAATAAAAATTTTAAAGATTTAACAGCGGATATTAATTCTATTGCTTCTACCGTTATTACTCCTACTATTACCAAAGAAAAAAATTCGGATTTGGAAAATTTAGCTCAAAAAATTTCATTGTTATCATATAATAATTTTTCAGATTTTAAAAAATTTAATTTTAAGGGAGATTCGTGTCCTCGTGATTTCATTAAAAAAGTTGAAGAATTTGCAGTGGCTAGAAATATTTCTACTAAACATTTACATAATCGTATATATGATTTATTATCTGGAAGTCCATTAGATTGGTATAGAGCTAAATCAGATACTTTAACAGATTGGGAATCTTTTAAAATTAAATTTCTAAACGACTTTGAAATACATGATTACGATTTTAAGCTGAGAAAAAATATCGATAATCGCAAGCAAGAAATTAATGAAAGAGTTGTTATGTATTTTTCTTCAATGGAAGGCTTGTTTTCCAAACTTCAAGATCCTCTTAGCGAAAAATCTAAAATAGATATAATTCGTAGAAATATGAACCCATTTATTTCATCTAGATTATTACCTACAGATTTAGAATCTATTGACATTTTTTTTAATTCATGCAAATGGTATGAAAGTTGCATTTTAATGCACAATACTGACTCATTACCCGAAACTACTTCAATTAACTCTAATATAAAATTTGTTCCAAAATTTCCCTATAAAAATATGGCTAACATAAATATTATAAATAGTAATGTAAATAAAAATAAATTTAAATGTCCTAGATGCAGAACAAATGATCATTTAATTATAAACTGTACTAGTAATAAAATAGTTTGTTTCCGGTGCGGTAAACAAAATGTTAAATTCCCAGATTGTAAAAATTGTAATTTTACTTCAAAAAACTTATAAAGGAGAAAAATAATGTAGCATCTTTTGTAAAAACTACTTCTGAAGAATGGAAGCAGTGGTTACAAACTATAAAATTATTTACTACTTCTTATTGCACATTTCTATTAGATAATAAAATATGTAAGGATAGACCTTATGTTGTAATTAAAACATATAATTTTTCTTTATGCGGACTTTTAGATAGTGGTAGTACTATCAGTATTTTAGGAGACAATTCTCATAAAAAAATATTGGAAAAGGGTATCAAGATCAATTCAAAAAATACTATTGTTGGTTCGGTAGCCAATGGCCAACCTATATATTCTATTGGTACCATAGATCTTCCTATTAGTTTCAAAAATAAAATAGCAATAATTACTACTCATGTAATACCTTCTATCAAGGAAACTTTTGTATTAGGTATAAATTTTTGGAAGGCTTTTAATTTGGCTCCTGACATATTAGAACATATAGTAACATGTAAATCAAATTCTCCCAAAACGTTTTTGATCAATAATTCTCAATTAAGTTCTGTTTATAACTATTTATCCGATGATCAACGTTTACTTTTCGATACTATAGTTAATCAATTTAAATCGATATCCACTGATAGTAAACCTTTGGGAAGAACGAACCTTGTCGAACATCATATAGACACAAGTGATCATTGTCCCATTAGACAGCGATGTTATAGACTTTCCCCTTTTAAACAGATTGCACTTAATAAAGAGGTTGATGAAATGCTAAAAATGGACGTCATCGAACCTTGTGAAAGCCCATGGCTCAATCCGGTCCTCATTGCCCCAAAGAAAGATGGTTCTTGGCGTTTTTGTATTGATAGTCGTAAATTAAATTCAATAACTAAAAAAGACGCTTACAAATTACCTTTTATTTCAGAGATATTGGATAATCTTAAAAATGCTAAATTTATTTCTTCCATTGATATAGCTAAAGCTTTTTGGGAAATCCCATTGCGTCCTTTGGACAGACCTAAAACAGCTTTTCATGTACCAGGTAGGGGTATGTTTCAATTCAAAGTTATGCCGTTTGGTCTTACTAACGCTCCCGCTACTCAACAAAGATTCATGGATAATCTTTTTTCATCTGAAAGTCTTGATAATTCGGTATTTTCTTATTTAGACGATATAATTATAATCAGTAATTCGTTTGAAGAACATATAATATTACTTAATAAGGTTCTCCAAAAACTAATAAAAGCTCAGATTACTGTTAACTTTTCAAAATGTTCTTTTTTCCGTGAAGAATTAAAATATTTAGGTTATATAATAAATAAAGACGGCCTTCAGACAGATCCGGGAAAAGTTAAAGCTATTTTAGATATACCTATACCTACCACCCCTAAAGAAGTTAAAAAGTTTTTAGGTACTGCAAGTTGGTATAGACGGTTCGTGCCTAACTTCAGCACTTTAGTAGCTCCTCTTAATAAACTTACCTCAACTTCAAGAAAATCTCCTCCTTTCAAATGGTCTTCTGAAACCAATAACGCTTTTATAAAAATAAAAGAGGCACTAATTTCTACTCCTATCCTTAATTGTCCTGATTTCTCAAAACCTTTTGCTGTTCATTGCGACGCTTCTGGCTTTGGCATTGGAGCTATGCTCACTCAAGAAATTGATGGAATTGAAAAACCTATAGCTTATATGAGTAAATCTCTTACAGGTCCTCAAAGAAATTATTCCATTACAGAAAGAGAACTGCTTAGTATAATCTTATCTCTAGAACATTGGCGTTGTTATTTAGATAACGGTCAAAAATTCATCATTTATACTGATCATTCAGCATTGCAATGGTTTCTTAATTTAGATAATCCTAGTGGACGTTTAGCACGATGGAGTATTCGTCTTTCTTCTTTTAATTTTGAAATAAAACACAAACGTGGTAAAGATCATTTGATTCCTGATGCTCTTTCACGCTCTGTACCTTTAATTAATATTATTAATTACGATAGTTCACAGTCACAAGATGAATGGTTTAATTCTATTTATACAAAATGTCTAAATAACCCTACATCTACTCCCGATTTTATGATCAATAATCACAAGTTATATCGCTACTCTAGTACCAATTCCTTATTACGATCTGAATACAATTGGAAGGAAGTAATTCCATTGGAATTTAGAGTTCCTATAATAAATGAAAATCATTCAAATCCTACTTGCGCTCATTTCGGAATTTTTAAAACTTATCATAGATTAAAATTAAGATATTTTTGGCCAGGCATGTATAAAGATGTTTCAAATTTTATTTCAAAATGCGAAAATTGTTTATCTTATAAACATCAAAATCAACTCACTATCGGTTTAATGGGTAAACCTAAGCATTGTTCTAGACCTTTCCAATGCATATCCATTGATTTAATAGGACCTTTACCAATTTCTTTAAAATACAATAGATATATTTTTGTCGTTACATGTTGTTTTTCTAAATATTGTCTATTATTCCCTATTAAAAAAGCAACTTCTATTATTATTAGTACTATTCTGGAACAATCTGTTTTTATGACTTATGGTATTCCAGAAACAATTATTTTAGATAATGGTTCTCAATTCGTGAGTCATGAGTTAACGAATTTATTTCAAACTTATAATATACCCAAAATACATTATACTCCACGTTATTGTCCTCAAGTTAATTTAGTTGAAAGATATAATAAGACTATAATGGTCGCAATATCTTCTTTCGTTCAAGAAGCCCATAGAACATGGGATATTAATATAGGAAAAATTCAATTTGCTATTAACAGTTCTGTTAATGTAACTACAAATTATACACCTGCTTTTCTTGTCTTTGGTCGGGAACTTGTTAGTTGTGGTTCTGTTTATAAATCTAATGATTTAACAGAAGATCTAATTTTTGCACCACGAGATGAGTTTGCAGACAATCTAGGTTTTCTTGCACCAGTTTTTAACGAAGTTCAAACTCGTCTTTGGCGAGCACATTTATCTAATACCGCATCGTATAATAAAACACATCGTAATCTTGAATTTCAGGAAAATAATTTTGTTTGGAAACGTAATTATACTATTAGTTCCACTGCTAAATATTACTCAACTAAACTAGCTCCGAAATTTATTAAATGTAAAATTACAAAGAAAATATCACCTTTGATATACGTTCTTTCAGATCTCTCTGGAAAAAATTTGGGTCGTTGGCATATTAAAGATTTAAGGCCTTCACCTGAAATTTAAATTGTAAAACATTATTTTTCTCCTATTAAAAATGATTACTTATTAAATAAATTTTATTATTTTATTATTAATTTGATAATAATTCTTGGGAATTTAGCTATAGTGCATAAATTTGTTTTTTTTGTTATTTTGTATTTTTTTAAATTCTATTTATAACCTGTTGGTTATAGGTTGGTTATAACCATTATTAATAATTATTATTTTCCTTATTTCATTCTCATCATTTCATTTATTATAAATACTTGTAATTATTCAGAGCGGATTGCGACTCTTTAAAAAAGCCTTCGTCTATTATAAATATTATACCTAATACTGTGGATGTATTTCCATGGGTATTTATTAGAGCAAATTACGGCTCTTTAAATAAACATTCGTTTATTATTATTATATCTATGAATATCAGGGTATTCATGGGTGTCTTTTAGAGCGGATTGCGACTCGTTAAAAAAGCCTTCGTCTATTATTACTACTTATTATATCTGTGGATGTATTTCCCATGGGTGTTCGTATGAGCGGATTGCGACTCTTTAAACAAGCCTTCGACTATTGTATTATATATAAATAAACTTAAAACAGCGGATGGTAACTGTATAACTAAGCCCTTACTAAATTCGAGAACGTTTTTGAGTCATTCCTTATTAAATGGGAATTACTCTATATTATAAATGAGTTTACTGTACTTACTAATAACAGATTAAACAGATTAAATGAAGATGAATGTTTGTGATTTGTGTGATTGTGGAAATCGTTTCTCTTGTAAAATAATTAGTTTTATTTATAATAAAACTTGTAAATATATCTTTTCATTTCATTCATTAGTATTTTTATATAAGTCTCATCATCAAACTTTATTTTATTAATTCTCTGAATAAAATCCTTCATTAAGGTCAGGATTTTTTCGGGGGAACCCCGGTATTGTGATGATACGACCTTATTTTCCTGGCCGCTTACAAGCTGGCCATCATAAATAGCATTTATTTTGATTTTAGAACACGATATTGTTCATTTTAATTCAATAGAACATTGTATGGAACCTAAATTAAAATTTTACTCATTCCTTCACAAACTGTTGACTTAGGCAGTACTCTGCCAATTGTAAAATTTATTATATTTCTATTTTATCAACTAAGTAAATAACTATATAAAATGTATTGAATCAATATTCAAGAACTAATATCTATGTTTATATAAAAGGAGCGCAAATAAGTATTGTAAGTATTTTTATCATACTTTGTATTGTGTTACTTCAATAGCTTAACGCCCTGTAGTAATGTGTAGTTCATTTTTATTACAGTGCGCTCCTTTGATGGCTCCTTTCTCCTTCTCCTTACGGCTCCTTTCGCCTTTGACGGTTTCTCCTTTCTCCTTTCTCCTTTCTCCTTTCTCCTTGCTCCTTCTCCTTGGCTCCTTACGGATGCTTTTACTGGTTGTTCTTTTGCTGCTTGTTCCTTCCTTGTTAATTCGACCAATAAACGAATGGTGAAAGTTTACTACGAGTTTTCCTGCAATACCTACCTACCCGGCCTGGCTACCCCAGAACCCGACAGGCTCCCGGAATCGTGTTATCGAATCAAGTCTTCTTCTTTTAGCCGATGGTATTTGTGAGGGTATACCTACCTAACGAGTGGCTAGTTCTGTTGAGGTATATTTTGATGGAAAAGCCTCGTGTGGTTTGACGGATTATGTACATAAGATTTTAATTAAAAAATCCATTGGTATACATGGCTGGGATCCGGGATCGAAAACATGGTTTGCCTAGTTAATACCAGACGTCTTAACCACTCGCCCACCAACCTATTATTATTAAGTTAAAAAGTTAAAATGAAAATAACCATCTTAGAATTGTTGGATAAGATAGCTGATAGAATATTAGCTTTCCAAACTAAGGATTACATGGTTATTGTAGACTTGGAAGGAAACCGTGTTGGATATAGGAAACGGAACTTGAATTTCAAGCATTTAAAAGATGCCTTTTGGAATAACGCCAAAAACTACAAACATGAACCTAGTTTCGAAAAATTTTAAGAATTAAAAAGTGCCATACTTCGGCAACAGTTTTTATTGTGATTTATAATAGGCGGTCAATGCCAAAATTAACGATGGAGGAGACGTTAAATGTTTCGGAAATTACTCTATAATTTTGATTTATTTGAATAATTTTGTCATATTAAAGTTTTATATTTGGCTAGTTGATTGTTATGAGCGAGGCAGGCTATTATTAAGTATATCGGTTCAGTAGTTTTACGTGATGTGAATTTCTGAAAATTAAATTCAAATATGTTTAATAACATAATGCGCGAAAAGCTTTGGACCATGCTTGAAAATTAATGAATAAGCCGAATTATAAAATTCATAATTTATCGTTTTTCCACGATACGATTTACGGTTACAAAACCAAACCACACACGGATTATCGTCCGTTCGTTGGTTCAATGATTTTTCCACTAACGACGATTCCAGCAACGACACCGCAGATAGTTTTCTGTCTGTCGTGCGGTGCGTCGTGGAAAAAACGGCGATTGATTTAGTACTATCTCTATATAAATATAATATAAAGCGGAACGATATAGCCAAATTACGGTTTGATAACGAGGTCGTGCGGTGCGGTGTCGTTACGTGGAAAAACTGTCCATATAAATTGCGCTCTGAATCGTCACCGTAATTAATCGTGTCGTGTCGTATTGTAAAAATATATTTTCATCTGTCATAATAAAAAAAAAACATAAAGCGTATTGACCGCGTCGGAAATGATGTAATTAGAAAAGAATGGGGAGTGAAATATGATGTTGTGAAAATGAAAAAAGTAGTTTACGCTGGTTTGGACACGTTGAAAGAATGAAGGATGAAAGATTGAATAAAAAGTGGCAGAGACGACCTAGACTTTTATTGAACATATAAAAGCGTATTGATAAAAGGCAATATTAAAAGTACACACAATCGCCGAGCATGTATGAAAGGTATGATGAATATAAAAGAAGCGAAAGAGGTATGTAAGGATCGTAGCAAATTGCATTCAATTGTCTTTGTCTACCCCTTTTGAAATAAAAGGCGTGATGATAGACATGTATATAGATTTATTGCATTCGATTGTCTCTGCCTAGGTACCCCTCTTGGAATAAAAGGCATGATGATAGATAGATTGATCTGTCTGACCCAATATTTGTCAGGATTATTCCGGTATAATTCAGATTCGGCTGAATTAATTTTGACCAAATTTTCACTATAAAGTGGTTAATTAGACTTAGTACTGTACCTCTATATAATTATCGGTTCCCAATCCCAATTATATAAAAAAATCCATAAGCCGAAAAACTTGTCTCATTAAATATGAATTTACAGGCATAATTTTCAGTTTTATTACATGTAGGTCTTTAGATAGGAAAGGATGAGACCCACAATGAATGTGTCTTATAATTTAGCTTAATTGAAATAAGGCAAGGAATTGGGAGAGAAAGGCTTTGCGATGGGTGGGGAAAGGAAAAAGGGGGGGGAAGTAATGTGATTTTTCACGACGGGACTCCTTTTTAACGTATGTTTTCTTTCCCAGTTAGGGAAGAATTGAAGCGTCAGAATTTGTGCGAATTTTTTTCGGTGACTGTTTTTTTAACTTTGTGCTTGGGATTGGAGCACTAAGGAATCAGGTTTCTCAACAAAAGAATGCTTTTAAGGGTTTTGTCGGGGAATGAAACGCTTTTGACCGCTTTCCTTTCTGTTTTTTTTATAATAATGGCCGATGTCATTATTGTGCGTATTGATTTTTTAACAATATACGATTATTATCAGATATTTTTTTCCTTATTTTCCCATTTAATGATTCGTTCTAAGAATTTATTTTTTAGCTCATACAAAACACAAAACAAGATACTTTGCGGTATGGCCAGAGATGTTCACAAATAACAGTGTTCACTTTTTGTCAGTTATCGATATTGAACAGAACAGGTGGCAAGCATGTTACTGCACTTAATGGAGTTAGTTCTTTAACAAACATAAGGAAGTAGCTGTTATTTTTAGGATAAGTGCGGTCGCCGGTTTTACGTGCCCGAGTCGTTTAAAGAAAATCGGTACTTAGCATTTTTTTTCGGAACGAGTAGGAATTGAACCTTGGACCTTCCGGTCACAAGACAATGCTCTCCTAACGGCTACATAATCCTAATTCTTTAGCTCATTGTATTTTTGAGGCTACAATCCTAACGGTGAGATCGAATGGCCGTATAGTGGATATGAACATACATTTCTACGTAAGTAGAAAAAAATATGATGAAATCATTGATATGATAAATCTTGACGATTTCATACATGATAAGAAAACTAAATTAAATAAAGTCATGATGATAATACATCTGAATAAAAAGTTGTTTATACATTTTCATTAATATCAAAGAGCACGAGGAATCTACGTGCTACGGAGTGCACGTAGCTACCTAACGTCCACACTTCTTCTAAAAATAACAGAGAAATGACACCTTATCGCAGCAACCGGTGTCAATCACAACACCAATCTACATAAAATGTAGGAAACTTAATTTTAACGAATTTCTAGTATTTTATTGAAAAACTATGTAGGTAAGTTCCTATTTTCAAAATTCGTAATAGCTGAAAAGTAAGGCACCTCAAATTACTTCGGAGGACAAGCTTATTAATTTACTTTTAAAAGAAAGTGTACCGACTTCAAAAATTATGCACTGAAAAGTGTTCTTTCCGAAAGCAAATGCACAAGTCACTATAAAAAAAATATTCAATCGCTTCAAGTATGTCTATAAAATTTGAAGTCGATCTCTCCAGGATCACATCATCAGATCCTGACCATATGACCATGGCACGACCTTGAAAGTATACCCTTTCAAACAAAAAATAAATTCCAAATCGGTCCAGGCGTCTTTAAGCAATCGGGGAACATACATAAAAAAAAGATTCCGACGAATTGCGAATCTCCTCCTTCTTATGAAGTCGGTTAAAAATAACGTACACTTCTGTTACAGAAGTGACGCATCTAACAGGCTTGCCACCTGTTCTGTTTAATATAGACAACCGGCAAAAAGTGGGCACCTACTGGTGTCTCTGGCCACATCAGTAGCAAACTGTTGCATCAACACTAACTCTGTCTACCCAAATTCTGCTTATTAAATCGCAACACCTACATAAATAAAATTTAAGCAAAGTCAAGATTAATTGCCATGATCATATGAGCTAATACCGGTTTCTATCAGATCGGTTTCAAATTGTTCTATATGAGAAAATTCGCTAACACTTGCCGAGAGAGTAACCGGAGAGCTTCGTTGATATACTGCTCAACTCCGTCCGTTATCACACTTCTGATAAATTATTTCCACTGGATAATGATGTATGGCGGCCTGAATACAATGCAGTGACCAGTTATTGCTACTAAAATGGGAATAATCTATATGTAAATTAAAAATTTATGGTGTTCGTTGGTATGTGCATCACTTGAGAACGGCTGGACCGATATGGCAATTTTTTTTAATGTTTGTGGAAAAGTTGCCCGGAAAATTGGAAAATTCTGAAAGTGCCATTTTCTATGGGATTTTGGTATGAATTCAAGAAACCCCTACCAAAGTTATAATGAAAATAAAACACTTATCTTTGCGTGATACATTTTAGCCGACTTAAAAGGAGGAGCTTCTTAATTAGTTTGTTTTCTGTGTGTATGTTACACGATTTCTCCTCCAATTGTGAACCGATTTGATGGTTTTCTTTGTAATCGACAAGTAATTCTATCAGGTTGGTCCTATTTTTGTTTTGGTGAAAAGCTATTATTTACAGAAATTTTGATTTTAGTTATATGTATGCCGATTTCGATTATTTATTATTGTAACGATACTATTCTACTCCAAAAATGTTTAATAATTATTTCTTGTTTTTCAGTGAACAATTTTTGAAGTTGCAATTTTTATGTCTAGCACTATAATCTATCTATATTTGTAGTTCTTAGCTTTATGCATTTACTATTATTTTGTCAATAGTTGTTGTATGATGCGCATCTTATTTTGGTTTCACTGATATTTGTACACGTCTAATCTATATATTTAAAACACAAACAAATTGTTTCTACCTATGTCCGTTATTTATATGTACATTGAAACCAACCAACCGATATGACCCAAACCGCAAAACTAAAACTAAAAAAAATCTCTTTCAATCCCATCAAATTCAAATTCAACTCGCAAATAAATTGAAAACATTAGTGTCAATTTGTATATAATTGTTACCCAGGGCGAAGTCGGGCAAGCCGCTAGTGCGCAATAAAATAAAATAAATTAATTTTGATGATTATTATTATATTATATTATATTATATTATAGCTGACATAATTCACTTTTTGATTACTTGACGACTTTTTTCACTAATCCGTTACTAGCTATCAGCTTCTGTAAATGATAGAGTCTTATAAACATGAATCGTCAAAACCGGGACAAAATCCGTTCAGTAGCACCGGACACAGACTGACAGACACTGTGTTTTATAAAATGTAGTTATTATAGATTATAGTAGATTATTATAGAAATTTAAAAAAAATGTAACCGCAATAATTCAATCCTTTTTTATCGCAGCAGTAAGGTCACCCCAAAATAAGGTAACGTTGTTACGAGAATATCTGCCTTTTAGATCGCAGCAATATATCAGTGTAGTTTGCAAGGAGGTAAGGGAGGAGCTAAATCTAATAAAATAAACACCTAAATTAAATATCCACTTAAAATAAACATAGACCTTATTATAAACTAGGATTTACCCACGGTTTTGGTTTTCCCTAATATATTTCAAGCCCCTCCTCCGTTACATTTTAGGCGATCAAATTAAACCAAAATCCAAATTTTTGAAGATTATTGGCCGATTTTTTTTTCAGTGCTCCATATATACGCGGGCGGAGCTAGAAGTAACAATAATTAAAGTTATAAGGTACTGTAAACTATTACCTAACCTATTTTAAAAACTACTGACTGTAGGTAGGTACAAATATATCTGACCTATGACTTATAAACAAAGTTGTGATGAGCCTTACGAGACCCACGTTGGGCGCCAAAGTGAAACATACCCATACATGAAGTAACAAAATTAAAATAATCGCGTATTTAAGAATGTCTTGTCTCTCTAACAATCTTAACTAATATCTATACTAATATTATAAAGAGAGACTGCGAGTTTTGCGAGTTCTGCGAGTTTTGTGAGTTTGTGAGTATGTGGAAGGTAATCTCCGGAACCAATGATCTGATTCTGAAAATTCTTTCACTTATAGGAAGCTACATTTAGCTACGTAGGCGAAAATCTAGTGTGTTTTAAAAGCGAAAATATGTTTTCTTGTCCCGTTTTCACGCTAAAACATAGTAACGTCTTTTTTAACACTCCTCCTTTCACAATTCTGTCACATTTCCATAACTTCCACGGGCAAATCCGGGGTGGCAAGTCAGTTCTCAATATAGGCACGAATCACCCGTCACTATAGGCGTATCTAAAATTCCCTCTAAACACAATAGGTAACAAACCTACATTTCAGACAGTAGAAAATTGCTATTGTAACATGTCTAAATAACATAATTGGAAAATGCCACCAAAATCCCTAAGCTCGAATTTGAATCTAAGTAAGATTAATTTAACCGCCGACAAGTCTAGCGTTTGGTACATTAATTTTGTAGCTACTGCGTTGTACGCACTTAAAACTTTGCTTTTAAAGTGAT
Organism: Nemapogon koenigi; assembly: GCA_963924495.1. NCBI lineage: Eukaryota > Metazoa > Arthropoda > Insecta > Lepidoptera > Tineidae > Nemapogon > Nemapogon koenigi. Next base: position 9,754,528 of record OZ004646.1, read on the forward strand.
TCAGGGTTTTTTCATATAATTGGAGCAAAAATAGAACTGAAATTTGTAATTTTGTGTTGTAAATTTAGCTGAAAATCAATATTTTGTACACGACTGTCCAAACAAATAAGTAGTGTAATGTTTTCAGGGTTTATATATATTTTTTTTGTCTATTTCTTTATTCCACCATAACTTCAAAATCGATGATTTTTAATGTCAAGTATATATTTAATGCCACTGACTGTGATATGTCTTATTAATCACAGACTAATCACAACCATCACAGCGCGGGCGGGATTAAACCGGATTCCCCATCATGTCACGGCGGAACCCGTGCGTCGATCGCCATGACATGACGTAGAATCTAGTATATTTATGTCATCCCGGGTAATAACATACCTAAACTGTCAAAATGACAAAAATACGATCACAAAATGTTTGTTTTCTGCCAATTTCTTTTGAACTTATTAGTTCCATTACGTTTGCCTTACGGCTTATAGGCTCCAGGCTACCCAGCAAAGACAAATATTCCTCATTCAGCCTATGCTATTTTTTGAGGTATTTTGAGGTCGGAATGCCTCGTAGACTTCGTATCATAACAAGTTTATTTTAATTCGATTTGTGGCTTCACGCCATGTTCCACGAACAATAAAATGCAAGTTAAATAAAATTCTGCAAGTTAGTAAAATGGAATAAAATTCTCGGGGTATCACATTTCTTGTGAAAAACGGACTTTTTCATAATGCATATCATTTTATGAAGTGGCAGATCTAAGTTCAGAATAAGACCACTTATTATATTATCTGGCCACGTCCCAAAGTATAATGGCAGCGATGGTATATTTATGAGAAAATATCTAGATTTTTAGGATTCTGTACATCCTATGAAAACGAAATGATGACGGAACCATTATAGGATGACTCTCGTATCTGTCTTTCTGTCACAGCCAAACTGGACAAAAATTGTAAAAGTCGGAGGTTATTTTTTATTTATTACTAGCGACTTGCGTCGCCAGGAGTAACAATTATATACAAACTTCACACTAAGGTTTTTAATTTATTTGCGAGTAACGCCACTCTTTGAAGAGGTTGAAATTTTTTGTATGGGAAAATTTGTTTTATTTCTTTTTTTTTAGTTTTTTAGTTTTTAGTAGTCTAAAACCATCTTCGCATAATTGCCTTTCAAATTAAACATTTTGGGTTACATCGGTTGGCTAGTTTCAAAGTCTATAACGGAAAAAGGTAGAAATATTCTTTGTGTTTTTTATATATAGATTACTTATATACTGAGCTAAACATTTTGAAAATATTAGGTATTTTCCTAGGAATATATAAACGACCGCAATAAGAAACCTCGAAGGTGTTAAAAAACTTGGTCAGTTTCAGAAATCCAAAATTTCTAGTTATGATTAAAAACACGTACACCACGGACATCAGCAAAAAGAATAGTACGACCCTAGTTAATAAAGAAACAGGAAAGAAAAAGGTCAGGGGTTTCTCTGACGTCGCGATTACCAGTAATTGATTAGTCAACCAACGAACTAGCTGTATTATGACTGTATTTCACTTTCCTTTGATCTACTCGCCTTTGTTGAGGTGTTCAAAGTAACAACAAAAGGTGGGATGGTGCAACCGCTTTTTATGAGAAATTAATTCTTTGAAGTATCCATGTCATTTACATTTTTTTATGTGTGTCTAAATGTCGATTGCTCCTGAGATTTAATTTTAAGGTGCCTATCGACTTCGTGTGAACCGGATGGCTGCGTGAAGCGCGAGCCAAGAAAAAGTATATATACACGACGGCCTAAGGGGCTCCATAAGGGAACCACCTCGGCCTAGGGCGTCGGGTATGATGGGCCGATCCGAGAAAAAGTTAGCCAAAGAAGCGTAAAAAACTTTATGTAGGTATTAAAATTGTTGTGAACCCGCATTGTACCCGTGCGAAGCCGGGGGCGGGGTCGGTAATAATAAAAAAAAATAAAAAAAATAAAAAAAAAGTTGTTACCTTCAACACACTTTATATCTATAAATATTAAACAAAGATGGAATAAATAAACCAACCTATTTAATAATCATGAACATGGACAAAAATTCAATTATAGCATGGATATTTAAAAAAATAATAATTTTATTTTTTAGTCCGGTTAAAAATATGTAGCCAATTTTTAAAGGGTTTAAAAAGAAAATAATTTACCACGAAGCGTTAACTATAAAAACGTCAAAATAGCTTTTCGGTTTTTCGTACAATAACAAAGAGAGACCGACACGACAGAATAATAGAAAATTGAGCGTACCTACCTACGGAAAATGTGTGAAAATGGGAAAATGAAAGCTTTCTGATGTATTCTGTTTCATTACAAATCGTTTACATACGAATCAAAGTCATTTCTAAGGTGAAAAAAGTCTAAAAGGTCACATAAAATGTAATAAATATCAAATAACTGTAAAATATTAAATGAAATTCAAAATTTTAGAATCAAAGCTTTTGCTTCACAGCTCCCGAAATAGTGTTATGGGTCCCAGGGTACCCAGAGAAAGACCAAGTCTCCCTCTTTTAGCCGATGGGGTTTTAAGGCTATACCTAACGAGTGGCCAGTTCTGTTGAGGTATATTTAGATGGAAAAGCCTCTAAATGGTTTGTCCGATTATGTACATACGCTTTTAATTATAGACAGCCCATTACACTCGGCCACCGACGGAACTAGGTTTTATTTGGTATCAAATTTAATCTATACTAATCTATACTAATATTATAAAGAGGAAAGATTTGTATTTTTGTGTGTATGTTTGTAATGAACAAACTCAAAAACTACTGTGCTAATTTCAAAAACCATTGGAAATCTACATTCACCCTGAGTGACATAGGCTATTCTATTTTCAAAAAAGTTAGAGATCCTTACTAAAACTCCAATAATGTAAACCAAGGTGCAAAAAACCTTACATCGCGTGCGCTGCGAAAACTATTGGTGATAAGAACAAAATAATGTACTACGACTTTGCAGAACACATCATTATCTACAAAAAGTGTCGCGATAGCATATGTCTAACTATTATAGTTAAGTCACTATAAGTGTTCTTTTATTTAAAAAAAATAATTAAAAGCCGCCGCTAGAAAAGGTTCTTTATTTGTACCTTGCTATTAATCCTTATCAAAATAATATACTTTAAATGCACGACTGTTTCAATACCTTTATATAACTTTTTGAAATATTCAATTCGGACTTTCCATTCGAAAGATATCACGAGTTTAAAAATGTAAGTATTTTTTATCGCGATTTTAGTGTTTTTGTGTGAACAATATCCAAAGTTAGTAGTGGTAGTGGTAGAGGATTAGAAGTAGGGGTAGAGGTACGGGTAGGGGTAGGGTTAGGGGTAGGGTAGGGATAAGGGTAGGGGTAGGTATAGGGTATATTTTATTTTGTTCATAAATATTCACGGGCGAAGCCGGGGGCGGAATGCTAGTAATATAATATAGCTGTTCCAAAAAAAAGAGTTTTGAAATTGATGAAGGGTTCGGAAAATGAATACGGAATCCTAAAAATGAAAGAAATTACAATTACTTTTGAAGTTTAAGCTACGGAACCCAGCGTAGCCCATATGTTACAGACATAATTTGAAACTGCTCCATAAGGAACGGCAAACCTTTTGCGCCGCCATCTAATTTGAATTTCATGAACATTTCAAATTTATTTCAGGGGCCTATAGATAGATGACCCTTTTTAATATTTTAATATCTTCCTACTGGCGTTTCGTTTTATATATAAGTAGGTGTTATTCGTTTTTTTTATTTCATTACCGACCCCGCCCGGCTTCGTCCTGGTACAAAACGGGGTTTTTTTTTTATAGAGAAGACGACATGTGACCTTGCCACCGCCTGATTGTAAAGCATAGGTGGCTGGTCCATGAATGCGCGCGACTGGCAGATAGTAATACAGTCCGCCAGTCGCGCCCACTATGCCGGCCCGTAGAGATGCTTTTTCATGCTTCGCTTAAAGGACCCAAGGTTGTAGAAAGGAGGAAAGACCGACGCCGGAAGTTCATTCCACTTTTTGGCTGAACGACACAGGAACGAGTCACTGAATTTTTTCGCTCGTATAGAGAACGTGGCGACGGTGTGAGGATGAAAACTGTATCCTGTGCGAGCAGTGCGGGTGCGAAAAGGGGTATTTGAATACCTACATAAATACGCTTATAACAACTTATCTATTAGAGATAAATATATTCTCCCGAAGACTTTTTTGTAGACCATTTTATTTTACACAATTCTTTCCTACATAATTTTGTTATATCTCTGACGGATTAGACAGAAAACTCACTGGGCTACCTTTTTTACCGACTTGATTCAATTATACGGTTAATACTCAACTTCTAAACATGATGATCCATGTTTATTACTCGTAAACCTTTCCGGTGAATCAACCTATTTAATAGAGAAAACCGCAACACAATCCGTTCGGTAGAGTTTTCCTGAAAATGTCACAGACAGACTTTTTTTAGTGATGAGAATCATTACTTCCCGAGAGAATATTTATTTATTTATACTAACTTTCCGCCCCCTGCTCCGCCCGTGGATATTTTAGATTAAAATAAAATAAAGCCTATGTCACTCAGGGATATCGTAGCGTTCTATTCGTGAAATATTTTTTAAAATCGGTTTATTAGTTTGAGAGATTACACCTTACATCCAAACTAAAAAACACAAAAAAACCAAATTAAATACAAAAAGACCTTTATAAAAAAAAGTGTACTGACTTCAAAAACTTGCACTGAAAAGTAAGAAATAATAAATATTTCGTCGTAGAATTTGAAGATGGTTGGTGCCAAATTAGAACACAAAACTAAGTAAACATCTAAAATTATAAAGATCTGTTCAATATTATATGTTTGTACTGATGATCGTAGGTTCCTCATGAAATGTCTAGATAAGTGATTTCTAATTTGGCACCAACCGTCTTCAATTTCTACGACGAAATATTTATTATTTCTTACTTTTCAGTGCAAATTTTTGAAGTCGGTACACTTTTTTTTTATAAAGGTTAATTTTTCCCTTTTAAGTGATTTTGCTGCCCTAACAGACAATAATAACGCAAATAAAAAAAATATGGAAAAATAAAAAATAAATACTGCTATGGATAGGATTTGAACCATGTGCATCCTGCGCTGCACCCTATACCTTTAGCCGTTAGACCACCGTATACAAATTCGTGTCAATAGCAACCGTTGCTGAGGCTTTTACCTGATATAATTTTCAGCACTTCGGTACACTTTTTTTTTCATTACTGAATTTCTGAAAAACTATGTCTGTGAGATAATGTCGACAAATTATTATATCCTTAAAAAAAAGTCGTCAAAATCGGTACATATTTCATCGAGATACTAAGAAAAATTTACTTATAATATATTTTTTATGAATATATCCAGGGAATTAATGAAAATATCTATGAAAAACTGCATGAGTAATTATTTTTGTTCTGTTTTTGCTTTGACGCCATGAAATCTACGACCGCGTACAATATGTCATTTTTCGGTAAATCAAAACGAAATACATAATTGAAAACCAAAATATCACCCAATAATATTTTGAAAATACGACTGAAAATGTGTCGAATGAATGAGACTAGTGTTATTTCACGCTTTTGCCTTATTGAGAAGGTACCCATTTACATTTAAAAAAAACAACTCCCAGGAACCGTTGCCGGACCCAGGGTACAAAAGACAAAGTCTTCCACACTGATATCACTCCATACAAATCTTTATTTCTATAGAAATTTAATTCTATCACATTGCGTAAGATGTCGATGTGGTCGTTTATGAACGAAAAGATTATTTTATTCAATCTGTCGGTCATTATTATATTCTCTTTGGTCATTAAATTAAAAAAAAGATTGAAAAGCGGGATTTCATTCAATTTGTCGGTCAATATTATATTCTCTTTGGTCATTAAATTAAAAATTTTTATGTTCTGGATCCACAGGTTTATCTCGTGACGCATTTGTTTTGTGTTCTATTTTTCGGCGTTTTTATCAACTTTTACCTCCCATGGACTTTGAAGACTGTCTACCTACGCAAGAAGTAATTTGTTTCAAGATTACATTAATCTGGATCTGGATACGTATCATTTTATCAAGAAGCTGAAAATGGAAAATTTCTAACCCCCATATTCATAAACGTATTTTTAACGTTTTTATAAGTAACTAAAACGTTAAAATACGTTTATGAATATAGAAGGAAAAGTTACAAAAATAAACTAAAAAGTAAACAAATAGGTACTATAGCTACCTATATATATATATAGCGAATGGCAATCATTTTCCGTCAGAATGCGCTAGTGTTGAATTTGTAACTGATGTCTCTATTCTCAGTATTATAAGTTACTCTATGAAGTCTTCTTCACTTAAGAGCCAAAGATATTTTTTTGAAGGCTATAGCTAACGAGTGGCCAGCTCTGTTGAGCTATGTAGATGGAAAAGCCTCTTTGTACAGTTTTTATTATAAAAACCCATGGTCGGATCTGGGGATCGAACCCGCGTCTTCTCACAAAAAAAAAATTCAAATCGCTCCAGGCGTCTTCAGGTAATTGGGGAACATACTTAAACAGAAAAGATTACGACGAATTGAGGACTTCCTCCTTTTTTTTGAAGTCGGTTAATAAATGGGAAAAACATCAAAAATAATAATTCTGAATGTTTTAACAGGTAATTTAAAATGTTTTTTCTATAGAAAGCTTTCACGTAATATTTACTGGAGTAATTATTTGTTTCAATTGAAAAATCAAAGGCTCTTTAATCTTTATCGTTTTTTGCGAAGGTTTTTTTTTTAATGTAGACTTATATAATTTTTATTTCAAATATCATTATTAGAAATGGAATTTGTCAACAGAAATTTTCCGATAATATCTGTAATTGCTCGCGGCTTCGCTCGCGTAGAAAGATACCCAGAAATAAGTTGTGATATATTTTGCCGCTTTCCCGCAACGCTTTTCCAGGTAAAAAGCAATCTATGTGATAATAATTCAGAATTTCAGATAGAAATTCAGATTCGTTCAGTGTTACATGATTGAGTACTAGAAAATGTAGTGGTAATGATGATGTAGGGAAGTGATTAATGATATTAATATATATATCTATGCTCACGCCTTATACCTCAAGGGGGTAAGCAGAGACAATCGAATGCCATTTGCTATACGATCCTGACATACACCTCTATCGCTTCTTTTATATCCATCATACCTTTCATACATATTGATAGTGAATGAAGTTTTTTGCATCTTCACAGTCTTTGTAGGTACAAAGGTTAAGGCTGCGTGGTTAGAGACACCATGTAACAGTGTCCACTTTTTACCAGTACATGTGGCAATGCTGTTGCTGCAGTTAGTGAACTTAGTTACTTTTAGAAGATATGTGGATGGATGCCTTTATTCTTAAAGAAAATTGGTGCTTAGCACTTTTGAGACGAGTGAGATTTGTTACCCGTTACGGTATAAATTAACTTTAAAAAAAAGTTGCACTGAAAAGTAAGAAATAATAAATATTTCGTCGTAGAATTTGAAGACGGTTGGTGCCTAAGGCTTTTCTCTGATACATAATTTTCAGCCGTAAAAATACATACAAAAGACCCGCTTTCCTTCTATTTTTCTTTCTTCGCGGGTTGCCTTACAGCTCCCGAAACCGTGGGACAGTATTCCAGGGTCTCCAGCGGAAGACCAAGTCTCCCTCTTTCAGCCGATGATATTTGTGAGGCTATACCTAACGAATGGCCAGTTCTGTTGAGGTATATTAAGATGGAAAAGCCTCTAAGTGTGGTTCGTTTTCCTATTCTTGTCTTATTGGTAAATAAACTTTTTTTTTAAATAAGTTGTAATTTTAAATTCTTAAAAGACGTTATAGTTATTAACAATTTCAAATATTAATTAAGATTTTAACCTAATTTCTATTTGCAGACAGAACTAATAATCATAAAAACATTACAATAAAAACACAAGCAATTTACCAAATAAGACAAATCCACAAAAAATAACTTTACATAATAATTATCTGTCTATTATCTATCTATCTATCATCACGACTATAGAATGCCATTTGTTACGATCCTGATATACCTCTTTCGCTTCTTTTATATTCATCATACCTTTCATACATGCTTCATTGGATATAGGCGTGAATGTACACTTTTGATGATTACATCTTGAATTATTGATGCACGCACAGTAGTGAAGTAGAGTATCTGTAATTTCCTTGATGAGAGTTGATAAGGCCACCGGTAATTAGATAATGCTTTGTTTACTTTTTACTTGTTATCTTATGAAAAATATTTTAAATTTAGGTATTTCACAAAAATTGGATATACATGTATAAAATTAAAGAATTGGACAGACAGAACAGAACTAGCCTCACAAATACCATCGGCTAAACGAGGGAGACTTGGTCTTCTGCTGGGCACCCTGGAACCGTAACATGGTTTCGAGAGCTGCAAGGCAACCCTTGAAGAAAAAAAACATTGAAAAATCACCTTGCTATATTACCTTCATATACAGGCTTTTTCATCTAAATATACCTCAACAGAACAGCCACTCGTTAGGTATGGCCTCACAAATACCATCGGCTATAAGAGTGAAACTTGGTCTTCCACTGGGTACCCTGGGACTGGTTACACGGTTTTTGGGAGCTGTAAGACGAGTCGTAAAGAAATAGAATTAAAAGGCAGAGGATAGTTATAGCGAATGTACATATGAATGAGAGATGTCAGAATTAGGTCATTCCGTTTAGATCTTTGAGTATTTACCAAGTTTAGATAGATATTTTTAATGCAGTTTTTTGGCGTCTTGAGTTTATTAGTCGGAAGCTGAATATCATTATACAAGACAATGGATAATAATATTTTTTATTAAGACTCCGCTGTTCGTCCGTCCGTCTGTCACAGGGCTGTATCCTTTGAACCGTGTACTATGGCCGCTATATCAACAAATAAAAAAAAACTATAATGCATACTCTTAAAACAACAAATAATAAAAACATTTTTTTCATTCTAACATAGGAATAATGGTATAGGTCCTTATGGTCCTGCCCTGTGTATGTAGGTACTAAGTCTATTTCCTGATCTCATAATTGATATCAGAATCAATCATAACTTTGTTTTGAGATCCTGACTAAGGTTAGTCAAGGAAATACAGCTTTAATTTCCAATAAATTCAAAGAATTTAAAATTCAATAATAATTAAAGATTGCCGAGGCGAAATTAAACACAATAGTATACGAATATTTTTCTTCACTGACTTGCGGTGTGGCTAAAGACAACAGTAACATTATCGCTTTTTGCCACAGGTGTCGAGTATGTTGCTGCAGTTAAAGGGCCTAGATGTGGCACTTATTTAACAGATGTATTTGTTAATTTTAGAAGAAGTGAGAATGCCATTTTTCATTGCTTCCAGAGCACAACAAGTAGAATTATTAATAAAACAAAAATTATATGTTGTGTATCTTATGAAATGTGGTTGTTACAAGATGTATCTTTGGTTGTGCATAATACCAGGTTAATACTCTAATATAGACAAGCAAACCCGTAAGAGATAGTATGTATTAAAGATAAGAGCCTACTAGTTAAGGGAATAACTGAGATTAGTTTGATGTATCTGACGGAAGAAGGTCATGTTGTTGAATTGTTTAAAAATAATTAAATTGTTATTAATTATTAAATTAAATTAAGAGTTAAAATCATAATGGGTGACGTCAATGCTTCAGATGCAACTGGTATGTATGTGTGTTATAAATAAAATTAAATATTTTCTTATCCATGTATTCTTAAAAAAATATTAAAGAAGAAAGAATGAAAGTAATTGAAATCTATGAATAAATTACATAAATAATTTTCATGTTCAATTGAAAGGAAAAACTGAAGCACCATATACCTAATATAATGTTATTGTTAGGTTGATTACAATTTTTTGTTCGGGTTATTTTTCCATTATGTCTTTAATATCTTTAATGTATTTTATTTTCATATTCTACGGAGGCATTTATTTTCAGTTTTTATTAAATTTTCACTAATTTATAAATATCATAAGGCTATTCTGAGCATATGAAATTGTTATCGTTGTATTATTTTCTTTTTGAATCCGTTGTGGATAAATTAAATTGTACGGAGAAAGGAAACTTTATTATAAAGAAATATCCCATCTCGGATTGTCAAAAAATGAAAACGAATCAAACGTTATATTATGAAGTTGTTCAGAACTGGATACATCCAAATGTCTTCGCTGATGTTTTTCCAACAAGTAGAGTCTTTTGTAAATCTCCCGCCAAGTATTTTCGTGAACGTTTTCATTAGGATAATCTCTTTTACATAACAGAAACCAAAATCTTTCTTCATTCAGAAAGTTATTCATTTTGTGGCAAGTTTTGGTTACACTGAGAGCATCTTCTACTGGCAAAAGTAAACATATTTTTAATAATAATTCGTCTGGTATGCCAACTAAACTTGCGCTCGGATATCTATATTGTTTCAAAATGCAGCATTTAAGTGGAGATATTATTTTATTCTTAAAATTGAAACTGAAATCTTTGAGATCTTTAAACACTGTCTTACAGTCCGAATCTTTTACAGGCAATATATACTTATTTAATGGTAAGCATAGAGAAAACATTTCATTACTATCATCTAATATAGCGTTTACTAGTACAAACGTATCTAAATAATTAGTCATTATTTTCAAAGAGATATCTTCAAAGCCATTTAATATGAATGTTTCATTCATCGATGTATCTATATTAAGTACAGAAATGATGTGATCTGTTATATCAATAGAATCCTCACCGGGAATGTGAAAGTTGCTTTCGAACATTATGTACAGTACCAATACATTAAAAAGGTCTTTTTCTGAAAAACTCTTCTCTTTTAATTTACTAATTACTTCTTGTAGTGTGAATGGTATGTGTTCTGGCGTGCAGTCCTCTAAATTCGTAAAACTTACTACATTCATTTTGAAAATGTTTTGTTAATACATATTTTTACGTCAATGTCAAATAGATTTTCTACAAAAGTCACATTGGCAGGCACATACACTTTTACTTTTATAAAAAATTGAGGACTTGGTACTATATTGATACGAATGGTTTTTTTAAACTTTTTGTAAGTAAATAAAAAAAAAACCTAAAACCAATTAAATAATCCTAAAGCAATTTCTTTTGAATTTGTAGGTACATATATTATGTTAATACGTCATCTAGATATAACATGAGAGTAATTTTTTATGTTTAAGGAAAAGAAAAGATAGAAGAAAAATTGCCGACTCCAATGCAAGAGCTTGATAACGCTTTAAAAGAATGTAAATTTGGAAGATTTCATTTAAGACTTCTGGCATCAGGATTAATGGGGACAGTAGCAAATGTATTAGTAAGCAACACAGCGTACCTGCTACCAAATGCAGAGTGCGACTTAAAAATGAATTTAGTTCAAAAAGGATTGTTGAACGCTATACCATATATAGGTCAGTATAAAATCTGATTTGAATCGCGTTATTTCTGGATCTAAAGTAGGTGCCATATGTGCTGGATGCAAGATACTATCTCCAAATCAAATAGCATTCAAATCTGGCCTGTCGTTACAGTTGATTGACTGACAACCATTTGAAATTTGTAATGTAATTGTAATTACTATTATTAGATTGGACGTCTTGAATTTGACACCAAAATTCTATAGCGATTCTCATAAATTATCATAAGAATTAAACGAAAGACGGTTTAGATAAAATATTGAACTGTATGGAGTTTTTTCGTCAAATTTAAACCTGGAACTCTAAGCATTGGGCTATGAACGGCCTACCAACAAGTAAACAGACTTTTCATAATGAAAAAGTCAAATGAGGAAAAAATTGTAATGGGTAACACTCAGAAAAGCTATATCGGTATAAAGTTGTGCGAAAGATAAATGGTTCCGAGCATTTGAGATATTGTTCATACGGGTGTCGTCGCCGTCAATGGATTAACTTGGGAACTTCTTTATAAACACTCGAGGGGGGACATAAATAATTTCGTTTGAAAAATGACACGTTATTGTTTGCGCAAAAAATATTTTCCAATTTCGTGAATCGGGGTCTTATGAAATTCAAACAGCTGCTCTTGTTATATGATCTTTTTAGGGGTCCGTGTAATATGAAACTTTCTGGTAAGACTTCTGAATTTGTTTGTCTGTTTGTCTAGATTTTTTGATCAGACACCATTATTAAGACTTTTGGCACATTTGAAAAATTTTTTGTTTGTTTGTCCCTTATATACTCAAAAACTACTAGACCGATTTTATTACAGTTTACGCGAACAGTTAGATTGATTCAAAAGGAACGTTTAGGTACATAAAAAAATTACATGTTATTGTTTGCGTAAAAATATTTTCCAATTTCGTGAATCAAGGTCTTATGAAATTCAAACAGATGCTCTTATTATACAATCTTTTTTGGGGTTACAAACCTTTTTGCATACCTATGCTTCTGGGCACTTCTGGATTTGTCTGTCTTGTCAATGTTGAAGAACAGTTTTTTCTTTAATCTAATCCCATAATCCTAACCTAACTTAAATTATAAATGAAAACGTGTGTTTGTTTGTTATGTTGTATGTGTGTGTGTTCTTATTTCACTAGGATACTTTTATCCCGGAAAACAGGACGAGGGGGACATGATATATTTAAATGCAATATGATACAATAAGTTGCGTCGGTAGCCGAGTGGTTAAGACGTCTGGTATTAACTAGGCAGACCCCGGGTTCGATTCCGGATCCCGGCCATTTACCAATGGGTTAAATTTTTTATACCATCGGCTAAACGAGGTAGACTTGGTCTTCTACTGGCTACCCTGGAACCGTAACACGGTTTCGGGAGCTGTAAGGCAACCCGTGTAGAAAGATAAAAGAAGATAAAAAAAGGATACTTACAATAAAAAGATCCCCAAAGCTAATATATAAAAAATCATATTTGTTTGTTTGTTCATGTTCCACAGACTCAAAAACTACTGGACCGATTTGAAACATTATTTTTGCATTTAATATCACGCTACCTACCATACCCTAAGGGGGTGAATTGTATTCCTAATACAACGCGTACGTAGTTTTATTTTGTTCTATTGCCATTCAAATAGAAGATAATAAAAGAATTTGTTAAACAATTTTTTCATAGAATTAATACTTTTAAAATATCTATATTTCATAGATTCAGATTTCCCCATACTGACCGTTCTCATGCAATATAACCCTATTAATTTGCTATAAAGGCCTGCTATAAACTTTCCAAAGTTAATACTAACCTAAACAAAATCTTTCCAGGCATGTTATTTTCTTCAATCCTAGCCGGATTTCTCACTGATACTTTCGGACGTAAAAAGTTCATACTAGCGGGATATGGGGGCTTGTTCTTGTTCACATTGATAGCTGGATCCAGTCAGTCGTACGAAATACTCGTAACGGCTAAATTATTCGAGGGAATATTGTGAGTACGTAATTTTTTTTATAGTTTTTATAGAAATTGGATATACAATGTGGTTAGATTATGGATGGGTGACTGCTCGAACTAAAACTTTTCGAACTCGACATACCTCAATTGAAAGTCTAACGGGAGCGAGGTCGGGCCTTTGAATGGGATGCTGCATGCGTGGACACATTAGCCCCGTCTCATCTCTCTAAAGTAGCCCACGCACTGGTCCGGTATCTCACCGAACATTTTCGGTCCGGCCAGCCGTATGATCGAGATTGAAGACAGGCCACACATTAGCGATGTAAATAATGCGATCTAGATCATATGCAATTCACTCACTCACACAGACACAAGATTCGATTAAACAAAGGCGTGTGGATGTGTGTGTGTGTGTGACAAAATCGTTCCGGCCATCGAAATCAACCACAAATACAACGATTTGAAAACGGATGGCGGACCGTTCGTTATAAGAATTGGGCGGAAGAATGGCGGCGCGCGCATTGAGGACTATATACTCAATACGAGGCGGTGGTGACTGACTCTCATTATCTCATAAATAAAAATGAAATGCTGTTGTTGGTAAGCGCATCACTTGAGAAAGGCTGGACGGAACCAGGTTTTTATGTTAATATGAGCTTCACGGGCGAAGCCGAAACTGAGAGTTAGTCTTAGAATAATAACTCGTACTATGCCGTCAGAGTTGGCCAATCGATAGACAGCCTTAAAATAGTAGTGCAAGTTAAATTTGGAAGACTAGTTCTTCCGCTGAGTTATGAATCTTATGAAGGAAAATGATACCCAATTGTGGTATTCATATAGAAAACCCTTTGACTATTAAAGAAGAACGGGACTGGAACGATCCCCAAGATAAAACAAAATATGCATCAGAAACTCAAACTCAATTGGATATAAATTCCAGCTAAAACCTAAAATTTCACCAACCCGCGTACATTTCCACGCACAAATTCATTGAATACACAGTGAAATTAAAATATATCTCTGTAATGTGGCAGTTTAAATGTTTGTTCTGTATTCACGTTATTTGCCGGTAGCAAATTATCTACGATAAAGATGAATACGCGGTTTGTTTATTAGCTTGTATGACAAATTTACCATAATGAAACGTTATATTTGTATTATCTTTGTGATAATTGCGTCACTTTAACGAATAACTATGTATGATACACGTACCTATCCCATATTAAAAATAGTAACATTGGAACCTAATATCAGTCAGTCAATTGCTGATGTCGCAAGAACTGGTGACAGGTGGACAAGAATAACAACCATGTATGTCCAGGCTCAAGTGGAAGTCGAGGTAGTGGCCGACTAAAGGAAATATGAGTTGATGAAGTAATTCGTAGTGAAGTGATTCCTATGTGTCAAAAGAAGCAGGAGGCTTTTACCCAATAAAATTATTAATTGTGTATTTTTTATGACAAACTCCTTTGAGGTATTTTAATACCGAATCCACTTATTTACGTTCTATACACGGCCAGTACGCATGGGTGTAAAACTAATCGCGTATAGTTTGGAATACAAATTTCTCACTGACGTCTTCCAAACTATACATCAGTATTACGCAATAATCGTGTATATTTTGGACTGATCACGCTAAATAGACTGTTTCCGTAATATACTGCGTCAGTACGCAATGCGGACTAATCGTATATGAATCGGAATAGCGCGACAGCGCACTCGATTTCAAAACATAGGCGATAAGGTGCTCCATATAACACAATTTTTTAATGATACCATAGGATGAAAGGCGTCATAAGGAGCAACTTTCGTCCAGGACACCAATCCCAGAAACCTCTCCCGTGACCGCCAGGTCGGTGAAAAGTCTTCAGACACGATCGAATTTTTTTTACTTCGCAAAATAGGCTAGCGCGGAGCGTGGTTCGGATGGTGTAAAAACGCAGCAAAAAAGGCAGCGGCCGCCTAAGGGCTAGAAACCTTAATATTTTATTTTTATAAACGAAAATCATAATTTCAGAATTTGAGGTTAAGTTTTTCAATGTCAATTTTCTTATAAACTTGTGAACAACGGCGAAAAGTGGTACCTTACCGAGACTTAAAAATAGTTAAAATATGTAATAAAATAGTGCAGCAGTTTAATAAAGCCTTAAGATAAGTAAAGACCTAGTGTAACGGAAAGAGGTGAAGACGAAGAATAAGAAGAATATATAGGGCATAGAGGTGTATGAGGTTATTTAGCTAGATCTTCATATGCACCTTCATATTCCTTTAAATTTCAGATTTGCTACGTCGTTTAATGCAATGATAACCTCCACATCAGAATTTTGTCACGGAGGTATAAGAGATCGTGTGCTATTATGCCAGTTGTCGTTCAATGGATTGGCTCAAATTGTTATTGCTGGGTTCTCGTGGGCAATTCTGACTCAAGATTGGTATTTGTCGTTCAATGATGGCGATTTTGGTAAGTCGAACAAAGATTTTTATATGTTTGAAATCAGTTTCATTATTGATTACTGTTGCTTCCCAAAAGGCATCTACAGCAATAGCAGGTGATGGGATTAGAAGAGCTTTTTATTTTTTTAATTTGCATTTTGATTTTATTTCTGTTAATACAGCGACTCAAAACGTGCTAGAGTTCAATATAACTAGTTAAGCCCCACTCGGATCCAAAGATTATATTCTATTATTTGCCAATTTTAGTTATACTTAAAAATTGTGCGACATACGAACGAAGCTAAATGAACTTCTTCAGAGCATATATAGACTAGACACTCGAGGTTTTATACGGCCACTTTCAATTTCTAAATAAAGCAAAATTGACTCTGTTTCATTTAAAAATACTGCCATAAAAATATAACTAATTGTACAGATAATATTTGATTGTAGAATTTTCAGTATAAGTTGACGTTCACTTGCGTACCTGAAACAAAAGGAAAAAATACTGAGTGATTTATATTTATTAACGGAATATCTATTCCTGAACATTATTAAAAAATATATATATTATACATAACTAGCGACCCTGACCCCTGCTTCGCACTGTTACAATATGTGTTTACAACAATTTGGATACCTACATAAATACGCTTATAACTATAAGAGATAGATAATTGCAACTGCATATTTTTTATAGACCATTTTATTCTACACAATTATTTCCTACATCATTTTATTATATCTATGACGGATTAGACACTTAGACAGAATGACCTGGTAAATCAACCGCTACATACAAAGTCCATTATAGTTTTTGCGTGAAAAGCTCTTTGTTTTACAATAGGTATGTAGTGATTAAGAACTAAGGCTCCTCATATGATATTAACACGGGTTGCCATACAGCTTCCGCAATCGTGATTGTCTCCCTCATTTAATCAATGACATTGTTGAGGCTACCTATAGCAAATGCTGTTGAAGTATCTTCTTCTAAAATCTTGGTAATTTAATCTATATTTAAAATGATACCAAATTCGTCAGAAATTCCATCTAGTTTTCTACCATAAAGGATTTCCGAACGCTATCTCGACAAGCTGCGTAGTAATAAAAAAAAATCTTAGCCATAAATCTCACGAACACCTTCATATCGTAAAACCGCCCTATACGTAACAAATCCACGTCTACTAGGTATCCATATTAATATCCTTGGTCACAAATGGATGAAAATATATGCCTTTTTAATGGAAAAATATGTCAGGTCAGTATAAGTTGGGTCTGGAATAAGAGGCATGAAAGTAAGATTCGCCACAGCTCCAGGGAAGCGGTTATTGCCTTCCTCATTTAGTCAATGTTATTTTTGAGGCTCCAATGGCTAATTATATTTTATTTAAAACAACTCATTGGTACATGACCGAGACGGGAATTCGCTTTGGATCTAAAAGTAAGATAAACGCAGTAAAAGTGTGACTGCATTCGTATTAAAAGATGATGTATTGAGAAACGAAATAAAATAGTTTGCGCTGATTAGGACACATTGAAAATATGAATAATGAAAGATTGATTAGAAGAGGTGTCAGGAAATGTCAGGAAAAGCCGGCAGATGAGGGTATGACAGGATCGTAGCAAATGACATTCGATTGTCTTATGCCTACGGCTACCATTCATAAAATAAAGGCGTGCTGGTAAATATATAAATGCTAGTTGAGATCTTGACTATTTTGTAATCAAGAAATACCATTAAGACAGGTTTAGGCTGGGTTTCCACCAGATCTGTGCGAGAAAACTGAGTAAGCGAAAAAAAACCACTAATTTCAAATTAAATTCTACAATTATTTATTGTTTACATACCTTGTTTGTATGTACATAATATTGATGTTAAATTTAATAGTTGCGTCCCATATATGTGCTGTCAATATTTACCTACATTTAATTTTAGCAAACTATATATTCATTCAATTTACACAAGAAAATCACAAAACTTTTACTTTCCTATAGATTCGCAATTCTACACCATCTTTTAGCCTTAGCCCAAAATCCCAAGTCTTACAGAATATTTTGTACCAAAAAACAGTCATGCCGTGCGAGCATGACCGCCTAGAAAGAATCTCATTACAATAGACAAAAAAAAATATTAAAGAAGCATGTAAGATTGACCAAAAAGGTTTATAATAATATGGCTGTACAGAAGGGTACTGTACTTTTATTGAACATATAAAAATATATTGATCGATGAAAATATTATAAAAGTCCACACAATCGCCTAACATTTATGAAAGGTGTGATTAACATAAAAGAAGCGAAAGATGTATGTCAGGATCGTAACAAATGGTATTCCCTGTCTCTGCCTACCCCTTTTGGGATAAAAGGCGTGATGATAGATAGATAGACAAAATCTACAGGGGGTAGCATTGCGTACTCATTGCGTCAGTTTGTCTTTTTATGACATTTGTCACGTGATCCCTTAAAAGGCAAATTCTCTAGGGATCACGTGACAAATGTCATAAATAGACAAACTGACAATACCAGTATATTTTGTTTAACTCCTGTAGATTTTATCTACGCAGTCATTATCGCACGGATGGATGTCATTCGTTTGTAATGCGTTGCCTTTATGTGTTTTGTCATCGATTCCTACGCTACAGACTCTTAAGTAACAACCAAAAGAATTCGGATGAAGAAGCTAACAAAATTGTCACAGATTTGGGAGTAATAGACAACATTTACCCAACTTTGTTCATAATATTTCCGGTTCTTACATTCTCGTAAGATACATTGTATTAAAGCGGGTATAAACAAAGAAACAATTATTTTGGCAGCTCGAAGCAAAGTGGCTCTTATCTAGAGGATTTCTGCCTCGCTTTGAGTTTCCTGTGACGTCAATTTTCAAGCACAGCGCAAAGAGTGTCATTTTGTTGGATATAATCCTTATCTCGAATAAGACATGATGACAACGGTTGCGGAAAAAATTGTTCTCATTTTGGGTGAAATGGGTGTTTTAAGTTATATTTGATATTATATAGTTGAGTTTTAGGTACTTGTAGCTTTTTAGGGTTCCGTACCCAAAGGGTAAAAACGGAAACCCTATTACTAAGCCTCCGCTGTCTGTCCGTCTATCTGTCTGTCTGTCCGTCTGTCACCAGGCTGTATCTCATGAACCGTGATAGTTAGACAGTTGAAATTTTCACAGCCGCTATAACAACAAATACTAAAAAACAGAATAAAATAAATATTTAAGGGGGCTCCCTTACAAAAGATTTTTTTTTTTTTTTTTTTTTTTTTTTTTTTTGCCGTTTTTATATATACGGAACCCTTCGTGCGCGAGTCCGACTCGCCCTTGGCCGGTTTTTAATAGTAATCGTCATTGCTTTCGCGACTTTGCGTTATAATTTTACGTTCTTCAGAGTTTACTATGGATTTTTTTTTCTCCAGTTGCTTTATAGCTCCCGAATACCATCGGCTAAAAGAGAATTGGACTATTTAATATACAAGTGGTTTCTTTTCGTTTCTTTCCAATCTATAACTTTAGAAAAGTTATTGGATTGGAAAAGTTGCTCACACTTTTCTCTTTCTCTCTGTTTTTTTATTTCAAAAACTTTTTTATTATTTTTTACAGTTTTAAATACATGGAACTTCTACCTTTATTTATGTTCACTGTGGTCATTGTCAGCATTCTGTTTGTATATGTTATTGCCAGAAAGTCCCAAATATTTGGTATCTCAAGGAAAATATGACGAAGCTAGAGATATATTAATTAGAATATATAAGGAAAATTCACGTAAATCGGCACATACTTTTTCGGTAAGCTAATTGCAATACTGCTTATAACACAACGCTATGCATGTTAAAAGCATGTATGCGGTGGCCTTGGAGGGGAAGATTAAGGTATTAGCTAAATAGTGTTTTTTATTTGCTTTTACAACAAATTCAATACCTACATTACGCTTATAACTACTTATCAATTAGAGATAGATATATATGCTACCGCGTAATTTTTTGCAGTTAATTTTATTTTACCTAAATCATTTTATAATATCTCTGACGAATTTGACAGCATACTTCATGAATTAACCTATCTAATAGTAAAAACCGCAACAAAATCCGTTTAGACGCTGCGGAGGACTTTATTTTATAATAATAGTGTACTATATCGTTGCTCTCTTAACTACCATAATTTTGAAGACAACAATAGTACATTGTGATTACAAGGGTGCTATGTTGGTCATTACTGTACGAGGCGCTATAAGAAAGCTGAGTAAGCTGAGTACCAATGCACACGCGTTTCATACGACGTTTTTCAACACACTTGCTCGAAAACTCGTAACATGAGTCTTATTACCTCAATTTTAGACTCACAATCCCATATATTAAACACGCGTGCTTTTTCATTATATTACAGCACAAGAGTTATAATATAACCCAATGGAGTTAAATTTGTACAAGATTGCAAATTGTATGTGTGGACACTTCATGCATTCTTAATTTAACCGCATAATACAGTTTTTATTTTTCAATCAAGACTTTGTTGGCTGTTTGGCGAAGTTATCCGTACCTTATCTGTCACGCGGGAAAAAACAAAACATTTTCATAAATATTTGTTAACATTTTCGCCGTGTTGTGGTTAATTATTAAAAATGTCGACTTCAAGTGGCGAAGAATACGTAAATTTGACTCCATGAAGTTTATTTTTGTCCTCGCAAGTGTGTTGAAAAACGTCGTCTGAAACGCGTGATTACATACTCAGCTTTCTTATAGCGCTGAAAATACCGCCTCGTACGTAATGACCAACATAGCACCCTTGTATCACAATGTACTATTATAGTTAGTGAAAA
This sequence comes from Nemapogon koenigi, assembly GCA_963924495.1. Taxonomy (NCBI): domain Eukaryota; kingdom Metazoa; phylum Arthropoda; class Insecta; order Lepidoptera; family Tineidae; genus Nemapogon; species Nemapogon koenigi. The sequence goes on from OZ004646.1 coordinate 9,775,200, forward strand.
AAAAACATGAAAATTATTTCAGCCGTTTGGACAAATATCTTGCTTATATTTTAGTACTGACTGTTTTCCCCGGCTTCTTCAGTGGGACCCACACTATAACCCTAAAAAAATCTTTCTATATACATACATTTAACATTTTCAGGCTATGTCTTTATGGCGAGATCAGAAGTATCAAGATAATGCTGCTAACTTACCAAAAACTACATTCTTGGGGCAAATATTAGGTGGACTACGAAACAGCAAGCCTATGTTTAGAAGGCCGCTGTCTGTGTACCTGATTACTATTTGCTTTATGGTGTCACTCAGTATGTTGATGTAAGATGTTTTTGTTTTTTTTTATTGGATATTATTGGATTATTATATTTTTAACCGATTTTAAAAAAACAGCAAGCTCTCAATTCGTTTGTATTTTTTTAAATGTTTGTTACCTCAGAATTTATTCATTTATAAACCGATTTGGATAGTTATTTTTTTATTCGAATGAATGTACTTCCAGATTGGTCCCATTTTTGTTTAGGTGAAAATGCTTTAGGTAGTTTTTCAGAAGTTTTGATAAAAACAGATTTTTGAGGCATGAAATGTATACCGATTTCGATGATTAATTTTTGATTTACAAATATTAACTTTTTTTTTTAAAATATACCGACTTCTAACATTTTTCATTGAAAAGCAATAATTAAATATTTCGTTTCGCTGTTGAAGTTAATATTTAAATAACACAACAATGTAAAACCTTAAAATCAAATAAAAAATATTCTATCTATCTATCATCACGTCTTTATACCAAGAAGGGTACGCAGAGACAATCGAATGCCATTTGCTACGATCCTGAATTCCTGACATACCTCTTTCGCTTCTTTTATATTCATCAAACCTTTCATACATGCTTCGGCGATTGTGTATACTTTTAATATTGCCAGCATTTCCTTTCACTTCAGTCATATTTGTCAATCCCTCATCCTTTATTGTTTCAACGTGTCCAAACAAACAAAAATAAATAAAAAATTAAATATAACTGAGTAAACGTAGAATAGTGACAAGTAGTGGCTGTATTTAACTATTTGCTGTTAGAAGTGAAATGACTTCACAGATTGAATGAAAGAGGGTCTTAACGAAGACATACTGTTTTCATATTCTTTTACAGGCATATAAAATATGTTCCTGAAAAACGGAAGCAGCCACCTATTTTGTTAGAACTACTTCTATGACTTAGTTATCCATTATAAATCCATTAGCATGTCTAACGTGAATAACTTATAAAAATTACATTCCTATCGTAATGCTAAATCTTCACAGTTTTGGATTTCTATTCCAGGGTTCCGTCCAAAGACTGTAGGAATAAATATCACTAAACAAATTCCCGTGATATGACGCTCTTCCATTCTACTACTAATATCATATATAATAATACCAATATACTACTAATAACATCATACTACCTACTAAAACTCGACAGCTCACAGACACAACAGAGAAAATTATCAAAGTACTTTAAACCCTTTTTCACATTAATAAATATAAAGTAAATAGTATTTAGTTAAATTAGAGAAATTTATGAAAATTATTGAAAAATATTGCGAGACTTGTTGAAATTATTTGATACTTATTATCAAGAAAATAAAATATTGACTATATTTACTGTATCATGTTATTTTTATCATTGATGGAAGTTATGTAGTTATTAGAGATATTTGTACCTAAACTCACCCTGGTTTCATTGTTTTCGCGGGATGAGAGTAAGGAAATATCAGTTTATTGCATACCAATTATATATTAAAAAACACGTTTAAGGACCCGTGGCTCTCAGTCATCTAGTATCTGTCAAAAATATGGCAAATCTAAGTTAATCCTGGAAACGTGAGTTTATTTATACAACATTTCTTCACCATTTGCAATTGCGTATCGAAAACTACGGCTCTTTAGAATCCTAAATAATAAAAATATGGCTCAATCCAATTTTAAATAAATAACAATCATTTTGTGGTGAGGAAATGTTGTATAAATAAACTCACGTATCCAGGATTAACTTAGATTTGCCATATTTTTGACAGAGACAAGATGACCTTGACCACTTTTAGATAAAGTTTTAGTGTATCTTTGGGTACCTCAAACCTCAACATTTTAGCTGTTTCCCTAAATACGTCCTTAGTACATAAGATGGCCCAGTGGTACACAGTCAACCAGCTAACTATATGTAAAAAACAATTTAGCATATTGAAATGACAAACAAACAAACACACTTTCCCATTTATAATATTAGTTAGGGTTAGGATTTATAATGGATTAGAATAGGTATACACTTACAGGCTTTTACATCTAAATATACACTGACGGCCAATATAAAAAAACCACTTGCAAAGTGCTTAAAAAAGCAATATAAAATTGTGTTTACATCGTTTAACCCATTTAATTAAATTTGTTTTGTTTCCATTGGGTGTTTTTTAATCGTTATTAAATACACTTGAATGTTGCTTTTTACTTCAAAAAGCTATCTGGCGTGGTTTCGGAAATATTTCATGATTAGTTAGTGGCTTTTTTATATTGATCGTCAGTGTATATCAACAGAACTGGCCACTCGTTAGATATAGTCTCACAAATACCATCGGCTAAACGAGCAAGACTTGGTCTTCCGCTGGGTCGGTTTCGGGAGCTGTACCCGTGAAAAAAAAAAGATAAAAAAAAAGGATTAGTATAAAACTAAGTAATTATTTTTATAGGATGAACGTAATTCGACTCTGGTTTCCGCAGCTATCAACTATTATAGAATATTATGGAAATATGTCGAACACGACACAAGACTTTTGTACTATGATGGACTCTTATACAAGTAGCTTGAAAGATGTTGCAGATGATGCTAATAAAGTCTGTGTTCCCGTGAGTATCTATTTATCATCGCGCCTGTTATTGAATAAGAGGTATAGGCAGATACAATCGAATACCATTTACTACGATCCTGAAATGCCCGGTGTTCAATGAAAGTATTAATGGCGCCCTCTGCTGAAATTTTCTGTCACTTTTGTTTTTTTTTCTTTACGGGTTGCCTTACAGCTTCCGAAATCGTATTACGGTTCCAGGGTACCCAAAGGAAGACCAAGTCTCCCTCGTTTAGCCGATGGTATTTGTGAGGCTATACCTAATGAGTGGCCAGTTCTGTTGAGGTATATTTAGATGGAAAAGCCTCTATAAAATTCTCTCAACACTTTGACTCGATTGTAGGTACTAATTGTGAAATGTATAACGGATAACGCTGTCCAAAAAAAAACTTCACGGGTTGGCAGATTCCGGGAACCGTTGCCGGCCTCAAGGTACCCAGCGGAAGACAAAGTCTTCCTCACTTAGCCGAAGATTTTTTTTAGGCTGTACTTAACGGCCAGCTCTATTGAGGTTTGTAGATGGAAAAGCCTCTTTGTATGGTTTGTCGGATAATTTACATACCTAGATTTTTTATTATAAAAACCCATTGGTACATGGTCGGATGTGGGGATCGAATTCGCGACTTTTCAGTTGACCACCGACGCCCTATATTTTTTTGTTTATAAGTTATTTTTTGTTCTAGCACAAAAGCGGAGACGAAACATACATCAACAGTTTAATTTTAGGCACAGTATGCGTCTGTCCATACCTAATTATGGGTATTCTAGTGAATAGAGTTGGGAAAAAACTGTTATTAATAAGCGCTGCTGTTATAACTGTTATATGTACAATAATTTTAAGATTTTCTAGTACAAAGGCGGCTGTTGTATCCATGTTTTCAATTGACGTCGCATTTTCACAAGTAATTATTAGTTTGTGTGAAGTTGTTATTGTGGAGTTCTTTCCAACGACTACAAGGTAAGATTCAGGTTTTTTTAATTACTACATAATACGCGCTTTGGTAAGCAAGTAATGCTGCCGCACTTCTTCTAAAAATAACAGATATTTACGTCTGTTAAAGAAGTGACACAGATACCTATTAAGTGCAGCAATAGGCTTGAAACCGGTTCTGTTTAATATGGATAACTGGCAAAAAGTGGACACTGTTACTGCCACAAGAAGACGTAGGTACGTACTACAAAATAGTGAATGAACTCGGGGTAAATTTTGCCACTGTGCTCTTAAGGGTCCTATATTGGGAATTTTTCTGGGATAAACTATTCCCAATTTCTCTGTAAATAATCCACCTGTGTCACTGTAATTTAGCATGTAGTTACTTATTGAATATATCTAAGTGAAATAGCTCTTATTTTTTCAATGGGTTTTATTGAATAGGAAATATGGGTAGTTTAACTTTGCCCCTGCTGTCTCTTTCATAATCTATCACAAAACTCTACATTTTTTTAAATGCGCTGTTATACCATTACCCTTCAATTATATATGTCGATTTTTTTGTTACCTTATTGAAAATTTAAAATAAAATAAAAGATACAGAAAAAAGGGATATATAATTAATATAATATATATAATTGAAGAATAATGGTATAAGAGCGTTTTAAAAAAAAATTAGAGTTTTGTGATAGATTATGAAAGAGATAGAAGGGGCAGAATAATCCTTTATTCTACCACCTATATTTCCTATTAAATAAAACCAATTGAAAAAATTACGACTATTTCACTTAGATATATTGAATAAGTAACTATATGCTAAATTACAGTGACACAGGTTCCACATACTCCAGTATTTATAGAGAAATTGGGAATAGTAATATCTCCATACAAATTCCCAGTATAGGACTTTTAAGAAAATCATATAGGAAAGAATTGTGTGGAATTAGTGATCTACAAAAGAATCTACATTTTTAACGACTGCAAAAAAAAGACGTTGCTCAATTCGACCGTATATTTTTTTTATGTGTGTTCGCGGATAACTTCGTCTTTTATAAACCGATTTTGATGATGTATTTTTTAATCGACAGATAATTCTTCCGGATTGGTCACATTTTTATGTCATAAAAATTGGTTTTATTGGTTTTTCAGTAATTTTGAAAAAACTGACTTTATACAGTAAATTATCAGTATCTCGATGAAATGTATCTACCGATTTTGACGACTTATTTTTTTAATGATATAATAATTTCTCGACATTATCTCACAGACACATGACTAAAATCGGGTCAGTAGTTTTTCAGAAATTCAGTAATTTATCTCTGTTTACGGCTGAAAATTATGTATCAGAGAAAAGACTTAGCAACGGTTGCTATTGACACTAAGTTGTCAATTTATGTATCGACGGTGATCTAACGGCTAAAGGTATGGTATGGTATAATGCAGTTCAGGATGCAAATGGTTCAAATCCCATCCACAGCAGTATTTTTTTTTATTTTTTCATAAATTTTTTTTATTTGCGTTATTATTTGTCTCTCAGGGCAACAAAATCACTTAAAAGGGAAAAATAAATTAACTTTTTAAAAAAAGGGTACCGACTTCAAAAATTTGCACTGAAAAGCAAGAAATAATAAATATTTCGTCGTAGAATTTGAAGACGGTTGGTGCCAAATCAAAAACAACTTTCCAAATTCACTAATCTAGACAATTCATTAGGAACCTACGATCATCAGTACAAACATACTTATATAATTTTAAACAGATATTTATCTTCTTAGATGCTTACTTAATTTTGTATCCTAATTTGGCACCAACCGTCTTCAAATTCTACGACGAAATATTTATTATTTCTTACTTTTCAGTGCAAATTTTTGAAGTCGGTATACTTTTTTTTAAAAGTTAATTTATTTTTTTGATGAATGCTCACATTTTTTTGTTAAACTAAATTGTAGCTACTTAAAGTAAGAAAAAAATACATCGAAACCTGAAACATTTAGTCGAGATATGACGAAAATTATTTAAACCAATTTCCACCCATTCGTCCCATCACCGGCGCGCCGCCGTACGGTCCACCGAAACTGATTACAGATTCGTCCAATTCTTATAATAAATGGTCCGCCTAGATCGTATGGCGGCCAGAATGGAAAATTTTCGGTGCGATGCCGGACCAATGTGTGGCCTACATAAAACAAAAAACTGTCAATCAAAAAGAAACCATCAAATTCACGATTGGCAGAGATATTGGTATACATACACCCTTTCTTTTTTTTAAACTCTTAGATCTCTTCAATAATATTTTAATTTGTATAAAATTATAATTCAGTAAGTCTATCTGAAAATAAAAGGCAATTTCAGGCGTACCTTCATAAAATATATTTCAACCTTAAAAACTATTCATTGTAAAACAAAAGGTGATATTACAAAGAAATTAAAGAGACTCTCAAAGGTATAAAAGAAAAGATGGCCATGACTCTAGAGTCTTAGTTATTGTTTAAATGACCTTGGCAAAATAAAACTAGCAACTCTGTCTTATTAAAAGCTTGATTGCATATATTTTCACGGCTTTCATACCTTTCGGCGTAACCAGACTTAAGTAGGCCACACATTGGTCCGGCATCGCACCGAACATTTCCCATTCCGGCCGCCGGATGATCTAGGCGGACCGTTTGGAACCACATCCTTTTCTCTCAAGCAGAAAACCATATAAAAAAATCGGCCAAGTGCGAGTCGGACTCGCGCACGAAGCCATTATCTATAAAAACGGCAAAAAAATCACGTTTGAGCCCCGCCCCTTAAATATTTATTTTATGCTGTTTTTTAGTATTTGTTGTTATAGCGGCAACAGAAATACCTACATAATCTGTGAAAATTTCAACTGTCTAACTATCACGACTGAGATACAGCCTGGTGACAGACAGACAGACGGTCAGCGGAGTCTTAGTAATAGGGTTTCCGTTTTTACCCTATGGGTACGAAACCCTAAAATGGCATAGATATTTTGACAGAAGCTTAGTGAATGCCAAAACAAGCAATTGCCGACACGGTAACCGCATCGAGTCGATAACCACAAAACCATAGAGAATAGGGCCTCTGAAGTCGTTTAACCTTGGCTAGGCCCAAATAGGAATGAGGTACCTATACGCGGTAAAATAATTTAAAAGCGATATTAAATTGAATTAAAATAAATATTGAGGCTGGGGCTGCCGCTTACAAAGCCGAAACTTCCAAACGTCGCAAATACGCATCTCTTCCCGAAGAATACATATTTGTTGCGTTTGGGGTGGAAACACTGGGTCCATGGGGACACGCCTCGGCACGGCACCTCTACAAAGAAATAGCCAAAAGATTGGTAGAGGTGTCCCACGACCAAAGAGCTGGTAAAGAATAAGTATTGCTATCCAATGTGGCAACGCAGCCAGCCTTATGGGACTCTCCCAGAAGGCAGTGATCTTGATGATTTTTTTTATTTATAGTTTTATTTGTATATATAATATTAATAATATAGGTATATTTAATTGTTTTTTATTATATTTAATTTAATTGATTGAAAAATAATAAAAGATCATAATATTAAAATATTTATAATTTTATATATATTATTTTCATAATACAAAACACACGGCCTTCATACTTTGCGGTGTGACCAGAGACACAGGTAACAGTGTCCACTTTTTACCAGTTGTCCATATTGAACAGAACAGGTGGCAAGCCCATTGGTGCACTTAATGTACCTAGATGTGTCACTTTTTTAACAGACGTAAATATCTGTTATTTTTTGAAGAAGTGCGACGTGCCCTCCTAAGCACGAGGAGTCGAAAATTGCTGCTTAGCATTTTTGAACCCGGAACCTCCCGGTTTCAAGTCAACGCTCTACCAATGGCTATCGACTCTTATTTTATTTTCATTATGAGTTACATCGATATTTTACTCGTCCTCGACTTCGATATTCGATATCCATTGGCAGTCCTTATTCGTGAAAATTTTCAGGTCTTTAGCTCTATCTATGATGATGATGTCTGGAAGAACAGGAACTCTTATTGGCAATGTGACATTTCCTATATTCTTAAGGATGGGATGTGTTGTACCGTTTTATACTATGGCCGGACTTATGGCTGGTAAGAATATCTATACTAAAATTATAAAGTTTTTTTATAAAGGGGCGTCGGTGGTCGAGTGGTTAAGACGTCGGTTGGCAACTGAAAAGTCGCGGGTTCGATTCCTACGTCCGACCATGTACATAATGAAAAATCTATGTACATTATCTACCATCTATACCTCAACAGAGCTTGGCCACTCGTTAGGAATAGCCTCAAAAAAAAAATTGTCTAAATGAGGTAGACTTTGTCTTCCACTAGGTATCCTGGGGCCGGCAACGGTTCCCGGGAGCTGTAAGGCAACCCGTGAAAAAAAAGTTTGTAAGTTTGGATGTAAGGGGTAATCTCTCAAATTTCTGAACCGATGAACTTCGGAGGGCAATTAAAGCCGGTTGGTAAGGGGATGTAAGAAATAGCTCAATGCTTTTTTTTATTATAGAAAAAGCGTAGCTAGTCCATGAATATAAACATTATTCCGGTCGTAAGTTAAAGGATGCGGGAAGTACTGCATGCGAAAGTTTGTTCAACTTTCTAATAATATATTTTATTTAGCCACGGCAACAAAGAATGAAGAAAAATTTTTTGAACTAACTAAATTTACATTAGATTTTTTTTCACGCGTTGCCTTACAGCTCCCGAAACAATGTTATCGGACCAAGGGTGCCCAGAGGAAGACCAGGTCTCCCTCGCTTAGCCAATGGTATTTGTGACCAGTTCTGTTAAGGTATATTTAGATGGCAAAGGCTGTAATTGTGGTTTGTGGCATTACATACAAACCCAATGTTAAAGAATAGCAAGGTATAGTTAGAAAGGCCTATTGCTACAATCCACAGTTTGATCTACGTTCTATCTGCTTAACGTGGGTTAACTGTCTAAAAAATAAAGTTTATTGAAATCTAGTTTGTGTCTAAGCCCTGAAAGTATTTTGAAACGTTTCTTTCAAGAAAAATTTCTAAATAGATTTTTACTTAGAAAATTGTGTAAGCGTATAAAAGATCTTCAAACTTTTAAATTAAAACTACTTTTTTATTTCTTCACTAAATGGTTGATTGGCTACACAAGTGCTTTCGTTTAGTAAAATAATATTAGACTAATTTGTTAGAATAGAGCGCAAAGTGTATTTTAAAATTAATTTAGCTTTGGCGTGATTTTTCTTTGCACTTAATTAATTTCATTGTTCGTGAAATTCTGAACAAGTAGTGTAAATGTTTTGTTAAGAATCTCATTTAGTTTCTGAAAAAAAAAAGTAAAATTACAAATAAGTACAATGTAAGAAGAAATGCTAAGAAATTTATATTTAAAGAGGTTTTTGTAGGCTCTAGTGTTATAAATCTCGTAAATTTTATATCTATGTCAAAATGTAGAGACGTCGCCGTAGCTAAGTGTGCTCGGCGGCCTGAGTTCGATTCCCGGCAGCGCGCAAGTACTATGTGAAATATATTTTTAGTTAACCTAGAAGCGATGTCCTAAAGGATAACCATTATAAATAAATAAATATACATAGATGAATCATTATCTATGTGGATAAAATTAATTAAGATATTTTTTGTTTCAGTTGTTTGCATATTAATATTAACATTACCATCAAAGGGTAAACAATGATTATTATTATTTATGAAAAATTCATAAAGAAAATAATAAAATAATTTTGTAGTTTTCATTAAAATTCAAGAGCAGGGGAAAGCAACAAAGCAACAGATCGCCTTTTTATTATTATGTCACATTTAAAAATGTCCACCGGCGATGCCGAGGTGAAATGAACAAATAATGCTTCTTCAAATGGTTAATTTATCTTATTTTATTATTTAGAGGGTTGGTTTTAAGGAGATCATTCGACTAACTCTTTCATTGTAGCTTGAAATCTAGCATACCATTTTTACATTTGATGAAATGAAATATAAACCACTGAAATCTTTTCCCCGTCTATTCTTTGATCTGCTGGTAGTCATTTAAGAGACACATGATGAATTATTCAGGACGGGCGTGAAGGGAAATGGAATATGTTGTAAATAAAATAAATGAAACTTGCTTGTCATGCGGATGTATTTGAGAGGGATTTTAAATTTTGTAGACTCTGCACAATTTAGGCTAAAAGAAACCTTAACAGATTGAAATAGAGTCTATAATACATATTTTAAATGTATACATAGCTTCTTTAACGTTACAATATTCCCTTCCCTTCTCTATTTTAAGGATGAAAAATATCTAAGATTTTTTTAAATTTTATTATGAGACTTCGGTTTACAATGTATTGGAAATGGTATGCGTGGGTTTGACCATAGACTGAGAGAAATGGAAGCAGTCTAATTCTCCATTACATGAAATACTCTGTACGAATCCAAACCATTTGTCCCGGAACTACATAAATTCTTTCACTAATAGAAAGCTACGATATTCCTGAGTGACATAGGTTATATATCCACGGGCGGAGACGGGGACGGAAAGTCTATAGTGACACAAAAAAAATAAACCGGCCAAGTGCGAGTCGGACTCGCGCACTAAAGGCCGTACCATTATCTATAAAAACGGCAAAAAAATCACGTTTGTTGTATGGGAGCCCCATTAAATATTTATTTTATTCTTTATTTTAGTATTTGTTGTTATAGCGGCAACAGAAATACATCATCTGTGAAAATTTGAAACTTGTTGTGAAACTGTCTAACTATCACGGTTCATGAGATACAGCCCGGTGACAGACGGACAGACAGACAGACAGACAGACGGACGGACAGCGGAGTCTTAGTAATAGGGTTTCCGTTTTTACCCTTTGGGCACGGAACCTTAAAAAGTACCCTAAATCGAAAAGCATATGTATGAAAATAATTATAGTTGAAAGAAGTGTGCCAGGCTCGTGGCAAGTGGATATCTTTGCACTCTGCCTACCCGAAAGGAAATAAGACGTGGACATCACGCCTTTTATTCCAATGGTAGACAGAGACAATGGAATGGTATTTGCAATGAGCTTCGATCCCGATTCTGACACCTCTTTCGCAATTCATCCCTGAACATTGCCTTCAATCTTTATTTTTTAATGTGTTCAAAGAAAATACACCAAGGGCGCCCTCACATGCATTTCCTATCACAATTTAACGTTTAAAATGTTCAGTTTTCAAAGCACGTACATTTAAGTTCAGGTGAAGTGTACACTGTACAAGAATTTACGTAACTATAACAAAGTTGTGACGGGGAACCCATGTTGTAGGCGAGCGGGGGCAAACTGGCTGTAACTAGTTTTATTGTATTAATAACTTCGTAAAGGCTTTAGTCTAACTAATAGTCTCCGCCCCTGGCTTCGTCTGTCGAAATTTTCATTTCGGTCTAGAATCTAGAAGTGTAACGGCTAGGCGGTTACGAGATACGCACACGAAGGTAATACGTAAGCTTCAACTACACGTCGTTATTTCAGCAGTTGTTCCATGACACCCGTCCCCTCTCGACGCGTACAGTTAATAGGATATTAGTAATAGAACAGTAAATATATACCACAGTACCGTATTATGGGTATTCTTATTTTTATATAGATCTCTCAACTAATTACCCCCAAAGTGGTGAACCCAACGTGATCTTAACACGCAACCTTAAATTGAATAAGAAAAGGCAGTTGTCACGGGACGCCCGGCAGATGTAATTCATCGAAAACACGCAGTACTCACACTTACACGGAGAAGTAACAAAGTATTTAGTATACACGCGCGCACACAATGGAGAAGGGAGCAGCGGCGGAGGAGAAGGGGCATGATGCAGTTTTACGTCGCGTTATACGAGACGGTCTTACCCCCAAGGCGCGCCAATAGATGTGTGTCACATCAAAAAGTTGCTAAAACTATGCCAGATTTTACACCTAGATTTTTTTATTTACGCTCCTAAGGCTCGATAGCCAGAAGGGAACTCAATTACTACTTATAAAACAAAGTCGCCCGCCGCGTCTGTCTGTCTGTCTGTCTCACTTTTCATGCAAAAACTGCTATTGCGGTTTTGACTATTTCATAGGCTTCTACATTAATTAAGGCTAATAAACTAGTTTCCCGCCCCAGATTCGCCTGAAAAACATTTTTAAAAACCTATGTCATAATACCTAAATCTCAGTGCAAAAACGTCGATTCGTTGCTTTGTTTTAATGTGAAAGTAACAAATGGTATTCGATTGTCTCTGCCTACCTACTACGTGATGGTATATAGATAGATAGAAAGAAGGACAAACAAACATACTTTCTGATTTATAATTATTATAGTTAGAATTAGGATTAATGTCATTTTTCTCTGCCACATAAACCAAATAGAAACCAGAAATAATTATTGTAGTACCTAGCGCATCAACTTTTTCCTTGACCATGTATATACGTATAATATAATATACAATATAAATACGTAGAATGTATGATATAAAGCGTATTGACCGCATCCGGAAGGATGTAGTTAGAGAAGAATGCGGAGTGAAAGATGATGTGACTAAAATGAGGAAAAGTAGTTTACGCTGGTTTGGACACGTTGAAAGAATTAAGGGTGAAAGATTGACTAAAAATGTTTATATGGCTGAAGTGAAACGAAATACTGGCAAAGGACGACCTAAGTGTACCACTTTTATTGAACATATAAAAAATGTATTGATCGATGACAATATTAAAATAATACACAATCGCCGAGTATGTATGAAAGGTATGAGGAATATAAAAGAAGCTAAAGAGCCTCTGCCTACCCCTCTTGGGATAAAAGGCGTGATGATAGATAGATAGATTGAAGTACAGAGCGGTATTTAAGTAATATTTATTAACCATGAGCATGACAGTATAAACTTATCCCAAATTAAATTGAATAAGGAACCAAAAATTAGTTTTCCTTTGTAAGCTTCATACATCAAAGCGTGAATAATGCCTTTGTAGCTTTTGGCCTGGTCTTACTTAATATACTTTATACTACAAAATTTAAATGCACGCAAGCTTAGAGTAGGTACTTACCTATTTATTAGCAAGAATGTGTCTATGGGTATATAAACAAATTCATAATAATTTGGTGTACCAATGAAATCTAAGGTAACTTATTACTGCGCACCTGGTCAGTTTAACTCGTCAAAGGGGAAAAAATTGGCGAAAGGGGGAGTCCGTCTAGGGCCCCTCCATATGCTTAGTACATTATGACCTACACTAACCAGTATCGCTGCAGAATAGTTCAGGTATAGAACCTTAGATTACTTACATCATCAGGTCTTCCAATTATCTACATTTCCGTTGATTGGGAACTCAAGACTCAACTAAAATAACTTTTTTTAATTTAGATTCTCCAAAAAATCTGGATTCGCCATGCCTCTACGTTGTGCCAGTAGGCTTGGCAATAAAAAAATTGGCCAAGAGCGAGTCGAACTTGCGTGGAGAGGACATCGTATTTTAGTATTAGTATTTTTTCCTGGATATTCATTTAGGTTTTTTTATATATTTCTTTTTTTTTCAAAATTGTAGACTCAGCTGTTACGGAGATAAATGGTGGGGGTGCTCAATTTTCGTATGTTTTCTTTAATATAATTTAAACTAGGCAATTTAAAATAAAAAATATATCTGTTTGTATTTTTTATAACGAGCCTTTTCATTGATGCACTTTAAAATGTTTTTGATTATTTTTAATTTATCCCACAAAATTTATTTCCAAAATCGATATTGGGTCCGTGATTGGGTCATCAAACTCTACTTATGTACCTAATAAATTTCAACGATTTTCGTCCAGTAGATTCGGAGAAAATAAGCTGTAACCGACGGACAGACAGACAGACATAAGGGTACGAAACCCTAATAAATACAAGAAAATACACCTAAGTATTTTTTTACAATTGGATCAAGTAGCAAATATCATTCGATTGGCTATGTCTACCCCTCTTGGGATATAAGACGTGATGATAGATCAAGTAAGGACTGAACCCACGACATCCAATTGCAAGTCCATTATATCGAGGTCATAATAGTGAGAAGGTAGGCGTAGGTAGGTACATGATCTCAATTTCGCATAGAAATGTAGAACAAAACTAGAACAAAACATTTCCGTGACAGCTTGCCTACAGTGAAGGCAACTGTTCATAATAGGAATGATAGCTTAATTGTGTTTTGACTTACTTTAGCTTACTTTCAAGAAAAGCTGTTTCCCTTAGGGTTCAGGGTTTGATGACAGGTTTTACTGGCAGAGCCGAGTTCGTATCCCAGGTGGATCAAAATAACTTTTATATTATAACCTCATGCGTTGCCTTAGGGCTCTCGGAACCGTGTTCCTGGCTCCAGGGTACCAAGCAGAAAACCGAGATAAAAACCTGTAACATACGGACGGGCGGAGATTAAAGTACAGACACATCTACACATTTCCGTCTCGTGGCGTTCGGTTTCTCTATATTGACTCCCCACGATGTGGTCTTCGCTTCAAAATACCTACTATTGTTTTTAGGGTCCCGTATCTAAAGGGTGACAAAGGAACCCTTATTACTAAGGTTCCGCTGTCCATCCGTCCGTCTGCCTGTCACAGGGCTGTACCTATCTTTTGAACCGTAATAGGCAGACACTTGAAATTTTTACAGAGTGTGTATTACCTACTATGGCCGCTATAACATAAAATTATAAAAATAAAATAAAATAAAAATTAAAGGATCTCAATACTCTTAAATAAAACAACAAAATAATAGTTAGTTTTATTTTCTTTACGGGTTTCCTTACTCTTACATATTTATTTATATCTGTTACTTAAGACGCTGGATAGAGCCAACGACCTTGAGAGATGGCACCGCCCCCACGCGGGTACACATACACACCAAACGCCGTGGCTGCCACTAATAATATAGCATCAGGCTGCAGTGCGTACATAAAATCTCGAAAATGAGAATAAAGGAACTTGCTGAAAATTTTATTAAAAAATAGAACAGTATTACGATAGAATATTGCTAGATAAAAAATCTGTCAAAGGATCAGAATCATTGCATGCATTTTAGTACTGTTTCTAGACAGTAAAATATTTTTTTAGAGGTACATTCGTGATTTTTTTTCTATCGAATCAATATAGTTGTATTATGTTTTGAACACAGTATCTTAATAACGCATAACCTCAAGAATATCATATATTTTTTTGATTATGGTCACTGCAGTGGATCATGTACTTTTACGCATCATAAAACTCGCATTTAGCTCTATACATCCTCTTAATAACGCCCCAATGGATAGGACGGACTTGGATGATAATTTTATATTTTAGAAATGAAATGAGATGCATGTGGTATCTACGGTTAGCTTACAGTTAGAGATCTATGGTGTGTTTAAGCCGCTTATGGAATGTTCTAGATCCAGTGTTTACTTAAAGTAGACAGACAGAAGTCTTAACGTCATATGATAGACAAGGATATCTATTTCAACCAACGAAATAATATAAGTCAAACGCATCTTAACGGCCTGTACCTTGACACCAGTAACAGGGTCCACTTTTTGCCAATTGTCCATATTAAGCAGAATAGGTGGCAAGCAACATTGCTGCACTTAATTTTGTGAACCTAGATGTGAAGTATCTGTTGTTTTTAGAAGAAGTGCTGTCACCGGGCATGGTAGCCCTTTGAAGCACGAGAAGTCGATTAAAGCACATAGTCTTAACTTTAAAAATGCCATCAAATGTTAGGCTAGTCTATTTCTGATATATTATTTATATTTATTATCACGCTTTTTATCACACGAAAGGTAGATATGGAGCATCATTTCCTACAAATCCTTAGCAAATAACTGTTTATTGGCTGTCTACATTCTGGGTTAAAAAGCGTGATGATAGATATGTACTTAAATTAAAAAATAAATATTACTTGTGAAGTATTCAAGCCAGAAAACGGAATTAGGCGTGTAAATTCAAGAGATATCGTTTGTGAAAGCGATCAATAAACTAAATTAAATCAAAGGTTTGTAAGGTTTCTGTATGTGACAAGTTAATTATTTAGCTAAATAGAAATTTGGATTATTTGCCCCTTCCTATAGCCCACTTCGTTTAAGTGTGATTTAAATTAAATATGAGGAAATACGTTGGTTGATTTTTAGCTTAATTATATTTAGAACTTAGATTCTTGCGTTATGTATGAAGTATGTGAATATATGAATTGAAGGAAAGGCAAGTTCAGAATTTCAGTAAGTACTTGAAAACGCAGGGGATTCAATTCTCATGCACACATTTTCTATAATATTATGAATTACTCGCTAAATGTAAACAATGCAACGTGCTACGTCGCGTATAAATAAAGACAGATAGTGTGTGTTTGAACCAGGTAATATAGGAACTGCCTAGATTGTTTTGAGGTCTGCAAGTTCATAGTAAAAAGTTCTCCAAATTTGGTTATGAACTAAACAAATAATTCAGTGCTCTAATATACATATACTATTTTTTCTCCAGCACGGATCTCAATAAAAGTGTGCCCAAAGGATATTCAAATCTATCAATCAAACTTCGGCTCAAAGGATAGGATTCCAGAGTATTTCAATATATTTAAAAACAAAATGTGTTACGTCATTGAATGAGTTGATCAATCAGTTGAGACGTAATTGTCTCGCTCGGGCTTTGTTTGCACCTGAGGTTTGCACATATATCTGTCTTGTTCTAACCTATGCAAAAACTCTGTTCGTATCTATCGGTGATTGCGAAACGACGCGCGGCAATATTCGCGCGGTGATAATACTTTGATAAATATTAATTTAATCTACCTAAGTAATAGGTACCTTTTTATTTTTGTGCACACACCTCACTAAAGCAACATACCAAACAGATTTGTTCCATAGTGAATGTGAAAAGTGTAGAGTCAACAAACTTTTGTACCTAGATAACCTACAAAATACTGCTCCCAAAACTGTGTCATCGGGTACGAAGTTTCCTCTTTTAGCCGATATTATATCATTATAAACTATAATATATATGGTAACCTTGATAATTACCAAGCCTTGTATTAGGCCCTTTTAAGTTGAAATCGACAAAGCATTCTCCAACAAAGACCTTTGAGATTAATTAATATTTCGATCATTGAGAAATATATTAAATGTGAAAGATATTAAAATTTAGTTTTCTGTAATGATAGAAAATCGTTGTCTAAACTAATGGAATACTAAAGATTTTCGAGTACTTTTTAGAGGAGGTTAAAAGTGTTTAACAAACACATCTTCACGGCCTGCGGGGTGGTCAGGAACAGAACCTAGATGTATCAGGATGTAGCATTTTTGTCACGAGTACACGATTTAGATTTGAAATAGAGTCTCTCCGGCTTCAAGCACCAATTACGCTTATGACGCCTTTCTTCTCCTATTTCTTCTTTATAAAAAATGCCTACAGTATGTATTTTTTATTATTTCGGACATTATATAAATTTTAAATATTTACATCTTAACTAAAATGTATAGTAATAAATAAATAATAGACATATTTAAAAACTATATATACAAATTATAAAAAAGAATACCTCTTCCAGAACCCCTCCCTGTGGCATGGATCCCAAAACACTGGCTGCGTTACCTCGCTGAATGGTTAAACTTTTTAAATAATTTTGTATATTTTTTTTATTTACCATTTTGGTAAATTGTATAATTTTCATTACTTATTTTAGACAATCATCATTATTACAATTGTATTTTTTTACTAATGTGTATCAAACTATAATAAAGGTAAAAGTGTATTAATTTTTTTATTTACTCTTTCACGTGTTATAACTATATTCTGTACCTACGAATTATTTTGCAACATTCTGAGATAAGGAAAAAAGAGAGAGAGAGAGAGAAGTCGAAAACAGGATTAGTATTTGATGGACCCTAGAAAGGGGGAACATGAAAACTTAGATTTGAAACATGGAAGAAGCAGTGGGCAGAAGTTAGTACTAGATATATATTCTAATACCGAACTTATCTAATTCCAGAAGCAGTTAAAGTTTTATGGTCCTGAAGTAACAACTTCCAATTTCACCATTTGGAAATCTGGGTTGCTTCCTTCCTCGTGAAATTTGTGATGGATTAGGAATCTTTCACTTTGACCTGTGCGTGTTTTATTACTTCGCATGTATATTGGAGTATTTACTTGGAGAACTGTGATTTTTTTTTTACTTATAGCAAAATAAGGTCGAAATTGGGGTGAAGTTAATGGATAGGTCCCAAAGACACAACACAAATAAATAGGTATATCTACTATAAGTTGAGGTATATATTTAGATGGATTTAGTATACGTATAGCCTAACAAATACCATTGTCTAAAAGAGGGAGACTTGGTCTTCCGTTGGGTACCCTGAGAACGTAACACGGTTTCGGGAGATGTAAGGAAACCCGTGAAAAAAGAAAAAAAAACTACGATATGCAAAAAAACACAGTTCTAAAATAAATGTAGACTTATTGAGTATCGATTTATAATAATTTCGGTACCTACATAAATTTTACTTCAGCTTGGCCTATATCATTATAAAAAATATATAAGTACCTACCTATAGTTTATTATCTCTCAAATTTCATTATCTTATACACTTTTATTAAGTAACTCGAATTAGCGACGTATTAACTAAACTGTATTTCGTCTCCTTCTAACAAATCTGCAATTAATTATGATAGACGGAGACGAAATACAGTTTAGTTAATACGTCGCTAATTCGAGTTTATTAATAAGAGTGATATAGTTCTAATATAGTTCTATTGAAACATTTATTATATTTAAGAGGGTTTAGGATTAGTATACGAGTATGCTTTGAATAGCATAGACTAAACTAACCTAACCTTTATATTTAAATCTGAATATTTAGAATTTTGGAGTAATCATCAAATTCACAAGAAATACCAAAAAATATGTCAATTTTCACAAGTAAGCGTGTTTGAAAGATAAACTGAGGAAACACAACTCCGTTTGAGGGGAAAATATGTAAGACCCGAAACCCAATGGACCCTTATTAGGGGTCTAAAGGGGAAAAAGAGTAAAAAACTCGATACCGTCGCAAACAAACTTCCATATCTTGACGAATACCTCATAACTTTGTTATGGCGGTCTTTAATAATGTTGATTTATTTCTCTGTGAAAAGTGGGGACATGAAATAAATGTAGGGTTCTCACAAACGTTCATGTAATGTTTAATTATGTCAATATAATGTAGTTTATAAGAATAACTAAAATATCTACCTAAAATATATGACGTAAGCTCATATTAGAACATAGACTGGCCATAGGTATAGCCTCACAAATAACATCGCCTAAAAGAGGGAGTCTGGACCGATAACACGATTTCTTGAGCCGTAAGAAAAATACCCGGCCAAAGACATAGGGCACCTAATCACGAAATGCAACCATTTTATAAAATAGGCAATTCTGGGTTCGGACAAATGACACATAGTTTTATACATAACTCGCCCCCGGCCTCGCACTTTACATACATCTCTAAAAGTTTAGGTAGACCTCTATGGTCCATCATCAGAATCCAAGTCTCCAGATTTTCAATACCAAAATCGGTTCATTGGTTTAGACATGACCACGTAACAGACAGACTGACAAAGTTACTTTCTCTTCGGGCAATTGCTATTCGAGAAATTTTCCGTTCGAGGAACTTTCCATTCGAGCAATTGTTTTCTAGCAATTTTCACCAAACTTAATTAATTATCTATTACATATAACATAATATTATGCAACTGTGAAATTAATTAAGTATTCCCTATTCAACAAGTTATATTTCTGAGGCGAGTGGACAATTCTGTTGGGATATTTTGAAATTAGAGAGTCCTTGGCAGTCGGCCATCTTACTTTTGACCAAAATATGGTAAAACTCAATTAATCCTCGAAAAAATTGTTTAATTTAAACAACATTTTCAACTCAAATTGCTGATAGTTATTATTTTAAACGCAATAGCAATGTTTGTTTTAAAAACTACGGCTATTTAGAACCCTAAATATAAAAAATATGGCTTAATCCCATTTAAAGTTGAAAAGGTTGTATAAATAAACTATTTTTTCTAGGATTAATTGCAATTTGTCATATTATTGACAGAAGTAATATGGTCGACTGCCATTGAGGTAGGAATAGATCGATTAATTTTAGTTGGATATATTCACTTTTTACTCCAGTTTCATATAATATGGCAACCCTGGAAATACAGTGTCGCCAAAGGAATTTCCGGAACCGGTATTTTGTGTGAATAGCAAAGATAAATGGTCGGACAAACATGTTTAGCTTGTAACCTAACCCATCTCGTATGTTGAAGTTTCCTATTCAACATTAAATAATATACACATCTATCTAGATTTTCAAATATTCGGAATTTCACTGCTATCAAAACATCAGAGTTGCTAATATGTGGTTGCAAGTCTTTTTGTTTGTATATCTGTGCTTATGCAGTGGAAATGCGGTCTTTACGTAGAGTATATGATATTGAATTTATCGCATACGGAACGATGGCATTAGAAAAAAAGGAGTGAAAGATGATGCTGTGACTAAAATGAAGAAAAGTAGTTTACGCTGGTTTGGACACATTGAAAGAATGAAGGATGAAAGATTGACTAAACAGGTTTATATGGCTGAAGTTAAAGGAAATGCTGGCGGGATGACATAGGTGTGCTTTTATTAAACATATAAATAAATTATTGACCGAATGCAATGTTAAAAGTACCTACACACAATCGCTGAGCAAGTATGAAAGGTCTGATGGATATAAAAGAAGCAAAATAGGTATGTCAGGATCGTAGCATTAGGCATTCGATTGTCTCTGCCTACTACTCTTGGTATAAATGGCGTGATGATAGATCTAAGATTTAGCTACCATGCCTAATATATCGAATGTCACTTGCTACGATTCTCACATAACTCTACTCACTAACCTCTTTTATATTAACTATACCTTTAATTTGTTTTATATGTATAATAAAATATACTTTAAAAAAAAAGTGTACCGACTTCAAAAATTTGCACTGAAAAGTAAGAAATAATAAATATTTCGTCGTAGAATTTGAAGAATACCCTTTCAAACAAAAAAAAAATTCCAAATCGGTCCAGGCGTCTTCAAGTAATCGGGGAACATACATAAAAAAAAATAAAGATTCCGATGAATTGTAAACCTCCTCCTTCTGTTTTGAAGTTCGGTTAAAAAGTACATCTAGGTCGCCCTCTACCAACAATAAAATATAATTTAGAAACACTGCTGATTGGCGTGCATACATAATACACACGGTACCCGAGGTAGGACTTAGGAGCTTATTTCTAGGTACAATTTCCTATTCAAACATAAACAAACTCATATTTCTACTAAATTCAACGTCGAAAATTTCAAATTTATTTTTTGATATAGGATATCCGACTATCAGAAAAGTACTTGCCATTCGCGACAAAAGGCGGTGATTTTGTTAAGCTATCGATAGAAAGACCCGAAATTTTCGTTGTTTATTTTTCGGAACAAATTTTTCGTACATTTCTCTTTTACCTTATCTCGCTTTGTCATCTTTTATGAAATATCGGTACCAACTCGTACAATGTAGTTTTTGTTGTTATGCATCAATAGATACTTCATCATGTCTTAAGATCTTAACGGATTTGAATGAATATTATTCGATTGTTAAAACTTAAAAAAATAAAAAACAGATTGTGAACAAATGTTGTTTTTTTCATAGATAGACTAATTTGTCAACGACCTCTACGAAAATAGATTTTATTTAGGGAAGGATTTACTTTGACCTAAATTACATTTAGTTACTTAGCAAACTGTTCTTTCGAATTCATTTTTAAAATATACATTTCAGTTTATTCAGGATTTGGCCGTGAAAGTATTATGATGGATTTTGCAAATCACGTGCTTAAATAAATAAGACTAATAAATTATGAATCCGCTTTGTGTTATTGTATGAAGATATAATTAATTCAAAATGGAGTTATTCACATCTTCTTCTTCACGGCTTTAATACCTTGCGGTTTGGTCAGAAACACCAGTAACAATTTTTACCAGTTGTCCATATTGAACTAGATTCGTTATTTCTTTAACAGACGTAAATATCTGTTATTTGCAGAAGTGAGGACGCCGGCTTTACGCGCCCTCCGAAGCACGATGAGTCGATAAAAGTACATGTTTTTGTAGGTGAGTGAGAATCGAACCCAATACCTACCTCACGGTTTCAAGTCAACGGTCTAACAATTAGGCTATCGACTCCTCTTTTATTACGAGTTATTTAAATACAAAATGAATGATTAGATATAAACGTATAAGATTTTTGGTAGAATTGTATTTTGACTTCAATATTTTTAACATACAAAATAAAAAATATTGACCTATTTAATAAGTACCTACGTGGATTCGTTTCAGAGATCAAAGGGGTAATAAAAGAAATTAGGTCAACACTTTCAGAGCCTTTGAATAATAATGTAAAATTTTACGAATATTATACACAAACTGTGAATCAAGTCGAAAGAAAAATTCCTACTCCACCAGAGATATAACAAATAAATTTAGGATAGCCCGTTTATTGAGGAAGGCTATAGGCTATATCATAACATCACGCTTCAACTCAAAAGAGTGGAACAGAAACGTCAACCAACCAAACATAAGTCGATGGGGCAGTAAAATGCTTATTAAAGTCATAGGCAGGAATCTTTGAGTTAAAGGGGTAAATGACCGAACAATTTTTTCTGTCACTTTTGGCGGGAGGGGAGGTAGACGCCTACTACTAACCCCTGTATTTTTCTGTCGTTTTATTGTCGCAACGGATTTTACGTTATATGATGATTATGCTAAAATACAAACATAATAATTTTTATTTATTATGTATAAACAAGTACAATATAGATTATTAATAATTAAACTATATCTAAACTAAAACAAATTAAAAAGGACTTAAATAATTTAGATAACAACAAAACCTTACTACAAAGGTAGGGTTGCTGCATTTCCACGCTGAACGCTGAGCTTTTGTGCAAGAAAACAGCACGCCGAGGGTCCCCCGTCGTCACCCGTAACATAATAATCATAAATTATGATTGGAAACACTATGTTCCCGCAAATTAGACGTCCTAGATCGCCATTTCCATTTAAAATGTCACAATTAACTATTTTTCTCGAGCTCTGTCTCGCGACACAAAACGATACCAACGAAACCTATTTATTACTGCTTTCCTGGTCAGTATAACTGGTCAAAGAGCAGAAAATTGGCGAAAGGGGGAGCCCGTCTACGACCCCTCTTTAGGCTTAGTACTCTATGGCAGGAATAGATCCAAATAGGTCCAATATTTGATGACAATCTATGAAGCTTTTCCTTGTTATTCATATTTCCAAACGACACTAAATTATGAAAATACATTGTAAAGTAATTAAGAGTCGATTGTAAGGTGGAGGTCATGACAAAATCGTTAACTGGGTCACTTAAACGAAGATTAATTGCTCATGTCCATGTCGCAGTTTTAATTTAGGCTGGCACGACGAGATTTAAAGATTAATTTTTGCGTTAAAAGTCCTTTAACAAAAAATTCTCTTCGCTGGAATCGATTTTGTATCGGGAAAATTAAGTACAAAACTTTGAATACCTACTATCTATGCTATAGGACATAGGAGCTCGAATGAGCCATGGAAGTGTCGGCAAACCACCAGCGAGATGAAGTGATGACATCGTGAAGAGAGAGAGAGAGATTGAGAGAGAGAGTAGAGCGGGAAGGAGAACTGTAGCTTAGAGGCTTTTCCATCCAAATATAGCTCAACAGACTTGGCCACACAAATACCATTGGCTAAACGAAGGAGACTTGATCTTAAGCTGGGTACCCTGGAATCGTAACACAGTTTCGAGAGCAACCCGTGAAGAAAGAAAAAAAAAGAAAAGGGAACTGTGGAGGACCTATCGGAGTAAGTGGTGAAATGTTGAGAAGGCCTACGTCCATCAGTAGACTGACACAAGCTGAGGGAGAAGAAGAAGATGCTATAGGCGAAGAAGCAGGCTTTGAAACAACGGAACGGGCGTTCGCGCGCGCATAGGTTCGTGTTGCTCTATGCATTGGAAGAATGAAGCATGAAATATTGACAAAAATAATAGGATGCCTCGAGGTAGGTACTTTTGTTAAACACATTAAAAACTTGCCAACGAGGGCAGTGTTCGAATCACACACGTGTAATTGCTGCCCTATGGTTGTCATTTAATAGGTATAAAAAATCTATAATTTTTTACTCGCCCTTCGAAGCCATACCTTAGGTATATTCTTAAAGTAAAATTATGGCTTAGCTTCCAGAGTTTATGAATAAGTGTCATTGTACTTTAAAATTTTAACAAAATATTCATTGAGTAACCTACCTACTCAAAAGAAAAGTTATGGAGAAAAATCTCGGATATTTCCGCGCGAGTAATTTTATTTAATTGGTAACATCCGGCACTATAGGGACGTTTGCACACTGATCTCGACTTTTCTGATATGACAAATTCAAAATATGTTTTGAGATATCTGATTGACATCGGATTGATTCTGTTTCCGCCGGAGGACCCTTAAATAAAAATTCCAACACATTTAACGTCTACTGGACGAAACATTTTTAAAGGTAGGTACACCAAAATTTGATTTGATGTTCCAATCACGTTATTTTTTATCAAATGCATTATGTGACATATCAAATGAAAGGGTTTGTTATAAGAAATAGAAATATATATTTATACGAAAATTAAGCGTTGTTAAAACGGTAGAAACCGTCTCCACGCTAGTTAAACTCGCTCTTGACAAATTATTTAGTAGATAAGTATTTAAGATGTAAGTTAGTTGTAAAAATTATTTGAATAACTATGACTCTCACAATTTTTTTTTCGTTAAAAATGTTTAATACTATGAACGAGCCTTTATAAGTCGGGTAGGTAGGATCTTTGTAATTGTCACAGAAATAATTTCTCTGCCTGCGTTTTATTAAGCAGTTTCGAGATCTCGAATTATCTTATATTTCAATTACTTGGTTTCACATAATTTGAAAGAAAATCTTTGTGCTGTTATACAAAATGTTGAATTTATTGGAAGAATAGAGACAATAATATTGTCGGATTTTGTTTTCCATCACGGCCTTTATACCATATGGTATTGTCAGAAACAATTAACATTATTTTAAAACAAAATTTAGGCGGAACGGATTTGAATAACACTTGGAGGATAAATAGTGGACACATTAGCCCCGTCTCATCTCAGGGAAACAGTAATTTATATAAGCGGGAGCTGCTGCGGAAATCGCAGAGTCTAACAAACGGCGCATGTATAGTTCAATTATTGAAAACTACTTTGTGCCGTTTGGTGTAGAAACGCAGTGGTGTTCAAATGCCTAAAAAGTTTATCCCCACGACTGATCATCTCTACTGGTGACAAGAGGGCTGGCTCCTTCCTCGCTCAACGAATCAGCATGCAGCCAGTATTCTTGCCACTATTCCACGTGGACTTGGTTTATTTAGTTATTTTTAATGTTAAGATAAGATTTAAGGTTATTATATTGTTGAATAGTTTATGTCATGGATTAGAATAGTGGCTACTTTTGACAGCGGAAAAAGGGGGTGGGGAGGGGGCTTGAAATCTATTTTTTCTTTATTCAATATCAATGCGGGCGAAACCACGGGCAAAAGCTAGTAATTTTCCAGTCTTTGTTTTCAGAAAACGGAACATAAACTTAACGAATTTTGAACCACTGTTTGTTTATAACCGTAACCGGGATCTCCCGGGTTCAATTCCTAATCGCGTCAAAATGCTATGCACCAATTTTATGCAAGGCTCCAATATCCATAATTTTTCTGGGACAAATTATTCCCAATTTCTTTATAAATAAATAATTCACCGTCACTGTAATTTAGCATATTATTATAGTTACTTATTACAATTTATTGAATAGGAAATATGGGTTTGTAAAGCACTGTTATACCCTTCAATTATATATTAAATTAAATATTGTAAATTATATATTATATTATTTTTGATAAATTAAAAAATCATAAAATAATTATTATTTTAAATTTTCAATATAAGCTACCAAAAGAACGCAAGACGTTTAATAGAAGGGTTAAACAGGGCTTTAAAAAAATATAAGAGCTTTGTGATAGATTATGAAAGAGAAAACAGGGGCATAATAATTTATTTTACCACCCATATTTCTTATTCAATAAAACCAATTGAAAAAATAACAGCTATTTCACTTAGATAATATTGAATAAGTAACTATGCTAAATTACAGTGACACTAAATCGATTGCTTCGCAGAGCATTTCATTTAAAAATAACAGATATATTTACGTCTGAAGTGGCACATAAAGGCTTACCACCAATACCACCATGTTCTGTTCAATATGGACAACTGGCAAATAGTGGGCACATATTTTGCCACACCGAAAATGTGCTTCGGGTGTTCGCACGGGTACAATATCGGTTTATAAAAATTATATTAATGCCCACACAAAAACGCTCTTTACTACATATCTGTTAGACATACACATATGCTACCACAGACTTTTTTGTACATTATTTTATTATACACAATTCCTTTCTACATAATTTTGTTATATCTCTGACTGATTAGACAGCATACGCAATGAAAACACGCAGGATCTAATTTTTTCTCCGACTTGAGACACTTAAACTGTTATTGCTCAGCTCCTAAACATGATAGGTCCATGCTAAATACTCCTAAACCTTCGTCGTGAATCAATATATCTAATATTGAAAACCGCAATAAAATAAATTCAGTAGTTTTTGCGTGAAAACAGACAGACGCGGAGTGGGAATTTGTTTTATAACAAGTATTTGATAAAGTTTTGTATCCCTTTATACCTCTAATATTGTATGACACGTATTTGTTCAACTGTATTTTAGTAGCAGTATTTACCTACTACTCAACCCCAAAAACACTCCACCAAATGCCAGAATCAATTTGCTCATAGTTAACTCAATCAAAAACCTATTAGTACATACTATGTTACTAAGTTATTATTTAATCATCTAATAGGAGAGACGCGCCCCGTGACGTCAGCGAGCTCCTAAGGGATCCTCGCTACATATTAACACGTTAATATCTACTGATGTTGATGTATTGATTTTACTTATTTATGAATTGCTCTCTACATCGGCTTCGCCAGTGGATTTTTGATGTGTAACATCGTCCTTTCGCTTTCCTGCAATCTGTGGGATTTCGTGAAAAGGGACGGAGGCGTGTAACAGGAAGCCGGGATATCTGAATTGTACAATGAGCTCGTTTTTTAATGTGTCATGATAATTATTCAGGAGGATTCTATCTCTGTGAAAACAATTTTTGTAATTAAAAACTTTTGTACATATTCCGTTCCATCTAAATATACCTCAACAGAACTATCCATTCGTTAGGTATAGCCTCACAAATACCATCGGCTAAAAGTACCAATTTTAAAGAAAATATGCTTTAATCAACTTCTCGTGCTTCGTAAATGGATAGCTGGCTAAAAGAGGACACTGCTACTAGTGTCTCTGGCCACAGCGCAAAAGTATGATGTTAGGATGTCGTGGAAAAGTTAAATGATTTTCCTGAATAAAAAATGATGCATTTTCTCAATAAAAAATATATTTTCAATTCTCTATTGTAGCCTGAAATTAATTTTAAACGGCGTTTAAATAATAAAATATTTTATAGTGAGATAAAAAAGGATCTCCCACAGGGATATTACAATCCATCCTAACATCCTAAGGTAACATTTTATCCCAATTTTTTGGACGTAAAATCTTAACATTTTCTCGTAATGTCGAGTTACGGTCACTAACTCTTGAATGAAATACCTCAGATGTACATAAATCATCCCTAAAAAAATTCCCCTAAGAATATATTATTAGAACTTATTTTTCCCGCACTAAAACTCGCAAAGAAAAGGAAGGAATCTCATCAAATCGGGGGAACCATTTTTTTAAACAACAAAAGACCAACCAGGAAACTGTCGAATAAAACTTTTTTCCCTCCTGTAACTTGTAACAATTGAAACAAAAGTAAATTATGAAAACGGCCGTCTCGAAGAAGGAAATTATGAAGAATTGCTGAATATTATTATGGAAAGGCAGTAAGAAATAACAGGTTTACCTGCCGCTTTTAATTGAACTAACTCTATTATAGCTAACTGTGTCGATTCTATTTAGTACCTTCTTTTTGCTAGACGTTAAAAATATAATCTTAGTTTTGCACGCGACTTTGTCCGTGTCAAAATAGTATATTAGTACAATTTGCAATAACTACCGAAAAATTAATAAAACGTATATGTACCACAAAACAATCAAATAGTACAACTTCACGGCCATTATAGCTTGCGATGTGGCCAGAGACACTAGTAACAGTGTCTACTTTTTGCCAGTTGTCCATATTGCTGCAATTAATGGGCCTAGATGTGTCACTTATAATATTAATACTAAGTATTAAAAATATAATACTTGCATTTGAATAATGCTCTGTTTATCTGCCTTAAAAATAATATTAAAAATAAATTAAAAGAAAGTGCTTTGGACTTGAGTCAGGGAAGGAGGGGGGGGGGGGGGGGGGCAATGGGTGCAATTGGATCCGCGCTTGGCTATGACTACACAACTGAAATTAATTAAAAAAAAGTTTCATGATACACTAACACCGTAGGAGTCAAATTAATTTTCAATAACAGTAATTAAAGAAAAAAAAATATCGTTCTTGAAAACGGTTTTAGTACAAACAAAGTAGTCCTAAGACTCCTAATCCTACTAATATTAGAAACGCGAAAGTTTGTGAGGATGGATGGATGTTTGTTACTCCTTCACGCAAAAACTACTGGACGGATTTTGATGAAACTTTACAATGTTATAGTATATACATCAGAATAGCACATAGGTTATCAAAAAAAGCCCGCGGTAGCAGATATCTGCAGCATACCATATTGAACTCGCGCGAAGTTTAAAATAAAATTTAATTAATAAAGTTACAGTTTAAATTAAATTTAAGGCAGTAAAAAGTAAAAATGATTCATATATTTAATAAGCATTGTAAGCCTTACAGTCAGCCAGAAACTGAGTTAATTGTTTAATTAAACATATAAACGGCTTGTAGCCAGAGAAGCACATAAGCTCCCATATATTCAATGGACCTCTTCCAAGAGCTTCCTAGAAACTCGACTAGGTAATAGTAATTTCGTCTGCCCGCTAAAAGCCTTCAAGCGGTTTCCTTTTAGAAAGCAGATGCGGTTAGTGTGTTACTGCTTCTTGATAGTATTCCTTAGCTACGAGTACGTAGGTATGTTCCTTCGTTGCATTAAATCTAAAGTTAGTTAAATACATTTGAAAAAATAACATAAAAAGAAGAAAAACTACATTACTCAAGATTGCTAAGTTTTATTCCAAAATTTTGTAGCAATATTCTTCTTTTTCTTTTGATATATGGCAACAGTACTGACTTATCGTCGCAATTCTGCCAATGTACAGTATTTAATCTTGTGCAATAGTAATATGCTGATAAATCGGTAGCTAAGATTATCCCGCCGACTGTGATACCTATATGTCTTATTAATCGTTGACCACATCACTGACTAATCATAACCATCACAACGCGGACGGGTTTTTATTATAGTTGCAAAATTATAGCTGATAAGCTTGCTTGAAAAAGCAATTTTTTTTAAATATCCAGCAAAATCTTTTCTTACTATGTACAAATATTGCTAAGGTTTCTATAGTCACTGCCAACCACACTCGTATGCAGGCGTGATTATACTAAGCATATATGAAAGTATATTCATGGATATAATCTTGAAAGAATGAAGGATGAAAGATTGACTAAAAAGGTTTATATGGCTGAAGTAAAAGGAAATGCTAGCAGAGGACGACCTAGATGTACTTTTATTGAACATATAAAAAATATGTTGATCGAAGGAAATATTAAAAGTACACACAATCGCCGAGCATGTATGAAAGGTAAGATGAATATAAAAGAAGCAAAAGAGATATGTCAGGATCGTAACAAATGGCATTCGATTGTCTCTGCCTACCCCTCTTGGGGTGAAAGGCGTGATGATAGATAGATAGATAGATAGATAGATAGATAGATAGATAGATAGATAGTTAGATAGATATATAGATATAATCTTTTAATTTTAGTATCTATATTGTACATTTTTTGTAAAAAGTTTAGAGAAAACAGTATTTATTATTAAATGGAATAAAGTAATTGTTAGGTACCGTCATATTAGAATAATAACAGTTACCTGAAATATAAAAATACAGGATTCTCCATATGACTGATACCAATTAAAATCAAACCTTATATTTAAGTTATTACTTTCTATGAGTAATTACAATTGTAGGCAAAGAAATCGATTTAGTAATTACATATTTTGGAATTCTGATAGAATTCGGTATATAGGTAAGTACCTAAAGTAAAATCTAGGGTATTTTAGGAAACTAAATTTCGTCTGCTAGCAAATCTTTGAAAAATATTTTTTAAAACAATCCAAGTGCGAGTAGGACTAGCACGCGAAAGGTCCCGTTAACTCATTAACATGCACTAAGGTCACTATTCCTAATAACGTATTAAGCAGATAGTTAGATTTTTCATAAAGCGTTAAAACCCCATTTCACCCCTTTAGGGATCCGACAAACCGTACAAAGAGGCTTTTCCATCTATTTACCTCAACAGAGCTAGCCACTCGTTAATCAAAAAATCATTGGCTAAATGAGGAAGACTTTGTCTTCCACTATGGGGACTCTCGGGCCGGCCACGGTTCCCTGGAGCTATAAGGCAACCTGTGAAAAATAAAAAAAAAGGGATTCAAAAAATCCTTTTAGCATCTCTAAGAAATATACCTCCCAATTTTCATATTTATATCCTCAGTGGTTCAGGCTGTGTGTTGATATCAATCAACGACACGACGGTTTTATTATTAAGATCTCCTGTCTTGTATTAACTTGGATTGATAAAATTTCAAGATTTCAATTATAGAGTCAAGCATAATAGTTAGAGAGCTAGCCATATGATTTACTGACAGGTATGGCTACCGTCTGCTGAGCCTTAAATACGATAGTAGGTATAGTGCCCCAAGTCGCCCTGTAACGGTCCGCGAATTTCTATGTGGCATCTTTGAAAACCAGTCGGGAATCGACCCAATAAAAATGTCTGCTTCTTTATACTATACTAGATGTATTACGAATAAAAAAAACCAATCCGCAGAAATTTTTAGCGAAAAATAAAAAAGGCTCAGCAGACGGTAGCCATACCTGTTAGTAAATCATATGGCCAGCTAAATTCAGAATAATATTAAAAATGCAAAAGTGTATTTCTTTGTTTGATTTTTACACAGATATAGTTGAAGAGACGGCAAGTGAAATAAGCTAGATACTTTATATTATACTTCTATTTCCACGCGAGAAAAACTACAAGCAAACGCTAGTATAATATACAATACAGTTTTAGGTAGGTAATAAATATATAATTAATATTAAATTTCAAGTATCTACCTACTTAATTTTCATCAATACTCATAAATTTTAAGTAGGTGTCCTTGACAGTTTTGTAGATGTTTTCTACACAAGCAACAACAAGTAAAAGGATTCCGGAAAAAACACCAAGATATATTTCTTGTAGGTATCCAAATATTGAAATTTACATTTAGTGGGACAATTATGAAATAAAATCGGCCAAGTGCGAGTCGGACTCGCGCACGTAGGGTTCCGTACCATTATCTATATCTATAAAAACGGCAAAAAAAACACGTTTGTTGTATGGGAGTACCCTTAAATATTTATTTTATTCTGTTTTTTAGTATTTTGTTGTTATAGCGGCAACAGAAATACATTATCTGTGAAAATTTCAACTGTCTAACTATCACGGTTCATGAGATACAGCCTGGTGACAGACGGACAGACAGACAGACAGACGGACGGACAGCGGAGTCTTAGTAATAGGGTTTCCGTTTATACCCTTTGGTACGGAACCCTAAAAACAGATCAATAGATACACGTGTTTAGTAGTACGTAAGGTAAGGTAGTTAGTAATATTTTGGCTTGAGATTCATAATTTATTTGATTTGTGGTAAATAATTGGCCAAGTTGCGAGTACGACTCGCGCGCTGAGGGTTCCGTACCATTTTTTCGGTCAGAACTTTAAGAGGCCTTTCCGTTACGCCGCACTCGAAATTTAGTTAAGTAATTATTGAAAATTAGTCGCACCTTCAAATTTTGATCATTTTCGCGATTGGTTTGAAAATAAAAAATACTCAACATTGCAAATTTTTCACTCTTTAAATTATTTTTTATTTATATTTGTAATGTTTTCTATATTAAATAAAATTTAGATTCTTATTATGGAATATTTCGAGAATAATGTGTTATTTTTATATTACAATTTTTTTTGTATATAACTCACAAAAAATACATTTTTATATCTATGAATTTTTCCAAAAATTACGATTTCACAAAAATTTTTTTCTGGTTTTTTTTTATGAAAGTTGAAAAATTTTATCTGTCAATATTTAAGTTGACCATATTACCGTGTCAATACTGTTTTTTAATGTTCAAAATCTTCAGTGAGCTTTACAGGATCGATCGTCAAACGTCACTAGAACGTAAGTTTTTGGAAAACGAGTCCTCAAAAATGATAATTTACCAACACTATAGAAATAATTTCAAAATTTCCTTCCATCAGTCTTGAAGACCAAGATCCGTATTTTCAAAATGACACATAATTGTATCCACAATCTTATTCGTATTCTCACAAACAGACATCAAAAATATCCGAAATGTAGCGTGTGCCGGTAAGGAGCCTTAAGGCAGGGATCAACCTCAATAAAAAATACTATTTGCACTCCGGTGGGCGGATAAGAATTTAGGACGATATAAGGTTGAATATTGCTTGGCATATTTTACGTGGTCATGCAGCTACACTTGAAATTTCACTTATTTTGTAGCTTTTTCTTAAAATTTGTTAAAGAAAAACAATTAAATAGTGAAAGTAATCGGTTAAAGTTTTAATAGATTATTCAAGCTATTTGATTCCTAAAAAAAAGTATATAATTGTCGCGCAAAATATTGTGAATTTACGCTCAAAAGATTTTTTATAGAGGTATTTTGCATAATTTTTTTTCAATAGACGAAAACATTTATGAAAAATCTATGCGGTTAAAGTTTTATGTAGTATTATTTGCTATCCACTATATTTTTTTGAGATTGAGATTGATTCCTGACACTTCAAAGTAAGCGTTCAAAAATGCCACTTTCGTGTTTGCACCCTGCCTTAAGACAGGATTTTCGTTTAGGTTTTCCTGTAATCTATAAGAAAGGCCCTATATTCCCTATTTTTTTCAAAATTTTAGACTCCCGTAGTTTCGGAGATAAAGGGGGAACGGTCAATTTAGGTAAGTATATTTTCTTTAATATCATTTTAACTATGCATTTTAAAATTATAAATATAAATTAACGTTTAAAAAAAAGTGTACCGACTTCAAAAATTTGCACTGAAAAGTAAGAAATAATAAATATTTCGTCGTAGAATTTGAAGACGGTTGGTGCCAAACTAGGATACAAAATTAAGTAAACATCTAAGAAGATAAATATCTGTTCAATATTATATATGTTTGTACTGATGATCGTAGGTTCCTAATGAATTGTCTAGATTAGTGAATTGGGAACTAAGTTGTTTTTAATTTGGCACCAACCGTCTTCAAATTCTACGACGAAATATTTATTATTTCTTACTGAAAAGTAAGTGCAAATTTTTGAAGTCGCTACACTTTTTTTTAAAAGTTAATTTATTTTTTCTCTTTTAAGTGATTTTGTTGCCCTGAGAGACAAATAATAACGCAAATAAAAAAAAATTAATGGGAAAATAAAAAAAAAAACTGCTGTGGATGGGATTTGAACTGCATTATACCATACCATATCTTTAGCCGTTAGACCACCGTCGATACATAAATTGACAACTTCGTGTCAATAGCAACCGTTGCTAAGCCTTTTCTCTGATACATAATTTTCAGCCGTAAACAGAGACAAATTACCGAATTTCTGAAAAACTACTGAACCGATTTTCGTCATATGTCTGTGAGATAATGTCGAGAAATTATTATTTATCCTTAAAAAAATCAGTCGTCAAAATCGGTACATATTTCATCGAGATACTGATATTTGACTTATAAAGTTAGTTTTTTCAAAATTACGGAAAAAATAATGAACCAATTTTTATTACATAAAAATGGGACCAATCCTGAATAATTATCTGTCGATTAAAAAGAAATCATCAAAATCGGTTCATAAACGACGAAGTTATCCGCGAACACACATAAAAAAATTATATATACGGTCGAATTGAGTAACGTCTTTTTTTTTGAAGTCGTTAAAAATAGATTTGTATTCCTTTCATTTGATATGTCACATGATGAAAAACTGCACTATTTTACGTTTGATTTATTATACTATTTATATTATTTACACTATACGTCCATGATTGGGTCATCAAACTCTAAAAATACGGTCCGAATTGAGAACCTTCCTCTTCTTTTTTTGGAAGTCGGTTAAAAATGTACCAAGTTTTAACTTTTTTCATTTAGTAGAATCGGAGAAAATAAGCTGTGACAGACAGAGAGACAGACACAAGAGTGATCCTATATACCTAATGGTCTCCGATTTTTCATTGGAAATATACGGAACCCTAAAAAGGAAGTATTTTTTTGCGAAAACTGATCTCACACAACATAAAATTTAGGACAACTTCCTTTTTCTGGAAATTTCTATAAGCAATGTCGCAAGTGGAAATGTAGAAAATTAATTATGAATGGAATAAATAGAACATAATTTATTCAAGTTTCGGTGACAAAAACATAGGTAGACGAACTTGATATAACTATATTAAAAGTTTTCCGCCGGGAAATGTTTACATGGAAACGAAATCCTAACTTTAAAACAAAAAGGATGGAAACTTTATAGGATTGTTTTATTTAAGGACATGTCTACTTTTGTACAGCGAAATTCGTGATTTAAAAATTATTTTTGTCATTCTCGCTACAATATACATAACTGCCAAAAAATTACATAGAAACTAATACTAATAATAGGGAGCTAATACCGCCAGCGTATTGCCATGGAATGTGCTGCATAATCCGTGAGATATATATATATATATATATATATAAGTATATATAGGTACATGAGATAATATTTCTGACACAAATTTATTTATTTCACAAAAATCCACAGCTCTACACAATACAATTATTAACTATCTTGAAAGATAAACAATATGGATTTCCGCTCTGTTGACGTTACATTACAGAGACATTACAAATTAGATCTAGCAACCAGAATAAAATATCAAAATAATAATGTCAAAAAATTACAAAATAATAATTAAAATAAATTAAAATCAATTATAAAAACCAATATACAATTATAAAAATATAAAAATGAATGGGTACCCTGGGGCCGGCAACGGTTCCTGAAAGCTGTAAGGCAACCCGTAAAGAATAAAAAAAAATTACAATCAAAACTATACCTATTCTAAAATTGTCAAACCAATTTAGAAAAAAAAACAAAATTACAAAATTACTAATAAAAATTAAAATTCAGATTCGTAGCTATCACAGCGTTGTTGATTCACCGGGAAGGTTTACGAGTATTAGACATGGACCTATCAAGTTTAGGAGCTGAGTATTAACAGTATAAGTGAATCAAGTCCGTGAAAAAGTTAGCCCCATCGAGTTTTCATGATATATCCTGTCTAATACGTCAGTTATATTACAAAATGATATAGGAATGAAAGATTTATACCTACAGCTTGCCTTACAGCTTCCGAATACCGGGTTGCGGTCCTAGGTTACCCAGCGGAAGACCTTGGTATTTGTGAGGCTATAGGTACCTAATGAGCGGCTAATTCTGTTGAGGCATATTTAGATGGAAAAGCCTCTGGAAAAAATGCGGAGTCAAAGATGATGTTGTAAATAAAATGAAAAAAAGTAGTTTACGCTGGTTTGGACACGTTGAAAGAATGAAGGATGAAATATTGACTAAAAAGGTTTATATGGCGGAAGTGAAAGGTAATGCTGGAGAGGACGACCTAAATGTACTTTTATTGAACATATAAAAAAATTATTGATCGATGGCAATATTAAAAGTACCTACACATAACTGCCGAGCATGTATGAAAGGTGTGATGAATATAATGATATTCTATTATAGTATAGTCTTGTATAAAATAATATTGATATATGTAACTCAAGTGTGTTTCTAAAGGCTTCCATTTCGCATCTCCAGCACTTTGAATAAGGTGGCGGTTTTAAAATTAATATTCATGACAGACAAGGCGTCCCCATTACCTTCTGCTGGAGTAACACATTAATTATCCTTGTTACAAACTGGGTGCGAGGTTTTATAATGTTACTTGAAAATGTGAGCGGTTTTTACAAACATATACTAGGGATTCGCTCCGGCTTCGTATAAGTAGATATTTTGTTACCAATTACGATTTTCCTGGATTAAAAAGTACCTAGTCTATGGCATTTTCCGGCTTTCCAATAGGCATGATGACTAAAGAATTCTAATTAGTCCGTTAGTTAGATTATCAGAAAATATTGGACACGTATTTTTTCTTTTGTCAATTAAACAAAAAATTATGAAGATATAGCCCGCTAAAGTTCCGCGTGACGTCACGCCTTAGTACAATTTTTAACAAGGCGTGACGTCACCAGCTCCCACTCTCAAACTTTGACGCGCTTTATCTCTGTAATTTTTTGTTTGATTGACAAAAGAAAAAATACGTGTTCAATATTTTTTAATAATCTAAATGACGGACTAAATAGAATACTATTTTGTTTACCCTGTCATCTACCCTATTATGTCTGTGCAAAAATCATGTCGATCCAAAGCTCAAATGACAAATAAACACACTCATTCATAATAATTGAATCTATCTATCTGTCTATCATTACGCCT
The DNA here is from genome assembly GCA_963924495.1 of Nemapogon koenigi. Taxonomy (NCBI): domain Eukaryota; kingdom Metazoa; phylum Arthropoda; class Insecta; order Lepidoptera; family Tineidae; genus Nemapogon; species Nemapogon koenigi. Next base: position 9,811,952 of record OZ004646.1, read on the forward strand.
TTTATCCCAAGAGGGGTAGACAGAGACTATCGAATGCCATTTGCTACGATCCTGACATACCTATTTCGCTTCTTTTATATTCATCATACCTTTCATACATGCTCGGCGATTGTGTGTACTTACTTTTAATATTGCCGTCGATCAACATTTTTTTTATATGTTCAATAAAAGTACACCTAGGTCGTCCTCTGCCAGAATTTCCTTTCATTTCAGCCATATAAACCTTTTTAGTCAATCTTCATTCTTTCAACGTGTCCAAACCAGCGTAAACTACTTTTCTTAATTTTAGTCACAAGATCATCTTTCACTCCGCATTTTTCTCTAATAACATCGTTGCGAATGAGGTCAATACGTTTTTTATAACACATTCTACGTAAAGACCGCATTTCAAGAAATATATAAATATATGTACCAATGTGTTTTTTAATTAAAACTTATGTACCTACATAATCCGACAAACCACACTTAGAGGCTTTCCCATCTAAATATATCTCAACAACAGAACTAGCCACTCGTTAGGTATAGCCTCACAAATACCATCAGCTAAACGAGGGAGACTTGGTCTTCCGCTGGGTACCCTGGAACCGTAACACGGTTTCGGGAGCTGTAAAGCAATCCGTGATGAAAGAAAAAAATTATAACTCTTATAGGTATTTTACAATAATATTTTACAATAATATTTACAAAACATTTGTAACTTTACAAACACCTACACGAGCCGGAACAAAAGGAATCCATTTGTACTATGTCGCAATCAAAAATGAAATCCAGTATTTACATATAAAATACTTTTTGTTTGATAAACATGGTTGGAGATGGGCGGGAAATGTGTAGAAAAGTTGACGCGAACAAAATTCAGTAGATAATATTGAAAAGTTTCATAAACCAAACAATATAAAACTGAACAGGTGGCAAGCCTGTCGATGCACTAGAGTTGTTACTTCTTCTAACTCCATTTATGGCCAGCAATAAGTGACACATCTATGTCCATTAAGAGCAACAACAGGCTCTTAAAGATGGATCCCCTCGACTGATCATCTCTTCTGGTGACAAGAGGGCTGGCTCCTTCCTCGCTCAACGAATCAGCATCGCGATTCAGCGGGGAAATGCAGCCAGTATTCTTGCCACTATTCCACGCGGACCTGGTTTATTTAGTTATTTTTAATCTTTAGATTTGATTTAAGGTTTTTATATTAATAAAAAAAAAGAGGCTTGCCACCTGTGCAATACATGAAATATGTATGGATTTATTTGATTGGTCTTCAGGCTCGCTGTAGCCTCTTCCAGCCAGTTTCCTAGCTAGGTGTATGGTTATGTGTATGTATGTATGTAGGGGAAAGGTGTACAAAATGATCCCTCGAGGTAAAATGATTCCCCACTGTTTTAAACAAACTGTTAGTGCCATCTATCTGATTTACTCGCTAACGTCTACCCCGCCACCCGCTCAGTTGTCCGGCAAAGTGTCATGGCGTAGTGATGACTGTGCGTTGTGTAACGATAAAAAAAAGAAAATCGCTGTGTTTGATCTAAGGTAAGCTTAAAATCAATGTTAGATTGTTGCTATTTTGTTACTTTTTGGTTAATGGCTGTTTTAGTGCCGGTTTCTATTGATTTTCAATAACATTTCAAGCACGTTTTGATACTCATTAAGATAATATTTGAGGTTATTTTTGAATAAGTTTTGCAAATATCACATTTGGGGTCAAACGATCCCTTTCTGTGGGTATAAAATGATCCCGGGGATCATTTTACCCATAACATTTTGTCAGTTTGCAAAAAATAATGCTAAATTGAGTGTTTGTTTTACCTATACCTATATGTATGTTTGTATGCATGATCATAGTAACGATGAATGCGAACCGCCCGCTATGCCGTCCACAGAACATATGAATACCCCTATTGATACACCGTTAGCTCTATCGTGCGAATCTCTTCAAAACTAAGCTTATAATTTGATTTCAAACCAGATTACGCCCACAAAAACTACGCAAGCCCAAGAGAGTGATCCTGTTACAACCTCTACTTTAGTTACGTCTATTGATTTACCTTCCACATCATTTGGAGTGTTTGCACCGTGAGACAATCGACCTTTGCCAAAGATAGAATGAAAATGAAATAATAATGTAAAGAAAAGAAAAATAGACACATCAATATTAACTAGTACCCTATAAAAACTATTTAGAAGAGGAAATGCCGAAGAAAATAGAAAAAGAAGAAAAAAACTGATCCCTAAAAAGAAAACTATGGGAAAAAATCGTCGGGAAAGGAAAAAAATTAAAAAAAAAGAAAGCAACAAAGAACTTTCTAAACTACTTTAGAAGACTATTTTCAAAGATAGTAGATTTAATAGACACTGTTAATCTCAGATTGTGTCAGGTTGTCGATTTCAGACTGATGTAGAGTATAATTATTATTGCTACACTTGAAAATAAATGTGATGATAAATAGATATTTTATTTTAACTTGGGGTACAATATGATCCCTGGGATCGTTTTGTCCCTACCCCGGGGATCATTTTATACACCCAGGTGTACAAAATGATCCTTTAGTAAACTTCTGGAAAATGTTTAATAAATCTGAAAATATAAACAAACTAAAAAGAAATGGTATGCCAGTATATCAGTACTTAAATTATTTATCCAAAGTTCCTTCAATGTTTGATTTAACTTTAATATGTTAGACACAGTAAGTATTTCCCCTTAGGGGGATCGTTTTGTACACCTTTCCCCTATTAATAGTGAATACGATAATATACATTCCAAAAAATGTCAGCGTTTGATTAAATCTACAATTACAAAATTATCTAAAAAAGTGGTAGGTATAAAGATATTGCTTAATTATACTAAATACAACCATTTATTTTACTTTTGACAGCTCGAATACTACCTAATCAATTAGTGATGTCCTAAAGCGTTACATTTTATTTTTGCATAACATTTTGTATTGTTTTATAAACATCAGGCGTTTAAACTACTATATTTTATGTATTAAAATGAACCATTTATCATGTAAAGCACTACTGCAAATGCATTTATTATTTGGCAACATCAACCAGCCAGGTCATAGACAATAATCGATAACGATAAATACACGTAAATCCATGAAGCACCTATTGCATTTTTTTTTGTCTATGGTTGCCAGGGTTGCCTGTCAATAATTATGGAACTTCATAGGCGTGCTTATGTCAAAAGTAAACTAAATGTTTGGATATTAGTATAATTTACCTTTTCACTAGACAAAATACCTACCCATTTGTATACAGGTATTTTACGAGTCTGTGACGCCTTAAATAAAATTATTGCGCATGAGAATTGAACCTGGATCCTCAGCTGTCAAGTGCCAGCCTATTTAGTTTGCCCACGAAAGCCAGTGAAAATGGTGAATGTTTTTGTAAGTTAAATAATAGACGTGCCACCACTTTAATTATCAGCAACCAATTCAAATTAACTCGAAGTCTACCACTTCCGTACAAGTTCCAATAACTCAATCCATTCACGAAACTTGGGAAACGTCTTAATCGTTCAATTAATTGCAAATGTGTAATCAATTTAGACGGTTTTTAAAGTTTCGAACCTCGTCTCACTAAACCTTTGTAAGATCACTCTCGTGTTCGTCCGTCTGTCACCAACGATTAGAAAAAATATTTAAGACTTAAATGGGGATAAACGTTTTTGGATATTGGCTGGTTATTTTCTGTGTAAAAAATTAAAAAGGAAATGAACTCCTCCCGTTTGTCCTATACTAATTACATGCTGCAGCTATATGTAAATTACGCGATAACTATATTTCATGGGTTCTAAATTAAAATTGTTTTCTAAAGATTGATATATAAAATTTTCAAAACCAGATAAACATTAAGTTTCATGAAGCCCTGATAGTTCTCAATTTTTCGCGTATTTTTAACCAATTTTGCAACTTAAATTCTTTTAGTTACAAATTTTATTTCGTTTATTTCATCATTTATTACAACTTGCTTTTTGTAACAGTTTTCATATTAGACTCATACAGCCGAAGTCTATTTCGTGTATTATCGCAAGACAGGTTTTGTTGAGAATTCGTACTTTCTCATGTTTCTGGTACGTGAATGTTGGTCTATCTCATCTTATCTTATCATTGGATATCTTGTCGATTTTAATAGCATTCCATTTCGCTTATATATTTCTAAAGAGATATGGACAAAATAAGTCGGGCGTAAAACTGAGTTCGTTGCGCTGTGATGCGTCGCCTTAAACAAATTCAATGTAAACGTGATAAAAAGGCATATTTTTTTTTATTTGGGACACAAATTAAATAAAAAAATACACTTGTGTAAATCGTTAATATTTTGCCGTCTAAAGTATAAAAAAATAGAAAGTTCACACTTGTTAAAATGTAAAATAGTTAAGAAAGTTTATTGCAAAAGTTACGCCTTTTGCATTTTTACTGAAGTCGTCAAGTATCTAATTTAGTATTTGCAGACTTTCTAAGACTTTTATGAAAGTTCTTTAGGTTAGTATATAATTTGAGGTTACTTTTATGTAGGAAAGCGCTAGTAAATATTTACTTTGAGTAAAAGTTACTAACAAAAAATTTAAAAGTATAAAAATCAAACAGAGATAATACTTTTATATGTGAATTTTAAGTTCCTATCTACACTGACGAGCAATATAAAAAAAGCAACTAACTAATCAGGAAATATTTCCGAAGCCACGCCAGATAGCTTTTTGAAGTAAAAAACAACATTCAAAAACACTTGAAACTATTTTCAGGATTATTTTTATTTCATGAAGCTAACGTAGGGGTTCGAAGTATAGTTGGAGCGTCATAAACAACCCCCGTACAGTTTTATTTAGACGTGTGTTCACCCCTGCAGCACGGATGAGGGGCGATACAAAAAATATTTAGATTTTTTTAGGCACTTTTCAAATGGCTTTTTTTGTAATTTCGTTTAGAACCTTTCTAGGTTCTGCATCTGATAGTCATATTACATGGATATTGTTAGCACTAGAATATGGCTTCTTTCTGGTATTGGGTCATAACAATTAATATAAGTAAATAAAATAATTTGCATTTTAAAAAAACCGACTTCAAAAATTATGCACTGAAAAGTGTGCTTTCCGAAAGCAAATGTACAAGTCACTATAAAAAAATACTCAAACCGCTTCAAGTGTGTCTATAAAATTTGAAGAGTTCTCGATTTCTCCAGGATCCCATCATCAGATCCTGACCTAATGACCATGGGACCATCTGGAAAGTATACGCTTTCAAACTAAAAAAAATCTAAATCGGTCCAGGCGTCTTCAAGTAATCGGGGAACATACATAAAAAAACATAAGAGATTCCGACAAATTAAAAATCTCCTTCTTTTTAAGTTCGGTTAAAAATAGAATCTTTATTATATGTATTAAACTTAGTTTTACTTTCTTTCAGCCCCGGCTTTGCCAGTGTAGAAATTGGGAATGTGTAAAAATATGAATTCCTATGTTACTATCCTGGCCCCAAACTAATTTTGATCGTGGATTTTTAAATAATGTATTCTGGGATAAAATATAGCCTATGTCACTCTCAAACTCTCCAGCAAAAATCAAGTCGCGGTGCAAAAACACACTTTTTACATCTATAACATTAGTTAGGATCTTTTTACTAGGTTCGTCGGTGGCCGAGCGGTTAAGACGTCGGGTATTAACTAGGCATACCCGGGTTCGATTCCGGATCCCGAACATGTACCAATGGGTTTTTTAATTTAATTTTAAACCACACTTAGAGGCTTTTCCATCTAAATACACCTCAACAGAACTAGCCACTCGTTAGGTATAGCCTCACAAATACCATCGGCTAAGCGAGGGAGACTTGGGTCTTCCGCTGGGTACCCTGGAACCGTTTCGGGAGCAGTAAGGCAACCCGTGAAGAAAGAAAAAAAAGCTACTTTTAAATAGCAACTTCTTGAAAGTACTACTAAAAAAATTCTAATTATATTTTAAACTAAATTATGTACGACATTCATGATGTTGTTTAAAAAAAACGTAGGTACCCACGAGTTAGGGGAAATGTAATAAATCCACTTATTTCGCCAATTTTCAACCCCAGGTAAAACCTATACTCAATTTTTTATGAGATTTAATGCTCTGTGTGTGTTTGATTATGCATGTCGCGTGTAACCAAAAGGGGCGTATCTATGCCAACAATCGATTTTTTCGCTTTTTAACGCTTTCAGTAAAAATTCACTGGCACGTACCTATAGACACCTGAATGTTACAGGGGATTAGACAATGTATAACTAAACGCATAGTATATACTGTAGAATAGATAACTTTAAATGTATGGGGACCGCCTGAAATACAACCACGTGACCTAACTAAACTGTCCTTCACTCTGACTAAACCAAGGATTTCATATACTTATTTATTGTATACAAACTTCTTGAAGTATAAACTCATTGTAGAAAACGAAGCGTAAATTATGTCATTTTGTCTTCAATTAGCGTCTTTCGTGAACGCAAAGTTAGCGTCTGCCCATACCTTGTAGATAACGCTGAAAAAATCAGCAAATTTTTGAGGTTATGCCCGATCGTTGTTTTTTGCATTTTTATTATTTACGTAGTACGTAATGTATAAATTAAGCTTTTTATGGACTACGAATACTTTTCATATAATTACTATACCTAATTCGGTTATAAGTTTCTATAAATATCATGATTTAGCGTTCCGAGAGAATAGAATACTAGCGTTCGTACATTGTCTAAAGTAGACTACACATTGGTCCGACATCGCACCGAAAATTTCCCATTCCGGCTGCCATAAGATCTAGGCGGGCCAATTGTTATAGGAATTGGACGAATCTGTGGTCAATTTCGGTGGACCGTACGGGGCCTTTAGGGGGCTGGAGTCTGTGAGACAAAATTTCAGGAAATTATTTTACTTATTTACTTTATTAAGTTGCCAGAAGGTAACTATTTTTATGTAGGACTAGCTTTCCTGACTTCGACCATGGATATTTTCAAACAAAGTGAAATATAGCCTATAGGACTCAAGGATAATGTAGCTTCCTATTAGTGAAATAATTTTCAGAATCTGAATAGTTGTTTCAGTAGACTACATTCAAACTTTAACTTTTTATAATTTAAATATAGATTATCTGCTTTGCTATTTGTAGAATAGGCGCCGAAACGGTTGAAGATTTTTGATTCGTTCTTTGTATCATCAGTTATTTGAACCCGTGAAAAATCGGGGCCAATCTAGTGATGAGCTTCTAGTGTACCTATATTAAAGAATCGGCTAAGTGCCAGTCGGGCTAACACACGAAGGCTTCCGTACTCTATAGTATGCACTAAGGTCAGACAAAGTTTGAGGTCCTTGTATGGCGGAGCAACAAATTAGTGCGAGTCCATTTTAGACTTGGTCGGATTTTATTATTTGTTATTTTACTTAAGAGTGTGGATTATGTTATACTAGTAAAGACGTTTGTATGTATTGCCATTAAAAACGCCGAATAAAACACGTTTCTTGTATGGGGACACCCTATAATTTTTAGCTTTATTTTATTTGGATTATTTGATTTTATAAAGGCCATAATTATACATATACTCTGAGTAAATTGCAAGTGTCCATCTATTACGGTTCAAAAGATACAGCCCTATGACAGACGGACGGACAGACAACAGCGGAGCCTTAGTAATAGGGTTTCCGTTTGCACCCTTAGGGTACGGAATTTTAAAACTATCTCTGTGAGTTTGTTTATTAAAAAAAAAAACAAACTCGAAAACTACTAGACCAATTTTTAAAATTCGTTCACTGTTATTAATCTACATTATAAATTAAACTTTGTATAAGATAACGCAATATTTGTAATTAAAACCGAAGAAAAGCTATCAAACGGCTCAAAATATTTTTGCACAGACAGAATTGGAGGACCGCAGAGTAACATGGGCTAAGTATTTTTTATCCCGGATATCCTACGGGATACAGAGATGACGAAACAGGGCTGAAAACGAGTAATGAAATATTTGTCAGCTTTTAACTCGGAACCTAACCTCATTTTACGCACATGTATGTCGCACGCGATCGTTTTATTGTAGAGCATTTATAGGTTTGTACACCTTAGAAGTTTTGAAGTGAAATAAGCAGATATGTGAAGTGGAATATGTGACGCCTCTATTACCATGCAATAAGGTTCAAATTAATATTTTTTTTGGTCTATTTTCTGTCATGACAACAACAACTACTCAACTAACATAAGCCAGTTCAATAGCAGACCTGCTAAATACTTGTGTCGTAAACTTATCACTGCTAACATAATTAGGTATGTAAATACATAAGTATTGAGCGTAATTTGACGGTTGAGCAATCTTTCATGTATTTAACAATAACATGCCCTTTTCACACAAAAACTCTTAATCGGATTTTGATGCGGTTTTTACTATTAAATATGACTATGAATCGGGAAAAAGTTAGCCACAGCGAGTTTTCATGTCATATGCTGTCTAATCCGCCAGAGATATAACAAAATGATGTAGGAAAGAATTATCTACAAAAAAGTGCGCGGTAGCATATATATTTATCTCTAATAGGTATTCAAATTGTTGTATACTAATAAGTTACCCGTGCGAAGACTGAACGGATCTGGATGAAATTTGCCACAGAGATAGATTATGGTCTGGTTACTTTTATCCCGGAAAAATGTATGGTTCCCGTGGGATAGATTTGTTTTGTTTTTCACGGGATCGCCACGATTTTTTGCATAGTGGTAGTTTAAGAGTCAGAGTGACATATACTACTTTTTATACCGCGAAAACGGGCGGGGAGGGGCAAATTACTTGTATAATTCATTCAACAATGAATGCATGAGTTTTTTAAATATACTATCCTCATATGAACGAAGCCACGGGTATAATAGAGTCAACATAAATACAGTGAAAGAGCTTTTTCAGCGTTTCCGTTAGTACACAGATATGGCTCATAGGTTTGCATGTCAAGGCTTTCAAAGGTGAGTTGCATAATACGATTTTAATGTTTCTAACTCGATACTTCCTGAATTAGGTACATTTTTTACACGAATGACCCAAAAAGCTGCGAAAAATTAACAATACGACCTTCATAAGTTGTAGTGTGACTAGAAATATGGGAAGTGTTTTGAAAACTGCTTACGATTTGAATATTTTTATCACTGTATGGAAGTTACATTATTACACTATCAAACCCAAATTTTAAAAAGGCTAGAAAACCATATTTTAAATATCAGTAAATGTATATGATCACGCCTTTTATTCTAGGAGTGATAGGTAGAGACAATCTAATGGAATTTGCTACGATCCTGATATAGATCTTTTGCCTTTTTATATTTAAATAAAAAATAGACAATAACCGATTTAATTTTAAGTTCGGTATTGTATACATTTCCTAAGAATTGTAAAGAATTCCTAGGCTTCATACATTTCTGGCAACATATATATAAAAAAACTACTAATATTACAAATAGTTAAAATTTGTTTTTTTTTGTATTTTTGTTTGTAATGAATAAACTCAAAAACTACTGAACCGGTTCTATAAATTCTTTCACTAATAGAAAGTGACATAGGCTATATTTTATATTGTTCGAATATATCCACAGGCGGAGCCGGGGGCGGAAAGTCTATTTATTTATAATGTGAGTGCGTGTGGGTTGTAAGTAACCTCTTTTAACTCATTTTTTTTAGTTTAATGTATAGGAAAAGAAGGAACACATTGCCAATTTTTCTATTTTGAAGTAACTATACCATTCACTTCGTTTTTATACGGCCAATCAGACCACGTGAATTTAAAAATGGTAAAAGGTGCCGATTTTGCGTAAAGTCCAAGTAAACAAATCCGACTTTAGAATAAAACGCGCTCATTACATTCCAAACCAAGTAAAACGTGCCCATTGAGCGACAATGAGCACCTTCTTTCCAGGTACAATTAGTACTTAAGAGGATCGTGTAGCTCAGCGTACGCAGCGAAATAGGTATTTAGAAAATCATATTCTGTCTCAAGCGCGCTCTTCCCCCGGGCATCAGTGCGACAGAGAGCACTGCAGCTCGTGAGTGTTTGTAGGTATGTTCTTCGTTGAAAATTGCGTTTTGGGCGAAAACGATTTACACCTGCTAAACTATAACGAAACCTTATAATTTTGGTGTCAAACGTTTTAGCAGATTATAATCTACGTACGTACGTTTTGCTTTTTTTGAAATTTTGCTTTGTTTCTCAAATACAGACGGTTTATTACCAGCAAGTTATAAACCAAAAAAACCGAGATTTGAGGGGCTTATAACTTTTGACCTATCACGAATTTTGATAAAAGGAAAAAATACGTACGTAGTTTTTCACTATGTTAGTAACATATTACAAAATCGTTAAAATTAAATAATATTTAGGGGTAGTAAAACGTTTTCTCCGTTTGTATGGACATGGACGCGGTACACTATACTCTTAAGCATAGATTAAATAGACTTAAGCAATAAAATATTAAACTATTTTTTATTTACTAAGTTAATTTTAAAAAACAATAATCTAGGTAAATATAAAATTTTAAGCAATTTGTAATTGATAAAATTAAGATCCTTTTTTTCCTGTACCCTTCATATTAAATTTTTATTTTTTAGTTTAAATTAATGGTAATGTTAAATTATTGTTAAATGTGTAATGTTAAAGCAAAGCCAATATAGAACCAACTTAACCTATACTGTTTTGTATTACCTACACCTTCACGGCCTTTATACCATGCGGTGTGGCCAGAGACACAGTAACCGGTAACAGTGTCCACATTTTGCCAGTTGTATATAGATCACACTTATTTTGCTGTAATTATTGTAATAGAGGAGCTACATAAAAAAATCTCAAGACGGTTCAGATTTCAATGGTGATGATTTTACAACTAACAATGTAAATTTTACAAATAAAAATATATTAACCGACCAATTTCAAAACACTACAAATTTATCATTACAAGTTCAAAACTTATGTACTCCTTACCGCGTGCGGTTTGCAAGTAAACTTTGGAACATTCTCGATTCCTTCTATCGTAGGTCGATTTATTTCAAAGTCAATTCCACTTTGCTTAGAACAGGTCCTTTGAGGATTATTTTAGTGACAAAACCTGAAGGGTTCTGCCGATCTAAATTTATATTGTGCGGGCACTGACTGAACTTTATATGTCAATGAACAGGTGAACTGAAACACCTAAGGAAAAGAAAGGACGTGATTGGCTCACTATTCTTATATACGCCTAGTGGTTAGTACAGCAGGCATTGGGTTTGATTTCCAGGCCAAGTAAAATATAATATGTATAAAATATTGAAGTAGGTAGGTATAGGTACTAAAAATATTATTATTACGATTTTTTTTAAATCTAGAATGGTTATGAATTATGAATTAAAAAAAACTTCACGGGAACTTCACTTACAACTCCCGGGAACCGTTGCCGGCCCCAGGGTACCCAGCGAAAGACAAAGTCCTCCCTACTTAGCCCAAGATTTTTTGAGGCTATACCTAATGAGTGGCCAGCTCTGTTGAGGTATGTAGAAAGAAAAGCCTTTTTGTGCGGTTTGTCGGATAATGTACATATATTTTTTTATTATAAAAACCCATTGGTCGGATATGGGGATCGAACCCGCGACTTTTCAGTTGTGAGCCGACGTTATATCCACTCGAAAAATTATGGATTTAATGATATCATCCGTCGGGCTCTTGTCAGAATATGGCAGCTGTTTTAGGACCAAATGGTTTGGCACGTGATGATGGCAACAGACCCGATGGCATTACACTTGCCCATGGAAGATGAGGCGATCACTAGTATCACTAGGCGAAGTTTGGTGTGAAAACGATGGGACCGTGGGGACCTGGAGCACACAGTCTGTTTATGGATAACCAACGGGTTGGCTCTTACTCCGGTCAAAGAATAAGCCTTGCCATCCAACGAGGCAATGCAGCCAGTCTGTTGGGTACTATCCCAAAGCGATTTACATGATTTTTTTTTATTATTTACGATCAGTTTAAATAAATGAACAAATTCTGTCTACCAACATAAGAGATCACCGTGATTTTAAAATGATTTAGTGTAAGTATAGAAATTCCATATTTAAATAATACACAATAAATGTTTAATGTATATAAAATGAAACGTTACACAAAAGTATATTAATAATTTATGAAAATCCTTGAACTGGTGTTTAATATTTCATTAATGGCATTTAAATAAATTTTCCATGAAAACACAACTATTTTGATTGCTTGGATGTCTGTTGATTCACGATGTAGCGCTTAACTTGAAATTATTTTGGGGGTAGCCCAGATAACTGATATCTAGTCGCCATTATCCAACTTCTGTTTGGCTTCTTTTTACTTGCTCTTTGATTTCCCCTTTTCAAAATGTCACATATAAAATTGCGCGTGAACCACGTGGTAGAAGTGTAACTTCTTAAAAAAGAATAAGAGAGATTTAGTGTGAGAGACAGAGTGAGAGAGAGAGAGAGAGAGAGAGAAGAGAGAGAGAGAGAGAGAGAGAGAGAGAGAGAGAGAGAGAGAGAGAGAGAGAGCATATCCATATCTTTCTTCTCTCTCATGTAACCAAATGTGCCTAAACGTGACGCGTCCTTGAAATTTCACTATCAAATCTCGTCCAATTATCGAATCGCCGCCTAAAAAAAATTTCAAAATTTTACAAAAAAGAAAATTAATTACTATAATACTTGACATTGACGGAATCGTCAAAACCCTGTTAGAGCCATAACACAAAAATAGAATAGAATAGAATAGAATAGAATAGAATATAAACACTACCAGAACATTAATATGACGATTAGTAGTTTATTTATGCTAGTAGATAGACATGCAGTTAGAAATCTATTATTTGAGGTTGAAATGGGATACAGATAATACATCTATATTTAACGATAGGTTTGGTATTGTGATAGGTGGTTCTATTCATAAAAGGATCGAAGCGGTCGAAACTGTGGAGTTTTTTGACACTTCTTCTCCACAAGTGATGTTTCTGAAATATTTTAAAACGTTCGCATCTTGTGATCGGCAATATGGATCCCAGAAGTCTTAAGGCACCCTTCATTAAATAAAAAAAATGCCAACTTTGAAATATGATCCAGGTACCGACACTAGCGCCCCAAAACGAAATGACACTGACACTTTTATTCATGCTAGAAATGACATACTTTTTTATTTATTTACGAAGAAGATTAAATTATTTAGACTTGTCCACAAACTTAACTTTTCTTGAAAATTAAGAAAAACACTTCTGCAAAGTTTTTTTTTTCTTTCTTCACGAATTCAGCTCCCGAAACCGTTTTACGGTTCCAGGGTACCCAGCGGAAGATCAATTCTCCCTCGTTTAGCCGATGGTATTTGTGTTGTGAGGCTATAACTAACGAGTGGCTAGTTCTGTTGAGATATATATTTAGATGGAAAAAGCTTTTAAGTGTGGTTTTTTTATGAAATTCGCAGAAGAACAGCAAAAAAGTCGATTTTGACATACGGATCTCTAAAATAAAATAAATGTGTTACCATCGCTCGTCACGTACCAACTGAAGGGGTGATAAGTCGGATTCGACACGCTCACCTTTATTCGGTAGAAAACCAAGTGGATACGGAAAGTGGAAAAATATTAAAGCACTGAAGGAAAATGGAATTGAAATCTTCTTGATTCACCTAATACTTGGTAGGAGGTAATTTTTCTCCACTGAATTGTAGATCAAAGTGACAGTGGGTTTGTAGATGAGGAAACTGCTATTTTGGAAAATATAGTTATGATGTAAGAACAAATAAAATAGAATGGCCAGAGAAATGTTTATAATAAGTACGAACGACGGCTTTGCGTGCCCTCTGAAGTATGAATCAAAATTCGATTAAATCACTTGTCTTTAAAGTCCTTGGTAAGCACCCAACTTTTTGATTCGAGTGAGAATTGAATCCGGGACCTCCGGGATTTCTTAATATATTTTGGCGTGCCTCTGGCAGCTGTAACAATTTTATTTTACAACTGTCACTTATTATACCCCTGACAAACCGAGGGAGACTATTTTTAGAAAAAAAAAACGACGGTTGTACGTGCCCACCGAAAACGAGATGTCGATTTGAGACATTTCTAATGAAAATGGAGGTTCAGCTTTAGTATTTCTCTCTAAAATAAGTGGGAAATTGCTTCGCTGCTTGAATGTTGCCCAAAAATGATATTGACTGAGTGATGCTAGATTTTTTGTAGCAAACTAAATGTTTACTAATAATAATTGAGAAAGGTTTTTTTTAATTTATGGTGAGGTGAAAGAGTTATGCCATGATCTTAGCAAATGTCATTCAATTATCTCTGCTTACCTCTTATGGGACAAGATGCGTGATGATTCATACATATAAAAAACATAGGTTTCAAATTCATACGAATATTTGTAGTTACTCCGCAAATACAAAGAAAGGTTTGAAAAAGTTTTCTATGTTCATTTGACAGGGTAATGTAAGAAGCCTGCATTGCGGTTTCACTTCTTATTTGCTTCGATTTTATAAATAAAAGCATGGCTAGAACTTTGCTTGTCTCGAAACAATGTTATAGACAATCAGCATATATATACAATAAAGTGATAAACATTTATAAAATAACTCAACGCGGATGCATACAAAATTTAACTATGTGACTAAGGACATTAGAGTATATAAATAATACTTTCATAAACACTATAGACCTTATCACGTAACGGTGTATTTAGCTAAATTATGTTTTATCTCTCTCTTACTCATTCAATATAAAAGACAAAGACAGAACTATGTCTAAATTAAACACTGGTTAAACACGGTGTTGTTGTAAGGGAGTGTCTTTACACAATTTACAAAGGGATATTTTCAGCTTATATACAATTTATATGAAATTTCAATACCTGAAATTTTGTTTTTCTAAATATATTTGAGAGATGGGTCGCGTAAATATGCGAACGAACAACTAAGTCTTAGTTTTTAGGGTTTTAGGGATGACTGTCCGTCCGTATGTAATTTACAGCCTCTAGCTTCTAAACAAAATGAGGTAATTGAAATTCACATATATTTACCTACAAATACAGCTCTGCTCTTTACGTGATTTTATTGTTTATTAAAATTCATATTATTAAAAAAAATTACGAATATTCGTTCCAGTACTGTGCGACAAAGTTAGAAACTTTGAGAAAACATTATAATCATTAAAATTTGTTGAAATTTTGATGTGTTTCAGATATCGGTTTCCAGGTAGGATAGAACCTCTGAAACTAAACACTTTGAATTTGAATTTGTTTCAATCGATACAATATAATAAATAATATATCAAGATATTACTCTGAAATACTAAATCAACTACTTTCCTAAACATATAATATAATGTTTTATTTCTTATTAAAACAATATTAATTAATATATACCTACTAAAAAAGTTTAATTATTATAAAAAAAACAGAGGGATCCTCATGAGTAGCTCTCTAATCATGAATATGTAGTGATATATACTCATAAGTAGAAAACCTTCTCGAAATCACTGTCCTGCGGTAAAGTGCCAAGAAGGCTAGCAGCGCTTCCTCGCTGTATAGCTATGTTAATACGTTGACCTAGGTATGCTCCAGCCCTCTTGTCACCTGAAATGTCGATTAGACGAGATGATAAGTCCTTATATAATTTCTTTGCTCCGAGGCCCACAGACCCATGGGACTCCATAAATTTGGCAAATAAGTAATCCCTGAACATGTATTGTAATCTAAATAGAATTACGGCCATATTTTCCTCCATTATGGTATTTGAGATTTCCAGAATTTGGAAGTTGGAAAGTTTGGAATTTGTTTCAACAGACTCCATAAAATAATTAAAAAAGAAACCATGAAAATCGGTTCACAATTGGCGGAGTTATCGATGTACATACATACATAAAAAAAAAAAAAAAAAAAAAAAAAAAATACGGTCCGAATTGAGAACCTTCTCCTTCTTTTTTTGGAAGTCGGTTAAAAAGGCAACATCACTACATATAATAAAACAAAGTGCCCAGCCGCGTCTGTCTGTCTGTGACGTTTCACGCAATAACTAATGAACCGATTTTCACTATTAGATAGGTTGATTCACCGCGAAGGTTTACGAGTATTAAACATGGACCTATCATGTTTAGGAGCTGAGAATTAACATTATAAGTGAATCAAGTCGGGCAAAAGTTAGCCCCAGCGAGTTCGTCTAATCCGTCAGAGATATAAAAAAAATATGTAGGATTGAATTGTGTAGAATAAAATTGTTGTAAACCCATTTTTATAAATAAAAAGAAAACCTCTGTTCACCCCAATAGTTATAAGTCATAAATATAGAAAGAGTACAGATATAATCATGGGGCATATGCGAAATTTCAATGACCCAGATTTTAACAATAGATTAAAGCATTATTCACCACTCGTTGAACAACCACATCAAAACCTGTACAAAAGCGATTTCTTGATTAACGCCTTCAAAGAGAATTATAGACTTGGAAATTAGGGTTCTATAGTAGTTCTATTATCTATATATAGAACTTTACAGTCGAATTGAGACGTTTACTCTATCTTTTTTCACGTAAGGAGCTCATGAAATCGTATCATCACTCAGAGGAAGTCCAAGTCTCTCTCTTTTAGCCAATGGTATTTGTGGGGGTAAGGGGGAGAACGGTATAAGATCTATCCGATCCTAAATGTCATCCTCACCTGCATGCTTGGTACCCTCTGCTAGACAACAAACGATTCGAGGCTCTGGCGACCGAGCAATGGCGGTATAACCATACACCTAGCTAGGCAACTGGCTGGAAGATAGTCTCAAAATGTCTGTGCAGAAGGCAAGGGGAAACCACTGCACTTATCTTCCCAAGAAAGTTAACCATGGCAAGTCAATACACGGTGCCTCGCGCTGTGGACCGCCATGATTGACCACGACTGCTCTGTCAAGAGCACCACGACTGAGAAGAAGATTTGTGAGGCTATAACGAGTGGCCAGTTCTCTTGAGGTATATTTAGATGAAAAAGCCTCAAAGTGTCGTTTGTTGGATTATGTGTGGAAGTTTTTAATTATAAATAACCCATTGGTATATAGCGGGAAGTAGTTATATTATGTATTTCAAAACTATACTAAGTTAAAAAGAGTGAATTTCTTCACTTCGATCTCATAGAGAGCCAAGATATTACACATTACAAAAGGCAAATACGTATTTCAGGACCGTAACAAAAGGTATTCGATTCTACCTACCTTCATGGGACAAAAGGCGTGATGATAAGGCTAGACACTTTAGATAGCCTCAAAAGTTATCGGCTAAATGACGAAGACTTCCTCTTCCGTTGGGTTCCCTGGGCCCGTTATCACGCTTCCTGAAGCTTCAAGGCTTCCGCCGCCACATCTAGTGCAATATTTAGAATTGTAATTGAAGTGATTTAATTATCACTATGTGACAATGTGGACTTATCCTTTATTGTCCCTTTTCTCTCATTCTTTTTTACTGGTATTTATACTGGTCTGTAATAAAAACCTAATATTTTCTAGATCATTTAATTAGTTAAATTTTATTTCGTTTTTGGAATTGTACCTTCACAATATCTCTTCATGCAGTTACTTAAAGTTATGAATTTTAATATTGTATTTTATCTCAATTCAATTTAATAATTTAATATCTCAAATTCTTTCTGAAATTCTATTAGATATTTATTCTGTATGTAATTACATCATGAGTGATTTCTTTCTCTACAATTTTCTTGCACTAAAGCTTTTTTTCAATACAACTATCTTTTGAGATATATATCCTGTAAATTGTGTGACTGGTAGAAGTGTTCAAATTAATATACAATAAATATAAACGAAGGAAACATAACGTTTCTTATTTTACCACGGCACAACTAGACAAATTTCCTTTTAGCTTCATAGCGCACGTAAAGCTTGTCTACTACAAAAATTTGACAGAATAAGTAGTATGTAACAACTCTTAGAAAACGGTAGGCAAAATAATTGAACCCACAAGATCTAATGGGGTTTTTATAACAAAAAAACTTATGTACATAATCCGACAAACCATACTTAGAGGCTTTTCTATCTAAATATACCTCAACAGAACTGGCCACTCGTTAGGCCTCATGAATAACATCGGCTAAAAGAAGAACTGATAACACGGTTTCGGAGCTGTAAAACAACCCGCGAAGAAGAAAAAAATAAGCTTAGTTATTAAAAAAAACTTCATGGGTAGGCAACCTGGAACCGTTGCTGGCCCCAGGGTACCCAGCGGATGTCAAAATCTTCCTCACTTAGCCAAAGTTTTTTTGAGGCTATATCTAACGAGTGGCCAGCTCTGTTGAGGTATGTAGATGGAAAAGTCTCATCTTACGGTTTGTCGGATTATGTAGGTACATATATTTTTTTATTGGTACATGGTCGGATGTGGGGATCGAACGCGCGACTACTCAGTTGCGAGCCAACGATTTACCTACACGACCACCGACTATCTAAGTTATATTATCATTATCTGCCCACTCCTTTTGGAAACAGGCGTAACATAGTAGTAGACCTAAACTAAAATACAGTCTAGAGGGCTTTGATGTTTTAGAAATGTCGCAACAATGTGTTAACCGAACCGTAATAATAAATGCGTGAGTTAAAATTAAATTCCTTGCGAAGTTATTTTTAATTAATATAGAGATTATTGCCCGCCAATGTTAAGTCAATCAAAATTAATAGTAAAGTACGCAGGAAATACTGGTAACAGGAACTCGTTCCACATTGAATGGCGCAAAGTCAATTTATCAATATTCACAGTATTGAGTTCAAACAAATATCCAATTGAAAAAAACACTTTCAGTTTTTCCCGAATTTTCAAATTTTCCGGGCAATTTTTCCAATTATCCTTAGGATTATCATAATTTAGACTATTGTAAACATTAAAAAAAAATCAAATCGATCCAACCGTTCTCAAGTGATTTAATATAGATGAAGCACACTCAAAAAAATAATTCAAACACGATTTTTCACAATTAATCATTAATTCGATTCTTCTAGGTTAATTTCCCAAAAAGATATCTATTACAAATAGGCCTCGTTATAGTTAATATAAAAATATATACGTTTGCATATAAACTGCAAAGTATTTTTTGGTAAAAATACTCTAATGGAGCATAAAACAATTCTACGAAAGCAATTTCTTTAATTAAAACGTCTCAACACCATTAATTAACCAAAGTCATATTTCAACCGCTCGTCTTACTTACCCTAAGGCAACGTTGATATATATTTCTTCATACAAATAGCCGTCATTACGACCGCTGCCTATGAAAAATTAAGGCATAATATTCAGTAACTAATCAGTTCTGAAGTCGGCGAGAGTAAAAGAAAAAGTAGCATATCCTTTACCATTTTTCCGGCTCATCAAACGGGCCAATTAAAAGGCGCTTTTCCACGTCGACTTTCACTGTTCATGTCGATATAACACACTTAAAACATCACACAGCTCAGTAAACACAATAATTCACAATCACTACTATAAAACACCAAATTCGTAGCACGAGCGCGACTACGGCGTTCCGTATTTCGTAGCACACTGAGTCGCTACGCCACGAATGTAACCGAAGTTTGACGAAGCTACCCGAACACATCGGAAGGGAGAAGGGAAAATTTCGCTCGGTCTTTCATATTTTATATCGGTTGGGACGGAGCGGAATTACGGAGTTTGCTCTCTGTAGGTTTTTATGGCAGAACGAAGGCACGGATTCTGTTCAGGCGTTATTTTTTTCCGCACACACGCTGTGGAAATTTTCATTGTTTGCGTTTTTCGAGTTCGCAGGTTTCACATTGAATAAATATGTTGGTGTGGAGTCTCATTATAATGTATGTTTAATGTCGTGGCCTTAACGAGGCTCCGCCCGGCTCAAATAAGGGACGATTCTGACACGATTCTAACCACAGCTTTGTGTGCCTTTTGTGTTTACTCCAAAGGATTGTATGCAGTGGAATTTGGATTTTGTCATTTTTGACTCGACTTTTTATATTCATAATTTAACAGTAATATAGTCACAGCCAAGTAATTTAAGGACGCGTTTACACACGCTCTTCCATACTAGATAATGAGGCAACTACTAAAATACACAGCTCATAGACCCAACTGAGAAAACCTAGGCTTTTTTATCATTGATGATAGTTATGTAGTTATAGAGATATTTCTACCGAAATTCACCCTGATTTCATAATTTAGCAGGATGAGAATAAGGAAATATCAGTTTATCAAATATTTATATTTAACAGACTCAAAAAAAAAGAAGGAGAAGGTTCTCAATTGAGAACGTAGTTTTTTTAAATATATTGATTATTCCGCCAGTTGTGAACCGATTTTGATTATTTCTTTATTATCAACAGGTAATTCTTTCGGATTGGTCCCATTTTTTATTATAGAAAATTCGATGAAAATACCGATTATGACGACTTATTTTTAACCATTTTTTTTGGCACCAACCGCCTTCAAATTCTACGACAAAATATTAATTATTTCTTACTTTCAGTGCATAATTTGTGAAGTCGGCACACTTTTTTTTAAAGGTTTTTGTATTTAAAAATACATTTAATATATTCTATAGAATAGATTAGTGAATTTAAAAAAAAAACTACAGAATTATCTTAAAATAATTCAAAAGTCAATATTGCACCAGTTTCCGTAAATACGTTCTTTGCAATTCATGTACTTTTACATGATTAATACTAATATTATAAAGAGAGCGTTTCTTTGCTTATACACTTTAAAACTACTGGACAGATTTGAAGACTTATTTTGCTGTAATAAAGCCACTTTATTCCAAGTGGACAGGTTATGATTTATTAAAAGAAATCTATGGTTGCTGTCAATTCGTAGCATTATAAACGCGAAAGTTTGTAAGGATGGATAGATATTATTACTCCTTCACGCAAAAACTACTGGACGAATTTTGATGAAACTTTGTCCGCGGTAGCATATATCTGTAGCATACCATATTGTACCCGTGCGAAGCCGTGGGCGGTGTCACTAGTAAGAAATAATATTTTTTACTATGTCTATCGATACATACTTCTCTTATTTCATCCACATTCATCGTCTATTGTTTAGTTTAAATTCTAGAGCCATCCTTACAAAAGGTCAAGTACACACAAGAACTGGTATGAAACGTATGAGACGAAGCGAGATGAGACAGGCATGTGGAAACTATGTATATATGTACTTATATAGGTTTTTTATGTACTTGTCTTATATGGCAAACAAAGTTTGCATGTTATTTTCTTGTAAAATTTTAAATGACGGTTTAAAAAATATGATGAATAGTACTGCAAATGTAAAACAGGTTAAAAATGTTAATGAATGACAACTACAAACAAAAAAAATACATTCATTTACTAAATAAGACAAGTGTAGAAAAACCAGCCAACCCAAAAGGTGTCCGTCCGTCCGTCCGTCTGTCACAGGGCTGTATCTATGGAACCGTAGGTAATAGGTAGACACTTGAAATGTTTATAGAGTGTGTATTTCTATGGTCATGCAAGGAAAGTGTTTCGGCGTTTTTGCTCAATCTTAATAATAGTAATATATATTGGCAATACATAAAAAAGTGTGAATCATATCAACAGATTTTCGAACAAAATGAAATATAGCACTCAGGGATAATGTAGCTTTATATTTATGAAATTATTTTGAAAATCGGATCAGTATTTTCAGAGACCCCTACTAACAAACTGCCTCTTTATAATTTATTTATGAAAGAAACAAACATGTAAAGGTTTAACAAAAGAGTATTAAAAAACCTTAAAACATGTATTGAATTCCTCAGTGGTTTGAGTAAAAGAGAGGCGTTTGACGTCATGCGCGCGTTGTACGTCGACACACAAATAATATATGTATTGAAATCTCTACGTAGTATGAAAAAAAGTCCATTGAAAATGCCTGAAACAAGAGGTTGTTGTTTGTTGTTGTTGGTTTGTTTGTTTTTCTTCAAGTCAAGACAGAGCAACGAATCGACGTGATTTTTGCACAGTTATAGTTGGAGGACCAGACACTTTTTTCTAGGAAAACTTTGGGATATATTCCTATTTCAAAATTTTTTCACGGGGCAAGCCAGGGTGAAAACTATCTATCTATCTATAATCACGCCTTTAATCCCAAGAGGGGTAGGCAGAGACAATAGAATGCTATTTTATACGATCCCGACATACTTCTTTCGCTTCCTTTATATTCATCATACCTTTCATACATGCTCGGCAATTGTGTGTAGGTACCTACTTTTAATATTTCCATAAATCAATTTCTTACTATTTTCAATGAAAGTACACCTAGGTCGGCCTTTGCCAGAATTTCCTTTCATTTCAGCCATATAAAACTTTTTAGTCAATCTTTCATCCTTCATTCTTTGAACGTATCCAAACCAGCGTAAACTACTTTTCTTTATTAACCGACTTCCAAAAAAAGAAGGAGAAGGTTCTCAATTCGGACCGTATTTTTTTTTATGTATGTATGTACATCGATAACTCCGCCAATTGTGAACAGATTTTGATGGTTTCTTTTTTAATCGACAGATAATTCTTCCGGATTGGTCCCATTTTTATCTCATAAAAATTGGTTCATTAGTTTTTCAGAAATTTTGAAAAAACTGACTTATTAAGCACCAACCATCTTCAAATTCTACGACGAAATTTTTATTATTTCTTACTTTTCAGTGCAAATTTTTGAAGTCGGTGCACTTTTTTTTAAAAGGTTTATTTTAGTCACACCGTAATGACATCGTTCCGTATGCAGTCAATACGCTTTATATCTGCTTTTATCTTACTTTCATGCTTCTTATTCCATAACAAAGTTTCGCTTCCATAAGTAAGTAATTTGTATTCCTACATAGTTTTTTTTAAAACATTATGATTTCATCTCCTTTTAAAATTCCTCTTACAAAATGCGTCAGTAAAAACAATGTGTTTTATTATAATATCTTATTCCATATTCGACTGTATTTACTAATATTGTGCTCAGCTTCTATAAGTTATAATAGTAGTTTATGATACGGGATCATAATAGGGGTAATTAAAATACAAGTGGAATTATAGTAATAGCATCCACGAGTGTTTTAATTCCAAGTTATGTGCCCGGGCCGTTCATACACTACTTTATCAAATCCCATGCAATAGTACAAAACAAATTGAACCAAGATATTTTTCTTAATCGACAAATTGGCGGCAAATCGCGGTTACCTACTTTCTGCGCATGCGCGTTAACTGTCAAGTGTTTCCCACATAGGAGTGTCGATATTTTCATAGAGTTTAATGTGTCTGCATAACACATATCCTTTGCCCTTTCTGCATTTAAAAAAAAAACAACATAATGGTTTTTGTATGAAAACTTCGATACTTTTTTTTTTTTTTTTTTTTTTTTTTTTTCTTCACGGGTTGCTTTACAGCTCCCGAAACCTTCCAGTTCCAGGGTACCCAGCGGAAGACCTAGTGTCTCCCTCGTTTAGCCGATGGTATTTGTGAGGCTATATCTAACGAGTGGCTAGTTCTGTTGAGATATATTTAGATGGAAAAGCCTCTAAGTGTGGTTTGTCGGATTATGTACATAAGTTTTTAATTAAAAAACCCATTGGTACATGGCCGGGATCCGGGATCGAACTCGGGGTCTGTCTAGTAAATACCAGACGTCTTACCCACTCGGCCACCGACGCACCTTCGATACTATTTGACATATTAGAGACGCGTGTATGAAAAACATATCATTATCAAGTATAATTCGATTTTGTAATAGAGATTTTACGTTATAAGAGTAGATAAAATCAATTTTTAAACCTTTCTTGTGAATCTGTCTATCTACCGTAATGAAATCCATTTAGTAGTTACGGATATGGTGCACAGACAGGTAGGCCGACGCGGGGAATTGTTTTTGATGTAAGCTTAATATTTACACCAGCCCTTTTCCGGAAAAAATGTCACTCCTAATTTATTTTCTATTTAGACCAACTTTCAAGGGCAGCCGCAACACAACAACACTGTGTAAATTTTTAATATATTTTTTTAGGGTTCCGGGTTAGGTGTCCGTGATAGTTAGACAGTTGAAATTTTCACAGATGATGTATTTCTGTTGCCGCTATAACAACAAATACTAAAAAACAGAATAAAATAAATATTTAAGGGGGCTCCCATACAATAAACGTGATTTTTTTTGCTCGTTTTTGCTCGATATTGATAACGGCAACAGGTAGACGCTTTAAATATTCACAGAATATTTAGTTGTATATTCACTTTAAAAATAAGTAATAAAATTGATATTTAAGGGGGACTGCCATACAATAAACGTGTTTTTTTTTTTTTTTTTTTTTTTTTTTGCCGTTTTTATAGGTAATGGTACGGAACCCTTCGTGCGCGAGTCCGACTCGCACTTGGCCGGTTTTTTGTTGTAAACATGGCACGTGTCTCAACACGCAGCTAACAGATGCTTGAATATAATTTATTTTAGTTACTACAATAATAACAACATTTATAACATTTATTTCCCTTATTCGTATCTATTCCTGATTTAGATCCTGAATTATTGAAAAACTATTAAATTTCATACTATCTATTTATTTATTATATTTAATTCAGAAATACGAAAAAATAATGATCCATCTGTTTAGTTACCTACTTATAAAAATTGCTATATTTTATAGACACCGTAACTTAAAAAAAATGTCCATCCTAATCCTAAAATCCATTATGGCCATCCAGACCATGTACCTAAAAATGGGTTTCCTATAATGAAATTCTATGTACATAATCCGACAAACCCTTTTCCATCTAAATATACCTCAACAGAACTGGCCACTCGTTAGATATAGCCTCACAAATACCATCGGCTACAAGAACAAGACTTTGTCTTCCGCTGGGTACCCTGCGACCGATAACACGGTTTCGGGAATGATTTTTTTTAATTGGTCAAAAATTATAAAATAATTATTATTTTGAATTTTTAATAAGCTACAAAAACACGCAAGACCTTTAATTGAAAGTTAAACATGGTTATGGTTAACTGCGCTTTAAAAAAATTAAGAGATTTGTGATAGATTATGAAAGAGAAAACGGGGGCAAAGTTTCACCACCCATATTTCCTATTCAATAAAACCCATTCAAAAATAACAGCTATTTCACTTAGATATATTGAATAAGTAACTATATGCTAAATTACAGTGACACAGGTGGATTATTTACAGAGAAATTGGGAATAGTTTATCCCAGAAAAGTTATGGATATAGGAGGATATATAAAATAATAAAAAAGAACACCTTACCCGTATCTAAAAATTTTCTCTACCTTGCCTAAAGAAGTGTCACTTCAAAAAATGTAATAGGCTTTGAAAATGTTGAACTGGTGGGCTTAAAAACATTTAGATATACTTTGAACTCGATTATGTATCTCTAACAATAGACAGCTTATCGGTTGAAAGCTTTACGTAGTTAACAATGTGGTCAAATGAAACCGCAGAAGGTTGTTGTCATCAATATCGACACGGTAAACAGGCAAAAGTTTCGCTTGGATTATATATGATAATTAATATTATTATATCACGACCTTTATGTTGTGTGGTGTAGCTAGATATATACACTCTAAACAGATTCACAGATTTATAAGTTTCAAAAAATCTACTATTAAACTAGAGGCAGAGTACCTCTGTTAAAATACAAACAAAATAATTATAAATAATGATTTTGAAATTATGAAAGCGTTATTTTGTAATTAATAATATTCAATTTTTGCAATTTGTTAGAAAGAAAATAAATAAATATATTAAAAGTACACACAATCGACGCATGTATGAAAGGTATGATGAATATAAAAGAAGCGATAGAGATATGTCAGGATCGTAACAAATGGCATTTGATTGTCTCTGCCTACCCCTCTTGGGATGAAAGGCTTGATGATAGATAAATATATTTATTGGCATTAAAAAAATAATGATTGGAAACACTATGTTCCCGCAAATTAGAGGTTCTAGATCGCCTTTCAAATTTAAAACATCACAATTAACTATTTTTCTAGAGCTCTGTCTCGCGACACAAAACGGTACCCAGCTAAAGTAACTTATTAACTTTCTTTATCCTTATGGTCAATTTTATGGCCATGGGTTGTGTAGTTGATTGTTGGGATTCAAACCAGACCGTTGTTATACTCGTAGCTGGACGATGTAACTAACTATTAGGTATTGAAGAGTAACATTGCATGATTTAGATAAATAGATTTACTGTATTTTTACAAACAAGTGAAATTAAATAATAAATAAATTAATGTAATGCGCACGACACTCATCGCGAACAACGGACGACTCCGCTATCGGTCGGCGCCGGCGGCAGCGAGCTGTAGGTACTTTGCAGCGTAAAGATGTGGCCTCGAATTAAATTATTAAATATATTAAATTTTATTAAGATCGCCACAGCCAAATAACTGTAGCGCGTTAGTCTTAGTTTAAATTTACAGACATTCACTAAAATTTTATTTATTTCTACAAATGATGTAGGTTTGATTCCACATCCGGTCATGGCGCCGAACGCACGCGTTTTCGTCATGGCGTAATGTGGAATCCGTTTTAATCCCGGCCGCGCTGTGATGGTTGTGATTAGTCAGTGATTAATAAGACATATCACAGTTGGCGGGATAATCTTAGCTACCGATTTATCGGCTTACTATTGCACAAGATTAAACACTGGAGACTGGCAGAATTGCGACGAAAGTCAGCACTGTTGCTATATATCAAAAGAAGAAGAAGAAGATGTAGGTTTATTTATAAAGAAAATAATTTTAAGCTTTCATAATATATGGCGAATCCATCTCACTGGCTTTTTCCGCGTGAAGTTCAGAATATTATGTCGGGGTGAATAACACCCATGTTCATCCAATATCTGTTCTATATTTGTACCAAAATAAAGTCTTTACGAGTTTATACTTAAGGGACCTATACTGGGAATTTGTATGGAGATATTACTATTCCCAATTTCTCTGTAAATACTCCATCTGTGTCACTGTAATTTAGCATATAGTTACTTATTCAATATATCTAAGTGAAATAGTCGTTATTTTTTCAATTGGTTTTATTTAATAGGAAATATGGGTGGTAGAATAAAGGATTATTCTGCCCCTTCTGTCTCTTTCATAATCTATCACAAAACTCTAATTTTTTTAAAAAAAATTTTATGATTTTTTAATTTGGCAAAAATAATAAAATAATTATTATTTTAAATTTTCAATAAGCTACCAAAAAATTCGACATATATAATTGAAGGGTAATGGTATAACAGTGCTTTTAAAAAAAATAGAGTTTTGTGATATATTATGAAAGAGACAGCAGGGGCAAAGTTAAACTACCCATATTTCCTATTCAATAAAACCCATTGAAAAAATAAGAGCTATTTTACTTAGATATATTGAATAAGTAACTATATGCTAAATTACAGTGACACAGGTGGATTATTTACAGAGAAATTGGGAATAGTTTATCCCAGAAAAATTCCCAATATAGGACCCTTAACACTTCACTAACATAATATAGAAACTTTCCTTATTCTTCGTCATCATTACAACAACAAGGGAACAAAAAATTTGTTTTTCTTTATTTGCAGAAAGAGTGGTATTTTCGCCAGGTATGTAAAAATAGGGAAAGTGGTACATATTATAGCTACCCAATATTACATCTACATTACATAACATTATGATTCATAATATTACATTACATTAATACATTATATTTTGAAGCATAAGTATTATTATATTCTAAAATTTATTTGTCAAGTTTTGTCACAGTGTAGAACGGTGTAGACATAAATTAATATGTCAAAAATGGTTCTTAACCGCTGAGACGGAAAGTGAATACATGTATTCACCTATATGCGCACTACAGTAAGCTCGCAAGTGAATACATGTATTCACCTCGCGACAAAATTTAAAAATCACTTTAATGTGTGTCTATCTCTTTTTATTTATATAAAGTTTGAAAGAGGAGTCATAGGAATTGAAATTCTCTACATTTCTATGTGTAATACGTCTATGGGTCGGATAATACGCCATTATAAAAAGCATAAATAAATGCAGTGTTTATTATACTCTTTGTCATAACAGTCGCTTTGTTGATCAGTGCAGTTTTATATTATTTTATAGTTCCAATAAGCCCTGCAGCTAATATACTAAGGTATAGTACTGTTTATAATACATTTATTTACAATATTTTATTTAGTTGAGACCAAAAAGATCAATTTTAATATAGTTTTTCTGTCGAGGAAAAATCTGATATAAAAAAATCCGTAAAAATTTTTACAAAATTTGTTTATTGTGGAAAGATGCGTATACGATATGAATAAATACACAGGGAAAATACTTTATATATATTTATTTTTCATGTTCCAACGTTTATTTTTATTATATAATGTGCTATTTCGAAGTAATAATCCAAAATATAAAAATGTCGCAAAATTAAAACGCCATCTTGAAAATTCTTGAGAACGGCCTAGTGATGTGAAGGACATTGTTAACATAGCTTATCGATATTTTCGTAGTCTCAAATAGTTATTTCTATTTGTATTCTATTATTTATTATATTATTAGTAATATTGAATTAATAATGTTTGATGGAATATATTTATTATATTTCCGCTCTGACTTCGCCCGTACTTGAAATTTAATTTCCGGCATAAAAGTGACCTATGACACTTTCCGGCCCTACGACTATCCCTGTACAAAAAAAATCACGTATAAACACACTTCCACATTTATAATATTAGTTAAAAAGTATATATTTATCGGTATGTGATGTGTAACATCTTTGCTCGCGGTTTGAGATATTTGAAAGCACTTATTTTATGAATGTAACGTAAATGTCTAGGGAAGAACGCACTATCAGTGCTATATAAAATTACTATACCAGAAGAGTAATGGCCTTGTTTAACAACAATTTTACTCGTAACCCAGGTTAAAATTACACATACCTAATTGAAACCTACTTTAATATTTGATTAGTTATTTAATTTGTTTTTTTAGTATCATGTCTTCTCGGTTTATGGTTCTATGGTGAAGAAGATGACTTCGACCACAAGGAAACCGTCACCATAGAGGATGAGGAAAATTATGACATATTTGAGGTATGCTTTTGAAAATATTATACTATATAAAGCTCGATTACCACTCACTGATTCACTGACTCACTCACATCATTGTTCTCCCGGAAAGAGTTGCGATGGGGGAAACTTTTGGTAGGAACGTATAGAGGGGGTCCCAGTGAGTACCAGAAAAATCCGAAACCCTCCTTTTTCGCCCCCCTTAGTTTTTTTTTGTTTTTTATCTCGGAAACTACAAACCGAAGGGGGTAGGTGCCGAAACTAATATTGTTCAGGATCTGTTCCTATTAGCGAATCCATTAAAAAAATGATCTCTCATACAAAAAAAAACTCCTATACATTTTTTTGTTTTTTATCTCGGAAACTACAAATCAGAGGGGAAAAGTTTCAAAACTAATAATGTTCAGGATTTGTTCCTATTAGCAAATCTGTTTAAAAAAAATCTCCCATACAAAAAAAGAACTCTCATACATTTTTTTTTTTGTTTTTTTATTTACTACAATCGAGCAGCGGTAGTGGTAGTGGTAGGAGTAGGGATAGTGGTAGTGGTAAGGGTAGAGGTAGTGGTAGGTGTTGGAGTAGGGGTAAGGGTAGGGAGTAGTTGTGGTACGAGTAGGAATAGTTTTGACGTGATAGGTGGCGGGCTTATCGCTGACTTGTTGCTTGCAACTCGCGCACTACACAACATACTAGTCTTCTATATATATAAAAATGAATTAACGTTTGTTAGTCTCGCTAAAACTCGAGAACGGCTAAACCGATTTGAATAATTCTTTTTTTGTTTTGTTTGTTATAATACAGGGGTGGTTTAGAGGAAAAAAAAGTTTGAAAAACCCTAAAAAAATAATAAATAGGTAATTTTGTATGGGAATCGCTACTTAAACTCGCTAAAAGTAGTGGTAATGTTAGTGGTAGTAGTAGGGGTAGTGGTAGGGTTAGTGGTAGGGGTTGGAGTAGGGGTAGGGGTAAGGGTAAGGGTAGGGGTAAGGATAGGTGTAGTGGTAGTGGTAGGAGTAGAGGTAGGGATAGTGGTAGTGGTAGTTGTTTTCGACGGACGAAGGAAAGTAAATAGAACGCACGCCAACGTTTAGGCAGGACATCGTCTGCCGGGTCCGCTAGTAATTGAAAATAACTCTTTGTTTCACTGTTATAAATATATTTAACCCCCTCCTCCGTCCTATTAAAAATATTTTAACTCGAAACATAATCGAATTCTCTGCCAAACTTTATCCAAATGCAATCAACAAACATTTAAATTTATTTTTATTTATCTGTAGGACATACAAGTACTTATCATGGATGAAGATGGACGCGTGCTGCTCATGGGGATGTTCCACACAAATACGTGCTGAACTTCAATATTTTCCAGAAGCATATCTGAAGCTGGTGTAACCCCTCCGAAGCCGGAGCAGCCTGGTGCTGACTCAGCCCCGCAGCCGGAAAAGACCGTGGCCTCAACGTCTCGAGGAACTTTGTTTATAAGGAGGTCGTGGGGGTCTCCGAAGATCAAATGTGGTGGGACGTGTACCTGGATGTCGCCTTACAGAGCGATATCCTACAGATGAGCATCTCCCAGAATATTTGCGTCCTCAAGCATCAATGCATGATAGAGATGTTGGTAGGAGAGAGAATGGAACAGAGGGACCTGAACAAGAGTATGATGGTGCTGAGGAGTTTGTTTGGGAACCTACTGGTGATTGGAGAGGAGTGCAAGAAACTTTCGTTCGTGAAAAACCTTGGCCGACTCGCGTATTTAACAACGCATACGATGCATTCCGCGCCTATTTGTAAGATTTCATGCTATCTCATATAGCGATGGAAACTAATAGATATACCCAGGATATTGACACTGAGAGATTTACGAGGCTGTGATTAAATACGAATCTTGATGAAATACTCATTCTGTTTCCATTTTGGATGATGCTCGGCATTATTAGGATGCCGACCATCAAGGCATTTTTTGCGAAACAGCCAATCCTGCGTACAGAACTATTCCGGAAACTGAAGTACTGGAACCTAAATAGAACTTTTAATCACGCCAGTGGCTCAAACGATCCAAATAATACTGCCAACAACATGTTACATGGCACGGGTCCCGTCATCGACCACTTGAACAAAAAGTTCAAGGAGCGTTACGTTTTAAAGCAGAATATTTGTATCGACGAGTGCCTGTCGCCGTGGAAAGGCCCGCTATCAGTTGTGCGAATCGGCCACTGGTTACCTGTGGTCCTTCTTTATATATGTAGGTCGTCAAACAACCACCTCCACCCTACCTTGCCACTACCACCCTACCACTTCTGAACTTGGGCCTTACACTCTTTATGAAAAATTGGTTCAAGTGCCCGTCGCTGACGCGGTACCTCAAACGGCGTCGCACTGATTGTGTTGGGAAACTTCGCGCTAATCGTAAGCACATACCACCTGTTGGTAGAGAGTATTTTGGTAGAACGATCCATTGATTCCACTGAACATTCCCTGGCCATTCGTTTATCGTTAGTAGAGGGTATCATGAATCGTCTTTTTCGTAATGTTCCAAAGTCTAATGTCAATGTCAATCCAGGGCCGCGTACTTTTTCACATTTTCCTCCGGAACGCTTGACTGAGCGCCACGAAGAAATACGTATGCGCGTAAAATACCGCACAAATCTAGGTCGGAGCAGATGCGTTTGGTGTACGTATAACGGTCGCGCACAGAAAACCGCATGCCAGTGTCCGGATTGTGAAGTGCCGGTCTGTCTCGAAATATGTTTCGAATAGTTTCATACTAAACCTTTATAATCTCGTACTTTTTTATCTTCTTTGCGTCTAACACTTCTTCTCTTTTATCATGTTTTAGTTTCTTGTCCTATTCTTTGTCTATTTGTTACATTATATGTGAGAAGAGTATGAACGATTAACTTTTGCAAGGAGGGATTTGTTCATTGTATCTGTGTATTGTATTGTTGTCTGTATTGTACTGTGTAATAATAATATTAAATATACATAAACACGGTACTGACGAGTATTTTTCATAACTATGTAAATAAAATACTGTTATAGTATAGCTGTTCATTCTGCTGGTTTATTTTATATTAACCAGATAAAATACGCATGATATTGTTATAGTATTGCTGTTTATTCTGCTGTTTTATTTTAGATTAACCAGACTCAACTATGTTAATAAAATACGCTTGGTATTGTTATAGTATTGCTGTTTATTCTGCTGTGTTATTTTATATTAACCAGACTCATAACTATGTAAATAAAATACGCATGATGGATGTTATGGTATTTGTTGTTTTATTTCTGATCACATATTTATTACAAAACCAGATTCATGGATAAGCAAAAACTGGATAAGTGAGAAAACTCTATAAGCGACAAAAATAGTCAGGTCCCGTCATTTTTAGCCCCAGTGAGTGACAGTGTAAAGAACCTCTTTTAGAGAGAGTCATTTTTCACTTCTAGACCTGTGTAAGTGACAGTTTCTTACTCTAGACCTCTGTAAGCGAGACTATTCGCAAGTCGAATCAAAGCCAAACCGTATCCTTGTTTGTAAATACAGAAAGCCAAAGCGTTATTGTTTTTGATGGAATTATAAGACATCTGCAGCACACTTGTGCGCTTCGTCCTACCTACCTGCTCATGGTACTCATTCTAAATATTTGGTTATATACTTATTACCTATTTCTTAACGCTCTAGCACCATGTTTGCAAGTGACAAACCGTGTTAGTGAGAAAACTCTATGAGCGAGAATAATATTCGGGACCCTTGAATTCTCGCTTACCCAGGTTCGACTGTATGTATATATATAGAGAGAGAGTAAAGTACGCGTGGTATTAATATGGTATTGGTGTTCTGTTGTGTTATTTCTAGTTTAGTCGAAAGATATTTTGAGATCGAGAGATCTCAGGAAGTCAGGACAGCTACAATATTTTACTATAAAAGATTTTCAAATATTTTTTAACAATTAATTATTTGTAAGTTGTTGGTGGTGTTTCTATATGTAATACAATCATTTGTATAATAAAATCACAAAATACATCGCGCTAGCAATTTGGTGAATGTGCGCTTCGACAGTATTGACGGTGGTGGGAATTTCATCGATATCGATAAAAATATTTTATTGACGCATGCATCACTATTATAATGGTATTTCATATAATTATATTTACAATACCAAATTACTTTGATTTTTGTATTTTTGTAGGAAACTATGAAGAAAATGTGTATAAAAGTGGAAAATACAATGTTTTTATACAACTTTATGTGTTTTATTTCAATAATATCATCTTTCCTATGTGGCTACCGTGAGAAATATTTGATTGCAACGAAAGAGATATTTACACTATTTTCTGTTGAATTTTGATATTGTAATTGTACGGCTTAGTAACCTTAATATACCTTTATCAAAGTTAGGTAATAATAATTTCAAAACAAATTAGGATTACTGATATTTTGAGAGTACAAATTTCTATTCTCGCGCGCATTTTTTTCCATATTCATAGTCGCGGGTGTTAAGTTTGGTCGTATTTTTCTAAGTAATTTTATATGGAAACAACAAAAAGAGACTATATAGCTTGGTCATATATATTTCCTGCATTGAAATTGGCACAAAATATTTATTCATAGAGTTCTGTAATAATCTGTAGAAATTATTTTCTTCCGCAATACTATTATTTTTCTGTTGTAAGCTAATTTAACAAGGGATATTTTAATTTAGGTGCCTAAAGTAGGTGTGATTATGACATAATTAAAGAAATACATTATTATAGAATACATTATTTTCATTTCAAGTAAATCTGTTCAGTGATTGTCTCAAAATTTGCAAATATATAACCATGGGTATAATTTTTTTCGAGCCGCCATTGAGCCGTGCGAGCGAGAGGTAGTAAGTGTTTTCGTCGCCGTGCGAGCCGAAGGGTTAAATTGCCGTTGGGCAACGTCATTATATAACCAAGGTCGATTGAGCGGCAAATCAATTTGGTTGCCCAACGAAGTTGCCCAAACTTATAGACATTTTTTCCGACGAGTTAAGTAGGTCACACATTGGTCCGGCATCGCAGCGAAAATTTCGCATTCCGGCCGCCGGATGATCTAGGCTGACCGTTCGTTACAAGAATTATAGTACGTATAGATAGGTAAAAAAGTACGCTAATAATAACGGTTCTCGCTCTGCACTTACTAGTAAGCCTTAATAAGCTTTTACTAGAGGTTATTTTCAGATTTGGTTCTCTCTTCCCTGTAAAGTATATTAAATCACTTGTTCAGAATAAACCTGCAAATAAACTGCAGGTATGTAAATATGTCAAATGAAACTGAGAATAATTATCAACAAAATCCTTTCAGCCCTTTCGGATTCTATTGTCAAATATAAAAAAAAATATGAAAATATGCTGATTTGGACTAATTGAAATAATAATGAAAGATTTACTAAAAAGGTTTATATGGAAATGAAAGAAAATGCTGGCCTAGGCGTACTTTTATTGATCACACAATCCCCGAAGATGCTTGATGTTTGCAAATATCATTTACTTGTCTCTACCTACCCCCTTGTGATCAACAGCGTGATGATAAATATATAGATATTATGCTTTATTTTGTAACCGTATAACAACATTCGGTATGTAAAGTAAAAACTAAAGTATGCTTTTATATAATTTCAATGATATTTTAAGAAACTAATTTGATTTTTTTGTTTTCTATTAGTTTTCTTATAATAAATTTTCGAACTTTTGCATACAGACGACAAAATGACGTCATCATTTAGTTAAAGTAGCCATTCTGCCCCATTTCTCAACTCATTTGTATTACTGGTAGTACCACGGGGCAAATTATGGGTAGTGGTACTACTTTTATCACAAACTGGTCAGAAACACATCTTTACTTTTTTTCAAGAGGACGTCAGTTTGTCGTCTGTAGGAAAAACTTTGAAATTTTATTATGGAAAAACTACTGCAAATAAATGAAAAAAAATCAAATTATTTTCTTAAAATAGCTTAATCATTGAAATCTATATATATAAAATTCTCGTGTCACAGTGTTTGTAACTAAACTCCTCCGAAACGACTTGAGCGATTTGTATGATTTTTTTGTATATATTCGGTAGGTCTGAGAATAGGTCGTAAATTATGTTTCACCCTCCTACCCCCACCCCTATTTTTTAATCGCGATTTTAGTATTTTTCTATGAACAATATCCAAAGTTAGTGGTAGTGGTAGGGGTAGTGCAGGCAAGCAACGTTTAGGCAGGACAACGTCTGACGGGTCCACTAGTATAAATATAAAAGCTTTTACTTTACATATCGAATTGATATTAGTTTTGGAATCACAGAGAGATAAGTATGTCTGTTTAATTTATTTCTACGGATTTTCATTCATACTCTGATACTTTCGTTAATAGACTGAATTGCGACCTTTTCAAAGTCACGATACAGAAAACTATTTTCTGGCCAAATAGTTATAATAATAAAATATTTTTTATTCTCAAGAGAAAATCCCTCTTCAAGACGCAGTGTCTAAAAATATATTAAATGGTGCCGCGAGCAGATTCTTGATATCTGCACAGATCGTGGTAAGAATCTCGAATATAATACGAACTTTTAGTGAATTTTAGATTGTATCCTTTAGCTTCATCAACTCTGTTTGTCGCATGAATAGAAGTTCATGCAGATATTTTGTTTTACACAAATTATGTACTATTTACTTTAATCGACTTCAAAAAAGGGAGGAGGTTCTCAATTAGACTGTATTTTTTTTATGATTGTTACCTCAGAACTTTCGACTGGGTGAACCGATTTTGATGATTCGTTTTTTTATTTGAAAGCTGGTGCTTCCCATGTGGTTTAGTGAAAATCGGTTCAGTAGTTTTGAATAAAAACTGATTTCTAAGTAAATTTTTGTCATAACTCGATGAAATGCCAAGCCGATTTCGATTATTTATATTTGTAATGATACTTGTATCTAATCACTTAAAAAGGAAAAATAAATTAAACTTAAATTAAAAAAAGTATACAGACTTCAAACATTTTTCACTGAGTAGCAAGAAATAATTAAATATATCGGTATCGCCGTTGAATTTGAAGACGGTTTATATATAATTAATATTATATTAGTTAAGATTAAGCACTTAGAGGATGTTCCATCAAAAAATATACCTCAACAGATCTGATCACTCGTTAGGTATAGCCTCACAAATACCATCGGCAAAACGAGGGAGACTTAGTCTTCAGCTGTGTACCCTGGAAACGATAACAAGGTTTCGGAAGCTGTAAAGCACTTAAACCTTTAGTTTTCTATTTATTTATCCTAAATAGTAATATTACTGCCAAGTAAAATTTATAAATCAAGTAAAATTATACGATATAGCACTCTTTAATGGTTATTGGAAATGGCCTGGAAATCGTTCTCCACTCGAATTGTGAAGAATTATGACTCGATTTGAAAAACTATTTTTTTGTTCGCGCACTACGTTTGTGGCCGACGTGATAATGTACAATTATAGATTCTAGGGTTCCGGATAGGGTGCGGGATAAAGAGAAATTATTTTTACTTGGTTTTAGCGTGCTCTAGTTATTTAAATGCACACCTTCACGGTTTTTTTACA
Source organism: Nemapogon koenigi (assembly GCA_963924495.1). Lineage (NCBI taxonomy): Eukaryota > Metazoa > Arthropoda > Insecta > Lepidoptera > Tineidae > Nemapogon > Nemapogon koenigi. The sequence goes on from OZ004646.1 coordinate 9,848,602, forward strand.
TTATGGTGTGGCAAGAGACAGCAGTAGCAGTGTCCACTTTTTCCCAGTTGTCTATATTGAACAGAACAAGTGGCAAGCCCTTAATTCACCTAGATGTGTGAATTAATATAACTACTTATCTGCCGGCTTTACGTGCCCTCCGACGCTTTTGAAATGAGTGGGAATTTAACCAGGGTACCCAGCGGAAGACCAAGTCTCCCTCTTTTAGCCGATGGTATTTGTGAGGCTATACCTAACGAGTGGCCAGTTCTGTTGAGGTATATTTAGATGGAGAAGCCTCTAAGTAGAAATCTCCTTTTTTTCAAAGTCTGTTAAAAAGGTTTATATTATTCTAATGTATTCTACATTCTAATTTCAATAGATAAAGTTTATGCAGCTGTGTAAGTACATAAAAAAAGAATATAATATAAAAACCTTAAATTAGACTTAATATAATTATAAAATCTAAAACTAAATTTATAAATAAAAGACTTGTCCCAGGTCCCCAGACATTGGAAGTGTACCCAGAATTTGTTGAATTGCAAGGCTTATGCGTTGTGCGAAGTACGTACCAGCCTTCTGGTCATTTGTAGATTTGATTAGGCGTTTTGAAATTTCATTACAAATTGAATGAGCGCAAGGCCCAAGTGTTTCAAAACCAAGTGGCGCAAATATGTAATCGTCGCTGAGGCCGACATATCTACACCCCTTTACGTTTTCTGCTATGGCTGCTGCTGATCCTGCCTTAGAGGAAGTAAATGGAAGATGGGACTGGGCGAGGGTATCTAAGTGTAATTTATTATGTAGGTACATAGGTATTTATTTATAAAAAACCCGTTGGTATATGGCCGGAATTGAACCGTGTACCATTTATGACGAACGAAGTCGTGAGCGATGGCCAGTATATAAACAATTTACGATCAAGTTATATCTATAAGTTTATTTGAAGTAAAACTTCAGAAGTGGGGCAAGAGTTGTTAAAACTTTACATTTTATCGCACTCTACAAAATACAATGTATCGTATTTATTAAAATGATTATATGTGTATTTTATTCGACTTGTATTTTATTTGTCGGGCTATTAAGTGAAACAGATTATCATGCACTACAAGTACTTTTATACCTACTGTGGCTTTGCGAGAAGTGGAAGAAAATGCTGGCAGAGGACGACCTAGGTGTATTTTTATTGAACATATAAATATGTAGTGATCGATGTTAAGACGCTGGATAGAGCCAAAGACCTTGAGAGATGGCACCGCCCCCACGCGGGTACACATACACACCAAACGACGTGGCTGCCACGAATAATATAGCATCAGGCTGCAGCCGGTACGCGTGCAGTGCGTACATAAAATCTCGAAAATGAGAATAAAGGAACTTGCTGAAAATTTATTAAAAAATACAACAGTATTACGATAGTAGGTATATTGCTTGATAAAAAATCGGATGAAAAAATCAGAATCATTGCATGCATTTTAGTACTGTTTCTAGACAGTAAAATATTTTTTTAGAGGTACATTCGTGATTTTTTTCTATCGAATCAGTATAGTTGTATTATGTTTTGAACACAGTATCTTAATAACGCATAACCTCAAGAATATCATATATTTTTTGATTATGGTCACTGCAGTGGATCATGTACTTTTACGCATCATAAAACTCGCATTTAGCTCTATACATCCTCTTAATATCAAAAAGTGTGTAGATAACACACAATCGCCGAGCGTGTATGAAAGGTATGATGAATATAAAAGAAACGAAAGAGGTATGTCAGGATCGTAACAAATGGCATTCGATTTTCTCTGCGTACCCCTCTTGGGATGAAAGGCGTGATGATAGACAGATAGATTTTATATTTTTTCAAACATTTTACGGAACTTTTAACATAGCCTGGAATAATGTATCTACAGTTAAATATTTTTTTAATCGGTCCAGTAGTTTTCGAGTTCACGTCTTACAAAGAAACAAACTTTAGAGATAATTTAAAAGTGGGGTTTTGCTTCGTAGAGGGTGGGAGGGTTTAAATACCAATTCTGAAAAGTGAACTGGGCTATCAAATAGAAAGCCCAAGAAATTTTCTTTGGATATGTTATGGCAATTCACATAGTAAGTTGGTAGTATGTACCTACTAACAATTAGTAAACCAGTAGACTAAGATGAAAACTAGTATAGTATATTATAATAAGGGGTAGACAGTCTATCTTAGTACGAGAATTATTGTATGATGTACTTAAAATAGACGACGATTTTTTTTTCCTTTCTTTTTTCACGGATTGCCTTACAGCTCTCGAAACCGTGTTACGGTTCCAAGGTACCCAGCGGAAGATCAAGTCGTTTAGCCGATGGTATTTGTGAGGCTATACCTAACGAATGGCTAGTTCTGTTAAGGTATATTTAGATGGAAAAGCCTCTAAGTATGTAAGCGGATAAGCCTATTTTTTTAGTGTTTGTACTTATTCAAATTGTTGTAATTGTTGGTCGGCTTATATAAAATTAATGTTGTTCGTTGGTAAGCGCATCATTAGAGAGAGAAAAATTGGAAAAGTTGAATAATTTAAGTGCTATGGGATTTTTGTGTGAACCAAAGACGGGTGAAGCCGGAGCCGGAAAGGTAGTTTTATAATAAATAAACAATCAGAATTCCACTTAAGTTTATTATAAGGGAAATATATGGCTCATTTATTTCATATATGAGAGATCTTGCCAGGTATATGTCGGCAATTTCCTGTGCAATCTCTTTGAAACAGGTGGATTCCTTTGATAATATAATATCAATTTTGTAAAATACAGACTTTTAAGTGCACAAAGTAATATCTGCTTCATAAAGTCCTGCATTTAATGTATTAATTTAACTCTACACTCTACTGACAAAAATGTTAGCAAATAAATGAAAAGTCGTGGGCATGTAAATTCGTACCGCACTGAAGTTTTATTTTTATAGTGAAGACGACATGTGACCTTGCCAACAACTGATGGTTGGTCCATGAATTCGCGCGACTGGCAGATCATAATACAGTCCGCCAGTCCCCGTAGAGATTTTTCACGCTTTGTTTGAAGGACCCCAGGTTATAGGAAGCAGGAAAGACCGACGCTTAAACTTCGTGTCACTTTTTGACAGTACGTGTGTCGTGGATTGGAGAAACTGAACTTTTTCGTTCATACACAGAACGTGTCCACTGTGTGAGGATCATTGGAGCCATAATAAAGAAGAAGAAGAAAAAAAAAAGTTTAAAGGATAAGTTTGTTGCAGCCTTGCAGCTAAACAACCTGCTGTAGGTATGTGATTAGTTACCGCTGGAGTTGGGAGGTGAAATATCTAGCCCAGAGGTTCCCTAAGGAGTCGCGGCGCTGTTTTGAGGGCGTCGCGAGATGGTACACACAGGTCATCGTAAAATGAAAATAAAACTAAAATCATTTTAGTATAATGTGTTGAAAAGAAAGCTCATCCTTCTTTATTAATTGTATTGTTATATTTTATATTAAATAATAATAATAAAGATTATATATTAGAGTAAAGGTATATTCTTTTAGAAGGGAGTCGCAGTATAAAAAGGATTGGGAACCCTTGATCAAGCCATCTGAATAAATAGTTGTTTACTTCTATTTGTATCCTACGAGAGTTGAGGTGATCAGAGTATTGAGCATTGTACTATTCGAATAAAGTAAATTATTGATGAATGTGTATACATCAGCTTCGCGTATGCGGTACCTATAAGTTTAGTGAGTGCACTGACCTTAAGTCCTGATGCTGACGATCTTCAGTTTCCATCTCCAGAGCTTCAGTATTTCTCCTGGCACATAATATATATTGTTGTGAACACTTTATTTTTATTGTTTGTTATGTATTATAACAGCCGGCCGGCCGGCGCACGCGCGTTTCAACGAATAATTTGAAGGTAGGTTTAAATTAAAGTAGAACTTGCGAATACTGCAAGTTGCCATTTATTTGAATTTTGCAGCAGCTGTCAATATGTAATGTGCGAAAAGAATACAAAGAATGGAGGAAAAAGTATTGGGTTCATACAGACAGTCGCAAACAAAGTTTTAAAAAATAAAACGTCTTTTCATAAGGAAGATACAATAATGCAATATTTAGGAGCCGCTTTTTAATATATAGAATAGAATAGAATAGCATAGAATAATAGAATATGTAGAAAGAATATAAAAACCTGAAGGCAAAGGAATAATATCAATTTTATAAATTAACAAGTTAGAATCGCGTCGCGTGACCAACTGTGCACAGGTCAACGAATCCGCCGATTTCCTTATTAACACGAAGGGTCGAATTGTAATTGCTTTGTATGTTTTCACGTTAACTTTTCGTTACCTAAATGTTATTTGGAAAATCCTCATATTGAAAAATATTATATACCTTGGCTATTTCCCTCGATAAGAAATATAAGTGTTTCTCTTTAATTTTTAATTAAAAAGTTATATACATCATCTGAATTTCCATCTTAATATACCTTAACAGAACTGGCAACTCGTTAGGTATGGCCTCACAAATACCATCGGCTAAAAGAGGAGGACTGACATTTGACATACCATGGTAAGGTAACCCGTTAAGTCATGAAAAAAATATTATGGCCAAATCATGCCTTTGTCTATTACATATATAAATTCTGAACAATTAACAATATTAACAAATGATATACAAACTTCACACTAATGTTTTTAATTTATTTGCGAGTTAACGCCACACTTTGATGAGGTTAAAAATGTTTGTATGGGAAAAGTGTTTTTTTTAGTATTCTTTTTTTTTGTAAGGTCAACAAAGTAGAAATCCTTTTTGTGGCAGTATGTTTTGCTTATTTTTTAAAATGTTTTGTTGTGTGGAGTGCTGTGGATTTTGTTATAAATAAATAAATAAACCTTCTTCAAATTATTGCCTTTCAAATGAAACTGGTTTGGGGCACATCGGTTGGATTGTTTCAAAGTCTATAACAGGCTGGCGCAACTTAGAACAAAATATTAGGGCTAGGAAAAATGAGCCAATACTAATGGCGTCGTATCGCCATCTCTTTCATGCCATATACAGATGACAGAGATAGCAATAATTTCTATACCAATTCACAGTAAGATGTTGTTAGGTTGGAAGTACCTTACAGCCCTAGATTTGATTTAATTTTAATGTATGGCAGTCCCGACTCTTATTATAGTACATAGTGTTATATGTATGCAAACAGGTCATAAAACATGTCTATGTAAACAGTCCATATAAGTTGCTAATTAGTGTCACTAGAGGGCGGCAGCACACACTGCGTCTGCGAGTTTTCTTAATTGTGTCAGAAAGCTGTCCAGGGTATCATCTCCTTGTAAATATGTGAAAAATCTATGTCTTTCTATTGCCAGGTTCTTTTTCGGTATGAAGTGATTATCGAATCCTGCCAACACTAAGTCATATTTAATTTTTTGGTTCATCTCAAATGTATTATAGATGTCCAAACACTCTTCACCCAATGTGTGCAATAAAATGGCAATTTTTCTTTGTTCACATTTTTATTTCATGACCATGCATGCTAGTTGTTAAAGTATGCTTGGCATTATAATGCTTTCACCTTTGCTACTATTCTTCACTATAGGTTGCTATGGTGTTTTTTATAAATAGACTTTGTTAGAAACCCGATTAATAAATTCCTTCTAAGTATATTTCTAGTATATTATTCTTATCTAACGGTAGAACGAACACTTTAACATGGTAGCAGAGCGTGGTTCCCGTGGTTTTCGTGTTTCAGGAAAAACAAGATAAGTAATACATACAATTGAAGTAAAAGTGTCAAGTTTTTATTTCTATGATCAAATAATATTTTATGTTGAAAAGTTGGAAAAGATGGAGAAATCTAGGTCCATACTTGATGCAACAAAGATTGGTCTTTTGAATGATAAAAACTGGGCAACGTGGAAATATAAAGTAAGCATAGCTCTTAGAGGGTTGGGCGTGCTAGATGTAGTAGAAGGAAAAGTTACCAAATCTGAAGAGAAAAAGGATGCTACTGCGGATGATAAATTGAAGCTACAGAGCTATTTAAAGGCAGATAGTACAGCATTATTGGTAATTACGACTAATTTATCTGAGGAATGTCTACAAAAAGTTTTAAGATTTTCTAACGCGAGAGATGTCTGGTTAGAGTTGCATAGGCTGTATGATGGTATTTCAGAGGACCGGGCATATGATTTATGTATGAAGTTTTTTGGATACAAGAAAATGTCAGGTGACTATATGGCCACTCATTTGTCGAAAATCAAGAATATCTGGTTTGAGTTAACGCTGGAAATGTTAAAAATTGAAGGAAAAAAATTGCCAGAAATGTTCATAATATGTAAGATTTTAGAGACACTGCCTGATGATTATTTTTCTTTTAAGTCAAGTTTGTTATTAATGACAAAGAAAGATCGTTCAATTGAAAACCTAACTAGTACATTGTGTGCATATGAGAGAGCCTTATCAGCAAAGAATAGTGAAGATATAGAGACTCTGTATGTAAAAGGAAATAATAAAAAGAAGACATTTAAAAATAAGAGTTGTGACAAGATAGATAAATGTAAATGTCACTATTGTGGGAAGATTGGCCACAGAGTTAAACAGTGTTTTAAATGGATGGCTGATGGATGTCCACCGAAACCAAATACATATACATCAAAGAATGATGAGAATGTACATATGAATATAATGACTGTAAATATTAGTAATGTGGAGAAAAATGAAATAGATTGGTTTGTAGATAATGGTGCGACGAGCCATATTACAAACAAGAGTGACTTCTTTGAGAAGTTTGAATATTTTTCGAATTCACATACAGTGACCACAGCCAACGGAGATGCTATACAAGCCATTGGAAAAGGCATAATAAAAGTAGAAGCTGATGTCGGAGGACGTAAACATTTGATTACATTAAATGATGTGTGGTATGTGCCAACTATTAAGAAGAATTTATTTTCTGTTTTGGCAGCACATGATGTACTCTCCAACAGTACTTTCATATCAGAAGCGACTACGTGTAAGATGACAGTAAACGATAAAGTGTTACTAATTGGAAGAAGGCCTAGACAAGGTGGTCTATACAAGCTTCAGTTAAGGACTGTCAAATCAGCAGAGATTACCAGTTTAGAATCTCAGAATATGCTACAGCTTTATCATGAAAGACTCGGACATCAAAACAAAGCTCATGTAAAGAAAATAGTTGAGAGAGACTTGGTATAAAATTGAAACTTGATAGTGAAATATGTGAAGGATGTATTTTTGGAAAAGCTCATCGCTTGAAATTTGGAACAAGAGAGAGGGCAACAGAAGTAGGAGAATTGATCTATACTGATGTTTGTGGACCCTTTTGTTTTTCATTTTCAAAATATAGATATTTTGTGCTATTTAAAGACGAATTCTCGAAATTTCGATTTGTATATTTTTTGAAGCAAAAGTCTGAAGTATGTCAAAAGCTCAAATTAGTGTTAGCTGAAATGGAAACAGCAGGACACAAAGTAAAATGTATAATGAGTGATAATGGAGGAGAATTTGATAATCATGAGGTGAGAAAGATACTAAATGATAAAGGAATAATACAGAGATTTACAATGCCGTATACACCTCAACAGAACAGTTGTGAAAGAGACAATAGGACTGTAGTTGAAGCGACTAGAACAATAATGCATGCGATGGATTTACCGCAGGGTTTATGGGCTGAAATTGTAAATACTTCTGTATATATTTTAAATAGAACAGGACCAACGTCAATGGATATGACTCCTTATGAAATATGGTACAGGAAAAAGCCGAGGATTCACCATTTGAGAATTATTGGTAGCACGTGTTATGCACACGTTCCAAAAGTAACTAGGAAGAAGTTGGATAAGAAAGCTGTAAAGGGTGTTCTAATTGGTTATAATAATGAAGAAGGGTACAGAGTATGGGTAAAAGAAACAAACAAACTTATTTGTTCAAGAGATGTTATATTTAATGAAAATACTATGAAACCTTATCATCAAATAGAAATACCATTAGATATTAGAGATGCAATTGTAAATATGCCTAGTATTGAGACAGATCATAAAACTGAAGAGTCTAATGTAGATGATAAGAATTTGCCGAAAGGTGCAAATGAAGATGAAGATGAAAATGATAGTAATTATGATTCTGTAGATACAATGGATGATGTTGAAGACCAACGACCTGGAAATGATTTATTGTCTGAGAATGAAATTGAGGGACAATATGATATGACACTAAGAGATCGTTCTAAACTTAGGAGACCGAAAAGTTTTGATGATTATGTAATGGCAGTTATCTCATTTATGTGTTTTTTATGATTTATGTGATTTAAAGGAACCTCAAAATTATAAAGAAGCTATCCGAAGTAATGATTCTGAGAAATGGAAAGATGCTATGGATGATGAGATTAAGTCATTAAATGTAAATAAAACCTGGAAGTTTATGCCATTGCCAAAGGATAGAAAAGCCATTGCCTGTAAATGGATATATAAATTGAAAATTAATCCAGATGGGATTATAGAACGTTACAAGGCTGATGCAAATGTGTAAAGGCATTGGGATGGATTTTGAACAAAGGTGAAATTTTAAAAAGAAGAGAAGATGTTAAAGTATGCTTGGCATTATAATGCTTTCACCTTTGCTACTATTCTTCACTATAGGTTGCTATGGTGTTTTTTATAAATAGACTTTGTTAGAAACCCGATTAATAAATTCCTTCTAAGTATATTTCTAGTATATTATTCTTATCTAACGGTAGAACGAACACTTTAACAGTTCTAACAAGACGACAGTAATTCACAATAATGGCTGTCGCAGACGCAGTGTGTGCTGCCGCCCTCTAGTGACACTAATTAGCAACTTATATGGACTGTTTACATAGACATGTTTTATGACCTGTTTGCATACATATAACACATAGTGATTGCTACTTACTCTATGGTCTATACCGGCCATAGGTAGAAAAATTTTTTGTGTTTTATGTATAGTTTAAAAAAATCCACGGTCAAAGCTAGTTTATAATATTAGTGAGATGGTACCTACTTAAATTTGAACTCGTAATACAAAATTGAACAGAAATATTTCTATAACTGACTCCCATAATTCAGGTGGAAGTTGTCAAGTCGAAACTATTCCTTTGAGGTTGTCACCTTTGACCGACCAATGTTGAACTAGACTTTAATTCAAACTTATCTATTTGTATAGATACATAAAATAATAACCACTGCAGATAATAAACGTAAAATTGTCCTTATAGCGTGAAAAACAATTTCTGGATGTTTTTAGTGAAGATTTGAATCGAGTACTCTGGTTCTGTCGTATTGATTTGGTAGAATTTTGGCTAACTGTCTGAAATAGCTAAATTAATTTTGATACAAATTGCTTGTAAAAATTTTGAAATGTCAAAATTCATCAGGATGGATGGAAAGAGACCTCGAGGACCCCTAAGCGATGGTCTGATCAAGACAGCCCTTCATCAGGCAGAGGACCGCAACCGATGGAGGAAGATAATTGAGGAGAAGCTGATAAGTCGGAGTCAAGATCCTCAGTAGTCAGGGACCGACTGTGGATGATTTATTAGAATATTTTTCAAACCGCTAAATTAGAGATTGTTTTCAATCGGTTTAATAATTCTAGGGAGATATATCCCAAATACACATCTAGGAAGTAGGTATAAGAGATTTTAATTAAATTAAAACTTATCAAAACACAAATAAAGAAAAATACGCACGTAATGAACAGAAGGCTCAGTCAATTAGTAGAAGCGAGATATCCGCAATACTGTCTATCATCAAAAAAATGGCAACTAACAGCCAGTCGCGTGACAGCAATTCGGTTGCTGTAGCAACCAGTCGTAAATTACGAAGACCTAACCCAGTTGTATTCAAGTTGCTTGCAAGTAAATTACGTTTCTAGTATGAATCGAAGTGACAATGTCATTATTTTATATAATTGTGTCTATCTATCTATCTATAATCATGCCTTTCATCCCAAGAGGGGTAGGTAGAGATAATCGAATGCCATTTGTTACGATCCTGGCATACCTCTTTCGCTTCTTTTATATTCATCATACCTTTCATACATGCTCGGCGGTTGTGTGTACTTTTAATATTTCTATCGATCAATACATTTTTATATGTTCAATAAAAGTACACCTAGGGCGTCCTCTGCCAGTATTTCCTTTCACTTCAGCCATATAAACCTTTTTAGTCATTCTTTCATCCTTCATTCTTTCAACGTGTCCAAACCAGCGTAACTACTACAACTACTACTACAACTACTTTTCTTCATTTTAGTCACGACATCATCTTTCACTCAGCATTCTTTTCTAATGACATCGTTCCGGATGCGGTCATACGCTTTATATCTTCTACGTAAAGATAGTATTTATTTTACTTTATACTAAATTGTAATTTTTTATTCCTTAGTTGTTCGGTAATGTGAGTTCAGTTGCATTTTAATAGCAATTGTTGTAAAATTCGACGCAGTTGCTAATTCTGTAATAAGACTGTACGCTAAATTGATGGGCGTTTCTGTCCCCAAGGTATAAAGGGGGTCATTTCTGAGAAAGATCGTTAGTGCGGGTCGCGAGATTACTTGGAATCTATCCTTCTCTGGAGACGAGGCTTTCCTTAGTTAAACTATTTTGAAAGGAAAATAATTGAAATAATTGGCCATTTTCTTTGTATTAATCTGTAAGTTGGGGTAATTTTGTAAGCTAGAGTAAGAAAGAATGTGATAAGAGAACAATGTAGACTAAAAGACGATGTAGTGACTAAGATAGAGAAAGGGATGCTTAGATTGCTTAGATGGTTTGATCATACGGAAAGAATGGATGATAAGGGACTTACTAAAGGTATATATAGAACAGGTGTGACTGGATGGATGGAAGGCGGAAAGGAGAAGTAGAAATACAGAGTACCTATACGAAAATATATATGGATTAGAATGGAGGCTAGACATATATGCTAAGATCATGGTGAGTGGATATCTTCGATTTCTACCTACCCCACGGGTAATAAAAATGAATATATATGTGTATGGATGGATGAAATAATTTTCCCGAATGAATTATCCCTGCATAACACTTAGCCCATGCCACACTCCAGCCCTCCAACTAGCTCTATGTAAAAAACATATCGATCCATTTTTCTTTTTGGCGTGAATGTTTGTTAGTTTGTAAATTTGGATGTAGGGGGTAATCTCTCAAACTACAGAACCGATTCTAAAAATTATTTCAAGAATAGAAAGCTATGATATCTCTGAGTAATTAATATAAGCTATATCTGATTTTGTTGCATATTATCCACGGGTAAAGGCGGGGGCGGACATTTAGTCATAGATAAAGGAGCAAACACAGTGTTTGCAATGAGACTAATCAATTCACACCAAGAATTTTTGTTTTTGTTCATACCGGTGCCAAAGTTCATACTTCATAGCGTCCACTAACTGTAAGCGTAATACCGAAGTTATCCAGAGAAATAGTGCTTCTTCCTATATCTATAGTATTATTCTCCCTTCTTAATTGCTACGTTCTTGGCAGAGCGGTCGTGGTCGTCACTTCAGCATATTTTGTAGCGTGCTTGACAACACGTCGCCACTCCTCCCTGACAGCTGCCCTTCTGGAAACCTTCATTGCAACTACTTGGTCCTTCAAATATTTAAAATTATCCCCACGTCTGCTGCATTAGTTGCTGTTTTAATATGTGGAAACTGAAAACACGAGCCGCTTGCTTTATTACTGTTATTTAATATAGGCAATGTTTGCTACAGAACCCTGAAGCTATTGTAAAGTTCTAGACCAGCTTCAGTATAAATAATTTATTTTCTTCAAGCAAAACTGCATGAGCAACTAGCGATGTCCAACTTAAGTTGGTAGTTAAATGTAACCCAGTTTCAGAGAGCGATTGTTTGTTAACTTTTAACTCAAGTATTTACTGACCGTACTTTATGGAAATTAAATAAACTAAGTTACTTTAAGATAAATTATGTCTGTAATATTGACCCAGTAAATAAAAGTGTCGAAGCTTGTCTCGGTTATCAAAATGTTACCCAATTAGTGACATAAATGAGCTATATTTTAACATAATTCAGTGTTTAAAATTTTAGCCTGTTTAGAATCCCAATCTTTGTCCAGCAAAAAGGATCTTCAAGGATCTTACGCCACCCCCAGGGTACCCAGCGGAAGACAAGTCTTCCTCACTTAGCCGAAGAGGTTATATCTAACGAGTGGCCAGCTCTGTTGAGGTATGTAGATGGAAAAGCCTCAGAATAAGCTCAGAAAAATCTTGATGGAATTGTTTGCAGTGTGTTTTTCTCTCAGAATAAGGATATCGCTCTTAATTCAATTTTCGTGGTTCTTCTTTAAATTCCCACCACAAAGAAAGTGTTCGACTAATTATTTTATTTCATAAACAACAACAATTTACAAAAAAAATATAAATAATAATTATAAAACTACTTACAAAATTAAATAAAAAAAACCCTCTCAAACCCGCTGTCCTGCGCTAGAGTCCCCAAATCACTAGCTATGCATTCCCTCATCTGACAGTTGCGACCAAATAGGTAAAATAAATATACTACTCGGCAAAATGTAAGAAATAAAGAGTTAGTTATTCTTTCAGTCCAAAATCGGTCGAAGAAGACCAGTTAAGCAATAAATAATGAGCCGATTGCGATACAATTCGTCAAAGGAAACCAAAACGGAAAGGTCGATCTTGGTAAATGTGTTTACGAGCTGCCAGAAAAGTTACGGGCGCAACTTCAGTTTTACGATCACAACCTCAACAACTTGTGATTTAATTGTTTTGGGGATGTGTTTAAATTTTTTTTATGACGCGCGAGTTGTGATTTTTACTAGCTGATGCACACGACGCGTGACGCAAGATAATTAACAAATACTTGACTTCTGAAACTATCCTTATCCAAATCCTATCCTATCAGGTTGATCTCTCTTCTATCTATACGATCTAACAAGTGGCCACTGTCGGATTTTTAAATAAAGTTTGTTTGTTTGAATGATATATATAGGCTAACTTTTAACCCTTTTTACTTTTAAATATCTCATTCCCAGAATATTATATTATGAAATTTAGTTTTTCCATTTATACCTCGACTTTTTTTTATACTTTATTTTTTTCCTTATTATTAGTAGATTTTTTCCTGGATATTGCGGCGAGCGACGAACATCCTGAAATATCTCTTACTTCCCCTCCATTCATATATACTTCATATATCATCGTAGATTTATTACATCGGAATATTATTATTTCCTTTGCCTTGTATATCACTGATTTGATATAAACATCTTTAGGGGGAGGCTTCGACTAATTTCCCATTCAAGTAGTAGCAACGTTTGAAAATTTACTTGCTTCAGCGGCTTTAATTGCGCTCTGGTCGATCAGTCAATCAAATCATGCTACGATTTTTTGGGAATATTTTCATAATTATGCTATATGGACTTTTCGAGGTTTCATTTTTAGAGTTTTTTAGAGTTTTGTACCTCCTTCACAAAATACCTACTTCCGTTTGTCACAGTGATTTTTCTCAAAAGGTAGGAATTTGAAATTTGACCTAATGTTAGGTTAGGTCTTGGTACGTGCACAAAATATGTCAACGATTGGAAAAAGTTTATTAATTACGAAGTATTTAAAACTAAGCGGAACCCTAGTTCTCCAGTCCGACTCGCACTTGGTCGTTTTTTTTAGTTTCTTCAACTAATTTCTAAACTCAAACATTTCACAAAACCCAGCTTCAAAGCGACTTCAAACTGTATGCACACAAAGAAATTATTGGACTAAGAGTTAAAATCGACATTTAAGTTTTTTTAACCCCATTGCAGTAGCGTAGACTGCATTGCACATTCTCTGTCGTACGTGTCGTGAAACCATCCGAGGCGGTAATACGAAAAATATTATTATGTAAACATGGAATGAAAGCTCTTGTTTTATTTCTTTTTTGGTTCTGTACTCTGTTTAATAATGAAGTTATCCTCATATCGGATGTGTTTTTAAACAAAATGGAAGCTTATTTTGGATTATTTGGAATAAGCTATATAATGCTCACGCCTTATTTTCCTTAGGGTAGGCAGACATTTTTCTTTTATATAAGAACAAACAAACACATCTTCACGGCTTATATACTTTGCGGTATGGCCTGAAATACCAGTAACAGTGTATTTTTTAGACAGATGCAGTAAAGCTACTTGCCCTTCAAAGCACGAGAACTCGAGTAAAGTAGAAACAATATTGCACCTGTCGAGTAGGTTGTCAGATGACAAGTTTAGTAACCACAGAACATACGTCTGACTGACATCATGACAGATAGACCGTCAGCTCAGACGTGTAGCTGATTTTAGGCTGGCAATACATAGATATTGCGGTTAGAACCATAGATATAGTATGCTGGCGTTCTACTAGATTGGTATTGTCGAATGTAAATAGGTGTAATTCTGTGGATTTTTTTTTATCTTAGATGAGTTACATCCAGATCCAGACTCTGCACACGTAATCATAATAACGCTAGGCTGTTACAGGCTGTTAGAGTTATTAGAAAAAGGTCTCGTCTTTCTGTCTCGCTTTAACATACGCGTATCTTATCCGCTTTCTCTTTTGTATTGTCAATCTAGTAGAGCGCCAGTGGTTAGAACTAATTATTAATTAAAATGACAGTTATATTTTTCTCCGTAACAACTAAATGGGGTTTGTTCCGGTTGTCGCGATTGATCCTCGAGAGAGGCGTGTTAATTTTTTTCTAACACATTGAATATACAGGATGTTAAATATGATTAACGATCAACGATCTTAGGGTACAGACTTAATCAATAAAATTCGATATAAGTACTTACCAATTTTTTATTTGCTTTTTGCCCCCGGCTTTACGTTGGAAAACTTGAAAACAACCTCTACAAGTTTAAAATTTCTATCTTTATCGGTGGACTGGTTGATGATGAGTTGGGGGATAAGAACATTGCCTTATTTTTAACCGAACTTCAAAACAGAAGGAGGAGGTTCTCAATTCGTCGGAATCTTTATTTTTTTTTATGTATGTTCCCCGATTACTTGAAGACGCCTGGACAGATTTGAATTTTTTTTTGTTTGAAAGGGTATTATACTTCACAGGTGGTCCTATTTTTTAATGAAAATTGGTTCAGCAGTCTTTTAGAAGTTTGAAATATATACCCATTTTGACGACTTATTTTTTTAAGGATATAGTAATTTACATTGTCTTTCGGACATAATGACGAAAATCGGTTTAGTAGTTTTTCATAAATCCAGTAATTTGTCTCTGTTTACGGCTGAAAATTATATATCAGAGAAAAGCCTTAGCAACGGTTGCTATTGACACGAAGTTGTCAATTTTTGTATCGACGGTCGTCTAACGGCTATGGTATGGTATGATGTAACTCAGTATGCAAATGGTTCAAATCCCATCCACAGCAGTATTTTTTATTTATTATTCCATTTTTTTTAATTTGCGTTATTTTGTCTCTCGGGCAGCAAAATCACTTAAAAGGGAAAAATAAAGTGTACCGACTTCAAAAATTTGCACTGAAAAGTAAGAAATAATAAATATTTCGTCGTAGAATTTGAAGACGGTTCGTGCCAAATTAGGATATTTCATTAGTCAGTACACTTTTTTTTAGAGTAAATTTATTATAATATAAAAATAAATATATATATATATATATTTACCTAATGTTTACTATACTTTGTGAAAACGTGTCCTTTGATTGCAGCGGCGTGTTAGCATAAAACCAAAAATACGATCTAATACTAAGCTGCAAGCTTCAACTGCTTTCGAACATTTAGTTTTTTAAATTAAGAAATATAGTATGCGCAAAGTGGTAATAATACGATACATACGACACGAGAGGAATCAAAGGTAATTAAATCACTACATATGATAAAACAAAGTTCCGCGCCACATCTGTTTGTCTGTCTGCCACGCAAAAACTACTAAACGCATTTTGATGTGGTTTTCACCATAAGTTGATTCACGAGTATTAAACATGGACCTATCTCACGCTTAGGAGCTGAGCAATAACAGTATAATGAATCAAATCGGCGAAACAGTTGGCTCCAGCAAGTTTTCATGGCGTATGCCATATACTGTCTAATCCGTCAGAGATATAACTTAAAATTATGTAGGAAAGAATTGTGTAGAATAAAATTATCTACAAAAATGTCCACGGTATTGTACCCGTGAGATGCCGGGGGCAGGTCACTAGTGTGTAATAAGAAATGTCATTTTTATAAGAACTATGCTTAAGGAACCCAATTTTTATGTCTCGTCGTACATTTTGGTTGGTTTTAACTATCTTCCGCCTTGTTTATACGACGTTGTTATTTGCTTGTATGATCGTGGCAATTTCCTGCTTTCACTTGCATGCCTATATTTTTCAGGAATAAAATGAAATAATATCTTGTTATGGGACGATATACCTAGTTATGTCGGTATGTTTTTTTTACAGAAAATATATTTATTTAACTAATATTTCAAATAGCACAGAGATAGGTGGAGGACCGAAGCGGAGTGATATAAACTACTTTTAACCCGGAAGTCTTTCCGGGTGAACTCTTTTGTCACAATTAAAAAAAAATTCACTGCTGGAAAGGTATAGAATATCTACTTATATAAATAAAAATTAAATGCTGTTTGTTGGTAACGCATCACTTGGGAACGGCTGGACCGATTTGGCTATTTAAAAAAAATGTACGTAATAGTCTGAGTAAGCTTTTTAGGGAAAGAAAAATTGCCCGGAAAATTTGAATTTTATTATTTTGTGCTTTTTTCTATGGGATTTTTGATAATAGACGGTGAAAGCGGGCGAAGCCGATAATGTCGGAAAATTATTCTAATGTTGCCAAGTAAAATACATCTTTAAAAATTTAGAACTAAGAACTAGACTTTAATGTTTTTAATACTTTTATTTCAATGTTGCATTCCTTTCTTTTACTTTAATTCACATAACAATGGTTAGAACTAGGAGTCCCAGGTTATATATCCTAAGCATGACTGCAGCGTCACGCTCGCTAAATGTGGACATTTTTATTTCATATGCAACACATGTATCAATTTATTCTAAGAAGATAATTCCAGGTAATTTTAATGAATTTTGTCCTGCTTATGGGTTAATTGTAAAGTTTATACACACCTTAAGGTTAAGAAACTTTAACTATGTCGCGGAGAATGCGTAATGAGAATCCCAGAACACTTCCTAAACAAAACTTATTAAACTTTAATATGAAAGCCGTAAGACGTTTCGCCAATCAAACTGGGTATACGTCGCAGTGAAACTGTTGTCAATTTTATTCAAAATTTAGTCAAATTATGAAAACAAAAAAAACTAGTTGGATTACATAGGCTATCCCTAGTCCTGAAATCTTTCGTGATACATTTGTAAGTCAGTTTTTACAGTCAGCTTGTACAAAATAATTCAAATTTTTTTTTCTTCACGGGTTGCTCTACAGCTCCCGAAACCGTGTTAAGGTTCCAGGGTACCTAGCGGAAGACCAAGTCCAATCAAGTATTTGTGAGGCATTTATTTTGATCATGTCTTTAGTAAGATGTAAGCGAGATGCAGTTCTATTAGAATCGATAACATAGTCAAGGATAAGAATATGATAGGGCATGATTCACATACCAGAAACATGTGAAAGAACGATTTCACAAAAAAATCGGTTTTAAGTAAATATGTACAAAGAACTAAGTTCCGTAATTCCAGTATTGTACAGAAACTATTGGTTTTAATATTTTTCCACATTTTCAGCTTAAATAAAATATACAATAATAAATAACAAAAAAATTGTTGTATAGCTAATGCATTTTTAAAGTATGTGAAAATATGTACTATCAGCCAAATTCGTGCAAGCTCACTTACCAAAAATGTTCTGTGCACGCAGCTGACACACACACATACACACACACACACATACACTACATAATATTCTGTCAAACAACATTATATTGACATTTTAGAAAATTACTCTATTATTAGGTCATTACATATAAAATTGGCGTTTTATATGGAAAAAACAAAATGAAAAAAAAAATTAAATTATATATTTAATCAATCAAAGTATGAACCATTGTTATCTATGCACTTTTGCCATCTAATAGGTAATAATAGATTCCTCCTGAAGAAATTGTGGGAGCGAGAATCAATAAAATGTTTGAAGGCGGCGGTTTGGACTGCCTCATCGAAACGAAAATCTTGAAACCAAAAACGTACCGTGCTTTCTATTGAAGTAGCTGCCCCATCGAGCTGTTTCTGTACCGCAGGTGCCACGGTGGAACTCGTATTCGTAAATAACGATGTCAAAGAAAAATCAAATGACGCTAAAACAAATAAATCACTAAACTCAAAACCCAAATACATAAGCTTAAATTTGAAATAAATTTGTATTTGAATATCCAAACCAAACCAGATATTTCAAACCAAATTAGCCAGTTCGACAAAACGCCAATTTCATATGTAAGGACCTAATTATATAAATGACATCTATCAAAGATATATGTAAATATATTATTAAAAATATAATAAAATAATATTATACGAAGTATGGGAGTCGTTTCGTGGTTCTGTCTGACCTATGCGAAGTGCAAGTAGCATCTATGCGTAGGCGATGTGACGCTGTCATTGATGCTGGTGGAGCAGCGACTAAATATTAATTGTTTTTAGGTTATTTATTTAATATTATTTTTATTTCGATTTCTATTATTTTCGTTCTATTTCTTCTTCTGTGTAGGTATATTATGATATAGAAATTATAAGCAAACGTTCCAATGATTTTCTTTTTAACAAAACCTGGTAAGCAATAATGACACCTTCACCTTTGACGTACACACACATTCATTACCTATAGTATGACACTATGCCGTACATGCAAAAATAGCCTTTGTGGTGAGCTAGCGCGAATTTTGTTGATAGTACATAATAAACTCAAGAAAATTTTGTGGAAAATGTGCGTGAAAATGACGATTTTCCAGGCCTTCAAATAAGCTATTTGAATATCGAAGACAAAGAATCGCGTATATATGAATAGCTGCAGTAAGTATGTAATTTTAGTATGGGACAAACGTTGTGAAGGGAGCTCTTAAGACATTATTTTTTAATTTAATTGGTGCCTCACGGGTTCTAAGGTAAACTTGTCTTCATTTAGCATATGATATTTTTGAGACTAACTAAAGAGTTAAATTCTGATGAAGTACTATTACTTCTCAGATTATAAAAACTTATTGATAAATCCACTTTACAACAAAATCAAGAAGAAGATTAGTATAAAGTAAAAGTACATAATATTATCAAAGAATTTGCATTGCAATTGACTCAAGAATAAAACCAAGAACGAACTTATACCTAAGACACTAACAAATCAGCATTATAACTTTACTGTTTACCAATTTTCGCAGTCGGTTAACAGCAAGTGTTTTCGTCTAAAGACCATTATCGTGATGTAATCTTGTAGCGGTCACAAGCTTATTTGACGGATTGGCCACCTCGAAGCGGTGGAGATTAATTCATTTAAGGCCATATGACACGACTTACCTACGTGTTCTAGATACTTCGATGTTTTAATAATGATACTTTTGCACAAGCAAATGCGCAAAGAAAGAGCACTTTTTTGAACAGAATTTGTAAAAATTTAAGAGAGAGTGAGTTTGTTTGTGAGAAAGGAACACAAAACAAGTCCGACTCGCACTTGGTCGGGATTGATTATTTTTGTTGTTTTTGTATATATTTCCATTATTAAGATCGTGCAAAAAACGTTGAAAAATACACGTTTCTTGACCCCTTTTAATTTTTTACTTTATTTTATTTTTATTATTTTTTGTTATAGCGGTCATAGTAATACATATTCTGTTAAAAGTTCAAGTGTCTACCTATTACTGTTCAAAAGATACAGCCTTGTGAAGGATGGACGGACAGCGGAGCAGGATTTCCGTTTACGCCCTTTGGGTACGGAACCCTAAAAAGTGTGTCTTCAAAGTACTCGATTTATTGATTTGACAATTTTTAAAACATTAATTAAATTGACTTATATTACTTTATCGTCTAAATTTTTGATTAAGTTAACCGTTTTCTAGAAATGAAAAAATCCGTCAATAATTCAACGATTTTTTTGTCTACCAAAATGGCGTCCGCAAGTTTTCCATAATTATACAAATCTCAACACGAATCACCTCGCCTTAATTGAGTTCACACATCGATCTATGTAGTAATTTCATTTATACAAAATCGTGTCTTTGAGGGGTGGGACGTAATACAGTTAATTGCTTTTGTTCAAGTTTGTTCTGGAAAAATGAAGAATTTTTTTGTTGGAAATCTGACTGATTGATTGCTCAATTCGGTACGGACGATAAAATGTAATATTTTTATTGTGTTTGTAATTTTTTATTCCCATTTATGTACTACATACATACATACATACCTTGTTTCCCAAAGGGGTAAGCAGAGAGAATGCAATGGAGCGCTTTTAAAGTCTGTGACTATGCATAGGATAAAGTAAGGATAACTAAGATTGTGTCAGGACACCCTTGTCACTGTGTCACACTCCTTCCGACCTCAAAATACCTCAACCAAGTTATCCTCATGCGCCTTAAAACTAGTTATGTCTTTGGCTGTAGGTATCTGTCCACCCGATGGCGTGAAGTGAAAAAAGCGTACACGTTGCTTTGTTGAAACTGTTAATTTCTTGTGTTTTCCTCTTGTATCACTCGGAAGAAAGTTTGATTCTTAATGCCTGTGACTCGGGACTCAATTGCCCACTTATTGGTAATCGACCACTTTCTTCTCTTGATGAACAATCTAGTGTAACTTAGATAATGCCCTGATAAGGAATTAACTACATAGTACTGAGAATGATTGTACCAGTTGGAACACGAGGGTATGATTCATAGTGTCGTATGCTCCACTTGGTTGGAAAACTCAGTTGGAGCATAAGGACATGCTACACATAGTTGGAGCAACCAGGTGGAGCACAAGCATGCAACAGTTTTCTTAAGTACTTAGGAGTATCTTTATTAAAAGTTACTGTTTCTGGTGTCACTGGCCACATCGCAAGGTATTGTAGGCCGTGAAGGTGTGTGTTGCTATGTCAAAATTGGTTTTAGAGTAAATCTCTGACCTTATCCGAAGCATTTCCAAAGAAGACTCTGATTTTATCTGTAGTGTAACAGTATAAATTTATATTTATTTTCACTGCGTAGGTACAAGCTTAAAGCTTTGAGTATAAGCTGACAGTGATGTATTCAGAAAACGCGTTCACATTAACTTAATCAGGGCACTCACTCACTCTACGCTTTAGAGGTTATATCCTTAAAACATGGTATACTCCAATCATCTGTAAAAGTATATGATCAAGATTGTATCTCATTGGTAGGTATATGGTCAAAAATGTATGACAAAATTATTCAATAGCAAAGCTAAAATTAAATTAAAGCAATATAACACAGGTCTTTTAGTGTTTATGATGTTCTAAAATTAAAAAACAAGTGCGAGTCAGACTCGCGCACGAAGGGTTCCGTACCATTATCTATAAAAACGGCAAAACAATCGCGTTTGTTGTATAGGAGCCCCCCTTAAATATTTGTTTTATTTTAATTTAATTATTTATTTTAAAGTGACTATATAACTAAATATTCTGTGAATATTTCAAGCGTCTACCTGTTGCTGTTATCAATATCGAGCAAAAAATCACGTTTGTTGTATGGTCGAAATATTTATTTTATTCTGTTTTTTAGTATTTGTTGTTATAGCGGCAACAGAAATACATCATCTGTGAAAATTTCAACTGTCTAACTATCACACGGTTCATGAGATACAGCCTGTTTTGGTTTCTTTCCTCTAATGGTACGGAACCCTTCGTGCGCGAGTCCGACTCGCACTTGGCCGGTTTTTTGGCCTTCGATTCAAAACGAAAGATGTGTCGCGGTCATTCATAAGTACCCCACAGACGCCATTTTCGTATTTTAACTGATCCTGTTTTTTTATCAGCAATTTTCTTATTAAGTTATCTTTAAAATCAGAAGGTCTCTTCTATGTTTAACATGTACTGATTCAATAGAACAAAAGCAAATTTTCAGACTTCAATGCAGAGCAATATTTATTGGACAAATAAAGTGAATTATTTCATACGAAAATTTCTCAGAATCTCTACAAAGAAGATACATAAGGGATAATATTGTAAAGGAAAGGAAATAGTAGCCCGTTGACAATTGACTTGAGATCGGTCTAAATCAATCAAGTGCTTTTATTGAAGGGGGCCTTTGTTTTATATAGAAGATAAAGGGCCTGGATTTTCTATTATCGTTACATTGGCCAAAAGGCACGGCTTCGTACGAATGGTCCGATGAAACAGAATAAAAAAAGCCGGCCAAGTGCGAGTTCCGTTCCTCAATAGTATGCACTATGGTCAGACAAGTTTGACACCGCTTTATATTTCCCCACCGCGACTGTCTGTCTGTCTGTGTCTTTTTCACCGCCTGATAATACTAATGACAATGTACGTACACATTTAGCGAATTTGAAAGCATGCAAAGTCTATTGAATCAAATTGGTTAAACTTTTTTTGGCTTGGTGAAGATTGAATCCGGGACCTTCGGTTTGCACTAACCATTGTGTTTATAACAAGTTATGACAGATGGCGAAATTGTCGATGATTTACGAGTACCTTTAAGCATCTCAGAATATTTAATATCAGAATCAGGACTTGTCAGATTTTATTTAAGAGCAATTTGCAAAATTAGTGAAATATTAACAACTTAAAACGCTGTCAAAGTCAACAAAATGTTAATTCGTTACACCTGAAAGCCTGTCTGTTTACAGTAGACATTTTAATATATAATAACATTACTAAAAGTTAAAATTTTGCTATTGGAACTTAAAAAAACTTTAAATTTAAGCGTTTGCCATGTCGTCTGCTTTTAGATTGTGCAACATAAATAGACTTAGCTTTATTGGTGAAGAAATTAACAACCCTTACCTTCGAGATGTTATTTGTATCCATTAGGTCGCTGTACTGGTTCGATGTTTGGCTGTCTCTTTCTTTCACCACACTTACTAGCTTAACTAACGAGATCGCGGGATTGCCTATATACAATTCGGTATGTAAAGTAAAAGCTAAGGTACGATTTTTATATTTTTATTTTAAAGATTAAGCTATTTTAAGAAACTTATTTGAATATTTTTGATTTCTATACAGTAGTTTTTTTATAATAAATTATCAAACTTTTGGCACTGATGACGTCATTTTGTCGGCTGAATACTTCAATACCTTTGATATGTTGGTACAGAAAAAATAACATAAGTGTTCTTTGAGTTTGACATTTAACAAACAATAGTGTTGCCGTCTCTAAATCCTACAAAATCTACCAAAACCTACCACTTCTACATAAAACATATTAAAACAACAACAAAGAAACACATCTTTACGGCTTTTATACCGTAGTCTGCATAGTTGTTGTGATACAAAATATATACAAAGGTCAAAGAATATCCTACCATAAAAAATGCATAAACATTCTTCCTAAATAATAAACTAGATTAGTTATAAAAACTACTGAAATAGTAGTATATCTAGTAACAGGGTAACATTGGTTGACAAGTTGACAAGTAAATATTATTCTTTTATTTAGCCGATATAATGACGTCATTCATAGGTGAAATGTAGGTTAAGTAAATTATTTGTTTTTGAAAAAATAAAGAAAATCTTACGATTTTAAGAGTTATATAAATTGAAAAATACGGATTATTAAACCAATGTCTCGAAACGGTTTTGGATTCAACATACCTTAACTTTTACTTTACCTACCGAATTATTGTCTTAGTGTTGGCGTTATTTTGAGTGGGCGGCGCGGCGGCTCGACGGATCCGTATAGCGCGACTCGATCGTTGCGTATTTATCGACACGGAGCTACCGTGTACACCTGTGGGTTGCGATCAACGTCTCGATCTCCACTGAAGGACCGTTATAAGGAAAACGAAGGGTAGGTAGAGAAATATGTAAAACAATTAATGCCGTGATGTATGTGTGTACTGTGTAACACAACATTGACCTGACCATTTATGCATAATAAATGAAGTATGAAAACGTTGGAGGGGCCAAAGGTATTAATTTTAAACAAACTTGTACCAGTACATTAGCCCGAGTATCTGGTAGTAGATGATGTCCAGGGTTCTGCTGATGATGGAGCCGGAAGGTAGCCACAGGATCTCTGTAACTAAAATATCGTAACCCCATCGAGTTTGGGCTCATTTGGTTAACACAAGTGTGCGTTACTGAAGAAGCGTTTTTTAAAAGTATTTTATAGACTATTATTTTTTTAATATACCTAGTAACTTGGTAATTGATTCCACATCCGGTCATGCACGCGTTTTCGTCATGACGTGATGTGGAATCCGGTTTAATCCCGGCCGCGCTGTGATGGTTGTGATTAGTCAGTGATTAAGAGAATCGATATCACAGTCGGCGGGATAATCTTAGCTACCTATTTATCGGCTTACTATTGCACAAGATTAAACACTGGAGACTGGCAGAATTGCGACGAAAGTCAGCACTGTTGCCATATATCATAAATTAAATTTAAAAAAAAATGTACCGACTTCAAAAATTTGCACTGAAAAGTAAGAAACAATAAATATTTCGACGTAAGACGGTTGGTGCCAAATTAGGATACAAAATTAAGTAAATATCTAAGAAGATAAATATCGGTTCAATATTATATATGTTTGTACTGATGATCGTAGGTTCCTAATGAATTGTCTAGATTAGTGAGTTTGGGAAGTAAGTTGTTTTTAATTTGGCACCAACCGTCTTCAAATTCTACGACGAAATATTTATTATTTCTTACTTTTCAGTGCAAATTTTTGAAGTCGGAACATTTTTTTTTAAAGTTAATTTATTTTTCTCTTTTAAGTGATTTTGCTGCCCTGAGAGACAAATAATAACGCAAATAAAAAACAATAATGAAAATATAAAAAAAATACTGCTGTGGATGGGATTTGAACCATTTGCATCCTGAGCTGCACCATACCATACCTTACCTTTAGCCGTAGACCACCGTCGATACAAAAATTGACAACTTAGTGTCAATAGCAACCGTTGCTAAGGCTTTTCTCTAATACATAATTTTCAGCCGTAAACAGAGACAAATTACTGAATTTCTGAAAAACTACTAAACCGATTTTCGTCATATGTCTGTGAGATAATGTCGAGAAATTATTATATCCTTAAAAATATAAGTCGTCAAAATCGGTACATATTTCATCGAGATACTGATAATTGACTATAAAAAGTCAGTTTTTTCAAAATTACTGAAAAACTAATGAACCAATTTTTATGACATAAAAATGGGACCAATCCGAAAGAATTATCTGTCGATTAAAAAAGAAATCATCAAAATCGGTTCATAAACGACGAAGTTATCCGCGAACACATAAAAAAAATATACGGTCGAATTGAGTAACGTCTTTAATCTTTTTAACTTGGTAATTTTTGAAAATAATTAGAACGTTAAAGGTATTGTTCTCACTTGTAAAAAAAAGAACTCTAGGTTATTATAATTATGAATTCGAGCCAAAACTTTTTACTAAACTTTTACTAAGATGCTGCGTTCTTTAAGCTAGCGTCTTGGATATTATGCCGCAGGACTCTCTGGAGAAATTTTATAATAATATAGTTTTTTAGATATAATAAAAAAAATTAAATGTTTATATTTACTTTAAAACATGTTTATGTACCCCTAAGAATTAAAAATACTAAATTATCTAATAATAAGTAAAATACTTAATATAAATTTATTGTCAATGGGAGAGCCATCTGTATTTTCTAGAAAGAACACGTAACGAAAATTTTACTCTATACCCTGCCTAAAGAACTTGTTACTACTGTATCTGGTCATGTCGCAAGGTACATAGGCCGTGATGATCCCTTAAATAGACAGGAAAACGTTGTCTATTTAGTTTACGTGTTGCAAAAAGCCGGATATCGGAGCCGATTAGGTACTAAGAAGTAGACGACTTCGACAGCCACTCATAGCCACTTGTCTAACATCCCCCTAATGACCGCAATGTAACTATTTATTGATGACTCGCTATTAGGGGTGTCGGTGGCCGAGTGGTTAAGACGTAAGAGGTCCCAGGGTATCCAGCGGAAGACCAACCTTGTTTGGCCGATGGTATTTGTGAGGCTATACCTAACAGGTGGCCACTGGCCAGTTCTGTTTAGGTATATGTAGATGAAAAGCCTCTAAAGGTGCCCACTCATTGGTCCAATCGCCGGCGCGCCCCCATCGGTCCACCAAAATCGACCACAGACTCGTCCAATTCTTATCGCGCGGCCCACCATCCGTTTTCAAATAGTTGTATTGTCTTTGTTTAATCGAATCTTGTGTGTCTGTGTGGGTGAGTGAATTGCATGTGATCTAGATCGTATGATTTACATATTCTAATGTGTGACCTGTCTTCAATCTCGATCATACGGCAGCCGGACCGAAAATTTTAAACTTTAGTATGGTTTGTCGGATTATGAATATAAGTTTTTATTTATATCAGACGTCTTAACCATTCGACCACCGAAGCACAAAGCCCTTAGACCAACTATTAATTAATTACTATTAAAGCTAATAAAAGTAATACACAAACATTTTCTTTACTTAATATGAGAAGTTAAGTAAGTGAGAATACCTTACATGTGTTAATTATGTGAGTTAGTAATTAGCTGTCTAGACTGAAAGAGATCTTGATCCTACGTTGCAAGCATAGAAACCATGTTAGTATTTGTTTCAGAAAATAAACTTTGCTAAATTGAATTCTTGGAGACTAGAGTAATTAAAATATTATAACGTATGCAAGTTTTTGAACACGTTTCTTATGATATTTTGTATGGTTGCAAAACTTGAAACCAAGGTTTGTATCCAAATTATCTATCTATTATCATCACGCCTGTTATCCTAAGAGGGGTAGGCAAAGACAATCGAATGTCATTTGCTACATACCTCTTTCGCTTATTTTATATTCATCATAATATACCTTTCATACATGCTTGGCGATTGTGTGTACTTTTAATATTGCCATCGATCGGTATATTTTTTATATGTTCAATAAAAGTACACCTAGGTCGTCCTCTGCCAGTATTTCTTTTCACTTCAGCCATACAAACCTTTTTAGTAAACTACCTAATTCGCTTCATTTTCGCCACAACATCATCTTTCACTCCTCTTTCTTCTCTAATGACATCGTTCCGTATCAAAATTAAAGGAGATTATTTTATCACACACTGACAGGTATTATAAAAAAGTGGCCAGTTTCTAAGTGTGGTTTTTAATTATAAATCAATACGAAATCAAATATACCGGCCAATAAAAAAATACTCGTTCGGGCATAGAACCTAGACTTTCGAGATTAAATTTACACAGGCAAAGCATCCTCATTGAATGAGTTCCTTAATTAAATATTGTCTTTGAAAATAAGTGAAGTTTTTAAAAATAAGTCCCAACCCAATTTATTTACTTGAATCCAAGAGGCATGTCTAAGTTAATGTAATAAATCACAAGTTTACCTAATTAAATGTTTCCGAGTGTACTTTTAACTATTATTTACACTTTCTTTCCTTTAATTGTAATCAGGGGGTAAAAGTTGTACTCTCCAAGGGATTTTATTCGAGAACTTTCAACAGATCTTATCTTGATTTTGACACCTTACTTGTATAAAGTGGTATGGTACCTTTGAGGTATAATTTCTCAATAAATTTTGACAACCATTGGTACATCAAATACGACTAAATTAATTTAATAATTTTAGTAGAACAATAAATCATAGCATTAAATATGTTTTATCTACTCTTATATCGTAAAGTCTCTATTACAAAATCGAATTATACTTCATAATGATATGTTTTATTTACACGCGTCTGTAATATGTTTTTTTTTTCATACAAAAACGATATCGTAATCAAAAAGGGCAGAGGTTTTTTTTATACAGCAACATTAAACTCTATGAAAATATCGACACGCGCATGTCCGAGTTACTTGACAGTTAACGCGCATGCGCACGAATGCGCAGTAGGTAGGTAGCCGCGGTTTACCGCCAATTTGTCGATTAAGAAAAATATCTTGGTTCAATTTGTTTTATACTATTGCATGGGATTAGATAAAGTAGTGTATGAACGGGCACATAACTTTGAATTAAAACTCTCGTGGATGCTATTAAAAAATTCCACTTGTGTTTTAATTACCCCTATTATGATCCCGTATCATAAACTAATATAATCAATACCTATGTATACTAATAAAGAAAACTTTGTTTGTTTGCTTGAACGCGCTAATCTCTAGAACTTCCTGACTACTGGATTTGAAAATGCATTTGCATTTGATAGCCCAATTCTTGAGGATGGTTATAGGTTATATCATGCTACGACCCGAAGGAGCGGAGTAATAACCATTAATAGACCAGTTGGATGCTGTAAAAGTTCAGTGTAAACTGGATGCACCTGACGTAACGCTAAAAAATTTTTTTTTGGATTCTTTGTACGATAGAGAATATAGATCCGTGGGTTGCGCCCCCTCGAAGGTACCCGCTTCATTGTTCAAATCAACAAAATATGATTTTTATATGAAAAATGCGTATTTTTTTACGTTTGCACGAATAACTTGGAATCCTTTGGTTTTAGGCCAAAATCTCATTAGACAAAAGTTGTTCACAATAAAAAAAATACACAAGATACATGGGTTTTAATACCCCGTTTTTTTCAATTAACCATGTTGAAATGGCTATTGTTTATAAAAAAATCTAAGAAATGCAAGAAATTTCTCGAATTTTTTAAAGTTATTAATAATCATCTTAGATTAACGAAACTTTAGCTTAAGTTTAGTTAATAGCCGTGCAAACGTAAAAAAATACACATTTTTCATTAGAAAAATCATATTTTATTGATTTGAACAATGAACCTTCGAGGGGGCGCAACCCACGGATCTATATTCTATATCGTACAAATAATTCGAAAAAAAATTTTTTAGCGTTACGTCACGTGCATCCACTCTGAAACAGCATCCGACGGGTGCAACCGCTTAGCACATCATTAGAAAAAAACTATGTAGCCTTAATTGTCATCAAGGATCTTACACCTTACTTAATAAGTTCGTGGTTTTGATATCGATAAAGAAATGGATTTCAATATTTTGTGCCTGTTTTATCATTTCATTTATGAGAAAATGAGGAGGAAATAATAAGTTAAGATCCGATGGACCGCACTTATTGGAGAACAAAATTTCAATGATTTTCCTCACATAATAAAATAACTATACAAAAAATAATAATTTTGTACAAAAACAATCACGAAACTGAAGTAGTTTCTAAATAAATAGCATATTCAGGTCATAAACCTTGAAAATTTGCCTTTGTCTATAATTATTTTAATTTTCCACTTACCACCTTATCCCATTAGTTCGTAAAATTTTCAAGGATATTCCGGTCCATTTAGCTTAGGGCACTTTATTCCTTTAGACGTAATCTTTACATAACAAATTTTAGACAGTTTTAGCATAGTATGCTAAGTAATAATTTTATTACGAATATTAACCAAAACTAGATCAAGGTTATAAGGTTAAAAACTTCTGAAGGGCATTAGATGCTGTTTTGACTGGTAATTTTCATCACTGATTGCCTTACAGCTCCCGAAACCACATCAGACCTAGGATACCCAGCCGAAGACCCACTTTTAGCCGATGGTATTTTTTTCTCGAGGAATGTTTATAACTAAAATTGCTTTGTCACTTAATTTATTCCTATGCATTATTTTTATCAAGTCGGGGATAAAAGGATCAGTGGTTATGATTGGCAGGCAATTATTTATCTATACTCATCATTGAGTTTGTGAGGTTGTAGGAGGTTATCTCTGGATCTACTGAACCGATTTTGAAAATTCTTTTACCAATAGAAAGCTACGATATCCCTGAGTGCTAAGCTATATTTTTTTTGTTCGAAAATATCCACGGGCGAAACCGGTGGCGGAAGGCTAGTATATAATATGTTAGTGATGAGCAAAATTTCAGTTCACTGGCCTAAGAGGAAAACGACTTTACTTCCTAAGTAAAGAAAGGCAAAAAGAATTCGGTTGCAAGCTAAAATCTCCACGGAGGAATAGACGAAGCGTAATAACTTTACGACTTCGAGGGAGCGCTAACGATCCCTTAGTAAACACTTTCTTTATATTAACGCAGTTTCAAATTCCCAATTCGAGTTCTTTATTGTTTTAGGAAATGGTAATTAGGAAAAGAGGTGTCTAATGTTAAGAAGGGATGTTCCAGTATTGAAGGCAGTTACAAATGTTATAAAGAAAACGATACTCGCAAAGAAAAATACTAAGAAGTAGGATTATGCATATGGAAGCGAGACTAGAAGCATGAAAGTAACATGTTAGATGTTTAGAAGAATACGTAATGAAAGATGATGTTGTGACTAACATGAAGAAAAGTTGGTTACATTGGTTTGGATACGTTGAAAGTATGAAGGATGAATGTTTGACTAAAAACCATTTCTGATGAAGAAAAAAAACCGCCTTCAAAATCAAAATGTTCTTTCCGAAAGAAAATGCACAAGTCACTATAAAAAAATACCCAAATCGCTCCAGGAATGTATACCCTTTTAAACAAAAAAAAAGTCTACGCGTCTACTGTTACAGGTAATCGGGGAACATACATAAAAAAAAGATTCCGACGAATTGGGAACCTCCTCCTCCTTTTGAAGTTCGGTTAAAAAGGTTTATGGCTTAAGTGAAAGGAAATCCTGGCAGAGGACGACCTAGGTGTACTTTTATTGAACATGTAAAACATTTATTGATTAAAGACAAAGTTAAAAGTACACACAATCGCCGAGCATGTATGAAAGGTATGATGAATATCAAAGAAGAGATAGAGGTATGTCAGGATCGTAGCAAATTGCATTGTCTCTGACTACCCCTTTGGGATAAAATATAGTTGTTCAAAATCAAATATTCTTAAGCTGTAATAGACATCTCGTGCTTAGGAAGGCATATAAATCTACTTCTTATAAAACGTAATGTTCTGTTTAATGTGGACACTGTGTGTCTCAGGCCACACTTCAAGATATAAAAGCCGTGAAGATATGTTGTATTTTAAACAAAATTATCATACTTTGAAACATACGGGATCGTACTTTACTTTCAGTGAACCTCTGAAAGCGACGCGGTAATGTTTAGAAGGTTTTTGTTGAGATTTCGGTGCGAGTTTTATCGGATTGCGGTTGAGTGGTCTCACAACTCCTATAATTGCGAGTATGTGGGAAATGTGTTCTTACTCAATGTCTCTCCAAAGTACGCCTTTTATCTCAAAGGGGGTAGACAGAGACAATCCAATGCCATTCGCTACGATCCTAAGGTTTATCTTTCGCAACTTCTGTATAATGCTCGGCGATTATGTAAACATTTCCAAAGTGACGTTAGGTCTCCGATGAAAAAACGCAAACCCTTATAGGATCACTCTTGTGCCTGTCTGTCTGTCCATCTGTCACAGCCTATTTTCTAATCTAATCTAATCTAATCTACTGGACCAACAAGTTGAAACTTGGCACATATATATAGTTTGATGAGCCAATAAAGGACGTATATCGAAAATAATCGATATTCGATTTTGGGGGTTAATTTTGGCGGTAAAATAAAAAAGTTAAAACAAAAAAAAAGTTTCATATGAAATGAAAGGGTTCGTTATATTATATTATATATGTTATATGATATGTTATATTAAAGAAAATATACAAAAGTTGACCTCTATGTCTTAAAGTTCTGACCGAAAAAATGGTACGTAGGTACCTAACCCTCAGCGCGCGAGTCGTAGGTACTCGCAACTTGGCCAATTATTGTTTTCTGCATTAGTTTTTGACCTTACTTAATTTAGCACAAACATAATATGTAACTTTATCGATATCTATTTCGTCATTTCTATTTTCATTACTTATTTTTAGACTAGCGACCTGACCCAGCTCCGCTTGTGCAATGTTAATATCACTGATCACCCAATGAACCGATTCCATTAAAATTCATCGAATAATAAACATTATTGGTAAATTGCTCGACTCCCAAAAGACGCAGAAGACCTATCAATTGTTACAAAACGGTCCAGTAGTTTTTGAGTCTTTAAGGGACAAACAAGCAAACGTTCAATTTACAGATTGTTCAAGAAAGTCAGGTATTTTTCGGGAATTTAGCAATTTGCTTATTTGTCTGCCAAATTATTTATATAATTTATACAAAATATCGCTCAAGTTTACTTCCCAAATAAGCCAAGTCAAAGCCATTAGCATCGCCCGTCAATGTATAAAAGATGAACTAAGCACGTACCTATAAATTCCGAACACTCTGCGCTCCACAAATAGCGCGCCAAACTTAGCTGAATACAAATTTTAAATCTCATTCCAAATTCAATTTGAATTTCACCGTGAGAATGTCAAAACGTAATTATAAAATAACATCGAGATTCACCTCTAATTAACGTTGCTGGTGTCTGCCTTAATTATCTCTACTTTGACTTGTGACTAAAATTATATTTTCTATTATTAGGCTAACAAATTATTTTAGTATATTCAAGAATTTGTCTGTTCCTAATTCGACTAAGAAAATAACAAAAATTGTTACAAGGAAATATAAGTAAAAATCAAAGGCTGAAGACGGCACAAGATAAGTGGAAGAAATGACAGGAAAATATGACAGAAGATGGATTAGACTTTTGTGAACATCCACATCAGCCAGATATCATTGTCTATATAAACAAAATCTTATGAACATATTCATTGATTGAACTTTTAATTTCGGAGTTATTCGGCGGTTTTATATCGCCATGAAATGTTACATAAAAATATTTGTTAGTTAAAGTGTTATCCATTAACTGTCATGAAATTTTAAAGTAATTCTCATGTTTTATATAACTACAAATACCTACAACAAACAAACATAATCTTCATGGCCTTAATACCTAGTGGTGTGGTCAGAGACACTCAATGTGTCAATTTATTCACCACGATATTGCTTCACTTAATGGATTTAGATGTGTCACTTCTTTAACAGACTTATATCTGTTATTTTTAAAGGAAAACACAGTTTCCATAATTTGGTGATTAGCATTTTTGG
This sequence comes from Nemapogon koenigi, assembly GCA_963924495.1. Taxonomy (NCBI): domain Eukaryota; kingdom Metazoa; phylum Arthropoda; class Insecta; order Lepidoptera; family Tineidae; genus Nemapogon; species Nemapogon koenigi. Next base: position 9,881,704 of record OZ004646.1, read on the forward strand.
CACAAATGGGATTTGAACCCGGGTCTCCTCAGTTTCAAGTTCTACCCTCTACCAATTTCCTTTCTGCAATCTGCGGGAGTGATTTCGTGAAAAGGGACGGAAGTGTGTAACAGAAAGCCGGGGAAGCGCGCATATTTGATTTGACAAATACGTGGTGGTAGAGTTGGCACCATTAGATGGTACCAACCCATTTTTCGTGAGGTTGGTACTGTCAGCCAACAGTGTGTGCGTGTGTGTGATGAAAAAGAAAAAAAAGAAATAGAGAAGGAGAACGCATCAGCTGTTCGCGTTGTGTGTAAAGTGTTAATATTTTCAGGATATAATGTTAATGTTGCTTATTACCGAGGTAAGATGTCAAATGTTACACATCATATGCGACTACTGTAAGGCTCGCTCGTTTTTTATCCTCTTACAACAATATTTTGGTAATATTACTTTTCCCTAAAATAGCAAGTAGCACAAAATTCCAGAAGCACCTGAAACTATAAATTTTCCCCAATAAATTATTAACCAGCTTCAAAATTTTTGAACGAAATGTTACAAAGGGAAAACTTTCCATGAGACGTCGTTAGCCCGTTTCACAGATCGTAAAGGGATTTCGCTGCTGTCTTCTGGGATTTGGACTAACAATCTTAAGGCGGGTTTACTCGTGAAAGCAATGCACAATATTAAAAAGTCATACAGCTTTATAATATTCCGTTTACCTCAAACATCAACAAGAGTGTACATTTATTTTGTAAGATTTTCAAAGTTACTATGAATAAGTGCTTTAATCTACTACTTGTTCTACTTTTGCACTTCTTATGAAACATATCTTCTATACTAATAAAAAAGCTGAAAAGTTTTTTGAACGCGCTAATCTCTGGTACTACCAGTAGAATTAAAAAAAAATGCATTTGATAGCCCAATTCTTGAGGAAGGTTATAGGCTATATAAGATCACGCTACGACCCAAAGGAGCGGAGTAGTAAACCTCAAGGCACAGCTAGTTATGTATATTAAATATTTCTAATAAGAAAGTGTCAGCTCTAAACCGATTAAGTGCAGCGAAAGGCTTGCCACCTGTTTTGTTTAATATATGGAAGTCTAAAAGTGGCACCGATACCAGAAAAGCTCACCGAAACATGGCTGCGTTGGTATGGACACGGATGAGAAAGCCCGCAGACCACATGGCCCAGAAAGTGCTGAATATTGAGTCAGGACCGAGACGCCGCGGCAGACCCCGACTCTCATGGCTTTCAGCAATAGATAATGACCTCCTAGCCCTAGAACTGGACCCACTGACGATCCGGAATAGATCGAGCTGGCGAAAAGCGATTAGGAGAGCCGACCCCAATTAAACATGGGATAAGGCCGGAGAAAGAAGAAGTTCTAAATGAAGAAATTCTGGAAGTGTCACGCAGTAAGATATAACATAATGTTATTTTGTACCGGTTAGGTAGTAAAATCACTTTTTATTTAAGAAAATATATTTATATTTCACATAGCGCCAAAAGCTGAGGTCTTTATATTTTAAATCAATTCTTTTCATCAAACTTTGGCTTCAATCATAAAAGCGAAAAAATTGAGAGGGGATCTCTACTGACAGTTCTATAATTTAAAATGAATGTAGGCATTCCAATTAAAAATATTCAGTCGTGCTTCCACCAGGACAGACGGAAATTATGACGATTTTTAATTTTACTTCATTTTTCTGTATCCACTTTCAAATCGAATTTATTTTCCAATATTGTGTTGGAATTGATATCGGTGACAATCTATGTTATATCAGATCTATAGAGAATTTGTTTGGAAACAATCTACAGAAATATATTTTAGATAATATTACGTATGTCCAATATTTCGGTATTTTATAAAACTACAGTAGGATGGATTTTAAATATTACTTAGTTTGAATTAGGACAGCACTAAGGCGTACAGTGGGTTGCAAAAAATCCCCGCCATACCCCTTGTACTGTGGATCTGTCATGGTATAAAACGAGTCGAAGAAAAATGCGAAAAAATATGTGAATATTTATCTCGATCGATTTGAATGAGGAACGCTAACAGAATTTTATGAGAATTAATAATTCGAAATCAAAAGTACTAGTGTTTGAAAAGGATGATGAAAGGACGGTGTGTAACATTTGTGTGAAAGGATGTAAATACTCTTATTTAGTATTTAGTAAATGAATTTGTTTATTTAGGTAGTATGTTTACAAGAAGTGGAAAGACAAGGAAATTGAAAGGAGAGTAAAAGCGGGAAGCAAGGTATTTGGTGGACTAAACAATGTATGCAGAAATACACAACTTACAACTAAAAGAAAAAATAATAAATAGTTACTCGTACATAATGCTGTTTTAGTTCCATCACTTACTTATGGAAGCGAGACTTGGATTTGGAATAAGAAGCATGAAACTAAGATAAATGCAGTTGAAATGCGATCCTTACGTAGAATGTGCGATATAAAGCGTATTGACCGCATCTGAAAGCATGTCATTAGAGAAGAATGCGGAGTGAAAGATGATGTTGTGACTAACATGCTTAATAAAAGTCAGGGAAAACGATATCGTTTCGTCTTGATTCGATCGAATTGGAGATGTCAAACCTTAAAAAGCTGTCAAACAAAGTGTAAAAAATGGTTTGACGACTCCAAATCGATCTAATTTACACGAAAGGATATCGTTTTGTAAAGTCATTTAAATATGCTTACCCACTGGTTAGACCTGGTTTAAGATTTAAACAAAATAACCAGTTCTAACTTAATCTAATATGATGAACTGTCAAAAGTCGATTCTTAAGGGCCCTATGTCTGTAATTTGTATGGGATAAACTATTCCCAATTTCTCTGTAAATAATCCATATCACTGTAATTTCTCATATAGCTAGTTACGTATTCAATATTATAACACCTGAATTATTGGTCAAAAATAAAAAAATAATAAAAAAATGAGGCATATAATTGAAGGGTAATGGTAAAAAAGCGCTTAAAAAAATTAAGAGTTTCGAGATAGATTAAAATAGAGAAAACGGGGGCAAAATAATCCTTTATTTTACCACCCATATTTCCTCTACAATAAAAACTATTGAAAAATAACGACAATTTCCCTTAGATATATTGAATAAGTAACTATATGCTAAATTACAGTGATACAGGTGGATTATTTACAGAGAAATTGGGAATAGTTTCTTACAAATTACAGACATAGCGTACTTAAATAATATTATTATTTTGAAATAAAAAAAATTACATGCCATATCACTATGGAAAACTTATACCTACTTGGTATAGGTGGGTCAGCAAATATATGTTGCTTCGAATGAACATTGCCCTAAATCATCAAGTATTTAATGTGCTCAATGAAAGTTAAGTATTTCCTGCCACTTCTCCCATTATTCATCTTTTCATTCTTAAACCAATTCCTAAACAAATTTTATTCATTTTATGCATAATATTATAAAATTTTCAAAGAAAAGCGTAAATTTTTATTTCTGTTTTAAAAATATTTTATGAATTTATTAATGTAGGTAAGGTTAAGAATATACCGAACGCGTCGAAATCGATAAAGGTCGAAAGGTTTGTGACGGAGGAAATTTTTAGGTACCTATACAAAAATGTGTTTATGTACATTGTTTTTAGAATGGCTTAAAAATTGTTTTCCATAAGGCTGCCATATACAAATATTTTGCTTGACCTAAATTTTTTTACATAAGTAGATACCAACATAAAATTACTGGTTTTCTCACCCGACTTCGCCCGCCAAGAGACAAAAATTGCAATAACTTTCCTGAAGGATTGAGATATTTTCCCAAGATAAGAAGTGGCCTGTCTCCGGCGCTACAACTGTGCAATAAATCTCGATGATCAGTTGCTCCGTTATTGACATGAAATTAGGACAAAAAAAATCATACTAAATTAACCTATACCTTGTGATGATACGACCTTATTTTCCTGGCCGCTTACAAGCTGGCCATCATAAATAGCATTTATTTTGATTTTAGAACACGATATTGTTCATTTTAATTCAATAGAACATTGTATGTTATTTTCAAATATTCGATGTGTGGAACCTAAATTAAAATCATACTCATTCTTTCACAAACTGTTGATTTAGGCAGTTACTCTGCCAATTGTAAAATTTATTATATTTCTATTTTATCAACTAAGTAAATAACTATATAAAATGTATTGAATCAATATTCAAGAACTAATATCTATGTTAATATAAAAGGAGCGCAAATAAGTATTGTAAGTATTTTTATCATACTTTGTATTGTGTTACTTCAATAGCTTAACGCCCTGTAGTAATGTGTAGTTCATTTTTATTACAGTGCGCTCCTTTCTCCTTCTCCTTACGGCTCCTTTCTCCTTTGACGGCTCCTTGGCTCCTTACGGATCCTTTTACTGGTTGTTCTTTTGCTGCTCCTGCTTGTTCCTTCCTTGTTAATTCGACCAATAAACGAATGGTGAAAGTTCACTACGAGTTTTCCTGCAATACCTACCCATCGACCCATCCTGGCTACCCCACAACCCGACAACCTATGCTTCGTTATTCGTATTAAGAAATCTAAAAATGCCTCTTGTTTGAAGAGAAGAAAGTGACCGATTTCCGATTATTATTGTGCAATTGAGGCCCGAGCAGTAAAGCACACGAGTTGACACTTTCTTGCGGGTCATACAAATTTATATCCTACGATGTAAATACAGTAATTTAACAGTTTTAACAAAGCGCCTTGTCAAATCCATTTCCTCACAGTCAGCGGCCGCTGAGTGGGAAGAAAATGTTTTCATATTTATATACCAGTAATAATGTACTTTCTACCGCGTTTTTATGGGGTAAATAGGTACTTTCCCAACAAGTGTAGCATTAATGTATTATATTATATTATATATTGTCGAGGTGGAAATAGTATCGCGTGGTACGTCATTCCGAAAAAAAAAATACAAAAATATGAATAACAAATTTCCATTGAATATGACGAATGCGCTCGAAAAAATAAATCCTTTTATATTCTCTAGAGAATATACTCTCCAGTGTATTCAAAAGCACATCTTACGAACAGAGTACTTGGCTTTCATAGATTTTCATGAAAAATATTTATAGTTTCATATTTTGTATGTGAAAAGATTAAGTGCTTTATAATTAAAATATTATGCACCTTCTACATAATCCAACAAACCATTTTCCGTCTAAATATACCTCAACAGAACTGGCCACTTGTTGGTATAGCTTCACAAATACCACCGTCTAAAAGAGGAAGTTTGAAGGATATTTTGTTTTATTTCAACGAATGTCATAACATTTAGGCCTTTTATCCTAAGCGGGGTAGGCTCTTTCGCTTCTTTTATATTTATCATACCTTTCATACATGCTCGGCGATTGTGTGTAGGTACTTTTAATATTGCCTTCGATTAATAAATTTAAGTGCACCTAGGACGTCCTCTGTTAGCATTTCCTTTCACTTCAGCCATATAAACCTTTTTATTCAATCTTTCAATTCTTTCAACGTGTCCAAACCAGCGTAAACTACATTTTTTTATTTTAGTCACAACATCATCTTTCACTCCTAAATAAATACTTGTTTACGTTTTAAATTAAAAAAAAAATGAATCTACTGATTGATCGTATCCTACCACGGTTTACTTTGCGGTGTCTATTTACATATATTTCCTAACGAAAGCTTTGACAAACAGAATGATCCAATCAGTGCTGTGTATCCAAGAGACACGATATGTAAAAACATCCCGGTTTTAAAATACTTTGACTTAAAATTATATTTATAATAATTACGTAAGGGTCATTATGAAATGAAACTGAGGTGTAACTAATATTCTAAATAAGATTTATCCGATTTATTGAATTAAATGTGTCTTTACAAATAAACGCTGGGTTTATTGTCGTGTTCAATATATACATATACACTAATGATACACCCCTGTTTCATAAGTACTGAAAAAAATTTAGTTGCAGTAGTGGCCAATGATGTGCATCTAATGGACCTCAAAAAATAGTTTTTATTACATTCCGTTCCATTTCACGAAAAAAATAATCTATGATTAATTTATTTTGACGGGCTAAATGGGCTGTGGGCTGAGTTGCCTCCGGAAAGATTTTAAAGGGGTCAGCTGATATTGACAACTCAAAAAAAACCGGCCAAGTGCGAGTCGGACTCGCGCATGAAGGTTTCCGTACCATTATCTATAAAAACGGCAAAAAAACACGTTTGTTGTATGGGAGCCCCCTTAAATATTTATTTTATTCTATTTTTTAGTATTTGATGTTATAGCGGCAACAGAAATACATCATCTGTGAAAATTTCAACTGTCTAACTATCACGGTTCATGAGGTACAGCCTGGTGACAGACGGACAGACAGACAGATAGACAGACGAACGGACAGCGGAGTATTAGTAATAGGGTTTCCGTTTTTACCCTTTGGGTACGGACTCGTAAAAAACGAAAGAAGTCAAATAAGCCCGTGAATTATCATTATAAGCTGTAACTTTTTCACATTTTTCACGGACAAAACCGTTTGTGAGCGCTAGTGAATCGTAAAATTTGCAGACATTTTAACGTACGACGAGTAAATTGGCTGCAGTACAAATTGCACTAAAACTTGGCCTTTCGACGCATGCAATAAACTTTGTTTAACAAAATTTTAAATCGAAGGAAAAAACTAATTCGTTTGCCTTTGTTGCCTTATCGTGTTATTACCCTAACATATGTAATCAATAAAGGTTTAGAGATGTGGAGTCAATATACAAAAACCGATCAACACGAGACGGAATAGGCATTTAGGCGCCCTCACACTTTAAAGTTTAGAAAGACAGGTAGAATATATTGTATATATGGTGATTATGGTATCTTATTTTGGGACATATGTCGCACGAGTATTCTATTCTGCATACATTAGCATCGTCTCATATTAAAGAAACTTATTATAATATAATAATATTTTCTCGGTCAGAACTTTAAGATAGGATTTTCGTTTAAGTTTTCCTGTAAATTGTAAAAGAGAGTTGCAATATTCCATATTTTTTCAAAATTTTAGACTCAGTACTTTCGGAGATAAAGGGGGGGTCAATGTTTGTGAGTATATTTTCTTTAAAAATATAATTTTAAGCATGCATTTTAAAATTATAAAAAATATAATTGTATTTCTTAGAACGGTCCATTCTTCAAAAGAAGGAAGAGCTTCTCAATTGATCTATTTGATATCACATGGTGCACTTAAAAATTTTTTTTTTTACTTTTTTATTTATATCCCAAAATCAAAAGTCAAAATAAGCTGTGACAGACGACAGCTGTTTGTATTTTTTTTAAGACACAAGAGTATCCTCTATGTGTTTCCGTCTTTAAACCCTAAAAATCCGAAAAACAACAAGCGGGATGGTCGATCAGCTGATTTTTTGAGATTATGCTCAAAAAATCAGCTGATCGACCATTCAGTCGGGTTATTTTCTACATTCCATTCTATTCGCTTAGTTGTACATTGTCTACAGGCCCGCTGTGATAGCCGCCCTTTATGAATGCGAAATCGTATTTATTTGTATCTTTATCCTTTTTATAGAGATAGTTGGAGTATCTGTGACTGAGATAGGCTACTTTTTATCCCGGGAAATAATATATCTCATTCCCCTGGAAAATTGAATTCTTTGTAAATAACTTGCAAGTCGCTAATAATTTATATAGAAAAGCGTAACCCAAGATTTAGTGTTCTCACTTTTTACACTTTTTGTTAGCTATTACAGTTTTCAAATAAAACTGAAACCCAGTCTTTACGTAGTACTTATACCTTGAACACCTGTTATCTGTATATTGTTCCCCGGATCAGACCCTCTTACCTACCTCGAGATATGGTCTTTTTAAATTTTGATCTTAATAATCGTCATTTTACGTACCTACTTGTAGAATAAAAAAAACATATATAAGGCTGGAAGTCGGGTACCTTGTGTACTAAAAAAAACCATTTAAAATACTTCTTAGTTTTTCCAAAAAATACACGACAAATCGATTTTTTTTAATATAGTACATAATGTACAAAAAATCTGGATAGGTACCTCGATTATCTATAGATATCAACATATCGCACTTTATGCCACTTGAACCCCACGAACCTAGAAACCAAACGGCACAAAGTAGTTTTCAATAATCGAACTATATTTGCGCCGTTTGTTAGACTCTGCGATTTCCGCCGCAGCTCTTGCTTTGATTACTGTTTCCCTGAGATGAGACGGGGCTAATGTATCCACGCACGAATATAGCCTCCCATACAATGGCTCGGAATCAGAGTCATTCCATCGGGTCTCTTGCCGTCTTCCCTGATTATTCCCGTTGGCTCTAGGAGAGCAGGGACTTCTATTGATGCTAAAGCCCTTTGTTGTATAATCTTAGACTTTCAGAAATTGGACGTTAGTTGTCATTAATTGCTACATTCAGTTTGTTAAAAAAAATTGGTTTACCAGAAGTTTTATCGTACAATACAAATGGAAAACAGACGAAATATTTAGGACTTTAAAATGATAATACTAAACTCTATCGACAAAATCTTTTATCGCTTTATACGGCAAAGCTGCTTTACAGAAGAGCCGACAGATCAAATCTAGTATCCGGTTAGGAAAGTTTCTTTGTGAAGTTTGGAAGTCCGATTGATAGCTTAACTTAAATATTGCTGAAAATCTATAGTAAGTAGGTAAATGTGAAAGTGGCCGAGTGGTTAAGACGTCTGGTATTAACTAGGTAAACCATGGGTTCGATCCCAGATCCCGGCCATGTATACCAATGAGATTTTTATAAGTAAAAACCACACTCGCCCAGTTTCTGAAAGGCTTGTCAAAGTTAATCAAAGATTAGTTAATCAACAACTGTCAAAATCCATACATTTTCACGTATTTGACAACTGTTATGTTTACTAATCGTAGATTAACTTTTGATCGACGTTTCAGAAACTGGGGGTTAGAGGCTTTTCCATATCTAAATATATCTCTACAGAACTGGCCACTCGTTAGGTATAGCTACACAAATACCATAGGCACTGGGTACCCTGGGACAATAACATGGTTTCGGGATCTGTAAAGCAACCTGTGAAAAAAAAAAAAATAGAATGTGAAAGTGTGTTTATTTGTTTAGGACCGGAGAGTGATATCGGCAACTTTTGATCCCGGAATACTTTCTGGATAAATTATTTTTTATATGTTTGTTTGTAATGCATTAACTCAAAAAGTGCTGAACCGATTCTAAAATTTCTTTCACTAATAGAAAGATACGATATCCCTGAATGACATAGGCTATATTTTATACTAGCGACCTCCCGCGGCTGTGCACAGGTTTGGGATAAGTTCATATATTGTGTAAATCGGCCTTAAATCTCGAAACCAATGAAAGAAATGTCACGATTTTTTCAAACGACAGCACTGGCATAGACAATGGATTCGCTCTCTTTTGGCTCGAATTTCGAACTTGCGATTTTATTTTGCTTACTTTACAAAAATTACACATCAAATATCATATTTTCTTAAGTGTTTTGCGATTTCGGGAATCAAGGAATCGAATTACATACAAATTCCTAAGAAGGAGTACGTCGTTTGGTAGAAACGTGTCAAGAAACTTTTGTAGAGCGCCATCCCGCTCTCTCTGGTTTTTTTATCTCGTTCTGGTTTTTCGAATTTATTATATAGATTGTTCGAATGTATCCACGGGCGGAGCCGGGCGCGGAAAATCTAGTAATATAATAAATGCAAAAGTGTGTTTGGCCTTCTTATACTATATTGACATGTTTTTAAACATTTGAAATTTCTCGATCGCGTTTTCAGCAAAAGTGCGACATGCAGATATCTTCTTCCGAAGTTGTAGGTCACTATAGATGATTTAGGTGTCAAAATGTTTGTATTGACGAGGTCTACAATATACAATATTTGAATTACTCGTGTATATTTTGAAAAAAAAAGTTTCTAAAATGGTAATAACCTTGTATGTAGGGTTTTTTAATTAAAAACTTACACTGTACACTTGTACATAATCCGAATTGTCCAATCAAATAGCACACGCTTCGCCAGCTTCCCGTTACACACTTCCGTCCCTTTTCACGATATCACTCCCACAGATTGCAGGAAAGCGAGAGGAATTATATTATATACATCAAAAAAATATTAATTACAATTTTATTTTTCATTTAATTACTATCAAACATTGGTAATTTATTTCATTGTGTTATATAATACATAATTTATAGCGAAATTAACTGTCAAAATACTTAATTGGTACAACATCAACCACTTAAATATTTAAAAATACACAAAACGTGCTCTATAAAACACTTTATTTATTTAGCAGTAGGGTGCAGTCAGTCAAGCACGTAGTCGCGGTTTCCATACAGAATTTTACAAATACCCTCAATGCATTCAGTCAACGCACGTAATTCACATTTCGTGAGAATCATATTTTGGGTTCCTACGTCGCATTTTTAACAATCCACTGAAAATGGAGCGTTCATTTTGGAAATCAAGGAAATTGCAACATTTAGATTATTTTTTTTTGGACAAGCTATGTATATTTTTTATATCTTCACAGGTGAGTTCCCTGGTGTACGCCATCTTCCTTGCTGATATTGATCCTCTCTGTCTATCTATCATCACACCTTTTATCCCAAGAGGGGTAAGCATGAGAAAATCGAATGCCATTTGCTACGATCCTGACATAACTCTTTTGCTTCTTTTATATTCATCATACCTTTCATACATGCTCGGCGATTGTGTGTGTACTTATAATATTGCCATCGATCAATACATCTAGGTAGTCCTCTGCCAGCATTTTCTTTCACTTCAGCCATATAAACCTTTCTAGTCAATCTTTAATTTTTCATTACAAACCAGCGTAGACTAATTTCTTTATTTTAGTCAGAACATCATCTTTCACTCCTCATTCTTCTCTAATGACTTCGATCCGGATGCGGTCAATACGCTTTATATCACACATTCTACGTAAAGACCACATTTCCACTGCGTTTATCTTATTTTCATGCTTCCTATTCCACACCCAAGTCTCGCTTCCATAAGCTTCGTTTTTGATACCCTAAATCTTCCTAAACAATATTATATAATGCGAATGTGTGTCTGTTTGTTTGTCTTTACAAGTTAAAACAGAGCAATGGATCCAAGTGGTTTTTATTACAAAGTACATCATTTAATCATATCACATTTAAAAAAATAACTTTTCCATTTAAAAAAAAATACTTTTCCATTTTTGTTCACTTACTTTTAGACAGTATCCCACTAATATTATAAACGCGAAAGTTTGTATGGATATGTTTGTTACTCAAAACGGCCAGAACGGATCTGGATGAAATTTGCCACAGAGATAGATTATAGTCTGGAATAGCACCTAGGCTACTTTTTATCTCGGAAAAACTTATGGTTCTCGTGGGATAGATTTGTTTTTGTTTTTCACGGTGTCGACATGATTTTTTGCATAGTGGTAGTTTGACATATACTACATTTTATACTGCGAAAGCGGGTGGGGGATGGGCAAATTACAGCAACGAGATTATTTCTTTTTGGATCTATTTCCACGCGGGTGAAACCGTGGACAGAAGCTTGTGATATATAGTTTTTCATGAAACGTATATTCTAAAAACGCAGCTATCCCGAACTACAGAGATATCTGTCAACTTCCACACAATGATTAATGCATCGGACCACTCAATGCCTTGTTTGATTTATTTCACATGAAAGCTTTAAAAATCATAACTAAATTTAGAAAGAGAGGGAAATAAAATGCTATGCTGTATTTCTTTTTTTAGGATTCCGAATATCTCCGATGAAAAAACGGAAATTCTTAGGATCACTCAGTGTCCGTCTGTCACAGCTTATTTTCCCCGAATCTACTGGACGAAAACTGTTGAAACTTGGTACATATATAGAGTTTCATGAAATTAAATTTTAGGGGAAAAATAAAATAAAAAAAATTGTTTCATGTGCATCATGTGACATATCAAATGTAAGGGCTCGTTAATACTCGTTATAAGTATTTTTTTTTATAATTTTATAGGTCCGTAGTTTTTGAGTCTATAGAATACGAAAAATCAAATTTTAATTTTTATATGTTAGACTAGCTTTTCTCCCGGCTTCGCCCGTAGAAGTTTTTGATAACAAAAATACTAAAAATCTAATTTTTTCTTTATAATATTAGTATAGAGTACAAGCTTTTGTCAGCGGTGTCACCCGCGTGGAAATAGATCCAAAAAGAAATAATCCCGTGGCTGTAATTTGCCCCTCCTTCGCCCGCTTTCGCGGTATAAAAAAAAGCCTATGTCGTTCTCTGACTTCTAAACTAGCACTATGCAAACAATCATGTCGATTTCGTGAAAAACAAAAACAAATCTATTCCACGGGAACCATACAAGGAGCCTATGTGCTATTCCAGACTATAATCTATATCTGTGCCAAATTTCATCCAGATCCGTTCAGCCGTTCTGGCGTGATTGAGTAAAAACATTCACACATACATCCATACAAACTTGGATAGATAAATCAATATTTAAAATAGTAAATGCGTCGCTTATTGCTCCAGGTCTATAAAATCTTTGCAAAAAACACAGGCGACTCCTTTTAAAAATCTAGTATGTACGTAATTCCCAGCGATTTTCACGGAGACATCTATCTACATAGTATTGAAGTTAACAAATATCCGTCTATACATTGTCGAGTACAGACCGCCACGTCAAGTTGTCTGCTTTGAGCTATAAATTTCGATTTAGCAACCATTTAACTGCGAGTTGTGTACCCCTTTACACATCTGTCTGTTATTTTGAGAAGAAATATTTGAAACAAATACACAAATGAATAATGGGTTAAGCTTTTCGATTTGCTCGATATTTAGTACCATTTAATATATACAATTAAATAAATTAAAGTGTCTGTCTGTCTAAAATCCGGATCCTATAATATTTAAAAGTCTTAAGAACAAGCTTGTTTGCGCAATGAACTCAGTAAACCACGCGGATAATTTTGTCGATATACCTTTAAAAAGTTGTTAGAGATATACACTGCACAAAAATTCACGCACCAGAAACATGAGAAAGAACGATTTCACAAAAAATCTGTATTACGAAAATACACAAAACAGATATATACTCTTCCAGTATTATACAAAAACTATTAGAAATAGCAAGTTTTAATTAATGTTTTTATAAAGTATGTGAAATTATCTATAGGATAAATACGAGAAACTTGTACATTAGTAAAGCAAATCGGTTGAAAATACGCGTGAAATTAAGACATTTATAGTTATTGTGTAATTTCAGAAGTTCACGACTTCATGTAGTTCTTATGGGACAAAAGTAGGATCATCATCTACAATTCTACATTAACACACAAACACACACATATTCACTAATTCAATTACGTCATTGGACAACTTGATCATCAGTACTCAAAGGACATCAGAGACATAATGATTCGCTAGGGTAGTAGCTTGAACAATTCAACACAGAATGTAAACAATAATATGTCTTGCGCGGTAGGTCGCGGCTGCGAGACTGCGACGTCGGCGAGTCGACGTCAGCGCTCGAACAAAAGAGGTAGGTCGAGAGTGCGCGTTTCCATTACACGTCGAGCTGATATTTATATTATTTTATTTGTCTTGTCGTAGTGAATGTGTGTATGTTTGTGTGTTAATGTAGAATTGTAGATGATGATCCTACATACATATAGGAGTCGTTAGCCTAATTCGTAGAGTGTTGTCTTGAAAGGGAGGTCCCGGGTTGAATTCCATCTAAATATACCTCAACAAATACCACCGGACACTATTAGATAGGTTTATTCACCAGTCAAGTTTACGAGTATTAAACATGGACCCAGTTTAGAAACAGTATAAATTAATCAATTCGGGGAAAAGTTAGCCCCAGAGAGTTTTCATGGCGTATGCTGTCTAATCCGTCAGAGATTAAAGATTTAAGAATTGTGTAGAATAAAATAATATACAAAAAAGTCCACAGTAGCTTAATCTAATTACACCCGTGAGAAGCAGGGGGCGGAGTCGTAAGTATTATAAAAAATCTTAGCTATTTTGAAATGCCAGGTCAAAATATTGTGTATTAAGGCAAGTTTGGGATTAAATTATATTAAGGTAATAACCGTACTGAAATTTACAAGGCTATAGGTAATTATATGTATGATCAAATTACAACACAGTAATTTTACTATCGCCATACGATATATTAAAATACTCCTTGGAAATTCATAAATACGCAGTTTAGGGGTAGGTAGGGGTAGGGGTAGGAGTAGGGGTAGGAGTAGGGGTAGGGGTAGGGGTAGGGGTAGGGGTAGGGGTAGGGGTAGGGGTAGGGGTAGGGGTAGGGGTAGGGGTAGGGGTAGGGGTAGGGGTAGGGGTAGGGGTAGGGGTAGGGGTAGGGGTAGGGGTAGGGGTAGGGGTAGGGGTAGGGGTAGTGGTAGGGGTAGAGGTAGGGGTAGGGGTAGAGTTAGGGGTAGGGGTAGGGGTAGTGCGGGCAAGTCAACGTTTGGGCAGGACAACGTCTGCCGGGTCCGCTAGTCTCTTTATAAAAATGTGAGCGAGATGAACTACTATTAAAATCGGTAAGGTAACCAAGGATAAGATAAGATAGACCAATATTCACGTACCAGGCACATGAGAAAATACTATTTCTCAACAAAATCGGTATTTCAAAAACCACGAAAATTATTTCGGCTTTTCTATGTTTTTACAAAAACTATTAGAATAATCAAATTCTAGTTATTGTATTCTTAAAGTATGTGAAATTATCTATCTATTAATGTCGAGAAAATTGTAAATTAGTAAATTTTATAGGAGAACCCTAATTGCAAACTTGGCTGAAATGTGCGTGAAATTGAGGATTTTCAAGGCTTCAAAAAACTTTTACTGATTTTGGTTATTTTCTTTACATGAGAAATTTCATAATATATTTATCTCTTTCTGCCCCCGGCTCCGCCCGTGGATATATTCGAACAATATAAAATATAGCCTATGTCACTCAGGGATATCGTAGCTTTCTATTAGTGAAATATTTTTTAGAATCAGTTAAGTAGTTTTTGAGTTTATTCATTTTGTAATACAAAAAAACAAATTTTACCTCTTTTTAATATTAGTTTAGATTACCTCTAGCGGCCCGCCCGGCTGCATATGAGTAAAAGTAGACTTGCGCAAACCCAAACTCGATGGATCTACTAGTAGCCATTAAAGAGTTCCACTGTCCACCTCCTGGCTCCATGATCAGATCAGATCGGTGGTACCAAAGTATTGTTTTGTCATCCAAATTACATACACTTGCAAAGTTTCAAATCAATACGACAATAAGAAGTTGGTTAAATTCGACTTCCAAGATTAGTTTACATACATAGTTACAGATGAATATAATAATAATATGTAAAAACGAACTCCGATTTGTTCAAAAAAATAACGCCTATTGAATTGACCTAAGTTAATAAGCGATTACTTAGAACAACAATAAAAGTAGAATTATAAGGATATAGAAAAGTTGATTATGAAAAATTCCATTTTCCCTGAAAAAGAAGACGCCTACGACACTATTCTGCCCCCCCCCCATCTATCTCTGTGCAAAAAATCTCGTGTATCCGTTTCTCTATTTTTGACGTGAGAGAAAGCCAAGTTAACAAACAATACACTTTCGTGTTTAGAATACACTTAGGAAGATATTTTCCTTTTGTACCCTATTTAGTGGGAATGAAGTACTGAAATCAAATAAAAAGTTCTTCCAATTTCCTTCTCTGAATGATATAAGAGGTTTTAAAGTTACTTGCAGTGGTGGAGGATAGGGGTGCATTTTATTGCTAGCACATTTTGTTCGATTCTGTAATGGACAATGCAGTTTGAAGATTTTTGTGAAGATTGTATGCAGCTTCGATTTCACGTGGGTTAATAAATAAAAATAAAATTGTGCATTACAGAAATAATTAAATATTTCAAAGTAGAATTTGACAACGGTTGGTGCTAAACTGTAACTATTCATCTGATCGGTACCTAAGTACTTTCAAATTTGGCACCAATGATCTTTAAATTCTACCAGTAATCAACGAAGATTTATTTTTAAATAAATAACCCAGCATTACGTACTATTATAGTAATCTAAAAAGAGGTAAATTTTATGCTATCTCTTCTCTGCATACCGCTTTAGTAATTATCGGGGTGGGTAGAAGATTGGATACTACCGCTAGTTGTAGAATGCTGCGAAGTTGAAATTGTCGATTTTCGTAACTAACGCTCGGCATTTTCGGCATCATTTTTCTGTGCTTCTTCTTTCCTCAAACGATGAACACGTACCCTCTCTGCCTGCGAGAGTAGTTTTGGTCGGTGGCAAATGATATTTAGTATTTTACTTGTAGACTTCTTTGTTTTCGGTATTGGCATTTTGGAAAATTATTTGACGTTGTGCGAATATGTTTATGGGACAATTTTTTTTAAACAATATACAGTTTCATTCGTTAAAATTCATCCAGTAATTTTGACGCTAGCTAACTTCGAACTGGGCGGTAGACGCGCAACCTCTCATTTTAGGGATCCGTACCTAAATGGTAAAAACGAAAATGATATTACTACGACTCCGCTGTCCATCCGTCTGTCTGTCTGTCCGTCTGTCATCAGGCTGTATCTCATGTACCGTGATAGTTAGACAGTTGAAATTTTTACAGATGATGTATTTCTGTTGCCGCTATAACAATAAATACTAAAAAACAGAATAAAATAAATATTTAATGGGGCTCCCATACAACAAACGTGATTTTTTTGCTCGTTTTTATAGATAAATGCTTTTCCTGTCGCAATTTTTCTGGAATGACCCCCGGAATAAACGTAAAACGTTCATCGAACTCACATCAAAAATGTACTTCAAGTACGAGATTAAGTTCTGTTTCTAAGTTCATTTTAAAAATCGCTTCTCAAATCTATGGTTCAAGCAAGGATTTCGCAACCACGTTTTCGAGAAATATAAGCGAAACGTGATTTGATTATTTTACTGACTCTACAAATAGGTTTTGTTTTTTTTATTTTGAGGACGTTGCAACCATCTTATCGTCATTTTTAAACGACGCTAAGTTCTGGTCTTATTTTCTATAAACAAACACGCAAACATATTTTCACGGCCATTATACCTTGCGGTGTGACCAGAGACACTTTCTTTAATATACATACCTACATAAGTATCTGTTATTTTCAGTATTATTGTCTTGATTTCATACAATAATTACATTAAATTTTTCCAATTTTTCGGGCAACTTCTCCAACTTTTCTTTGACTTAAAATCTTATTAAGACTATTACGAACGTTTATAAAAAAAAATTATAAATCAGTACTTTTTAAGGGAATCTATGTACAAGAATCTACGAAGATCTTCTTTTATTACGTAGACAAAATCTGACTCGAAGATTGAAAACTAGGCTAAAACTTTAAAACCTAAATGACTTCCAGGGTACCCAGCGGAAGACCAGGTCTCCCTCTTTTAGCCGATGGTATTTGTGAAGCTATACCTAACGATTGGCTAGTTCTGTTGAGATATATTTAGATGAAAAAGCCACTAAGTGTGGTTTGTCGGATTATGTACATTAGATTTTAATTAAAAGCCCCATTGGTACATAGCCGGGATCCGGGATCGACCCCGGGGTCTGCCTAGTTAATACCAGACGTCTTAACCACTCGGCCACCTTCGCTGGTAAAAGTAGGTATATGGTAAAGTTTGTATGGAAAAACATTTTTTTAAGTTACGATGATGAATGACACTTTCTAAATATACTCTTCAAAAGAACTAAAATAACAAGATTTTTCTGAAAATTCATCTTATAAACGGGAAATTCTGATAATTTTATCATAAACTTTTTGAGATAACATATTTGTTAATCAAGAAAACCAGCAGAGCTCACAAAAATCCAAGGTAAGTAGATACTCGATTACAGTTAAAACACGATGTTTGGTTGTGGCAAGTGGTGGTATCATTTACATAAGACAGCCTAAGCTGAAAGGGACGTAAAAGGAAATCGTGATCTGAGTACAGAATGAACCTACCTGCAAAAAATTCAAATTGCTAGAAAGAATAGTATTTATGGCTCATTGCTTCCAAATTTATTGTTCGTTGAGTTGATGTTTTTTGGTTGCTTATTCCAGAAGTTTAAAAAATAATTTGTCAAAAATATCTTTAAAATAATCTAAATATTTACCTAATTTTAAACAGTTTTTCGAAAATTTGTTTCTCTATTTGATCTGAAACAAAAAAAAGCACAGAACATTATATAGAAAGTAGAAGTGGCATTATAGAATATTTATATGAAAACCGGTGTAACCAAATTTTTATATTGTGAAGAACTTCTTCTTCTCAGTCGTAGTGCTCTTGACAGAACAGTCATCAAATCACGGCGGTCCACAGCGCGACGCACCTTGTATTGACTCGCCATGGTTAACTTTCTTGGGAAGAATAGTGCAGTTTCCCTTTGCCTTCTGCACCAGACATTTTGAGACTATTTAAGTCTTCAGGCTCGATGTTGCCTCTTCCAGCCAGTCGCCTAGGTCGCCAGAGCCTCGTTTGTTGTCTAGCAGAGGGTTCCAAGCGTGTAGGTAATGATGACATTTTTGGGGTCAGATAGATCTTATTCCTGTCTTCCTCTTACCCTCCCTTGTGAAGACCTAGTCTAGTTAAATATGGTATTATGCTATCTTTTGACAAATTATTTGTGCGGTTATAATTCCTGGACTGCAATATAACGCATATATATATATATATATATATATATATATATAACTCCCACTACTGCTACTTGTATATTTCTATAATGTTCTGTGGTTAGAACCATACGAATGAATCACCATAGTTCCGAAACCACATCATATGAATCCTAACCCGCCCCCTTTACTTGATATTTCAGGAACTTCTAAGTACATAAGATAAACACATGTCCGCTGATAGATTCTCCTAACGACCGTCTACATTAACTTTGAAGATAAACGTACAGTGTTGTTTATGTGCTGTCAGGGGCGTCTTATAGATTTATCGGTTACTCGTAAAATTTCAGAATTTACACTCAATTTCATATTTAGCTAATCTTTAGAAGAGTTTTCGAAGTGAAACTTGCGCTTTGGTCTTTGTCCCAAAAATCACGCAAGATGTTATTTTAATAAATAACACAGATTTTTTTTTCTAAAAAATTGTATTTTTTAATGATTATCAAGTATACAGTACAGTATTATTGTACGGTATAAACCTTAGACTTAAAAGATCTCCAAAAAAACAGGGTTAAATTGGGCTGTCAATGGGGTAGAAAACTGCATTTTTATCCCGACAGAGGGCACCTTAGGCGAGGATTCTTTGACTTTTGTCAAAATTGTATAAATACAAATTATTTTATCTAATAACACAGCCTTTTCAATTCATATGAGACTTTCGTTTCATCATGGAATACCAAAAAAAAACATCCACTACAAAATAACTACCATGTAAAATATGGACCGTCGTCGCCTAGAGCTCCATCTACAATTAGGTTTGAGTTTTGTTCCCCATTCGGGAAAAGACCAGACTCATGCAGTAATTGAATTATTTCTCGGGCTGCAAAGCATGTAACATCGTCTTGTTAAAACCACATGTCGTCCACATCCATATCTAAAGCATCGCACCGAAAATTTCCCATTCCGGCCGCCATACAATCTAGGCGGACCATTTGTTATAAGTATTGGACGAATCTGTGGTCAGTTTCGATGGACCGTACGGCGGCGCGCCGGTAATTGGACGAATGGCGTGGCGTTATCATGTCGCGATATTACGACCATAATTTGTATGAATTGTGAACTATAGAGCTGCAAAACCTTTTTTTGGCCAAGTTTCTATGCAATATGCATACTTTACGAATCAATAAAAAAAAAATTTCTTATTAAAAACCTGCGTTTTACACTCCCTTCTTTCGCGTGATACACCAACCGATTTTTCTAAATAGGTACCTAAGTAAGTACCTAAATATTTTATGAATTTAAAGGTTGTATGAATTTATATAAAAGTGGAATCTTACTTCTAACCTATGACACTTACGGCAACGTCAGACTTGAAAAAAAATTTACGTTGGGTCATGAAACTATAAATATATGAACCAAGTTTCAACATTTTTCGTCCAAAATTCGGGGCAAAATGAGCTGTGACTGACGGACAGACATAAGGGTTTCCGTTTTTTTCATCGGAAATATTTGGAACCCAAAAAAGAGGACATTCTTAACTAGCCTACCGCCCCCGGCTTCGCCCGTGGATATTTTCGAACAAAATAAAATATACCCTAGAGCACTCAGGGATAATGTCCTATTAGTGAAAGAATTTTCAGAATCAGAGAGATTACCCCCTACTAACTATGTAAACTAGGTAACCTTGCAATATTTAAAAAAATAGAGTTCTATTAATGCGTCGTTCTATATTTTGTATACTTATTTAAGCCAGGCCATTTCAACACAAATCCCTATCCCACTAAGCCGATATTGAATAAACAGACGTTTTTGTTAGAATATATTTCAGAGAACCTTAAAACTTAAGAAATTGGTTTCAGAAAGGCAAATATTGGCATAAGCGAGCTAAATTTCTCCGCAGAATTTAGGATGCCCCGCTCTCCTATCGGCTAAAGGAGATATGAGAAATTTATGGACGCCCAAGAGTGAATACGATGTTCGAACCTTATTGAAGCTAGATAGCTACTGTAATAGTATGCTTTTATAAGCTAAGCCAAGCTAGAGTATACATTTTTAAACATTTACCTACTTTGCAATGGATTTATAGTTAATAAAGCTTTACCTTTAAAACAAATTTTATGATTTATTGATCCGGCTTCGCATTTCACACAAAAATTCAGTTTTTCCAGTATTTTCCAATTATCTGAGCAACTTTTCTAATTTATCTTTCCTTAAAAACCTTATTCACACTATTACGAACATTAAAAAAAAAAGGCCAAATCGGTCCAGCTGTTTCTCCAACAACAGCATTAAATTTTTATAACACGCTTTATATTACTTTTATACCTGTAACAAACTATGTAGGTATGTAAACAAATCTGGAAAGTCGAATTTAACCAACTTCTGATTTGGCACCTTGCAAGCGTATTTTCCCTCCCTATTGCCAGATCCGTTGAGGATACATTGGAAGCAGAGAGATGACAGCCTTGTCGTTAAGTGGAGTTCGCCGAGAATGGAGACGTTGGTTCTGCGAGCGGTCCATGGAATGTGCAGCATGCATCTCCAACACTACATTTAATTTCGAAAGTGTCAATCTTGGCTTTATTTTCATTCAAATGAACGTAACTGTATTTAAATTGATAGAATCGTCATTGAAGTCAATTAGTATCGATGTGAAGGAACCAAGAAATGTATTCAAAGACCGAGAGAAGTGGCGCTCCACCCTCTCTGTCTACTCCTTTGGGAAACAGGTGTGAAGGTATGCATTCTTTGGTAAACGACAATCTAATACCTATCCATCGAATATATGCTTGAATATTTTATACGGCAAAAAATTTACTACCCATAAAAGTAACAGTGAAAAATGTAGAAAAAAAACAAATTGCGTCCCTGGCTGCGTACAAAAAAAACTTTATTTTACCTACGTGCTATGAAAAGTGGATTTTTTTATAAATAATTTATAGTATAACCCGTTTATATTACACTTTCTAGATCTTATTAAGTAACATAATAGTCCGATGTTGTTCAATAATGAGTGTGATTTCTGTCAATTCATTATATGAAGGGGTGGGTGACACATCCACATGTTACGTTTCGTTAAATTGCTATTAAGAAATAAATATAATTTTTTTACGTTCGCCGAGTAATATCAATTAAATTTTTTTTTTTTTGGATAACGAAAGTTTTAGAATCAGTATAGGCGATTATGTTGCGAACATAGATGTCCGTGTGGAAAGGAGGTTGATCAATTTGGAACTCACGGACTTTCCTGCATAAAAAGTCCAGGCAGGCTTTCTCGCCACAGCTCCCTCAATGATACCACCAAAAGGGCTCTTGCGTCAATAGACGTCCCTGCTCTCCTAGAGCCAACGGGAATAATCCGGGAAGACGGCAAGAGACCCGATGGAATGACTCTGATTCCCTGGGAGCGAGGTCGGGCCCTTGTATGGGATGCTACGTGCGTGGACACATTAGCCCCGTCTCATCACAGGGAAACAAAAATCAAAGCGGGAGTTGCGGCGGAATATAGTCTAACAAACGGCGCAAATATAGTTCAATTATTGAAAACTACAAATTTGTGCCGTTTAGTGTAGAAACTATAGGTCAGTGGGGTTTAAATTCCAAAAAGTGTATTAAAGATCTCCTCGACTGATCATATTTTCTGGTGACAAGAGGGTTGGCTCTTTCCTCGCTTAACGAATTCAGCGATTCAGCGGGGAAATGCAGCCATGTATTCTTGCCACTATTCCACGTGGACCTGGTTTATTTAATTATTTTTTATGTTTAGATTAGATTTAAGGTTATATATTGTTATGTGAATTGTCTATTACTTAATTAAAAAAAAAATTATAACTGTTAAATTGTGAAACAGAAAAATCGTGGCATTATAATATCTACTTTAAATAAAGCTATTTTTACAAAAAGTTCAAAAAAAAATAATAAACAAAATAAAAAAACATTTCCTTGCAGACATAATTACTTGTAGTTATTTTAAGTTCTCAACTTTACCGTTCTATCTTTATAATATTTATTCTATGTCAACATCACAACGACTGAGTTAAACCTGTCGTCAGGTTTATTTTCAGCGAGCAACCTACATTGAGCAAACTTACTAACGTAAGTTAATCCACTCGGTTGCAACTTTCTACTAGTACAAAGTTTCTTAGATCAATTTGATCCAAAGACCACATGGTTCGATTCCCAGCACGGAATTAACTTTTTAGTTTTAAGTTACTTTATTGATGTGTAACATCTTTCCTGTCGCTTTCCTGAAATCTGTAAGAGTGATTTCTTGAAAAGGGACCGAAGTGTGTAACAGGAAGATTTGATTTGACCAATGAGTGCGCGCGGTGGTACTGTTGGCCGTCAGATGGTACCAACAAATTTTCTGATATGTTGGTACCTACTGTCAGCCAACAGTGTGTGTGTGACGAGATAGAGAAAGGGAAATAGAGAAGGAGAACGCATCAGCTGCGCGCTTAACCTACAGTGTCCTGCAGTGTCGGATGACAATAGAATATTTTGATATCATCGATCTGATCTGATTATTGAGCCAGCAGTTCAATAACAGGCCTGCTAAATTATGATACCAAACAATAACAATTACATACATTTTGTTTGAAATTCAATGAACCATTTCATTATTGGTTTACCAAATAAAACTGCAGTTCTTATTAAGGCCTATTTTAAGGGTATATCGAATCCGCTCAACTGTTCAGAATCCGCTCAAATACTTTCTAACAAAGAAAATAGTTGGTTGCTATACAACATTACTTAACCCTTAAGATCGTTAAGCTTTTGCCTATTGGAGTGTAAAAGCTTTGTGGCGACTACAGTGTACACGCCATTTGGACACTCAACATCTTAAAGGAACTTAATCTATATCAGCTAACAACATTGTTTGTAACTTGCTTGTGTGAACAGGCGCTTTCGTCTTAATTTAACAAGACACAATAATGCAAGGCTTAAAGACTTTTTTAATGGTAAGTCAAATCTTCTCGGTTTCTAGCTTCATCAAAAAATTAACTGGTTACACGCTATTCCATCTCGAAACGTCGTCGGTACAATTTTGGATAACGAAAGTTTTAGAATTACTATAGGCTTAAGGTTATCACGCAAAATAGGCGCTTTCAGACGTCGAGTTGCGGAGAACGAGCTGATCACCAAGTACCACCAAAGGCTTAAGGTTAGGAGCACCAGTATGTTGTGAACATAGATGACCGTGACTCACGGACTTTCCTGCATAAAAGGGCTCTTGCGTCAATACAAGTCCCTGCTATCCTTGAACCAACGGGAATTATTCGAGAAGACGGCAAGAGACCCGATGGAATGGCTTTGATTCCCTGGGAGCGAGGTCGGGCCCTTGTATAGGATGCCATGTGTGTGGACACATTAGCCCCGTCTCATCTCAGGGAAATAGAAATCTAAGGGAGAGCTGCGGCGGAAATCGCAGAGTCTAATAAACGGCGCAAATATAGTTCAATAATAGAAAACTACAAATTTTGTTTGGTGTAGAAACGTTTTGTGATGGCAGGAGAGCTGGCTCTTTCCTACCTCAACGAATCAGCATCGCGATCCAGCGAGGAAATGCAGCCAGTATTCTTGCCACAATTACTTACTTACTTAGTTTTATTTAATTTTTAGATTTAATTTTAAGGTTTTTTTACGTAGTTGTGTTATTTTAATAAAGTCAAATTGGTGAATAAATCCATAGTTCATTAAATATGTTAATTTTCCTCAATGTCGAGCACATCTGTGAACTTTAAACGGTTTAATACGCAAAAATAAATTCTTATTCATCCCGTGTGGTAAATTCCATATTATAAATAATATGCCATTTAAAAAAAGTGTACCGACTTCATAAATTATGCACTGAAAAGTGTGCTTTCGGAAAGCAAATGCACAAGTCACTATAAAAAAATATCCAAATCGCTTCAAGTGTGCCTGTAAAATTTGAAGAGTTCTCGTTTTCTCCCGGATCCCATCATCAGATCCTGACATGATTGGTCCATGTTTAATACTTGTAAATCTTCCCGATGAAATAACCTACCTAATAGTGAAAACCGCAACAAAATCCGTTCACAACACAAAAAGTGTTAATTTGCGTAAAGAAAGCACAGACGGACAGACGCGGCGGGGGACATTGTTTTATAAGTAGAGGTGATAGACGTTTTATTACCTAGTGAAACAGAGTAGTATATAACGATGTGATTAATCGTAAAATTTTATACAGTGCTTTCAAACTAAAAAAAGATTTTTTAACCCGATATATTTTGAATTTCAACCAATTTCAATTTCAGGGGATTTTATTAGAAACATTAAAACTTAGATATTATTTTTAATTAGGTAGGCACATTATATTATCCTGTGGATCCGATATTAATTTTCATCCCCTATCTCTTCTTAAGTTCTTACAAAAAAATCCATAGAAAAAATCACTTTTGCCCAATTTTACAATTTATCTTTCCCTAAAAACCTTATTCAGACCATTATGAAATTTTGAAAAAAAATCGCCAAATCGGTACAGGCGTTCCCAACTACCCCTACCCCTACCCTTATCACTTAGGGGTATGAAAAATAGATTACGACCGATCGTGGGCTAGGGAGAATTCGGTAGGCCGAATATACACAAAAAATTCATAAAAATCGGTCAAGCCGTTTCGGAGGAGTGTGGCAACTAACTTGTGACACGGGAATTTTATATATTTAGATAGCTAACTCTAATTATATACTGAAATATACAAGAATTGAGGCCATTTAACCGGCGACTCAACCCTTCAGTCGTAAAATATGTAAAATCTCATCACAGCTTATCAGTTCTCCCATACATAAGGATGGAAACATTAACACCCTTTTATATCAACCAAAAAAATATAGATAAAATAATATACATTTACTGCAAGAGCTACCTTTTTCACTGAAGATTTTCAGCGGGGTTATCAAAATCAAATTTACATGAGTAATTTTTTGCCAGTTGTAAATATTAAACAGAACACGCTAAGCTAAATGTGTCACTTCTTTAATTTGTATAGAAGAAGTGCAGACGCCCCGCCGCGCCCGATTTAAAAGTCGATTAAAGCACATTAAATATTGTGCTTAGCATTATTGTCAAAAGTAAGACTTGAATCCGGGTCCCCAAATACACTATCAATTCCTTTTTTTTTTAATAACAACAGAGGTATGCATCTTCCATCAATCCGTCTGTCATCACGCTTTTTATCCCAAGAAGGGTAGGCAGAGACAATCGAATGCCATTTACTACGATCCTGATATACTTCTTTCGCTTCTTTTATATTCATCATACCTTTGAATATTTTTGGTAATGTAACGACTTCAAAAATTATGCACTGAAAAGTGTGCTTTCCGAATGCAAATGCACAAGTCACTACAAAAAAAAACCCAAATCGCTTCAAGTGCCTATAAAATTTGAAGAGTTCTCGATTTATCCAGGATCCCATCATCAGATCCTGACCTGATGATCATGGGACCACCTGGGAAGTATACCCTTTCAAACAAAAAAAAAATCCATATCGGTCCAGGCGTCTTCAATCGTTCTTTTGAATATCGGTTAAAAAGTACACCTAGGTTTCCTTTTTTGCACTTGTTCTGAAAATAATTAATAGTTATATATGTGACACCTACAGCAACAAACTTTACCGCCTGGACCCACGTGTCTATGGCGAGTTAAAAATAAAAAAAAAACTCCTATTTTATGCAACATAAGCCTTTTGTTTTCACAAAACTGGATTCAATGGCAAGTAATTAGTTAGTAAGAATGAGTAATTTGAAATTTATTGTTTGCTCAAAGAGAATTTTTATAAACACTGTGTCTGAATAGAATTTTTGTAAAAGAAAGCGCTTTGTGAAAACTTTCTAGATATTTTAAGAAGCTCCGAGAAATAACAGGTCCTTTAAGTGTCTGGAGTTAAGTGTTATTTGCATTTTTCTTCTTTTATTTGCATGGCATTGATAAAATTCAGGTCAATGACAGTATTATACCTTTAATACCTACGTTTAAAATATTAAATACAATGAAATTTTGTAAAAGTTTTATTGGAAAATACTTTTTGGGTCGAGTAATAATTGATTTTCTATCATCCTTTTCCATCTAAATATACCTCTATATACCTGATCGCTGGCATATACTCACAAATACCATCGGCTAAAATAGGGAGACTTGGTCTTCAGCTGGGTACCCTGACACTGATAACACGGTTTCAGGAGAACCCGTGAAATAAAAAAAAATTGTAAAGGTGTTTTTTTATTGGTATCAAATTAATACTACTAATTTATTATTTATTTTGTTAAAGACGCCATCTATTATAGATCAGTTGAACAATCACAACAATATTGACACCACTAATACCGCACGGGTTAGGTCAAATTTAGGAAAAAATAATAATATTCTATGCAAGTACGCAGTGCTAAAAAATAGATTAATCCATCCATACTAATATTATAAATAGGTATATTGTCACAAATGCCATCGGCTAAAAAGGAAAGACTGGTCTTCCGCTAGGTACCCTGGGATTATTTTACACGGGCGAAGCTAGGAAGGCTATAGTAAAATATAATTTATTTGTTCTCAAAGCAATATTTCTATTACAATAGAAATTTATGTTAGTAAAATATATTAGATCCTAAATAAGTTGCTAGCAAAGAGTTGGACGAGAGCATTTCTTATCAGTAATCCAAGCCAGACTTATTCTGTCTAGATAAAGTGTACCTATTTGTAGATTTATATGTGACTCTAGAATGCCTCGGGCATGTGTTCATTTATCACTCCTCTAAATGAAAGAAAATAGACTCGCTGAAGGCATGTAGGATTTTCTAATTTAAAATTCTTGAAAAATTTAAACCCATGGAATTTGAATAGAATAAGAAATCATTCCGATTTGATTACCTCTTCCTTCTGCTTACTTTTTAGGCACAATAAATGAATAGAAATGAATCCGGCCCTGTACCAATGAGTACTAGGACGGGATCGAACAATGGTCCTAGTTAATACCAGACGTTTTAACCACTGAGCCAGCGACGCACTAATATTCGTAATTTAGTCGTATTTATTACATTTAATAAAGATTTAAAAAATATGAAAAAATAAAATTAACAATCTTACGGGTTGCCTTACAAGCTCTTGGGAACCGTTGCCAGCCTCAGGGTACCCAGCGGAAGACAAAGTAGATTAATAAAAACCCATTGGTACATGGTCGGATGTGGGAATCGAACCCGCGACTTCACAGTTGTGAGCCGACGTTTTACTCACTCGACCACCGACTTTAAAAGTATGTCGTAATGAAAATAATTTTCGATCTTCGTCGCTAGAAACTACGTCAATATGAGTGAAACGGGTCACAGGGACATCGGCCTAATGAACTGTAAAAAGTATCTCGCTTAACTGGCTTAATGGGGATACGTTCTATATTTTACTATACCTCTGTCTAATCTAATCTAGGATTAGTTTCGTAGTTTTGAAACATCAACCATTTTTTTTATTTATCTAATAACTTAGATCTAGGATATATTATAGTAATTTTAGTAAACTAAACCACTTTTATATGTAATAACATTTACTGATTTCATTTATTTTAATTTAATTTTATCTATATGTATGTATTGAATTACAATTGTTTTGTACGGTTTGATTTATTTATTCATTAATTTAGGTATTGATTTATTAACAATTTATTGAGAATTTAACAATAGTATATTGTATCACAAAGAGCAAAATACTATTTTTACGGCGAGGGTGTTATTTTAAATTCAGGGCGGAGGGAAGGATTCTAGAGTAGTATCTCGAGCGCAGCGAGGGTTTCTAAAGTAGAATCTTAAGCATAGCAAGGAATTCAAAGTACACCGCCCGAGGAAATAATAATTTTGGGGCCGAGTGATACACTCTACTTTTCATCTCCCTCTATGAGACAAATAAATAAAAGATGCTTTTAGGTACAAATATATTTATTTGAAGTCTTATTAGTATATTTAAGGTGATGTGTTGAAGAAAACCGTCGTATTTAACATTATTTTTTCATGAATATAATTCATTTATTATGACAGAAAAAATATATGTTTAAGTTTGACGTTTTACTTATTTTCTGTTCAAAGAATTTTTAAATTTCATGAATTTTACATATTGAATTAAATTCCAAAAAAAGCTACTAACAACTTTTCAATTATTTCAAATAGTGACGATGGGACGTAGTTTTTTTTATTCAGCCGGTGTCGTCGTCCACTTAGTTCTTACTGCCAGTCACTTTAATCATACATATTTGAGTTCGACCTCTTTGATCGCGGGAAATATAATGGGGCCCACAGATTATACATCATGCGTACGTCCGAGCATACACAAACAGTAGACGCATATAAAGATGTGTAATCTGTGTGGGGTTTTATTAGAAGCAACATTCATATTCCAAATTCAAAACTCATTATTGCCCTCTGTGAAAGCCTCTTGAAGAAAAATAGTACTTTGCTTGCACTTATTGAGGAACAAACCGTCGCTTTTCGAATAAATGGAATGAAAAAGTAGTTTACGCTGGTTTGGACACGTTGAAAGAATGAAAGATTGACTAAAAAGGTTTATATGGCAAAAGTTAAAGGAAATGCTGACAGAGGACGACCTAGGGCCTACTTATTTTGTAGGTGTACTTTTATTGAACATATTGATCGAAAACAATGTTAAAAGTACACACAATCGCCGAGGATATATATGATGAATATAAAAGAAGCGAAAGAAGTAT
Organism: Nemapogon koenigi; assembly: GCA_963924495.1. Classification (NCBI taxonomy): domain Eukaryota; kingdom Metazoa; phylum Arthropoda; class Insecta; order Lepidoptera; family Tineidae; genus Nemapogon; species Nemapogon koenigi. The sequence goes on from OZ004646.1 coordinate 9,911,101, forward strand.
GTCAGGATCGTAGCAAATAGCATTCGATTGTCTCTGCCTACCCCTCTTGGGATAAAAGAATGATTGTGTAATTGTGTATGTGTAGATATTCACTTGACAAGGCCATTACCATAAAAGAACAAAATAAAATTAAATTATAATAGTAAATAATTATATAGAGAATTTGAAACTTGTGTTCAGAAAGGTAGTAATAAAAAAATCACTTGTACAATAAGGAATTCGTGCGTCCTTGAATCAATAACCTTGATAAAGATCTGTGCCAAGGGCAGCTGAGCCTACGAATGTACACAATTACTCACAAATATTGAAAAAGTTCCCCTACCGAATGAAAGAAAGTTGGATGTTTTTTTTTCATTTCGGAAGAAAGCTTTCTTCTTATTTAGGTATAACATACAAAGTCTTCTTACAGGTTTTTTAAAATTTTTGGTTTAATTATAACTTAAATATAAACCTAACCCCAGAAAAAATCGTTTTACAACAATTTAATTTGAATACCTATACAATACATAATTTGTTTTATTACTACTTTTATTAAAGATAGATTTATGGAGTAGATAACTTTATTCTATACAATTATCTCATAAATCTTTTTTGGCCGACATGATTCACTAATACAGCACCCAGCTTCTAAACATGATAGGTTCATGTTTAATCTATATCTACGTGAAGACAAACCTTTGTACCCCTTTTTAACCATGATGCTCGTCACCAAGGAGTATGAGATTTGACGTAGTTAAAGTTTTTAAGGAAAAGGTGTGCAGAATATAAATATTTTTATAAATTGTGTTGGAAGTTCATTAAATTTAATTAAATTAAAGTTTCATTGTTTACATTCATATTGTCGATGTCAAACATAGCGGCTCGCATATATTAAAGATTGTCGCCGAACAACAGCTTCAAACATATATTTCAAAACCCACCTGCAACAAATATGTACGTAATTTATTAAATGAATTATGGTAGAATTTCGACCACTAACCGTGCGTCATAATGTTACATAAAAAAAAAATCTCGAGCAGTGCAAGTCGAAACATATCGTATTACTTAAGTAGGCATTGGTCCGGCATCGCACCGAAAATTTGCAATTCCGGCCGCTGGATGATCTAGGCGGACCGTTCGTTACATGAATTCGACGAGTCTGTGGTCGGTTTCGGTGGACAGTACGGCGACACGCCGGGGATTGGACGACTGTGTGGTCGTTTTCGACTAGTCTTCATAAAATTTTCTCGCGAATCAACCAACGTAATCGTAAAAACCGCATCAAAATCCGTTGAAAGACAGACATACAGACGCGGCAGGAGACTTTGTTTTATAATATCGGTCGAGTGGGTAGAATTGAGAAGTCGCGGGTTTGATCCCCACACCCGACCATGTACTAATGGGATTTTATAATACAAAAACTAGTACATTATCCGACAAACCGTACAAATATCTACATTACATATCTACATACCTCAACAACTGACCACTCGTTTATTAGGTATAGCCTCAAAAAAATCTAAAGCTAAGTGAGGAAGATTTTGTCTCATCCACTGGGTACCCTGGGCCGGGAACAACATTACAAAAGCGCTCTAGTGAAACAATACATCTAGTAGTGACCCTATAACAAAATGCGTTGTAGTTTCGCTCACAGACAGACAGATTAGTCATTGATGATTTTCTCATTGCTTTATATGTTTAGTTTAGCCCTTGTATATGGGTCTGTGTCTACCCCTCGTAGAATAAAGAGCGTTATAATAGATAGAAACACAACTCTAGAATTCCAAAAGAAACCATTTAAGTATTTTAGAAATTTCGCTAAAAAGAAGTAGAAAATTCTAGTATGTTTTCAGATCTAAGGAACCTTTAAAACAAACAACTGTTCTAACAAAGGGGTATAAGACGAATGGTCTGGTGGGTTACTCTTGGTTTTAATTTAAATTTCAATACAATATAAATCTATCTAATATGAATATAGAGAGTTTGAGATTGTTTGTTTGTGAAAAACTACTGAACCAATTTAAAATAATAATCTACAAATATACGTTTTATAAAAATTTAACACGGAAGCTCTAAGACAACCTAACGAATAGCAATATTCTAGAAAAGGAATATTAAAAGTACACACAATGAGTATGTATGATGAATATAAAAGAAACGAAAGACGTCAGGATGGCAAATGACATTTAGTTGTCTCTGCCTACTCTTCTTGGGATAAAAAGCGTGATAATAGATGTATTGAATATAAAAAAAATATGAAGTATATAGAGAGGGGGGTAAGGGGGAAAACAGAATAAGACTTATGACTGACTTCGACTCACCTTCACGCTTGGTACCCTCTGATAGACAAGAAACTAGGCTCTGGCGACCGAGCAATGTCGGTATAACCATATATATACCTAGTTAGGAAACTGGCTGAAAGAGGCTACAGCGAGCCTGAAGACCTAAATAGTCTCAAAATGTCTAGTGCAGAAGGCAAGGGGAAACCACTGCATTATTCTTCCCAAGAAAGTTAACCATGGTGAGTCGCGCTGTGGACCGCCATGATTGAGCACGACTGCTCTGTCAAGAGCACCACGACTAAGAAGAATATTTGACAATAAAGTTATTTATACATTGGATTGTATTGGAATTGCTATTGCAGTAAAATTGGGAGTAAAGAGTAACCCCCTGGTAGCTTTTTCAACAATAAAGAATGTTACATTAATTAAATTCCGACCCATTCCATCTTTTTCTCGTCAGATATAAACGCTCCCGGGTTTCTTGTAAAAAATATAGCAAAGACTTGGTTTGGCAGACACATATTTTATCTCTTAAAAGTACTCTTCAAGAGATAGTAATTAGTGGGATTCATGTTCAAGTTTACCTTCAGAATTGCTGTATTTATTTTAGTTTTTTAGAACTAAAATTACCGTACCATTACGACATCTTTATAGACTGCGGGGTGATTAGATGCCCTGGCATGTGCATATTTTACAAAGCAACATTCAATTTTCAAAATAGTGCGGACTCCGAAGACAACCAAATGGTACCAGGTTAAAGGAAAATAAGAAAGACATAATGCAACATTTGTTTAATCTAGTTTATATTTTTTAATTTATTTTGAGAAATAATCATAAACTTTTTACACACAACAATATAAAAAATGTTTAAAATTAAATGTAAATATTAAAAATAACTAAATAAACCAGCTCCGCATGGAATAGTGGTAAGAATACTGGCGACATTTACCCGCTGAATAGCAATGCTGATTCGTTGAGAGAGGAAGGAGCCAGCCCTCTTGTCATGAGACAATTAGTCGTGGGGATAGCAAGTACCTAGAGCTTCTATACTAAACGTCACAAAGTAGTTTTCTATAATTGAACTATATTTGCGCCGTTTGTTAGACTGCGATTTCCGCCGCAGCTCCCACTTTGATTACTGTTTCCCTGAGAGGCTAATGTGTCCGTGCATAGCATCCCATACAACGGCCCGACCTCGCTCCCAAGGAATCAGAGTTATTTCATCGTCTTTCCGGATTATTCCCGTTGGCTCTATATACAGTTAAACACAATTCTACAAGTCGCCCTTAGTCTATTAAAGAAATGTCAAAATATAGATCCTGCAGACTTGTCACCCTGATTACTATATTCAACTGGCAAAAAGGAACACTGTTGCCTCTGGCCACATCGCAAGGTCTCTATACCGTGAATATGTGTGTCGCTTAGGTGACAATAATAACTAATTATTTTACTCCTTAATGTTTTATTTTCAATTTTAATGAAGAGGTTACAGAGGAGTAAAAAGAGGGAGTAAAAAGAATACAAGGAATCAAAGGATTAAAAGAAGTAAAAAGAAGCACGCTGAAAAATAAAAATAAAATAAATAAGTAAATGAATTACAGGATATGATAGAATACAACATAAATAATAGGTACTTACAAATATCATGCTCTTTTATAATATATTTTAACAGCTGGTTGAATTTTGTTCACAGTATTACATTATTGATTTTATAAAATAGGTGTGCTCTTTATCAAAGCTAAAACGGAATTGACTAAAAATGGTAGAAAATAAACAAATAGAAGACACTGTTCCAAATTCAGATTATTTTGAAAAATTTCTAATTTATAGGTAGTCAGTAACTTATTTTGTAAGGAGGTTAACAACTATTTTTGCAAGGAGGTTAGCAACTATTCAAACCTCTTTAAGAAAAAGTGGTCTCATTTATTTACTAAATGAGCACAACGTTACATGTGTTTGTGTATTTTAGTGATGTGCCGGATATCCGAGGAATGATCCGAGGATCTGTATTCGTTACTTTTTGACGGATCTTGAACGGATCTGTTATGTTATTAAATGTCATTATGTACGTGAAATTCTAAATATAGGTAGCAACGAAATACTATATATCCAATTTATATAAATTTTTATTTCTTAAAATTACATATTTGGCACATTTATGTTGCATAAATAAAAAAAAATCTCGAGCAGTGCAAGTCGAAACATATAGTGTTACTTAAGTTTATTATTTTCCCATTCCGCCCGCCGGATGATTTAGGCGGACCGTTCGTTACAAGAATTGGACGAGTCTGTGGTCGGTTTCGGTGGACAGTACGGCGCGGGCGACGCGCCGGGGATTGGACTAATGTGTGGTCGTTTCAAGGTCACGCGCACCGAGACCAACTGAGTAAAAAAATTGAGATCCGTATCCGCGGATATACATTTTTAACGATCCGGTACATCACTAGTGTTTTTGTATCGTGAATCTAGATTGAGCAATATAATTTTTTATTTATAAATCCGCTCAACCATGCATTTCTTAGCATCGTGTATGTAAAAACTATCATTTATAATAAATTCCATACGTTCGATGTCCCAGTTTCCGCATACTGTAATAGCTGTATCACAAAACGTGCCAAGAATGAAAATTATGTTTATTACGATCAGAAGCAAGGATAGTTTCCTCGGGAGACAACATTTTGGGAATATTTGACTATGATAACATTGAAAACTCAATCATTTTTTGGGTATCGCAAGAAATCTTCAATATCGTTAAGGGAGATGTTACGGTTTCGCACACAAAAATCTGACCAGTAACTATTAAAAGAAAATACGACGGAGCGATAGACAATATTTTTAATGTTTTTTTTTATAATAATAACTTTAAAAAACTAAAATAACACTCTTAAAAGCAATCTTATTAGCGCAATGAACTCAGGAAACCACGCGGCTTATTTTGTCGATATCTCTTTAAAAAGTTGATACACAAAAGATAGGTACACAAAACAGACATATTATGCTCTTCCAGTATATTAGAAATAGCAAGTTGTAGTTTTTTCATAAAGTATGAGAAATTTTCTATATGAAAAATACAATAATAAATATATTAAGTCGCAAAATTGGTTTAAAATACGCACGAATATGATAACTTCCAAATGACCCCAAACTCGAAGGGTTTACTAGCAGCCGTTAAATAGTTCCACTATCCACCTCCTGGCTTCATGATCAGATCAGCTCGATGATACCAAAGTATTGTATTGTCATCGGTATTACATACACTTGCAAAGTTTCAAATCGATACGACAAATTTATTAAAAGTTGGTTAAATTCGATTTCTAAGATTTGTTTACATACATAGTTATAGGTGAAACTAATAAAAGCGTGTTAAAAACAATAAAATACGACAGGCTGTTGCTCTGTTTTGATATGAAAAAAAAAGACAAACAAACAACTCAAACAAAAACAAAACAAAACAAGTCATTTTCACCTTTCTAATATTTGTTAGTTAGGATGCCGATTTTTTTTGCCGATGGTATTTGTCAGGTGGCCATCTCTTGCCGGATATATAGCTTGTGGTATAACCAGACATTGGCCCATAGAATAGGCATGATGACTAAAAATCTCTAATTAGTCCGTTCAGTTAGATTATCAGAAAATATTGAACAAGTATTTTTTCTTTTGTCAATTAAACAAAAAATGATGAAGATATAGCCCGCTAAAGTTCCGCGTGACGTCACGCCTTAGTACAATTTTTGGAAAGGCGTGACGTCACCAGCCCCCACTCCCAAATTTTGACGCGCTTTATCTCTGTCATTTTTTGTTTGATTGACAAAAGAAAAAAATACGTGTCCAATATTTTTTGATAATCTAAATGACGGACTAAAGAGAATAATATTTTGTTTACTCTATCATCTACCCTATTGTCGGCAGACCACCAGCGAGATGGAGTGACAACATCGTGAAGAGAGAGGGTAGAGCGCGGAGGAGAACTGCGGAGGATAGGGAGAAGTGGCGCAATGCTGAGAAGGCCTACGTCCAGCAGTGCACGGACACAGGCTGAAGAAGAAGATAACCAGAGGCACCAGTAACTGTGTCTACATTTCGCCAGTCTGCACTTTATGGACCTAGATATGTCACTTCTTTAACAGTTAGTAATTATTTAGGCGCGTTGAGTGATTTTGGTTGGGGTTTTTTTATAAGTTCGCGTCACCGACATGCTATGGTATCTTATGCTATGATTATTACAGTTTTCACTTCTGTCGGCAGTTCCCATGACTACCTTTGCCTTTTTTAAGGAAGTACGTGATTTCAAAGCATTTTATCAAAGTTTTCAATTAAAAAACCGCATACCTACCCATATTATTACAATATATTTTACAACATCACCCACACGAAGCCTGCGCTAGTCGTTAATATAATAAATCGTATGTTTCCTCTATATATTTTGAAAGTAACGTAGCGTTAAATTCCTAGGAATATTATGTCTTGTTCATATATCAGAATATAATTCTCATGGAATTTATATTTATTATAGCTTCAGTTTTCTAAAACCGAAAGTAATGAGTGAGTTACCTCTATTGACCGGTATAGTGAAAATCTTGTTAATAAAAAACAGGCCTAGTGATTTTCTGACAGGCATCGGTATAGGCATGGGTGCTTCACAGATCGCAATAGGATTCTACGTCAAGTCATGGCGACCGACAGTGACATGATGGGGATATTAGTATGTGATTAATAAGACATATTATTATCACACTCGGCGGGATCATCTTTGCTACCGATTAATCGGCATATTGATACTACATATACCGGATATAAAACTTGACATTAGCTGATGAAGCCATCACGAAAAAAATGGAATAGATCGTAAAATTAAGTTTCTTGGTACATGGAAATGAGGATCTTCAGTCCGTCCCATCGTCCGTCTATCCAATTTTTTTTTAAATTATATTCTCCCTCCTTGTCGGTGGCCAAGTAGTTAAGACGTCTGGTATTAACTATTAGGCAGACCACTGGTTGGATCCCGGATCCCGGCCTTGTACCATGATCCAATGGGTTTTTTTAATTAAAAAGTTATGTACATAATCCGACAAACCACACTTAGAGGCTTTACCATCTAAATATACCTCAACAGAACTAGCCACCGTTAGGTATATAGCTTCACAAATACCATCGGCTAAACGAGGGAGACTGAAACATTTTATATTATCATGTACCTATACCTCACCTTTATGTAAAGATGAGATGAATAAAAACCCATTGAATGGGATGTCATTAAAAATGTCTTTTGAAATGTTTATTTTTTATATTAATTTTTGTTTTCGATTTTTTAGGAAGTAGGAAAGACCGACACCCACTTGCCCGGTTTTTTTAATATTCTATGAGAAATAATCGGCATACCTTCCGTAACTTTTGCAGTCATAATTAAATGAGTAGAATTAGTCCTGTTGTTGGCTGTATGAAGTGGTACCTTTACATGGGTACCATGAATTAAAAATAATCTGTGACGTTGATGTCGTCGACTGGTGGATTTTGAACCGACGCCTTTGTCGGACATAATAATTACAGTATTAAACAGTTAAACAGCGATACAAAGTATTTAATTTGCTGCAACACCAAGACCCGGACAATTGGTGACCCGACGAGTACTTCACGCACGTTAAGGACTCATTTAAAAAAAGATATATTTATATGATGATACAACGGCAAAGTGTTGCTATAAAATAAAACTTGCCCAAAATACCTTGTTTATTCATGATATCCATACCGCCAATTATTGCATCTGATCAGAGATGCTATTCACGTTTAATTAACTCTGTTCGGTCACTGTGTGATTACTTGACGCTCTTGTTTTAAGAATTTAATAAAACATTTTTGTCACTAACTTAAAAACACATTCGCTAATTCCTTAGTCAGTCATGATAGAGCATAGAGCATATAATTTGTAGTCCTTTGAATAAATAATTATTAGCCTTTTAAAAAAAACATGCTTTTGTCATCAAATGAGCCCAAACTCGATGATGTTACGTCGCTCCGTTACAGAGTTCCTTTGGCCACCTTCCAAATCAGGACCCTGGACATCGTATAGGACCACTCTTGTAAAGACAGATCAAACAGTGAGCTCCATGGGGTTTAAAGCCGCGAAATTATACAACTCAAAGATTTCTTTAACAATTCCCACAACAATCTTATTAAGTCGTATTTATTTGAAAACTAAGGATTTGCATAGTATTGCATTTCTCAAGCGTGCAACGAGAATTTCAATTAAAACTTGAACACTGAAGGCTGCGCAATAACCGATAACCGAAGCGAAACGGTACTACGCGCTACATTAATGTGGGAACAAAACCTACTTTGTGCATCCATTCTCTATACAGAAAATTTTACATTTCGTCATACATTGCTTAGTTAATATGAGAATGATAGAGATTAAATGTAACCACGCAAGCAATGGATGTTAAACTAGAGGTTATTGCATAACATTACAATTTGGAAGCATTAGTGCGGAAGCAAATAGTTCTTGATCTCACTAATAGAGAAATACTCGGATTATGTCTTTATATATATGTAAGGGAATTATTTTGTTTATGGACTGGTATATACTCCACAAACTATGTGGCATGTTAGAAGTGAATCATCTCACCTTTTATTAGAGGAGAGGTAGGCGGCGATAACGGAATAAATTCTATGGAGGGTGCTCTCTGTCGGCATTTTTTGACACTTCTGACATGTAAAGTAAATCAATCTTTTATCGTTTCAATATGTAGGTTGAAACCTACTCTGTTTTTACTTGTATTACTAAAAAACGAGCGAGGCTTACAGTAGTCGCATATGATGTGTAACATCTAACATCTCATCTCACCTTGGTAATAAGCAACATTAACATTATATCCTGAAAATATTAACACGTTACTTTATACACAACACTGTAAGTTAAGCGCCTCTATTTCCTTTTCTCTTTCTCGTCACACACACACTGTTGACTGACAGTACCAACCTTTCGGAAAATGGGTTGGTACCATCTGACGACCAACTCTACCACAAGTTGTGATTTTTAACTCGGGTTTATTTCCATCGAATCGGGGCTTATGGAACATACGTACTGGCAAGTACATTTAAATGATTACCACTGTTAAGCGATAGTCCTGAGTCTATGATTGAGGGCAATTTAATTATACAATTAAATTCACAAACTGTGTTGGTTTATAACTCGGCGTTGCTGACAATTAGGGTAATTATTTGAGGAAGATCGGCGGGACATATAGCTCGAAGATACGATGGGAGACGGACATCAATGGTTACTGAACGGATACCTAAAATGGGCCATAGAAGTGTCGGCAGACCACCAGAGAGATGGAGTGATGACATTGTGAAGAGAGAGGGTAGAGCATGAAGGAGAGGGAGAAGTGGCGCAATGTTGAGAAGGTCTTCACTTCTGTACCATTATTTCTAAAACCTGAGGTTGGCTTGGTCTTCCGTTGGGTACCCTGGGACCGTAACGTGAAGAAAAAAAATATCTGATTGAATGTACAGAATAGATGTCCTTCTAGGAAGGTAGAATCTAAATATTTGTATAAAATTGGTAGACGAAACGTTTAACTGTTGTTTTAATATTCAATATCTAATTAGGATGTTACGGTAACTGTTCTTGTTATTTAATTTAACTTATATCTAATTTACTTTAGGTTTTGCAACAAATTACCTACTTAGATTTCTGTAAAATGTATTATTTTATTTAAAAGAAGGAGAAGGTTCTCAATTCAGACCGTTTTTTTATGTGTGTTTACTTCGCCAGTTGTTAAATGATGTTGATAATTTCTTTTTTATTCGACAGATAATTCCTCCAGATTGGTCCCATTTTTTTCTTATAAAAATTGGTTTAAAAACTGACTTTATAAGTTGATTTTTTAAGGATATAATATTTTTCTGTAGTAATTACTACTTACAGACAGATTTAAAATTTCACTTTTACTGTTATAAAGCTACATTTCCAGATTAATATAAGCTATGTTTCATTAAAATAATAAATACTTAAGGCGACGCATCACAGCGCAACGAACTCAGTTTTTGTCCATATCTTTTTAGAAAAATGTGAGCGAGATTGACTGATATTAATACAAAGTCGATAAGCTAAGATAGACCTAGATTTATGTACCAGAAACATGAACAAGTACGATTTCTCAACAAAACCAGTCTTACGATAATACATGAAACGGATTTCGGCTATAAGAAGATTATACAAAATCTATTAGAAAAAGAATGAAAATATATAAAAATATAAAATAAAATTGTACAATAATAAATATATCAAACAATTAGAGTCGCAAATAAGCGACAAACGTTACAAGGCGTGTTCTTAAACTAAAACCGGAGAAAAGTAACTGTTTTAAAGTTTTTATAAATAAAAACTTTATGTACTTACATAATCCGACAAACCACACTTAGTGACTTTTCCATCTAAATATACCTCAACAGAATTGGGTTTCGTCAGCTGTAAGAAAGAAAAAAAATGGTAAAAGATTTTTTGAAGCGAGAATTCTCGGGAAATCTGTTCTCAGTCGAGACGAGAAATCGATATCTCAAAAGATATATTTTATTTTTTTAAGCTATGTAATAATGTTGTCAAGATCTCCATACAAAAAACTCAGCTAAAAACATAAAATTGAAATAAAACTTTCTAACTTCATTGAAACTCTGGGAACTCGTGGGAACGTCAAAATTAGTTAAAACGCAAATTTTTTATGTTTACCCGCCTCAGGGAAGTTTGATTTTAACTTCGCTTTCGTCAGAAAATGAGCGACAAACTGCTAAGTCAACGAACTTTTCGTTTACACTGATTTCACATGTTGAACTTAATTTGGAGTGTTGAAGTTTGTATGATGCGATTTGAATGACAATTTGGTTGGTAGCAAACAAAAATATAATTTGCCTTTTAGAGAAAGTGTACTTCAAAAATTATGCACTGAAAAGTGTGCTTTCTGAAAACAAATGCACAAGTCACTCTAAAAAACCCAAATCGCTTCAAGTGTACCTATAAAATTTGAAGAGTTCTCGATTTCTACAGGATTACGTCATCAGATCCTGACCTGATGACCATAGGACCACCTGGAAAGTATTACCCTTTCAAACAAAAAAAGCGTCTTCAAGTAATCGGTACCTAATAAAAAAAGATTCCGACGAATAATAATTGAGAACCTCCTCCTTTTTTTAAGTCGGTAAAATATTGGTAAGCAAAGCAAAAGATAACCTGCCTAAATAAATAAAGTCTGATATATAAATAAAAATTAAACGCTGCTCGGTAAGTGCATTCTTAAGAACGGCTGAACCGATTTAGCAACTTTTTTTAATGTACGTAATAGTCTGAGATTTTTAGGGAATGAAAAATTGGAAAAGTTGCCCGGATAATTGTAAAAATCTGAAAAAACTGAAAGTGCTTTTTTCTGTGAAATTTTAAATATCGGCTCCAATGGCAAAGCTAGTCTGAACATTATGTCATTGAACGACCGATTTTGATGAATTTGTTTGTGTGCGTTTGGACCCGGTAGGTGCCGCTGCAATCGGGTTCTAGATTTGTTTTTCAAACGGGCAAAGCCATCCGGCCAGTAGTTTTTTAGCAAATTGTAAAAAACCGCTTTTTTGGGCCATTTTTTCGAAATTCTATAACTTCCGGTATATTAAATATAAAGACTCTTTGACACAATATGTGTTTTATAAGCCTCAATATGCATACCAAATTTCAGCAAGATCCATGTTATACTTTTTGAGAAACTTTATAAAAACTGAAAAAAGGTTTTGGGCCAACGTAGACCAATTTTTCAAACGTGCTTTTGTTAATCGAGAGTTGCTCTACAACATCCTGCAATGCTGTACTATTACCTATTACCCAGCGAAAGTATGAAAAAAAAATTTAAAAAGGGAAATTTCAGTTTTTTCAAAGTTTCCCAAAAAGTATAACATCAATGTTATTGCAATGTAACATGCATATTCAGACTTATAAAACACATATTGTGTCAAAGTTTCAAGTCTTTATATTTAATAGAACGGAAGTTATGGAATTTCGAAAAAATGGCCCAACAAAGCGGTTTTTTTGCAATTTACTAAAAAACTGCTGGACCGATCGGAGCTCAAAAAAAACTCATTCGATTCGTATTTTTATTACGCATTTTTTATTTCATTACACTTTACTTGCCAAATGCATAGTTTCCCGTCTCACAGCTCTCATAAGTCAATAATCAGTGAGTTTAGCAATGGGCTAAACACTATGAACCTTGTCGTAGACCAATAGTACCATGGCGAGTGGCTGGCATCGAGCTACGAGTATTCATTCATCACTATTTAAAATATTTTTATAATAAAAAAATCTATGTACCGACATTATCCGACAAACCTCTTGGCTTTTCCATCTAAATACCTCAACAGAGCTGGCCACTCGTTAGGCATATAGCCTCAAAAAATCTTCGGCTGAGTGAGGAAGATTCCCTAGTGGGTACCCTGGAGCCGGCAACGGTTCCCGGGAGCTGTAAGGCAACCCGTGTAGATATCATAAGTTCGAATGAGTGTGTCTATGCATTCATACAGTTTTACATACAAAATCCCCACTGTACCAACTTTATATTTTTAAGATTAAAGTCAAGCGCTAATAAAGTAAAATGTTTAAAATCCCGCAATTTGCATTCTGAGCTCTCCGTAGCACGGCGGGCTATGTTTAAATAAAACTTAATATTGTACTGTATTATTTCTCCGGGACTATGAGAATTTTGAATGTGATAAAGTTCGCTTGTTTATATATTAAATTTATTAAAAATAAGTTGCCCTTAAAAATCCTTAAGAAATCCTTACAAAATGACATCCTGAAATATTTTATAAACTATATCTATCTATATATCTATCATCACGCCTTTTATCCCAAGAGGGGTAGGCAGAGACAATCGAATTACATTTATTACGGTCCTGACATACCTCTTCTCGCTTCTTTCATATTCATCTTACCTTTCATACATGCTCGGCGATTGTGTGTACTTTTAATATTTTCATCGATCAATATATTTTTATGTGTTCAATAAAAGTACATCTAGGTCGTCCTCTGCCAGCATTTTCTTTCACTTCAGCCATATAAACCTACTACTAAACTACTAAACTAAACTACTAAAAAAAGAAATTTTAAATATTGTCAACAGCACATTGTCAAAATTCATTACTTCCCGGTCGTGCTGTCGTGCCGAAAAGTCGTTGCTGAGTGGGGGGAAAGTCTTCCATATTAATTAATTATTATTCCGCATATTTATATGACCGAAATTACGTACTTTCGGCCCTGTTATTGATGAACTTTCCGAGCAGGTGCAATATAAATAAATTTATCTTAAAAATAGTTTCATTTACTTGTCAGTTGTCAGTTACAAATAATAATAGGTGCTTGTTTATTTTTATAATTTTGTAACCTTCCCCATAGGAAACCGATCAATTTGTTTTCCTTTACACGGCTCATTGGGTTTATTGGATGCATCCGCCTACAAGGTTTTACTTCAAGCGAAATATTAGGTCGGTTTAGAATTTTTTATAATTGTTAATAAAATTTATGTTGAAGAAAAACGCGTTTATAAGCGCAAAGTTACACTGGTTCGAGCCTCACCTAGGCCATGAAACAATGAGGTTTTTAAATACATAATAAAACTGTTCATAATACAATAAACTGTACAAAGAGGCATTTTTAGTTTCAAAAATATTATGGACTAACCTTGTCTTCCGATGCGTACCCTGGAGCAGATAACACAGTTTCCTGAAGCCATACAGTTGAAGTAAAAGAAACCATAATCCAAGTTTCAGTAGGTATCCACTTTGATCCCCGAAAGTAAAATCAAAATCAATAATTAAGTCGTATGAGACCATATTCTGGACAAACTTTGGTACAGACAGAGAGACTATGGTATCTGAAAAATATTTTGATTGAGTTTTTGCAATACAGCATAAGAAATACACAAAATTATGTAATAATAAATAAATAATTTATACTAATAATAAAGCTGTTGTGTTTTTATTTGTTAGCTAATTTGGAGCTGGAAGTCGGATTAGAAAAAAAATATTTTTGCTTTTGATAGCCCTAAATTGGGCGGAGCAGTAACTATTACAGCTAGTAAATTATATAAAAAAAACCTCTTCAAGAATCCCTCCCACGGTTGCCAAAACACTGGCTGCGTTACCTCTCTGAATGATTTTTCATTATTAATTATTAATATTGAAATAATTTAAATTGTATTTATTTAAAAGTATTGCTGTAAAGCTTAAAAAATGAATCAGGGCACCACATCCAGTTTAAAATTATATACTTTCATAAAATAGACGTAATTGCCTTCGCAAGTTTCAAGACTCGCTCGCATAGTTTTTCCCTAATTAAAAATACTCGGTGCATTTTTCATGAGAATCGTTTTTTAGCTCTTCAAAGTAATTCTACATAATTACTCTACTCGTTAAAGCGACAAACATAGCTTCTGCTATTCTTTTGAAGTTATTAGAATTTATGTATGGTAAATAAAAAAAATGATGGAACTATGGAAAAGTTTTGAATGCTCAAGATGTAAAATTTTGATAGATGGAAAGGTTAAGTGAATTGGCCATGCTAACTTTTTGAACAGGAACGAAGATCTCGAAACCGTATCGAGATATAAGCTTTCAGTACAATTTCTATTTATCAGATTTTAAATTAAGTCTATACTTTTAAAGATATTCAATAAAAAACAATAACCTTAATTTGACCGATGTATGACGTCATCATAAGCAGTATGAAAAAAAATACCTTTGCCTAAAAAAAAGGGTAATCGTCAATCTTTGAATGACATCTTTATAAATTTATATTTTACGTGGAATTATTTTCTTTGTTATTAGGATATGACGGGATGAAACAATATTTACTTGCCACTGTAAAAAACTATTCAATTTAAATAATTATAAACACGAGTATATAAACAAGAGTAATTTTTAGGTTAGTCGACCTTGACTGACGTTTGCTTGACGTTAATTTGATTGACTGTCACTTTTTATGTGTAGTGGCCAAGATTATAATCCTGTTCCAAATTCTTGTGACGTCACGTTTACTTTTCGCGGGTAAAATTTGTATAATATATTAAAAATAGACGCAATGGATAAAAAACAAAAATATCGAAATTAGTTTCTTAAAATGGGCTATATTTTCAAAATAAATTATAAAAAAAGTATATTATAAATATGTAGCATGGCCAATTGCGCTTTCTCCCGATTGATGAGGAAAATGAAAGAAATTAACAGTTTCAACAAAGAAACACGCGCGCCATTTTATCCTGGTTTGCCTTTGCCTATTCTATTCTATTTTTTTAGTGCAGTCATAGATTAAATAATAAATACTACACAGTAACAATATGCCGATAAATGGGTTGCTAAGATGTTCCCGCCGACCGTCATATGCCTTGTTAATCACTGACTAATCACAACTATCACAGCGCGGACGGGATTAAAGTGAATTCCCCATCATGTCACGACGAAATCCGTGCATTGATCGGCATCGCATGACGTATAATCTACCTTTGCCTCTTACGAATAGAATTTACATTGGCTGTATGGTTTTACATAGACCTTTGCCTTTTCTTCGGAAAGATGACTACAAAAAAAAAAGAATTTTCAAGAAAAAAATGACAACAGCACATTGTCGAAATCCATTATTTCCCGGTGAGTGGTCGCTGAGCGGGGCGAAAGTATTTTCATATAATATTTTCTCCCGCGACCGCAATTACGTACTTTCGGTGCTGTTTTTAAGAGTACATAATTATTTAATTTGTATTTATTTGATTAAACATTTTGATCAACTGAACTAACAGGCATACCGATCTCAAAATAACTCAAAAGATCAGGCCATTATTAAGTACTTATCCTTAAAAATTGACTAGGCAAGTGTGATTTTTTCCGGACCACCCCTGGGGCTGGTGATCTGTTCCCAAGAGGAAATAAGTGCCAATTTGAAAAAAGGTAATTTAAAATGCACGAAAATCCATGAGCCAAAAAATCTGAATCTTTGCATCCTGGTCTATTGTTTGCAGTCTAACGGCCCTTACATAATATTTGCTTCGGTCGATAATAAAAATTTTGAAGTGCACTTCTGAACGGTGCTTTTATTTTCTGAGTAAATACATTTTTTAATAAAAATATAACTTTTCTTTCAAGTGTTTGTAGTTCGAGAGGCACAAGAGGTCGTGTTTCCCTGTTGGAAGACTTGGAAGTGGTCAGGAAGTTTGTCGAGCAATGAGCAATGCTGGTGGGTTACTTTTGACATTAATTTCAATTCAATTTCAATCCAAAACATTGAATTCAATTTTAGGGGAAGACATAAAAATTCGAATAAAATCTGGAGACTATTTTTGGATACATTAGGTATTTGAAAAATACTGATATTGACAGTTAAGTAAATTATGAAGTTAAAACCCTGGCCTAAAGTAGGTATGCACTAAAGGCAGACCAAGTTTGACGCCCCTGTATGGCGCAGGAACAAATTAGCGCGAGTCGAATTATTTGTTGTTTTACTTAAAAGTATGCATTATAGTTATACTAGTTAGTATTTCTTGTATGGGGACTCCCCCTTTCGTTTTCATATTATTTGTTATGCGTCCATAGTAATTCAAGTGTCTACGGTAACAGGCAGACGGACAGACGGACAGCCTAAAGTAGGCCACACATTCGTCCAATCCCCGGCGCGTCGCCGTACGGTCCACGGTGCAATGCCGGATCAATGTGTGGCCTACTTAAGTAATAGGGTTTCTGTTATCACACATTGGGTACGGAACCCTAAAAGGTTTCTATTACAGGTTGAAGTCAAGAGTAAGCCTTCTAGTATATTTATTACGATTGTTTATTAGAATTCTAGAAAACTTTAATTTTAGCCAAGTTCTCTTAATTATACAAGACTTTGCTTACAAAATAAAACCTACCTACTATGAAATTAAACATTTCCCACTATTATATAGAGTGAATAGAATATTTACGTTGTAAATACGATATGTGAAAAACTTACCCGACTCAAAAAGTTATTAACAAAAAAAAACAGAAAAACATGTCAAAAGTTAATAGACTAAATAATTGACGGGGGCCCAACGGGATTTAAAAAGGATATAATTTACATTCACTGTTTCAAAAGGAAGTAGTCATATTATTTTTTACATTTAGTAACATTTTTGTGCCTAAAAACCCAAGAGAAACTACAATTTCGTACGTATACTTGTATTCCACAGTCAACTACCTCGATTGCTCACCAACTTATGACTGTGACTATCAACTTTTTTCACCTTGTCTACGGAACCCTAATAAACACATAAATAATTATGTCGAGGCAGCCCAGGCATGCGCTAAAGGCATGCCTCTCAAAACCGCACGAAGGCTTATTCACGAATAGCCGACACATTTCGCTATACGTTGCGCCAGCTTGCAGAGCATTTGAATAATTTAATGAGCGCAGCAAAATGGTTGTTCTGAAGCGAACTAGACATTACATGTATCTTGTTTGTGTACACGATTCATATGCAATGGAACTGATGGACTACCTAATTTAGAGTATTTAAGGGCCGTTGCTCAAGGTCATCTTATAACTGTAAAAAATATGGCAAATCTCAGTTAATCCCAGAAAGGTGAGTTTATTTATACAACATTTCCTTACCACACAGTTGATAGTTATTATTTTAAATATTAAAGGAAATGTTGTATAAATAAACTCAACTTTCCAGGATTCACTGAAAGCCATATTTTTGACAGTTATAAGATGACCTTGACAGACGGACAGACAGACACAAAAGTGGGGATTCCACATACGGCTGACCGCACGCGTTTTCGTCATGGCGTGATGTGGAATCCGGTTTAATCCCAGCCGCGCTGTGATGGTTGTGAATGTTGTGATTAGTCAGTGATTAATGTGATTAATAAGACATATCACAGTCCGCGGGATAATCTTATAGCTACAGATTTATCGGCTTACTATTGCACAAGATTAAACACTGGAGACTGGCAGAATTGCGACGAAAGTCAGCACTGTTACTATATATCAAAAGAAGAACAAGAAAGTGATCCTATAAGGGTTTCCGTTACTTCATCGGAGATGCACGGAACCCTAAAAATATACTAAGCTAAGTAAAGCAGGTTCGCGTGGAATACGAGCAAGAATACTGGCTGCATTTCTTCTCTGAATCACAATACTGATTCGTTGATGATCAATTGTGGGATTTTTGTCTTTTGAACCCCACGGACCTAGAGTTTCTACACCGAACAGCACAAAGTAGTTTTCCATAATTGAACTACTTAGTTAAATATTCGAAATCACAGAGAGAAACTTCAGTTTTATTTATTTTCATAGTTTTTTCTTTCTTCTTTGCTCTTCATAAATAACTAAAACAAATATTACCTTTCTCATTTCAAATGTAAGCACACGGTACCGTCTCTAAAATATGAAGCTCATGGCTCGCCAATCTTGTATAGCTTATATGAAGCTTTTGCTGAATGCAAAATTCAGTCCAGATTGACCTAGATTTTCATTTAGTTGAACATAACATTACATATTCATTCAAATTGTTAACCAAAACTGCTTAAAATAAGCCACAAGTAAGTATAAAGTACTAACTTACTATAATAAATAAGATTAACAGAGCATAAACTACCGACCTTATCCCGACATTGACAAAGATCCTTTCCTAGAAACTGCAGGAAATGCATTATTTTGTATTAAATTCATACATTGCTGCGTTGCATTGTCATATTTCTTAGTAAACTAGTTCAAAAGAAGCAATGTATTTTTGGTAAACTTCAAATTTTCGGCGTAAATTTTCTCTACAGTGCGTCTGCATCGTGTTGGGTGCTTGCATTATTCACGTTTCAACTCTATTAATGCTCTATGGTCTAATGTTTTAAGCATGATACTGTTTCTCTACATATTATAATTGTTTTAATTTAATCCTTTTAATTTTGGTGTGTCAGTACGAAATATACCTTGTCGTAACAAAGTCCTCACTTAGCAAATTGCGCATATAATAAAGTGTCAAGTCTGTCGCTGCGCCTTACGGGTCCCGAAACCGTGTTATCGGTCTCAGGGTACCCGGCAGAAGACCTTAGCCGATGGTATTTGTGAGGCTATGGCTAACGAGTGGCCAGTTCTGTGAAGTATACTTAGAAAGCAAAGTCTCTAAGTGTGGTTTGTCGGATTATGTACATAAGTGTTTATTTATAAAACCCATTCTACCTATTCGAAATTTTCGACGTAGGTACATGATTAATTCCTTGTTCTAGCAAGATGATGCATCATCGACGAATGAAACCACTGAAATACTGAATTTAGAAAAATTACTTTGACAAGGGCGTTTTTATTCCATCCCTGAAGGATGAAAGGTAAACTGAATAAAAATGAAACAGTTACTTACAAATAAAATCAAAATTTTAAAAAATCAGAAAATTCTTGACACATTTAAAAAAATCGCAGGGTTAACTTTTTAATAGGAAAACGTTACAAAGCGAAATCCGTTCAGGAACAACTTTAAAAAGTTACTTTAGATTGCGCGAGATTAGTTTCATAGTGATTCGATATTTCTTAATTTATTCAGGGTTCCGTAAGCATTCATCCTTTTTTTTAAATTAATTTACAGCTCCCCAGACCATATTATGTGATATGAACCATATTATGTCTCCAACAGACAGAAGAACAAGATTATAATAGTCGACCGCAACAGAAATAACGATACGGATATAACCGAAACTGGAAACTGCCAAGTCTGGAAACATCTACTTGGTGACATTAGGCGACGAGACGAGCGGTCTATAGAGAAACTGGTTGTGCAGGGCAGAGTTGATGACGGCAGATCGCGAGGATGTTCCCCATTGCGCTGGACCACGAAGGCCTCGGCGAGAGAGACATGGCGCAAGGTTGTGCGTCACGCTGTGGACCACCACGATTGAACACGACTGCTCTACCAAGAGCACTACGACTGAGAAGAAGAACAATATTACCGACCCCCCCATACTCAGCGGAAGACAAAGATTTCCTCATTTAGCCGATGGTATTTGTAAAGTAAAAGGACAGTTCAGAAACCGCACGACCACCGTAACATAATAATATATCATAATACATAATAAGATAAAAAGTGGCTGTGCATATCACGTCGAAGTTTTGAAGGATAAACAAACAAACAAAGATATATCCCCTCGACTGATCATCTCTTCTGGTAACAAGAGAGCTGGCTCCTTCGAATCAGCATCGCTATTTAGCGGGGAAATGCAGCCAGTATTCTTGCCACTATTCCATGCGGATCTGGTTTATTTAGTTATTTTTAATGTTTAAATTAAATTTAAGGTTTTATATTAACTTTAGCATTTATAATATTAGTTAGGAAGTTAAGCAAAGTGTTTTTTCTTCATTGAACTACCTTTATTCTGCTACCTTTGTAAATATGAAATTTTCCAAAATTAAACCTAAACGCGATCCAATATTCGATGACCGTTTAATTATAACGTCATCGGTTCACAAACGACTCCCCATAGGACCACAAATCAACCAACTGCGACCAAAGTTCATCCGACACAATGAAACTCTATTACCTACTACGGCGTGTTGTGCCAATAACAAGCTAACTATATTTTTGAGCTATTTTTATTTTAGCTTCGATATTCTCGTGTGACTAAATTTTCTAGCCTTGTTTGTATTTGTAGCCCTGAATCAATAACCATAAAGAGCCTAAAAGTCTCACTACAGTTATAAAACTAATTTCCCAGCCGCGTCTGTCTGTCTGTGCCCTTTTGTACCTATGATGTTTAGGAGCTGAGCATTAATAGTATAAGTGAATCAAGTCGGGAAAAAGTTAGCCCCAGCGAGTTTTCATGGGGTATGCAATCCGTAAGAGATATAACAAAATTATGTTGGAAAGTGTTTTTTTTATAAACTACATATTTATTATTCTATGATAAAACATTGACTAAGCTGTCACCTTCCATTTTGTCAAGTACCTACTTTAAGCATGACCTCGAAGTGGGAGTAGTCAAGAAAATTTTGGTTTAGCTTTTTGTTAGACTGCAATAAAATTAGTGGAGTGCCTGGAGATTTTGACCTCGGAATCCAATATATAAATCCAATGTTTTATAGATAAAATACTAAAATGTCTCCAATTTGTTTGTTGCCTTTTGTTTTTTTTACTGTAATTTCAGTGAATTTTCTCTTTTTTTCATTTGAAATAAATATATTTTCCTCATATTTTTATAATATAACCAGCAGGAGCAGGTAGCAAAATCATATATCTGTATTTAATTTTTTTTTATTATTAAATAAAAAGCAACGAATATTAATGGATAAATTTTGTAAATTTTATAATAATTCGTTCAAAGTTATTGGATTCCGAGATTTTTATATTTCACTAAATGGGATATCAATTCGACACCCTAATTCCAAATCCAATACTCTAACCTAATATCCAATAGATAGTTCATGTAGGATTTAATTTAAATTCACATGTGTTGACATAGCCGGTGCAGATAGTTCCGCTTGGGAAGTTGTGTAAATATTTAATGTATTACATCATAACCCGGTGGGACACTAGGTTGCGGTTCGAATATACATACATTTATCTAGAATATGGATAAATTGTAATTTACAATTACTTATTATAGAACGAATATTGCTTTTACAAATTAATTTCTGACCTAATTTATTAACCGACTTAAAAAAAGGGAAATATACGATTTTAACGGTTTCTGTTTTGATTGAAGGAGAGTTCTTGCGGATTGGAGAACTCTTGTGTCTGTTATTGCTTATTTTCTATGAATCTACAGGACGAAATAGGTTGAAATTTGGTACCGATGACTCAATCATCAATCAGCGTAAATAATGGAATTTGGATTTTGGGAAATCAAATGTAAAAAGAAAATTGTTTCAGTTTAAAAAAACATCAGTTTAAATTATATTATAGAAAATATACGAACTACTGAGTCTAACGTTTTGAAAAAGTGTTAACTAGACAGACCCCGGGTTCGATCCCAGATCCCGGCCATGGGTTTTTTAAATTAAAAACATATGTACATAATCCGACAAACCACACTTATCTTAGAGGCTTTTCCATCTAAATATATATCTCAACAGAACTAGCCACTCGTTAGGTATAGCTTCACAAATACCATCGGCTAAACGAGGGAGAGTTGTTCTTCCGCTGGGTACCCTGGAACCCGTAACACGGTCTCGGGAGCAGAACCCGTGAAGAAAAAAAAAAAAAGGAAACATACTGAAATCCTCTCCGTCTCCATGCGACTCGCTCTTGACCATTTATTTTTGTAAAATTTAGTTCAGTATAATTAAGAAGATCCGTATATATTATTATCTAATTTTTTTTATTGAATTCATTATTAGACTAGAATTTATTGTAAAACTTCAAGGATGCATTACGATTAGGCACATTTCGTTACACGAGAGAGAAGAAAGATATTGAGATGCTCTCTTTCTCTATCTTTCACAGTAAATCCTATTATTTAATATGATTACTTGATGTAGGTAGTAGGTACCAAGGTAGCATAATTATATAATATCATCACTTGTTTAATATAGACATCGTTACCACGCTGCAAAATATATTGCTGTCTATGTTTGCATCATAATGATAGCAGGGTAGCATAAACAATAAGTAGATTGTTTAACATCTATCTATCTATCATCACGCCCTTCATCCCAAGAGGGGTAGGCAGAGACAATCGAATGTCATTTGTTACGTGTATAATTCTTTTTTTATGATGTTATTATTATTTGATGCATTATTAGAAGTAAATAACAAGGTAGCATAAGATGTGAGGGTTTTCCAAGGAGATTTTTATAACTAACATGAGTTTCTTAGTGTTTTAGACTCATTTAAGCCTTGAATCCGAAACCATCTTCAAATCAAATCCTTCTAACCTTACTTAAGTTTATGAAATAGACGTACAAATGCTTCAACTTACATAGAGTATGCTTATTCTTATTCACGTTTCCCCGGTTTTAAAATGGCTGTTAGAGAATGTTGTACTTTTGTC
Organism: Nemapogon koenigi; assembly: GCA_963924495.1. Classification (NCBI taxonomy): domain Eukaryota; kingdom Metazoa; phylum Arthropoda; class Insecta; order Lepidoptera; family Tineidae; genus Nemapogon; species Nemapogon koenigi. Next base: position 9,934,377 of record OZ004646.1, read on the forward strand.
TGCAACGGTCTGGCTAGTTCGTTCAATGCACCATTTCTAGTACCTACGTTTTAATTTCTCCTCGACCACTATTCGCTGGGTTTCAACTTGTTCGTGTAGTTAGACGATTTAAATAACTACGTCTATTTTAGACTTTATTTTGTTTCCATTCTTTTCAAGGTTTCGATTTCAGTGCAGTATTCAACGTACAGTTTTGTAAACGTGTACGCAGTGTTTATGGAAATGCAACGAATGTGTTTGTTTATATCAGACCCTCGATTCTTCAAGAGAAATTTGAGAAATCTCCAATAATTTTACGTTGTGTTTGATTTCGTGAAAGGGGACGGAATTGTGTAACAGGGAAGCGCGCGCTATTTGATTTGACCAATAAGCGTGCGTGGTGGTATAGTTGGCCGTCAGATGGTACCAACCCATTTTCCAAGAGGTTGGTACTGTCAGCCAATAGTGTGTGCGTGTGTGTAACGAGAAAGAGAAAGGGAAATAGAGAAGGAGAACGCATCAGCTGCGCCCTTAACCTACGGTGTTGTGAATAAAGTATTAATGTTTTCAGGATATAATGTTAATGTTGCTTATTACCAAGGTGAGATGTCAGATGTTACACAGAAGTCGCATACTAATGTAAGGCTCGCTCGTTACTCGTTACTTTTCCAACAAGAGTTTTGTCCCTCTACGCCTCTGAAATTAGGTATCATAAGTCGTGCGTTTTCATATTTTTTCAGATTGTTTTTAGAGAACTTGTAACTATTTGATACATTTCCTCAATTACTGCTATGTTGCCAGAGACACTGGTAACGATGTCCACGTTTAGCGACTTATTCATATTAACCAAATGGAGCAAGCCTGTATAAACTTTTAATAACTAACACCGTGATGGTAAATTTTTAAAGTTGTTTGTCGTCAGATTTAGGTAGATATGGTTTAAAGCCTGCCTATCCCTCTTGGTATAAATAGCGTGATGATAGATAGATAGATATGTCTTAAGATTTTCTCCTAAATTAACTCTGACTTCGGCATAACAAGACTTGGTAAGAGCAATGCCCGCAAAAAAGTCATAAGTTTTAATTTTATCTAGTACATTTCTAGCAATATCGTTCTAGGAGGTTAAATTCGTAGTTTATTGTCAACCCCCTAATATGAAAATGTGTTTGCGTCTGTACGTAGCAGATAGCGAGGAATCGCCAAAAAAAATCACCATTTCGTAGCCCTTTGTTTGTATAAGTTAAACAGTATATGCAACAAGGGACCAATTTTCTGTATGGAAAACTCCCCCTTTTAAGATAAATACGGCTAAAATATTGTATTTTATTACGTGTTCTGGAGAACTGAATGTTTTCTTTTCAGTAGAAATAGAAAAATAATACTAAAAAGTGATAACAAACTGTAAAATACAGCTACGGGCTTGGTGGCAATGGTTGTGAAGAAAAATGTAATATTTATTAAATCCAAAGTGGAAAAACGGAAAGCCCATCGGCACTCATTTTAAAAGCATATTGTTGGAGGATGAATCTCTTAAATTAGTTAAAAAATATCTGTCAAAAATCTATATTTTGAATCGCAATCTTCTTTATAAATAACTAGTCCTTTTCCATATCAAATTTCATCAAAATCGGTTTAGTGGTTTAACCGTGAAAGCGTAGCAGACAGACAGACAGAGTTAATTTCGCATTTATAATATTAGTATGGAAGTATGCATGCAAACAACTAGCGTCCAGAAAAACATAAAAAATATAAATTGAATCCTAAAGGTGGCCACACATTCGTCCAATCCCCGGCGCTTCGCCGTACGGTCCACCGAAACCGACCACAGACTCATCCAATTCTTGTAACGAACGGTCCGCCTAGCTAGGTCATCCGGCCGCCGGAATGGGAAATTTTCGGTGCGATGCCGAACCAATGTGTGGCCTACTTTAGTTAGCAACAAAAAATAAAATACTAGAATCACGAAATGATAAAAAATCTATTCTGATTTATTATTAGCTTTCCTCACTGGCTGTTTTGAGTTCATACAAAAATGCCAAAGAAAGCACGTTTTCCCAGAATTTTCCAATTTTCCTGGCAACATTTCCTTCCCTAAAACCTTATTCAGACTATTACGAACATTTAAAAAAATGCCAAATTGGTCAAGCCGTTTTCAACTGATACGCTTACCAATGAACAGCATATAATTTTTATATATATAGATAATTTTATTTTTTAAATATCACTGGTTTTATTAATTGTATCAAAATAAATAATTAGTTAAATGTATTGTGAATATATTTTAAATCTTGTTATTATTATTGTAATAAAACTACAAACCACAAATTAAAGCGACTCGCTTTTAAAATCAATGTGGTTGCTAAATGTTACAGCTTGAAATATTTGTACGGGGTACAAAGTTTCTACATTTTTTGTACATCATTTTATTCTACACAATTCTTTCTATACTATATAATATTATAAAGAGGAAAGATTTGTATTTTTGTGTGTGTGTATGTTTGTAATGAATAAACTCAAAAACTACTGTTCCGATTTCAAAAATTCTTTCACCATTGCAAAGCTACATTCACCCTGAGTGACATAGGCTATATTCTATTGTCAAAAAATTAGGAATTCTTACTAAAACTCCAATAATGTAACCCAAGGTGTAATAAAATTACCTAAGAAATTCCTTACATCGCGTGCGCTGCGAATACTATTGATGATATAGAGGTAGTGGTAGTGGTAGAGGGTAGGGATAGGGTAGGGGTAGAGGTAGAGGTAGAGGTAGGGATAAGGGTAGGGGTAGGGGGTAGGAGTACAAGTAGGGGTAGGGGTAGGTATATTTTATTTTGTTTATAAATATCCACGGGCGAAGCCGGGGGCGGAATGCTAGTCATACATAATTTTATTATATCTCTGACGGATAGACGCAATGAAAACTCGCTGAAGCTAACTTTTTGCTCGATTTGATTTACTAATACCTTCCCGGTGAATTAATCTATCTAATACTAAAAACCGCAACAAAATATGTTCAGAAGTTTTTGCGTGAAAGGTCACAGACAAACAGACTGATGCGGCAGGAGACTTTGTTTTATAATTATTATATTACAGTTTTCAGTAGTTTTTACTGTATATGCGAGTATAAATTATTCCATATCTATTGCGCAACCCATAAAACAGTAGCATTGTTCAGAAATTAATTAAATTAAATTAATTTACTGCTGAAAGCATGTTTTAATATTTGCTATTCAATATTCTCGTCGAAGTTTTAAACAAAAGAGTAAAATGCAAATAGGGGCAACTGTATAATCAAATCAGAGAATACCTTTTGGCTAAAAAATATACACAGAATATTATAATAATCGTTCGTAAACTGTAGAAATAGCTTGATTTTATTTACTTTGTTGAACATTTTATTCTAAATTATATGTTTTGTTTGGTATGGGAGACTGAACTTAAAAAACGACGACATTTTATTATGGAAATTGGAAATACTGTGTTCCTTCATATTGATAAATAATTTAGTTTCAATGTAACCTCGCCTAGAATTTACTTGAAAGTTAGCGTAATTGCTCTACAAAACAAATATTTTAAAATTTTAAATAGGAATTATATAAGGAACTATCATCTCGTCTAATCGACATTTCAGGTGACAAGAGGCGAGGGCAACGTATTGGCACTTTACCGCAGGACAGTGATTTCGAGAAGGTTTTCTACTTATGAGTATGTATCACTACATATTCATGATTAGAGAGCCACTCATGGGGATCCCTGTGTTTAATTTTTATTATATTTAAACTTTGTATGTAAATATATATTATTTAATATTGTTTTATAATATATTAAAATAATAATATAATTTCAAATAGAAGGGTTTCGTGCACTCAATAGTATGCACTAAGGTGAGACCAAGTTTGACGCCCCTGTATGGCGCAGGAACAAATTAGCGCGAATCCAACTCAGACTTGGCCGGTTTTAATTATTTGTTGAGAAGATCGAAAAAAAACGCCGAATAAAACTCGTTTCTTGTCCATACATGGACTCCCTTTAATTTATATTTATTATATTTTTATTATTTGTTGTTATAGCAACCATAGTAATACATACTCTGTGCGAATTTCAAGTGTCTACCTAATACGGTTCAAAAGATACAGCTCTGTAACAGACGGTTAGTAAAAAGAAACACAGATATTTTTTTTAGTTTTTTTAATTATTTGTTGTTATAGCGGCCATTCTGTGAAAAACGGACGGAGCCTTAGTAAAGAGGCTTCCGTTGTCACACTTTGGGTATGGATCCGTAAAAATTACGATTGGTTCCTCAATAAGAGCGAGCAAAGTAGGACTTTTCTCCAAGAGACTTTGAGTTCTAAATATAAACATAAATGTTGTTTCTATATTAATAATATATTAATATGTTCCGCGACCAAAGAGGTAAGATGATAAGATGGGCGAAGCGCCGGCTGAATAAAAAAATCTCATGGAAAAGTAGAATTGAATCCCTTGCTGAGCTCAGGGTTCTACTTTAGAATCCCTAGCCGTAAAAATATTATATTGCTACCTGCCTATTTAAAGAAATCATCACGAATGAATCCAAAGGTTAATACCTAGTATATTTTGAGGAGATTCCCTAGTAGATCGTAAAACTCAAGTAAACGCCTTAATTAAGGTACCTACTCGAAATCTCATCAGTCTAAAGTACTTCAAGATATAGGTAGTAACAAGGTAACTGACACTAAGTGAAACGTAGTATCGTATTATGGCTTAGAGAATGAGTTAAATACTACTTAACTGGAGATACTTGTTTAAGGACATAATTTTTAGGGTTCCGTATTTAATGATTCTTCGATGTCAGTCTGTCCAACTACTACTTACTGTACATATATTATGTTTTCTGACATGAATATTAGCAAATAATGTAAAATATTAATCTGATAGTTGGCAAATCAACGATTTTTAGTTGGAAATTTGGAATTTAATACCAACTTTCAGCTTATTGTAGGTATATTTTTTTAGAGTGCCATCCGACGTTTCCATATAAAATCTTAAATATCTACAGATTACAAAAAGTAAGATATAATAAAGCGTTTGACCGCATACGGAACGATGTCATTAGAGAAGAATGCGGAGTGAAAGATGATGTTATGACTAAAATGAACAAAAGTAGTTTACGCTGGTTTGGACACATTGAAAGAATATTATATGGCTGAAGTGAAAGGAAATGCTGGCCGACCTAGGTGTACTTTTATTGAACGTATAAAAAATATATTGATCGATGGAAATATTAAAATGTACACACAATCGCCGAGCATACGAAAGGTGTGATGAATACAAAAGAAGCGAAAGAGGTAGGTAGGTGTGTCAGGATCGTAACAAATTGCATTCGATTGTCTCTGCCTACCCCTGTTAGGATAAAAGGCGTGATAATAGTTAGATAAAGTTATATATTTCAATTACATATTTGAGTGTCACTATAATTTGCATCTAACCCTAAATTCACAATCACTACAAAATCCCCACCGTCTATGTCTGTCTGTCTGTGAAGTTTTCACGCAAAAATACTGAACCGATTTTTATTTCGGATTTGACTAATAGCCAGATTGATTTACTGGGAAGGTTTATGAGTAATAAACGTGGGCCTATCATGTTTAGAAGCTGAGCATTAATATTATACGTGAATCAAGCTGGGGAAAAAGTTAGCTCCAGCGAGTTTTCATGGCGTATGCTGTCTAATCCATTAAATATATAACAAAATGATGTAAGAAAGAATTGTGTAAATTAAAATGATCTACAAAAAAGTCCGTAGTGGCACATATATATCTCTAATAGACAAGTAGTTATTCAAATGGTTGTAAACCCATATTGTACCCGTGCGAAGCCGTCTCTAGTTATGTATAAAAATAATAATTTTAACCCATTGCCTTTCAAACAAAAAGTTTGAACAAAGTAGTGTCTTTATATAACGAGTAAGATAAGTAAGAATTTCGCTAAATCCTTTCGCGTTTCAAATGCATAAGCTGCGTTGAATGTCTGTGAAAGACAGAATTGTAAAGGATTGGGTACACTATATTATAATCTAATGGGGTACCTACCATATAATGTATGAGATAAGAGACACCAGTAACGGTTGTCCAAATTGAACAGAAGTGACAAGCCCGTTGCTGCACCTAATAGACCTAGATGTGTCACGTCTTTATCGGACGTAAATATTTGTTATTTTTAGAAACACGTCACGAGGAGTCGATTAAAGCACGTATTCTCAAAGAAAATTGGTGTTTGCATTTTAATTTTTTTGGATCGAGTAGGAATTTTATTGAACTCCCGGTTTAAAGACAACGCTCTACCAATTAGGCTATCGACTTCTTTTAATCTATATATTAATCAGATTTGGTTTTAATTTTTTTTTATTAATTTATTTGGGAAACAAATTGTATACAAAATAATAAATTTCAGACACAATATTAATAATACATATTAACCAACAAGGTTTCCACACATTAACTACACAAATATTTACACAAACCCATTATAAAATATAGAATAAAAGACATGAGAATCAAAAAATTAAAACAAAACTTAACAAACAAAAAATAACAACTCAGTTATAATCATAATAATTGTCTTTTTCCGTAGTGGTTGTACTATCTCTATATATTATTTCTCAAGGGTGTTTTATGTCGGTACGCCATAAAAATTAATGTTTGATGATTGAATATTATTTTCCCCTGTATTGAAGAAATTGATTAGCCGTTTTAAGATCATCAGCTCTTTTCTAGTTGTTGAAAGGATGTGAATAACTTCTACTGGTCTGATCGATTCGAAATTTAGTATCCTGTGACTTCATTGATATTACAATAACTTGGTAACCTTGACCTGATACTGCAGCACCATCTGGAATCAGCACGATACCCAACCTAACCCAACTTGGGAGTTTAAATTTTAAATGTGACGCCAGGAAAACTTAGCATTATCAAGTAATATTATCGGGAACCCTAAGGTACTCATCATTAATGTATATACGCCCTAACATTTCCTGTGGAACAAATTTAATATCCGAACATGGAACACGAGCTGCGTCCTAATATGCTTTGCGGTATTTTGCTGTATCAATCGAAACTGACATATTAGAATATATTTTCCCTTTTGTGCTACTGCTGTGTGTTCCAGAAAGAATGAGATGTCGACGTTGCAGCAGAGAATGTGCTTGAATGATTTATGATCTAGTCTTGTATGGGACTTCGTTTGTATGCATTATACAATTGTGACCTAGATTGTGAATGCAACAAAGAATATAATGTTGTTTTTGTGAAAAATACTAATATGTAGAAGTTATATGTTGTTATATTTTTTATTGTGAGAGTAGGAAATGATTCTACTAAAGCCTGGTGGTAAGCAATTTCTAGGTGAGACTATGAATCCATGCAATGCAGCTGTAACGGCTAGGCCGTACAGGTATTTAATTAGGTCAACGGGGGCGGATGGACACTCACACGCAGGCCGGTGACCAGTTACGATATAGCACTCGTGGAGGCAGGACGTTTGCATAGTATGTGTAATACGTCACACCGTAACTCATTAGGATAGGTATATTGTCCGACACACGCCAGTTACATGTAAACGCTCCCGACAGTAGGTCGCATGCATAGCCTCGTAATTCACGTGGTCATTTCTATAATACTGCCTAGCAAGCAGGTCTATGTCAATATAGTAGAGTGAAACAGTATTATATTTTATTGGAGAGTGACCCAACTAGAGACCTGCCACGATACACATGAGGTCAGAAAGTGTTCCACGCATAGCACGCATCCTCATTCGTACACAGCTATTGCTACCAGAATCGCAATCATCTCAGAAATGGGGTTAAGTTATTATTATTATTATGTGACTCTAAATTCATGGACAAAATACCTGGTCCTTCATAAGGCTTGCATGGGGACATAGGTCTTTAGAGTGTTTAATATAAAGTTTTGTGGCTACCGTCGGAACAGGCCAATTTAAGTCAGGTACCTTGACTACTTGCAGACTAATTAAAAATGGGTTAACTGTTTTGCGGTGTTAATTGGATTGGTTTATAAAGTTTATTGGTTGAGACTACGGTCACCTGCCGGTATCGTTCATCTCATGAACGTTAAATTGGCTGGTGGCTTTGAGTATATACCAAAGGAGACGTGAAGCGTTTAAATTACCGAACAATTTTTTCTGCCACTTTTGGCGGGGGGGGGGGAGGTAAACGCTTAGTACTAGCCCCTGTGCCACTGTATTTTTCTGTCGTTTTATTGTCGCAACTGATTTTATGTTATATGATGATTATGTTAAAATACAAACATAATAATTATAATTAATGATTGGAAACACGAAATTTGACGCCCTAGACCGCCTGTCCCGTTTAAAACATCACAATTAACTATTTTCTTAGAGCTCTGTCTCGCGACACAAAATGATACCAACGAAATCTAAGGTAACCTATTATTGCGCACCTGGTCAGTATAACTGGTCAAAGGGGAAAAAATTGGCGAAAGGGGGAGCCCGTCTATGGCCCCTCCATAGGCTTAGTACTCTATGGCTGGTGGTGACTCTTATTATTATTATTTGAATTGAACTTTTAACTAGACAAGAACTGTATTTTTAGGTATAATAAGTGCCTAGGAACATGTCCCGTAAATTAAAATTAAAAAGGAACATAAAACATAAAGATTTTCACGGCCTGGCACCTTCAGTAACAGTGCCCACTTTTTGCCAGTTGTGGCAAGTCTTTTGCTGCATTTGATGAACCTACATGTTAGTTTTAGAATAAGTGCTAACATCAGCTTTACGTGGCCTCCAAAGATTAAACAAGAAATTGATGCTTAGCATTATTGACAACAGTGAGAAATTAACCCGATTCTCCCCTATTTCAAGACCAAAGCTCTACGTTATCGATATATTTTTCAAAAAAGAAAATGATGCAGAAAATCCTACACATTTAATATGCTACATAAATAGTGCGTCCCTATCTATCTATCATCATGCCTTTCATTTCAAGAGGTGTAGGCAGAGACAATCGAATGCCATGTGTTACGGTCCTGACATACCTCTTTCGCTTCTTTTATATTGTGGCGGCACATCGCGTCGCGTCGATAGATGTCGCACCGTTACTAACTCATTGAAACCTGTATCGCGCCATTGAAAATATTTAATAGATTGGCATATATGCAACTTTCCAACGATGTGCGTAGGGGAGTATTCCTTTTACTCATGATCGCTGGATTGTTGTATGTATTGTCATTTCTATAATATTAATCATACCTTTCATACATGCTCGGCGATTGTGTGTACTTTTAATATTTCCATCGACCAATACATTTTTTAATATTTTCAATAAAAGTACACCTAGGTCGTCCTCTGCCAGCATTTTCTTTCAATTCAGCCATATAAACCTTTTTAGTCAATCTTTAATCCTTCAACGTGTCCAAACCAGCGTAAACTACTTTTCTTCATCTTTCATCTTCATCATAAGATTCTTAAATCTAATTACTACTCTAAATTAATTGGATCATTACATTATCTTAGTTAGCGCATCAAAAAAACAATCTGTAATTTAATTTACTTTACTAAAATGAACAAGACTCACACAGAACTCGAGGTCTTAAAACTTGCAAAAACTTTTCTTTACTCACAAGGTAAGTACAAAGCTCCTACACGCTGTCATATTGTTAGCGAGACGTCTTCATAACAGACTATCTTGATGCATGTAGGTACATGTGTAGTTTGTATTTTAGATGTAGGTACGTGCTGTGTCGAGAAAATTGAAGTAGCAGACACATTGTTCAATTTTCCCACGGAGCTTACGATTTGGTCTCATTCATAAGATGTAGCGGGAATTATATGACGAGTAATATAAAAAAGCCACTTGCAAAGTGCCTAAAAAATCTAAATATTTTCTAAACAAGTTAGCTTCATGTTTTTTTAACCGTTATTAAATACCCTTGAATGTTGCTTTTTACTTCAAAAAGCGATCTGGCGTGGTTTCGGAAATATTTCATGATGAGTTAGTGACTTTTTAACCGAACTTCAAAACAGAAGGAGGAGGTCCTCAATTCGTCGGAATCTTTATTTTTTTATGTATGTTCCCGGATTACTTGAAGACACCTGGACCGATTTGAAAAATTTTTTTGTGAAAATTGATTTGGCACCAACCGTCTTCAAATTCTACTACGAAATATTTATTATTTCTTACTTTTCAGTGCAAATTTTTGAAGTCCGTACACTTTTTTTTTAAAGTTAATTTATTTATATTGCGCGTCAGTGTAGGTACCTAAGTAAAGGTTTGAGTAAAATCGCCTCGACAACGCTATGCAGCTTCGAGACGATAGAGCTGAGTCGTTTCGTGTTTTTCGTACAACGATACGTAACACGTTTTATAAATAGAGAAACTTTAAAAAAGAACGCTTTTTATTCCTAAGGCGTAAATCGTAATTAAAAAACTATTCACTCTTTCAAAAAAGCCGTTAACTTGTCAATCAGTATTTTACAGTTCCTTAGAAATAGCGTTTCGGAAATAGTTTTGGTAGGATTTTGAACTTATTGTTAAGGACATAGAGTAAAAATTTAAATAACAACATTCACCGTGCGTTAGTGCTGTGTTCACGCACATGCGTCGTGCGCCGTAGCTTAATAAGAAACGTGTTTTTTAGTAATGGAGTGATACTGGCAAATAAACGTTCGTTAGTTACGTTGCAAAAAATAGTTTCTTGAAACGCTTAATAAAAATAACGACTAACTCTACAAGATGATTGTGATTTCTCTCTATGGAACTCTATACAACAACTGACACTTATCAGCACCGTATGTCAGCAGGACCGTTGCTCTCAGTTATCTTCTATCTGTTAAAAATATCGCAAATCTCAGTTAATCCTGAAAAGTTGAGTTTATTTATACAACATTGCCATCCCACACAGTTGATATTTATTATTTTAAGTTGGATTAAGCCATATGTTTATTATTTAGGGTTTTAAATAGCCGTAGTTCTTAAAACGAGCATTGCTTTTGCGTTTAGGAAACTATGGCTATTTAGAAATTTTAATAATTAATATATGTCTTAATCAAATTTAAAATAATAACTAGAAACTGTGTGGGATGGCAATGTTTTATAAATAAACTCAACTTTCCAGAATTAACTGAGTGCTATATTTTTGACAGTTATCATCTTGACTTTATTTTATCATCTTGACGTTATTATTATATGTCATTAATTATATATTATATGCCTAATATATGTAGGTACATTACATGACCGTGCGAATAAATCGCACTGTTAGTTCAATTAATCTCCAACAGATGGCGTCTTTTACAAAATACATAAATCGCTCTCTGATCGCTAACGCTTATGACAACAGTACACGAACAGGCACATTTGCGCTCCAAACGAAACTACCAAGCAGCTTGTTTATCTATTAACCAGTTGAATTGAGTTGTAGCAGTTTACGGTGTAACACACTGTTTGAAACAAGTCCACACAAACATACTAACACGTTTGACGTCGGAACTACGAAGACACTTTTGTATTCTGCCGCATAAACTTCTTGTTTTAATTAAAAACAATCGCCTTTGTTAGCTGTCTTACTTACCTACTACAAAAGGAAATACGAAGAATATAATAAAAGAGATAATATTATATTTATAATATATATTTGGATTATCAACCTAACCAATTCTAAAAATTCTTTCACAAATAGAAAGCTACGATATCCCTGGCTATATTGAAATTTTAATTTGTTCGAAAAATTATGTACGAAATCTTAAAAATACGCCTCCAATAGGTAAAATTTGTATGGGTAGATAAATCTTGATAAACCTGGAGTCCAAGGTAAGAGGAGTAGGTCAAACAATGATTTTCACTATACATTTTAAAAATCAATTTTGCAGAATTTTTAAATGAGAGAGCTGTGATATAACAGATAAACAATAGAACATACAGACCAAAAACTATCTACGAAACCTTAAAATCACGCTTCCACGTAAGACTAAGAACTCGTACACACAGATAATAAATCTTGTTGAGTAACATTTTAATATACGTTTAGAATCAACATTACCCGTATCGAAAAGAGCTTTCTAAGCACTAAGGTTTTAAAAAAACATGTGTGTGAACATGTTATGAAGACAGAGGCGAAAATCTATGAGCGTGACGGTTCGGATACATTCACTGTTCAAAAAGAGCGCAAACGCGCTTTTACTTCAAACGCTATATATTAATAATAAAGTTGAAGTATTTGTTAATCTCTGGAACTACTAGTCTGATTTGCATTTTGATAGCCCAGTTCTTAAGGAAGCTTATATTATAGGCTACATAGACATACCTAGATATAGCAAGATTAGGTAACTATAGATTTTTCTATTGAGTTTTACTAGATAATGATTTCGTGAATTCCTAAAAAAAACCACCAAAACTTAACATTTCATCTATTTGTGTAGAATTTGCGAATTGAAAACAAAAACACGAGGCAGGATAATACAATGGCATTTAATTTCTTTAACAATAGATATGTAATTACGTTCTAACACAAAAAATCTTTCATCATTATTATTTGCCATAAATAAGACGAAATTCTTTATAAGAAAATAAAATATAAGATTTAATATTAATTATTTCTTTCTACACTCGCTTTCATACTCCCTTCATTTAATTAATGTAATTAATTAGAGGAGTAGAGTTTGGTCCAAAAAATCAAACCAATAGAAAACTACAAATTTGTGCCGTTTGGTGTAGAAACTCTTTCCGTGGAGTTCAAATGCCAAAAAGTTTATTAAAGTTGCACGCGACTTCGTAAGCGTTGTATAGGGGTTGATTTTCAAAAAATCCTTTCTTTGTGCACCTCTACACACCCTAAGCAATATACCTTCCAATTTTCATATTTACATCTTCAGCGGTTTAGGCTGAATTGTCAGTCAGTCAACGACACGACAGTTTTATAAATTTGGATATAGCCTCATGACTGATCATCTCCTCATCGCATCGCGTTTCAGCGGAGAAATGCAACCAGTATTCTTGCCACTATTCCATTCGGACTTAGTTATTTTAAACGTTTAGATTTATTTTTAAGGTTTTTTATATTGTTGTGTTTAAAAATAAATAAATAGGAAAAACTACTGTAAATTGAAATCTATCTACTTAAATAAAAATTAAATGCTGTTTTATGTGATTTTTATATCAATAATGAAAATTACTAAGGATATCACGGGCAAAGCGGGGTAGAAAGCTTTTTTTTCTAATTAAATACGAAAATTAAGATGAAAATAAAATTAAAATTAAAAGCAACACAAAGTTGTAAAGGATATGGAAATCTAAACCATTCATAACAGAGCATAAAGCGTTGTACTATTGTTAGGTTATTCATTTCGTTTTATGTAAAGTTAATTTAAATATACCCTGGGGCAGTTTTCTAAATTTAACTGTTTAAACTTCCCAAACATTTTCACTGAACATATTCACTTATATTTTAACTTATTAGATTGCAATATTTTACTCGATTTGCAATAAATTTGAAATTAAAGTCAACTCAAAATGATAATTTAATGTTGAACTTTTTCGAAAAAGAACTAAATATATGAATTAAATTAACTTAAAGTATTAATAGAATGTGTAGCATGCTATTAGAGAAGAATACGGAGCGAAAGAAAAGTTGTGACAAAAATGAAGAAAACTATTACATAGTAACGAAACCAAAAAAATAATGGCTGATACCTTTTTAAAGGATTGTAAATAACTACATCGAGACATAAATTATTTGCGTTCTCTGTTCTTGGTAATAAAGACTGGTTCAGTCCGCCTATACAATGTTTCTGCTAAAAAAACATTTACTTTAAAAGACAAGAACAAAGCCCACTTTTGTACAAACGGTGTATGAAACAAGTGGAGAGCTGCGTCTAATGGAACGACTTTAATCAGGGAGGCGACCCTGTAGTGATGTCATATGTTTTTATCGATATCGATAATTTTAAAAACAATAATATATGCTGCTTGGTAGCCGAGTGGTTAAAATACCGCCGGTTCGGTACCGGTTCGATCATATTCTTTATAATTAAAAACTTATGTCATAATCCGTCAAACCACATCTTAGAGGCTTATCCATCTAAAACAGAACTGGCTACTGGTTACGTATAGTCTCACAATTACCATCGGCTAAATGGGGGTACTCTGGGACCGATAACACGGATCCGTGAGCCTTAAAGCAACCCATGATAATAAAATAAATACAAAAATATTAGTGTTTTATCAACTTTAGTTGGTCGAAATTAAAATTTTTAGATTTACTTTTGCATTTATAATATTAGTATGGATTAATAAATATTGTAATGTATTTTCTGTTTCACAATAACTCTGTTACTATAAAACCTAATTGGAACATACATTTCATTTTTTTTATGCTTCACGGATTGCCTTACAGCTCCCGGGAACCGTTGCCGGCCCCAGGGTAACCAGTGGAAGGCAAAGTCTTCCTCATTTAGCGAATGATTTTTTGAGGCTATACCTAATGAGTGACCAGCTCTGTTGAGGTATATAGATGGAAAATCCTCTTTGTACGGTTTGATTATAAAAAACCCATTGGTACATGGTCGCAGGTCGGATGTAGGAATCGAACCCGCGACTTTTCAGTTGCGAGCCGACGTCTTATCCACTCGACCACCGGCGCCCATTTCGAACATAATTAGTTTAAAATGACCATTAATTGGAACGGCACTATAAACTAACGTTTGATGTTACTAATTTGTTAATTAATCGATAATGTGCACATCACTAGCGGATAATGTCGACGCGGGTTCACTCTCAAACGTGGATGTCATGCAATTTAAACTTTTATGACAATGGCGAAGTGGGTATAGGAGTGTTGGGAATGAACTCCTGTTTTTACTTTAGTTTTGTTTAATTAACACTCAATTTTAACAGTTGTCTACCTAACTTTTGAAAAATATATTTTGCGTTAAATAATATATTTTTCAAATCATGGACTGGTAGTTTATAATAACATCACGCTACGACTCAAAGAGGTAGAGTATCCATATCCATAAAGATCATGTAATAAAAAAATCCACGGACGAAGCTACTTATTGAATAAATAAAAAATCCATGTAAAGGTTAATAATTTTTTTTGTATTTTTTTAATCGGACAGGGTTTTTTTAACCTACATACATACCTTCACCGCCTGTTTCCCAAAGAGGCAGGCAGAGAGTATAGAACAACACTTCTCTCTATCTTTGCTCCATCCACATCCATTCATCGTTTCATAGACGCACGTCTATTTTTAGTACTGCGTTGTTTTACAATTTACAATGAGGTAACTTTGTACAGCGCTTAGTTAATTTTAGTTAGTAAGGTGGCAAGATTTTTAGTGTATATTGCTGGCACCAAATGGAGAAGGACATCGATGCAGAGGAAAACTGGAAAGGCTTTGGGGGAAGGCAAATTGTTTGAAAAGGTTACCAATGTCTGCATTGTATGAATTACAATTCTTGTTCATAATTATTGTTAACTTTAAATTTGAAAATAAAGGCTTTTATTATTATTATCTATAACGCTGAACAGCTTGAGTAAGATTATAGGGCTATAGTCTATATAAGATCACGCTACGACCCAAAGTAGCGGAGCAATACCATGTTGAAAAAAGAAAAAAAAAATTTTGCTTTAAGTTGAGCGAAAATAGGCTAGGCTAAAGCTTGTCTGAAATTGTGTTTATATGAAGTAGGTAATAAAAAATCCGTTTGTGTAATTATTCTTCCTTCACAAGGATATTAAGTTTCATATGCTAGCAGCTTCTCTTTAAAATTATGTTCATATAAGGGTAGCAACATGTGATTTAATGTGATTAAAAATTACTGCGTCTGTATAGGATAACAGGCATTCTAGAGAAATTTACCTCAGTGGCTTATATTCCAGTAAAAACAACAAAAAAGTTTAAAAAAAACGGCCAAGTGCGAAGCGGACTATATAAGAGTATACTTTATAGTTATACTAGTTAGACGTTTGTATTGCCGTTAATAATATCAAGCAAAAAACGCCGATAAAAACAAGTTTCTAGTATGGAGACCCTTTTAATTTTTAACTTTATTTTATTATTTGTTGTTATAGCAACTATAGTAATACATACTCTGTGAAAATTTCAAGTATCTACCTATTACGGTTTAAATGATACAGCCCTGTGACAGACGAAGGGACAGATAGCAGATATTAGGGTTTCCGTTGGCACCCGTTGGAATCCAGTTCCGTCAATCCATTACAACGTTATTGAGTAATTGAGCGTTCTTAATATAAAATTCTGTCTGGTCTAATTTTTCACGCATCAGCATAAAGTCTAAGGGATAAAAGGATAAAGTCTACTTACCCTTCATGGGATAAAAGTCGTAACGAATAGACGGATGTGAACTTTTATGTCCGCTTAAACAATTACTGGTATGAAGCGATATCGGTTGAACGAGTCGGTGTAACAGACCGTACTTTAGAGATTTATCCACTGTGGCTTGAAGAGATCTTTTGTAAAAATTTCAGCTGAAATCAGCGCGATTCTAAAGATATTAAAAAGATAAGAATTGTACAATGTAAATAAAATATGCATTCAGTTTTACTCGAAAGTTTACAAAATGGGAGTTTTTATATTTTTTAAATAATATTTACCTTTTCGCCACTTTCGGATCACTTCTCTGCTTCACAAGTGTATTTGATGTGTAACATAATTCCTCTCGCTTTTCTGCAATATGTGGCAGTGATTTCGTGAAAAGGGACGGAAGTGTATAACAGGAAGCCGAAAAAGCGCGCGCTATTTGATTTGACCAATGAGTTTCGATGGTTTGGTACTGTCAGCCAACAGTGCGACTACTGTAAGGCTCGCTCGATTTTTTATTTTATACATAATAATGTATCCCAAGGACGCTCTGCAAAAAAAACAGGTGTTATCTATCTTAAAACCAATACCGGATCAGTTTTGGGGTAGAAGAGATTTAGTGAAATTTTTATTTCTGTCGGTCGGGTCGACAAATGGGTCTGCAAATTTCTGCCTTGTAGTTAGGAAGGATTGTATATATAAAATTGTGGCTATATTGTCTGTTTGTCTATGTTCTTCCAGTATAGGTGTCCTATAATACAATATCAAATACAATTTAAAGCAATAGTTACTTTGCTTTATATTATAAAACAGAGTCCAGCGCTGCGTCAATCTGTGACCTTTTTACGCAGAGACTACCTACTGAACGGATTTTGATACGGTGTTAACCATATATAGGATGATTCACCGGGAAGCTTTACTTGTAACATGGATCTGTCATGTTTAGGAGCTGAGCATTAACAATACAAGTAAATCAAGTCGGGGAAAATGTTAGCCCCAGCAAGTTTAATCCGTTAGAGATATATATTAAAAAGAGAAGTTCCTATTCATTCATTCATTGACTCATCAACGGCCAGCCCAAACCTTCGGACTTAGGAAGCTGTAATTTTGAACAGAGGTTCCCTTTATTATGTAGACAAGGAATATGAAAGGACATTTCGATATTCAACCCCTAAGGGAGTCAAATGGGGTAAATACGTTTGTATTGAAAATCTTATTTTGTTCGTGAATCAACTTGAAACTTGGTTCAAATATTCTTCAAAACAAATAATAAAATACGTATTGCCTAATCTACTCCTAATTCTACGCGAACAAAGTCGGGGGCAAAAGCTAGTAACAAAATAATGTAAGAAATAATTGTGTAGAATAAAATTATCTACAAAAAGTCCTATATCTATCTCTAAATATACGAGTAAGTAGTTATAATCGGTTTTTTGTAGGTAATCCTAATATTTATGTAAATGTTGTACCCGTGCGGGGTCGCTAGTTACATAATATTTGTCTACGTGCTGGAAGTAGGGTCCTTATTAAAACTGACAAATGTAACAATTCAAAAAGCTTAAGAACTTAAGCTATATAAATTATTAGTCCAGGCCACAGAGGAAATAGGTAGTTTGTTAAATAAATTGAATTGCGGAGTTTGGAGTTAATCTAGATTTATTTTCAGTGTCACTTACATTGTATAGAAATAAAATGAAAACTTTGCTTTTAACTTTCTACTTTTTAAATCAAATTCCTTTTTATAAAAAGTATACCTTAACAGAACTCGCAATTCGTTAGATACAGCCTCAAATATGTAGTTAATCGGCTGAATGTGAAAAACTTGTGTTCAGCTTGATACACGCGTACATTCCTGGGGCTTCAACCAGTGAAAAAATATACGAACTATAGCTTCTGGCCAGTTTATGTGATCCAATAACATTTTGCAAAGAGAATAAGATAAGAAGAAGAAGGGAAGAACTTCCGGGATAAATATAAATATCTGTGTAAAATATGCCATTTACATGATACTGAAGCATTAGAAATTTTAGCTAACCCTATTACTAAGGCTCCGCTTCCGTCCGTGCGTCTGTTCGCCTGTCACAGGGTTGTATTTTTTGTAATTTTCACAGAGTGTGTATTATGCCCGCTATAACATCAAATAATAAAAATAAAATAAAGATAAAAATACAAGAAGCGTGTTTAATTCGGTGTTTTTGATCGATCTTAATAATGGCAATACATCAAGTGGATGGCGAGTTACATGTTGTGTTATCTATCTTCTATATAAATAAAAATTAAATGCTGTTCGTTGGTAAGAGCATCACTTGAGAACGGCTGGACTGATTTGGCTATTTTAAAATGTTCATAATAATCTGAATAATGTTTTTGGGGAAAGAAAAATTGGACCAGATTGCCCTAAAATTTAAAAATTTGGGAAACCTAAAAGTTGGATTTTTGTATGAACCCAAGATCATACATAAGTAGAAATAAAGTAATAAAGATACTACTACTAAAAGCTAAAAAGCTACTAAAAGTAAAGTAAAAAATGATTATAATTCCATCAGTTCCAAGATAAAAACAAGAAGATATAAAAAAACACCAAGCTAGCTTTACAGTATGATGTGTAAAATCTGAAATCTCACCTTGGTAATAAGCAACATTAACATTATATCCTGAAAACATTAACACTTTATACACAACACTGTAGGTTAAGCACACAGCTGATGCGTTCTCCTTCTCTATTTCCCTTTATCTTTCTCGTCACACACACGCACACACTGTTGGCTGGCAGTACCAAAATTGGTCACATCAAATAGCGCGCGCTTCCCGCACACGCTTCGTCCCTTTTTACGAAATCATTTCCATAGATTGCAGAAATGCGACAGGAAATATGTTACACATCAAACGTTTGATACTTAGCGCAGGGTAGGCTACTCAGGGTTAAAGTGGGTTTTGAATTAAACATAAAGAGTGGTTACAAAAGGTGTACCTTGTGGTTACCTAATTCCCACTTAATATAACAGCTTATACGAATCCGATTTGCTGAAAACCTCTTAACCGACGAAAGGAGAGGAAACAAAATTAGGTTTATTTCCCAGTTACATGTTTAGATAATTTACTAGTTGTTGCTACCGGCTTTGTCTTGAGTTTATTTTAAAGAAGAAAATTCAATGTTATTCTCTATTTTTAGGGTACCATAGAAGCAAAGAATCCATAGGAATTTTAATTGACAAAAATGGTGATGTAAATTACTTAAAACTAAAATTTAAAACAAAATGTTGCTGACACCTAATAGCAATAAAAAATCAATGTCAAATAGAATATAAACTTTACCCAGCGGAAGATAATTTATTCTTATTTAGGCAATCATATTTCATTTACATTTTTTAAATAAATTATTTCTGAATTTCAGTGATAAAGGAATATAATATTACAAGCGAGTTTGATATCAACCATAATAAAGATAAATATAATTATAATTAAACATAATTGTTAACTTAATATGAACCCGGGACACAGTGCAATATTTATACTCAGTTGTGATATTTTGTACAGCGATTTAAAAAAACACATCTGACATCTCACCTTGGTACACGCACACATTGTTAGCTGACAGCTCCATCTGACGGCCAAATCTACAAGCGCGTGCGCTCATTGGTTAAATCAAATATCACGCGCTTCTACAAATTCGGAGAGAGCTCGAACCCTAAGGAAGGACGTTGAAAAGGTTTTTTAAGTCCACCGCGCTACGGGGGTTTAATATTGGATTAAACTTAACTTAGCTACTAACAACTATTTTGCTAAACAATAACGATTTGCTTTCTTTCGTAAATACAACTTACTGAAACATTGAATCTGAAAGCCGTAGCATTCGTAGCACTCGTAGCTTTTTCGTAGCATTTTAATATTTTTATTATTATTCTTTTTTGTTGTTACTTGAATTTTTCATCACATAATTACATGTTTAATGTAGCCCTCTCTTTATAAATATACTGTGTTTTTGTTTTAGATAATACCATACAATGTAATCTCTTAGTTGTTTCTCATTTTGAAATCGTATTAACACAAAGCCTTTGTTATCAAGTCACAAAATTAAGGTCTTTATTTATTATTAAGTAGATACGGTTTCGTAGTTTTCAAAGTTTTTGTGTATCTAATAATATTATAGTATATTTTAATTTCACTACCTATTTATATAAATAAAAATTAAATGATGTTCGTTGGTAAGCGCATCACTTAAGAACGGCTATACCGATTTGGTTATTTTTAGGAAAAGAAAAATTGGAAAAGTTTCCCGGAAAAATGTAAAATACTGGAAAAACTGAATGCTGTTTCTATGGGATTTTTGTATGAACTCAAAACCTAGTATAAAAGTTAATACGGTTCAAAATAAATAGTCAGACAAAATAACATATTACACTTAGATACAATCACAGACAGACACTTTAATTTTTTTATCAATATTTTTTCTTTTAGTTATCCCTAAAGATTTATAGAATAAAAAAAATTGCCTAAATGTAATTCCCCAGCCCTCCAGTTATTTCTGTAAAAAAAATCACGTCGATCCGTTTCTTTGTTTTGACGAAAAAGAAAGTCAAACAAACAATCAAACACTTTCTCATTTATAACATTAGTTAAATTCATTAAACAATTAATTATTAGTTAAGTTTAGATTAGAAGGTTAGAAAGATTAGATAAGATTATAAATATTTAAATATTAATTAGTTAAGATAGGAAAGTATATTTATATACCTTCTAGCTTTCCGCCCCCGGCTTCGCCCGTGGATATGTCTGTTAGGGTTCCGTCCGAATTATGAATTCGGGACGTACTAATCCATGGGCGAGTTAATTGGGAACATACAATAGACCTACAATTCCTTAGATAAATGAATTTATATCATCTGTATAGCACTTTGAGTATTTAAGACTGGAGACGGGAAGAGCTAAATAACCTAACAATTTTTTCTGCCACTTTTGGCGGGAGGGGAGGTAAACGTCCAGTACTAGCCCCTGTACCACTGTATTTTTCTGTCGTTTTATTGTCGCAACGGATTCTACGTTATATGATGATTATGTTAAAATACAAACATAATAATTATAATTAATGATTGGAAACACTATGTTTCAGCAAGTTTGACGTCCTAGATCGCCTTTCCCATTTAAAACATCACAATTAACTATTTTCCTAAAGCTCCGTCTTGCGACACTAAACGATACCAACAAAATCTAAGGTTACTTATTACTGCGCACCTGGTCAAAAATGGGCGAAAGGGGAAGCCCGTCTATGGCCCCTCCATAGGCTTAGTACTCTATGGTATAGCACTGTACTGGTGAATAATTATTGATGGAATATAGAAATGGAAGGAGTACGTACCAATTACACCTGTCCTTCTCGCTTCAACCAGCTGGCTATATATTTGTGCGTAGAATCTGCTGTGGAGCCTTCTTGCACGTTAGATTACACTGTTTTATATATTTAGTTAATTTATTTGTTTTAACTTCGCGGACAACCTCTCGACGCGACACGAAATCACTAGTACCGGAGTGGGTAGGTGGAAAACGGACCGAAATGTATATTCACCAATAAGTACCATACAATGTCCAAAGAAAATAAAATAAGGCCTATAGCACTCAGGGATAATATAGCCTCCCTATTCGTGAAAGAATTTTCAGAATCGGTTCAGTAGTTTGAGAGAATACATCGAAACTTACAAACCTCTTTTTAGTATATATTTGCACAGAGTTCGCGCCCAGACTTTACACAATATACGACCAAACAATGAAACATTCCACAACCGAAATTCATCAAGTTTTGTCATAAACTGGGAAAACTTTTGACTACGCAGTGCAACATTTTAGTTAGCGTCCATCCTAAGTTCGTTCTATAATATTATCTTATATACAGGCTGTCCTATTTATTTACATCAATATTTTTTTACGATGTAACTAGGATTTGAGGAAGAGGGGTGGAGGGGTCAAGGAATTTAGATACTGCAATAAAGACATGGTTATGAAATTTTATTCTCCGTAGACCTGTTCCTTGAAATTATGTAAATGATTAGAATTTATTCAGTGGAAATCATTCGTCGAGTATTTTTCTCTTTGACCGAAACCAGGAAAAGTTGTTCCTTCAGTAAAAAAATCATGTCTACAGAATGAATATGACGATTGCAACCAATAGATTTACTTTACGTTACTTCCGTCTCGTGACGGTCGGTTGTTCTATGTTGACTCTCCTGAAGCCATGCTTAAAAAAACTGAGTTATAATTCTTTTAAAAGTCGATTAGTTGTCAACAAATGCGCAGGCACACGAGATTAATCTTAGTTCATAAACACATAAAGTTCATTTCAGTTCTTTCTCCTCAGTATATTATGCAGCAAATGTTTATGCGAAGCTATGTGAGGTAGTATTGACTCTTAAGTTAAAATGAAGCACCATGTATATTCGTATGTACCCATGTCACAGAAACTAATTACAGGAAGGCTTAAGTCTCCCGGATGGCTGTACTACTCAATGCTATGATGATTTATAATCAAAACTTAATGTATTAAATTAAACTATTTATAATGATTAATTGTATACATGGTTTCTATGGACTTAATAAAACAAAGTCCCTCGCTTCGTCTGTCTGTTTGTCTGTAAATTTTTCACGTAAAAACTACTGGACGGATTTGGTTGTAATTTCACTATTAGATAAGTTGATTAACTGCTGATTGACCAGGAATGGTTCCGAGTAGGGGAAAAAGTTAGCCCAGACAATTTTCATGGCGTATGCTGTCTAATCCGTCAGAGATATCACAAAGTAGTGATGTAGGAAAGAATTGTGTAGAATAAAATTATCTACAAAAAATTCCGCGGTAGCATTATATCTATCTCTGATAGATAAGTAGTTATAAGCGTATTTATGTAGGTATTAAATTAGTTGTTAACCCATATTGTATTCGTGTTTAATTTTATATGCTTTTCTTTCTTCTTTCTTCACCGGTCTTACGGTCCAAGGGTACCCAGCGGAAGTCTCCCTTTTTTAGCAGATGGTTATTAGCCTACCTAACGAGTGGCCAGTTCTGTTGAGGTACCTATATTTAGATGGAAAAGCCTCTAAATGTGGTTTGTCGGATTATGTACATAAGGTTTTAATTACCCGTACCCGTGGTCTGCCTAGTTAATATCAGATGTCTTAACCACTAAGCCACCGACGCACCTTTTTATGGACTTTTTATTTTGAAAAAAGGAAAAGGTTATCACACAAGATTCATCTATTTATCTGTTTGTATAATCGGCCCAGCGAAAATCATGTAAATCTCTTCAACTAATAGGTAGAAAGATGGCGACAGAAAGTGGTTGTATAAGCACTTGCCGGCAGAAAACCTCTTTTTCGAGTAGACTGAGCCCCCGCTACAAATTCTTGTAGACGAGTAGGGGTCCAGCTCTTGTCGGTACGCCGCTGAGCCGATTTAGAAGAAAAAAAAATTAAAAACTTCTCCTACCAGCTGGCAAAAAATGAGTGAACAGCATTTGTGAGGACCTCTCGGAGAGGTTTTTTTTAATTTTTTTTTTCTTCTAAATCGGCTCAGCGGCGTACCGACAAGCGCTGGACCCCTACTCGTCTACAAAAATTTGTAGACGGGGGCTGAGTCTACACGAAAAAGAGGTTTTCTGCCGGCAAGTGCTTACAACCACTTACTGTCGCCATCTTTCTACCTATAAGAAGTCGAAAGAGAAAATAACTGATCAAGTACGTGGCATGTGCAGGTACTTAGCTTAAACTTACCCCCGCGGGAGTAAGGCGTGAGCGTATGTCGCTGGTTACAAAGGGGTTGCGTGTTAATTGAAGGTTGTGGGTCCCTTTGCTTCCTAGTAGAAATTACTTTTTAATTAATCCGATGTATACGAACCATATTAATTACATTTTCGCTGTGTATTTTGTAATAGTGCGATGGTTTCTCAGTTCCAGTATCCGGGTACCTAGTGGGGATTTTTTTATATTATGAAGGGTGCCTAAAGGCTCCCGGGGACCCAGTGAGTTATGAGCAAAAACAGGATTGTGATAAGTTTGAAGCCTAATGCAGTCTGTTTGTGGCACCATATATAGCTATCAAACGTTTAGACCGATTTCAATGCAGTTTTTTTATTTGAAGTCTGGTTTAATCGGGATGGCTCTCAGATACGTTTAATGATAACCGATTTCCAAGATCTTCAGGTTTCATCAGACCCTGTGTAGGGATCTCGGCCTCTATTACAGTTAGTGATGTCTAGTTAGACCGTTGTACAGGCCCCATGCAGGATACCTTATTTAGCCGATGTTGTACCTAACGAGTGGCCTACCAGCTTAGCCTGTGGGGTTAGCATATTTCGTTCGACTTCAAGGCCAAAAACGACGGATCTGCATCAATGGCCAGCCAAGGAATGGCCGGCACGAGAATGTCCAAATGGGGTTAGGCCTGTTTGTCGCCATATTATTGCCTCTGAGACAGGGATTTTATTTAAATCTATAGGTACTAAAAAAAGCCGAAGAATTTGTTTGTTTGAAGGAGCTATATCATCAAATGGTCGACCACATAAAGTGATCAATTCTAAGATATGTCCACGACTTATTTAACATCTCGCTAGGTCTTTTAGGAGCCAAGCAGTAACCAATAATGTCAAAGTTCCTTCCACTTGACGAGTTGTATGTGTCGCTAATCTATAATATTAGGCTGTAATTGAGGTCCTTATCTTCAATAACTAATTACTAACATCTTAATGAACTCTATATGCCATTACCTGTCGTTAATAAGATACTTGTTCCTTGAACTCTGATCTTTTATATATTTAGGGAACATAGGCAAAACTTGTTAATATTGACATTTTGACAAACTTCAATGAAAAGGTTAATGAGCGAGATATTATATCATATTAAAATAGAACGAGGAAAATCACGGATTCAGGCATAAAAATAGTTTGTCGATTTGTCGTGCTTCGAACGACATGTAAAGCTGGTGTCTGCTATAGTCAAAATGTTAGGGTTCCGTAAGTGATTTAGCAATATTTCAGGATATCTTTCTCGTTTCAAAAAAGCTGAAGAAAAAAAAAAAAGTGTTTAGCATTTTTGGCAAGATACATTTTTACTTCTCAGCCAAATACCTCCTATTTATATTTTTAGTACTTAAAGTTTATTGCCATTTGTTAGCAAAGGAAATAGATTTCGACCCAAATAAACAATCACAGAAGGGTCACGACAATATCGAGTATTATTTTAATTGAGAGATATTTTTAGAAATAGATGTTTCCCGCTCCGGTTTCTAGGGTAAAAAGTAGGTAAGTATATATATTGCTAGCTTTCCGCCCTGGCTTGGTCCGTGAAACTCAAATTAAGATAGGTATATGGTCTTGAGTCAATGCAAAAATCCCATAGAAAAAATTCAAGAGCTCTCTATTACAGAGCCTAGCTTCCATTCAGCAAGTGTCTGGAGTGTAACATGCGTTAAGGACCTTCGTTCCAAAAGGCACTTGCGGTTTTTCCCTTCTTTTATTCAGACTATTACGAACATTAAAAAAATAGCCAAATCTGTGCAGCCGTTCTCAAGTGATGCGCTTACCAACGCCTTGATTTTTATTTACATAGATAGATTAATATTTTATTTTATGCACAAAATAAATCTTCATGGGTCGCCTCACAGCTACCGGGAACCGTTGCCAACCCCAGTGTACCTAGCGGAAGATAAAGACTTCCTCACTTATCCGAAGATTTTTTTTGAGGCTATACCTAACGAGTGGCCAGCTCTGTTGAGGTATGTAGGTGGAAAGCCTCTTTGTACGGTTTGTCGGATAATGTTCATAGATTTTTTTTATTATAAAAACCCATTGGTACATGGTCGGATGTGGGGATCGAACCCGCTACTTCTCAGTTGTGAGCCGACGTTTCACCCACTCGACCACCACCGCCTCTTTATATGCAACTTGCGAAAAATGAGCATTGTTACCAATGTCTCTAGTCTCGGATGTTTATTCAAATCATGTCCAAAGAACATCAAATTTTCAACTTCATAAATTCAAAATCTACTTGTTCAAGCATATTATGTATGAATATCGATGCATAAGTAATTCATAGACTGATTCTCGTATGCTCGTCGCCAAAGCAGTTGTTTAATATGTAAATGTATACAACCATAATGCAAGATTGCAATATTGCATGTTGTTCGGCTGTCCTAAGGGATCTGCATTTGTAGGTTCGCTTATATTCTACTGGGATTGTCAATTAGTACTTATTTATATTATCGATCTATCATTTTCGTCTAGCTGAGCTGAAACTCTGAAATTGTATGAGCTGAAATCTGAAAAAAAAATCTTTATAATACGAATACTAGGCTGGGCTAACTGGTTTTACAATGATTATAATGAATGCAAAAGTATGTAAATAGGAGAGAATATACTTTAAAAAATATTAATCATATCGCAAAGTGTGAGAGCATTCTCCAGGATTCTCAGTTAGCCCAAGTTTAAGTGAGCCAAGTTTGAGATTTTATGAACTGTTACTTTGGGCGAAATTAAAAATAGATATTATCAATGCCGAAAACCATATACTGGAAAGATACCTACTTCAAACTTGGAGATATTTTTTTTGTTATTAATTGATTTATTAATTGATTAATTGATTGATTTTCATCCCCAAATGGTTTTGAGTTCATACAAAAATCCCATAGGAAAACACACTTTCAGTATTTCCCGAATTTTTCAATTTTTCGTTGAATTTCAATTTTCAAATTTTTGAACATGTAAAAATATATTGATGGAAATATTAAAAGTACACACAATCGCCGATCATGTATGAAAGGTATGATGAATTTAAAGGATCATAACAAATGCCATTCGATTGTCTCTGGCTACCTCTTGGGATTAAAGTCGTGATGATAGATAGATAAATTCAATTTTCCAAATAATTTTTTGCGTTTTTCTTTCCCTAAAAACTATTGCGAACATTAAAAAATAGCTAAATTGGTTCAGCTGTTCTCAAGTGATGCGGTTACCAACGAACAGAATTTAATTTTTATTTATATATTTCAAACCCTATGAGCTTTTTGGAGCATAACAACTCAAAAAATTACAAAATAAAGACCGCCTTAATTTCCTCTGCTACCTTGTGGACATTGTTACAACGTTTCTATGTATTTATTACATAATAATAATTTAGTAAATTGAATGATAAATTTCCAATTCAATTTGTACGTGTGCTAACACAAACTTGGTTACCCTATCCTATCAAAGTTGGTGATGGATAAGTAATTCAATTTTAGCTTTCTTCGCAACAGGAACGTGTTATATTGGAAGTTCCTTGGAAACTTTTAGTTGCTTTGAGCTTTATTTAATAACTTGTAACCCGCCCCTGTATTCGCCCGTTCATACTTTCGAACAAAATAAAATATATACTCAATAATATAATAGCGTTTTATTCGAATAAGGAACATTAATATTGTTGGTCACTGCTCCGCTCCTTAAAGTCGTACCGTGATGTTTTATACACAGAAACCTTTTATGTGAATCAGTCTATGTATTCGTGAAAACCGTATTAAAATCGGTACAGTAGTTTTTGTGGCCATAAGTCACAAAACCAACATCCATTTTTATGTATAAGCTAGATTTATATAAAATGTTTAGCAAATAACAGTGAGATTTAAGAGCTCTCTTGGTCGCGTAATCAACTAAAAAACGCAAGTGTTCGAAAGTTTTGCATCTCTTTCACCCAATATCAGAGCGATAGAAATAAATAGAGAGAGAAAAATTTCCAAACAAAATCGGTACAATAAAATACACGAAACAAGTAGGTACTGTCCAAAAAATATTGGAAATTGCAAGTTCTAGTTAAGGATTCCATACCATTATCTATAAAAACGGCAAGAAATACCGTTTGTTGTATGAGAGCACCCTTAAATATTTATTTTATTGTTTTTTAGTATTTTTTGTTATAGCGGCAACAGAAATACATCATCTGTGAAAATTTCAACTGTGTAACTATCACGGTTCATGAGATACAGCCTGGTGACAGACTGACAGACAGATAGACGGACGGACAGCGGAGTCTTTATAGTAATAGGGTTGAAAATATGAGTGAAATTGATTACTTTTAGGTCTTCATGTAACCTAGGTGTACCTATGACATATTTTTTACATACTGAGTGTAGATAATTTCATATACTTTAAGGATCCATTAACTACAACTTGCTATTTTTAATAAGTTTTGTACAATACTTGAATTGCTGAAGTCCGTTTTTGTATGGGACAAAAGTTACGAGGCGTCTCCTTAACGCTAAAACTCATTTAGAATGAGCAAAATATACTGTCTTGCATAACTTCAGGTAATAATAAATTGTCATCTCAGTTATACAGAAAACATTTTAACCATTGGAGTCGAGAACTTTGAAAACAACCCTTAATTAAGAAAATCTTTCATTATTGTTATTTGCATTATAAAGAGGGTAGGGTTATTTATTGTATATCCTTTGATGCAAGAATTTGCTTTGTAAGTGAGTGGAGAATGTTTTTCAAAAGTTTTATTTCGTTTTGTTTAACCTTTTATTTAATAGGGCTTTGGGAAGAGTGTTTGTTTGAGGATTACGTAAATATTTTACTTAGAAAGACAAGTAAAAATATACCAGGGCATCAGTAAAGGAGTGGTTCAGACAGGTGGACGACGGTGTGGTCCCGACCATGAACCAATGGATTTTTTATAATTATAAACTTACTAGCTTCTGTACGCGGGTTCACCCGCGTGGAAATAGATCCAAAAAGAAATAATCCCGTGGCTGTAATTTGCCCCTCCTCCGCCCGCTTTCGCAGTATAAAAAATAGTCTATGTCATATTCTGACCCCTAAATTCTGTCCGCGGTTTAAATAGATCCAAAAATAAATAATTACGTGGCTGTAATTTGTCCCGCTTAAAAAGTAGTTGTCATTCTCTGAGCTCCTAAACTACCGCTATGCAAAAAATCATGTCGATCCCGTGAAAAACAAAATAAATCTATGCCACGGGAACCATACATTTTTCAGGGATAAAAAATAGCCTATTTCAGACTATAATCTATCTCTGTGCCAAAGTTCATCCAGATCCGTTCAGCCGTTCTGGCGTGATTGAGTAACAAACATACATCCATACAAACTTTCGCGTTTATAATATTAGTAGGATGTACAATGTACAAAATCCGACAAACCACACTTAGAGGCTTTTCCATCTAAACATACCTCAAGAGAACTGGCCTCACAAATACCATCGTCTAAAAGAGGGAAGGTACACAGTTTCGGGAGTTGTAAGGCAATTGTTATTCTGATGTACTTTATGTAATTAATTGATTAACCGAATTTGAATTTAAGTTTTCTACATCATTTGATTTTCTTTATAAAACGTTTCCAAAATGAATATTGTATTAATTGAATTGACATAGGTAATTAAGAGTCTTCATCCTTATTGAATGATAATTAATTAATTTTCCTCATGTTCATTGGCAATAATTAATTTTAAGCTATATTGGACTAAATTAAATTAATTTAGGGTAAACTAAGCAAGATTTTCATTCTATATAGCTTGTGACAACTGATTTTGACAGCATGGCTCTGAGTTCGATTTCTGATTTAACACTAAATTTTTTTATGAATGTGACAAAGGTTTCAAGTCAACACTCTACCACCTATCGACTCCTTTTTTATGAAAATTCCTACTAATATTTGAATGAGTTTTCATGTTTGTATGTTTGTTACTTAATTAACTTTCCGTCCCTGGCTTTGCCCGTGTACATTTTACCTTTACCTCTTTATAATATTGTAGATAATTTGTCAAAACGAATAAGAGGTAATTTGTAACATAAGACGGAACGAGGGAGGTTTTAGAAATATAGTTCAGCCAGATGAAGAATTATTTAATTTTCTTATTTCAATTTTTACGCTTGTGAAACTATAAGTGATTTTTATTCCATAAATCCTTCAAAATCCATTCTTATGACACATTTAAAAAAAATCCATGGCCAGGGCGGAAATCAAACTATATAAAACTGCCGTGTCGCTGACTGACTGACGATCAACGCATAGCCTGAACCACAGTGGGTGCACTAAAAATATTTTTCGAAAATCAACCCCTAAGACTTCTTATGATTTGCGAGAGGAGCCAGGTACGCTAGTAAAAAATATATGTATATTAAAATGTATACAAAAACCTTATTTTCAAATTTCTTCTTCAACAAATATTTACTATCGGCACAGTATGCCCCGAAAATTATTCTAGATCGTACCTTACATCCAGAATAACAACTTTCATTGTACAAATATTGATCTTTTGAACATTGAAAACATGCTCGAAAACTATGTAGTCTGAATACCTTTAAAAAATTCAAAACACTTTGCAAACACTCTGTCGCTGCATTGGATCTAAATACTTTATTTAATCTGTGATATGGGTACACAGATAAATAAATGTGTACTACTGTACAAAGAATAATACTGTGATGTTGGGGTTATAATGACACAACCATTGGAGTCGACATCCGTTTATTAACTGTCTTACATTTACCTTCTTATGATACTAGTACAAATACACATCGGAGTTTATCACGCAACGTCACATGGTTACCACTGTCAGAAAAATTCACAGAACCATATAAAGAACAGAGAAGTAACAAGTGGGCATTCCTGCGTAACCACACATAATGCGCTGTAGCATATAATGATGATTTTAGCGCATATTCAGAATTATTCCTGAAATATAGCCTAAAAAAATTTCAGTGCAGAAAATGATAACCGCACAAATTATTAAATTATTAATTAATATAAAATTAAATTATCCATAGATACTTAACTAAGTTTAACTATTTTTAGGGTTCCGTACTCAAAGGGATTACTAAGACTCCGCTGTCCGTCCGTTTGTCACCAGGCTGTATCTCATGAACCAACCGTGATAGTTAGACAGTTGAAATTTTCACAGATGATGTATTTCTGTTACCGCTACAACAACAAATACTACACGTTTCTTGTATGGGGACCTCCTTTAATTTTTAACTTTAATAAGTTATAGCGGGCATGGTAATACACACTCTGTAATAAATTCAAGTGTCTACCTATAACGGTTCAATAGACACAGGACGGACAGACAGCAGAGCCTTAGTAATAAGGTTTCTATTGGCACTTGTTGGCACAACCCTAAAAAATTAATAATAACAGAATAGGTGTTATTTTTAATTATTATTATCCTATCTCTTGATAATAATAAATGATCCCAAAATCGGTAAACCGTGGCGAGAAGTATGACGAGTGCGGAAAATCTTGTATTTTTTGGATCATCACCATCATCAACCTTTTAAGATCCACTGCTGGATCATGGTCTCCCTCTTGTGCACTATTTTTAGTGGTGCTCATTGCGAGGAATTGCCATAGTCACCACGCTTGGCAGGCGGGTTGGTGACCGGACGTCGTCTTACGTGCCCTCCGGAGCAATTGGTGCTTAGCATTTTTTGGATACATGACGCTTTTATACTATTCAGTATGCGTATTATGGTTAATTCTGTATTCTGAGCTAGCAGTAGGTATATTCAATAAAAAATACTTAAAAGTTATTTTCTTAGATAAATCAGAAATAAACATAAAACAATAAAGGCACATACAATAAACTAAATAAAACCAATAAATACTTCAAAACTAACTTTGAAAAGCTCTGTCTTTTCTCTAATCTGAAGTATTTCTGACTTTAAGTTGTGTCAAAAGTTTGGTATATTTCTAAATATTTTATAACAACAGTCATGTTATCTATTTTTAACTACCATCACGCCTTTTATGCCTTTAGGCGTAGAAAGAAACAATAAAACTTCTTCCTACATACTTTAGAATGTGTGAATTTCATTCGTAATTTTTCATCATTCAACGAGGACATGAATAACAATAAATATACACATTTGAATTTATTTTCCTTCATGCCTCGACCCATAGAAATTGTTTCTAGATAAGATTTTTCAATAAAAACTACTGAACCTATTTCCATGACATGTCTGTGGGGTAATGTCGTCAAATTTAAGCCGTAGACCACCTTGCTAGATTTTGCTGACCTGGACCACTAGCAAGTAGAAATCGACCCCTGTGGTCCATATAGACCACTTTGGGAAACGATAATCTATAATAAAACTGAAGAAATTCTACTTTGTTTGAACCCGCTAATCTCTAAGACCATAACCAGTCGGATTTATTAACATCACGCAACGACGTAAAGGAGCAGAGCAGGAACAATTAAAACGGGTGCAACCCGCAAGGCGCAGCTATAGTTAGATAATATTTAGATTACAGAAAAACTAATTTCTACGTTTGCATATGGACATGGATGCGGTTGTCGATCCGCATAAGACTGTATACATATTATAATGAGCTCATAATATCCTTTTTTATGTAAAAAGAGCCATATATATTTTTCAACTCCACTGCCACTGTTCTCAGACTAGGTAGCTCGTATTATGCACTAAAGGTTACAACACATTGCACATGTTGTAGCGAAATGGTAGCAAGAGCGTCGATAGATAGATAGTTGGAGAAATGCGGAGGTCCAGGTTCATAATAATAAAATAAAATAAAAATAGCCTTTATTTCGCTGACCTGTTTTCTTTACAATATTTTCAAAACCTTAATATAAGTAAGTAATATTGCTGATACCAGCAACCTCACTGTCATGGTCAGGTTGTCCTTTAATTCCTCCATATTACATAAAAGAACATTATTTCCTTTAAAGCCCGCTCATATATTCCTTGCTTATCTCCTTTGTAGTAAAGAAATATTGCATTCTGTGTTCTTTTGTCTTTTCAGTTTTCTTCTCACTTACTGAGTCCAATTATTTTATTGATTTGTGGTTTCTTCTAGCTTAATTCTGTTCTCACTGTTCCTGTTTAGTTACTTTTTATGTTTTTCCGTTTCCTTGCCCCCTCTGCCAGGTTCATAATGCTAAGTCGCAATAAAAAGCTCTAGACTTTGGGTGGCATGAGTATCCAAAATCTTGCCAAAAAAGTAATGAAAATGAACATAGAAAAAAACTGATTACATAAAGTGCAGCATGATAGAATTTCGATGCATTGATTTGATGCATGCCCCCTCTCCCCTGCCGCACTCTACTCCGTTGTGTATTGTGGCGCGTATACTATATACTTCGTTACTTCTCCGTGTTTCACATCTGCCGGGCGTCCCGTGATGGCAACATTTTCTTTTTAGTTAGTTACGTGCATAAATACGAATTTTCAGATTCATTATTTCTAATACGCGGAAACGAAGTCGCGGGCAAACGCTATTTAAAAAATATAAGCTTCTGCAATATGCAGTAGCAGGAATTGCAGCAAGATATAAAGTAGATACGCCTCAAGTATTTTACTAGTTCTGGCCAACATCGACTGCTGCGAGCTGTATTTTGTGAACTATTGTTTTGAGTGAATGTACAAAATTAGAGGGCATTGTTATTTGGTTTAATATAATCTAGACTATAATCTCAAATACTAATAGTAGATAGTGCCTACACTAAAATAGAGTACCCAATAAGTGCATAGAATAGGTGTTATTTTTAGGTATCCGTGCCCAAAGGATAAAAACGGAAACCCTAATTACTAAGGCTCCGCTGTCCGTCCGTCCGTTTGTCTGTCACCAGGCTGTATCTCATGAACCGTGATAGTTAGAGAGTTGACATTTTCACAGATGATGTATTTCTGTTGCCGCTATAACAACAAATACTAAAAAAAACAGAATAAAATAAATATTTAAGGGGGCTCCCATACAACAAACGTGATTTTTTTGCTCGTTTTTGCTCGATATTGATAACGGCAACAGGTAGACGCTTGAAATATTCACAGAATATTTAGTTCCTTATATATTCACTTTAAAAATAAATAATTAAATTAAAATAAAACAAATATTTAAGGGGAGCTCCTATAGTAAGATATCTTCTTACTCTCTATCTTGATAGTAAGAATGTATCCCAACATTGGTAAATCGTGGCGAGAAGTAGGTATGACGGGTGCAGAAAATCGCGTATCTGGTTTGTTCTGTATTCTGAAAAAACATGAACCATGAAAACCGTATATTGAATTACAACATTTACAGGAAATGTAAAATAATTCAAGTAACATGATCCAAAATCCAAATTCGTTTAGCTGTATATATTATTATATATGTTATTAACAAACATTTTTAAACTTTTTTTCATTTCTTATGATATTAATAGAATTAATTTTGTTACCTATCAGAAGTTAAAATTACAAAGACCTTGATTAATATTACAAAGAGAAAAGTTTTGTTTATGCCGTCAGCAATATGAGAACAACCGGAAATTATGTAGCTGGGTGAATCATCTATCAGGATATATTTCAGTATTCATCTTGATCATAGAACATTATAAAGATAGATCTAGAAAGGTCCTCGGTCTGGTCTCTACTCTTAACCATATGGTCGGATAGTATAACAAAATGCATATTATTATGTCTTGAATCTGTTTGTTTCTCAGGCCACTTTCAAAATCACGATTAAAAAAAATTTTTTTTTATTGTTCTTAGTAGGTACCAAATTAGTTTAGTAATTGGTTCTTGTTGTTTCTTATTATTACTGTTACTCTTATTTCCATTTCTTTTGTTGTGTTGTAATTTTAAGAAAGTTTAACAAAACCGGTGTAACCAAATGTTTGTAATGTAATGACAATATTGTTCAAAACTAGTCTATAGTACATTGTGATACAAGGGTGGTAAGTAGGATATTACAAAACGAGTTGAGTTGACAGTGTGACTTTGTAATAACCTTAACACCTGTGTATCATACGACGTTTTTCAATACATTTGTGAGAAAAATAAGTACTTAAATAAAACAAGGATTGTAACTTGGTACGCAATAAGCTTGCGTAAAATTTGTTTTTAATTGTTACAAAATTAAGAGGCAAAGAAAGTGAACGTTCAGCTTTTACGATTTTTTTTGACAAATAAACGATTTAATAATTAAAATTAAAGTATTGCGTACCAAGTTACAAAAACATTACCTATTAATTACACTTTCTTTTCTTCTCTTACTTCCTTGTTTTCTTTACCTATTTTTCTCACAAATGTATTGAAAAACGTGACACTGTCAACCCTCGCCTGCCGGCTCAGGCTGACTCTCGGTCAACTCGTTTGTAATATCCTGCTTACCACCCTTGTATCACAATGTACTATTGTTCTATTTATTTGAGCTATATTTAAGGCGAAATTCTGAAGATTTGCGGATAATAATGATGTGGGTTACGCGGAAACGCCCACTTTATACTTCTATTGTTCTTTATATTGTTCTGTGGTCTTGATAACTCCACATATAATTAGAAAAAGAGAGTCGATAGAGTAGAGATCGGGTAAACCGGGTGGGGCCCGGGTTCTAATCTCATTTTCTTGCCAAATATGCTAAGTACCAGTTTTCTTAAATCATGTGTTTGAATCGACTGTACGTGCTTTGGAGGCACTTCATCTTAAAAATAACAGATATTTACGTCTGTTAAAAAAGTGACACATCTATAAGATATAGCAACATAATTTTACTTATGTAAATTCTTGGGCGTTGCACGTTGCATTGCAGGTTTTGTTGCATAATAACTGGACCCGCCTTTAGACAACTTATTCAAATACAATTCGATTTCAATTAAATTGTGGCTACTGTGGCCGTAATTAAACTCAGGATTTTATTATTAAGATTGAAATTTATGTCAAGTGTTGCCCCTTAATTGAACCACAGAACAGATGAAGTCATAAAAAACGATTGCTAAAAAATTTATTAAGGTATGAATGTCATCCCGCATAGAATCCCTCCGGTTGTGTACAATCATTGTCTTTACAACTTCGACAGAATATATGACTGTTCGTATTTACAGATGCTATTCGGAACAATATATAATAATACGTACTATTTCATGATATTATACTTCTATTTTACATTCTATATTTTTAGGGTTCAGTACAACTTCATAACGTTTGTCCCTATCTAATTACATGCTGCAGCTATATGTAAATTACGAGATAACTATATTTTTTGGGTTTAAAATTAAAATTGATTTCTGAAGACAGATATATTAAACATGATATAAACGTTTTTTTTTTTATATCAGTTAAAAATAAGTTTTATAAAGCCCTAAAAGTCCTTAATTTTTCGCGTATTTTTAACTGACTTTGCGACTCAAATTCTTTTAATATATTAAGTAATGTACAAAATTTATTTCGTTTATTTCATAGATAATTTTATATATTTTAAGAAAACATTAACTACAACTTGCTGTTTATACCATATATACATACGTATGTATATACACACCTACAATAGACCTTGTAGACCTTCCTTAGATAAATTAATTTATATCATCTGTATAGCACTGTACTGGTAAATAATTATTGTTGAAATATAGAAATGGAAGGAGTACGTACCAATTACACCTGTTCTTCTCGATTTATTTAGCAGCGTGGAACCTTTATTGAATGCTAGATCACACACTTTTAGGACAATTATATATTTAGTCAATTTATTTTAATTGTAACGTCGCGGACAACTTCTCGACGCGACACGAATATCGGTAGTACAGGAGTGGGTAGATAGAAAACGGACCAATAATACAATGGCATTCCTTATATCTGCCAGCAATAATATATAGACAGCAATGTGAAGCCAAAATAGCTATTGAAGCATGGACCTCAGTTTGCAAGTTGAACTCACTAACTATATTGCTCTTTCTATAATTTTACCCATTTATCTATCAGTGAGGATTATGAAAGATTGATTAAAAGCGACCCAGACATGCTCTTCCTATATAATAGAATAATGGACAATGTGAAGCCAAGACATCCGTCTTGATGCGAGCTATTGAAGCATGGACCTCAATTTGAAAGTTCAACTATTGATCTTTCTATAATTTTACCCTTTTATCTATCAGTGAGGATTATGAATGATTGATTAAAAGCGACCTAGACAAGACATCCGTC
Organism: Nemapogon koenigi; assembly: GCA_963924495.1. Lineage (NCBI taxonomy): Eukaryota > Metazoa > Arthropoda > Insecta > Lepidoptera > Tineidae > Nemapogon > Nemapogon koenigi. Next base: position 9,971,635 of record OZ004646.1, read on the forward strand.
TTGAGGCGAGCTATTGAATCATGGACATCATTTTGAAAGTTCAACTATTGATATTTCTATAATTTTACCCTTTTATCTATCAGTGAGGATTATGAATGATTGATTAAAAGCGACCCAGACATGCTCTTCCTTATATCTGCCAGCAATAATAGACAGCAATGTGAAGCCAAGACTTCGTTTTGAGGCGAGCTATTAAAGCATGGACCTCAATTTGAAAGTTCAACTATTGATCATTCTATAATTTTACCCTTTTATCTATCAGTGAGGATTATGATGATTGATTAAAAGCGACCCAGACATGCTCTTTCTTATATCTTCCAGCAATAATAGACAGCAATGTGAAGCCAAGACATCCGTTTTGAGGCGAGCTATTGAAGCATGGACCTCAATTTGAAAGTTTGATCTTTCTATAATTTTACCCTTTTATCTATCAGTGAGGATTATGAATGATTGATTAAAAGCGACCCAGACATGCTCTTCCTTATATCTGCCAGCAATAATAGACAGCAATGTGAAGCCAAGACGTCTGTCTTGCGGCTAGCAGAGCGTAACAACAGAAATGAGCGGTCAGCGGACCCTCGTCACCAAAACTAATTCACTTCCACGCGTTAACTTATATTTTCGGTGGCAATGCGTTCTATAAAAATCAGGATTGCTTAAATTATGGACCTCTATTTCACAATAGCGTTTCAAAACAAATATAAAATTTCAGGCAGACTTATATTTTGCCATTAAGTTGTTAGCTGGCTAGTTCACACATTTCCCCTGAGGGCAAAACCAAATTTACATACTCTTTGGCAGGAAGACAGAACATATTTCCGGTAGGTAATAATATTATTTTAGATACTAAGAGACTGCTTCCCATTCCCTTGTAAAATATTTTATTTTTCTAAAACAAACAACCTGCCACCTTGTTCTGTTTATTATGATCAACTGACAAAATGTGGATATTGTTACTGGTGACTCCACAAACATAATCCCTATAAGATTTAAACACTCAACCTTCTGATTCTTGATTATTCCTTTTTGACTTTCCCTTTAATTGCAGCAACAGGGTTCTCCTGATCTGATTAAAACAGAAACTCGCTAAAAATACCAGTATCTGTCTCTACATTATTATGATACGAAGTCCCCCGCCGAGTCTGTCTGTTTGTTTGTTTGTCTAGAGATTGATTCACGAGGAATAACCAGAGCTCCTGATAGGCTAAATCTATAAGTAATTTATACTAGTAGTTATTCGAAGATTGTGGAAATGTACAACATATTAGACAACATATTTGTAACCAAATAATAATAAAATGAAGATAATAAAATAATTATAGACAATAAAGATGCAAATGATACTAATAGTAATGATAATGAAATTTAAATGATAAGTGTCCAGTGTCTAAATTTTAATAAAAAAAATTATAATATTAAGTTTTATAAAAGAAACAAAAGCTTTGATGGTGTTAAGAAAAATAAAATAAGTTTTAGATAATTTGTGTGTCAATAAGCGGTCAAAGTGTGTTGTTTAAGAAAAAGCCTGAAGATGAAGTTTGGATTCCGGGAAAAGTTATTGATTCATTAAGTGGAGGATGATGGTGGAAATGTATATTTTAATCAAAATAAAGAGGTAGCTGAAGATAATGAAATAATTATAGACAATAAAGATGAAAATGATTCTTATAGTAATGATAATGAAATTAATGATACAGTAGCTAATGATCAAACTAATTATGTCACACGTTCAGAAAGAACTGTACGCGCTCCTGATAGGCTAAATCTATAAGAATAGGAATGTTTAGTTTAAAAAATATAATTGTCTTTAGACGTACCAATGTGTTGTGGATTATAGTAGATAGAATGTCAGTTTTAAGTTAAATTAAATTGGTTTTCTTTCATAATAAATATTTTATTTTAACAGTCTACGAGTATTAAACATGATTCTATCACGTTTAGGAGCCGAGCATTAACAGTATTAGTGAATCAAGTCAGGTGGAAAGTTAGTGCTAGCGCGCTTTCATGACGTATACTGTCTAATCTGACAGATATATAACAAAATTATGAGAAAATATTTGTTAAATAAAATTATCTACATAAGTTTTTAATTAAAACCCCATTGCTACATAATCCAACAAACCACACTTAGAGGTTTTGTCCATCTAAATTCACCTCAACAGAACTGGCCACTCGTTAGGTATAGCCTCAGAAATACCATCGGCTAAAAGAGGGACACTTATGGTCTTCCGCTGGGTACCCTGGAACCTTAACATGGTTTTGAGGGCTGTAAGGCAACTCGTGAAGAAAGAACGCTTTGTGTAGTCATTCAAATTGTTATTATCCAATATTGTACCCGAGCTAACTCCATTGGCCAAGAAAGAGGGTAACGTTTTTCTTGTGTATATTTAAATGGGAATTTGTTCAAAATAATGGTCACCCTACTTGTAGTGTAGTCGACGCTGACAAATCTAATAACGTCGACCAAGTACCTACATCTAGGACACCTAGGGTGACTAAACTATTTCTGTCCACCAACAATTTACTAACACATAACAAGTTGTATTTGCATTTCTGGAACTAAGTTACAATAGTGCAGTGATTTAAGTTTATATGGCGTTGATATAGAGAAATACCCTCTCATTAATAAAGATTACGCTGCACAAAGTTATACAATGTTTATCTATCTATCTATTATCACGCTTTTCATCCCAAGAGTGTCACTTCTTTAACAACATTTAATTATTATTTATAGATATTTATAGATATAGCTAGCTTAGTAATACAAATACTTTTAATCCGTTCATCCGTTATGAAGTGGCTAAATAAGAAACATTCAGACTTCTTCATTTATAATATTAGAAACATTTTACCCACCTGCAAATGTCAAAACACCGTCAAAGCTCCGCCGGGCAAATTCTATGGAAAAGCCGCTTACGGGATTATGCTAGGATTGTCGAAATGTATACGAAACAGAATTAAACTAAAAGGTATAAGATCACGTGAAACATCACTTTCTCAATCACACACACAATAGAATATTTTATAACTAGCGACCCGGTACGTGCTTCGCTACGTATAAAGTGAAATAATAAAAAAAAAATTGAAACATCAAATTAATTTATTCAAACAAAAAATATTTTATTAATTGCTAGCGGGCCCGGCAGACGTTGTCCTGCCCAGACGTTAGCTTGCCTGCTATTTACTTTCCTTCGTCCGTGGAAAACAACTACCACTACCACTACCACTGCTACTACCACTACCCCTACTCCAACCCCTACCACTACTCCAACCACTACCACTATCACTACCCCTACCCCTACTCCAACCACTACCACTACCACTATCCCTACTCCAACCCCTACCACTACTCCAACAACTACCACTACCACTACCCCTACCCCTACTCAAACCCCTACCACTACCGCTACTATCCTATGTCCGTCTTCTGGCTCTAAGCTACTTCCCCATCAATTTTCAACCAAATCCGTTCTTTAGTTATAAATGGTGTAACTAACACGACTTTCTTTTATATATATAGAGATAAGAAAAGTATAATACAGCGCCATCTATTGACGTTTGCAAATATATTTTAGTACATATGTAAAAATTAAGATGACGTTTAATTTCAATTTGACAGCACAATCCCTATCTGAAAAAAAATCAATTTGACAGCAAAATCGCCATTAACAAAACGATCCGCCATTTTTTGAATTCAGATGTTACAAAAAGTGTGATAAATGAAAAACCGCTAGACCGATTTTGTGCAAACTTCACATAAACCATCTACTAAATAGTCCGAACAAAACCTAAACATTTGGTTTGGATAGGTGAGCCCGTTCTTGAGTTATAAAATTACAACGAAAAGTGGCATTGATTTTTATATATATAGATATAAAAATAATTGGCCAAGTTGCGAGTACAACTCGCGCGCTAGGGTTCCGTATCATTTCTTCGGTCAGAACTTTAAGGCAGGGTTTTCCTGTGAACTATAAGGATTCCCTATTTTTTTAAAATTTTAAACTCAATATTTTCGGAGTAAATGGGGGGGGAGGACGGTCAATTCGATATGTCACATAAGCACTAAATTAAAAAAAAAAATTAAAAAAATCCTGAAAATTAACCCTCAAAATCGCCATACGTCCGTGATTGGGTCATGAGTCGTCCTGTAGATTTGTAGAAAATAAGCTGTGACAGACGGCCAGGCAGACCCATGAGTGATAAGGGTTTCCGTTATGTTCATCAGACATGTTCGGAACCTTAAAAAGAGACGAAAGAAACAGGATAGCATTCGATTGTCTCTGCCTACCCCTTATGGAATAAAAAGACGTATTGATAGCAATCTATATAAAAATGCAGTCACAGTACAAAATATAGCCATCGAGGAGCTCCTCTGCCTATCATCAAACCGATTTAAATGAGATTAAAAAGTTATTATTGTCTTGGAATTCTGTTAGTACTTGGATATCTGCCGTGAAGTGCTGTGCAAGCATGACAAGCCCTAGTAAAATATATCTACATAGACAAAATCTTCTCGAGCTAGCATAGACAAAACCGTTTGATAGAGAAAGAATAATGTCCCGAGACAAAGCAGGATAAAATGTCGCGTCAAGATCATAGTCTCTATTTTCTTGATATTATAGATTTAGGGCAAAGCAATAATGTTTTTATTTTATAGAGAAGACGACCCAGCCACCGCCTGATTATTACCCCACCCTACGCTATTATTGCACATTTTTTATTATTTCAGACTAAAATTGTACTATTATATTTCTTATTATTTCGGACATGAATTGTATTTTATTATTGACTATTCAAAAGTATATATAAAAATGTAATGTAGGAAATTTATTAAATTTTGTATTTTATATTGACTATTTCACGTGTACCATTATAATGTAACTATGAAATAAAATATCTTTTGAATTCGAATTTGAATTAAGCATAGGTGGCGGTCCATGAATGCGCGCGACTGGCAGAGCATAATACAGTCCGCCAGTTGCGCCCACTAGAGATTTTTCACGCTTCGCTTGAAGGACCCCAGGTTGTAGGAAGAAGGAAAGACCGACGCCGGAAGTTCGTTACACTTTTTGACAGTGGGACACAGGAACGAGTCACTGAATTTTGTCCACAAAAATTGAAAATGCAACAACGAATCCTACTGGTGCGTGCAAACGTAACAACTCGTTTTATTATCTGCCGCTACCCACACAAAAAAGTATGGTCATATTATCATTCACAAAACTGGACTCGTTAAATAGGGTGACCAAACGTAATGAAAAAGTGGTTATATTCATCAGTGTCAAATGCTTCAGGAGCTAGTTAGGGACTGGGTCTTACATAAAAAAAATGAATTTTTGACGCGATTTAGGGAGAGTGTGTAAAAATAAAACCACCTCCAAAATGTCAAAACGTTATGCTAAGCCCCGTACAAAGTTGTAAAAATTACTCGATTGCCTCCAAATTTGTAAATTATATACTTATTGTAAAATAATTATACCCACATAATTCATTCACAAATATTATCATACCGGTAGCTTTTTTTTCGCAAAATGTTCATAAATTTTAACCTTCCTTGATAATACCTCTTTCAAAAACCCCAGAGACACAAGTAACAGTGTCCACTTTTTGCCAGTTCTCCATATTGAACAGAACCGGTAGCAAGCCTGTTGCTGCACTTAATGGATTGAGATGTGTCACTTCTTTAACTGACGTAAATATTTGTTTTTTTTTCTTTCCATTGGTGAAAACCGTATGAAAATCAGTACATTAGTTGCTGAGATGAGCCCGATCAACCCCAAACTCAGCGCGGCAGGGACTCTATTTAATAATAATTGTAGTGATGTCTTGCGACGCCGCCGTGACGTATACAAAGGTACACTTGTAAAAATATGTAAATGTCAAAAAATAATTTTAAAGAAGGTCCAAGCAAAGACTTACCATTAAGGCTCTTATATCCATAACTTTTCTGGGATAAACTACTCCCAATTTCTCTGTAAATAATCCACCTGTGTCACTGTAACTTAGCATAGTTGTGAAAGATTATGAAAGAGAAAACGGGGACAAAGTTTAACCACCCATATTTCCTATTTAATAAAACCCATTGAAAAAATTACAGCTATTTCACTTATATATATTGAATAAGTAACTATATTCTAAATTATTTACAGAAAATTGTGAAGTTATAAAATATTTTTTCTAAGTTTTATTCAGATATTCTGAGATCGGTTATAAGTTTACAAAAACCAATACAAAACTCAAAATAATCTTTATTTGTTTACAGAACCCTAAAACCTACTACATACCTATTGAACTATTCAAAAGTCAATTGTCTAGACAATTTCAGTCACCCTTTTACTGAATCAGAAGCTAGTAAGGGAAAACAAATCGTCTGATTGAGCGAACGAGTGGCTTGGAAACTATGTAAATGTCCTTTCCAGTTTTCACGGCTGCTTTCTAACAGATGGTTTCCTTAAAGCTTCTGAATCCGCCATTTTGTTATTTGAGAATAAGAATAAAACTACCTGCTAAAATCAATCCGGATAAATTACGAATGCGCTTTATGTCATTGTAATTTAATGATTTGATATATCATCTTGTTTGAGTCGAATATTAAGTCAATTGTAGTTTATTTTTCGTTGATTACAGATTATTTAGTTACATTTTGGTTGTCATTATAGAAGAATGCGGAGTGAAAGATGATGTTGTGACTAAAATGAAGAAAAGTAGTTTACGCTGGTTTGGACACGTTGAAAGAATGAAGGATGAAAGATTGACTAAAAAGGTTTACATGGCTGAAGTGATAGGAAATGCTGGCAGAGGACGACCTAGGTGTACTTTTATTAAACATATAAAAATGTATTGATCGATGGAAATATTAAAAGTACACACAATCGCCGAGTACACACAATCGCCGAGTATACACAATCGCCGAGTACACACAATAGATAGATTTTGGTTAGAAAGTTAAAAGCGGGCAAATTGTCGACTTCCTTAGAGCACATAAATCTCGCAAAATATTCACTTAAGAGGATCGTGTAGCTCAGCGTACGCAGCGAAATAGGTATTTAGAAAATCATATTCTGTCTCAAGCGCGCTCTTCCCACGGGCATCAGTGCGACAGAGAACACTGCAGCTCGTGAGTGTTCGTAGGTATGTTCTTCGTTGAAAATTGCGTTTTGGGGGAAAACGATTTACACCTACTAAACTATAACGAAACGTTATAATTTTGGTGTCAAACGTTTTAGCAGATTATAATCTACGTACGTACGTTTTGCTTTTTTTGAAATTTTGCTTTGTTTCTCAAATACAGACGGTTTATTACGAGCAAGTTATGAACCAAAAAAACCGAGATTTGAGGAGCTTATAACTTTTGACCTATTACGAATTTTGAAAAAAGGAAAAAATACGTACGTAGTTTTTCATTATGTCAGTAACATATTACAAAATCGTTAAAATTAAATGATATTTAGGGGTAGTAAAACGTTTTCTCCGTTTGTATGGACATGGACGCGGTACACTACACTCTTAATTAAAAAGTAACTTAAAAACTTTTATTGCATTTTTAAAGACGTCACAAGATGGTTTTATCCTTCCTTTCTGTGTGTGGAGAGATGCTTGTACATACCTACGCCCAATTTTTTTGGTAATTTACTTGCCAATTATTACTGTACGATGGTTCAGACGTAGATATCTATACTAATCTTGTAAAATTTGTAAGTTTGTAAATTTTGGATGTAAGGGATAGTCTCTCAAACTACTGAACCGATTCTAAAAAATATATTTCACCAAAAGAAAGCTATTTTTTTCATAAATAAATTAAAGAGAAATTTATGTTATAATACTTGTTTCACTCAGTGATTTTAATACCTATTTCTATATGTAAATATATAACTTATATAATTATGCTACCACCTAAAAAAGCTCTTCAGCTTAATATTAGTCTAGTCATAGATATATCTGCCTACCCCTCTTGGGATAAAAGGCATGATGATAGATATATATCTGGGAGCGTACCCAACAGAACACAACAGACTGGCTGCATTGCCTCGGTAATTCGAGATAAAATATACATAGACCCATCAGAAATGATTCCCAATTATCCAAGAGACGTGTGGGGACAACGTTTAACAACGTAAAATAAATAAACCACAAATAGCGGTAGCGTACATGTTGATAATTTTAATTCCCTCACACCTAGGGGTGTTTGTATTGCGGTGCTAAAAGGGTTGCCAACTTGAGTTAAGGCTCATTTTATTTTAAGGGCAGGCAGCACTTAGTGAACTGGGTGGTAATTATCTTGATTGGTGGGCCTCGGCATTCCAAGGAGGTTTAATGAACGCGAAGAATGGGTCTAGAAATTTTGTTTAAAAATAATATTTCACGTTGTCAGTTTATATTTTAGAACTAGCTGTTTTTCACGACTTTGCTAGGTAACTAATTGTTAATTTATGGAAGAGATAATGTTTAAAACTGGAACTGGTAAGAATTTGAATTCATTGGGCTAAGTAAAAAGCAAGTGTTTTCGATATAAGAGAAGAGTAGGTATATAAAAGCAGATCAGTCTGGTATTGATCAAGAAGGAACTTAAGGCAGGGTACTTGAAACAAGATATCTAGTGCCATTTTTCGACGCTTAGTTTGAAGTATTCATAGAATCAAATTCAATCTAAAAAATATACATACAGCCAACAATCTAAATATATACTAATATCAATTGCCGTGCGTTAAGTCTCGCAAAAACTCGAAAATGGCTTGACCGATTTTGATGATTTTTTTTGTGAGTGTTTGAGTGGGTTCCTGGTTGGTTTAGATTTACAATTCCACCCGGTAGGTGGCGCTATAATCGGGTTCTAGAACCTTTTTTTTAAAGCTAGTAATATTCAAATTTTTAACCGCATAGATTTTTCAAAAGTGGATTGGTTTACTATTAAAACTTCAACCTATTACTGTTTAATTGTTTTTTACCGACAAAATAACTCAAGTTTCAAGTAGGTATAGGAGCATGACCATATTGTCAAATATGCCAAGCAATATTCAACCTTATATCGTCCTGCATAAGTATCTGCCCACTGGAGTCCAAATCGTATTTTTATCGAGGTTGTTCCCTGCCTTAAATAGTGAGTGCTATCTTTTAAAAAAATACCCATTATACAAAATTTTCCCATTGTTAGAATTTCAGCAATATTTTCAGAAATATGTCAGTATACAAAAATTTCCGGTAAAAAAATTGTATAGAAAAAGTCGCCCAGTATCGCCAAGAACTTAAGTAATAAAGGCAAACATATTGCCGGAGTGTAGCACAAAAAACTAGTTTCATATAAAGTGTGAAATATGAACGAAATTTGTACAAAAATATTTGAATATACATGCTAGCTCTCTGAGCTGACTTTACATGCATGTTAGTGGACGAGTGACAAATTGTACTTAGTTCTTTTAATATCAAAATAATATTTGACCTAAAAAACCAAGGTGTTTCCTTAATACACTGTAGTGTTTAATAGTCAGATTTTAAAAGAAACATTTTAATTTTGATTTGTTTGTTTGTTTTTCGTCATTAGAAGGAAAAATTCATTTTGTAAAAGACGCCAAGAAGTATTTGCACCGTTCATCTTGTTAAATAATAATGTTTTGAATTTTGAATGGAATATTTCTTATTAGTAAACAAAATATTCAAATAAAGTTATCTTACTTAACCAATTATATATTTGTATAATATAATTTTTGCTCTTTCTTGACAATTTCTTATATTATTTTTAATTTTCACTCAGTGTTTTCCCCTTTTTAGTCGAACAAAATGTAATTTTGACAAATTTTAGAAGCACTGCGGATACCACCTTCTCTTAACTCATGCACATAAATCTACATGTCAATAGAGAGGCTGTGAATAGAACACCCTTGTAGCTTGTGTAAAACTGGGCTACATCAATAACGGCCTTTTAGGTGTAACATCACGACCTTTAAACTTTACGGCACAACTAGAGACAATAGAAACAATGGCCTTACTAAATGAGAATTTGATGTCACTTCGCTGAAAGGCCTAACTGGTCTAATCTACACTAACTAGACAATCTAGAAGACTTTGAAAAAAATATTCCAAAAACTGTATACTTAGGTGATAATACTGAAGAAAAAAATTAATTTTTTAAAGAAAAGTTTGTTTCGAAATTCTCGATTTTTTGAGCGATAACATTTTTTTTTTTTGTAAATATGATTTTTCTATTATTGATTATAAACAACATTTACACATTCACGGTCTTTATATCTTGCGGTGTGGCCAGAGACACCTGTAACAGTGTCCACTTTTTGCCAGCTGTCCATATTGAACATTATAAACAAAATAAATAAAAAGCCAAACTTATTCTTAAGAGCTCTCTTGATCGCGTATTCAACTAAAAACGCACGTGTTTAAAAATGTTGCATCTCTTTCACCATTCGCACCTAGACTACGTCTAAATAGAGAAAGAAAATTTCCAAACAAAATCGGTACAATAAATCAAGTATTGTACAAAAAATATTAGAATTAGCAAGTTCTAGTTAATGGATCCATATAGTATGTTAAATTATCTTTACTCTAAATGTTAAAAAAATATAAATTATTAAATATATTAAGAGAAGTCGAGTCGCAAAGTCGGTTGAAAATATTCTTGAAATTTATGACTTTCAGGGCTTCATAAAACCTAGGTGTAGTTGATAATATCATATTGAGTATAGATAATTTTACATACTTTAAGAGTCCATTAGCTATAACTTTGCTATTTTTATTAAATTGTGTACAATAGGTACTTGATTTTCTGAAGTCCGTTTTTGTTGGGACAAAAGTTATGAGGTTATGGGTAAAAAAGTCTACCCATCCGAATTTAGGCATAACTTTATATTGATGTCCTAAAAAAAGCTCAAAACATGCTCAATTGCTCATTTAATAATACATAGTTTAATTTTCTATACTACAAAACTTGACGCAGTACATTGACCAGATGTTGAACGGAATATGGGAACATACCTAGTATGTAAAATAGAACAATAGAACTGACCTGTTTATTACGCGATCTGTTAAAATTTTAATCAAAAATAGACTTTAATGCTCTTTAAATAAAGTGGAAATTGCTAATACTAATTATTGTCGCTGTGTGTACCAATTTTGGCAGGGAGATTCCATTTTTCAGACGCTCAGAATGGGAACGAGTGTAGCTGGCTAGGTCACTCGTTTTATTGGTTGAGATTTTTCTTGGCGTGTTAATTTTACATATAAATTCAATCCAAATCTAAAACAAGTATAAAAATACAGCTGAAAACAAGTCTACAATAATTAAACTTCATGGTGCCTGAAATAGTGGCTGGAGAATTTTATTTTAAATATACTCTTCAAAAGAAATAAAATAACACATGTTTCATTATTTTGTAAATGGGTAAAGTGGGTAAGCGTTGTCGATGGGAAATACCACAGAACATTATAAAGAACCATAGAAGCTGAACCACACATATGCGCTGTAGCATACTTAGATTTCCGCACATCTTCAGATTTTCTCCTGAAATATTATTATATTATATTATATTATATTATATTAATCTCGTCCGTACTGTGATAGTTGTGATTAGTCAGTGATTAATAGGGTATATCACAGTCGGCGGGAACATCTTAGCTACCGATTATTCGGCATATTGTTACTGTGACGTCTATAATACTTGGAGCCATAATAAAAAAGTAGAATAGAATAGCATAATATACCATATTTAACTAGACTAGTTTTTCACATCATCGTCATTTCAGTACAAAAAAAATTTAGACCGGTTTTCATACAAACATGCTAACATTATACTTCTACCTTCTTTTAAATGTTCCTAATAGGCAATAAATTCATAAAAAACAGTATTGAACCTAAGACTCAAGTAAAACCTACTAACCATTACGCTATCGACGATCTTATAAATCGTAAAGAGTATCATAGTATAATATTTAAGTAGAATAATTATGAAAATATTGGAATTTGTGGCCATTGAGGAGAAGAAATAAACAAAAAGTTAATTGCCGTGGAAGTTGTAAGGTTTTAATTCGTTATATACCTACCTGTTCCTCAATAAATTTTCTTAATAACCACCCCATGTCCTCCCCTGTTTAGCATTTTACTTGTTGGTATAAATACGAGATTTTTCATAAGATAGAAGAATAATTGAAAAATGGAAAGAAAAATGTTTGTTTTGTAATTTTTATACACAAAGGTTGTGGTGCTTTTAAAAACCTGTTTTAGGTTCGCTTTTCTAGTGACTATACTTATGAAAATACAAACAACTTAAGTTTCCCATATCCATATTTTTTCTGGGATAAACTATTCCCAATTTCTCTGTAAATATCCACCTATGTCACTGTAATTTAGCATATAGTTCATATTCAATATATCGAAATGAAATAGCTGTTATTTTTTCAATAGGTTTTATTGAATAGGAAATATGGATCTTATCTAAGTACTTTACGGATTGTTTTACGGCTTCAAAAACAGTGTTATCGGTTCCAGGGTACCCAGCGGAAGACCAAGTGTTCTTCTTTTAGTAGATGGTATTTGGCCAGTTCCGTTGAGGTATATTGGTTTGTAAGATTAAAAAACCCACTGGTACATGGCCGAACGTTTTAATCACTCGGCCACTGACGCACCTCTGTTATTTCTCTGTGTTGAAGTGAAACACTCGTTCGCAGTTAGTCTGTGGGCACGAAATTAGCGACGGCCGAGCGATGGCGGGCACAAAACTTATGGTCGTTTATGAATGAAATACAATAAACACAACACTCAACTAGCGGACGAATCAAACTGGTTTGTTCCTGTCGCTTCCACAACGCCGCCGCCCCGCCACCGCTCGCGCATCGCTCTATCGCGCCGCCCCGCTCTCTCACAATTCGTGCGCGTCACCATATAGGCCAGTCTGTGTAAATTTTTTGGACTAAAATCAAGATACAGCAAACGAAGATATGTCAAAAATCGGAAATATTCCGTAGAATTCAATGCACTATTTTTAAAACAACTGACATTAGGGGAACTTATAGAAAATGGCGGCCAAAGTTTGTAAAAAACACTTTATTTCGTTTTAAAAAAAAAATAAGCTTTGTTTAAAAAAAGTTTAATACACAAGTTGTGGAACTATTTATTTCGGATCGGTCTAGTCCGGTCCGATGTCAATAAATTGTAAAATATATTATTTATTTAAAAAAAAACGTAAAAAATCGCATTATTTTAAAACGCCCGTATTTCTTTGAAATAAATAATTTTTGAAACTGAAAAATAGTGAAAATGTAGCTCTTGACAAGCCAAAAAAGAGCGTATTTTTAAATTTTAAAAATATTAAAAAGATCTTGCAGAAATTTGATTTTTCGAAAAAAAAGTGTTTTTTTTAAATTCCTATAACTCATAAACCTGTGACTTTTTATAATCGTGTCTATACTTAAAATTTTCTTTAATAGTTGCCGTAACATGTGCAAGTATTGCGCGCTTCATTAACTGATCGGTAATATGCGAAATATCGGTCGAAAAATGGGTATTTTTCGGAAAAATGCAGGAACCGCGTCGCGATAGTTGCTCATATTCATGCGACCTCGGTCGGCTCTCCCCCCCCCTATTCCGCCGCTAGAGCTGAAGTATGGTGGTACCACAGCGCTAAGCTCCGTGTGTGATTAATTTTGCAGTGCTCAGCGACGGCCAATCGAGTTCTCGTATTTTTTTATTTCAACTATAAATAATGAACTTTAACTCATATAAATTTTACCTATTAATATTAAAAAACGGCGCCACAGGATTTTTTTCAAGCAAAAAAAAATCTTAGCTCCAGAAGGTCGGTGAGGAAAAAAATTTTTTTTTAATTTGCAGAAAAATACCTGCTATAACATCGAGTTAACGTCAACTTTATACAATTTTAACTATTAAAGATAAATTACGTTTTTGGAACAAAAAAAAGAAACCGATTTTTTGACCGATATTTCGCATATTACCGATCAATTAATGAAGCGCGCAATTCTCGCACATATAACGGCTACTATTAAAGAAAATTTTAAGCCCAGAGACAAATCTAAAAAGCCACGTTTTTGTGATTTATTGAAATTTAAAAAAATTGCTTTTTTTTGGAAAAAACAGATTTTTGCAAAATCTTTTCAATATTTTTCAAATTTGCAAATACGCTCTTTTTTGGCTTGTCTAGGGCTACATTTTCACCATTTTTCAGTTACATAATTTTTTTTTCAAAGAGATACGAACGTTTCAAAATAATGCAATTTTTTACGGTTTTTTTTTAAATAAATAATATGTTTTACAATTTATTGACATCGGACCGGGCTAGACCGATCCGAAATAAATAGTTCCACAACTTGTGTATTAAACTTTTTTTAAATAAAGGCAATTTTTTTTTTTTAAACGAAATAAAGTGTTTTTTAACAATTTTGGCCGCCATTTTATATAAGTTCCCCTAATGTCAGTTGTTTTAAAAATAGTGCATTGAATTCTACGGAATATTTCCGATTTTTTACATATCTTCGTTTGCTGTATAACGGTTACGAAAAATTTCCATACAGCTCAAAATAGCCAGACTGGCCTAATAACGCTTTTGTTTACGTCGCCGCCGTCGCTAATGTCGTGCCCGCAGACTAAGGATTTGTTTTCAGAACGTTTCAGTTCGATTGAATAACATTAAGAACCCGCCTCATAACGTTTGTTGCATGCTGCAAATTACATGCTGCAGCTATATGTAAATTACGCGATAACTATACCTATGTCTTGAGTTCGAAATTAAAATTGCTTTCTGAAGATAGAGATATTAAACTTGATAAGAAAGTCAAGTTACATTGCTTTCAAAATCAGTTTGGTACACATAAGTTTTAAGAAGCTCTAAAATAGGCCACACATTGGTCCGGCATCGCACCAAAAATTTCCCATTCCGGCTGCCATACGATCTAGGCGGACCATTTGTTATAAGAATTGGACGAATCTGTGGTCAGTTTCGGTAGACCGTACGAGACGCGCCGGTGATTGTACGAATGGATGGGCACCTTAAAAGTAATAACTTTTTTGCGTATTTTAACCGACTTTGCAACTCTAATCTTTTAATAATATATTCATTAATGTCTAATTTTATTTCGTATATTTCATAGATAATTTCATATATTTTAAGAAAACATTAACAAAACTTGCTGTTTCTAATAGTATTTGTATGATACTCGTACATCCGAGGTCTATTTCATGCATTATCCTAAGACAAGTTTTGTTGAGAAATCCTACTTTCTCATGTTTCTAGTACGTGAATCTTGGTCTATCTTATCTTATCGATTTTAATAATAGTCTACCTCGCTCACATCCTTCTATAGAGCTACTGACAAAATCGCGCGTAAAACGGAGTTTGTTGCGCTGTGATGCGTCGCCTTAAGTAGGTAATTTAAGTTGATTTTTAAACAAAACAACCACGTGTGGTATTGCCTCAAGATGTGCAATAGCGATTTTATGAAAACTTTGAAACTTTTGACTTATGCAGTTACGTCTGCCACAAAATACTACAAACAGCCAATCACAAACACTTTGCATTACGTAGAAGTTTTTTTTTCATTTCCCTTGAAAACTCAGAGGTAGGATGATCTTATAGGTATGTGTTTTACATAGCCTCCATTGCGTTCTTGAGCACGTTTTATGAAGTGCCCCCAAATTGCGAACAGGAATATTATTTCAGCTGTTCCCAGTTTTCTGTTTGCAGCAGAAGATTAAATTACTGGAGAAGCAATCGTTTTGGTTGAGTTTTGTTCGTGGCGTCAGGCGTTTTAATGAATTATTGTTTAGCTTCCAATTATTAGAGTTCTCGTCTCGGAATTGCCTGCTGTTTCTTGTGCTTTGTTTCGTTTAAAAGAGAGATGTACTAAATTCAAAGGCGGCCCTGGCCCATATTATAAGTAAATTCTACCAAGGCTGTTTTGAAAGCATTCTCTGATTTGTTAAAAAAACTTTTCATAGCATTTTTAAGGTCAGTTTACTAGTCCTGCTTTGTTTGATAAACCAACTTTGCATGTCTTTTTTGAATAAGTTAATATTTAGAAATTTTAAAATCGCTATATTAACAATTTGACATATTAATTAATATTTTTAACCTATTTTACATTTGCAGAACTAATAATCATATTTTTTAAATTGTTATTTAAAAACTATTAAACTTTTACTCGCTATAAAAAGGTTTTTTTTACAAATCCTCTGATTTATTCGCTTTAAAAACTCAGTTGGTTTTGCTTATAATATGAAAACTTACTAAAAATTTCATGTAACAATTTTATTATTGAAAATAATATCAAATTCATTAATTTCACACAGTACGACATTTATTATAATTTGAAAGCACATATTTTGAAGCATGGCCAGGGTCAATTTTAGCTTTCCCATCCCAAAACATCTTCCTATTTTAGCCGATGATGTTTGTGAGTAAAGAGTAGCCAGTTCTGTTGAGGTAATTTAGATGGTAAAGCCTCTAAGTGTGGTTTGTTGGATTATGTACATAAGTTTTTAATTATTAAAAACCCATTGGTACATCGCCGGGATCGTACCATGGCCCGCTTAGTTAATACCAGACGTCTTAACCACTCGGCCAACTACGCACCTTTTTTATTTATAATATACACAAACCAAACACTTGCAGTGTGGCCAAAGACATCAGTAACATTGTCCACTTTTTGCCAGTTGTCTTTTGAACAGAACAGGTGGCAAGCCTGTTGCTGCATTTAATGGACGTAGATGTGTCACTTCTAGAATATTGACTAGCACTGTGATGATACGACCTTATTTTCCTGGCCGCTTACAAGCTGGCCATCATAAATAGCATTTATTTTAATTTTAGAACACGATATTGTTCATTTTAAATCAATAGAACATTGTATGTTATTTTCAAATATCCGATGTGTGGAACCTAAATTAAAATGTTACTCATTCCTTCACAAAATGTTGACTTAGGCATCACTCTGCAAATTGTAAAATTTATTATATTTCTATTTTATCAACTAAGTAAACAACTAAATAAAATGTATTGAATCAATATTCAAGAACTAATATCTATGTTAATATAAAAGAGCGCAAATAAGTATTGTAAGTATTTTTATCATACTTTGTATTGTGTTACTTCAATAGCTTAACGCCCTGTAGTAATGTGTAGTTCATTTTTATTACAGTGCGCTCCTTCTCCTTGGCTCCTTACGGATCCTTTTACTGGTTGTTCTTTTGCTGCTCCTGCTTGTTCCTTCCTTGTTAATTCGACCAATAAACGAATGGTGACAATTTACTACGAGTTTTCCTGCTATACCTACCCTTCGACCCATCCTGGCTACCCCACCACCCGACAGCACATACACTGACGAGCAATATAAAAGCCACTTGCAAAGTGCCTAAAAAAAGCAATATAATCATTATATTTTTACATTGTTTAAAACATTTAATTAAATTTGTTTTGTTTCTATTGGGTGTTTTTTTAATCGTTAATAAATACACTTGAATGTTGTTTTTTACTTCAAAAAGCTATCTGGCGTGGTTTCGGAAATATTTCATAATAAGTTATTGGCTTTTTTATATTGCTCGTCAGTGTATTTTCCTACGGACCTCACATACGTACTTACGCAAAACACAAAAAAATCATGTAGAACAAACGAGATTCAGCGAAAACCCGACAAAACTTCGCATCGCATCAAATATTTGCATGATCACAGTATCGAGTTCTGCTTTGTGGTGTGATCCAATTGCAATGCAAACTTGCCGGCCGGCCGCTCCCTGTGGACTCGTAGACACAGCAATTTCCCACAGATAACAATTTTCAACGTGGAAATACGTTTTTTGGACACAAAATTAAAAATGAAAAGCCTATCTACCGTAATGAAATTTATCCCACTAATATTATAAACGCGAAAGTTTGTATGGATGTATGTATGTTTGTTACTCAATCACGCCAGAACGGCTAAACGGATCTGGATGAAATTTGGCACAGAGATAGATTGTAGTCTGGCACATAGGCTACTTTTTATCCCGTGGGATAGATTTGTTTTTCACGTAATCGACATGTTTTTTGCATAGTGGTAGTTTAGGGGTCAGAGAATCACATTTATATTACTATTTTAAGGCGAAAGCGGGCGGGGGAGGGGCAAATTACAGCCACGGGGTTATTTATTTTTGGATCAATTTCCACGCGGGTGAAACCGCGGACAGAAGCTTGTATAAAATAAAAATAGATGATTGTATCACAAATATATGGAAATATGATTTGGTTATGCATGGAATACAGTAAGGACAAATCAGATTAGAGCAGAGTCCTTAGTATGTAAACTTTTATATGAATCGGCTAAATTCATTACAAAAAACGAGCGAGCCTTACAGTAGTCGCATATGATGTGTAACATCTGACATCTCATTAACACTTTATACACAATACTGTAGGTTAAACGCACAGCTGATACGTTCTTCTTCACAATGTTGGCTGACAGTACCAACCTCTCGGAAAATGGGTTGGTAAGTACCATATGACGGCCAACACTAGCACCGCGTGCGCTCATTGGTCAAATCAAATAGCGCGCGCTTTTCCAGTTTCCTGTTACACACTTCCGTCCCTTATCATGAAATCACTTCCATATATTGCAGGAAAGCGAGAGGAAAGATGTTACACATCAAAAAAAACACTGAATAGTCGCACTGCAGGCAGGTAGAATCTTAGAGTCCATCAGGTCTTCCACGTTCCATGTCTCTACATTTCCGTCATATTCATCATTATCCGGTAAAAAGGAATACACTGTCAGAAAAAACAAACACACTTTCTCATTCATAATACTTATTAGTTAATATTCTTCAAAACATAGCCTAGCCGTTTTATTCTGGCTGATTAATCAAAAGGGCTGCTTCGTATCCTTGCCAATGTCACATAGTGGTAGAAGGAGAAAGCAACTCTTAATTCCAGTGATGAATTGCTGGACCTTTTAGTAAATAACGACACAATAATGACGTAAGCCCAAAACTAATTTTCGCTTCTGACTTGCGACGCCAGTGTTCTGCCAAGTCACTCTCTCAAGATATCAACAACTTTTAACCACAGTTTAAGGGTCGGTTTTAAATTCTACAAAATAAAAACGAGCGAGCAGTGGTCGCATATGACATCTGACATCTCATCTTGGTAATAAGCAACATTAACATTATATCCTAAAAACATTAACACTTTATATACACACCACTGTTGGTTAAGCGCACAGCTGATGCGTTCTTATTCTCTATTTCCCTTCTCTTTTTCGTCACACACGCACACACTGTTGGCTGAGACACCAACCTTTCGGAGAATCCGCGCGCTTATTGGTCAAATCAAATAGCGCGCGCTTCCCCGGCTTCCTAGCTGTTACACACTTCCGTCCCTTTTCACGAAATCACTCCCATAGATTGCAGGAAAGCGAGAGGAAAGATGTTACACATCGAAAGTATGAATCTTAAACCCGGGCTTAATTGTGAAATTATATGGTAAGTGTTTGTGGCGTACTTTTTAGTGAATGTAACTTTGCCGTATAATTAAGTATTTTGTATCTCGATACGATACCGCAAGATGACGTAGGCGTATATAATTTGTAAGTAGGTACTTCTCTCTCCACAGTCGGTCCCTCACTGCTGAGGATCGTGACCCCGTCTCATCAGCTTCTCCTCAATTATCTTCTTCCATCGGCTGCGGTCCTCTGCCTGATGAAAGGCTGTGGTAATACTGGTGTCCAGGTTTTCGGACACTTGATCGGACCATCGTTTAGGGCTTCGTCCTCGAGGTCTTCTTCCCTCCATCCTACCCAACACCACAAGCTTTTCTAGGTTGTTGCCCTTTCTTCGTGCAATGTGTCCGAAATATTGCAGAATTCGTCTCATGCACACAGTGGAGAGTCGTGGTTTAGACTTGATGTTCAGCTCTGATAGTATGGATACATTAGGATACAAGTAGGTACTTACTCTTTGTAAAACATGATACTTCCTCCTTTAATACGAGTAAAAAAGTGGTCGAGTGGGAAAGCCGTCGGCTCACAACTGAAAAGGCGCGGGCTCGATCCCCACATCCGACCATGTACCAATGGGTTTTTTCTATGTACATTATCCGACAAACCGCACAAAGAGGCTTTTCCATCTACATACCTCAACAGAGCTGGCCACTCGTTAGGCATAACCTCAAAGAAATCGGCTAAATGAGGAAGTCTTTGTCTTCCACTGGGTACCCTGGGGCCGGAAACGGTTCCCGGGAGCTGTAAGGTAACCCGTGAAGATTTAAAAAAAAAAGCGGTGATGGCTTCAGGACTAGTGGTTCATAACATATTTCGATAGCGTAGTTTAGGATCACTCGTGTATGTCTGTCTGTTCGTCTGTGAAAGCTTATTTTCTTCGAATCTACTGAACGAAGTAGGTTCAAGTTTCGTTCATATGTATATTTGATGACCCAATCACATGGCGTAAATAATCAAATTCAATCAAAGATTTTGAGGGTTTTTGGGGGACAAAATAAAAAGTAAGTGCATCATGTGACAATTGAAAGAAATACAAATATATTTTTTTATAATTCTAAAATGCATGATTATATTACAGAAAATATACGAGAATTGAACGTTCTCTCTTATCTCCGAAACTTAGTCTAAAATTTTGAAAAAATTGTAAATATAGGTATACCCTCACAAATACCATCAGCTAAAAGAGGGAGACTTGGTCTTCCACTGGGTACCCAGGTACCGATAACACGGTTTCAGAAGCAAGGCAACCTCTGAGGAGAAAAAAAAAACCTTCAGAGTCGCTTCGAAATAGTTTTAATAAAATTTTCGAAATAACTGAGCATTTCCTTTATCTCAAGTAATACAACATTTTCTCTAAAAGTTAAAATAGTGCATCTCCATCCAACGTGTGCAATTCTTCATTTATGTTTACCAGACTGCGTTGATAGGAGTGATATATCGCATATTTTATAGTTTAATTCAGTATTTTGCACTCGAGGGAAATCTGCAAGCATCACAGTACGGAATTTCGCGGAAACATGAAGTAATTTATGTTTGTTTTTAATAAATAATTCAACTTTGAATAAAGTTGGGGCTTGGACGAGAATAAAAAAGTTTGGAAAATTAAGTTGGTAGGTATTTGAAAATGTAGTTTGGCCGACTTCAAAAGAAACCTTTAAATTCTCGATATGAAAAAAAAGGTGATAGTATAAATGAGTATAAAATACATCCAGCCGTTTGTGAACAAACAGAAAGACAGACAAACAAAAAAATTAAATTGAGTTGGGTTTATTAACGCTTTTGTAGAGGCCTTTTTCAGCATAAGTACGACATGCTGATTTCTACGGAAGTTGTAGGTCACTATAGATGATTGAGGTGTCAAAGTGTTTGTATTGACGAGGTCTACAATCTACAATATACAAAGAAAACGAGTAAGCCTTACAGTAGTCTCATATGATGTGTAACATCTAACATCTCAGCTTGGTAATAAGCAACATTCACATTATATCCTGAAAACATTAACACTTTATACACAACACTGCAGTTTAAGCTCAAAGCTGATGCGTTCTCCTTCTATATTTCCCTTTCTCTTTCTCGTCACACACGAGCACACACTGTTGGCTCTCTCGGAAAATGGGTTGGTACCATCTGACGGCCAACACTACCACAGAGCGCGCTCATTGGTCAAATCATATAGCGCGCACTTCCCCGGCTTCCTGTTACACACTTCCGTCCCTTTTCACGAAATTTCTTTCACAGATTGCAGGAAAGCGAGAGAAAAGATGTTACACATCAAAAATAATTAGAAATAGTCGTGTATTTATTTTTAAATAAAGAAATGCTCTAAATTTTTTTTTGAGTACCTTGTGTGCCCTGCTAGATACAGGGTCTTATTTATGATTTTTTTTTAATTTTACATGTACAATGAGCTAGGTACCTACTCCTAATAAGATAATATACTTAATGATAAAATTAAGTTAAATTTAAATTAAAAATCAATATAACCAATTAAAAGTTTTTGCAACAAGCCTCCACTCATGTTCGCTGCACGGAGTCAAAAACTTTACTAATGAGTGTAGAACTCAAATCACAGTAGTAATTGTTAATTTTAACATGTTTGGAAAGTCACATTAATACCATTTACAAAACACAAAACGAACACATCTTATTTTTTTTTTAACAAATATTTTTTTTAACAGAACAGATGGCTGCACACGTCTTTAACAGACCACTAAGCCGGTCAATCTAGTCCTCGTAAATACTTCAAACTAAGGCTAAAAGTAGTACACTAAAATAGAGTAACCGTTTGTTACATTTTTAGTGTGTAAAATTATATAACAAAAATTAATTAATTTTGGTTGATTCCTGAACTGAAATTCCCGAATTTTACGAATGCTATGAACATACAATTTGGGCATCGAAAACTAGAGGATTTCATCTAGTATTGTATAGGATGAAAACATGATTGGTGAAAATTTTCTAGATAACTTAAATTTTTGAAATTACCTCTTCAAAAACACCTTTTTAGTCATACGACCATACTCTGAAGGGATTTACGTTTAAATTTATACAAATCTGTAAGTAATTTCAGTACTTAGAATTGATTAAGAAGATTTTTCCCTGCTAGTAATCGTTTTTTAATAAATTATTTATTTGTAATGTGCCACTTACGTCATTTATTCCGAGAAGCGATACTTTATGCCCTTCTCACTTCTGCAGCAAGAACGGACAAAGCGCCGTCGTTGTCTTGCATGACGTGATCGTTGCGCTCGAACCACTCATGCGTCCGAACCACGAGTTTAGGGCGTGGCTTACGATCAGAAATTTCTGAGTCGTTCCTCGTTTTAATAAGAACGTAGAATAGATTTTATAATAATAAAAAAATATCCTAAAATCTTGTAAATCTTGGCGAAAAGTATTGAACATAATGACGCTTTTATACTATTCAGTGCGCATGCCTATTCTGGTTTGGAGGTCGAAACCGAGAATATTATCATGTTTGATTTTACATAAATCCTCTATAAAATTCAATCACAATATTGTACTATTTTTTACACCTCAGGGTACCTACACAGTCGAAAACAAAGCCTTTGATATTTCGAGGCTTCAACGAGTCTCTTTGAGATATCCTGAAATCAATGGACGGCCGTCTAACATGAAAAATCGATCCGCTGCTGTTTTTTGACGTGAAATAAACATTTCAGGGGCAACTCAGCCCACATGCCACTTAGTTTTTGTGATCAACTCAGCCCAAAATTAGGATTAGGCAACATAAAGGTAAAAAAAACGCACTTTATAATATTAGTAGGATTATAATATACCAAAATATATTACGATCAAAGTAATAAGATAGTAGTATTTAAATCAAAAAATGTAGTTTTTGTATAATAAAAAGCCCATTTCCCATCAAAATACTTACCTCAAAATATTATTGTCGTATTGCACTACCCCTACGTGAAAGGTCGTACGGGCTGGCTGCAGGGTGGGTTTATTTACGGTTATAAAAACACCCTAACCTACCTCCTAATATATTAGTTGATGTGCAATTAAAAATAACCGTTAATAATAAATTATAAATGTTGATTAATAATAATTTACCTTTTAAAAAAATTATGCACTGAAAAGTGTGCTTTCCAAAAGCAAATGCACAAGTCACTATAAAACAAAAAATACCCAAATCGCTTCAAGTGTGCCTATAAAATTTGAAGAGTTCTCGATTTCTCCAGGATCTCATCATCAGATCCTGACCTGATGACCATGGGGGTATCCTCTCAAATGCTCTAAAAAATAATATATAATTTCAGAAGCTATAATTTTAGTTGCTATAAATATTCATTTTCTATAAATTTAGATCCTGTAATTTTAAAAATCTATAAAAACGTTTGATATATTTTTTTAAATCTATAATATTAATTCCTATAACGTATTGTTTTCTATAATTGCAGTTGCCATAATTTTCAAAATCTATAATTTCAAGTCCTATAATTTTTATAATGTCTATTTTCAATTGCACTAATGGCTACTTTTCTATAATTGCTGTTACTATAATTTTGAAAATATATAATCTCAAGTCTTATAATTTTTATAATCTCTAATTTCAATTGCACTAATGGCTACTTTTCTATAATTGCAGTTATTATAATTTTCTAAATATATAAATTCATTTTCTATAAATTTATTAATCTATAATATCATTTGATCTAATGGATTGTTAAAATAAGTGTACTCACTATAATTTTAAACGTATAACTTCATTCTATTTACATTTACAAATATAGAACCATAAAAAATAATTTTCTATAATGAAATCAATTTAAATAAGTAGTATTATTAAAATTTACAGTAGATTTTGTTAATCATAACCTGTTGCAGTAATTTTCGATTCCTATTCCCCTAATTTGTAAATAATAAAAATAGGTTAGCGAGGAGCGAAGCGACGAGCGTGGTTCAAATAGTGCTAAAACAGTGCGCGAGCCGAGCGAGCGTAGCGAGCGTTCCGCGGCAGCGGACGGCGAGGCGCCAGAAACTCATAACTACCTAAACAACCATCACTTGTTGATAACGAATATAATACCTATATATATATTATTTATAAGAAAGGAAGATTTTATAAATATTAATGAATATTTCGAAAATAAACTGGGAAAAAATATAGCAAATTAATCATTAGATAATTAAATGTTGTATCTTTTGCTAATTTAGATATCTTGAAAATTATAGAAAACAATTTTAGATAAAACAAAAATTATAGCAAATTATAAATTAGATCATTTAATGTTATATATTTGGATAATAGTGATTTTGAAAATTACGGATATCGATTTTAGACAAAAGAAAAATTATAGCAAATAAATAATTATTTAATGTAATTTTATATATTTTGATAATAGTGATTTTGAAAATTACAGAAATCGATTTTAGGGTAAAAAAAAATTATAGCAAATGAATAATTATAGAATTTAATTTTATATATTTTAATAATAGTGATTTTGAAAATTACAGAAAACGATTTTAGGTTTAAAAAAATTATAGCAAATGAATAATTATAGAATGTAATTTTATATCTTATGTACCTATATATTCTAAAATTATATCAAAACATTTTAGAGATATTGTAGGAGACCCGACCATGGGACCAACTTTGAAGTATACCCTTTCAAACAAAAAAAAATTAAATCGGTCCAGACTTCTTCAAGTAATCGGGGAACATACATAAAAACAACATAAAAGATTCCGACGAATTTTGAAGTTCGGTTAAAAATTCGTTGATGTTCGTTCGTAAGCGCATTACTTGAGAACGGCTATAATGTTCGTTATAGTCTGAATAAGGTTAATAAAGTGAAAAATAAATAATAAAGGCTCGCTAAATTAGAAAATTCGGGAAAAACTGTAAGTGCATTTTTCAGTGGATTTTTTGTAAAAACTATAGGGTATGAAAGTTAATATCGGTTCCATTTATATTTACCGTAACATTATACAATAATTGTGTTTAGTAATAATTATTATATAATTTAATTAAACTTTTCCAACACACCACCAGAGAGACATAAAGTCAAATGATTGCAGTTTCTGTCGCGTTTATTGCGCGCTGAACACGATCGTAGTAAAACGTATAGAGACTAGTAGAGTGGTCGCCCGCACAAACTGCAGAACCGTTCACGTACACAATAAAGCGTTAATGTATGAATGGATACGTTGATGAGCGGAGCGACAGGCGTAGCGGCTCTATTTTTACACGTTTTATATTTGATTCACCTGTAACTAAAACAAATCTTGGAAGTCGAATTTAACCATCGATTTGAAACTTTGCTAGTGTATGTAATTCGAATTACAATACAATAATTTGGTATCATCGATCTGATCTGATGATGGAGCCAGAAGGTGGATAGTGGAACTTTTTAATGGCTATTAGTAGACTAAAAGAGTTTGGGCTCATTTGGTTTGCGCAACTATGCGTTGTAACGTTGTGCTCATTTAGTTAATAAATGAGACCACTTTTTCTTAAAGGGGTTTGAATAGTTGCTAACCTCCTTGCAAAAATAGTTGTTAACCTCCTTACAAAAATAGTTGTTAACCTCCTTACAAAATAAGTTACTGACTACCTATAATTTAGGAATTTTTCAAAATAATCTGAATTTGGAACAGTGTCTGCTATTTGTTTATTTTCTACCATTTTTAGTCAATTCCGTTTTAGCATTGCTAAGTAGCACACCTATTTCATAATGTCAATAATTTAATACAGTGAACTAATTGCAACAAGCTGATAAAAATATACTATAAAGGAGCATGATATTTGTAAGTACTATTTAAGTTGTATTGTGTTTAGATCCTATGATATCCTGGAAATCATTTACTTATTTATTTTATTTTTATTTTCCAGCGTGCTCCTTTTTATTCCTTTTCCTTACTTTATTCCTTTTTACTCCTTCATTATTATGGCTCCTCTGGATCCTTTTTGTATTTTGTCCTTCCTTTCCTTTTAATATATTCTTTTACTGATGTAAAAATATTATAATCTACATAAAAATATTAAATAAAACTATATGGAGTAAAATATTCATCTATTATTGTGGCTAGTTCCCCACTAAGCGACAGCGTTACTGACAAAAGCGTGTTTTTTTTTAGATTTATAAGCTGTAATTATTACGATTACAAAATGTAGGTTATACCATAAGGGTTGAAAGGATTTGCAATTTTGGATGAAGAGAACTAGAGAAAATAACAGAATAATTTTGAGAAAATATTATCAAAATGACTAAACCTTTATATTATGCAATTTTTGCAAAATTTATATATCAGTCGATACCTCACAATATTTTTTTTTTAGTTTTTTTGGCATATTACAATACATTCGAAACGTCTGTTACAGCAGTATTTTATATCTATCCTATCATCACGTCTTTTATCCCAAAAGGGATAGACAAAGACAATAAAATACCATTTGCTACGATATTGGCATACCTCTTTCGCTTCTTTATTTGTTTATTATTTCTATTGGTTTGGATTTTAATTAGAGCTATATTTCTTTTCTGTTTGTGCTTCATAGTAAAAACCCTATAGGTACATTTTTTAAACAGCTTACCGTCAAAAGCGATTTTGTGTAATCATATCCTAAAAACGTTGCAGCTAATGAAGGCAGCCGTCCACCTGACTGGCACGTAATGTAGACCAGTGTAAAACAGCCCTAATGAGAGTCATTGTGGCTAAGACAATGAGAACACGAATAGATGGGATCTAGATGAAACATGAATAGATCGTATGGTTTAATGACTTTTCAACGCTTGATCAGTAGAAAGTGTTTTTACTTAGGTTTTCTGATATTTTTGACTTCATTCAAAGTTTCTAGTTCTAATTATTCTTTTTTTTATTCTTCACGGGTTACCTAACAGCTCCCGGGAACTGTTGCCGGCCCCAGGGTACCCAGCTGAAGACAAAGACTTCCTCATTTAGCCGATGATTTTTTAGGTATGTAGATGGAAAAGCCTCTTTGTACGGTTTGTCGGATAATGTACATGGATTTTTTATTACCATGTGGTCGGTTGTGGGGATTGAACCCACGACTTCTTTCTAATGCTGCTATAGGTTCTAATTTAACTGTATTAGGTTAGTACTAGTTATATACTGGATATTTATACTTTATATGACTTAACCGCTGATATTTTTTGTCTCCCACAAACTGACTCTTCTACTCAGGTTTTGGCCAATGTCGACTTTAATCCAGTGCGTTTATCATTTGATCATAGGGATCCGTAGTATCTGCTCCAACCCAGGATGTTGTAAATTTTAATACTGTTTAATTTTTTATTTCGGAAAGTTTATTTAATTTTGTCAATTTAATATTTTTTTTAAATAAAACAAAATTTAATATTAATAAATGATTAATGAAACTTTACAAGTTTCTCAAGTTTACATAACGGAAGGTACATGAAATACCTATATAAAATAATAATGTTTTATTGCGTCAAAATTTTAATTTCTAACACAACTATATATTTACCAAATTTTATTAAATTGGGCTTAAAACTGAAGACTGAGATAACTCTAAAATCTATAATTTGGTTAGTAGGTAATTGAAACAGTAAAATACGATATATTACAATATATATTGTGTCAGAGAAAATAAAAGGATAACTTAATCAATGGATCCAATTACATAAAACGTCGAATCTGATCGATCATAAGATAACATGGGTTAAACAAGTTAATTTGTTACAGTACACCCCGTGGGCAAAACGAATGTTAGGGCACCTGTCTACAGGGGATGTAGAAATTGTATTAAGGTAGCATGCAACATCTGTTCAAATCAAGATTTACCGCCAAATTTGTTGAATCTTTTGGTTATACTTAAAAAAAACGATAAATAATTAGAGAAATGGACACAAATAAATTCTAAAAATTGTGTGTACAAATAAAAGACTTAGATATTGTTAGGTATTAAAATGAATTACTTAATAAATAAATAAAATATTATATTACGGACAACTATGATCCAATTTATTATTAGGGGGGGGGGGGGGTTTCGAATATTTTCTTTAACATAGTTTAAACTAGGTATGCATTTTAAAAGTATCCATGTCCATCTGTCACAGCTTATTTTCTCCGAACCTAAAATTAGCCAAAAAGAAGTCGAACTCGCGTGGAGAGGGTTCCGTCCCATTCCGTTTTCCATGAGAAATTTAAGACAGGATTTTCGTTTAGGTTTTCTTATAAACTATTATTATAAGTTATATTTTTTTTTTTTTTTTAACTTTCGCTTTTATAATATTAGTTAGAAAGTTAGAATTTTCTTTGAGAACAGGTTTAATTTTTTTTCTCATTTTACTAACAACGTTTTTTATTTTTTATATTTATAATTATATTTTATATATTTTAGACTCAGTAGTTTCGGAAATAGGGGGACGTACAATTTAAAAGCTCTCTTGGTCGCGTAACCAACAAAAAAACGCACGTGTTCGAAAATTTTGCATCTCTTTCACCATTCGCACGCACCTAGGCTACGCGTAAATAGAGAAAAAAAAATCCAAACAAAATCGGTACAATAAAATCCTTACACAAAACGGACTTCAGCAAATCAAGTATTGTACAAAAATTATTAGAATTAGCAAGTTCTAGTTACTAATGGATCCTTAAAGTATGTAAAATTTTCTCTTTTTGGGTTTTCGCTTGTAACAGAAGGTTTTTAGTCCTCTGCCACAAGAAGAGGAAAGAAAGAGAAAGTAGATGAAGAGACAGGAGGAGATAGATGTTTCTTAGCTAGCTCATGTACCTACATTACTTCAGGGGTGGTTCGGCGGTCTACACTACAAGGTCTCACGGGTGCCTGCCAGGAGTAAACAGTTAAAAGACACTTACATGTTATATCACTATATTTACAGACACATTAAAGTTCCACTCGAGGTTGTTATACTTATACACCCTAACGTCTTCTTTCTTCTTTATATATTTATTACAGTCGAGCCACACGTCTGTGGCGCGACTTCTGTTATGGACTCGAGTATTGTTGCTCCCATCTTTGATACATCTAAAGCGGTGGGCGGCCGGCCTGGCGCACCCGAAGTTATCGTAGTTGTTTCACCATTGCTGCCCGAGGAAGCAATCCTCGTGAGCACCTCTAAAGCTGCTGGCAGCCGGCATGACACGCCCGAAGCCGTCGTGGCCTCCCTCAGGACTATGGGCGGCCTGCATGGCCCTGCCCGAAGCCGTGGTAGTCTGCCACCATCACTGCCCGAGGAAGCAGTCCTCGTGCGGCACGCTGCACAGCTTGCATCTCTCCGGGCTGTGGGCGGCCCGCATGGCACAGCCCGAAGCCCGACGTGTCAGCCTCAGCCTTGGTGTCTCCTCTCTCCCAATTCAGACGCTCTGTCTCGTGTCCAATACAAGACTGCCTGCATTTCAAAAACTTGCCAAAAACGATTAGTTCAATGGCCTTTGTCAATCACTCGAGGTTATCTTTTTCATTTGACGTTTACTACTTATTTTACAACCTCGAGTGTTGGCAAAGGGAAACTTCCATCATAAATATAAATAAATCAATAAAATCACAATAAAATAACGAATTTCTACTTCGTATGGTCACCTCCAGCCCAAGACACCGATCCCGATTCGATTGCGTGGCCACACCAGAGATAAATTCGTTACACGCTCTTTATATGTGAAACCCGGTTAAGTGGGACCTGGATAATTGAGAAACCTCTATTATTGAGAATTGCATTGAGGTCCGGGCATTTTTTCGTCGAATTACCTCTGTTTTAATAAGACTTTTCGAACCTGGTTAAATGAGATTTGATTTCTAGGATTTTTTCGATGGGCTCAATTGCCTTATAAGTGAGACAATTTATCAGGTTGGGACCAATGAAATACTATATAAACTGAGGTAGATGCGTGATTGACGCTCAAGCTATAGCAAGGCAAATGAGAGGTAAGTGTCCCACTATAAATTTGGTCGCGCACAGTCACGCACAGTCCTACGACTAGTGTACATGTCTCTCTTGAGTAGAATAATCCGCAAAAACATCAAGAAAAATGACATCTTGTGTGTTCCGCTTTTGCAGAAATTATACTGCAACTGTAAAGGATAGAAATGATATCTCATTTCATTGGTAAGTACAGAAATTTTATAATTATGGACATAACAATATTTTATTAATAATAATGCGCTGTTGCCAGTTCGCCGCTTGCCTGAGCGAGACGAACGATGCATTTTGTATGAGAGTGATAGAGAAGACAAAACGAAATGGCCGCGACAGACTAAGCGACTGATTATGGGGATGGTTGGCAATATCGGACCTGTCAATAAATTACATGAACCTATTTAAAAAAAATATATATTTTATTAAATGTACGGAAAATGTATATACATAATTATATTTACATTATTATAAATTTATATATTATATTATTGTTGTATGTATAGTATCATGATCTTATTGTATTTATTTATCTTTTAGTCTCCCTAGAAGCGGATTAATAAGAGAAAAATGGATAGAGATAATCAGAACCCAAAGACGAGAATATGATTGGTTGCCAAGTTTTTACTCTAAGATTTAGACGTATGGTGCAACGATACAACCAGCAGTTTTGCGAAGTGGACATATTTTCACATTCTTTGTATATATTTAGGAAAAATATCTGTAACATTCTAAATAGTAGTTAATGGACAACATTTCATTTTTCGTAAGGTACCAAAATTCGAAAACCGTTTGGAGATTACATGCTAGAAAGCTTATTTTTCATTTTTTTTTATTTTTATATCCTTTAATTTTCGAGTTATTTTAAAAATACTGAAATATTGAAAAATGAGGATTAATAGGTGCCCTAATCTGTGCTAACCCTCTAATTTAAAAATACTAATGTCTGTTGGCAGAGTTGTTAGTTATTGAACTCAGGTGTTGCCTTCTATTAAGTTTACCCATTTTTATTCCATTTGAAGCTAAATTCATAATTATTCTTTAAATAATATTATATAAATACTTCTTTTATTTAATATTTTTTGGAAGTTTTGCTAGTTTCGAATGGGCTATCACAGGAAATATATTTACGAGTGAAACCGCGGACAAAAGCTAGTATTATTATATACATTATGAATAATGTTGTAGGCGATTTGAGTTCCGGCTACCACCTATTTGGAACACGGTATATTATACTCTTTGCATTTCTATAACGTTTACTCTGTGGCTTGACTGACACTATCAGTCACTTTCTTTGGGTGACAGTTTATATTTCTTAATTTTAGTCCTAGCTAAGGTTTTTAGTTTATAAGTCCTCAGAATTTATAAAAATTCATAATTAAATTAAAAATATAAAAACTAAACCAAAAATAAAATACAAAAATACGTGTAACTTATTTTTTAATATATTTTTAATTAAAGTAATAAAAATGGGTGATTAAAAAAATGAAATGTTGTCCATTGTAGTAAACTTTTTTTTGTATTATTTGTTATTTCTATATTTTTGGAATTTGCATAAAAATATCCTGTTTTGAATGTATGTATAAACAATACGTCTGTATAAACAAACGTCACTGACTATATGACAGTTATTTTTTTTAAATGTATCTATGTTGTAGTAATGTTTGTTGTATAGTTGTTTGTTGTCCAGAATAAAAGAAATAAAAAAAAATTTAAAGACTTAATTTTAAATTATACTACATAATACATAAATAAGTAGCATACTAATGTCCTATACCAAGCCATAATCTACCTCTATGCTAAATTTCATTTAGAACTGTTCAGCGTTCTGAGCGTGATTGAAAGACATTATTACAATTATTTTTACATTATTACATTATATTTATTAGTAAAATAAAAGTTTTTTAATTACATATTGTATATTTTATTATTCCAAAAATATTTCTAAGTAAAATATTGAGTGTTCCATTTAGACAATCTTCCCCTATTCCTCCGGAGAAGGTCACGCGTCGATGACGTGTCGCAACTTAAAACATATATTTATCTCTTTTTAACAAATGGATTTCGGTATTGAGCTGTGTTTCTCTATCCCTTTCATCGCTTGAATATATAAACGTAAGTAATTAATAGGTAGCTATAGTATTGTTCAAGCTGTTTATTATCTGCACTTAGTATGGGTATAACGTGTCTACTTATAGTACGTCATTGGTTGGGACAGGTTTCGACACGTTTGTTTACAAACATTTGAATTTCTTTCGCACATGCTTTGTCAGGTTTCGACCTACAAACAAGGGAATAATAAGATAAACATTGTACCGACTTCAAAAATTAGCACTGAAAAGTACGAAATAGTAAATATTTCGTCGTAGAATTTGAAGACGGTTGGTGCCAAATTAGGACACAAATTTAAGTAAACATCTAAGAAGATAAAGATTTGTTCAATATACCTCGATATATACCTACTATGTTTGTACTGATGATCATAGATTCCTAATGATTTGTCTAGATTAGTGAATTTGGGAACTAAAATGTTTCGACCAACCGTTTTCAAATTCTACGACGAAATATTTTTTATTTCTTACTTTTCAGTGCATATTTTTGAAGTCGGTAAGTAAACTTTTTTAAAGGTTTATTTTTCCTTTTTAAGTGATTTTGCTGCCCTGAGAGACAAATAATAACCCAAATAAAAAAATATTGTTGGAAAAAATAAAAAATACTGCGGTGGATGGGATTTGAACCATGTGCATCCTTTAGCCGCTAGACCACCGTCGATACAAAAATTTACAACTTCGTGTCAATAGCAAGCGTTGCTAAGGCTTTTCTCTGATTTTATTTTCAGCAGTAAACAGAAGCAAATTACTGATTTTCTGAAAAACTACGGAATCAATTTTCGTCATATGTCTGTGAGATAACGTCGAGAAATTATTATATCCTTAAAAAAATAAGTTGTCAAAATCGGTACATCGAGATATTAAGAAAAATTTACGGAAGAATTATCTGTCGATTAAAAAATAAATCATCAAAATCGGTTCGCAACTGGCGGAGTAATCGATGTCCATACATACATAAAAAAAACATACGGTCCGAATTGAGAACCTTCTCCTTCTTTTTTTGGAAGTCGGTAAAAAAATAATAATAATAAATTATTTCCACCTCTATAAATGGAACAACGGTACATTAAACCTGTCTAATTGGAAAACTGGATAAATGAAAACCTCTTTAAATGGTACAAAATCCTTGGTTCTTTGAGATCCCAATTAACCAAGTTTCACTATATTAGTATAGATATATTATATATATTGACTGAATCCCATTGATATATATGTGTACATACATAAAAAAAACATACGGTCCGAATTGAGAACCTTCTCCTTCTTTTTTTGGAAGTCGGTAAAAAAATAATAATAATAAATTATTTCCACCTCTATAAATGGAACAACGGTACATTAAACCTGTCTAATTGGAAAACTGGATAAATGAAAACCTCTTTAAATGGTACAAAATCCTTGGTTCTTTGAGATCCCAATTAACCAAGTTTCACTATATTAGTATAGATATATAATATATATTGACTGAATCCCATTGATATATATGTGTACGTCTATCAGTAATGAACTAGTTGTCATTCAAAGACAATTCAGCTAGATAATTAATGCAGTGTTTACTTAATCGGTTTCATTGTTAGAAACTCACTCGCTTCGCTTGGTGTGTTTTGATACTGATTAACTTTGAGGTTGTGTTGCTGCACTCGATTTGAATGTGGCTATTAAGTTAATTAAAATTTTACGTTGGTGGAGGCTGTATGGATGTTGATGATGTGGAAGCATCTCTATGCTGCTACCTATGGCGTGATGATTAGTAGATATGAAGACGATGGGACTACACTCGAACTTGATACAAATATGCACAGAATGGCACAGGACCTACCCTAAATAATTGGAAATAAGGCACAGAAGAAGAAAAAATATGTTATTTCTTGTAATGTATGTGCCTGTTGTCCATATTTTTATTATTAAAGTATCATGTTTATAATATTACTAACTAATTTATGAATTATTATTTGATTGATATTGAATTTGTTTGGTATTTTCTTAAGAACTCTCTTGTTCGCGTAACCAAATTCGAAAATGTTGCATCTCCAATATCCGAGCCAAACAAATAAATAGAGAAATAAAATTTCCAAACAAAATCGGTACAATAAAATACACAAAACGGACTTCAGCAATTCTAGTAGTGTATAAAAAATATTAGAAATAGCAAGTTCTAGTTAATAAATCCATAAAGTATGTAAAATTATTTTTACTCTATATGTAAAATAAATTATATACATTAGTAAATATATTAAATGCGTCGGTGGCCGAGTGGATAAGACGTCTGGTGTTAACTAGACAGACCCCGGGTTCGATCCCAGATCCCGGCCATGTATCAATGGGTTTTTTTAATTAAAAACTTATGTACATAATCCGACAAACCACACTTAGAAGCTTTTCCATCTAAACATATATCTCAACAGAACTAGCCACTCGTTAGGTATAGCCTCACAAATACCATCGGCTAAACGAGGGAAACTTGGTCTTCCGCTGGGTACCCTGGAACCGTAACACGGTTTCGGGAGCTGAACCCGTGAAGAAAAAAAAAAAACATATATATATATATATATATTAAAAGAACTCAAGTCGCAAAGTCGGTTGAAAATATGTGTGAAATTGACGACTTCAGGACTTCATAAAACCTAGGTGTAGCTGATATTGACATATTTTTTACATATTGAGTATAAATAATTTCATATACTTTAAGGACCTATTGACCAAAACTTGCTATTTTTTATAAGTTTTGAACAATACTTGAATTGCTGATGTCCGTTTTTGTATGGGACAAAAGGTATGAGGCGTCTCCTTAATAAGTCTATCGTTCCCATAATATACATAGATATTTTACCTGTCTAAGTTTCTTTGATATATTATATTTAAATTTAATGACAAAACAAAAGGTTAATACATAAAAGCTAAAGCAAATCCTTTTTCCTTTCAAACTACTCATAATTCTTTGGTTTTCGTTTGTTATTGTAAACACAAATTGGAAAAATCTTTATTTATAGGGTAAATAATAAAAAATAACAATTTATCTTATGTCGAGCAACAATCTAGCTCTAAGATCTCAAATCAAACAACTTAAGGCCGAAGCGAATGTTGTGTAAAGAAAAATCTAAAAGGCTTTTTGGGGAATAAATATTGCTCTGTGCCCAGAGACAAAGATACAATGTCCACGTTTAGCGAGTGATCCATTATCAAGCAGAACAAGTGACAAGTCTGTCGCTACACTTTTTCACAGTTAAACAGAGATGTCATTAGAGAAGAATACGAAGTGAAAGATGATGTTGTGACTAAAATTAAGAAAAGGAAATATTAAAAGTACACACAATCGCCGAGCTGTATGAAAGGTATGATGAATATAAAAGAAGCGAAAGAGATATGTCAGATCGTAACAAATGGCATTCGATTGTCTCTGCCTACCCCTCTTGGGATGAAAGACATGATGATAGATAGATAGATAGATAGATATTGTTTTAAATTTAAAAGTTTAGAGAAATTTTTACTTTACATATAGGTACTGCTAACTTTGAGCTTTCATAATTTTATTTTATTTTTTTCACGGGTTGCCTTACAGCTCCCGAAACCGTGATATCGGTCCCAGGGTACACAGCTGAAGACCAAGTCTCCCTCTTTTAGCCGATGGTATTTGTGGCTAGTTCTGTTCAGATATATTTAGATGGAGAAGTTTTTATTTATAAAAATTACTACATAGCCGGGATCGAGTCGTGGTCAGCCTAGTTAATACCAATCGGTCACTATTTTTATTATTATATATTTCTATTATTTTTTATATTAGAAACGGTCTGTGTTTGTCCTTGACCTATAAAGTTTGGGGCCACATCATATGAAGTCAGGTAGTTTCCCTAGTACAAAGGCATTATTTACGAAAGTATATTTAGATAGGGAAAAATTGCCTACTGAATTTGACACCGAATACTTTACGCAAACGTGTTTTGTAATGTCTCGGGAGGTTTGTAAGAAAGCGCTTTTTATTTTCTTTTTATCGGAACAAAATATTTTGGAATAAAGGAAGAACAATTAATTTTACTAAGTACTAGCGATATGTCTCGGCAGGTTCATTAAAATATAAATAAGATATTACATGTTTCAGGATGGGGAGTTAACAAAGGAAAATCGACTGTCACGAGACGAAATTAAGGCGCCATATTATTGCTATAACTTTTTACATTAAACAGTAAAAAACAAAGTTTTAAGTAAATTTCACCTAAAAAATAATATTTTGCCACCCGTTCTCTTTAGGGGTTGATTTTCAAATAGAAACACTATGTTCTTATTGCCTATACTATAACCTTTCCAGAAATTTCCAGTTTTCATACTCTCTACAATAATCCGACAAATTAAATAGTAAACATAACTTACAGGGTGCAATGTTTGGTCTGAAAACTGAAACAACATTTCTGATAACTGCTTTGCTAATTTTGGGCTTGCCATCCTGTACTATTCAATATGGACATCAGGCAAAAAGTTGACCCTGTTACCAGTGCCTCTGGCCACATCGCAAGGTATAAAGGCCCGCCTGAAGGTGTGAAGTTGTTTCGTTTATGCTAATTTTGTACTTATTTCCCATAGAGTAGGCAGAGACCAAAGATCTACTCGCCACGATCCTGACTGACCTCTTTCGCTTCATTCAAATTCATACATGTTTTCATGGTGAAGATATTTCGGGTGCGTTATATTTTTAATTACATAATCCAAACTTTTAGATTTGCATTAGATATTTGATGTAGATTAACTCTTACGAGAGCTACAATTCAATTTCATTGTACGAACAACTATTGATGGCAATTTACTATTTTTCTTGTTCAACCATTACCCTCTCATTGCTTGTTCCAGATGTTTTACGAGGTATCCTCTCAAATGCTCTAAAAAAATATATAATTTCAGAAGCTATAATTTTAGTTGCTATAAATATTCATTTTCTATACTGTAATTTTAAAAATCTATAAATGTGTTTGATATAATTTTTTAAATCTATAATATTAATTCCTATAACGTATTGCATTCTATAATTGCAGTTGCCATAATTTTCAAAATCTATAATTTCAAGTCCTATAATTTTTATAATGTCTATTTTCAATTGCACTAATGGCTACTTTTCTATAATTGCTGTTACTATAATTTTGAAAATATATAATCTCAAGTCTTATAATTTTTATAATCTCAAATTTCAATTGCACTAATGGCTACTTTTCTATAATTGCAGTTATTATAATTTTCTAAATATATAAATTCATTTTCTATAAATTTATTATTCTATAATATCATTTGCTCTAATGGATTGTTAAAATAAGTGTACTCACTATATTTTTAAACGTATAACTTGATTCTATTTACATTTACAAATATATATTCATAAAAAATAATTTTCTATAATGAAATCAATTTAAGTAAGTACTATTATTAAAATTTACAGTTGATTTTGTTAATCATAGCCTATTGCAGTAATTTTCGATTCCTATTCCCCTAATTTGTAAATAAATATAGGTTAGCGAGGAGCGAAGCGACGAGCGTGGTTCGAATAGTGCTAAAACAGAGCGCGAGCCTAGCGAGCGAAGCGAGGGTTCCGCGACAG
This sequence comes from Nemapogon koenigi, assembly GCA_963924495.1. Classification (NCBI taxonomy): domain Eukaryota; kingdom Metazoa; phylum Arthropoda; class Insecta; order Lepidoptera; family Tineidae; genus Nemapogon; species Nemapogon koenigi. Next base: position 10,009,689 of record OZ004646.1, read on the forward strand.
CGGACGGCGAAGCACCAGAAACTCATAACTACCTAAACAACCATCACTTGTTGATAACGGATATGATACCTATATACTCGTTAATATATTATTTATAATAAGAAAGGAAGATTTTATATATTAATAAATGTTTCGCAAATAAACTGGAAAAAATTATAGCAAATTAATCATTAGACAATTTAATGTTGTAACCTTTTGATAATTTAGACATCTTGAAAATTATAGAAAACAATTTTAGATAAAACGAAATTTAGCAATTTAAAAATTAGATCATTTAATGTTATATATTTTGATAATAGTGATTTTGAAAATTACGTATATCGATTTAAGACAAAAGAAAAATTATAGCAAATAAATAGATATTGAATGCAATTTTATATATTTTGACTAGTATGTTGTGTAGTGCGCGAGTTGCAAGCAACTCGCGTGTTTGCTGTGAGGGAACAACCGCTGCCCACACCAAAGAAGACATGCTACAAGTCTGCGATAAGCCCGCCACCTATCACTCTAAATAATTCCCTACTCGTACCACAACTACTCCCACTACCCCTACTCCAACCCCTACCAGTACCCCTACTCCAACCCCTACCTCTACCCCTACTCCAACCCCTACCTCTACCCCTACCCCTACCCCTGCCCCTACTCCTACCCCTACCCCTACCCCTACCCCTACCCCTACCCCTACCCCTAGCCCTACCCCTACCACTACCCCTACCACTACCTCTACTCCTACCCCAACCCCTACTCCTACCCCTACTCCTACTCCTACACCTACTCCTACCCCTACCGCTGCTCGATTGAAATCAATTGGAGAAAAGAAAAAAAATGTATGGAAGTTTTTTTTTGTATGGGAGTTTTTTTTTTTACAGATTCGCTAATACGAACATATCCTGAACATTATTAGTTTCGGCACATACCCCCGCCGATTTGTAGTTTCCGAGATAAAAAAAAGGGGGCGAAAAAGGGGGGTTTCGGATTTATGATAACTGGCGCTTCTCTGGCCGCTGCCGCGGCATCGCTCGCTTCGCTTGATTTTGAAGAAAATTATGTGGGAGACGGGGGGGAGGGGGGTACGGGGAAAGTCGAAAGGGGTAGAAATCAAATCCCAGTCCATAGGAAAAAAAAAAGAAAAAATGTATGAAAATTTGTATGGGAGTTTTTTTTTTGTATGGGAGATTTTTTTTTTAATGGATTCACTAATAGAAACAGATTCTGAACATTATTAGTTTCGGCACCTACCCCCTCCGATGTGTAGTTTCCGAGTTAAAAAACAAAAAAAAATGTATGGGAGTTTTTTTTTGTATGGGAGAATTTTTTTTTTAATGGATTCACTAATAGGAACAGATCCTAAACATTATTAGTTTCGGCACTTTCCACCTCTGATTTGTAGTTTCCGAGATATAAAACAAAAAAAAAATAAGGGGGCGAAAAAGGGGGGTTTCGGATTTTTCTGGTACTCACCGGGATACGATCACTCTATACGATCACACCAAAAGTTTCCCCCCATCACAACTCTTTCTGGGAGAACAATGATGTCAGTGAGTGAGTGAGTGAGTCAGTGGTAATCGAGCTTTATATAGTATAATAATAGTGATTTTGAAAATTACAGAAATCGATTTTAGTGTAAAAAAAAATTATAGCAAATGAATAATTATAGAATTTAATTTTATATATTTTAATAATAGTGATAGTGACGAGGGATACTTGGTCTTCCGCTGGGTACCCTGGAACCTTTACACGGTTTCGGGAGCTGTAAGGCAACCCGTGAAGAAAGAAATAAAATATTTTAAGATTGACTGTCCCCATACAAAGTTAAGTCCAAGAGATATTTTATCTGGAATCCCATACAGTTGATTATGACATTATATCAGTAGAAATACTTTTAATTTTTCCTGCAATATGACCAATTTACTTGTAGGTGTAGCTTTTTTCTTAGTAATTTTTATTCGACTGAAGCGAATGGCTGGTGCTTCCCCGTGCTATTTAATTTGAATGAATTAAAATGAAACGAAACTAGGATTTTACTATTTGTAACTACTTGAGTACTAATAACTCGTGAAATTCGATTCCTATTTTTTTTTTTTATAGAGAAGACGACATGTGACCTTGCCACCGCCTGATTGTTAAGCATAGGTGGCTGGTCCATGAATGCGCGCGACTGGCAGATCGTAATACAGTCCTCCAGTCGCGCCCACTATGCCGGCCCGTAGAGATGATTTTTCACGCTTCGCTTAAAGGACCCAAGGTTGTAGAAAGGAGGAAAGACCGACGCCGGAAGTTCATTCCACTTTTTGGCTGTACGACACAGGAACGAGCCACTGAATTTTTTTTCATTTCGTTATTAAAATTAAATTATTGTTGAAAAACTGTTCGATACAATTAAAATTTGTTGCACTACTTGTTGCAAAACTACTTTTCGACCGCGGCTTGGCCCGTGGATATTTTCGAACAATATAAAATATAGCCTATGTCACTCAGGGATATCGTAGCTTTACAAGCAAATTTTACCTCTTTATAATATAAATAAATTCCCCATTAAAGTAATAATAATTATCATCTCAAGTTGTCCTCAACAAATTGGCTGTCCTATAAGTACACAAGGATGTAACCTGTTGACAAGGGACAAACAAACAGCTTAGAGCTCGCCATTTTGAAGTTTCATACAACTCTGGATCAATCTTGTTCCATGACAAAGGTTTAGTGCAACCTAGACAATAAAAACCCGTGTAATTTTAATTGAAAGATCATAATGTTTGACCTGGTGAGTCACTGATTGCTAGTTGTCCATATTGAATAGAACAGGTGGCAAGCCTGGGGGCTTAGACAATGTACGAGTAAACGAATAGAATAGAATGTAGAATAGATAACTTTAAATGTATGGGACCGATTGCACGTGAATATTCTTGAAATATAAACTTCTTTGTCTTTAATTAGCGTTTTTCGTGAACGCGAAGATAGCGTCTGCCCATACCCTATAGATCAGCTAGTTTTTTGAGGTTATGCCCGGTTGTTGTTTTAGGATTTTTTATTATTTAAGTAGTTAAAATGCATAAATTGAGCTTCTTATGGGCTGTGCATACTTTTCATATAGGTACCTAATTATTTTAATTCGATTTCTGTATATAATATTAGGATTTAGCGTTCCGAGAGATTATAATTCTAGCGTTTCTTTTTTATTGTTTCTCCACCAATGTTCATCGATCATTTGCCAATGGCAAGTAGTATGGCCTTTATAGTATATATGCCAATGAGTCGGTAACTAAGATGTTCCCGCCGACTGTGATATGTCTTATTAATCACAGACTAATCACAACTATGACGCGGATTCCCCATCATGTCACGACGAAACGCATGCGTCGGTCGCCATTACTTTTTAGATGTGTCACGTCTTTAACAGACGTCAATATCTATTATTTTTAACCGAACTTCAAAAAAAGGAGGAGGTTCTCAATTCGTCGGAATGTTTTTTTTATGTATGTTCCCCGATTACTTGAAAACGCCTGGACCGATTTGGAAAATATTTTTTTTGTTTGAAAGGGTATCCTTTCCAGGTCATCAGATCAGGATCTGATGTCGAGAACTCTTCAAATTTTATAGGCACACTTGAATCGATTTAGGTTTTTTTATAGTGACTTGTGCATTTGCTTTCGGAAATTTTGGTTTTGAAGGCGGTTTTTTTCTTCATCAGAAGTGGTTATATTATTACTTGTTACTCTAACCACTGATAGTGTGTTTTTAAAAAAAAATATGTAATTATAAATACTTTTTATTAGCAATTCCATGCAAATTCACCCCAAAACCATACCAGCTAATTCACAGCGAATAATATTTGCTCAATAAGGTTCATCAAAAGACACGCTTGTAGAATATTACATACAAGCCATCTGCTTTAATGAGTCTAGATTTTAATTAACAGAGACAACGTGCCTACGTACACAAAATGTCAAACGTTACCAATTAGTGGGACGCGGCGTGTTGAGTGCTGCTACGCAAAACTGAAACTTGGAAATGTATGAGTTTGTTAAAAACTGGCAAGTTGCAAAGCGCACTGGAAAAATTAGTGTTCCATATAATTTACAAGCTTCTGTCCGCGGTTTCACGTGGCTGTAGTTTGCCCCGCCCCCGCCCGCTTTCGCGGTATAATAAGTAGTATATCTCATTCTCTGACCCTTAAACTACCACTATGCAAAAAATCATGTCGATCCCATGAAAAAACAAAAACAAATCTATCCCACGGAAACCATTCATTTTTCCGGGATAAAAAAGAGCATATGTGCTATTCCAGACTATAATCTATGTCTGTGCCAAATTTCATCCAGATCCGTTTAGTAACTTTTGCGTGATTGAGTAACAAACATCCACACATCAATACAAACTTTCGAGTTTATAATATTAATATATATTCCTTCGTCCGTGGAAAACAACTACCACTACCACTACCACTACCGCTACCGCCACAGCCACCGCCACCGCCACCGCCACCGCCACCGCCACCGCTACCGCTACCGCTACCACTATTACTATCACTACCACTACCCTACCCCTACTCTAACCCCTACCACTACCCCTACCCCTACTCCAACCCCTACCACTACCGCTACTATCCTATGTCCGTCTCCTGGCTCTAAGCTACCTCCCCACCAATTTTCAGCCAAATCGGTACAGCCGTTCTTTAGTTATAAATGGTGTAACTAACACGACTTTCTTTTATATATATAGATATTTTTGTATGTATGTATAGTATGGTATATTTGTAAAAATATATATTTAGAAATACTTTATTGCCTAGTAGATTGAAACTGGGACAGTTTTTAAAACGGATGCTGAACAACTCTTTACAATCTACATTTTTCATACAAAACTGAAAAATCTACGTAAAAGCCCTAGAATTCTTCCTGCAGACGTGATAATTACGGCTCCATTCATTCAAATACTTCTGAAAAGGTCGCGTTTAATAAGTGAAACGGGAGTAATTATTTAAACATCATGTTTTATCATTAAATGTAGAAACAAGTGTAAAGTTTAATAATTAAAATAACAGTTTTTTGTAAGTTTTACGATTAAGCAATTGGTAAATGGCCAGGATCCGGGATCGAACCCGTGGCCTACTTAACCACTCGGCCATGTACACTGGTACCATTTAATTAAAAACTTATGTACAGTACATAATCCGACAAACCACTTTTTCATCTAAATATACCTCAACAGAACTGGCCACTCGTTAGGTATCAAATCACAAATACCATGGACTAAACGAGGGAGACTTGGTCTTCCGCTGGGTACCCTGGAACCTTAACACGGTTTTGGGAGCTGTAAGACAACTAGTAATAAAAAAAATTATGATAACATGAAATGTAAATTGTACCCATAAAATTAACTATTTATAATTTTATTTAAAACTTTGTAGGTACATACATAGTCGGACTAACCATATTATAAAATAAGAGGCTCAAAATATATAGCCTCTGATGAAAAAAAAAAATTAGGATCCGACGAATTGAGAACCTCCTCCTTTTTTTAAAGTTCGGTTAAAAAGAACATAATTATTATATGTTGTCGTTTTTTTTCAAAATATATATATACGAGGACCACTGTTTGATCCCTGCCCTGTACCAATGGGCTTTTATAATAATTAAACTCTTTAAATAATCCTACAAACCAGCTTTTCCATCTAAATATATTATTATCTCAACACATCTGGCCACTCGTTTAGCCATCGGGAGGCTTGGTCTTCCTCTGAGTACCCTGGCACCGATAACACGGTTTCGGGAGCTGTAAAGAAATCAATGGGTGTGTATACAATTGTATAAAATCATTCATAGGTTTTCCACTTGCTATGAAGGTCTAAACCTTTATGGTAATTAGATGGTGAACCCTGGGTCCACGGGGGCTGTTAGTTTATGTAATCCTTGGCTCTGTAGTAAAATTATAGAGGTCTTCATAAAGATGATAAAATGGGACTCTGGAGCCTCGATATTGTTCATAATTAATTTTGATATAAGTATAGATAGGTATTTTACAAAATTATTTAATAATAGATTTCCACCCCTTTGAAAAAAAACACTCAGTTTTTCCCGAATTTTCCAATTTTTCTTTCCCTAAAAACTTTATTTAGACTATTGCGATTTTTTTAAAAACGCTTGCCAAATCGATCCAGCCTTTTACGAGAGTGATGCGCTAACAAACATACAGCATTTAATTTTAATTAGGTACATAAAGTCATTTAAGTTTTATGATAAATATTGTGAATTTTGAAGTAATTTGGAGTAATTTTACACGTATGTTTAATCCAAAGTGTTGTGACTAGCACCCGTCGGGACCTATCTCTGAATGCATCAAATACAATGCGCTCACAGACAGGCCCCGTCAGGTGCGACTATTGCTGAGATAAAATTAAATTAAAATCGGGCTATTTTTTTGAGGTGTTAAATGGATTGCTTTATCAAGTTTATTGGTTGAGACTTACGGTCACCTGCTGGTATCATTCATCTCATGAAACGTGAAATTGGCAGGTGATGACTCACCGTTTACTAAATTGGCCTCCTAAAACAACCACCATGTTAGAGCATTTCTGCCGGCAGTAAGACTGGCAATATTGGTGTAAGCGGTTGGGGGTGTCGAGAGGTGTAACACCGGTTTCACATATAGCTTCCCCGTTATTACGCCTTTAGACACTTACACCCCCGAGCACAATACATAATATTATTTGGTATAGATTATTATTAGGGATACAAGTAAACATTCCCCTTGAAATAAATACATAGTACAGACATAGAGACTGACGTGTTTAATTTACATGACGATCCTTGTAATGGTATACAATTTATTTAAAAATGTAAAAGCTCAAAGCTATTTCAGTTAAAATATGAACTCCTACAATTTCCTAATGATGAAAAATTCTACTGGAAAAATAAAACGACTAAAATAAGCAGTCTTCTTACCTATTAATCTTGGAATCGCGAGACTATAAGCTCTATTTGAGAATAAAGGAGAGCATCTGGAATAAAATGCCAACTTTTCTGTATAATATTTTTATGAAACTACAACACAATATGACGAGAATAATACTTGCTTTTTGAGTGGAACGACTAAACGGATTTTCATGCGGTTTTCAGTGTTATTATTTATATTTCTTATGAAAAGTATTCTTAATCATGTTAGCGAAAACAAAAGTACAAAACGTCTTATTATTTAATACATAATATAAAAAATAATATTTGTTTGTTCGTATTCTATAGACTCAAAACAGTACTGTACCGATTTGAAAATTTATTTGTGCATTTGATGGCTCAATTATTGAGGAAGGTTAGGCTATTTATCATCACTCTACCATTTTGGTATCCAAGAGACAACAAAAGAAGAAGAGGGTAGACGAACTCATGGCTCATGGCTGGCAGAACATGGACCAGGTTAGCTCAGCAGAGAGACAACTGGAGAAGATTGGAGGAGATCTTTGCCAGGGGGCATACAGGCAACGGTTATTGATATTTTGTGAAAATGTATATTATTTATGTTACTCTAAATTCACGGGCACAATGTAATGGTCCATTGTAAAGCTTGCATGGGGACATAGGTCCAACACGTAGAGGCCCTTTAGAGTATTTAATCTAACTAGCACCCGTCGCGCGTTGGGACCTATCTCTGAATACATCAGAGAGATTATTGCTGAGATAAAATAAAATTAAAAATGGGGCTATTGTTTTGGGGTGTTAAATGGATTAGTTTATCATTGGTCGATACTACGGTCACCTGCCGATATCATTCATCTCATGAAACGTAAAATAGGTGGTGACTCGCCGTTTACTACATGGGTCTCCTAAAACACACAAGACAGGCAACATTGGTGTAAGCGGCTGGAGGTGTCGAGAGGTGTGACACCGGTTTCACATATAGCTTCCCCGTTATTATGCCTTTAGACACTTCCACCCCCGAGCATAATACATAATATTATACTCTAACGACTCCACCCTGAACAGCCAATTAAGGCATGGCAAGGGCGAGAGTCCTAGGTCTAGCAGTGGGGACGCCTGCCTCAACCTACTCTCTGGAGCACTCGGGTTCGACGGTGTCGTTATTCACCCACGGCTCGCCACAAGCCGCCCTGCGCCCTACTGTATACCTATTAACCTAATTTTACCCGGTCAAAGCCGACTCGAGTCTTCAGTATAACATATTGTATTGTAAATGTAGGCACGTTTACTCATATTTATGCAGAGCAACTAATGGAGTCTCTGGAGTCAGCTTGCCTTTATTTTGCAACTAATTTTTCTAATATCTTTGCAAAATTCTTTTAGAAGCTTGGGGGCTTGGGGTCAATATGGAGAGTCATCCAGGCAAACAGACAGACGGACATACAAAGTAAATCTAAAAATGTTGTGTATACAATTTTACTATAAGGCTTTTATACCATGCAGCGTGGACCTAAGGTCCCATTAACAGTGTTCACATCTCGAGTTGTCCATATTAAACAGAAGTCGATTAAAGCACATAATTTTTAAGAAAATTCTAATTTTTGACGCCAATGATACTTATTTTAAATATATTTTATAAGTTCACTGGTTGTGTGTCCGGACATACAAAGTAAATCTAAAAATGTTGTGTATACAATTTTACTATAAGGCTTTTATACCATGCAGCGTGGACCTAAGGTCCCATTAACAGTGTTCACATCTCGAGTTGTCCATATTAAACAGAAGTCGATTAAAGCACATAATTTTTAAGAAAATTCTAATTTTTGACGCCAATGATACTTATTTTAAATATATTTTATAAGTTCACTGGTTGTGTGTCCTACGCCTCTCGGAACTGTGCAGCATTGGCTAAAGATCATTGTGTCGTTTGTGATAATACCCAACGAGTGGCCAGCTCTGTTGAGGTATTTTCGGATGATTAACAGATTTTGTTGCGATTTTGACTAGTTGTTGATTCCGGGAAGGTTTACAAGTATTAAACATGGACTTATCATGTTTAGGAGTACGTAAATCAAGTCAGGGGAAAAGTTAGCCATAGCGTATTTTCATGGGTTATGTTGTCTAATCCGTCAGAGATAAAACAAATTGATGTAGGAAACAATTGTTATGATCTACAAAAAAGTTCGCGGTAGCATATAAGCGTACTTATCTAGGTAGGTATTTAATTTGTAATTACATAGTGTACCCGTGCGAATCCGGTTACTAAGTCCTTAGATAAATTGGAAAAAATCTTGGGAAACAAGGAATTAAGCGAAATTGTTGTTCATAACACGAAGTTGAAAATCATGTGCGTTCATATAAAGTCGTGTTCTAAGTTACGATCTCATTTCCCGAAAACAAAACTTGGCTTCGGGCACAATGAGTCAGAATTAAGTTTTTGACGCGGTAGGCACTGTAAAAGTTTGGGGGGCCACAGTTCAATAAAATTTGGGCCTTGTATAATCGATTAATATTATATCAAGGATTTAATTTTTATATTTTGGTATGTTTATGCTAATGAACGCATGTGAAAGTGTGTTTTTTTGTTTACCCTAATTTTACGTCAAAACAGTGAAACGGATGATCGTCTTGTTTTTTTGCATGGAAATAGTCCTTCGGGGCAAATTCTTATACCTCATTTAAAAAAAATTACCTGGCGAGGCTGGGGTGCAAAGTTAGTTCTATATATTCGCAATACTCATAATGAACGGAAGCAAAGCTAATTGCAACAAAACCGGCCAAGATGTAAGCGAGATGGAATGCTATTAAAATCAATAAGTAAACCAAGAAATCGATAAGACCCAGATTCACTCCCCAGAAACATGAGAAAGTACGATTTCTCAACAAAACTTCTCCTGTGATAAGACTTAACTCCGAAACTACTGAGTCTAGTTATTTTTTTTCAAAATAGGGAATATAATGGCCTACATTAAAGTTTACAGGAAAACCTAAACAAAAATCCTATCCTAAAGTTCTGACCGAGAAAATGGTACGTAACCCTCAGGCTACGAGTAACTTGGCCAATTATTTATATAACGAACCTAAAAAATGGCTGACAAATGAGAATTTAAACTCGACTTTAGCTTTACTGTAAATAATTTAAACTGTGCGTGCGCTTGGTATGTCGTTTTGAAATTCATTCTATCCTTACCAAGTAGACTTCACTGAATATTTTAGTTAAATTCGTCGTGAAGTTTTTCTAGCAAGTTTTAATATTACGGACTGACTAATGAAAGAGTACTTCGTGTGCCTTGTTTTAATAATTTCTTATAATGAGTTTTGTAGCTTGAAATAACTTCTTGTTTGTCACAAGGGCAGAAACTTTCACTTCAAAGATGAAGTTAAATTTTATTGTCAACAATTCACCTGAAAATGCCTAAAAATAAATTTTCAGAGACATTTTTCATCCCTAAAAATCCCCGTAGTACAAAAAACTACTATCTGCAATAACTAAACTGCTAAATTGGAATTTAAATCATTAAAAAAGCTACTTTTACCAAATTGTACCGATGTATTGGAAGTACATTCCGACAAACCACACTTAGAGGCTTTTCCATCAAAATATACCTCAACAGAGCCACTCGTTAGGTATAGCCTCCACAAATACCATCGGCTAAACGAGGGAGACTTGGTCTTCCGCTGGGTACCCTGGGACCGTAACACGGTTTCGGGAGCTGTAAGGCAACCAGTGAAGAAAGAAAAAAAAGCTACTTTTAAAAAGCAACTTCTTGAAAGTACTACTAAAAAATTTCAAAAAAGGCATAGGCAGTCTCTGTTTTTAATTATAAAAACCATATAAAAACCCATTGGCACAGAAGGGAATCGTGGTCCGCCTAGTTCATACCAGACGCCGTAACTATCTTGGTAAAAACCATCTAATTTTAAAACACTTAACGCATCATGGATATAAGAAGCCTTCTAAAAGACCATAGAGTTCTAAATTCATACATCAAAATTAATCCCTGTACTTCATAGCAAGTGTACAAAAGGAAGCCGCTGACCATTACCGTAGAGGAAGGCGGACATTGAAATATTGTGACATTAACAATAACTTCAAATATAAGGAAAAGGCAACGGAAAAAATATGTATAAAGCCAGGCTCGACGAAAACATTCGGACAGGAAAATTGCCCCGACATCTTGGGACGCGCATAAATTCATAACTTTACATCATCTTTTAAAAAAACGGAAAGATAGCTATTGTCTGGGGACGTTTGAGATTTACTCGATTCGACATAAATTTCGGTTGTAATTTTACAAGGCGTTTTTAGGGGTTGGTTGGCAAATAGGGAGGCTTTTTTGTTATTTAGGAGTCTTTAGCACGTAGATAAACTAATTTAATACACACATCTTTACGACCTTTATAGCTTGGGGTGTATTCAGAGTCACCAGTAACATTGTTCACTTTTTGCCTAGTGCCACTCTTAGTGGAACTAGTTTATTACTATTAGAAGAAGTGCATTCGCCGGTTTTACGTGTCCTCCTTGCTAATTTCAGCAATTAGCATTTTAACAAGATTGAGATTTGAACTGATATATTTGTTTTATTTATCTACACATAAAAATTTACAAATAAAGATAAATTAGCAGGTGTTCCTAATCTCAATCAGGTTTGTATGTATACCTGAATAAAATTCATCTGATACACTTTTCTTTTTACAGCATAACAGCAATAAATAATAAAATTCCTGAGTACAACTTGCACAGTACAATCAAACAATCAAACAATCAATACAACAATAAAACAAATTAAACATAGGTAGGTAGATATATCTAGTTCATACAATAGCATATGTGTGACTACCCGCATTTGCTGCAATATTTTTTGTATGTAATACATTTGTTGTATCTCAGATATGCTCCAAAGGCTCCAAAATATAATTTCTAAATATTCACGGTTTTTATTAGATTTAAATTATAATTTGAATTGTATTATTTTATATAATTAATGAATATGAATAATTAAAATGAAAATATTATTAAAAAATATTAATATTTTGACAAATAAAACTGTTTCAATTTGAGCTTTGGAATTATGTATCTTAAATACGTTTATCTACTCTTATAACGTAAATCTCTATTACAAAATCGAATTATACTTCATAATGACATGTTTTACATACACGCGTCTCTAATATGTCAAACTTCGATACTATAATATAATGTATAAGTAAGTTTTCATACAAAAACGATATCGTAATGTTTTTTTTAAATGCAGAAATGGCAACGGATATGTGTTATGCAGCCACATTAAACTCTATGAAAATACTCCTATGTGGGAGTCACTTGACAGTTAACGCGCATGCGCAGAAAGTAGGTAACCGCGATTTGCCGCCAATTTGTCGATTAAATATCTTGGTTCAATTTGTTTTGTACTATTGCATGGGATTAGATAAAGTAGTGTATGAACGGGCACATAACTTGGAATTAAAACACTCGTGGATGCTAATAAAAAAATCCACTATTATGATCCCGTATCATAAACTACTAATACGTAATATAAAAAAAACTAAAAAATATTTTTAAAATTATTTCAATAGGAACATAATTTTTACTAACTGTGACATACAGACAGACACGGTTGTTTCAGAACAACTATTCTATTTGAACAGAATCCTAAAAATACACTCAACAAAAAAGTAGGAAAATCCTCTAATCAACTATGCGACCTAATTAGTATGTTAAATATCAGATGCGAGTTTACATTGCAAACGAAAGTTAGTCAGTTGCATGTTTACGTTAAAGTTAAATAAGTACCAATTAACGCAGTTAAAGCTTTGCCATTTAAACGGTAAACTAAACTTTAACATTTGAAAACTAGTCTTTAAAAAAAATATTTTTCCAAACGAAAATCTATTATCGATCTAATTCGTGCAACCCACGGCGTTATTTAGCGGGCGAGTTAACTGGGAACATACAATTAGACCTACAATTCCTTAGATAAATGATATTATATGCTCTGTATAGCACTGTACTGGTGAATAATTATTGTTTGGAATATAGAAATGGAAGGAGTATGTACGTACCAATTACGCCTGTTCTTCTCGATTCAGCCAGCTAGCTATCAATCTGTGTATAGTGTCTGCCGACGTGGAGTCTTCATTGCACGCTAGATCACACACTTTTAGCACAATTTTATATATTTAGTCAATTTATTTTAATTTTAACGTCGCGGACAACTTCTCGACGCGACACGAATATCGGTACTATAGATGTGGGTAGATGGAAAACGGACCAATATACAACCGATATTTGAAATAAACAAAAATATTTTGTATGGGGATAAACTATTCCCAATTTATCTGTAAAAATCCACCTGTGTCACTGTAATTTAGCATTCAAATTCAAAATAATAATTATTTTATGATTTTTTAATTTGTCAAAAATAATAAAATTATTATTATTTTGAATTTTCAATAAGTTACAAAAAACGCTTAGGAGCTTTGTGATAGATTATGAAAGGGAAAACAGGGGCAAAATAATATCTACTTTATATTAACTACCACCCATACCTATTTCCTATTTAATAAAACCAATTAAAAAACGGCTGTTTCACTTAGATATATTGAATAACTAAGTATATGCTAAATTACAGTGACACAAGTGGACCCTTTACTATTTACAGAGATTAGGAAATTGGGATTTTTTCATATAATTTCCTATAAGTAGGAAAAATTAAGCAAACTTTCCCTCGTAGCGAGAAACAAAACCCGTTACAATAAGGCGCCTGACGTCATTATAAAGGTTAGAATGAGCCGAGGTCACATAAGATAAGATTTGGGCCTAGTTCCGCCACATCATCTGTAGACAGGGGTATTTGGGTCACAGCTTTTCACGCATGACCTTCCAAAATGACAATGGGTTGGATACAATAGTTAGTTAGTGATCAGTCATATCTTAGTTGATACTTGGCAGCTATAAGAAGGCTTATTGGAAAAATTGTGTAAAATGTAACATACTTAAACCATGTCTTCGGCAATTTCCTCTTATTTATTTTAATAGAACACAGCCTAATATAAATTCTTATCAGTGAAATATATATTCAAATCAGTCAAGTAGTTTTCGAGTTGTATATTATGTATATGTAGTATGTTTACAAGAAGTGGAAAGATAGACAAGGAGAGTGAAAGCGGGAAGCAAGGTATTTGGTGGACTAAACAATTTATGCAGATATACACAACTTACAACTAAAAGTAAAATTAATAATGCTATTTTAGTTCCATCACTCTAATTGAAGCGAGACTTGGGTATGGAATAAGAAGCATGAAATTAATCTACGTAGAATATGTGATATAAAGCGTATTGACCGCATCCAGAACGATATCATTAGAGAAGAATGCGGAGTGAAAGATGATGTTGTGACTAGAATGAAGAAAAGTAGTTTACGCTGGTTTGGACATGGACACATTGAAAGAATGAAGGATGAATGATTGACTAAAAAGGTTTATATGGCTAAACTGAAAGAAAATACCGGCAGAGGACAACTTCGAATTAAATGTATTGATCGATGGCAATATAAAAAGTACACACAATCGCCGAGCATGTATAAAAGGTATGATGAATATAAAAGAAGCAAAAGAGGTATGTCAGGACCGTAGCAAATGGCATTCGATTGTCTCTGCCTACACCTCTAGGGATAAAAGGCGTGATGATAGATAGAAATAGAAATCAGGACAAAAACAAGAAATCAAGACCTAATTCCTTAACGAATTCTTACGTATTTTTTTTAAACAAGTACTTTTCTTGCCTTTTGAAACCCGAAATTTCCAATCACAAACCACGCTAAACCTGTTGTCATATAAAAATCAGTACATTTTTCGTTACCTACTTCAGCGTTACATTTCCCTATAACCACTAAACTGAATACCCTTTAGTTACAAGCGACCTACAACGACCCATACCCTCTTCAAAGTTTGTAGAATGCTGACTCCTCACCTCACTGTACCCATATTTCAGAGCTGTCTATAGGTAAAAACCCATTTCTAAACTCATATGTTGATATTGAAGGTGAGAAATGGAATGGAATGGTTCGTCGATGGGACTCCTGCCCCTGACAATAATATTAGTGGAGTGCCTGGAGATTTTGACCTCGGAACACAATTACTTTGAATGTATTAATGTATAACCTTCTGAATTATGTTTTATAGACAAAATACTAAAAAATGCTTACCCATTTTTTTATTGCTTTTGTATTTTTTTCAATAATTTCAGTGAAATAAATATATTTTTCTTATATTTTTATAATATAACCATCATTTAACTAAAATAGATATTAGAAAATCTTTTATAAATGCCAAGGACTCAAAAAGGGACATAGCAGCAAGGTAGCAAAAAGTAGCAAGATTTCTGCTCAAAATTAGTTATATACATTTATTTATTTATTTTATTATAAAATAAAAAGCAACGAATTTTAATGTGTAAACTTTGTAAATATCTTATTATTAATACAATCTAACAGGTTTTAAGTTTTATTCGTTTAAAGTAATTGGGTTCTGAGGTTTTTATTTCAGGCGCTTAAGGCACTCCACTAAATGTATGAACGCTAGTATCTATTCTCTCGGAACGCTAAAACATAAATATTCAGAAACTTATGTGTAATCGAATTATAATAATTATATACAGTATGAATTATTAACTATAATCATGCTCATAATTCTAAATGTTTATACACAAAAAAGGCATATTTAGTGTGCAAATAGGTAGGTAGTTTTTATTCAATAAGTAAACATAAAAAAAGAATATAATATAAAACCTTAAAATAGACTTAATACAATTATAAATTCTAAAACTAAATTTATAAATAAAAAAAATGTCCCAGGTCCCCAGACATTGGAAGTGTACCCAGAAGGCTGGCTGCGTTTCCTCGTTGAATTCCAAGGCTTATGCGTTGTGCGAAGTACGTACCAGCCTTCTAGTCATTTGTAAATTTAATTAGGCGTTTTGAAATTTCTTTACAAATTGAATGAGCGCTTGGTCCCCAAGGCCCAAGTGTTTCAAAACTAAGTGGCAAAATTAAATTATTATTTAATCTATGGCGCAGCCCATAAGAAGCTCAATTTATGGAAACGCCTCATAACTCTTGTCCCTTAAAAATTACATGCTTCATGTCTTCTCAAATTACGCGATAACTATATGTTTTAGTTTCGAAATTTAAATGGCTTTCGAAATATAAATATATTTGACACAGAATGAATTAAAAAATATGAGTTACACCTAGGTTTTATGAAGTCCTGAAAGTCATCAATTTCACGCGTATTTTCAACCGATTTTGCGACTAGAGTTCTCTTAATTAGTTTCTAATAGTTTTTGTTTAATACTGGAAGAGCATAATATCCGATTTGTTTATTTTTTTGTGAAATCGTTCTTTCTCATGTTTCTGGTACGTGAATCTTGGCCTATCTTATGTCCTTGGTTATTTTATCGATTCTTTTTGCAGTGTATCTCTCTAACAACTTTTTTGTCGCCATTTCTTTCAGTGCTACCTATAGGGTTTGGGAAGTCGCTAACTTTGCGTTCACGAAAGAACTAACTGTACTAGACTACATGATATAATTTATTACGCTTCGTTTTCTCCAAGGAGTTGGATTCGGCTGAATGAAGGACAGTTTCGTTAGGTCACGTGGTTGTATTTCAGTCGGTCCCATAGTTATCTATTCTACATTCTATTCTATTCGCTTAGTTGTACATTGTCTACGCGCCCTGGTCTATTTATAGTATTAATTTAGATTAGATAGATCAACTCGTATAAGTCGGTCAATCGTAACTTGCTAACTAAATTAAAAGCTCCAACTGATGGCCGCTCATTAAACACTGTCACGGTCGAGTGCGGTTATGGTTTCAGATAATCTAATAATATTATAAATGCTTTGACATTTTCATATTATTTTGTGCAACCGATATACACTGTTTATATATTTACTTGATATTTATCTGCATTTTCCATTCGCTCCCATACTAATTCCATACGGAAATTTAATATTGTTTTTATCTCCCAAGTTTGATATAATATCTATAAGCTCACGTGTGCAAAAAAAGCTATTAAAATCTGTAAATTCATTTTGTACCGAATTCGCGGTCAGATTTCAATTACTTTATCCATATAAGCTGCTACATAATTTTATACAATTTGAGAATATGCTGCTATCTTCAAGTTGCAATTTGTAGGGGATTTTGTTACATATACCAAAACCGTGTTATCGATCTCATGGTAGTCTTTTATCTTTCGCAGTGCATCTAGCTCACATCTTTTTAAAAATATATGGACAAAAATCACGTCGGGGTCACCAGTATAGAAATGGCTACATACAACAATCCAACGACTGTGAGTAAAAGGAATACTCCCCAACGCACATCGTTCGAAAGTTGCATATATGCCAATCTATTAAATATTTTCAATGGCGCGATACAGGTTTCAAAGAGATAGTAACGGTCCGACATCTATCGACGCGATGTGCCGCCACACGTTCTTCATATGAACGAAAAAATTCAGTAACTCGTTCCTGTGTCGCACTGTCAAAAAGTGGAACGAACTTTCGGTGTCGGTCTTTCCTCCTTTCTACAACCTGGGATCCTTCAAGCGTGAAAAAGCACGTGTATTAATGCTCTGTCAATCGCGCGCATTCATGGATCTATGCGTAGTAATCAGGCGGTGGCAAAGTCACATGTCGTCAACTCTTTAAAAAAATCCACGTTTAGTCTGGGGAAGTAAAGCTAGTCCATCATTTTTCTTTCTTCTCGGGTTGCCTTACAGCTCCCGAAACCGTGTTACAGTTCCAGGGTACCCAGCGGAAGACCAAGTCTCCCTCGTTTAGCCGATGGTATTTGTGAGGTTGTACCTAACGAGTGGGTAGTTATGTTGAGTTGTGAGATGGAAAAGCCTCGTGTACATAAGTTTTTAATTAAATCTGTTTAGTTAATACCAGATGTCTTAACCACTCGGCCACCGATGCACAGAAGAATAAAAGATAAATAAACGAGTCCAGTAATTAATGGGGGCCGAGTTCAAAATTTTATAATTACATAAAGTAAGTTTACTAATAAAACGTCACGTGGTTACCTTTCTCCCAACGAGACCTTTTTAACTTAAACTTTACCCAGGAGGTCTCAAATTAAATTACAATTTTGACCTTTCTGAGTAGAGGTATGCCTTGACAAAGCATGTGGAACAAATTTACATATTATTACGACTGTATCTATCTATATCACGCCTTTCATTCCAAGAGGGGTAGGCAGAGACAATCGAATGATATTTGATGCGATCCTGACATCATTCGCTTCTTTTATATTCATCATTTACCTTTCATACATGATCGGTGATTGTGTGTACTTTTAATGACATTTCCATCGATCAATATATTTTTTAGATGTTTAATAAGTGCATCTAGGTCGTCTTCTGCCAGCATTTCCTTTCACTTCAGAAATATAAACCTTTTTAGTCAATCTTTCATCCTTATTTCTTTCAACATGTCTAAATGGACCTATCACGTTTAAGAGCTGAGTATTAACAGTATAAGTGAATCAAGGCGAGGAAAAGTTAGCTCAGCTCCAAAACATGATAGGTCCATGGTTAATACCTGTAAACCTTCCCAGCGAATAAACCTATCCAATAGTGAAAACCGGGGACTTTGTTATACGAGTAGATAATATGATGTAGTGGTTTAAAGTTTTTTACAACACATTAATTTTTTTTTATATATTCCGTGTGTATACTAGGTTTATACCAATAGAAGCAAACCATAGATTAGATATAACTGATTTGGAACATATATCTATCATTATCCCAAGAAGGGTTACTATCCTGACATTATATCTTTCGCTTCTTTTATATTCATCATATAATGTTATTTATTTATTATTATTATGTAACTCTAAATTCACACGACATAGGTCCAACTAACCTAAAGTGCTGTGATTAGCACCCGTCGGGACCTATCTCTGAATGCATCAAATACAATGCGCTCACAGACAGGCCCCGTCAGGTGCCTGGACTATTGCTGGGATAATTTTAAATTGAAATCGGGCTATTGTTTTGAGATGCTAAATGGATTGGTTTATCAAGTGAGACTACGGTCACCTGCCGGTATCATTCATCTCATGAAACGTAAAATTGGCTTTATTATATTGTATTATTATAATTACGATGTCATTAGGGAAGAATGCGGAGTGAAAGATGATGTTGTGACTAAAATGAAGAAAAGTAGTTTACGCTGGTTTGGACACATTGAAAGAATGAAGGATGAAAGATTGACTAAAAACTAAAGTGAAAGGAAATGCTGGCAGAGGACGACCTAGTACTTTTATTGAACATATAAAAATGTATTGGAAATGTTAAAAGTAGACACAATCACCGAGCATATTATATCAGCATATACTGGGGAATGAAACAATTTGACTAGTACAAAATTGAAAACATTTTCTCACAAACCGCGCTAAAACCGCAGTTAAATTCCACTACAGATTTCACACTAGACTCGGCGAAAAAAAGTATTTTTTTCAAGCACGCCTGTATTTTATTACTTCGGAATAGTGAAATAGGTCAATGTGAGAGTAGAATTTGCGTTAAAAATTGCTTATTAACTAAACAAGCCTTAACCTAGCACTGACTTCCTCGGAATACACAACGAAGCTGCCTTTAATTACCAGTTTAAGATGCGCTGTGTAATTTGTAATTAAAAACCGACCAAGATTGTGTTAAGTATTTTTTTTTCTTCACGGTTTGCCTTTACAGCTCCCGAAACCGTGTTACGATTCCAGGGTACCCAGCTGAAGACCAAGTCTCCCTCGTTTAGCCATTATACCATCATTTGGAGTGGCTAGTTCTGTTGAGATATATTTAGATCTTTGAGTATTTACCAAGGTGCGTCGGTGGCCGAGTGGGTAAGACGTCTGGTATTTACTAGACAGACCCGAGTTCGATCCCGGATCCCGGCCATGTACCAATGGGTTTTTTAATTAAAAACTTATGTACATAATCCGACAAACCACACTTAGAGGCTTTTCCATCTAAATATATCTCAACAGAACTAGCCACTCGTTAGATATAGCCTCACAAATACCATCGGCTAAACGAGGAAGACTAGGTCTTCCGCTGGGTACCCTGGAACCGTAACACGGTTTCAGGAGCTGTAAAGCAACCCGTGAAGAAAAAAAAAAAAAAAGTATTTACCAAAGGAGACGTGGAGGGTATAAACCATCGAACAACCATCGAACAAATTTTTCTGCCACTTTTGGCGGGGGGGGGAGGTAAACGCCTAGTATCTAGCCCCTGTACCACTGTATTTTTCTGTCGTTTTATTGTCGCAACGGATTTTACGTTATATGATGATTATGTTAAAATACAAACATAATAATTATAATTAATGATTGGAAACACTAAGTTTGACGCCCTAGATCGACTTTCCCGTTTAAAACATCACAATTAACTATTTTCTTAGAGCGCTGTCTCGCGACACAAAACGATACCAACGAAATCTAAGGTAACTTATTACTGCGCACCTGGTCAGTATAACTGGTCAAAGGGGGAAAAATTGGCGAAAGGGGGAGTCCGTCTATGGCCCCTCCATAGGCTTAGTACTCTATGATTTAGATGGAAAAGCCTCTAAGTGTGGTTTGTCGGATAATGTACATAATAAAGTTTTTAATTAAATCTCTAGTATAATAGAAAACCTAAAAAACCACAAGTAGAGTTTACTTTGCGTATATTAAGGTATTGATTTTTTCAATAAACACCACGAGTAGGAACCAAATTGAGAGAAATTCCTTCTTATTGTCGAGTACAATAAAAATGGAAGAATAAATCACGTAGCGCTTCGTCCAAGATGATATACCTCACGAACAAAATAGTGACTACAAAGGTGTTACTAAATTTCCTCTGTCACGTTTGTTACCTGGTAATTTTTTGAAAGGTTTTCTCTGTCAACTTAATGTTTTGAAAAATATTGTTTTACTCGCTTCCTTTTGATTTAACACTTCCCAGTTCCCATGGCTGCAATTATATTATTACCTAAGCAGACCACGGGTTTTTTTTATTAAAAACTTATATACATAATCCGACAAACCACACTTAAGTAGCCCACGCACTGGTCCGGTATCTCACAGAAAATTTTCGGACCGGCCGCCGTATGATCGATATTGAAGACAGGCCACACATTAGCAATGTAAACATGTAGCATACGATCTAGATCCCAAACAGACACACAAGATTCGATTAAACAAAGGCGTGTGGATGTGTGTGTGTGTGAAAGATCGTTCCGGTCATCGAAATCAACCACAAATACAACGTTTTGAAAACGGATGGTGAGCCGCGCGTACAAGAATTGGACGACTCTGTGGTCGATTTCGATGGACCGTATGGCGGCGCGCCGGCGATTGGACCAATGAGTGGGTACCTTTAGAGGCTTTTCATCTAAATATACCTCAACAGAACTGGAAACTCGTTAGGTATATCCTCACAAATATCATCGGCTAAACGAGGGAGACTTGGTCTTCCGCTGGGTACCCTAAAACCGTAACACTGTTTCAAGATCTGTAAGAAAAAAAAACAATAAAAAAATTATTTAAGTAACGTGACGTCATCATTTAGGTAAAGCAGCGTTTCTGTCCAGTGGTACTACTCGTTTGTGATAAAAATGGTACCATACACGGCATAGACAAATGAGTTGGGAAAAGTGGCAAAATGGCTCTTTTACCAAAACGATGACGTCACTGTGTCATATGTCGGCACAACTTATACCTTAGTTTTATTACTTTACAACCCGAATTGTGTCAATTAACTGTATTTGAATGAAATTTGGCAGCTTTTTACAAACATTAATTCATAACTACAAACCATACAAAATATATATTGCTTTAGTTTCAAAAGCCGTATACCTCGTATTATGGGTTTGGTATACAATATGCTGTCATCTAATCAGATTTAGATCGTGATTTTTTAAAATCGGTCCAGTAACTTTCTAGTAATTCTTACAAACACTGACATTAGTAAATACACAACAAATACCACTAATACTGAAGAACTAAAATTACACAACGTACTTTTTCAGGAAAATAGTCTTATTTACAGACTGGCTTACAGCATTGCTCCTAAAGTACTTAAGAAATTTCATAAGCTCTCGAATTTGCTTTGAGCATTCTTTTTGTAAAAGAAAGTAGGTGTTGCTACGAAAAAATATTTACTCGGCCCGAAAAAAATTAGGGACGTAAAAGGGCGAGTAATTAAAAAAAATTCCCGAATCAAAGGTCGGGTCGAGGAAAGGTTTTATTGTACTTTGGTATTGCTCTTAAATAATTAACTTTCAATAAAATACGTTTGGAAGTAGAAAGAAAGTGGTTCAAGTAATTAATGGACACAAAATTAAGTAAATTAACGATTCAATTTACCTACAAGAATATTAATTTAAGTTTTAAATTAATTTAGGTACACTTCCGTAAGAAAATAATATTTATAATGACAGTGATGTTTATATTGAATCCTTCGCGTATATTTCAATTTCAAACCATAAAATCTAGCCTATTTGTGAAAAGAGAAACCAATGAAATATTAGGATCTACAAAATTAAAGAGTGTAGCATTGAAAAGAGCAGCTCAGAAGTTTTTAGAAGTGAATACTTCTTTAGACGCGTTGAAAGGTTTTTGGTAGGGGAAAATCTTATGGATTCGCCACCGACATGTTTTCGCAACAAGACCATGGATTGCCTGGCCCGAGTATGCTTGACCCAAGAATGCCCAGGCTGTACTATCTTCTATAGCATTATCTTCTATTTTTTTGATTTTTGAACGTAAAGATCGCCGATATTTTTGTTAAAAAAGATTTAACCTTCATTTGACTTTCCATAGTTCTGCAAAAAAATCGTATAACAGGCCAAGTCAATGAGGCAGGTTACCATAATTAGAAATAGAAACAAAATAATTATTTGTTTTTAGATATTATGACAAGAAAACTTCCTCTTATTTGAGATCAAGGGAAATGTACAAAATTTTGATTCCTGTATAAAGAGACTGGAAAAAGAGTATTTTTAGTCTGGCCATCCTGTAGCAAATGACGTTTAAATATTTGTGTTAATATTGATAGGCAATGTCATATTTATTTAAAATAGCGAAATTAGTTTCCTCAAATAACGCCTACTATCAGAAAAAAATATACATATTCGTTTTCTATTTTTAATGCCGAAATGGTGCTACTAAAAAAATTCAAAAAAATAAAATAATTCTAATGTAACAAACTTTTATTAGATGACCATATCTTCCAGTCCAAATTTTAGCTTCAGCCGCCCAAAAAGTTTCAGTCCAAAGTCAATGGCTCGTGCTTACATTATATTTTGTGGATTCTCTTCGAGACTGTTTAGGGAAAACGAAGGAAAACTTTTGCGAAACAAATTTCAAAGTAAGTAAGTATAACCTTTTTTGGGTGTCTTCTTTCTTACAGAGAAATATTTTTTTTTTACTTTTTACATGTGACCGTAGACTAAATATTCGAGCGCGCTCTCATGTGACTCTCCATGAGTACTCCAGTCCCCTTAGACTTGTACGAACGCTAGTATTCTATTCTCTCGGAACGCTAAATCATGATAATAATTATTATATGCAGAAACTTATAATCGAATTATATGAAAAGTATGTGCAGCAGCCCAGAAGCTCAATTTATACATTTTAACTACTTAAATAATAAAAAATCCGAAAAACAACAACCGGGCATAACCTCAAAAAATTATGTGACCGACCAAAACCTTTGTAATTTTTTTCAGCGTTATCTACATGGTATGGGCAGACGCTAACTTTGCGTTCACGAAAGACGCTATGACAAAATGACGTAATTTACGCTTCGTTTTCTACAATGAGTTTATACTTCAAGAGTGAATGACAGTATAGTTAGGTCACGTGGTTGTATTTCAGTCGGTCTCATACATTTATAGTTATCTATTCTATATTCTATTCTATTCGCTTAGTTGTACATTGTTTAAGCCCCCTGGTTTGGTTTGAACGCGGTTTGAAATAAAAATATAAAAAAGAAGAGCGTGTATGTAAAACTAGGAAACCAGAGTTCAAATCTCTCTCGTGAATCACCAATTTTCTTTCGTGCTTCGGAGGGTCTGTTAAAAAAGAGACGCAACCTAGACGCAACAGACTCGCAACCTGTTCTGTTTAATTTGGACATTGGCCAACTAGCAAACAGTGGACGTTGTTACTGATGTACTTCTTCTTCTTAGTCGGCATCTTCATTGCTGAAGGTCATGTCTATCATTAACAGGTAGAGTTCAACACTTTCTGGACAATACGACTCCAAGTTTATTTTGTTTTGCCCACCGTTTTCCGTCGACTTTTCCTAGCCGTCAAGACATATTACTAAATGAGGAACACTTGTCATCCGCTGGCTACCCTAGAGATAATAACACGGTAACTATGAGCATTGTGGTGCCAGCTCAATTCTATATGCAATTTATAATGTAGTCTATATAAGTATTTGTAATATTGAAGAGAACATTTCTCAAACGGACGCAAAGGATTTTTAAAGGGCATCCAATATTCGATGCTCTTTCGTACGCTTGACTATTTCAATTCCTTCTTTTCTTTGAAATATATATTGGATTTGTTATCACGGCTGTACTGTATTTTATTGGGGTAGACAGAGACTTAGGTAGGTACTTTATTCTCAAGAATCACTTGAAAAAATTGTTCAACTCTATACATATACTGACACATCCACTTGTTAAGTTTCGTTAAAGTGAAATTTAATACTATTCAATTGTTAAACTCTTTTCCACTGGAAAATCGTGGCACTATATTTCTTCTTTAAATATAGTGTTTTTAACGAACAATAATAGAAAATAATTTGGTTAACTTGGCAGACCACGGGTTCGATCCCGGTTCCCGGCCATGTACCAATGGGTTTTTTTATATTAAAAACTTATGTACATAATCTGTCAAACCACACTTAGAGGCTTTTCCATCTAAATATACCTCAACAGAACTAGCCACTCGTTAGGTATAGCCTCACAAAAACCATACGAGGGAGACTTGGTCTTCCGCTGGGTACCTTGGAACCGTAACAGTTTCTGGAGCTGTAAGGCAAGCCGTGAATAAAGAAGAAGAAACAAATAATTAATATTTTACGTTTTTTTTAAGCTTCCAAAGTTAATTAAATTAGACATGTACCTATACTCAGTTTAAATGTGGGGAAATGCAGCCAGTATTCTTGCCACTATGCCAGGCGCACCTGGTTTTTTTTATTTATTTTTAATGTTTAGATTCATTTTAAGGTTTTTATATTGTTATGTGCAAATAAAATAACATAAACCATGTAAGTTATACCTAAAAAAACTTTTACAGATAAAAACTCTGAATGCCTTTACCTAGTCACACAATATTCAGGAATCGAGACGGATCGCTAAATGTAAATCCCCCAGAGTCCTGAACCATAATTCAAGCTACCTCTTTCCTGATAATGTAAAAATCACATTAGTTGCATTTTTAACTGCGTACTTAACGGTTTGAACAGCGACGGGTACTGTGCTCTAAGTGAGAATGATCGCCACTTCGCGGGAACACTAAAAGGTTTTTCTGATACAAAATTTAAAATCTCCACTGGAGCGCGTACAACAGAATTAATTTATACCACTTCCCGCTGCACAAACTAAGTAAGTAAATTTATTAAGAAGTGTGCAGCGTTATCTGTTATTATTTATTAGTTTTTCTAATAAAAAATAATGTTTTTAAACTAACCTCTGTCTTTTTAAAAGGACTTTTTATATAAACACAAATATATTTTTTCATGACCATGTTCTCAAAATGCGCAATTCTACCCATTCTATTAAGGATCTACCGACTATGGCCGACTAACGACTAATCGGCCCCAAAATTACCGACTATACGCCGGCTATTTGGTCCATAGATCCCCTAACAAGTAGGTGCTGATTAAATTGAGAATTTGAGATTGTTACTGTTTGATTTCCTACTTTAATAAAAAAAAACTTTAGAAAGGGGTAGTATTTTAACTGCAAATCAAAAAAAAACACTTCCCATGAAAAATACTGATTGCACACCAAAATAGGGTGGGTTTATGTGCGGTTATAAAAAAACCCCAACCTACCTCTAGCTAATAGGGTCAGACTTTCAATAATCAGGCGGTGGAAAGGTCACATGTCGTCTTCTCTATAAAAAAAGTATTTTCTGATGTGCAATTAAAAATATTTTAATGTTTTCTATACTGTTATGTGTAAATAATTAAATAAATGCTCTTTGAAAAAAATTAAAAATAACCTTTTAATAAGAACATAATTATAATACCTAAAACCTAGTACCAAACGCCAGTTTTAAGTATCATATTCCCAGTTTCCTGTACCATCATAAATGCGGACTATTCGCCGACTATAACAGAGAGCGAATAGTCGGCATTTCCGACTAATCTATAGATCCTTATGACTACGAAGTTTCATTGAAATGACTCCCATATTTTGGTCCTAGTATAAGTATTATCTATACTAATAATTAGAAAGAGATAAAATTTGTAAGTTTGGATGTAGGGGGTAATCTCTGAAACTTCTGACCCGATTTTGGAATATTCTTTCACTAATAGGACGCTACTTTATCCCTGAGTGCTTAATAGGCATTTTTTTTTGTTCGAAAATATCCACGGCCGAGCAGGTGGCGGAAAGCTAGTGTGACACCTCGTGAGGTTTAAATAAAATAAGCCTCCAAAATGTAGAATATTCTTTTCCAAACTACATGCTCCTTCAACTATATTATGTGGGCAATAGATTACCTATTTATTAACTAGATCTATTTATAATCACGCCTTTTTTCCCAAGAGGAGTAAGCAGAGACAATCGAATGCCATTTGTTACGGTCCTGACATATCTCTTTAGCTTCTTTTATATTCATCATACCTTTCATACATGTTCGGCGATTGTCTGTACTTTTAATATTTCCATCGATCAATACATTTTTTATATGTTTAATAAAAGTACACCTCTGCCAGTATTTCTTTTCAGCCATATAAACCTTTTTAGTCAATCTTTCACTAAATACTTTTCTTCATTTCAGTCACACATCTTTCACTCCGCATTCTTCTCTAATGACATCGTTCCGGTTTTTATACCTACATAATTCTACTAATTCCAAAAAGCGCGTGCTTCGATATTTTCTATGTAGGTGTACAGTAGGTCACATCGTAACTATCAATATTGACATATGAATAACCGGAATACTTGAAATGAATTAACTCAATCATCAAAGGCAAACGGTATTGTCTACTATGAAACTATCTCCACAAAATGTCCAATTTGTACTAATTTACACGAAGCTATCGTTGCGTTATTGTAACTTATATACTGAGGCCTGTTTATTTTGCTTTGTAATAATATCGAGAGCCATTAACTAGTGTTTTAGAGTTTGGATGTGGCATTTTGGTTTTATGGAAAAAAGTACCTAATTAGTTGTTGTTTTGAAATAACAATAAATAATAATGTATATGGGTCCAGGAACCGTGACACGAATCTAATGGAAGAAATATTTTTATTTCAAGATAATAATATTTAAAAATAAAGTTATTCTGGTATTCTAAATGAAATGTCTCTTAAAACAGATGTCGGAATAAGGTAAGTAATTAAATGATGAAGAAATTGTATTTTTTATACTTTGACATTTTGACTTTTCCTCCTTTTTTTGTAACTTGTAAACACGCCGTCCATCGAGAACGAGTATATAGATGCGCGAAAACTTTTAATTTTGATTTGTTTGTTATTAGAGAAAATCGCGTATCAAACATTAATTTTGATGAAGCATTAAGGGAGATATGGTATACCGACAAAAAAACACTCTTGATAAATAGTTATAATGTAGAAATAACTAATATTATACATTCTCCCCCGTCTCATCTCAGTTAAACAGTAATGAAAGCGGAAACTGCGACGGAAATTGCGGAGTCTAATAAACTGCGCAAATATAGTTCAATAATAGAAAACCAGGCTGGCGCAACTTATAGAACAAAAAATTAGAGCTAGGAAAAATGAGCCAATACTAATGGCGTCGTATCGCCATCTCTTTCACGCCATATACAGATGACAGAGATAGCAAATATTTCTACAGTACGATGTTGTTAGGTTGGCAGTACCTTTCAGCCCTAAATTTGTTTCATTTTAATGTATGGCAGTCCCGACTCTTATTAAAGAACACAGTGATTGCTACTTACTCTATGTAGAAAACTACAAGTTAGTGCCGTTTGGTGTAGAAACACTAGGTCCGTGGGGTTCAAATGCCAAAAAAAGTATAAAAGAAATTTCCCCACGATTGATCACCTTTTCTAGTGACAGTAGGTTCTGGTTCTGGTTAACGGGCTCGGTTTCCGAAACTCGACGTCTAGCGCCTATTTTGCGTGAGGTGACAGTAGGGCTAGCTCTTTCCTCGCTCAACGAATCAGCATCGCGATCCAGCGAGGAAATGCAACCAGTATTCTTGCCTCTATTTCACGCGGACTAGGGCCGTTGTTTTATTTAACGTTTTTTACATAGTTGTGTTATTTTTAACCTGAATAAATAATATAAGTATGAGAACAGAACAACGGTTCGACGTATTTTTTTGCACAGAGGCAATTGGAGGAGACAATCCTTAATGTCGCAATTAAAACACAAAATGAAACCGTGAAATAAATAAACACAGAAAATATTTTTATACCACATCAACATTTTCAAACATCATAGTTGCTAGGGGCATTGTTGTTCCAACATAATTAACAACGTTGGTGAAGGTATTGTCTCTCCTGCCGGCTACTGACAGACGGACAAATGATAAATTGTAGGTTTCCTAATAAAAAAATATATATACATATAACAATATTACAGTAAAGATATTTTTTCCTTTCTTTGTCTCCCTTGTAAATATTGAGGTCGAGCAGTCATTGACACAGCTGGATTTATTCAGTTCTTTCCTCGTTATGTTGTGGTGATTGACGGACGGCCTCAGGTCAGAATATCGCGGGATGCGTGATGAGAAATCAACAAAGAGATACCGACCGCTACGAGACGTAAAATAAATACTCACTTTTTTTTAGTAAAAGAATGGTACGTCGCTGGATAAATTATAGGTAATACAATTTAGTAGCAGAAAATAGTACCTTCATTCAGCAATTTATTCAATTAGGCATTTTCCAGTTGCTAATTTAGGCATTACCTGTATATTTATGGGTGTAATACTAGAAAATAACATTGTAATTGATATTTAGCGCGTTGCATCTTAACTGAATACACACCTTGCTTTCAAATGGACTGATTAAATGAAAACTTAGATAGAAATAAAAAAGTATTTTCGATAAAAATATCTCAGCTTAACCTTTAATTTAATAGATTTTGAAAAATGTTATTAGATAAAACTACTAAACCAATTTTCACCAAAACAAAATTGTACCAATTCGAAATAATTCTCTGTCGATTAAAAAGAAACCATCAAAATCGTTTCATAAACGGTTCAGAAGTTATGCCCGAACATATATAAAACATATATACAATTGAATTAAGAACCTCCTTTTTTTAAGTCGGGTAAAAATATGAAAAGCAACTGACAAAAACCAGAAAAATATTGTAAGTACCACATCAAAGGATAATTTTCAGACACACTAAATCAATGGGCCCTGCTAATGGGTTACCATGGAGCTATGATTATATTTTTTTTTCCTAACGGCTTACAGTGTATACCCAGCGAAAGACCACGTCTCCCTCGTTTAGCCGATGGTATTTGTAAGCCTATACCCTAACGAGTGGCTAGTTCTCTTGAGGTATATTAGATGGAAGTGTGGTTTGTCGGATTATGTACACATGTTTTTAATTAAAAAAACCCATTGCTACATGGGCGGGATCTGGGATCGAACCCGTGGTCACGTCTTAACCACTCCGCCAACGATGCACCTAATATAATCTATACTATTACGGGTAGGGGTAGGGGTAGGGGTAGGGGTAGGGGTAGGGGTAGGGGTAGGGGTAGGGGTAGGGGTAGGGGTGGGGGTAGGGGTAGGGGTAGGGGTAGGGGTAGGGGTAGGGGTAGGGGTAGGGGTAGGGGTAGGGGTAGGGGTAGGGGTAGGGGTAGGGGTAGGTATAGGGCATATTTTATTTTGTTCGTAAATATCCACGGGCGAAGCCGGGGGCGGAATGCTAGTAAATAATAAAATAACCATATTATACAAACCAACCTGGGCAATTTACAAAATCAACTACCTACTCTAATATTATTTTTATCAAGAAAAATTAAATAACTCAAGCAAAATATTTACACAATTTCAACATCCCCATTAAAAGCACTTTACCTTCGTGTACTCCCTTAGGTGGGAAAATCGAGAGACATTAATGGATGGGGTCTATAACACCCCCTAACTTAAGACACAAACATCTTCGTTCGTACAGGGTTGAAGGTTATTTAATTATTAAAAAACAGCTTGGCACATACCTACATAAACACTATTAGAGATAGATGTTATGTTACCACGTACTTTTTAGTAGATTATTTTATTCTATGACTAAAATGAGGAAAAGTAGTTTACGGTGGTTTGGACACGTTGAAATAATGAAGAACGTGTCCCTGTAGCGACTTGCAAAATTCTTTCAAAAAAAAAAACAAAAAAAAGAATTTAAAAAACTGCAGGGAGTAAATTGGCAGAAAAATGTTTTCATACAACCGAGAGGTTATAAATGCTGTTTACTCATTTTCTGCCAGCTGGTAAGAGAGTTTTTTTTTTCAAAGCGCCTCAGCGGCGTACCGACAAGCGCTGGACCCCTACTCGGAAGAATTTGTAGAGGGGGGGCTCAGACTACACGAAAAATAGATTTTCTGCTGGCAAGTGCTTACAACCACTTTCTGTCGCCATATCTCTACCTAGAAAGATTGACTAAAAAGGTTTATATGGCTGAAGTGAAAGGAAATGCTGGCAGAGGACGACCTAGGTATACTTTTATTGAACATATAAAAAATGTATTGATCGATGGCAATATTAAAAGTACAGACAATCGCAGAGCATGTATGAAAAATCTACAATATCTCAGTGAAATGTGAACTGATATCAATTCAGTATTTTTATGTTTATCACATTTGGAGATGTGTCATAATTTTAATGTCAACGTAGTACTTTTCATATATTTTTCACGCGTTATCAGTTCCAGGGTACTCAGCGGAAGACTTAGCCGATGGTATTTGTGAGGCTATACTAGGCTAGTTGCCAATTCTGTTAAGGTATTTATAGAAAAGTATGTAAGTGTGGTTTGTCGAATTATGCACATAATTTACTTATAAATAGCTCATTGGTACATGGCTGGAATCGAACCGTTATCCGCCTAGGGCCTAGTAAAACACGTATTTCTGCTCATATGGCTCCACACTAAACATAAATATTATTCCAGTTAGATTCGAAATTTTCTTTCGTGGAAAAATCCTAAGGTTGATTGTGGTAGAGAATGTAACCATTGTGTGTACGGTTGGTCGCTTACTGCCATCGTAAATACTCTGTTTTAGTATCAGCTCTGGTGTTACACGTGGCCCTTGGGGCATTGTATTGTTTGATCTAGTGTTTAGTGATGTGCTTTTAATGATTTGGATCACTGAGTTGATTAATTCAGTTTTTAATGTGAAAACTTCTTTAGGAGGCGCGTTGAGCGATTTTTGGTAGGGCAAAATCTTATGGGTTCGCGTTACCGCGTCACCGACATGGTATCTTAGAACAAACCCTGTAGAGCAGCTATAGCAACGCGATCTATCCGCTAAACTGGACCGGGCTGGACCCTATTATCAATGACAGATACATTTATACGTGAAATGCTTGCTAGGTGGCGTTATTATACATTAAATACAGTTTTCCATTAACTTTTAAGTCGCTTTTCACTGGTTTTAGTAATAAAAACTGATCTAACCCCAATTTTAAAAACGAGACCTAGAATAATGTAAAATGTGAATATTTTTTTCAAATTTCGAGTTGATTACACAAAGAAACGGGCTGTTCCCAGTAGTCTTACCAGATAGTCTTACCAGTAAAAACATACTTTACATTTCTTTATATTATTTCTCAAAGTTTTTGCCGGTATTAATTAATATCTCCCTTAATACTGTATCAAAGTTAATGTTTGATACGCCATTTTAAAGATAATGTTTTTTTTAAATTAGACTAAATTATTTATTATGTAAAAGACGCCATCTATTGCAGATCAGTTTAACTATGACAACAATATTGGCATCACTAACGGTGCGAAGTATTCGCACGGGTCATCTAGTCTCTCTTTACAATATGATAAATACAATACAATACAATAGATGATAAATGCATACCAAAGAAGATTACATCACAGAACAATAAGTAACCTCCACAACTCGCCACAAATTATTGTATTTTTGAGAGAAATATTTATCTCGATGCATGCTTGTATATTTATGAGAGTAACAAGGTAAAATCGGTACCGAATATTGCATTATTTTTCGCTATCACTACTAATATAAAACAAAGTCTCAAAACGAGTTTGTCTGTGCTTTTTTTTTTTTTTTGAACAGGAGGCAATGACTGATGAATGAGTAGCATGCAGCCTCCTCGGCCATCCTGCCTGTCATCTATTTTTTTGTGTTTGTCTGTGCCTTTTTCAAGCAAAAATTACTTAACAGATATTTTTGCAGTTTTCATGATTTTATAGGTTATTCACAAGAAAGATTTACAAGTATTGAACATGTACCTATGACGCTTAGGAGTTGTGCATCAACAGAGTATTAGTGAATCAAGTCGGGATAAAAAATTGCCCCAGCACATATTCATGGAGTATGCTGTCTAATCCGTTAGAGATATAACAAAGTATATCTAATTGATATTGTTATAAGCGTATTTGTGTATGTATTCAAATTGTTGTGAACCCATATTATACCCGTGCGAAGCCGGGGCGGGGGCGATTCACTAGTGATTCATAATTACGTATGCTTTTGATCAAATCAGTCAATCCGGAACTAGATGATCTGGTTACAAACCCAATCACCATAGGTACATCACTAATCACATCCCTTAGATCGTTTAAAAGAGGTCGCTTTGTGGTAGGCGTTTTGGTCAACAACTCCTCTGGATATTTAGTATTGGTTCTATAATGGATAGTTCTTATGTGAACAATATTTTGAATAGTTTCTAGTAAACGATCTGTTTTTTATATTTCTTTTTATAATCAAAATCTACGAATGAAAATAATTTCACAATATTGAAATTTAAACCTGTATCGCGCTATTGAAAATATTTAATAGATTTAATACAGCGTCAAGCGTTGAGGAGAATTCCCTTTTACTCAAAGTCGTTGGATTGTTGTATGTAGCAACTTCTATATTGGTGACCCCCGTATGAACACAGCCTGTCCAGCCAAACCTATATGACCACACGCAGTCAACTCCCAGGTCCTCCCGTGCACGCCCCGATGACGACAGGACACAGTCCATCACAGCCGCCACCGCTAATATGGAGGTGGTTTCAAACTGTATCGACTTCTGGTCTTGGAATGGAATCATGTGGCGGTCTCACAATATTGAAATTAAAACCTTTAATAGATTGACATATCTACAACCTCCCAGTGATACGCCACTAAATTAAAGGCCACGCACTGATCCGGTATCTCACCGAAAATTTCGAAAATGATCGAGATTGAACACAGGCCACACATTAGCGATGTAAATCGTATGATCACATGCAATTCACTTACTTACACAGACACACAAGATTTGATTTTATTAAACAAAGTGTCCAACATCGGTGTGTGTGTGACAGATCGTTCCGGCCATCGAAATCAACCACAAATTAACGATTTTAAAACATATGGCGGACCGTACGTTACAAGAATTGGACGAGTCTGTGGACGATTTCGGCGGACCGTATGGACGAATGAGTGGGCACCTTTAGCCGTTGGATTGTTGTATGTAGCCATTTCTATAAATTATTTAAAAAATACTTCCTAACTTTGCAACTGCGTTAATTTGTTTTGATTTGTGTGATTCATTTCATTTTGCTAAAGAAAATAATTTCAAGGGGACGACATCTATGCCCATTCATAGGGGGCTAAAAATCATGGTTGCACAATGTTATCATCTCAATTGACCTGCCGCATGGTATATATGGTACTTAATAGTGTGTTCACTTTTTACTAACCGAACTTCAAAAAAAGAAGGAGGTTCTCAATTCGTCGGAATCTTTTTTTTATGTACCTATGTTCCCCGATTACTTGAAGACGCCTGGAGTCTGGACCGATTTGGTTTTTTTTTGAAAGGGTATACTCAGGGTATAGGTCAGGATCTGATGATGGGATCCTGGAGAAATCGAGAACTCTTCAAATTTTATAGGCACACTTGAAGCGTTTTGGTTTTTTTTTATAGTGACTTGTGCATTTGCTTTCGGAAAGCACATTTTGGTTTTGAAGGCGGTTATAGGTACTATTGCATTTTCAAAGAAATCCGTTCAAAGTCAATGACAGTTTTATAAATATTTTTAAAGGAAACGCATTACCGTTTTATATTTAAAAATAAATTGAATAATTCATGCCTTTTAAAAGCATCTAGAAAATATCTCGTGTAAAAATAATGACATTATTTTCTGCTTTCACTCTAAAAGCCATTCGAGAAAATCTTATTAAATAGCAATCAAGGTGTTGTTATAAATAATTAAATGCTGTCAGTTGGACGTTTCCAATTTTGAGACTGAATTTTGTGTAAAGTTAGCAGATTGGGAATAAATTAACAGAACTTTATTTGTATGTGTTGTGATGATACGACCTTATTTTCCTGGCCGCTTACAAGCTGGCCATCATAAATAGCATTTATTTTGATTTTAGAACACGATATTGTTCATTTTAATTCAATAGAACATTGTATGTTATTTTCAAATATCCGATGTGTGGAACCTAAATTAAAATTTTACTCATTCCTTCACAAAAAGTAAATAACTATATAAAATGTATTGAATCAGTATTCAAGAACTAATATCTATGTTTATATAAAAGGAGCGCAAATAAGTATTGTAAGTATTTTTATCATACTTTGTATTGTGTTACTTCAATAGCTTAACGCCCTGTAGTAATGTGTAGTTCATTTTTATTACAGTGCGCTCCTTTGATGGCTCCTTCTCCTTTGACGGCTTCCTCCTTGGCTCCTTACGGATGCTTTTACTGGTTGTTCTTTTGCTGCTTGTTCTTCCTTGTTAATTCGACCAATAAACGAATGATGAAAGTTTACTACGAGTTTTCCTGCAATACCTACCCGGCCTGGCTACCCACAACCCGACAATGGCGCCCAAACGTGATTAAAATGCTGCAGGAAGAAGGAATAAAGAAGAAAGAATAACGAAGTAAGAGAACATAATATTTATTTTAATACAAACTTTTATTTCAGGATATGTAATGTCTATATAATCTTAATATATAACGTAATTCTATTTAAATTCAGTAGAATATTTCTTGGAGATTATGGTTCTGAATCAAGGTTATGTCGGCAAACCTTAGAGGTTGACAAGTCTGATGATCTTGGTCAGTTTCCATTATTGAAGAGGATATTTTTAATTTTTGTACGGAGGTAGTATTCTTGATTCATTTTACACTAAATTCACTTATTAATTTCGTAAATTCAGATTATATATTCACATTGAATGTATGGTTGTATGTGAGATTTTCATCATATATATTTGAAATCTATAGATTACTTCCCATAACTTAAACTTATACCGTAAATGATATT
Organism: Nemapogon koenigi; assembly: GCA_963924495.1. NCBI lineage: Eukaryota > Metazoa > Arthropoda > Insecta > Lepidoptera > Tineidae > Nemapogon > Nemapogon koenigi. The sequence continues at coordinate 10,045,344 of OZ004646.1, forward strand.
AATTTAATTTCCATTATCATATCCCGTCAATTCAATATCTCTTAATATCTCTTAATAGAAAAAGGTTCTTTTTATAGTCGTAATTTTTTTCAAGAAAAATAATATATATTAATTTTTCTTATAATTGCTAAAATATCTATTTTTATCCTAAAAGTCTATCGTGATTCCAGAAAATAATACATAAATAAATATTATTTAATTCCAAAATTTCATTAATTGCGATTTTTTTTAATACATTTTTAAAATATCCAAAACAATTTGTCCATTTTTATTTTAATGATTTCTAATATCACACTACAGTTTACATAAGTAAGGCAATTAAAATATTAAAATATTTCCGAGAATAAATTTAATAAATTTCAAATAAATTATGATACATATAAAAGCACCTCGATATCAGAATTTGAACTCACTTGATTTTTCTTTGTTTTACACAATTTGTTTTGCTCGGCAATATTGCATTGGAATATTCGATTTTCAAATGTATCCTATATAATTTCTTTGTCATTGACAAATTTTTAAATTTTGAATCGACGACGTTCGATTTTCTTTATTTTCAATTGTTATTTACTATGAAGTCTATTTCATAGACATATGATTACGCTCTTATTACAACTAGGGGTAGTCATGTTGATTGAAATTTAAATATTATTTTATTTCATATACTTATATTATTAGCTTTTCACTGGCTTTGCTCGTGGATAGTTTGAGTTAGCGCATACCTTAACGCATGCGTTGATTTTATTTCATAAATTTTTTTTTTCTCTTTCAATATGGATGAGTTACACTTAAACCGAGGAATTTTTTATATCTATATTATTTTACATTTTTCTTTATTTTATTTACAATTTATTAAATTGTATTTATCACCTTATGGTTACAAGGGAGGTTAAATTTATTTCAATTTCACAATTTGGTTGTAAACATAATTTTAACTAAACAACTAAAACTTTTACATATTTTCAAATTACAGGTTAAATATATAACCATGATTAATAATTACTATTTTCCTTATTTCATTCTCATCATTTCATTTATTGTAAATACTTGTAATTATTTAGAGCGGATTGCGACTCTTTAAAAAAGCCTTCGTCTATTATAAATATTATACCTAATATCTGTGGATGTATTTCCATGGGTGTTTATAAGAGTAAATTACAACTCTTTAAATAAACATTTGTTTATTATTATTATATCTATGAATATCAGGGTATTCATGGGAGTCTTTTAGAGCGGATTGCGACTCGTTAAAAAAGCCTTCGTCTATTATTACTACTTATTATATCTGTGGATGTATTTCCCATGGGTGTTCGTATGAGCGGATTGCGACTCTTTAAACAAGCCTTCGTCTATTGTATTATATATAAATAAACTTAAAACAGCGGATGGTAACTGTATAACTAAGCCCTTACTAAATTCGAGAACGTTTGAGTCATTCCTTATTAAATGGGAATTACTCTATATTATAAATGAGTTTACTGTACTTACTAATAACAGATTAAACAGATTAAATGAAGATGAATGTTTGTGATTTGTGTGATTGTGAAAATCGTTTCTCTTGTAAAATAATTAGTTTTATTTATAATAAAACTTGTAAATGTATCTTTTCATTTCATTCATTAGTATTTTTATATAAGTCTCATCATCAAACTTTATTTTATTAATTCTCTGAATAAAATCCTTCATTAAGGTCAGGATTTTTTCGGGGGAACCCCGGTATTGTGATGATACGACCTTATTTTCCTGGCCGCTTACAAGCTGGCCATCATAAATAGCATTTATTTTGATTTTAGAACACGATATTGTTCATTTTAATTCAATAGAACATTGTATGTTATTTTCAAATATCCGATGTGTGGAACCTAAATTAAAATTTTACTCATTCCTTCACAAAAAGTAAATAACTATATAAAATGTATTGAATCAGTATTCAAGAACTAATATCTATGTTTATATAAAAGGAGCGCAAATAAGTATTGTAAGTATTTTTATCATACTTTGTATTGTGTTACTTCAATAGCTTAACGCCCTGTAGTAATGTGTAGTTCATTTTTATTACAGTGCGCTCCTTTGATGGCTCCTTCTCCTTTGACGGCTTCCTCCTTGGCTCCTTACGGATGCTTTTACTGGTTGTTCTTTTGCTGCTTGTTCTTCCTTGTTAATTCGACCAATAAACGAATGATGAAAGTTTACTACGAGTTTTCCTGCAATACCTACCCAACGACCCATCCTGGCTACCCCAACCCGACAGTGTAAATTTCAATTTGGTAAGTGATCCACGATATGTATTTAATATTTAAAATAAAATTTTGAGCGCATAGGAAAATAAATTTAATAAAACTTAATATGAACACACATAACACGTAATTTACCTTTATTTCAAACTATTTATACTGACTGAAACTTTTTGTAATACATTATTGCCTTCATTCTCTAAGTGCTCTTACAAATTCTTGATATCGGGTTTCCATCTTTCCTTTTTCTGCATAATCTAGACTCTAAGATAAAATACTTGTATTGGCTTACAACTACAGGATACCTAGCAGGTGACAATATTTCCTCATTTAGCCTATGTACTGATTATACATTAATTTCATTGCGATGACAACAATAGTGACACAATTCAATATAAAAAATAGCCTAGTAATGATTGAATCTTATTATATTCTTCTAGTTATGACCAATAAAACTTGAAATCAGGTTACCTTACAGCTCCCGAAGCCGTGTTACGGTCCCAGGGTTCCCAGCGGTAGACCAAGTCTCCCTCTTTAAGGCGATGGTATTTGTGAAACTATGCCTAACGAGTAGCCAATTCTGTTGAGGTAGGTATATTTAAACGGAAAAACCTCTCTGTGTTTTTTTACATCAAAAGTTACTCCCCTGTTCATCACTTGTAATTTTTGAAATAGCAAATTTCCAAAATAGCATCAACAAAAATCAGAGCTACTTTTCCACTCATTTAATCTTGTATTTGACAAGAATAATTCATAACACTGTAAAAACTCCAAATATTATGACTGGAAGCACCTTAAATGCCCCTCGTTTTTCCTTACAGAGGTTCTACTTAAGGACGAATATATCGGTCCTAGCACCCAATAGATGGCCCAGTACCTCGTGTAACGAAGCCTATATAAAATCACGTTTGTGCCTGATTGACATTGCCAGTCAATGATTAGGAAAAAAAATTAAAATTAAAATAAGGGGTCAGATGAGTTCAATGAAAAATAAGGTTCTAATTAATATATCGTGTGAAGTTTAATTTGAAAGAGCTACCTGTAGGGACTCCTAAAAATTTTTTTGTCCATATTACCTCGCTTTGCTTCACGTTTGCTGTATTGACAATTAAATACTTTATCAATGTTTTTGTACTCAATACACTATTACTTGAAATTGTCCCGATAGAAAAAAAATCCGAAGTTACCTTTAAATCACGTAAGGACTTTACGCTTATGTTTACTAAGTGATTGGGATTTAAAAACAATATAAATATGACTTATCATTACGATTGTAAGACAATCCGCGCACTATTTAACCTTAGGCGAAGGAACCAAAATGAAATGTCTTTGTCAACTAATATCAAACTCGTTAAAGATATAGCTCAAAACTTACAACACATTTGTATAATATAAATATTATAATAAAATAGTCTGCGCTGCGGCATCTATTGGAAGCTAGGTCGAGACGATTCCCCGTAAAAGTATATTCTCAACTCCACAAAGAGGTTTAAGCGCGAAGAAAATTTGCCTATTCAAGCGACTACAGAACAGAGTAAATTCATATTTTTTAAGAAAAAAAAGGAAGTGAAGGCGTCTCGTAGTCATTCCGACATTTTACCTGCTAGCCTTGATATGCAGATTTCTTTCGTCTTTTTAAAAGTAAAATTGTTGTAACTTTAAAGCACATGTAAAGTAATTATACCTAAAAGATAAATCATAAGTAATATTAGGTATGAAAAGTATTATGAATATAAGAGAAGAGAAAGAGGTACCTATGTCAGGTATTGCATTCGATTGTCTCTGCCTACCCCTCTTGGGATAAAAGGCGTGATGAGAGAAAGATAGATATTATATAGTACATGGTTGTTATTAGTCGACGATTAATAATACATATCACAGTCGGCGGGAACATCCTATAGCTACCGATTAATTGGCTATTGTTCTGTGACGTCTAAAATACTTGACATTGGCGAAATCATCAAAGCCATGCAGCCATTACACTAAAAATAGAATAGAATAGACTCTTTGGTAAGTATGTCATGTATGTATACATTGGGATACTTTTGTCTACGAACTGGAACCAAAGACCTAGTATAATAAATTTAAAAAAAGGGAAAAGTTAAAAGCACAAAATGTAACTTCCCACACCATGTACAGCTACGTAACGTAAAGTACCATTTTTCGAGCAACTGTATTCAAATAGTAGATTACTGACCCGAGCAGAAAGTGACTTATTGTTGCACCGAGGGTTAGTTTAGTACGAGTGCAACAATAAGTCACTTTACTACTACAAAAAAAAATTAACTAATCAATTATTTTATTAATATTTTTTCGGACAAACAAAGCCCGCCAAAACGTCGAGTGTTAAATTTGCTCTGAAAATAATAGCGAAATAAAAAGTCATACTTTTAGCGAGGTTAGCAACCTGCTTTTCCAAATTTACATCGCCAATGTAATGAAAAATTAATAAAAAATAAATTATTCAATAAAGCAACATGCCCGCCACATAAATCTTATAATTACGTCTACCTTAAAAAGTACCTTTATAATAAGTGCCTACAGAAAAAGAACCTAATTTAAAAACAAAACCCAGAGCGGGATGTTATGGATTTTCATACAACATTACTGCATTGTGTGCAGTAAAATAGCGCCTACTGATCGCTAATATTGTCAAGTATTGAGAAAAATACTGCGTAGTTGGATGAAAAAATAATTCTGCAGTTAGTATGATGGTCACCCTATTCAAAACGATGTATCATGTTTAAGATTAACAACGTAATATGCTTTCCAAGTGCAGTGAAATGTTAATTTTTCATGCAAATGTGGAGTCCGCTTTGCCTTTGTAGGAATTACAATTAAGTCCGCATATTCACTTGACGGGATCTCTGAGATCATAACTCATTAATTTTAATATAATAGTTAAAAATAATAGTTATGTAATTTTAATCTAAATTGTTTTTTTCTCACGGGTTACCTTACGGCTCCCGAAACCATTCTATCGATCCCAGGGCACACAGCGGAAGAATAAGTCTCCCTCTTTTAGCCGATGGTAGTTGTGAGGCTATACGTAACTAGTGGCCAGTTCTGTTGAGGTATATTTAGATGGAAAACATTATATTGTTTTAATGTTGAAAGCAACAGATACAGTTACATTGGCAGGTGTAATGGCAAAGGCAAATCTATCGCATTAGCCTAATAAAATTGATAAACCGTTGGTCATGAAACCGGGGGTCACAGGTTCAAATCTCACTAATGCCAAAGATGCTTGGCACCAATATATGCTTTAACCGATTTATGGAGTATCGGAGGGCCCGCCATTCATTAAAAAAAATGTTTGATGTGAAACATCTATACGCGCGTTTGACTAGGGTAAAACCAAGACATTTCAAAATTCAGGAGACGCTTGGTTTTGGCCTACGCCGTCTGCGCCTAGGGCTGTGCGCAGGTAGAGGGGATAACGCGTTGGCATGTGGCAAGACCAAGCGTCTCACACTTCGGAGACGCTTGTTTTTGGCCTACGCTGCGAGCGTCTGGTCGTGTATTTCTCCGTCTAACAAAATATATACTAATTTTGATGTTTCACATCTACGTACTCTTCTTTTTTTTTGTGGGCAAGGTAAAGCAAAATAGTGACATCTTTTTCCCCTGCCAAATGTGGACATTGTTACAATGTCTGTTTGTATCAAGGCCTTGTGTATTTACTGAATTAAAACAGAACATTTCATAAATTACATAAAGTTTGTATCCTTTCCATATTGTATTGATTTATGATAATGAGTTTGGCAGACGTCTCCAAATTAAAGGGGAACAAGTATTGTCTCACAAACTTGGGTCGGATTTCGTAGTTTTAATACATTCTAAAGTCAAATAAATATTTGGCTTTCTTTAGCCATATTTTATTTTTAACTAGGCATTTAACCCAAATTTGTGGATGGTGTAACCACATTATTCTGTGGTGTAACCATTAATACTTGCGTCCCATTTTAACCAGGTCAAATGATATTTCAAAAATATTAGATACTAGCTTTCTAGCCCTTTTAATTTTTTTTAAAGTAGCCTATGTCCTACCCTAGGCTCCAAGCTTACTGCGTATCAAAATTCATCAAAATCGGTTCAGTGGTTTAGCCGTGAAATCGGAAGGGTCAGACAGACAGACAGAGTTACTTTCGCGTTTATTTTCTTTCTTCACGGGTTACCTTAGAGCTCCCAAAACCGTGTTACGGTTCCAGGGTACCCAGCAGAAGACCAAGTCTCCCTCGTTTAGCCGATGGTATTTGTGAGGCTGTACCTAACGAGTGGCCAGTTCTGTTGAGGTATTTTCATTTTCCCATCTAAGAACCCAGCGTCGCACCGTTTTCCTTGTTGCTCCCGTCCGTTCGACTATTTGCGATATATTGAATCCTTCATCATGAAGGCCAACAATTCTGACTCTTAAAGCAATATCAATATTTCTTTGCATGATAATAATATATTTGTAATATTTTTTATTAACAAGTGACAAGTTTATAACTTTATTTTGAGTCAATTTGTCAACTATTTTTTTAAACATAATACGTAGGTACTGACAACAATAATCTCTTTTTATAAGAAAGAGATAGGATATTTTCTTTTAAGTGGGTATGCTCCCTTGACCGCGATAGTACATAAGTTTTTTTTTTAATTAAAAAACCCATGGCCGGGATCCGGGATCGAACCCGTGGTCTGCCTAGTTAATACCAGACGTCTTAACCACTCGGCCACCGAGGTATGGATGGATTACTTTTTATCCCGGAATACAAATTAAAAAAAAATGTAGTTTGAGCATCGCTGCCCTGTGACAACCGCCATACGCCGCAATGTTACATGAAACCTTTCTGCTTATTCCTTACAGATTTAAATATGAACCAGTTGATTCTTACCTTTAATGACGAAATATCTACCCTTTGTAAGCAAAACAAAAGTAAATTGCAGAAGCTTAAATTCAATATAATTTATACACAAAGCTCAACAAATTCTCCTGTAACAATACTCTATAAATTTACGAAGATCCTGCTGTACTTCTTATCTTTTGTTAGCAATAAACGGAGATTGCGTCATATAAATTGTATGAAATTAAGATTTTACTAATATTATAAATTCCTAAGTTTGGATGATTGTTGTTCAATCATTCCTCAAAGGATGAACGGAATTGGATGAAAATACATTTAAAGCGCATATAAGTACTAAAATCTTAAAAATTAATGCTCGTATAATTTTTATTTTTAAATGTTCGTAGTCTGAATAAGGTTTTAGAGAAAGTAATATTGGAAAAGTTTTAAAAATAGGGAATATATAGGGCCTTTCTAGAAAAACCAAAACACAAATCCTGTCTTAAAGTTCTGCCTGAAAAAATGCTCAGCGTACTCGCAACTTGGCCATTTATTTTAATTAGCTACCATCTTTCAGACTTTACGACAGACATACAGACAAAGGCAATTTACAGTTTCTAGTACTGTTTAAATATCTAAAATTACATAATTCCAAATTCCCATAGAAAAGTTTGAAGCGTAGCCCAGCCAATTTTATTGTGCCCCAGACTTCCACATTACGCGGCTTTTTATTGCTGTTTCTGAGCTAAAACAATGATTTGTACAAATTTAATACCATATAAAGTGCATTTTAATATTAAAACTCAAACATAAACTCGTAAGAGTTTTTCATAATACGGGAAGTGTTGATTTATTCATCCTGATACTTTTAGTGCATAGGTATTGGTAGACCGTTGGTCTTGAAAGGGGGTACCGGGTTCAAATCCCACTCCTGCCAAAAATACTAAGCACAAAATTTCTTTAAGAACAAAAGAACATATATTCACTGCCTTTATATCTTGCGGTGCGACCAGAGATGCCAAGAACATGTGCTTTAATCGACTTCTCTAACTTCGGAGGGCACGTAATCACAACAAATACTTACGTCTGTCAAAAGGTGATTCTACATCATATCATGGCGACCAATGCACGCGTTCCGTCCGCGCTGTGATAGTTGTGATTAATAAGACATATTACAGACTCACAGACGGCGGAAACATCTTATATACTTAGATACCGATTAATCAACATATTGATACTATAACGTCTATAATATTTGACAATATAAAAGAAAAAATGGTTTGGGATGCAACATCCGCTGACACCTTCGCCGCCTGCCACATATCCGCAACTTCCGGAGATGCCGGAGCCGCAGCCCTACATGCCGAGAACACAAAAAGCGGACCATTTTAAATTACTGGCGTTTGAGATGGAGACTCTGGGTGCGTGGTCACCGGACGCTATAGGTTTTGCTAATAAAATCGGGAAAATACTTCTAACGGAGACCGGCGATCCACGCTCCAAAGCTTTTTTCATACAACGCATAGCGCTGGAAATTCAAAAATGTAACGCTCTATGAGTTCTAGGCACTAACGAACGGTCTTGTAACGAACGGTCCACCTAGATCATCCGGCAGCCGGAATGGGAAATTTTCGGTACGCTGCCGGACCAATGTCTGGCAGTTTTTAATTTATGAAAATTTTAATTATGCACTATCACCTCTATATTAATAAATTTATTAAATAAATAGCTTTTAGCCCGGGTTCGCCCATGGGACCCATACTAACTTTCATCCCCTTAGGCTTCAATGTTTCTCCCTATCAAATTTAATCAAAATCGGTTCAGTGAAAACATAACAGACAGACAGACAGAATTACTTTCCCATGTATAATATTAGTATGCACTCACTTGCCTAAGTTGACGAGATAGAGTGATGTGCTACAGCCTAAATATCTGTTAGTTTTTAAGGTTCTTTACCCTAAGGGTGATAACCGAAACCCTTTAGGCTCTGCTGTCCGTTCGTCCGTCCGTCTGTCACAGAGTATCTTTTGAACCGTAATAGGTAGACACTTGAAATTTTAACAGAGTATGTATTAATTACTATGGCCGCCATAGCTACAAATAATAAAAATAAAATAAAGTTAAAAATAAAAAGGGGTCCCCATACAAGAAACCTTTCATTTTTTTATTTTATTTTTTTTATTCAGCGTTTTCTTGCTCGATCTTAATAATGGCAATATATACAAACGTCTAACTAGAATAACTATAATGCATACTCTTAAGTAAAACAAGAAATAATAAAAACCGGCCAAGTGTGAGTCTAACTTGGTCTGACCTTAGTACATACTATTGGCCGGTTTTTTTGGAAAATACGGTTCGATATCGTTCAGTCTCATTTGAAACGATAAATCATATCGATATTTTAGTTACTATGCAGTATACAAGCGAAACCATGGGCATAACTTAATATGAAATAAAATTCAATAAAATATTAAGAAAAGCAGCACACATTTGCAAGTAATTTAAAATTCTAAGTTTGCCTTTGAGTCCGCAAGTGCTTTAAGCTTCCTATAAAGTTGTAACACGTAGCGACTGCATTCACAGACAGAGAACCTCTAGTCATGTGACTCGCAGATCACTTTGAGCTGAATCATACAATATTCGGGAGGAAAAAGATTTTTTTTTTCACGGGTTGCCTTACAGGTCCCGAAACCGTGTTAGCGGTCCCAGGGTACCCAGCAGAAGACCAAATCTCTCTCTTATAGCCCATGGTATTTGTAAGGCTATACCTAATGAGTGGCCAGTTCTGTTGAGTTATATTTAGATGGACAATTCAAAGTAATAATTAATTTATGATTTTTTTTATTGATCAAAAATAATTAAATTACTATTATATTGAATTTTCAATAAGCTACAAAAAAACCTATTGAAGGGTAAAAAATTAAAAGCTTTGTGATAGATTATAAAAGAGAAAACGGGGGCAAAGTTTAACCACCCATATTTCATATTATTGAATAAATAACAGCTATTTCACTTAGATATATTGAATAAGTAACTATATGCTAAATTACAGTGACACAGGTGGATTATTTACAGATAAATTGGGAATAGTTTATTCCCGAAAAATTATGAATATAAGATCTTTAAAAATGCACTCATTACGTCACGATAGAAACAGTGTAAAATGTGTGCGAGTAAAAGAGACATCAATATTTCTCTGCTTTCAACTTTTATACTGGCACACGTTTTGTTTAGCTAGGGCTTATCCACCAATTTAAATCTTTGATAAGCTAAGAATTAATTTATTATATCATATGAACAACTCAAAATATGTTTCACAGATTCGCGGAAAATTATTTTAATAATCCCTCATTAAAACGAAATAAAAACCACGATTCCTAAAAGCTTCATTAGTGAAATTACAAAATATAAATATAATAAATACTCTTCTGGTAAAATTTAATAAAATATTTATATATACTAATCTTTTATATAATTCTTCTGTACGTGTGTCACTGAACCGATTTTGATGAAATTGTTTGTTTGTGTTTGATAGGGATTCTGGATGGTTTAGTTTCACAATTGGAGCCGGTAGGTGGCGCTGCAATCGGGTTTTAAGATTATTTTTTCTTTAGTTTTATTCGAAAACATTATATTATCATATATTATATTATATAAATTATTATAATTTATCCGAACTATTATTATAATATTATATTTGTTTGTTTGTCCTTGACAGAACAAACGATCGACGTTATTTTTTGCACAGAGATAGTTAGAGGGTCGAAATTAATTTTCTTATGGTTTATAAAGGAAGCGGAAATATCATTTTCTTTGTCGAGGTTTGTTGTTTCAAATGAAAAATTACAATAATAATGGTTTCACTTCTACGCATATATGCCTGTCTGTATGTCGATCGTCTCAGTAAGCATACCAAAGTTAGCAATAAAATAAACTGGGTGGATATCGCAATTGATAGAACGTTAGAATAGACACCTGCTTCAATTCTCGCTCTTGTCAAAAATAGTAAGTACCTACTAATAAAATATGTGTTGAATCGACTTCTTGTGCTTCGGAGTGCTCACAACTGGCGACTTCATTACTTCTAAACAATAACAGAAGCTTGTTCAAAGTGTTCAAACATTTTACTATAGATAGACTTTAGGTGTACACTGGGAATAGAAAAGTCTCAACACTTGAGTAACCCCCTACATATTATTACTCTGTAGAGTAATTTGAGAAGAAGAAAATTGGAAGCGAGAAAATGGTGGCAAGACTGACGTGCGGGAATATTGAAGATATAAATAAGTTTTGGGAGAAGGAAGAAGAGCAACCTTGTAAGATTTGTGGAGGGAAAGAATACTTGGAACATCTGATATGCAAGGGGTATGGAAATAGCAGGTTACAGGACGAAATCTAAAACACCAAGACAGCAATTCCGTATTTTCTGCCCCGTTTTTGATGAAGTAAATTCCGAGAATGTATGAAAAGTAATTGAAACAGATGGATTATTGGTATTGCAATAAATTGAGTTAGTTTATCATCATCGATTTCATTTCTCAAAAAAAGAGACCTAGGCAGCCATGGGGATTGCCTACAGAAGTGAAAATTTATTTATAGGCATAATAGTGTTTTTTTATTTATAAGTATATAACGTATAATAGCGCCATCAAGAGGGCCTAAAGAATTATCTCGGTCGTGGCCGAGAATTGCCAGCCAGAAATGTGCAGCCAAAAATGCCCGACCGAGGCATACGTGGAAGCCATTACACCAATTCCTGCCCTGACATTCTCGGGCCGGGCAATTGTGATCTTGTGCCGAAAACATGTCGTGTCGCAAACCCATAAGATTTCCCCCTACCAAAAATCGCACAACACCTAAAGAAGTTTTCATTTCAAAAATAAAAACATGTATTAGTGTACTAAATTATCTATTTAACATAATTGAATAATAAATAAATATTTATGTATTGTTAACGGGAGAGAACACCTTACGCGTAACGAAAATCTTTAAAAATAGAAGAACCAAAAAGGAACCAGCTCAATATAATGCACATCCCTACAAAAGATCCAGTAACTTAGTAGGTTCAAACAAGTCTACTGGGAGTCGAGACAGACAGATGCCTTAGTCCAACTTGGCACAAGTTCACTTTTCTGCCTATTGTATGATTTAACTAACTTCATACCTTCTTCGTGTATGGAATAACGTTATCAAATCACGTTTTGACATATTATAATTATACATTATTATTTTATTATTGTTTTAATGGAATTAACTTTGACATGTTTTTTAATTATGAATATTATATTTGACTGCGTGATTTTATGGAATAACTAATTATAATTATAACTGTATTTGACTGATTGTATTTGATGCTCTGTTATTATATTTATTTGGTGTGATTTATTGATTGAGTTTTTGATTTGACATTGAAATGTATTGGTGTGTGTAATATTGAATCTAATTTTGAACATCCCAGACTTTGTTTGTACCTACTTGTTATAAAATATTTGTACACCGTAATACGGTAGAGTGTGCTAAACTTCTAAGATTACTCCACCTGTATAATGTACCTACTTATGCCATATTCTGACAAATAAATAATCATTTCATTTCATTTCAAAATAACTACGTAAATTAATATCATTGATGAATTAATGATGTTTTAGAAAAGAAAATGAACTAGATACGGGTTCTGATGCCAAAAACATTAAGCACCAATTTTCTTTTAAAATATTCTCGTGCTTTGAAGAATACGTCCCACAAATAAGTTACGTCTGTTAAAGATGTGATACATCTATGTCCACTAAGTATAGCAACAGGCGGGCAACTGGCAAAAAGTGGACACTGTCAATGGTGTGTTCAAAGGCCATGAAGATGTGTTTGTTTGTTTTTCAATCTTCGTATATTGTTCTTAGAGCAGGATCTGAAGATGGATTTATTTAATTTTTAAGTACTACGGATGCTACGCGGTGCTACGAGTGCTACGACTAAACACTTGTCAAAAGTATTTTGTTTCATATAAGTCAAAAAGGATATTAAATTATTTGTTTCATTTTGCTGATATAATTATAGTTTGCGATAAAATTTAAATTAATTAACGTCCTAATTTAAATAATATTATAAATGCGGAATTATATTTGTATGTTTGTCCTTCTCTCACGTCAAGACGGACCGACGGATTATGTACAGAGATAATTGGCGGGCTCAAGGGTGACATAATCCCGGGAAACTATCTTATTGACCGGTTTGATTTTTTGATTAACAAATTTTGTACCCGGTTTCAATCGCCTAGAAATTGAACAAAAAAAAAGAATTTATTTCGTGACTGTAATATATTTAATCTTCTAATCTTATTTGATTTTCCGGGAATTACGTATCCAAATTTTCATATTTCTAAAATTTTGTAGTATTATCAAAAAATATTAAGTAAACATAATACAATGCGTCGGTGGCCGAGTGGTTAAGACGTCTGGTATTAACTAGGCGGGCCACGGTCGATCCCGGCCAAGCACCAATGGGCTTTTTAATTAAAAACTTATATACATAATCCGACAAACCACATTTAGAGGCTTTTCCATCTAAATATACCTCAACAGAACTGGTCACTCGTTAGGTTTACTTGGTCGTCCGCTGGGTACCCTGGGATCGATAACACGGTTTCGGGAGCTGTAAGGCAACTGTAAGTAAACATTAAAATTTAATCCCAAAACACACTTACCGGGATAATTTTCCAAGGAAAATCAAAGCTTGATTTCTTGCAATAAAGTGCATTGTGCGACTTCCGCAGGGAGTTTACAGCGCAATTACAGATGTTCTAAGATCTCCCAGGACGAAATTCCTACCCACAATGTTGCCTTTTGCAGACTTGTATCTGAAATAAACAATAAAAAATTGTACCTATCTCAATTTTCATTTTGCAAACATACTTTATTTTGATTTTTTTATTGAATTAACAAGTATGTTTTTGTATGATTCTTAAAGAGGTAGGCTTTGAGAATAACATTTTTCCTTTTTTATAATTGATTTAATTTATTAATCCTCATCTATATATAAAATATCATCTAATAAATAAAACTGGAGAAAGGGAAGAGCTAATCTCAGTAATTTTCAATTCAATAAAAAAATGCGATATTAAATTTCTTTATTTTTATCTCAGGAACGGTTTTTTTACCTCATTTGAGGCTCTCGTTCATTTATTTCAATATAAAATCAAAATATGGACCATCTAACCACTTTACAAAAAATCGGAACGAATAGCGGCGTATGCGTATGGGCAGAGCGTATGCTACGTGGCATGCTAAACGGTTGTATTACTTCATCTTTTTCTTTTATATTGATCGATTTATACACTTCTTTCTATTTTTCTTCAATAACCTAAAAAGTTTTTTCCCCAAAATAAGTTTTTCAGAACGTGAATTTAATTTAATTTATCCATTTCGACATTAATTAAACTTCGACACAATTATTTACCAATTGTAAAATTTACCAATAATCATGATAATAATAGGTAACAATTTAGTAACAACAATAAAAAATAATTTATAATAAGTTTATTGAATTTAATAATAATTTCAACAATCACCGGTCGATTTTTGGGTTTGAGTTCTTATTTATCTTATCTTATCTATCTTAAATATCAAATTTCGATTCCTCTTACGTAACGAATAAAGGAAAAAAATATTATTAGGTTAAAGTTTGCTTTTATAGAAACCAGGAACCACCTGTTGCTCATACAATCAATTAAAATCTTCAATACTTAGGTACTTACTTATCGACGTAAAACAACAAAAGCAAACTTTAAAAGCTAAAATGGAAATTTAAGTGTTTTTCGATGTCTAGAATCAGAATTGAAGCATTAGAACAGAAACCCAAAAAAATATGTTATTTTTGACTCGTGTATACGTTAATAATTTTTTTTTTAATTAATGTCAATAAATTGATTACAAGGATTTATGCTATAACATGCTATAACGAATTCTTTGATCCTTTAGCTATCTAGTGGTGTTATTAATATCCCCGATTTTGTTTGTTTCGGTTTTTTTTTAATCCCCCCCCCCCCTAAAGCAATTTTCAAAAATATACCTCAGTTTTAGGTTTACATACCTAATTCTACGATCGGCTCACTACATTAAACAAAATGTCACCTCTCCTCCAACTTCACCATACAAACATTAATAGCGTTATGATTGAAATTTCGAATCGGTCATTTGTGTCGGTCCATATTTAGAATCCAATTAAGGTTTTGTTAAAACTTTACATATTTCAGTTTAAATTACTCGTCGAGAAAACCAATAACTCTCAGTAAATCTCGTTGGCGGACACCGTTTCTGTTCATAATGAGGATAAAATTTCACTTCAGTTACCTATTTTAGAGAAAATATTCATATAATTTATCACAGGAATGGCCAAGGTCGCACTCAATTTGATATGCATGAGAAAATCACATAAACAAAAACACTATTACAACCTCTATATTATAATACTAGACTTTCCGCCCCCGGCTCCGCCCGTGGATATATTCAAACAATATAAAATCGTAGCTTTCTAATCGTGAAAGAATTTTTAGAATGGGTTCAGTACTTTGAGAGATTACACATAAACTTACATAGTAGTACCAGAAGACCGTGCGAATACTTCGCACCGTTAGTGGTGTCAATATTGTTTTCATAAAAAAGTGATAAAATTAAGTTATATTTCACTTCTATCACGAACCGTTTTTAATATAGGTACTTTTAGTAGTAGCTATATTTTTTTGTAAATTTCTTAGTATTTTATATTTCTTATTATAACAATATATCTAATATAAACATTAACAATAGCTAAATAAACCACGTCCGCGTGTAATATTGGCAAGAATACTGATACTGCATTTCCCCGCTGAATCGCGATGCTGATTGCCAGCCAGCCTCTTGTCACCCGAAGAGATGATCAGTCGAGGGGTTATATCTTTATTGAACTTTTTGGCATATAAACCTCACGGACCTAGAGCTTCTTCACCAAACGGCACAAATTTGTAGTTTTCAATAATTAAACTATATTTACGCCGTTTGTTAGACTCTGCGATTTCCGCCGCAGCTCCCGCTTTGATTACTGTTTCCCTGAGATGAGACGGGGCTAATGTGTCCACGCACGTAGCGTCCCATACAAGGGCCCGACCTCGCTCCCAGGGAATCAGGGAATCGCGTCTCTTGCCGTCTTCCCGGATTATTCCCGTTGGCTCTAGGAGAGCAGGGACTTCTATTGACACAAGAGCCCTTTTGATGGTATCATTGAGGGAGCTGTGGCGAGAAAACTTGCCTGCACTTTTTATGCATACCTACTTACCTACATAATATCAAATGGCCCATTCGTAGTATATAAATAAAATGACATGGCCGATATCTAGGGATCAAATGCTGTGGTAAGCTGGAAAAGCTACCTACAATCCATAAATAATGTAAATTAATTTGCTTTCAGGCGGTATTTACAAAATATTTATAAGAATAAATCGTATTTTAAAAATCGGATAAACAGAAAATAGATTGTTTAATCGATTCCTCGTGCTTCGGAGGGCAAGTAAAGCCGGGTCCGCACTTCTTATAAAAGTGACAGATATTTAGGTACTGAAGCTACCTGTTCTGTTAAATATGGACAATTGGCAAAAAGTTGACAATGTTACTGGTGGATGGACCCAAGGCCGTGAAGATGTGTTTGATTTGTTTGTTTTTTTATAAAAGTTGTGCCGTACATGCAATTTATGTTTTAAAAGAAAATGCTGATGTATTTAATATGCAGTTTCCACAGTACAGACCGCTTGCCGCAAACTTGCCCGAGGCATCAAAAAGAAAAAGTCGGGCATCTTTAAAAAGAAAAAGTAAATTTCTAGTGAAACTCGCAAGTGGGTGTAATTGTTGCGGCGCTCTTGATGCTTCAGCAAAAACAACTCGACTTTTCAGTTAATTTATATTTTGAAATATATAAAGTTTGCAATGGTTTTCGTACATTTTCAGATATGTACTGATGATAGTGAAGTGATAGTGATGGATAACTCGCTAAATGTGGACTATGTTACAAGCGGTTTAGTATCATAAACTTTCACATTCAACAGAATAATATGAATTCGGGACGGTTCGCTAGTACTGTAAATTCTGAATATTGATGCTGCGTCAGTAAAATCGAAGAAACAAATAGAGAAAAGGTAGATAAATGGATTTTGCCATTTGACTCGTTAGTGTGAGACGAGAGCTTTGATTTATATGTATCTGATTCTTATGATCGCGTTTGTTGTTCATTTTCATAGTTTCATTTTATAGAGCCAATGTTATTGGAAAGATAATTTGAAGTCCCAAAAACTAATCGGAAAATGTAGGAACATAGATTTTTTTATTATAAAAACCCATTGGTATACCAACTCGACCACCGACGGTTCAAATCTCACACGTGCTAAATATAATGATACTATAGGGCTGCTTGTGGCGAGCTGTGGGTGAGTAACGACACCGTCGAACCTGAGTGCTCCAGAGAGTAGGTTGAGGCAAGCGTCCCCAATTTTAGACCTAGGACTCTCGTCATTGGCTCGCCTTGATTGGTTGTCCAGGGTGAATTCGTTAGAGTATAATATTATGTATTATGCTCGGGGGTGGAAGTGTCTCTAAAGAAACGGGGAAGCTATAATAAAATGTGCAACCGGTGTCACACCTCTTGACACCCAGCCGCTTACAACAATGTTGTATGTCTTACTGCTGGCAGAAAAGCTTAAAACGGTGGTTGCTTTAGGAGGCCACCTCCCAATTTTATGGTTTCTTCCCAGTTTCATGAGATGAATTTATCGCGAAGATGACGAAAACGAAACTTGAAACGAACTCTACGAAAGATAATTAGTGCACTACTAGTGCTGGTCGTTATTTTTCAATAAACGTTTCAAGTAACAGTTCTTTGCGATACATAACGGACGTTTTTTTTGACAAAACGAAAAACAGTTCCTAGAAAAACTGGCACGCGGTGGCCGCGAACGAACGAACGGTTAACGTCGGTATTAAAATGTTTACTCTATGCCTATAACTATAATCAATATTCTAAAATTAAAACCTATTTCCGGTTCTCTTTAGAAACTGTTTTGGTGTTCTTATAAAATTTACCATAGTGATTAAGCTGTACTGACTGACTACCAAAATAACTGTTTTTTCCATTCAATGTATATTTTATAAAAATATTTCGTTTCCTTTCACGACCCAGCTCTAGTATATAGGTTCGTTGGTTTGAGTTAGAATTGAACCTAGATCCTCCAGTTTCACAACAAATACACTTGCACTACAGTTCTTTTCTATTCATTAATTTTGCTAAAGAAAATTCGGCAAAATTTCCATGGCCGACAAAATATTTTCTTCCCACCGGGACGTAACTCCACCATAGCAAGTGTTCAAAGAATTTCTAAGTATACACTCCACTTTTCCCCTGAGTAACCTTTATAAATGGATGTGTGACCAAGTGTGAACTTAAGTTACCAATAACATTTCAATTCAATACGGTTTCTATACGCGAACATATTCATTTGGCGCAAACTTATTTTGGAAAAGTAATAAAAATGTATTTTTGTTTGATATTTTGTACAATACAATATTTATACATTTGCTGCATTAGATGGGGAAAATTTCTTGTTCCTTTTTCAGGCCTGTTGCTTAATCTATACTAATATGCGTCGGTGGCCGAGTGGTTAAGACGTCTGGTATTAACTAGGCGGACCACGGTTTGATCCCAGTCATGTACAAATGGGTTTTTTTATAATTAAAAACTTATGTGCATAATCCGACAAACCACGCTTAGAGGCTTTTCCACCTAAAAATATACCTCAACAGAACTGGCCATGCGTTAGGTATAGCCTCACGAATACCATCGGCTAAAAGAGGGAAACTTAGACCGGGAGCTGTAAGGCAACCCCTGAAGTAAAAAAATCTGAGGAGTTTGTATGTTTGGATATGCTAACCTCAGAAACTACCTGTCGATTTTGAAAAAAAAATTTTGCGTTAAATAATTACTGGATTAAAGTGGACACTGTTACTAGTGACTCTGGCCACACCGCACGGTAATAAAGGCCGTGACGATGTGTATTTCTCATACAATAAACTACTATGCATAGTATAATATACAAAACTCTACAAACGCGTCGAAAACTCAATTCTCAACAAGAAAGGTTTAAGAAACGGCTTTACGCGCGAGATTTCCCGCCAGAATGTAATTTCAGTAGAAATAACGTTTCGACGCCGAAATCTTATTGAGACCTAAGTAATATTATAAATGCGAAAGTTTGTTTGTTTGTTTGTCCTTCTTTCACGTCAAAATAGAGCCTATGTGATTTTTAGGGTTGATGAGAAAACGGAAAATCTTGTGTCTGTCTTTCACAGCTTATTTTCTCCAAATCTACTGGACGAAAAAAGTTGAAACTTGGTACATAAATGTATAGCGTAAATAATGTAATTTCGATTTTGCGGGGAAATTAAAACGTAATTTTTTTTTCAAAGCATCATGTGACATCAAATTAAAGGGCTCGTTATAGGGAATACAATTTTTTTTTCTAATTTAAAATATATAGTTTATATTATATTAAAGAAAATGTAAGTAACTTGGGCAATTATTTGTTTTATTTTGAACAGAGATAGTTGGAGGGCCGGATCATGACATACTTTATACTTTCAGTTTAGTCTAGATGTGTCACTTCTTTAAGAGACGTAAGTATCTGCCATTTGTACGTGCCCTCAGTAGCATGAGAAGTCGATTAAAACTATATGTAACGTATGGAATTAACATTACAAATTTTGTGCTCCAAAAATTGAGAGAAGTAATTTTAGTTGAGTTACATGGGCCACAGTTTTTTTTTTAATGTTTTCCATATTTTTTCCAGATTGCATGGAACCCTGAAAACGTGGATGGGCCACAGAAGTGTCGGTAGACCACCAGCGAGATGGAGTGATATAGTGAATACATAAAAAAAAGGGAGGGTAGAGCGTGGAGAAGAACTGAGGAGGATAGGGAGAAGTGCCTTAATATTGAGAAGGTCTACGTGGCAGTGGACGGATACAGGCTGACAAAGACGAAAAGAAGAAGAACATTCACAGATACCATTATTTTTAACATTCACAGGTTTCTTAAGGCTCCCGAAAGCTCTATTACCAGTCTCAGGGTACCCAATGGAAACACATCTACTTCACCTGCATATAATTTTGAGGTTACCGAACTATAAAATTTACATTCAATACAAGTTTATTATGATTTCATTATTAAAATTTTAATAGGATATACTTTCCAATGATAATATTCACAAAGCTTTGTTTACCTTATTATAATCAAGTAAATATCGAAATATAATTATTTACGCTATACGTCCGTGATTGGGTTATGAAACTCTATATATGTACCGAGTTTCAAAATTTTTCAGTAGATTCGGAGAAAATAAGCTGTGATATATGGACAGACGGAACCTTAAAACAGACAAAATATTAAGTACCTACTTGTTTCATTTTAGTTACTAACATATTTTTACACAAAAAATGTTATAAGTTTTCACAACTGCAATAAAAATCCGAAAGGAATTGCACTTCGGAAAATCGTGTGAAATGAGAAAATAGCTTAGTGAGCGGCAGTTTTTGTGCCTTCATCGGTAAACTTGTGTGAAAATCTGTAAGTGAAAAACCGGCCAAGTGCGACTCGAGATCGTAAAAAGTTTCTATGGTACTAAAGTAGGCCACACATTGGTCCGGCGTCGCAACGAAAATTTCCCATTCCGGACGCTGGATGATCTAGGCGGACCGTTCGTTACAAGAATTGGACGATGGAGGGGCCATAAACGAGCTCACCCTTTCGCCAATTTTCTGCTCATTTGACCATAAGACTGGCCATTAGGATGGTAATAAGTTACCTGTGTAAGCTATTTGTCTGGTTTTTAAATGTGAAAGACGATCTAGAACGTCTAATATGTAAAATAAAAAAAGTTAGATATATAATCTAGCCAACGGGAATAATCCGGGAAGACGGCAAGAGACCCGATGGAATGACTCTGATTCCCTGGGAGCGAGGTCGGGCCCTTGTATGGGATGCTACGTGCGTGGACACATTAGCCCCGTCTCATCACAGGGAAACAGCAATCAAAGCGGGAGCTGCGGCGGAAATCGCAGAGTCTAACAAACGGCGTAAATATAGTTCAATTATTGAAAACTACAAATTTGTGCCGTTTGGTGTAGAAACTCTAGGTCCGTGAGGTTCAAATGCCAAAAATGTTATTAAAGATGTATCCCCTCGACTGATCATCTCTTCTGGTGACAAGAGGGCTGGCTCCTTCCTCGCTCTACGAATCAGCGGGGAAATGCAGCCAGTATTCTTGCCACTATTCCTTGCGGACCTGGTTTATTTAGTTATTTTTAATCTTTAGATTTGATTTAAGGTTTTTATATTAATAAAAAAAATCTATTTATACGAATAATAAAGCTGAAGATCTCTGGACCAGTCGGACTTGAAAAAATATTTTTCTAATTGATAGCCCAATTCTTGTGGAAGGTTATATGCATCAGGTTACGACCTAAAGAAGCGGAGCCGTAAACATTTAGGCACAAGGCAACCTAGTTTGACCATAAAGTAGACCACGCACTGGTCCGGTATCTCACAGAAAATGTACGGTCCGGTATGATCGAGATTGAACACAGGCCACACATTAGAAATGTAAATCATCACTCACCCACACAGACACACAAGATTCGATTAAACAAAGGCGTGTGTATGTGTGTGTGTGTGTGACAGATCGTTCCGGTCATCGAAATCAACCACAAATACAACGATTTGAAAATATATGGTGGGCCGCGCGTACAAGAATTAGACGAGTCTATGGTCGATTTCGGTGGACAGATGGCGGCGCGCCGGCGATTGGACGAATGAGTGGCCACCTTATATAGAAATAACTTATAGGTTAGGTTGGTATCCTTTTGTGTCGTGACACAGAGCTCTAGAAAAATAGCGAATTGTGTCTACTAACGAATTTTATTCAATAATTACTTACATAAAAAAAAGAATATAATATAAAAACCTTAAAATAGACTTAATACAATTATAAATTCTAAAACTAAATTTATAAATAAAAAATTAGTCCCAGGTCCCCCAGAAAGGCTAGCTGCGTTTCCTCGTTGAATTGCAAGGCTTATGCGTTGTGCGAAGTACGTACTAGCCTTCTGGTCATTTGTAGATTTGATTAGGCGTTTTGAAATTTCTTTACAAATTGAATGAGCGCTTAGTCCCCCAAGTGTTTCAAAACCAAGTAGCGCAAATATGTAGTCGTCGCTGAGGCCGACATATCGGCGCCGCTTTGCGCTAATTGGCCATGCTACATATTTATAATATACTTTTTTTATAATTTATTTTAAAAATATAGCCCATTTTAAGAAACTAATTTCGATATTTTTGTTTTTTATCTATTGCGTCTATTTTTAATATACTTTACAAATTTTACCCGTGATAAGTAAACGTGACGTCACAAGATTTTGGAACAGGATTATAATCTTCGCCACTACACATAAAAAGTGACAGTCAATCAAATTAACGTCAAGCAAACGTCAGTCTAGGTCGACTAACCTAAAAATTACTCTTGTTTATTATACTCGTGTTTATAATTATTTAAATTGAATAGTTTTTTACAATGGCAAGTAAATAGTGTTTTATCCCGTCATGTCCTAATAACAAAGAAAATAGTTTATTTATTTATTTATTTATTTATTTATATTAGGGAAACAAACAGTATATAAAATAACAAAATTTCAGACATAACATTAATAATACATATTTACCAACAAAGTTTCCACACATTAACTACTCAAATAGGTACACAAACACATAACAAAATATATTATAAAAGACATTAGAATCAAACAATAAAAAACAAAACTTAATAATCAAAATAAAAACACCACTCAGCTATCATATGATACATTTAGGGCTTTCTTAAACTTAGGAAGAGTGCTACCGAATATATCGACATTGCTATATCTCTCATTGAATATATTGCATGAGCGGTTGATAAATATATTGCCATGTAATTTGGTTTTACATAATTGTAAACCAAACACCTGCTTAATCTTACTGTTACTTACTTACTTACCTCTTAGTTACACGTAAAATATAAATTTATAAAGATGTCATTCAAAGATTGACGATTACCCTTTTTTGTAGGCAAAGGTATTATTTTTTCATACTGCTTATGATGACGTCATACATCGGTCAAATTAAGGTTATGGTTTTTTATTGAATATCTTAAAAAGTATAGACTTAATTTCAAATCTGATAAATAGAAATTGTACTGAAAGCTTATATCTCGAAACGGTTTCGAGATCTTCGTTCATGTTCAAAAAGTTAGCATGGCCAATTGTGTTGTTTTAAAATGTAAAAGGCGATCTAGGACGTCTATTCTGTAAAATTTAAATTATTTATAATTACTAGGTTTGTATTTTAGCATAATATCCATGTATATTAAAAGTCGTTGCGAGAATAAAACCAAATAATAAAAAAACTGTTAAAAATACAGTGGTACGGGGGTTAATACAAGTTGACTCATATTGTACAAAACAGTTATGAATTCAGCGGTTGGTCAATATTTGCTGGAGGCGATTTACTTAATGCGCGTAATAACTTTACAAACTGTGTCTAACGTCAAACTAGGGTCTGACAAAACCAACTTTCGGCCTGAAGCCATGAAATAGCATCCGACGTTCCCTTAGATAATTTCTAACTTTGCCTTCCTCGACCCCTTGGAACCGATTCGAATACTCAACGATATACTTATGAGAGAAATATACGTTACGAAGAATGCGAATTGAAAAATGATGTTGATAGAAAAATAAATAGTTTAAAGGATGTAGGATGAAAAATTGTTCCAATACACACACACTTACATCATCACGACCTTTATATCCTTGTGGTGTGGCCAGAGACACCAGTAACTAAGACTCTTGAGATGAGTAATTTATTTAACAGACGTAAATATTTTTTTAGAATAAGTGCGACACCAGCTTCATTTGCCCTCCGAATCATTAGACGTTAATTAAAGTACATCACCTCAAGTAAAATTGGTGCTTTGCATTTTTAGCAAGAGTGTAATATGAACCCGGGTCTTCTCGGTTTTAAGTCCAATGAGCTACCAATTATGGAATCGATGATACTTAATAGAAAGAGAAAAAAAAATGTTTGAAGGTTGTAGGATGAAAGATTGACTCAAAATACCTACTTGGCAGCAATGATAGAAAATTAGCACACATTAGAAACTTGATTATTGAGGGCAATGTGTCCCCTGATAAAAAAACTAATATTTTTGGAACGAATATCCTTATCACACGGTAAAATCCAGCCACTTCGCAAGTGAGCCCTAGGCCGAAAAAAGTGTAAGACTTCGACCGTCACGACACATTTGCTACTTATAGTAGTACGTTACAGCCATGCATGTAGTGAAGTGTAGTTATATTCGTTATTATGTGTGTTTGTGTGTTTACAAGCGTATGTCCATATGTAGGTATATTTAATTACTATTTACAATTCTATTAAAATTCCTTCACATATTTATTTTATTTTTCATTCAATTACTCTCAAACGTTGTTAATTTATTTAATTGTGCCTGTTATTTAATACATAATTATATTGCGAAAGGAATTTCGATCAACCGGGTATCCTACGACACCTCTCGTTTTTTTTTTTTCAAAATTTGAAATGCAAACAATGACGTGTAACGAAGTGGCAACTTGCAATTAGATAAAATGTGTGCATAAATCTTCAGATTACTCGATCGTACCTCTTATCTGCAACGAGCATTAGGACGCTATTAATTTGCTCGCTCGACGTGCTCCGTTCTCGCTTGCTTGTATATAAGGTCGGGTTCACATTGAAAACATGAAAAAATATCTGTATTTGTATTGTTTGTTTTGACCTTTTTTTTAAACGATTAAAAATTTCATTAAAGAAATTGATTTACGTACTCATCTGAGCATAACTGCAGTGACATAAAAACTACCAAAGAAAACTAGTTACCAACCAATTTAAGGTTGAAATAAGTTTCGATTCTAAGCCATATATACGAACTGTTTTTTGTAACTGCAATGTTTCAAAATCTAAATCTTAATACTTTTATTCAAAATTAGGATGATAACTTCACTTTTTTAACGTTATAAAAGAAATATCTAATAGGTACTATCACAACTTTTGGTAGGGCGTTGAACTTGAAACCGGGAGGTCCCACGTTCGATTCGGTATGTAAAGTAAAAACTATTTTTTTTTATATTCTTCACGGGCAACCCCCGTTTACAGCTCCCGGAACCGGTGCCGGCCCCAGGGTACCCAGTGGAAGACGAAGTCTTCCTCATTTAGCCAATGATTTTTGAGGCTATACCTAACGAGTGGCCAGCTCTGTTGAGGTATATTAGATAGAAAAGCCTCTTTGTACGGTTTGTCGGATAATGTACATAGATTTTTCATTATAAAAAACCCATTGGTACATGGTCGGATGTAGGAATCGAACCCGCGACTTTTCAGTTGCGAGCCGACGTCTTATCCACAAGTAAAAACTAAGGTATGTTTATTATTTATTTTTTGTTTCAAAGACAATTTGAATATATTTTTTATAGTTTTTTTTATAATAAGTTCAATAAGTTCAATCAATTAGGTAAAGTAGCATTTCTGCCTTGTGATACTACTCGTTTGTGATAAAAATAGTACCACTGCCTTTAACGGGGGAACGTGGCAAAAAAGTGGACACTGTTATTTGTGTCTCTGGCCACACCGCAAGATATAAAAAGGCCGTGAAGGTGTGTTTGTTTTAAATTAGCTATTACCTACATCTACAACATATTCAATTTTTTTTACAAAATCTATTCTGTTGATCCTTACTGATCCTTGTTGATCCTTTATAATAATGCGGTGTGAAACAACCTTTACTATGAACCTCTGTAAATAATTCACAAACATGGTCGTTGGAGCACGCTCTGTTTTCGGATCCTGCTCTCTGTATTACATGAATCTTGAATGAGTTTGTAATGACAGAATTGAGGGTTTTTTGCTGATTTAAATGTAAATCTATTGTGGTTTGCACTAAGTATTATTTAATATGACCGCCCGTTTAATATTTTCATATATATTAATTCAGCCGTTTCAGGGCCAATTCTGCGGGGTTAGTTTAGTTAGAACCGCGTCATCTTTCACTCAACTCGAAGGTAAAAAACGACGGGTTCTCCAAGGAAGTAGTACCCTTGAATGTGCGGCTAAATCCATCTCCTGTATTTGCCCGACCCAGCCATTTGCTCGGACATTCTAGTGTTGGAGATTCTCGGGCCGGGTATTCCTTGGCTGGCCTGTCGTTTTTGGCCTTGGAATCGAGCTAAAGATGTCGCGATCCTAAATAATTATGATAATTTCAAATATATTCGTATTCATTTTAATTAAAGATTATAGTGACATTTGTAAGCAAATACGGGTGGATATTTTTAATCATATTCAATTCTACCTCTGTGTGAAAAAAAACCGGCCAAGTGCAAGTCGGACTCGCGCACGGAGGGTTCCGTACCATTATCTATAAAAACGGCCAAAAAAAATCACATTTGATGTATGGGAGCCCCCCTTAAATATTAATTTTATTTTAATTGAATTATTTATTTTTGAAGTAAATATATAACTAAATATTCTGTGAATATTTCAAGCGTCTACCTGTTACCGTTATCAATATCGAGCAAAAACGAGCAAAAAATCACGTTTGTTGTATAGGAGCCCTCTTAAATATTTATTTTATTCTGTTTTTTTAGTATTTGTTGTTATAGCGGCAACAGAAATACATCATCTGTGAAAATTTCAACTGTCTAACTATCACGACTGAGATACAGCCTGGTGACAGACAGACGGACGGACGGACGGACAGCGGAGCCATAGTAATAGGGTTTCCTATTTTTTACCCTTTGGGTACGGAAACCTAAAAACTGCGAAAAACAGAAAAACCGTGCGTTTTGTCGTCATTCATTAGTTAGTCTACTTATTATAACTGTTTTACATAATCCGTGTGGTCAGAGACACCAGGAACAGTGTGCACATTTTGCCTGTTATCCATATTGAACAGAACAGGTGGCAAGCCTGTTACTGCACTTAATTGACTTAGATGTGTCATTACTTTAGCATTTTTGACACCAGTGAGATTTGAACCCGGTGCCCTCAGTTTCAAGTCCAACTCTCTACCAATTACGCTATTGACATGAAATGAAAATAATATACCAACACTTGTATTTTCTTTAATACTTTCTGACTCGTTTTGCTTTGTACCATTTCTCTCCTTTCCAATAATATAGTTTTTGATTAACGATCCTTTCTTGTGGGATGCTTTTCATTTGAGTATTTCTACGCTTTTGCAATTTGTAAAGTTTCGCTAAAAAGACTAATTACTTTTCTTATTATTTATTTATTTATATTTAATACTAGCTGTCCGCCCCCGGCTTCGCCCGTGGATATTTTCAAACAAAATAAAATATACCATACAGCACTCATAGATAATGGCTTGCCTGCACTACCCCTACCCCTACCCCTACCCCTACCCCTACCCCTACCCCTACCCCTACCCCTACCCCTACCCCTACCCCTACCCCTACCCCTACCCCTACCCCTACCCCTACCCCTACCCCTACCCCTACCCCCACCCCTACCCCTAACCCTAACCCTAACCCTGTGATGATACGACCTTATTTTCCTGGCCGCTTACAAGCTGGCCATCATATATAGCATTTATTTTAATTTTAGAACACGATATTGTTCATTTTAATTCAATAGAACATTGTATGTTATTTTCAAATATCCGATGTGTGGAACCTAACTTAAAATTTTACTCATTCCTTCACACACTGTTGATTTAGGCAGTTACTCTGCCAATTGTAAAATTTATTTTATTTCTATTTTATCAACTAAGTAAATAACTATATAAAATGTATTGAATCAGTATTCAAGAACTAATATCTATGTTTATATAAAAAGAGCGCAAATAAGTATTGTAAGTATTTTTATCATACTTTGTATTGTATTACTTCAATAGCTTAACGCCCTGTAGTAATGTGTAGTTCATTTTTATTACAGTGCGCTCCTTCTCCTTACGGCTCCTTTCTCCTTTGACGGCTCCTTCTCCTTCTCCTTGGCTCCTTACGGATCCTTTTACTGGTTGTTCTTTTGCTGCTCCTGCTTGTTCCTTCCTTGTTAATTCGACCAATAAACGAATGGTGAAAGTTTACTACGAGTTTTCCTGCTATACCTACCCATCTACCCGGCCTGGCTACCCCTCAACCCTAACCCTAACCCTAACCCTAACCCTAACCTTACCCCCACCCCTACCCCTACCCCTGCCCCTACCCCTACCCCTACCCCTACCCCTACCCCTACCCCTACCCCTACCCCTACCCCTACCCCCACCCCTACCCCTACCCCTAACCCTAACCCTAACCCTAACCCTAACCTTGCCCCTACCCCTACCCCTGCCCTGCCCCTGCCCCTGCCCCTACCCATACCCATACTCATACTCATACCCCTACCCCTATCACTACACTATAATATTAATAAATAATATAAATATGATTAAAAACTCCTCTCGCAATAGTATTTATCATCCTCAGTGTCTAAAATTGAACTTTTTATACATGTTTCAACTAATTGAGATTTTCTAAGCCCAAACTATAAAACCATATCGCCGAAAGTATATCAATATAACAAATTAAGAATTTTCGGCGCTTGCAGCTGAAACATTAGGTTTTTTATATGTTCAATAAAAGTACACCTAAGTCGTCTCTGCTAGCATTTCCTTTCAATTCAGCCATATAAACTTTTTTAGTCAACCTTTCATCAGATTCTACGTATTCTAAAGATGGGGAATACAGTTTAATCGCGTCCGCGCTGTGATAGTTGTGATTAGTCTGTAATTAAGACATATCACATTCGGTGAAAACATCTTAGCTACCGATTTATCGGTATATTGATACTAACACCCTGATGGAGCCATAACACAAAAAATAGAATAGAATAGAATAATCTTTCATTCTTCAAATAATAAGTAAATTGTAAAATCGTAAAAAAAAACTGTCCTTCTAAAATCCAAATTGAACGTAAATTCCGTCGAGAACACGATTCAATAGATAACGGGTAATCATAATTAATTCAATTAATAGAACCCGAGATAAAATTGATTTCGTCCATTAATATTAAATTGGGCGCTCTTAATCGCCAATATCAAGTTTCTGCGCTCTGCTATCAATCTGAAAGGTAGGGTCAACAAAAAACATTATAGACTAACATTTACTTTCGGGTTTTCTCATCTTTATATTTAATTCCCAATGGAGAAAACTGAAGGATTTTTAGTATCTTTGATCACTTATGGAAGCGAGACTTGCGGGTATGGAATAAGAAGCGTGAAAGTAAGATAAATACAGTAGAGAAGATGATTACGACTAAAATGAAGAAAAGTAGTTTACTCTGGTTTGGACACGTTGAAAGAATGAATAATGAAAGATTGACTAAAAAGGTTTATATGGCTGAAGTGAAAGGAAATGCTGACAGAGGACGACCAAGGTGTACTTTTATTGAACATATAAAAAATGTTTTGATCGATGGAAATATTTAAAGTACAATCGCCGAGCATGTATGAAAGGTATGATGAATATCAAAGAAGCGAAAAAGGTTTGTCAGGATCGTAACAAATGGCATTCGATTGTCTCTGCATACCTCTCTTGAGATAAAAGGCGTCATGATAGATATATGATCACGCGATTCCATTGAATAAGGAACATTGACATTATTAGTTACTGTTCCGCTCCCAAAAGACGTAGTGTGATGTTTTATACACCTAAACCTTCCCCGTGAATTGATCTATCAATTGGCGCCAACAGTAAAAAAAACTGTCTAGTATTTTTTAAGTATGTACGGGAAAACAAACATACATTCATTTTATAAGTCAAATTTCGTCCCAAATTTCGCACGGGTACAATAATTTGAATAGGTATCTCCATAAATACGCTTATAACTACTTATCTATTTGAGATAGATATATACTTCCACAGACTTTTTCGTCGATCATTTTAATCTACACAATTCTTTCCTACATCATTTTGTTATATCTCTAACGGATTAGACAGCATCAGCATACGCCATGAAAACTCGCTTGGACCAACTTTATTCACTTAGTTAATGGTCAGCTCCTAAACATGATAGATCCTTTACTATTCACAAACCTTCCCGGTGAATCAACTTATCTAACAGGGAACACTGCAATAAAATGCGTTGAGTAGATTTTGCGTGAAGGGGTCACAGGCTCACAGCGTTCGCAAGATCCATATACCTTTGGTATTTGGTCACGTAACAATTAACTAATTTTAATTTATGTTTGTTTGTTTGTCTGTCTTTGCGCATACAGATCGTTAGAGAGGGGACCAAAGAACTTTTTATCCCGGGAATACAAAGTCCGGGCGAGTTGCTAGTGCTTTCAGTTGCTTCCAAATTGTAAAGAAAGAGATTCAAAGGTAGATAAAATTAACGCTAGGGGATGCTAAATAATTCACTAACAGCCTGCGAATAACACTCGCTTCTCAATTTATTGTTTGGAAACATGCCTTATTCTATCGTACCTTGGAGGAAAGAATCTGAAGATTCATCATAATATTTTTTTTTTAATATTTGCCACTTTCTATACCTAATTTGTAGGAAGTAATTTCGTGAAATATCAAATGGGCGGAAACCTAAAGTAAAGGAATTCAAACCACATTTACAGGCTTTTTCACTTAAATATACCTCAACAGAACTGGCCACTCGTTAAGGTATAGCCTCACAAATACCATCTGCTAATCGAGGGAGACTTAGCCTTCCGCTGCAATGGGTACCCTGGAACTGTTACTCGGTTTCGGAAGCTGTAAACCCGTGAAACCTAAACCTAAATGATACACACAAATTTTATTGGTGAGGAAATGAACAGCCCTTACCTTCGAGATGTTATTTGTGTCCATAGGTCGCTGTACTTGGTTGTTGTTTGGCTGTCTCTTTCTTTCACCACACTTTTCTTCTTAAAACCAGCGGGTTTGCGTACCTATATACAATTGGTAAAGGTCCAGATTATCTAATCCTGAGATTTTCGTGTTTTTTCGACTTTATTCAATTACTGCACTGCTTTATTGCATACTTTAACTATTTTCAAGTCTCGGTAAGATATAAGTTTTTGCAGAAGGTCACAGGTTTTTGCAAAATTAAGGTTAGAGTTTTCATGATTTTGAAAGAAAATTTTCAATCGATTTTTTTTTACTCCATATAACACCCATTTTTTATGATGCCATAGGATGAAAGGCGTCACAAGGAGCAACTTTCGTCCAGGACACCAATCCCGAAAACCCCTCCCGTGACCGCCACGTCGGTTAGCGAGGAGCGCAGCGACGAGCGTGGTTCGGATGGTGTAAAAACAAGGCGCAAGGCGAGCGAGCGAAGCGAGCGGTGCCGCGGGAGCGGCCGCCGAAGCGCTGGAAACCTTATATTTTATTTTAAAACACGAAAATCTCAATTTCAGATTTTGAGGTTAAGTTTTTCAATGTCAATTTTCTTATAAACTAGTGAACACCGGCGAAAAGTGGTACCTTACCGAGACTTCAAAATGGTTAAAGTACGTAATAAAACAGTGTAGCAATTTAATAAAGTCGTCAAAACACGAAAAGCTCAGGATTAGATAATATGGACCTTTACCATACAATTTTATTGTCTTTGTGTTGGCGTTATTTTGAGTGGGCGGCGCGGCGGCTCGGCGGATGGGTATAGCACGACTCGACCGTTGCGTATTCATCGACACGGAGCTACCGTATACATCTGTGGGTTGCGATCAACGTCTCGATCTCCACTGCAGGGCTGTTAAAGTAAAACGGAGGGTAGGTAGAGAAATATGTAAAAAATGTATTGCGCGTTGTGTGTGTGTATTTAAATACAAAATTGGCCTTTTGGGGTAGGCAGAGAGCAAACATATCACTCGCCACGATCCTGGCACACTGCATTTGCTTCATCTACATCCGTTTCTTGTATTTTTATATATTAATTTATCAAAGGTGATTTTTTGGCGATATCAAATAATGTTTAATACGCAATTTTGAAGATTATTTTTCACTCTAATGACGAAACATAAACAAACATTTCAAAATTAAATGTTTCTTTTAAAATTAGACTAATTTATTTACCCTGTAAAAGACGCCATCTATTGTAGATCAGTTGAACTATGACAACAACACCACTAACGGTTCCAAGTATTCGCACCAAAGACTTCTCTATATTCGCATAGGTGATCTAGTATTTATATAATGTTATGTAACAATTTATCCCGAAGGATTTCATCATGCAATCCATTACTCTGTTTGATGTGAAAAAAGACATTTATACATTAGTTAGAATACTGTTTCCATCTAGGAAGATATTATCTATCACGCCTTTTATCCCAAGAGGAGTAGGCAGAAACAATCGAATGCCATCCTAACATCATAATCGCTTCTTTTATATTCATCATACCTTTCATACATGCTCGGCGATTGTGTGTACTTTTAATATTGCCATCGATCAATATATTTTTTACTTCAGCCATATACATCTTTTTAGTCAATCTTTCAATCAAAAAGGAAGGTATTATTAGGTCTAAAGATAAAAATCAAATTTCAAGGAACGCTAAACCAACTAATCATACCCTACATAATTAATATGACTATTACCATTATCTGTATCCATTAGAATAACCGCTACCCATTCTTTAAACAAACGCAAACTGAAACGAACCAATTTGTAGCGAGCGAATGAATTTTACAAATTAATGTTCACGAAAGATAAGCTCTGGCGAGTT
Source organism: Nemapogon koenigi (assembly GCA_963924495.1). Taxonomy (NCBI): domain Eukaryota; kingdom Metazoa; phylum Arthropoda; class Insecta; order Lepidoptera; family Tineidae; genus Nemapogon; species Nemapogon koenigi. The sequence continues at coordinate 10,078,253 of OZ004646.1, forward strand.
GAATTCTTGATTTATAGAGATACTTGTGATGTGCCCTGGCTCCGCGTGGGTAAAATATCGGTTTTAATACCTACACTTTTTTTTAAATATATATTTTATATTTTTAGGTACACACAAAAACATTAAAATTGAATCTAAACATACCATCAAAAAGGATCTAAAGGTGCCCACTCATTCGTACAATCGCCGGCGTGCCGCCATACGGTCCACCGAAATCGACCACAGACTCGTCCAATTCTTGTAACGAACGGTCCGCCATCCGTTTTCAAATCGTTGTATTTGTGGTTGATTTCGATGGCCGGAACGATCTGTCACAGACACACATCCACCGCTAATAGTTTGACACTTTGTTTAATCGAATCTTGTGTGTCTGTGTGGGTGAGTGAATTGCATGTGATCTAGATCGTATGATTTACATCGCTAATGTGTGGCCTGAGTTCAATCTCGATCATACGGCTGGCCGCACCGAAAATTTTCGATGAGATACCGAACCAGTGCGTGGGCTACTTTACGTACCTACTCTCCCAGAGCCAACGGGAGTAATCCGGGAAGACGACAAGAGACCTGATGGAATGACTCTGATTCCTTGGGAGCGCGGTCGGGCCCTTGTATGGGATGCTACGTGCGTGGACACATCATCTCAGGGAAACGCTGCGTAAATCGCATTATAGAAAAATACAAATTTGCGCCGGATAGTTATATTATTAGATTCTGTAGATTTCCTAAAATCAGACTTTACATAAAAACTAATGAACGGATTTTATTGCTGTTTTCACTTATATTTCATCATTATTGGTTAACGAGGAAGGAATATACTTATACGAGTATCTCGTTCAGGAGCTGAGCTTTAAAAAATTGCTTCAACATCATGGCGTATGATGTTTCATTTGCCATGAATATTAACAAAATGAGGTAGGAAAAATCTACAAACAATTCTGCGTTAAAAAATGCGGTATTTCGGCTCCAAGCACGGGTAACCACAAACATCAAGATCGAAAGTTTTTTTTTATAATTTTAATAGCTTCTTTAATTGAATGAAAATATATTTGTACCTGTTATGTCTAGTTTAAGTTTTGTAAATAATTGTGTAATGATACAGCCATTTTGTTTTGAAAGAGGGGTATTGGAAATGTTCCTGTTTGCCCCACTCTTGTTGATTTAAAGATAGGTACAATCATTTCCCTTTTTTCCTTCCCTTCTCTTAGGCGTTCCCTATTACCCTACTTTCCCCTACAAAGCACTAGGTACAAAATATTCCTAGATTGTATATAATAAAACTTTGTACTAAGTTACTAACAACTAGAAGGTACTATACAAAGTCAACAAATTCGTTGATATTATATAATAAACAAACTTTACTCAACAAAACTAAATTTCACCACTTGTTAACAATCTATCTATAAATTATTATATACTAGCTTTCAGCTCCGGCTTTGTCTAGCCTGTGTCACTCTCTGACCCTAGACTATCTCTGTGCAAAAAATCACGTCCATTCGTTGCTCTGTTAAAGAAAGACAAACAAATTCACACACTCACACAGACGCACAAGATTCGATTAAACAAACTGTCAAACTATGTGTGTGTGTGACAGATTGTTCCGGCCATCGAAATTAACCACAAATACAACGATTTGAAATCGAATGGCGGACCATTCGTTACAAGAATTGATTTCGGTGGACCGTATGGCGGCGCGCCGGCGATTGGACGAAGGAGTGGGCACCTTAATAGCAAAATGTGTTCTAAGGAACCATGTCGTCCATTTTAGAGATAAGAAAAACTGCATTCATAGATTTTTTTTAAACTTATACAACTACATAGGAATCGAACCCGGTCATTTTGGAAAAAAACTTACGTTATTTTGATTATGATATTGATTGTGTAGATTGTAAGGAGTAAATGTTAAGTATGAAACCATGTAGGTATTTGACATTATTCTATTAATAAAATCCTATTTAATGTGTTTATATTATATAACAAATTTAATTATATTATATAATAAAAAATAATCTATAAATTTAAAATATATAACAAATTTAATATTATTATTATTTTACTTTAGTAAATGTTAAAAAGTAAGCTTGAAAATAAATGCTCACCGTTTGTTAAAGGCATTTTTAGAAACTATACCTACAGCACTTAAAAAAATAAAAAAAAACTTTCGTAAAATACTCAGTAAAATAAGAACAAAATGGTTTTAAAATTTCTCTTTGGATTTTTCTATTTTTTTTAAACATTACGCAGTTCGGCCTGTGAAACTAAGAAGTTTACATTCCATTTTTAAACTCCCTATAACCTACACAATCAATATCGTAATAAAAATAACGTAAGTTTTTTTGTCAAAATGACTGGGTTCGATTCCCGAGTAGTGTATATTAAGTTTTTTTTAATCTATGAATGTAGTTTTTCTTATCTCTAAAATGGACGACATGGTTCCTTAGAACACATTTTGCTGTCTCTCATAGTTTCGGAGGTCCCCATACTGACCCATCTTGATGTTACACCTGTATACCTATTATCTAGCAATATTTGGAAACGACTAAACAGGTTGAATATGAATAGGTCCGATTGAATATTTTTTTTTTACATTTCACAAAAACATAGGCAAAGCCACAGCGGAATGCTAGTACAAGTTTCTAATCCGCTACTAGGGAATTCTTCAGTGATATAACAAGAACGCCATCTAACGGTGATATCAGACATCAATGTTGGCTATTCTCCCTTTTCTCGTATAATGTTTTTCGTGCACAGTGATGCAAAATAAAGTTAACAGATGGCATAGTGATACCGCATAAGCATTTAGAAATATCCATGGATTTAGTATATCGATCTATCATCACACCTTTTGTCTCATAGGGGTAGGCAGATACAATAAATTGCCATTTGCTACGATCCTGATATACCTACCTTCTAGTGTTGCCATTTCAATAATGCCCTCACGAACTCACAGTTTGAATGGACCTCGAAAAATAGCCGAACCGAAGTAAACAATCCGTGACGTGATTCCTTACTCAAGTTAGATGCTGATGCTAATAGTTATTTCGTAAAGGTTTGTTCTGATCTGTTGAATTCTATAAAAACTAGAAATTCACAATTAAATAAGCGAAATAGCTTGTTAGCATTATTATATTATGTTTAAAAGGTTATCGTTAGAGAAATCCACTACAAAAAGCATCGATAAAATAACCAAGGATAAGATAAGATAGACCAAGATTCACGTACCAGAAACATGAGAAAGAACGATTTAAATTTTTAAATTAAATTAAATTTAAATTATTTTTTCCCCAAAATCGAAACTCGATTATATGTACTTTCAACATTTTCGTCCAGTAGATTCGGAGAAAATAATCTGTGACAGACGGACAGACAGACACATGAGTGATCCTATAAGGGTTTCCGTTTTTATATCGGAGATGTTCGGAACCCTAAAAATAAATACAATATTAAAAGTAAGTATCATCAAAATTAATTTGGTTTGTTTATGCCAAAGAGACAGATGATAATTTAGTATATCTAGCCACATCATCATAACAAACAACTATCACAAACACATCTTCACGGACTTTATACCTTGCGGTGTGTTCAGAGACACCAGTAACAGTGTCCACTTGACGCCAGTTGTATGGCAAGCCTATTGCTTCATTTAAGGACCGTTGGTAAAGGTCGCATCTTATAACTGTCAAAAATATGGCAAATCTCAGTTAATCCTGGAAAGGTGAATTTATTTATACGACATTTCCTTACCACACAGTTGATAGTTATTATTTCAAATTGGATTGACCTATATTTTAATTTTTAAGAGTTCTAAATAACCATAGTTTCCAAAATGCAAAATCAATGCAAGTTTTGGAAACTATCTCTATTTAGAACCAACACAAAATAATAAAAATATGGCTCAATCCAATTTAAAATAATAACTATCAACTGTGTGGTGAGGAAATGTTGTATAAATAAACCTTTTAAAAAAAAGTGTACCGACTTCAAAAATTTGCACTGAAAAGTAAGAAATAATAAAAATTTCGTCGTAGAATTTGAAGACGGTTGGTGCCGTGTCATTAGCATCCGTTGCTAAGGCTTTTCTCTGATATAATTTTCAGCAGTAAATAGAGACAAATTACTGAATTTCTGAAAAATTACTGAACCGATTATAGTCATATGACTGTGAGATAATGTCAAGAAATTATTATATCCTTAAAAAAATAAGTCGTCAAAATCGGTACATATTTCATCGAGATATTACAAAAAATTTACTTTTCTGAAAAACTAAAGAACCAATTTTTATGAGATAAAAATGGGACCAATCCGGAAGAATTATCTGTCGATTAAAAAAGAAACCAAAAAATCGGTTCACAACTGGCGGAGTAATCGATGTACATACATACAAAAAGAAAATACGGTCCGAATTGAGAACCTTCTTCTTTTTTTTTCGAAGTCGGTTAATAAACTCACCTTTCCAGGATTAACTGAGATTTATCATATTTTTGACAGATACAAGATGACCTTGACCAACGGCCCTTAACAGACCTAATATTTTACAAAAGTAATGGTTAGATGAGTAGGTGTATATTTTATGAGTTTTTGCGTGAACAAAGAGTGGCCCTTTATTGTTAGTAGGTATTGTTAGTAGGTTTATTGATAAATACATAGTAGGAAGCTACTAATACCTATTATATTTTATCACTCTGTATACTGTCCAGTTTCAGATACTGAGCAGAGTTCCGTAGTCTTAGTAGATTATTTGGGTTACAATAATATAATACAATTTGAGAAAATGTTTATTATAAAAGGTATTCCCTCAGTCTCTCTAAAATTAATTTTTAATTTTATCTACTCTTATATCGTAAAGTCTCTATTACAAAATCGAATTATACTTCATAATGCTTTGTTTTATATACACGCGTCTGTAATATGTCAAACTTCGATAAGTAAGTACTGTAATACCGAAGTTTTCATACAAAAACGATATCGTAATGTTTGTTTTCTTTAAATTCAAAAAGTTTACTGGATATGTCATTAAACTCAATGAAAATATCGACCCGCGCATGTGCGAGTCACCTGACAGTGACAGGTATCCCGCCAATTTGTCGATTAAGAAATTGGTCAATTATTTAAAATACCTATTGCATGTGATTAGATAAAGTGTGTATGAACGCGCATATAACTTGGAATTAAAACACTCGTGGATGCTATTAAAAAATTCGACTCCGCCTCATTTTTTAAAATTCCACTTGTGTTTTAATTACCCCTATTATGAACCCGTTTCATAAACTATTATTATAACCTTAAAAAATTGAGAAAATTAATTATTATAGCATAAAATGTGACATTGAAGAATATCTCGAAGTATTTCCGGAATAAAAGTCTATGTCATACACCGGCCCTTCAACTATCTTTGTGCAGAAAACCGGCGGCCAGATTTCGCCCGTCGAAATTATTGAAATATAAAATAAAAATTTATTCCGAACGATTTCCGGGATAAAAGGTTATGTCACTCTCAGGCCCTTCAGTTATCTCTCTGCAAATAATCACCTCGATCCGTTGCTCTGTTAAGACTGACATTGTAGACCTGCGAGACTTCATTGAATCATTGGATGTATCTACTGAAATACTGTAGTTCTATTTGATATGAATTCAATGCATTCAAACTGTCCCACTCACTGGTAATGACTTAATAAATCATGAAATTCGTGTGACCTAATTTATGGATGGCCCCAATATACAGAACCCGCCCTTACTATATCAAACTTGGCCTGTTTATCTCATTATGATAAAGTTTTAGAAAACAATGCAAGTACTGGTAGTTGTTCGTTTATTAAGCTATTGCATAGCTTCTATCGCGGGCCTTGAGCGCGGGGACCGAATCCAGAAATTCCGTAACGAAAAAACCTCACGCTCCCCACTCCGACGGGCAAGGAGGTGTGGCTTGAAGGCCGTGCATCGTCTAACGTCGTTTCAGTTCGGCAGTCTTCGACACGGCGTTGTGTGCGTGCGATTAGACGTATTGTACGACTCTACGAAACTAGATGACGAAGGTATGAACTAACACAAACGAAAGTAGACTGCTGTCTGTATTCGAGTGTTTATTTATTTAATAATAGAAAAATTTGTTTTCTTATTGGTCATCACGCTCAAAAAGTGTTACTTGAATTAATATCAAAGAAAAAGCAATACTGCATGAATAAAATAAATAAATAAAATTATAATTGCATAAGTTGATACAAAATGCTATGCAATAGCTTTACCGCGGCAGTCCCCGAGTGCCACACGTCTTTTTTTTGTTCTTATCATCACTCTGTCATATATTATGTGCCTAATGTAATGTCGTGCTCACTGCTCACACATTCTGTGACTGCAGAATTGAAAACAATTTGCATATAATATTTTTTGAGAAATATTGAAATATATTTTTAACGAAAAGTTTTGACATAATTATTAAATTATTGGTAAGTGCATATATAACTACTTTTTAATGTTTTTCTACCATTTTTAAATTCATCTGAACAAGTTGAAGTCTGAGCCACATACATAAAATCAGTTTAATGTTTCAGGTACGATTGTTGTATCATTATGTATTTCTTTATAAGGACTGGTAAGTAAAAATACGTATTGTGACAATTAGAGACTAATACCTTGTAACCATTTCTGTCTACAAAGAAATTAAAATAAAGTGATTTGTTTTGCTTGAGATTTCAAAAGTAATACTAATATTTAAGTGGGTTAAACAAAATTAATTAATAAATAATGTGTGTAACAAAGTATAATTTCATTAAATGAAAGGGGAGACTTATTTCACATATTTTGTTCAAAAATGCAATAAAAATTGATCTTGGTGTTCTAATTCGGAGAAATATAAATGTTTCTATAAAGTTGAATTATACAATTAATTACTTAGATCTTTTATTGATATTGTACATAGCGGCCTTAAATTTTAGTTTCAACGAATATTGTTTACATATTTCAGCCGATTTCCGAAATTCGTTATTCGTAAAACGGTCGGAAGGCAAATTCGTAATTACACTGAATCAAACACCGTATACAAAAATAGTTTTATGTCCGTTATGTAGTCTTAATGTAGGTACACTGCGGCTTTACTTTTTAGTTATACCTTTTCCTTACATTTTTTTGAAATCGTCCTAAAATAATAATATTCAAAATTTCTCATAAATACTGATTTTTACGACATTTATACGATAATTATGATATTTTAATGAAAAAAATAATCCAATAAACAAATAAAAGTTGTATGTATTATTTCTTGCGCTCGAGAAGAGATCTAACTTAGCTAAAAAATGCAATAGTAGGAAAAAGTATAACATTGTTTAGCCTATCTAACTTAACTTAACTATACTCCCCTTTCGTTATTTAATTACCATTAAAATTAAATATTTTTCAGGTACATGCAGATTCAAACTATTATATTGATTTTGTTGGCAATCCACGTAACCAAATGTTACTCTCATGATTGCACCTTTCAACAAATTGGTAGCACCGATTGCACTCTCTATGTAAGATGCCAAAGTAACCTTATAAGAAATATGTATTCAATATTTTATAATGAATGGGTGTGTTTTCAAAATTATATTGATGCGAGGCACAACTACCGTCATTATCATAACAGCCCATCTTATAGCTTTAAAATATATATCAGTATAGCAGAAGTATATACTGCACCAGATTGGACAACTCTTGGTGAAATGTCGCCTTATGTAAAAAGCATCGAAATTAAAAATGGAAATTTAGAACAACCAGTAACAAGTAGTTTACCAAATATTAAAAACCTAACTGTTATACACAACAATATAGCCTCATTAAATCTTAACAATATCCTTAATCTATGTCCGTTACTACAACAAATAGATTTATCTTATAATTCGATATCAGCTCTTGATAGTTCTAATGGGGGACAGAAATGTAATCTTAAACGTATTGATTTTAGTAATAACTTAATTACGAATATACCCTTGGTTTGAAGCACAATAATATAAAAATAATAGAAGATGGCGTATTTATGAACACCACTCTTGTAACTTCTTTAGGTTTAGAAGGTAATTTCTTACAAGGATTCATTGATAAGAAAGTGTTTGCAGGTATTATTTCGTTAGATAAGTTAGATTTAAGCGGTCAAACAATAACTGGTATAGGTAGTGAGTTCGTAAATGGAAATAACATAAGTTGTCTAAATTTTACTTCTAATCTAATAACAAATATTTCCACAACTGCCTTTAGACTAGTACCAAATCTTAAAATATTAGATCTCTCTGATAATTTTATTACTGTACTTGATTTTGAGGTTGAATTACCAAACCTTTCAATGTTATATTTAAAAAACAATTCTCTAAAATATCTAAAAGATACATCCTTCAAGTCTCTGAATAATTTAACATACTTAGATCTTTCTCATAATAAAATTGACAATTCGTCAAACAATTTATTTTTAAATATGAACCAATTAAATTTTATTGATATAAGTTTTAACGAGTTAGATGTTGTACCTCCTAGTATGTTTAAAGGACTTCAAAAAATAACGTTTATAGATCTTCGTAACTCGGCAATAAGCATATTGTTAAATTTTTCTTTTCAAGATTTTTACTATCTAAACACCATTAATGCCTCTTATAATAAAATCAGAACTATAGAATATAATTCCTTTTACAAAATAAATGCATTACAAAAATTAGACTTGTCTCATAATATGATGACAAGCTTTAATATGAATACAAGTAACATAATTAATATTGAAATATTACTCCTTAATGATAATAAAATAGAAAACATCGCTTCACAGTATAGCTAACTTAATTAAATTAAAAGTCATTAATTTTTCGCAAAATAATTTACTAAATGTAAATTTGGACGTTTTTAATAATTTTTTAAATTTGAAAACAGTAATCCTATCTAAAAACAAAAAAAACAATGACACGTGATTTGACTGCATCCGATTTTAACTTTAAACAAGTCACTAATTCATTCATTGAAAACTTGGATATGTCTTCTAACGAAATTGTTAATATCAATTCGCTGGCTGTACATAATGTCAAAAAGCTGGTTGATTTGAAATTATACTGTAATAGTATTGAAGTAATTGATAAAATGACATTTCAAGAACTGCAATTTTTACGTCATCTTGATCTACATAATAACGTTATTAATGTAATTCAACCCGGGTCGTTTCTTCACACTGTCGAACTTCAAGATTTAAATTTAAGTAACAACCATTTATCTAATTTAGAATATGGCACATTTAATGGACTCTCTAACTTAAGACATCTAAATTTATCTAACAACGTTTTACATAGTTTTACAGTTAATTTATTTAGAAACAACGCTCCATCTGTTTCTACTGTTGCGCTTGATAATAACATTATTAGTGACATAGATATTGCAAATTTCATGAGTACAAATGCAAAAGTTTTATCTCTTGGAGGAAATCCCCTACCGTGTCCATTATTAGACTCGTACATACCAAATAAAAATCAAAATTTTTCAATTACCGCTGAAGTGAAAGATTATCATTCCGAAAATATTGAAGGTATAACTTGTATTTCTTTATTAACACCTCTGTTAAATGCCATTGAAATCAATGCATTTTATACAAAGCAATTAGTAAATATAAATAAACATACATCTGATTTAATAGAAGAGGCAATGAAAAAAATAAACGAATCTACTAAGGTAAATAATGAAATCATTGCATTTAACACGAATCAACTTTTAAATACAAACAAACATATTATGTCCGATTTAATAGAAGAATCAATAAGAAAATTAAATGAAACGACTAAAATAAATAACTATAAAACCCAAGAGCACAATATTAGCAACAATAATTTTAAAGACAAGACAACAGAAAGTATTGAATCCGAAAGGAATAAGACTGTCAATGGTTTAACGACGTCCCCTTTAAAAAATGACATAAAATCAGAAAATGAGTTAAGTGACGGTACGAATAATAGTAAATTGGATGCATTAGTAATATTAGTATATTTTATTTTAACATGTGTTATAGTTATAATGATATTCCTTATATCTGTTAGTATATACATATTTTATAGAAAAAAACGTAATGAAGAAAATTTTGTTCATGTGGGCATTCATGGATTAAGTAATCACATGGAGATTAACCGATTAAGAAAATCTATTTTAACTGTACATTATATTAATTAATTTAACTTTAATAATGTTTAAGGTGTATTTTTCGTTTATTCGGGGATTACAGGAAATTACTGACATAGTACGGAACCCTACGTGGACTCGCGTGGCTGACACTCGATACGCACTTGGCCCAATTATTATATTACTAGCTGTGCACTGCGGTAATGGTTGCTGCTTCGCTCCTATGGGCCGTAGCTTGATGTTATATAGCCTATTACCTTCCTCAACAATTGGGCTATCAAATGCAAAAATATGTTTTTCAAATCCGACTCGTAGCGCGTCCAAACAAAAAACTCTTCAGCTTTATTATTAGTATAGATATATGAAGGTATATAGTTAAATTACTTGAATGGTAGGTTTTATTAAACTGTAAACAAATGTAATAATAGTAGTTTATGAAAGTGTTGTATAATGAGGGGTATTAAAACACGAGTGTGTGTTTTATAGTATCACACGAGTGTTTTAAAGTTAAATATAATAAGATTGCAGACTGCGTAGTGCGAGTTTGCGTCGAGTACAAACGCAACTTCTATGGAAAATAGTAACAATGTAACTAAATACGCGCTCGATCGACGCGTTTGCACTCGACGCAAGCTCGCAATAGAGCCTCTCAAAATGAAACCATTATTATTTTTAAGTATCTTATCTTCTGTAAACTTAATGTCCTATTGGCACCTAGCCTAAAAGGGCAGAAATGAATGTGTGAAAGTGAACGAGAGACACTCTGTCACAATATTTTATTTCTTATTTCAGTATTCTTAGGTTTTTTATTGCGAATGCAATTGTTTTTTATTGCGAATGCAAGTGTTGAGAAGTGAAAAAATTGTGAAAGTTGCACGATGAGAAAATAAATTGCTTTTTCGTACTTATATGTACTCTGTCTTTTTGAGAATCTGTTCTTTTGAGAATCTGTCCTATGTGAACAAAGGGATATAAGGGACTACAGCAGAACTTCCACTTAGGTAGGGGATTATAAGAAACTAATTTGAATATTTTTGTTTTCTATACAGTAGTTTTTTTATTATAAATTTCCAAAGTTTTGCCGATAGACAAAATTACGTATTACTAGTAGTGCCACGGGGCAAAAACTCTATTAAACTAAACTAAACTAAAAACTAAAACCACAGCATATAAAACAAAAATATTCAGATTGGTTTCTTAAAATAGCTTTACCTATCTTTGAAATAAAAATAATAAAACACATGCCTTAGTTTTTACTTTACATACTGAATTGTACTAATGATTAGTAGTTCTATTTGTGATGAATTCAAAGCCTTCAAACTGTCCTACGGATCGGTATGGTAATTTGGATTTTTTTCCAAATAGTTCTACTACTAGGAGTCTCACTTATATTAAATAGAATAAACTATCTGAGTAATCATAAAGGAATGTAATGCCTGCGCGTGAGCCAGTCAAAAATAAAATATCACATATTCATACACAACCAACCATTGTCCAGTGCTAAGGGATGATGACGGCGTCGTAAGCGTCGCAAAACAAACTTATTTTATTTCGCATTAAATTTGCTAGTACAAAGTTAGAATTATAGCTAGTACTTAAAAAAGATGGACCCGAAAGATTGTGGACTGGAGAACGAGACATGACCGAAGGAACGTGGGACGACAGCCAGCGAGATGGTCAGATGATAAAGCCAAAGTGGTGAGAAGAAACTGGACGCAGAAGACTCAGGACAGACGGGAATGGCGTGCATACGAGGAAACCTACACTCAACAGTGGGTGAATACGGGTTGAAGAAGAGAAGAGAGAAAGAGACTTAAAATGTAGCTATAGTTATAAGTATACAGAACCCGTCCTTAGTTCTCATTTATATCATGTTTGACTCGTATGATAAAATTTTAGAAAACAATGTATGTAATTGTTCGTTTATTTTTGTTCTTATCATCACTCTGTCATATATGTATTATACTAATGCTGTGTTCACTCATTCTTTGACTGCAGAATTAAAAACAATTTGCACAAGTAAAACATTTGTCGTGAAATATTGAAATGTTTTTCTAATTCAAAGTTTTGACATATTATTATTCAAATCTTGGTAAGTACTTGTATACTTATTGTTCTCGTCCATTTTAAAAATCATCTTAAGAATTTAAGATACACTAAAATACAAAGTTAATTGTTTTTACAGGTACGAGTGTTGTATCATTCAATGAAATCATTATGTATAACAAAGCAATAACTGGTAAGTAAAAATACCTAGTTTTAAATTTTAACCGACAGCAAAGACAGGTCATCCGTGTGTGTATGTGGGATTATTTTATATCAAATACAAAAAAATACAAAATACAAAAATATTTATTCAGTAACCAAAACAACAGATACAATATATATGCTGATGCCTCCTTTTAAGTAATGAATTTACTTGTGTTAGGAGTCACCCCTCTTCTATTACATAATTATTACAAAAACTGTGAGTGTATAAAATATAGTATTATTACAAATTAGGTACTGTTCAAATGTTTGTGTGTGTGATGTGTTGGTGTGTGTTCGGTGTGTGTGATGTGTCGGTGTGTGTTTGTGTATGGGGGGGAGGGGGGTATGTATGTGTATCAACCCGTATCTTTATAATATAGTTTTAATATACTACAATGTAATCACAATTTATCCAGTATTATTCACTCTGCAGGTACTATGTTGTTTGAATAACCCTTAAATGTCCACATGTAAAAGCAACTCTGTTTCTTCATAATCTTTTGTTTTTAGCAGGGCACCACCTTCATCAAACATCACCTTTAGCAGGGCTCTCTGTACTCTTTCCAATTCTAGAAGTTTAGTTTTTGTAGCTCCTCCCCACACCGGGATGCCATAGGTCAGTACAGATTGAGCCAGCATTATGTAGATTTGGTTTAAAAGTTTCTTGGATGCAACATGTCTTAAGACTTTAAATGTGAATATGAGTTTTCTTATTTGACCCATAATTAGCTCAATATGTGTGCTCCAAGATAGGCGTTGGTCAATCACAATCCCTAAGTATTTGGTGTGAGCTACTCTTGGATTAGCAAGAGTTATACACTTGTGTATTTTAATTTGAAAGTTATCTTCAGGTTGAGTCCTGTTGTAATTAGTAAAGCATATATAGTTTGTTTTGGAAGTATTTAAGGTAAGTAAATTAGAATCTAACCAGGTAGCAATATTTGAAAGTCCCTTTTCTGCAGATTCCCGAACAGCATCCCACGAATCGCCCACGAAAGCAATAGCAGTGTCATCTGCATATGTAAATATGTGTCCATTATTGATTTTCATTTCACATAAGTTGTTAACATAGATGAGGAACAAAGTTGGACCTAACACACTCCCCTGCGGGACTCCGTATGTAATGCTGGTTATCTCGCTAACATATTCACCAATCTTGACTTGTTGTTTGCGATCACTGAGATAGTCTGTTAATAATGCAAGTGGGGTACCTCTTATACCTATATCCTCGAGTCGCTGAACTAGGATAGGGACAGAGACGGTGTCAAATGCTCTTTTTAGGTCAAGGAAGGCTGTTAAACATTTTTTACCTTTGTCGACTTGATTTACAATAAGCGACGTCAGAGACACAACAGCATCCTCCGATGATATGCCACCTCTAAATCCAAATTGCGAACTGGAAATTAGACCATAAGTATTTAGATAGTTTATAAGCTGTTTGTTTATTAGTTTTTCTAAGATTTTAGATATAGGTGTCAAGACAGATATAGGTCTATAGTTAGAAACATCGTCTCCATCACCACCCTTTAACACAGGAGTGACAATGGATTGCTTGAGGGCTGCAGGGAAAATGCCTCTTTCAAAACATAGATTGGCTAAATGGCTTATAACTGGAACAACAGTTTCATGAGCAATTTTTAGGAATTTAGTAGTTATGTTGTCCCATCCTGGGGCGCTCTCAGTTTTAAGGCTCATCAAGATGGTACGCACCTCTTCAAGATCAGTGTTTAAAATTGCAAAAGATGTAAGTTGTGATTTTGTTGACTCAATATTTCCGATCTGTCCTTTGGTAGAAGTGTGTGTAAGTATATGTTCGGCAAGTGTTTCCCCAGTTTTAGCAAAATAATTATTCACCACATTTACTGATTCGCAGGGAGATGATGTTATGTCCAATAGTTTTAAACTTTTTGATTTTGGACCTTTGCGATGTGTTATAGCATTAATTGTTTTCCATAGAGTTTTAGGATTTTTGTTAGCTTTTATTAATAGTTCTTTTTCATAATTACGTTTCAAGTTTTTTATTTGATTGTTGCAGTAATTACGATATCTTCTATAAGTGAATATCATTATTTCAAACAGCTGGATAGATTTTAATGACTGAGGTGTCTATTCGTGTGTCTAAACCGAGCGATGGTTTTAGGTTAGGTTGTATTTTAAAACCAAAATGGCGGCCGAAACACGTCATTTAAGTATATATTGTGTAAGAGGGTATCATTATGAAAGGGCTCTTCGTGAAGATTACAAAATAGTAGTTTTTAAAAGTGTTGTATAATAATAGGTAGTAATAATAGGTATTAAAACACGAGTGTGTGTTTAAGAACCGAGCCTCTAAGCGAGGTTTTTAATAGTATCACACGAGTGTTTTAATACCTAGTTATATGCAGTTTCATACACTACTTTATCTACTCTCGTACATTGGGATTCAACCTACTAAATAAAATATCCACGAAATTCAGTAACTGCAACAAAACATATTCAAATGAATGGTGCCAAAATCTAGCACATCACCGCGCATGCCGGATGCGTCAAAGCGGGCGCTGTCATAGACAAGTAAAAATTGGAATGAAAACTTTTTGTAATGCTATAAAAATATAAATACCTAATTGATGGAACCTCGTTGGTGATATAAACTTTTTGGATAAACCTGTATCGTAATGGTAAAAAAATACTTTATAACATTATTTTGTTAGAGAAATAGTAGTGCAAGCAACTCTCGAGGTTTCAGTGTGGGAACATACTGCTGCCCACACCAAAGAAGACATCCTACAAGTCAGCGATAAGCCCGCCACCTATCACCTCAAATAATTTAGTAGTCCTAACACAACTACTCTCACTACCCCTACCCCTACTCCAACCCCTACCACTACCTCTACCCCTACCACTACCACTATCCCTACTCCTACCACTACCCCTACTCCAATCCCTACCACTACCTCTACCCTTACTCCAACCCCTACCACTACCTCTACCCCTACCACTACCCCTACCCCTACTCCAACCCCTACCTACCCCTACTCCAACCCCTACCACTACCTCTACCCCTACCACTACCACTACCGCTGCTCGCTGTAGTAAATAAAAAAAAATGTATGGGAGTTATTTTTTGTATGGGTCAATTTTTTTTTAATGGATTCGCTAATCTACCCCTACCACTACCACTGCCGCTGCTCGATTGTAGTAAATAAAAAAAAATGTATGGGAGTTATTTTTTGTATGGGTCAATATTTTTTTTTAATGGATTCGCTAATAGGAACAGATCCTGAACATTATTAGTTTCGGCACCTATCCCCTGCGATTTGTAGTTTCCGAGATAACAAACAAAAAAAAATAAGGGGGGTTTCGGATTTTTCTGGTACTCACTGGGACCACCTCTATACGATCCCACCAAAAGTTTCCCCCCATCACAACTCTTTCTGGGAGAACAATTCTGTCAGCAGTGAGTGAGTCAGTGAGTCAGTGGTAATCGAGCTTTATAAAGTACATTTTTTTAATTTTATTTCAGTATTGTGTTTATAAAGTTTAGGTAAGTTAGGAGTTTTGAAGTTTATAATTCGAATTTTAAGATATGAGAGTATATAAAAATATATTTGTTTCAATTATATATTACGTCATTGATTTGTTTCCTAATAAATAATAATAAAAAACTGAATAGTTTGAAATAAAAAAAGCATAGGCAGTCATGGGGACTGCCAACAGAAGTAAAAACTTAAAACTATGAATAACAGTCGTTTTTAATTTATAAGTAGCTTTGTAACGTATAATAGTGCCATCTAGCGATCATTGCACATGTATATGTATTCGGAACGAAAATTTGCTATGTAAAGTTTTATTTTGATTTATATTTAAGTATTTTTTTTTCTGAAACGTTATTTTAAGAAACGAATTTCGCAATTTTTTTTTATTTCTTTAGTTTATCATAGTCAATGTTCTTTTTGCATTTGCAAACTTTTGTGCGGCATTATTTAAATATGCCATTGCCTATCAATATTAAAACAAATAAACTGCAATATATAATAAACATTTTGAGAACTATGGAAAGTCAAATTAAAGTAAAATCTTTTTTAACAAAAATATCGGCAACCATTACGTTTATTAATCTAAAAAAATAGAAGATAATGCTATTTAGGAATTTGTCTCAAAACTGTTTTCGATTTAACCCAAGTTACATAACGAATTGTCAGTACACGAAATATTCCGGACATTCTTGTGTCGAGCATACTCGGGCCGGACAATCCGTAGTCTTGTTGCGAAAACATGTCGATCGCGAATCCATAAAATCGGTCAACGCGCCTAAAGAAGTTTTCACTTCAAAAATATGTAATAAAACAAGAAACTCGACTTCATAAATAACTGAATAGTGAATAACAAGGTATAGAATCTAGAATGTTAAAAAGTATAGGTGAGAAAAGACAAAGGTTATAACATATAGGTACATTTTGTTGCATAAATTAAAATAAAATCGTCGTCAAGTTACAACAAGGTTGTCGGTTTGTCTCGCCTGCGAAACAATTCAAGATTCTATACCTTGATTTTCACTTTTCAGTTATTTGTGCAGTCGAGTTTTTTGTATTCTTTATTATTTTTTTACTTAAGAGACTAGAAAAATGTAAAACCTTATTTTTTTAATTTATAAAATATTTATCCTATAACTTTAAAAGGGGTTTTATCACTAAAAATACTGGATTGCACACTAAATAATAATTATCGTATTATACTACCCTTAGATGAAACGTTCGAGCTCTGCCCAGGTTGAGTTTATGTACTATTACAAAAATAATCCCAAACCTACCTCTACGTGCCAACATGGTCGTACTTTCAATAATTTATTTGTTGTACAATATTAGTGTGCAATATTTTGCATATTTTTTTAAATAATAAGTATGTAAAAAGAATGTTAATTCTAATCAACAAACATATAAGGTATAAGCAACACAGTGCATATATTTTTTTATTATTATTTGCGAAACAAAATTTGCTTAGTCTTTCATTAGAAATTCAATAGTAAGAGTCAAAAGTAGTAAGATAACAACTCAATAAGCCACTCCATACATAATACTCCTAAATTCAGACTCACAGCTACTTCTACTGCCTTTCCCAAGATTCACATTTATTTGAGAATTAGTATGCGAACATATCTAACTACTAAATCATTTCTCAAAACAAATATTTTGTTATTTACGTGGAACTAATTCAAATTCAATATTTTTCCAGGAAAATGCAGAGTCGGATTAATATTGATTTTATTGTCAACCCTGGTAACCAAAAGTTATACTCAAGATTGTGTCTATGAAGAAACTGAAAAAGAAAATAACTATTGCACTCTCTATGTAAAGTGCCAAAATAACCTGAAAGGAAATATGTATTCATTGTTTTCTAGTCAATGGATGTGTTTTCAAAGATATCTTACTTCCAGATCTTACTATTATTATAACAAAAATCCATCTTATTACTTTGAAATATATATAAGTATAGGCAATGTATATACAGCACCAGATTGGTCTACTCTTGGTGATATGTTGCCTCTTGTAGAAAACGTCGAAATTAAAAACGGATATTTAGAACAACCAGTTAGTTTACCAAATATTAAAAACTTAACTGTTGTACATAACAATATAGCCTCCTTTAGTCTTAACAATATCCTTAATATATGTCCGTTACTACAACAAATAGATTTATCTTATAATTCGATATCAGCTCTTGATAATTCAAATGGGGGACAGAAATGTATTCTTGAACATATAGATTTCAGTAATAACTTAATTACGAAAATACCCGATATGCATTTTGTAAAATGTTCTGATCTGCTTTACTTGGATTTGTCTCATAATTTAATCACATCATTTAATATTTTGACATTTGAAGGTATATATAAACTGATAACGCTCAAATTATCGAACAATAAAATATTTGATATAGGATTAAATTTTCAAAGATTTTTAAGCCTTCAACTTTTATATTTGGATAGCAATGCATTGACTACATTGACTAACCAAAGTTTTTCAAATTTAAGTAAATTAGAAGTATTAAATATAAGCAATAATGTCATAAAACATTTAGATAGTACTATATTTTATGACATGAAAGAGTTAAATGTATTAGACTTAAGCTTCAATAACATTGAAAAAATTCCATCTACTCTTTTCAAAAATAATAAGAATCTTCAAACGCTTGATTTGAAGCACAATAATATAGAAATAATAGAAGATGGCGTATTTATGAACACCACTCTTGTAACTTCTTTAGGTTTAGAGGGTAATTTCTTACAAGGATTCATTGAAAAGAAAGTTTTTGCAGGTATTATTTCGTTAGATAAGTTAGATTTAAGCGGTCAAAAAATAACTGGTATAGGTAGTGAGTTCGTAAATGGTAATAACATAAGTTGTCTAAATTTTACTTCTAATTTAATAACAAATATTTCCGCGACAGCCTTTAGACTAGTACCAGATCTTAAAATATTAGATCTCTCACATAATTTTATTACTGTTCTTGAATTTGACGTTGAATTACCAAACCTTTCAATGTTATATTTAAAAAACAATAGTCTAAAATATCTAAAAGGTACATCCTTCAAGTCTCTGAATAATTTAACATACTTAGATCTTTCTCATAATAAATTTGACAACTCATCAAACAATTTATTTTCAAATATGAACCAATTAAAATTTATTGATATAAGCTTTAACGAGTTAGATGTTGTATCTCCTAGTATGTTTAAAGGACTTCACGAAATATCGTTAATAGATCTTTGTAATTCAGCAATAAGCATATTGTCAAATTTTTCTTTTCAAGATTTTCACTATCTCAACACCATTAATGCCTCTCATAATGTAATTAGACTAATAGAATATAATTCTTTTTACGAAACAAATGCATTAGAAAAATTAGACTTATCTCATAATATATTGACGAGTTTTAATATCAATACTAGTAACATAGTTAATATTCAAGAATTATTAGTTAATGATAATAAAATTGAAAACATTACTTCTCAGTCATTCGCTAACTTAACGAAATTAAAAGTAATTAATTTTTCGCACAATAATTTACTTAACATAAATTACGAAACTTTTAATAATTTAATAGATTTAAAAACAGTTATCCTATCTCAAAACAAAGAAATAACATCACATGATTTGACAATATCCGATTTCAGCTTTAAACAAGTCACTAATTCATCCATTGAAAATTTGGACATGTCTTCTAACGAAATTGTAAATATCAATTCGCTGGCTATACATTTTGTCAAAAAACTGGTTGATTTGAAATTATACTGTAACAATATTGAAGTAATTGATAAGATGACATTTCAAGAACTGCAATTTTTACGTTATCTTGATCTACATAATAACGTTATTAATGTAATTCAACCCGGGTCATTTCTACACACAGTTGAACTTCAAGATTTAAATTTAAGTAATAACCATTTATCTAATTTAGAGTATGGCACATTTAATGGACTCTCTAACTTAAGACATTTAAATTTATCTAACAACGTTTTACTTAGCTTTACAGTTAATTTATTTAGAAACAACGCTCCATCTGTTTCTACTGTTGCGCTTGACAATAACATTATAAGTGACATAGATATTGGAAATTTCATGAGTACAAATGTAAAAGTTCTATCTCTTGGAGGAAATCCGCTACCGTGTCCGTTATTAGACTCCTACGTATCAAATGAAGATCTAAGTTTTTCAATTACCGCTGAAGTAAAAGACTATCATTCCGAAAATGTAAAAGGCATACCTTGTAGGTATCAACATAACAAAAGTACTATATATAGTAAAAACGAATCAATTTCTTTATTAACACCTCTGTTAAATGCCATTGAAAGCAATGCATTTTATACCAAGCAATTGGTAAATATAAATAAGCATACATCTGATTTAATGGAAGAGGCGATAAAAAAATTAAACGTATCTACTAAGGTAAATAATGAAATCATTGCATTTAACACGAATAAATTTTTGAATACAAACAAAAATATAATGTCCGATTTAATAGAAAAAGCAATAAGAAAATTAAACGAAACTACTACATTAAATAATAATAAAACTCAAGAGCACGACGTCAACAATTGGAATTTTGAAGACAAGAAAACAGAAAGTTTTGAAAAAGAAATTAAAGATATTGTCAATGGTGTAAAAACGTCTCCTTTAAAAAATAACATAATTTCTCAAAATACGAATAATAGCAAATTGGATGGATTAGTATATTTTATTTTAGCGTGTGTTATACTTATAATGATATTCCTTACATCAGTCAGTATATACATTTTTTACAGAATAAAAAGCCATCAAGTGAATTCTCTTCATGATAACATTCATGGATTGAGTAATGCCATGGAAATTAACTAATAAATAAAAATCAAATACATACGAGTAAAGTAATTCTAGGTTATTCTTGTTTTTTGTGTACTTTTATTTATATGGGACGAGGACTTTTGTACAAAATAGGGCAAACATTTTAAGGATAGTCCCTCTAGTGCAAACTAGTTTTCCGCCCCTGATTTGCCTGTGGATATTTTTGAACAAAATAAAATATCCCAGTGGTACCCAGTGGAAGACAAAGTGGAAAAAAAAATAGTAAGGCATATTATGATATATTACCTATCTATAGTAATATTTGCCTTACCACACACGCATCTACAATATATATTATTTATACCATAGCATATACCATATATACTATATAGTACAGCATATTATTTTTATATTATACACGGAAATTTACTAAAACTCTGCAGCTTACGCCAGGTATTATCATATTCCATCAGCTATATTCTTCTTCTTCTTCTTATTTTATTATGGCTCCATCAGTACTTCCGATGATTTGCCAATGTCAAGTTGTCGCAATGATATTATTTGCTTCCTTCTATATTCATTCCATCAATGAAGAGTATGATCGGTAACAAGGGTTCTTCCAGTGGCAGTATCTGATCAATTTATACAGGAATAATCGGTAAATTATATTAATTTTCTATGGTTGAAGTGCCAGCAGATGCAGTAGAGGGTTCTTGGCTCTCAATCAGAGTCAGAGGTCTTGGAGTACATAGTGTTAAAACGTGGTTAAAACCATACACCTTGAGTTATTGTTAGTTTAACCTAAACATAAAACAAACCCAATATAGTACTACACATACTTACACGAATACCCATCACCATAGTTACAGAAATAATAATATAAACAAACAACAAATCAAATTAAAGTTTTACTTTATTTTTATGTATAAAGTAGATTAATTTAAAAAACATAGAGGGATAAACAAAGGATAATATACATTTGAAGTTGATAGGACGGGGAACTGATGGAGGGATAATGTCGTAAAGGGATTGTTGAAACTTTGGACAACTGAAAAATATGTGTTCCACATTGCCTTCATCTAGACCGCACTCACATATTGAGTGGTCCCTAATCCTTATTTTATTTAGGTGGACCGGGGTACAAGCATGACCCAGGCGTAAACGGCAGTGTGTGTGTACTTATATAATACTTACAAATAGGGTTAAAATCAAGTAGGTCTTTCATTAATTAGTTTTGTGATCACCGCACTAAGCACGAGAACCACTAAACTGATTTTATATATTTGGCTTTCAACTTGCACTTATTATTTATCAAATTCTCCACTTTATCTTTGTTGGGTTGAAAAATAAACAGAAATATAGGTACTATGTGGAAACTCAAAATACGAATCTGTGACCCATAGTATAATACTACTTTATTGAAATGTCATCGTTATTAATCGAGCAATATAATGATCCTATTTTTAATTTGGCAATTTTTTTCTACTGTCGCGATTTATCAGTTTATTATATTTAATATCAAATAAAGTCAGTTTTTTAAACAAAGATCTAAAATTAATAAATTAGTTTATATACAGGCAACTCCAGAAGTCAATTTCAAGTTGTAGGTACAATCCTCAAGATTTTCATTAATTTTCGTTAACTTAAGTTATATTTAATTTATTAAATTAAGTAGATATATACTAAGAAAATAAATGTTAAGACTATTGTTTAGCTAAAATTTTTCATACAAAATTAGTACAAAATGCGTTAACGTTTCTACCCCACTAAACATAATCCGTTCTTGCTGTTTTTTTTATATGTTATAGAGACAAGTAAAAACTTGGTCGACTCGTTTTTGTTTTTTTCATATTGCTTATAAATTGAGAAAAAAATAATCCTGAAAAACCGTTTTTTTAACTAAAAAACTTCCCCATACTTATCTCGTGATAATTATGAAATTAATCAAAATTTTGAAAAAATCAAAACTAGCCGACTTAGTTTATGATGTAACAAAACGATAGAGACTAAAATCAAAAAATTTCGTTAACGTTTAGGTATAGTAAAACGTTAACACCTAAACACCTATTTTGCGCGTAATTCAAGACAATTTCGTCAGAAGCCTGCAACTCTCTCTATCGCACACGTGTAAGTGAACGCGGGGTGACTGATGAGATAGCAAATATTCGAAAAACGCACATCGCCCGAACTCTGTAACTAAACGATACTCTTAAGTACCGTGAAACCTTACAACTTTGCCCGCTTTTTTGCTTATATTTAAGATTACGCAAGAACTAATCTCTTGATTTAAAAGTTATAAATACAGTTATCTAAAGCGCAATCACAGGAATGTTTCTATGCAAACAAATTTTCATTACGTTAACATATATACGGAGAAAATGACAGTCAAAAGGGCGTGCAACTTTATCTGCCATTCCTTATAACATTGCCCACACTCAATATCTCAGAAACCTTAAACTCTATTGCTTTTAAAATAAGATGCATAATGAGAAATGGTGCAAAGATGTAAACCGCCGTGGAAACAAATAAAAAGATCCATTCGTTTTCTTTTTTTTGAGGTGGGCAATGTTGTACTACCCGTCTAACCCCGTCAGACCCACTCTCATACAAAAGGATGTGATATATTAGGGCTGCTACAAAATAAAAATCATAGGTATATTTTGTGTAGTTTTATTTTAGGTTACATAATAGGTTTTTAAAAAGTATTTATATAAAAAAATATCTCAATAATCATAATGTATCAAATATTAATCATCATAACATTGATAATGAAAATCATAACTTTAGTCATTTATTAATTTAAAAAAAACTTTTGTGTCCTTCATATTAAAAAGAAAATAGTCAATCTATTATCACCTACCCACCTATTCGAAGTACATGTAGTCATCATAGTCGTAAGGCACAAATTCCGTTTCTTTGGTATTAATAGTTACAAATCAATAATTATAGTCTTATTATTTAATTATTAATAATAATATAATTATAAATAATAAAAAATTAATAATTAAATAGCAAATGTCCGGTTTTTTAGTTTTGACAAACTTTGCTGATTTTATGTTTTGACAACTTCTTATTGTCAGTTCTGATGCGTGTCTTTCCATGAAAAATACTACCCATTGCTTTCCTTGGGGTTGCTTGTTGAAAACTGCCATTTTTTATTAAATAGTCATAAACTAACAACATTAAATCGAGTTTCGTTAGAGGACAACCAAAATCCGCAGCTGCAAGTATAACGTTGACAATTTTTGTTTCTTCTTTTTCAGTAAGTAGGTAATGTAGGTTTTCCTACATTTTTTAGTTTGTTAAGTACAGTGCGTCTTGGTATTCAAAATTGGCGTTCGGCTTCTCTTGACGATATTTTTTCCCTTCAACATATTGTACAGCAAGTTTCAACATAGTCGTCGAATAATTTTTGTATTGGCGAGCACCAAGACGTCTCCTACTTTTCCTTTTTCTTTGATTGCCCATCCTATAAATTAAATCATTTACTTAAAACCTAGATAAGTACTTAAATTATTAAAAACAATCAGACAGACAGACAGAGTTACTTTCGCATTTATAATAGTAGTATGGATTTTCCAATTTCTAAAAGTGCCAACCCTAACACTATTTTTACGCTGGGCAATGTTGCAAACTCTTTGCTGTGCAAAGTTTTACAATTTTGCCTACTTAAATTTCTTCGTAATTGAGACAGCTATAGCATTGAAACCAGAATTAAACTGAAGGCTAATAAACCGTTTATACGCACATAAAATTAAACTCACCTGCAGTAAGTATTTTAGGAGTATCAAGTTAAAAACTGCGACACGGAATTGGCACCACTTGCGACTACACCTCCTTTTATAGCTGCTGACAGACAACTGAGTGAAGTTATGAACAAAACAAATAATTTGTGTTGCCACGTACATGTTTGAGATTTACCCAAAGATTCAAAAATATTGCTATGTGCAAAAATGAATTTACTACAACTGCTTTTTGTTAATTTTTGGTATTTGGCAAAGTTGTACTTCAATGGCAAAGTTGTAAGGTTTTACGGTATAAGTTTAAATTTTAATTTTATTATAGAGTTGCTGAGTAATTTTACATTAATTAAAATTGTTAAGTATATCACTCTTGGAGTTTTATTAGTATTTTCTTATTCATCCTAACTAATATTTGTGTGAAAGTGTGTTTGTTTGTTTGTTTTTTCTACGTATTTTCAAAACAGACCAACGAATCGACGTGATTTTTTGCACAGATAAAGTTGGAAAGTGATACAGGAAATACCGGACGTCCTTCTGCATAAATTATTATGTCTCATTTCAAAAAATCCCACGGGCAAAGCCGGTGCGAAAAGCTGGCAGATAAATAAATACCTGTAACTATGTAAACAAATCTTGGAAGTCGAATTAATCAACTTCTAATTTTTAACCGACTTCCAAAAAAAGAAGGAGAAGGTTCTCAATTCGGACCGTATTTTTTTTTATGTATGTATGTACATCGATAACTCCGCCAATTGTGAACCGATTTTCATGGTTTCTTTTTTAATCGACAGATAATTCTTCCGGATTGGTCCCATTTTTCTCTCATAAAAATTGGTTCATTAGTTTTTCAGAAATTTTGAAAAAACTGACTTTAAAAGTACATTTTTCTTGATATCTCGATAAAATAAGTACCGATTTTGACAACTTATTTTTTTTAAGACATTATAATTTCTCGACATTATCTCACAGACATATGACGAAAATCGGTTCAGTAGTTTTTCAGAAATTCAGTAATTAATTTCTGTTTACGGCTGAAAATTATGTATCAGAAAAAGCCTTAGCAACGGTTGCTATTGACACGAAGTTGTCAATTTACGTGACGATGGTCTAGCGGTTAAATGTAATGGGGAGTCATAGGATGCACAAGCACATGGTTCAAATCACATCCACAGCGTTTTTTTTTAATTTTTCATCAATATTTTTTTAGTTGCGTTATTATTTGTCTCTCAAGGCAGCAAAATCACTTAAAAGGGTAAAATAAACCTTTTAAAAAAAAGTGCACCGACTTCAAAAATTTGCACTGAAAAGTAAGAAATAATAAAAATTTCGTCGTAGAATTTGAAGACGGTTGGTGCCAAATTAGAAACAACTTAGTTCCCAAATTCACTAATCTAGACAATTCATTAGGAACCTACGATCATCAGTACATACAAACATAGATAATATTGAACAGATCTTTATCTTCTTAGATATATACTTAGTTTTGTATCCTAATTTGGTACCAACCGTCTTCAAATTCTACGACGAAATTTTTATTATTTCTTACTTTTCAGTGCAAATTTTTGAAGTCGGTGCACTTTTTTTTAAAAGGTTTATTGTCGTATCGATTTGAAAGCAAGTGTATGTATTTCTGATGGCAATACAATACTTTTGAATTTGGACTCGTTTGATTTGTCTTCTCAAGTACTCTGGTCCTAGATTATGACTAGGTTACTGATGATAGATCCGGATGAAGGTGGCCCCAGGAACTCTGTAACTAAATGACGTAACCCCGTCTAGTTTGGGCTCATATTTGTTTGGGTTGTTTTTAGTTTTTTTATAAACTATTAATTAGAAACTAAAAAACACTCTGTTTTTTTATCTGTAGAATGGTAACGGCAGAGCCTTTTAACGAACGATGGAACGAAGATGGGTTGAGAGGAGAGGGTGCTTGTGTTTCTTATAATAACGACTGGACCGATTTTGATGCTTTTTTTGCATTCACTGACAATAACTTTTTAGTTATATGAAATCCTTCGCAATATAGTCATATTATAAACCAAATGACTGAACCGATTGGATTGGAAATAGATTAGTAATATAGGTAGATACAACGGAAAGGGGAGGGGCAGGAAATACATTTCTAGTTGTTGAAGGGATGTCAGCAACTTCTACTGGTCTGATCGATTCCAAATTTAGTATCCTGTATTTATATTACAATAACATGATAACCTTGACCTGATTCTGCAGCAACATCTGGAATCAGCAGGATACCCAATTCCTCACTAACTCGGGTTTTTTTTATTTTTATATAATTATTAATATTAGTAGGTACTGATAATACGATTGTCATTTATTTGTAAAATTGTATTTCTCATGACTTAAGGACCGTTGCTCACAGTTATCTTATAACTGTCAAAAATATGGCAAATCTGAGTTAATCCTGGAAAGGTGAGTTTATTTATACAACATTTACTTACCACACAGTTTATAGTAATTATTTTAAATTGGATTGAGCTATATTTTATTTTATTTTATTTTATCTAAATAGCCATAGTTTCCAAAATGCAAACGTAAACTGAAAAGTCGCGGGTTCGATTCCTACATCCGGTTTTTTATAATGAAAAATCTAAGTACATTATCCGACAAACCGTACAAAGAGGCTTTTCTATTTAATATACCTCAACAGAGCTGGCCACTCGTTAGGTATAGCCTCAAAAATCATTGGCTAAATGAGGAAGACTTTGTCTTCCACTGGGTACCCTGGGGCTGGCACCGGTTCCGAGAGCTGTAAGGCAACCCGTGAAGAATAAAAAAAAAAGCTCGTTTTGGAAACGATGGCTATTTAGAACTATTAATAATAAAAATATTGCTCAATCAAATTTAAAATAATTACTATAAACTGTGTGGTAAGTAAATGTTGTATAAATAAACTCACCTTTCCAGGATTGACTGAGATTTGCCATATTTTTGACAGATACAAGATGATTGAGAGCAAGAGTTATCACAGCAGGTGCTGCTCTACCTTTTATAGGAGTTGATTTTCTGATTGTTGGATTTGTCTGTACACCCTTGCAGCGTATATCTGTCAATAGAGTCAGTGCTATCACTCAAGTCCGATAGCCGCGGCGCTTGTTTCTCCGACTAAATGTTGTTTTCATTCATTTTGGACTAGTTCCGCTAATGGCCGTAGGACTTCAGTGGCGGCGCGGACTATATCATGAGTGACAAATCTCAATTTCAACAACAACCTTTCAAATGATCAGTGAGATTGAATAATAATTATCAGAAAAGGATCTTTGAGCTTCAGAATTTTTGGACCACTTTTCAAAGTTTCAAATTTTCAAACTAAATATACCTTAACGGAACTGGTCATTCTTTAGGTAGAGCCTCACATAATATATCGGCTAAAAGATTAAGACTTTGTTTTCCTCTGTTTTACTAGTGTCGCTCTGGTCACCTATTTTTTAATAATAAATTAGGAAATTAATTAATAATAAAACTACAAATAAGCGATAAGCGTATATTTTTACACATTTTTTACAAGTTAGGACTTTCGATGGACTCGTTTATTTGTCGAGTGCTCATTGTTCGACGTCTGGGTACAAACATTTTAGAATTATAAAATAAATATAATAAATAACAAATCATAATGCATAACATCAAACCTACGCACACTTCTGTAAACTTTGATGATTGTGTTGGAATATTTTTCTCTAGCTCATTATGTATTAAAGTTTTCTCAAGTTCAGTAATAATTTCTTGTTTCATTATTTTCATGTCTATGCCAAAATTAGTCTTGTTTTCAGTCATATTGTTGAAGCTTTTATAGATGGTATTATCAACATGTGATTTATTAAAATTTACTTTTAACAGATTATGTATACTCTCCAATATTATATTTGCACTCTTTGAATTGTTTTCTATTTGATTAGTATGTTGCATGTACTCTAACAAAATAGTTTCAGTTTTATTTAAATGCTTATCTAATATTAATGAAAAATTTTTATTTTTTAATGAATTGTCTGCATCCATATTTTGAAAGCTGTTCCGATTACTGATATTATATAAAATATTTTTTAAATCATTTAAAAAGTTTGCTGTATTTATTATATCACTATTCGACGTATATGTTTCCTCATAATTATAGTTTTTATTACAAGTCACTCCATCAACATTTTCTGTTTCGTGGTCCAATTTTATAGCAGTTATAGACATATAGTGATGTCTGAACTTAACTAAAATCTCACAAGGTAATGGATTTTCACCTATACTTAAAACTCTTAGATTTGTACTGCCGAAGTCTTCAAGTTTGACCATACTTATGTTATTGTGATCGACAATAATGGTATTTAAAGATGGAATTTCGTGAAATCTTTCACTATTTAATTTTGTTATCATATTATATGACAGATCCAATAAATTTAAAGAAGATAAACCACGAAATATTCCAAAGTTTAAAACACTCAATAAATTGTGCGATACATTTAGTTTTTGCAAGAAAATATTGTTCTTAAATGATCCAGGTTGAATGTTAGTCAGTTGATTATAGCTCAAATCCAGATTCACAAGATCCAATAAAGTCGAAAATTCCTTTGAATCAATATATGAAACATTGTTATGCGTAATTGTTAAATCAGTTAGTCGCTTAGTGTTATTTAAAGATAACGCACTCACATTTTTTAATTTAAAATAAGTAACACTTAATTTTAGTAAATTATTGTGCTGTGCTAACTTCGAATTGTCGTAAATTCCAGAAATACATAATGCATGTAAAGATTGTAATGGTTCTATACAAGTCATGTTTACTTGTAAATTAAGATTGTATGACAGGTCTAAAAATTCTAATGCAGTTAGATCATAAAATGCGTTATTATCAATATTAAATATGTCATTGTGTGATATATCAAGTTTCACTAAACATTTTATATTAACGAAATTGTTAGGTAAAATATTTTTTAAATTATTATTGCTAAGAATTATGCTTTCCATTTTTTTAAAGTTACTATTATTTACCATAAAGAATTCAATCAAATTATAGGACAAATCCAATATTTCTGTACTAAAAACATTTGAGAAACAATTATATTCTAACAATTGTATTTGATTGTGTGACATATTGATTGTTTTCAAATCACCCATCCCATTAAATGAACCATTCTTTAGACAATTTATATTTGTTTCAGAAATGTGTAAAACGGGCAAAGATATAAGACCTGAAAAAGCATTCCCTTCTATTTCACCATGAAGAGGATTGTTTGAAATTCTCAAGTTTGTAACGTCGTGTAAATATTGGAAAATTGATGTCCTTAACATTGTTATATTATTATTTTCTAAATTCAGTAATTGTAGATTATACAACCCTCCAGCAAAATCAGTTGGAGATAAATTGCTAATATAATTGTTCATTAAAAGCAGTGTCTCCAAATGTATCAAATCACTTTTGTCGAAATCAACTTTTGTGAGTTGATTATCGGAAAGATCTAAATATTTTAAGTCGCTAAGTAATTTGAACGACTTATCAGATATATATGTTATTTTGTTTTTATTTAATAGTAATATTTTGAGACGAGAGACACCGTCAAAAGCGTAATCAGATATACCAGTCAACTGTTGATTGCTGATATTTAGACTTGTAATGTTACTTAACCCTTTGAAATGACCATTTTCTAAATTTCCAAATAATTTGTTATTTGATAAATCAAAAACAGTTAAGTTTTTACCTTTTACTAAATTTTTTGGCAATATGGTAATATCATTGGAAGACATATCTAATTTTTGAATTATATAGAAAATTTTCTTGGCCCAAAGTGTTTATTAAATTATGTGATACGTTAATGTATTCAAGTTTGGTTAAATTAGAAATATATTTTAAATTTGTTAGCATATTATAATTCAGAGACACAATTATTAAATTGACATTGTTTCCAAATTCGCTGTAGTCTATTTCGTGTATTTTATTATGATCAAGATACAGTTCTTTTAAATTGACAAATCTGATAAAACATTTATTTATCTCCACTATGCGATTATGGGACAAGTTTATTACTTCTAATTCCATTAACCCATCGAAAGTAAAAACACTCAAAGAGTCAATAAAATTATGAGATAAATTAAGAACCTTTAGCTTTTTCAAAGCACTGAATGTTTCATCTGGTATAGTTACAATATAATTATTTGATAAGTTTAAATTTTCTAAACTTTTATAGAAATAATTTTTGTATTCTTTATTATGAATTTCCTCAAATTCGCTGATTGTATTGTGAGATAAATCTAATTCACGCAAATTATTTAATTCGTGGGAATTAAAAAGTTTTGCAGTAACAATATCGTTATGTGAGAAATTTAATGAAGTTAGTTCGTTTAAATATAAAACATTTGGAATATAGTGCAAATCATTATTTGCTAGATTTAAGCCATATAACAGTACTTGCCCATAATTGCTATTTAATTCTAATCTTAGTATTTCGTCGTCAGTTGATATATAGTCTTTTAATGTAAGATAAAGGTCACCTATTTGGTCAACAGAAGGACAATCCTGTGAATTTCTTATAAGTTTGTGATGTTCTAGGTAGACGTTAGTGTCAGTACATAGTAAATCAATTCTACAACTGTTCGGTACTAAAGATATGGCACAACTTTCTCCCAACGTAATTTCACTCGCCCATATTATAATCAGCAAATCTGAAAACAGACAAGGTAAGGTAAGAATGCATTTCTTAATATAGCTATTTCATTACGTTTGTATTTGAATCAAATTTCTACCTAAATACTAACCTAAACTATAGTTTATAGCCTTACAAATACCATCGGCGGCACTTCAACTGGATAGACCTTAATTAACCCTTTACCGCCTTACGTTACATACATGTAACACCATTAATCATATTTTTATAAAAGCAATAACACTTAAAATTCTATCTGTTGCTTGTTCCAACATGCTTTATATCGTAGTAGAAAGGGAACACCACACCATAAAATTAACTTGAATCAGTTTTGGGTGATGTGCTAGTGATTACAGACATGTTTTATTTATTGTTGTTTTGAAAGTTGAAAATAATGGCAGAAAAGAAGAGTGTGTAGGTAAGCATTTTTTTATTCCATTTTCTACTACCTGCTCATAGTGGAAGCAGTTTGTTTTCTGCTGTTACATATATGTAACGTTAGGCAGAACCTATACAAAAAGTTATAATGTTTTGTTTTTATTTCAGGTGACTTATGACGGCAGAAGAAGCAGCGGAGTATCTCATGAACTTAAATTCTGATGATGATAATGATGACGAAATATTAAAAATGTATATGGAACCTCCGAATGAAGAGGGAAATTTGGACAATTTACCGAAACAGCAATTACAGGCTCCATGTGAGCTGGTAGTGCGTAGCTCAGCTGATGATAGTCAAGCAGCTGATTATTGTGGTGATGTCGATATTACGAAATTTATAACAGATGTCTTAGATAATTCTTCGCAGAACCTGAGTATTGGGCTCTTACAATCACCACAAACAGAACTACGAACAGAATCATCTTTGTCATCAACGTCACATTCCGATGACAACGTGCTTGCTTCAACACCAGTACCACTGAATTCTCAGATCACTGGTCTATCAGCAACACCGGAAAAACAAACTCAAGAACAAATTAAAATAATGCTACCTAAAGTTACATTACGTGGTCGTAAAAAGGCAAGGAAAGCAGCGCAAGTTACTTTGGCACCAGCCAAACGTTCGAAACCTGCAGAAAGTTCATTGGCATAGATTAATCATTGGTGTGGATTGATGACACAGGATGTTCACGGGAGCCAGGTTTTCCCGTTGGTGACTATACCGATTGTGTTTCGTTGCAACCTTATCAACAATTTGAAAACACTTTTGATACTGCTGTAATAAAGATGTTGTGTTTATGTTCCAAATGTTTCAGAGCCTATCACCTAATTGCAACCCACAGTCAATAATATATTTCATGTGTTTGCATAAAATGTATTTTTAATAATAATAATAAAAATATCAATTTATTTTTATTTCGAATAACACCCATACCCATATAAATTATATTATCTAAGTGACGCCTAACGTTACATATATGTAACGGCTTGTCAACCCCTCCCTCCTCCAAATAAAATTTTGTTTTTTTTATTTTCTGGAAAGGAATGGCCCACCAGAATATTTCCTAAAAATTTAATTTAAATATTCATTTTTTTTTATCTCGTCGTTAATGTGTTAAGGCGACGCATCACAGCGCAACGAACTCACTTTCACGCGCGACTTATTTTGTCCATATCTCTAAGATAAAATCGATAAGATAAAGTACCAGAAACATGAGAAAGTACGATTTCTTAACAAAACCTGTCTTGCGATAATACACGAAACGGACATCGGCTGTATGAGTATTACACAAAAACTATTAAAAAAAGCGAGTTGTAGTTAATGTTTTCTGAAAACATATGAAATTATCTATGAAATAAACGAAACAAAATTTGTTCATTAATAAATATTTTAAAATCATTTGAGTCGCAAATCATCGCGGTTAAAAATACTCGATAAATTGAAAATATAGTTATCGCGTAATTTATATATAGCTGCAGCATGTAATTTGTATGCGACAAACGTTATGAAGGGCGTTCTTAATATTTGATATAGGGTTTTTTAAAGGTAATGACACTAATCTTACAGCCGTTACTCTTCTATTTTTAGGGTTCCGTACACATAGGGTGACAACGGAAACCCTATTACTAAAGTAGAACACGTCCGGTATCTCACAAAAAAGTTCGGTCCGGCCGCCGTATGATCGAGTTTGAAGACAGGCCACACATTAGCAATATAAATGATACGATCTAGATCACATGCAATCCACTCACCCACACACACACAAGATTCGATTAAACAAAGGCGTGTATCCACACGATGTGTGCGTGTGTGACAGATCGTTCCGGTCATCGAAATCAACCACAAATACAACGATTTGAAAACGGACAGTGGGCCGCGCGATAAGAATTGGACGAGTCTGTGGTCGGTTTCGGTGGACCGTACGGCGACCGGCCGGGGATTGGACGAATGTGTGGCCACCTTAAGGCTCCGCGGTACGTGTTTTATATATTGATGTTACTACTTTAATTAAATACTTTATATTATATTAATGTTTATTATTCATATTTCCAGGTACAATATATATCTACTTCCAAGTTCAGAGCGCGACAGATGACACATTATATTTGCTTATAAAAGTACTACGAGTTTGTGAAGTGCAACCTCTTCATAACACTCCCCCTCACGAGCATCATCAGTCATCATCAGTCATCATCAGTCTTCATCAGTACAAACCCAGCCTTCTTCTTAATTTGGTAAATGCTGGTGTTGGTAAAGCTTTTGTAAGTAGGTCAGCTTCCATGTCTCCAGAAGGTTTATATTTTATATCAACTTCTCCTCTTTGTATACATTCTCTGATAAAATGTTTCTTGATATCAATATGCTTCGACTTGCTGCTCACAATAGGATTCTTACATAGATTCAATGCAGCCTGATTGTCATTGTATAATGTTATTGATTTCTGACTTCTTCCCATATCTGTCAGTATTTGTTTTAAGTGAATTGCCTCCTTCGATGCTTCAGTTATAGACATATACTCTGCTTCCGCAGTAGATAAAGCAACAGTCTTTTGTTTTCTCGACTCCCAACTTATCATACTACCAGCATATTTAAAAGTGTAACCTGTATACGAGCGTGGATCAATCGTATAAGCTGCCCAATCAGCGTCGGCCATTCCAGTTAGAAAATAACTTATTTTCCAATACTTTAATTTTAATTCTTTTGAGCCTTGTAAATATCTGAGTATTCTTTTTTGCCGCCAGCCAATGCTCCTATCCATAACATGTGTTATATTGACTCAGGTAACTAACAGAATGTAATATGTCTGGTCTTGTTGCTATTGACAGGTACATCAAGCAACCAATTAAATTTTGATATGAAAATACCTCTGCAATAGTCTCATTTTTCTCTAGTTTTAAATTTATTTCCATTGGAGTTGACACAGGCTTGCAATCCTTCATGTTATATTTTTCCAATACCTTATCTATATATTTCTTATGTGATATGTTCACTACATTATCTTCATATTAAAATTCTATTCCTAGACAATAACTTAATTTTTCACAATCTCTCATCTTAAACAATTTCATTAATTTTTGGTTGATTTCTATCATGACATGTTCATTTCTGTATGCGATCATTAAATCATCTACATATAGTGCCAATACTATTTTATCTCCCCCTTTCTCTAGTGTATACAAACATGGATCAGCTAGAGAACTTTTAAAACCAAGTCTTTTCAGTTCGGTATCTAGTTTTATAAACCATTGTCGCCCAGATTGTTTCAGGCCGTAAATAGCACTATTTAATTTACAGATTTTTTCGTTTCTGGTTTTTGTCAAATCTTGTAGCATTTTCTTTGCTTTTATGTACACTTCTTTATTTCCATTTCTTTGTTCTTCTATAACTATTTCTTTTAGATAATTCTCTATACCTTTTGGTATTTTCATGTAAATATCTTCTTCAATATCACCATTTAGGTAAGCCGTACATACATCGAGTTGATATATTTTTATTTTTTCTTCTACGGAATTAGCAATGAGCATTCTAATGGTGCTAAGCTTTGTTACAGGTGCATATGTTTCAGTAAAATCTATGCCAGGTCTCTGTGTGAATCCTCTGGCTACTAATCGGGCCTTTTTTCGTTCTATTTGCCCGTCTTGTCCATATTTATTCTTTAAAATCATTTTGCTATCTACTATATTTTCATTGTTCTTTATCATGTGCTTTAATTTCTTCTTTGATAGCTTCAGACCAATATTCTTCATTTTCTTCTACTTCACATAAGTAACTAGTATCGTAATCTTCCAACCATTTAGGTGGATTTCTTTGTCTTTTATTTGGATTTTTATCATTATCGTTTTTGTCTTCAATATTGTTATCATTTGTTTCATAAAAATTTTCTTCCTCCTCAATGACAACATTTTCATTTATCAATTCATTTTTATTTTTATCCTCATTTTCAATTATTTCAATTTCTATTTCATTATTTTCATCCCTTTTGTAGAATATGTGATTTCTACTATATTGGTGACCCAGGTTGCGTGTTCATAAATTAACAAAGGGTGGTGGTTTAAACTGTTTAATTTTGAATTTATATTTAACAAAGGTAGGACTAATTAAGGCAAACTGTTATGGACGACTGAAGAGCGCGGGGCAGGCAGCTAGTATATGACGTGCGCCCGCGCTACTTTTACATAATACATGTGCGTGTGTGTGGGTCATGCAAGTGTGTGTAGATCCCCTACACCACACCCCCCCCCCCTTACAAAAACGAAGAGTTCACTACTTAACTGGCAAATTGTACACATAAAAAAAATCTCGACTGAACATATTTAAAAAAATCACACTGTATATATTATAAAAATCAAAACATACTATAAAAATCATGCTCTAAATTATTAACACGTTTGCAAAACTTACTTATGCAAAATTTACAAAAATAACAAAGCAAAAAAATCATGTTACAAATTCGTCAATAGCGTCGCATGACGCAATGTTGAAAAAAAAATTAGCTAAATTAACTCAAATTAAAATAATTGTACATTTTGTTACTAAGGGTCACGTTACACATTACTTAAACATTCCTTATTAGTACCTACCTAAAATAATTTTGAAAAAATAAATTACATATTTGGTATCTTTGCTTATGTCGCTAACAACGCTATCGTAGGCAAAAGATGCTGTAATTTCTCTAATATGCGCGAATATCGATCTTGGCTTTCTGAAGTCACCGTCTTGAAGAGTAAGTGGTCCTCTTGGTAGTGGTCATCTCTCAGGTCCGCATGATATCGGAGCAGCAGTTTCACGTGGTCGTCTGCGACATCCCGCATAGAGTATTCAGAAGCTCTCGCTATATGCTGAGTACACGTGGTCACGACGATAGGCACTGGGATTGATAACTCTGTATAGCTATCGAGACGCGTCGACTAGTAATCGTCCACCACTCGGCTAGTCAACAAGATGGTGACGCTCCAGCTAGTCACGGTGTATCTGCGACTATTCCATATATAATATGATATGCAAATAATCCATATATACTTTACTATCCCATTGTATATCGCTCCCAAAATGTTTGTTTTCACTAAACACTGTTCTGTTCACACTAGATTGTTATTACCAGTCTCTTCACTTTAACACTGTGTCTATGTTATTGTCCCAAATGTTTCGCGATATTGCCTTGCCTCAATAGTCCAGAAAGTGAGTCGTCCCGAAAAAAAATTATCACGTCGGGGTCACCAATGTAGAATATGTGATTTCTACTATATTGGTGACCCAGGTTGCGTGTTCATAAATTAAATAAGGGTGGTGGTTTAAACTGTTTAATTTTGAATTTATATTTAACAAAGGTAGGACTAATTAAGGCAAACTGTTATGGACGACTGAAGAGCGCGGGGCAGGCAGCTAGTATATGACGTGCGCCCGCGCTACGTTTACATAATACATGTGCGTGTGTGTGGGTCATGCAAGTGTGTGTAGATCCCCTACACCTTTCTTTTTTAATTTGTGTATTAATTTGTTGCTTATCCAAGCCATTTTCGTAGTACATTTTAGGTATTATTTTTACATCCCTTGTTATTATTATATTCTTTAACATTGAAATCCAAATTCTATATGCTTTCGAATATTCTGAATATGGCTGGAATTTACTTGTTCTTCTTCCATTGTTTAGAACAAATGCTTTTGAACCAAAAACGTGTAAATGTCTTACAGATGGTTTACGACCCATCCATCTTTGAATTGGAACTTGAGGGGCATCTGTTTGATAAATAGTTCGCAGTATAAAGTGCCTCACCCCAAAAATTTTCTGATAGTCCACTTTCACTTATTAGGCAACGAGCCTTATCTAATAAAGTTCTATTTTTCTCTCCGCTAGTCCGTTTTGCTCAGGTGTATAAGGAGCTGAGAGCCTTCTGGATATTCCATTTACTTTAAGATAACTGTTAAACTCATTGTTTATGTACTCGGTTCCATTATCAGTTTGTAAAAATTTTATTTTTTTATCAGTGAATCTTTCAACTTCCATTTTGTACATTTTAAATATCTTAAATACTTCACTCTTGTTTTTCATAAAATATACTCTACAATATCTGGTGTAGTCATCTATGAACGTAATAAAATATTTTGAACCAGCCATTGTTGGTTCTCTCATTGGTCCACATAAATCTGAATTCACTATTTCTAGTGCTTCGGTGGTTCTTGGAAATTCACTCGATTTAAAAGGTAGTTTAGATAGCTTTCCTTTGATACATATTCCACAATCATTGAGTTTCTCATTCGAGTTAAATCTTAGTCCCTCCAGCATATCCTGGTTTAATGCAATTTTTTAATTGGCCTTCATTAATATGACCTAATTTCCTATGGCATTGATCAATCTCACTTCTTATTACAATGTTAACTTTTTGCTCAAATTTTTCATGAACATAGTAGAGTCCATCATCACCATGTTGTGCTTTTATAATTATCGCACCTTCTGCATCTTTTACAGTTGCACAGTGTCTTTTAAATAATATAGTACATCCTTTGTCAGTATTTTTTCCAACAGATAATAAGTTGGTACACAAGCTAGGTACATATAATGTATTAGACAAATTTACAATCTCTTCATTTTTTAAATTCATAGTGACTGATCCTCTACCTTGAACCATTGCAGTTTGGTTATCCGAAGCAAATCTCAATGTATTAAATTCTACATTATTTACAAGGTTTTTAATTTTATCTTTTTCAAATGTCATATGAGATGTGCATCCACTGTCAAGACACCAATTATTATTTTTATTATTATCCAAATAATTACATACTTCCTTGCTATATAAATTACGTTGTTTTGACCAACAATCAACAGCCTTGTGACCTCTTTTATTGCATTTGTAACAATCCATATTTAATTTTACTGGTGGCTTAGAATAGTTCTTTTGAACTTATTTTTATATTTACTATACATAGCCTTTTCACTGTCATCGTCTGTTTCTTTAGCTCTATCTCTAGCCTGGCTTTCTTCTAATATTTTAATTTTTAAGTCATCAGGGGAAGGAAAGACATCTCTACTTTCGATGGCAATTCGAAAATTTTCATAAGATGCTGGTAAACTATACAATAATATGATGCTAAGTAAGTCCTTGTGTATATTTATTTGCATATCTCCAAGCTTATCAACATTATCAATGAATTTATTCAAATGTTCCTGTACACTTTCGCCCTCCTTCAACTTTTGTAAAATTAATTATTTCAATAAGGTAGCTTTTCTTGTAGGGCCTTTGCTATTATATATAGTTTCTAAGTTATCTCAAATTTCCTTACTTGTTTTAAATTTATATACATTTTTCAACTCTTTGGGTGAAATAATAAGCAAGAACTCAGATTTTGCCAATGAGTCCTTTTCTTTATATGTAACTTTTTCCTCTGCTTTCTGGTTTACTTATTATATATCTACTTCCAAGTTCAGAGCGCGACAGATGACACATTATATTTGCTTATAAAAGTACTACGAGTTTGCGAAGTGCAACCTCTTCATAACAACGTGCGTCCGTCCGTCCGCCCTTCAGAGGGCTCTATGTTTTGAAGCGTAATAGGTACACACTAGAAATTTACATAGAGTATCTAGAACTATGGCCGCTATAACATCAAATAATAAAAATTGAAAAAATCTATTTGCATTTGATAGCCCAATTCTTATGGAAGGTCATACACTATACAACATCATGCTACGCCCCAAAGGGGTGGAGCAGTAACTATTAGCGCAGGTGCAACTGCAAGGCGCAGCTATATTAGTAAATAAAAAAATTAAAAAATACATGATTGACTAGATCTTTGTCAATGAAATACCTACTAGACCAAATTGTTCTCAAACTCAAATATTAAAGTTGGTGGGTAAAAACTTGTCAAGTCGCACTATTGAGTAGCAAAGAACATGATAACAAGCAACTAAAGAACGTTATACATGACATGAGCGGAACTTCGAAAGACTTGGCATCCAGTTACATCTCGCTTATTTTATTAAGGTGCCCACTCATTCGTACAATCGCCGGCGCGCCGCCCGTTCCACTGAAATCGAGCACAGACTCGTCCAATTCTTGTAACGAATGGTCCGCCTAGATCGTACGGCAGCCGGAATGGGAAAATTTCGGTACGATGCCGGACCAATGTGTGGCCTACTTTAGAAAAGCCCTTATCCGAGTACTTATCTTGGAAGTGTTTTTTGTGGGACTGATTTGTAGGCCGTTTAAAACAAATTAATACTTACAATATAGAAGCGTCATTATTCTGACATCTGAGTAAATTCGAGGATCAATATTGAGAGTGACGTGTTATGGCGAGCAGGATTCTGTTTCTGTGGGATAATTATATAACTCACGACACTTAGATATATAGGTAGCTACCATAGAATATTATTAAAGCACAGAATATATTAACGCAAATTTTTAAATTCCAAAAATTTAATTCTATTGTTATGGCGATTAGCACTCACAGCAGCTAGAATTTTTGATAAGTGTATTTTGTATTTTAAAGTAGGTATACAAAATCATAATAAAATAAACTCAGGATTTTAATATTTTAAATTTATGTCAAGAGAGGTCAAGGTTGATTGACAAAATCTTTTATTTTTATTCTTCACGAGTTACGTAAGGTAACCGTTACGTTGCCGGCCCCAGGGTACCCACCCAGTGGAAGACAAAGTTTTTCTCAATTAGCCAATGATGTTTTGAGGCTATATTATGTAACGAGTGACCTGACTGACCAGCTCTGTTGAGGTATTAGGTGGGAAAGCCTCTTTGTACGGTTTGTCGAATAATGTACTACATAGAGTTTTTTATTATATAAACCCATCGGATGTAGGAATCGAACCCGCGACTATTCAGTCGACGTCTTACCCACTCGACCACCGACGCCCCTTGGAGGCCGTAAAACTAAAAAGTACAAGTGTAATTAAAAGCTCATGTACATAATCCCACAAACCAAGAGACTTTTCCATCTAAATATACTTCAACAGAACTGGCCACTCGTTAGGTATAGCCTCACAAATACCATCGGCTAAACTTGATCTTCTGCTGGGTACCCTGAGACCGATAACACGATTTCGGTAGCTGTGGACATCCAAAGTATTAAATAAAAGTATTAATGGAAAGACAACCCGTGAAGAAAGAAAAGAAAATTAATTTTAGATAGAACTTTCAATATTAAATTACTTACATATGCAAATAGTTTCTTATTTTTTATTTTTTTTTTAATGCTAATTTATTTCAAACCAACAAACGTCCACAATGGTTGTAAAATAGCATTTGCGTCGTATTTTATCATTTTGCTGACAGGATATAATGAACTATATTCTGTGTTGTTATTTTATTAGTTTGCTTACTCAGTACCTACTGGGATTCACAATTAAAATTAAATATACCTAGGTTTTAATTTTGCTGGATATTGCTATTCATTTTAATGTACATAGAGGGGGGGGGGAGTTTAAATTTCAGTCAAATTTCAGTGAGCACAAACTAGAAGTCGCTAGCTCTAATAGAAGTAGGCTATGATGAAACCTGAATATCTTGGAAACTTCTTGCCCGATTTTCATCCACATATATCTTAGAAACTGCTTATGAAAAGAAGCATGAAAGTAACATAAATGCAGTGGAAATGCGGTCTTTACGTAGAATGTGTGATATAAAACGTATTGACCGCACCCGGAACGATGTCATAAGAGAATAATGCGAAGTGAAAGATGATGTTGTGACTAAAATGAAGTTTACGCTGGTTTGGACCCGTTGAAAGAATGAAGGATGAAATATTGACTAAAAATGTTTATATATGGCTGAAGTGAAAGGAAATGCTGGCAAAGGACGACCTAGATGTACTTTTATTGAACATATAAAAAATGTATTGATCGAAGGCAATATTAAAAGTACACTCAATCGCCGAGGATGTATGAAAGGTATATTGAATATAAAAGAAGCGAAAGAGGTATGTCAGGATCGTAACAAATGACATTCGATTGTCTCTGCCTA
The DNA here is from genome assembly GCA_963924495.1 of Nemapogon koenigi. Classification (NCBI taxonomy): domain Eukaryota; kingdom Metazoa; phylum Arthropoda; class Insecta; order Lepidoptera; family Tineidae; genus Nemapogon; species Nemapogon koenigi. The sequence continues at coordinate 10,119,713 of OZ004646.1, forward strand.
CCACTCTTAGGATAAAAAGCGTGATGATAGATAGATAAAACAGCATCAAAATCGGTCCAGCTGTTTATGAGAAAAATCCAACAAAAATATACTGGTTCCGTTCCATCGTGGGTAAAAAAAAACAATACGGACGAAGCCGTAGGCAGGATATAGTTATAAATAAGTTAAATATAAATGGCAACCACGCATTTAGATAAAACATTTATAAAATTTCACATATTCACGGCCTTTATATCTTGCGGTGTAGCCAGAGATATTTTTTGCCAGTTGTCTATATTGAACATGACAGTTGGCAAGCCTCTTGCTGCATTTAATGGAATTAGATGGGTCACCTCCGAAGCACGAGGAGTCGATTGAAGCACATATTCTTAAGAAAATTGGTGCTTAGCACTTTTGGCACGAGTTAGAATTGAACCCGGGACCTTCCAGTTTCAAGGTAATGCTCTACCAATTTGGCTATCGACTGATTATACCCATCTTCTATACTAATGATAAAGCTGATGCGCTGGCCTCTAGGACTAAAAAATGTTTGCATTTGATAGCCCAAGCCCAAGGTTTTAGGCTATATAAACATCACGCTACGACCCAAAGGAACGGATCAGTAACTATTGAGGCACAGCTTATAGTGATACAATATGACAAATACAAGTTAGAGATGCTCTCAAAATTAGACTAAATCTACTTAAGGTGGTTCGTTTTCCATACAAAAATGTAATTAAGATAAACTAATTAACTAAACAGTAAAAATGTCTAAATATGTGCTTACTTAACTATTTTCGGCTTTTATATTACGCGAAATCAATAAAATCAAAAAAACTTATAATAGAAAAAGTTTACACTATCAAGATCACACAACATGCGTATTTTTTCTAAAAAAAATAATGTTTAATATTAATGATTTCTATTATAAAAAAGTTGTTTTAATCGATTTCGCGCAACATAAAAGCCGAAAATAGTTAAGGAAGCACATTTTTAGACATTTTTACTGTTTAGTTAATTAGTTTATCTTAATTATATTTTTGTATAGAAAACGAACCACCCTTCTACAGCTAAGGAAATAGAATAAATAAAATGAAACATCAATTATAATTATTTTTATTTTTAAAGAGTAGCGCTAATATAGGCTAGGTATTCATTTCAACGGAATCTTCATGCTGAGTATATCTTACATTCCTAAATCTATAAATAATATTATATATATTAGTACATTTTACAAGCATTACTGCTAAAACTATTAATAAAAGTAAACCTGAAACTACTGATAAAAATATTATAGCCTTTGAAGCCTTACTCCATTCTTCTTTAACGCTGTCTATCAGCTTTAGTACATTGCCATTTTCACTTTTTAATGCTTCGTATAATTGTACCGTATTGTGATGTTTACATTTATGAACCACTGACACGTTATCAGAGGAGACGTCTAATGAGTCGTTAAGACGATTAATTAGCAAAGACTTAATTTCTGAATCTGTTGCAATATGCTCTTCTAAACTTAATTTTAAATTCTCTAAATTGTTATTTAAATCATTCAGTGCGGGTACCAAGTTGGCTATAGCATCTCTGTCACTAATATTAGAAGATTCATTTTCATCGCTTTGACATGATATTCCATCTACGTTTTCTGTATGCTTATCTAATTGCAACGCTGTAAAGACAATGTCTGTGCGATTATAATTAATCAAGAGCTTACAGGGGATTGAATTATTTCCAATACTTATATACAATTTTGAGCCATATTCAGTTTCTAACATGTCTGTTACGTCTGAGATCATATTACTATCAAGAATGAGGAATACCAAATGTACGTTAACCTTCGTGTATGGCGCAACCAGTATCTTAGTCAGAGAGTTGTAAGAGATATCTAAAACTTCCAAATTAACCAAACCATCAAAGGTTCCGTAATCTAAGTCATATATCTGGTTGTGAGATATATTTAATTTAGTTACATGAGAATTGTCTTTAAACGAACCTGGTTGAATATAGCTTATAGCGTTATAACTCAAATCAATTTCAGTAACATTCTGGTTTTTAAAGTCATCTTTTTCTATTTTCTCAATATAATTTCTGTTCAACAAAATAACATTACATTTTGAAAAATATTGAAGTTGCAATTGAGATATTGATTTTATTGGACTGTTGTTTATTACTAAACTTTGAACATTAATATCTTTAGAATTGTTTGATGCTGTAATACCACTGATACCTGATAGTACTAATGTGTGTAAGTTGCCGTTACTTGGTAACGAAGAGATATTAAATAACGTAACTTCGTCTTCATCGAATGACAAACTTAAATAGGTAAGAGCCTTATTAGTCAAAAAAATGTCTTTATTCAAAGATAATAAGACATTTTTACAAAGTTGTAATTTATACAAATTGACTAATGGCTTCATTGTGTCATCTAGTTTTTTAATATTATTATTGTCCAAAATTAAAGTTGTTAAAGCTGAAATATTATTGGTGTTTATAGAAAATTCACTTAAAAGATTGGACGACAAATCTATGATTTCTAATTTGTGTGTATACTTTAGCACATCAATGTCCAAATTATTAATAAAACAGTTTGAAACATTTAAATGTTCTATATTTATCAATTCTTTGAACATAGTATCGTTAAGTGACTGAAGTAAATTAGAAGATAAATCTAAAATTACCAAATTAGAAAGACCGCTAAATGAATCAGGTAATATGTAATTAGAATCCAGTTCATTATTTTGTAAAGATAAATGTTTCAATAATGGTGAATATTTGAATACGTTATTGGGAATGAAAGAAATAAAGTTTTGTGACAAATCTAATATGGACAGTTCTGGTAAAAATTGAAATGAATTGTTGTAAACATGCCTAATCTTATTATTTTTAAGAATTAATATCTTTAAATTGTCCAAATTGTTCTTAGCAAAACTAATGTTGGATATAAGATTACTTGTTAAATCTAAGGTGTTCAAATTTTTTAAACATTTAAGTGACAATGGTGTCATTAACTCTATCGAGTTATAACTGATATTTAAAACTTCTAAATATTCAGTTCCACAAAAAGACTCATCTTCAACAGCGCCTATTCTCTGATGACTTAAATTTAGTTGTTTCACATTTGTCAAACCATTAAAGATGCCAGATTGTAGTGATATCTCAAGTTGATTTCCAGCGATTAAAAAATTTGAGAAATTATTACTTTCAAAACAATTAGGTTCGATATAATTTATATGGTTGTAAGATATATCGACATTTTCTAAGTGTGAATTCTTATCAAATATTGCTTTATCTATAGATTCAATAAAATTGCAACTCAAATTTATAGATTTCAGTTCAGGTAATCGTGATACTTCGTAACCTTTTTCTAATTTTATGTAATTATTGTCAATATTTAAAGTTTGCAAATTATTTAAATGTAAATGTGGTAATTTAAACGAAGTTCTAAATGTTGTTATTTTGTTATGACTTAAATGTAAGTGTTGAAGATTATTTAAATTATTAAACGCATCGTCTAAAATTTCAATATTGTTATAAGATAAGTCTAAATAAGTAAGATCGTTTAAATTTTCAAAAGAGTTTGATTCTATAACAGAAATATTATTATGTGACAAAGAAATAAATTGTAATTTTGGAAAACCTGTAAACATGTTATATTTTATAGCTTCCAAAATATTATGGTCCATTTTTAATATATTTAGGGAACTAGACTCTAGGTGAATATCATAGCCATACTTGCTTATTAAATTATGAGAAAGATCTAAATACTTCAAGTTTTTTAAACCCTTTATGGAATCTAATGGAGCAATTATCAAGTCACTGTTCACAAAGGTCATATTAACTAAGTATGTAAATCTTAACAATGGATATGGTATGTATTCCAAGCCAGTATTATATTCAGCATGTAGTTCAGTAACAGTTTCTTCTATGTCTTCGACAATCACGTCAGAGTATGGGTTCAAATGTTTTATAATTAATTTGTAGCGTGTTTCAGGCCACCTATCGCAATTATAAATATGACTTAAAACTATCACATTGCGATCACAAATTATTTCATTTCCAAAATTACAATAGCAATATTCGAGACTGAAAAATGATTTAGTGCTGTCTTCCATGTCCATTAACTCATGCGTACTGCAGAGTGACAGGCCAGTCAAAATTATTGCTATCTTTATGAGGTATCCTGAAACAAAAAATATTAGGATTTTTATTTATCTAAAACCAAAGATTGAGGTAAACAAGAAATTTTACAGTAACATACTTCACTATATAAAACGACGTCATGGACGGGGAATTTATTTTCAGGGTCTTTGAAATAAGACTGAGACTTGAAAGAATGGAAATACATTCCACATTTGGTAAAGGAAGTTAACCTCGATTAGGTTAGGATCACGACTTACCGTTGCGTTCAATACCCATAGAAAAAAGGAGGTCCAAAGTTCAGATCTAAAGAACACAGCTTTTTGTGACCAGGTAAAAGAAACAATAACAACCTGTAGCAAACCTTACTTTAGGTCTACGGATTTTGTGTCTCTATAATGTACTGAATTCATAGATTTTATTGATTTTTATATTTCCACAAGACCTCTAGAAAAAGGTCCGCAACTTACAACTGAAGGTGAAAGGCGAGGTGGAAGTCCATAGTACAGATACTGCTTAAGTCGTGACCGATACTAAAGGATAATGTCGGACGCAGTATAGCTTTGTTCTTTTAAAAATTGTTTTTTAATTGTGATAGTTTAAACTTATTTAGTAGGTACATTATGTTTTTCAAGTTGATCTAATTATATCAAGTATAGTTTATAGTCGAATTAAGTGGTAAAATACTTCGCTACTAACTCAAAGTTGTAGAAATTGCTTTAGCCAGTTAAAAACAGATTATAAGTTTTATTGATATCACTTAATCTAAACAAAGAATGCATACAAAGAGTACTCACCCATTTTGTGTGGAATATTGCATCAAACATAATCAATATCAACAACCTTGTTCTAATAAACACTACTATTATTTAAGAAACAAACCGACCTCTTCAAAAGTCTAGAAACAAATGTTTAAACATTAATTATGCTCTATTATCATGCATAAATAAAATTCAAAACAAAATGAAAGAGACCCCACGAGTTACGAGACTGAAGCTTATCATAGTATATAACAAAGTTCCTAAGCATGTCTGCTTGTATGTTCTTAAATCTAAAATGGATTCATGGATTTCGAGCGTCGATAGCGCAATAGTTAGTGCTTTTGAATTGAAACTAGCTGTCCCCGGTTCTTTTAAAAAAGTTAAGCACGATTTTCCTTTAGGTATAAGTACTTTAGTTCTTCGGATTTTGGAGTACACTTAAAGCCAGGTTTCACTCAAAATAGATAGCAAGATACCTTGGTCAAAAATATAGAAAATATTATTATTTTGAATTTTCAATAAGCTACAAAAAAACGCGATGTTAATGGAAGTGTAATGGTATAACAGCGCTTAAAAAAATTTACAGCTTTGTGATAGATTATGAAAGAGAAAACGGGGGCAAAGGTTAACCACCTATATTTCTTATTCAATAAAACCAATTGAAAAAATAACGGCTATTTCACTTAGATATATTGAATAAGTAACTATGTATTATGCTAAATTACAGTGACACAGGTGTATTATTTACAGAGAAATTGGGAATAGTTTATCCCCATCAAATTATGAATGTAGGACTTTAAATGCACTTCTCAATACACTGCAAGGAATATGGTATAGAAGTTAAAATATGGTAAAATAAGTACTTTATCTTTGTTTTGTTTTGTTTTAAGACACAGATCCTGTTGAATTTGGCTTGTCTATAAAGTTGTTTATCATTAAATAAATTGTTGTTATCACACACACACATACACAAAACACATCTCACGGCCTTTATACCTTGCGTTGTAGCCAGAGCGACCAGTAACTATGTCCACTTTTTGCCATAATATTAAACAGAACAGGTGACAAGTCGGTTGCTAATGTGTTACTTCTTTAACAGATTGTTCATTTTAGAAGAAGTTGCCGATTTTACGTGTCGATTAAATTGGTGCTTAGCACGTTATAATCTATACTAATAATAAAGCTATACTAATCTATCTACTAATCTATACTAATAAAAAATAAAGAGTTTGTTTTAACACGCTAATTTCTGGAACTAGGTACCAGTCGGATTTGTAACATATTTTTGCATTTTGTAGCCCAATTTTTGAGGAAGGCTATTCCACTAATATTATAAACGCGAAAGTTTGTATGGATGTATGCATGCATGTTACTCAATCACGCCAGAATGACTGAAGTCATATATAGGCTACTTTTTATGCCGGAAAATGTATGGTTTCCGTGGGATAGATTTGTTTTTGTTTTTCGACATGATTTTTTGCATAGTGGTAGTTTAGGGGTCAGAGAATGACATATAAGCGGGCGGGGGAGGGGCAAATTACAGCCACAGAATTATTTCTTTTTGTATCTATTTCCACGCGGTTGAAACCGCGGACAGAAGCTTGTAGGCTATATAACATCACGCTATGACCCAAAGGAGCGAATCAGTAACTATAAACGCGGGTGCAACCACAAGGCACAGCTAGTGTCTTTATAAAATGTTCCACATCTCTTTGTTAGTCCTGAATACATTGTAGATTAGTGGAAGCACTTGTTGTTCCAGTACTTTGATAATAGATTTCCTATACATGGCAGAGGGCATCAAGATATGTGATAAATATGTGCGAACTTTATACAGCATCAATCTTTGAAACAACTAGATTTGACAATTACACTAATTTGTACTTTATTTGTACTTAATTAGAGTAAATAGTTGATGGAACAAGTAGTTACTGATATCACATTTCTTGATAAAGATGTTTGTGCATTATTAGTTTAATTAATATTTATATTAATATATAGATACTTACATAATTATGTATGTACTGCAGCGATAACTTTGTTTTTTTATAAAGAGACTAGAGACTCGCTTCTACTTTGCATGGATGCAATAAGGTAAAACATCAATCATTTTACTATGGGATATTCCCTATTTATTATTATGCACAGATACGGATCCCGGCCATGTACCAATGGGTTTTTTAATTTAAAACTTATGTACATAATCCGACAAACCACACTTAGAGGCTTTTCCATCTAAATATATCTCAACAGAACTAGCCACTCGTTAGATATAACCTCACAAATACCATCGGCTAAACGAGGGAGACTAGGTCTTCCGCTGGGTACCCTGTGGAACCGTAACATGGTTTCGGGAGCTGTAAAGTAGGTACATTTTTTTTTTATTTTATGAAACTTGTAAATAATGTTTGTATTTTCATTAATCTTGGCTAAATCCAAGCTATATCTAAGCCAAAGATAAAAAAGTTAAAGAAAATGGCCGTCGGCATTGATTGAAAACTATTGAATCAAGACTAAAGTTCAGTGATCATAATATTGAATGAAAAAAAAGAGTCGCGGGTTCGATCCACACATCCGACCATGTATCTACCAGGGGGTTTTTATAATAAAAAATCTATGTACATTATCCGACAAACCGTACGAAGAAGCTTTTCCACCTAGAGTACCCAGCAGAAGACAAAGTCTTCCTCACTTAGCCGAAGATTTTTTGAGGCTATAGGTACAACGAGTGGCCAGCTCTGTCTTCTGCTGGGTACTCTGAAGCTGGCAACAGTTCCCGGGAGCTGTAAGGCAAGTAAAGAAGAATATTGAATGATTGCATTCAAAAAACAAACATAATTAGGCAAAGGTAATCAAGCTTTTATTTATCTCAGCCGTCTGAGTCCTTACTTATCTCAGAATGGATAATGTATACTAAGTTTGTTGTTTCTTAATTCCGAAAGTAGGTATATTTTTATTTGTAAATAAGCAATAATGGAATCATACAATATACTTGGAAATTGATATCAACAAGGACCTTAGACTAGGGCAGATTATAATAGAATATAACCACAGACTATAATAGAACAGTTGACAGATCGTATTGATGCTGTATTCCGTTACACGCACGCTAAGATTTTATAAGACGATGCGTGGCCCGTCGTCTTGCAAAATCTTAGCACGCACGCTATGACAAAACAAAAAAGGTATTATTTAATTTAATTGAATGGTAAACTACTGTCCATCAATAGACAAATTGCATAAAATATATCTAAAAAAGTTATTGTGAAATAACAGAACGTAAAATAAAATGTAATTCTCACAGAGCATTTAAAATTCATAATTATGAAGTTCCTAATTATTCTCGTCATGAAAATTGTACTGAGAAAACTTGAAATATTGAGCCAATCAGGTTTTATAATATTGTAACTTTTATTTAAATAATGAAATTCATGGGCACTTAAATTTCAGGTGGGCCTAGTTTTGGACGATCTTTTTTTGTATGCAATAGTTTCCAAATGTTTTTGACGAAATTTTTCCTTCCTATTTTTTGTTATGCTACTATAGTGACCCGCCCTTATTCACACGAGTAGAAACGTCATTTAATTTTGGGTATGAGATAATAAAACTAGTCTATGACACTCTCCAGCTATCTTTGTGGAATCACGTAGATCTGTTGCTTTGTTTTTGCCATGAAAGAAGGACAAACAAACACACTTTTGCATCATAATATTAGTTAGGATCAAGTGATTATATACTTACTCTTCTTGTTTAAGGTAGGATATAAACCACAAGTGGTCACATCACAGTGACATGGAGGCATCTACCTCAAAATGACTTAGAATTTGTGAAAGAGTGGTTTTGCTATCTGAAAAATCCAAACTATTATTTTAAACGCGAAAGTGTCACGTCACAAAAAGCAACGGTTTGACGTGATTTTTTGCACAACGATAGCTGTAGTGTGACATACTTTTTATTGCAGTAATCCTTCGGGATACATTTTTATGTCATATTACAAAGATTTTAACGGGCGAAGCCGGGAGGAAAGCTAATATCGTTCATAATAATATAATCATATTTTTTATTTGTCTGTTACATTTTTTAATGGAAAGAAAACATACACAGTACTTGGGTGAACTAAATATTTAAGTAAGTAAATCTCAATACAATTAAATTAAAACATCAAACTGATAACAATGTATAAATAAAAAGCTGTCTCTACAACTTCGTACGCGTAATTGTAATAGTAATAATTCAATAAGTATTTAAAAAAGGTATCAAATAAATATAAATAAACACGTTTTAAATTCAATAGAAAAAATCGTACTCAAAATTGAAGCGGCAATTCCTCGTTGAACGGCGGCATTACAATGCCGAAAATTAAAATATCTTTCGAAATGTTAAAAGCTAAGCCAATCGCTACATTTTTCTAAAAATCCTATTTAAATCAGTTTAGCAGTTTTACGTGATATAATTAGAATAAATGTATAACTTGAAATTAATTAAGTATTTTCAAAATCTGCATTTTAAATTTACTTTTCGTACGAAATACTAATAAAAAGGTACATTTTGTAAAAAAAGGTCATTAAATTCAATAATGTCATTGTACTACGTTACTTGAATGAATGTACTAATATGGTAATTTTGGATTTAAAATTAAACAATATAATTCATAAACGCAAGTTTAAAATTGTAACTTATATTATAAAATAACTTATAATCTAATAATACAATTCAAGATATCGCTAATAAAAGTTACAAAGAATTTCTATTCTTAATTATGTACTTGAGGTTTTCTTTAAGAAGTTGTGTTTGCTCCAGAACAGCATCTAGTATCTTCTTATTTATAACCAACAGCCTTTCGTCAACCACCATCAAAGGTGAACTAGTCGTACATTCATTGTTAGTAGGTGGGCAATTAGTCGAAATTTCAACCAACTGTTTGCAAGGTATTCCATCGATAGAAGGATTTCCAATACTGTAACTGCGGACTGAAGGTTTCATCATAGAATATCCCCTGTAAAAATCTCTCAAAGCCTTGGCCAACCAATCGCAACACAACATATTTCCATCAAGAGAAACCTTTATGAGGTATACATGTGTCAGCCAATCATCGTAATCTACTTTCTCCAAGAAATTGTAAGACAAATCCAAAACCGACAAAAGTTTTAGTTCCATAGCGTACTGCGATGTAAACTGAGCAATGCTGTTATTAGAGAGGTAAAGATACTTCAATGATACCAAACCTTGAAATGTTCCATATGATGGTTCCATAAAACTGTTATGAGACAAAATTAAAGTTACTAAATGATTCATGTGAAAGAATGTAGATGGAGCTATGGTTTCAATTTGATTATGACTAAGATCTAAATAAAATAGTGTTGAGGGGACCTGTAAACTATCAGTGTTAAGAAAGGTGATATAATTATTGGAAACCTCAAGATGATGCATATGCACATGTGCTGATAGATCGACTAGTTTTAAATCTGTTATTCGATTATAATTGAGTAAAAGTTTTCTAATCTGAAAATGTGGATAATACTGTAAAGTAATATTAGATATATAATTATACGAGAAATCTACAACGCCGCCATGTCTTGGAATGTATGATTTTGAATGTCTTGTCATTAAAGTCATATTCCTTAATTCGCAACCATACCAGATTGAAGATCCGTAAATGTAACTCAAAGAGTTGTGAGACATATCCAAAATATTTAAGTCAGTAATCATGAAGAATGTATCGGTATTGAATCCTGAAATATCATTAAAACTCAAATTCAAGTTTCTTAAATACACTAAATGTAGGGGATTTACTACAAAACTTGTCAACTTGTTGGATGATAAGTCTAAGGATATCATTTTTTTCGTATCATTAAAAGCTTCATATTCAACAGTTTCAATCTGATTTCTTGACAAAGTAAGTTCAACTTTAACTTCTGAAGATGTTATGTTGTCAGAATTTTTGGAGAATCTCTCTGATATTTCCGGAAGAGTAGCGTTGGGGACTACAGTGATTTTATTTTCCGACATCAATATTTTGTAGACAGTTGTTCCATTAAAATGATGCCAATGTCTCACAAACAAAGTCGGTGTTATAGCTTCTATGCTATTGTTTGATATATCAAAGGTCTTCAAGTGATCCATTATGTGTATCAACTTTAAATCTTCAGATGTCAACATATTGCCCCTTACATACAAATGTCTAAGATGTTTCAGGTTATTAAGCGAATCATCAATATATTTTATCTTATTAAAACTTAATTTCAAAATAACCAAATTAGTTAAGTTTTGGAACGGCTGTCCAGAAAGATCTTCAATGAGGTTATTGGAGAGATCTAACTCAATTAATGCAGTTAGTTCTTCAAATGTATAGCTTTCTATGTCCTTAATCATATTATAAGCAAGATTTAGTCGTGCTAATTTATTAACTTCTTCGAAATGAAACTGTCCAGTTATGTTAGATAACAAATTCTGTGATAAATCCAATATTTCTAGATTTTTTAGGAGATCAAATTGATGTTCACCCAAAATATCAATTCCAATATTATGCATGTACAACTCTCTAAGGTTTCCTGTATGTTCGAACATCCGAAGAGGAAGACTGTAGTATTTTCCAACAACTTTTAAAGTAGTAATAATTTCAAGACTTGCAGGTAGAAGTGGTTCGTCATTATCAAATATATCTACAAGAGTAACATCGGCAGTGACATCGTAATTAGTGGAAGCTTTGCAGTCATCGGGTAGATCAAACTTAGTCAGATTATCAGTACATTGTATAGTAAAAGCGCATTTTTCGTCAGACCTTTTGTGCTTCGTAAAACATGCTGCGTCGCACGACGCTGCCAAGATTGCGAGCAGAAGCAAGTACTTCATTAAATCTGAAACAATTAAATGACCATCAGAGGACTTGCTTTCCAATTTTCCTGTCTAACTAAAGCTAAACTGTCAAATAAACCCCATGAATTTGTATCACAATTTATCTATTGGATTAAAATTATTAGAGAATATAAATTGTTAGCAATAGCAGTTCTTAGATCCTCTATATTTAAATATTGTAATCGTTAACTGTCGCTAATTATATAAATTTAAATTTTTTATCAAACATTAATTACACTCCTATGCATTTACTGTGGCATGCTTGAATTTTCATTCAAAACACTTTAAACTGTCAACGAAACAAATTGACGTTTTTTTATAAGTGTACCTAAGTAAGTGACCCTAAGATTTTGTAAGACGATCTTAGAAGTGACCCAAGAGGTGGCTATTATTTCGGACAGCAAATAAGCCTGGCCATACAACGTGGTAATGTTACCAGTATTTTAGGGAAAACATTTAGTTAAAAAGGATTTTTTTGTGTGAAAGAGAGTAAAGGTGGCCACACATTCATCCAATCCCCGGCGCGCCACCGTATGGTCCACCTAAATCGACCACATACTCGTCCAATTCTTGTAACGAACGGGTTTCGAAAAATTGTCGGTGCATTGCCGGTGCGGTGTAGCCTACTTTATAAGGAGAGTTATATATTTTATAAATTTGTGAGAAAAAAAAAGTAAGTAAGTACAAACTTTTCATCGAAACAGTTATTACCCCATATTATAATGTACGAGTGTTTAAAATAAATATTTTTAAACAAGATTTTTTCTGTTGGGTACCCTGGAGTCCGTAACATGGTTCCGGGAGCCATAAGACACCAATGATTGACAAAAAGTTTGATACATTATTGCAGAAAATTGTATTTTGTAAATTACAGCAATATTAGCAACTAAAACCGGAGAACTACGAACGGGCTAAAAAAAAGTCTACGTGCGAAAGCTATAGTAAGTGGAAGAACAAAAAAATTTCCTATCTCGTGTAAAAAAATCATTCGCATTTTTTATCAGTATTACCCAGTTATGTTTTGAATCCATATGATGTCGACGCGGTTGGCCTATCTTTCAGAAAATACATTTCATGAGAACTATCATGACGCATAGTAGGTATTACTGCAATTCAGTTCAGACATGAAATTATCATCTTATTATCTATATGTGACTCATAATGAAAGGAAATTGCTTGCATTGGTTCCATTGATCTGTTAAAACTGTATCTAGGTAAAAAATGTGTAAAACTCAGGTCTGAAGTTAACTAGAGGCTTTTCCATCTAAATATACCTCGTTACCCGTTAGGTATAGCCTCACAAATACCATCGGCTAAAATAGGACGATTTTGTGGAGCCCCCCTTAAATAATAATTTTATTATTTATTTTTAAAGTGAATATATAACTATATATTCTGTGAATATTTCAAGCGTCTACCTGTTACCGTTATCAATATCGAGCAAAAACGAGCAAAAAAATCACGTTTATTGTATGGGAGGCCCCGTAAATATTTGATTCTGTTTTTTTAGTATTTGTTGTTATAGCGGCAACAGAAATATCTGTGAAAATTTTAACTGTCTAACTATCAAGATTCATGAGATACAGCCTAGTGACAGACATACAGACGGACGGACAGCGGAGCCTTAGTAATAGAGTTTCCTTTTTACCCATTGGGTACGGAATCCTAAAAAAGAGAGCATTTTTCAGGTAGGTTTTCATTTAGACAATTTTACTCAATCATGAAATTTAGGAATTAGAAAACGGTGCGGGAAAGAAGCGACATAATTTTATGAGAAAGTTGTTTGTAGATTTCCCGGGAAACGACAAAGTAATGAGAAGATAGCCATACCACTTCTAATTAATATTGAAAAATTTAAAGTTGTGTTGATAGTCCTGCACATTATGCTTAGTTCACCGACATTTTCAACCGATGCAGACAACCGGCAGCCTTCCTTTGTCCCTTTCTTAGTACGGGTAAGATTTTCCGTCTGCCCTAAAAACGTTACTTAAAGAACTATGTAGTATAAAAATACTTACGTTTTGCCATTTGTAAGCTTGTTGTACCCAAGTCGAAGAGAGATTTTCATCAAAAGCAGTATTTCTCTGAAAAAGTGATGAAGTATTTGTTCAAAATTGTGAAATTACTTAAACTGTATAAGTGTTTATTTATATATTGTAGTAGGTACTTCTATCTATCATCACGCCTTTTATAAAATGAGAAGTAGCCAGAGACAAAATGTTGCTGACAAAAGTCTAAATTTACCCCATACATTTCGTGTAAACTATCACATTTTCGCATCTGGAGTGGAGTGGAAAAAAGAAGATAAAAATTCAAGACTGAGCCAGGCTTTGTCCATCCTGCATATTTATTGCAATGATACAAATTTACGCGTTAATGGTTACTGCTTCGCTCCTTAAGGTCGTAGGGTGATGTTATATAGCCTATAACCTTGCTCAAGAATTGGGCTATCAAGTCCAAAAATATTTTTTCAAATGGAACTGGTAGGTAAAGACAAACAAACTCTTCAGATTTATTATTAATATAGAACAGTGTTTCCCAATAAGTGGTACGCGTACCCCCAGGGGTACCCAAGCGTGCTTGAGGGGGTACGCGCGGCAATCTCAAGATGCTCAGGATACTAATTTCAGGCGCAAACATATCTCTTCCACTGGCAGCCAGAGCCGTTTTTACGTTCGATTGTACGCCAACAGCAATCGACGCGATATATTTTGAGTCGATCAATTTAATTAAGATTTTCAATTTATTAAATGACAAAAAACTAATTTAATTTATTAGTGCACCTTGGATACAGGGGGTACGCGAGTTTGGGCCCTTTCACGAAGGGGTACTCAGGGAAATCTAATTGGGAACCACTGATATAGAAGATAGATAGATTCAAGTAAAAAGAAATCTAAGAATGTAACAGATTTAAAAGTACCTCAAATTTCCATTTCCTATGACGCGTCAGGTACCTAATTTTATTCACGTCCCTATCTACATATCTATCTACAAATAGCAATCAATTTAATTAAGATTTTCTGTGTCTATATCTATATCTACAAACAAAAAAATGTATCGACAACCCTCCGAAATTACCAATTACTATTTACAAAATTAGCCGCGAAATTAAGCAATTAGAAATAATACACAGAAAAAATAAGTAAAATAAATACCTGAAAGAATGTCCGTTCACCAAGGTAGTCACAACTGAAATGTCTCATAGATTACTAATTATATAAATGGCTAACTGAACTGAAATACTCAAAGGAAGTTCAAAGTCCATAACTTACTTTTAATTTGCAATAAGTAGGTATAATAGCTGCAGATTGTATTGTAAAAAACATAAACACTTAGTCCAACATAGAGACACAGTGTCCACAATTGTCTATACCTTAAAATATGTAGCTATGAGCTTATTTTATTAAAACATTGTTTTATGCTTCTAGTTTTAGCTATTTCATATTTGAACACGCAGTTTGTTAAGACAATGTACAGCGAATAGAACAGAATATAGAATAGATAACTTTAAATGTATGAAACCGACTGAAATACAACCACGTGACCAAACTCTACAGTTAGCGTATTTCGTGAACGCAAAGTTATCGTCTGCCCATACCCTGTATATAACGCTGAAAAAATGGCGAAGGTTTTGGTCGATCATCTAATTTTTTGAGGTTTTGTCCGGTTGTTGTTTTTTAGTTTTTTTTATTATTTAAGGGCTTGTGTTTAAGCGGCGCCCAAAAATGTATCTATTTTGTACCAAAAAAACTAAACGGTTACCAAAATGGATGAATGGTCACCAAATTACGTTTCCTAAAATATTATGAAATAGATCCATTTTTGGTATTATTGACTGCCATAAAAATATATAGACGCCTTTAAAATACACTTTATACTTAATAAATTTTATACTAACCTAACCTAACCTACCTACCTTACTTGGTGACCATTTATCCATTACTTGGTGACCATTTATCCATTTTGGAAACCGAATAAAATATTAGTACAAGGCGTGCGATTTTTCTGATGTTTTTTCTATTATTTTGGATCATAATATGATATACTTTAGGACACTTTTAATAGTGTCAATTATTTTATTTGGAGTTGTTTATTTTATTTGGTGCCTAAGCTTAGAGTCTTAAAAATATTTTTGGTGTCCGCGTAAATTATACCCTTATTTAAGTAGTAAAAATGCATAAATTGAGTTTCTAAAGTAGACCACACATTTTGGTTCGGCATCGCACCGAAAATTTTCCATTCCGGCCGCCGTATGATCTAGGCGGACCGTTTGTTATAAGAATTAGACGAGTCTGTGGTCAGTTTCGGTGGACCGTATGGCGGCGTGTCGGTTATTGGACAGATGGGTGGGCACTTTTATGGACTTTTATTTTAGGTACTTTTCAAATAGTAATTATTATAATTCTGTTATAAGTTTCTGCATGTAATATTATGATTTAGCGTTCCGAGAGAATAGAATACAAACGTTTGTACAGAGGGCAGATACAAGCTGTAAAATAATTGTAAACAAAAAGCACAGGGCGGCTTGTGGCGAGCCGTGGGTGAGTAACGACACCGCCGAACCCGAGTGCTCCAGAGAGTAGGTTAAGGCAGGCGTCCCCACTGCCAGACCTGAGACTCTCGACCCTGGCTTGCTTAATTGGTTGTCCAGGATGGAGTCGTTAGAGTATAATATTATGTATTATGCTCGGGGGTGGAAGTGTCTAAAGGCGTAATAACGGGGAAGCTATATGTGAAACCGGTGTCACACCTCTCGACACCCACAGCCGCTTACACCAATGTTGCCTGTCTTACTGCCGGCAGAAATGCTTAAAAATGGTGGTTGCGTTAGGAGGCCCATTTAGTAAACGGCGAGTCACCACCTGCCAATTTTACGTTTCATGAGATGAATGATACCGGCAGGTGACCGTAGTCTCAACCAATAAACTTGATAAACCAATCCATTTAACATCTCAAAACAATAGCCCGAATTAAATTTAATTTTATCCCAGCAATAATCCAGGCACCCGACGGGGCCTGTCTGTGAGTGCATTGTATTTGATGCATTCAGAGATAGGTCCCGACGGTGCTAGCCACAACACTTTAGATTAAACACTCTTAAGGGCCTCTACGTGTTGGACCTATGTCCCCATGCAAGCCTTACAAAGAACCGGGTATTATGCCCGTGAATTTAGAGTTACATAAAAAAAGGGGGCGTGAAATATAATATTATGGTCTAAAATTACGTTATAAGAAATGCTACGCGTCGGTGGCCGAGGACTTGAAGCACTGGGTAACGCGCATCGATGGTACCGCGTGCATATCTCTTGGGTTTGTGTACCAATGAGTTTTTTATAAAACTTATGTAGCTCTAATAGTAAGTAGGTATTTCATGTTTTTTGGCGCCAAGGTTCTTGTGACACTAAAGTGCTCGTTAGAAGATATGAATTTAATAAACAAAAATTCAGGTAATTGCAACATTTTTCATTTATTTTAGTGGACAATGGCTATTTTTAATTTTTTATTTAATACTAGCATTTCGCCCCCGGCTTCGCCCGTGGACATTTACGAACAAAATAAAATATACCCTATAATTCGTATCTAATTGTAGCTGACCGAAATGAATAATATTCGATCTCTTTGGCTGTATAAAGAGTTCCTTTTTAAGAAGATTTTGATTTGACACATTCTTTACTTTATATTTGATAGCTGTTTCCCACGACTTCTAATTTCAAAATGTTGGCAAACATATACACTTCATACACTGCCCACCCCGTTCCCGTCGTCATGCCGTGATAATAAAAAGTATCCTATGTTACTTCTAATACCTCCAAGAATATATGTGCAAAATTTCATGATGATCGGTTAAGTAGTTTTTGCGTGAAAGCGTAACAAACAAACTTACATTCGCATTTATAATAGGGATAGAACGTACCATAAAGAACATGAAATACAAATGACAGAAGTTGTCAACATTTAATGTTCTATGTTACGTTTTATTTTGAAAAAAAATTAACCACCTAAATATATTTTGTTTATTAAATTTCTATCATCACTTCAGACTTTATATGTATATATTATTATATTACCTACTTACTATAAAAGACTTCGTCTATCAGTATATTTTTATAATTTCATTAAATCACTACTTGTTTTGAATTTTTGAATAAACAAAGAAATATACTATAGTACTCTATACATACAAGAATACGAATATTGAACATGATTTTGGCTTATGTTACATTGTTGCATATTGTTGAGGTCATGAGACAAATATTTTTAGATATAAGAGTAGTAGATGTATCTGTCTCCATGTAGGTCCATACAGTTCATATTCCTAAATCAATCTGGACCGATTTTTAAAATAGCTACCTATACAGACTTTCTAAAAGTGTTCACTGAAAAGTAAGAAATAATTAAATATTTCAAAGTCGGTTGGTGCCAAATATACCTAGGGGGCCATAAATTACGTCACACTTTACTCCTCCAACCCCCCCCCCCCTTCCTTGTCACAGGTGGTCACATTTGTGGGACCTGATGTGACGTCACATATTTTGCAATTTACACCAAGAACTGAATAAATTACAACAAAAGATCCAAATTTTTTTTATAAAATTGATATCAATTAGAAAATTAACCAAACAAAATTTAATTAACGAACGATAAATTGTATTTATTTGTATAGAAGGTCTTGGAATTATCAAAAGGCAACTCTATAGCCTAAAGATAGAATATTTTTTAAGTTTTTTTTATCAATTAATATTTGTGTTCTAATACTTTAGATTTTGACATGTGACGTCACAAATCTTATGACCCCCCCTACCCCTTGTCACACAATGTCACATTTTGTTGACCCCCTCCCTCCCCCTAGACCAGTGACGTAATTTATGGATGGCCCCTAGTATAGTATTGAAACTCTTTGACCTATTATATGTTATTATTTTCCTCCTGTTGTTAGATTTTTATTATATTTATTAATTTAATTATTATTTTTTTATTAATTTAATTATTATTTTTTTATTAATTTAATTAAAAATTTATTGTCCTGAATACCAACATATTAGTATCTTGTTTTCTATGATAAGTCCACTCTCCGGTCTTCCAAATACTATAGGTACTTACTTCTCTCTGTACAAAAAATCACGTAATCCGTTGCTCCGTTTTAACGCAAATGAAAGACAAACAAACAAATAAACACTTTTGCATTTCAAAATGGTCCCATGGCCTACTCAGGTACTAGTACTTTTAGCCAATGGTATTTGTGAGGCTATACCTAACGAGCGGCCAGTTCTGTTGAAAAGGATCGATATATTTATGAATTATGGATTTTATTTTATTAATTATTTTTGCATCTGTTAGCCCAATTCTTGAGGAACGTTTAGGCTATATAACATCACGCTATGGCTCAAAGGAGCGGAGCAGTAGGTAACTATTAACGCGGGTACAACCGCAAGACACAGCTAGTATGTAATATGTGTATGTGTACCTAAAATAGGTCATTGAATTCAAAGAATATATGATGAATGAATCACATTCAGTAGGAACAACAATGATGCAATTTTTTAGGTTTCAAATTTCACAAAGCCTTTTAAATAGTGTTTAGTATCGGTAATAAGACCCTTATTCTTTATTTGAAATAAGTCAAGATTATATTTCAAACAATACCCTAGGGATTTGACCTGACTTTGGGTTTCGTATCCTTCCAGGTCTTTGGAGGAGGTCTTCACCCATACGGCGTTTCTTACAGATTAATCTAAATTGTACCTACGAATTGAACATATAAAAAATGTATTGATAGATGAAAATATTGAAAGTACACACAATCGCCGTGCATGTATGAAAGGTATGATGGATTTAAAAGAAGCGAAAGAGGTATGTCAGGATCGTAACAAATGGCATTCGATTGTGTCTACCTACCCCTCTTGGGATAAAAGTCGTGATGAAAGATAGATAAACATAATTATACTTTCTTATTTATTTTTAAATTACCAAACAATACAATAAGTAATGATAGGTAAAAATTTATAGGAAATAAAATGCTTTTTTTTTTTATTATCCTTACATTATTTGTCTAAAACTAGAGCGCCTTTATGCCCCACAAGTAAACTAACACACATACCTACATTATACATAAAAACTTTATTTTTGTAG
The DNA here is from genome assembly GCA_963924495.1 of Nemapogon koenigi. NCBI lineage: Eukaryota > Metazoa > Arthropoda > Insecta > Lepidoptera > Tineidae > Nemapogon > Nemapogon koenigi. The sequence continues at coordinate 10,139,572 of OZ004646.1, forward strand.
CCTTATTTGACATATACTTATATTAATTTTATATATGTTATAAAAAAAAAAGATATTCGTTCCAAAAAAATTATGAATTTATGCTTTAATCGTGCTTCCGAGGGCACGTAAATTAAAGAAGGTGACACATTTAGGTCCATTAAGTGTAGCAACAGACTTGCCACCTGTTCTGTTCAATATGGACAATTACTGGCAAAAAGTGGACACTGTTACAAATGTGTGTCAGTTGCAAATCATATTACAGTCTATTTTTTGTTCTATTACTGCGAGTAAAAGTTAGTATTTTCATAATTTTGACCTACATGATCTAGAAAGACAGGAATGATAAAATACCCCAATGTCCTAGCAATCTCTAATGCCTTTTGACCAATATAACAGAAAGAGATGGAGCATCCCTTCATCCTCTTTCAATTTTCAAAAATTACGATATGTGCAATTTCCGTGTTAGCGACCCCAAGGCACTGGCTGAAGATAAAGTCCTCTTTTAGCCGATGGTATTTGTGATTTTATGTTTCTTTTCCATATTTTTTACAAGGTGCGTCAATGATTGAGCATGGTTATGATGTCTGGTATTTAACTATTCCGGATCGCGGCCATGTACCAATGGATTTTTTAATTAAAAACTTACGTACATAATCCGACAAACCAACAATTAGAGGCTTTTCCATCTAAATATATCTGAACAGAACTGGCCACACGTTTAGGTATAGCCTCACAAATACCATCGACTAAACGAGGGAGACTTGCTCTTTCGCTGGGTACCCTGGAACCGTAATCGTGACGAAAGAAAAAAACATTTTTACAAAGTGTAACTTTAAAAAAACGTTTCTCCATACAAGCTTTAGCACCCTTTTTTATCTCTTTAGGGATGGAATTTCAAAAATTCTTTCCTTAGGGTAGGTAGATACTGAAGGAATATTTCTTCCAAATTTCGAATCTCTAGGCCCACCGGTTTAGGCTGTGCGTTGTCTGTCATACTGGTGGAGTTTTAATTAGGAGTTTTTCAGAAAGCGTCTTACTAAAGTAGTCCACGCACTGATCCGGGGTATCTCACCGAAAATGTTCGGTCCGGCCAGCCGTATGATCGAGATTGAACACAGGCCCCACATTAGCGATGTAAATCATACAATCAAGATCATATGCAATTCACTCACTCACACAGACACACAAGATTCGATTTAACAAAGGCGTGTGGATGTGTGTGTGGGTGACAGATCGTTCCGGCCATCGAAATCAACCACAAATACAAAGATTTGAAAACGAATGGCGGACCGTTCGTTACAATAATTGGACGAGTCTGTGGTCGATTTCCGTGGACCGTATGGCGGCACGCCGGGGATTGGACGAATGAGTGGGCACCTGGAGGTCGCACATAGCAAAGTCGAGGCGCATGTAGCACAGTACATTTACTGCTGTGTGCAACTTCCCGTGAAATCTTTATGTCAGACTAGCTTTTCCAGCGGGGCGCCTTCGCCCGTGAATATTTTCAAACAAAATAAAATATAGCTTTCGTGGATTAACTATTAAAAATCATTAAATGAGATAGAAATTAGTAGTAATCTAAACAAAGATATTGTATTATAAGTGCCTACAGAATCCTAAAAAGGACAAAAATCATTGAAAACAGCACACTGATAATTTCACATCCGCTTTTTTGCAGAACATAGAAATACTTGGAGATTATTTTATTGTCAAAATTAGAAGTATAATTTGGTAAAGTGCCCACCCATACGTCCAATCACCGGCACGGCGCCGTACGGTCCACCGAAACTGGCCACAGATTCGTCCAATTCTTATAACAAACGGTCCCTAGGTCTTATGGCGGCCGGAATGGGAAATTTTCGGTGCGATGCCGGACCAATGTGTGGCCTACTTAAGTTCATGTGAACTACGTGCAGCGTCAGGCTTGGCACTTCTGTTTCATACTCACAAAATTACAATCTCTGATTATGAGGGTCATGTGTCGAAAGCAGCAAAGACCGGATCCTAAATTGCTCGTTACTCACTATTCAAAATGAGGGGTTAAAATAAAAGGAAAAATATAATAATCTTAAATTCACCTACTCTAAGAACTTCCTGTTCGATGCCCGATGACTACAGCAGAGAGTGGACGTGGTTCATTGATAGCGTAGTGTAATTTGTGATAGACAGTTACTTGAAAATTTGATAAATAAATAAATAAATAAATAAATAATAATTATTATTATTGTTGAGTGAGTTTTATTCGTACCAAGAAAATGGCTTTATCATATAACATTTGTGAGTATGCATTAATATTTCATTTTATACTAGCGGACCCGGCAGACGTTGTCCTGCCCAAACGTTGGCTTGCCTGCACTACCCCTACCCCTACCACTAAAAAGTAAAGGATAAAAAATGGTTATTGTGGGTTATCCCTAAGAGACAGACATATACCATCGCGAACTTTTTTGTAGACCTTTTTAAAGTGTACAATACTGTAGTACATTATTTCGATCTATCTCATAGGGTTCAGCCAGCGTTTGCAATGTAAGCGCAAAAAATGTGTTTATTTACGACATCACAATAGAAACCTCTAAAATTATAATCAGTGTTTCTCTACTATATTATTCATGTTATATACATATAAACCTTCCTCTTGAATCACTTTATTTATTAAACCCCATCAAAATCTGTTGCGTAGTTTTAAAGATCTAAGCATACATAGGGACAGACAACGGAAAGCGACTTTGTTTTATACTATTGAAGTACCTTGCTTCTCTTGGGAACCGTCGGGCACGGTCGGGTGTCTTTTGGAACACAAATATGCCCTTATTAGAGCCCCGTTCGACACCAATTACTTTGAGTCTCCCCATCTAGTCGATGATCCCTTTAATTAGTTGCAGTCCTTAGTGCAGTTTGTCTGATTACGTACCTGTCTGTTTATTTATTAAAAGAAAACATTCTTACATCGTGTTTAGAACACAGATAAAATAACCATAATGTTTCTTGTTATAGGGTTTGGGACTATTATGCTGCTCTTCATCACGTCTGAAGTTCAAGCTGGAAATTGCAACTTGGAAAATTACACCGACTGTACATATGTAGTTCGGTGCATCAAGTTTGCGGGTACTGCAAGTAATGTCAATTGTAACTTGGCACCCAATGTTACCTTCATCATTCAAGATTCTTCTTTAGAACACTTAAGTCAAGGCTTCTTTTCTAGCACTAATTTTGACGTAAGAGTGCGAACAATATTATCGATTAACAACTCATGGAAAAACATTGATATCCATGCTTTTAATTATTTTGGAAAAACTATACATTGTGATTTCTCCAGATCTGGAGTATACAAGATAAACGATCAAGCTTTTCAAAATTTGGTTGAGTTAAAGACTCTTGATTTATCTCATAATTTTTTAAGCACTCTTAAAACCAAAACCTTTTACATTACGGAGGCGAAAGAACCAGCTTTGAAAATCCTGGATTTATCTTATAATAATATAACAGAAATACACGAACATTTTTTAAAAACTTTGCCTCGACTCGAAACATTATATTTAAACAACAATGATATCCGAAGTTTATCAGATGATAGTTTTACAGGCGCAAGATCTTTAACATCTCTTAATTTAGAAAAAAATTCGTTGACACATTTTAATTTATCACTGGTAGGGCTAAAAAATTTAACAACGTTAAATGTATCATACAATTTTTTGAAATATTTGTCTGGGTATGAAGTAAATAGATTAAACTTATTAAACTATCTAAATGTATCAAACAATGAAATAAAAAGTGTTGAAAGTAATTGCTTTAATCAAGCTTTTAATATAGTTAGTATAGACTTTAGTAATAACCACATTAATATCAGTATTGAGGCTGTTATGTTTATTAACAATGTTAACTTGAAATATTTAAATTTTTACAATAACTCTGTATACTATGTAGAGGAAAATGCATTTCAACATAATGTTTTAGAATATTTAAATATGGAACTAAATAATATCACCGGTGAAATAAAAGAAAAAACCTTCAATGGATTAAATAACTTAAACTCTTTGGATTTAAGCAATGAATTCATATCTAAAATTCATAATGGAGCATTTTCTCATAGGGCTGGTTTATTAAAGTTAAATTTAAGCAACAACATAATATCTGAAATTGAAGATTCGTCATTCCATGACAGCGCATTAAGAGTTCTGGACCTCTCTAAAAATAAATTGCAGTCTATTAACTTTCTTTCCAACAATTTAAACAACTTAACAGAATTATATTTAAGTAAAAATAAATTAACAATTATACCTCAAAACGCTTTCGCTGAGCAAATCAATTTAATTACATTGGATTTATCTGATAATTCTATAGTCACTACAGAAGCATTTTCTTTACCTCTAAGGAAACTTCAATATCTAAAGATGAATGGAAACTCTTTGACTGGAGCTCTAATGAAAAATGTTGTTAGTCCAGCTACCTATTTGAGATATTTAGATTTAAGTAAACATAAACTTCGGTCAATAGATAGTGAAGCTATTATAGATATGCCTGTATTGTCAATGTTGAATTTGTCTAATAACATTATTGATAGCATTGATTTGAATAATTTCAAAGGTCTCAATAATTTAATTAGTATGGACCTGTCTTACAATAATTTATCACAATTTCATATCGATTCGAATGATACAAAGAAATTGCAAGTTCTGTTTCTGAGCCATAATATAATTACAAATTTGGGAATAGCAAATAAGTCAGGTATTGAATATTTAGATTTATCGTATAATAATGTAATGGATGTATTAAATGTAGATTTTAATAATTTAACAAATTTGAAGGTTTTGAAATTGTCTCATAACAATTTGTACGAATTTAATAATAACTTTACTAACAATTTAAAAAAATTAGTTTCCCTTTACTTATCATCTAACATGTTGACACGACTTAATCTATCAACATTTAAAGACCTTATTCTAGTTGATGGAAGTCACAATAATATCAATTTAAATAGCAGCCATTTTTTTGATAATTTAGAAAAACTTAAATATTTAGATCTTAGTGGAAACAATATTAATAAAATCACGCCAGGTACTTTCAAATCGACTGAAAACCTTTTATTATTAAATTTATCCTCAAATCAAATTGACTATTTACGTTATGGGATGTTTAAAGGTCTTCACAATATTCGAGTATTTGATATATCAAAGAACAAAATCACTGAACTGGACACTGATGTCTTTCACGAATGTGCGAATTTGACAAATTTGATAATTGATTATAACTATATTAAAAGTATAGATATAGAACATCTTAAAAATGCAATACCTTTACTAAAAACAGTAAGTCTGGGAGGCAATCCCGTTTCTTGTAAAGAAATAGTAAAGAATATAAAAAACACTAAAATGGAAGTTACGTCATTGGAAAAAGTTTATCATGCTGATAATGTTTATGGAATACAATGTGGCGATACGATAAGTCAGCACAAACCCAATAACACTACTGAACATGAAATTAAAAATAATTCAACGACTACTTCCTTTCATATTGGTTTTTACGTGTGGTCCACAATAATAACGATTATTTTATTGATTATTATCGTGGCAATGTTTTATAAACGAAATTATTTATACACACTTATTCGAGGATCAAGGTCTATTCCGAATAATTCACTAGAACTTGGGTCAGAGTATTGATAAAATTAAGGAATAAGCCAGTACAATAATTATAGTGAATAGGTTTACATTAGGAGGTTTTTTTTTTATATCTTCATAGGAATGTGATTTCGCCGTCCACAAAATATTTGTCGAATATTGGGTATCAATGATAATCTAAAATTTGAAATTTTAAGATATTTTGTAATGTTATTACAAAACAATTCAATTGTTATGATATGAAGATAACAAAATTAAATGTTAATATTATACTTAGTTTAGGTAAAATAAATTAAATTATTTGAAACAAGTCAAATGCACTTTTTCTCGACCCTCTAGAATATTTTTATGGAACGAAAATAACTATACCTACGCAAAATATAAATTCATTTCTAACTCAATTTTGAAAAAAAAATTTGAAACTGGCAAAAACCAGAAAATAATAACTCACTTTTCAAATTTTCGACAGAAATGTACGGAAGTTTTCTGTCAGAACTGCAGCAACAGCAAAACACGAATACGCCAAGTTATATTATAAAATAGAAGCACTAACAACCCTCTTTTCTAACTAGTATTTCAAAACGTAAAACATTTCAACACAAATATTCCGTATTTTTTAAAACTTAATTTTAGTCTAATATTATTAATATTAACTATCTGTTAAACACTCGTAGTTTGCTAGCACTAATACTGGTAAAAAATAACACTAGCTTTCTGCCCCCGGCTTCGTCTGTGAAAGTTTTAGTACAAAATAATAATAACTAATTCAGGGATAATGTAGCTTTCTATTAGTGTTTTTTTTAGATAGGTTATGTATTTCCTACACACTATTACATTACAAACAAACAAATAAATTACCTATATATATCTAACGAGATGGCCAGTTATGTGGAGGTATATTTAGATGGAAAAGCCTCTGAGTGTGGTGTGTGGTTTGTGGGAATAGAATTTTAGATTTAGATTATTAGATTAGGGTTTGCAAAGAAATATTCAAGTATAGAAAGAATTCTGAAATTGAAGTTACGTCATTGGAAAAAGTGCATCATGTTGATAATGTATATGGTATACAATGTGGCGGTACCATCAGGCGGTACAAATCCAACAACACTTTTAGTCCAAAAATTAAAAATTATATAACAACCACTACTTTTCATATATTGGTTCTTACATGTGGTCCACAATAATAATCTATTATTTTATTGATAATTATCATAACAATATTTTATAAACGAAATTATGTAGGTATACACAGTTATTCGAGGATCAAGGTCTATTCCGAATAATTTACTAGAACTTAGACCAGAGTATTGATAAACCGATATGATAAGAATAATTTATAGTGAATAGGTTTACTTAATGAGAATATTTTTATTTAAGATCTTCCAACGCCCACAAAATATATAAATTATAATCTAAGTTTGATTAAAAATTTTAGTCTGAAATGTCATAGATATAATTTGTGCTCTTATTTTTTATAAATTAACAATTACATGTATTGGGGTAAGTTTTGTATGTTTTGTAGGTGTGTACAAAGATTTAAATCGGTGGATGTCCTAACAATGTTCTCGCCGACAGCTGTGCATGCACTCATTACGGTGAGATAGACACAATATAAAATGTGTACGAGTCAGAAAGACAATAATGTTTTTCTGCTTTCAACTTTTCGACCCGATTTAAATCTTTGGGTATGTTTAAACTTAAGTAAAATATAAGTAAGTAGGTACTTACATTGCAGGCTCCTATATCCATAATTTTTCTGGGATAAACTTTTCCCAATTTCTCTGTAAATAATCCACCTGTGTCACTGTAATTTAGCATATAGTTACTTATTTAATATATCTAAGTGAAATAGCTGTTATTTTTTGAATGGGTTTTATTGAATAGGAATTATGGGTGGTTAAACTTGGCCCCCGTTTTCTCTTTCATAATCTAATACAAAGCTCTTAATACGGTGTTATACCATTATCTTTCAATACAACGTCTTGCGATTTTTTGTAGCTTTTTTAAAAGTCAAAATAATAATTATTTTATTATTTTTGACCAATTAAAAAACATAAAATATTTTTTATTTTGAAAGAATTTAAGAGCTTTGTGATAGATTATGAAAGGGGCAAAATAATCCTTTATATTACCACGCATAATTCCTATTAAATAAAACTAATTGAAAAATAACGACTATTTTACTTAGATACCTACTTATATTCAATAAGTAACTATAACTATGCTAAATTACAGTGACACACACAGACCGTGGAGTATTTACAGAGCAATTGGCCATGCTACATATTTATAATATACTTTTTTTATAATTTGTTTTGAAAATATAGCCCATTTTAAGAAACTAATTTCGATATTTTTGTTTTTTATCCATTGCGTCTATTTTTAATATATTTTACAAATTTTACCCGCGAAAAGTAAACGTGACGTCACAAGAATTTAGAACAGGATTATAATCTTGGCCACTACACATAAAAAGTGACAGTCAATCAAATTAACGTCAAGCAAACGTCAGTCAAGGTCGACTAACCTAAAAATTACTCTTGTTTATATACTCGTGTTTATATTTATTTAAATTGAATAGTTTTTTACAATGGCAAGTAAATAGTGTTTCATCCCGTCATGTCCTAATAACAAAGAAAATAATTACACGTAAAATATAATTTATAAAGATGTCATTCAAAGATTGACGATTGCCCTTTTTTGTAGGCAAAGGTATCATTTTTTCATACTGCTTAAGATGACGTCATACATCGGTCAAATTAAGGTTATTGTTTGTTATTGAATATCTTAAAAAGTATAGACTTAATTTAAAATCTGATAAATAGAAATTGTACTGAAAGCTTATATCTCGAAACGGTTTCGAGATCTTCGTTTCTGTTCAAAAAGTTAGCATGGCCAATTGGGAATAGTAATATCTCCATACAAATTATGGAAATAGGGCTCTTAATCGTGGGTTTTAATTAAATTATTTTAAGCAAGCCAAATTTTTTTTTCTCGACCCTCTAGATTGTTATCACGTATTAATAGATATTTAAAAAAAAACAAAAATGGCAAAACGCAAAATTGAAATTCATCTCGATATAAAAACTGAGCGAGATTTTGAAAGCATACTGACAAAAAACCAGGAAAAGTTAATATGTAAGTTATATATATAAAAATATAAATGGTGTCGAAACTCTAGGTCCGTGGGGTTCAAATGCCAAAAATTTCATTAAAGATGTATCCCCTCGACTGATCATATCTTCTGGTGACAAGAGGGCTGGCTCCTTCCTCGCTCAACGAATCAGCATCGCGATTCAGCGGGGAAATGCAGCCAGTAATTTTGCCAGTATTCCACGCGGACCTGGTTTATTTAGTTAATTTAAATCTTTAGATTTGATTTAAGGTTTTTATATTAATAAAAATTATATCCAAAAAAAATGTTATACTTAAAAACTATAGCACGAATTATATACCTACATAGAAGATGTAGAAATTCCTTACTCCAATAATTACAGTTTTAAATTTTCCAGTTGCATTTGAAAAATATTTTTGCATTTGATAACCCAATTATTTAGGAGGAATATATATAACATTACGCTACGATCCAAAGCAGTAACTATTAACGCAATGCAAGTTAACTTTCCTGAATATCTACTACTTAAGGTCCATTTTTCTAGATTTGTCTTATTTAGTAAACAAACTTTGAATGTCTTTTAAAATTCTTAAAAGACGTTATTTTAAAAATTTTACCTTTTTTACATTTGCATAACTAAAAAAAATTTAACTATAAAAAGACATGCAAAGTTTGTTTACCAAAATAAGATAACTACAGATATACGTATTTTACTAGCACAGACTGCTAGTTACTAGCCTTTTACTAGTAGTTCTGGTTAAAAATAACAAGAGTAAAGTTTTCGCCACCCCCGCTTCGCTGTAGCTTTCTATCAGGGAAATAACTTTTAAGATCGGTTCAGTTATTAAAGAGAACATACAATCTAATTTGACCACTGCATTATTATTTTTAGGTATTTTTATTTTTAATAAAAACTTATTTGTACATAATCCGACAAACCACACTTAGAGGCTTTTCCATCTAAATATACCTCAACAGAACTCGTTAGGTATAGCCTCACATATACCATCGGCTAAACAAGGGAGACCTTGGTCTTCCGCTGGGTACCCTGGAACCGTGACACGGTTTCGGGAGCTGTAAAGCAACCCGTGAAGAAAAAAAAACGTATTTTTAAGCGACTATCCTAAAATCCTCACTATGATTATAAATGCGAAAATATTTGTTTATTTGGTCTTTAGGGTCTTTTTTTCACGTCGCAAAACAGAGCAACTCGATATGTTTTTTTACACAGACACATGAGTCAAATATTCCACGGGCAAAGCCGGTGCGGAAAGCTTGTGTTATCAAATATTTTTGGTACTTAGTACTAAGCAGTAGTTATTTTGAGTCAATTTTTCAACGTTTTGTCGTTAAACTACATTGTGGCGTCACGTCATCAAGTAGATAAAAAGAGCCTAGATTTTCCTCCCATAAACTTGCCATTCTTGATAATGTTTTGGCCATAGAACATTATAATGAACATAGAAGTAGCAACTGGGCGTTCCCACGTAACTAGACATTATGCGCTGTTCGACATACAAGTACATACCTATTTCTATAATATTTCAGTGCAGAAATTATAACCGCTCAAAAATGTTGTGTATGAACATCAAAATCTACCTACCATATATATATTGCATAAAGTACTAAGCCTAAGGAGGTGTGAAACGGTAAATCACCGAACAATTTTTTCTGCCACTTTTGAAGGGGGGAAGTAGACGCCTAGTACTAACCCCTGTACCACTGTATTTTTCTGTCATTTTGTTGTCGCAGCGGCTTTTACGTTATATGAAAATTATGCTAAAATACAAACATAATAAATAAAACACTATGTTCCCGCAAATTAGAGGTCCTAGATCGCCTTTCCCATTTAAAACGTCACAATTAACTATTTTTCTAGAGCTCTGTCATGCGACACAAAACGATACCAACGAAACCTAAGGTAAATTATTACCTAAGAAAATTGGCGAAAGGGGGGGGGGTATATGACCCCTCCTTTGGCTTAGTACTCTATGCAATATCGTCATCACATTACAAATATTTGGTTACACCGGCTTTAATGCTACTTCTACTTTCTTTATAATGTTCTGTGGTTTTGCCAATATGCTTGAAATATCAAATTGAAAATATTATTTTCCTTTTATTATAATATTATAATAGGTGCAGAAATATACAACTCATTCGCCGGTTCTTGTACAGTGTTGGACAAAGTTCTAACAATCATGAAGCTGGACTGGAGTAACGATCAAATGCTTGTCTTGAAGGTAAAAAAACCGGCAAAGTGCGTCTCGGGCCACGCAAAGAGGATAGGGTTAGAGCAGATTCCTGATTTTTTAGCTGTTATTTTTTCAATGGGTTTTATTGAATAGGAAATATGGGTGGTTCAACTTCGCCTTCGTTTTCTCTTTCATGATCTATCACAAAGCTCTTATTTTTTTTAAGCGCAGAAATGCTTATTACCTTTCAATTAAACGTCTTGCGGTTTTTTTTGTAGCGTATTGAAAATTGAAAATAAAAATTAATAAAATAATTTTTATTTTGAATATTCAATAATTAACACCTAGATCACTTCTTTAACGGACGTAAATATCTGTTATTATTAGAAGAAGTGCGGCTTTACATGACCTCCGAAGTACGAGGATATTTTTATTAGTTCAAAAATAACTTCCATCCAGACTAATTAGTAGGTAGGTAATCTTATTCATACTTCGTCGAATTAATAAAGATATCGCCACGCATTTTGTCGTCTCTTGATTCTAAGAAATCAACATTCAACAGAGCGTTATTATATAATTTAGTACTGACTTCCGCACGGCTGCAAATTTTTTTTTTATTTCATCACTTTTTTTTACATCACTGGTACGACTTATTTTTGTTGTTAGTTTGTCCCTTTTAATATAACATTCCACTTTTCAGTTATTCCGCATACAGGTTTTTTGTTTTATTTAATAACTAGAATTTCCGCCCGTGAATATATTCGAACAATATAAAATATAGCCTATCACTCAGGGATATCGTAGCTTTCTAGTAGTGAAACAATTTTTTAAATCGGTTTAGTAGTTTTTGAGTTTATTCATTACAAACAAAAATACAAAAAAAACAAATTTTACGTCTTTATATTATTTAACTTTCATCCCCTATTATGGTATTGAGTGAGTATATTCAGTTTTTCCTGAATTTTTCAATTTTCCGGGAAACCTTTCGAATTTTTCTTTACCTATACCTAAACCTTATCCAAACTATTATGAACATTAAAGAAAAATTTGCCAAGTTGCGTTCCGTACTATATTTCGGTATATGGACAAATCACACTTAGAGGCTTTTCCATCTAAATATGCCAACAACGTTAGGTATAGCCTCACAAATACCATCGGCTAAACGAGGGAGACCTTGGGACGCTGGGTAATCTGTTACGGATTACGGACATGGAGGCAACCCGTTAAGAAAGAAAAAAAAAGTTCTTTGGAATCATGATATAAATTTATGCTTCATACTCTTAGCAAAATCTTGCCTCTTATTAATAATAGTTTCCCATACAGGTCCTAGCAGATGATATCCAATGTTTGAACAGATTCTGGTATTACAGCGAGCCTGTCCACGTGTTCATTATGGTAAGTTTATTATCCACTAGCTTTCAACCCCGGCTTCACCAGTAGAAATTTTCAATTCAGTCGATTTTCTCTGGTAGGTACCTATTTCTTACGATTTTTTTTAATTAAAGACAGCGTATTGTGGAATAATTTATCTTCTAAGAGTGAAAGATTTTGTTAAATCGGTTTACCTAGGTATTTAAATTTTAGACTGTAAACGAATTCACTTCATGGGCTTCTAGGGTGACGGTGCCAACCTGGTTTTTGTTGAAGATATACCAGAGTCTGTGGTGGGTTTGATATTTAGTTTTATTTTTATGACCTTGGCAAGGCCAACCAATGTGCAACCGTGCATTTCGCCGCTGACCGAAGTTGTTTACTTGTAAAAATAATAGGTATGAAGTATTGGCGTTTAATGGACTTTGGATACTTAGGTCGTTGTACACATGATCACTATTCTATGCAAAAGTGTTTGTTTTTCCTTCCATGTCAAACTGAGAAGCAACAGATAGCTAGGTTACTAATATCCCGGGAAAATATTTCTTTCCATCGGCAGATTTCTTATATACAGATGCAATTATTTACAATCTAACGTCACAAAGTAGGAATAAATTGACGTATTAAATTTTAAAATTAGGGTGGGCTGGGAACTGAGGAAAATGCGATATATTTTCTTCTTTGTGGATTGAAAGTATATTAAATTATATTATAATTATTTCTAGAAACACAAAATTACGTCAGTATTTCGAGGTGTGGACCAAATAAAGTTTGGTGAGCTAGCAAGAAAAGAAATTAATTATTACCAGCAAGCCCAGTCAGGGGTTGAAGATCTTCGGCCGAGATATGATTTTAATGAAATAACGCCAGCTGAGCAGGTATTAATACGGGTACCTACAGATACGGGTTGAATATTGAAAAGTTTTGACCAGAAAAATATGATTTCCCATATTAAGCAAAGGGGGTGGCCCCTTTCAGGAGAATACCCTTAGGGGTAGAATTGTAGAAGAATTCATTCTTAAACAATGCCTATAATATAAAATGAACATCCTCTCCAAATTTCAAATTTCTAGCTGTTGAGGCGATGATGAGTCAGTTAGTCAGGACTTTGCTTTTTAAATTAGATGGACAAGCTTTCTGATGAAATCTATTTGTCTATCTATTTATCATCACGCCTCATCATCATCCTAAGAGGGGTAGGCGGAGACAATCAAATTCTATTTGCTACGATCCTGACATACGAGTACCTCTTTCGCTTCTTTTATATTAATCACACCTTTCATACATGCTTGGGGATTCAATTTTTTTTTTATATGTTCAATAAAAGTACACCTAAGTCGTTCTCTACCAGCATTTCCTTTCACTTCTGCCACATAAACCCTTTTTAGTCAATCTTTAATCCTTCATCCTTTCATTATGAAATCAATTCAAGGGAATGAATCTACCGTAATTTAACGTACCTAGGTATTTAAAAACTTATACTAACATATTTTTAGCTAGCTATAATAGCCCTTACTCGGTGTCCGTCTGTCTGTATGTCTAAACCGTCTTTTGACAAACTAAGTAGGTAATATAACTATTGCTATTTCCTTGTTCGGCCTATAAATAATTTTCCCGCATCTCTACATCTCTAGCACAGATTCTGGATCTCCATTATAATTATTACTTATACATAATATTTAGGAATGGTACGATGTTGAAGTAAAGAAGAGAGTTGATGTAGACAAAGACGTGTTCACACGAAAAGCGAAGCGACAAGCGGAGCGAAAGAAACATCGAGCGATAAGAATAGCGCCTCATGTACCACAGTTTAACTTCGTACTATTTTGGCCAAGTTCCCGTCATGCACATCCAGAGTTGTATCAACGATGGGATGATAATAGTAAATATTATTTGTATTCTAAACTAACCATAATACACTCCCTGACACCTGAATCGAGCCACCTTGTATTTTTAATTCCTTCAAACCTAAAAATGCAAGGTGGCTCGATTTAGTTGTCTTGGTCGGATATGGGGATCGAACCGTAGTCCGCCTAGTTAATACCTTAACCACTCGGCCACCGACGCACCTTATGGTAATTAAATATTAATTTGTTTAGATATAATAATGGTAGGCCGTGAAGAACTAACATTGACTGAGGATCAAGCTCTGGATATTCTATATGAAGGAGATGCGCCCATCAATGAGGCATCTCTACACGCTCTAGTCTCCGCTCCATCGCTCGCTATCTGCTTTCGCTTACTCGATACAGACAAGCATTTCGTCAGTAAGTACAATAAAATTTCTTGTAGATTTAATTGATTCTTAGAAAAAAGTTGCTAGAAAAAATATTTAAGAGCTCTCTTGGTCGCGTACAATAAAATAAAAATCGGCACAATAAAACGTACTTCAGCAAATCAAGAATTGTACAAAAAATATTAGAAATATAAAGTTCTAGTTATTGTATCCTTAAAGTATTATTGTATGCAAAATTATCTTTACTCTAAATGTAAAAAAAAATATTATTGAAAATATGCGTGAAATTTATTACTTTCAGGGCTTCATGAAAGCTAGGTGTAGTTGATATTGACATATTTTTTACATTTAGAGTATGTATAGGTAATTTCACATACTTTAAGGGTACATTAACTAGAACTTGCTATTTTTAATAAGTGTCGTACAGTATTTAATTTGCAGACGTCCGTTTTTGTATGGGACAAAAGTTATGAGGCGTGTCCTTAAGGAGCCAATTGTAATTTAGCTTGAGATAGAGATGAAATCATAAAATTAATTGTAGGTATTAAGTTCTTCTTACCAAGTTTATATTTTTTAATTATTTTTTGGGTAAAATGTTAAATAATTTTCAGCGTTAGTTCGACGTATTTTGTACGAAGATATACCACCATTAGAAGAAGGTAAACCAATGCGTGATCAGCCGATACAGAAAACAGCATACGACATTTATTCGTCACGGAGCCTTTCAGCAGAACAAATAAAACAGAACCGACGAAATGAGAAACAAAAAGCTAAGGTTTTTATAACCCAACTATTAGAGATAGGTATATGCTACCGCGGACTTTTTTGTAGATTATTTTATTCTACACAATTCCTTCCTACATCATTTTGTTATATCTCTTACGGATTAGACAACATACGCCATGAAAACTCGCTGCGATTAACTTTCCCAGACTTAAAATCACTTATATTGTTAATGCTCAGCTCCTAAACATGTTTAATACATGTAAACTTTCCCGGAATCCCTTCTATTAATTCATCTTTTTCATTATTTAAAAATTTTCACGCGGGAAGCCGTGACAAGAAAGTAGTTATTTTATATCTCCTTAACATTGGCGAATTGAGTTGCCAAAATGTTGGTTTAAAATTACCACATTCGCATAAAAATAGATTAGAATCTCTCCACTAGATTCATTAGAATCCATCTTCACGGCTTTCATACCTTGCTGTGTGGCCAAGCCGGTTGCTGCACTTAATAGACACATTAAGTTCTCTTCGAAACACGAGACGTTGATTAAACACATAACTATTCTTAAAGAGAAGTGCTTATACATTTTTTTATAAGTGACATTTGAACCGGGGAATTGATACCTACAACCGTAGATACGCATCGTTAAAATTCCAATTTTAGGCATTATGCTTCCAATTAAATAGTGGCACATACTTCTCTCTGTGTTTCTTAGGAAGAAGACAAATATAAAAGAGATAGGCGAGCATCAGAGATGCGGCGTTTGGCTATCCAAGCTAAAGAAGACGCAATACAACAACGAAGAGCTGATAAAGAGCGTGAAAAGCTGGAAGCATTGAAAGCCGGAGTAATAAAATTGTATTATTAGAAGAGCACAAAAGTATCGAGTATTTTAAGAAGTCGTTTCACACCTAGCTAATAGATGTCACTGTCACTGTTTTTTAGGGTTCCGTATCCAAAGGGTAAAAAAACGGAAACCCTATTACTAAGGCTCCGCTGTCCGTCCGTCTGTCTGTCCGTCTGTCACCAGGCTGTATCTCATGAACCGTGATAGTTAGACAGTTGAAATTTTCACAGATGATGTATTTCTGTTGCCGCTATAACAACATATATTAAAAAAATAGAATAAACATGCAACAAACGTCATTTTTTTGCCGTTTTTATAGATAATGTTACGGAGTCCGACTCGCACTTGGCCGGTTTTTCATAGTTATAGCGTATTTTAAGAAGTCGTTTCACACCTAGATAATGGATGTCACTGTCACTGTTTTTTATTTATTATGCATAATATACATTACCTATGCCCTCTACGTTTTTATTGTTTTGCCTATTTTTAATGTTTCTAACTAAGTACGAATAAAACAATATGGTATATTACATTGCTATTATAAACTGACTAAAAATGGTGAATTCGTGTGATTAAATTAGGTACGCGTAAGAAATAAAAAATACAAAAATACAAAACCAATCTATTATGTAAATCGCTCCCTTAAATGTTTCTTCTAGAACTTAGCAGCTTTGAACACTTCTAATGATGACGATGAAGAGGATCTGGATATTTCAATAGTTGAAGTAAGTAACATAATAAAAATAATTACAAAATTAGCTAAATGCGTCAGGTTTAATTCTCATCCGAGGCAAAAAAATGGGTACTGCGTGCGTGTTTGCATAACGACTCACAAATCTTCGTCGCTCGTATGCAGAACAAGCAATTTCTTCTACATACTCCACATAATCTGGCTCATGTAATGTAGCCAGAGACACTCTAGTAACAGTGTCCACTTTTTGCCAGATGTCCATATTAAACACAACAGGTTTGAAGCCTGGACCAAGATGTGTCACTTCTTTCAGGTTAACCTATATTCTTTATTGCCCTTGAAGCCGCAAAGCAATTTATTTTTTCTTCTTCTTTCAAGGGTTGTCTTACAGCTCCCGAAACCTTGTTACGGTCCCAGGGTACCCAGCGGAAGGACAAGACTCCCTCTTTTAGCCGATGGTGTTAATGAGGCTATACCTAACGAGTGAGTAGGTATATTTAGATGTAAAAGGTTTGTCGGATTATTTACACAATATTTTAATTATAAAAACCCATTGGTACATGGCCGGGGTCAAACCGTGGTCCACCTAGTTACTAACAGATGTCTTAACCACTCGGCCACCGACACACCTTTCATTTATAAAATATTTCTTATAGTTTGATTATAAAATATTTCTAGGAAATACCAGAAGAAATAGTAGAAAAGGCCTCCTCTTCCGAAGATGAAGATGAATATTTTCCACCAGCTGGTCTCTTTATTCCTGGATTCTACTCGCCACCAAACGATACCGCCAAAGCTAATGGACTAGTTATATTGTTTCCCAAAGTAATACTAACCTAATATAATTTAAAATTTCTACCATTTTATCAGCGTTATCGTTTTTTTCACCGAATATGAACTGTAAATGCTCGCGTCTATATCGAGGTTTCTTCCAGTTCCTGGCAAATTGGATTATTCATGAATTCATACTAGTCGGAAAAAAGGGGATCAGTGCACCCAGACAACCAAATTTGGTCAAATTGTCAATTTGTGGTTAATATATAGTTGTCTGGGTGCATTGTTTTTATTGTTTAAATGAAAATTATGTGACATAATAAGATAAAGATAAATATTAGGTAGTCGATAGCCTAATTGGTAGGACTGTGGACTTGAAACCGGAGGTCCCGGGTTCAAGTCCTACTCGCTGCCTAAATGCTAAGCACCAATTTTCTTTAAGAATATGTGCTTAAATCGACTCCTAGTGCTTCGGAGGGCACGTAAAGCCGGCGTCCGGTCACCAACCCGCTTGCCAAGTGGTGACTATGGCAATTCCTCTCAATGAGCACCATTGCACTACTAATAATAGTGCGCTAGAGGGAGACTAATTATCCAGCAGTGGATCTTAAAAAGGTTGATGATGATTTATATTTAAATAAAATGTTGCTGCTACCTTGTACGTACAATCCTGGTTAGTCCAAAAAAGTCAATCTGGATTGGCAAAGATAAACCTCATTACTATGTTTGTATACCTAAGCTTTCTACCAAAAAAACTCTAAATTCTCCCATTTTGGTACAGTATACACAAAATATGCTGAAGTATGATGCTTATATCACATTCTTAGTATTTCTATGATATTTCAGATAATAGCAGACTATGTTACACCTCTACCAGAATTTCTGCCTCAACATGTTTTGGTTTTGATAAATATAACGAAGCGTCATAAAGTGGTACCAATATTGAAGAAAAATAGAGCAGCCATTATTCATGTTAGAATTAAAATTGTTATCATTCTCTACCTTGAAAAAAACCCCCGAAGCCACTGAACCTCAAAATTAGGTGGCCAAGTGTGTCCAGCTTTAGATCCTCTGTGGTCCAGTCGGAAGCCAAGCCTTCCTCATTTAGCCAAAGTTTAACCTGTTCATTACATGATGGGTTGCCTGATAAAGTATAATAAGTATAAATTCAAATAACGAACGGTCCGCCTAGATCATCCAGCTGTCACGGATATCATCATATGTTGAACAGAGTATAGTTATATTATAAGACAGACGACCAGCTTCTCGGCATTTACATCTTGCTGTGTCGAGGATCCAAATTAAAGCAAGTTATTCAGAACAAAGTTGGCCGGTTTATATTTATAGGTAGATAATTATAGAAATGTTGATGTTTCTTTATAAAAGTACACGCGCGGATTGTATGACATTTAATAAGCTGGTTTTTAACTGAAACCACATTCTCCATACAAATCCGCCGGGGTATTTTCTTTTACAGCCTAATATATTTCAGATGGGGATCTTTCAAGTAATATCAATACCAACCAACATCAAGCACATCGCTTATACAGTTAAACAATACGATGCTATGGACTTGACGAATATAGAGTAAGTTGAAATGTTCACAAGCTATGGAACTTATTGATCGATATGGCAATATTAAAAGTGCACACAATCGCCGAGCATGTATGAAAGGGATGAATATAATAGAAGCGAAAGAGATATGTCAGGATCGTAGCAAATGGCATTCGATTGTCTCTGCCTATCCCTCTTGGGATAAAAGGCGCGATGATAGATAAGAAGTACCTACCTACAACAGTGCATCTCCTCCGGGTTCGATTTCAACCTCAGACTCTCAAATCACAGTAATCGTCTATGGTGAGAATAGGTGAGCTCTTACCTTCGAGATGTTATTTGCGGCGAATCCATAGGTCTCTGTACTTGATTCGTTGTTTGGCTGTCTCTTTCTTTCACCACACTTTTCTTCTTAAACTAACTTAACTAACGAAATCGTGGGTTTGCGTATAATAATATTTGATTGGACGGCGCGGCGGCTCAACGGATGCGTATAGCGCGACTCGACCGTTGCGTATTTATCGACACGGAGCTACCGTATACACCGATGCGTTGCGGTTAACGTCTCGATCTCCACTGCAGGGCCGTTATAAGGAAAACGGAGGGTAGGTAGAGAAATATTTTTAAAATGTTGGTGCGTTGTGTGTTTGTGTTGTGTAATACAAAATTGACCTGACCTGTCTATAGGTACCAGGACGGTTCTTGAGCGGTGGTCGTTAGATGCGCAGAACACTATTTTTGGGTCTGCTTGACGGTATGAGGTATTAATTTAAATTTTACCAGCAGTAAAAAGCAATCCTAAAAACAAACACCAATAAATCAATTATAATAAATATACAGTTATATTGCACTCGAATTACATATGCGCAAACATTCCCCCACTTTTTCGTCGAGCGCTCAAGAACCGTCCCGTTACCTATACCTTCGGGACTGTCACATTCTCAGAATATAGACAGAAGCAAACGAATGACAGAGATAACGCTCTAGAAAACCTCAGTAAAAAACCTTAGCGATAATGGTCGATATACCTACTTATCTAAAGATCTCAGAATATAGAACAAACCAGAATACGCATGCGCACTGAATAGTATAAAAGTGTCATGCTTCCAAAAATATACGCAATCTACGCTCACGTCATACTTCTCGCAACGATTTACCAATTTTGTGATTATTTTTTTTTAAATTGGTGTAATTATTAAAAGGTTACAAATTTTTATTATCTAGTCTAGACATAGAGTACTTAGCCTATGGAGGGGCCATAAACGGGCTCCCCCTTTCGCCAATTTTTTCCCCTTTGACCAGTTAAACTTTTTGTGTCGCGAGACAGAGCTCTAGAAAAATTGTTTATTGTGATGTTTTAAACGGGAAAGGCGATCTAGGACGTGTAACTTGCGGGAACATAGTGTTTCCAATCATTAATTATAATTATTATGTTTGTATTTTAGCATAATCATCATATAACGTAAAATCCGTTGCGACAATAAAACGACAGAAAAATACAGTGGTACAGGGGCTAGTACTAATCGTTTACCTCCCTACTTACTAGCGGTTTCTGATTTATTCTGTATTCTGAGGCCCGATTTCTTCTTCTTTTGTTCTGGCTCCACCAATGTTAATCGATGATTTGCCAATGTCAAGTATTATAGCCGTTATAGTATCAAATATTATTAATCGGTAGCTAAGATGATCCCGCTGACAGTGACATGTTCACACATATTAATCACAGATTAATCACAACTATTACAGCGCATTATGTCACGACGGAACATTTGCGACGGTCGCCATGACATAACACGTAGAATCCAATGTCAGATTTCTTTCCAGAGATGTAAAATTGTCTGTGATGGTATCAATAACATCTGACATCCCGTTGCTGGAGCTAATGGACTTCAACCCGGAGCACATCAGCAGAGACCCTATGTTCGGCGAGGAAGAATGCGCGGCATTTTTTCCTGTAATCTATGGAGATGATTACCCGCAATTTGAAGATTTCGATTAATGTTTTGATATTATAGTTAGTAGTTCGCTGCAGAAAACTAATTATATACTTGTTTAGTTTATTATCTGTTCTGCTGGACGACTAGAAAGCTAGAAAGAGAAAGAGACAACGTCCCATAGAGACAAAGCAGGACAAAAAGGACAGTTTCCGTGACAATACTTTTTGTCCTGCTTTATTTCTATAGGACATTATCTCTTTCTCTTTCGAACAGAGAATTTGTCAACGTAGAAATTTTCTCTAGGCCCGTCATGCTCGCACGGCTGTGACATATCTACTAATATATCTAATTTAAAAAAACAAGTTTCATATATTTTTTACCTCAAAAAAAATTCACTTACATCCATCCGGCTAAGAATTAAAAAAAAAAAAAAAAAAAAAAAAATATGTTTATTTATAACCAAAATTTGCATATAATATGTGATGTTCCTGGCTCCCAAACTAGGATTCCCTGTATTATGGGTAGCCAGGGTTTCATCCATTTCCACCTTCATGTAATAAAAACAGGCATCAAACAATGTATACAGTCAGATTTAAAATATTTAAAAAATAAAGAATACAAATGAGGGTACACAATGGATTCGCACACAGTATACTCACGAAAAGCAGATAATTTATGAATACAAAATTACACATTTGTTTTACATATATTATTTCGGTCACGCAATCATACGGCAACACAAGCGTGTACAATATACCAAAAACCAACACAACGTACCAATTCCAATAAATCCATTTGAGAGGTGTCAGTGTCATTCAGATCACAATAGTGGGGGATTCAGAAACAATTCAATTGCATTTAATAATCTCCTACAACATTAAAGGCTTTGTTTCAAGAACTAAAGGATATGAAAAAAATGATTATATTTAAAATAATTATTTAATAACAAACTATCATAATCTTATACAGGTTAACAAAGAAAATCGACATACAAAAATAATACTAAAAAGGCAAAATCACTTCCTAAAAATGAATTATACTAAACAATTATGTCAACTACGGAGGCGGTGTTAGTAGAATTGAGGGCGAAATCTATTAATTTAATTTTAATAACTGAGCTCGCATTAAGATTTGCTTCTCGTCCTCAAAAACGGATAAACCCGCCAATCGATTACTCGTTTAAGTAGACGGGGCATTATTACAATATATTTGATTGAGGTCTTGACAGAAAGTGTTTGGTATAAGGTTAGAGGCATTAAAATTGATAAAAACTATACTGTCTACCTAACCGAGCGGCCAAGTCGCTTAGAACATCGTTGACGGTCGTTTCAGTAAGGATGTAGTCCTCAACCAACTCAGAATATTTCGTTTTCAACAACTCCATCCTTTGAAACACGACGCTGTATAGCAATTTTCCATTGTCCTCTTCATCTTCTATGTGGTAATATAGCACGCTCTGTGAAATAAAGATCATGATAAATAGAGCCATTTTTTATTGATGCATAAAATTGTGCACTAATAGCAAGCATAACAATTAATATTTCGTCGTAGAATTTAAAAGCTACATAGTTCCTCATTTGTAAAGTTGGCACGCCCAAATGCGAATTTTCAGTATTTTTTGGTTCAGTAGACCTTGAACAGACGCGCTGTGTTATTTTTACAAGTGCGGACGCCGCCTTTATTTACCCTTCGAAGCACGAGAAGTAGATTAACTTGCGTGTGTACATACCAAATGTTCTCCAATGAGCCTGCTGTAAGCGAACTGCGTCTCGAATTGAGCCTTGAACTCCGTAACGCGGTGTGAGCGGACGTTTTGCAAATTAAATTCGCTTGACATCACTGAAAATTTGAAAAAAATGTGTGGTCAAAAATTCCCGCGCGCCATTTTGATGGATCAAAACTTCTTGTTGTCGTTGAGCGAATTTTGGTAGGGGGAAATCTTATGGATTAATGACCTATGTTCGCGACATGTTTTCGACACAAGACCAAGGATTGCCCGGGCGGAGTATGCTCAAGCCGAGAATGTCCGGGCAGGAATTCGTGTACCTGGGCATTTTTGGCTGCGCATTTCTGGGCGGCAATTCTTCGACCCGAATTCCTCGAAAATATGTATAATATAATTTATTTCACACATTTCCTGTCGATTTTAGGAATTGTACCTATACATTTCCTAGGTTTTTAATATAATGACGGATTACATACATATACCTTATAAAAAATACTAAGGTAGTATAGGTTATAGATACAAACTTTTGCTAATATTTTTCATAGCCTCCGCGACTCTAAGTTTTATTTGCATGGTGTAACCGCTGCCGTAGCGCTCTCTTATTTGTTCCACGGTCCCTATGGCCCCCAGTTGACCATCCGCTAGCATGATGATGCGATTGGCCATCATGTCTATTTCTTTCCATCCCAAACTAAAAAACAATTAATATAAAAATCGAATACTATTATGGATTGTTAGTAAGAAGTAATCTCGAAATTACTAGACCGATTTGAGAAGCCTTTCACCGTTACCGAAATGGCTAAAATAAAGAGAGGATATTAACAGTCACTCAAAATGAATCTACTTGTCGTAATTCGGAGAACTATGGACCTCACTTCCTGTACCACGTAAAGAGAATCTCTATTAGTCGAGCACTGGACGAAATGGTAGGGTTGAGTGTGGTATTCATTAAATATTGTTAACTTAGAAATGGGGCAGAATGGCTAATTTACCAAAATTATGACGTCTGTCTACAAAACCTTAAAAAATATAATAAAAAAACTAAATAAATAAAAGTATAAAAAACACATTAGTTTTTACCATAGAGTACTAAGGCTAAGGAGGGGCCATAGACGGGCTCACCAATTTTTTGCTCTTTGACCAATTAAACTGACCAGGTGCACAGTAATAAGTTACCTTAGGTTTCGTTGGTATCGTTTTGTGTCGCGGTGGTACAGGGGTTAGTACTAAGCACTTAATTACTTAACATGCCGAATTCAAATCCAGGCTCATAAGCAGTGACGAAATTGCTTTATTTCCCTAGCCTGAAATCCTATTGGTGGATTTTTTCCTCGCTTATCTCTCAACCACCGGCTACCTAAACAAACCTTTGCACGGCTACCACGACCGCCACATCCCTCTCCACCGCTCGACGGATCGCCCGAGTTATCAGCGGCCTGGTAGACGGGTCCACACCTTCCAGCGGCTCGTCAAATAACACGACCGTGGCGAGACCCATCAGAGCGCCGGCCGCGGCCAGCCTGCGAGCGGAGCCGGCGCTGTATAGACCGACGTTCATGCCGCCGTATTTGGACAAACCTGCGAAATTACATAACTAGAACTTCATTTTTCTATATATAAAAATGAATGTTTGTTTGTTTGTTCTTTATAGACTCAAAAACTACTGGACCGTTTTTGATACTGCTTGCGTAAATTAATAGATTGATTGACGGGGAAGGTTTCTATGTATAATAATGCTAGTGTCATATAAAAAAAACCTCGCCACGTTTGTCTGTGACCTTTTCACGCAAAAACTACTGAATGGTGTTCACAGATAGGTTAATTCACCGGGAAGATTTACAAGTATTAAACTAGGACCTATCATGTTTAGGAGCTGAGCATGAACAGTACGGATCTAGTCGGGAAAAAAGTTAGCCCAAGTGAGTTTTCATGACGTATGCTGTCTAATCCGTCAGAGATATAACAAAATTATGCAGGAAATTATTGTGTAGAATAAAATGATCTACTAAAAGTCCGCGGTAGCACATATCTGTCTCTAATAGATAAGTAGTTGTAAGTGTATTTACGTAGGTATTCAAAACGAAATATAAGATCTCGATAACTTTATACCTCTATCCCCTTTTCACAACCGCACTGCGCCGTGGACACGTTCTGCATACGAACGAAGAAGTTTGGTAACTGGTTAATTCATCATTAACTATCTTTATATATAGGTGCATCGGTGGCCGAGTGGTTAAGACGTTTGGTATTAACTAGACAGACTACGGGTTCGATCCGAATCCCGGCCATGTACCAATGGGGTTTTTAATTAAAAACTTATGTACAATCAGGAGCAGCGTTAGTAGGACCCCATAAAGGCTATAATCGCTTGCACATTGAAGTTTTCATATTGTTTAATTTCTATATGCCAACCTATCACATTAAAGCTCAATCACATTCAAATAGATATGAACCAATCAGATCAAATCACAACTGACATAGTTTTCATTTTCGTTTTTATGTAATGGACAACATTTAATTTTTCGTAAGGTACCAAAATTCGAAAACCGTTTGGAGATTACATGCTAGAAAGCTTATTTTTCATTTTTTTATTTTTTATATCCTTTAATTTTCGAGTTATTTTAAAAATACTGAAATATTGAAAAATAAGGATTAATAGGTGCCCTAATCTGTGCTAACCCTCTAATTTAAAAATACTAATGTCTGTTGGCTGAGTTGTTAGTTATTGAACTCAGGTGTTGCCTTCTATTAATTTTACCCATCTTTATTCCATTTGAAGCTAAATTAATAATTATTCTTTAAATATAATTATAAAAATACTTCTTTTATATAATTTTCTTTTTAAGTTTTGCTAGTTTCGAATGGGCTATCACAGGAAATATATTTACGAGTGAAACCGCGGACAAAAGCTAGTATTATTATATACATTATGAATAATGTTGTAGGCGATTTGAGTTCCGGCTATGGCAACACCTATTTGGAACACGGTATATTATACTCTTTGCATTTCTATAACATATACCCTGTGGTTTGACTGACACTATCAGTCACTTTCTTTGGGTGACAGTTTATATTTCTTAATTTTAGTCCTAGCTAAGGTTTTTAGTTTATAAGTCCTCAGAATTTATAAAAATTCATAATTAAATTAAAAATATAAAAACTCAACCAAAAATAAAATATAAAAATACGTGTAACTTAATTTTTAATTTAAGTAATAAAAAAGGGTGATTAAAAAAATGAAATGTTGTCCATTTTAAAGTGTCAAGCGAATTTTTTTTAGTGGTCCTCCTTGCAATTCTGCTCCTGATAGTATTGTAAAGAGCCTTAGTTTGGAAAATGATGTAAACTCCTTTATAATTTCAAATGTGTGAAAGAGGAATTTAAAAAAACTGAGAGATAGACAGTTCACGTTTGGTCGAGGACATGCGATTTCTGATATAGTAATAAAATGAAGAAAACACAATAAATAGCAATTAAAAATATAATGTGAATTATTGAAGTCAAGATCCCGAAGACCGACGTTACAGTACATACAAACTACACTTAGAGGCTTCTCCATCTAAATATACCTCAATAGAACTGGCTATTCGTTAGGTATAGCCTCACAAAAACCATCGGCTCAATAAGAGAGATTTGGTCTTCCGCTGGGTACCCTGGAACTGTAACACGGTATAATTAAATAATGTATATTTGTCACAGTTACCCATATAGTCGATCCAGTACATAGCTTCGCGACCAGCAGTTTCCGCATTATAGCCCTTGAGTTTAGCGAGCAACGTCAAATTCTCATAGCCGGTGGAAAACTCGTCTAGGCCTCCTGACTGCATTGCGTACGATATCATATGTAAATACTGAAAAAAACAACATTTGCCCGTGGATATTTTGGAACAAAATAAAATATAGCCTATATATATTACTCGGGGATTTCGTAGTTTTCTATTCGTGGAAGAATTTTTAGAATCGTTCTATTGTGGTTATCGACTCGTTTTGGCAATCACTAAGCCTCTTTCAAATGCCTATGCCGTTTTTACTATGGTTTTCTGTTTGAAAGTTTAGAATGTGGTTTTGTGGTGGTTTTTGCCATCGACATTAGTGTCGATAGGTTTTAAAAACCATAGATAGAGAATATGGCCGCAATAGTTTGATATATTATCCCCTTACATCCAAACTTACAAACTTTACCTCTTTATAATATTAGTAAAAATTTACGGACTTGATAGTCCAATTGCTAGAGAGTTGGAGGGTTCGATTCCTATTCGTGCCAAAAATGCTAAGCACCAATTTTCCGATGTGCTTTAATAGACTTCTCGTGCTTTGTAGGAAACGTAAAGCAGACGGTCCGTAAGTAGGTACCTACTTCTTCTAAAAATAACAGGTATTTCCGTCTGTCATAGAAATGACACTTCTAGGTTCATTAAGTGCAGCAACAGGCTTGCCACTTGTTCTGTTCAATATCGACAACTGGCAAAAAGTGGACAATGTTACTTATGTCTCTGGTCACATCGCAAGGTATAAAGTGCGTGTTTTTTTGTCAAGAAATTAAAAAATAGGTAACACACATCACTATCATCACTAGGTACATAATAGTATAAAACAAAATTTCTCACAAAAACTAACGAACCGATTTTGTTGTGGTATTTTGTCACTATAGATGAGATTCACCAAGCAGTATTAGTACGAGTATTAAACATGCATCTATCATGTTTAGGAGCTGAGCATTAACAGTATATGTGAATCAATAATCTCTGTAGTTATAAGGGAGGGATCGATAGTTATCTGTATACAAAATTATGAACTACCACTACACCACATACTACTATATGTTTTTTCTATATTTCCTAATAACAACTATGTCATTTATACAATACATTTACTCAACTCATCTGGAGCAGTTTTATAATGCTAAAATCTGTGGCAATATCGGGGCAGTGGTGGTGGGGATGAAATCGGGTGCTACTCTACACACGTCCCTACCGAGAGCTGGGTCGTTTCGTATTTTACGTGAAACGGAACGTAACCCGTTTTATAAATCAACAAACTTCTACGAAAAGCAGTGCTAAAAGAAACGGTTTTTTATTCCTAAGGCGTAAATCGTACATACTATATTCATTCATTCAAAAAACCCGTTGATTCGACAGTCTGTACGTACAATATCATCAGTCTAATGTATACACTATACAGCGTTATGGTCCATTTTAAAAGAACAGCAAACCAGTTTCTTTTTCAAAACCGCCTCGGCAATATTTTTGGTAGAATTTTTATGGTTAGCATACATACTTACATAGGACCCCCCGCTACATCTTTTATTTTGAACAGAATGAGGTAACTTAGAACAATTATTTTAGCCATTTATTGTTTGCATAGAAACTACTGTCATCGGTGATGAAAAAGTACGTACTCGCCGAAACATGTTTTTTAAAAAAAGGTGATTTTCTTTCTGGCATTAAAGCGTCCGTTCGTTACATGGCAAAAATCTGTTTCTTGAAACAGTTAGTCAAAAAAACGACCAGCTCTACTACCGATCAGTATAAAATCTACCGTGTAGCGAAGCGCTCGTCGATCAAGATGCCGTCGACACTCTTCTCTTAATCTCCTTGCCAAGATTTTCATTCAAAACTTGAAAAAAAAATTTATAGGCCTCCTGCCTTTTGTCACGGTTAAAATATTCTTTATTGTTTTTGTCCTAAAGATATAATATT
This sequence comes from Nemapogon koenigi, assembly GCA_963924495.1. NCBI lineage: Eukaryota > Metazoa > Arthropoda > Insecta > Lepidoptera > Tineidae > Nemapogon > Nemapogon koenigi. Next base: position 10,168,044 of record OZ004646.1, read on the forward strand.
TTTTAGATAAATCTATAACTTTCGTCCAAGCCTTTCTTTCGTCATGTTGACGTATAAATTAAGATAAAACACATTAATAATAATTATGGCGCCGATTTGCCTATACACGTGGCGATCAAGGTAGCGATCTAGGGCGCTCCCCACCACTGCCCCGATATTTGATCACGTCAAAACAGAGTAACGGACCGCGATTTTTTTTGCACAGACAGTTTGACCGAAGAGTGACATAGTCTACATTTATCACGAAAATGATTCGGTATAAATTCTCATGTCACATTTCTGAAATGTCCATGTGCGAAGACGGGGCGGGGAGCTAGTAGGTATATATTTAGCAACCTTATATCTGTCCTTGTCCAAAAAGTAGCCATTTGCAAAAAATCTTCCTCTAGTCGGCACTGTGTACCCAGCCAGCACATTTAGTACTGTACTCTTCCCCGCTCCAGCCTCGCCTAGCAGCGTCAAACATTCACCTGGAATATGCAAACAAAGTCTGATAAAAAGTAGTGCAATTTAATTTCATACATTGTCTAAGGGGGCTGATATGTACTTTGCTTTCTATACTGAGTATGAATATTTAATTATTTTTTTTTTTTTCTTCACGGGTTGCTTTACAGCTCCCGAAACCGTGTTACGGTTCCAGGGTACCCAGCGGAAGACCAAGTCTCCCTAGTTTAGCCGATGATATTTGTGAGGCTATATCTAACGAGTGGCTAGTTCTGTTGAGATATTTTATATAGATATACGGATTTAACATAAATATTTATTGCAGACCCCGACTCTCATGGCTTTCAGCAATAGATATGACCTCATAGCCCTAGAACTGGACCCACTGACGACCCGGAACAGATCGAGATGGCGAAAAGCGATTAGGAGAGCCGACCCCCAATTAATAAGGCCGGAGAAAGAAGAAGAAGCATAATAATCACAACTAATATTACAAATGCGGTTTATTCTTTTTTCACGTCAAAACAGAACAACGAATTTAATTTGGGCTGGACGAGAAAATAAATTTGTTTGTTTGTTAAAATACTTTTTTTTTATAGAGAAGACGACATGTGACCTTGCCACCGCCTGATTGTTAAGCATAGGTGGCTGGTCCATGAATGCGCACGACTGGCAGATCTTAATACAGTCCGCCAGTCGCGCCCAAGTTGTAGAAAGGAGGAAAGACCGAGGAAAAGTTCGTTCCACTTTTTGGCAGTACGACACAGGAACGAGACACTGAATTTTTTCGTTCGTATGCAGAACGTGTCCACTGTGTGAGGATGACATAACTGTATCCTGTGCGATACTAAAAAAAAATTACCGTGTTACCGACCCCAGCGGAACACAAGCTTTATTTGCCGATGATTATTTTGAGGCTATTTAAATTAGCGGCCATACTACTAAATACTCTTACCGGTAGTGTCACGTGACCACATGTAATGGGCCGTGGCACCACTGGTACGACAAGTAGTACCACGTGGCAAAAAGGAAAAATGTATAGGTACTACTCACACATTTGTAAAACGTACCTCTCTTTACCGTAAAGTTGACCCCTTTTACCGCGAAGCATACTTTCGAGCGCGGCATACAACTTCTGTATTTCTTGTGTAAGTTTTCAACTACCATTGCATTTTCAGTTTCTAAAATATATTTTATTTTATTTAAATATACACGCTTTAATCGATTTCTAGTGCTTCTGAGGGCACGTTCGGAAAGTCATCGTTCGCACTTTTCTTAAAAACAATAGATATAAATAGGTACCTAGTTCTATGAAGTGACAGCGTTTTTTAAGTTATTTTTTTAGAATCGTTCTTAAAAATATCATGTTGACGTTCTAGATGTTAATATGTCCAGATGTAGATTAACTAAGGTACTTCTGAATTATTAAAAATTATAATTAAAAAAAAATAAGTACCTTCTGCTGCGGCTTTCGGGTCAGTCACTAAAAATAATTAAAATAAATTACTTATGTATTACATAAGCAGTCTTCATATTGTTATAGTATGCGAAGAAAATAACTTTTAGTAATATAACTTTTAATAAAAAAAATGTTTTCTGGGAGGCACCGGACATAAGGATTGCTCGCTTTAGGAAGCTTATCACGATCTCGTAAGTTAAGTGGCTACCACAAATAGGATTATTTAATCAGCGTCAATCACGTCGAGGTCACCAATATAGGTAAAGATAAGGTAAAATAATTGGTTTTGTAAATCAAAATTAAAATACTTTTTTTTAAACTTCAAAGAAAAAGAATCCCTTTATCTATAATCTCCAAAATTATTATTTTTGGTATACACAACAAATTAAAGTCAAAAAGGAAACTGGAAGACTTCGCAAGGGACGTCGTTGGATAGTTGAGTATATGCTAATTTAGTCTACCTATGTATATCATTAGCGCGATACAGTATTGCGACAGTGGCGCCATCTGTTGGTGTCAAATGAAGCGTTTCATGAAGGTGTTAGGTACCTTTGAAGTTTTCGGCACTGGATTTGGTGAGATTTTTATAGTACAGTGCAATTAGGTAATTAATATGAAATAAAATTGCTGAAAATTGCTAATCATGTAGATTTAAGTTTTCCGAATCGAAATTTTAAAGTAGTTCTAGTAGTGGTAGTAAAAAAAATCTAATTCATTGGACAATACCTACGACAACCCTGACAGAAAAAAATGTATAGTTTCAAATATAAAACACGCATTTGTCAGTAACGCACGCTTGCACAAACCAAATGAGCCCAAAATCTACCTCCTGACTCCATAATCAGATCAGATGGTACTAAATTATTGTATTGTCATCAGAATTACATACAATCGCAATCGATTCGACAATTAGAAGTAGGTTAAAATCGACTTCCTAGATTTGTTTACATACTTTGTTAGTTACTTACATAAAATGTGAAAGGAAGTCATTCGTAAACGCACTAAAACTTGCAGAATTTATTATTGTTCTCCAATAAAACATAAAAATGTCGGAAAACTAACATAGTATCATCTTCTCTTGAACATATGCGGTCTCCTCTCGAACGAGTGTATCTCGGATCGGCTTCAACCACCTCGGTTTCCTATATCGAAAATTGACTATGCGATTGATACAAATGTCGAATTTCCTATCTTGCAACATCATAACGAGAAACTGAAATATATCAATATGCTTTAAGAAACTAGGAATTTCAAAATTAAGATGGCCCCCGCCATTTTATTTCTATCAAATATATTTCACGTTTTACCTTTAACTTTTTCTTCCAAAAAAATCGGGACTTCGGGGAGGGGGTGGAGTGTAGATATGATAGACAGATAGATTAGACATTTAGAAAGTGGAATTGAACGTTATTCTGTCACGTTGCTCTCGCTCAAATGCAGGCAGATAGATTTAATCGAACTTTTTAAATAACGAGGATTACATCAGTAGTATACATATCTGTATATGGATGAAGTGAAAGGAAATGGTGGCAGAGGACGACTTAGGTGTACTTTTATTGAACATTTAAAAAATGTATTGATCGACGGCAATATTTAGTAAAAGTACGCACAATGGCCGAGCATGTATGAAAGGTATGATGAATATAAAAGAAGCGAAAGAAGTATGTCAGGATCGTAGCAAATGGAATTCGATAGTCTCTGCCTACTCCTCTTGGGATAAAAGGCGTGATGATAAATAGATAGATAGATATATATACTTACAAAATAAAATACAGCGTGCCCTACAAGAATCATAAAGAAAAATATATTATCCACGAAATAGGTTCTGACTAACGTCCCTGGTTCAGTGGCTGCAAAAAAAGTTGTAAGTAAATAACATGAACAATAATAATGAATAAAAAAAAAGACTAGTCTTTCTGAAGAATCTCAAAAATTCGATTCGAATTTGTTCAAAATATTATGTGAATATTTCAAGCGTCTACCTGTTGCCGTTATCAATATCGTGTAAAAACGAAAAAATCACGTTTGTTGTATGGGAGCCCCCTTAAATATTTATTTTATTCTGTATTTTAATATTTGTTGTTATAGCGGCAACAGAAATACATCATCTGTGAAAATTTCAACTGTCTAACTATCAAGGTTCATGAGATACAGCCTGGTGACAGACCGACAGACAGACAGACAGCGGAGCCTTAGTAATAGGGTTTCCGTTTTTACCCTTTGGGTACGGAACCCTAAAAAATGGTAAGTCAAGTTACTATACTCACCGCAACAATTTGGAGGTAAAAGTGTCGTCGGGCAAATGTGTCTGTTTATATTGCACACAGAATTTTCAAAAGCTGCGCCCATTAGTTTTCGAAAGGTTTCGGTAAACGCGAAAGTCGGGTGAATCATCATCACAGAGTCCAATAAGTTGTTCTGCGGTAGCATGTCGACAATAATGCGAAATATTACTCCTAGAAAATAATAGCGCTTTATATACAAGGGTTGAATATCAATAAAATCTAAATTCATTCACCCGTTTCGGAACTTATTGTGAAGATCCAAACAGAATCTATTAATTCTGAAATCACACTGTACGGATGTGGATAAATTGTGTCTACCCCTATGGCAAAATTGACAAACATGTATGGGAGCATTTTTTGTACAGATTATATGGCGACAAACATTAAAATAAATTAAATTAAAATTAAAGTAGAAAACTAGAAAAAAAAAGAGAGGAAAGGACAAAATAAATAATGTGTGTGATGAATGAGAGAAAGATTGATGTGTGTGTGAGACAAAACATATAAAACGGAGAATATAAAAAATCGGCCTCTACGAAGAAAAACTGTTTGGGAGCACCTAGTTTACTTACCAATGACTATTGCAGCAATATAGACGTGACCGGCGGCTTCACTTGCCGACAGAAAGAAACTCAGCATGTACATATACGTATGAAACGCGGCGCCATATAGCAACAAAGCTAACAAGAACGTCACTGTAAGTGAAAATTATTCTACTGTTATTCAATATAAAGGGCTGGACGGATTTTTAGATGGAAATCCTAATCCTAAACAATATTATGAATGTTTAATGTGCGGGTGTTTATTATTGGTAATGAGTATGAGCTAGCCTCTTCCCAAAACTGCGGAAACACCTGGTGCCGTGTATTATAAAAAGATCGCTCACCTTTTAGAAATCGCTCGTCCTTGCTAACAGCGCAGTTGCAGTTATAAGATCTTGTAGCACTAATGTTAACATCACCAACATATATACAGAGTTCTGTCAGCGAAAGATCAATTATTTTACAGCGAGTGGTGAATTTAAAATATGAATAGCATTAATTTAAAATATATAGAACATATATCTTACTTTTTCTGTACACAAAAAATGGCACCAATATCCCAACAATTTCAGGAATTTCAGCAGCTCATAACATTACAACAAACTAAAATAAGGCGCTGCCACAATGCGAAAGTATGTATGTTTCACGTCAAAACAAAGAAACAGATTGCACAAAGATATCTGAAGAGCCGAAATATGTAACATATGTTATTTTTTATACATAATACATAATACAAATTATTATGGCACATATAAAAAAAACTGGCGAAACCGGGCCGAAAATATATAAAATAGCTTTAATATTGTATTTCTGAAGCTAAGGTACACTGTTAGTACGTTTTGGGTATTTTTTTTTTTAAATTCGAGTACTATTGCTTAAAATAAGCGATGTCATGCTTACATATGAATCCAGTTTCATCGATAACATTGTCAAACTCCAAAAACTTGCAACACAGCCCTGTAGTAGGCAACACTATGACTACATAGATAAGTAAGTCAGTTGAATACTTGGCCATCCAGTGAAGGAGGGGTGGACTTCCCGCCACTATGTGCCTATATCTGGTACCTTGGGCTAACTCCTGCACCGACGTCCATATTGTCGGGGCGATGGGCACTATTACCGCTGAAATATGAAAAAATCTTTAAAATTCTATGATACGAGAACTTCAAAAATTATAATAATTTCAATATTCGAATTTGAAATTGAATATTTTACTTCCGGTTTTGCAATTCCGTCGCGTTTCACGCAATTACTCCCTTAAAATGCATCCCACAGCTAAGATGTTACACATATCTAAAAATTACCAGAGGCAACTATTGTTTATCCCGGAAATACTTCGGGATAAATTCTTGTCACATTTAAAAAAATCCAAATCTAGTAATTGATACTTTTTGTTTAATTATTATGTTTATAGTACCAAAATTATATAATAATCATACAAACATACATACCTGTTTCAAAGTCACGCCTGTTTCCGAGAGGGGTAGGCAGAGACCACGGATTTCCATTACTTTCTCAAGGACTCTTCCCATTTGATCTGCATCGCCTTTACACACGCCTCATATACATCTTGTATAAATTTTCTTACATCCATCCTTTCTACTTGCCAAACCATCTTGCATTTCTTTTTAAATTTTAGTCACTACATCGCCCTTCACTCCGCACTGCTCTCTTATCACACTATTTCTAATTTTATCTTTCAAAGTCACACCCACACACACTTCTCAATGCTCTCATTTCTACTGCATAACTCGTGGAACTAGCATAATATTAATCAATTATCCTAAATGAATGCGGACTAAAGTAACTTACTAAAGCTGATCCCTAAAACCCAAATGTAGGCTTTCCAAGAAGATTTCTTTGCTATGTACAGGGTTTTTACATCGATATCCAAAACATCGTTGGCCGTATTCACCATGCCAATACGGTAGCTACTATTCGGCATATACTTTAACAGGATGACGTTACTCAACAAATTAACACCAATAGGTGCCAAAATTATGTTCTGGTCCGAATAGAACACCTTCGATTGGTTGCCCGTGACCTCAAGTCCTATCAGTCTTTGTATATCGTGGTCTAAGTCTTCGGAGATTCTTCTTAAAATCTCTGAAAAAAAAAGGACAAGGACATTGTACATTGTGCCATTTAACAGCTTGAAGACATAGATATACCCTATTCAAATAAGTTATTCAAGGACCGGATTTTTTTATATTAAAAAAAGTCTATTTTACACCAAGAACTGAATAAATTACAACAAAAGATAGATTTTTTTTTTTACAAAATTAATATCAAATTATATAAGTACACGGAAAAAAATGAATCCTTAAGTTAAGTAAATTTTTATTGACCAAGAAAATGCGAGACTCCCTATATGCGTATACTTTCTGTTTCTTGGAATTAGTAAAAAAGTTCTTGAACTTATTGTGTTGAATGAAGAAAAATATTCTTAATGTTAATACAAGTAATTTTTTTTTTCAAAACTATATTTATTAAAGTTAAGTAAATATTTCCTTAACTTTAATAATATTTTTTTTAGAATAATGACATTCTTGATCTAAGATCAAATTTTGGTTCATTTTTTTCTGTGTAGGTATACATTTTAGAAAATTAACCAAACAAAATCTAATTAACGAACGATAACTTGTATTTATTCGTATACAAGGTCTTGGGATTATCAAAAGGCAACTCTATAGCCTAAAGATAGAATATTTTTTAAAGTTTTTTTTTATAAATTAATATTTGTGTTCTAATACTTTAGATTTTGACATGTGACGTCACAAAGCTTATGACCCCCCCCCCCCCCCCCCTACCCCTTGTCACACAATGTCACATTTTGTTGACCCCCTCCCTCCCCCTAGACCTGTGACGTAATTTATGGATGGCCCTTTATCTATTATAGATAGATATTTGGTACCGCGGACTTTCTTGTAGATAATTTTATTCTACACAATTATTTCCTACATCATTTTGTTATATCTCTGACGAATTAGACAGAATATGCCATTAAAACTAGCTGGGGCTAATTATACCGGTAAACCTTCCCTTTGAATCAACCTATCTAATAGTGAAAACTGCAACAAAATCCGTTCAATAGTTTTGGCGTGAGGCGGGCACAGACAGACAGGCGCGGCGGGGGACCATGTTATATAATATCTTTGTTGTCCTTGTTTCACGCCAAAATAGAGCGACGGATCTTCATGATTTTCTGCACAAAGATAGCTTAAGAGTGACATAGGCTCTTTATGCCGAGAAAATATATAATTTCCCGGGAAAATGGCTCTTTAAAAAAACAACTGCGAAGCCGGGGCGGGTCGCTAGTTTTAATCCTAATCCTAACATCCTATAAATGAGAAAGTAAGTTTACGCCAAAACCTATCGTTTTAATATGGTGGCCGGAGAATGGCATCGGCTACTTTCTATCCGGGAAAATGTGTATAACTTAAACCGTACCTTCCTCCACATCATCAGCATACACAAACACGTCACCCAAAACTGTCCTAAGATGCTTCAAGCCCGCTTCGCCGTCGCCAAAATTGACAATAATAGTATCAACCACATCTGCTTGTAACGAGACACCATCAGTAGTTCCGTAGTAAGAATTGGACATCAAGGTCAAGTAAATGATGCCGATGATGGGCACGAGGACTTGCTGAAAGCATACAAACAACTATCACTTTAAGGGGAGGAACGAATAATTTCGGTTGATTTCTGAACTGAAATTCCCGAATTTTACGAATGCTATGAACATACAATTTGGGCATCGAAAACTAGAGGATTTTATCTATATAGTATTGTGTAGGATGAAAACATGATTGGTGAAAATTTTCTCGTTAACTTAATTTTATGAAATCACCTCTTCAAAAACACCTTTTTAGTTTTGAAGGGATTTACGTTTAAATTTTATACGAAACTGTAGGTAATGTCAGTACCTAGTATTGATTAAGAAGATGTTTCCCGGCGCATGTGATCGTTTTTTAATAAATTATTTATTTGTTATGTGCCGCTTACGTTATTTATTCCGAGAGGGGATACATTATGCCCTTCTCACTTCTGCAGCAAGAACGGACAAAGCGCCGTCGTTGTCTTGCATGACGTGATCGTTACGCTTGAACCAATCATGCGCCCGAACCACGGGTTTAGGGCGTGGCTTACGATTAGAAATTTCTGAGTCGTTCCTCGTCTTAAGGCGCTTCTCCACCTGGTCGATTGACCTCTATTGGGTTTGGCAGCTTAGTGTAGGAATGTTTTTTTTTTTTTATTCTGGATCTATACGATCTGGATTTTAGATTTGATTTTTACATAACTTAATCAAGTTAGAATTAATAAAGAATAATAATGTGGATATTATCTACATCATAATACATCATTTCCTCGATAAAATAATCACAAAGTTACCTCTTATTTTCATTAATTTTCAATTTCATTTTGGCGCATGTTATTGAGACAAAAATAATATAATAATATCACTTATATATTACCTAGCGCTGTTATTAGTGATTTTGGAAAATTTTATGAGTTCTTGAAATGAATTGCATTTGGCGCTTACTACATTTTTATTTCTCATTCCACACGAGCATTCAGATATGTTTTGTTTCACCGAAATTCATTCATTTTCGCAGCCTTAAGGAACGTGACAAATGCGATAAATAGACAAACTGAGGACGTCTTGCTACCGCTTGTAGATTTTGTCTAACCCCTGTAGATTTGCTCTACGCGGTCTTGCTCGCATGGCGTGAGAGATCTCATTTTAATCTCAAAACTAAAAATCAGCACAAACCATTATAAGAAATTGTAGTTTCTTCTTGTATACAACTTTGAGGTTACGCACCATCAGTCCCTTGTACTGCTGGAATAATAGCTCGAATCCATCAATCATAGTTTCGTTAAGTACTACAAAAAAAAAGTTATATAAGTCGGTGAGTGGACGCACGACAGAAACGATGCTGTTTTTTACTATTAAACACACACATACACATATATTCATGATTGCAGTGTGGCCAAAGACACCAGTTGTTATTTTAATAAATGCGAACGCCACCGGATTTACGGGCCTTCCAAGCACAAGAAGTACAGTACAAAGAATTGAAGTACAGATTCTTAAAGAAAATTGGTGCTTAGCATTTTTGCTACAAGTGAGATTTGAACCCGGGTCCCTCGGGTTTCAAGTCCAATAACGCTATCGACTCAACTGTAAGTCAACTATGAAACGTAATTACAAAGATATTGTTGGTACCATGAAACACATTCGAACCGAACCTGTAGGGCCTCAAGACAGTTTTTTCTAACAGATTTGTATGGAAAGTGACATAAAAGCTACCATGAAGCACCAGTTAGTTTTTCGTAAAATAACCGCAAATTTAGACGAATGATTTTGTTGATATTTTAATGGAGGATTCTACGTCATGTCATGGCGACTAACGCACGCGTCCCGCCGTGACGTGATGGGGAATCCAGTTTAATCCCGTCCGCGCTGTAATAGTTGTGATTAGTCGGTGATTAATAGGACATATCACTGTCGGCGGGTTAGCGGTCTATTCTTTTGTATATAAAAATCCTAACTCTGAAGGTACCTATAGATGTATTCTGGATAAATATAATATACTATACATACTAATATCAGAGCTGACCATGGCACCTTCGGGTGCTTCGTCATCAGGTTCAATGAACCTAGAAGAGAATAAAGTATGTGTATTAACAAATCGTATTGATTTACTTAAAGGTCCTATACTGGGAATTTTTCTGGGATAAACTATTCCCAATTTCTCTGTAAATAATCGACCTGTGTCACTATAATTTAGCATATAGTTACTTATTGAATATATCTAAGTGAAATAGCTCTTATTTTTTCAATGGGTTTTATTGAATAGGAATTATGGGTAGTTTAACTTTGCCCCTGCTGTCTCTTTCATAATCTATCACAAAACTCTGATTTTTTTTTAAGCGCTCTTATACCATTATTCTTCAATTATATATTTCGCTTTTTTTGTAGCTTATTGAAAATTCAAAAAAAATGTTTTTATTATTTTTTCAAAATTAAAAAATCACAAAATATTTTCAGTTTAAAAATTTAGAGTTTTGTGATAGATTATGAAACAGACAGCAGGGGCAGAATAATCCTTTATTCTACCACCCATATTTCCTAATAGGAAATTCCTATTAAATAAAACCAATTAAAAAAATAACGACTATTTCACTTAGATATATTGAATAAGTAACTATATGCTAAATTACAGTGACACAGGTGGAGTATTTACAGAGAAATTGGGAATAGTAATATCTCCATACAAATTATAGATATAGGGCCCTTAAGAACGACTGGACCGGACTGGCTGTTCGTAATAGCCGGAATCAGGTTTTAATCAGGAATTAATTATAACCAGATTGAACGTCTGGGGTATCTGAATGGAGATCCAGAATTGACCACAGAATAATATATCATCTTTAACTAGACTAGTTTCTAACCGACTTCAAAAAAAGAAGGAGGCGGTTCTCAATTCAGTGCGTATGTTTTTTTTTCACAATATTGCCATTTCAGTACAAACATTATATTACACCAGTTTTCATATACTTAAACAGGCTATCATGCTACTTCTATCTTTTTTATAATGTTATGTGGTGAAGAGAGAGAGAGAGAGAGAGGGGATCATGAAGATCTACGGAAGATAGGAAGTGGTGCGGACACAAGGTGAAGATAAACAAGAGGATTGGTATTTATACCATACTGAAGCATACGTAAATAGATTTGTTGTCTGTCTATGTGACCGTCTGCCTTTCAAACTTTTAGACATCACAGTGGGTATTTAGACTTAGAATCTGTTTTTTATTTTATCTCGAGGGAGCAAGAAGGTCCGTTTATAAAATGTGTACTAACTTCATATACAAATCATCCATAGACATGCCAATACTCATTGACACAATTCCGAGTTCCCGTCTCTGGTCCTCCAGCTTATCAAAGACCGCCGGAAACAAGGCCACGTTCGCCGTGGGCATTGTCACCGTCAGGTGCTTTTGGTCCACCAACTTCATTTTAACATTGGTTATGTCCTTGAAAAGTAGTGCCAGTTTATCCTTCATAGGTAATTGTTTGAACATCAGTGTTAGAGTGATACCGGCACCTGGAAATTCAGATAAGAAACAGATTCGATTCAAAAGTCGTTCAGAAGACAAAACCAATCAGCGATATATAAACGTCATCTTATATAGTTACTAAACGACACTCAAAATTAGGCCTCCTCTCTACTTGCCTTCCGTCATGAATAGAGCGTTTTTTTTATGGCAACCTTATCAAATTACGTTAATAAATGACAACCGATGTCAATACTGTTAAATTTCCATTAAAATTAAAATAGCGAAGGCGATACGACGAACAAAACTCATGATAACACCATTCACAGCCGTTTCCAGCTGCCAGGCATTATAAATGCGAATAGCACTCAGAAATTTAACGAAAAACTTATTTTAGAGATTCGTGTAGGTACAACAAAAAAAACTGTCAAAATACACATTCATTTTCACGTACATAAAAATTTATAAGCAACTTCGGGTTTGGCCACCAATAAGTGAAAAATTAAACGCTTCGGTAAGTGTTAGTAAATCTTATAAAGAGGAAAGATTTGTATTTTTTTATGTTTGTTACGAATAAACTCAAAACTACTGGACGGATTTTGTTCATTCTTTCACCATTAGAATGCTACAATATCCCTGAGTAACATAGGCTATATACCATCACGGCATGACGACGGGAACGGGGTGGGCAGAGGTGAACATCACAAAAGCTATGTATGAAGTGTATGTTTGCCAACATTCTGAAATAGACACGTACGAACAACGTCGGTGCGTAGAAAGTAGGTATTTTTATATCATAGATCAACTTCTTCCATCCATTTCTTAGTTATGTAGGAATAAAGAATAATTACCAATTGCCTGCTTCAAAAACGCAGGTGTTCCATAGCACCTTAGTACCCCATCATGCAATATGGCTACCCTGTCACCCAATGCATCAGCCTCATCCATACAAGTTGTGGACATCAATATACTTTTTTCACCGCGTATTACCTTAAGAAACAGAAAGTGGGTAGGTATGATATTAGGGTGAGGAATGGCAGACGAGGAATAATATGTTTGGCATATTAGAGAAATATGAATGAAAAAAGCCAGTTCTTTGTTGGTGAGGTTTTTCTAAAAGCAAAAAATTAAATTTTCTCATTTTAGTTACAATTACCGGTCCCAGGGTATTCAGCGGAAAACGAAGTGTTCCTCTTTTAGCCGACAGAATTGGTGTGGCTATATCTATATAACGAATTGCCAATTCTGTTGAGATATATTTAGATGAAAAAGCTTCTAAGTACGGTTTGTCGGATTTTGTACATAGGTTTTTAACTCATTGTAGATGCAGGTAGGTACTATCAAGAGCATTAGTGGACATACACTTGAAAAAAGTTTCGCATAACACTTTGCTGCATTTCCTTATTCATTCATATTGTATCAGAATAAAAAGACATAAATATTGTTTTCAATACTTATTTTTCAAATATTAGATATTTATTTAATTTCAATATTCAATCTAAAATTAATGACGCTTGAGTGACTTAATTATCAAGTTATTACATTCCGTCAGTGTCAAAATATGGCAATGGAAAAAATAAATCAGTTAAGATTTGATGTGATTGGTTGTGGTTAATTTAAATGGAAACAAAGTGAAACGTTAATTGTACAAACGAATATAGCTTTTAAGGTGTCCTTCGAATCCTGCACTTGATAGTACATGGCCGGGATGGAACCGTGGTCTGCGTAGGTTATACCCACCGTCTTAATCATTCGGCCATCAACGCACCTTTATCATTGCTATATAATTATTACGGCCCTAATCCCTAATTTGGATGCCTTTGGAATTGTAGCTTCATAAAATCGGTCCAGTAGTATCCGAATTTACTTCCAAACAAACAACTCGCACTCGGGTGAATTCTTCAATAATTATTTTTTTTAAATAGAAAGTTCCGTTCCTAACAAACTCTAAATGACAATCATTAAATTTACTTGTAATATATCCCAAAAAGCGTGTTTCGATTCGTTGTCCATACCGGAAGTTGGCTCATCCAGTACCAAAACCTCAGCACCGCCAGCCAAAGCACACGCGACCTGTAATTTCAAAATGTATTCAAACCACGATACCTACAATATAATAACCGTTGGATTTTGGTGACACTTTCAGAGATAGTTTCACAATGGTTCTGCTTTTTATTTCATGCCGATAACTTAGACGGCATTGGCAAAGACTGTATAAGGGATACCTTATTTACAAAAATTGAAGCTCAATAAAATTGTTTTTTTTTTTAAGTTTTGTTTGCATAGACTCCGAAACGGCTCAAACTATAAACTTTAGTTGGCTCTAATTTAGCCCTGAAATAGGCCCCTGATCTGGCCTTTCTTTCTCACCTGCAAACATCTCTTCCTCCCGGTGGAGAGTTGGTAACTAAAAGAATCAGCCTTTAGGTTGATACGTAGTTTCATCATAAGCTTCTCAGACTCAGCAATCGCTGCTGATATCGTCGATCCCTTTAACTGAAATTTAAAAAAAAAACTACAAAAGACTATAGAAAAGTCTAAACAATCACTATGACTCCTGAAACTTTCATCAAAATCCATTTAGCTGTTTCGGAGGCTACTCTAGTCAAAAGCAGAGAAAATTTATTAAAATTATATTTGTATCTAAGTATTAATTGTAAAATCACAGACATACATATCACATTAAATTTGTATAGGTATACTAGGTTTCCGCCCAGTCTTCGCCCGTGGGGCCCATATTATCTTTCAACCCCTATTATAGCCCCTAAGGGGGTGGATTTAAAAAGTAGTCTATGTATTTTCCTATAGGGTTTAAGCTTGATCAAAATCGGTTCAGTGGTTTACCCGTGAAATCGTAACAGACAGACAGACTGACAGAGAGCTTAATTACTAGAGCGTTGAACTTCACACTTATCCTACACACGATACTTCTTTTAAAAAAATACAGATTTGTTAAAGAAGTGACAAATCTAGGTCCGTTAATTGCAGTGACTTGTCACCTTGTTACTGATCTCTGGCCACACCGCTAGACATAAAAGCCGTGAAGATCTATTTGTGGTAGTAAAATTTGTCTTACCATTGCAAAGAACATAATATTTTCTTGAACGGTTAGAAATCTAAAAGTCAAGTTATGTTGCGAACACAGACCAAGATCCTTGCTTACTTCTTGCCTACGAGCGGCCATATCTATACCATTGACATACACAATGCCGATGGTTGAGCTGTACATTCCTGTAAATAAAATATCACAAATTACAGGATCTCGTTTTTTTCGTCGTATCGCCCCGTCCGCGTCGCTATTTGAATTTCAATGGGAGTTTTACAGCATTGTCATCGGTTGTCATTTGATAAGGTTACGAAGTTACCAATTAGCCAAGTTACCTTTTTGGTCAGAACTTTAAGACAGGATTTTCGTTTAGGTAATATTCCCTATTTTATTTTTCAAAATTTTATACACAGTAGTTTTGGGGGAACGGTAAATTTTTATATATTTTCTTTAATATAATTTAAACACACTATGTATTTTAAAATTATAAAAAAATTGTATTCCTTGTAACGAAGCCTTTCATTTTATATGTCACAATGCACTTGAAAATAAAATATTTTTTACGTTTTAATTTTTCCCCCAAAATCGAAATTCGATTATTTACTTACGCTATACGTCCACGATTGAGTCATTAAGAATATTTGAGTACATTTGGTGCATACATACATACATGAGTACATTGGTTATGTCCTTAAATTGGTTATGTATGTATGTACCAAATTTTAACATTTATCGCCCAGTAGATTCGGAGAAAATAAGCTGTGACAGACGGACAGACAGACAGACAAACATGAGTGATCTTAAAAGGGTTTCCGTTTTACTCATGACGAAACGTAATAAGAGAGGTGGCCTAATTTAGAGCTAAGTGTTAATTAGGTACAAGGTGACATATCGCCAAGCTGTTTTATCTAAGTACTCAACGAGTTTTGAATCGAATCTGTTTCTTATCCGAATTTCCAGGTCTCACTCTCAAAGAATTACCTAAGAAGGAGAAAGTGGCACTACTTTTCAAGGACATAACCAATCCGACGGTGACAATGCCCACGGCGGACGTGGCCTTGTTTCCGGCGGCCATTGATAGACTGGAGAACAAGAGACGGGAACTCGGAATTGTGTCTATATGAGTATTGGCATGTCTATGTATGGTCCAAGCCTTAGAAAGGATTTTTGAATTGCAACACCAAGAAAAAACCGGCCAAGTGCGAGTCGGACTCGCGCCCTTATCTATAAAAACGGCCAAAAAAAAAATCTCTTTTTTAGATACATCATATGTGAAAATTTCAACTGTCAAACTATCACGGTTCATGAGATACAGCCTGGTGACAGACGGACAGACAGACGGACGGACAGCGGAGTCTTAGTAATAGGGTTTTCTGTTTTTACCTTTGAGTATTTACCAAAGGAGACGTGAAGGGTATAAATCATGTACGCCTAGTACTAGCCCCTGTACCACTGTATTTTTCTGTCGTTTTATTGTCGCAAAGGATTTTACGTTATATGATGATTATGTTAAAATACAAACATAATAATTATAATTGATGATTGGAAACACTAAGTTTGACGCCCTAGATCGCCTTTCCCGTTTAAAACATCACAATTAACTATTTTCTTAAAGCTCTGTCTCGCGACACAAAACGATACCAACGAAATCTAAGGTAACTTATTACTGCGCACCTGGTCAGTATAACTGGTCAAAGGGGGAAAAATTGGCGAAAGGGGGAGCCCGTCTATGGCCCCTCCATAGGCTTAGTACTCTATGGTTTTTACCCTTTGGGTACGGCACCCTAAAAAATGTAAATAGTACCTGTAATAATAGAGAGTAGAGTAGTTTTCCCAGCCCCGTTAGGTCCAAGCAACACTGTAATCTCCCCTTTATAAACGTCCAAGTTCACGTGATGCAGCGCCACCACTTTCCTTTCTCTACTGTCAAACACCTGCAACAAAGAGACACCTTTATTTCACTTTACACGAATTTCTTTTGTGGACAAACTTATAACTTCGCCCTCTTAGTCGGAGGCGGTAAAACTTACCAATTAAAACGTTGACCCTGGGGTGCCTGAAACATAGTATTAGTAGGTATAAATAATTGGTCAAGTGGAGAGGATCATTCCGTTTACCGTGAGAACTTTAAGACAGGATTTTCGTTTAGGTTTTCCTAGTGAGTGAAGCCCTATATTTCCTTTTTTTTTATTATAGACTGACTCTGAGTGGTTTAGGAGATAAAGGGTGGGGGAGGGGCTCAATTCTTGAGGAATGTTATATAACATCACGCTACGGCACAAAGGTGCGGAGCAGTAACTATAAAAATATAAAATGATTTTGGAACCGTAAACTGGCTAAACTTTTGAAGAAAAAAGTCTGATTATAATTTTAAGTTAAGTGCCCAGGGCCTCTAATATAATTTTGAAACGTCCCCTTTGTGCCCAAATTTAAATACCCTAACTACAGCAACATATACGGTTATATGATATACGGGGGTTTTATATGGTGACATATAGATCTACCCAGACCTATCTAAATAATCTACAAGCCACTTTTAATCAAATCAAATCAAATATTTTATTCAAAATAGGAAGCAAAAAAAACTCCGCTTTCTGAACGTCAAATTTGAGTTTACAATTATTACAATAAATAAAATTATACAATAGTCAGTTTTATATATAACTAGCGGACCCGGCAGACGTTGTCCTGCCCAAACGTTGACTTGCCCGCACTACCCCTATCCCTACTCCTACCCCTACCCCTACCCCTACCCCTACCCCTACCCCTACCCCTACCCTACCCCTACCCCTACCCCTACCCCTAACACTAACCCTAACCCTATATAAAAAAAAATTTAGGGGTGGACCACCCTTAACATTTAGGGGGATGAAAAATAGATGTTGTCCGATTCTCAACCCTAACGGACATGCATACAAAATTTCATAAGGATCGGTCAAGCCGTTTCGGAGGAATATGGGAACGAACATTGTGACAGGAGAATTTTATATATTAGATAAATTGTATATAAAGATGAATCAAAACAAAAATAAAATACACATTCAGAATAAAACGGGTACAAGCATTTTTATCATTTATATTAACTATATAATAGGCTTTTTTCATGAGCTTCTGCTTTACATGGCACTTAAACATGTACAGCGACGGAAGTGAATTCACTTCTGGTAACTTATTGCACATACTTAATTTTTCGTTCGCATACAAAATTCTACTTTGGTACCAGAGTGAGGGCGGTTTCGCACTGCATCCGATCCGAATCCGTGAAAATACGTTCCGTCGTAAAACGGAACGTGAAAACGGATTCATTGTATAATATTATAATATGACACACCTTTTTTATATTAACAACTTTAATCGCCTCCTCAGGATGACCGTCATACTTCTGAAAGAACCTGTCGTCCCTCTGTATTATCCGTTCAGCCGTCACGTGGAACGCCACCTTCTTTCTCTTCTTTCTCTGCTTCGTACGCCAAAACTTCCTCTAGAATTAAAATACAGCCTGGAGACTTACATTGGTTACGTTACCCCATCCATACAAGCTTCCATACAAAATATATGCCTAATGATTATTATTACCATGTATTTTATTATCTACTAGATTTTTTGCCCCCGACTCCGCCCTCACTTGGAACAATATCAAATATAGCCTACATAATTTTGTTATATTTCTGACGGATTAGACAGCATACGCATTGAGAACTCGCTTGGGCTAACTTTTTCCCCGACTTGATTCACTTATACTGTGAATACTTAGCTCCTAAAAATTCTAGCTCCATGTTTAATACCCGTAAACCTTCCCTCCTGGACCAATCTATCTAATAGTGGAAACTGCAACAAAATTCGTCCAGTCTAGTAGAATATGTAGTGATGAAAACCTAAGTACAGGCTGGGCCAAGAATTCGTTAACATTTAAATCTAACACCCCACGCAAACACAAGGAGGGGTCTTGCCACTAACTCGTTTCTAGGAAATTTAGTCACAATGGATCGCTTCACGAGGCCGCAGCGCGCCTATTGTGTGAAACAATTTTATTTAAACGCTCAGTACTGTGAGATGAGATGCTTATTTCGTTGAATACGATTTACACGACTTAAGTCAGTGTCCGAGTGTTTTTGAGTGTTGAGTGAGTTTTATTGGGTTATTTAAAGAGTCGTGTCTACATCCATAAACCAATTACACTACGTCAACTAAAAGAAAATAATCAGCAAAGGGATGTCGGCGATCACGCGGTCTCTTTGCCGACGAGTATTCGAAAATTTCGGTACTCGCTTAGAAGAGTGCAAAAGTCGAAACGGTGGTCGTTTAGATGATATAATTTAAAAAAAAAACAACTAAGTAATTAGCTTTCTCGTAAATAAACAATTTTGATGTGATTTTTTCAAATGTTAACGAATTCTTGGCCCACCCTGTATATAAGGTTATCCTAAATGTGTCTACTAACCGTAAATATGAATTTCCAATCCTCGGCTACTCCGAAGCTCCCAGGCCTCACTACCTCCAAGTACCATGCGAATATTTGCACCAACGCCAAGTGAATCAAGAAAAATAGCCAAGACACGAATATCGGCACGTGAAAACTGGAATATTTGAACCATATGGTGCCAAATGTTGCGCCGATACCTGAAAGTTTGTTAAAATCAATTTACAGACGGTTTCAGGTATTTCGCAAAATATGTTACCTTGGAGGATAAATGGTTTTTGTCTTGGATTAAAATATAGGCTATACTTTTATACCGTACTAGCTTTCCGGTCCCGGCTTCGTCCGTGGATATTTGGGAACAAAATAAAATATAGCCTATAGCACTCAGGGATAATGTAGCTCCTATTAGGGAAAGAATCTTCAGAATCGGATATAGTTTGAAAGATTACCCCCTACTACAACTATTGATCCGATTCTGAAAATTATTTCACTAATCGGAAGCTACAGTATCCCCGAGTGGTATATTTTATTTTGTTCGATAATATCCACAGGCGAAGCCGGGGGCGAAAGGCTAGTTTAAATAAAGAAGTGCAAACTGCTAGTAAACAAACCTAGTCTTTCCAGCTCGAAGACTTCTTGCCAAAACAGAAACAGTGGAGCATGCGGTAACAGCCAGCCGATGAAATACACGTGGATGTAGTTGCCCACCGTAGTCGTAGAGTACCAGGCTTTGTTGGATACGTAAGTGACCAAGTATATCAGTAACGCTATCCCTACGGAGTGCTGGTCTGAAATGAAACTAGGCTTTTTTTGTATTTTTTTTTAAAGAAAAGTACGCACTGAAACTCTTTGAGGGAGACATAGTCCAAGGTTGTACGACGACAAAGTACAATACGACCAGAGAAATAATGCGCAAAGAAATCTTCGCCATACTTCGAATTTCCGACAAAAACCGAATCAAAAAAATATTGCACTTTATGATTTTTTAATTGGTCAAAAATAATAAATTTATTATTATTTTAAATTTTCAATAAGCTACAAAAAATCGCGATGTATATAATTGAAGAGTAATGGTATAGCAGCGCTTTAAAAAAAATTAAGAACTTTGTGATAGATTATAAAAGAGTAAACGGCATCGAGAATCGCAGTTGACACATTCACTATTATTTTCACATTTCCCTTGAAGGACCCTATGTTGTATGAAGCTGGGAACACGGAAGAACGCAGACCGTTCGACTTCTCCATAGTACGACATATAAATACTCACGATCCTGACAAAGGGAGCTAGTAATAAACGCCAAAGATCCAGAATTGACATAATGTAAAAACAGCGTTATTCCCACTACCACGCTACTGCTGGAAGGCAGTATTGGTTGGAAAATTATCTGAAACAATATTTAAAAAAGTAATAAATAATTTTTGTAAACAAGCATTCAGGTGCAACATTTTTCATGGATTTTAGAGGACAAAAAAAAAAAAAAAAGGCCACTTTTAATAACAAATAAAGTCTAACGTACGTTTATTATATCTTGTGATAAAATATATCAAATGTTGTTATAATATATGAGATGCGCACTCTTATTTTAGGCCTATCGACCTCAAAAACTATATTTACCTTAAGCAGCACAGCCACAATAATAGCATATATTAAGCCAATACACATGATTTCTAACATATGGGCGTATCTCGTAACGCCCCGCGATACACCAACCAGCCTCAACAGGGCCTGAAAATTTATTTAATAACTTCTGGTTACTGTATGGTCAAACTTTAATGGCGAAAGAGATCCCTTTGCATCGTTTACAAAAAACTATACTAATATTATAAAACTAAGTTTGTGTATTTGTTTGTATAATGTATGTTTGAACGCGCTAATCTCAGGAATTACCAGCCCGATTCGAAAAAAAAATTTTGCATTAAATAGCCTATTTATTGAGGAAGGACCCAAGGACCCAAAGAAGTGGACCAGTACGGACGGGGGGGTCCATAATCATGAAATTCGTATGACGTAATTTATGGATGGCCCCTTACCTCACCAAAACTACTCAACGGATTTTGATGCGGATTTCACGAGTAGATAGGATAATTCACGAGAAAGGTTTACGGGCATTTTAAACATGGACCTATCATTTTTAGGAGCTGAGCATTAATAGTATAAATTAATCAAATCCAGCGAGTTGTCATGGCGTTTGCTGTCTAATCCGTCAGAGACAAAATGATGTAGTTAATAATAAAATGTATATACTTGTAAATATAATGTATGTAAAATGTAGACAAATACAGTGGTACAGGGGCTAGTACTAGGCGTTTACCTCGCCCCCCCCCCCCTGGTAAATACTCAAAGGGGTGTCTCCACAACACCACTCTTTTTTTTACATTAATAGTAGATATAATGAGCATCTTCATCTGCCTATCGTATAAGTAAGATACTCACATGTAAGCCGCGTTGCTTCTCGTCCACCAATCTCGCAGTAGCAAATATGTAAGAAGGCATTGGTGCCACTACACTAAAAAGGATCAAGAAATTATATATCGTCCCCCACGCCTTATCAACCTGAAGACTCAATGGTATTACTTCTAAATAATTCTGAAAAAATCAAACAATTACATCAAAAATAGCCTTAGATAGGCTAGGCTAATTCACGAGGAAGGTTTACGAGTATTCAACATAGACCTATCATGTTTAGGAGCTAAGCATTAACAGTATTAGTGAACCAAGTCAGGGAAAAAATTAGCTCCAGTGCGTTTTCATGGCATTAATCAGTCAGAGATATAAAAAAAAATGTAGAAATGAATTGTGTAGAATAAAAATAATCTACCAAAAACTCCGCGGTAACATATATCTATCTATAATATAATAGTGTGTATTAATTACTACGGCCGCTATAACAACAAATAATAAAAATATAATAAAGAGTAAAATTAAAGGGGGTCCCCTTACAATAAACGTGTTTTATTCGGCGCTTTTTGCTCGATCTTAATAATGGAAATACATACAAAGGTCTAACTAGTATAACTAATATGCCAAGTGTGAGTTTGACTCATATCACGCTAATTTGTTCCTGCACCATACAGGAGCTGGTGGACCTTGGACCTTGGACTCACACTTGGCCGGTTTTATAAGATCTATTTGATTGGTGTATTTTTGGATTTTTCTTTGTTTTTTTTTAAGTGAAAACCTTGCGCTCTTTCTGAACAGTAAACGAACATTTTTGTATTTTCATTTCAATTGTGTATTTTTTTTGTATTTGCGTATTTGCTACCGTGTGAAGAAGAGGTCATCATCATTATCAACCTTTTAAAGATCCACTGCTGGATCATGGTCTGCCTCTAGTGCACCATTTTTAGTGGTGCTCATTGAGAGGAATTGCCATAGTCACCACGCTTGGCAGGAGGTTTGGTGACCGGACGCCGCGGCTTTACGTGCACTCGGGGGAGCACGAGGAGTCAAATTGGTGCTTAGCATTTTGGCAGGGGGTAGGATTCGAACCCGGGACCTCCGGTTTCAAGTCAACCATCCTACCAATTAGGCTATCGACTACCTACCTAAGAAGAGGTACTTACGGAGTATTCTCTTGTTAAGGTTTTATTGGTAGACATCTCCATAAACACTTCATTTAGAGCCCATTGTATCTTTATAACTATTGGTAACTCCTTATCCATTGACCCTTAAATCATTATTATAATGCCCAATACTTCATATAACTTATTCATGATAAAGATATTTCATAGAAATGTCAATATTCATGCGCAAAATATATGACGTTCATCATTAATAGGCTGCGAAACGGCTCAACGGATAATTAGACTTAGAATCTACTGTTTCATTTCAATCAATTTATCTCTTTTATTATCAAAGGATCTCTTACCCATATAGGCTTAACGGGATCTGTCAATGATCAGTGATACTCAAATTCCACAGGCGAAGCCAGGGCGGGTCGTCGATTTTTTTTCTTTCTTCACGGGTTGCCCTACAGCTCCCGAAACCGTGTTACAGTCCCAGGGTACCCAGGGAAAGACTAAGTCTCCCTCTTTTAGCCGATGGTGTTTGAGAGGCTAAACCTAACCAGTGGCCAGTTATGTTGAGGTATACCTTTCCTAACTAATATTATAATAATCGTGAAAGTGTGTCGAAAGAGAGCAAGTTGGGGAGCCGTAGAGTGGCACAGGCTACTTTTTATCCCGGAAAAACTTTGGGAAATCCACGAGTGCACACTTAAAAGGTTTTTTTATATATAAAGGTCTATAACATATTTACGCCATCTAATAGTGCGATTCTAAGATTTCACTTTAAAAAAAACTCGATGCGAACCGAGAATTGTCGGCCAGAAATGCGCAGCCAAAAATGCCCGACCCAGTCATACGTGGAAGCCAGTACACGAATCGTACCCGGACATTCATTTGTGCCGAGAGCATGTCGTGGCGCGAACGTATAAAATTGTCCCCTATAACTCAACGCGGCACTTACTCGGAATATGTTCATCATAAAGTAAAGACTTGCTGCTTGGTCTATCTTTATTTCGCGAGATATAAAGTTCATATGTTAAATTTAAAGGTAAAGTTGTGACATTCTGAAAAAAAAAACACTTATAGTCGACGACTAATTGGCGAATAGTCGGCAGTTATGATGGTACAGGAAACGGTAAATATCTTCTACTTTTTTATTAAAGTCGGAAATCAACCAGTCTTAAATAAATTTATCAGTAACAAGTACGTTAAAGGTTAACTATCAACCCAGTGGCGGCGCTAGGCGTCAGCGACGCAGGCGTCGGCCGGCACAAAATTCGCACTCTCCTGCTTTCTTTCACAGACAACAAATAATTATCTTACCGTAAGAGAAGAATCCTTAGTGATAAAATAGACATTGACGATTTTGACTTGGGAGTCGAAAGAAGAAAATTTCAGGAATTTTCTGCTATCAAAAAGGACGATTCGCAATCTTTTGCCTATTTTAAGAGAGGAAATAGATCTATTTATCGTTTTTGTTCTGACTGGGAAATAAAAGAGGCCTCGCAAAGCTGATGTTGCCGACGTATACATTTGGTCTAGCGCCGCCACTGTATCAACCGAATAGTCTACGACTAGTCGGTAATTTTCGGACTGATTAGTCATTAGTGCTTCGGAGGGCACATCTAGGTCCATTAAGTGCAGCAACAGGCTTACCACCTGTTCTGTTCAATATGGACAACTGGCGAAAAGTGGATATTGGTGTCTCTGGCAACACCACAAGGTATAGAGGCTGTGAATGTGTGATTTTGTTTTGTTGGTCAGCCAAATCCATAGTCAGTAGATCACTAAAAAGTACTTCTTAGTAAGAGTGCCAAACTGCCCACCTAAGTGATAGACGTTAACATTCCCAACTCAAAGTAATAAATGCAAAAGTGTTTGTTTGTTTCTGATCTTTTTTTTATTCTTCAGGGGTTACCTTACAGCTCCCGGGAACCGTTGCCGGCCCCAGGGTACCCAGTAGAAGACAAAGTCTTCCTCATTTAGCCAATTATTTTTTGAGGCTATACCTAACGAGTGCCCAGTTCTGTTGAGGTATATTAGATGAAAAAGCCTCTTTGTACGGTTTGTCGGATAATGTACATGGACTTTTTATTATAAAAACCCATTGGTACATGGTCGGATGTAGGAATCGAACCCGCGACTTTTCAGTTGCGAGCCGACGTCTTGCCTATTCGACCACCGACGCCCCAACGACGAGTTTTCTGATCTTTTTTCAGGAAAAACTTGGAACAGTAGCCAGATACTGGTATGTTTTATTCCCCTGGGGAAAATGGAATTTTTCATGGAGTTTTTAATAAATGTACTGATTACAGGACTGCATTAAGAGGATTGTGTAACTGCCGCACGTTTCCATACAAAAAACGTTTTACTACCCCTAAATATAAACTAATTTAGAGGTTTTTCCATCTATATAATATACCCCGAACTGGCCAATCGTTAGGTATAGCCTCACAAAAACCATCAGCTAAACGAGGGAGACTTGGTCTTCGGCTAGATACCCTGGAACCGTAACACTTTCGGGAGCTGTAAGGCAACGGCTGCAGATGGGAAGAAATAAAAAAAACTAATATCAATGAAATTTTAATATGTTATTGACATAGTGAAAACTATATAGGTACCCTACATTAGGTTTTCTTTTATTAGGGTTATTGTGTCTCTTGTGTCTGTCTGTCTGTTTCAGCTTATATATATTTTCTCCGAATCTAGATACTGGACGAAAAAAGTTAAAACTTGGTAAATAATATAGAGTTTGATGACCCAATCACGGACGTACTTATAGCGTAATAATCGAAATTTTTTTCAAGTACATCATGTGACATATCAAATGAAAGGATTCGTTATAAGGAATACATTTTTTTTTATAATTTTAAAATGCATAAGTATTTGAAATTATATTATAGAAAATATACGAAAACTAACCTTATCTCCGGATCTACTGTGTCTAAAATTTTGAAAAAAATAGGGAATATAGGGCCTTTCGTATAGTTTACAGGAAAACCTAAACGAAAATCAAAAACTTTTCACTATGTCAATAAAGTATTTTTGTACTTTTACTAACTTCCGCCCGTGGATATTTTCGAACAAAATAAAATAATTATATCTACTAACACTCAGGAAGTTGCAATCAGGCATTTGATATTGGTGAAAAAATTTTTATGTAAAAGTGGTAAAGTAGATACATCTCATAAAATTATTGAGAGAATATCACATAATTATGCTAATTACTTACGTCCATTATAATAATATATATTGGCTTTGTAACATTTTTACTATATATGTATTCTGTCAGTTCTTCTCTACTATTAAAAGGTTGATAACTGAAATCTAAAAACAAAATAAAAACATACTTAAACTCTATTCATATATGAAGTGGTTTGTGACACACCTGCTTGTTACGTTTCGTTAAATTGCCATTATGTAAGCAACATAAATTAGAAACATTAAATATAATTTTAAAAAATTAAATACTATTTAATATTACCTACTCATCTCCAGAGGAAAATCGTGGCATTTATAATCCTTTAATTAAAGTGATTTCTCTTTTTTACAATGATTAATAATTACGTTTCTTTGCATGCATAATTACGTGACACATTTGGATTATTTAAATTAGTGATCTGACCGCTAATAAGATTCCACGTATGTCATGGCGACCAACGCACGCGTCTCGTCGTGACAAGATGGGGAATCCGGTTTAATCCCGTCCGCGCGTGCTGATTGTGATTAGTCAGTGATTAATAAGACATATCACAGTCGGCGGGATAATCTTAGCTACCGATTTATCGGCATATTGTTACTATTGCACAAGATTAAACACTGGACATTGGCAGAATTGGGGCGATAAGTCAGCACTGTTGCCATAATAAATAAATATAGTCCGTTAAAATCAAATCGATAAAAAAAAAAAAAAAAAAAAAAAAA
Organism: Nemapogon koenigi; assembly: GCA_963924495.1. Lineage (NCBI taxonomy): Eukaryota > Metazoa > Arthropoda > Insecta > Lepidoptera > Tineidae > Nemapogon > Nemapogon koenigi. Next base: position 10,194,736 of record OZ004646.1, read on the forward strand.
AAATCGGACCTTGTTTACGTAAATAATTCATTTGTTAGTACTCAAAGCTGGTAAAATGGCTTAAGTAAAAATTTGCCGTCATTTTGGTTCTAGTGTCCGTCGGTCGGCTTCAGAAGAAAATATGTATGCCTTTTCTTAAAAATAAGAACATAATAAGTATTTTAAACATTATAACATACATAATCCCATAATAAAATTTTCATTCCGACATCATATCAAAGTTAAAATAAAAAATAAACTAAATTATTACTTATTCCAATCTATTATATTTGTTCTAAGAAATAATCTATTATTGAAAAAATCACTTTCAATTCGTGTAACTAGTGCACATCTCTAAAGTAAAAAATATTTAAAATAAAAATAATTGTCACAGATCCCTTCATTATAATGAATAGTGTAATATTATAAATGTGATTGTTTGTTTGATGTCCTTCGTTCACTTCAAAACTGAGCAACGGATCTACCTGATATTTTGCTGAAGGGCCTATGAAGTAGCCTACTTTTATCCTGTTAAAACTTCTCATTCCCTTGGGAAATGTGAAAATCGTGTGAAACCATATTGTGAGTACCATGGCTAGAAATCAAGATTTAAAACTAAAGGTCGTACTCACTCAGACCAAAAATCAGTAAACTTTAAGCAATAAATACATTATATAAAACGGTTGTGTTGATGACTGACTGATAAAATCAACACACAGCCTAAACCACTGAAGATATAAATATGAAAATTTGAAGGTTAATTCCTTAGGTGAAATGGAGTGTAAACATTTTATTCCTAATACAAGGCGGACAACTGCTAGTATTTTATATTTAGAAATTTCTGCTCAGAGCATGTAAATTAAAAACACATCATTAAGTGACAGGCTTGTCAAATGTGGACATTGTTACTATGAGTATTTCTGGATACTTATGTGAAAAATTATAATCCAGTAAAGAAAGATGTGGATTAAAATTTTAAATAGTAAAATTGAATTTAAATTACTTACCTTTTAATTTAGGATCATAACTTTTTATTTTATGTGTTAACTGTTCTATTAAATTGTTTGACCATATTTTATTCGGAGTGTAATATACACTACCAATTTCCTCATTAAGACCTTTCTGAAATTGTGAAATAAATTGTCTTTTAAATCCTCATTTACCTATTAATAAAGTAGCGAGTGATAGATTTCACTTCTTCAGGATTCCTTGTTCACATAGAGAAATATTTAAAGTTGCTACTCCAAAGAGCACATTTCTTCCATAAAACTGTTTACCTGCAGTCAGTGACTGTGTACAACTGACCTCACTGAGAAGTAAATGAAGTAGGGGATATTTTAAATGGACAAATAAATGTAAAATATTTTAATTTATTTTATTTTATTATTGCCTATTGCCAAAATTACTTACACTCTTATCGGCGGAATTTCCAGACAACACATAATATCTAACTAAAAATACTGTGGAAAATATAACTACACCACTAGCTATTTCCATAGTGGTAACCCATACTTGTCTTCGTCGCTGACACATAGCTTTCCAAAATAGTATTCCGACTTGTCGGCATGCCATTATCACAAACTAATTATAAAATAATGTATTTTGATCAAGCAAATTTAATAAATTCAAACATTTTAAAACATTTCGTATTTCATTTTTATTATTGTTTTCAAATTTACGCACTGTCCCGGGCCCGGGAAATTGATGACAGTAAACAGTATTGACTTTGACAGATGGGATGGATGACATTTCAAACTATCGATACGTTAGGCAAAGGATCTACATTGGTATACATTCGAAATATCGTATTTTCTTTATAGTTTTCCACTTGGCGGGGAAACGGGGATAAAGTTTTGCCCCTCTCCCCGTCGCTAGAACTGCAGCCTAATTGCGTAACTTGACGTAAATTTCACGTTTTTAATTGTTTTTATTTTTTTTCTCGTAAACGGTTTGAGATATTGAGCTAATTTTTGCGGCACAGTACGGCACAAACGCAGCACAATGTTCATTTTTCGTAAGGTACCAAAATTCGAAAACCGTTTGGAGATTACATGCTAGAAAGCTTATTTTTCATTTTTTTTATTTTTTATATCATTTAATTTTCGAGTTATTTTAAAAATACTGAAATATTGAAAATTAAGGATTAATAGGTGCCCTAATCTGTGCTAACCCTCTAATTTAAAAATACTAATGTCTGTTGGCAGAGTTGTTAGTTATTGAACTCAGGTGTTGCCCTCTATTAATTTTACCCATTTTTATTCCATTTATAGCTAAATTAATAATTATTCTTTAAATATAATTATAAAAATACTTCTTATATATAATATTTTTTTGGAAGTTTTGCTAGTTTCGAATGGGATATCACAGGAAATATATTTACGAGTGAAACCGCGGACAAAAGCTAGTATTATTATATACATTATGAATAATGTTGTAGGCGATTTGAGTTCCGGCTACGGCAACACCTATTTTTAACACGGTATATTATACTCTTTGCATTTCTATAACGTATACTCTGTGGCTTGACTGACACTATCTGTCACTTTCTTTGGGTGACAGTTTATATTTCTTAATTTTAGTCCTAGCTATGGTTTTTAGTTTATAAGTCCTCATAATTTATAAAAATTCATAATTAAATTAAAAATATAAAAACTCAACCAAAAATAAAATAGAAAAATACGTGTAACTTATTTTTTAATATATTTTTAATTAAAGTAATAAAAATGGGTGATTAAAAAAAATGAAATGTTGTCCATTAACGAAAGTACACATTTCGAAAAGTGCGGGGCTAAATTCGATCATTATCTGTAAAAAAATTATAGTGATTGGATCGCTGCTGCTTATTGTCACAAAGCGTCTCAAGACACAGGGTAGGGGTAGGGGTAGGGTAGGGGTAGGGGTAGTGCAGGCAAGCCAACGTTTGGGCAGGACAACGTCTGCCGGGTCCCCTAGAAGACGTCTGGACCGATTTGGAAATTTTTTTTTGAAAGGGTATACTTTCCAGGTCAATGATGGGATCCTGGAAAAATCGAGAACTCTTCAAATTTTATAGGTACACTTGAAGCGATTTGGGTATTTTTTTATATTGACTTTTTTTTTATACCGTGCAAGCTCTCTCATTACTATTCTATGGATGCTAACTTTCGCGAAATAAACTATAAAACTTCGGCAATTAATTTTATTAATTTTACACTTTATTTGCCGAAGTTTTATAGTTATTTGAATCTATTTAATCGTGTTTCTTACGATAAATAATCGATTAGAACTCGATTAAATTTTTTCCAATGACATCCCTGCCTTGCGACTGCAAATAGGTCGCCATTTAATTTATTTTTTTTATCAAAGAGCCTGTTTCGAGAAATTATCGTCTGTTGCGATGGAGTCACATTTTCTTCTTACAAATTGTGCAGTCGCCGTTGGAATTTCGCCAAAATCATGTATATTTCGCGCTTCTCTACAGTTCGGTCATTGTTGCGTAAAAGCCTCGTACGTTTGACGAATCTTTGGTGATTTCGTTGTCGACGTAAAGCGGCCGACCCTGGAGACATCTTGTGATTGCCGTCACATCACCACTTTCGCGAGCGCGATTAAAATATAATAATTCTGGTGCTAAAGGACTTCCCAATCATGGACGTGTCTTGGGGTGAGTAATCGCTCTGTATATTTAGAAATATTAATTTGTGCATTAAGTAAAGGAATTTGTTATTTTAGATGCTGATAATTTCGAACCGAAGTTACCGACCACGTTGACAACTTCAAACAAGTGGGAGGGCGAGGACGAAGAGGAAGATGTAAAGGTGACTTACTTTGCCAATTTTATCATCTATTATTGAATTAACTTTGCCTTGCGCTGTACTTGGCTTATCAACACAGAATATTAAGTTCCTAACCTACTAATGTTAAATTTAATAACTGAAATATTTGGTGTGCTAAATTTCTAGCCTTACCTAGTCCCTTATTAAGTAGTGCAGGGTTGAATTTATAATCGTTTGGGGTATAGGCAGAAGTTTGGGGGAAGAGTAGTTGTATTTGGTAGAGGTTTGGTCCCCAATCATAACAATGACACTCGCATTAAATAGTAATCCACTGTTGTCAAGAAAATTAAATAAAACTATTTTAACCTCAAAATGGATGGGTGTAGGTTAGTGTTTTTTTTGTAACCACACACTGGACAATATTAGAGTACCCCAACTTCCATGTGGTCTTGGTCTGTGATACCCCCTCGAGTCTTTTGTAAAAGACTGGAGCCAGGAGCTTGAGACGAGCAAAGGGGTCGAGAAGGGAGTCTCCTGGCGGGGGAGCTCATTCGGAAGTTTTATAGTATTATAATCAAATACTTAATATAGGTTAGGGTTTTATTTATAAACACCCAGCAGTCCCGAAGGGGGTGTTGAGGAAGTTAGCTTATTATTTATTATAGGCTAACATTATGTTAGGTTAGGATTTTCAATTTAAATTTTTCCAAAAATGGTGCGTAGCCTTTTCATGGAAGTGACATCAGCGGGCATATACCTCCCGTGCCATATATCAAAAACTATACCTATTGATAAGGTGTATGTTTGGGAAGGACTTTCTAATCAAGTTTACAACCCTTTTATCCTCTCAATCACCTTCTCAAATCAGCCTGCTGGTTTTTTTATGTAATTATGTATGTAATTTAGTACTAAAATAGAAGTACCTATTTTTATATGGTATAGCAAATCAATTACTAATATTTCTATTAAATATTTCAGGAAAGTTGGGAAGATGAAGAAGAGGAAAAGAAAGATGAAGAGAAAAAAGCTGATTCAGCTCCTTCAACCGCTAAGCCTAAAAAGAAAATACATGATAAAATAGCTGAAAAAGAGGTAATATTTACATACATATATGTATAAATTGACAAAGTTACCTCAACTTTAGACCCTTCAAAATACCTTGCACTAGCTTTCTACCCTGGTTTCACCTGTCGAAGGTTTTTATGTTATATAGCCTACTAGCGACCCGACCCGCCCCGGCTTAGCTTTAGCTTAGGCTTGCTCCCAGTCGGCTTGATTTTTTCCAACGTCAGACTTCAACAATCATCGTCATATTTCAATCAGTTTACACAAAATATTAATGAATAGCGACCCGCCCCGGCTCCGCAAGGGTGCAATGCTATGCCCCTGAATCTTTAATTTATCTTCGAAAATATTCATTTAAATTACATGCTGTAAAGGGCCATATTGATCTATATTAAATGCACAATGTATTTAAGGTACTTAATTGGATAAGGATTATTGTTGTATTGCTTAAAATCGCTTCGTAAATTGTTATTGTGGTTAGAGATAGACATATACCATCGCGGACTTTTTTGTTGACCTTTTTAAGGTGTACAATACTGTAGTACATTATTTTGATATATTAGAAATTTGTTTTTAGAAACCTCTAAAATGATCAGTGTTTCTCTACTATATTATGCATGTTATATACATATAAACCTTCCTCTTGAATCACTCTATCTATTAAAAAAAACCCGCATCAAAATCCGTTGCGTAGTTTTAAAGATCTAAGCATACATAGGGACAGACAGACGGGAAGCGACTTTGTTTTATACTATGTAGTGATAAACCATGAGGATAATAAACGGGCTGTTTAACACAAAAATATTGGTAGTTCCTGAGCTCATTCAAACATACATACAGTACGACCAAAGAAATAATGCCCATAGAAATCTTCGCCATACTTCGTATTTCCGACAAAAACCGAATCACAAAACGTAAGGGCCCTAGATTTTGCACTTGCACTTTAAACCTTATGTGAAAGAAATTAGGGTCAAGACTCAATGACATCTGGCCGCCACGCGTAAATACTTAATTGCCCCTTATTGCTATCATGAATTTTAAATGAACTTATACTCTAAATTCATTGCGGTAAGGTTTAAAGTAGGCGCCTTGTGTTTTGTGATTCGGTTTTTGTCAGAAATACGAAGTCATTTCATTATTAGATATGACATTATCAGACCTGGACAATGATACTTTGCTGATGCATAGTAAAACTCTGTACCTTCTCACTTCAGTTACCATGATTAATTTCATTTAACATTTAATTACATAAGTTGCCCCCTAATTTCATTAAGAAGTTTATTTCTAAATTGTAAAACAATAAAAAAGATAATTCCAGTGACTTCAAAATGATAATAGTTATTTAGTAATGCATTACTTAATGAGTTTATCATTAACCTGAGATAATACAATAATGTATTGTACAATGACTTTTCATACAACTGATAAGGATTTTATTTAAGATGGCTTTCCGTCCCCGCCCGTGGATGTATTCGAACAAAATAAAATATAGCCTATGTCACTCAGGAATATCGTAGCTTTCTATTAGTGAAATTTTAAGAATTGGTTCAGTAGTTTGAGATCTTAGACTCTTATGGCCATATTCATAAACACATTTTAGAAGCGCTTTAGTTAAAATATGTTTCTCTAACAAACCTGTCTTTACCAATAATAGAAAGAAACAACACATTTTAACAAAAACGTTGCTAAAATACGTTTATGAATAATGGCCTTAGTGTATTTATTAACAACTAGCGGTTGTCCTGCTATTTACTTTCCTTCGTCCGTGGAAAACAACTACCACTACCACTACCCCTACTCCAACCACTACCCCTACCCCTACTCCAACCCCTACCACTATCCTATGTCCGTCTCCTGTCTCTAAGCTACCTCACCACCAATTTTCAGCTAAATCGGTACAGCCGTTCTTTAGTTATAAATGGTGTAACTAACACGACTTTCTTTTATATATATAGATAGAGTGCGTTGTTCTGTTTCGATGTGAACGAAGGACAAACGAAATCACTTTCGCATTTGTAAGGACTACCAAATTCCATCCAAATCAGCTCTCAACACAATTTCGCTATAGTTTTCATGCATAGACTCGTTGGTGATTCTATATACGTTACAGCGGGTGGAGCGCGAGAAGGCGGAGCGTCTCGCGGCGGAGAAGGAGGACGAGCTCACTCCCGAACAGAGGCTCGCCGAGAAGATGAGACAGCAGAAGTTGCAAGAGGAGTCCGACTTGCGGCTCGCTATGGAGACATTCGGTTAGTATCGTGATAGAAGCATACTGTCTGATACGTTAAAGACAGAGATATAACAGAATCAAAGAAATGTATGTCTAGTTTTGATAGATAATGTAGTATTTTTTGGACTCCTAGCCAAATCCTATAATTACTCCTAAATTACCCATTATTTAATTTCAGCGTAATATTAGTATAAAACTACGGCCGTACGTTTTCGTTTTTCAAAATTCGTAATATCTCAAGTATTTTGAAATTAAATAATATTTATGGGGTTTGTATGGAAACGGGCGCATTACACAATTCTCTTTAACGTTCAAAACTATGAAATTCTGCCTAAATGTTAACGAATGGACCACTTTTCCATTTCAGGTGTGCCGGAATCTGGCGGCAAGCTGGACAGCTTCAACCCGACAACCAAGGAGGAGTTCACAGAGTTTGGGGAGTTGTTGTCCAAGAAAATTAACCAATTCAAGACCCGGGAGGAGTTCCCCAGCTTTGTGGATGAGCTGTTTAAAAATATTGTTGTGCAAAGTGTGTATATTTTTTAATTATATTATACTAGACTAGCTTTCCGCCCCCGGCTTCGCCCGTGAATATTTTCGAACAAGATAAAATATAGCCTATAGCACTCGTGTAGCTTCCTATTAGTGAAATAATGTTCTGAATCAGATCAGTTGTCATGAGGTGAAATTTGTTTGTATGTAGAGGGTAAAATACCGGTAGTAAAATAAAATCTTTTATTTCGGAAAACTATGATCCATAATTTCTTAATCTTTTTATCTTATTCTATTGTTAGTATTAAAAATTAAAGTAACATTATATTATTATAAGTGATCACAAACTGGGGGAAAACAGTTTTGTGTGCAGCCCTAAGATGGGACAATCCCATCTGTCGGCTATCGTGTTCAGGATGATGTTGCGGCAAGTAGTGACGCGCACCGGCGGAGAAGTCATCAATACCCACGCAAGCGAACTTTCTTACAAAACTCTCGTCTTGACGGGTTGCACTCCACCAAATGTAAAAAAAATTGTTTTGATTCCCAATTTTTTTTTGTTTCAGTGTCGTCGGGCGATATAAAAAGGATAAAGATGACGGTGGACAACTTGTACATCGAAAAACAGAAAATAGAGAAGAATGACAAAACGAAAAAGCCCACTAAAGGGAAGGGCAAGGCCAAATTAAAAGTCGAGGGTGACAATGTAAGTATCATTTATCCTTCATAAATTATCATGCCTGCGTCACGGCGCAGTCATTAGCGTTTTTACATTTATTTGAAACTACCTTTCCGCCCGTGATTCTTTTTTAAATTTTACAAGATTTTATCACGAAGAACTTCCAGAATAAAAAGTAGCCTATGTCACTTTCCGTCTCCTGCCCTGCGCAAAGAAATCAAGTCGATCCGTTGCTAGGTTTTGACCTAAAACGAACAAATACTTTTACAAAAATGTACATATAATAGTAATCGATGAAAATATTAAAAGTACACACAATCGCCGAGCATGTATGAAAGGTATGATTAATATAAAAGAAGCGAAAGAGGTATGTCAGGATCGTAACAAATGGCATTCGATGAAAGGCGTGATGATAGATAGATAATAATTCAGGATTCCAATAAAAATTAAATGGGAAGCTCTCCTCTTTCTGATGTCGCTTAAAAACGAAGGAATAATTATGATCTTGCGATGTGACGTGGCAATGTTCATATTTAGCAGATGATAAACCTGTCGCTTGTTAAATCTAAACTGCACGACATGAAAGTCATCTGTACTTTGATGCCGTGTATGTGTCAGTGAGTGTGTTAGAAGAAGTGCCAGCTCCGAAGCACAAGAAGTCTTATCAAAGCACTGTGTAGAATAGTGCCTTTATTATTTAACAAAACGGGCTGTTAAAAAAATGAAATGTTAACATCCATTGTCCAACCCATGAAATAATTTAAAATAACTGCCAAACAAAACGTATTTTGTTTGATATTTAAGCAGGTCTGCTATTGAACTGACTTTTAAATGGGATTATAATATAGGCAGACATTATTAACATTTTAAATATATCGTTCACAGGCACATCTTAACCAATATGACAGTTATGGCAATTTCGAAGCGGATTACGACGATTTTATGTAGGTAAATGTTTGATGTCCATTGTAAATTATTTATAAATAATATTGGAATAACGGTTGAGTTTACATTGTTAAAAAAACACTGAAAACAAAACTCGTTTGTAAAAATCTGTAATTTATAATACATTAAGTCATTTCATTTATATTATCACATTACTGGTAGGTCTTTATTCTTACAACTTTTTTATTTAATTGTTTTACTCTCTGTTCTAAATTTCGTATGTACACTCGGCCAAATTGATTCCTTACCTGAAATCAAAATAGTCTATTTTTGCAATTCTAATGTAGCGTCTCTGATAAAGTATTTTTTAAACTGATGTCTTAAGAATCAATTTGGCCAACTGTACATCTATTGTGATATTATATTTACTGTAACAGTTTTAAAGGTTTTTTTAAATGTCTTCAGACTTGCTAAGTCTGGTATAAATATGGCAGTGGCCATGCATAGAATTATACTTATTATACAATGAATAATGTCAACTCATTGTACGGTTAAGGCGATGTTATGTTATATAGAAAAAATACATTTTTTATTGTGATATTATTGTTGTTTGATTTTAAGTATACCTAATTACTGAAAATAATGTTTGTTTGTTTAATAAATATTAGGCTGAAAATCTTCAAGCAAGACATATCAGAAAAAGGGATGCAAGTTAATGTAAACAGTAACTAAATTTCGAATAAATAACCACAGACTAGGTATTACCTATATTATGAGTAGATACACGACGTATCTGTATACGCACAGGATGAAAGTGGAATGACTCCATTAGCTGTAGGTAATTTAACCTTATACCGGAATTATACAATTATATAACAACTTAAAATTGTCCATTAGCTTACGAGGCAACCATAATACCTATGGCGTCACGACAGGTGTTTTAACATTGTAATTTAGTAAAAGTAAAATTAGAGCGAAATGTTAGGAAAAAAGTTTATTCGACAATTTGTGGTCGCGGCGGTCGTGAATGAAGGCACTTCTTGGTACTAGCTCTTCCGCTATAATATTACGCGTTTCCATTGTCTACACTCTACATACAGAACAGACCACGCGAATTGGTATCATGGGCCAGTGGCAAATGTACTACTTTAAGTTTCAAAATTAAATAATGATCACCTTCGTCGCTACACTCTTGGCAGAACGGTCGTGGTGTCGCATTTACTTCTTCCTTTATTAGATATGGCTCCACCAATGTTCATCGGTGATTTGCCGATGTCAAGTATTATAGCCGATTAATCGGTATTTAAGATAATCCCGCCGACTGTGATATGTCTTATTATCGACGACTAATACTGGATTCCCCATCACGTCTCGGCGAGCGCGTGCGTTGTTCACCAAGGCGTGACATGGACAAGGCGCTTGACAATACGTCACCACTCCTCCCTGACAGCTGCCCTTGTAGTTCATTGCAGCCACTATTACGCTTTGAGTTACCAAAGAAAGTAAAAATGTAAATTTACATTTGCAGAACTAATAATAGAACTAAATTTTTACAATAAAAAAAAAAGATTCCGACGAATTGAATTGAAGTTCTGTTTTGAAGTTCGGTTAAAAATATGTGTTAATAAAAACTTTTAAAAAAAAGTGTACGGACTTCAAAAATTTGCACTGAAAAGTAAGAATTAATAAATATTTCGTCGTAGAATTTGAAGATAGTTGGTGCTAAATTAGAATACAAAATTAAGTAAATATCTAAGAAGATAAAGATCTGTTCAATATTAGGTTTGTATCATGTACTGAACTGATGATCGTAGGTTTTCTCTGATATAATTTTCAGCAGTAAACAGAGACAAATTACTGAATTTCTGAAAAATTACTGAACCATGAGATAATGTCGAGAAATTATTATATCCTTAAAAAAATAAGTCGTCAAAATCAGTACATATTTTTCATAGAGATATTAAGAAAAAATGTAATAAAAAAAAAAAAAAATAAGAAAAAAATAAGTCAGTTTTTTCAAAATTTCTGAACCAATTCGGAAGAATTATCTGTCGATTAAAAAAGAAAGCATCAAAATCTGTTCAAAACTGGCGGAGTAATCGATTACATAAAAAAAAAGAGATACGGTCCGAATTGAGAACCTTCTCCTTCTTTTTTGGAAGTCGGTTAAAAAAAATGCACTTTAGATAGGTCTGCTCCTTTTACCGCGACTATACCTACCTACCTTATAAGGAGTATGATTTATGTACTCTCGTATCGTGAAGATCAATGTGAACACATACACTTGAGCAATGTGGTTTTGCAAATCTGTACATCTCTCAGTTTATTACAAGCAATCTCTTACTTGCAATATTTATGTTTCAATTAAATAGATATTTATAATCTGGAAATCAACTGGAATTACTTCGCATGGGTGGGAGGCTGCAAAATGTTGAGAGAAAAGCTGTAAATAAGCAGGTAATTATCCGAACATCGATCCTAAGAAAAATAAAATAGTGATGTGCCCCACTCATTCGTCAAATCGCCGGCACGCCGCCATACGGTCCGCCGAAATCGACCACAGACTCGTCTAGTTCTTGTAACGAACGGTCCGCCATCCGTTTTCAAATCGTTGTATTTGTGGTTGGTTTCGATGGCCGGAACGATCTGTCACACACATCCAGACGCCTTTCTTTAATCGTATGATTTACATCGCTAATGTGCAGTGGCCTGTGTTCAATCTTGATCATACGGCTGGCCGGACCGAACATTTTCGTAGAGATACCGGACCACTGCGTGGGCTACTTAAGATCTAAGCGGATGATTTGTTACAAGAATTGGACGAGTCTGTGCTCGATTTCGGTGGACCGTACAGCGGCGCGCCGGCGATTGGACGAATGAGTGGGCACCTTTAGAGAAATAAGGTAGGTAAATCTGTTAATTACTTATTTATTTTATGTTCCACATAAAAACTTTTCATTTTAATGTAAGTACCTAATGCACTAGTGTGTAATAAACTACATTGATATTGAGTATCAGAGAACGGTGACAAGATCCACTTTACGAGCAAATGTATTGAAAAACATAAGATTATTAATTACGAGCCGCAACAATTTTGTTATACTCAGTGATAATATAGCAATCTACTGGTGAAAGAATTGTTAAAATCGGTCCAGTAGTTCTTGAGTTTATTAATTACAAACAAATATACAAATCTCTTCTCTTTATAATATTTGTATTGACAGCAGATGCCCACGATTTCGTACGCATTATGTTAGGAATACAACGTTTACACCCCATTTTACCCACTTAGGGGTTGTTTTCGAAAAATCCTTTGTTAGTGCACCTCTACAATACAATACCTTCCAATTTTCATATTTATATCTGCAGTGGTTTAGGCTGTGTTGAGTCAGCGACACGACAGTATAGATTAGTTAGAGAAATCAAAAACACAGACAATCGAAAAATATATAGGTACACGTCGAAATATGAACCTCCTTTATTTTCGCAATAAAGAAAAACCGGCCAAGTGCGAGTCGGACTTGTATGGGAGCCCCCTTAAATATTAATTTAATTATTTATTTTTAAAGTGAATAATATAACTCAATACTCTGTGAATATTTCAAGTGTTTACCTGTTGCCGTTATCAATATCGAGCAAAAACTAGCAAAAAATCACGTTTGTTGAATGGGAGATTTAAGGAAATATTTATTTTATTCTGTTTTTTAGTATTTGTTGTTATAGCGGCAACAGAAATATATCATCTGTGAAAATTTCAACTGTCTAACTATCATGAGATACAGCCTGGTGACAGACGGAAAGACAGACAGACGGACACGTTTTTAAAAAAAACATAAATTGCTACAAATCCTTGATCCAATTTATATTGTCTTTAGTACAAAATACCAAATTAATACACTGACATTTCCCAACATAAATTCTAGATGAAGATAAAAATCTAATCTTCGTGAATAGGTAAAAAATAAACTTACCACATCTCTATTGTGCTGAAAGCTGTGTAACTTTAATATGCAACATCTAGATTTCCTAAGTTAGATAATTATATGCTGTATTGTGGATGTCGGGTTAATTAATATATTTATGTTTTTTTTATAGAGAAGACGACATGTGACCTTGCCTGATTGTTAAGCATAGGTGGCTGGTCCATGAATGCGCGCGACTAGCGGATTGTAATACAGTCCGCCAGTTGCGCCCACTATGCCGCCCGTAGAGATGCTTTTTCACGCTTCGCTTAAAGGACCCAAGGTTGTAGAAAGGAGGAAAGACCGACGCCGGAAGTTCATTCCACTTTTTGGCTGTACGACACAGGAACGAGTCACTGATTTTTTTCGTTCGTATGGAGAACGTGTCGACGGTGTGAGGATGAAAACTGTATCCTGTGCGAGCAGTGCGGGTGCGAAAAGGGGATGGAGGGACGAGGCCATGGAGTTCTTCTGAATACTCCCCATAATACAGTCGATAGAAGACTTTTGCAAACCGTTGAGGGCATCGAGGAGATACTGAGCGGAACCATCCCAGAGGTGTGAGCAATATTCAATGCACGAATTATGTAGGTAGGTAGGTACCCAGTTTTTAGGTTCTTTAGACATTGATGTTGCATAATTTTGAAGTGAAAAGTAAGTATTTTGCTTTGCAATCAGTATTTTTGATGGGTAATGGGCATTTTTTTAAATTTACAGAACCAGTTGCTTTATCACTGTAAACGGGGAAATTATATAGGTACCTATTTTTCTATCTAGCTGAGAAAAGTCTCAGCTAGCCAAAGGGTCTACGTAGATTCTTTCTACACCGTCTTAAGTAGCCCACTCACTGGTCCGGTATCTCACCGAAAATTTTCGTTCTGGCCGCCGTATGATTGAGATTGAACAAAGGCCACACATTAGCGATGTAAATTATACTATCTAGATCACATGCAATAATAATTCACTCACTCACACAGACACACAAGATTCGATTAAACAAAGGCGTGTGGATGTGTGTGTGTGTGTGTGTGTGTGTTAGATCGTTCCGGCCATCGAAATCAACCACAAATAAGTACTTACAACGATTTGAAAACGGAGGCAGCGGCAAGGGCACCTTAAATCTTGGTAAATAATTAAAAACAAATTTTAAATAAAAAGTATTTATTACTATAATTTACCAATCATAAGATTCATACCACACTTCCCTGCATTTTCCTTTCGCATCCGGTTTCATACCTTCTGGACATTTCTCGATATAAACACTCGGTGAATCATCTAACCATGCGTAACCAAAGTATGAGCCAATTCTTGCATCCTTTTTAACGTTTTCATCCATATCTTTATTATTCGTTAAAAATCTCTTCAAACGACCAGCTTCTGCCAATACAATTATTAAGAAAAATAATAATAAGACTTTCGAACTAATAAATATCATTTTATATTTATTTTATTATGTATTTAAAATATCAAAACGTATGCTGTTTGAGTTATTAACCTCGAATGAGACGGATGTTTAAAGATTATTTAATCTACAGGAAGTTAGCATTGCTCTTTTGACTAGAATATGCTAAAGGATTTGCTTTTTCTGTGGGATATATTTTTATTTATTGTCATCTCTCTGTGATTTTCAAAAAATAAATAACTGATAAAATCTACAGCACGGTAGCATGACGTCCTCAGTTGCGTCAGTTTATCTATTTATGACATTTGTCACGTGATCCCTTTTAAGACAATCCTCTAGGGTAGTTAAGATTCCACGACACGCCTTGGTGGATAGCACACGCGCCGCGAAGGCGTGTTGGGGAATCCAGTTTAATCCCGCCCGTGCTGTGATGGTTGTGATTAGTCAGTGATTAATAGTACATATCACGGCCGGCGGGAGCATTCTACCTACCGATTATCGGCTTATTGTTACTGTGACGTCTATAATACTTGACATTGGCGGAATCATCAAAACCCTGATGGAGCCATTTTGAAAAAAAAAATAGAAAATAGGGTAGTTAAGTATGTTAATAAAGTCACAAAAACGACGATTTTCATAACCTGATAACCAGGCTCGCTCTATCATATTTTGCCCCATACAAGGTTGGGATGTCATTTATAATTCAATCGCTACAGGCGTCCTCACTCCATATACAAAATTCCTATATAGAGAAAGTTATTTTAATAATCTTAATTGACAACTAAATTTAAACTCTAACAATTAATAATATTTAATTAAGTCTTATCGGTAAGTGATTGAAATCTGTAGCACACGAAACAAAGATCCATATTATCTTTGTATTGTTATTGCGGCATGCATGCGCCTGCGCTGCCCATTGTGATGCTCGGGGCATCTATCATGATACGTAACTTCCGCGCCACATATCTTTTACATATCTAAAGCATGTTCGTCTTCATCAGTGCCTTAAGGCTTCTAATTTTTAACCGACTTCCAAAAAAGGTTCTTAATTCGGACCGTATTTTCCTATTTTTTTTTATTAATTTATAAACATCATATTGATGATGATTTATTTTTTTTCGATAGACGATACTTCCGGATTGGTCCCATTTTTTTCTTATAAAAATTGGTTCATTAGTATTTCAGGCCAGCCGTCTTCAAATTTTACGGCGAAATATTAATTATTTCTTACTTTTCAGTGCATAATTTTACAATTAGCGCTGTAACGTTGTGCTCATTTAGCTAATAAATGAGACCATTTTTCTTAATGAGGTTTGAATAGTTGTTAACCTCCTTACAAAATAAGTTATTGACTACCTATAATTTAGGAATTTTTCAAAATCATCTGAATTTGGAACAGTGTCTGCTATTTGTTTATTTTCTTCCATTTTTAGTCAATTCCGTTTTAGCATTGCTAAGTAGCACACCTATTTCATAATGTCAATAATTTAATACAGTGAACTAATTGCAACAAGCTGATAAAAATATACTATAAAGGAGCATGATATTTGTAAGTACTATTTAAGTTGTATTGTGTTTAGATCCTATGATATCCTGGAAATCATTTACTTATTTATTTTATTTTTATGCTCCTTTGGATCCTTTTTGTATTTTGTCCTTCCTTTCCTTTTAATATATTCTTTTCCTGATGTAAAAATACTATAATCTACATAAAAACTTGAAATAAAACAATATTCATTTATTATTGTGTCTAGTTCCCGAAATCCTTATAACTCCCATAAGGAGGAAAGGGCAAGGCGACAGCGCAAGTCCGACTCACACTTGGCCGGTTTTTTATTACTTTAGAGTAGGTATGCATTATAGTTAGGTATACTAGTTAAGCGATTGTATATATGCATTGTGTAATAAGACAGTCAATTGATTAGTAGTTACGTCTTTTGCCCGCCAGGTGGCGGAAAGAATGGTGCGTTGGCCAGCAAATAAAATGGTCGCTTTGTTTAACTGTGTAATATTTTAATTCTGTTTAATTGTGCCAAAAGTGGAAATTAAAGACAGTAATTAGTAAAGACGTTAATTTTATTCATTCGTTCGTCTCTTTACAATTGTCATTATTGCCCGAATAAAACACGTTTCTTGTATAAAGGCACCACCTGTATTTTTAACTTTATTTAATTTTTATTATTTGTTGTTATAGCGGCCATAGTAATACACACTTTCAAGTGTTTACCTATTACGGTTCAAAAGATACAGCCCTGTGACAGACGGACGGACGGATGGACGGCGGAGCGGCCGTTGTCACCCTTTGGGTACGGAACCCTAAGAAGGCTGCCTAAATTAAACTAAACGTGGACATTGTTACTAGCTTTTCCACCAAAATCCTACAAATTGTATTGCGTTTAAAAATAAAAAAACGCGTTTTTTTATTATTTGTTGTTATAGCGGCAACAGAAATACATCATGTGTGAAAATTTCAACTGTCTAACTATCACGGTTCATGAGATACAGCCTGGTGACAGACGGACAGACAGACAGACGCGGACGGTCGGACAGTAGAGTCTTAGTAATAGGGTTTCCGTTTTTACCTTTTGCGTACGGAACCCTAAAACACCAAAAACCTATTTACACACAGACTTACATTTTGACAGCCGTTTAATAAAATTAATGATGTCCGAAAATAAGTAGATTATACCTTACAAAGATGAAGAAGTTAAGAAATCTTAGTTAAAAACAAATACAATAATACTAAAGCACATATTGGCTAAAGTTGCGTTTCTTTTAGAATGGACTTTCAAGGTAACACATTCATAAAACATTGAAATTTTGCAATAATTCGTTGTCACACCGGAGATTGCTACAGAATTTTGAACTTGTGTCAAAGAGCAAAGTAAATCATATTATGCATAATATGTTACATTCGAGTCACCGGTTTCGGACTATATACGAATTGACTAGGTTTTTCGTATTTTATTCACAAAAGGCATTTCAGACCGAAAACGCTTTAACAAAATTTACTATCACCTTCACGGCCTTTATAGTATAGTTGGTCCAAATTGAACATAACAGGTGACAAGCCTGATGCTGCACTGGATCTAGATGTGTCACTTCTTTAAGAGTGTAGTGTACCGCGTCCATGTCCATACAAACGGAGAAAACGTTTTACTACCCCTAAATATCATTTAATTTTAACGATTTTGTAATATGTTACTGACATAATGAAAAACTACGTACGTATTTTTTCCTTTTTTCAAAATTCGTAATAGGTCAAAAGTTATAAGCCCCTCAAATCTCGGTTTTTTTGGTTCATAACTTGCTCGTAATAAACCGTCTGTATTTGAGAAACAAAGCAAAATTTCAAAAAAAGCAAAACGTACGTACGTAGATTATAATCTGCTAAAACGTTTGACACCAAAATTATAAGGTTTCGTTATAGTTTAGTAGGTGTAAATCGTTTTCCCCCAAAACGCAATTTTCAACGAAGAACATACCTACGAACACTCACGAGCTGCAGTGTTCTCTGTCGCACTGATGCCCGTGGGAAGAGCGCGCTTGAGACAGAATATGATTTTCTAAATACCTATTTCGCTGCGTACGCTGAGCTACACGATCCTCTTAACAAACGTAAATGGCTTTGCGTGCCGTTCGAAGCACGAGGAGTAGATTAAAGCACATATTCTTACATTCTTTTTTTGAACAAGTGGGAATTCATCCCGGGACCTTGAAGACAACGCTTTACCAATTTTCCACTCCTTTTTTCTTTTACTATAGTTTGCACCAAATAAGTTGCGCCAGACTGAGCGCTGGAGTGGGAAGGACGCACATACAAATTGTATGAAGCACAGTCTATAACCACGTAATATTTTTCAGCTCATCTTATTTGGCGAGATTTATACCTATCCTTACTGATGCATTGGATTCATAAGTTAAGTTACATTTTTCCCTAACTTTTAAAAGCAACGAAATTTTTCCTTTCTATAATTTTTTTACAAAGAAATGTCTTTTAATTGCAAGAACGGTGGCTGCGTTTTCTTACTGACTCATAGTAATAGACTTTCATTGATTATTTTGCATAAAAGGTTCTAAGGTTTTTCATTTGCGTCTCGATTAAATTGTGACAGTAAAGACAGAGATAAATCTAAATTTCATTTAAAAATGCCAATTATCAATTTTCTTGTATAATATGTATTTTAATCGACTAATTCGGAGGGCACGTAAAGCTTACTTCTGTTAAAGAAGTGCCTTTAGGTCTTATTTGTGCATTATGTGCAGCAACAGGCTTGTCACCATGTCCACACTCTTCTCTTTTTCTATTCGCAAGTTTTATATTGATTTGCCAAAATGTATTTTACCATAAAAGTAAAGTTTAGCTGCAGCATTATATTTCAATGTCACCACCATTAATTAATAGTGGGTTAGTGTTTAGTTGGGAAGCGTTAATCAACGTTAACAATTCGGTGTTGCAATACATACTGCGGTGTTTTTTCACAGATGTGGTAAAACTAGAATATGAACATGTTTCCACGCTCAGACGCTAACCTAACCTAACTATAGTTGTATAAGTAAAGGTGCAAAACCCCATTTCACCTCCTTTAAGGTGCCCACTCATTCGTCCAATCACCGGCCCATACGGTCCGCCATCCGTTTTCAAATCGTTGTATTTGTGGTTGATTTCGATGGCCGGAACGATCTGTCACACACACACGGATGTTTGACACTTTGTTTAATCGAATCTTGTGTGTCTGTGTGAGTGAGTGAATTGCATCTGATCTAGATCGTATGATTTACATCGCTAATGTGTGGCCTGTGTTCAATCTCGATCATATGGCTGGCCGGACCGAAAATTTTCGGTGAGATACCGGACCAGTGCGTGGGATACTTAAGTAGGCCACATTTGGTCCGGCATCGCACCGAAAATTTCCCATTCGTTACAAGAATTGGACGAGTCTGTGGTCGATTTCGGTGGACCTTACGGCGACGCGCCGGGGATTGGACGAATGAGTGGGCGGGCACCTTTAGGGGTCGAAAAATCCTTTCTTATTGCACCTCTACATCTCCTAACTAATAAACCTTCCAATTTTCATCTTCAGTGGTTTAAGAAGAAAGAAAAACGTATAAAGAAAAACTGTAAAATGGAGTATGTATTTCTTTCTATTTGAGACCAAATCCAGACGATTTGGAATATAAAATACAACATTAACATCCTTGTTTTTTTGAGGTATCTTTTTCCTCGTATTTTCCCGAATTATTGCTATAATTCTCAATTTACCTTTTTTATTCCTCATTACACTTCTTTTTTTTCTTCCTTTACGGGTTGCCTTACAGCTCCCGAAACCATGTTACGGTTCCAGGGTACCCATCGGAAGACAAAGTCGCCCTCGTTTAGCCGATGGTATTTTGTGAGGCTATACTAAACGAGTGGCCGGTTCTGTTGAGGTATATTTAGATGGAATTGCCTCTAAGTGTGGTTTGTCGGATTATGTACATACGTTTTTAATTAAATAACCCATTGGTACATGGCCGGGATGATCGACCCTGTGGTCTGCCTAGTTAATACCTCTACATAATTTGGTGTCATACATTATTTTCTAGTCTTCGAATAGGCTGTGAACTGTGAAAGATGAGATTCGAGCGCGGATTTTATAAATCCTGAAAATCCTTCTTTTTTCATTGAATAAATCGATACTACACATTAATTCGTATGTCGTGTGTCAATGGAAACGTGTTATTTATTATCAAGTGATAAATTACGAAAGGAAGCGTAGATTAGTTGTTCACAAAGGCAATTTCCACACTAACGTGCGAACAGTGCCTTCATATAGGCCTATTAATTTTGTTTAGATCCTATTTGGCAATTTGCTTGGGAATTGACCGCCAAAAGTTTTATTTTATTTGCTCACTAAACTTTTTTAATTAACGTTAAAGTAAAAAATAACTTTATTTAAAAAAACTCTAGGTCCGTGGGGTTTAAGTGCCATAAACACTGATCCCACAGTCCCCACGACTGATCATTTCTTCTAGTGACAAGATGGCTGGATCCTTCCTCGCTCAACGACTAGCATCAGCGAGAAAATGCAGCCAGTGTTTTTGTCACTAGTCCATGCGTACCCGGTTTATTTAGTTATTTTAAGTGTTTTTATATTGTTTAAAAAAGGTAAAAAAAACTATGGAAATTGGGATTGGGTTTAATATATGGCAAAACTTATTAGGAGCTAGAGAGTCGTAATATTTCAATGATTTGATCAAAGTGCAATCATGTAAAGCCAGAGCAAAATCCGTAAATAGAATATAATTAGTACCAATACATAATTACAAATAAAAGCTTTTTAAGAAGTCATGCAATATGACCTACAGAGTTAAACGAACTCTGTGAAAGGAACTGGCATAAGAAAGGTGTAATCTGATGTAACTCATGTAACATGTCTGTTTAGGTGTTCTACCACCCGCTTGTCATGTTTATAGCAATGGAAGAGGCTGTGCGTTCAAAAAAGGTGACAATAATTTAACTAGAGACCGCGCGAGTAGAAAAGTTGTTTAAAAAAATCAATTTTCCCGGGATAAAAAAATGTGTCACGCCTCGGTTTTCTACCTGTTAAAGCCGGGGGGGCGGAAAGCTAGTAACAAATAATAAATTGTATACAGGAATTTAGCAATTATCTGTTCAATATGGACAACTGACAAAAAGTGGACACTGTTACCAGTGGCGGCCCTGGGGTAGAGCGAGACGAGCGGCCGCTCTAGTCGTTAAAATCCGATCATCAACCGCGAGCGAAAAATAAATAAATTATTGCTGTCTTTTTGGTGACCCACGCGGAGATGTGTAACTAATACGAAGCTGTCAACCAAAGGGTCAAAGACAATCCCGCTCTACCCTGATAAAGGAATAGGGCCGCCGCTAACTATTACCAATGTTTTTGCATGGCGGCACACCTCAAATTATAGAGGTCGTGAAGATGTATGCCAAAGTTAGAAATACTAAATTGCACCTAAATTGATTAAACATAGAATACACAGAACAGTTTTGATACTCATTATAGAGCAGCCTGATTTGTAAGAATAAGCGCGCTATTATTCTGTTTAATGTACTTTTTGATGCTTCATTGTGTAGTGTCGGCAATGTCTACGATCATGACTGACCTGTATTACGTAGCAATGAAGCTTATTAGATTCGTCATTGCACTTTTAGGGTAAATACTACGGTTGTGGTCAAACCATAGTCACTCAAGTCAGATTCATTATGGTATTAAAAACTTATAAGTAAATAGGTATAGCCTCATAAAAGGAGACTTTGTCTTCCGCTGGGTGGGTACCCTGGGACCGTAACACGTAAGGTGACCCTGTAAGGCAACCCGTGAAAAAAGTCATCTGATTTTTTTATTTTGTGATAGTTTTGTTACTTTTTTTATGAATATTTTATAGAAATGGCTTTAAGATTTACGATGAAATTGTACTGATTCCATCGATACAATTGCTAATAATATTTGCAACATTATTCTCCAAGAAATGTATGACAAATTTTGATGTGAATATTAGTTTTTTTTAGAATATTTAGATGTTACACATCATTAGCGAGTAGGTACTGGAAGACTCGCTCTTTTTTGTAATTTCTATAAGACACCACCTCCATTTTAAAAGTAAATAAGTTGTATATTATTTTAAAATATTGTGTTGAAATCGTAATATCATAGCAATACAATTTTTAAGTACAAAGAAATGTTTTAATCATGTTAAAAGTGTAATTCCTTCCAGTAAAACTAATTGGTCTACAACTAGAACATTTACCCTACTCGCTAATGAATGGTATTACATTTAGTGCAATATTAATATATGTATTGACACACTAAATTAATGAATAGAATATTAGCCAACCAAAATGTTGTGTGTGATATCTTCCAAATTGTGGCTATGAACTGTGTAGTAAGTTTTGTAGTTAATATAATATTATAATTGATGGCCATGACTCGCTTCGGAATAAATCAATATTCCATATCACTTTCTATATCAAATTATTTATAAATTAATTTATGTTAGGGTTCCGTCTGAATTATGAATTCGGGACGTACTAATCCATGGGCGAGTTATTGGGAACATACAATAGACCTACAATTCCTTAGATAAATGAATTTATATCATCTGTATAGCACTGTACTGGTGAATAATTATTGATGGAATACAGAAAAGGAAGGAGACGCCTGTATTCTCGCTTCAGCCAGCTGGCTATATATCTGTGTATAGTATGTGGAGCATTCTTGCACGTTAGATTACACTTTTATATATTTAGTTAATTTATTTGTTTTTAAAGTCGCGGACAACCTCTCGACACGACCCGAAATCAGTTGTACAGGAGTGGGTAGATGGAAAACGGACCGAAAGGTATATTCACCAATAAGTACCATGCATTTTCCCCCCACTTCAATTTATTTCAATATAAACTACATAAACTTAGTGGACTGTATAAACATAAGTATATTGAACCTAACCTTATAGTATAGGAATAATAATAAAGTTAAATAACATATGAAGGTCTGGAGCATTGAATTTTTGATGTGTAACATATTTCCTCTCGCTTTCCTGCAATATGTGGGAGTGATTTCATGAAAGGGACGGAAGTGTGTAACAGGAACCCGGGGAAGCGCGCGCTATTTGATTTCACCACACCAATGAGCGCGCGTGGTGGTAGACTTGGCAGTCAGTAGGTACCAACCCATTTTCCGAGAGGTTGGTACTGTCAGCCAACAGTGAAAACCGCAAAAAAAAAATCCGTTTTGCGTGAAAAGGGCACAGACGTTTCATATTGTTTCATAATATGTAGTGAAGTATCGTAATAAAAAATATCTAAGTACTTATTTCATAATTTTAAGACAAATATAAGATTTTTGTTTGAAATGTGTCTCGATTCTATGAATCGATGTCTGTTACATGGTATAAGATAAGATAGATTTTAATAATATCAATAATATCTTTTGCGCAAGATGCAATGTCATTACAAAAAATAATCTTTATAACATGGCCTATTGTTTGAGGTGGGCCTCGAATCTTTTGATAATTTGGTGTAAATTCATATTTTTGGGAGGGCGCCAATATAATGATTAGATATTTTTTCTGAGATAAACTATTCCCAATTTCTTTGTAAATAATCCACCTGTCTCACTGTAATTTAGCATACTTATAGTTACTTATTCAATATATCTAAGTGAAATAGTCGTAATTTTTTCAATTGGTTATGGGTGGTAAAATAAAAGATTATTTTGCCCCTGTTTTCTCTTTCATAATCTATCATTATACCATTACCCTTTCATTAAACGTCTTGCGGTTTTTTGTAGCTTATTGAAAATTCTAAATAATTATTATTTTATTATTTTTGATTAATTAAAAAATCATTAAATATTGACACAGGTGGATTATTTACAGAGAAATTGAGAATAGTAATATCCTCATACAAATTATCGATATAGAATGATACCTTATTTAAAAAGACATGCAAAGTTTGTTTATCAAATAAGATAAAGTAAGAAAAACTGAGGTTATATGTATGTAGATAGATAAACATATTTCTTCTAATAAACCAACAATATCAAACTATCTATCTATCATCACGCCTTTCATCCCAAGAGGGGTAGGCAGAGACAATCGAATGCCATTTGTTACGATCCTGACATATCTCTTTCGCTTCTTTTATATTCATCATACCTTTCATACATGCTCGGCGATTGTCTGTACTTTTACTATTTCCATCGATCAACATATTTTTTATATGTTCAATAAAAGTACATCTAGGTCGTCCTCTGCCAGCATTTCCTTTCACTTCAGCCATATAAACCTTTTTAGTCAATCTTTCATCCTTCATTCTTTCAACGTGTCCAAACCAGCGTAAACTACTTTTCTTCATTTTTTGTCACAACATCATCTTTTACTCCGCATTCTTCTCTAATTCTCGTTCCGGATGCGGTCAATACGCTTCATATCACACTGACTATGTAATTTTAAAGCAGCGTAAAATAAAGAATGTCCAAATATATTGACAAAAGTATTGATTACAAAGAAGAGCAACGAGATGATATTTAGATATCTACAACAATGCTATTATACCTTATTATACAACATTTATACAACTTTAACTTACACATAAACGTGAACAATCGATTTTAACATCTTTTTGATACGTGACTTTGTTATTCTTATTTCTTTAGAAATTATACAGATAACATTACGACAGTAATGCTGTTGGAGTAGACATATTTATAAGGTTCGATTACGAATTGTGTATGATAGTTTGTTTTTATTTTTAATCGACTTCAAAAAAGGAGGAGGTTCTCAATTCGACGGAATCTTTTTTTTGTGTGTTACCCGATTAATTTTTTTTGAAAGGGTCCCATTCCAGGTGGTCCCGTTGGATGATGATGATGATGATGGGATCCTGTAGAAATCGAGAACTCTTCAAATTTTATAGACACACTTGAAGCGATTTGGGTGTTTTTTTATAGTGACTTGTGCATTTGCTTTCGGAAAGCATACTTTTCAGTGAATAATTTTTGAACCCCTTTTTTTTAAAAGGCAATTAAAATAACAGCCATCTATATTCTTCAGAAAGAACACCATAGGCGTAACGAAAATTATTATATACCTGTTTAAAGAAGTTTCACTTCAAAAATAAAATAAGAGACGCATTCTGCCTCATGTCATGGCGATATAGAATAAAAGAAGAAGAAAATAAGAGACGAAAACCTTTTGTTTTGAAAAAAAAAAAAAGTGTTGATACACTGGCAGCATCTCACATACAGTATACAAAATTAAAAGCGGGTGCGGCGGCAGAACACGCTCAACTGCTCAAGCGCCGAAAATATTCAAATATTTTAACAAATTACTTATTTTCGGCGCTTGCAGTGGAAACAATGGGTCCATGGTCTACCGAAATGAAAATATTCTTGAAAAATTTAGGTAATAGATTAGTCCATGCCTCGGGTGACCTAAAGGCTGGCTCTTACCTCGCTCAAAGGATCAGTTTAACCATTCAGCGAGGTAACGCAGCCAGTGTTTTGGGAACCATGCCACAGGGAGGGGTTCTGGAAGAGGTATTCTTTTTATAATTTGTATATATAGTTTTTAAATATATTATTTATTTATTACCATTACATTTAAGTTATGATGTAAATATTTAAACTAATACAATAAACATAAGAGACGAAAAATATTTTTTAAATTATCAATTTGCCTTTACTGGGAATAGATGCAGTTAAATATGCAGGTACTAACCTCAATCAAAAAAATCGCAGTTTAAAGAATTATGATATACGAGAATTTTATATATAAGATTTTAATATTGTCCACACGCGAAGCCGGGGTGGATAGCTAGTATAAACATATTAGAAATAGCTGTTTCCCACAACTTCGTACGTGACTATTTCAAAATGTTGGCAAACATACACTTCATACATAGCTTTTGTCATGTTCACCTCTGCCCACCCCGTTTGCGTCGTCATGCCGTGATAATAAAAAGTATCCTATGTTACTTCTAATACCTCCAAGAATATATGTGCAAAGTTTCATGATGATCGGTTAAGTAGTTTTTGCGTGAAAGCGTAACAAACAAACTTACATTCACATTTATATTAATACTAGCATATCGCCCCCGGCTTCGCCCGTGGATATTTACGAACAAAATAAAATATACCCTTAAAGTAGCTAGATTTCGAGATTTTTTGACAAACAATTTTTTTAACTTTCGTAAAAAATAATTATTTTTTTAATAAAAAGTAGGTATCCTATGTTAGGTACTTCTAATACCTCCAAGAATATATGTGCAAAATTTCATGATGATCGGTTAAGTAGTTTTTGCGTGAAAGCGTAACAAACAAACTGACATTCGCATTTATATTAATAGGGATAGGGATATACCTAATTTTAACCCAGAAAAAATACACTAGAAATTAATACCACTAGCTAAAAAAAAGGTGGGTGTTTATATACCACACACAAATTTTTAAATTTTCGGACAACTGTTCTTATTTTATTTTCCCTAAAAACCTTATGCAGCCTTTAAAAAAAATTCCAAATCGTCCAGCCGTTCTCAAGTGATGACCAGAAGTGAATTACAAGTAACAAATAATGCTTACCGTGACCTCCGCTATACCTCTCGTACTTGTAATAGAAAGGTGGTGAAAGTGTGTTGTGTGTCCTGTCCCACTAAGATATACATTTAGCACTTCCTTTAACATATTATATATAATTCTCTTATATGTTATATTGATCTTATAAAATATGAGAAAAAAGTCAATTATTTTTATATTTTTACATACAACATTCACTGGAAAATGAGCAAATTTTAATGAAAAACTAATAGGTAACTAATTAATTAAATGTACATGTAAATCCGGTAAGTATGAAACATGTAATTCATATAAACCTTTTTAGTCAATCTTTCATCCTTCATTCTTTCAACGTTTTCAAACCAGCGTAAAAAAAAAATAATAATAATAAATCATTAACCGAACTTCAAAAGAAGGAGGAGGTTCTCAATTCGTCGGAATCTTTTATGTTTTTTTTTTATGTATGTTCCCCGATTACTTGAAGACGCCTGGACCGATGGATTTTTTTTTGTTTGAAAGGGTATGTATACTTTCCAGGTGGTCCCATGGTCATCAGGTCAGGATCTGATGATGGGATCTTGGAGAAATCGAGAACTCTTAAAATTTTATATGTACACTTTGGGTATTTTTTTTAATGACTTTAGTGACTTGTGCATTTGCTTTCGGAAAGCACACTTTTCAGTGCATATTTTTTAAGTCTGTACAACTTTTTTTAAAAGGCAATTATTTTATTCACTAAATCATATCTATAACCGCTATGCTATTCTGTCGTCATTTTGATGGACTCTAAAAAGCACTTACAAGATTTTTTCATAAAGATCCACTCTAGATAGAGCTCGACGCAACAAATCGAATGTAGTTCTGATGAGACGCATTCCTATAGATAATTATATAACAATCAATATGTGATATTACACCGCAAGCTTAAATTATAGGCTAGTGGTTACGAAATGGTGTCTAAGGTTTGAATCCCAGTTACATTCGGGTTTGTCGTCTCAATTGAGGCCTAAACGCAATTTGACATATAATTATTTTAAAAAGTGCGTCGGTAGCCAACGATCCCGGGTCTCGGTCATGTACCGGGATAATTAAAAACTTATATACATAATCCGACAAACCACACAAATACCATCGGCTAAAAGAGGGAGACTTGGTCCTTGGTTTTCCGATGGGTACCCTGGGCCCATAACACGTTTTAGAAGCTACAGCAAACCCTGAAGAAAAGAAAATGTAATTAAAAATATTGGTGTGGGGCCGTGCCGCCGTGGGCACAATCTTGTAGTAAGTAAATACTAGATGACCCGTGCGAATACTTCGCACCCTTAGTGGTGTCAATATTGTTGACGTAGTTCAACTGATCTCCAATAGATGGCGTATTTTACAAAATAAATCAATTAGTCTAATTTTAAAAGAAACATTTAATTTAGATTGGTTTGTTTATTTTTCGTCATTAGAGGTAAAAATAATCTTCAAAATGGCGTATTCTAAATATTATTTAATATTATTATATACCTACTAACAAAGTTTAAATATTATTTAAAAAAAACACGCAGGGATCCCCATGAGTAGCTCTCTAATCATGAATATGTAGTGATAAACCTTCTCGAAATCACTGTCCTGCGGTAAAGTGCCAAGAAGGCTAGCAGCGCTTCCTCGCTGTATAGCTATGCGTATGCTAATACGTTGCCCAAGGTATGCTTCAGCCCTCTTGTCACCTTAAATGTCGAAGCCCCACGGACCCATGGTTTCAACCCCAAACGGAATGAAGGGAGATATTTCATACCGACGAAAAAAAAGTTTGATAAATAATATATAGAGATAACTAGATAGGTAACAACCACATAGAAGTTAGAATGGATGGTACGTACAGAGAAGTAAGTGAAAGGATCCAACATAAAGTGACATTACGTAACGAACAAGATTCTTGTATTTACAACATATTATTTGCTAAACATACTAAACATTTCATAAATACTTAGTATAAATAATTGCCTTTTAAAAAAAGTGTACCGACTTAAAAAATGATGCACTGAAAAGTGTGCTTTCCGAAAGCAAATGCACTTGTAAGTCATTATAAAAAAAACCCAAATCGCTTCAAGTGTGCCTATAGAATTTGAAGAGTTCTTGATTTCTCCAAGATCCCATCATCAGATTCTGACCAGATGACCATGGGAACACTTGGGAAGTATAGCCTTTCAAACAAAAAAAATCCAACAGTCCAGTAGTCCAGGAACATACATAAAAAAACATAAGAATTCCGACGAATTGAGAACCTCCTCCTTCTTTTGAAGTAGTTTTCTAAGTTATTATTATTTCATGGAAAAAAGTCTGTATAATTAAAAATTTAAAGTCTCTATGCCTCAACAGAATTGGCCACTCGTAAGGTATAGCCTCACAAATGCTATCGGCTAAAAGAGGGAGAATTGGCCTTCCACCCTGTACCCTGAAACCGATACCTAACACGGTTTCGGGAGCTGTAAGGTAACCCGTCAAGGGAAAAAAATTAAGTAAGTGCATGTCGTTTACTGTTTTTCCACACTCCGCTGTTTAGATTTTTTCTTTTTCTTCTTTTATTGTTCGATGATTTGCCAATGTCAAGTATTTATAATGACAGACTAATTACAACTATCACAGCGCGGACGGGATTAAACCTGATTCCCCGTCATGTTTTTAATTAAAAGACCCATTAAGTAGTACATGGACCGGATCCGGGATCGAACCAGTGGTCTGCCTAGTATTTTTGATGTGTAACATATTTCCTCTTGCTTTCCTGCAATCTTGTGGGGTGATTTCGTGAAAAGGGATGGAGGTGTGTAACAGGAAGCCGGGGAAGCGCGCGCTATATGATATGACCAACGAGCGTGCGCAGTTGTAGAGTTAGCCGTCAGAATGGTACCAACCCATTTTCCGAGAGGTTGGCACTGTCAGCTAACAGTGTGTGCGTGTGTGTGTGACGAGAAAAAGAAAGGGGAATAGAGAAGGTTGTTGTATGTGGAATGTTGTGTATGAAGTGTTAACAAGGTGCAGAGATGTCAGATGTCACATCATAGGAGACTAGATAGATAGGGCTCCCTCGTTTTTTTTTTAAATCGTAATCCCAATCCTATCCTAAAGTAGGCCACACATTGGTCCGGAACGCACCGAAAATTTCCCATTCCGGCCGCCAGACGATCTAAGCGGACAAACACACATCCACACGCCTTTGTTTAATCGAATCTTGTGTGTCTGTGTGCGTCGCTAATGTGTGGCCTGTGTTCAATCTCGATCATACGACGGCCGAACCGAAAATTTTCGTTGAGATACCGGACCATCATTTTAGTCGAAATCCGTTGATGCATTGTTTTAGCTATTACATTTAAAAAAGAGTCTAGATTTTAGGTAGGTACTGTTGAATTTCAAATTCAATCCCACTAATATTATAAACGCGAAAGTTTGTATGGATGTATGTGTGGATGTTTGATTATAGTATGGAATAGCCTATGCTAATTTTTATCCCGGAAAAATGTATGGTTCTCGTGGGATAGATTAAATTTTTTGTTTTCACGGGATCGACATGATTTTTTGCATAGTGGTAGAACAGGGGTCAGAGAATGACATATTGCACGGGATTTTTTTTTATCTATTTCCACGCGGATGAAATCGCGGACAGAATCTTGTGAGTCAATAAAGCTTAGCACCAATTTTCTTTACAAATTTTAACCGACTTCTCGGTACTCAGGGCACATAAATCCGACGCCGATAAATCTAAAAGTGTCACCATAAGAAGTGACGGTAAATTTCCAAAAAATAATGTCTTAACTTCGTGGTATTATGCGTTACATTTGATATAATTTATGTAACAACTCAATTAGACTGGTCACGATTTTATCTTTTAAGATGCAGTTTAATTATAATAGCTGTTGTAAGATAAATGTCGCTTCCGTGAGTTTGTGATAAACTAGGGGCCTGGATTCGATTCCCGACTGGGAATGTTTTTCTATACTAATATTATAAAGAGAAAATATGATACCATCCAAATTTTTACTCCGAAACTCTAAAATTTTGAAAAAAATACAGAATTTAGTATATTCGACTACAGTATACCTACTTGATGCGTCAAGTTTTATGTTTCACATCTGCCGGGCGTCTCGTGACGGCCACATTTTTTTGTCACTATTCACTATAGGTACCGGGACGGTTCTTGAGCGGTGATCGTTAGATGCGCAGAACACAATTTTTGGGTCTGCTGGATGGTATGAGGTATTAATTGTAATTTTAACAGCAGTAAAAAGCAATCGTAAAAACAAACACCAATAAATCAATTATAATAAATATACAAGTTATATTGCACTCGAATTACATATGCGCAAACATTCCCCCACTTTTTCGTCGAGCGCTCAAGAACCGTCCCGGTACCTGTACGTTATTTTAAAACAAATTCCCCCGCCACTTCCGTTTGTCTGTCTATCTGTCTGTCTGTAAACTTTTCACGTAAAAACGATCAGATAAGTTGATTCAGGAAGGTTTATGAGTATTAAACAATGATTTATCATATTTAGGAGCTGAACATTATCATTATTAGTGGATCAAGTCTGGGAAAAGTTAGCTCCAGCGCGCTTTCATGGTGTATGGTATTTTTGTATTACGCACACAGAACACGCCATACATTTTTTACATATTTCTCTACCTACCTTCCGTTTTACTTATAACGGCCCTACAGTGGAGATCGAGACGTCAGACGCAACGCACAACAGGCGTATACGGTAGCTCCGTGTCGATAAATACGCATCCGTCGAGCCGCCGCGCCGCCCTTTTAAAATAACGCCAACACAAAGACTATAATTGTTAATACGCAAACCTTAGTTAAGCTAGTTTAAAAAGAAAAGTGTGGTGAAAGAAAGAGACAGCCAAACAACGAACCAAGTACAGCGAAGGTAAGGGCTGTTAATTTCCTTACCAGCGTATGCTGTCTAATTCATCAGAGATATAACAAAATGATGTAGGAATGAATTGTGTAGAATAAAATTATCTCTACAAAAAAGTGTAGATATTACGCAGGTATTCAAATTGTTGTAAAACCCATGCGAAGCCTGGAGCGAGTCGCTAGATATATTTATAAAGTTTGTAATATTTTGTTTTACAGTTATTCTAACACCATTCTTACAAGATTAACAACAATTTGACAAGTTATTGACAGATATCAGTGGGCGTTAAAGTTTATTCAAACAAACTTTATATTAATCTGTCAGTGATATTTTGATTGTCATCATTTTGAAAAGGTGGATATTATTTACCTATCATGGATATTACGTAAATTGAACTTTAACAAAGTATTTGAACAGTTTTTATGCCTTGACACGTGGCCATGATATCCTGGTAACAATGTTCACAATTTGTGTGTCAAAATAACTTTATGAGTTTCGCCCGTGGATTTTTCCGAACAAAATAAAATATAGCCTATATAACTCAGCGATATCGTAGCTTTCTATTCATGAAATTATTTTTAGAATCGTTTCAGTCATAGCTTTAGTATAGGCGCTCTACTAGATTGGCAATATAAAAGAGAAAGCGCATAGATACGCGTATGTTAAAGCGAGACAGATAGACGAGACCGTTTTTTGAATACTGTAACAGCCTGTAACAGCCTAGCGTCAGTAGTAATTTCGCTTATTTTTGTAAAATATCCTGTTTTAAAGTAATTTTGGTTAATACAGTGCTTGGTGCAGTGCCTGGATGTAAGTCATCACAGAATTACACATTTGTGACGCACACTGATGTATTATTTTTTTGGTCTTGTTCTAATCGGGAATAGAAAGAAGTCATTGGGTGCTAAATCAGGGCTGTACGGAGTGAGAATTTGATGTTTTGAGTGGTCAAAAAGCCACTTGTTTGAGCCGATGTATGAGAGCTTGCATTATCGTGGAGTGGTGGAGAATAATCCGTCTTCGGTGGTTGGTTTTCCTCATTTCTTAGAAAACTTCTGGCAAACGAATGGTGGTGTACAGTTCAGAATTACAACGTATGTAGTAACTAATAATAAAATGAGTCTGTTACTAGAACCGACTAGGACGTTAACCAATACTTAAAGTACTTCTTCTTGCCACGTTTAGAAAACTCGATATATTTGGACGTTGTTACCAGTGTTTTAAAGGTTGTGATGGTGTCTTTGCTAAACTTTTGCCCAATTATCTCAAATGTATTAAAACCGAGGTTAAAATTAAAATTGATCTGCATTTCCAATTAAAGATGTTCATAAAACAACTATAGATATAAATAATAATTTTTCATTAGCATCTCCCAAATGTCATAACCTTGTAAGTATTCAATTAATATGAAACTTGTGCAATAATTAATATAGTTCTCAGAGTAACGGAGGCTAAAAATAGTACACTAAAATAGAGTACCCTGTTGTTGCATTTGAATAGAACTGGCCAAGTGTGAGTCGGATTCGCACACGAATATACTATTGAGTATTCTAAGGTCAGACCAAGGGCTATACCTAACGAGTGGCCAGTTCTGTTGACATATATTTAGATGGAAAAGCTTTTTGTGGTTTGTCGGATTGTGTAGGTACTTACATAAGTTATTAATTATAAAAAACCCGTAGGTATACATGACGGGGATCCGGGATCGAATCCGTGTTCTGCCTAGTTAATACCAGACGTCTTAACCACTCGGCCAATTTACTAGCTTTACGCGCTGGTGATAAAAAATTTAGGATTTTCGAAATAAAATGTAGCCTTTATATCACTTTCGACCGCCCTCGAACTATCTCTGTGCAAAAATTCACAGATCTCATGCTCCACATGAACATGACCTTCAAAGAGCATTAGAAATGAACTTCGGTATTAAAAATAGAAAACTAAGACGTATATTTTGACAGCTCTTATCTGAAATGAAGATCTTATCGAGACCTTTCATTTTGATAGAGACATGACCAGTCTAGGGTCAGTGGTTTTCGAGATATGGCCCTTTTAAATTTTCATAAAGAACTCAAAAAAAAATGTTTTTTCGAATTTCGACAATTATCCCGAGATAATGTTTCTGAACTCTTATGTAGAATTAAAAAAAATATCCTAGAGCCTTTTTTATTTTTTCAACAATTCCTTTATATATAAAGTATATATTGTAGAATTTAGATCTCTATTTCTATTCTAATTTTCCGACAATGTCAAGTACAGTATTATTAATCAGAGACTAATCACAACTATACAGCGAGTACGGGATTAAACGATTCCCCATCCGTCGGTCGCCATGACATGTCGTAGAATCCGAATTTAGACCTCATCAATACAAATACTTTAACACCTCAATCATCTATAGTGACCCACAACTTCAGAAGATATCCATGTCACACTTTTGCTGAAAAAGGGGCCTCTACAGAAGCGATCGAAAAAATATTTCCATATTTTTAAACATCACGTTGATCCGATGCTCTGTTTTAATATGAAATAAAGTTTGAATGTTTGTAACTAACAAAAAAAAAAACGCGTTAGTAAAGATTTTATTTTTGAAAACCTGAAATAATAAACCTTTTAAAAAAAAGTGCACCGACTTCAAAAATTTGCACTGAAAAGTAAGAAATAATAAAAATTTCGTCGTAGAATTTGAAGACGGTTGGTGCCAAATTAGGATACAAAACTAAGTAAATATCTAAGAAGATAAAGATCTGTTCAATATTATCTATGTTTGTATGTACTGATGATCGTAGGTTCCTAATGAATTGTCTAGATTAGTGAATTTGGGAACTAAGTTGTTTCTAATTTGGCACCAACCGTCTTCAAATTCTACGACGAAATTTTTATTATTTCTTACTTTTCAGTGCAAATTTTTGAAGTCGGTGCACTTTTTTTTAAAAGGTTTATTTTACCCTTTTAAGTGATTTTGCTGCCTTGAGAGACAAATAATAACGCAACTAAAAAAATATTGATGAAAAATAAAAAAAAAACGCTGTGGATGTGATTTGAACCATGTGCTTGTGCATCCTATGACTCCCCATTACATTTAACCGCTACACCATCGTCACGAAAATTGACAACTTCGTGTCAATAGCAACCGTTGCTAAGGCTTTTTCTGATACATAATTTTCAGCCGTAAACAGAAATTAATTACTGAATTTCTGAAAAACTACTGAACCGATTTTCGTCATATGTCTGTGAGATAATGTCGAGAAATTATAATGTCTTAAAAAAAATAAGTTGTCAAAATCGGTACTTATTTTATCGAGATATCAAGAAAAATGTACTTTTAAAGTCAGTTTTTTCAAAATTTCTGAAAAACTAATGAACCAATTTTTATGAGAGAAAAATGGGACCAATCCGGAAGAATTATCTGTCGATTAAAAAAGAAACCATGAAAATCGGTTCACAATTGGCGGAGTTATCGATGTACATACATACATAAAAAAAAAAAAAAAAAAAAAAAACGGTCCGAATTGAGAACCTTCTCCTTCTTTTTTTGGAAGTCGGTTAAAAAGCAGATAAATCAATCAAAATCCATTTAACGATATCTGTCTGAGCTTATTCCGTACAAAATAACATACAAATTTGGGTCAAACGTGAACCAATCTTATTTGTAACCACTGTAACTAGAGACCCGCCCCGTGGCCCGGGGTACCTATTCATCATTTCATCATTAATTTACACAAAACAATCTATACCTACAATTATTAAAATATTATAACAAATTACGTATTTTCAGCACTTGCAGTTGAAACAATAGGTCCATGGTCTGCCAAAATCAAAAAAATCATGAAGAATTTGGGTACAAGACTAGTCCACGCCACGGGGACCTAATCGCTGGCTGTTACCTCGCTCAATTCAAAGGATATTATATAACTGCAGCTCAGAAAGTTCCATAGAACACAAAGTGATAAATACTTCAGTCTTATAAGATTTCGGTTTTCATAGAAAAGGCTTTTAGCAGGATTTCCGTACTAAACTTTCTCTAGAATTATTTTGATATATGACCACAGATCGCATTTTTGTATGAGTCATGACACGAAACAATGTGCTGCTGTGTGCCAAGTCCTGTTCAAAGGAGAAAGCTGGGAATTTTTCAAATTCCATATTTTGAAATGCAACACGGATTAGGTACTTATTTTGTCATAGATGTATTAAGAAAAATTCTAAAAGTTCCATTTATTATATTCTGACTTCGCCCAGGAAATTGTCGGTTTACAACAGTTTAATTTAATTTATAAATAGGTACGCTTATAAAGATATATTCTACTACGGACTTTTTTGTAGATCATGTTATTCTACACAATTCTTTCATATATAATTTTATTTTATCTCTGACGGATGTTCATATCCACTCAAAGCGTAGAATTTCACGAACTGCAAATTAAAAAAAAATGTCTGTCCACGATTTCAAATAAAATAGTTCAATGAGTATAATATTTAAATATTTACAACATAAGCATAAACAATAGAAATATTTAAGTATTGCCTGTCTGAATTTTTTGTCAAGAATAAGTCTCTGGACACCAATGATATAAGATTTTTTTTTCCCAGCGTCAATGCTCGACACACATGTCTGTATCTCAATTTTTTTTATATTTTAACTATATTATACTAATTAATAATCAACTAATCAATTAATCCTAGAAAAATGAGTAAGTATATTTATACAACATTTTCAACTCAAATTGCTGATAGTTATTATTTTAATTGGGATTAAGCCATATTTTTATTATTCAGGGTTTTAAATAGGCGTAGTTTTTAAAACAAACATTGCTATTGCGTTTTAATAACTATTTAAAAAAATAATTAAAATAGTGCTTAATCCAATTTAAAATAATAACTATGAACAATTTGAGTTGAAAATGTTGTATAAATAAACTCATCTCTCTATAAGATTAATTGAGATGTGCCATATTTTTGACAGATATAAGATAGCCGACAGCCACGGACCCCCCATATAAAATCAGGGCATAGCTAGTAAGAAATAACTAAATAAATCCTGCCTCTGTCACTGGGATAATAGGCGTGAACATATTAATGATTGTCTTTTAAATTACTTGGCCCCAGAACCAATTGGAATGAAAAATAATAAACCAATTTGTGAATCTTTTTATAATTTTGGTGTCGACATGGACTATTACAAATTCCTCTATGATACATATTGTGTAATGTGTAGATTGAATTCAATAAGAACTCATCTTAATATAACAACAAAATTAAACAGTGATGACATAGTACACTCAAGGAAATTACCTCTATTATAATAAATAGAAAAAACTCTATGTAACATCTGACATCTCACCTTGGTACACGCACACACTGTTGGCTGACAATACCAACCTCTCGGAAAATGGGTTGGTACTATCGGACGGCAAACTCTACCACCGCGCAATCATTGGTCAAATCAAATAGCGCGCGCTTTCCCGGCTTCCCGTTACACACTTCCGTCCCTTTTCAGGAAATCACTCCCACAGATTACAGGAAAGCGAGAGGAAAGTTACACATCAAAAAGATATTAGAAAACCAATGTCTGTCACCTTTATATCGCGAAAAAGAATTCAGCCATTTGATACGAGAAAGTTAGAGTTCTTTTAAATTCGGCATAAAGGTACACGTTTCTAAGAAATGTTTATCTTACTTACAAGTTGTCAAGTAGTAATGGGCCCAGAAGATAAATAAAATTGAATATTTATTTTTAGCCTGAAACAAAGTTTTTCGGAGTCGATTCTGTCTAGAGTCTAGACCAAAAAGGAAAGTGGGTTTATTTATAGACTTAAAATCTGATTTCATTTCGTCCGTCGGTCACAGGGTAGTTTTGAACCGAAATAGGAAGACACTTGGAATTTTCACGGATTGTGTAAGTATTGGCCGCTATAACAACCAATAATAAAAATAAAATTAAGTTAAAAAGGGGTCCCCATACAAGAAACGTCGGTCTTATTTTACTCAACTATTTTTTTTTAAAAGTGCTAGTTTGACTCGAACTTGGCTATTTTTTTCAATTTCTAGTCCTGTCTATAAGTGTGTTAATTAATTGGATCGGTATAAATTATATTCCACTGGCGATGCCGCTATCGAAAATGAAAACCAGAACATTATAAATGTTAAAATTAAATATTGAAATTGTTAGTAATGTCCCTGAGTGTACTTAAGTTTAGATTACGTATTTTAACGATGTACAAAAGTGAATGTATTTTTATTGCACTACATAGTTGCATTCCAATTACAATAATAATATTTATAATTACATTATGAAATCAAGATAGGTATCTAACTTATCTCCAGTTACTCTGGGCCGACTTCGCCTGGGTAAAAAATCGGTTGATCCTGCGGACTAACCCTGAAATTTCCCGCATTAAAATGCTATTGTGTTATATTATTAAACATAACTAGCTGTGCCTTACTGTTGCACCCTCCTTCGGGTCATAGCGTGATGTTATATAATAGCCTATAACCTTCCTCAATAATTAGGCTATCAAATGCAAAAATATTTTTTCAAACCCTACTGGTAGATCCTCTGGAACGTAAATATTTTTTCAAATACGACTGCTAGTTCCAGAGTTCAGTTCGCATAATATAAATGAGGTACTGAAGAACAAAGCCTAGTTATAAAAAGCCCCTTCCAAAATCCAACATACAAATCTGTATTTAGTGTTATTGACCATATGGTCAAATAAGTAGGTCATTAATTGACCTCTCTGCATGCAAAGCACACTCTATCTATAATGTTATTGCTTAATATTGTTTTATACTGGTTTTGGTAACTTAGAACTTTATATTCATGAACTGCATTTTATATTCAGTTTACGTTTCGCATATTAACCCTTTTTATACCACCTACGAGCTGGTTGTTTGTTTGAAAATAAACTCGACTTATAAAAGCGAGACTTGGGAATAAGAAGCATGAAAGTAAGATAGACGGGCGTCGGTGGTCGAGTGGGTAAGATTGCAGGAACATACTGTTTCCAATTATTATTTGTAATTATTATGTTTGTATTTTAGCATACTTTACCCGTTGCGACAATAAAACGACAGAAAAATACAGTGGTACAGGCATTGATATAAAAAATCAGTGGGTACAGGGAATAGTACCAGGCGTCTACCCCTA
This sequence comes from Nemapogon koenigi, assembly GCA_963924495.1. Lineage (NCBI taxonomy): Eukaryota > Metazoa > Arthropoda > Insecta > Lepidoptera > Tineidae > Nemapogon > Nemapogon koenigi. Next base: position 10,233,316 of record OZ004646.1, read on the forward strand.
CCGCCAAAAGTGACAGAAAAAATTGTTCGGTGATTTACCGCTTCACAACTCCATTGGTATAGGTTATGAAGCTACATTAGGCTATATTTTTTTGGAATATTATATAGTTAGGTTTCAGTAAAATCCCATTTATTTTTAGTACAAAAATTTCCACAAGCGAAACCAGCTCTGATATCTAGTTAAAGTAAGAGACACGTAAGCATTCTAAATAATAAAATCCTAATAATATCTATTATTTAGAAAGAGTACAATAATATTTAGTATTCTGTGGGCAGTACCGTATTATTTTAAGCCCAATTTTCACCATTTTTGGTAAGTGAGCTTTTTACTTGTCGTGGGTGGATTTGAAACATGTTCACGCCTACAATGCTATAAGAGGTTTATTATTTATTAGATGATAACGCAATGGAGTCCAATAGATCCTAATTTAAATTTTACTTAAGTCTGTGTTTCTAACTATTCTGGTGGAAGTTGGACAACTTATAGGTGTGGTCATTGTAAAAAGATTTTTAAATTTTACTACTGGCAAAATTACTGTGCGCAAGCTTGTGTGGTAGCATAAAATAGGTTATAATAATCTATACTAATATAATAAATATATGTCTGTCTGTTATGCTTTCACTGTTAAACTACTGAACCGATTTTCATGAATAAGCTTTAAATCTAGGTAAGGCTATTTTTTTTAAAATCCAACCCCCAAAATAATAGGGCATGAAAGTTAGTATGAGCCCAACGAGCAAAGCCGAGGCGAATAGCTAGTCTGAAATAAAACTATAGTCTGAACGTCCAGATTTATAAAGTTTTATATATCTCAGAAATTCCTAATCGTAAGCCACGCCCTAAACTCGTGGTTCGGGCGCATGAGTGGTTCGGGCGCAACTGATTGCGTCATGCAAGACAACGACGGCGCTTTGTCCGTTCTTGCTGCAGAAGTGAGAAGGGCATAATGTACCGCTTCTCGGAATAAATGACGTAAGCGGCACATTACAAATAAATAATTTATTAAAAAGCAATCACATGCAGGGAAACATATTCTTAATCAATACTAGGTACTGAAATTACCTACAGATTCGTATAAAATTTAAACCTTCAGAGTATGGTCGTATGACTAAAAAGGTGTTTTTGAAGAGATGATTTCAAAAATTTTCACCAATCATGTTTTCATCCTATACAATACTAGATAAAAGCCTCTAGTTTTCTATGCCCAAATTGTATGTTCATAGCATTTGTAAAATTCAAGAATTTCAATTCAGAAATCAACCAAAATTATTTGTTTCTCCCAATGATATACTATATAAACTGAGGTAGATGCGTGATTGACGCTCAAGCTATAGCAATGCGAATGAGAGGTAAGTGTCCCACTATAAATTTGGTCGCGCACAGTCACGCACAATCCTACGACTAGTGTACATGTCTCTCTTGAGTAGAATAATCCGCAAAAACATCAAGAAAAATGACATCTTGTGTGTTCCGCTTTTACAGAAATTATACTGCAACTGTAAAGGATAGAAATGATATCTCATTTCATTGGTAAGTACAGAAATTTTATAATTATGGACATAACAATATTTTATTAATAATAATGCGCTGTTGCCAGTGCGCCGCTTGTCTGAGCGAGACGAACGATGCATTTTGTATGAGAGTGATAGAGAAGACAAAACGAAATGGCTGCGACAGACTCAGCGACTGATTATGGGGATGGTTCGCAATATCGGACCTGTCAATAAATTACATGAACCTATTTAAAAAAATTATATATTTTATTAAATGTACGGAAAATGTATATACATAATTATATTTACATTATTATAAATTTATATATTATATTATTGTTGTATGTATAGTATTATGATCTTATTGTATTTATTTATCTTTTAGTCTCCCTAGAACCGGATTAATAAGAGAAAAATGGATAGAGATAATCAGAACCCAAAGACGAGAATATGATTGGTTGCCAAGTTTTTACTCTAAGATTTAGACGTATGGTGGAAGATACAACCAGCAGTTTTGCGAAGTGGACATATTTTCACATTCTTTGTATATATTTAGGAAAAATATCTGTAACATTCTAAATAGTAGTTAATTATATTTTGTTTAATTTTTTTTTGTATTATTTGTTATTTCTATATTTTTTGGAATTTGCATAAAAATATCTTGTTTTGAATGTATGTTTAAACAATACATTTGTATAAACAAACGTCACTGACTATATGACAGTTATTTTTTAAAAATGTATCTATGTTGTAGTAATGTTTGTTGTATAGTTGTTTGTTGTCCAGAATAAAAGAAATAAAAAAAAATTAAAGACTTAATTTTAAATTATACTACATAATACATAAATAAGTAGCATACTAATGTCCTATACCAAGCCATAATCTACCTCTATGCTAAATTTCATTTAGAACTGTTCAGCGTTCTGAGCGTGATTGAAAGACATTATTACAATTATTTTTACATTATTACATTATATTTATTAGTAAAATAAAAGTTTTTTTAATTACATATTGTATATTTTATTGTTATTCCAAAAATATTTTTAAGTAAAATATTGAGTGTTCCATTTAGACAATCTTCCCCTAGTTCCTCTGGAGAAGGTCACGCTTGTGTCGCAACTTAAAACATATATTTATCTCTTTTTAACAAATGGATTCCGGTATTGAGCTGTCTTTCTCTATCCCTTTCATCGCTTGAATATATAAACGTAAGTAATTAATAGGTAGCTATAGTATTGTTCAAGCTGTTTATTATCTGCATTTAGTATGGATATAACGTGTCTACTTATAGTACGTCATTGGTTTCTCCCCTTAATTTGGATTTATTTTTGTTGGTTTGATTTCATTTTTTTTCTTGATAATTAAACATGAAGGTTTTCAAGTAGGATTGTTATGGATTTAGGTACCTACCTATATAATTCTTATTTCTGAGGCCAAACGAATAGCCAATTTTGTTTTTATTTAGCCTTGTTTAATCATTACTACCAATTTCTCACAATAGCAGTTATTTTATTGCCTACATCTAGATAATAATCTGAACTCATTTTTAACCTTTACATTGATGTAGTTTTGAAATCGTGATCATTTGGTCTGTATATATTTTGTTAAACAATCTGTGTTTCAATTTATGATCTTTTAGACCTTTAACCCCGCTTCTAAACACAGGTCCAATAAGATTTAATGCTTTATCATGTGATTGGACAATTTTAAAGCTGTGTTCGTAGGTCGCGACCATTGAGTTTTTACATAGGTAACGCAATATTCCAGCTCCGCAAGCATTACGAATCAAGAATCTCAGTTAGAAAGAGAAAGATATAAAGTTCCATAGAGTTAAAGCAAGACAAAAAGTAGCGTCGCGAAAACCGGTCTTTTTTGTCTTGCTTTATTTCTATGCAACTGTATCTCTTTCTCTTTCTAACTGAGATTCATTCATCGATTTAGTCTTCTTGGTCATGCTCGCCGGGCTGGGTCACATAGAGTAGGCTCCTAAATCCATAATTTTTCTGGGATAAACTTTTCCCAATTTCTCTCTAAATAATCCACCTGTGTCACTGTAATTTAGCATAGTTATTTATTCAATACCTACCTGTTATTTTTTCATTGGGTTTTATTGAATAGGAAATATAGGTGCGCTTTAAAAAAATTAAGAGCTTTGTGTTAGATTCTGAAAGAGAAAACAGGGGCAAAATAATCTCTTTTTTACCACCCATATTTCCTATTCAATAAAACTAATTAAAAAGAAACGACTGTTTCACTTAGATATATTGAATAAGTAACTATATGCTAAATTACAGTGACATATGTATATACAAATTATGGATATAGGGCTCTTAATAAAACAAGTGTACACTAAATACACGATCCAATTTTATTATATCACCAAAACAGACAGTCATATGATACCTACAATCTACATATCACATATGTCACATTTCAGTAGAAACAGAATAGCTCTATTGAAATTAAGATGTATATTTTTTCGATAATACAAATGTTACTTAGTTATTGCATAAGAGACAATAGTCGACAAATTCCCAACAAAACATGGATCTCATTATGAGAACATACCTACAGTCATTAGTTTTTTGGTATTCCGTAGTCTAGATAGGTAAATGAACCATTATTTTTTCATGAGTTCATATGTATAATACAGTTCCGTGATTGACTAACGTGTTTCTGTCTGTCTGTTCCGCTTTCACAGCTAAACCAATTAACCGATTTTGGTGTTTGATACAAAGTAAGCTTGAACTCTAGGGAAGGACATAGGCTACTGTTTTTAAATCCACCCTCCTAAGAGGGGATACTAAGGGATGAAAGTTAGTATTGGCTCTATAAGAAAGCTTAGTATATGAAATTTGGAAAATATATTACTTAGGTCTGTACTAACTCTGACGTTGTTTTATGATCTGAGAAAGAAAGAAAGAAAGAAAACACACATAAAGGTATTACAAATTTTAATCTTCAAAGCAAAACATGTACTTTATTGTAAGTCTACTTGAAACTTAGCTAGAATATAGTGTTTTTGAAATGGGGTATGTATAAAACATCGGATTAAATGAAAAACATATAATAAAATATCTATTTCAGAATTTTTAAAGCAACCCCTAAGGAACGGGTAGTTTGGTCGGATGTACTTGAAACTTAGTTAGAAGGTCTAAAAGGTGCATGCCCTAAGATTCTTAAATATTGACCCAAAAATACCCTGACCCACAGGGTGTATTTACAGGTGTATGTAAAAATATTATGCCCTGAGCGTATCTACTTGAAACTTAGATCCAAAAAGAAATAATCTCGTGGCTGTAATTTGCCCCTCCCCCGCCTGATTTCGCGGTATAGAAAGTAGTATATGTCATTCTCTGACACTAAACTACCACTATGCAAAAAATCATGTCGATCCCGTGAAAAACAAAAACAAATCTATCCCACGGGCACCATACATTTTTCCGGGATAAAAAGTAGCCTATTGACTGTGTTATTCCAGACTATAATCTATCTCTGTGCCAAATTTCATTCAGATCCGTTTAGCCGTTCTGGTGTGATTGAGTAACAAACATCCATACAAACTTTTCTCGTTTATAATATTAGTGGGATAAATACCCTTTCAAACTAATAATATTCAAGAGACAACCCCAAATAATTCATGGTTGTATTTAACAATACAACAGTACATATACATTTAACCTTAAAAAACTTAAAAACTAAAAAGAAAAAAAAGGGGTGGAGGAATCAAAGGTAGAATAGTACCTCCAGCTCTGAAGAAAGTCTAATTATGCCTAGAACACTCGTTGCACCCATTTTATAAATAACATAAAATATAGAATAAAACCCTGGCTACCCATAGTATAGGGAACCTTAGTTTGAAAGCCAGGAAACCCACATGTAATTTTTTTATGGCTTTCTTTCGTAAAAAATTGCAATATTGTCTTATCCGATAAATATGAAACTATTTTGTAATATTTTTCCTAATAATTGTACGGAATCATGTGCTGCATATAAAGAAGTGCACACAGACGTATTTTCGTGGTAAGTTTATGTAATTTTCGAATGTGAAGGTTGTTCGAACTTTCTTCATGGCGGGGAGGTTTAGAGTTGTGGATACTACCTCAGTCGGTTTGACAGCGCGCGCAGCGACGCGCATGTGTAGTGTTTTATTTTTAAACTTTGTGCTGTGATCGTGAGGCACTGGACTTAAAAAAATGAGGTTGCTTTTTTGGGTAAGTCGAAACCTCCTTATATTTTCCGCGTTCCGACCTCTTTGGTCCAATTTAAGTTCAAATACTTTCGCTTAGGTCGACTGGTGAAAGTACCCATCTTCGATACATCGGTGATCGGCTTGCCCAGTGAGCTTTTGCCATAATTTTAATCTGATGATGTGTGAAACGTGAGAAAATTGCATTTTCCCTGCAGATTGCAAATTATCTCTAGCAATATATCTACGCAAAGTGAATTGTTCATAGGTTTTATTGTGCGACTTTAAAAATGAAAGTTAGGTAGGTTTGAATTTACATAAATTTTATTTTTAACTACTTTGAAATATTTTACATTTTAATCATATTCAAATCAATTATCAAATTAATCTAAATTTTATGCTATACCGTATTTGATGTTATACCTACTTAATTAATTAATTAGTTAAAAAATTGCAAGTATTAAAACAGTTTGTAGGTCGAGTAAGAGAATTTCGCGAGTGAAACCTGCGGATGCCTCGTCCAGTCGCCGCTGGCAAAACCACTTATAGTGACGACCACTGGAAAAGCTGCATAAAGCTCCCATTAAGGTTGCCTACGGTACTGTTCAACTAATTTAAAAAAATAGAATTACCTTGTAACTTCTAATAATTTTGTAATTTTTTGTTACATTATTGTTGCTATAAGTCGTGTAATACTTTCTACTAAGGACGTTTAATAATTTATATATAAAAAAAAACTATCTATCTATCGTCACGCCTTTTATCCCAAGAGGGGTAGGCAGAGACAATCGAATGCCATTTGTTACGATCCGGACATACATCTTTCGCTTCATACATACATTCTCGGCGATTGTGTGTACTTTTAATATTTCAATAAAAGTACACCTAGATCGTCCTCTGCCAGTATTTCCTTTCAATTCAACCATATAAACCTTTTTAGTCAATCTTTCATTCTTCATTCTTTCAACATGTCCATAAATTTGGATTTGAACCTTAGTCAAGCCAGAGGATCTACGAGCTTCCTACAAATAAGAATTTAATGCGACCCATTAAGTGCAGCGACACCCTTGCCACCTGTTATGTTTAATATGAGCAACTAGCTAAAAGCGGACACTGTTACTGTTATCTCTGGCAACGTCATTCAATTTCTTCATCTTCATGGCTTAGTTACTTTCTCCTATCCTACTCTGATCCAAATGGAATTCATTTTTTTTTATTCTTCACGGGTTCCCTTACAGCTCCTGGGAACCGTTTCCAACCCCAGGGTACCCAGTGGAAGACAAAGTCTTCCTCATTTAGCCAATCATTTTTTGAGGCTATACCTAACGAGTGGCCTGTTGGCCTATGTAGATGGTAAAGCATTTTTGTACGGTTTGTCGGATAATGTTTTTATTATAAAAAACCCACTTTACTCTTAATAAATAATAATAAACATGTTTTATAAAGCAATTAATTGTCTAAAAATCACAGAACGGTTGCACAGGTTGCACTTGAAAAAAGTCGTTTCGCATATTACTTAACAAGTTTTAGTCGTAACTGCTAATTAATAACTGTTATTTATAGTCTCTAAATTGATAAATTGGATACTTCATTTATTTTGTTAGACTTTCTTTTAGCATAATTTAATTTTATGTATATATTAAGTAATTAAGATAAAGATTATCCTTACTTAACATAATATTAATAAAAATCAACGCAGCTACACTTGAGAACGGCTCGACCGATTTGGCTGATTTTTTTTGCAGTCGTAATTGTAAGGACAAGGTTTACAAAGATCGGCACTTTTATCCAGGAAATCCTTCTTGATAATGTTTCTAAAGAATTTCAAAAAAATCCTAAAGCTAATTTTTTTTAATTAATGACATAAGGAAATAAGAGACTATCAGAGTATGCATGAATGACCATTAACGGGATCTCAACCGGCTTTTTTTTTATTTGATTACTCGTGCTTCGGGTGGCAAATAAAGCCGGCGTCCACACTTCTTATAAAAATTTCAAAAAAACGACTGTTTCTTGTTGATATACCAAATGAATTTAGACACTGTTATTTCTGGAAACATTAGAATGAAGGAGGCTGTGATGGTATGCCTTCTATTGGCTGACATTCAGCCATTCACAGACAGATATCACAATTTTATATAGTGATTAAGGGCGCTTATGAGCCGAAGTAAAAGTTTAATAGCGCTAAACCGGAAATCCTGACCCACTTTTTGTAAATACACCTGTCACAAAACGGGCCAGGTAGAAAGGTCAACAGCTATCAAAATAACGGCGTTTTATTTATTTGCATATTTTAATTGTGATTTTCGTAGTCACACCTACCTACAGAAGATTTACAACTATGTTTACTATGGGGGGGGGGGTTGTATCTACTATTTTTTTTAAATTTAAATAGAATTTGGAATCCTATCGCAAAAACCGTGTTTTATATGCATGAAAATGTCTTATTCATGTATCAAATAATGTATCCATTCAGTTTAGTAAAAAATAATAGCGCAAGTCCGATTCAAACTTGACCGGTTTTTATTATTTGTTGAGTTATACTATTTAGACGTTTGTATGTATTGCCATTATTAAGATCGAGCAAAAAACGCCGAAAAAACACTATGGAACCCTAAAAAGAAAAAGCTCACGCGATATTTTTATATATAAAGCACGATCGTTAACAAAAATGATGTGTTAATTACTAAACATTAAGTAACAATATTTATGACTGCAGTTAAAGTTACAAAATTAAAAACTTACCTACTAACTTAGTAATATGAACTGTTACGTAATAAGGTCGTTAGTAGGTTATAGGTTACACGTAACCTCAATGTATTTATAATAAATTGTATTAAAATTACATATTTTCACTAAATTTACATAATAATATTCGTAATTTGCGTTTCTTAATAAAGTCGAAGGTTGTAGAATTATAAAATCTAGAAATCAATTGTTAAAAAAAAATCGGGCTCATAAAAAGGAATGCAAACATATTTTCAGACTGCCTCACTTAACTGAGCACCACCTTTCACACACCTTGCGGTGTCGCCAGAGACACTAGTAACAGTGTACACTTTTTGCCAGATCTAGGCTCCATATTGAACAAAACAGGTGGCAAGCCTGTTGCTGCACTTAATGGACTTAGATGTATCACTTCTTTAACCAGACGTCAATATCTGTTATTGTTAGAAGAAATGCTTTGCGAAGCACCCACCCAGCTTAAAACTTATAATAAAAACAATTATTTTTGTATTTTATTCAGTACTACCCATGTTTTTTTTTAATTTCCGGGCAACTTTTCCAAATTAGGGAAACTATAAACCTGATTCGGACTATTACGAACTATACGAACAACAAATTAGACAAATCGGTCCAGCCGTTCTGAATAGCATTTAATTTTTATTTAAATATTTAAGTATTTAAAAAAATTAAAGCATTTTCTCTTACCTAAAATCACGATATAATCCGTTATTTTTCGTAGCCAAATCTGTCTATTATTGTCTGTTATTGTATGGCAATCAGTCATATTGTTTTTAAACAACTTATATAATTTGTAGTCTTTATTGTTATTCAATTTCATTAAAATTGTAATTTGCGATGAGAATGTTGAAATAAAATGGATCTCATACAACCCAGCCTCAAGTTATTGCGCAACTAACACAACAGCTAGTGTCCATCCGTAATAATTCATGTGCATTCATAGAACAGCGATGGATATTGAGTAGCATCTTTTATTTAAATTCAATTAACATGTAATCCGACAAAACAATTTCTAATTTTTTAGTATGTCTGTTATTAAATCTTAAATAAAAAAAACATTCCGAGATTATCTTGTGATTATATTACTTATCATAAAAGTGAAGGTATGAATAGACCTTGGTGTAACATTATTTTATTCAAAAATTTCAATAATATTATAAAAATAGAGTTCATTTACATCAAAATGAAGGTCTTCTTGAGAAGTGTCACCAGAATATTAATAAGATCAAAGTGGAATATTATGCTATTTGAGAGATCTATCTATCATCACGCCTTATATCTCAAGAGGGGTAGGCAGACAATCGAATGCCATTTGTTACGATCCTGACATACCTCTTTCGCTTATTTTATATTCATCATACCTTTCATACATGCTCGGCGATTGTGTGAACTTTAATATTTCCATCGATCAATACATTTTTATATGTTCAATAAAACTACACTTAGAGCATTTCCTTTCACTTCAGCCATATAAACCTAGTCAATCTTTTATCCTTCATTCTTGCAGCGTGTCCAAACCAGTTTACTTTTCGTCAGTTTAGTCACAACATGATCTTTCACTTTGCATTCTTCTCTAATTACATCGCATGCGGTCAATTCGTTTTATATCACACATTCTACGTAAAGACCGCATTTCCACTTCCTTTATCTTAATTTCATGCTTTTTATAAGTAAGAGATGGAACTAAAACAGCATATTTGAGAGATATAAACATAAAAAGTGTTTCTATAATTTTTGTCTGTCTGTCCTGGACCGATTATATATCCAAAATTAATTCTGAAACTTTTAGGGAATTATTTTGCTAAAATATATTTTCATTCAAAAAACATAAATAATAATCATTAAACTGTCATTTAACACTTTATATTGATTGATAAATAAGTATACAATTAACATATAATTGTGCAATTACATATCAATGAAATGCAATTGTTACGAAATATTTCTCAAGATCTACAGCCGCTCTACGCCTGTTGCTATTCCGTTCGACCTTCCACGCTCAGTAAAAGTGTTTGGCACATAGGAGATAATTGCCGCCGCGTCTTCGTGTGCCCCGGCCCCGTATGACACCTGCATACTTTTACTTTTACGAATGTTCAAATAAGAAGAAATGTGCTTTCGTAATGTGTTATAGGCGTCATATTTGCGTTAGAACTCAATAAACCGTGCGGCTTATTTTGTCGATATCTCTTTTAAAAGTTGTTAGAGATATACACTGCAAAAAAGCAAGGATAAGATAAGATATGCCAAGATTCACGTACCAGAAACACGAGAAAGGGCGATTTCACAAAAAATCGGTCTTGCAAAAATACACAAAACGGACATAATTATGCTCTTCCAGTATTGTACAAAAACTATTAGAAATAGCAAGTTGTAGTCATGGACGGATCGCTGCTAAGACAAAAGTGAAGCAACCAAGTTATGCCAGTTTCATTGTAAATACGAGCCTCACGCACACATTCTCACTCGGTTATGCTGATCAGCCGCCATTAAGAAAATAAAAAAGTCTTGTGTAGTAAAATTATGCAAAAACAACTCCATTACTCATAAAAAATCTCAAGGAATCACATTTCATAGAAAAGTTAGTAATTTACCACTTATTCTACAATTTAAAGATATATTAGAGATAAATAAAATCGGTAGCACACATGCACGCTTGGCGCTTCACTTTTGTCTAAGCGGCGGTCCGTCCTCTACTTTTTTACGATAAAGTATGTGAATTTGTTTAAAAAATAAATACAAAAAGTAATGGAGACTGCCGACAGAAGTAAAAACTTAAAACTATGAATAAAGTTTTTACTTCAAAATAACAGCATTGCATCGGTAGATGCGATTAATGAAGTTTTCAATAAAAAAATAACGCCATCTAACGCGTCCAGAATGTCCGACCCAGGTATAGGTATATACCTACGTGGAAGCCAGTACACGAATTCCTGTCCAGAGACTGTCTGGTCGAGCATACTCGGGCCGGACAATCCATGGTCGGTATTTGTGCCGAGAGAATGTCGCGAACACAGGTCACGAATCCATAAGATTTCCCCCTACCAAAAATAGCAAGCTTTCACTTCAAAAATCCTAAGTGAATGTTTGGGGCATACAAACAAAATATCAAAAAAAAACGTTATCAAATTTCATTAAAATCGGTTCAGTAGTTTAACCGTGAAACTGTAACAGACAGACAGTTACTTTAATATGTAATAATCCGACAAACCACACTTACACTCTTATTAATAAACTCGAAGTAGCGACGTAGTAACTAAAGTGTGTTTCGTCTCCGTCAAATCATAATGATTTGCAGATTTGTTAGACGGAGACGAAATACAGTTTAGTTACTACGTCGCTACTTCGAGTTTATTAATAAGAGTGTTAGAGGCTTTTCCATATAAATATACCTTAACAAAACCGGCCACTCGTTATGTATAGCCTCACAAATACCATCAACTATAAGAAGGAGAATTAGTTCCGCTGGGTATCCTGGGCCCAGTGTTCGAGAGCTGAAAGGCAACCTGTGAAGATAAAAAAAAGTTTACTTCCAGCCCGATGACAACATTAGATCAAATTAATGTACCATGAATGTATGAAGGCTATTAATCAAGTGACGTTTGATTGACACGAGAAATGGGTCTATAGTTATCATCAAAATCTCGCCTACAAGTGGGTGAATCAATTAATACAATTTTATATAATTGTATGTAATTATAGGAACAGCAGGTAGTTGATGAACTGGCATGATTTATGCAATTAATTATATAGCAAACACGACTGTTGAATAAATAACTAAAATTTGTGCGACTGATCATCTCTTCTGGTGACAAGATCGCGTGATGGCATCGCGATTCAGCGGGGAAATGCAGCCAGTATTCTTGACACTATTCCACGCGGACGTTTGCTAAGTTTTTTAATTTTAAGGTTTTTTATTTAGTTGTGTTATTTAAATATAATTTTATGAAAACAAAGTATCGCGAACTTATAAATAAAATTAAAAACCGGCCAAGTGCAAGTCGGATCTATAAAAACGGCAAAAAAATGTTGTATGGGAGCCCCCTTAAATATTTATTTTATTCTGTTTTTTAGTATTTGTTGTTATAGCGGCAACAGAAATACATCATCTGTGAAAATTTCAACTGTCTAACTATCACGGTTCATGAGATACAGCCTGGTGACAGACGGACAGACAGCGTAGTCTTAGTAATAGGGTTTCCGTTTTTACCCTTTTTGTACGGAACTCTAAAAACGAGCGAGCCTTACAGTAGTCGCATATGATGTGTAACATCTTACATCTCACCTTGGTACACGCACACAATGTTGGCTGACAGTATCAAACCTCTCGGAAAATGGGTTGGTACCACTACCATCTAACGGCCAACATAATAATGTTTATTAAATAAATATAGCAGGTAAAATATAAATTATGCTTGTTAATGTTACCCATCATTTTGGAAATAAATTGAAATTACCAATTCTCACTCCTTTTTAACTAACTTCAAACAAAGGTGGAGTTATTCATTGTGTAGCCGACTATAATATATCTTTGAATATGTCTTAACTCGTCTCCCCCATCGTAAGTAATTCAGTATTTTAGTGGTATAATAAAAACCTAAAATTATACGTTAGAAACGCGTTGAAGTTGTAAACAAACACAAATATGAGCACTGTTAAGCATGAACCGCTGGGCGTTGCGTGGCGGTTGCTTAAATTATGGTCAATTTTAACCATAGACCTTTAACGACATAGAAGCGATAATTTAAAATTAGCTCTATTGTATTTATTTCATTTCAAAGTTGTTTCATATGATTTCATAAGTAATTTACCGACAAATAAAAATATAAGGCAATATTAAAAGTACACACAACCGCCGTGCATGTATGAAATATAAAAGCGAAAGAGGTATGTTAGGATCGTAGCAAATGACAGTCGATTGTCTCTGCCTACCCCTCTTGGGGCTTACATTATGTTTTATCAATGAGCCAACTATTACTTATTACATAACGAGATTTGGCATGATTAAAGTTTTATGAAGAAGGTATGAAAAAAAAACTATTTTAATATGTGTTACAAATTCATTAAATAAAATAAATTAAAACAAAAACGGTGCTAACAAACCCATGTAAATTGGCCTTGTAATCCTGGGGCGGGCATTTCTTGTCGGATATTATCTAAATATATTAATCTTGAAGACATAACTTTGTACCCCAACCCCAATAAACATGAACAATACGTGATTTAAATGAATTATGGTCCAATCTCTAGTATACATTATTACATAATTCATATTTCTATAGCTTACCTCAAGAAGCAACATATTTAATTTTATCGGCAGATAAATTAGATATTTCCTTTAGTTTTCTTCGTAATCGTCGTAAATTCGTGGTCTCAAAGTAGTAGGTACATGACATTTCTGGTACTTTTGTAAGTCTATTATAAAGTGGTCGGTGATTTAACCTAATGCCATCAGAGGCCGGAGAATGCCCCTTACATAATATACATTTAAAGATGAACTCTCAGTTATAATGACTTTACCGCACTGAGAAAGTTTTATAACAACCTTATTCATATTTAAAATGTCATATTTTTCTATACTATCAAGGGATTTAAAGTATTACTTAAATATTTAATTTTATATATCAAAGCTTTCTCATGGATATTTTTGAACAAAATAAAATTTCAGGATAGTAGCTTTCTATTTGTGAAATATTTTTTAGAATCGGTTTTAGTAGTTTGAAAGATTACTCCCTATGTATGAAGTGGCTAACATTCTGAAATAGACACGTACGATGTCGTGGGAAACAGGATACGGGTAGGGGTAGTGATATGGTAGGGGTATGGGTATTGGGTAGGGGCAGGGGTAGGGTAGGGGTAGGGGTAGGGATAGGGGTAGGATTAGGGGTAGGGGTAGGGTTAAGGGTAGGGGTAGTGCAGGCAAGCCATTATCTATGAGTGCTACAACTTTGTTCCAAAATATCCACGGGAGAAGCCGGGGGCGGACAGCTAGTCCATAATATTAGTATAGATTTAAAAATAGTTTTGTTAATACATACAAAACTATTTTCCAAATAAAACCTAGATATAAAGCTTGGCAGATACTAGCAATAAGTCTCAGGTCTTACAGTTTTCTCTATTGGTACCTAAATAAGACTCGCATTAGATAGAGTTTTTAAAACATTGTTCTTTGAAGGAATCTCGAAAACAAAAAATCTGATTTTACTGTTTCTGCATTAAGTTCAGGAAGCCCATATTAACTTAGTTCATACAAAAATTCCATAGAAAAAAGCACTTTCAGATTTTCCCAATTTTCCGGGCAACTTCTACAATTTTTCTTTCCCTAGAAACTTAAGTACATTAAAAAGAATCAAATCGGTCTAGCCCTTCTCAAATGATGCGCTTACCAACGAATAACATTTCATTTTTTTAGGGTTCCGTTCCCTAGAGTGACAACAAACCCTATTACTAAGGCTCCGCTGTCCGTCCGTCCGCCTGTCACAGAGCTTTATCTTTTGAACCGTAATAGGTAGACACTTGAAATTTTCACAGAGTATGTATTGCTATGGCCGCTATAACAAGCAATAATAAAAACAAAATAATGTTAAAAGTTAAAGGGGGTCACCATACAAGAAACGTGTTTTGTTCGGTGTTTTTTGCTCGATCTTAATAATGGCAATACATGCAAAGGTCTAACTAGTATAACTATAATGTATACTCTTAAGTAAAACAAGAAATAATAAAACCTTTTAAAAAAAAGTGCACCGACTTCAAAAATTTGCACTGAATAGTAAGAAATATTAAATATTTCGTCGTAGAATTTGAAGACGGTTGGTGCCAAATTAGGATAAAAAACTAAGTAAATATCTAAGAAGATAAAGATCTGTTCAATATTATCTATGTTTGTATGTACTGATGATCATAGGTTCCTAATGAATTGTCTAGATTAGTGAATTTGGGAACTAAGTTGTTTCTAATTTGGCACCAACCGTCTTCAAATTCTACGACGAAATATTTATTATTTCTTACTTTTCAGTGCAAATTTTTGAAGTCGGTGCACTTTTTTTTAAAAGGTTTATTTTACCCTTTTAAGTGATTTTGCTGCCTTGAGAGACAAATAATAACGCAACTAAAAAAATATTTATGGAAAATTAAAAAAAAATACCGCTGTGGATGTGATTTGAACCATGTGATTGTGCGTCCTATGCACCCCATTATATTTAACCGCTAGACTATCGTCACGAAAATTGACAACTTCGTGTCAATAGCAACCGTTGCTAAGGCTTTTTCTGATACATAATTTTAAGCCGTAAACAGAAATTAATCACTGAATTTCTGAAAAACTACTGAACCGATTGTAGTCATATGTCTGTGAGATAATGTCGAGAAATTATGATGTCTTAAAAAAAATAAGTCGTCAAAATCGGTACATATTTTATCGAGATATCAAGAAAAATGTACTTATAAAGTCAGTTTTTACAAAATTTCTGAAAAACTAATGAACCAATTTTTATGAGATAAAAATGGGACCAATCCGGAGGAGTTATCTGACGATTAAAAAAGAAACCATTAAAATCGGTGCACAATTCGCGGAGTTATCGATGTACATACATACATTAAAAAAAAAAAAAATTAAAAAAATACGGTCCGAATTGAGAACCTTCTCCTTCTTTTTTTGGAAGTCGGTTAAAAAACAGACCAAGTGTAAGTTGGACTCGCGCTAATTTGTTCATGTGCCATACGGAAAACCCTTCTTATACGAGTACGACTCGCACTTGGCCGATTTTTATGGTCAGCGTTACCAGGGTAATACGGATATCGTGGCTTACGTTGGTTTTTTTTTATTCTTAGAGTTAGTGCTTCAAGTATGTTAAAAGTATTACATAAATATGTAGTGAGATTTAAAGTTCAAGATTTTATCTTCTAGAGGTTTGTCAGACTCACGCCATTGTTTTTTTCTAAGACTTCCGGTCTGACTGGGCAAGCTATATTTTAATTATGCAATAGTCTAAAACTGGACGTCTGTCAATCTGATACAAATGATATTAAACCTCTTCTGGTGACAGTTTAAGAAGGCATGCCTATCAAATTTTATTGATAATGCCACTTTGAAATATGTTAGGTATCCAATGATAAATCCGAAAATATACGAAGAGAGACAAGTAAAATATTTAAAAAAATATGTGTACTTATGTATGATATATACAAACATATAGATCAAGGATTTCTAGTCCACTACTATTCATTCTCGGGTCCCCAAATTTCTTAGAGAGGTCTCAAGCCGTCTCACCCATCCATTCAAGTCACCTATCATCATTAATCTTTCGTTTAAAATTGCCTTTGAGCTAGGATGTTTTTTACATCAACCCAAAAGTCTATTTCCCTCCGCTTGTTGGTGGCACAAACTGGAGCGTACCCACCTTCAAACGGAGAGAGAGTAATCTTAGGTTGATAAAATATATGTTGTAGGTATTTAAAAAGTCGGCTAAACTTGCAAGTAGTCTGATTTTAGTTTTTTTAGTAGGTAAAAACGTGTCACAGAACCTTCAGTGTGCCAGGTATGAGTCGCACTTGCGATATTGTGAGCTAAGTACTCTTTTCGATAGATTTCCTCCATAAAATTGAAAGGATGGTTGGTACGAAAAACTTAAAAAACGATTGTCTAGCTAAACATATGAAGATGTACTCGTAGTATGTAATAATTACACTAATTATCAGAAAACCCTACAGAACACAGACATTTGCCCATCCGCCGCACAATCTCACGACGATATCTCTCGCTAACTTTCCAAACAGAGAAAACTAAAGTATCCACTGCCCACGTCTGTTATTAAACATAGCCTTTACCCACGGCTCCGACCGCGTAAAAATAGTATCAGCTATAGGTCATGGAAGATTAAAAAAATACACTAGATTTTATGAGGAAAGTAGTTTGTATCGAAGTTTCCAAAAATTTTTCTACATAATAAATGTTATCATACAGACAAATAAACAAACACACACACATTTATAATATTAGTACATAATAATAATAGTAGGGTGCGTCGGTGGCCGAGTGGTTAAGACGTCTGGTATTAACTAGGTAGACCACGGGTTCGATCCTGTAATCCCGGCCATGTACCAACGACTTTTTAACCGACTTCCAAAAAAGAAGGAGAAGGTTCTCAATTCGGACCGTATGTTTTTTTTTTTGTATGTATGGACATCGATTACTCCGCCAGTTGTGAACCGATTTTGATGGTTTCGTTTTTAATCGACAGATAATTCTTTAGGATTGGTCCCATTTTTATTTCATAAAAATTGGTTCATTTGTTTTTCATAAATTTTGAAAAAACTGACCTTCTAAGTAAAATTTTCGTAATATCTCGATGAAATATGTACCGATTTTGACGACTTATTTTTTTAAGGATATAATAATTTCTCGACATTATCTCACAGTCATATGACGAAAATCGGTTCAGTAATTTTTCAGAAATTCAGTAATTCGTCTCTGTTTACTGCTGAAAATTATATCAGAGAAAAGTCTTAGCAACGGTTGCTATTGACACGAAGTTGTTAATTTTCGTATCGACGGTGGTCTAGTATGGGGTGCAGCGCAGGATGCACATTGCACATGGTTCAAATCCCATCTTCAATACCATCATGGTATTTTTTTTAATTTTCCATAATTTTTTTTTAGTTGCGTTATTATTTGTTTCTCAGGGCAGCAAAACATTTAAAAGGAAGAAATAATAACGTCGTAGAATTTGAAGATGGTTGGTGCCAAATTAGAAATAATTTAGTACCCAAATTCACTAATCTAGATAATTCATTAGGAACCTACGATCATCAGTACAAACACAGATGATATTTACAGATCTTTATGTCCTTAATGTTTACTTAATTTTGTATCCTAATTTGGCACCAACCGTCTTCAAATTCTACGACGAAATTTTTATTATTTCTTACTTTTAAATTAAAAACTTACGTACTAATTTGACAAACAGCTCAAATTGCCGGGGATCCAATGATTTAGCGAGTTTGCCATAGGTTTCAGTTTATACGAGTGGCTAGTTCCATTGAGTTAGATGGAAAAGCCTCTAAATGTGGTTTGTCGGATTACGTACATAAGTTGTTAATTAAAAAACCCATTGGTACATGGCCGGGATGTGGGATCGAACCCGTATTCCTATAATATTAAAATCAATAAAACAATTTAGAATATTCCCCTGGAGATATATTTTTTCATCTTCAAAATGTACCAGTTGAACTAGTTTTTTTTGCCATGTCGAAATTAACGGACATTCCACCTGTCGTACTGTTAATTAACTTATTTAACTCATTAAGGGGCGGTGGTCAAGGTCATCTTGTATCTGTCAAAAATATGGCATATCTCAGTTAATCCTGGAAACGTGGGTTTATTTATACAACATTTCCTCAGCACACAGTTGATAGTTATTATTTTAAATTGGATTGAGTCATATTTTCATTATTAAGAGTTCCAAATAGCCATAATTTCCAAAACGCAAAGTCATTGCTCGTATCGAAAACTAGGGCTTTTTAGAACCCTAAACCCTAAATAATAAAAATATGGCTCAATCCAATTTCAAATAATAACTATCATTGTGTGGTGAGGAAATGTTGTATAATAGGATTAACTGAGATTTGCCATATTTTTGACAGATACAAGATGACTGTGAGCCACGGATCCTTAATTAACACAATGATAACATTGTTCACATTTAGCCTGGCAAACTACAGTGATCCTACAGAACTGTAATTTCTAAATAGAAAAGGTACATATATATATTACCTTAGTAACTTTCCGCCCAAGTTTCGCCCGTTTAAGTTTTCGAAATATGTAGCCCGTTCGGTAATTTTCTGGAATTGTTTTAATTAAAAACGTATCTACATAATCCGACAAACCACACTTAGAGGCTTTTCCATATAAATATAACTCAACAGAACTGGCCACTCGTTAGCCTCACAAATACCATCGGCTAAACGAAGGAGACTTGCTCTGGGTACCCTGAAATCATAACACGGTTTCGAGAGCTGTAAAAAAACAAAAAGCTTTACAAAAGTAAAAGAATTCAAATCGATCCAATAGTTTACAATTAATTACAAACAAACTTACATTCTTTCTTTATATATTAGTAGGTGTAGATTTTCGAGAAAAAGTGCCGTCAGCCAATTTAACGAGCTAAATCCTTACGAATCCAGGCTATTGACCGCGTAACGGAAGTATCTGACACAATGACAACGACCTGTGTTAGTTTAGCCTACAATGCCACAAACCTGCACCTAATCCTACGCTTCATTACTATGCGCGTGGCTCCACCGCTTTCTATCTAATATCGCATTCCTAAAGCGATCTGGTCACTCACTGTTTGTGGGATACCGGTTTTGAGAGTAATCGATTTCATTGAATTAAATTGGACTTGAAGCCGTTGGTAATCGTTTGATTGGATGTCAGCTTTGATGATTCAATCAGGAGTTATGCAGCTTGTTTAGTTCAGATTTTCAGCAAGTTTAAAATATGTCAAGTGTGAGTCGGTTACAGCGCTGAGGGTTCCGTGAATATGGATAGGTAACAACTTTGTTTTGTTTTTCTTCAAGGGTTGCCTTACAGCTCCCGAAACCAGATACGGTACGGTTCCAGGGTATCCAGAGGAAGACCAAGTATAGCCGATGGTATTTGTGAAGCTAGGTATACTTAACGAGTGGCCAGTTCTATTTAGATGGAAAAGCCTCTAAGTGTGGTTTGTCGGATTATGTACATAAGTTTTTAATTGAAAAACGTACATGATAATAACTAATTACTGAAAATATACTAGTTTTCCACTTATTTAGCACTTAGGGATATTGTAGCTTTCTATTCGTGAAATATTTTTTAGAATCGGTTCATTAGTTTGAGAGATTACCCTCTACATTTTTTAAGATAATAATGTATTGCCTACAGCCCCTAAATGGCTAAGTCAATGTGATGAGATGAGCAGTTATATAAACCGTGTTATCGATCCCAGGGTATACCCAGCGGAAGACCAAATCTCCCTTTTTTAGCCGTATTTGTGAGACTATACCTAACGAGTGGTTAGTTCTGTTGAAGTATATATTTAGATGGAAAACTGCAATTTTTTCTGATTATCAACCGAAACCTTAATAAACTCGCTAAATCCCATGATCAACTGGTTTAAAATTGGGCAAAAAGAGGTCAAATTATTTAAGCACGTTGGCAGTAGGTACTTATATTAGTCAATCTATCATCCTTAATTTTTCATCTTTCTTCCTTACAAACACTTAAATTTTACTTAAAACAGAATAATTCTGAATTTCTGAGCATCCTATTAAAATATCTATTATGTTTGTCTTCAACTTTAAACAGATTGTGAGATATGATATCATTTTCCAATATAATTTGCAACAAATAACCAACGAGATTACATGTAATTTACATAAATTAAATATTATGTGTAAAGTGAAACGATAATCTCATTGTGTGGTAACATGTGGTAACCAAAGTATTTCGTTATTTTAAAAGAAAATTATATTTGCGTACCTACCTACTAGCTTCCGTACCTGCACCTGGCTTTGTTCATACTAGGTAACCCCCGTTTCCCCTATCAGGGGTTAAATTTAGGCAATGCTAGAATAGAATTGTATAAAAACGTCATATGTTTCGCACCCGTCATACTTCTCGCCACGATATAACAATTTTGGGATAATTTCTTATTATCAAGAGATAGGATAATATTTAAAAAAATTACATCTATTCTATTTCCTTATTAATTTTTCTTATATTGCCTTTTTATCAAGAAATACAACAACCGGGTCTCTATTTTATAGTACTATTTTAGCCTCAGTTTTTAGAATTATAGGTAGGCGGCGAACTTAGAAAACATAAGTTCGCTGTAGGTAGGTACATGGACGTAAAAAAGGAGAGGACGGATCGCCGCTAAGACAAAAGTGAAGCAACCAAGTTATGCCAGTTTCATTGTAAATACGAGCCTCACGCACATATTCTCATTCGGTTATGCTGATCAGCAGCCATTAAGAAAATAAAAAACAATGCCGTCTTGTGTAGTAAAATTATGTAAAAACAAATCAATTACTCATAAAAAATCTCAAGGAATTTCATAGGTAAGTTAGTAATTTACCACGTATTCTACAATTTAAAGTTATATTAGAGATACCTAAATAAAATCGGTAGCACACATGCACGCTTGGTGCTTCATATTTGTCTTAGAGGCGATCCGTCCTCTACTTTTTTACGTCCATGAGTAGGTACGCATTGTTTGAAGTAAATTAAATAAATAAAATATTATCATGCAAAACAATTTTAATCATATTTATAGATCGATATCTCATTTTCAGGCGAATTCAGGTGATTTCAGACATACCTAAATGAGAAATTTACAAAATTACAGTTCCCGGGAACCGTTGCCGGCCGGGTACCCAGCTAAAGACAAAGTCTTCCTCACTCAATGAAAACCAAGAGCAATAGCAAGTTAAGAAAATAAAATATAATGATCCTCATTCAATTTTCGCAGTCGGTTAAACAATTAAGGCAGTAACTCGAGAGTAAAGATTAAGTTCGCGCTTCATTAGACGAAAATAAAAGATTCATTATAGTTTTTGTGGTTCCGTCGTTTTGGACAATGACTTCTGAGTTCTGACAATTGGTATTTAGAAATTATTTTCACTTTCCCTAATTCAGGTCAGTTCATTGATTTAGTTTGTTTCTTAATTAATAAGATGATTGTTTTGTTGTCGTTTGAAACAAAAAAATACTAGCGGTTTCGGCCGACTACAATTTAGATTTTCCAACATTGTGAAAAAAAATATGTCTTAGTGTACCTACCTACATCATAAAACATGTCGGCCATCTTACTTCTGTCAAAAATATGGCAAATCTCAATTAATCCTAGAAAAATGAGTTTATTTATACAACATTTTCAACTCAAGTTGCTAATAGTTATTATTTTAAATTTGATTAAGCCATATTTTTATTATTTAGGGATCTAAGTATCCGTAGTTTTTAAAACAAACATGGCTATTTTGTTGTAGCAACGATGTAGGTATTGACGATTTATCTCTTTGAATAAAATATATTTCTGTTATAACTATTTTTTCTGCTTTTATCCCACATTTATAAGAAGATTTCAGAGGACTTCCTTCCCAATTTCAAGAAGAATGCATAACCAATCACAAGTATCACAATAAAAACAAAATTCCAAACATCGTACAGCATCCAAAGTAGTCAAATTTGACACTAATTAAAGCTAACAATACAGGATGTCAGTTTGCATCTCCGTTGACAGATAAAAAATGTTAAATGAAAGTGAATGAAGCACCCGTGAACATAATTGATTGAACAGAGAATAGAATGATTAATGATCAATGGGTTAGTGTGCGATGTTCACACGGAAATAGGCGCGCATACTGACATTATAACCTCCGATCTAATAGATTGACATGTTTTGTTCGATTGCTTTTTACTTTCATAGATACCGTTTGGAATTTTTAAGGGATTGGAGAGTTTTAAGGTCTGTTTCACAGTGTGTAGTTAACAGGGCCAGATAAATATGAATGGTGGCCTGAGAAAACGGGTGCAAAATTTAACCACCCATATTTCCTATTCAAAAAAATCCATTGGGAAATAACAGCAGTTTCACTTAGATATATTCAATAAGTATCTATATGCTAAATTACAGTGACATAGGTGGATTATTTACAGAGAAATTGGGTATTGTTTATCCAAGAAAAATTATGGATATAAAAGCCTTAATAAAAACTAATATGGAGTATTCGATGGAGATAGGTATTAAAAGTACACACGTGGTACACACAATCGCCGAGCATGTATGAAAGGTATTATGAATATAAAAGAAGCGAAAGAATATGCCCACAGAACTTCAAGATCTGTGATTATGCCCTTCATGCATGACGTGACCCCTATGCCTTGCATGACGTGATCGTTGCGCTCGAACCACTCATGCGCCCGAACCACGAGTTTAGGGCGTGGCTTACGATTAAAAATTTCTGAGTCGTTCCTCGTCTTAATAAGAACATACATCTATCTATCATCTCGCCTTTTATCCCAAGAGGAGTAGGCAGAGACAATCGAATGCCATTTGCTAGGATCCTGACATACCTCTTTCGCTTCTTTTATATTCATCATACCTTTCATAAAAATCGGCTACACGCGGACTGGCGAATGCTATTTCGGTACTTTAAAGAAAAAGGATTCACGAGGCATTAGAAAACTCAGAAATTATAATTCTAGCTTCTACCGCAACCTGCCTGGATAAAATCATCCTAAAAATCTTAAATTAAAATTCAAAGCCTCCACTCTACTTAGCCGCAGTCTTTTTATAGAAATGTGAACGTACTATCGCGTGAATAAAATTCCTTCCTATAGTAATCTAGAACAATCCGTCACGGCACGACGTCGTATATAAACTGTCATTACCGGTTTGATTTGTTTGTTATTAGGAAGTACTTAGGAGATTATTTAGTTTACCTACGACTAAATAATATCAGAAGAATAAAGCCAGAATGAAAGCAAATCATAGGAAATAGAAATAATTGAGTCTTAGAAAAGTATAATACTAAACAAATACATCCAAAATAAACTTTTATTCAAATCAAAAACAATATAAATTATAATCTACTGAAAAATAATATACTAGGGATTAAGCTTTAGGACAATTCGTTACAAATGACTTTGTGTTATGGTGTAATTATATCACACACAAGTTCTACATGTCAATGGAATAAAACATGTTTCACTCAAACATAACAAACATTTTATCATGTCAAAACAAAATTGCCTCAAGAAACTACTTTTCTCATACTTGCTTTATGACAGCATAAAGTTTCTAACACTTTGTGTCTGGGCCTCAAGGACCTACTATAGTATCTACGGCTAAAGGCACAAAAATAGAGAACAAAATTTTCTGTCACCTAAGTTTAGGTGTCATTAATCTGCAATACCCTAATTATAATATCTATCCCAAAGAAATATATTAATCATCATATTAATCAAAACTGTCATGTACTAAAACTGTATGAATCATCGGATTAATGTAAATATGTATCTTAAATTATAGTTCGATTACTTTTTTCTATAGCCTATTAGGCTAGGTTAGGTTAGGTTAAATAATTTTTACATTGTTTGGTGATTCAGTTTTAGTGACACTTTTATTATTTTGAAACCCAATAAGTATAATTATTTGATGATTGATATTATTTCCAAGTAATTCTTAATTAATATGTAAGCGTTTTAATATAATTTCATGATTCAATTTAGGTGACAGATCTACTATTTTGCATTTATTAGGTAATTGATAAAATCATACCCTAAAAATATATGGTCTCTACTGATGACATCATATTTGTCTAGTCTTTTGCTAGTTTCAGCTGATTCCTCCGCCTTTCCTGAACCATCGGCTGTTCTAGTTTCCATGGCACCAAATCTTAAGGGTCCTTGGCAGACGGCCATCTCGGTTCTGTCAAAAATATGGCAAATCTCAATTAATCCTAGAAAAATGAGTTTATTTTATACAACATTTTCAACTCAAATTGCTGAAAGTTATTATTTTTAAATGAAATTAAGCCATATTTTTATTATTTAGAATCTAAATAGCCGTACTTTTTAAAACAAGTATTGCTACCGCGTTTTGAAAACTATGGCTATTTAGAACTCTTAATCATAAAATATGGCTTAGTCCAATTTAAAATACCTATTAACAATCAGCAATTTGAGTTGAAAATGTTATATAAATAAAGTAATTTTTCTAGGATTTGTTGAGATTTGCCATATTTTTGACAGAAAGAGTGCTCTCCCTGCATGGGAAAATCTAGTCAAAATTGGTTCATCGGTTTCAAAGATTAGCCCGGACAAGCAGAGTAAACAGACAGACAGACAATAATTTAAAAAACAGGTGTTTAGGTTTTTGTATTAAGAAAAGCCAGTTATTGCGAAATAAAAGACATATATTTCAAGATCACTATATGTCTTCGATTATTATTATGTTATTTTTAAAATGATAAAACATATATTCTCCTACTTAAAAGTCGTTGTTCTAGAATTCTAGATAAAGTTTTTTATAGTGACATTAAGTCCAAAATGGGTTGCGGGTCATTTAGATTTACGTAAAGGCTGGACAAAATAGTCTCGTACCGCATACGAGAGTTGGCTCTGCCTCTGCCCCACATAGGTAATGATGATTCGCTACTTGTCTCGAGGTGCAACTCGCTCAACCAATTTCGATGCTATTTTCATATATTTTAAAACATACGGCTGTCAGCGCGTTCCTGAGGACAATTTATTAAATGCTAGAGCAAATAAAAAATTGATTTCTTCAAAATTGCATGCTAAATATTAATGTCTATTTCATAAGGCACAGATTAAGTTCCATTTTGCCATTTGTTTCTTTCTGTACCACAAGCTAAATGTTGAAATTCTTTATCTTACAAATTATTTAGGAGCTGATAGGTTTTAATTTTTAGGGTTCCGTACCGTAAGGCTGACAACGAAAACTCTATTACTAAGGCTCCGCTGTCTGTCTGTTTGTATGTCAGTCATACAGGGCTGAATCTTTTGAACCGTAATAGCTAGACCGCTATAACAACAAATAATAAAATAAAAATTAAAGTTAAATATTAAAGGTTACTAATGAAGTATTTACATAGGTATTAAAGTTATCTTAAATAGGTACTATATTACAAAAATAAAATAAAATTACAAATAAAAAATTTCGTGTAAATCGCTATCTACTGGGAGAGTACCCAACAGACTGGCTGCATTACCTCGTTGGATGGCAATGCTTATTCTTTGACCGAAATAAGAGCCAGCCCGTTGGTCATGTGAACGTTCTATTAGTTTAAACAGACTGTGTGCACTAGGTCCCCACGGTCCCATCGTTTCCACACCAAACGCCTCAAATATGTATTCTTTCGGAAGAGACGCATATTTGCGACGTTTGGCCATTTCAGCATTGTAGGCCGCATTGCCAGCTTTTAACGCTGTATATGGAAGATGGGACGGTGCGAGAGTATCTACACATGTAGCATTTTATTATAAATATTAAAGCGATTTTGAAGAAACTTATTTTATTCGGCGTTCTTTCTCGATCTTAATTATGGCAATACATACAAACATCTAACTAGTATAACTATAACTCATACTTTTCAAGAAGTGAGTTACAATTTTATTAATATTATCCATACTGATTTATGGTGTTGATTGGAAAGAGACTGCATGTGACGTTAATTATTCCATTTAGTATGTAACACACCTGTGAATATAAAGATAGCCTTTCACCATTAAATATAGAGCCCTCCGGACAATTTAAAATCGGAAACTAACATTCACTATTAGGTTTTTTTTTAATACTTTTAGGGTTCCTAACTCATATAGGTATAAAGTTTGATGACACAATCACAGACGTATAGCGTAAATAATCGAATTTCGACTTTTGGGAGTTAGTTTTGGAGGAAAAATAATTAAGTTAAACATTAAAATTTTTTTCAAGTGCATCATGTGACATATCAAGAAATACAATATTTTTTTTATAAATTTATAATGCATAGTTTAAATTATATTAAAGAAAATATAATAAATATGAAAATTAAGCGTCCCATTTTTTTGGTATTTTAGTGTTGGACATTCTTGGACCGGGCATTCCTTGGCTGGCTATTGGACCCGTCGTTTTTCGCCTTCGAGTCAAAAAAAAAAATATCGCTATATTATTACATATGCTAACCCCACAGTTATTTTTTTTAAATACCTATTACAGTTAACTTTTACTCAACTGTCAGTATGAATTATCGCATCTAAATTGAGCGTACAAACAATAATTGCACTAACTGTGACAACACAAGGTATTTTCGTAAAATTTTCGCTAACTCGCCCGCGTAATCTTCATAATACTTATTCGTACATGTATTACATAAAATGATGCAAGTGATTGTACTTATTTCTACATACATTATATGTTTTTACATTGAAATAAATTAGAAAATGTAATTAGATACGTACCTACTTACAAATAAATAGAAGTGTATAGGTATATTTGCAATTTTAAAACCTTGGGGGATTGACATAAAAAGCAATGTTTAGAATTTGTGCTTGTAGACTAGATTCCTAGAATAATTTCCGATGAGATATGCTGATGTAACTTTTGAGTTCAAAATTTGCTCTTAGTTGGCAATAAGACTTATGATCATAAGGATAGTAATAAAAGTTACCTTAGGTGCGTTTTGTGTCGCGAGACAAAGCTCTAGAAAAATATTTTTAAATGTGAAAGGCGATCTAGGACGTCTAGTTTGCGGGAACATAGTGTTTCCAACATTATTTATAATTATTGTGTTTGTATTTTAAGATTTTTTTATTAGGATAAGACTTGGAAACCCTGGAACCGTAACACGGTTTAAGGAGCTGTAAGGAAATCCGTGAATAGATACTTTGATACTATTCACAGACTAATTACAACTATACAGCGCGACCGGATTCTCCATCATGTCACGACGGAACGCGTGCGTCGGTCACCATGACATGACGTAGAATCAACTAATATTTTAAATACCTACGTAAGTGACATATAAGCTACTTTTTATTGCAGGAAAAATGTCAAATGTCTCAAAATTGACAACCCGGGCGAAGGCTCAAAGGTTTTCTTGTCAGTATCAAACAGGATTCCACGTCACGCCTTGGTGGATAGCACACGCTCTCGCGGAGACGTGTTGAGGAATCCAGTTTAATCCCGTCCGCGCTGTGATGGTTGTGATTAATCAGTGATTAATAAGACATATCACGGTCGGCGGGATTATCATACATACCGATTTATTGGCTATAATCACCGTAAACGGCTATACTACTTGACATTGGCGAAATCACCTATTGATATTGGTGGAACCGCCATATTGAAAAAAAAGAAGAAGTATCAAACATACCATACTGTATCAAAGTTAATGTTTTGAAGATTAAGTATTTTTACCTCAATGACCAAAAATAAACAAATAAATAATTAACTTTAAAAAAAAGTGTACCGACTTCAAAAATTTGCACTGAAAAGTAAGAAATAATAAATATTTCGTCGTAGAATTTGAAGACGGTTGGTGCCAAATTAGGATACAAAATTAAGTAAACATCTAAGAAGATATATATCTGTTTAATATTATATATGTTTGTACTGATGATCGTAGGTTCCTAATGAATTGTCTAGATTAGTGAATTTGGAAGTAAGTTGTTTTTAATTTGGCACCAACCGTCTTCAAATTCTACGACGAAATATTTATTATTTCTTACTTTTCAGTGCAAATTTTTGAAGTCGGTACACTTTTTTTTAAAGTTAATTTATTTTTCCCTTTTAAGTGATTTTGTTGCCCTGAGAGACAAATAATAACGCAAATAAAAAAAAATGGAAAAATAAAAAAAAATACTGCTGTGGATGGGATTTGAACCATTTGCATCCTGAACTGCACTATACCATACCATACCTTAAACCGTTAGACCACCGTCGATACAAAAAATTACTGAAAAACTAATGAACCAATTTTTATGACATTAAAATGGGACCAATCCGGAAGAATTATCTGTCGATTAAAAAAGAAATAATCAAAATCGGTTCATAAACGACGAAGTTATCCGCGAACACACATAAAAAATAATATATATACCTACGGTCGAATTGAGTAACTAACGTCTTTTTTTTGAAGTCGTTAAAAAATTAAATGTTTCTTTTAATACTTATTGTAAAAGACGCCATCTATTGGAGATCAGTTGAACTATGACAAAAATATTGACACCACTAATGGTGCGAAGTATTCGCACGGGTCATCTAGGTAAGGTACCTAATATAGCATCGGAATTACTTTCCTTGTTCCCGAGTTCCTTTCCTTGATTCTAACTACCACTTACAAGGAATAACATGGTATTTGCGGCAACAGTCTTGTTGTTTCCCACTGTAACAATAAAGAGGGTATCATTGATGATACAATGTAATGTTGGCGATGTATGAACTGGGTGGATCGTAGAATGCGTTACAAAGACCTAGTAAGTAATCCTACATATTTTGCCTATGTGCCGTGGGAAGAATAATGTTAAATATGTAGAAATTTAATACTAGCATGCTCATTGCTCAGGCTTAAATATCTATTTTTAATCTTTTTAGTTTTTACCTTTCGTCATATTATTATTTTCAGAAAATAATTTCAGTGTTTTTAGCTCAGATTACAGAATAAACCAGAATCTGCATAAATTCTTCACAAAGGGGTTACTAAACGAATAGAATAGATAACTTTCGACTTAAATACAATCACGTGTCCTAACTAAACTGCCCTTCACTCTGACCAAACACAGAGTACTAAGCCTATGGAGGGGCCATAGACAGGCTCCCCCTTTCGCCAATTTTTTCCCCTTTGACCAGTTATACAGACGAGATGCGCAGTAATAAGTTAACTTAGATTTCGTTGGTATCGTTTTGTGTCGTAGAATAGTTAATTGTGATGTTTTAAACGGGAAAGGCGATCTAGGGCGTCAAACTTAGTGTTTCCAATCATTAATTATAATTGTTATGTTTGTATTTTAACATAATCATCATATAACGTAAAATCCGTTGCGACAATAAAACGATTGTTCAGTCATTTACACCGTTCACGTCTCCTTTGGTAAATACTCAAAGTGACCAAACCAAGGAGTTTATATAGTTATTGTATACAAACTCCCTTGTAGAATCTTAAAAACCCACTTTCTCGATACCGTTTTACTAAAAGTAAAAAAAACACAACCATTGTGTGAAAACTAAGTAGCTGTATTATTCATTGGATTTAATGAATCGAGAGCGTAGTTATTTTATTTTAAACATTTCTATATTTGATTAACACTCATAATACTTCAAAACATGAGAGGCCATTAAAAGTCTAAATTTTCTTCTCCACTGCTGGACCGCCGCCTTCTCAACATTTCGCCACTTCTCCCTATCCTCCACAGTTCTCCTCCACGCTGTATTACCCTCTTTCACGCTAGTGGTCTGCCTACACTTTTATGGCCCATTCTAGATCTCCACTCAGTAATCCTTGACGCACATCTCCCATCGCGTCTTCAAACTCCGTGTCCTGCCATAAAATCTTTATCATTGAATCAAATTCACATTTATACAATTAATATTACCTCATATTACTTAAATAAATTCGCCAAGGTCTATTAACCTAATTCGAAAATAATAAAAAATATTTTACTTTCGACCGGAAGAAGCATCAAACGTTTTATAAATTCGCAAACTACTTATTCAGTTAGGGCTGCCACCTCAGTCGCCGCTTTGTTTATTTATTTTATATTATTTATATTTTAGCTCAAAATTTAGACACCTAAAATTCAATCTCAACACCTCATCAATTTTTCAATATGTCAATAACATATTAATATTTCGTTGAAATTAAATAATATAGGTACCTAACGTTTCCTCCACTTATATATGAAAACGAGCGTGGTAGCTGCTACCCCCTTAAGGCAGGGTGCAAACACGAAAGTGGCATTTTTGAACGCTTACTTTGAAGTGTCAGGAATCAATCTCAATCTCAAAAAAATATAGTGGATAGCAAATAATACTACATAAAACTTTAACCGCATAGATTTTTCATAAGTGTTTTGGTCTATTGAAAAAAAATTATGCAAAATACCTCTATAAAAAAACTTTTGAGCGTAAATTTACAATATTTTGCCTTACAACTATATACTTTTTTTTAGGAATCAAATAGCTTGAATAATCTATTAAAACTTTAACCGATTACTTTCACTGTTTAATTGTTTTTCTTTAACAAATTTTAAGAAAAAGCTACAAAATAAGTGAAATTTCAAGTGTAGCTGCATGACCACGTAAAATATGCCAAGCAATATTCAACCTTATATCGTAGTGCATAAGCATCGGCCCACCGGAGTGCAAATAGTATTTTTTATTGAGGTTGATCCCTGCCTTAACTAAACTAAGTTAATTAAAATTGTTAACTATTGTTATTTTTCTTCTTCTTTTATTGTGATTTCACCAAAGTTAATCGATGATTTGCCAATGTCAAGTATCATATAGTCTTTATAGTATATATGCCGATTAATCGGTACCTAAGATGATCCCGCCGACTGTGATGTGATATGTCTTATTAATCACAGACTAATCACAACTATCACAGCGCGGGCGGGATTAAACCGGATTCCACATCATCTCACGACGTAACGCGTGCGTCGGTCGCCATGACATGGCGTAGAATCTAAACTATTTATTAATGTTATCTCAACTTACCTCCAACTTTTCTTTGTCTCGTGTTGTTTTATTTATGTGATTTTTTGTTCTTAGACGTTCAATTACACGGTTCATTTAAAAATTCAGTCATATTTTTGTCGGTAAGAAGTTTGACAACATTTGTCCAAAAGCTGTTGTAGATCTTTGTCAATCAATCAATCTGCAGTCTAATTTTAAATAAGTTATTTTATTTAATTGCGTTATTAGTACCTATTTATTTTTGACTATTATTCCATCTCAATGTACCTCAACAGAATTGGCCACTCGTTAGGTATAGCCTCAAAAATACCATAGGCTAAAAGAGTAAGACGATCTTCTGCTAAATACCCGTGTATGAAGAAAAAAAGTTTCTAATAAATGGCATAATCCTTGCAAAAATAATCAGGCGAGAGTGTTGGCAACCCTATGTCGTGTGTAAAACGTGCGATTTTAACAATAACGACTCCTCTTATCTTAAACTCGTGGGAAATGACTCGACTATGATGTTGGGAACATTATGCAAAACTAACTTTTCACTTATTGTTGTGCGCATGTTATGCAAAGTGAAGGATGACCGAGGGAATCCTATATTTATGAAAACGGTCAAGTGTGAAACTCATTTTATAGTCGTGGGTACTTACAAGCTTCTGTCCGCGGTTTAACCAGCGTGGAAATAAATCCAAAAAGAAATAATCCCGAATATCGATCCCGTGAAAAAAAAAACAAATCTATCCCACGGGAACCATACATGTTTTCGGGATAAAAAGTAGCCTATGTGCTATTCCAGACTATAATCTATACCTGTGCTAAATTTAATCTAGATCCGTTCAGCCGTTCTGGCGTGATTGAGTATTAAACATATTCGCGTTTTTATAATATTAGTGGAATGGGATTTATTTATTTAGGAGTCGATAAATCTTACCAAAATTGCCTAAGCACGTTTGATAGATTTCTCGCGCTTCGGAGGACACGTAGAGTTGGACAGCATTTCATCTAAAAATAACAATTAGGTACTTTTCGAACATCTATTGCCATTAAATGGAGCCGTTCCTGCGAATCACACACAATGTAAACTGTTGTTTTTAGAAGAATAACGGACGCCGGCTCTCTGCGCCCTCCGATGCACGTTCTTAAAAATACTTATAAGCAAAAATATTAGGTGTAGTTAAAAATGTTTGATTTAGGTTAGGCTCATATTTGGACTTTCTTCCAAAATATAGCCACCATATTTAATATTTGCCTTTCACAACGAAAGCGTAAAGAACTTAAATTATAATATTACGTACATAAACTACCTTCAACCTTAACATTGGTCTCGGTTGTTAAGTTACAATGTCAATAAAAATTCCGTATCATTTTTTCAATTAGAACTTTAAAACAGGATTTTCCCTATATTCCCTATTTTTTCAAAATTTTAGTCTCAGTAATTTCGCAGATAAGGGGGGGGGGGTACGGTTAATTTTCGTATATTTTCTTTACCAAGGTTTACGTACGGAAGCCAGTCAGTAAACTTATTCCTGCCCGGACGGACAATCTCGGGTCGAGCATACTCGGGCCGGACGATCCATGGTCTTGTGCCGAAAACATGTCGCGAATACAGGTCTCTTCTAAAACCATAAAATCACTTTTGTTACGCTTTCAAGTATTTGTTTACGTTACACATCTAGTCTAATACCATTAAAAAAATCAATGTTTGCTTGTTTCTTTGTTCGTATTCGATAGACTCAAAAACTACTGGACCGATTTGAAAAAATATTTTTGCATTTACTAGCCTAAATCTTGGGGAAGGTTATAGGCTATTTAACATCACGCTACCTACACAAAGGGGTGAATTGTATTCCTAATACAACGCGTACCAAGTAGCGGGCTATCAGCTAGTATGGTAGTATGGTATAAAGACGTTGAATGACGGACTTGTGTTAACTTTGAATTGACTTGAGTGAAGTTTTGGTAAGAGGATGACAAGTGTTAGGACGAACTCTATGCACTTTTTTTTCTTTTATGGTGAAAATATTAAAATTTGTACAAAAGATGTACATATAATACATAATCCGACAAACCACACTTAGAGGCTTTTCCATCTAAATCTACTCGTCACAAATACCATCGGCTAAACGAGGGAGACTTGGTCTTCTGCTGGGTACCCTGGAACCGTAACACGGTTTCGGGAGCTGTAAAGCCTTACAGAGAGAAATAAAAGAAAATATCAAAATGTTGGTGAAAGTTGCCATTATGGATGAACATTTACTGGAAGCCTCAGGTTCAATGATTGTTATCTTAAATATAAATTCGGAAGATCTCAAGGCGCCGGACGTTGTTCATGTTTCACAAGTATGTAACAAGTATTAAGGTGTCGCTTTCTACTTTACGACCTCTAATTTTCATTTTGGTACGGCACTGTATTTTTATAAACCAAATAAAATGTTATGTACCTACTCTCACTTTATTAGGTACCTACTAGTTTTCCGCCCCCGGCTTCGCCCGTGGATATTATCGAACAAAATAAAATATAGGTACCTAGATACCTACCTAGCTTTCTAACAGTTATTCTCACTAGATTAAGACGCTGAATAGAGCCAATGACCTTGAGAGATGGCACCGCCCCCACGCGGGTACACATACACACCAAACGACGTGGCTGCCACTAATAATATAGCATCAGGCTGCAGCCGGTACTGTCGGTACACGAGCACTTACGCATACACGCGTGCAGTGCGTACATATAATCTCGAAAATGAGAATAAAGGAACTTGCTGAAAATTTGATTAAAAAATAGAACAGTATTACGATAGTATATTGCTAGATAAAAAATCTGTCAAAAAATCAGAATCATTGCATGCATTTTAGTACTGTTTCTAGACAGTAAAATATTTTTTTAGAGGTACATTCGTGATTTTTTTCTATTGAATCAATATAGTTGTATTATGTTTTGAAAACAGTATCTTAATAACGCATAACCTCAAGAATATCATATATTTTTTTGATTATGGTCACTGCAGTGGATCATGTACTTTTACGCATCCTAAAACTCGCATTTAGCTCTATACATCCTCTTAACCGCTTTTTCAATTCGTCTTAGCTCTCGGTACAAATTTGTAGGGAGTAATTTCACGCATTGGGACGGTAGTGAAAATGTTAAGGAACGGAAATGTGTAATCGGAAATACTTACCTAAAGAAATTCGAATTTTGAGGTTAGATCATTGGTGACACTGCTCGATCTTTTTTTATACAAATTTTATGGAAAAAAATACACATACCTACTTTTATGCATGTTTCCCATAGGAGAGAGACTAAACAAATAAATAAAGATATAGTACTGAAAGGAACAACTAGGAAAGGACGACCAAGACGAACTTTCATTGATTAAATATCTGATATTCTTAGTACTAAAAAATAGACGCGCAATGATGTGGATGAACAAGAGAAGTGCAAAGATCTTCAAAAGTGGCGCAGCATACTCTCTGCCTACAAATGTTGTTTGTCATTTATAACCAATTTTTTTAATCCGAATTTTGAATGAATCCAGTACCTTCAGTTTCGTGTAACCTAACCGCTATACCAAACCTATTGAGAACTTCGTTTCAACATGAAAAAGTTACATGTAGAAAAAAAATCTCTGCCACTCACCCAAAAATTGCATAGTTATTTCGTAATATTTTAAGGTAATTTCATAAACACCAGCGGAGGTGTTACCAAATGAGCGCAAAGTAAAAGTTGCTGTTTCACAAGTAGGTATATGCACTGGTGATGCATTTAATTATTGCCTTACAATTTAACTCAATTTAGAAAAAATGGCGAGGCTGTGGTAATTGGGTATAAATAAAAAAAACTATACAATAACTTACATAATGTGCATCAGTGGCCAAGTGGTTAAGACGTCTGGTATTAACTAGGCAGACCACGAGTTCGATCCCGGCCATGTACCAATGGGTTTTTAATTAAAAACTTATGTATCTACATAATCCGACAAACCACACTTATAGATGCTTTCCCATCTAAATCCTCAATAGAACTGGCCAATCGTTAGGTATAGCCTCACAAATACCATCGGCTAAACAAGGGAGACTTGGTCTTCCGCTGGGTATCCTGAAACCGTAACACTAAATTACATAATTTTGCTTTGTCTTAATTTACTTCCTCTGTGCTTCGACACGGGTAGACACAATTTTGTATCAAATCTAGTACTAAGAGTTGAGAAACTACAATTCGGACTTGAAAATTTATTCTTGAGGAAAGTTTTAGGATATATAAGATCACGCTACGACCTAAACAAGCAGTAATTATTCTTTCGGACCACACGGTTGAGTTCCTAAAATGATGACTTGTCCGAAAGTTGAATTTAATTTCCTATAATGTTGAATTTTCAAAATGATTTATATTTGGTTTTCGTGGTATTCTGGAATGTATTCTGCAATGGTATTCCTCAAATGAGTTAGTGGTCCAATGACTGTCTTCGGCACAACTTGTCACATCATGATCTTTGTCATACCACTGATTCCTGAAATATTAAAAGAAATTGAATTTTTGAGCTTTTTTAATATCCTCCCTCATTTTCGATAATCCCACAAATATTATAAAGTATGGATATTTGTTACTCAATCACGCCAGAACGGCTGAACGGATCTAGATGAAATTTGGCAAAGAGATAGATATAATCTGGAATAGCACAAAGGCTACTTTTTATCTCGGAAAAATGTATTGATCCCATGGGATAAATTTGTTTTTGTTTTTCACGGGATCGACATAATTTTTTGAATAGTGATAGTTTAGAGGCGGGGGGGGGGGGGCAAATTACAGCCACGGGATTATTTCTTTTTGTATCTATTTCCACGCGGGTGAAACCGCTGACAGAAGCTTGTAAGACATAAAACAACAACCAAGCCTAGCATAAATTATGCATGTAAATATTTGATAATATAACTTTTGAAAAGAATCCTGTCTCTAATTTTAATACGCGATACAATAAAGCCACAGTATCGGCATCTTCTACAAAATTTCACTTTTATATTAATAGAAGGGATCTTCAACGGAAGTGATGTCCCTAGTTAACGCTAGAATCAAGTTTTCAAACAAGTAGTTACCTCTCCATATTCTAGCGGAGTGATATTTTTATACTGGGAAAAGTAGATATACTTGTTAGTTGTGACAATAAGCTTACTTTCTTGAAGGCGGTTTCAGGAGACTAGGGAAATATTTTAATTCATAGAGCTTGAATATGTTTGTTTATGCCAGCTCTTGTTATATTATACTATAGTATTATGCTACAGCAGAGAAAATGAGAGAAAAAATGCATGTTATTTTAATGTCTGAACTATATTAAAAATTTAACAAATCAAAGAATCAGTTAATCCATTTAGCGAGTTACGTGTGTTTTGGGAACAATGTCATAGAGAGGGTTTCTTATAAGGTCATATTTTTAATATTTATAATTCACATGTACCCCTTAATTTTTTTTTCAAATCTTTTGTTACTCTCTATGTCTTTGGGCCTCGGAAATTCATATTTTCTAAGTATAAAAAAAACCTACACATAATATAAAACTTTTAAAATTAATCTAAGTGTGGAATAGTGGCAAGAATACTGACTGCATTTTCCCGCTGAATCGCGATCTGATTCGTTGAGCCAGCTCTCTTGTTACCAGAAGAGATGTTCATTCGTGAGGATATGTCTTTGGCATTTGAGCTTCTACACCAAACGGCACAAATTTGTAGTTTTCAATGATTGAACTCTAGATGACGCGTGCGAATTCTTCGCACCGTTAGTTAAACTGATCCCAACAGATGGCATTTTTTACAAACGATATAAATTAGTCTAACTTTAAAAGAAACATTTGATTTTGATTTGATTGTTTATTTTTCGCCATCAAAATGCTACGAAGTCAAAATGGCGTATCAAACATAAACTTTGATACAGTGTTTTTTTATAATTTAAACAATAATAATATAACTTAATAATTTAAAAAATCTCAAAACTACAAATTAAAATTTTCTTCCAGAGAGTCCGAATCCGCTGCCATAGTGCCTAGAACACAGCGCGTTACCCTTTTGAATTTCTAGCGCTATGCGTTGTATGAAAATACAGTGTTATACAAATATCTCCCATACGACACTGACAGGGAGCTATTTGATACCGACTTTGAGAAATAATATATAGAGATTTTCAAATCCCTATCTCATTTAGTTTAGAAGGGCCCGTGAAAAACAGACATCGTTGGTAGAACAATAGGGTTAATTTTTTTACGGAACCTTAAAAAGGTATTTTTTAATTGACATAAATTGACCCATTTTAAATAGACCTAACCAAATCCTGACTCCCAAACGACACTGACACGGACTTCAAATTACCCAAATATGTCCGTGCTCGTGACAACACGAAAGCATTCACTCAAGGAATGTCGCCGGACAAGTTAAAATTTAAAAAACGATTGGTTGGCAACACAAAGTAAATAGTTGTACTATGTACGTAACATAACTCATAATATTGCTGTCCATCACTTTCACCTGCTTTTTGGAAACCTCACTTTTTTACCTTCGTTACCGGGCCCAGGGTACCCAGTGAAAGACTACGCCCAATTTATGAAAGACTTGAAGTTAATTAGAGATATAGTTAAATAACAATAATGATCAAAAACCTTAAAGTTATTATAATTGTTTTTTCTTTCATCACGGGTTACCTTACAGCTCCCGAAACCGTGTTACGGTTCCAGGGTACTTACCGGAAAACCAAGTCTCCCTCGTTTAGCCGATGGTATTTGTGAGGTATAGCCGAGTGGCCAGTTCTGTTGAGCTATATTTAGATGGAAAAGCCTCTAAGTGTGGTTTGTCGGATTTTAAACCCCATTGGTACATGGCCGGGATCCGGGATCGACCCGTGATGAAAGAAAAAACAATTATAATAACTCTAAGGTTTTTGATAATTATTGTTATTTAACTATATCTCTAATTAACTATTGAAAACATTTGCACATTTAACGTTTATTTATCCCATTTTTAATAAAATTAATGACGGATTCATTTTATTTATTTCAATTTTTTTATGTAGGATTTAAGTAATAAGGCGGCACTAAGGGGAAATCCGGCCCTCGATAAATGTTTATTAAAGAAACGGCCATTGGTAAATTTTGTCTTTAAAAAAGTACAAAAAAATATCCTTTTATAAAGGCTAGCCATCTATAATAATAGTTAATTTTTTTTTAAATTATTTTCGAAGATATGGTGGAGAGTATCAATTAAGGTTTAAGAATTACCTTCTAACCTTTCTAACTAAATCATTGAGTTTGATTTTTTTTATATGTCTGAATAAATTAATCTGAAACAGTTTAATGCATGGCGATAAGGAGTGACATCACAATAATCCCATTAATATTATAAACGCGAAAACGCCAGAACGGCTGAACGGATCTGAATGAAATATGGCACAGAGATAGATTATATTAGTGTGCACATAGGCTTTTTATCCCGGAAAATGTATGGTTGCCGTGGGATAGATTTGTTTTTGGTTTTTCACGGGATCGACATGATTTTTTGCATAGTTGTAGTTCAGGGGTCAGATAATGACATATACTACTTTTTATACCGCGAAAGCGGGCGGGGGAGGGGCAAATTACAGCCACGGGATTATTCTTTTTGGATCTATTTCCACGCGGGTGAAACCGCGGACAGAAGCTTGTGCTATATGAAGCCACGGGCAGCAATTAGTTTTAAAATAAATATCTGTGAATACGTAACATAACATAATTTGAAGTCCGGTACATCACACTTTCACTAACAAACGAATAGATATGCGTCAGATAGACTCGTTGATAACTCACTGACTTGTGAATTGGACAAAAATGCTGATGCTAATATGAAAATCACTTTCGTTTTTACTGTGCTTAAGTGTAAATATTTGCTTTTTTATGGAAATGGAACTAAGAGCCTTTCGATGATTGCATATAAAATTTGCAGAGAACGAACTTCGCACCGTTAGTGGTGCCAATATTGTTATCATAGTTCAACTGATCTCCAATAGATGGCGTCTTTTACAAAATAAATAAATTTGTCTGATTTTAAAACGTCATTAGAGGGAAAAATATAATCTTCAAAATGGCGTACCTATCAAGATATTTGACACAACAAAAAACCACCTTTGAGAAATAATATACATAGAAATAGGTATACCTACTATATAATAACCCTCGTGTATTCCTGCCTCGGCTTTGTCCGTGGAGCCTTCATCCCATATTTATTGTTCATACAAAAATCCCATAGAAAAATCACTTTCACTTTTCCCCGAATTTTCCAATAATCTGGTCAACTTTTCTAATAAGTATTTACTTATTTCCCTAAAAGCCTTAGTAGTCTGACCACCTATTATGAACATATAAAAAATAATTGGTTTAAGCTTGGGGTCAAAAATGTTTGGCCATGACAATGTATTCAGCGTATCCAAGTTCATTGACAATACAAGTTTCGTTTTCGTGCGTAACGAATTTAGATTCGGACGAGGCATTGTCACGGTTAAGGCCCTCACTGCTTGTGCAAAAAAATCAGTAGAGGGGGTGAGGCGGAGTGATGCAAGCTTCGATTTGCGGGGAGATGCGGCGCGCCTACTATGAACATACCGAGACCGCGACATCACAATCTAGGAACATAGGAATAATCGGACTGAAATAATTAATTTTCGTTTTGCCAGCGACTTAGCATGTATGAGTTTTAACTGTGCCTAATAATAGTAATGTTTTACATCCAATGCGTAAGTGTAATATAAGTTAATCATTCTCTAAAATTAAATTAAAATAAAAAAAAAAAAAAAAAATATTATACCGCTACCGCTGCCTTTTTGTAGACCAATTCTTATCAATAACTCTGAAACTCGAAAGTCGCGTCCTTGGAGACTTTTGCTCAGAATTACGAAACGAATCTATTCTCAAAATTGCGTGAAATTTGACCGAAAGTCATTTCCATATAAAAATTTCTTTAATTTGTACTTTTATTTCTACCCACCTAATTATTATAGGTGCCTAACTATAAAAGAAACTAGAAATTGCGTAATCGACACTTTGCTTTGCCAACTCTTGACATCGATTTGCGGCATCCCTTTGCCTTTGGCGGTTTCTCCTGGCGGCCGGTCGATTAGCCGCGGCGCGAGCCACACGGCATCAAAGGACTTAGCGACTATCTTTTTACATTCACAGGATGTTTCTTGTGTTTATTATTGTTACAGTAAAAATATTTCAAACATCTGTGTTGAATTATAGATAGTTATAAGGTTTTTATCAAGTATTTACTCAATAAAAAGGTTCAGTTTGTGTCTGAAGTTGTTTGTTCGAAAGGAATAGGTATAAAAACTTATTCCATTGTAATGATGTTACATCTAGAACAATTATTATAACCAATGTGTGAATTTAAAATCACTATTTCATTTTGTTTATTTATACTTTAGAAGCTTTATTTTTATTTGTTAGAAAAAATCTTTTAAAATTTACTGAGTGAAATTTTAAGTATTAAATTAATTTAAATTAAAAGTTGCATGATGTATTTTTCTTCTTTATCACAATCACAAGCCAATAAACACTGCCTCTTCTTCAAACGTCCTATTTTGTTTAGAGTAGTAAGTAAACTGTGGATTTCGAGTGCGTGGCCAATAGTAGGTACCAAATCTATATTTTATTCAGAGATAATTTAAGAAGAAATAAAATATCAAATAAAGTAATATAATTTAAAATAAACATTGTATTTCAGTGTGTTATTTTATTAGAATCAGAAAATATTATAAAAACTAGTACGTAATAATTATCGGTATTATGGAAGATATATACCGGAATATTGATAATCAGAATATTGAGATTATTACATGCCCTTACTAGTGTAGGTAGATACATCCTACTAAAAATATTTTTTCATTGGTCTATAAAACTTTGTGAGGGAGAGAAATATCAAACACGCTGTATTCATAAAATGATGCACGCGCGAACATATCCCGCGCGACTATTTCGCGTCACAGCCGTTGACTTGAGACGTCTAGAAAGTGCACGTTCCTCTCATATCGTGTAAATTTGTTGATAAAATCTCGTTACACAATTTATTTTTATTTTGTATTTTTTTGTGATTATATTATAGTTTATTTTATTAAGTATTAACTAATAAGTAGTAATTTATAGTTTAGTGTAAATAATGGGTAATAAAAGGAATAAAGAACTACGTAAGATTTGTATTAGAAAACGACGTAAGAAGAATATAAAAAAACATACTTTTGACTCTGAGTAAGTATAATATTTGAAATTATAATACAAAATCCTTATTATTCAATATCTTCAATCAATGTAAAAAGAAAAGATGGAGTAATACAACCGCTCAGCGTGCCTGCCACGTAGCATACGCTCTGCCTATACACTACTCCTCGTCCCGGTGTTCCTCTTTTCTTATTTTGTATTAGCACTACGGCCGAATACTACAAAACAGTGAGAGTACAGAAATTAAGCTTACGTATGTACATAACCTTTTATACTTACACTCGGCCACAGTAAATATATCTAAACAGTACCGAAACATATGGTAGTCTATCAAAAACTAAGTAGATATAAAGTTACCTATTTACACAGGCAAAGGCGGGTAAAAGCTTAGTCCATTGAGACCTAAGTATGTATAAAACACCACATTTACACAGGCAAAACCGAGACATATGGTAGTCTATCAAAAACTTAGTAGGTATAAAGTTACCTATTTACATAGGCAAAACCGGGTAAAAGCCTAGTCCATTAAGACCTAAGTAGGTATAAAGGCAGACATTTACACAGGCAAAACAGAGACATATGGTAGTCTATCAAAAACTAAGTAGGTATAAAGTTACCTATTTACACAGGCAAAGCCGGATAAAAGCCTAGTCCATTAAGACCTAAGTAGGTATAAAGTCAGACATTTACACAGGCAAAACCGAGACATATGGTAGTCTATCAAAAACTAAGTAGGTATAAAGTTACCTATTTACATAGGCAAAACCGGGTAAAAGCCTAGTCCATCAAGACCTAAGTAGGTATAAAGTCAGATATTTACACAGGCAAAGCCGAGACATAGGGTAGTCTATGAAAAACTAAGTAGGTATAAGTTACCTATTTACATAGACAAAGCCGGGTAAAACCCTAGTCCATCAATACCTAAGTAGGTATAAAGTCAGATATTTACACAGGCAAAGCCGGGAAAAACCTAGTCCATCAAGACCTAAGTAGGTATAAAGTAAAATATTTACACAGGCAAAGCCGAGACATTAGGGTAGTCTATGAAAAACTTAGTAGGTATAAGTTACCTATTTACATAGGTAAAGCCGGGAAAAGCCTAGTCCATCAAGACCTAAGTAGGTATAAATTCAGATATTTACACAGGCAAAACCGATACATATGGTAGTTTATTAAAAACTAAGTAGTATTAGTATGTATAGAAAGCCCGCTGTTTCTAATAAGATAGCTAGAGCGGGATAGTGGTAGACGTTTAAGTTCGGGTGTGAAAGGGACAGACAATAGGATTACGAGAAAAACATCGCTAATTTATAATCAGGCGAGTTCACCAGAGCGTCCGGGACACGTCCGCTGCCGGCGGTATCTGTCCGCCATCTGCCGATATTTACGGAATTTCGGGCTTTTCAATTAATTAAAAAATAAACACGCTATTAATTTGCCATTTTTTAAGCAATGTCTTTAGTACATTGATTTTCCTACAATATAGTTTTTTTTTAACGTTAGTTGTCGCTCAAAATATTGAGAATTTTGAGAGCAAAAATTATTTTCGTGCTGTAACTTGCGATTTTTTTTTTAAAGATACTACAAAGATTTAATAATATTTTATTATTTATATATTTTCTTTATATATTTCACTATTCACAAATTTTTTTTCGGACTTGTAAAATGGCTTGATATGTCCACATTTAGCGACAAAAAAATAGACGTTTCAGAGAAAATGTACGG
The DNA here is from genome assembly GCA_963924495.1 of Nemapogon koenigi. Taxonomy (NCBI): domain Eukaryota; kingdom Metazoa; phylum Arthropoda; class Insecta; order Lepidoptera; family Tineidae; genus Nemapogon; species Nemapogon koenigi. The sequence continues at coordinate 10,276,919 of OZ004646.1, forward strand.
AGACGTCGCCGTAGAAGTTTTCGTTGATAATGTTGTCAAGAGGTGCGGGATCGCCATCTCTTTCAATAGATTTCATAGATGAATGCATCTTATTGCATCAATAAACTGCATTAGGCCCAATCTATCAATAGAACGAGTGGTTTTATGCAAAATTGTATGCTACTTCTTTACCTAAAACCTAGGTATTACAATATTCTTCTTCTCAATCGCTAAGCTCTTAGCAGAGCGGTCATGGACGTCATGGTCGTCACTTCAGCATTTGTGGCGCGCATAACAATATTCCTCCCTGACAGCCTGCTGACCTGCACTCACTTGTCAGTCCATTCTCAAAGGATATCGTCCACGCGCCCGAGCCATATTTTTCACAAATTATCCCAAATTGTGTTCAATTTTATACTTACATTACATCCCTGTGTTAAATTTATTTTAAAAGCTAATTTTCTCACGGTTTACTCTTTTTATCCGACTGCAAATAATGGTTATTATTATGTTGTTTAAGTATTTTTAGAAAGTATAGGATTATTACATTTATAATACGCATATACCTATATAGTCCACTTTGTCTATCTTTTATTATTTTTATGAATATTGAAATCTCTCATTATTGCTTCTATGAATGACGTCATTGGTCAAAAATTCGTGATTATACTAATTAAGATTATCTTGTTCCAGGTTACAGCGGTAGCTGTACTCAGCTCTGCGTGTGCCAAGAATTCCACAACAAAAGCGAAGTCAAAACGACAACTGGAAAGTATAATAACGCCGCAAAATCTACAATATTCTTTGGTCTTACCCCATTCGAGGGTCTCACACTTCAGAGCTTTGACAAGCAACCGCAGGATTTCAAATGTTGGACCTACGCCAAGAGGGGGGAATCTGCCACCATATGCTGTGCAAATGGAACCAGTGGTTCAATACTCGCAGAAAGATCCCCTCTATGACCCAAATTTAGAAAACTTGGATGACGCACTAACCAGAAACGATATTCACGCGCAGCCAAAGATATTGAATATCCATGGAAATGGTGCATTCCATGACGCAGGTCCTAGTGGCCAGTTTGGACCTCCCTATGGATCATTACCCACTGCTCCCTTATATAGTCACGAACCTGCACCACACTATTACGAAGCGCCAGAGCCAATCATAGAGATCATAATTAAGGAATCTAACGAAACGCTTCCAGCACCTCCTCCTCAGCCCATCCTTAAAAAGAAGAAAGAACCAGTTCAAGTATTTTATGTAAAGTACAGTAAGGATCCATATGCTCATGATAAAGTTGTTTATGAACAACCCATTCCAGCTATCACGCCACCTTCTAACGATCATGATGAGCATCAAGATGAATATGTCACTGTTACACCAGAACCGTATTACGCACCTCTACAAACTACAACATTGAGAGCTATAATTAAACCAGAATCTGAACAGTATCATAGTGACAGTAGTGTGAAGGTTACTTTCGGTTCTGAACAACACGGTCACCATGGCGACCGCCGTGAAGGAGCCGCCCACACCGAAGAAAGAGAAGAAACTGCACCAAGACCAGCAATTGCTTTTCCACATCAAGAACCCCCTCAACAAAATACACATCTAGAACGAGGCAAACCTCAATATCACGAAGCAAGACCTATTGCGAGCCGCCCTTTGCCCCCGCAATATAGACCTGGGCCTCAACACGCACAAAGCAGAATTCAATTCCAACCCTCATATTTAAGTAATGAACAGCAACTTCCAAGGCAAGCACCTCCATCTTTCAAAGGCCAGTCACATATTGCCAGGCAAAATCCATTTGCATCTTCGCCACCATCGCAAGGTTTTGGAAATCCTTTCTCCGGAGTTAGTGGTTCTCACTTCCCCAACTTACCGACTGCAGTACCAGGGCCATTGGGACCCGTTTTCACAACAGCTCCTTCTAGACCCAGCAATCCCACGTTCCACCCAAGACCTAATAGCCCAACCACGTTTGGTCAAAGGCCTTTCAATTTCAATTCACCACCCAGATCAGGTTTCCATTCAGGACCACAAAGACCATTCAACTCTGGTCCATCACAACCTCAACCAATTTTCGACGATCCAAAGTATTTACAAGAAAATTATCACACAATCACTGCAGATCAAGTGGAGCCATCTAAGGATCAACCACTACCAAACCGACCACCGACTTTCAATTTTATTCCAAGACCAAGTCCCGGTCCCGGCCATAATACAATTCCTGGACCCAGTGCATCTCCAATTCCCTTCCCCGAACAACATCGCCCGCAGCATATACCGACCAATCAACAATTACCTCAACAAAGACCTCCTCAGCAGTTCACTGACACACAATTACATAACAAACCCGTATTTTCCGTCGGACCAAGTCGTCCTCCATTTTACAATTTGAAGCCGTCTCCCCCTCATTTTGAACAAAACGGCTCACCTTCCTTCCCACAACAACAAACTCAACCACAGTTTAGTTTCCACCAAGGCGCCAACTCACAAGTTTTGTCACGACCCCAATCTCAAGGTCCGCCACAAACAGGACCAAGTAACCAACACCGTTACCACGGTCTAACAAATCCTGGACCCAGTCAAGTGCCTCAACCAACTGCACCGTCTCATTTCGTACCACAACCGTCATCAGCCCCTCAGTACAACTTCCAGCCACAGCCATCTCCTGCACCAGAACGTCCCTTAAACTACCACCAACAAAATGGTCCATCAGAACGACCTTTCCAATTTAGTCAACACACAAACCCATCTGAAAGACCACCTGTAACTCATCAGCAGAACAACTTCCGCGAACCACATAATCATCCTGATCAACATAACTTGGGTCAGTTTGTGCCTAACGGTGGTGAATTAGTTGCTGCTATACCAAAATACGAGCAACATATCACAGTTAGTGGTCCTACAGCGCAACCAGACTACAGTGGGCTCAATCAGCCTACACCAACTGCAGCGATTTCAGACCAACAGTACAGACAGCATGTACAGCAGCAAAATTATGATGCAGAGCAGGAACAGGTTAGACAACAACTTGCTCAGAATGTGCAGAAACAACAGGAAGAAATTAGAAGGTTGCAAACGCAGTTACATATAGCGCAGCAACAACAAAATCAACAGCAACATCAACAACAACAGCAACAGCAACAACATCAGCAACAACAACAACAACAACAACAACAACAACAACAACAACAACAACAACAACAACAACAACAACAACAACAACAACAACAACAACAGCAACAGCAACAACAACAACAACAACAACAACAACAACAGCAACATCAACAATCAAATCAATATCAACAACAATATAAACAACAGTTTCAATCTCAGTACGCAACCTCACCTAAGCCACAGTACATAAGCCAAGAAAGATCAAGGCCACAACCAACAAACTATCCATCTAGCACTGCATCTCCACAATATTACCAACAACCGACATCTAGAACTGTAGAGATTAAACCTACAACACAAAAATATGTGTCTTCTACTATTAACTCTATAAGTAGTACGCCAGAAGCCAGGAAGCAAGAGAAAAAGAAGAGACCTACAATAGAATTACCTGATGAAGTTCCTGATGATCTTCGCCAACAACTATTGTCTTCTGGTATCTTAGATAATGCTGATATTAGTGTACTAGATTACGATAAAGTAGGAGATACACCACTTGATTCTTTACCACCAGACCAGTTGGCAAACTTTTTCAGTGCTGGCGGTGGACAACAGATAGCTTCTAGCGAATTTAAACCAATTGTTGTTAAACCGAATGGTGAAAAAATTGAGGCGAGAATTGATGATGAATTAGAGGATCAAGACATATCTGCTTCCGAAAACATACCTACTTACGTAGTAGCTCCTCCTTCTACAAAACAGGACGTGGAAATGAAAGTGGTTCACTTTGACCCAAAAACCGAAGATGGTAAAAATATAGCTAAGAATTACGTTAAAGATGATGCAACAAAACTGGATACGGTGTCATTAAACGATAAGAAATATAACAGATATTTGCCTTTGAAAGTTAGTGGAAACCAATTTCCGTTACCTGATATTTTGAAAGGTAAGATAGTTACCTCCGTTGTTGTACTTGCACCGGTAGAAACAGAAGCATTAAATAATGGACATAGTAGATCCGAACGAGCCACAACTGAAAACTTAAAAGGCATTAAGTTTGTAGCCGGAGAGAGTCTTCAAGATTTACTGAAAAAGCCTTCAAGAGAGAATTTTAAGAAGTGGTTGGACACTGAAAATAACACTTCGACTGATCAACAATCTATCGTCCTTCTAGTAACTGGGTAATATTATTATTTTTATAATTTACATTACCTATCTTTTTATTGCTCAATTTTTATAAGCGTCGTTATGTAATTCATTAATTTTTTTTATTTGTTTTGTCCATAGGAAAGACGAGTCCGAGTCTGATAAGGAAATATACATGTACGACATCGGCACCGGCAAAGTAAACAAACTAAGTGGGGAGCTATCGAATGCTTTCATAGATGCTGCAGAAAACAACTCACTTACTAAAGATATAGAGAAACTAGCCATACACGGAGATGGAACGCCTGAAAACTTTCGAACAAGGACTGAAGACGAAGTGATATCAAATGCTTCAGACAATGTGCCATTATACGTAGATTTATCTGGTTTGAGTTTAGATCAAGAAGAAAGTAATCAAGTGTCAATATCCTCTGGATATAGTAAAACAAAATTGGGCAGATCACGAAGACTTTAAAATTAATTAAACGCTATAATAGCGTGTGTTGTAAATATTCTAGTGTTAGTATACTAAATTAATTAAAGTGATGTTTGTGAAATAGTCCACAAAGTGCGCAAGCGATTATCGGGTTGTACAAATTATAAAAATACATGTTAAATTGTTGTATTATTCTCCCTGTTATTGGTTAGGCCTGCCTTAGTCCACATTCCTTCGTCATCATGCGTATCTCCTTTATAGTAAAAAGTCTCTTTTCCATTTGGCAAATTCATCCTGAAAACAGATTTGGCACTCAAACACACTATTGTTGTATACCTTCACCCCGAATTCCTTTATCCTGAATAAAACTTTTTAAAAGGAATTATAGCCTACATACTATTCTTTTTACTTGTTTAAGATTGGCTGAATTATTTTTCGGGTTTAAAGCTTCACCACGATCTACATATATTTTCACGGCTTTTATCATTATCATAATGCCTAATATAACTCGCTAATGCGCTTGAATCACGTCAAATTAATTCTGAATGAAACACAGAAAAGCTATTTTAAACTAAAAACGAAAAGCGATACAGCGAGGAAACGCTGCCAGCATCTTCGGCACAATGCCGCAGGGGCCTTTTTTAGATTTAATTTAATTTAACATTTTCTTTTAGTCTAATTTTGTATATTTTGGTTATTGTTTATTTAATTTTTTGTTTAAGTTATGAAAATAAATTATTTAAAAATATTGAAATCGTAATAATAAGTAAGAATAACAACAATCAAACTAGAAAACCTATAGAAACAAACCAATTTGCAATAATAATTACAAACTAATAATAATAATTCATAAACTCGACGATGTCCCCGGGCTCTCATTTTACCATGATAAGGGTGATCCGGCTCAAGAGCACAACACCACACAAAGCCATTTATAAATTAAAATAAAGGGACACTTGCAGTCTTGCAGTAACTTTGCCGATCCCGATGTTCTAAGTACATAAACGTAGTGTTAAATTCTACTTCTACTGGACAGTGGCCACTGCAAACTGAACAATCATAACATATTGTGTAGATTCTATCATACAAAAGACGAAACTGCGTGAGGAATAGGCAGTGGTCTCCAGAATTTAATTATGGGTTGGTGCATCAGCAGCGAATGCCTAATCCTAAAACAATAAGTAAGTATAATAACACACATAAAATAAAGCGTTCTATCTAACTAAAGATACCTCAACAGAAAGCCATCGGCTAAAAGAAGGAGACTTGGGTTTCCGCTGGGTACCCTGGGACCGTACACCGTAAGCCGTAAGGCAACCGTGAAGAAAGAAAAAAAGTACTTAAGTATAATTTTATCACCTTATGTTTGGCTTTACGCGCAGTGTCTAGGCTTACTAAAATTAGATTAAAAAATAAGTACCTAATAACTCTTTTCCGTCAATGCTCTTTTCCCACCTCATTTTACAGAATCGATTGTCATGAACCTCAAACAGCAACAAACAACCAATCAATGAAATCAATCCCGTTTGACGTAAAAGTAGGACGGACAAACAAAAACCTATAACCTGGCCATCTATTAATCAAAGAATGAAATAAAAAGAAAATATAATAAGAAGAGAGAGTACTTATATTCCTTGATAAGTAGTTTTAGGCTTATTAGCACACAAACGGACAGACCATAGAGTACTAAGCCTATGGAGGGGCCATAGACGGGCTCCCCCTTTCGCCTATTTTTTCCCATTTGACCGGGTGCGCAGTAATAAGTTACCTTAGATTTCGTTGGTATCGTTTTGTGTCGCGAGACAGAGCTCTAGGAAAATAGTTAATTGTGATGTTTTAAACGGGAAAGGCGATCTAGGGCGTCAAACTTAGTGTTTCCAATCATTAATTAAAATTATTATGTTTGTTTTTTAACATAATCATCATATAAAGTAAAATCCGTTGCGACAATAAAACGACAGAAAAATACAGTGGTACAGGGGCTAGTACTAGGCGTTTACCTCAGAACAGCAGACAGTTTACAGAACAGCAGACAGAGGAACGATGTATTTTATAAGAATGTAGGATTTTGTCGCATTTTGAATCTTCCCGCCAACGAGTTGAATACTTATATGGTGTTGCCTGCCGGGAAAATTATAAGAGTATGGTACAAAAAAAGAGTAAGGTTTCAATAAAGTAATTTAATTATCTTTGTCAGTAATCACATGAAAAGTAATAGACATTGTTATATTATTTCAATATTTTTATTATTACTATGTTATTTACTTTCTTTATTTTGATGTAGACTAGAATAATAAATTCAATTATTATTTTTGAGATATAGACTAATTACTGTTGGATTGATTTATGTATTTTGATCGCAACACAGAGATAGAAGCATTCGTCTGTTCTTCTTCTTCTTCTTTTTTATTATGGCTCCACCAATGTTCATCGGTGATTTGCCAATGTCAAGTATTATAGCCTTTATAGTGTATATAGCCGATAAATCGCTATTTAAGATAATCCCGCCGACCGTGATATGTCTTATTAATCACTGATTAATCACAACCATCACAGCGCGAACAGGATTAAACTGGATTCCACATCACGCCACGACGAAAACGCGTGCGTATGTCGCCATGACCGGATATTTTCCAAATCGAAATTCATTAATTATCTTTGGCAACACTGACATGTCAGATTAGGCTAAAAAATGTTTTCAAAGCCAAATGAAAACAATAATACTGTCAATCAATTCAATGTCAAACAAACTGTCAAGTGTCAAACATATGGATTATTTGTGGTGATCCGTATTTTTTGCTGCAACGCAAAATTAATAGTTTAAATTTAATGCCGAATAGTAATAAGTTGTGAATATAATAATCATGATGGAGGGTTCGTTGAGCAAATGGACAAACGTTATGAAGGGGTGGCAATATCGCTGGTTCGTGTTGGACGAGAATGCAGGCCTGTTGTCGTACTATACAGTAAGTGACGTTTCAATAGCTTCTTATTACTTGCTAATTTCTTATTGTTTCGCCGGTTATATCAATGTACCTTGTATGGTTTAAGTATTCCAGTGTTACATGAACATTCTTAGAATATATCCATGAGATAGTAATCAAACTGCATTGATAACAACATATCAATATCTGTAGGTACATATTTACATAGCTGTTTTATATATTCTGCAGTAGGAATCATATGTATCTTATAAAAACATAGATCTGTATGTCATATGTAGGTAATAATCAGTTTTCTACTATGACCTTACAAACATGCTCTGTTATGGTTGCTGCAAAAGTAATTAAAATAATGTTAACTAACCTCTATCACATTGCTAAGCTTATCATTTATATTATCAATATCTTATACGCTTTACACTGATTCTACGCCATGTCAAGGTGACCGACGCTCGCATTCTGTCGTGACATGATGGGGAATCTAGTGATTAGTCTGTGATTAATAAGACATATCACAGATTAATTTGCATATATACTATTTGACATTGGCAAATCATCAATTTACATTGGTGGACCCACAATAAAGGAAAAAGAAGAAGCTTTACACTATTAATTATTACACCAACAATACTTTGGTAACACAAACAGAGATCAAAATATGTAGGAAAATATTATCGCACAGGATATAGGTAATATAATAAATGATCCTGTAATGCATGATTGGAGTCTAAAAGTCCTTTCCATCTTAAAACAACTTTAATTGTGTTGTAAGACTCATATGAATGGACAATTCCAGTTTATCTTGGAATCCATGTTGATAATTTCACTGCTATTAGTTTATACCAGGGGTTGCCAAACCCATTTTGTGCGAACCGCGGGAACACAGCAACTTGCACTACAGAGTGCATAATTTAATAAAAATGTTTCCCCTGCACTGCATTATCAGACAGATAATCCGCAACAAAAATGTAATTTTTCTCATTGATATGTAAAAAAATACCTTAGTTATTTCCATTTGTTTAATAAATATGTTAGGGGTGATGGTCATTTCATTTCTTAAAATGGACCCTGAACCAAACTAATTGGTGACCCCTGGTTTATACCTTAGTTTATTGTATGTACTATCAGGACCAAATTGCAAGGACCACTAGAAAAAGAATTTGCTTCACACTTCTTTTTATGACATAAATACGAAAATGTCAGTTGTGATTTGATCTGATTGATTTATCTAGGTTGGCATTAGAAATGAAACAATATGAAAACTTCAATGTGTAAGCAAATATAGCCTTTACGGGTTCCTACCAATGCTGCTCTTGATTCTACATAATTTTGTTATAGCTACGTCTGTAAATGGCTTTAAAATCATAATTAATAATAAAATAATACAATCTCTAATTTAAAAATTATATTTAATTAATCCTCTTCTCCCTTATTAGTTTCTTGTTGTAGTTTTTTCTGTAGAAATCGTAAAACATGTAGTAAACAAAGACAACATTAGGGAAGTATAGAGGTGTCACTCCCAATGGAGCTGGACAACTTGGCAGGAACACTTGACTGCTGTAGATTATCATCATTGTGAACTGGATCTAGAAGTAAAAACATTTTTAATGCAATTCTTATCTAATCTAATCCTAAGTTATTAAAGATTTCAATAAAACAGAGCGAGTCTTAAAACCAACAAGATTGGTGCAATGAGAACCTAAAAAAACAAATCTATACAAATAAATTGAATATTTTTCATTTCACGAAATTACTCCCTACAAATGTATGCCATATAATGTAGGCTTTCACCCCCTCCTCTGTGAGAAATATCATGTTACGGCGGAACGCGTGCGTCCGTTGCCATGACATAACATAGAATCCCTATAAAGTCATATCATTGACTTTTCTGACAGATGTGTCACAGGTATCAAGCTATATTTTAAGTACATAGGTTATAGGTTTCAGTAGGATTCCACGTGATGTCATGGCGACGGACGCAATGGAAACATACTTTAGCAAGCCTACTATAAGAAATGTAATTATTTTTACCATTTGTATGATAGTAAGCCACTTCTTGTACTTATTTAAGACTCTCTTGACTTTGGGCCCGCCCTCTGATGATGCCAAGTAATAGCTGTACATGAGTACATGTGTCGCGTTGTTGATCATGGGTGAGAATGATGCTATGCCACCTGTTGATAAATAAAATTTCAATTAAAATACATGTTATTTATATTATTAAAAATTAGCACAATCGCCGAGCATGTATGACAGGTATGAATATAAATGAAATGAAAGAGGTATGTCAGGATCATAGCAAGTGGCATTCAAATTATTTGTTGTCTCTGCCTACCCCTCTTGTGGGATATATGGCGTGATGATAGATATAGATGGAATAAAAAAATGGTTTCTATTTACTTTTTGCTATTTGACCTCCAAGTATTATTTCTGTAAAAATAAGTTTCTGTCAAACAAAAATCCGCGCGTGTATGATGTATGTACTATCAAGTGCAGTATTGGAAGGACACCTTAAAGGCTATATTCATATGTACTTTAACTTTTTACTTTGTTTCCTTTTTAATTCCACCAATCACATGATAGCTCAACAAATTTTAAATGACTTGTTTTTCCATTGTCATATTTTGATACTGACAGAACTTAAAATTCAGTTACGGAAAATCATTAATTTTAGATTGAGTATTGGAAACAATATTTCTCTCTTTTTATTCTGATATAATATGAATGAATAAGAAACTTTTTTTCAAGTGTATGTCGACTAATGCTCTTGATAGTACCCTTCTGTAATTTATCGCTGAAAGCTGAAAGGTCAATCGACGGCACCCTGAGTAAAATTTCTACTAATACTTGTGTTATAAATGTGAAGGTGTGTTTGTTTGTTTGTTTGTCTGACTTTCTCAAAACACAACAAGAGATCAAAGTGATTTTTTGCATAGGTATAGATAACGACATCTGATAGGCTATTGCACTATGATATACATACCTAAATTTACTTTCCATGTGGGTGAAACCGAAGGAAAATGCTATATGATAATAAGCCTAGGCTTTGCCATGTTTATTTTGTCGCAAAAAGTTCCTCCCAACACAAATAGATTGGGCTAATGGACTTAATGAATTTTTAATATCAATCTGACCCCATTATTTTGTCAACACAACACAACAAGACACTTTTAATAATTGATTTGGCTAAATGTTTTTGATGTGAAACACATCGCGCGTCGTGGCGCGTATACTATATACCTACCTCGTTGCTTCTCCGTGTGAGTGTGTGTACTGCGAGTGCCTCAATTCGACTACATTATACTGCCGGGCGTCCCGTGACGGCCACCTTTTTTTTTGTATCTAATATTACAAACTGCTGTTTAAAGTAGCCTTCACAAATGACAAGCCACAACCCCGCCCCGTTTTGTTCCTGGATATCATGATGATGCCAGCAATTTGTTGAAACTTTCAATCGCCCAGGCCTGTCTCACTTCGCAAAAATGTTCACGGAATTTTGTACGTACGAAGTCGCTGGCAACAGGTAGTGGCAAAAGCTGTATTTCTCTGTCAGTCCATTGTCCATTGAATATTTCATTCGGACTGTCAAAGAGTTGTACATTAATAAAGTGCTTTATTGAGTACCTTATCTTCATTGTTTGTGTGGAGTAGATGATTTACAGACGATGTTTAAGTGGCTGTCAAAGCGGGGTTAGCGTACTTTATAGGAATGCGACATCTTACGTACGACCAATGAATACCCGACCCGAGAATGTCCGGCAAATCCGTGTACTATCTTTGCCCGACCCAGCAATTTGCTCGGTATTCTGGCGCGGGCTTAGACAATGTACAACTTAGCGAATAGAATAGATAACTTTAAATGTATGGGACCGACTGAAATACAACCACGTGACCTAACTAAACTGTCTTTCATGTGCACTCTGATATTAAAGTGCTTGGAGAAATTGGCCATGCTACATATTTATGATATACTTTTTTTATAATTTATTTTGAAAATATAGCCCATTTTAAGAAACTAATTTCGATATTTTTGTTTTTATCCATTGCGTCTATTTGTAATATATTTTACAAATTTTACCCGCGAAAAGTAAACGTGACGTCACAAGAAGTGGAACAGGATTAAATAATCTTGGCCACTATACATAAAAAAGTGACAGTCAATCAAATTAACGTCAAGCAAAAGTCAGTCAAGGCCGACTAACCTAAAAAATATTCGTGTTTATATACCTACTCGCGTTTATAATTATTTAAATTGTTAATAGCTTTTTTAAATGCAAAGTAAATAGTGTTTTATCCCGTCATGTCCTAATAACAAAGAAAATAATCACACGTGAAATATAAATTTATAAAGATGTCACTCAAAGATTGACGATTACCCTTTTTTGTAGGCAAATATATTTTTTTCATACCGACGTCATACATAGGTCAAATGAAGGTTATTGTTTTTTTATTGAATATCTTAAAAAGTATAGACCTAATTTAAAATCTGATAAATAGAAATTGTACTAAAATCTTATATCTCGAAACGGTTTCGAGATCTTCGTTACTGTTCAAAAAGTTAGCATGGCCAATTATGTCATGTCATGTTGTCTACAGTAACAGTTAGCGTCTGCCCATACCCTGTAGATAACGCTGAAAAAAATGGCGAAGGTTTTGGTCCATCAGCTCATTTTTCGCATTTTAGTAGTGAAAATACATAAATTGAGCTTCTTATGGGCTATGCAGAGATGTTTTCATATGGATATGGAAAATTGGAGAGGCTTCTTCGTATAGAAATATTGTTTGTTATGTACTTTTGTGTAATTTTCATTGAGTTACGTGATGTTGGGCTCGCATTCCGCTTGACACGAAATAGTCGCGATCGGCACCTGACACGTATGGAGACGGTGAAAGTGATGCGCTGCTATGGTCACCATGAGTTTGTATTGTTATTCGGGACATTTTGTTTATTTTTTACTATTTTACTGCCGCAGCTACGCCCGTAATCAAACGTGACACGAGAATCTGTCACGAAAGATTTCAGAGATAAAAGTAGCAAGTGCAAACAATGGGATCAATCCGGAAGAATGTCCCCTGTCGATAAAAAAAAACATCAAAATCGGTGCACAAAATTTCACTTCAAAATAACGCTTATCTGAGGGCGCTTAAGTCAGTTCCCATAGCAAAACCGTAAGAAAGGTACTTTTTCAGGGATCTCTTCTCGTTAATTATAAGGACTACAAGAATAAATAAGTATACAAAAAAATCTTTAATATCTCAACTTGTCTTTCCACTTTTTATTTTATGTTATTTTTGTTTTAAATAATTATAAAACTTGTATACAAACGGAGTCAATATTTATAGTAACGATCTATTACGTGCATCTACTTCATACTTTGAAGTCCTTTTTATTTGCGGTTTACACCAATGCACGGACATTTCTATGCTCTAAACATTACACTTTTAATTTTTTTTATACAACCTATTATTACATAATTTAATAATAACACTATCGCTTCTCTTCTCACACTTAGCGTATTCGACATAAGCGGCTGAAGCCCCATGCTATTCATATTCTCAAGGCCGTTTGGTACAGGGAGCCCCTTAAAGAAGTTATCAATAAAAAAATATCGCTCCGGACCTAGAATTTCCGGCTAGAAATGCGCTGACAAAAATCCCGACCCAGGCATACACGAATTCCTGCCCGGAGATTCTCGGGTCGAGCATACTCGGGCCGGGCAATCCATGGTCGGCATTTGTGCCGAGAGCGTAACAAACACACTTTAGTTAGGATTTCAGTGCTATAGCTATGAAACGCGAATCTATCTTTGCTTGTTTCTTATCTAAGTAACACATTGTCACCCTACATACAATGCGCGCGCGCATATCAAAGGCGGCCGTTGTGAAAAACAATACCAGCGACGACTTCCCGTTTGACCGGACGGAAATGCATACTGTGACGTCATATCGGTGTCTAATTATACACTGCTCTATCTTGTACATCTGATATGATGATATACTCAGAGATTAAATAACTATATTTTTACTTTTATTTTTGCGATATTATTTGTAAGTGCCGTGGCATCGCTCCTGCGTATCATATGAGCTAGTAACGCCCTTAGGGGGGCCGGACTCGGTCCCAAATATATCCCAGTAACAGGTTGCCAATGGCCACTTGGCCCACTAGGTGTCAAAAGTAGTTCCCGGAGGGTTGATGCCTCTCTGAGACCGGCGGCGCAACGGGGGTTGCCCCAGAGCCTCCCGATACCGAAGTATCTTTTGCCCACTGCCCACCCGATTTCAATGTTCTCTTTTATTTTTCTACGGAACCGTTTATGATATCAAAATGAAACAAAAACCCAGATTCTAACCCGACTGTGATTCCTAAAAGGTTCATCAAAATCAGTTTCGGAGCCAATTCAAAAAATTCAGCATCGTGTAAATAGCATGCATAACCCATTTAGATATCATTTATTTTTCTTTTTTTCACAAGTTACCTTACAGCTCCGGAAACCGTGTACCCAGGGTACCCAGCGGAAGACCAAGTCTCCCTCTTTTAGTTTTATAGTACTTGTGAGGCTATACCTAACGAGTGGCCAGTTCTGTTGAGGTACATTTAGATGGAAAAGCCTTTAAGTGTGGTTTGTTGGATTATGTACATACGTTTTTAATTATAAAAAACCCATTGGTACATGGCCGGGATCCGGGATCGAACTCGAGGTCTGTCTAGTTAATACCAGACGTCTTAACCACTCGGCCACCGGCAATTTTTGTCTTGTTTTGTCCGCAGCAGCATATTTCTATTGGTTGCCTTATAAAGTAGGCCACGCATTGGTCCGGCATCGCACCGAGAATTTCACATTCTGGCCGCCGTATGATCTAGGCGGACCGTTCGTTACAAGAATTGGAAGAGTTTGTGGTCGGTTTCGGTGGACGGTAAGGCTACGCGCCGGGGATTGGACGAATGTGTGGCCACCTTTAGAAATTCACCTCTAAAATATACAACCATAATATGCCACATATCCACACCTACAGAGTTTAACGACTGTCATGTCAAACTTGTATCCATTACACGGATGGGTTATTTTCTGTTGACTTTGCGTGACTGAAGGGGCGGTCTCGTTAACTGGAGTTCAAGCTTTAACTGACTAGTTATTTTTAGTAATCATTAAGTAAGTCAGTTTAATAGCAGGTCTGCAGTTGAGCAATCGTTTATCGTTTTGTTTGTCAGTGAGTTGAACGCCTATTGAAAGTTTAACGAATTCAAGGCAGTACAAAATAACGTCTACGAGTTTATAGTGCGATTCCTCAAAGTAAAAGCTCCTGCTCTGTGCCTGAATTTCAGGAGTTTAGTCAAATTTTAACAACATTTCTTCTTATATGTTTTTGTACACACCCGCAGTAAGTTTCCCTGAATTTCCCTGCGGACGTGCAATGGACGGACACAATACATCACAAACTTCTAAGATCCCAAAAGAAACCTTTCACACTCGCACGGGTAGATAAAAAAAATTTTTTCCCGGGGAAATGAGATATGAAAGTTATAACACTAAAGTCTATATCGAAGTTTTGACGTCAACATACCATTTCATGGAAGATCAAAAGTCATTTGTGAACATAATATACATATATTGTTCTACTAGCTATCCGCTCTGGCTTCGCTTCGATTTTTTTTTATTGAAATATGACTTTAAAATGTATCCTGAAAGACTTCCGGGATATAAAGTAACCCATTGCACTCTCCAATCGTCCAACTATGTCTGTGCAAAAAATCACATCGATCCGTTGCACTGTTTTGATGTCAAAGACGAACTAACAAACACACTCACTTTCGTAGTTAGGATAATTCTTGCCCCGACCGGGAATCGATCTCAGGTCGCCGAGCACATCAGACATATTGCATTTTTTAGACTTATTTGGTAAACAAACTTTGCATGTTTCTCTATTGTAAAATGTTTAAATAACAGTTTTTTTATTATTAGTTTTGCAAATGTAAAGTAGGTTAAAATGTAAATTTATATGTAAAATTGTAAATGTAACGTATTTTAAGAATTTTAAATGACAACTTATTTAAATAAAATAACCACTTCTGATGAAGAAAAAAAACCGCCTTCAAAACCAAACTGTGCTTTCCGAAAGCAAATGCACAAGTCACTATAAAAAAATACCTAAATCGCTTCAAGTGTTGTCGCTTAGTGGGAAACTAGCCACAATTAATAAATAAATGTTTTACTCCATATTGTTTTATTTTCAAGTTTTCAAATGAAGTAAAGATATAAAAGTAATCAGTAACAAGGAATTAAGTAATGAAAAGGTTACAGAGGAATAAAAGGGAATACAATGAGTAAAAGGAGGGAGTAAAAAGATGGAGTAAAAAGATGGAGTAAAAAGAAGCACGCTGAAAAATAAAAATAAAATGAATAAGTAAATGATTTACAGGATATGATAGAATCTAAACATAATACAACATAAATAGTAGGTACTTACAAATATCATGCTCTTTTATAATATATTTTAACAGCTGGTTGAATTTTGTTCACAGTATTACATTATTGATTTTATAAAATAGGTGTGCTCTTTATCAAAGCTAAAACAGAATTGACTAAAAATGGTAGAAAATAAACAAATAGCAGACACTGTTCCAAATTCAGATTATTTTGAAAAATTCCTAAATTATAGGTAGTCAGTAACTTATTTTATAAGGAGGTTAACAACTATTTTTGCAAGGAGGTTAGCAACTATTCAAACCTCTTTAAGAAAAAGTGGTCTCATTTATTTACTAAATGAGCACAACGTTACAGTGTGCCTATAAAATTTGAAGAGTTCTCGATTTCTCCAGGATCCCATTATCAGGTCAGGCCTGATGACCATGGGAACACCTAGAAAGTATACCCTTTCAAACAAAAATTCCAAATCGGTCCAGGCGTCTCAAGTAATCGGGGAACATACATAAAAAACATAAACGATTTCGACGAATTGAGAACTTCCTCCTTTGTTTTAAGTTCGGTTAAAAAGACAAGCAAAGTTTGTTTACCAAATAAGACAATTTAGTAAAAACGGACCTTAGGTTTACTGCAGCTAAAATAAGCTTGGATTTTTTTATACAGGCACACAAAATGTTGACAGATATCTAGACCGCAGACACTTCTCTAGGTCTCTTACGTAATTGCGAAATATGGGTCACCTTTTTTTCTCACCTTTAGAAGTGGCAATGTTGTTGTGTAAGGAACGAAAACGTACAGTTGAGACACTTGAGTGTGTGAGCTGAACTTTTTGATGTTGCGTTCACTTTTTAGGTTTTTTGAAATTTGATAATTTCATCACGTTATTAACAAATATCACTTCTGAAATGACGACTTTTTTTCAACTAGGTGAAGTAACTGAAAAATGGAATATCTTGAAAAGCAGATACACCTCTACTTTTTCAGGAATTTGTGCAAGCGATCTGATATCAAGCTACATGGATGTGGTCCATGTGTTTTTTTTACATAGGTATACGAGTATGTGGCATTTTAAGCGAGCGTTGTTTCTCAAAAGGGTTTCTCAAACTGTGTACTGTACAAAAGGAAATGCTGGCAGAGGACGACATCGGTGTACTTTTATTGAACAAAAAAAATTATTGATCGAAGGCAATATTAAAAGTACACACAATCGCCGAGCATGTATGAAAGGTATGATGAATATAAAAGAAACGAAAGAAGTATGTCAGGATCGTAGCAAATGGCATTCGATTGTCTCTGCGAACCCCTCTTGGGATAAAAGGCGTGATGATAGATAGATACTGTTTCGAAAAATTGGGGCGGGGAAGGGTGTGATTTTGACATACAGTTTGACACACAGGCAGAACAGGAATGAGAATAGAACAACGGATCGATGTAATTTTTTGCACAGTGGGAGGGTTGGAGAGTTTTCATTCTAAAGTCATATTACAAAAAAATTCGAAGCGAAGCCGGAACGGATAGCTAGTAGAATAATATATGTATATTTTGTTCACATACTATGTGGCGAAATGCTAAATTAATGAGTGATTTTTGATCTACCATAAAATGGTATGTTGACGTCAAAACTTCGATATAGACTTTGGGGTTACATATAAAAATTTACAATATTTTTATTGACTCCGTCCGGTTTTTTATTACTGTTGCTTTATAATACTAACTAGTATGTTGTGTAGTGCGCGAGTTGCTTGGCAACTCGCGTGTTTGCTGTGAGGGAACAACTGCTGCCCACACCAAAGAAGACATTGTACAAGTCTGCGATAAGCCCGCCACCTATTACTCTAAATAATTCCCTACTCGTACCACAACTACTCCCACTACCCCTACTCCAACCCCTACCACTACCCCTACTCCAACCCCTACCCTACCCCTACCCTACCCCTACTCCTACCCCTACCACTACCCCTACCACTACCCCTACCACTACCCCTACCCATACTCCTACCCCTACTCCTACCCTTACTCCTACCCCTACCGCTGCTCGATTGAAATCAATTGGAGAAAAGAAAAAAAATGTATGGGAGTTTTTTTTGTATGGGAGATTTTTTTTACAGATTCGCTAATAGGAACATATCCTGAACATTATTAGTTACGGCACATACCCCCGCCGATTTGTAGTTTCCGAGATAAAAAAAAAGGGGGTTTCGGATTTATGATAACTGGCGCTTCTCCGGCCGCTGCCGCGGCATCGCTCGCTTCGCTCGCGATTTAAAAAAAAAATTGTATGGGAGACGGGGGGGGGGGGGGGCTATGGGGAAAGTGGAAAGGGGTAGAATTCAATTCCTAGTCCATAGGAAAAAAAAAGAAAAAATGTATGAACATTTGTATGGGAGTTTTTTTTTTGTATGTGTGAACATTTTTTTTTAACGGATTCGCTAATAGGTACAGATCCTGAACATTATTAGTTTCGGCAGTTTCCCCCTCTGATTTATAGTTTCCGAGATAAAAACAAAAAAAATAAGGTGGGCGAAAAAGGGGGGTTTCAGATTTTTCTGGTACTAACTGGCGCTTCTCCGACCGCTGCCGCGGCATCGCTCGCTTCGCTCGCGATTTAGTAGGAAAAATAAAAAATGTATGAAAATTTGGATGGGAGTTTTTTTTTTGTATGGCAGAATTTTTTTATTAATGGATTCGCTAATAGGAACAGATTCTGAACATTATTAGTTTCGGCACCTACCCCCTCCGATGTGTAGTTTCCGAGTTAAAAAACAAAAAAAAATGTATGGGAGTTTTTTTTTTGTATGGGAGAATTTTTTTTTTAATGAATTCACTAATAGGAACAGATCCTAAACATTATTAGTTTCGGCACTTTCCCCCTCTGATTTGTAGTTTCCGAGATATAAAACAAAAAAAAAATAAGGGGGGAGAAAAAGGGGGGTTTCGGATTTTTCTGGTACTCACCGAGACCCCCTCTATACGATCCCACCAAAAGTTTCCCCCCATCACAACTCTTTCTGGGAGAACAATGATGTCAGTGAGTGAGTGAGTGAGTCAGTGGTAATCGAGCTTTATATAGTATAATATCCTAGTTTGATATCCCCGTCAAAGACAGTACACGGATTTGCCCGGACACTGTAGGGTTGGACCTCGGGCCGGGCATCCCTCGGATGGCCATTGGAGACCTGTCGTTTTGGCCTTCGAGTCGAAACGATCTCGCGGTCTTTAATGCTAACCCAAACGACATTTCCATTTCTTCTGGAATGGGACTCCCATTTTTCTCAAGAGTAACAATGATTCGAAGGCGATCGACCGCGTGGTCTTTTTCCGTCGACATTTCCTAGGACGATTACTTTTTGGGGCCAATCCAAAAATGACGTCTTATGTTTAGGAAGAAGTAGGGGTCAACAAAGTATGACAGGGGGGGAGGGCGGTCGTAAGTAAAATTGCAAAATATTATGTATGGCCCCTTTCAAGAATAATCCGACGAACCACACTTTTTCCATCTAAATATACCTAAACAGAACTGGCCACTCGTAAGGTATAGCCGTATAGGTAACAAATACCATCGGCTAAACGAGAGAGACTTGATCTTCCGCTGGGTACCCTGGAACCGTAACACGATTTCAAGAGCTGTAAGGCAACCCGTGAACAAAGAAAAACGCCCCTTTCAAGTTTGTCAGGGTTTCTGCTAGCACCGTGGCCGGAGTAGGTTGAGAATGCGTTGGAAGCAGAGAGATGACAGCCTTAATAATATTAGTATTGACCGCATCCGGAACGATGTCATTAGACAAGAATGCCGAGTGAAAGATGATGTTGTGACTAAAACGAAGAAAAGTAGTTTACGCTGGTTTCGACACGTTGAAAGAATGAAGGATGAAAGATTGACTAAAAAGGTTTATTAAATATGGCTGATGTGAAAGGAAATGCTAGCAGAGGACGACCTAGATGAACTTTTATTGAACATTATAAAAAATATATTGATCGATGGAAATATTAAAAGTACACACAATCGACGAACATGTATGAAAGGTATGATGAATATAAAAGAAGCGAAAGATGTCAGTAACAAATGTCATTCGATTGTCTCTGCATACCCCTCTTGGGATGAAAGGCGTGATGATAGATAGATAGATAATATTAGTATGATTTATAAAGTCACATACTGACCTCCGACATATTTAACAGCTGTCCAAATAATAATAAGTGTACTGATGTGATGGTAGACGTGTAGAAAAGACACTTGTCTGTCCCGTCTCCTCAGTATGAACACGGCCGTCTCGGTTAGCTCCAGCAGTTTCAATATCACTGTCCACCAAAGAAATCTGAGCATTCTGAGCGCCTCTGGGTTCATTGAGTAGTCGGGCAGGTTGCAACCCAGGTTGTAGGTGGTTGACCAGCCTGATGTGAATATCTGAAAGTGGAAAAGTCTTACAACGAAAATGTCATCGGTTGAGAATGCACCCTGAGTAGGTACTCTGGGATGGTGGATAGAACTTCCGTTGTCGGTATTACCTGCATCATTTAACGGTACCTTAAAGCTCTCTGGGTGCAATAGTTTAGTTTAATAGACAATGAAAGGTTTTTTTGATAATTTTAATTGGTAAAGCCTAAAACAGGGAAGGGTGTTCGACTTGGTTTAACTTGAAACCTCCCCCAGGTTTGAACCCGGGTTCAAAACTCACTTGTACCAAAAATGCTCAGCACTAGTGCTTCGGAGGGAACGTAAGAGCAGGCGTCCGCACGTTTTCTAATACAAATATCAAGCTGTTAAAGAAGTGACACATCTATAAAGGTATATTAAATGCAGCAATAGGCTTGCCTTCTGTTCTGTTTCATATGGACAACTGGTAAAAAGTGGACATTGTTACTGAATGACTGGCCATACTGTAAGGTATAAATAAAGATGTGTTTGTTTTATCCTTAATTATTTCAATATGTCCAAAATATTTTCGGATTAGACAGCATGACATGCTAATAAATAGACCGTAGACGTTATAACTGAGGCCTATAAAACGTGCCAAAATAGATTCTGTGCCGATAGCGTATTTAAAACGGATCATCTAAAGGTCAAGCGGCGTTGCCCGATTCGATTTTAATTATTCCTGCCGTGTTTTCATTTTTAAATATCTTTCTGCCCTGAGAATGTATCCCGGGATAAATGTGACATAATATGTCCATTGTCCAGTCATTGTACCTACTAAAATTATGTGAGATGATCCTGTACAGGATAATTTTTCATTGTTCATTCGAATAATCTGAGGCCCTAGTGCGAGTTTGCATCGAGTAACGCCTCGATCGTGAGCGCGTATTTTGTTACATTGTTGCAACTTTATATGGCGAACTGTATGTTCCATCGAGCAAGAATTAAACCGACGTAATTTTTGCTCGATGCTCGCAGCGAACAAACATATCGCGACGTGTAGCCGCGCTGTCGAACATATCGTAGATCTCAGATCTCAGGGCACGACTGTCTCAATACTAATATTACTACTACTTTATCATTTATTACGAGAAAGTGGCAGATTTAAGAACATTTCCACGCGAATTTATCGAAACTTATTGAAACCTATCAACCTGATGTGCGGTTTTTCGCTTGAATAAACTTGCTTGTAGAGCATGTTACATACTGGTCAGTTTAACTGGTCAAAGAGCAATAAATTACTGGTCAAAGAGCAATAAATTGGCGAAAGGGGGAGCCCGTCTATGGGCCCTCCTTAGGCTTATGTACTCTATGCTATCCCATGAGCCAATCGTATAATAATTAATCTTAATATTGGTAACTTTCACATAATTATCCACGGGCGAAGCCTGGTCGATAAGCTAGTACATACGTAGAAGTTAATAATCTTTTTGCGGTCCATTAAAATTCAATTTCGATCAGCGATCGCTTATCCGCGAGTCCCTTTCACATCTTCAATGAGATGTTGTGCAATAGATGATAAAATCTGAGAAGCGTCTGAATGTTTAATGAAAACATTGTTTGTTGAGAAATGCCCGTTTTATAATAGCTTCACGGCCTGGCTTCGCCCGTGAAAATGTCGATTGTTCTATCTAGAATCTAGATATAGGTACTGTCTGTTTTACTAGCTATGTCATTGTCGACTTTAAAAGTGGGCAAATTGTCGGTACGGAGATCCCTAAAAAAGTAGTCTTAATCATTAGGCAGCACATTCCACATTTTCCCCGACTTTTCTTGTATGAAAAATCGGGAAAAACTGAAAATGCTTTTTCTATGGGATTTTTGTATTCAATGAACTAAGTTAAAATGGGCTCCACGGGCGAAAAGCTAGTAGTTCATAATTATAAATGATAGGGCAAATACTTAATACTAGACTTTCCGCCCCCGGCTCCGCCCGTGGATATACTACAACAATATAAAATATCACTATGCCACTCAGGGATATCGTAGTTTTCTATTAGTGAAAGAATTTTTAGAATAGTAGTTTTTGAGTTTATTCATTACAAACAAACATACAAAAAATCTAATTTTACCTCTACGGTGACATTTTTTCGCACTTGGCCGGTTTTTTTTGTTAATTTTGAAAATTCCAATACAGCTTCGGTAGCTAAGTTAGTCGAGATCCCCCCACCCAGTTAGATAATGCCCGTTTGCTTTCTCATTATTAAAACTATACAATACGAGAATGACTGAGATATTTTTCTAATATGGATTGTTGATGTAATGTTTTAAGCGTTTACAGTTTTCATATGAAAGTGCTTTATGCAATATTTATCGTAACTAATATTATAAACTAGCGACCGCCCGCGGCTCCGCCCGCGTAGAATCTATTGTGCACAGGTTTGGGATAAGTTCATATATTGTGTAAATTGGCCTTAAATCTCGAAACGAACCAAAGAAATGTCACGATATCGACAACACTGGCATAGACATTGGATTCGCTCTCTTTTGGCTCGAAATTCAAACTTGCGATTTTATTTTGCTTACTATACAAAAATTACACATCCAATATCATATTTTCTTAAGTTTTTCGCGATTCCTGAGATCAAGAAATCGAAATACATACAAATTCCTAAGAAGGAGTAGGTACGCCGTTTGGGGGAAACGTGTCAAGAAAGTTTTGTAGAGCGCCATCCCGCTTTCTCTCTCTCGTTTTTTTATCTCGTTCTGGTTTTTCCATTTTATTAAATAGATCATATATATGTGAACGTGTGTTTGTTTGTCCTTCTTTCGAGTTAACACATAGCAATGGATCAAACGAATATGATCTCTTAAAGTTTCATCAAAATAGTTTGAGTCGTTTCGGTTCTCATTCATTGGGACAGACTTACATTTTAATTTTATTATTAACCGACTTCAAAAAAGGAGGAGGTTCTCAATTCGTCGGAATCTTTTTTTTATATATAAGTATGTTCCCTTGCCGTTTTGGAAAGTTATTGTTTGTTTGAAAGGACATACTTTCCAGGTGGTCCCATGGTCATCAGGTCAGGATCTGATGATGGGATCCTGGAATAATCCTTTTCCCCCGACTTGATTCACCTATATACTCTTAATGCTCAGCTCCTATGATAGGTCAATTTTAAATAATCGTTAACCATTCCGGTGAATAAAAACCGCAACAAAAACAGTAGTTTTGCGTGAAAAGGGCTCAGACAGACAGACAGATGATGTAGCTCAACATGTTTTCTAGTTTTAGCAATTCCGTTTTTCAGGACAATTGAAATTTATTTACTACGATCCTGACAGATCTGTTTCGCCTCCTTTATATTCATCACACCGGCGATTGCTATCTAGGGCGCCCTCTGGCGGCATTTCATGTTAGTTCTGAAATATACGTATTTATTTTTTTAGCTTGCCGCCCCATGCGGCCATACATACTTTCATCCCTTAGGGGGTGGATTAAAAAAAGTGGCCTGTGTCCTAGGGTTAAGATCTGTGGTTCAAGCTCTCTCCGTATCAATTTGTAGGTTGTTTTTAAGTCATTGTTTTTCTTCGTGTGGCCAATTTTAATATGCTATCTTCAAGCTAAAAAAAAAGAAAACATACCTTGCGTTTAATTCGCGGTCAAACGTCTAAAGTAATCATGTGACAAATGTGATAAATTGATATACTTAGAAGATTTTATCGTATATCTCTCTTTCTTCGTGTGGTCATGCTAGGGGGGCAGCATCTATAATATCGTGTAAATTCTATTATTATCTCCTACTCAGATATTTTGTAAGAATGAATGATGAAAGATTGACTAAAAAGGTTTATATGGCTAAAGTGAAAGGAAATGCTTGCAGAGGACGACCTAGGAGCTTATATATTTAATGTGACCTGTGTACTTACCTACTTTTATTGAACATATAAAAAATGTATTGATCGATGGAAATATTAAAAGTACACACAATCGCCGAGCATGTACCTATGAAAGGTATATTGAATATAAAAGAAGCGAAAGATCGTAACAAATAGCTTCTGTTTCATATGGTACATAAAAAATAACTACCTAGTTTACTTATAAAGAAAAAAATATAATAAGTATCTCTCCTGTCAAATTTCCAAAGTAAATTGTGCATGATAAGAGATGATAGGTCCGTAATGAGCGGAAATAATATTAAATATGACATTTAAACATACAAAATGACATGCGTGTGCGCCGTCTCTTACATATGTGTCATTGTGATTACACTGAGATATGTCAAGATATTATACGAGCCATTGCCCCCCGGCTACGCTAGTATGCTCTTCATGATTGAATTTGTTTTTTTTTATAGTTTTGAAATATCGCCTTTCATGGTCAGCCAAAGTTTGGTTCTTCTAGTAATACCGCGCCACACCTCAGTTGTGGGTTGTCTCCTCACATATTCCATCTTTTCGCACCCGCACTGCTCGCACAGGATATAGATTTCATACAGTGGACACGTTCTTCATATGAACGAAAAAATTCAGTAACTCGTTCCTGTGTCGCACTGTCAAAAAGTGGAACGAACTTCCAGCATCAGTCTTTCCTCCTTTCTACAACCTGGGGGATCCTTCAAGCGAAGCGTGAAAAAGCATATCTAATGGGTGCGACTGGCGGACTGTATTATGCTCTGCCAGTCGAGCGCATTCATCCCATGTGGCAAAATCACATGTCGTCTTCTCTATAAAAAAAAACTTATAATTTTAAGGTAATTTTTCAAGATTTGTTTCCTCATCTAATGAAAGCACTCGTTTTGTCATGTGATCATGACATGACCATACCAGCGCAGCATCTTCATTTCAGTCACGTGCATTCTCCGTTCATCCACTTTAGTCAGCCAGCATTCGGAGCCATAGAGAAGAGCATACATTTTATCGTGTGATTGATAATAATTATCCATGCAACTGACTATCTCTGTGCAAGAAATCATGGCTGTTGCTCCGTTTTGACGTTACCGCTGATAACAACGTTAGGGATAGTATAGCGTAAAACTTTTTTAGTCAGGGAGATGTGCCTGATTTTATCGAAAGGAAACGAATCCGTGGGAATCTAGGGTGTTCTCGACCATTTTGAAGTAGAGTCTGTTTTCTAATGGTACGGTAAACGTCTGCTTTTTGATCAAGCGATAGATATCGTCAAGAGCATGCTCCATATAAAATTTCAGACTGGTATGTACAAAAAAATAGAAATTAAATATTGGTTGTTTTTTTACCACAACTTTAACAGTCTGAAGTTTTATATGGAGCATGGTCTATTTAAAAGCAGACGGTTACCGTAAAGTCGTCATCCACAAGGCAAAGACACCATCCGTTGTGTTCACAATAAAAATAAATTCCGCGTCCAAAGCACGCGCCTGCAGTGACGTGATAGGGAAGGGAATCCAGTTTAATCCCGTCCGCGCTGTGAGAATTGTGATTAATAGGACATATCACAGTCGACGGGAAATTGTTACGATGACGTCTATAATACTTGACATTGGCAAATCACATTATAAAATCAGAAGATGAAAAATAAACTTACCCCCCAAGTGACAACAGCGTTTGCTACAATCTGGACGACATTGTACCATTTGATGAAAGTCTTCAGTTCGAAGGCTTGACGGTTTTTCATGTACTGTGGTAATATTAGTTTGATTGTGGTTAAGTAACACAGGCATATTGTGGCCAGTGGTATGGGGCTGCTCATTAGACTCCAGTCGCTTACTCGAGGGTCTGAAATTGGAGGGAAAAGTATTTTCTTAACACAGAATGCAACTGAAAATCAGGCCCCCTATACATTATCTCTTCTCGGCCTGTCATATTTACTAATCTGTGTACGGTTACCAACACGTTTTTGTTAGCAACAGAGATACGGAATAGGGGGGGGGGGGACTGCTTTGCATTAAAACTCTTAAAAAGCAGCGATAATAAAGTTGAGGGAAACCCTTTGAGATATCAAGTTTATTTATTTTATCCCAACAGGGGTAGGCAGAGACAATCGAATGTCATTTGTTACGATCCTGACATACCTCTTTCGCTTCTTTTATATTCATCATACCTTTCATACATGCTCGGCGATTCAACTTTTAATATTTCCATCGACCAATTCATTTTTATATGTTCAATAAAATTACACCTAGGTCGTCCTCTACCAGCCATTTCTTTACACGTAACCTTACACGTATAAACCTTTTTTGTCATTCTTTCATCCTTCATTCTTTCAAAGTGTCCAAACCAGCGTAAACTACTTTTCTTATATTTAGTCACAACATCATCCTTCACTCCGCATTCTTCTCTAATGGATGCGGTCAATACGCTTTATATCACACATATTTAAAATTTCCAGTGATAAAAGAAAGCGCAGATGCCTATATTCTGGACAAATATTAAGACAGACAAAAAAAATCACGTGCTGCAAGCGATTCACAAGTTTTTTGATACCTACATAACAAAAGCCTTAATAAATTGTTAAAACCTCATTAAAATTCATTCAGTAAATCTACAGTTTAATAACAGTAATAAATATATTATGGGTATTATAAGACAGTACTTAAAAAGTCCGTAACCTAAGCTTTGCCGCTGAAAGTTGCAGAGTTTGTATGAAAGATCTTTTCATGACGGGAAAACAGTTTTTTTAGGAAATGGCCTTTCGTTAATATTATAAAATCAGAGAAATTACTGGACCGATTGGAATAATTAAGTTATAGTTCCTACCAGAGATTTTACGGAGGTGTTTTTACCGGAGGTTATAAAGAATTATCGGAGCCGGAGTCTCATTTTCTTGAATATATTTTCTCACAAGTTTGACACTGTGCTGTATTCGCGTCAATCCATATAACACTTGCCTTGTTTTTGGCTTCATATTGTTACGTTAAACAACTTTAATAAATTGAATCGTGTCAATTGGGTCCAAAATTATGGCGTAAAATCAATCGGATGTTCCGACTTTTTAGAGGTCGAGTCGAAGCTCACTAAATAAAATAAGGCGCTTACCTGCTCTTTCATAAAAAACATAATCGTATGCTCTTGCTATGAAATCCATTACAAATATTTTTAATAATTTCAAATCACCTTTCCGTTTACGTATGTTGTCGCATCACTCACAAACTCGAATGGCAAAGTCCAGTATAGTGTCCTAGTATTCATAAACATTAAAATTTCTTTGAAGTACAATGGCCTATTATATAATGTATATTTCGTTGGCCTTTGGCCCTACTATTACTATCGCGAAAGATATAGGCTACAATTTTTGGGGATCCGTACTCCAAAATGGAAATTAAATTAAATTTGTTGTCTAAGGAAAAAAAAATCTCAGAAATAAATGGAGTCAATTCGAATAAAAACAGCTTATCAATAAAAGGGTAATAGATAAAGGAAAACTCATGAAGTATTCAAAATTATTAAAAAGCAAGCTAGAAGGGACGACACAAAGCCAAGACTGGTATGGCAAGACTAACTATGGTTCAATTATCTTGGTAGCGTGTCTATTTCGCCAGTTCAGAATCGATGGTTACCCAGCTTACTCAGGTTACCATGTCCCTCGTTTAGCCGATGGTATTTGTGAGGCTATACTTAACGAGTGGCCAGTTCTGTTGAGGATATATAGAAAAGATCACTACATGTTTTCCTTTAATATAATTTCAGTCGAAGGAGAAGATGACGCGGGGAGTCCGTCGCGGCTGCGTGCGGCTTCGTGCGGCTGTCATAGGCATCGACGACGAGGACGACTCCACGTTCACCATCACAGTGGATCACAAGACCTTCCATTTTCAGGTAACTGAAATTACCCAAAATGGTTGATTTTTTTAAGAGACTTTTGTAAATGCGTCAAAAGAGCGCAACGGATTGATTTAAGGCGAGGAACAAATAATTTTGGTTGATTTCTGAACTGAAATTCCCGAATTTTACGAATGCTATGAACATACAATTTGGGCATCGACAACTAGAGGGTTTTTTCTATGTGTAGGATGAAAACATTATTGGTGAAAATTTTCTCGATAACTTAAGTTTTTGAAATCACCTCTTCACAAACACCTTTTTAATCATTCGACCATACTCTGAAGGGATTTACGTTTAAATTTTATACGAATCTGTAGGTAAGTTCAGTGATGTTTCCCTGCATGTAATCGTTTTTTAATAAATGATTTATTTGTAATGTGCCGCTTACGTCATTTATTCCGAGAAGCGGTACTATGCCCTTCTCACTTCTGCAGCAAGAACGGACAAAGCGCCGTCGTTGTCTTGCATAACGTGATAGTTGCGCCCGAACCACTCATGCGCCCGAATCACGAGTTTAGGGCGTGGCTTACGATTAGGAATTTCTGAGTCGTTCCTCGTCTTAATTATTGCAAAGAGTTAGTTAGAGGGCCGGAGAGTGACATAAATATATGCTACTTTTTATCCCGGAAATTCTTCGGGATAAATTCTTATGACGCATTTCAAAACCTCCACGGGCGAAACCGGGGCGGAAAGTTAGTTCTGAAAATTCCTGAAAAATTACAACCCTGACCTGTCTTCTCGATGGCTTGACTTTCTACCAGAGCTGTGCTCAGAAGCTGGTCAAAGAAAAAATCCACCAATAGGAGTGCGAGGCTAGATAAAAATGAAGCAATACTTTTTCCTCGATCTTCGCCCAGCTTCCTCGCACAGCTCTGCTGGAAAGTCAGCGTAGAAAAATAAAACATCGGCTAAAAAGGCAGACTTGGTCTTCCGCTGAGTACGCGGATTCGGCAGTTGTAAGGCAACCCGCGAAGTTCAAGAAACCTAAAATAATAATTTCTGGACAAATTATACTATAGCCTTAGACAGTTCCTATGTATTCCACATCTATCAGGCTTTTTATGCCAAAAGGTTAAGGGAGAAACAATTTCGAATATCTAGTTTCGATCTAGTTTTCAATATGTTCAATGAAACTATATCGAAAGCGACCCTCTGTTTACATTTCCCGTCCCTTAGTACTTTGTACATCTAATATCTTTAATAATTTACATCATTTTACAATCTGCCTTTACATATTGAAAACATCATAGGAAAATTCAATATTTAACTCAGACAGCTTAGAAAATCCGAGCA
This sequence comes from Nemapogon koenigi, assembly GCA_963924495.1. Lineage (NCBI taxonomy): Eukaryota > Metazoa > Arthropoda > Insecta > Lepidoptera > Tineidae > Nemapogon > Nemapogon koenigi. The sequence continues at coordinate 10,306,418 of OZ004646.1, forward strand.
GTCGATTAAAATCGGTCTTATACTTTGCAGGCTCGAGACGGATCCGAAAGAGAGCAATGGGTGCGAGCTTTAGAAGAGACGATATCACGTCACGGTCGCCGAGAGAGGTGGTCCCGGTCGGTGCCCACACCCTCACACAAGCATGGAGACCTGGAGCGGAGGATATCTGAGGCCGACTCTTATCTGCAGATCATGATCGAACTCGTCTCGGTAATTTGGCGCTACCAGTTGACGCAGACTTGGCGGAGACCTGAGTATTTACTTTAAATGTGGTTTAATAAAGCTCAGAATTGCATGAAGATAACGTGAGGTGGATCACGGCGTATGCTAGCGCTCCCGTTTTCACAGCAATTTAGTGTGAACTTTTTTTTTTAATGTCAACGTAAAATGCTCTGTTTTGCTCTCTGCCAGGTCTACGCAGTAAAAGGAAATGCCTTCAGAGGGCGCTCATGACGTCATATCGTTAATAAGTTATTGATTAAGAGCAATGTTAGATCACACAATCGCCAATCATATATTAATATATATTAGGTGAAAAAGATAATATATATTATTTTTGTTATGGAAGCGAGACTTGGGTATGGAATAAGAAGCATGAAATGCTGGCAGAGGACGACCTAGGTATACTTTTATTGAACATATAAAAAATGTATTTTATTGATGGAAATATTAAAAGTACACACAATCGCCGAGCATAAATATGAAAGGTATGATGAACATAAAAGAAGCGAAAGAGGTATGTCAGGATCGTTACAAATGACATTCGATTGTCTCTGCCTATCCCTCTTGGGATAAAAGGCGTGATGATAAATTAGTTTCAAGTTATGTGATATTATTATAAATGCTAAAGTGTGTCTGTTTGACCTTCTTTGACCCCCAAAAACGAAAACGGATCTGAACTGTTTGTCTATCTGTGCCCATTTCACGCAAAAACTACTGAACTGGTTTTTTTGCGGTTTTTACTATTAGAGAGATTTATTGAGAGATGGACCTATCATGTTTAGGAGCTGAGCATTAACAGTATAAGTGAATCTATAGTTAGCCCCAGCGAGTTTTTATAGCGCATGCTGTCTAATCAGTCAGAGATATAACAAATTGATGTAAGAAAGAATTGTGTAGAATAAAATTATCTACAAAAAAGTTCGCGGTAGCATATGTCTATCTCTAATATATAAGTAGTTATAAGTGTATGTATGTATGTATTCATATTGTACCCGTGGGGGCAGGGTGAATGAATGAAACAACACTGACAGCCCTTTAAAGCGCTTTATTATTTTCAGAAATTAAATATCCGAGTTGGAGAGATTACAGATCAAAATGAAAAATTAAGAGGACAAGTTATATTAGACCATTCCAATGTGAGTATTTTTGTGATTAAGATGGAGACTTGGTCTTCCGCTGGGTACCCTGGCACTGATAACACGGTTTCGGGAGCTGTAAAGCAACTCCCTGAAAAAAAAATCTTGTTAAAAATCTTATATGATCCTAATTTCCTAACTAATCTATTTATATAAAACACAAAAAAAAATCTACCTATGACTTTGAAACCATCAAACCGATGTGCCACAAACCGGTTTCATTTGAAAGGCAAAAGACAACTAACACTACAAAAAAAATCCCATACAAAAATTTTCAACCTCAATCAACTCGCAAATAAATTAAAAATATTAATGTGAAGTTTGTATATAATGGTTACCCCGGGCGAAGTCGGGGCAAACCGCTATATACATATTATAAATGCGATGGTGTGTTTCTTTGTTTGCTTGCCTGTTTGATTATTTATCCTTCTTTCGCGTCAAAACAAAGCAACCAATCAACATGATTTTTGTACAAAGATACGCTGACGATCAATATAAAAAAGCACTTAGAAGTAATCCTTTGTCCTCTTTTCTGAGATAAAAATGCGTATGTTTTAATCCAGGACATAAATTATTTATCCTCCAATTTTCAACAAAATCCATTGTTTTTTTTTAAATTAGTTATTATTCAATATTATTTTTTTATGCTAATACCTATGTATTTATATATTTTTTTTGTGAAAAATGTTAGGATTTTATATATTATTCTTCTTATAATTAAAAATATTTGAATATGCGTAATTAGCTTAATTCTTCTCTAAATTATTATATTAAAACTAAGCTGCATATTATTGGGCCACACTAAATATTAAAGTTTATATAGAATTGCAATGAATACAATGCACAAAACGTCGTTGTCAGAAATTCCAATGGATAATTGCAATAGAATCTCAGTGAGAATAACCATCTGTCAAAAATTACAACTAACGCCATGTTGATTGCAATAATTCTAAACGTCAATCCATTGGAATTATTACAGAATAGCACAGCTCCCGGAAACCGTTGCCGGCCCAGGGTACCCAGCTGTAGACAAAGTCTTCCTAACTTAGCCGAAGATTTTTTTTTGAGGCTATCCCTAACGAGTGGCCAGCTCTGTTGAGGTATGTAAATGGAAAAGCCTTTTTGTACGGTTTGTCGGATAATGTAGGTACATAGATTTTTTATTATAAAAACCCGTTGTGAGCCGACATTTTACCCACTCGGCCCATCGACGCCCCTAAAAACACAAATATTTAGATTTATTATTTATTTTTGCAAGTGGCTTTTTTATATTGCTCATCAGTGTAGTTGGAGGACCGGAGACATGGGCTAATTCTGAAAATCCTTCATGATAAATACTTATGTGACTTTTCAAAGATTTACACGGGTGAAGCCAGGTCGGAAAGCTGGTAAGGTATAATACAAGGTCTGTCTGTCTGGGCGCGATTTTACCGTAAGAACTCAACGGATTTTGTTTCGGTTTATTATATAAATTGTTTCACAACGAAGGTTATCACTTAGGTATAGAAGCTGAACAATAACAGCGGCCCTATTCTCTATTTATGGTTTTATTGTGGTTATAGATTCGATGCGGTTATCGAGTCGACAATATACTATTCCACTAAATTTTATTTATGTTCGAGTATGCTGATTGCGTTAGCGGTATTTTTACATAAATATAACTTTTTAGTCCATTAAAAAATTACAAGAACTTCCTGAGATATTTACAATCAAAGTTTTGAGTAAAATGTATGTACCCAAAACGCAATCCGGGCGACCTTCATTGCCACGCGACCGATTCTACGTCACACCGCTCTAAACACCGCCACAGTGTGCAGGCGCACCACGCTTGTATAGAGCGCAGTGACGTCACTAGGTTCACGTCGCGTGGGAGCATCGTTTCTTCTCGCGCATCAAAGAAGTAATTCGTCAATTCGTATCGTATAATAATAAAACTTGTGGCAAATTTTAAGTTTTGGTTAGTTCTTTTATTCTATTTAATAAAAAAAATTGGGTGGAAATGTCTATTGCCGTTTATACTTTTATACTATTGTTTTCTGTTTGACACGAAAGTTAGGGATGTGGTTTCGAGGTGGTTTCAATGTAGAACGACATGCCATCGATATTAGTGTCGAAAGGTTTTAAAAACCATAGATAGGGAATAGGGCCGCTGAATAGAGATATGACAAAATCGTGTAGGAAAAAATCGGTATGTAAAGTAAAAACTAAGATATGTTTATTTCAGAGATTAACGTAACAGAATCGTTACTTTACCTAAATGATACGTCACTTCGTCTGTCTGCAAACATTAGAAAATTTCTTATAAAAACTACTGCATATTAATTAATGAATAATATTCAAATTAGTTTCTTAAAATAGCTTAATCTTTGAAATAAAAAAAATCCATACCGAATTGTGTAGAGGAGTTAAATGATGTGAAATTTGTTGAAAATCCCCTTTAGTTTTGTTATGGTACCTAATGTTTTTATAATTTTGTGTTTGCAGGCCATGTTAGACAACATAAAACATTCCATAGTGCTTCTTCAAATAGCTAAGGTAAATAATTTTATTGTTATCTGTACTATTAAAATTTAGAATTTGTAATTTTATAAATCTACATTATTCCAGATGATGTAGGCTATGTTTAATATAAAAATAATCCGTAGTAGGATACATATAGCAATTTAGTAACTTAAACCGTATTTTGAAATCACAGACTGGTACGGCCAAACCCGTGCAGAGTGGACTGTGTATTATGTTTAATTGAAGTTATGATTCTGACTGCTTGGATCTATGTCTTAGGCATAGATTTAGTAGGTATAGTCGCGATCTAGTATTCATCCGATTACCGCACCCCTAAGACCATAGATGTAGTATGCTGGCGCTCTACTAGAATGGCAATGCAAAAGAAAGAACGCATAGATACGCATATGTTAAAGCGAGACAGATACACGAGACCGTTTTTTGATAGACCTAACAGCCTGTAACAGCCTAGCGTCATTCCGCTTATTTTTGTAAAATATGCTGTTTTAAAGTATAATTTAGTGTTTAAAAGACGTGATTCATTATGGTTAATACAGTGTCTGGATGTAAGTGATCTAAGATGAAAAATCCACAGAATTACACATTTACACGCACACTCATGTCACTCATGACTAAATTTTTTGGTCTCTTTCTAATCGTACTACATCTGTGATCTTAGGGGTGCGGTAAATGGATAAAAATCCCTAGAACGAGCTCCTGATACTTCAAAATTGTATAGATATAACTCATCTCTCTCTTTCCCTTTTCTTCAATCCTTGCTCCAGGAGCTGGAGACGCGGTGCGGTATGATGTAGTAGCAAGCGGGTTGATGAGTCACACACTCGCGGTAACCGACGGCTGAAGGGATCTGGTACTAGGCGACGTAACACCGTCGGGCCGAGGCTATATTAATAGACATAATTGTCGCACCTCGACCGATCACTTCGCGTGTATATTGCCACTATCTTCTACCGTTCTAAAGCCCCACCATCCAATAATAAAACGTTTTCCATCTAAATATACCTCAACAGAACTGGCCACTCGTTAGGTATTGCCTCACAAATACCATCGGGTAAAAAAAAGAGGAGACTGGGCCTTCCGCTGGCTACTGGCTTCCGGGATGTTTTATAACCGTTAATAAATCTAACTATCAACACATCCTTTATCCCGGGAGAAGTACTTTCGCCTCCTCAATATTCATCACACTTTTCATACATTCGTTCTCTAAATTATTTATTTTATTTTAGAATACAGTAAATCCAGTCAACGGTGTTTACCAAGGACCTACCACTCCGTCGCCTCCAATGCATATAAATCCAGGTAAAATTTCTACCGCAAAGCCATTACAAAAGAAATTTAAATCGACAAATTCGAAGGCAACCTTTCTTTAGGAGTTTAATTATTTTAGTGTTTGTGAATTACTTTAAATAAAGCGAATTCGATGGACAAGTCTGGCAACATTGCATGACAGCTAACAACACTTTAGGGCGACATGGTCGACTAAATAATGTGGAAGAAAATGGTCGCGGAACATTTGTCCGCTAGTGAATACAAGGCCCTACGCTGTTTACTTTTGACACTAATATTATAAACGCGGAATTTTGTATGGATGTTTGTTACTCAATCACACCAGAACGGCTGAACGGATCTGGATGGCACAGAGATATATTATAGTCTGGTATAGCGGATACTGTTATCCCGGAAAAATGTATGGTTCCCGTGGGATAGATTTGTTTTTGTTTTTCACGGGATCGACATGATTTTTTGCATAGTGGTAGTTTAGGGGTCAGAGAATGACATATACTACTTTTTACACCGCGGAAGGGAGGGGCAAATTACAGCCACGGGATTATTTCTTTTTGGAACTATTTCCACGCGGGTGAAACCGCTGACAGAAGCTTGTGTAAACATAAGTAAATAATTAAATGTTTTTTCCTGTCACAGCACCCTCGTCGCCTGCCGTGGAGCTCGGCTCCGAGTGTCGAGAGTTGACACCTCATTCGGCACTTGAACCTTTAGACACACCAAGTAAGTGAAGTATTTAATTTTTTATGTACTATCAATAGTTAGACTCTTAACAGAGATGGAGACAGAAAGTGGTTGTAAGCACTTGCCGGCAGAAAACCTCTTTTTCGTGTAGTCTGAGCTCCCTTCTACAAATTCTTGTAGACGAGTCCAGCGCTTGTCGGTACGCCGCTGAGCCGATTTATAAGAAACAATACATTTCCTACCAGCTAGCAGAAAATGAGTGAACAGCATTTGTTTTGGCCCTCTCGGTTGTATGAAAAAATTTTCTGCCAATTTACTCCCTGCGGTTTTTTTTAAACATATATATTTTTGGGTTTTTTTTAAAAAAGTTTTGCAAGTCGCTGCAGGCAGTAAATTGGCAGAAAATATTTTTCTTACAACCGAGAGGTCCCCACAAATGCTGTTCACTCATTTTCTGCCAGCTGGTAGGAGAGGTTTTTTTTTGGTTAACTTGATAAGTAAGTTACGCAAAATCAATATTACCGTCATTCATGTTAGATTGAATATTGAAAACAATATTTCTCTCTTTTTAAAAATGGAATGCAGTATTGAGCGATACTTTTTTTCAAGTGTATATCCACTAATGCTCTTGATAGTACATAATTTGGCTCCTGACTTGTATCCTCAAAAATTAAATAAGGAAGAACAATCAATCAAAAGTGACATATCTAGGTCCATTACGTGCAACAACAGGCTTGGTGGAGCATCGAGTGGACACTGTTAAGGCTCCTTACCGGCACACGCTACATTTCGGACATTTTTGATGTCTGTTTGTGAGAATACGAATAAGATTGTGGATACAATTATGTGTCATTTTAAAAATACGGGTCTTGGTCTTCAAGACTGATAGAAAGAAATTTTGAAATTATTTCTATAGTGTTGGTAAAATATCATTTTTCCGGACTCGTTTTCCAAAAACTTACGTTCGAGTGACGTTTGACGATCGATCTTGTAAAGCTCACTGAAGATTTTGAACATTAAAAAACAGTATTGACACCGTAATATGGTCAACTTAAATATTGATAGATTAGATTTTTCAACTTTCATAAAAAAACGAGAAAAATATGTTTGAGAAATCGTAATTTTTGGAAAAATTCATAGATATAAAAATGTATTTTTTGTGAGATATATACAAAAAAATTTGTAATTTAAAAATAACACATTATTATCGAATTATTCCATAACAAGAATCTTTATTTAAGATAGAAAACATTACAAATATAAATAAAAAATAATTTAAAGAGTGAAAAATTTGCAATGTTGAGTATTTTTCATTTTCAAACCATCCCCGCTTTTTATTTTGATATCAAAGTCAACATAAAAAAATCGCGAAAATTATCAAAATTTGAAAGCGAGACTAATTTTAAATAACGCCACACGCGCGTTACTTAACTAAATTTCTAGTGCGGCGTATCGGTAAGTCCTCTTAATGTAGCCATGAAGATATGTTTGTGTGTTTTGTATGAACATTCTTAAAGTAGATTTTGATGGACTAAGTCTATGTCAACGATTATACAATTTGTTTTTTTATTGTCCCAGGACAAGCGATATCTCTGCTAGTTCCTGATACGTCGTATTCGTCCTCCGAAGGTGAAGATGACTTTTATGATGCCGATGACGGACCCGCAGATTGGATGCAGCCGGGCCCTAGGTGAGTCGTTTTATACAAATATACTATTTCTGACTAATATTATAGGTATATGCGAAAGTGTGTTTGTTTGATTGTTCTTCCTTTTTTCAATCCGAAATGGACCAACAGATCGACGTGTTTTTTTTGCACGGCGTACTATCGGTATCTGTTATACATAATTTATTTGTATAAAAAATTTCTCTCTATCTTTGCATACTTTTTCTTCGCGTCTATTTTTATTTTAGTAAAAAGAAGTTAAAAAGGGCATGCTTCAAAAGATGTATGGATCTTTTAGAGGCGTGCCAGGATCGAGCGAGTCTTTCTTTGGTATCTGCCTACCATAAAGGAAATAATTGGCCAAATTGCAAGTACGCCTGGCGCGCTCAGGGTTTCGTACCATTTTTTCACTCAGAACTTTAAGACAGGATTTTCGTTTAGGTTTTTCTGTAAACTGCAGAAACTTATAATATAACCGAACTATAATAATTATACGAAAAGTAGGTGCAGCTCATAAGAAGCTCAATTTATGCATTTTAACTATCTACTTAAATATTAAAAAATCTGAAAAAAGCAACCTCAAAAAATTTGCTGCTCGTCCAAAACCTTTTCACTCTTATTAATAAACTCGAAGTAGCGACGTAGTAACTAAACTGTATTTCGTCTCCGTCTAACAAATCTGCAATTCATTATTATAGACGGAGACGAAACACAGTTTAGTTACTAGGTACGTCGCTACTTCGAGTTTATTAATAAGAGTGTTAGGGTACATTGGGTGCGTTATATAACACGATTTCAGAAGCCGTAAAGGCAACAAGAAAAAAACTTTGAGGGATCGTAATTTAATAGTGAAGACATAAGTGCGCGCCACCATTTCCCATTCCGACATTATCTAATCATTGTTTTGTAAAGAGGTCATTTTAATCAAAGATTTGATCCTAATCTGTAAACTTGACTCGTTCGTTAACTTAAGATGTTCTAAATATTAGAAGGTTTCCGCCCCAGGCTTCGCCCGTGGATATTTTCGAACAAAATTAAATATAGTCGATAGCGCTCGGGGATAATGTAGCTTGATATTGGTGAAATAATTTTCAGAATCGGATCAGTAGTTTCAGAAATTACTCCCTACATCCAAACTTACAACACTAGACAGACAGTAAAAGTAAATTTTGGGGTATATTAGCTGAAATACGTGTTTTAGGTTTCCAAAAGGGAATATTCAATTAAACGCTAACGGACAGAATTAAAGTCTGTTTTCGAGTTACTGAATTTTGATTGATAACAACCATAAGTTTTTTTCTGAATGTATCAAGTTTCTATTATTTAATTTTATACATAAGTACCTACACTTTATCTCTGTTATGGCGCTCCGGAGCTTTTCTCCGTACAAATCTATACGCTAAAGTATGAATCACCACATCGTTGGTAAACATGCCAATACGTTCCAAATAACTTTATATGTTAAGGCAGGGATCAACCTCGATAAAAAATGCTATTTGCACTCCGGTGTGCGGATGCTTATGTGGGACGGTATAAGGTTGAATATTGCTTGGCATATTTTACGTGGTCATGAAGCTACACTTGAAATTTCACTTATTTTGTAGCTTTTTCTTTAAAGTTAAAAAAAAAAACAATTAAACAGTGAAAGTAATCGGTTAAAGTTTTAATAGATTATTCAAGCTATTTGATTCTTAAAAAAAATATAGTTGCGCGCAAAAATTGTGAATTTACGCACAAAAGTTTTTTTATAGAGGATTGTATAATTTTTTTTCAATAGACCAAAACACTTATGAAAAATCTATGCGGTTAAAGTTTTATGTAGCATTATTTGCTATCCACTATTTTTTTTTTTTGAGATCGAGATTGATACTGGACACTTCAAAGTAAGCGTTCAAAAATGCCACTTTTAGTAGATATCGTGTTTGCACCCTGCCTTAATAGAAATACGGTTAAATAATTTAGTAGCCAATTAAAAGCAAGTTGTTCAGAACTTGTGAACTATTCAATTTGGCCAGCTTATACTTATGGGTTAATAATTGTAACTATGACAGGAATTGTCAACATTTCATGTTCTTTGTTACTTTCTATATTGAAAAAAAATTGTTTGTTTATAAAGTTTCTATCTTCTCACATTAGTGTGGGGATCGAATCCGGGATTTGTGGCTGACCATATCGCAATTGATGAAATTATTTTGCAATAATTTATTAAATCGGTCTACATTAAATCTGGGAGGAAATACCCGTACAATGAACCTGGTACCTAAAAATAGGTAAAACTAGGTCAAATGTATGAGTTGTGTGCATCAGAGTACGATATATATTTTTGCCTCTCTGTTTAAATATTTATTTTAGGAAGCCGGTGTATTTATTTATACTTTCTCGTATTGACCGGGTGCAAGAGATTTGTTTTGAGCTAACTCTGATCCAATAGTGGGTAAAACGTCGGCTCACAACTGAGAAGTCACGGGTTCGATCCTCACATCCGACCATGTACCAATGGGTTTTTTATAATAAAAAATATATGTACATTATCCGACAAATCGTACAAAGAGGCTTTTCCATCTACATAGATACCTCAAAAGAGCTGGCCACGGTATAGCCTCAAAAAAAATCTTCGGCCAAGTGAGGAAGACTTTGTCTTGCGCTGGGTACCCTGAGGCCAGCAACGGTTCCCGGGAGCTGCAAAGCAACCTGTAAAGATTTTTTTTCTGATCCAATATTAAAATTTTCAAATCAAAATAATCTGACTGAGAATTGAGTTAGATACAGTAAACTCGATTATCCGTGGGCGGTTTATCCGCTTTGCGAATTATCCGCGGTGCGGATAGTTCTCAAAAGTAAATAAATCCTCTTTGTTCATAGTTTGAAAAGCACTGGACAAGTGATTACTGTAGGTAACTGAGGTCATACACCCCCTCCCCCGCATTGACTTTTTTGTTAAAAAGTAAACATGACTTTTTAATAACCTACATGACATTAGTTTTGCCCTTTTATTGTATAATAAAATTATTTAAAGCACTACTTGTGTGTTGTTTTTTTAGTGCCAACCATTAATCGACAATTTTGCGGCTTATCCGCGAATTTCGATTATCCGCGATATCCACGCCAGTCAATCCCGCGGATAATCGGGAGTTTACTGTACTAAGAACGTAAATTTTTATTGAGTTATTTCTAATTTTAATGTTGAGAATCACTACTTAGATAAAATAGTATTGGACTAAAGTGCTCGGCAGAAACTTTATAAACAAACATTCTGGTGGATGCAACATTTTTCATGGATTTTAGTGGACAACTGCCATTTTTAATTTTTTTTTTAATATAGAACGTAACAAAGAAAATTAAATTTAAATGTTTGACAACTTCTGTCATAGTTGCAATTCATGTCCATAATTAATTACCCATAAGTATAAGCCGGCCAAATTGAATAGTGCACAAGTGCTAACTTGCTTTATATTGTCTACTAAGTTATTTAACCGTATTTAGATTAGTAACATATTATAAACTTATTTCTAACCACCATATTTTTACGATTTCGTGATTCCTATTTCTCTTTTCCACGCGGACCTGGTTTACTTATTTATATTTAATTTTAAGGTTATTATATAGTTGTGTTATATAAATAATATCTAATCGCAGTTTCATAAGGGTATGATTTTATCAATTATCTACCTAATAAATGCATTCAGAGTGACCTAATAAATAATATTTGTTTCTAAAATAGTAGATCTGTCACCTAAATTGAATCACCAAATAATATTAAAACGCTTACCTAAAATTACTTGGAAATAATATCAATCATCAAATAATTATATTGGGTTTCAAAATAATAAAAAACTGAATCACCAAACAATATAAAAATTGTTTAACCTAACCTAGCCTAACATGAGCCTAACAGGCTATAGAAAAAAGTGATCAAACTATAATTTAAGATACATTTTTGATTAATATGATGACTAATATATTTCTTTGGAATAGATAGATTAGGGTATTGCAGATTAGTGACACAGCTTAACTTAGGTGACAGAACATATTGTTCTCGTTTAATAGTGTTATCTAATACCAAGTGTATTGTTATTTCGTTGAGATTTTCGAAATAGACCGTGAAAGCTACGAGTCCTATGTTAAATCTTAAAATTAGTCGTAGATTTATCGTCAGATACATAGTTACGTTTTTAGAGCCAACTAGACTAGCGCGCAGAGCTGTCTAGATCGATGTAGTTAGTACTAAACGCGCGGTCGCATTGGCAAAGATTAAAACTTAAACAGACGTGACAACTTTGTCTACAATGTAATAGTATGTGATTTTTTTTTATATTATATTAGTCATAATTTATTTAGACACAATAATGTAAAAAACTTAAATGGACACATTTAAAATAACTAAACTGATGAGGTTCGCGTGGAATAGTGGCAAGAATTTGATTATTTTAGGATAGGTACAGTACTATAAACTTGAAAACCCTTATATAAATAAATTCAAATTCAAAATATATTTATTGTTTCACATCATGATATATATATATTCAGCATCACTTTTTCGCCTTTCTATCTGTTTTTCAAGACTTATTTTCTTAGAAACTGCTAGACAAGTGTTTCAAATTCATACTAAGTAATCTATAATAATAAAGCTGAACATTTTTTTTTGCTTGTATTCGGTAATCTCTAGAACTACGATTCGGATTTAAAGTTTTTTTTTTGCATTTGATAGCCCAATTCTTGAGATTAGTATGGTTATAGGCTATCTATACAACATCACAGTACGACCCAAAGGGGCGGAGCAGTAACTATTAACGCGGGTGCAAAAAAACGAGCGAGCCTTACAGTAGTCGCATATGATGTGTAATATCTGACATCTCACCTTGGTACACGCAAACAGGGCTGAAAATGGGTTAGTACCATCTGACGGCCAACTCTACCACCGCGTGCGCTCATTAGTCAAATCAAATAGCGCGCGCTTCCCCGGCTTCCTGTTACACACTTCCGTCCTTTTTCACGAAATCACAGTGCAGGAAAGCGAGAGGAAAGATGTTACAAATTAAAAATATACGGAGGTCTACCGTCCCACATATTCTTAGTCAATGTTAGATGTTTTTTTTACATATTAGTAAGAACTTGATTCATTTAACTGTTACTGAAAAATAAACCCTGCTTTTATGTAAATTTTGAACTATTAGTATCTATTAGCTAGGCACCATTAAGAGCAATTAGGAAATATTTCAACATGACCTAATCTCACCATGATGAAAATTAGAAACGTATTGTGCCTAAAAGCCCATCTCCACTTACATAGTCTTTGGCCGTTTTCCATGTTTCCTTTGCCAGTTCTATGTGGGTGTTCGTATACGTCGCACTACGTTGCGCCTCTCGTTTGACCGATCAATACACCGCGTAATACCGGCTGTAGTAAATATTATAACGTCCCGGTTCTAAAACTCTTCCAAAATAACGTACGTTGGTTGGTGTGGTGTGTGCGGTGTTGTAGGGTTTGGGACTAGGGCTTAGTGCATGCGCAGTTTGTTTATTATTGTTCATGTTTATATTTTTACAGTGCATGTGCGTGTGTTTTTTTTATGTACTGAAATTAAGTTCTAAATTAAGTTACAATTCTCTCAAGGAAAGTTATTTAGAGCTTTTATGTTTCATTGTTTTAGCATTTGCTAAGAAAGAAATGCGATTTTCTAAGACTTCCTTAAATAAATTGGTTAGATTTCTCGATATTCTTATATCTTGATTGACCTTATTCATGAATCTAATTTTAGATGTCAGTGATTTAATGAAATTATCTATCTTTTACGTCGTTGACATATTGTTGCTTGTCTTCTGCGTATAAAATAAACCATAAATTATCATACAAAGACGAAGGCGCATTCATTTTCTTTTCACTGAAAATTCACTGAGTTTTGATCTCAACATACAGACAGACAGACACGGTCGTGATCATAGTTTTATATAGTGACTAGCTTTCAGCACTGGCTTCGCCCGTGGCAATTTATTGAAGAAATACAACGGATCGACCGTTGCTCTGTCTTGACGTAATAGAAGGAAAAACAAACACTCTTTGGCATTTATAATATTAGTTAGGATGGCAAGAAAAAACACGCCTACAATAACATTTGAACACATTAAACACTTGATTATTGAGGGCAATGTTCTATTAGTAGGTAGGTATAAGTACACTGATGAGCAATATAAAAAATCCACTTTAGATTTTTTTGCTCAAATGGCGCTATTTTGTTTTTACATTGTTTAAGACATTTAATTAAATTTGTTGTGTTTCCATTGGGTGTTTTTTTAACCGTTATTAAATACACTTGAATCTTGCTTCGGAAATATTTTAGTGGCTTTTTAGGTTTCCGTACCCAAAGGGTAAAAACGGAAACCCTATTACTAAGAATCCGCTGTCCGTCCGTCTGTCTGTCTGTCCGTTTGTCACCAGGCTGTATCTCATGAACCGTGATAGTTAGACAGTTGAAATTTCTTTTTTTTTTTTTTTTTTTTTTTGCCGTTTTTATAGATAATGTTACGGAACCCTTCGTGCGCGAGTCCGACTCGCACTTGGCCGGCTTTTTATATTGCTCGTCAATGTATTAGAGGTGTGATTAATAAGAGGCGAAAGAGCTGCCTATGCCTCATGTGGTAAACTGCGTGATGATAATGCATGTCAGTCACATACAACGACCTCGACCATGTACCTACTTTACCTTGAAGATACATGAAGAATAAACACAAGTTGAATATCAGCTGTCTAGGATCCCATTCAATAGTCTCCATAAGGTAGATAAATATTTATCGAAAGCAATTATTAGTTGGAAGGACAAGGTTTTTCATTTCATTTGCCTGGTTACTGTTGAGGCTATTTAAAAAAACCGGTCAAGTGCGAGTCGGGCTCGCGCACTAAGGGTTCCGTGCGAGGTTTTTTATAATAGAGGTCGTTTAGGTTTTCCTTTAAACTAGGCTCAGAAAGTCATGAGTTTCGGAGATAAAGGGCGGGAATGATGGATTTTTGTATATTTTCTTTAATAACTTTTATTTAAACTATGTATGTTATAATAAAAATTAGATATACATAATTGTATTTCTATTAACGAGCCCTTTTATTTGATACGTCACATACTTTTTTAAATTTTCTAATTTGTCCCCCAATATTTAACCTCCAAAATCACAATTCGTTTATTCAGTCCGTGATTGGGTTATCTAACTCTGTATAAGTAGCAATTTTTTTTTTCGTCCAGAAAATAAGCTATTCGGAGAAAATAGGCTGTAATCGACGGCCAGACAGACTCGAGATTAATCCTATGATGGTTCCAGGTTTTCGTGGGATATACGGAATCCTAAAAATACTTGAAGATCTGCTAGGTATATTCCATAGATATTGGTTAATTAAATATTTTAGCAGATTTATTTAAAGATGACGTATAGCAACGCATGATAGACACGTGGATATTTTCAAACAAAAAAATAATATAGCTTATAGCACTCAGGGATAATGTAGCTTCCTATTCTTCTTATTCTTCAGCCTGTATCCGTCCACTGCTGGATGTAGACCTTCTCAGCATTGCGCCACTTCTCCCTATCCTCCACGCTCTACCCTCTCTCTTCACGATGTCGTCACTCCATCTCGCTGGTGGTCTGCCGACACTTCTATGGCCCATTTTAGGTCTCCACTCAGTAACCCTAAAATAAAAGTAGTAAAAGCTTCCTATCAGTGAAAGATTTTTTGAAATCGGTTCAGTAGTTTGAGATATTACATTCTACATCCAATCTTACAAACTTTTTTTTTTCACGTGTTACCTTACAGCTCCCGAAACTGTGTTACGGTTCCAGGGTACCCAGCGGAAGACCAAGTCTAACGAGTGGCTAGTTCTAGTAGATAGCCTCTAAGTGCGGTTTGTCGGATTATGTACATAAGTTTTTAATTAAAAAAACCATTAGTACATGGCCGGGATCCGGGATCGTACCCGTGGTCTGCCTAGTTAATACCAGACGTCTTAACCACTCGGCCACCGACGCACAAACGTTACCTCATCTTTATAATATTAATATAAACACCTTTATCTTATTTACACTCGTAGACGTTACGCGTACTGTCGGGTTTGGGGTAGCCAGGCCGGGTTGGGGTAGCCAGGATGGGTATAGCAGGAAAACTCGTAGTAAACTTTCACCATTCGTTTATTGGTCGAATTAACAAGGAAGGAACAAGCAGCAAAAGAACAACCAGTAAAAGCATCCGTAAGGAGCCAAGGAGAAGCCGTCAAAGGAGAAAGGAGCCGTAAGGAGAAGGAGCAAGGAGAAGGAGCGCACTGTAATAAAAATGAACTACACATTACTACAGGGCGTTAAGCTATTGAAGTAACACAATACAAAGTATGATAAAAATACTTACAATACTTATTTGCGCTCCTTTTATATTAACATAGATATTAGTTCTTGAATATTGATTCAATACATTTTATATAGTTATTTACTTAGTTGATAAAATAGAAATATAATAAATTTTACAATTGGCAGAGTACTGCCTAAGTCAACAGTTTGTGAAGGAATCAGTAAAATTTTAATTTAGGTTCCATACAATGTTCTATTGAATTAAAATGAACAATATCGTGTTCTAAAATCAAAATAAATGCTATTTATGATGGCCAGCTTGTAAGCGGCCAGGAAAATAAGGTCGTATCATCACAATACCGGGGTTCCCCCGAAAAAATCCTGACCTTAATGAAGGATTTTATTCAGAGAATTAATAAAATAAAGTTTGATGATGAGACTTATATAAAAATACTAATGAATGAAATGAAAAGATAAATTTACAAGTTTTATTATAAATAAAACTAATTATTTTACAAGAGAAACGATTTCCACAATCACACAAATCACAAACATTCATCTTCATTAATCTGTTTAATCTGTTATTAGTAAGTACAGTAAACTCATTTATAATTTAGAGTAATTCCCATTTAATAAGGAATGACTCAAAAACGTTCTCGAATTTAGTAAGGGCTTAGTTATACAGTTACCAACCGCTGTTTTAAGTTTATTTATATATAATACAATAGACGAAGGCTTATTTAAAGAGTCGCAATCCGCTCATACGAACACCCATGGGAAATACATCCACAGATATAATAAGTAGTAATAATAGACGAAGGCTTTTTTAACGAGTCGCAATCCGCTCTAAAAGACACCCATGAATACCCTGATATTCATAGATATAATAATAATAAACAAATGTTTATTTAAAGAGCCGTAATTTGCTCTAATAAACACCCATGGAAATACATCCACAGATATTAGGTATAATATTTATAATAGACGAAGGCTTTTTTAAAGAGTCGCAATCCGCTCTAAATAATTACAAGTATTTACAATAAATGAAATGATGAGAATGAAATAAGGAAAATAGTAATTATTAATCATGGTTATATATTTAACCTGTAATTTGTAAATAAGTAAAAGTTTTAGTTACTTAGATGTTTACAACCAAATTGTGAAATTGAAATAAATTTAACCTCCCTTGTAACCATAAGGTTATAAATACAATTTAATAAATTGTTAATAAAATAAAGAAAAATGTAAAATAATATAGATATAAAAAATTCCTTGGTTTAAGTAAGTGTAACTCCTCCATATTGAAAGAGAAAAAAAATTATGAAATAAAATCAACGCATGCGTTAAGGTATGCGCTAACTCAACTATCCACGAACAAAGCCAGTGAAAAGCTAATAATATAAGTATATGAAATAAAATAATATTTGAATTTAAATCAACATGACTACCCCTAGTTGTAATAAGAGCGTAATCGTATGTCTATGAAATAGACTTCATAGTAAATAACAATTGAAAATTAAAAATAAATCGAACGTCGTCGATTCAAAATTTAAAAACTTGTCAATGACAAAGAAATTATATAGGATACATTTGAAAATCGAATATTCCAATGCAGTATTGCCGAGCAAAACAAATTGTGTAAAACAAAGAAAAATCAAGTGAGTTCAAATTCTGATATCGAGGTGCTTTTATATGTATCATAATTTATTTGAAATTTATTATTATTTATTATATATTAAATTTATTCTCGGAAATATTTTAATATTTTAATTGCCTTACTTATGTAAACTGTAGTGTGATATTAGAAATCATTAAAATAAGAATGGACAAATTGTTTTGGATATTTTAAAAATGTATTAAAAAAATCGCAATTAATGAAATTTTGGAATTAAATAATATGTATTTATTTATGTATTATTTTATGGAATCACGATAGACTTTTAGGATAAAAATAGATATTATAGCAATTATAAGAAAAATTAATATATATTATTTTTCTTGAAAAAATTACGACTATAAAAAGAACCTTTTTCTATTAAGAAATATTGAATTGACGGGATAATATAACGGAAATTAAATTAATTATTAATAAGTTTAAGTTATGGGAAGTAATCTATAGATTTCAGATATATATAATGAAAATCTCACATACAACCATACATTCAATGTGAATATATAATCTGAATTTACGAAATTAATAAGTGAATTTAGTGTAAAATTATTCAAGAATACTGCCTTTGTATAGAAATTAAAAATATCCTCTTCAATAATGGAATCTGACCAAGATCATCAGACTTGTCAACCTCGAAGGTTTGCCGACATAACCTTGATTCAGAACCATCATCTCCAAGAAATATTCTACTGAATTTAAATAGAATTACTTTATATATTGAGATTATATAGACATTACAAATCCTGAAATAAAAGTTTGTATTATAATAAATATTTTGTTCTCTTACTTCGTTATTCTTTCTTCTTTATTCCTTCTTCCTGCAGCGTTTTAATCACGTTTGGGCGCCATTGTCGGGTGGTGGGGTAGCCAGGCCGGGTAGGTAGGTAGGTATAGCAGGAAAACTCGTAGTAAACTTTCACCATTCGTTTATTGGTCGAATTAACAAGGAAGGAACAAGCAGCAAAAGAACAACCAGTAAAAACATCCGTAAGGAGCCAAGGAGAAGGAGCCGTCAAAGGAGAAAGGAACCATCAAAGGAGAAGGAGCAAGGAGAAGGAGCGCACTGTAATAAAAATGAACTACACATTACTACAGGGCGTTAAGCTATTGAAGTAACACAATACAAAGTATGATAAAAATACTTACAATACTTATTTGCGCTCCTTTTATATTAACATAGATATTAGTTCTTGAATATTGATTCAATACATTTTATATAGTTATTTACTTAGTTGATAAAATAGAAATATAATAAATTTTACAATTGGCAGAGTACTGCCTAAGTCAACAGTTTGTGAAGGAATCAGTAAAATTTTAATTTAGGTTCCATACAATGTTCTATTGAATTAAAATGAACAATATCGTGTTCTAAAATCAAAATAAATGCTATTTATGATGGCCAGCTTGTAAGCGGCCAGGAAAATAAGGTCGTATCATCACAGTACATAAACTCTATTGCTTTTCTTTCTATTTTAGACACCACTTATCAAATGATTATCCAGTGATAACCTCGTCAAGTAATTATGTTATAGTAAAGATTTACAAGGGATTATATCCCGTTGATATACATTGACATTATTGGTTTCTGCTCCGCTCCCAAAAGTCGTAGCGTGAAGTTTTATACACATAAACCTTTCTTGTGAATCAGACTATCTGTTGGTTTAAACCTAAGATTTTGCAAGACGACGCCTCTACTAGATGTGTTGTTTAGAACAAACAAACGTGTCACTTTGTCACGCACGCACACAACTTTAATTTGCAATCATACACTAGGCATTGACACTATCGATAAAAATTAATATCGATAACATTTTTATGTTATTTGTCATAGTTATTTTTTACTAAATATTTTAGGTAGGAAATAAATGCAATAGATGTACATACATATTTATTATTAATTTGTCAAAATAATAACAAATACTTTAGCGGTAGGTAATAACTATTATTGCTTTTAAAACTTCTTCAGTAAATCCAGCCTCTGCATCAATACTAGAGTACTATTTTTATAGAGTCCTGGGGTGTGGCACACATACAATGTATCAAATTGTTTTCTAATATTATAATTGTATGTTTTTGGTGAATAAAAAATGAAGTGTTAAAGCAAAGGACCTAACTTCAGGGGGCTATTGTCCGGATTTGCTTACATTTCTTTTATCTTTATTAATATATAAATGGTTTTCTTTATTTTTGTACTCTTTAAAACAGACATTTCTTCATCTTGCAAATTATATTTTTTCACTGAATAGTGCAATTTTCTTCGAATCTCGTCTACTTATCTCACGAAGTTTCTTAACGGAAAGTTTTTCTTTTTAATAACATATATCTATCTATCATCATGCCTTTTATCCCAAGAGGGACAGGCAGATACAATCGAATGCTATTTATTACGATTCTGACAAACCTCTTTCGCTTCTTTATATTTAAAAAGGTATGCACGTAATTTCCTTTTTTTAGGTGTGTCATCTAGTTTATTTTCTAGGTTTATGCCAGTTGTAGGTGTAGAGCATAATGCTGGGGTTTCTTGAGGGGTGACCTGTAAAGTGGTCAATCAATTTAACGTATAGAAAAATATTTTAACCCAAACTATTTAAGTGTAAATGTAAATTAATGTTTAGATTACTTTGCACCATGAAGTATTCGACGATTTTTTCCTGGTAAATATAGTTGTTCTTAAAAATGTTTGAAGCAAATTGTGCTGTTTTTTTATGAAAACCAATTCTATTATTCCTCAAAGTAATTAATACTTTAAAAGTGAATATTTCTAAACACTTTTTTATAAACGCATGAAATCGATATCGATAAAATTCGTATGGCGACTAACAGCACTACGGCCGAAATGGCGTGCGTGAAATCTACATAAATAAAAACAAATAAAACAATTTTAAAATTACTTACTTGTGGTATGACACACCATAATTTGATAAATTAATTGTCCCTCTATGATGTCTACACGTAATAATAGAACAGTACGGCAATATTATCAAAGAAAATCAATTTTTACAGTAAAGTTTTAGATAGTGTGCAAACGTCAGACGACAATGCAGACTGACGCGTATAGTTGTCTTGGAAGACAACTCTCTGGCACGATCTTATAGTGAGCGGAACACATCTAGTAGAGGCGGGCCACGCATCGTCTTATAAAATCTTAGGTTTAAACCGTATTAAAATCAGTACAGTAGTTTTTGAGTCTATTAATCCCAAACAGCTATACCAATATTCATTTTTATACAGGTATACAATCTATACAAATTAAATTTAAGTGTATGTAATTAATTACCATTACACGATACTGAAGCATAAAATACGTTTTAGGGTTCCGAACATCTCCGATGAAACAACTGTAACCCTTACATGATCACTCATGTGTCTTATTTTCTTTGAATCTACTCGACAAAAAATGTTGAAACTTAGTACATAATTAGAGTTTCATGACCCAATCACGGATTTCGATTTTGGCGGTTGTTTTTGGGGAAAACTTTAAAAGAAAAGAAATATATATATCGTTATAAGGAATACAAATATTATTTTTTATAATTTTAAAATGCATGGTTTAAATTGTATTAAAAATAATTAGCTTACTATTAGTGAAAGAATTTTCAGAGTCGGATCAGCAGTTTCAGAGGTTACCCTTACATCCAATCTTACAAACTTCTCACAATATTTTTTCAGAAAATCCTTATATTCATTTGGTAATTGAGTTGTAATTTCGCGTTACTGTCCGTGGTCCGTGTCTGATTCACACTTTGAACGAATTTTGTTGTTGTTCTCACTATTAGCACCCCCTATCTCCGCAACTACTGAGTCTAAAATTTAAAAATAAGTAAAAAATCTAAAGTAGGGAATATTTTGTTTATGTTTCTGTCACCTTGGGGTGTGTACTATGTGCCTATCACATTGTATGTAAATTATATAAGTACTTTAGGAATCGAACTTGTGACTTCAAAGATGTGGTCACTATACTAAACCTGTCGTTAAAATTGTCGCTTTTTTCGTTCAAAGCTTGGCACTTGGACTTAATCTTTCCAGAATATCTCAAACTTGAATACATTTTTTCTAAGTGCCTCGATCACGCTATTTCCTTTTAAACGCAACCTACATATTTTTCATATACCAGCTATTTAATAGGCGTATTACAAAATTGCATTCTGTTAATTGCGTCATGCAGTTAGATAAACTAAACAATACATCTCTTCTCAAGCTCAATAATATATTATATTCAACTTTTGTAATGTATATGTTGGATATTTGGCCAAAAAACTAAAAAGTTAAAGCCGTAGAGTAAAATTACGTATGAAGGCTCAAAATTTGCCTTCCGACTTTTTTTAACGACTTCAAAAAAAAGACGTTACTCAATTCGACCGTATATATTTTTTTATGTGTGTTCGCGTATAACTTCGTCGTTTATGAACCGATTTTGATTATTTCTTTTTTAATCGACAGATAATTCTTCCGGATTGGTCCCATTTTTATGTCATAAAAATTGGATCATTAGTTATTCAGTAATTTTGAATAAACTGACTTTTAAGTCAATTATCAGTATCTCGATGAAATATGTACCGATTTTGACGACTTATTTTTTGATGAATAACGACTTTCAGAAATCGGCTGAAATCTAATATATAAAATTCTCCTGTCACAATGTTCGTTTCCATACTCCTCCGAAACGGCTTGACCGATCCTTATGAAATTTTGTATGCATATCCGTTAGGGTTGAGAATCGGCTACTATCTATTTTTCATCCCCCTAAATGTTAAGGGTGGTCCACCCCTAAATTTTTTTTTATATAGGGTTAGGTTAGGGTAGGGGTAGGGGTAGTGCGGGCAAGTCAACGTTTGGGCAGGACAACGTCTGCCGGGTCCGCTAGTATGTATATAATATTCGTTACATCTAAAATTTAAGGCCGCTGTGTACAATATCAAGAAACGGTCTAGGTAATTTGGTGATTTAAGTTTATAGAAACCTTTCTATTTCTCGGAAGTCGAAATGGACAAAATATGTGAAAGGGCCCTTAAGCGCTTTTTGACCTGTACATTGTACAATCTAACTTTCACTTCAATAATTTTTTATTTGTGTTTGATGCGTTCAAAGTAACAATGTGTTTTCTTCCCAAAGGCTATGTTATACAGAAACGGATTAACTTGTTAATCCCTCCCACTATCAATGTTTTTTTATTTCAAACTTGAAGCTATTTTAACCGAACTTCAAAAGAAGGAGGAGGTTCTCAATTCGTCGGAATCTGATGTTTTTTATGTATGTTCCCCGATTATTTGAAGACGCCTGGAACGATTTGAATTTTTTTTTGTTTGAAAGATTATACTTTCCAGGTGTTCCCATGGTCATCAGGTCAGGATCTGATAATGGGATCCTGGAGAAATCGAGAACTCTTCAAATTTTATAGGCACACTTGAAGCGATTTGGTTTTTTTTATAGTGACTTGTGCATTTACTTTCAGAAAGCACATTTTAGTTTTGAAGGCGGTTTTTTTTCTTCATCAGAAGTGGTTATAATAAACTAATTTGAATGTCTTTGTTTTCTAAGCAGTAGTTTTTAATAATAAATTTTCAAAATATTGCCGACAAAACAACACTGACCTCCTGTGGGACAGTGTTGCTCTCCAACAGACGACAAAATTACGTCATCATTTAGGTAAATCTGCCCCATTTCTCAACTCATTTGTAGTAATTTGTATTACCGGTAGCGCCACGGGGCACTTTAAGGGCCGTGGTTACTACTTTTGTCACAATCGAGTGGTACCGCGGGACAGAAACGCTACTTTATGAAAAAGGTGACGTCATTTATTATAAAAAAAAAATACTATGTAGAAAACAAAAATATTCAAAATAATTGATTAAATAACTCTTTTAAATAAAAATATGAAAAACATACATACCTTAAATTCACTTTACATACCGAATTGTATCATATTGAATGACAGATCTGTTAGACAATTTCAACTACATAAATAAAAACAGTATCTACCGCTATGAAGTGCCTAATAAACTTTTAAGTGTTATATTTAGAACAGAAGCGCCTAAATTATGTGAAAATGACATTAAATTAGTGCTAATTAGTATGATGTAATAATGCTACGGGCGCTAACTTCGCGAAGATGGTCTCTGAGGAGGGACAGTGCCAGGTGAGTGGTTCATATTAGCTACAAGCTTTTGTGGGAATAGAGGAAATAGGCCGTGCAAGCATGACCGTGCAGAGAGAATCTCTCTACGTACATACAATCTCAGTTAGAAAGAGAAAGAAATAATCGCCCGTAAAGATAAAGCAAGATAAAAAGCAACCCGTGAAGAAAAAAAAATCTATTTTTTATCCCAAGAGAAGTACGAAGCCAATCGAATGCCATTTATTACGATCCTGACATGCCTTATTCGCTTTTTTATATTCATCATACCTTTATCGCCGAGCATGTATGAAAAATTTTATCAATCGCATTTACATCTATTTCTGAAGGAAAGTGATTTTTTTTTTCGCAAATTGCTCTCATTCTGAGATATTTGGAATGGTTCCAATATTTACTATGGCTCTCCAATAACTTTTCTTTCTCATTTCTTTCTTCGTCTTATGTATATTGATTGACGGTTATGGATACCGCTTCTTTAGGCGTTGTAGCGTTGAAGCAAAAATATGTTTTCATATCGGACTGATACATTTAGCAATTTCCATATCGCGCAATAGTCGCTCAAAAGCAGTATCATAGAGGAAATTATTCTTGAACAAAATAATCTCGTGGTAAAATTGTCTTTAACAATAGGGTTGTTGACTTGACAATGAAAGAAAATAAATACATTGTAATATTTGTTTAATAAATATTTTTTTTTAAATATCTAAATGAAAAATCTTTAATTCATACTTCCGGGCACGTGACGTCACATTCATGTAAATTTCAACTGTCTGTCAATGTTTAACTGACTAAGTTATTTTCTTGTTATCTTATCTAATCTGTGATCATTATGTTGTTTGTTTGTTTGCGTGAATGTGACGTCATCATCGCGCCCAGAACATGATTTTTTAAATGAAAATTTTCCAATCCAGCTATAATTTAAAAGTCACCCCTATTTGACCGACAATTTATAATGAAATCGGGTTAGGTTTCACTTCCGGTAACGGTACCTACAATACAACATTTGTAACAGACGGACGCGCAACGGCTTTTCACAGATCACTGAACAATTTGTTCTGTACGAAGTTTAAGTAACTGGAAATGTTGTCTTTGTCAATAGGACGCGCCTGACAGACTATTCCATCTATACCAGGGGGGCTTAGACAATATACAACTAAACGAATAGAATAGATAACTATAAATCTATGAGACCGACTGAAATACAACCACGTGACCTAACTAAACTGTCCTTCACTCTGACCAAACCAAAGAGTTTATAATACTTCTTGCATACACACTCCTTGAATTTATAAACTCCTTGTAGAAAATAAGCGCAAATTTTGTCATTTTGTCTTCAATTGAGTCTTTCGTGAACGCAAAGTTAGCGTCTGCCCATACCCTGTAGATAAGTTCGAGCTGGGATTCAAAGTATTGAAACCGAGGCTTAAATTAATTATATGGATACACAGTAAAATGCCGTCGCGCGACAATGACAGTGACCGACCGCTGGAAAGGCAAGGCTTGCGATATTTCCCACGCGTGTTGCAAAATCAATAAAATTTTGTTTTTATTTATTTTATCACTAGTATTCCGCTCCGACTTCGCCCGTGGAAAATTTTAAATTGTGACATAAGATTTTATACCGGATTTCCGATCACGCCTTTTATCCCAAGAGGGGTAGGCTGAGACAATTTTCTTCATTTTGGTCACAACATCTTCTTTCACTCCGCATTCTTCTATAATGACATCGTTCCTCCATCTGTGCAAAAAAAACACGTCTATCCGTTGTTCTGTTTTCACGTGAAAGAGGGATAAACAAATGCAATTTCGCATTTATAATATTAGTTTTAAGTAAATTATTAGTGAAATAATGATAAATGATAAGGTATAAATTTAGTCCACACGCACCTTCGTGACCGGACTCAATATGGTGGTTGTAACGATGTCCCCTTTTTGCGAGCAGGTGCGGTTACAGTCGATTACATATATGTGTTTACCTATACTTTAGAAAATTCGTTTTAAATAAATTTTAGTTTGTTATCCATGTAATAGGTACTCACATTTAAATAATGCTCGGGGGGGGGGGGGGGGGGAATTGTCATGGCCTCCCCACTGTATCCGTGGCTGAGAAAGGATTCCAGAAATGTTCCGTCTTGCCTATTTCGGTGCGGAACATAAAATAATCTAGAAAAGTTCAGTTGTTTATGAAAATGACTCGCTTTGTGTGTAGAGAATCAGGTCAGCCGGAGTGTTGCGCAAACAGTACACTAGAAAATTGTATGGCGCTTAAAGGAATGGAACGAGTGGGAGTGGGACAAATCTGTTATAGCACTTATAAGAATTTTAAAACAAAAACGATCTAAATCAAAGGTTCCCTGTTTGGCCCCGTACACTTTTTTAATTCCCCGTAGACCCCCTGTAACTATTACTGCATGTAATATCTTTGATGTTAAAATTAGTGTTCGACCGAATATTCGGTTTCGGCCAAAAAATGGCCGATACCTAGTCAATGTTCGTGAAATGTCACGCGTCGTTCGGCTAACTTCGGGTGAGTTCGTGGCTCGTGTGTTATTTAATCTGTTGTCGCCAGCTGAGTTATATTATATAACATACTAGCTGTGCACCAGCGTTAATGGTTACTGCTACGCTCCTTTGAGTTGTAGCGTGATGTTATATAGCCTCAAGATTTTTTTCAAATCCAACTGGAGTTCCAGAGATTAGCGCGTTCAAACAAAAAAACTATTCAGCTTAATTATTAGTATCATCATCATCATCATCATCAACCTTTTAAGATCCACTGCTGGATCAGTGGTCTCCCTCTAGCGCACCATTTTCAGTGGTGCTCATTGAGAGGAATTGCCATAGTCACCACGCTTGGCAGGCGGGTTGGTGACCGGACGCCGGCTTTACGTGCCCTCCGAAGGACGAGGTTAGAATTTTGGCAGCGAGTAGGAATCGAACCCGGGATCTCCGGTTTCAAGTCCACCGTCCTACCAATTATAGGCTATCGACTCCCTCCTATTATTAGTATAGATATAAATAATTACTTCAATTATTATTGGATTTTATTTAATATGTTAACTATCTGAATATAAGTCAAAAATTTAAAAACTTCACTTAATTTCAGTATATGTACAATCTTTTCTAAATAAGTAGAATTTATTTTATAATTAGCAATTCTATAGTACCTACCTACTAAGCTGTTTCATGTAGAACTGGCTCTGAGAGGCAATCACTCCATTCTCTCTTCACCCTCAAACCAACCGAATTATTCATGTTATTTGTTTCATCAAGGTGTGCTGCAATAATATTAAAATAACACGAGCGAAACCGTGACAGTATCTAGTTTAAATTATAATTCTATAAATATTAAACAACAACCCTGAACTGTGAGGGTAATAAGTGTGTTACCGTTACCTCGTTTGTGTATAAATTTTCACAACCTAGTCGTAATTTTCAGTAAATTATTCATAATCAGATCGTTAGGTGCGCGATCGCCTTGAAACTGTGCCACTTACCCGAAAGTCCGCGAATATGTCACGGCCTTGGGTTTTGAAGGCTAAAGGCGATGTTTGACAATGTTAGGAGTAACTTACCTAAACTTATCTGTCAAATAAAGTCAATGAGTTCGTTTCACTTAGCCCACTTTATTGCTCTCTACTAGAAATATACCGACTACTTGGCCAGTTTTATAGTCGGCGGACATAGTTTAGTATAGTAGTCGGCGATTATAGTAGACAAAGAGGCTGACTATTCGACACTTGTGGTACAGGAAACAGGAAATAAACGCGTACTGAAACGCCAGTACTTACTGTATGTTCTATTTTTACCCCAAGAGTACCCAAAGAGTTTTCGCTGTTACTAAGACTCCGCTGTCCGTCCGTCTGTCTGTCTGCCTGTCACCAGGCTGTATCTGGTGAACCGTGATAGTTAGATAGTTGAAATTTTCACAGATGATGTATTTCTGTTGCCGCTATAACAACAAATACTAAAAACAGAATAAAATAAATATTTGAGGGGGCTCCCATGCAACAAACGTTTTTTTTGCCGTTTTTATAGTACCGACTCGCACTTGGCCGGTTTTTTATGTACAATTTTTTTAAACCGGCATATTTGTGGTTAAGAATTCCCCTTTAGTTTTTATATAATACTCCGATAGCCGAAGTCCGTTTCGTGTATTATCGCAAGACAGGTTTTCTTGAGAAATTGTCCTTTCTCATGTTTCTGGTACGTGAATCTTAGGCCTTTATTCATAAACGTTTATTAGCAACGTTTTTGTTAAAATATGTTTTGTCACTCTCTAACAAACCTGTCTTTACTAATAATAGAAAGAAACAAAACAAATTTTAACAAAAACGTTGCTAATAAACGTTTATGAATAAGGCCGTAAGTCTATATGTTTGGTTATCTTATTGATAAGAGATATGGGCAAAAAAATCGCGCGTAAAACTGAGCTGTGCTGTGATACGTCGCCTTAAATATATTATGTCAAGTATAATCATTCTGAACTGATTTTTTGTTCAATCAATTGGTATTTATATAGACTGACAAAAAAATTTATCATATACAGAAAACTACATTCAATATTGTTCCTATAGTAATTTGAATTTTAATATTATTATTTTGTTTCCAGTGTAAGTCGCACGTGTCCACCAGAGGGCGCGGTCGAGCAGGAGTCTACTCAGCCCACAGCGCTGGACTTGCCACGGACTAGGGATGGCGAGATTGACTATGATGGTAAGACTAATCTAATCTAATCTGTCTTATCATTATTTGCATTTTTCTCCCCGATTTGATTCGTCCACCCAGATTTTTTTGCCATACTGTTTTAATAAGGGGAACTGGTAAAATGTGGACACTTTTATTGGGGTCTCTGGTCACATCTCAAAGAATAAATGCCGTGATTATTTTGTCTCACTCTTTTAGCCGATGGTATTTGTGAGGTTATACTTAACGAGTGGCTAGTTCTGTTGAGGTATATTTAGATGGAACTGCCTCTTAAGGGTCCTATATTGGGAATTTTTCTGGGATAAACTATTCCCAATTTCTCTGTAAATAATCCACCTGTGTCACTGTAATTTAGCATATAGTTACTTATTGAATATATCTAAGTGAAATAGCTCTTATTTTTTCAAAGGGTTTTATTGAATAGGAAATATGGGTAGTTTAACTTTGCCCCTGCTGTCTCTTTCATAATCTATCACAAAACTCTATTTTTTTTTAAAAGCGCTGTTAAACCATTACCCTTCAATTATATATGTCGAATTTTTTGGTAGCTTATTGAAAATTTAAAATAATAATTATTTTTGCCAAATTAAAAAATCATAAAATATTTTTTTTTTTGAATTTTCATAAAGCTACAAAAAAGCGATATATATAATTGAAGAATAATGGTATAAGAGCGCTATAAAAAAAATAGAGTTTTGTGATAGATTATGAAAAAGACAGAAGGGGCAGAATAATCTTTTATTCTACCACCCATATTTCCTATTAAATAAAACCAATTGAAAAAATAACGACAATTTCACTTAGATATATTGAATAAGTAACTATATGCTAAATTACAGTGACACAGGTGGAGTATTTACAGAGAAATTGGGAATAGTAATATCTCCATACAAATTCCCAGTATAGGACCCTTAAGCCACAAACCAATTGGTATATGCCGGGTATCGAACCGTAGTCAGCCTATTTATATACCAGACGTGTTAACCACTAGGCCACCGACGCGTCACTTCAATTTAATTCCTGATTTGTATGCATGTTTCATTATTGAGTGTTATCGAACGATAGGGTTAATACACCATTGTATTGTATGTTAATCTGAAAGTCGGGCCTTAGCTCATGCATTGATAGACTCTGAGTCACACAATTTTACAACCAACTTGGTAAAATGTCTATGACTGGATTTTCTGGGAATACAAACGATGCCTTTCCTGTTACCTACAGTGCTGCCTAATCGGCTCTGTGATCATACCAGAAACTCAGAACTAAATGCTACTAAACGCCAAACTGTTCTTATCTATCTATATATTAAAAGAAAGTCAGTTAGTTACACCATTTATAACTAAAGAACGGCTGTACCGATTTGGCTGAAAATTGGTGGGGAGGTAGCTTAGAGCCAGGAGACGGACATAGAATCGTGGTAGGGGTTGGAGTAGGGGTAGCTAAAATTATAAATTTTAATTGTGAATATGTGGCGTCATCTTGAGTTTTACATGTGTACTAAAATGTATTTACAAACGTCAATAGATGGCGCTGTTTTACACTTACTACTACGGAAATGTGTTAATTCCAGAGTCGGTTGGCCAGGTAGTTAGGTTATTTATAACTCAAGAACCGCAATACCGATTTGGCTGAAAATCTGCCGGGCCCGCTAGTATATATATAAAAGAAAGTCGTGTTAGTTACACTATTTATTACTCAAGAACGGCTGTACCGATTTGGCTGAAAATTGGCGGGGAGGTAGCTTAGAGCCAGGAAACGGACATAGGATAGTAGCGGTAGTGGTAGGGGTTGGAGTAACGGTAGGGGTAGTGGTAGTGGTTGGAGTAGGGGTAGGGGTAGTGGTAGTGGTAGGAGTAGAGATAGGTGTAGTGGTAGTGTAGGGGTAGTTGTAGTGATAGTGGTAGGGTAGCGGTTGGAGTAGGGGTAGGGGTAGTGGTAGTGGTAGCTGTTTTCCACGGACGAAGGAAAGTAAATAGCAGGCAAACCAACGTTTGGGCAGGACAACGTCTGCCGGGCCCGCTAGTTATCTATATATCTTAATATCTAGTCGGTAATTATGGGGCCAATTAAGTAGGCCACACATTGGTCCAGCATCACACCGAAAATTTCCCATTCCGGCCGCCGCCGGATGATCTAGGCCAGTGTTTCCCAATTAGTGGTACGCGAGCTTGCTTGAGGGGGTACGCGCGGCAATCTCAGGATTCTCGGGCACTAAGTTCAGGCGCAAACATATCCCTTCCACTGGCAGCCGGAGCTGTTTTTACGTTAGATTGTACGCAAACAGCAAACGCCGCGATATATTTTGAGTTAATTAATTTTAAGATTTTAAATTTATTAAATGACAAAAACTAATTTAATTTATTAGTTATCACCTTGGCTACAGGGGGTGCGCGAGTTTGGGCCCTTTCTCGAAAGGGTACTCAGGAAAATCTAATTGGGAACCACTGATCTAGGCGGACTGTTCGTTACAAGAATTGGACGAGTTGTGGTCGGTTTCGGTGGACCGTACGGCGACGCGCCGGGGATTGGACGAATGTGGACGCCACCTTTAGTCGTTAGTCGGCCAAATCCATAGTCGGTAGATAATTACTATAAGGAAACTCCACGAGTTTGGATCCATCCATACAAGTCCATATCCATACGAGTTCATATTAATATTATGATGAAATTTGACACGGAGAAAGCTGAAACCAACCCCACTCCTGAGGGGGTATAATAGGGGATGAACGTTAAGAATGAAGGCGAAGCCAGGGCGTAAAGCCGATTAATATATTTTATACAATCTATTAAAATGCCGATGGAACCCGGGTTCAAATTTTACTCGTGCCAAAAATGATAAGCACCAATTTTCTTTAAGATTTGCGTTAATCGACTTCTCGTGCTTCGGAGGGCACTTAAGCACTTCCAAAAAAACCATACGTATTTTAAAGATGTGACACATCTAGGTACATTAAGTGCAGCAACTGGATTGCCATCTGTTATTTAATACTAGCAGTTTCCCGCGATTTCGTACGCGTTGTATTAGGAATACAAATTAGGGGTTGATTTTCAAAAAATCCGTTAGTGCACCTCTACGCCCCCTAAGGCATATACCTTCCAATTTTCATATTTATATCTTCAGTGGTTTAGACTGTGCGTTGATTGTCAGTCAGCGACGCGGCAGTTTAATATATTTAGATGGACAACTGGCAAAAAGTGGACACTGTTACTGGGTTCTCTGGCCATACCGCTGGGTAGAAAGACCGTGAAGATATTTGTGGTGTAACAAATAAATAAAATTGTGTTTTTTATATAAATACCTACTTACCAATGTCTAAGTGGGATAATAATATGTCATTTACACGATTTAAAAAGTTTGCCTGTCGGTCCAGAGTAGGCTATGAAACGTCTCAATGGATTTTAATGAAACTTTCAGGAATCATTGAACCGTTTTGTATATTTGTCTTGGTTTTCAGCACTGTACGAAGATGAGTCGGACAACGACCTGGGCTCGATGGAGAACCACGGATCAGTGGTCACCCATCTCTTGTCTCAAGTCAAAGTGGGCATGGATCTAACTAAGGTGGGTAATATTCATTTACATCTTCTCTGTCACCCATATACCTACCCACCAGTGGCAAAGGGTGCATATTTTCAGAAGGGAAGTTGTTCCAAAAAAAACCTCACTCAACAAAATGCTGCAAGGTCCAAAATGCACCAATTTCTTGTAGGAGAAAAGGGTTCCACCTTCACTATATACGGAAGCACTATGTATTTCGTAAAAAAAAATGTAAATTGTAATAAAAAGCCAACGTCACGCAGTGTTCCCAGGCGATCGCCCATCCAAGTACTGACTGCGCCCGATGCAACATCGCTTTGAAAAAGATTTTTCGTAACCAAAATCGACA
The DNA here is from genome assembly GCA_963924495.1 of Nemapogon koenigi. Classification (NCBI taxonomy): domain Eukaryota; kingdom Metazoa; phylum Arthropoda; class Insecta; order Lepidoptera; family Tineidae; genus Nemapogon; species Nemapogon koenigi. Next base: position 10,338,654 of record OZ004646.1, read on the forward strand.
CCAAATTAAAAAAAACAAGTTTGGAAAAAGAAGTTTCAATGCGAAGTAAGAAATCGGTGTACGGTTACCAACACGTTTTTGTTATCAACAGAGATAAGGAATGGGGGGCTCATTTTACAACCATGTACGTACAATGCGTAATTTAAATTGTGTACACTTATTACATACTTTTTGTGAATAATTTCATTAATTACTAGCGGACCCGGCAGACGTTGTCCTGCCCAAACGTTGACTTGCCCGCACTACCCCTACCCCTACTCCTACCCCTACCCCTACCCCTACCCTACCCCTACCCCTAACCCTATATAAAAAAATTTAGGGGTGGACCACCCTTAACATTTAGGGGGATGAAAAATAGATGTTGTCCGATTCTCAACCCTAACGGATATGCATACAAAATTTCATAAGGATCGGTCAAGCCGTTTCGGAGGAGTATGGGAACGAACATTGTGACAGGAGAATTTTATATATTAGACTAGCGGACCCGGCAGACGTTGTCCTGCCCAAACGTTGACTTGCCCGCACTACCCCTACCCCTACCCCTACTCCAACCCCTACCCCTACCCCTACTCCAACCCCTACCCTACCTATAAAAAAAAAATTAGGGGTGGACCACCCTTAACATTTAGGGGGATGAAAAATAGATAGTAGCCGATTCTCAACCCTAACGGATATGCATACAAAATTTCATAAGGATCGGTCAAGCCGTTTCGGAGGAGTATGGGAACGAACATTGTGACGGGAGAATTTTATATATTAGATTTCCTATATAATTTTATTCTATCTCTAATAATATTCCATGAAAATATACTGGCGCCATCTTTTTTCCCTAACCAATCCTCAGATCTTTGTTGTATAATATGTATAATTTTAATAAACTCAAGAAAGGGACCGGGGTTTTCTTCGCGGGAAACCGTGCTATCGGTTCCAGGAAATTTAAAATCTTCCTCTTTTAGTCGATGGTACTTGTGAGGCTATACCTAACGAGTGGCTAGTGTTGAGCAATATTTAGTTGGAAAAGCCTCTTGTTTGTGGTATTATGTACACGTTTTTAATGATAAAAACCACTCGACCACCATTGAATTTGTTTGTAAGAAATAAGAAAACTTGTGACACTGGCGCCCAATGTAGGGCCGGACAAAATACAGGACCAATTAGAAGAAATGTTTCATTGTTATAATGCTATAGGTATTATTACAATTGGCATAAGTTATCCTTTATTAAAAAAAATTGGGCGAAAATATAGTAGGTACTTACTAAATAATTTTGTTACTTTCCCAGGTTGTTCTGCCAACATTCATATTAGAAAGGAGGTCCCTGCTTGAGATGTATGCGGACTCGTTTGCACATCCTGATCAGTTTGTAAAGTAAGTTTTTGACCTTTACTTACAAAATTAACCATTTTGTAGTTCTGTCAACGGCTAAACGAATTGCGGCCTAGCTTTGGAGCCTATTCTGGATAATTATGCAGGCGTACAGGCAGACATAGAGATACATCCATAGTATGATTCTGGCGTGCGAGCATGACCGAATGAGAATCTCTCTACCTAGATAAAATCTCCGATAGAAAGAGACAGAGATATTGTCCCATAGCGATAAAGCGAGACAAAAAAGACCGGTTTCCGTGACGCTACTCTTTGTCCTGCTTTGTCACTACGCGAAAATTATATCTTTCTCTTTCTAACCGAGATTTTGTCTACGTTACGGTTGGTAACCGCGAAACCGAACTATTTTTGGTAGACGGAATGATGTAAGAATATAGATTCCTATAGAAAGCTAATACTAAACAATATTATTTACATATACATATACAGGGTGTCCAGTAAGTAATGGATAACCTTGCAACCAGAGATAGACCAGGTCAGGAGGATCACGTGATGAAAATTTGACCTTAATAAAAATCGCATGGTTTTCAAGATTTTTGCAATTTTAAAAATTCTAAGAAAATCACACCCTTTGACCAGTATTTTGCTTGCCCTGGCTACAAATAAACCTTAATTTCCAATCTGTTTTTTGCAGTGTACTCTTGAATAATGGTATTATTAACTTACTTCAGAATTTCTGCAGTAACATTGAGGGCTCCGTCGGAAAAACATTTTTTTTCCTCAAGTTAAAACTACCAAGTTCATATCACACGATTTCAACCTCGCATTATGAAAAAAAAATGTACCTAGCAATGAGTGGCCACTCATCCTGATAAGTTGCTTAATTTGTCCAGATTCTAAGCCGGTATTACATACCGCGTTTGCATTTACAAAAATAAAGATATTGCTAATCTAACGTGAAAGGAGCTAATTTTCAATAAACTGACTTACTTCAAAAATGTTTTAATTTTAATTTTAATTTAATAAATCGATATAAATTCTATTGTAACAAGCATTTGGATACATACCTAATAAAAGAGAATTGAAAATTAAAAAAAACAACAATAAAAGAAAACAAAAAACAATAAAAAACGGGTTATTTAATTTATAAACTGACAACTCCGAGAAACAGACACAAAAGTAAGTAAGAAAGAAAAAGATAACGCTACGAGTATATCCGTCTACGATTGGTGGGTAAATCATAAATTTATTTTAGTGTTACTGATTGCTTTGCATACGTATGCCGCCGCTTCTTTGCTCTCTGTTTATCAACTTTTTTTTTACTTTTGGATTTATCTGATTAACGACGACTGCGCATGTGGTGAGGACTTGTGTTGCTTAACGATTTGGACATTATTGTATGGTTATCTACGACGACTTGGCGCTTCTCTGGACTTATTGTTTTGTGCTGTGACTCTACGACGTTGCTTTGGGCTGCAAAATTGCAATTACTTGTTGTCAAAATAAAAATATTAACAAAATGTTGATTTTTTTTAAAATTCTCAATTCTCTTTTATTAGGTATGTATCCAAGTGCTTGTTACAATAGATTTTGTATCGAATTATTAAATTAAAATTCAAATTAAAACAATTTTGAAGTAAGTCAGTTTATTGAAAATTAGCTCCTTTCACGTTAGATTAGCAATATCTTTATTTTTATAAATGTAAACGCGGTATGTAATTCCGGCTTAGAATCTGGACAAATTAAGCAACTTTTCAGGATGAGTGGCCACTCATTGCTAGGTACATTTTTTTTCATAATGCGAGGTTGAAATCGTGTGATATGAACTTGGTAGTTTAAACTTGAGGAAAAAAAATGTTATTCCGACGGAACCCTCAATGTTATTGCAAAAATTCTGAAGTAAGTTAATAATACCATTATTCAAGAGTACACTGCAAAAAACAGATTGGAAATTAAGGTTCATTTGTAGTCAGGGCAAGCAAAATACTGGTCAAAGGTGTGATTTTCCTAGAATTTTTAAAATTGCAAAAATCTTGAAAACCATGCGACTTTTATTAAGGTCAAATTTTCATCACGTGATGCTCCTGACCTGGTCCATCTCTGGTTGCAAGGTTATCCATTACTTACTGGACACCCTGTATATATATATATATATATATATATATACATACATTTTTTACACATAGATAGTATGAGGGACGGAAAGTAAGAAACTCGGGATAAATTCTTACCGGGGCAGAAAACAGCATTGATTAGTAAGGGGGTAAATAAATAATTGTATATGGTTTGTAAATATTTTGTCGTCAAATGAAAATTACATAGAAGTTAATTAATAAACACAGACTGCGTATTACACAGTACAAACAAATCACGACTGGTGACCCGCACGCACTCACTCCGTGTATGTATGGTGTTCATTATTTATCCTCATACACATTATAAATATGTTAAACAGACGTATGAAGTGAAAACTTCTTTAGGCGCGTTGAGCGATTTTTGGTAGAGGGAAATCTTATGGATTCGCGACAAGTTTTTGGTACAAGATAGATGGGATACATTTGTTTTTCACGAGATCGACATGATTTTTTGCATAGTGGTAGTTTCTTTTGGATCTATTTTCACGCGGATGAAACCGTGGACAGAATTTAGGGGTCAGAGAATGACATAGGCTATTTTTTTATACCGAGGAAGCGGGCGGGGGAGGGGCATATTACGCGGGCAGAAGCTAGTATACCTATAAATTAAAAATCACTGTTCATAGTTTTAATTTTTCACTTGTGTCGGGAGTCCCCATGACTGCCTCTGCTTTACTATAATGATCATGCAACGCGAATTTATAATTATAAAGTGTGATACAAAATAGGGCTTAAGGCTGTCTGCAGCGGGGAGGAGTGGAGCTGAGCTGTGAAATTTTTGACCAATAGCATTTTGTGTTCATGTTTCATAGATCCGCTCCTCTACTTTCCGCTCTAGTGGACAGGCAGCATAATGCGCGGTGCCCATCTAAGTAAGGCCGTATCCAGGAATATACTTCTTTTAACCTTAGTTAGAACCACAAAAATAATAGAGAAAAGCGACCAAACGGGCTAGAATATTCACATAAAGCTGTTGTTAAAAAATAAATGTCAGAATTAGTTCATCTATTCCAGGATAGTGGAACAGCCGACGCCGCGTGACCGTATGATACAGGTGGTGCGGTGGTACCTCAGTTCTTACCACGCCGGCAGGAAGTCTCAGGTGGCTAAGAAGCCATACAACCCGATACTGGGCGAGGTGTTCCGCTGTCATTGGGACCTGGATAACGCTTCCGAGACGCACAACGGCGTGGACAAGGTAACTTTATTGGTATATAACCGATTTCGCACGGGTATATAAGATGTAAAAAAAATGTTCGCGGGTTGCCTTACAGTCTTCCTCACTTAGCCGAAGATTTTTTGAGGCTATACCTAGCGAGTGGCCAGCTCTGTTGAGGTATGTAGATGGAAAAGCCTCTTTCTACGGTTTGTCGGATCCTGTACATAGATAATATAATAGATATAAGTTGTTTATTAAAAAAATCGGTTCGTGTCTAATACGCGCGTAAGAAGTGAATTTTTTTTTGATTAAATTGGTATTGTAATAGTCCGAATCAAGTTTTTAGGGAAAGAAAAATTGATAATGCTTTTTATATTGGATTTTTGTATGAATTCATGACCATAATATGTTAAAAATTCGGGCTCCACTGGCGAAGTTTTTTTTTAATTCTTCAATTTTCTTAGCGGGAAGTTAAACATGAAAAATATAATAATTCAAACTTTTATAAATATCCGGAAAAAAGTTCGGGTTTGAAGCACAAGAATCCGGGGTTTTTGAGCTTCTTGTCCTAGTTTACTGGTTTTATAGATGGCAACCCTAATTCTGAACAAACAATGAGATAGACAGGCATTAATGCTTGAGTAACTTATTCATTTTGAAAACACAGACAGACTCTTTTATTTATAAACATTTTTATTTTATTATGGCGCCTCTAATACATATATTTCCCCCCATTCAGCAGGAAGTCGGCGACGGCCCGGTGCCCTGGTGTTCGCCCGACCAGATATCCTTCGTAGCTGAGCAGGTGTCCCACCATCCGCCGATATCTGCCTTCTATGCCGAGCATGTCAACAAACGAATACAGTTCGACGCATATGTATGGACGAAAAGTAAATTCCTCGGTCTGTCCATAGGTGTCCATAATATCGGGAAGGGCACAGTGACGCTCATAGATCTGGGCGAGGAGTATACGCTGACGTTCCCCAACGGTTATGGCAGGTTAGTTTGAAATATACTGAAAGTCGGTGGCCGAGTGTTTGACGTCTGGTATTAACTAGGCATTCAAACATTTAGAAATATACCTCAACAGAACTGGCCACTCAATACCATTGGCTAAACATGGTTTCGGGAGCTGTAAGGCAACCCGTAAAAAAAGAAGAAAAATTATTGAAAGATTTCGCGCGGGTAGAAAAAATACCAGAAGTCTTAACCACTCGGCCAATCAACTACCTTCTCCATGCGCTTACTTTAGTCATTTTATTTTAAAATATTTCACAGATCCATACTAACAGTGCCGTGGATAGAGCTCGGCGGCTCCGTGGTCATAGAGTGTGTGCAGACCGGCCACAAGGCTAACATAGAGTTTATAACGAAGCCATTCTACGGCGGCAAGAAGCACCGCGTCACGTGCGAGGTGTTCGCCGGCATTGAGAAGAAACCGTTTTACACCGCGCAGGGGGAGTGGAACAGTCGGATGGAGGGAAGGTGGACGGAGTCTGGGGTGACAAATTGTTTCATTATAACTAATTATACAAATAAAGTCTAAAAAATGCTTTGGTTAAAAATTCAGTCCTGACCGAGAATTGTCGGCCACAAATGCGCAGCCAAAAATGCGTCACGAGCCAGGCATACACGGAAGCCAGTACACGAATTCTTGCCCGGACATTCTCGGGCCAGGCAATCCATGGTCTTGTACCGGAAACATATCGCGAATCCATGAAATTTCCCCCTACAAATAATCACTCACGTGCCTAATCTTTGCTGATGGTAGTTGTCGAGAGCGGTCATTTTCAATCAAATTCTTTGATGAATTAACTTATACCCATTATCATCCCTGAATGTTTCATTAAAATCCATTGAGCCGTTTCAGATCTTATTCTAGACAATCATTGTAACAGACAGACAGAACTTATCCACAGCATGATCATAAGAACTTTTCATCCAATTTCAGCGCACCGAAGTCTTATTCGAAGTGTCTTGTATGAAGGCACGACGGAAGCGAGTCGCGCCGGTCTCCCGACAGGGGGCGCACGAGTCGCGTCGTGTATGGAGACACGTGACGTGCGCGCTGCGGGCCGCGGACTGTGATCAGGTACATATTTAAATGAGCCGCCAACCCCCCCCCCCCATATTTACCCATTTTTAGTTTTATGGTAAGCCGAGTAAAGGTAAACACTTCGAAAATTGTCACGATTATTGTCAACGCATATTAAGTCTTATCTAAATGCAGTTAGACTCATATTGGCTTGCACATGTCCATCCCATAGTTTTGTATTTTCATACGATTTTCAATTAAAGGTTTTTCTGTACTAGTAGGTGCTACTGATTATTCTGCGGTAATCGGCGCAATTTTTGATAGTTCTCACGTTTAGACTTCGAGGCGATCTAGCCTTTCACATTAAAAACTTTTTTTTGAGCTCTGTCTCGCGACACAAAACTATACCAACGTAACCTAAAGTAACTTATTACCACCCTAATGCTCAAAGAGCAGAAAATTGGCGGAATAGGGGAACCCGTCTATGGCTCTTCGTTAGTATTAGTACTTGATATGTTTGGAGGCTAACTAGGTTTCGCTATTTTCAAGATCTAAAGGCCTCTATTATATATACGTTTTGTTATTTTAAAATCCATCGTTATCTGTACAGGCGACATCTGCGAAACGACGAGTGGAGCAAACTCAGAGAGATGCGGTCAAACAGCGCGAGGCCAACGGGGAGAGGTGGATCACACAGGTGAGCTTACTATTACACCTTCGATCAACTAGATATATCAACGGGTCATATAAAACAAACTTAACATGAATTAATAAACCCACCAGCTGGAGGCACGGGCTCGTAAGCAGGGCCTCAATGACCCCGTGAAATCTTAGATGATTATTTAATTTTGTAAAACATAAACCAAAGTCGCGCTTTACTTGGCAAAAAGTTGTCAACGGGCCTGGGGAGACATCAGAATTGTTTTATTGATTTTGATTTATTTGGGTAATAATTATAATGGTATTTTTGAGCATGATTGGTTAGATAAAACTGTTACCTACATTATCCGATTTGGGATTCGTACTCATGTGCATACACACGCGTTTCAATCGGCTTGATCTAAAAAAAAATATTAACTGATCCGTTGATCGAGATTCGTACGCGTTGTATTAATAATACGACGTTTACACCCTCATTTCGCCCCCTTAGGGGTTGATTTGCGAAAAATCCTTTCTTAGTACCCCTCTACACTCTCTAAGGATACACGCAGGCCTGGATTTACACTAGGGAAACAAAATTCGGAGGGAGAAATTTTTTTTTTCGCGTTATCGAAAATGCTTTTAAAACTATGATTGTATTGAAAATATTTGCACATTCAACGTTTATTTCTCCCATTTATAATAAAAAGAATAAATGATTAATTTTAATTTTTTATGTAGGATTTAAGTAATTTTTCACAGTGCCACAGGGCGGCACTAAGGGTAAATCCGGCCCTGGATACACGACAGTTTTATACATTTAGATTTAATAATCATTTTGGATTCCATGCCATGCCAGGGCGAACAACTGACGTGATGTGGTATCCAGTTTAATCCCGCCCGCGCTGTGATAGTTGTGATTAGTCGTTGATTAATAAGACGCATCACAGTCGGCGGGAACATCCTAGCTACCGATTTATCAGCTATTGCTACTGTGACGTCCATAATACTTGAAATTGGCAAATCATCGATTAACATTGATGGAGCCATTATAAAAAACATGTTGACTTTGATGAAATGTGTCTGTATAATTGTTTTTCTATTATTCTCAGCTATTCAGGCCAAAGGGCGAAGATGGCTGGGAGTTCAACACGCCACTACACAAGCGGCTCGACTCGCACCAAAACTCTGTGAACCCAGAAAACGCCAGATAATGTTACTAATCTCGATCTACTCTTTGTCATGATATTTCTTACTTAAAAAAAACTTGAGCCGCACTTTCGGTTCGCTATTAGATAATATGGGCGTGTAAAGTACTCGCCAGAAGATGGAAATTTCGTAAACAAACATTCAGAGATGTAAATTTCAATTATAATCCTAAAATCCTAAGTTTAATTACATTGTGGTGGCGACAATTTTGTGTTTATACAAGTTCTCTCATATGCTTTCTTTTTAATAAAGTTGTCACTCATCGCAACGAAATTAATCTATCTATCATCACGCCTTTTATCCCAAGAGGGGTAGGCAGAGACAATCGAATGTAATTTGTTACGATTGCTGACATAGGTACCTCTTTGACTTCTTTTATATTTATCATACCTTTCATACATGTTCGTGCGATTGTGTGTACTTTTAATATAGCCATCGATCAATATATTTTTTATATGTTCAATAAAAGTACTCTGCCAGCATTTCCTTTCACTTCGGCCATATAAACCTTTTTAGTCATTCTTTCAACGAAATTAAATTCCGGATTTTAGGATTAAAATTTGAAATCAAAATCAAGAGGTGGTTGCAACATTTTAGTGAACGAAGGCCGATTTAAATTATTTTTTTCAATATATATCGTATACAAGAACATTAAATTAAATTGTTGACAATTCCTGTCATAGTTACAAATACATTTCCATAATTACCTATAAGTATAAGCCGGTCAAATTGAGTAGTTCGCAAGTTCTGAATAACTTGCTATAAATTGTATACTAAGTTATTTAGCCGTATTTCTATTATTAGTAACATATAAATTGTAATTGGAACGCATTGATATGTTTACTAAATTTCTATATTCTCGTGATTTTTACTTTAGTATAGGTGATGCCAGCTAATGTTGCACTAAATGTAAACAAAATACACTTGTTGTACTTTTGCACTCTACAGTTATTGTTTAACTAGCGGTCTGCTCTGGCTTCCCTTCATGAAAAAATGTTATTTATATCTGTGAAGTATGTTACACGTTTTTGGTTCTGCCACCGTATTACGTATCTCAGTTATTAACAAAAAGCAATGGTAACCGTCCACAGATTAGTACCTAATGTACGATAAAGGGTATGCTTTCCAGGTGGTCCCATGGTCATCAGGTCAGGATCTGATGATAAGATTCTGGAGAAATCGAGAACTCTTCAAATTTTATAGGAACACTTGAAGCGATTTGCTTTCAGAAAGCACATTTTGGTTTAGAAGGCGGTTTTTTTTCTTCATCAGAAGTGGTTATTGTTAGTAACCGAGATACGTACTATGTGGGCTTGCCCTTGAATTGAGGAGTGGATATTGAAAGATTTCGCCCGTTCTTAAAGTGATTTGGTATTATTAGTTAACTTAAAGGGTATGAAGCTAGAAGTCGGTGCGTAAAGAGAACTGTCACAGAAATTGAGTGTGTGTGTGTATATCTCGCTGCAGGCGCAGCAATGAAACGTGTGAGCAACGCCGTGCAGCCGTGTGTCGTAAGACATATGAGTGCGAGGGAGCGCTACATAGTCCGCTCTGCTCTGCTCGCTACGTTTATTGTCGCATATTACGCATAGTATAATTTTATAGTATGTGTTATGTTGATAACACTGTCTCGTCATAAGAATTTTGAACTGAAACTCCTTAGGCGGCGTTTCGATATTTTTTATGGGACAAGAATTGAGAGTAAAGTTTCAAGGACGCGTCACGTTTAAGCACATTTCGTTACATGAGATATAAGAAAGATATAACGTAGAGAGAAAGAGATTTTTTTAAGAAGTTTCGCTTCTATCGCATGTACGGTGCCTGTACGTGCAATTTTTTTGATAAATTCTTCGATAAAGAAATTACTATGGAAGCCCGCCTTCCATATGTAGAAAAGTTGTTTATGAAATATTCCTTATCAGATATTTTCCCGGGATAAAAAGTAGCCTAGATCCGTTGCTCGGTTTTTACGTGAGACATTCCCGCATTAATTATAAAATTTCAACCACGACTATTTCTCTTTGCGCACAGTATTACAAATCCGTGGACTTATATTGAGGAGGCCAAAATAATTTTGTAATGTTTTTGTTGATAATCTGGAGTCCAAGAGCTACTTCTATGTAGACAGATATCGATTATTGATAATTTTTATCGAATCAAATTTGTTGACATTTAATGCAAATATACCTAATGGCATCTAGTGTGGGATATGGTAACATTACTCAATTGAGTTAGGGTTTTTTTATATTCAAAAGAATAAAGATAGACATGTGACGTATGAAAACGTTGTAAGCCGCCATTTTGGATTTGGAATATTTTGGCGTCAAGTACACCTTTTTATAGGTGTAGAAATGTTTTTTTTGTATATACAAAAAAATCCTAAGTCAATGCATTACTCTATCTGTTTAGTGCCTCTATCCTTCTATAAAGTGTGAATGAATATATAATATAAATAATATATGTAGCTCTGTGATTTGTGACGATCTATTTAATAAGAAAATTAATTAGACGCTTTCTCTAATTTCTTGTTAGAATCAAATTGATTTGCCTAAATTTTACTTTTAAATATTGTTTCGTATCCAATAATTTAGTGTTTAATATAAATTGTGATACAGCAACGTTATTTAATTTTTATATTAATATTTGTTTATATTTTGGGCAAATTGTTTTGATTGTTTTATAGTGAATGATAAAATTCCATATGATAACTACGATTCAAATTAGATTTTTAATATAAAATTACGCACCAATTTGCTTAAATTCTCATGTAAGTTAGGCTGTCCAAACATTGTAACGAAAATTTGGAGTAAAATTAAAAAATAACGATGAAGTTTTAATATTCTGGTGGCCTATATCACTCTTCTAAAGCAATAAATCTTGTAAATATTTTGTGAATAAATTTGCAACGCTTTTTATACATTGTTATATGCGGTTGGGGACTTTCAAGGAATTTGTTTCTAAATCTACTGCTAAATAAACAATGTAAATTTTAGGCGTACCTACACCTGATTATTTTAAATCTCATTTAATTTAACAAAATATATCAGGAATTGGTCGTTTGGTTTAAAATAATCTAAAGATCCAGAATTATTTACGTACAAAAAGACAAGAAAATTCTTCAAAAGTCCCCAGCCATCAAGAGGCGAATCATAAACGTTCGGTCGAATGGAAAACGAAACACCCAATTTGTTAAAATATGTGAATAAGACTGAGAGTGAATGAAACTTGAGAGAGAATTGTGAAAAAAATGACGTGTCATGCAATTTATATCATTCAATCACATAGATTTATTTATTAGTTATTAATATGTTGTATATTTAAATAAAACTACATTGATATTTATATTGTTTTATATTTTTTTAAAACCTATTTCTTTAACCTGGCAATTCATAATCAAATAAGGTCCATTTAAATAAAAAGTAGCAAGTGCAGTTGTTAGTTCTACGTAACGGACACAACTGTTTAGTGACGCAAGTGACATTTACCTCCAGACACTTTCACTTGACACTTGCACTTTACAGATAAGTTTAGCCACAGCCTTTTTTTCTACCAAAATTTAATAATGATTTCTTGGGCGTCTCGCAGGGCGTGCCCTTTATTAATGTTTTAATGGGAGCTGTCAATACACGAAAATTAACTTCAGTAGGGTCCAAGGACCTGTACATGAATCTTGACATTTTATTGCTGAGGATCCAAATGTTGTGCTCATTGTCGATCTAAAATAAATATTAATTTATTAATAAATAATGTAAAAAGTGAAACTTCTTTCTGTATTTTTTAGAAAGAGTTATCATTCAACGGCATGTGTATTTTTTTAACATGACCTTACGTTTTCGCGTAACGAAAATTTTTCTCTACCCTGCCTAAAGAAAATACCACTTCAAAAATGCAAAAAAAAATACCAAACGCGCTACAGTACGACCCAATTATGCGTATCTATAGAAATCTTCGCCATACTTCGTATTTCCGACAAAATCCGAATCACAAAACGCCTAAATATTGCACTTGTACTTATTAAAATGGTGGCTAGATGCCATTGAGTCACGTTTTGTGATTCGGTTTTTGTCGGAAATACGAAGTATGGCGAAGATTTCTATGCTCATTATTTCTCTGGTCGTACTGTATAGGAGTGATCCATTGCCTACTAAACCGGCGAGCTAAAAGTCAAAACCCGCCAGTCCGACAGTTTAGTACACCAATGGATCATCCCCTTTACAGTTTGTGGTAGGTAGGTATCACGCAATCGTGGGGCTTATTATGTATAAGCAGTAGCCTATCGTTACCACGGCCCCGGACGTCAGATTTCATGGGGCGAATGGGGATTAATATTCTAGAATGTTTTCATGTTTTGGACAAATTAATTAAAATGGTCCTCGTACTTCGGAGGACACGTTAAGCCCAGCGACCGGACTTCTTCCAAAAATAACAGGGTGGTTCGTTTTCCATACAAAAATGTAATTAAGATAAACTAATTAACTAAATAGTAAAAATGTCTAAATATGTGCTTACTTAAGTATTTTCGGCTTTTATGTTACGCGAAATCAATAAAAAATAACTATAACCACCTGTTCGGTTCAATATGGACAACTGGCAAAAAGTGAACACTGTTACTGGTGTCTCTAACCACACCACAAGCAATAAAGACCGTGAAGGTGTGTTATAAATTAATTTCAGTAGGTTTAATTTTTGGAGTCAATTTACAAACTTTCTAACAGATATTTTTCCCGGAATGCAAAATGCGCGTAGTGGCAAAATACTCATGGCCCAGAGCGGCTGAAATCTACACTACGACACTGTGTATAAGAATGATGTAGGCCGCCTATATCTTAGTTTAAATCACATGGCAGTTGAGGTTCTAAAAATATTTGCCTTACCTTCAAATCACTTGGGAACTCCAATAATTTACAGTCACTGAATATGAGAGCTGTGTTGTTGGTAACGAAAGGTTTCTGAGTATTCCAACAGCCTAAACCGTTACGATTTAGCTGAAAATTATAATAAAAATTTCACAAATATATCTACAAAAATATCTAAGGTAGGTGCTTATATTGACTTTCATTCACTCGTTCATCACTGCAAATCTGAGTCTGATCTGAATCACGCGACTTAAATTGGATTGGTCCATATTTTTTTAGGAAGGTCAAGATTCACGTACCAAAAACATGAGAAAGAACGATTTCACTACAAAATCAGTCTTGCAAAAATACACGAAACGGTATCCGTGATGGTACAAAATCTAATAGCAAGTTGCAGATAACTTTTCAAATTGAGCGAAATGATCTAGTAAGAGAAAATTGTAGTTTTGTAAATATATTATGAGAATTATAACCGCGAAGTGAGTTTATAACTTCTTCTTCAGGGGTTGTCTACAGCTCCCGGGAACCGTTGCCGGCCCCAGGGTACCCAGTGGCAGCGGAAGACAACGTCTTCCTCACTTAGCCGAAGTTTTTTAGGCTACTTACCTAACAAGGTGGTGAGTTCATAATATTTATAATTTTGCCTACGTCAACTATTATATCAAAACAATTTTAAACTTTAGACATAATGGTTGCCGTGCAATCGTGGATCTACTGCAGTATGGAATTAGTAAGGGCGCGAATGTAAGACACGTCGAATTTATATTTCATAATGATATATGTTTTATATACACGCGTCTGTAATATGTCAAACTTCGATACTGTAATGTATTACAATATTACGATATTACTATTATAAACTCTATGAAAATGTGCGAGTCACTTGACCGCGGTATGCCGCCAATTTGTCGATTAAGAAATTGATCAATTATTTAAAATACCTATTGCATGGGATTAGATAAAGTAGTGTATGAACGGGCACATAACTTGGAATTAAAACACTTGTGGATGTGCTATAATTACCCCTATTATGATCCCGTATCATAAACTACTAATACCTACCTCTGTATAGAATAAAACTTTTTCTTTAGCATCATAAACACAGGCGTTGGACTGAGTCCGCGGTCCCTTGTTGCCGACCACCTGAAAATATTCGTAATTATCGACAAATTATCGTAAACTAGCGTGATATTTGATATTTATTTCTACGGAACCCTGTAAGATCCCGAAATGAAACAAATATTTAATTAACCACTATGATCCCCTGAAAGTTTCATCAAAATCCGTTGAGCTGTTTCGGAGCATATTCTTCAATTTTATTTATTTGTATAGATTTTGATAATTTGGGTGTGTGTTTACAACTCTGTTTTGTAAAGCGACTAGTAAGTGTAGGCTTAGGCCAGTCTTTCTCAAAGTGGGCGATAACGCCCCCTTGTGGGCGCTGTAGGCCTAGAGGGGAGCGGTAAGGGGCCCATAAAAAATTGGGGGGTGTTGAAGTGGTTTAGGGGGGCGACGGCTGATTTGTAATTTCATCTATTTAATATTTCACGCCTCAACGCGAAGCGGTGGAGGTAGTGCTTTATTATCGGTTTGTCAAAAATCATTGTTAAAAATCATCAGATTCATCCTTCACATTAGATTACTTTTAAAATTAAAATTAATATTTTAAAGTTACGTTTTATTGCTGACATGGGTAAAAAAAGTCTCGTTTAGAATGTAAGTTTAAACTCCTACCTAACTAATATAGGACACTATAATTAAATTAAAGTATAGAATGTGATTTTTTAAATTAGGGGGCGCTGAAAAATAATTGATTTTTTAAGTGGGCGGTAGGCAAAATAAGTTTGAGAACCTCTGGCTTAGGCGGATTGTAATACCGCTGAACGTTGAACAGGGCGTAGCAAAATTTGTGCTTGAGGCATAATGAATTCCCTTTCTGGGGTGGGTCCAAAATGTTCTTGAATTTTCTATAAGGATAATATAGGTAGGTACTTTTTTGATAGGAATTTATTTCAAACTCCTCGAGCTTATATAACATGCAAGCTGTGCCTAGAGGTGCCAACCCACTCGTCCAATCACCGGCGCGCCGCCGTACGGTCTACCGAAACTGACCACAGATTCGTCCAATTCCTATAACAAATGGTCCGCCTAGATCGTATGGCGGCCGGAATGGGAAATTTTCGGTGCGATGCCGGACCAATGTGTGGCCTACTGTACGGTTGCACCCCCGCTCCTTTAGGTCACTTTTTGGCTTTAAGATTAGTTTTAAGAATGGATAATCAAGTTTAATTAGTTGCTGTGGTTTATGTAATAAATAAATAGAATAAGAGTTTGTCTGAACGTATGTAGGTAGATACCTATGTTTGAACGCACTAATCTAGAATTTACCAGATCTATTTGAAATAATTGGCTGTCGGCCATCTTATATCTGTAAAAAATATGGTAAATCTCAATTAATCATAGTTATTAATTTATTTTCATTTTTTTTTTTTTTTTTTTTTTTTTTTTTTTTTTTTTCTTCACGGGTTGCCGCCTTACAGCTCCCGAAACCGTGTTACGGTTCCAGGGTACCCAGCGGAAGACCAAGTCTCCCTCGTTTAGCCGATGGTATTTGTGAGGCTATATCTAACGGTTCTTAATTAGCCCGTTTATTAAGGAATGTTATAGGATATATAACATCACGCTTCGAGCCAAAGGAGTGAAGCAATAATCACGTCAATCAATCAATAATTTCCACGTTAAATTCTCACCTCCACTCCATCCAATATATCGTTTGGTTTTATATTAGGTCTTCTCAACAGTTTAGTTGACATCTTAAACAACCTCGTGCTTGACAGTGGGTGGAAGTACAACTCGGGAACACTGGAAAATGTCAAGCTGTCACATGACGCAGAAACAGAATCCAGTTGTTAACATTTTATATATTTTACTTGACATAGTGGCAAAATCACAAAAATATACATATGTATATATAAACTTACTATAAAATGGAAATTTAAAGTATTGTACAGTTTGCATGTATTTTTAAAATAAGTTGTCATTATCGTCGCGGCCGATGGTGACCAGAGGGCAGGAGCGTTCCTCGCACAAAGGATCAGTATGGCAATACAGCGAGGAAATGCAGCCAGCATTCTGGGCACGCTTCCGTACGGCAGCAGTATGGAAAAATGTCTAAATTATATTTAATATTTTAATGTTTAGATTAGATTTAAGATTTTAAGTTATATTATTATTATTAAAGTATTATAATAGTTGTCATTTAAAATTCTTATAAAACATTATATTAACCTATTTTACATTTGCAGAACTAGTAATAATGTTTTTTAATCTAATATTAAATAAAAATACAATAAAAAGACATGCAAAATTATCATAACCAATAGTGGAATAAGTAGTGTCTGTCTGTCTGTCCAGAATATTGAGCATATATAAGTTAGATGCTATTCTAGTGTGTATATAATCAAAGTTATTCTATTTTTTTTATGGCTCCATCTGGATTTTGATGATTCCGCCAATGTCAAGTATTATAGAAGTTATAGTAGCAATATGCCGATTAATGATCCCGCTGACTGTGATATATATAGTATGTCTTATTTATCACAACTATCACAGCGCGGACGCATCATGCCACGACGGAACGCGTGCGTTGGTCGCCATAACATGATGTAGAATCTCAAGTTAGATACTACAAACACGATAAAAGGTGCATTTTTCACTTAGTTCACCAAGAATCAAATTCAATCTCAAAAAAATACAGTGGATAGCAAATAGATTTTTAGTGAAAATTGGTTCAGTAGTTTGAATAAAAACTGATTTCTAAGTCAATTTTTGTCATACCTCGATGAAATGCCAAGCCGATTTCGATTATTTACATTTGTAATGATACTTTTGTAATCACTTAAAAGGGAAAAGTGTACCGACTTCAAAAATTTGCACTGAAAAGTAAGAAATAATAAATACTTCGTCAAAAAATTTAAAGACGGTTGGTGCCAAATTAGAAACAACTTAGTTCCCAAATTCACTAACCTACGAGTACAAACATAGATAATATTGAACAGATCTTTATCTTCTTTTTTTTTCAATAAAATACAATTACAAACCAATTCTTATCCGCATCCGTCAAAGTGACTCCAGTAATACCGTCGCTCCAGTAGAAATCTATTCCACCAACTTTAAACTGGCCAGCATGAGGGTCGAAATGGAAATACGGATGATCCACACGCCAAGCTTCATCATCTTCAAAACTATAAACTAGAAGGGCGTTCGCTCCCATATCCGGGATATAAGCAAAAGCTTTTTTACATTGGTCACCAGGTAGGTCTACAACCTGAAAAAAATAATTTTAGCAGAATTTCAGCGTGCCACATAGCATACGCTCTGCCTTTTGTGCCTATTGTACGGCAAGCGTATTGATCGCATCATTAGAGAAGAATGCGGAGTGAAAGGTGATGTTGTGACTAAAATAAAGAAAAGTAGTTTACTCTGGTTTGGACATGTTGAAAGAATGAAGGATTAAAGATTGACTAAAAACGTTTAATATGACTGAAGTGAAAGGAAATGCTGGCAGAGGACGACGTAGGTGTACTTTTATTGAACATATAAAAAATATGTTGATCGATGGAAATATTAAAAGTACACACAATCACCGAGCATGTATGAAAGGTATGATGAATATAAAAGAAGCGAAAGAGGTACGTCAGGATCGTAACAAATGGCATTCGATTGTCTCTGCCAACCCCTCTTGGGATGAAAGGCGTGATGATAGATAAACAGATGACAAGCCAATGACAATGCCCAATCTTTTTAACCCCCGACGCAAAAAGCGGGGTGTTATAAGTTTAACGGGTATATACTTGTTTGTGTTTATGTCTGTCTGTGGCATCGTAGCTCCTAAACAGATGAACCGATTTTGATTTAGTTTAATTTTGTTTGAAAGACTATGATTCAAGAAAATCTGTTGAGCCGTTTGAAAATCATCAGCTCTTTTCTCTGATCGATTCGAAATTTAGTATTCTTTGACTTCAATTATATTACAATAACATGGTAACATTGACCTGATGCTGCAGCATCACCTGGAAGCAGCAAGATGAGTTGGGTATCTTCATCATCATCATCATCATCATCATCAACCTTTTAAGATCCACTGCTGGTTCATGGTGTCCTTCTAGCGCACCATTTTAGTGGTGCTCATTGAGAGGAATTGCCATAGTCACCACGCTTGGCAGGCGGGTTGGTGACCGGACGCTTTACGTGCCCTCCGAAGCACGAGGAGTCGATTAAGCACATATTCTTAAAGAAAATTGGTGCTTAGCATTTTAGCAGCGACCTCCGGTTTTAAGTCTACCGTCCTACCAATTAGGCTATCGAATACCTATAGGTACTATCTATCTAAGGTTGAAATATAAATATTCTTTTTGAGATGTGGGTTTTTTATAATTAAAAACTTATGGTAACTTACAATATTTGTGAAGAATGATTCAGGACCTTTAATATGGCTGGGTTCAAATTCATACCTCCTTAATAGTTTGTCTGTTTTTAGATTGAATATTACTATAGCTGGTGGTGTAATCTGATTATTAGTATCTGCAATATAGGTAAATACACAATAAAAAAAAAACTTTAAATTCAATCAAAAAATAAGTACCTACCTATTTAAGGCGCTTAGTGTCGCCAATGACCTTGACCATACAAACTGTCACCGAGCAGCCCCGAAACACCTTCGAAATTGACATATTTCGATATTATTTAAAGGAAAATCTTAATTGATTTAGATACTTTGTTGTGTTTAAAGCACAATGTGTTATTTATTTTTAAATGTTTAATTTAAATTTAAATTTAAAAAAAAAATTAAAAAAAAAAAAAAAAAATTAAAAAAAAAAAATATTTCCAAACGTCATAGCCGTTTAAGAGCAGTAGACAATTAAAGCCAAAAAACACCATTCCATTATTATTATTTTAAATATTGAAGTTTTGCTCTTACAAAAAAATATTTTTTAGTATATGTTGTACTAGATTTGATAATTACTACATAATTTTTTCAAACATTTTAGTCCGTCAGTAAACGAGCAGTAGTCTTTCGAAAATGCTCATTCCAGCAGATTTGAGGACACTAATGACCTTAAGTAAACTAGGTTCGCGTGAAATAGTGGCAAGAATACTGGCTGCATTTCCCTATTAAGAAAAAATCGTGATGCTAATTCGATGAGCGAGGATAGAGCCAGCTCTATTGTCACTAGAGGAGATGATCAGTCTGTTCTGTCAATTTATCTAAATAGGTATCTATAATGAGACATCCCAACACGTGTCGCTGGACAGTTTCAATAGCGCGATACAGGTTTCAATTTCAATATTGAGACCATAGATATAAACAAAAGATGCGTTACCGTGGTGAAAAAACAATTGCATAAACGGGCCTCGACTTGATGACTTATCAACAGCGATGTACAGTCGAACCGTCTGTATTGTCACTCTACTTGGAATTATTAAATTAAAATATGTAGTTAAATTTTTTTTTATCTTTTGGGTGGGAAATAAAGTTTCATAATGTAATGAAACAACTATTACATATCATAAAGAAAATTTATTAAGTATTCGCCGAGCCGATTCGATATCAGCTGTTGAGAAAAATCGGCACGAAACTCAACAGTGTTACAGTTTTAAAAATAGAAATTTAATGCTTCTTCATATACATACGAAACTTAAGCTCACGCCTGTTTCCCACTGGGGTAGTTTATTTCGTTTTTGTCTTTTTGAAACCATTGATATACTAGGATTATTTTTATGCAGATAATGAATTCTTACGTCACAATATATATCATTTATAGCCCTTAATAAGTGAGTTCGGTGGTTAAAATGTGACAGGTTGATCTTGTGAGTGTTCTATCAAGGTTATGAATATGTTGGAATTTGTAAACGATTTTATTACACTTATTTTCAATTTTATTATTTTACTTTCGACAACAAAATATTGACATTCTAAACTAAATAATTAAATTGTAGATTCTGTTTTAGACAATTTTTATATAGGTAAGTCATAACTCGGATAGCACAAGCCACCCAGTATTATAAGTTTGTAAAAAACTTTTCATTTGTCACGAATTGAGTAACACATACCTCATATTTGATTGTTTTAATCAACGTCCGAGCTACCCAGCCCGATATATATCCTACTATTTGATCTGCACTAATTGATAAATGATCGTTAAATTTTCTTCATCGAATAAATTTCGTTCAAGAGTACCTATGGTTAATAGTGTTACGGCTGATGAACATGTAAGAATGGGAACATTATCCAGCGGTATACAGTTTCTTGACAGAGATGACCGCAATTCGAAATGCCCAAGTGCCTTTTTATAAATTCCTTGAATTTGCCGAAAATTCGGATTATTATTACATACTAGCGGACTCGGCAGACATTGTCCTGCCCAAACGTTGGCTTGCCTGCTATTTACTTTCCTTCGTCCGTGGAAAACAACTACTCCTACCCGTACCTCTACCCCTACCCCTACCCCTACCCCTACCCCTACCCCTACCCCTACCCCTACCCCTACCCCTACCCCTACCCCTACCCCTACCCCTACCCCTACCCCTACCCCTACCCCTACCCCTACCCCTACCCCTACCCCTACCCCTACCCCTACCCCTACCCCTACCCCTACCCCTACCCCTACCCCTACCCCTACCCCTACTCCAACCACTACTATCATATGTCCTTCTCCTGGCTCTAAACTACCTCCCTGCCAATTTTCAGCTAAATCGGTTCAGCCGTTCTTGAGTTATAAATAACCTAACTAACCTACCTGGCCTACCGACTCTGGAATTAACAAATTTCCGTGGTAGAAAGTATAATACAGCGCCATCTATTGACGTTTACAAATACATTTTAGTACACATGTAAAACTCAAGATGACGCCATATATTCACAATTAAAATTTATAATTTTAACTACCCCTACTCCAACCCCTACCACTATCCTATGTCCTTTTCCAGGCTCTAAACTACCTCCCTGCCAATTTTCAGCTAAATCGGTTCAGCCGTTTTCATGTTATGTCGTGACAACGGAAAACGGGTTTCATTTTTATATATATAGATTATATCAAAGCCCAGCGCAGCAGCTAGTTTCTAATAAAATAATAATAATAACGAAGTCATGGACTACTTAGATTGATATACCACTTTATAAAATAAATTGATGAAAAAATAATCTAAACAGAAATTTCATTTCAAATCAACGTTACATAAGTAGAGCATACTTTCGACCAAACCGATTGTACAGTTTTGGTGAGATAAAGCGGCCATGTTAAATTATAAATTAATTTATATATTATATTAATTTTTTAAATATATAAAATTAATTCGCTAACGAACTTAAAGGAGTGAAAAGTGATTCCATAATTTTTGTTTTTTGTAGTAAAGTTATTGGTACACCCTTTGAATGCGCAAGAAGGCATATTTGCTAAATAACTTAATTTTTTTGTAGCACACCACACTGACAACAACGCGACGCAAGGACTGACACGTGTAAATGTCAAAGTGTGGTGGCCACCACACTTTTGACGGACCACGCGTAGAGGCGCTATAACGCATCTTCCTATTTGCTTATATCTATGATTGAGACACAGTAAAATTCCCATTCCGGCCGCCAGATCATCTAGGCGGGCCATTTGTTAAAGGAATTGGACGATTGTGGTCAATTTCGGTGGACCGGTGATTGGACGAATGGGTTGCGACATCTATTGACGCGATGTGTCGCCACAAAGGTATTAGAAGTAATTATGATATTTTAATATTACCTATTAGGTATTTTTTTATTATTATTTTATTGGATTGAAATAATTAGTTTCAATTTTATCATTGTGTATTAGAAATGTTAGAATAATACTAAACAGGCTATGTGCACTTTTTTGGAGAATGAGGTAATATCATATATTTTGTGGCTGAAATGAAAGGAAATGTTGGTAGATGACCTAATATGAACATATAAAAATTGTATTGATCGATGGAAATATTAAAAGTACACACAATCGCCGAGCATGTATGAAAGGTATGATGAATATAAAAGAAGCGAAAGACGTATGTCAGGATCGTAACAAATAGCATAAAATATAAGCATAAAAGGCATGATGATAGATAGATAATAGCATAGATTTTAAAAGAAATAAGTACCTATAAGAAAAGCAATTTCCCTTACCAAAAATATCGGTGGCTCCAGCATCCACAACCCAGAGTCTATCACATTTGTCTATAGCTATCCTGAACGCAGATACCACAGTGTTGTTTGTTGGTTTAGAATTGGCTGTATCAGAGACTAAGGCGTCTTGCCACGAAGGGTACGGTTTCAAATTTGCAGTGCATGATGATTTAAATTTACATTTTTTGCTGCAACTGGCTATAGTCACATAGTTTAATGAAGACGGCACACCTGTAGAATAATGTTTTACTATAAGTTAAATAGGCCAAAAACGTTTAAGAACCTGCCACGGAATGCACGGGCCGGACCGTCCTTCCCTACAATGTGCGAGCAAATTCTGTGTAGGTACTTGTCTTTGCCCAGCCCAGCAAATTTGCTCGCACATTGTAGGGTTGGACATTCTCGGACCGGGCATTCTTTGGCTATATTTGCATATATTTGACGTGACATCTGGCACCAAAGATGTCACGTCAAATATATGCTCACCCCTAACTGGCAAAAAGAAGACACTGTAACTATTATTTGACGTGACATCTGGCACGAAAGATGTAACGTCAAATATATGCTCACCCCTAACTGGCAAAAAGAAGACACTGTATCTAGTGTCTCTAGCTACAACTTAAGGAGACGCCTTATGGTTTTTGTCCTATACAAATCTGATGTTTTGTTTTTCCAGTTTTACGCGGTAACTGTATGTGCCAGGCTCGAAATTAAAATTGATTTTCAAAGATAAATACATTATAAAGTTTCCCATGGAAAGAAAATAATCAAAATCAGTAACACCTAAGTTTCATGAAGCCTTGAAAATCCTCAATTTCAGACGTATTTCAGCCAAGTTTGCGACTCGAGTTCTCTTAATATATTTACTGATTCACAATTTTTTCAACATTAAAAGATAGATCATTTCATATACGTTAAGAAACTAACTTGACTTTGATAATTCTAACTTTTGTGTTTTTCGAAATACCGATTTTGTTGAGAAATCGTACTTCCTCATGTTTCTGGTACGTGAATTTTCGTCTATCTTATCTTATCCTTGGTTACCTTATCGATTTTAATAGTAGTCCATCTCGTTCACATCTTTCTAATAGATATAGACAAATAAGACTGAGTTCGTTGCGCTGTGAAAAGGCCGAAAAAATGTGTGCTAAAACGGATCCAACGGGGTTAGCATGTTTAGCACCGCGACACTTTTTCGTTCGAAAACGACTGGTCTACACCAATGGCCAGCCAAGGAATGCCCGGCCCAAGAATGTGCAACACTAGAATGCGAACAGCTAATTGAAATTGCGAGCAAAATCTAGCGTTAAAAAATAATAACCTTTCTTCCATCTCGGAACTGTAATAAATAGTTTATCATTCCATCTTCCAAGTCCCAGTGGTACGTTGTTTTCTGGGATCCATGATTGATTCTGCAGAGCATTCTCGCCTTCATTTTCTGGCCAACTGTAATTTAATGACGACCATTCAAACTTTGGTGGGACCAAACAGAATATGTCGTGAACAAAGATTGTTAGAAAAAGGTACGGTAGAAATAGGTTCATTATTTTTGTATTTTTAACGGCTTATTTTGAATTTTTACATTATTGCAGAAATGTTGACATGACGTCTAATAGACATAGACATTTTCAAAGAGAATATAATCACATTTTTTTATTCATTCCATTTTTTCTTAACTATACTCTGCGAGATACTCTGTCTACGATTTTTTCTGATTTTTCCCCTTTTTTTGGTAGTGAAAAATAAGGCTGGTAGTCTTCTTTCCGAGGCAAAGGTCTATGTAAAACCATGCAGCCATGTCTTCATTGTTTGAGGCCAATAGAGGCCATACGGGAAAGACATCAATACATACAGCCAATTCTGGGAAGCCCCTTCCGCACATCACAGTAACAGTAGACAATTAATCATTAGCTAAGAATGTTCCCGCCGACCGTGATAATATGCCCTATTAATCATTGACTAATGACAACTATCACAGTGCGGACATGATTAAACTGGATTCCCTATCATGTCACGACGAGACGCGTGCGTTGGTCGCCATGACATGACGTAGAATCCTATCATCATCTACACCAACCTGTGATGTGACCACGATATCAATCAATGTGAAATAAATTCTCTTATAAATTGTGACAAACTTCAAAGCAAAATGCAGTGATGACGGCTAAATGTCAAACAAATGTCAACAATAAAATTGACAATATTTACTTGGCTGTATGGGTAATATCCTTTGCCTTTCCCACATGGATTAAAACGAAACCTTTGAATAAAAGTAGTATTTGATCTGAGATTTGATCAAAGTAAAACAATAAACAATAACCAATGACTAGGCTATGCCTTATTATTATAATACATAAAAAAAATAACAAGAAGACTGGCTGTATGGGTAAATCCCTTTGCATTCCATTAAAATTCTTAAAAAAATGATTTTACCTCTGTCACAGCGTTGCCAGAATGTTACTTTTGTAACATTTTACGTTTCTTTTGATCCTCTCACGTTACCTCCATGTTACACGATATCAAATGTTACTTTTACGTTACTTTTAGGACAAAACGTATTCAAAAATATTTTCCAGCAAACAAATAATCTGTGGTTTTACACTCAGATTACAGAACAAATCTGAGGTTTTACACGAACTTCGATACGAAGACAAAACAAAGTTTGATATAAATAAACTATAATCTGTGATTCAAAAAATTATTAATTTTAAAGGTTTAAATTTAACGGTTAATTATTATTCGATCAATGAAGCCAATGGAAAAGTAGACTTTTTTTGGTAAAATAAATGTTATTTATAAAAATCAATTTAACAAATAATCAATTACTACGAAATTTTATAAGTATTCTAAAAATTATGGTAAGGTAAGGCAGCTCCATCGTCGAGGCCAAATGATTTGGCTATTGGTAAGAATCTGCGTCTTGTACCACGAATGCACATACTTGTAGACTTTTTTATTTTTTCGTGTAATAAAGTGCCATATTACAGTATTAGAGCAAAGATATTAGAGTCGTTTTCTTCCGAAAATAAGATAATGTTACTTTTGTCGTGAAAATGTTACTTTTTGAGCTGTCTCATGTTACTTTTGACCGTCGGCCACTGGCAACAGTGCCTCTGTGTCATTTACTTGCTCTGTGTCATTTCATTTCACGACTCACGTCGCATTTCAATATTTTCAATATTGTTCAATACTTACGTCCTACAACAATCATGTAAAGATATAAAATTAAGTGATTTGTCACGTTTTATTATATGAGTTACGTGCAATATATGATTTGTGAACAGTTCAGCGCTTTCACGTCTATGCTATAGTATAGAAATTGGAAGAAACACGCGGGACAAAACAAACAAAGTACAATATGTCTGAAACTCAGCCTGAAGACAAGGCTACGAAGAAGGAGGAAGTTACAGAAAACACTGAAAAGCGTGTCGGCTGTTCTCATTATAAAAGACGCGCCAAGTTTGTGGTATGTAAAAGTAACCTACTTATACAAATATTTTTACAATATAATATGTTCCTATGTGTCGCCGGTTTCTATCCATTCATTCCCAGGATGTATTTATAAATATACATGCAAACATATCTAACGTTATGGACTCTCAGGTGATTTGCAAATTCAGTATGTAAACAAAACAAAGGAAAATGAAGTCACTATTAGTGCCTATTATATAAATTCTATTGTATGATTCAAATCAATTATTAGTTCCCAATAGTAATTATTATTATACAAATAAAATATATGCCTTGAGATTTGTAAACATGATTTCTTAATTTGCTCAAATGACCTCCGGGTGATGTTGGCCTCCAAAACTGTTACAAGGCTAACAAACATATCTAATAAACTTAGAAAAACATCTTAATAGACATTGATTTCTATTTCATTGGTCAATTTAAGACAAAATTTGTCTTAGCCTTATCAGAAAAAATGCCTGCATTACTTTCAACATCAGATGTGGCAATATTGGTAATAGAATGTTGAAATATGGGACCTGGCTTTGTTTTACAATAGTAGAGATAACAATTAGGTGCCTAATAAGTAATCATTAATTTACAACTAATACACACTAAAAATTAAGTGATTTGACAAAAGAACTAGGGAAATCTATTATCTTTTATGTTTTTTGAGGTTATGACTTGTAAGGAAGCCAAAAAAAACCATTATTCAAGCATTTTTTTTATTTCTGTTGTTGAGAGGTGCCAGTTGACTATACGTACCTATACATAGGCATACACTTACCACCTATCATGTAAAACAAAAGTGTACTTAGCACTATTTTTGTTACCCATGATGGAACCGAGACAATATATGCCTTTGAGGTAAGAAGGTGTCTGTTTGTTTGTATATCTGTTGCCATTTTCTCCAAAGTGACTGGACCAATTTTAATGCAATTTTTTGCATTAGGTAGAAGGTTCAGAACAAAAAAAAATCCCAAATCATCTTTTGGTTAGGTAAACTCACTTTAAAGTGGACCCAAATGATTCCACATACCTGCACATATAATCTACACTCACTCACATCATCTAAGTATACATTCTCAGCTTTGTTATTTTTCAGCAATTTCAGAATATCAATAAATTCCTGAAAATGTCTTAATGGAATGAATTTTTAACCATATAGGTAGAAGAATAAACAAATACATTTTCACTACTTTTCTACCTTGCAGAACAAGCCTGTTGCTGCACTTAATGGACCTAGATGTGTTATTTTTAGAATAAGTGCAGATGCTCCCTTCACATGCCCTCCGCAGCCGATTGAAGGTAGAATATTAAGATATATAATATAAAATTGTATTTTATCACAGACCCCATGCTGTAACAAGCTGTATATGTGCCGCTACTGCCATGATGAGAAGGAGCAACATTACTTCAACAGAAAGTCTGTCACAGAATTAATATGTACAGAATGTGACACGAGACAGAAAGTGCAAGCGGAATGCGAGAATTGTGGTGTTAGGTTTGGTAAAGTAAGTTCAAACAAATATTTATTAATACTCTATCCTGCTTTGTCTCTATGGTACAATATCTATTTCTCTTTCTAACTGTGTAGATTTTGTCTATGTAGTTGTGTCTGCTAGCTCAGGGGGCTTAGACAATGTACAACTAAACAAATAGACTAATCATGTGACCTAATGGAACAGTCCTACACTCTGACGAAACCAAGGAGTTTGTATATATTGTATACAAACTCCTTGAAGTATATAAACTCCTTGGAGAAAACGACGCGTAATTATGTCATTTTGTCTTCAATTAGCGTCTTTCGTGAACGCAAAGTTAGCATCTGCCCATACCCTGTAGATAACTTTTGGTTGATTAGCAAATGATTGAGGTTATGCCCAGTTGTTGTTTTTAATTAAATATAAGACAAGTCAAAAAAAACACTTTAAATGCACCCCTATGGCTTCACGCACATAGACTTTATTTTAATAAACATGTCCAATATGAACATTCCAGAAGAAATGCAATAATTCCCCATGATAAAAGTCTATGTCACTTGTTTGATTTTGATTCCTGGGGTAAAGGGTGTGAATGGATAATTTATGGGAGGGAATAATGTATATAAATTCATGTAATTATCTTGTAAATTGCAGTTGATATCTATTGTAAGGTTATGTAATGTTATTTTTAGACAAGTGGAACATCTCCAATTGAAGTTGATTGATTACAACTAAGACAACTCATTAACTATATACAATACAATGACATTGTTCTCTGATTGTTCCTGATTTACATTTCATACCGAACAACTGTCCACAAATTTTTCAACCACTAAGTAAATAAGGAAAAAATAATCATATGTTTAGACTGCATACAATCTGTATGGGTGTCTTCCGCACTAAATTGCTCCTGTTGAATTAAGTAAATACTAGATGACCCGTGCGAAAACTTCGCATCATTACTTCCACTAATCTCTAACAAATAGCGTTTTTTTTTACAAAATACATAAGTTAGTCTAATTTTAAAAGAAACGTTTAATTTTGATTACATTGATTATTTTTCGTCATTAAAGGGAAAAGTAATGTTTAAAATGGCGTATCTAACATTAACTTTGATACAGTATTAAGGGAGATATTGGATACCGACACCCTTCAGAAATTATATCTAGAAATTCATCAAATTCGGATTTCGTGATTCTTACTTTAGTTCAATGATATTATTTGACTTGTAATTTAAAGTTTTTTATGGGTAGTATTTATTTTATGATAAGTCAAAAAAAATGCCCAAAAAATACTGTATGGTTATAAAAAAAACCTAACCTACCTCTACCTGCCAACAGGGTCCTATAGGTAAACCACTGAGAAAGTAGCACTCCCATGGCCCGCGCGGGTGAGAGGGGCGCGATTCTGCCATACACGATACGAATTTTACGCGATATATCTGTTGTCGAAGCGATCCACCTCAAAAATTTCAGGGTTCATGCTATCCTCATACCAAATTTCATCAAAATCAAAACTTACCCGCAAAAGCCCGAGGTAAATCGCGTCGACAACAGACACATCGCGCGAAACCTCGCATCGTGTATAGCAGAATCACGCCCGCCCCTCACCCCTCATGGCATGGGAGTGCTACTTTCTCAGCGGTTCACCTATAATTTCAATAATTTATTTGATGTGCAATTAAAAATAACCCAATTTTTTATTAAAATGTTGTTTCCAGTATACATGTCTGGTGTGCAACCTGTTCGATGATGAAGACAAGCGTCAGTATCACTGCGAGGGATGCGGAATATGTCGTGTGGGCGGCCGGGACAGGTTCTTCCATTGTGAGAGGTGCAATATGTGTCTACCGCTGCAGCTGCAGAGGGTCGGGCATAGGGTGAGAATCTGTGTATTGTGAAGTTACTATTAAGAGGATCGTGTAGCTCAGCGTACGCAGCGAAATAGGTATTTAGAAAATCATATTCTGTCTCAAGCGCGCTCTTCCCCCGGGCATCAGTGCGACAGAGAGCACTGCAGCTCGTGAGTGTTTGTAGGTATGTTCTTCGTTGAAAATTGCGTTTTGGGCGAAAACGATTTACACCTACTAAACTATAACGAAACCTTATAATTTTGGTGTCAAACGTTTTAGTAGATTATAATCTACGTACGTACGTTTTGCTTTTTTTGAAATTTTGCTTGGTTTTTCAAATACAGACGGTTTATTACCAGCAAGTTATGAACCAAAAAAACCGAGATTTGAGGGGCTTATAACTTTTGACCTATCACGAATTTTGATAAAAGGAAAAAATACGTACGTAGTTTTTCACTATATCAGTAACATATTACAAAATCGTTAAAATTAAATAATATTTAGGGGTAGTATAACGTTTTCTCCGTTTGTATGGACATGGACGCGGTACACTATACTCTTAAGGAAATTACATGACACAGATGTAACAAGTAGCAATTCTGACATAGGTAGACATGAAATTGATGACTTTCAGGGCTTCATGGAACCTAGATGTAGCTGATATTGACATTTATTTATACGTCAGACGCCTAGTACTAACCCATGTACCACTGTATTTTTCTGTCGTTTTATTGACGCAAAGGCTTTTACGTTATATGAAAATGATGCTAAAATACAAACATAATAATCTATACTTCTATACTAATATATAAAGAGGAAACATTTGTAAGTTTGTTTGTAATGAATAGGCTCAGAAACTACTGGGCCGATTTTAAAAATTATTTCACCATTAGAAAGCTACATTCTTCGTGAGTGACATAGGCTATATACCATCACGGCATGACGACGGGAACGGGGTGGGCAGAGGTGAACATGACAAAAGCTATGTACGAAGTGTATGTTTGCCAACATTCTGAAATAGACACGTACTAAGTCGTGGGAAACAGGGTAGGGGCAGGGACAGGGGTAGGGGTAGTGCAGGCAAGCCATTATCTATGAGTGCTGTAGGGTATATTTTATTTTGTTCGCAAATATCCACGGGCGAAGCCGGGGGCTGAATGCTAGTTATAAATAATGTTGGAAACACTATGTTCCCGCAAATTAGACGTCCTAGATAGCCTTTCCCATTTAAAACATCACAATTAACAATTTTTCTAGAGCTCTGTCTCGCGACACAAAACGATACCAACGAAACCTAAGGTAACTTATTACTGCGCATCTGGTCAGTTTTATTGGTCAAAGAGCCCTCCTTAGGCTTAGTACTGTGTGGGTACAGTAATTCAAGCAATTCCTATAAAACTATTAAGAGGATCGTGTAGCTCAGCGTACGCAGCGTAATAGGTATTTAGAAAATCATATTCTATCTCAAGCGCGCTCTTCCCCCGGGCATCAGTGCGACAGAGAGCACTGCAGCTCGTGAGTGTTCGTAGGTATGTTCTTCGTTGAAAATTGCGATTGGGCGAAAACGATTTACACCTACTAAACTATAACGAAACCTTATAATTTTGGTGTCAAACGTTTTAGCAGATTATAATCTACGTACGTACGTTTTGCTTTTTTTTTAAATTTTGCTTTGTATCTCAAATACAGACGGTTTATTACGAGCAAGTTATGAACTAAAAAAAGGGGCTAAACTAAAAACTAAAATTTGAGGGGCTTATAACTTTTGACCTATTACGAATTTTGAAAAAAGGAAAAAATACGTACGTAGGTTTTCACTATGTCAGTAACATATTACAAAATCGTTAAAATTAAATAATATTTAGGGGTAGTAAAACGTTTTCTCCGTTTGTATGGACATGGACGCGGTACACTACACTCTTAAGAAATGAACGCGCGCAAAATTATATTGGTTCGGAGTTTCGGACCCAACGAAAGCAATAAATCATAATCGTAAACAAATATAAATTATCTATCGATCGATATACATACAAAGTAGTGTTAATTTGTTTGAAAACATTACGTTACATAATACATGTTTCGGAAACAGCAATCTATTATCAAGACGCCTAATGGAAGGCAAACATTTTCTGTCAACAAATTAGTCAAATAATGCTGTAGATAGGCTGAATACGGAACCCTAAAAGTTATATTATCCTACTAGTTGTTTGAAAGAATGAAGGATGAAAGATTGACTAAAAATATTTATATGGCTGAAGTGAAAAGAAATGCTAAAAATGTATTGATCGATGGAAATATTAAAAGTATACACAATCGCCGAGCATGTATGAAAGGTATGATGAATATAAAATAATCGAAAGAGGTATGTCAGGATCGTAACAAATGGCATTCGATTGTCTCTGCCTAACCCTCTTGGGGATTCTACGTCATGTCATGGCGGTGAGCGCACGCGCCCCTTCGTGATATGATGGAGAATCCAGTTTAATCCTGTCCGCGCTGTAATGGTTGTGATTAGTCAATACATAGATAAAACATATAACAGTCGGCGGGAACATCTTAGCTACCGATTAATTGTTACTGTGACGTCTATAATACTTGACATAGGCGGGATTCATGAAAACCATCATCACAAAAAATAGAATAGAATAGAACCCTCTTGGGATGAAAGGCGTGAT
This sequence comes from Nemapogon koenigi, assembly GCA_963924495.1. Classification (NCBI taxonomy): domain Eukaryota; kingdom Metazoa; phylum Arthropoda; class Insecta; order Lepidoptera; family Tineidae; genus Nemapogon; species Nemapogon koenigi. The sequence continues at coordinate 10,370,663 of OZ004646.1, forward strand.
GATAAATAAATAGATAGATAGATTGTTTGGAATGGCTTCGCCCGTGGGGTCCGTACTAACTTTCGTGGATTAAAAAAAGTAGCTTATGTGCTTCCCTAGGGTTCAAACTTTATCCATGTCAAATTTGATCAAAATCGGTTCAGTGTTTTAACCGTGAAAGCATAACAGACAGACAGAGTTAGCATTTCCAAGATTAAGATGTATCTAATGATACCCTGTATTAAAAAACCATCAAGCCAAAAGGCTACAGAAGTGTTTTGGTTGGATATACATACATTACACCCCTCATTCTGGCGCAGTAGGGTAAAATGTGTGCTCATAATAAAGATTGAAATTTTATCTTCTACATATTTTTTTCTTGCCTTACAGCTCCCGAAGCCGTGTTTCGGTTTCAGGGTACCTAACAGGGGAGCCTATACCTAACGAGTGGCCAGTTCTGTTGATAAATATTTAGTTGGAAAAGCCTCTAAGTGTGCTTTGTCGGATTATGTACATAAATTTTTAATTAAAAACCCATTGGTACATGGCCGGGATCCAGGATCGAATCCATGGTTTACCTAGTTAATACCAGACGTTTTAACCGTGGCCAAGTGGTTCAAGACGTCTTTTAAAATTGTTATATAGAATAGTTTTCGCTAGGATTAATAGTTACGGAGATATATGCAAAAAACATAGAAAAGTCAGTGACTTTTAGTATGATTTACTGTGGGTACATTTATGCCAAGTTTCAAGACTCCTAGGATTCCACATCCGGTCTTGGCGACGAACGCACGCAGTTTAATCCTGTTCGTGCTGTGATGGTTGTGATTAATCAGTGATTAATAAGACATATCACGGTCGGCGGGATTGTCTTAAATACCGATTTATCGGCTATAAACACTATAAAGGCTATAATATTGGTGACATAACCTAACCATTGGTGGAGCCATAATGAAAAATGCCACATTTTCCGTCCGCAGTGCGTTGAGAACGTGTCGCGCGCCAACTGTCCCGTCTGCCTCGAGGACATCCACACGTCGCGCATCCCGTGCCACATCCCCGACTGTAGCCACCTGCTGCACCGGCCGTGCTTCGAGCAGATGTTGCAGTCGGGCCACTACGCCTGTCCCACCTGCCAGACCAGCATGATCGATATGTCCAATGTGAGTTTGTTAAAAGATATTTCCCCTCGACTAATCATCTTTTCTGGTGACAAGAGGGCTGGCTCCTTCCTCGCTCAACGAATCAGCATCGCGATATTCAGCGGGGAAATGCAGCCAGTATTCCACGCGGACAAAAAATGTGAGTATGTCCTCTAGATCTAGAATCGTATATAAAAGTTTTATTGTCATATTGGGGCCTTAGTTATGTTAGGTTAATTATTTGTTCAACCTCAATAATTCTAAATATTTCTATCTATCTATTATCACACCTTTTATCCCAAGAGGGGTAGGCAAATACAATCGATTTTCTACGATCCTGACATACCTCGTTCGATTCTTTTATATTTATCATACCTTTCGTACATGCTCGGCGATTGTGTGAACTTTTAATATTGTCTTCGATCAATATTTTTTTATATAGGTACTACAGCCATATAAACCTTTTTAGTCAATCTTTCAACATATCCAAACCAGCATAGAACAAATTTCATATCATTTATTATTTAATTTCAGCTGTGGAATTACCTGGATTCAGAGATGGCAGCTACCCCGATGCCTCCCGAGTATGCCGACTACAAGGCCACAATACTTTGCAAGGATTGTCATAAGGTACATTTTATATTAGACGAGAATAATCGCCATACACGGAGCCGCCAAAAGTTAGAACACACATCTTCACGACCTTCTTATCTTGCGGTGTGTCCAGAGACACCAGTCACAGTTTCCACTTGACAACAGTTGTCCATATTAAACAGAACAGGTAGCAAGTCTGTTGCACGAACTTTATATAGAGCCACTCTCCTAATGGATGAAGAACGAGTCAGAGCGATTCTTCACCAAAAGTAGATCTCACGCCAACCCTTTAATAGTCAAAGCAGAGCGACCTACACTATAAAGTCATGGTGTAGGAAACGCAGACCCATTTCTGACCTTTCAGACTCAGACGACTCACTGACTAAAAAGCTTAAAAAACAAAACGAAAAACCCAGACGATCGAACGACGGTAATCAGCCTGACCCCAGTACTAACAAACCACGCCCACAACCCACAAAACATCCGACGTTACACACTACACCATCCGACACACCACACTCTAGTTTACACACACAGGCGCACACACACGAAAGCACAATCATTTCAATCGAGGCCAGCCACCCGTGGCGGCAAGCCCTCCCTCCGTCGCAAAATAAATAGAAACTGTTATCTCTAGATGGACATGCCCGAGCCGGCCCACCATACCCGACGCCCTAAGCCGAGGTGGCTCCCTTAGGCCGTCGTGTATATATATTTTTGTTCTCGGCTAGCGCTTCACGCAGCCACCCGGATCACATGAAGTCGACAGGCACCTAAAAAAAATAAAAAAAAGTATGTTGCTCCATTTAATGGGTCGAGATGAGAAGTTGCCGTTGGGCGCCACTGTCGCAATATTTATTGGTACTTAGCATTTTTGGCACCAGTGAGATTTGAACCCGAATCGTCCCATTATTATTAATACATTCCTGAGAAACTAAATAATGGATACTGATTGCTGAAAGTTTCGGCGGGTCAATTATGGTCCTCTCGTTTGCATCTCGCTCACGCAATCACTACATATTATAAAACAAAATATAACAAAATGATGTAGGAAAGAATTGTGTAGAATAAAATGATTTACAGTCACGCCACAAATAATTTTCTATGATTAGATTCAATTATAATTTGACTGTTTTGTTGATACCTTATCACCCTCGGCTTCGTTCGCACGTTTGTTTAGGGTTCCGTACCCAAACCCTAACTAAGGCTCCGATGTCCGTCTGTCTGTCTGTCTGTCTGTCCGTCTGTCACCAGGCTGTATCTCATGAACCGTGATAGTTAGACAGTTGAAATTTTCACAGATGATGTATTTCTGTTGCCGCTATAACAACAAATACTAAAAAACAGAATAAAATAAATATTTAAGGGGGCTCCCATACAACAAACTTTTTTTTTTCTTATTCATAGATAATGGTACATAACCCTTCGTGCGCGAGTCCGACTCGCACTTGGCCGGTTTTTTTAAATGTGAATTACAGAGTGAAAGATTTTGTTAAATTTGTTTCGACTCTTAATATTAATGTAGAATATTGTAGAATGCTTCAACTCATCCCACTAGTCCCACTATCCCACTAATATTATAAACGCGAAAGTTTCTATGGATGTATGTATGTTTGTTTCTCAATCACGCCAGAACGGCTGAACGGATCTGGATGAAATTTGGCACAGATATAGATTATAGTATATACACAGGCTACTTTTTATCCCGAAAAAATTTAGGTAGGTATGGTTCCCGTGGTATAAATTTGTTTTTGTTTTTCACGGGATCGATATGATTTTTTGACAGAGAATAACATATACAACTTTTTATACCGTGAAAGCGGGCGGGGGAGGGGCAAATTACAGCCACGAGATTATTTATTTTTGGATCTATTTCCACGCGGGTGAAACCGCGGACAGAAGCCTGTTCTGATATAATATTATTTTCATTGAATTTCAGTTGTCCACTGTAAAGTTCCATGTGGTGGGTCTTAAATGTCAACATTGTGGTGCATACAACACGTGTCAAACTAATGGATTTCATAAGTAAGTACCTAGGGATTCTACGTCGTGACATATAGTTGTGATCAGTCTGAGATTAATAAGACATCACAGTGGGCGGGAACATCTTAGCTACCGATTAATCGGCATATTGATACTATAATAGTAGTTTATGATACGGGATCTTAATAGGGGTAGGTAATTAAAACACAAGTGGATTTTTTATTAGCATCCACGAGTGTTTTAATTCCAAGTTATGTGCCCGTTCATACACTACTTTATCTAATCCCATGCAATAGTAGATACAAAACAAATTGAACCAAGATATTTTTCTTAATCGACAAATTGGCGGTAAATCGCGGTTACCTACTTTCTGCGCATGCGCGTTAACGTCAAGTGACTACCACATGTGAGTGTCGATATTTTCATAGAGTTTAATGTGGCTGCATAACACATATCCTTTGCCCTTTCTGCATTAAAAAAAACAACATTACGATATCGTTTTTGTATGAAAACTTCGGTACTATAATACATTATAGTATCGAAGTTTGACATATTAGAGACGCGTGTATGTAAAACATATCATTATGAAGTATAATTCGATTTTGTAATAGAGATTTTACGTTATAAGAGTAGATAAAGGCTATAATCTGACATTGGCAAATCATCGATTAACATTGGTGAAGCCACAATAAAAGAAGAAGTCAGTAAAAGCCAGTTATTTGTTAAAGTCTTGACAAGTTCTGTTATTGTTACAACTATAATAACCTACTAGCTTTTCGCCCCCGACTTCGCCGGTGGATATATTCGAACAAATGTCGTAGCTTTCTATTAGTGAAATAATTTTTAGAATCGGTTCATTAGTTTGAGAGATACTCCTTACATCCAAAATTACAAACTTTATCTCTTTGTAATATTAGTATAGATAATGTAAAAACCAGCCGAATTGAATAATTCGCAAGTTCTGAATAACTTGCTATTGTCTACAAAGTTATTTAGCCGTATTTCTTTTATCTATCTATCATGACGCCTTTTATCCCAAGAGGGGTAGGCAGAGACAATAGAATACCATTTGCTACGATCCTGACATACCTCTTTCGTTCCTTTTATATTCATCATACCTTTCATACATGCTCGGCGATTGTGTGTTCTTTTTATTGCTATCGATCAATATATTTTTTATATGTTCAATAAAAGTACGCCTAGGTCATGATCTGACAGCATTTCCTTTCACTTCAGTTCTTAGTAGTAAATAATATCTTGGCTCTTTACACTTAAATTGAATTGTCCATCACTTCAGGGACTCAGAGTCGGCCGACAACGCCGAGTCCGCATCAAGTTCCACTTCATCATCGAACAGCCGTTGCGGTTCATCGTCGTCGCGAGCGGCGGACAACACCCCCGCGACCTCGGGCTCTACTACCACCACACACGAGGAGGAAGATCTCCCTCAGGCCAACCCGCTGGACGAACCGCCGCAAGCTTGAGTGAGCGTGCCCACATAAGTGACGGCATCTGGCAATGTAGATATGAAGCAGCATGACGTGACACGTAACAGAAAACTTGTAGCAACCAATGAGGTTAAATACTTCTATACATATACTACGTTTGCAACCTATAGGGGTTGATTTTCGAAAAATCCGTTCTTAATGCACCTCTTAAACTCCCTGAAGAATATACCTTTCAATTTTCATATTTATATCTTCAGCAGAAATGTAAATAACTTAATTAACTTTAAATTACACAATATTAGCCCTGTTAATCACTTCGCCATCTTGTTGTCTACCATCTATCTCTTCAAATACACTTAATTTCTACAATATATCAAGTCACTACGTCATCTACCTAAACACCGCGCCTAAGGTTGAGCGTATGCTGGAGCGTAGGTATATGCGACTCGTAATAATTGCACAGGAGCCTAAAGTTGTGTTCGCAACGTATGTTTGAACACAGCTTTCAGCCTAAAACGAAGTATCTGTCGCGAAGTATGACCGATGGTTTGTTATCAAATCGGCTGTTTGATCAAAATTGTCATATTTTGGGAATTTATGGCGAGAACCATATGTACCATAATAAACTGCGTCGCCACGTCTCTATGCGCTAAGCCTGAACCCTAAAATTTGACGTAAACGTGTGGCTTTAATGTAATATGTTGCTGAACTTTGATGCTTCAAAGTACGTGTCTGACGTAGTTCAATTCTAGCTTAATTGTACTCAAATTGACTCAAAAGTGAAGACACAATTGATCTTTTAGGATACATTCATCCTCAAGTCGTTTTGTGACTTTTTGTGACTAGTGACTAAACTAGACAGATTTGCATAGTTTATTTTTTCGGAAGTAATGATAAAGTTTCTAATTGTGCAAATCAAGTTTTGATGATGATTTTAATATGAACTACCTGTACTTTCTGTTTCTTCTCTGTTATTTTTCATGCAATGTTTAAATCATTTAGAACTTAAATTTTATATGTATATATAATATTGGCATCTGAATGTACATTTGATTGATTGAATAGTTGTGTGGAATATATCTATGCATAATAATAGTTTAAAAATTTATTTGTATATACGTAAGTGTTTGGACCGAAATAGAGATACTATAATGTTTTTGATTCATTGTATAATGCGTGTATCAATATCCAACGTAAAGTTGAAGAGAGAAATCAAATAATAAAACTTGTGCTATAATTATTTATTAGTAATGTCAACTGGTAAACTAAGAGAAGCCTAGCCAAGATCATGTCATAATATGTATTATAAAAGAACTATTTATTTCGATCAACACTTATAACAGCTCATTCGCACACCGCCATACAAAAACCGGTTTTAGGTGTGCAATAAAGCTGAAGAATTTGTTCTACCAATCGGATTTGACAAATTCTTTTTGCATATCAAATGCTTCTTGAGGAATACTATAACCACTTTTGAAAAAAACCAACTGCACAAGTCACTATAAAAAATATACCCAAATCGCTTAATTGTGCCTATAAAATTTGAAGAGTTCTCGTTTTCTCCAGGATCCCATCATCAGATCCTGACCTGATGACCATGGGACCACCTGGAAAGTATATGCTTTCAAACAATAAAATTTCCAAATTGGTCCAGGCGTTTTCAAGTAATCGGGGAACATACATTAAAAAAAAGATTCCGACGAATTGGGAACCTCCTCCTTCTTTTGAAGTTAGTTAAAAGTAAGTTAAACTTTAACAATAAAATATTTTCATATAATTCCGACTTGAAAGTGCTTAAACAATTCCAATTTTCGGCTGCGAAAATTTAGCTGCTGTTTTTGTATGGCGTGCGGGATCGACCCGCGGCATCTTGGTCGTCGAATTACGTACATATAATATAAAATAAGGTGGGGATACAATGAGTACATAGGGGTACCTGTATTAACGGGTTAGGGGAGGGGCGTTAAATTATTACAGCCACGAGAAGGCTTCATTTTTTAGCAAATGCTAGTTGGATTAGTTGTAAAAAATATGGAATTGATCGTTTAATCACTTTTTATCAGCATATTTTAAGATATTGCGCTCAATTAGTGTCGTATTTAGTTAAGGTTCCTGCAGATGTATAAAGGCTATTTAAAATTCGGTATGTCAAGTAAAAACTAAGATATGTTTTTTATATTTTAATTTTAAAGAGATATTTTAAGATACAATTTTTTAATATTTTTGTTTTCTATGCAGTAGTTTTTTATGCCGTTTTGCCGACAGACGACGAAGTGACGTCATCAAGTAGCGATTCTGCCCCATTTCTCAACTCGTCACGTTTTATCACAAACAAGTACCAAGGGACAGCAATGCTACTTTACCTAAATGATGACGTCATTTTTCGTCTGTCGGACCGATTTGAAATAGTTATTTGTTCAACAAGTGAGCAAAGTTATTTTTTTCTTGCTAGTGCTGAATTTAAATCACGAACTAGCGAAGTGCAAAAAGCGATTTTGCTGCGAGTTTTTACTCACCAAAACCGACCTTTTCGTGCTGGAGAGGTGAAAAAATCTTTTTGCATTTCATAGCCCAAATCTTGGGGAAGGTTATAGGCTATAACATCACGCTACCTACATAAGAGGGGTGAATTGTATTCCTAATACAACGCGTACGAAGTAGCGGGCAATCAACTTGTTTATTATAAAAAACTACTGCATAGAGAACAAAAATATTGAAATTAAATTAGTTTCTGAAAATAATATTTGAAATATTAATACAAACCTTAGTTTTGTCAAAGGGCCTAAAGTACCTGATATAAATAATATCTGAAAGGGGCTATGGTAGAACGAGTCGACCCTAATGACGCTAGAGTAGCAGTTAAGGGTCCGTGCCTCTCACAAAAATATGGCAAATCTCAGTTAATCCTGGAAATGTTGTTTTTCTTACCATACAGACTACAGTTGAAAGTTATTATTTTAAATTGGATTGAGCCATATTTTTTATTATTTAGGAGTCTCTCTTAATAATGAAAATATGGCTCAATCCAATTTAAAATACAACTGTATGGTAAGGAAATGTTGTATAAATAAACTCACCTTTCCAGGATTAACTGAGATTTACCATATTTATGACAGCTGATACAAGATGACCTTGACCACCATTTCTCAAAGGTGTTTTTTATGCATCAAATATTTCCCTTAATACTGTATCAGAGTTAATATTGATACGCCATTTAGAAGATTATGTTTCTCTCATGACGAAAACTAAACAAATCGAAATTAAATTTTGTAAAAGACTCCCATCTACTTATTGGAAATCAGTTGAACTATGACAACAACACCACTTGATTTGATTCAATAAATTTCACGTACAAAATAAAAATAAAATAAAAGCTACACATCCCCATTAGGATCGACATGGTCCACCTTAATACATTTAGTACCTTTAAAATATTAGACAATTTTAAACATTTTTTAGTATTAAAGTTGCTTCAGCAAAATTGCTGTTCTCGTTGCTGTAGGAGCTAGGATGGCGTCGTTTAGATGCAGATGAAATACATGTGATTGTGTGATACAAGTATTTATAATAATTCATTTTTAATTCATTATGTAGAACTTAGATATTATATATATAAAAATTCTAGTATTAAAATATTAAAATTAAGTTACTAACGAAATAATGTTAAAATTTTGTCCAAACAAACAAGCAGTGTTTAAAACGTTCCCTGCACGGTGTGTTAAGGACGACTGTTAGGTCATCTCCCAATAGATGGCTTGTTTTTTTATGCGAAATCAAATCAAACTAGATGTTAAAAATTATTATATAAATATCTAGTTTGATTTAATTCAAAAATTCATGTAAAAAACAAACACGAAAGTCTAGTGCAGGGTTTCCCAAAAATTGTCTCCAAGTGCGTTTATTATCTTCTCGTAAATGAAATTATATTATATACATGAACATACAAATAGGTTTTATTTTGCCTATTTGTTTATACACCGGGATATAAAATAAAAAAATTGGTGGGTCACGAAGGGAAAGCATAGAAAACCGGGCCAGGGCAAAACATAGTTTGGGAAACGCTGGTCTAGCGCTATTTAGTGAAAATTAGGTTCAACTCTTTCTTGTCACTAGGGCAAATATCACCAGGCAAGCGACTAATAGTACACTTAAATATTAAAAGTTGTACTACTGGGAGTACAGTCTCAGTAGTACACTCAAGTGTACTTTTATACTCTGTGCATTATTATGATGGTATGACTGATAAACTATAAATGAAAAATCATAATAAATATTATTACAAAACCAAACTAATTAGGTATAGGTGTTAAAAATCAAAATTGAAATAAAAAAACATCATGGCGTTACATTGGCGGCCGTAACTTCCGTCACATGCTGAATATAGACTGCTCCCGTATTACGGGATTTATCTGCAGATTAGTAAATATAACAGGCCGAGAGTGAGTGTGCCGTGCAAGCTCGCTCTTCTCGGTCTATGGTGCATTACTAATCTGTGGATGATAACCTTCGCTTTTTGTTGGTGACTGAGATACGTAATACGGTAGATGATCTGTCATACCATCTTATGATGAACAGAATATAAGAGCTACTGGGAACAGACCACTGTTTTATATTTATACATTTTTACACAGAGGTTGTATAATATGTATAATTGTTAATATGTATTTATTTGTTATGTTGTTTACAAATGATGTTTGTTATTACATTATTATGTCTTTTTAATAATTGGTTTTTCTTTTTGATTTTCAACGTGTAGATTTGAAAAAGCTTATTGAACCAATAAGGCCAGAATTATTGATTCGCTATGTAAAAGGCTCTTTACTATATGTATTTGACGAAAAAAAATGTGTTGTAAAAAAGTACCTCAAGGAGTTTTAACTTTTAACCTCTCCTACTAAAAATTATGCAGTTTAATAAATAAGATTAAGTTATGTAATAGTATTTTATTGCCTTATCATAGGTATACCGGGTATACTATACCCGATACCTTTGTCCGACCCAGCAATTTGCTCGGCATTCTCGGGTCGGGCATCATTCCTTAGGTGGTGCGGACCTGTCGTTTTTGGCCTTCGAGTTAAAATGAAAGAGGTTTTTTTCTTTCTTCACGGGTTTCCTTACAGCTCCTGAAACCATGTTACGTTCCAGGGTACCCAGCGGAAGACCAAGTCTCCCTCGTTCAGCCGATGACATTTGTGAGTCTATACCTAACGAGTGGCCACTTCTGTTGATGTATAATTAGATGGAAAATCCTCTAAATGTGGTTTGTTCGGATTATGTAGGTATGCTATTTAATTAAAAATATTATATATAAAATATTTAATTAAAAAACCCATTGGTACATGGCCGGGATCCGGGATCGAACCCGCTTAACCACTCTGTCTCGGTTCTAAGTAGGTAGCCGTAGGTATGCTATTTTCTGCCGGGAACAGAAGAATCTGGCGTCTAGAAAATCTAGGTACTTATGTTCAGGATATAAATAAAAAAATATACATTTTTTCATAAAATATTTTAATTTCACTAATAGGTACACATTTTACAAAAATAATAACTGCAATAATTTTAATCTCAGGTTTAATTTTCATTGTTTTTTTTTGAGATGGAATGTCTCAATACATTTTAATTACAAGTGTATTTACTTTCAACAAGTGACTTAACATTAATATTTTACCTAAAAGGAGTGATCCATTGTAGGGTTATTCTTTAGGGAAAAGTCAAAACCTTCAATGAATCATTTCTTTCCCGCGGTATACAAACTGGTTATGCAACAAGAGTTGACGGGAGACGGGCAAAGAGACTTCATCCCAGTTTCCCCAATTAGATCACCACTTATACACTGCGGTCCTAAAGTATGGAAACAGGTAAATTATATTATATAAAGAGGCATATTTTAAGAGAAATTTTATTGAAGTTATCTTCTTTAGGCGCGTTATGAAAAAATTATATGAGAGTGAAATTTTACGATGTAACAAAAAGTTACAGTATGAAGTTGCCGAGAGTGATATTTCGACAAAATTTCACGATGCAAGTTTATTTTTTTATTATATTAGGTAAATAGACAATTTAGTACACTTTTCAGTGCATAATTTTTGAAGTCGGTACCTACACTTTTTTTAAAAGGCAATTATTATTTGCGTGCTAAATAAACTTATTTGTATTATGCCAAAAAAGTAGTAACTTCTAACGCGCGTACATAAGTATTTCATAACGCGCCTAAAGAAGTATAACTTCAAAAATAAACTTGCACCGTGCGCGCGCATCGTGTTTGTCGAAATATCACTACTCGGCAACTTCATACTGTAACTTTTTGTTACATCGTAAAATTTCACTCTCATATAATTTTTTCATAACGCGCCTAAAGAAGTAGGTATAACTTCAAAAATAATTGCAAATTGGTTGGTTACGATTTTATTTAATATTTCCATACTTTAGGACCGCACTGTATAACAAAACTTACACAATAACTATAAAGAACTATTATTAGAACATATACATCGTAAGTATTTATAGTCAATTATAACTAAAATTACTATGAGCTAATGATTATACGTAACGCTAATAATGTAACAGTTGGTCGGCCATATAAAATCTACACAATAAACATTGACATGAGCACAATTGAGCGCAATTGAGCTAATTTTACAATAATACAACTACATATGTGTTACGGCTACAAATGGCTACAAACTTCCTAAGTAACTAACACGCTCAGTAGGTACTATGGTTTGATCTATGCCTTTAGCAGGTAGGTGCATAAATGTTTACTGCATCACATAAATAAAGTAGATTGAAAGAGCATTTTTTCATTCATGTACTTAAATGCGACAAAGTTGCACAGATCTTTAAAAATATAACAACTAAAATATATCTTATATTTTATATAATTATCTCATATTTAACAAAGTGTACACATATAGCACATTATATTGGTCATAAAAGTTTTAGATTAAACCTAGTTTAAAGCAAAAACACTCAGCTCAAGCCTGTAAAAAATCAATAAGCCTTTCTTAATAGGCACAACAGGTGGAATTATTAATTAAATGTGTTTTACCTCATACATCGGTCAATGGACCAATAGGGTATGTAAAGGTACCTCAAATCCAAAGCAAAAAAAACAAATTTAAAAAATAGGTTAAAACTGTTACTATATAGCAAACTTTGCGAGACAGGCGGCGTCCTTTGATAGCAACGGCATGCACCGCAGCGGTAAATTAAAAATAGGAGCATAGATCTACTCTTTCTTTAAATTTTAATACCAAAAATAATTAAATCGGATCAGTTTTGGAGGAGAAAACTGGGGAATACGAAACGTCTATCTGGTCAAGGTTTTATAGGTATAATCGGTCTGAGCTGCAGTTGTCCCTATCGCACTCTACGGGGGGGATCAAAGGGTGAGGCGACGGCAATAGCTTCTTCAAATACCTATTTCTCAATTCCCTTGCAGACCGTCTACGCTCTTAAAGAGTTCCACTATTCACCTCTTGGCTCCATCATCAGATCATATTGATGGTACCAAATTATTGTGTTGTTACACTTTACATACACTTGCAAAGTTTCAAATTGATACAACAATTAGAAGTTTGTTAAATTCGACTTCCAATGTCTATGGAGGGGCCATAGACGGGCTCCCCCTTTCACCAATATTTTGCTCTTTGACCAGTTAAACTGACCAGGTGCGCAGTAATAAGTTACCTTAGGTTTCATTGGTATCGTTGTGTGTCGCGAGACAGAGCTCTAGAAAAATAGTAAATTACGATGTTTTAAATGTGAAAGGCTAGGACGTCTAATATGCGGGAACATAGTGTTTCCAATCATTATTTATAATTATTATGTTTGTATTTTAACATAATCATCATATAACGTAAAATCCATTTCGACAATAAAACGACAGAAAAATACAGTGGTACAGGGGCTAGTACTAGGAGTCTACCTCTCCTCCCGCCAAAAGTGGCAGAAAAAATTGTTCGGTAACTTTCCGCTTGGCGCCTCCTTTGGTATATACTCAAAGATAGTTACAGGTGAAGCTAAAAATAAATAGGCCATTATTCATAAACGTATTTTAGCAACGTTTTTGTTAAAATGTGTTTTGTTTCTTTCTATTTTTAGTAAAGACAGGTTTGTTAGAGAGTGACAAAACATATTTTAACTAAAACGCTTCTAAAATGTGTTTATGAATATGGCCAAAAGCGTGTACTTATATGTACTTTACTCTAAGCCGCCGCCAGTGTTTGTGCATATTTTGTACTTACATTATTATTTAAAAAAATACGACAGATTGGTATGAGGTTCTTAAACACAGCATATAGAATATAGATCACAAAATCACTTACAAAATGAGACGAATTAAAGATCACGGCAATCCATGGAAATCAAAATCTGTATATAATTGTTGAACACGCTGGTATACTTTATCACAAGATGACAGTGTTTGAGGCAGGATCTCTAACGCAGCCGACAAACTCTCCTCTGTTCCAAATATCTGTAAAATAAGTTCTATTTTAGGGCTTATACAGCCCTAACAAGTGCCAATGGGTATCTATTACTGAGTCTAACTAAAGAAAAGTTGGAAAGAAAAGTTTAGAAAAGTTTGTTTATAATATGTTTTCTTGCAATTTATCCATTACTATAAATGTGAAATTATTTATACTAATTAGTGATGTACCGCGGATATCCGAGGGAGAAGAAATAGTTTTTTAGTTTTACGGATCTTTCACCTTATTAATTTTCAATTCTTTGATGAAATTTTATATATATGTATATAGGTGATTAGGTAACAATGAAAATCTGTTAAATTCCATTCAGATTATTTTTTATTTCTTAAAATCAGTACCATACCAATAGTACATAACTCAAAGGTACATCTTTATAATGAGATCAATCACAAATCTTTGTAATAAGCTTATTAAAATAATGATATATTTAAACATTTATTATAGGAAGTTATTATAAAATAAAAATATCTTTATAATGAGATAAATTGAGTTTAAATATTTGTGTTAAGCTTAATAAAATAATGATTATTGACCTCTTTAAGAATTAACTCTCATAAGTTTATAACAGATTCTCTTTCCAAAGGTCGATGTGCAATATTTACCGCGGCGTACTCTAAGAAAGTTAAGATCCGTATCCGTATCCGTATTCGCGGATCTTGAGACCAAATATCCGTATTCAGATCCGTATCCGCGGATATACATTTTTAACGATCCGGCACATCACTAATACTAATACAGTTACAGGGGATAACCTCTGGAAATACTAAAATAATTCTAAAAATTTTATCACACCTAGAAATATATGCTATATATATATTTTATTTTGATTAAAATAAGTTTACAGTTCAAATTCTCTCCCAACATTACCATTATCTTTCTCAAGTGTAACAGGATATTCAATTTCCATGCAAGTGCAACTATTGGCAAAAGCTAGTAATTGCATAGATAGAAGATTAACTGATTGATATAATACCTTCTTTAACAAATCCGGTCTTGATGGCAAGGCGTACATGGCAAGAGAGGCAGCCTTTCTTATATACCACGGATGGAACTCTGCAAGAGTTTCATTGTAGGAATGTTGGCATAACGAACAAGTGTTGGCTTGCTCCTCACAGTCACTTAATCTCTTAAGAAATAATCTTATAAAATCTGTAATGAAAAATATATTAGTATTAAATAGATGACCCTTATACTTAGCACCATTAGTGGTGTCAATATATTTTTGATAAAATTTGTTTTTTTATTTTTTGTCATTAGAGGGAAAAATAATATAATCTTCAAAATGGCGTATCAAACATTAACTTTTGCAGGTTATATATTTGAATGGGCTTATCTCAGAAACTACCAGTGTGATTTGAAAAAATATTTTTGCATTAAATAGGCTACATAGCATCGCACTATGCCACAAAGGCCTTAAAACAATGAGAAATTACCACAGGTGACAATATGAAAAAAACATTTAATTCCCTTTGTGTCTGGGCAAAAACCTAAAGATATGTCTATTTAAATTTTCTTTATAAATAACATAATTATGTATTGTTGACATTACCATGGGACTTGTTGGAGTATAAGTTAGTATTAAATAAATATAGTACACACTTTCACTGAGCATGTATGAAAGGTATGATGAATATAATAGAAGCAAAAGATGTCAGGATCGTAGGAAATGACATTAGATTGTCTCTGCCTACCCCTCTTAGTATAGAAGGCATGATGATAGATAGAAATATAGATAAGGTCTTACCTAATCCTCTATGCAATCTCAGCATAGTCCGTGAGCCAGAAACAAACCCATCTTTTGTGTGCAATTTACTTTCCTTCTCATACTTCATCATCTTTTTGAATGATTCGTAGTATAAAGAGTTGTCACTCTTCTGGTGTTTCTCCATAACTTTAATTTTACTTGTAACATCGCTACTAACGAACGAAAATACTGTACCAATTAAGTTTAGGAACCTGGAAGATTATTAAGTTACATTATCTATAATTTGTATGGGGATATTACTATTCCCAATTTCTCTGTAAATAATCCACCTGTGTCACTGTAATTTAGCATATAGTTACTCATTCAATTTATGTAGGTAAGTGAAATAGTCATTATTTTTTCAATTGGTTTTATTTTATTAATAGGAAATATGGGTGGTACCATAAAGGATTATTTTGCCTCTGTTTTCTCTTTCAAATGCACTTAATTTTTTTTTAACCATTATATTTTCGTTTTTTAGTAGATTATTGAACATTCAAAATAAAAATTATTTTAAATGATTTTTTAATTGGTCAAACATTGTTTTTTAAAATAGATTTTTCTTGCAAATTATGGGTTTCTGCAACTGGCTGTCTTCACTAGTGATGGATCGTTAAAAATGTATATCCGCGGATACGGACCTGAATACGGATATTTGGTCTCAAGATCCGCGAATACGGATACGGATCTTAACTTTCTTATAGTACGCGGCGGTAAATATTGCACATCAACCTTTGGAAAGAGACAATCTGTTATGAGAGTTAACTCTTAAAGAGGTTGCAATAATCATTATTTTATTTATTAAGCTTATAACAAATATTTAAACTCAATTTATCTCATTATAAAGATATTTTAATTAATATTTTATAAAACTTCCTATAATAAATAAATAAAGATAGTTGATTTTTAGTACCTTTGAATTATGTACTATTGGTATGGTACTTCACTACGATAAATGTTTACAATATAAAGGTGCCAAATACGATTTTAAGAAATAAAAAATAATCTGAATGGAATTTAACAGTTTTTCATTGTTACCTAATCACCTAATCAAATTTCATCTATGAATTGAAAATTAATAAAATAAAAGATCCGCCAAAAACGGATGAAAAAAATACGGATACGGATCTTACTTCTCCCTCGGATATCCGCGGATACGGATATCCGGCACATCACTAGTCTTCACTAAGGGGTTTGGGGAGTGAGGGGTAGGGAGCAACACAGTTTGTGATATTATCTCTATATTAGATAGTGGTTATTTAGAGATTTTTTTTTTTCATTTCTAATTATCTTAAAAACTAGGCGTTTCCGCAATTTGCAGTCTTTACTGTGAAGCTTTAAGAAGGTGATTAAGAGGATAGAGAGTTCACAAACTTTATTAGAAAACGATTTGTTTCAAAAGTCCTTCCCGGGTAAAACCAAGGTGTTTATTAGAACTTGTTAAAAAAAAAACAAAGAAAAAGTGGGTATTACTTCACAAGCTCGTTGTATCCATCGATGTAGGCTTCTATTACGACGTCATCGTCACCTTCAAGACTTTGTTGAAAAGATTGGTGAACATAGTTTAAATTTAAAATGTTTTCGTTTGGCATTTCTTTCAAAATATCCAAGATTTTGTAATCAAAAATACAAAATGAAAATACAATATAATTTTTAATTTGACTGACACTGACATAAAGTCACAAAGCTTGACATCTTGACTTGACTTGACGAATGACGAATAAAATTAAAAAAAAAAGATGCGAATGAATCGGAATGAAGGAATGAGGACCCTTGGCTCTCAGTCATCTTGTATCTGTCAAAAATATGGTAAATCTAAGTTAATCCTGGAAACGTGAGTTTATTTATACAAAATCTCCTCACCCCAAAAGGATTGTTATTATTTGAAATTGGATATTTAGCAGTGCCTTCGCGTATCGAAAACAACGGCTCTTTAGAACCCATGAATAATAAAAATATGGCTGAATCCAATTTCAAATAATAACAATCCTTTTGGGGTGAGGAGATTTTGTATAAATAAACTCACGTTTCCAGGATTAACTTAGATTTACCATATTTTTGACAGATACAAGATGACCTTGACCACCGCCCCTTAAGCACTGAGGTTTGGCTCTTTGCGACCTAAATATTTAAAGAGGCCGTAGACTAAGTTAGACTAACCCCCTTGGGTTTTGATTTTGAACTATTTTATGCTAAGCGATATCGGCATATTTTAGACCCAAAAAAAATTTAATTCATCTTTATTTTTAACACACGTGTTCCTTAGGATCCTAGGAATATCCCGCAAAAGTTCTCATTGATAGTTTTCTTCTAGCTCTAACAGTTTTTGTGGAAAATAAAAGAAACCAGACACATTTAAGGGGGGGGGAGGGGGGAAGCCGACACACAGAGCAAATACTTCTAGGCTTCTCAGGAATATCTGTGCCAAAAATCAGAACTATAGTTCCACAAACTAATTATCTGACCCGGTGGCCAAAAGTGGAACTAATGATACAATAATAAGTAAAATGTTCATGTTTCTTCTACGTATTGTTCTTTCTGCCTAAAATAAATATGGCCAAGCGTTACAACGTGCATATTATATACCCACTTTACATTGAAAAAACATTTTTATTGGCAAAATATGCGACAACAGACAACAGCGACACTGTCACTTTGTGGAACTAGGTATACATTATTTTTTTTAGCTTGTTTCTTGGTTTTTGTTCCATAGATTTAGTTCGTTCTTCATCTTGTTCGTTCTACTCTATTTCATTCATAACATTCGCCATTATTATTTTTCCTCTGTGATTTTGCTTCCAATAATAATTCTTCAATTTCGCAGAAAATATAAACCGAAGCTTGCATTTGCATAATAAGTTACATACCTATTGAATTGGAGATATATTTCTACATTTCGTGTATCTTTCCAATCATAGTCAGTACGAAAGGTAATATATTAAAAGTATTGTTATTATTTATAGACTACCTATATAATGTATTTAGTGTAATTGCCTGCATCCTTTATAATAAAACATAAATTGATATATGGTATGTATGTACCTATATATTATTCAATTTGTTATTACCTATACCTACTTTTTCCTGAAAGTTTTGTCAATAACCTCCTTATATTTTTATATTATTTTTTGGTTGGCCTACCTATTAGGTACCTTTTTTATTAATTTCAACTATACCTTGAATTCATCAAGTAATAGTTATTATTTAATCTATGGTAATTAGGGCTGCCACGCCACCCCTCCGGGTTTAACATCAATATCTCCGGGTAGCTGTTGAATCACTTGGTTTAAAAAATGTGGACGAAGATAGACTTTATGACGAGATCAATAAATTAAACCAAGTATTTCCTCAGTTCGTACAATCTAATGATACATAAATTGTCTGTTTATTTATGATAACTGCCGTAAATAATCGTAAATTTTTTTTTCAATTCCTATAAGCAATGCTTTCGTAGTATGCGTTTTTTCTTTAATGACTGCTTGACAGTGGACATGGTGAAGGCAGAGTTAATTGTAAAAATTAATTACAACATGAATTGCCAAGAATTTTTGAAAAAACCTGCTGGGTTAGCATATATTTTGACAGCGACACTTTCGTTTCGGTCGAATGGCCTTGAACAGGCCAAAACGTTCATGTCCAACAAGGACCGGCCAGAGAAAGCCCGGGGCCGAGAGGTCCGGCCCAACAATGTGCGTGCAAATTTGCTATGCCGGGCAAAGACAAGTACACAGAATTTGTCCGCACATTGTTGGGCCGGACATTCTCGGACCGGGCATGTCCTGCACAAGAATGCCGAGCAATTTGCTTGGCTGGACAAAGAAAAGTACACAGAATTTTCCCGCACATTGTTGTGCCGGACCTCTCGGCCCCGGGCTATCTCTGGCCGGTCCTTGTTGGACATGAACGTTTTGGCCTGTTCAAGGCCATTCGACCGAAACGAAAGTGTCGCTGTCAAAATATATGCTAACCCGCTGAGCAAGAAAAGATGCTAACAATCCCTCCAGAATAATAAATATAGTTGGTCCAAGTCAGCCTAGCACTAGCTAGATTATTTTAATGTAAACAAAATACATTACCTTTACTTTAATAGATAAATAATTTTAACACAAAAAAATCAAATGTTTTTTTTAATTATAAAAAAACAAACTTGTCTACTTTAACTACTTATTTTTGTTTATGACAAAATTGTTATGACTCAGTTTGTTTGGTAGATAAGGTTTTCACATGTTCTTGTTATCATTTATTTTTAGCATGAATTTACTCATTACTTGATGTTTCTAGAACTTTATTTTTTAATTATTTTTCTTTATTTCTCAATATTAACATGATTCTGTAATAAATAGGGTTCAATTGTTGAATATGATTTAATTAAATTAAAAAGCTCTGACTTGAGATGTAATCTGGTACGTAAGATCTTTTTTATTTTAATTTTAAATTAACCTCTTATCTAAATGCACAATAACTTATCAATAATTATTGTAATAACTTAAAATTTATTACACTATTATGCAGATAATAGGTATGCAATTTATTAAAGTGCATCATGTGACTTATCAAATGAAAGGGCTTGTTTTCTTATAAGGAATACAATTTTTTCTTTAATATTTTAAAATGCATAGTTTAAATTATTTGAGAAAATATATACGAATTGACCATCTCCCCCCCTTATCTCATAAACTACTGAGCCTAAAATTTTGAAAAAAATTGGGAATATATGGCCTTTCATATAGTTTACAGAAAAACCAACGAAAACCCTGTCTTAAAGTTCTGACTGAATAAAATGGTACGGACGGAACCCTCAAGTTGCGCGCAAGTCGTACTCGCAACTTTGCCAATTATTTATCTGTTTGCACTTACAGACATCTCGCTGATAGTGCTAAATCAGTACTGAACACAAAAAAAATGTGGTAATTTTCTAAAAGATATTATTATCTATCATCATGCCTTTTATCCAAAGAGGGGTAGGCAGAGACAATGTAATGCCATTTGTTACAATCTTGACATACCTTTTTCGCTTCTTTTATATTCATCATACCTTTCCATACATGCTCGGCGATTGTGTGTACTTTTAGTATTTCCATTGATTAATACATTTTTTTTGTTTAATAAAAGTACACATAGGTCGTCCTCTGCCAGCATTTACTTTCACTTCAACCATATAAACCTTTTTAGTCAATCTTTTATTCATTCAACTCTTTCAAATTATTATCAGTGTGCCTAAAATATTTTATCTCTCATTAACTTTTATCTGAGAGAGATAAAAATACATAATACTGTGCTTATTCTCTTTCATTCGTTTACTTCAATGCTATCTTTCAGAAAGTTTCTATAAAATATACATACTTGCAGACATAAAAACATAAATAAAGTGAAAAGGTATTAAAGGTTGTTATCTCCATTTAATTGCATAATTTCTGTGTTTATACAATACATTTAATTAGTTAATTTATTATACCTACTAGCAACGCGCCCCTACTTCGCCTGTGGAATTTTGTTATCACACAAACAGTTATATTCATTTTTAGGGTTTGAAACCTCTTCGATCAAAAAACGGAAGTCTTCTTTTTTCATTATGACTCCACCAATGTTTATCGGTGATTTTCCAATGTCAAGTATTATAGCCTTTATAGTGTTTATAGCCGATAAATCGGTATTTAAGATAATCCCGCCGACCGTGATATGTCTTATTAATCACTGATCAATCACAACCATCACAGCACGAACAGGATTGTTTATAGCCGATAAATCGGTATTTAAGATAATCCCGCCGACCGTGATATGTCTTATTAATCACTGATCAATCACAACCATCACAGCACGAACAGGATTGTTTATAGCCGATAAATCGGTATTTAAGATAATCCCGCCGACCGTGATATGTCTTATTAATCACTGATCAATCACAACCATCACAGCACGAACAGGATTGTTTATAGCCGATAAATCGGTATTTAAGATAATCCCGCCGACCGTGATATGTCTTATTAATCACTGATCAATCACAACCATCACAGCACGAACAGGATTAAACTGGATTCCACATCACGCCACGACGAAAACGCGTGCGCTCGTCGCCATGACCGGATGTGGAATCCAACGGAAGTCCTTAAAGGATCATTCATGTGTCTGTCTGTCCGTCTGTCACAGCTTATTTTCTCCTAATCTACTGGACGATAAATGTTGAAACTTGATACATATATAGAGATTTATGACCCAATCATAGCGTAAATAAACGATTTTAGATTTTGGGGGTTAATTTTGGGCGACGTTATATTTTTTTCCAAGAGCATGTGACATATCAAATGAAAGGGCGCGTTTTAAGGAATACAAATATATGTTTTATAATTTTAAAATGCATAGTTTACATTATATTAATATACATAATATTAAAGAAAATATACGAAAATTGCCACCCTCCCTTATCTCCCGAAATTACCGAGTCTAAAATTTTGAAAAAATAGGGAATATAACTAAAATACTGTCTTAGAGTTCTGACCGAAAAATGATACCGACACAACTTATGTATATATATTTAAATATTCTTGTTTTAGAAATGACCAACCATGGCAGCTGCAACAGAAAATGATGATGACTCCTTCATTATTCTTGGTAGTACTCCTGGTACCAGCTTAGATATTAAATATACCACAATGGTCAACGGATCTGATGTATCTATAGACAAAGCACAACTAGAAGAGGCCCTTAAGGATTTATCTACGGACGGAGGGATGGCCCTTAAGGCACAATTCCAAATTGGTGATAATGTGAGTATTAGTTTGATCAAAATAGGTGTACATGCGTAAATGATAGAGTGTTGGATTTTAAATTGGAGGGTCCCGGGTTCACTTGTCACATGTGTAAAAAATGCTAAGCATAAATTTTCTATAGGGTGTGACTGTGCTTTAATCAAATGCAAAGTCCCTTTTTTTACTAACCGTCTGTCACTGAGCTGTATCTTCTTCTTTTTCTGTGTCTCCACCAATGTTAATTGATGATTTGCCAATGTCAAGTGTTAGCTGTAATCACTGACTAATTACTACTATCACAGCGCAGGCGGCATTAAACCGTATTCTCCATCATGTCACGACGGAACGTAATAGGTAGACACTATGGCCGCTATAACAATAAGTAATAAAAAATAATATGCCGAGTGTAAGCCCCCCCCCCCCCCCCCCCCAGAACCGAAACTAGAGTAAACGGAACCCTCAACGCGCGAGTCGTACTCACAACTTGTCAAATTTTTATTTTATAATAAACTAGCTTTATATTATAACATGCAATTCCAGCCATCACCGGCCAGCATGATGATCGCCAGCACCATAGTCTCCGAAGACAGGAGCACTGAGGAGTTGCAGAAGAAGTTTGGCGAGATCATAGACGAGAATGTACTGCTCAAGGAGACGTTGAAACAGAATAATGACTCTTTGAAGGAACAGTTCATGATGATAGCTTCGTGCCAAGAGGATATGCTTAAGACGCACCAGCTGCATAAAGAAAAATTTGATGAGACCAAAACTCTTGTGGAAAGGGTAAGTTAAAATTATGTGTTATTTTTATTAATATTACTAGCTTCCTGGTCTTCCGCTGGGTACCCTGGAACCGTAACACGGTTTCGGGAGCTGAACCCGTGAAGAAAGAAAAAAAATAAAAAATAAAAAAAATATTACTAGCTACTCGTCCCCGAACTATTTCAGTACCTTCTTCTGTCTTATGGGGTTGCCTTACAGCTCCCGAAACCGTGTTACGGTCACAGGGTACCCAGCGGAAGACCAAATCTTCCTCTTTTAGCCTATGGCATTTGTAGTGAGGCTATTACCTAAGGAGTGGCCAGTTCTGTTGAGGTATATGTGGTTTGTCGGATTATGTACGTAAGTTTTTAATTATAAAAAATCCATTGGTACATGGCCGGGATCGAACCCGTGGTCTGCCTTGTTTGAAAATCACTTCCGTTTATTACCTTCGGAGTGAAACAGACAGAGACAGATAGACACGACGGGGCACTTTATTGATTTATAATATGCAGTGAATCCCAAAATCATTAAATAAAAAAAAATCTAGGAGATTCTCTCTTTCTTAATTCCTCGATTGATGGATTGGGGCCAACCTTGAATTCCTCGATTGATGGATTGGGGCCAACCTTGGATCCAACATGTGAAGTGGCCTAATCAGTAACATTACATGACTTCTATTTGCCAACAGCTCCGCCAAGAGAACAAAAAGCTAAAGACGGACATTGCCAAATTGCTAGAATATGGCGTCGCGGGCGGACCCGTCAGCGGGGCGGGGGACAAACCGTCGTCGGGTGTGTACGAGTTTGTGACGTCACCTGACGAGGACACCATCAACAAGCTGACCGCGCAACTGGACCTGGTCGAGAAACAGCGGCGTCAGGTACACTGCTGTTTTAATTCGAGCCAAATATGTTGTGCTGGCAAGTATCACGTTATTAAGGACGTGTTTACGAAATGACGCTTATCACGTCGGGGTCACCAATGTAGAAATGATTCTCCTACTATATTTGGTGAACCGGTTGCGTGTTCAGAAAGTAAGGAAAGGTGATGGGTTTTACTGTTTAATTTTGAATTTATATTAACTAAAGTAGGGACTAATGAAGACAAACTGAAATAAACGACTGAAAAGCGCGGGGCGAGCAGCTATGTGCGGGTCATGCAAGTGTAAGTATAATATACGAAAATGGATGTCTTTTCGAAATATTTTAAAAAATTATCAAGAACATAAAATATTGAATATATATATTGTATCATGTTATATATTTTTATCATTAACTAGCTGTGCCTTGAGATTGTTCGCGTTAATAGATACTGCTCTGCCCCTTTAGGTCGGTAACGTGATGTAATAATGCCTATATAACCAACCTTCCTCTTTGAAAATTGGGCTATCTAATACAATTTTTTTTTTTAAATCAGACTGGTAGTTCCAGAGATTAGCGTGTTCAAACAAACAAACAAACTCTTCCACTCTTATTAATAAACTCGAAGTAGCGACGTAGTAACTAAACTGTGTTTCGTCTCCGTCTATCATAATGAATTGCAGATTTGTTAGACGGAGACGAAATACAGTTTAGTTACTACGTCGCTACTTCGAGTTTATTAATAAGAGTGTTCAGGTTTATTATTAGTATAGATGAACGTTATGTAGTTATAGAAATATTTTGAAATTTTGCGATCGCACTTGGCTTACAATGAAAAACATACTAATGTCTATACAATATTCGATTTTGAATATTACATGTATTTTCGCATTTTAATTTTTTTAAATGTTTCATCTTTGTCGCTTGTTTAAACAATGGAAAAAAACTATTTTTTAACACCTAATCAGATAAACAACTTTTCATTAAACATTTTGCCCTAAACCCAATACTTACCGAGATATTTAACAAAAAAATCAGATAAACAACTTTTCATTAAACATTTTGCCCTAAACCCAATACTTACCGAGATATTTAACAAAAACTGAAAAAAAGCCAATTTCCAAGTTATTTTGCAATAAAAAACAATGACGCGTATCTCTGTCGAAGTAGACAATTTAGGAGGGTGTTATTCTACGTATTTTTCTTTAAATTTTAAGCTAAATATCGTATTGTTATAAAGGACCACCACCGTCTAATGCTCTGGCGCCCTGATTAGGAGAGATTTCAATGTTTTCGCGGGATGATAGTAAGGAAATGTCAGCATTGCCAATTACATATTTAAAAAATACATTTAATACATTCTATAGATAGAGATTTAGTGTATATTTTGGTATTTATAACATTTAAGACAAAATGTAGCCGTCACGGGACGCCCGGTAGAGATGTAAAACATCGAAAACTGGTGTCGATAAGAGAGATACACGCAGTACACTAGTATACGTGCCACACACACAAAGGAGTAGAGAGCGGCAGACCGGTTTTCGTCACAGTATAGAAGTCGGTCTTACCCCCCAAGACTGTTTTACATGAACATTCTACATAATTATCGAAAAATTTAACTCTAAACTCTACATTGAAACTCTTGAACTCAGCTCCATACGATTTGTATGGCCGTCCTCCCCAACTTACTGCATTGGATAAGTCATTTTAGCCACGGAGTCAAAAACGAATGAACCGATTTTGATGAAAATACACTATTACCTCCTAATATAATATCAGAATATTCAGATACCCCAATTTAATACTCATTACAGGTTATAGAAGAAAACGAGAAATTGATATGGCAGAAGGAATCGTTGGAGCGTATAGTCGACGCCTCGTCCAGGGAGCGAGAAGATTTAAAAAACAAAATAAACAAAAATGAGGTAACTTTACAATCTATACCTTGCTCGGAATTTGTAATAGCGTGCTACCTAAGAGAGAAAGAAACAAAAAGTATTGTTTGGTTTTTTTTTTGCAGGTTGTCACTAATATTTGTAAATTATAGCCATATAAGCTTACTAGCAATCCGCCCCCGGCTTCGCCCGTGGATATTTACGAACAAAATTAAATATACCCTATACTTACCCCTACCCCTACCCTCTACCACTACCTCTATACCATCAATAGTTTTCGCAGCGCACGCGATGTAAGGAATTTCTTAGGTCATTTTTTTACACCTTGGGTTACATTATTGGGTTATTTAGTAAGGATCCCTAATTTTTTTGAAAATAGAATATAGCCTATGTCACTCAGGGTGAATGTAGCTTTCCAATGGCGAAAGAATTTTTGAAATCGGCACAGTAGTTTTTGAGTTTATTCATTACAAACATACACACACACAAAAATACAAATCTTTCCTCTTTATAATATTAGTATAGATGAGATTCAGCTTAGATATTAGTGACGAACTACGATTTTGAGAAACATTTTTCTTATATTTATACTTATATTACTTTCTAACGCATTATGAACGCCGTAAGATAGTATAGAGCAAGCGGTTCTCAAACTTTTCTGGCGACGAAACCCTTTTGGAAAGCAAAATATTGTCATTTTTTAGGCACAGCACACTTCGAGAGAGTGCCAGCTTGTTATCAAAGTGAACCAACTACAAGCGGACTTAGTGGAGATGAAACAGAACTTGTCAGTGTGTAACATTAACGTAAGTTTCCTTGTATACACTTATTTTTGTTACTAGCTGTGCCTTGCGGTTGCATGGTTGCGCGTTAATGGTTACTGCTTCGCTCCTTTGGGTCGTAGCGTGATGTTATATAGCCTATAAACTTCCTCAAGAATTGGGCTATCAAGGCTGGTAGTTCCAGAGATTAGAGCGTTCAAGCAAACAAACTTTTCAGCTTAATTATCATATTTATATCTTCAGTGGTTTAGGCTGTGCGTTGATTGTCAGTCACGACGGTTTTATATATACATATTTATATAGTGCGCGCCAAATAAGTTGACCCAGAGCGCTAGAGCAAATTGCTAACCTAACCTAACCAAGTGACACTTCGCCTCAACATTTTAGCTACTTAGTACTAGAGTACGGGCTTGAGGACCAGGGTACTGTATAATGGTCAATGGCTTCAGTTCCGGTCATTTTACATGTGGCAACTGGCAAGTGTCGTATTAAAGGGGTTCTACATTGTTGGGTTGAGTTG
Source organism: Nemapogon koenigi (assembly GCA_963924495.1). Taxonomy (NCBI): domain Eukaryota; kingdom Metazoa; phylum Arthropoda; class Insecta; order Lepidoptera; family Tineidae; genus Nemapogon; species Nemapogon koenigi. The sequence continues at coordinate 10,397,610 of OZ004646.1, forward strand.
AACGACATATCAATGTGGAAGAGGTTTTAGGCTCAGTTTGTGAGAGTTGGTGACCGATTTTCCGATCCGATCCAACGGACACTTCCTCGTATGTTTTTTTTCTGTTGCGCCGACTATATGTTCCGATTTATTGTGAGACCGATTAAAGTCGGCCTGATCCTGCAGTAATGGCCGATGATGGTTGAGGCATGGCCACTGTGGCTTGTGCTGGCCCAACGTCACACTTTAGATAAAAGAGGCGAGTGGTTTTCGGCACATGTTTTTTTCTTCGTGTTATCGGTCCCCCTGGGACCCAGCGGATGACCAAGTCTCCCTCTTTTGGCCGATGGTATTTGTGAGGCTATACCTAACGAGTGGCCAGTTCTGTTGAGGTGTATTTACATGAAAAAGCCTCTAACGAACCACTCGGCCAATGTCCGCTATTTTATCAACTTACGTTTTCAGGCAAATTCCGAGGAGATTAAGAAACGCGATAGTGTAATTCAACGCTTGGAGAAAGAAATTGCCGCGTTACAGAGTGAGCTGAAGCAGGCCAAACTTAAAATATTAGATTTGGAAAATATCAAGGTTGGTTGGCATGCACTTGTTGACAAAAATAAAATTGATTTGATATTAGCCGTGCTAGCATGACGGTGTAGGATGTATCTCAGTGCGTAGACCAAGATATAATTTCCTGTAGTGAGTTCCTGATCAGTTATAGGCTAATTTGGACGAGTGATTCAGTCAATCACACAGATAGAAAAAAATGTGAAATAGTTTCCCCATATACATAGGTATTATTTAATTACATAGGTACTCTTTGTTGATTCGAATATCCTATAACTATATATTGTTTTTTTTGTCGGTATCTAATATCTCCCTTAATACTGTATCAAAGTTCATGTTAGATACGCCATTTTGAAGATTTCGCATTAATGACAAAAAATTAACAAACAAATAAAAATTAAATGTTTCTTTTAAAGTTAGACTAATTTATTTATTTTGTAAAAGACGCCATCTATTGGAGATCAGTTGGTATACCACTAATGGTGCGAAGTATTCGCACAGGTCGTGTAGTACATATTATAAATGTCTTTGTTTGTTTTTGTCCTTTTTACACGCCAAAACGGAGCAACTGATCGTTTGTTTGCACAGGGATTGATAGAGAGGGCTGTGAAAGCGGGGAGTGACATGCCCTGCAGCTTTTTATCCCGGGAAAATATGTCGTTCTCCAAGGAAAATTTACTTGCTTTGCATCTTACATTTCGTAGTTGAAAATTATTGAAATGTAGGGCATTAAATGCATGTGTCCAAGGATTGCTTTCACTTACAAATTAAAACCATTATTTTAGTTGGAGTACACTCGCCAGAAATGTGCCACTTCTGAGACTGTTAAAATATACAAGGAACAAATACTGGATCTGCAGACTAGGCTGAAAGAGGCTCAAACCACGGTAAGGTTTCATTTTATTTTATGACTAGATTACATCCCCGGCTTCGCTTTTAAAATAGTTGAAATACAAAATTATAGTAACAAGTTTTAATTACATATTTAATAAACTTATTCCAGAGCTGGCCACTGGATAGATAGATACATATTAATGAAAAGAATTTGTCTTCAGCTGAGTAAGGCAACCCGTGACTTCTAATGAACCTAAGAAAATGGAATATTAAAACATTTCTTTGCTTACGTTACACATCAAAAACAGATATCAAAATTTAAAAATATTTTTACAGGTATTTCAACCGGTGAGATTCTCAATAAGTACAGAATCGGACAGTTCGTCATCCGAGTTTGCGAGTCTCACGTCCAATGTCAAGTTGTATGACAGAACGTTGAAGCATCTATCAGAGTTGTTGGATTCTATCACGCACGGGTAAGATGCCTTACATTATTACTAGCGGATCCGACAGACGTTGTTCTGCCGAACGTTGTTTTGCTTCGTCAAAAAAAATCTAGAACCCGATTGCAGCGCCCCGGTTCAAGTGTGAAATCAGTCGAGCCATTTTCGAGGCAATTGTTTTATACTAGTTTCTGTCTGCGGTTTCACCCGCGTGCATATAGATCCAAAAGGAAATAATCCAGTCGCTGTAATTTGCTCCTCCCCCGCCCGCTTTCGCGGTTCAAAAAGTATCGTATGTCATTTTTTGACCCCTAAACTACCACTATGCAAAAAATCATGTCGATCTCGTGAAAAACAAAAACAAATCTACCCACGGGAACCATACATTTTTCCGGGATAAAAAGTGGCCTATGTGCTATTACACACTATAATCTATCCGATCCGTTCAGCCGTTTTTTGCGTGAAAGAGTAACAAACATCCATACAAACTTTCGCGTTTGTAATATTAGTGGGATATATAGATGAACTAAGTTCTGCCTGCGGCCGGGCCTGCTCTCTCTCTCTCTCTCTCTCTCTCTCTCTCTCTCTCTCTCTCTCTCGCAAATCACGCCACTCAGAGGGAAAAGTATATACCCCGAAATTAAGTGATTGAAAGTGTCAACGCAAAGTGAGCCTTATGTCAGTATAATGTCTCGATGCGTCGGGAAATCAAGTTCGAGACATTCGAGACATCGATAAATAATTTCGAATAGACATTTCCACCTAATTTTTTTATTAATTAGAATAAAATAACTAACCAAAACTTAAAATTTGCCACAAGTTTTATTATTATACGATACGAATTGACGAAGTTATGGCAGTTTAAAGTTTACTTCTTTGATGCGCGAGAAGAAACGATGCTCCCACGCGACGTGAACCTAGTGACGTCACTGCGCTCTATACAAGCGTGGTGCGCCTGCACACTGTGGCGGTGTTTAGAGCGGTGTGACGTAGAATCGGTCGCGTGGCAATGAAGGTCGCCCGGATTGCGTTTTGGGTACATACATTTTACTTAAAACTTTGATTGTAAATATCTCAGGAAGTTCTTAGTATTTTTTTATGGACTAAAAAGTTATATTTATGTAAAAATACCCGCTAACGCAATCAGCATACTCCTGAACATAAATCAATTTTAGTGGAATAGACTATTTGTACTACGGAAAGTCGCAATTCTCTTTGCAAAATAAAGTAGGGTTTAAGTAGGTAGGGTTAAAGTGAACTAGACTTAATAATGATACAGTGATTTTGCATGCCAAATTTAATTTATATTGTTCTTAATATCTCATGTTACGGTGATTTTGCTAGACAAATAGCCTCACAAATACCATTGGCTAAACGAGGGAGATTTGGTATTGCGTTGGGTACCCTGGAACCGTAACACGGTTTCGGGAGCTGTATGGCAACCCATGAAGAAATAATATATATGTATATATTACCTTAGACATCAAGGCATATCACACCATGCTTCAATTTAAGTTTTTTTTTTACATTTTTTCAGGACCTCTGACGGTATAATGAAAACGATGGATTTAATATTAAAAGTACATGAGTACAAAGTTGAGAGAACCGGCGTTGAACAATTGAAATTGGGCATTACGGAAATTAAGCAAAGCCTGGAGAAGCAACATAGTGAAGCGTTACATAATATGTAAGAGTATTTTTTTGTTGTATAAATGTGATTTCTGATCCGGCTTTGCCCCTTGAAAGTTTTGAAATGTGACAAGAATTATCCTGAAAATCTTTCCGCCAATTATTTCTGTGCAAAAAGTCACGTCGTTCCGTTGCTCTGCATTGAAGTGAAAGGAAGACAAGAAACACATTTTCGCATTGATAGTATTAGTTAGGATTGGAATACAAATACAGTACAAATTTTATATTGTGGCGGTTGAGTGAAGTTAGGAACGATTCGTTCACGTAAGTGTGGTCCGAATTGAGTTATTATCAATATTATCGAAAACAGAGCCGGGTCTATCTCTCTGTGCGATATCAATTCGGACATGCCGCGCTATCAGGAGACATATTTTGGCGTATGTTTCACAAAAACTTACTAATCTGTCTCCTACCTGAAGGAGCCCAAACTTTTTAGATTTTTAGAAAACAAGTGGCCGAAAGGTAATGGCGTAGTATATTTTTAGAACCGCCTCATGAAGCCCTTTAATTTGATACCACACACAATAAATATTTGAAATCCTATACAAAAAATTGATGACGTCATAACACCCCCTCCCCCACGGGAATATTTTAATGATTGTTTTAACTTAAAGTACCTGTGTGCCAAACGGCTATCCTGTACATCGATTTGCGGTTTTTTTTACGTAGGCCGTCTACAATAAAATTAGTCATTGCGCAGGCATTTGCGGCTAACTTCACAACCGCCACAAAATAAAGTTGTACTGTATATAAGGGAGACCCAGGGATCTTATACATAGAATATGTTTAATATGGGTGTCTTAAGTTAATTTATAACAATTTCAGGTAAAATTTTCCGATAGAGGGCGCCACTAGCCTCGGTAAAGATGCTATTGCTTCATTACTTTGTGTTATATAGTGGAATTGATTCCCAAATAAATTCAGTTTTAGTTTTCAGTCAGTATCAAAAGTTCAATCAGTTATTTTATTATCAAACAGTTAAATCAAAATGATGCTTTTATTAAATGGGTAACTCAAGCGACTTTTACGCAATCATGTGCTTTCTAACTGTTTCGTTGTTTTATTTACTTTCAGTGGCCAATTAAGGGGTACATTGTCTATATTTGAAGGAATCTTTAAAGACTTCAAGGAGGTGCTGAAGAAGGGATTGGCCAAGACGGAAGCAGTAAGAATTAATTTTATTTACAAACTATTGCTTGTTGCTTTGAACGCGGGAATTGGACTCCGGCTGATAATGTACCACACGCAAAATGTACGAGGTCACGGAATTCTTCTGAACTTTGTATGTATGATTGGACGCGCCAATCTAGGGAACGACTAGGCTATATAACATCATGCTTAGGAGCTGAGCACTGACCAGTAAACATAAACATCAACCAATCTAGCAATGGCGCTTATCTCGGAAACTACCAACCCGATTTGAATACCTTTGCGTTAAGGCTTTAACATCTGTCAATTCGTCTTCTATATTTTGTATAGAAAACGCTATAGGTCGACGGAGCCGAAACGGTCGCGCGGATAATATTCAATTTAGGTGAAAAAATAAAGTACACGAGTAAAATGCGGACTAAAAACAAAACTCTCAATTAAGAATAAATAATATTTTTAAGACCTTTTTTGTGTGTAACTAACTAAAGAGCTTGTGCCGTTTTGGAGAAATTTTGCTAATAATGACGACAATATAGACCGATAGATGGCGCCAGTATCGTATTTATTGGTTCAATATTTTTTTCCGAGAAATTTAGTGCATTAATTTAAAGGAAAAATTTATTTATAATATTACATTTGTCAAAAATTCATTTATTTTCAATTAAAATAATCTATTGGATCGTTATGTATCTATACGTTTATCAAAGATTTGATTTAATAGTTCTTTGGGTATTTTGACTTAAATATCGAATAATTTAGGGATTTTACCGCTATTAAAGCCTTAAATAGCCCGTTTATTGAGGATGGTTCTGGATTATGTAACATCACGCTACGACCCAAAGGTAAATGTAATTTTTCAGCCAGTGAGCCACGGCAACGAGGCGCTGACGACCGCACTGTTGTCACGGACCCACGAACTACAAGCGACTCAGAGTGAGCTTACTAAGCTGCGCGCTCAACTCGCCGTGCTGCAGAAGGACCGCGACGATATAGATCTGTTGAAGGCGCAAATTGATATATACAAGTAAGCATGTTATTGTGAAGCAAACTATGAGATGAGACTGATGATATTTTTGAATCTACCTAACAAGGGTATTGTAACGTCGGTCCTCGGGATCTTGACTTCGATTATAGACATATATTGGCTGCTATTCTGAAAAATTCCAACACTATTGCAATAATTTCAATTACAATAATTGCTGTTTTTAAGCAATGCAATCCTTATCCAACAGTGTCTGATTTGGTTATTCTGAAAGAGCTATTGCCTTGTTGTTGCAAAATGCCAAGCGCCAACTTCACGCCATTGCATTATATTGTTTATAATTATATGAATGGCTTGGATGCTAGTCTTTTTTAGCCAACTCTTTAGTTTATTATGCTGTGAAAGGGACAAGTTTTTATACCTGCGTAAACAAAATAGCCACAGGTACAACGTAAAAAAGAGGAATAGATACTAGCTTTTGCCTGCGGTGTCACCAGCATGGAAATAGAACAAAATAAAAGAAGTAATCCCTTGTCCTCTTTTCTGAGATAAAAATGCGTATGTTTTAATCCAGGACATAAATTATTTATCCTCCAATTTTCATCAAAGTATATTGTTTTATTTCAAATTAGTTATATTCAATATTAATTTTTTATGCGAATATGTATTTATATATTTTTTGTGAAAAATGTTAGGATTTTATAAATTATTCTTCTTATAATTAATTTAAAATATTTGAATTTGCGTATTTAGCTTAATTCTTCTCTAAAGATTATATTAAAACTAAGCTTCCTATTATTGGGCCACATTAAATATAAAATCTTAAAGTTTATATAAAATTGCAATGAATACAATGCACAAAACGCTGTTGTCAGAAATTCCAATAGTTGAAATAAAATTCCAATTGATAATTCCAATAGCGTCTCACTGAGAATAACAATCTGTCAAAAATTACAACTGACGCCATGTTGATTGCATTAATTCCAAACGTCAATCGATTGGAATTATTACAGAATAGCACAGATTTTATAATTGCTATTTATTGTCTTTTCTTCATGGTGTTCGTTATTCTGTTAGGTCCCTTATTGGAGGCAGTGGACTGTATTGGGGTAAAAACGGTTATATGAATTTCGATAGATTGGAAGGGAATTTATTCGTGGAAATTGGGGTTTCGAATGCTTCGGCTTGATCTGGCAAAACAATGGGAACTCACCTTGACACTCGAACCTGCACGGCAGGACGTCGCTTTCAGAGGCAGTCCAGGAAACGTTCCTGATGGTCTTTGTGATTGTCACCACACACATGCACTGACACGACTAAGTTACTGATAATGTTCTAGTTAAACGGCCGACATCGATATAATTAAAATGCTGCGCGACTCACGGAGCCGCGTATTCGACCACCTTTCCTTTCGTTCTGTTCGTCGAGCGCGGGGTTCACATGTTGACCCGCGCGCGACGCCCTAACCGCGCGTAATTTAAACGCGCGGGTAAGCGCCACCATTCCACCATTTCAAGCCAAAGGCCCGAACACATGGTATATAATATATATTGTTACATATTTAAAATTCTATCAGAGATTGCATGTCTCCCAACTCTCGACCAAACCACTGTCTATGTCTAAGTTTTTTTTCTTAATTTTTTTTAATAGAATATTCATACATTTGAAATTATAAAGGAGTTTACATAATTTTCCAAAACAAGGCAAGCGACCTCTTTACAGAATTTTCAGGTCGAAATGCCTCAGAAGTGGTCTAGTATTTAGGGTTTCGATGAAAAAACGGTAACTCTTATAGGCTTATTTTTTCCAAATCTACTGGACGAAACATGTTGAAATAGAGTTTCATGACCTAATCACGGACGTATAGCGTCGATTTTCGATTTTGGGGGAAAAATTAAAAAGTAAAAAGAATTTCACCAAGTGACATATTAACCGAAAGTGCTCGTTATAAGGAATACAAATTATAATTTTAAAATGCATAGTTTAAATTATATTAAAAAAAAATTACGAATATTGACCGTTGATCTCCGAAATTAGAAAAAGGTCGGGAATATCGGGTCTTTCTTATAGTTTAGAGGAAAACCTAAACGAAAATTTTGTCTTAATTTTTTTATTCAAAAATATTGCCCTGACACCATGCAATCGACGGCTCTTTTCGCTGGACATATGGCGCCTAAAGCACATAACCTTTTTATTTAAATAGACTAATTAATATAAAATAACGTTTACAGAACCGACTTCGAAGCGGAGCGCGCCTCCAGAGAGAAAATGGCTAGCGAGAAGGAGAGCGCTCTCACAGACCTGAGGAATACACAGAAACGTAACCAGGAACTAGTCAAACAAGTACGGAGAATAAATTTTCATTTAGGGCAGTCCCGAAACCTACCTCTAAAATAAAAAAAATGGTTCAATTGAAATTCAACAACGCTTCTAATTATATTACAAAGAAACTAGGTTTCAGCCTCGGCTTCGTCTGTGGAGATCTAAGAATTTATCCTGAAGAATTTCCGCCTCAAAATTATGTCGGTCAAAAAAGAAGGACAAAAATGTATGAGAGGTATGATGAATATAAAAGAAGCGAAAGAGGTATGTCAGGATCGTAACAAATGGCATTCTATAGTCTCTGCATACCCCTCTTGGGATAAAAGGCGTGATGATGGATAGATAGATAGAAGGACAAAGAACCAAACACAGTTTCGCAATTGTAATACTACTTAGGATATATTTATTTTGTACTAACTCTTGCTAGCGGTTTCACCCGCAGAATCTATTATCACGCCTATTATCCCAAGAGGGGTAGGCAGAGATAACTCTTTCGCTTCTTTTATATTCATTATATCTTTCACACATGCTCGGCGATTGTGTGTACTTTTAATATTGCCATCGATCAATATATTTTCAGCTAGCCTTTTTAGTCAACCTTTCATCCTTCATTATTTCAAAGAAAATAAAAAGTAGCCTATTGTCATACTCCATATATTATTGGTTATGTATTACGTTACAGTTGGAGGAAGTGAAGAAGCTGAATCCCAGTCTATATGCGACGATACTGTCCAGATCGCCCAAAGATACTCCCCAAAGAGTACGATTGACATCTCAACAGTCGGCCGGTACATCCACACCCGTTACTAACGGGACTAATAATTCTGTTGGGAATATGGTAAGTGACAATTGATTTTTCCATGAAAAGATGGATGTGAATGAAGCGAAAGAGGTGTGCCAGAATCATGGCATGTGTTATTCTAAGGAAAATAAGGCGTGAGCGAATGCATATGAAAGAATTAAGGATGAGATATTAACTAAAAAGGTTTATATGACAGAATCGTGCCCTAGACTACTTAAAAAAAATTAATGGCAATGTTAAAGTCTACTCAATCGTCTAGCATGTAAATATATGAACGATTAGAAAGAGGTATGTCAGTTTATAGCGATCCCAAGAGCATATTGTAATCGAAATCGTTCAAATAATAATGATGGGAAAACCAGTGTAATCCCGTCCGCGCTGTCATAGTTGTGATAAGTCTGTTAATAATAAGACATATCACAGTCGGCAGGATCATCTTAGCTTACCGAGTTATCAGCATGAAGGCTATAATACTTGACATTGGCAAATCATTGATTAACATTGGTGGAGCCACAATTTCAATGAATTCTGAAAATACAGGCTGATGACGCTTATATGTAACATATGTTGCCCGCATGGAAACAAAAACAAATAAAAGAAGTAATCCGGAAATTTGCGCCTGAAAAATCAATTTATATTGACATAATCTAGATATAAAATAGTAGACGCTTTGTCTTCTATGAATGTCAAAACATATATAGCGCTTCCCTTGTCTTGTTTTTCAGGACTTTATCCTTAAATTTTCATCAAAATCCGTTTAGCTGTTAGGTGTGATCGAGTAATAAACAAAATTCGCATTTATAATATAAAATAGGATCATTATGCCACTTGGTATTAATTTTGATAGATTATTTCTCGTATTTTATTTTTTACGCAAAAAAGGTCAAGAAGAAGAAGTGTACAGAAGGTACGTTGGACGCGAGCAAGCTTCACGAGGGCACGCCGCCTCCCATACGGTTCACGTGCCCGGTGTGCGATAAGCCGTTTCGTACCCTCAGGATGCTGCAAGATCATGTCGATGCTTGTTTGTTGTAGACCATTGGGCTGGCCTTCCACCAGACCTGTGCTAGGAAGCTGGGGGATAGCATCCATGAATTTAACCAAAATTTACCACGATAGCGTGATTGCTATGCATGTTAATCCCTCTGGGCGGTGAGCGTGCGAAAAATCCACCAATAGGATTGCATGACTAGGAACGGTATAATTTTCCTCGCACAGCACTGGTGGAAAGCCAGCCTTACAGAAGCGTATTTACGCGCGACGTCTAACTTGCAACAGAAAAAAATTAGCCAAGTTGTAGAAAATACTATGAAGCTCTAATACATGCAGCTCTTGACGTTTTTAATACATCTGGTGGCACATTATGTGCTTAAAACGTTTTAGGAATTTTTGTTTGCACGGGTTGTTTTTTTTTGTCAGATTCCAATAGACGCCCGAAGGAATGACATTTTGTTATTCTCTACCTCTATTCAAAGACAACACAATTTCGCTTTTATAATATTTAAATGAGTTAAATAAATATTCTGGGTTTACTTGCTGTTGATGTTTATTGCAATATATATACGAGTTTATTGTACATAATATGACAAGGAACAAGAAAAAAAGTTTCCTTTTACGGATCGCTTGTAGCGCTATGTCACAGGTGCTGCATTTTGAAGAGAGTTGCACGTGTTAGTACTTCTTATATTATTATTTCCTGCAGCAACTTTCTAATTGACTCGCCGATTCAACCAAAACTACTGTTTATATTATGAAAAGTAAAAGAAACATTTGTCTTTTTGAATCATATTTATATATTAAATATTACAAATAGTCTTTTATATGTATATTTATTTTTATTAGCCAATTTTTATTATGTATTTATTACAATATTTTTAATTTTGGCAAAGACCATTTATAATAGAAAAATACATAAAATTATTTTTTTATTTTAGCCGTCTTAATAATTTTAATTAAAATTGTAATTATGTATTTAAAGACTAGATTCTATTAATGTGAACGCTCTGCACTTAACCGCAACTGCACGAACCGCACGCAACGGTTTTTAGTAATATGCAAGTAAGAAAGGAGACGTTTTAAATGCTATGGATCTTGTAACATGCACGCACATAACTTAGTTAGAAAATATAATTAAAAGCAGCAATTTTTTTAAAATTTTGAACAATCACAGTGAATAAAATCAATTGAAAGATGGCGGCAGAATAGTGATCTATACATATAATAAAATCGTGGACTTTCCGTGTCTGTACATTAAAGATTTTTGCAAAAAAAGTACTGGAAGACGCGAAAAATAAGCAATAGTAAGTAACAGAATCAAAATATATAAAAAAATTAAGTTCATTTAGAAACCTCATAGCACCACGCCGCGTCTCATGTTGTAAAGTCATTGGTCACATTACGTAATTTTGTTAATATTCCTAATACTAGGCGAACGAAATCGCATATAATAGCTAGTACAGAATTTTTTTTTTAAACCAATTTATTACCAGAAAATAAGTCCCTAAATTAAGACTTTGTCGTAACTATTTGATTTTCATTATTTTCTGGATTTTCCTAGATAGGTACGGTATAGTGGGCGCCAAACAAGTTGACCCATATTTAGCGCTAGAGTTGGCAGGACGCCCATGCAAATCATACAAACCCTCCTTTGTATGCGATCTGTGCGTGCGCTTCGTGCGGTGGACACAGGACCTGCATTTTGTTAAGTAGGCATTTATTTTTGCAAACAAAGCAATAAAGTACAAAATTATTTTAAGACATATTTTAATGAAACCCGGCAACTGTCCTTTACACGGTTTTAAGGTGAGATTTGCATAATAGTGTGATTCTGTAGACGAACTAAACGATTTTTTTTCTTTGCGAAGAAATCAATAACTACTTAATACTGAAAAAGAAATAGTGAAACTTCTTTGGCTTATTATAATTAAGAATTAAATATACTGAATTACAAAAAAAACGGGAGCCCCATCTGTATTTTTTTAATGAAAACCCTTACGCGTAACAAAAATTTTTCTCTGCCCTGCTAAAGAAGTTTCATTTCAAAAATGGTGTCTAATTGTGTGATTTGTTTTTACGCAACTTATATCTTCAGTCTTGCGTTTATTTTTTGTTTTGAAATAATAACTCTGGATTTCCTTTGAAACGGCATTTCTGTGGTCAATATTAACTTTAAGAACTTTATGGATTTTTTCACAACATTTCTGCATTTTATATGTTTGACCTATTAATAAATATTTTTCTAAAAGTTAATCGAGACGAATTGTATTATAACTTATGAAGGCTGTTTTACATAAACCACTTCTGAAACTTAAGGGCGGTCTAAGGGAATGTTTGATTTGATTCATTCGTGTAAAAATCAATAAAAAAACAATCTATTATATACGATCCCCATCGCCCTTAAGTGACATTTCAAGAACCATGCTACATTTATTTTTATTTTATGACATAGAAATTTATTCCATATACAAATCAATTCATTTTAAACACATAGAAAAATACTATACATACTTCATAATACTTTTTACACAACTGATATTTTCTTTATTACTAATTTTGATGTTGTATGCTGCCAACTAACATTGCTCTAATTTCCCCAAACAAAATAATATTAACATACATATAATATATGTTTCAGGTGTACAAGTGCCCAAAATGCATGAGATTCTCCAGCGACCAGTATAGAGCGATGGAAGAGCATTTCGATTTTTGTTTGGATGACTTTTAACTAAACTACTTTCTAGTGAGTGCATATATTTTATATACAACATAAGGGAAATGTTTCTAAAAATAAATTATTTTGACTTATTATATGTAGGAGTCGATAGGGATATAGCATCAAATGTTAAGCACCATTTTTTTTTAAATATTGCGGTTTAATCGACTTGTCGTGCTTCGGAAGGCAAGTAAATGCATCCGCATTTTTCTAAAAATAACAGATACATGTGACGGGTTTGATCCCGGATCCCGGTCATGTACCAATGGTGTTTTAAATAAAAAAATTATGTACGTAATTCGACAAACCGGAGAGGCTTTTCCATCTAAATAAACCTCAACAGAACTGGCCACTTGTTAGGTATAGCCTTACAAATACCATTGGCTAAACGAGGGATACTTGGTCTTCTGCTTGGTACTCTGGAATCGAAACACGGTTTCGGGAGCTGTAAGGCAACTCGTGAAGGCAAAATTTAATAAAAAATCTTTTATTCATTCAGGTTTTCTTAATTTTCAGATTAAATTGATGCTGTCAACTTACATTACGTAAAGTATGTTTTAGTTTTGTTCAAGTGTTTGTGAAAAATGGCCATTTCAAAATATTATTGAGACTTTTTGCAACCATTTAATAATTTTAAACACAAATATCTAGCCTGGTATTTATATTTTAAATATATTGTAATTGTTAGAAGTATATTGGCAACTGACTACAAAACTTTTTGTTTGTACAATCAAGACATAGTAAATACTGTAAATAGATAGTAGAATGATATCTTCAGTAAATCAAGTACAATTCGATGCACGTAAAAAGAGCTCCGGGCGGTCTACCTGCGCAGTGACCAAATTACAGAGCAAATTGGTCGTATGAGGTGCGGCGCGACGGAGGGAACACGCGATTGGTTCGTCAGTTGACATTGGTCTCGTTGACATGTACGAATTGTAGACCCAGTGAAAATATTTCTAAACCCCCCCCCCCCCCCTTATTCTAGTATCTCGGTTGCTAACAAAAAGTGATTGTAATCGTCCACAGATTAGTAAATATGACATCTTCTTGCGTTTGCCGCCACCTACAGCCCCCTTAGACAATGTACGAACGCTACTATTCTATTCTCTCGGAACGCTAAATCATAATATTATATACAGAAACTTATAACCGAATTATATTAATTATATGAAGGTCAATTTATGAATTTTAACTACTTAAATACTTGCATAACCTCAGAAAAATTGCTGACCTTCGCCATATTTTTCAGCGTTATCTACAGGGTATGGGCAGTCGCTAACTTTGCGTTCACGAAAGGCGCTAACTTTGCGTTCACGAAAGGCGCTAATTGAAGACACTATGACATATTACGCAAAAGGAGTTTATACTTCAAGAAGTTTGTATACAATAAGTATATAAACTCCTTGGTTCAGACAGTTTAGTTTGGTCACGTGGTTGTATTTCAATCGGTCCCATACATTTAAAGTTATCTATTCTATTCGCTAAGTTGTACAGTGTAAGCTCCTCCTCACACTTGCGTCTCCTGTTTATAGCGAAGATGACTTACTGGGGCCGCGCGCGCTCTAAGTTCGTTGCCGAGAGTGAGTGCTCCGTGCATACTCTCACTTCTCGGTTTATCGTACACTAGCTCTGCCTTTCATCCCAAGACGGGTAGGCAGAGACAATCGAATGCCATTTGTTACGATCCTGACATATCTCTTTTGCTTCTTTTATATTCATCATACCTTTCATACATGCTCGGCGATTGTGTGTACTTTTAATATTTCCATCGATCAACATATTTTTTATATGTTCAATAAAAGTACATCTAGGTCGTCCTCTGCCAGCATTTCCTTTCACTTCAGCCATATAAACCTTTTTAGTCAATCTTTCATCCTTCATTCTTTCAACGTTCAACGTAAACTACTTTTCTTCATTTTAGTCACAACATCATCGTTTACTAATGACATCGTTCCGGATGCGGTCAATACGCTTTATATCACACATTCTACGTAAAGACCGCATTTCCACTGCATTTATTTTACTTTCATGATTCTTCCATACCCAAGTCTCGCTTCCATAAGTAAGTGATGGAACTAAAACAGCATTATATGCTATGTCTATTGTTGCACCCGCGTGAATGGTTACTGCTCAGCTCCTTTGGGTCATAGCGTGATGTTATTCATCAATATTTTTTCAAATCCGACTGGTAGTTCCAGAGATTAGCGCAAACAAACAAACAAACACTTAGCTTTATTATTAGTATAGATTAATAATCTGTGGACGGTTACCATTATTTTTCGTTAGCAACCTAGATACGTTATAGGCAGTAACGTGCGCTGTGTGAGTGAAGTTGAAGTGCTTGTAGGAAGTTATCATACTGCTCTCGTTTAAGGCCGCTATTCCACTATCATATAAAAATGATCCTAATTATGTGATTCATAAAAATATTACAATTATATGACAGTGTAATATCAACATATGATTCATATATTGCCATTACACTGTCATATAATTGTCATATTTAGTGGATAGTGGAATAGGGCACTTACTATGGTTGCGGACCCCATATCTGCAAATAATTCTTCGACGAATAGGGGTGTAGACAATTTTATTTAAATTCTTTTAAGGGTCCTATACTGGGAATTTGTATGGAGATATTACTATTCCCAATTTCTCTGTAAATACTCCACCTGTGTCACTGTAATTTAGCATATAGTTACTTATTCAATATATCTAAGTGAAATAGTCGTTATTTTTTCAATTGGTTTTATTTAATAGGAAATATGGGTGGTAGAATAAAGGATTATTCTGCCCATTCTGTCTCTTTCATAATCTATCACAAAACTCTAAATTTTTTTTAAAGCGCTCTTTTACCATTATTCTTCAATTATGTATATCGCTTTTTTTGTAGCTTATTCAAAATTAAAAAAAAATTATTTTTGCAAAAATAATAAAATAATTAAATTAAATTTTCAATAAGCTACCAAAAAATCGACATATATAATTAAAGGGAAATGGTATAACAGCGCTTTGAAAAAAATTTAGAGTTTTGTGATAGATTATGAAAGAGACAGCAGGGGCAAAGTTAAACTACCCATATTTCCTATTCAATAAAACCCATTGAAAAAAATAAGAGCTATTTCACTTAGATATATTCAATAAGTAACTATATGCTAAATTACAGTGACACAGGTGGATTATTTACAGAGAAATTGGGAATAGTTTATCCCAGAAAAAATCCCAGTATAGGACCCTTAAATTATAGCTGTAAGGTTTACTATAAGTAATAAAATATCTAAAAAAAATTTAATTTGTATCTTCATAAAAAAAAACACGTTTTTAATTTTATTTTTCAAATTCCCGCGAAAACGTTGATGACGTCACGTTCTAGTAAACGAACAAAATATTGGCCTCAGATTAGATAAAATAACAAGGAAATAACTTAGTCAGTGACAGATTGACAGGCAGTTATTATAATATAGTTACTAGTCTGTGGTTATTTATTTGACATTTAGGATATAGTGACGTCACTTTCCGTTTGCGGTCACGTGATCGGAAGTATCAATTTATGATTTTTCTTTTAGATATAAAAAAAGTACATTAATTAAACAAAAAAATAAACATTATTTTCAGTGATTAGGTACACGTTATAAACTATATAAAAAAAATTATTGTGTATTTATTTTCTTTTACTGTCTACACCCCTATTGTAATTAAGTTTATAGAAATGGCTTAAGGGGCGGTGGTCAAGGTCATCTTGTATCTGTCAAAAATATAGCAAATCTAAGTTAATCCTGGAAATCTATTAAATATTTTCAATAGCGCGATACAGGTTTCAATTTCAATATTGAGATGCAGTAACGATGCGACATCTATCGACGCGATGTGCCGCCACAAGTTCAAATCAATTTGCAGGATATAAGAGTACCAGTGTGACACAATGTAGCTGATTCCGAAATTAAGATCCTTGATTCTACAATTAAAAAAATCATGATTGTATATGAATTAAGCTACTTAAATATAAAATTATATAATTATAATCGATATACAAAGGTTTTAGACTGTTTAGCGTATAATTTGTTCCAATAATGTATAGAATATGTATTTAATTTTGTTTATTATGAGAATTAATGCTGCAATGTTTATCACGAAGGCATGCTGTGAAATTGGTAGATATTTCTTTCTTTTCTACTATCAGACCTGTTTAAATCAAAACTTATTTTTTACATTGTTAAATTCGATACATATCTGATTATATTAAAATATATTTCATGTTTAATAGAACGTAAATTGACAAATATCCACTTTTCATTTGATAAAATTTTGTTATTAACTAGCATTTGCCTGCGACTTCGTCCGCCTAGAAAAATCACATACCCTCATATTGTTTTTAGCCCTTTCATACAGCCGTTATGCTGGTGAATTTACTGTAGTTTCTCACTAATCGGCTATGGCTGTAATATTTTTAAGCATCCGGGTACTCTGGGGTTACACGACTCCCGGGAGCCGCATGGTACCCGTGAAAGTAGAAAACTACATTCATCGAAATTAATTCGATGGCGAGTCACATGACTGTCTATAGTCCCGTCCCGTTGGACAATTAAAAGTAAATTCTATAGTATAACGAGTTCGTGGGCAAACGCTAATTTAAGATAAGTTGATTAAAAAACAATAATTGAAGTACATTTATAAAGTTTACAAAATATGGGTCTGTTTGTGTGATAAAATGACTGTGATGGTTTGATTTTAGGATAATTGTTTATTGCATGATGCCATTAAAATGAATGAAATAAAATAATTGTTCAGAAAACTGTATAGTAATATTTCTTGCAAGTATAGCATGTTTTGTCTCCTTTTATCATATTGAATAACAAATGTGTTAGAGGGAGACCATGATTAGGTGAAACGTTTCGATCTAACTTCCAATAGGTGGCGCTAGCTACTTTTATTGTTTTTTTACGCGAAATTTAGTGAATCAAATCAAGCTTAATATAAACCAAGCTAAGGTTATATTGTTTTATTCGTAAATTTGTTAGTAACATAATGTATATTACCATACATATTTCTTCATAATTATTTATAAATAAAACAATATTATATATTATTAACTATTATATTACTTGTTGTTTCATTTGATTCATTAAATAACGCGTAAAATAACCATTAAACACTATTTGGAGCTAGGTCGAAACGTTCGCCATTAAGGGTCCTTGGCAGTCGGCCATCTTACTTCTGTCAAAAGTATGGCAAATTTCAATTAACCCAAGGACCCTTAATTACGTTTATTACTAAGGCATTAGAGTTTATACATTTTTACCATGTTACTATAGAACAGTTTTTTAGTCCATATTCCTTATTCTTCCAATACAAAATGTAGTATTATTTTTATTCCACAATAATGTATTTTTATACCGCACTATAGATTTTAATTGTTTACAATGTGTCAAAATTATTCTGTCATATTTTAATAATTTTTAGAATAATAATTATAGTAATAAGTTTCTTATTTTTATTGTGCTTTACAAATTCACGACCGATCTCTGACATTATTTTTATTAAGCATTACTTTTGCATGATGCCAGAAATATTTAATTTTCCAAATTTAATTATTATATGGTTAATAAACTATCAGATGTAATTTGTATGTTCGTCTGATAAGGACTTTTAGTTTTTATTTTAGTCTGCGTGCCAATCTAAGTGGCGTGACTCAGATGTGAGTTCATATATGTATAGAGGTATTTAAGAGCCCTATATCCATAATTTGTATGGGGATAAACTATTCCCAATTTCTCTGTAAATAATCTATCAATTCAATATATCCAAGTGAAATAGCCGTTATTTTTTCAATTGGTTTTATTGAATCGGAAATAGCTGGTAGCTTTTTGAAAATTCAAATTAAAAATTATTTTATGATTTTTTAATTGGTTAAAAATAATAAAATAATTATATTTTGTATTTTCAATAAGCTAAAAAAACCGCAAGACGTTTAATTGAAGGGTAATGGTATAACAGCGGTTTTAAAAAAAAATAAGAGCTTATGATAGATTATGAAAGAGAAAACGGGGGCAAAGTTTAACCACCCATATTTCCTATTCAATAAAACTAAATGAAAAAGTAACGTCTATTTCACTTAGATATATTGAATAAGTAACTATATGCTAAACTACAGTGACACAGGTGGATTATTTACAGAGAAATTGGAAAAAGTTTATCCTAGAAAAATTATGTCTGTCTCACGTCACATAGATGGGAACATTTATTAATGATTCGATAATATTTGTGGATTTGTCATTTTATTATTATGATTAATTAATCAATTCGATATATTTCATTTTACCTTTTTTAGTACTAAACTATGTTGTGTTTAGATTGTAGGTAATTGATTATTGTGTTGTATGCACAATGTTTTGTTTACGTAATAAATGTGATGTTTAAGATTTCTTGTCTTTTTTAAGCTGGGAACTTTTCTCGACGACAAAATTTTCTAAATCTAAAGTGTAATGATACAAGTTTGTGGCCCCGGTACGCGACCTTACAGCGATTCATACATCATACGTCTAGCGCCATATCTATTTTACAGTTCTAAATGTTATGGTGTTTTAAAATGTACCGCCAAGATTTTCAATACTTTGGTGATGTGGCATAATATAATATTTTTAGGGTCTGTCACATCTTATTTTCTTCTATGTACTAGACCTAAAATGTTGAAACTTGCTACGTATATAGAGTTTCATGACCCAATCACGGACGTTTAGCTTAAATAATCGAATTTCTATTTTGGGGGTTATTTTTGAGGGAAAAATTTGAACAAAAAAAAACATTTTTTCTTTGAAGTCCATCATGTCACATCAAATGAAAGGGCTCGTTATAATGAATACAAAATTTTCCCCCGGCTTATCTTCTAAACTACCGAGTATAAAATTAAAAAAAAAATAGGGAAGTCTTTATCTTTATAGTTTATAGGAAATCTTAAACGAAAATATTGTCTTAAAGTTCTGACCAAAACCATCAGCGTGCAAGTCGTACTCACAATTTGGCCAATTATTTCCTTTACGGGTTTTGCCTTACAGCTCCCGAAACCTTATTATCGGTCTTAGGGTACTCAGCAGAAGACCAAGTCTCCCTATTGTAGCCAATGGTATTTGTGAATTTGTACTTAACGAGTGGCCAGTTCTGTTGAGGTATATTTAGATTTTAACTAATATTTCCAACTATAAAAAAGAACTTTCATAATTTCTTTGGTACTTCTAGATAATCAATCAAAATAACGAAAACAGTAAACTATTTTTTTAGGAGTTGGTAATTTCAGAGGTAAATAAAACAAAGTGATTTTTAAATTGAAATATATTTCATGGAACCCGTAGCGTTTCTTGGCTGTTTTTATAAAATGAGTACAAATATAATAAAATACTTTTTAATAATAATTTACCTAAACATTTTTTTATATTTTATTATACCACAGGTCCTTAAATATCTTTAGGTATATACAATAATACGCCCTGTAATTGGCACCATAACTTTATCTTAGAATACAACTTTTAATATCGACATTGCTGTTTGTATATCATTCTGTATCAGAATTTAATTTTACAAGTAATTTTACATTTGAAGTAATTTTTTTAAACTTATTTCAAATATAAATAGATAATTGGCGCCAAATCTTCTTCAGTTTTTGATTTCAACTCCTATAAAACATGAGATTCGTATAAAGAAAAGTTATATATAATTATGACAATAAGTAAAAAACCGCAACTTAACTGATGATTTTAATGACGTTTTAGTCGAAAATAGTTATTAGAACAAAAAATAATAAATATTAAGAGAATAACAAAATAAATAGACGAGGTGGAAAATAATAACATTTATAAATACTTATTGACTAATTAAAACTAAAAAATCAACCTTTGCCTGCTATACCTAAATTTTATTTACATAGATAATGTAAAAATAAAATGATTGTGCCTATATAGACGGATATTTAATCACTGGTAAGTGGTAGGTAATAATTTAAGACACTAATGTGAATCCTTTATTAAAAACAAACACTAGACTATAATAAAGTTTAAATGTGGCAACACTGGATATTAATACAATTCTATTTGCCTGTCTAAGTGCCTAAGTTTTGATGTGAAAAACACTTGATAAAATTGGAATGCGTTAATATTTTGATATAAAAATAATGCAGGCAAATTTATTATTAAAAAAACTTCAGTCACTTAATAAAAAAATATTTTACATTAACTATAGGCGTTAATTTTTTTACTGAGAAGCTTTCAAATAAATTGTATAAATATTATAATGGAAAATACGAATTAAATTATCCTAGGAGGTGTAAAATTTATTTATAAAATCTTTGATATATCTCTTCAAAGTTAAGTCTTTCTGAATATCTATTGGTCCAGTAATTTTAATATAAGTGATTAATTAATGAAGCGGTATATATAGTAACCAATTAAATACGCAAGCTTCTCGTAATAAATATACAATATACATAAATAATTGTATACACATAATACAAATACCTAATACATAATCTGCAAACATAAACAATTTTATGTCGCGTCGACGACTAGAATACGTTGAGGAAAAAAGCAGACCGATTGTCTTAAGGAACTATCCATTGCTAGAAAAACTAACACATGCCTACAACTTTTAATCTACCAAACGTGCACCTAGCCATTTTTCTATTGAAAATTTGTAAAATTACGAATTTTCATTGAAATTGGCTAGGTTCAAGGTTAATTCGAAGTACTTGTATTGAAATCTTAAATTTAACTTTGAGACGCATTTAAGTCATGCTAGAAACAAAGTTCAATTAAACTTTAGTAGAAAAAGTTATACGCATGAGTTAGCTTTTAAGGTGGATGGTCCATATAAAGTGTGTCAAAAGATGGCGCCAGTTGTAATTTTCGTAGAAACATTTTTTACGCATAAAATTTTTTTTTTTGCGACTACATAACAATAAAATAATTACGAATCACTCATCATTTTAATAATATTTAGCCATGTAAAATATATTTTTACGCCATTAATTATGACAGCAATAAGGATAAAATAATAGTTTTATTATTTAAAATTATGAGTGATATTAATTATTTTATTGTTATATATGCACAAAAAATTTAATTTACGCCGTTAAAAATATTTAAAACCATTTTGTGGCATACTTTACATGGACCATCCTCCTTAAGCGGTGGATTTAAGTATGCGATAGGTTTGGCCACTGATGTTGTTGGGCTGAGTAGGAATGTAAGTTAGCGTTTTCCAACGAAGTCGATCATCTGATCTATCTGCTCCTCCTCGTCGTAGAGGTACAAAGACTCCAAACAACCCTTGAAGTAGGGCGTGGTGAAACATTTTGCCCTGGAAAATAAATATTTATAATTAATATAACTATAAAAGTTCTTCTAATATTTGTAGC
The DNA here is from genome assembly GCA_963924495.1 of Nemapogon koenigi. Lineage (NCBI taxonomy): Eukaryota > Metazoa > Arthropoda > Insecta > Lepidoptera > Tineidae > Nemapogon > Nemapogon koenigi. The sequence continues at coordinate 10,419,495 of OZ004646.1, forward strand.
CGAAGACAGATGAAGCAATAGTCAAAAATATTTCAAAAATAGTATATATATCAAAGGAGTTGTTTTAAAGGGTTTGTGCCACCACAGTGTGTGTACCTACTGTCAATCAATTTATAATCAAAATAAACTATTTATAAAGTTAAACAATATTTTGTCTCCCTCTAACAAATAGTCGCTTAATATATAGACGGTCACAAAGCATTATACTTAATTTTGTACTCAGTTTATAAATCTCAATTGCAAAACAGTTTTAGATTTATCAAAATCGATTACAAGATGGCGGCAGTGTGGTCATACAGAATAATACATTTGATTTATGGATTTTTCTATATACTGTAGGCCCGATATAAAACATCTCCTTTGTTCAAGTAAGGTTGACGCGAGAATAACAAACATATTTATCTCTCTTTCATACTTTGCGTATCTTCATAGCGCTGTCTTGCTCTGTGGTGAAAGAGACAATGCTTAGTCTATTAGCTTCTCTGTCTACGATATTAAATATGAGAAAAGCTTAAAGTGCGTGAACCTTATTTAAAATCAGGTGCTTATATAGAATTAATAGTTAGGTACATGCAGTGTTAAAGTTGTGTATAGGTAGTTAGAGAAAAGTTAAGTGTTTAGTGCAGGAAACAGTATACCCCAAACTCAAAGATAAGAAATTAAAAAGGAAGGTGAAAGGAAAACTCTGAATACAGAATAAATTCTTCAAACTGAGTAAAAAATAGTATTGTACTATATGTAGTTGTATTTCTTGATAATAAGAAATTATTCCAAAATTGGTAAATCGTGACGAGAAGTATGACGCGTATTTTGAAATTTGTTCTGTATTCTGAGATGGAAAATAAGAACAGTTGTGCTTAAGAAATATAAAAAAAGGAATATTATATTGATGTGAAAATACACTTTATATTGATTTTTATATTCTTATTTTAAGAACAGCCAAATAATTTTTATACCTAATAAAAAAGAATTAGTTTATAGGCATGAGCAATCACGTGACAGTTTTAGTTATAAAATTAAAAATGGCGTCAAACTTGACACCTTCAAAAATAATTAATATTATTTTTACTCAAATTTTATTTATTCTTATTACCTACTTAGTAATGGTTTAAAATATACATTTAATTTATGTTGGTAGATTAGTAAATATGAAAGGCCGAGAGAGAGTGTACCGTGCTCGCTCGCTCTTCTCGGTCTATTACAGTCTTTCTCAAAGTGAGCGATAACGCCCCCTTGTGGCCGCTGGAGGCCTAGAGGGGTCGGTAAGGGGCCCAGAAATAATGAATTTCTTTGTGATTTTTAAGATGTGGTACAGTAAAAAAAAAATTGGGGGGCGCTAAAAAATAAATTATTTTAAAAGTGGGCGGTTGACAAAAAAAGTATATTACTTAAATCTGTGGACGGTTACCAACACGTTTTTGTTACCAACATAGATACGAAATATAATTGCTTCTTTGTTATTAAATATAAAGTATACATCAATATAATGAAAATAAAATTAGGTAAGGTGAACAAAAAAATAATATACCTAAACCCCTGGCTCAGCCCCGTGTAATTTTTTTATATACTGCTTGAATAGATCAAGTTGGTCTGTCTCCTGTAGTACCTCCACGCAGCCCTTGAAGTAGTCTGCTGTGAAACAGTCTTTCCTGCGCGCGGATAACCAAAATATATTAACAAATTATTATTATACAAAAAATACCCCCAACATAGCTGGACACTATACTCTGTAAAATATAGCTTGATCCCTATGACAGCTGTCAAAGTGCTTGGAAAGCTGTCAAAACCAACGCGTTTGTGATATTGCACAATAAGTTATTTTGTCCTCTTCTTCTTTTATTCTGGCTCTGACACAGCACGAACAGGATTAAACTGGATTCCTCATCACGTCTTCGCGGGCGCGTGAGCTTTACACCAAGGCGTGACTTGGAAGACTATTTTATCCTCATATAAAGGCATATCATTGACTTTGTTGACAGCTGTCACAGGTATCAAGCTGTATGTTTAGTACTATAGTTGGTTAGTAGTATATTCCTTGGTTGGTTATCTCAAAAATACAATCGCCTAAAGGGAGTGATCCACTAGCGGGATAATTGGTCGGATAGAGCGAGGTAAAAGTAAAGTCCTCCAATGGAATCGACGGTTTTGATTTTTGTCTCGCTTTATCCGACGGATTATCCCGCCAATGGATCACCCCATTTAAAGAGAAATACTTCGTCTTCCCCTGGGATGAGGTAACGCGTGAAGTTATAAAATTATCTATGATAATTCTATAATTTGGTGAAAATGTAGCTACTCCGCAGGTCATGTGATATCGCTAAAACCTTCGAAAATTTGCGGATAATTCACGGCTTTTAGACCTTGCAGTGTGACCAGAGACACCAGTAAACAGTGTCAAATTTTTGCCATAAAATGTGCATAATATGCGGTTGTTATAGTCCACAGTGTTTCTGAAAGTCGTCCAAACGATTTTATGTAAAATTTTATATACTTTGAATGAAATAGTTTCTCTCTTCTTCCAACAGATGACGCTAATATCGCTCCATTCTTATTTAACTCAATCCTATTGTTGACTAGTCGTGTGCATGATTTCTCATCGACAACATACAACTTTTACCACCCTCTTTCACCCCTTTAAGGATGACATTTCAAAAATCCCTCCTAGGATACTCAAAGAATATTTCCTCCTCAAATCTCTAGGTCGACGGGTTAAAGGTGGCCACACATTCGTCCAATCCCCGGCGCTTCGCCGTACGGTCCACCGAAACCGACCACAGACTCGTCCAATTCTTGTAACTAACGGTCCGCCTAGATCATCCGGCGGCCGGATTGGGAAATTTTCGGTACGAATGTGTGGCCTACTTTAGTCAGATAACTTATATAGTATTTGCTATAGGTAATGTTTTTTAAATAGGTATCTCACCTGCACAGAGAATACAGCTGCGCTTCCCGGAACAGATTATAACAATCGTCGCAGATCCTGTCCAAGCGCGCGAAGATGGCGGCGTCATAAACACCTTTACACTGCAAGTTGAAGAAGGACCGACGCGCTATATGGTGGACGTGTGCCTGCGGTAGACCTGCCACACCTACTAGCAGCGTAAGGAGCGCCGCGCACGATACTTGAACTGAGCTCAGATGCATCTGAAACAATAATTTTTATTATCGGTTTGTCAAAAATCATTGTTAAAAATCATCAGATTCATCCTTCACATTACATTAGTTTTAAAATTAATTGATTATGTTTGTTTTAATTTTAATAAAGTTGCGTTTTAATAGCTCTCAGGGGTAAAAAAGTCTCGTTTAGAATGTACCTAAGTTTAAACTAATATAGCACACTATAATTAAATTAAAGTAATGAAATGAATGTCATTTTAAGATGTGGTAAAGTAAAACAAAATTGGGTGCGCTAAAAATAATTGATTTTCAATGTGGGCGGCAGACAAAATAAGTTTGAGAACCTCTGACTTAGGCGAATACTTCGCACCGTTAGTGGTGTTATTGTCATAGTTCAACTGATCTCCAATAAATAAATTAGTCTAATTTTAAAAGAAACATTTAATTTTGATTTGTTTTCTTAAGGCCATTCCCACATCACGACATGTGATTCCGTGACCTCTGGTCTGGGAAGGGAGTCATGTGGCGGCATATTTACATTTATATGTATATGTTCTCAATAAGATATAATTCTAAAACAAACCCGGAACAAACAAAATGATTCATACATAGATATAATACTTCATTTCAATATTTGATGCAAAAATATTAATTAAAATTTATCACACCGAATATTAAGGCGTTTATTGTATCTTATTAAAATACAGTTGATAAACAAGCTATTTAAAAATGACTAATATATTTATTATAGAATTGATGTAACGTATCATAGTAAAATTATAAATCAACGAAAAGATGTTGAGCCATACTTGAGGCTTTGAATAGGAAATATGTTAAACTTTGCCCCTGTTTTCTCTTTCATAATCTATCACAAAGCTCTTAAATTTTTGAATTTTCAATAAGCTACAAAAAAACACGATGTATATAATTGAAGGTTAATGGTATAACAGCGCTTTAAAAAAATTTAAGAGCTTTGTGATAGATTATGAAAGATAAAACGGGGGCAAAATAATCCTTTATAAAACCAATTGAAAAAATAACGGCTATCACTTAGATATATTCAATAAGTAACTATATGCTCAATTACAGTGACACAAGTGGATTATTTACAGTCCATCTAAATATACCTCAACAGAACTGGCCACTCGTTTGGCATGGTCTTGGTCTTCCGCTGGGTACCCTGGAACCGTAACACCGCCATACATAATTGTTCCCATAGAAAAATGCTCGATGCAAGACCCTCGACACAAGATTTAAAAAAACATTTTCTGCCGCTATCAATAGCCTGTATAATAATGAATATGATGTATAGAATGAGCTGTTTTAATAGGTAGGCGTGGTAGTCCGGCCGGTCAGATTACTATGTCGGCAAAGTGTAAACTGCAAAGTGAACGGATATTACCTTAAGTGGTCCGAGCGAGGCACTGTAAGTAGCGAATAAAGACCACACACCTGCACTTTTATATTTACTGCCTCTGTCTACCTTAACGAGGTATAGGCGTGAGTATTTTTAAAGTTATTATCTAAGCAATAAAAATAATAAGTGTAAGTTTTACGTCAAAACAGAGCGACGAATTGGCGTCATTTTTTAACCGACTTCCAAAAAAAGAAGGAGGTTCTCAATTCGGACCGTATTTTTTTTTATATGTACATCGATAACTCCGCCAGTTGTGAACCGATTTCGATGGTTTCTTTTTTAATTCTTCCGGATTGGTCCCATTTTTATCTCATAAAAATTGGTTCATTAATTTTTCAGAAATTTAAAAAAAACTGACTTTATAAGTGCATTTTTCTTGATATCTCGATAAAATATGTAGGTACCGATTTTGACGACCTATTTTTTTTAAGACAATAATTTTTCGACATTATCTCACAGACATATGACGAAAATCGGTTCAGTAGTTTTTCAGAAATTCAGTAATTAATTTCTGTTTACGGCTGAAAATTATGTATCAGAAAAAGCCTTGGCAACGGTTGCTATTGACACGAAGTTGTCAATTTTCGTGACGATGGTCTAAAATAAATGTAATGGGGTGCAGCGCAGGATGCACAAGCACATGGTTCAAATCACATCCACAGCGGTATTTTTTTTTATTTTCCATCAATATATTTTTAGTTGCGTTATTATTTGTCTCTAAGGGCAGCAAAATCACTTAAAAGGGTAAAATAAACCTTTTAAAAAAAAGTGCACCGTCTTCAAAAATTTGCACTGAAAAGTAAGAAATAATAAATATGTCGTCGTAGAATTTGAAGACGGTTGGTGCCAAATTAGGATACAAAACTAATAAATATCTAAGAAGATAAAGATCTGTTCAATATTATTATCTATGTTTGTATGTAATGATGATCGTAGGTCTAGATTAGTCAATTTGGGAACTAAGTTGTTTCTAATTTAGCACCAACCGTCTTCAAATTCTACGACGAAATATTTATTATTTCTTACTTTTCAGTGCAAATTTTTGAAGTCGGTGCACTTTTTTTTTAAAGGTTTATTGCACATTTTTTAGAGCTTGGCTTGGAGGACCAGATATTTGGAGTTAAGGAGTTATTTTCATGTGTTTATTTGATATACCAATCAACGGTGGAAAATTCATCCACAATATTTCTTCAATCGATGAAGGCGTTACATTAAAAAAGTACATTAATATTTTAGATTCAGGACTGTTTTTAGGATGTTTCCATAACAGAAAGCATCTTGTGTGGAAAAAAATCTGACTTTTTTGCTTTACAGTTTCCGAATCCGTGTTATCGGTCTCTGCAGGGTACCCAGCGGAAGACCAAGTCTCCCTCTTTTAGCCGATGGTATTTGTGAGGCTATACCTTACGAGTGGTCAGTTCTGTTGAGTACATATTTCGATGGAAAAGCCTTCGTATTATGTACATAAGTTTTTAATAATGAATCCTTTAGTTTTCGAATTTTGTTTTCAATTCTGATTTGTCTACATATAATGTATGCAATTTGAGATAGTACGCGGCACTCGACGATCAAAGCCAACCGACTCTATGCAATGTTGCCATATGCAAACCATGCCCCTCCGAATGTGGCATCATTTAGCAAATGCAATAAAGTAGAAATTTTACGAGCTTAGTCTTATATAAAATGCAACGATTTGCGATTTTCGTAGTACGTACTTAATATTGTGATATGTTATGACCTAGTTGAGATTATTTGTTATGTAGGTATAGCGGTAACTACCTAGTGCCCTAAGTATTTTGTATCAAAATTACTTTCTGCCCCGGCTTCGCCCGTGGAAAAAATAAGGATAAAAGATTGACTAAAAATAGTGATAAAATTATGATCAAATTTTTTTCAGTTTTCAGGTCACCAAGTAAAAAAAAATTAATACTAAAATATAATTAATAAAACACTTATTTCACTTATTCCTATTAATAATTTAACCTCTAAAAACCTACTTATCGTTTTTGTGGAATTTACTAGTCTTTATTTTAAAAAAAATTCACGCGGCAATCCTGGGGCGGAAACCTAGTGTAGCTTTAAGGTCATAGTCAGAGGTCATTTTCAGAAGGCTGTATTTATATTAATGAAAAAATAATATCTCGTTCACATACCACAAAAGAAAATTAACATTAAAATTAAACTGACAAAGGACAATTTTGCATGACAACCGACGGCAATATAAAACTTTAAATATTTTCTCGTCGCATACAATGCCATTTCCGATGTGCTTACGAGATATTGTCAATGGAGTATTGTTGTAACAGAATGAATATAATTTGCAAATCAAATACCTACTTATTTCACTTGGTGAAGCAGTTTAAAAAATCTAAATAAAATACAACATGTTAGTCTGCATATTTGTCTAGAAAGGCTCCGAAACGACTGTATTAGGTAGGTAGTTTATTTATTTATTTACACCTTCACAAAAATACACAGCACTCAACAATTTGAAAAACAAGCAAAACATATTGCCACAAATAGATTTCTACTCTGTTGATGTAGCAATATAAAATAATAATTAAAAATAAAAGCCAAAAAAGTACAACTAAAAGTGTCAAATGTCTAAATAAATCAAAAACTCAATTACAAAATACAATTATGAAATGTCCAATTAATAATTGCATTTTGCCTATAAAATTTAAAGAGTTCTCGATTTCTCCAGGATCCCATCATCAGATCCTGACCTGATGACCATGGAACCACCTGGAAAGTATACCCGTTCAAACAAAAAAAAAATTATAAATCGATCCAGGCGTCTTCATATAATCGGGGAACATAGAAAAATAAATAAAAGATTCCGACGATTTGAAGTTCGGTTAAAAATTACAATCAAAAACTAAGAAAAATAAAAATAAAACACAATTATTTTTGGATACTGGCTGACTGTATGACTGTTATTTTTGTAATATTTGTTGTAATTTTGTTTGTCTATACTAATATTATAAAGAGGAAATATTTGTAAGTTTGTTTGTAATGAATAGGCTCAGAAACTACTGGGCCGATTTTAAAAATTCTTTCACCATTAGAAAGCTACATTCTTCGTGAGTGACATAGGCTATATACCATCACGGCATGACGACGGGAACGGGGTGGGCAGAGGTGAACATGACAAAAGCTATGTACGAAGTGTATGTTTGCCAACATTCTGAAATAGACACGTACGAAGTCGTGGGAAACAGGGTAGGGGTAGGGGTAGGGGTAGGGTAGGGGTAGGGGTAGGGTAGGGGTAGGGGTAGGGGTAGGGTAGGGGTAGGGGTAGGGGTAGGGATAGGGGTAGGGGTAGGGGTAGTGCAGGCAAGCCATTATCTATGAGTGCTGTAGGGTATATTTTATTTTGTTCGCAAATATCCACGGGCGAAGCCGGGGGCGGAATGCTAGTAATGAATAAACTCAAAAACTACTGAACCGATTCTAACATTTCTTTAACTTTATAAAGATACGATATCCCTGAGTGACATAGGCTATATTTTATATTGTTCGAAAATATTCACAGGCGAAGCCGGGGACGGAAAGACTATTCTGAATAGAATAAAATAAAATAAAATAAAATCGGTGGGGTTAACATACTTACGACTTTGACTGGAAGGTCAAAAACGATGGGTCAGCCAAAGAATGCCCTGCCCGAGAAAATATCCAACACTAGAATACCAAGCAAATTGCTGGGACATTCCTTTGGAGCAGACCCGTAGTTTTTGGCGGTTAAATGTGCTCATAAGCTACTACCTATAACCCCACTGGAATAGCATTTATGTAGGTATATAGTTAGATCCGTTATTCATCAAAAGAGTAAAGAGAATGACATATCACGATAAAAACTGCAACCTTGGGCCCTTTAAGCGTGACTTAAAAATGCATCCAAGCCTATAGCCTCGCGTGTTTATACAGTTTTTTTTAACAAATGCATGTTTATTTTCAACCCAGCTTAAACATATTGAACCATAGGGAGAGTAAGTATAAAAATTATGACGAACCTATTATATATATAATCTAAACACAGGTCCGCGTGGAATAGTGGCAAGAATACTGGTTGCATTTCCCCGCTGAATCTTGATGCTGATTCGTTGAGCGAGGAAGGAGCCAGCCCTGTTCACCAGAAGAGATGATCAGTGGGGGGATATATCATTAATAAACTTTTTGTGCATTTGAACTCAACCCCACGGACCTAGAGTTTCTTGTCGCTATTATAATAGAGTATAGAATAATAGAATAGAGAATTAATTATCTCAAAGGCTAATCGACTCCTTAGGTGACCCTCGCGCTGGCTCGTAAGCATGTATGCTGCCAGCGTGATGGGAACTATGTCACTTGACACTTGATATTTTAATTTTTCTTTTTTCACGGGTTGCCTTGAGGCTCCAAACCGTGTTACGGTTCCTGGGTACGCAGCGGAAGACCAAGTCTCCCTTGTTTATTTGTGAGACTATACCGAGTAGCCAGTTCTGTTGAAGTATATTTAGATGAAAAGCCGAAGTATGGTTTGTCGGATTATGTGCGTAAGTTCTTAATTTAAAAAACCCAATGGTCGGGATCCGGGATCGAACGACACGGTAATACTAGACGTCTTAACCACTCGACCACCGACGCATTGTAAATTGTTTAAAAGTCTCATTGGTTCATGGCCGATGTTAATAATTAACTAAAATCAAATACGAGTAGGTCCTGCATTTATTAGTTGGTCGATAGTGTGTATGTGCCATTATAGCTAGTTGTAATGGCATCTGTCGCGAAACAATTAAGTTGTAGCGTCAATATTGTAGACTCCTTTATTAAATGCAATTGTATGTATTGAGATTACGTTCTAGGGTTGGCACTATTTTAAAAATGATTTGTGGCACGGATTACCAACCATGGCAAGTCTTGATTGAGCAACAAGTATGACTCAGTTGGGACTGTCTTTCTATTATTTTCAAAATAATTGTTCGGTGGCCTCCGAAGTGCGAGAAGTCATAATATATGAATCACTGCTTTATATTTTTTAAGGGTATAATTTACGCGGACACCAAAAATATTTTTAAGACTCTAAGCTTAGGCACCAAATAAAATAAACAACTCCAAATAAAATAATTGACACTATTAAAAGTGTCCTAAAGTATATCATATTATGATCCAAAATAATAGAAAAAACATCAGAAAAATCGCACTAATTGTACTAATATTTTATTTGGTTTCCAAAATGGATAAATGGTCACCAAGTAAGGTAGGTAGGTTAGGTTAGGTTAGTATAAAATTTATTAAGTATAAAGTGTATTTTAAAGGCGTCTATATATTTATATGGCAGTCAATAATACCAAAAATGGATCTATTTCATAATATTTTAGGAAACGTAATTTGGTGACCATTCATCCATTTTGGTAACCGTTTAGATTTTTTTTGGTACAAAATAGATAAATTTTTGGGCGCCGCTTAAACACAAGCCATTTTTTAATAAGCATCCTGATAATTACTATTACTACTAAAATTTACTATGGAATGATCAATTATTAGTCGACTATTCAGCAGATAAATCCCCTTAACAAGTACTGACACTGTAAACGAAGATTAAAGAGGTGTCAGAATCGTTACAAATGACATTAGGCTGGTCTCTGCCTACCCCTCTTGGGATAAAAGGCGCAATGCTAGATAAATAAGATATCGAGATGAAATTTTGAAATCACAGATAGAGACTTCAATTTGATTTATTGTATATTTTTTCCGGTATGAAAACGTAGAAATAGCATCGCAAATATCGACCCTGTGAGTAATATATACTCAAGATCACCAATTTAGTTCATGCTAACGTCATTGTGACAATTTAGAAACGGGTCGAGATTGTTTGACTCTAACTGATTGACAGTTATTGTGGGACATACCACACACTTACAAAGGCAAGTAGTTTTTGCTCGGTAAATAGATTTTTTTAAACGAATACAATTTTTTTTTAATATTAGAAAAGTTTATGGTTTTATACGTCTGTCTAAAAATGGTATCTTTATAAAATCGGTTAGAATTGATTTTTATCAAAAATTCCAACGGGATATATCGTTGTTTAATAGTTCTTGAATTTTATAGCCTGGTTTGGATAATTTGAATTATTTACAAATAAATGGCACTATTGTTAATTAAGCCAAAAATTTTTGGTCGTCAATTACGTACTCAAAATGTAATAAACCGATCTTGCTGAAATTTTGTAAATAGGAATAACATAGAATTTTCAGCCCCCTATTTTTGTATATTTGAGTAAAAAACGTGTTTTTAGGGTTCCGTACCCAAAGGGTAAAAAAACGGAAACCCTATTACTAAGGCTACGCTGTCTGTCCGTCTGTCTGTCTGTATCTCATAAACCGTGATAGACAGTTGAAATTTTCACAGATGATGTATTTCTGTTGCCGCTATAACAACAAATACTAAAAAACAGAATAAAATAAATATTTAAGGGGGCTCCCATACAACAAACGTAATTTTTTTGCTCGTTTAATATTTAGTTATATATTCTCTTTGATAATAAATAATTAAATTAAAATAAAATTAATATTTAAGGGAGGCTCCCATACAACAAACGTGATTTATCTCATTTACTCTGGGACCTCCCGTTTTCCAACACCGGCCGCCGGTTGATCTAGGTTCGTTACAAGAATTGGACGAATGTGAACCTTAAAACTATTGATATTATCACTTATTTTTCTTGGTGGCTGCTTTATGTACTTCGAGAAAGTTAGTTTTATTAATTGTTATAAATCGGAATATCTTGTTTTAAATAGGTACCTCTCCTATAAAATATGTCTCCACAAAAATAGCTTTTATGGATTCTTTCCAATATCTCCTCAAGGATATTATAGGGCATGCAAGTAGCGCATGCGCTTGTATTTATAGTTATTTATACTCGCCCTGCGCGTGGGCAACATGCCGCGCCTCGCTGTCTGCTTCAAGCATCACACACACACGCGAGACAAAGTCAACGCTCGCCTTTTAGCTAGGGTTGGCAATTTTATATTGGAACTTTAAAATTTTTTTTAGATAGCAATGAAATGGGACGGATATTTGTAAGCGGAAGTAAAGTTTTGAGGTTCGTTAGATGTTACACACGGCTATGGGAGTCCATGAACGAAAGTGACAAACAAGAGTTCATATAGTCATATCTTTGTCACCTGACGGCTTATTTTTGTATCGTTTGAGGGAACGTTCATACACTTCATAAAGCTTCTAATATTTATGTCTATTAAATAAATAAACCTTAGAAAAATGCGACATATTTTTTTCATGGTTTCTTCCTTGATCGACTGAGAATTCATTCAGAGTGTATTATTTTTAATGTAAATACTTATATTATCTGTGACAAGGACGGGTCCAAAATCATGAAATTCGTGTGACGTAATTTATGGATGTCCCCTTAGAGGGAAAAATAATCTTCAAAATGTCGTATCAAACATTAACTTTGATACAGTATTAAAGGGAGATATTTGAGAAATTTTTTTTAGATAAGAGAAAGAAGAAGAAAACTTTATTAAATACTGATTATTTCTTCCTCGCTCAACCAGTATTCTTGCCACTATTCAACGCGGACTTGGTTTATTTAGTTATTTTTAATGTTTATTGATTACATATAATTTTTACTTTTTAAGATTTCAAAATGAAGATGACAACCCTATTTTCCACTGAGAGCAGTGCCAACACAAAATAGTTCAGCAAATCAATCTACACTCCATTAAATGAGACCAGGTGGTTATTTTCATACTATATAAAATCTTCAATAAAATTATTTAACCTTGTGGAATATATACTCACGCCTTTATAATATCTATGGGGTATGCAGTCGAAAAATTACTAAGAGAACTTTCATCGCTTATCACAGATTTAAAAAAAAATTTAAGTGTGATACCACATAGTCTTTCATAATACTCGTACCTGACGCCCCGTCCCAAATAAATACCAGATTTCAGCTATTAAAATTATAGCCCGGTCTATAATTATCTCAAAATACAATGCCTCGTCGTCTAACCGATGGAATTTGTGAGGCTATATCTAACGAGGGCCTGTTCTGTTGAGGTATATTTAGATGGAATTGGCGTTGAAACTTCGGGAGTACTCGAATCTGAAGCTCAAGATTTCCTCCAAGAGCTTGGAAGACGAGTGTTCCTAGAATGTGGTGACTCCAAATGCCATAGTTATTTAAAACAAAAAATCAGCATTGCCATTCAACGACTTTTGGACTTTTTTTACCTAGTTTAGAGTAGTTTAGTTTAATTTTTGTTAACTTTTTGTCATTTATATTATTATTTTATAAAAAAAATAGATGGATAGAGTGAGGTTTGTCGGATTATGTACCTACGTAAGAAACACCATTGGTACACAGCCGGGATCCAGGATCGAACCCGTTGACGTCTTAACCACTCGGCCACCGCACCACGACAATACTAACAGAGCAACAGTTCGACGTGATTGCACAGAGATAGTTTGAAAGCTGGAGAATGACTTACATTTTATCCGGTAAATCTTTCAGGATAAATTGTAATGTGCTTTTTTAAAAAAATCCACAGGCGAAACCGGGGCGAAAAGTTTTTGATATATCCAACTATTTTGATCAGCTTAAGTTTCAAACCAAGTTTAGTTAAAACTGCATATATCTGCATACAAACGATTCCATGCCTTCAACAACATCAATAGAATACTGATGAGCAATATTACTTGCAAAATCATTTCTAGGAATCATTGGCTGTGGAAAGCCATATAACGTTCTAGAGTGCACGTAGGCTTGTTTTACAAATGCAGAACAAACCAGAATACGCATGTGTATTGAATAGTGTATAACCACTTCTGATAAATAAAAAAAAACCGCCTTCGAAACCAAAATGTGCTTTCCGAAAGCAAATGCACAAGTCACTATAAAAAAACCCAAATCGCTTCAAGTGTGCCTATAAAATTTAAAGAGTTCTCGATTTCTAAAGGATCCCCTCATCAGATCCTGACATCAGACCATGGGTGGTCCCATGGAAAGTATATATATATATATACCCTTTCAAAAAAAATTATTTCCAAATCGGTCCAGGCGTCTTCAAGTAATCGGGGAACATACATAAAAAAACATAAAAGATTCCGACGAATTGAGAACCTCCTCCTTCTTTTGAAGTTCGGTTAAAAAGCGTTATGTGTACAAAAAAAAGATAATAAGATAAAGATAAAAAAATAACACATAAAAATGTTCTTACAAAGAAATACATCCACCGTTTATGAATTTATGCGGTTTCTGATTTATTTTGTATTCTGAGGTTTTATATAAACTCAGGCGCAGCATTTTAACTTTATTTAGAGCAGGGACGCGGTATTCGAGACGCCATTTTGAATTGATCACTGGCTAAGGTTTCATTCTGTGATGTCAGATGGAAAATTTATACATTAGATTACAAGATTATCTTTACATGTATAAAAAGGTCTGAGCGGAAAATGCAGCTAGCATCTTGTGGACCATTGCAAGTGGACTAAAATAATTTAATTAATTAACCGACTTCAAAAAAAGGAGGAGGAGGTTCTCAATTCGTCGGAATCTTTTATGCATGTTCCCCGATTACTTTGAAGACGCCTGGACCGATTTGGAAATATGTTTTTTGTTGGAAAGGGTATACTTTGCAGGTGGTCCCATGGTAATCAGGTCAGGATCTGATGATGGGATTCTGGAGAAATCGAGAACTCTTCAAATTTTATAGGCACACTTGAAGCGATTTGGGTATGTTTTTGTGACTTGTGCATTTGCTTTCGGAAAGCGCACTTTTCAGTGCATAGTTTTTGAAGTCAGTACATTTTTTTTAAATGGCAATTATTTAAATTCTAAGTTTATATTTATACTCGGGTGTACTTCGGGCTTCGTGTACGAATGATACGTGATATACAAAAGTTCAGAGTTTGTAGAGCGTTAGATTAGATTGAATAGAACCTTTGAAGCAGCGGGTATTGTAAATAGAAGAATCTTTTAGAAATAAGAAAATGGAACTGAAAAATGGAGAAAATAAAAAAGCGGATGTGCTGGTCCGTAACTAAGGCTCTGCTGTCTGTCCGTCCGTCCGTCCGTCCGTCCGTCTGTCACAGGGTTGTATCTTTTGAACTGTAATAGGTTGACACTTGAAATGTTCACAGAGTATGTAGCTATTACTATGGCCGCTATAAAATGAAATAATAAAATAAAATATAACTTTAAAAATTAATGGGGATCGCGTGTTTTGCTATATATAAGTAATTCATACCTACTTTTAAATAAAACAACAAATAATAAAAAAATATAGTTTGACCTTAGTGCATGCATACTATTGTGTGTACCCTTCGTGTGCGAGTTATAAGATCACTCTCGTGTCCATTCATCTGTTACAGAGATGGTTTTGACGTCTCGTGACGGTCGATTTTTTTGCGTTGACAGCCTAATACATAAGCCTGCGACATATGCCGTATAGTATCAGTGAATGGTGTCTCCGAGTTATCGACAAACGCACGGGGTTTTCCGAATCGTGAGTGAGAATAATTACAGTTCTAACTTAATTATATAATTACCGATATTTTTATACGACCTCGAAATACTTTCGTCTCGGTTTTACCAAGATTTTTTTTATTACGGGTTACCTTACAACTTCTGAGGCCGTATATAAGTGTATAAAAATATACTTTCCTAAATTGAAAAATAATATATTACGCCTGTTTTATTTGCGTCATAGAGCTGAGGTTAAGTTTTAGGACTTTTCAACAAATTATGTACATCAAAAGATACTTATAATTAGTTAATATTATTACCAATTTAAAACAAGCTGTGCCTTGCGGTTGCACCCGCGTTAATGGTTACCTACTGCTCCAGCCCTTTGGGTTGTAGCGTAATGTTATATAGCCTATATAATAAAGTTATTACTATATCTATATTAATAATTTCGTTTAGGGGTACGGTATACTTGATTCAAACGCATATCAAATTGTTAAGAAAAAATATTTAATCAATTCTGGGTTAGCAACATAATTATATCCGCAAAATTCGTATAATCCCGTAATTTCAATAAATAAGTCCAAATTTATTCATTCATGCTGTCAGAAGCAATTTTCAATGTGACAGTAACGTTTGTTTGAGTCAAAGAAAAGAGTAGGCATTGGGTAACGTTTGTTTGAGCCATGAACTTTATAACTCAGGATAACTCCAAAGTCAGGTCGTTATATAGGTAATTATCCAATTCATATAATTACCTAAAAATACATAAAACGTAAAGAACATCCCGAGCGAAGCCGGGTTTGTATCTAGTACTTAGATATTAAATTAAAGTGATTTCCTGTGGCTATGATCCCCGAGCTATAAAAACAAAGAATTTTTAAAAAGGCGCATATCAATATTAACAAGTATATTTTGCATTATGCGCGTGCACAAAAAAGAAACGAGTTGGAAACTTTCTTTTTCATTTACGTCTATAAAAATGGGAATGACGAGTGTGCAAAGATATGGGCGGTCCCTACTTAAAAATATAACATTATAAAGAGGTAAAATTTGATTTTTTGTATATTAAGTTTGTAATGAATAAACTCAAAAACTACTGAACCGATTCTAAAAATTCTTTCACTAATAGAAAGCTACGATATCCCTGAGTGACGCTATATTTTATATTGTTCAAATATATACACGGGCGGAGCCGGGGGCGGAAAGTCTAGTTAAAAATAAAGAATTGTCGGCACAGTAACCGATGTCATCTTTTATTTGCGACGTAGTTACCAGATAAACGGGTTCTCATCATATACTGGTACATTGAACTGATCGGACCTTGGTGTATGCGCTCGCTTAATAAATATATAGTTATCGAGCGTGTCTGTCTGTCTGTTTTACTTTTTTTATGTACTAAACTTGATATATCTCGTTGTGGCGGCGTCAGATACTTTATAGTTCGATTTAGAAGAGCTGGCATATCTCACGAGTGTTTTAATAACTTATCGTATGTAGTAAGCCATAAAAACAGTAAATGATTTTCAGGCTCTGAAATGGCTGAATGATTTTATATTTTTCAGCAATCATATCTTTTTAAATGAATCAGTGCGAATTGCGAAATCGGACCAATTTGCTAGTTCCTACCACACATTCGTTCAATCCCCAGTGCGTCGCCTTACGATCCACCGAAACCGACCATAGACTCGTTGTCTTGTAGCGAACGGTCCGCCTAGATCATCAGATCAGATCTGCGGGCGAAATGGGAAATTTTCGGTGCCGTTAAGATGTGCCGTGGGGTTTCGAGGAAGTTTCCGAATCAGGCCGTTTTTTGATGGTACGAACTTGTCATGAGGCGACTACCAGACCACATGACGAGAGAAGTCCTAGAAATGATCTGCCAAAGAAGGAGACGCGGCAGGACATGGATAGATGTGGTCAATAAGGATCTGATGGAAGCCAAAATACATTCAGAGACTGTGCAAAGGATATATTAGCCTGGCGAGGGTGAAGTGTGTTCAATAGAGAATTATCGGAATATTAATTTTCTTTGGATACACTTTTCAAAGTCTTCCTCATTTAGCTGATGGTATTTTTGAGGTATAGCTTTCTGCCACGGTTTTTGAAATGTGAAGTCTTTATGTCGAAGAATTTCTCCCGCCCTAAGCTATAGGTATATACATAATTTGTATGGAGATAAACTATTCCCTATTTCTCTGTTTTAATAATCCACTGTGTCTTGTTTGACTGTATTTGTACCACCCATATTTCTTATTCAATAAAACCAATTGAAAAAATAACGACCATTTTACTTAGATATATTGAATAATATGCTATATTACAGTGACACAGGTGGATTATTTACAGAGAAGGATAAACAATCAAACATTTTCCCATTTATAATATTAGTTAATAATTACATAAACAAGTCAAATACAATAAATTAAATATTTATTTATATAATAAATACATAGGAAGATAAACCAGGAAACGGAAGTTAGGACATGTTTAATTTAAATATGTAATGGAGAGAAGAATGGAAAAATCCTCAGAACATCTATCTATCATCACGCCTTTCATCCCAAGAGGGGTAGGCAGAGACAATCTAATGTCATTTGTTACGATCCTGACATACCTCCTTCGCTTCTTTTATATTCATCATATACCTTATACATGCTCGGCGATTGTATGTACTTTTAATATTTTCATCTATCTATCTATCTATCTATCTATCTATCTATCATCACGCCTTTCATCCCAAGAGGGGTAGGCAGAGACAATCGAATGCCATTTGTTACGATCCTGACATATCTCTTTTGCTTCTTTTATATTCATCTTACCTTTCATACATGCTCGGCGATTGTGTGTACTTTTAATATTTCCTTCGATCAACATATCTTTTATATGTTCAATAAAAGTACATCTAGGTCGTCCTCTGCTAGCATTTCCTTTCACTTCAGCCATATAAACCTTTTTAGTCAATCTATCATCCTTCATTCTTTCAACGTGTCCAAACCAGCGTAAACTACTTTTCTTCATTTTTGTCACAACATCATCTTTTACTCCGCATTCTTCTCTAATGACATCGTTCCGGATACGGTCAATACGCTTTATATCACACATTCTACGTAAAGACCGCATTTCCACTGCATTTATTTTACTTTCATGCCTCTTATTCCATACCCAAGTCTCGCTTCCATAAGTAAGTGATGGAACTAAAACAGCATTATGTATGTTCATTTTACTTTTAGTTGTAAGTTGTGTATTTCTGCATACATTGTTTAGTCCACCAAATACCTTGCTTCCCGCTTTCACTCTCCTTTCAATTTCTTTGTCTATCTTTCCACTTCTTGTAACCATACTACCTAAATAAACAAATTCATTCACTTGCTCTAACTTACATCCTTTCACACAAATCTTACACTCCGTCCTTTCATCTTCCTTTTCAAATATTAATACTTTTGATTTCGAAATATTAATTTTCATGAATTTCTTCTCACATTCCTCATTCAAAATTGCAACTAGGTTTTGCAGCTCTTGCTCCGAAGATGCAATTAATACCGCATCATCGGCATATAAAAGACAGCAAAGTCTAGTAGGACCCATTTCTATCCCTAAGGAACATTGTTGTAATTTGGTCAAACAACTATCGAAATACAGATTGAATAGACAAGGTGACATTACACAGCCCTGTTTAACACCACAATGTATATTAAACGGGGTTGAGCACTGTCCACCCACTCTAACAACGGCAGTACAGCCATCATATAATGATTGTACTGCCCTTATGAGTTTTTTATTCACTCCGTATCTCGCTAGTGTTGACCATAATTCCGTTCTGCATAGGTTGTCATATGCTTTTTCTAGATCAATGAAAACACTGTAAACTTTTTGATTTTTTGCCAAATGTTTTTCAACAATGTTTCTTAAGGTAAAAATTTGGTCAACACAACTCTTACCTTTCATAAATCCCGCTTGAGCATCCCACATCTTATTTTCTGTCACCTTTTGCACCTTTTCAATTATTATTCTTCCATACATTTTTCCAACCAAGCTGATAAGGCTGATGGCGCGATAATTATTGCAATCAAGCTGTGAACCCTTTCCTTTAAACACTGGAACTATTATGGCTTGACACCAGTCTCCTGGTACTCGTCCGTCGCTCCAGCATTTATTGAAGAGAGCACACAGTGTGTTACATATTATCGCTCCTCCATGTTTTATCATCTCGGAGGAAATCCTGTCTTTCCCTGCCGCTTTTCCGTTCTTCAATCTTCTGATGGCTGACACAACATCATCCTCCGTGATAATGTCATCGATAATTTCCGAGTCCTCATAGTCCTCACTATCAGCATCCGAAGGATGTGTTTGTTGTCCATCAGAGTTTCCATATAATCTTTCATAAAACTCTTTCATTCTTTCTAATACTTCTCCATTCAATGTCATTAACTTATTAATTAAATATTTCCATCGGTAAATATATTTTTTATATGATCAATAAAAGTTCACATTGGTCGTCCTCTGCCAGCATTTTCTTTCACTTCAGCCATATAAACCTTTTTAGTCAACTACTATAATAATAAATAGAAAAGGGTCCTATAGGACGTAACAAAAAAAAATATAAAAAAAACCACCATTATAAGTACAAGTATGGAATTTCTCTATTTCGATTATCTGTTCTCTGAAAAATCTAAATTCAATAAAAACTAATATTTAATGTTCATTATTAAATTCACACCTTCTGTTACATAAATACCTGCCTATTTGATAAGTCTAGAAATAGATTTTGGATAAAAAAAATTGTACAAGTGCTTTGACACAAATATATTGAAGGTTCCGTGGTATCAATATTTTTTTCAAAAAATCTAACCAATGACTTGATCTATTACAACAAGTCAAACAAATACACGATCCAAGAAATCTATCTGTTTTCTGTTTATCTGGTATTCCGGGTATATAGGGAATAGCTGTCTGCCCCCGGCTTCGCCCGTGGATATTTTCCAACAAAATAAAATATACCATACAGCACTCATAGATAATGGCTTGCCTGCACTACCCCTACCCCAACCCCTACCTCTACCCCAACCCCTACCCCTGCCCCTGCCCCTACCCCTACCCCTACCACTACCTCTAACTTTGGATATTGTTCATACAAAAATACAAAAAATCGCGATAAAAAAATACTTACATTTTAAAACTCGTGATATCTTTCGAATGGAATGTCAGAATTGAATATTTCAAAAAGTTATATAAAGGTATTGAAGCAGTCGTGCAAATAATAATTTATTTTGATAAGGATTAATAGCAAGGAACAAATAAAGAGCCTTTTCAAGCGGCGGCTTTTTAATTACATTTTTAAAATAAAAGAACATTTATTGTGACTTAACTATAATAGTTAGACATATGCTATCGCAACACTTTCTGTAGGTAATGATGTGTTCTGCAAAGTCGTACTACATTATTTTGTTCTATCATCAATAGTTTTCGCAGCGCACGCGATGTAAGGGCGTTATTAGGTAAATTTTTAACACCTTGGGTTACATTATTAGAGTTTTAGTAAGGATCCCTAATTTTTTTGAAAATAGAATATAGCCTATGTCACTCAGGGTGAAGGTAGCTTTCCAATGGTGAAAGAAGTTTTGAAATCGGCACAGTAGTTTTTGAGTTTATTCATTACAAACATACAAACATACACACAAATATAATCATTCCTCTTTATAATATTAGTATAGATAAAAATATAGAAATATTAAAAGTAGGCCAGTTTAACATGGCCTTCGATCAGATTTTTTTTATATGTTCAATTAGATTTCCGCCTTCGACTTCGTCCGTGGATATTTTCGATCAAAATAAAATATAGTACTCAGGGATAATTTAGCTTTCTATTCGTGAAAATCGGATCAGTAGTTTCTGAGATTACGCCCTACATACAAAGTATACATACATATTTTACCTCTTTATAACATTAGTAATAAAAAGAACACTATTTTAAAGTTTCGTTTAGCCGATGGTATTTGTGAGGCTATACCTAACGAGTGGCTATTTCTGTTGAGGTATATTTAGATGGAAAAGCCTCTTAGTGTGGTTTGTCGGATTACGTACATAAGTTTTTAATTAAAAAAACCCCATTGGTACATGGCCGGAATCCGGGATCAAACCGTGGTCTGCCTAATTAATACCAGACGTCTTAACCACTAGGCCACCATGTTTTCAGCCATATCTAACACTACTGATTACGGACTGATTAACACCAGGCCGAGCGAGAATAGAGTCCAGACTCTACGGAACCCTAAAACGTAGATAGAGACGTCAAACATTACCATAAACTTACCTTATTTTATTACATAATATTTAACGACTTTTTTTTGTTGTCAGCCATCTGTGCCCATTAAAATAGAATAATTTATAATTAACTATTAATTTATAGTTCATCTATAATTAGAGCACACCGGTTTATATATGTTACTCCCTAATATATATTACGAATATCTATAGTAAATAAAAATTAAATGCTGTTCGTTGAGAACGGCTGGACCGATTTAGGGTTTTTTTAATGTTCGTAATAATCTAAATAGGGTTTTTAGGGAAAGAAAAAATTGGAAATTTGGGAAAATCTGAAAGTGCTTTTTCATATTATATAAATTTCAAAATGTTTCCTTTTCCTTTACAATACATTTGGTTTTCATGAAAAGAAATGAAAATGAAAAAAAAAGTGTGTCGGTGGCCGAGTGGTTAAGTCTGGTACTAACTAGGCAGTCCGATTCGATTCCGGATACCGGCCATGTACCAATGGGTTTGTTAATTAAATGTACATAATCGGACAAAACCCACTTAGAGACTTTTCCATCTAAATATACTTGAACACAACTGGCCACTCGTTAGGTATAGCCTCACAAATACCATCGGCTAAACGAGGGAGACTTGGTCTTCCACTGGGTACCCTGGAACCGTAATACGGTTTCGGGAGCTGTAAGACAACCCGTGAAATTTTCCACAAAATTATAATTGTGAACGTGTCTAGAAATTGTATGATGTTTGTAGTTATAGTCTGTCCGTAATAAAGTGATACAATTTATTGTATACGAAAGTTCAACACTTTGGTACATATCCAAATGTTGTTGTTTTTAATTGTACAGACTTCGTTAAACAGATTTTCATGTACTTTTTAAACATTGGGTCTTTATTTTTAACGACTTCAAAAAAAAAGACGTTACTCAATTCGACCGTACATATATTATTTTTTTATGTGTGTTCGCAGATAGATAACTCCGTCGTTTATGAACCGATTTTGATGATTTCTTTCTTAAACGACAGATAATTCTTCCGGATTGGTCCCATTTTTATGTCATAAAAATTGGTTCATTAGTTTTTCAGTAATTTTGAAAAAACTGACTTTATAAGTACATTTTTCTTAATATCTCGATGAAATATGTACCCATTTTGACGACTTATTTTTTTAAGGATATAATAATTTCTCGACATTATCTCACAGACATATAACGAAAATCGGTTCAGTAGTTTTTCAGAAATTCAGTAATTTGTCTCTGTTTACGGCTGAAAATTTTGTATCAGAGAAAAGCCTTAGTAACGGTTGCTATTGACACGAAGTTGTCAATTTTTGTATCGACGGTGGTCTAACAGCTAAAGGTGCATGGTATGGTGCAGTTCAGGATGCAAATGGTTCAAATCCCATCCACAGCAGAATATTTTTTTCATTTTTCCATTTTTTTTTATTTGCGTTATTATTTTGTCTCTCAAGGCAGCAAAATCACTTAAAAGGGAAAAATAAATTAACTTAAAAAAAAGGGTACCGACTTCAAAAATTTGCACTGAAAAGTAAGAAATAATAAATATTTCGTCGTAGAATTTGAAGACAGTTGGTGCCAAATTAAAACCAACTTACTTTCCAAATTCACTAATCTAGACAATTCATTAGGAACCTACGATCATCAGTACAAACATATAAAAAATTGAACAGATATTTATATTCTTAGATGTTTACTTAATTTTGTATCCTAATTTAGCACCAAACCGTCTTCAAATTCTACGTTGAAATATTTATTATTTCTTACTTTTCAGTGCAAATTTTTGAAGTCGGTACCTGACATAACGTAATTTGTATTTTTTTTAAATTAACTATTTTAGACACCTATTAACATTTATAAAATATTGTATTTTTTTCTAATTTGCTAATTCAAAAGTGTATTGTTCTAATTGACCATTTCAAGTGTACCTTGTGTACCTACGAAATAAATATATTTTGATTGATATTGATAAAATAATTTTCAAAATCGGTTCAGTAGATCCAGAGATTACCCCTTACAATCTCACAAACTTTTTGAAATTTCTAGTTTGCCAGTCATATCACCATATACTGTAGTTACACTGTCTACCCCTTGTAAATACAAGCGTGAATATATCGATGGTATGTGACGAATGACATGGCGACAATGTATATAATTCAGAGAACTAATTAGTAAACAACTACAATGCATGTGGCATCATGTGACATAGAACGTAAATTGATGCGATTTTAATACTACCATTTGCTCAAGGATTTACTTGAAGAGTCTAGTCTTTAAAAAAACGGAAACCCTATTACTAAGACTCTGCTGTCCGTTTGTCTGTCCGTCTGTTACCAGGCTGTATCGGCTGTATCGGCTGCACGTTAGATTAGCAATATCTTTATTTTTATAAATGTAAACGCGGTATGTAATACCGGCTTAGAATCTGGACAAATTAAGCAACTTTTCAGGATGAGTGGCCACTCATTGCTAGGTACATTTTTTTTCATAATGCGAGGTTGAAATCGTGTGATATGAACTTGGTAGTTTTAACTTGAGGAAAAAAAATTTTTTTCCGACGGAACCCTCAATGTTACTGCAGAAATTCTGAAGTAAGTTAATAATACCATTATTCAAGAGTACACTGCCAAAAACAGATTGGAAATTAAGGTTCATTTGTAGTCAGGGCAAGCAAAATACTGGACAAAGGGTGTGATTTTCTTAGAATTTTTAAAATTGCAAAAATCTTGAAAACCATGCGACTTTTATTAAGGTCAAATTTTCATGACGTTTCATTTCCTGACCTGGTCTATCTCTGGTTGCAAGGTTATCCATTACAAGACTTACTGGACACCCTATATATATACTCAAACAAATAACCCTAAAAGATTGGCTTTTTAGCTCCGAATGGCTACAAAATTTCACACGAAGCCCCTGTCAGTTGCTAAGGCAATAAGAAGCTAGTACGGAGACTGTACGACGCCAAATGTAACTTGAGATGGGGCATGTAGGTCACTAATATAAATATATTTAAACCACATACCTTATATGGACACAACAAGTTGCCATTTTGTTGAAAGTGGGTATACAATTCCCCGTTCGTTTTACAGAAAATGGTATTCGATTGTCTTTAGTTTAGACTCTAAATAATAAAGTTGTATAGTTGTTGCATAACCTAACAGACGAAACCTAATTTTTTTTTTAAATTCAACCCCTAAGGGTGAAAAAAAGCAAAAGTTTGTGAGTTTGGATGTAGGGTGTTAGGCATGATAACTAAAAAAAATTTAATTAGTCCGTCAGTTAGATTATCAGAAAATATTGGACAAGTATTTTTTTCTTTTGTCAATTAAACAAAAAATGATGAAGATATAGCCCGCTAAAATTCCGCGTGACGTCACATTTGAGTACACTTTTGACCTAGAAGTGACGTCACCGGCCCCCACTCCTCAACTTTGACGGGCTTTATCACTGTAATTTTTTGTTTGATTGACAAAAGAAAAAATACGTGTCCAATATTTTTTTATAATCTAAATACCTAGAATAATATTTTGTTTACCCTGTCATCTTCCCTATTAAATAATTTTTTTTACTAACGGGCGAAACCGGGGGCGGAAAACTGTTAACAAACCGATTTTGAAAATTTTATGAATATATTTTTCCTAATTGTCTCTTTTGTGCTTCTGAGAGGACTATAAGTGCAGGAACAGGCTTGCCATCTCTGTTTAATATGGTCAACAACTTTCATACCTTCACGCCTGTTTACAAAGGGGTAGTCAGAGAGTGTGGAGCGCCACTTCTCTCGATGCTCATACTTCTCTGGCTTCATCCACATCCATACATACTACGTTGTTTTTTATATATCACAAGCTATTCGCCCCGACATCGCCCGTGTAATATTGATCGTGCTCACTCGACAAACACACAAACATTTTTTTTTATATAGATAAAGCATATAAATGGCGTTTGGGGAGGAAACACTGGGCTCGTGGGGAATAGCACGACACCTCTATAAAGAAATAGCCAAATTGGTAGAGGATTCTACGTCATTTCATGGCGGATAACGCACGCGACCCGCCAGTGACATGATGGGGAATCCAGTGTAATCCTGTCTGCGCTGTGATTAGTCGACGATTAATAAGACATATTACAGTCGGCGGGAACATTTTAGCTACCGATTAATTGGCTATTGTTACTGTGACGTCTATAATACATCAAAAAATTGAATAGAATAGAAATTGGTAGAGGTGTCCCACGACCAAAGAGCTGGCTCAAAGAATCGGTATCGCCATCCAACGTGGCAACCCAGCCAGCCTTATGGGCACTCTCCCAGAAGGCAGCGATCATAATGAAAAAATCTCGGGTTGCCTTACAGCTCCCGAAACCGTGTTATCCAGCGGAAGACCAAGTCTCCCTTGTTTAGCCGATGGTATTTGTGAGAGGCTATACCTAACGAGATTGAGATATATTTAGATGGAAAAGCCTCTAAGTGCGGTTTGTCGGATTATGTACATAAGTTTTTAATTAAAAACCCATTGGTCATGACCGGGATCTGGAATCGAACCCGTGGTCTGCCTAGTTAATACCAGGCGTCTTAACCACTCAGCCATCGATGCACTATTTTTTTTTCTCTTCTGGTATTTGCAAATAAATTGCAGTCTATTAAAAGAATCAGACAACCTTCCAGCTTCAAAAGCAAAATGTTTTATGCGAAATATCAACTTTTGGTAGGTAGGTATTTTTAAGCGAACATCTCGGGTGGTGATTTATTAATGTCTCGGGACTGGGGCCATAGTCGAACTATGTCTGTAATCTGTTTTTAGGATTTCGCAGTCAATCCTTCCTAAAGGCCGATTTAGACGTTACTATAGTGTTTTTAGTAGAGTGCGTTAGGAGAGTACATTAGTAGTAAAAAAGTTATTTTTTATTGATTTCGCGCAATATAAAAGCCGAAAATAGTTAAGTAAGCACATATTTAAACATTTTTACTGTTTAGTTAATTAGTTTATCTTAATTACATTTTTGTATGGAAAACGAACCACCTAGTTTATTGTCAATGGTTTAAAGGGAATTTAAGGAATATAATGTGTACATTTTTTTCTTCACGCGTTGCCCTGCGGCTCCCGACACCGTGTAATCGGTCCCAGGGTACCCAGCGGACGACCGAGTCTCCCTCTTTTAGCCGATAGTATTTGTGAAGTTATACCTAACGAGTGAGCAGTTTTGTTGAGGTAAGTATATTGAGATGGAAAAGCCTCAAAGTGTGGTTTGTGAGAAAGCAATAAAGATGCAGTTTTTGTACAATATCGACAACCAACAGGTGGGTTTGAAGTTACGTATTTAAAAAGCTATATAAATAGGTACCTAGTTGTAGAAGTAGACAAGCCGGCGACTCTACTCAATAAGGTTGCATGAAGGATCCGGTTTTTGAGTTGCAATTCATGCAACGTTAATGCATAGTGAATTAAGTACATTTATTTAATACAAACTTCTCGACACCAGCTCTGCCCGTGGATATTTTTGATATGTGACATGACAATTTATCCCATTTCGTGAAATTTTTGTAATAAAAAAATAACACCTGAGTGTATTTAGTATTAAGTTTCAATATATTTTCCTAAAAAAACTTTTATACCCCCGCCCCTAGGAGTTGATTTTTGAAAAGTAATTTGCCCAATAATAATTGGGGGGGGCGGCAAAAGGGGAGAATGGAATAAGATCTATCTGGCCCCAAATGTCATCCTCACCTGCACGCTTGGCACCCTCTGCTAGACAACAAACGAGGCTCTGGCGACCTAGCTAGGAAACTGGCTAGAAGAGGCTACAACGAACCTGAAGACCTAAATAGTCTCATAATGTCTGGTGCAGAAGACAAGGGGAAACCACTGCACTATTCTTCCCAAGAAAGTTAACCATGGCGAGTCAATACAAGGTGCGTCGCGTTGTAGACCCCATGATTGACCACGACTGCTCTGTCAAGAGCACCACGATTAAGAAGAAGAATTGGGCCACTAGCCCCTACGTCACAGAACGCAAACATGGCTGAGCTTCGGCAGATACGGCTGAGCGATGTTGAATGACTTTTCCAAAAACGATGCTCGATAATGTCCAACACTAGAATGCCAAGCAAATTGATAGGTCGGGCAAATATAGTACACGGATTTGACCGGACATCCTCGCAAAGGGCATTTCTTGAATCGCCATTGGTGGGTCTCAAGTCGAAACGAAACAAAGTCGTCACAAAGTATGCCTTCCCCACTGACCACAATCAAAACAAAAACCCTGATATTTTCGGAATTTAAATAAAAAACACTTTAAAAGTAACGACAAGCTTACGATCTGCCAATATCTCTGCCCACGCCGCAAAGTATAAAGTCGTTTATAATGCGTACAAGTGTTCTAGTTGGCAATTAAGATGTCATGTGGCTTAATGCAGTCGGTATTTGGTCGTAAAATATGTGAGTTTTATTGAGATCTGGCAACACTGGCGACAACCAGTCTCTAGTTAAAACTTATAGGCATCATTCACACTGGTATTATATTAAGGGTCCGTGGCTGTCGGCAATATCTGTCAAAAATATGGCAATACTCAATTAATCCTAGAAAAATGAGTTTATTTAACTCAAGTTGTTTATAGTTATTATTTTAAATGTGATTAGGCCATATTTTTAATATTTAGGGTTTTATTTATTTATTTATTTATTTATTTATAAAAAGAAACTTACAGCTATACAAGAAATTGGCATTAAATATGTAGGTGTAATCCGTAAATAAAGCCAATTAAAAGTTTCCCAAGTTAATTGTATAATATAATTACTATATCTCAATGCATGTGTGTGTGTGTGTGTGTTTGGAGAAGTGGGGGTTGTGTATTACACTTATCATTTTGTTTAATACTATTTTAATTCAATTTTTATTTCAATTTTTCAATTTTTAAATAGGCGTAGTTTTTAAAACAAACATTGCTATTGCGTTTTTAAAACTATGGCTATTTAGAAGTCTTAATAATGACCGACAGCCCTTAAAGAAGTAACAACTCTACTGGCTAAAAGTGGACATTGTTACTGGTGTCTCTGGCCACAACGCAAGGTATTTATGGCCGTGATGGTATGTTATTTGTTTGAATACGACTAGAAAGATATAACACACTAAAAATCATTGAGACAGCATTTCTATACCTATCCTATTTAGGTAATTATTTTACACTTAACAACACGATAAAGTAATGGTTTTTTGGTGCCGAAATTTCGACTACTTTCAATGGGAAAATTTCCATATATTTGAGTTTTATCTACGTTTGTTCTTTAACGATATTTTTTAATTTTAATTATATTTAATATTATAAATGCGAAAGTAACTCTGTCTGACTCTAACGCTTTCACGGTTAAACCACTGAACCGATTTTGATGAAATTTGATGCGGAGAAAGCTTGAACCCTAGCAAAAGACAAAGGCTAGTTTTTTTAAATCTACCACCCTGACCCTAAGGGGTGTAATAGGGGGTGAAAGTTAGAATGGACCCGGGGCAAAATAAAACTTAGGAAAAACTATATCGTTTATTTGGAGACGTTAAACCTCAAAGAGTTCTTAAATGAAATAGGAACAAAGATTTTTAGTTGTTTTTTTTTTCAGATTTATTATTTAATTATTTACACATAACAATAAAAAAACCTTCAAATTAATCTAAACATTAAAAATAACTAAATCAACAAGCTCCGTGTGGCAAGAATACTGCCTGCATTTCCCCGCTGAATCGCGATGCTGATTCGTTGAGCGAGGAAGGAGCCACCCCTCTTGTCACCAAAAGAGATGATCAGTCGTGGGATATATCTTTATTAAACTTTTTGGCATTTGAACCCCACGGACTTAAGAGTTTCAATAATTGAACTATATTTGCGCCGCTTGTTTTTTTAATTTTTTTTTAGTTTAATTTTTTCGTTTGACCTAGATATACACAAAAAGCTGGGTAATAGAAGAAATAAATGATAAATTTATTTACTATTTTTTACTTAAAAAATTAAGAAAATGTTGAGTTTGTATGTGAACATGCCTTTATGTATTTAATTCTCGCAGTGCCAGCCAGTCTGTCGCGTCACTGACGCACAAGAAACTCGCCCCCCTCCCCCCTCCCCTTCCACTTCCCGCGGGGAAAATGGCCAGCGCAAGCGCATACATACTGGTTTGTGAACTGCGTAACATTTAATATGTCCCTTCGAATGCAATAATTTTCTACTCGATAGAGTGCAAACCTAGATTTTTTCATTTGGTAACTTTGGGAACCGTGTTAACCTCAGGTAACCAAAGGATGCACGACGTCACAGCCAAAGAAATTTAGTTTAGGTATGCGATATCGATAACCAATGGCCAGCCAAGGAATGCCCGGCCCGAGAATATCCAAGACTAGAATGCCGAGCAAATTAATTAAGTGAAGTAGCGTGTCTATCCCATTGTACAACCATCTTAGTTTTTAGGGTTTCGTACCCAAAGGGTAAAAACGGAAACCCTATTACTAAGACTCCGCTGTCCGTCTGTCCGTCTGTCACCAGGCTGTATCTCATGAACCGTGATAGTTAGACAGTTGAAATTTTCACAGATGATGTATTTCTGTTGCCGCTATAACAACAAATACTAAAAAACAGAATAAAATAAATATTTAAGAAGTCTTCCATACAACAAACGTGTATTATTATTATATTTTTTTTTTGCTGTTTTTATAGATAATGGTACGGAAACCTTCGTGTGCGAGTCTGACATTTTCTTATTCAGGAAAAGCCATTTAAATATTAGTGAAACTTTTCACCTGAGGCTACAAATAGTACACTAAAATAGTGTAGGTACTCTATTGTTGTATTTCTTGATAAAAAGATGATAGAGAAAAATGCGGAGTGAAACATGATGTTGTGACTAAAATGAAGAAGTAGTTTACGCTGGTTTGGACTCGTTGAAAGAATGAAGAATGAAAGATTGACTTCAAATTATATAGCTGAAGTGAAAGAAATGCTGGCAGAGGACGACCTAGGTGTACTTTTATTGAACATAATACAAAATTTATTGATCGAAGGCAATATTAAAAGTACACACAATCACCGAGCATGTATGAAAGGTATGATAAATATAAAAGAAGCAAAAGAGGTATGTCAGGATCGTAACAAATGGCACTCGATTGTCTCTGCCTTCCCCTCTTAGAATAAAAGGCGTGATGGTAGATAGATAGATAAAAGATGATATAAGAAAAATTAATAAGAACATAGAATAGGTGTTTTTTTAATATAATCCTATCTCTTTGATAATAAGTAATTATTCCAGAAATGGTATTTTCTATCTATCTATCTATCTATCATCACGCCTTTCATCCCAAGAGGGGTAGGCAGAGACAATCGAATGCCATTTGTTACGATCCTGACATACCTCTTTTGCTCGGTGATTGTTTAATATTTCCATCGATCAACATATTTTTTATATGTTCAATAAAAGTACATCTAGGTCGTCCTCTGCCAGCATTTCCTTTCACTTCAGCCATATAAACCTTTTTAGTCAATATTTCATCCTTCATTCTTTCAACGTGTCCAAACCAGCGTTAACTACTTTTCTCCATTTTAGTCACAACGTCATCTTTTACACCGCATTCTTATCTAGTGGTTTTTTTTGACACAATATGACGTTTTTGATTTAAAATGACACACGCAAACCCACAAGCTTCAAGTAGTATTACGGGCATCTCACCGCCTTAAATTAAGGATAAAGATCAACAAGTCTACACAGACTAGTTCATAAATAAATGCAATTTGCAGAACGGAAATGTCCCGTATTTCTGAAGGAACCTAAATAAAGTGTTAATAAATAACAGGCAATACACGTCGTCGTCGTCTGAGGTCTGTTGGCAAAAGTTGGCATATTGTTTAGTCTGGGGATAATTTACATATAAAATATTGTTTAGACGGGATTATTATAAATATTATTTTCTTTTAGCGCCTCATAATATGACACTGACGCCAGATCAAGTAGTTGCTTTATAATTCGCTTTTAATTTCCATCCACAATTCATTTTTGAATTTCATTCTCTCATGAGCGTATTTAAATAAACAAGTGTCCAAAAAAGTCAGGATTTAGCAATTTTGGGATCATTTCTTATTATCAAGAGATTTTTTTGTAGGCGTTATGTATTGCCTCCTAACTTATTTATTATTGAATAAATAAATAAAAAGAAATTACATATTGAGTATAGATAATTTCATATACTTTAAGGAAACATTAACTAACTTCTATGTTCTTATTAATTTTTCTTATATTGTCTTTTTATCAAATAAACCTTTTAAAAAAAAGTGCACCGACTTCAAAAAGTAAGAAATAATAAATATTTCGTCGTAGAATTTCAAGACGGTTGCTGCCAAATTAGGATACAAAACTAAGTAAATATCTAAGACGATAAAGATCTGTTCAATATTATCTATGTTTGTATGTAGGTACCTACTGATTATCGTAGGTTCCTAATTAATTGTCTAGATTAGTTAATTTGGGAACTAAGTTGTTTCTAATTTGGCACCAACCGTCTTCAAATTCTACGACGAAATATTTATTATTTCTTACTTTTTGAAGTCGGTGCACTTTTTTTAAAAGGTTTATTTTACACTTTTAAGTGATTTTGCTGCCTTAAGTGACAAATAATATCGCAACTAAAAAAATATTTATGGAAAAATATCCTGCGCTGCACACGCTAGACCATCGTCACGAAAATTGACAAATTCATGTCAATAGCAACCGTTGCTAAGGCTTTTTCTGATACATAATTTTCAGCCGTAAACAGAAATTAATTACTGAATTTCAGAAAAACTACTGAACCGATTTTCGTCATATGTCTGTGAGATAATGTCGAGAAATTATTATGTCTTAAAAAAAATAAGTCGTCAAAATCGGTTCATATTTTATAGAGATATCAAGAAAAATGTACTTATAAAGTCAGTTTTTTCAAAATTTCTGAGAAAGTAAATGAACCAATTTTTCTGAGATAAAAATGGGACCAATCCGGAAGAATTATCTGTCGTTTAAAAAAAAAACCATCAAAATTGGTTAACAATTGGCGGAGTTATCGATGTACATACATAAAAAAAATATATATACGGTCCGAATTGAGAACCTTCTCCTTCTTTTTTTGGAAGTCGGTTAAAAATCAGCGGCCCCTCCCCCTACCGGCCTTCCTTGCGTAAAGCCATGGATTCACTAATAAAACGCGTGATGTCGCCGCGAAAAATAGTAGAGCATACAAAGGTTCCTTGGTTAGTGCTAGTGCGGCCGCCACCTCTACTTGCCCTCCGAATCACGAAAGCTTGTATTTACTAAAACAGAAATGAAACATTCAAACGTCTTTATTAAAAGACATCTGCCAAGGACAGACG
Source organism: Nemapogon koenigi (assembly GCA_963924495.1). Classification (NCBI taxonomy): domain Eukaryota; kingdom Metazoa; phylum Arthropoda; class Insecta; order Lepidoptera; family Tineidae; genus Nemapogon; species Nemapogon koenigi. The sequence goes on from OZ004646.1 coordinate 10,452,155, forward strand.
AAAACCTACACTTTCCAAAATAAAAAATATAGTTAAATGATATAAACGTCTTCATAAATAACGCTCCCGACGTCTCGAGAAAATTGTTATTTGATATTTACAAATTAAATTGCAAATTAATTCGCTAACTAATGGGCGAAGTTTGGGTGGCGGCGCCTGCGCCGGTTTTATGCGGTATCGTCTTACAACCAGGTGTTTGAACATTTGGTGAATCATTATTTTAGAATTATTTAGGCAGACAGTCTCTAAGTAATTAAAATGAATAAAAGCTATTCAACTATTCTCTGTAAGAAGTATGCCATATTCCCAACCGTGTATTAATTTAATAAAAAAAATATCTTCACGGTTTGCCGGCCCCAAGGTACCCAGAAGACGTTATACCTACCTAACGAGTGGCCAGCTCTGTTGAGGTATGTAAATGGAAATGTATTTTGTACGGTTTGTCGGATAATGTATACAGATTTTTTATTATAAAACCCATTGGTACATACATGGTCGGGGATTGAACCTGCGACTTCTCAGTTGTGAGCCGACGTTTTACCCACTCTGCCATCGAGGCTTGCTCGTTAGGTACCTCAAAAATACCATCGGCTAAAGGACCTGGGTACCCTGGGGCTAATAACACGGTTCCGGGAAAAGAGGATCTCAATTCGTCGAGATCTTTTTTTTTATGTAAGTATGTTCCCCGATTACTTGAAGACGCTTGGACCGATTTGGAATTTTTTTTTTGTTTGAAAGGGTATAATTTCCAGGTGGTCCCATGGTCATCAGGTCAGGATCTCTTCATATTTTATAGGCACACTTGAAGCAATTTGGGTATTTTTTTATAGTGACTTGTGCATTTGCTTTCGGAAAGCACACTTATAAGTTACGGTTGAAAACGTTAGGAAGATGGTTTAGTTAGAATAATAAAAAGTAAATTAGGAATCCTATCAAGTTTAGTCATGAGTTTCTTAGAAAGGCATTCCACAGTATAGTTCTAAGAACATAGTCACCGACAAACACTTAGCGACTAAGTGACCGTCATCTATAAATCAGCGGGGCTTGCCAACTGCATTATGTCTTTTAGAGATGCCCAATTCTGTAACACTGCGTTTAATTTTGTATGTAAAATAAAATCCTAACTAACCTGCTGCTCAATATGCCGCGTGGCCAGATTCTGTATTCTTTCCAATATTACTTACAATAATATCTCTTTTATTTTAATAGAAGAGCGGATAACTACTGGCTCTTCGAAGCAAAAGAATTGGTGCTAAACGAGGGAGACTTGGTTTTCCGCTGGGTACCCTGGCACCGTAACACGATTTCGGGAGCTGTAAGGCAACCCGAGAAAAAACAGAAGTAAGTAACTGTTGTACTTCCCATTCCAAGTTCTAATAAATAAATAAATTAAAAAAAAATAGTTTATTTCTCTCACATCAACATTGTAATATCGAGTCGACACTCCTTATAAAATTAGATGAAATTATCTATCTATCTATCATCACGTCTTTCATCCCAAGAGGGGTAGGCAGAGATAATCGAATGTCATTTTGTTACGATCCTTTTATTCTTCTTTTATATTCATCCAACATTTCTTGTGTGTACTTTTAATATTGCCTTCGATCAATTCATTTTTATATGTTCAATAAAAGTACACCTAGGTCGTCCTCTGCCAGCATTTCCTTTCACTTCAGCCATATAAACCTTTTTAGTCAACCTTTCATCCTTCATTCTTTCAACGTGTCCAAACCAGCGTAAACTACTTTTCTTCATTTTATTCACAACATCATCTACTTCTTATTCTCTAAGTTATTGTGGTTTTCCAAACCAAAAACCAAAAGTTACCAACATACATTTTGAATTAAAAAAAAATTATAAAGTAAATAGAAAAAAAATGCGTGTCAAACAGACCTTTAGTTAGAGAATTGGCTCCCAAGCTCTGATAAATGTTCAAAAATATGTTCTCAGATGTAGGTAGTCCATTCTGGGAATCTTCCATCGTAGAATGGGTTTATTTTAACTGTTTTGACCCAAAAAATAAACAAACGAAACATCTAAATGCGGTTGCAAAACTTGCAATAAAATTGATATATAACTTATCTAGAATCACTAGAATAGCATAATTTACTCTATCTATCCTTTTATCCCAAGAGGGGTAGGCAGAGACAATCGAATGGCATTTGCTACGATCCTGACACCTCTATCGCTTCTTTTATATTCATCATACCTTTCATACATGCTCGGCGATTGTGTGTACTTTTAATATTTCCATCGATCAATACATTTTTTATATGTTCAATAAAAGTACACATAGGTTGTCCCTGCTAGTATTTCCTTCCACTTCAGCCATAAAATCTTTTTAGTCAATCTTTCATCCTTCATTCTTTCAACGTGTGCAACCCAGCGTAAACTACTTTTCTTCATTTTAATCACAACATCATCTTTCAACCCGCATTCTTTTTATTTTGTATTTTATATTTAAGTAGCTTTTATTTTGGGAAGCTCGAATTAACGGTTGATTTGCCATCTATTACAGTTTTTGATTATGGTGCACAGTCAATGCACCCAATATTAAGAGAATGGTTATATAAACTGCATTTCAAAATTGAAAATAAAATCTAGCTATTTAGTCGCTCCGGGCAAAAATAATATCCGCCTTCAAAGGTGCCCACTCATTCGTCCAATCCCCGAATACGGTCCACCGAAATCGACCACAGACTCGTCCAATTCTTGTACGCGCGGCCCACCATCCGTTTTCAAATCGTTGTATTTGTGGTTTATTTCGATGACCGGAACGATCTGTCACACACACATACACATCCACACGCCTTTGTTTAATGGAATCTTGTGTGTCTGTGTGGGTGAGTGAATTGCATGTGATCTAGATAGTATGATTTATATTGCTAATCTCGATCGTACGACGGCCGGACCGAAAATTTTCTGTGAGATATCGGACCAGTGCGTGAGCTGTGATTTTATCCCTCTGCTCTTTCAATATATTACATCATAGCTTTGGATCCTTTTGATAAAAACAGGGACAGCTCCCTGACTATTTTAAGTATTGCCCTGAGACATTCGGCAAGCACTATGACGTGACATACGCTCCTTTGTTGTTTGTTGACATAGCCTATCTATAACCTCAAGAATTTATTATTATCAAAAATCAAGCGGACGAAATACTGGGACTTGACCCAAAATTATGAATTTGTGGCATTTGGCGTTGAAACTGGTAGTTCCACAGATTTGCGGTTTCAAACAAACACACTTTTCAGCATTATATTAGTATAGATGAAAATCCACGTTTGTTATCTCATGAAAAGTTTGAAACCTACACCTATTCCTCTCAAGAAACTCTATATAATTTTAATCTAGATACTATAATATTATAAAGAGGAAAGATTTGTATTTTTGTGTGTGTGTATGTTTGTAATGAATAAACTCAAAAACTACTGTGCCGATTTCAAAAATTCTTTCACCATTGGAAAGCTACATTCACCCTGAGTGATATGTCACTATATTCTATTTTCAAAAAATTAGGGATCCTTACTAAAACTCCAATAATGTAACCCAAGGTGTAAAAAAAAACCTAAGAAATTCCTTACATCGCGTGCGCTGATAAAACTATTGATGATATATAGGTAGTGGTAGTGGGTAGGGGTAGGGGGTAGGAGTAGAAGTAGGGGTACAGGTAGGGGTGGGGGTAGGAGTAGGGGTAAGGTAGAGGTAGGGGTAGGGGTAGGTATAGGGTATATTTTATTTTGTTCGTAAATATCCACGGGAGAAGCCGGGGGCGGAATGCTAGTACTGTATATAAAAATAAGCAACCCTAATAAGCGGCTTTGCAAAAGCGACCGAGTAACAGGTGTTCATGCGCCGGATCATAAATCCTGAATGAATTAACATAATATGTTTTAAATATATAATTTAAGCGAATCTTAAGCAGGGTTGTCAAGAAATATGATCGCATACATACTTCAACTTATATTTATATTAGATACTAGATGACCGGGGCCAAATCTTAGCACCGTTAGTTCAACTAATCTCCAACAGATGGCATCTTTTACAAAATGTATAAATTAGTCTAATTTTAAAAGAAACATTTACTTAATTTTGATTTGTTTGATTTTATTATTCGTCATTAGAGGGAATAATAATCATGAAAATAGTGTATCTATCTATCATCACACTTATTATCCCAAGAGGGGTAGGCAGAAACAATCGAATGCCATTTGTTACGATCCTGACATACCTCTTTCGCTTCTTTTATATTCATCATACCTTTCATACATGCTCAGCGAATGTACAGCGAAGTATGTATACACATACTTTTAATATTGTCATCAATCAATACGTTCTTTATATGTTCAATAAAAGTACACCTAGGTCGTCCTCTGCCAGTATTTCCTATCACTTCAGCCATATAAAACTTTTAGTCAATCTTTCATCCTTCATTCTTTCAACGTGTCCAAACCAGCGTAAATTATTATTCTTCATTTTAGTCACAACATCATCTTTCACTCCGCATTCTTCTCTAATGATATCGTTCCGGATGCGAACACATAATTAAAATATTTAACCTATAAATAATTATTTAACGACTTGTGGATTTTCCTAGTTATTTAAAAAAATATTAAATAGTTTAATAAATATTGAAACAAATATTCTGCTCAATAAAATCAATGACGGCTAGGTTTTACTGAAAATTAATTGCTTATGTTAATTTTAATATATTTCACTACAAAAGACATCAACGCTTTCGAAGATCCTAACTTAAAAATAAAATAAAATAATTGTTTTACCTATAACCTAACAATATGTATATTATATTTTCCGCGAGGTAATGCCGACAGCATCTAGGGCACCACAAGGGGAACATTCAGAAGGAATATTTTTCATGACATAATTCTTTTTATTATTTTTATTAGTTGTGAAATTTCAGTATATGTAAATGTATATTCTCCCGTGGATATTTTCGAACAAAATGAAATATAGCCTATAGCATTCGGGGGTACGTATTAGTGATACTAGTGAAAGAATTTTCAGAATCGGATCAGAAGTTTCAGAGATTTTCCGTAGTACAACCTTTAGCTCTTTATAATCATATTAGTATAGATAGTTACAAAAAATTATTGACACCTATGGAAGTTGATCAAAGGCAGGCAGGCTTTCTCGCCACAGCTTCCTCAATGATACCATCAAAAGGGCTCTTTCGTCAATAGAATCCCTGCTCTCCTAGAGCCAACGGGAATAATCCGGGAAGACGGCAAGAGACCCGATGACTCTGATTCCCTGGGAGCGAGGTCGGGCCCTTGTATGGGATGCTACGTGCGTGAACACATTAGCCTCGTCTCATCTCAGGGAAACAGTAATCAAAGCGGGAGCTGCGACGGACATCGCAGTCTAACAAAAGGCGCAAAATATAGTTCAATTATTGAAATTTGGTGTAGAAACTCTAGGTTCGTGGTGGGGTTCAAATGACAAATAGTTTATTATTTCATGTCAAAACGAAGCAACGTATCGAAGTGATTTTTTGCACAGAGATAGCAACTGATATATGCTGCTATCAAGGGAAATTTGTTTCTCAATCTACCAGGAAAACCTAATTTTTGTTAAACAATTTTTCCATCCGTATTTATATTCCATACAAATCATACCTATAATTTGACAATGGTTTGGACACAAGGTTGCGATTTTAATTTTTAATCTAAATCCAAAAATAATATATTTCTTACATTGATATAAAAGTAAAAGATTATTCTTATCAGGTGACATATCACTACGTATTATCATTTCTTATGAAAACCATTATGTAAACGTTATATGGGTCATATAACTAATTGACCAGCTTTCAGCCCCTGGCTTCGCATCGCCCGTGGTTATTTTTGAACAAAATAAAATATATAATAATAATAAAATACTTGGAGATAATGTAGCTTCCTATTAGTGAAAGAATTTTCAAAATCGGATCAGTTTGAGAGATTAGGCCTGTGATGCTACGACCTTATTTTCCTGGCCGCTTACAAGCTGGCCATCATAAATAGCATTTATTTTGATTTTAGAACACGATATTGTTCATTTTAATTCAATAGAGATTGTATGGAACCTAAATTAAAATTTTACTCATTCCTTCACAAACTGTTGACTTAGGCAGTACTCTGCCAATTGTAAAATTTATTATATTTCTATTTTATCAACTAAGTAAATAACTATATAAAATGTATTGAATCAATATTCAAGAACTAATATCTATGTTAATATAAAAGGAGCGCAAATAAGTATTGTAAGTATTTTTATCATACTTTGTATTGTGTTACTTCAATAGCTTAACGCCCTGTAGTAATGTGTAGTTCATTTTTATTACAGTGCGCTCCTTGCTCCTTTCTCCTTTCTCCTTCTCCTTACGGCTCCTTTCTCCTTTGAAGGCTCCTTGGCTCCTTACGGATGCTTTTACTGGTTGTTCTTTTGCTGCTCCTGCTTGTTCCTTCCTTGTTAATTCGACCAATAAACGAATGGTGAAAGTTTACTACGAGTTTTCCTGCTATACCTACCAACCGACCCGGCCTGGCTACCCCACCACCCGACAATGGCGCCCAAACGTGATTAAAATGCTGCAGGAAGAAGGAATAAAGAAGAAAGAATAACGAAGTAAGAGAACATAATATTTATTTTAATACAAACTTTTATTTCAGGATATGTAATGTCTATATAATCTTAATATATAACGTAATTCTATTTAAATTCAGTAGAATATTTCTTGGAGATTATGGTTCTGAATCAAGGTTATGTCGGCAAACCTTCGAGGTTGACAAGTCTGATGATCTTGGTCAGATTCCATTATTGAAGAGGATTTTTTTTTTTTCAAAGGCAGTATTCTTGAATAATTTTACACTAAATTCACTTATTAATTTCGTAAATTCAGATTATATATTCACATTGAATGTATGGTTGTATGTGAGATTTTCATCATATATATTTGAAATCTATAGATTACTTCCCATAACTTAAACTTATACCGTAAATGATATTAATTTAATTTCCATTATCATATCCCGTCAATTCAATATCTTTTAATAGAAAAAGGTTCTTTTTATAGTCGTATTTTTTTTCAAGAAAAATAATATATATTAATTTTTCTTATAATTGCTAAAATATCTATTTTTATCCTAAAAGTCTATCGTGATTCCATAAAATAATACATAAATAAATATTATTTAATTCAAAAATTTCATTAATTGCGATTTTTTTAATACATTTTTAAAATATCCAAAACAATTTGTCCATTCTTATTTTAATGATTTCTAATATTACATTACAGTTTACATAAGTAAGGCAATTAAAATATTTCCGAGAATAAATTTAATATATAATAATAAATTTCAAATAAATTATGATACATATAAAAGCACCTCGATATCAGAATTTGAACTCACTTGATTTTTCTTTGTTTTACACAATTTGTTTTGCTCGGCAATATTGCATTGGAATATTCGATTTTCAAATGTATCCTATATAATTTCTTTGTCATTGACAAGTTTTTAAATTTTGAATCGACGACGTTCGATTTTCTTTTAATTTTCAATTGTTATTTACTATGAAGTCTATTTCATAGACATATGATTACGCTCTTATTACAACTAGGGGTAGTCATGTTGATTTAAATTCAAATATTATTTTATTTCATGTACTTATATTATTAGCTTTTCACTGGCTTTGCTCGTGGATAGTTTGGATTAGCGCATACCTTAAAGCATGCGTTGATTTTATTTCATTTTTTTTTTTTCTCTTTCAATATGGATGAGTTACAGTTACTTAAACCAAGGATTTTTTTATATCTATATTATTTTACATTTTACTTTATTTTATTTACAATTTATTAAATTGTATTTATAACCTTATGGTTACAAGGGAGGTTAAATTTATTTCAATTTCACAATTTGGTTGTAAACATCTAAGTAACTAAAACTTTTACATATTTACAAATTACAGGTTGGATATATAACCATGATTAATAATTACTATTTTCCTTATTTCATTCTCATCATTTCATTTATTGTAAATACTTGTAATTATTTAGAGCGGATTGCGACTCTTTAAAAAAGCCTTCGTCTATTATAAATATTATACCTAATATCTGTGGATGTATTTCCATGGGTGTTTATTAGAGCAAATTACGGCTCTTTAAATAAACATTCGTTTATTATTATTATATCTATGAATATCAGGGTATTCATGGGTGTCTTTTAGAGCGGATTGCGACTTGTTAAAAAAGCCTTCGTCTATTATTACTACTTATTATATCTGTGGATGTATTTCCCATGGGTGTTCGTATGAGCGGATTGCGACTCTTTAAACAAGCCTTCGTCTATTGTATTATATATAAATAAACTTAAAACAGCGGATGGTAACTGTATAACTAAGCCCTTACTAAATTCGAGAACGTTTTTGAGTCATTCCTTATTAAATGGGAATTACTCTATATTATAAATGAGTTTACTGTACTTACTAATAACAGATTAAACAGATTAAATGAAGATGAATGTTTGTGATTTGTGTGATTGTGGAAATCGTTTCTCTTGTAAAATAATTAGTTTTATTTATAATAAAACTTGTAAATGTATCTTTTCATTTCATTCATTAGTATTTTTATATAAGTCTCATCATCAAACTTTATTTTATTAATTCTTTGAATAAAATCCTTCATTAAGGACAGGATTTTTTCGGGGGAACCCCGGTATTGTGATGCTACGACCTTATTTTCCTGGCCGCTTACAAGCTGGCCATCATAAATAGCATTTATTTTGATTTTAGAACACGATATTGTTCATTTTAATTCAATAGAGATTGTATGGAACCTAAATTAAAATTTTACTCATTCCTTCACAAACTGTTGACTTAGGCAGTACTCTGCCAATTGTAAAATTTATTATATTTCTATTTTATCAACTAAGTAAATAACTATATAAAATGTATTGAATCAATATTCAAGAACTAATATCTATGTTAATATAAAAGGAGCGCAAATAAGTATTGTAAGTATTTTTATCATACTTTGTATTGTGTTACTTCAATAGCTTAACGCCCTGTAGTAATGTGTAGTTCATTTTTATTACAGTGCGCTCCTTGCTCCTTTCTCCTTTCTCCTTCTCCTTACGGCTCCTTTCTCCTTTGAAGGCTCCTTGGCTCCTTACGGATGCTTTTACTGGTTGTTCTTTTGCTGCTCCTGCTTGTTCCTTCCTTGTTAATTCGACCAATAAACGAATGGTGAAAGTTTACTTCGAGTTTTCCTGCTATATCTACATACCTACCCGGCCTGGCTACCCCACAACCCGACAGGCCTTACAATCAAACTTACAAATTTGGTAAAGTTTAAATAATATTAGTAAAGATTACTCAGTCCTTGAAGTTTTTTAAAACAAGTGATATTTGAACTGTTTGATTTGGAGATTGTATCAATATTTTGATTTTTTCGACACAAATAATTATAAATTTTCACACATACTTTTCCTCGATAAAAGAAAATCACAAATCACCTCTTATTTTCATTGATTTTCGATTTGATTTCATTTTGGCGAATATTATTGAGACAAAAATAATATAACAATATCATTTATATATTACCTAGCGCTTATATTAGCGATTTTGGAAAATATACTATATTTTATGAGTTATTGAAATATAATGCATTTGTCGCTTACTATATTTTTATTTCGCTATCGTCTGTCTCATTCCACGCTAGCATTCAGATATGTTTTGTTTTACTGATATTAATTAATTTTCACAGCATTATACCTACACAGCCTTAAGATCTTTACATTTCCGCTTGACATCAACTAGGTTAGAGGTCAGAAAGTTATTGTTATTACAAAAATAACATTATAGAGATGAAGTTTAGTCTACTAGACAGGTATATTTAGCTAAGGCTTTTTTAAATTGATTATCGATACAATGGTAATTTATGTATCATTACAACTATGTCCTACCTATGACCTTTTGCAAGCGATCACCGTCCGTGGCAGTCGGCCATCTTATTTCTGTCAAAAATATGGCAAATCTCAATTAATCCTAGAAAACTGAGTTTATTTATACAACTTTTTAAACTCAAATGGTTGATAGTTATTATTTTAAAATGGATTAAGCCATATTTTCATTATTAAAAGCCTTCTAAAGAGCCATAGTTTTTAAAACGCAATAGCAATGTTTATTTTAAAAACTACGCCTATTTAAAATCTTAAATAATTAAAAATATGGCTTAATCCCATTTAAAATAATAACTATCAGCAATTTGAGTAGAAACATATAAATAAACTCATTTTTTTTTCTTTCTTCACAGGTTACGGTTCCAGGGTACCCAGCGGAAGACCTAGTCTCCCTCGTTTAGCCGATGGTATTTGTGAGGCTATATACCTAACGAGTGGCTAGTTCTGTTGAGGTATATTTAGATGGAAAAGCCTCTAAGTGTGGTTTGTCGGATTATGTACATAAGTTTTTAATTAAATGGCGTGATCCGGGATCGAATCCAGGGTCTGCCTAGTTAATACCAGACGTCTTAACCACTCATTTTTCTAGGATTAATCGAGATTTGCCATATTTTTTACCCTTAAATTCACCAAACCAGTGATAGACTGTAGTTTTAGATGGTTCTTCATCACCAAAAGTCAAAGAAAGTTGATAGATACACTGTTGTCGAGTTAACCCACATTGAAAGTCAAAATAAGTTATCGCACGAAAATTTTCACGAGTTAGTTCCATTTTCTCTAGCAACACCAAACTTTGGACTTGTAAAAAACAAATAAAGTGCGTTCGCAGGTCAAAACTATTTTTTAAATTCAGGCGCCAAAAAAGTAAATTTTATTATGGAGGTATCGCGACTGAACTCATTATGTTGGTAAATTTCGCAAACATCTATCTAACATCACACCTTTTATCCCAAGAGGGGTAGGCAGAGACTATCGAATGCCATTTGCTATTCATCATACCTTTCATACAGGCTCGGCGATTTCCATCGATTAATACATTTTTTATATATTCAATAAAAGTACACCTAAGTCGTCCTCCTTCTTTCATCCTTCATTCTTTCAACGTGTCCAAACCAGCGTAAACCACTTTTTTTTTTTTTTTTTTTTTTTTTTTTTTTTTTTTTTAATTTTAGCCACAACATCATCTTTCACTCCGCATTCTTCTCTAATCGGGCGCTTTATATCACACATAGCTCCAATCGTTTTTGCCTCTTTGTTGGCAAAACAATGCTATAATTTATAGTTGTCAAAAGAAATATTGCCTAATTACAATTTACAGTAATATTTGAAAAGTGTTGCATCAGCCTACTGCAACAGAATGAGAACGAAGCTACGGCAGTTGAAAAAAAATAGATCAGAGCTGCGCACGAGTTTATCTGTTACGTGTATTTTTTTTATGAGAGATTTTTTTCCCAAAACACTTGGAAAAAGAGGACATCTCAGACATATTTTGTGCTCCTAAACTTGTGGCTTATGGACTACAACTCTAGGCGCAATTTTGGAGGAAATTTGTTTGTTATATAATTTCCTTATGATAACTAGTAATATAGTTTAATTTAGTAATATAGCTACTTGCCCTGACTTCGCCCGGGGTAACAATTATATACAAACTTCACACTAATGTTTTTAATTTATTTGCGAGTAACGCCTTTGATGAGATTGAAAATTTTTGTAAAGGAAAATTTTTTTTTTTTAGTTTTAGTTTTCTTTTTTTTTTCTAAAACACATTTTGGGGCACATCGGTTGGATGGTTTCAAAGTTTATAACGGAGATAGGTACTAGAAACATTTTGTTGTTTTATATAATGTATAATTAAAATGCGTCGGTGGCCGAGTGGTTAAGACATCTGGTATTAACTAGGCAGACCCCAAGTTCGATCCCGGATCCCGGCCATGTAGATTCTAAATCTGTTATTTTGGAACAAATGAAAGTTTTTGATGAATTTACTTTAATATAAAAAGAAGACATAAGGAAAATATGTATATATGTATGCAAATTTTATATGTTAACATTTGTTTATCATATTTTAAATAGTTTAATAATGATTTAAATTGAATTGTACTGCCATAAATTCTTGCATTATGACTTCTTATAGACACAATAAATGATTCAGTGTTCCTTCATGTTTATAGCCATAACATAACATTTTCTAATAATAGAAAACAATTTTATATCAAACATATAAAATTCTAAACGATTTATAAATGTTTATTTTTCATAAATTTTAAGAGGAAATGTCAGGAAAAACTCACAAGAAAATTATGACGTGTTATCTTATACTTGTAAAATTACGATTCGTCACTTTTAAGTAAGTAACAAAGATTTGATAACAATTTGAAATGGGCGTGTAGTAAAATTAAAAAAAAATACAATAAAATTTGCAACCAAAGGAAAGTTACAATTAAAGAATGCATTTAAAAGTGCATGCAAACACCGAAACACGTCTAATTGCTAAAATTGGTTAAATTCGTACTTACTTTTAGAAATTTTTGTAGAAAATTCGACAGTCCTTGACAAACACAAGCACTTTCACAGAAACGCGGTACACCGAGTATGATACGTGCGTCTTGACCGGTTACTTGTTAGAGATTGCGCGGTGCTCTGACTATCGGCAGTATATATAACCACTCCAAGACCACTAGCCAATTTATATATGGGATAATATTGAATAAATTCATATAATGTACTAAATAGGTGTATAAGAAATCTATTGATTTGGTTCTTTTCGTGCTCGAAAACGGCTGAACGGATCTGGATGAAATTTGGCACAGAGATTGTAGTCTGGTAGAGCACATAGCCTTCTTTTTGTATGAAAATGTATGGTTCCCGTGGGGTGGATTTGTTTTTGTTTTTCACGGGATCGACATGATTTTTTGCATAGGGGTCAGACTAATTTTATACCACGAAAGCGGGCGGGGGAGGAGCAAATTACAGCCACAAGATAATCGTAATGCACAATATTTGTGGAGAAGTATGGATAGAGTCGTGTCATGGGCCGATCGTAGAATTCCGTTTCACGATATGGCCGTCTAAAATCAGCCATATTGTTGAATCCATACAAAATTTAAAGCAAAATTTTAAATGAAAATTATATAAAAAATCCTTCACAGACACTCTACATTCTGATAGGAATATTTTTAATTGCACATTATTTAACAATATGGCAGATATTAGTTGGCTATTTTATGAAATGACCGAATTCTACGATCTGCCGACGACATCAACTGCAAGCGTATCTGATGATATCGATGGCTTTTGGAACCCTTATACAATGCATTATTGATAATAATTAAGAGTCGATTAGTTGTCAGCAAATGCGCGCGCAAATGAGTTTGACCTTAGTTGATAAACGCATAAAGTTCATTTTAGTTTCTTTGCTTCAGTCTATCAATCAAAAATTGTAAAATGTAGGTCCTATGTTTATTGCATTAAAAAAAACTCTTGCGTAAAGTCCTAAAGTGATACCAACTGTCTATCGAGAAAATTTCAAGGAATTGATTTTTTGATTCATAAGACGCTATTTTATTATGTACGGATTAAGTTTTTTTTAAATAATTTAATTGAGTAATTAAGGGAGGTTCCGAGTTAATTTCCCACTTGTTCCAAAAAAATGCAAATCACTAATTATCTTTAAAAATATGTGCTTTAATCGAATCTTCGTCCGCATTTTCCAAAAATAACAAATACCTATTTACGTCTGTTAAAGAAGTGACACATCTAGGTCTATTAAGTGCAGCAACATGCTTGCCACCTGTTTTGTTTAATATGGACAAAACTGACAAAAAGTGGACACTGTTACTCTGGCCACACCGCAAGGTATAAAGGCCGTGAAGGTGTGTGGCAAGTACAAAAATATTTTTTAAGTAGATATTGTTGATACAGCAAATATGAGACGATATTAAACAATATGAGGTACTATCGAGTCTTAAAAAACATTTTAATTCAACATCAAAATTACTTAAATGAAGCGAATGAATGAAGTTTAAAAAAAAGAAATATGCAAATAAAAATGGTTCGAAAGTTATAATTTTATATTTAACATGTGGTTTATTTTATAGAGCGAACATTCGCTAGAAAGATATGGGGACTATCATTATTTCTTAATGATAAATAAATTTATTTTCTTTCTTTCTTCACATTACAGCTCCCGAAAACGTGTTCGTGTTACGGTCCCAGAGTACCCAGCGGAAGACCAAGTCTCCCTCTTTTAGCCGATGGTATTTGTGAGACTATACTTAAAGAGTGGCTAGTTCTATTGAGGAACTATATTTAGATGGAAAAGCCTTTATTTTTAAACAAAGGGTGTGGCCTTTTGTTTAAAAATAAACATAAATAAATTAAAAATTCTCAGAGCAATAAACTAATGACGTTAGTAAAATTAAATTAGGTTTTTCCGTTTCGAAAAAGATCTAATTAAAACTTACCTCAAAAGGTCTCAATCATACATTTAGGGTACCGTAATAAAAGGTCCAAGTTTGTAATTTTGTAAGTTTGGATGTAATTAATAAATAAGGTAATCTCTCGAACTACTGATCCGATTTATAACTTTTGTCCCATACAAATTACATACATGTTTCACGACTTCTTAAATTACACGATAACTATATGTCTTAGTTTCGAAATTTAAATAGTTTTCGAAAGACAAATAAATTTGACACAGTTGAACTAAAAAAAAAGTTTAACATAATATTTAGTTTCATTTCATTAATTAAATAAAAAAAAACAATAAACACGATATTTAACGCAGGCTTCGGGATGGGGAATCTACATAAGAAACCGACCGACCGTCACAAGACGAAAGTGATGTCATACTAGCTAGACCATAGATGTAGTATGCTGGCGCTCTAGTTGATTAGTTGTCGCGATCAAAAAAATAATATATGAGTGTGCATGACAAATGTGTAGATAATTTTGTGGATTTTTCATTTTAAATGACTTACATCTAGGCACTGCATTAACCATAATAAAATTAATCACGTCTATTTAAACACTAAATTATACTTTTAAAATATAAGCGAAATTACTACTGACGCTAGGCTGTTACAGGCTGTCACAGTATTCAAAAAACGGTCTCGTCTATCTGTCTCGCTTTAACATACGCGTATATATTCGCTTTCTTTTTAACCGACTTCAAAAAAAGGAGGAGAACCTTCGGAATTTTCGGAATCTTTTATTTTTTTAATGTATGTTCCCCGAATACTTGAAGATGCCTGGACCGATTTAAATTTTTTTTGAAAGGGTATACTTTCCAGGTGGTACCATGGACATCAGGTCAGGATCTGATGATAGGATCCTGGAGAAATCAAGAACTCTTCTTTTATAGGCACACTTGAAGCGATTTGGGTATTTTGTTTTATAGTGAGTTGTGCATTTGCGTTCGGAAAGCATTCTTTTCAGTGCATAATTTTTGAAGGCGGTACACTTTTTTATTAAAAGGCAATTATTTATATTGCCAATCTAGTAGAACGACTATACTAAATCTATGTACAACTTAGTACTTTAAACATTAACTCACTTTTTAAAGTTTAGTACGGGACCGCTAAATATCGTTGGATAATTTAATACAGTTTTGTAGCTTCCTTTCTGACGTGCGTCCACAGAGACCCGCCCATTTTTTATTTATAAATATCTCAAAAGTGTTATTTTCCTTTTTTTATCACGGGTTGCCTTACAGCACCCGAAACCGTGATGTGGACTCAGGGTACCCAGCGGAAGACCAAGTCTTGCTCTTTTGGCCGATGGTATTTGTGAGGAGTTATTACCTAACGAGTTACCATTTTTTATTATTTTACATTCAAGGAAAATCTTTTAGGACACGTTTATTTTAATTATTTTTTATGGAAACGTGTTACACCTTCTTCATTTATACAATGATAATTTGGAGGCTAGTACCTAACAAGTGGTCACTGTTGAGGTATATTTAAAAAGGCTTTTTAGTATAGTTTGCCTGTTTTGTAAAACAGCTAGTAAGGTTTCGGCGGATTGTAAAATACGGCTGAACGTTTATCATCCATTACGAAAAATATTAAAACTTAGTACATACTACATATATACAGAGTTTCATGACCCAATCACGGACTTATAGCGCAAATAATCGAATTTCGATTTTGGAGGGAACATTAAAACGATACAATTTTTTTTTCAAGTGCATTATGTGACATCAAATGAAAGGAATACAAATTTTTTTTTTATAATTTTAAAATCCATAGTCTCAAGTAATCTATACCTATATCTACTAATATTATAAAGAGGAAAGATTTGTATTTTTGTGTCTATGTTTGAAATGAATAAACTCAAAAACTACTGTGCCGATTTTAAAAATTCTTTCACCATTGGAAAGCTACATTCACCCTGAGTGACATAAGCTATATTCTATTTTCAAAAAAGTTAGGGATCCTTACTAAAACTCCAATAATGTAACCCAAGGTGTAAAAAAATGACCTATGAAATTCCTTACATCGCGTGCGCTGCGAAAACTATTGATGATATAGAGGTAGTGGTAGTGGTAGAGGGTAGGGGGTAGGGGTACGTGTAAAAATTGACCGTTCCCTCCCTTTATCTCCGAGACTACTAAGCCTAAAATATTGAAAAAATAGGGAATATAAGGTCATCTTATACTTTACAGGGACACCTAAACGAAAATCCTGTCTCTGTTCTCTGTCTCTGTTCTTAACCCTTAGCAAGCGAGTCGTAGACGCAACTTGACCAATTATATTTATAACTGTATTCAATCAATCAGTTTAAAGTTTTAAACCTACATAAATTTAACGTTTTAACTGTTGTCCGAAATAGATTTGCGGTTTCAAATTTGCATATTATTTTAGTGACTTTCTTTATTTTTAATTTTGATTTACTTGGGTTGGGTATCACCCCGTATGCTATTTTGAGCTTTGAAATCGTATGCGTCAGTGGCCGAGTGGTTAAGACGTCTGGTATTAACTAGGCAGACCACGGGTTCGATCCCGGATCCGGCCATTTAGGTACTTAATGAGTTTTTTAATTAAAAACTTATGTACATAATCCGACAAACTACACTAGAGACTTTTCAATCTAAATATACCTCAACCGAACTAGCCAATAGGTAAGCCTCACAAATACCATCGTCTAAACGAGGGAGACTTAGTTCAGGGTTGAAACCGTAAGGGAAGGCAATTCGGGAGCTGGTAAGGCAACCAAAAAAAAATGTTTTGAAATAATTAATTTGTTCCTCAACAAATTTAATTTTAAAAAGCTCGGTTAAAATTTTTAAAAGCGAAATATAACGACTGATCATCTCTTCTGGTGACAAGAGGGCTGACTCCTTTCTAGCTCAACGAATCAGCAATAAAGCCAGTATTCTTGCCACTATTCCACCCAGACCTTAGTACTTTTTAATCTTTAGATTAGATTTAAGGTTTTTATATTGTTATGTGTATTAAATAAACCGGCCAAGTGCAAGTCGAAATCGCGCACGTAGGGTTCCGTACCATTATCTATAAAAACGGCAAAAAAAAAAATCACGTTTGTTGTATAGGAGCCCCCCTTAAATATTAATTTTATTTTAATTTAATTATTTAATTTTTAAGTGAATAATATAACTAAATATTCTGTGAATATTTCAAGCGTCTACCTGTTGCCGTTATAATCACGTTTATTGTATGGGAGCCCTCCTTAAATATTTCTTTTATTTTAATTTAACTACTTATTTTTAAAGTGAATATATAATTAAATATTCTGTGAATATTTTAAGCGTCTACCTGTTTCCGTTATCAATATCAAGCAAAAACGAGCAAAAAATCACGTTTGTTGTATGGGATATTGTACGGATGTAAATAATTTTATTCTGTTTTTTAGTACCTATTTGTTGTTATAGCGGCAACGTAAATACATCATATGTGAAAATTGCAATTGTCTAACTATCACGGATCATGAGATACAGCCTGGTGACAGACGGACAGACAGACAGACGGACGGACAGCGGAGTCTTAGTAATAGGGTTTCCGTTTTTACCCTTTGGGTACGGAACCCTAAAAAACGGTCTTGTCTATCATAAAATCTTATCATAAAATCTAGCTAGCTATATTAATTATCCTGTTCGTGAAATAATTTCATAATGTAGAGTTACAGGAATTATTTTGACATGCGTAATGTAAACAATATTTAAAAAAACCGGCTTTATATGGTTCATGAAACCTCATAATCGATACAAAAGACCCTTTTTAATGAACAATTTTTTGATATAGAAATTTTCAGGGAAAAAAATCTACCGCATTCTTTCTTACGTACTTATCTCTGATGCATTAGACAGCATACGCCATGAAAACTCACCGGGGCTAACTTTTTCCTCGACTTGATTCATTTATACTGTTATTAAGTGTAATTGCCTAGCATTTAAACGTCATAAATCTATGTTTAATACTCGTAAACCTTGCTTATGAATCAATCTACATTGACGAGCAATATAACACGGCCAAAATGTTAACAAATATTTAAGGAAAATGGCGCGCATGGTTTGTTTTTTCCGCGTCGCGTTAGGTATGCGCGCGCAGGTGACAGATAAAGCACGGGTAACTTCGCAAACCAGCCAACAGAGTCGTGGTTAAAAAATAAAAACTGTATTATGCGGTTAAATTAAGAATGCTTTGTGGACACACATACAATTTGCATTCTTATACGAATTTAACTTCATTTGGTTATATTATACTTAACACTTGTGCTGTAATGTAAAGAAAAAAGCACGCGTGTTTAAAATATGAGATTATGGGTCTAAAAGTAAGGTAATAAGACTTTGCAAGCGGCTTTTTTATATTGCTTGTCAGTGCAACAAAATCCGTTCAGCAGTTTCAGAGTGAATCGGGGACATTTTATAATTATAGTGACGACGTCGTGAAGTGTGTCATGATAGATATGAAATGATAAAGAAAGTATGTACTTGTTGTATTAAGTAACAATGTTTCATACATATAAATACTTGCTTTATGACATAATAATATGACGTAGATAGCAAACATATACAAAAAACTGGCTAAGTGCGTATTATATATTTTTTTTATTCTTAATTAAATATTTATTTATATTATTTTGTAAATAATTAAGTTGTCTAAAGTGTCGTTTATTTTAGAATTACCTTATCTTTTAATTGAGGAAATAATATACAGTACTAGCGGCTTGCCCCGACTTCGCCCGGGTAACAATTATATACAAACTTCACACTAATGTTTTTAATTTATTTGCGAGTAACCACCCATTGATGAGGTTGAAAATTTTTGTATGGGAAAATTGTTTTATTTTCTTTTTTTTTTCTAAAACCATCTTCGCATTTCAATGAAATTGGTTTGGGGCACATCGGTTGGATGGTTTCAAAGTCATAACGGACATAGGTAGAAACATTTTTTGTGTTTTATAAATAAATATATTAGTTGTGTTAGTTAGTAGTTTTAGTCAGATATTATGATTAAAATAAGAATGTTAATTTAAATTTAAAAGTTAATAATTTTGTATTTTGGGGCATGCATGGGAGAAAAGGGAAGACTATATTTTTTATGACATATTTTTTAAATTTTATTTGATCACCGAGCTAAGAGTTTTTTCATTCGCCGCATAAGCTTGGGGATTCAAAGGGTTACCCCGCAGCGAGTGTTCTTGGTATGGTTGGACTTTCATCAGAGCTGGAGAAGGTATTCTACCTTTGATTCCTCCACCCCTTTTCTTTTTTTTAGTTTATAAGGTTTAATATTTAAGATTTTTTTTAGATTTTTATATGAACTGTTGTATTTCCAATAAGAATCAAAATTAAATATTTCTTTAAAAAAAAATTACTACTTTGGTCACATATACATACAAAAATAACTTTTCTTCATACTTTTTCCATCTATATTTTAGCATTTATTCTGGACCTCCTGTATAATAGGAAAGTAGAAACGAAATATAAGGCAATAATATTTTTTCATTACGTGAATACCATCAAATAAAATTATTTTGATGTTTCCTGAAAAGGAGATCCCTACATTTGGGCCATTTTTTTTTATCTTAGCGAACAGAACCGATATTACCCACAGTTGTTAGATATAAGATATAGAACTAAAAAAAACGTGGTCCAGTATTTTTAGCTCTTGAATTAATAGTTTTCAGATTTTGATTTTGAACACCTATTTCAACATTATTTGTTGCTGGCAATAATTATTTAGGTGTCACTTTCAACTTGACTGACATTGTTTGACTGATTGTTTTGTTTACCTTTTTTAGTAGGTTGTTTTATTAATTATATTTTATCTATTTATATTGAATAACATAAGAAATAACGAGAGAAATAACAAAAACCGACAAAAACAGAAGCTAGCTAGCGAACTGACAGCCTGACTGACTGACTGAACTGGCTGACGACGGCTGACTTAAGTAGATACGTTCCGAAGCGTAAACATTTTATATTAGTGTTACTAGTGTTTAAAACATTATAAGTAAAAATACGTGTAAAATACGGCCGCTAAAAATATGAAATTAATTTATTTTGGTTCGCCCATTTGTGACCTTTATTAATATATATATTTCATGTCGGCACTCGGTTAGTGCCAGACATTGCCCGACACTAGCCCAACTATGTATGGGAATATGTTGATCTCCTTTATATTTTTTCCTTATTTCCTAGTAACTGTGAGGTTGCTAATATATAAAGAGGAAAGATTTGATTGTTTGTTTGTATTGAATAGGCTCCGAAACTACTGGACCGATTTGAAAAAAATGTTTCACCGTTGGGAAGCTACACTAACCCCGGGTGACATAGGCTATATTATATTTTCAAAAAAATTAGGGATCCTGACTAAAACTTCAATAATGTAACCCGAGGTGTAAAAAAATGTCCTAAAAAAATTGTTACATAGCGTGCGCTGCGAAAACTATTGATGATAGAACAAAATAATGTACTACGACTTTGCAGAATACATTATTATCTACAAAAAGTGTTGCGACAGCATTTGTCTAACTATTATAGTTATGTCACAATAAGTGTTCTTTTATTTAAAAAAAATAATTGAAATGTCGCCGCTAGAAAAGGCTCTTTATTTGGACGTTGGTATTAATCCTTATAAAAATAAATTACATCATATTCACGACTGCTTCAATACCTTTATATAACTTTTTGAATTATTCAATTCGGACGTTCCATTCGAACGATATCACGAGTTGAGTAAGTAAAAAATTTTAGTATTTAGATTTTAGATTTTAGATTTTAGTATTTTTGTAATATCCAAAGTTAGTGATAGTGATAGGGGTAGGGGTAGGGGTAGAGGTAATGCAGGCAAGCCAACGTTTGGGCAGGACAACGTCTGCCGGGTCTGCTAGTTTTTAAATAAGTAGGTAGATATAATAAAGCAGACCACGATTTGATCCCAGCCATGTACCAATAAGTTTTTTTTAAATTAAAAACAAACGTTACCACACTTAGAGGCTTTTCCATCTAAATATAAGTACCTCAACAGAATTGGCCACTGTCTCTTCTAGACTAATATAATAATGCTGAAGAGTTTTGCATTTGTTATATCTATCATCACGCCTGTTTATCCCAAGAGGGGTAGGCAGAGACAATCGAATGCCATTTGTTACGATCCTGAGATACCTCTTTCGCTTCTTTTATATTCATCATACCTTTCATACATGCTCGGCGATTGTGTGTACCTACTTTTAACGTTTCCATAGATCCATACATTTTTATATGTTCAATAAAAGTACACCTAGGTCGTCCTCTGCCAGCATTTCTTTTCACTTCAACCATAATTCTTTCAAGATAGGTAATTCGCGCCTGGTTATAAAAAGATTAAGTACGCTGAGTGGTACATTTATCTATTATAAGAGTTCCCATATGTAATTAAAAAAATTATCACATCATATAAATCATATATTAGTTTAGTGACTCAAAGAGATAAGAATTACGAAAATCTTGATGTTTCAACGGATAAAAATATATCAATCAAGTGCTGTCTGCATAATTTTACGTATAATATTCACATAGCTATTTTCATAGCTGATGCAAGATCTTTTCTATTTTCAGCACTTGGAAATTAAAAAAAAAATATAAATGTGCCATGAGATAAAAAAGTACTACTCCAACATCTCAACAAAAAAATTACAACGATCGGTTGCTCCGTTTTGCTTTTTGCTTTATAAAAAAAAAAAAGAAATTTCCTATAACCCGATTGCAGCGCCACCTACCGGGTCCAATTGTGAATCTAAACCATCCAGGTACCAACTCAAACACACAAAAAAAAATTCATCAAAATCGGTCGAGCTATTTTCAAGTTTTTATACCTAGATTAGTTCGTATTAAGATTTAGTAAGAGGCATTGCCACAAATTTTGATAGTAAAAGAAAAAAAATACACAATAATAATTTTTATATAGTCTATACGGTATAATCACTGAAAATAATGTATATTTATTTGTTTAATAAATATTTCTTTTTAATATCTAAATGAAAAAGCTTAAATTCATACTGTGTCACGTGACCACAAACGGTAAATGACGTCATTTCTAAGTAAATGTCAAAAAAATAACCACAGACTAGTAACTATATTATAATAACTGTCTGTCAATCTGTCACTGACTAAGTTGTTTTCTTATTATTTTATCTAATCTGTGACCATCGTTTTGTTCGTTACGTATGTGTGAGTCATCATCGCGCTCAGAACGTTTTCGCGGGAATATGAAAAATAAAATTAAAAACATGATTTTTTAAATTAATCATGCACATTTCACATTTTCATATAATTTTTGTTAAACATTAATTATGCAAATGTAAATCGACCTATGCTTTAGAATATTCGGTAGCTAGGTGCCTCAAAGATATTCTAAAAATAACAGAAAACACCTGTTATAGCAGTAACACTTCTAGGCTCCCAACATGCTTGCCACCAGTTCTGTTCTATATGGACAACGCTGGAGGCATGTGGACACTGTTACTGGTGCTGGCCACACCACAAGGCATAAAAGCCGTGAAGATGTGTTTATTAGTATTTTAGGAATAAGTAAAGTTTTGCCGAGTGTACAAAACCTCGTGCGTGCGCTTAATTAGATTCATGGAATATTAGTGCGTCAGTGGAAAAACCAGTGCAACTTAATTTTAGGTTGGCAAGGGGATCGTACTTTTATGGCCATTTTCACCAAACTTCTTGATTCTTGATTGTAAGAAGTCGTGGGTTCGATTCCTACATCCGACCATGTAACAATAGGTATTTTATAATTAAAACTTATGTACATAATCAGACAAACCACACTTAGAGGCCTTGGTCTCAGGTCGATCACACTCGGGCCGGGCTATCCATGGTCTTTTGCCGAAAACATGTCGTGAATCCATAAGATTTCCCCCTACCAAAAATCGCTTTTATTACAGCCACAGGAATGCAAATTTCTACATAACCATTCTTTAGGATCCCGTTTTTTGTATCAAAATTTGTCAACTCTCTTGCGTCACTGTCTGGGCTTGTATTAAGCTTTAGGCGCTTTAAATTAACTTGTCATTTCTACCAAGAATCAATGTACCAAACCAATGGGTTTTTTATTTAACATAATCCGACAAACCACACTTAGAGGATTTTCCATCTAAATATACCTACATCAACAGAACTATCCACTCGTTAGGATAGCCTCACAAATACCATCGGCTAAACGAGGGAGATTTGGTCTTCAGGTGGGTACCCTGGAACGGTAACACGGTTTCCGGAGCTGTAAGTTAACCAGTGAAAAAAGAAAAAAAAAACTACCAAGAAACTTTGATCTGATTTTAAATTAATATTAGTAGATTTACAGTGGATTTATTACTGAAATTAGAAAAGCGTCATGTGTCAAAAAAACGCGATTTCCTCACCCGTCGTCATACTTGTCGCCACGATTAGCCAATTTTGGTATAATTTCTTATTATCAAGAAAATAATCAGTCATTATTTTTAGACGATGATATTTCAAGCGGGTTATGAAATTTTACAGAAACTACAGAAGGAACTCCATATTTTATGCATAATTTTCAGAAATGTGGGCGCCGGATTTACATGGCCTTCGAAAAAGTTAAATAAAGTAATTATTGTCAAATAAATATTAATGTAAGTACCCAGAAGTATTTGCATATTATCTTTATAGTAAACGCTTCCTTAAAAGTTAATTAATATTTACATTGTATTCATATTTTAGTTTAGTTAAATGCCACGCGGACCAAATATTTTTGATTATTAATATTATTTTAGGTTTATATTGTTATGTGTAAAAAATTTTAATGTAATATAATAAAAATATATTGATCTAAGTATATATTATAAGTATGTACACACAATCGCCGAGCATGTATGAAAGGCGGCGAACGTAAAAAGGATTCCCCTTGTCCGTGCAGTTCTGAGCTGACCGTTGAACGGCGGTCCTACAGAACAGAACCGCGCCGATCGCGCACGAGACGAAACCGACGCGGCCTCATGAAAGGTATGATGAATATAAAAGAAGCGAAAGAGGTATCATGTCAGGATCGTAGCAAATTACATTCGATTGTCTATTCTATACCTACCCTTCTTGGGATAAAAGGCGTGATGATAGATTATAAGATTATGGTAAACAAATTCTAATTCAAAAGTCGAAAGATAATTTATTTCTTAGGTACATAAGATGTACTTGAAATCGTCAATTTCTTTTTTCTAAAAACTTAAAGAAAATACATTTTTACAGCAATTTAAAAAATGTGTGCATAAATTTCAATTTGTCAAATAAAATTAACATTGATACTGTATGTCTGAAATTCATTAAAAAATATACAATTACAATCTTAATTTAAATCAATTCATATATATTTTTTTATAGAGAAGACGACATGTGACCTTGCCACCGCCTGATTGTTAAGCATAGTTATTGTTAAGCCCATCGCGCCCATAGAGATGTAGAAAGGAGGAAAGACCGACGCCGGAAGTTCGTTCCACTTTTTGATAGTGCGACACAGGAACGAGTCGCTGAATTTTGTGTCCACTGTGTGAGGATGAAAACTGTATTCTGTGCGAGCAGTGCGGATGCGAAAAGTGGATGGAGGGACGAGGTCATGGAGTTCTTCTGAGCACTCTCCATAATACAGTCGATAGAAGACAGAGAGGCTATGTCTCTGCGTAACTGTAGAGGCTCGAGATTATATGATGCCCATGGATGCTTATCATCCAAGCATTATTTTACTGTAGTATGCTTTTTTCATTAATTTAAGTTTAATTGTATCTTTGAAATTAGAGAAAGGAAGATTTTCTATATGAAAGGGGACCTTATTGTAAAAATTCACACATAGCCTCTGCAAATTTAAGTGATTCTTAGTAAAAACTTCTTTCACAGTTTGTTAAATTAAATTCTGACCTAGAAATGATTTCGGTCAAAACTCATGACAAATACAAGTCCCGTACAAAGTCCCGTAATTTTTGAAAATACTAATTTGAAATTAATAATCCTTGTGCAAAAAGTCAAAGTGCAAAAAAAAATGTGATTGACAAATTCACGTGTACAGAGTAATAAAGAGATTTAAAATTTTTCGTGGATTCAGAACATATTTTTTCTAATTTATAAGTTAACTAGCGGCTTGTCCCGACTTCGCCCGGGGTAACAATCGGTTGGTTCTAGCAATTCCAGTTGAACTGAAAATTTGTAACAACAAATAAGATGAATATAAAGGAGGTGAAAGAGATAAATATTATTCGATTGTCTCTGTCTATCTCTCATGGGATAAAAGTCGTCATAATAAAGATATTTTTTTTAATGTTTTAGTTCATATTGGCTCATATTTTACTAATTAGATGGTATGGTAAAAACCTTATTTTTTTTTTTAGAAATTCAAAAAATCTAAAAATAACATATATTAAAGAAGGTAGTCGATAGTCTAATTGGTAGGACGGTGGACTTGAAACCGGAGGTCCCGGGTTCTCGATTCCTACTCGCTGCCAAAATGCTAAGCACCAATTTTCTTTAAGAATATGTGCTTAATCGACTCCTCGTGCTTCGGAGGGCACGTAAAGTCGGCGTCCGGTCACCAGCCCGCCTGCCAAGCGTTGGTGACTATGGCAATTTCTCTCAATGATCACCACTAAAATGGTGCGCTAGAGGGAGACCATGATCCAGCAGTGGATCTTAATAAAAGGTTGATGATGATGATGAAAGAAGTGACACATCTAGGGCCACTAAGTGCAGCAACAGGCTTGCCACCTGTTCTGTTCAATATGGACAACTGGCAAAAAGTGGACACTGTTACTGATATGTAACCGCAACGTATGTGTCAGAAATGTAATGTTCTTGTCTCCATTTACCCTAAAAATGTTTATTTTTAAACTTAATTTACAGATGTCAATTTTTTCGTCCCAGTCTCTATATATTTTCATTACTCTATCAGACCTACATAGTTGCAGACATTATGTCGCTCATTATTATACAATCATCGATAGACGATCTTTAACGGTTCTTTATTACAAGTATCGGTTATTTTTTTATCTCCAATCGATGGTACCTGGGAACCGTGTTACCGGTCTATTATAAAGGGTACCCAGCTGAAGACAGGATTAACGCGTGAACTGATTTTCAACTTATCTTTTATTTTAAATTTTGAAAGAAGTCGTACAAAATATAGATTTAAATCGGTAATAAAACGCACGAAAAATTACACTGTGCGTGTATTTAATACGGTGAGATAGAAAGAATGTATATGTGTGCGAGTAAGAGAGACAACAATGTCACGCTATAATAACATCACGCTACGACCCAAAGGTAAGGCACAGCTAATATTAGACAAGTAGGTACCTACTTGGGACTAAAATACTTAACAAACTGGTATTATTTGAAAGGCAATATTGCGGAGATGGTTTTAGAAAACACTGAAACTAAAAAAAACACTAAATTTCCTACACAAAAATTTTGAACCTCATCAAAGGGTGGCGTTAGGTACTCGCAAATAAATTAAAAACATGAATGTGAAGTTTGTATACAATTGTTACCTCGGGCGAAGTCGGGGCAAGCCGCTAGTATTTTTATAATAACTCGAATGAAAATTGGTGACGTAAATATTCAATTTTGTTTAAAATTATTGAAAATCTCCAATTTCTACGAACAAAACGAACGCCTAAAAACTTTTTGGTTTCATAATTAGAATATTTAATTGAATTTATAAGAGCTTTGTTTGAAATTCATATAACGCAAACCGATTTATTCATATTAAATACCTACCTAAACGTTGCGTAAACAGGAGTCACGTTAAATATACAAATTTAATTTACTAGCTTTCCGCCTCCGGCGACGCTCGTGGAATTTTATTACGTAAAAATAGCCTATGGCACTCAAGGATAATGTAATAATGTACCTATCGGATCAGTAGAACTTGCAGATTACCCCCTACATCCAATCTTATAAACACACTTTACCTCTTTATAATATTAGTGTAGATATAAAACTACAAATAGAACAAAGAAAATAGATAATTTTGTAGCTGTAGGTACCTAATACAATTAATTATTTTTTTCCGGGATAAAACGTAGCTTCTGTTCTAATCCAGGAAATATCAAACAAACATACAGGCAACAGACTTTTATGTTGTTCCCAACTTCGTCATTGTTATTTTGGTAGTATTGCTCATTCCATCCCATCGCATCCCCATGCTCAAAAACTAGCTATAAGATTTAAATCGGTAGATAAACCGTCGCTAAACGTGTCAAAATTTGTCGAAAAGTTGAAAGCAGAGAGACATTGTTGTCTCTCTTACTCGCAGGCATTTTATACTGTTTCTATTTCACCGTAATGACTGCACGCACTCCTATATACTCTAATCTATGGCACGCACTGCTTTCGGCGAGAACAATTTTTTATGAGCTCATTATTATAGGGTCTACCGATTTAAATTTTGATGATACCTGCTGAAAGTTCTAGACAAACATTAAGACAGAGAGATATAAAAAAAATCATACACATACATTTTCAAATTACAGACAGACAGACAGTATTTAATATTTTGTGTAAATAATTGCAGAATAAAAATTAATTGTAACGCCATCTAGCGATGGATAGCGACAGCTTGTGAACTTTTGGACTCGCCTCTACAATTCTTTGACTTTTGACAACTCTACATACGTCAAAGATTGTTTTGTTCCCAGTTCGACCCCAATGATAACAAAAACAGCTGACAAAGTGGTGTTTTTAACAAAAATATAACGTTGTTTTATTACATTATTGTTTTATTATTCATCAGAATATATAATTTTAATACGAAAAACAGCATTGTGTGATTACAAGTGTATTTTGATCAACATAACCTCAACAATAAATAATTATTTAGTGGTAAGTTTGTTTTTGTCTATTATTTATTAACTTGATACTATACGTCTCATTTTTTTATTGTTTTGATACATTCGATAATTATCATAAACATTAAATAATTGTACATACTAATAATTACAAAGAGGTAGAGTTGTAGGTTGTAGGTTGTAGGGGATAATCTCTGAAACTAGGTGAAAATTATTATGAAAATTCTTTCACTAATAGGAAGCTACATATATATATATATATATTATGTACAAAGATTATGTACCTACCTATGGCTATAAATAACAATCTAGGTAGACTCAGTGTTGTATCTAGAAGCAGTTCAAATGATTGTATGGTATTATTGTTGAATATACCTACATTTCGGTCCGTTTTGTTTGGTGAAATGATAAGTAAAGTCCATTTTTTACACTTGTCTTATTTTGTAAACAAACTTTGCATGGCTTTTTTTATTGTAAAGTTTTTAAATAACAATGATTATATTAGCTCTACAAATGTAAAATACATATTATATGTTTAAAATGGTAAATAAGATGTAAAATTGTTAATAAATTAACTATAAAAAAAAGTGTACGGACTTCAATTTGCACTGAAAAGTAAGAAAATACCTAATAAATATTTTGTCGTAGAATTTTGAAGACGGTTGGTGCAAAATTGGGATACAAAATTAAGTAAACATCTAAGAAGATAAAGACTGTTCAATATTATCTGATCGTAGGTAGGTTCCTAATGAATTGTCTAGATTATTGAATTTGGGAACTAAATTATTTCTAATTTTACACCAACCGTCTTCAAATTCTACGACGAAATATTTATTATTTCTTACTTTTCAGTGCAAATTTTTGAAGTCGGTACACTTTTTTTATTTTTTTTTCCCTTTTAAGTGATTACAAGTATCATTATAGTAAATATAAATGAACGAAATCGGCTTGGCATTTCATCGAGTTATGACAAAAATTGACTTAGAAATCAGTTTTTATTCAAAACTACTGAACCAATTTTCACTAAAAAAAATGGGACCACACGAGAAGCACCAGCTTTCAAATAAAAAAAGAATCATCAAAATCGGTTCACCTAGTCGAAAGTTCTGAGGTAACAAACATAAAAACAAATACAGTCGAATTGAAGAGAATACCTTCTCCTTTGGGGGACATCCATTAATTACGTGAGCTCAAAATGGGGGGGGGGGGGGAGGGGTCCAACATCTCATGGTTAAAAACATTTATTTTAAGAGTTAGAAAAAAAGTAAAAAAATTAAACATTTAGAATTTTTAAAAGAAAAAAAAAGGTATAGACAATACCGATTTTATAAAAATAAATGTAGTTTTTTAACAACTGTAGCAGAAATCTCACGTATGGGGGGAGGGGGGGTCCCACTAAATTTCACTCAATCTCACCAAGGGGGAGGGGGAGTCTAAATTTGAAGAAAAATTGCTCACGTAATTAATGGATGCCCCCTTTTTTTGAAGTCGGTTAAAATAAATGCAAAGTTTCTTTACCAAATAAGACATGACTAACAAAACGGACTTTAGGTAAGTGCCTTGTCTTGATAGTAATTGACCTAACCTCTAATTTTCTAACGCTATTCGACGATTGTAAAACCAATTACAAAGGTTTATTTGAGAGTTAACTTTAAAGTACGTTTTGAATCAGGCATTATTGTGTATTTTAATTGTGTTTGGATAGGTAGGTATCTGCACATAGGACACACGAGGACGTTGTTACAAAAGTGGAAAAAATAATTGTAACTTACTCAGAATATCTGCTAATATCAGTCAGAGTAGAAAGTGTTTAAATCAGCCTTCACCAGAGAATAATATATGTTAAGTAGTGTTGCCTAAGTAGAAGTGACTACAAAAGTGACGACAAACGCATTCTTACTATAAACTACCGCTAGAGAACTCACCTAAAATGTTATCGCATCAAGCAAATGGAATTGTTTGTGTGACTCAACGTATTAGTCGAAGAAAGCGATGTCTTTTTCTTAACGCTAGCAGCCAGCCGTCGCAGCGCAGGCATGTCCGTCTTAATTGCACTTAAAACTAAATTTGCCTCCAAAAGATCACAAAAAACTTAATACACTGCATCCGGGCACGTAACTCACAAACACATCACAACCGAAGCGAAAAATCTCGTTGATATTTTAGACATTGCGATTATAGCAAAAATTCAAACTTTAAACGGAACTCACGAACCAATTTTTGGTACAAAAAGTGCTGTGTTCCTCAAAGCGAGTTGTTTAACGTCTTACCAATGACTGCCGGCGCCGGCCTCACTCAGGATGCTACCTATTAGGCATCACATTATCATATTGTCGCATGTCAAGTCACACTTAGCCAGTACTGTTCACAAATTGCCACTGGTCCGGCTGTGATGAACGTGTGAGATATTTCACAAGACATCCTCCAAATATTTTTAAAAGTGTATAACTCATTGTGATTCTACAGAAGTAATATTTTTATTATACTTAATTTGAATAAAAGGTTACATATTTTTATTGTCTCGTATGCGTTCCCTCGTTGTATGGCCACGCTGATCCTCTGAACAAAGTACTCCTTGCTCAGAGGGTCTCCAGTGGCCAGACGGAGAGGCTTGCTGAAGCTGCGGGTGGAAGTTTTATCCGTCTCGGCCCAAGGGCCCATCATCTCGACGGCGAAAGGAACCAATATATATATTTTATCTAAATTTATATTTTTTTTGTGCGGGTCGCCAGTTCTGCTGCTGCGCCTGCTTTGAGTGATGTGGCAGATATATGGCTAGGGCATATGAGCATATGTTTGATATGAAGAACTACTTGTTATTTCTTAACGAGGTGCCCGAATCCCGCAATCAGAGACTTGGTAATCCAGAAAATGTGAGCTCTTGAAAACAAGTATATCTTTATCAATCCTATCATCAATGAGAGGCCAGAAAACTATGCAGTTGGTGTCTTACTTAGTGATTTTATTTGATTTGTATTAAAAATAACTAATTAATCCAAGTCTGTGTGGAAGAGTTGGCTACATTACTTGGCTACATTATTGATTTACTTGGAAACAGTGCAAATATTATTGGACTCATGGTGTCAAATCTGAGCGAAGCGTAAATATAGTGCGTGGAATCTAAGATCAGCTCTGAGGGACTAGCTTTTATCCTCATCGTATCGATATTGCAAACCAATTTCAATGGCAATTTGACTTTTAAAGTAAAATTCCCATGGAAAAATGCTTAATTCAAAAGAAGTTATTGAAGCAAGAAACTCGTGCTAACAATTCACAGCAATTACTTTCGAGGTTAAATGTATTAATAATCACGTTAAAGTCTTTGCTTATGAGTTTGTCATAAAATAAAGTCACGAGACCGGATCCGTGTACTCATGCTGTTCCGTCAATTGAATCGTTTAAGAGCATGTCAACTTGTAAAGCCGATTACTTCCGACGACATAATGTTCACAGGAACTAAAGGCAATGCACTAACGTTCTGTCAAGACCAATGACCAGTTGAGTATGGGATTAATTGGGAATAAACCTTTTTTTAAATACGTTTTCATTTTTTTTTCAAAATAAAAAATGGAGTTCACATACGTTTGGGCGCAGGGTTGCGGATAAATTGTTCGAAAACATTGGCTCAAATGGATAATTCCTTGAATAACAATTCCCAAATATCAATTTCCTAGACCTAGACCGTTTTCTCCCTTTAATTTTGACTAATGGGCGGAACAAAGAAGTGCCTGTAGGTACCTACCTACTCACTATTTAACATCAGAGCTGGCCATATCGCTAAATAGCCTCAAACCTTAAACATAAGATAAATGAGAAAAAATATTTTTTCAGCCCGGGAGCATAAATAATAAAATATACCAACTGAGTTTTTAAGGCAGTCTCTAAAACTCCAGTTGACGTTGCCTGCAAATCCAACAACTGAAACGCCTTTAACTAAAGGTCAAAGTTAATCAGAGATTAGTTAAATAACTAGGAAGCCACCAAACTGAGTTCGAGAGCAATCAGTTCACTTGTTGCATGTATTCACAGAAATTTGTAATTGCGCGTCAACAAATAAAGGTGTGTCGGTGGCCAAGTGGTTAAGACGTCTGGTATTAACTAGGCAGACCACGGATTCGATCCCGGATCCCGGCCATGTACCAATGGGTTTTTAATTAAAAACTTATGTATGCCAATCGTTAGGTATAGCCTCACAAATACCATCGAGGAAGACTTGGTTTCGGGAGCTGTAAGGCAAGCCGTGAAGAAAGAGATCCTATTTAATTAAGCCATAGATATTCTAGAACCTAGATAGATTGGCCAGGCCCTACCAAGTAGCCCATTACGAGTACCGTGATATGGTTAATTCTTAATCTTCGCAGTAAATTTACACAGCGGAAACGTTTACTTACGTCTTGCATAACTTATTAACTCGTTGGGCAACTTTAGAGAAAATCGCAACTTCGAGACCGCATGTCGTCTGGAAGCATGTTGTACTTGCTCTGAATAATCATTAGCTATGTTCACATCACAGGTATGATTAATACTTTTTTTCTTTCTTCACGAGTTGCCTTACAGCTCCCGAAACCGTGTTACGGTTCCAGGGTACCCAGCGGAAGACCAAGTCTCCCTGGTTTAGCCGATGGTATTTGTAAGACTATACCTAACGAGTGGCCAGTTCTGTTGAGATGTTAGATGGAAAAAACTCTAAGTGTGGTTTGTCGGATTATATAGGTACCTATATAAGTTTCTAATTAAAAAACCAATTGGTACATGGCCGGGATCCGGAATCGAACCCGTGGTCTGCCTAGTTAATACCAGACGTCTTAACCACTCGGCCATCGACGCTGATGAATACTAAAAGGACTGAACTCGTGCTTCAGACGACACGTATAGCCGGCGTACTCACTTCTGTCTGTCAGTACCCTTTTCACTATTAGATGAGTTGATTCACCGGGAAGATTTACGAGTATTAAACGTCATCATGTTTAGGAACTGAGCATTAACAGTATAAGTGAATCAAGTCAGGGCAAAATGTTAGCCTAATCCGTCAGATATGTTACATAATGATATAGAAAAGAATTGTGTAGAATAAAATGATCTACAGAAAAGGCCTCAGTGGCCTATACTAATATCTAATAAATATTTAGATCCCCATTGATAAACCAAAGAAATGTGGGCAAATATTTTAGTCCAAGATATTGGAGTAGGTGAGAACATAGCCTTACAAGACCACCTAGTCAGTTGTAGGATTGTCGGTCTCCAGGAGGGTCTGTACTCAAAATGGATTAAGCCACCATAGTCGTAAGTCAAAGCGACTGTCTCTGATGATTTGTTGATGATGACCATAATAATATTATCCTGCATAGAAGCAGTAAATCACCGAACAATTTTTTCTGTCACTTTTGGTGGGAGGGGATGTAGTTGCAGATGCCTAGTTCTAATTTTATTATCGTATTTTTCTGTCGTTTTAATTTTTTTTTCGTTTAAACTATTTTTCTAGAGCTCTGGCTCGCGACACAAAGCGATACCAACTGAACCTAAATATGGTCAAATTACCAAAAACGATTCGGAACAAAAGAAGATGTTCTGAGTTATAATTCCGGAAAATCTTTGGTCTTTTAAGACTATTGTTTAGCTAAAATTTTTCATACAAAATTAGTACAAAATGCGTTAACGTTTCTACCCCACTAAACATAGCCCGTTCTTGCTGTTTTTTGTATATGTTATAGAGACAAGTAAAAACTAGGTCGACTCGTTTTTGTTTTTTTCATATGGCTTATAAATTGAGAAAAAAATAATCCTGAAAAACCGTTTTTTTAACTAAAAAACTTCCTCATACTTACCTCGTGATAATTATGAAACTAATCAAAATTTTGAAAAAATCAAAACTAGCCGACTTAGTTTATGATGTAACAAAACGATAGAGACTAAAATCAAAAAAATTCGTTAACGTTTAGGTATAGTAAAACGTTAACACCTAAACACCTATTTTGCGCGTAATTCAAGACAATTTCGTCAGAAGCCTGCAACTCTCTCTATCGCACACGTGTAAGTGAACGCGGGGTGACTGATGAGATAGCAAATATTCGAAAAACGCACAGCGCCCGAACTCTGTAACTAAACGATACTCTTAAGTGCCATATAAAAACAAGGATAGGAATGTGCGAGAGTTTATTGCAGATTTAATTATTTATTCAATCTGTATAAAAGCCAATCGAGGTCACTAAATATTTACCCATGCAAAATAAGGCACAGACGTCGAGTTGCGGCAAAGAGCCCTTCCTCAAATACCAAGTTACCCAGTCATTATTAAATAAGTATGAGTGGACATTATTAAAATATAGTAGGAATATTTTTTTTAAATTGTATTTTTGTATATTTTCCTATTAGTTCATAGTAAAAAGTAAAACTTTGTTGCAACATTTACAAGTGTCAATTTCTAAACAGCCCGCCTAAATAACTGACTCAATTAACGCGTTTTACTGATTCATGTTCCATTGTTACACGCGATACGGTAAAAACATTAAAAAATATAAGACTTTGTATGAATTATAAGGCGTTGGTGACTGAAAGAGGCTTTTCCATTCAAATATACCTCAAAAGGATTGGCCACTCGTTACGTATAGCCCTCAACACACAACTTTCATTAAGGAGCCGTAAGTCAATCGGTTGAAGGTATAAGGCCTATCATAACTAAAAAATATCGCTTACAACGTCGTATGAACATCGAATTCAGTGAAAATTAATGAGGGAAATGCTGACGACTGCTGGTGTCGACGGCATCTCAGCTATTATGATATTATATCCAGGGCCGGATTTATCCTTAGTGCCGCCCTGGGGCACCATGAAAAATTACTTAAATCCTACATAAAAATGTTAAATAAATAAAATCAATTATTTAATCTTTTTAATATAAATGGAATAAATAAACGTTCATTGTGCAAATGTTTTCAATTCTTAAATTTAATACTTTTTAAAGCATTTTTTAACGCGAAATATTTTTTTCTCTCGCTCCGAATTTTGCCGCCCTGGGCACTGGCCCCTGTGGCCCCTAGTGTAAATCCAGGCCTGATTATATCTCTACTAAAACCTGTTTTTGTATGGCGCTGTGCTACACATATTCAGGCATCAAAACATGCCGTGGGTATTTTAATGTCACGTATAAATAACCATCATGATTTACCTTTTTTTTTGTATGTCTGAGTCCCTAGGTTGACAAACACTGACATCAATATTGTATACTAGCTTTCCGCCCCGTACTAATTATCATCCCCTATTATATCCCCTTAGGGGGGTGGATTTAGAAAAAAGTACTATGCCTTCCCTAGGGTTCAAAGACAGACGGAGTTACTTTTGCATTTATAATATTAGTACTTACCTAATATTTTTTGGACAAGTTTTCCATACAAATGACAGCTAATAAGGTGTGCCAATTTGAAGCGCCTCCTTAGGTATGTCAACGAATGTCTCGAGAACTAATTCTTAGTCTGTGTCAAAGAGTATATAATCGCTGCGTTTAGTCCAATGGTTTAGTCAGTGTAAACAACATAGAACATCGTTACAAAACACATATCACACACTCGTCCGCTTACATCGGCAAAGGCGCATTAATAATTTGACTGCAACCAGTCCGTGGTATTCCAGGTCAGTGTTGACAAATAACGGCTTACAATGGAAACAAAGTCTAGCAACAAAAGTAGTAAGCGAACGTAGCTTGACCCCGCACAGTGCAGTAGGCGCGGCTGTCACACCACCAGTTTCCACCAATGGGAGTCTGTCGTGGACCTATACTAAATACCTTGCATTCCAAAATATACGTCATCATGAGTCAGCATTTTTGTTGCCTTTGGACCACTGCTTCGCTGGTATGACCACTAGGTTTTTAAAGTGAAAATTATTTAAGGTGTGTTGAGCGATTTTTGGTACGGGGAAATCTTATAGATTCGCGACCGACATGTTTTAGCAACAAGACCCGAGAATGTCCGGGCAGGAATTCGTGAACTGGCTTCCACGTATGTAACTTCTTTAGGCACGCGCTAGATGGCGTTTATTGTACGTTTTATCATGTAGGTACTTATAAATAAAAAAACCACTTTTATTCATAGTTTTAAGTTTTCATTTCTGTCTTGGATTAAAATAGATGAAATGTAATAATTCAATGTAGGTAATTATCATGCAAACTAAGTCCTACCTATTTTAAAAGGTTAGATGAGGGGTCCATACTTTATTTTGCCCTTTTTAAAAATAGTTTTGTTGTTTTAAAAAAAGCCCGATTGTAAAAAAAATTACTAAAATTATTATTATTAAACTTGTGTAGAAAAAAGCAAGATTATATTCTACTTAATTAAATTGTATCTGCAAACCCTTATGAAGTAGAGAGCGTGATGATAAAATATTTTATGGACACAGGAATGTCTTCGAAAATTTCGTCTCATTTTACCAACCTTCGATAGCTCAGTTGGTAGAGCGGTGGACTGTAGAGGTTTTCATACAAAGTTATCCATAGGTCGCTGGTTCAAATCCGGCTCGAAGGAGTTGAGTGTTAATTTTTTTTCATTTTTTTTTGTGTATAATTTTTTTTTATTTATGAACGATACTTTATGAAAACTAAAGTTGTCAATATTAATACTGTATTATTTAATATTTTCGCCACATCGTAAAGAACATTAAAAACATTACCTACCAACATTAAATTAACAATGATTAGTTATCTATCTATCATCACGCCTTTTATGCCAAAAGGGGTAGGCAGAGACAATCGAATTCCATTTGCTACGGTCCTGACATACCTACCTCATTCGCTTCTTTTGTTCATCATACATTTTATACATGCATACATACATTATTATTTTTTATTAAAAAGGTTTATGGCAGAAACGGAAAATGTAATAAATATAAAAAAATTAAGAAGAATTTAATAATTAACAAAGAAATAAACATTCATAAATATTTGACAAAAAAAAAGTAAAAAAAAAAAACTGTTTCCGCCCGGGATCGAACCGGGGACCTTGTGCGTGTGAAGCACACGTGATAACCGCTACACTACGGAAACATAGAAGTCTATTACGATATTTTCGTACCCTTTCATAATACCATCTATTTAAACAGTACTTTTTTTTCATAATACCTAAACCACAGAGTAATTTTTTTTAGTTACCCTAACATTATTTTAAACAACAATAGTTTGAAAGAAGTGCAAGAACTATTATATTGCATTGATAAAACTAGTTTTAAGTTCTCCTTTCTGAGATACATACACAATAAACGAACGGTGATAGTTCTTATATACACATACGGAACCCTAAAAAAAATTTGTATTGATGTTTGCGCCATCTACAATTATTTAATAGTACTATTCCTTTTACTATCGGACGCTAGATGGCGACAGCATGCACATATATGAATATAGGCCATTTTTGCCATTTCGTACAACTACTTATCTAATCTTTTCAGATTAGATTGTTACATGGGTTTGTAATTTAGTTTAGTGAATAAGTGCCTTGACAATCAATGCACAGAATACACCACTGAAGATATAAATATGAAATTTTGAAGTTATCATTAGGGGGTGTAAACGTTGTACGAAGTTGCGGGCAAATGCTAGTTTCTTATAAAATTAAAACACCTACCTTTGCACCAAAGACGGCCGCTTCAGGAAGCAGCAAATTATTTCACAAATTCGAAACTATGACTGAAACTAATAAGAAAATAACCGTGGCGCCTTCGACGAGACGCTTCCGGATATTCTGAAAAAAATGTTACAGTTCGTCACCTTATATACCAATCGTTGATATACCACCCGCTGAATAAGTTCATTATATTGCATGGGTGTGGTTCTTTCAATAATATATGTAATCGCGTTTCACACCCTATTTTTCCTAGACACATCATTTGGAAAACTCTTACAAGGGCTAGTGTGGATTTCTGTAGAAAATAAAGAAAACACAGTATACATTGCGGCTTTAAGAACCCTATAATCCACAATTTGTATTCCCGATTTCTTGTAACCTAGGTATACTTTTATTGAAATTTTACTGAAGTTGAAATTTACTTGAAATTTTATTGAAGTAGGTACACATAAATTGTCGAGCATGTATAAAAGGTATGATGAATATAAAAGAAGCGAAAGAGGTATGTTAGGATCGTAACAAATGGCATTCGATTGTCTCTGTCTACCCCCTCTTGGGATAAAAGGCGTGATGATAGATAGATAGCAAGAACTAGTAGCTACAAAAATTTTCTAATAAAGAAACACTGTTGAATTTGCCTATTAAATAGCAGCAAAAAAAATTTTCACGAGTTCCCTTACAGCTCCCGGGAACCGTTGCCGGCCCCAGGGTACCCAGCTGAAGACAAATAGCCGACTTAGCCGGAGATTTTTTTTTGAGGCTATATGTAAGCAGCATTGAAAATAGCAGCAATGTATTTTTTTACATATTGTTAAGAATTTTGTTGATTTCGTTGTAGGCGTCTAACTATCCACATCAAGAGATAGGTATCATGCGTCATTCAAATGATTATTTTTCACAGAATTTCACAAAGAACGACGTAATTTGTGGTAATTTTTAGCAATATTGTGGTCTATTACTGGATTTCTATTTATAGATTTTTAAGGTTCCGTAAGAAATCGTTCAGTCTGTCTGTCAATCTCAGTTATGCATTTTAAAATTATAAAATATATACAATTTGTATTTCTTTAACGAGCCCTTTCATTGATGGCTAAGTAATGTCACATGATGCATTTAAAAAAAATTTTTTTAAACTTTAATTTACTTCTAAAATTAACCCCCAAAACCGAAATTCGATCGATACGTCCGTGATTGGGTCATCAAACTTTATATATGAACCAAACAACGTTTTTCGTCTACTAGATTCCGTGGTCACATCCTACCTATACTCATACAGCTTGTAGTCGTGAATATACCAGACAAGTAATATGACAATGCGAACAGCGGGATACGCAATAATCATTATTAACACTGCTAGGTCGACGATTCTTTGAAGGCTAAATATATTATGTTTATATACTGCGTAAATGTTGACGAAAGAAAATATAAGAGAAAAAAACTAGAGGTGCCGTATGATGTTTTTAAAAATATATATTCCAAGCCGACAGGTTAGTTCCAGAGATTAACGCATTCAAACAATCAAACAAACAAAATTTGCCTTTATTCACTGACTAAAGTTTACACTTTTGTCAGGTTGTCCCAGTACATAGGCCTCTTCTAGTTGATGCCATTTCTGGAACTCTGGTAATTCTCCCATCTCTTCACCTGTCTTCCTCTCCTTTTTTTATCTAAGGGTACCACACTGTGACCTCCTTTGTCTAATTGTTCTTTTATGACCTCATCATATGTCCGGTCCTACCTATCTTTCAGTCGGATACCCAACACGCTTCGCTCCATTCCTAATTCTAAATTCACGGGCATAATACCCGGTCCTTTGTAAGGCTTGCATAGGGACAGTGTTGTGACTAGCACCCGTCAGGACCTATCTCTGAATGCATCAAATCTGGTACCTGGCAGTGGCGGCGCTAGACCAAATATAGACGTCGGCGACATCAGCTTTGCAAGGCCTACTCTTTCATTTCCCAGTTAGAACATAGTTAGAACATAAACGATAAATAGATCTATTTCATCTCTTAAAATAGGCAAAAGTTTGCGAATCGTCCTTTTTTTATAGCAGAAAATTCCTGAAATTTTCTTCTTATCACTCCCAAGTCAAAATCGTCGATGTCTATTTTACCACTAAGGAGCCTTCTCTTACAGTAAGATGATTATTACGTTGTTGTCTGTGAAAGAAAGCAGGAGAGTGCGAAAACTTTTTTGCGAGGCCCCCCAGGCGCGAGGCTGTCGGCGCTCGCCAACATCGCCGATGTCTAGCGCCGCCACTGGTACCTGGACTATTGCTGAGATAAAATTAAATTAAAATAGGGCTATTGTGTTAAATGGATTGGTTTGTCAAAGTTTATTGGTTGAGACTACGGTCACCTGCTGGTATCATTCATCTCATGAAACGTAAAATTGGCAGGTGGTGACTCGCCGTTTACTAAATGGGCCTCCTAACGCAACCACCATTTATAAGCATTTCTGCCGGCAGTAAGACAGGCAACATTGGTGTAAGCGGCTGGGGGTGTCGAGAGGTGTGACACCGGTTTTACATATAGCTTCCCCGTTATTAATCCTTTAGACACTTCCACCCCCGAGCTTAATACATAATATTATACTCTAACGACTCCATGCACCCTGGACAGCCAATTAAGGCAAGCCAGGGGCGAGAGTCTCAGGTCTAGCAGTAGGGACGCTTGCCTCAACCTACTCTCTGGAGCACTCGGGTTTGACGATGTCGTTACTCACCCACGGCTCGCCACAAGCCGCCCTGTGCCTTACGATTGCACACGCGTTAATAGTTAGTTACTGCTCCGCTCCTTTAGGTCGTAGCGTGATATAGCCTTGTTATATCTCTTACATGACGGATTATAGACAGCATACGCCTTGAAAACACGCAGCAGCTTACTTTTTCCAGACTTGATTCACATACTGTAAATGCTCAGCTCCTAAACATGATACCTACGTCCATATTTAAGGAATATTTTTAATTGCTGGCACGTAGAGGTAGGTTAGGGTTTTTTATAACAGTACATAAACTCACCCTGAGCACTTACGTCCTTTTACCTAGAGGTAGTGCATTACGATAATATTTTGAGGTAAATATTTTGTTGTGCAATCAGTATTTTTTGGTATACAAAAAGTAGATTTTTGATATGCTGTTAAGG
Source organism: Nemapogon koenigi (assembly GCA_963924495.1). NCBI lineage: Eukaryota > Metazoa > Arthropoda > Insecta > Lepidoptera > Tineidae > Nemapogon > Nemapogon koenigi. Next base: position 10,493,168 of record OZ004646.1, read on the forward strand.
CTCCTATATCCATAATTTTTCTGGGATAAACTATTCCCAATTTCTCTGTAAATAATTCACCTGTGTCACTGTAATTTAGCATATAGTTACTTATTCAATATATCTAAATGAAATAGCTGTTATTTTTTCAATGGGTTTTATTGAATAGTAAATATGGGTGGTTAAACTTTGTTTTCTCTTTCATAAACTATCTCAAATCTCTTAAATTTTTTAAAGCGCTGTTATCATTACCTTTCAATTATATACATCGCGTTCTTTTGTAGCTTACAGAAAATTCAAAGTAATAATAATTTTATTGTTTAAACCAATTTTAAGTGGATTATTTACAGAGAATCTGGGAATAGTTTATCCCCACACAAATTATAGATATATGAGCCTTAAATGTGAATGAACCTATCTAATTGTTAAAACCGCAACAAAATCCGTTCAATATAGTTTTGCGTGAAAGGGCACAGACAGACGGACGCGGCGAGGGACTTTGTTTTTAATATGTGGTTTTACTTTCAGGTGAACTATGTCGTTGCAAGGTGTTATAGTATCATACAATGAGACTAGAGAACAGAATATAGTGACTGTTGCTTCGTCTGGGATCATGTTTTCTGATCGATGGGTCCTTGCACATGGATCCATGCTAGCTCTTCTAAAACAAGCAAAGGACATTGATAGGTTTGTATTTCATCCTATAATCGATGTTATACAATAATCTGCCCATTTCTATGATATTTAACAAACGATTTGTTAGAGGAAGACAAAAAATATTTAAAAAAAAAAGTCTACCGACTTCAAAAATTATGCCCTGAAGTGTGCTTTCCGAAAGCAAATGCACCAGTCACTATAAAAAAAATACCCAAATCACTTCAAGTGTGCCTATAAAATTTGAAGAGTTCTCGATTTCTCCAGGATCCCATCATTAGATCCTGACCTGGAAAGTATACCCTTTCAAATAAAAATTTAAAATTTCCGAATCGGTCCAGGCGTCTTCGTCGTCGCCTTCTCGTGCTCGTAAAGCGGCACCTGCACTTCTAGAAATAACATTAAAGAAGCGACACGTCAACAGGCTTGCCACCTGTTCGTTTAAACTGGCTAAAAGGTATCACTTATATTAGTAATTTTTGATTATATTTCCAAAGGTTGAAGAACCGACCGATCATATACGAAGAGTTCTACAGCGACTTACCAGAAATATATGTGACTTGCGAAGCCCATAATGACACACCAAATTACACCAAGCAACTCGAAGTTCTGAGCAGGCACAGACACCCAGAACCAATTCTGGACGACTCCAGCTACCAAATGAGGGTTTTGACAGGTAGAATCTGTCATATATGGAAATGTCCAATGTTAGAAAGATGTGTCAATGAAGTGTTGTACAGCTGGACTATAGGACATACAAATGGTAGTTCAGATCATCAGACGCATATGGGGAAGAGTTTGCTTCCTGTGTTCGTGTTGATTGACTTGGAGTGTGCTGAAAAAGGTGAGTAAATTAAATTCCCTTTAAACCTTATTTATTTCTCATAAAAAATACGACCATGTACTCCGACAAACCGTACAAAGGCTTTACCATATTAACCTCAACAGAGCTGGCCACTCTTAGGTATAGCCTCAAAAAAATATTCGGCTAAGTGAGGAAGACTGTCTTCCACTGGGTATCCTGGGATCGGCAACGGTTCCCGGGAGCTGTAAATTTAAGTAACCGGTGAAGATTTTTTTCATTTCATTACATTTCATTTTCATTTCATTTCATATAATTATAATTTTCGTATTCCTTAAAACGAGCCCTCACATGATGCACTTATTCTTCTTCTTTTGATATACCTATGGCAACAGTGCTGACTTATCGCCGCAATTCTGCCAATGTCCAGTGTTAATCTTGTACAAATATGCTTAGCTAAGATTATCCCGCCGACTGTGATATGTCTTATTAATCGCTGACTAATCACAACCATCACAGCACGAGCGCATTAAACCGGATTCCCCATCACGCCATAACGAGACAGTGCGTCTGCCGCCATGACAGAACGTGAAATCCTAAGATGCACTTTTTTTTAAGTTTTAATTTTTCTCCAAAATTAACCCCAAATATTTACGCTATACGTCCGTGAATGGGTCATGGGGCATTCATCAACGAGATTTTGGCAATTTGCTACTTTCCAAAAATAAAACATCAAATTATTAAATTAGAATATTTAATTGTCAATTTATTAAAATTATTGATTTGGAGGATTATGTTTCACACAGTTTCGTCGACTTTCTGAAAATAAAAGTATTTCTATAGCAATAATGTGGACACTTTGAAAGAATGAAGGATGAAATATTGACTAAAAAGGTTTATATGGTTGAAGTGAAAGGAAATGCTGGCAGAGGACGACCTAGGTGTACTTTTATTGAACAGAGACAACAGTCTTCTTAGTTCCAAGATACTTCTAGTCCCCTTCATAATAATTATATTAAGATTCTACCTATACATTAGCACTCTTATTAATAAACTCGAAGTAGCGACGTAGTAACTAAACTGTGTTTCGTCTCCGTCTATCATAATGAATTGCAGATTTGTTAGACGGAGACGAAATACAGTTTAGTTACTACGTCGCTACTTCGAGTTTATTAATAAGAGTGTTAGTGTTAACCAATCAATATTAGCAGGATATAGAAGTTAGCGAATAATGTTGCAATATATGGCATAGCTACTTCAGCTAAAATCAGCGTTACTTTAAGGGGATGCATTGCTGACATACCTGTACCTCGTCGTAGCTCTGGCGGCTGCTGTAAATGAGCTAAATAAAATATTTTCAAAATAATGTATTTTGATCATATAATCTACAATCTGGTTTCAGGAAAACACGATTAGTTAAAATTTGCTCGATAGAATTAAATCCCGAAATAGCATCTAAATATTTACATTTTCACATAGATCTTTAAAATAGCAAGGAGTTTATTTATATATTTGTGTATTATAATAAATCATAAACATTTAAACATTCTGGTGGTTCAGTGTTTTTTTTAATGCGTTATTTTTTTTTTTAATAATTTATTTTGTTTTGTCGCTTATGTTATTTTATCCGAGCAAAAGCAATATAGTGTTGTCTCTTTCTTGCGTGCGTGTAAGGATAGCGCTGTCTCCCTAGTCACTGCGGCTGCGCCGCCCACCAGTCGTCCCGTAACCGTCTCTAGCGTCGGACCTATGCTTGATGGCGAACTAGCTCGTAAAGCGGAATTTTCGTAGTGTGTATTGTTTTATATTTCTAATATACTGTATTATAATAACTATTGGTGTAAATATTTTTACTTATAGGTACATATACATAGCTGCATACTTATTTTTTTTAATAAATACTTGTAAATAATTCATTTAGTATAGGTAGATAAAATTAGACTAGAATAAAATGGGTGGAAAAAAGAAAAAAACTTATAAAAGACAACATTTGGAATACATGAGAGAAAAAGCTCGTAAAATGAGACAGAAAGAAAAGTAAGTACCTACTGCTTGAACATTATCTAGTAAATTGTTATTTTATTATTTTATTATAATCGGTTTTTGGTACGGTATGTCCACATATAGAAGTTCTGTGGGTACGTCAATAGTAGTGTCAATATTTGGACTCGATGGGTGACGGTGGAGTAGTCAAGCGGTTGTCTACCAGCCGAAGTTATAGGGTTTCGAGTTCGAGCCCTCTCAAAGTTTTATTATATTTTTTTATTGTTTTTTTTTGTTTTTTTTAGTACTTTCTAATTATTTTGATTTTCAGGCCAAACATGTACGGCGATTCAAGCACAGTAGAACAGAGACGAATGGTGTCGCCATTGTTATTTTTAAATCTGGATGACCAACAACAATATTGCGGTGTTGATTCAATAGAAAAAAATAAGTAAGAATTGTATTGATAAATCTATCTATCTAGCATCACGCCATTCATCCCAACTTCCCAAGACAGAGACAATCGAATGTCATTTGTTACGATCCCGACATACCTCTTTCGCTTCTTTTACATTCATCATACCTTTCATACATGCTCGGCAATTGTGTGTACTTATCCATCAATACATTTTTTATATGTTCAATAAAAGTACACCTAGGTCGTCCTCTGCCATATAAATAAGTGATCACGTGGCAATGTTTGGATGTTATATTTTTTTTTTCTTTCTTTCTTCACGGGTTACCTTACAGCTCCCGGGAACCGTTGCCGGCCCCAGGGTACCCGCGGAAGACAGAGTCTTCCTTACTTAGCCGATGATTTTTGAGGCTATACCTAACGGGTGGCCAGCTCTGTTGAGGTATGTAGATTGAAAGCCTCTTTGTAGGATTTGTCGGATAATGTACATAGATTTTTTATTATAAAAACCCATTGGTACATGGTCGGATGTGGAAATCGAACCCGCGACTTTTCAGTTGTGAGCCGACGTTTTTTCCACTCGACCACCTTCAACTGTATATCTCTATTCTAATTATTATGATTTTGCAGGGAAAACATCTATGTCAATCGGCCGGAGTTACCCAAGAATTCAAACACAGTAGAACAGAGACGAATGGAGTCGCCATTATTGTTTTTAAATCTAGATGACCAACAACAATATTGCGATGTTGGTGCAATGGAAAAAAATAAGTAAAAATTGTAGTGATAAATACTATCAGATTGCCCCCAGTATTAATAAACGTTCATACATAAAAAGTAATAACGCGTAACTTCCGACATGAACTATATTATGCCACTAATATTACAAACGCGAAAGTTTGTGAGGATGGATGGATGTTTGTTACTCCTTCACGCAAAATTATAGCTTTTATGTACATCAGAATAGCACATAGGCTATAATAGACAAAAAAAAGTCCGCGGTAGCATATATATCTATACTCGTGCGAAGCCGGGGGCGGGTTCACTTACATAAAATGTTTTAACTTTTCAGACTTGAAAAGACATCAAGGAAGCGACGACACTACGAAAGCACTATTGCCTCTAATAATATAATAAAAAGAAAAATGCCGGATAAAGACAATGAAAAACATAAAGACGAACAACCTCTATTGAACAATGATTTAGAGAAATTGAATGTCAGTCACATTTTTAAATACTTTAGAATAGTTTAGAACAACGAAAGTAATGAAATTTCAAGTAACTTTTACTATAGAACCAACACAGAGAACCCAAAAATACAGCTGTTCCATAAAAATATATTACGTAAGAAAACCCTATTTTTTTTCGCGCTCTTAATGTTGGTCCCATAGTAAAAATTGTTCTTTGTCTTTTTATATTTTTATGTATGCTGAAACTTGGCGGGAGAGAGATGATGTGAGGGAGGGGGGGTACATTATATGCCAAGTCCATGTCCATAAAAAATGCTAATAGTAATTCTATTGTTTTTGTTTTAGGTTGAACATGTAGATAACCTTGATGGTCATCGAATAGTAGAGATAGGTCAATTCATTAATGACCTACGTAAAATATCTAGTCATGATTCACTTTTTGACTGCGGACTTGACACGCTGAAAATTGTTTCAGAAAAACGAAAGGGCTTAGTGTCTGAATTTAATGTAACTTGTCAAATGTGTAACAAGAAGTTTAGATTGAAAAATTCGTCAGAAGACGTAAACAGAAGTGCAGTATCTGGCATGATGGCGGCAGGATGCGGCTATGCGCAACTGAACCAATTCACAGCTGCTACGGACTTACCAAATGTTTCTGAATTTACATATAATAAAGCTCAGGATCAAGTATGTAATGAATGGGAATTGACGGCTTCGGAAGAAATGAAGAAGGCAGGTGATAGAGAAAGGGAGGCAGCCATTAAAGAAGGAAGAGTGAATAAAGACGGTGTTGCTATGATAGATGTGGTATTAGATGGTTCCTGGTGTAAGCGATCGTATAAAAATAATTTCTCTGCTTCATCAGGTGCTGCAGCTATTATAGGCAGACGCTTTGGTCAAGTTATATATATGAGCGTCAAAAATAAATTTTGCTGCATTTGTGCACGGGCTGAAAAAAATATAGAAACCGTGAAGCAACACACATGCTACAAAAACTTTTGTGGCCCATCTACAGCCATGGAAGCGAGCATTATTGTTGAAGGTTTTAAAGAATCAATCGAGACACATAAACTTATTTATTCAAGGTTTATTGCAGACGGTGATAGTAGTACGTACGCAAAAATATTAGAGGCTCGCCCGTACCCCAACCACAGTGTTGAAAAAATCAACTGCAAAAATCATATATTAAGAAATTTTTGCAATAAGCTACAAAATTTAAAAACAGACACAAAATACAGTGTTTCAGAAAGAAAAATAATAACAAATGAATCAATTTTGTGTTCAAGAAAATATATAACCGAATCTATAAAATTACATGGCAGCAAAACAGGAGACAAAACAGAAAATATTAAATCTTTACACCAAGACATTATTTTGGCCTTGTATCACGGCTTTGGGATCCATTACGAGTGTAATAAAGAAATTTGCTCTCGTGAGACGAAATGCAAAAATACAACATTTACTAATAGCCATCTTTGGCAAAGGATGCGATTTGTGATGGCAAGCGTTGCGGCCCATGCACGCAGTCTTATAGAAAACGTCGACTCTAATATAGTAGAGTGTTTTAATGGCGTCATTGCTAAATTTATAGGCGGCAAGAGAGTAAATTACGCCCTTAGGCGTTCATATCAAGCGCGATGCGCAGGGGCAGTAGTTTCCTTTAATAGTGGGAAAATACTGTCGACTGTCCGTCAAAACATTTATAAAGAAGCGCCTAGTGACCGACTTAAAACATATGAATACCAAAAAGATAAGAAAAGGTACAACAATAGACAGGTTGTAAGAAAAAAGAAGCGTTATACGGCCCATAAGATACCAGATATGCATTATGGAGAGAAGGCAGATAAACCGGATATGGACCTGGAGACCTACGAGATGGCAAAAATTATTTTTCTCAAGAATTTAGAAAAAACTGAAGAAGAAAAGCGTGATATAGAGAGGAGAACAGTTTTACAAAGTGATAGCGGGGAGTGGTTAGAGCTAAGAAGAAATTTATTAACAGCTTCAAATTTTGGAAAAGTTGTAAAAAGAAAAATTCATAACAGTTGCAAGAATATTGTAAAGAATATGCTATATAAACCGAATATAGACCATGTTGCGTCGATTTGCCATGGTAAGAAAAATGAAAGCACTGCTCTGGAACAATTATCTAGCATGTTTGATATTAAGATTGCACAGTGTGGACTTTTTATTGACGAGAAACACCCTTTCCTGGGTGCAACGCCAGACGGGATAATAGACGAAGACACAATTGTGGAAGTCAAATGTCCCGTTGCACCCTATAAAATTGGACTCACTGAAGCCATTCAGCAAGGCAAAATGCATTTTTGGCGCAAAAATAAAGAAAATGGGGATATAACCGTCAATAAAAAGTCCGACTGGTACATGCAAGTCCAGGGACAATTACATATTTCCAAGAAAAATAAGTGTCTTCTGGCTGTATGGTACGGAAATAGCAAAATAAAAACAGAGCTAATTAAAAAAGACGATCAATTTTGGTATGAAACTATGGAACCTAAATTGATATCTTTTTATTTCGATTGTTTATTACCAGAATTGATCGATCCAAGATTTATACGCAAACGACCAATTAGAGATCCAGTTTATGTTAAAGCTACACGTAAAAATGTGAAAGAAGTCGTGGACAAAGAGAATATAGACAATACAATGATAGACAGTGGCACTAACATGGACTGTATAGTTATAGATTTTAGTAGTTACTAGCTTTCGCCCGCGACTTCTTTCGCGTAGAATTAGGAATAATAACGTAATTTATGTAAATACGCAGAGATTTCCCTTAATTTTATCTTTTACCCTCCCTAAATTCCCCGTCAGTCCCGTCAGTCAGACGTTCAAATCCAAAAAAAGTGTTTTATTATTTGTTTTGAAGAATATTTGTACCAAGTTTCAAGTTGATTCACGCAGGAAATAAGATTTTCCATACAAACGTATTTACCCCACATCAATATCGAAATGTCCTTCCTTATTCCTTGTGTACATAATAAAGGGAACCTCTGTGCAAAATTTCAGCTTCCTAGGTCCAATGGGCGTTGATAAGTCAGTGAATCGGAACGTCTTTTTATATATATACTAGCGGGCCCGGCAGACGTTGTCTTGCCCAAACGTTGGCTTGCCTGCTATTTACTTTCCTTCGTCCGTGGAAAACAACTACCACTACCCCTACTCCAACCACTACCACTACTGCTACTATCCTATGTCCGTCTCCTGGCTCTAAGCTACCTCCCCACCAATTTTCAGCCAAATCGGTACAGCAGTTCTTGAGTTATAAATAACCTAACCTGGCCTACCGACTCTGGAATTAACACATTTCCGTGGTAGAAAGTATAATACAGCGCCATCTATTGACGTTTGCAAATACATTTTAGTACATATGTAAAAAATCAAGATGACGCCACATATTCACAATTATAATAAAATTTATAATTTTAGCTACCCCTACTCCAACCCCTACCACTACCGCGTAAAAAATAGTATACGACCGATTGTCGGCCCTACCGAATATAAATATAAAATTTCATAAAAATCGGGAAATGTATGGGAGTTTTTTTTTGTATGGGAGATCATTTTTTTTTAATGGATTCACTAATAGGAACAGATCCTAAACATTATTAGTTTCGGCACTTTCCCCCTCTGATTTGTAGTTTCCGAGATATAAAACAAAAAAAAATAAGGGGGCGAAAAAGGGGGGTTTCGGATTTTTCTGGTACTCACCGGGACCCCCTCTATACGATCCCATCAAAAGTTTCCCCCCATCACAACTCTTTCTGGGAGAACAATTCTGTCAGTGAGTCAGTCAGTCAGTGGTAATCGAGCTTTATATAGTATAACTAGTATGTTGTGTAGTGCGCGAGTTGCAAGCAACTCGCGTGTTTGCTGTGAGGGAACAACTGCTGCCCACACCAAAGAAGACATTGTACAAGTCTGCGATAAGCCCGCCACAACTACTCCCACTACCCCTACTCCTACTCCAACCCCTACCACTACCTCTACCCCTACTCCAACCCCTAGCTACCACTACCTCTACCCCTACCACTACCACTATCCCTACTCCTACCACTACCACTACCCCTACTCCAACCCCTACCACTACCTCTACCCCTACTCCAACCCCCACCCTACTCCTACCCCTACCCCTACTCCTACCCCTACCCCTACCACTACCCCTACCTCTACCCCTACTCCTACCCCTACCCCTACTCTTACACCTACTCCTACCCCTATAACTGACGCTTCTCTGGCCGCTACCGCGGCATCGCTCGCTTCGCTCGCGAGTTTAAAAAAAAATGGATGGGAGACGGGGGGGGGGGTTACGGGGAAAGTGGAAAGGGGTAGAAATCAAATCCCAGTCCATAGGAAAAAATGTATGAAAATTTGTATGGGAGTTTTTTTTGTATGGGAGAATTTTTTTTTTTAATGGATTCACTACCGTGAATGGTACTCACCGGGACCCCCTCTATACGATCCCACCAAAAGTTTCCCCCCATCACAACTCTTTCTGGGAGAACATTTCTGTCAGTGAGTGGTAATCGAGCTTTATATAATATAATAATAATTAGGTTGATTTTTTAAATAAATGTAAAAAAAAATTTGTTTGTTTTTTTCCCGTATAAGTTTAAAGTTTATTTTTGAATTCACTACTATTATTATATATTCACACTAATATTATAATTATATCCATCCAGGTATTAAAATTATATATTGCGACTCTATCCTTTTTAATGTTCTCAACACTTGGGATTCAGTTTCTAATATTTTTCAAAAGATGGCGCCAACGTTGATTGCTTATTGATTTCTTTTCATATTAGTTCAATTAATTTCCGCTAGATGACGTAACATCATTTTACGGGAGCACGAAGAAAGGGGAGCACCTCCGCGTTCAACATAGGGCGTGGCTTATGGATAGGTATTCCTAGGCAATGCATCACCTTAACTGCCATTATAGCCAACAAACAAGCTCGTTGCGAACTAAAGACGCTGTAATTTAGACAAAAGCAATTTCGAAGACTCTTCACGCGTTGCAGCTTCAGCAGCAGCAAAAGTGGAGAGGCTCTTAAATATTGAACATTTCAGTTTTTATGGAATAATTTTGAATTCATCGCCATTGCGAGCCTTGTCATACTTTCGTCAACGCATAGGTATCCCCTCCATTCAACGACGTAATATCGCCTAGGGACCATGACTGCAACTCCATTGGAAGATTTATTTAAGGCGCCTCTCACACTTTTTCCAGAAACACAATAATAATGGATTTTTGGCGTTCTAATTCAGAGAAATAGTAAGGTGTCTATTGTCTATAAACTTGAATTACAGAATTACTTAGACCGTTTCTTGATATTGTACATAGCGGCCTTAAATTTTAGATCTAACGAATATTATTTACAAATTTTAGCCGATTACAGAAAGTAGTTATTCGAAAAACCAGTCGGAAGGGCAATTTTGAGCTCACTAACACTCTATGCAAAAATAGTTTTATGTCCGTTACGTTTTCTTATTGTGTTTTTTGGCCAAATATCCAACAAAATTTATAAAGAATAGTTTCCTACTCATAGTCCCACTAATTTGACCTACTAGTGCGACAATACCTTAACACATAGGGTTATTATTCCCACTATTATCAAATAGGTTAGCGAGGAGCGTGGTTCGAATGGCGTGATAACGATACCAGTGTGACAAAACCGGTGTGACCACGAACTAATGCTTGGGACCACGAACTAATGCTTAGAACCACGAACCCAACATATTAATAAAAATGGGACCACGAGCACTGGTGGGTGATAATGGGTAGGACCACGAGTCGAAAAAAAAAAAATTTAACTATAAATAGTTATGTAATTTTATAAAAAACCGGCCAATTACGAAAAAATCAGGTTTGTTGTATGGGAGCCATCTCAAATATTTATTTTATTCTGTTTTTTAGTATTTGTTGTTATAGCGGCAACAGAAATACATCATCTGTGAAAATTTCAACTGTCTATCATATACAGCCTGGTGACAGACGGACAGACAGACAGACAGACGGACGGACAGCGGAGTCTTAGTAAATAGGGTTTCCGTTTTTACCCTTTGTGTGCGGAACCCTAAAAATGACTCCAATAAACAAATAAAAGTTGTATATTTATTTATTTGCGCTCGAGAAGAAATTTTACTTGGTCCCATGGTCCCATGGTCATCAGGTCAGAATCTAATGATGGATTCTTGAGAAATTGGGAACTCTTTAATTTTTATAGGCACACTTGAAGCGATTTGGGGTTTTTTATAGTGACTTGTACATTTGCTTACGGAAAGCATACTTTTCAGTGCATAATTTTTTGAAGACGGTACACTTTTTTTTAAAGGCAAATTCAAAATAAAAATTATCAGATATCATATAATATAAAAATATGCGTCAGTGGCCGAGTGGTTAAGACTAGGCAGACCAGACTTATGTACATAATCCGACAAACCACACTTTCCATCTAAATATACCTCAACAGTACTGGCCACTCGTTAGGTATAGCCTCACAAATACCATCGACTAAACGAGGGAGACTTAATCTTCCGCTGGATACCCTGGAATCGTAGCACGGTTTCGGGAGCTGTAAGGCAACCTGTAAAGAAAAAAAAGAATATAAAAGAATGTCATACCATCTCTAGGATCGTAGTGCAGTGTGTAATCTCTCCTCCATTTTGTGAGCGATGTAGATTGTACTATCGGAGGAGGAAATAAACAGTATTTGCTATCTATAGAGTCCTTCTTGACAATGCCAAACGCACTTAGAAATATAGAGCCGACAAACCAGGCGTGCGCTGTTCCGAAGTAAAAACCCAAAACTGGAGCAGAGGCCAAAGCACCTGAAAATATTCTTAGTTATGGCAGAACTGTCTGGAATTAACTAGGTAGACTACGGATCGATCCCGGATCCTGGTCATGTACCAATGCGTTTTTTTTAAATTAAAAACTTTTTCCATCTAAATATACCTCAACAGAACTCGCCACACAGCCTTACAAATACCATCGGCTAAAAGAGGGAGACTTGGTCTTCAACTTGGATTGATATGAAGTAAAATAATTGCCCAAACGACTCGCGTGCCAAGGTACCGCTTTTCGGTTATAAGGGGCGGTGGTCAAGGTCATCTTGTATCAGTCAAAAATATGGCAAATCTAAGTTAATCCTGGAAACGTGAGTTTATATATACAACATTTCCTCACCCCAAAAGGATTGTTATTATTTGAAATACTTAGATTTGCCATATTTTTGATAGATACAAGATGACTGAGAGCCACGGGTCCTTAAGACAGGATTTTCGTTTAGGTTTTTCTGTAAATTCTCAATTGTTTTTTTAATTTTTAACTAAGTAGTTCTCGGTATTGTTACAGACTCTTTATTATAAGACTTCTTGGTGAGCTTGGAAAATGGCGATTTAAATGTAGTTCTGACATTTATAATATATGAAGAAAATATGACACTTTTATTTTACTTAAAATATTGATTTTTATTCTTATAAACGACTTGAAATAATTGGAGGGGGTTGAAACTATAAAAAAATTGTATTCCTTATCACGAGTTTATTAGTTTTAAAATTCGATAATTTACACCATGCATCCAAATAAGCTGTGACAGACGGACAGACAGAAACAAAAGTGATCTTCTTCTTCTTCCTTTATTATGGCTCCACCCATGTTCATCGGTGATTTGCCAATGTCAAGTATTATAGCCTTTATAGTGTTTATAGCCGATTAATCGGTATTTAAGATAACCCCGCCAACCGCGATATGTCTTATTAGTCGTCGCCTAATCACAACCATCACAGCACGGACATGATTAAACTGGATCCCCCATCACGTCTCGGCGGGCGCGTGCGTTATTTACCAAGGCGTGACATGAAATCCTATAAGATATTCGGAACCCTAAAAAATAAAAAAAAGGTGTGTGTTATTTCTTACCAGCCACGTAATTCAACTTGTCGTTTTTTCCCCTCACATTTACTAATACATTGGAGACAGCGGTAAAAGCGAAACTCATCAGTACTAAAGGCACTGTATGAAATTTGTACCGGGACAAAATCCTGGGTAGACCCACGGGATGCGAGTATAGGAGGACGTCATAGGTTGCTATTATTATTCCCGTCATAAGGCTGTAGCGGGTAGTTACAAAAATCTGGTGAATAAAAAAAAATATTAGCTTTCCGCTGAAAAAAAAACATCTGATAATGGGATCCTGGAGAAATCGGAACTCTTCGAATTTTATAGGCACACTAGAAGCGATTTGGGTATTTTTTTATAGTGACTTGTGCATTTGCAAAAAAGGCAATTGTAATGTACTATTTTTAGCCTGTATTCTGAGGTTATAGGTGTCGGTGGTCGAGTGGGTAAGACGTCGACTCGCAACTGAAAAGTCACGGGTTCAATTCCTACATCCGACTATGTATCAATGGGTTTTTAATGATAAAAAAATCTATATACATTATCCGACAAACCGTACAAAGAGACTTTTCCATCTATATACCTCAACAGAGCTGGCCACTTGTTAGGTATAGCCTCAAAAAATCCCTGGAGCCGGCAACGGTTCCCGGGAGCTGTAAGGCAACCCATGAAGATTAAAAAAAAAATCTGAGGATATAAAACTTTGATATAAACATACAAATATACATACTTTTTGTATTATATCGCAACCTTCGGGCGTGTCATAATATGTATAATATTTCGGCTCTTTGCATATATCGCATTGTTCTTGCTTCGGAGCCATATTTTAGATTTAAAATAACAATGAGTTGCACACATTTCAGAGACTTCCAAGTTCTGACATTGACATTTAAGTTTGGCAGTAGATTTTAAATTTGTTTGTTTTTTTTTAATTTAACAAAAAAATACACGAGGTTTCATTGTCATATTTTCATAAACCACTCAAATAAGAAATAAGTACTCAAAAATAATTTGGCTTTTAAAAAAAGTGTACCGACTTCATAAATTATGTACTGAAAAGTCCGTAAGTGTGCTTATAAAATTTGAAGAGTTCTCAATTTCTCCAGGATCCCATCATCAGATCCTGACCTGATGACCATGGGACCACCTGTGAAACAAAAAAATATTTTCCAAATCGGTCCAGGCGTCTTCAAGTAATCGGGGAACATACATAAAAAAATAAATAAAGATTCCGACGAATTGAGAACCTCCTCCTTCTTTTTTGAAGTTCGGTTAATAAAGAAAATTTTGCTCTCGAATTTAAGAAAGAAAAAAAAGTTATTTTTTTTATTACGTTCACCATTTTCTGCTTATAAAAAAAGTAAAATATAGCTAATTATATGTCCACCCAAAATGGAGCACGTGAGTATCTCTTTATACAAATCTCGACACACAAACATCCGGCTTTAATAAACTTACAAAATTATTTGATTACTGGATGATCGATCTTAGGGTAGGTAGCGTTAGGTAGCCTATAAACCTTCCTCAAGAATTGGGCTATCAAATGCAACAATATATTTTCAAATCCGACAGGTAGTTCCAGAGATTAGCGCGTTCAAACGAACCAACCCTTGTGATAATATACGAAACAGACTTTGGAGTTATGAGTATTAAACAAAATCTATTAGAAAAAGCAAGTTGTAGTTAATGTTTTCTTAAAAAATATGAAATTATCTATGATATAAATAAATAATAATAATAATTTATTTACATAAAAAAATTACAAAAATATTGCCTGTATTGCAACAAACCAGATGTATATTTGTACACATTATAACTTACCAACTAGTACCTACACACATAACATACCTAAACAAACACAATCACACCTTTAATAAGAAAAAAAGAAAGAAAAAAAAGAAGACATGTAATTGTAACATAAAATTGTACATAAATAAATATATTAAAAGAATTAACATCGCAAAGTCGATTAAAATACGCGAAAATTTTACGAATTTCAGGGCTTCATAAATCTTATGGTATATGATTTTAGAAAGCAATTTTAATCTGAAACACTAGACACAATTATCGCCTAATTTACGTAAGCCTGTGTAGTTAGTACCATTGACATACGCGTCACTGATAAAGGAGTGGCACAAAGGTCTATGGAGCGTAGGATGCTCGGGATCTCTCTCAGTGATCGAATACCCAATGTCCAAATAAGATAGAAGACAAGAGTGATGGACATTGCAGCTAGAGTTGCGATACTGAAGTGGAGATGGGCGGGACACGTAGCTCGAAGACACGGTGGTAGATGGACGTCAAGGATTACTGGGTGGAGACCTAGAATGGGCCATAGAAGTGTCAGTAGACCACCAGCGAGATGGAGTGACCATATCGTGAAGAGAGAGGGTAGAGCGTGGAGGACACAGGCTGAAGAAGAATAAGAAGATGTAGTTAGTATGGGATAAACGGTATGAATGGAAGTGAAGACCATGACCGTTCTGCCAAGAGTGTAGCGACTAAGAAGAAGAAGATCCATCAGATTTTTTAAATATAAATTGGGGGTTTTTCACCATTTTCTCTAAAGAACCTTGCATCTGTATACAAATGCCACGAACATAATTATTAAAAACAATTAAATATTTGATTCCAGGTTTAAAAACACTGAGACCGCTTTCAGAACTATACGATTTAGTAAAGCCACCCCCTGATAGAGGATCCTTTTTAGAAGTTCATTCTACACCATTTGGCTGTGAAGTAAGTTTTCATAATTAATATTAAGAAAAAAATAAAAACCAGAACGAGTGATTTTTATTAATTAATTCTTTAAAAATTATGTACAATTTCCACGGTCAGTGTACCCAGCGGAAGACCAAGTCTCCCTCTTTTAACCGATGGCATTTGTGAGGCCTATATTGTCTATATCTTTTTTTTTATAATTAAACAAACCACTTTGAGATTTATCCATATATAATTTTCAATAAAAAATGGCTAAATGAAGACATTGATACCAGTGTCTCCAACGTTATGCAATATTTAAGCCATGGCGTAAAACTTAAGAGCAAGCTTGTTAACGCAATAAACTCAGTAAACCGCGCGGATTATTTTGTCGATATCTCTTTAAAATGTTGTTAGAGAAGTACACTACAAAAAGAATCGATAAAACTACCAGGGATAAGATAAGATAAGCTAGGCCAAGATTCACGTATTAGAAACATGAAAAAGTACGATTTACACAAAACGGATATATGCTCTTCTAGTATTATACAAAAACTATTAGAAATAGCAAGTTGTAGTTAATGTTTTCATAAAGTAGGTACGTGAAATTATTTATAGGATAAATTCGAGAAAAATCCCTATTAATATAAATGCGAATGTAAGTTTGTTTGTTACGCTTTCACGCAAAAACTACTTAACCGATCATCATGAAATTTTGCACATATATTCTTGGAAGTAACATAGGATACTTTTTATTAAAAATAAATTATTTTTTACGAAAGTTAAAAAAATTGTTTGTCAAAAAATCTCGAAATCTAGCTACTTTAAGGGTATATTTTATTTTGTTCGTAAATATCTACGGGCGAAGCCGGGGGCGATATGCTAGTTAGTAAATATATTAAGAGAACTCGTCGCAAAATCGGTTGAAAATACGCATGAAATTCATTTTATATATTTTTTTATTCATACTGTGTCAAATATATTTATTTATCTTTAGATAGTTATCGTGTAATTTAAAAAAAATGTGAGGCATCTCCCGTAAACCTCAAAGTCGGTTTGCCTATTTTTATTTTATATCTACCTTATAATTATTTTTAGTAAAAATAATAATAAAAAACATTTTCCAGGCATTCCTAAATACAGTAACTAAAGGCACTGTATGTGGAGTACTCGGCAAGGCACCATGTTTGTTGATGACTGATGCTGCTACTGCCTTAGGATCTGAAGGTGGCCCTGTTTTTACTTCCACTAAGTAAGTACGATCAGCTTCATTTATTAGTTGCCTGAGGAACCCTAAATAGTTTCGGGATAGAAAGTAGCCTATATTAATCCCTGAAAGTCCTTACCTACCTGCGAAGGTCTTGTCAAAATCGGTTCAGCCGTTTCGGTATTTGGCCTGGATAAACAAACAGACGGGTGTTTGTGTTTTGGTAACCTGCAAATAACCATCAATCGCTATATTATTTTTCAAGGATGTTTCCTTGTCGGTATTAAATATCTCCTTACTAATAATTAATTTGGATTAAGCCATATTTTCATTATTAAGAGTTCTAAATAGCCAGTTTTTAAAAAAAATATATTTTTTTATGAAATCGTTCTTTCTCATGTTTCTGGTACGTGAATCTTGACCTATCTTATCTTATCCTTGGTTGTTTTATCAATTCTTTTTGCATACTAACAACTTTTTAAAGAGATATCGATAAAATTAGCCGCGGGGTTCACTGAACTCCTTAAATATTGTGTTTGTCTTGTTTTAAAACCGTTATTTTTGTTCAAGATCTTTAATTGGCATGGTGGTATGCAGTGTATCATGGTCGCACGGAGAATGGGTTGGCTTGACGTTGGTTGTGCCACTAGCTACGGTGCTGAGTAATAAACTACGTGTGACACCACCTGGGAAACCTATCGCAAGGAAAAGTGATAGTACTTTACGGGAAATAATAAGTAAGTACAAGCTATATGCCTCGACAAACAACTGTCGGTGTGAACATCGCGCGAGTCTCTGCGCAAATTATTGTTTGGTGTACTGATATACCTTTTACCGTACCCAAAGGGTAAAAACGGAAACCCTATTACTAAGACTCCTTTGTCTGTCCGTCTGTCTGTCCGTCTGTCCGTCTGTCACCAGGCTGTATCTCATGAACCGTGATAGTTAGATAGTTGAAATATTCACAGATGATGTATTTCTTTTGCCGCTATAACAACAAATACTAAAAACAGAATAAAATAAATATTTAAGGGGGCTCCCATACAACAAACGTGATTTTTTTTGCCGTTTTTATAGATATATGGTACGTGCGCGAGTCCGTATGGCAGTCGTCTGAATTATTTTTAAAATTATATTTAAGTTTTTGGAAATGTGACAGAGGACGACCTAGGTGTACTTTTATTGAACATATAAAAAATGGTATCCTCTCAAATGCTCTAAAATAAAATATATAATTTCAGAAGCTATAATTTTAGTTGCTATAAATATTCATTTTCTATAAATTTAGCTCCTGTAATTTTAAAAATCTATAAATTTGTTTGATATATTTTTTTAAATCTATAATATTAATTCCTATAACGTATTGTTTTCTATAATTGCAGTTGCCATAATTTTCAAAATATATAATTTCAAGTCCTATAATTTTTATAATGTCTATTTTCAATTGCACTAATGGCTACTTTTCTATAATTGCTGTTACTATAATTTTGAAAATATATAATCTCATGTCTTATAATTTTTATAATCTCTAATTTCAGTTGCACTAATGGTTACTTTTCTATAATTGCAGTTATTATAATTTTCTAAATATATAAATTCAATTTCTATAAATTTATTAATCTATAATATCATTTGCTCTAATGGATTGTTAAAATAAGTGTACTCACTATATTATTAAACGTATAACTTCATTCTATTTACATTTACAAATATATAATCATAAAAAATAATTTTCTATAATGTAATCAATTTAAATAAGTACTATTATTAAAATTTACAGTAGATTTTGTTAATGTCTTTTGCAGTAATTTTCGATTCCTATTCCCCTAATTTGTAAATAAAAATAGGTTAGCGAGGAGCGAAGCGACGAGCGTGGTTCGAATAGTGCTAAAACAGAGCGCGAGACGAGCGAGCGAAGCGAGCGTTCCGCGGCAGCGGACGGCGAAGCGCCAGAAACTCATAAATACCTAAACAACCATCACTTATTGATAACGGATATGATACCTATATATATATTATTTATAATAAGTAAGGAAGATTTTTATATATTAATAAATATTTCGCAAATAAACTGGAAAAAATATAGCAAATTAATCATTACATAATTAAATGTTGTACCTTTTGATAATTTAGACATCTTGAAAATTATAGAAAACAATTTTAGATAAAACGAAAATTATAGCAAATTATAAATTAGATCATTTAATGTTATATATTTTGATAATAGTGATTTTGAAAATTACGGATATCGATTTTAGACAAAAGAAAAATTATAGCAAATAAATAATTATTGAATGTAATTTTATATATTTTTATAATAGTGATTTTGAAAATTACAGAAATCGATTTTAGGGTAAAAAAAAATTATAGCAAATGAATAATTATAGAACTTAATTTTATATATTTTGATAATAGTGATTTTGAAAATTACAGAAATCGATTTTAGGTTTAAAAAAAATTATAGCAAATGAATAATTATAGAATGTAATGTTATATCTTATGTACCTATATATTCTAAAATTATATCAAAACATTTTAGAGATATTGTAGGAGACCCATAAAAAATGTATTGATCGACGGTATTATTAAAAGTACACACAATCGCCGAGCATGTATGAAAGGTATGATGAATATAATGGAAGCGAAAGAGGTATGTCAGGATCGCAAGAAATGACATTCGATTATCTCTGCCTACCCGTCTTGAGATGAAAGGCGTGATGATAGACAGATAGATAATTCTCATTTTTTTTTATTTCCAGACCTTGTAGATAGCACGACAGTTTTAGTTCGATGTGGATCGTCGTGGGGATCAGGAGTGTATATCGGTCGTGGTCACGTGATCACATGTGCACACGTTATAGCTCAGGTAAGAATGGGAGTGGGGAGGGGGCTAATTATACAAATTTAATAGAAAGGGGGTCCATAATCTAAATTCGTACAGCGTTGGCTTTGAAATCGTGGCATATTGATCGATGGCAATATTAAAAGTGCACACAATCGCCGAGCATGACGTATGAAAGGTACGATAAAGGTAGGTGTGTAAATATGTAGAGAAAGTTTGAAGCACTTACCGGACTTTCCACTGTCATGAGGCTAAATGGAAAATTAGCGGTTTTCGGCCATATCTTGGGATCTGGACCATGCGCATGTCTGCATGGTCTTGACCAATCAAACGTTAGATAAAGAAAGCAGAAACTTCTCGGGCTTGTAAAAAACTAACTACACTTCAGGGTGCCCTAGGATACCTTACATACCCCCTGGGGAAGTTTTATAATACATCATGGGATTCGCGGCATCTCTGACGAATGAAATATCATTGAAACAGAAGCTTTAAATACCTGTCAGGAAATTGGCCTACAGCTCTTTAACTAAGCGGGTCATGAATGTGACTGTCTGTCTGTGCCCTTTTCACGCAATAACTACTAAAGGGATTTTTGATACACGAATAAGGTTTACGAATTTTAGGAGCTGAGTATAGACAGTATTTGTGAATCAAGTTGGGGAAAAGATTAGCTCCAGCACGTTTTCATGGCTTATTATTATATATATATATATATATATATATATATAAACAAAATTATGTAGGAAATAAGTGTGTAGAATAAAATAATTGCCTTGTGTGCACCGACTTCAAAAATTATGCACTGAAAAGTGTGCATTCCGAAAGCAAATACTCAAGTATTATATATCCAAATCGCTTCAAGTGTGCCTATAAAATTTGAAGAGCTCTCGATTTCTGCAGGATCCCGTCATCAGAACCTGACCTGATGACTGTCAAACAAAAAAAAATTCCATATCGGTCCAGTCGTCTTATTCAAGTAATCGGAGAACATACATAATAAAAGATTCCGAAGAATTGAGAACCTCCTCCTTTTTTTGAAGTTCGGTTAAAAATGATCTACAAAAGTATAGGTACCGGGACGGTTCTTGAGCGGTGGTCGTTAGATGCGCAGAACACAATTTTTTGGGTCTGCTTGACGGTATGAGGTATTAATTTTAATTTTATCAGCAGTAAAAAGCAATCGTAAAAACAAACACCAATAAATCAATTATAATAAATATACAAGTTATATTACACTTGAATTACATATTATTATGCGCAAACATTCCCCCACTTTTTCGTCGAGCGCTCAAGAACCGTCCCGGTACCTATAAGTAGTTTTAAGCGTATATACGTATAGTTCATCTATACTAAAATTATAAAGAGGTAAAATTTGATTTTTTGTATATTAAGTTTGTAATGAATAAACTCAAAAACTACAAAACCGATTCTAAAAATTATTTCACAAATAGAAAGCTACGATATCCCTGAGTGATATAGGCTATATTTTATATTGTTCGAATATATCCACGGAAGTCTAGTATTATCATCAATTGCAATTTTGTGCCTTCATAAAACATCCCCTGAAAATTTAATTTGGTTTTATGTTTCAGCATTCAATCCACAAAGTGTCCATATATAATCAAGGTGTTAAAGAGACGGCCATAGTCCGCTATAAATCTGCTGAAAATAAAGCGTTTGATCTAGCACTGTTATACAGTAATACTGAAAATTGGGATCATTTAACATCTGCTACGTTTGCTAAACAATCTCCTAAAAAAGGTAACTAAATCTTAGTATCAAATTGAAATGATGGACGTCCAAGTCGTACCTATATCTATATAAATAAAAATTTAATGCTAGTTATTTGAGAACGTCTGAACCGATATTTTTTAATGTTGGTCTAAATATAGTTTTTAAGGAAAGAAAAAATGGGAAAGTTGACCGAAAAGTGCATTTTTCTATGGGATTTTTCTATTTTTTTAATTATATAAAAAGGTGTAAAAGGGGTACCTAGGTTTAGGTTTAAAGAATTTTATTCTCATAAGAACATTAAAACATTCACTTACATGAGAAAACAAAAAAAATTTAATGATTTTACGCAAATTGTAGGTTTTACACAAATAACTAAGTAGGTATATAAAACCAGAAAAAAAACAAAACACCTGTACCTACCAATATTACTTATTGACAACAATATGATCCTTTAACCGTTGCTTGAAAACATTAAATGAATCTGTATCTTTAATATGTTTGGGAAATTGTTAAAGTCCGCACTGAGTTTTTTTTCCCTAACTCAAAATATATCTGTTTAAGATCTGACATCTATTAAAGTCATATGATAGGCCTCTCCCCTCAAAATATGATCTAGGGGCGTCGGTGGTCGAGTGGATAAGACGTCAGCTCGCAACTGAAAAGTCGTGGGTTCGATTCCTACATCCGACCATGTACCAATGGGTTTTTTTAAATGAAAAATCTTTGTACATTATACGACAAACCGTACAAAGAGGCTTTTCCATCTATATATCTCAACAGAGCTGGCCACTCGTTAGGTATAGCCTCAAAAAAATCATTGGCTAAATGAGGAAGACTTTGTCTTCCACTGGGTACCCTGGGGCCGGCAACGGTTTCGGGAGCTGTAAGACAACCCGTGAAAAATGATCTAGGATTGTATTTGTTGTATTGGTTACTCAAGTAGCATTGGCAGAATCGATTTTATTTACCTAACCTAATGTTAACTTGAACTTGGCTTTCCGCTCTCGGAATTGCCCGTGGATATTTTGGAACAAAATAAAATATAGCCTATAGCACTCAGGGATAATGTAGCTTCCTATTAGTGAAATAATTTTCAGAATCGGATCAGTAGTTTGAGAGATTACCTCTTACATCCAAACTTACAAACTTTGCCTTATTAGAATATACTAGGTGTTCGCCCTGAATTTTGATATCATAGGCTCACCCGACCACGTTGATCCAATTCGCGGAATATTTGTTACTGCTCCACTCCCAAAACATATAGCGTGATGTTTTATACAACAAAACCTTCCTCGTGAACCACTCTATCTAATGGTACCAACAATAACAAAATCGGTCCAGTAGTTTTTGAGTCTATGGAACACGAACAAGCAAACGAATATTGATGTTTATATATTAGAAGATTAGGTAAGGGTTTCGGCTTTTTCTAAAATCATAAAACTACACATTGGTCCGGCATGGCACCGGAAATTTCCCATTCCGGCCACCGGATGATCTAGGCGGACCGTTCGTTAGAAGAATTGGACGAGTCTGTGATCGGTTTTAGTGGACCGTACGGCGACACGCCGGGGATTGGACGAAATACCACCTTTAGGAGGGGATAAAAGTGTTAGATTTACTTGAAAATTAAATTTTAATAATTTCAATCCACATTAAAAAAGAGCGAGTATTACAGTAGTCGCCAAGATGTGTAACATCTTAATAATCTAAAAAAATCGTATTTGAATTTCTTTACTTCTGTTTTATTTGAAATTACACTTTTTTTCTTTATCCAGGTGTTACGATTCCAGGGTACCCAGCGAAAGACTAAGTCTCCCTCTAGTCTTTTAGCCGATGGTATTTGTGTGGCTATATCTAACGAGTGGCCAGTTCTGTTGAGGTATGTAAAGCCTCTAAATGTGGATTATGTACATACCTAAGTATAATCCCATTGGTACATGACCGGGATCCAGGATAGAATGGTCTGCCAAGTTAATACCAGACGTCTTAGGCTCTGCACATCCCAATGGTTCTAATTCGTGTGTATATTTTGACAGGTGAAATGGTATTCGCTGCTGGGTTCCCATTCTTCAATGAAAAACACTTCAATGATGTTCGTCCTATAGTTTCATCGGGGCATATAAGTAATGTATCACCAACTATGATTCAAACTTCATGCTGCGTACAATCAGGTTTTAGGTATTATCGAGTTTCTTTATATGTTTCTGCTTCCTACAACCTGGCGTCCTTCAAGCGAAACGTGAACAAGCATCTCTATGTGGGCTCGTAGACGCGCAGGTAGTCGATAACCTAATTGGTAGGACTTGAAACCGGAGGTCCCTAAGCACCAATTTTCTTTAAGAATATGTGCTTAAATCGACTCGGAGGTCACCAACCCGCCTGCCAAGCGTAGTGACTATGGCAATTCCTCTCAATGAGCACCACTGGTAATATGGTGCGCTAGAGGGAGACCAATGATCCAGCAGTGTATCTTAAAAAGGTTGATGATGATCATCAGATGATAGTGGACGCGATCGGTGGACTTTATGCTCTGCCATTGCAGTCGCGCGCATTCATGGATCAACCTGCTTAATAAAATCAGGCGGTGGCTAGGTCACATGTCGTCTTCTCTATAAAAAATAAACAGTAGTTTTGGAGATAAAGTGGGGGGGGGGGGGGGCAACGGTCAATTTTTGTATATTTTCTTTAATAAATTTTTATGTAGGTATGCATTTTAAAATTATAAAAAAAAAATTGTATTCCTTATAACGAGCCCTTTCATTTGATATGTCACATGATGTACTAGAAAATTCGATTATGAAGACTATTGTTTAGCTAAAAATTTTCATACTGAAAATGCGTTAACGTTTCTACCCCACTAAACATAATACGTTCTTGCTGTTTTTTTATAAAAACTCGACACGTTTTTGTTTTTTTAATATTGCTTATAAATTGAGAAATAATTAATCCTCAAAAACCATTTTTTTTAACTAAAACTTATCTCGTTATAATTATGAAACTAAACAAAATTTTTAAAAAATCAAAACGAGCCGACTTTGTTTATTATGTAACAAAACGATAGAGACTAAAACCAAATAATTTTGTTAACGTTTAGGTATAGAAAAACGTTAACACCTAAACACCTATTATGCGCGTCATTGCCTGCAACTCTCTCTATCGCACACGTGTAAGTGAACGCGGGGTGACTGAGGAGATAGCAAATATTCGAAAAACGCACAGCGTCCAAACGCTCCGTGATTGGGCCATGAAATTATAATGGTACTAATATGTACCAAGTTTCAACAATTATCGTCCAGTAGATTTGGAGAAAATGAGCTGTGACAGACGGACAAACTATAAGGATTTCCGTTTTTTCATCGTGTTCATGTTCAGAACACTAAAAACTCTAAAAAATGTTCATAAAATATTATTACCTATAGCACATTTTTCTTTTTTCTTTTTTAGAAGGTTTAAAGCAATTTTTGAATTTTATTGGTTAAACCTTTTCATTTCATACCCATGTCCAGGGGGTTGTGAAGGAAAATGCAAGCCGTCATCTTGTACGAGGGCTTCAGATACAACAGAATACAACTAACCTTATATGATAAATTGCAGCTCGATTTGGATGACGGAAATATAGATCCTATATTTCAATTAAAAAAACAATTTTCTTTTCAGCGGTGGCGCCATCTACCGACTATGTAGAGGGTACCACAAGATAGAAGTAGTTGGGATTATTGTGAGTAACACACAAACTCAAGATGTGAAAGTTCGGTACCCATTTATAAATATGGCGGTTCCGACGCAGGTTTTTGAGAGATTAATTGCTGATTATATCGTGGACAAAGGTATAGTTTATTTTGAAATCCTGTCAGCGGGCTTGCCCATTCAAAAGTAAGGCAGTTCACAAACAGTCCTGCTCAATTTTAGTACCTACCATTTTATTGGGCTACATGTTTCTTTATGATTTTTAATCTAAATAATTTCATTGAGGTGCGATACAAAATAATTTCGAATCGACAATTAAGTTGATTAACCTTCATAATTTCATAGAATTTTGTAGAAATATCGCAATCATTTCCCCGACTTGATTCACTTATATTGTTAATACTCAGCTCCTAAACATGATATGTACATGTTTATTACTCGTAAACCTTTCTGGTGAATCAACCTATCCTATAGTGAAAACCGCAAGGAAATCCGTTCACTAGTTTTTGCGTCAAAAAGGCACAGACAGACAGACAGACGAGGTGGAGGTCTTTGTTTTATAACATTTAGTGATGATGCATACAATAATATATAATTGCAAGCTAGCAGTGGCGAAGGGTGAAAATTTTCAGAAGGAAAGCCGTAAAAAAGCTCACTCAACTAATGCTACAAGATCTAAAATTTTCTTTTATAATCCAAAATAACAATAATAATTTATCGTAAAGGGATTCAAATTACCTAAACTCTTTTTTATTTAAGTTGTCTCTTGTATTCAAAACTATAATTCTAAAAATATTCCCACCGGTTACATTCGTAATAACCCGGAATTCATCGGCTTATTTGTGGGTCTGTTTGGGCGTGCTAAAACGAGAGGGAACGTGCACGGATTTCAATACAAATGAACGAGACAGTTGCTTAATATGAAGTAAGGTAGTATGGGCGAGCAAGCCGGTATTGTATCGGCTTATGTCCTTATGAAAATTTATATATTATATATATATATATATATCTATTAGTAACATAATAGATATCTGTAGGCTTTAAAAAAATTACTATAATATATATAAAATGTCGTTAGTCTATATATATATATATATTTACAAAATCTTAAAGTGAAGCCGAAAGGAATCGGGTTGTATAGATAATTAAGCTCCTCGCCGCTGTAAGCTAGCACACACTGAGAATATGCATGTTTCCTTTATATCATTAACGGTCATATATAGCGTATTATATATTAAAATATATATTATATATGCGTATGACCACTCAAATATTAATATAGAATATATATTATAAAATAACTTAAGTACTATAATTTGTATTATAGCTACGTCTTTGACTGGCTTTATTCGTAAAGAAAATTGGTTGGTTTCTCTTATTTATTTTTATATATAAACTCTATTATTTATTTTATTTTCAGATAATTCTAAGCTAAAAGCAATAGAACACTCAAAAGAAATTGTACAATCCCAGTGGAAGCTGATGCCTTATAGATCGAAGATATAAAAAAACAAAAAAAAAATCTTCACGGGTTGCTGTAAGCTCCCGGCAAACCGTTGCCGGCCCCAGGCTACCCAGCGGAAGACAAGGTCTTCCTCACTTAGCCGAATCGAAGATATAATATTTACTTATACAAAAAAAATCTTTTAATCAGACTTATACTTAAATAACGAGCAATCCAAGTGCTAATTAGAAAAATCGTTTTGAACCTAGCTCCTAATAGATGGCACTAAGTGCTTGGATAAAATAAAAAAATATAAATACTTTACGTCCTAACATTTCGTCAAAAAATCCGGATCAAATCAAAATTAAAAAAAAACTTAAGCAAACGATTTATAATGGCAATATAAATGGTAAAAGAATTAAATAGTAAAAGAAACAATTACCCTTTAAATTATTCTTACCAATAGTTTTTTCAAAATTTAACGAAAAAAAGAGTAACAGTAATATATCATCTAAATTCTAAATCAGAGGTTCCCAAACGTTTTTACGCCATAGACCCCTTGCTAGATTTCTTAAATTTTCTGTAGACCCCCGTAGAATATTCTCTGTGGTGACGTGGACCCCTCAGCAAGTAGAAATTGACCCCTGGGGGTCCATATAGACCACTTTGGGAAACGATATTCTAAATAAACCAATAACTAAACACATGCAACAAGGAATTGGCTCATCAAGTAGCACAATGTAATTATTCTCACCTTCCCCTCCAATACCTCCACTTCATAAATGTATACAAATTGATAAAATAATGTATAGCCATTAACATATAATTCCACATTTTTTAGTGTTATGAACTAACTAATCTATACCAATATTATAAAGAGGTGAAGTTTGTGAGTTTGTGAGGTTGTAGGGGGTAATCTCTGGATCTACTGAACCGATTTTTGAAAATTCTTTTACCAATAGAAAGCTACGATATCCCTGAGTGACATAGGCTATATTTTATTTTGTTCGAAAATATACACGCACATCGTTGGAAAGTTGCATATATGCCAATCTATTAAATATTTTCAATGGCGCGATACAGGTTTCAATGAGATGTAACGGGGCGACATCTATCGACCACCACATGACTCCCCTCCCAGACCAGAGGTCGATACTGTATGAAACCAACATCCATTTTAACGTTGTCAGCTGTGATGGACTGTGTGGTGGACTGCAGTGCGGAATCACATGTCGTGATGTAGGAATGACCTGTCGTCATCGGGGCGTGCACGGGAGGCCCTAGTTAGGGCTGACATGTCGTCAGTGGGAAGTGGGAGTAGGATGCGGGGTCATTTATGTGGCTGGACAGGCTGTGTTCATACGGGGTCACCAATATAGAAATGGCTACATACAACAATACAACGATCATGAGTAAAAGGAATACTCCCCAACGCACATCGTTGGAAAGTTGCATATATGCCAATCTATTAAATATTTTCAATAGCGCGATACAGGTTTCAATGAGATAATAACGCTGCGACATCTATCGACCACCACACCGCTAATCGACTGCGCTATGGTAAATTTATTTTGATTTGATTAAAAAAAAAAACAAAAAATACGACACTTATCCACTGGGAGCTAGATTCAAGACAAATAGTATACATATTATAATATATATATATAGGGGAATTATTTAAAATCCGACTCATGTGATTTAGAAATAAGTAATGAGGTAACAAGTATTTAGGTATATAGAAGTAAAATTAAATTTTATATATTTCAAAAATAATAACAATTAATAAAAATAATTGGCCAAGCGAGTATGACTCGCGCGCTCAGGTACCATTGTTTTGGTCAGGTTTAAAAACTATAAGAATATATTCCCTATTTTTATAAAAAAGTTTAGACTCTTTTAATATATTATAATTCAAACTATGCATTTTAAAATTATAAAAATATAATTTTGTATTCCATATAACGAGCCCTTATGATGCACTTTACGTTTTCATTTCCCCCCAGATCGATATATATACCAAGTTTCAACATTTTTCGTCCAGTAGATTCAGTCAAAATAAGCTGTGACAGACGGACAATTTCCGCATTTTCATCGGAGATGTTCGGAACTCGGAACCCATAAACCATAGCAATTAAACTTGATTATCCATTCTTAAAATTAATCTTAAAGACAAAAAGGTTAACAATTTTTATGTCTAATAGAAAACAACAAAAAAAAAACAAATCACAGCACCTTTAGATATATCTTATGTGTGTGTGTGTAATAAATTTAAAACAAAGTAAAAAAAAGCATGGACCAAAAGAAAAAAATAAAAATATATATTGATTGAGATAATATAATAATACTTTCAATTAAAAACCTTCTCAAGGTAGGTGTTT
The DNA here is from genome assembly GCA_963924495.1 of Nemapogon koenigi. Lineage (NCBI taxonomy): Eukaryota > Metazoa > Arthropoda > Insecta > Lepidoptera > Tineidae > Nemapogon > Nemapogon koenigi. The sequence continues at coordinate 10,522,107 of OZ004646.1, forward strand.
GTGGCAGGGTACCCAAAACACTAGCTGCATTATCTCAAGCTGATGTTGTCTAAGGTACGTACCAGCTCTTTGATCACCTTTATGAGATCAGAGGCAAGATGTTTAAATAAATTACGTGCTTGTCCCATGAACCCATTGTCTCAACTCCAAATGACACAAATATTATGTAGGTATATATTTACGCCGTTTCAAGTTTCCAGCGGTCGGAGCCGCGCTCGCTCTGGTATACCAATGTATCGACCATAGATGCAGTATGCTGGCGCTCTAATAGATTGGTAATGTCGCGCGTGACTAATTTTAATGTGTAACTCTGTGGATTATTCATCTTAGATGACTTACATCCAGGCACTGCATTAGCCATATTAATCACGTCATTAAACACTAAATTATACTTTAAAACAGGATATTTTACAAAAATAAGCTAAATTACTACTGACTAGCTTACAGTATTTAAAAAACCGGCCAAGTGCGAGTCAGACTCGCGCACAAAGGGATCCGTACCATAATCTATAAAAACGGCAAAAAAAACACATTTGTTTTATAGGAGCCCCCCTTAAATATTAATTTTATTTTAATTTAATTATTTATTTTTAAAGTGAATATATATAACTAAATATTCTGTGAATATTTCAAGCGTCTACCTGTTGCCGTTATCAATATCGAGCAAAAAAATCACGTTTGTTGTATGGGAGCCCCCTTAAATATTTATTTTATTCTGTTTTTTAGTATTTGTTGTTATAGCGGCAACAGAAATACATCATCTGTGAAATTTTTAACTGTCTAACTATCACGGTTCATGAGATACAGCCTGGTGACAGACAGACGGACGGACGGACAGCGGAGCCTTATACTAATAGGGTTTCCGTTTTTACCCTTTTGGGAACGGAACCCTAAAAACGGTCTGGTCTGTCTCGCTTTAACATACGCGCGTCTATGCGCTTTCTCTTTTGTATTGCCACTCTAGTAGAGCGTCCGAGCGACTATACTAAATCTATGGTATCCACAAGACGATACAACAAGGGAATGCAGATAATGTTTTGGGGACACTGCTGTAAGGCATCTTAAGACTCATATATCCATATTTTTTCTGGCAAAAACTATTACCAATTTCTCTTGAAATAATCCACCTGTGTCACTGTAATTTAGCATATAGTTACTTATTCAATATATCTAAGTGAAATAGCTGTTATTTTTTCAATGGGTTTATTGAATAGGAAATATACCTAGGTGGTTAAACTTTGCCCCACAAATTACAGTGACACAGGTGGATATTTACAGAGAAATTGTGATTAGTTTATCCCCATACAAATTAGAAGGCTCTTGAGAGGGTCTTTTATTTGTAATTAAATTACTTTATAGAAATAACGGAGCTACTTAACAATATTTTTGAAAGAAATATATCTAATCTTACTTTATACATACAATGTCAACATTTAGCCAGTTTGACAATATCATTGCATTGTAAATTATTGACAATAAAAAATTTAAGATACTTTGATGTACCTAGACATATTATATTTATTATAACATTCCATTTGCTTTTATTATTTTTATATCGCAAAATTAAATTTTGATTATAAAATATATGCTGTTTTAGTTCCATCACTTACTTATCGAAGCGAGACTTGGGTATGGAATAAGAATCATGGAAGTAACATAAATGCAGTGGAAATGTGGTCTTTACACAGAATGTGTGATATAAAGCGTATTGACCGCATCCGGATCAATGTCATTACAGAAGAATGCAGAGTGAAAGATGACGTTGTAACTAAAATGAAGAAGAGTAGTTTATGCTGGTTTGGATACGTTAAAAGAATGAAGGATGAAAGATTGACTGAAAAGGTTTATATGGCTGAAGTAAAAGGAAATGCTGGCAGAGGACAACCTAGGTGTACTTTTATTGAACATATAAACAATGTATTGATGGATGGCAATATTAAAATTATACAAAATCGCCGAGCATAATATGAAAGGTACGATAAATATAAAAGAAGCGAAAGAGGTGTGCCAGGATCGATTCCATTGTCTCTGTCTACCCCTCTTGGGATGAAAGGCGTGATGATGGATAGATAGAAAGATATGACGTTTTTTCATGCGCCAAAACCATGCCAGAGGAACTTGGGCCGTATACCACGAACTTTTAAAGCAGGCCTAATTTAGTTCTAATTTATGATTTAGATCAACAATAGCTACATCGTTTTGATCTCGTACATGAAACTGAACGAGCGTCGAATTAAACGTAATTTTACGTAAATTTTATTCAATCATAATTTTAAAATCTCATGTCGCCTCGCAATAAAATTAAATTCAGGATTTTAGGAATTCAAAAATAATGAGAATATTCACATTTAGAGAGTTGCCCATAGCAACCGTTGTTAATGCTATTCTCTAATAAATAATTTTCAGCCGTAAAATAGAGGCAAGTTACTGAATTCCTGAAAAACTACTGAACTGATTTTTATGATGTCTGTGAGATAATGTCTAGAAATTATTATATCATCAAGATTTTAGTTTACAGTAAGTTTTTTAAAATTCCTGAAAGACTAGTGAACCAATTTACATGACAAAAAAAGGAAGCAATCCGGAATAATACTCTAAGATATAAAAAAGAAATCATCAAAATCGGTTCATAACTGGTGAAATAATCGTATTCCTCCAATCGCCGGCGCGCCGCCATACGGTCCACCGAAATGGACCACAAACTCGTCCAATTCTTGTACGCGCGGCCCACCATCCGTTTTCAAATCGTTGTATTTGTGGTTGATTTCGATGACAGGAACGATCTGTCACACACACATATCCACATGCCTTTGTTTAATCGAATCTTGTGTGTCTGTGTGGGTGAGTGAATTGCATGTGATCTAGATCGTATTATTTACATTGCTAATGTGTGGCCTGTGTTCAATCTCGATCATACGGCGGCCGGACTGAAAAATTTCCGGACCAGTGCGTGGGTACTTTATACTCATACTTTTTTTAGGGTCCCGTATCCAAATAGTGCCAACGGGAATCCTATTACTAAGGCTCAGCTGCAACAACAAATAATAAAAATAAAATTAATTTAAAAATTAAAGGGGATTCCATACAAGAAACGTGTTTTATCGGGGTTTTTTGCTCGATCTTAATAATGGCAATATTCTCTGGCATACTCTTAAAATAAAACAACAAATTATTAAACCGTTCTGTGAGTCAGAGTCGTGCTAATTTATTCCTGAGCCTAGACAAAGGCGTCATTCTATGATTCCCGACCGATGGAAGTTGTAGTAGATAAAAAAGAATGTCATTGAACGTCATGAAAACATTTTTTCATAGAATTGTCACAGTATAAGAATTATTACTAGAGGAAGAGGAAAATGGGAATTTAATAAGAATTTGTTTAAATTATTGTAATCATGGCTCGTAAAGGGCAATTGTCAATACAGGACACGTTGGAGACCAATGAAGAATTTGAAGAATATATAGTTAATAATTTTCATAAGTTAATATGTATGTATTGCTGTATACCATTCTGCCTTCGCTTGTTTGTTTGTCCCCTATATACGTAAAAACTACTGGACCGATTTTGTTACTGTTTATGCGATTAGAGAGATTGTTTCACAAGTAAGGTTTATAGGAGTATAAAACATCACGTTATGTCTCTTGGAAGCGGTGCAGTAAAAGGCACAGCTAGTATATAAATCAAATTATAGCTAGATCCGTTTTGCGTGAATAAATATTTTTTAGTTTTATATTTTAGACGCTTGATACTTATCTCCAAGGCGTGATTTTTCGACGTTTATATAGGAAATCTTTTATTTAATAAATTTTGCTTCTCCCTTTTCACGCATAAAGCATATATTCAAATTTATAAAAAAAAAAACCATTATTTTTATTTTTATTTAAGATTCTACAAGACAAATAATAAAACACGTGCTTCAGCATTTACAAAAAATTTAATCCTAAAATGTAGGTTTTGCCCACGTAGAAATTGATATCAAAAATCAAAGGGCGAAGACAGGCGGAAAACCCGTTCTAAAATTAATATATAAATAAACCTTTACAAATTTTACTCGAGGTCGAGAAGTCGCGGATTCGATCCCCAATTCACCACATCCGACCACCCCGGCAACGGTTCCCGGGAGCTGTAAGGCTGGGTGAAGTTTTTTTTTTAAATTAAATTCCGACACTGTCGGTTTCGTAGGTAAGATTAACTTCTAGACTAAGGTATCAAATTTTTATAACAAACCAGGTATGGAAGTGTATTCAGAGTTCTGCGGTTATTGTCTGGCGATGGGACAAGCTGTGCGAAAAGCGAAACTTGAGATCGGACAAGACAGAATCTCTATGGCCAAGGTAATTAAGTCCAAATCCAAGACCAAGAATTATACGAATCCCGTGATTTATCTAGGCCATTGTTTATAAATAGAAATAAAAAACCGGTCAAGTGCGAGTCGGACTATTATCTATAAAAACGGCAAAGAAATCACTTTTGTGGTATGGGATCCCCCTTAAATATTTATTTTATTTTGTTTTTTAGTATTTGTTGTTATAGCGGCAACAGAAATACATTATCTGTGAAAATTTTAACTGTCTAACTATAATCACGGTTCATGAGATGCAGCCTGGTGACAAGACAGACGGACGGACAGCGGAGTCTTAGTAATAGGGTTTCCGTTTTTACCCTTTGGGTACGGAACCCTAAAAAGGTCAAGGAGTTTTGACTCAATAGGTTAGGGTTTAATTTTTTTTTATTTAAACTTTACATATTTTTTATTTTATTTTATTTTATATTAAAGTTTATCGAATTTAGTTCAAAACTAGTAGACAATAATTAGGTTTTTTTTAAAAACTGGGACAGACTGACTGAACGATCTTATAAAAAATAATAAAACTGTTGTTTCCACAGGCATTAGCCGATAATATCGATACTTTAATAAGATTCAAACACAAAAGTGAGCCTGTGTTCCTGTTTATATCGGTAATTATTGGTTTTTGTAATTAATCGTGAGATTTCAAGCAATATATTGTAACGAATAGGTACTTAAATCGCACAAATAAATACCTAAACACATCAAGGTCGATAGACGTCTCTAGAAACATCCAGAGAGAATCAAGTACAAACGAAAATGGACCGTATGTGCCTAGCCATAGGTACCAAAATCGGGCGCGGTCTGTGTGTAGGTATTTGGCGCCGAGTCGCATCGAGCCGCGTCTACAACTTTGTACAACAATCTCGGCGTTTCTCGAATGTTCGGTGGGCAATATAAACAGAGGATCATTGCCGCAAGGAACACAGTGCGAATCAGAGCGACAAAAGCGAAACAGTGAAGTGGAATTTAGTGCGACTAAGTGATATTCAAGTGTTTTCATTTATTTAACTGTGTTTTTGTGGTGTTAAAGTAAAGTTTGTTTATTTAATCGGTATTTTAAAAATCTCTTCGAACCCTAGCTCGTAACAAATTGGTGTCAGGAGTGTGGGATTCAAAAATGCCGATTCCACCACGTGACTCGTCGTCATCACGGCGACCCAAAACACGACAAACTACTGCTGGACATCACGGCGAGGAGGTCGACGAGGCTGCTGCTGCTGGAGCTGCTGCTGCTGCTGCTGGGACTGCTGCTGTTGGTGCTGGAGCTGCTGCTGGAGTTGATACGGGTGCTACGGGCTCTGCGGGTGCTCCCCAGGCATTCAATATGGGGATGCTGGTTCGGCTGATGGAGGAGCAGGCCCGACGTCAGGAAGAGCAGGCTCGACGACAGGAGGAGCAGGCCCGACGACAGGAGGAGCAGACTCGGCAGCTATTGGAGGAGCAGGCCCGACGTCAGGAGGAGCAGGCCCGACGTCAGGAGGAGCAGGCCAGACGACAAGAGGAGGAGGCCAGACTTCGGGAGGAGCAGACTTGCCGGCTGTTAAAGGAGCAGTCTGCTAGCCTTAAGGAGCTGCTTTCAGAATCACTGGGAAAGGTGACTATGGAGGTGAAGCAGCTACAGAGGGTTACAGACATGCACGAGGAGAGAATCGAAGACCTTGACATCCGTTACGAAGACCTCCAACAGCACTATAAGGATCTCCATATGGAAATACAGACAAGGATGAGCGGAGAACAGGATGCAAGACTTAACGACCGCTACGGAGAGTTGGACAGCCGATGCGAGAGGCTCCAGAATGAAGTAAGGAAACTGAAGCTGACCGCTCCTGTTTCTGGAGGCGTTGTCGTCTCCGGCCCTCGAGTCAAGGTGCCGCCGTACGACGGGACTACGTCCTGGACAGCGTACAAATTGCAGTTCCAAACGGTCGCCTCTGCCAACGGCTGGACAGACGAGCAATCTCTGACCGCCTTGACAGTGGCTTTAAGGGGCCGTGCACTATCGGTTCTGGAGGCCTCTCCAGACAGCTGCACCACGTACGGGAACCTGATCAAGGCAATGGACTCCAGGTACGGCGACAAACACCTGGAGCACGTCTACCGAGCGCAGCTGAGGGACAGGACGCAACATGCTGGTGAGAATCTGCAACAATGGGCTCTGGAGATCGAGAAGATCGTGAGGAAGGCGTACCCATCTGCCGGACAAGAGTTCATTGCTGCGAACCTCGTTCAAGCATTCATCGACGGCATCCGCAGCATGGAGGTCAGAGCTGCAGTTCGACTGGGCCACCACAGCGCCCTGAAAGATGCACTCGCCCATGCTCTAGAGGTGGAAGCCGTGAGACAGGAGCCTCGTTCTCAGCGATTGCGACAAGTGGCGGAGGAGGCTACTCCAACAACGACACCTGTAGCAGAGAGGCGTAGCTACTTACCCCGCTGCTTCTACTGCCACAAGCAGGGGCACCTTAAAGCTAGCTGCCCGGCGCTTAAGCGACAAGGCACGGATCCGCGAGTGCCGAAACGGGACGTCGGAGCTGATGTCCGTGCCGTAATTACGGAGCTTCCGGGAAACGAGTAACAGCTAGAGCCGCGGGGCGGGTACTGGCTGATCGTGACACAGCCCCAAAAGTTACCATCCGACAAGTTTTCGACGGGAACAGTCTCGTGATCGCCGGCGAGGTCAACGGGACGCCATGTGAGATGACGAACGAACATCGACGAGGACGGACGCATGGCAACGCTGACGCACTGTCACGCAGGCCGTGCCCTGAAGGTTGTAAACACTGCTCGAGGCGTGAAATCAGTGATTCTGTCATCAAAGTGATTACGACTAACAACCTTAATGACGAATGGGCGAACGAGAGGACAAGAGACGAGCAACTCAAGGATAACAACTTGGCGCCGATAATGGAATGGAAGACGCAGAATGTTCCAAGGCCCGGCTGGAATGTTGTATCAGCCATGAGTTCCACCACGAAAAGCTACTGGGCTCAGTGGGAAAGTCTAGTGCTGCACAACGGGTTGCTGTACCGCAAGTGGGAGTCGCCAAGTGGACAGGAGACATTGATGCAGCTGGTGGTGCCTAGGTCAAAGGTGCGCGCAGTGCTTGAGTTGACTACGTATCGAACCTGAAAAACAAGATGTGCGACATACATGACCAGATTCGTCAGAGCAGTCTTGTGGCCAGTACAAAGATGAAGACCAGGCACGATAGAAACTTCAATAGTAACGGTTTTGACGAGGGATCGTTGGTGTGGCTGCACAACCCGAAACGCCGAAAAGGCAAATCTCCCAAGCTGCAGAACCGCTGTGAAGGCACGTATAAGGTCATCACGAGGATCAATGACGTGACCTATCGGATCCAACGATGCCCGCGTGGACAGTTAAAGGTTGTCCATATTGATCGACTGGCTCCTTACAAAGGCTCGAATATTGCTCGGGACGAGCAAGTCTAAGCGGGGGGCAGTGTAACGAATAGGTACTTAAATCGCACAAATAAATACCTAAACACATCAAGGTCGATAGACGTCTCTAGAAACATCCAGAGACAAACGAAAATGGACCGTATGTGCCTAGCCATAGGTACCAAAATCGGGCGCGGTCTGTGTGTAGGTATTTGGCGCCGAGTCGCATCGAGCCGCGTCTACAACTTTGTACAACAATCTCGGCGTTTCTCGAATGTTCGGTGGGCAATATAAACAGAGGATCATTGCCGCAAGGAACACAGTGCGAATCAGAGCGACAAAAGCGAAACAGTGAAGTGGAATTTAGTGCGACTAAGTGATATTCAAGTGTTTTCATTTATTTAACTGTGTTTTTGTGGTGTTAAAGTAAAGTTTGTTTATTTAATCGGTATTTTAAAAATCTCTTCGAACCCTAGCTCGTAACAATATTTTTACCCCCCTGGTGATATGTGGTGAGATTCTAATCTACCCCGCCCTCCACCTATCTAAGATTACGTGTACTTTTTTTTGTTAAAAAATTTCATGAACCTGTTAAAATATATGTTAAATTTAATAAATAAAAAAAAACATCTAATATGTCCCATGGCTTCATACGGCTTATTAAATTAATTTTTTCCATTTTATCTCTGAAATTTTTAATATTTTACGTATGAAATTATATTCAAAGCGATAACTTGCTATTTCTAATAATTTTTGTACAATACTTGATTTGCTGAAGTCCGTTTTTGTAAAGCACAAAAGTCATTCAAGTATATCTAAGATTATTAATAAAATTTAACTAGCCTAGTATAGTTTCTGAACTTCTTTATTGCCAGATGAGGTGGAAACTATACTTGAGTATCGCGCATAAATGTTGTATACCTACTTTGAAGACACATTTATTTTATTTTCGCTTTTGAAAGTATACTGCGCTCGTACAGTATAGGTGCATACTGGCACAGTATACTTTCAATAAACGCGAAATCGACCACAGACTCATCCAATTCTTGTAACGAACAGTCCGCCTAGATCAGCCGGCGGCCGGTTTGGGACATTCTCGGTGCGATGCCAATGTGGTGGATTACAAACGTAAGACTAATTATGTTTTTTATGCTCAGAAAGGTAAACTAACACGAGCTATGTTCGGATGCAACGGTATTGAGTTATGTAAGATAGTAGAAGAAGAATTAGGCTTGCTAACTCGCGAGGAAACCACTGGAATAGAGAGACCTCGAGAGGAAATTAGTCACATGTTACCAGAAGAAGCTGTAAGTGTTTTTCTATTCTAATATTATAAAGAAGGTGAATTTTTTGTTTGGTTTGCATTTGCAAGAGTTAATCTACGATTTGTAATTAACAGTTATCAAATACGTGAAAAAAACCTATGGTTTTGATAGTTGTTACTTAACTAATCTATGATTAACTTTGACTAGGTTTTCAGAAATTGGGAGTTTTTTTGAACAAATCAGAGAACGTTTTCAAAACTCAGTTGATAGATTTTGCTTATATGCGATCAGCCTTTTTTTTCTTTCTTCACGAGAGAGTACCCAGCGGAAGACCAAGTCTCCCTCGTTTAGTCGATGGTATTTGTGAGGCTTACCTGCGGGTGGCTAATTCTGTTAAGGTATGTTTAGATGGAAAAGCCTCTAAGTGTAGTTTGTCGGATTATGTACATAAGTTTTTAATTAAAAAACCCATCACCGACGAACACTTCGGCCTAATTCACGTAAATACATTACAAGGCCTGTCTTAATATAATTTAAATTTGTAGACAAAACTGGAAGAAGATCTTCGTCTAGAAGAGGAATATCGTCAAGCTGTTGAGAAAGTACGAACAGTAACGCAGGCCGCGAGGAAGCGACGAGTGTGCGATAGGCTGTCGTTACATGTGAAGAGACTCAACTTTATATTATTTTTTCCACATTGTCATCAAGCTCATTACGATCTTTACGAGAAATGGGACCTTATTAGTGAGTATGCCAATAGTCCGGTCAACTCAGGCGTTGAGATATACAATAAATTCATTCCTCGGTAAAAGTTGTAGGGTGTGCTCTATCTGTTACGAAGTAACTATTAAATAATCTGTGGTAAAAAAAACAACGAAGCATGTCAAAAACAAATCACAAACAAACAAACACATATTGTTGTCAGTTATCAATATTAATCAGAAGATGTATTATGACACATTTGCTGCACTTGATGGAATTAAATTCTTTGTTATTTGTAGAAGAAATGCGGACGATGCCTTCCGAATTATTTGATTTAGTTAGAACGTAGTAAGGGAAAGGTGTACAAGATGATCCCCTTACGGGATAATGCTCATAACTTCGAAGTTACATAAAAACAACAATGTGTAAAAGCGTTAAACTCATAACAAATGTATCTGGCTAGTTCAGAATATTATTTTTTTAAATTTAACGTGCTTCATTTAAATATTTACTTTTTTTTAAAACCCTAACATAGGAAATCGGGGTATCCAAGATGACCCTTGAAGTATGGGCAAGATGATGCCCCCGATTCATCTCGCTCTTCTTGTGGAATGTTGGGGATTATATTAGAATTCAATAGAAATAACTATTAATTAGAGGTAACAAAACAATGTCTCTATTTCAGTAATCTTAAGAAGTTTTTTACTAACTTTAAGAACAAACGACCTTTAATATAGTTCTTTGGCATATGCAACTACAGTGTGGTTCTAAGCCAACAATAACAAAGTTACTATTCTGATCATTATTTGTGAGATCTATGAAAAAATATTATATAATTATGAAAAATATTATAAAATCCGTACTTATAGATTAAAAAAATATTTAATTAAAAAACACATTCTAAAATAATCTAACGATAACATGTTTTCACAATCTAAATCTATCTTTAGGAAATATTCTGGTAACAATCAAATAATATATTTCTTAAATAATTAACCAGGCTCAATGTTAATCAAACGTTTTAACAATATATAAAATGACAATAAAAAGTTTAGCTTATAATCAGTAATCGTTAAATTAATGTAATTAGTAAATCGTTAAACACAGCTAAACTTTTCATAGTTTTGTTCAATTATGAACTAAACATTTTTTTGCCTGGCGTGTTAGAATAGAAAGAAGTATGCATGTTTACGAAAATTTGTTGATTTTTTGTCATGCAATGAACGAGATGCTTAGGGGATTATCTTGACCCAAACTCAATTTTTAATTATTTGTTTGATCACATAACCTCTAAGCTTTCTGGCGTTATGCCAATAAAAACACAAAATTGATCATAACTAGCGAACTATTATTGAACAATTTATTGCATTTAATCACCTACAATAAAAGTAATAGATCAACACTGCACAATTTTATTTTTACTGTAAAATGATACACGTAACTCACACCACCATTACGTTTTGATTGACGTGCTGGGGTGTGGCGGGCTTTGTTTTAGTTAAGAAATCACTAGATGGCGTTGATAGTTTCGCCACATTTGCGAGGGATAATCTTACCTCGCAGGATCGTCTTGTACACCTTTCCCCTACACTTAGGTTTCCCTTTCACTATTTTTACATTGCCCTTCAACTTCAACAGCAAAGCCTTAGGTTTTTATTTTCAATTTACATGCAAGTTTTGATGTGATTGATTATGGTGACTGAACAATATTAATTGCAACATAGAATATAATCAATACATTTATCTCTCTATGCATATGAAACAGACTCACCTCCATTTAATTGAATTTCAAACTTTTCCAAAATGAATCTTTCTTGTAAGTTTGACTCCATAAACAAAATATATAATAATGTATAACGACCCTATAAGTTGGGAAGACTGAAACAGTTTTCAAATTTTCGATTTTCTTCCAGATATCCAAGTGGCGGCTAAAGATACATTTATATTAAAAGAAGAGAACATAAAAGAAGTCCTTTATATGGGCGATATCGATGCAAACGAAGCCTGCGTACATTCTCTCCTTAGTGGAGAAGTCATGGTTGTTGTGTTTAAAATGTTTGATACAGACAACAGAGATTTTATAAGTATGTATTATTTTTGATTCTACATTATTATAAATGCTCATGGCTAAATTAGATCAGCCCGTTTTTATTTTATTTTAAATTAATTATCTAAATTATCTAAGTATGTTCTGCCTACGGAGGAGAAGTCGATAGCGTAATTTGTAAAGTAAAAAGTAAGGTACGATTTTTATATTTTTATTTCAAAGTCTAAAAGATTTTAAGAAACTAATTTGAATATTTTTGTTTTCTATGCAGTAGTTTTTTTTATAATAAATTATCAAAGTTTTGGCACTGATACCGTCATTATGTCAGCTGAATAGTTCAATACCTTTGAGATGTTGTTACAGAACAAAAAAATCTGTGTTCTTTGACTTTGACATTTAACAAACATTAGTGTTGCCGTTCTCAAATGTAGTTTTTTCCTACAAAATCTACTAAAACCTACTACTCCTACATAAAACATATTAAAACAACAACAAACAACAATATTTACGGCTTTTTTTTACCGTAGTCTGCATAGTTGTTGTGATACAAAATATAAAGATACAAAAGGTCAAAGAATATCCTACATTAAAAAACATTGTTCCTAAAAACATATTTACGGCTTTTTTTACCGTAGTCTGCATAGTTGTTGTGATACAAAATATAAAGATACAAAAGGTCAAAGAATATCCTACCATAAAAAACATTGTTCCTAAAAACAAAACTAGATTAGTTATAATCCGTACTGAAATTGTAGTGTAGCTACCACCAACAATATTTATTATTATTATATAGTCACACAGATTTTTACATAATAATGGTGTTATAATAACATTGTGTCCTCCATGTGGTACCTATACCACATAATTTATTAATTATAAGTACCTACAATTATCAGTACATTAAGTTTAAATCAAATACAAAACATGTCAACTATGTATGTATATATGTCAGAATTATATTAATAACATTATAATTATTTAAAAGGCATTAAAAAAAGCAAAAGAGATATGTCAGGATCGTAGCAAATGGCATTCGATTGTCTCTGCCTACCCCTCTTGGGATGAAAGGCGTGAATAAAAGCATTTGCTCATAAACCACGTATAAAGCTCCTTGCAAAATGCATTGTAATCCAATGACTGTATATATTTAGATACTTTGTTATGTACAAGGATGGCCATACAATATGAGTTCTTCTTGAATAGTTCCAAATTACATTGAAAAAATAAAGACAATCTCACGATTTTAAGTTATAAATTGAAAAATACGGATTATTAAACTAATATCTTGAAACGGTTTTGGATTCAGCATACCTTAACTTTCACTTTACATACCTAGTTGATAGAGCGTTGGATTTGAAACCGGGTGGACCCGTGCTAAAAATGCTAAATACCGCTTCTCGTGCTTCGGAGGGCATGCAAGCCGACTCCGCACTTCATTGCATCTAAAAATAACAGATACAAGAAGTCACACATCTAAGTCCATTAAATGTAGAAAGAAGCTTGCTACACAACTGGCGAAAAGAGACACCATCGCAAGGTACCTATCATCATCATCATCATCAACCTTTTAAGATCCACTGCTGGATCATTGTTCTCCCTCTAGCGCACCATTTTTAGTGGTGCTCATTGAGAGGAATTGCCATAGTCACTTGTGTCACAGTGCTTAGCATTTTGGCAGCGAGTAGGATTTGAACCCGGGACCTCTGGTTTCAATCCCACCGTCCTACCAATTAGGCTATCGACTACCTATCGCAAGGTATAAAGGCCGTGAAAATGTGTTACGTAAAAAAATGTATTGAATCCAAAAATTTGCATTATAAAGTAGGTACATGGATTTATAAGAAGTGGATTCTTCAGTAAAAATATACTTCTTACCAATACTGTACTTTTACTCAATTGCCATAATATTCTAGAAATAATGCGATACGCTTTATACGAAGAGATTCCAATACCAAAGGAAGACGTGCCTCCTGAAAAGCAACTGCCGCCTATACCAGCGTTTGAAAGGTATGCTTCAATAAGCAAGTCGAAACCTGAAATCCGCCGAGACCGGTACAACGCCAAGTTAGAAAGATTGGTAAGTATTGAATTCGCAAAATATCTGAACCATTTATCATGAAAAAATGTGGGATAATTTTGAAAAAATACTTATTAGACCAAAAAGAAATCATCCTAAGTAAATATTAGTAAATTAATTAACGAATTATGTGTTTCATATAAAAATACGGAACCCTTTTTTTTGTAGCGGCAAGAACAGGAAGAGCGAGACAGATTAGCTGCTGAACAAGCTCGTCTCGCAAAAATAGCTGTAGAAGAGAGAGAGCTGGAAGAGAAGAAGAGAAAGGAAGAAGAAAGAATGGCTAGAATACAAGCCGGCGTTAGTTTAGACATATTATTAATTCTTATAAATCGTTTCATTAGCAGGACTGTTAAAGACTTTTGGCTGTCTGTCATCTTGAACTTAATTTTATAGTTATTTGTTTGACAGTTAGTAAATATTTTTGAAATATAAAAATTGCTTTAAAAACATTGCTATATATTACTTAACTCTGCCTTATATTACTTTTCAAGTACGTCCTAGTTTTCGATGTTATTTCTTACAAACAAACAAATATTCATATTCTCTTTATAATATTAGTATAAATATGTATATTATTCGGCAGCTCCCTGAAGAACCCGAACCTGAAGAAGTAGTAGAAGAAGAGCAAACCGGCGAAGAAGGCAAAGAAGAACAGGAAGTAGAAATTGTACCTGAAGTCATAGAGAAAGAAGATGAGGTGGTGGAGGTAAGAATACTTCTAAAGAGAACCGCTGTGGCTTCACACGGGTCTAATTTTTGTGCCAAATCTTCTTTATTGAAGAATTAGTATTATTTATGACGGTATCTATTTTGTGCACGGAATTTTGTGTCCTTCAAACAAACGAAACACATCTTCATAGTATTCATACCTTGCAATGTGTGGGGGGGGGGGGGGGTTGTAATGAAATGAAATCTCTTTTTATATCCTTCCTTTCCATGTTTATGCCTGGTTTAAATATATTTATTTTTCCTCCAATTATGGAACTTTTCAGCAAGAACCAGAAGAGAAAGTGGAAGATGAAGAAGAATTTCACTCGGACGTGTCATTGGATGGGGAAGACTATATACCTCCCGGCGGTCTTTTTGTTCCTGGCTTATATTCACCACCAAATGAACTAGCAAAGTCAAACGCTCTAGCCTTCTTCTACCCTAAGGTATAAAACTGGCCAAATGCGAGTCGGGCTCGCACACGAAGGGTTCTGTACGTTCAATAGTATGCACTAAGGTCACACTTGGCCGGTATTTTTATTTGTATATGCATTATAGTTATATACTGATTAGACGTTTGTATGTATTGCCATTATTAAGATAGAGCAAGAAAGCCTAATATAACACGTTTCTTTCCACCTTTAGTTCTTAACTTTATTTTTATTATTTGTTGTTATAGCGGCCATAGTTATACACACTATGAAAATTTCGACTGTCTACCTATTACGGTTCAAAAGATATAGCTCTGTGACAGACAGACAGACAGTCATATTGGATGGAAAAGTCCTTCAAAATTAGGTTCTAATCTTCATGTTTTTAGAGATTTAATTTGCACAACGAAGATGACAAAATCTTGCTCTTCTAACCGAAGGAAGGGTACCCTGGGACCGATAACACGGTTTTGAGAGCCGTAAGGCAACTCAAATGCATATTCTAAAATATATGTAACTTGTTTTTACAGCTCGTAGAACAATTGGCACCCATAGAATCTGAATTCTTGCCTCCACACGTATTGGTAATGTTCTACATTGAGAAGCGTAGTGATGTAGCAGACATTATGGCACAGTTTCCTGATGAGATATTGAATGTTAGTGTGTCATTGTTTTAACATTAGCTTGTCACATCCACTCATGGACACCCATAGCCACTTTACAAAATCTAATAACAATGTGCTGTGGTTAAAAATTTGAAATTATCAATTTCGAGACAGACTAATGCGACAAAATAAAATTTAAAAGCGTCTTTCTGGTCTTTCACGATATAGTAACTTTTAATATTTGACAATCTTTCTTGATTTACAGAAAGGCGTATTCGTGGGTGATGACCCATTCAATATGGAGCATTTGGCGTTTTCCATCAAGCAATATAATGGAATCGAAAGGATTAGAAGAAAGTAAGTGTTGATAAAATAGAGAGAATCTGATAAATATAGATTTTTTCATATCACGGCGGCAGCATAAAGCATCTATAAAGTCTAGTCTCCGTAACAAATTTCATCTTTCTACTCACACATGGATTTTCACACATGAACTATTTGCCTCAATCGGCTGCGGTCTGCTTGATGAAGAGCAGCTGTCCAGGATTTCTGACACATCGGACAATCGTTTAGTTAGGGCTTCGCCTCCAAAGCCTGCCCGTTACAAGTTACATTTGCAGGCTAGACACACACAACACATATTTTTACAGCTTACATACGCCCAGACAAACATACGTTTAGGTGTAGTCAGAACAGATTGCAAGCCTCTTGCTGTACTTAATGAACAGATGTGCCACTTCTTTAACAGGTGTAAGCTTATTGAAGTGAAAGCTTATTTAGGGGCGTTGAGCGATTTTTGGTAGGGGGAAATCTTATGGATTCGCGAGTATGCTCGACCTGAGAATATCCGGGCAGAAATACGTGTACTGGCTTCCACGTTTGTCTGGGTCAGGCATTATTGGCTGATCATTTCTAGCCGGCAATTCTTTGGTCCGGACATATATACATTTATGATCACTAGATGGAATATGCACCAATTATTGTTGCAAACAAAGAAATACCAAGGAAATATCACAGTTATCTTCTTTATCTTCGGCCAAATGAAGAAGACTTTGTCTTCTGCTGGGTACCCTGGGGCCGGCAACGGTTCCCGGGAGCTATAAGGCAACCCGTGAAGATATCACAGTTATAGTAGCGCCATCTATCCGCTTAATTGGACCAGGCTGTACCGTACTATCAATGACAGAACAAATTTCAAATTTAAATTTCATTTTACTATATGCACTTGCACATACTATTTTTTGTCAATTTTGCTGATTTCTTTGGTGAAGTACAGTGTTAAGTGATTAATCCTCCACTAATGTTAATATCCAAGTAGAGGTTTGTTTATTTTTGTCAAATTGAAAATATTAGTCCCTGTGCCACACAATACATTGAAACCATTGTTTAGTTCTTTTCTTAAAACGCGTTGAGCGATTGCTGAAAATTCCCGGCCCGAGAAAGTCCGGCCAGGAGATTGGCCGTTTTCACTTCTCTCAGCAGTCCTATGACTGCCTATACCTTCTTTTAGAAGAAGTACTAACGCCAGCATTATGTGCCCTCCGAAGCACAAGAAGTCTATTAAAGCACATATAGTCTTAACGAAATTTAGTACTTAGCATTTTTGCTTGAGTGAGATATCTATTTCATCCGGGTCAATTTAATCTAAATATTATACTATTTTCCCTCAGCAAGGACCGTTTAGCTTTAATGGTATCTCGGAAACGAAGTTTGCCTCTACTTCAACTAGCTGGACTGAACCCGTGCTATATTAGCTCTGATGTAGCCGCAGGGGAACGCGACTGCCTAAATCTCTTCCCAGTTGGATACGGAGATGACTTTGAAGAAGAACTGAGCATAGTTGAAGAAGAAATTCCAGTAAGTGGTTTCTGTCAACTAAATTGTACTTAGTATTAGTAAATTCGTTCTAAAATTATCCGCCATGGTAAGAGATATTGCAAACATTTGTCTTTATTACTAGTTTCTAGAGCAAAGTGTTTATCTAAATCATTACTTACCAATTATTTTTTATTCCCTTGTGTTCAGTTCGTCCTCTTTGTCCACTATGTCACTTTGTTAACTTACAAAAAAAAATATTTTCGAAAATAGTGTATTTGTAACATAAATATATAGATATGTTTTATAAAAGTACTAGGTGTACGTACCGACCACCGGGTCGTCCTCTGCCACCATTTCCTTTCACTTCAGCCATTTAGTTAATCTTTCATCCTTCATTCTTTCAACGTGTCTAAACCAGCGTAAACTACTTTTACTTCATTTTAGTCACCACATCATCTTTCACTCCGCATTCTAGTTTATTATAAAAAAACTATTTTCTTTTTTAAGGAGCCCGTGTACGTTGCAGAACTGGAACATGCTCCAGAGGTTTGTATGCCTGATTTACGTTAAAACTTTCCAAATCCATTGTGTTACCATGCATCATGAAGATTGTGTCAAATGGGGTAAATAAAAATTAAAGTTAAGACTATGGATTGGTATATGTCCAAATAAGATACGGCTCCTTAGCGTTGGGCGTGGTGAATGATATGTTTGTGCTGTCCTTGGCGAAAACTCTAAAGTTTGTTTTTTTGCGTACTCTATATCTCAGCTGCTGATGTTCTTGTATACCTGCTGAATACCTCTTTCTAATTCTTTATCTTGAGTGACTTTTTATTTCATGCTAACTAATCCTAATTTTAACTAATACTAAAAATGCGAAAGTGTGTTTGTTTGCCCAACTTTCACGTCAAAACGTGTATGTTGCGACCCCTTCAACCTTTATATCTTTGCCTTTGGACTAAGGCTCTTTCTTTTGGTACCCATAGAGCATGAAATTCATTACAAACAAGCCTGAGGCTAAATTTGATATATCTTGTGAAAGGTTCTGCTTTATTGTTGTTGTCAGTACCAGACCATTTTGCTTATCCAAAAATAATAAAAAATTCCAGGCCGCAACTGATGAGCCGGTAGCCGGAGAAGAAGAAAATGAGGATGAGGAAGGTGACGAACCACCAAAGGAATGATCGTACAAATTCTTTCTAATTATGTTAATTTAATAAAACTAACTTTAAAAATAGACGATGTTTTTCATTACAAGTTTTATAATGTTTAGTTCAATTTCATCCATCTCATACAATTGAGTTCAAATTTTGAAAATTTGCATAATGAAGTCACGGGCGGAAATTGTATTTAAAAACAGTTTTTTTGCATATTTTTGAAATAATATGTAAATATAGTATTTAAGATCAATTTATTTCATTAATTCAATGATGAACATGCAATATTGGAGCCTTCTTATGAACAATTTTAAATCCCTAACCAAATCTTAACCTTCCTTCTAAAGTTATTACTTTGTCCATTTTATCTCTAACATAAATTGCGCTATCTATAATATAGTCTACTTCATCGTGAATGATTTCTTCTTTTTCCACTATTGCATCTATCTTCGCGTCATAGTGATTTCTATCATAATGTAGTGTGTTATTTGTGTTTAGACATTTCACAGTATCCATGACATTTTTTACAATAGTTGTTGTATCATAAACTTCCTTTAGAGATGACGTAACAGGCATTTTAATCGCTTTTACCGTATATGTAAAGCGAACAATAACTTTTTTAATCATTCTTTTAACTCCATCAATAATATTTTGTGTCGTTGCTTTAACTCCACTCATATCTTTTTTAACTTCTTTTTTACTTCCATTAATAGCTTGTTTTAATTTTATTCTACGTAATCCAATTGCCAACCATCTCCAAACTTTTCGTCGTCCTTGCAATACGTAGTTTTTATAATCGTCCGTCTCTTTTAATTTTGTTGCATCGACTTTCTTAAGGTCCTCGAGATCTTTTAAACGATTTATCACAATATTCTTAAGTGGCACCTAAAACATGTAAAAAACAGTAAATAATATGTATGTCATTCAAATATTCAATTTTTTACTGATTTGATTTGCTTATATCTATGGATTTGATATAGAGCTTTGACACATCCCGTTTTCTATGATATGCGTTGAGAAGATTTTGAATGAATTTCGATACTGGGTATAAAGGACGGTTGTAACAAAAGACTATTCGGGTAGACTACTGTAAGTAACAGCCTAAAATTCATCTCGTTTACAAAAACAATACAATAATTAAATATGTTTTTATTTTATTTGATATCGCAAACGAAATATTCAGATTTTGCTTGATTTTGCTACATGTCACGATGGGGCGCGTGCGTTGTCCGCCATGATTTTTTTTCAAGTGCATCATATTACATATCAAATGAAAAGGATCATTATAAGGACTACAAATATATATTTTTATAAGTTGAAAATGCATAGTTCAAATTATAAATTAAATAATATAAATTAAAAAAAAATATTTTAAAGAAAATATACGAAAATTGACTGGTCTCCCCTTATCTCCGAAAGTCTAAAACTTTGAAAAAATAGGGAATACAGGGCCTTTCCTTTATTTTAGGTACAGGAGAACCTTAACCGTTAAGGCTTAACAAAATCCTGTATTAAAGTTCTGACCTTGAAAATGATACGGAGCCCTAGCGCGCGAGTCGTACTCTCAACCAATTTTATTTTTGTATTAATTTTGAAATCACGGACAGACTTAATTTTTTTTATTTATATAGACGAGGGTTAGTTTGTGACAATTAAGGAATAAAGTACACATATCTTTACTAGATAATATTACAAAGAGGTAAAATTTGATTTTTTGTATTTTTTTTTGTAATGAATCAATCAAAAACCACTAAATCGATTTTAAAAATTATTTCACAAATATCCCTGAGTGATATAAGTTATATTTTATATTGTTCGAATATATCCACGGGCGGAGCCGGTGGTGGAAATTCTAGATTCTAGTTTATTATAAAACTAATGTGGTACTTTTACCTACATTTTGGTCATAACATATTCCCCAAACACACGAAATCCATAATACGAACAATATATAAAAAAAATTCATTATGTCTTAAAATAAAGTTTATTTTAAATGGAGTTGTTTTTTATATAATATACGCCATAAATAAACAATGTCTCAATTCATTAGAACCTTACAAGGTAAATGCTTTTTCGTAATAAAGTACTTATTTGGTGGACAGCGAGATAGTGGTAAGACATGATATCTATTGTGTATGCGTGTTAAATTAACCGTAAAATTCGTAATTTTTTACAATATGCAACAGTCATTTCGATTAAAAGTTACTTGCTAACCTGCGTCATATACCTACCTACATAATGTTCCGTACCAATGGGTGTTTTAATTAAAAACTTATATACATAATCCGGCAAAACACTTAGAGGCTTTTCCATCTAAATATATCTCAACAGAACTAGCCACTCGTTAGGTATAGCCTCACAAATACCATCGGCTAAACGATGGAGACTTAGTCTTCCGCTGGGTACCCTGGAACCGTAACACGGTTTCGGGAGCTGTAAGGCAACCCGTGAAGGAAGAAGAAGAAAAAAAAATAACGACCCGAAATTCATTATCAAACGTCATTAGATAAAAATAATATATTTTTCTCCTAAACGGCTGGACAGATTTTGATGAAATTTTATGTGTGTGTGGTCCCTGGATAGTTTAGATTCACAATTGGACCCGGTAGGTGGCGCTGTAATCGGGTTCTAGGATTTCTTTTTCATACGGGAGAAGCCGTAGGCGAACAGCTAGTATTCTGTAATTATTTTTGCAATAACCCTTAAAATATAGGGAAAATATAATATACCTACTTCTAGCGAACACCACTCGCACTTTACTGTAACACTATCCGAACACGATCCTCGTCAACCTATGTTTTTTATTTGTAAAAATGTTTCAGTGTGTACTTTACATGTCAAATAATGCAATATGTCAAACGTGTTCAAACCACGATTATTGCCATAAAATAAAGATATTCAATAATATTTTTTTGTTTTTTTGTTTTTTTTTTACTTTTTATTTTTTCTTTTTATTATTCTTTAATAAAAGGTTACAAATTTTTATTGTCTAGTCTAGACGATGTGCTCAGGATGCCGAGTACGCTTGCCGCGTTCGCTCGTTGTATAGCTACGCTGATCCTCTGTACAAAGTACTCCTTGCTCAGAGGGTCTCCAGTGGCCGGAATAATAATATATATTCGAATATTTATTCTAAGAGTATTGCGTAAGTTGATCAATTATATCCATTTGCTAAAGTAACTCTGTCTGTCTGTTACGTTTTCACGGCGAAACCACTGAACCGATTTTGATGACATTTGATAAGGAGATAGCTTGAACCCTAAGAAAGGACACAGTTTACTTACCCTCTAAAGGTTTTATAATAGTAGATAAAAGTTAGTATCAAGTTAGTGTAACCCTACGGGAAAAGCCGGGGCAGACAGCTAGTATATAATAAATTAATGGTGTATCAAATAATATGTATGTTACCTATTTAAAAAAAGTGTACCGACTTCAAAAGTAAGAAATATTAGGTTAAAAAATTAAGTATGTAAGAAGATAAAGATCGGTTGAAGTTATGTATGTACTGATCATTGTAGGTATCGAATTAATGTCTAGATTAATATTCACAACAGACTGTTGTTTTTAATTTGGCACCAACCGTCTTCAAATTCTACGACAAAATACTAATCATTTCTTACTTTTCAGTGCACAATTTTTGAAGTCGGTACTAGAGCTGGGTCGTTTCGTATTTTACGTGAAACGGAACGTAACCCGTTTTATAAATCGACAAACTGCTTCGAAAAGCAGTGCTAAAAGAAACGGTTTTTTATTCCTAAGGCGTAAATTATACATACTATATTCATTCATTCAAAAAACCCGTTGATTCGACAGTCTGTACGTACAATATCAGTATACATTATACAGCGTTATGGTCCATTTTAAAAGAACAGGAAACCAGTTTCCTTTTCAAAACTGCCTCGGAAATATTTTTGGTAGAATTTTTATGGTTAGCATACATACTTACATAGGACCCCCCGCTATATTTTATTTTGACCAGAATGAGGAAACTTAGAACAATTATTTTAGCAATTTATTGTTTGCATAGAAACTACTGTCATCGGTGATGAAAAAGGAATGCACAATATGTGGAAGTGATTTCGTGAAAAGGGACGCGGGAGTGTTTTCCACTGGCGAAGACGGGGGCGGAAAGCTACTCGTAGATAGCTGACTATTTGTATGCTATATTTGTGGCTGTATATTTTCATACATAAATTTTTAATTTGCAATATTTTTAGTTTTTTTACGAAACTGTGTAGTTCTTTTTCTTTTACTTACGTCAAAACAGAGCAATGAATCGATGTGATTTTTTACAGTGATTAGTTGAAAGGCCTGAGACCCCCGGAACTTTTTTGCCCAAGAAATCCTTTGGGATACATTTTTATATCACATTACAAAGCATTCTCACATTAAAAAAAATCTGCGAGCAAAATTGGGGCTAAAAACTAGGAAATTATAATTAACAAATAGATACTATATTTAGGGCAATTTATTTCATCAATTCAATGATCAACATACAATGAACAATTTTAAATCTAACCAAATCTTAACCTTCCTTGTAAAGTTATTACTTTGTCCATTTTATCTCTAACATAAATTGCGCTATCTATTATATAGTCTACTTCATCGTGAATGATTTCTTCGTTTTCGTTTATTTCATCTATCTGCGCATTTAATGTATTATAGTTATTTTTATCAAAACGAAGTGTGACATTTAATTTGTCGTCAGTATTTAGACATTTCATTACATTGAAGACATTATTTACAATTCTTGATGGATCATCAACTACATCTAGCACTGACGTAGGCGTTTTAACCGCTTTTTCCGTATCAGTAAAGTGACCAATAACTTTTTGAGCCATTTCCTTAACTTTACCTATAACTTTTTGAATCGATTCCTTAACTTTGGCTATAACATTTTGAGCCGTGTCCTTAACTTTGCTTACAACTTTGTGACTCGTTTCCTTCACTTTGCCTATAACATTTTGAGCCGTGTCCTTAACTTTGCCTATAACATTTTGAGTCTTCTCTTTAACATCATGAATAACTCCTTTTACTGGTTTTTCTACAACATCTTTAATTTTATTAAACCCTTTATTTATGAATTTCCAAAAACGTCGTCCTTGTAATGCGTAGCTTTTATAATCGCTCATCGCCTGTTCTTTCATCGCAAGATCTTTTAAACGATGTGTCGCATCCTTCAGTGGCACCTAAAACATATTATGAACATATTTTTAATTTAAAACATAATAATGAAGTATAGAAATGGCTACATACAACAATCCAACGAGTATGAGTAAAAGGAATACTCCCCAACGCACATCGTTGGAAAGTTGTATATATGACAATCTATTAAATATTTTCAATGGCGCGATACAGGTTTCGATGAGTTAGTAACGGTGCGACATCTATCGACGCGACGCGATGTGCCGCCACAGAAGTAAGTCTAAAATTCAATATCCTTTTTGTTTTATTATTTCTTAAAACATATTGGACGCCAAATAAAAATATAAATAAAGAAATCACTCTAAGTGTAAAGGACCAGTGTAACAAAAAAACCGGCCAAGTGCGAGTCGGACTATAGTATGCACAAGGTGAGACTAAGTTTGACGCCCCTGTATGGCGCAGGAACAACTTAGCCGGTTTTTATTATTTGTTGTTTTAATTAAGAGTAGGTATGCATTATAGTTATACTAGTTAGACGTTTGTATGTATTACCATTATTGCCATTATTAAGATCGATTAAAAAACGGTGAATATAACACGTTTCTTGTATGGGGAGCTCCTTTAATTTTTTACTTAATTTTATTTTTATTTTTTGATGTTATAGCGGCCATAGTAATACACTTTATGAAATTTTTAATATGAACGGAACCCTAAAAATGATGCCAATGAACCAAAAGAGGCATCATATTCGACCGCGCTCTTTCAGACGCATAGTTTTCTTTAGGACCTCTTATATGCCGATGCTATAGGTGCGATCGAAGGGACCCATGTGGAACCATGCCTCAAGTTAACTGCAGTATTCCATGGATACACAGACGATCGATTTTAACCCATAGCCCGGCGAGACGTAGCTGACCTAAGTAAGACTATAACTATTTAATACTTATAACCTAGAATTCACGTGTCTTTATCGTTAAGGGTCCTATATCCATAATTTGTATGGGGGATAAGCAATTCCCAATTTCTCTGTAAATAATCCACTTGTGTCTCTGTAATTTAGCACATAGTTACTTATTCAATATATCTAAGTGTCGTTATTTTTTCAATTGGTTTTATTGAATGGGAAGTATGGGTGGTAGAATAAAGAATTATTTTGCCCCTGCTGTCTCTTTCATAATCTATCACAAAACTATTTTTTTTAAATGCGCTGTTATACCCATTACCCTTCAATCATATATATAGCGTTTTTTGTAGCTTATTGAAAATCTTAAAAAAATATTTTATGATTTTTTAATTTGGCAAAAATTTTAAATTTTCAATAAGCTACAATAAAACGCGAAGTATATAATTAAAGGGTAATGGTATAACAGCGCTTTAAAAAAATGTGATAGATTATGAAAGAGAACACGGGGGCAAAGTTTAACCACCCATATTTCCTATTCAATAAAACCCATTGAAAATATTACAGCTATTTCACTTAGATATATTCAATAAGTAACTATATGCTAAATTACAGTGACACAT
The DNA here is from genome assembly GCA_963924495.1 of Nemapogon koenigi. Taxonomy (NCBI): domain Eukaryota; kingdom Metazoa; phylum Arthropoda; class Insecta; order Lepidoptera; family Tineidae; genus Nemapogon; species Nemapogon koenigi. Next base: position 10,547,339 of record OZ004646.1, read on the forward strand.
GTGGATTATTTACAGATAAATCGGGAATAGTTTATCCCAGAAAAATTATGGATATAGGAGCCTTAAGTCTTCTTCTATTATCAAGTACGCTAGCTTAGTGTACTTGATTTCCTTTTATTCACAATCGTTGTTGGATTGTTGTGTGTATTGCCCTTTATATACTGGTGACCTCGTATGAACACAGTCTGTTCAGCCACATCTACGACCCTCACCTGACTTGACCCAGGTTCACCCAGGACATGAAGACATGTCATTCCTACATCACGACAGGTGATTCCGCCGCACGTGCAGTCAACCATTGGCGCAATCCATCACAGCTGACAATGCTACATGGATGTTGGTTTTCAAAGTATCGACCTCTGGTTTCAAAAGGGAGTCACAGATAGGTGGCGCGGCGCTACTGTCTCAATAGTGTAACCTGTATCGCGCTAGTGAAATTATTAAAGACATATATATGTCGCCGCCAAATGGTTAAATCAGCCACTCAATTGGATGGCTAGCCATTTCATTATATGTCGGCATTCAATTGAATAGCTAAAGGATGCTTAGCCAAATTGTTGAAAGAAACGTTTAACATAAGGGCTGAATGTCGCAGCCTCTTGGTTAAATGGGATTGTGTTGTGTATTATTAGGGTGACTATGAGAACGTTAGGTAGCCGGACTAAATTTAGTAAAGAGTATATTTAGATATGGGTTGAAAATAAAATGCATCTATTTTAAAAAAATAAGTACATTAATTATAATTAAGTAAAATAATGTTCTTAAAAGGTTGCTCTAGTTCTATTTAAAAAATAATTAACATACATTTATTTATTACATATCTCCGATTTAATAAATCAATTGAAGGAATTTTAAATGACCTGGCGGCTTTTAGTTCAGCCGTTTTTAAAGAGCTAGCTTTCAACCAGCCAAGAACTTGAATTGCGCCATTTAATGAAATGCCTAGCCATTCAATTGAGTGGCTGTTTTAACCATTTGGCGGCGACATATACAACTTTCCAGCGACACAGTCCCCTCTACTCACAGTCGTTGGATTGTTGTGTGTATTTCCATTTCTATAGTAGGTACCTTTTGATCAGCTTCTTGATAGTAAGGTAAAGGTGAATGTATTCCCCAAACACATGAAATCCATAGAACGAGCAATATACAGATCTTCATTATTTCTTAAAGATAGTTAATTTTATAAGAAATGTATTATGCCATGAATATGAAGTTTTATTAAAAGAAAATAATTTGAAAGCGAGACAGACAGGTTTAAGTGTGATTAATTTACCGTAAAATTTGTAATTTCCTACAAAATGCAAAAGTTATTAATATTTAGAAATCACAATATTACCTATTACTAAATCATCGCACAAAAAGATAACCTGACTTACAATATTTTTAATTTATTTTAAGTTTTAGACTCTTTAGTATCGGAGATAAGGGGGGGAGATCGCAATATAATTTAAACTATGCATTTTATAATTATAAAAAAAATATACGTATTTGTATTCCCTTTAATTATACTTATATGTCACTTGAAAAATAATTCTTTAAGTTTTAATTTTTCTCCTAAAATTAAATCCCAAATTGAAATTCGATTATATACACAAATCCGTGATTGGGTCATCAAGTTTCAAGTTATTTCGTCCAGTAGATTCGGAGAAAATAAGCTGTGACATACGGACAAACAGACAGACACAAGAGCAAACGTATAAGGGTTTGCGTTTTTTAACGTATAACCCTAAAAGTCACTCACTTGCTTACCAAACGAATTTAACACCAATCTAAAGTAGCCCACGCACTGGTCCGGTATTTCACCAAAAATTTTCGGTCCGGCCAGCCGTATGATCGAGATTGAATACAGGCCACACATTAGCGATGTAAATCATACGATTTAGATCCCATGCAATTCACTCACTCACACATACACACACACTGAGAAAAATGTCGTTTTTGTTTCATTTTAAAATATCATTACATTGATCTGGAATTTGATTAATTATACTAAAATAAAGTGATCGTAGGTAAATACAACGCTAGAATTCTACCATATAACGAAATAATGTAATTTATAGATGAAGTAATGCAAAAATGTTACCATAAGATTTAGTCACCGGATATAATATTACCATTTTGATACAATATCGTGCTGTGCTTTTAAAATAAAACGACATTGCAGAAATTCGATGATACTCCAGAAAAAGATTATAATTATATTACACGAGGAAACTGTCACCATATTGTATTAGGAAATTCCTAGTAAAATTGGAGAATATAAATTAAAATACGGTGAAGGCACCGTACTGAAGTAAGTTAGAATTAGTATGACTTGTCATATTATTTACGTTGTTAGCATACAATTTCTTGAAGATTGGTAATTCTAAAATATCATAACATCCTAATAATGTACAAAGCTATCACACAAAAATACGTTGAAACGTACAACGAATGATTACGGATATTGTCAACCCGAGACATTACATTATCTTCTTTATCTTCTCTATCCAAAATATGATTCATCAATAAAAAATATAGCGTTTTCTTAATCTAGTCCTAATGAATTTGAACTAAACTGAATTTCTGAGAAATTGTGCCACAAAATTGGCTAAAACAGTGAAGATGGGTTCTATTGCGGGTTGTTCTATCTACTTTTTGGTATAGGGCTGAAACTTGCCACAGTTATTCCTTAAATGGTTATCAGTAAATAGATAGAGCATTTTTTTGTAGTTTTTAAGGTTTGTACGAATATCTTTCCAAGGGTTCTATTTTTTTTTTCAATTTTCAAGCAACAAAATATAATACCCAACCTAGATGTTATACCTACTAAATACATTTTTGTTTTAGTTGCGAGTCATATTGGAAACATCGGCCGAGGGCCGCCAAATAATTGAACTCGGCCTCCAAACAGGCGATTATCCAGTGCCACGTCGCCTGTGTAAAATAATATACTTATTATTATATGCCTATATTAAGTTTAAATTGTGATTAAGTACGTAATTAATTTAAGTCAATAAACCCTTTTTGCTAACAATTTTATTTTTATTTTTAACAACTGTCTCCTTAATTCAGTTCTGATTAATTGTGATCTTTTTTGGTTTATCTGATATATCTGTATTTTTACTATAAGTATGTACTTTTTATCAGAGTGGCTCCTGAACAGATCATATTATGACACTGAGTAACTCCAGTATAGATCATAGTCATAATAAAATTTAATAGTTAAGTGCATATTATTTATTGTACCAATACCAGAATGTTTAATGTACTTATTTGTTTTACAATACAAACAGGCTTTCTGTCCTACTTCAGGCACCAGCTCTCACTTAGTAAATATTTTTGTATAAGTATTAATGAAATGTGAGAGAAATAAACTTTAATATATTTTTAATACATCACTCGATGTGACCGCGGTCGAAGTCCGTCATACATAGCTTCGATTCCCTTGTGATCATGCCATCTAGGTACCCGGATCATATCCGCATTCATACGGCAAGTCTACTGTCGAGAATGTGTGACTACATCGCGCCTCATCACCCCGCTTGATACTACATCTTACCGCATCGCGTTATCCATCGCACCAGTTCCTGGAGTAGGGATTGAAGAAAAGGGAAAGTGAGAGATGAGTTATATCTATCTAATATTGAAGTATCAGGAGCTCATCCTAAGGTTATTCATCCATTTACCGCACCCCTAAGACACATATCCAAGCAGTCAGAATCATAACACATCTGCTAGCCGAGCCAATTTGGTTTAGGTACTGTATTAGTAGGTAGATGATATTAAAATATTATTCTAGGTACCTACTTGATTTGTAGGGACTTGATTTTATAATGGCTTCAAATTCTCCAATTGTTTCGTGTAGTTTTTAGGACATCTTCAGAGAAAAAGAGTTTTATAATAAATTATTTAATTAGCAACATCGCAACAATCATTGCAGCAACAACGTCCACAAAGGATACAGCACCAACAACAACACCATCTCAGACAATTCAATAGAGCGTACCCGGAACAGCAATCCTTGCAGCAGTCGCATTGGCACATTATAATATATGACCAAGATGTTTATTTCTACCCAACTTCGGTAACCCAAGAAGCTAAAGCTCTTGGGTTCGTTTCCCAGGTCACAAATACTTATAGGGACAAAATACAATTTGTAAAGTATTCTATTCTGGATACACTTTTTTAATTTTTCATGTTACTTGACGAAACTCATAAAATTCACGTTTCACTTCTGTAGTTACAATCTTCGAAGTCAAATACCAAATAAATTGGTTTTTCAGGTATTTTAGATTGAATATAAAAATATAAATAATAATAAAATTTGTCAAAAACTTGGACACTATTTGATTGACATAAAAACTATCAAAAAAAACATTCTTCTTAATTTTTTTTAAATTATAAAAAAGAACGTTTTATTTACAGTTTCTAGTTTTAGTCTAGTACGCAGACAAAAGACAATTTTTTTTTGTAAATCAAAATAATATTTAGTTGTAAACAGTGTTGTAAATATAAATTTAGTTGTAAAAAATGTTGGAGCTTAAGAACAATAAATTGTTCATAATTGTATTGTAACATAGAAAAGGTTATTTTCAAATATTCATCGTTTTTATTAGGAGCTTTTTTTATATTAAAAAAATAATTAATAATTACAAAACAAAAATTATAGAAATTGTGATTTTTTTGTCACTACTGGGAATAAATTGTCACAAATTATCACCTCAGTGACTACATTAGTCATTTTTTAACTACAATTTACTTATATTATTATTTTTTTACTATTTGATTGCACAAAAATTCTCAATAAAATATAAAGAGCAATTGCTAAAATTGATTAAATTAATTTTGATAAGAAGTGCTTACATAAGTTTATGTAAATTGGCCCTAGAATCCGAGGCTACCCTCGGCCTTACCATATATAAAAAATAAATTATGTCAAGTGTCACACAGATTATATAGAGATACTAGGATTCCACGTCACGCCTTGGTTGATAGCGCACGCGCCCTCGGAGACGTGATGGGGAATCCAATTTAATCCCGTCCGCGCTGTGATGGTTGTGATTAGTCAGTGATTAATAAGACATATCACGGTCGGCTGGATTATCTTAAATACCGATTTATCAGCTATATACACTATAAAAGGTACAATAATTGACATTGGAAAATCACCGATTAACATTGGATAATAAAAAGAAGAAGAAGAAGAAGAAGACATTGGCGGAATTATCAAAAACCCTGATGGAGCTATTTTGAAAATATAGGGATGCTACCTATCAAGTGTAATTTTGAATGATTGAACCTGAAATTGAACGGACCATAATACAAATTAGTTTTTGGAATGCCGTGCATTGGCTCACGCGGTATAGTCATATAATAAAACCATTTTAATAAACAAAATTTTTATTGACACAGGTTTTAATTTACAATTAAAATATATTTAAATATAATAACTTAACTAAAATGTACAATAAAAAATAAATAATATATTTAAAAACTATATATACAAATTACAAAAAGAATACCTCTTCCAAAACCCCTCCCTGTGGCATGGTTCCTAAAACACTGGCTGCGTTACCTCGCTGAATGGTTAAATTGATCCTTTGAGCGAGGTAAGAGCCAGCCTTTAGGTCACCTGAGGCGTGGACTAGTCTCGTACCTAATTTTTTATGAATATTTTAATTTCGGCAGACCATGGACCCATTGTTTCCACCGCAAGCGCCGAAAATGTGCTTTTTGTGCATGAAAGTTCATGGCGACCAAAATAGTCCACGTCTTTTCCACATAGGCAACGATGAAGTTCACAGACCTTAGTACCTAATCGTAAACTAACGGCGATACGTAAGGTCGATGAATCCAACACCGTACCTATGTTATGGGAGGGCAATGCGTGAAGCCAGTGTCCCGACTCTTTTTCAGATACAGCTAGAAGCCGTGCTCTGTCGAAATAATCAGGACACTGTTCGAGCAATGTAGCGTGGGTTGCCTTTATAGATGGTAAATCCTACGCTCGCTGGCTACTTAACTCTATGGGAACGTCGACTCCTATAGGTGAGTTGCACTCCATGTACTTCTGGCCTCGTCTACACCCGCCACTTCCCCATCGGTTACGTTAGGTAAGTTCAATATAGTACCGATGAGGGTTAGCGCGCTATATGTTGATGACAAAAAGGCAGGAAGTGCAACACACGATATTTTTTAGTATATGGTGTTATAGCGGCAACAGAAATACATCATCTGTGAAAATTTCAATTATCACGGTTCATGAGATACAGCCTGGTGACAGACGGACAGACAGACAGATGGACGGACAGCGGAGTCTTAGTAATAGGGTTTCCGTTTTTACCACAATAGAAGTTCTGTGGTTATTACCCTTTGGGTACGGAACCCTAAAAACTAGGAATTCTCTCAGTACTTCAGTACTGGCGGAAAGGTACCGGTTCCGGCAACGTCGACAAACGGCTGAGGAAAATGTGGCTACCTACATCGCGGAGTTGAAGAGGCTGGGAAGGCACTGCAACTTCAAGGATAACCTGGACGAAAACCTACGTGACCAATTCGTGTGTGGCGTTAAAAGTGACGTCATAAGGCAGCGGTTATTCACGGAGGAGAACTCAGTGACATACTCGGCGGCGGTGAAGATCGCCACGTCCATGGAGGCAGCAGAACGGGACGCGGCCGCGGTGGAGGCGGTGCGCGGGCAGGACAGCGGGCCAGCGGGGAGTGCGGGAGTACACGCACTAGCGACCGCGGAGGGCGCCCGGGGAGGCTGGAGCGCGGGGCGGCAGGCATCCCGCGGGAGACGGCCGGCGAGGGGAGCGAACGGCGACTAAACCTGTAAAGGCTGCGGGGCTACAGATCACGACTACAGGACGTGTAGATATCGTGAATATGTATGCAGCAAGTGTCGAAGACCGGGACATCTGAGGCGTGTGTGCCCAGAGAACAACGCGGGAAGTACCTACTGGCGAGGAGGCAGACGTCAGCGGGAAGGAGTCCACTACAGCGAGACGGCCGACGTGGACACCAACGAGCAACGGGGAGCAAGGATGGAGGAGGACTTCCACCATCTCTGCCTTAATGATTACCGGCCAGTAAGTCTACCCATTAATATTGAGGGGCAAACTATTTTCATGGAGGTAGATACGGGAACCGCGGTATCTTGTATAAGTGGGTACACTTACAAAAATAAATTTAAATATCTAAGACTAGAAAATAGTAATCTGGTATTAAATTTTTATAACGGATCAGCAATAAAACCATTAGGGTTTATTAAACCAAGAGTTAAATATAACAATCTAATCAAAACCTTGGAATTATTTGTTATTGAAGGTGGAACTAGGTACCTCGTTACTCGGAAGACAATGGCTATCAGAGTTAGGTATAGAAATCCCTATTCTTAGTCATTGTCATAATATATTAAGTAATGATAAAATACAAATAAATGATGAAATTAAACATTTAATCCACAGCTATAAGGAGCTATTCAGCGGCGGGCTGGGGCGGTATACGGGCGGAGTGGCGAGTCTCCGAGTACGGCCCGGGGCGACGCCGGTGTTTCACCGTGCCCGGCCACTACCGTTTGCGCTCCGAGACCGCGTCGACCTCGAGCTGGACGCGATGCTGCGCGACGGTGTCATCGAGCCGGTCGATTGCTCCGACTGGGCCTCGCCGTTGGTACCGGTTAGCCGGTAAACAAACCCGACGATTCCTTGAGAATTTGTGCTGATTATAAAGCGACTGTTAATCCTGTCCTACAGATAGATAGGTACCCTTTACCAAGAATAGACGATGTTATGGTACGGATGAGTGGCTCGACATACTATTCTAAGATAGATTTATCACAAGCGTATAATCAAATAGTACTGGACGATTCGAAAAAGTACACTGTTATCAATACACATCGAGGACTATTTCGATACAACAGATTAGTGTACGGGTTAGCATCTAGCGCGGGTATTTTTCAGCGAACTATGTGTAAGTTATTAGGAAGTATTCCGAATGTGGAGATATTTTTAGATGATGTAATAATCGGGGGCAAGAGTAAACAGGAACATCTAAAAGCTTAGTGAACGAAATTAAGTATCTGGGATATATTTTAAGTAAAAATGGAATAAAAACGGACCCGGCTAAGGTTGAAGCTATAACAAAAATACCTAGACCAAATAATGTTACAGAGTTAAGATCGTTTTTAGGTTTAATTAATTTTTACGCTAAATTCGTTAGAAATATGAGCGCTAAGTTAGCACCGCTATACGACCTTTTAAAAAAACAAAATAGTTGGATTTGGACAAATGATTGTGAACGTGCCTTTATAGAAATAAAAAGATTGTTGGGGCGAGCCATGATAGCCTACGTATCGCGCACTTTAACGGACGCTGAAAAGAATTACTCACAAATACATCGGGAAGCACTAGCTATCATATTTTGTATGCACAAATTTCACCAATACATATACGGCCGACGTTTTATTTTACGTACTGACCACAAGCCGCTAGTATCAATATTCGGTCCGAATACAGGTATACCTACTATGATAGATGGGCATTAATACTTTCAGCATATACTTATGATATTGAGTACGTGCGTACTGACGAAAACGGGGCGGACGGATTGTCGCGGTTACCGGTCAATATTAAAGGAAATAATTTAGAGTCACCGCCTGAACAAACTTATTTACATTTTGTACAACAAGAATTATTATTAGATTACAACGAAATTAAACGTCAAACCTTACGGGATGCATCCCTAACTAAAATTTTACACTATATTAGGGATGGGTGGCCAGCACAAAATGAATTAGAAAATTTAAAACCGTATTTTAACAGGCAAAATGAATTATACGAAGAATTAGGATGTGTAATGTGGGGCTACAGATTGGTAATACCAGAGAATTGTAAAGAAAGGGTTCTCAAAATGTTACACGAGCCACACATGGGAATAGTGAAATCGAAGTCATTAGCACGTAGCTACGTCTGGTGGCCCGGTATAGACGAGGCGGTAGAAAGAATGTGTCGGGAGTGCGAGGTGTGCGCGACACAGGCAGACTCGCCATCACATCAAGCACCGCGTATGTGGCCCTGGCCCAACCGGCCCTGGTCCAGGTTGCACATGGACTTCATGGGACCCATTATGGGAAAAACATATTTAATAGTTATAGACGCTATGTCGAAATAGTTAGAGGTGTTCCAGGTTTATATAATTGTTTTGTTACCTTATAGTTATCCCAGTCGAGCTCGTCGTACGTGTTCATAGCCCTGTTAAAGAGAGTGTAGTCTAGACGAGGGAACTTTAAGATCATATATTTTTTTAATGCAACAAACTGACCATATCATTATATGACGTTCTTCCCGCATCCATCCCCCGCCCTGTCAACATAAAAATCCTTCTATCCCTGGTCCCCTCTTCCTTTGTTTATAAACACATTCTTTTAAATAAAATTAAACTCTAATGTAATATAATATGTCTTCACTAACACCTCCCCCTCCCAGACTAAACATTTTTTATTTGTTAGTATTGTACTGTACAAAATGTGTATGTTTCTGTGTTGTCCTGTGATGTCTAAGAATTCCTTGTTATATAATACTGAACATATTTGCTCTCCTTAGGAAGTGTCTTTCTCAACTGTGACATTGGCGGAGTCATCAAAGCCATAATACGAAAAAATAAAATAGAATAGAAACTAAATAAACCAGGTCCGCGTGGATTAGTGACAATAATAATGGCTGCATTTCCCCGCTGAATCGCGATGCTGATTTGTTGAGCGAGGAAGGAGCCAGCCCTCTTGTCACCAGAAGAGATGATCAGTCGTACGTGATTTTTAATAAACTGTTTGTTGCCAAATAAGTTTCCGAGGTGGACAAACAAACCTACCCGTCAAAGAAGCAAATCCAACCCAAGGAAAACAATGTCCACGTGACGCTGTTACAGAGTTACATCAAATCAATGCAACCAGCTAAATGTGGACAGCGTTACCATCAAATTGTAAGTAGAGACCACCCACGACCTGGTATTGGCATCGGTGCACATGCCAGAGCACGAGGAACCTCCGCCACCAGAATTGGTGCGACTCATCAACTACTGTGAAAACTTGTCATCGCTACTGATTTTGTGGGGCAGCGATAGTTGTAAAAATCAATTGACTGAAACAACCATACCCTAGCTACGGGCCAGCCGCGAATCTCATGTGGGACTGGCATGTATCCAAAGAGACCTCATCTTCCGATCACAGATAGATCCGCTTTGACATAAAGGTAAGTCCGATTAACAAAAAGAAACCCTCGCAAAATCGACAGATCCAAGTATACCAATTTACTTACAAGCAAGCTGGAACTATTTCAGGAGGTGCCAGTAAATACTTCAAATATGGATAAATATTATAAAAAAGCATCAGATTCAGAAAAACCGCTGTCTGGCGCAAGTTCTGTGATGATGTGGAATCTAACGAACAAGCTAACAGAGTAAGGAAAATATTAAGCAGTCATTCAGATCAGAATTTAGGTTCCTTACGTAAAACTGACAATACAATAACAAACTGCGTTGAGGACGCTCATACGGTCCTCCTGGAGAGTGTAACGTCTAAATTTTGTTTATCCAAGTGTTGTGTCTTAACAAGACGAAGAAAAACTAAATGTCCAGCATAATGGGGAAGTTACTAAACCGCTTCAATCAAACAGCTAACGCGACAAGTAGCAGCACTGAAAACGACTAATACACGTGACATACTGTCTACTCCAGAGCAAGACAGATTAAATTCGGCGGGACTCTGTTTCTACTATCACAGATTCGGCAACAGAACCCGGAAATGTGAAAAGCCCTGCACTAAATGGAAGCCATCTACGTTGTCGGAAAACTAAAATCAACATCGACAGTGGCGGATGTCGGTGTTCAAGATAACCAGCCGCCTCAGCGTCACCGATAATTAGTACTAGCGGCAAAAATTAAACACCGATTACAATCAACAGCCGCATACAAACTTTACGCCGCCAACGAGACGCCCATACATACTGCAGGAAGTCACTAGAACTTGACCTGGGACTTCGACACAACTTCACATGGTAATTCGTCATAGCCGACACGAAGAAGTCCATACTCGCAGCCGACTTCCTCCGACATCACAACCTGTTCGTCGACCTCCGCCGCCGGCGATATGCTGATGATCTGCAGGTGTATGTGTCCTTTAAGCCCAGTAAAGCTCACTGCTCAGCCACTTGTACGGAAACTTAACGAGGATCTGGAGCGTATAGATATAGAGCGGATCTGGTCGTAATGGGTTGGCTTAATATAAATCTATGTTTTTGATCTTAGGCTCTAAGCATCAACTAGAACAAATAAAGAATCAGAAACCGGACGTAAGGTTGGGAGGCGGTTTGATCGAGCAGGTTATTGAGGCTCGGAACCTGGGTGTTACAATGGATGAATATCTGAGGTGAGATACGACACCGAAAATGTTAGTGGCTGCTTTTATCGGTTAAAAGTACTGTACCGTATCCGTCAACACCTTAGCGTATTTACCTGTGTGAATCGTTGATACTGTCAAAGCTAAACTACGCCGATACAGTTGTGGGTGATCGTCTACTGGCCCGAACGAAAAACTGATTCAGCGCGTTCAGAATGCATGTGCTCGCTTCTGTTTTCACAGTCCACCTCGATGTCATGTAACCTTAATAGCGGTAATTTTCTAAATATGAAATACCGACGCGCGTTGCTTTTCGGAAGCCTTCTTTTCGGCATTGTGACGACTTAGACCCCACCATATCTCTTTGATAAGCTTAATTTTTCGCAGAGACACGTAAGAATGGCCACCCGATTGCTTTGTCCGAGGCACTACACGGCGGCTTTTTGTGGCAGTTTCCGATAAGCTGCCACGAAGTGCTGGAACAATATTCCTCCACCAATCAAAAATTCTCGTGGTGTATTTGCTTTAAAAGCGAATTATAGGGCTTACCTTATGTATGTATATAGAAGGAATTGTCTTGAGTATTTTGTTTTGTAGAGCTCAAATATGATAAGTTTGTAAGGCTTCTCTTTTTATAAAATTATTTATTTATTTGGTATATTGTGCTGTCTCATGTGCGAATTGCATTGTTTGTGCATGTCGAATCAGTTGTTTTTGTTTGGTACTGAAGTTTCAGTGAACATAAATATTTAATAGTTATAAGTTTAGTTTTAGTTTTCCCAATGTTTGCGCAGTGGTGTGCCGCACTATTATTATTATAGGCTCCACAGAAAACCAGTGTCATGGCTGTACATTACGTGCAGTCTGACAGTAAGGTGAGTGGGGCTCTTTCAGTACATTATAATTTTGCAATTTATATAAGTAATATAGTTAAGTGTTTTACTGAAGTGCTGAATAAATTTTATTTCTTTCTTTTTTTCTAAATAAGTTGAGCCGTAGACTATTCTTAAACTCTTTGTGTCACCACTGACCAAAAACGTCAGTTCGAATCGGAACTCTTCAACAAAGCTCAAGAAGCTAGGAGTGACAAGAATTCGAACCACTGCATTTCATCCAGCTAACGGCCAAGTCGAGCGATGACACCGTACATTGAAGGCAGCATTGATGGCGAGAGGTGCTGCAGCCTGGGTCGAGGACTTGACGACGGTACTTCTCGGACTCAGAAGCGCCATCAAAGAAAAAATTGCAGTACGGAGCTACGATTCGTCTTCCGTCTGAAGAGTTCTATTAGAAAAAGAAATTCTACGAAATCGAAGATTTCTGACACAGCTTTGGCACGCCGCTGACTGAGGTAATTGGATTCCTTTTACGCCAATACCGAAGACAAGAACAACACAACGTACAACCAAGACACCCTCAATTTCTTATACGTTACATGGCGCCCTGTAATGGACTCAAATGAAGAAAGTATTTGCAAGCAGTAATCGTCCGTGATCGGGTCATGCAACTCTATAATTATGTACTGTATATGTAATTTACATAGCTTAAATTATATTAAAGAAAATATACGAAAATTGATATTTCCCCCCATATCTCCGAAACTACTGAGTCTAATATTTTGAAAAAAAAATTTGTTAATTTATGCTATAGGGCCTTTCTTATAGTTAACAGGAAAACCTAAACGAAAATCTTGTCTTAAAGTTCTGACCGATAAAATGGATTTTGCTCAGCGTCATCAAGTTTCTTGGATGTCATTTATATAATAGAACTAGATGACCCGTGCGAATACTTCGCACCGTTAGGGTAGGGGTAGGGGTAGGGGTAGGGGTAGGGGTAGGGGTTGGGGTAGGGGTAGGGGTAGGGGTAGGGGTAGGGGGTAGGGGTAGGGGTAGGGGTAGGGGTAGGGGTAGGGGTAGGGTAGGGTAGGGTAGGGGTAGGGTAGGGTAGGGGTAGGGGTAGGGGTAGGGGTAGTGCAGGCAAGCCAACGTTTGGGCAGGACAACGTCTGCCGGGTCCGCTAGTTATATATAAAGATTGCTAATATACTCGTATTCTTACAATTGTAAGTGGCTCCTGAACAGATCATAATATGACACTGAGTAACTCATCAGTATAGTATCATAGTCATAATAATACTAAAATTAAATAGTTAAGTGCATATTGTACCTATACTAGAATGTTTAATATTAATGGGTACCTTGGAGCCGGCAATGGTTCCGGGAGCTGTAAGGCAACCCGTGAAGAATAAAAAAAATTGAATACCTACAGTCTACACCATCTCGATGTGACCGCGGTCGAAGTCCGTCATTCTTCGTCGAAGCTTCGACTCCCTTGTGATTTTGTGCCAAATAGGTACCCGGATCATATCCGCATTCATACAGCAAGTCTACTATCGAGAGTGTGTGATTACACCGCGTCACATTACTCTGCTTATCAGCACCAGATATAACTCATATCCGCTAAGCCGTTAAGCAGTCCTGCTTCACCAGTCGGGAGGAGGAACTCAAAAACGGAAAAGAAAGAGGTTGAAAGAATTGCTTAATTTTGAGATACCATGAACTTGCTCCAGGGTATTTATCCGTCTCCCGCTTCCTCAGATCATAAGTCCAAGCAATTAGATGCATGACACATCTGCTACCTCACGGTTTTGGTCGTGCACTAAGGATATAAATTTGACAAAACAAAATAAATTGCAGCGCCAGGCTAGCCACCTGATCTGTATTTGACAGGCGAGCCAAAGTTTGGTTTAGGTAGGTACTCTATTAGTAGGTACCTTACCTACTATAAAAATATTATTCTAGGTACCTACTTGATTAGTGGGGAATGATTATAAATATCTTCAAATTTCCATATATTTCGTGTAGATTTTAGGACATCTTCAGAGAAAAAGAGTTTTGTAATAAATTATTTATTAATCAACATCGCAACAATCATTGCAGCAACAACGTCCCATAATTATACAGCACCAACAACAACACCATTTAATGCATAGAGCGTACCCGGAACAGCAATTATCGCAGCCTTCGCAGCATTCGCACATTCTAATATATGACCAAGATGTTTATTTCTACCCAACTTCGGTAACCCAAGAAGCTAAAGTTCTTGGGTTTGTATCCCAGGTCACAAATATTTAAAGAGACAAAATTCAATTTGTACCGTACACCTTTTTACTTTTTCATGTTATCTTGACAAAACTCATAAAATTCACGTTTCACTTCTGTTGTTATAATCTTCAAAGTTAAATACCAAATAAATAAGTTTTTCAGGTATTTTAAATTCAATATAAAAAGATAAATTAAAATATAATTAATTCTTGTAAATTAATCAAAAAGTTGGACACTTTATTTGAGTGACATAAAAACTATCAAAAAAAACAGTCTTCTTAAATTTTTTTTTAAATTTTAAAAAGAACATTATTTATTTATTTACAGATAGAGCAGTAACCAATAATGTTCATTTGATATTTAAATTCCACGGGCGGAGCAATAAATTCAGTCGTATCGCACCGACAAGTACCGTCGGCTATAAAACCTGCACGCCATAGAATTCCTTCAAGGGGCCCCTGGACCATTTCCAGCGGCTATCCCAAGTAAGTACCGATTTTTTGTCCTGCAACGAAGCCTCAGTAATTTCTTTTCTACACCGATTTAAATTGAACCAGCGCACTGCGCGTGGCGTGCCCGCTATCGAAGGCGTAAGGGCAGTTGGCGCCACCATTTTATGGTCCTCGAGCCGCATTCCTTGACCTTCAGAATAATCTTATTTAAAAAATTTTTTTTTGGTTGATGCAAATCACGACATGATAACAATATAATCGTGGCAAAATCGTGGTAAGGTCCAAACCTGAGTTGTAATATAACGTAAGTTACTTAGCTTCCGCGACAGAACTTAATTTTGTTGAAAAAAAAAACAAAAGGAACTTCGACGAAATAATACCATCAAAACATAATTTGGTCATATTGGGGTGCAATTATAGGTGGGTTTAGAGGTGAATAAAATAAACATCTAAATTCTAAAGTTCAAATTGGTAACAGAGGAACATGATTAATTGCATTCTGGTATAAAACACTCAACGAAAAAGGGAGTACTGGTAGAACCCTTGGGTAGAACATTTTGATGTGGTAAGCAAATAACAGATACGAGGGGCGTTCACTAAGTTCTCGGTATAGGTATGAAAACAAAGATATGCAGATGTATAGTTTTTATTATTTTTCAATATAGTCCCCTCTTATCTCAATGCATTTATTAGATCGATCAATTAATTTTTTTAAACCGTTATAAAAGTAGGTTTCATTTTTGTCCTCAAAATGCTCGAAATGCGGCCTTCAGTGCTTCATTGTCAGCATATCGATTAACTCGAGACCTTTATTTAGGTTCGAGAATAAGAAATAATCACAGGGGCCAGGTCTGCAATGGACTATAAGGTGGGTGGTCCATGGTTTCTAACCCAAAGTCGCGCGCAGTAGTCTTAGCAATGTGAGCAGTACTGACAGAAGCATTATCATGCAGAAGCAGCACACCTTTAGCCAATTTCCCGCTCATTTTTTCTTTAATGGCTGCTCTTAATTGCCATAGAATATTGGCATAGTATGTTCCCGTGATATTGACACCTTTATCCTTGTAGTCTATTAACAATACATCCTGATAATACCAAAATATGGTGGCCATGACCTTTCCAGCCGAAGGAACGACCTTGAATTTCTTGAGATGTGCTGATCCTCTAATATGCCACTGCTTCGACTCTTGCCTGCTCTCAGGGTCATAATGGTGACGTCATGATATTTCAGGAGAACATAATTGATATCATAGCAAATAAAATCCCAAATGTCACCACTGTAGAATTTATGTTGCAAGAGATATTAACATTTTAGTTTGTTCTCCATTTTCAAACGAAGCTCAGGGTGTAGGAAAAGGAAAATCACAATACATCACAAAGAAAAATACAGGAAATATTATTTATAAAAAGAAATCGCCACTGTAGGAAAAATGTATTTTGCCTCGACTATTAATTTTACAAAGACTATAAGACCCAGTGTAGAGAAGACATCGCCAGAATAGACAGGCAGCCGCTGGCCGCCTTGGCGCCAAGGGCGTCTAAAGAAGATACCGGGGGGACGTCGCTCCCCAAGACATTGTCGGCGCAACCGGGGTTGCCCGCCTCCCGATAAACTTTCATATAAAACAACAGTTGCTTAATAATCAACCCACAGAGTAAATTGGTTGTTACCGTACATGCCTCAGATCAATTAATACAAATGACAGGTACATGCAAACCAGTGCAAACCTCAATGCTCAAATTAAAGGCCTCAATGCAAACAGTACGCGCTTATATAAGCACAGATTATGTACATAGGGTGCATTTTTAACACCTTATTAACTAGCTTCAAAATTTTAAGCTGTAATTTAATATATTTAAGAAGAATATATTTTTGATAGCTTTATGTCAAGTTTTTGACTAATTTACATGAATCAATTTTATATTATTTATATTTTATATTGAATCTCAAATACCTAAATAACTTGATTTATTTGGGTAAAAATACTATAAAAATTACTAAAAGTAAAAAAGTGTGTTCAGAATAGAATACGGTACAAATTGAATTTTGTCTCTATAAGTATTTGTGGGATATTGTGCATTTTTCTGGACCTGGGATACGAACCCAAGAACTTTAGTTTCTTGGGTTACCGAAGTTGGATAGGAATCTTGGTAATATATTAGAATGTGCCAATGCGACTGCTGCGAGAATTGCTGTTCCGGGTACGCTGCATGTTTGAAATGGTGTTGTTGTTTTTGCTGTAAAGTACATTGTTGCTGCAATTGTTGCGATGTTGATCCATAAATAATTTATTATAAATATGTTTTTCTCTGAAAATGTCCTATAAAACTACACGAAATTTGGAAGGACTTTCAAATCAGATCGTTTTCTAATCAAGTTTATGACCCCTTATCCTCTTAACTGCATAGTAAAGACGGCAAATTACTTAAACGCTTTGTTTTTAAGATAATTAGTATTGAAAAGTAACCACTACCTTATATAGAGATATATCGCAAATCAAAAAAACTCCTCAGTGAAGACGGCAAGTTGCAGAAACCCATAAATTATGCGAAAATCGATTTTTAAAAACATAGATCAAAAACAGAAATATCATAATATAATATGTTAAGTTGAAACGCTGATTGATTGAAAAAGACGAATATAAAAGAAGCGAAAGAGGTAGGTATGTCAGGATTGTAACAAATGGGATTCGATTGTCTCTGCCTACTCCTATTGGGATAAAAGGCGTGATGATAGATAAATAGATCGCTCCACATCGCTCCACTTCGTTCGGAGCAAGTTTGTTAGCGCAATGAACTCAATAAATGGCGCGGTTTATTTTGTCGATATCTCTTTAAAAAGTTGTAGGTAAGAGAGATACACTGCAAAAATAATTGATAAAATAACCAAGGATAAGGTAATATAGGCTAAGAGTTGTACCAGAAACATGAGAAAAAACGATTTCACAAAAAATCTGTCTTAGTAAAATACACAAAACTGACATAAATGCTTTTCCAGTATTATATAAAAACTATTGTTTTCAAAAAATTATCTATAGGATAAATACGAGAAAATTGTACATTAGTAAATTGATGTCTTTCAGGGCTTCATAAAACTCGTTTGTTCTCAGTAGTTCCTTTGGAGGAACTACTGAGCCTTTTTTGTCTCTGTAGTTCCTTCAAAAGGACTAAAGGAACTACTGGGACTGTATTTAGGTGTAAGTAACCAATTTTTTTTTTAATTATAGGTGTATGTTGCGTCTATATTTGTAATATTGAAACAGCACGTATATTTACAAGGTGTATTCTAATAAACATAATATTAAACGTTTTGTTAAACTAAAATAAAATAACATTATTACACCGTCGTACATGTGTACTGTCAGAATGTCTCTTGACATTTGTCTTCTTAAATTGTCGTGTCACCACACAGTGTCGCCACATGACCCCCACGGAGAGAGGACGGAAGGTTACAGGTTAAAGGGAAATTTTAACCTTACTTTACGTCCCGCACGAGATGTATAAACAGAGGATGGTAATGCGGATGATGGTGATACTGATGATGGTATTGATAGGAATAGGAGAGTTGGCCTGAGTGGCTGTGTAAGCAGGTTTTACGCGGTTTATACTCACGACTACTTCCTTGTTCCTTACAAGAAGTGTCAGTGTTTTGTCAGAACGGCTAATCAGTAAGGTGACTCTAGGGGACGTTTTACGTGATCAGCACGCAAGAAAACATGTGAAGCCATATATCTAGTTATAGCGTAATTTAAGAAGTCGTGAAATTTGTATGGGACAAATGTTATGAGGCGCTTCCTTAAGGCTTTAAAAGCGGTCAGATGCCCAAATTCTTGGATATTTGAGTCAAAATATTAAAAGAACTGGTAACTCAATCCGACAAGAAAAAATACAGATAAAATAATCCCAATGAGTAGGTACCTATTTTTGTCATAGTTGCCAAGTCAAATGTTGAGGTTAAGTTATTTTGTTTTGTGTAAATAATTCGACTATTCAAATTTAATAAATCATATTTTTAAATAGCAAACATTCGTATTTTTTTTGGACCAACTGTCGGGTTGTGGGGTAGCCAGGCCGGGTAGGTATTGCAGGAAAACTCGTAGTAAACTTTCACCATTCGTTTATTGGTCGAATTAGCAAGGAAGAACAAGCAGCAAAAGAACAACCAGTAAAAGCATCCGTAAGGAGCCAAGGAGCCTTCAAAGGAGAAGGAGCCGTCAAAGGAGAAGGAGCAAGGAGCAAGGAGAAAGGAGCCGTCAAAGGAGAAGGAGCGCACTGTAATAAAATGAAAATACTTATTTGCGCTCCTTTTATATAAACATAGATATTAGTTCTTGAATACTGATTCAATACATTTTATATAGTTATTTACTTAGTTGATAAAATAGAAATATAATAAATTTTACAATTGGCAGAGTACTGCCTAAGTCAACAGTTTGTGAAGGAATGAGTAAAATTTTAATTTAGGTTCCACACATCGAATATTTGAAAATAACATACAATGTTCTATTGAATTAAAATGAACAATATCGTGTTCTAAAATCAAAATAAATGCTATTTATGATGGCCAGCTTGTAAGCGGCCAGGAAAATAAGGTCGTATCATCACAATACCGGGGTTCCCCCGAAAAAATCCTGACCTTAATGAAGGATTTTATTCAGAGAATTAATAAAATAAAGTTTGATGATGAGACTTATATAAAAATACTAATGAATGAAATGAAAAGATACATTTACAAGTTTTATTATAATTAAAACTAATTATTTTACAAGAGAAACGATTTCCACAATCACACAAATCACAAACATTCATCTTCATTTAATCTGTTTAATCTGTTATTAGTAAGTACAGTAAACTCATTTATAATATAGAGTAATTCCCATTTAATAAGGAATGACTCAAAAACGTTCTCGAATTTAGTAAGGGCTTAGTTATACAGTTACCATCCGCTGTTTTAAGTTTATTTATATATAATACAATAGACGAAGGCTTGTTTAAAGAGTCGCAATCCGCTCATACGAACACCCATGGGAAATACATCCACAGATATAATAAGTAGTAATAATAGACGAAGGCTTTTTTAACGAGTCGCAATCCGCTCTAAAAGACACCCATGAATACCCTGATATTCATAGATATAATAATAATAAACGAATGTTTATTTAAAGAGCCGTAATTTGCTCTAATAAACACCCATGGAAATACATCCACAGATATTAGGTATAATATTTATAATAGACGAAGGCTTTTTTAAAGAGTCGCAATCCGCTCTAAATAATTACAAGTATTTACAATAAATGAAATGATGAGAATGAAATAAGGAAAATAGTAATTATTAATCATGGTTATATATCCAACCTGTAATTTGTAAATATGTAAAAGTTTTAGTTACTTAGATGTTTACAACCAAATTGTGAAATTGAAATAAATTTAACCTCCCTTGTAACCATAAGGTTATAAATACAATTTAATAAATTGTAAATAAAATAAAGTAAAATGTAAAATAATATAGATATAAAAAATTCCTTGATTTAAGTAAGTGTAACTCATCCATATTGAAAGAGAAAAAAAAATTATGAAATAAAATCAACGCATGCTTTAAGGTATGCGCTAATCCAAACTATCCACGAGCAAAGCCAGTGAAAAGCTAATAATATAAGTACATGAAATAAAATAATATTTGAATTTAAATCAACATGACTACCCCTAGTTGTAATAAGAGCGTAATCATATGTCTATGAAATAGACTTCATAGTAAATAACAATTGAAAATTAAAAGAAAATCGAACGTCGTCGATTCAAAATTTAAAAACTTGTCAATGACAAAGAAATTATATAGGATACATTTGAAAATCGAATATTCCAATACAATATTGCCGAGCAAAACAAATTGTGTAAAACAAAGAAAAATCAAGTGAGTTCAAATTCTGATATCGAGGTGCTTTTATATGTATCATAATTTATTTGAAATTTATTATTATATATTAAATTTATTCTCAGAAATATTTTAATATTTTAATTGCCTTACTTATGTAAACTGTAGTGTGATATTAGAAATCATTAAAATAAGAATGGACAAATTGTTTTGGATATTTTAAAAATGTATTAAAAAATCGCAATTAATGAGATTTTGGAATTAAATAATATTTATTTATGTATTATTTTATGTAATCACGATAGACTTTTAGGATAAAAATAGATATTATAGCAATTATAAGAAAAATTAATATATATTATTTTTCTTGAAAAAGTTACGACTACAAAAAGAACCTTTTTCTATTAAGAGATATTGAATTGACGGGATAATATAACGGAAATTAAATTAATTATTAATAAATTTAAGTTATGGGAAGTAATCTATAGATTTCAGATATATATATAATGAAAATCTCACATACAACAATACATTCAATGTGACTATATAATCTGAATTTACGAAATTAATAAGTGAATTTAATGTAAAATGATTCAAGAATACTGCCTTTGTATAGAAATTAAAAATATCCTCTTCAATAATGGAATCTGACCAAGATCATCAGACTTGTCAACCTCGAAGGTTTGCCGACATAACCTTGATTCAGAACCATCTTCTCCAAGAAATATTCTACTGAATTTAAATAGAATTACGTTATATATTGAGATTATATAGACATTACATATCCTGAAATAAAAGTTTGTATTAAAACAAATATTATGTTCTCTTACTTCGTTATTCTTTCTTCTTTATTCCTTCTTCCTGCAGCATTTTAATCACGTTTGGGCGCCATTGTCGGGTGGAGGGGTAGCCAGGCCGGGTCGGTTGGTAGGTATACTCGTAGTAAACTTTCACCATTCGTTTATTGGTCGAATTAGCAAGGAAGAACAAGCAGCAAAAGAACAACCAGTAAAAGCATCCGTAAGGAGCCAAGGAGCCTTCAAAGGAGAAGGAGCCGTCAAAGGAGAAGGAGCAAGGAGCAAGGAGAAAGGAGCCGTCAAAGGAGAAGGAGCGCACTGTAATAAAATGAAAATACTTATTTGCGCTCCTTTTATATAAACATAGATATTAGTTCTTGAATACTGATTCAATACATTTTATATAGTTATTTACTTAGTTGATAAAATAGAAATATAATAAATTTTACAATTGGCAGAGTACTGCCTAAGTCAACAGTTTGTGAAGGAATGAGTAAAATTTTAATTTAGGTTCCACACATCGAATATTTGAAAATAACATACAATGTTCTATTGAATTAAAATGAACAATATCGTGTTCTAAAATCAAAATAAATGCTATTTATGATGGCCAGCTTGTAAGCGGCCAGGAAAATAAGGTCGTATCATCACACAACATAAAATCGTTTTCCAGACTAACCCAACGCTATTGGAACTTTTTGTCATCAGTAAATCTCGTTTATATTTTCATAATCTATAGACTTTTACTTGAATAAACCTAATGCTAACCTAATAATAAATATTTAATTTAAGGAGACACCTCATAACGTTAGTCTCATACAAATTTTTAAATTACGCAATAACTATATAGATTAGAAATTATAGTTTATAGTTTTACAAAGAAAAAATTTGAAACAGTATGAATTTAAAAAAATATGAAAATCAGTTACATCTAAATTCTATGAAACCCTAAAAGTTATAAATTTCACGCGTATTTTTAACGAATTTTGCGAATCGGGTTCTCTTTCTCGTATTTATCCTATAGATATTTAATTATGTAAATAATTAAAATTAATACTAATTTAACATACTTTATGAAAACACTAGCGGGCCCGGCAGACGTTGTCCTGCCCAAACGTTGGCTTGCCTGCTATTTACTTTCCTTCGTCCGTGGAATACAACTACCACTACCACTACTTGCTCACAAGCGAAAACCATAATCGAAATATTTTTGAGGATGTCCATAGTGATTTGGTGGTTTTCGTCGTGCAAAGATTTTTCTGCAATACTTATTCTTGATTTATACTTTTATAGGAAGAAAATGCATATCTAGATTTTTTCAATACTAAAAGATAAGCGCCAGAAAAAAATGTTGCGGGTTCATGGCCTCCTAGCCCTTGTTAACATTTACTACGGGCCCTACGCTTGCTTGATCCGGTACTGTTATTCAGCTAATAACAATTGGACATTAGTTGCAGCATGGAGGTAGCGCGACGGTTTGTCTAATACAAGTATATAATATATAATCAAAGATTTTCACAATGTGTATATATAGTGCACAATTGTTATCCAACACTTCTATCCATCCAAATTTTGTAATCGAGAACTATCTTAAATTATGACTAACTAGCGGGCCCGGCAGACGTTGTCCTGTCCAAACATTGGCTTGCCTGCTATTTACTTTCTTTCGTCCCTGGAAAACAACTACCACTACCACTACCCCTACTTCTACTCCTATAACTACCACTATATTATTATGTGCCTGCATCTTCGCGTTAAATATTTATATTATGCTTATAATATATTTTTTGTAGATTTGGTAGAATTAAAGCTTCTCAGGGCATTTGGAGTAGAACGTTTGAAAATGTTATTGGCAGGCGGAAAATATAAAAACAGATTTGTTTTTTCATATTATGTAATAAAAAGCTACCTTTATAAAAAAACTTTATTTTATAATAATTTAAATTTAGGCTCTGCTGGATAAAAATGATATTTTTTACATTACTACTTGTTTAAAACTAAAAATTTCTTCGTTAAATTAGATAGCTCTTCATATCATTGGAATCTATTAAGTTTTTTATAAATATATACCTAATATAAAATAATGCTATAATTTTATTTCTGTCATCTTTAGGCAAATCTTTAAAATAAAAAAAAATAAAAAAATCTGGATTTTATTTAGTAAACAATATTTACATATCTTTTTAAAATGGTTTGTCATTTAAAATCATTTAAGGACGTTACAAGAAAATGTTATATAAAATAACAACTTATTTTACACAACGTATTCCTAATCATACTTTTAGTTTCAAAATCTATACAATTTAAGGCCCCGAAACGGGTGAACGTATTTTGATAGAACTACCAGGGCCCATAGTGGGTAGATACTAAAAATTTGCTTTTAATTTCATTTCCTATTTTGAAGCGTCCGTTAGAAAAAACATTGCCCATATTAATGGGGTCTGGTGAGCAGATTATTGTTTACCAAATAATACAAGTACAGAATAATTAACTTAGGTAACTCTCAATCTTTACAAACAATTAATTGCATCTACTGTCTTGACCGTCTTCATCGTCATCATTGACTTCATCTCGTACCAACGATAGGAACACCTCCTCGAGCGTGGTCTCAGTTATCGAGTATTCTTCGAGCGTGTCGGAATACTTTGTCTTGAGTTGTTCCATATACTGGAAAATCTCGCTGTATGGGACTTTGTTATTCATGCGGTAGTACAACATAGTCTGGAATAAAAATAAAATAGTCTTACAGTAGTCGGCGTAGTGTCCATTGATGTGTAAAATACAAACAACGCATTATTATACTGTTTGTTTTATATCTATCTATCTATCATAACGTATTTTATGCTAAGAGGGGAAGGCAGAGACAATCGAATATCATTTGCTACGCTCCTGACATACCACTTTCGCTTCTTATATATTCATCATACCTTTCACACATGCTCGGCGATTGTGTACTTTTAATATTGCCATCGATCAATAATTATTGTTATATGTTGAATAAAAGTAAGTACACCTAGGTCGTCCACTGACAGCATTTCCTTTCACTTCAGCCGTATAAACCTTTTTAGTCAATCTTCCAAACCAGCGTAAACTACTTTCTTCATTTTAGTCACAACATCATCTTTCACTCCGCATTCTTCTTTAGTGACATTTTTTTTTTTTAATGCGGTCAATACGCTTTATATCACACATTCTACGCAAAGACCGCATTTCTACTGCATTTATCTTACTTTTATAGAAATGGCAATACATACAACAATCCAACGCCTATGAGTAAAAGGAATACTCCCCAACGCACATCGTTGGAAAGTTGTATATATGCCAATCTATTAAATATCTTCAATGGCGCGATACAGGTTTCAATGAGTTAGTAACGGTGCGACATCTATCGACGCGACGCGATGTGCCGCCACACTTTCATGCTTCTTATTCCATACCCAAGTCTCCCTTCCATAAGTAAGTGATGGAACTAAAACAGCAATAAGTATATTAATTTAACGTTTAGTTGTAGGATATGTATTTCTGCAATCATTGTTCAATCCACCAAATATCTTGCATCCCGCTTTCACTCTCCTTTCAATTTCCTTCTATCGTCTATCTTTCCACATCTTTTAAACATACTACCTAAATTAATTCACTTGCTCTAATTTACATCCTTTCTCATAAATGTTATACTCCGTCCTTTCATCATCCTTTCAAACACTAGTACTTTTGATTTTGAATTATTAATTTTCATTAATTTCTTCTCGCATTCCTCGTTCCAAAGTGCAACTAGGCTTTGCAGCTCTTGTTTTTAAGATGCAATTAATACCGCATTATTAGCATATAAAAGACAGCAAACCCTAGTAGGACCCATTTCTATTTCCAAAGAACATTGTTGTAATTTGGCCAAACAACTATCGGGATACAGATTGAACAGCCAATATTGGCTTATTATTATATATTTTTCCAATCAAGCTGGTAAGGCTGATGGCGCGATATTTATTGCACTCAAGCTGTTAACCCTTTCTTTTAAGCACTGGAACTATAATGGCTTGACACCAGTCACCTGGTACTCGCCCTTCGCTCCATCATTGTATTGTATTGTGTATGTATTGAAGAGAGCACACATCATCGTTTCTCCATGTCTACCATCTCTGAGGAAATCCTGTCTTTCCCTGCCGCTTTTCCATTCTTCAGTCGTCTGATGGTTGATACTACATCTTCCTCCGTGATACTGTCATCGATATTTTCTGAGTCCTCAGAGTTCTGTGTTTTTTTTCCATCAGGACCTCGATATAATATTTCATAAAAATGTTTAACCCTTTCTAATACTTCTCCTTTCAAAGTCATTATTCGTCTTTAATCATTTGTACATTAGTAGTTCTCAAAACTCCTCGAGATCTTCTAACTGAATTCCAAAAAATCTTAATGTTCTCTTGCAAAATTTTGAGTACTTTTTCTCTTCATTCATCTTTTCTTTCATCTTACTTTCTTTAATTATCTCTTTCACTCTCTTCTTACATTTTCTATATTTATTTTCTCCTTAAGCTCTGCATTCTTTCCCGTTACAGCCAAAATATCTAAATTCTTTTTCATTTGTACAGCCTCCCTTACTTCATCATTTCATCACGGATTTCCTCTGATACCATCAATCTTCACAACTCCACAAGTAGTTTGTGCTGCTTTGACAATTCCACGCTTAATCTACTTCCACATTTCATCTATACTGTTATCCTACTCAATGGCATCTAGTTCCTCTTGTACTGTCCTCTAACATATTCCTCTTCTAATTTTTCTAGTTTTATTCTTTTCGCTTTTGGAAGCGACATAGAGGTACATTGGCGCCAGCCTAGAAACAGCTTTTTTGAACATTCTGGATTCTCAAAAGTCAAAATGCATTTATGCGAGTATCTTTAGATAACCGACTTATACCTACTACGCGGTCATATTTATTTTGTTTTAAGTTGCAATTTGGTTCAGTAGTTTCAGAGAAACTTAGAGACCTACAAACTTTACCTCTTTATAATATTAGTCATCTATACTGTTATCCTACTCAATGGCATCTAGTTCCTCTTGTACTGTCCTCTAACATATTCCTCTTCCAATTTTTCTAGTTTTATTCTTTTCGCTTTTGGAAGCGACATAGAGGTACATTGGCGCCAGCCTAGAAACAGCTTTTTTGAACATTCTGGATTCTCAAAAGTCAAAATGCATTTATGCGAGTATCTTTAGATAACCGACTTATACCTACTACGCGGTCATATTTATTTTGTTTTAAGTTGCAATTTGTTTCAGTAGTTTCAGAGAAACTTAGAGACCTACAAACTTTACCTCTTTATAATATTAGTACATATATACATACAGATAGATACATGCACGCTGGACGTTAATTCGCTATTTAAAGTTTTGTTTTGCTATCCAATTTAGATTTTTTTCTGATTGTAGACGTTATTTTAAGATAGGTACTGTGGCGACACTGTGTGGTGACACGACACTTTAAAAAGAGAAATGTACCTATGTATCGCCACAGTACCTATCTTAAAATAATGTCTACAATCAGAAAAAAATTATTACCACGAATTCGCTGTGTACTTCACCCGGGTAGGTGTTCATTAAATCTGTCTTCATGTTTTCAACGGGAGCCGTTCCACTTGATGTTGATGCTGAAATATTTAATTATTTGTAGCAAAAATATAATATTACATTAATTATATAATTATTTTTATTCATTATAGATACATACAATAATAATTAATTACATAAAAAAAGAATATAATATAAAAACCTTAAAATAGACTTAATACAATTATAAAATCTAAAACTAAATTTATAAATAAAAAATTTGTCCCAGGTCCCCAGACATTGGAAGTGTACCCAGAAGGCTGGCTGCATTTCCTCGTTGAATTGCAAGGCTAATGCGTTGTGCGAAATACGTACCAGCCTTCTGGTCATTTGTAGATCTAATTAGGCGTTTTGAAATTTCTTTACAAATTGAATGAGCGCTTGGTCCCCAAGGCCCAAGTGTTTCAAATCCAAGTGGCGCAAATATATAGTCGTCGCTGAGGCCGACATATCTGCGCCGCTTTGCGTTTTCTGCTATGGCTGCTGCTGATCCTGCCTTAGAGGAAGTAAATGAAAGATGGGACTGGGCGAGGGTATCGACGCAAGTTGCATCCCAAACTAGTGATCGTCCCATCTTCCAAGGTGCCAGCGTCATGCCGTCGGGCCTCTTTCCGTCGTCTCGTGATAAGCCGTTGGGTTCGAGTATAGCAGGTTATTATTATTTTTTTATTTTTTTTATTTTTTTTATTAATTATATTAACTTACTAATTGTTGCTAGTCCGAGATTGGTGTCATCAGTACGACAAATCAAATGTAATGGAATGCTTGTTATACCTAAACAATTGGTGCTTACGGGGGATGCTCCTCTGCAACAAGTACAGTCAAGTAAAGCTTATAACAAGTACATTCCAAATAATGCAAGTGATAGTATTAATCCATTAACATCATAAATGGCACTACAAAAGGAGATGAAAACCAGAATAAACGCATGATCTTGAAATCCCAGAGGATCATGATAGTCGGCGGACAACAGTGCACCGGACTAGCTAGTGCACTAATACAATCACGAAGCGATACTAAATATGAACTTTACGAAATATCCTCAATTGTCAAGCCATTTGCGCGAAGTGACGTGCTCCTGAAAACATATGAGACACTCAAAACGTCATTTATGGATACTCTAATCTTAGGTTTAGGTGACGATGACACAAATGTTAATAAAACCATTTCTAGATTTAAATTGTTTGTAGAGAAACATTGTAAAGCAACTATTATTGTACTGGGCAATTTGAAAAAATACAAAAATGATGATGTTGGTTCTTTAAATTATAAACTAATTACATTGTGTAAGAAAAATAGAAACTGTAAATTTCCTTTTCTGATTTCTTGGGTACCAAAATACAATGTTTTTGTTCCACTTCTCAATGCCTCTTATTATATGGCCTGTCCATTTCCATTTGAGTTTTATTATTCTCGTTGTTACATCTTCTATTTTGGTATGTTTTCTGATTGTTTTGTTACTTATTCTGTCCGATTTCTTTATATTCAGCATGCTCCTCTCCATTGCTGCCTGACAGGTTTTCAGTTTTTTGTTTTGCGCTTTAGTGAGTGCCCATGTTTGGCAGCCGTATGTTAGAACTGGTAGCACGCAGGTGTTGTACAGCTTTGATTTGACGGGCATCTTTGTTTCTGTGTTTTTCATTACTTCTTTTAGTTGCCAGTAACATTTCCTTGCTTTCCCAATTCTGGTATCCATTTCCTTTGACATTATATCAGTGGTTGAGATTTGTTAGCCTAGATAAGTGTACCCTTGCACATACTCAATGGGCTCGCCATTTATGATGATAGTGTCTTAGCTTTGGTTTTAGAGGTGTTCATCGTTAGACCTGCCATGCGACTTTCACTTTGTAGGTCTTCGAGCATGTTTTGTAGATGCTCTGTTGTTGTGGCGAATTTAACATTAATAGTATTGTTACGGCCAAAACCGTGCGGTGTGGACTGTATTTAAGTTATGACGTTAATACCACTGACTGCTTAGATATGTGCCGTAGAAATGTGATTAAGAGATGATAACCCTGACGCCAGCTCCTTACTCGCACAGGACTCACCTGAAATCTTTCCCGTCGAGTATCAGTAATTCCCCTTGTAGGCGCGAAGCGTATGATGATGCATGAATGATAGCGGCTAAACGGCTACGGTTGCGGGTAGGTGATATGCGCGGCTGACACTGGGGTCAGAATGATGTACATAGCGAGCTCGACCCGTCACTCCACGATAACACAATCAAATCATGCGAAGCTCCGCCCACCACCGATGCGGGCGCGGGGGGGCCGGTACTCGAAAGATAGCGAGCCTACCCGCCAGACAATCGCGACAATAGAAACTGGCGCGAACAAGTATAATTAGTTAAACTAATATAAATAAAATAATTTATCAGTAAACATATTATATTGTGCCGCTTTGTGCCGTTAATAGAAATTCAATATCTCCCTCCGTTTAGTAGAAAAAAAATTATGAATCTCAAATACAAAATAACAAATTACTTTTTTTACAACGCATTTATCGTACTTCCGCAAATAATGCTAAGTTGTGCTAATAGTGTAGAAAAAGGAAACAATAGGGGTGAGTTGCAAAAATAATGGCAAAAAGTGGTGGGGTAAATAAAAAAAACACATTTTCGAATTTTTCAAACTTGTGCCGGATTGTGCTAGACGAGTACAATAACTTTTTTTAAATTACAATATGTCCTCAAATGTCAGGATTTCGCAGCAAAGTCATTTAAACAAAGCAGATTTTAGGAATTAAAATTTTCAGACCCATATACCTTTTGAACCGTTGCAGGTAATTGAATTATGAGAATTGTGCTGAGTTGTACTAGTAGTGTATAACAAATTAACAGCGAGAAGTGTATCAAAAAATGCAGGGGTTGCAAAAATTTTGGCAAAAAGTGGTGGAGGTGAATAAAAAAAATCACATTTTCGAATTTTTCAAACTTGCTGGACGAGTACAATATAGGCCAGGGCCGAAGCCTTTGAAAATGGTAAAAAGTAAAAAAAAAAAAATAGAACCCATTGGAAAAGGAAGAAAATAAAACAAAAATAAGGAGAAACAAAATTACGGGCGATTTGAGGTCGGGAAGTGGAAGTATGGAATTAGTTTATTTTTCTTTCATTTTTGTTAGTATATATTGTAATAACAAGTTGTATCCTTTTTTTTGTTTTCTTATGGACCCACCTGGACACTACTACAATGTCACTATCGACTACAATGATTCAAGCATAGACCCGGAAGGGTCTCAGCGAAATAAAGCGGAAAAAAGAAAGAGGCCAGGGCCGATATTTTTTGAGACCAAAAAAATTTAGAACAGGATGACACCCATTGGAAAAGGAAGAAAATAAAACAAAAATAAGGGGAAAAATTAATTACGGGCGATTTGAGGTCGGGAAGTAAAAGGGTGGAAAACGGTTACAAAAGTTGTAGATCTTTTTATTACCAACAACTTTGCAATTTAACTCATTTCGATAGGAATTGTAGTTTTGCCAGATGGTGATAAACCGTTCACCGCCCTTATAATATATAATTTCAGAAGCTATAATAAAAAAGACCTAGATGTACTTTTATTGAACTTATAAAAAATATGTTGATCGATGGAAATATTAAAAGTACACACAATCGCCGAGCATGTATGAAAGGTATGATGAATATAAAAGAAGCAAAAGGGATATGTCAGGATCGTAACAAATGGCATTCGATTGTCTCTGCCTACCCCTCTTGGGATGAAAGGCGTGATGATAGATAGATAGATAGATAATTTTAGTTGCTATAAATATTGCACTACTTCCCCACAGCACTACTTAGGCGCACTGCTGGTATTAGTGTCGTGGAGATTTTTTTTTATAAATTTAGATCCTGTAATTTTAAAAATCTATAAATGTGTTTGATATAATTTTTTTAATCTATATTATTAATTCCTATAACGTACCTATGGTTTTCTATAATTTCAGTTCCTATAATTTTCAAAATCTATAATTTCAAGTCCTATATTTTTATGTCTATTTTCAATTGCACTAATGGCTAGTTTTCTATAATTGCTATTACTATAATTTTCTAAAATATAAATTAATTTTCTATAAATTTATTAATCTATAGTTGCTCTAATGGAATATTAAAATAATTGTACTTACTATATTTTTAAAATTATAACTTCATTCTATTTACATTTACAAATATATAAGTATAAAAATATTTTCTATATTGAAATCAATTTAGTACTACTATTAAAATTTTTAGTAGTTTTTGTTAATCTTAACCTGTTGCAGTAATTTTCGATTCCTATTCCCCTAATTTGTAAATACAAATAGGTTAGCGAGGAGCGTGGTTCGAAGTCGAATAGTGCTAAAACAGAGCGCGAACCGAGTGAGCGAAGCGAAGAAACGCAAAACTAGCTAAACAACCATTACTCTCACTCAGTAGGTATATAATAAAAAATTCGCAAATAAATAGGAAAAAAATACAGCAAACTAATCATTAGATTATTTAATGTTTGATAATTTAGATATCTTCAAAACTATAGAAAACAATTTTAGACAACGAAAATGAATGAACGATTTTAGGTTTAAAAAAAATTATAGAACATGAATAATTATAGAATTTAATTTTATATATTTTAATAATAGTGATTTTCAAAATTACAGAAATAGTTTTTAGGTTTAAAAAAAATAAGTATAACATATGAATAATTATAGAACGTAATTTTACATATTTATATTCTAAAATTATATTAAAACATTTTAGAGAAAATGTAGAAGACCCAAAGAAAATCGCCAAAGAAGAAGAGAGTTTGATGTTTCCCGCGCTTTGATCTATAATAGAGTCAACCGTTAATTCAATTTCCCTTGGCATTCTAACTCTATTAAATTTTTTTTCAAAATGGCTCCATCAAGATTTTGATGATTCCGCCAATGTCAAGTATTATAGACGTCACAGTAACAATAAGCCGATTAATCGGTAGGTAAGATGCTTCCGCCGACCGTGATATGCCCTATTAATCCCTGACTAATCACAACTATCACAGCAACGCGGGCGGGATTAAACTGGATTCCCATCACGTCACGGCGGGCGCATGTGCTGGTCACCAAGACGTGACGTGGAAATCCCTTGGCATTCGGTCGTTCCGTTCATCTGACATTTTACTTTTTATAAACGAACCACAAGTAAATGCCAAGGTATTACAATATACAGCCTACTTAAAAGAATATCAAATAACGAATTTAACTTTCTAATTTAGTGTGCTCTGCGGTCACCACTCCCATAAATTCGTTACAAAGTACATATCGAGTATTTTCTTTGTACGAGGGTCTCATTTTTAATAGTGATTTAAATCAGCTTGATTACTGCTCACCCGAAACACAACTATATATGGGCAAAATTCAGGCCAAAATGGGCAAGCAGAATAAATTTGTCCAATGGACACCCACTATGATCCCTGAAAGATTCATCAAAATCTACTGAACCGTATCTATGGCCTATATAATATGGTGAACTCGCTAAATGTGCAAAAAGGTCGTAATGGTTTCTAATGGAACATCTAAATAGATTTTTGCATCTCAGGAATATTTTTGAATTTCTGAATTTTTTTCAGGGTCCTGATTTACTTGAATTTTATGAAGATGCCGAAGATGTTAAAATGGCTAGCATACTTCTTGCTACATTGTCCATGATGGCAATAAAGAAGAACCTACTTACCCCTTTTAGAAGAAATTATCAACTTTTAATTCCTTTAGATGTATCAATTGATAAAATGAAAAATCATCAGGAACTTCTGGATAAATATGCAAGACGTATTATTGCGAATATGCAGAAGGAAAAAACTTTAAACTGACCTGTAGAATTAATTACACTGTAAATAATGAGAGCTGTACCTACAGCAAACAGTAAAGAAAGAAAAAATAATTACATAGTAATTATTTTTTATATACTTAAAACATTTTATTTTGAACCTTTTCAGTTACAGTAGCGGCAACGAGTGAACGCAATCCTGACAGTTCGTAATAGCGTTGGGATATAATTTAAATTTTATCGATAAATCAAAAGTCAAGTGTGTTACTTAAAATAAAGCACAAAATTAAATACGATAATAAAAAAACAATACAATGAAATTCAAAAAGAAACAATCAAACAAAACAGTAAAACTATTTCATACTAATATTTTTTTTAATTTCTTATTCTGTATTAATTACACATACACATCCTGTACCACTTTTTGATCAACTACGACAAAATATAGCAAATGGAGACAAGTTTTCGAAAATCTATCTTAAGGATGCATATCTTTAATTTGTGATTGCTCGAGATTCAAGAAAGTACTTAACAATTTCTACACATAAAGGATACTACATGTACAATAGAATGCCATTTGGTATTTCGACAGCACCGTCTATTTTTCAACGTTTTCTGGATCATCTTCTAGAAGGCGTTCCAAATGTGGCTGTATATTTTGATGACATAGCTGTAACAGGTAAGGATGATTCTGATGATCTACACACACTTTCTATAGTATTCGAGAAACTGGATAAAGCTGGATTAAAAGTAAATTTAAAGAAGTGTTTCTTCTTACAGTCTCAAGTAGAGTATTTGGGTCATACAATTGATAAGGATGGAGTCGTCCAACAAAAGCTAAAATTGAGGCAATTTCCAAAGCACCACCTCCTATGAATGTCAAGGAGTTACGGTCATTCCTTGGTTCAGTTAACTTTTATTAACGTTTCATTTACACAGTGTTTGTGCAGATCTGCATACATTAACAGGAAGCCGCCAGAGGTGGCGATGGAATGACCGGGAATTCGAGGTTGTTCCAGACCGTTTATAGCATTTGACGAAAAACGGCCCCTTTTCTTGGCATGTGACGCTTCAGATAAAGGGTTAGGAGCAGTACTGTTCCACAAGAAAAATGGTGTAGAACAGCCCATTGCTTTTGCTTCAAGGAAACTATGACCAGCAGAGACGAAGTACTCAGTCATCGACCGCGCATCGTGGCTTGAAATTTACATTAGCTACTGATCATAAACCACTTATCCATTTACTTGGTACACAGCGCAATTTACCCAAACTCGTTAATAATCGCCTTGTTAGATGGGCATTATTGATAGGTAGCTACGATTACAATATAATTTATACAAAAGGAGCAAATAACTTTTTTGCTGATTATCTTTCGAGAATGCCTAACCCTGAAGAGAGTCTCTCTAAAGAAGAAATTGCAGTTCACAGAATCGACGCCCGCCTTCAAACTGACAGAATTGGTGATCTCGCACTAACAGAGGACTTGATAAAAGAAGAGACAAAGAAAGACCCGACACTCAGACAAGTGTGGCATTTTATAGAAACTGGTTGGCGTGATCAAACATACGCGGATGAGTTGAAGGCATATTTTTGAAAACGTAATGAGTTATCAGTAGAAAATAAAATTATCATGTGGCAGGGAAGAATTGTGGTACCACATACTTTAAGAAATGTATCGTTAAAGTATCTACATTCAGGTCATCCAGGTACGTCAGCTATGAGAGCACTAGCACGATTTCATATTTGGTGGCCATGTATGGAAGAAGATATTGACACATACATAAAAAGTTGTCAAAAATGTCAAGAAAATAGACCGAATAATCCTGAATTGCCGGTGTACTCGTGGTCTATTCCTGATAAAGTGTGGGAAAGATTACACGTGGATTTCGCTGGACCTTATGAAGGAAAATATTGGCTCGTTCTATCAGATGCTTTTTCCAAATGGATTGAAGTGAAGGCAATGGATAAAATTACTACTACGAAACTTTGTGAAGAACTGGACACAATATTTACCACGTTTGGTCTACCACAGTTTTTAGTATCCGATAATCGAAACATTTTAAAGATGAGCATAAGAATATACCTAAGACTGCTAATGGCAACGTGACCCTAAAAAAAGATGCTGTTCCTGTTCTAACTCCATCAACGCGTTGTACCAGCTCCAGCAATGACCGTGTAGATGTGTCGCCCGGTTTGAATTTGAAAAACGCTATTTTGTAATACTCCTCTTAAGGGCCCTATATCCATAACTTGTATGGAGATATTACTTTTCCCAATTTCTCTGTAAATACTCCACCTGTGTCACTGTAATTTAGCATATAGTTATTATTCAATATATCTAAGTTTTCCGGTTCCGGTGCTTGTCTCTAAAACATCACAGTGTCTTTCGCTCCGGAAAAATATTACAAAATAATAGAAAAAGTCACAGTTCTCACAAAAAAAAATTCCATCCAAATAAACAACTAATAAGTGAGTTTAAGTGTTCTTAATAAAAACATCACAATATCTTTGGAATTGGAGAAGATCCAGAAAGGATAGAAACGAAGAAATTTTGAGGTTAGTCGCATAGACATTACCTGTCAATTGTCACTTCATATATAGTGGTCTGTGACTGACACTTGACAGTGTGATTCAAGTGTTGCCAGTAGAAAAAATATTAAAATTCCCCATTTACTAAATACGTTACGTTACACAAAAAAAATGAAAGGCCAATTCCAACTTTTATTTGATCAAATGAAAATTGAAATGCAGAACCAAACAGCAGAATTAACTAAGACGATAATGGAAAAAATGGAGGAAAAATTAAAACCTGTTCTGGAAGAAAATAAAATATTAAAAAATAAAATAGAATACTTGGAAAAAAAACAGAATATCTGGAAAGAGACAAGAAAATTAACAATATAATAATACATGGATTGAAGGAAGATGAGAAATCTTTACGGGAGTTACTTAATAACGTGAAAAATCATTTTTCGGAGGAATTGAACTTTACCTTAGAAGATTGGGAAGTAAATAAAATCTATCGTATCGGAAAAGCAAATAAAGATGACAAACCAAGGCCCACAGTCCTTTCATTAGTTAGTGGGTGGAGGAAGAGTGAGATCAAGAGAAATAAAAAGAAACTTAAGGAATTATATATAACTGAAGACTACTCAAAAGAAACTTTAGAAAAGAGGAAGGCACTACAGCCTAAGTTAATGGAAGAGAGGAAAAAAGGGAATTTTGCATACTTAAAATATGATAAACTTGTGGTCAAGGAAAACCCAAACATTACAGATAAAAGGAAGAGAGAAATATCCAACTCCCCGCAAGAAGAAGTTCAACCAAGAAAACAACAAACGTTAACCTCATCATCGACCAATAGAAAAAATGCATTTGATATGATGAGGATTCGGTCTAACTCCTTTTCAATCACCCCAACTGCAATGAAACAATAGCAATTAAGCACCGGAGATCGGAAACATCAACCACATAAGAAACTAAATAACAATGAAACGAAACCTCCTCCCCCAAGCCGACCGGTCCTCGTGGGGGAAAAAGACCACGACCCTCTAAAGATAAACAAACTTACATCGGATATATACATAGCTACTTTTAATGCTAGATCACTACGAACCACTGAGAAACGCCTTGAACTCGAATTAGCCCTAGAAGACATAAAATGGGATATAATAGGAATCAGCGAAATGAGAAGATATGGTGAAGGGATCAATGATTAAGGAAACTATATTTTACATTATAAAGGTGAAACACAAGGACAATATGGGGTGGGATTTTTAATCAAAAAGAACCTTGCACACAGAATAGAAGAAACAAAAGGAATATCTGAAAGAATAACAATATTGAACATAAAATTGCCTTTGAATAAAGAAGAAAAGTGGTCAATCATCCAGGCATACTCACCAACTGAATCAGATAAGAAGGAAGATGTAGTCAAAATTGAAAAATTCTACGCAGATCTAAGAATGTCGATGGAAAATTGCAACAAAAATATTTTAGTAATGGGCGACTTCAACGCACAAATAGGAATGTGTAACAATAGTGGAGAAGAATATACGGTGGGAAAATATGGACAGGGCAGAAGGAGCAAAAATGGATCCAGACTAGTCACCTTTGCTCTAGAAAACAAACTCAAGATCTTGAACAGTTTTTATAAGAAAAAGAAAACAAAGAGGTGGACGTGGATCTCCCCAAACGGACTTCACAAAAACGAAATTGATTTTATCATGTCTAATAATGCCAAAATCATCAAAGACGTATCCATCATACACAACCTAAATTTCAATTCAGACCATAAAATGGTTCGTGCTAAACTAATAGGAACATCAATAAAGACCAAAAGACAATTTCGTACAGATGATTCAGCCATTGTTTGTACCGGCAATACCGCTCAACTTATGAATAACTTACAGGATTTATTAAACAAAGATGCAAAACTGCCGATCCAGGAACGATACGAGAAACTAATAAACCTATTGAAAACATAAACTAAGAAAATAAATACAGATAGCAAAAGAGTAATCTCAGAGGAGACATACCAGTTATTACAAGAAAGGAAAGAATTATTTAAAAAAAAAGAAAAGAAAATTAATCGTCCCAAAATATCAGAACTCAGTAAAAATATAAACCACTATATTAGGAGAGATAAGAAAATTAAAAGACAAAATACCTTAAAGAAATATATTGAAAAAACCGGTGGAATAAAAAAAGCAATAAAAGAATTAAACAGTAAAAAAGATTGGATGCTAAAGGTGAAGAATATAGACAACAATTACATAAATAAAAGAATAATAAATTAGTATTTCTGTACTAAAAGTAGCTACAGATTATTATCGAAATCTTTACCAAAGCAAAAAGAAACAATAAGTAAAATAAATATTGCTGATTCTGAGCCAATACCTAAAATATTAAAAAAAGAAACAATTAGAGCAATCAATACGCAAAAGAAGGACAAGGCACCAGGTGCTGATCAAGTAACAAATGAGCTATTGAAATCTACTTCACCAGTGATTGCTGCTATATTAACAGATATATTTAACAAAATAATAGAGACTGAAATAATCCCCAAAGAATGGACTAAATCTACAATAATATTATTACATAAAAAAGGTGATAAGGGAGATATAGGGAATTATAGACCTATTAGTTTGATGTCCAAAGTCTATAAGGTCTTTTCAAAAATAATTTTGTCTCGAATCACTTCTACGCTCGACGAAAACCAACCAAAAGAACAGGCGGGTTTCCGCAGTAAATATTCAACAATAGACCATATACATGTTCTAAGGCAAGTTCTACAAAAATACAATGAATACAACAAAACATACTATCTGGGATTTGTTGATTATAATAAAGCCTTCGACTCCTTGGAACATGATTACATCTGGGATGCACTGCGTACACAGGGAATACATGGCAAGTACATACGAATACTCCAGAATATATACTCCAAAAGTACAGCCCACGTCAGGCTTAAAACTACGGGAGAAGAATTTCCTATAGAGAGAGGCGTCCGGCAAGGCGACCCTATTTCCCCCAAGTTGTTATCAGCGGCTCTAGAGATTATATTCAGGAACCTGCAATGGGATCACGAAGGACTGAACATAAACGGTGAAAAGTTAAACCACTTACGTTTTGCAGACGACCTAATTTTATTTTCAGAGTGTCCAAAAAAACTAGAGCAAATGCTACAACAAATCTCAGATCAAAGCGCGAAAGCAGGGCTTACAATGAACACGGCAAAGACAAAAATTATGACTAACTCTTCACAGACATATAACATCATAGTCAATACAGAGAAAATAGAATATGTAGAAGAGTACTTGTATCTAGGACAGCTTATAGCCGCAAAAGATACTATGCATAAAGAAATTGAAAGAAGGATAGCCAACACATGGAAAAGATATTGGTCTCTCAGCGAAGTTATGAAAAATAAAGACATGCCAATGAAAGAGAAAAGAAAAGTGTATAATATGTGCATTTTACCTTGCTTAACATATGGTTGCCAAACATGGGCATGGACAGAAAAACTAATGAATAAAGTAAACGTATGCCAAAACGGAATAGAGAGAAGTGTAATTGGCGTCAAGAGAAAGGATAAAATAAGATTAGAAGAAATAAAAAACATAACTAAATTTAAAAACGCAAAAAAAGCCTGCAAGACTTTAAAATGGAGATGGACAGGACATATGCTAAGAGAGACGAAGGAGAAATGGACAAAAATAATAACAGAGTGGTATCCCAGGAATGGAAAAAGAAGCAAAGGACGACAAACGAAACGTTGGGAGGATGACCTTAAAAAATTGGCTGGTACCGAGTGGATGAGAACAGCAAGAGACAGAGAGAAATGGAGGACTTTAGAGGAGGCCTTTGTCGAAGGACAAGCTGTTGATTGAAACCGATCGTCTATGATATATTAATAAAATATGTGTATTAAATTGCTTAACATACAGTCGGTAAAAATAATTGTAAATACCTATTTGTAAACATCATAAAACAGTAATAAAGGCTTATTTTATTTTATTTTATTTATTTTATATCTAAGTGAAATAGTCGTAATTTTTTTAATTGGTTTTATTTAATAGGAAATATGGGTGGTAGAATAAAGGATTATTCTGCCCCTGCTGTCTCTTTCATAATCTACACAAAACTCAAAATTTTTTTTAAGCGCTATTATACCTTTATTCTTTAATTATATATTTCGCTTTTTATTGTAGCTTATTGAAAATTAAAAAAAAGATTTTATGACTTTTTAATTTTGCAAAACTAAAAACCTAAAAAAAATATTTTGAGTTTTCTGATAGATTATGAAAGAGACAGCAGGGGCAAAGTTAAACCACCCATATTTCCTGTTCAAAAAACCCATTGAAAAAATAAGAGCTATTTCACTTAGATATATTCAATAAGTAACTATATGCTAAATTATAGTGACACAGGTAGATTATTTACAGAGAAATTGGGAATAGTTTATCCCAGAAAAAATCCCAGTATAGGACCCTTAAGTAATTCTTAGTACGCCGATTTAAGTTTTAGTTAAAGCATTTGGATTATTATTATGACATTGTGTCTTTGAGAAAATATGTATATTAATTACGTACTGAGGAATAGAATCTTTTATTATTTAATATAGTACATACACTTATAGCTATATAAAAAATGCGATGCGTGTAATTAGTGTAAGTACATACACGTAAGAAGTGAAATTTCTTGAGGTTATATTTATAATTGTGTTTTATTTCATGTTTACAATAAGTAAATTTAAACGATCCTTAAAATTAAAGTTTCATTAAAATCCATTCAGCCGTTTTGTAGCTATACTAGAATTATCTAATTCCAAGTTATAGAATTAAAATCCATTGAGCCAAATACCGACTTACACCCGGGTGCTTTAAAACTGCATACTCAATTTTTATTTAGCCATAGTCATTGGTCATACCATACATTAATGTTCGTTCATTCATTCATTCAATGTCGGAAAAAAAGTTTTAATATGGGGGCAACACTAATTTATTTTCATTCATTATATTTCTATCTTTGTTCAACTCCTTATGTCACAGTAATTTCCACGGTAGGTGAAAGCGAGACTAGTATACGTTTTGCATGCTTGTTGCTGATTTTCAAAAGCTACGTCTTTAAAGAAGTGGACTATGCCAATTTTATTGCAATAAGATGCATGGGGCCTGCGACTCTATACATATAACAACTCACTGCATATTTATATACAAAAACAAGCTTTTAAAATGCCTCTAAGATTGCCTATACAGCAAAGAGCTGAAATAATAGCACTACATCCCGGGGGACAAAATATTACTGAAATTTCACGACAGTTAAATACATCAGTAAGTATGCATATCACTTTTTTTCATAAGTAAATATATTTATGTTTGTCGTCATGTGTTACCATATAATACAAGATAATGATAATTTAATAATTATTAATTTTCAGCGAAACACCGTCCGTTTATGGATTGTCCGTCAAACTACCTTACTCGTAGCCGTGGCCACAGACGTATTGGGCGACCTACACTGTTAACAAATAATGAAGTGCAGGTAATGAGGTTGCAGTATGAAGAAGATAGTTTTGTTCCCACTCGTCAATTTGCAGACAGATTTGACGTTAGTGCTAACACGATTCGAAGACATTTACACATCGATCTAGAAATTACACTACAGACGCCATGCCAAAAAAGTGTATTTACGGCGTTGGTGAACTATGCTCTTTACCCCCACGGGTAACTGCTTTAAATTTGTCGAAATGTTCATTTTATGATATAAATATAAATAAATAAAAAAAATAAACCTCATGAAAATGCCAATAATTCCATACTCTGCAAAAAATTGTTGAAAATCCTTATCAATTAATATTTAACGACTGCTTGGACTTATAAAAGGTCTGTGTATGCTCATTATCTATTACAATCCCCCTCCCGCCCCAACAACCCCCCACCAACCCTTGTTGCCCACATTGTCCTAATTTTTTGCAGCGTATGGAATTATTGGTATTTTCATGAGGTTTAGGGGGTGGCTAAATAGGGGTTAATTTAATCGAAATCGGATGGCATTGATACACACCATTATTTGTACTTAGGACAGTATAAATTTCGAATGCCATCCGATTTGAACAATTTTTATTTTATTTTTTAATTATAATAATTGTTGAAACAATCGAAAAAAGTGTTTTTCGGCGACTTTGAGGGGTTGTTTCTCCGAAACTGCCCATCAGGATCGGATGACAATTTTTTCCCAACGATTGGTGGTGTCAATAAGTATGCTCACTAATTTTGAAGCGGTTGCCTTTTCACTTTTTTTTTTTTTGTACTCGCTATTGCAAGAACGGCCCGCGTGTTTCGGCTGGCAAAAAAAAATTATAATATAATTAGGGTATTTCCTTTAATGCTACCGCATTTTTATCCGGTTGCCTTTTCAAAAAAATTTCGATTTTGCCCCTCCCCCATATCGCCGAACCTGTCCATTTGGGGTCACTTTGGCCGCTACCAGGGGACTCTGTACCACTCAAAGGCCCAGATTACCACTCGCCATCCGGTTGGCTGTCCAACATCGGCTTGACGTGTGTAAAAACTCTTACCCGGAGCTAAACCTCCAGATGTAAAAGATTCCATCCTACCTACTATTTATTCTAATAATTTGCTACCTGATAAATTTTAAAAACTAATGAGACCTAAATTAAGCCCTAAAGTGACCTAACTTCTTTAATTGTTATTAAAACCTAGGAAGCCTAAATTAAACCTAAAATTTAGTACTTAAACTTTTGGCCATTTAAATTTACGTGATCGTCTGGACTCTACGTTGTGTAATTTTTTTTTATGAAGGTTATGGTTAATATATTAAAGAGCTGGAATAAAATAAACATTAGTAGATATGTACGATTGTCGAGATGTCGTAATTTCAATGCAAATAAAATATATTTGTAGATCATAATTTTCAAGCTGTTGTAATTATGTTTCCTGTAATTTGTACATATAACACAAATACATTCACAGTAATTATAAAGACAATTTAAACATGCAACTCACCCCGTTTCTTGTATTAGTATACCTGCGTACTGCTTCCGCGTTCCAAAGATTCACTACACTACACTTTATTCACTCATTTCACTTTATATATTTATATTTATACATATAATTTATATATCTATAGTTACATATATACTTATATACATATATACACATATACTTGAGTTAGTTCTTATTCTATAACTTGTCGAAACGGTCTAGATCTGCTACCATAAATCTGAAACGATTGAAATACCCAACTCAACACTACCCGGAAGTAGAACTCTTAGGTTCAGAGCTGTGATAGTACTTTATCAAATTGAGAAGAGAGTCTCCCACCTCACCTAATAACTCTCCCAGGATTTCCTCAACAGTTGTTTATGAAAAACACGAGGTTAAGAAACCTCGTCCGCTGTAGGAAATCTCCAGCAACCAATTTTTTTCCGACCTAATTCCTTTCATTTCCTCCAAACATACGCCTCCTAACACACACCTGCAGGTTTCGAAGGGAAATAATTTAAACTAAATCTAATATTAAATCGGACTAACAAATAAGGCAAGCCTCCGGTTAATTGTTTAAACACATTGAGCCAAACACCAACTGAATGCAAAGGGTCAGCTTCTCTGGATGCGGCCGCCTCAATTACATCCAGCAATGAAAGACTAAATGCGAATAGACATTCCTATCTAATTAAACGGGAAAGTAACCTAAATGGGTCGTCGTCTATCACCAGAGGCCAGGTTTAAAAGATTTGGGTCTTATTGGGAAAATCCCAATAAAACCAGGTCAAAGCTTGAATTATTATCAACACAAAATCATTCCTACGGCCCAGGATTCAAACCTAGGATCGCCGCCAACAAGGTTGGACGGGGTTTTATCATTAAACTACGGCAGGATTACGAGTACTGTGTTGGCAATAATTAGTCAATGAAGAAAGTATGTGCAGAGTCGGATTTCAGCTATTGTGAATCCATATTTCCCTCGGTGTAGCAATGTATTGCCATGTTGCCAGGTATTAGCCATTGTAATCCCAGTTTATCCACGTTGATTTAAAAATTGTTAGAGGTCAGCGTCGTTGTTAAACAGAAGTGTTAATTCGACGAAAATATTCAGCAAGATCAAATTGATAATTCACTCCAGAGCCCCAATTTAGGTGTTATATGTATATATTATTCTCGTACATTACGCCCATAGTATAACAGATTTATGTATATACTAGTATGAGAATTTCTACGTGTCTCATAGTTACTGGTTCAATCGACATTCCCCTTTTAACAAAAAGGTCCCCATAGTTATATCTAGTTGTGTCAGCAATAAAATTTTTAGAAAGAACTGTAATTTCAAATTCTCGACAACAGACAAAAGTTTGGCATTAAATGGAGTGTATCTAAACATAATTTACGATAGGAATATAGTATCCTTGTACAATTTGTATGTCGGTTTCTGTCATTTATTAGAATCGATAATATAACTAAACATTATTAAAAAGGTCAATAAAGTCGCATTCGTCTCATCCACAACCAAATAATGTACCAGACACAACAACAAAAACAATACGGCAACTCCTCCGCAGTTTTCACGAACGCTATACAAGGAATAACAATAACAACGGAAAATCAAAACAAATATCTTCTTTCAGCATTTTGGCGGTAGTTAAATCTCACCACATTCTGTAATTAAAATTAGTATAGATTATTATATTAATGTACTTACATGGATTAAACTCTGCAAAAATAGGAATATATATATATATGTATAAGATAAATAAAGAATAGTACTGCGAGTTTTTAAACACAAGAAAAGAAACACTCCCGAATATTTTCTAACTGTCAGCGTGACGATACGCTAACTATCCCGTATATGTTTTGACTCCCCGTATGCCAGGACCGGACAGCGATTCCGCGGATCGGAACCTCGACTGCCAGCGTGGCCTCCACTTTCTCCCGAAATTTTGTTGACTACCCGAACGTACGCCCCTTGCCCCGGATATCTTTTTACTGTCCCGAAAATCCCCGTTTCTTAGGTTTTATTCAGATTTTTCAAACAAAAAATTATTAGTAGGAAGACCATATTTTATTTCATAACATGAGGACTCTGTAACTTTCAAGATACCTTAATTTATTTATAATCAATACTTCCA
This sequence comes from Nemapogon koenigi, assembly GCA_963924495.1. NCBI lineage: Eukaryota > Metazoa > Arthropoda > Insecta > Lepidoptera > Tineidae > Nemapogon > Nemapogon koenigi. The sequence goes on from OZ004646.1 coordinate 10,591,972, forward strand.
AACCGTTTGGCCCCTCGCTTACAGGAGAACTTTGATAGTTGCAAAATATAATTCCACCAACTTCCTCCATTTAAGGTTATTTCAGAAATTATTTAATTTTGTTTATCTCACGTGGCAACATGAGATAAAGTCATTTGAGACCATTCACATATTGTTTTTAGCATAACTCAAAACTGGTCAAACCCCATTTTTATCCACAATTTATATCAACGTGGACACCCTATCGTTCATGTTGATTTATGTATATTTCAAATACTTGACTTGCGTCCCAGTCCTTAAACAAATTCTTTTACAAAACAAATTAACACGTGATAAATTCGCTCAAAAGTCTTTCTTAAATTTCAACCAACCTTGCATCTTAAAATACCAATGCAATACAGGATGTTCCTTATAAGATAGACTCATATACCTATATATTCCTTACGACTGATCTATCAAATTTTACATTCGAACGTGTAACCAAGGTGACTTTAATGTCAAATAACAGCTTTCACAACAAACAACTCTATTTACCCATCCATCCATTATCACGTCACATTCAGAAGAGGTAGGCACATAACAAACGGGTTTTCACACGTACAATTTATCGTCCTTTTATACTTTGTTCATTTCTTAGCAATTTCGCGTACAATTACATACGTAAATGAGTGTTGCACAAAACAACCAAGTAGAGTTTCATTCGGAACACCCTATACACGCCTCGTTCCTTATTTTTTGTCATTAGTCCCGTACTTGAAAAGAAACTACAACTGTAATATTCCAGAATAACCTCTTGACCTTTTTAAAGAGTCGAAAAGAGGCCGACTTCTCTACAGGCCTTTAAACTCCTATGTTAGACAAGGTAAGCATGAAAACAATCCCACGTTCAACCTATGTTTTCTTCACACTCAATTAAAACAATTTTTGAAAATGTAATATTGAATTTTGGAGAGGCAATAAATAAAATATTATAGCTGCGTAACCTCGTAGGCATTTTAAGTTTTTTAAAGCAATAAACAACAATCGAATATGTCAATATACATTCCGGTATTCTGTACAATGAAATAAATCCACATATTCTGTACATTGAAACAATTATTTTCTATAATGAATAAAAAAAAATACTATAACCTGTAAAGTTACATAATTTGACAAGGCCAAATTATAGTTCTTTACACGTGCCATTGCCTTGAATAAAAGAATTATAAGAACTGGAAATAATAAACAAAAAGGAGCCATTGTGGTCAAGGGCTGTCCTCAGGGTGGAATTCTCTCGCCACTCCTCTGGAACCTCGTAGTCAATGATCTCATAAGAACACTTAACAACAACAAATACTACACAATAGGATACGCTGACGACTTATCAATCCTAATATCAGGTAAGTTTACTAACGTCATCTGCGAAGTCATGCAAACAGCACTGCTCCTAGTGGAAAATTGGTGCAAAACACACGAACTATCAGTTAATCCTGCTAAGACCAAGCTGGTAATGTTCACTAACAAAATAAATTTGGGTAAGTACAAACTACCCACTTTATTTAAAACACAAATTCAACTATCCACGGAAGTAAAATATCTTGGAGTCATCCTAGATAACAAACTCAAATGGAACAAACATCTGGATCACAAATTAAACAAGGCCAACATCACATTCTGGCAATGTCGCAGAATGATGGGGAAAACATGGGGTCTGTCCCCCAAAATTACCCTTTGGCTATACACGGCTGTAATTAGACCCATGGTAAGCTATGGCGCAGCAGTAAGGTGGCCTAAAACAAACCTTACAACGGTCATCAACAAACTGCAACGTTTTCAAAGACTACCTTGCATGGCAACTACAACTAATTACACAAGTCATCACAGGACATGGGCCCTTTAATAAACACCTTTTTAATATCGGCATTACAGATAGTCCACTATGCAGAGCTTGCATGGAGACTGAAGAAACCGTCACCCACATCCTTCCGGAATGTGTAGGTTTGACAAAATACAGGGCTGCTCATCTCGGTGCCCCGAGGACCCTTCGGGAAGCATGTGGCAACACTAAGGGGCTGATCGGCTTCCTGGAGGAGCTGGGATGGCAGGAGTAACGGAAATCACGTATCACGCAAAATAGGCGCTAGACGTCGAGTTGCGGAAACCGAGCCCGTTAACCAGAACCAGAGAACCGTCTGCCAGTCGGATATAAGAATAACAAGGATTCGCCTTCAAAAGCTCTACCTCTTCCACTAAAGGGGCATATTTATTCACTCTATTATTCTTTCTCATCAATATAGGACCAGGAGCCATAAGCCAGGAAGGTAAAGATTCTCCATTACTTGACCGTCTAGGATGTTTAAATATCCTCTCATGCGGTGTACTATTTATTGGTGTACACAATAGTGAACGAATAGCGTGTAGAGATACAGATAAAACTTGTTCCCAATTTGAAGTATCCAAATTTCTTGAACGTAGAGAAAGTTGAATGGTTTTCCACAATGTACCATTTAGTCTCTCTACCTGCCCATTACCTTGGGGATTATAAGGTGTGGTTCTACTACATGCCACTCCAATGACATTCCTCTGTCAGAATGTATATAAGCCGGAGCGCCAAATGTAAAGAACAGATCCCTTAAACAGTTTATCACAGTAGCGGTTGTTAAATCTTTACACGGGTAGGCAAATGGAAACCGTGAATATTCATCAATAATTGTCAAGATATATCTATTTTGTGTTCTTGTCGGTAATGGACCCTTAAAATCTATATAATCTTTCAAACGGAGCGATTGCTTTTATTAATTGACCCCTAGATTTAGCAAAACGGGGTTTAATTTCAGCGCAAACAGGGCACGAATGAGTCATTGTTCTTATTTCAGCGATAGTATAGGGAAGATTCTTAGCTCGTATCCAATGTACCATACGAGTTATGCCAGGGTGGCATAATGTGTTATAAAGTTCTAATAGGCGTCTCTCATTATTAATAGTAGCACAAACACGAGAAAGTGTATCAGCTACGGTGTTCTCCTTACCTGGCCGATATATTATATCATATTTAAAACAAGAAAGTTCAAGGCGCCATCTTTCAATCTTCTCATTCTTTATTTTACTTGAATGTTTTTGATTAAACATGAAAGAGACAGATTGTTGGTCAGTAATGAGTAAGAAATCTCTACCAATTAAGTAATGTCTCCATTTTCTCAGAGATTCTATAATTGCAGAAGCTTCTTTTTCTATAGATGGATGTCGTCTTTCTGGGTCGGACAAGGATCTTGAGAAGAATGCCACTGGACGTCCTTTTTGAGACAAAGTAGCCGCTAGTGCATGTTCAGATGCATCAGTTTCAACAGTGAACATCTCTTCATCGCCAATAACTGTTAAAGCAGATTTTGCTATAGCTGCTTTTGAAGCTTCAAAACTTATAATGGCTTCTTTGCTTAATGGAAAGCTTTTCGACTTAGTCAAAATACAAATTCTTTCTAAAAAGTTTTGTATCCATCTTTTTTTTTTAAATTTTTTTAAGATTTAGTAAAGGCCTTAAACGTTCCTTGTCAGGTTTTATAATATTATTTTCAATAGTATAACCCAGTAAGTTTATAGATTTAATGCTAAATCTACATTTATTCTCATTCAAAGTCAGTTTATATTTTTGAACAGCATCCATAAATTTTTGTAAGTTTAAGTTATGCTCATTTTCATCTCTACCACATAATGTTACATCGTCTAAATATGCGTAAGTAGCATTGAGATGTTCCGATTTTATAATATACTGTATTGTTCGTTGAAATGCTGAAACTCCATTTGTAACTCCAAATGGGATACGTGTAAACTGATAAAGGTTCCCGCAAGCTTCAAATGCAGTATAAGAACGCTCCCGTTGTAATATCGGAACTTGATGATGAACTTGATACGCGCTTTTCAAATCTATTTGACTGAAATAATTATTTTTAGAGACTTTTCTATGTTCAAGTGTTTCTATGTTCGGTAACGGATATGCATCTAGTTCTGTGTATTTATTTATAGTTTGAGAGTAATCAATTACGAGGCGTTTTCGATGCGTTGTGCCACCAGTAACTAGAACTTGAGCTCGCCAAGGTGATACACTAGGTTCAATTACGCAGTCCTTTATTACTGGTTACAATTTTTACAATATAATGGTAGGTATATCTATATATTAAATACGTTTTTTTTAATAACTTATTTTGCTACACAACATTGGAATGTTCTCCACTCTGTCTTCCGACAAAGGCCTCCTCTAGCTGTTTCCATTCTTGCCTATTTTTTGATTTTCTCGTCCACAATGCTCCTGCTACTTGTTTTATATCGTCAGACCATCTTTTGTGTTGTCTTCCTTTCTTTCTTTTACTGTTCCTAGGATACCATTCAGTTACATCTCTGGTCCATTTACTTTTATTGTTTCTTATTATATGTCCTGCCCATCTCCATTTCAGTTCTTTTATTTTCGCGCTTATGTCTCTTATTTTTGTTATCTCTCTTATATCTGTATTTCTGTTTCTGTCTTTTTTCGACACATTTCATAGCTCTCTGACAGACAACTAATTTACTTCATAATAATAGAGCACAAATAGGGTTCAATCAGAAATGGTTCATCACATTTATTTTGCCCCCACTATAATATGATCTCTTTATGACATTAAAAAACATAAAAAGCATAGAGTATAGCAAGGTATAGAAATAAAAGTCTAAATAACATACCTATCAGAATATTTATTTATTATAAACTGACTTTTCTTATTCGTATATTATAAAACAATACAATTAAAATCATCTAAATAGTAAGTCACGTGATACATCCGTGTTGATACATCTGTGCGTCCCTTTCCGTGTGTTGTCTTCAATTGTAGCTTTGTCCCGTGAGTACTCAAACCACATAAAATATGTATCTACTTATTAATATTCTGCCGGGGTAGCCAAAGAACTCTAAAACTTCTTCAGAAGCTATAATTTTAGTTGCTATAAATATTCATTTTCTATCTATTATATAAAAAGAGAAGTTCCGATACATTCATTCACTGACTCATCAACGCCCAGCCCAAACCCTTGGATCTATGAAGCTGACATTTTGCACAGAGATTCCCTTTACTAAGTAGACAAAAAGTAAGGAAGGAAATTTCGATATTCAACCCCTAAGAGGGTCAAATGGGGTAAATACGTTTGTATGTAAAATCATATTTTCTGCGTGAATCAACTTGAAACTTGGTACAAATATTTTACAAAACAAATAATAAAATACATATTTTTGGATTTTAAAAACAACCCTTAAGTAGGGGTGCAACGGGGTGTAGAAGTTTGTATAGGGAAATCGTATTACCTGCGTGTATTAACTTGAAACTTGGTACAAATATATTCTTCAAAACAAATAATTAAACACGTATTTTTGGATTTTTAAAAACGACCCTTACGGAGGTGATATAGTTAGTTACACTTGTTGATGTTTACACTTATTCTGTTTTCTATATAATAATTATTCAGCCTGTTTATGTCCTCCTGCAGCAACTGACAGTCAGATATTGATTTTATACTCTTGTATATTTTTTATCATCGGCATATAATAAGAATTTAGAGTGTATGAAACAAGAGTCTATGTCATACAGAAAAGCTACATACAGAAGTGGACCCAACAGAGACCCTTGCGGGACGCCCGAAATCGCCCATCTTTACTACTTGGCTTCTGTTTTTGATATAAGACTGCATCCATCTTGGGAGATCACCCCTGATACCAAGCCGACATAGCTTCTGGATAAGGATAATATGATCCACCCTATCAAAAGCCTTCTCAAAGTCTGTGAAAACAACATCAACTTGACATCGGCTGTTCATGCTGTATAATATACATCATATGTGAACTCCGTCCTTAAGAAAACCATGCTGTTGCAGCGGTACAGCTCTATTTATTATAAGATAGAGACTACCATAAACCACCTTTTCCATCACCTTACTTAAAACATTCAGGATAGAGATCGGCCTGTAGTGCTCGATGTCCATTTGGATTCCCTTTTTCGCCCTCACGAAAGAAACGATTAAAAATAAGGTGGGTATTTCAATTCCCGGTCCCTTAGTGATGTCTAGCCCGCATAACAGTTTTTTATATATGGTTTATGTAGTATAGTATGTATATATTATAGATATAGGTAGTAAGTTATATAATTGTTAGTTGTAGGTAGTAGAATATTTTATAGTGTGTGTCAGTTCTGAATAAATATGGACGTATGTCTTTCATTGCTTCTACAAACATCACAGTGGCGACGAGACGGATATGTATAATAATTGAAAATGTCGATCGGGAAGATTCCAGAATTTAAAATGGAAGAGGGAGTGTGGTCGTCATATACAGACAGACTTGAAATGTACCTCAAAGTAAACGACACAATAGAAGATTTGAAAGTAAGTACCCATTTTAATTTCGGTTATGGGAGATGAAGCTTACGAACTCTTAGCAACCTTATCAAGTCCGAAGAAGCCTTCAGAACTCTAGTATAGTGAAACCATCACCACCTTGAGTAACCACCTACAACCGACTCCTTCAGTACTGGCGGAAAGGTACCGGATCCGGCAATGTCGACAAACGGCTGAGGAAAATGTGGCTACCTACATCGCGGAGTTGAAGAGGCTGTGAAGGCACTGCAGCTTCAAGGATAACCTGGACGAAAACCTACGTGTGTGGCATGAAGAGTGACGTCATCAGGCAGCGGCTATTCACGGAGGAGAACTCAGTGACATACTCGGCAGCGGTGAAGATCGCCACGTCCATGGAGGCAGCAGAACGGGACGCGGCCGCGGTGGAGGCGGTGCGCGGGGAGGACAGCGAGCCAGCGGGGAGTGCGGGAGTACACGCACTAGCGACCGCGGAGGGCGCCAGGGGAGGCTGGAGCGCGGGGCGGCAGGCATCCCGCGGGAGACGGCCGGCGCGGGGAGCGAATGACGACTACACCTGTAAAGGCTGCGGGGCTACAGATCACGATTACAGGACGTGTAGATATCGCGATTATGTATGCAGCAAGTGTCGAAGACCGGGACATCTGAGGCGTGTGTGCTCAGAGAACAGCGCGGGAAGTACCTACTGGCGAGGAGGCAGAGGTCAGCGGGGAGGAGTCCACTACTGCGAGACGGCCGACGTGGACACCAACGTGCAACGGGGGGCAAGGATGGAGGAGGACTTCCACCATCTATGCCTGAATGATTACCGGCCAGTAAGTCTACCCATTAATATTGAGGGGCATACTATTTTCATGGAGGTAGATACGGGAACCTAAGGAACTAAGTCTAGAAAATAGTAATCTAGTGTTAAATTTTTATAACGGTTCGGTAATAAAACCGTTAAGCATTATTAAACCAAGAGTTAAATATAATAATACAATTAAAAATTTAGAGTTATTTGTTATTGAAGGTGGAACTACCTCGTTACTAGGAAGACAATGTCAGGGTTAGGTATAGAAATCCCTATTCTTAGTCATTGTCATAATATATTAAGTAATGATAAAATACAAATTAATGATGAAATTAAACATTTAATCCACAGCTATAAGGAGCTATTCAGCGGCGGGCTGGGGCGGTATACGGGCGGAGTGGCGAGTCTCCGAGTGCGGCCCGGGGCGACGCCGGTGTTTCACCGTGCCCGGCCACTACCGTTTGCGCTCCGAGACCGCGTCGACCTCGAGCTGGACGCGATGCTGCGCGACGGTGTCATCGAGCCGGTCGATTGCTCCGACTGGGCCTCGCCGTTGGTACCGGTAAACAAACCCGACGGTTCCTTGAGAATTTGTGCTGATTATAAAGCGACAGTTAATCCTGTCCTACATATAGACTACGAGTAAGGAACATATAGATAGGTACCCTTTAAACAAACTGAGTGGAGATGTCCCAGTTGTATTTCTTGTCTGCCGAGGGGTGACAACAGCAACACGCCGGTCAGGCAGCAACAGCCAGAAGACAGTCCATCCGATAGTACTTATGTTACTAAGCAGAACATAGAAGGGGATAGTGACACGACATTAAAGGATGAACTTATGGCAATGATGCGAGATAAACTGCCGGGGATGGTTCGTAAAGCCTGATGGATGATGTCCTTAAACAGTTTAAGAAAGATGTACAAGAGCTACAAAATTCCTTAGCATACATTCATGCTGAATATGCGGATTTAAAAAAGGGATACGATGCAATAACAACTGATAACAAAACCCTAACGAAAAAATGCCAAGAGCTTGAGACCAAAATAATCAGTATGGAATATGAAACAGCAAAACAGCATCAATGGTCACGTCTGCAGAACCTGGAGTTTGTCGGTGTACCGGAGTGTAAAGACGAGTCCCTGACTGACCTCGTGACCAAGATAGCTGACCATGCGGGTGTCAGTCTGCGGCCGGACGAGATTGACTTTGCCCATCGAGTTAAGCCGCGGCGTGAAGTGACTGGTCAGCCACGTTCCATCGTGCTGCGGCTGAAACAGCGACTTACTAAGGACAAACTGTTGTCTGCAGTTAGAAGGTGCCGAGGTATCTCAACCTCCGGCATTGGCATGAGTGGTGAAACTAGTAACATATACATAAATGAACATTTAACCCCTTCAAATAAAATGTTACTAAGAATATGTAAAAACCATGCAAAAGAAAATGGTTACAAATATGTATGGACAAAAAACTGTCTAATCTATGTAAGGAAGCACGAACAGTCACCACCGGTACTGGTGCTGACAGAATCAGATTTGAAAAAAATTACATAGGTACTCTAATATTAAAAGCACGATTATTGTATTGTAAAACCACTGACTGTTTATATTGTAATATTCTATTTTATTTTTGCATCAGCGATATACTTTTTTCCAAATTTTATTATACTTAATATTTGAAGTAGAATCTTATGGCGTTATTAATTTGTAATTAATATTACGGTCGGCGTACATACATTCAAACAATTACACAAATATTTACAATTACACATATATAATCTCCAACACACCCATACACATTTATATACAGAGAAATCATCCACACAGATACCAACGTGAAAACTATTGTTATTATTATGAAATGTTTGTACATATCGTGCATCTACCTTTCTATTACATGAACTGCATTATAGTTACAGCAATTATTCAACACCAGAGTTAAATCACAGCACCCTACGGTTATACTACCAAAATGTTAACGGCCTCCGTACCAAAACAACAACTTTGTTTAATAACATTGAATTATATAAATATGACATAATGTTGCTTACAGAGACATGGCTCTGTGACGGCATATTAAATTTGAATTGGTGAACGGTCGCCAGTATGACATAGTGAGATGCGATCGACATACAACTAGTAGTACGGTCGGCGGTGGCGTGATGGCTATAGTCAGTGCGCGGCTGGGCGCTCCATGGGCGCTCGCGTCCGCACTGAGTGGCGGCGCGACGATCTGGAATGTGTGTGGTTGACGGTGGGGCGCGGGCGCTCGGATCGTCGCGGGACCTGCACATTGCTGTCGTATATATACCTCCCGATCGTTCACTACCTACTAGAATGCAATACTTTATTGATTTGATGGACGACGCGGCGGTTTCGATTTCGGATGATGATATTTTAATAGCGGGCGATTTTAATTTACCTTTCATAGAATGGGGACAAAATGAACATAGATATATTAAAAAGGGCACAACAGACATGCAAAATGCGGGTATTAATTTAGTGAACCAGTGTGGTTTCTTAGGACTCGGTCAACACAATCATTTTCAAAATTTTCACGGAAACACACTAGATCTAATATTCAGTAATTTTTCTTTGGAACTTGCCAGGTCAGTTTCTCCGTTGGTTCCTGAGCACAGATCTCACCCTGCACTAGATATCGATGCTACGAATGTTTTTCCTCATATTTGAAACGCACACAGCAAGCTATTAAAACAAATCCTAAAATGTTATGGTCGTTTGTAAAGTCAAAGAGGAAGAACAATTCTGTACCCGACGGCCTGCTCTCAATATTAGGGAGTTAAAGGCCAAGGTACGGGGGAGGCGAACTATTCACACGAAGCAAGGCAGCAGAGAAAACAAACGTATTGTTTTAGCAGACATCCGGCGTGCCATTGATGGACTAGGCTCCTGTAGGGTGAGCGGAGACGCCTGCTAGCTCTGGCGATCGGGAGGCAAGTGCCCACTGTCCGTCCGTCCGGTGTCGTCCAGACGACGGGTGGGGAAGCTAGCGTACGCCTCGCCCCCGAGCCCACCTCTCAATGACACGCCCCTTTGGCTCGTTTATTAATTTGACAAAACTTAATTAATTACACAATTACACAAAATGAAACATACGAAACAACTTACTAACTACGAACCATATATACAGACAGAAACAGAAATAAACACATGCACAATAAATTCGAACGAACACAATATAAACAGGAAATATTACACCTTAATTAATTAATATAACACCTTATTACTATACGAGAAATACTACACATCTCTATACTATCTATTTATAACTAACATGTGCCTATCTAAATGTCTGTCTGTCTGTATATGAACTATATTAGGTACAGTGCTCAGGGAAGTCGTGAGGCGAAGTCCTTATGTGTGTTTTCACGATACTTCAGGCATTTGGGACATACTAAACTATTAATGTAGGAGGTATGTGAACCTAGGTCGATGCATAACGAACTACGCGTGCATCTAAACCAAACCTCATTTAGATGCACGCCGATTATATTACGGTGCATATGTGATTGCGCCGAACTTCACGCAATCACAAAGTCGGACCTAGGTGTCTCACACAAACAAACATACTAGGAACCTACATGACTATAAACGAAAGTATCTCCTAGTACATAGCAGATCTGCGAACTCTATATGTGATCCGCCCACTATATGGGTGGTCAAGATCTTCTGGAATTCATGAGCGATTCCCACGCTTTCCAGGATCTACATCTGCTATTTCTATGGGAGACCTTTTGCCATTGTCGTTTCTATGAAGGGATATTTCTAGCGACACAAAGGACATTGTTTAACAGCTAATAAAACTAAACTAGTCAATGGACAATTTCTCCAAATATTTTAACTAATATAGTTTTATTATTTCCTGCCTAAAAGGAAACAATACCTCTTTAGAAATATCCCCATCTGTTCTATTGATAGTGGACTGTAACAATTCTGGAATGCCGACTAATGGCCTTATTATAGGTATCCTTAATGTCCCAAATTAAAACTAAACACACGCGAGCACTGCTAACTATTATCTATTACTACGAACTAACACGAATGTCTTATCACTATATTACTATTTAAATGTGTGTGTGTCAGTCGCGAACAAATTCAGATTTAGGTACCTAAATTGATGCGATACAACAATGGTGAGCTACGCAATAGGAATGAAATGTGTTCTGCTTTTAGTGATTATTTCAAATTGATGTTTAGTGATCCCTCCCCGGATTACCCTCCCTGTACCGCGGCGCCTGACTACGGAGTGGATGTCCTGGGTTCGATTACTGTCACTGAAAGCGAAATATATAAACTACTGGTTAAACTCGACACTACTAAGGGTCCCGGAAGTGATCAAATTCCTGCCAGTTTTATAGTAAAATGTGCTGCATCATTATCGGTCCCCGTTACTAAAAGTTTTAACCGCTCTTTCCATGAAGGGGTTTTTCCAGAAGTGTAGAAAACCCCGAACATAGTTCCCATTCATAAGAAAGGGTCAAAGATGGACGTGGAGCATTATAGACCAATCTCGATACTGAATGTACTCAGCAAGGTTATGGAGAGGGTCGTGTATAACAGTATTATATCCCATTATTTCAAGGGCTGTTCCTGGGCAGCAGCATGGGTTTATCAAGGGTCGGTCCACCGTCACTAACCTGGCTGTCTTCACGAGTGACGTGCTGTCCAGTATGGATAAGGGTTTGCAGGTTGATGTGGTCTACACGGATTTCGAGAAGGCTTTCGACCGTGTAGATCATTTCATACTCTTGCGCAAACTTTTTAATTTGGGGATTAAGGGAGATCTATATAGATGGTTATCATCCTATATAGAAAAAAGAAAGCAAGCTGTGGTGGTTGCGGGAGTCAAGTCTGATTTGATAACTATATCATCTGGAGTACCCCAGGGTTCCCTCCTGGGGTCTCTGCTATACGTCGCCTTCTTACATGATATTTATTTATGTTTTAAACATGCAAAATTTTTGCTGTATGCGGACGACAAGAAGATATATATGAATATAAGAAATATATCAGACTGTAACCTCATGCAAGAAGATTTAAATAGACTTAGTCTTTACTATGCACGAAATAGGATAACTGTAAATGCCTCAAAATGTAGTTACATATGTTTCACAATACACCTATAGACTATAAATATCAACTAAATGACTTATCAATTAACAAAATTGAGACTGTAACTGACTTAGGTGTACTTCTCGACTCTAAACTTACGTTTGCCCATCATGTCAATACTGTGACCAAAAAAGCGTACAAAAATCTTGGATTTGTACTGAGGGTCAGTATGCCTTTCACTGACCCACACTGTTTAAAAGCACAGCTTCGCTTATGTACGCAGTGTACTGGAGTATTGTAGTTCCATGTGGAACCCTCTGTACAAAACTTATAAGAAGGCTATAGAGACTATACAGAAAAAAATCGAAAAAAACTTTAACTATAAAACTAAGTACTATGACGAGGACTACACTGAATCTTGTGAACACCACCGACTCATGTCTCTGGAGGACAGGCGACAACTACTTGACATGTTCCTTTTATATGACTTGTGCAACAGCAAATTTGACTGTCCTGATCTCGTTTCAAAGTCATTGGTACTGCTTGCACCAGACAGACGAACGAGACACACAGACCTCTTCCCCTTGTCGGATGCGCGGTCTAATTATGGTAGAAATGCTGTCATTGGCAGATTGCACGATATGTACCTACAATAAGCATTTTTCTCACTTGGACATGTTCTGCATGTCCAAAAACAACTTCAAAAAACAGTTTTTTAATTCAAGTGTGGATGGTTAGCACATACACAAATACATACATACACAAATACAAACATACATACATACACACATAACACACACCCCCACTCATTCACCACACACTACACAAACGCTGACAGGGTCAATTTTTGTTTTTATTCTTTATTCTTATATTCAATTTCATTCAATTTTATTTTTTCTTAGTTTTAGATTGTATTTTTAATTTGGACATTGTATAATTGTAATTTGTATTGATTTTTTTTGATTTATTTTGAATTTTTTTTTTTTTGACATTGATGTTTGTGGTTTTGATTGTGATTTTGATTATTATTTTATATTGCCTACTTTTGATTGTTTGTCTTTGTTTTGCTTGATCTGATAATATAATGTCTCCGTACGTGCTCTGTAACATCAACATAATGGAAATCCATAATTGGCAATATGTTTTACTTGTTGTTTTTTCCGAAATTTTTATACTATTAAGTGCTGTGGATTTTTTTGAAATAAATAAATAATTAAATAAATAAAATCTAAAAGCTTTAGAATCGGTATTCAAAATATTACATAAAAACGGGTTAAAATTTAAAACAAATAAATGCGAATGTTTAGTGAATGAAATTAAGTATCTGGGATATATATTAAGTAAAAATAGAATAAAAACGGACCCGGCTAAGGATGAAGCCATAACAAAAATACCTAGACCAAATAACGTTACAGAGTTAAGATCGTTTTTAGGTTTAAGAGGATGTATACAGCTAAATGCAAGTTTTAGGATGCGTAAAAGTACATGATCCACTGCAGTGACCATAATCAAAAAAATATATGATATTCTTGAGGTTATGCGTTATTAAGATACTGTGTTCAAAACATAATACAACTATATTGATTCGATAGAAAAAAATCACGAATGTAACTCTAAAAATATATTTTACTGTCTAGAAACAGTACTAAAATGCATGCAATAATTCTGATTTTTTGACAGATTTTTTATCTAGTAATATACTATCGTAATACTGTTCTATTTTTTTATCAAATTTTCAGCAAGTTCCTTTATTCTCATTTTCGAGATTTTATGTACGCACTGCACGCGAGTGTGCGTAAGCGCTCGTGTACCGACAGTACCGGCTGCAGCCTGATGCTATATTATTAGTGTCGTTTGGTGTGTATGTGTACCCACGTGGGGGCGGTGCCATCTCTCAAGGTCATTGGCTCTATTCAGCGTCTTAATTATTTTTTACGCTAAATTCGTTAGAAATATGAGCGCTAAATTAGCACCGCTATATGACCTTTTAAAAAAAACAAAATAGTTGGATTTGGACAAATGATTGTGAACGGGCCTTTATAGAAATAAAAAGATTGTTGACGGGCGCGAACGTATTAGCTCACTATGACCCGGCGCGAGCGCGCGGGGCACCGGCGGGGTGCTGTCACAGTCGGCGGCGGGGGCGGGAGCGGCCGCGGGACGGGGGGAGCGTCCGATAGCCTACGTATCGCGCACTTTAACGGACGCTGAAAAGAATTACTTACAAATACATCGGGAAGCACTAGCTATCATATTTTGTATGCACAAATTTCACCATACGGCCGACGTTTTATTTTACGTACTGACCACAAACCGCTAGTATCAATATTCGGTCCGAATACAGGTATACCTACTATGATAGCTAGCCGTATGCAAAGATGGGCATTAATACTTTCAGCATATACTTACGATATTGAGTACGTGCGTACTGACGAAAACGGGGCGGACGGATTGTCGCGGTTACCGGTCAATATTGTAACGAGTAGGTACTTAAATCGCACAAATAAATACCTAAACACATCAAGGTCGATAGACGTCTCTAGAAACATCCAGAGAGAATCAACTACAAACGAAAATAGACCGTATGTGCCTAGCCATAGGTACCAAAATCGGCTGCGGTCGGTGTGTAGGTATTTGGCGCCGAGCCTGCATCGAGGACCATCTACAACTTTGTAGAATAACGTCGGTGTTTCTCGAATGTTCGGTGGACTATATAAACAGAGGATCATTGGCGGAAATAACACAGTGCGAATCAGAGCGACCAAAGCGAAACAGTGAAGTGAAATTTAGTGCGACAAAGTGTTATTCTATAGTGTTTATTTATTTAACTGTATTTTTGTGGTGTTTGAAGTAAAGTTTGTCTATTTAATCGGTATTTTAAATCTCTTCGAACCCCAGCTCGTAACAATATTAAAGGAAATAATTTAGAGTCACCGCCTGAACAAACTTATTTACATTTTGTACAACAAGAATTATTATTAAATTATAACGAAATTAAACGTCAAACTTTACGGGATGCATCTCTAACTAAAATTTTACACTATATTAGGGATGGGTGGCCAGCACAAAATGAATTACAAAATTTAAAACCGTATTTTAACAGGTAAAATGAATTATACGAAGAATTAGGATGTGTAATGTGGGGCTACAGATTAGTAATACCAGAGAATTGTAAAGAAAAGGTTCTCAAAATGTTACACGAGCCACACATGGGAATAGTGAAATCGAAGTCGTTAGCACGTAGCTACGTCTGGTGGCCCGGTATAGACGAGGCGGTAGAAAGAATGTGTCGGGAGTGCGAGGTGTGCGCGACTCGCCACCACATCAAGCACCTCGTATGTGGCCCTGGCCCAACTGACCCTGGTCCAGGTTGCACATGGACTTCATGGGACCCATTATGGGAAAAACATATTTAATAGTTATAGACGCTATGTCGAAATGGTTAGAGGTGTTCCAGGTACCGACTACGGCTGCTACGGGGGTTATTGATAAACTTTCTGAACTATATAGTAGGTTCGTTCTGCCGAGACAGATACCATTTACATCTAGTGAATTTGATAAATTTACCAAAAACAACGGAATAGAACATATTTTTACGGCTCCGTACCACCCAGCATCGAACGGTCTCGCGGAGAACGCAGTAAAAATTTTGAAAAGGGTTATTAAAAAAGCGTTAGTACAGAAACCTGAGCTAAATAGGACTTTGTGGTCATTTTTACTACATTATCGAAAAACCAACAGTATTAATGTTAGGTAGGATGACGCGTACCAAGTTAGACATTTTGAAACCAAGTAAGGAAAGTCAGGTACACCGAGCTCAAGAACGTCAAGAGAAGGCGGCGGGGGGAGCCGATAGGAAGGTAGAAACTAACGACGACTTATGGTATAGGCAGTACATAAAAAGTGACAGGTGGGCACCGGAGCGCATAGAAACTAGTTTAGGGCCCAGTAACTACAAAGTTATAGATAGGGACGGAGAAACTGTACACAGACATATAGATCAGTTGAGGAAGAGATCGAGACAATCTCTAGCTTGTCCCCCACCTAATATTGAAACAGTAAACAGCACAGATTCTGAATAGAGCGACAGGGTTTGTTCACAGGTCTCACCGGGGGGGAGTAGCTCGAGGGGATCGACGGAGGAGATGAAGTCACCGCGCAGTCCAGCGCCGGCGAGATCGGCGAGGTCGGCGCGGGCAGTGACCACGGGGTCTAGAGCGGCCTCTCCGGCTTAACATAGAATCGCCTGTCTTATCACCGCCCCAAGCCCGACCCGTCCGTCAGTGTAAATATAAAAGTGTACCTAGATATAAGTGATAGTATAAGTCTTTTATTTTCTATATTGTGTTTTGTTAATTTTAAGAATAATTTAGTAAGTAATTTAGTGTGGAGGATTGTAGTATAGTTATTATATTATAGATATAGGTAGTAAGTTATATAATTGTTAGTTGTAGGTAGTAGAATATTTTATAGTGTGTGTCAATTCTGAATAAATACTTGTGCCATATAGACGTATGTCTTTTATTGCTTCTACAAACATCACAGTTTAGTAACAGACACTGAGGAGGCCATGACCTGGACGTTTCCATTCTCAGGTGACTTATTATCACCATAGACCTGTGCGGGTTCAACAAACATACGACGAAAGTAATCGCTGAAAGCGTCACAAATCTCCCTCTCTCCGTCTAACTTCTGGTTACTATATCGCATCATCTTTTGGGTAGGAAGAACTACCTTTCCTTTTTGATTTGATGTGTGGCAGCACATCGCGTCGCGTCGATAGATGTCGCACCGTTACTAACTCATTGAAACCTGTATCGCGCCATTGAAAATATTTAATAGATTGGCATATATGCAACTTTCCAACGATGTGTGTTGGGGAGTATTCCTTTTACTCATAGTCGTTGGACTGTTGTATGTATTGCCATTTCTATAGATGTAAGACCACAGTGATTTAGGATCCCTTTTGATGTTATCTTGAGATCACCGTAAATATAGATCTAGACATTCCTCCTGTACTTTCTTCTGTCTCTTTCTTAAGAGTGAGAAGGTATCATTGTCTACAGGATTCCCATGGCGTTTCCAGAATCTATGATATTTGTTCTTCTCCCTTATATTTTGTATTAGAGCCCTGCTATACCATACTGGGTGTTTGCGGGTCCATGATGTGGTCATCTGTGGTACGTAACTCTCAATTGATCGGTATATCAATGAAGTGAAATGAAGTGTCGGCTTCATTCAAATCAGGATTGTCAAGAACAGATGGCCAGTCAACCGTTTTTATATCCTTATTTATGTTGTCATAGTCACCTTTTGCATAAGTATAGATGAGACCATAATATCAGAGGCGTCAATATTTATAGCATGGTGAGATCTATGTTTAGGTATCAGAGTAAAATCCGTTTTTTTTATTCATTGAGAAATTTGTGATAGAGTGTTCCCATGTGAGTTTTTCAGTGTAGACCATTGATCCATTTCAAGATAACGCATGTCATTTATAAGCAACTGAAGTTTGCAGTTCAATAGAACCCTTTCTAAGATATATGGGTCCATCAGGATTCCAGTTG
Source organism: Nemapogon koenigi (assembly GCA_963924495.1). Lineage (NCBI taxonomy): Eukaryota > Metazoa > Arthropoda > Insecta > Lepidoptera > Tineidae > Nemapogon > Nemapogon koenigi. The sequence continues at coordinate 10,609,753 of OZ004646.1, forward strand.
ATGCATGGTAAATTGAAGTCTCCGGCGACCAAGATATGATCGTTTTGTGCCGACGCAGACACTTGCTGTATCAGTCACATTATCAGATGTATCCGAGCAGGCAGTGACTTATTTGGTGGTATGTACACAACCGCAATATGCAAGTTGCGCTCTGTACCGAGAGTAGCACCATCGATTGTAAACCACATGGACTCCAGGTATTGGCGTCGCGATTCAGGACGTGAGCGAGCACTCAGTCTGGCTTCTACAATGGCCATTACTCCGCCACCCCAATTTGTTGTCTGCCGATTGCACCTTATCACTTCATATGCATTACAGTCTGTTAGTTCAGAGCTCATGAAACCGTCACACAACCAAGTCTCCGTGAACAACATAATATCATAATCAGCCGATTGTTTATTACCATATAGGATATTCGTTTTGGAGTGTAAACTGTTGACGTTTTGGTAATACGACGTATGGCATGACGATTATATTTTAAATTTTTCATTTTGTGATGAAAACTGAGCAATAGTTCAAAATGATTACCAAGTATTTTAATCAGTTAGTCATAACGCAGTAGGTATGCGTTAATATTGTCCAACATATTGCAGAGGTAGTGTGGTTCAGAGTCTAGGTATATAGTATATATCAATGTGTCAGTTAGGTTTATTTCTAAAAGTATATGATCTGCTGTAATTATGATTGTGTATATTAAATTAAAAATATTTAAATATAGGGAGGGAGGGCGCTGCAGTGCAATTGTCAATATCGCAACCGTGCTGTTTTTAAGTTTTAAAATTAAGTGCTAGGTTTTTCTAACAATAAGTCATTAAAAAATAACGGTGAACCTAAATATATCGCATAAAACAGAAGTCATTAATAAAAACCTGGAAATAGTGCAAAATTCAAGCAAAACATTACCACCTACCAAACAGTGACGCGGTTGCAACGAATGGTTTTTTTGAGCTGTGAAGTTATCTAAACTCCAAATCATTGATCACCTGGCTCCACCAAGTGCTGAATGAACCAAGACACGGAAGTACTACCTATACATTTCAAATATTAACAAAATTTAAACATCATCATAACCTAAAAATTGTTAAACAAAAGACCGACCACCAACATAAAATAACAGCGGTCAGCGCCATCTAGCGACGAATAAACGAACTATCACAAACTGTCTGCTATATCAACGATACCTAAATAGTTGTGATAGTTACTGTAAAGAGCTCCACTATCTGCGTAACACTGATTTTATTGTTATCACTGGAAATTTTTATTATTGGTGGATGGGAATTGAACCATGTTCAATGTGCATCCTGCGGTGCACCCCATACCTTTAGCCGCTAGACCACCGCCGATACGAAAATTGACAACTTGCTAAGGCTTTTCTCTGATATAATTTTCAGCAGTAAACAGAGACAAATTACTGAATTTCTGAAAAATTATTGAACCGATTTTCGTCATATGACTGTGAGATAATGTCGAAAAATTATTATATCCTTAAAAAAATAAGTCGTCAAAATCGGTACATATTTCATCGAGATATTACGAAAAATTGACTTATAAGGTCAGTTTTTTCAAAATTTCTGAAAAATTAATGAACCAATTTTTATGAGATAAAAATGGGACCAATCCAAAAGAATTATCTGTCGATTAAAAAAGAAACCATCAAAATCGGTTCACAACTGGCGGAGTAATCACACGCGTGCAGTGCGTATATAAAATCTCGAAAATGAGAATAAAGGAACTTGCTGAAAATTTGATTAAAAATAGAACAGTATTACGATAGTATATTGCTGGATAAAAAAATCTGTCAAAAATTCAGAATCATTGCATGCATTTTAGTACTGTTTCTAGGCAGTAAAATATTTTTTTAGAGGTACATTCGTGATTTTTTTCTATCGAATCAATATAGTTGTATTATGTTTTGAAAACAGTATCTTAATAACGCATAACCTCAAGAATATCATATATTTTTTTGATTATGGTCACTGCAGTGGATCATGTACTTTTAGGCATCATAAAACTCGCATTTAGCTCTATACATCCTCTTAATAGGGTGTTAAGTTCGGACTTGAAAAACTCCTGTTCCTTCACGAGTTCCTCCCGGATAGTGTCCCTAATGATTTCGACTGATATGGAGGGCTCGTCAACGGGGTCGGGGGGGTCAGGGTCATCTTCAGACGATTTACGACGGGGTTTGTTCTTCCCTCTTTGGGTCACGTTATAGTTATCGTGAGTGGCGTGCACGGGCGTATTTATATTACCCGTTTTGGGCTCCGTGCTGCGACATTTCGGGCACCTCCACGACTGCTTTTGCTCCCTAGCCATGCTCAAGAAACGCGTGGAGTAGACGTTGCCACAGACCAAATCATACAAAGAACAGCATATTGAGCATTTTAAGCATCTCCTTGTTCTTTATAGGAAGTAGGCAGCCCGTGCAAGACTTGTCATTTCAACTGGTTGAGCTGCGCGGCAAGATGAACACTAATTACACACTGTTACAATTCACTTTAAATAAAACTAATATTATTTTAAACTTTTCAAATTTTTGTGATATCTATTTTAGAACACGACAATATTATACGGTAGTAAGAAAATTAATGACATTTATTTTCTACATAACATTTATTTTCCATATTTTTTCCCACGATTAGGAGGGATATAAAAAGTCAGCCCGGGCGGTGCCCTCTGCACCCGGGTAAGCCTAATACCCCAGAAGGTCGGCCGGTCTCCTGGGGGTGGGGCGCTTGGGACTGATCACACTCATCAGCTATTCATTCCCTCGCCGCGCCCAAAGCTTGGAATTGAGGGATTTTTATAGAGGTTGTCTCCTCGCGGCCCAGGCGGTTAAGGCAAGGTTTCCCTTTCATCGCTGGACTGCTAGGACATGATCAACAACATCCAACTCCGGGATTTACGGGTTTGCCAACGGCGGCAGTTTAAAACTGCCCGTCCGGCTGTGCACTTAAGCACCCACCGTACCCGTCCAGAGTCGGTCCGGAGCGGTTTTGTGGGGTGTGCGGCCCAAAAACACCCACCTCGGGTGTTCTTGGCTTCACCCCGGGACAGAACCCGGGGCTACTGAGCCCCCCCGCCACGACAAGGCGACACCCCCAGGAGGGGCTTTGGAGTTACCCTTTTTTTTTTACGTACCCTCGGGGGTGAGGGAACGGGTTATGTGGGACTCTAACCCACTAAAACCCCACGGTACTCCATCGCGCCGGTTGTCGGCGGGCCACGGGGACGCGCCAGCATTCTTCCGCGACCCGCCGCCGGGTGGCCGTATGGCCCCATCTCGCTTTGTGAGTGTAACAGTTGTGCTTTGTGGGGCGTGCATTTTGCGGCTCCGATAATGTGATCCGCCAATTTGCCAGCCGCTTCGCACACTGGGCAATACGGCTTGGCGTAACACTTTGCCGCCTTATGGCCGGGCTGTCCGCAGCGGTAGCACAAACCGCTGCAATGGACCGCGCAGGTACAACGGGCCTGCGTGTGCCCCAACTCGAGACACTTGTGGCAGCGCAGGGGCCGCGGCGACAGCACGATGACTCGTGCCAACGTCCAGCCCACTTTCACCTTTCTGGCTTTGGCCAGCACACAGGCCGCGGTCATGGGGACCTTGACCCATAAAGACCCGGGTCCAGTCGCGTTGCGACGCCGGATCTCGCCCATCTTAATTAATTCAGGCGAGCAGCCCCCGGTAAGGGCGATCGCCTGAGCCACCTCGGTGGCCGTTGTGGTTTCGTCCAGGTCCATAACACGCATTTCTGCGTACTTAGTGGGCTTTGACACCCGGACGGCCTCCTCCCCCAGGACCTGTTGCAGCCTCCCTGCAAGCAGGTCGACCTTGGCGGGTCCGTCATCACCGGAGACCTCGAGAATCCGAGCTCCGGTGATGGCGTGCTTAAATGCTAAGCCATCGATGCCCAGGTCCTCCAGCTTTATGCCGGGCCTGGGTCAGGATTTCCACGTAAGCTTTTCTCCGCCTTTTTTCCCCCTTGGGGATTATCAGGTGGAGCCTTCTCCTGCTTTTTCTTCTTGGGCTTTTTGCCCACCCGGATCCACTCGCCGCTAGGTGCCACCTTCCACCTCAACTTTTATTTTTTTTATATAACTTATTTTTGAGAGGTGGACAAAAAACAATTTTTGGTGGTCAAACGTGGACTAATGACGGATAAACGAACGTGATTAAAAAAATTGGAAATTTGCATTTGGGGGTGCCAACTTCCACCCCAAAACGACCTAGGTGTACTTTTATTGAACATATAAAAAAATTATTGATCGATGGCAATATTAAAAGTACACACAATCGCCGAGCATGTATGAAAGGTATGATGAATATAAAGAAGCGAAAGAAGTATGTCAGGATTTCACATCCGGTCATGGCGCCGAACGCACGCGTTTTCGTCATGGCGTGATGTGGAATTCGGTTTAATCCCGGCCGCGCTGTGATGGTTGTGATTAGTCAGTGATTAATAAGACAATTATTATCAGTTATCACAGTCGGCGGGATAATCTTAGCTACCGATTGCAAAAGATTAAACACTAGATACTGGCAGAATTGCGACGAAAGTCAGCACTGTTGCCATATATATCAAAAGAAGAAGAAGAGGTATGTCAGGACCGTAGCAAATGGCATTCGATTGTCTCTGCCTTTCCCTCTTATGATAAAAGGCGTGATGATTTATAGATAGGTAGATTATTCTAGATAGCTCTGAAACAGCTTAATGGATTTTGACGAAACTTTCAGGGATCGTATAGTGGGTACTTTTAATTATTTATTATAGTGGATCGATTGTTCTCAAAATCTATATCAGTGGCCAGTATAAAAAAATCCCATATATTTTTACTTTTAGTTACAAAATCGATATCTGACGAATACGAATTAAACATTAATACACGTTTTCTTTATTTATTGCAGGTTTGGAAACAAGACTGACATGGAGTCTCGTTGCAGTAACGACGAATGGGATATACCTCGAGCTATTAGAATTGGGGCAATATATATAATTACAATGCTTCTGTTAGTTACTGGTTGTTGGATTTATAAATATCATATGTAAAAAAATAGAAACAAACAAAACAATTAAATTTTTTTTCCGTATTTTTTTCCAGGGTGTAGTTTTTAGGGTTCCGTACCTACTATAGGTAAACCGCTGAGATTTGCAAATAAGTTTTGATTTTGATGAAATTTGAAAAAAAAATCAAGTTATCCGTATAGGTACCAAATTTCATCAAAATTAAAACCTACCCGCAATAGCCCGAGGTAAATCGCGTCGACAACAGACACATCGCGCGAAACCTCGCATCGTGTATAGCAGAATCACGCCCGGCCCTCACCCCTCATGGACATGGGAGTGCTACTTTCTCAGCGGTTCACCTATAAGGCTCCGCTGTCCGTCCGTCCGTCCGTCTGTCTGTCACCAGGCTGTGTCTCATGAACCATGATAGTTAGACAGTTGAAATTTTCACAGATGATGTATTTCTGTTGCCGCTATAACAACAAATACTAAAAAACAGAATAAAATAAATATTTAAGGGGACTCCCATACAACAAACGTATATATTCACTTTCAAAATAAATAATTTAATTAAAATAAAATTAATATTTAAGGGGGGGGGGGTTGTTCGCACCTCTTTGGCCATAGAAGAAGCTTTTTTATTTTTTCTGTCAAAGGAACAGTTTTGATTTAAGGTGTCTATATTTTATCTTTGTCATTCAATTTGGTTATTATCTTGATTACATATATTACTAAGATTTCTAAGTTTTTAATGTATTAACATGATATTTTTTGGTCATTACGACCGGATACAAGCGACCTATGGACAACTAACAAAGTCAAGTAATATTTCAAATGTAAATCTACGCAAATAACTCCTTACGTATCTACATACAAAGTCTACGCTACGCACGGAAAAAAATTAATTACATAATATGACATCTAAATGCGATTAGCTGCGGATTTGTTATATCGAAAATCATAGCAACCTGAACCAAGCGATGTCTACCTCACATAAGATTTTGCTACCGCCGCTAACAATATTTAGCCGTAGTAATTAGATGATGGTGATAATATTTTTTATTTAATATTGATAATTAATCTTAGCTGTTGTCAGTTAGTTGTAACAGCCAAGAGTTTTAGAAAATACTAAGATTTTTTTTCACTGATCTTGCTAATACATTCTTGGCACCAGCAACTTAGACACTACTTAACAAATACTACAAATGGCTTATTAAGAATAAGGCTTATTAAGAATAACAAAAACATTTACCTATAGTTGCCGAACATTCTTTGAAAGGATCAGACCACCAAAATCATGGGCATTTGCTAATGTGTTTTCGTAACCATTTCTAATATTCTGCGCATCTACAAATAAGTAACTGAGCACCATTATCTGAACCTTAAGGTAGTCGTTCCTTTCAAAATGATTAGCGAAACTAGCAATTCTACTTAGCTATCACAAATAACAATCACTTGTCAGCTGTAGACAAACACAATGTTGACCTTTTGCTAAAGTGATTTCGTAACCATTTCTAATATTCTGCGCATCTACAAGTAAGTAACTGAGCGCCATTATCTAAACTTTAAGGTAGTCGTTCCTTTTAAAATGATTAGCGAATCTAGCAATTCTACTTACCTATTGTTAAAGTGTTCGTTCTACCGTTAGATAAAATAATATACTAGAAATTATAGAAATATACTTAGAAGGAATTTATTAATCGGTCTTCTAACATAGTCTATTTATAAAACACCATAGCAACCTATATTGAAGAATAGTAGCAAAGGTGAAAGCCGTATAATGCCAAGAATACTTTAACATCTTCTCTTCATTTTAAAATTTCACCTTTGTCTAAAATCCATCCCAATGCCTTTACACATTTGCATCAGTCTTGGCTTAAATAATGGCTTTGTCAACATATCTGCCAATTGCTTCTCTGAAGATACTTTCTTGGCAGTAAGCACATGATTAGCAACAGCTTCTTTAACAAAAAGGTTACGAATCCTGATATGTTTTGTTCTTTGATGTAATTCATAAGAAGGGTTATAAGCAAGTTTAATAGCTGACTCATTATCAATATGCAATTCTGGAATATTTGCTAATGGCTCGATATTCTTAATGAGTCTTGACAGCCAAATATTTTTTCTTGCTGTTTCATTTGCTGCCACCACTTCTGCTTCAGTGCTTGATATAGCAACGGATCCTTGTCTATTACTTTTCCAAGATATAATTCCACCATTATACATGCAGACCATTCCTGTTGTAGAACGTCCTATCTCTCGATCACCTCCATGATCCGCATTACAGTAGCAAACTAATATCTTATCAGAATTTCTTGTGTATAATATACCCCAGTCTATAGTACCTCGTACATATCTCAATATACGCTTCACTTTTACTCATGATGATGATGATGATGATAGTACCTCGTACATATCTCAATATACGCTTCACTTTTACTATATCTTCCTTACTAGGGTTTTCTAAATGTCTAGCTGCAACACCCACACCATAAGCTATATAAGGTCTTGTAGTAATCATTAAATATCCAAGTGCTCCTACTGCTTGTCTATATGGAAATTTCTGTACATCAGTATATTTTACTTTAACGCCATCATCTTTCAATATAGGTGTCCCGGACGCTTTACAGTTATCCATACCAAAACGTTCAAGCAATTTCTTGGAATATGCACTTTGACATATTTTTATTGATCCGTCTGCTCTTCTATCGATTTCTATACCCAAGAAATAGTTCGCCGGTTTACATTTAATTTTAAATCGACCTTCTAGATCTTTCAAAAATTGATCAGCTTCTTCTTTATGAGAAGCTGCTAATAATCCATCATCAACATAGAGTACTACTATTAGCCTTTTCTCTCCTCTTTGTCTTAAATAAAGGCATGAATCTGCTTTACTCTCTATAAAGGTAACATTTAACATAAACTCTTTAATACAATTATTCCAGCATCTCGGTGCTTGTTTCAGCCCATATAAGCTTTTCTGAAGCTTACACACTTTGCCGGATCCGTCGTCATAACCTTCAGGTTGATTCATATACATTTCTTCTTTCAAACCACCATAAAGGAAAGCGGTAGATACGTCAAATTGTGTCAAACTCATGTTTTCACTAGCAGCTATACTAATTACTACTCTGATAGTACTCATTTTAGCAACAGGACTGAAAGTTTGAAAATAATCTATGCCCTCTTTTTGTGAGTATCCTTTAATGACGAGTCTAGCCTTGTAACGTTATATAATCCCATCCGGATTAATTTTAAATTTATATATCCATTTAGAGGCAATGGCTTTTCTATTCTTTGGCAATGGCACAAACTTCCAGGCTTTATTTACATTTAATGACTTAATCTCATCATCCATAGCTTCTTTCCATTTCTCAGAATCATTACTTCGGATAGCTTCTTTATAGTTTTGAGCTTCCTTTAAATCACATAAATCGTCCATAACTGCCATCAAACCTTTTCGGTCTCCTGAGTTTAGAACGATCTCTTAGTGACATATCATATTGTCCCTCAATTTCATTCTCAGACAATATATAATTTCCAGGTCGTTGGTCTTCAACATCACCCATTGTATCTACAGAATCATAATTACTCATTCAAAATCAATCATTTTCATCTTCATCTTCATTTGCACCTTTCGGCAAATTCTTATTATCTACATTAGACTCTTCAGTTTCATGATCTGTCTCAATACTAGGCATATTTACAATTGCATCTGTAATATCTAATGGTATTTCTATTTGATGATAAGGTTTCAGAGAATTTTTATTTGGAGTATGCCAGCATAGTTTGGAATCCTCACTATGACATCCATATTAAAAAACTCGAGAGCGTTCAAAAAAGGTTTTGCTGGCATTTAGCATACAGCTGCAATCTCGCGAAGAGGCTTCCCGGATACAAGGATCGTCTGCGGTACTTCGGCATGAGTTATCTGCGGAATCGTAGATGCAGACTGGATGCCGAATTCTTCTACAAACTGGTCAACTCCAAGGTCGACTGTCCGAACTTGTTGGGACAGTTGAATCTATGTGCTCCTATACGAAATCCCAGAGCTAGCGCATTTGATCCCTTCCTACTAGCTAGATCGAAAACGGTCCTCGGTCTAGTCTCTCCTCTTAACCGTATGGTCGGACGGTATAACAAGATGCTTAAGCGACATGACTTAGATGTGTTTGGTTCTCGGGCCACTTTCCAATCCACGATTGGAAAAATCGATTTTTTTGAGTGTTCTTAGTGGTAAATACCTAGTTATTAGTTTAGAAATTGTTTTTGTGTAAATTATTATTATTGTGTTTTTTGTGTTATTATCTATCTATCTATCGTCACGCCTTTCATCCCAAGAGGGGTAGGCAGAGACAATCGAATGCCATTTGTTACGATCCTAACATATCTCTTTTGCTTCTTTTATATTCATCATACCTTTCATACATGCTCGGCGATTGTGTGTACTTTAAATATTTCCATCGGTCAACATATTTTTTATATGTTCAATATAAGTACATCTAGGTCGTCCTCTGCCAGCATTTCCTTTCACTTCAGCCATATAAACCTTTTTAGGTCAATCTTTCATCCTTCATTCTTTCAACGTGTCCAAACCAGCGTAAACTACTTTTCTTCATTTTAGTCACAACATCATCTTTTACACTGCATTCTTCTCTAATGTCATCGTTCCGGATGCGGTCAATACGTTTTATATCACACATTCTACGTAAAGACCGCATTTCCACTGCATTTATTTTACTTTCATGCTTATTTCATACCCAAGTCTCGCTTCCATAAGTAAGTGATGGAACTAAAACTGCATTATGTATGTTCATTTTACTTTTAGTTGTAAGTTGTTTATTTCTGCATACATTGTTTAGTCCACCAAATACCTTGCTTCCCGCTTTCACTCTCCTCTCAATTTCCTTGTCTATCTTTCCACTTCTTGTAAACATACTACCTAAATAAACATATTCATTCACTTGTTCTAATTTACTTCCTTTCACACAAATGTTACAATCCGTCCTTTCATCATCCTTTTCAAATACTAATACTTTTGATTTCGGAATATTAATTTTCATAAATTTCTTCTCGCATTCCTCATTCAAAAGTGCAACCAGGTTTTGCAGCTCTTGCTCCGAAGATGCAATTAATACCGCATCATCGGCATATAAAAGACAGAAAAGTCTAGTAGGACCCATTTCTATCCCTAAGGAACATTGTTGTAATTTGGTCAAACAACTATCGAGATACAGATTGAACAGACAAGGTGACATTACACAGCCCTGTTTAACACCACTATGTATGTTAAACGGGGCTGAGCACTGTCCACCCACTCTAACAATTAATTAATTAATTGTGTTATTATTATTATTCAATTACTTTTTTTTTCTTATCAATGTTGTGTTGTTGTTATAAAAATGTTAATAGCCCTATAATTGACACTGCGTCTACTAAGTTATAAAAATGTACAATGCATATGTGTGGACGTAGGTGTTGTTGGGCTATTTATAATAAATAAATTAATTAATTAATTAAATATAACATCTCTTGAACAAATAAGTTTGTTTGTTTCTTTTACCCATACTCTGTACCCTTCTTCATTATTGTAACCAATTAGAACACCCTTTACAGCTTTCTTAGCCAACTTCTTCCTAGTTACATTTGGAACGTGTGCATAACACGTGCTACCAATAATTCTCAAATGGTGAATCCTCGGCTTCTTCCTGTACCATATTTCATAAGGAGTCATATCCATTGACGTTGGTCCTGTTCTATTTAAAATATAATATACATAAGTATTTACAATTTCAGCCCATAAACTCTGCGGTAAATTCATCGCACGCATTATTGTTCTAGTCGCTTCAAGTACAGTCCTATTGTGTCTTTCACAACTGTTCTGTTGAGGTGTATACGGCATTGTAAATCTCTGTATTATTCCTTTATCATTTAGTATCTTTCTCACCTTATGATTATCAAATTCTCCGCCATTATCAATCATTATACATTTTACTTTGTGTCCTGCTGTTTCCATTTCAGCTAACACTAATTTGAGCTTTTGACATATTTCAGACTTTTGCTTCAAAAAATATACAAATCGAAATTTCGAGAATTCGTCTTTAAATAAAACAAAATATCTATATTTTGAAAATGAAAAACAAAAGGGTCCACAAACATCAGTATAGATCAATTCTCCTACTTCTGTTGCCCTCTCTCTTTTTCCAAATTTCAAGCGATGAGCTTTTCCATAAATACATCCTTCACATATTTCACTATCAAGTTTCAATTTTATACCAAGTTCTCTCTCAACTATTTTCTTTACATGAGCTTTGTTCTGATGTCCCAGTCTTTCATTATAAAGCTGTAGCATATTCTGAGATGTAATCTCTGCTGATTTGACAGTCCTTAACTGAAGCTTGTACAGACCACCTTGTCTAGGCCTACTTCCAATTAGTAACACTTTATCGTTTACTGTCATCTTACACGTAGTCGCTTCTGATATGAAAGTACTGTTGGAGAGTGCATCATGTGCTGCCAAAACAGAAAATAAATTCTTCTTAATAGTTGGCACATACCACACATCATTTAATGTAATCAAATGTTTACGTCCTCCGACATCAGCTTCTACTTTTATTATGCCTTTTCCAATGGCTTAATAATGGCTGTGGTCACTGTATGTGAACTCGAAAAATGTTCAAACTTCTCAAAGAAGTCACTCTTGTTTGTAATATTGCTCTATCTACAAACAAATCTATCTCATTTTTCTCCACATTACTAATATTTACAGTTATTATATTCATATGTACATTCTCATCACTCTTTGATGTATATGTATTTGGTAAAATTTGGTTTAGGTGGACATCCATCAGCCATCCATTTAAAACACTGTTTAACTCTGTGGCCAATCTTCCCACAATAGTGACATTTACATTTATCTATCTTGTCACAACTCTTATTTTTAAATGTCTTCTTTTTATTATTTCCTTTTACATACAGAGTCTCTATAACTTAAAAGAATAGTATTCATTAGGCAGTGTCGCTAAAATCTTACATATTATGAACATTTCTGGCAATTATTTTCCTTCAGTTTTTAACATTTCCAGCGTTAACTCAAACCAGATATTCTTGATTTTCGACAAATGAGTGGCCATATCGTCACCTGACATTTTCTTGTATCTAAAAAACTTTATACATAAATCATATGCCCGGTCCTCTGAAATACCATCATACAGCCTATGCAACTCTAACCAGACATCTCTCGAGTTAGAAAGTCTTAAAACTTTTTGTAGACATTCCTCAGATAAATTAGTCGTAATTACCAATAATGCTGTACTATCTGCCTTCAAATAGCTCTGTAGCTTCAATTTATCATCCGCAGTAGCATCCTTTTTCTCTTCACATTTGGTAACTTTTCCTTCTACAACATCTAGCACGCCCAACCCTCTAAGAGCTATGCTTACTTTATATTTCCACGTTGCCCAGTTTTTATCATTCAAAAGACCAATCTGCATCTTTGTTGCATCAAGTATGGACCTAGATTTCTCCATCTTTTCCAACTTTTCAATATAAAATATTATTTGATCATAGAAATAAAAACTTGACACTTTTACTTCAATTGTATGTATTACTTATCTTGTTTTTCCTGAAACACGAAAACCACGGGCACCACGCTATGCTACCATATTAAAGTGTTCGTTCTACCGTTAGATAAGAATAATATACTAGAAATTATAGAAATATACTTAGAAGGAATATATTAATCGGTCTTCTAACAAAGTCTATAATAAAACACCATAGCAACCTATATTGAAGAATAGTAGCAAAGGTGAAAGCAGTTTAATGCCAAGCATACTTTAACAACTATCACAAATAACAATCACTTGTCAGCTGTAGACAAACAAAATGTTGACCTTTTGCTAAAGTAATTTCGTAACCATTTATAATATTCTGCGCGTTTACAAGTAAGTAACTGAGCGCCATTACCTAAACCTTAAGTTACTTGTTCCTTTGAAAATGATTAGCGAATATAGCAATTCTACTTAGCTATCACAAATAACAATCACTTGTCAGCTGTAGACAAACAAAATGTTGACCTTTTGCTAAAGTGATTTCGTAACCATTTATAATATTCTGCGCATTTACAAGTAAGTAACTGAGCGCCATTACCTAAACCTTAAGTTAGTTGTTCCTTTGAAAATGTTTAGCGAATCGTGCAATTCTACTTAGCTATCACAAATAACAATCACTTGTTAGCTGTAGATAAACAAAATGTTGACCTTTTGCTAAAGTGACTTCGTAACCATTTCTAATATTCTGCGCATCTACAAGTAAGTAACTGAGCGCCATTACCTAAACCTTAAGTTAGTTGTTCCTTTGAAAATGATTAGCGAATCTAGCAATTCTACTTACTATCACAAATAACAATCACTTGTCAGCTGTAGACAAACAAAATGTTGACCTTTTGCTAAAGTGATTTTGTAACCATTTCTGATATACTGCGCATCTACAAGTAAGTAACTGAGCACCATTATCTAAACCTTAAGGTAGTCGTTCCTTTTAAAATGATTAGCAAATCTAGCAATTCTACTTAGCTATCACAAATAACAATCACTTGTCATCTGTAGACAAACAAAATGTTGACCTTTTTGCTTAAGTGATTTCGTAACCATTTCTAATATTCTGCGCATCTACAAGTAAGTATCTGAGCGCCATTATCTAAACCTTAAGGTAGTCGTTCCTTTTAAAATGATTAACGAATCTAGCAATTCTACTACGCTATCACAAATAACAATCACTTGTTATCTGTAGACAAACAAAATGTTGACCTTTTTGCTTAAGTGATTTCGTAACCATTTCTAATATTCTGCGCATCTACAAGTAAGTATCTGAGCGCCATTATCTAAACCTTAAGGTAGTCGTTCCTTTTAAAATGATTAGCGAATCTAGCAATTCTACTTAGCTATCACAAATAACAATCACTTGTCAGCTGTAGACAAACAAAATGTTGACTTTTTGCTAAAGTGATTTCGTAACCATTTCTAATATTCTGCGCATTTACAAGTAAGTGACTGAGCGCCATTACCTAAACCTTAAGTTACTTGTTCCTTTGAAAATGATTAGCGAATCTAGCAATTCTACTTAGCTATCACAAATAACAATCACTTAGCTGTAGACAAACAAAATGTTGACCTTTTGCTAAAGTGATTTCGTAACGATTTCTAATATTCTGCGCATTTTCAAGTAAGTAACTGAGCGCCTGTCGCCGATTAGTAGTGCAACTTTTTTATAGATAAGTCAGGAAATATTATATTTAAAACTAAACAATAATAAAAGACAGTTACGTTCAAAAAGTTGTATCATTAATATATTGTGGTGTCAGAAGTTATTAAAATTTATAAAAATATTGTTTTTGTTGTGCAAATAATAATGCCTGTGACCCGCTCTATGACAAAATCTTTACTTACCTACTCGTACTAGGAGCGAATCATGTTTACATTCCACGTCATCAAGCGCTACAGTTGTAGCAAGGTAACGAGCCGTAGAAGCTCGCCACGCACGCCGACTGGCTGATGCCGAAGCTGCCCGTAGTGCTGCCGAATGTGCAGCTGCCGACGCGGAGCTGAAGGCTGACCTGGCGGCACTGGATGCTGAGGTATCCACTACTTGCTCCAGCCACCGCTCTCGTCGCCGCTCCAGCCATGCACCTTCAGTAGGTATAGACTCTCGGGTCTCAACGTGGGTAAGTTCGACACAACACAATTTTAACCCAACGCAAAACGTTCATATTAAGAACCATCCTAACTCTGATCCTTTGTTGCCTTATTGTTCTCTGTGTACAGGATGATCAGCCAAGCCAAACGGATGCCCTATTGCTTGCAGTCATGAGACGTGGCCAGAGGGTCATGCTAACCTGTTGCAAGGCGCTCCCGTTGCGCCGACGCCCTTGGTTTCTACTAGCGCCTTGGTTTTTACTAGCGCCACTTTCTGCGCGCCGAAAGTATCCACATCTTATGATGCCGTTTTCGAAAGTGGACTTCGGCAGGCGACTTTACATTCGCCAACCCTACGTACGCAACTTCAGCTTGAGCCACAACACACATTAGGTACACACCTCGCTGAAAATTATAACGTTAATAAAAATTCCGAAAACTATATACTCACCTTGGCTCGGGCTGTTGCAAACGTAGCACGAGCGTCGACAGATAAAAATAGGAAGCAGATTAGTATGTCTTTACCATTTTTTGAGGGTAGACCGACAGAATGGCTCGAGTCTACTTCTACGGTCACTTGGGATTCTGAATGTTTCCTCCCCCAAAGCTATGCTTTTCATTAGTATCAGCAATGTTTATTTGATGACTATATCACTAGGCATCATTCTACGTTTATCATGTGCATAATTATAGGTTCCATTTAAATAGTATATCGATCTCTCTCTACTAGTTTGAATGGCGCACTTTGTTTAAACTACTACTTTGAACTTTGTTTTTGATTCCTTTCCTTTTTATCAAATAATACAAATTCACCTACTATATAGAATTTGCCATCACAATTCATTAAAATATAGTGACGCGCGAATTTTCCGATCATAAGTTCTAAAGGACTAGCTTTTGTAGTACAATCGTAATTTATGGCTAACCAGATTTTTGCCCGCGACTTCGCCCGCGCAGAATCAGGAACAATGACATAGGTAATTTATGTAAACACGCAAAGATCCCCTCCAATCTTTCATCATCTCAAATTCAGAAGTCAGTCAGAAGTTCAAAAAAACATAAACTCGCCTATAAATTAATATCTTCTCAAGCCGATTCACGCAGGAACCAAGGTCCCCCACACAAACTCATTTACCCCATTTGACCCCCTTTAGGGGTTGAATGCCAAAATGTCCCTCCCCACTCCTCGTCTAAACAATCAAGGGAACCTCTGTGCATAACTTCAGCTCCCCAGGTCCATGGGCTCCGGCGGGGCGCTGATGAGTCAGTGAGTGAATGAATCGGAACTTTTCTTTTTATAATACAGATTGGATCTCGCTTGAAGCATCTTACCACAATTTATAATCTGAGGTTTCATCAATGTACTTACACGTGGCGTTAAGTTGATGTTCTTACGAGAATATTTCAACGAGTTACCTTCCGTTACGACTTAACGACTTTAAATCTACGGTCATGTAAATGATGTCTAAAGAGTTTGATAGCGTTGACGACAGCGAGGGTTTCAGGTTCATACGAGTGATATCGTGACTCCGCCGCCGAAGTTTGTTACTGTGCCATTATACCTACTACACGATAGCGCCGTAACTATCGGTGATTACGTCTGTGCATAACTCAATGGGATATTGTGGGTCAAATATAACAAGGACTGGTTACTTAATCATCACCTCGATAATTATGATGCAAATACAATGAACTAGGTATCTTACTTGGGTCACTGTTAGAGGTTGTGGTAAAACAGTGAGAGCTTCAATATCGTGATCATTTGGTTTAATCTTAAGTAGACCTTCTACAATATACCGTCGTGTTTCCAACTATACAAATTAAAACCTTAAGGTCACCAGTTAAACTACACAGGCTGATCTAATTTATAACAATAACGTAGTTCAAAGCACAATTCAACACCAAATCCAATTCCCGAACAAGATCATTAAGTCACATAAACCATAACAGATAAGTAGGTATTCAGGCGTTGCCAATCCTCGAACATAATTTTTAGGGTTCTGCACCCAAAGGGCAAAAACGGAAACCCTACCACCAAGGCTCTGCCGTCCATCCCTCCGTCACCAGGCTGCTTCTCACGAACCGCGACAGTCGAAACCCTCACAGACGATGTACTTCCGCTGCCGCCACAACAACAAACACCAATTAAACAGAACAATATTTAAGGGGGCTCCCACACAACAAACGTGATATGGATCCCCCAGGGGATCTGTTTGGAAAAAAAATCCACATGGATCCCCCAGGGGATCCAAACGAGGGGAGCCAAGTGGACGGAGAGGATTTCCCGCTCGTCCCTGCTCGACACTGACAACGGCAACAGGCAGACGCCTGAAACATGTCTAAAACATTCAGCCACACACTCACTTCGAAAACAAATAATTAAATCAAAACACAACGGCACGGAACCACCCGCGCGCGAGCCCGACCCGCACCTGGCCGGTCTAACTTTTATCACATACCTACAACACTTCGTTTGCATTTACAGCAAATAATTCGTATGAGCTCTCGGGTGGAATGAAACTCACAAAACAAGATTATATACCTATAGAGCACAAGTACACAGAGCAATACTACAAATAATCAACATGACACATTAGACATAACCCGCGAGAAATGTGCGGGTTGTTGCGTCGGGCGTTAAGAAAAGAGGTTTTAATCGCAACGGTGTTATGGTTAGGAAAGAGACTTCCTATCCCACACACTAGTATGAATGTTAGGAGATAAGTTTCTTAACCTTCACACTGCTATACGAAAGTTAGTAATTTTTTTTCCTCGCCGTCACACCAGTGTGACAGAGCAGTGTGAAGGTGAGTCGCGCGTGAATTTTTAACACACCTTGCTAAAAAGTGTACTTTTCGTCCCTGTTAGTAAATATTTTTAATATAATATTGTACAAAAACTATTAGAAATAGCAAGGTTTAATTAATGAAACCTTATAAAGTATATGAAATTATCTTTATAGGGATTTCATAAAAATATATTAATATCAGCTACACCTAGGTTTTCTGAAGCCCTGTCATCAATTTCACGCGTATTTTAAACAGAATTTACTAACTCTCTCTTAATAGATTGACTAAAGTAGGTACCTATATTTTTATGAGTTCCATATAAAGATAATTTCACATACTTAGGTACCTATGTCTTTATATAATTTATCTCCTATATACCAAAATTTCGTTCATTTTTGTCAAAATTGATTCAACGTGACATATTACATCTATTTAAATTTATTAATTTTTTTACAGTACAGAATGGCTGACGGTAGATCACGCTTGTCCGGACACCAATATAAAAAACGAAGACTTGAAAAATATGCAGAGCAACAAAAGCAAGCAGGGGCATTAGAGTATTTTTTAAACAAAGTTGAACTTAACTAACCACTTGAAGAACGTACGCCCGATTCCAATCTAATCTATAAACCTGGTGCTTCTACTTCTGGGTCGAGCGCTATTGCAGGTGAAGGTGCTATTGCAACTACAAGTTTTTTTGCAGGATCAACACACATAAATGGATACCTCATCACGAGACGAAGCTTCGGGTTTGTTGTTTGAATCAAATTAAACGTTTTAAATTTTTATGTTCTATAATAATTTGGTATGAAACTTTGAATCACATAAATATTGTTAGTAAATTAATGCAAAGTAAAGATTTTGACTTAGTTTCTGTCATTAAATTACTTAAAAATACCTAAGATTTCTTTGAAAACTCACGTTCAGATGAGTGTTTTGCTCAAGTTCTCTTAGCTTCTGAAATTGATTGCGAGGTGTTAGACTTTGAAAATGTACCTAAACCTCGATCCAAGAAGCAATTTGGTTACGAGTGTGGCGACGAACCAAACATTGAACCTCGTCAAAATAAAAAATAGAAGTATTTTTTTAAATTATACTTAGAATCTTAGATACATCTATAAACTCCTTATAGTTAAGGTTTTCCCAGATTACTGAGCATAGTAAACATTTTGCTTTTTTGTATAACGATAAATTGTTAGAACATTGTAAGAACCTTGAGACTATTTTAACCCACGAGAACTCATGTGATATAAATGCATTAGAACTTTCAGAGGAGTTATCAGTTCTTTGTACGTTTTTAAATAGTTATATTGCACTGGATTCTTTTAACTTTACCAGTAACAGTTGCAAGTGGTGAAAGAAGCTTTATTTACTCACCTAATTTATTAATTTTTAAGAATTAGATACATAACATGTAATGGTTTTTACTTGTATTAAATTTTAAAACAAATCATTTCTTGTGTTTTTTATACGTAACGTATGAACCCTAATTTCATAATTTTAACAGTTTGGTCATAAACTTTTTAACTTATAGGGCGGCTGGTCAGGCCAATTTTGTATGACACAATCCATACACACAACACGCCACACATATTTCATACATTTTCCTACCTACCCTCCGTTTTCCTTATAACGGCCCCGCCAGTGTGTGTCAAGTGCTCGAACGGTCGAGACGTTCGCATCGCGCCGCAAGCGACTATTCGCATCCGTTGAGCCGCCGCGCTACCCACCCAAACCGCTACCGCAAGGAAAATAAATCATTATACGCAAACCCGCAATTAGTTAATAAGTTAGTTTAAGAACAAAAGTGTGGTGAACGGAATAGGCAGCCAAACGAACCAAAAAACATTCGCGACCTATGGAGAATAGGAACATCATCAAGAACACTGACATCGTCTTGAAGGTAAGGGCTGTTAAATTCCTCACCATAAAATGGTACCAACGAGCCGGATTAACCACCGGTTCAATCCCATCCGCATCCTTTCATAAACCCACCTACTCATCTCGCATTACACTACCCTACATACAAAATTCGCAATAATTGGCCGGAACATTCGCGACCTTATGCATATAACCATAAGGTTCAATTTGTAATATTAAAAATATCGAATGTTCCAGAACAACTTCACCTAAAACGCCGGTAGATTTCTATATAGTATAAATAGGTAAATAGGTATATCGCATAATTAAATACGCAATTAATTAAATTAGTTTTCCACTTTATCTTAAGTAATTGCCGCCCGCTAATTAGTTCTATTGTTGTAAGTAGATACGTATATATATCGCAAAGGTATTTTTACTTTGCATTTTATTCTTTAGGTATTATTTTATATTCGCTCCGAGTCTCTGGTTTATCCAACGCACGCAACGAGTAGGTATATATCGCGCCGTTTGTTTATAAAGGTAAACAGATTAGTTAAAACGCAAACAATTAAATAAATGGTTTTGAACTTTATTTACATAGGTAATCATTGTATTAAGATAGGTAGTAGGTATGAGATCACTCATTTAGTTCGTACAATATTTATAGGTATTTAATTTGTTTTCGTTTATTTATTTATAAGTACTTACTTACTTAATATATACTTGCACATCGATTATACTTACTTACAAGTTTCTAGATTGTTATTTAGCGTGAGCAATAACCGCGCCGCTTGATTTAAGGAGTAGGTAAACAGATGTTGACTGGCTACATACCTACTGTTTATATCTATTAACGTATTTTGTTATTTTTCTTTTTCTTATCTCGCTTTGTATTTAAGATGTCGCAAGCAAGAATTAAAGTATTAGAGGCTAAACAGCGTAGGTTGTTTTCATCATTACAGAAGGCTTACGAGGCAAGTAAATTAGTAGGAAAAGACACACACGCCATAAAACGTTTTCTCATGTGTGTGGAAAGTCTTGAAAATAATAGGGACTCATTCATGGAAACTACTGAGGAACTTATGATGGAAAATGCTAAATTAAACGAAAAATATCAACCCGACTTTCAAACACAGAAAACTTATGACGTGCTTTTCTGTCATATAAAATACATACAACGCGAGCTTGGTGACATAAATTCAAAACCAGCCAAGTCCTCGACTCAAGTAAAGTTGCCCAAGTTGGAGTTAGCAAGTTTTTCAGGTGATCCAACTACCTGGCCTATATTCTATGAGAACTTTAAGGCCATAATACATAGTAATGAAACACTTACCGACACGCAAAAAATTCAATACCTGATACCTAAACTTTCAGGAAAAGCTCTTAGTATCTGTGTAGGTATCCCATCGACCGGTGAAAATTATCCAATAATTTGGCAAACCTTAGTCGACAGATACGAAGACAAACGTTTTTTATGTACGCACTATGTAGAACAGATTTTAAACTTTAGACCAATCTCGCAAGCTTCGCCGCAAGCTTTAGATGCTTTCTGCGAGAAATATTGTTCTGCTGTAGCCGCAATAAAAAATCTGAATCTGCCTGACCTAGCAGATTTCTTGATTACGCACCTCGCCTTAAGTAAACTAGACAAAGAAACCATTTCCTATTTTGAGCAAACATATAGGAATTCGGAGATCCCCACTTTCGACAATTTAGAACAATTCGTTCGCAAACAATTTAAGATTCTTTCTCGCTCAAAATCAAACTACAGTTGTAACACAAGAAGAACGCAGCCACCTAAACAAATATCATTCTTAATTATTATAATTTATAAAAACCCGCCTTTACATTCGAGGATTTCCCGCGCTCCTTTTTTTTTATAAGTTAATTTTTTATTTAGATGTTGCGTTCGGAAACTGCACTTCTTGACATTTTTATGAAAACCAAACATGATATTTTTAAATTAGCGATATAAATGTTTACTGGTATATACCTAATAATTTTAAATATTACATCCTTAAAAAGGCAATAGTACAATTTATGTATAAACTTAAATTTCAATAAACTCAGATTTTTGTGTATATTAGTTAAATTGCTAGACCAAAATGATTTTCTGAACGAACCATGTCTCACGCTCGCAGTATAAAGTAGAGTATAAAGCTATTTTACTGCTAGTTTTTACGCACCATAAGCGCCCTTTTCGTGCTGGAGAGGTGAAAAAATATTTATTGCCTTAAATCCTAACTAATATTAATCATATAATCCGACGATCAATGGCTACAGCCAAAATACCTACCTGCTGTACTGGAGCCTCCGGGAATTAGCAGATCAGACGTAAAGAGACCTGATGGTCTCACACTCGTTCCGTGGTCATGTGGGAAGGCACTCATGACTCATATGGGACTCACACATTTCGGTTACCTACCTCATCAGTTCCGGGTTCAGCCGCTTGCATGGCAGAGTCACGCAAGCGGACGAAATACCGGGACTTGACCCAAAATTGTGAATTTGTGGCATTTGGCGTTGAAACTTCGGGAGTACTCGGATCTCGGATCTGAAGCTCAAGATTTCCTCCAAGAGCTTGGAAGACGAGTGTTCCTTGAATGTGGAGACACCAGATGCCATAGTTACTTAAAACAAAAAATCAGCATTGCCATTCAACGAGGCAATGCTGCAAGTGTATTAGGTACACTGCCAAGTAGTGTCCCACTTATAGACTTTTTGTACCTAGTTTAGAGTTTTTAGTTTTAGTTTAAATTGTATTTTAATTTTTGTTAAATTTATGTATTAATAAACCATGAAAAAAAAACTAATATTATAAATGCAAAAGTGTGTTTGATTGTTTGTCCTTCTTTCACGTCAATACAGAGCAACGGATCGACGTTATTGCACATTACCTATACTTTAATGAACTTTATCTACTCCTCAGATCAATTTATCTACTCTTATATCGTAAAGTCTCTAATATTCTGTAATTATGTCAAACTTCGACACTGTAATGTTTATGTATTGTTTTTTTAAATGCAGAAAAGGTAGAAGGATATGTCTTATACAGCCACAGAATAATAAGAGAATAAATAAATATTAACATGCCAACGCCGACAACGAGTACCTCAAGTAATAACACCTCCTGCCCGAATATTCAAATTCAATTCCACAATTGTAATATTAATAATTTGAATAATTACAATAAATATTTTTTGCTCTTTAAACATTGGTAAATTATTTAAAATACCTATTGCATGGGATTAGATATAGTAGTGTACGAACAGGCACATAACTTGGAATTTAAACACTCGTGGATGCTATAAAAAAATCCACTTGTATTTTAATTACCCCTATTATGAACCCGTTTCATAAACTACTACTTCATCCCATCTATTCGAAAAACTACGGTTTGTTCCTCAATAAGTGCGAGCAAACGTACGTCTTTTCTCCAAGAGACTTTCACAGAGGGCAATAACGAGATTTGAATTTGAACATGAATATTGGTTCTATAAGACCCCTCACACATTAAGTACACATCTTCCTGTGCGTCTACCGTTTGTGTATGCTTGGACGCACAACATAATGTGTAATGTGTGGGCCCCATTATATTGTTCCGCGACCTACGAGATTGAAAAGTGACTGGCAGGTAAGAACTAAGATGTCTCGTCCTCTTTAAAAATTCAAAAATTCAAAATTATTCATTATGTTACAAGTAGTTTTTTTACAAGTGTTAAGTGTAGAACACCTGTGTTAGAAGAGACCCGCTCTTCCACGGTACTAATATGCAATAAGTAAGTAAACAAATAACTGAAAAATACATAATATAGTAGAATAACACAATAAGATAACAGAACACATAAAAAATCTGAGGGCCCATAAAAAAATAAACAAAGAAGAACAATTACCTACTGTTGAGCGTTTAGGAAACAAATTTTTCAATTTGGTAATAATCTAATGTCCTCTTCGTGTTAAGACATTGTGTAGATGTTCAAAATCTTATTTGCTCCATTGTATAGTTTGGCCGATTGCGTACAATATTATCTTGAGGCAAGCACAGTTCTAACCATGTTTTTATTTATAACAATATGTGGCTTTCTTCTACCTAAAATGTTTCTGTCCACTGACATGTTTTATGGACCTTGAGTATACACTGTAATATATGTAACTGTCAAACAGTCAACACAATTGCATCTATATATAACTTGGATGTAATATATAATTTCTTTTTTCTTTAAGATACTTTGTGCTCGTTCGGTGCTAATAAATCTAGTTTTAAATGTAGATGGTAATACAATACCTGATATATCTGTTTACGGATTGTTGACAATTTGAAATAATTGATAAGTTGTTACTTTCTAAAAATATACTAATACTACTTTAAATAAATATATTCATGAGTTGTACCTAAAAGCGCCTCTTATTTATTTTTCTTATAGTGGGAGATGAAAAGTAGAGTGTATAAGTCGACCGCAAAATTATTTCCTCCTCGGGCGGTGTACTTTGAATTCCTCGATGCTTAGGATTGTACTTTAGAAACCCTCGCTGCGCTCGGGATTCGACTCTAAAATCCTTCGCTCTGCTCTGAATTCGAAATAGCGCCCTCGTCGTAAAAATATTATTTTGATCCCTTGTGATACTAATTAAGTAGGTACTATTAAACAACACCTTTTTTAAAGATTAGAGACTAGAATAGAGAGATGTAGGTACCTATATAAAATGTGTCATTAGTCAATATAATTCGGCTTTTTTATATAAACTTTGTTTTACATGATTACATAAACAAATTTATTTAGATATACCTACCTACCTACCTAAATTAAAATAGCTTCGTAATTTTTTTTATTCTTCACGGGATGCCTTAGGCGAAACGGCGTAAAGCAAGGGCGCGGCACAAAGAAACGGAACAGAGACAAAGCTTCATACAAGCGCACTCGATAGGTTACACTACTACAAGCTTGAGGCGCGTGTGTGCGTGAGCACTTGCGGCTCGTCACGTACGGAACGAAACCGGCAGCCTAGCGATCCAATCACTATCATTTTTTTACAGATAAAGGTCGAATTTAGCCCCGCACTTTTCGAAATGTGTATTTTCGTTAATTGTGCTACATTGTGCTGCGTTTGTGCCGTACTGTGCCGCAAAAAATAGCTCAATATCTCAAACCGTTTTTGAAAATATCTTAGCTATTCATGAAATAATGTTGATGATATTAATTATGAATATCTGTTGTAGGCTAATAAAGAACTGGCTTGGTTTAAATTTTCAATAAAGTTGCTATAATAATATATAAATAAATAATTTCATGATTTTCCATTTACGCCCTTTTATTTCAAGCAGCGTAATGTCACTGCTTCTCTATCACTCCTACTAGAGAGTAGTATTTCTTACTCAATTAATTCATCAGTGATCGCCGAGACGCTTTGCTGAACGGTTGAGTGTTGCGTGCAGTCCCGAAAAATAATTATTAATATGGGCAACAAAAAGCCGGAGCATGATGGGGGCGGTGATATCTCTCAGCAAAGCAAGAGCATCTTCATCGTCTGAAGAGGAAGACATGCTATCACGATAAAATCAGCCTGTGTAATGACTCGTTGTGGCGTGTCTTCGCCTCTTTGATATAATTTAAATCGCGTCCATGCCTTATCTGTTCCACGCCTGCTCTGCGCCTGCGCCGCGCCTTCACCTTACGCCGTTTCTGTTGCCGGCCCCAGGGTACCCAGTGGAAGACAAAGTCTTCCTCATTTAGCCAATGATTTTTTGAGGCTATCCCTAACGATTGGCCTTCGTAAATCATTCATTATTTTTGATCAAAATTTGAAATATAAAAATGGTAACTGTGAGTTATCCTTAGAAGATAGATATATGCTGTTGCGGACTTTGTTTTAGAACTTTTCAAGAGGAACAATTAAATTCGCCCGGCGCAGTGAACTGCATTCTTTCGTTGACGCCAGCAAAACAGCGTACGCGGTCGCTGTATATTGGACCACCGCGGATTGGCCGCGTAGGCAAAAGCCAGAGTGGCGTTCTTAAAAATCACCTCGATTCCTCATCTGAAGCTACAGGCTGCCCTATTAGGAAGCCGTTACTACTAGACGGATTCTCTGACAGTTCTGTCGTGGTTGCGCACTGAAAACGTTCATCGCCCACTGTGTAGCGGAAATAGAAGGAACACACTTTGGTGAAATAGTTACCTTCGAAACAGAATGTCGCGAACGACTCCACGCGCCAAGTGCCGGCTGCCTTCGGATCCCAACACAATAGGTGGTTCATCGACCCAGAGTTCATGTTGATGGACGAGAGGGGTGGCCCGCAACAAAGAGCGTTATAATGTTAGATGCTACAGGGGAAGAAAGCACTTATTCAATTTTAAAAAGCAAGACTACAATCAGCCAGGTACTCCCAAATATAGATAGATTTTCGCCCTGGTACAAAGCCGAAAGGACGGTGCCTCGTGTCTTTCAGTGGATCAACTTAATTAGACTAAGATCCCGCTGCCATTATAGAAAGACGGCTAAGAATAAGGAGAAAGATCCTACGTGGGGTAAGAAATCCTGCCCCAAAACAGAGGAAAGCCTACATCAGAGGAAATTTCCTGCCGTTCGAATCCCACGATGTACGTGCTGCCGAATCGCTACTGGTACGGGCGTCCCACGAAACTGCATTCAAAATAGAGATCGGGGCTATAAAATAGAAAGACGCAATACCGCGCGACAGCACGACATCAGAGTACAGAAACTTTGGGTCGGCAACCACTACCTGTACATAAACTGTACATAAACCTGTTCACGAAAAACTTAGCCATGAGAGCACGGAGATGGCGATAAACGAGGTTCGAATGCATTTCTGGATACGACTTATACGGCTTTGACCCATGGTCAAGAGCATAGTAACAAGCTGCCTGCGCTGCCGCATAAGAAAAATCTCGACTGCTATACCGGCTACCGGCGATCACCCACGCAACCAACTTACCTACGACAAGCGCCCGTTCACCTACACGGGCCTGAACTACGGCGCGTGATGAGATATGTGCCTAACCACGCGCGCCCTGCACCTAGAGATGGCCGACAGCCTCAGCGTCGACTCTGATATTATGGCACTAAGGAGGATGATCGCCCGTCGTGGTTGTCCCGAAGAAATATACAGCTGTATCGTTCGGTTCCCTGGCTTTGTAGATCCCTAACCGTGAGGAACAGGCCGCCCAAACAGGTTATTTCGAGTTTTTTTTCAATACTAATTATCTTTAAAACTAGGCGTTTCCGTAATTAACCGTCTTTACTTTGAAGTTTTAAAAATGTGATTGAGAGGATAATGGGGTCATAAACTTGATTAGAAAACGCTTTGATTTGAAAGGCTTCAAATTCTTACATGTATCAGAGAAAAAGTTTTTTATTAAATCATTTATTAATCAAGTATCGCAACAGTCATTACAGCAACAACGTCCACATAGGATACAGCACCAACAACAACACCATTTCATACATGTAGAGTACCCGGAACAGCAATCCTGGCAGCAGTCGCATTCGCACATTCTGATATATGACAAAGATGTTTATTTCTACCCAACTTCGGTAACCCAAGAAGCTAAAGTTCTTGGGTTCGTATCCCAGGTCCAGGAAAGTGCACAATATGCCACAAATACTTATAGAGACAAAATTCAATTTGTACCGTTGGATACACCTTTTTACTTTTTCATGTTATCTTGACGAAACTCATAAAATTCACGTTTCACTGTTGTTATATAATCTTCAAAGGCAAATACCAAATAAATAGGATTTTCAGGTATTTGAGATTCAATATAAAAATATAAATTATAATAAAATTAATTCATGTAAATCAGTCAAAAATTTGCTCACTTTATTTGAGTGACATAGAAACATTATTCTTAATTTTTTTAAAGTTCTAAAAAAGAACGTTTTATTTATTATCATACAGATTCTGGTGGCCAGTTTTTGGTATCTATTAATCTAATTTAATATAAAAAATCAATATTTGTTTGTTCGCATTCGATAGACATAAAAACTACTGAAAAATTGTTACTGTTGGTACCATTAGATATAGGCCAGTCTGTGTAAAATTTTTTGGACCAAAACCATTATACAGCAAACGAAGATATGTAAAAAAATCGGAAATTTTCCGTAGAATTCATATTTTTAAAACAACTGACATTAGAAAAATGTTGAACGCCCACTATGACCGTCGGCCTCATATATCTACTGGAAACGCTGCGGACATTGCAATGTTTACGTTGTGGCTAGCTTTAGTACTACTACATCTTCTGTGGTCTCGCTCTGGCCTATAGAGGACGTAGTGAAATTTTGTAATCGCTATTTTACCTCATTACGCAGTGTCAGTGTGCTAACAACAAAAAAACTCGAAATTTTGTCTCATGTTTTCTATGATTACTTGTCTAACTCGTGAGCTAATATTTAAAAATAAAAATATTCAATGATTTGTACTAATGTATTTATTTAACTTTACCTAATCTTTTGAATTTTAGTATGCTTAAACTTTGCCTCCAACATTGGTTTCAACTGAATTATCTCAACCATTGCTTTTCTAATTTCTTTTGCTTTCTGCACTATTACTTTAAGGTCACTTTCAAGTGAGTACATTTGTCGATTTATTTCGTCAAAATACAGTCTTAAATCCTTTTCTTTATTTTCATTATTTCTTAATATTTTCTCTGCATGGGAAATTTCATCTGTTATCTTTTTATAGATATCATCAGCTTCTTTTTCATAATTTGGATTATTTTTATATAAATTATTTAATGTTATATTAGTATATAGCACTATATCATATGTTACTTCAACTATCTCCACTATTTGTGCTCCATTTTTTACATTTTTTGTAACATCCTTGAATACTTTGATCATATCAGCCAGTACTTCTTTATTAACATTAACAACATCCATTGCTGCGTCGACTACCTTATTCACAATTTCGTCTTTTAAATATTTTACTTTGTTTACAAATGTGCCCATTATATTTTCCAAATTATGCTGTCCTCTCAACATATGGATGTGTTCTAAAAGATCGTTAGATTCCTCTTCCAAATTCTGGTCTAAATTGATGTAATTTAGAAGACTTTCCAATGGCAAATCCGATATTTTCGACATCTGTAATAAATGAAAATGTTCAGAATTTTCAATTACCTAATTTTATTTTACCAAAGCATCTGTTTAGAATTTTCGACGCAATAGCCCCATTCCCCTCCCCCCTCCTCCTGGATTCGCGCCTTGCATTGAATAGTATAAAAGCGTCATGTGTCCAAAAAAATGTGCAATTTTCCTCACTCGTCATACCTACTTCTCTCCACCAATTTATACCAACACCAATTTTGGGATAATTAATATCAATTATTGCCCGCTACTTCGTACACGTTTCTATTGGAAATACAATTCATCCCCTTAGGCATGATGTTAAACAGGCTATAGGCGCGCAAGTGCGAACAATAAGATGAAAAAAGATTTTTTCAAATCGGTCCAGTAGTTTTTGAGTCTATAGAATACGAACAAATATGCTATAAAATTGAGAACACACTACACATACAAATTTTGTAAATTTGGTATGAAAAAAGATGATATTAACTTTCGTTTCAATTTTATTGGTTACTACTCCGCTCCCAAAGGACGTAGCGTGATATTATATACCCTTTAACCTTCCCCGTGAACTCCATCTAATGGTACCAACAGTAACAAAATCGGTCTAGTATTTTTTTAATCTGTAGAATACAAACAAACAAACAAACAAACAAACAAACAAACAAATTTTCATTTTTATATATCAGATATTCTTACCTCTGGTATGTTTATGTTATCAAGGCTACTATATAGATGACTATCACTCATAGATATAAATGCAAAAATAATCATAAAGAAAAAAATCCATTCTTTCATTTTGATTAAGTATCTTCCTCTTGTTAAATAATCGTCGTTTAAAAAATGAAAAGATATTCAGCTTTAACAACGACTGTGAAATTGCTGATATCGAATTTAAAATTGACAATTAGTGCAGATTTAATTACAACTACTGTACCATAGATTAAATAATAATTACTACACTGTACACAATCCATAGAGTACTAAGCCAATTTTCTGCTCTTTGACCAGTATAACTGACCAGGAGAGCAGTAATAAGTTACCTTAGGTTTCGTTGGTATCATTTTGTGTCGCGAGACAGAGCTCTAGAAAAATAGTTATTTGTGATGTTTTAAATGGGAAAGGCGATCTAGAATGTCTAGTGTTTCCAATCATTATTTATAATTATTATGTTTGTATTTTAGAATAATCATCATTAACGTAAAAGCCGTTGCGACAATAAAACAACAGAAAAATACAGTCGTACAGGGGTTAGTACTAGGCGTATAAGCGTGGCTGAGATCAACAATGATCGATGACAGGTTAAATGGGCTTTGCATGCTCAGTTTACTTACATAAAATTGGCGATTCTTTCACGGAAGACGTCATAAACCGTTTTGCTGAAGGTCTTCGAAAGTCAAATACATGTCTAATTGAAAATTTTAAATTAAATGAAAATGCATATTTTAATTAATTTATTTGACTACCCATAAAACAGGATCTCGTGCAAGTGTTTCCTCTACGTAATATTTCGTGTAGTGTTTAAAGAAAAAAAAGCGCGGGTGACTCAGCTTAAAAAAAAATTTGCCTCCCCAGAAACTGTTACGCCCATGCCTGTTTTAGTTGAATATCTTTGGTGATATCTAAAAAAGCCTCTGAGTATTATGGGTTCCTTGACCACTAGAAAAATTAGCAAAAGTTTCAAACTCGCTTTGAGTATTAAAAATAACCCGAAATGTATGTGGGAATAATGCCAAATATGAAAGAGGTGTGCTTAGGATGGCATAGATTAGTCACTAAATAGATATTTTTGGCTTCTGTCTACCACGAACACGAATTAAGATATTCCCTTTATTAGCAGTAATCCGCTGAAATTTTCAGTTCCGAACGGTTGTAACAAAGTATTGAAATATCAATACATTTTAGTAGGAACAGTTCGAAACACTTGGACCATGGGGACCATAGACTTAGGATTTCGCTATGATGGGGACCAAGTGCGCGCCGACTCTTCAAAGTATTGTCGTCGCGTTTAATAGACGCCACTGGTGACCAGAGGGCTAAATACACCGCCCAGCGAATTAGCATTGCCATCCAGCGTGGCAACGCAGCCAGCGTTCTGGGCACACTACCCGCTGACAGCGATTTGGGACAAATTTTTTATCTTTAAGTTTTATGTTTAGATTAGATTTAAGGTTTTTTTTATATTGTTGTTAAAAATACTAAGTTAAAAAAAATCACCATTTTTCTGTCGTTTTATTGTTGCAACGGCTTTTACGTTATAATAGAGATTGTGTTTTATAAACAATGATAGGAAACACTATGCTCCCGCAAATTAGACGTCCTAGATCGCCTTTCACATTTAAAAAACAACACTATTTTTCCAAAGCTCTGTCTAAACGATACCAACGCAACCTAAAGTATTTTATTATTATCCTAATGATCAGCCTCATAATCAAATAATTTGCCTTTTTATTTAAAAGTGTACCGACTTTAAACATTATGCACTGAAAAGTGTGCTTTCCGAAAAAAAACTATAAAAAAAAAACAAATTTGCAGAGTTCTTGATTTCTCCGGGATCCCATCATCAGATCCTGACCTGATGACCATGGGACTCTTGTTTGGTGAATAAAACAGATTACTTATATTGTGTTTTTAATGTTATTTTTAATATGTTAACAATTTCTTTAATTTTAGTTTTATACAATGTAACAATACACGTTTTACTTTTAGATATATTTTTAATAGACAATCAATCTGACCACAGACTAATGTTTGTTTATTTTTTAATTTTACTTTTAGGGTTGAGCAATTATCTCAACACCCACCCTTAATTGCACAATCCTTACTTTATCAATAACATCTTAACTATTACAGCAACTTACAAAAATCTAAAATTAACAAACAAAAAAAAACTTCTATACCTACATAAAAATAAACTATCAAAAGAAAACTTTAAGTATACAGTTTTATAATGTTATAAATCACTTATATAAACATTTAGTTTAAGAAACAATTTTTCCACAAAAATATTCAAACTTTACTCTACCCAATGCTTTAGTAAACAAGTCAGCAACTTGCTCATTAGTTGGGCAGTAACATACATTTATATCTCCATTATTTACTTTCTCATGAATAAATTTAAACCTTTAAATCTATATGCTTTGATCGTCTGTTTATCACACCATTTTCAATCAACTTTATTGCACTTTGATTATCAACAAAAAGATTTACACTCACTTTAGTACATAACAGTTCTTCACATACCCCCTTAAGATAAATTAGTTCTTTCACACATTCAGCAGCAGCAATATACTCAGCTTCTGTAGTTGAGAGTGCAACAACAGGCTGTTTCCTCGTACACCAGCTGATTGGACCTCCACATAAGTATATTATATATCCTGTAGTACTCTTTCTAGTTTCCGTATCTCCTGCATAGTCTGAATCACAATAAGCGATCAACTCTATGTTTTCAGTATTTTGTTCATATACCAATCCCTGGTTTTTAGTTGTGGTTAAGTATCTTAAAATTCTCTTTAGTGTAATAACATCATTATGTGTAGGACTCTGAATATGTCTACTACACATGTTAACTGCAAAACTTATATCTGGTCTGGTTTTATTCGATATATAATTGAGACTTCCCAATAATTCTCTGTATGGGAAACTTCTATTTAATTCTGATTTTTCTTCCTTAGATGTTTCTATCGGAGTTGGAGCTGGTTTCACATCTTTCATATTATATTCATTTAATAAATTTTATATATAACTTTGTTGATGTAGTTTTATTTTATTTCCTTCTCTTTTTATTTCCATACCAACATACTTTTTAGGATTTTCTTGAATTTTAGTTATAAATTTGTTACCAATACATTTTAAAAACTTGTCTACTTCTTGTTCATTTTCACCTATTATTAATCCATCATCTACATAGATTCCAATATACATTTTATTATTACAGGTTTTAAATATAGATAGCTCTGTATCAAGCTGTTTTAATCCAATATCTTTGAAGAAATTTGTTAGAGTTTTATTCCATTTCAGAGGTGCTTGCTTCATACCATATAAGGCCTTTTCAAGTTTACATATCCCTTTTATTTTCATACCCTCTGGTGGATACATGTACGCTTCTTCATCAAGCTTTCCATACAAAAAAGCAGTTTTAATATCAAAAGTTTTAATATAGAAATTATTTTTCTGTGCTAATGCAAATAATATTCTTAATGGGCTACTATTAATTACTGGACTGAATGTTTCATTATAATCTATTCCTTTCTCTTGCTCAAAACCTCGCACCACTAATCTAGCTTTATATACATCATTGTCTTTAATGCTTAAAACCCATTTACTTGTTAAAATTTTCTTATCTTCTGGTACGTCTTTTACTATAGTCCAAGTATCATTCTCAATTAAAGACTTCTTCTCGTTATCAATTGCTTTTAGCCACTTTATTTTATCCTTGCTCTTAATTGCATCTTCATATGTCAGCAAAACATAGTCTCCATATCTCTTTGGCGGCTTGGTAAGTCTTTTAGGTCTTATATTTTTATTTATATTATTTTCTTTCATTTTAATATCAGTTTTATTATTATGCATCTCATTTTCAATTTTATCAGTGTCACTTAATATCCCATCATTTTCTTCATCTTCTCCATATGTACTCATTTTAATTTCAGTTTCATGTTGGCCACTTTCATTTAGTAGTATTTCATCTTCTTCATTTTTTACAGTGTTATTATTATATTCATCTTCACTTTCATTATAAGGATATTTTATATTTATTGTCTCATTTCCATGTATTTCATTTTCAAATATTACATCTCTTCGTATTACAATATTTCTATGAATAGGATTCCAAAGTCTATAACCAGTTGGAGCATAACCAACGAACACTAGTTTTTCATTTCTCTCTTCAAGTTTCTTTAATTTATGTAACTTCTTACTAAATGCGTAACTACCAAATATCTGTAAGTTCTTAACGTTTGGCTTTAATTTATTCCATTTTTCATATGGTGTTTTATCAATTCTTTCTGATGGCATTCTGTTTATAATATATACTGATGTTCTCACTGCTTCGCCCCATAATTCCTTTTCAATATTGGTTTGAAACATCAATGCTCTACATTTTTCAATCAAAGTTCTATTTAAGCGCTCCGCTTTACCATTTAGTTGCGGGCTATATGGTATAGTATAATCCAACAATATTCCTCTATTTTTGCACCATATTTTTATCTCATTACTTGTGTATTCGCCTCCATTATCACATCTTATTGTACATACCTTATTTTGTTTCTGTCGTTCAACCTCCATGGTATAGTATTTTAGGTATTCAAATGTTTCACTTTTATTTGACAATAGGTAAACATGAGCAAAATGAGTATAATCGTCGAGGAATGTAAGTATATATTTCTTATTATCCCATGTTAATGGATCTATTGGTCCACAGATATCTGTATGTATAATTTGTAAAGGTCTCTCAGCCCGTTTACGGATAGTATTAAATGGCAATCTGGTTTGCTTAGCTTGCAAAGAGACCCGACATAAATTTGGTAACTTTTCAATCTCATTTATATTAATATTTATACCATCAACTAATTTTATTAACTTTTTCATTGATTCTTTACCCGGATGTCCCAGTTTTATATGTAATTCCATAGCTTCTTGTCTTTTATTACTTATTAATGATGTACACTCTGATATTTTCCTTTTAAAATCTATCATAAATAATCCAGTGGACTTTTCTTTCACTCCGGTAAGTAATATATTTTTGTCTTTACTTATAATCACTTTGTCTTTTGTAAACAGTACCTCTGCATTATTGTTATTGCATTTACAGATAATAAATTTTTCTGAACATTTGGTACATACAAAACATCTTTTAGTATACAATTATCATATTCTATGTCTCCAATACACTGTGATGTAATTGTTTCCATTTTCTTGGCTGTGTTTATATTTGTTATTTGTTTAGATTTATTTCTTAAAATATTTAAATTGTTAGTTAAGTGTGAAGTTGAGCCAGAATCTACAATAAATTTTTCATGTAATTCTGATGTTGTTGTGGTAGTTAAAAATGACACTCTCGACTTACTTTTGGTTTTGAAATAACAATCTTTCTCATTGTGATTATCCTTTTTACAAATTTTACACATATTCTTCCTAAAATAACAGTTCTTTTCCTCATGATTATTCTTTTTACATATATTACAAAACAATGTTCCTCTTTTATTGCAAAATTTTGATATATGGTTCTTACTATTGCACTTGAAACACCTTCTATTAGCCAGAAAAGATATTCCTTCTTCACTTTGTCTAACACTTAATCTCTGTTCTTCTCCACGTAGCCGTGATGTTAAATTGTTTAATGTTTTCTCACATAATGGTGATGACTCCCATGCTGTAGTAAAGTTCTTAAATTGTTCAGGTAGGATAGACAACAATTTGGATATTATCATATTGTCATTTATTTTCTCATCCAACGCTTTCAATTGGAATGCAATATTCTCCAGGTTACATATTTGTGATGATACATCTTTGTCCTTGTCATATTTATATGAGAAAAAATCTTGAAGTAATTGACATTTTCTCTGATCTGTGTTACTTTCGAATATTGAGCATAATTTTGAATATATTTCCCTTGCACTTTCACAGTTCATAATATATGTTAAATGTTTGTTTAAGATTGTAGTCATGATGATTTTCTGCGCTTTTGCGTCTTTTCTTTGTCTCTCAACGGCACTTTCACCAACAACTAATGGCTGGTTCTGGTTCTCCTCGTGGACAACATCATGAACTATGTCGTACAAACCGTAGCTTTTGAATAAAATATTTATTTGAAATTTCCAAAGAAGGAAGGATTTTTCATCGATTAATTTCTGTATTGATTCCTTTTCTTCAAAACAATCCATGACTGCTAATGACGACGGCCTTCGATTATAAGATAACGGTGAACGAAATGGCGTGGCGTCCTTTGTCCTTTCAGTTTTATGGTAATCCGTTATTATTATCCCAATCCAGCGCCTGGGCACATAACCTCTTGTTTGGTGAATAAAACAGATTACTTATATTGTGTTTTTAATGTTATTTTTAATATGTTAACAATTTCTTTAATTTTAGTTTTATACAATGTAACAATACACGTTTTACTTTTAGATATATTTTTAATAGACAATCAATCTGACCACAGACTAATGTTTGTTTATTTTTTAATTTTACTTTTAGGGTTGAGCAATTATCTCAACAGGGACCACCTAGAAAGTATACCCTATCAAAGAAAAAAATCTAAAACGGTCCAGGCGTCTTCAAGTAATCGGGGAACATACATAAAAAAATATAAAAGATTCCGACAAATTGAGAAGCTACTCCTTCTTTTTTTAAATCGGTTAATGACCAGGAAATTGGCAAAAAGGAGAACTCGCCTATTGCACCTCATTAGTCTAAGACCATATTATTACAGCATTTCGCAGCTTCAGTGTGTCAACAGCGTTATTAACAAAAAAAATCTTGTTGTTCTCGTTCAGTAATATTTACGTACATACCTACAGTATATTCCTTGGTCACGCCTGTTTCCCAGAGGGGTGGGCAGAGACCACGGATTAGCTATATCTTTCGCTTCATTCACTTTCATCATATTGTTCATGCATGCTCGTTCATCGGTTTAGGGTACTTCTAGACAAAAAAATCATTTATTTGTACTAATTTATTTATTTGAATTTAGTTGTTTATGTGAACTTTAGTATGCTTAAACTTGTCTTCCAACATTGTTTTCCACTTGATTATTTCAACCATTGCTCTTCTAATTTCTTTTGCTTTTTGCACTATTACTTTTAGGTCACTTTCAAGTGAGTTGTCATAAAATTAATATAAACTTTGTTATTATAGAGGGATATACTGGATGAATCTCTTTCAAGAATTTTGTATTCACCAAATACGAGATGGACTGAAGAACTTATGTTAGATGTTGGGAAAACATTTAAATTGTATAAACAAAATACTTTACCAAGTTAGTACGTTCTTATTTTAGACATGATGCTCTCCTTTTGTCGAATTTGGAAAAGTAGAAAGCGTATTGACCGCATCCGGAACGATGTCATTAGAGAAGAATGCGGTATAAAAGATGATGTTGTGACTAAAATGAAGAGAAGTAGTTTACGCTGGTTTGGACACGTTTGAAAGAATGAAGAATGAAAGATTGACTAGAAAGGTTTATATGGCTGAAGTGAAAGGAAATGCTCGCAGAGAACGATCTATTAGATTATTAAACTAATATTAAAATATGTTGATCGATGGAAATATTAAAAGTACACACAATCGCCGAGCATACAGTATGAAAGGTATGATGAACTCTCCTATCCCTCTTGGGATAAAAGGCGTGATGATAGATAGATAGAAAGAATTGTTCAGTGTTATGTGCGGGCAAACAAGTAGGTACACCCCCCCCCCCCCCCCCCGGTACGTCCCGCAGGTACCTAATATCGTGCACTGCGCATCGTCTCGCGCGTAAAATTTGAATCGAGCTATACCTACAACTATGTCGTTAAAGGGTCATTTAAAATCTTTACACCTCTCTTCGGCCTTTGCCTTTGACTCCGACTTCGGTTCCGGTAAAACCACCTCCGTATCATCTCTAGTATGTACCTACCTTACTTATATACATAAGGCATCGCATAGGTACAATATAGTTACATAAATACGTTTATAACTAATTTTTTTTCACGGGTTGCCTTACAGCTCAGTGTTACGGTTCCAGGGTACCCAGACGAAGACCAAGTCTCCCTTGTTTAGCCGATGTTATTTTTGAGGCTAACGAGTGGCCAGCTCTCTGGAAAAGCCTCTAGTGTGATTTGTCGGATATGTAGTTTTTAATTGGAAACCCCATTGGTACATGGCCGGGCTCCGGGATCGAACCTGTGATCTGCGTAGTTAATACCAGACGTCTTAACCACTCGGCCACCGAACTATAACTACTTGTCTATTAGAGATAGGTATATAATACTGCGGACTGTTTCGTAGATCATTCAGTCTACGTCTTAGACAGCATACGCCATGAAAACTCGCTGGGGCAATTTTTTTCTGAACTTGATTCACTTATACTGTCAATCTCAGGTCCTAGAAATGATAGGTCCATGTTTAATACTCGTAAACCTTTCTGGTGAATGGTGAAAACCACAAAAAGTATAAGATTGTGAGTTTGTCAGGTTATAGGGGGTAATCTCTGGATCTACTGAACCGATTTTGAAAATTATTTTACCAATAGAAAGCTACGATATCCCTGAGTGACATAGGCTATATTTTATTTTGTTCGAAAATATCCACGGGCGAAGCCGGGGGCGGAAGGCTATTATCAATATAGGTATTTTTCGTTATACGTAGGTACCTAATTTCAGATCATTACGAGTTCGGTTATTGGGCAGCGAATGAATCTCAAATAAATGATTTCATACAACAAATTGAGGAGGACGAAGCAGTCATTATATTTCAGGTATAACCGCAAAATACATAATCTTAAGGCAGGGATCAACCTCAATAAAAAATACTATTTGCACTCCAGTGGGCAC
Organism: Nemapogon koenigi; assembly: GCA_963924495.1. NCBI lineage: Eukaryota > Metazoa > Arthropoda > Insecta > Lepidoptera > Tineidae > Nemapogon > Nemapogon koenigi. The sequence goes on from OZ004646.1 coordinate 10,647,726, forward strand.
ATGCTTATGTAGGACGATATAAGGTTGAATATTACTTAGCATATTTTACGTGGTCATGCAGCTACGCTTGAAATTTCACAAATTTTGTATCTTTATCTTGTAATCGGTTAAAGTTTTAATAGATTATTCAAGCTATTTTATTCTTAAAAAAAGTATATAGTTGTCGCGCAAAATATTGTGAATTTACGCACAAAAAAATTTTTATAGAGGTATTTTGCATAATTTTTTTTTCGATAGACCAAAACGCTTATGAAAAATCTATGCTGTTAAAGATTTATGTAGTATTATTTGCTATCTACTATATTTTTTGAGATTGAGTTTGATTCCTGACACTTCAAAGTAAGCGTCGAAAATGCCACTTTTAGTAGATATCGTGTTTGCACCCTGCTAACACTATTTCTAAGACTGATAATATCTTCTGGTGACAAGAGGGCTGGCTCCTTCCTCGCTCAACGAATCAGCATCGCGATTCGGTGGAGAAATGCAGCCAGTATTCTTGCCACTATTCCACGCGGACCTGGTTTATTTCGTTATTTTTAATGTTTAGATTAATTTTAAGGTTTTTATATTGTTATGTGTAAATAAATAAATTAAATTGACTATAGACAGTTTCAAAAACAGCTTCAAAACAATTTGGGATCCTGAACAAAGTGAAGCGGTATTTGACACCAAGACTAAAGGTGGCCACAAATTCGTCTAATCCCCGGCGCGTCGCCGTAAGATCCATCGAAATAGACCACAGACTCGTCCATTTCTTATAGCTAGATCATCCCGCGGCCGTAATGGGAAATTTTCGGTACCTACGATGCCGGGCCAATGTGTGAGTGATTACAAAGCGCAAGTTTATACGTTCTAGTGATATGTAGCCACCTCTGTGATGGATCCGTCCAATATCTGATCTCCAAAGAAGAGCAATCCGAATTATTAAAGACTAACGACCCCGTCCCAGGTTTCGCTTGTGTACAATAATTTAAATACCTACAGTACCCAGCGGAAGACCAAGTCTCCCTCGTTTAGCCGATGCTATTTGTGAAGCTATACCTAACGAGTGGCCAGTTCTGTTGAGATATATTTAGATGGAAAAGCCTCTTGTCGGTCGGATTATGTACATAAGTTTTTAATTAAAACTTATTTATTAGAGTATGCTACCGAGGATTTTTTTTAATATTATTTTATTCTACACAATTATTTCCTACTTTGTTATATCTCTGACGTATTAGACGGCAAACGCTATGACTGAGGCTAACTTTTGCCCACTTGATTAACTTTTATACTGTATAGCTCAGCTCCTAAAAATGATAGGGCCATGTTTAATGCTCGTAAACCTTCCTAGTGAAAAAATATATTTACTCGTCAAAACCGCATCATAATCGGTTTAATAGTTTTTGCGTGAAATGTTCACAGACAAACAAACAGACGCGGTGGGGAGACTTTGTTTCATAATATTGTTACGAGCTAGGGTTCGAAGAGATTTAAAATACCGATTAAATAAACAAACTTTACTTTAACACCACAAAAATACAATTAAATAAATGAACACTATAGAATAACACTTATTCGCACTAAATTCCACTTCACTGTTTCGCTTTGATCGCTTTCTGATTCACACTGTGTTCTCCCGGCGACGATCCTCTGTTTATATTGCCCTCCGAACATTCGAGAAACGCCGAGATTGTTGTAGAAAGTTGTAGACGCGTCTCGATGCGGCTCGGTGCCAAATACCTACACACCGACCGCGGCCGATTTTGGTACCTATGGCTAGGCACATACGGTCCATTTTCGTTTGTACTTGATTATCTCTGGATGTTTCTAGAGACGTCTATCGACCTTGATGTGTTTAGGTATTTATTTGTGCGATTTAAGTACCTATTCGTTACACTGCCCCCCGCTTAGACTTGCTCTTCCCGAGCAATATTCGAGCCTTTGTAAGGAGCCAGTCGATCAATATGGACAACCTTTAACTGTCCACGCGGGCATCGTTGGATCCGATAGGTCACGTCATTGATCCTCGTGATGACCTTATACGGACCTTCCCAGCGGTTCTGCAGCTTGGGAGATTTCCCTTTTCGGCGTTTCGGGTTGTGCAGCCACACCAACGATCCCTCGTCAAAACCGTTACTATTGAAGTTCCTATCGTACCCGCAGCCTAATTGCGTAACTTGAAAGCGATCCAATCACTATCATTTTTTTACAGATAAAGGTCGAATTTAGCCCCGCACTTTTCGAAATGTGTATTTTCGTTAATTGTGCTACAATGTGCTGCGTTTGTGCCGTACTGTGCCGCAAAAAATAGCTTAATATCTCAAACCGTTTTTGAAACCTTTATCTGTAAAAAAATGATAGTGATTGGATCACTATCAAAGTTACGCAATTAGGCTGCTGGTCTTCATCTTTGTACTGGCCACAAGACTGCTCTGACGAATCTGGTCATGTATGTCGCACATCTTGTTTTTCAGGTTCGATACATAGTCACTTACAGGTTGCGGCGCATCCGGAGGTCCGCCGGTCAGGAGATCAACTGGTAGTCGGAGCTCTCTCCCAAAGTTGGCATATGCAGGAGTCACCTTTATGCTTTCATGCTCTGCGGATCGATATGAGAGCAAGAACAAGGGAATGTATCGGTCCCAGTCCCTCTGGTGATCCTCAACCAGTTTCGCCAAATGAGTCTCCAAAGTGCGGTTGAACCTTTCAACCATTCCGTCGGACTGTGGATGATACGCCGTAGTCCTCGTTTTATTTATTCCCAGGAGACGGCATACTTCCTGGAACAACTGCGACTCAAAGTTACGCCCTTGATCAGAATGTATCTCCATTGGTAGCCCGAACCTTCGTTGACCAACTTAGTCGCCACTGTTGTCGCTTCCTGGTTGGGAATTGCGAAGACCTCCGGCCACTTCGTGAAGTAGTCCATCACGACCATGAAGTACTTGTTCCCGTCTTCAGTGGCCGGGAACGGTCCAGCAACGTCCACCGCAATTCGTTCCCATGGAGCGCCAACATTGTACAGCTGCATACGTCCCCTCGTACGTGTCGTAGGTCCTTTCACGGCCGCACATACTGTACACTTACGACACCAATCCTCGACATCTTGCCGGCAATGAACCCAATAAAATCGTTTCCTGATTTTCGCCAGGGTTCGATTCATGCCCAGATGTCCTCCCGAGGATCCATCGTGCACGGACTCAAGCACTGCACGCACCTTTGACCTAGGCACGACCAGCTGCATCAGTGTCTCCTGTCCACTTGGCGACTCCCACTTGCGGTACAGCAACCCGTTGTGCAGCACTAGACTTTCCCACTGAGCCCAGTAGCTTTTCGTGGTGGAACTCATGGCTGATACAACATTCCAGCCGGGCCTTGGAACATTCTGCGTCTTCCATTCCATTATCGGCGCCAAGTTGTTATCCTTGAGTTGCTCGTCTCTCGTCCTCTCGTTCGCCCATTCGTCACTAAGGTTGTTAGTCGTAATCACTTTGATGACAGAATCACTGATTTCACGCCTCGAGCAGTGTTTACAACCTTCAGGGCACGGCCTGCGTGACAGTGTGTTAGCATTGCCATGGGTCTGTCCTCATCGATGTTCGTTCGTCATCTCACATGGCATCCCGTTGACCTCGCTCATCAACAGACTGTTCCCGTCAAAAACTTGTCGGATGGTAACTTTTGGGGCTGTGTCACGATCAGCCAGTACCCGCCCCGCGGCTCTGGCTGTTACTCGTTTCCCGGAAGCTCCGTAGTTACGGCACGGACATCAGCTCCGACGTCCCGTTTCGGCACTCGTTGATCCGTGCCTTGTCGTTTAAGCGCTGGGCAGCTAGCTTTAAGGTGCCCCAGCTTGTGGCAGTGGAAGCAGCGGGGTAAGTAACTACGCCTCTCTGCTACAGGTGTCGTTGTTGGAGTGGCCTCCTCCACCACTTGTCGCAATCGCTGAGAACGAGGCTCCTGTCTCACGGCTTCCACCTCTAGAGCATGGGCCAGTGCATCTTTCAGGGCGCTGTGGTGGCCCAGTCGAACTGCAGCTCTGACCTCCATGCTGCGGATGCCGTCGATGAATGCTTGAACGAGGTTCGCAGCAATGAACTCTTGTCCGGCAGATGGGTACGCCTTCCTCACGATCTTCTCGATCTCCAGAGCCCATTGTTGCAGATTCTCACCAGCATGTTGCGTCCTGTCCCTCAGCTGCGCTCGGTAGACGTGCTCCAGGTGTTTGTCGCCGTACCTGGAGTCCATTGCCTCGATCAGGTTCCCGTACGTGGTGCAGCTGTCTGGAGAGGCCTCCAGAACCGATAGTGCACGGCCCCTTAAAGCCACTGTCAAGGCGGTCAGAGATTGCTCGTCTGTCCAGCCGTTGGCAAAGGCGACCGTTTGGAACTGCAATTTGTACGCTGTCCAGGACGTAGTCCCGTCGTACTGCGGCACCTTGACTCGAGGGCCGGAGACGACGACGCCTCCAGAAACAGGAGCGGACAGCTTCAGTTTTCTCACTTCATTCTGAAGCCTCTCGCATTGGCTGTCAAGTCGTGCCTCCAACTCTCCGTAGCGGTCGTTAAGTCTTGTATCCTGTTCTCCGCTCATCCTTGTCTGTATTTTCTTATGGAGATCCTTATAGTGCTGTTTGAGGTCTTCGTACCGGATGTCGAGGTCTTCGATTCTCTCCTCGTGCATGTCTGTAACCCTCTGTAGCTGCTTCACCTCCATAGTCACCTTTCCCAGTGATTCTGAAAGCAGCTCTTTTAGGCTAACAGACTGCTCCTTGAACAGCCGGCAAGTCTGCTCCTCCCGAAGTCTGGCCTCCTCCTCTTGTCGTCTGGCCTGCTCCTCCAATAGCTGCCGAGTCTGTTCCTCCTGACGTCTGGCCTGCTCTTCCTGACGCCTGGCCTCCTCCTCCTGTTGTCTGGCCTGCTCCTCCAGTAGCTGTCGAGTCTGCTCCTCCTGACGCCTGGCCTGCTCCTCCTGACGTCGGGCCTGCTCCTCCAACAGCTGTCGAGTCTGTTCCTCTTGACGTCTGGCCTGCTCCTCCATCAGCCGAACCAGCATTCCCATGTCGGTTGCCTGGAGAGCACCCGCAAAACCCGAATCCACTCCAGCAGCAGCTAAAGCAGCAGTCCCAGCAGCACCAGCAGCGGCTCCAGCAGCAGTCCCAGCAGCACCAGCAGCGGCTCCAGCAGCAGCAACCTCGTCGACCTCCTCGCCGTGATGTCCAGCAGTAGTTTGTCGTGTTTTGGGTCGCCGTGATAACGACGAGTCACGTGGTGTAATCGGCATTTTTGAATCCCACTTCTGACACCAATTTGTTACGAGCTAGGGTTCGAAGAGATTTAAAATACCGATTAAATAAACAAACTTTACTTTAACACCACAAAAATACAATTAAATAAATGAACACTATAGAATAACACTTATTCGCACTAAATTCCACTTCACTGTTTCGCTTTGATCGCTTTCTGATTCGCACTGTGTTCTCCCGGCGACGATCCTCTGTTTATATTGCCCTCCGAACATTCGAGAAACGCCGAGATTGTTGTACAAAGTTGTAGACGCGTCTCGATGCGGCTCGGTGCCAAATACCTACACACCGACCGCGGCCGATTTTGGTACCTATGGCTAGGCACATACGGTCCATTTTCGTTTGTACTTGATTATCTCTGGATGTTTCTAGAGACGTCTATCGACCTTGATGTGTTTAGGTATTTATTTGTGCGATTTAAGTACCTATTCGTTACAATATGTATAGTGATCATCTTAAGGCTTTACGTTGCGTTGAGACATCGAACTTAATCCTCTTTTCCATTGAACTACATGCTCGAGCTAAAAGTTCGGCAGCACCTAATATCGTGCTATAGAGAAGTGGAACGGTCTGCGTTCCTACTTGTTCCCATCTTCATACAACCTAGGGTCCCACAAGCGAATCGTGAAAAAATATATTCCATAGTAAATGTTACGATTGCGTCTCTCGTTGCAGTAGGTAGTTGCCTTCACTCAAAGATTCATCGCTTTAGACTCAAAAGGTTTATATGGCTGAAGTGAAAGGAAATGCTGGCAGAAGACGACCTAGATGTACTTTTATTGAACATATAAAAAATGATTGATCCACGGCAATATTAAAAGTACACACAATCGCCGAGCATGTATGAAAGGTATGATGAATATAAAGGAAGCGAAAGAGGTATGTCAGGATCGTAGCAAGTGACATTCGATTGTCTCTGCCTATCCCTCTTGGGATAAAAGGCGTGATGATAGATAGATAGATTAACAACACGTGTGCAACAGGTGGTTCTAGAAACGCTGCTCTTGAAAAGGGTGTGTACCTTTATTTCTAACGAAATTTTAAAAGAACTAAAGCTTTCTGCTTGTGTTTTTTACAATCGGTTCAGTAGTTTGAGAGATTACCTCCTACATCCAAACTTACAAACTTTACCTCTTTATAATATTAGTGTAGAAGAACCAAAACCTACTTTTTTTAAGTACTTAGGTACTCTAGTCTAAGCTATTCTCGTGTCTAAATTGACTCCATTCCACACCACACGCCATGACCACACGCATTCTACTCCCACTTCACACTGACGACACGACACAATTTTATGCAGTGACGATTCAGAGCGCCATACATTTACTATGGACGTTTTCTCACGGAACGACACTGCATATCAGGACACACGATTTACAAACGACAGTTTGGCTATGTCGTCGCTGCCGCTAAATCGTTCCGTTTTTTTGCAGTGACGATATAGCGACAGTACTATAGATCTATGGCCGTTTTTCCACTGCGCACCGCACGACACGACAGTAAACTCTCTCAAGTACACTGCGGTGTCGTCGTTGGAATCGTGTCTCGTGGAAAAACGTACGAACGTCATACCATCACCGTCGTGTCGTGAGTTGTGTGTTGTCACGACAAATCGTGTCATGCGGTGGCTTGTGTAAAAACCCCTTAACGTCTCACAATATTTCAATTTAAACCAGTGTCAAATTATTATTTAATCTATGCGGGTGTCGCGCTATTGAAAATGCTTTCCAGCGACATGCGTTGAGGAGTTACAGTATTCCTTTTACTCACAGTCTTGGATGTAGCCATTTCTATAATTCAAATAAGTAATGAAATAAAGTTATTTTGTTTTAAACACTGTTCTATTTCAGACATTACAAGATAATGATGCCAAGTTAAACTACACAATTAAAATGAACATGGATTATGATCGAAAACATTATATGTATAAGTTTAGAAGTCAAGAAAGAAATATCAATAAAGATAATCGCAAACTAGGTAACTACCTACCTTGTTTTTGGGTTCAGTGGCTATGAAAATATTTTATATTTGAAGAGCTAAATATACCATATTGTATGCTCCATAAAGATACGCCTTTTCATTTCATAGTCGACACATCAAAACCGTACTTCCCGTTAACCTAGAAGTAAGGTAGCACAAGTAAAGATTTTTTTCTTCAAGCGTTGCCTTACAACTCCAAAAACCGTGTTATCGGACCTACGGTATCCAACGGAAGACCTAGTCTCCCTCTATTAGCCGATTGTATGTATGTGGCTATACCTAACGAGTGGCCAGTTCTGTTGAGGTTTATAAAATTCATATTCATTAATTAATTTGATATGTTATTTTATAAGTATCATTAAATTCATTTATTGAATATTAACTATTGTAAATGTTAGAATATAAGCCTCCTCCAAAGAGTGCCACAACTGCCACATCTGTCTATCTTTTTCAGTTCGTCGTCCTGTCATCTGGTGATCGGTCGACCTCTGTCTCTAGATCCTTGTGGTCCTTCCATGTTGTTATGTTTGCTGTCTATCTTGCCCTGGGTTAAGAGTAATAGCAACAATGTCACAAACTATTTGGTACCTATCAATAAGATTTTTTTTAATTCCTTTCAGGGGAGTATTATAAAAAGTTCTTAACTTTACAATGGGCGATAGACAACAGCTATCTGAAAATGATTAATGCTACTTCACGATATGGACAGGTAATTTAATTTAATCTAAAAGTAGTAGGTATATGCTTATTTATTAATTTGGAGGGCAAGTAATGCTGTCGTCCGTACTTTAGGTAGGTGGTGCTAAGAAATAAGCAAACAAAACAAACACACTCTTTATGACTACATCAGTAATAACAGTGTCCACTTTTAACCAGTTACCCATTAAATGTTGTTATTGTTATTTTTACAAAAACACTATAAAATTGCGACCAGAAGTGAATAATATAAAAGGAGCGAAAGTGGTATGTCAGGATCGTAGCAAATGACATTCGATGGAATCAGCCTCCCCTCTTAGGATAAAAGGTGTGAGGAAGGGCCACTGGCAAAGACCTAAATATTCCCTAAACCACCAAGCATGTTTAGGTTTAGAAGTAAAAAGTAAAACAACTATAGCCATGGATAATTAAGAAAAGTATAGCCATCACGAGACGCCCATGGTACAAACCCATTTTCCGAAAGGTTGGTACTATCAGCCAACACTGTGTGCGTGTGAAATGAGATGTCAGACACATCATATGCGACTACCGTGCGAAAGATAACTTGTTAGTTTCCTGGAAAATTTGAAAATTCGGGAAGAACTTTCTTTTTTTTCTATGGGATTTTTGTATGAACGTAATGGAAAGTTAATATGGCTCAACGAGCAAAGCCGAGGCGGAAATCTATCTTTTATTAAGTTTTCCTTTTATATTAGGTACTCCATAGGGTGCCCACTCATTCATCCAATCGCCGGCGCGCCGCCATACGGTCCAGCGAAATCGACCACAGACTCGTCCAATTCTTGTACGCGCGGCCCACCATCCGTTTTCAAACTTCAAATCGTTGTATTTGTGAACGATTTCGATGACCGGAACGATCTGTCATACATACACACACCCACATGCCTTTGTTTAATCCAATCTTGTGTGTCTGTGTGGGTGAGTGAATTGCATGTGATCTAGATCGTATGATATACATTGCTAATGTGTGGCCTGTGTTCAAGCTCGATCTTACGGCGGCCAGACCGAAAATTTTCTGTAAGACACCGGACCAGTGCGTGGGCTACTTTTGTGTAGTTAAATCAATAGAGACAATTAAACAGAGAGATCTTTAGTTTCTAGAGATGCAGCAAGGTCTACGTAAGAACGATACTCACAAAGCAATACCTGAATTGCCGTTTCTCTTAATAGGACAAGCATATCCGTTACTTATGGGTGTTGTATTCATAATGTCAATCAACAAATTACAAGAAGACCGTATTAGTGGAATGCAGGTAACAATACTAATTATAATTTTAGAAGCGCTGCGTAGAAGACGCGCGTCTATAGGTGAGATCTGAGATCAGAATAATACAATCCAATACTACAGGGTGATTTCTAACTTTCTCAATAAATTCAATAAAAAAATGGCAAAGGCAATAACGTATAATACCGTCATCTAGCTATCATTTCACAGTGTATCTGTATCCAAAATCCAATGCCCGACCCAGGCATACGTGGAAGCCAGTACTCGAATTCTTGCCCAGACATTCTCGGGTCGGGTAATTCATGGTCTTGTGCCGAAAACATGTCGCGAATCCATAAGATTTCCCTCTACCAACGCACAATCTTCAAATTCTACGACGAAATATTATTATTTCTTACTTTCAGTACACAATTTTTGAAGTCTGTATAGGTACACTTTTTTTTTTAAACTTTATGTTTCCATTAGGAGACAAATTATAAAAAAAATCGATGGAAACACAAAAAAAATACCGCTGTGGATGGGATTTCAACCATGTGTATATAGTGCATCCTGCGCTGAGCCGACCGTCGATACAAAAATTGCCAACTAAGGCTTTTATCTGATAATATATCATTTTCAGCCTAGACAGAGGCAAATTACAGAATTTCTGAAAAACTACTGAACTGATTTTCGTCTTATATGTCAGTGAGATAGTCGAGAAATTAATATATCCTTAAAAAACTAAGTCTTCAAAATCGGTACATATTTCATCGAAATATTAAGGAAAATGACTTATAAAATCAGTTTTGAAAAAATTCCTGAAAAACCAGTGAGATAAAAAAATGGTAGCAATACGGAAAAAATATTTGTCGACAATCGATGTTCATTTTATTCATAGGTACATAAAAAACAGTCAAAATTAAGAACCTTTTTCCTTAGTTAATGTTTATTTTCAGATGTATATTAAGATGCATGGTGTCACGACAGGCATGATATTGACCTCAAATTTTCTAACTTCTCTTCTCATGGGCGTGATACACGCTGTAACTGCGTCCATACTACTTGTAATAACAAACAACGCTATAGTACAAAATACCAACGTTATGTACTTACTGACATTCTTCTTATTGTACTATTGCAAGATAGTCATTATGGGGTTTGCTGCGAGCTATGCTACTAAAACTAGTAAGTATTACTACATTTACTACAACCCTAGTAATTTGATAAAATAAAAAAATATAGATGTGTGGCCGTAAAATTTGTGTGACGCCTAATGCATAAATTTATAGACGTTTAATATTAATTAAATTATTGTGTTTCGCGGGTGCATAAATCACAAACTAAATTAGTGAGTGGTTACGCTAGATCACTATAGCTGCGGCGTCGGTCCGGTTTTTTTTATGAAATGTTAGGACGTTTTTTTTTATGTTTTTTAAAATGGAATGAAGTTCCTTATCGCACGTTACACTCCCAGATCCTTGGTGAATGAGAGCTAGGCCGAAAAAAGTGTAAGATTTCGACCGTCACGACACTTTTGCTATAGTACTATACAGCTAAAGCAATGTACTAATATTATAAAGAGGTAAAGTTTGTGAGTTAGTGAGGTTGTAGGGGGTAATATCTGAATCTACTGAACCGATTTTGAAAATTATTTTACCAATAGAAAGCTACGATATCCCTGAGTGACATAGGCTATATTTTATTTTGTTCGAAAATATCAACGGGCGAAGCCGGGGTGGAAGCTAGTTAGTTATATGTTTGTTGCTGTGTTTATAAGCGTATTATATTTTTTTTTATTACATGTACTGATTAAGTTTATACTTAGTTTATTTTTTTTATAATAAAGTATTAGATGACATGAAACGTTGAAATTAAATACTGAAGAAAATCGTATGTCGGCTGAACTTATATATATGTAATGTATGTATTATAAAAAATCTACTGGTTTTAAAATATAAAATAAATAACAGGCACAATGAAATAAATTAATAATATTTGAGACTAATTCCATGAAAAATAAAAATTAATTACAATTTTATTACCATTCCTTCGTTAATTATTTTTATTTTTCATAAACGTTGTTAATTTATTTCATTGTGCCTGTTATTATAGCGAAAGGAACTTCGTTTTCCAACCGGGTCTCCCACGACACCTTTCGAATTTTATATTTTCAAAACAAGTTGATTTTTTAGGGTTCGGTACCCAAAGGGTAAAAACGGAAACCCTCATACTAAGACTCAGGCGCAGCGAGTTCTGTTGAGGTATATTTAGATGGAAAAGCCTCTAAGTGGTGTGGTTTGTCGGATTTTGTACATAAGTTTTAATTAAAAAACCCATTGGTACATGGCCGAGATCCTGAATCGAACCCGTTAGATATAGCCTCACAAATACCATCGGCTAAACGAGGGAGACTTGGTCTTCCGCTGGGTACCCTGGAACCGTAACACGGTTTCGGGAGCTGTAAGGCAACCCGTGAAAAAAGAAAAAAAAATTTCGCGTGTCTCAATTATATATTTCAGGATACACCGACTAATATTTCCTTCTTTTCTTTTCAGGAAATTACAGTATAACGGCAGGATTTTTTATATATATCGTAGTCTTGATACCTTATTTTACATTTGATGTAGCTCAACGATATATCGGTTCCTGGAACTATTTCTTCTGTTTTCTGCCGCATATCTGTTTATATTATTTTCTGAATAGATTGTGGATATATGAAATGATAGGTAAGTCTAATATTATAAACAGGTAAAGTTTGCTATTCCTCGAAAATATCCACGGGCGGAGCCGGGGCCGAAAAGTCTAGTATAATGTATAATATATTGTAACGAATAGGTACTTAAATCGCACAAATAAATACCTAAACACATCAAGGTCGATAGACGTCTCTAGAAACATCCAGAGAGAATCAAGTACAAACGAAAATGGACCGTATGTGCCTAGCCATAGGTACCAAAATCGGGCGCGGTCGGTGTGTAGGTATTTGGCACCGAGCCGCATCGAGACGCATCTACAACTCTGTACAACAATCTCGGCGTTTCTCGAATGTTCGGAGGGCAATATAAACAGAGGATCGTCGCCGGGAGAACACAGTGCGAATAAGAGCGATCAAAGCGAACACAGTGCGAATCAGAGCGATCAAAGCGAAACAGTGAAGTGGAATTTAGTGCGACTAAGTGTTATTCTATAGTGTTTAATTATTTAACTGTATTTTTGTGGTGTTGAAGTAAAGTTTGTCTATTTAATCGGTATTTTAAATCTCTTCGAACCCTAGCTCGTAACAAATTGGTGTCAGGAGTGTGGGATTCAAAAATGCCGATTACACCACGTGACTCGTCGTCATCACGGCGACCCAAAACACGACAAACTACTGCTGGACATCACGAAGAGGAGGTGGACGAGACGGCTGCTGGTGCTGCTGGGACTGCTGGGACAGCTGCTGGTGGTGCCGGAGCTGCTGCTGGAGCCGCTGCTGGTGCTGCTGGGACTGCTGCTGGTGGTGCTGGAGCTGCTGCTGGAGTCGATTCGGGTGCTGCGGGTTCTGCGGGTGCTCCCCAGGCAACCGACATGGGAATGCTGATTTGGCTGATGGAGGAGCAGACCCGACGTCAGGAGGAGCAGGCCCGACGTCAGGAGCAGCAGGCCCGACGACAGGAGGAGGAGGTCAGGCGTCAGGAGGAGCAGACTCGGCAGCTATTGGAGGAGCAGGCCAGGCGTCAGGAGGAGCAGACTCGGCACCTATTGGAGGAGCAGGCAAGGCGTCAGGAGGAGCAGGCAAGGCGTGAGGAGGAGCAGGCAAGGCGTCAGGAGGAGCAGGCCAGGCGTCAGGAGGAGCAGACTCGGCAGCTATTGGAGGAGCAGGCCCGACGTCAAGAGGAGCAGTCTGCTAGCCTAAAGGAGCTGCTTTCAGAATCACTGGGAAAGGTGACTATGGAGGTGAAGCAGCTACAGAGGGTTACAGACATGCACGAGGAGAGAATCGAAGACCTCCAACAGCACTATAAGGATCTCCATAAGGAAATACAGGCAAGGATGAGCGGAGAACAGGATGCAAGACTTAACGACCGCTACGGAGAGTTGGAGGCACGACTTGACAGCCGATGCGAGAGGCTCCAGAATGAAGTGAGGAAACTGAAGCTGACCGCTCCTGTTTCTGGAGGCGCCGTCGTCTCTGGCCCCCGAGTCAAGGTGCCGCCGTACGACGGGACTACGTCCTGGACAGCGTACAAATTGCAGTTCCAAACGGTCGCCTCTGCCAACGGCTGGACAGACGAGCAATCTCTGACCGCCTTGACAGTGGCCTTAAGGGGCCGTGCACTGTCGGTTCTGGAGGCCTCTCCAGACAGCTGCACCACGTACGGGAACCTGATCGAGGCAATGGACTCCAGGTACGGCGACAAACACCTGGAGCACGTCTACCGAGCGCAGCTGAGGGACAGGACGCAACATGCTGGAGAGAATCTGCAACAATGGGCTCTGGAGATCGAGAAGATCGTGAGGAAGGCGTACCCATCTGCCGGACAAGAGTTCATTGCTGCGAACCTCGTTCAAGCATTCATCGACGGTATCCGCAGCATGGAGGTCAGAGCTGCAGTTCGACTGGGCCACCACAGCGCCCTGAAAGATGCACTGGCCCATGCTCTAGAGGTGGAAGCCGTGAGACAGGAGCCTCGTTCTCAGCGATTGCGACAAGTGGCGGAGGAGGCTACTCCAACAACGACACCTGTAACAGAGAGGCGTAGCTACTTACCCCGCTGCTTCTACTGCCACAAGCTGGGGCACCTTAAAGCTAGCTGCCCAGCGCTTAAACGACAAGGCACGGATCAACGAGTGCCGAAACGGGAACAGTCTGGTGATCGCCGGCGAGGTCAACGGGACGCCATGTGAGATGACGATCGACACAGGAGCAACGCGTACGGTTGTGAGAACTCAGTTGTTGGGACGATCTACGAGCAGAACCAGACGTTCATCTTCCTGTCTGAAACTCTTCACGGCAACCGGTCAGCCAATACCCGCATACGACGAGCTGCCGGTGACACTCAAGGTGGGTGACGGGGAGTACCCACACACCGTCATCGTGGCCGACATTATAGACGACTGCATTCTCGGACTCGACTTTATGAAGCGGTTCCAGTTTGGCATCGACTTGCGCAACGGTGTACTGCAGTGCGGCCAGGAACAGGTATTTTTGAAAGGTGGTTATGCTGGCTATGTGCGCTGTGCCAAGGGCGTCAAACTGAACCCATATTCGGAGACGCTTGTCGATGTGGAGTTACCAACTAATGGGGACCCCTCCAATACGAGGTGCTCTATCATCGACCACCTGGAACGTTCTAAACATAAAGGCTGGTTACTCACTCCAACTTTAGTAAACAGCCAGAGTGGACGAGCTGTAGTAAGGGTGACCAACTTCAATGGCGCTCCTGTCACTCTCAGTAAGGATCAAGTCGTGGCGAAGTGCGACGAGGCGAATTGGATGCGGAGCTGCACCCAGGGGAAGCTGTCGACGGTGAAAAATAACAGTGTAAACCCCTTGGAACTCGTCGATATTTCGAAAAAGGACTTGTCAATCTCCGAGTACAAAAGAGCGAAGGAGATGCTCACTCGTTACATTGACATCTTTAGTGACAGAGATGGGCATCTCGGCAGGACGTCATTGGTGAAACACACCATCAACACAGGCAACGAGTTACCTATACGTCAACGTGCTCGACGAATCCCAGTAGGAAGAGAAGCAGAAGTACAGTGCATGCTGGAAGACATGAAGAAGGCTAATGTCATCGAACCTTCTTTGAGCCCATGGTGTTCTCCGGTTGTGCTAGTTAAGAAGAAGGATGGCAGCACTCGCTTCTGTGTGGATTATCGTCGACTGAACGACGTAACCAGAAAGGACAGCTACCCTCTACCCCGGATTGACGACACCTTGGACAAGTTGAGTGGGAACCAGTGGTTCTCAACACTGGATTTGAAGAGTGGATACTGGCAAGTGGAGATCGATCCCAAGGACAAGGAAAAGACTGCTTTCTCGACCGGAAATGGACTGTGGCAGTTCAACGTCATGCCTTTCGGGTTATGCAATGCTCCCGCTACGTTCGAAAGGCTGATGGAAGTTGTGCTTGCGGATCTCGTTGGAAAAGCTTGCCTAGTCTACCTGGATGACGTCATCATCATGGGACGCGACTTCAACGAGCACCTGGGGAATTTAGAAAGAGTGATTGCCAAGTTGAAGCTCGCGAACCTGAAATTGCATGCCAAGAAGTGTAGCTTCTTCAAGAAACGTGTAAATTACCTCGGGCATGTAATTACAAAGGATGGCGTAGAAACCGACCCTGTAAAGACAGTAGCTGTACGAGAATGGCCCACCCCGCGGAACAAAACAGATGTTCGGGCGTTTCTTGGTCTGTGCTCATACTACCGCCGCTTCGTATACGACTTCGCGGGAGTAGCCAAGCCCCTACATCGACTGACGGAGGACAAGCGTTCGTTTCAGTGGACTGAGGACTGTGAGAAGTCGTTCCAGGAACTGAAACAACGACTGTGTGAAACACCTGTATTGGGCTACCCGGACCAAGTCGGCGAGTTTGTTGTGGACACAGACGCAAGCAACATCGCCATTGGAGGTGTGCTGTCACAACGGAAGGGGGACAAGGAAGTTGTGATAGCGTATTTCAGCAAGGCTCTGTCAAAACCAGAAAGGAACTACTGTGTAACCAGACGCGAACTTCTGGCCGTAGTGAAGACGTTACGACACTTCAACAAGTATCTCATCGGAAGGAAGTTCAAGCTACGGACAGACCATGCGGCGTTGAAATGGTTACTTCAGTTCAAGGATCCCGAAGGACAAGTCGCTCGATGGATCGAGCAGTTACAAGAATTCGATTTCACGATCGAACATCGACGAGGACGGATGCATGGCAACGCTGACGCACTGTCACGCAGGCCGTGCCCTGAAGATTGTAAACACTGCTCGAGGCGTGAAATCGGTGATTCTGTCATCAAAGTGATTACAACTAACAACCTTAGTGACGAATGGGCGAACGAGACGACGAGAGACGAGCAACTCAAGGATAACAACTTGGCGCCGATAATGGAATGGAAGACGCAGAATGTTCCAAGGCCCGGCTGGAATGTTGTATCAGCCATGAGTTCCACCACGAAAAGCTACTGGGCTCAGTGGGAAAGTCTAGTGCTGCACAACGGGTTGCTGTACCGCAAGTGGGAGTCGCCAAGTGGACAGGAGACATTGATGCAGCTGGTCGTGCCTAGGTCAAAGGTGCGCGCAGTGCTTGAGTCCGTGCACGATGGATCCTCGGGAGGACATCTGGGCATGAATCGAACTCTGGCGAAAATCAGGAAACGATTTTATTGGATTCATTGCCGGCAAGATGTCGAGGATTGGTGTCGCAAGTGCACAGTATGTGCGGCCGTGAAGGGACCTACGACACGTACGAGAGGACGTATGCAGCTGTACAATGTTGGCGCTCCATGGGAACGAATTGCGGTGGACGTTGCTGGACCGTTCCCGGCCACTGAAGACGGGAACAAGTACTTCATGGTCGTGATGGACTACTTCACGAAGTGGCCGGAGGTCTTCGCAATTCCCAACCAGGAAGCGACAACAGTGGCGACTAAGTTGGTCAACGAAGTATTCTGCAGGTTCGGGCTACCATTGGAGATACATTCTGATCAAGGGCGTAACTTTGAGTCGCAGTTGTTCCAGGAAGTATGCCGTCTCCTGGGAATAAATAAAACGAGGACTACGGCGTATCACCCACAGTCCGACGGAATGGTTGAAAGGTTCAACCGCACTTTGGAGACTCATTTAGCGAAACTGGTTGAGGATCACCAGAGGAACTGGGACCGATATATTCCCTTGTTCTTGCTCTCATATCGATCCGCAGATCATGAAAGCATAAAGGTGACTCCTGCTTATGCCAACTTTGGGAGAGAGCTCCGACTACCAGTTGATCTCCTGACCGGCGGACCTCCGGATGCGCCGCAACCTGTAAGTGACTACGTATCGAACCTGAAAAACAAGATGTGCGACATACATGACCAGATTCGTCAGAGCAGTCTTGTGGCCAGTACAAAGATGAAGACCAGGTACGATAGGAACTTCAATAGTAACGGTTTTGACGAGGGATCGTTGGTGTGGCTGCACAACCCGAAACGCCGAAAAGGCAAATCTCCCAAGCTGCAGAACCGCTGGGAAGGTCCGTATAAGGTCATCACGAGGATCAATAACGTGACCTATCGGATCCAACGATGCCCGCGTGGGCAGTTAAAGGTTGTTCACATTGATCGACTAGCCCCTTACAAAGGCTCGAATATTGCTCGGGACGAGCAAGTCTAAGCGGGGGGCAGTGTAACGAATAGGTACTTAAATCGCACAAATAAATACCTAAACACATCAAGGTCGATAGACGTCTCTAGAAACATCCAGAGAGAATCAAGTACAAACGAAAATGGACCGTATGTGCCTAGCCATAGGTACCAAAATCGGGCGCGGTCGGTGTGTAGGTATTTGGCACCGAGCCGCATCGAGACGCATCTACAACTCTGTACAACAATCTCGGCGTTTCTCGAATGTTCGGAGGGCAATATAAACAGAGGATCGTCGCCGGGAGAACACAGTGCGAATAAGAGCGATCAAAGCGAACACAGTGCGAATCAGAGCGATCAAAGCGAAACAGTGAAGTGGAATTTAGTGCGACTAAGTGTTATTCTATAGTGTTTAATTATTTAACTGTATTTTTGTGGTGTTGAAGTAAAGTTTGTCTATTTAATCGGTATTTTAAATCTCTTCGAACCCTAGCTCGTAACAATATATTATAAAAACAAAGTGAATTACAAAAAATAACAACTGGACGGATTTAGTTGCGGTTTTCACGATTAGATAGATTGATTCATCGGGAAGGTTTACAAGTATTGAATATATCATGTTTAGGAGCTGAGCATTAACATTTTTAAGGAATTAAGTCGAGGAAACGTTAGCCCCAGCTCACGTATTCATGGCAGATAAAAAATATTATCTGAAAAGTCTGTATATGAACCACGGATTCTATACCAAATGCCGGCCATATACCAATGGGTTCTTAATTAAAAACTTAATGTACATAATCTGACAAACCACACTTAGAGACTTTTCTATCTAAATATACCTCAGTAGAGCTGGCCACTCGTTAGGTATAGCCTCATAAATACCATCGGCTAAACGAGGGAGACTTTGTCTTCTGCTGGGTACCCTGAAACCGTAACACCGTTTCGCGAGTTATAAGGCAACCCGTAAAGAAAGAAAGTAAAAAATACGAGCGAGCCTTACAGTAGTCTATTCTATTCTATTTTTTTTCAAAATGGCTCCATCAGGGTTTTGATGATTCCGCCAATGTCAAGTATTATAGACGTCACAGTAACAATAAGCCGATAATCGGTAGGTAGAATGCTCCCGCCGGCCGCGATATGTCACAGCACGGACGGGATTAAACTGGATTCCCCAAGACGTCTTCGCGGCGCGTGCGCTTTCCACCAAGGCGTGTCGTGGAATCCCTTACAGTAGTCGCATATGATTCAAATTCAAAATTCAAAAAAATTAATGAATCCTCGGAAAATGGGTTGGTGCTATGTGACGGTTATCTATACCACAGCGCGCGCTCATTGGTCAAATCAATTTTTTTATGTATGTTCCCCGACTACGTAAAGACGCCTGGCCCGATTTGGATTTTTTTTTGTTTGAAAGGGTATCTTATCAGTTGGTCCCATGGTCATCAGGTCAGGATCTGAGATGGGATCCTGGAGAAATCGATAACTCTTCAAATTTTTATAGGCACACTTGAAGCGATTTGGAATTTTTTTTAGTGACATTTGCTTTCGGAAAGCACATTTTAGTTTTGAAGGCGGTTTTTTTTATTTACATAGATTGTCAGCCAATGAGGTAATTTTTTTTCCATTACAGAAGAAGATGTGTACATACAATTTGAAAGTTTTGTGTCCTTCTGGTACCTGTACTTGGTAATAATAGCAAACATAATATTTTACTCACTTCTCACTTGGTACTTAGACAAAGTGAGACCGGGACATTTTGGTTTTGCTCAACCTCTAAACTTTCTATGTCAGGTGTGTAAAAACTTTAACTTTTTTTAGATAGTCTAAAAGGTGGCCACACATCCAATCCCCGGCGCGTCAAATGTTCAGTGCGATGCCGGACCAATGTGTGGTCTACTTTAGTTACAAGCACGGTTTTATTTTCATAATTATATTCGCACTTTGGTGAACGTATGGGAGGTAGTCGCTTTAAACATTGCAAAAATATCAAAAAACAATGTTTATCTACTCTTATATCGTAAACTATTACAAAATCGAATTATACTTCATAATGGTATGTTTTACATACATAAATGCAGAAAGGGCAAAGGATATGTGTTATGCAGCCACATTAAACTCTATGAAAATATCGACACTCCTATATGGGAGTCACTTAACAGTTAACGCGCATGCGCAGAAAGTAGGTAACCGCGATTTGCCGCCAATTTGTCGATTAAGAAAAATATCTTGGTTCAATTTGTTTTGTACTATTGCATGGGATTAGATAAAGTACTGTATGAACGGGCACATAACTTGGAATTAAAACACTCGTGGATGCTATTCCACTTGTGTTTTAATTACCCCTATTATGCAGATCCCGTATCATAAACTACTATTATCATTGTGTAAAAAACATTTCATAGAATGATATTAAGTCGACACTTTTTACTTAGGACCTTAAAAGTTTCCCTTCTAAAGTTCCACCCCTAGGTTTCTGCTTCTCCATTCTCTAAATGATGATTCTTTTTATATTAACAAACTAGCGGACCCGGCAGACGTTGTCCTGCCCAAACGTTGGCTTGCCTGCACTACTCCTACCCCTACCCCTACCCCTACCCCTACCCTTATCACTTAGGGGTATGAAAAATAGATTACGATCGATCGTGGGCCCTACCGAATACACACAACATTAACTACTGACTATAAAAAAATTATATAAACAATTATCTTTTCGCCCCCGGCTTCGCCCGTGGATAATTTCAAACAAAATAAAATATCTTCCTATTAGTGAAAGATTTTTCAGAATCGGATCAGTAGTTTGAGTTATAATATTAGTATAGGAAACTGTATAAGCTACAATTAAATGTGCAACAACACATTTGCAGGGTAAACGGCCTTACCGAAGAAAACCTTTAGTGTCAATGCAGTTTTCGGGCATGGATAAACTTCGAGCTATTGACTCCAAATATTTCGAAGTACCATCTCATGCTGAACCTGGTATTAGGATTGTGAATGTCACCAAGGTACATATTATTATGTCCAACAAAAACGCTTTTAGTATTTGCCACTGGCTTAAAACCATTGTCGCAGTGGATACAGATTGTGAATATTATCTATATCGTGCCTTTCATCCCAAGAGGGGTAGGCAGAGACAATCGAATGCTATTTGTTACGATCCTGACATACCTCATTCGCTTCTTTTATATTCATCATACCTACCTTTCATACATGCTCGGCGATTGTGTGTAGGTACTTTTAATATTCCCATCGATAAATATTTTTATATGTTCAATAAAAGTACATCTAGGTCGTCCTCTGCCAGCATTTCCTTTCACTTCAGCCACATAAACCTTTTTAGTCAATCTTTCATCGACAATGACATCGTTCCGGATGCGGTCAATACGCTTTATATCACACATTCTACGTAAAGACCGTTATTATTATTATGAATATTAATAAATTCAATTAAATTCTTACAACATAATAGTTTATTATTCGTAGGTACATTATCCGACAAACCGTACAAAGAGGCTTTTCCACCTATATACCTCAACAGAGCTGGCCACTCGTTAGGTATAGCCTCAAAAAAGAAAGCATTGGCTAAATGAGGAAGACTTTGTCTTCCACTGGGTACCCTGGGGCCGACAACGGTTTCCGGGATCTATAAGGCAACCCGTGAAAAATTAAAAAAAAAACAACTTAAAGAAAGTTGTTGATATGGCAGATGATGTCAACATATCTACTACATATATACATATATCAGCAACAGCTCCTCCTGAAGTTGTTTACAAGAAAATTGTTTCAGGTTTACGGATCCTGGACAACATCCACTTACGGATCCTGGACAACATCCACAAGACAGTCAGCTGCTCTATCAAATTTAACTCTTGACATTTACAAGGGTGAAATCACTGTACTATTGGGTCAAAATGGCGCTGGAAAAACTACGTTAATGAACATAATACGGGGTATATATATTTTTTTTTATATATTTTTTTATTAGGATCTTTTACATACATCATTTTATCGTCAAAAATATTATGACCTGTACTGTTATTTTCTATTAATAGGTATGATAAGAGCATCAGAGGGAACCGTGTTCGTCGACAAGTTAGACATTATTCAAAATTGTCAGAAAATTCAGAGAAGATTAGGAATTTGTCTGCAGAAGCCCATGATATTTCCAAACTTGACCTTGAGGGAGCAAGTTACATTTTTTGCTTTGGTAATTATTTTTTTATTTTTTTTCTTCGCGGGTTGCCTTACAGTTTCCGAAACCATGTTTACCAGGTCTCCCTCTTTTTGCCGATGGTATTTCTGACGAGTGACCAGTTCTGTTGAGGTATATTGAGATGGAAAAGCCTCTAAGTGTGGTTTGTCGGATTATGTACTTAAGTTTTTAATTATAAAACGCGATCTCGGCCACCAACGCACCATTTTTTATAAATCTTTTTACTTCTTACGAGATAAACTAGACACCCAGTTTTCTATCGGAAAATGGGGCCAGGTAAAGGTTCTTGGGAGGACGTATAATGCAAAATAAATTAAGTAAGCAAATATTAATAAAGTAGATGTTATATTCCTTTTCCACTGGACACCCCAGGGCCAGTAACCCGTAAAGATGAAATAGAAATATTTTACTAGAAAATGGGTTGTCCACAGTAATCCATAGAACCCTCAACCTATATCCACATCTTCCAAGACCTAAACTAACAATTCCTAATACAGATTAAAATTAATGCTAAATTTCAGATGAACAAGTCCTCACTTCATGATGCTTCATATGATGCGGACAAAGTAATAGTATCAATGGATCTAAAAACAAGAGAGCATGCTTTGAATTGTCATCTGTCAGAAGGTATGCTGAAAAGATTGCAATTAGCATGCGCTTTGGTTGGTGACGCTAATATTATAATTCTAGATGAACCAACTGCAGGACTCGACGTGGAATCTCGTCGACATATCTGGAATGTACTTTTGGTTAGTAGAAGAGAATTACTGCGTTTATTACTTAGTCTATCTATCTATCATCACGCCTTTTATCCCATGAGGGTAGGGACAATCGAATGCAATTTGCTACGATCTTAACATACCTCTTTCGCTTCTTTTATATTTATCATACCTTTCATACATGCTCGGTGATTGTGTGTACTTTTAATATTGCCATCGATCAATATATTTATATTATATATAAATAATATATCAATACTGTATTTTTGAAGTGTAAACTTCTTTAGGCGATTTTTGGTAGAGGACCGCTTCTGATATCGCACTGATCGTTAAATTTTCGAAATATAAGCTACATCCACATATATCTCAGTTTAGTCTACGCAACTACAACCTTATATCTTCAAGCGATCAACAAAATGTTTCAGAGTCGTCGTCTAAATAGCACCATTTTAATGTCAACACATCGCATGGAGGAAGCAGAAGCCATAGCCAACCGTGTGGCGGTTATACACCAGGGAGTTCTGACTGCTTATGGCTCACCAAATTTTCTCAAACTAGTTATCGGTAAGACATTATATTTACAGAATACTCGTACTTAGGTACCTCAACAGCGGCCCTATTCTCTAACTATGGTTTTATTGTGGTTATCGCTAAGAACAATTCTTAGTTTTTACTATGGTTTTCTGTTTGAAACGAAAGTTTAGGATGTACCTACAAAAACATTTTTGTACTTTCGAGATGGCATCAATATAGAATGACATGCCATCGGCATTAATGTCGATTGGTTTTTAAAACCATATATATTTAATAAACCATAATCGACGTATTTTTGGTATTAACAAAATATAAAGTATGAAACTTAGTGTGTTTCATTAGTCTGCTAACTACATCTTAATCCTGAGAATTTGGGTTCTCTAGTATTATCCAGGCCAAGCTATGAAAATTTGCAAATAAACTAAATGCTTCGCCCTGCCTATTTCGCTCCTAACCTAACTAAACAATACCATCGGCTGAATGGGAAAGATTTCTATATAATAAAATCGAAAAACCAGAACGAGATAAAACGAGAGAGAGCGGATAGCCAAACGGCGTACCTACTCCTTGTTAAGAATTTGTATGTAATTCGTATGTAATGTATTGTAGGTATGTGTATTTTTTGTATAGTATGCAAAATAAAATCGCAAGTACGAATTTTGAGCCAAAAGAGAGAGAATCCATTGTTTATGCCAGTGTTGTCGTTTGAAAAAATCGTGACATTTCTTTAGTCTTTTTCTTTCTTCACGGGTTGCCTTACAGCTTCCGAAACCGTGTTACGGTTCCAGAGTACCCAGCGGAAGACCAAGTCTCCTTCGTTTAGCCGATGGTATTTGTGAGGCTATACATAAGATGTTAACATATAAATGATAATGAATCCTCAGGTAGCGGTTACAGACTCTCTCTAACAATTAACAAACCGTCTCAAGAAGAAGGTATTGACAACATAGTATTGAATGAGACTTACGGAGTATTCGGTTCGTCAAAATCTGATAAAACGGCTACAACTCTTAACTACATTTTGCCATTGAAAAAGACTTACCTATTTCCTTCACTCTTTGACAAATTAGAGAGCTGTAAAGTGGAGTTGGGAATTGAAACAATAAAAGTTGGTGTTACTAAATTAGACGATGTTTTCAATCAGTAAGTATGTACTTACTATAAAATATAACGTACAGTGTAAACTCTATATAGCGACATTTAAGGGACTGCGCATTTTATGGTGTTATTGAGAGTTGTTAAATGGAGAGAAGAAAAATAGATACTAAAAAGTATAAAAATTACAAGCAACAAACATTAACATTAATAATAATATAAGTGAGGAACTTGGTCTTCCGTTGGGTACCCTGGGGCCGGCAAAGGTTCCCGGGAGCTGTAAGGCGACCCGTGAAGAGAATTGAGAGATTGACAAATAACAACCCTTATTGAGTACAGTCTGTCTTATCTTCGTCTGACGTTTTTTGCTGCCGACAGTCGAGGTAAACACGTGTTCGACAATAGAGCAACAAAACAACAGACAACAGAACGTACACAGCTGAAGTTATTATTAATTTCGGCAACTTAAAGTACATTGTTGTTGTTACTTAGAGTGCGTGTGATGCTACATAGAGTGCATCATTGCAAAGATAACAAGGTAAACAAACTAAAGTCAAGTAATTTCGACGTTTTAGGGAGTTTGTCGTTAAATCAAGTGACGTTAAATGGAGTTTACACTGTACCTATATATAAAACAATTCTGTCTGTCCGTCTGTTTGTTTCCGATTTTGTTTGAAACTACTTAACGATTTGCACATTTATTTTCAATATTAGAGAAGATTGTTTCAAGGTAAAAGTTTACGTGTATCACTTTTCATCGCCCTGTGATAACTATGGTACTGGAGTGAATGAAGTCGGGGGAAACGCATGCCGCCAGCGCGATTTGATGGCTTACTGCTTAATCCGTTATTGACTATTAAAATAGGAGGTGTGAAGCGGTAAATCACCGAACGGGAGGTAGATGCCTAGTACTAACCCCTGTACCACTGAATTTTTCTGTCGTTTATTGTCGCAACCGTTTTTAGGTTATATACCTAAAGATTATGCTAAAATACAAACATAATAATTATAAATTATAACATCACAATTAACAATTTTTCTAGAGCTCTGTCTCGCGACACAAAACGATACCAACGAAACCTAAGGTGCTGCTCTAATGGTCAGTTTTATAGGTCAAAGAGCAGAAAATTGGCAAATGGAGTAGCCCGTCTATGGCACCTCCTTAGGCTTAGTACTCTATGGTTAGATGTATAAACCTTATACATTCCCTTACACAACTGGTCTAACGTGTGTATATCACTGCGGCTTAGCCAGTCAAATGGTGAGAATAAATTGAGATCACGAGGTAACCCAAAGAATAACGACACGAAGACATGGGTTTTGCTTGGTTTTATTGTGTAACATATTATATACTCTTTGGGACATAATATGCGTTGTACTGGGATTTGCGAGATAAAGAGGTATTGAAAGAAATAATTTCATACTCAATTTACATATTACAAAGACAACAAAATTCCAGACTATGCCGAGAAGAACAACTGCCCGAGACAATTACTGAAGATGGTGTTGGAAAAGGTATTAGTAATAATTATATTATGGCATTACCTATTAACTGTAGGTAATAATAAGAATAACAAAGGTGATTATTCTTTATAGTTCATATTGACACAATTCACTTGAAAGTATGCATTGTATAATTTGCATATCCCTTAATTCACAGGCAAAATGCACGTCTTGCATGAGAACGTAGGTCCAACACAAGTGTTGTGTTGTAAATGGCACCTTTGAGTATATACCAAAGGAGGCGTTATAGCGGAAAATCACCGAACAATTTTTTCTGGCACTTTTGGCGGGGGGGGAGGTAGACGCCTAGTACTAACCCCTGTAACACTGTATTTTTCTGTCGTTTTATTATCGCAACGGCTTTTACGTTATATGATGATTATGCTAAAATAATTATAATTGATGAGATTTTGTTTGACGTCCTATATTGCCTTTCCCATTTAAAACATCACAATTAACAATTTTTCTAGAGCTCTGTCTCGCGACACAAAACGATACCAACGAAACCTAAGGTAACTTATTACTGTGCACGGTCAGTTTAAAATAAACTGAATTAAAATTGTTTTCGGGGGGTTTAACAAGTCTATTGGTTGAGACTACAGTCACAGGCCGGTATCATTAATCTAATGAAAGGTAAAATTGGCAGATGGTTTACTAAATGGACCTACTAAAACAACCATCGACATTTCTGCCGGCAGTAAGGGAAGCAACATTTGTGTAACCGGCTGAGGGTGTCGTGAGGTGTAGCGCCGCTTTCACATATAGCTTCCCCGTTATTGCGCCTTTAGACACTTTAGACTTATAATTATTATAATCGTAATTATATTTCTTCATACCTTTATCTCGATTCTAATAAATAATTTATTTACAGATAAAATATTTAAGACCGTCACCGGTTTTCGTCTGTACTTTCAAATATTAATAGTTCTAATAAAAAGACAATGTATAGCTACATGGAGGGACAAATTAAGTTTCATATTCTTGGTTAGATATTTTTTGTACCTTATTTTTGAGGTGACTGAATTTTTATGAAAAGTATATTTTCACTACTAGTTAAAAGGGGTGGTCGAGTGGATAAATCGTCGGCTCATAACTGAGAAGTCGCAGGTTCGATCCCCACACATCCGACCATGTTACCAATGAGTTTTTTATAATGAAAAATCTATGTACATTATCCGACAAACCGTACAAAGAGGCTTTTCCATCTACATACCTCAACAGAGCTGGCCGCTCGTTAGGTATACCCTCAAAAATCTTCGGCGAATTGAGAAAGACTTGGTCTTCCGCTGGGTACCCTGGGGCCGGCAAAGGTTCCCGGGAGCTGTAAGGCAACCCGTGAATATATTTTTTTTAAAGTCGGTAAAAAAATTTGCTCCTCCGTGTTTTCATGACGTAGGTAGGTAGGTATGCTGTCTAACCCGTCAGAGATATAGGTAACAAAAGAAATTAAGGAATTTTGTAGAATAGTCAGTGGTAGCACATGTCTATCTCTAATAGATAAATAGTTCTATCTATCTATCTATCATCACGCCTTTCATCCCAAGAGGGGTAGGCAGAGACAATCGAATGCCATTTGTTACGATCCTGACATACTTCGCTTCTTTTATATTCATCATACCTTTCATACACGCTCGGTGATTGTGTGTACTTTTAATATTTCCATCGATCAATAATTTTTTTATATGTTCAATAAAAGTACATCTAGGTCGTCCTCTGCCAGCATTTCCTCTCACTTTTTAGACAATCTTTCATCCTTCATTCTTTCAACGTGTCCAATCCAGCTTAAACTACTTTTCTTCATTTTAGTCACAATATCTCATCTTTCACTCTCCATTCTTCTCTAATGACATTGTTCCGTCAATATGCTTTATATCACACATATCATACATATATAAACGTATTTGTGTAAGTATTCAAATTGCTGTAAATGAGTATTGTTCCCAAATACGGTTCCAGGGTAAGTCTCCCTCGTTTAGACGATGGTATTTGTGAGGCTATACCTAAACGAGTGGCCAGTTCTGTTGAGGTATATTTAAATAGAATAGCCTCTAAAGTGTGGTTTGCCGGATTATGTAAGTACATTATAAGTTTAAATTATTTTTTTACAATTTTATCTGTTTACAGCAAATGATTCTTCCTACTATAGTAATTTGTCTTGTGGTGTGGACTAGTATCCAAGATGATAGTTATTCTATAAAGCCATATTCATTCTTAGACATGGATAAAACTGATGACAGAAAAGTTGTTTTGAAGAAAATATTCATATGGCGAACTTTCATTGGTAACCTATATCCTGATGATGATATTGAGGAGTCACAAATTGAGTCTGGTAGAATGTCAGGTATTATTTTTATTTAATACTAGCCTTCCGCCCCCGGTTTCGCCCGTGGATATTTTCGAACAAAATAAAATATAGCCTATGTCACTCAGGGATATTGTAGCTTTCTATTGGTAAAAGAATTTTCAAAATCGGTTCAGTAGATCCAGAGATTACCCCCTACAACCTCACAAACTCACAAAACCTCTTTATAATAGATTAGAATTAATTAATTTTTTTTTACTTTTTTTTATTTCTTCACGATTGCCCTACAGCTCCCGAAACCGTGTTACGGTCCCAGGGTATCGCCAGAGAAACACCAAGTCTCCCTCTTTTAGCCGATGGTATTTGTGAGGCTATATACCTACATAACGAGTGGCCAGTTTCTGTTGAGGTATATTTAGATGAAATAGCCTCTATCTAATTATCAAAATTATAACTTCCCGGATTTGTATACGGCTCCCAACCGTGTTACTGGCCCCAAGACCCAGGGTACCCAGCGGTAGACAGAGGTTTCTTCATTCAGAGGATGGTGTTTGTGAGCCTCTTAGTGTGGTTTGTCAGATTATGTGCAAAGTTATTAAAATTGTCTGTCTAATTTGATCATGAAAATTGCCCTTTTGTTGATTTAAACACTTGCTTTGCCAAAAGGCCGGTGTCATTTTATTTATTCTTACTTTTTAGTTAGTACTAGTTTTTGCCTACCCCTCTTGGGATAAAAGGCGTCATGATAGATAGATACTAGTTTAGTTATTAATATACATAATGCTGTTTTAATTCCATCACTTACTTATGGAAGCGAGACTTGGGTATGGAATAAGAAGCATGAAAGTATGATAAATACAGTGGAAATGCGGTCTTTATATAAAGCGTATTGACCGCATCCGGAACGATATCATTAGAGAAGAATGCGGAGTAAAAGATGATGTTGTGACTAAAATGAAGAAAAGTAGTTTTCGCTGGTTTGGACACATTTAAAGGAATAAGGATGAAAGATTGATTAAAGAGGTTTAATGGCTGAAGTGAAAGGAAATGCTGGCAGAGGTATACTTTTATTTTTAGGTGTACTTTTATTGAACATATAAAAAATGTATTGATCGATGGGAATATTAAAAGTACACTCAATCGCCGAGCATGTATGAAAGGTATGATGAATATAAAAGAAGCAAAAGAGGTATGTCAGGATCGTAACAAATGGCATTCGATTGGCTCTGCCTACACCTCGTGATGATAGATAGATAGATAGACTTTTTAGATTCCCTATCTGCATTCCGTCACAGTTTTCGTTTTTTAAACTTTATACTTATATTCTACAGACGCTGGTTCTGCCGCTTACGAAAACACTTCGTTAGAAGTGCACATTGCAAATGAAACAGCCAAACTGTATTATAAGAATACATTGCGATCTAGTCCCTCTAAAGCTATCAATTATCTAAGCAATCTGTTAGCTCAGTCTGCAAAATCAACAAATGAAACTTCTATAATTACAAGTAATTTAGTATTTATATCAAGAGGAAGATATGCACAAGTACTGCATAATCCCTTAAAAGAAAATTGTGTAAGAGTACTTATAATAATGGCGGGTAAGTAAAATTAATGTACATATTATTTGTCTCTCAAAATGTTCTTCATTAAGGACCGTTGGTCAAGGTCATCTTATAACTGTCAAAGATAGGACAAATCTCAGTTAATCCTGGAAAGTTCAGTTTAAAATAACATTTCCATCCCACTTCTTCTTCTTCCCAGTCGTGCACTCTTGACAGAGTAGTCGTGATTATGAATCACTCCGGAACGCTGCCGCCGCTCTTGTGATTTCCCTCCATCGGTTCCGGTTGACAGCCTCACGGGAACATTCATTTATTGAACAATTTGTCACTGATCTAATCAGATCAGTCCATCTGGTAGGGGAACGACCGCGAGACCTCCTGCCTTGCACCACTAGCCGCTCCATTGAGTCTTCATTGCAAGTGATATGGCCGAAGAACTTCAGAATTCGCGTCTGTACCACAGACGAGAGTCTCTGCTTTATATTAAGCTCTTTTAGTATGGAGACATTGGTACGATATGCGGTCCAGCTTACTCTCAGAAGAAGCCGCCAACACCACATCTCCAAGGCATCCATCTTCCTTCGGTCCTGCATTCGGATCGTCCATGTCTCCGCTCCATACAGGAAAATTGGAAAGACCAGACACTTCATTAGTCAAACCTTGGTGTTTTTGGTTATTCTGTTGTCTCTCCAAATTTTCCCGAGCCTTTCCACAGCCGATCTCGCCATGACACAGCTCCTCTTGATCTCCGCCTCGCAATCTCCGCCATTAGTAATATTAGAGCCAAGGTAAACGTAGCTCTGTACAACGTCACAGTTGGCAATGGACTAGATGTCGGATCTGTTGTCTGTCGCCCTATCTACAATCATCATTTTTGTTTTGTCACGATTGATTGCGAGGCCAAACTCAAGACTTGTCGATTCCAGTAGCAGGAGAAGCTGTTTAATATCTTCCTCCGTTCTAGAGAGAAGTGTTGTGTCATCAGCGTATCGTAAGTTTGATATCAGCCGTCCTCCCACAGAGACTCCCCCCCTCCACCTCTCGAGAATTATCCGCATCACATACTCAGTGTAGATGTTAAAGAGCAGCGGTGAGAGAATACATCCCTGTCGAACTCCCGCTTGGGTCTTAAACACATCGGAATCTACTAAATCTACTCGGACAGCTGTTGTGCCCCCCTCATACAGCTTCCTCGTGCTCCAGTGTCCCAGATGTTAGAACAGATGATATATAGGATATCCACCCCGATTTCTCCCATTGCCTTGATGACTTCGATTGGTATTTCATCTACGCCCACGGCTTTATTAGGCTTGAGGTGTTCAATCGCAGCTCTCACTTCTCTCTTAGTATTTCAGGCTCCTGTTCTGCAGGTAAATAGACAGGTATGACTTGAACAGGCGCAGTCCGGGTGTCGGAAAACAGTGATTTGCAGTATGTTTCCAGGTTCCCACAATCATTTTTATTTCAGTAACTGTGTTGCCATCTGAGTTTTCTATTGTCCAGTTTTTAGGTTTGAACTGACGAGTTATAATCATTCTGGGATGATGTTTGAAGACTGTATTTCAATTGTTAAGTTGTTGTCAGCTGCAAATTGAATAAGGCAATCCCACACAGTTGATATATTTATTATTTTAAGTTGGAGAAAGCCATATTTTTATTATTTAGGGTTTTAAATAGCCGTAGTTTCTAAAACGAGTATTGCTTTTGTGTTTTGAAAACTATGCCTATTTAGAACTTTTAATAAAACAGCTTAACTGAGATTTGCCATATTTTTGACAGAGTTCTTAAGTTTCATGCTAGGCTAACATGGCTGTATACCGATGTCATTTGACATTTGTCACGTGATCCCTAGAAAATATGTTTACTTTGACGTTTGACCGGGAAATAAACGAAGTGATATTTAAGTTGGATTCTACGTCATGTCATGGCGACCAACGACCGCGTCTATTTCTTATATTGTGGCACCACCAATGTTAATCGATGATTTGACAATGTTAAGGATTATAGCCGTTATAGTATCAATATGCAGATTAATCGGTATCTAAAATGATCCCGCCGACTGTTATATGTCTTATTAATCACAGACTAATCACAACTATATAGTGACAGTGATAGTATAGTGTTTCTTTCAGTATTTGCTTGTATAGTTGTATAGTCATCTCTTATTGTGTTCATAGTTTGTGTTATAGTTAAATAGTTGTTCCCGACTTTCGCACCAACCCCTCAATAAACCTTAAAAAGTGACAGTGCAGTGTGTTAACTAAAATTTATAATAGTGTTTGTTCGAAACATTGCTTGTTTATAGCCATATTAAGTTATATAGTCATATCCGTGTAGCTAGTAACATTGTTAGTTGTTAAGTTACATGTGTCCCTAATAGAAAATGTACACTTATTTGTGTAAGAATTGAATCATAAATAAAGGGTGGTGCTATTTATGAATCGATCATTGGCTAATAGCCCGCTACACCCTCCCGCGCTCTTGCTAGTGCACTTAGGTCGCAGTCCGCGCACGGACCGCAATATAAGCCGAGCGCGTGAGAGGCCAAAGCCCAAACTCGGCTAGCGCTTCACGTAGCTTCCGCGTCCAACGAAGTTGTTAGGCACCTCTATGGATCAAGCAACATAATAGGTCATACACAATAATAAAAAAAGGCCAAAGCGCAGTCGTCTTCAACACCGCCAATAAGCAACAAGTAGTATCCACCCGCAAGAAGCCTCTGAAGATCGAATCGCATCGTATTCATTTCTCCTGCTCCAACCAGAAGATCGAAGTCATTGTGGGCTGCCAACGAAGGGGCCCACAACTATCTAGCGCGAGCGGGATTAAACCGGATTTCCCATCATGTCACGACTAACGCGTGCGTCGGGCGCCATGACATAACGTAGAATCTTAGACAAATTCTCTATAGGGATCACTTGACAAAATGACATCGATATACGGTCATGCTAGCCCAGATGGTTAGGATATTGTTTGAAAGGGTACCTATCTCTTCTTGTAATCGTAATAGTGTGAAAACTATATTTTCTTTTTAACTTCTGGCTATGGAAGTTTGAAGATGGCTGAGTTTTGGATTTATTATTTCTGTAGATATCGTAGTCATATTTTGATATTTGTAAATATTTCCAGTAATCCAAACATTTACAACTAGCGAAATACAACTGGTGAGCATGGAGATGGAATCTGGGACGAGACATTTAATGATAATGTCTGGTTGTCCAGCGGTACTGTTCTGGGCTGTTACCTGGTTCTATGATGGATTAACAGCGGTTGCATTTATTATTCTTCCGACTATACTGGCATTCAAATATTTAGATCCCTTTAAGGTTTTATCCAGGGATGACTTTCTAGGTAATCTATTCTATTCTATTTTTTTGTATTATGGATCCATCAGGGTTTTAATAATTCCGCCAATGTCAAGTATTATAGACGATTCATCGGTAGCTAAGATGCCGTGATATGCCCTATTAAGGGCCCTATATCCATAATTTGTATAGGAATATTACTATTCCTAATTTCTCTGAAAATAAACCACCTGTATCACCATTGAGAAAATAACAGCTATTTCACTTAGATATATTAAATAAGTATTTATATGCTAAATTACAGTGACACAGGTGGATTATTTACAGAGAAATTGAGAATTGTATATTCCAGAAAAATTATGGATATAGGAGCCTCTAACTAATCACAACTATAGGTAGGTAACTATTGAGTTTTTTAATTCCAACCCCAAATGGAGAAGTTTGTATGGAGACAAATTGTATGTTTGTATGGGCACACGGGTGTGTAAAAAATATGAATAAATTATTTCCAACAAAATGTCAAGTGGGTAATCAATTTTTATTATTTTTGATTGTAAAAACATGCTCGGTGAATCAACCTGTCTAAAAGCGAAAAACGCAACAAAATCCGTTCAGTCGTTTTTGCGTGAAAAGGACAGACAGACAGACAGACGCAACAGGGGACTAAGTTTTATAATATGTAGTGATTACACGTCGTATGTGTACAACTAATAGTAAAACCAAATTTTACCCTCACGAAGCGGGTGAGTCGCTAGTCTCAGTAGTAAAAAAAATATAAAGTAAAAAAATAAAAAACCCCGAGTTGGTGAAGACTTGTTGCTCTCATTCCATCAACAACTGGAAAAGAGCTGATGATCTTCAAACGGCTGAGCAGATATTCTTGAATCATAACTAAGAACACTCTCGATCAAGTCATTAGGAACCACAGACAGACACACAGATACACACGTTAAACTTTTAACACCCCTCTTTTTGCGTCGGGGGTTAATAAAGGATGTAACACACACCCACACACTTGACTCTTTGATGAACCATACTTCTAGAATTGGAATTTCCTTTTTTAAATTGTTATTTGTAATTTACAATTGAATTTTTTTTTATATTTTCATCATATTTTATATTATTTTTTAATGTTAGTAAATAGAATTTTTTATTGAATATAGATTTTGTATATATTTTTAATTTAATTTATAAGTTTTTTAAATTTTATATCTTTGTTTCTTGATCAGAATAGGTACTTACCTAAATAAAATAGATCCTTTTGTGGCCAAATGTTAATATATGTATTATATTATTTAAATTTATGTAATTTGTTGTGCTGTGGATTTTTAATAAATAAATAAATACGTAATAAAATTAATGATTTGTTTTTTATATTTTCAGTGAATATGTTTCTTCTGTCAGTAACTGGCGTCATGGCAATTTTATTGGTCATCTACATAATAAGTTTCTTGTTTAATAAGAAATTTGCATTTACTGTATTATTAATAAACATTGTCATCTTAGGTAAGACCATATCATAATATAAATAACTAGATGACCCGTGCGAACACTTCGCACCGTTAGTGGTGTTAATATTGTTGTCATAGTTCAACTGGTCTGCAATAGACGGCGTCTTTTACATAATAAATAAATTAGTCTAATTTTAAAAGAAACATTTAATTTAGATTTGTTTGTTTATTTTCTGTCAATAGAGGGAAAAATAATTTGAGAATTAATATATATATATATAGAGATAAAATTATATTTTTAATACGTAATAATAATAATAATATTTCGTAATAAAAAATGTAGTACTTACAATAGTACAAAAAGAACAAAATCATAATAAACAAAAAAAAAACAAAAAAAATAAGTAAATTTACTTGTTTAAATTTGATTGACACGTTGTTGATACGTATACCAAGAGATATTAGTAAAATTTTGAGATGAGATGTTTGAGCGGGCAAAATGGGACATTTCAAAAAAAAATGTTTTATTATCTGTATAGATTCCTTTAAAGTTGACGTGAAATTTTCAATTATACATATATATTAGATTTGATGAGATTTTTTGAACCCACTCCCCCCCCCCCTATTTGAGCTCACGTAATTAATGGATACCCCTAACTACAGCCAATTAATAAAGAGCATTTATTTTGCAGGTATAACATTTCCCGCGCTCCGTGCATTAATTTTACAGTTTAAAGGCTCGCATATCCTCGAGGCAGTAATAGAGAGAATATTAATGACGTCACCTAATAGCGCGTTCACGACAGCGGCTCTGAAAATAACTATAACGGCTTGTTTTAACTCGTATTGCCATAATAATAAGGAGGACTGTCCGAATTTAAAAAAGTATCATCCGCTATTCAATGTCAAGTTCTGCTGTGGTTCGTAGAAAAAAAATATTCTTCGCCCGTGGGAATATTTGAAAGAAATTAACGTAGAATGTGTGATATAAAGCGAATTGACTGCATCCGGAACGATGTCCTTAGAGAAGAATGCGGAGTCAAAGATCATCTTGCGACTAAAATAAGGAAAAGTACTTTACGCTAGTTCGTGTCCAACGTTGAAAAAATGAAAGACGAAAGATTGACTAAAAAGGTTTATATAGCTGAAGTGAAAGGAAATGCTGGCAGAGGACGACCTAGTACTTGTACTTTTATTGAACATGTACAAAATGTATTGATCGATGGCAATATTAAAAGAACACACGTATGAAAAGTATGATTAATATAAAAGAAGCGAAAGAGGTATGTCAGGACCGTAGCAAATGGCATTCTATTATCTCTGCCTACCCCTTTTGGGATAAAAGGCGTGATGATAGATAGATGTAGGTAGGGCCGGTAGATTATGATTTTATGGCTATGGTGTTATTAAAAATAAAATTAAAAAATCTCCTATCTGCAAATGACGAAATGAAAAGAAGAACCTTTGCTCAGTTTTACGTAATTGTTTGGTCTATGCCAAAATTCATTCAAATTCATTGGTTTAACTTTTAATTTACTCCTCCTCATTCTGTCCCACATTATTGAGTTCTCTCTCCTGATCTATCTTGCTCCATCTGATGCTGAAATATCCTGAACTATCCTGAATTTAAAACCGTCATCGGGGCAGAGTATGCGAGGCGAAGGGAACTTTCAACAAGTATTCCTTAGTCAGAACACATTGGATTTAGAAATTCCGATATTTATTTGACACTAGGATTTTTTTTATGTTGAAGGAAAACCTAACCCGAAAGCTTATCAAAAAATAATTTTAATAAGTATACGTATGTTTCAGATCAAGCTCTAAAGTCCGATTGGGGTCCTTACGTTTACTTTGAATATTATGCTGGGGGCGGCAAAGAATTACTGGCCTTGATTATTCACTTGATGTTACTTGGCGTACGTAAACCAATCACTGTTACAAAATAGCATTTATGAAGTCAAAAGTTCTTTAGAGCGATTTATGGTAGGGGGTCTTAAGGGTTCTCGTCACCAACATGCTATGGTATCTTAGAACAAAGACCGTGGAACAGCTGGACCCTATTATCAAGGACAGATACATTTTTATGTGTAATATTCGCTAGATTGCTTTCACTTCCGTCGGCAGTCCCTATTTTTTTTCTTTACGGGTTGCCTTACAGCTCTCGAAATCGGTGTATCGGTGCCAGGGTACCCAGCGGAAGACCAAGTCTCCCTCTTTTAGGCGATGGTATTTGTGGTCAGTTCTGTTGAGGTAGGTATGTTTAGATGGAAAATCCTCTAAAGGTGGCCACACATCGTCTAATCCCCTGCGTACTGTCCACCGAAACCGACCACAAACTCGCCAAATTCTTGTAACGAACGGTCCGCCTATATCATCCGGCGCGGCGGCAGAAATGGGAAACTTTCGGTGCGATGCCGGACCAACATGTGGCCTACGAATTATATGTCTGTCATTTTCTTCACTTTTTGCTTTTGCCTTAGGGAGATGGACTTTAATACAAGTACCCTATATCCTTAAGTCAGTTTACAGTATTAGTATGGATGTGGATGAAGCGTGAGAGGTATGCAAAGATCGAGCGAAGTGGCGCTCCATATTCTCTGCCTACCTCTTTGGGAAACATCCGTGAAGGTATGTATGTATGGATATTAAATTTTGGAGTAGGTACGTTACCAAAATTCCAAAACCGTTTGGAAGTAGTTTATATTATTCGTGTTGATGGTGAACATTTGTTTCAGACTCTGGTTGTATGGTTGCAAACAGATTTCTTTGGAGATATGAAGCAAAAAATTATGGGAATATGTCTCAAAACGGAATCTAAAATCATAACTAAAAACAAAATGGTGGCACAGGAGGCGGCATACGTCGCAAAACATATCCTACGCCGTAAGCAAAGTGATTCTGCACATGGATTCGCCCGTATTATTCTACCACCATGGCCGTATCTATCTTGATTTATTTGAAATTTTTCACTATAATTAATAACTAAAATTCGATTCTACGTCATGTCATGGAGTCCAACGCACGTGTTTCGTCGTG
This sequence comes from Nemapogon koenigi, assembly GCA_963924495.1. Taxonomy (NCBI): domain Eukaryota; kingdom Metazoa; phylum Arthropoda; class Insecta; order Lepidoptera; family Tineidae; genus Nemapogon; species Nemapogon koenigi. The sequence goes on from OZ004646.1 coordinate 10,684,953, forward strand.
ACATGATGGGGAATCCATTTTAATCCCGTCTGCGCCGTGATAGTTGGTGAGGGCGTATCACGGTCGGCAAATCATCAAAACCCTAGCTGAGCCATATTACAAAAAATAGAATAGAATAGAATAAAACTAAAATTCTAAAACGGTATTATATGGCGTTCATAGGACCTCGATAACTTTCGTTTCGACTAGAAGGCCAAATCCGACGTGTACAGCCAAGGAATGCACGGCCCGAGAATATCCAACCCTACAATGTCCGGGCAAATCCGTGTACTGGTACATAAATTGCTCGACATTCTAGTGTTGGGCCTTGTGCGGACCTGCCGTTTTTGGCCTTCGAGTTGAAACGAAAGTTGTCGCGGTCCTAATTACTTCCCCTACTTCTTCTCTTCTTCTCAGTGGTAGTGCTCTTGACAGAGCAGTCGTGGTCAAACATGGCAGTCTACAGCGTGATGCACCTTTCTTGGCAATAATAGTGCAGTGGTTTCACCTTACCATCTGCACCAGACATTTAGATCATCATGCTCGCTGTAGTCTCTTCCAGCCAGTTGCCTAGCTAGGTCTATGGTTATACCGCCATTGCTCAGTCGCCAGAGCCTCGTTTGTTGGTCCAAGCGTGCAATTGGGGTCGGATAGATCTTATTCCGTTCCCCCTTACCCCTCTGCAGTAACTTGTAAATATGATCCGCTTGGTGGGGAAACGGGGATAAAGGTCGCCCGTTTCTCTGTCGAGTCTCATTGCAAAACTGGTTTTATACCACGAGAAAAAGTTTATCCATTGAAGGTCCAATCCGTCAATCGATATCTTCCTCTTTAGATGTTTGTATTAATTTTGAAATGATAATGTATTAAATAACGTTTTTTCAGCTAATCCACAAGACTCCATGTTGGTCCACAATCTCCAGAAAGTATATATCTCTCATTGTTTATATACAAATATAATTAATGGAGTCAGTTTCTCATTAAAGAAAGGTTAGAAAATCTCTTAGTTACGTATTATTATTTTCTACACGGTTTGACTTACAGCTCCCGAAACCGTGTTAACCAAGTCTCCTGGTATTTGTGAGGCTATACTTAACGAGTGGCCAGTTCTGTTGAGGTATATTTAGATGGAGAAGCATCTAAGTGTGGTTTGTCGGATTATGTAAGTACATAATTTTTTACCCCCTCTTGGGATAAAAGGTGTGATGATAGATATAAGATTTTTTTAGGCGAATGCTTTGGTCTTCTTGGAAGGAGCGGTGCCGGAAAATCAACCGTATTTAAAATGTTAATTGCTGAGAAATCCAAGTTCAAAGGAAAACTATATTGCAATGGATTTTATCTTGACAAAAAAAGAATTCCGGTAAGGAATAGCACTGTTCTTATAGTATAACGATTTATTGTCTAAGTTCCGAGTACGACTCGCGCGTTCAGGGTTCCGTACCATTTTTTCGGTCAGAACTTTAAGGCAGGATTTTAGTTTAGGTTTTCCTGTATATTATATTTCCTATTTTTTTTTAGACTTAGTATTTTTAGGGTTGGGACGTTAAATTTTTGTGTATTTTAAGTTAAAATTTGGCATCTAGATAGAATTGTGTGTATACAAAGGAAAAAATCAGAAAACAGTGAATTGAAAATTTTTTAACGTCTAACGTCCAAAAATCATAGTTTTTATGACTCGTTAAAAATTTCGTCTAAAAATCGTCATTTTTATTAGGGGAAGTAGATCACTTTTGAATAATAATAAATTTATTTACAAAAAGTAATGATATCCCACCAAAAACATAAATGTGAAAATGGGAGCCAATTTCAATATTATGATAATTATGGTGTGGTTGTCGACTTCGGTAGCGGAAGATCAAGTCTCGTTCAATTTTCAAGTTCAAGATCAAGTTTAGCCGATGGTATTTGTGAGGCTATACCAAACAAGTGGCCAGTTCTGTTGAGGTATATTTAGATGGAAAAGCCTGGTTTGTCGGATTATGTAGTACATAAGTTTTTAATTAAAAACCCATTGGTACATGGCCGGGATCCGGGATCGAACCTGTGGTCTGCCTAGTTAATACCAGGCATCTTAATCAATCGGCCACCGATGCACATATTATTAATTACAATATTATATATTTTAATTAGTATTTGAAGTCCCTGAGCTACTGTCCACAATTCGGTGGCGTCGATCAATTCCTCAGCGGTGCCGACAACTTGAAACAGTTGTTCTACATTAGAGGTCTATGTAAGTCCGATGTTGAAACTCAAACTGAAAATTGGATTCGTTACATCGGTAAGAGAATAATTACATTAAAGAATATTTACATAAAAAGGTTTATATGGCCCAAGTGAAAGGAAATGCAGGCTAGGTCGATGGAAATATTAAAAGTAGGTACATTCAATCGCCGAGCATGTACCTATGAAAGGTATAATGAATATAAAAGAAGCGAAAGAAGTATGTCAGGATCGTAACTATGGCATTCGATTTTCTCTGCCTACCCCTCTTGGGATGAAAGGCGTGATGATAAGTAGATAGATAGATAGAATAATAAGTAATATCTAGGTAATGTCTTTACTGCAAAGTCTATTGCGGAAGTCGAACTGACCCAAAACAAAAAATAAATCCTACAATTTTGACACCACTTTGCATAGACCTAAAAATTGCAATTTTTTGATTCTAGCCCCTGTACCTACTAAAAATTATTGATTGACGTTTGAGATTGCTTCAGAGCTTCAGACTTTACGCGGGACCGCATTTAGCTCTAAAAAAAATTCTACTCATTTTGTGTCGCTCTAGAAAAGTGGTTAATTGGTTGTTTTTATATATGTGAAAAGCGATGTAGGAGTTCTAGCCGTTCTAGGTCGTCTAATTTGCTGGAACATCATGTTTGTACTTTAGCATTATCTCCATATATAGTAAAAGCTGTTGCAATAATAAAATTACAGGAAAAAAAGCCCCTTCCCCGCCCATCAAAAGTGGCAGAAAAAAAAGTTTGGTGATTTATAGGTAGGTAGCTACTCAAAGCCTCCAGCTAATAGTTGAAGAAATAATATTAGATTAATCTGTAGGACTGGAAGATCTCGCTGAAGAAACAGCTGCTGGATATTCAGTTGGCTTTCAAAAACGATTATCCGCCGCTACGGCTCTATCAAGTAATGCACAAGTGTTATTAATGGATGAACCAACAACAGGCATCGACACAGCAGCCAGGCGGAGAGTTTGGTCTTCTATGAGACGTGGTCTAAGACAGGGTCGCTCAATACTTATTACGTCTCATGGCATGGATGACATGGAGGCACTCTGCCATCGACTCGCAATATTGAAGAACGGGGAAATTTGTGCCATTGGTTCTCCAGCTAATCTTCAATCTGAATATGGTTTTGGATATGCAATAAGACTGAAGATCTTGGATATGACTCGCTTGCCTGAAGGTGGATAGTTGTCTATACTAATTAATACTATAAAGAGGTAAAGTTTGTAAGTTTGGATGTAGGAAATACCTAATATCTAACTGAACCGATTTTTTTAATTATTTCACGAATACAAAGAATATTCCTGAGTGATATGGGCTGTATTTTATTTATATTATATTTGACAGGTTTTTGCAATCATAGGTAGTAGGTACATTTAAAAACCCATACCCGTACCCGAGTAATTAAGAGCAGCTGCTTTAACGGCGTCCATTTTGACACTGCGTACCAGAATACCTATAGATAAATACAGTGTGGCCAGCTGCTGCACCTAATTTAGCTCGAAAATTTTGTTCGTTAAAAGCAACGCTAGTGTAGCCTAGACATAAGAGCTCCGACATAGCTAGATTATCCTTTATTTGTTATTACAGGTACCGCAAAAACTATATATACAGTTCAATATTTAAAGTTTGACATTGAAGAAGTGTTTGACGCAGAACTACTTGATGAGCATGCGGTAAATAAAACGTATATACCTAGATATATTATGTATAGGTACCGGCAATTAACTTGAATATATGTCATCTATACTGCTCAGTACAAAATCTTAAAATTAATAGGTATTTGTACTGCGCAGTAGATGACATATATTCAAGTTAATTGCCGGGAATTATACTAGCAGTTGCCCGCGACTTCGTACGCCTTGTTTCTTAGTGCACCTGTAAACCCCCTAATTATACCTTCTAATTTCCATATTTATATTTTAGTGGTTTAGGCTGAGATTTTTAGTCAGTGAGCGACACAACGCTTACATATTTTTAACCGAACTTCAACAAAGAAGGAGGTTCTCAATTCGTCGGAATCTTTTTTTTTATGTATGTTCCCCGATTACTTGAAGACGCCTGGACCGATTTGGAATAGTCATCAGGTCAGGATCTGATGGTGGGATCCTGGAGAAATCGGGAACTCTTAAAATTTTATAGGCACACTTGAAGCGATTTGGTTTTTTTTATAGTGACTTGTAGGTACATTTGCTTTCGGAAAGCATACTTTTCAGTGCATAATTTTTTAAGTCGGTAAATTTTTTATTTTTAATCCAAATTATAGATTGGAATATTGCATCATTTCATGGGGTCTATTCGGCTCAGATCAAACTATTTGATTTTATAATAGCTGGCACATTGATATTGACAAGTGCCCGTCGCCAATTGGTGTGCCACTCTGCGACTACAAGAAACTCATGAAAGACGGTGTAGGTGGATGATCAATCGTCTTTCAAATGTGATAGCGATGAGTTTAGGTGGGAAGCCTGGTGGACAGACATACCTATAATAGGTGTTCCGTGTCGACAAAAAATACAAATCCCCCAAATGATTTTAGCAGAGGCTCCAAATGGACGGAGGGGACTGTGCTCTCAATTGCAACATTTTATATGACTTTTTTTATTTCACCAGACTCTACTTCACTACCGTATTATGGAGAGGATGAGCTACAGTGAACTTTTTAGATCCATAGAAGAACTCAAAGTGATGTACAAAGATTTAATTGTGGATTATGAAATTTCTGAGACAACTTTGGATGAAGTTTTTCTATCACTTTCTAAGAATTAATAAACAAAATTATTTTATTTTTTAATATTGATTTTTATATTAGATAATTAAATAATATTTAAACTAAATTTACAAAATATTTTAATAAAATAACATTACATTTCTTGATAAAAAATAATGAAAGAGACTACAAAACACAGGGAACCCAATGAGTGGCTCTCTAATCATGAATATGTAGTGATACATACTCATAAGTAGAAAACCTTCTCGAAATCACTGTCCTGCGGTAAAGTGCCAAGAAGGCTAGCAGCGTTTCTTAGCTATAGGTACTAATACGTTGCCCTAGGTATGCTCCAGCCCTCTTGTCACCTGAAATTATTTTATTTGAATTAGGTATGTGTTTTGGTATATCTACATATGCGTAAAACCGCATCAAGAATTCCAAAATTCCAAGTAATTATTGTAATAATGGAAATAACTAAATATATTTATGTTGTTAGGGGTCTCTACAATATCTCCGATGAAAAAACGGAAACCCTTATAGGATCACTCATGTGTCTGTCTGTCCGTCTGTCACAGCTTATTTTCTCCGAATCGACTGGACGAAAGAAGTTGAAACTTGGTACATACCTACATAGTTTTTTTTTCAAATGAAAGGGCTTGTCATAAGGTAGGTAGGTATACAAGTAGGTAATTTATTAATAACTTTGATACAATATAACGGAGATATGGCGTAGCGACAAAAAACACCCTTGAGAATCTACATATATATAACATTCTCGTGTCACAGTGTTTTTAACCAAACTCCTCCGAAACGGCTTGACCGATTTGTATGATTATTTTTGTGTTTATACGGTACTGTTCTGACCCGTATATCTACCAACTAGATCGCCATCTGTTAATAATTTGATATATAGGTATGTACCTACCCATGACACAACCAGTAGTGCCATGACGAAATTAAATAAAAATAATTGTGTTTGGTATTCCCTTCTACACAACTGGGAAATGAAAGTATGTTTATTAATATAGCAACATAAATCAACTTTTTTCAATTATTTTCACTGTCACAAATGAAATATTTTAGGCGTAGGTATATTACTATAACTAAATCAACTTAAGGCCTTAATACACGCTGCATTGCAAAATTTGTAGATATTTAACTCAAATTGTGGACCAAACCATAAGTCCTACTAGTACAAAAAAAATGTACATTATACTTCAATGTTTTCTAAACAGAATTTATTTGAAATCAAAATAATTGTATGAAAACTTTTTTGAATAATAATTCAGCCTTTTATATGTTCATAAAATTAAAATTTTCTTAAATACGGCATGTGCGCGTTCTTTAAATTTTACACACAAAAATAGCCAATTTTATTAGCTTTAAACGTTATTTTTCATATATTACTATATCTCATTTTAATATAAAAATAATAATATTTTCCAAAAAAACCGGCCTCCCCACTCATACAAGCTAGGGCGCGCTAAGATTTCTATCCCCGCGTCAGTCCGCTTCAAGCCTTGGTAAGGAGAGGACCGTTCATTTGTGTTGTAGCTAATTTCGTTACTTATAACATCGATTTTTAGGGGTTTAATACCTAAAACATATAATATTATAGTTTATTTTGCCATATTTAATTATATATAACTAGTATTAATTAGTAATTAATTTAGTTTAAATATTTACATCATAACTTAAATGTAATGGTAATAAATAGATAATATATTTAAAAACTATATATACAAATTATAAAAAGAATACCTCTTCCAGAACCCCTCCCTGTGGCATGGTTCCCAAAACACTGGCTGCGTTACCTCGCTGAATGGTTAAACTGATCCTTTGAGCGAGGTAAGAGCCAGCCTTTAGGTCACCCGAGGCGTGGACTAATCTAGTACCTAAATTTTTCAAGAATATTTTCATTTCGGTAGACCATGGACCCATTGTTTCCACTGCAAGCGCCGAAAATAAGTAATTTGTTAAAATATTTGAATATTTTCGGCGCTTGAGCAGTTGAGCGTGTTCTGCCGCCGCACCCGCTTTTAATTTTGTATACTGTATGTGAGATGCTGCCAGTGTATCAACACAGGTAGCGTCCCACACCAAATTTTTTCCTAAATGCCACGGTACTAAAGTTACGCCATCAGGTCTCTTGCCATCGTCCCTGCTCATACCGGATGGTTCAAGAATCGCAGGAACAGAGGCAGTGGCAAGAGATCGGCGTACTATATCATTTAAGGTACCGTGGCGGTAGGTGCGACCAGCACTTTTTGTGCATGAAAGTCCATGGCGACCAAAATAGTCCACGTCTCTTCCACATAGGCAACGATGAGGTTCACAGACCTTAGTACCTAATCGTAAACTAACGGCGATACGTAAGGTGACGAGTCCAACACCGTACCTATGTTATGGGAGGGCAATGCGTGAAGCCAGTGTCCTGACTCTTTTTCAGATACAGCTAGAAGCCGTGCTCTGTCGAAATCATCAGGACACTGTTCGAGCAATGTAGCGTGGGTTGCCTTTATAGATGGTAAATCCCACGCTCGCTGGCTACTTAACTCTATGAGAACGTCGACTCCTAGGTGAGTTGCACTCCATGTACTTCTGGCCTCGTTTACACCCGCCACTTCCCCATCGGTTACGTTAGGTAAGTTCAATATAGTACCGATGAGGGTTAGCGCGCTATAGGTTGATGACAAAAAGGCAGGAAGTGCAACACACGACGAAGTACGAATTCCCAGGCCACCGAACTGGACAGGGAGAGTCGCTTGGGTCCAAGAACGATTATTGAAATTATGGTTTAAAATTTTGGAAACAGTAATTTTTAGGGACTCATCTATTTTTTTTTTTGTTATGTAGTTTTTGTTTTTTTTTTTTTTTTTTAAGTTTTATTTTTTTTAGTTTTTTTTTTTTTTTTTTATTTTAGTTTAAGTAGAATTTGTTATGTTAGAATATTTCCAAAGGGGGGTGCATCTAAGTAAATACATAAATTTTGGTGTGAAAAGACAGTGTCGAATGATAAAGAAAGCCATGTGTTGATTAATTTCTAAAAGTCTATTTGCCGAATTATTAAAATTTTCTAATTTTGAATTTATTACATTTTCAATTCCTTCATCGAAAATAGGAGCACCGAGTAAAGTAAGTGTGAATTTATTTTTGTATAAACAGATATGACAGGAAGATGGGAAAATATTATTCTTCGTGTTATATTTTTTTTCTACTGTTTTAGTATGAGGACGACACTGAAAGTTTTTAGAACTGGCCACTTATAAATAACTAAATAAAAAATCCATGGTTTATCCTTGCAATAGGAAAAGACAGACAGACAGAGTTACTTTCGCATTTATAAAATTAGTGTGGATATAGTTTATATTTCCACACTACTTTACAATACTTACTCGGCTACAAAATGGAAAATATCAATCTTATAATTTGACTCTAGAGATACAATTAAAATAGTCAATGAGACGACACATCTGCGTCTTTAAGTTACTCTTTATTCGTCCGCGACTCGATTTCCGAGTGTTTTAAAACTAGTGCAGAGGCCAAATCGTCAAGGTCATCGACAGCTATTAAAGCCTTAAATTATTTTATTAAATAAAACTATTTTTAGAGACATCTCTACATAAAGTACCTACATGAAACATAACACTATACCAATACCAATATACCAACTACGTAGACGTGTCATGGGGAACAAAATCATCGATGTATCTATTACCCATAGCACAACTAGTTGTGCGATCTAGTTTGTACACGGGACGTCCGCTATTTGGTAGGTCTGAGAATAGGTTGTAAACTATTTTTCACCCTGCTACCCCCCATTTTTTAATGTACCGGTTTCAAGACAAAGTTAGGTTATTGATTCCTTATACACAGTTCGAGCAGGCTCACTTATTCTATCTATGCCAGAATTATACTTACCATTGATCATGGACCCGGTAATAGAATAGATTAAAAAAAATCGTGTCAAAATGACGCTAAAAGAAGACCGAGAAAACTAATTTATGTTCATTATAATTTTACTATGGCGCCATATCCTTACACACTAAAAGTTATGGAAGCACATGATCATAAGAAAAAGAAACTTCTGCAGCACCATGTTTGCGATTATGGTGCCTCTAGTTCTGTATATAGGTAGGTATATCTATTTTTTATATAATCTAAGATTTTGTAAGACGATGCGCGGCCCGTAGACATAATACACTGTGGAGATAATTTGCGACAAAATCCATTAATTCACATATCCATTAAGAACATTTTCAAAGGTATCAAACAATATTACAAAAAAAATTGCATACCGTGCATATGTGGAGTCCATATTACGATATGAAGCTTTTGGGGTAACTCTACTAACATTGAGATTATGTTCAGGGCACAGAAGCGCTGTATTAGGGCATTGGGGTAACAGGGAGATGGTGACATATCTAGCACTTATGGTTGCGGAGATATAAGCCTAAGTCATGACATAGATCTCGCTGGGGCATAAAGTTCATGACATTATACTTGTGCTCCTTGGTCTATATTGGTCTCATAACTATCTAAAACAAAATGGCGTCTAAAATACCAAAATCAGTTCTATAATGTCTCGCCCAATCAGCGCTCACCTTTCGACATTACTTATCAACCTCTCTTTCATATTATGAGAGAGTGAAGGAAGTGGGAGTATCTAAAACAAAATGGCGTCTAAAATATCAAAATTTAAAGATCAGTTCTATAATGTCTCGCCCAATCAGCGCTCACCTCTCGAAATTACGTATCAACCTCTCTCATTTTATGAGAGAGATGAGAGATAGGTTGAAGGAAGTAGGCGTATCTAAAACAATGTCGTCTAAAATATCATAATTTAAAGATCACGAGCCCAATCAGCGCTTACCCTTCGACATTACGTAACTCTTATCAGTTTCTATTGGTTGTGGGACCCATTCCCCGCCCCATTCCATAACAGCTAATAGTCTAAGATCCGGCTGCAAAATCTCTACGTTCATCGCGTAGTTAATCAAATTCACATTTTACATACATTTATGATTAGGAGAATACATTGATAACAGGGTGTCATAAGTGGCCGCAAGTAATTATAATTAAATTAATGTTGATTAATTTTCCAAAAAAAATTACGTAGACTGTTTTTTAAATAAAATACATCCACATCATAGCAATGTAGGTATGTAAAGAATTCGAAAATCGATGGGTGCCGTTGCACACTTGGCCGCAACTAAGTACTTCGCAGCCAGGTGTAATCAGGTAATATTTTGGTGTATTTATACGTTCATGACGTATACGCATGTTTTTTATATCAAATTAAAGCTATTTTTAAAAAATATGCTGATAGGTATATCGCTGCCTGTGAACAAATGGCCGCAAATTAGGGTTGCTAGCTGTTAAACACTCGAGGTATTCGAGATACAGCGACAGTGAGTTAGCGCGCAACGCCACTTGTTAAACGAGGATGGCGTGTGCCAGCTGTGCGAGTATTTGAAGCCATTTAAATTTAAATTTAAGCTATTTCATTTCCCGGCTAAATTCAAGAAACTAGAGTTCTTGACGACGCGGTTAGGTTTTTCTGTTTTTCTATTTCAGGTGATGCCCAACAATGAGTTTTGTGGAAGACTTGAAGACATACATACCTACAAAATGTCTTTATTACAAAATTACTTGATGAAATTCGGTAAATCTAAAGTCTACACTAATATTATAAAGAGGTAAAGTTTGTAAGTTTGGATGTAGTATAATCTCTCAAACTACTGAACCGATTCTAAAAAATATTTCACTAATAGAAAGCTACGATATCCCTGAGAAAGTAGCACTCCCATGTCCATGAGGGGTGGGGGCGGGCGTGATTCTGCTATACACGATGCGAGGTTTCGCGCGATGTGTCTGTTGTCGACGCGATTTACCTCGGGCTTTTGCGGGTAGGTTTTGATTTTGATGAAATTTGGTATGAGGAACCCTGAAATTTTTGAGGTGGATCGCGTCGACAACAGATAGGCACCTAGGTATATCGCGTGAAACTTCGTATCGTGTATGGCAGAATTACGCCCGCCCCTCTCACCCGCGCGGACCATGGATGTGCTACTTTCTCAGTGGTTTACCTATAGGTAGGTATAGGCTATATTTAATTTTGTTCGGGAATATCGACGGGCGAAGCCGGGGGCGGAAAGCTAGTTTAGTATAAAATGATGTCTGCGTGATGCGCTAATCTCCAAAAAAACTAAACGGATTTGTATTTGGTTTTCATTAATCGAATCTTGTGTGTCTGTGTGAGCGAGTGAATTGCATGTGATCTAGATCATATGATTTACATCGCTAATGTGTGGCCTTTGTTCAATCGCGATCATACGGCTGGCCGGACCCCGGACCAAAAATTTTCCGGACCAGTGCGTTGGCTACTTAAGGAATTCCGTGCAAAAAATCACATTGATACATTATTCTATTTTGACGTGGAAAAGAACAAACAAACAAATTTTTTAAATTAATTTAATTATAGGTATGTATATAGTAATACTAGCGGACCCGACAGACGTTGTCTTGCCTGCCCCCCTACCCCTACCACTACCAGTAACTTTGGATATTGTTCATATAAAATAGATACTAAAATCGCAATTAATAAATGGGGGTGGGGGTAGGAGGGTGAAAAATTATTTACGACCTATTCTCAGACAACCTATACGCGGTTCCTGCATTTTTCCGAAAAATACTTATTTTTCGACCGATATTTCGCATATTACCAATCAATTAATGAAGCGCGCAATACTCGCACATATAACGGCAACTATTAAAGGAAATTATACGATTATAAAAAGTCACGGGTTTATGAGTTATAGGAATTTAAAAAAAACACTTTTATTTCGAAAAATCTAATTTCTGCAAGATCTTTTTAATATTTTTAAAATTTGAAAATACCTACGCTCTTTTTTTGCTTGTCTAGAGCTATTTAGAGTTTTAGAATAATGCGATTTTTTACGGTTTTTTTAAATAAATAATATATTTTACAATTTATTGACATCGGACCGGACTAGACCGACCGTGTAGGTATTAAACTTTTTTTAAATAAAGGCTATTTTTTTTAAAAACGAAATAAAGTGTTTTTTAACAACTTTGGCCGCCATTTTATATAAGTTCCCCTAATGTCAGTTGTTTTAAAAATAGTGCATTGAATTCTACGGAATATTTCCGATTTTTTTACATATCTTCGTTTGCTGTATACCTAACGGTTACGAAAATTTTCCATACAGCTCAAAATAGCCAGACTGGCCTATATAGATTTATTTTCAGACCATGCTACATTACCGTATTATGTAACAAATGCCATACAGCGAGCTGTTCAGAACTGTGGAACAGATAAAATTGATCCTGTTGATCTACAATGACATTATTGTGGACTACTTACACTATATCTGAGACTACATTGGAAGCTGACTAAATATTCTCTCTGAATTTTTGTGGTTTTCTTTGTATTTTAACTACTACGAGTGCTTCGCAGGGCACGTATAAAGGCACGCCGCACTTCATCTATAATATTTTTAATAATTATGCACTGAAAAGTGTGGTTGCCGAAAGCAAATGCACAAGTCACTATAAATAAAATACCCAAATCGCTTCAATTGTACCTATAAAATTTGAAGAGTTCTCGATTTCTCCAGGATCCCATCATTAGATCCTGACCTGATGACCTGGGAAGTATACCTACCCTTTCAAACAAAAAAAAATCCATATCGGTCCAGGCGTCTTCAAGTATATAATCCTACCTACATAACATACCTACATAAAAAAAAACAAAAGATTCCGACGAATTGAGAACCTCCTCCTTTTTTTGAAGTTCGGTTAAAAATAACGTTCGGTTATAATAGGTCCTTCAACACGCTTGCCTTCTGTTTAATATATGGACAACTGGCAAAAAAGTGGACTCTTTTTAGGTAGCTACCTACGTGTCTCTGGCCATGTCGCAAGGTATTTGTCCAGCGGTATAGTTCCCATTACCGGCGACGCTGGCAGAAGTAGGCCACACATTGGTCCGGCATTTGCGCCGAGAGAATTGGACGAGTCTGTGGTCGTTTTCGATGGACCGTACTGCGGTGGACAAATGTGTGGTCACCTTTAAAAGTGGATTTTTTCAATGGATCTTACTGCACAGAGGGATATTTGACAAATATGTTTGTATTTATTTTTGCACTTGATAACCATATTCTTGAGGAAGGTTGTAGGTTATATAACATTACGCTACGACCTAAAGGGGCTGAGCAGCAACTATTAACGCGGGTCCAACCGCAAGGCACGGCTATATTAAGTAGGTATAGCTTTTAGCCCGTGGATAATTTAGAACAAAATAAAATATAGTCTATAGCACTCGGGGATAATGTAGCTTCCAAATTTTGGAACCGGTGAGATTTTAGTCCTTCATCCAAACTTACAAACTTTACCTACCTATCAAGGTATTCCCTGATATAAGTGGCGGTTAGGTGTTATGCAATGATAAACTTACAGTTCTTCTGTTTGATACTCGTATGTATTGCACATACAGTTTACTCACTACTTATATTCATTGAAGGAGTATGTCCACTATTTAATGACGGTTATTATTAGGTAACTATACAATTATTAGCTAGGGTAATAGCTTCAACAAAGAATGTTAACAATAAATAGGTCTTGCGCGGTAGGTCGCGGCTGCGAGACTGCGGCGTCGGCGAGTCGACGTCAGCGCTCGAACAAAAGAGGTAGGTCGAGAGTGCGCGTTTCCATTACACGTCGAGCTGATATTTATATTATTTTATTAATCGTGTCGTAGTGAATGTGTGTACCTATGTTTGTGTGTTAATGTAGAATTGTAGATGATGATCCTACACCTCTTTACAATATTAGTAGGTATAGAAGACAAATGGAAGTCGAGAAAAAAAGTTAAGTAAACTAAATTGCGTATGTAGAATTAAATAGGACAGTGTAACCTGATGGCATAGAAAATTACGGATTTTTGCTCACACGCTGTGAGGGAGAAGCTAGTAGAAAAAATGCAATATATATGAAAGTTTGTTTACATCTTTTTCTCGTATCCCTAAAATAATACCTACCGAATATTTAATATTAAAAAATATTTGTTGCTGACTGTACACAGAATATAAAGTATCGCACCGAAAATTTCCCATTCCGGCCGCCGGATGATCTAGGCGGACCGTTCGTTTTGGACGAGTCTGTAGTCGGTTTCGGTGTGGACCGTACGACGATGCGCCGGGGCTTGGACGAATGTGTGGCCACTCAGGTCGTAATGACTCCAGAAACATACATAATTGAAAAAAATAGTATTTGCTTCAAACGTATATTTGGGTTCAGTAAATGCAGTCACACATAAAATACGGTAAATAAGTAAGTACGTGCATATCACTTAAAAATATCATAGTTTATATAGCAATACATTCAGTTTCTGCTTAGAAAAACTTAAATAAGGTAAATATCCAACTATAGTGCATCATGCACAGGAAAAAATAAAAATATCTTTGTTTTAGAGTACGTAATATACGCTGGTAAAATATTGAGCTTAAACATTTTGTAATTTGGTAATCGAGCTCCATAATAAACTATACTAAAATATAAGCGTAACGTAATATAAACGATAAATTAATAATAATAAACTATAAATCTATGCTATAAAATAAAAATTACGATAATATTTTCACCACCAACTAATACAATTCGAGAATTACAGACAAAACATAAATTACATCTAATATAAAATAAACAAATAAAGTTATCGTGATTGTTCACAAGAAATATATTTGGTTCCAATTTACTTTCATTTTCAATGACCTTTGATTATATACTAATTGTCTACATAGATATATAACGTCCAAAAATATAGCCTGTATCGCTGCACACATACAAACAAAAATTGGACATTTTATTCCTGCATCAAGTATATAACCAAACATTTTCACAATGTGTACATATAGTTAATTGTTATCCAACAGATATAATAACTGTACCATTTTATAACGCTGTTGTTCGAGAACTAGCTAACATTATGACATATTAATATATCAAAACTATTTCTAATTATATTTTCTAAGTTATGATACATGTTGAATCATATAATTTTGAAAGCTTTTATTTACACATTGTGAAAAAGTATTCCGACAATAATTCCCTTATAATTCGGATCTTTGATCATGAGTTAAACATTCTGGAGGGCAATCAAACCCTATTATAACGTAATATCAAGGGGCACAGTCTTCCTTTGAACATTATTGCTAAGTGAAAAAATAATGTCAATCAGATCATATCAGACTTTAAAATATTTTAAATAATATATATGTTACACCTGCATCTTCGAGTTAAGGCACATACATTTATACTATGCTAAAAATAGATCAAGAATTTGGTTATTATATTACTATATTAAAGCTTCTGAGGGCATTCGGAGTGGAATGTTTGAAATGTCCTAAATATGTCATTGGCAGGCGGAGAATATGAAAACATTTTTTTTTTTCAATATGAAATAAATAGCTACCTTTATAAGAAAACTATATTTTTAAAGCATCTTTAAACTTAATTTAGGCTCTAAAAATTAAAATAGAAAGTCTGTTTATATCACTGCTTAAAAGACTTAAATACTGAAAACGAATAAATATTGTTTGAACTTAATTTTCTAATGTTAATGGAATGATTTTTTTAAATAATATTGAAATTTAAGTCAATGATAAATACGTCATTTTGTACATTGTGTAAAAACTACAAATTTCTTACTTAAATTAGATAGCCTCTTAATATCATTATATATTATACTATAATTTTATTTGTTATATTTAAGCAATTTTTAAATAAAACATCGATCTCTGATCATCTTTACAAATATACATACCGATTATAAATGCCAGATGGAAATAATATGCTGTTTTATTTAAAAAAAAGTTAGGGGTTCTTATACCTACAGCAATATTTGTATTTTGTTATTTTTCGCAATTGATTTTCTACGGGTGAAAGCTAAGCTATATCAAATAAATTATAAATTGCAGAGAAACAAAAATGCAGTAATAAAAAATGGCAAATTTCATTTATGTGCAATCGTGAATATCCTCCACCTATTATAGTCTATTAAAATACATATTCAAAATACGATATAAATATTTAACGAGCCCATCAAAATGTAAGCGACATATTAGGTTGTAACCTTTACTTAATTAAATCAATTATTTATTGAATATTAATTTTAAAGAAATGTATATTTGTGTATTTGGCTAACTCTCAGACTGTCTGAAAAAACTTTTTTTAATTATACCGATTTCAAAAATTGTTCACTGAAAATAAATTAATTAATTAAACATTTCGTCGTTGGTTGGTGCCATATTAGGCTACAAAATTATGTATAATTATGTAAATAATTTATTTTGCAATTTTCTTTATACCTACCATTATACAAAGAGTGACGTATACTCGGGTACATTTGAATGGGACTCGATTATAAAGTCCATTTTTCTAGACTTGTCTTTATTTAGTAAATAATATTTGCATATCTTATTAAAATATTACAAATAATTTAAAGACGTTTTACACATATAATTGACATTTTAAAACTTATTTTACATTTGCACAACGAATAATCAAATTTTTAGTTCCAAAATCTATACAATTTAAGGCTCCGAAACGGGTCAATGTATTTTGATAGAACTATCAGGGATCATAGTGGGTAGGTACTTAGACTTAGAATTTCCTTTTAATTTAATTTCCATATCTTGAAGGGTCCGTTAGATAAATAAAATAAAACATTGCCCATATACGGCCGTATTAATGGGGTCGTGTGAGCAGATTATTGTTTACCAAATAAGACAAGTACAGAAAAACGTTAACTCAGTTGCAGATTCACGGTTCGTCATCGGGATCGGCTTCATCTCGAGCGAACGATAGGAACACCTCCTCGAGCGTGGTCTCAGTCACCGAGTAATCTTCGAGCGTGTCGGGATACTTTGTCCTGAGTTGTTCCATATATTGGAAAATCTCGCTGTATGGGGCTTTGTTGTCCATGTGGTAGTGCAACATAGTCTGGAATTTGAAAAAAGTAGTCTTACAGTAGTCGGCGTAGTCTGCAATGATCTGTAAAATCTAACCTCGGCAACCTATAGGTATATATAAAAAATGCGATAGCGGTTATGACGTCGGGTATAACTTAAAAACGTATAGGATAATCCGAAAAACCACACTTTTCCATCTAAATATACCTCAACAGAACTGACCACTCGTTAGGTATAGCCTCACAAATACCATCAATTAAAAGAAGACTTCGTTTTCCGCTGGTACCCTGAGATTTGTTTGCCGAAGATGCTAACCACCAAATTTAAAGAATATGTGCTTTAATCGACTTCTCGACTAAAAAATTAAAAGAAGTGACACATCTAGGTCCATTAAGTTATGTTTAATACGAACAACTAATGTCAAGTGGACACTGCTCCTAGTGTATCTGGCATATAAAGATCGTGAGTGAACCAAAATACGTCTCCAAATTCGGACTGACAATTTAGATATGGGCGTGAATAAATAAGATAAACCTATGCGCTCCATACAACAGGCGTGAAGGTATGTATAAATAATATTATATTACCGAGTGTTCGTCGCGCACATTACCCGGGTAGGTGTCCATTAAACTTGTCTTTATGTTCTCAACGGCAGTCGGTCCAGATGATTTTGATGCTTTTGATGCTGAAATATTTTATTATTTTATTTATTGGTCAAAAATAATTATTATTTTGAATTTTCAATAAGCTACAAAAAACGCGTAGTATAATCCACAACATTTCAAAATTTTAACACCCTAATTTTATTAGCTTATATGAAAGTAGGTGAAAAATTAAGGTACCCGTATTTTTTGCTTTTCTAAAATTTTAACTTTAACACTCTTAAATTAATTTTTAAATATTGCATTTTTAGAAAAAGTCGATAACGGCTAAAAGTATCAGGTGTCTATGCGTATTCTGTATTAAAAAAAAAAATGACATGAGCTGCGTGCGTTCGTTCGTTTCATTCGTTCAATAGTTCGTTCATGGTTCTTTTGTTTCATTCATTATTGTTTATTTTTGAGTTTATTAATTTAAAATTAAATTTAATTCACTTTCATCAACAAAGATGGGTAGAGAAGCACGTAAATTTAATTCCCTTGTATCTATTCTATTCTATTTTTTCGTGTTATGGCTCCATCAGTAGTCCCCTTGTATCCTGTTTTGTTTTTACAACTACAACTAATACTTTTTAATGCCAGTTTCCCTTAAAGGCAGAGAGTATAGTAGCTTTGAGCGGTACTCGTTACACAGTGTAGTTTTTTCAAAATATCTCTTAAACCACTGAATAAAAAAATAATTAAATATGTGTATCGTGTTAAGCAAAGGAAGATCTCCAAACGGATTTTTAATTTTGGTACTTAACGAAAAATGAAATGTTGTGAATTGAAGGATATACCATTGTATACAGCACTTTAAAAAAAATTAAAAGCTTTCTGATAGATTATGAAAGAGAAAACGGCGGCAAAGTTTAACCACCCATATTTTCTATTCAATAAAACCCATTGAAAAAATAACAGCTATTTCACTTAGATATATTGATTAAGTAATATATATGCTAAATTACAGTGACACGGGTGGATTATTCCCAGAAAAATTATGGATACAAGAGTTCAAAATCGCTCAAAATATAAGGACCGGTAAACTATGTAGGTACATGTAGATTATATGGCTGAAGTGAAAGGAAATGCTGGCAGAGGACTACCAAGGTGTACTTTTAGTGAACATATAAAAAATGTATTGATCAATGGAAATATTAAAAGTACTAATCGCCGAATTCGCCGAGCATGTATGAAAGGTATGATATTATATAACAGAAGTGAAAGAGATATGTCCGATGTCAGGATCGTAATAGATGGCATTTGATTGTCTCTGCCTACCCATCTTGGGATGAAAGGCGTGATGATAAATAGATAGATAGATATATATCATCTTCGTCATCTATTGAAATGTATGACGAGCGATAATGTGAAATACGTTGTTCCATTTAATTGAAGAATCTATGGCAGACTACCATTCTAGAGTAAATAGGAATCTCTACATATTATTTCTTGTTTTTTTTGCGGTATCATATATCTCTCTTAATACTGTATTAAAGTTAATGTTTGATACGCCATTTTGAAGATTATTTTTCTTTATAATGAAGAAAAATAAAATCTTACTCATAAACGTATTTTAGCAACGTTTTTGTTAAAATGTGTTTTGTTTCTTTCTATTTATTAGTAAAGACAGTTTTGTTAGAGAGTGACAAAACATATTTTAACTATAAAACGCTTCTAAAATGTGTTTATGGATAATGGCCATTAGTCTTTTTTTTTTTCCTCGAACGGTAAGTTGGTTGTAATATATAATAGAACAGTACATATAAATTTAATCTAAAAAAAAACTTAAATCAAAGGTAGAATACCTCCTCCAGCTCTGAAGAAAGTCCAACCGTGCCAAGAACACTCGCCCAAGCTTATGCGGTGAATGAAAAACTCTTAGCTCGGTGATCACCAGATTTTTCGATAAGAAGTTTACCAATTTTATCAGCAAACTTCTTGAGTCGGATGACATTAGACTAATTAATTTATTTTGTAAAAGACATATCTCCACTCACAGGTAGCAGCAGTCGTATCCTTAACCTGGTCCTGCGGTTTAAGTTTAAGTCTGAGCGTCAGCCCCACCCCGTGAGCAGCTCTGAGCGCGGGCGAGGACCCCAGCGCACATATTTCCCCATGACTCATGATGGCGATCCGGTTGCACAGCGCTTCCATTTCGTCCATGCTGTCAAATGTAAACAATCTATATTATCTATAATTTTGTTTGTTTTGAGTGTTATTGTTTGTTACTTTGTTCGAACGCGCTAATCTTTGGATTTGAAAAAATATTTTTGCATTTGATAGTTTTCTTGAGAATTCTTGAGGAAGATTATAGGCTATATAACATCACGCTACAACCCAAAGGAGTAGAGCAGTAACTATTAATGCGGGTGCAACCTCAAGGCACAACTAGAACACTTTGAACGCGCCAATCTCCAGGGTACCCAGCGGAAGACCAAGTCTCCCTCGTTTAGCCGATGGTATTTGTGAGGTTATATCTAACGAGTGGCTAGTTCTGTTGAGATATATTTAGATGGAAAAGCCTCTAAGTGTTGGTTGTTAAAAATGTTTTGCTTTAAATAGGCAGTTTATTGACGAAAGTTATATTATTATATATATATATTAGGGGTGTGCGAATAGTGTTCGAATCGAATCGAATCGAATATTAATATTCGAATTATTCGAAATTCGAAAATGTTCGAATAATTCGCGAGTAATTCGAATAATTCGCTAAGTATCGAAATATGACTGGATTTTCTATTGTTTTCAATTTAAATTCCATCACAACATGTATCAAAATATTTTTCTTACGAATAATATACTTTTTGATTTCAATTTGTGTAATCATATTTTATCGTTTAAATAAAATTAATTTCATATTTGAATATCGAACATAACAAACCCTAAATTTAAAATATTCAAAAATTCGCGAATAATATAACAATTCGCTAATAATTTAGAAAGAAATTCGATATCCGAAAAAAATCGAATTATTCCAAATTTTTCGAATTATTCGATTTTTTTTAATTATTCGGGAACTTTCGAATAATTCGAATTTTCGAATTATTCGATATATTCGATTCGGAACGAATAATTCGTAAGTTCGAATTATTCTCACACCCCTAGTATATATATAACATCACGCTACGACCCAAAGGAGCGGAATAGTAACCATAATATCAACCAGTCAAAAATTTAAATAGCGTCTTAATGTCTGCTATGACGTCATTTTCATCAAGTGACGGTCGGTTTTTTCTGTGCTGACTTCCCATCACGAAGCCTGCCTAAAAAATAATAAAGACGAGCACCCTACCAACTGCTTTTTTTTTAAAACCAAAAACCCACCTGTGAGACGTAATAATAATGGATCGTTTCTGCGCCAAGCCCCGTTTGAGAGCGATCCACACGCGCCGCCGGGCCGCGGTGTCGACGCCCGTGGTTGGCTCGTCTAACAGCGAGACCGGCGCGCCGCTAGATAGTGCAAGCGCCGCTGTCAGTCGTCGCAAGCAGCCGCCTGAGTAATCGGAGGCTTTGCGTTTGGCGTACTGCTGGAGACCTAATAAACAAATTTATTAATATGATACATGTTATAAGATAATAAATTATAGATATGGCCCACAACTTGAGATTAAATATTTATATATGACTGGTCACACCACTTAATTTATTTCATAGGTTGGTTTTCGATTTGTGTAAGGATAGAACTAATATTATTTTTTGTTTCATTTGTCCCATTGCGATCAATATATTTGATGTTCACGGGACAAATTTTAATTAAAAGTTATGTACATAATCCGATAAACCACACTTAGAGGCTTTTCCATCTAAATATACCTCAGAACTGGCCACTCGCCAATATGCCTCACAAATACAATCGGCTAAACGAGACTTTCCGCTTGGTACCCTGGAACTGTAACACGGTTTAGGGAGCAACCCGTGAAGAAAGAAGAAAATAAATTTTGCTATATAATATATACATATAGCTAAAATAGATCTTTTTGTGGCCAAATGTAATTACATTATACTATTTTAATCTATTAATCTGTTGGGCTGTGGATTTTTAATAAATAAATCCCTTATATCTATCTATCTATCATCACGCCTTTTATCCCAAGAGGGGTAGGCAGAGACAATCGAATGCCATTTGTTACGATCCTGACATATCTCTTTTGCTTCTTTTATATTCATCATACCTTTCATACATGCTCGGCGATTGTGTGTACTTTTAATATTTCCATCGATCAACATATTTTTTATATGTTCCATAAAAGTACATCTAGGTCGTCCTCTGCCAGCATTTCCTTTCACTTCAGCCATATAAACCTTTTTAGTCAATCTTTCATCCTTTATATATTATATAGTTTAATAATTATGTTTAAAATCAGTGAACCCTAGCATACTGCACCAAAAAAAAAATGACACTGCATACTGCACCAAAAGCAACATGCGACGTATCTCTGAAAATAATTACTTTTGGTGATTATGCCCATATACACTTTCAATAATACGGTTTAGGTCCAGAACATATCAAAAATTCAGCCAACGTAACTGAAACCACTTACTCCATATAAATCTTAGTTACTTACTTTGAATTTGAAAGTGAACAAAAAGATATTAAAAACAAAGCCCCATACTAACCAACACATCCCAACCAAATGTTAACCTCTTTCTCTACGTCAGAGTCCGTCAGGCCGCGTATAACCAAAAGTTGTCTCAAGTTCTGTTCACCGGTGAGGAACGTATCCAGTCCTCCGAATTGGGGGCAATATGCCATCGAGTAGAGGTACTGAAAACATAAACATTGAATATTGTTACACCTGTAAAAAGTACGTAAAAAAACGGGGTATAATTTACGCGGACACCAAAAATATTTTTAAGACTCTAAGCTTAGGCACCAAATAAAATAAACAACTCCAAATAAAATAATTGACACTATTAAAAGTGTCCTAAAGTATATCATATTATGATCCAAAATAATAGAAAAAACATCAGAAAAATCGCACGCCTTGTACTAATATTTTATTTGGTTTCCAAAATGGATAAATGGTCACCAAGTAAGGTAGGTAGGTTAGGTTAGGTTAGTATAAAATTTATTAAGTATAAAGTGTATTTTAAAGGCGTCTATATATTTTTATGGCAGTCAATAATACCAAAAATGGATCTATTTCATAACATTTTAGGAAACGTAATTTGGTGACCATTCATCCATTTTGGTAACCGTTTAGAATTTTTTTTGTAAAAAGTAGATACATTTTTGGGCGCAGCTTAAACACAAGCCAAAAAAATGAAAGTAAGATAAATGCAATGGAAATGCGGTGTTTACGTAGAATGTGTGATATAAAACATATTGACCACATAAGAAAAGAATGCTGAGTGAAAGATGATGTTGTGACTAAAATGAAGAAAAATAGTTTACGTTGGTTTGGACACGTTGAAAGAATGAAGGATGAAAGATTGACCAAAAAGGTTTATATGGGTGAAGTGAAAGAAAATGCTGACAGAGAACGACCTAGGTGTACTTTAATTGAACATATAAAAAGTGTATTGATAGATGGAAATATTAAAAGTACACACAATCGCCGTGCATGTATGAAAGGTATGATGAATATAAAAGAAGCGAAAGAGGTATGTCAGGATCGTAAAAAAATGGCGTTCGATTGTCTCTGCCTACCCCTCTTGGGATAAAAGGCGTGATGATAGATAATAGTCTGTGAAACGCTAAAATGTAACAAGGCATGAACATACAAACGAAGATAATGTTTGACTACCCCTAAATGTTATGTAATTTCTATGTTTTTTTTTTTGTATTATTGACATATTATAAAGAGGTAACGTTTGTAAGTTTGGATGCAGGGAGTGATCTCTCAAACTAGTGATCCGATTATGAATTCTTTCACTAATAGGAAGCCACATCATCCTATATTTAATTTTGTTCGATAATATCCACGGACGAAGACGGGGGCGGTAAGCTAGATGACATTCAGAATGAAGGTATATATATATATACCCTAACAATACCTCTGACCGCTCGCTGATATTGTATCCGTTGGCGAACATGCTACCTCTCGTGCACGGCTCCCTGCAGGTCAGCATCTGGAACGTGGTGGACTTGCCGGCACCATTCACACCCAACAAACCGAAACATTCGCCTGAAATTATTTATCAAATGAATACCAAAAAAATTCATAGACCGCCATATTGTTCTGAATTCATATTCCGTTTTCCCCCAAAATCTAAATATTTACGCTACACGTCCGTGATTGGGTCATCAAACTCTACAAATGTACCAATTTTCAACTTTTTGTCGTCCAGTAGATTTGGAGAAAATAAGCTGTGACACACCGTCCAATTTTCATATTTATATCTTCAGTGGTTTGAGCTGTGCGTATCAATTCAGTCACCGATACGATTTCCAGAGGTGTTTTTTGTAGTCCATTGTTGGGTCAAATTAACTCGATATCATTTTACATACACGTATATCAACAAATAAGCAGTAACTGGATTCTACGTCATGTCAAGGCGATCAACGCAAGCGTCCCGCCGTGACATGATGGGTAATCCAGATAAACCCCGTCCGCGCTGTGATAGTTGTGATTAGTCAGTGATTAATAGGGCATATCAAAGTCGGCGGGATCATCTCAGATACCGATTAATCGGCATATCTATATTAATATTATAAAGAGGTAAAGTTTGTGAGGTTGTAGGGGGTAATCACTGGATCTACTGAACCGATTTTTAAAATTATTTTACTAATAGAAAGCTACGATATCCCTGAGTTAGGCTTTATTTTATTTTGTTCGAAAAACCACGGGCGGAGCCGGGGCGGAAAGCTATAACAATAAAACATTGAACATTGGCAGTATTGCGACGATAAGTCAGCACTGTTGCCATATATCAAAAGAAGAAGAATAAGCAGTAACTGTAATTTCTTATTAACATTAACGTCTGGTATTAACTAGGCAGACTCCGAGTTCGATCCCGGATCCCGGCCATATACCAATGGGTTTTTTAATTAAAAACTTATGTACATAATCCGACAAACCACACTTTACATCTAAATATATCTCAACAGAACTAGCCACTCGTTAGATATAGCCTCACAAATACCATCGGCTAAACGAGGGAGACTTGGTCTTCCGCTGGGTACCCTGGAACCGTAACACGGTTTCGGGAGCTGTAAGGCAACCCGTGAAGAAAAAAAATGCATTCCGAGAGCCGTGTTACCGGCCCCCATGATAAAAGCTAGGACACCTAAATATGTACCATTACGACATTCATACCTTGCGGCGTAGCCAGAGTCATTAGCAACAATGTCAGCCTTATAACAAACAGTTAAAGGAGGGCACTATTAGCGATAACTTGTTATTTAGAATGAGCTATGGAAGTGTAATCCGTGTATAATGTTATAGGTTAAGAGCCCTATATCCATAATTTGTATGGGGATATAACTATTCCCAATATTTCTCTGTAAATAATCCACCCGTGTCACTGTAATTTAGCACATAATTACTTATTCAATATATCTAAGTGTCGTTATTTTTTCAATTGGTTTTATTGAATAGGAAATATGGGTGGTAGATAAAGGATTATTTTGCCCCCGTTTCAGAATATATCACATAATTCTTAATTTTTTTTAAAGCGCTGTTATACCATTACCCTTCAATTATATAGGCACTTCGTTTTTTGTAGCTTATTGAAAATTCTAAATAAAAAAAAATTATATGTTAATAGATTATGAAATAGAAAACGGGAGCAAAGTTTAACTACCCATATTTCCTATTCAATAAAACCCATTGAAAAAATAACAGCTATTTCACTTAGATATATTGAATAAGTAACTAAATATATATTATATATATCTAAATTACATAATCCGACAAACCATAGAGGCTTTTCCATCTAAATATATCTCAACATAACTAGCCACTCGTTAGATACAGCCTCACAAATACCATCGGCTAAACGAGGCACACTTGGTCTTCCGCTGGGTACCTTGGAACCGTAATACGGTTTCGGGAGCTGTAACAGTGACACATGTGGATAAACTAGTTTTGAATCGAATGTTAGGTTCGTGGTACGACCCCAGGTCAAATGTCAGGTGGCAATATTATGTTTACCTTTTTTAACAGAGAAGCTAATCCCTTTAACAGCATACACCGACTTTCTAAAAATCTGCAGG
The DNA here is from genome assembly GCA_963924495.1 of Nemapogon koenigi. Classification (NCBI taxonomy): domain Eukaryota; kingdom Metazoa; phylum Arthropoda; class Insecta; order Lepidoptera; family Tineidae; genus Nemapogon; species Nemapogon koenigi. The sequence goes on from OZ004646.1 coordinate 10,710,677, forward strand.
TACATCTTGTGTAAGTTATACACGAGAACCGAATCCTTAGGCGTCGCTGCAAAATTAATATAGTAGGTAAATTACATATGCACCTACGTAAAAAACCACCTGTCCGATCGTAGAGTGGCATATAAATATCAACTTCGAAATAAAATAATTATAAATAATCTTATATAATTTTATAAAGTGGCGGTAACCACCAAACGAAAGAACTCCTCGACGCGCCTTGGTTACCAACGCACGCGCCCGCCGAGACGCTGTGATAGTGATTAGGCGTTGATTAACAAGACATATCACAGTCGGCGGGAACATCCTAGCTACCGATTTACCGGCTATTGTTACTGTGACGTCCATAATACTTGACATTGGCAAATCATCGATTAACATTGATGGAGCCATTATAAAATAAGAAGAATAAGAAATAACACTGTAGGATCTTGACAAAGCTCTCCCCGTCCAGTATTTCCATTCGCTTGTTCTATGATTTGAGTTTAATGTTTTGCCATTTGAGTTTTTACATACCAGTAATTCATGGCCTGACAGAATTTTATTTATATATAAGAACAATATTTAACACTCACTATTTTTGAGAATACTTTTCGCGCAGTACTTTTCTTGCTCAGCGACCATATCATTGCCAAATAGCTTTTCCGGTGGTTTATATATCAAATTGATAATTTTATCATTAAATGTTTGAAACAGGCCGTACTCGTATAGCATGATGAGTAACTGAAAAAAAAAGAAAGTGTATTAGTGTACACGCGTAAAAAGTTAAACTTTTTTGGCTTATTGTAAATAAAAAATTATACATACTAAATTATCTATTTAACATAATTAAATATATTATTTTGCTAATGGGAGCATTAGCTGTTGTATTTTAACTAAATTCGAAAAGAAGAAATAGAAGGGGAACGTTTTCATTTCGGAACGTATTTTTTTTAATGTATGTATGAACATCGATTACTCCGCCAGTTTTGAATCGATTTTGATGATTTCTTTTTTATTTGTTAGCGTATTATTTCGCATTGGTCCCATTTTTTTCTCATAAAAATTGGTTCACTGGTTTTTAAGGAATTTTGAAAAAAAACTGACTTTATAACGTTTTTTTTTCTTTATCTCGATGAAATATGTACCGATTTTAAATTAAGATATCAGGCCAAGGTCATTTCAATCCAGGAATTTTCAATTAAAGTATTAAAAATTGGTGATTAAAAAATTAAATGTTGTCCATTCACAAAGAGGGCACGAAAAGTCGGCGTTCGCACTTCTTTTAAAAATAACAGATATATATTCGACGCATATAAAATGGTCGTCAGTGGAAGGGATATGTTTGCGCATGGCGTATAGTCGCGCAGATGTCAACGAGAGCAAATGTCAACTAACGAACGAATCGCGGGCCGGTAAAATCACGCGACGCGTTTTCCATCCGTCGCGACGCACTAATTTGCTCTGTAATTTGGCCCTGCGCAGGTAGGCCGCCCGGAGCTCTTTTTAGGTGCGTCGAATTGTACGTCTAGTACAGAAGTGACACATCTAAATCCATTAAGTGCAGCAACAGACTTGCCACCTGTTATATTTAATATGGACAACAAGGGACACTGTTACTGGTGTCTCTGGCCACACCTCAAGCTATAAGCGCCGTGAAGATGTGTGTAGTAAATAAATAATACTCACCCCATATACCAAAATATGGACTACTAAAAGTATTATTTCACATAAGCCAGATTTCTTGAGAAAATATCCGTACGGACCCGTAATTAATGAAAGATCTGAAAAATGAACATTGTCCCTCTTACCACAAAACTTAGTTTAAACATACTTCTGTCTTAAGTCTTTTTTATATTGAATGACCGATTTGTAAGAGAATGATAAAACATAGGTTAGCTAAACACTTGTTTAAGGACCGTTCAAAAATATGGCAAATCACAGTTAATTATGAAAATATGTCTTAGTCCAAGATTAACTGAGATTTGCCATATTTTTGACAGTTATAAGATGACCTTGACCAACGGCCCTTAAACTAGTGACTGCCCCGGGTTCGCACGAGTGGAACATAATTGTTTATCAAAAATTACATTTAGACGAATGAGATATTCTCCGACGACAAATGTATGTCTAATAAATCGTGTCGTTTCAAAAGAGGGGCAATTTTAAAATTATCTTCATCTGTACCTTGCTTTAACGGAATACCTCCACTTGAAACTTTGAATTTTTTACTTTATTTATGTAAAAATTCCATCCACGCATGCAGGGTCTTACACAGACTATGAAACTCTATAAACATGTTCACTAATTGGATGGATTTTTTTTTGATGAAACAAATTCAGTATCCATTACCATTGACAATTGCCATACTAAAGTTTTAAAAATAACCAAATTTCACTATTCATTACACTGTGTGCAAAAAAACATATCGATCCATTGCTCTGTTTTAGCGTTAAAGGACAAACAAAAAAACAAGCACTTTCGCATTTATAATAGTTTGATAATAATAAATAATGTGCGTCGGTGGCCGAGTGGTTAATACGTCAGTACCAATGAGTCTTTTATAATTAAAAAATTATGTACATAATCCGAATCCGACATCCGCGCTTCGAACTGTGACCATTCGTAGGCGGCCCACTCACCGGGACCACTCGCGGGCAATGTAACAATGTAAAATTCCATTTTTGAGCGAAGAATCAATTCACAAAAATAATTTCTCCTTCTACCATAATGACATCTTCTGAAAAGGATACCACATACGGCGATCAAAACTGTCACTAAAGCGCTAGAATGGCAGCACTGGACCACCGCGAGATGGTCGTGTTACCATTGGTACCTACCGCACTGCTGCAATGAACTGTTACATTAGACGCGAATGCTCCAGGCGATACCTACTCACAACAGGCTTGCCACCTGTGTCTCTGGCCACACCGCGAGGTATAAAGGCCGTGAAGATGTGTGTGTTCATACTTACCGGCAAGGCAACACTCCTCCGCGAATTTTTCAGAATAAGAGTCCGCGAGATATGGACAGAGAAGCACGTTGGTGCGGCACACTAAGTTAACGCGCGCAGTTCGCACCGTTTTGAGTGCCCCTAAAGCAAACGGGTATGGCGGGAAGATCATGGAGATTGTTTCTAATTGTTTGACGTACCACCACGTCCATGGGTGGAAGTTAATATTCACCAGCGGCAATACAAACCCTGCAAGTAAGAAAATACATTTATATCAAATAAAAACGGAAAGGAAGTAATACCTAAAAATAAATCAATTGAGTCGGTGCTAAACAAACAACCAATAGCGGATAGATACAGGTACCGGGACGGTTCTTGAGCGCTCGACGAAAAAGTGGGGGAATGTTTGCGCATATGTAATTCGAGTGCAATATAACTTGTATATTTATTATAATTGATTTATTGGTGTTTGTTTTTACGATTGCTTTTTACTGCTGGTAAAATTTAAGTTAATACCTCATACCGTCAAGCAAACCCAAAAATAGTGTTCTGCGCATCTAACGACCACCGCTCAAGAACCGTCCCGGTACCTATACCTTCGCTTACAGCAACTAAAAAATTAATTGATTTTTTACATCTGTTTCACAAAAAATGTACCTACAATTTAGGTCAAAATAAAAGGTATTTTACAACCTGAGAATCGTAAAACTCTAGAATTACAAAATTTCAAAATTATTTTTTTTTTAAAAACAACACATGTAGCCATTTCTATATTGGTGACCCCGTATGAACACGCCTGTATTCCTTAAAACGTAGGTAGGCCGGAACGTAGGTTTTTTTTTTTATTTAGCCGGAGCGTCGTCGCCCATCTTAGTTCTTACCTGCCAGTCACTTTATTCATACATATTTGCGTTCAATCTCGTTGGGCGCGGAACCCTATAATGGGGCCCACACATTACACATCATGCTGTGCGTCCAGCATACACTAACGGTAGACGCACAAGAAGATGTCACGTAATCTGTGGGGGGTTTTATTAGAAACAACATTCATGTTCCAAATTCAAAACTCATTATTGCCCGCTATAAAAGTCTCTTGAAGAAAAGACTCACTTTGCTCGCACTTATTGAGAAACAAACCGTTGCCTTTTTAAGGACGTAATATTGAAAATAAATAGATATTAGTAAACATTAATATTGTAACGAATAGGTACTTAAATCGCACAAATAAATACCTAAACACATCAAGGTCGATAGACGTCTCTAGAAACATCCAGAGAGAATCAAGTACAAACGAAAATGGACCGTATGTGCCTAGCCATAGGTACCAAAATCGGGCGCGGTCTGTGTGTAGGTATTTGGCGCCGAGTCGCATCGAGCCGCGTCTACAACTTTGTACAACAATCTCGGCGTTTCTCGAATGTTCGGTGGGCAATATAAACAGAGGATCATTGCCGCAAGGGACATAGTGCGAATCAGAGCGATCAAAGCGAAACAGTGAAGTGGAATTTAGTGCGACTAAGTGATATTCAAGTGTTTTCATTTATTTAACTGTATTTTTGTGGTGTTAAAGTAAAGTTTGTCTATTTAATCGGTATTTTAAATCTCTTCGAACCCTAGCTCGTAACAAATTGGTGTCAGGAGTGTGGGATTCAAAAATGCCGATTACACCACGTGACTCGTCGTCATCACGGCGACCCAAAACACGACAAACTACTGCTGGACATCACGGCGAGGAGGTCGACGAGGCTGCTGCTGCTGGAGCCGCTGCTGGTGCAGCTGGGAATGCTGCTGGTGGTGCCGGAGCTGCTGCTGCTGCTGCTGGGACTGCTGCTGTTGGTGCTGGAGCTGCTGCTGGAGTTGATACGGGTGCTGCGGGCTCTGCGGGTGCTCCCCAGGCATTCAATATGGGGATGCTGGTTCGGCTGATGGAGGAGCAGGCCCGACGTCAGGAGGAGCAGGCTCGACGACAGGAGGAGCAGGCCCGACGACAGGAGGAGCAGACTCGGCAGCTATTGGAGGAGCAGGCCAGGCGTCAGGAGGAGCAGACTCGGCACCTATTGGAGGAGCAGGCAAGGCGTCAGGAGGAGCAGGCAAGGCGTCAGGAGGAGCAGGCCAGGCGTCAGGAGGAGCAGACTCGGCAGCTATTGGAGGAGCAGGCCCGACGTCAAGAGGAGCAGTCTGCTAACCTTAAGGAGCTGCTTTCAGAATCACTAAGAAAGGTGACTATGGAGGTGAAGCAGCTACAGAGGGTTACAGACATGCACGAGGAGAGAATCGAAGACCTCGACATCCGGTACGAAGACCTCAAACAGCACTATAAGGATCTCCATAAGGAAATACAGACAAGGATGAGCGGAGAACAGGATACAAGACTTAACGACCGCTACGGAGAGTTGGAGGCACGACTTGACAGCCAATGCGAGAGGCTTCAGAATGAAGTGAGAAAACTGAAGCTGTCCGCTCCTGTTTCTGGAGGCGCCATCGTCTCTGGCCCCCGAGTCAAGGTGCCGCCGTACGACGGGACTACGTCCTGGACAGCGTACAAATTGCAGTTCCAAACGGTCGCCTCTGCCAACGGCTGGACAGACGAGCAATCTCTGACCGCCTTGACAGTGGCTTTAAGAGGCCGCGCACTGTCGGTTCTGGAAGCCTCTCCAGACAGCTGCACCACGTACGGGAACCTGATCGAGGCAATGGACTCCAGGTACGGCGACAAACACATGGAGCACGTCTACCGAGCGCAGCTGAGGGACAGGACGCAACATGCTGGTGAAAACCTGCAGCAATGGGCTCTGGAGATCGAGAAGATCGTAAGGAAGGCGTACCCATCTGCCGGACAAGAGTTCATTGCTGCGAACCTCGTACAATCATTCATCGACGGCATCCGCAGCATGGAGGTAAGAGCTGCAGTTCGACTGGGCCACCACTGCACCTTGAAGGATGCGCTAGCCCATGCTCTAGAGGTGGAAGCCGTGAGACAGGAGCCTCGTTCTCAGCGATTGCGACAAGTGGCGGAGGAGGCCACTCCAACAACGACACCTGTAGCAGAGAGGCGTAGCTACTTACCCCGCTGCTTCTACTGCCACAAGCTGGGGCACCTTAAAGCTAGCTGCCCGGCGCTTAAGCGACAAGGTACGGATCAACGAGTGACGAAACGGGACGTCGGAGCTGATGTCCGTGCCGTAACTACCGAGCTTCGGAGAACAGCCCCAAAAGTTACCATCCGACAAGTTTTTGACGGGAACAGTCTGGTGATCGCCGGCAAGGTCAACGGGACGCCATGTGAGATGACGAACGAACATCGACGAGGACGGACGCATGGCAACGCTGACGCACTGTCACGCAGGCCGTGCCCTGAAGGTTGTAAACACTGCTGGAGGCGTGAAATCAGTGATTCTGTCATCAAAGTGATTACGACTAACAACCTTAGTGACGAATGGGCGAATGAGAGAACGAGAGACGAGCAACTCAAGGATAACAACTTGGCGCCGATAATGGAATGGAAGACGCAGAATGTTCCAAGGCCCGGCTGGAATGTTGTATCCGCCATGAGTTCCACCACGAAAAGCTACTGGGCTCAGTGGGAAAGTCTAGTGCTGCACAACGGGTTGCTGTACCGCAAGTGGGAGTCGCCAAGTGGACAGGAGACATTGATGCAGCTGGTCGTGCCTAGGTCAAAGGTGCGCGCAGTGCTTGAGTCCGTGCACGATGGATCCTCGGGAGGACATCTGGGCATGAATCGAACCCTGGCGAAAATCAGGAAACGATTTTATTGGGTTCATTGCCGGCAAGATGTCGAGGATTGGTGTCGCAAGTGCACAGTATGTGCGGCCGTGAAGGGACCTACGACACGTACGAGGGGACGTATGCAGCTGTACAATGTTGGCGCTCCATGGGAACGAATTGCGGTGGACGTTGCTGGACCGTTCCCGGTCACTGAAGATGGGAACAAGTACTTTATGGTCGTGATGGACTACTTCACGAAGTGGCCGGAGGTCTTCGCAATTCCCAACCAGGAAGCGACAACAGTGGCGACTAAGTTGGTCAACGAAGTATTCTGCAGGTTCGGGCTACCAATGGAGATACATTCTGATCAAGGGCGTAACTTTGAGTCGCAGTTGTTCCAGGAAGTATGCCGTCTCCTGGGAATAAATAAAACGAGGACTACGGCGTATCATCCACAGTCCGACGGAATGGTTGAAAGGTTCAACCGCACTTTGGAGACTCATTTGGCGAAACTGGTTGAGGATCACCAGAGGGACTGGGACCGATATATTCCCTTGTTCTTGCTCTCATATCGATCCGCAGAGCATGAAAGCATAAAGGTGACTCCTGCTTATGCCAACTTTGGGAGAGAACTCCGACTACCAGTTGATCTCCTGACCGGCGGACCTCCGGATGCGCCGCAACCTGTAAGTGACTACGTTTCGAACCTGAAAAACAAGATGTGCGATATACATGACCAGATTCGTCAGAGCAGTCTTGTGGCCAGTACAAAGATGAAGACCAGGTACGATAGAAACTTCAATAGTAACGGTTTTGACGAGGGATCGTTGGTGTGGCTGCACAACCCGAAACGCCGAAAAGGCAAATCTCCCAAGCTGCAGAACCGCTGGGAAGGCCCGTATAAGGTCATCACGAGGATCAATGACGTGACCTATCGGATCCAACGATGCCCGCGTGGACAGTTAAAGGTTGTCCATATTGATCGACTGGCTCCTTACAAAGGCTCGAATATTGCTCGGGACGAGCAACTCTAAGCGGGGGGCAGTGTAACGAATAGGTACTTAAATCGCACAAATAAATACCTAAACACATCAAGGTCGATAGACGTCTCTAGAAACATCCAGAGAGAATCAAGTACAAACGAAAATGGACCGTATGTGCCTAGCCATAGGTACCAAAATCGGGCGCGGTCTGTGTGTAGGTATTTGGCGCCGAGTCGCATCGAGCCGCGTCTACAACTTTGTACAACAATCTCGGCGTTTCTCGAATGTTCGGTGGGCAATATAAACAGAGGATCATTGCCGCAAGGGACACAGTGCGAATCAGAGCGATCAAAGCGAAACAGTGAAGTGGAATTTAGTGCGACTAAGTGATATTCAAGTGTTTTCATTTATTTAACTGTATTTTTGTGGTGTTAAAGTAAAGTTTGTCTATTTAATCGGTATTTTAAATCTCTTCGAACCCTAGCTCGTAACAATATCGCTTATTTAAAATTATCATGTTTGGTTTTCATAAAAATGTCAAGCAGTGCAGTTTCCGAACGCAACTTCTAAATAAAAAATAAACTTATTTAACGAAACGGCGGGAATCAAATCTTTTTAGCATTTGGTCGTTTGAACTATTTTAGTGGTAGGTATATTACGAAAAATGAGTGCGTCCAGCGATAAAGAGTTGGTCTAACTCCAAAAGAGTTGAAAGAACAGCTTTTTACCAGAAAAGTCATGTGAAAAATATCTTAAGGTGTACGAATTATAATATTATTTGTTGTAATTGATATTGTGATATTGTTAAGCATTTTTGTTAGCATATTGTAAACATATTGCTAAATATTGTCTTATTTGTTTTTCTTACCTATAACCTATAACACTTTTTTCGCTGGTAGAGGTGAAAAGTTGCATGTTTCACACGAGAGCAAATTTTTTTTATATCTCGTGCCTTTAAATCGCGATCAATATTCAGGATTAAATCTCTCTTATAAACATTTGGTCTTACACTCGACGTTATTATTGGAGTGGATGTTAGAGTTATGAGAAATAGATAACGTGTCTTTTACTTGTTGTGGTTGCACAAGCCCAAACTCTACAAACCTTACATCTAGGTCAAAAAGTATGGCTTGGCCGTTTAATAGAACTATTGCATTACACGTGACTTAATTTTTTACCATAGTCCACGAGTGGGAGTCTGTGCGACAACCGCGTCCATTTTCAATTAATAACTGTAATGAGACGATGATGGATTGAATAAAATTAACGTCTTTACTAATTACTGTCTTTAATTTCCACTTTGGACACAATTAAACAATTAAACAGAATTAAAATATTACACAGTTAAAACAAAGCGACCATTTCATTTGCTGGCCAACGCACCCCTCTTCCTGCCACCTGGCGGGCAAAAGACGTAACTACTAATCAATTGACTGTCTTCTTACATACTCCCCCTTTTGACCAAATATAGGACCACCAGTTTGGTCAAACAAACACAAAAGTAACACAAAGAGAAAGTCAGTAAGAACAATTAACAATAACAAAAAACAATTAGAACAAGGAACTTAAACATAATCTAATAGTTTAAGAGGTCGACCGCGTCTCCGTTTTGGGTTGACGGGTCGTGGCTTGGACTGATCACCCTCACACTCACGTGCATGGTAGCGAGTAAGATCGGACACGTGATACTTACCGATCGATTCATCAGGAGCTTCACGATGCGAAATTAAGTAAGTGGTGGGACTCACCTTCATTTTTATACAGTAGGGCCCATCTCTTCTTGGGACGAGTTTCGAGGTTATACCCTTACTGGCATTACTCAAAACATGGCTACGTAGAAGGATTAGGTCACCAGGTGAATAGTCTTCCCCCACACGACGGGTCTCGTCTTTAGTAGTCTTAGGAAAATGGTTACCTGTATCGATGGTATGCTCGGCGAAAGGTGTCGCTCCTCCCCCTTCACCAAAGATGTCCTCGTACTCGTGAACTAAGGTTGACAATGCAGTTCGCTCCATTGACGACAGCATCGCCCCCTCATCAGGTCGAATCACGTCTGCAGCTGCACAACTCACCTTGACGCTTGACTTCTCGCCTTGCAAAGGATACACAGCCTGCGGGTGATCAGTCATAAACCATGAGTTCGCGTGTAAGTTAAGAACAATACGAGCACTACATAAAAAATCGATACCAAAAAGTGTTTCATTATTTACGGCGTTAGGTAAAACAATGAAGGTAGTTGGTACAACCTTACCCTCAAGTTTAACGTCGACGTCAACAAGTTTGACATTCATATCGCGCACAATCCCGTCTGCAAATTTTACACGAAAATTACTTTTACGAAACGGGTGACCTTGATCGCGTAGCAACGTATACAAACTATAACCAGCTATACATCGTTTGGCCGCTGTGTCCACTAAACCGGTACCACGAACCCCATTAATCTCGACATTGAGAATAGGTCGGTTACTGGTGCCGTTACTGTTGGAGTCAGACGCAAAGGCAACCTTCATTAATGGTAGCTTGTTACAATTTTGAATAGGCGACTTGCCTCTGAGAGGCAAGCTCCCCTTAGGTACAAAAGTGTTAGTACACAACTCGGTGATCTTTGACAGATGACCTTGCTTAATCTTTGACAAATTTGTATTAAACGAAAACGGACTCTTCTTTGGGCTACGATTGCTACGATTTACAGACATATTGTTACAACATGTACAACTACGATCGTTACTACGATTTATAAAATTAGGTTCATGACTAAGATCTGTAAATGGGTAGGTATCATCGCTCAAAGACTTGTCCAAAGAATGAAAATTACAAGAATAAAATGTATTACTAGTGTCTTTAGGTTTACTGTCCCCAGCATTACAATTAGCACACTTAGAACGAATGATGCCCTTAGCACCACAACCATAACACTTGATTTCACTATCACTTTTAATTTTAAGTCGCGGACACTCAGAGCGAGCGTGACCACTTTTACGACAATAAACACAATAACTTTTGTTACCTTGAAGAGGTTGAATTACTTGGTTACACTGTGTCGCCCGAGGAACTTCACACGTCGAAGACCGAAGCGGAGTCTCGACCGAGTTACGAGCAGTCGTTGACCCGTGAAACACAGGTGACCGGAGTGAGGTGCTCGGCGCAGGCGCCGCCGTAGAGCGCGGCTCATGCCGGCCGGCACGAAGCTCCCGTTGTCCCTGAACAGGCACCGACGCTGCTTCGTCGAACTCGTCCTCCACCTGTCTGGCGCGCTCGATGAGCTCGTCGACACTATTAACCAGGTCTCGAGGTATTCGCTTTCGAATATTGATGTTTAGCAAGCCGTAAAGAAGGTCTAATATAATTCGTTCATCAAGAACATACGGTAGACTCGCGAGTTCCGCGCGTTGACGGCTGATATAAATATCGGCGCGCTCGTGTCCTTGATCTGCACTAAACACGCCACGAAATATTTTGTAGGGAGGTTTCGGCGCACCATACATGGATCGCAAACGTTGTATTGCCTCTGTCCACGAAGAAATGGAGCCCTTTACTCCCTTGTACCAAACAGCAGCATCTGCCTCTAGTAATATTGGCAGGCCGCGGAGCGCATGCTCGTCACTTATATTTGTACACTCTTTGTATACTATGATTGTATCAATAAAAGCATCCACGACACGTGGATCTTGATGAGCTCTCCCGCTGAAACGCGCTGTACAGTTAGCGAAGTTTCCCATAAGCGCGGAGGGCGGTGCGATGTGTGATGTCGGAGACAGGCTTGGAGCGCCGCTGTCACTGTTGGAATCCTTGGAAGCTAGGATAGCTGATATTAACTCTCTGTTAGACTCAGCTTGAGCCCTAGCAAAGGACGCGAACATCGCTGACATGCGCGACTCCACCTCGAAGTCCGCCTCGTGGCTACTTTGCGCACTTTTTCTTCTTGGCATTTTCACTTTCACTTAACACCTCGAAGATTGAGACAGTCACACATAAAATCAGCAAGATGCTTGTTGAAAACTGAATATATTTTAGAAACAAAATTTAAGAGTTCGTAAAAATTCGTTATTTTGGTTCGAAACTTTTATTGGCCACTAGTTGGGCTGCCACTTGTAAAGAGACGATGATGGATTGAATAAAATTAACGTCTTTACTAATTACTGTCTTTAATTTCCACTTTGGACACAATTAAACAATTAAACAGAATTAAAATATTACACAGTTAAAACAAAGCGACCATTTCATTTGCTGGCCAACGCACCCCTCTTCCTGCCACCTGGCGGGCAAAAGACGTAACTACTAATCAATTGACTGTCTTCTTACATAACATAATTCATTATATGAATTAGATATAAAATAAAGTACAATAGATATAAAAATAATTACCAGATATGCTCAAAATCACCATAATCACAACGCCGCCGGTTCGTTCATTGTAGAGGAAACTGATGTAGTATACGAACAGCAGGTAGGCGAGGCCGCCAAGTAACAGAACTACAACAAATGCGCCTGGAAACATACATTAGTATTTGTAAATGATCTATCATCACGCGTTTTATTCCAAGAGGGGTAGGCAGGACACTCGAAATACGAAAGTGTGTTTGCTAGTTTGTACGTTTGTCCTGCTGTCACGCTAAAACGAACCAATGGATCGACGTGACGTTTTTTATAGCTTAAGAGCCGAAGAGTGACATAGGCTACTTTTTAACCCAGGAAAATAATCTCCCGGGAAAATTAAATTTCTGATAAACAACTTATATATACCCGTCCGAAGCTCACTAGTACTAATAAGCCTTCGTGAATCAAATAATTGTGAAAATCGCAATATAGTCGAAAAAAAATCGGAAGACAGACCGACAGACGCGGCTGGGGACTTTGTTTTTAATATGTACCTAGTGCTTTTGTTTTATTACCTTATGGCTCCCGGAACTGATTGACCCATTTCGGACCCGTGTCCTCTTGGGGAGCGACGGAACTCATTCAAACACGACGGTATCGTCCCAAAGCAAAGGGAGCTCGGGAACTATAGTCTTGAGAGGCATGGGCCAGTCCCAAAACTTACTACCTACTTATTAAGTTTTCACCAAATTCAGTACATAGTAACCGTGCAGTGGACCCGGCAGACGTTGTCCTGCCCAAACGTTGGCTTGCCTGCTATTTACTTTCCTTCGTCCGTGGAAAACAACTACCAGTACTCTAACTAACTTTGAATATTGTTCATACAAAAATACTAAAATCGCGAATTAAAAATGGGGGATGGGGGTAGGAGGGTGAAACACGAGAATTTTATACATATAGAATTATAAAGCACCGCTCATTACCGTGACGTAGCACCGGTCTGGCGTGCCACACGTAATAAGTGTATACCTCCTACATATATCAAGTCACCGTTGCTACTTGCTACGTCGCTATCACGTCAAAGGGGTGATTCATTAGGTGATCAATATTGGATTGGTGGTTTCGACTTTTGTCTCACTCTAGCCTCACGTCACTTACACCGGGCCTTAGGCCGTTTGTCCACCGCCGCCGTCACCGGGACGTCAACGAGAACGAGATGACGGCGCCGAGGTAGCGACACATACATTTTACTATGGCCGCCTGTCCACCGCACGCCCGTCGCCCGAGCGCCGTCATCCCGGCCGCCGAGTTTTGGAGTAGATCGGCGTGACCGCTAGAACTCGGGCCGAGATTGTGACGGCCCGATGTACCGGCATTACAAAACACGTATGAACTTGTCCACCAACGCCGGCGCCGCGACGTAGCACGCGCCGGTTTTTGTTTACTACCGTATTTGCTTTGATTATTGAAATCAATGGTATACTTATTTTAATAAAAATTGCCAAGAAATTTAAATACGACATTTATACATTAATATAACTTGTAGAAAGTAAAGCTACAATAAACTAACTGAACCACCGAGAGCGGCGCGCGGTGGACAAACGATCGCCGTCACGTCTCGCCAAGAAATAATCTCGATCTCGTTGACGTCCCAGTGACTAGCGGTTCTTACGGCGACGAAGGGAACTCTTTCAAAACAATAACAAACAAATAAAATTACCTAAGAAAACCGGTGATGAATACACATTGTCTCTGTCCAGAAATATACAAGCCATCGGTGTGAAAAATACTATGACGACCAAGTAAATAATATAGTCGTATAACAACGTGACCAGCCAATATAGTATTGGGGAACATCCAGACATTATTTGAATATGTCGCGAACCTTCCTCCCGCTCCCTGCACGGGAGAATCATTTCATTCATAAGGGTGACCATTATCGCTGGAAAAAACAATATATCAGTCATTAATTTGGAACTAATATCTATTTATTACGCCAAATCTCAATTAATACTTCATCAAAACCGCTGATTGAAGCATCAGTTTGAAAATTACTTTCACCGCTAACGACGAAAAATAAACAAACAAGTTAAAATTAATGTTTTCCTTTAAAATTCGTCTCATAAAAACCGTATAGTAAAAAGCGCCATCTAGTGGCAATCGTGCGAATTATTATCTAACTTCCTAATTACATATTTTCACGTATTGACAACTGTTTAAATTCCAAAATCTCGATATGTCACAACTCAATAGTACAACAAATAAAGCAAAGCAAACTGTATTATTTTTATCCATATAAAATGACAAAACCATAAATTATTATTTTTTCTTCACGGGTTGCCTTACAGCTCCCGAAACCGTGTTACAGTTCCAGGGTACCCAAAATTATATTTACACAATTAATCATCATCAAGTGGTCTTATCTCGATAAGCGCCGAGGAAAACCTCTTTGCGCCGGCAGTGTCTCGGTGTCTTGGTGCGCCAATGTGGCCTGTGGCTACTTCCTATCCGGGCACTTAGGACCCAGTCGGTCCCTCTACCATAGATTAAATAATAATTACTACGTAATAGATGTCGCACTGCTTTGATCTTGTACAAAACCGACAAATGTGGCCTGTGGCTACTTTCTATCCGGGCACTTAGGGCCCAGTCGGTCCCCCTACCATAGTTTAAATAATAATTACTACGTAATAGATGTCGCACTGCTTTGATCTTGTACAAAACCGACAAATGTGGCCTGTGGCTACTTTCTATCCGGGCACTTAGGGCCCAGTCGGTCCCCCTACCATAGTTTAAATAATAATTACTACGTAATAGATGTCGCACAGCTTTGATGTTGAACAAAACCGACAATATATTTACCTACAAAAATGTTGGTGACGGAATTTAGTAAGTGGTACGCACAGAGCATAGAGCTCATATTACTACGCGCCATACGCGGACTGCCGCAGGACACGTGCACTGACGTACACTGAATTGTAGGTGCTTTTGTCGTGCTACGCACGGAGCAACAGATGCCTGCCTCTACTACGACCAGATATAGATATAGACGTCGCGCAGATGCTCGTACCGGCTGTTGTCAGCGCGGTCGTAATTCGGTATGTAAAGTAAAAGGGTACGATTTTTATATTTTTATTTTAAAGATTAAGCTATTTTAAGAAACTAATTTGAATCTTTTTGATTTCTATACAGTAGTTTTTTTATAATAAATTAACAAAGTTTTGGCCTTTTTACCTTTGATATGTTGGTACAGAAAAAAGAACATTTGTGTTCTTTGACTTTGACATTTAACAAACAATAGTGTTGCCGTCTCTAAATCCTACAAAATCTACCAAAACCTACCACTTCTACATAAAACATATTAAAACAACAACAAAGAAACACATCTTTACGGCTTTTATACCGTAGTCTGCATAGTTGTTGTGATACAAAATATATACAAAGGTCAAAGAATATCCTACCATTAAAAATGCTTAAACATTCTTCCTAAATAATAAACTAGATTAGTTATAAAACTACTGAAATAGTAGTATATCTAGTAACAGGGTAACATTGGTTGACAAGTTGACAAGTAAATATTTTGCTTTTATTTAGCCGATATAATGACGTCATTCATAGGTGAAATGTAGGTTAAGTAAATTATTTGTTTTTGAAAAAATAAAGACAATCTCACGATTTTAAGAGTTATAAATTGAAAAATACGGATTATTAAACCAATATCTCGAAACGGTTTTGGATTCAGCATACCTTAACTTTTACTTTACCTATCGAATTGCGACGCGCGAGCTGAACCACGAACTCCTCCACATTGTTGAGTTGCGGCTTATTTTGCTATAGGCCCTGGCTGCTGGCGAGGACTATCGCCACGCGGGCAATCACAGCCCTCCTGGAATTGGCGGCGAGATGGGAAACCTTCGCATAATCTACTGGAACCCTAATCAGAACTCATGCTCAGGAACAGCATGCACATATCATCTTGCTGGGCGTGACTAAACTCTCGCCAAGGAGAGGACTCCGCGTGTCCGGCAGTTGGTAAGTTTAAGGTCATTGGGCACATATAGTATAAAAAAAGCTTAAGAAAAAACTTACTAAACGTCAAAAAAATAGACCAGCAGTACGTGTGAAATTCAGATTTGGGCTCCACATAACCAGTCCTCAATGAAAAGTGTCCACCACCCTCTACCGGATAGTTGTAAGTCGTTATTGTGGTCGCTGCAGATGAAGTCGGAAGTAATTGTAACGCTCTTAAGTTGCTGTATAGATTAAGGGCCACTGGTGCCGCGTGTCGGTACACAGTCGTATATCGTAAATTAACGTTCGTGTTGTTCGTCTCGAGACCTATAAGGTATCTGTCGTTGCTCATTCCGGAACGCAACACCACTAGAAATAAGAAGATCGATTAATATCATAAGGGCCGGTGACATAAGCTACATTTTATCGCGGAAAACCTTCGGAAAAAATACTTCTCATTTCAAAAATTTGTTTTAAAAAGCCGGTACATAATATTTTAATTTTAAATAATCACTCGATTATGTCGTCCAATTGATAAGTATTTAAGGCCTTTATAGGTATTTATTCGGTAACCATTACATAAACTCTAAATGAGGGAAACGCGTCTACCGACTTGTGGCGACCTCTTGCGACCTTTTTGATTGGTCTATCTCCGCCAATCCCGATACTACTTCATCGACCGACGCTATCCGCTATTGTAGACCAGTCTGTCTATTTTGAGCTCTATGTAAATATTTCTTAATCAATTTACAGCAAACGAAGATGTAAAAAATCGGAAATTTTCCGTAGAATTTAATGCAATTTTTTTAAAACAACTGACATTAGGGGTCTTATGGTTTCATTGTTTTTTTTAAATCAAGCCAATTTTTTTTAAAACGAAATAAAGTGTTTTTCACCAACTTTGGCCGCCATTTTCTATAAGACCCCCTAATGTCAGTTGTTTTAAAAATATTGCAATTGAATTGATTTTTTTACATATCTTCGTTTGCTGTATAGTGATTTTGATCAAAAAAAATTTACCCAGACTGGCCTATTGGCCATGTTGGCATATAGAGAGCTGCGAATTTCAAATAGCGCCACTAGGTGTCGCCACAAGTCTATACATATGCTTCGAAGCGGCAGTTACAAAATAATTTCCTACCTTCAGAGATATTAGTCGATTTAACAAACTTAAAATTCGGATAATCTTCTGCGAAAGTTCTGACATGCCTAAGTGACTCCTTATCACTCATGTCCAGGAGCACACCGTTCACTCCGGTGTCCTTGTACGCATCCAAGTTCAACATTAAACTTGAGTTGGACGGCTTACTCTCCTCCTTTTTGTCTGTTATGTAAATTGTGATGAGACATATTGCTAATATTGGCACGATAACTTGCTGAAACGTGAAAATTAGAAATACATTAAGGTGAGGCATCACAGTGCAATAAAATATTCGAGAAAACTTAATAAAATAAGATGGGGCAAGATTCACGTACCAGAAACATGAGGAAAAACTATGAAACGGAGAAATTTGTAAATTTTGGACAAATGTGACAATACTACAAATAGAAAGTGGCAGATAAGTTAAATTGTTATCTCTAATTGTATAAAATATACAATAATATATACAATTAGTACCTAAGATAGAAAAAATGGAATTTAGTAAATATATCACTAGAATTCTAACTGCAAAGTTACAGATTTTTAGAGCTCCATAGAATTTAAATAAAACTATTTTTCCCACGTTAGGTAATATATATATATATATATATATATATATATATATATATATATATATATATATATATATATAATAGCTACCGCCCGCGTAGAATCTATTGTGCACAGGTTTGGGATAAGTTCATATTGTGTAAAGCGGCCTTAAATCGCGAAACCAACCAAAGAATATTGTGTGTAAATCTCACGACTTTTTCAAACGACAACACTGGCCAAGCACGTAGCCAGGGGGCCGATTCTCGCTCGTTAGACATTTAGTCGAATTAGAGAAATCTCTACGTCAAAATATGACAAAAATATCTGCTTTTTATAAAAGTTAATTCTTGGGAACGATAGAGTTGGATGTCGTATGTCGAGGAATAAACTTGGTTTTACTCGTTTTGTCTCACGTTAGATATAATAACTACTACAAGATGTTGACAGCTACGTCATTTGAAATCCGCCATGTTTTTTAGACGTATCTCTATTCCTAGCGCACGACATGGTGTCGAGTGGTCATTTTGTAGTCGACATTGATGTCGCATGGACTTGTTTTAACCTCTTTATAATATATTTTATTTGGTAAATATTTAGCGAGATATGAGCTCTTAAAACCCCGACGTACATATTAGCACATTTTTCACATTGTCAAAAACAGATTTCAGTAATTTTCAGGATATATGAAAAAGTACAACTAATTGCTTTTGTATGGTATTTACAAAAAAAGTATTAAAAAATGTTTTTCAGGAATTTTCAGGAATTATGAAAACAATAAAATTGTTTATATATGCGTTATTATTAATTGCTTAGTATAAAATTGCATGAAAGGAAAATGTGAAAGAAGAGTTTATCAGGAATTTTCAGGACTATGGAAAAAAAAAATGAAAAATATGGGAATAATTAGTACCTAGTCACTTGTCAAGATTTACATGAAAAATAAAAATCATGAAAAAAAATTTTCAGAAATTTCAGTAAGTAATTATTTTATGAAAAATCTAGGTAGGTACTTACAACAAATTGTTAAGTTATTTAAATTAAATACTAAATAAGTAAAAATCCGCGACTCTAGAGTTCGTGACGACAATATTTGATGGTACGGAACCCTCTGCGCACGTGTCATACTCGCATTTAATCTCTATCGTTCGACAAAATGTCTACAAACGCGAGAATCGGCCCCCAGGACAGGATATCCGGACCCCCCCCCCGAAATCCGTCACCGACACTTTTTGAAATTGAGAATTTTAAAAAGTATAGGTAATTACTATCAGTTCAACTGAGCTGATGAGGTCGAGGCAAGCGAGCTAGGATATTGACCTATTGCCCCCCCGACGGAAAATCCTGGCTACGTGCTTGACACTGGCATAGACAATGGGTTCGCTCTCTTTTGGCTCGAAATTCGAACTTGCTATTTTATTTTGCTTACTATACAAAAATTTAATATTTTCTTAAGTTTTTCGCGATTTCAGAGATTAAGGAATCGAAATACATACAAAGTCCTGAGAAGGAGTACGCCGTTTGGGGGAAACGTGTCAATAAAGTTTCGTAGAGCGCCATCCCGCTCTGTCTCGTTTTTTATCTCGTTCTGGTTTTTCGATTTTTATTATATACATGGGATTGATAGTTGAGGTATGTTATGTTATGTGAACGGAATATCAGAAAGTATTTAATGTGTGCACGAAAGCAAGTACATCGAGGGGGCCTTCTGCCCTTATTTCCTGTCACTTCTGCCATGTAATTTCGTTTAAAGAAAAAATCTGGCAGAAGCGGGTCTTTAATAAAAACCTGTATGCAAAAGTTCTCTCATATCTTCTAGATAAGAATTCCCCCATACTGATACTGATCCAATTTTAAGTATAAGACTCTATATTATCTCTAAACCGTAACGTGAATACTAACCATACATAAAAAACGCCATTTGACAGACAATGTTGCCATTAATTGTCTTTTAAATAAGACCTTCATTATGCGCCACCACAGCGGGAATCCAGACAATTTATTGAATGTTACTGAAAATGTTAAATGTAATACATCGATGATGTGCCGACACATAGGTATCTACCAACACATGTTATTCTTCTTGTTTACAGAAGCATTACAACAATAAGCATTTAATATAAGCAAATTCGAGTGAAATGAAGGAGTATAGGTAAGTCTAATTGGTAGAGCGTTCCACTTCAAACCGGACGGGAGTCATAATGTTTTACCAGACTGCCCCAGAAGGAAGGTAATATTTTTGGGTGCATTATTGTTTGGCGCCTTATCGATTTTTTTTTTCTTCACGGATTGCCTTACAGCTCCCGAAACTGTGTTACGGTTCCAGGGTACCCAGCGGAAGACCAAGTCTACCTCGTTTAGCCGATGGTATTTGTGAGGCTATACTTAACGAGTGACCAGTTCTGTTGAGGTATATTTAGATGGAAAAGCTACGGAACCCAAAAAATACATGTATATCTTAATTTTATTACATAATAGTGACTATTATTGTCATAACCTATTTTTTCTACCATACTAATATAAATACCTGGTTCGACACGAGCGGTCGATTCCTCGACCTCTTCAGCGGTGTCAACATCACTACATAATCTGCAATAAATAAAATAAAAAAAATTCAAGTGCAAAGCCAAGACAGAAACCTATTTAGTAATATAAAAATGAACGTGTCGCGGTACACGCGTTTGGAACAAAATCCCTTTCGTATGCAGGTTTGGCACTTGGCATAATTAATGATTAACGTGCCAGGCTCTCATTCTATCTACCCACCCCTCTCTTTAATTTTGATTATTGATTCTGCTGGCTATAGCATTAGATATACCTATATTAATAGGTATTGCGCGCTCTCTCTAATTTGGCCCGGCGAGACTCAGTTGCACACCGTATAAGACAAGCGAGCGAACGAGAGGGAGAGAGAGAGAGAGAGAGAAAGACGGAGCCAGCGCGCAGAGAGGGGGAAGGAGAGGCATTTTTCGTAACGCGTTTCATTTTTTCTCGCCTAGGTCCCCGCTCCAACCCGCGATAAGGAATTTCGTTCCAAAAATACAATTAATGTTAAATAATTGATACTATAATTTGCAGAAAATTATAGCCATCGAGCATAGAGAAAGAGACTTCGGTCAGGCTATTAGGTTATCTGTGACTCAGTTTTGTGGAGCGTCGTGTTTGTCGCAACCCCACTGTGTCAGTAACAAAGACGAAGGTCTCTTTCTAAAGCCCGATGGGCATTGACTTAGTATTTTTATATACAAAAAGTGTTCGCACTAACACTGATATCCCCTTATCAAACATATACGCCCACAAATATAATGCGCATGGCAATCTTCGCCACACTTCCTATTTCCGATAAAGGCTGAATCACAAAACGGCCTAAATAATGCACTCGCACTTTAAACCTTATCAGACAGAACTTATCAGTCAATCTTTCATCCTTCATTCTTTTAACCTGTGACCAAACCAGCGTAAGCTACTTTTCTTCATTTTAGTTACAACATCATCATTCACTCTGCATTTTTTAATGACATCGCTCCGGATGCGGTCAATACGCTTTATGTAAATTCCCATAAGGTTTAAAATGCAAGTGCTATATTTTATTTAGGGCCCTTGCGTTTTGTGATTCGGTTTTTGACGAAAATAAGAAGTATGGCAAGTTTTTTTTTAATAACTCAATAACAGGATTCTAGTCGTGTCATGGCGACCAACGCACGCGTTCTGTCGTGGCATGATGGGGAATCCGGTTTAATCCCGTCCGCGCTGTGATTGTTGTGATTAGTCTGTGATTAATAAGACATAATTATCACAGTCGGCGGGAACATCTTAGCTGCCGATTAAGACTCTATATTATACAAATCGGCCTGTTTTTAGTAAAGTTTTTAGGTAAAACTTGGCAAACTAGCAGCAAAATAAAATATTTATAAGTAAATATGCACTTTTGTTTATTTTTTTTTTTTTTTTTTTTTTTTTTCTTTTTCCTTCACGGGTTGCTTTACAGCTCCTGAAACCGTGTTACGGTTCCAGGGTACCCAGCGGAAGACCTAGTCTTCCTCGTTTAGCCGATGGTATTTGTGAGGCTATATCTAACGAGTGGCTAGTTCTTTATCCATTGGCTATTATGAAATTGAGATTTTATTAATTTCTCTCGATAGAAAATAATCCCGAAAAGAACCCTTAAAACACATTTTCTTGTATTATAGTAAATTTGATATATCTTTATCGTAAAAAAATCTCAAACAATGTTTTCACGTACACCTAGACATTGGCTTTTTATTTTTGTCTATATATTGTTACGAGCTGGGGTTCGAAGAGATTTAAAATACCGATTAAATAGACAAACTTTACTATAACACCACAAAAACACAGTTAAATAAATGAACACTATAGAATAACACTTAGTCGCACTAAATTCCACTTCACTGTTTCGCTTTGATCGCTCTGATTCGCACTGTGTTCTCCCGGCGACGATCCTCTGTTTATATTGCCCTCCGAACATTCGAGAAACGCCGAGATTGTTGTACAGAGTTGTAGATGCGTCTCGATGCGGCTCGGTGCCAAATACCTACACACCGACCGCGCCCGATTTTGGTACCTATGGCTAGGCACATACGGTCCATTTTCGTTTGTACTTGATTTTCTCTGGATGTTTCTAGAGACGTCTATCGACCTTGATGAGTTTAGGTATTTATTTGTGCGATTTAAATACCTACTCGTTACACTGCCCCCCGCTTAGACTTGCTCGTCCCGAGCAATATTCGAGCCTTTGTAAGGAGCCAGTCGATCAATATGGACAACCTTTAACTGTCCACGCGGGCATCGTTGGATCCGATAGGTCACGTCATTGATCCTCGTGATGACCTTATACGGACCTTCCCAGCGGTTCTGCAGCTTGGGAGATTTGCCTTTTCGGCGTTTCGGGTTGTGCAGCCACACCAACGATCCCTCGTCAAAACCGTTACTATTGAAGTTCCTATCGTACCTGGTCTTCATCTTTGTACTGGCCACAAGACTGCTCTCACGGATCTGGTCATGTATGTCGCACATCTTGTTTTTCAGGTTCGATACGTAGTCACTTACAGGTTGCGGCGCATCCGGAGGTCCGCCGGTCAGGAGATCAACTGGTAGTCGGAGTTCTCTCCCAAAGTTGGCATAAGCAGGAGTCACCTTTATGCTTTCATGCTCTGCGGATCGATATGAGAGCAAGAACAAGGGAATATATCGGTCCCAGTCCCTCTGGTGATCCTCAACCAGTTTCGCCAAATGAGTCTCCAAAGTGCGGTTGAACCTTTCAACCATTCCGTCGGACTGTGGATGATACGCCGTAGTCCTCGTTTTATTTATTCCCAGGAGACGGCATACTTCCTGGAACAACTGCGACTCAAAGTTACGCCCTTGATCAGAATGTATCTCCATTGGTAGCCCGAACCTGCAGAATACTTCGTTGACCAACTTAGTCGCCACTGTTGTCGCTTCCTGGTTGGGAATTGCGAAGACCTCCGGCCACTTCGTGAAGTAGTCCATCACGACCATGAAGTACTTGTTCCCGTCTTCAGTGGCCGGGAACGGTCCAGCAACGTCCACCGCAATTCGTTCCCATGGAGCGCCAACATTGTACAGCTGCATACGTCCCCTCGTACGTGTCGTAGGTCCCTTCACGGCCGCACATACTGTGCACTTACGACACCAATCCTCGACATCTTGCCGGCAATGAACCCAATAAAATCGTTTCCTGATTTTCGCCAGGGTTCGATTCATGCCCAGATGTCCTCCCGAGGATCCATCGTGCACGGACTCAAGCACTGCGCGCACCTTTGACCTAGGCACGACCAGCTGCATCAATGTCTCCTGTCCACTTGGCGACTCCCACTTGCGGTACAGCAACCCGTTGTGCAGCACTAGACTTTCCCACTGAGCCCAGTAGCTTTTCGTGGTGGAACTCATTGCTGATACAACATTCCAGCCGGGCCTTGGAACATTCTGCGTCTTCCATTCCATTATCGGCGCCAAGTTGTTATCCTTGAGTTGCTCGTCTCTCGTCCTCTCGTTCGCCCATTCGTCACTAAGGTTGTTAGTCGTAATGACTTTGATGACAGAATCACCGATTTCACGCCTCGAGCAGTGTTTACAATCTTCAGGGCACGGCCTGCGTGACAGTGCGTCAGCGTTGCCATGCGTCCGTCCTCGTCGATGTTCGATCGTGAAATCGAATTCTTGTAACTGCTCGATCCACCGAGCGACTTGTCCTTCAGGATCCTTGAATTGAAGTAACCATTTCAACGCCGCATGGTCTGTCCGTAGCTTGAACTTCCTTCCGATGAGATACTTGTTGAAGTGTCGTACTGTCTTCACTACGGCCAGAAGTTCGCGTCTGGTTACACAGTAGTTCCTTTCTGGTTTCGACAGAGCCTTGCTGAAATACGCTATCACAACTTCCTTGTCCCCCTTCCGTTGTGACAGCACACCTCCAATGGCGATGTTGCTTGCGTCTGTGTCCACCACAAACTCGCCGACTTGGTCCGGGTAGCCCAATACAGGTGTTTCACACAGTCGTTGTTTCAGTTCCTGGAACGACTTCTCACAGTCCTCAGTCCACTGAAACGAACGCTTGTCCTCCGTCAGTCGATGTAGGGGCTTGGCTACTCCCGCGAAGTCGTATACGAAGCGGCGGTAGTATGAGCACAGACCAAGAAACGCCCGAACATCTGTTTTGGTCCGTGGGGTGGGCCATTCTCGTACAGCTACTGTCTTTACAGGGTCGGTTTCTACGCCATCCTTTGTAATTACATGCCCGAGGTAATTTACACGTTTCTTGAAGAAGCTACACTTCTTGGCATGCAATTTCAGGTTCGCGAGCTTCAACTTGGCAAACACTCTTTCTAAATTCCCCAGGTGCTCGTTGAAGTCGCGTCCCATGATGATGACGTCATCCAGGTAGACTAGGCAAGCTTTTCCAACGAGATCCGCAAGCACAACTTCCATCAGCCTTTCGAACGTAGCAGGAGCATTGCATAACCCGAAAGGCATGACGTTGAACTGCCACAGTCCATTTCCGGTCGAGAAAGCAGTCTTTTCCTTGTCCTTGGGATCGATCTCCACTTGCCAGTATCCACTCTTCAAATCCAGTGTTGAGAACCACTGGTTCCCACTCAACTTGTCCAAGGTGTCGTCAATCCGGGGTAGAGGGTAGCTGTCCTTTCTGGTTACGTCGTTCAGTCGACGATAATCCACACAGAAGCGAGTGCTGCCATCCTTCTTCTTAACTAGCACAACCGGAGAACACCATGGGCTCAAAGAAGGTTCGATGACATTAGCCTTCTTCATGTCTTCCAGCATGCACTGTACTTCTGCTTCTCTTCCAACTGGGATTCGTCGAGCACGTTGACGTATAGGTAACTCGTTTCCTGTGTTGATGGTGTGTTTCACCAATGACGTCCTGCCGAGATGCCCATCTCTGTCACTAAAGATGTCAATGTAACGAGTGAGCATCTCCTTCGCTCGTTTGTACTCGGAGATTGACAAGTCCTTCTTCGAAATGTCGACGAGTTCCAAGGGGTTTGCACTGTTATTTTTCATCGCCGACAGCTTCCCCTGGGTGCAGCTCCGCATCCAATTCGCCTCGTCGCACTTCGCCACGACTTGATCCTTATTGAGAGTGACAGGAGCGCCATTGAAGTTGGTCACCCTTACTACAGCTCGTCCACTCTGGCTGTTTACTAAAGTTGGAGTGAGTAACCAGCCTTTATGTTTAGAACGTTCCAGGTGGTCGATGATAGAGCACCTCGTATTGGAGGGGTCCCCATTAGTTGGTAACTCCACATCGACAAGCGTCTCCGAATATGGGTTCAGTTTGACGTCCTTGGCACAGCGCACATAGCCAGCATAACCACCTTTCAAAAATACCTGTTCCTGGCCGCACTGCAGTACACCGTTGCGCAAGTCGATGCCAAACTGGAACCGCTTCATAAAGTCGAGTCCGAGAATGCAGTCGTCTATAATGTCGGCCACGATGACGGTGTGTGGGTACTCCCCGTCACCCACCTTGAGTGTCACCGGCAGCTCGTCGTATGCGGGTATTGGCTGACCGGTTGCCGTGAAGAGTTTTAGACAGGAAGATGGACGTCTGGTTCTGCTCGTAGATCGTCCCAACAACTGAGGTCTCACAACCGTACGCGTTGCTCCTGTGTCGATCGTCATCTCACATGGCGTCCCGTTGACCTCGCCGGCGATCACCAGACTGTTCCCGTCGAAAACTTGTTGGATGGTAACTTTGGGGGCTGTGTCACGAGCAGCCAGTACCTGCCCCGCGGCTCTGGCTGTTACTCGTTTCCCGGAAGCTCCGTAGTTACTGCACGGACATCAGCTTCGACGTCCCGTTTCGGCACTCGTTGATCCGCGCCTTGTCGTTTAAGCGCCGGGCAGCTTGCTTTAAGGTGCCCCAGCTTGTGGCAGTAGAAGCAGCGGGGTAAGTAGCTACGCCTCTCTGCTACAGGTGTCGTTGTTGGAGTAGCCTCCTCCGCCACTTGTCGCAATCGCTGAGAACGAGGCTCCTGTCTCACGGCTTCCACCTCTAGGGCATGGGCCAGTGCATCTTTCAGGGCGCTGTGGTGGCCCAGTCGAACTGCAGCTCTGACCTCCATGCTGCGGATGCCGTCGATGAATGCTTGAACGAGGTTCGCAGCAATGAACTCTTGTCCGGCAGATGGGTACGCCTTCCTCACGATCTTCTCGATCTCCAGAGCCCATTGTTGCAGATTCTCACCAGCATGTTGCGTCCTGTCCCTCAGCTGCGCTCGGTAGACGTGCTCCAGGTGTTTGTCGCCGTACCTGGAGTCCATTGCCTCGATCAGGTTCCCGTACGTGGTGCAGCTGTCTGGAGAGGCTTCCAGAACCGACAGTGCACGACCCCTTAAAGCCACTGTCAAGGCGGTCAGAGATTGCTCGTCTGTCCAGCCGTTGGCAGAGGCGACCGTTTGGAACTGCAATTTGTACGCTGTCCAGGACGTAGTCCCGTCGTACGGCGGCACCTTGACTCGAGGGCCGGAGACGATGGCGCCTCCAGAAACAGGAGCGGTCAGCTTCAGTTTCCTTACTTCATTCTGGAGCCCCTTGCATTGGCTGTCAAGTCGTGCCTCCAACTCTCCGTAGCGGTCGTCAAGTCTTGCATCCAGTTCTCTGCTCATCCTAGTCTGTATTTCCTTGCAATGCTGTTGGAGGTCTTCATAACGAATGTCGAGGTCTTCGATTCTCTCCTCGTGCATGTCTGTAACCCTCTGTAGCTGCTTCACCTCCATAGTCACCTTTCCCAGTGACTCTGAAAGCAGCTCCTTAAGGCTAGCAGACTGCTCCTTGAACAGCCGGCAAGTCTGCTCCTCCCGAAGTCTGGCCTCCTCCTCTTGTCGTCGGGCCTGCTCCTCCAACAGCTGCCGAGTCTGCTCCTCCTGACGTCTGGTCTGCTCCTCCATCAGCCGAACCAGCATTCCCATATCGAATGCCTGGGGAGCACCCGCAGAACCCGCAGCACCCGTATCGACTCCAGCAGCAGCTCCAGCACCACCAGCAGCAGCTCCAGCAGCAGCTCCGGCACCACCAGCAGCAGTCCCAGCAGCACCAGCAGCGGCTCCAGCAGCAGCAGCCACGTCGACCTCCTCGCCGTGATGTCCAGCAGTAGTTTGTCGTGTTTTGGGTCGCCGTGATGACGACGAGTCACGTGGTGTAATCGGCATTTTTGAATCCCACACTCCTGACACCAATTTGTTACGAGCTGGGGTTCGAAGAGATTTAAAATACCGATTAAATAGACAAACTTTACTATAACACCACAAAAACACAGTTAAATAAATGAACACTATAGAATAACACTTAGTCGCACTAAATTCCACTTCACTGTTTCGCTTTGATCGCTCTGATTCGCACTGTGTTCTCCCGGCGACGATCCTCTGTTTATATTGCCCTCCGAACATTCGAGAAACGCCGAGATTGTTGTACAGAGTTGTAGATGCGTCTCGATGCGGCTCGGTGCCAAATACCTACACACCGACCGCGCCCGATTTTGGTACCTATGGCTAGGCACATACGGTCCATTTTCGTTTGTACTTGATTTTCTCTGGATGTTTCTAGAGACGTCTATCGACCTTGATGAGTTTAGGTATTTATTTGTGCGATTTAAATACCTACTCGTTACAATATTATATATTTTCTATGCCCTCTCTATCGCACGGCAAGTGGGCTGTCAGTTCCCATCTCAAAACACTGATGGAACCATAACACAAAAAATAGAATAGAATAGAATGATTTAATCAACTCACTTAAGAAACACCTCATCCAGAGTCGTGACACCAACTCCAATAGTTTCGATTCCCAATGATTGTCTATGGGTTTCCAAATCATTAAACATTTTTGGGAAAGCCGTACTACTCGCCGCCGGCAACCTGTACGATATGCTTGTAGATGTGCGATCGGATATAGCCGCCCCGGATACGTGTTTACTAATGATGTTGGTTATAGTGCCTTCCTTTGCCGATTTGTTCAAAGTCAGTGACAAACGATATCCGGTGCCTGCGGGGATAAAAAAATTTCAATGCTTTTTTGACAGACCAAAACTTTCTATTTGCCTCTCATCACAGACAGACACTTCATGAGCCAGGTCAAAGTCAAGATTTTTATTTGTTGCCTGCACCCTGCATATACTTTTAACTCTAAACTCTTCTGAAAAATTAAATGCTAGATCCACCGTTGTTTAAAATTTTGTTTTATAATTAGACATTGGCAGAATACGAGAAAAAGATTGTAGATTGTGTGAGCGTGAGGCAAATGGAAAATGCTTCAATTTCAATATCATTGTTTATGCAATCCAGTTACACTTAGTTGTTAGTTACATTATAAATACACAACCTTAAGCCCTTCAACGGTCACCCTTCGTAAACTTTTAAGTAGTGTAACAAGTTACTCTGGCGCTTGGATATTTTTGTTATTGCGACCCGGCCCGAATTAGGCAGCATATTCCCCGACTTTTTACCTCACTTGATTCACTAATACCGTTAATGCTAAGCTCCTAAACATGATATGATGGTGTTAAAAAGTCGTAAACCTATAAAATAAACTCTTGAAACAATCTATAAAATAGTGACCACCTTAACAAAATCCGTTCAGTAGTTTGAGTATCGTGAATCGGGTACACATATACAGATAGAGATAATATGTAGTGATGTACAAACCGACTGCTTTCTTCAAGTACATAGGCGTGGCTCTACAACGTAGTTGGCCCTGATGTATGGCCACCACACGATCTCCCAACGCGTCCGCCTCCTCCATGAAGTGAGTTGATATCACAACCGTGCAAGTGCCACGAAAACTCTGCAAAGTGTAATTCAAATAATGACATCGATTTTGAAATTCAAGATGACATTTGTGTATTTTTAGACATTTGAATTCAAATCCAAAATGGCGACCTCCGCCATTTTTAAAATCGACATTATACCGATTATTCGAAAATTCGTTATACTCACCAAAAGTAAGTTCCACAACTCCCTCCTCGTCTCCACATCCAGCCCGGAGGTTGGTTCGTCCAATATAAGTACAGTAGCGTTACCGGCCAAAGCGCAACCTAGCTGAAGTCGTCTCTTCATACCGCCGGAAAGTTGAGAACTCTTGAAATTCTCTTTGCCCTCAAGTTTCAGTTTAACTATCAATAGAAGCGATGCTTTCTTTGACTTTGTGTAGTTTAACCCTTTTAGCTGTGGAATTATATAAAATATGTTAAAATATAGCTTTTCCGTCCCGGTTTTTCCCCGTTGCCTTTACAGCTCCCGGTAACCATTGCCGGCCCCAGGGTACCCAGCTGAAGACAAAGTCTTCCTCACTTAGCCGAAGATTTATTTTTGAGGCTATACCTACAGAGTGGCCAGCTCTGTTGAGGTATGTAGATTTACATGACTAGTCTATTTAGTTTCCAATTTACTAAAATTTTTTTGCCTCATGCAGAAAACTCTGCAACGGGACTTGGCCACCGCCCGTCACATCAACAATCAACACCAAGCGACGCGACGCTTTGTCACATTACGTGTCAACTTGACACGTGTACGTCAACATTACGTCTCAGACGTGTGCGTTGTATTGGCTCAACGTAGTTTTAGTCATTCCTCCAGAAAATACATACCTTCACGCCTGTTTCCCAAAGGCAGAGAGTATGGAGCACCACTTCTTCTCACGATCTTTGCATACTTTTTGCTTCATCTACATCCATACATCGTTTCATACATGCACGTCTATTTTTAGTACTACGTATTGGACCTTTCGTAAATTGGGACGAAAATAAATAATAAATATATAAAATATATAAATAAATAAATAAAATGTGTAGGTAACCGAAAGTAAAGGAATTCAAATGATTATAATTAGTTCTTTAATGTTACACTATATTGGTGACTACTGTTAGGACTTGCTCTTTAATAATATTAACACAAATTACCATGGAAAATAGCATGATATTCTCTAGGACAGTCAGATCGCTATAGGTCATGTTGTTCTGTGGGCAGTATCCAAGATGGCGTCTTACTTCGTCGCGATTTTTTATATTGTCCATACCTTTGATTAGCACATGACCGTGTGTACTGCTTATCATGCCTAAAATATAAACAAAAAGTAAATACACGATAATAAGTTAGTTGACATTGTACCTACTGACAATTCTTTAAGGGGGCATCCATTAATTACGTGAGCTCAAAATGGTTGGCCAGTAAAATCTCATCAAATTTCACTTAAATTGAGGGGGTTATAATTGAAAATCTCACGTCAATTTTAAAGGAATATATACATTGCTATACAGATAATAATTGCCTGTTAAAAACATTTATTTTAAGAAAAAAAGTAAAAATAAACATTTAGAGTTTTTAAAAGAAAAAAAAATGGTATATAAAAATAAATGTATTTTTTTAACAACTGTAGCGGAAATATCACGCATGAGAGGGGGAGGTACATTAATTCTCACCAGGTGGGAGTCTAAATTAGAAGAAAACTAGCTCACGTAATTAATGGATGCCTCCTTACAAACAAAAACGCAATATGTATGGTGTAGTTAAGGACGAAAATTCTAAGCACCCGTTTTCATTAAGAATATGGGTTTAATGGACTTGTCTTGCATTGGAGGGTATCTCTTCTAGAAATAACGGATACTTGCGTCTGTTTAAGAAGTGATACATCTCGGTCCATTAAGTGCAGCGTCAGGCTTGCCATCTGTTATATTCAATATGGGCAACTGGCAAAAAGTGGACGCTGTTACTGGTATCTCTGGTCCACAGCAAGGTTATCTATACTAATAATAAAGCTGAACAGTTTGTTTCTTTGAACGCGCTAATCTCTGTTAGGTACTACCAGTCAGATTTGAAAAAATATGTTTGCATTTGATAGCCCAATTATTGAGGAAGATTAGGGGCTATATAACATCACGCTACGACCCAAAGGAGCTGAGCAGTAACCATTAAAGCGGGTGCAACCGTAAGGCACAACAGCTAGTTGTAAATATAAGAACCTGTGATAATAGACATCAGTGTTGTTTTCCCGGCGCCATTGTGTCCAAGCAGCACCGTGATCTCGCCTTCAATAAAACTAACGGTCATGTGAGATAAAGCTGTGTTTTTGGGGCCGTACCAAGTTCCGAAAATCTGTATCAAGGAAATAATCATTACTAATATTATATTAAGTGTTATTGTTTCTTAATTTCCCATAACAATTGGTATGATTGATAAGGGAAAGAAACAATTAAATGTTCATAGTACTAAGGACACTAAAGACGCAAACTGTACAGATTCCACATATATTGACACAACATCACGTGAAAAGAAACTTCGCATATTGAGAAATAACGCAGAACACACAGAGCTATGATCTCATGTTGAGACTCAACTCACAAATACAAGTTTATGTATCTACAGAAGCCACTCTGGACCTAATATTAAGAGGGTTAACAACTACAGTTTGTGAGTTTTTTTTATGTCCACCTGCATGGACTGCATGTGTTTGTGTGCGTAAATAATGTCATTCTGTCATTATAGCCGGACTGGACTAACCAATTTTGGACCCCAGTGTTGATAAAGGTTAAATTTCAAAATAAAACACATCGCGCGCTGATTTTAATAGCACTTTTTTAAAAATTTTTAAAAAATATTACAAAAATACTATAGACAACATTTAATTTTTTTAATCACCCATTTTTATTACTTTAATTAATATATTAAAAAATAAGAGACACGTATTTTTATATTTTATTTTTGTTTGAGTTTTTATATTTTTAATTTTAATTTTTTTAAATTCTGAGGACTTATAAACTAATTTATTAATTATTAGCTAGGACTAAAAATAAGAAATATAAACTGTCACCCAAAGAAAGTGACAGATAGTGTCAGTCAAGCCACAGAGTATACGTTATAGAATGCAAAGAGTATACTCTTAATAATATACTATAGAAATGTCCCGTGTTCCCGAATAGGTGTTGCCGTAGCCGAAAATTAAATCGCCTACAACATTATTCATAGTGTATAACAATACTTGCTTTTGTCTGCGGTTTCACTCGTAAATATATTTCCTAATTATATATAAATAATAATTATTAATTTAGCTTCAAATGGAATAAAAATGGGTAAAATTAATAGAAGGCAGCACCTGAGTTTAATAACTAACAACTTAGCCAACATACATTAGTATTTTTAAATTAGAGGGTTAGCACAGATTAGGGCACCTATCAATCCTTAGTTTTCATTATTTCAGTATTTTTGAAATAACTCGAAAATTAAAGGATGTATAAAATAAAAAATAATAAAAATAAGCTTTCTAGCATGTAATCTCCAAACGGTTTTCGAATTTTGGTACCTTACGAAAAATAAAATGTTGTCCATTGTAATTTTAACGCTTAAGTTCTAAAGAAGATGTTGTTCTATTACAATAAATTATTATCATTTAAAATGAAGTGAGATTTATAGAGAAAATAACAATTTTATGGGCTATAATTTTTACTTTTTTTTAATATGATTGTGATTTCTGAAGAAAAGAACCAAAATATTAATATATTTATTGATAACTATTTTCCTGAGGATACCTATTTATAGTCTAATAATATTTTTTTATTGTGAGATCGGCAAGTGATTTCAATCGACGACTTGCATTATCCAGTGAAATTGTAAAAATATTATTACCTCGCAATATCACTGTATGGGCGGGCTTAGAGAAATTATAATAACACTAAAAAAAGTCCGTGAAATTGTAAAAAATGAAGGGGTTGACAAAGATCCGTGTAATTACAACATAATATCACGGCTTTGGCAATATCCCTGCGACATAATTATACATAACTGTAATGGCTGTAGAAGTTAAGTTTTGGATCTGCTAAAATTACCAATAAAAACTTCACATTGTGTAATATATTGGTTCATGGAAAGGCGTGATACTGCCCGGACTATCTAAAGAAATTTAAGCAATTTAGGGGCCTTGTCCTTCCAAGAACTATACAAAATAACAGAAGTCAACAATGCGTATGGTAATTTCTACGAGACAATTAAACTTTTCTATGATCTTTTCTTTCATTTTAAAGCTAACATTTTTATATATCTTTATGCAATAATATGTGAAACAATAAATATATATTGATAGGTAAGGTTATTTTTCTAAGGTTTGAATAGGATTTTTTTTTCTTCACGGGATACCTCACAGCACCCGAAACCGTGTTGCGGTTCCAGGGTACCCATAGGAAGACCAAGTCTCTCTCGTTTAGCCGATGGTATTTGTGAGGCCATATCTAACGAGTGGCTAGTTCTGTTGAGATATATTTAGATGGAAAAGCCTCTAAGTGTGGTTTGTCGGATTATGTACATAAGTTTTTAATTACGTTGGTGGCCGAGTGGTTAAGACGTCTGGTATTAACTAGGTAGACTTCGGGTTCTATCCCGGATCCTGGCCATGTACCAATGAGTAGGATACATTTTTAGGGTTGCGAACATATCCGATGAAAAAATTTAGACACTCAATATGTGTCTCTGTCTACTGTCCAATCTAGTGGTCAAAAAATGTTGAAAATTTGTACATATATAGAGCTTCATGAACCAATCACGGACGTATAGCGTAAATAATAATTTCTAATTTGGGGAGAAAAACATTAAAATATATATTTAAAAAAATATATACGAAAATATACCGTTTTTAAAGTTCTTAAAGTTTACAGGAAAACCTAAACAAAAATCCTGTCTTAAAGTTTTGACCGAAAAATGGTAGCACAAGTCGTACTCGCAACTTGATCAATTATTTATTTTTTTGTATGAAAACCAATCGGAATAAAGGTCATTAATATCCTTAGAACTAACTTACCTTAGAAACATCAACAACTTGTATCCCAACTTTATGGTTTTTCGGTGGACGTTCAAAGTAGAGCGGATCTTCAGTGTTGACTTTCGGCATTTCCTCGGCCAAAGCAGGGTCAACCTTTTTGGACCAATAGCCTCTCTGTAAAAAAATTAAAAAGATCTTTTGTAATAGTGTAATAACATACCTATAGAGCGTCGGTGGCCGAGTAGTTAAAACGTCTGATATTAACTAGGTGGACCACGGTGCAATCCCGGCCATGTAAGTACCAATAGGTTTTTATAATTTAAAAGTTATGTGCAGTGCAGGATTGGAAGGACGTCTTAAGAAGACACCTTATGATTTTTGACCCATACAAATCATATGTTTAGTTTTTCCAGTTTTACGCGATAACTGTATGTGCTAGGCTCGAAATTAAAATTACATCTCAAAGATAAATATATTCTAAAGTTTCTCATGGAAAGAAAATAAGCAAAATCAGTTACACCTTAGCTTTATGAAGCCTTAAAAATCCTCAATTTCACGCGTAATTCAGCCAAGTTTGCGACTCGAGTTCTCTTAATATATTTACAAATTTACAATTTTCTCGACATTAAAAGATAGATAAACTTTAAAAATACACTAACTAGAATTTTATAATAAAGCCGCAGTCCTTTTCGTGTTTTTCGAAATACCGATTTTGTTGAGAAATCGTACTTTGTCATGTATGATACGTGAATATTGGTATATCTTATCTTATCCTTCGTTACCTTATCCATTTTAATAGTAGTCCATCTCGCTCACGTCTTTATAAAGAGATATAGAGAAAATAAGCCGCGCGTAAAACTGAGTTCGTTGCGCTGTGATGCGTCGCATTAAAGGCTATTTTCGCTTGTACATAAAATTAAACTTTTCACTTTGTTTCCTTTCTAATGCCACCAATCACATAAAAGTTCAATGACATTCAAATTGTTAACCACAACCAATCACATAAAATCTCCACTGCCTTATTTTTTCCATTGTCACTTGCAGCCGCGACCTACCGCGCAAGGCGTATTAATTATTTGTATTTCTCGGTTAATTTAACCGAAACATTTGTCCTAGTAATTGTGTAGTAATAACAACCGTCATAAACTTTGGACTTGCCCCTTCAAATATTAAAAATTGTGAGTAAACTTTAAACAAGTAACAAACTGTAAGTATTAATGCATGATATCTAATATCCACCACCACCAATCCACAATCACCCCCTATACAGTTATGCAAAATTAACCTTAAAATCATTAATTTTAGAAAAAAAAGTACAAACCATACACAAGAAGTTCCAGGGCAAAGCGACTCCGTAAGCTCCCGGTCGTACTTTATCTAGGTACCAAGCAAACATAAAACACAAGGCCGTTTGTAGAAGTATCATCACCAGAGCAAACAATATTGGCGCGCTGTTTTTTGAATGCGTCGTAGCCATGTCAGTGATGTGTATAGATTTACCTGTTAATAAAAAAAATGGTCAGAACTTGCCAAAATTGCAAGCAAAAACTAAACAAATCATAATAACCACTTAAAAACTTTCAGTGGCAAATATTTTGTTTGTACAAGCTTTGGTAAAGGTTTAGATTATCTAATCCTGCGCTTTACGTGCTTTTTCGACTTTATTAAGTTGCTGCACTGTTTTATTACATACTTTATCTACTCTTATATCGTAAAGTCTCTATTACAAAATCGAATTATACTTCATAATGATGTGTTTTATTTACACGCGTCTGTAATATGTCAAACTTCGATGCTGTATTTATCATATGTGTATATTATATATCATATATATTATATATTTCATACAAAAACGATATCGTAATGTGGTTTTTTTTAAATGCAGCAAGGACAGAGGATTTGTCTTATACAGTCACATTAAACTCTTATGAAAATATCGACACGCGCATCCCGAGTCACTTGACAGTTAACGCAGATGCGCAGTAGGTAGGTAACCGCGGTTTGCCGCCAATTTGTCGATTAAGAAAAATATCTTGGTTCAATTTGTTTTGTATTATTGCATGGGATTAGATCATAGAGTACTAAGCCTATGGAGGGGCCATAGACGGGCCCCCCAATTTTTTGCCCTTTGACCAGTTAAACTGACCAGGTGCGCAGTAATAAGTTACCTTAGATTTCGTTGGTATCGTTTTGTGTCGCGAGACAGAGCTCTAGGAAAATAGTTAATTGTGATGTTTTAAATGGGACAGGCAATCTAGGACGTCAAACTTGCGGAAACATAGTGTGTCCAATCATTAATTATAATTATTTTGTTTGTATTTTAACATAGAAGTCACTAGGCGCCCGGAATCAAACTTATTTGGAGAAGTGTACGGTCACTGCGGCGAAACTTGTTTTCGCTGTAGTACACTGCCGCCGCAGCGCTGACAATCAAATCAGTCGGTCACAAGCGCTTGACGCGACTCCCGTGTACATCTTAGTTAGCTCCCTATTCTTTTCATTACCGTCATTAATCAATTCAAATTTAATCCGTTATTTTATATTGTGTAAATTAGTCAATATTTAATATATTTGTAATTCCGTTCAATTTAATAAAAGTACTTAATATAAATCTTTATTCCGGTGTTCTCATTTTATAAAATTCCTTTGTGGTAAATTCACTTACTCAGATCAGATAGCCAGTAGTTGGGCTAAAGGGTTAGCTAGGTACCACCCTTCAAACAACAACTACAGATGGGTCCGCACAGAGCCAACCAAGGAATGCACGGCCCGAGAATGTCCAACACTACAATATCCGAGCAAATCCGTGTAGTCTTTATCCGACCTAGCAATTTGCTCGTGTTGTGCAATCCTTGGCTGGCTCTGTGCGTACCCGTAGTTTTTGGCCTTCAGTCGAAACAAAATATGTGCTTGTAGCTTCATATTAAAATTTAAATAATAAACAAAAATACTCACCCTTTATTTCGAATTCAGTTATTTCGTCAAGAAACCAATTTATCGGTACAAACGGAAAAATACCAGTGTAATATATCATTAGACCTTCGACACGTACAAAAGAGGGTATTGGCAGAAGAATATAGCATAAAAATACTATAAAAATCGTGCCAAAGTTAGCTGAAAACAAAAAATTGTAGAAGTATGAAAAAATTGCCAATTTTGCTCTCGTTTTTTCAAGAAGGCGGAGGGTTTTTTTCAAGCATGAGTGTTGAAATGACGAAACCTTAGGTTTTTCACTATACTGCCGATCTATACAATACATACAACATATAAAAACTACCAGACCTTTTGTATGGTAACACCGCTTTTTGTGCTCTATTTATAGAATTAAGGTAAAACACACGAATTTGGAATTGCACATTCTTCCGAGTGATACTACTTTATAATACGAGAAAAATATAAGAAATTAACCTATCTTACTACAAAAATAAAAGTATACTTTGATGTCATTAAAAAAACAGAGTTAGTCATGGATTTTCATGCAACTTTACCGCCCGCATGTTTGTATGGCAGTAATGACGTTTTTGCTGCCCCGATTTTGAAAAAGTACCTACTAAGTAATTTCCGAGCAGGTGTAGACAATAGTAGTGTAGTAGGCGAGCGCCATAAGAAAGCTAAGTATGTAATGACCAATTTACACGCGTTTCATACGACGTTTTTCAACACACTTGCGAGGAAAAAACAAACTTCATCTGGTTTTAACAACAAAGTCGTGGTTAAAAAAAACTGTATTATGCGGTTAAATTAAGAATGCTTTGTGGACACACATACAATTTGCAATCAAGTTAAATACTTAATTTGGTTATATTATAACACTTGTGTTGTAATATAAAGAAAAAAACACGCGTGGTTAACATATTGGATTATGGGTCTAAAAGTGAGGTAATAAAACTCACGTTACGAGCAAGTGTGTTGAAAAAACTTTTAACAGCTTCAGTGGGTTAATTGTTATTTTTTACGTACCTAGTAAATTTTTTTAAGCAGAGATGTTTAATTACCGCGCGAATTTCAATTTTCTCCATTTTCGAGAACACGTTCCGAAATGTAGAAAATAAATGACTACAATTTTTAAAAAACAAATTAAAATCGATTTTTTTAATTATTATTATTATAACAAATGTATAGGCTTTGTCCTTTTCCAATAAGACTGGTGCGCGAATTTAGAGTCCAGAAAGAACAACCACGGCTCATGTTTCACAGAATTTTTAATAATAGTCCATGGGAATCAAGTGTGGTCAACACACCAGTTTCTTTTCGGTCTATGAAGGCAGGTAATTCAAATTACCTGGTTTAGCTTATAAAGACAAGCTGCCTATATCAACAGCAAAATATAACGACCTGCCGTTACTGAAAAAGTTCGGTAGGCCTGAAACGAGACGTTATTACGATGAACTTCCTCATGCTGCAAATATTAAAGAATCAGAAGTTAATTAAAACAGTCATTTGGACACCTATCATTATTGACTGTGATCATTATAGTCCTGATTTTTAAAGACTTACTTTAGATTATATTATTTTTAATTAGTTTATAATACCCTAAGAATGATTATTTTCCAAAGAAATAATACTATGATACATGTTATTTAACAGTAATAAACAAATTTTAATTATCTTGAGGTCGGAGTTTTTTTACACCGTTTATAAATTTAAAACCCAATTACCTTAAAACAAAAGGCAAAGGACATTCATCATTATTGCAGTTTACCCTTCTAAGTCCTAGAGTGATGACTCTTATATTTTTAAACACATAGTTGAATTATTGCTCCATATCTTTTGTAATAACTTTAATTCACAAGAAGTTGGATATATACTATAAAAATCATAGAAATCGGTTCAGTGTTTGTCGAGATATATCATGAACAAGATCAGGGCCTTTGATTGGCTGCCCCTCCCCCCTCCACCACTTTAGAAGTCTACGATCGTGAGTCCATCGGTACCAGACGTAGGTATACATACAGGAAGTACAATTAAAAAGTTTTTTGCTTGTACTGCAATAAACCAATCAAATAATACAAATAAAAATACTCACTATTTTTTATAATATAGTTCACTGGATAAGCCATAGCCATGATATTGCAATAATATAAGAACAACGCCACAAATATATAAACGAAGCATATGTGATGATTTAAAGGCGTGCTCGTGGCTTTGAGAAACACTGTAACGGTAATGGAGAACACCAGTGCCGGCGTAATTGTATTTAGGAAGTGCGATAGGCCCACCATGTTCGTAGTGACGCCGACTATCTTGATCAGTTCCTGTTTAAAAATAGTCTTCAATTAACTTAACAATTACTTATTGTTTTTTTTTTTAATCAAACGAAATATTACTAAGCGCAGGCGTTTTATAATGATAATTTATATAAATAAAAATTAAATGTTGGTAAGGGCATGACTGGAGAAAATTGAAAAAGTTGTCCGGAAATTTGGAAAATTCGGGAAAAACAGAAAATACTTTTTTTTACGAGTTAATAAGTTAATATTCACTCCACGAGCTAAACCGGGGCTGAAAGCTAGTGTAATCTACAATATTGTTTTATTCGAACACTAGCGAATTGTGTAAGTATTACATTACAATTATAAATTGGTTGCGCTTGGTAATATGTCGTTTGATTGATTCATTAATTTCGCGTTAAAAATAAAACCAAAAAATGCGACACTATTAGGAGCTGGGTCAAAACGATCGCCCTTTAGGACTGTTGCTCTCAGTCATCTTCTAACTGTCAAAAATATGGCAAATCTCAGTTAATCCTGGAAAGGTGACTTTATTTATATATAACATTTCCATCCCACACAGTTGATAGTTATTATTTTAAGTTGGATTAAGGGCCCTATCCCGATAATTTGTATGGGGATATTACTATTCCCAATTTCTCTGTAAATAATCCACATGTGTCACTGTAATTAAGCATATAGTTACTTATTCAATATATCTAAGTTCATCGATCAACATATTTTTTATATGTTCAATAAAAGTACATCTAGGTCGTCCTCTGCCAGCATTTCCTTTCACTTCAGCCATATAAACCTTTTTAGTCAATCTTTCATCCTTCATTCTTTCAAAAATATGTTGATCGATGGAAATATTAAAAGTACACACAATCGCCGAGCATGTATGAAAGGTATGATGAATATAAAAGAAGCAAAAGAGATATGTCAGGATCGTAGCAAATGGCATTCGATTGTCTCTGCCTACCCCTCTTGGGATGAAAGGCGTGATGATAGATAGATAGATAGATAGATAGATATATCTAAGTGAATAAGTCGTTGTTTTTTCAATTGGTTTTTTGAATAGGAAATATGAGTAGTAAAATATAGGAATATTTTGCCCCTGTTTTCTCTATCATAATCTATCACAAAGCTCTTAATATTTTTTAAAGCGCGGTTTAACCATTACCCTTCAATTAAACGTCTTGCGTTTTTTAGTAGCTGGCAGTTGAGTTGTGGGGTGGAAATATTGTATAAATAAACCCAACATTCCAGGATTCACTGAGATTTGCCATATTTTTGACAGTTATAAGATGACCTTGACTCAACGGCCCTTAAATCTACTCTAGTTACAACTAGAGCAGATACAGAATGGAATTTAAAATAGCTGCGTGAATTGGTACGGGCCTCCCCTCACACAATATAGTATGTGAGCGAGAGGGAAATAATTTCTATTTCTGCCATTTTCATTTACATTCTGTATCTGCGCGAGTTCTACTGTAGTCCTAACAAAAAACCGGCCAAGTGCGAGTCGGATTCGGATACGAAGGGTTCCGTACCACCGTATAATATTTAACGCTACATTTTTTTTTAATAGTTTAGTAAAAAAAACTCCGACTCTCACTTGGCCGGTTTTTATTATTTGTCATTTTACTTAAGAGTATGCATTAGTTATACTAGTAGACGTTTGCATGTATTGCCATTGTTACCATTATCAATTTCTTTTTATTATGTGTTGTTATAGCGGCCATATTAGTAGTATTATTGAAAATATTATGTGTCTACCTATTACGGTTCAAAAGATACAGCCTTGTGACAGACGGACAGACAGCAGAGCCTTAGTAATAGGGATTCCGTTGGCACATTGGTATAAAAGATCATCACTCGAGACCTATTTTTTGTTGTTCATAATAAAATTGTCAGGACAAGGTTTGTATGAAAGAAAAACTGGAAAAATAGGGAAATACTGAAAAGAGTTTTTTATATGAACTCAAAATCATAATAGGGGATGAAAATTGATATGGGCTCGACGGGCGGAAAGTTAGTAGGTATTGTATAGTAGTTGATCAAAGTTACACAATGTTTTGACTCTTACACTTTGTTAGAGAATGTGTTTGTGGGCACCGTAAAAAAAAGTCCTACAGTAACCGTCAACGATGTGTAACATCTAACCAACCTCAAAAATTCATCATTTAATTATTCTAATTTGATTTTCTTAAGTTCCGTTTGCACACTTCAGAACCATTTCACGAAATCTCTCTTTAGTTTTAAAACACATATATTAAAAATAACATACCACAACTCCCGAAGCTCTCTCCTCAATCAGTCTTAATACTTGAAATATGAAGGGGAACGACATAAAAAACCAAATAGAAAATTTAAATAATATAAATATAAATTTTATATTAAAAATTTTTGCCTGGTCGTCTCTTAGGTGAGGAAATTCTTGGAATGTAACTTCCTGTAATTTACAAAACATAAAAAAAAGTTAGTCATACCACTCTTAAGGGTCGATACTACCACTACCTCAGAATGCTTCGTTTTTATAATGAAATACACAATAAAATAGAGGTCATATTATAAGCATCATATGGACCACAAATGCGATAGAAAAAAATCCAAATATAACTCTAATATCACTTTACGCAAAATTATTTTTTTTAATAATAACTAGTACGTATCGTTTTCATTTTGGTGCGTTCGACCGATTCGGTTGAAACTTCCCGCCATTTGAGACATGTTTATATTCATTCAAATCGGTCGCGGTCAAAGTTCACTGAACGAGCGATGCATGAACGAGAGTAAAATGACGGTTTTCACTCCTTGTCAACAACGTCGGCTTGCGTACGCAAAATATAATAAAATTACTTTAAAACTAGAAAAGTGTGATGTGTGGATCTGGGAAGGAGGCGAAAGATCGGCCAAATAATAATATGCAGCTACCTAGGATATAAGCAAAGAGACCCCGCGCCGGTGGTCTGCAGAGAAGCAAAGCAACGAATAAAGTGGAAATTTTTACTACTGGTTGGTTTGGGTGATTTGGCGTGTCTCAGATTGTAGCCAAGCAGGTGTATCTACCTCGTAGGTGCACCCTCAGCAGGGTTGTTTCAACCCTGACCCAAATGTACTGAACGCATCTAAAATAACGCGTGCGTTCCGTACAACTAGACTGATATTTATTTAGTTAATTAATTTAATTTGGATTTTTAATACAAACAAAAATAACACCTTATTTTTCACGATTTAAGACAATCCGCGCCGACCGGCAGAGGCTAATGAACTAAAATTAAGTTTATGTCTAAAGTAGATAAACTACTAAGATCAAACTCGTTTGTGCGTGCATTTACTGACACCTAATCGACGCTTAATGAATATTGTAAAAATAAAATATGTACTGTAATGTGCGGGACTTATGCTAACTTACTGTTGGCGTCAAAAGTACATATTGTTAGGTAGTTTTGGTAAGGAGATGAGTGTTAGAACTCTATTCTTTTGTAATATAGAAAATTTCAAACTCTATGTTCTACCTTAACATTCTTAACTGATCATCAGCAATTGGTAAAAATTCGTGATGATGATGATGATGATTAACGGAAGAATCCAGAAGCATGTTTACCTGGTTGAGGTCTGAGCCAGTGCGCAGTTTCAAATATGACTTATCAATAGTCCACTGAACCTTCATAAATATTCCATAGATATCACCTGAAATATTACAACAATTACAAGATGTTATGTTATGATCAAAAAAGTCGTATTATAAAAAAACTCAACTGTTGCCCGCGGTTTCAACTGCGCGGAAATAGAATAAAGAAAGTGAATAATCATATTTCAAGCCCCTCCCCTGTCCCTTGTTCCGATTTAAAAAATAAGTATGTTCTAATCCAAAACAAACTATTTGATCTTCAAAGTTTCATTCAAATCCGTTCAGCCATTAAGACGAGGAACGACTCAGAAATTTCTAATCGTAAGCCACGCCCTAAACTCGTGGTTCGGGCGCAACGATCATGTCATGCAAGACAACGACGGCGCTTTGTCCGTTCTTGCTGCAGAAGTGAGAAGGGCATAATGTATCGCCTCTCGGAATAAATGACGTAAGCGACACATTACAAATAAATAATTTATTAAAAAACTATCACATGCAGGGAAACATCTTCTTAATCAATACTAGGTACTGAAATTACCTACAGATTCGTATAAAATTTAAACGTAAATCCATTCAGAGTATGGTCGTATGACTAAAAAGGTGTTTTTGAAGAGGTGATTTCAAAAAATTAAGTTGTAGAGAAAATTTTCTCTCCGTCCACTTGGCTCCCCTCGTTTTTTTTCCAAACAGATCCCCTGGGGGATCCATGTGGATTTTTTTACCAATCAAATCCCCTTCATTTATAGTCCATACTGATCACCTGATCAAAGACATATTTAAAGATTATTGTTGGAATAAATTAAATAACTAAGACATCAAAAATACTTTAAGTAATTAAACATTAAATTAAATATGGTAAAGATTTAGATTATCAAATCCTGAGCTTTTCGTGTTTAAAAATAAAATATTAAGGTTTCCAGCGCTTCGGCGGTCGCCGCCGCGGCACCGCTCGCGCCTTGCTTTTACACCATCCGAACCACGCTCCTCGCTAACCTATTTTGCGGAGTAAAAAAATTTCAACACCCATTTTTTATTATAGGTACCATAGGATGAAAGGCGTAACAAGGAGCAACTTTCGTCCAGGACACCAATCCCGGAAACCCCTCCCGTGACCGTCTGGTCGGTGAAAAGTCTTCAGACACGATCGAAATTTTTTTACTCCGCAAAATAGGTTAGAGAGGAGCGCAGCGACGAGCGTGGTTCGGATGGTGTAAAAACAAGGCGCAATGCGAGCGAGCGAAGCGAGCGGTGCCGCGGCAGCGGCCGCCGAAGCGCTGGAAACCTTAATATTGTATTTTTAAACACGAA
The DNA here is from genome assembly GCA_963924495.1 of Nemapogon koenigi. Taxonomy (NCBI): domain Eukaryota; kingdom Metazoa; phylum Arthropoda; class Insecta; order Lepidoptera; family Tineidae; genus Nemapogon; species Nemapogon koenigi. Next base: position 10,754,790 of record OZ004646.1, read on the forward strand.
AATCTCAATTTCAGATTTTGAGGTTAAGTTTTTCAATGTCAATTTTCTTATAAACTTGTGAACGCCGGCGAAAAGTGGTGAAATTTTTCTGGGATAAATTGACTTGCCATATTTTTGACAAGATGGCCGACAACCACGGACCCTTAATACTCGTAAATGTTCCTCGTGAATTAACCTAACTAATCGTTGAAACCGCAACATAGTCCGTTCAGTAGTTTTTGCGTCAAATAGGCACAGACGGACAGACAGACGCGAATTATATTCCAATAAGAATTATAAGGAATAAGATATGTTCCTGTGATAAACATTAGCATATTATTATGTCACTCTCGAGCTCACTGCGTCTAGTTGCAATACAAACACACTTTAGCATTTATAATATTAATTAAGATAATAGGTTACCAAAAGAAGAGTGTGAGGTAAGTTTGCCATCTAATGACATCATCTCACTTGTTAAAAATGCTTCCTTCATTCTTATTGTGTAATTGAGATTCTGAGGCAATGTTTCTCCAGCCAGATCCTGAAATTATATTTAAAACTATGTCATTGCATACAAAAATTTCAGTAAAAGTAATTCTGGACATTTCGAAAGCAGTCCCTTCCAGCAGTCCAGTCGTCACCTAGCCGACAATTTAATATCTCTTTACGGGTTGCCTTACAGCTCCTGAAAACGTCATATCGGTCCCAGAGTACTCAGTACCCAGCGGAAGACTAATCTTTTAGCCGATGGTATTTGTGAGGCTATACCTAACGAGCGGCCAGTTCTGTTGAGGTATATTTAGATGGAAAAGCCATTAAGTGTGCCTAGTAAATACCAGACGTCTTAACCATTTAATATGTTTGTTAATTATGTGTATGCAAATGCGCCGCGAATCAAAATTGATTTATTCATTCGAGGCTCGGACTTGGCGAATTTGGTTAATGATGTGCTCTGCTCGCTTAATGTGGACGCACTTTTGACAGCATACGCCACGAAAACGCGCTGGCGCTACCATATTCTTCGATTTGACCCATTAACACTGACAATGTCCAGCTCCTAAACGTAATCGGTCCCTGTTTAATACTCATAAACTGTCGTCGTAAATCAGTAGTTTTGGAATGAATTGAGAATATGTTTTATAATATCACACCAACCTCAAATATAACAATAGCTTCATTATACTTCATTTTTGGCAAAAACTTTTCCAAAACAGAAGCATTGTCAACTGCCCAATATCCTGATATTAAGTGATCTGAAACAAGTAGAGGTGTAATTTACAATTTTACAATTTTTTTTATTACAATTACAAAAAAAATTACAAAAATTTACATTAAGAAGCGAAGCGAAGAAGAAGAAGCGAAAGAGATATGTCAGGATCGTAACAAATAGCATTCGATTGTCTCTGCCTACCCCTCTTGGGATGAAAAGCGTGATGTGATGATAGATAGATAGATAGAATAGATAATTTAAATATTATGTTTTGAGTGAACAGCATTTGTGGGGACCTCACGGTTGTAAGAAAAATATTTTCTGCCAATTTACTTTACGTGGGCGTCGACCCAAATAAATTATTATAAAGTCCAATGGCTTTTTTTATTTTTATGGGAGTTGGAGCCCTATAGAATTACTCCGACTGGCGCCCGAATTATAGGCCTCCCAAAAGGAATCCTCATCCAAATCTGGTAATTAGATCTAAAGCCGGGAGCAATTGCCATGCGTTGCCATACTGTGAGCTCCATGAAGTGACAATCAGTAGTTTATATACCAGGTTGTCCTACGGGATTAAAATAAACTCCAAATTCTAAATTATTCCTTTATTTCATTTTCATTTACAACATCATCTTTCTAAATTCTACCACATCTTTCGACAATCCCCCTTACCCATTTCTATCACTTCATTTGTCCATTTTTTTCACTTCACACTTGCTAGGTTGGTTGACCTTTATGATAAATATAATAAATAAATAAATAAACAATAAAAACTACAATAAAAAAATCATCACGCCTTTTATCCTAAGAGGGGTAGGCAATCGAATGTCATTTACTAGGATCCTGACATACCTTTTTCGTTTCTTTTATATTCATCATATTGGCTTTGATAAATTAATATGTAATTTATATGTTCAATAAAAGTACACCTAGGTTGTCCTCTGGCAGCATTTCCTTTCACTTCAGCCATATAAACCTTTTTACTCAATCTCTCATCCTTCAACGTGGAACGTAACTACTTTTCTTAATTTGAGTCACAATTATCTTTCGCTCCACATTCTTCTCTAATGACATCATTTCTAATGCTGTCAATACGCTTTATATCACACATTCTATGTAATTTCTACTGCATTTATCTTACTTTTGTGCTTCTTCCATATTCTATAACCAAGTCTCACTTCCTTATGTGTTAAAGTGTGTTAAAGTTAAAAGAAAGAAAAATTCTAAAAAATAACAAAATAATAAAATTAAAATTATAGATAGAATAGATAGAGAATGTAATTTATTTTATACTCTATACTCACTTGGATTCCCATTACGTTCAGATAGCCTCAAACTTCTCCCCACTTCAGACATCAATGTACTTGCCAATGGTGTATGTGGTGTGTACAACACTCTAGATATTGGTTGTAGATTATTAAGAGGCTGCAAAACCAATTATTGTATTAAAAAGATAAAGTGACAACCCAATAACATAGTTCAAAAGAAAACAAAATGTTCTAAATAGCCTTCACCCTGCATACTCCGCCCTAATGGCGGCTTACAATGTTTTCATAGTTGATACACCTAATGCTACCTTTAATTCTGATTCTAAACTCTTTTTGTGATGTGTATTAGCTCTCATAAATTGTATTCCAACTTTGTGCCCATTTCTTCAAATACTAAGATTTGTGACCAAAATTCATGAAGTACCTAAGTATTATATAAACAATTCTGTTTTGCTCCCTAATGTATCTACGCCCCTTTTGTCAGAAATTAAATAAATAAAGGTAGGTATTTAAGTATGAATTTATTAATATTATAAAAGCACATTCCAATAAAAAAATCTAATAAAATAATAATAATAAATAATTTAATTTCGACTATGAAATATAATCCATATTTTGTCAGTAAGGTTTATTTACAAAAATCAGTAATATCTGTATGGAATGACATATTTATCCAGTATAAAAAATAACCTATTTCCCACACTATTACTGAACAAAAAATTCTGTTGACCTCCAAATTAATGTCACAAAAGTACAGAGAAACAAACATACTTTTACAATCATAATTTAGTATTGATATACAGGTAATGACATATTTATCCAGTATAAAAAATAACCTATTTCCCACACTATTACTGAACAAAAAATTCTGTTGACCTCCAAATTAATGTCACAAAAGTACAGCGAAACAAACATACTTTTACAATCATAATTTAGTATTGATATACAGGTAAGTATCAAGTAGGTATGAACATAAAAGTGTCTCATAGATTGTAAGTTATTAGATTCTATGTAATTAATAAAGTTACCTATGGGCTCTATTTCTATTCTATTTTTTTTATTTTTCAAAATGGCTCCATCAGGGTTTTGATGATTCCACCAATGTCAAGTAATATAAACGTCACAGTAACAATAAACCGATAAACGGTAGGTAGGATGCTCCCGCCGACCATGATAATATGTCCTATTAATCACTGACTAATCACAGCGCGGACGGGATTGAACTGGAGTCCCCATCACATCTTCACAGGCGCGTGCGCTATCCACCAAAGCGTGACGTGGAATCCCTACCTATGGGTTATTAAGTAAAACAGTTTTGTGATCACAAGCATCATAAAGGAAAATAAAATTGTATAATACACACCGTGTCCATAAGTTTCACTGTCTCCGGCTCGGCTTGCAGATATTTGCGTACAAGAAACATAATTAAAGGGAAAATAAGTGGCATAACCAGTTCCAATGTAGTGAGTATAAAATGCCTCTTCCTTACAAGTGTATGCTTCCAAAGCAGAACACCTATCATTCTACAGAAATACATCTTGATCATTATTTAGGTATATTACAACATATCTATGAATAGTATGAGCACAATGTCATCTTTGTATATAATTTGTTACACTTTGTTTAATGTCTGGTATTTCCTGCAATGAATACAAAAATTGTCATGGCAATTATAGATAAAAGCAGTGGATAAAAGGACATTATTCATTATTATTGTATTGGGTTGGGCAGAACTGGAAACTTCTATATTATCAAGTTCAAATATTGAGTAGGTACCTTGTCACTATTTCGTACAAAAAGTTAGATACAATGTTATTAACAAAAAGCACACAAAAAGTGAAATTTTTTTTTTTTTTTTTTTTATTGGATGGCAATTGTACTAAGATAAGTACATTTCTGCCAGTGTCAATGTAACTGAAGTGAAATTTTTAAATGAAAAAGAAACTCACAACAGTCACAACTACACACCAACTTACTCTATGACACCAACCACAGACCACTGTGAGAGCAAGTAAAAACCACAGAGCAAGTAAAAGAGTAAAAACACCAACAGCCAACAGCTCAGTGGGGTTAGCATACATTTTGACAGCGACACTTTCGTTTCGGTCGAATGGCCTTGAACAGGCCAAAACGTTCACGTCCAACAAGGACCGGCCAGAGATAGCCCGGAGCCGAGAGGTCCGGCCCAACAATGTGCGGGAAAATCTTGTCTTTGTCCGGCCAAGCAAATTGCTCGGCATTCTTGTGCAGGGCATGCCCGGTCCGGGCTATCTCTGGCCGGTCCTTGTTGGACATGAACGTTTTGGCCTGTTCAAGGCCATTCGACCGAAACGAAAGTGTCGCTGTCAAAATGTATGCTAACTCGGCAGATTAAAGACTAGGTACATGACTTCATTTTAATATAGTTATCTGTGATTTGCTCTGTGGACTTCATCTGAGGCCAACAGGTACTCTGAATCTGAGCTTTCGTACCTTTGTCGGGTGGTTGTGTTTTTGTTTTTATAACCTATAAAAATAAATATTGGTGATCTAGACTTCTACGCGCAGAGATAGTGGATACCCAGCGTTGTGACTAAGCTGCGACCCCGACATCGTTACGTCGGGGTCGGTGTAGTCGTGCTGCGGCCCGTGATTTGTGGGCAGTGGGCTGTCGAGGTTCCTTGCTCCGGCCCACCTCCGTGTCGCGACGCACCGCGGGCGTTCCCGTTGCCACTGTGCGTGAAGAGAGAAGACAGGATCCGAAAAGCCGCTGCGGTGGGCCCTATCTGCCGCAGCGGACCAGCATCAGCGGGCCGTGAGCACTTATCTCCGGCCCGCCGCCGTGCGCCGCTGGGGACGGACCCACAACAGCGGCTACTCTTCGTGGTCGCCTCTCCGAGCGGCCGTGAATCCGGGCGGCGGTACCTACGTCATACTGCCTGTGTTCGACGTCGGCCGGGCTGAGCGGCGGCCCCGGAAAGGTCGGGAGCGCCGGTAAATAATAACGGTAGCACAGCACAGTCTTTTCTTAAAATACCTACCTGCGCTTTTCAGTGCGGGCCGACCGGGCTACCTCCCCCACCTCACTCACCTGGCGCTCCCCCCCCCCCCCCCGATTTTTCACCTGTATGCGGATTGCTCCCTGTTTTTGTAATATTTTAATAAAATAAATTAAGTATCAAATTAAGGTCACGCCGGTCACCCATCCAACTACCGCCCACCCTTCAAATGGCGGATCCTACCAAACCTACTGTGAAAAAGTCTCGAGCGGGCATCCCGAGCCCGCCGGGCGGCCGGTCCGGCTCCTCGGACCCCATACTGGGTCATGGTGCGCCAGGAATCACTGGACAGACCGCTCTGCGGCCCCCGCTTGGCCCTCGAGACCAAAAGACTCATCAAGTCCGTGGTGAAGCCGCCAAGTACACGCCCGCGGCTTACCACTTCCAATCCTCACCAGGCCCCGTGGTCAAGGCGGTGGGACCGGTTTTGCCCGGCACCGCCTTTCCTCCACTTCCCTCGGGCGGGCACGCCGCCATCAGTGGACCCGCTGACCCCAGCACGCACTTCGCGGCGGGGAAAAATGCTGGCTCCGCACCGCTCAGCACGGCTCGTGCTGTGACAAACCCGCGCGGCGCGAGGACGCGCGATGTCCTCCCGCCGCGTGCGCCTCGCGTGGTGACGAGTGGAGCACACTCTCGCGGGGGTGCGGCTCGGGCCGGCTCCGCGCTGCCGGACGCGGCTTGTGCTGCGTCGTACCCTCCCTGCACCCCTCGGTACGAGAATGCAGGGTCTACCGGCGCACGCTGCGTCAGTGAGATTTTCCCCCCCAAACCGCCCACCTACCCGCTACATTTACCCCTCACCTCAATAACACAGGAATGTGCGGTGGAATCACCTGTTGTAGAAATTCCACAACAAGTGCATTCCTTTATACTCGAACGTGAGCGTCAAACGCCTGAATACTTACTACAGACCAGCACGATGCCAATACAAACGCCTGAAAATGTAGTTAGATATTCTTCTGAACCAACGGAACCGAAAGATGCGGACCCGCTGGCGCCGCGTGATCTCCTGCACGCACGGCGTGAGCGGTGCGAAGCCGACTACTACAGCGACGTCGGTGTGTCCACCGGACCCCCTGTGGACACGAATACTACCACAGTGGCCACCACAACTACGGCCACTATCCGCGACGACCGCTACATTCCAATAAGCGCGGCGGCGCGTGCAAAAAATATATTTTGCAGAGCCGCGCGCTCACTAACCCGTCTGCGGAAGAAGTTGGAGGGAGTGATTACTCTTCCTCTGGCCCGGTTCTCGCGGCTACTAAATTGCTAGAGAGGGATCACCCATACTCGCGCCCTGCCCGGGCGAGTTTAGGCGGCAGAAATACATCAGAAATACATGATCTTGAGTCTACCCCGCCTGTTATACTAGCGCCGTGCTTGTCGGCGAAGTACCTGGAACCGGGACCAAGTACCTACATATCACCCACTTCGTACGTCGTCGGTGAGACCCTCTACATGGACTTGGAGGGAGCTGTCGCCACAAGAGCATCGAAAAGGCCTCTAGAGACAAGCCCTGACGGAGTGGATCACGGGACTCGTCGCCCTAACTTCGGTCCGTCCCCAGAGCGTAACCCGGGGACGCACAGCTCGCCACTACATAGCTCTTCAAGAGCCACGTCGCCGACATGCGTAGAGTCTGACATGGAGACGCACGTAGAGCCTCCGTCATTGTCATATAGTGAGGCGATTAGATCGCCCCCGCGAGTGCCACAGCCTAATCCCCCCTCCGCCTGCGGTGCACAGTCCGGGACTGCGGCCACACAAACAATCAGAATACCTCCATTCGAGGTGGACGTTTTGGAGGATTGGCCGTCACACGTGAAAAATCTGCATGAACGCCTGGGCCACGCCCCGCAAGCCCACCCTAAGGGGAGGGGGCTCAGATTTACGCCCAAGTCGGCCGCCGAGTTCCGCGTCGTGCAGGCGTACTTCGCGGAGGCGGCTGCCGCCGACGCCACGATTAAGTTGGGGCACACATATACATTGGCCTCTGATAAGCCACATAAGGTTGCTGTAAGAGGCCTACCTCTTCACACCGGGCACGATCTAATCGCATCCGCTTTAGAAGAGGTTACGGGTACCCGACCAACACACATCAGAGCGATTCCGCCCCGGAAGGGACGGAACCACGCGATTTTCTACGCTCAGTTTCCTCATCTGGACCCGGACTCGCTCAAGCGTTTATACGCGGTGAACGTGCTGCTCTACCTTCCGGGTATCCAGGTGAGAGAATGGAAGAGATCACCTGCGCCGCCGCAGTGCCACCGCTGCCAACAGTTTGGCCATGCGTCGGCCAACTGTTACAGGGATATAAGGTGCCTTCGGTGTGCTGGAAACCACCCGGCCAGCCAGTGTCCAAAGGACACCACGCCGAAGTGCACCAACTGCGAAAAGGCGCACGCCGCCAACGATGTCAAGTGCGCCATCTACCGACGCGAGGCCCGCAAGCGAGGGTTAAGTGTACACCCTAAGCCTCCACAGGGGGCTCCCAGGATCCAGGTACCAGCGCCTAGACCAGCAGCTCCCCCTCCACCACCTATGACTCACTCCGAGCCAACTCAGGCTCTAACCTTAATGGCTCCGGCAAATGACCCGACACCCCGCGGTGCGCCTCTGCCAGACAGGATGCGCAGGCGGCGGGGCAAAAAGAAGAAAAAGACCACCGAACCAGTACCACAAAGGGCCACCAATGCCAAGATGGTAGAGAACTCGGCCATGATAAAACCACTGGCGGGACCCTCAAACGCCAAGCAGGCGGTAATGCTCCGCCCTCCACCAGTAGCTGTGCCTGCCGCGGCTCACCTACGTCCACCCGTCCAATTCTCCGACGGCGAGGACAGCATAATCTACCGTCCCCCCCCCCCCCCCTCCGGGAGGGCTCCACACCCCACCGACACATTCAAACGGGACGGACATGCGCCGCGCCGCAATGATGGCGATCAGTGCCCTATTGGACGCGGCCGACAGGTGGGGCAACCATCACCAAATGTAGAGTCTAATCTAAGGATAATATATTGGAACCCTGGGGGCATCCATAGGCGCAACCAGGAGCTGCTTACTCTTGCCCGTGAGCATGCTGCTCACGTCATCCTACTGGGCGAGACTAAGCTCTCCAACCGGATGAAACTCCGGGTACCCGGATTCTTCGTGTACCGCAAGGACGAGACTTCGCCGGCCGGTGTGCCTTATCGCGGCACGGCGGTCCTCGTCCGGCGCGACATTGTACATGAAGAACTGGAGTCGGTGGAATTCGTCTCCACCCGCGCCTCTGATGTGAGGCTCTTCCTTCCTGGAGAGGAGATTCGTGTTTTTGCTGCCTATCGCCCACCGAGCGACAGGCTGGACACGAAAGACATCCGCGCGCTCCTTAGTGCAGATTCGCCCACTATCATCATGGGCGACCTCAATGCCAAACATCCGGCTTGGGGATCCATGTCGACCAACGTGGCAGGTAGAGATCTGCATAAGGACGCCGAAAACCGCGGATACGAGGTCATCGGTCCGGAATCACCTACTCACATCCCAACGAACCCCACGCACCGGGCGGACGTGCTGGATGTGGCGATTGTCCATGCTATGAGGGCCCCCATACACATCGAGGCCCTCTACGACATGGACACCAACCACCTACCGCTGTTGGTGGTCGTGGGAACCGCCCCAACGAGGCGATCACTTCCCATGACCCGATTCAAGACCGACTGGCAGGCGTTCGGAGAAGCTCTCCGCGCCTACGACCTGCCAGGACCTCTCTCCTCTCCGGAACAAATTGAGGCGGCGGCTACCCACCTGGTGGGCGCTATCAACGCTGCAAAAGCGAACGCCACCACGCCCGCTGACGTTCACAACAGGAACGATCTTCCCACACGTTTAAGGATCAAGCTCCGCCTGAAACGCGCTCTACATCGCCGCTGGTTGCACTCGCGCTGCCCTGCAGCAAAAACCGAGCTGAACAGGGTGGCCGAAGAACTCCGTGGCGAGATAAGAGACTTCAGGGGAGCCTCCTGGGAGAAGTTCCTGGACAGCGTCAGCGAAGAGGAGAGCATGACCTCCCTTTTCCGCCTCACAAAGAGCCTCACAAATGCCCCCACACCGGTATATCCCTTGATGGACTCCGACGGGAGACGCCGAGCTAGCGCCGAGGATCGAGCCAAAATACTGGCCGACCACCTCGAGACGCAGTTCAGGCCGTTTCCCGTCGTTTACCCCGGACACGACGCTGAGATATCACGTAGGGTATGGGAATTTATGGATTCTGAAATGCCACCGCTCCCGGGTTATTTTTTCGTTTTTCCAGCTGAGGTGCGCAAGACCTCATTGCATCTGAGGGCGAGGAAGGCCCCGGGACTTGACGGAATCACCAACGCAGATTTGGCGCGTCTGCCGCGACGGCCCACAGTTGCAATCGCGCGCCTCTGCAATGGGGTGCTCCGTACCGGTCACTTCCCGACCATCTGGAAGACCGGTAAAGTGATTGTTCTTCCGAAACCTGGCAAGGATCGTCGGTTGCCGTCTAGCTACCGACCCATCACCCTGCTGTCGAGCCTCTGCAAGTTGTTCGAGATTCTGTTCCTCCGCCGCCTGAGGCCAAATATCTCACTGCGTCCAGAGCAGTTTGGCTTCAGGGAGGGACACTCGACTACGCTACAGCTTGCGAGAGTGCTACACCACCTCGCGACAGAGCTTAACGGGGGCCACTGCTCTGTCGGTGTCTTTCTCGACATAGAGAAAGCATTCGACAGAGTGTGGCACAGTGGACTCCTATACAAGCTTCTGGCCACGCGAACACCTCCGCTGGCCGTCAGGGTGGTTGCGTCCTTCCTCGAAGGACGCAGCTTCCTTGTCAGTGTCGAAGGAAGGCAATCACAGCTGAGAAGTATCTCAGCCGGAGTACTTCAAGGCAGTTGCCTTTCTCCCATACTCTACGCGGTATTCACTAACGATATCCCTACACTGGGACCATCGCCTATGTGCGAAGAGGAGACGATGTTGGCCCTCTTTGCGGACGACAGCGCTTATATCACATCTTCCCGGGTTCCCGAGCATGCGGCCCAGAAGATGCAGCGCTTGTTGGACCTGCTGCCTGATTGGCTGGATAAATGGAGGTTGTCGGTGAACGTTGGTAAAACAATGGCACTGATGACCTCTAACAGGAGAATACAACCACCGCCGCTCCGACTGCGAGGTCAAGTCGTGGAGTGGAGCAATACAGTCAAGTACCTGGGGTGCCAGATCGACAGGCGGCTGAACATGCGCGCCATGGCCACTTATGCCGTGAATAACGCTAAGATGGCCGGCGCCATGCTTCGCCCTGTCCTCCGTTCATCACTGCCTCTTCGGGTCAAGGTGCGACTCTATAAGTTGTACATCCGCTCCCGCCTGACCTACGCTTCACCGGCGTGGTATGCTCTCCTGTCAGCCACAGGCAGACACCTCCTTCAGGTCCAACAAAACAAGGCACTGCTCGCGATTACGGGCGCGCCTTGGTTCGTCCGCAACGAGACCATTCGCAGGGACTTGCAGATCGACTACGTCGAGGAGTTTGTGGTCGGCATGGCGCGCCGAATGTTCGAGCGTGCGGACAATGGCCGACACGAACATCTCCGTGGCATCGCCCCTGCGCATGGAAGGCCACTCAACGGCCACCACCTCCCTCGGGAGCTGGTGGAACCTCTTGTTTGGTCAGACGATGACTAGACATGGACCCAGTGTAGAAAAGACATCGCCAGGATAATCAGGCAGCCGCTGGCCGCCTTGGCGCCACCATAGGCGTCTAAAGAAGATACCGGGGGGTCGTCGCTCCCCGAGACATTGTCGGCGCAACGGGGGTTGCCCCAGCGCCTCCCGATCCGCAGGGTTAGCATATATTTTGACAGCGACACTTTCGTTTCGGTCGAATGGCCTTGAACAGGCCAAAACGTTCATGTCCAACAAGGACCGGCCAGAGATAGCCCGGAGCACGGATCGGAAGCTTCCAACTACTAACAGGTACTCTTTGCTTTGTTGCTGTCAACCAACCTGTCAACTTGACTAGTATATTAGATATCTGTGCTGTCAACCAAAGAGTACTGTCAACAAGGCTCGCTCGTTTTTTTTTAAATAATTATTTACACTTTTTATGAAGTCCACATCCGGTCATGGCGACATACGCACGCGTTTTCGTCGTGGCGTGATGTGGAATCCAGTTTAATCCTGTTCGCGCTGTGATGGTTGTGATTAATCAGTGATTAATAAGACATATCACGGTCGGCGGGATTATCTTAAATACCGATTTATCGGCTATAAACACTATAAAGGCTATAATACTTGACATTGGCAAATCACCGATGAACATTGGTGGAGCCATAATAAAAAAGAAGAAGAAGAAGAAGTGTGAGACGCTTTGTTTTGCCTCATGACAACGCGTTATCCCCTCTACCTCTACAACAGCGGTAGGCGCCGGCGTAGGTCAAAACTAAGCGTTTTCTGAATTTTGAGACGTCTTGGTTTTACCGTAGTTATTGTTTCACATCTAATCAATAAACTGACCAATAGATGTCGTTATTATGACATGATAAAATTTTTAAGACATAAAATTATGAGAATTTTTCGTTTCGATATCTGTTTTTGCCGCCCCCTTGAAAATGCCGCCCTTGTGCGGTGCGCGGCGGCCCTGGGAACGTATAACTTTCTTTAGTATAAATATAAAACATTTTTTTTTCTGCTACAATGTTTGCCATTTAAAAATATGACTTTTGAACAGTCGAATTATTTACACAAAGCAAATAACTTATGATCTATTGAATCTCAACATTTGACTTGGCCTACATTAAGCAGTACGAGGCGAAGCGAGTGACCGAGTTCGCCAGAGATAAACCTGTTTAAAAAAATTACTTGGTGGCGGGCGGCGGGGAAGTGCAGACAGTATTCTTGCCACTATTCCACGCGGACCTGGTTTATTTAGTTATTTTTATGTTGTTTACACCTGCAGCGTAATGATGCGGCCGACCAACTTGCAAGGAGATGATCAGGTATGGTAGCTACTTTCTTGGTTTATATGTATATACCTAACATGCATAATATAGTAGAGAAACACTGATCATTTTAGAGGTTTCTAATGTGTGTCGTAAATAAAGACATTTTTTGCCCTTACATTGCAAACGTTGACCCTACGAGATAGATCAAAATAATAATTTACAGTATTGTAGGTACACCTTAGGTCTACAAAAAGTCTGCTGTGGTATATGTCTATCTCTTAGGGATAACCCACAATAACCATTTTTTATCCTTTACTTTTTACGAGAAATAATGGCTTATTTACGCAGCGATTTTAAGCAATACAGCATTAATCCTTATCCAATTAAGTACCTTAAATACATTGTGCATTTAATATAGATCAATATTGCCCTTTACAGCATATAATTTAAATGAATATTTTCGAAGATATTACCTACAGATTTAAAATGCGAAAAAAAACCCGTGCGTGCGGGCTGGTCGCTAGTCTTTTGTTATTTTGATAAATACGGCGCAATCGAAACGTGTAATGCCCTTGGTGCTACTTCACGACTGCGAGTCGTCTGTCCGATTTAGTGCAGTGTGATATCACTAGCTTCCCTACTTAGGTTCCTAAGTGGCCCTAATTAGATTTTCTAAAAATTGTATAGTGTAATAGGCGTTTAACTGTTCTAAATAGGATGCTACTGTCCTAACTGCAATTACATCTTCCTATTTCCTAAATAGATTTTCTAAAAATTGTATAGTGTAATAAGCACTTTAAAAAAAGTTTGTTTGATGTTTGAATGAGTTTGTTTGTAAGCCCCATATAACATCACGCTACGAGGCAAAGGAGTGGACCAGTAGTTATAAATAAGGAGATAACTAGATTGCTTTTTTGTATTTAAACATCCATATAAGTACACAGCAATTATTATGCGACTTGGCATTATATTATGTTATTATAAATACATTAGATAGATAGATTATTAAAAGTCAAAACACAGAAAATTAAGTTAAACACACAAAATACGTATTTAGCATAAAATCGACAAGAAAAAAACCCCTAAAATCGCCACAATTTCTTTGAAATCCCTCTAAAAAATTATAATATTCTTCATTTATAAATTATTTAATAATTCAAACATAATTTCGTTTTCTTCTGGTTCTGACTTTTTTAAATCATCAAACTTTGTAGCATTTCAATACATAACCTATTCCGCAACTTATTTTTGCAAATTGCTTGGCTAGATTGGGTTATCCCAGGGCCTGTACTCGTAAATCAAAAAGGCCCTAAAAAATCCCAACCCATTAAATTACCCCCTAAATTTGGGGGGAAAATCCCTAAGTTGGGAACCCTGGATTTTTGCCTCCCGGGGGTGCTCCGAGTTGTAGGTGCGTTCTTAGATGCCTGCTGTTAGAATCAAACATAACATGTATTTTATTAAACCAATATAGGCTAGATTTTGGCTGAATATTATATAGAATTGCAAAATAATAGACTTTTGGTCTTATTAAATTTATTTGTCACATACCATTGTAAGCGAAATTGTATCCAACCCATACCATTAAAACTATATATTGAAATGTAAAGGGAATGTTTACATTAATATGGAAATTTTACTCTAAGCACTTATTAAAAACTTATTTATTTTGTATAACATTAAATTGATTTTTGTTCACAATTTAGCAATCTCTACTATAAATTATGTTTAAAATGACAATCTATCTCTAAATTTCTTTAAATATGTATGGGAACTTAAACTATTGCCTTTTGATTAACAATGTATATTTTCACTATTTAGACTGCTAAATATTACATAATAAATAACCAAGCAATTACATCTAAAATATTGCCTCTTGATTGCCTTTATTCTATTTAATTCAAACCATAGTGCCTATTGCTACATTTGTTTCACAGTTTTTTTCCCGTGCAGTGTAAGAATTGTGTATTTGACATTAGATACTTATAGAATAGTTACTACATATTTATTTAACTACTTACTTATACGGCAAAACTTTGCTAGTAAATTAGCCAAACATACTTGAAGCATAATGCAGCTATTTTAAATGTGTTTAAAAATGTTTATTGGCAACAATATAATATATTCCTAAACTACCTAGGTTATTCTTAAATAAAAAGATAATTGCTTGATATCAAAATGATAATATTTGATTACAATAAGTGGATAATATTTGATTACAATAAGTGTCAGGTTATGCAATTCACTTATTTTTTCGTTAAAGGTACAATATAAGGTACATACATTTCCATCTATAACAATTTGGTAATTTGATATTAATATTCTAAGCTGTTATTCTCTTAACTCCTGTGGTTTCCATAAGTTTCTTCACATTCTCAAATACTTTAACAGGAGCCACCTCTGCATTTACCTTATGCACAAGGGCCTGCTTCTCATAATGTTCCACAATAGGCATTGTTTGAGAGAGATAAGTATCAAAGCGTTTCTTCAGACTTTCAATGTTGTCATCAGTCCGGCCACTGCCCGCTGCACCTCGACCGAGACAACGCTCCGTACAGATATCCCGCGAACACTCAAAGAAAAGGATAAACAATAAATTGGTCTTATCAGACATAATCTTGTTCCAACCATCCAAATTATCCTGGTTGCGGGGAAATCCGTCTATAAGGAAGCGCGTCTTACCGGAAGCGATCATGGCTTTGTGAAGAAGAGAGCACGTCACCTCTACAGGGACTATGGCTCCGTTGCGGATTTTTTCTTCTATCATCTCTCCGAACTCCGAGCCGGGCCGTTGCCGCTCCTCACGCAGTAGATCCCCTGCAGAAAGATGTACGAAGCCAAACTCCTTAGCGATATACGAGCACTGTGTACCTTTACCGGCACCGGGAGCTCCTAACACGAATACCACGTCAGGCACCATATTTCGCAAGATGCGTAAGCTACGACAAAACTGTATGTACATTAACTGATCGGGCGAACACACTGCACCGTATGGTGTAGGGACTTGAGGTAAATAATAATCTAATTTAATATATAATCGTGGTGACCCGTGGCCCGTGTTTTATCACTTATCACAATGATTCATAATACAATACTGATTGTTGTCGTCTTTGGGTGGAATGGGAATTGAGATATAATTTTGCGAATGCCTAAACAACACTTTTTAAAAATATATTTTAGTAAAAATCTAGTAAAATTGTCGTACAAATCTGCATCTGACAGAGCGAGCAAAGCAAATCAATGATTTTTTTTTTGGTAGTCTTCTTTCCGAGGAAAAGGCAAGGTCTATGTAAAATCATACAGCCATGTCTTCATTATTTGAAGTCTGATGTCTTGAACTTTTATTCCTTTCAATTGTAAAAAGCAGTGCATTTAATTTTATATTTGTATGCATGTATTTAATATTAGCTTTCCGCCCCCGGCGTCGCCCGTGGATATTTTGGAACAAAATAAAATATTCGGAGATAATAAAGCTTCATAATAGTAGTTTCGAGATTATTACCTCTTTGTAATAATAGTGTTACACGTTACACTGATGTCTCCGTACTTCCGTAGGGTCAATGAGTGCTCTCATAGTTATGAACACTAATATAATGCCATGCCTGATTACAAAAATTAACTAAGTTCGTGGTAATATTGTCTACGAGAGAGAGGTACCCTGCCCATCACCACAAGCTTTTCCAGGGACACCCTGTCAATGTCAGAATTTGTGCGACGTATACGCAGCCTACGGCGCCAACAAAACTGTGCTGGTGTCCGGATATTCTCTTTATCAATATATGGCGACCTATAGTTATCAAGTGGGAACCTTAAAAATGCAGTATAGGAATCAATCATTTATTTAATTATATTTATAAATCTTTACTGATAAATATTTAACTGATGCTCTGTGTCACGATTGTTACCTGAAAAGATAATTTTTTTGTTTAAGTACAAAGTAGTTAATGGCACATTTAATGTTGTACATGTTTTCAATCAGTTCTTTTTACAACTTTACCTCAACGGAATTCAGAACAGGTCTGTGATAATCATCATTTAATATTTATATATCTGGATTGTTGCAAATGGCATTTCATTGTCTCTGCCTACTCCTCTTGGGATAAAAGGCGTGTTGATAGATTTAAATAATTACGTAAGCGAATGTTATACGATACAAAAATGTATCAAACTAATGGAAAAAATAAATTGTTATGCAAGAGAGCTTGTTTTATTTATAGGGCTGGAGGGTGACAGTCGGGATATTAATAATATAAAATGTATACCTGAGAACTTTTGCAAGGGCAACTCGACTGCTGCTGAACATATTTCTGAAATAAATAAATAATATTAGAACCAAAACGTACAATCACAAGAGAGCGAAAGATCCGATACTTTTCAGACCTGTTGAGCTTGATTTTTTAATATCATGGTGGCATCAAGGGGTTGGAGTTCATCATTAAAAATTTTTGACAACTTTAATTAGATATTTTACAAGTGCCAAATGTATTGTAAAATTTCTTAGGCTGTCGGTATACAAACTTTCATAAATAAAAGGCTAATCTTCATCCAGAGTAAAGCCAGTTTATGGCATTAATTTTTTAAATTGGTCCAGTTTTTATATACTTTCTAAATACTAATTGTAACGAGAAATATCTTACCTTAAACGATCCAATTTTCCAATGGAACAGGTATTCTTGGAAGTTTCTGAAAGTACAAAAACACCATCACCAAAGTGTCCAGTCAGAATAAATTCATAAGTTTGGAAGGTAAACGTCAGCCCTGTTGAGCTTTTATTAATTACCATCACGGTGGCATCCGGGGGATATTTTTCATCATGTAAATATTTTTTTAGAAATCATAAATATGTATCCTGTATTCATCCTGCCAACCCTTATAGCAAATGGGCGTGAATGTATGTATTTATTTTTAACATCTAATATATATAAATTCCCGTGTTAGTTGCCATAATCCTCCGAAACGGCCTGACCGATTTTTATGATTTTTTTTGTGTATATTCGGTAAGAGCCCACGAACGGTCGTAATCTATTTTTCATACCCTTAAGTGATAAGGGTAGGGGTAGGGGTAGTGCAGGCAAGCCAACATATATATATATATATTATTATTAATGCGAAAGTGACTGTTTGTCCTTTTAAAACATAACAACGGATCGACGTCATTTTTTTTGCACAGAGACAGTTTGGGGGCCGTAGAGTGATATATCCTTCAAGAACGGATGGAACTTCTCCACGGGTGATGCCAGGACGGCAAACTAGTATTGAAACTTTATAGTGGAGATTGTTTTTGGATATTTTTCAACACACCTATACCTTATTACCTCACTTTTAGACCCATAATCCCAAATATTAAACACGCGTGCTTTTGCTTTACTTACATTACAGCACAAGAGTTATAATATAACCCAATGAAGTTAAATTCGTACAAGATTGCAAATTGTATGTGATGTGTCCACAAAGCATTCTTAATTTAGCCGCATAATACAATTTTTATTTTTTAACCACGACTATGTTGGCTGTTTGGCAAAGTTACCCACCCGTGCTTTATCTAGCGCGACGCGGGAAATAACAAAACATTTGAGAATTGTACTTTCATTAATATTTTAATAGGTTATTAAATGTTAAACCCACATGATATTTGTTTTTTTGCTCGCAAGTGTGTTGAAAAACGTATGAAACGCGTGTGCATCGCCTAGTGGCTCGCGCTGATAATACCGTCTCGCACGTAATGACCAATCATTGTATCACAATGTACTATAATTATGTATGTGCCTGCAGATAAAAAAGCGTTCAAGTTTATTATTTGAAATAAAATGTGTTTATTTAAAAGAAATTAATGTTTTTGTAATAATCAGAATTTAAAATGATCTTACCTACAACTTCTATGCATCAGCAACTCTTCATCCAAAACTTTGTCTATCTGTAAAAATTAAAAGAATAAATATCTAGTTTCTCTATAATAAAATCCCATTTATTGCATAAAACTATTTCAGAATTATTTATAAGTATTATCCTCAAAATATATCAGAACAGGTCTGTGTTGATCATCATTAAAAGATAAGATTAGTTTACGATTAATTTTCCGAGAGTTGTAAGTTGTAATATGTAACAAGATTATAACAACAAAAATAAGGAAACTAACCTGTATATAAAAGAGACTTCTAGTGGAGAGGCCATCAGCTTTTTATTAATTGCTAAAACAGACAAAATAAAAATATGAGCATTATGCGCTCCTTCTCCAATCATTTCCTCAGTTATTGTTCTTACACAGTTGACAACGGTTTTTAAACAAAGATTTGATTTGAAAATCTCTTATATAACCCTTGTACATTAAAGTAATACAATTTTTTATCTTTGTCTAACATATCTATCATGGAACAGTGTCTACAAACAGTTGTGAACTCTGTGCGAGCAAAAATGTAACTCACCTCTTTGTATAAACTTTTAAATCTATACCTAAAACATTATTTAACAAAACCTACTACCAGGGAATTAAAAAAATTGAAACAATTATTGTTTGTATAATAGAAAAAAAAATTATAATTTAAAATTAATTACAAAATAATCAAAATAAGACGTCAACGGTCCCAAATCAACCATCTCCCACAATAACAACACAGGTCAGAGTATCACAACGTTATATTCTGATATAAACAATATCCTCCAGCAATACAAGTATGTGCTAAATAATATACATTCACTTCAACTAACTGATCTTAACTTCGCGGTCAGGGAATATTATCATTTTTAATTAAAATTATATATAAAATAATAGAAAAAAATAAAAATGTAGTGTTTTATTGTAGTTGCTATGGACAGTGGTGGTCTCGGCGCAGTATATATTACATGTGCTAGTCGGCTATCAGTTTACAACTTGTCGAGGTACTGAGTTAGATCTGGGAGACCTTCCTTCAACCCTTTCCGTTTTCTCGTGTCCTGAAACACAACACATGACAATTAGACATAAATACTATAGGTTAAATGGCTCTGGGAGCAGTAACATACAAGTTGTATCTCTCGCGGTGTAGCGTGCAGTCCCGGGACATAAAGATAGCGGTCCTCAGCAGCGTACTCCGCGAGAGTGTGTATAGTCTACTTCCGGCGCGGTGTTATCGTCACAGAGAGACGCGAGCGACGCTCTACGACAACACGCGGAGCGTCGGAAGATCATTTAACAATAATTCACAGCAATTTAAAAAGCGTACATGGCATTGCATTATTGTGAGAAAAAAATGAATAAAACACAAAAGTTACGTCGAAAACGAGTACCATGTTTTTTACAAATTGACACTGTCATGTCGCCATCTTGCATTAAAATTATGAATGAAACACGAAAGTTAATCGAAATTGAAAAGCTTAATTTTAATGGAATTTATGTGAAATACTCCAAATGGAATTTTTGAATTTTTTGAATTTTTTTTTGAATGTTATATTATAAATGCAATGTTTGTTTGTTTTTCGTCAATACGAAGCAATGGATCCACGTGATTTTTCGCACAGATATAATTGGAGGGCAAGAGAAATTTACTAGATTTTTTAATACAAAAACGGTACATAAAATATACCCGTTAGTTACCTGCACGATATTGAACGGCTTGGAGGCAGGCTCCGTCGGGTCACCAGGCAGCACCTGCCAGTGGTCAAACACGCACTGCGGGAAGGCCTGTCCGCCGGTGTTGGAGCGCAAGTCCGCGGTGAAGCCGAACGACTCGTTGACGGGCAAGTACGCCTTCACGACGAACATGGGCGTGCCGGTCACCTGAGACTCCTCGAACACGTGCCCGCGCCGCCGATTCAACACGCCGTAGATACCTCCAACGGCCACCTCGGGACACTATAATAACGGCGCAAATTATTATTACTTATTTCCAAATACTTCCTATATAGAACAGTAGACTGTCCAGCCGGGCTAGCACGACGCGTGACATTTTCTCTAAAATCTGTTAGAAAAAGATAAGGTCCCATAGAGACAAAACATAGACAGGTTTCTAACATACATTTTGCCTACTATAAAAACAAAATATAATTGAATAAAAAAAGTAATTTGATTACAATGGGGGCGGCTTATTAGAATATTTTCAAATAAATTGAAATTGTCAGCTCCGCTATTCAAGCAGAGGTAAACTAGGTAACACAATGCCTGAACAAAGAACTGTTTCTCTACCACGAGTCGGAAAGGCGAGACCAACGTCATGCTAGTCTCGCACAGGATACAAGTGGCGGCGAGGTCTTGAAGCCTTGTCAGATAGATCCTTAAATAAAGATAATTACCTGAATCTCGCAAAGATATACCGGCTCCATAAGCCTGGGACTGGCGGTGAGCAGACACGCGTACAGACACCGCCTGGTTGTGGGAATGATCTGACCGCCACCTCTGTTGACAACAAATGATAAAACAAAACTTAATATTATTTATTTAAATAACATTTTTCTTAGTTTTCAAAGTTTCCCTAGGCAGTCCCAGTTACATGGCATTATCTATACTAATAATAAAGAGTTTGTTTGAACTACCAGACGGTTTTTAAAATTAAAGCTCTATTTTTGATTTAAGCTATAATACTGCCGCTTTACGTGCCCTCCTAGTACAACGTTCGTTGACTGACGTAAGAGGTTTTTACACGGTCGTCTTTTTTAATCATGTAATATATAACATGTAGTGATGAAGTTGCGAAACAGGCGTGAAGGTATGTATGTAGTCCTCGTCACGCACCTGTGGATGGCGTCCGTGTGCAGCGTGACATCGTAGATGTTGAAGCGGACCCCGCGCAAGTTCTCCTCGGCCATGACACCCTCCTTGGCGGCCCACTGGAATCCGGCGACCACAGAGTCCTTGATCTCGTTGAGGTACTGCACACCCTTCGTGCAGTCCACCAGAATGTTGGGTCCGGTGCCGTCCGGACCGAAGCACCAGATCTTTCTTGCCTCCGTCACGTCGTACTCGTATTTGTCGCTGAGGTAGCGCGCGCGCGTCTTGAACTCGTCGCGGGGATTCACCTTGCCGTCGTCGATGTCCTCGGGCAGACCGTCCGGCATCGGTTGGGCCTTCATGAACAGACGGTTGTGCTTGTTGGGCGACTTTGACAGACACATCTGGTCGGACTCCTCACCGACAGTCTCGCGGTACGACACGACCGGGTCAGACTTCTTGATAGGGATGCAGGCGTGGTCTTCCTCGAGGTCCTTGAGACAGATCTCGAGATGGAGTTCGCCGGCGCCCGCAATAATGTGCTCGCCGGACTCCTCGATGATGCACTGCACCATAGGGTCGGACTTGGCGAGACGCTTGAGACCCTCCACCAGCTTGGGCAGATCTGCGGGGTTCTTGGGCTCGACGGCCACGCGCACTACAGGCGACACGCTGAACTTCATGACCTGAAACATAAATATATTATTTAATTTGATGATTCTACGCTCGACTTAAGGTTTTTTAAATATAACAAAGTCAGTAACCTTCATGTTATGCGCGTCCTTGAAGGTGGTGATGGTTCCAGTCTTGACGAGGAACTGGTCAACTCCGACCAGCCCACAGATGTTACCGGACGGGACATCCTCGATGGCTTCCACGTATCTGCCCATCATGAGGATGGTGCGCTGGATGGTCTTCTCATACAGATCCTGGGAAAACGGGAAACCTAATTAGTAAGCCCTAATCGTAGTGTAATAATTGTAACAACCGTTTAATTGTAGTAATGTATCTCTCGCGGTGTAGCGTGCAGTCCCGGGACATAAAGATAGCGGTCCTCAGCAGCGTACTCCGCGAGAGTGTGTATAGTCTACTTCCGGCGCGGTGTTATCGTCACAGAGAGACGCGAGCGACGCTCTACGACAACACGCGGAGCGTCGGAAGATCATTTAACAATTCTATTGATTTGAAAAAAAAGGACAAGAGGAACATGCTTAGTACATATTACATAATATAATAAAATAAAGCTACGTTAATGAAATAAAGAGTACTGAATTTTTGAAAGAACTTGGAGCAACCTAGTGGCAACTTGGTGATGTTGATTGACTAAATAAGGAAGATATGCCTTCTATCGTATACCCTGGGCCCGGCAACTCAGTTCCGGGAGTCACAAGGTACCCTTGAAGGTATAAACAAAGTACTCACCTCCTTCTTGCCAACTTGGTAATTGGGCCCCATGATGCGAGCTTTCTGTCCGGTGCACACCTTCCCGGAGAACACACGACCGAACGCGTAGAAGCGCCCCTTGTCCGAGGTGGGGACCATCTTGCTCACGTACATCATCAGCGGCGCCTCTGGGTCGCAGTTCTGGAAACATTATACATTTCAGATAACGAGCTCCTAGGGAAATAAATACAGCCACATATAGCCTCGTACCAAAAATATACAACTGTACTAACGTACATTTATTAGAAATTGTAATAAAAAGAATTGAATGAAAGAAGGAAAGGGGGGCGCCTTTAGGTAATTATTTGCGAAGTGAGACAGGCACTTGATTCTTCAAAAGTCACATGAAAAGAATATTTGTAACAATAGTCACTCACATAAACTCGCCACTACTGCTTAAAGTTTAAAATGTATATGAACTCTTCGTATTCCCCACCTTAACACCGAGGGCAGCCTCGTCGTCGTGCGGTCCCTCATACAACATCTCCATACGGTACTTCTGAGCGACTACCGGAGACGGCAAGTGGATGGCTATCATCTGGAGTAGAGCCTCTCCGGCCGGCAACCACGACCTCATCACCACCTGCAAGTGACATGTCATTCAAAATCTTGCGCATTCCTTCGAAGTGCTATGGAATTAAATTCATTGGCGTTGGCCGCGGCGATACTTATTCTCGCTGTAGCACACGGACGCCGCAGCGCTGACAGTCTGCCCTACGCTTTTGGCACGACTATTTCCCTATTTTCTGGATACCTTCATTCGTAATATTTAATTTTGTACATTATTTTAAATTTATGTATCCTATTATCAATTTAGTTTAATAAAAGTGCTTTATTTAAATCCTTATCCAGTGTCATTATTTACAATAAATAACCATTTAAACAACCATGTTTTCCTTGCCACAAAATTCCTACCATACCTTGAGTAGAGCCTTTCCATCTTTATCAGCATCCTCATGCTTGATGGTGACACCAATCTTCTTGAGCAGCTGCTCAGTTTCCTCCTTCTTGAAGTTCATGATACAGTCAAACACCTTGTAGATGGGGTCCAGCACGTACATACAGAACGACCGCTTGTTGTCATTGTCCTTTTGCTTGCTCCACTTCTTGGTCTTGGCATTGAAGAAGTTCTCGCCCCACAGTCTGCAAGTTTGTTATGTTCAATACTTTGGCAGAGGTAGGGTTGACACTTTTTAAATATCTATATTGAAATATCTAATTAACCTCAAAATGTGTTCAGAATGCCTTAATTTCTTTTGACCAATACTTATTAATTCAGTAAAGTATGTATATTAGACCAAAATAACCAGTTTCCCTACATTGTAAACTAGAATGTATCTAAGTATTGTTGTGAAGTGTTCACCAGGAACAAGCCACCAATCAGTAACCAAGAACATAATGTTTGTCCCTTCTGCCACTAGTTATAAAATCAAACTCTATAGCCAGTATCAAGGGGACAAAAACTAAGCAACACACTTAAGGTTAAATAGCATTTTCAGTTCACTCAGTTACCAAAATCAACACTCATAGGTACATCACAACTTAATGATATTTCTTAATACTTATATTGACACAAATGTTCAAATCATCATTAACAATACAATCACTAATGACTATACATTAACCAAAACCAATTTTACCTGTTCATCAATTTGACAAGGTCGATCTTGAATTTGTCAGCATACATTTCAGCGAACTGTTTCAGAGTGAAGGCCCAGCCGTGAAGACCAGACCCAAAACCTACTGAACCCTTGCTGGGATCCACTCGCACCTCACCTGCACCAAAGTACTACATTACAGGCCGCATTCAACATGGATATTGCTGTTATTCCTACTATATGGGATGTTTGTTGCCTTAAGAGGTGATCAAATTAAATGAAACTTAGAAGGATTGGGTAATAGTAATACTTTTAATCCCAGAAACGGGGGTGGGGTAGGAACTATATTGCAGCTGGGGAATTATATTTCACACAAGATAGTAGCTTAATATTATGCAAATGAGAATGTATCAATTATTTGTGGGGTGACCAGCCATGGTGGCTAACCACCAATTCCTAAATGAAGATGCTGTAAGTCCACTTTGACACCCAGGAGCCAAAAATACAGCAACCGGCAACACTTGGGACTGTTTTGGGAGAAAAACAACTAAAATTGTCATGAAAAATTTCTACAATCATCTATACAATATTACTATCATTATCTACCATATGTTATTGATAAGGTGACATTGTACTTCAAAAGTCAAATATGTGATAATCTGTATCTATAAGCAATAATGGAAATTAATTTCTATGTTATCATTTCTTCACAGATTACCTTACAGCTCCCGGAACCATAATAGCATCAGGGTACAGGGTAAGACAAATCTAGAGTGGGGAGCACAGTTTAATCACGTGATACTTAAGAAAACAAAAATTCACATATCAGATTCTCTATAAAAATACAAATATATTACCCATAGGTCCGCTGTCATCAGAGTAAGTAGCAATAATGACGTTGACGTTCTCCACAATACGCTGGAAGGTCTGGTATAGCTCCTCAGACTCCAGTTGCAGCTCTAACAGAGCTCGGTCCATCTTGTTCATGAACAATATGGGCTTGATCCTCTCGGCGATGGCTTGGCGGAGTACTGTCTCAGTTTGTACACACACACCTACAATAATATATTGGTATGAGATTTATGAGAAAATCAAGCTTTACAAAGATATTTCAGTATTGTATAATTATTATTGCAATAATAAAAATAAATGTGAGCACATTTGTCTTTTGGTACTGTAGCAAAACAAAAGTTTGCAATATTTGGTTCATTGACCCAATGATGTTCAGTTTTAAAATCCATAATACATTATTGGGCAATTTAGACTAATGGTTTCCTACGTATCCAAGTTTGACTGTACTTACCGGACACACAGTCCACCACAACCAGAGCTCCGTCAGTAACACGGAGGGCAGCTGTCACTTCCGACGAGAAGTCAACGTGTCCAGGTGAGTCAATCAAGTTGATCAAGAAACCCTTCTCACCCTTTTCTCTTTGATCAGGGTGTGTGATAAACACCATATCCTTGTCATCGAGTTCAAAGTACATGGAAATGGCTCTGAAAGTGAAAATGGCTGAATAGTAATACTTAAAGAAAACATTTATGGAAAATAATTTGACTTTTTTGTAATCAGATGGCCGTTCTGTGATTCTTCAAAGAATATTCTGGTCATTTGGTGTATTAAGAACAATCATCACTTTATAGGTAGGCATAATGTTTTATCTACAATTCTATACTAATAAATATATATAGTTTATATGTTTGGGGTAATCTCTAGGAACTACTTTCAATTAATTTCAAATAATAATTACTATTGTAAAGATAAGCCGAATACAAAGGAGTCCTTTCATTGACAATTTGTTAGGTTAACCATTGTTGTGCAATAATATTGTATGGAATTTAATTAGTATCGCCATGTTATCTCATGGTGCAATGAACATTGTTATTATTTGACATCTGTAATGTAACTCACGTGGACTTGATGGTGATGCAGCGATCCTGTTCATCTTTGCGGGTGTCGGTGAAGCGAGTTTCGCCGGCGCGAGCGCCCGCAATGATACCTGCCTTTGATACGAGCGAGTCCGTGAGAGTGGACTTGCCGTGGTCGACGTGGGCGATGACGGACATGTTCCTGATGTTCTTCTTCTTGTCCATCATGCCCCTGATCTCGTCCACAGTGAAATTCACCTACAACACGAAAAAATAACTCAGCCATGCTCACAGAAATTAACACAACTTACAAATTCACATGTTGCCGAAGACGTAGAAAACTACCGAATAACAAAACTAAAGACTTCATTTTGGTTACTCGACTTCGCGCGACACTCCCGAAACTTTAAAAACAATCACTTATTATAAAGTTCGAGTAATATACGTCATCGACCACAAAGAAGTCGTGGATTTTCAAGAGTTCACAGTTCGGTTTTTATATTCGACAACCGCGAAATACACACTGGACTGAATAGATAATGTGTTCTTGTTCACTTTTTGAAACACTTTTGGCCATTTATAT
The DNA here is from genome assembly GCA_963924495.1 of Nemapogon koenigi. Lineage (NCBI taxonomy): Eukaryota > Metazoa > Arthropoda > Insecta > Lepidoptera > Tineidae > Nemapogon > Nemapogon koenigi. The sequence goes on from OZ004646.1 coordinate 10,781,420, forward strand.
ACTCACCATTTTGGATGGTTTTTGATTTCTCTCAAATAAAACAAACTACCATACGCCAGCAATGGCGTACGTTTGAAAAAGACCTTTCTCTAGACCGGATGCGGCTGACCCGTCAACAACCATAGACAAGACACATTTGAGCACTTTACTATCTATGGTAAGACTATAGACAACGTGGTGTTGCCAACTATACATTTTTATTTCATAAAGGAAATTCCTTTTTATATCAAGATTGAGAAAAAGAAAAGAGCGAAACAACAATTTGTCCGCCTAACTCACAATTTTTAAACCCTAATAATATAATATATTGTGTTTTCAAAAGTTACCCTATGATGAAAGATTTTCTTGCCTATTTTGAAGAAAGAGACTATAAAAAACTAAAAGCACTGATACCGCTACTCGACCAGAGAGGGCGCTAGGCGTATAACAAAAGCAAATAATTGGTTTTATATTTCGCCTCTATTAGATGACGCTGGTTGTGATTTTAAACTTTAAATATTTTCAAGGTCACATCTGTTAACGATAACAATATTCGTGGTAGTTAGTACATTAACAATTCAATTAGCTTTTGCTAACAGTGTTATTATGTGTCATGAATAAATCACATCTTCACGGCCTTTATACCTTGCTGCGTGGTCAGATACACCAGCAACAGTGTCCATAGCCTCCTATCCCAAATGTTATCATGCTCTCCGCAGCACGAGCAATTTTGGCAAGAGTTTCCCTGGTTTCAAGTCATGTTCTACACAATGCTATCGACTCCCCCATATCATGACTGAATTATGGTAGGTACCTTATTAATATATTGCTAATATATACCTACCTACATAATTATTACCTAGCCATAACACCTGTTCGCGGCTCTGCCTGTGTAGAAATGATATAGTTCACTTCCTTCCACCTTCCACCCATAATCTATGTACCTAATCTAATAAATATACTATCTAATCTACTAAGCCTGCCAGAAAATGGTGAAAATTCTGTAATAAGTAGGTCTAGGTATACCAATACTTTGTTCATTCATTAATAATTTATAACAGCTAAGTGCATAAATTATGTTTACGCCTGAAATCCATGTGGGTAAAGATCCTTTTTTTTTCATTGAACACTTTTTTTGAAAGTTTACAATAGATACTATAATAAGGTTAGGTAGGTACCTACATCAATTCTATAGGTAATCTATTTGTAGCTATTTGTATAATAAAAAATAATTTCAGATAGCGGAGAGCTCCAGTAAACAACACGTTTCTAGACACTATAAAATAAATATTACTTACCTACTACTTACGAAGGTGATGGCTGTTTGACTTGGCAAGGTAGGTAATTTATTGTGTTGTGATATTTTCATAAACAATGGAACAAATGATTAAATAAATAAACAAACTTGTAACAATGTCCACGTACAAATAAGCACAGTTTTGACCAAACGATAATAAATAGTCAAGAGCATATTATGCCCCATATAAAATTTCAGACCGATAGATGATTCGAAAGTTATGTAAAAAAGAAAATAAATTTAAAAAAACCCGAGTTGGTGAGCAGTTTGGGATTCTGCTGGTTCCAGATGAAGCTGCAGATCAGGTCAAGGTTACCATGTTATTGTAACATCATAGTTGTTGAAGTAGAAGTTGTTCACATCCCTTCAACAACTAGAAAAGAGCTGATGATCTTCAAACGTCTGAACAGATTTTCTAGAATCATAGCTAAGAACACTGTCGATCAAGTCACATTTCAAACAAAAAACAGGCCAAGTGCGAGTCGGACTCGCGCACGAAAGGTTCCTTATCATTATCTATAAAAACAGCAAAAAAAAAATAAAAAAACACGATTGTTGTATGGGAGCCCCCTTAAATATTTAATTTATTCTGTTTTTTAGTATTTGTTGTTATAGCGGCAAGAGAAATACATCATCTGTGAAAATTTCAACTGTCTAACTATCACGGTTCATGAGATACAGCCTGGTGACAGACGGACAGACAGACGGACGGACGGACAGCGGAGTCTTAGTAATAGGGTTTCCGTTTTTACCCTGAAACTAAACCAAAAATCGGTTCATCCGTTTAGGAGCTACGATACCACAGACAGACGCACATACACAGATGCACACGTTAAACTTATTGTTGCGCCCTTTTATTACCCTTTTTGCGTTTGGGGGTTATAAAAAGGCTTATCTGTCTAAATTCAAAATTAGTTGTTTTTTAAACCGACGTCATTGTTTTTTGAACATAATTTTGCAACCAAGACATTGGAACTATGGAAAAAAACAGACGGTTAACGTAGCGGTCCCCGACTAATATAGGTTGTAGGACCTTATTTTAATTTTATTAGGCTTTGCCCGTGGAAATTTTTTAAATGTGACATAGAATTTATCCCCAAACATTTCCGGGATAAAAACAGTCACTCTCCGGGCTTCCAACTCCAACTGTCTCTGTTCTTCTGTGCTAGAAATATCACGTCGATCCGTTGCTCCGTTTTGACGTGACGAAGGACAAACAAACTTTCGCATTTACAATTACTTCGCACGTATGAAAAAAAAATCCTAGAATGCAATTGCAGCGCCACCTACCGGGTCCAATTGTGAATCTAGCCCATCCACACAAATCATTAAAATCGATCCAGCCGTTTAGGAGGAGTTCAGTGACATACACTTACACACCGTTACACGTACAGAAGAATGATATCTACTTATACTAGAGTTAGTTTGTGAGGTTGTAGACGACTAGCCGTTGTAGGCAAAGAGCAGATACTTACCTTTTTATATATGGGTAATTTTTGGATCTACTGAACCGATTTTGAAAATTCTTTTACCAATAGAAAGCTAATCCCTGAGTGCCATAGTCTATATTTTATTTTGTTCGAAAATATCCACGGGCGAAGCCGGGGGCGGAAGGCTATTATAAGTATAAAGATCATCTAACGATTATAATCGATTATGTTATTATTTAGTACTTAGGTGAGCTAAAAAATATATTTGTGAAGTAGGTACTGTTGCATGCGTGACCCTTTTAACCCCAATATGTTGTGTGGAATATTGATGTATTCTCTGTGTGTGTGTGAACTTGGTTGGGCGCCAAAATTAATTACTTGCCTACATTTTATTAGCAGACTGTCATGTTATATCTACACTAGCTGTGCCTACTGATCAGCCCATTAGGTCGTAGCGTGATGTTATATAGCCTAGCTATAACAAATCCGACTGATAGTTCCGCGTTTAAACAAAAAAAACTCTTTATCTTTATAATTTGTATAGATATAGATAGATACGTATACCGCCTTTTCGTTCCTAGTTGTACCTACTAAATTGTAACCAAATCTGTTCAGCCGTTGTGTTGTGACGTCATTGATTTAGTATTCTTCCCCCCCCCCCCCCCAAGGTCGTTATACGGAATACAAATATATTTGAGCGTCCCCCTCCTTATCTCCAAAACTATTGAGTCTAAAATTTTCCGTACCCAAACGGAAACCCTATGACTAAGACTCCGCTGTCCGTCTTGTCTGTCTGTCACCAGGCTGTATCTCATGAACCGTGATAGGTAGACAGTTGAAATTTTTACAGATGATGTATTTCTGTTGCCGCTATAACAACAAATACTAAAAAACAGAATAAAATAAATATTTAAGGGGGCTCCCATACAACAAACGTGATTTTTTTTTTGCCGATTTTACTCGCACTTGTTTTTATAATAAAGTAGGTAAACCTTTCTCTAAACGAGTCTAGGTCTGAATAATTAACACAATTAAAACATATTTTTGATCATATTATTCAAAGTTTGTAAATATTCAAGAAGTTGGTGTAAACGCGGCCGCTGCCTTTTGCGTCTTATTTTTAAAAAAGAAGCCTTCCAACATCCTTTGACGAAAACAAACATTTTAAACAAGCTAGCTAAAATTATGTACTTATATTTAGTTATTATAGGTATATTTAAAACTCTATCTTTATGTGACGGTTTGGATTATTCTGTTCTACACTTCTATAGTAGATAACATTAAAACGGGGCTGGGAGGGGTTTGACTATATGTCCGTATATAGATAGCCCCCATACACTTTGTGCCTTTTCCATTGAGGATTATGAATATTAAGATTTTTTGTTTGAGTTTTCTGGTCTTTTCTTGATCAAATCGTCGTTTCCAAGAAGTTAATTAAGTACAGAGAAGTTTGAGGACTTGATTATCACAAAAATTGTGTTTGTTCTATTCTATTCTATTTTTTTTAAATGGCTCCATCAGGGTTTTGATGATGATCAAGTATTATAGACGTCACAGTAAAAATAAGCCGATAATCGGTAGGTAGGATATGTTCCCGCCGACCGTGAAGGATCGTGTAGCTCAGCGTACGCAGCGAAATAGGTATTTAGAAAATCATATTCTGTCTCAAGCACGCTCTTCCCCCGGGCATCAGTGCGACAGAGAACACTGCAGCTCGTGAGTGTTCGTAGGTATGTTCTTCGTTGAAAATTGCGTTTTGGGGGAAAACGATTTACACCTACTAAACTATAACGAAACCTTATAATTTTGGTGTCAAACGTTTTAGCAGATTATAATCTACGTTTAATTTTGAAATTTTGCTTTGTTTCTCAAATACAGACGGTTTATTACGAGCAAGTTATGAACCAAAAAAACCGAGATTTGAGGGGCTTATAACTTTTGACCTATTACGAATTTTGAAAAAAGGAAAAAATACGTACGTAGTTTTTCATTATGTCAGTAAGATATTACAAAATCGTTAAAATTAAATGATATTTAGGGGTAGTAAAACGTTTTCTCCGTTTGTATGGACATGGACGCGGTACACTACAATTACAACTATTACAAATTTATCTATGGCGGACGGGATTAAACTGGATTCCCCATCACGTCTCCGCGGGCGCGTGCGCTATTCACCAAGAAGTGACGTGGAATTATTTTGTTTGTATCTAAAGTGTATTTTTTTGACTTGCCTTTTTCTTATTTTATAATGACTCCATCAATGTTAATCGATGTTTCCGCCAATGTCAAGTATTATAGACGTCACAGTAACAATAGCCGATAAATATGTAGCTAGGATGTTCCCATACATTTTTTATATGTTCATTAAAAGTACACCTAGGTCGTCGTCTGCCAGCATTTCCTTTCACTACAGCCATATAGTCAATCTTTCATCCTTTATTCTTTCAACGTGTCCAAACCACCGTACTGTTACAAATTTCGATAAAATCTCAATAAAAGTTGTATCAACAATGTATCTCTTAGGTATGCTATAGTATCTATAGATAGGTGTAGTTAGAGAGGGAAGGGAAGTGACACGGAAATGGGGTGAGGGTTGTAGAGGGCAACCAAGGTCACTCGGTTACATATTTTATGTTTACTTTGTTGATGTTTATCTTTCTTTTATCTTAATTGGTTCTTTAGTTGACCAATGTTACTTTCTTTATTGTCTGTGGAACATAAAAGTCCGGTGAACGACTAAGTTTAAAAACCGGTCAAGTGCGAGTCGGATTCGCGCACGAAGGGTCCCGTACCATTATCTATTAAAAAAAAAAAAAAAAATTGTTATATGGGAGCCCCCTTAAATATTTATTTTATTCTGTTTTTTAGTAGGTATTTGTTGTTATAGCGGCAACAGAAATACATCATCTGTGAAAATTTCAACTGTATAACTATCACGGTTCATGAGATACAGCCTGGTGACAGACAGACAGACAGACGGACGGACAGCGGAGTCTTAGTAATAGGGTTTCTGCTTTTACCCTTTGGGTACGGAACCCTAAAAACTACCTCAATCTCAATGGAAAAAATCACATGTAAGTATATCCTTTGTTTTGTTTAGAGTAGACGTTCACGAACAAAAAAAAACAAACAAACGGTGGCGGCTCATCGCTAGATGGCGCTACTGTGTCAATCTCAATATTAAACCTTTTTTTTTCTTTCTTCACGGGTTGCCTTACAGCTTCAGAAACCGTGTTACGGTTCCAGGGTACCCAACGGAAGACCAAGTCTCCCTCGTTTAGCCGATGGTATTTTGTGAGGCTATACTTAACGAGTGGCCAGTTCTGTTGAGGTATATTTAGATGGAAAAGCTTGTTTTGTCGGATTATGAACATAAGTTTTTAATTAAACCCATTGGTAGGTACATGGCCGGGATCCGAGATCGTACCCGTGGTCTGAAACTGGAACTGAAACCTGTATTGCGTCTATACTAATAATAAAGCTGAAAAATTTAAATATAATTAAAAAATAAAAAAAAAAAAAAAAAAAAAATTAAAAAAATTAAAAAAAAAAAAAAAAAAAAAAAAAAAAAAAAAAACGGTTTCGGGATGTGTAAGGCAACCCGTGAAGAAAAAAAAAAAAAAAAAAAAAAAAAAAAAAAAAAATTTGTTTCTCTGTTTGTTTGAATTATTGAGGAAGGTTAGGGGCTATATAACATCACGCTACGACCCAAAGGAACGGAGCTGCAGTAACCATTACCAGTAGTGATGTGCCGGATATCCGTATCCGTATCCGCGGATATCCGAGGGATAAGAAAGATCCGTATCCGTTAGTTTTTGGCGGATCTTTTACGGATCTTTTACCTTATTAATTTTCAATTCATAGATGAAATTTTATATAAATAGGTGATTAGGTAACAATGAAAAACTGTTAAATTCCATTCAGGTTATTTTTTATTTCTTAAAATCGTATCTCTTATGAGAATTAACTCTTAAAGAGGTCAATAACTTTTGTCCATAACAGATTATCTCTTTCCAAAGGTCGATGTGCAATATTTACCGCCGCGTACTCTAAGAAAGTTAAGATCCGTATCCGTATTCGCGGATCTTGAGACCAAATATCCGTATTCAGATCCGTATCCGCGGATATACATTTTTAACGATCCGGCACATCACTAATTAACAGGCAGAGCTAGTACCCAAATAACCTACAACTTTCTAGCGGCACGCGTTAGGAAGTTTTTCCTTTTATTTTCATTGGATTGTGGTCTATTTTATACACATTTGCATTATTATTATATATATTATTTGTTTATTTATATATATTATTATTTTGGATTATATATATATATTAGTTTGGATTGCTACACGTACAGCTACAGGCTGAGTTAAGTTACGGTTAACATTTTGTTGTTTTCCTTTTGTGGTCGGTTTAAAACTTAATTTAGTTTGATCACGAGGAAGAACCGGAATTTTCCTTCATTACACAATATATTTAGGTAGATACTCACATATTCAGTTGTCCTTCGGGCTTAATTAAATTTTAAACAAACAACAATGAATTAAATTGAAGAACTATTTATTTTTTGCGTCGGTGGTCGAGTGGGCTCGCAACTGAAAAGTCGCGGGTTCGATTCCAACATCCGACCACCAATGGGTTTTTTATAATAAATTGTCCGACAAACCGTACAAATAGGGTTTTCCATATATATACCTCAACAGAGCTGGCCACTCGTTAGGTAGGTATAGGCTCAAAAAAATCATTGGCTAAATGAAGAAGACTTTGCTTTTCCACTGGGTACCCTGGGGCCGGCAACTGTTCCCGGGAGCTGTAAGGCAACCTGTGAAAAACAAATAAACAAAGAAATAATAATTATATTTTATTTATACCCGTGGATATATTCGAAATTTCGTACAATAAAAAAATTGAGCCATTTAGTGTAAAAACTCAAGATCCGAATGTATAAAAGAAATGTCCTCACGACTGATCATCTCCTCTGGTGACAGGAGGGCTGGCTCTTTCCTCGCACAACGAATCAGCATCGCAATCCAGCTAGGAAATACAGCCAGTATTATTGCCACAATTCCACTTAGTTTTATTTAATTTTAAGGTTTTTTTACATAGTTGTGTTATTTTTAACATGAATAAATCTATCTATCTATCTATCTATCTATCTATCTATCTATCTATCATCACGCCTTTCATCCCAAGAGGGGTAGGCAGAGACAATCGAATGCCATTTGTTACGATCCTGACATATCTCTTTTGCTTCTTTTATATTCATCTTATCTTTCAAACATGCTCGGCGATTGTGTGTACTTTTAATATTTCCTTCGATCAACATATTTTTTATATGTTCAATAAAAGTACATCTAGGTCGTCCTCTGCTAGTATTTCCTTTCACTTCAGCCAAATAAACCTTTTCAGTCAATCTTTCATCCTTCATTCTTTCAACGTGTCCAAACCAGCGTAAACTACTTTTCTTCATTTTTGTCACAACATCATCTTTTACTCCGCATTCTTCTCTAATGACATCGTTCCGGATGCGGTCAATACGCTTTATATCACACATTCTACGTAAAGACCGCATTTCCACTACATTTATTTTACTTTCATGCCTCTTATTCCATACCCAAGTCTCGCTTCCATAAGTAAGTGATGGAATTAAAACAGCATTATGTATGTTCATTTTACTTTTAGTTGTAAGTTGTGTATTTCTGCATACATTGTTTAGTCCACCAAATACCTTGCTTCCCGCTTTAACTCTCCTTTCAATGAATAAATGTATATAAAATATAGCCTATGTCACTCAGGGATATCCTAGCTTTCTATTAGTGAAAGAAATGGAATCGGTTGAGTAGTTTTTGAGTTTATTCATTATAAACAAAATACAAAAAAAAAATACCTCTTTTAATATAGAAAATAGATGTAGATCTGTCTGTTTGGACCTTATAGACTCAAAAACTACTAGACCGATTTTATTACCGTTTCCGCGATTAATTAGATAAATTCAAGAGCAAGGGTTATGTGTATAAAACATCACGCCACGTCTTTTGGGAGCGGAGCAATAACCTATAATGTCAATGTTCCTAATTCGACGAGTTGTACTGATATTAAAATTCCACGGGCGAAGCCGGGGGCAGGTCGCTAGTATTATATTTATTTATTTATTTGTTTAAGAACACAGAAAAATTTACAGCTCGCAGGCCAAGTCTTAATCTTTCTAATACTTTGTCACATACTTATAGTAAAAAAGGAATACACATTATATACCTACAATAAAAAATGTCAGAAGTAAGGAAATTCAAGAAACAATATACGAGATAATGAAGCCATTAGTAAAAAGCTAGTTTAAAGCCAATTAAATAAATTTAGGTAGAATGGGAGTGAAACTGAAATATTTCCAAGTGATTCACAGCAGGTCGTTATCGTACATCAAGAGGACACAGGAATTCTCGTAAATTTTAGTAAACAAACTATTATGTATTTGCCGGAAATTTTACAATCTACCTTGACTGTATGAAAACCCCATTTTGGCATAAGCGATACCATTTTCTTTAATGTTCTTCTTATATTATTATATTAATCGATGATTTGCCAATGTAATTATGGACGTCACAGTAACAATAGCCGATTAATCGTTACCTATGATGTTCCCGCCGACTGTGATATTATTATGTCCTATTAATCACAACCATCACAACGCAGACGGGACCATTCATATATTAAATTTCAGTTTCTATTTTTATATTTTGGAAATGGAAAGTACTATGTCCGGGAACTAACAAACCTGCCAAATTAGATAGTCAATCTTGCTGGGACTATCCTCTTTCAAGAATAACGCTCAATAGAATTATAGCCGCTAGTTCTGAATCAGACAGGGCGAGAATTATAGCATCCTGTGAACTGGAATCAGGCGCATGGCTAAAAGTGTATCCTTCACAAAATTTAGGCACACTCCTAGACAAAAATACTCTGCGAATTTGTGTGGGGCTACGCACAGGGGTACAGCTGTGTCAACCACATTTATGTGTATGTGGTTCAAATGTTGAGGCTAATGGACACCACGGCCTATCCTGTAGAAGGAGCGCCGGTCGAATTCCAAGACATATAGCAATAATAAAACGATGTTTTAATTTCATGGATAAAATTGGTATTGATGGTTTTATGAGTTAATGGGATCATATTTTTCAGAAGGTTCAAAATACCTAATTCAAAGTAGCTACTTAAAATATGATTAGATTATGTTGGTACTCCTGGTTCTGTAATGTGTTAACGTGGTCACATAAAGATCTTACGAGACTGTTGTGCAATATTTTTAACGCGAGTTGCAGTATGCGCTATTGTGTTTAAAGTCAACGACGAACTCAACGTTGAAAAGTTTTTTAACTAAATTTTAAACTTCTTCTTTTATTATGGCTCCACCAATGTTAATCGATGATTTGCCAATGTCAAGTACCTATTATAGCATTTATAGTGTATATGCCGATTAATCGATATTTAAGATGATCCCGCTGACCGTGATAAATGCCCTCACTGACTAATCACAACTATCACAGCGGGGACATTGGTCGCCATGACGTGACGTAGAATCCAATAAATAATTATGCCAAGTGTCAATTTGCCTGATTGCCACCGACAGCCGGCAATCTAATAACCTTTTTCCGGGATCAATAATATTTTGTTGCCAGTAAAATCTTAAAGAGGGTCTAATTCAAAAAGTTTTCTCTCTTGAACATATATAGGAAAATGTCAGATCGCAAATGCTATTGGATCGTCAATAGCATTTTCGACCTGACATTTTCCTATATATGTTCAAGACTCATGTTCAGAAATTCAAATTCACACCTCACTCACATATTGTCTTTTATATAGCATTGCAAGGAACGCCATTTTTAGCTTCATGTTTCGGTGGAAATAATTTTAATTGATGTCTCACTGAGAATAATAATCTGTCAAAAATTACAACTGACGCCATGTTGATTGCAATAATTCCAAACGTCAATCGATTGGAATTATTACAGAATAGCACAGATTGAAATTAATTAATAAAAATAATTTAAAAAAAGATTGTCTCTTACTTGCACGCATTTTACACTGTTTCGCTCTCTGTCTAATGAGTGCGTGCACAGCTTTCGGCGAGAACTTTTTATTCGTGCGCTCATTATTGTTCGCACATATCTACTTATTTAAATATTTGTTAAAAACTACATATTCGAATACATTGCTACACTCGCCGTTGAATCTGTCAACGTTACAGAATGAAAGTGCCATTCATCTTCATGTTTTATTTTCACATTGCAAAAATGTCTGAACTTTTTCTGAAGTAAACTTTTCTGCAATCATTATATTCAAAATTATTAATATTTAACTCAAAGTAAATTAAAACCGCAGAATACACAACTAAAACAAGTCGGAAGTGGCCATTTCCTCTGATAATCAGCTCACTGTGTGTGTCACGGTAGGCGTTGTGCCAATGTCGATTTTCTTAGAAACGAAAATGTGTTTGCCAAGTAAACAAATGTTCGGATAACGTAATAGTCAGGGAGCTGTGACTGATTTTATCGAAATATGATTGTTAATGATGCCCCAGGCCGTACATTTGTATAAGTTGCTGAGAGGTAATGTCGGCTGTTCTGGACTATTTTGAAGTTGAGTCGGTTTTCTAATGGTACGGTAAGCATCCGCTTTTTTACCAAACGATAGATATGGTCAAGAGCATGTTTCATATAAAATCAGTCAGTCATCAAAATCCAATTTTTAATCAAATTTTTCAGAAAACCTGATCTATTTACGAAACTGAAAAAATATAGGATATGACAAATATTGTTATTGTTTTGAAAATATGATTAGAAACATTTTACTCGATAGAAAAAAATCCTAAATAGGTACACCTCTGAAAACTTTATTTATCAAATTTTATGGCTATAATATAGATGGTAGGTACCATTACAAAAATTAACATGAATATTTTTTTGGTAATTATCTATCGTTTCATTGTAAAATTATATATATGTCGTATAATTTTTTTTTTAAATTGCGTTTTAAACAAAAAATATCGCTTACGTTGAATCGCTTACTGTTTCTAGATAAATGCGTTCTGCTCTTTCATCACTCATTTTCCCATCGACCACTTCCCCATCCCCGGCGCGCCGCTGTACGGTCCACCGAAATCGACCACAGACTCGCCCATTTCTTGTAACAAATGGTCTGCCTAGATCATACGGCGACCGGCATGGGAAATTTTCTTAGCGATGCCGGACCAATGTGTGGCTTACTTATAAATCTATTTCACGGATTCGTTACCTTTCGATAAAATGAGGCACAGCAGCTGCTCCCTGTCTAGGTTGATCGTTTCGGCTCGCTAGAATCCCACCTGCCAACTATACCCTGCTAATAGATGGTGCTAATTTTCAGTCTATTAGTTTTTTACGCGAAAAGTATTATTCAATATTAACTATAACTAGACAGACCACGAGTTCGATCCCGGATCTCGCGGCGGCCATGTACCAATTGGTCTTTTAATTAAAAACTTATGTACATAATCCGACAAACCACCCTTAGAGGCTTTTCCATCTAAATAGGTATACCTCAACAGAACTGGCCACTCGTTAGGTATAGCCTCACAAATATCATCGGCTAAACGAGGGTAACTTGGTCTTCCGCTGGGTACCCTGGAGTTAGGTCTAACGTCCCCCCTTAATTAATATTGTTACGAGCTGGGGTTCGAAGAGATTTAAAATACCGATTAAATAAACAAACTTTACTTCAACACCACAAAAATACAGTTAAATAATTGACAACACTAAAATAACACTTAGTCGCACTAAATTCCACTTCACTGTTTCGCTTTTGTCGCTCTGATTCGCACTGTGTCCCTTGCGGCAATGATCCTCTGTTTATATTGCCCACCGAACATTCGAGAAACGCCGAGATTGTTGTACAAAGTTGTAGACGCGGCTCGATGCGACTCGGCGCCAAATACCTACACACAGACCGCGCCCGATTTTGGTACCTATGGCTAGGCACATACGGTCCATTTTCGTTTGTACTTGATTCTCTCTGGATGTTTCTAGAGACGTCTATCGACCTTGATGTGTTTAGGTATTTATTTGTGCGATTTAAGTACCTATTCGTTACACTGCCCCCCGCTTAGACTTGCTCGTCCCGAGCAATATTCGAGCCTTTGTAAGGAGCCAGTCGATCAATATGGACAACCTTTAACTGTCCACGCGGGCATCGTTGGATCCGATAGGTCACGTCATTGATCCTCGTGATGACCTTATACGGGCCTTCCCAGCGGTTCTGCAGCTTGGGAGATTTGCCTTTTCGGCGTTTCGGGTTGTGCAGCCACACCAACGATCCCTCGTCAAAACCGTTACTATTGAAGTTTCTATCGTACCTGGTCTTCATCTTTGTACTGGCCACAAGACTGCTCTGACGAATCTGGTCATGTATGTCGCACATCTTGTTTTTCAGGTTCGATACGTAGTCACTTACAGGTTGCGGCGCATCCGGAGGTCCGCCGGTCAGGAGATCAACTGGTAGTCGGAGTTCTCTCCCAAAGTTGGCATAAGCAGGAGTCACCTTTATGCTTTCATGCTCTGCGGATCGATATGAGAGCAAGAACAAGGGAATATATCGGTCCCAGTCCCTCTGGTGATCCTCAACCAGTTTCGCCAAATGAGTCTCCAAAGTGCGGTTGAACCTTTCAACCATTCCGTCGGACTGTGGATGATACGCCGTAGTCCTCGTTTTATTTATTCCCAGGAGACGGCATACTTCCTGGAACAACTGCGACTCAAAGTTACGCCCTTGATCAGAATGTATCTCCATTGGTAGCCCGAACCTGCAGAATACTTCGTTGACCAATTTAGTCGCCACTGTTGTCGCTTCCTGGTTGGGAATTGCGAAGACCTCCGGCCACTTCGTGAAGTAGTCCATCACGACCATGAAGTACTTGTTCCCGTCTTCAGTGACCGGGAACGGTCCAGCAACGTCCACCGCAATTCGTTCCCATGGAGCGCCAACATTGTACAGCTGCATACGTCCCCTCGTACGTGTCGTAGGTCCCTTCACGGCCGCACATACTGTGCACTTGCGACACCAATCCTCGACATCTTGCCGGCAATGAACCCAATAAAATCGTTTCCTGATTTTCGCCAGGGTTCGATTCATGCCCAGATGTCCTCCCGAGGATCCATCGTGCACGGACTCAAGCACTGCGCGCACCTTTGACCTAGGCACGACCAGCTGCATCAATGTCTCCTGTCCACTTGGCGACTCCCACTTGCGGTACAGCAACCCGTTGTGCAGCACTAGACTTTCCCATTGAGCCCAGTAGCTTTTCGTGGTGGAACTCATTGCTGATACAACATTCCAGCCGGGCCTTGGAACATTCTGCGTCTTCCATTCCATTATCGGCGCCAAGTTGTTATCCTTGAGTTGCTCGTCTCTCGTCCTCTCGTTCGCCCATTCGTCACTAAGGTTGTTAGTCGTAATCACTTTGATGACAGAATCACCGATTTCACGCCTCGAGCACTGTTTACAATCTTCAGGGCACGGCCTGCGTGACAGTGCGTCAGCGTTGCCATGCGTCCGTCCTCGTCGATGTTCGTTCGTCATCTCACATGGCGTCCCGTTGACCTCGCCGGCGATCACCAGACTGTTACCGTCGAAAACTTGTCGGATGGTAACTTTTGGGGCTGTGTCACGATCAGCCAGTACCCGCCCCACGGCTCTGGCTGTTACTCGTTTCCCGGAAGCTCCGTAGTTACGGCACGGACATCAGCTCCGACGTCCCGTTTCGGCACTCGTTGATCCGTGCCTTGTCGCTTAAGCGCCGGGCAGCTAGCTTTAAGGTGCCCCAGCTTGTGGCAGTAGAAGCAGCGGGGTAAGTAGCTACGCCTCTCTGCTACAGGTGTCGTTGTTGGAGTAGCCTCCTCCGCCACTTGTCGCAATCGCTGAGATCGAGGCTCCTGTCTCACTGCTTCCACCTCTAGAGCATGGGCCAGTGCATCTTTCAGGGCGCTGTGGTGGCCCAGTCGAACTGCAGCTCTGACCTCCATGCTGCGGATGCCGTCGATGAATGCTTGAACGAGGTTCGCAGCAATGAACTCTTGTCCGGCAGATGGGTACGCCTTCCTCACGATCTTCTCGATCTCCAGAGCCCATTGTTGCAGATTCTCACCAGCATGTTGCGTCCTGTCCCTCAGCTGCGCTCGGTAGACGTGCTCTAGATGTTTGTCGCCGTACCTGGAGTCCATTGCCTCGATCAGGTTCCCGTACGTGGTGCAGCTGTCTGGAGAGGCCTCCAGAACCGATAGTGCACGGCCCCTTAAAGCCACTGTCAAGGCGGTCAGAGATTGCTCGTCTGTCCAGCCGTTGGCAGAGGCGACCGTTTGGAACTGCAATTTGTACGCTGTCCAGGACGTAGTCCCGTCGTACGGCGGCACCTTGACTCGGGGGCCGGAGACGACGACGCCTCCAGAAACAGGAGCGGTCAGCTTCAGTTTCCTCACTTCATTCTGAAGCCTCTCGCATTGGCTGTCAAGTCGTGCCTCCAACTCTCCGTAGCGGTCGTTAAGTCTTGTATCCTGTTCTCCGCTCATCCTTGTCTGTATTTCCTTATGGAGATCCTTATAGTGCTGTTTGAGGTCTTCGTACCGGATGTCAAGGTCTTCGATTCTCTCCTCGTGCATGTCTGTAACCCTCTGTAGCTGCTTCACCTCCATAGTCACCTTTCCCAGTGATTCTGAAAGCAGCTCCTTAAGGCTAGCAGACTGCTCCTTTAACAGCCGGCAAGTCTGCTCCTCCCGAAGTCTGGCCTCCTCCTCTTGTCGTCTGGCCTGCTCCTCCTGACGTCGGGCCTGCTCCTCCTGACGTCGGGCCTGCTCCTCCTGACGTCGGCCCTGCTCCTCCAATAGCTGCCGAGTCTGCTCCTCCTGTCGTCGGGCCTGCTCCTCCTGACGTCGGGCCTGCTCCTCCATCAGCCGAACCAGCATCCCCATATCGAATGCCTGGGGAGCACCCGCAGAACCCGCAGCACCCGTATCAACTCCAGCAGCAGCTCCAGCACCAACAGCAGCAGTCCCAGCAGCAGCAGCAGCGGCTCCAGCAGCAGCTCCGGCACCACCAGCAGCATTCCCAGCAGCACCATCAGCGGCTCCAGCAGCAGCAGCCTCGTCGACCTCCTCGCCGTGATGTCCCGCAGTAGTTTGTCGTGTTTTGGGTCGCCGTGATGACGACGAGTCACGTGGTGTAATCGGCATTTTTTTAATCCCACACTCCTGACACCAATTTGTTACGAGCTGGGGAGTTAGCACAGATTTTGACAGCGACACTTTCGTTTCGGTCGAATGGCCTTGAACAGGCCAAAACGTTCATGTCCAACAAGGACCGGCCAGAGATAGCCCGGCGCCGAGAGGTCCGGCCCAACAATGTGCGGGAAAATTCTGTGTACTCGTCTTTGTCCGGCCAAGCAAATTGCTCGGCATTCTTGTGCAGGGCATGCCCGGTCCGGGCTATCTCTGGCCGGTCCTTGTTGGACATGAACGTTTTGGCCTGTTCAAGGCCATTCGACCGAAACGAAAGTGTCGCTGTCAAAATGTATGCTAACTCGGCTGGGGTTCGAAGAGATTTAAAATACCGATTAAATAAACAAACTTTACTTCAACACCACAAAAATACAGTTAAATAATTGACAACACTAAAATAACACTTAGTCGCACTAAATTCCACTTCACTGTTTCGCTTTTGTCGCTCTGATTCGCACTGTGTCCCTTGCGGCAATGATCCTCTGTTTATATTGCCCACCGAACATTCGAGAAACGCCGAGATTGTTGTACAAAGTTGTAGACGCGGCTCGATGCGACTCGGCGCCAAATACCTACACACAGACCGCGCCCGATTTTGGTACCTATGGCTAGGCACATACGGTCCATTTTCGTTTGTACTTGATTCTCTCTGGATGTTTCTAGAGACGTCTATCGACCTTGATGTCTTTAGGTATTTATTTGTGCGATTTAAGTACCTATTCGTTACAATATTAACATAGTCAGTTCATAGTTTCTTTTTGATTTGGAAATTTTTACACATAGGTAGTAGTAGATCTACCTA
The DNA here is from genome assembly GCA_963924495.1 of Nemapogon koenigi. Taxonomy (NCBI): domain Eukaryota; kingdom Metazoa; phylum Arthropoda; class Insecta; order Lepidoptera; family Tineidae; genus Nemapogon; species Nemapogon koenigi. The sequence goes on from OZ004646.1 coordinate 10,798,223, forward strand.
GTCATTGTATTGAAGCAAATTTATCAAAACATTCGCACATTGTAATAATATATAATATGTATAACTATTTGATGTCTTTAAAATTAACTATTTGGAAACAAGAAGTAGCATGTACGAACGCTAGTATTCTATTCTTTCGGAACGCTAAATCCTAAGATAGGTATGCAGAAACTTATAACCGCATTATAATAATTATTTATAAAAAGTATGCGTAAATTTTTACTACATAAATAATAAAAAATCCATAAAACAACTAATAAATTAGCTGATCGACCAAAACCTTCGCTATTTTTCTCAGCGTTATTTACATGGTATGGACAATTGCGCATATAAGTTTACGTACGACAAATACTGCTTCCTACAAAATGCTCCTAAAAAATTCAGTAAAAATGCATCTCTGTGGGCCAGCTAGAGAGAAAGCATATTGTTTTTATTTTGTTGCCAAGCGCATGCATAAAGTGTAAAGATAGTATTAGGGTGTAGAAGCCGTGATCAGTGATGTCTAATTATTCTCATTTACAAGTTCTATTTCGAGGTGTACTAAAGTTAACTCTGTACAACCGCGAGCTATTATTGCTACGCTGTTGTAAATAATATTTTTACGGCTGACATTAAATCTTGAATAAAATGACCTTCCGAGACCACAATTTCAGGCCATTACACTAATGGAGAGACAAGGGTTAATTATCATGCGGTTAAATATCGTATGGAAATAGGCCTATTCAAAGGTCCCCGTTGATCTCTAATAGTTCTAATACCTCAATGAATAAAGGTCAAAAGTTAATTAGGTGCGTCGGTGGCCGAGTGGTTAAGACGTCTGGTATTAACTAGGCAGACCACGGGTTCGATCCTGGATCCCGGCCATGTATCAATGGAAGCGTGTGTACATAATACGACAAAACCACACTTAGAGTGTGGCCATAGGTAGGTTAGGTATAGCCATTTGCTAAACCAGGAAGACTTGTTCTTCTTGATACCCTGGAACCGTAATACGGTTTTGAAAGCTGTAAAGCAACCAGTAAAGAAAAAAAAGAAAAATATGTAGCCTATTTTACTCAGGGTTGGAGCTTTCTGCTGTTTTCTGGCAGTCAAAGAATATTTAGAATCGGTGTTGAGGTATGTTTAGATGGAAAAGCCTCTATGGTTTGTCGGATTATGTACATAAGTTTTTAATTATAAAAAAACCCATTAGCATTATCAGACGTCTTAACCACTCGGCCACGACGCACCTTCATGTTCATGCATATTTCCGTCAATTATGAACCGATTTTGACACTTTTCTTTATAATACATATTAGTAAATTACTTGATAAAAAAAATACCTAGCTCAATGAGTAACACAATTCTCGGGACCCGGGGAGCCGTATGAATTGGTAGCAAAGTTGTAAGAAAATAAAAAACTAGCCAAGTGCGAGTCGGACTTGCACACGAAAGTTTCCGTACCATCGTACAATATTTAACACTTTATTAATTCAGATAAAAAACTCCAACTCACACTTGGCCTGTTCTTATAGTTATACTAGTTAGACGTTTGTATGTATTGCCATTATTAAAATCGAGCAAAAAGTCACCGAAAAAAAGTCGTTTCTTGTATGGGGACCGCCTTTAATTTTATTTTTATTATTTGTTGTTATAGCGGCCATAGTAATACACACTCTGTGAAAATTTCAAGTGTCTACCTATTACGGTTCAAAAGATACAGCCCTGTGACAGACGGACGAACGGACAGCGGAGCCCCCTTTGGGTACGGAATCCTGAGATCTTGTATTAATAACTAAGTGTGGTATTGGACAGCTGCTACCAAAACTCATAAATCTAGGGCCGCCAAGTGACATGTGAGTCAGGATGTGGCGCCGGCTTGTACTTACGATTTTTCAGTTAATTCCCAGATACTATTTTAGTCGATGGTCCACCGCATGTGTGGATTAAGATAAGACCGTCTGAGTTTTATGTCTAGCAGTTATTATGTGTCATTGAAATTTTACATGGGTTTTGTTAAATTTCACTTTTTTAATAATCATAATATATCTACATATTATAAAACAAAGTACCCGCCGAGTCCGTCTGTCTGTGACCTTTTCACGCAGAAACTACAGAACGGATTTTTGGTTTTCATAGATAGGTTGATTCATCGGGAAGGTTTACAAGTATTAAACATGGACCTATCATGTTTAGGAGCTGAGCATTAACAGTATAAGTGAATCAAGTCGAGGAAAAAAGTAACCCAGGCGAGATTTCATGGTGTATGCTGTATAATGCGTCACAGATATAATATAAGTAATTATAAGCGTATTTACGTAGGTATTCAAATTGTTGTAAACTCATATTGTACCCGTACGAAGCCGGGAGCGGGGGCGGGGGCGGGGTCGCTGGTATAATTATATTAGGAAAATCCAAGGATAATTTTTTTTTCATTATGCTGGGCTTCAAACTAGGAAATCCAGCATAATAGCCAAAAAATCAACATCCATGACCTATTTGAACAAATTCAAAGCGTTCCAATTTACCCAAATCTATACTAATTTTGCATTTGATAGCCCAATTCTTTTTATTTTATTCTTCACGGGTTGCCTTACAGCTCCCGAAACCGTTGCCGACCCCAGGGTACCCAGTGGAAAACAAAGTCTTCCTCATTTAGCCAATGATTTTTTGAGGCTATACCTAACGAGTGGCCAGCTCTGTTGATGTATATAGATGGAAAAGCCTCTTCGTACGGTTTGTCGTATAATGTACATAATGGTCGGATGTAGGAATCGAGCCCGCGACTTTTCAGTTGCGAGCCCAATTCTTCACCTACGACCCAAAGGAGCAAGGAGTATATATTGTGCTACTATCTACAAATATATAGGATTGTACTTTTATTAGGTACTATTATTTGAAATTGAATATTGTTTTATTATGAAGAATTATTTTATTACAACTGAAGCGGTTATCGAGTGGCGCGGTTTTGGGTTTTCCCCTGTATGTAATGATATATATGGGTCAAATAGAATATGGTTGGCTTTGGCTTGATTATTGGGTTTTTTGAAATAATGAAGGATGATAAGTTGACTAAAAACGTTTATATGGCTAAAGTGAAAGGAAATGCTGGCAGAGGACGACCTAGGTGTACTTTTATTGAACATATAAAAAAATTATCGATCGATGGAAATATTAAAAGTACATACACACAATCGCCAAGCATGTATGAAAGGTATGATGAATATAAAAGAAGCGAAAGAGGTATGTCAGGATCGTAACAAACGGCATTGGATTGCCTCTGCCTATCCCTGTTGGGATAAAAGGCGTGATGATAGATAGATAGAAAATCCCTCCTAAAAATAATTTATTGGTTTTTCGAAGTTGGCTTGACCTGGATGTCGTGGATTCATGGATTTCATGAGGATGAAGCTAAAAATGGCCATTATATTTTTAACCCCCGACGCAAAAAGAGGGGTGTTAAAGTTTAACGTGTGTGTATCTGTGTATATGTGTGTCTGCTGTGGCATCGTAGCTCCTAAACGAATGAACTGATTTTGACTTAATTTTTTTTGTTTGAAAGGTGACTTGATCATCTGTTCAGACGTTTGAAGATTATCAGCTCTTTTCTAGTCGTTAGACTTCAATGATATTACAAGTTCTTCTTCAGCACTTCGCTCGAAGATAATTATCAAAGTGCTTGTTTATAATAAACAATTATTTAAAACTAGCTTCCCCCCCCCGGCTTCGCCCGTGGAGCTCATATTAACTGTCATTCCCTATTATGTTCATGAGTTCACGAGTTCACACAAAAATCCCATAGAAAAAAATCACTTTCCCGAATTTTCCAATTTTCCGAGCAACTTTTCCAATACTTTTTTCATAACCAAATCGGTCCAGCCATTTTCAAATGATGCGACCAACGAACAGCATTTCAGTTTCATTTAAAAGATCTCCCGATAGATAGGAGAAGAAAACATTTGTACTTTGATAATTTAATTGTCTTCTTTTGCTAAGTAATTATAATTTAAATATGTATAACGATTTGTTGTCTTAGTTCGCGGATTTTGAGATCCTTAGTGAGTCAAAGAAAGTGTTCTTCTGTAAATAATTGCTCATTCGGAACACGGATTATAAAATCGATAGAAACTGTGGGCGAATGTTAGTATGTGTATATAAAGTTTATAGGTAAAAGCAAATCGCCCCAGGACGCCTGTATGGCGCGACGTTGCGGCGCCGGCACCCCTGTCGGGCGGTTCGGGAAATAGGTTAGGGAAACCTAATAATGTGTATACTAAAATACCTAGACCGGTATGTAAAGGGGTAGGTTGCGTGACTTGACAATCAAGATTTGTGTTCAAATTCAGCATCTTTAAATTGGTTCAGTAATTTTACAGGAATTCTGAAATTACTAATATTATATCCGAATTTTCATTTTTTTTATTTTTTATTTAAGATAACAATATAAAAACAAAAATAAACGTTCGGGTGGAATAATGGCAATACTGGCTGCATTTCCCCGCTGAATCGCGATGCTGAGCCACCCCTCTTGTCACCAGAAGTGATGATCAGTCGAGGGGATATATCTTTAATAAACATTTTGGCATTTGAACCCCACGGACCTAGAGTTTCTACACCAAACGGTACATTTTACACAAGTATTATAAAAGGAGTAGGTTGCGTGCATGACTGGGAGACAATCAATATATTTTTTCTTCACAATTTTTTCATGCATTTTGATAAAAACAGATTTTATTAATTTTTAACTAATTTTAGGGTAAACTATCTAGTTTTCCTAAATCGACGACGAAATATTTGAGTTGTCAGTTTTTCTTTTTTATGTTACAATTAATCGCTGGACCTTTTGTATAATGACCAAATTGCTTAGTCAATGTAATTTTTCGTTAATATTTCGATTGAACATTGAACCTGGGATCTTCGGTTAAAAGTCCAACACTACGCTATCGGCGCATAATATTACTTCGATAATCAATATTTTATTGAAAACATAGTTGTAATAATGGCTTCCTGATGGCTTTGAATTTGAAAATTTTTATACTTAAAAAAAAAGATCGTTCCCTCATTACTGAGGATCGTGACTCCGACTCATCAGCTTCTCCTCAATTATCTTTCTCCATCGGCTGCGGTCCTCTGCCTGATGAAGGGCAGTGGTAATAGAGATGTCCAGGTTTTCGGACACTTTTAGGGCTTCGTCTTCGAGGTCTATTTTACTCCAACCAGCAAAAAAAAAGAAATGTCTCCAGAACTAATTATCTCCTCTGGTGACAGGAGGGCAGGCTCTTTCCTTGCACAACGAATCAGCATCGCAATCCAGCGAGGAAATGCAACCGTATGTATTCTTGCCATAATTCGGTAGGTAAAGTAAAAGTTAAGGTATGCTGAATCCAAAACCGTTTCGAGACATTGGTTTAATAATCCGTATTTTTCAATTTATAACTCTTAAAATCGTGAGATTGTCTTTATTTTTTCAAAAACAAATAATTTACTTAAACTACATTTCACCTATGAATGACGTCATTATATCGGCTAAATAAAAGCAAAATATTTACTTGTCAACTTGTCAACCAATGTTACCCTGTTACTAGATATACTACTGTTTCAGTAGTTTTTATAACTAATCTAGTTTATTATTTAGGAAGAATGTTTAAGCATTTTTTATGGTAGGATATTCTTTGACCTTTGTATATATTTTGTATCACAACAACTGTGCAGTCTACGGTATAAAAGCCGTAAATATGTGTTTCTTTGTTGTTGTTTTAATATGTTTTATGTAGAAGTGGTAGGTTTTGGTAGATTTTGTAGGATTTAGAGACGGCAACACTATTGTTTGTTAAATGTCAAACTCAAAGAACCTCAGATCAATTAATACAAAGAACACAGATGTTCTTTTTTCTGTACCAACATATAAAAGGTATTGAAGTATTCAGCCGACAAAATGACGTCATCAGTGCCAAAACTTTGATAATTTATTATAAAAAAACTACTGTATAGAAATCAAAAATATTCAAATTAGTTTCTTAAAATAGCTTAATCTTTAAAATAAAAATATAAAAAACGTACCTTAGTTTTTACTTTACATACCGAATTCCACGCGGACCAGGTCCACTTAGTTTTATTTAATTTTAAGGTTTTTTAATTTTTTTGATAATGTCTAATTTTTATAGTTTCAGCGGTTTCGTCTCAGCTATGATGAATCAATCAGGACATGTTATTTTATATAATTAATGACCAGAATATGTTTTATATATTCTTATTACGAAGTTAGTTATAACATAGATATATATTTTTCCATGTCTGCATATCAAATATAACAATGGACCAATACCTACGTGACATGTTTTGATTGAAGTCGCCATAACTGATTGTTATAAACACGTTCGTTAGTGAATTTTGCATAATATTGTTTGTTTTGTTGACCTACAAGCACCTGACTCTAGCCTTGTGGTTTCTGAGATTATTTAGAGTACTTAAATATTAGAATATGAATCACAATTAGAGGGCAAGGGCGGACGGGGCATGGTGCAAATAAAACAAGGAGATGAAAGAAGATCGTAATGGCCTAGCCATTAATTGCTTTATAGATGAACGCTGAAGAAGCACTGGATATCGTCAGCAGGAACCATAAAAACATAAATTGCATTCTGTGGGGTTACCATACCGCGCCCTACATCTTCCGTTTTGACTCAAAGGCCAAAACGACGAGTTCGCACCAATGGCCTAGGAATGCCTGGCCCGAGAATATCCAACACTAGAATTCCGAGCAAATTGCTGGGTTGGGCAACGGATTTGTCCGGACAAAGATGTCGGCCGCACCACTGTTCTGGCCACGACACAAAGTATAAAGGCCGTGATGTAATAAGAATAATCGAACACATATAGGTATACATAAAACTATAGCTATGTTATACATACTAAAAACAATAGTACTAATTTCACAATTACGGAGGTGCCCTTCAAAATCGGCGGCGTCGCCGGAAGTTGTATAAATTCTCCATTCGCTACCAATTGTTCATTTAATGTTTTACTTTCCTGTTATTATTGCTGCCAAATGAAATATGTCAGAAAATATCGAAATAAGATGTGTTTATACTATAAATAATATTCTATAAAAAAAAGAGTGCGTCAGGGGATACCCGGTAGATGTGAAACATCAAAATTATATATTTTGTTAGACGAAGAAATACACGACCAGACGCACGCAGCGTAGGCCAAAACCAAGCGTCTCCGAAGTGTTAGACGCTTGGTCTTGCCTCATGCCAACGTGTTATCCCCTCTATCTGCGCCCAGCCCTAGGCGCAGACGGCGTAGGCCTAGTCTAACGCGCGTATAGATGTTTCACATCAAAAACTAAATCAATCGCACAAATCAAATGAGCCCAAACTCGATGGGATTACGTCGTTTCGTTATAGAGTTCCTATGGCCACATTCCGGCTTCATCATGAAGACCCTGGACCAGAGTACTTGTGACAAATCAAGCGAGCCCAAACTCGGTGGGCTTCTGGTACAAAATTATTGTATTGTCATCCGAATTACATACACTTGCCAAGACTTGTTTACATACCTATATACTACATAGTTAGTTAGTATATATATATAGGTGAAACCACATGAAATCTATGTAAAAAGAGGCAAATTTGTGTTTCTGAAATCTTGCCAAGTTTAATCTGAATTATTTTTCTTGGCATGGATACTGTTGATTTTCCAAAACTCAATATTTCACAACAAATAATAAAATATACTAAGTAATATATTACTTTATTCACAAATTCTAACAAAACATTTAAATAATAATTATTAATTAATTAATTAAAATTAGTATATCGAAAATTTTACTTCCTGACTAATCAATCTAAACAGATACATTTTGATAAGTATTTTTAAGCGACTTTTAAAAATGGAGGAGGTTCTCATGTTACGCGATTTCTCCATCTTTGATTTTGGTGAAAATTGGTTCAGAAGTTTTCACAAATTCAACAACGAAACATTTAATTATTTATTGCTTTTCAGTACACAATTAAAATTTTTGTAGGTAAGTGGTACTTGTATGTTTTTAAAGTTAAACAAAACAAATAGGTATTATATATAGGTAAGTATATTTTGTGTTACCTACGTTGAGCACGCGCCTTGCTTTCACATTTGCAAGCAATGCCATTTGGAATTCCCTCTATGCAACAAATATTTAAAAGGAAATTGTGCAGAAAAACCTTATATGATTTTTTTACGACTTCAAAAAAAAAAAGACGTTACTCAATTCGACCGTATATATTTTTATTTTTTTTTATGTGTGTTCGCGGATAACTTCGTCGTTTATGAACCGATTTTGATGATTTCTTTTTTAATCGACAGATAATTCTTCCGGATTTGTCCCATTTTTATGTCATAAAAATTGGTTCATTAGTTTTCAGTAATTTTGAAAAAACTGATTTTAAGTCAATTATCAATATCTCAATGAAATATGTACCGATTTTGACGACTTATTTTTTTAAGGATATAATAATTTCTCGACATTATCTCACAGACATATAACGAAAATCGGTTCAGTAGTTTTTCAGAAATTCAGTAATTTGTCTCTGTTTACGGCTGAAAATTATGTATCAGAGAAAAGCCTTAGCAACGGTTGCTATTGACACGAAGTTGTCAATTTATGTATCGACGGTGGTCTAACGGCTAAAGGTATGGTATGGTATGGTGCAGCTCAGGATGCAATTGGTTTAAATCCCATCCACAGCAGTTTTTATTTTTTATTTACCCATTAATTTTTTTTATTTGCGTTATTATTTGTCTCTCAGGGCAGCAAAATCACTTAAAAGGGAAAAATAAATTAACTTTTAAAAAAAAGTGTACCGCCTTCAAAATTTGCACTGAAAAGTAAGAAATAATAAATATTTCGTCGTAGAATTTGAAGACGGTTGGTGCCAAATTAAAAACAACTTACTTCCCAAATTCACTAATCTAGACAATTCATTAGAAACCTACGATCATCAGTACAAACATATATAATATTGAACAGATATTTATCTTCTTAGATGTTTACTTAATTTTGTATCCTAATTTGGCACCAACCGTCTTCAAATGGACAACATTTCATTTTTTTAATCACCCATTTTTGTTACTTTAATTAAAAATATATTAAAAAATAAGTTACACGTATTTTTATATTTTATTTTTGGTTGAGTTTTTATATTTTTAATTTAATTATGAATTTTTATAAATTCTGAGGACTTATAAACTAAAAACCTTAGCTAGGACTAAAATTAAGAAATATAAACTGTCACACAAAGAAAGTGACTGATAGTGTCAAGCCACAGAGTAGGTATACGTTATAGAAATGCAAAGAGTATAATATACCGTGTTCCAAATAGGTGTTGCCGTAGCCGGAACTCAAATCTCCTACAACATTATTCATAATGTATATAATAATACTAGCTTTTATCCGCGGTTTCACTCGTAAATATATTTCCTGTAATAGCCCATTCGAAAATAGCAAAACTTCCAAAAAATTATATATAAAAGAAGTATTTTTATAATTATATTTAAAGAATAATTATTAATTTAGCTGCAAATGGAATAAAAATGGGTAAAATTAATAGAAGGCAACACCTGAGTTCAATAACTAACAACTCTGCCAACAGACATTAGTATTTTTAAATTAGAAGGTTAGCACAGATTAGGGCACCTATTAATCCTTAATTTTCAATATTTCAGTATTTTTAAAATAACTCGAAAATTAAAGGATATAAAAAATAAAAAAAAATGAAAAATAAGCTTTCTAGCATGTAATCTCCAAACGGTTTTCGAATTTTGGAATATTTATTATTTCTTACTTTTCAGTGCAAATTTTGAAGGCGGTACACTTTTTTTTAAAATTTAGTTTATATATTATACATATAGATATGTATACATTGGAGTTTGTATACATTGGCACAATTATATAAGTTTAATCTACATTAATTAATTATATATTATGACTCTTCTGGTGACAAGGGGGCTGGCTCCCTTGGCTGGGTTCTTGCCACTATTCCACTTAGTTATTTTTAATGTTTAGATTTGTTAAGGTTTGTTGTGTAAATAATTAAAATTAATAAAAAAAGACATAAAAATCTATAACCAATTTAAGAGTCATGAAAAATTATAATAAGTATTTTTTTATCTAATTTTATCCAAATCTGTCTAACACTGTTGTCTTGATTTAATCGCGATACCAGATGTACAATCTACAAGTCAATGACATTACCTGTTCTGTTCAATATGGACAACTGGCAAAAAGTGGACACTGTTACTGATGTCTCTGGTCACACCGGCCGTGAAGGTGTGTTTGTAAATAATATTATTGATGTGAAACATCTATACGCGCGTTACTAGACTAGTTGTCTCAAAATTCAGGAGACGCTTGGTTTTGGCTACGTAGAGGGGATAACGCGTTGTCATGAGGCAAGACCAAGCGCCTCACACTTCGGAGACGCTTGGTTTTGGTCTACGCTGCGTGCGTCTGTTCGTGTATTTCTTCGTCTGACGCACTCTTCTTTTTCTTATGATAGAGCTTTCTTCGGATTTTCCTACTTGTTGTCGCTGCACTTTTATTTTCTGGTAAAGTAGAAGTAATAATATAGTGTCGATATAAATATATAATATACGACTATCCTTGACTGACTGACACACGCAGGCTAAACCACTGAAGATAATAAGGAAAATTGGAAGAAATATTCCTTAGGGAGTGTAGTGGTGTACTTTTTTTAATCTAACCCCTAAGAGGGATAAAATGGGGTGTAAACTTTGTTTGAACGAAGTCGCAGACAATTGCTAGTCACGAATAAGGATTAAACAGACTTCAAATATGCGCTTATAGGTATGATTTTATCGCTAAAAGATTAGCGATTCAAGCGATATAATATGTATTAGGTAACCTTGGATGCAGGTGCTAGACGTGTGGTCTAAATAGACATGTGTGGAAGTTCACCATGACCTGAGAATGTATTCTGTAAGTATATATTTAGGTCTCATTGTTGCTGCACTGCATCATGCCTCGCTCCCATGGGGTAAGGGTAAGCAGACACCTCTCTCTCATGTCGAATAATAAGATAATAAGAATGTGAACCACTTTTATTTTTACACGTACATAAAAAAACTACAGCATGCATTAAATGTTTGACTTTTCATCCCACTAGTCTAAACCAATGACGGGACAACTGACACTGTTTCATCCCACTAGTCCCATTGTCTCTGTCCCTGTCCATGCCACTTGTCCAATGGGACTACTGGGACGAAACAGTGTCAGTTGGTTGTCCCAAAGAAGCGAAAGAGGTAAGTATGTTAGAATCGTAACAAATAGCATTCGATTGTATATGCCAACCCCTCTTGGGATAAAAGGCGTGATGATGATTGTCTAATGTACCTACAACTAATATGTATTAAAATACCTTTGTAAGTAGGTATGTCTTGAACCAATTTGGATGACATTTAACAAGTTTTATATTTACGTCAAAGAAAGAAAGAAAGAAATATTTTATGAACCCAATTTGTAACAAAGTAACACGCAGGGTTTTTTAGAGCATTCCAACCATACCATTTATGTTTTGACGATGCTTGTAGCTCAATAAATCTTTTTAAATGCACCACCGTCAACCGTGCATTACTGCATTCCTTTGGGTTTTTTTATTAACCGACTTCAAAAAAAGGAGGTTCTCAATTGGTCGGAATCTTTTTTTTTATATATGTTCCCCGATTACTTGAAGACGCCTGGACCGATTTGGAAATATTTTTTTTGTTTGAAAGGGTATACTTTCCAGGTGGTCCCATGGTCATCAGGTCAGGATCTGATGATGGGATCCTGGAGAAATCGAGAACTCTTCAAATTTTATAGGCACACTTGAAATGATTTGGGTATTTTTTTTTATAGTGACTTGTGCATTTGCTTTCGGAAAACACACTTTTTAGTGCATACATTTTGAAGTCGGTACACTTTTTTTTAAAATATATAACATATATATGTACAAATATAACATTTTATAAAACGCTGAAGCAAGCAAAGTATAATTAAATATTTAAACTATTATCTATAAGCACTACGCGCTAATCTCTACCGACGATAGAACTACCAGTCGGGTTTTTTTTCTCATTTGATAACCCAATTCTTGAGGAAGAATATAACATCACGCAACGACCTAAAGGACCGGAGCAGTAACTATTAATACAGGTGCAACTATGTTTCTTTATATAGGTGTGTACTGGCAATATGCCACTAAGATTATAATTTAAACGCGAAAGTTTGTATGGATGTATGTATGTTTGTTACTCAATCACGCCAGAACGGCTGAACGGATCTAGATGAAATTTGGCACAGAGATAGATTATAGTCTGAAATAGCACATAGGCTTTATACCGAAAAAATATATGTTTCCCGTAGGATAGATTTGTTTTTGTTTTTCACAGGATCTACATGAATTTTTGCATAGTGGTAGTTTAGGGGTCAGAGAATTACATATACTACTTTTTGTATCGCGAAAGCGGGCTGGGGAGGGGCAAATTACAGCCACGGGATAGTTTCTTTTTGGATCTATTTCCACACGGGTGAAACCGCGGACAGAAGCTTGTGAGTAATAATTACATATCAGCTAGTTTTAAAGTTGAACCATCTATGGTTAAACCAAATGTAGAATTCTTTAATTAATATTAAATTTCATTAGTTCCATATTAAGTTGTTCGGTAAAATTATGAATCATAGTTCGGACGTGCTGATAACATAAGTTTATTGTTCTAATACGCCTGTGTATTACTTGCGGTTCATTAACTATGTGTTTCACACCGACTATAGCTGTTCGCTCCGGCTTCACCTGTCGGCCCGTACACTAACTGTCATCCCAATTCTTTTCAGTCGTAGAGCCCTTGCCAGAACAGTCGTGGTCAATCATGGCGGTCCACAGCGCGACGCACTTTGTATTGACTCGCCATGGTTAACTTTCTTGGGAAGAATAGTGCAGCAATGGTTCCCCTTCTGCACCAGACATTTTGAGACTATTTAGGTATTCAGGGTCATTGTCACCAGAGCCTCGTTTGTTGTCTTACTTTTTTTTTTTTTTTTTTTTATTTATCACAAAACAGTCATTACTTAAACTTACTTAAACTTAAATGAGAAAACATAAGACCTATATGTGACGATAATTACAATAGTACAAGGTAAAAACAGTACAATTTTCCACAAACCGTAAACTTAAATTATAAATAATATAATATAGGTATATCAAAAAGTAAATACAAAAACAATCGAAACAATTAACTAAATCAAACAAAACTAAACAAAACAAATCAACTAAATTAAACAGATAATTTCACTTAATGAATACAAAACAAAACCAAAAACCAACAACCAACAAAACGACTATAAATCTAGCAATTTGATTGTTTCAATTATTGCATTCTTAAACTTGTTCAATGTTAGATGAAATATATCGATTTCTTTAAAGTGCTTATTATACATTACGTGGATGGATTCAAGAAAAAGTTATTTAAAGTTAATATTTCTTCCTTAGGGTTCAAGCTTGAAATAAAAGCGTAACAGACAGACAGATAATATTAGTATGGATTATAAATGTGGGTTAGTCTGTGTGTTTATTTGTTTGTAAAATCTATATAAAATGTATTGTAGATTACAAGTAAAAAATTGAGTTCCTTAAAAATTGCTACATATTTACATGAAACATCTGTGTGGTATCTTGAAAGCTTGAAAGATTCAATTTATTAAAAAAAATTTGAAAATTCATGAAGCTACTGAACCTGACCATCCCGCCATTATGAAAAAGAGATGGAATTACCGTGGAGGTAGGTACATACAAAAATATTAAAATCAGTTCACAACCGCGGAACATAAATAAAAAAAATACCTCTTCCTTTATATATATAAATATAAAAATTGTTTTTCTCAGTAGTCGTACATAACTAAATAATTAAGATAATTTAAGTGTGAAGTGAAATTTTCACCCGTCATAGTAAGTACATATATATACAATAGGTACTTTCTTTGTTTTATCTGAATTTTGAAAGAACTTAATAATATATTTGAACCCATGTGAATTGTGAATTCAATAATACTAGTGGGCTAGGAATTAATTACTCTACCTATTATAATTGCGTCATAAATTACGTATTTGTTGCGGATGGGTTTTGTGTTGTTTGTAAATAAATATAACTGTTTTAGTAAAACCATTTATTTCTAGTCACCATGTTCAAGTCTGTACATTTTGTTGTCTATCTTCCTAGGCCAAAGCCTCACTACATTCAGCCACAGGTTGGCTCTAAGATAATATACAACAATGGGTTTTGAAATATCTGTTTGAAGTGTTGTCATTGAGACGTTCTGTGTAACAGAATAAAAAAAATCAGTCAGTAATTACTTATTGGCAACATTTTAAAATACTTTGTAACGTAGTGGTATATTCTCTTTGTTGCGAGCCGCCATGTTTGACATAAACAATGAAAATTTTATTTAATGAATTTCCAACACATACAAAAATATTTATTCTGCACACGTTCTCCATTAAATATGCCAAATCTCATACTCCTCGGTAACGCACAAACAAAGATTTATATAGATAACACAAAACTAGATATTTCACTAAATAAGAGGATAATAATGGATGAAGGATTATATTATAAGTCAATTTAATACGCACATAGGTGCCCTCGTTGGCCTTGGCGTCTAAAAAAATATAACCCACAACGGAAGAGTGCAAGATTAATTGCAGCGAGGGAGGGTCTACAATGGACATTACGCATCATTCATTTATTTGTCGTGCTAATAATTTTAACCGACTTTCAAAAAAAGAAGGAGAAGGTTCTCAATTCTGACCGTATTTTTTTTTGTATGACTATCGATTACTCCGGCATTTGTGAACCGATTTTATGATTTCTTTATTTAATCGACAGATAATTCTTCCGGATTGGTTCTCAAGTTGGTCTTCAAATTCTACGACGAAATATTTATTATTTTTTACTTTTCAGTGCACAATTTTTGAAGTCGGTACACTTTTTTTTAAAGATTTATTGTCTAACCTCATTTGGTCTTTCTAGCTAAATGTGCCCTCTTGTTTTTAAAACTTTGTTTTGTTTCTGTTTCGGTAAATTAACTGATCATATTAATCACTGGTAAGATAATTAATTGTACATTGACAAACTTTATTGCAGCATTGCAGCAGGAAAACATTTTTCTATAGCACGACCTTAAGTATAAAAACTTCTTGATTCGCCTGCGTGTTGGTGGGTGCATCTTGTATGCAGATTATAATGTATTTCATTTCGGTTGCGGATTATTTATAGAAGAAGGATACGGTCGTATATGTTCCACGGCGCCATGTTCCATGCTTAGATCCTTAATTAAGCCGTTTTCTTTCACTTATAAATAGCAAGTACCAAGAAGTAGTTCTTCTGAAAAGTAATAGATATTAGATACACAATACACATGGATTGTTATAATTATTATTTGGCTATGCCGCAAGATGTAAAAGCCATGATAGTGTGTGTGTATGCAGGGCCGCGCCGGCCCTATGTTCGATGTGTCTCATGTGTGCGGCAACGGGCTTTATTTATTGTTATTTTTTTATTATAAAATGTACATTTTAGAACTCCAGCCAATAAGCATATACTTACATTATATGTAGTGGTTATATATCACATACGTTGTCTTGAGTTGACCTCGGCTCCAATGCCAAACGATTTCGGCTACAAAATAAGGCGATGCGAACGTGGGCGCTAAGTAACACTGTGGTTAATCAATTCTCGCAATGTCTTCATTTTATGTGACCGGTAGTTCAAATTACTGAAAATCTTTCTCTTCTTTTTTACGCAATAGATATAGCTTTAAATAATATAAGTAAACGAGTCTTCACCACAGCCTAGGGGACACTGACACTCTTATTAATAAACTCGAATTAGCGACGTTTTTAATACACAACAATATTATAAACATTAAAAATAACTACATAAACCAGGTCCGCGTGTAATAGTGGCAAGAATCCTGGCTGCATTTTCCCGCTGAGCGAAAAAGGAGCCAGCCCTCTTGTCACCAGAAGAGATGATCAGTTGTATTGTATACGTCCTAAAACTCTTAATAAATCAAAAAACAATCTGAATCCTGGACTAGTAGGGCAGCTGCTACAGCATAAGATTATTTCTTACACAATTTCTCACACATAGACGCTACAACTTTTACAATCATCTTTAAAGCCTAGACATAAACATGTAATTTTAAATTGTAAATATGTACTAGGTAACTGTTCTCAAACACATATCTAGGTAGCTAAATGTTTACGCTTCAAAAGGCACGTACCAGATTCTATACTTCGAGCAATATTAACATAACTTGACATTTACTATTATGAATCACACAGTATTATTATAAAGTATACGCACTAGAGCAAAATTGGTTTATAAAAAATTTAAAACACACACAAATAAGCGTATAACTACTTATCTATTAATAATATCATATACCTTTTTGTAGTTAATTTTATTGTACATATTTCTTTCATACATAATTTTGTTATATCTCTGACGGATTAGACAGCATAGCCATGAAAACTTTTCTCCGACTTGATTCACTAGCTTCAATGCTTATCTTCTAAACATGATTCCCCGTGAATTAACGTAGGTATGTAAAGGTGATAACCGCATTAGTTTTTGCGTTAGGCGAGCACCAGACTCGTAGACCAGACAGACAGACAGACGCGGCGGGAACTTTGTTTTATGATAACGATAGTAATATTTTAAGCCTGAATATCATGGGCATATCCGAATCTTGGCCAGTGTTTTCAGGATATATGGATACCAGTCAAGTACCTACGTCTTCCAGAATATTGACTGATTATAATTAACATTGTTATTTATTCTCCAAATAGGCTGAGAGGCTGAGTATATGTTCAGCCGACCACCTGCACATTCTATTAATGCGGAAACGGTCGCGACCTGTAGGACTTAACGAGTAGGTACACTCATATACATTATTAAAGAGATATTTTCATGTAAAATTTGTAAATTAATGCCTTTTTAGAACATTTATTTTGAGGTCAACTTGTTGTATTTTGTGGGATATGATTAGCTCTCCTATTATAATATAGAGTTATAAATATTTTCATACATACTTAATTTAATTTACAATAATAAATAAATAATATATTATTTAAAAACTATGTATACAAATTACAAAAAGAATACCTCTTCCAGAACCCCTCCCTGTGGCATGGTTCCTAAAAACACTGGCTGCGTTACCTCGCTGAATGGTTAAACTGATTCTTTGAGCGAAGTAAGAGCCAGCCTTTAGGTCACCTGAAGCTTAATGCTACAAATAAATAAAATTTAAAAATTCTACCTATTCATCAAGATTGAGGAAGGAAATTCATTTTCTAATCTATACTAATATGAAAAGGAACGGAGCAAGTTTCAAGTACTTAGCTACCAAAACCTACCTTCTTCTTCTTATTCATTACTTCATAATCGCTAGTATTCTCTGTTCTGGTCTGTTTGAGTGTTCAGCTGTGCCCATTCTATGTCTTTGGAACAGCAGCTCTATCACACCAAAGCTGTTTTGACAACGTCTTCGTCCCGCCTCATGATTTGTCCTAAACCATCACAAAAGGCTCTCAACTAGTCTTTGCTCTCAACCATATTTTCTTCAATGAGTATTTGATGTACTAATTTCACACTTTATCAAGTCCCGCTGCCCACCGTAGGATCTTCATTTAATTGCCAGGATTACTAGGATATCTCGAACAGAACCCATAAGTTATGTTAAATGATAATGATAACGCAGATGAAGTCGCGGTCATCAGTCAAGTTCTGGTAATAGTTTAAGGATTGTGATGATACGACCTTATTTTCCTGGCCGCTTACAAGCTGGCCATCATAAATAGCATTTATTTTGATTTTAGAACACGATATTGTTCATTTTAATTCAATAGAACATTGTATGTTATTTTCAAATATTCGATGTGTGGAACCTAAATTAAAATTTTACTCATTCCTTCACAAACTGTTGACTTAGGCAGTCATGCACTCTGCCAATTGTAAAATTTATTATATTTCTATTTTATCAACTAAGTAAACAACTAAATTAAATGTATTGTATCAATATTCAATAACTAATATCTATGTTAATATAAAAGGAGCGCAAATAAGTATTGTAAGTATTTTTATCATACTTTGTATTGTGTTACTTCAATAGCTTAACGCCCTGTAGTAATGTGTAGTTCATTTTTATTACAGTGCGCTCCTCTCCTTCTCCTTACGGCTCCTTCTCCTTTGACGGCTCCTTGGCTCCTTACGGATGCTTTTACTGGTTGTTCTTTTGCTGCTTGTTCCTTCCTTGTTAATTCGACCAATAAACGAATGGTGAAAGTTTACTACGAGTTTTCCTGCAATACCTACCCGGCCTGGCTACCCCGCCACCCGACAATGGCGCCCAAACGTGATTAAAATACTGCAGGAAGAAGGAATAAAGAAGAAAGAATAACGAAGTAAGAGAACATAATATTTATTTTAATACAAACTTTTATTTCAGGATATGTAATGTCTATATAATCTTAATATATAACGTAATTCTATTTAAATTCAGTAGAATATTTCTTGGAGATGATGGTTCTGAATCAAGGTTATGTCGGCAAACCTTCGAGGTTGACAAGTCTGATGATCTTGGTCAGATTCCATTATTGAAGAGGATATTTTTAATATCTATACGGAGGCAGTATTCTTGAATAATTTTACACTAAATTCACTTATTAATTTCGTAAATTCAGATTATATATTCACATTGAATGTATGGTTGTATGTGAGATTTTCATCATATATATCTGAAATCTATAGATTACTTCCCATAACTTAAATTTATTAATAATTAATTTAATTTCCGTTATATTATCCCGTCAATTCAATATTTCTTAATAGAAAAAGGTTCTTTTTATAGTCGTAACTTTTTCAAGAAAAATAATATATATTAATTTTTCTTATAATTGCTAAAATATCTATTTATATCCTAAAAGTCTATCGTGATTCCATAAAATAATACATAAATAAATATTACTTAATTAAAAAATTTCATTAATTGCGATTTTTTTAATACATTTTTAAAATATCCAAAACAATTTGTCCATTCTTATTTTAACGATTTCTAATATTACATTACAGTTTACATAAGTAAGGCAATTAAAATATTAAAATATTTCCGAGAATAAATTTAATATATTTTATAATAATAAATTTCAAATAAATTATGATACATATAAAAGCACCTCGATATCAGAATTTGAACTCACTTGATTTTTCTTTGTTTTACACAATTTGTTTTGCTCGGCAATATTGCATTGGAATATTCGATTTTCAAATGTATCCTATATAATTTCTTTGTCATTGACAATTTTTTTAATTTTGAATCGACGACGTTCGATTTTCTTTTAATTTTCAATTGTTATTTACTATGAAGTCTATTTCATAGACATATGATTACGCTCTTATTACAACTAGGGGTAGTCATGTTGATTTAAATTCAAATATTATTTTATTTCATGTACTTATATTATTAGCTTTTCACTGGCTTTGCTCGTTGATAGTTTGGGTTAGCGCATACCTTAACGCATGCGTTGATTTTATTTCATAAATTTTTTTTTCTCTTTCAATATGGATGAGTTACACTTACTTAAACCGAGGAATTTTTTATATCTATATTATTTTACATTTTACTTTATTTTATTTACAATTTATTAAATTGTATTTATAACCTCAACAAGGGAGGTTAAATTTATTTCAATTTCACAATTTGGTTGTAAACATCTAAGTAACTAAAACTTTTACATATTTACAAATTACAGGTTGGATATATAACCATGATTAATAATTACTATTTTCCTTATTTCATTCTCATCATTTCATTTATTGTAAATACTTGTAATTATTTAGAGCGGATTGCGACTCTTTAAAAAAGCCTTCGTCTGTTATAAATATTATACCTAATATCTGAGGATGTATTTCCATGGGTGTTTATTAGAGAAAATTACGGCTCTTTAAATAAACATTCGTTTATTATTATTATATCTATGAATATCAGGGTATTCATGGGTGTCTTTTAGAGCGGATTGCGACTCGTTAAAAAAGCCTTCGTCTATTATTACTACTTATTATATCTGTGGATGTATTTCCCATGGGTGTTCGTATGAGCGGATTGCGACTCTTTAAACAAGCCTTCGTCTATTGTATTATATATAAATAAACTTAAAACAGCGGATGGTAACTGTATAACTAAGCCCTTACTAAATTCGAGAACGTTTTTGAGTCATTCCTTATTAAATGGGAATTACTCTATATTATAAATGAGTTTACTGTACTTACTAATAACAGATTAAACAGATTAAATGAAGATGAATGTTTGTGATTTGTGTGATTGTGGAAATCGTTTCTCTTGTAAAATAATTAGTTTTATATATAATAAAACTTGTAAATTTATCTTTTCATTTCATTCATTAGTATTTTTATATAAGTCTCATCATCAAACTTTATTTTATTAATTCTTTGAATAAAATCCTTCATTAAGGTCAGGATTTTTTCGGGGGAACCCCGGTATTGTGATGATACGACCTTATTTTCCTGGCCGCTTACAAGCTGGCCATCATAAATAGCATTTATTTTGATTTTAGAACACGATATTGTTCATTTTAATTCAATAGAACATTGTATGTTATTTTCAAATATTCGATGTGTGGAACCTAAATTAAAATTTTACTCATTCCTTCACAAACTGTTGACTTAGGCAGTCATGCACTCTGCCAATTGTAAAATTTATTATATTTCTATTTTATCAACTAAGTAAACAACTAAATTAAATGTATTGTATCAATATTCAATAACTAATATCTATGTTAATATAAAAGGAGCGCAAATAAGTATTGTAAGTATTTTTATCATACTTTGTATTGTGTTACTTCAATAGCTTAACGCCCTGTAGTAATGTGTAGTTCATTTTTATTACAGTGCGCTCCTCTCCTTCTCCTTACGGCTCCTTCTCCTTTGACGGCTCCTTGGCTCCTTACGGATGCTTTTACTGGTTGTTCTTTTGCTGCTTGTTCCTTCCTTGTTAATTCGACCAATAAACGAATGGTGAAAGTTTACTACGAGTTTTCCTGCAATACCTACCCGGCCTGGCTACCCCACCACCCGACAGGATATCCATGAACTCAAAAGTTGCAGCTGATGGGAACTAGAAAAAATAATGAATTTGAGCGTACATTTTATATAAATACTTGCCACTTTTTAATTAGCATAGGCTTTTAGTTAATCTAACACATGTTATGGAATAGGGTGCGCGTTTCATAGTAATTAGGTTATTTCCATAAGGTATTTATTTTTTATTTTACATTGAAACGGAATATTTTATTTGTCTGTCCTCATTTTATTTACTATGGAAATACGATTATTGGTAACTGGTGTGGGTTTTAAAGATCAATTGTTCATTTAATAGCTACATTAAAAGTTATTAAAGAGATATTATAGTATGCGGGTGGCTTATTAAACGAAATAATGCACTTGTACAGCTTGGTTATCAAGTTAATTCATTTTATTTCATGCGGGCTGGAAAGTTGCATTTCCATTCCATTCAGGATACATCGATACATTCAGGGCAATATTCGAGCATATAAAAAAGTCGATTTTTTGTTACCGTTCCATTTAACTTTAGACCAGTGCAGGATTAGCTCCAACTTCTATAAAACTTACTCAATAACAAAACTAACCAAAGCAAATAAACTTCATAGATTTAGAAAAAAAAACTTCAGATCGATTTTATTAGGTCTTTCTTCTTTCTTCACGGGTTTCCCTTACAGCTCCCGAAACCGTGTTACGGTTCCAGGGTATCCAGCCGAATCCAGCGGAAGACCAAGTCCCCTCGTTTAGCCGATGGTATTTATGAGGCTATACCTAACGACTGGCCAGGTATTCTGTTGAG
Organism: Nemapogon koenigi; assembly: GCA_963924495.1. NCBI lineage: Eukaryota > Metazoa > Arthropoda > Insecta > Lepidoptera > Tineidae > Nemapogon > Nemapogon koenigi. Next base: position 10,820,175 of record OZ004646.1, read on the forward strand.
GTATATTTAGATGGAAAAGCCTCTAAGTGCATGGTTTGTCGGATTATGTACATAAGTTTTTAAATAAAAAACCCATTGATACATGGCCGGGATCCGGGATCGAACCTGTGGTCTGCCTAGCTAATACGATAGCTAAGACGTCTGTCTTAACCACTCGGCTACCGACACCTTCGATTTTATTAGTTTACCTACTTATTCGCACTCTATCTGCACATTTTGAAAAATACCAGACATGAAAGTTGCGAGATTTTATAGCTATTTCAAATAAAACTTTAAAACACTGTTTTAGGCATTGATATAAAAAAAAATTTTGTGCATTAAGTCATTCTACATGACATTTTTGGAGATTGAATTTTTTAATTAAGTCTATGGTTCATTCATTGTCTTCTATACTAATATAACATTTACTTGAATCCCACATTTTGTGCTACATCCGTCTGAATATTTGATTAAATAATTAAACCAAATGAGCCCAAACTCGATGTGGTTACGTCGCTTCGTTACAGATTTCCTATGGTGACCTTCCAGCTTCATCATCAGGATCCTGGACATCATCTCGAACCAGAGTACCTTTGAAGACAAATCAAACGAGCCCAAACTCGAAAGGGTTACATCGTTTTGTTACAGAATTTCACTAGCCAGCTCCTGGCTTCATCATCAGATCAGATCGTTGATTCCATATAATAAGTTAGTTAAATTCGACTTCGATTCGATTCGAAGATTTGTTTTTTTTTAGTTTTATATAATAATAAAATTTAATTAATTACTTACATTTAACACTAAATTACAAATATAATATAAAATTAACATTAAACTAAAACTTATAAAACAAATAAACAAAAAAAAAGAGTTATGTCATGAAAAATATCCCTTCTAAATGTTCGCCTTGTGGCATGGTGCCCAAGATGCTGGCGGCGTTACTGGTTCACATATTTAGTTAGTTACAGGTATATATAAAGCGTGTAAAATCTCAGACGTTCATAGAAACGGATACAACGCATATAAAACTAGGTAAACAAGCAATAAATTGTTTTTGAACCTCGAAAGTTGTTAATGTACATCACGTTAACAATTTGCAACAATTTAGCGAGCAACCACGAAGTAGGCGGGAGGGAGGTGCCAATTAGACCTTCTTGGTTTTGTTTATTAGAATGCTTGGATGCTTCATTAGAACTCGCAAACACTATGTTCGCTATATAGGATGTCTATGTCGTGGTCTGATCGTAAAATTGGCCATTTAATTATATGGCTAACTAAAATATGCCATATCGTTGAATTCATACAAAATTTAAAGCAAAAATTAACATGATAAGTTGCTAATTTATTTTATATTCTTATAAAAAATCCTTTAAGTAGCCCACGCACTGGTCCGGTATCTCACAGAAAATTTTCGGTCCGGCCGCCGTATGATCGAGATTGAAGACAGGCCACACTTTAGAAATGTAAATCATACGATCTAGATCACATGCAATTCACTCACCCACACAGACACACAAGATTCGATTAAACAAAGGCGTGTGGATGTGTGTGTGTGTGTGTGTGTGTGTGTGTGTGACAGATCGTTCCCGTCATCGAAATCAACCACAAATACAACGATTTGAAAACGGATGGTGGGCCGCGCGATATTCTTATCGAGTCTGTGGTCGGTTTCGGTGGACCGTACGGCGACCAGCCGGAGATTGGACGAATGTGTGGCCACCTTTTTAAATACTCTACATTATGATATGGCCAAGCGTGATCTGTCAAATTGATTATTTAATGATATATCAGATATTAGTTGGCCATGTCATGTAATGGCCGAATTCTACGATCGGCCCACCACATAAATACTAATAAATAAACTCAAAAACTACTGGACCAATTTTAAAAATTCTTTCAGCAATAGAATGCAATATTATTACTGAGTAACATAGGTCATCTAATATATAAAAAATAAAATTTGTTTGTTTGTTTGTTCATATTCTATAGACTCAAAAACTATAATGAATAAACTGAAAAACTACGATTTTAAAAATTAATGTTGCATTTGATAGCCCAATTCTTGGAGAAGGCTATTTAATATCACACTACTTAGTTACATAAGGGGGTTAATTGTATTTTTAATACAACGCGTACGAAGTAGCGGGCAATAAGGGAAGAAAGATAAATAGAGGGCGAAGAGATATTTTATCCGAAAACTTCCACGGACGAAGCCGGGACGGAAAACTAGTAACTACTGAACCGATTTGAAAACAATCGTTTTAATAATTCCTTTGGAATAATTTGAAAAGAGTTTTAAAAGTATTCTGATATTTTTTATAATTTAAAAGCTGGTTTATCGCTGGTTGATACCATAGAAATAGGAATATCCTTTTTGATTGAGTTTGTACGGAAATAGAACCGTTGCCAAATCAAGCCATATTCTGTCAATTCAACTTGAAATTCAAAGAGGTAACGCAATTAGTGTTCTCGGCATTCTAGGTAGTCATCGGAGTTCCTGAACAAATATTTTTTATTTATAATTTTAGTGTGTGTATATAGGTGTAGATAGGTAACCACTATTAATTAATTTATTTTTTATGTAGATATTATGTAAGTTTTAATTTAATGTACATTTTAGGCTTTAAATATTTATATAATAATAATAATAAGCCTTTCATTCAGATCAACTTACTATTTAAAACAATATTAAATAATATATATCTACATACAAAGTTTAAATATAATAAAACTTTTTCGTGGTCTACCTATCTCATGTCCTCTCATCATTGTGTTCTGCCCATAAGTAATGGGAGAAAGGATCAGATATTTATAAACCTACGTTATTCATTAGCTTATTGGTCATGAACTTAACAACTTTTATCTTTACTTAATTTCTTTATATTTCGTAAGTTTTCGTTTTGTATATTGTTTATATTGTCAGCACATAAATACGCTAATTAGGCGCCAACGGTTCTTTTCCCACACGGACTCTAAGTAAATGCCTAGGTATTCTAAGTTTCTAGAAGAAAATTATTATAAAAAAATACTTGAGAGCGTTCACCTTTTCCTTTGGTAAACAAGTTATTTCGCGTGGGTTCTGATGAGGCGGTCCCTTGATTGTGTGGGTGATCCTTGTTACAATGGACAAAATTGTTTTTGGGAAGGTATCAAAATTCTAAAAGTGTTTGGAGATCTACAAAGCTTAACTATATAAAAATTTTCAATTTTTCGGTCCATTAATTTAGGAGTTATTTGGAAAAAGAACACAAAGTGTGCTGAAAATAGGAATAATGATATTTAACTTTGCTAAGCCAAATTTAAAAGTGATAACACGTTTTTTTTATACATTTCGGTATGATTTTGCTTAGAAATATAAATTATTCTAAGTGATTTTGGCTGATTTTCTTTTTCATTGTCATGCTGACCAGGATTGGCCGAAACAACACAGTAATTCCTTATAAGTACTTATAACATTTAAAAAATATGTTAGTAGGTAGGTACAGTTTTTACATTTACAGTGACAACATTTTGTGTAATTTCTAGAAATACCCTTGCATAGGTGTCGTTGAGACTCCCGTTAAACTACAATTTCTTTGAGGTGGTCTTTATTCAAAAATCTTTTATCTTACAATTCTCAATTGTCATCTTTATAGCAGTGTCTTTTCAAATTGTCTACATTTTCTACAAAATGGTTAACAACAATACAACAGGGGTGTTGTACACATCGTGGTGTTGTAGCGTTCCCCATTCAAAATGTACCGAATTATATCAAAAATATACCATCACGCCTTTTAACCCATGAGGGGTGTAATAGTAAATAGTAAATAGATGGCAAGACTGTTACTGCATAGATGTGGCACTCTTGAACTTGAAGAAGACGTGGACGACGCGCCCACATCGATGCCGGAGCCGGGGAATATATCATTATGCAATATTATGTGAAACAATAAATATATGTTGAATTTGAATTTTAAATTTTGAATTTCGTGCCTTCTGAAGCACCACATTCAGTGCTTAACATTTTAGTCACAAGTGAGATTTTAACGCTATATTGTGTACGTCGATTCCTAAGTAAAAATTGTCTTCCATACGGAACCACAGAAAAATGTCTTACATTACCAATGTGAGTGTGACCAATACCAATGAAGTGACAATGTACAATATAATATACTCTAGAGAAAACCTGTCGTGGGTTTGGGTGAGTCACCGAGTTGTTCCGAGAATTTGGTCGATAGCGGGCAACAGGCCATCGGGCGGTCCAACGACTACGTAATCTTCATTTCCTTACCAACATCCGCTTCAGAAAAATGGCGAAACCCGGGATTTACGGACTTATATGCGGGTTTAAAACAGGATATTTGTTCTTATATTGCACTAGCGACTTCGCACGGGTACATCGGTTTTACCATGGACTATGTAGATAATTTTTTTCTACACATTTCTTTCATACATCATTTTGATATATCTCTGACGATTAAGTAGTTAGACAGTATACGGGATTTAAACGCGCTGAAGCTAACTTTTTCTACTCGTAAACCTTTCCAGTGAAAACCGCAACAAAATTCGTTTAGTGATAAATTAACTTAAAAGTAGGTATTGTAAAGAACATCTGTTCAATGTTGTAATTAGTTGTCTAGATTAATGAAATTTAGAGCTAGGTAGTTTAGCTTAGGCAACAACAGTCTGCAAATTCAACGACTAAATATTTAATTATTTGCTTTTCAGTGAACAATGTTTGGAAGTCTGTAAGTATACTTTTTTAAAGTTTATTTATGTATTTTTTACTTAAAAATTAACCATCGAAATCGGCTTACATTTCATCGAGTTACAACTAAAATTGCCTGAAAAATCAGTGTTTAAAAAACTTCTGAAAAACTACTGAACCAATTTTCACCTTAAAACTCACCAAAACAAAAATGGGACCGACCTGAAATAATTCTCTGTCGATTAACAAAGAAAACATCAATAATCGCGTAACATACAGTAGAATTGAGAATCTCCTCCTTTTTTTAAGTCGGTTAAAAAAGGCACAGGCAGACAGACGCGGCGGAAGACTTTGTTTTATACTTTGAGTCTAAATACTCAAAGGTTTTATAATATCTAGTGATGAGATAATGAATAATGATATATTGTGGGCGTTTATAATAATATGAATTCTACCTTTAAACATTGTCCATACATGTCAATCATAATCAATTATCCATGAACAGCTAAATATTGGTCAGTAAACACCAGATGACCTTCACTACAGCCTGCTGCCTGCTGTCTGCTGCCTGCATGATGTCACACTACCTTGGTTCACATAGTAAATATATAATAGCTACATCTTCGTTTTATTTTTAGCCTTCAAGTGTTAATCATTTATTCTATACTTCATTTATCTTTTATTGAATGAGGAAACGGAATATGTATGACCATGATATACGAGCTTTGCCACTTCTTTTCGGGGCAAGGCAATATGACTACCCCTTTGGGAAACAGGCGTGAAGGTATGGTCGCAACGGGTTTTAGGAAATGAGCAGAAAATTGGCGGATGGGGAGCCCTTCTAGGTTTAACATATTCTTCTGTTCTATATATGAAAGGTATGATGAATGGCGTTCGCAGCGGGGGCAACTGGAAGTATGTGGTATTACAAGGATCGTAAAATTCGTAAATGGCATTCTATTGTCTCTGCCTACCTCTCTTGGGATAAAAGGTGTGATGATAGATTATTCTGGTGTTTGAATAATATAGTACTATTATGTATTTTATGGTTTGAGGGATAAATATAAATAATTGGCCAACTTGCGAATACCATTTTTTCAGTCAGAATTTTCGTTTAGGTTTTCCTGTAAATTACAAGAAGTTCCTAATTGTGTGTGGTCGGCGTTTCTTGATATTTTTACTATAGATTTGACGTTGTTGTTTGTTGATATCTAATAGATATCGACGTTATCTTTGTAAACATATTGCAAACAAAAAATTCAGGGACACTTGGTATGTTACAGTTTTTAAATAAAACTACTAGCAAATATTACCTAACTACGTTTTGTGTCAAAAATTCGAGATCTAGGATTACTTACAGATTTTAATATTTCTTACCTACTAGTTTTTTCCTGTAACTGCACTCTTATTGGAAGGGGAGCTCAGAAGGCGTGCTAATCAAGATATATTACCGAAAATCTATCTAAAAACTGTGCATGGTTTTAAATTCCCAAAAAGGACAAAAATATCATCCAATAGGTTAGGCTGTATGGCGTTTTTCTTTTGCCTTTTTCGAATGGAATAAAAAAACAAATGGGGTATAAAAAATAATTCTATGAAAATCGCTTCTTTTATATTTCTTTTACTTGCTCTGTGTTTATATTCATCATACCTTTCATACATGCTCGTCGATGTGTGTACTTTTAATATTTCCATCGACCAATTAATTTTTTGTATGTTCAATAAGAGTACACTAGGTCGTCTTCTGCCAGCATTTCCTTTCACTTCAGCTTATGATATGTCTTTGTACTCCGTGAACTTAGATATAAAGTTAAGTTTTGATAAATTCACAATATCTATAATTACTTACATGACTTTTTAAACGTATTGAAGATTACGAATTTAATCAGAAAAAATCCATATTTGGTAATATGCCCTTGATGTAGTCATAATATATGTTTTTATATAATTTTTATATTTTATTATACTTTTCCCTGTAGAATCTAAAGCCAAATCAATCAAAAAATATTAATATTGATAACTTCTTTGATGACCTATTATTCATAGTAAGTATTTTGGAAAAAAATAATATAGATTCTAGATAATTATTATAACTATGACATTGACGATCAGACGGAACGATATGTCACACACACACACACACACATCCACACGCCTTTGTTTAATCGAATATTGTGTGTCTGTGTGGCCTGTGTTCAATCTCGATCATACGGCGGCTGGACCGGGGAAAAAAAAAAAAAATAGTGGAAATCTAGTGTTTATATAGAAATATTCCGAGCAAATTGCTGGGTCGGGCAAAGACAGTAGGTAGGTACACGGATTTGCCCGGACATTCTAGGGTTGGACATTCTCGTGTCGGGCATTCCTTGGCTGGCCATTGGTGCAGACCCGTCGTTTTTGGCCTTCGATTCGAGACTTAAGTATGCTATCAGACTGGCACAACTTAATAAGTGGCTTTTCCGCTTGAAAGATTCTAAAAGTTAGATTTTAGTAAGATTACTGAAGTCGGGAGTTCGTAATCTAGACTCCGTTTCTAGAAATTATTATGTGATATCATCATGATATAGCGTTTCTGTAATCAAAACAATAATTACAACTTATTATATTAATATTTGCTATGTCAATCATTTAATCATTGACTCATATTCCCGCCTTTGATCACAGATATGTGTTCGCAGTAGCATATTTTTCTCTATATATTATATAATATAGGTTTATACAGCTGAAGTGAAAGGAAATGCTGGCATTAGACGACCTAGGTGTACTTTCATTGAACATATAAAAAAGTATTGATCGACGGAAATATTAAAAGTACACACAATCGCAGAGTATGTATGAAAGGTATGATGAATATAAAAGAAGCGAAAGAGGTATGTCAGGTACGTAACAAATGGTATTCGATTGTCTCTGCCTACCCCTCTTGAGATAAAAGGCGTGATGATAGATAGATAGATAGATACATTTTAAAAACATGTTGCTTTTCACATATAGTAAAATTATGTCAAGGTTTTAGAGGCTAGTCAGATGTCATAATGTTATCGTAATGTAAAGTTGACAAATTTTTATTTACTTATAGTAGACTATTTTTTAACACATTCATAAACCGTACGATTCGATACGATTACGTTCATATCATGTTAGTTGACAGCTAACAAAAAATATAAGTTAAATAATGTTGGAATTTCTATTATGTATTGTGTTGATTTATGAATGAAAATAAAGATCTTTCTTATAAAAAATAATGTTATAGAATGTTAGGAATTTACCTTGTTGTTTCTTTGTGTATGCAATGCCAATATAATCTTTTACTTAGCTGTGTTTTGCGGTTGCACCAGCGTAATAGTTAATGCTCAGCGCCTTTGAGCTATCAAATGCAAAAATATTTTTTCAATTCCGACTAAGTAGTAGCGTTAGTAGTTACTATTTAATCTATGCTATTAGTTCCAGAGATTAGCGCGTTCAAACAAATAAACATACAAACTATTCAACTTTATTATTAGTATAGTATAGTATATTATGCTAATACAGCTTAGGGGGCTAGCTTTCCGCCCTCCGATTTCATCCCCTATTAGCCCCTTAGGGTGGTGGATTTAAAAAGAAGTTGCCCATGTCCTTCCCTAGGGTTCAAACTATTTCCGTATCAAACTTCATCAAAATCGGTTCAGTGGTAATAGACAGACAGAGTTTAATAACATGAAACATAAAGCTAAAGAGTACCTATTGTATTTTTAAACGCGCTAATCTCAGCAACTACGATGCAGTTCGATATGAAAAAAAAACTTTTATTGAGGAGGTATGAGCAGTTTTATTACTTCACAGGTTGTCTTACGGCTCCCGAAACCGTGTTGTGTTATCGGTCCCAAGGTTTGAGGTTTATTTAGATGGAAAAGTCTCTAAGTGTGGTTTGTCGGAATTTTTCTTCCTAAACCTGGCTCATATTAAAATCTAGCAAAAATATAAATTTGAAATTATAAACCTCTATATTTGAATTAGATTCTGTTCATAGCAGTCATATGCCATGATTGCAACGTCCTACGTATAAAATGTACCTTATTAAATACCTACCTACTATTAGTACCTACATTAATAGCACCATAAAACAATGAACATAAAGGTTAAGATGTATCTACAATTATTTTCCTCGTCTCGTGAGGACAACCACGTACTAAAAACTATTTACAAAGAACTTATATAGAAAAACAGTATAAATTATATGAAAACGACGGGTGTGTCTATGTAGGTCAAGGCGGATGGTCGCGTGGTCAAGCTTTAATATTTTATTACAACAACGAAAATATTATTGTTTGTTTTATTTGGTTTATCAAGGAAATTATTTTCATGAAATACCTATCTGTGAGTGGGGGACAATCTCGAGAGATAATTTCTTCAATAAATAAATAATAAATCATTGAATAGATTGCCAGCAATATTAGGACACAGACAGTACAAGGATTTGCCCGGACATATCTCTAGTGTTGGGCAGACCATTTCTTGGCTGTCCATTGGTGAGGACTCGTCGTTTTTGGCCTTAGTTCGAGTCAAAACGAAAGATGTCACGGCCTTAAATATGCTACCCACAGGATAGCTGTAGGTTTAGCCCTTTTTTATTTATTGAGAGACGTATATTTACAGAAAAGCTTTTATTATACCTACATAACAAATAACACGATTCCGGGAGCCATAATCCATGAAGAAGAAGTTATGTATGCAAAATGTCAGCTCAATCGAACACCGGAAAGTTGGTCTTTAACTTGCAAGATTTGATTACAGATACTGGGACAGGTGAAGCTTGTAAAAAAGCTTTTAATATTTACTAAAACAGTAAGTATAGGTTTGTTATTAATAATATATTTGGCTGAAATCACTCACACGTGTGACTTTTATCCTGGGAAAATCTTGTCACATTTCAAAAAATTCCACAATAATTCCACAACATTGAGGTATTTTTTTTTATATATAACTTGTTTATTGTATTAGTTTAAATATTTACATCATAACTTAAATGTAATGGTAATAAATAAATAATATATTTAAAAACTATATATACAAATTATAAAATTGAGGTAATAGTATATACCAGATGTTCCCAAACGTTTTTACGCCGTAGATCCCTTGCTAGATTTTTTTTATTTTCTGTACACCCCTGTAGCACTTTTTTCTTGCTGACGTGGACCTCTCAGCAAGTAGAAATCGACCCCTGGGGTCCATATAGTCCACTTTGGGAAACGATTGGAATATACCTATAATTTTTTAATGTAAGTAAGTATTAGTTAGGTATAATACAAAACTAGTCCACGCTCTTACCTCGCTCAAAGGATTCAGCGAGGTAACGCAGCCAGTGTTTTGGGAATCATGCTACATTTTTATAATTTGTATGTTGTAAAGTTATTTTATTCAGTTTACATGTTTGTATCCTAGAATTATATCTTATGGCTTGTTATTCAATAAAATTACTTAAAAAAATTAAGAAAATATTTATTTGTAATTAGAAATTAGAACAATTATAGGTAGGTACGTGACTTAGGTATGCGTAAATATGTAGCAATGTGATTCATACAATTTTGTAACGAATATTTGACCCGCGACCCGCGACCGGCCACCAGGGTCCCGTGTGATCTTGACACTTTAATCAATACATAAGTACTTATAGACATTTTAGGGCTCCTATAGTCAAAGTCAAAATGAAATTCCCAAAGGAACATAATTTTTGCGACTACAACAGCTAAAAAAGTATGAAAGAATTATGAATAAATGAAACGAGCGAATGTCCTGTCTACTCCTCATGGGATAAAAGGCGTGATTTCATATTGAAATCAACATATATGAATACAATAGCTCAGAGTTTTCAGACTTGTTGTATCTTGTTGGATTATAATTAATTTGGTACAAAGATTGACTAATGTAGCCTAATATAATTATGTAATACATACCTACGTTGGCATACGTCTATTCTGTACTGTATTCTGAGTGTAGAATAATAGATCCTAAAACCCGCAGGAAAAGTTACCAAGTAACAAAACATAATAATATTAAATTACAGTGTAAAAGGTTTCATAGAAAGTAACAGAGGAGGTTCTCTTTCAAAGAAACGCTTGCAACACTCACCGCCCGCGTTGTGGCTGGCCAGACCGGACCGCATATATACAAAATCTACCAACTCATTTTTGAAAGCGAGTTTATATGTTACTAACCAGCAGTTGCCTGCGACATCGGTACGCGTTGTAATAGGAATACAACGTTTACACCCCCATTTCACCTCCTTAGTTGATTACTTACATTTTTGAAAAATCCTTTCTTCGTACACCTCTACACTCCCTAATACCTTTCAATTTTCATGTTTATATATTCAGTGGTTTAGGCTGTGCGTTGATTGTCAGTCAGTCAGTGAGGGACACGATGGTTTTATATATATTTAGATAATAGAAATACGGCTAAATAAACATAGTTGGGCATCCGTTTTAGATATAGCCTCACAAAATAAATACCATCGGCTAAACGAGGGAGGGAGGGACACTTGGTCTTCCGCTGGGTACCCTGGAACCGTAAAAGAAATAAAACATATTAGACAAATTAAAGCAAGTTATTCAAAACTTGTGAACTATTCAGTTTGGCCGGTTTATACTTATAGGTAATTATGAACATGAATTATTGTAACTATGACAGAAGTTGTCAACATTTGAATTTCAGGTTCTTTGTTACATTGTATTCTATATAGAAAAAAAATGTTGCAGCCACACAATGTTTGCTTATAAAGTTTCCATCTTCTCCTGGCGAGCACTTTAGTCAAAATTAAGCAGAGATTAGTGAAATAACAACTGTCAAAACCATTAATGATCAAGACTTAATCATACGATTTAATACTTAATACCTGAATGACCATAATACGTTTTTATTTAAGTAATATTCTGATTAATTTTGATTAAAGCTTTAACTAGACTTTAGGGCGCAAAAGTTTTTGGAACAAATCAGAGATCGCTTTGAAAACTTTGTTGGTAGATCTTGTATATATGCGACCGGACCGCCCGGAATGAGGCCATTTCCGCACACTTCCATTGTAATCCTTCTATATCTACTCTTCTAGTACTAAATAAACATACCTACCTCTAACATAATTAAAGCCATTATCACATTTATAGGCCACTAGCCAAAGTATATCATTAAATTGCCACTAGCGAAGGCCGTATCCTGGAATTATTTTCGAAGGGGTTACACCTTCAAGTTTTAAAATATAATTTCTTAGTGTAAGTATATTGGCAACAGCAGGATGCATATTGGAGGCTGGTAACTTATGCCAAATTTAATTGTATCTGGAATGTGTCAATAATATGTTTCTATTCTGCATGTATATTACCTGATTGATAGTGCCTTGTTAAGTAATTTGTTTATATTCTGGTACGATGTAGTGCGCTGATGGTTTAATTTTTTTTTTTTTTTTTAATAGTTGTGTTCGATGGAAAATGTGCTAGGTATAGTTTGTCTTGACTAAATCTTGCATGTGTGTATTGAAATGTTAGTGCAAGATGTTATATTTGAATAAATAAATAAATATTTTTTCCAACAATAATCTGGATTACGGGGGGGGGGGGGCGGTGACTTAACAACACGCACTAGTTTTTATTTCCACCCATTTCTTAGGTTTTTAGCAGACTAAAAAACCCTACCCCTACCTCCGGCAAAATTGTGAACCGATTTTATTGGTTTCTTTTTAATTGAAAGAAATTAAATTAAATTAAATTTCAGGCAATTTTAGTCATAACTCGATGAAATATGACGATTTCGATGATTTATTTTTGTTTTAACATTATATTATTAACAAAGTATAGATACTGACTTCAAAACTTGTTCACTGAAAATTCGACAAAAAGAAGAACACAGTTTTAACAGTAAGTACTATATTAATTTCAGATATTCGTATTGTCCTGTGATAACGGGCGTGATATCTATAGTTAATAGATCAAAATATCACGTGCGTCGTGCATACCTCAACATAACTGGTTACCCGTTAGGTATAGCCTCTCAAATACCATCGGCATAAAGAGGGAGACATAACACGATTTCGGAACCAGTGAATGAAAAAATATTACGTGCATGCCTCAAGTAATAAATCAGCTCTTCAAAAAAACAAAAAACCATAAAATCTTTCCAAGTAACATAATCTTTGCCTCAGATTACATGCGTTATCTGACTTAGAATTACGAGTATGTGCAGATTGTCCGCAGGTCGGACGATGTTTGCCAAACTAAACCCGACATACAAATAACTTATCTTATCGCGCTCGACATTCTTACATACCTAACTTAAAAGACTATTTATACGACCATTTTTTACAAGTTGCATTCATAGTTCTTGGACACTAACTAACTGAAATAATGCTGAAATACCTACTTAATATTATGTAAAGTATTTTTTTTTAGACTTGTCTCATGTGGTAAACAAACTTTGCATTTATTTTTATTGTTAAATTTTTAAATAACTCTGCAAATATAAAATAGTAAATTATTATAACGTCTTATTTGAAAAAGACATGCAAAGATTGTTTACCAAATAAGGAGGACGGACGTACGGAAGCAGCATCCGGCCTATCCGGCTTTTGTCAAGCTCTTATCCCAGAACCGTTTCCTACGTGTCCTACTACATACCGCCCTAAATATATCTAAAGAAATGCTGTTCTTTGGTAAGCGCATTAGAAAGGCTAAACCGATTTAGTTATTTTTTAAATGTCCGTAATTGTCCGAATCAGGTATTTAGGGAAAAAAAATTAAAAGTTACACGGAAAATTGGAAAATTTGGGAATGAAAGTGCTTTTTTGTATGAACTTAAGACCATATAATTATGTTAGATAATGGGGCGAAGTCGAACCGGAAAGCTATTTAAACATATTTTGTTTATTTCCGTAGCCATAGAAAGGGTGACAACGGAAACCCTATAAAGTTAAAAACTAAGGGGGTCTCCATACAAAAAATGGCAATACAAACAAACGTCTAACTAGTGTATGAGTCGGCTTGCTAATTTGTTCCTGTGCCAGCCATACAGGGGCGTCAAACTTGGTCTGATCTTAGTACATCTGGTTCTGTAATCTGAGATCTGTACATACTAATTGAGTGTACCTTTTATCCTTAGCTATCAACAGTGTCCTGCCTTGTAATGTAACCTAAATATCCGGCCAAACTGTTTAATTTATACATCAGCAAATCAGCATACATTATTTTTAGACCTGGTATGGTAACCCTGGTAAGTTTTGCATTATCAACGCATTATTTTGATTTCTGTTTTGTCGGAGAAAGCAAAACTAAGTTTTCCTGAACAATCTAGTTTCCTTACTTAGTACTGTCGCCCACCTACCTACTGCTACTCTTTGTCCGCCATTCTCCGATACCATTTTTGGTTCCAATAACACTGAACTTAAATGTTAATATAATCACGCTCGTAACTCATAAAGGATAGCCTGTATATCTAAATACATGACAGTAATTATAAAAACATATCATAGCCACTCGTTAGGTATAGCCTCACAAATTCCATCGGCTAAACGAGAGAGACTGGTCTTCCGCTGGGTACCCTGGAACCATAACAAAGAATAAAAAATAAATAGTTAATACCAGACGTCTTAACCATTCGGCCACCGACGCCTTTATTATTTTATTTCTTTATCTGTATCCAGAAGACAATGTCACATATTGATCAGTTTGTGAGTGTATAATTATGTGAGAGGTAGCTACCTAGGTACCTACTTGTAACTCGTACATGTAATTTGGGGAACGACTGCGAGAGTTTAACGAACTGTCCTACCGGTCGTCAACATCTGAGCACAAAATTACATTATTGTTATTATGTTGTTCAATATGCATCATTTTCTTTATACATACAAGTCCAAATAAATAAGTTCTGTAGACTTATTTTTGCTGGTAAAAACTTATACCTACATAGGTAAACATAATACAGAGTTTATGGACGTGATTTAAAAATTAGAGGGGGGAAGGGGCACAATGTTAAGGGGAAGTCAGTCACCAAAATCCAATTTTTAAACAAATTTTTCAGAAAATCTGATCTATTTACGAAACTGCAATATATATATATTGTTATTAAGGATATGACAAATACTGTTATTGTTTTGAAAATATGATTAGAAACATTTTACTCGATAGAACAAAATCCTAAATACACCTCTGAAAACTTTATTTAACAAATTTTATGGCTATAATATAGATGGTATCATTACAAAAATTAACATGAATATTTTTTTGGTAATTATCTATCCGTTCATTGTAACATTATTTCTATTTTGTATAAGATTTTTTTAAAAATTGCGTTTTAAACAAAAATTATCGCTTACGTTAAATCGCTTACTAGAGCTGTTTCTATCCTGCTCTTTCGTCACTCATTTTTCCATCAACCACTTCCCCTTAACGAGGAGCTTATCTCTCGAAATGCAGTCAACTAAAAAAATACTTTTTTGTTAACATAGCTGAAGAGTCTGTTTGTTTGTTTGAACGCGCTAATGCCTGGAACTACTAGTCGGATTTGATTTTTTTTTTTCATTTGATAGCCTAATTATTGAGGGAGGTTAAGGCTATATAACATCACTATACGACCTAAAGGAGCTGAGCAGTAACTATAAACGCGGGTGCAACCGTAACGCACTGCTATTCCATTTGAAAAAAGAACGAGGTCGACACAATATATTTGAACTTGAAAGAATCTCCCAAAGAAAATAAATATTTTTATGCCAAAAACTTCTTTTAAACTTTATTTCTGTAGGACAAGGTTCAGTTAAATATTGTGAAATTGTAGAAAGCTGTGTTGTTACCGTCAACCGCACCCACAAACTGCAGACAGTGCCCAAATTTTGTCCAAAAGTATTTGCTTATTTATTTCTTTTTTAACATAAGTAAAGTTAAAAAAGCAACACATCTAGGCCCATTAATAAGTGTAGCAACAGGATTGCCACGTGTTCTGTTTAATATGGCTAAAAGTTGACACTGTTTGTTACTGGTGTCTCTAGCCACACTTCAAGGTATAAAAGGACGTGAAAATGTGTGTTGTTTGTGTTGATTTCTATAATGTTGTGGTCCCAATTTATTAGCAACTTTAGCAAGCAAATTTTTGAATATTTATAATGAAACATGAAGGAGAGGGCTTTTATTTTTCGCATTTTAAAATTCCCACGGGCGAAGCCGGGGCGGAAATGAATATATAATTTTATTGGTTATATTCTCAGAAGTAATATTTCCCCCAATTTCACAGGAGGCGTGGGCAACTGCAATGAATTTCTTAGATTTATAGCTTTTGGTGGACGAGTACCGAACTGGAGGGTTGCCAGCTGAAGATCGATCTGTGACAGAAACAACAAAGGGACTTTGTACAAGATACTAGAGAAAATCACTCGATTTTAGACTCAAATAATGTAGCACAGAGTATTTTATCGTATGGCCCAAAATAAATTACTGTATAATTAACTGTGTTGAAAAATGTAACACTTATGTGTACACCTGTGACGGTTTGTTTGGCAACTTTGGATATTTTTTCTAGGAATCTATCTGCAATCAGAATTGGACTGGTAGACTTTGAAGCTAGTTCGTCGATGTAACAATGCATCCTTCAGGCTTTATTAATAACATAGCTTCAGTGATAATAAATACTACGCAAATATAAATTTTATTTTTACTTTCTTCACGGGTTGCCTTACAGCTCCTGAAACCGTGTTACGGTTCTAGAGTACCCAACAGAAGACCAAGTCTCCCTCGTTTGACTAATGTTATTTGTGAGGCTATACCTAACGAGTGGCCAGTTCTGTTGAGGTATACATAGATTGAAAAGCCTCCAATTGCGGTTTGTCGGATTATGTACATAAGTTTTTAATTAAAAAACCCGTGGTCTGCCTAGTTAATACCAAAATTAAACAAAATAAATGCGTTCCTAGCTATTACGTTGCAAAAATATGATCACAAAAATCCATTTTTAACGAAAAAAGAGGAGTGATAGGTAATTACAAAATAGGGAATCAATCGCACTCGAAAGATCAAATAAATGTCTAAAATTATTGATGTTATAAAAATTATTGAATATACAATCAAATAGCCGCAGTAAGGGAGAGGGTATGGGGGGTTGAAACGCCCCGAAATCCCGATTATTTTTAAAGTGGTTAGATATTCATTGCCTTTTTTAAATTTAGACAAGGTAAGTGTAATGTGGGACCTATAGTGCAGTTAAGGGTCAAACCTGGTGTAAATTCCTGGCTACGACCTTGCCCGAACAAAGCCGGTATAATTATAGTTGTTATCTTTTAGCTTTGTTGTAAGCAGGACAACACAAGTTTTCCTTATTATTTTAAACTATAGTAACAAATTTTCCCTAAAATTATTTTTTCCACACATTAGTTATTGCGCAGGATTTTCATGTGTTATTTCGACAATATTTGCATTCGTAGGTACGAAGATGAAAGTAATAGACAATTTTATACTATTAGGAAAATACAAGTAATTAAGAGTTTAAACAAAGCAGCCTTTTTCACTTATATTGAAGACTTGGCGGGGAGAAAGTATTTTAATATGAATTTTCGTCCCTCATATTTGTACGACCGCAATCACGTAGGTACTTTCGGCGCTGTTTTTGATCAAATAAATAGGTACTTTCGGAGAAGGTGTAATATATTTGTGTATGTATGTTGTTTACACTGTCTTTATCTTTTCGGAGTTTTGCAATGAGATAAAATGTTGCAGGCATCGACCGACCGCACGCGTCGTTTTGGAGTAACGCCAATATTTTTTATACATTTTTTACGAATAATGCTAGAACCAGGTCAAGATATGAAAATTAAGTATGAAATATTTCCTAATTTGATGACCTTCATTTTTCTTTCAACAGTCCATATTTTCTTCATAATTTTCAATGTGGGTTACCAAGACCCGTGAGCGTACACAAATTGAGGGGACAGCGTATTTAGGTATATCACAATTTTTGCCCCCATCTGAGCAAACTATTGTGTTTTGCCCTCCCCTGAGCGAAACCATGCCTATATCTAGCTCTATTCAACACCTTTTTGCTGCCGGCTAATAACGTTAAAAAAGTTTTCGGCAAAGCACAAACTTGTATTAGATAGAAAAATTAATTGAACCTGGATATAAATTGCTAAAATCAGCAATATTTTGTCTTTTGCTAGATGCTTATAAGTTGGTACCTACCTACCTATTATTCATATTGTTTTACTTCTTGTGTCATAAGCAAAGGACAGGATAAGGTGGATATATCAGGAGCCTCTTTTCGGATTCTTGTGGGCCTGGAAGTTTTCAGACAAACCTTCTTGCAATTTGATATTTTCTTATAATTTTTCCATGAAATGGATCCGAAATAAAATTCAATCTCATTTTCAAGCAAGTGTTTTTAAAATATTGGAGAGCTTTCGTCCATTGTGATGAAGAGGTTGTTTTATAACATTTCTGTTATATTTACACTGGCTGCATATTTATAAAATTATTACAATAACACGATACATGTTTTCATTGCATGCAAACATGTATTATTTATATAACACAAAACAAGCATAAATAATAGCGTTCTATTCTAGTTTATATTGAGATAGATTTGTTAGTAAATACGGAGCCAGCGTTTAGGTCTGTTGGCTAAACAATTAATTTTTTTTAATACAAAAGATAGCCATTGTTATTTTTGTGTTCTACCCAATACAATGCCTGGTTTTTATCTATATTTTTTAGCATAGCATTTTTTTTCATTTTATCCAGGCTTATATATCAAAGGGGAAATTCAATGTCAAGTCAACCTAAACGGATTACTGACGTCATCTCTTTGACCTAATTTCATTTTCACGTTTTATTGAGTAATTGTCATAATCCAATTTGACACATTTATGACCTTCATTGGGTCGAAATGGTGTGATTGTATAAGAGACACTTCTTGTTAGAATTTCATCTTCATATTTTCCATAATGTTGACAAGAATTCGCATGGAACCTTAATAAAATACGCACCTACCTACATTTGCTTTATTTAAATCAGATAGGTTGAATGGTTTCTAACAATAAAACTGCAGAAATTCAAATAGTAGTAATCTTTATAATTTATTTTGTTTCAATTTAATTTCATATATAATAAAATGTATCAGTATAAAACAATAATCTTTATATTTACAAAATATATTACTTCAATATAATCGCTCTTTCATAAAGTTACAAACAAATGTTAACATTGATAACATTCACTTTGTATAAAAATAAAAGATACAAGGCAGCGTCTGGTAGACTACAAACTTCATAGTTACTACATCATAGAACCTAACTATACCTACGAAGACATGGTAACAATTACATTATCTCTGGTTCACAAAGCATTATCATAGGCACTCGAGATTGCTACTTCGCCTGCCTACCTGGTAGGCCATTCTCACTAATAAATAAATACTCCATACGCATCCTCGCAGGCCGCGCCGGTCCTGCACGAGCATGACCGACAATTAGCACCCGGCCACGAGGACCTGGTACTGTACCACAGTCATCCACCACATTTACAAGCTCACTCACACTCAGTCTCCGACATGGCCGCTAACGTCGCGAACAAAGGTTCGAAGAGGCTCGCGGCCGGAATTTTAATTAGCGGACCGTCCGGCTACTTCCCTCTCGCGCTCTCTCTCGCCGCGCGGCCGCTCTCCGTCTTGCTCACGATTGCAACACTCCCTCATCAGGACTCCGGTCCACTTACGAACTAATTAACTATATGATACACGGTAAAATTAAGATCACAATAGCTTTGTACGGGCCGCGGCCGCCCTGCCGACTAGTAATGTCCGTCTATGCGACACCCGCTGTGCACGTGCTCCATCACTCGCTCCTTCAGACCGCACACGTTCTCTCGCAGCCTCGTCACGAGCGCCGCGAGCTCCAGGTTCTCTCCCTTGAGCAGCTTCACCTTGTCTTCTAACTTGGAGATGCGCTCCAGCTTGCGTCGCCGGCACTTGGACGCGGCAACCCTGTTCCGCTGCCGCTTGCGTTCTAATTTGATTCGCTCCTGAGAGTCCATGTCTATGGGGGACATAGGGGGCGAGCTGGCAGCACTGGGAACGGTCTGCGGCTCGTCTTTGACGGGAGGGTCCAGGTCGGCGTACACGCGCCGCCCGCTCTGAGACTGCAACTCTTGGAGAGCCACCTCGAAGCCGCGCACGTAGTCCTGCTGCGCTTCTGTAGGCGGGATCTGTGCGGGTGCAGGGAAGGGTGTGCCTCCCGGAGTAGGTGTGGCCACAGCGCCGTGCTGCAGGATGAACCTCTCCAGGTCAGGCGAGCCCAGCTTCAACAGCTGCATGTCGGGCGAGGACAGCACGGGCCCGGCGCGCCTCTTGCGCGCCACACCCGTGTTAAAGTCGAGCGTGAGCGCCCGCTTGAGCCCGACGTCGCCGCTGGGCGAGTGCTGCTCGTCATAGAACGTCGTCTCCATCCGTGCGCCCGGCGACCGCGCGTCAACTTTCAAAATATATACCGCGACCGCACACGTCCAACCTTCGCTACGTTCCACTGATGTCTAAACATTGTAAAGAAAAGCGCACCGCTTTTATGACGTGACTCAGAAATTCTATTTTTAGATATCGCGCGATCGAGCCGCTTCGCCATTGGCTGTATATGACGATCGACGGTTATGCTCGCTCGTGATTGGTCGGGTGGCTGATGTTGTTCGGTCGAGAGGCCGCGCGGGCTGTTTACGACCGTGCGATTACCGAGAATCGTGTTATCGGTCTCCACTTTACACAACAATGTCGGATGTCGGCTTTTTTTCTATGATAACATTGTAACGTAACTTGTAAATTCGCCTTATTGTCATTTATTTCATTGATTTATAATAATACACATTTTATTGTTATTTGTTGTTAACCAAAAGTTATCTGGTTAATGACCTTGCTAGATAACATTTTCTTTGTTTGAAATATGAATGGTGTCTAGTACCTACTTAGGAAAGTAGTAATACAATATTCTAAAAATAAACATAGATACTTATTAGAACTAACATGTAGGTACTGGAGGTAAATGAAGTACCTAAATTCCTGGCTACGGCTTTGTTCCCAATTATGTATGTAGGGTTGCCAGATGGTCGGGATTCGTATGGATTGTCCCTTTTTATATGATGTCCAGACTCCCGACTCCCGACAAAATACAAAATGTCCCGACAAACAGCTATTTGTAAACTTCCAGTAAAACCACAGACAAAACAGCGAACATCACTTCACTCACCCCGATTGAACGGAACGCGCTCGGAAAAGGAGTTTTTTGTCATTCCCCAAGTTTTTTGACAAAATCCCGAAGTTTTGAAATTTTGTCCAGATATTTTAGTACTGCCACCTTCAATAAATTCGTCTATAAAAAAAGTCCGCGATAGCGTAATATGTCTATCTTTTAAAGATAACTCAAAGTAACTATTTCTATTTTACTTTTGTTCAAAAATAATTAATTATTTACGAAGCTGTTTTACTTTTAACCGATATGGGGTTAATCTATCCAAATAATTTTGTTTTATTTATAATAATATACCAACTAATATGATAAAGTTCGTCAGTTTGTAAGGGGGTTTGTAAAGTAAAGAACCGATTCAAAAAGGAGTGACATAGGATTGATAGCATAGGATATGTTATTTTGTTTGAAAATATCCACGGACGAAGCCGGGGGCGGAATGCTAGTATTATATAAGTTGCGTTATTGCAACTGTTTAAAAATATAGACCTTTATTCATAAACGTTTATTAGCAACGTTTTTGTTAAAATATGTTTTGTCACTCTCTAACAAACCTGTCTTTACTAATAATAGAAAGAAACAAAAAACAAAACACATTTTAACAAAAACGTTGCTAATAAACGTTTATGAATAAGGGGGATAGGCTATAAAACATCACGCCACGAGTCGTAGCCTACGACCCAAGGTATAGCTGAACAGTAACCACAAACGTCAACCAATCTGAAATTTTTGTGTGTGAAGCCGAGGCGGATAGCTAGTTAATTGTATAGATGTAACAATTTCATAATTTACAGGAAAAAAATTATTGTAAGTCACAAAAAAAGTCGGTCATATCGACAATCGACTTAATATGTTGCTGTGGTAAACAACATTTACAGGAGGTGCGGCGGGGCAAATGGAAGAAATTAAAACATTGAAGAGTAGGATACAACATACACTTTGTACATTGTTTAGAGTGAGAAAACTATACTATTGGACACTGCTACTCATTATGCAAAACAACGAAAGGAAAATATTAAAATGCACCTAAATTTTAATGCGTAGTTATAGATATTTATTATATTAAAAACAATGTTTGTTTACCGTTTCTCACCACATTTAAAAAGTTCAAAGATTAACTTTTACAAAATAGTTAACAAAACAATTAATGATTTACAATAAAGCTTACAATGTAAATTGTAACATAAATTAAACAATGATTTATATTTGGTATTGGTATACCTACCTACCTACTAATTTAAACATAAGCTGTACTAAATTTAAAATATTATTTGATGTGAATGTATTAATAGTAAATTTCATATAATAATAATCAATTATATTATTTAAGGGGCCTATTGACCACGTGATCAATTTACAATCTGTCAAAATTCGCACGAAAGTTGGCAACGTCGCAAATGAACGTTCGAAATATTCAAGTTTTAGAATTTGGTACCTATCAAAAATACAAGACTTTGCTATCTGTCAAAACTATTTGTAATTTTGACAACCAACGCTAGAGTTAACGTGGCGGAGCGGGAAAGTGTCTGCTCTTATAATGGAAGGTGCTAGGTTCGATTCCTATGTCACACAATTATTTTTTTATTTATCCTTTTTATTTTTACACGTATTTCAGAATAATTCAAAACAACCCCTAACAAGGGAGTGTTAAAATTTGTATGGGGGAAAATTTTTTGACCGGGTCTACTTGAAACTTTATCAGTAGGTACATAGGTTAGTTACCTACCTATGTAATTATAACTAATAATAAAAAATTCACATTTCACAAAACAATTTGCACACGTGGTACTTATGTTACCGAGGTCAAAAAAATAGTTTTTAGAATTTTTGTCTGCGTTTGTGCAGGCCAATCTCAGAAACGGCATGCTGTTTTCACTGATGTATTGTAGCAAGCTTCCCGTGTGTTTGTTTATTCCAATCAGTTCACAAACAAAAATGTTATCCGAATTCCACACGTACAAAGTCGTGGGCAACAGCTAGTAATAAGTAATAACGTAACTGTCCCCCGGTTTCGGACGAGTAAGTGTCGATTTACAACAATTGAAGCTGTTCCAAAAACCCTCACTCAACAAAATGCTGCAAGGTCAAAAATGCACCAATTCCACCTTCATCATACAAGGAAACACTGACATTTTTTAATTTTATACCTACGAAAAAAAAATTCAATGCGAAGTAAGAAATCGGTCTGCTATCATAAAATCAAAAACTTTTTATTTCTCAAGCAATCAGGAACTGATAAGAAATAAATACTTATTGTCCTTCAAAATAAAAGATGTTACACGCTCGCTGTATTTGACTTTCCAGCGACAACACTCTTCACTTATGAAGCATTATACCGATCTACCTCTCTCGTTTCATCTCGTTTACAGTTCAATTATCTTACTCTGTCATGTCAGAAGCCGTCTTGAGCGATCGGCGCATGCTAAAACGAAACGGAGAGTAAACTTTTTTAATACAAATGAAAGAGACAGATGTTTATCTATACTAATATTATAAAGAGAAAAGATTTGTATTTTTGTGAGTGTATGTTTGCAATGAATAAACTCAAAAATTACTGTGCCGAATTCACCCTGAGTGACATAGGCTACCTATATTCTATTTAAAAAAAAAATAGGGATCCTGTCTAAAATTCCAATAATGTAACCCAAGGTGTAAAAAAATTACCTAATAAATTCCTTACATCGCGTGCGCTGCGAAAACTATTGATGATAGAGGGGGTAGGGCTAGGGTATATTTTATTTTTTAGCTTTATAATTTCTATACTTATTGAAAATCAGTATGTATGCGTTTGTTTAGTTTGAAGAAAGTGGGATTATGGAGTAGGTAGTATGTTTGGATTGATAAAATAGTATGAAATGTCGTTGATCCGTAGGTTGACAAATTCCTAAAAGGGAAGCCGAATGGAATCGGCTTGTATCGGCACTTCGCCTCTAGTACCTACACAATAATACGGACTACAAAATAAAACAAAGCTTAGTGAATAACATAATTTTATTTTACATAAAAATACAAGCTTATCTTAGGCAGAGGGAGGTGGGGCAAACTGATATACAGGGCACATACTACGGTTGTCTTAAAATTTATATTTTAGTCACAAATTTATTTATTGAAATATAAAAATTCAAGTAGGTACATATTTTTTCTGACGGTTAATTTTAGAATAATTATAGAATAAAATATCACATGTAATGTACAAGTATAAAATAGCTCATAATATCTAAAGAACATAATAGCAAACTCATTAGTCTCAGCTAAATACGAAGGAAGGGACAGACCTAAATATAAGTGACCTTCATTCATTCAAAAGACTGTCTTTACAATTTATTATAATTTTACAAAAAATCGACTTTTCGTGCTTCGTATGACGGCACGTAAAGCCGGGCACTTCTTCTAAAAATAACAGATAATTACTCAGCTATAAGAAGTGAGTGTAGCTTGCCACCTGTTCTGTATAAGATGGACAACTGAATACTGTCTTTGGCCACACCGCAAGGCATGAAAGCCGTGAGCATGTTTCGTATAATATTCTATATTTTAAGCTATTAGATATAATATATTGAAACATAAGAAAAACGTATTACCATAATGTCTCATAAACAAAATAATGCGTGGCGCAAAAACCAAATTTGACTTTGTTATAGACATATATATAAATGACATATGAAATGACAGTCTTTGCCTTTTACGACCTTTCAATCAAATAGCAGCTGCATTCAAAGCGCTTGTCTTTATTTTTTTCTTCTCTTCTATAGCTTGTGTTATGTACACAGGATCCCTGATATCCATCGAACGAGAGACACGGGGATCTACCAATTCTGGGAGCAAACAATCATAATAAAATTTTACTAACTTATTCTTCATTTTCGACTCCCAAAATTGGTCATCTCGGAAAATAAGATGGACTTTCATGGGCCTATCTTTACCAAACCAGATTCCAAGCATACATGTGTTTTCGCGGGTAATATGTAACTGGCCTTGTATTTGATAATACCAATTATGATTTACATTAATAATGTAATCATTTTGGCTACTACTAAACTTCCAAAAGGGATGTTTTTTTAAAGCATCTTCTAAGGCAAGAGTTGCTAAAGAAGACGGGCACTTAATTTCGACTATACCATCTGTATACTTGCCATCTGGTGTGGTTCCAAGGAAATTAAGCTCTTTATCAACGAACAAACCGCAATCTATTATAGTTACATTTTCTTGTTTTTCCAGTTGCTTAATTGCAACTTCTTCGTTATCTATACCATAACGTACAGCAGGAATTGTGGAGATATTACTACCATATACGATTTTTTTTACAAGAGAAGCGCAACTGGTAGCAATTCTCCTCTTGCAAACTTCACCAAAAATCGAAGATGTTAGTAACTTCCTCCTCCTGGTCATCCACTCTGCGCTGTTTCTCTGTTGTACTGTTTGTCTTTCAAGTTCCTCGCATTCAGCACAAGACATTTTCAAATTATCTAGAAAATGGGCCTTGGCTTCTTCAAACACTTCTGGACTCATATCGGGTTGCTGACTGTTTAAACCATAGTGGGCATCTTTCGATACAGAATGATGGAGTCTTTTTGGATGCGATACCGAATTAAGGACAAATTGTCTTCTACGATGCTCCACCTTCGCGATCAAATTTGGTTTAGAACCTAAAATAAATTCATGAGTAAAAGTATGAAGCGTACCCGTATTGAAAGATATAACAGCAGCAGCACAACGGCCTGCATAAGAACCACGCAGCGAGTAATTGATTCGCTTGCCTCCAACATACTTGGCAATCTGTGCATTAAAACTTTCAACTATATTACTCGTATGATTATGAACTAAACTTCGTGAATGATAGGACAACTTCCTACATATACCCTCAATTGCTACCATCAACCCAGAAGTAATCAAA
Source organism: Nemapogon koenigi (assembly GCA_963924495.1). Taxonomy (NCBI): domain Eukaryota; kingdom Metazoa; phylum Arthropoda; class Insecta; order Lepidoptera; family Tineidae; genus Nemapogon; species Nemapogon koenigi. The sequence goes on from OZ004646.1 coordinate 10,845,960, forward strand.
TCTGACATAACAGCCACTGATTCTATACGTCGAGTTTCTGGTAAACAAAAATAAATACTACAATTTTGATGATTGCCAAATACGTGTTGTGGACCATTTAGGATATCTTTTTTAAGATTTGAAACCTTTTCTTCGAAATTTATGTTTTGTACACCCCAGTGTTTAATCGCGGTAGTTACACCCTTTCTTAAACGTAAATACCTATCTTTTAGGTGTTTTCGTAGATTGCTTGGGTAAGATGTGTCTTGTGACAATTTTACCAAAGCGTTACAAAAGTTACGTAAAAGATGATTTTTACATTCAATTTTTTGAACAGTTAAATTTCCATACGGTCGCGAATCTAAAATGCGTTTATATGTACTAGAATCGCCGTCTGCAACAAATTGATGATATATGATTCCGTGGTCGGCCACGGAATTTTTAAACCCCTCTACAATAATAGACGATTCCATCCCGGAAGATGAACCTGAATAGTTCTTGAAGCACTTGTGCTCCCGAGGCAGTTGTTTCTTACTAGCAGCTCGTGCGCAGACCGTGCAATATTTATTTCTAACACCTAAATATAGCACTTTATTAAACTTCAAACCAACTATTGCTCCTGCACCCGATAGAGCCGAATAATTTTTGCCATATGATCGTTTTGACCAGCATCCATCAAGAGCAACAGCAACTAGTGGTACTCCATCTTCGTTAACATTTCCTATTGATATTGCATAATCTGCTTCCTCCGTAGCCGCTGTGGACATAGAGTGTGCTGCTGCCGCTTCCCACCAATCGGAAACTTGGTTATGTAATGTAATATACAAATTTGGTGAAATTCTGGGTAAATCTAATGATGCCGTTAAAGTTTCAAGATGTGTCTGACCCGACCCACATGACATGATAGCCGAAACAGCTTGATGATTAATATTCATTCGATCATCTTTTTTATCATCTAATCTTACAGTAAAAATTTCCGCACACATTCTGCATTTAATAGTAATTTTAGAATCCAGCCCATTTACTAATTCGGATATAATTTCAAGACAACTAAAATTACATCCGAATATCGAACCATGATCACTTATACTTTGAAATTGCCTAAATAGATAACCTATATTGGCTATCCTTCTTCCAACTTCTACACCAGTGGAAAGTTCTTCGACGGAGATTTGTAGCGAAGAATCATCCTAAACAAAAATAAAATAACTGTTAAAATACAAATATACATACTAGGGGATAAGATCAACCTTCCTTTTTTAGTTAGTAGGAAGATAAATATGTACTATTATGTAGTACCATATCATAGACTAATACCATATGAACTAGGTAAATGACCGCTGCCACTCACATACCTTATATATCTTGTCCGTGGGGCTTTTTATTATTAATGTATCATACTTACCACTGTTCGTCGATTATTAGTTAACACAGCAAAAGGTACTCTAGAAAAAAAAATTACCTGTTAGCTGGGAATCGAACCTGAAACTTACTACCTACAATAAGTTAATTCCCCAGTGTCGCCCTTGTAATCCCTAAAAATGGTTTATAGAAATAATTTCTTTTTCTCTCTAAGAATAGGTTCATCTTACCCGAATTACTACCTTGCCCCTCCCTACCTTGTTTCACAAAATACCAAAATCAATAAAATTTATATTTACTTACCTATTTTTTGCACAAAAATTTAATTGTCTCAAATGACGTCTTAGCTTGGCACCACTTTTTGGTTTTGGCATCTGAAAATATATATAAAAAAGGAAGGAGGAAACGTGGCACTAAGAAAAAAGATTTTATATATGAATCAGCGACCGAAGCTCGAAAATGCAAAAATATATATCTTACATCCTATGGCACCATAAAAAAATCGTGTAATATTGAGTAGGTAATAGTGCCCCACTTGCTCCACTTGGTTGACATTTTTCATTATAGCGGCGCGGGGAGTAGTCTAGGTAGAAAGTTTCTGGGATAAAAGATTCTCCTTGTGATGCCTTTCATCCTATGGCATCATAAAAATTAGTGTAATATTGAGTAGGTAATAGTGCCCCACTTGCTCCACTTGGTTGAAATTTTTCATTATAGCGGCGCGGGGAGTAGTCTAGGTAGAAAGTTTCTGAGATAAAAGATTCTCCTTGTGATGCCTTTCATCCTATGGCACCATAAAAAAATTGTGTAATATTGAGTAGGTAATAGTGCCCCACTTGCTCCACTTGGTTGAAATTTTTCATTATAGCGGCGCGGGGAGTAGTCTAGGTAGAAAGTTTCTGGGATAAAAGATTCTCCTTGTGATGCCTTTCATCCTATGGCATCATAAAAAAATAGTGTAATATTGAGTAGGTAATAGTGCCCCACTTGCTCTACTTGGTTGAAATTTTTCATTATAGCGGCGCGGGGAGTAGTCTAGGTAGAAAGTTTCTGGGATAAAAGATTCTCCTTGTGATGCCTTTCATCCTATGGCATCATAAAAATTAGTGTAATATTGAGTAGGTAATAGTGCCCCACTTGCTCCACTTGGTTGAAATTTTTCATTATAGCGGCGCGGGGAGTAGTCTAGGTAGAAAGTTTCTGAGATAAAAGATTCTCCTTGTGATGCCTTTCATCCTATGGCACCATAAAAAAATTGTGTAATATTGAGTAGGTAATAGTGCCCCACTTGCTCCACTTGGTTGAAATTTTTCATTATAGCGGCGCGGGGAGTAGTCTAGGTAGAAAGTTTCTGGGATAAAAGATTCTCCTTGTGATGCCTTTCATCCTATGGCATCATAAAAAAATAGTGTAATATTGAGTAGGTAATAGTGCCCCACTTGCTCTACTTGGTTGAAATTTTTCATTATAGCGGCGCGGGGAGTAGTCTAGGTAGAAAGTTTCTGGGATAAAAGATTCTCCTTGTGATGCCTTTCATCCTATGGCATCATAAAAATTAGTGTAATATTGAGTAGGTAATAGTGCCCCACTTGCTCCACTTGGTTGAAATTTTTCATTATAGCGGCGCGGGGAGTAGTCTAGGTAGAAAGTTTCTGAGATAAAAGATTCTCCTTGTGATGCCTTTCATCCTATGGCACCATAAAAAAATTGTGTAATATTGAGTAGGTAATAGTGCCCCACTTGCTCCACTTGGTTGAAATTTTTCATTATAGCGGCGCGGGGAGTAGTCTAGGTAGAAAGTTTCTGGGATAAAAGATTCTCCTTGTGATGCCTTTCATCCTATGGCATCATAAAAAAATAGTGTAATATTGAGTAGGTAATAGTGCCCCACTTGCTCTACTTGGTTGAAATTTTTCATTATAGCGGCGCGGGGACTAGTCTAGTTTCTGGGATAAAAAATTCTCCTTTTGATGCCTTTCATCATATGGAATCATAAAAAATGGGTGTTACATAGAAAAAAAAACGATCGAAAATTTTATTTTTTTCAGTGCCCCGCTTATTTTTCATTATAGCGGCGCGGGGAGTAGTCTAAGTAGAAAGTTTATGTGACAAAAGTTGCTCCTTGTGATGCCTTTCATTCTATGGCACCATAGGAAATGGGTGTTATATGGAGTAAAAAAGTCTTTATGAAAATCATGAAAAATCTTTTTGCACTTTCGAGCTTTGTCTAAGTTTATCCATATAATGGTTAAAAAATATTCCAAGTCTTTTTTTCTTAGTGCCCCGTTTCTTCCACTCTGACCCATTATGCTATATTTCTCTCTTCTTTTATATGTACACTATAAGACACATACAAACTGATAGAAATCCGGCAGACTGTCTCTGGATCACCCACATTATAATAATTATATAATATAATAATGATAATTATGATGAATAACTATTTAACTATCATCACAAGAGGGGTAGGCAGAGACAATCAAATGCCATTTGCTACGGTCCTGACATACCTCTTTCGCTTCTTTTATATTCATTATACCTTTCATTCATGCTCGGCGATTGTGTGTACTTTGTAATATTGCCTTCGATCAATACATTTTTAATATGTTCAATAGAAGTACACTTAGGTCGTCCTCTGCCAGCATATCCTTTCACTTCAACCATATACACCTTTTTAGTCAATCTTTCATCCTTCATTCTTTCAAACTATACCTATCTATGAAATAATGTACAAATTAAATTGACAAAAGTAATATTGAAATTATAAATTGGGAAATGATTTAAATAGTAAAAGAAGATAGGTAGGTATAGCTATGATGGGTGGCCAGACAAACAATTTAAATAAAGAAATGAAACCATATTTTATGAGGAGAAATGAAATAAGTGTTGATAGAAATTGTATATTTTGGGGTCACAAAATAATAATGCCAGAAAATTTAAAATGTCATGTATTGCAAGAATTGCACAAAAGTCATTTTGGGGTACCTACTAGGATCCGGATGACAGAAGTGGCTAAGTCATACCTACTTTTGGAGGCCTAAATAAAATGAGTGTTTGAGTTACAGCAATAGACCACACAAGGTATCTTTAAAAACATGGCTAGTCCACCATCTCCACCATCACATACATGCAGATTACTTAGCACCTCTTTGTGGAAAAATGTTTATGATAGTTACCAATATAATATCTTTACACTTTTAGTATAAATTATGATTTAGGTAAGTACTTACTTTATTGAAGCATATAGAAGTATTTTCCAGTATCAAAAATGTGGTTGTTGTTACAAATGTTTATGTATGTAATAAATAAATAACCATAAAAATAATCTGCAAAGATGCAAACGTCACAAAATGTCAAAAAAGTAAACAAACGCAATTCAACTCTCGTTTCATATACGATTTACAGATGGTATGACGCATGCGTTAATGCAAGCGTCCCAGAGAAAGACAAAAGATATAGATTCTATGTTCATATTCAAATTTGCCTAGATGATAGTTGACAACGTTGTAATTTTAAACTTGAAACTCCTGAATTTTTGGTCGTAACTTGATTTACGTAATTATTATTTTGATATTTCAATAAGCTACCAAAAAACGCAAGACGTTGAATTGAAGGGTAATGGTATAACAGCCCTTAAATAAAATTTAAGAGCTTCTTGATAGATTATGTAAGAGAAAACAGGGGCAAAATAATCCTTTATTTTACCACCCATATTTCCTATTCAATAAAACCAATTAAAAAAATAAAGACGTTGTCACTTAGATATATTCAATAAGTAACTATATGCTAAATTACAGTGACACAGGTGGATTATTTACAGAGAAATACGGCCTAGTTTAGCCCATACGATTACAGGATAGCCTCCTTAATATCAATGTAAGCAATAAGAATTGAGTTAGGATTTTTTCAAAGAGATTAAAATTATATTAAATGTCTTTGGATTTTTTATGGGAATAAATATACTGTTACTGCCATCTGTTGAGCAGTAGCTTATTTTAAAGTTTCATCTAGTGGATAATAGATGGCAGCACTTTAAAGTTAAATCAAATGTTCCCAAACAGCGTGAGCTACTATTACTAAGCCTATGGAGGGGCCATAGACGGGCTTCCCCTTTCGCCAATTTTTCCCCCTTTGACCAGTTATACTGACCAGGTGCGCAGTAATAAGTTACCTTAGATTTCGTTGGTATCGTTTTGTGTCGCGAGACAGCGCTCTAAGAAAATAGTTAATTGTGATGTTTTAAACGGGAAAGGCGATCTAGGGCGTCAAACTTAGTGTTTCCAATCATTAATTATAATTATTATGTTTGTATTTTAACATAATCATCATATAACGTAAAATCCGTTGCGACAATAAAACGACAGAAAAATACAGTGGTACAGGGGCTAGTACTAGGCGTTTACCTCCCCCCCCGCCAAAAGTGGCAGAAAAATTTGTTCGATGATTTATACCCTTCACGTCTCCTTTGGTAAATACTCAAAGGTAGCCACAAGCCACCTTGGTGCACCTAAAGAAGACATCGAGGGGGTCGTTGCCCCTCGAGATATAGCCGGCGCGAAGACCCCTTGATGATGATCCCAAACAAAACGTTTTTACTCAATAGTACTTTTTCCTTGCCGACGTGGACCACTCAACAAGTAGAAATCGACCCCTGGGACCACTTTGGGAAACGATGAGTTAAATGAATGAAGATAAAAAAAAGTTTCTTTTCCGTTAAATATAGCAACATTTACTTTTGACATTTCAATAATTTCAACGGGCGAAGCACAGACTACGGGCGAAGCTAGTAGGAGAGAGAGCTATATAAAAATACAGGCACCGGTTGTAGGCTACATGTAGTAGAGTTAGATTATCATATCTTCATCTTCAGGTGGTGACTTGTCATTGTCGTAATATCAGCTGTTAATATAATTTTACATGTGATGTAACTGTATGGATTAATATAAAATACGCCATAATCTTGGTTTTATCTATGCGATATCCTAATACCACGACGTTAAAAGTTCAAAACTAACAATCTGTATCTACGCGAAATAAATAAATGGCCAACAGCGACGTAATGTAAAAGACAGATTTAATCTGCACTATATGCTTCAGCTAACTTTTGATAAGCATTAAGTAAACACCAATTTTTATGGAAATTTTTTTTTCAGTAGCTAGGTCACTTTTCCGTTAGAATTTTGGGGAATGTTCAGAATACTCCATGACCTCGTCCCTTCACCCCCTTTTCGCAACCGCACTGCTCGCACAGTATATAGATTTCATCCTCACACAGTGGACACGTTCTGCATACGAACGAAAAAGTTCAGTGTCGTTCCTGTGTCGCACTGTCAAAAACTGGAACGAACTTCCGATGTCGGTCTTTCCTGCTTCCTACAACCTGGCATCCTTCAAGCGAAGCGTGGAAAAACATCTCTATGGGACATTATCTTTCTCTTTATAACTGAGATCTCGTCCGTCATCGATAAAAAGTGTATATAAACTTTAATATTTTTATTTATTAAAATGTAAGTAAATATTACAAATAAGATTTTTTACAATTTGCTAGTAAGATTCTTTACAATTCACTTGTGTTGTCAAATAGATTTAAAAATAATGTTAACGAAACCTTATCATTTGCCATTTTTTGACCCTATCATTATCTCATAAGGTTCACGATCATGGGGACTACCGACAGAAGTGCAAACTTAAAACTATGAATAACAGTGGGTTTTAATTTATAAGTAGGTATATAACGTATAATAACGCCATATAGCAAACGCCTAAAGAAGTTTCCACTAAAAAAATTAAGAAAGTTGCCGGCCAGAAATGCGCAGTCAAATTTTGGCATTTGCCCGACCCAGGCATACGTGGAAGCCAGTACACGAATTCTTGCCCGGACAATCCATCCATCCATCCGCCTAAAGAAGCTATCACTTAAAAAATAGGGTTCTTTCAAGTTGGGGAATAGCAACTCTATATAATAAGGTGTTACTAAGTGCATACCAGCGATACAGTTCAATTTGTGAACCTTATGAGGTAATTTTTTTTTTGCAGCCGGAACTTTATCTAAAACTTTATTAACTTAAATTATTAATAAATTAAGCGGCTCACACACTTCCCTGCGGCATTTTCTTGATTCTGCGACCGAATCGGTAGAGATTTCATTTCCGACTTAAAATGGATTCGCACCACACACAGCATTTAATTGTTGATGACGGCCGTCAGTCCTTAATCGTATGATAAACTGTTGTGTGCATTACATATCGATAACTGAAGGTCTATAACTGCAGCGAATCTGTTATGAGTCGTTTAAGGAATGAAATCCGTCACAAATCACTTAACACTAATGGACAGTATTCTGACATCTTCATAAGGCGTGTCAGTTTTGGGGTTAGTTTTGACACTACCTATGTTCTGGACCACCTCCATACCGCGAACAACTCGCCCAAACACCGTATGCTTGTTGTCTAACCATGGCTGAAATTGAGAAAAAAAGTGACACTGGTAACATGGTCTACATTTAGCGAGTCTCTAATTCTCTAAATAAATAAAAAAATAACGATTTATTCGTTCAGCCAGTCAAATCTCGCACACATCGCCTAAGTATTACACCATACAATTTCACAGTGATCTATCCTAACTGATATTATAAATGTGAAAGTCTTTCATTGTTTGTTTGTCCTTATTTCATCTCAAAACAAAACAACGGATCAACGTGATTTTTTGCACAAACATATCTGGAGGACATGGAGGAGAGTGACATGGCTAAATTTAATCCGGGAAAAGTATACTTACAGTTGGTGCTAAAGTAATAAAGAACTGACTTCCATTGGTGTTAGGTCCCGCGTTGGCCATACTGAGCGTGTACGGCCGGTCGTGTTTTAGATGTGATCGAAACTCGTCTTCAAACTCACCGCCCCATATACTCTCACCGCCCGTGCCGGTGCCTGGTGAACAAAAATACTATATCTATCATCACTTCCCAGAAGATACCAGTGATCTTGAAGCGATTTATAATGGTAATGTAATGTACAACATTGTTTTATTCGAAAATTAAAAATATGAAAAAGGGTTATTTTCAATTGCACAACAAATAAATCCACCCTGGGCAGAGCCCGTACGGCCTTTTACGTAGGGGTAGTGCAATACGATTATAATATTTTGATGTAAGTATTTTGCTGTGCAATCAGGCTGGCGCAACTTCGAACAAAAAATTAGGGCTAGGAAAAATGAGCCAATACTAATGGCGTCGTATCGCCATCTCTTTCACTCCATATACAGATGACAGAGATAGCAAATATTTCTGTACCAATCCACAGTCAAGTAATCCTTAATGTTGTTAGGTTGGCAGTAATTTAATTTCAATGTATGACAGTCCCGACTCTTTGATTGCCAGGCCCGCTGCGTCCGGGCGTGCAGAGCGTGCACCGCACAAGGGCGGCATTTTCAAGGGGGCGGCAAAAACAGATATCGAAACGAAAAATTCTCATAATTTTATATATACACACACTTCGGAGACACATGGTTTTGGCATACGCACTGGGATAACGCGTTGGCATGAGGCAAGACCAAGTGTCTCACACTTCGGAGACGCTTGGTTTTGGCATACGCGCTGGGATAACGCATGGCATGAGGCAAGACCAAGTGTCTCACACTTCGGAGACGCTTGGTTTTGGCCTACGCGTCTGGTCTTGTATTTCTTCAATTATAATAATACTGTTGTATACTAATTATGATGTTTCACAGCTACATGAAAGGGGGTGTAATCGGGTATTGTTACTTAATCAGTATTTTTGATGGGAAATGGGCATTTTTTATTATACAAAAAGTTAGATATTTTGATTTGCAGTTAATTACTGCCCTATGAATTATACCTGTAGGATCGCCCGTCTGCACCATAAACCCCTTAATGACCCTGTGGAATATATGTCCGTTGTAGTACCCGGCGCGCGCGTGACCACAGAAGTTCTCCGCCGCTCGGGGCACGTCCTTGCCGAACAGCCGCACATGGATGTCGCCGAGCGTCGTGTGTAGAGTGGCCTGCTCGTACAAACGTAGTACGCCTGGAAACAAGTAAACGATTGTGATACTACTTTTATTTTCTTTCTTTACGGGTTACGGTTCCATGGTACCCAGCGGAAGATCAAGTCTCCCTCGTTTAGCCGATGGTATTTGTGAGGCTATACCTAACGATTGGCCAGTTCTGTTAGGCTTGTTTAGATGGAAAAGCCTCTAAGTGTGGTTTTTGGATTATGTACATAAGTTTTTAATAAAATAAACCCATTGGTACCTACATGGCCGGGATCAGGGATCGAACCCGTGATCTGCCTAGTTAATACCAGACGTCTTTACCACTCGGCTACCGACACATCTAAAACCCTTACTACTTACTATTTGATATTGATGCTACTTTTATTTGATTATTTTGACGTTTTACTTCTATAGGCGCGTTATGACAAAATACGAGTGAAATTTTACAATGCAAAAAAAATTACAGAATGAAGTTGCTGAGAGTGAAATGTTACGATGCGCGCGCACGAAGCACGCCTATTCTTTTTATTATGTTAAATTAGTGTTAAATAGACAATTTAGTATTCAGATTTTAGCAACCATAATTTATGATCACGCAAATTTATTTACGCCTTTGCATTGTATTTATTTCATTTCAACGGTTATTTTACAATTTATTACAATTATGTCAGGGGCTAAAATAAACGATTTATGTCAAAAACGGAGCAAAGGGTCGATGTATTTTTGCACAGACATAGTTGGAGGGCAGGAAAGTGACATAGGCAATTTTTTATTCCGTGAAAATGTCTCATTCACCCGTGTGAAGTAAACAATCACCAAATATACAAAAAGTACCTTGTCCTTCAGTAGCAGAGATGATATCCTCCTTAGAGGGTTTCTCGTTAAATATGTCTCGGTCGGCGTCCGGGGACTTGACGTCATCAGGACTGCGTCGGGAGAACATGTAGAACCTGATAACAACACTCACTGATCAATCATCACGTCAACACGCTATTTTAAGTCCTTTAATGGCTGAAACACACTTTGTCTTCAGCTGGGTACCTTGGGGCCGGCAACGGTTCCCGGGAGTTGTAAGGTGACCCGTGAAGATTTTTTTCGATAATAATATTATAAAGAGAAACATTTGTTGTTTGTTTGTTTGTATGCAGAAGGTATCTCTAAAATATCTCTAGAACTTTAATCAATTCTAAAAAATATTTCACTAATATATCTAAAGCTACTATCCCTGTGTAATATAGGATATACTTTATTTTTTATTTCAAAGTCTTCAACGGGTGAAGGCGATGCGGAAAGTTAGTATACAATAATGACAATGCGTTACCTGTTTTTCTTGTAAGCCGTGCAGAACAGTGTTGGATCAGTCTTGATAGTGAGCAGAGTCGGGTTCTCAGACCCCTCCATCTCTAACGTCGCCGCTACCTTAGACTGATTGGTTCTACCCTGAAAATAATATGAAACGAATAAAATAAAGTTTATTTTTTCTTTCTTTGCGGGTTGCCTTACAGCTCCCAAAACCATGTTACGGTTTCAGGATACCCAGCGGAAGACCAAGTCTCCCTCTTTTAGCCGAAAGCTATACCTAACGAGTTGAAGTATATTTAGGTAGGAAAGCCTCTAAGTGCGGTTTGTCAGATTATGTACATAAGTTTTTAATTTAAAAACACATTGGTACATGGTAAAATAAAGTTTTAATAGTTTAATATCACTACATACCGCCGCCGCGTCGGTATGTCTGTCATTTTTTTCAAGCAAAAACGGATTTTGTTGCGTTCTTTCACTATGGGGAAGGTTAACGAGTATTAAACATGGATCTATCATATTTAGTAGTTGGGGAAAAAGTTAGCCCCAGCGAGTTTTCATGGCGTATGCTATTTAATCCGTCAGAGATATAACAAAATCATGTAGGAAAGAGTTGTGTAGAATAAAATTATCTACAAAAAGTCCGCAGTAGCATAATATCTATCTCTAATAGATAAGAAGTAATAAGGCCAAATTGTTGTAAACCGATATTTTACCCAGTCGGGCCGCTAGTATATAAAAAGCCAACCTGAAACATGGCCAAATGCAGCGGCCTCAAGTTCTCCGGCTTGGCCAGCATGCTCACACACCGGTTGGTCACCAGGTTGACCACCTTCACCCCGAGCATGGTCGCGTACAGCACGAAGTGTCCGCTCTGGTCGAATATTATGTTGCCGAGCTGCATGCTCTCGGACTTCTCTAGTTCACGCTCGGCGGCCATTCTGCAAGGAAACAGTGTTTTTTTATTACAACCAATTACATACTCGGTATAAAACAAAGTCCCCCACCACGTCTGTCTGTGACCTTTTCACACAAAAACTTTAATATTATATATTTGACTATTATATTAAATGTTTAGGAGCTGTACATTAACACTATAAGTGAATAAAGTTGAGAAAAAAGTTAGCACCAGCGAGTTTTCATGACATGATGTAGGAAAGAATTATGTAGAATAAAATGATCTACAAAAAGTCCGCGGTAGCATCTACTTATATGTAACAGATAAGTAGTTATAAGCGTATTTACGTAGGTATTGAAATTGTTGGAACCCAAATTTTGCGAGGCCGGGAGCGGGGTCGCTAGTAATTAATAATTAACAATAGAGCCCCTTTCTTTGTTGTCTTTATAACCCCGTTTTCCCAACTCAAATAGTGATATCTCTTACGGACCCTAAGTCAACTGGAATAATGTAGCTTCGTATTAGTAAAGAAACTTTTCAAATCAGTTCAGTAGTTTTAACGTTTACCTAACAAGACATTGATTTGGTTAAGATTACATTTAGGTCGTTTTTCCATGGGTGTGACCCACGACTCGACAAAAAAACGTTTAAAAATTATTTACTACTGTGACGTTGCTAGAATCAGGCCGTTTTTAGTTTGTTGTATTTTGCAACCGTAAATCGTGTCGTGCTGTGACCAGTGGAATAACGCCCTAAGTTTAATTTAATCTGAATCAAGTCTATTAATTGAAAATTTATTTTACTGTTACGAAACTACATTATTCCAGTTGACTGTTTTATAGATAAGATAGAGCAATATTAGCAACTAAAACCAGAGAAAAAAGACCGAACATGTTAAAATAAAATATCAAAAGTTAAATAAATAAAAAAATGTAGGTACCTCCGACCAAACTCCATATTGGGCAGCTGCTGGGTCTGATGCTGCAGCTGTTGGAACCTCTGTAGACTCTCGTCAAGCACCTTGTGTAGCTTGCCCGACAGGAAGTGGAACACGCGCACCTGCACACATACATGAGACAAAGATTGTAACTGAGATTTGGCATGAACTTAGCCTATAGCGTTTAATGGAGAGGGACTTATGCTACTTTTTATGCTGGGAAAGTGGAATTCTCATAATAATATATTATTTTAGCATAGCATTATGCAACATTTGTGGGTGAGTATGAAGTTTTCGTCCTGTTATTTTTATTATTGTGCTTAGAATAAAACTATGAACTGAAATGATTCCATGTCACGCCTTGGTGAATAACGCACGCGCCCATCGAGACGTGATGGGGAATCCAGATTAATCCTGTCCGTGCTGTGATGGTTGTGATTAATCGGCTATAAACACTATAATACTTGAGACTGGCAAATCACATAAACATTGGTGGAACCATAATAAAGAAAGAAGAAGATGAACTGAAATATTAAACCATTTCGGAGCAATACTTTTTCGAGTAAAAAAGAAGTCATCGAAATTGGTACATAATTTACTAAATTCCTGTAAAATTACTGAGCCAACTTCGATCCAAATCTATATAAATAAAAATTAAATGATATTCGTTGGTAGGTAAGCGCATTACTTAAGAATGGCTGGACCGATTTAGCTATTTTTTTTAACAATCGTAATAGTCTAAATACGGTTTTTAAGGAAATAAAAATTGGAAAAGTTGCCCGGATAATAAAATAAATTGGAAAAAATTCTATAGGATTCTTCTTTCTATAGGATTTTTGTATGAACTCAAAACCATAATAGAGGATGAAAATTGAAAGTTAATTTGGATACCGAATGGGAAGAAAAAAGTAACATTACCTTTCTATCCAAACTAACGGTCGCCATCTTCTTCCCGTCCGGCGAGAAAGCGAGCGACGTGGGATGAGTCTTATTCTTGACAAAATCAAATAAGTCCGTGTCCAGTTTGGACTCAAAATGGACTTTCTTCGGGAACTGGTACTCGTATTTGGGACCGGTCCAGTACTCCACAATACCGGCCGTGTCCACGGAAACTGCAGTCTCGAAAGGTGGGTTGTAGGCTATGACGGCCACTGGGTGCTGGTGAAGGGTTTCGAAGGTGTGCTGTGGTATTCCCGTGGTCTGGGTGCCGTCGAATATGTGGATTTTGTTACTGTTCTTGTCAGATCTGCAGGAAAAGTCATTTATCACTACATATTATAACTATAGTAACCCCGCCGTGTCCAACTGTTCCCAATTCACTCCAAAACGTCTAAACGGATTTTGTTGCGGTGTTCACGATTTAATAGATCGATTTACGAGGAAGGTTTACGAGTTAAAAACATGGACCTATCTATCACGTTTAGGAGCTGAGCATTAACAGTAAAGTGAATCAAGTAGGGAGAAAAATTAGAGCCAGCGAGTTTTCATGACGTTGTTGTCTAATCTGTCAGAGATATAACAAAATCATGTAGGGAAGAATTGTGTAGAATAAAATTATCTACAAAAAGTCCGCGGTAGCATATATCTATCTGTAATAGATAAGCTTATTTAAAGATATAATGTACGAAGCCGGAGGCGGGACGCTGGTACAAAAAAAACTCACACAGCCAGAGCTGGTATAGGGTCCCCCGCTGAATGTACCCACTCAACGCACCTCGGCTCGAACGTTATTGTAATCATGTTGATCATATCTGAAATAATAATTGTTTATAAAAATACTAAAAAAACACGCTTTTGTCTGTAACGCACACTTGCGCAAACGTCGTTGCGAGTTACGTCGTTTCGTTACAGAGTTCCTGTGGCCACCTTTCGGCTCCATAATCAGGACCCTGGACATCATCTAGGTCTAGAGTACTTGTGAAGCCAAATTAAACGAGTTATCGGTCCCAGGGTACCCAGCTGTCCTCTTTTAGCCGATGGTATTTGTATGCCGAACGAGTGGCCAGCTGTTGAGGTAGTCATGCTCTTTGCCCATCATTGATACTAACCAAAGTTAACAACATCAAATACTTTGACAGTCTTCTCAGGCGAGGCGGTACACAACAGTGAGCCTGTGGAGTTGGCAGCTATCTGAGCTATACTGGACAAGTGGCAGCGGAAATGTTTTACAAACTCGATGCCTTCCTCCTGAAAAATATTATGATACATATTTTTTTATTGAAATTCACAACAAAATATAACATAGGCAATTATGTGTCCATGGTGGGTTAGCAGATTTGTCCAAGTTAACCCAGTTTGACTTGGACAAGTCTGTCAGTTGGCGCCCAACGTGACCGCGTGGGCCGTTACGCTACAACTTGTATTTTGCAATATTTCAGCAAATTCTCCATCGGTTGGCTGTTTTAAAAATGATTGTTCATATATTAGTTTTATTTTACCACCTATAGAAAAATTAAATCAGATTTATCTTTATATCTTTTTTCTAGAGGCTGTCAAATGTAGTCAAATTCACTACATATGTTACGTTTTGTGCTATTAATGTAAATTAATGGCTAAATAATATTTAGTTTGTTAGAAAAAAATCTGTATATGATCAATATTGATCATAGGCACCTGTTTTTTCCAAAATTTCAAATGTCCATCTTGGCTAGCAGTTATAACAAAATCAGTTTTGGTAACTACAATATAGGAGACGACATCCCTGTGCATGTAACTGCGCTCATATGTCTCTGATGAAGGCAAATTTTCTAAGTATAGGGATTCAAACTCCAAAACTGAAATTACAAAAAAAAGATAAGTTTGTTTTAAGTTGTGAATATATTAAGTTAATTAAAAAGTTATGTACATAATCCGACAAACTACACTTTTCTGCTAATCTCTGGAACTACCAGTCCAATTTGAAATTGATTTTGCATTTGGTAGCCCAATTCTTGAGGAAGGTTATAGGCTATATAACATCACACTACAACCCAAAGGGGCATAGCAGTAACTATTTACACGGGTGCAACCGCAAGGCACAGCTACTAATAAATATACCTAACCTAATAATAAATTAATATGAGAAAATCCTTCTCGGATTACATGGTTAGATCACTTGTTCCTTGTAGATAACCAGACCCTACTGTACCCCATACAATGTGTATAGGCGTTTTCCACATTCTAGCACTCAATCTGGCTCAAGTTATACAGCCCACGAAACCTTTTTAAGATCTAGTTCAAATAGTAAAGTTTTGTATTTGATACAGCCTTTGATCATTATAAAAGAAATAGATGGAGTAATACAACTGCTCACTGTACCACGTAGCGTACGCTCAGCTCATACGCATACACCACTCTTAGTTCCGGTCTTTTGTTCCTCTTTCCATGCTTTTGTCCCTTTCGCACTGTGTCATGCGTGTTTCTATGGCAAGCATTGAGATGCTCCATCTATTAATTTCTTTTATGATTTTTTTGGAGCTCAGATGGATATGGAGCAGAAAAAGCAGCATATCATATTGTAATCATTACCTTTTTGCTTCTTCGCTTTAGGTTTGGCAGCTTCTGAAGGTAAAGGGCCGATCCATCCCTCGCCATCATCTCCTTCCTCAGTATTGTCAGGGCTACCTGCCCTCTTACCACTCATGTCTGTGTTTATATATTTACTTTAGCAGCTTTAAGTCCGTCAAAGACGTAGCTGTACATATAGATTATAGCAAGCTACCACACATGCAGAATATGCTATAATATATATTTTGCCTGCAGATTGGTGATGTAATACAAATATATATTATAGCTACGTATGTGACAGGCTTTACTGACCAACCTTTCTTATCTGAATTATTATGTTTGTAGTTTTAAAGTTCATAATGTGAAGTGAAGGTATGTGTAAGATATAGTTATAAGCATATTTAAGAAGGCATTCAAATTATTGTAAAAAGAAGAAGCTGGGGGCGAGCTCCCTAGTACAATATAAACATAACTATGCAGTGAAACTTGCAATATAATCACAGAGCAAGAATCACTACAGTTTTAGCACAAAGTACTATATTTAGCCCGCAGCCGAGCAAAATGTATGAAATTTGTCTGTCGGTCTGGTTGGGCAAATTAAGCTGATAATAAAGTCAAAAAAATATAAACAAATTGTAGGTTATGATGTAAGGTATCTCTAATAAGTTTGTGATTACGATACCAAAACAATTTATGCATCTATGTAACTCTATATCGCAGACATATTAGAGGTAGAGATATAAATAATATACAATAAAATATTAACAAAATTGAAACCAACAAACAATCCCACCAAAAAATTTCAAAACAAAGTTTTTTTTGTAACCACAGGCAATAACAATATAGAGTTGACCTGTGTTGCAAAGACAATGGTACATTTTATTGTCTATTCCTATTATTTATGTTTGTGACCATACATAAATACCATGGAAAAATAAATTTAAAAATCCTGAAAAATTTGCCACTGCTATCAATAATAGTCTGATGCCTTCCTGCAGTACTTTTCCAAGGGATCTTCATTAAAATACTTGTACGAGAGTGCTCGGTGGCCGGTGTTTCAGTGACTTGACATAAGCTAAAGTATGCATACGCGGCGTCGTTAGAATGTGGATGGAACTGGTAACTGCTGGTAACAATCGACTTCAATTTCACGTTTGTTTACCAGCATATATCAAAATAGACGTAGAAATTAGACGTTATAAAAAAACAATTTAAACATGATTTTTGGTCTAGCAACATCGATTATTAGCTAACTTCACAACGTTGTTCATACCTGTCACGTTGTCTATGTACAAAATGTCTTTTACAATTTTGTAGTGATGGTGGCTGGCTTCGTTGCAAGCAAAGCGTCGTAAATTGCAAATACTTTGTAAAGTTATTACAAATTTTGATCGGCTAACGGTCGAATTCGTAGTGATATAAGTGCTCAACAAGTTCGTACATAAATAGGTGAGTGTTTAATGGCAGGAACGAAGATTAAGTCGGGCGCGCCGGTTTGACTACACGTGGTTTGACCACATCACATTCCATTTGCATGTGTTTTCGCTTTAATTGAAATATTTTCATTACTAATAACTATATAAAGCATTTGGTAATAGTATAATTGTCCGCTATAACATTTTGTAGTAACATATAGGTTGTGTACGAACGTGGTCACAAAGTGGCTACGTCGCAATTACGGGGTCTTTAGCCCCTGACATACATTTGTAGTACAGGAGAACGTTATGAAATGTTTTCTCGTCAACTATTTGTTAGAATTGATAACTTTCTTTTCTACAACAAGCACGCAGATTTTACAATTTTACATGTACCTACACATGTTTGATGTCTACCATGACACCTGGGGAATAGCATTGAGAATGTTTATATAGGGAATTACTATTCATGGAAGCAATTAGATATATATTTTTTTATGTATTTCCTTATACAACAAGTTAGTAGTCAAAACACTTGTTTTGTCATTGGTCAGCATATAAAAATAATTGAATCCAGACTAAGTCATGACCACATAGTCTT
Source organism: Nemapogon koenigi (assembly GCA_963924495.1). NCBI lineage: Eukaryota > Metazoa > Arthropoda > Insecta > Lepidoptera > Tineidae > Nemapogon > Nemapogon koenigi. Next base: position 10,863,950 of record OZ004646.1, read on the forward strand.
ATCTTTCTATTGTATAATAAGCAGTCACATTTTGTATTTTATATTTTTATTAATTACGTATTTATACAATATTATGTGAGTTTATCCAAAGTTAATGCCTCTTTTATGTGCGGCCCGCAGTGTTGGTAATGTGTTTGTTTTTCCGCAGCCATGAGTTCAAGTGTATGCTACAAATGCAACCGCACTGGGCATTTCGCCCGCGAGTGCCCCCAGGGTGGTATGCAGTCCCGCGACGCTGTCTTCAACAGACACCGTGAAAAGTGCTTCAAGTGCAACCGCACTGGTCACTTTGCTCGTGACTGCAAGGAGGAAGCTGATCGCTGCTACAGGTTAACATCATAACCTCGTTTTTTTAAATCAAGCATGTTTTTGTCATTAGCATATAAGTTGTTTTCCTACAAATTGGCTTGTGACAAGTGACTATGAGATTTCTTGAGTTTAGTTGACTAACCTAAAGACAATTCTACACAATGGGTTGTTACAAGCCATCACCAACATCAGCCACACTGGTCCAACATTAATTGATGTTAACCTAATGGTGTATTACAGGTGTAACGGCACGGGGCACATAGCGCGCGAGTGCACGCAGAGCCCGGATGAGCCGTCGTGCTACAACTGTAACAAGACGGGCCACATCGCTCGGACCTGCCCGGAGGGCGGGCGCGACTCTGGCTCGCAGACCTGTTACAATTGCAACAAGGCCGGCCACATCTCGCGCAACTGCCCCGACGGCACCAAGACCTGCTACGTGTGCGGCAAGCCCGGACACATCTCCCGCGACTGCGAGTCCGAGAGGAACTAAGCTCTCCCCACTATATCACATATTGTATATTATCGAAGCTACGCACGGACGACAAGCAAAGGAGCCCATCGGTCGCGCCGCATACTAGCTGTACCAGAGTACGGACCGCGGAGGTGCCGCTCGCATCGATCTCCGGGAGGAGAAGCTATTGTGTTTTTAAATCTTTTAATATTAAAATTGTGAGGACTTTGGAAGTGTAGTGTTACAGTTTATAGCATTACAGAGTATATATTTAATATATTTTGTACAGATGTTTTTGTCAAAAGATAAATTGGATACTGGTGGTCAGAGATGCGTTTTCAATGAGAAGAGAAGAGTCCCGGAGCTACCCAACCCTTGATGGACGTTGAACGTTTCATTATGACAGTAAATTAGTTTTATCACTGAGTTTATAGACTTCAAGAAGATGATATGGCTGAGTCTTGATGATTAATTCCTTTGTTTATTAAGTCCTGCTTGTGGAGAACAGTGGTTAATTAGATTTTCATCAATTACAACAATATTTTTTTATTTTGTTGTCCCAATATGACCTAGAACTAAATGTATTTTGTACAAATGTTATTGTCAAAAGATAAATTGGATACTGGAGGTCATGTGAGTTTTCAATGAGAAGAATGGAGTCCTGGAGCTACCCAATCTTGATGGATGTTAATATTTAATTATGATTTATACTAAGTTTAGCTATGAGTTTATCAACAGTTTGAGAACATGGTGGTGGAGTCTCGATGTTTAATTCCTTTGTTTATTAAGTCCTGCTTGTGGAGAACAGTGGTTAATTAGATTTTCATCAATTACAACAATATTTTTTTATTTTGTTGTCCTAATATTACCTAGTGTATGTATATATTGAAACAGAATTTAAATTAAGTATAGCAGCTCTCCTGCCTGTCCCCAGTGGTATACTACCTTTTCATTTAGCATTTTCCTGTTATCTGAAATTGGGATAATAATATAAAATGAAACTAAATAAATGTAATAGTAAAGTAGATAATGATTCCTTGATGGATACAATATTAGAATTTAAGTTTAGTATAGGTTCCGTTTCCCAGTTGTAAACTCATCCTACCTATTGCATTCTCCTATCTTATCCAAAATCTCAACTCAACAATAATGTAGTATGAATAATAAATAGGATCAAAGTGGAATAAATTATCACTTATGTTTGGATGGATGAGTTGAGTCATCTCAAGGGATCAAAATGATCAAATCAAAGTAGCGAATCACTCATGAATCCTCATGACGAGTTGGTAGAATTTAGCATATTGAAATTTAAATATTTTCCTGAAGGTTTTTATAGGGAGGAACGTGAGAAAAACACCAAAAAAGTGCCTCAATTGCGCATTCCGGAACTTCCGTTATTTTTCCCGCCCGCTTTGTTGGTATTTTTGACATTTCCAAGTTTGTTTTTAGCCAACAGTAAATTAATGTTGCCAGGTTTGTTGTTTTAATTTCCGGTACGACAGAACACACATACAAAATGTTTAGTATAAATGGAGAAGAAAACGCAAAGTTATTTAGAAATGGCACTGCTTATACATAGCTCTTAACAAAGATCTATCAGTTGTAGCTTGTTTTGTAATTCACAACATTTAATTTTTCGTTAAGTACCAAAATTAAAAATCCGTTTGGAGATCTTCCTTTGCTTAACACGATACACATATTTAATTATTTTTTTATTCGGTGGTTTAAGAGATATTTTGAAAAAACTACACTGTGTAACGAGTACGGCTCAAAGCTACTATACTCTCTGCCTACAAAGGTACCTGGCAATAAAAAGTATTAGTTGTAGAAACAAAACAGCCGAGTTAGCATACATTTTGACAGCGACACTTTCGTTTCGGTCGAATGGCCTTGAACAGGCCAAAACGTTCATGTCCAACAAGGACCGGCCAGAGATAGCCCGGCCGAGTTAGCATACATTTTGACAGCGACACTTTCGTTTCGGTCGAATGGCCTTGAACAGGCCAAAACGTTCATGTCCAACAAGGACCGGCCAGAGATAGCCCGGGGCCGAGAGGTCCGGCCCAACAATGTGCGGGCAAATTCCATGTACTTGTCTTTGTCCGGCCAAGAAAATTGCTCGGCATTCTTGTGCAGGACATACCCGGTCCGAGAATGTCCGGCCCAACAATGTGCGGGCAAATTCTGTGTACTTGTCTTTGTTAAATATGTACACTTTATAATAATTGATGTTGCATGCACGACCCAATACATTTGCCTTTTATTATATATTAAAAAGTATTATGTGATTGTCTATGGTGAGCACATCCGATATTAAATTCTCTATGGACGACGTGTGTTGTGTTGTCGTACCATTGTGATAACAATTTGAATCTTTTATTATTTAATTAATCCCTCATGTAATATTTCCTTACGCCGTCTCCTGGCGATCTACGAACCTCAACAGGTTATGGGCCCAGGCTATGTCGCAGCGGGAGACCGAGACAGTTTGCACATCGGGGCCATCAGGGCAGCCATTGCAGGAATTACCGATGCAACGTACTACAGAAGAATCTAGAACTCATACAATGTTTTTGGGAACTGGAAGTGCTTTTGATAAACTGGTTGGCGTGGAAAATTATAATACATGGAAATTTCAAATGAAAATGGCATTGACTTTGGAAGGATTATGGCCTTGCGTTGAAGGAGTCAATGTGGATCCGGAACGTGATCAGCGTGCTTTGGCTCGCATTTGTTTGTCACTTTCATCGCCTTGCATTCAACACGTACGAAATGCTGTTACATCAAAAGAAGCATGGCAGAAACTTCGAGATGTCTTCGAGGACAAAGGATTATATAGAAGAGTTATATTGCTGCGTAAGCTTCATCATACCAGCTACAATAATCATAGATCTATGACCGAATACATTGAGTGTGTTATGACCCTCGTACAACAGTTATCAGATATTGGTCGTACTATTGAGGATTCTGAAATTGCGGAATTATTGTTAACTGGATTACCACAGCAATATGATGTTTTAGTCTCTGGCATGGAGACTGTAAATTTGGCAAGTGGATTAAATAGTGAAGCAGTGAGGGCTCGCTTGCTTCAGGAGGAGTTTCGCAAGAAATCTACTGAAGACTCTACTGCCGCAGCAAATGATGTTGTGTTCGTTAGTAAAAAGGCTACAGTTACGTGTAATTATTGTAAAAAGGTGGGACATGTGAAGGCAAAATGTTATAAATTAAGAAATGATAGAAAACTTAAAAGTGACAAGAATGTGAAGAGCTACGGTTCGGTGTTAACATGTTATGCTTTAAAATCCTATACATCATGTGATTGGATCATTGACTCTGGTGCTACGTCGCATATGTGCAATAATGTAAAATATTTTACTAGTTTAAGCAATGTCTCTAGTCAAATAACTATTGCAAATAGTGATACATTAGCCTGTAATGGTATAGGTAATGTAAATATCTTTGTAAATAATTGTATGCTGACTTTAATTGATGTAATGTATGTGCCTGATCTTTCAACAAATTTAATATCTGTAAGTAAAATGTCGGACAAGGGATTAAATATAAGGTTTTATAATGGTAAATGTTATGTTTATGACAAATATAATAATAGAATAGTAACTGCTTCTGATGTCAATGGTATTTATAGGTTAGATTATGTGTCTAATTATGATTGTTCACAGGATTGTATGAATGTTACATCTGGTGTGTCACTGGAGTTATGGCACAAGCGACTTGGACATTTAAGTTTGCGTGGCCTTAATGCACTAAAGGATGGTCTTGCATCTGGCATTTCTTATATAGATAATGGCGGAGTCAAGAACTGCATCCCGTGTATAGAAGGAAAACAAAAGGTAATATCCTTTCCTCATGGTAAATCTAGGCGTGCAAAACATTTATTGGAATTAATACATTCTGATGTCTGTGGTCCTATGTCGATGTATGGCTGGGGAGGTGCTAGATATCTTTTAACATTTACTGATGACTACTCCAGGAAGACTTTTGGTTATCTAATGACATCTAAGAATGAGGTTATGTCAAACTTTATTAAGTTTAAACAATATGTAGAGAAGCAGACTGGGTTTTTGATCAAGTGTTTGAGGTCTGATAATGGTGGTGAATTTTGTAATATCAAATTTGCCAAGTTTTTGGAAAATGAGGGTATTATTCATGAAACAACTATACCATATAGCCCACAGCAAAATGGTGTTGCTGAGAGGTTAAATAGGACACTAATTGAAAAAGCAAGATGCATGTTACAGGAATCTGGCATTGATAAGAGATTTTGGGCTGAAGCAGTGATGACTGCTATTTATCTTAAGAATCGCAGTCCAACAGCAGCTTTACTTGATGCGACGCCTGAGCAAATCTGGACAGGGAATAAAGTTGATCTGAGCCATCTACGGGTTTTTGGTTGTAAAGTTTTTTCACTTGTACATAGTAGTAGCAGGGGTAAATTTGATTCTAAATCAAAGGAATGCATTTTTGTTGGCTACTGTGAGTATTCAAAAGGGTATAGATTGGTGGATCCTTTTAATCCTAAGAAGGTTATAAAGTCTCGTAATGTTCATTTTATTGAAACTAAATGTCAAAGTTCAACATTTAATAATGATAATGTTCCTATAATGAATTCGCACAATTATCTAATAAATAATTCCAGTAATGAAAATGGTAGTCATAGAAGTGAAACAATGATTTCAGGTCCTGATACGGCTTCAGAGGAAGTTGAGGATCCAGTTGCTATGCAGCCTGATGATGACTTACCTGAATATGTGTGTGAGGAGCGGGTCGGACAGGAGCCTGTTTCAGAGGAAGTTTCTGATACCATTCAGCGACCTGTAAGGAGCACCAGAGGTACTCTACCCAAAAGGTATGATGACTTTGATACTGATTTGTGTTGTATTGCTAATGATGTAATCTTTCATGAACCTGAATCTTATGACGAAGCTATAACTAGTGTAAATAAAAATGAATGGCAAGTTGCAATGAAAGATGAGTATGATTCATTAATCAAGAATGATGTTTGGCAATTAGTTGATAGACCCTTGAATAGCAACATAGTAAAGTCAAAATGGGTATACAAAATTAAACAAGATGCTTCTGGAAACTTTGAAAGGTTCAAAGCTCGATTGGTTGCTCGTGGTTTCACACAGAAACTGGGGGTAGATTATAATAGGACTTTCTCTCCTGTTGTCCGACATGCTACTTTAAGAATATTGTTTAACTTGGCAAATGAACTTGACATGGATATTGAACATATAGATGTTACTACCGCATTTTTAAATGGAACTTTAAATGAAACTATTTATATGGAACAACCAATTGGTTTTAGTGTTGACAATGATAAAGTTTGTTTATTAAAAAAGACTATTTATGGTCTTAAACAGGCGAGTAGAGTATGGAATGAGACTGTACATAGTTTATTAACTAGGAATAGTTATTATCAAACTAAGTGTGAACCATGTGTTTATGTCAAAAGATGTAACAAAAATATTACAATCTTGGCTTTGTATGTTGACGATTTTTTTATATTTAGTAATTGTAAAAATGATAAAAACCATCTAATTGACATGTTGGCTAATAATTTTTGTATAAAGAACTTGGGTGAATTAAAAAATTGTTTGGGCATGACTGTACATAGAGATAGGATTAAGGGAACTTTAAGTTTATCTCAATCTAACTATATTCGTAAATTGTTGTCTCGTTTTGGAATGCTCAATGCTAAGGGTGTATCTACACCAATGGTACCTAACTCTAAATTACAGATATGTAATGATATTGTTTCTGACAATCAATATAGAGAGTTGATAGGTTGTCTAATGTATTTGAGTGTTTGTACACGGCCAGACATATCATTTTCTTGTAGTCAGTTAAGCCAATTTAATAATAATCATGACAAAAGTCATTGGATGGCAGCCAAGAGAGTTCTTAGATATTTAGTAAAAACTATTAACTATAGTTTAGTTTTTAAAAAGGGTGGTTCTTTTAACTTAGTGGCATTTGCTGATGCTGATTGGGCAAATGACCTAATAGACCGAAAATCCTACACTGGATTTATTGTTAAAATGGGAACAAATATTGTAAACTGGGAAAGTCGGAAACAGCGAAGTGTAGCTATGTCTAGTACAGAAGCGGAATATCTTGCCATTGGTGATGTTTGTAAGGATATTTGTTTCATTAAAAATTTGTGGCGAGAAATAACTGGTTTGGAATTGACTTGTTTAATTTATAATGACAATCAGAGTGCACAGAGGTTAATTCATACTAAAGACTGTCATAAGAGGACAAAACATATAGACGTGCGCTATCATTTTATAAGAGATTTAATAAATAGTGACAATATGAAAGTGGAATACATTCAGACGAATGAAATGATAGCCGATATACTCACAAAAGCCTTACCAACAGTGAAACATAACAGTTTTATGAAAGACATGAACTTAATTATGACTGAAATGTAATATGTGACTATGTTTATTAAATATTAAGTTCTAAATGTATAACTATGTATTTTAGCTGTTAACTGTTATTGTGACAAGAGTATGTATATGCATACTGTATTGTTTGTAAATTACTGTAAATGTTAGGGTTTGTCTTATTGTAAATGTATTGTGATTTGTTTGTCTATATGGGAACTATTATAAAGTGTAAGAGGAAGTGTTAAATATGTACACTTTATAATAATTGATGTTGCATGCACGACCCAATACATTTGCCTTTTATTATATATTAAAAAGTATTATGTGATTGTCTATGGTGAGCACATCCGATATTAAATTCTCTATGGACGACGTGTGTTGTGTTGTCGTACCATTGTGATAACAATTTGAATCTTTTATTATTTAATTAATCCCTCATGTAATATTTCCTTACGCCGTCTCCTGGCGATCTACGAACCTCAACAGTCTTTGCCCGGCATAGCAAATTTGCACGCACATTGTTGGGCCGGACCTCTCGGCCCCAGGCTATCTCTGGCCGGTCCTTGTTGGACATGAACGTTTTGGCCTGTTCAAGGCCATTCGACCGAAACGAAAGTGTCGCTGTCAAAATGTATGCTAACTCGGCGGGGCCGAGAGGTCCGGCCCAACATGTACTTAGGGTTGCTATGTATTTTTTTCAGAAATTCGAGACTTGTACTTAAATTGAGTAAAAAAATCGGGACAAAGCGTTTTGACGCGGGGGACACAAAGAAGCTAATAAAATTAAAAGAAAGTATATTTGAAGAATTGTTTTATTAATATTTTTTATTTGTCATATTTTAATTCGTTTTTCGTTCACTACGTCGTTTTCGGTCGAACGAAAGTTTGTCAGCGTTGCCAGTTCACGTGTTTTTGCTTAGATCTTAGATTTTACCGTTAACTTTAAAAACTTAAAGTAAATAAAGTTAAAATAAAAAATACGTTGATCTACGAACTTTTCATATGCAATTTTTACAAATTCTACGTTTATTTTAATAATATAAACTTATATAATTTTCTAGACTATCCTACGTCTTTTTCAAAATCCGAGTTGGCAACTCTGCACGGCGTACACTCTGCGGCAGCCGCGAAGCAAAGAACTGTGAACGCTATGCCTTTAGCAATAAGTTCAAAATTCTACCAAAACTATTTCCGCTAAGAAACTGGTTTGGTGTTCACTGTTCTCTTAAAATGAACCATAATGCTATATACATTAAATTGATATTGTACTGACTGACATAATAAGGTGTGACGTGTGACGTCAGAGTCGATCGGAAGTTGCTTGTGTCAATGTATGCTACGGATTTGTCTTCAAAACGAAACGTTTATGTCCAACAAGGACCGGCCAGAGAAAGCCCGGGCCGAGAGGTCCGGCCCAACAATGTGCGTGCAAATTCCGTGTACTTGTCTTTGTCCGGCCAAGCAAATTGCTCGGCATTCTTGTGCAGGACATACCCGGTCCGAGAATCTCCGGCTCAACAATGTGCGGGCAAATTCTGTGTACTTGTCTTTGCCCGGCGTAGCAAATTTGCACGCACATTGTTGTGCCGGACCTCTCGGCCCCGGGCTATCTCTGGCCGGTCCTTGTTGGTACACAAACGTTTTGGCCTTTTCAAGGCCATTCGGCCGAAACGAAAGAAGTCACGTCAAACATATGCTAACTCGGCAGAGTGCTTTCAAACACCGCGGGAGTATTTAAACTATACGATGCGTGCAAAAAATGTAAAATAAAAACATAAAGTCGGTTAAAAGTAATACCTAGTTCCTTTGTTTTATTCTTTGTCTAACTGATAAAATATTAAAGCGGGACATTTGAAAAATCGGTTGTTTCACGGGACGTCCCGCCAAAAGCGGGACACCTGGCAACCTGGCAACGCTTGTACTCCACAATTCCACATGGACTGTTGTGTTGCACAGTTAAAAATCGAGTAGAATACTCGAGGAGCGTCTCTAAAATGCCGAAAATAGAATCTGGTCATGACTGTTTTTTTTTTGTGAAATATAGCATCGCCCAGTACATAATTTATAAAATTTTAGCTTATTTTCATTGTTTGATATCCTATAAACATAACCTATAAGTACCTACATATTATAAATAAATGTGCATAATTTATAGAGCTGGGTCGTTTCGTATTTTACGTGAAACGGAACGTAACCCATTTTATAAATCGACAAACTGCTTCGAAAAGCAGTGCCAAAAGAAACGGCTTTTTATTCATAAGGCGTAAATCGTACATACTACATATTATATTCATTCATTCAAAAAAACCGTTTATTCGACAGTCTGTACCATATCAGTCTAATGTATTTATACACTATACAGCGTCCATATTAAAAGAACAGCAAACCAGTTTCTTTTTCAAAACCGCGTCGTAAATATTTTTGGTAGAATTTTTATTTTTAGCATACATAGGACCCCCCGCTACATCTTTTATTTTGACCAGAATGAGGAAACTTAGAACAATTATTTTAGCCATTTATTGTTTGCATAGAAAGTACTGTCATCGGTAATGAAAAGGAATGCACGGCCCGAGAATGTCCAACACTAGAATGCCGAGCAAATTGCTGGGTCGGTCATTATGCTGTTGGACACACTCGGGCCGTGCATTCCTTCCCTGGCTGGCCCTGTATGGATTCGTCGGTTTGGCCTTCGAGTCGAAACGAAAGATGTCGCGGTTCTAAATATGATAACACGGAACCCCAAAGCATGTGTTATGGGTACATGTATCTAATCTATACTAATATTATAAAGAGGTACAGTTTATAAGATTTGATGTAGGGGTAATCTCTGAAACTATAGAATCGATTTTAAAAATTATTTCATTAATAGGAAGCTAGAACCTCTCACACTTCTCACAGGCACTACACTACACACACAAGCGCAATATGTAAATGGTTGCAAAAATCTGATTCTTGAAACGGTTAGTCAAAAAAAACGACCAGGCTCTATTGTACGTACGTACAGTTGAATCGCCGAAGCAATAAACCTGCTTTTTAAAAAAAAGCTGATTTTCCTTCTGTCATAAAAGCGTTCGTTCGTTACATGGCAAAAATCTGTTTCTTGAAGCAGTTTGTCAAAAAACGACCAGCTCTAATATTTTACAGACTCGAATCGTTTGATAGGAAATTTCAACTTCGGGATTCCCCAACAACATGATAACTACTGAAGACACTAAGATTTGCTGCCTTCAGAAAGAACAAAACTTTAACTTTTGTGTCAAAAGGAAACAGTTTTCTTCCAGGACCTCACTATTCAAATCTAAATTCAAAGTTTCAAACGGTAGTAGTATAACAAAGAGCAAGTAAAAGGTATAATCGCTAAATTACCGGTTTTCTTCCAGGACCTCACTATTCAAACCTAAATTCAAAGTTTCAACCAGCCGAGTTAGCATACATTTTGACAGCGACACTTTCGTTTCGGTCGAATGGCCTTGAACAGGCCAAAACGTTCATGTCCAACAAGGACCGGCCAGAGATAGCCCGGGGCCGAGAGGTCCGGCCCAACAATGTGCGTGCAAATTTGCTATGCCGGGCAAAGACAAGTACACAGAATTTGTCCGCACATTGTTGGGCCGGACATTCTCGGACCGGGTATGTCCTGCACAAGAATGCCGAGCAATTTGCTTGGCCGGACAAAGACAAGTACACGGAATTTGCCCGCACATTGTTGGGCCGGACCTCTCGGCCCCGGGCTATCTCTGGCCGGTCCTTGTTGGACATGAACGTTTTGGCCTGTTCAAGGCCATTCGACCGAAACGAAAGTGTCGCTGTCAAAATCTGTGCTAACTCCCCAGAGCAAGTAAAAGGTACAAACCTCTATATTAAATGTCTTTGAAAAGGTATAACCAAGGAATATACTACTCTCGGTATATCATTATTTATTTGTGATTTAATCGTTCGTTCATTTCATTCATTCAATCACCGGGCGTGGTGCGGCTTCGCCAAATTATTGTTTCGTTTTTTTTTGTTTAGAAATTCATTCATTGAATCGAATAATAAATAAAATTACTAATTTTAAATGTTAATTAATATATTTGTTTAAAATGTTTGAAGTTGTGCTTATATTAACGTAGTGAATGAATACATTAATATTAAAAGTTACACTTGAATTCACCACAAAGGTGTTTTCATTCGATTTTTAAATATAAACAATCGGTTTCATGGGCGTCAACTTTAGTTTACCGAATTATTAACTTAATTTAAATGAGTATTGTGAGTATTTCAACCGACTTATGTCTGATTTTATTATATTTACTTTGCTATTTTAATTATTTTATTAAACTGTATAAATTGTTCATAAATAAACACTAGCAAGTAAGTTCTTATTAGTTATTAAGTACTATAAGCACTTTAACTACCGTACTAACCGTACAGTGTTTGTATATTATAATTATATTCTAAACTAAAATGAAAAATTTCAGGTCTCAAATGAACCAAAGTACTGAATTATGAATCTCTTACTATCCATTATATGTACATTTGTATCTTTGTGCCTTGCACAGGATTATTCAAAATCAGGATCCTACCAGGATCCATACAATTCAAATAGAAATCAGGACCCAAAGACTACAGATGATTACTTAAATTCTGGCTCTGATTATTATAAAAATAGGCAAAATCCTTACGATATAAATCGTAATAGGTTTGGCTCAGACTATGATACTGATAGAAACCAGCAGGATCCAAATTATACTGAACAAAATAAGTACAATGAAAACCAATATGGTAATCGTGTTGATGGTAATAATTTAAACCAAGATTATACACCGAGGCCAGCTTGGGATTCTGGATCTAGAACCACAAGCTTAGAACATGAAAGTGTCATAATCAATGAAGCGTAAGTATTTTTTAATTACGTAATTTATACACTGGTGTTTACTGATAAGTAAAATCCGGGTCTCCTACATTATCTCTAAAATGTTTTGATATAATTTTAGAATATATAGGTATATAAGATATAAAATTATGTTCTATAATTATTCATTTGCTATAATTTTTTTTAAACCTAAAATCGATTTCTGTAATTTTCAAAATCACTATTATTAAAATATATAAAATTAAATTCTATAATTATTCATTTGCTATAATTTTTTTTTACCCTAAAATCGATTTCTGTAATTTTCAAAATCACTATTATCAAAATATATAAAATTACATTCTTTAATTATTTATTTGCTATAATTTTTGTTTTGTCTAAAATCGATATCCGTAATTTTCAAAATCACTATTATCAAAATATATAACATTAAATGATCTAAGAATTAATTTGCTATAATTTTCGTTTTATCTAAAATTGTTTTCTATAATTTTGAAGATATCTAAAATATCAAAAAATATTGCGAAATATTATTACTTATATAAAATCTTCCTTCTTTATTATAAATGCGAAAGTGTGTCTGTATGTCCTTCTTTCAAGTTAAAACAGAGCAACTGATAGATGTTTTTTTGCACAGATATAGTCTGAGTGTTAACATAAGCTTTTTCCAAAGAGGTATCATATCCGTTATCAACAAGTGATGATTGTTTTTGAGTTTCTGGCGCTTCGCCGTCCGCTGCCGCGGAACGCTCGCTTCGCTCGCTCGGCTCGCGCTCTGTTTTAGCACTATTCGAACCACGCTCGCTAACCTATTTTTATTTACAAATTAGGGGAATAGGAATCGAAAATTACTGCAACAGGTTAAGATTAACAAAAACTACTGTAAATTTTAATATTTGTAAATGTAACTTTTAAAAATATAGTGATTACAAAATTTTTAATAATCCATTAGAGCAACTGATATTATAGATTAATAAATTTATAGAAAATGAATTTATATATTTAGAAAATTATAATAGCTGCAATTATAGAAAAGTAGCCATTAGTGCAATTGAAATAAGAGATTATAAAAAATATAAGACTTGAGATTATATATTTTCAAAATTATAGTAACAGCAATTATAGAAAAGTAGCCATTAGTGCAATTGAAAATAAACATAAAAATTATAGGACTTGAAATTATAGATTTTGAAAATTATGGGAACTGCAATTATAGAAAACAATACGTTATAGGAATTAATATTAGAGATTTAAAAAATTATATCAAAGACATTTATAGATTTTTAAAATTACAGGATCTAAATTTATAGAAAATGAATATTTATAGCAACTAAAGTTATAGCTTCTGAAATTATATATTTTATTTTAGAGCATTTGAGAGGATACTGTAAAATCCTCAACAAAAGAAATAAAAGTAGTAAATATTGTATACTATTGTTTGAGGTCTATATGATAGGACATTTTGGAATACTCTGTATGTCATATGACATCCAGCAATATAGACAGAATATTACCCCATTACCCTAAACATTTTTTTTTGAAGTTGGTCTTATTGAATGTCACAAATCTACTGTACTTTCACAGCCTAAGTAGTCGGTTCCATCGCGACATGATGGGGAATCCAGTTTAATCCCATCCATGCTGTGACTAGTCAGTGATTAATAAGACATATCACTGTCAGCAGGAACATCTTAGCTACTGATTAATTGGCATATTGATACTATAATACTTGACATTGGCAAATCATCAATTAACATTGGTGGCGCCACAATAAAAGAAGAAGAAGAATCATTAGTAATTGATCTGGATTATTGATAGAACTTATTTCTTTTGTTTTTGCATGCATCTCATCAATTAAGCAGTTATTTGATGCTTAAAAAAAGATACCTACTATAAAAGACTTAATACTTAGTTAAACAATTTTTAATCTTGTTATAGGACATATTTTATAGTAGCATCTCGTATGGTCCGACCAGGACAGATATACAAAATATCAGTAAATATATTAAGAGCTAAACTACAGATGACAGTGCGGGCTTCACTATCTTGCAATGGTGTTGAGATAGCCGACATCATGGACCGTGTTAAGGAAGGTGTTCCAGAAATTTTAAATATGAGGGTAAGTAGAAACTTTAAATTCCAGTAATTTTGATACAAAAAATTTTTTTTTTCAGAAGACATGATTTTCATTTATGTTTTCCTGTAAAGTATTAGCAAAGCCCTATATTTACTATATTTTTCAAAATGTTAGACTCAGTCGTTTTGGTGATAAGGCTCTCATTTGACATTAGCAAAATCATAGGATGGGCGCCATTATTGATGTGAGAAAATAAAATAAATAAAAACATAAGAATATGAAATGTAGAACCTACTTTAAAATTTTTATTTATATCTACTTATTAGTGACCCAAATACAAAACATTAATCAATATACATTTCCTAACTGTGGTCTGTTATTTCCTGTTTTTTGGACCCATGGTATCTTAGTTACAAAGAAAATCACTCATAGACAGACAGTACTTTGTTTTAAAATGTGTAAATAGAGGGAATCTAAGACTATCTAATCTAGACATAGAACCCAATTACTTAACGAATGTGATTTAAAATAGCGGATATTGTATTTGCCACTCCCTGTCACACTATTATTGTGTGAGTGAGAGGCCCATAAAAAGCCACCATATATATAGGTTATACTTACTAGTTTTCCGCTCCCGGCCTGTGGAAATTTTCGAAAAAAAATGTTTCCCATACAATTCAATTCAATTCAAAATATATTTATTTCGTAGGTACACAAGGCACACTTGAAACAGTCAATTAGAAATACAATACACTTTTGAATTAGCAGATTAACAGTAAAATACAATTTATATAATAAAATGTCTAAATAATATGTCACTAAAATACAATTACAATTAAAAAAAACAAAATTGAAACATAAAATCGATAGTTAAAAATTAATTTATATGCCTATCTAATTATTGAAAGGAGACAGCCTGCCAGAACGATCACAAGCTATGCCCACGATCACAAGCTATGCCCACGGATGCTTATCATCCAAGTACTCAGATATCTTATAATAACTTTTGTTAATTAATTTAAGTTTTATTGTAACTTTGAATGCATTAAATGGTAGATTTTGTATGTCAGAGGGGACCTTATTATAAAATTGGATACATAACCCCTTATAGGAATTTTTGATTTTGTGAAGTCGACTCACACAACCCACAAGTTTATCTGTATTTCTAGTATTGACGTTGTGTATGTCTCTATTTCTTTTATATGAATCAATGTTCTTTTTGACATAAATTAAATTTTCAAATATATATTGTGAAGGAAAGGTGAGAATGCCATAGTCCTTAAACTTATCTCTAAGAGACACTCTTGGTTTCAATTGGTAAATTGAACGCACAGCTCTTTTTTGCAAAACAAATATCGTATTTATACCCGCGGCGTTTCCCCACAGCAAAATGCCATAAGTCATCAGGCTGTGGAAATAACCGAAGTATACCAATCTAGCTGTATTTATGTTTGATATTTGTCTAATTCTTTTGACTGCATATGCAGCAGAGCTGAGCTTCTTCGCCAATTCACCAATATGAGAACCCCATTGTAATTTAGCATCCAAAGTAATGCCCAGGAATGTAGTAGATTCTACAAGTTCTACATTGTCATTTTTTATAACTATATTTGTGGGTACCTCCATTACATTAGGTAAAACAAATTTAATACATTTAGTTTTTTTTTCATTAAGTAACAAATTATTTGCAGTAAACCATTCTACTACTTGAGAGATAGTATTGTTCACATCGTCATAGTTTGGTTTTCGTCTGTTCATTTTAAATAGTAATGAAGTGTCATCAGCGAACAATACTATTTCATATTTGTCTTTTACAACGTTTGTTAAATCATTTATATAGACTAGAAATAGAAAAGGCCCGAGAATAGAGCCTTGGGGGACACCTATACTGACTGCGGACCCTGATGATGTACTACCATTTATATCAACCCTCTGGACTCTGTCACTTAAATATGAAGTCAAAAGGTCAAGAGCAGGACCAATTACACCATAATAATTTAATTTCTTTATTAGAATGTCATGTTGAACGCAGTCAAAGGCCTTGGACAAGTCGCAGAATACTCCTATGGCATCCCGCGAGTCTTCCCAAGCATCAAAAATATGATTTAAGAGCTCGATACCTGCGTCAGTTGTTGAGCGGCCCTTAGTAAAACCAAATTGCTTATTAGACATCAGTTTGTTACTGCAAAAATAAGTAACTAACTGGTTAAGCATAATTTTTTCAAAAATTTTACTTAGAGTCGGTAGGATTGATATAGGCCTAAAATTAGTGGGGTCTGTTGTACTACCAACTTTAAATAAAGGTATGACTCTACTGTGCTTCATCAAGTCTGGAAATTTACCATCATCAACACATCTATTAAAAATACAAGCTAAATGGGGTGATATACAGTCAATTACGGAGTCAATAATTTTGACTGACAAACCGTGAAGATCGGCAGTCTTTTTCTTATCTAAACTTTTGAATGCTTTTATGATGTCAATGGGATTTATATGACGAAATTTTAGATGACACCTACAAAGCTTAACACCTTGTTTAAGCAGCGATTCCGCTAGTGTGGGAGATGAATTAAGAGACTTGGTAGTCGAAATCGGAATATCAGCAAAAAACTTTTCAAAAGCTTCTGCAACTTCTAAAGGTGTACCCAAAACTCGATCATTAATTTTCAACCGAAAATCAGTGTTGCGAGCCTTGCTTTTTCCAGTTTCGCTATTTATAATTTCCCAAGATGTTTTTACTATGTCCTTACTATTTTTTAGTCTATTATTTACAAACATTGTCTTTGCCATGGCGCAAACACGTTTAAATGTTTTCGAATAAACGTGTTTGCGCCATGGCAAAGACAATGTTTGTAAATAATAGAATTAATTAATAATAATAAATTTAAAATAAATAAAAATAAATAAGAAATAATAAATTTGCAAATCCATTCTCCGTAGATGTCGGAAGTTGTGTTCCATAGAAATTGTATATTAGTTCTTATACAAACTTCGCCGACCCCTTACTTCCCTTAGGGGTTGAATTCGATTGAGAAATTCTTTCTTAATGAATGCCTACAATATAACCCTAGTTTGGACTGGACAATATAAGTCAGTGAATCAGATGTTGTCTTTTATTGGGTTACTTAATTTCTTTTAGGTTCCAACAACAACTGTTCCTGGTGACTACAAGTTACGAGTGGAAGGTCTTTATTTAGACGATCCATTTGGTGGGAAAGCCTTTGTTAATGAAACAAAGCTCTCATTCTCTAAGAGGTTTATGACTATATTCATACAGATGGACAAACCTGTGTACATGCAAGGACAAACAGGTCAGTATTTTCTTACGCCACATAACAAGAGCGCTGGCGAACGGCGATTTGTCGGTTTGTTTAGTGAGGGGTATTTAGTTGGTTTTTTTTTTTGCTTTTTTCAATCTATAAAGCTGAAGAGTTTGTCTGTCTGTGCATTTGTGTTATCTCCACAATGTCTGAACCAATTTCGATGTTATGTATTGATATATTGGGCTATTATTTTGGGCTTGTTTCTTTTAAATTGATTAACAAATCAAAAATATATACTTTAGCAGCGCCAACTACAAAAGTATATACAGAGAATAGCAATCATGGAGCCAAAAATGTCGCGCGCGTTAGCTTCATTATGGCAATCTAAATATAATTTTGCAATTTTTGTATGTAGGTATGTATATATGGCGGGCACAACAGCTAGTTGTTAAATATGTTTTAAAAACTAGCACTTTTTAGTATATTGTAACTTTAAGAGATTGTTAGGTGGAGTTCCTAAAAAAACCAAGCAAGGTGTGAAAAGATACAATCAATAGTGGATTTGACATCTGGATTATCACATGAAAAAAGTTTCTGGAAAAAAATGAGTCTGAAATTAATATATGTATTGATAATGTTTCAGTGCGCTTCAGAGCAATCCCCATCAACACGGAGTTGTCAGCATTTGGGCGAGCTATTGATGTGTTCATACTGGATCCTAATAGACGTATTATGAAAAGATGGCTCTCTAGACAAGTAATTATACTATACTAATATAGTTAGAGAGCTGGCCATATGATTTACTGACAGGTATGGCCTTAAATACGATAGTAGGTAGTGGCCCAAGTTTATAAAATTTTATATTATTTTTCTTTTTAAATTTCACTAAAAAATTCTGCTGATTGTTTTTTTTTTTCGTAGTACATCTAAGTATAGGAAAAAAAAAGAAGCAGACATTTTTATTGGGACAATTCCCAACTGGTTTTCAAAACCCCCCAGGGGAAAAATGCCACGTAGAAATTCGCGGACCGTTACAGGGCTACTAGGGGCACTACCTAATATCGTATTTAAGGCTCAGCAGATGGTAGCCATACCTGTCAGTCAATATAAGGCCAGCTCTCTAACTAATACTAGCGGACCCGGCAGACGTTGTCCTACCCAAACGTTGGCTTGCCTGCACTACCACTACCCCTACCACTAACTTTGGATATTGTTCATACAAATATCATAAAATATCTCTAAAATCGCGATATTGGAGGGTGGAGGTAGGTGGGTGAAAAATAGTTTACGACCTATTCTCAGACCTACCGAAAACTATACACAAAAAAAATCATACAAATCTGTCAAACCGTTTCGGAGGAGTTTGGTTACAAACACCGTGACACGAGAATTTTATATATATAGATTATAATGCGGAACTTTGGCCCCCTTACTACAAAACCGTGTTCAACATAGTTCTGTCTTAGTCTTTCATATTGAATAATATATTTGTAAGAGAGTGATAAAACATAGTTCAGCTAATAAACACTTCTTAAGAGGATCGTGTAGCTCAGCGTACGTAGCGAAATAGGTATTTAGAAAAATCATATTCTGTCTCAAGCGCGCTCTTCCCACGGGCATCAGTGCGACAGAGAACACTGCAGCTCGTGAGTGTTCGTAGGTATGTTCTTCGTTGAAAATTGCGTTTTGGGGGAAAACGATTTACACCTACTAAACTATAACGAAACCTTATAATTTTGGTGTCAAACGTTTTAGCAGATTATAATCTACGTACGTACGTTTTGCTTTTTTTGAAATTTTGCTTTGTTTCTCAAATACAGACGGTTTATTACGAGCAAGTTATGAACCAAAAAAACCGAGATTTGAGGGGCTTATAACTTTTGACCTATTACGAATTTTGAAAAAAGAAAAAAATACGTACGTAGTTTTTCATTATGTCAGTAACATATTACAAAATCGTTAACATTAAATGATATTTAGGGGTAGTAAAACGTTTTCTCCGTTTGTATGGACATGGACGAGGTACACTACACTCTTAAACACCGTTTTGTTGTAAGGCTTGATGGTTGTGTGCTTGTACCTTAGTCGCGCCTCAACGATGAACATTTTCAATTCAATTGTCAGATCACAGTAAACACATTGAGTTGGGATTTTTTTATATATCTACGCACTACACCTATGAAACGGTGTACTTTGTTCTAAATGTGTATAAGGTTTTCAAATTCCATACCCCCCCAATACTCCCCCTCGATGACAACCTTACAACATTTCATACTTCATATCTTTAAAACTATCTCTATTTGTAGTTCTTAACTTTACGTGTACAATGTACCTACTCCCAAAATAACAGGTTTTCAACACGCAATTTTATTACCTAATTTTTTATTTTCTATTTTTTGTAAGTTTTTTAGACTAGCGTTTGCCCACGATTCTGTCCGCGTAGAATGAGGAACATTATCAAAATTTATCTGGACAAAGTGTGTTATTCTATTTTTTATTTTTTTCTATTGTCTGTGTTACTGAATAGTATTTCTAGGTCGACCTCTAGGACCCATCATCAGGTCTTCCAAGTCACCAGATTTTCAATTTATTGCTAACATACAAACAAACAAACACATAAGCCTATAACATGATCAGTGAAAACATCTATGATAGCTGTTGCCCGCGACTTCGTACGCTTGTATAAGGAATAGTGACGTAGTTTATGTAAATCCGCAAATAGGTTTCCCTTAATTTTGTTTTTGAATGCCCGTAGTTGTCTGAAGAGTTAGAAGTTGGAAAATGTATGGGTACCTGATATTCCAGTCCTCCGTTTGAATTGCGAAACAATTTCCCCATACACAATTGTTAAATTGCTAAGGGTTGTTTATAAAAATCGGTTGGTCGCCTCCTATGTCCTTTAGCTAAATTTCAAATAAGTAGAGCCGACCAAAACAACATTACAAACCCACATGTATACAAACTTCAGCACCCCATTGCACCCTTCCTTAGGGAATATACCGTCCCATTTTCATATTTATATCTTCAGTGGTTTAAGCTGTGTGTTGGTTGTCAGTCTTCTGACCTACCCCACTTGGAATAAAAGGCGTGATAATAAAACATAGATAGATAATAGGGAGCTGAATGAAAGAATTTGATACAAAACCCGTAAAACAGATTGTTTTTATTTCACTTGTATGTCATTGTTTCATTGATGGTGTATTGTTCCATACAATAATATCTAGATCAAGTTCTAAGTGCACTATTGTGCCTCCTATTATATGTTATGTAAATTGATACCAATTGTCTACTTCATAAAGTGAGATATTTTTTTTATATATTTACAATAGTCATTACTCAAATATCTGATAAAAAATGCACTGAAAAGTATGCTTTCCGAAAGCAAATGCACAAATCACTATAAAAAAACCCAAATCGCTTCAAGTATGCCTATAAAATTTGAAGAGTTCTCGATTTCTCCATGATCCCATCATCAGATCTTGACCTGATGACCATGGGAGAACCTGGAAAGTATACCCTTTCAAACAAAAAAAAATTTCCAAGTCGGTCCAGGCGTCTTCAAGTAATCGGGGAACATACATAAAAAAAAAGATTCCGACGAATTGAGAACCTCCTCCTTTTTTTGAAGTCAGTTAAAAATAGACGTGCATGTATGAAACGATGTATGGATGTGGATGAAGCAAGCGAAGTATGCAAATCGAGAGAAGTGGAGCTCCATACTTCCTGCCTACCCCTTTGGGAAACAGGCGAGAGGGTATGTATGTATTTACAATAGTTATATGACATTTATATCTACTATTATCATCACTCAGTTATGATAATATATCAGTTATTGTTTAGAGATGATGATTTCGTCATGATGAGGTAGTCGTCTAGGGGCAACCCCTCGTAGCATGTTTTAGGTCCTCTCCTAGACCCGAATTCCGAAAAAGTCTGCTTTGTTCCAGATCCAGAATAGGTGAATATATAGTGTTTTAATCCTGTCCTTATAAGTGGAATAATAGAGAGGAAAATGATGCTGTGGGGTTAGCATATTTAGGGCTGCGACATTTTTCGTTTCGACTCGGAAGGCCAAAAACGACGGGTCCGCCAATGACCAGCCAAGGAATGCCGAGCAAAATGCTGGGCGGGGAAATATAGTACACGGATTTGCCCGGATATTCTAGCGTTAGACATTTAGTGGATCAAAATACTCCATATCACCTATTTCACTTTGATTCGGCGCAATGAAATGCCCATGGCTTTGCACGTAAACTGTTCATAATAAAATGTTGTATTTGAACTCATTGAGGGGTGGGGGGTGGAGAAGCATGCCCACTTTTCCTGAGACCCGGATGAAGAGGTAGTGACCGGCTCTGCGCCCTGTGAATATATATGTCAGCTCTTATAAATTCAAATATCGAACCTGTCAGCTTTTATAAATTCAAATATAGAACCTGTGAACTCTTATAAATTCAAATATCGAACCTGTGAACTCTTATAAATTCAAATATCGAACCTGTCACCTCTTATAAATTCAAATATCGAACCTGTCACCTCTTATAAATACAAATATCGAACCTGTCACCTCTTATAAATACAAATATCGAACCTGTCACCTCTTATAAATACAAATATCGAACCTGTCACCTCTTATAAATACAAATATCGAACCTGTCACCTCTTATAAATACAAATATCGAACCTGTCACCTCTTATAAATCAAATATGAATGCATAATTTTTCTTATTCTAGAGCAACTTTGGTACAGTGAGTCTTCAGTACCAAATGTCAGACCAGCCTCTGTTCGGAGAATGGTACGTGAGAGTGGAGGCTATGGGACAGACAGAAGAGACGCAGTTCCTTGTGGAGGAGTATTATCAGACTAGATTTGAAGTAAGTACATTTTATTTTTAGACCACTAAGAAACGCCACCTGATGCAACTAGTCGCTCAAACAATTTATCCCTCGTGGGTCCCTGCTTAAATTACCATTTCTCACTCGATCCAAAAAAAATGCTAATCACCAACAAATCCTCCGCACTTCTTAATAAAAATAACAGATATTTAAGTCTGTTAAAGAAGTGACACATCTAGATCCATTAAGTGCGCAGCAACAGGCTTGCTACCATTGACAACTGGCGTCAAGTGGACACTGTTACTAGTGTCTGGCCACACCGCAAGTGATAAAGGCCTGAAGGTGTGTGTGCTAAGAAGCTTCGTTTTAATAAACTCCTATTTTCCCAGGTAAACGTGACAATGCCAGCGTTCTTCTTCAACACAGAGCCGTACATCCGTGGCTGGGTCATGGCTAACTACACCTCCGGGGCGCCTGTTCATGGCAACTTGACTTTAAAAGCCACTATTCGACCTATACCCCAATACCGGCCACAGTATTATCAACAGGGGCAGTTCAATAATAGAGGGCAGTACGGGATACCACCGCAGTATAGCTACGGAAACAGTCAGTATACTAGAGGTGTGTATCATCTGGACCTAGGGTCTAAAATACTACGTATTATAAAACAAACCGCCGTGTATGTCTGTCTGTGACCTTTTCACGCAAAAACTAGCTTTATTACTTTTAAATAGGCAGATTTACGAGTATTAAACATGTTTAGGAGCTGATAAATTAACAGTATAAGTGAAGAGGGGAAAAGTTAGCCCCGGCGAGTTTTCATGGCGTATGCTGTCTAATCCGTCGGATACATAATAAAATGATGTATGAAAGAATTGTGTAGAATAAAATAATCTACAAAAAAGTCCTCGGTAGCATATACCTATCTCTAATAGATAAGTAGGGGTCGATTATTTTCAAATAAATAGTTTCCTTCATTTCAGTACGTCCAAACTACAATCCATATCTTTACAACGAGAGCGGTTATCAATCTCCATACGGTCCGGAACAACTAGACGAATACGGACGTGTCATACACAGAGATACCAACTACATTCCGGGACAACCCAATCAGGTTGACCAACCTGATTGGTGGTATGATCCACAGAAGGTTTATACAAGGATACTTAATTTTGTAAGTAGCTTTTTTTCGTTTAAGTATTTCTTTCATCACGTGTTATCAGTCCCAGGGTACCCAGAGTAAGACCAACTCTTCCTCTTTTAGCCGATGGTACATAATTGTGTGTAGGTGGCCGAGTAGTTAAGACGTCTGGTATTAACTAAACGGACCAAGGTTCGATCCCGCCATGTACCAAGGGGTTTTTATAATTAAAAACTTATGTACTTACATAATCCGACAAACCACACCATTTCCATCAAAATATACATTAAGAAAGCTAGCCACAAAAATTTTTCATTGACTCATTCTGTGACATCACGCAGGAAAAGTTATAACTTTAAACAATCCCTAGCCTCTTTGGGAGAGCTGTCTCTGACGGTCACTTTTTCTATGTTAACTGCCCATCCCGAGCTTTACTTCAACTGCATTTTTTATCCCCAGGATGAAAAGTTCCCGTTCTGGATGAAGAAGCCGGACATATACGGTCAAGATCAGTATCGCGACAGGAACCACGACCCGCGTCAAGTAGACAACAACTATAACACGGCCGGCAACTCTTATAACAACTACTACAACAACCCGTACTATGATCAACTGCCCTATCTTAGATTTGTGAGTATTGTAGCGAACGAGAAGGCGTCTAACGCGTACAATTTTACAATTAATGAAAATTATGTTCTTTAAATGGCCAAGCGCACAAGTTGGAGGCTATCTTTCCACCAGACCTTGGCGTGGAAATTGGGCTGTGGGCTAGAAAAAGAATTGAGAGGCTAAGATAATAAAGTATTCATAGACTTCCTCGCTCTCCACTCACAGCTTTGGTGAAAAGCCAGCCTAAAGGCCAACATTAAGGCGCATTTATTACTCATCTAACAACAAGCTAATGAACAGGTAGCTATCAAAGCGAAAAGTGTGTTTTAGAATCCTTTCGAATTTTACGGATTTTTGTTGAAGGATGAAAAAAATATGGGAGCGCGGCCGGAATCTTGCCAACGTGTGCAATTCATTGTGATTGGTTGAAATGTTTCGCGCAAGTCTACGCATTAATGAACGAACCAACCCGCAACTAACGTCACCGCGCCGCTCATTTATGATAAATTGTATTGTACCTTCTTTGGAAATATTTTAGTAAAAAATATTATTGACTAACTACTTATTGCGGATTTCTGATTTATGGTGTTCTGGTGTTAGCGACAGTATTTTTTTTTTATTTCAGTTCAACGGTACCTACGAGTTTAAATACCCGATTGCTGAATTGGCACAATTGGTGCCAGTTTTAGATGGCGTGGAAGTCATCATCACGGCGTCCGTGGGAGACCCTTATCTCGACGAGATCATTGAGGGCTACAGCATAGCTCGTATATTTAACTCGTCTTTGGCGATTACGTTTCTTGGTGGTTCGCCGCAAGTGTTCAAGCCGTCCATGCCTTTTGATGTTTATGTAAGTAGCTTTTGGCCATTGGCTTAGTTCATGCATTTTTTTAACACGCAGACTCACCTTCAAGGCCAAGTCCTTTCTCCATATTGAACAGAACAGTTGTTGCACTTAATGGACCTAGATTTGTCACTTCTTTAACAGACGTAAATATCTGTTATTTTTAGGAGAAGTGCGGACGGCTTGCCCGCCGAAGCAGAGGATTTTTTAATTATAAAAACCTATTGGTACATTGACGTAAATTTCAATCCTAATCCTAAAATTCTGTGTTTAATTTCGTTGCGATGGCGACAGTAGCGACAGTTTTATTGAAATTGAATTGTGTTTAAATGAGTAATCTTATTCAGGATTAAGACAAGAGTAAGTTTTGTCCCTGGTTGTGTCAGCTCAGCCAAGTATGGAGTTCGCTAGTGGTGACAATATATGTTGACCCTTATCCGTTACAGATGGCAGTATCATACCACGATGGGTCCCCACTGAGCTCGTGGCAGGCGGCCGGAGTGCAGGTGCTGGTGAATGTGCAGGTGGAGGGTCGCGGGGGGGCGGTCGAACAACAACAACCGCGATTGGTGCCCGGACACGCCGCCATCTGGCATATGCAGCTGGATCTATTCAAGTTGTTGAGTTAGTATACTATTTTACCAAGTGCCTTGGATGCCATGATATCCCACGGAAGGCAAGTTAAGTCAGTGTACAAACGCTATTGTATAAAAACCGGCCAAGTGCGAATCGGACTCGCGCAAGAAGGGTTCCGTATCATTATCTATAAAAACGGCACAAAAAAATCACGTTTGTTGTATGGGAGCCCCCTTAAATATTTATTTTATTCTGTTTTTTAGTATTTGTTGTTATAGCGGCAACAGAAGCAAAATTTTTACTGTCTAACTATCACGGTTCATGAGATACAGCCTGGTGACAGACGGACAGACAGACTAGACGGACGGACAGCGGAGTCTTAGTAATAGGGTTTCCGTTCTTACCCTTTGGGTACGGAACCCTAAAAAAATGGTGACGACAGAAGCGTAGGTAGTTTTTTTTATTACGAAACTATCCAGCGACGTATACCGGTCCCATTTAAGTAAGTGTTTGATACTGGTATGACGAACAGACTATATAACATCACGCTACGACCCAAAGGGGCGGAGCAGTAACCATTAACGCGGGTGCAACCGCAAGGCACAGCTAGTGTTTAGATAAATTGGATCCAGGTTCAAATCTTATTCATGGCAATTTTCTTTAAGAATACTTGTATGGGGATAAACTATTCCCAAATTCTCTGTAAATAATCCACCTGTGTCACTGTAATTTAGCATATAGTTACTTATTTAATATATCTAAGTGAAATAGCCATTACTTTTTTAATTGGTTTTATTGAATAGGAAATATGGGTGGTAAAATAAAGGATTATTTAGACCCTGTTTGGTTATAGGGCTCTTAAATAAGTGACACATCTTGCCAACTGTTCTGTTTAATATGGACCAATAAAAGATCGTGTGTTTTACAATCCTCTCATTATTCAATTACAGGACTTCAAAACGATCCCAACTACCGTGACATCCTGAACAGCGTGACCGGTGTCCGTCTGCAAGCCCAACTGATGGACTCGAGTGGAGGACACGCGACTGCTGACATGCGGTTCATAGCTCACTACAGCCCTAGAAACCATCATATCAGAGTTTCTACTACCACTACTGACGCCAGGGTACTGTTCTATATGTTTTTTACGTAATCTATATAATAAAATCGAAAAACCGGAGCGAAATAAAAAAACTTTCTTGACACGTTTCCCCCAAACGGCGCGGGCGTACTCCTTAGGAATTTGTATGTAATTCGATTCCTTGATCTCGGGAATCGCGAAAAAGTTAAGAAAATATGATATTGGATGTGTATTTTTTGTATAGTAAGCAAAATAAAATCGCAAGATCAAATTGCTAGCCAAAAGAGAGCGAATCCATTGTCTATACCAGTGTTGTCGTTTGAAAAAATCGTGACATTTCTTAGGTTGGTTTCGAGATTTAAGGCAGATTTACACAATATATGAACTTATCCCAAACCTGTGAACAATAGATTCTACGCGGGCGGTCGCTAGTTATATTATTCATTCAGGATTCTGCCCTGGCTTCACATCAAGCACGTAGCCAGGATTTCCCGTCGGGGGGGGTCCAACCTCCAACCAAGCCATTATTTTGAAAAAATTAAACACAAAGTACGACTTTTCCTTTTATTACATCTTTTCTGTAATAGGTCAATATCCTAGCTCGCTTGACTCTACCTCATCAGCTCTGCTGAACTGATAGTGTCCGTGACGGATTTCTTGAATGTGTTCTTACATTGTTGAAGGTTGGAGAGTACATCATATTTCACGTCCAAAGTAACTTCTACATGGAGTCTTTTAACTACCTCGTCATGTCTAAAGGAATCATACTGACCAGCAGCCAGGAAGTCATGCAGGTGAGTGGGGATCATTATCTGATAAACCGTTGACAGCGGTTAAGTAGCGTAGAGCCTTCGAGTTTCTCTAGACAGCAATCATGTGGTAAGGCTGGAGAGGTAGCGTCCTAAATTGGCCTCGGCGAAAAAGGACAGGGTTCTAAGTGTTGTCACGGTACGCTCACTCATTGATTTAGAGTTTCAAAGTTTGGATGTAGGTGGTAATATCTGAAACTACTGAACTGATTCTAAAAAACTCTTACACTAATAGAAAGCTATGGTTTCCTGAGTGACAGGCTATATTTTATTTTGTTTAAAAATATCCAAGTGGAGGAAAACTAGAAGCTATATCTTTTAGTGAAGTGAGCAGTGATATCAAAGTTTCGGGGCGAGAAGTCTATACATATAACTTTTTTTTTAATTCTTCACGTAAGTCAATTACAGCTCCCGGAAACAGTTGTTGACTCCTTAGGGTACCCAGTGGAAGACAAAGTCTTCCTCATTTAGCCAACGATTTTTTTTGAGGCTATACCTAACGAGTGGACAGCTGAGGTATATAGATGGAAAAGCCTCTTTGTACGGTTTTGTCAGATAATGTACATAGGTTTTTATTCTAAAAAACCCATTGGTACATAAGTACATACATATAATAAAATTTAAAAAAAAAATTGTCTGTCCGTGCATTTGTGTACGATAATCTTCACAAAGGCTAAACCTTGTTGTCCGAAATATTTTATTTTATTTATTATTTATTTTAAACCAGTTTGTATGTGCTTCGGTTTCATTTAATTCAGTTTGACAAATAAAGAATTTATATCAATTGCGGGCATAGCAGCTAGTGTAGAATATGTGTCTTGCAGGAGGGAGTTCGTACGTTTGCGGTGACGCTGTCAGCAGAGATGGCGCCAGTTGCTACTGTGGTTGTATGGAGTGCTGGCAGACACGGTCATGTACTGGCTGACTCGCTCACTTTCCCTGTCAATGGAATATCTAGGAATAATGTAAGTATAGAAGTTCCTTAACGAAGGAATGAAGTATCTCGGAAATAAGTGACGTTCGGAGTCTTCGTTTGGCCTCCATCCCCTTTTCGCACCCGCACTGCTCGAACAGGATATAGATTTCATCCTCACACAGTGGGCACTTTCTGCATACGAACATAAAAGTTCAGCGTCTCGTTACTGTGTCGCATTGTCAAAAAGTGGAACGAACTTCCGGCGTCGGTCTTTCCTGCTTCCTTCAACCTGTGGTCCTTCAAGCGAAGCGTCGTCGGCATAGAGGGCGCGACTGGCGGACTGTATTATGCTCTGCCGTATTATGTCGACTTCTCTATCAAAAAAAACAAACTTAAACTTTTCTTACTTGTTTCGCACTGTCAATAGTCGAGATGTCTGGCAAAGACTAATTGATCAAATTCATTAAAAAAACTAGCGCTAGTAGGGCAACTTTTACACCACAACCTTTTTTGAGATTCTTTATATATTATATCGTGTGCTGCGTATACCTCGCACAAATGTATCCATACTGTCAGAGCTGAACATCAGGTCCAAGCCACGGCTCTCCACTATGTGCATGAGACGAGTTCTGCATTTCCGACATTGCGCTGAAGAGAAGACAACAACCTGGAAAAAGCTTGTGGTGATGGGCAGGGTGGAGGGAAAGAGACTTCGAGGACGAAGCCTCAAGCGATGGTCCGATCAAGTGTCCGAAAACCTGGACACCTCCTATTACCACAGTCCACAGCCCTTCATCAGGCAGAGGAGAAGTAATGACGATTGTGGCTCCTCCACATTTCATTGGAATATTCGAATTTTTGAGGTTCTTTAGACGTACCTTAAGCTGTAATACTCGCTCTTTTTTACTATCTACTGCTTATTGTCTCATTAACAATTTAAATGTTTGTATTTACAGTTCACGGTGTATATAAACAACCACAAGCATCGTACCGGCGAGCGAGTGGAGGTGGCTATATTCGGTGAGCCTGGCGCTTACGTTGGACTCTCGGGTATCGATAACGCCTTCTACACCATGCAGGCGGGAAATGAACTTACTTATGCCAAGGTTTGTATATGTTTTATCTTTTTAAAATCTATATATGAATAAAAATTATATGCTGTTTGTTGGTAAAGTGATGCCTCAGAAGCTACGTTTTTTGATGTTATGGAGCTTTCAATGGTTTCATTTTGTTCGCACTTGTCAGTTTTTATTACCTCCATTAAATAAATGTATATAACATATTTTCAGGTAATATCTAAAATGTCTCGCTTCGACGAGGAGACCAACGGTACATTTGCGTACACGTGGCATTCTCACCTCGGTATTGCAGATGAACTTGTTTACTTCCCTTCGTCCACCTTTGGTATCGACGCCAACAGAACTTTTGAGTAAGTACTCTATGAATAAAATGTTACATTGTTCGAGTTTTTTTTTAATTAAACTTATGTAGCTAACCTCGATTTCCTTTATTCCATCTATTGCTACTAGTAGTAGAACTATTTGGTCATAAGTAGTCCAAATCTACAGTAGAACTTTTGACAACATTCATAAACAGAACTTTTGCTAAATGATCAAGGTAAAAAAATAAATTCCATATCTTAGTTCAAGATGGTTGTCAGAGGAATCAACTCTGAAAACCATCCCCTGTTTTGCGTGTGTTTTCTGCGAAAACGGTGTCACTGTATCGTACATTGCAAAGGAAAGAGCTAAAACGTATCTAATCTAATCGTATTTATTATCCAGGTTCGCAGGGTTGGTGGTGTTCAGTGACGTGGCAGTGAGTCGTCGACACAGTCTGTGTAACATATCTCTCGGGCTGGGGGAGTGTTTGGAAGGTGGCTGCTACCCGCTCAGTAAACGTTGTGACAAGATACCGGACTGTCCCGATCATACCGATGAAACTAATTGTAAGGGATTTTTATAAAATAATAGCAGGAGTATTAGGAATACAACGTTTACACACCATTTCACCCACTTTGGGGTTGGTTTTGAAAAATCCTTTCTTAGGGCACCTCTACACCTCTAAGAGTCGTCTCCACGAGCGTGAGAATCGCGGCGATAGTCTCGCCCTGTGGAGACGGCCCCATAGAGTTTGTATTGAGTTTGATGGCACGGACGAGACTATCGCCGCGATTCTCTCGCTCGTGGAGACGGCCCCTAAGGAATATGCCTTCCATTTTTAATATTTATATTAGGCTCTGCGTTGATTGTCAGTCAGCCAGCGAAACGAGGGTTTTATATATTTAGAATTTAGATGTGTTAAAATATCGTTGAAGTAATAAAATACATATTTTTCATCTCAATAGGAGCGGCAGTGTACTTTTAATTCAGTTAATAAATCTATTACGATTTGCTCCATATTGCCACCCTAATTTGTTTTGTGCTTCGAAAACTAAGGCTAGATATGTCTCATGTCCGCCATTTTGTTTCTGTCAAAAATATCGCAACGCAAATCTCGAATGTTACGGGATTACTACACCAAAGTTTTGTTTTAAAAACGGACTATCAGTTTGATGGAAAAAAGCAATCGCCGAGCATGTATGAAAGGTATCATGAATATAAAGGAAGCGAAAGAGGTATGTCAGGATCATAGCAAATGGCATTCGAGTGTCTCTGCCTACTCCTCTTGGGATAAAAGGCGTGATGATAGATTGATACATAGATAAACTGGCGGAATAGTAAGCAAACCTGACAGCAAGCAGGGCGGCGGAATTTTACTTAAATGTGTTTGAATAAAGTTCATAACACCAACAATGCAACATACAATTAACTCTCTCTCTCTCTCTCATATTTTCAACTTTATTTAAACACATTTAAAGACTATCTATCTATTTATCTATCATCACGCCTTTCATCCCAAGTCGGGTAGTCAGAGACAATCGAATGCCATTTGTTACGATCCTGACATACCTCTTTCGCTTCTTTTATATATGCATCATATCTTTCATAAATGCTCGTCGATTGTGCGTACTTTAAATATTTTCATCGATCAATATATATATATGTTCAATAAAGGTGCATACCTAGGTCGTCCTGTGCCAGCATTTCCGTTCACTTCAGCCATATAAACCTTAAAGACTAATTATTAATTGTCAGATAAAAAAATCTCCATCATCGTAATTTTCAATGTACAGGCGAGCACGACGACACATTCACCCTATCCCACTTCCGCAAGTTCCGGTTCAACCGGGTGCAGCGTCAGTATGACAACGTGTGGCTGTGGCGAGACGTGAACATCGGGCCTCACGGTCGCTACGTGTTCTCGACGGACGTGCCGCAAACTCCCGCGCACTGGACGGTCACCGCTTTTAGTATGTCGCCCACGCTCGGGATCGGCATGCTCAGGAAACCTATAGAGGTAATCTAAAGCTTTTCTCGTATGTTACAAATATAAGTAAGTTATTATCAAAGTGCGTCCGTGGCCGAGTGGTTAAGACGTCCGGTATTATTATACAGACCACTGGTTCGATTCCAAATCCCGGCCATGTACCAATGGGTTTGTTTAATAATTAAATCCGACAAACCACACTTAGAGGCTTTTCCATCTAAAATATAGCTCAACAGAACTGGCCACTCGTTTGGTCTTCTGCTGGGTACCCTGGAACCGTAACACGGTTTCGGGAGCTGTAAGGCTAACCAGTGAAGAAAAAAAAATTTCAATCATAAATGTCAAAAAATTGAGACAATGTTCCATTATAAAATGTCAAACTAAATTAACTTAATCAATTGCCTTTCTAAAGTATATTTCAAATAACATGACAGTCCTCTCCTATTGTAAATCAATTGGTTCAACGTGCGATGATGATAATATATGAGCAAGTGAGGAGTTGCGATGGTGTACGAGAGCAAGATAGCAATATATACCCGACCATACTAATGATACTCGCTCTTGCTCGCGGTTTCACCCTCTTGAAAAGGACAAAGAAAAGAAATAATCTCGTGGCTGTATGTTTCAAGCCCTTCATATCCAGCACGAGATACGTAAATCACGTTGATCCGTTGCTTCGTTTCGACGTAAAAAATAACAAGCAAACTTTTCGCATTTATTATTATAGTTGATTGTTATAAAAAATATTATTGTAATTAATTTTTCATCATCATAATCATCATCATCATCAACCTTTTAAGATCCACTGCTGGATCATAGTGGTGCTCATTGAGAGGAATTGTCATAGTCACCACGCTTGGCAGGCGGGTTGGTCACCGGACGCCGGCTTTACGTGCCCTCCGAAGCACGAGGAGTCGATTAAGCATATATTCTTAAAGAAAATTGGTACTTAGCATTTTGGCAGCGAGTAGGAATCGAACCCGGGACCTCCGGTTTCAAGTTCACCGTCCTACCAATTAGGCTATCGATTTACTAAAATATAATTGCTTTTCAGTACACCGGTGTGCTACCATTCTTCATAAAAGTGGAAGGTCCAGACCGATGCAGACAAGGCGAGCAACTCGGATTGCGAGTGGCCGTGTTCAACTACCAACCTAATGCGATAGAAGCGGTTGTAGTGCTGGAAGCGTCGCAAGATTATAAATTCGTTCATGTGGAAGAGAATGGAATTGTGAGTGTGAATTATATACTAAGTTTTGTTTGCAGCTTTATCCATGTGGAAATGGAAAGTAAACAAGTCTTCCAGTGGATGTAATATATTTTTACATTGTACAGGATCAAATGTACCCTCCAATTTAATTCGAAAGTCGCAAGAATATTCCTTAAATATTATTGAAATATTAAAAGTACACACAATCGCCGAGAATGTATGAAAGGTATGATGAATATAAGAGAAGCGAAATAGGTATGTCAGGATCGTAACAAATGGCATTCGATTGTCTCTGCCTACCCCTCTTGGGATGAAAGGCGTGATGATAGATATTTACAAGTTAAACAAAGCAGACTATCAAATGAATGACGTACAAGTGTACTGGTCAAGTAATATAACTCAAGGCCGCCCTTTTCCTTTTAAAGCTTCGCTGACACACTGCTGCGTGTCTAGAAGTTAGAACATCTTTAAAATCATATTTAAATGTAGATGTAGGTATATAAATTGTTCTTTAGAATTTTTTTTAAACATATTAGTCAAGTTTTAGTTTTTTTGGAATCATAATTAAGAATTAAACATACAAAATTTACTATTTAACATAATTAAATAATAAATAAATATGAATTTATTATTGATGGGAGTGCCATCTGTATTTTTCAGAAAGACCACCCGCACCTTTTTCTCTACCCTGTCTAAAGACAAAATACTCTCCGAGCCTATCCCAGTACCATATTAAGTTCAAATTAATTCAGTCGTGACCTAATTTTTTACGCAGGTGCAATCGTACAGCCCGCGCACATCGTTCGGCGAGCACCAATTCTTCGTTTACATAGCGACCGGGGACGCCGCTACTGTCCACCTACCTATTGTCCCCACCAGACTGGGAGACATACATGTTAGAGTGCACGCCTCCACCCTCATAGGGAAACATCATTACGTCAAGAAGATACATGTCGATGTAAGTACTTACTTTAATACTGCTTGCTTTCATTCATGGACTCGTCTTTATATCGTAAAGAAAGAGTTCCCTTAATAAGCTTGACAACTAAGTGGCTTTGACACGTGATCTGGCACATACCTGGTCTCAATATTCTGTAAAAAAATGAAGCAGCGTGATGTGGCACTAGTATGACGTGGCACGAAACAAGAAACTTGAAGCAATCAAAGAGTTTAAATACCTATGATATTAAACAATCCATGAATGTGAAAGTGGTGAATTCAAGAAGGACATATGTAGGTTTATTTTGCCCCTACCTTTTTGTTACCATATTTCCCTTGCCTTTCGTAAATTTCCCTTTCATTTTATTAAAAATGTAAAAAATAAAAGCTCAGAAATGTAATTCCCTAATGTTTGTTTGCGTATTGTGTGTCTTAATTGACATGAAAAATGGACGCAGAACTTGCTAACGGATTTTTTTTGTGAGGCAGAACAATATTGGAGGTCGAAGGTTTGAAGTGGGGCGTTTTTGTGTCATTGAATTTTTAATATGAAAAATTTCTCGGTGTAATTTTTTTACCCCCTAATGTCCGTTCTCAATCGGAACCGGCTTTTTTTGTTTAAAAATGGGCAGAAATTTTTCAACAGACATTTTCAACGAGGCTGGGCTAAAAAAATCGATTTCCGTTAGTCCAGAAGAAAAATCTTCATTTTCATCCAGTCCCAAATAGGAAAGGAAGGGTAGGTTTAAAAGAAGTACACAGGAGGATTTTTCATGAATAAAAAAATACAAAATCATAATCATATAAAAATAACCTTCACTCGTCTTCATCAGTTGAGTTTTTCTCATACCTACGGTCTTATAATAACCTAAAAATCTCCCACAGGCGGACGGCTTACCTCAGCACAGACACCAATCGATCCTTCTAGACTTATCCAATCGCGCGTACGTGTTCCAATACATGCACGTAAACGTGACCGAGACGCCGCTCATACCGTACGAGGTGGACAGGTACTACGTGTTCGGTAGTAACCGGGCGCGCGTCTCTGTGGTGGGGGACGTGGTGGGACCGTTGTTCCCTACTATGCCGGTCAATGCTACCAGTCTTCTGGATTTGCCCATGGTATGTATGTTTTATATCTGGCCCAGAGTATTCGGCGAAAAAAAACTATTCCTGAGTTCCATTTCGTTGTGATAACGACTGCATTGTGTTTGAATTAATTAGTTATCTAATTGACTACTCGATTTCAACAAAATTGTCTACATCGCAACCAAATTGAATTTAGGATTTTGAAATTTGAAATTTTAATTTTAGTCAGGTAATTTTGAAAACGGTACAGGTACCAAACGGATTTTTTATGTTCTCTAACAAGTAGCCAGTTGACATATTTTAACATAATAATAATATAATGGTACATTTAAAGTCTTGAAAAAAATATTGAATCAAAAATGAAACCTCTTAGTTATTCTTATCAATATCACGAATTAACCTTAAAAATTTTACTTCCCAGGATTCAGCCGAACAGAACATGTTCAGTTTCGCCGCCAACATGTACTTCACGTACTACATGCGACTGATCAACCAACGTAACAGGACTCTGGAGACTGACGCCTTCTACTACATGAACATATTGTACCAGAGGCAACTGTCATTCATGAAGCATGATGGATCTTTCAGTCTTTTTAGGGCCGATTGGTTAGTTTTTTTAATATTAATTAGAATGAAAACTAAGTTATTACAAGTACACGCATTTTTTCTTGGATTCGTTAATACCACTATGAGACTGTAGGGATAAAACTAGGCGGATAGAGTTGGCAGGCGGATGCTCCATGAATTCCGCTGCAGCAACGGAGGCGTGGTCATCAGGGTCATGTTGGGCGCCACTGTGAGAAGCTTTTCAGTGAAAGTACTAAACGGATGA
This sequence comes from Nemapogon koenigi, assembly GCA_963924495.1. Taxonomy (NCBI): domain Eukaryota; kingdom Metazoa; phylum Arthropoda; class Insecta; order Lepidoptera; family Tineidae; genus Nemapogon; species Nemapogon koenigi. The sequence goes on from OZ004646.1 coordinate 10,899,575, forward strand.
ACTGGTTTTCATAAGTTTTATTTAAAAATGGGTTTAATTGCGCACATGTGCCAGCCTATAATATCAAACTAATACATTGACTTCCCATTGTTAAAAAGATGTACCTATTAATGTGGGGTTCTTTTACATGATTTAGTTCCATCCGTTGGATAAGATCAAAGTTATATTATATTGACTTTCCGCCAAACATACTTTCACATTTATAGTATTAGTACGAGATATATATTATTTTTCAGGAACCAATCGGCGTCGAGCGTGTGGTTGACTTCATTCTGCGCCAGGATATTACAGGACGCGTCCTTCAACGAGTGGGAGAATTACATATACATTGATCCTAACGTTAGTATATTTGTAGTATATTAGTATAGTTAAAGAAGTGACACATCTAGGATTATTAAGTGCAGCGATAGGCTTGCCACCTGTTCTGTTTAATATGGACAACGGCGTCAAGTAGACACCATTACGGATGTCTCTGGCCACACCGCCGTAAATATGTGCTGTGTAACTACTAAATACATATAATGAGAAATAATTAATAACTTTAATATAATTAAAAACTTATGTACGTAATCCGACAAACCACACTTAAAGGCTTTTCCATCTAAATATACCTCAACAGAACTGGCCACTCGTTAGGTATAGCCTCACAAACACAATCGGCTAAAAGAGGAAGACTTGGTATTCCGCTGGGTACCCTGGGACTGATAACAAGGTTTCGGGAGCTGTAAGAAAAAAAGAAAAAAACTTAGGATATGTTTTGTGCATTTCCTCATTACCATGTGACTTGTGATTATAAACAACAAAAGAAATAGTAACCACATATAACTGCAGCGTATCATAATATAATTTTCGCACATCTTCATGAATTGCCCCTGAAACATTTTGAGCTATATTTCAGTGCAAAACTGGACTGGGTTACTTGTTCCGGTGGCCCGGTACAGGGTTCCGTGAGAAATTTTAGATTTTCACATATAAATACATGTATAGGTTAGGTACTAACATAGCTGTAAGTTTAATACAGATATAAATGGATCATTGTTGTCTGAATAAATAAATTTATTATTAAACAAAAAGATAGTTTTTCACAATATTGTCATTACAGTACAAAAATTTGGTTACACCGTTTTTCATATAAATAGTATTACTTATTTCTACTGTTCTCTATAATGTTCTGTGGTAAACACCATTATTACTTTTCAGGTAATATCAATGGCTGTATCGTGGGTATTGGATCACCAGACGCCGCATGGTGCCTTTTACGAGGTTACCTGGCTGCCCGACAGGAAAACTAACGACACTATAAAAGTGAACCGGACCCACGCCGGGTACAGCGACACTGCTTACGACCCCTACAGGGGGACTGTGGATAAGAATGTGCAAGAGGTATATATAGAGGCCTTACGCCCAGTTTCTGAAAGGCTTGTCAAAGTTAATCAAAGATTAGTTAATCAACAACTGTCAAAATCCATACACTTTCACGTATTTGACAACTGTTATGTTTACTAATCGTAGATTAACTTTTGATCGACCTTTCAGAAACTGCGGTTTAGTATATCTATAATCATAGTAACTACCAGTCGGATATGAAAAAATATTTTTGCATTTGATAGCCCAATTCTTGGTTATGGTTGCGGCTTTCTCTGCGCGGAACCGAAATATTTTTCGCATATCTTAATTATATGCGTGCTAAAAATTATGTTAGTATTATGCAAAAAAAATTATAAATTCTAACGCGCGTGCATAAGTCACACAGTTTTTTAAATAAATTTGGTAGTTACAAAAATAGTAGAGAGAGCACTCCAATTCTAAAAAAAATGACAAATCTATTTGTAAAGCTAACTTTTTCTGTTTTAGGTGAATGGGTCCATAATACTACAACGGAACATCTCGCTCACAGCTCAAGTGGTGGTCACTTTGGAGGCTGTCAAGAACTTGAAGGATATTGGTGTCAGAGAGGTGAGATGGTGATTTTATTATGATTTTATTATTCTATGACATTCAATGGAAATTTTGGGCCATTACACTTTCTATTCTTATTTTTTGTGTTATGGCTCTATCAGGGTTTTGATAATTCCGCAATTAATCGGTAATGAAGTTGATCTCTTAGACTGTGATATGTCTTATTAACAGACTAATCACAGCGCGGACGGGATTCAATCAATAAAAATATATTTATTTCGTAGGTACACTTGAAATGGTCAATTAGAAACACAATACACTTTTGAATTAGCAAATTAGAAAATATACAATGTTTTATAAATGTTAATGGGTGTCTAAAATAGTTAATTTAAAAAATATACAAATTAAGTTATGTCAGGAATAGTCAATCTAAAATACAATTTATATAATATAATGTTTAATTAATATGTCACTAAAGTACAATTAAAAAAAACAAAATTGATAGTAAAAAAAATAAATTATATGCCTACCTAATTATTATTGAACTGAGATAGCCTACCAGATAGATTAAGCCGGATTCTCCATCATGTCACGACGGAACGCGTGCGTCGGTCGCCATGACATGACGTAGAATCCCTTACACTAGAAAAGTCCAGAAAGTAATGAAGGCAAACTTTTTATGACTGAATCGTAATTTAACGATGAAGTTTGTGATGCAAAATACAATTTTTGCTTTTAAAGTTTGAAAGTCCGTACTTTCTGTACTTGTCTTATTTGATAAACGTCTTTTTATTGGTTAAATAAATGTTTAAACAAAATATTATTTCTTCAAATGTAAAATAGGTTAAAATGTTAATTAATATGTATGTAAAATTGTTAATATAACGTCTTTTAAGAATTTTAAATAATTTAAATAAAAAAATACATGCAAAATATGGTTTACTAAATAAGAGAAGTTTAAAAAAAGGACCTTACTTTTAATAAATACAAAATCCCTGAATAATTCATAGCCATGGTATTGATTTAAAATTTGAGTCCTTGAATGTTTTTGCTTTTTCACGAATACTGATAGACGAAATTTGAAATCCATTTTCAGTTTATTCACACTATCTTAATAATATTTCAATATTAGCTTTTCCATTGTTGTCAGGGTCTAAGCGCTCGTGTAGTGCAAGCGCAACAGCGTGCCATCAGTTGGTTAGAGCGACACTTGAAGCTGCTAGAAGAGTTTGGTTCTCCCTATGAACTGTCCTTAGTTGCTTATGCACTCACATTCTCGAAAGCACCAAGCTCGGAGCACGCTTATAGACTACTGAAGAAACTGCAACGGTCTGAAGGTAATAAATAGTAGTAAAATATTTTTGCATTTGATAGGCCAATTCATGGGAAAGGTTAGGCTATATAACTTCACGCTGCTACCGCAAGGCACAGCTAGTAAAAAGGCACGGCAACTAAAAATAGCCATGAAAGGCATCAATACCAATAATTTGCGTAGCTGCTGGACACTATGCCTACTTTATTGTTTCTGTGTTATTGTTATAAACAGACTATCTTTTGCTTGCCGATTCACCCGCGTGGAAATGGAACAAAGAAAGAAAATACTCCCGCGGCTGCACTTTTAAATTTTATCCAAATCCGTTCAGCAGTTGATCTGTGATTGAGTAACGAATGTACAAACATCGAAACTTACAAACTTTACTTCTTTATAATATTAGTATAGATATCACTCGCATGGAAATATGTAGGACAGGAAAAGAATAATATATATAATTTATTTTAATTTTACAATTCATAATACATATTTCGCCATAGTTCATGCCTTTCAAACTTCATGCAAATCGGTTCATTCGCGATGGCATCAATACTAATTTATATATTCTCCCCAGGCGGCCTCGTATACTGGGGTAAAGAACACGTGCCCCAACCACCATACAAGATGGAGAACCAGAAACCGTTCTTGTTGCCTCGTCTCCCATACAAGTACGACTCTAGTAACATCGCGACGACGGCTTACGCCCTCCTCACTTGTATGGACCATCAGGATAACAACGAGCCTATCGTCATGTGGCTTAACGCGCAACGACTTACTGATGGGGGCTGGGCTTCTACACAGGTATGCTAGCTTTATATTAGATATTATAAGCAAATATGAACAAATCCAAAAGTTGTTTGGTGGTATCCACCGTTGAGTGATAATTATATATAGAGCTCTTCTTCTTCTTTTATTATGGCTCCACCAATGTTCATCGGTGATTTGCCAATGTCAAGTATTGTATTGTTTATAGCAGATTAATCGGTATTTAAGATAACCGCCGACCGTGATATGTCGACTAATCACAACCATCACAGCACGGTCCTGTCCGTGATTAACTGGATTTCGCATCACGTCTTGGTGGGCGCATGCGTTATTCACAAAAGCGTGACGTGGAATTTATAGAGCTCTTGTATTGACGCGTCCCGAAGTGTAAAGTGTTGGCAGGTGTTTCATATAAACATATTTGCTTATTTTTCGTATGATGAATGTTATAAAAATGTGAGGAAACATGGAAGATCTGATGTCGATAGACTCTAGGGTTTTACATAAACTATTTTAAATACAAATGTGTGAACAAGTGCAGCGAGACTTGATCAGTTTACGACAAAAACTTTTAAATTTGACGCACTCTATTGTTAATAAATACTCTGAAGGTCAAATTACAACTGTTTAGTTATCACTCTCTATCAAATTCCAATACTGTCTCTTCGAGCTCGTGGTTCAGTTGACTAGACCCGTTAACGGGATCACGGGTAACACATTTTACCATTGGTACACTCAACGGGACCACGGGGAATATAATATATTCGTGGTACAGTCAACGGAAGCATGGGGAACTCCATGTCTTTGTACAATTTTATAAAGAAACACAAAATGTAATGTTTTTTTTTAATGTAAATTTTCCAATCTTGGTTAACTGATACAGGATAATATTTTAAAAAGACATTTAAAGATGACAGCTTTTGTGTGACCCCAGAGTGATATTTCCAGGACACGTACATAGCGCTACGAGCGCTCATCGAGTACACCAACAGGAAGCGACTGCGTGATGTCAGTGAGCTCACTCTAACTGTGGACGCTGTCGCGCTCAAGGGAGAGACGTCGGTGTTGAAGCTGGACCATAACAACCTGGCTGTTATGCAGAGTGTTGATGTTAGTATTTATATTGATTATAGAACCACACAGTGTTCACTTAATACAATACCGCTGAAACCGGTCACCCAGCTCGAGAATGAACGGTAGTTTATTGCGTCGCACTGTAAAAAAATTGCATTCTAAGAATTGAATTTAGAAAAATAATATGTTAGTTGTGAATAAACAATGTGTCTAAAATGAAGAAAAGTAGTTTACGCTGGTTTGGGACACGTTGAAAGAATTAAGGATGAAAGATGTTTATATGACAGAAGTGAAAGGGAATACTGGCAGAAGACAACCTATGTGTATTTTTACCTAACAATTAAAAAAAATACCGATACCAATGTTAAAGTACACACAATCGCCGATTGTCTCTGTTTACTCCTCTTGGGATAAAAGGCGAGTCTTATGTTAAAGTAAATAAATAAGTCGCTTTGAGGCCACGCCGTCGATATGAGCTAACCTTAATATTACATACAACTTGTAGATCCCAGAGGCGTGGGGCACAGTGAAGGTAACAGCTCGAGGTGCAGGTTTCGCAATACTACAGATGTCCGTGCAGTACAATGTGGATATAGAGCGCTTCCAAACTCAGCCCCCGGTCAGAGCGTTCTCGCTTGTCACTCAGGCGCACTTCTACGGGAGGAATCAGTCGCATATTGAGTATCAGACGTGTTCTAGGTGAGTTCTAAATATTGTATTCAAATTCAAAAGATATTTATTTTTATATGTACACAGGGCACTTAAAAAACTTTGGTTTTGAATACATACACATTTCACTTAACAATATTCAATAAGCTATATATATAATAAGAATAAAACAAAAATAAAAAATGTTTATATTGCTGAAGTGAAAGGAAATGCTGTACTGGCAGAGGACGACCTAGATGTACTTTTATTGAACATATAAAAAATATATTGATTGATGGAAATATTAAAAGTACACACAATCGACGAGCATGTATGAAAGGTATGATAAATATAAAAGAAGCGAGATATGTCAGGATCGTAACAAATGGCATTCGATTGTCCCTGCATACCCCTCTTGGGATGAAAGGCGTGATGATAATAGATAAATAGAAAACGAAATAAAAGTGCCCAAGCCCATGGATCTTTGTCCTCCAGTTAGTCAGAGACCCTGTAATAAGCTTTTGCTATTAATTTATTTTTAATAGTCACTTTGAACTGATGCAGAGGCAAATCTCGGATATCAGCAGGGATTCTATTATAGAAGTGCACACACTGGCCCTTAAATGATTTAATGATTCTCTGCAGCCTACTAGCATAGCCTGCTTCTCGAATTTATATTATTTATGCAAAGTCCATAACAATATTTCTTCTAATCACGTTTTTTATAGTGATAATTACAACTATAAAAACCCCGATAAATAGACTGTATTTGACGGCCAACGCAAAGTTTAATGCTATACCTAATTATAGTAATAATTTAAAGATGGTGGAAGATGCAACAGCTGTTTATTATTTTATTGTCATTTCCTTTTCTTCTACCATTTTTGACTGGAATGGACAACATTTCATTTTTCGTAAGGTACCAAAATTCGAAAACCGTTTGGAGATTACATGCTAGAAAGCTTATTTTTCATTTTTTTTATTTTTTATATCCTTTAATTTTCGAGTTATTTTAAAAATACTGAAATATTGAAAATTAAGGATTAATAGGTGCCCTAATCTGTGCTAACCCTCTAATTTAAAAATACTAATGTCTGTTGGCAGAGTTGTTAGTTATTAAACTCAGGTGTTGCCCTCTATTAATTTTACCCATTTTTATTCCATTTAAAGCTAATTTAATAATTATTCTTTAAATATAATTATAAAAATACTTCTTTTATATAATATTTTTTTGGAAGTTTTGCTAGTTTCGAATGGGCTATCACAGGAAATATATTTACGAGTGAAACCGCGGACAAAAGCTAGTATTATTATATACATTATGAATAATGTTGTAGGCGATTTGAGTTCCGGCTACGGCAACACCTATTTGGAACACGGTATATTATACTCTTTGCATTTCTATAACGTATACTCTGTGGCTTGACTGACACTATCTGTAACTTTCTTTGGGTGACAGTTTATATTTCTTAATTTTAGTCCTAGCTATTGTTTTTAGTTTATAAGTCCTCAGAATTTATAAAAATTCATAATTAAATTAAAAATATAAAAACTCAACCAAAAATAAAATAGAAAAATACGTGTAATTTATTTTTTAATATATTTTTAATTAAAGTAATAAAAATGGGTGATTAAAAAAATGAAATGTTGTCCATTGTAAAACATTTTCATAGCTCCAATCTGCTGCTGTTTCCATTTTCTCATCAAGTAGGTGTACAAAAAAATTCGATGAACGCCTGTCTAATTTGTCGCTCTATCCGACGGATTATCCGGCCTATGTATCACCCAATAACAACTTAAAAGGGTAGGTTTATTTTTTTTTATGTTTTTTTCACCATGAAAGAGGCAATAATCCCCATAGCCCATAATAACGTTCACACAAAATTTAAACTCGTAAATGTACATTTTCAGCTGGACCAACACTGAAGAGTCCGCTCGGTCTGGTATGGCCGTGCTACAAGTGTCCATCCCCACCGGATACTTAGTGCAGCAGCAACGTCTAGATGCATACGTATTGTCGCGACGTGTACCACATTTACATCGAGCCAAGTATCTACCCACACACGTGCTCTTCTACTTCCATTATGTAAGTCTTGTTATAGCAAACACTATATAAGAAGTGACGCAATATGGAGGCGCATACTATGGACCGCTCGCAGGACGAACGTCTCCATTATCGGCGAACTCTGCGTAATAAAGGCTGTTATCTCCCTGCTTTCCAACGCATCCTCAACTTGATAAGCTAAATAGTGCTAGGAAAAGTCGACGACAAAAGACCACACGGTCGTTCGCCTACAATCTACATGATGGGCAGACCAAATAAAATCATTGACCGGTCGCCGCTGTTTGATGCCATGAGGACTGCCCAGGACCGGGACACATGGAGGTGTATTGTCCAGTCCTGATAGACTCGAGCTTCAGAAGAAGATATAAGAAAAAGAAAAAAATACACATCGCCCGTCGGGCTTTAATGTACTATGTAGGGTGACAACAAAATATCTGCTAAATGAAGAAGACTTGCCTCTTTGCTGGGTATAATAACTACTAAAAAAACCAAACAGAATATAAATGAATGTTTGTTTGTTTGTCCCGTATAGACTCAAAAACTAGTGAACCGATTTGTTATTCTTCTTAGTCGTAGTGCTCTTGACAGAGCAGTCGTGGTCAATCATGGCGGTCCACAGCGCGACGCACCTTGTATTGACTCGCCATGGTTAACTTTCTTAATAAGAATAGTGCAGTGGTTTCCCCTTGCCTTCTGCACCAGACATTTTGAGACTATTTAGGTCTTCATGGTCGCTGTAGCCTCTTCCAGCCAGTTTCCTAGCTAGGTTTATGGTTATACCGCCATTGCTCGGTCGCCAGAGCCTCGTTCGTTGTCTAGCAGAGGGTACCAAGCGTACAGTTGAGATAGATCTTATCCCTCTTACAATGTTATTATATTTGGGATGAAGGTACACAATGATGTTGTGGTGAATACTCCTTGCTAAGAACTATATTTAATAGTTAGTTAAATATAATCTTGCTATGGACAGTTGAGTTGTCATGGCAGTGTCGTGACAGATTATCACTACTAATAGATTGATATGGATTTTAATACAATTTCTGATGTGTATACAAATAAACGTTAAGGACCATTGCTCTCAGTCATCTTGTATCTGTCAAAAATATGGCAAATCTGAGTTAATCCTCGAAAGTTGAGTTTTTATACAACATTTCCATATTTTTGACATTTATAAGATGACCTTGACCAACGGCCCTTAAGAAGTTTCCAGTATTTAATTACACCTACTAAACTTCTACAGTGGCATCGTATAACTCGTGGTTAGACTGCGCTCCATACAAATTGTATGGCCACTCTAGCGCTCAACTTATTTGGCGCGGATTATACTCCATATTGTGTGTTACGAGCTTTTTTAAATGTCATATTTTTACAGTTGGACACGGAGCCGACATGTGTGAACTTCACAGTAGAGAGATGGTTCCCGGTAGCTAATATGTCTCGGTACTTGCCTGTACGGGTTTACGACTACTATGCACCAGGTAATTTTTTCCACTTTTTTTTAACTGTTTTACTTGTAACCACAGTTTTTGATAATCATTTACACTTTAAAACTTTTGATACTGAATTGAAAGTACATTAATTAAGTAACAATTTCCGCTATATAACAAAAATAATGAAGCAATAGTACCTTTACCGAGGCTAGAGGCGCCATCCAATTTTACATGGTAAATGTTACAAACTAATTTAAACAGTACACATATAGAAATAAAGGCAAATTGGTGTATAAAATACTAGAGACCCGCACCGGCTTCGCATGAAAAAAACTATTTTCTCGGATTTAATTATAAATATTCATGGACGTAAAAAAGTAGAGGACGGATCACCACTACGACAAAATAATATTGCTATATTTTACGGAAAGTGAAAGAACTTTGACCTGAGATGGTTAAAAAAAGCATTAACTACTATGTTTAGTTCGTGTTATGTTTGTTTGTATTTTCCGAACCCTCTTACTTCGCGGTGCTAATATCACGCACCAAAGCGTTATCGCATTCACCTCTGCATCAGGCCCTGTCCATTGTTAACAGGATTGTGGACACGACTGATACAGATATATTTTTGACCCCGAGCTGAGACTCTTGACAATAGCAGGATGCATATTAGAATCTGGTAACTGATGCCAAATTTAATTGTATTTGGAATATGTCAATATGTTTTTTATATCAACATTTAAACAAATTCTACATTGTATATTACCTAATTGATGGTGCCTTATTATCGTCCTTATCTTTTTATATAAGTAATTGACAATTTATTTATATTCTAATTCAATGTATTACATTAATAATAATTTAATATTTTTTTTAATAAGTGTATTTGATAGAAACTGTAATTTATATTGTTAATGTGTCCTAAATGTACTAAATATAATTGTCTTGACTAAATCTTGCATGTATGTATTAAAGATGTTATATTTAAATAAATAAATAAACTTCTCGCCACGATTTACCAATTTTGGGAAATTTTTTTATTGTCTAGAGATAGGAGAATATTAATAAATAATAACACCTGCTATATGTTCTTATATTTGTCTAATCAAAAAAATACAACAACCGGGTACACTATTTTATCTAATCTATTATTTACTAGCCAATATTCACCCTGAATGTCCATTCTAAATATTATTCAATTACCTCCTACAGGCCTATGCTATGGTTTCTAACGTATACTTTGTTCACAGAGCGCTTCAACGAGACGATATTCGACGCTCTGCCGACCTACCTGCTCAACATATGTGAAGTGTGCGGCTCCTCCCAGTGTCCGTATTGCTCCATCTATAATGTTGGTGTGAACCTCGCGCTGCCTACTCTCTTGTTACTTGGAGCTGTCTGTGTCGTCTATCTGTGGTCGAACTATCATCTAAACATATAGTACGTGCGAGTGGACAGGTAGACTTATCCGAGGGCCAATTCTATAAATTAAATTCTAAATTATAATAGCAATTATTTGGTCTTTGGATTAGTGGAATTGGCCCTCTGTAGAGATGATGGCAGTGTTGCCAGTTCGTAAAATGGTTTGATTAACTAATAAAAGTTGTATTTATCAGTTTAATGTGATCTAGTGAATTGTATGTTTTTAGATACATTTTTATATTATGAAGGTTGCAAATTTTTTTCTGTTGTAATCATAACGTTGATCGTATTTTTTAACTTTCATACAAAATCTAATTTACTCTATGTTGATCATTGTCGCCATCTCTACAGGTCTTGTTATATAACAATAACTATTTTTCTGATAGAGGGCGCCACTAGTCTCGGTAAAGGTACTATTGATTGATTAAGTATAAAGAAAATTAAATAGCAAACAAGAAAATAATAACACAGAATGGAAACTACATTAATTGAGTAAGAATTTCCGCTATATAACACAAAGTAATTAATCAATAGTACCTTTACGGAGGCTAGTGGCGCTCTCTATCGGAAAATAAACAAAATTTTGTAAAGGGATTGTGGCAAATTTTGAATAACACAGAATAGTCTTCGACTCTAAGAGACAAGCATTAGTGCAATTATAGTACATTATGTAACAGCCACATTACGACACTAGCTGAAATGTTGTAATGAATTAGTTTTTTTTATAAAATTGTGAATTTTGTTATAGCTTTAGTATTTTTAAGTCTAATCTTGACAATAGTTTATGTGAATCAACTTTTGTAAACTTTTTAATCTATATATGTATAGATTTTTTAAAAACAAAAATTTAGATAGTTCTTTTTGTGAAACATATAAAGATATGTAAATAATCAAATTCAAAATTCACAACACGATTTATTATAAGACTTTTTCTTTTTTACGTTAAATGACGCATTTAAAACTATATTAGGGTAGTTGGTTCTTCTTACCATACAATTTGCTGAATCTCTGACACATTTTCAGTGATTTATATATTTTTGTTACCACGTTTGATGGTATGTTTGTATTTAATGGATCATTCCTTTAGTGAAATAGCCCTCGTTGTTAGATTGTATAAAATATAAGGTAGTCCTCATTCCAAACTGTAGTTTAGGTTATTTAAAGTGTTCATTTGTAGAACTAAGTTTATACAAATCTGTCTACATCCTACATTAGCCATTTTATATCGTACTGTGTGGCGTTTCAAATAAGAATAGGCGTGACCTTGCGCCAACTTGTGATGTTCATATTTCTAAAAAGGTAGATAAAATTAAAAAAAAATTATAGCTTTAATACAATTATTTATTTTTGCAGACCGTAGTTAGCCTATTCATATTTGAAACGCATAGTACGGTTCTAAATTACCTCAGTTTTATATTCAGTGTGTACTTTCTTTTTGTTGGTGCTTATAGCATTTTTTTTTTTTATTCATTTACGCAAACATTATTGTAAAAATGTAATCCCAGATTTTTATGAATGCATTAAATGCAAGCTTGCCTAAATTTTTAATATACGTAAAATTATTTGGTAACAAAAACGTTGAAATAATAATATTTTTCCATGTATATAATACTACTGATTCTAATAGTTTTGATAAAAAATAAGATAATCTATATTGACAACTTGCAATACAAAAACAATTAAATTGCCTTATTAGATATGTTAAGAGCATTTATTATATGAATTATAAAAATATGTAATTTTATATTATTTTAATATTACTGTGCCACTTTTTGTAATGAATTTATTTATACTTTTACACCCACCATTTTTTTTTATATTAAGCTTGCACATGTAATCCTATTTTAAAATTTAGTTGTAACTAGCATTAACCCTGGCTTCACATAGGTACAGTCTCGTGGTTTGTTCTTTTGAACATGTTAGCCAAAAGTTATTAGAAAATGTCAGAATTGACATTAAACTGCTACCATACAAAAAGCTAGTTTTAGTGATTCCAGTGAATTCCAGTAGATCTGAAATAATATTTAACATTAGAGTGATATCAAATTAAGTCACAATGTATGAATGTAAGAAAATGTACAAAAACAACCGTCCTCGTTAAAAATAATTTTGACAATTGTGTACCTATATATATATATATATATAATATCTAAACGATGAATCTCTGAGATATATAGAATGTTACTTAATGTAGTTCCGTCCAAATTGTATCGTATTGACTGATTTTTTTACTTTCTTTATTTGATGTGAAATTCACTCCAAGTTGTGAATCGTTAGTGTAGTCGAGACTTTAATACATTTATTTCTAAATAAAACAGGTATTTTACTTGATAATCTTAATTATTTATTACCCTTGTGTAGCTTTAATATTCAGTGACTTTTCCATCTAAATATAATTAAACAGAACTGGCCCCTTTTTAGATATAGCCTCACAAATTAAATACCATCGGCTAAAAGAGGGAGACTTAGTCTTACGCTGGGTATCCAGGGCTCGATGACACGGTTGCAACGGATATTGGGTGAAGTGGAATAAAAACAAAGGTAACTTAATAACAGTATTTATATTGTTTAATTATATTTTATTTATTCACTATATTATTATCTATAATAACAATTTAACTGTCGTAACAGAATACCATATTTCTACACAATCCAAAAGACTCGAGGGAAAGCGAAGACTTTCTGTGAGTAACGTTGGAAAGTTGTGTTTAAGAGTGTAGTGTACCGCGTCCATGTCCATACAAACGGAGAAAACGTTTTACTACCCCTAAATATCATTTAATTTTAACGATTTTGTAATATGTTACTGACATAATGAAAAACTACGTACGTATTTTTTCCTTTTTTCAAAATTCGTAATAGGTCAAAAGTTATAAGCCCCTCAAATCTCGGTTTTTTTGGTTCATAACTTGCTCGTAATAAACCGTCTGTATTTGAGAAACAAAGCAAAATTTCAAAAAAAGCAAAACGTACGTACGTAGATTATAATCTGCTAAAACGTTTGACACCAAAATTATAAGGTTTCGTTATAGTTTAGTAGGTGTAAATCGTTTTCACCCAAAACGCAATTTTCAACGAAGAACATACCTACGAACACTCACGAGCTGCAGTGTTCTCTGTCGCACTGATGCCCGGGGGAAGAGCGCGCTTGAGACAGAATATGATTTTCTAAATACCTATTTCGCTGCGTACGCTGAGCTACACGATCCTCTTAACATAATATATCACTATCGCGATACAGTACTGCGACAGTAGCGCCATCTGTCGGCATTATATATGTAACCCTTCGATCATAAAATGTATAGATATAGCGAAAACGTTAAAAAACGTACAAAAATGGTTTAGCTCTACCCGCCATACAATGAAAAGGTAATGAAATTTAAAAAAAATGGGCATTTTAGCATGTCGTTTCTTAAGACGTTATATCTTATATATACATGTTATGATCGATGATGTAATTGTAACCCATAGTTGCATCATATTGAAAATCAAACCATTATTAATATAAAAAAAAAATTTTACTAGAAATATTGAGGTTATTTTTGTAATGAAATTGATATCCAAACTATTTTTGATAGTGGTACAATGCTCTGCAACGGGGTCTTCTACATACGCTATAATTATTTTAGTTATGATATCAGAACATTAATGATAGAACGACCGACGTCCTGCTGGCAGGACTTTTGGTACTGCCGGTAGGACTCTAAAAATATTGTCAATTTTTATATGAAGGTAGCCTGCTGGCAGGACTTAGTTTACACCGTGAAAGGTTATTTCTTTCTCTTTCTGGCAACATAAAAATCACAGTCCTGCCTGCCTGTCTGCCTAGTGCCTGCAGTGGATCGCGTATTGTTATGGAGCTGTGCTGTTACGAAAGTTGTAAACAATGATAAAGTTAAAATTTAATGGAATCTGTCAATCCTTGTAATTCAACACTGCCTATCCTTGTAATTCATCATCATATCTTTGAGTTCCGGATCAGACGACAATGAAAGACACGAAGAGCAAAATGCCGACCATTTTAACGATGAGCATGAGGTCGTAGTGAACGATGTGAAATGGAGTTTCGGAGTGAACACTGTTATTGATAAATACAAAGATGGTGCATATAAGCCAAAACTTTTAAATGTGGCTAACAGGAAATTTACTGAAATGGAACTATGGATGTTATTGTTTCCCACTGACAAATCTAATACTCGACTTGACAATAGAAGTCAATTGTCCCAACAAGAATTGTTGAAATTCCTTCCTGACAGAAGGAGTTATTGGAGTACAGTTTCAAATTCGGAAAAAGATTCAATATGAGTAGAAAGATATGAAGATATTTTAATGGCTCAGGCTGAAAGGAGAAATGATGAAAATGATAAATGGAATGTGAAGTGAGACCATTTGTTTTGATGCTTTGATGTTTGTTTTGATGACAGATGGCATAGTGTAATCGCTCCTGGTTACAAATTAACCGTCGACGAATCCATGTTTTCATGGTATGGTCGTGATTCTTACAGAAATGGTATGCCAACTATAATAAAAATTAAACGAAAACCGAAAGGCTTAGATAGGCCTGCTGTGAAGCATTATTTTTATGAAAGGTGAAGTCGAATGTCGAAAAGAGATATGGGAGTTTGTAACCAAAAGTCTAAACCATTTTGAAAATAGTGAAGAGGATGACGAATTCAAACAAGAAGGTATTTCAGAAGCGTAGCTATACTTTGTACACAACGTAATAAATTAATGAATAATCTCAAAAAACAGGTTAAATGACAAATTATTTGGTAGTAGAAATAAAACCCTATTAAGGAATGTTTCCAACAATGAGAAACCGTTTTTGCGTCGAAGCTGAGCAGTTTTTAAAACGAGCTATTCAATACTTGCAAGAACGCTATGATTTTTCTGAGAACTCCTTGTAAAAAAACTCGCTGTGCAAAGGTGCAAATTTATTTCCATGGGAAGAGCTATCCACATTGCCCGACGTACTCAATATTTCAAACGATTTTTTTTTTATTTTTTTATTTTATTGATTGGCAATTGTACTAAGATAAGTACATTTCTGCCAGTGTCACGTCGTTATTCAGTTACATATAACTGTCGAAATTTAGTATTGATACTTTCAGGAATCTGAAATAAATATACAATACTACTTCTATATTTACAATTAAATTAATTAAAACTATTTACATACACATATGTTATTATCAGATAAAAATTTAGATATGCATGATATTATGAAAATATTAGAATTCATCATTATAACCAACATGCGTTATACACCGATTACTTATTTGAACATCTTCCAAAAGACAAAGACATGTCAAATGATAAAATTTGGGAATGTTTTTAAAAAATGCAACCAGAACGACTTCAAAAATTAAAAAAAAAAAAATTGTGTTGTCAATTCCTGTCAGTAATAAACTCCGAGTAAGGAAAGGAATAACCTTAAGTTTTTATTTTTTATATTTATTTCTCCCGACAACTACCCCAAAATCCCAACATTTTCAAAATTCCTCCAGATTATTTGGACTTACGATCTGGCAACCCTAATAAGAAGGCATTGGCGGTTATAATAATAATCCAAATGTTTTACAATTCAGGGCAGCCTATAAAAAAACTTTAAATCATCTCGAACTTCGGTCATCTTTTACCAGCAACTGCATCCCTCTAGATAATTTTTCTATTTTAAATTCTTCCTCCGAAAACATAATTAATAGTACAGCCTCTTCAGCAAATAGATATGATGAACAACCGTATGAAATATTACAAACTACACGATTGCTAACATCCAATTTGGAAGCTGAAAATAATTGCAATATCTTTGCAACACAACAATCCTTGACTACGAAACCTTTACTTGTGAGACAAAAGTGATAGAAGATTACATATCTGGATATGTATCAAGACAGTTAATGAAAAGGTTAAAATGTGAAAATTGCATCGACAGCTTGACTACACTAAATAAACTTTCACATCATGTACTCATAACTAGAAAAGACATGGGTGTATAATTATTAGAAAAAACAAAAATAGCCGAATTAAAAATAACCGCATTCATTGCAGAACATACCTCACTTTTAAAACTGTAAATTATTTAATGACAATACTGCCTCAGTTAGATCCTTCATCAGATATATTAAAAAGTTTAAAACTTCATCGCACCAAATGCACATTAATTAAAAATGTGCTAAGCCAATGTATGCTGAATAATTTAGTACTAACAAATTGAGGATTCCCCATTTTCCCTCATAATTGATGAAAGTAATGATCTATCAACTCAAAGATATTAGAGCTTACCAAATCCAAAAAAAGCTCATTTTAATCTATGGTCACAGTCTCATTATTTTTAAAATATCCATTTAAATTGGTCTCTCCTCTTAAGGGGAAGACAAAGGCAAATTAGCTGATTTTGAATCCTGTTTCCTCTGAATTTATTGGCATGAAAATTCCGAAAAAAATATATCATGTTCTTTCATTCTTTATCTAGTGAATTTCCTAATTCGTTTTTATCTAAACTAATAATTTATTTAATAATAAAATATATTGTAAACCCTTTTTTGAATTTTTAAATGCTATTATCTTAAGCTATTGAAACGTGATTAAAACGGTTTTTTTTTCAACGATAGATATTAATAATATCTAGTGAATTTCCTAGTAAAAAGTTGTTACAGTAAAAAATAAATTTATGACAAGCAAAAGTAACATCTAACGCACCTAACCGGCACCGAATTCAGTCCGCCCGCAGCGCTGGGGCCTTTCGGACGTGGAATCTGTGCTTTTTCCTTGGACGTCAGTTGGTGATATTTTTTTACGTATTTAAATAATTTAACAAATAAAAATCTACTTCCATAGTAATGAAAATATTCAGACACGCCACTCGGCCGGCCGGCTGGCCGCCTAGCCGAGACGAGCGATCCGTTATTAGCATCGTTTCGTTTCTTATAATATTTTGATATTTCTACTTTATATAAATTTATAATAATCTTCATTGTGTCTTAGTTGGTGAATCAAAATGGGAAATAAAAGACAATACCGAGGTACAGAAAAAAAACCATAAAAAGAAAAGAAGAAAACTGGAAAAGAGTAGCAGAATGCCATGATGTCACTCCCAGGACATCATGGCATTCGCAGACACTGATTTCGTTGCAAAAGTCGACTCAAGATGATCCTATTATGCAAATGACAACAGACACCATGCCCCCGCATAACAATTTTATTAAACTATACACTGTGAAATTACTGATGGCTTAAAATGGGACATAATGTAGGCTGTAGAATATATAGTGTATAGACTCTTCAAGGAGGCAATCAATCTTAGCAAACATGCCAGTATATTATATTATAATTAGTGCGTATAACTCTGCTTGGAATAAGTGCACTACATAAACAAGAACATTTATATACATTCAGACAGCAAGGCGGCTCTCTTGGCCATCAACTTCTATACTATATCCTTTCAGCTGGTCATGAACTGCGTTGATATACTGAACAGACTGGGCAGCAAAAACTAAGTTATCCTTAAATGGGTACCAGGGTACTCAGGGATAGAAGGTAATTAAATTGCTGACTTCCTGGCACGTGCAGGGGCTAAGGATACACAGTATGGACCTGAACCGTTTTGTGGAATTTCTAAAAGCCTCCCTAGAAGCATTCTGATAGACAAGTGCAATATGGAATCAGTACAACACTGGCACAAGCACTAGTACAGCACAATGCAAAGTTTCTTATATAGGGACACATGCGTACTCCTTCGAATGAACTTAACTCACTCAGTCGAACAAATCTTCGAATTGTAATTTTAATAAAATATTTTTACCAGTCATACACTAAAAATGTTCTGTTTATATATAAATAGCATTCCGCCCCCGGCTTCGCCCGTGGATATTTTCGAACAAAATAAAATATACCCTATAGCACTCATAGATAATGGCTTGCCTGGACTACCCCTACCTCTACCCCTACCTCTACCCCTAACCTTTTTCTTATCTACATCTCTTGCACTAAACTCTGTATAAATATAGATTTTAATAGGTTCATATTTGTTACGGCATGCCTTTTGCCTTTCTAACACTCCCTTAGGTTACTCTTGTGCACATCTTTTTGTTAGCCTTTATGAAGAAATTGTACCAATAAAAGCAATAAATCGACTTCATCAACTTTCTTTGTGTTTTTATCTATTTTCCTGAACCCCGTGATACTCCCAGCTCTATATTCTGTTGGTTTTGGTATATTTATGTTGAAGTAGCGTTTCGCCCCAGATTCGCCCGTGGGATCCGCATACTAACTTTCAACCCCTATTATACACCCTTAGATGTATTTAAAGAAAAAGTAGCATTATGTCCTTTCTTAGGATTTAAGCTTTTTCCATATCAAATTGTATCGAAATCGGTTCAGTGGTTTAAGCCTTGAACGTAACAGACAGACAGAGTTACTTTCGCATTTATATTAGTAAGGATATAAGTATTCCACGAAACAGACTCGTATCAGATTTTTTTATCAATATATATCTAATAAAATTATCTAGGGGCCGTCTCTTTCATGGTCTTATTTCTATCATTTAGAAGTCAAAACAACAGTTTTTAGAATTTTTGTCTATTTTTGCGTATCTCATAAAAATTACTGTCTTGTCTGACTTAAAATTTCTAAATGTTACCGCCTCTAAGATTTTTCGAAGCTCTATGCTTTCTAAGCTGACGAGTGACTAAATAGCATTGATTCTGTGATCTTAGAAAAGTTACTGCCCATTTCACGTAGCCACACCCAAACGCGATTTTTATTTTGCCTTTGTCTTATCCTTAACCGTATGGTCGGACAGTATAACAAGATGCATAAGCGACACGACTTAGATGTGTTTGGTTCTCGGGCCACTTTCCAAACCACGATTAGAAAAATTTATTTTTTTGAGTGTTCTTAGTTATTAGTTTAGAAATTGTTTTCGTGTAAATTATTATTATTGTTTTTTGTGTTATTATTATTATTATTCAATTACTTTTTTTTTCTTATCAATGTTGTGTTGTTGTTATAAAAATGTTAATAGCCCTATAATTGACACTGCGTCTACTAAGTTACAAAAATGTACAATGCATATGTGTGGACGTAGGTGTTGTTGGGCTATTTATAATAAATAAATAAATAAATAAATAAAGAGGCATGAAAGCGCTGGGGGTGCATCTGCTTCTAAAACTAGGGGTGGTGATCGCAAAGAAATGTTGTTTGCTGCTAAAAAATCAGCAATCAAAGAATTTATAAAAACTTTGGTTCCTCTTGAAATACATTACGACAGAAGCAAAATAAAGGCTAGACAGTACTTAGTGTTCGTAAACTGTTCAAAATGTTTATTGTGCAAGTTTCAGAAGAATTGAAACCATAAAATTACATTATTTCCGAAGAATTTTTAACAGGCACTTTAATATCGGCTTCGGAACCCCTCAAAGAGATAACTGCTCCACTTGCATAGAGCTGGGAGACAAATTGAAATACGAAAAAAACCTTAAGTAAAAGTAAAACTTATGATCGAAAAGAAGATTTGTTGACCGAAAACCTTTTAATAGAAGAAGCCGAAGATTTGTTGATAATTAGTTTTGATTGTCAAAAAAATGAGCCCGTTCCTAAAGTTCCTGACCAAATTGCGTATTATTCGCGACAGAGTAAACACTTGGTAGCGGACGGATGTAGTGGCCAAAATAAGAACACTTCACTCATAGGCATGTTGTGCAAATGGTTTAAAGGTTACGCACCTGAAAGAATCACTAATGTTGAGGTTACATTTCCTGTTGTAGGCCACTCCTTTTTGCCTTAAGACAGGATGTTTGCACATATTGAGAAGAATATAAAAAATGGAGGTGATAAGTAGCCATGATGAATATTACGATATCTTTAAAGAGTACGGGAGAGTTTACCATCTTGAGCATGACGTTGAAGTGAAGAAATGGAAAGAGGCATCCAACAGTATTTTAAAAAATACTACCAATATGCATTTTGGATTTAAAATTATGTACGCGCGTTAGAAGTTACACTTTTTTTGCATAATACAAATAAGTTTATGTAGCAAATAATAATTTCCTTTTAAAAAAACGAGTACCAACTTCAAAAATTATGCACTGAAAAGTGTACTAAATTGCCTATTTAATATAATAAAAAAATAAACTTGCATCGTGCGCGGGCATCGTGAAATTTTGTCGAAATATCACTCTCGGCAACTTCATACCGTAACTTTTTGTTACATCGTAAAATTTCACACTCATATATTTTTTTCATAACGCGCCTAAAGAAGTATAACTTCAAAAACTAAAAGATTTTTCTTTAAAAAATTTACAAACGATATATTTGTCAGGGCGGAAGAAACTTACAACTGTTACTGTAAAATAGGTAAATACCGAAGTATAATAAAAGGGTAAGAAAGTGTTGCAAATAAACCCGGAAAATGAAGAATTATTTGTGTTCGCGACAGAGTGTAGTGAAAAGTCAATAGTGCTAAAATCATAGTGAATTGTGTAAACGGCGGAGGTAAAAGACTACACATGCGCTTAGTACAAAGTACTGCATCTTTAACTCCTAAATGCAGAAAACTGTATGCAAAGTGTAGGAAGTTGGTGAAAAGTGAAACCAAAAAAAGTGAAAACAAGGCAATTCAAAAACTTTGAAAAGTTATCAATAATCCAGCAGATTGTATTATCATGCAAATAAATAATATTTGTAAAAAAAAGATGGCAAGGCGATACACTATTGAGGATAAACTCATGAGTATAGCATTATATAAACAGATCCCTAGAGGATATAAACTCCTGCAAAAGTTATTCTATTTACCAAATATACGAACTTTAAACCGTGTCTTGCATGAAATAAAATTTAAAGTGGCATTAATGTGGCATTATTTAATACTTTAAAATCAAAAGTAGCGAAGTGGAGTGCAGCTAAAAAAATTTGTTCAATAGTTTTTGATGAAGTCCAGTTATCACCCAATATAAGTTTCATACCATCAACTGATGTGATCAATGGTTTAGCCAAGATTTGCAGACCATGCCTTGGTTTTTATGGTCAGGGGTATATGTGGGTCATGGAGACAACCCATAGCTTATTATTTTTGTGAAGGAACTATACCCCAATATAAATTAAAAACCATTTTAAAAGATATTGTTGGCGCTGTATTACATGCTGGCTTAGATCCACTAGCATTTATATGTGAGCAGGGAGTCACATTTCAAAGTACCATTAGATCAATGCAAGAAGATACAAGAACATATCAGCTTAAAAACAATTTACATTGTGGTAAGTTATTAACATTGACTATATTCATTTGTTTCTCTTAGCAAATATGGCATTGCCAATGATCAGATTGTTTAAGACTTCCCCCTATTTCATAAATGCAACAGATGTGACAATTGTGAAATGTTTGCATCCACCACTGATTCACTACAGGTTCCCTTCCATAGTACCTTACTAGCAGTTTCCAGTTTACTATACATTCAAATGGGATACTTAGTGTAATATATGAGTCGTATAAAACCAAA
Organism: Nemapogon koenigi; assembly: GCA_963924495.1. Lineage (NCBI taxonomy): Eukaryota > Metazoa > Arthropoda > Insecta > Lepidoptera > Tineidae > Nemapogon > Nemapogon koenigi. The sequence goes on from OZ004646.1 coordinate 10,921,688, forward strand.
GGCGGCAATGTAGGTTTATGGTATGAAATGAGATAAATATATGGCAACACAGAAAATTCAAATCTAAATCGACATCTTAATCGTTTTACAATCAAAAACGGCCATAAACCCTTGATAAACACGTTTAAAAAATGCATTTGGGACCAAAGGCGTCAATCTTCCAGACTATACTACCATAAATGGCAATCTTTCGCTCTCAACCAATCAGGAACGTTCTAAAAGTATTATTTTAAAATGGCGGATTATGTTGTTTTCATAGAAGATTGCGTCATGTTTCTGTTGTGTTAACTTGTGTTTATTGTGATTTACATACTATTTTGTATAATATTATTATCATGGAGCATTGCCCAATACCGGTTGCGAGTAATACTGCAGAAAAAGGAGCTGCAAGCCCGAGACATGGAAGAAAAACGTCTTGAAAACCAAAGGCAAATACATTAAATTTCTTACGCTAGGGCTGCCGCACGTGGTTAATCTGCACGTGTCATTTTTACTCGACTTCCTTAAAAGGAAGGTAATGTTTATCAAGTCTTAGTGTACAATATGTAAACAAAATGTGCTACAAAGAAGTGTACATGCAAGGCTGCAGGAAAAATCTGCAATTCAAAATGTCACAGCAGTTTGTCTTGCTTAAATAAATACTCTATTACTTTACTTCTAACTATTTCTTTCTTTTGCGTGTTTTTTTTTATTAAACAAAAGCTATCATTGCACTTGGTTTTTAATTTCACTAAGTATTTATTATAATATTACCCAGCCAGCATTGGGTAGACCTAGGTGAGTATGGGTAAACTGAAAACTCCGAATTCTCACCAATACATAACATTCTGTTGCTTCGTCTAACGTCACATTTCTCTTCATTGTATCGTGATGAACCTTCACGAATATCGTGTTTAAATGGCGTTAATTCAACATATCTAAAACCAATATTTATAAATAGTGCAACTTTGGACAGTTTGGAATTAGGGCATAGGAAATTGCAAAAACGTTGCGTACACTGGATGTATCTAAGGGCCCTGGTCCTGATGGCATACCTCCTGTGTTTCTGGCTGCGTGTGTTTCTTGTCTGTCCAATCCGCTTTATTATATTTTAACAAGTCTTTAAGAAGTGGTGTTTGGAAGTTTGGAAATAATCGTTTTTTTTTTGTGGAAAGGAAACTATAGATCAGTTTCTTACTCTTATTATGTACTTAACTTCTAACAGTAAGTCCACTTCCCCTATTCATTCATTTACTGCCATATTATATGATATGCCATACTGATAAGTGGTAAATCGCATTACAAAATCGCAATGTTACCATTTCCAATGCATTACTCAATGTAGCTATTACAAACACAAATGGAGGTGGATTCAATGCACTCTTGCATTGAAAAACGACTTCGCAATAGAACAATTCATGTGCCAGAGAAGTATGTAGGCATCTGGTGCATTACGCATTCATTCTTTAAATCATTTGCCGACGTTAGATTTGTTAAATCTATACAGAAAGGCAGGTGATTTAAAGGTCAATGATATAAATTATAATGGCACTAGAATATATGCCCACTGGTAACATTTATTATAAAACAGCTTTTAAAGAAGAATGGCAGTTAGTTTTAAAGAAGAAGCAATAGAAGCATAAGAATTCACACTTTTACCTAATCTTTATCAAAACAGATTGCCAATCCTAAAATAAAATTTCAGGATTTTCATGAATTAAAATTAACTATTCCTTGGGACTATCACACACTTTATGATAATTTACCACACTACTACATTTATTAGTCATACATTATCTTCGTGAACCAGTTTTACCATAATGGTGGTTGTTTTTAATTTTTGTTCTAGGTAGTGTTTTATAAGAAATTTCTTTTTTTTTTTTCATTTCATTTCACATTTTATTTGATATTGCAAATTTAAGGGTTTTGTGCAGCGCATTCATCACTATAATTGAATTAATGGAGACTTTTCTTAGTGTTATCTTTTTTAATTTAGATTTTTACATAAAAAGTTGAACTGTCTCTATGTCTGTGAACTGTCTGTTGAATTTCTCTAAAAATAAATAATACTTTAATGAATTTATTTCATTTTAAGTAATATTATCTGTTTGTGAATTAAGTTAAAATATTATTTTAGTATTAATTATGTATGTGTTAGAGTTGTAACAAAAACAAGACAAATCCGCAAAAATACATTTCGTACACTAGCCAACTACATTTATATATTATATTAGACACTAGTCTCGTACAAGCCAAAGCCCTGTTTATCTGCTATCATCGTGTGATGAAGAAGGTGTCATCAACCCAATAACCGGTAAGCCTGAAATGATTATGTATTATAATCAGACTAAAGCGGGGTGGACACTTTTGATCAAATGTGTTCCTCCATGACATGTTCAAGAACATGGCTTTCGTCAATTCTTATGTCATATATGGTCACAACGTTCTTTGGAAAAATGAAAAGCCTATAAATAAAAGGTAGTACATGAAAAAATTAAGCACCCAGTTATCTGAACCGTGGATGAGGGAAAGACTCAAAATATCGAAAATATTCTTCCAAAACCGGCTATGCAGAACTCTACAGATGATGAAGAAGAACCTCCAGCCAAGAAAAGACGGTCTTGCACCTTTTTCACGAGTAAAAAAATAATGTCTTACGCCAAATGCAAAAAAACAATTTGCGGAGAACACAAAAATGATGTTTGCTATGATTGACAAATATTTTAGTTTAAACTGATTAGTTGATTAGTTAAAAAAATTTTTATTCATTTGCAAGATTTTTTTAATCATTTTGTGATAATATTTTCCTGTAAACAGAAGACAGTTAATTTTTTTGAGTTTTTCGGTTTAAAATTGTTGCTGTAAAGTTTGTTCCAATGGATTTGACTTGCTGTCGCATTGCCATCTAATGTTTTATCATTTTCATCAAAATATCATTGTATTCCGAAATTATAATTTATTTTCTGACTAATCTCAGTACTAAAGAAATAGAATATCTCTTGGAGAACTGGTGGTCATCAGAAGACGAAGGAGCTAAAGACGTACTTCCTGAAGTGTCCAATGATGATTTTGAAAACCCTTCGATTGATGCAGTTCTTGATAACATTGAGGGATTGTCACTTAGTGATACTACCGCTAGTTACTATAACACCAGCCTGATTCAGGATTCTGTTCCAGTCTTTTCACAAATAAGTGAGACTGATAACATTTTAGTCAACTATGTAAATCAGGATTCTACAGCTTCATCAAGTCAAACACAGCAGCATGACTTAACATATTCAGAACTACAAAATAAGTCAAGGATTTGGAGTACACAGGCACCAGATATGGAAACCCTCACATTTATTGAAAAACTTGAATCTACAAAAGAATACAACAATCGTGGCACACCTTTAGATTACTTTGTCAATTTGTTCACTCATGATCTATTTGATCTAATAGTTTTATACCTATACTAATAAATATGCTATGATAAAAACAAACTAAATTTTGGAGAGATACATAAAATCCAGAGTTCCGACAATGGTAAAATATTTCCCACTTTTGTTTTCAGCCTTTATTTTACAGGGTTTGATAACATAACTAAATTCGAGTACCTACGCGCCTCGTTTCAGGGCAGTGCAGCAATAATTAAAGAAGTCTTCAATTTAAGGGAGATGATTATAAAAATAGCCTGGGATCTCCTATGTCAAAGGTATGACAATCCTCGTCTACTTGGTAAATGGAAAGAACATAGAAACACTTGTGTCCGTACCTCCTACTTTAGAACAATTTATTTCATTTCTTACAAACAGAGCAGACTGATTGGAAACATTGGAAGTTGGAAGACAATAGTAAGTCAATTAACTATAAATCAGAGTCAAATAAATCAAATAGCTTCAAGTAGTAATACTAACAATACCTATAAATCGTGTCCTTTGTGTAATGAGAATCATTACTTATTTAGTTGTGAAACATTCAGAACCCTGTCTAAACACTCACGCATACAAAAAGCCAAGGAATTCAATATCCGTCTGAATTGTCTGAGGCCAGGTCATACAGATAAACAATGTAAACTGTCTCATTGTAAATACTGCAGACAGAAACATAACACTCTTCTTTATATAGAAAAGGATTCAAACCCGCCACCTACTACTAGTGATAGCATCGCCCTGTCAGTTGTCATCCGATACTAGTCAGTTTAGTACAAAATCTCAAATAGGTATTACTTTCCATTATAGCGCTGGTAAAGGTGTGTGACAGCCCCGGCGGGTTCCAAAGCGCGCTCCTGCTGCCAAACAACGACAGTACGGCGAACATCATCACGCGGGATCCCTGCTCCAAGCTGGGTTTGTCTCGACGCTGCGCTATCTCCACGGTGACAGTACACAGTGTTGTGACGTCACTTTCGAGTCTTATTACGATGCCTGGCATATATGGGAGAGGCGAGTCTTTTTCCATATGGCGCTTAAGACATATTCTTTACAACCAACTGTGAACATAAATCTTTTTTATGTCTATTTCTCTTTTTTGTGTATCCCCTTTTCCTTTTATATATACTTTCAAATTGATTTAAACAAACTATTGTTGTTTTTTTGTATTTTATAAATATGCGATTTATTTATTTTAGGCCACACTGTAGGAAAATCCTGGGTAGACACAAATATATTGAAGGCTGTCATCAACTGGAGCCAACGAACCTGTCTCTAAGGGCAAAAGATTGATTGTGGTTCACGTCGGCAATGACGATGGTTTCTTAGAAGGCTGTAATTGGGTATTTCACCTTTAAAAAAAGTGGCGACTACCATGAAAATATGAACGCCACTCACTTCGAAGACTGGCTTTAAGCGTATTAGCGAAACTGCAGAAGAATGATGTCATTATTTTAGATAATGCAAGCTACCATTCAGGGTAAACTAATTTTGAAAATAGCAAACACACATAAAATATGGTAATATTTAAGTTTCGGAAATCATTATTTTTAATATCTCCGTTTTTAATGAACTTTTTTTTTTTCATTTTAGACGTGTGGAGTAAATTCCAACCATAGCCTGAATAAAGGAGGCAATACAATATTGGGTTCGTTCAAAAGACATTCCCTTTGAAGATAACGAAGTAAAAAGGCAGTTAATTGAGAAAGTGGCGGAAGTCGAAAGAAGCTTATACCTGTGAAGAAGGTTAGAAAAAGCAAGAATTGTTTAAATAAATGTATTTATAAATGCAGTCAAAAAAATTACAGATGAGAAGTTGTCAATTTTTACTGATTATTATAATTTGACTCGGGAACAAAAGCAAATGTTTTTGTTGAACAATACAACGTGTATACAACCAGACAGGAGACGCAAAGGAAAGACTGTTTTCATTATCGTAGTTTGACAGATCGGCGAACTTGTTTAAACGAGGAGAATACATATCTATGAAGTTCCATACAATGACCTCGCGTAACGATTATCGTTTGAAAATCGCTAAAACGACATTGCTGCGCCGATGACAGTGACAAGCGGGCCTATTCTCCTCGTTTTAAGCAGCGCCAACGCAACGCCATATTGGCGCTATTTCAAAAATCCGTATTCTCCTTGGGAATATGGGAATAGATAGATTGACTAATTCCAAGCAACTTTTGTTTTACTGAAAGTCAATACTTTTCGACTTATTCGAGAGTGGAAACGTCAGAAGAATTCGGTTAATATTGTTAAGATGCTGAAAAATGGATTGATACGATCTTACTTGAGTAACAGAATATAAAGGGTCGACGTGAGGGGTGAGAAATGGTCTGGATCCATCGTCAGAATGGGTGTCCCACAGGGTTCCATCCTTGGGTCATTTTTGTTCCTAGTTTATATAAACAATTTTTCACACCTTATCAAAGATATTTGTGAGACTGTGCTGTTTGCAGATGACACTTCATTATTATTTAAAACTAACAGACACTGAGACGTCACCTAATGACGATGTAAACGGTACTGGTGAATTGGTTCACGGCTAATAACTTACTGCCAATTAAGAACAAAACTAATGTTTCAAATTTTCACTACCAAACGTTAAACAGGTAGACACTAATATCCACATAGGAAACAAACAATTAAAATTCGTAAATACTACTGTGTTTTTGGGCATCACTTTAGACGCTAGATTGCAGCACACTACATTTGTGACAAAAAAACTCAGTTCAGCGGCATACGCTATCAAAAAGATACGACGCATTTCAAGCGTAGAATCGGCGAGACAGGTGTATTTCGGTTACTTCCAAAGTCTAATGTCGTATGGTATTCTGCTGTGAGGTCATGATGCTGACATGGCTTCAATTTTTGATTAGCCGAGAGATGAATAGTCTTGCCATAAACAATTCTTGGACGTTAGTAAGGAAACCGGAGAATAAGAGGATTCTAGATGTCAATGGTAATGTAGCGACGCTGAAATCGGTGAGTCAGACCTCACACGAAGTAAGGTGTTGTAAGTCCTTTGTCTTGATAATGAATCATCTTTCGTTGGCGTCGGACATAACCCGCACAACGGACAGTCGTTCGGTACCCTCCTTATGTACACATGTCATTTGTAATTGCACAATATATATATGTCGCCGCCAAATGGTTAAAATTTATAATAAATAACTATAAAATAAAATAACTTTTACTTTACCTACTGAATTGGGTGGCTAGGCATTTCATTAAATGGCGACATTCAATTGAATGGCTAGGCCGTTCGTTAAATGAATTGTGATGTCTTAACGTTTAATGTGTTGGCTGGTTGAAAGCTAGCTTTTTAGAAACGGCTGAACCAAAAGTCGCCAGGTCATTTAAAATTTAGTTCCTTATTTTGCCACTATTGCGCTAGCAGTCTCTAACAAATATGGCGTCAACAGCTGATTTTATTTGTGTGTGTTATTTTATATAAAATGATTTGTTTTGAATTAAAATAGACAGTATAATAAAAGAAAAAGTAACCATTATTGGATTTACCTACAAATAATGAGCCGGACACTAGTTTTAAACAAAATTTTGAGTTTAAACTTATTGAATACGACGAACAACCAAGAGGTTGTGACGTTCAGCCCTTATGTTAAACGTTTCTTTCAACAATTTGGCTAAGCTTACTTTAGCCATTCAATTGACTGCCGCCATTTAATGAAATGCCTAGCCATCCAATTGAGAGGCTGATTTAACCATTTGGCGGCGACATATATATAGTTATTCTATCGTTCTCAAATATTTTAATCGAGCAACCCCGTAGGAACGGCTCCCTGAAACTCCAGCTAGACACGCAATAACTGGTGAACCCGACGTGATCGCGTACCCCGGAAGTCGTCAACGCGAACGCCGCGAGCCCGGGAAGTACCACCGCGAACCGTTTCGTGCAGCAAAGATACGCGATCTCACGCGTCGTAACCGCGAAGTACCGCCGGTCGCGCTTCGCTTGTGCGTTAAGCGCCGACGCGAGTGAAGTGCTACGGAGTTGGGTTTTAAAAAAAATATTTATTTTTCTTTGTGCAAAAAAGTGTTTGAAGTAGTGCAGTGAAAATGGAACATCAACCAGCGGCGGCGCCTCCAGTGATCCCGCTGCCTGTACAGCAGCCGGGTCAGGATGACGCATCCATGGCCGCAATCACGGTGACATCACGCGTTGCCTAATTCTAGATGGAGCAGCCCAGATTGTGGTTCGCTCAATTTGAGGCCGTCGTGGGTAGCCAGCGGCTCACGGACGAAATCAAGTATAACCTGGTCATCACGAAGCTAAACAAGGAGGCGATACAGCAAGTTGAAGATATAGTAGTGAACCCGCCAGCACAAGGACTTAAGTATGTAACTCTAAAAGTAGACTTTTAACTGTGTACGAGGAATCCGAAAATCGGAGATTCCAAAAGCTATTGTCCGAGATGGAATTGGGGGACCAGAAGCCATCCCAGCTGTTGAGGCGGATGCGTGACCAGGCCTGCGCGAAATTGCCGGATGAGACGCTGACTATGATGTGGACATCACACTTGCCACCATCTATCAGGGCGGTGCTAGCCGCAAGTGAAGTGGCAGACCTAGAGAAATTGGCTATTATGGCTGACAAAATTTACGAGACTTGCAACACCTTACTTCGTGTGAGGTCCGACTCACCGATTTCGGCGTCGCTACATTACCATTGACATCTAGAATTTATGAAATTGGCTATTATGGCTGACAAAATTTACGAGACGACGTCAGCAAAACAGGCCGCTGTGCTTCAAGACCCCAGTAGGTAGCCGCTCTTCTGAAAAATTCAATAAGTTGAACATACGATAGCAACGCGACCGTAGTACAGGCCGCTATCGTGACAACTCACGAGTTCGTAGAAATATGACGCGACGCACTCTCGAGAAGCGCAGAGATTAGAACTCCAACTATCATTGACTACAAGGATTTGGCCGAGGAACAGGAGCACGATCAGGAATTGAAATCACTTTTCAGGGATGCAAAATACACCTTCAAGAAAATTACGTTACCCTACGCCGACATACCTATTTACTGCGAGGTGTCGGGGCAACACACCCGTCCATATGTACCAGCTAACTTTTGTGAACTAGCATTCAAAGCAGTCCATGAGATTAGTCATCCTGGTATTAAAGCCTCGAGACGCATGTTAACTAGTAGGTATTTTTAGAAATCCATGAATATCGACGCGAATAAATGGGCCTGAGAATGTGTAAATTGCCAAAAATCTAAAGTACAGAGACACACGAACACTCCTACCGGGACGTTCCAGCATAGTGATAGGTTAGAACACATACATATAGATATAGTTGGACCTTTAAGTGTAAGCAAGGGATTTCGCTACATCGTAACTATGATCGACCGCAGGACAGCATGGCCAGAAGCCGTTCCCGTCGAGGATATCACGGCGGAAACCGTAGCAGATGTTTTTTACTCGACGTGGGTATCTCGATTTCGGTGCCCTATATCAGGATCACTACTGATCAGGGTAGACAGTTCGAATCTTCGCTTTTCAACCATCTTACAAAGAGGCTGGGAATTAAGAAGATCCACACAACGGCGTACCACCCGCCGAATACCTATTACGATATACTTACCTTAAGATAAGTCCATTGTTATTGACATTTGTTTGATTTGTTGTGTCACGTTTTTTATTTTCTCTATTCTATTTAAATATTAATTGAACCTCCATATTATTGTTCAATATTTGTGCAACCATATGGGTTTGGGTTTTATCTGTCAACTGACAAATAAACATATTTGATTTGAACCCTATTATCGGTGCGTGGCCCGAAAGGCACTAAGTCGGTATTTCAATTCTTAAATTTTTCGCTTGGGGCGCCACCATGGGTTGTGAGTTAAATGTCTGCAATCAGCTTATTTAGTCTAAACAGCAATTTATTGAACAATCCGTCGCAGTTGTTTGTACGTTATAGGATATACGTATAAGTTTGTCAATCGATTCCAAAAAAAATGTTGTTTTCAATATGATGCTTGGATTAGTAATTGTACCTAAACATTAACGATTTACAGCCTGAGAAAAGTATGTCAGATTTTCAAAACATATTTTAATTAAACTTTGTTAACTACGATTATTAAAGGCCTCGATTGATCAATCATATTTTACAGTATTTTAGTCCTGTTCTTAATAAATAAATACATAATAAAAAAACATATCGCGTATAACAATATTCATAAGTCAAAGTTAAAGCCGCCAATACAAAAACCTACCTACAATTTTAATAAAAATATATTATAATACCAAACACGATAATTTGGCATTTTTATATCGACGATGACGATTATTCTAATTTAAATAATAACATATAAATATTTTCATAAAATAACTTAGTTCATAAGATGAAACAGGGTAGAAAACGCTTAAAAAAAACAGCATTACTTTCAAGCCCCTCAATTAGATTCAAAGATCACAGAGATAAGCTTATACTAAATATTGGTCTCTATGACTGCTGTCACTGTTTCCATTTTGACAGCTATTACATTGTTTCCCATAGATATAGTGTAGTCGCGCGTGCGCTCTATTAGATTGGCAATACAAAAGAGAGAGTATGTTAAAACGAGACAGATAGACGAGACCGTTTTTTAATAACTCTAACAGCCTGTAACAGCCTAGCGTCAGTAGTAATTTCGCTTATTTTTGTAAAATATCCTGTATTAAAGTATAATTTAGTGTTTAGTAGACGTGATTATTTATGGTTACGTATACAGTGATTGGATGTAAGTCATCAAGATGAAAAATACACTGAATTACACATGATTTTTTTGGTCTCGTCTTAATGGCGACAATACCAATCTAATAGAGTGTCAGCATACTATATCTATGATTCAACCCGCATACTTCACGGTATTGCCGCTAGATGGCAATGGCATGTGTCTACTATGCATTCGTATTCTAATAACCATAAATATTTCTTTAGAGGCTTGATTGTATATATTGCTAATTTTAGAGATCCCTGACCGCCTGGAATGATTTCAAGCATCAATTTCATGCAAATCCATCAATAATACGTCGATCTTTATCTCTTTGGCTATAAGTAACTGTTATCTACATTACCAGCGCGGCTACGGTCTATCATCTTATACTCCCTGTGAGCTGCCTGTACTTGCTGGAACTCTTCCAGAAACTTGTCAAAATCAATATCTGGCTTAATCTTCTCCGGTGATTTTTTCGTTTTACTGAAATAATAATGATAATACAATTATTAATGTTATACATTTCTTACTCAATGTTAGTATATACTTGGTAGTTTTACTAATTGTACTAAGAGGCCTTTCATCGCAAAATACCACAATAGAACTAGTACATTATTAAATAATATCATCGACTAAATGAGGAAGAATTGTCTGCCGCTGGGTACCATGGGCCGCTAACAGGACATGTAAAGCACATATTAAAGAATTTCTTACTCAATGTTAGTAAATACTTGGTAGTTTTACTAATTGTACTAAGAGGCCTTTCATCTCAAAATCCCACAATAGAACTAGTACATTATTAAATAATATCATCGACTAAATGAGGAAGAATTGTCTGCCGCTGGGTACCATGGGCCGCTAACAGGACATGTAAAGCACATATCAAAGAATTTCTTACTCAATGTTAGTAAATACTTGGTAGTTTTACTAATTGTACTAAGAGGCCTTTCATCTCAAAATACCACAATAGAACTAGTACATTATTAAATAATATCATCGACTAAATGAGGAAGAATTGTCTGCCGCTGGGTACCATGGGCCGCTAACAGGACATGTAAAGCACATATTAAAGAATTTCTTACTCAATGTTAGTAAATACTTGGTAGTTTTACTAATTGTACTAAGAGGCCTTTCATCTCAAAATACCACAATAGAACTAGTACATTATTAAATAATATCATCGACTAAATGAGGAAGAATTGTCTGCCGCTGGGTACCATGGGCCGCTAACAGGACATGTAAAGCATATATCAAAGAATAAAAAGCTCAATAGAGAAATATTTTGGACTTTGATTGAATGTAATGTTGTGTGTTATAATATGTAATTTACGAAACGGGAGTAATCAAATTGCTATACCAGACCTGTGTTGGCTGTCGGGGAGAGCAGGCGCGCACTGCAGCCGCCGCCGCAGCGTGTGAAAGGCGTCAGACTGCGGCAACAACATCAGGAGCGCGAACAGAGCCGCGCGGAGCTCGCGACCGGCCGACGGGTCTAGGAGCTCCAGTCTCATGTCTGAGGAGAACGGCTTACAATTATACACATCGAAATATATTTAATTATTATAAAATTTTACACAATAAATCGGCAGAGATAAAACCCCTATACTAATCTTACTCTTTTTTTTACTATATATGGCGAAGTTTTTAGATTTAAGAGCCGTTGGTCAAGGTCATCTTATAACTGTCAAAAATATGGCAAATCTCCAGTTAATCCTGGGGCAAATCTCCAGTTAATCCTGGAAACGAACATAGGGTTTTGAAAACTATGGCTATTTAGAACTCTTAATAATGAAAATATGTCGTAATCCAATTTAATGTGGGATGGAAATGTTGTATAAATAAACTTTACAGGTTTAACTGAGATTTTCCATATTTTTGACAGATACATGATGACTGAGAGCAACGGTCCTTAACGTTGGAAACCCTGAGGCAAATTGTTCAGGTACTTGGGAGTAGTTGGGAGCCCAAAGAAAGTCTTAAAAATATTTACTTACATGCAAAAATGGGTGACTCAATAAGTTGCACCAACTTGTCCACCTCGGTGAGGAAGTCCACGGTTATCTCTAGCTCGCCACTGATTATGTATTCAGGAATAAACATTACTAATATCATAATTGTAAAGTCTAAATGGTTTTGAATTAATAATATTTTAATTAATATTAGTCATGAGAGTTGATGAGAGGGTTATTTCGGTTTGCTTTTCAATTATGTTAATAATATTGATATAAGTTATCGTTAATATAATTTTAACAGTGGCATTTTTTTAACGAACATTCTTTTTACTTATATATAAATTGATATTTTTGTTTGAGAGGTGATAATATGTTAGGATCATAGGATTTTCTCCCTTCAATGTGGTGTCCGCTATATTTAATCAAAGGATACAATAGCGTCATCAGCTGGTTGCAGTGCGCGTAGTTGTGTGTGAGCAGACACAGAGCCGCGAGCGAGACGGGGCTATGGCACCAACAGCGGTACAGCCAACAGAACAACGTGTGGGTAGCCTGAAATCGTACGAATATAGTTTTAGTCATGTGGCACAGCAATGATAGTGCAAATTAATATGTATTATAAATGCAAAACGTTTGTTAGTTAGTTCGTCATTCTTCATGTCATAACCACTTCTGATGAAGAAAAAAACCGCCTTCAAAAACAAACAATATTAGTATTTGAAAAAGATGATGAAAGGACGGATTGTAACATTTGCGTGAAAGGAAGTAAATTAGAACAAGTGAATGAATATGTTTATTTAGGTAGTATGTTTACAAGAAGTGGAAAGATAGACAAGGAAATTGAAAGGAGAGTGAAAGCGGGAAGCAAGGTATTTGGTGGACTAAACAATGTATGCAGAAATAAACAACTTACAACTAAAAGTAAAATGAACATACATAATGCAGTTTTAGTTCCATCACTTACTTATGGAAGCGAGACTTGGGTATGGAATAAGAAGCATGAAAGTAAAATAAATGCAGTGGAAATGCGGTCTTTACGTAGAATGTGTGATATAAAACGTATTGACCGCATCCGGAACGATGACATTAGAGAAGAATGCGGTGTAAAAGATGATGTTGTGACTAAAATGAAGAAAAGTAGTTTACGCTGGTTTGGACACGTTGAAAGAATGAAGGATGAAAGATTGACTAAAAAGGTTTATATGGCTGAAGTGAAAGGAAATGCTGGCAGAGGACGACCTAGATGTACTTTTATTGAACATATAAAAAATATGTTGATCGATGGAAATATTAAAAGTACACACAATCGCCGAGCATGTATGAAAGGTATGATGAATATAAAAGAAGCAAAAGAGATATGTCAGGATCGTAGCAAATGGCATTCGATTGTCTCTGCCTACCCCTCTTGGGATGAAAGGCGTGATGATAGATAGATCAAAAACAAAATGTGCTTTCCGAAAGCAAATGCACAAGTCACTATAAAAAAAAACATAATTGCTTCAATTGTGCCTATAAAATTTGAAGAGTTCTTGATTTCTCCGGGACCCCATCATCAAATCCTGACCTGATGACCATGGGACCACCTGGAAAGTATACCCTTTCAAACAAAAAAAAAATCCAAATAGGTCCAGGCGTCTTCAAGTAATCGGGGAACATACATAAAAAAAGAACATAAAAGATTCCGAAGAATTGTAAACCTCCTCCTTTTTTTAACTTCGGTTAAAAATGGAGCATCGGATCGACATGATTCTTTGCATAGACATAGTTGGAGGGCCGGAGAATGACCTAGTCTTTATCTCATTCGTTGCAGTGACTAGCTTAATCCCGCGCTATTGTAGTTTTTACACATTTTCTTCTCTTGGCTCCTGGAACCGTGTTGGCCCCAGGGTATTACATCCCAATCAACATGCACATCGCGTCATTTTTGAGGCTCACTTAACACGGCAAGCACATGTGGCACATATAAGATTAAAATTAGACCGTCTACACTAACTGGAGCATTACGAAGATCTCCCTATCTTCCCCACAAGACACGAATCATTTATATAATACCCACATCTAGAATAATTGGCTGCTATGCGAGGAAGTGCTGGCAACACTATTATAAGGGTTCTCGATGATAGTATACATTCTCAAATAACTATTAAACGCAATTTTGAAGTGACCACATATTATACAAGAAATGCACGAAATATTCATCCGCCGACGCTAAGAACAAATTATGGCAAAAGAAATATATCTTTTAAGGGAGCGCAGATTTATAATGCTCTTCCATATGACATTAAGGTATTGTGATCATTCAATATCTTTAAAAGGATATTGAAGTCCTGTTTTATATTATAAATAGTTAATACTTGGATTTTAAATTTTGTTCAGTGAATGTACAATAATGTTATTTTATGAGTAATAAAAATTATTTAAACCTTGGCTTTACCTAACGAATCCAGCCACCTTAGACACGCGAAAGAGAACAGGTTTACCGGTTTATCAAAATGCCTCAGCTGCAACCGCAGATCATATAGCTCGGCGGCCGTCAACAATATAGTACTGAGAACCTCCACCATAGTCGACACGAACTTGAGATTCTGTTCTTGAAGCAGTATCTTGGAGAGCGCCTTGTAGATATCCTCCGCGTTTAGAAGTACACACAGTTGTCTGAAAATAATGTATTTCAAAATGTAAATTTTCAATTAGCCTCTCGCCCACACAGGTTTTGAATGACATGGAGCTTGGCCAAAAAAGTAGTCAAATACAGTAGAAATTTTATATTGTTCACAACGAAGTCAGCTGCAAATGTCTGCGCAATGAATAATGTGAGTGATCAGTGCGGCAGATCTGAATTGATATTGCACTCACAACAGTGTTGACATATCACTTATACAAAGGTTTGATTCAACGTCATGTAATGGCGACCAACGCACGCGTACCGCCGTGCCATGATGGGGAATCCAGTTTAATCCAGTCCGGCTTTGATAGTTGTGATTAGTCAGTGATTAATAGGGCATATCACGGTCGGCGGGATCATCTTAAATACCGATTAATCGGCATATACTTTATACTTGTATGGTCAACGACCGTACTGTGGACATTAACCTAAATATCGCAACTCGATTTTTTGTAAAAAACAACAGTTGTCAACGAACTCCGAACGCGAACACACATTAAATCAGTAACTTTAGTGTAATATACCAGTTTTATTTAACACCTGGTTTTAACGCAAACTCAACTCAACACAAACTGTTAAGGGATCCACCGGGACATTGGCAAATCACCGATTAACATTGGTGGAGCCATAATAAAAGAAGAAGACGTTTGGTTTACAGAGAACTGACTCTGTTTTTGATAATATTGATATTGACACAATTCGGACCACACTGTATGTCGGCGACACACGTAAAACCGCCACAATATACATTTGTACTAAACGCCAGATTACTCCCAAGCGATATAAACAAGATGAATTTTTTTAAGTTTTAAGAGGTAAAATTGTAAAATCTAAATACATATATAAAACTGTCGTATCGCTGACTGACTGACAATCAACGCACAGCCTAAACCACTGAAGATATAAATATGAAAACTGGAAGGTAAATCCCAAAGGGCGTAGGTGCACTATAGGTAAACCACTGAGAAAGTAGCACTCCCATGGTCCGCTCGGGTGAGGGGCGGGCGTGATTCTGCCATACACGATACGAAGTTTCACGCGATATATCTGTTGTCGACGCGATCCACCTCAAAGATTTCAGGGTTCAAGCTATCCTCATACCAAATTTCATCAAAATCAAAACCTACCTGCAAAAGCCCGAAGTAAATCACGTCGACAACAGAGACATCTGCGTGTATAGCAGAATCACGCCCGCCCCTCACTCCCCATGGACATAGGAGTGCGACTTTCTCAGCGGTTGACCTATAATATAGGATTTTTCGGAAAACAACGCCTAAGGGGGTGAAATGGGGTGTAAACCTTGTATTCTTAATACAAGGCGTACGAAGTCGCGGGTAAATGCTAGTTTGATATAAAAATATAATAAAAATTCTTTACCTTACATACCAAATTGGCTGACAACGCCCTTGTGAGCCATAGAGTGCATATTATTATAATAGACTAGCGGACCCGGCAGACGTTGTCCTGCCCAAAAGTTGGCTTGCCTGCACTACCCCTACCCTACCCCTACACCTACCCCTACTCCTACCCCTACCCCTACCCTACCCTACCCTACCCTACCCTACCCTACCCCTACCCCTACCCCTACCCCTACCTTTACCACTACCACTACCCCTACCTCTACTCCTACAATTCTACTCCTGCGATTCCCATACAAAACTACTTTTTGATTTTTCAGCTGAACTTTAGGGTTTTTCCAACATTTTTTTTCTTTTAAACCACCCCTGTGTTGTAACGAACAAAACAAAAAAGAATTAGCCAAATCGGTTCAGCCGTTCTCGAGTTTTAGCGAGACAAAGAAATGTTAATTGATTTTTATATATATAGATACCAACCGTATAATAAAGGCCCCCCTATCCTCCAGTAGGTTCTCGTCCGCAGCCAACAACCGCAGTAGAGCCTGCAGGAACTTGTGGTAGTAAGGACTGGATTCTAAGTCGCCAGCTGTGTACAATTGTGAAAAAATTATGATATCATAAGTTGTCACAATTTATTCCTAGACTAGCAACTAGGCCTGAATTCGGACATTAAGACAATATTTTTTAAATCAATAATTACATTGAGATTCCACATCCTGTCATGGCGGCAGACGCACGTCTCGTCATGGTGTGATGGGGAATCCGGTTTAATCCCGTCCGCGCTGCGATGGTTGTGATTAGTCAATGATTAATAAGACATATCTATATATATAATAAGTTTTCTGAGTGCCATATATCAAAAGAAGAAGATAATTACATTGTCAAATGAATAAGACATTTCCCGTGATAAAAAATAGTCTATGTAACTCCTCATACCGATCCGTTGCTCCGTGTTGGCTTGACAGGACAAACAAACAAACACGCTTTCGCATTTTAGTATGTATATATTAGCATACATTACCTGGTTGTTGGTGACACGAGCATATCTCCGCGAGCACGGCCAGAGCGCGTCGTACCACGTCGTCGGAGCCGTCTGTCAAGCTGCCTACTACACGAACGAACACGTGCTCCGTTTGGCCGGACATCTGAAAATAATACGACAAATTATATAAACCGTCCTGCATACAAACGAGGAAGTTTGTAGACTTGTTCCCGTGTTTTTTTTTTCACGAATTGCTTTACAGATCCAGAAACCGTGTTACGGTCTCAGGGTACCCAGCGGAAGACCAAGTCTCCCACTTTTACATCATTAAAATGTAGAACGAACTTCCGGCATCGGTCTTTCCTGTGTCCTACAATCTAAATTTTGCTGAAGAACATGCGCCAATACATTTTCACATATCACATACCTCAGGCAGCATCTTATTATACAGATGCAGTATCCAGTCGAGCACGGCCACCTTAGTGTGAACAGAGTTGTGATGTAACAACTGAGACAACACCTCTACAACAGCCGCCACGTCCAGACGACCGGCCGCCCCCTCTACCGCACCTTCCGTCTCTACTAGGCGGGTCAACTGGAAGTTCACAGTGGCAGCTGTTTCTCGAATATCTGGTATTTATATAAGGAACTATATTTTTAAATTTGAACAAAATTGACAAAACCGAGTTCATGAGGGACTTTCCTACAGTACTGACACTCCCTACATACGTTTTTCATCTTTTTACATTCATCACACCTCTAATAATATACATGCCTACTGCCAAGCCATTGCGTGTGTTTCGAAGGAGGGCAAACCTCCATTAACAAGTTCTTAACGTGTTCAATAAAAGTACATCGAGGACGCCCTCTGGCGGCATTGCGTTTTACTTCTGCCATGTAAATGCTTTTAGTTAATTTTCAATTTGTCATCCACAAAAATCCAAACAAAAAACTAGTAACTCGTAAATATATTTTGCAAAGGATACTTCGTCGAGCATCGTCCTGGTAGGCGAGACAAGGCAGCACGGCCGCGAGCACGCCCGACGCGTGAGCCAACATACCTCGACCAGACAACTCCACAAACTCTTTCACCCACGATATCGCAGTCAACTGGAAATATATCGTATATAGGGCTTCATACAATAAATGGCAAAAATCGTTTGACTGTGAATAAATACTTCCAATGGCTGAATTAAATAAAAATATTAAATTTCTGACTACGGCAGAGTGAAATCAAATGTTGTCGTCATTAGAATTGCTAGTTGCCAGTCGTCTATACAGTTACATTTGCCTTTTTTCTGTCTACTGCGCAATACAAAAGCGTTGTCAAACTATGATCTACAGTTCTACACTGTAGATTTTACAGTATCCCATTTATAATTTTCAATAGTATTCAGTACCTGCAACAATTCCTCAGGAGACTGCGCGTGTGTAATTAGTATATTAATCATAGCTTGAAAGTCAACTCTGGAGGGGTCTTTCTTTATACTTCTGAGGAACTCATTCAATTGTATGTCACACCTGAAAGTTAAAGCATACAATTATTGCAATAAATAGCTGTGAAACAATCTGAGAAAAAATGTTGATATTAATTTAAACACAATCTAACCCAAAGTAGTCACATTCTTCTAATCTCAGACATAGAGTCATCAAGCATCTTGAATAGACCATCAAGTAAGACAGGCAAGTACGGAACTAAGTCAATATCCAGCACCGCGTCCAAACACCGCCATCCACGATATCATAAACTGGCGCCCAAACGTATGTCGTGTATACGATATTCTGCTACAGTATATTAATTTAAAAACAAACTAACCCAGGGTACTCACATTCTTCTAATCTCAGACATAGAGTCATCAAGCATCTTGAATAGACCATCAAGTAAGACAGGCAAGTACGGAACTAAGTCAATATCCAGCACCGCGTCCAAACACCGCCATCCACGATATCATAAACTGGCGCCCAAACGTATGTCGTGTATACGATATTCTGCTACAGTATATTAATTTAAAAACAAACTAACCCAGGGTACTCACATTCTTCTAATCTCAGACATAGAGTCATCAAGCATCTTGAATAGACCATCAAGTAAGACAGGCAAGTACGGAACTAAGTCAATATCCAGCACCGCGTCCAAACACCGCCATCCACGATATCATAAACTGGCGCCCAAACGTATGTCGTGTATACGATATTCTGCTACAGTATATTAATTTAAAAACAAACTAACCCAGGGTACTCACATTCTTCTAATCTCAGACATAGAGTCATCAAGCATCTTGAATAGACCATCAAGTAAGACAGGCAAGTACGGAACTAAGTCAATATCCAGCACCGCGTCCAAACACCGCCATCCACGATATCATAAACTGGCGCCCAAACGTATGTCGTGTATACGATATTCTGCTACAGTATATTAATTTAAAAACAAACTAACCCAGGGTACTCACATTCTTCTAATCTCAGACATAGAGTCATCAAGCATCTTGAATAGACCATCAAGTAAGACAGGCAAGTACGGAACTAAGTCAATATCCAGCACCGCGTCCAAACACCGCCATCCACGATATCATAAACTGGCGCCCAAACGTATGTCGTGTATACGATATTCTGCTACAGTATATTAATTTAAAAACAAACTAACCCAGGGTACTCACATTCTTCTAATCTCAGACATAGAGTCATCAAGCATCTTGAATAGACCATCAAGTAAGACAGGCAAGTACGGAACTAAGTCAATATCCAGCACCGCGTCCAAACACCGCCATCCACGATATCATAAACTGGCGCCCAAACGTATGTCGTGTATACGATATTCTGCTACAGTATATTAATTTAAAAACAAACTAACCCAGGGTACTCACATTCTTCTAATCTCAGACATAGAGTCATCAAGCATCTTGAATAGACCATCAAGTAAGACAGGCAAGTACGGAACTAAGTCAATATCCAGCACCGCGTCCAAACACCGCCATCCACGATATCATAAACTGGCGCCCAAACGTATGTCGTGTATACGATATTCTGCTACAGTATATTAATTTAAAAACAAACTAACCCAGGGTACTCACATTCTTCTAATCTCAGACATAGAGTCATCAAGCATCTTGAATAGACCATCAAGTAAGACAGGCAAGTACGGAACTAAGTCAATATCCAGCACCGCGTCCAAACACCGCCATCCACGATATCATAAACTGGCGCCCAAACGTATGTCGTGTATACGATATTCTGCTACAGTATATTAATTTAAAAACAAACTAACCCAGGGTACTCACATTCTTCTAATCTCAGACATAGAGTCATCAAGCATCTTGAATAGACCATCAAGTAAGACAGGCAAGTACGGAACTAAGTCAATATCCAGCACCGCGTCCAAACACCGCCATCCACGATATCATAAACTGGCGCCCAAACGTATGTCGTGTATACGATATTCTGCTACAGTATATTAATTTAAAAACAAACTAACCCAGGGTACTCACATTCTTCTAATCTCAGACATAGAGTCATCAAGCATCTTGAATAGACCATCAAGTAAGACAGGCAAGTACGGAACTAAGTCAATATCCAGCACCGCGTCCAAACACCGCCATCCACGATATCATAAACTGGCGCCCAAACGTATGTCGTGTATACGATATTCTGCTACAGTATATTAATTTAAAAACAAACTAACCCAGGGTACTCACATTCTTCTAATCTCAGACATAGAGTCATCAAGCATCTTGAATAGACCATCAAGTAAGACAGGCAAGTACGGAACTAAGTCAATATCCAGCACCGCGTCCAAACACCGCCATCCACGATATCATAAACTGGCGCCCAAACGTATGTCGTGTATACGATATTCTGCTACAGTATATTAATTTAAAAACAAACTAACCCAGGGTACTCACATTCTTCTAATCTCAGACATAGAGTCATCAAGCATCTTGAATAGACCATCAAGTAAGACAGGCAAGTACGGAACTAAGTCAATATCCAGCACCGCGTCCAAACACCGCCATCCACGATATCATAAACTGGCGCCCAAACGTATGTCGTGTATACGATATTCTGCTACAGTATATTAATTTAAAAACAAACTAACCCAGGGTACTCACATTCTTCTAATCTCAGACATAGAGTCATCAAGCATCTTGAATAGACCATCAAGTAAGACAGGCAAGTACGGAACTAAGTCAATATCCAGCACCGCGTCCAAACACCGCCATCCACGATATCATAAACTGGCGCCCAAACGTATGTCGTGTATACGATATTCTGCTACAGTATATTAATTTAAAAACAAACTAACCCAGGGTACTCACATTCTTCTAATCTCAGACATAGAGTCATCAAGCATCTTGAATAGACCATCAAGTAAGACAGGCAAGTACGGAACTAAGTCAATATCCAGCACCGCGTCCAAACACCGCCATCCACGATATCATAAACTGGCGCCCAAACGTATGTCGTGTATACGATATTCTGCTACAGTATATTAATTTAAAAACAAACTAACCCAGGGTACTCACATTCTTCTAATCTCAGACATAGAGTCATCAAGCATCTTGAATAGACCATCAAGTAAGACAGGCAAGTACGGAACTAAGTCAATATCCAGCACCGCGTCCAAACACCGCCATCCACGATATCATAAACTGGCGCCCAAACGTATGTCGTGTATACGATATTCTGCTACAGTATATTAATTTAAAAACAAACTAACCCAGGGTACTCACATTCTTCTAATCTCAGACATAGAGTCATCAAGCATCTTGAATAGACCATCAAGTAAGACAGGCAAGTACGGAACTAAGTCAATATCCGGCACCGCGTCCAACACCGCCACCCACGATATGATGAACTGGCGCCCGAACGTGTGTCGTGTGTAGATACGCTCCCGCACTAATGGCACAAATGCAGCTAAGTCAAAGGAAGGGCTTTCTGTGACTATGTCCTGAAAATATAATAATTTTTATTAGCCTGTTTTCGCAGATCTGTCCATTTAAATTATTAAAAATTGTAGGTTTCACAGCAAGATTTGAGACGAATGCAGTACTCACACTATAAGTAAGTAATTGATCACTGTACGCTGCAAGCGTGTACATATTGTCTCAAGTCCCGCAACAAAAAGAACGCCATTGTATGCCATGCCCATGGCCAATTTTTTTAGGTATCCAAAAGGTGACAATGAAACTTACTTTAAGCAATCTGTCCAATAATTCAGCTGCCTGTTTAACTTGTGGCTCAGGGTCGGCCGCCAGCCTTGCGAGCGCTGCAAACACTTGAGAGAAGTGATCTAAGACTGCGCCCCGTGCTATTTTCACTACATTGAACAGTGCTTCTGCAGCTTGATAACGCACTCTCGATTCAGCTTCCGAGAAGCATGCTATTATTGGATTTATTAAATCTGGTAGGTACTTTACACTATCCTGAAATAATTAATATGTATAATTTATTAGTAGATACAATAGAAAAATGTGCATAGTGATGGGATGACATAGATAACAGAGGTTAAGGACTTATGTTGGGGCTGATAACAAGATTCCAATAAATTATAATATTGCTATTATAGGTTATATCATTGGTTTAGTGGTTTAGATGTTAAAGCTTTTTCATTTATAATATTAGTATGGAAGTATGGATATATCACCTTTCCCAAACCAACAGCAACAGAGGAGAGCCCCATCAGTGCACCATTTTTTACATTTGGGTTTGTGGATGACATTAAGTCTTGTCCAAGAACTCTTAGCAACTTTTTTATTTGATTTGAATTTTTTGCATCATTGAAGTCTTTGACCATTCTGTAATACAAAATAAAAAAAATAAACATTTTCCTTCCAAAGTATTTCATTATTTGTTTAAATCTATTACTTTGTTAGGCTTGGCTTTCCAATTGACGCGTTACTTGAATAATTCCGATATTATTATGAATTTGGGCAAAGTGTGAATGTAGGGAGATGCAGTGAGTTCAGCCAGAGTTTGAGTTTTTTGAGACATACAAATAAAAAATATATTATTTTTGTATGAAAAAAGTTTAAGAGTAATTAGGTTAGGGTTGTGTAAGCGGGGAGAGGCGTCTCAACGTAAAATATATATTTCTGGCTTTGAGGTTATGTTTTTCAATATCGATTTTCTCACAAATTATGGGTCTCTGCAAACTAGGATCATCGATATAATGCCTAGGCCAGGATATAAAACTGAATTGATGGAATTGATAATTACTTTTCAATTTCTGCTCCAGCAAACTTTCTTTTGTCATAAAGTTTATCGCACAGCCCACGGACACATGCTACGCTCAGAGGAGCGTGATCTCGTTCCGACATTACGATTTAGGAGGATCTTCAAAATTGTATTGCAAATTGCAAAACTCCCTATTTTTCCAGAAAAACCAGAAAAGCCGAGAAAAGCCGTAATTGTTTTGTGGCCGTATTATATCAAATTATCAAAAACACAGTGTCACAGAGCAAGCAAATGTCAAATTTTCAGTTTGTCACTTATCAGTCAATAACATAGTGTACTAAGCCTATGGAGGGGCCATAGACGGTGGGGTTAGCATACATTTTGACAGCGACACTTTCGTTTCGGTCGAATGGCCTTGAACAGGCCAAAACGTTCATGTCCAACAAGGACCGGCCAGAGATAGCCCGGGGCCGAGAGGTCCGGCCCAACAATGTGCGGGAAAATTCTGTGTATTTGTCTTTGTCCGGCCAAGCAAATTGCTCGGCATTCTTGTGCAGGGCATACCCGGTCCGAGAATGTCCGGCCCAACAATGTGCGGGCAAATTCTGTGTACTTGTCTTTGCCCGGCATAGCAAATTTGCACGCACATTGTTGGGCCGGACCTCTCGGCCCCGGGCTATCTCTGGGCGGTCCTTGTTGGACATGAACGTTTTTGCCTGTTCAAGGCCATTCGACCGAAACGAAAGTGTCGCTGTCAAAATATATGCTAACCCAGCGGGGTCCACACTGCGCAGTAATAAGATTTCGTTGATATCGTTTTGTGTCGCCTCGTCGCGAGACAGAGCTCTAGGAAAATAGTTAATTGTGATGTTTTAAACGGGAAAGGCGATCTAGGGCGTCAAACTTAGTGTTTCCAATCATTAATTATAATTATTATGTTTGTATTTTAACATAATCATCATACCTATAACGTAAAATCCGTTGCGACAATAAAACGACAGAAAAATGAAGTGGTGCAGGGGCTATTAGTGCTAGGCGTTTACCTCCCCACCGCCAAAAGTGGCAGAAAAAAATATTCGGTGATTTACACGCTTCACGTCTCCTTTGGTAAATACTCAAAGGTCAATAACGAAGACCAAAGTGTTGTTGCTATCAGTGAATATTGAGTTGAATTCATGAGGAGCCTAGGAAAAAGATGTTGTGTGACGGGAAATCGCGCGGCTTATTTTGTCGATGTCTTTATAAAGTTGTTAAAGAGATACACTGCAAAACGAAACCATAAAATAACCAAGATAGGCCAAATCTTATATTGGTTATTTTATGGTTTCGTTTTGCAGTGTACCAAAAACATGAGAAAGAACGACTTCACAAAAAATCTGTCTTACGAAAATACACAAAACGGATGTATGCTCTTCCAGTATTATACAAAACCTATTAGAAATATTTTCATAAAGTACTTATGTGAAATTGTATATTGGATAAATACGAGAAAATTGGTACATTAGTAAATATATGAGAACTCGAGTCGAAAATTCGGTTAAAAATACGCATGAAATTGATGACATTTTTTTTTAAATTTATAAGTACTGTGTCAAATATATTTTTGTCTTTCAAAATCTATTTTTTCCGAAACTAAAAGTCGTGAAGCATGTGATTTGTATGGGACAAAAGTTATGAGGCACCCTTCCACAAATTAAAACTTATCAAAAGCATGCTTATTTGTTACAATAATAATTTTACATTCATTTCATTCTCACTTCGTAGAAAATACGGAGGGGAGCACTAGTCTCTCTGAGACTTCCCCATGCTCGTTCTATTTACAAAAAAGAAAAGTAGCATGATAGAGTAAGGAAACAAACTTTGAAAAAATGTTGAAGTTCATAAGCCAGTACCTACATATTTTTTTGACTTGTTTGCTAAAGAAACTTCGCATGTCTATTTTCGTAAAATTTTTAAATAAGAGTTTAAAAAATATTATTATTAGTTCTGCAAATGATTTTACATGAGGTTAAAAATGTTAATATAACGTCTTTTAAGAATTTTAAATGACTACTTATTCTCGGGAAATTATGTTCCTAATACAACGTGTATGAAGTAGCGGGCAATCAGCTAGTAGTATGTATATAAAAATAATATAGTAAAGTAACTACGATACCTCAGATACGATACTCTACAACGATCGCATGCATGCATACAAATTACAAAAAAAAACAAAAACTAGGTAACCAGCAGTATAAGAATATGTAATAAAATAAATAATAATGTGTAAAATAAAATAATGCGGAAAATTCGGACTATGTAAAAATAACAATTTAGAAAAATAAGAATGTGGAGTAATAAGAACATTTAGAATTCGAACCCTACGCCGTAAGAAGCAGCATCATAATTTGATTGGATTATAATAAATTAGTAACAATTTTCTTATTGGAACATAAGTTACTCTATGATTGGAACGGAGCGAAAAACGTGACGTGACTGAAGTGCGCGCGTGAGAAACTTTTTTTTTATGATTATGAATGAAATGAATGATCACTTGAAAAGGTTGAAAAACAAATTACGCCTTGGTGTTGTTTATTATTGAAAGTGAATATTATTACCAAAATTAAATTAACTGCGGTCTAAAAAAGAGTGATTCGATGCAATTAGACCGTGGCTGCCAGTTGTGTTTAGTTAATTGTCGAACCCATATATCGCTATGCCTGCGAGAATAGCAGATCGGTTGCCCTTGCCGAGTCTCAAGGTGTACGCTGCAAGTAGTGTATTACAATTGTCTGCAGCCGTTTATTATGCCATGTCAGGGACATCAGACCCTGCCTGGAAAGCTAATTCTACTGCAGCTGATACAGTTCGGCCACAAGACCAAGATTTGGGTGCAAAACTCTCAGATCTACTTGCCTTTATGTTACAAGAGCCACTTTGCTTATGGGTGAGTCTAATAGCCTTCAAATACATTCTTAAAATAGGAATTAAATCATATATTTGTATATTATAAATTATAATATTCTAGAAAATCATTTAATGTAGCTTATTGGATTATCTTAGTAGAAGTTACTGTAACTACAACTACAGTAGAACTTGTAAACGAATTTAATTATAAATAGTACAAATACAATCATGTTAATTAACCTGTAATGTAAAGTCTGAAGTAAACACAACAATAAAACTGATAAAGGTGATAACAGTCCTAGAAATAACATGAATGTAAAATACAAATGATATCTGGTTAATTTTGTTTGAGGAGCATGATTCAATTTATTTAAATTTATGCAATTTAAAATAAACTGTTTATAATAATTTATGAGTAGGTATTGCGTAATAATTATGATATGTTGATAGTTGTTATATAGATAATAGCTTTCCACTCCGGCTTTACCTGTGGAAATTTAGAAATATAAATAACAAAATAAAATATAGCCTATGTTACTCAGGGATTGTGTAGTGTTCTATATGATAGGTGGAAAACTGTAATTAACCTGTTTCTAATAAAAAAATCTTAAAAATACTATTCTTATCTGTTTATTATGGACAACTGGACACTGTGAGATACCACAGCCATATATAACTCAATCAGCCCTCTTTTGCCCTTCAACCTATAACTTATACAACTATAGCTTGTTTTTAAAACAGAAAATGACACAACATAACACATGTTAGCAAAACCCACCTTCAAATTAAACTCTGTAAGGGTCATGAATCATACATAGGGATAGGCAGGGGGAGTTGGCTTCCATCGGATACCTAAATAACTTTGATTCTGTATTGAATTTGAATGAAAATGAATGTCCATTATTTGTTTCAGAGTTTAATAAATGTGGCATATTGCTCACTAGTCCTACTAGGAGTGGTCATACAAAGAGCTGTATTTGGAAAGTTACGAGAACCAGAAATTCAACGGATATATGACAAGTTTTGGAACTACATATTCTACAAGTTCATATTTGTGTTTGGTGTGATCAATGTACAGTATATGGATGAAGTGTTGCTGTGGTGCTCCTGGTTTACAGTGCTGGGATTCCTCCATATGTTAGCTATATTGTGTAAAGACAGATTTGATTATGTGAGTATACATTATTTTTTTCACGGGTTGCCTCACAGTTCCCTAAACTGTGTTATCATTCCCAAAGTACCTAGCAGAAGACCAAGTCTCCCTCTTTAGGCTGATAGTATTTGTGAGGCTATAACTGTCTTGGCCTGTTCTGTTGAGGATATTAAGTGTGGTTTGTCAGATGGTGGTTTACCAAGTTAATACCAGATGTGTTAACCATTACTTTTAATAACTAATTCTCACAGTGGGTGTATTTCTGTATTTGCAACTTTACTTGCTGCATGGCCCTTAATGCATAAGACATGAGAATTGTTTACTGAATATATGTGAATGTAATATAGAACACAATTGGTGTTTTTATGGCTATTGTAAACAATAAACAAGAATATGTTATACTTATTATGTCAGAATCATTGTTTTCCAGTTCAGCTCTGAGATATAACAAAATGATGTAGGAAAGGATTGTGTAGAACAAAATTATTTACAAAAAATTTTCCTAGTAGCTTATATTTATTTCGGCCAACCTATCTTTAATAGATAAGTAGTAATACAATTCTATATGCAAGGAAAATAAATCTGCAAGTATACATGATAAGCAAAATCTACCAACATAAGTAGTCATTTGAAAGTGATCATCAATTTGTCCAAACTTTAAGTCTAGTCAAAGTTAATCAGATATTAATTAAATAACAACTGTGAACATCATATATGATCAATTAAAACATAACAGTTGTAAAATATGTGAAAATATATGGTTTTGACAGTTGTTATAAATTTAACTAATGTTTTTAACTTTCACTAGACTTTCAAAACTCAGTTGGAAGATTTTGCTTATATGCCTCCTGGCATTAGTTTAATTTAATAGGTTAAAATTGAGCTAAATTACTTTCTAATACAAGTGATGTACATCATTATTTTAGATAAGAAATGATATCTATAAAAAAAATCTATATATATATATATGAAAGATAATTAAATGTTATTGCAAGTAATCACTATGTCATGATGTCATTGTAATTTTATGAGAATGTTTACATTATTTGATCATTGTTTTATAGGTCTCAATTCCATTACAGTGGGTCATGTTAATAATTTCCACAGGTGAAGATTATAAAAAAATATAAGTATGACCCGAATACTTCGCACCATTAGTGGTGTCAATATTGTTGTCATAGTTCAACGGATCTTCAATAGATGGCATTTAATTTTGATTTCTTTGTTTATTTTTCGTCTTTAGAGGAAAAAATAATATTCAAAATGGGAGATATTTGATACCTTTAAGAAATAATGTATAGAGATAAAATAAATTACCTACTGAATATAATTTCTATTTCAATTAACATAATATGATTAATACTTAAAGGGCTGATTGCAAATAACATTAAATTTGGATTATTTGCTTTGTAATTTACCTATAATTCTAGTAAGTTGTTAAATAAGGAAAATTTTACAATTTTCTTTACTAATATGTATTCATGTTTCCATTATACTGAGAAATGATAATGTCAAAAGGTCATTTAATACAAAAGAATACTTAATACTAAAACTACACCTATAAAATGGTGTACTTGATGCCAAAATATCATGGTGGTAGACATTGTTATTCTATTCTTTTTTCATGATTGCTTCATCAGGGTTTTGATGATTCCGCCAATGTCAAGTATAATATCCATTATTGTATCAATATGATGATTAATCAGTATCTAAGATGATCCCGCCGACTGTGATATGTCTTATTAATCACAACTATCAGAGCCCAGACTGGATTAAACCGGATTCATCATGTCACGATGGAACGCGTGCGTTGGTCGCCATAACATGACGTAGAACCGACATTGATATGAATATGACACAAATTTATTTTAATAAGGCCTTGATTTAAATTTTGGATATGGGAAATTCTGGACTGACCAAAAGTTAATTAGATATTAGTTTAAAATACCTACATACTTATTCTATGTCAAGATCTGGTATTTGAACTTAATTTTGCCTTGACAGTTATCATCGACGCCGTCTCGACTGGGCTGGCAGCATGCGCGTCTCGGTGTCTTACTGTCGGTGATACTGGGATCGTCCGTAGCGATGTTGGCAGCGGCGGCGGCTGTGGGACTGCCCAGTGGGCTGGATACGTTCTGCTTTATGGCGGCTGAGGTAAATATACAAGCCGATGTTGGGATTTTTTGACACACATGCGCCAGAAGCTCAGGGGCGCTGTGGCTACCCCTATACATTATACAAATGCAATATTAATATCTTTAATATTAATAATATTATATATTAATAATATTAATATTAATCTTAATATCTGTGAGCCATCCACCTCCAGCATCAAACAGCCACAACAATCTCAAAGTCCTCTGTGGTCGCTGTCATCGAGACATTGCGACATGCCTGGTCGTAATTTATGTAAAAAGCTAAGTTCTGGAGCTTCATAGGGTATGCACACAAGTGGGATTGAAAAGGGATACATATAAACATAGCACGTGCGGCCCAAGTCCTTCCTTTTTCTGACACAATTAGTTGTTATTAACTGTTTTGCTGAGAACTTGCCATGGCGCACGCTGTACTCATATATGGACTATTTCTAAGAGAAAAATTCATCATATCATAAAAACACCGCATAAAAATCTGTATACTCTTACACTCTTATTAATAAACTCGAAGTAGCGACGTAGTAATTAAACTGTGTTTCGTCTCCGTCTATCATAATGAATTGCAGATTTGTTAGACAGAGACGAAATATAGTTTAGTTACTACGTCGCTACTTCGAGTTTATTAATAATAGTGAAAAACTTTTGTTTCAGTGCATAGTGCTAGTGTTGTCAGCACTACAAGTGTTTGCCCAGTTCTTCCTTTACGCGCACGAAACTCACAACGATCGGCGAGCGCCTCTACATTATTACACAACGCTTGTATTTGATGTAAGTATCCCAGCAATGAAGCTCCTAATATCCTAATCCTAACTTATCCTTACTAATCCATCCGGTTGTGACTTGGTGGCGGAGGATGTGGAGCCATGTATTACTGCTACCACTACGTCTTTGGGTAGCCATGTTTACGCACTTGTCCGTTTCCGGTATTAATCGGTCTTTAAGATGATCTGTGATATGTCTTATTAATCACAACTATCACAGCGCGGGCGGCATTAAACCGGATTCCAGTGGTTTATTGGTAATATTCTTTGTACAGGATATTGAACAAGTTATCTCTAAATACCGGAGTTTCATTACTACTAAAATCTCTTGCGGGTTTCTTCGTAAAACCCCTATAAAATCTGGCAGCCCACATTATAAATGCTAAAGTAACTCTGTCTACTGAACCAGTTTTGATGAAATTGATACGGTGAAAAATCTTGAACCCTAGGGAAGGACATAGGTTTTCATTTTTTTAATTCACTCCCCTAAGGATAGTTGGAGGACTGGAGAGTGATATAGGCTACTTTTTGTCCCAGAAATTCTTCTAGTTATAGTGCACAGATAACTCTTAACAGAAGGCAGGCGCTATTATCGTAAAATTTTTACGTCAATGTGACAACAATATTTTTAGTTTTATTTTTTAAATGATAAGTGATAGATACTATTGTTATGTAGACGCGAAATAAGTTTTAATTTGAAATAACTTTCAATTTACGACAACTGAACATGGCCATTTCATAGTCAATATTTAGATCTGTAAAAGAAGTGACACATCAACAGGCTTGTCACCTATGAACAACTGTTACTAGCATCTCTGACCACACTGCAAGATATAAAGACCGTGATGGTGTGTCTGTTAGGAAGGTGTGCCTGTGCAGTTTGCACCATCTCTTAACAAACTGCTGGACCATTTTAACCACCAATGAAAAAAGAAGGGAGTTATAAATTTGAAGCTTATCTTTGCATGTGTATGTGTGTCTATTTGTGACATCATATTTCCCAAACGTATGGACCGATTTTAATGCGATTTTTGCCCACAGACTTTGATTCTGTGCGTGGAGGTGATATCTCACGGCCACATGTTGCTGTGGACCAGTATGCTGGTGTCGATGCCGTCGTTGGTGCTCGTGATGCAGTTGAGACACTTGTACGGGGAACTGCGCGCGCGGCTCAGGCGGCATCATGTCTACAGATGGGTGCTGCGGCATATGGACCAAAAGTTAGTATTAGGTTTTACTTTACTTAAATGTAAACAGTGTAATAATTTATTAATTAAGTATAATATAATTAAATAGGTAATGTATTTATTTTAGGTAAACAATCATTAAATTAATTAATTAACGTAAACACGTCATTACAATTAGGTTTGGTCATTGTTTTGTTACGTACAATTTGTATGTAGTGTGACGTGTGACGTATGGTGTAAACTTTCCCCGCAGGGTTACTTCTAATAAACGACGGCCACAGGTTTGACTAATGATTAGTGGTCATATTGAAGCTCATGGTCCCAGGTTTGACAATCACTATTATAGTACTTCGCCGGTGGAAGTTTTCCTGTTTTTCCACCCTCTTTCTCCCCTTAAGGGTTGAAATTTGAAAAACGCCGAGTATTAATATTAAGACCACGTTCAGGTATTTACTTGAATATTTTGAAACACTTTATTTCGGCGGTTATCTTTCTCGCAAACTTTGTACCTATGGCTTTTTTTATCTTGTTGTTACTTGAAACTTGGTATTTCGTCGACACATTTAAAGAAACAAGTATTTTGCCGTCTTTTTTTTCTTCAAAATATTAAGTATTGCTATATTTAAAAAATTTGCACGGGCGAAGTTTACCAAGCTAACCAGCACATTTTAATTTAAATAGCAGTGTCCTCAGATGGTTGTCATTGGCATGATTGTTCGAAAATATACACGTGATAACTGATATGTAGGTACTTAACAACAACCCAATTGTGATCAATAGTGATATTATTTAAAGCCCCTTTGGACCTCACGTGATTAATGGACGACCCCTAAGGTTTTTTAAGAAGTTTGATTATTGGATAATTCGTTTTTGCATTCTAAAACCTAGATAGAATCTTTTAAGCACATATATAAGACCCCCATATTTTTTTCTATAAAAAAACCTAAGACTAATTGCCTAACAAAAGATAATAGTAGCGCGCTACGTCACCATATCATTAGTAAGAACAAAACGATAACAATAGAGATAATTAATGCACTGTGCTCACCACAATCACGACACGCTTCTGAGGCCCTCTTAACTGGCTGACGTCAGGTTAATAATCAATTCAATTTTAATTATAATGTTAGAGATATATTCCAATTCCAACGAGTCAGTTTTTATATAGGGCTCAGTAAAAAAGGAACCGACCCTGTTTTTGTGTTGTCATCTGTCTGTCTCTATGTCAATAAAGTTCTAAACGAAAATAAGATAGTTACTTGAAGATCACATAATAATTTCAGCGCTCAAAGAGATAGAGAGTAACAAAAGATTTGAAAATTTAAGGGGGCGCCCATACAAAACTTTGTGCCTACTCTTGTGGGGTATTGTTAAAAAGAGCTGTTTGAGTAGATTATGCTTTTATGTACCGTTTTAGACACATTGTTACCAGGTTATCAGAAAAACGGCTTTATGTTATGTAGGAGTCTGCAAATTACTCATCATATCCTATCTCAAAGATTATGAGTAAAGCAAGCAAGCAAACATTTCACTCCTCCACAGAATACTTTGGTAGAAATTCAAAGTAATGTACCTATGCCTAAAGTAGGTACTTTTTAGGGTCCTGGTAGGACGGAATGATGTCTGTCTTTCTGTACGTATGTCTGTCCGTCACACAGCTGTTCACAGCCTCTACCTTCTAAACGAAATTACTGACATAATACGGAACGGAATCCTGCCTTTTGCGTGACTGGCATTCGACACACACTTGGCCCAATTACCTACTTTTTATTTGCCTCAATATTTTAAGCAGAAATTTTTTCTTACCTTCTAAACGAAATTACTGACATAATACGGAACGGAATCCTGCCTTTTGCGTGACTGGCATTCGACACACACTTGGCCCAATTACTTTTTATTTGCCTCAATATTTTAAGTAGAAATTTGTTCTTACCTTCTAAACGAAATTACTGACATAATACGGAACGGAATCCTGCCTTTTGCGTGACTGGCATTCGACACACACTTGGCCCAATTACTTTTTATTTGCCTCAATATTTTAAGTAGAAATTTTTTCTTACCTTCTAAACGAAATTACTGACATAATACGGAACGGAATCCTGCCTTTTGCGTGACTGGCATTCGACACACACTTGGCCCAATTACTTTTTATTTGCCTCAATATTTTAAGTAGAAATTTTTTCTTACCTTCTAAACGAAATTACTGACATAATACGGAACGGAATCCTGCCTTTTGCGTGACTGGCATTCGACACACACTTGGCCCAATTACTTTTTATTTGCCTCAATATTTTAAGTAGACATTTTTTCTTACCTTCTAAACGAAATTACTGACATAATACGGAACGGAATCCTGCCTTTTGCGTGACTGGCATTCGACACACACTTGGCCCAATTACTTTTTATTTGCCTCAATATTGTAAGCAGAAATTTTTTCTTACCTTTTAAACGAAATTACTGACATAATACGGAACGGAATCCTGCCTTTTGCGTGACTGGCATTCGACACACACTTGGCCCAATTACCTACTTTTTATTTGCCTCAATATTTTAAGCAGAAATTTTTTCTTACCTTCTAAACGAAATTACTGACATAATACTGAACGGAATCCTGCCTTTTGCGTGACTGGCATTCGACACACACTTGGCCCAATTACTTTTTATTTGCCTCAATATTGTCAGCAGAAATTTTTTCTTACCTTCTAAACGAAATTACTGACATAATACGGAACGGAATCCTGCTTTTTGCGTGACTGGCATTCGACACACACTTGGCCCAATTACTTTTTATTTGCCTCAATATTGTAAGCAGAAATTTTTTCTTACCTTCTAAACGAAATTACTGACATAATACGGAACGGAATCCTGCCTTTTGCGTGACTGGCATTCGACACACACTTGGCCCAATTACTTTTTATTTGCCTCAATATTTTAAGCAGACTTTTTTTCTTCTTCACGGGGTTACCTTACAGCTCCCGAATTCGTGATACGGTTCCAGGGTACCCAGCGGAAGACCAAGTCTCCTTCTTTTAGCCGATGGTATTTCTAAGGCTATACCTAACGAGTGGTCAGTTCTGTTGAGGTATATTTAGATGTAGATGTAAAAGCCTCTAAGTGTGGTTTATCGGATTATGTACATCCATATTATTTTAGACAAAACATTCAGGTAAAATAAAATCAAACTTTCAATGTCAACTTTTAATGGGGCAATTCAATAAGGCCTACATTACAGAGGTATAGTGAAAATCTATTGTTTATACACAAAGATAAATACACAAAAAGTTTAAATTGCTATTTTGGGCATTTCTTTTATTTTACAGAAGGTTCAGGTAATAATGCTATTTAAAAATAACAAAATTAAACTTAAATGACAGTCCGATAAGGTTTACTTTACAAAAACAGCGCTCGAGTTCATTGTTTATAAACAAAGGCAATACAAAAAAAAACATATTCAAAGGCCATTTTAATCCTTGCTCACAGCAATCATTTGTAATTCTGTATTTAGTATAACTGTTAGTGTCATTATTGAGAAGATCGTGAAGCAGAGAGCACGTGTTTGTGTCGCTGCACATCTTAGTTTTGTAAACAAGGAAGGAATTAGCAACAATCAACAATGTTAATAAAAAGGTACTCGATTTTCCTTCTAATGTAATGTAATCTTTAAATAGACCATTAGTAATTAGCTTCTTCTTTTATTATGGCTCCACCAAAGCTTTTATAGTTTTTATAGCCGATTAATCCATATTTAAGATGATCCCGCCGACCGTGATATGCCCTATTAATCACTGACTAATCACAGCGCGGATGGGATTAAACTGGATTCCCAATTACGTCAATGCGGGACGCGTGCATTGGTCGCCATGACATGATGTGGAATCGCAGTAATTAGCTTTAATACAGTTCCTAAGGCAGGAGGTGTAACATTATAAAGACAGTGTGTGAGTTTGTTTGTAAGAAACAATCTCGAAAACTCGACGATTTGAAAAATCTTTTATCTATGTTTAAATTAAATAAAGTAATAGTTCCGTAAGATACAGCAATATTTATAACTGAAACTGAAAACATTGAAATCATCACGGACGAAGCCAATATAGCCCAAAATAACCATTGCAAACATTTTTTTTTCCAGTTACCCGATGGCCAGCAAGGAAGAAGTAGAGGCGCACACAGACAACTGCGCCATCTGTTGGGAGCGGATGGAGACTGCCCGGAAACTACCTTGCAATCATCTCTTCCATAAGTAATTATATTTATTTAGTAATCGCCTTACTATAAACGCTGTACAAAGTTAATGGCGCGGGTTAAACGGATTTAAGATGTGCACTCAAACACAACTAACGCTGTTTGCCTGCCGTAAAGCATGTGAGAGTGGTCATGCTACCTTGACAGCCATTTTAGGCGTTGGCAGTACGTAGTCATTATTATTTAATCTATCTATCATCACGCCTTTCATCCCAAGAGGGGTGGGCAGAGACAATCAAATGTCATTTATCTTTCGCTTCTTTTATATTCATCATACCTTTCATTGTGTGTACTTTTAATATTTCCATTGATCAATATATTTTTTATATGTTCAATAAAAGTACACCTAGGTCGTCCTCTGCCAGCATTTCCTTTCACTTCAGCCATATAAACCTTTTTAGTCTAATCTTTCATCCTTAATTCTTTCAACGTGCGTCCAAACCAGCGTAAACTACTTTTCTTCATTTTAGTCACAACATCATCTTTCACTCCGCAATCTTCTCTAATGACATCGTTCCGGATGCGGTCAATACGCTTTATATCAGCTATTTATTATAGCAGTTAATTAATGTATGGCGTTGGTAACTTGCTTTCTTTATGTTCACTCATACTTCAGGAACACTGGATGCAGGCCTTCGAGTAGTCCACTTTATACCTGCACGGAGCCCTTCACTGTCTTTATATAATCTGTGGAAACTGTAATTAGGCTATAATTATGTTGATATTATTGTCATAAATTTAAATTAGTTGGCGATGTGATCGTAGACACGTCTGTTGCTGCACTTAGTGATGTGTCACTTATCTGTTAATTTTAGAATAAGTGCGAACGACTGCTTTACTTGCCGTCTGAAGCACATATTCTTAAAGAAAATGGTTCTCATAAACGCCCTAACCCTTCTTTCCTCTTGTCCAGCTCGTGCCTGTCATCGTGGCTGCAGCAGGACCCGTCGTGTCCAACATGTCGTCGTCAGCTCCCCTCCCCCGCGCCCGGCACGCACCTGACAGCCGTCACCGCGCCCGCCGAGATTGCTACGGACGTGCTACCTGACAATCATCTGTTTCATTTTGATGGTAAGCTGCTGATAACTGGTATAATGTCGATCCGTTGTTCCGTTGTTCCGTTTTTACGTGAAAGGACAAACAAACGCATAGGACTTAAAAGTCCGAATCGACTTGAGCTATCTTTCAAACAATCTATTGTATTTGACTTAGGTGTGGTTGAGCAACAAACTTTCATTATAAATACCTATTTCGCTATAAGAAGATTAGGACGACATTTAGGAAATATAAGGTAAGAGAATGGAGAAGAAAAAGTAGTACGCTGGTTTGGATATGTTGAAAGATTGATTAAATGGCTTTATATGGCTGAAGTGAAAGGAAATGCTGACAGAGGACGACAAAGGTGTAATTTTATTGAAGTTGTAATTGCTCAGATCTGCACATTTCCACTGCCTTCTCCAAAGTTAGGTCTTTTACTTCCAAAAGCCTTTGTTGTATCCTGTGGTCAGTGATCCCGATGACAATTCGATCTCGAAGCATCCTGTCCTGTTGTCCTCCAAAGTTACACGTGTCACCCAGCTTGCGCAAACTTGTGTAGAAGGAATCAAATGTTTCACCTTCTTCTTGAATCCTTTTGTTAAGTGAAAACTGTTCATGACTTCATTCTGCTTAGGTTTAAAGTACCGATCAAAAATGTTGATGACGTCATCCAATTTAGGCTTTTCTTCCGTCTTAAGTACGTTAAAATAAAGGTCCTGCGCCTGCGATCCTATATAGTTTAGGAGGATGGCTGCTTTTCTCGTCTCAGCCAATCTCTCGAACCCAGCCGCCATGATGAAAATTCGAAAAGATTTCTTGAACTTCTGCCACTGCGCCAGCGCATCCTCTATTTTATCTAGGGCAATCCCTTGCGGCATCCTGTATTCGATCGCCCCGGCACCGCCTCCATCATTTGTCTGTCGGCGTCGCCTTCGATGCCGTCGCCATGTTAACTTTTTATTTTTAAATGTTCAATCCGTTTCGATCACTGTTTATGTTGTTCGCCTTCGACTGCGCCATGTAATGTTGTTTATAATAAAAGATTTCTTCGGTCTTTGAGGTTTTATTTTATAATATATATTAAATTATTAAAAGGTGCTCTTGCAGCACTGTGTGTTCTCTCCACGTTGTCTCTGACAGCGCATGACGTATATCGACGTCAGTGGAACGTCAACCAAATGTCATTTGGGTGCGTTCACTACACCGTCGTCGTGCCACATACAGGATTACATTTGACCCAAGAAATATATAATATCGTCTTATATTAGAAGAAAAACACTGCAAGTTGAATAAAAGCATGTAAAAAATGCATTGAATGGCTGATGTTTTTTGATGTTTAAGAATTTTAAGAGACTTCAAGGTCCCCCCTGTTCCTCTTTCGTACGCCCCTGCGATATTCCACGCCTTACTTTTTCAAAATCAAAAGTACTAGTGTTTGAAAAGGATGATGAAAGGACGGAGTTTAACATTTGTTTGAAAGGATGTAAAGTAGAGCAAGTGAATGAATTTGTTTATTTAGGTAGTATGTTTACAAGAAGTGGAAATTGAAAGGAGAATGAAAGCGGGAAGCAAGGTATTTGGTGGACTAAACAATGTATGCAGAAATAAACAACTTACAACGAGAAGTAAAATTACTATACATAATGCTGTTTTAGTTCCATCACTTGCTTATGTAAGCGAGACTTGGGTATCGAATAAGAAGCATGAAAGTAAGATCATCAACATTGACCGCATCCCGAATGTCATTAGAGAAGAATGCGGAGTGAAAGATGATGTGACAATAATGAAGAAAAGTAGTTTACGCTGGTTTGGACACGTTGTAAGAATGATAAATGAAAAGGTTTATATGGCACTCATAGATAATGGTTTGCCTGCACTACCCCTAACCCTACCTCGACCCCTACCCCTGCCCCTACCCATACCCCTATTACTACCCCTACCCTGTTTCCCACGACTTCGTACGTGTCTATTTCAGAATGTTGGCAAACATACACTTCATAGATAGCTTTTGTCATGTTCACCTCTGCCCACCCCGTTCCCGTCGTCATGCCGTGATGGTATATAGCCTATGTTACTCAGGGTGAATGTAGCTTTCCAATGGTGAAAAAATTATGTATCAGAGAAAAGCCTTAGCAACGGTTGCTATTGACACAAAGTTGTAAATTTTTGTATCGACGGTGGTCTAACGGTGGTATGGTATGGTGCAGCTCAGAATGCAAATGGTTCAAATCCCATCCACAGCAGAATATTTTTTTTATTATTCTATTAATTTTTTTTATTTGCGTTATTATTTGTCTCTCAGGGCAGAAAAATCACTTAAAAGGGAAAAATTAATTCACTTA
The DNA here is from genome assembly GCA_963924495.1 of Nemapogon koenigi. Taxonomy (NCBI): domain Eukaryota; kingdom Metazoa; phylum Arthropoda; class Insecta; order Lepidoptera; family Tineidae; genus Nemapogon; species Nemapogon koenigi. Next base: position 10,960,711 of record OZ004646.1, read on the forward strand.
AAAAAAAATTGTACCGACTTCAAAAATTTGCACTGAAAAGTAAGAAATAATAAATATTTCGTCTTAGAATTTGAAGACGGTTGGTGCCAAATTAGGATACAAAATTAAGTAAACATGAATATTAGCTATGTTTGTACTCGTAGGTTCCTAATGACTTGTCTGGATTAGTGAATTTGGGTACTAAATTATTGCTATATATATATTTCTTACTTTTCAGTGCAAATTTTAAGTCGGTACACTTTAAAAAAAAAAGGTTTATTTTTCCCTTTTTTTGCACTGCACCACTTTAGCCGTCGATACAAAAATTTACAACTTCGTGTCAATAGCAACCGGTGCTAGGCTTTTCTCTGATAGTAGTAAACAGAGTTTGCCTCTGAATTTCTGAAAAACTACTGAACCAATTTTCGTCATATGTCTGTGAGATAATGTCCAGAAACTATTATACTATCCTTAAAAAAATAAGTCGTCAAAATCGGTACATATTTCATCGAGATTTTAAGAAAAATTGACTTATAAGGTCAGTTTTTTGAAAATTTCTGAAAAAGTATTGAATCAATTTTTATGAGATAAAAATGGGACCAATCCGGAAGAATTATCTGTCGATTAAAAAAATCATCAAATCGGTTCATAAACGACGAAGTTATCCGCGAACACACATAAAAAAAATATTATATAAGTACGGTCGAATTGAGATACTCCTTTTTTTTTGAAGTCGTTTAAAAATACAAAATATTCTTATAATAAATGATAACTTTTAGTAATTCCTAATTAAATGCTTCTAGGTCGCCCTGTCGTCGTGCCATATACAGATATCTACAGGATTATATTTGACGCAAGAACAATATTTCGCCTTTTATTAGAAGAAAAACAATGCAAGTTGAATAAAAGCTCGTAAAAAATGAATTGAATGGCTGATGTTTTTTGATGTTTAAGAATTTTAAGAGACTTCAAGATCCCCCTGTTCCTCTTTCGTGCGCCCCTGCGATATTCCACGCCTTACTTTTTCAAAATCAAAAGTAGGTAGGTACTAGTGTTTGAAAAGGATGATGAAAGGACGGAGTGTAACATTTGTTTCAAAGGATGTAAATTAGAGCATGTGAATGTTTACAAGAAATGAAAAAACATGGAAATTGAAAGGAGAGTGAAAACGGGAAGCAAGGTATTTGGTGGATTAAACAATGTATGCAGAAATACACAAATAAACAATCTGAATGAAAAATGTTAATAATACCATCCGTGCGAGCATAAACAAAAACTCCGTTAGAAAGTGATGATGTCACATAGAGCAAGACAAAAAGGACCGGTTTCTGCGACGCTACTCTTTGTCCTGCTCTGTCACTATGGGAAATTATATCTTTCTCTTTTTAACTGAGATTTTGTCTACATAGAGATATTCTCTCGACCGTGTCGTGCTCTCGCCGCAGAATCACATTAGTGCATTGTGATACAAGTGTGCGAAGTTGGGAATTAAATTACAGTCGAAGTCGTTTTACAGAGGCGAGACTGTAATTACCACCGCTCACGTGTTTTCAGTGTTATCATCTAATTAAAAAAAAAACATTTGTTTGTTCGTGTTCTATATACTAAAAACTACTGGACCGATTTGAAAAATATTTTTTGCTTGTTCTTGTTCGCACTTGCGCTTAGGCAATTTATCATTACGCTAAGGGGGTGAATTGTATTCCTAACAGAACGCGTACGAAGTGCGGGCAATCGCTAGTATTTGATTTTTCTTTCCTAATATGTGCTTGGTAATATAATAATGGCGAGCTTTTCTTCACAAGCGCACGCTAAAGGCACATATTAGATTAGATCTGGCGGTACGGTATAGGTAAATTAAATTAAACTTAATGATAATTTGTTAAGAAATCTATATATTAATACGTGAAGACAAATCTTTGTACCCATTTTGAATCATGTTGCTCATTACCGAGGAGTATGAGATTTGGCATAAGTAGTTAAATTTTATATGGGGAAGGTGTGCAGAAAATAAATATTTATTAAATTAAATTAAATTAAATTTTCATTGTTTCATCATCATCAACCTTTTAAGATCTATTGCTGGATCATTGGTCTCCCTCTAGCGCACCATTTTAGTGGTACTCATTGAGAGGAATTGCCATAGTCACCACGCTTGGCAGGCGGGTTGGTGACCGGACGCCGGCTTTACGTGCCCTCCGAAACACGAGGAGTCGATTTAAGCACATATTCATAAAGAAAATTGGTGTTTAGCATTTTGGCAGCGAGTAGGAGTCGAACCCGGGACCTCCCCGGTTTCAAGTCAACCGTCCTACCAATTAGGCTATCGACTAGCCTATATTTTCATTGTTTACCTACATTCATTTTTCATTGATAGTCAACGTATAACACGGCGGCTCGCATAGAGTAAAGATTGTCGCCAAAGAACAAAGAGAATTTCCTCTACGTTACAAAGAATTTTAAAATGTTGCCAATAAACAAATTACTAATTAATTAATTTTTTTTAAATGAATTCTGGTCGAATTTCGACCACTAAGCGGGGTCACTAGTACATATAATATAATTTAATGAAATAAAGGTAAAAATCTGGTATTTTGTTAATCTGGTATTGTGAGAATCTGGTATAAGACCAGTTCCAGAGGGTACAGGGTATTTTAATGACCAAAATGTCTGACTTTTATGAACGTAGCGGCTTCGTTTATGGTAGGTATGTACTAAAACTCGCAAAATAACAACTCGGTTACATCAAAATACTAAACTTTATTTTCTCGCCGCAACAGTTTCCATATAAATTAAATTTAACACGCCGAAAAGGGTGTCAGGATCGTAGAAATTGTTATTCGATTGTCTCTGCCTACCCTTCTTGGGATAAAGGGGTGATGAGAGATAGATATATTGAAAATTACCAATTGTTAATCCTAGTCCATTAATTTATAATTAAAAAAAAACAATTAGTGCCATTGATTTTCTAGCTTAGCTTTGACATTGTCATTGTGACTTGTTGTGATTCGTGTTCCATCGAAAATGTTATCCTAAATTAACGAAATTCTAGCAGAATGAAGTTTAAAACAGCAAACCGTGTAAAATTATTATCAATATCAGTGTAATAATGTATCGCAATAATTAATGAAACATCGTCTCTCTTATGCATTAGCTTTGTTAGCGCTCTGCACCGCCGTGTCTGTGCTCCTGATACAATGCCATATAATTAACATTGTGTGGAATAGGCCAGGTATAAGACGATATTTTTGAGGTTACCTAAAGATTTATGAGGTTTTATACATTTTTAAGGGGAGGAACGAATAATTTTGGTTGATTGCTGAACTGAAATTCCCGAATATTACGAATGCTATGAACATACAATTGGCCATGCTACGTATTTATGATATACTTTTTTTATAATTAATTTTAAAAATATAGCCCATTTTAAGAAACTAATTTCGATATTTTTGTTTTTTATCCATTGCGTCTATTTTTAATATATTTTACAAATTTTACCCGCGAAAAGTAAACGTGACGTCACACGAATTTGGAACAGGATTATAATCTTGGTCACTACACATAAAAAAGTGACAGTCAATCAAATTAACGTCAAGCAAACGTCAGTCAAGGTCGACTAACCTAAAAATTACTCTTGCTTATATACTTGTGTTTATAATTATTTAAATTGAATAGTTTTTTACAATGGCAATTAAATAGTGTTTCATCCCGTCATGTCCTAATAACAAAGAAAATAATTACACGTAAAATATAAATTTATAAAGATGTCACTCAAAGATTGACGATTACCTTTTTTGGTCCTTTTTGTAGGCAAAGGTTTTTTTTTTCACACTGCTTTTGATGACGTCATACATCGGTCAAATTAAGGTTATTGTTTTTTATTGAATATCTTAAAAAGTATAGACTTAATTTAAAATCTGATAAATAGACATTGTACTGAAAGCTTATATCTCGAAACGGTTTCGAGATCTTCGTTCCTGTTCAAAAAGTTAGCATGGCTAATTTGGGCATCGAAAACTAGAGGATTTTATCTAGTATTGTGTAGGATGAAAACATGATTGGTGAAAATTTTCTCGATAACTTAAATTTTTGAAAAACACCTTTTTAGTCATACGACCATACTCTGAAGGGATTTACGTTTAAATTTTATACGAATCTGTAGGTAATTTGAGTACCTAGTATTGATTAAGACGATTTGTCCCTGCATGTGATCATTTTTAAATAAATTATTTATTTGAAATGTGCCGCTTACGTCATTTATTCCGAGAAGCGATACATTATGCCCTTCTCACTTCTGCAGCAAGAACGGACAAAGCGCCGTCGTTGTCTTGCATGACGTGATCGTTGCGCTCGAACCATTCATGCGCCACCACGAGTTTAAGTTTTAAATTTCTGAATCGTTCCTCATCTTAACGCTATTTATGTGTCCCCAGGGTCCCGTTACGTATCATGGTGGCCAAGCGTTTCCGTGGAAGTATCCCGCGTCCGTATGGCCGCCCGCGTGTCTCAGCACGAGGCGCTGGCACTCCGTGTACAGAGTTTGTTCCCGCACTACCCGCTGCACGTGATAATCGCGGACCTGGCGCGCACCAACTCGCTGCGGCACACAGTAGATAACATACTGGACGGTCGAGTGAGATATGTCGCTGTGACACCGTTGGGTGAGTACCTGCCCCTTGGGGTATCCTTTGACTAAGTACCCATAATAAGACAAAAGTCATAGACTATTCTATTTTTTTTATTTTGGCTCCATCAGGGTTTTGATGATTCCGCCAATGTTAAGTATTATAGACGTCAATATGCCGATTAATCGGTAGTTAAGATGTGCCCGCTGACCGTGATATGCCCTATTAATCACTGACTAATCATCACAGTCAAGTATATTTTGAATACTGTTCCGTAAGTAGTGGACCAACGGAATGTTGGTAATAGAGCGGGTCATTATCTAAGGGAAACACTAAACTTTATTGTCCTAGGTCTAGTAGTTTAGTTGAAATTCTAATAGTATGTATACAAACATGTAAATTTTATATTTTAGACTAGCTGCGTGGCGGCAGGCATGAGACTCGGGTTGAAAGGGAAAAACTCACCGCAAATAATTTTAAATAAAATTTACATGTTTCAGAATTTCAACTAAATATTTAAAACAATCATAACTTTAAAACTACTAGACCTAGGACAATAAAGTTTAGTGTTACCCTTAGATAATGACCCCCTCTATTACCAACATTCCGTTGGTGCACTACTTACAGGACACCCTTATATATATTGTCTTTTATCCACTCACTATTAGAGCTATGGTAGCTAGACGCTCCTGTTTAGAATTGCTTAAATTAATATTCCAGATGATGCCGCGACCGGTACTGCCGCGTCGACACGAAACGAAACTAGAAACGAGGACCCCACTAATAGCACTGAGGTGGTAGAACGCGATATTAATCTACATCAGGAAACAGAAGAACCATGGTTTGTTCATTTCTTTAAAAAAACATCAAGGAGCATACTAGGAGGCTTTTTCATATCGAACTACCTCAACAGAACTGACCACTCGTTAGGTATAGCCTCACAAATACCATCTGCTAAAATAGGGAGTCTTGGTCTTCCGCTGGGTAACCTGGGGGCGGTCACGATTCACGGTTCCGGGAAGCTTAAACTGTAGGAATCATTATGAGAGAGATTTGTCAGGATTGTAATACTCTATTTATCGTCACGCCTTTTATCACATGAGAGGTAGGTGGAGACAATCGAATGTGGCCAAGTGTGAATATTTTCAGAAGGGAAGCCATAAAATAACTAATAGATCCAAATGTTTCGGTTTACTTATGGGACATTGGGACAGTTTCTGCATGCTAAAACGAAACGGAACATGCGCGGATTGCAATATAAATGAAAGAGACAGTTGCATAGTATGAAGTAATGTTGCATGGGCGAGCAAGTCGTTATCGTATCTGCTTATTACTTACTAGCTGTTGGCAAACATGCACTTCATACATAGCTTTTGTCATGTTCACCTCTGCCCACCCCGTTCCCGTCGTCATGCCGTGATGGTATATAGCCTATGTTACTCAGGGATAATGTAGCATTGGTGAAAGAATGATCAAAATCCGTCCAGTGGTTTTTGAGTTTATTCGTAACAAACCTACAAAAATACAAATCTTTCCTCTTTATAATATTAGTATAGATGTTGCTAATAGATATCGGTAGGCGTTTAGCAACTGTAAAATTGACTTATCAAGTATGTTTGGATTAATAAAATGCGTTTGTATTGATATTATTTTATAAAACAAAAAAAATAGACTCAACGATGTAGCGGTTACTGATATGTCACCTTGCGAGTACTAAATAGTTTATTTACTTTCACAGGTCGGACGTTGCCGAAGTTAGTACTCAGTTCTCGAAAAGTTCCTCAGAACGGGAGGCATTGTTGAGTCGCCGCAAAGAGCAGCTGATGCTCAACGCTCGCAGAAAGTACATAAACAGACACGACACTTCTGTGCTGGACAAACCTGCTGGGGCCGGACACGAGAGCTGAGACGTCTATGTTCTTGTGTACAATCAGCTAACACACTTTCCTAATACATAGTATTAAGGCTGAGGCTACATTAGGCTGCGACGTGATGCGACACGAGCGAATTAAACTGTTAAAGTGTATTATGTAATGGCTATACTGTTTACCAAATATCACAGTATAGGTATCACTGTTAATATGTTTGTTTGAATCGCTTACGGTTGGCGTAGACTTAGCAGCGCGGATTTAACGCTAACAATTTGAAATTTTATATTCGTCGAAAGTGTTTGGATAAAGTCCAGAATTACATAAAAGGACGATTGTTAAATTGTCAGGCGTTAGTCGCGTCCCAGCCTAATGTAGTCTCGGCTTTTTTGATTTATGAAGTTGGTTTCTGATTGTACATTTGTACAGAATTTTGTAATAGTTAACCCTTTCAATGTCAAAACTTTTTAATCTTTTTATCCATGCCATGAGCGAAATATAAGCGTAACTGTTTTTCAAGGTTTGTGCCGTCCATTAAATAAGGCCTGTCTATTAAATGCAGTAAATATATTGGTACTAAAGTTTTTCATTGACAGGGGCAGACTTAAATCATAGCTTCACATTTTTTTTTTACAGATGATAGTAATAGACTAGGTTAGCAAATGAGAGCAATATTCATATAATAATCCAAGTGTACTTATCTAGAAGGAGTGCTGGTAAGTCATACCTCACTCCATATCTAAGTCCTGGCTGACATATTCATGAAATAGTTTTTGTTTGCAAGGAATTTTTCAGACGACATAGCATGTATTGCATTATAAAGTGCAGGAATGTTGCAAAATGACAATAAATTAATTATTTTATAAACAAAATCTATTTATTTTCTCCACACCTAACATGTGTCACCCAGGGCTTTATTTAAGGAACAATAGTAAAGGATTTCCATGACTACCTTCCAAACCTCTACATTACATTATAATGTTATTTAATGTTAATAGTCATTGTAAATATAGTTTATATTATATCACAATAATTGGAAATTCTGTCAATTATTTACTTAATGATAGAATAAATTAGATTTTAACTAGTGTAGGTACATTTTTTACGTATCTCTTTCATTAATTGTTTAATAGTTTTGCAACTTACATCACATATTGCTATTCATTTTAAAGAAAACATTTTTAACTTTTTGTATATATTGCTTGCTTGATTAATTTAATTTTATGTTTAGAGTAATGCTTTCTATTAAAAAGACATGGTAATGTTTTGTAATTTTTGGAAAATAGGTAAACTTATTTCAAAATAACCATAAATCACGTGACAAAATTACAAACTACATAATATTAGCTTACCAAGACTAAAGTATGTTCTATTAAATTGTAATTGTCAATTATTATATACAATTTATTATAAGATAATTTAAAACAAAATTAAATAAGTATGATATGGAATCATCCTCAGTAGCTTTTTATATGTAAGACTGTCCTGTTTTATTGGAACACGACACAATGTCTAATTTAAATTAAATTAATATTTTACTCTACACTTATTGAAAATTATTTTTGTAATGACTAGTCAAAGTAAATGATATAGAATTGTTATTATTTGTTTTATTTATTAAACCATTACATATGGGAGATCTTTGCGTACCTAAGTCTAAAGGCATAATGTGTAGGTACCAATTTTTATAATATCTGTAAGTTAAATTGTGAAACAGGCCCTTTATCAAATCATACTAACTTCCTTTAACTATGTCCTTCCCTAGGGTTCAAGCTTACTCTATATCAAATTTCAACAAAATCAGTTCAGTGGTTTAGCCAAGAAAGTGTAATAGACAGACTGCATTCATAATCTTAATATAGATGTGACAACACCACATTTTCTTCTGTGTGGCTAGACTAAAATGTGTGAATTTCTGTCTTCTGACCATGGTTTGTCTGAGAACAAAACTAGGTCCAGGATAAAGAAAAAATACTTTAATGAATATAGGCCTATAACTCTGAATTTAGTTTTGCTTGACAACAACTAATAAGACTTCAACAATATTGATATGGAAGGTAGTATAAAATTAAAGAATACATATTACATATATTTCACATTTATTTGTTTCTTACATTTATAGTATTTTATGATATTATAAACACGTGTATGTCATTATTTAGCCAATAAGACAAATGGAATATTGCACTCTTCCCCAAAAGAAGAGAATTTTTATTTCATATTAATTATAGAGATATAAAATTAAATGTTATAATTTATCCTATAAAATTAACAACAACAATATGTAGAATTAGATGAGCAAATATGAAGTCGGCAAATCCTCTCTCAGCACTTAAACCAGAGAATTCATTCTTGTTTTCAGGGTTTACTTGCAAACGGAGACACACTGAAAAATTTAAATAGTTATGAGATCTTAGGAATTTATGGTTTTAAATGTTCCCAGGGCACCCAGCAGATAAAGTCTTTCTCATTTTGAGGCTTTGCCTAATGAGATGTATTAACTTCTAAGCTAAGTGATTTAGTTTCCAGCTAAGTGTAGTTGATATCTTGCGATGTTGAGAACTTATTTATCTCTGAAACTATGCATTTCTGAGTAATGGTGTCTATGACGAGTTAATTGATAATAACTTTAGCTACAAAATTAGGCTACTAGATATGCACTAGGCTAGCTCTATTCTAAGTTACACATGCCTGATCTTTGAAGATCTTATAGGAAAAGTTACTAACCTGCAAGCACAAAGCAACTGACTGTTGAGATGAAACCGCTAAGGAACGAGTTGAAAGGGAATGTGCCAACCAAGCAGCAATACACGAACTGGATAACTGCCGTCAAGAAAATGTACAGCAAGTATGCATCAATGATCTTCAAACGTTTAGAAGTGCGGGATGAGTACTCGTGGTAGAGTTGTTGGCTCACTGCGATTATGTTCGTCATTATGTATGCGGCCTTTTATGTTTATAATTGCCTTTATTTACTAAATAATGCGGTCTTCGCAAGGGTGCAAAACTACAAATTAAAAATCTAAACAAAATGCCGCAACCAACACCAACACGTCACCCACCCGGTCACAGAGCATGCCCACCGAAGAGTTGTCAGTCAGCTGTCATTTTGTCAGTCAGTCATAAGTCGTTTGAGGTTTTCGACCTTTGTTTTCGACTCGACAGTGTAGTGTTGTACTTGGTAATCGATAATACGTCCATGGGTAATCGTAATAACCGTAAAACTTTTTGGCTATGGTGGAAACGAAGAGGATATACCTCAGATGAATGACAAGGATATACAGACATGCTACTATATTATCTGTGGGCCATACCAAACAAAGAAGATATCGATTTCGGGTCAAGATAAGGGGGTGATCCATGGAAGGGATTATCAGTTGGGGAAAAAGTCAAAATTAATGAATACAATTTCCAGCGGTATAAAAACCTGTTTTGCAACGAGAGTCGATGAGGAAATGCACAATAAAGTTTTCTATTTTCAATTTTTCCCTTCATTCAATTTTTTGGAGTTGTTTTTCAAAATTTGTCAATCACTAAACATTTTATATTTTAGTCTTTGACCTAAAAAAAAAACTGTCAAACTAAGTGACTTGATTTTGCATGTCATTCGTATATTTTCAATTTTGTGTTTAAAAATCTTTCCTTTTGAGATATAATAAAAGTTTAGTATTTCAAAATGATGGGTGTACAAGAAAACTTCCCAGAATATGCGGTTCCCGGAGCCAAGCAGGTGCGTTTCGAGCCCTACGCGGACAATGGCGGTAGCGTAGTGGCCATCGCCGGCGACGATTATGCCGTGATCGGAGCGGACACTCGTCTAAGTACCGGCTTTTCTATATACACTCGCGAACAGAAGAAGTTGTTCCGCCTGTCGCCCCGCAGCGTACTTGGGGCAACTGGTTGCTGGTGTGACACGCTTACTCTGACGCGGCTGTTGCGAGCTCGCATGCAGATGTACCAAGATGACCACAACAAGCCGATGTCAACTCCCGCAGTGGCTCAAATGCTATCCACTATGCTGTATTACAAACGTTTCTTCCCCTACTATGTTTCTAATATCCTAGCCGGCCTGGATGCCGATGGTAAGGGCTGTGTTTTCAGCTACGACCCTATTGGTCACTGTGAGAGATCAAATTATAGAGCTGGAGGATCAGCAGGAGCTCAGCTTCAGCCACTTCTAGATAATCAAATTGGTTTGAAGAATATGCAAAATGTCACTGAGGCACCACTGCCCAGAGAGAAAGCCCTGGCCCTACTCAAAGATGTGTTCATCAGTGCAGCAGAAAGAGACATTTACACTGGTGACAGCATCTACATTTTAATCATAACTGCTGATGGTGTTCAGGAAGAAAAGTTTGAACTTCGTAAGGATTAGGATTTTAATGTAATAAAATAATGTTTCATATAATAAACAAATTTTGGAAGTTTTATTTAGACATAACATACAATATGGTACCCATACACAGAATAATATCAATTCTAGAACTATATTTAGAATCAAGGCTTTATAGCGAGAACACAAGATCATACATGTATAAAATTGCATATACATACATATCTCACAGAGAAAATGGTTTCATTACCTTTTTTGCACTGGGTATGAATTACGGATACAATCAAAAACATTTTGAATTAATATATTTCTATATACACTAATATTTACTACATTCATTTAATTACTCCTTAAGTATATACACTTAACACTGTAAATTTCATTTATTAAATTTAGGCATAACAAATATTTGCTGAGGCAGACACTTATCAAATATTTCTTTAACAATTTCTTGATCACCACTGCTACTGACTATAGTTGCCTTTAGTTGTGGAGGAGCCGTGCTACCTGTCACTAGAGGATGGATGTTGTAGCACAGCCCTACAGTACCATATGGGGGTACTGTTACTGTCATCTTTTTGTATCCAGAAAACATGTAAGCATCCGTCCCCTCCACTGTCAAGTTCAAACGAGTCGGAGTATCAGTTTTACCTATTAAAGTACATTTAAAAGGAACAGACGTCTGCAGTTCTACAACTTCTGGAAAACTGACAGATATTGCTACAGGACAGTCATCCACGGGCAATCCTGGTAATGCAGTACTGCTCATAACAGCATTAACAGCTTCTTTTCTTTTCCACTTAATGTTATACAAACCAACTCTAGTAGGCTGGTCTTTGGGCTTGTATTTAGCAATAAGACAAGTAGCATCAGAAGCCACATTGCCTTCAGCAACTTCCACACCGCTGATGCAGGAAGGGGGCTTGTCACTATCACAATATTTAAAACAATCAGCTACTTCTAAATCTGTGTCCTCAATGACCAGAGGCCAAGGACTCAAAATCTTAATTTGAGGCATCACTATGAATGGCTCATGAACAAAACATTTGGTAACTGGAGTGAAGTTTGTGGTCACAAAATTGGTCAGCACTTCAAATGGCTTCACTACAGTCACTTTAGTAACAAATTCTTTCATACATTCCAATTTTGTGACTTCTGGAAGATCTAGTAAATATGTCACATTGATCTGAACTGTGGTAGTTGCTGTTCTATTAGACTTCATATAGAATATGTTAGAGAGACTCTTGGAAATATCCACATTGTCTATTAAGATCTGCAATGGTGAACTTTGTGTTTCACCATCCTTTAATGTCAACTCGGTAACTGATTCGGGATTTGGATTGTCAGGAGAAGTCAATAGACTTAACATAACTTTTACATTATAAATGTTTACACCCTCATTATTTGTTATTGTAAATGTAGATGGGAACCACTCCCCTTGGAGTGCTGGAGTAAAATTCTCAACAGAAATGGTCAAGTTAGATTCCCTAGCTGTGATGTGTGCCACTGTTGAAGTGACAATACTGTCAAATTCATAATCAGCTTTAGGACTCAAAATGAAGTGAAGCAGTTCTGGGTGCCTTGTAAGCTCAGTAGTAAGTGTGTCATCCATTTTAAAATTCAAATTCATTTTCCTTTTTCTGTCAGAATCCAAAACAAGGGTAACACTTTTGATATGTATTTCTGAACCATTATCTTGTGGATTGGGCTTAAATTGCAATACAAATTTTCTCACTTTTCCACCTTTTAAGGTTACACTAGCTTCATTACCATCCCTTACTGGAATTTCTATAGTTTCTGTGTGACTGCTCAAAGTTATGTAAATTTTCTTCACCTCAAGGGAAGGTGGGTAAAACAATCTAACATACAATTCTATGTCTACAATTTGATCTAATCTAAACTTGTGTTGGCTAAATCTAGCCTTAACTTCCAAGAAGCTAGATATATTTGCCATATCCACAGACACATTCAATGGTTCTTTTGCAATAACAGCTTGCCACGCCTCTAAAGCTTTGCTCTGGGACACAGGAGGTAGATCAGGCTCAGGGCTGGGTATATTTAAACTTAATACTGACATAATATTTCTGTATATTCTTTCCTTATCATTGTTAGGCACTTGTATGTACTTAGACAAAGCTTCAATAGAAAGTTGCAAATAGTCTTGTATTTTGGCTGACAGGTAAGCACATTGAAGAGCCCTATTCAGCACATGTGATGCAAGAAACCACCATTTCTCTCTTCTGTAATCCCAAAGCATATGTGTGAGCAGAGTCAGGGCTTTTCCATAATCAGCACAAAAATAGTACTCATTAGCCATCTCCACCACAAGCTGTTTTCTCATGCGAGGAGAGTGGAATGTTTTGAACTGTGTTATGGCACTGCCTAAGAAATTGATAATCACAGCAGAATGATTGAAGTTCTTTTCATTATATTGCAAAGCTAATATTGCTGCTTGTTCCTTCTGCGGGTCGTGAGGGTCCGCACTCAGTCTACCAGGCCGCCACGGTCTCTGGCCATAGAACTCAACTGATCCTTCCAAAGGATCTGGAGGTGGAGGGTACTGAAGAACGTCAACACACACTGACCTCATAGCCTGCCTCCTTTTATTAGTGAACTGTGCAGCATGTTGATAGTAGAAGCCGGGATGCTGAGACTGAATAGCTGGAAGACCTCCCCTGATGGCTTCATCAAACAGTTCACCAAAAGCACTATATTGTCTGGCAACCCACGCATAGTGTTCAAACAGCAGCTCTGTAGCACCCACTCTACTCTTATACCTCTCTATGTGAGTCTTCAACTGAGCTATAGCATCTCTGGGGAGATTTAAAGCAAATAGAAGTTTGCAGAGTTTATAATTGAGATAGCCAGCAACCGTCCTAATCTCATTGGTATTAGTGTCCACAGTCCGAGTCTCTAAAAGATTGTTGTAAGCGTGGTTGTAATGTTTATGAGCAGTACTTAAATCTTGTTTCAGCTCATTCAAGAATCCCAGCTTAAACTGATGCCTAACAAATAAGTATTGATGAGTAGTTTTATTCAGATGATCCCGATGTTGCTTAATTGCTTTAGTTTCATAGTGGTAGTAATTCTGAGCTATATCATAAAATGCATTCTCCAAACGCACTATATATCCTATCAAGTGGTCTCCATGAGGAAGCACAAATAGTGATTTAGATTGTATTTCACAGGCTGCACACAGAGCTTGTGCTCTCTCTGCTCCGAGCATGTATTCTGATGGAGGAGGAGACAGTCCACTCTGAACGACTACCACTGACACCCTGGTAGAGTGGCCCTCGACAGCGGCGCGTATTGACTGAACCCGTGATGCACATTCAATTATCTTTTCGTTCCACTGAGGATCATTCCACTCCATATCATAAAATATAACAACCACAGCCGGAATTAACCCGACTCTTTTGTTAATCCAGTTCTTTTTCAATATGCCCTTAGGTATGTACCACTCATAGGAATTACGCTTAGGTTTCACAACAGGAAACTCGAAGGTGTTATTAAGTAATTTAAACCTTACAGGCGCGCGGTCCGGGCGGCGGTTGTTCGAGAGGGCGTCCCAAATTGTCTTGTGCACTGCATTGTTCACTGCGTCCAGGCCGCACACTCCGACCAACGCCAGGGGCTTCACTATAATTTCAGGTGGAAACTCACTATTATCGCTCGGTTGGGTAGCCATCGCTACAAATTAATGGGCAGCCACTCCACACTTACTGCTTTGCAGAGTCTGATTTTACGATCGCAAAACCTTCATTTTTTGTAATCATTCTCTGAATTCCTAATTCAATTATTTAAAACCTTTGGAATTGCAGCTGTGGGTTGTAGAATTTTGAATTGGATAATATCCAATGAATATATTGTGGACATTCATTTGGAAAAAGCAATAAAAGATTGAAGAAAAAATCACAGGCAAGAAAAAATAATTTGTTGGCTGGCTGTCGCGTTCACATTTGACAATTTGACATTTAGCTGATTGATAATTGACAATTGATTGACATGATGACTGATAATTGCTTTTTTTTTAAATTAAACCAAGGTATCTGTCGCATTAAAATTCAAAATATCCCAATCCTTGCGCAGACCAATTGAGCCCAAACTCGATGGGGTTACGTCGTTTTGTTATAGAGTTCATATGGCCACCTTCGGGCTCCATCATCAGCAGCCTGGACATCATCTAGGACCAGGGTACTGATGTTATCAAATTATTGGATTGTCATCCAAAGCCAAAGGGCCAAATCGATACGACAACCTTTGAGGTGAAACTAATTTAAAGCGTGTAATAAGGATTATATATATACTTAATATATTTTTTGAATAAAAAAAGCATTTGTTGCTGAGATTTGTTGCTATTTAGAACAAATTCTGTATACTTTGAAGATTTTTGAATAGGGAGCTGTGAGCCAAGCCAATGAAGCCAATCCAAGTCTTTGTGATCCAAGTTGAAAACCCGCGCCAAATGTCCGTAATATATTACGTTTCGATATGCACAAAGCCAGTCGTACAATCCATGTACAAATCATTCCACTTTTAGTTAAAGTCAGTCCAAAGAGTATAGGTCAGTCAACTATATAAAGCTATATACGTATATATATAGTTATCTGTGATATAAACTCAATATATGTTATTAAAGTTATATTTTATTGTAAAAAAAATATTCCCACTAAAATAAATAATTTTGGAAAAAACGGAACGTAATGCGCGTTGCGCAAAAAAGGTGAAGGTGCTGCTGGGCGGGCGGGCGGACGGACATCATAAAAACTACAAAACACAAACATCAAAATTGTCTTTCGCTATTTGTTATTGTTGTGCTTGGTATTTTTGTTCTGAGTAGTATTCCTGAACGATGGCGGAGTCCCAGTCGTCAGCAGAGCGTGAACCGTTGCCATCATCGAGCGATGTGCAGCCCGACACGGAGGAGAAAAAGGAGGAGGACGATGCCGCACCTCCAATAAAGCGAAGAAGGGTATCTACGGACCCTGCTTTAGATCGTTTGGAGCACCGTCTGGGTGGTATTCTGTGTTGCGCCGTGTGTCTGGACTTGCCCCGCGCAGCCGTTTACCAGGTAAGTGGCACTAAACCCCTACGCATGTCTTTGCACTTTATTTCTACTTTCTAGCACTCCACGTCTTACGTAATTGCAGCACCTTGACTGCATTTTTTAATGGAATACTTTCCCTTCTCTATTTCTTAACATCATAGTATGTAATGCCTTCTTAATTTAAACAACAGTACCTAAAATATAGTTTATATTGTACATATACATTATTCTTTGTTATAGAGTCTTAAGAGTTTAATTTAATTATGTTTTTTGTATTAATAAGTAGGTAGGCAGGTTGACATCTCTACATATTATTTATACTAATCTATCTATGGTACCTATATAATTAATACAGTATTTGTTAATTGATAAAAAAAATGTAAAATGGAAATCTAATTATAATGTAATGATAATTGTAATTAAGTGTATTGCATGATTGTATGCTCTTGTAACATTTCAAGTTAACAATAAAGAAATGTATTAAGAGTATTTTGTTTGGTTATTTAGAAATCCTAGCATGTTCCTCCTACAAATGAATGATAAATACAGGTAAGAAAATATAATAGGTAGGATGAAGTTTGGACATTCCCTTTGTTACGTTATTTTTTTTAATTTTAGGTAATTTTATTAATTCAATTTAAGATACTAATAAAACTCGAAGACAATGCTTTACAAACTCCAGTCTTCTTGATAAAATATCTACTAAGTTAAGTACTTATGCCAAATAAGTAACATGTTGTTGTACTGCACTCTATACAATTTGTATGGGCTCCTTCCAACTCTAGTGCTTTATCTGGCTTAACTTATTGAAATTTAAATGGGTAAAAATGTGATCTTCTATTTGCGGACTAGTCACAAAGAATCGGCCTCTTTGTCAACTAATCGCCGATTATAAAAGTGAAAAAATGATTGGTTTTAGAGAGTAGAAAAAACAAATAAGACCAAAAAATGTACACTGTTTGGTACAACTGAAATTATCACACTATTCAAGAGGATTGTCTTATTGACATAGTGAAAAACTGTCCGCACATTTTCCCTTTTTTCAAAATTCGTAAAAAAGAAAATGTGTGGACATAGTTTTTCACTATGTCAATAAAATACTATACTCTGTTCAACATATGATGGGTCTGTGACAGGTAACTAAAATAAACTTTTGGGATATTTAACAGCACAAATCGAAAGTTTGTCATTAATTATTGATTATTTACATATATATTTAATTAGTTAACTTGGTTTTGTAATAATAGCAATTTTCTTAATTTATACTTTATCAGTCAAACCATCATTTAATAAATACAGTGTAAAGTTTGTATGGGTGCAGTAAACATGTTTACCACTTGATTCATTAATAATGGTATTGAAACTCCCATGGTATTTCAACATGGGATCTAAGTGGATGAAGACAATTTTTTTTTTTTTTTTTTATGCAGTAGTTTTTTTAAATTTAATTTTAATTATATAATTTAGGTAAAATTAAAAATAAAGGTACCATAGTACAGTGAGTTGAGAAATGGGACAGGATGGCTCTTTTATCTACTTACATTATAAATCTATCATGTCATTTTATCACAAAAAAACTATTGCATAGATAACAATAATATTCAAATTAGTTTCTTAAAATAGCATCTTTGAAATAAAAATATAATAAAACTGGCTCTCCGTGGGCAGTAGTTAGAGAGATTACTCCTTACATAATGTCTATACTAATCTATATACATCTGAATTAAGAAGCTGTAAAGATTTTTTTTAACAGACTTAATAATTTTTTTCTCTACATTTTATTTGGACTTTGGCACTTTAAAGGCCATGTCAGTCCCTTGAAAATAACAATTAATTTACAATAAATATTTACAATGACCACAAAAAATTACTTCAATTTGCCAACTTAAATTACCAAATGACTATCTATAATTATCAAACAACTTATAGAGCATCCTCACTCTCTTAACTCTTAACTCACTTGCTTAATAATCCTCCACCAATACACAAGGCCTTATCCAGGAATTTACTTGGTTTCTACCATATTGGCAGTGTTTTACACTCGATTCTAATAGTAATCATAGAAAATTCGTAATTTCGAAGGGGGGGTTTCTACCCCCTAGATAATGCCATGCCAATGCAGTTTCACTAAAAACTATTTCTTAATTCACAGTGCACTAACGGTCATTTGATGTGTGCACCATGCTTCACACATTTGTTAGCGGATGCCAGACTCCGCGATGAGGCAGCCACCTGTCCTAACTGTCGCATTGAAATATCCAAGAGCTCTGCCTCCCGTAACCTGGCTGTAGAGAAAACTGTATCCGAACTACCTTCCGAATGCAACTTCTGTGCTGGGATCTTCCCTAGACATTCTCTGCAACACCATGAGGAAATAAAGTGTGATGAAAGGTAAGCATTTCATTAATTATACAAATATATAAAATTAAAATGTCTGCCTGTAAATTTAAAATAAATACCAATAAATCTACTTCTCAACTTAAGTGGGATACAGTATTCAGCATAGGATCTGAATTTCAATGTCTTCCGGGTTCCAGAGATAATCTATTTTACCCACAATGGCTGTCTTACTGGGAATGGGTAAGTGGTTATCTATAGGAATAATAAAGCTGACGAGATTGTTTGTTTAAACGTGCTAATCTACCAGTGGTGGGATTTGAAAAAATATTTTTGAATTTGAGGAAGGTTAAGCGATGTCATGGGCAGCGTCTAGTTTTTCGATACTTCCATAATAGTAAGCAGAGACCAAGGTTCTTCTCAAGCTCGGTATGTAAAATAAAAACCGGCCAAGTGCGAGTCGGACTCGCGCACGAAGGGTTCCGTACCATTATGTATAAAAACGGCAAAAAAAAAAAAAAAATTTCAACTGTCTAACTATCACGGTTTATGAGATACAGCCTGGTGACAGACGGACAGACAGACAGACAGACGGACGGACAGCGGAGCCTTAGTAATAGGGTTTCCGTTTTTACCCTTTGGGTACGGAACCCTAAAAACTAAGGTGTGTTTCAAAGCTATTTTAAGAAATTTATTTGAATATTATTGTTTTTTATGCAGTAGTTTTTTTATAATATATTTTTTTTAAATTGCCGACAGACGACTAAATGACGTCATCATTTAGATGAAAGAGCTCCTGCTTCATTTCTCAACTCATTTGTCTAATTAATAGTACCACGGGACATAAACTCTGCTTTACTAAAATTATGACATCATTGAAGCCGGTGTCCGCATTTCTAAAAATAACACATATTTACGTCTGTTAAATAAGTGACACGTCTAGGTCCATTAAGTGTAGCAACAGGCTTGCCACCTGTTCTGTTCAATATGGACCACTGGCTGCAAGTGGACACTGTTACTGATGTCTCTGGCCACACCCCAAGGAGGCTGTGAAAAATATTTTGTTTTTTTTTATAATAAAAGTACTGGATAGAAAACTAAAAAATTCAAATTAGTTACTTAAAATAACTTAAATGTTTGAAATAGTAATTCTATTTTTAATCTAAAAAAAAACCTTTACATACGGAATTCCACTGAGGTTTTCAGAGACGAAACTTAAGCTAAGCTAATGAAATGAAGATAAAAGACACCCAAGTCAGTTAAGCCAGAAATTATACTGTTAAAAAGATAGTATGAGCACCATCTCATTTAATAATATTGGTTCATTCATCCAAATTTATAAGGATTTTTTTTACACGTTGGGTTACATTATTGCAGTTTTAGTAAGGATCCCTATTTTTTTGAAAATAGAATATAGCCTATGTCACTCAAGGTGAATGTAGCTTTCCAATGGTGAAAGAATTTTTGAAATCGGCATAGTAGTTTTTGAGTTTATTCATTACAAACATACACACAAAAATACAAATCTTTCCTCTTTATAATATTAGTATAGATATAGATATGTATTCTATATATATATGGGGAATGTTCAGAAGAACTCCATCACCTCGTCCCTCCATCCCCTTTTCACACCCGCACTGCTCGCATAGGATATAGATTTCATCCTCGCACAGTTGACACGTTCTGCGTACAAACGAAAAAGTTCAGTGGTTACTGTGTCGCACTGTCAAAAGGTGGAACGAACTTTTGGCGTCGTTCTTTTCTGCTTCCTACATCCTGGGGTCCTTAAAGCGAAGCGTGAAAAAGCATCTCTATGGGCGCGATGCCAGTCACGCGCATTCATGGACCAACCACCTATGCTTGCTAAGGTGGCAAGGTCACATGTCGTATTGTATTTTATGATATGATAAGTGCCACAACATAATCCGACAAACCATAGGAAGATTTTCATCCCAAAATACCTTAACAGAGCTGGCCACCTGTTAATAGCCTCACAAATACCATTGGCTAAAAGAGGTAGACTTGGTCTTCCACTGGGCACCCTGGGGCTGGTAACATGGCCCCTTTAACATCTTTAGTTAAAGTATTCAATAGTTTATTACCCCTTTTCTCCCCCAGGCCGTACAAGTTTTCCCAAATAGTTGTGAGTCCCACAATGAAAAGAGATTTCAATGTGCTCAATGGCTTGGTTCGCATTATCGCCAGCGTGTATGGTTTGGTGTTTGCGGCAGTCAGACGTTCCTATTTTGTAAAAGTGGCTGATCAGTCAAGGCAGCGGAAGTACCAAAGGTACATTATTGTGTAGAGAAACTCCACTTGTGTCCGTCCACTAGGTCCTTTAATGGGCAATAACATACTTTCTTATATTTGCAGTACAATAATACATGTAAGCTGTAAAACGACCCGTTGATTAATAAGAGTTGGCACATTTATAGTATATCAGTATTTTAATTTTTCATAATATTAACTTATTAACCAGCTCTTATTAATTAACTAATATTATCTGAATGTAAATTATATATTTATGTGAGAGTATTGGGCGCCATTGTAGCGATTTAACTAGTTTTATTGATCCATGTATTTGTAGTGTTTGTATGCTAGGGAGTTATTTAATTAGTGTAGTAAAGCTAAACAAGCTATATATATTTTGGACCAGCTCAATTATCCTAGAAAAAATCTGATTTGACCTTTTTGTAAAAAATAATAATATGTAAGTACATACGATGGCGCTTTTTACAATACGGTTTTATAAGTAGAATTCTAAAAGAAACATTTAATTTTGAATTAGAGGGAAAAATAATTGTATCAAACAGAAATTTTGACAAAAAACACCTTTGTGAGAGAATATAGCGATGATATGAATAGTCCTACATAATTGACATAAGTGGAGTTCCTCATTTTGTTGACTAACAGTATATTATATAATTGTGGTAATTGGTAATTAATGGCATCAATAGAACCGAACACCATTTAGCGCATTGTCTAATCTGCTTATTGCCTATGTCATATAACTTGTCTTGCTTCAATAATACACGTACAATATTAATAAGTATGTAAATGTACATTTCATTCATTTAAATTATCATCTGTATATTATTTAGCATACATTTTTAACATGGAGGATTGTTGAACGCGTCGCTGCCGCGCCCTTTTCCATACAAACGTAGAAAACGTTTTGCTACTCCTAAATATTATATAATTTTAATGAAATTTTAGTAATTTGAGGTGTCTTAACTTTTGAGCTTTTACGTATTAAAAAAGAAAGGAAAACGTGCGGACGTTGTTTATAACTATGTCAATAACATACTAAAATTAGATAATACTAGCTTATGCCCGCGGTTTTACACGTGTGGAAATAAAACACCCCTATCGCCTGAGAAAGAAAATGGTAATGTGTTTTAAACGCGTGGAAATAAAACACCCCTATCGCCTGAGAAAGAAAATGGTAATGTGTTTTACACGCGTGGAAATAAAACACCCCTATCGCCTGAGAAAGAAAATGGTAATGTGTTTTACACGCGTGGAAATAAAACACCCGTATCGCCTGAGAAAGAAAATGGTAATGTGTTTTACACGCGTGGAAATAAAACACCCCTATCGCCTGAGAAAGAAAATGGTAATGTGTTTTACACGCGTGGAAATAAAACACCCCTATCGCCTGAGAAAGAAAATGGTAATGTTTGGTGATATTACTATATTTAGTAGGCGCTTTATTAAGAATTTTTGAAATCGATTCAGTATAGTTTCCGAGATTGCCGCCTACATACAAACTTACAAGCTTTTACTTCTTTATGATATTAGTATTGGAGTATAGATTTAGGGGTAGTAGCGGCTTCACTAGCCCTTTCTCAAGGTAGAGCGAGATTGTCTTTCGGCGCCCAAACATCCCCTTTTCGCACCCGCACTCCTCGCACAGGATATAGATTTCATCCTCACACAGTAAAAACTACGAACGAAAAAGTTCAGCGACTCATTTCTGTGTCGCAGTTCGCACTGTCAAAAAGTGGAACGAACTTCGGGCATCGGTCTTTCCTGCTTCCTACAACCTGGGGCCCTTCAAGCGAAGCGTGAAAAAGCATCTCTAGGCATATTTACAGACCTATGCTTAATAATGCTCCTCGTCATGCACATTGCTCCCTGTTTGGTCGGCTTTGTGCGCGAGTCAAAGATCGAGTGCGGAGCGTCGCGATTAATTGCGCGAGTAGAGCAGTGTGTAGACAGAGAGGGCAACATCGCGGCAGCACGTGGAGCATAGTGTGGCAGGGCTATTAGGCCGCCACTGAGGGATAGTAAAAAGTTTTCTCCGTTTGTATGGAAACGGGTGCGGTAGCTAACAATCCTCTTAATGACCGACTTTACATTTTTTTTTGCCCATACGAACACTTAAGTAGCTTCGACTTGTCTGCGTCTATGTTTGTTCTGAAATAATAAGACTTACATTAATATAAAAAAAAGAAAAAATGAAGGGATGAAAGATTGACTAAAAAGGTTTATATGCCTGAAGCGAACATATAAAAAATATATTGATCGATGGCAATATTAAAAGTACACACAATCGCCGAGCATGTATGAAAGTTATGATAAATATAAAAGAAGCGAAAGAGATATGTCAGGATCGCAACAAATGTCAATCGATTGTCTCTGCCTACCCCTCTTAGGATGGTCCACGCCGCAAGCTACAAAAGCCGTGATGGTGTGTTGTTGTGTTTTACTCATTCACTGTTATCATTCCAGACTGACCGGCTGCCGTTTCGCGTGTATTGGTTGCGGTTGGCGCGGGCCAGCTCACAGCGCGCCGGACCATGAGGCGAACTGCTCCCACCCACACAAGTCAGCCGCGGACGTGGTGGACGTGCTGCTAACTAGAGAGCGACAGGTGCGCGACGACACGTGCGTCTACACGCAGCTGCTGGATCTTCTGTCCTATGAGAAGATCACTTTTAATGGTAACTAATGGTGACCAGCCTTTACGAACGCAAGTAGTATTCTATTCTCCTGGAATGTTAAATCATCCCACTAATATTAGAAACGCGAAAGTTTGTGTGGATGTATGTTTGTTACTCAATCACGCCAGAACGGCTGAACGGATCTGGATGAAATTTGGCACAGATATAGATTATAGTCTGGAATAGCACGGCTACTTATCTCGGAAAATGTATGGTTCCCGTGGGATATGTACTATTTTTTATACCGCGAAAACGGGCGGGGGAGGGGCAAATTACAGCCACGGCATTATTTCTTTTTGGATCTATTTCACGCGGGTGAAACCGCGGACAGTATATAAAAAAATCATGCACATAGTAGGTAAACAACAAGTTAGCGCTAATTTAGCCCTACTTTGTGTACAGATCTGCAACTGAAGCCGTACAGGACGGACGAGTTTGTCCACAAGTTGTACTACGAGTCGGCCAGGTTCAACACGTTCAACAACCAGTGGGCGGTGAAGGCGTTCGTCAACAAGAACCAGAGGGATCCCACGCAGAGCTACGAGCGGGAACTTACATATCAGGTCGGTACAGTAGACGGCAGTCGATAATACCCATCATGCTTCAGAAGGAGACTAAAGTAGCCCACGCACTGGTCCGGTATCTGCCCGAAAATTTTCGGTCCGGCTGCCGTATGATCGAGATTGAACACAGGTCACACATTAGCGATGTAAATCATACGATCTAGATCACATGCAATTCACTCACTCACACAGACACACAAGATTCGATTAAACAAAGGCGTGTGAATGTGTGCGTGTTCCGACCATCGAAATCACCACAAATACAACGTTTTGAAAACGGATGACGGACCGTGCGTTACAAGAATTGGACGAGTCTGTGGTCGATTTCGGTGAACCGTCGATTGGACGAATGAGTGGGCACCTTTAGGTTTTGTGGATTGTGTCCGTCATTCGTTTGCGGAGTAATGTATTTTTGTCAAGGATAATAATTTAAAAAGAAAGTAAGATAAATGCAGTGGAAATGTGATATAAAGTATATTGAGAAATTAAATAGGTATGTCAGGATCGTAACAAATGGCATTCGATTGTCTCTGCCTACCCCTCTTGGGATGAAAGGCGTGATGATAGATAGATAAATTCATGCCATGTCAAAATCATTGAAGTCCTTGATACTATTAATTGAGAGTTTTGTTATTAGTTCGCATTATAGTCGTGAATTTTATTTTTTCACCTAAATTGAAGATTTCCGTTTCTCTCCCCAGCTGGTGCTCAAGACGAAGCCGGTGCAGCCCCTCTGCGTGCAGTACGTGGCGCTCCGAGGCCCGTACGGGGAGGCCGACGTGGCCCCCCGGATACACTCTCACACCTTCACGCCCGACGAGACGCCAGAGGCCCACGACCTGCCTACACTGCCGCGACCGCTGTTGCTTGCTACTGATACTAACAGGCTGCTCTGCAATAAGGCCATACATGTCAGGTACGCTGGGTACCCTGGAACCGTAACACAGAGATGTATTCTATATATCCTAACTAATGTTGTTTAAAATAGTTGGAGTGGGACAGGGTACTTTTTAGGGCTCCGTGGCCAAAGGGTAAAAACGGAAACCCTATTACATACTAAGACTTCGCTGTCTGTCCGTCACCAGGCTGTGTATCTCATGAACCGTGATAGTTTTCACAGATGATGTATTTCTGCTATAACAACAAATACTAAAAAACTAATTTATAATAATGTTTGTTGCAGATTGTTGATGTTCCTGTTAACAAAGTGATTGCTGACGGTTATTGTTGCTGTGATGATCGAAATTGGGTACTTTACATTTAACTTGCATTTCTATAATTATGGATTACCAAAGATCGACGGCCATCTGGACATAGACGGGTGTGTCAGTCGTGTATTTGCCGAAAATGTCAACGCGTATTTTGCATCTGCAGAATCCGGTAATCGAGTGATAAATTGGGCTTCGTTAGGCACTACACTAAATTAGTGCTATTGCGGATTTTTTGTTAGTTTAGTTTAGTTTTGATCACCTAGTTGTGTCGCTCAATCCTTTAGTTTCATATGAACATCAGAGTACAGTGCCCGGCCGCATGTATGCAAAGTCTACCATTACCAACTGAGTTTTAAAAGCGATCTCTTAGCAATTTTTAACGTCCAATTTTTTTTTTTTAATGAAATGAAATTCATTTATTTGTCGGTTTCTTTAAATACAATGTAAACATTCTTATACAAAAGAAACCTGCCCGCAAAGGCGTATAAGTTACCTGCACAATTATATAATTTAAATTTAAAGCAATAATACAGTAAGCAGTAATAATAAATTGTCATTCCCCAGTAGTCCTAACATAAGAGTAATATTCGCTTACAGATTAGAAGCAATTGTCACCAGTCTAAACAAGTTCAATGTAAAAAGTTAATCAAAGATTAGTCTGTCAAAACCATACATGATTCTCTTGATCTACAATTAGTAAACATTTCCGACAGTTATTATTTATTTATCTCTGATTAAGTAGACTTTCAGCAATTGGACGTTAGAGATAGCTATCAAAAGTTTTTTTAGACAAATCAGCACTCTTATACCTCTCGTATAAATCTCGGTCTCTCGTATGTTGCTAATCTGTGAACGGTTACCAACGCGTTTTTTGTTGGCAACAGAGATACGAAATAGGGGGGCTGATATCGCTTTCAAAACTTATTTAATAGATTTTGCTTATATGCTACCCAACTGAAAGAGAGTTTAGGAGAGTGTCGTCTATGTCATTCGTACACGTGCGATGGACTGTAACGTGTGCGACAGAGACAACGCTCTACAAAACCGAAGCTAGCCGATCATGGCCGATTGTCTCTTTCTAAAGCCCGAAGTGTATTCGGCCGGGTACTAAAGGACGAAGGGGATTAATGTGGCCATATATGGCCTAGTCATAAATTTCGCGTTGGTTATAAAACCTGCAGAGCTTTTAAGGTAATTTCATTCAGAAAAAGGTTTGAATGAGAGCTGTGAATGAATGTAGGTGTTTTGAACTTTATGTATGTCTAAGTCTTGGAGGTTGCTATCACATTTTGTATTGTCCACTTATCGTGCGACGTAATCTCTCATAATATTACTAAGTTTCCTCCCCCGGCTTCGCCCGTGGATATTTTCGAAAAATAGTACTCGAGCATAATGTACAGTACTCGGCGTTTGATATGGCACATCGGGTACAAGAGTGAGATGTTTGGCTAAGATCGGCCACTTTCGGATTTGTAGAGCATTGTCTCTGTCACACAATGCACCTGACTGCGATAGACAAAACCGAAATCAACCTAATATCTCGCTCTTGTCCCCGACGTATATCATATATATACCGATATCAAACTTACAATCCTCTTTATAATATTAGTATAGGTTATATTGAGTGAGATGAAGGATCTGTAATATCACTAATATCTATATCGTTTAACTTTCAATTGTTATATTTTAGAAAAAAGTTTTTGTTGGTGTGTCTTAATAATTTGTATAATTGCTTTTATACAATATTTTTGTGTTTTATTTTCAATTGTGATTTTGTTAATAGTTTTTTCGAAATATTGGACAATTCGCTGTGAGTGTTTGGTGCACTTTATCTTTTATATTGTGACATTTTTTTTATTAACAAAGTACAAAATGGAAATGCAGTTTTGGTATTTAATTAGTATAAGTTTTACTGGAAAATTACTGCCTAGTGTGTTGTCTTCATTTACATATTGTTTGCATTAGAAATTATTTAATATGGATTAAAATATTTGTTTACGTAAATCAGATTTAGAAGTATGTATGTATGTATGTATTCCATACTCAAATTGGTTTAATATTGTAAATAGAGCAATAAAAAATATATTCCGCAATATTTTGGATCATAGGTTAAAGTGATTATTGTCTAAATATGTGGCTCAAAATATGTATGTGTTCTTTTATAATTAGTTTACGGATTAGGCGACTGCGCCCTGGACGGATAACGGCTTATTAATCTCTCAATTTTGATGTAAAGCGTAATAATAATGCTAACTCGAACTTCAACCTACGAGTGATGATAGAGATCTATCTGCAATATTCGTCTATATTTAATTAATGGAATGTGGGTATGTACCTAATTCATGATAAGTTTAAACTCGAAAGGGCAATGTTTAGTCTATATTAATTTATTCCACCAATATATAATTAGTTTAAGGTGTTCTCTACATGACAAAATATACAGTGAGACCATAACTAATGTACGCGCCACGAGGACAAGGAATTTCGTACATTGACACACCCTGTACTATAAACGTATTGAATTATCATCCCAAATGTGAACGCCATACAATTCTGTCGCTCGACTATTCGCTACCGCGGTTAGTGGTAGGTACGGGGCGAAGCGAGTGACAGAGTTCATTACTGTTGCACTTTGGTGGCGGGTGGCGGGGAAGTGCAGACAGTATTCTTGCCACTATTCCACGCGGACCTGGTATATTTATTTATTGTTAATGTTAAAATTAAATTTTAAGGTTTTTTCATATTGTATAAAATATATATCCATATTATCATAAATAGTATATAATTGATTTATATTTTTATTTCCTCATGGTATATATGCCATGTATCTTCATTGGTTTTTAAAATTTACAATCATTGTTATAGATTTATATAATCAGCATATTTTCAAAAAAATAACACATTAAAAAATGTTATTTTCACCTGCAGCGTCACTAAGGTCAATGTACGAAATTCCTTGCGTTCGTGGCGCATACTTTTGCTCCATAATTTTAAAGTGTATCATACTTTACAATAACTTGTATTCTTGAAATTTTAAAACTACTTAGCTGTCCTTGTTGTTTGTATAAATATGCTGAATATCATTGAGAATTATTAGAGGCTAAATTATTTTAATTGTGATTATACATATATGTCTATTTTAAAGGGGGTAGGAAAGTAAATTAACTATTAATTTATTAACATTTTTTATAATTAAAAAAATAATTAGATCTCGCATATGATTTTGTCTATATACAATATATATATTATAATTTTAATATTTCTTTTAGAAGAATTTGATAACATTTTTGTTTGTGAGAAAATTGTAGTTGGTGTCATATTTGGCATGAATGTGGCCATGTTTGATAATTTTTGACTGATTAATGAAGATTTTATTGTGCTGGTTTTATTTTATTAAAGTTCGATTAAGTTATATAATTTATATTGTGTTTTATTTGTCTCCCTTCTAGGATCACCATTATTAAAAATATTCATAAGAATACTCCGAATACAGAATAACCAGGATCCTCATAAATTCTTCAAACAGGTTAAAAATAGTATACTAAAATAGAGGATTCGGTTGTTGTATTGCTTATAAAAAGATAATTTCTACTATTCAGTGCGTTATGCTGGTTTGTTCTGTATTCTGAGATAAGAACATAAATTGCATAAAATTGGTAAGCCTTTCTGTAACCATTATTTTGTTGGTTTGCGTCGTTTGTGACGTCATCATCGTTTTCGCGGGGATTTGAAAAATTAAAAACATGATTTTTTAAAACAAAATACAAATAGTTTTTTAAATTATTTTATTAGGTACCTATAATAAATCTTACAGCTATAATTTAAAAATATTTTCATAAAAATGTCTACACAAGTACACACCTATTCAAGCAATTTCGTGGCAAAGAGTTTGCTTACTTGAAGAATATCTTAAGACTAAGAACAAGAAATCTTAAGAGTTTAGCTACCATTATAGTACTTATAGAGAACTTATGTATGTAAAGTTAGTTTTCCCCTACTTTTCTTATTTGCCAAAGCACGTCTTTTTATTATAAAATTTGAAATAACCGTTTAAAAATTACAATTTTCAGTTCTGCAAAATAGGTTTTAAATGGTAAACCATTTAAAAAGACATGCAAATATTGTTTACTAAATAAGACAAGTTTGGGACACATCACCGAAAAGCTCTGACAGTATTATTTATTTCATAATCTGTCAAAAGTAATCTAACCAATGGGAATATATTCTAGTTTGACTAGATCAAACCTATCATAATGAAACAATAATTATAACTAACAATATAATATTCAATAAGGTTTATGTCTGTCAGGTCGTAGAGGAGCACTCTTGGCTGCCAGGTGTTCTTTAGTAGGCTCTACACCGCTGGTCCACACAGTTATAATACCCGCCTCGCCGCCCGTCACTAGTATATCTCTCTGAAAATATATATATTCGTTAGGTATAGCCTCATAAATACCATCGGCTAAACGAGGGAGACTTGGTCTTCCGCTGGGTACCCTGGGACCGTAACACGATGTCGGGAGCTGTAAGGCTACCCGTGAAGAAAAAACCACAGTAAAAAGATGTATACAGAAAGTATAGTAGAAAGAGGAGTCGATGGCGTAATTGGTAGAGCGTGGGAACCTGGTTCAAATCTCACTGGTGCCAAAAATGCAAGTGTGCTTCGGAGCTATGGCACGTAAAGCCGTCCGCACTTCTTTTAAAAATAACGGATATTTCCGTCTGTTAAAGAAGTGACACATCTAGATTCATTAAGTGCAGCAACAGGCTTGCCACCTGTTCTATTTAGAACTGGCAAAACGTGGACCATGTTACGGGTGTCTCTGGGCACAGAGTACTAAGACTAAGGAGGCGCCATAGACTGATCGCCCCCTCCGCCAATTTTCTGGTCCAAGTTTGACCTGTTAATTTACTTTACCCGCCCAACTGATCCCAGTTACTTTGGATTTCGTTGGGACACAACCACGAGACTTAGAAAAATTACTAATGTTTTAAATACATATGTTGTTTTAAAGAAAAAAACTTATATCCTAACTATGAAAAATACCCTCTGCGGTTACAGTGAACGGTCGTGTGTTGCAAAGTAAACATTAAAATAATTAATAAAGTTGGCTAAAAGTTAGCTAAAAACAGCAATTTTATATTAAAATATTCAGAAAAATAGTGCCAAAAATTCAATTAATAAAATAAGTGACATTGGTGTAAAATAACTTACATTTAGACAAAATTAATTTTAAAATAAATCAATTTACAGTGGCAAAGTGAACAAAAAACAATCTACCTACTATTTAAATTGTAAATAATGTGCATAAAAAATATGAAAGATATGATGATAAAGAAGACGAAAGAGACATTTCAGGAGAAATGTTGCTACAATGGCGCACTCGGTCGTGTCTGCCTGCCCTTCATGGTATAAAAGGTGTGATGATAGATAATACTCACGTCTTTGTCATACCAGCAGCATCTAACAATTTGTTTATTGTCTTTGAAGTTAGTGTGAGGTTGGAGTTTCTTATTATCGTTGATCGCGACCGATCTCAAGCAATCACTGTAATAATACAAAATAAATTATAGTGCCCGCCTCACGCAAAAACTACTGAACGGATCTTGACGATTAGGAAGACATGGACCTATCATGTTTAGGAGCTGAACATTAACAGTATTAGTGAATCAAGTCGGGGGAAAAAGTTAGCTCCAGCGCTTTTTCATTATG
Source organism: Nemapogon koenigi (assembly GCA_963924495.1). NCBI lineage: Eukaryota > Metazoa > Arthropoda > Insecta > Lepidoptera > Tineidae > Nemapogon > Nemapogon koenigi. The sequence goes on from OZ004646.1 coordinate 10,991,333, forward strand.
TATGCTGTCTAATCTGTCAGAATGTAGGAAAAAATTGTGTAGAATACAATAAACTCTAAAAATTTCTTAATAGCTATATCTAATAAATAAGTTATATGCGTATTTGTGTAGGTATTCAAATTGTTTTTTTTCTTTCTGCATGAGTTGTCTACAGCTCCCGAAACTGTGTTACGGTTCCAGGGTACCCAGCGGAAGACCAAGTCACCCTCGTTTAGCCGATGGTATTTGTGAGGCTATACCTAACGAGTGGCTAGTTCTGTTGAGATATATTTAGATGGAAAAGTATCTAAATGTGGTTTGTCGGAATATGTACATAAGTCCGGGATCGAACCCGGGGTCTGCCTAGTTAATACCAGACGTCTTAACCACTCGGCCACCGACGCAACTTTGTTTACAATTGTTGTAACTCCATATTATACCCACGCGAATCCGGAATCGAGTCTCTAGTATTTGATATATTTAACAAAGCCTACAAAGATACATTGATGTGAATTGATAGCACAGGGGCGGATCCAGGATTTGTTCGTTGGGGGCAAACCAAGCAAACCTACACCACACAATAGCCAGCCATGGAATGCCCGACCCGAGAATGTCTCGGCAGGAGTCCGTGTCTGTGTTTGCCCGACCCAGCAATTTGCCCGTACATTCTTGGCTGATCATTGTGTGGACCCTCCGCTTCGATTGTGCGAGTCAAAAGAACGATGGCGCGTTTCTTAAATATGCTAACCCCACCGAATAGTCCTAATCTACTACTAAGGGTATATGTTAAGTTAAATAATTGTTCAGGGGGCGCGTATTCAACTGTGCAGATACAAAACTGTAAAACACAGTTTACGATCCTGACACACCTCTATCTGTCTCTTGGTTGGAGAATTTATTTTTCGCTTACTGAGCAGGTCGACTATTATTAACGCTCTTTTTATGTGACGCGGTGTAATATATATACCGCGTCACATAAAAAGAGCGTTAATAGTCGACCTGTTCAGTAAGTAAGTTTGGATGTAGGGGGGTAATCTCTGAAAAAAATGTTTCGCTAGTAGGAAGCTATTTATTTATTAACTCTCCTATAGATAATTTTACATTGGTAGATCTTCACAATTATACTTAGATATACCTACCTAATGAAATTACACTTTACATCAGACTCTATTACAAAATCAAAACGCAAATTCAATTCATTCACAACATCAGACAATTTTAAACTAAACAAAATAAAATCACATTAAATTCAATCAAATAGAATTAAATAAATCAAATTAAGTAGAATCAAATTATTTAAATAAAATATTAAATTAAGTCAAACAGTATCAAATCAAATTAAGTGCAATAAAATAAATTACTTTATCTATAAGTCATCCTCTTGCCTATCCATTCAGATTATTTTTTATTTCTTAAAATCGTATTTGGCACCTTTATATTGTAAACATTTATCGTAGTGAAGTACCATACCAATAGTACATAACTCAAAGGTACTAAAAATCAACTATCTTTATAATTAGAATAATCACAAATCTCTGTAATAAGCTTATTAAAATGATGATATATTAAACATTTATTAGAAGTTATTATAAAATATTAATTAAAATATCTTTATAATGAGATAAATTGAGTTTAAATCTTTGTGTTAAGCTTAATAAATAAAATAATGATTATTGACCTTTCTAAGAGTTAACTCTCATAACAGATTGTCTCTTTCCAAAGGTCGATGTGCAATATTTACCGCCGCGTATTCTAAGAAAATTAAGATCCGTATCCGTATCCGCGGATCTTGAGACCAAAATCCGTATCCGCGGATATACATTTTTAACGATCCGGCACATCACTAAACAGAACTAGCCACTGGTTAGGTATATAGCCTCACAAATACCATCGGCTAAACGCTCCCTCGTTTAACTTTAAACTTAGTCTTCCGCTGGGTACCCTGGGCTGGGACCGTAACCCCGTGAAGAAAGAAAATAAAATGTAAATATAAATTAACTCACCCATTGCCACTGTTAGATCCAGCTAACAGTATTGGCAGGCCATCTTTGGAGTTATATGTGTCAACTAAGTAGCAATCATCAGCTCTGCTCCTCTGGAAAAAAAATACATTATAGCATTTAAGAGGCTACCTTCATATTAAATCATATTTTTCAAATCGTTTTGAGTGAAACCTAAAGCTCTTACAAATTACATGTTATAATTAATCATATTTCATATTAATCTGTTAATCGTATAACATGTTTTAAGAAACTTTCCTCGATAGAAAAAAATTGCAAAGTAGCCTCTGAAAATAGTCTCCTTTCCAAATTTCTCAGTAGTACATGAAGTATTGTTTATTAAATTAAGTACAAATTTGTATCATCTATTACTAAAGTAAGATGTTAATTTAAATTTTCAATAAAGCTACTTCTTTAATTTAAATAAATTATTTTTGATTTTTCACTTAGGACGTTTGTTCCAAGCACCTTCCGTGCGCCTCTTCTCTTTTGTTTCTATTCAATGCGACAGAGAGAGATTCAGCGGAGAGACCAATCGATCACGTAGCGCTAGGGTAGCGCTAGAGTATCGTATGCAGCTAGGCCACGCCCCTCAAACTATGATTTTATTTGAATGTATCGTCTTAATGCGAATTTCCAGTTAATTTGATGGAGATGAAACAAAAAAAACCTATTCTAAATACAATCCCTGAAAAATTCATCAATATCCGTTGAGCCTTTTCGGAGCCTGTTCTGGACATACAGAAAAAAATTGGGTCGTAGCGTCATGTTATATAGTCTATAATCTTCCTCAAGAATTGGGCGCTATCAAATGCAAAAATCCGACAGCCGACGGGTAGTTTCAGAGATTAGCGCGTTCAAACAAACAAATAAACTCTTTATTATAGACTACATGACCTGTGTGAATACTTCGCACCGTTAGTTGTCATAGTTCAACTGATCTCCAATAGATGGCGTCTTTTAAAAAATAAATAAATTAGTCTAATTTTAAAAGAAACATTTAATTTTGATTTGTTTTTTTTATTTTTCGTCATAGAGGAAGAAATAACCTTCAAAATGGCGTATCAAACATTTACTTTACAGACAAAAAAAACACCTTTGAGAAATAATATATAGGGGCGTCGGTGGTCGAGTGGGTAAAAAGTCGGGGGTTCGATCCCCACATCGGACCATATACCAATAGGTTTTTAATTTAAAAAAATAATCACAGAGGCTTTTCCATCTACATACCTCAACAGAGCTGGCCACTCGTTAGGTATAGCCTTAAAAAAATCTTCGTCTAAATGATGTTTTTTTTTATCTTACCTTAATACTTTTACATATTTTCTCTCTGTCCAAACTCTTTACTTTATCTCCGCTAGTAGAATCCCATACTTGTAGGTCACTAGACTGTGTGATACAAGAGACCCTGTTAGACTCCAGCCAAGACAACGTTTCCACAGAGTTTTCAACATTGAGCGAATAGGTCAGAGCATCTTCTTCCTTCTGTTCCATAATATTGTAAATATTTAGGAGGCCGTCTATACAGCCTGATGCTAATATTTCAGATTTCTCCTTGTGGAATTTCACCTGTAATTATAATTCGCTTAAGTTATTCTAAGTTTGTTTGCCAAGTAAGCAATTCATTGATGGTGAAAGCACTTGGATGAAATTTCACAATCCATACTAATATTAAGGTGGTTCGTTTTCCATAGAAAAATGTAATTTAGATAAACTAATTAACTAAACAGTAAAAATGTCTAAATATGTGCTTACTTAACTATTTTCGGCTTTTATGTTGAACGAAATTAATAAAAAATAACTTTGTTTATAATATAGGGTTCAAAATGTTCAAATGCCAAAAAGTTTATTAAAGATATATCCCCTCGACTGATCATCTCTTCTGGTGACATGAGGGCTGGTTCCTTCCTCGATTTTCCTCCAATTTAAATTATGTATTATGTAGGTATTCAAAATTGTAACCATGCGAAGTTACTTACCTGTGTAATATCATCAGTGTGTGAGTTCCAGTACCCTCCCAAAGGTTTGGTGACCCGATCATCCCAGAACACAAGATATGCATCATCCTGCACTAGTTGACTGCCCGCACATATAACTTTGCCATTGTGCGACACGTCCATACATTCAAATTTACGTAATATTTCTTCATCTTCATCTGTAATTAGGAACAAATAATCAAAATTACTGGTAACAAGGTCTACATTTAGCCAATATTAAACCTGTCAATTTATGGGACTACTGAAGGATTAAAGATTGACCAAAAAGTTTTATAAGGCAGAAGCAAAAGGAAATGCTGGGCCCTAGGTAAAAAAGTATTGATTGAAGACAATATTAAAAGTACACATTGTTATAAGAGGGCCTAAACCAGACACCGAGGAGTAACTGCTCCTCGTGCCATACACCAGTGCAAAAAGGAGTGCTATGCGAGACCTGCAGTTTCACATAAGATTTCAAGTCACGGGTATAAGAGGTGAAACAAATATGAGAGGTATTGTGTGAGTGGGGAAAGGATCAGTAGACAGTAAAATGTTTGAAATAGCTGACTGACTGACTGACTCATTGTTCTTATAGGGACTGGGATGAGTACCTGTGCTTCACTTACAATGTATGTGTTAAGTAAGCACCCTATGTACATAATCTGTGCTTATTCATGTATACAGTATGCAGTAACATTTAATTTACTCTGTGGGCAACAGAATACAATTTTTTATAAATAAATACAAGTGTTTCTTCAGTCTCTATATTTCTTATTATTTACAAAGTACAAGATCCATTCCACTGTGCCATTCTAACAAATTTAACAGTCCGCAGGTAACCCTGAAGTTGCTGGGGTTGGGAGAAAAGTTTAATGCTAAAGCTATATGATTCATAAGCCATGAAAGTCAAATACTCACCATTGTACTCGCAAACACAAGAGCCACTAGTTCTAGTGTCCCACTTCTTGACGAGGCCATCAGTACCAGCAGAATAAACTATGTACTCTTCTTGAGAACTGCACACAACTTCTGTGGTGCTCTCCTCGTGGCCGCTCAATTTACAAACTTTATTTAATGACGTTCCACTTAAACTGTACACTTCTATAGAATAGTCAGATAGAGATACGGCAAGTTGTAATGACCTGAAAGTCGTTATTTGTTTTTATTAGCCATATTGCGAGATAAGCTGGTGCAGATACAGGATATGTTTGAGGGAGGGGTGCATATCCCTAATTTGAATTTGTTTGGTTCTTACCCTAACTTACATAAGAATAGCTAAGGTGGGGTGATAAACCTTAAAATAGCTTACCTTATATAACGAAAAGTGAGGGTAATATAAGTACCTATAGCAATTTATATTAAACTTATTTTTCCCTCACCATAGGTTGTTAGGTTAAATAAGTATATTATAGAGGCCAATAATTTTAATTAGGGAAAAATACCTTGAGGATGGAGCCTTAGGGACAGACAGAGGAGTGAGATGACTATATGAGCACTTCACGGTGGAGGTGATCATCTATAGGAAAGGTATTGTAATTCAAACCATAATATAACTCTGTGTAGCTACTTATAATAGATATAACTGACCATGAAGTATTTATTTATTAAGGAGAAATAACAGTAGTAGACAGTCATATATTATATAGGTACATAAAGTAGTTAAAAAAAGTATGAAAGTATATTATTATGCTCACTTATTGCCATGGAGTTTGTTAACATAGGATTTCTTGAGAGAAACAGCAGTTTCAGCAAGTATCCTGTAAGGTACATTAAACTGTTGGGACAGCGTCTCTTCGTCGACTATATCTTTATCTATTTCTTCATTTTCTACGATATCCGACATTTTTAATTTGAAATATAAAGGTAAACACTCGGTATCAAGGAATTTGATCTGAGCAAGGAATACACCACTCCGCCACAGAGCACCACAGCAGAGCACCACAGAGTGCAGCACAGAGTAAAAAAAAAACACTAAAACACAGAGCAAAAAAAGTTTACTCTTTGAATAATGAATAAATATTATCTATGGAATAGAAGTTGATAGAGTATCGATCACTTAGATCGATCACAACTTGCACTTTGTTGTGCACTAAAGAGTATAATAATATAGGGGGAATCATTTAGCACCAAGAAGTTTATAGTCTTCTCTTTACTCGTAGACTGAGTATAGTCTTTCTTTACTATACTCAAAGAGTACTCTGACTATACCTCAGATAGTTTTAGCACGACATACTAATCTATGACGTAGATTTTGAACCTTTCGTGTGTTTACAGAGCGCTCTTTGTCACAGAGCAAGTAAAACTCTTTGTCAGTAGACTCACAGAGCAAGTAAGCACAGAGCAAGTAAAAGACAAGTAAAGGCCGATTTAGACGTTACGAGTGTTTAGTAGAGTGCGTAGGTGGCACTCGAATGCCAGTGCATTAGTAGGTTTCCAGTGACGTTTATACTTCTTCCAGTAGATTGCCATTTTGTAGGCCAAAACACACATAACTCCCCTTGTCAACTTACTTAAAGTTACTAAAACTGACCGTTTAGACTACAGCGAGTAGCGAGTCAGGAACGCGCGGGGGGTTGAGCGGGCGCGGGAGGGTGTCACTTGAAACAAAAATAAAAACCGATTCTATTTGATTCTAGTTGAAAGGCGAGTGGAACGTACTAGTACGAGTACTGGAAACTACCGTTTACATGTTTCAACTAATGTACTATCCTAATGCACTCTACTAACCACTAGAACCGTCTAAATCGGCATTAAGAGTAAGAGTACTATTTAGTTTAGTACACACAGTCTTTGAGTAAATCTCAGATAAGAGTAAATACTCAAAGTGTCATACTAGGTATTATTTTTTATTTATAATGATAAAAAGGAATCAAACTATGCAAATGTAAATAAACTAATTTAAATATCTAAATAGTCTAATTAAATATTAACTATATTAATTAAACTAATATATCTAAATGGCCATCCGGAACCTAATGCTTAATTTATCCATAGAAGCTCAGTATAGAAAATCAGTAATAATTAATAATAACAACAAAATAGAAATTGAAAAAATTTTTTTTAATTGAATGGCAATTGTACTAAGATAAGTACATTTCTGCCAGTGTCACGTTAATTCTGGCTGAAAAAATCGTATTCAGACCTATTTACCTAATTAAAAAACCATTTTACCAGTTTTTTGTATGGACGTTGAGACCCCTTAGTATATTTCAGATTATATAATATAATATTCAGATTATATCCTCACAAATCATATAGTAGCATAGATAATATACTACGATGGATAGTTGGGTCTACCTAATGGGGATACCCATTGGTTTGCTTACGATGTGTGGAATTTGTGGGTTGATCGGGTTGGTCGTAAAATATTATTTAGAGTGATTTGTGTTATTGTCAATTATGTTTAAATTAAAATTCACTGCACTCGGCCATCCAAATTCTAAAACCTTCGATCATAATGGTGAGTAAATAATATCAAACTTTTATATACAAACAACAAGTTTTTACATCTAATTATTACTTACATTTTCAGACGAGAAGGAGTATCGCAGCGTTATTCTCTGGTTGGAATATCAGAAGATCCGGCATTACGCGATAGGTAACAGGGAAGGACTGCGCAAGATAGAGAGTGATGTTTGGAATTATGCCTTTAATGCATATCAACGAGATCTGGTCAGCCCGGTGGTCGCAGGCACTCCAGTAGAACAATCTAGATTGGTTACTATTATATTATGCTGATAATGGTTAATACTTTTTCTGTTATGGTCTCAGGGTACCCAGCGAAAGATCAAGTATCTCTTTTTTAGCCGATGGTATTTGTGAGGCTATACCATACCTAACGAGTGGCCAGTTCTGTTGAGGTATAGAAAAGACAGACACAGTTATTTAGACAGGTTCACCTATAGTACTAGATGATTTTTTTCATCTGCACTTCTTGTCTATACCTACGATGGGTATCGATGGATTCCTCGTAATTTCTAGAACAGAAAACCGGAGTCGTAGAGTACCAAAGTCGTGAAGAGGGAGTTATTACCAATCAAAGATGGCGGCTGACCAGCTTTGTACAGTCCGCCAGTTGCGCCCATTGTAAAGATGCTTTTTACGCTTCGCTTGAAGGACCCCAGGTTGTAGGAAGCAGGACAGATCGACGCCGGACGTTATATAGAAGACGCTAAGAAGCTATATCTCTGCCTTTTCACTCTTTTATGCAAACCGTTGAGGGCACTGAGCAGAACCATCCCAGAGGTGAGAGCAATATTCAACGCACGAAAGAACTTGAGCTTTGTAGAGCTGCAGCCTGAGCTTTGGCATGAACTAGCGTCTCACCTTGTTCAGTATTCCTATTTTTTTAGAAGCTGTTTTGCTGATGCCCTCAATGTAGTCTCTGTGATTAGGTCAGAGCGGATTTCTACCCCCTAGTAATGAGACACTATACGCTGTCGGGTGTGGGGTAGCCAGGCCGGGTCGGTATGTATTGCAGGAAAACTCGTAGTAAACTTTCACCATTCGTTTATTGGTCGAATTAACAAGGAAGGAACAAGCAGGAGCAGCAAAAGAACAACCAGTAAAAGGATCCGTAAGGAGCCAAGGAGAAGGAGCCGTAAGGAGAAAGGAGCCGTCAAAGGAGAAGGAGAAAGAAGAAAGGAGCGCACTGTAATAAAAATGAACTACACATTACTACAGGGCGTTAAGCTATTGAAGTAACACAATACAAAGTATGATAAAAATACTTACAATACTTATTTGCGCTCCTTTTATATTAACATAGATATTAGTTCTTGAATATTGATTCAATACATTTTATATAGTTATTTACTTAGTTGATAAAATAGAAATATAATAAATTTTACAATTGGCAGAGTACTGCCTAAGTCAACAGTTTGTGAAGGAATGAGTAAAATTTTAATTTAGGTTCCATACAATGTTCTATTGAATTAAAATGAACAATATCGTGTTCTAAAATCAAAATAAATGCTATTTATGATGGCCAGCTTGTAAGCGGCCAGGAAAATAAGGTCGTATCATCACAATACCGGGGTTCCCCCGAAAAAATCCTGACCTTAATGAAGGATTTTATTCAGAGAATTAATAAAATAAAGTTTGATGATGAGACTTATATAAAAATACTAATGAATGAAATGAAAAGATAAATTTACAAGTTTTATTATAAATAAAACTAATTATTTACAAGAGAAACGATTTCCACAATCATACAAATCACAAACATTCATCTTCATTTAATCTGTTTAATCTGTTATTAGTAAGTACAGTAAACTCATTTATAATATAGAGTAATTCCCATTTAATAAGGAATGACTCAAAAACGTTCTCGAATTTAGTAAGGGCTTAGTTATACAGTTACCATCCGCTGTTTTAAGTTTATTTATATATAATACAATAGACGAAGGCTTGTTTAAAGAGTCGCAATCCGCTCATACGAACACCCATGGGAAATACATCCACAGATATAATAAGTAGAAATAATAGACGAAGGCTTTTTTAACGAGTCGCAATCCGCTCTAAAAGACACCCATGAATACCCTGATATTCATAGATATAATAATAATAAACAAATGTTTATTTAAAGAGTTGTAATTTACTCTAATAAACACCCATGGAAATACATCCACAGTATTAGGTATAATATTTATAATAGACGAAGGCTTTTTTAAAGAGTCGCAATCCGCTCTAAATAATTACAAGTATTTACAATAAATGAAATGATGAGAATGAAATAAGGAAAATAGTAATTATTAATCATGGTTATATATCCAACCTGTAATTTGTAAATATGTAAAAGTTTTAGTTACTTAGATGTTTACAACCAAATTGTGAAATTGAAATAAATTTAACCTCCCTTGTAACCATAAGGTTATAAATACAATTTAATAAATTGTAAATAAAATAAAGTAAAATGTAAAATAATATAGATATAAAAAATTCCTTGGTTTAAGTAAGTGTAACTCCTCCATATTAAAAGAGAAAAAAAAATTATGAAATAAAATCAACGCATGCGTTAAGGTATGCGCTAACCCAAACTATCCACGAGCAAAGCCAGTGAAAAGCTAATAATATAAGTACATGAAATAAAATAATATTTAAATTTCAATCAACATGACTACCCCTAGTTGTAATAAGAGCGTAATCATATGTCTATGAAATAGACTTCATAGTAAATAACAATTGAAAATTAAAAGAAAATCGAACGTCGTCGATTCAAAATTTAAAAACTTGTCAATGACAAAGAAATTATATAGGATACATTTGAAAATCGAATATTCCAATGCAATATTGCCGAGCAAAACAAATTGTGTAAAACAAAGAAAAATCAAGTAAGTTCAAATTCTGATATCGAGGTGCTTTTATATGTATCATAATTTATTTGAAATTTATTATTATATATTAAATATATTCTCGGAAATATTTTAATATTTTAATTGCCTTACTTATGTAAACTGTAGTGTGATATTAGAAATCATTAAAATAAGAATGGACAAATTGTTTTGGATATTTTAAAAATGTATTAAAAAAATCGCAATTAATGAAATTTTTGAATTAAATAATATTTATTTATGTATTATTTTATGGAATCACGATAGACTTTTAGGATAAAAATAGATATTTTAGCAATTATAAGAAAAATTAATATATATTATTTTTCTTGAAAAAGTTACGACTATAAAAAGAACCTTTTTCTATTAAGAGATATTGAATTGACGGTATATGATAATGGAAATTAAATTAATATCATTTACAGTATAAGTTTAAGTTATGGGAAGTAATCTATAGATTTCAGATATATATAATGAAAATCTCACATACAACCATACATTCAATGTGAATATATAATCTGAATTTACGAAATTAAGAAGTGAATTTAATGTAAAAAGATTCAAGAATACTACCTCCGTATAGAAATTAAAAATATCCTCTTCAATAATGGAAACTGACCAAGATCATCAGACTTGTCAACCTCTAAGGTTTGCCGACATAACCTTGATCTCCAAGAAATATTCTACTGAATTTAAATAGAATTACGTTATATATTAAGATTATATAGACATTACATATCCTGAAATAAAAGTTTGTATTAAAATAAATATTATGTTCTCTTACTTCGTTATTCTTTCTTCTTTATTCCTTCTTCCTGCAGCATTTTAATCACGTTTGGGCGCCATTGTCGGGTTGGGTAGCCAGGAAGCCGGGTCGATGGGTAGGTATTGCAGGAAAACTCGTAGTAAACTTTCACCATTCGTTTATTGGTCGAATTAACAAGGAAGGAACAAGCAGGAGCAGCAAAAGAACAACCAGTAAAAGGATCCGTAAGGAGCCAAGGAGAAGGAGCCGTAAGGAGAAAGGAGCCGTCAAAGGAGAAGGAGAAAGAAGAAAGGAGCGCACTGTAATAAAAATGAACTACACATTACTACAGGGCGTTAAGCTATTGAAGTAACACAATACAAAGTATGATAAAAATACTTACAATACTTATTTGCGCTCCTTTTATATTAACATAGATATTAGTTCTTGAATATTGATTCAATACATTTTATATAGTTATTTACTTAGTTGATAAAATAGAAATATAATAAATTTTACAATTGGCAGAGTACTGCCTAAGTCAACAGTTTGTGAAGGAATGAGTAAAATTTTAATTTAGGTTCCATACAATGTTCTATTGAATTAAAATGAACAATATCGTGTTCTAAAATCAAAATAAATGCTATTTATGATGGCCAGCTTGTAAGCGGCCAGGAAAATAAGGTCGTATCATCACAACGCAACACCAAGGGAGTGTTCTGAAGAGTGGGGACGGGGATGAAGGGGGTCTTTTGACTGTGAATGCACACGCCTGGCTTTTTGGGGCATTGAACTGAACGAGGTTCTTAGAACCCCAGACCGCAATGCGGTCCAACGTCCCGTCCAGCTCACTGACAACTCCCTTACTCAGTTCTTCCAGTTGTTGAGGGTCTGTAGATGGTCGACCGACAAATCCGGCGTAAACCGTGCTGTCGCCCGCATAGCAATGAATGTTTCCCAATGAGAGCATATGAAGAAACAGAGTTGGCGACAGTACGGATCCCTGGGGGACACCAGCATTGACGGACATGTGCGTATACATGCTTACATTGCATCCGGCGATCCAGTTGCATAGGCGGTCGGGTAGGCCGTATGATGGTAGCTTGGAGAGTAGTGCCCTGTGCCCTGTGTAGACATCTAAGCTGACAGCTAAAGACTCTCCGTATTTATTCATTGCTTCACACCAGATGTGGGAAACATAGATCAGAAGGTCACCAAGGTATCTTCCAGATACGTCATAAGTCGAGCATTGATTATCTGCTCCATGACTTTGCACAGAACTGAGGTGACAACAATAGGACGATAATTATTTGGGTCCGATCGATCCCCTTTTTTAGGGATCGGTTGCACATTAGCCAACCTCCAGGCCTCTGGAACTATACCGGAAGAATACTATAGGCGGTACAATCTAGTCAGCACGGGAGCACATTGAGCACTATTACTGGTATACCGTCGGGGCCCACTGGCCTTTCGAACATCGAGTGATAGTAGAGCCCAAATTCACAAGCACCCTTACGCAGGAGAAGGAAGGGTACTCCCTGCAATGTAGACGACGACAGCAGGTTTCCGACTTTACATATAAGCATAGCCCACCTTTGGCAGACAACGACTCCTCTAGCATGTAACCAGGGTACTTAAGGCTCCTATATCCATAATTTTTCTGGGATAAACTATTCCCGATTTATCTGTTAATAATCCACATGTGTCACTGTAATTTAGCATATATTTACTTATTGAATATATCTAAGTGAAATAGCTGTCATTCTTTCAATAGGTTTTATTGAATAGGAAATATGTGTGGTTAAACTTCGCCCCCGTTTTCTCTTTCATTATCTATCACAAATCTCTTAATTTTTTTAAAGCGCTGTTATATCATTACCCTTCAATTACATACTTCGCGTTTTTTGTAGCTTATTGAAAATTAAAAATTATTATTATTTTAATATTTTTGGCAAATTAAAAAAATCATATAATTTTTTTTTAGAATTTTCAATATGCTACAAAAAAACGCGATATATATAATTAAAGGGTAATGGTATAATTGCGCTTTTAAAAAAAATAGAGTTTTGTGATAGATTATGAAAGAGGCAGCAGGGGCAAAATAATCCTTTATTCTACCACCCATATTTCCTATTCAATAAAACTGTACGCGATAGGGCCTGTTCCGCAGCAGTAGGGAACGAGAGACCGCAGGGTACGGGTAGGTGGCTCGAACTCCGAAGACTCGAAGGAAATGAAAACGCTTCTTGTTTGGTTTCACATGGAACACACGGTGGCCACTTGACGGCGGGGCTCTTCTCGGTGTTCGCTGGAGGTCCTCTTGCCACGAGATCTTGACGCCGACTGTGTCTAAGCACCTTTTTTTTTTTTTTTGAAGTGACAGATGCTAATGACCGTAAGTATATTTTTTCCGGTCCCTATAGCGACATCTAACGCGGTGGCTGTGATTAGCCGAAGATTTTTTTCGACTGCCGAGGAGGGCCCTGGGGGCCCTCCGAGGCGGGCGTCGCGACATGTTGTTATGGCTCGGGCCTATTACCCCGGGGTAAAACGCGAAGATAATTGGTGTGGTTGAGACTGCTGTCTGATATGTAGTGTGTGTAACGGTGACGCGGGTGTAAAATTGTGTTTTTACAGTTTTTGTATTAGCCTGAGCAGTGCGCTATGCTCTGCGCAGGCTAAGAGTTTTTGGGCGGGGGAAGAGGCTTGGCGGAATTTGGCGGCGAAAGCTTGTACCTCGTCGAGGTCAATTTGGGTGGCCACGTTTGTGACGACGACGAGGACGACGGTGCAGTGGGTTTGGGGTAGGGGATTGTGGCGGCCGCCGGCTGGGGTGGCGACTGTTGTCGCGCTGGCCTGAGTTGGGCTGCTGGCACGGGCGCGGGGCATGGGGGTTTTTGGGCGAGGGATTGGGGTGTGAGTTCGGCTTGGGGCGCCGGGAGTTTGCGCCAGGCCGAGGTAAGGGGTATTGGGGCAGGAACGAATGTTCTAGTTTGGGTTTTGGACAGGGCAGGTCGGGGGGCTCCACCTCTGTTGTTGGTGTTTTTCCGACGTGGGGCTTTAGGGCAGCCCCGGAAGTTGGCTGGATGTCCCAGCTCTCCGCACAGAACGCACCCCGGGGGGCCATCTGTGTCGCGATTGCGGGTACATTCGCTGGTCTGGTGGGGTATGAGGCATTTGACGCATCTGTATGCAGCGAAGCAGTTTCGGGCAGAGTGCCCGTAGAGCTGGCATCTTCTACATTGGGATGGAATACCGGATTTTTTGGGTGGTTCGACTTGTGAGACCTGGAGGCCGCACACTTCGAAGCGGGAGGTGAATATAGACTTCCCTTTCTTAGACAGCTCTAGGACTGCTAGGACGAGGGGGTAGGGCTTTTTGAATCTGTTGTGCATCCGGTGGACCGACTGCACTGGGAATCCCTGGGCCTTGAGGTCCGCGAGGATGTCATCCGTATGGATATCGATGGGGATACTCCTGAGGACGGCTCTGACTTGCCTATCCTCGGGGAGAGCGTACGTATGGTAGGGCACGTTAAGTGTAGTGAGGAGCTTTATAAGCTCTCTGTAGTCGGTAGCCGCTACGGGAGAGATCTTGATGGCGTGTTGGGTGTCTACTGCTTTTGAGTAGGAGATTTGGTGTGTGTCAAATTCTGATTTGATTTTGAGCCACTGCGCCTTGTCGCGCAGAAAGATTGGTGGCGGAGGTTTAGGTGGGGGACCGGGTGTTTCCTGGTCGACCTCTGCGGCCTCGCAGGTGTTCACCATGGCGGGTGCGGGGGTGTTGGTGGGGGGTGGGGGTGGGGGGGAGGGGTTTGTTGGCGGGTGGTGGGGTGAGTGGGGGGGGATCCGCTGGTTTCGCCTTTTTCGCGGCACGCGCTTGGCGTTTGCGTTGGCTCTTTGATAGGACGGGCGCGAATTCCGTGCAGGACTCGTGGTGGTCTATGACGGGGCTGAGGAGAGTTCCTCGAGGTCGGTGTCTGAGGCCACTTGAGTGCCTGAGTAGAGGGAATGTCTTTGAGACGTGTCCGAGTCGCTCGGGCTGTCCGAGCAGGAGTCGTGGGGTCTCTTGGAGGCTGAGGTGGCAGTGGTGGCGGTGCTAGAGCATGAGGGGGCTGGCGAGCAGAGTCGCTCTTTCTCTCTGTTAGCGGTATTGTATTAGAGGGTCGGGGCCTTTATCGGAACCGGGAAGAGTCCTTTTTAGTTGGTCTACGAAGTATCTGATGACGACTTCTTCGTGAGATGGGTCTCTGGGGTCGGCTGATGCCGGCGGGGGGGGGGGGGGTGACGACGGAGCGCCTCCGCTTGGGTTGGGGGGGTCGGGGGGCCCATGCGAAGTGCTCTTCGCACGGGCATTCCTCCACCCAGACATGGTGTGTGAGGGAGACACTCCTGGCTTGCGTCAGGAGTGGTGTGTGCCTAGGTGTGGTGAGTTCCTATGTGTGTCGGGTACTTACGCGGGCGGCGTCGTTTTCACTACACTGCACTAACACTAGTGCGCTATGCGAGCGCGGTTCGCGGCGCCGTCCCGGGCGTTTGTTTGTGTTCGACTAGCTAGCACTGCACTTCACTTCACTTTGCTACGTTCACTCGCTGCTGCTGGTCGGCGACGGCGATGTGGCGGTGGCTTCCGTGGCTGGCGCGGTGGTTAGCTGGGCTGGCTGCGGGCCTTGGGCGGGGACTTCAGCGACGGAGTGCCTGGTGCGGCTGCTCTGCGTGGGTCCACGGCTCCTTTGCCAACAGCTGGGCTCGATCAATGGGTCGATCAGGCGTGATCCGTGTGGTTGCGATGGTGTTTGGGCGGGCGGCAGGCCTTGGGCGGGGACAGCGGTAGTGGGCAGAGCTCCACTCGAGTCCACGGCACTGGTGCTCGCTGCTTGGCTTTCGGTCCTGTGGCGGACCGATGAAAATCCGGCGTTGAGGTGCCGGAGATTGTGGCTTCGGACGGGGGTCCGAGAGTTCCGGGCGTCGAGGTCACGAGGCTTCGGGTTTTTGAGTGTGTGCAGCACGACTGGTCGGCGCGGTGGTCAGGTTGGAACTCCCCGTGAACGTTAGCTCCTCCGCGACAAACAAACAACCGTCTAAGCACCCGGCCGACCTCTATTATATGCACGATCTATTGTCGGACCGGGGCCGCGGCAAGAGTACCTCCCACGCGCGCGCGTCGACCAATCAGAGCCCACCGCCCAGTGAAACACCGCATGTTTTATCGTTTATTTATCATTTAAAGCACACAATTTATATATACAAAGGATATTCACATATAAACACAAGTTATAGGTCACAACAAAACAACATACAATAATATACAACAACTTTCAGAAAATACAAATGTTCAACAAAATATCGCGTGATATTGGGCCAATCGCTGTGGACTCTTTTGTCCGACCAATGAACACGGATGTTCCCTATTGGGGATTGGTTGGAACTCGATAACCAATCTCGTGCGGTTTCTTTCCACGAATGGAAGTTCGACTATCTCTCAGGTCGAATCCAGTATTCTGGCTTTATGAAATACCTAAATCTCTTTATTTAGGCACTAAGTATAATGACAAGTTTCAAATATACAATACAAGCAAACATAATACAAGCAAATACTATACAAGTACACAATATTATAATGAACAGCAACAATTATTTACATATACAACAAGTTCAACTGACGGCTTTGATGGAAGACAAGAGTGCCGTGTTCGTGTAGTGATACATCTGGGATGAGTCTATGATGCGCCTGCTTCTATGTTAGGCTTATACCTCTAAATGAATCCAAGTTACGTTCAATTAGCGCAACACATCCTCACCCCTCCATACAGACATATTATTTCGGCCTACATTGTAGATCTATCCTTTCGACCTAAAAGCCTTATGCCACAGCAGCCTGGGTACCGCATTCCAGGCGCTGGGCTAAGGGCAGACTAGTAAATCGTACAATCCGCGCGCCGCTGGTCCGATCGCTCCGTCACAGACAGACGACGTGCGATTGGCCGGCGGGCGCGCGCTAGAGGCTCTCGCAAACCTACTCCGAGGTGTGAGCTTGCCTCGGGGTGCCTACCCCGCTCCAGTGCAACGCAGTGCACTCGTACACCTCGGCCTAAGTCTACGCATACCGTTTAATGTCTATATTTCACTTTGGCGTTTTCAGCCTTTACACAATTCACTATGTTTTTTAGCACTGTTCCACTTTCACTACACTCTGTCGCGAACAAAAACCAATTGAAAAAATAACGGCTATTTCACTTAGATATATTGAATAAGTAACTATATACACAGAGACACAAAATTGTTTATCCCCATTATGGATAAGGACCTTTAAAGTATGATGCGTCAGCTGTCCAGCTTTATTTGTGTCACCGTCAGAAAAAGCAGGGCCGGTTCCGCCGATTCCAGATGTTGATGAACGGCGTTAAGATTCGCGTGCAATCCACGGATGTTTATAAAGTGCACGCGAAAATCGTAAGGGATGTGATGAAACGCTGATGTAATGTTATCCTATTATTCGTAACAGGGAGTGATTGACGACGTTGCAGACGATTTTAAGCTGACCAACTTCATGAT
This sequence comes from Nemapogon koenigi, assembly GCA_963924495.1. Taxonomy (NCBI): domain Eukaryota; kingdom Metazoa; phylum Arthropoda; class Insecta; order Lepidoptera; family Tineidae; genus Nemapogon; species Nemapogon koenigi. The sequence goes on from OZ004646.1 coordinate 11,008,919, forward strand.
GAAACGGCAGCTGGTGCAAATTGATCTGTCGAACGGAAGTAGAGCAAAGGCCGGAGGCGATATGAGGGTATTACCTATAAAAACACAAAGAAAAACTAAACGCAGCCGACGTGAAACGCAGTGACGGCCAAAGACTACAGTATATAGGGGTGACGGCGGCGCCACATCAACCTACGCACATGTTTGCATAGATTTCTCAGTGTAATTTAAAATCCTAATATACTATCCTATATAATAATCCTAATACTTACGAAAAATTGATGGTTAACGAATTATTCGACAAAACGTCTCCGAACATTTGCTGAAAAATCTATAATTCATAAGATAACTCATTAACGATTACATACACCTATTAGAAGTGTATAAATGAAGAATGCAGAATATTTTTACCTTTCAGAAAACATAACATCTTTAAAATCGGTGCAGTATTTGTCGAGATATAGTGTTTTTATGAAGCTGGTGGTCGCCATCTTTGGTTGGCCATAACTCCCCCCTCCACTAAGGTGGTGGTACTCTACGACTCCAGTTTCATGTTCTTAAAGTTACGAGGAAATCCGAGGAATCCATCGACACCCATCGTAGGTATGATGGTGCAGACGAAAAATCAATTTCTAGAGCACTTAAGGTCAATTGTGATATTATGTATTTGTTGTGCAATGTTCTATTAATATCAAAGTAATATTTTTGTCATTCCATTCCATTTCATTAGTACCATGGAAATAGTGCATTATTATTATATAATGTGACTCTAAATTCTGGGACAAAATGCTCAGTCCTTTGTAAGGCTTGCATGGGGACATAGGTCCATCACAATGTTTATGGATTATTGCAGAGATAAAATAAAATTTAAATTGGACTATTTAAATTGTTTTGGGGCGTTAAATGGATTGATTTTATTTTATTTTTTCATATCAGTTCAATCTCAAGCCTTCAAAGATGGAGTGGACAGCCTTTGTTCACTGGCCAGTGTGGGACTTCATCCTGACAATAAAGAGCGGGTAACAGCTCTTGCCAAGATACTTAAGACGTCTCCACACCCACAGCTATACAGCAGCCTGCAGAGGTTTTCCAAGTGCTCTTTATGCAGAACTATCGTGATTTAGAAACAAAAGTTAATGAAGCCATAGTGGCGGTTCAGAAAGTTACGCTAAACCCTCGTACAGACACCACTTTGGGGAAGGTTGGGAGATAATTGTACCTCATGTAAGGTCTATGTCCACTAAAGGTGTGAGTCTATGCGTAATAATTAAAAACACATTATGTAGACATTGCTTGGATGTCTCAATATGGCTGCCCTCTAAAGGACTTTGTATTTAGAATATAGGAATCTGGACAGACTTCTAAAATTTATGTGTTAATAACAAATAAAATAACATCACAACACTTTGATGGACACTTGCTCTAAATAAGTAATAGACTGTGTCCATAATAATTTGGAAAAGCGTTCATATTAATGATATTTCGTACTTGTACCAATTTATTTATAATTTTAATATAAAGTACTTAGAGTAAGATTTATTTTTTATTTATGCCTCGTTAAAATTTTTTACAAAGGTATTTCTTTCGTGTTAACTTTTCTAAATGCAACCCATTGAAAAAAATGGTCAGAGTGGAGGAAACGGGGCACTAAGAAAAAAAGACAGAATATTTTTTAACCGTTTTTATATGGACCAGCGACTTCTCGATGAAGCTCGAAAATGCAAAAATATTTTTCATGATTTTGAAAAATTTGAAAAAAGGACGAAGGATTTTCGTTCGATTTTTTTTTACTCCATATAACACCTATTTTTATGATGCCATAGGATGAAAGGCATCACAAGGAGCAACTTTTGTACCAGAAACTTTCTTCTTAGACTACTCCCCGCGCCGCTAGAAAAAAAAATTTCAACCAAGTGGAGCAAGCGGGGCACTATGAAAAAACACTTAGAAAATTTTCGATCGATTTTTTTACTCTATTTAACACCCATTGGATGGATTTATGATGTCATCGGATGAAAGGCGTCACAAGGAGCAACTTTTGTCCTGGTAAACTTTTCCGGTATCCCCTCCCTGACCCGCCAGGTATTAGGTTTCCAGCGCTTCGGCGCCCGCTGCAGCGGCACCGCTCGCTACGCTCGCTCGCCTCGCGCTTTGTTTTAGCACCATCCGAACCACGCTCGTCGCTGCGCTCCTCGCTAACCTATTTTGCGGAGTCAAAAAAATTCGATCGAAAATTTTCTATGTGTCTGAAGACTTTTCACCGATCTGGCGGTCACGGGAGGGCTTTCATCCGATGGAATCATAAAAAATAGGTGTTATATAGAGTAAAAAAAATTCGATCGAAAAATTTCTAAGTGTTTTTTCATAGTGCCCCGGTTGCTCCACTTGGTTGAAATTTTTCTTTATAGCGGAGCGGGGAGTAGTCTGTAGCGGTTAGACCGTACAGGTATGAAGTAGAGCTGGGTCGTTTCGTATTTTACGTGAAACGGAACGTAACCCGTTTTATAAATCAACAAACTGCTTCGAAAAGCAGTGCTAAAAGAAACGGTTTTTTATTCCTAAGGCGTATATCGTACATACTATATTCATTCATTCAAACATTGGTTCGACAGTCTGTACAATATCAGTCTACTGTATAAACTATACAGCGTTATGGTCCATTTTAAAAGAACAGCAAACCAGTTTCTTTATCAAAACCGCCTCGGAAATATTTTTGGTAGAATTTTTATGGTAAGCATACATAGGACCCCCCGCTACATTTTTTATTTTGACCAGAATGAGGAAACTTAGAACAATTAATTTAGCCATTTATTGGTTGTATAGAAACTACTGTCATCGGTGATGAAAAAGGAATGAACGGCCCGAGAATGTCCAACACTAAAAATGCCGAGCAAACTGCTGGGTCGGCCATTATGCTGTTGGACACACTTTGGCCGTGCATTCCTTCCCTGGCTGGCCCTGTATGAATTCGTCGGTTAGGCCTTCGAGTCGAAACGAAAGAAGTCGCGGTTCTAAATATGATAACACGGAACCCCAAAGCATGTGTTATGCGTGCATGTATCTCATCTATACTAATATTATAAAGAGGTACAGTTTATAAGATTTGATGTAGGGATAATCTCTGAAAATACAGAATCGATTTTAAAAATTGTTGAATCGCCGAAACATATTTAAAAAAAAAAACTGATTTTCCTTCTGGCATAAAAGCGTTCGCTCGTTACATAGCAAAAATCTGTTTCTTGAAACGGTTAGTCAAAAAAACGACCAGCTCTAGTATGAAGCTCCGGCGCACGCCAGTTACACAGAGCAAGTAAAAGGCCAGTAGAGCTGGGTCGTTTCGTATTTTACGTGAAACGGAACGTAACCCATTTTATAAATCGACAAACTGCTTCGAAAAGCAGTGCCAAAAGAAACGGCTTTTTATTCATAAGGCGTAAATCGTACATACTACATATAATTATATTCGTTCATTCAAAAAAACCGTTTATTCGACAGTCTGTACCATATCAGTCTAATGTATTTATACACTATACAGCGTCCATATTAAAAGAACAGCAAACCAGTTTCTTTTTCAAAACCGCGTCGTAAATATTTTTGGTAGAATTTTTATTTTTAGCATACATAGGACCCCCCGCTACATCTTTTATTTTGACCAGAATGAGGAAACTTAGAACAATTATTTTAGCCATTTATTGTTTGCATAGAAAGTACTGTCATCGGTAATGAAAAGGAATGCACGGCCCGAGAATGTCCAACACTAGAATGCCGAGCAAATTGCTGGGTCGGCCATTATGCTGTTGGACACACTCGGGCCGTGCATTCCTTCCCTGGCTGGCCCTGTATGGATTCGTCGGTTTGGCCTTCGAGTCGAAACGAAAGAAGTCGCGGTTCTAAATATGATAACACGGAACCCCAAAGCATATGTTATGGGTACATGTATCTAATCTATACTAATATTATAAAGAGGTACAGTTTATAAGATTTGATGTAGGGGTAATCTCTGAAACTATAGAATCGATTTTAAAAATTATTTCATTAATAGGAAGCTAGAACCTCTCACACTTCTCACAGGCACTACACTACACACACAAGCGCAATATGTAAATGGTTGCAAAAATCTGATTCTTGAAACGGTTAGTCAAAAAAAAACGTACAGTTGAATCGCCGAAGCAATAAACCTGCTTTTTAAAAATAACTGATTTTCCTTCTGTCATAAAAGCGTTCGTTCGTTACATGGCAAAAATCTGTTTCTTGAAGCAGTTTGTCAAAAAAACGACAGGGGGGTTAGCATACATTTTGACAGCGACACTTTCGTTTCGGTCGAATGGCCTTGAACAGGCCAAAACGTTCATGTCCAACAAGGACCGGCCAGAGATAGCCCGGGGCCGAGAGGTCCGGCCCAACAATGTGCGGGAAAATTCTGTGTACTTGTCTTTGTCCGGCCAAGCAAATTGCTCGGCATTCTTGTGCAGGGCATGCCCGGTCCGGGCTATCTCTGGCCGGTCCTTGTTGGACATGAACGTTTTGGCCTGTTCAAGGCCATTCGACCGAAACGAAAGTGTCGCTGTCAAAATGTATGCTAACTCGGCAGCTCTAAAGGCCAGTTACATGTAAACGCTCCCGGCAGTAAGCCGCATGCATAGCGTCGTAATTCACTAGGTCACTTATAATACTGCCTAGCAAGCAGGTCTATGTCAATATAGTAGAGTGAACAGTATTATATTTTATTGGAGAGTGACCCAATTAGAGACCTGCCACGACACTGAGGGTTAGGAAGTGTTCCACGTACAGCACGCAACCTCAAGTGTTACAGAAAGTAAGAAGAAAGTTTCTGGGACAAAAGTTGCTCCTTGTAATGCCTTTCATCCTATGGCATCATAAAAAATAGGTGTTATATGGAGTAAAAAAAATCGAACGAAAATTTCTTTTTTCAAATTTTTCAAAATCATGAAATTTTTTTTTGCATTTTCGAGCTTTGTCTAAGTCGCTGATCCATATAAAAACGGTTAAAAAATATTCCAAGTCTTTTTTCTTAGTGCCCCGTTTCCTCCACTCCAACCAAAAAAATGCTTATTAGTAGGTACCTATCTATTTAAATACATTTTGAGTGCATCGAATATAATCATAGTTACGAATACATACCTTTTAATTCAATAATCAATATGGCATTCGATTTTCTTTGTTTACTCCTCTTGGGATAAAAGGCGTGATGATCACAGAGCAAGTAAAAGAAGAGTTTGTTTGAATCGAATTATGATTTTGACACGTTTTGACAACAACAACAAGGATTTCTCTCTTTATCACACCAGAAATACCAACATAACACAAACAGTCACGTCAAACAACGGATACACTAACATAACACAATCACGTCAAACATAACAGACAAAGTATAGTGCTGTACTGCGCGATTTGAGCTTTCTATCTTTGAGTATTTACCAAAGGAGACGTGAAGCGTTTAAATAATTTAAAAGAGGTAAACGCCTAGTACTAGCCCCTGTACCACTGTATTTTTCTGTCGTTTTATTGTCGGATTTTACATTATATGATGATTATGTTAAAATACAAACATAATAATTATAATTAATGATTGGAAACACTAAGTTTGACGCCCTAGATCGCCTTTCCCGTTTAAAACATCAGAATTAACTATTTTCCTAGCGCTCTGTCTCGCGACACAAAACGATACCAACGAAATCTAAGGTAACTTATTACTGCGCACCTAGTCAGTATGGTCAAAGGGGAAAAAAATTGGCGAAAGGGGAAGCCCGTCTATGGCCCCTCCATAGGCTTAGTACTCTATGCTTTCTATCGATATCCTTTGCCTTTCATTAAAATGGAGAACCACAGAGCAAGTAAAAGAAGAGTTGGGACTGCCATACAACCAATAGAATCAAATTTTGATTAATTTGGGAACGAGATTTTACGAGATGACAACATAACAGGAGAAACAACAAGAATACCAACATAACACAAACATCCCATCAAGCAACAGGGATACCAACATAACACAAACATCTCATCAAGAAACAGGGATACCAACATAACATATAAAATATAGCGCTCTTTTAGCTTTTTATTCTAACTTTTAACAGGATAGTTTTGATGCCGAGGGATCATAAATAAGACAGTGATTGGAAACAAATTATTAATTTCATTTATTTCAGTGATCTATTTCCTTAATGGCAAAGTCAATAAAATAAATAAAAATAATAATACTCTCCAATCACTCTCTTATTTATGTTCTTCGGCATCCATACCAGTGGTAGTTAGGGTCGATTCGACTCCACTTACAATCCTAAAGTTGTACATGTATAGCGGGTGGAGATAGTTCTAATACAACTTTAGACTTAATTGTGGACCCGAATCAAAGTAAGAAACTTTTTCTGTAAAACTCTTTTATTAATTATTAATATACCCTGATTCTTTATAAACATGAAATGAAAACTCATTCAACATTTCATCAGGATGTGGATCAGCCTTTAGGTTTATTGAAGGAACTGCAGACTTCTTGAGGCACATTTTTTCAATGGGAACATAATAATGTTTCCCTACAGCAGTACAGCTTTAACCCATTGCTTGCATCTGGAAAACAGCCATTCCATAAATAAGATTTAAAAATAAAATCTATAAGTACCTACCTACCTATAAATATAAAACAATTTCCGCATGTATGAAAACTGATTTTTCTTGTTGTGTTTGTTATTATCAGGACAAGCTTTATAGAGTAAGAAAAATTAGACAAATTCCGGATAATTCGGGAAAAACTGAAAGTGCTTTTTGCTATGTGATTTTTGTATGAACTCTGACCATAATAGAAGATGAAAGTTAATATGAGCTCCATGGGGAAACCGGGGCGGAAATTTAGTTGTACAATATAAACAATTCGAAAGGACTTTCCAAACAAAGCGTTTTCTAATCAAGTTTATGACCACCTTATCCTCTCAATCATATTAATTATAGGTACCTATTGAACAAAATAGCAAAAAATATAATAGGATTCCAAGTTTGGTTTAAAGATAGAATGCTGTTAAACATTAAATTAAACACAGCTGTGACATAATACACCTCACCTAAAGGAATATTTGCAAAAAATATCCTTTTTTCCCTGATCAAGGCAACTGGCTCGTCTCGTCTGTCACAATTTTCGCATGATATAAGCAGGAGCGTGGCATTTTCAGTCCTCTATACACAGCACACTTTTTATACTTTAATTTAAATTGACAAGGAAACAGAAAAAAAACACAAAATAAAAGTAAACAAATGAAAAAATTCAAAATTCAAAACATGGCCGACTTCTACAAATAATAATAATAACCACAGATACCATAGAGTTCTTTTTCATAGACTGAGACTGCTCTATTAGCTCAATGCCATTGGTTCCTAAATTCCATAGAACAGTTTTTTTGTTCCTAGTTTCGCCAGCCTGTGGAGAACGAGAAACAAAAAATATTTATCAAATGTCACTGTCAGTCAGTTTGCGTGAGTTTTTCTGTGTCAGTTTTGTTTTGAGAGTTTGTGCGTGCTTATTATCAAAGAGTACCTTTTTATACTATTAATATAAAACATTTAAATCTTCTCATTTAATTTAATCCACAAAAGTTATAAAATAAATAATTCACTCTACCTATTATATTTACATGTAAAAGTAAGTACAGTGAATGTCAAATTACCTTTGGAACACCCCAATATTTAAGGTGCACCATCGCCATGGCATCCCATGCTTTAGCTTCGCTAACAGAAACGTATACAGATTCTGAAGGCGAAGAGGATATGGACGATCGCGAGACGCCTGAGAAAAAGGATATGAAAGGAACCCATTCGGAACCTGTTAGTCCTAAACAAGACGACGAAGCTGCAAGGTCTGCATCGTTACCTACTTCTCCCCGGAGACTTACCAGGCTTGTCTCTTATGTAGATGATACCATTGTCACAGATGAAGAAGCTTTATCTCCCAGCCCCAGCAAAGATGACATGCGCCGTCTATCCATGGAAACTGACACTGATGATGCAGTCCCACGTTCTGATGCTGATGAAAGTGAAGAAGGCATCATACCACCTGAACCTCCCGGTAAATGTCCAAAAGAGTTGCAGGATCACGTAGCAAAGTATTATTATAGAGTTCAATATGAAGGTTTGGACATGAACAGAATGATTCAGGATAAAAAGAATTTTAGAAACCCTAGTATATATGAAAAATTAATACAGTTCTGCGATATTAATGAGTTGGATACAAATTATCCTCCAGAGAAATATGATCCTTTGAAATGGGGAAAAGAGTCCTACTATGAGGAGCTGGCTAAAGCACAGAAAGTTGAAATGGACAGAAGAGAGAAAGAAAAGAAGGAGAAATTAGCTAAAATTGATTTCCTTTCTGGTAATCGGTCTCAACTAGGTAATATTGGTTTTTTTGTACAATAATGTAAAAATAATTTTAATTAAGCTAGTGCGAGATGAAATAAAAGTTTGCATGAAATAAAACTTTATTTATTCAAATGATAATCAGCCTAGTTAGCCAAGTGAAAGAGATATAACTTACCTACAAAGTGAAAAACTATGCTATTTTTAATATGTATTATTATGACTCCCAGCTGGAACTTTTATCAGCTCCAGGGTACCCAGCACAAGTCAAGTCTTACTCATTTGCCAATGACATTTCTTTAGACTAGAGAGGGGCCAAATCTGTTGAGGAATCCAAGATAATAATAGCTATTTATTTCCAACATTGATTTTTTCTGATTATGCTTATATTATCTATATGTATTTTTATGAAATGTCCCTCAATTCGGAGTGTCTTGGCATACACCTCCTCCAACTGTCTCCATTGTCCTCTGTTGGCTGCAATCCTTGTCTAATGTGGCCCTAAGGTCAGACTAATTTCATCTTCCAATCTTCCCTGTCTTCTAGTACCATCTCTTGGGTAATATGGGTGACCTGCTTGCTTCATTTATTTATTTATTTTGCAATGTAGCATGTGTCGACATGTCCAGCTGCATTTCTTATTTCTGTATTCCTAATTTTATCTCGTCACGGACCATCTAGTTCATGGTATCAATAAGCAAACAATTTTAGTAGACAATGATTATATCAAAACTGATTTTGCACATGAAGTCAACTAAATTGAAATTTAAAAACAATTAATAGTTGTCAATTGTGTTGGACAATAAATGACTTCACAGGTTGCTATTGCTATACAAAATCTATGGGCAATCGCGGTTTCACAACTCATAAAAATATGTCAATTGATTGGTGCCAATCCACGAATGTGCGGCCCGCAGTGATATCTCACAAGTCTTATGTGGTCCTTGATTAGAAAAGTGTGACAACCACTGATCTAGTTACTGTATTGTTTCCTGGCAAAGCCATCTTGAGTTGCTAGTCATAGGATACATAAAAGATCTTTACTGTCCATTCTTCCTTTTTAAGTAAGATTACTACATACAAATAAAGCAGTTGCTCAGTGGGGACCTTAAAAGACATCCATTTACATCCATCTAGTCATTTAAACTCACATTTTTTCCTTCAAATTTCAGGTATAAAGAAAACTGACAGTGATGATGAGAAAAAGCGAAAATCTAAATGGGACCAAGCAGCTCCCAACCTACAATCTAAACCAGATTTAAAGCAGCCCGCACTCTTGCAGCAACCTTTGACCACTAACATAACAGGAACTAAAGGCACTGTTATATCAGCTTTTGGATCATTGCCTAAGAAACCGAGAGTATGAAGAAAGGACAAATTGCTAAGTGAGTCTTGATTGGCAGAGGTGTATTTTATAGAATATCAAATACAATGTAAGAAGTTCTCATAGTTGCTAGTGAAAAAAACAAACAACTTGCACAACAAGAATAGGTAAACCACTGAGAAAGTAGCACTCCCATGGTCCGCGCGGGTGAGAGGGGCGGGCGTGATTCTGCCATACACGATACGAAGTTTCACGCGATATATCTGTTGTCGACGCGATCCACCTCAAAGATTTCAGGGTTCAAGCTATCCTCATACCAAATTTCATCAAAATCAAAACCTGAGCCCGAGGTAAATCGCGTCGACAACAGACACATCGCGCGAAACCTCGCATCGTGTATAGCAGAATCACGCCCGCCCCTCACCCCTCATGGACATGGGAGTGCTACTTTCTCAGCCGTTCACCTATAGATAACAGAATACATAAATCAGTCTAATTTTAAAAGAAATATTTAATTTTGATTTCTTTGATAATTTTTCATGAATTTTTGATGAAGTATTAAAGGAGATATGGCGTACTGACGAAAAAACACCCTTGAAAAAATATATAGGAGTTCTAAAAAGGCTTCCTATTATGTATTTATCTATGGCAGGCGCTAGTGTCATAGGTGGCCACGCAGTAATTTTTATATATGTAGTCATAGAATTGGATAAATTCTCCTCTTCTTATATTGTGGTTTTAAACAAATATTATCGCTTACGTTGAATCGCTTGTTTCTATCCTGCTCGCGTGCACGCGATTCTAGATAAATGCGTTCTGCTCTTTCATCACTCATTTTCCCATCGACCACTTCACCTTAATCAGTATCCGAGATGATACCACCGACTGTGATATGTCATGTATTAATCACTGACTAATAACAATTATTGGGATTAAACTGGATTCCCCGTGCGTCGCCGCGTCTGTCGCCATGACATGACCTAGAATTGGATTAATTCTCTTGATGAACACTAACCAATGTTTATATTTTCTACCATGACTTTTTGATGTGTTGTGTATTTGCTAGTGTGATTGATTGAACTAATTTGACAGTACTATTTAGAATATAATTTAACTAACGATTAGCATTTAGGTACAATATGCCTTTACATAAAAATAAATACGCTCATTACTCACTTTTATATTGTTAATGCTCAGCTCCTAAACATGATAGGTCCATGTTTATTACCTGTACACGTTTCTCGTGAATCAACCAATCTAATCGTGAAAACGGCAAGAAAATACATTCAGTAGTATTTGCATGAAAAGGCACAGACAGACGCGGCCAATCAGTAGGTACTCGGTCCTTAAAATACCTTAACACTCTTATTAATATACTCGAATTAGCGACGTATTAACTAAACTGTATTTCGTCCCGTCTATCATAATGAATTGCAGATTTGTTAGACAGTTTAGTTACTACATCGCTAATTCGAGTTTATTAATAAGAGTGAGAGTATAAGTAGGGTAGGATATCACTATTAGATAAATGTGTAATATTTGTAATGTAATGTGTTTTGTACATAGAGTACTAAGCCTATGGAGGGGCCATAGACGGGCTTCCCCTTTCGCCAATTTTTCCCCCTTTGACCAGTTATACTGACCAGGTGCGCAGTAATAAGTTACCTTAGATTTCGCTGGTATCGTTTTGTGTCGCGAGACAGAGCTCTAAGAAAATAGTTAATTGTGATGTTTTAAACGGGAAAGGCGATCTAGGGCGTCAAACTTAGTGTTTCCAATCATTAATTATAATTATTATGTTTGTATTTTAACATAATCATCATATAACGTAAAATCCGTTGCGACAATAAAACGACAGAAAAATACAGTGGTACAGGGGCTAGTACTAGGCGTTTACCTCCCCCCCCGCCAAAAGTGGCAGAAAAATTTGTTCGATGATTTATACCCTTCACGTCTCCTTTGGTAAATACTCAAAGGTTTTGTAAGTACAGATTTAATTTATGTAAAATAAAATGAAAATACCATATTTTAGTATTGATTTATTGTACTTTAAACTCTCATGATCTTATCATGTCCTGACCCTGCCACAATCTGATGCTATGATGTTGTAGAGACTAGAAGTCCTGAAGATATAATGTAGCGAGCTGGCGCGCATGCGTGTAGTCGCGCATGCGTCTTACTATCTTCACCTGACCAATCAGGGAGTAACATATGCTTCGTCGCCGTATCCTGCTGGGTTAGCATATATTTTGACAGCGACACTTTCATTTCGGTCGAATGGCCTTGAACAGGCCAAAACGTTCATGTCCAACAAGGACCGGCCAGAGATAGCCCGGACCGGGCATGCCCTGCACAAGAATGCCGAGCAATTTGCTTGGCCGGACAAAGACAAGTACACAGAATTTTCCCGCACATTGTTGGGCCGGACCTCTCGGCCCCGGGCTATCTCTGGCCGGTCCTTGTTGGACATGAACGTTTTGGCCTGTTCAAGGCCATTCGACCGAAACGAAAGTGTCGCTGTCAAAATGTATGCTAACCCCGGACAGGGAGATAAAAAGAGGGACGATAGTGTGTACTATTTTATTCTTTGTTATTTTAATACAGTTTATTAGAGTAAAAGTGTCATTGTATTTACAAACATAACACAGGAACAGCGCTAGCTAGTCGGGCAACGTTAAAATAAAGTAAATTTTCTGGACTTTTTATTGATATATGATTATTGGCTCTGTAAATGTAAAATAGGTTAGAAATGTTGATTATTATGTAAAACTAGATGACCCGGATACTTCACACTGTAGTGGTGTCAATATTATTATCATAGTTCCGCTGATCTCCAATAGATGGCGTTTTTTTACAAAATAAAAGAAACATTTAATTTTGATTTGTTTGTTTATTTGTCGTCATTGTTTACCAACGCTACATTATGCTATACATAACAAGTCCTACCTAAAGCCTTAAAGGGCGGTGGTCAAGGTCATCTTGTATCTGTCAAAAATATGGCAAATCTCAGTTAATCCTGGAAAGTGGGTTTATTTATACAACCATAAAGTAAGTAGCAATCACTATGTTCTTTAATAAGAGTCGGGACTGCCATACATTAAAATAAAATCAAATTAGAGCTGAAAGGTACTGCCAACCTAACAACATCGTACTGTGGATATAGAATATTTGCTATCTCTGTCATCTGTATATGGCGTGAAAGAGATGGCGATACGACGCCATTAATATTGGCTCATTTTTACTAGCCCTAATTTTTTGTTCTAAGTTGCGCCAGCCTGTATACAACATTTCCTCACCACACATTGATAGTTATTATTTGAAATTGGATTTTTTATTATTATGAGTTTTTTTTTTTTTTTTTTTTTTTTTTTTTTTCACGGGTTGCTTTACAGCTCCCGAAACCGTGTTACGGAAATCCAGGATACTAAGCTTCCCAAGATATGCAATTAAATGTTTGATGACAGCAATCTCTTCTGCTGGTCTAGGTGTATTTAAACAACAAATTATTGCATCAATCTTTACTAATATTATAAACAGGCAAAGTTTGGATGTAAGGGATCTGAAATAACTGATCCAATTCTGAAATTTTTTTCACTAATAGGAAGCTACATTATCCCTAAGTGATTGCTATAGGTTATATTTGCTGTATTTAATTGATTTAGCCCGTTGGTTCATTTGACCACTTTAATTTTTTTTTGAGGCAACTCAGCCACTCAGCATGCGGGTTCAGCAGACCCCTTTAAAATCTTTTTATGCATCTTATAATGGTACCTATATAAGTATATACAATCATTATCTGTTGATATTATTAAGGGCCCTATCCCCATAATTTTTCTGGTATAAACTATTCCCAATTTCTCTGTAAACAATCCACCTGTGTCACTGTAATTTAGCATATAGTTACTTATTGAATATATCTAAGTAAAATAGTTGTTATTTTCTCAATGGATTTTTTGGAATAGGAAATATGGGTGGTTAAACTTTGTCCCCGTTTTCTCTTTCATAATATATCACAAAGCTCTTAATTTTTTTTAAAGCACTGTTAATCCATTATCCTTCAATTAAACGTCTTGGGTTTTTTTGTAGCTTATTGAAAATTAAAAATAATAATTATTTTATTATTTTTGACCAATTAAAAAATCATAAAATATTTTTTATTTTGAATTTTCAATAAGCTACAAAAAAACTATATATATATATGTGTACAAAGTATATATATGCAGTCAAGAATTTTTTTAATGTTGTTGTTACCATAGTCCCTTCTATTCTCAAACCAATATTTAGTTTGGTGTGTTTTGTTGGTGTTAACTTAGAGGCTTTTCCATTTAAATATACCTACCTCAACAGAACTGGCCTCACAAATACCATCGGCTGAATGAGGAAGACTTTGTCTTCAGCTGGGTACCCTGGGGCCGGCAACGGTTCCCGGGAGCGTAAGGCAACCAGTGAAGATTTTTTTAAATTGAGATTTGCTATATTTTTGACAGATATAAGATGGCCGACAGACACAGACCCGCTGTGAAACTAGAAAAAAAAAAATATTCGTCTTTGTTGGTTACCTAGCGATGTCTACGCTGCGGTTTATTTCTTAGAGCGACTCTCTCCACGTCCCCGGCTGCGAGTCTTGACGCCACTACTCTTAGTGGTAGAGGACCCACTGTGGACAAGTCTGCTGTGCGCTCCGAGAATACCCAACGGACGTTCATCTCCATACGGATGTGGTCTAATAAAACAATGGGAAAAAGTGAACGCACGACAGAAGTCGTAGCTCCTTTTTAGGTGACAACGGAAACCCTATTACTAAGGCTCCGCTGTCCATCCGCCTGTCACAGGGCTGTATCTTTTGAACCGTAATAGGAAAACAATTTTCACAGAGTGTATATTACTATGGCCGCTATAACAACTAACAATAAAAATAAAATAAAGTTAAAAATTAAAGGAGGGACCCATACAAGAAACGTGTTTTATTCGGCGTTTTTTGCTCGATTTTAATAATTGCGATACATACAAACGTCTAACTAACTAGTACAACTATAATTTGTTCCTGCGTCATACAGGGGCGTCAAACTTGGTTTACTGTGCCTTAGTCCATTATTGAGTGTACCAGAACCACAGTTGTGCGAGTCCGACTCGCACTTGGCCGGTTTTAACTGTATTAAATTACATTATCGGCCTTAGCGTGGGTGGCATAGCATACTGCATACCCAAGAAAATCCGGTGCCCCCCTCAAAAATTACAAGAAGACAATCGGTGATGTCTAAAAGAAATAATCGTCTTGTCTTGTTTAAGGGTTTTCAGTCTTAGTCCAGTAGGTACTAGCTTTCCACCCTCGGCTCCGCCCGTGGATATTTTCGAACAAAATAAAATATAGCCTATATCACTCAGGGATATCGTAGCTTTGTGTAGGTAAACCAGTCCAAAGTCCAGTCATCTTGTATCTGTCAAAAATATGTTAGTTAATCCTTTGCGTTTTGGATATTATGGCTATTTATAACTCTTAATAATTAAAATATGGCTCAATCCAATTTAAAATAATAACTATTGGCCCGGTAAATTTAGACATAAAAATAGTGGTCAAATAACAAAAATTCCCGGACCAAATATTGGTGGAGAGCTGGGGTTTACCATTACAAATAAAGTTTTAAAAATCCCCATCGATCCTATGTGTGCTACAAAAGTTATTCGGGGTCAAAGGTCATCAAAGGTCAAAATTTGAGGTTTTTTGGATTTTTCTCTAAAACGGTAAGTTTTATCAAAAAAAATAATCTCAAACCAGTTGTAGATCTTAAAATTCTCTACAAAAATGGTCTTTATGATTTTTTCCTAAGAGTTACCATTCCTGAGATATCGCGATTCTAAGAGTCACATTATACATGATATGCACACATTTCCACGCCACCTGTGGTAGTGTATTCGGCTCGTTTTTTTTACCGTGGTTTCCCCTGTAGGCCTACTCCACTAACTGTCATGACAATTTTAGCATAAGTAACGGATTTTTGAGTTCTTAAATACTCAGTAAACTCATCACCTCTCGCGACACTTTAATTTAATTTGGTCGAAGAGCATATAATGCGTAGAGTATTGGAAGACTGGGAGGGTGGCATTCGTGTCGGAGGCCAACGAATTAACAACTTGCGCTTTGCCGACGATACAACTATAATAGAGGTGCGAACGAAAAGGAGCTACCTAGCCGAACTGTTGCGGCGAGTGGAGCGTGTTAGCGTCGAGTATGACCTCCGTATCAATCGCAAGAAAACTAAACTCATGTTCGTTGATAGGGCGGGAACATAGTCGAGAACCTATGAGCTCCGGGATCTGGAGATGGTGACTCAGCTGACCTATCTCGGTTCGATGATACGCTCTGACGGCGACTGTGAGGCGAAGGTGGTGAGGACAGGCCAAATGGCAAAGGCTGCAGTGAAGCGCTTGGAGAAGATATGGAGAAACAGAGGGATTACCCGAAAAACTAAGGTTCGACTGATGTACGCCTTGGTCTTCTCCATTTTCCTGTATGCTTCGGAAACATGCACATTGAAGGCACGCATTCGATCCAGGATAGACGCATTTGAAATGTGATGTTGGTGTAAGATGCTGAGCATTTCATGGACTGCACGGCGGACCAACGCGTCTGTCCTGGCAGAACTGAACATCAAAATGCGACTCTCCTCAATGTGCATGGAACGGCTACTTAACTACTTCGGTCATGTGGCTAGACGCGAACCAGACAGTCTAGAGAAGATGATAGTCGTCGGTCACATCTCCATAAGGAGCCGCCGTAGGTCGCCGGAGCCGAAGGAGGCCACCGGGAGCACTATGCAGGCTTCCATTGGTCGCGCGCAGGACAGGGGGGCTTGGAGGGCGCTGGTGAGGCGTGTTGTCCTGAAGTGTCACGACCCTCAGCCATGAGGAACGACTTAGAAGAAGAAGATCTTTTGAATAAATGTTTTCAGAATAGTATAATATATATAAAAGAGACACAAATAGGTATTTATACTTGTCTTAAGTGCCTGATTATGTATATACGTGGCTTATATGTGCATATCATGTATAATGTGACTCTTAGAATCGCGATATCTCAGGATTGGTAACTCTTAGCAAAAAATCATGAAGGCCATTTTTGTAGAGAATTTTAAGATCTACAACTTTGGTTTGAAGTTTTTTTGATAAAACTTACCGTTTTGAGTAAAATCCGAAAAAACCTCAAATTTTGACCTTTGACCCCGAATAACTTTTGTAGCACACATAGGATCGATGGGGATTTTTAAACCTTTATTTGTAATGGTAAACCCCAGCTCTCCACCAATATTTGGCTCTGTGGGAATTTTTGTTATTTGAAATGTCTATATTGACCGGGCTATATCAACTGTGTGCTGAGGAAATGTTGTATAAATAAACTCGTTTCCAGGATTAACTGAGATTTGCCATATTTTTGACAGATACAAGATGACCTTGACCACCGCCCCTTAATAAGATTGTTTCATTTGGTGGGATTTTTCCTCAAAAGTTTGCAGTTCCTCATCCTCGCACAGGATCCTATCGAGCTCCTCCTCCTATGGTAAACAGATGTGGAAGTATAACTAGCGCCCTCTATTGGTAATACCCACCTATAGCAGGATCCACAATAGCAAAAGCTCGTTTCAGATTATCCACTGTAATCATCTTGTTGGGCCCTTGTTTGCCTCCCAACTCCGCCACCAACTCTCGTATATACTTGTCTTGTGCCAATTGACGTTGCCTGTATAATTCTCGTGCCAATTCTACACGGTCGAAGCCTTCTTCGTTCTGAAAATCGATATACAAATAAATTTTATAAAATGGAGGGTAGGCAGTTCAAATCTAGTTTTTAGGGTTCCGTACCCAAAGGGTAAAAACGGAAACCCTATTACTAAGGCTCCGCTGTCCGTCCGTCTGTCTGTCACCAGGCTGTATCTCATGAACCGTGATAGTTGAAATTTTAACAGATGATGTATTTATGTTGCTGCTATAACAACAAATATTAAAAAACAGAATAAAATAAATAGTTAAGGGGGCTCCCATACAACAAACGTGATTTTTTTTGCACGTTTTTGCTCGATATTGATACCTTAGCTTTGCTCTTGCATTTTGGAAACTATGGCTAGGTATTTAGAACTCTTAATTATGAAAATATGGCTCAATCTAATTTGAAATAATAACTATCAACTGGTGGTAAGGAAATGTTGTATAAATATACTCAAATTTCCAGGAATACCTAACTGAGATTTGCCATATTTTTGACAGTTATAAGATGACCTGGACCAACGGCCCTTAAGATCTATGTCCTGGCTCAAATTATCTAGCGCAGTTTATGCATAGGTATTTAATAAATTAATGATATTTACTTGTTGAAACAGCTTGTCTACATTGACTTCGTTGTTGTTAATTTTAAGTTTGAGTTGTCTCCGCACCACGTCCGTCATGTTCTTGATGTCCACCTCACTTTTTAACGGAAATGTCGCTTTGGATATTCTCTCAAACTCCTCCATTGTTATGTTCTAAAAATATTTATAAAATACTAGGCAATAGAAAACTGCCAAGTTTCAGGGTGGAAGGAAATAGCCCCCCAGTTACTAACATAAAGCAAAGGTAACCGTCCACAGGTTAGTAAATATAACAGGTTCTTTTCTGTTTTCTTACGTTACTAATCTGTGGATGGTAACCTTTTTATATTAAACATGATATAAACGAAATAAAAGTTTTATGAAGCCCTCAAAGTCCTCAATTTTTCGCGTATTTTTAACCGACTTTGCGACTCAAATTCTTTTAATATATTTATGGATGTACAAATTTTATTTCGTTTATTTCATATGTTTTAGAATAACATTAACTATAATTTTTTTAATACTTGCTTTTTCTAATAGTTTTTGTATAGGTACTCATACAGCCGAAGTCAGGTTTCGTTGACAAATCGTACTTTCTCATGTTTCTGGTAGGTGAATCTTGGTCTATCTTTGGTTATACTTGGTTATCTTATCGATTTTAATAGCATTCTATATCGCTTACATCTTTCTAAAGAGATATGGACAAAATAAGTCGCGCGTAAAGTCGTTGATGCTCTGTCCCGAAAGTGACGATTTCTTGTGGACTAACTATATCCCAATCGCATCAGCTAAATTAATATTTACCTCAGCCCCCTTGCTATAAACATTATCTTTCAAGGTATAATATTGTTGCCTGTGTGCCGTGTAGATCCTCTCACTGAGATGTCCATGCAACACTCCCCAAAACAACTTCACTTGTGGCTCGTCTAGTATCTGTTCAGCTCCACTACACAGATTATAGGCCCATTCTGCGCGAACTGAGGGTTGGTGGTACCTGGAAAAGAGAAACCAATATTCACGCTTGTATCCCAGTCATGAATCTGCTATTTTCTGTGTGACCTTATGATCCAATTGAATAGAGCAATAGGAAAATTATATATTGTGATGCGAGAAGATTCCTCACTCCTTAGGTAGTCTGCATAAAATAGCTGACTAAATCCTGGCGTTGACTAAGAATGGGTATCCTGGGAGCAGGTTACATATAAACCAGAAATTTCCAAACTGTTTATATATATTTAATTCTAATTACAAGACGAACTTTTTTGGATCAAATATCTGTTATACTAAGGTCAAATGCGTAGTAGCTACTAAAAATGTGCATGTATGAAACGATGTATGGATGTAGATGAAGCAAGAGAAGTATGCAAAGATCGAGAGAAGTGGCGCTCCATACTCTTTGTCTACCCCTTTGGGAAACAGGCGTGATATGGAAAGGAAGGAAAGGTAATATGTATGTATGTATGTGTAATTCTAAAAAGACCACCTGTCATCCTTTTAGACTTTTTGTACCATTACAAATTGTCTTCCTCATTTAGTTAGCCGCAGTTCTCGCTGAGTTATTACATCCATTATTTACATTTAGGTAGGTCCATCCCCTAGCAAGTCGAAACCAATCCCTGGGGTTCACATGGATAACTTTGGAAAACAATGGTCTAAACTGCTTCAATATCTCGCGCCAAATAAGTTGAGCCTAATCTATCTAAAGTCCGTTTTTTCTAGACTTTTCTTATTTAGTAAACAATCTTTGCATGTATTTTTTAAATAAGTTATTATTTAAAAATTTAAGAATAAAAAGAATATGCAAAGTTTGTTTACCAGTATATGATTGCTGTTAGCGTTCTCCCCCTTAAGCTGGGTAATATTAATATATACAACAAACCTATCTTCAAAGTATTTCGTGACATATTCCTCCATAGACATTGATTGTCCATTATGGATTTTTCCCGTCCATATATCGTTTATTATTATGGCGATTTCTCTCCTTGACAACCTTAGGTTCCTGACTTTACCTTCATACTGAAGGTATGGTGGTATCATAGGGTCCAAACCCTGAAACAAAAATAATTCAGACATCGACATGTGACTCGTATCCACAACCAGAGATCGTAACGGACAGGTGCTTTTACTTACAGACAGATCGTTGTAGTAGCTACCCTGAGTATGTATTGCATGGCGTCAGTTTTATTTCTCCAAACAAAAAAAACAAATCTACAAGACCTTTTATATCTGACGCCTATTAGCGTCTACTTTTTGCCAGTGGTCCATAATAAACGCACTTAATGGACCTAAATATTACACGAGGTGTAATGCTAGCTACTATTATAAAGAGGTACCTAAACTTTGTTTGGAGGTGGTATGGTAATCTCTCAAACTACTATTCTAAAAATTATTTCACGAATAGAAATCTGCGATATCGCTGAATTTATTTTGTTCGAAAATATCCAAGCTAGATGCATAGATAGTTGTTGTATTACATTAGATAAAAGCGCAAGGGCACCCACTATGAAGAGGGGTCATTATATCACCTTATCTAATGTTGACGTTAATATTTATTGAAAACATGGCAGGCATACTTGTAAAACCTATTAATAAAATACAAAAATTTATGTAAAAAATCCGACATAAGGCGACTTAGAGGTTTTCCATTTAAATATACCTCAACAGAACTGGCCACTGGAACTGGTTAAGACTTTAAGAGGGAGAGTTGGACTTCCGCTGGGTACCTACATTGAGACCGATAACACGGTTTCGGGAGGTGTAAGGCAAACCGTAAAGAAAAAATCTATCTATTACGTTTCATAATTTAATGCAGATAGGTAAGCAGCATCGAGTTCCAGGGCCAAGATTTGTCCCTCATTTCAGCATTATGATTATGAGATATAGAAGTGGAAAGAACCCCAATAATTCTTGAATCCTAAGATCCCTGGTTCCTCTAGAGCAGCATAAAAAACACTATCCCCCTTACCACAAAACCGTGTTTAACCAGTGTTTAGTTTAAACATAGTTCTGTCTTAGTCTTTCATTTGAATGACAGATTTGTAAGAGAGTGATAATACATAGTTTAGCTAAACACTTGTTAAACCCCGTTTTGTAGTAAGGCCCTATCTATATCTCTGCATTTAGTTAAGTCGCAGTTTCCCACAGGAGTAGGTAGAGAAAACTGAGCACCACTCTTCTCGATCCTTACCTACATATTTCTCTTGCTTCATCCATATAGTCTATGTATGTTTTTAAGGATATGGGCTTATAGAAATGGCAATACATACAACAATCCAACGTATATGAGTAAAAGGAATACTCCCCAACGCACATCGTTGGAAAGTTGCATATATGCCAATCTATTAAATATTTTCAATGGCGCGATACAGGTTTCAATGACTTAGTAACGTTGCGACATCTATCGACGCGACGCGATGTGCCGCCACATGACTCCCTTCCCAGACCAGAGGTCGATACAGTATGAAAACCAACATCCATTTTAGCTTTGTCAGCAGTGATGGACTGTGTGGTGGACTGCATCGCGGCTGAATCACCTGTCGTCATGTCGGGCCGGCGGTCTGGTCAGTGGGAAGTGGAAGTAGGATGCGGGGCATTGCGGGGTCAGGAATACAGGCGTGTTCATACGGGGTCACCAATATAGAAATGGCAATACATACAACAATCCAACGTATATGAGTAAAAGGAATACTCCCCAACGCACATCGTTGGAAAGTTGCATATATGCCAATATATTAAATATTTTCAATGGCGCGATACAGGTTTCAATGAGTTAGTAACGTTGCGACATCTATCGACGCGACGCGATGTGCCGCCACAGGCTATTTGATCAGTCCCAAGTAAAATGTCAAGAGCTTAGTTACAAGACCATCAAAACAGGTCAAGCCAATCCAAAGGAAGCAATACCCCATGACCAGCCAGACTCAATTCCCTCAACACAACGTCTCTAGATGACAGTGAGAAGTTCTCTCCACCATGTTTGTCTACCAGTTATGAAGTTTGGTAGACTCGGCGAGCTCCGCTGCACCTCCCGCTTTGCTTACAGTTTCCCTGAGTTGGTCCCAAGTACCTACATAGCATCTCCTGCCAGAATTAGAGTCGCTCCATCATTCGTATACATAGCATCATCGCAAGAGTCCTTTTGGTGGTAACATTCAGCTATCCTTTGGTCAGTCTTTCATCACTCATCCGTTCAAGATGCCAATAAGAAGAGCTTAGAAATTTGCCAAAGACTTACAAGACCATCAAAATGCTCCAAAGTATCCCCATGACCAGCCGGCCCCAGTTCCTTCAACAGAGCTCTAAGCGCGTCCCTTGATGATAGCCCACGAGCTAGTTCCCTCCACCGAGTTCGTCCACCAGTTATGAAGTCTGCACACAACTCCCATTGAGGTCGTGGGGTTCCAGTCCTTTCTAAAGATTCGCAACGATCTCTTGCACCTCGTAGTTCTTCTTCTACGTTTGTTTGCTGGTCTGTAAAGGAATATATAGAATCCGTTTAATATGAAACAAAGTTACGTCTGTCTGTCAAATTGGAACTAAATCTTAGAAATTCTTTTGATAACATATTAAGATTTATCATCAATCCAAGATTTAAATTTGAGTTCGTGCTTCGTCTTAAGTTTTTCAGAGGATTTTACAATTATATTATCTACTTATAAACACTTGATAGGTATAATCCCATGATCCGAATCGAAATTATCTAACTAGGCAATGGTAAAAATTTTACGAAAGGATGAAAAGGGGCGTAAATTTAGCTAAGTAAGTAATGACAGACAGTGATCGTTATCGTTAGGCAACAACATAACAAATAGATCGGCTAAAAGTGGGAGGCTTGGTCTTCCGCTGGGTATCCTGGGACCGTAACACGGTTTCGGGAGCTGTAAGGCAACCCGTAAAGAAAAAAAACTTTGGGCACTAGGGTATTATAAATAACAATAGTTACAGCAATTGATATAAAAAGTTACAGCCATAATCTCAATATTTTGTACAAAATGTCACAAGTTTCACAAAATGGTGGTGATTCATATAACCTGTGGTCCATGTCTGCGAAATTGGTGGTTCACGACAATTAGGGCGTAATAGGCGGTAGTTTTGGATTTTTTTTTGGCGGGCAGGACGAGAAGCAAAATTCTATGGTAAGAGTTCTACAAACAGTTTGGAAGTTTATGTTATAGTGATTGAGTTTGGAGCTCGTGAAGGAGTGTTCCAACTTGTTGATCTAATCTAACAGTTTCAAAACGTTTCTACGCCCTAGACACCCTTGCTAGATTTTTTTGTTTTCTGTAGACCCCGGTAGTACTTTTTCCTTGCTGATGTGGACCCCTTAGAGTTTAGACAATCTAAATCTTCTCATAGAAGCTTGTTCACACTAATAATATAGATAGGTATATTTCATAGATTCTATTTACTTGCACTTCGATACTTGTGATACAAATTTAACATTTCACAGTAAAATAAAACGCCGCGCTTATCAAAAAATAAATATGAAGCCATGCGTGAACATGAATTATTCCCACATAGATAGGTAGGTACGTCGTAGGAGCTATTTACTTTGTATTTTTCGAAGTTTTTCCTCCAAAGCTTGATGGTCAATATTCAACCGTTGCTTACTCTTGACAACTTCATAATACTTGGATTCCAAGATGTCATATTCTCTTCTTGGCACTGTGTCTGCGTATTCATCGGTCATGTGTTTTAAATCTCTTTGGGTGATCGATAGTTGTTCTCTGAAATAAAGGTGGCTTTGAGACCGGCAGCAAAGTAAAGTTGAAGGGTGGACAAAAAAAAATGTTTGGTGGACAATTTTGGACTAACGATGTACAAACAAACCTGATGAAAAAAAGTTGAAAATTCGCATTTGGGGGTGCCAACTTCCACCTCAATTTTAGTTTTTTTTAAATAACTTTTTTTTTAAATGTGGACAAAAAAAAATTTTTGGTGGACAAACGTGGACTAACGATGGATAAACGAACGGGATGAAAAAAAATTTGAATTTCGCATTTGGGGGTGCCAACTTCCACCCCCAATTTTTATTTTTTGAATAACTTTTTTTTGAGAGGTGGACAAAAAAAATTTTTTGGTGGACAAACGTGGACTAACGGTGGACAAACGAACCTGATGAAAAAAAACTGAAAAATCGAATTTGGGGGTGCCAACTTCACACAGACCTAATTCACTGCGTTTAGCATCGATGTAAGTTTAGCGACATCTTTCGTTTCGACTCGACAGCAAAAAACGACGGGTCTGCATCAATAGCTGTCCAAGGAATGCCCGGCCCGAGAATGTCTAACCCTAGAATGTCCGGGCATTCTTGGCTTGGTACATAGAGTACGTGTGAAACAGCTATTAAAATATGACTTACCGACATTTATCCAAAGCAATTCGTAATATAACAGGATCTCCAGCAACTTCAGACGATCCTTGTGCGCTGCCGTCAAATTCCTTCAACTTTAAATGTAGCTCAAGATTTTCAAAATAAAGTTTGTAACGGGCGTCTCTTTCTTTCATTAACAATAAGTGGTTTGAAGATTTGTCGTCTACACGCTGTGAAAAAAAGTTGGGATTTAGGTATTACGCTTTCACGGCCAAACCACTGAACCGATTTTGATGAAATTTGATACGAAGAAAGCTTGAACCCTAGGGAAGGACATAGGCTACTTTTCCCCCACCCCTCTAAGGGGGTATAAAAGGGGATGAAAGTTAGTATGGGCCCCACCCCAAGGGCCAACAACTAGTACCTACTTACATAATTCGACAAAATAATGCATTTCCTATTCTAGTAGTAGGTACCTATTTGGACTTGAAATCGGAGGAAAAGTTTTTATTTTTGCGTTTATTATTTTCGAATGGCGCGTAAAGTTATCGTCCGGACTTTTGCTGAAAATATAAAAAGGTACCTATACCTACTCTTTGAAAATAATGGAATTTAAGTGACAACTCCTAGTAGGTACAATGACTGCAAAATGTGGACATTGTTATATAATATTATGGTCTTTGGTGTTGTGTGTTATTATTGGTTTATTTAGTACCTATATTAAAGACTTCTATAGCTACCTTTCCTAAATCTTTTTGTAATTTTGATATCTGAAGAAACAGTTTCAAGTTTTGTTCTTTGAGGGACTCGTTCTCTTGTAAGAGTGTGGTTACCCTTTTGTGCTCTTCATATTTTTTGGAGGTGATCCCAAATACCCTCTGCAAATAGACACGAAACCTGTAGGAACTTATCTATATACGAACATCGGGCACAGACAGACGCGACGGGGACTTTGTATGAATAAGGAAGTCTACAGCATAGATAATATACTATACAGAAGAGAGTCTATAGTGAGTGCATGATCTACCTACATGACTATCCGACTAACGACTAATCGGCTCCAAAATGGCCGAAATTGTCGGTAAATTGAGAATGTTTAAGACTGGTTTTGATACTTAAAAACGACAAAAAAAATGTTTTGTGGGAGCCCCCTTAAGTATGTTTTTTAGTATTTGTTGTTAGGTATAGCAGCAACAAAAATACATCATCTGTGAAAATGTCAACTGTCTAACTATCACGGTTCATGAGATAGTAGTGACAGACGGACGGACAGCGGAGTCTTAGTGATAGGGTTTCCGTTTTAACCCTTTGAGTACGGAATCCTAAAAATGGCGTTTAGCATAAAGGTAGAGCACGTCACGAAGTTGTGTTCGAAGTTATCTCAGAAAGCTCGAATTTGACCAATGGATAGGTCGATTTGATAGAAGTACCTACAACTACTACATTCCTTTTCCAAAAATTTTTATTTGATAATAAGGATTGGATGGATTCTTTTACAAGGTACATACAATAAAATTACTGAACTGATCCTAATAAACAAACATAAGTGTAGGATGAAATTAAAAACATTGAGATATGTAAATAAATTGTAAGTATAATTTTCATATATAATATAAATTGAGATTAATATTGCAATCAGTCTTATAAGTAAGTGTAAAATAAAAAATATCTAATACCTATTTAATTTTTATCATCACACCAACT
The DNA here is from genome assembly GCA_963924495.1 of Nemapogon koenigi. Lineage (NCBI taxonomy): Eukaryota > Metazoa > Arthropoda > Insecta > Lepidoptera > Tineidae > Nemapogon > Nemapogon koenigi. The sequence goes on from OZ004646.1 coordinate 11,034,939, forward strand.
CCGAACTTCATTTTTAATTCTAGTTATGTCTTCAGCTTTTGTCCGACAACAGCCTCCAACATACCTCACACCTAGACCTAGCCAATTATTCACAAATTTATCTATGGATAATACATTTTCTCCCCCAACCCAACCTTCTTCTGAAGTGTATGTTTCTCCAGAGTTAGGATATGTTATGAGAGGGGTTTTTACATCTTTAAAATCATTGTAGAATCCATTGAATAGTTGTTCTACGATAATGGGCGAGCAACAATTAACTCCAATAGCAATTAACTGGTCTGGATTCAGTTTTAAACATTTCTTAGCTGTTTTTTGAAAATCTTCACCATTAGCCAAAGTTTTACCATTATGACAACTAAATGTAAGCCAAGCTTTTACATTGGGATACTCTTTTAGAAGATTTACCAGCATTTCAGCTTCTTTTTCACATGGAACAGTTTCTAAAGCCAATATATCAACTCCAGATTTTATTAAAGTTTCAATTCTTGGATGATGCCAGTCCCTCATTGTTTCAGCAGATGTCCTGTTAGCATAGTTACCACTGTATTCAGACGCATCATGTAAATGGGCTCCATATGGACCCACAGAACCAGCAAGGAGAGGATGGGACACAGATTTTGTTTCTTTTAAATAAATATCTCTGGCTTGCTTAGCTAATTTTACAGCTCTTTCTATCAACTCGTAGCTTTCTTCTTGAGTTAATTTTAAATATGTCATAAAACCTCCAATGGATGCTTGGTATGTGTTTGTTGAAATGCAGTCGGCACCGGCTCGCAAGAAGTCAAGATGTGTCGCTAAGATTTCTTCTGGACTGGTATGCAGGAAACTGGCTGTCCACAAAGGATCTCCATCCATGCGAGGGCCTACGTGGGTGGACAGTTGGCTTGAAAATCCTCCGTCGAGTACGATTACTTGAGAATCATTCATAGAAGGAAATGAATTCATTTTCAATACCAATTAATTAATTAAGTCAAATAGCGCGCCGTGTGAACGTCCACTTCCTACAAATATAAATAGTACTCTATGCTACAAATACATGCGGCAGTTTGTTACTTCTGTAAATTGTTTTGATTTGATTCGCTAATTATTATTCAGATAAGAATTTAAATACAATAAAATTATCCGACTTCGGTTACTTCGTTCTCCGCCAGCCAGCTGATTTCTGACTTCTTCTGTCTGACACAGACCGACTGACAGACAATGACTGACAACCACTGAACTCTATTCTGACATTTCTGACAACCTACTGTCAGGCAGTGTTGCCGTTCCGAAATTCCGAAAATGATCCATGATTTGTTTGTTTTGCCCATAGACGGCCAATTTCGCTTTCGCCAATTTTTTCCCCTTTTGACCAGTTAAACTGCGCAGTAATAAGTTATCTTAGATTTCGTTGGCCGAGTGGTTAAGACGTCTGGTATTAACTAGGCAGACCCCAAGTTCGATCCCGGATCCCGGCCATGTACCAATGGGTTTTTTAATTAAAAACTTATGTACATAATCCAACAAACCACACTTAGAGGCTTTTCCATCTAAATATATCTCAACAGAACTAGCCACTCGTTAGATATAGCCTCACAAATACCATCGGCTAAACGAGGGAGACTTGGTCTTCCGCTGGGTACCCTGGAACCGTAACACGGTTTCGGGAGCTGTAAGGCGGCAACCCGTGAAGAAAAAAAAAAAAAAAAAAAAAAAAAGATTTCGTTGGTATCGTTTTGTGTCGCGAGACAGAGCTCTAGAAAAATTGTTAAATGTGATGTTTTAAACGGGAAAGGCGATCTAGGACGTCAAACTTGCGGGAACATAGTGTTTCCAATCATTAATTATAATTATTATGTTTGTATTTTAGCATAATTATCATATAACGTAAAATCCGTTGCGACAATAAAACGACAGAAAAATACAGTGGTACAGGGGCTAGTACTAAACGTTTACCTCCCCCCCTCCCGCCAAAAGTGGCAGAAAAAATTGTTCGGTTATTTACACGCTACACGTCTCCTTTGTTATATACTCAAAGGTTTTGCCCGTCTCTATGATTCACCGGGTTTTTGTAAAAAATAACAAGTAAGTAGGTACATAGTACATATTATGCAAAATGTGGAAACGTATAAATCTGACGGGGTTTTATCACCCATTTTACTATAAAAAACTGCGAAACTCAAATAAAGTCTTCTTTTAATCTATGTCTCTATCTATCTATCTATCTATTATCACGCTTTTTATCCCAAGAGGGGTAGGCAGAGACAATCGAATGCCATTTGTTACGATTACGATCCTCACATACTTACCTCTTTCGCTTCTTTTATATTCATCATACCTTTCATACAATATGCTCGGCGATTGTGTGTACTTTTAATATTGCCATCGATCAATACATTTTTTATATGTTCCATAAAAGTACACCTAGGTCGTCCTCTACCAGCATTTCCTTTCACTTCAGCCATATAAACCTTTTTAGTCAATCTTTATTCCTTCATTCTTTCAACGTGTCCAAACCAGCGTAAACTACTTTTCCTCATTTAAGTCACAATATCATCTTTGACTATTCTATTCTATTTACATCGTTCCGGTTGCGGTCAATACCTACGCTTAATATCACACATTCTACGTAAAGACCGCATTTCCTCTGCATTTATCTTACTTTCATGCTCCTTATTCCATACCCAAGTCTCGCTTCCATAAGTAAGTGATGGAACTAAAACTAAATGTATATTGAATTTAGTTATAAATAAATTATAATAAATAAACTTACCTACATCTTGTGTAATAAATTGTTTTATTCGTTTGTTTCTGACTTCAATTGCGTCTTCATAAGCAGTTTTTATGCTACTTAATAAATCAGCACTAGTAATGGATTTATTAATAAATTCAATAAATGCTTCTTGATAAATCTGCAAAAGAAAATGTTTTTATTCTAACGAAAAATTCAACAAAGTACTTAATTAGGTACCTACCTGGAAAAGTTTATCATTGTACAACTGTTGTAATTCTAAAATCTCACTGTTGTTAACTTTAATTGTTTTTATAACATTTCCAACTTTCTTTTCTATATCGCGAATATATTTTGGTTTATATAATATGAGATCTTTTGTGGGTTCTAAAGATGGTCTCATTATCACAAGAGTACTATATTTGAGATAATGTTTCTATAGTTATAATCTGTTCTTATCGTAACCTTTCAAACTTATTATTAGGTATTTATTATTCAAAGTATCTTGTGAAAGTTATCGTTTACTCTATCATACATAACTTATATCCGATCAATTAAAAATATCTCAAGTCGATAAAATTGTTGAAGACTCGACAAAGTCCACTGCATCCATTATTAAACATAGAGGTTTTATATCCGTGGAAAATCAATAGCACAACTGTTCTGCACATCACTAGTAGACAGTGCTACCAACCGTAAGCTTGGCAAGCAGCGTTCGTGACGTCACAAATTGACATGAAATGAATTACAGAAATGGCTGCCCTCGCAGTTGGACGGGGAGCTATGGATTCTCAAAATCAAGTGCAAAGTGACTCTGTAGATCGTTTAAAATTACTGTACCCTAACGTGAACGAAGATGAGACTCCTCTGCCGCGATCCTGGAGCACTAAGGACAAATTCAGCTACATCGGGTTGTCGCAAAACAATCTTCGAGTACACTACAAAGGTAGGACCTATCAAGGTTTGTTTATTGATAACTTATTAGTATATCCCTTTTATTATATATTTGTGCGTCTAGTTTCCTAGTTTAGTTAGTTCCTGTAGCCAGGAAGTATCCCTGCGTCCCTCTGACGTGTCTCGCAAGATACCATACTTAACAAAGAAATCAGCTGATCGTACATTTTGCATCAAAACACAAAGCTCGACTTACATAGCCTTCTATTGAGCACACGATCTGAGTGCGTTTTAATAATCTTAATTGATCTGCAAATTAATTGATAAGTTAATTAGTTACAAATTCAATGTTACATTATTGTGGTGTGAGAATGGAGCCTTGACGGACGTGTTTGCTTACGAAATTGTTGCTTGAAATAAATCAATAGTATAATGCTAATGAGCCATTATATTCATGTCATATTTTTTACTTTATCTATTACTACATTAAATTAAGTATTTAAATCTATACTAATATTATAAATTAAAGTTTGGATGTAGGGGGTAAACTCTCAAACTACTGAACCAATTCTAAAAATTATTTCACTAAAGCTACAATATCCCTGACTAATATAGGCTATTATTTATTTTGTTTGAAAATATCCACAGGCGAAGTCAGGGGTGGAAAGCTAGTAGGATAATAATTATGATTTCATGTGGTACTTATTATTATTATTATAAAAAATATACCTATCTATAATATAACAATTTAACAAGCTGTTGCCCAAGCTGCCTTCTTTAATTAAAAAGCACAGCCCATTTTAATTAGCTTAGCATTATTATATTGTTTTTGTATGTAAATCACTAAACATTTCTTCTGCTCTGTGCAGCTACTCTCCTCTTTTAGCTTATGTCTGAATTAGGATATAATATTTGCATTACTAATTTACATACAGTTGTGTCTAAAAGAAAGACAAAGGATATTTAACTTCGACATATTAGCATGGAACTAAGGTTTTATCAGATATCATAATTTGTTTAACACACTTTCCCTTTTGCGTTGTATCTACAGTATGTAATGATTACTAATAAAATATTTGACAATATAATCTGTTCAGAAAGGGTCTCTGTCGTAGTTACATTATACATTACAAGGCCTGTAAATTATTGGAACAAAATAAAATGTAGCCTATAAGCACTCAGCGTGACATAATTTTTAGAATCCAATAAGTACTTTGAGAGATTTATCCAGATATAAACTTTACCTTTTTATAATATTTCATCACAATTTTCATTGACTTTTTGTGTCTTGTTAACTTTTAATATGAGCTTCCCAAATACCTCTTTGTGTAACTTAAATTGGATTATGTTAATCCAAAAAGCAAGGAAACCCTTGTTTTTGTAGTATTTTTATATATTTTTTCCCTTGACTACATCAACTACATGAAGCCCCACTCTGGATATTGTCCATGTATACTTGTAATAGAGTTAAACTTCTTAAAAAATTAAAAAGCCTCGACTATATAAAACTCTCTTTCTCCTTCTCTCTACGTTATATCTTTCTTCTCTCTTTTGGTATACTAAATGTGCCTAAACGTGACGCGTTTTTGAAATTCGAATCGCCGCCTAAGAAGTTTATGTCAAAAATCATAATAATGACATAAATTCACCCTTGCTTGAAGCTTGTGGTACACATGACAATTTACTAATTGAGCCCTAACACCATGTGGTAATTTAGCCCTAATGTAGTAATTTACAAGACAATAGAAGTCCTGTATTCCTTCTCTATCACAGCCATTTGCAGGGATATAATAATATATAATATTGGTTTATAATAATTTGAATACCTATGCAAATACATACACTTATAACTACTTATCTATTAGATAAAAATGCTACTGCGGACTTTTTATTGATAAATGTATGTTTAGTACTTGTAGACCTTGCTAGTGAATCAACCTATCTAAATGCGAATACCTCAACAAAATCCGTTCAGTAGTTATTGCGTGAAACAGGCACAGACGGACAGGCGCTGTACGACGCCTGTACGCGGCGAGTGTGTTTTATAATAATGTAACATGTAATGAAGGTTGTTGGTCTCTTAAAAAAGGAGGGGTTCTCAAGTCGGAGAATGTTTGTTTTATAATACACTAGCTTTCCGTCCCCGGTTTCGCTTAGTTATTCCGTGAAACAGGCACAGACGGACAGGCAGCTGTACGACGACTGTACGCGGCGAGGGTGTTTTATAATAATGTAACATGTAATTAAGGTTGTTGGTATTTTAAAAAAGGAGGGGTTCTCAAGTCGGAGAATGTTTGTTTTATAATACACTAGCTTTCCGCCCCCGGTTTCGCTTCGAATATTTTCGAACAAAATAAAAGGAAGGACTTTCCAATTAAAGCGTTTTCTTATGAAGTTTATGACCCCCTTATCCTCTAAATCACCTTAAAACTTTATAGCAAAGACGGCAAATTGTGGTAACGCCTAGATTTTAAAATAACGAGTATTGAATAGGTATAATAGAAAAAAATAGTATCGAAAAAAAATCTCATATAGAGATATATCGCATATTGTGTTAATACTCCTAGGCCTGACTCTCTAAAGTCCTTAGTAAAGACGGCAAGTTGCAGAAACCCATAATTTGTAAGAAAATCGATACTGAAAAACATAACCTCAAAACCAGTAAAATCATATATTTTAGGTAGAGTAACCTAACCAATTACTATTAAAAAACCTTTTTCGTACAAAAATATATTATACATTTTATTTAAATTTATATCTCAACTAAAAACCATTTCACCACATACCAACATTCACACTTTGCCCAAATTCATTAAAATATTAGTCTTATTCAAGCAACGCATTAATTGGAAAGCCGAGTCAAATAAAATATAGCCTATGTCACTCAGCCCCGCGAGCATTGGTTGATTGTTAGATTGTTGTATGTGTTACAAACCTTGTCCAAGGCTTGATAGCACTCAAATACCAAACCTGATTTGAAGATGTTACTGTATAGTGCAGATTGAATGATTGTGAAATTGGTTTTATCAAAGGCGCCTTTGATGTCTATGAAGGTCTGCTGCCCATTGCAGTAATTACGGGGGAGATCTGTCATAGTAACGTTTGCCCGGGCACTTGAAGCGCACCTACAGGAATCCGAAACCAAACACCAGTCGACGTTGCTTTTCTATTATGGAGTCGATTAGTCTCTCCGGAATGCTGAGCATGATGAAAGTGGCGGTCTCCTTTTTGGTCAACGCATAGAGTTGCCATGTGTTGACTTCCCGCCCATTCGTTTTGTTCCATGAAGCTTATCCCAATGACTTTTAGGGATTTGTTGGTATTTGGGATGTGGATGCCACATCGTATGCGGGGTATCAAGTCCCTTGTGTGAACCACCTTTAATCTGGTGTCTAGTGGTAGTAAGGTGCCGTCGGCAGCCTTGCTTTTCGATGAGATGTGTTGGTTTCACCGAGGTTTCACATAGTCACAGAGCGCGTCCATCAGAAGTTCTTCTGCTTGGCTGCTTTGCTCCCTGGATAGAGTTCCACTCTCCACTGTGACTATGCAGGCAATTAAATCTTCTTTCAGAGCTATTACATAGTCTGATGGGGGTGGATTGTTCCAGATTGGTCCCATTTGTTTTTCAGGTACTTTGAGTTAAAACTGATTTTTTACCTTGACCATTTTAAAATTTTAACTTGCAACTCATTGTAGTAGGAGTGCTTGTAGGGCATTGTTCTTGTTAAATGTACCCAGTTGGTCCTATTTTGGACATGCAAGTAATGAGATACAGAAGCGCGTCAACAATTTGGCCGCCTGCCACGTGCACATCTCACCGTTATCAACATGTTATATGGAGTTTTAGTGCCATGATCTGCATTCGAATGTGCGGACATCTATTCCTTTCAACTTTAATGTTTTCCGGGGTAGCCATGGTCTGTCTTCAAACGTGGAATAATACATTTTACTTTGTATATTTTTTTATATATTATATTTTGATCACAGATTTCTCGTAAACGGCTTAACCGGTGGTTTCTTTTTTGAACGACAAAAAATTATTCCGGATTGGTCCGGTTTGTAAAATCATTTTTTTTAAATAAATTTTCGTAAAAACGTGAAAGAAGAACAAACAAATACACTTTTGTATTTATAATATATAATAGCAGAATTGAGATTTCCTTCAGGCTCCCTCCATCCACCCTTATTGAAGGCCTTATACATTTTTGGTTAATATTGTAGGTGTAAGGTTGTCGACCTTTTCAGTGCAACGCACACCCGTCTGGACGGTCAACAGCCGCCACTGTCTAGCCAGGACATCACATCCTTTGGTATTGATTTTACAGATTCTGAAATTATGTACCTATTTGTATATTCATCTAGTCGTTGTAGATTTTTTAGGTACACTAGTTTTTGGATTAAATGATATGTTTTAAAGGTAGTATTAAATTTAGACTATGTCTTTTTTACACGCTTTATATTTGTTTCATCTGTAACTAATCAAATCTTGAAAGCCGAATTTAACTTCTAAATTGTCGTATCGATTTGAGACTTTGCAAGTGTATGTAATTCGGATGACAATACAATAATTTGGTACCAACGATTTGATCTGATGATGAAGCCAGAATGTGGATAGTGGAACTCAGTAACGAAACGACGTAACCCCATCGAATTTGGGCTCCTTTGATTTGTCGTTACAAGTACTCTGGTCCTAAATGATGTCCAGGGTCTTGAGGGTGAAGCCGGAAGGTGGTCACAGGAACTCTGTAACGAAACGACATAACCTTACCGAGGTTGGGCTCATTTGGTTTGCGCAAGTGTGCGTTACTTGACAAAAGCGGTTTTTTTTAGTTTTTTTTATTAACTATTAAATATTGTTTGTAAGAATCACTGCGCTATTCTAGTAGTCTTTGTAATCAAATAATATTTGTACTCGGGCAGAACCACCTAAAAGTTAGTACATATTTAATTTATATAATAATACTAGCGACCGCCCGCGGCAGATTCTATTGTGCACAGGTTTGGGATAAGTTCATATATTGTATAAATCGGCCTCCAACTAAAGAAATGTCACGATTTTCTCAAACGACAACACTGGCATAGACAATGAATTCGCTCTCTTTTGGGTCGAAATTCGAAGTTGCTTTTTTATTTTGCTTACTGAACAAAAATTACACATCCAATATCATATTTTCTTAAGTTTTTCGCGATTCCCGAGATCAAGGAATCGAAATACATACAAACTCCTAAGAAGGAGTACGCCGTTTGGGGGAAACGTGTCAAGAATGTTTTGTAGAGCGCCATCCTGCTCTTCTTTTTTTATCTCGTTCTGGTTTTTCGATTTTATTATATAAATATTTCCGCCCCTCAGTTCGCCAGTGGACATTTCCGGGATAGAAAGTAGCCTATGTCACTATTCGGCCCTCCAGCTATCTCAAAAAATGACGTAGACTCGTTGCTCTGAAAGTTGGACAAAGCATTTATAATACCTACATATATTGCTATATCTTACGGAAAGCTTTAAATAAAACATACAATAGTTTCGAATAACGTAGTTGAGAGTGAAAACTTCTTTAGGCGTGTTGAGCGATTTTTAGTAGGGGATTATTATGGATTCGCGACCGACATGTTTTCACAACAAGACCATGGATTGTCCGGCCCAAGTATTCTCGAACCGAGAATCGCATTTGGCTGCGCATTTCTAGCCGGCAATTGTTCATTTAATGATCGCTAGATGGCGTTACCATACGTTATATATACTTATAAATTAAAAACCATATTTTGTGTGTTTTTCTTATATGTGCATCCTGTATGTATACCATCATAAGTGCCGAATAGTCGGACTCTTTGCCGACTAATCGCCGGTAGTCGGTAGATCCTACTAAATACTGGTATTATGGTTAAACCAGTGGTATTTTAGATTAATTCACCTGCTGTGCGTGTTTATACCATGTATATGATTTAGAGCAAACTTATTATGTTTAGTCTCTAGTATAGATTGATAGTCCCGTTAGTTTATTGCCCCCAGCTCTGACAATTTCTTTTAATTTAATTGATTAGCGATTCGATCCGGCTTTGGTTGGACGGGTAGACGATTGAGTAAACAATGCCCATACAAAAAAAAAAGAAAAAATCTTAGGTGTTTATAACCGTGACCTGCATGCAGCGGGTTCGGTTCCCACAACATGTTACAATGGGATTAAAAAAAATAAAAATCCTTAGATCTCAAAATACCTCAAAATGCAACTGCATTTGGAAGTTTGGCTCTGTGGAGTTAGTGTACTTAGGACCGCGACATCTTTCGATATAGTTTTCACTCGAAAGGCCAAAAAGAATGGATTGGTGTGGACCAATGGTCAGCCAAGGAATGCCCGGCCCGAGGATGTTCAACACTAGAATGCCCGAGCTATTAATTGCTGGATCGGGCAAAGACAGTACACGGATTTGCCCTGATCCTAAGGATGCTAACCCCACCGCCCCGGATTCTCACGCGTAGAAAAATTCTTTATTAAAAAAAATACATATTTCTCGGAACAGATATTTTCCAAGTAGCCAAGTCACGTTGCTCCGTTTTGATGTGAAACAAGGACGAACGTGCACACTTTCACATTTATAATACAAGTTAGCATTCAACAAATACATAAACACCATTTTTCAGAAGTTACAAATCTGAAATTAAATCTGAAACGTTTTCGGTTTACTGCACTTTTACAGTGTTTGAAAGGTATAATCTGTGATTGCCGTTATTCAGCAGGTTGAATTATAAAGGGCGGCTGGGTGCAACGCCCAAGGGCTCGACGAGGGCATTGACTGTACTAGGGTCACATTGGGCTAACAAGCCGTGTCTAGGAAGATTCCTATCAACTTCGGTTTACACTGGCCGCGTATCATCCCTACTAGTATTAAAAATGCTAAAGTATGTTTGTTTGTCTTTCTTTCACGTAACAACAGAGCAACGGATCGACGTGATTTTTTGCACAGGGACAGCTGGATGACTACCTTTTTATCCCGGAAATATTTCAGGTAGTTAACAATACTGAATCTATAGGATCTACATTGAATTTTATATGTAGGTAGCAGCCGCGAATTTCACTAATTCCTTATATATGTGCAAAAGCAATGTGCGTCGGTGGCCGAGTGGTTAAGACGTCTGGCATTAACTAGGCAGACCACGAGTTCGATCCCGGATCCTGGCCATGTACAGCCACCAGCGGTTCTAAATTTTACATTAGTATTTTTTCAGAAATACCATCTAAATAAGAAAACAGGGCCGGTAACACGGTTCCGGGAGCCTTAAGGTAATAATAGAACCTGAATTAATGCCAGGTTTTGCTTGTCGTGGTCTTCGAACTCGGGACCGCCAGCTTCGTAATATTATAAAGAGGTAAAGTTTGTAAGTTTGGATGTAGATGGTAATCTCTAAAAAAACCCGAAATGTTTGCGGTGGATGTGTGAGGTTGCATGGAATACAATTTCACGCTACTATTATTTTACAGAGGGGACTTTTACACATTCGTGGTTTTGATGCATATTGAATGTGTTTTATGGAAAATAGTCAAGAGAAAATTCTCCTCCAAAACAAAGTACTGGGTTGGAAAAAGATTTTTTCAGATTCTATAGTACCTTGCGCCGCCTTCCCGCAGCACAGGTGAACTAAATTGAAAAGAGGCTATATAACTAGTTCAGTCATATTGTGTTTTTAACAGGAAAGTTGTGGGTTAGTTTTGATTTCTTCCATTCTATATGTTTTTTGGGGTGCTGATCCGAATCTGAGGTTCGCTAACAAAATTTCGTGAAACTAACAATTTTTCGTAAGTATATATAACCTTCTTATACAAAATGAAAGCTCATGAAATTTTCTACAAATTTCATTACGCAGGTTTATTTTTCCGACGAACCATTCGGGCTCAAGCGTCAGTTGAACATTTATTTGCGTTTTCCGGCTGTCTCCGCCGAATGCATAAATTGAATCACAGCAAGCTGTGGAGGGCGCTGATAATCTAATTCTAATCTAATGAAACGACCTCTAACAAGTTAAATACTTATTTCGATCTCAAAATACCTAAATACCATCGGCTAAATGAGGATGACGGCGTTTTGAAAGCAATCTCTGATTTGTCCAAAATAACTTTTAAAAGCGTTCTGTAATGCCCAATTTCAGAAAGTCAAGTTATTCCGAGATTTGTTAAATAACAACCGTCAAAACCATACATTTTTACGGAACTATTTGACAACATTTGCTGTTGTTTACAATGGTAGAATTTGTTTATACACAACAATATAAAAAACCTTAAAATTTCATTATTTTGAATTATATTGAGGTATTTTAAAATAAATTCATGAAGGCGAGTGACAGTTTAGTGTTTACCCTTTAAGGGTCCTATACTGGGTTTTTTCTGGGATAAACTATTCCCAATTTCTCTGTAAATAATTGACCTGTGTCACTATAATTTAGCATATAGTTACTTATTGAATATATCTAAGTGAAATAGCTCTTATTTTTTCAATGGGTTTTATTGAATAGGAAATATGGGTGGTTTGCCCCTGCATTTTATTATTTTTGCAAAATTAAAAAATCATAATTTTTTTTTTTGATTTTTCAATAAGCTACAAAAAAAAAGCGAAATATATAATTGAAGAATAATGGTATAAGAGCGCTTAAAAAAATTTTTAGAGTTTTGTGATAGATTATGAACGAGACAGCAGGGGCAGAATAATCCTTTATTCTATCACCCTTAAATAAAACCAATTTAAAAAATAACGACTATTTCACTTAGATATATTGAATAAGTAACTATATGCTAAATTACAGTGATACAGGTGGAGTATTTACAGAGAAATTGGGAATAGTAATATCTCCATACAAATTATGGATATAGAGCCCTTAAATGTATAGCGGTTAGCCTCTTTTCAATTTAGTTCACCTGCGGGCGATACATTTACATAAAGTTTTACGACCGAGTTGACCTGTCATAGATTTTTCTCTTCTAAATTAAATATACTAGCGGTGAATCCTGCTTCGCTCGGGATAATCTTTAAATTGCATATTCAAAATGAAAAGTACCACCGCTCATCGTTGAAAATGCCTTCAAGTGATACATATAGTATCGCGTTTCGGTTCAGGTGATGAGTATACAGTATATAACCGACATTTACATATCCTGAGTCGAACATCTGTACTCACCAAACACTCTCCACTTGTCTTGGCTCGTGCATAACCACTGTGTTATCAATAACCTCCACCGAACTTGTAAATGTAGTAGATAGTCTTAGGGATACACACATTTTCATAGCCACTTTACAGCAAGTGGATGGTGAGTCACATGTCGTGCTATCTACAAACGAAAAACCCGCCAAGTGCGAGTCGGATTCGCGCACGAAGGGTTCCGTACCATTATAAAAAAAGTCAGGTTTGTTGTATGGGAGCACCCTTAAATATTTATTTTATTCTGTTTTTTAGTATTTGTTGTTATAGCGGCAACAGAAATACATCATCTGTGAAAATTTCAACTGTCTAACTACCCCGGTTATGAGATACAGCCTGGTGACACACGGACAGACAGACAGACGGACGGACAGCGGAGTCTAAGTAATAGGGTTTCCGTTTTTACCCTTTGGGTACGGAAGCCTAAAAAGCCTGAAACAATCAGTACTATTGCCCTTAAATTAAAACTATAGACAGACAGACCGACATCATTGGCACAATACGGAATCCGACAAATAATAAAAATATATAAAGTAAAAAAATTAAAGGGGGTCCCATATAAGAAACGTGTTTTTTCGGCGTCTAACTAACGTACTAACGATAATGCGTACTCTTAAGTAAAACAACAAATATTAAAAACCGGCCAAGTGTGAGTCGTCTTAGTACATACTATTGAGTGTACGGAAACCTTCGCACTTGACCGATTTTTCTCATGTATCAAAATACCTACTAAGCTTAATTTCATCCATAGTCTTGTCACGGGAAAATATGACGAATGAATAATTGAGTATAGTAAACGTGAATTAGTAATAGGATTTTCACCTGCCATCATAAAAACCTGCATTGTGACTTCAAATTACTTTTTACCTACAGGTAGTATTTTATTCGCTCCCCGCGGCCCTAATTTACGTTGCGAGACGGTTTCTTCAATGTCACATAATGAGGTACGCTGTTATAAAGTTTCGAGTTGCCGGGATAATAAAGTTGATAATTCATAGTGTAAAAAACTGCTAAGTCATGGTTGGTTTTTCATATCCACAATTCCTCAAATGCATCTCGTGAACTAAGTGTTTCTGTGAGACCCAAGATCGATGAGTGCGGATGGGTCATTTTTAGGGATCTACCGTGCCACTTTTATAATCGGCAAAAGTACCGACTAATCGGCTCTTACATTTGTACATAATGGTACATAAAACGGGAAATAAATTATACTAAACGACAGTTGTTCTAATTTGTTGTTTAATTGTATGTTCTAATTTTTTATTAAAGTAGCAAAACAACCAATCAGTATTCAGTACATATCATCACACTTTTTATCCCAAGAGGGGTAGGCAGATACAATGGAATGCCATTTCTTAAGTTCCTTTCATACACGCTCGGTGATTGCAGACAATATTTCCATCGATCAATACATTTTTTAGGGAGGGGTTCTGGAAGAGGTATTCTTTTTATAATTTGTATATATAGTTTTTAAATATATTATTTATTTATTACTATACATTTAAGTTATGATGTAAATATTAAAATTTCTTAACCTAAACTAGAATTTTTGAAAAAAAAGTTTTCTGTAAATTATAAGAATTTTTTTGTATGTTCAATAAAAGTACTATTTTTAAACATTGAACAAACGGCATTCGATTGTCTCTGCCTACCCCTCTTGGGATAAAAGGCGTAATGATAGATAGTTTAATAGAAGTACACCTAGGTCGTCCTCTGCCAGCATTTCCTTTCACTTCAGCCATATAAACCTTTTTAATCAATCTTTCATCCTTTATTCTTTCAACGTGTCTAAGCCAGCGTAAACTAATTTTCTTCATTTTAGTCACAATTAAGGAGATTTATATAGTCGGCACTTTTATAGTCGTCAAATAGTAGATAGGTCATTTTTGGGCCGATTAGTCGTTAGTCGGCTAGGCTAGCCTCCAATAACGCTGGCTATATTGAGGGTGACCTACCTGCCCCTGGGGCCAGTAGACGTGGTGATGGTATTTTTTGTCATTCATGCAGATTTTTTGAAAAATTCTATTTTCCCGAAGGAATGAGTTATTTTACCGGGATAAAAAGTTAACAGTTTTCCAATTTTCCGGTCCTCCATTACGTTGCTGATTCAACAGAAACACACTTACCCATTACAATTTATAATATTAGTTAGCATTACTCGCGCGTCCACATAAAACATACTACGCCGCGATTTATCTTAACATTAGCTTTATTTATGTTTATTTTTCCATTTACACTATGTTTTCCCTATTATGTACCTAGTCTTGGTATGAGATGTATGTAGATGAAGGGAGAGAAGGGAGTCCTAAGGGAATATCAGAGGGTGTGATGTTTGCGATAATTATGAAGGCAAGTTGGTATTAAAAAAAATAAAGATGTGGTTTGTCAGTGCTCAACCTTTTTCACTGACGTCCAGTTTGTAAAATTATTTCTAAGGGCATCAAACATTTTGACAATGGATTTCATTTTTGGGAAGGAACCAAAAATGGTTTGCAGATTATCTGGTACAAAGCTCCATTAATTTCTGAGTTATTTAAAATAATTTAAATAATACGGAAAATAGGAAATATCAGGTTTAACTTTGATGCAGATTGGCTTTTTCAGATGAAATGTTGTCCATTGCTAAATTAACTTGTAGTGGACAGTGATTAGCAATGCGATGCGTTGACGCGTGCGAGACAGCGAGCGGGTGCGTGGGATGTGCACAGTCGATGAACTGTGTCGTCCTGGGAGCTGACTAGCTGAGCTCAGCGCGCTGTGTTTGCTGGTATTGCGCCGTTTCATGCGTAACCTTTGCCGCGAGCATTGTTTTCAAGTTTATGCCTTTCAGTAGTTATTGTATATGTGTACACGTTGAATGCTAATGAATGCCTCTATTGTTTTCGAATGGCACCCGTTGGACCTATTTGTACGATTTAGGGCTCATCTACTTCTACTGTATACTGTTCACAGTTTTGTGAAACGTATAGATGATGCTCACGCCTTAACTCCCTTAGGGCAAGCTAAGACTCGCCACCATTGATATAATACGAACCTGGCACACATCTTTCGCCTTATTCAAATCCATACATCTTTTCATGTAAGCTCTTTGATTGCGTGTGCTTATTATTTTCCCTTTTTTCAAAATGTCACTAACCACCCAGTTACAGAAATCTGTGTTGTTAAATTCATTTTATCTTGTTCCAGGTACGTTGTTTGGAGTACACAACTCACAATATACACAAGAAACGCGTTTAGATAAGTATTGTTATCAAAGCACACGGTCCTATTTCTAATTTGATACAAAATTTGTAAATAAACACACACCGGAAAGCGACGGCAGATTGCCAAATTCACGATGCTAATACGGTTTACAAACCGAGTTGTAAATATTTTAGTATCTAATCGTGGGGTTTCCGATTGATTCTGAACCACAGCGACTGGTGATGCGACGTTTTCCGATCAAGTCTAAATCAACAGTAATAAATATAAATAGCTCTTGGTAAAAATCCTAATTACACGTATATGTATTGAAGTTATTTATTCATTATTAAATCAAAATCTTTATGTAGACAAAACGTAAAGTAAAGACGATAGAATCTCAAGATTAATTTGGCTCACACACATGGTTTATCTTTTTGATTCCGAAAATAGTTGACGAATGCCGTGCGTGAGCATTCAACGTGTTATTCCAACATTTCATCCAGAAGTGTCCTACTTAATAGAGAGAGCGAGTTGTGATGATAATATGATTGTATGTTTCAATACTTTTAATTTTCACATTTTAAGTCGATGTGTAATCTTTGCTTCTATGGTCGGTCTTTCTGTTACTTCAGCTGCTTTAAAAGTTTTAATTACTTAAAATAAAATGGGTTTGGTTGGTTAGAAAAAAGAAGAGGTTAATAAAGTCTGACTTGAGAATAGTTCACATAGTCATTTCTCCATCAACAATACTCCCGGAAAAACTATTGTTTGCGTTTTCAAGTGGAATTGTTCATGGCATGTCACGATATTCACACTCCACTGGGACAAAGGGCTTGAGCTGTGCGCCGAGTTTAGTACGGCGCATAAAGGTCGGGCCCTTCTACCGCCCGCGCCGAAATGGTGCATTCGCTAACTAGGTCAAGCTCGCTCGCGCTGGGTCGCCACGTGCGATCTCTCTTCCCCTCCTTTTGCCTTCAATATTACTGTTCAGCGATAATAATACTTAATTCAATTTGTATAGAGTTGCTTATCCTGTAGCACTTCTAATAATTCTAATACGCTCTTTGTCATATCATCTAGTTTTGTTTGGTTTTGCCATTTTAACTATTACTGTTTTAGCTATAGCGTCTAAATTGAAACTGATAAGCTAGTTTACATTGAAATTGTATAGTTACGAGTTGTGTTACTTCACAGCAATATTATCTTTGTTAACTCTGTTAATTGTTTTAAAGGTCTGAACTTTGAACGTTAAGGGGATTTTATAAAAATATCTTTAGAAATGGTCAGACCAAAATGAACTAGATAATCAAAGATATGGAAAACTAGCCATGAAGATGTCGATATCTTGCGATAGTGAAAGTTGTTTGTGGAGTCAACGCGCGATCTCAATCTTTTGTTAGGCACCTCGCTCGCTTCTGCAGATAGATAATTATTGTATATGTGCCGTGCTTAGATTAGCGAGCTCTCGGTTGCACTTCTCTTAAAATAAACATAGTGTTTGTCTATGACGTAATGTAATTGTCTCGATAGATTTTCTTCCGAGACACTTCGTGCTGATTTCATGTCCAAATGGATAACATGCATGCATACAGATCGTATCGAACAGAATGTCATGTAAAGTGGGAAACTTGAAAATTTTAGCCATCAACAAAACCCATTGATTTCGCTACCAGGAAGGAGTCAACCAATAGAAAAATCATGGAATACACTCGAGGAAATAAATCGGCTAAGCTCTTCAGGAGCGCCTCTTGTTCTCCCCTCTACAAATATACGGGGGGTTGATTCCTATTCACGTTGCTCTCTGCTTCCTGTTTTGCGTGTAATCCCCTAGTTTGTTCGCTTGATTAAAACATTTCTTCTTGCTAAAATTACGTTTCTTATATCTGATATATCGCCTACACACAAAAATAGTGTGACACCCGTTTTAACAAATTACGCGTTAGATGTGAATTAAAACAAATACGCAGTTAGTTTGTAAATAATATCCTAATGTCCTAAGTTAGCAAAACTGGCCAGCTGTAGAGTCACATTACATGCAAATACAATAAAAATAATACGTAATTAAATATGTACTTAGTTTGCTATTATTTAATATTTTAGAATACGTAATTGCTATTGTTTAGTTAATAGTATTAATGGACAATGATGTATATTCAGTTGCTATTATTGATAATGAATAATTATTGCAGGGAGTTTGAGAGCGTTTCTATCGTTAAATAATTTTGGTTTTAGTTTGATGTGTACGACACATCAGTATAGAATCGTAATTTTTAATTCGGCATCAAAATATTATGCTGAATCAGTATGATGCTTACTTTAATACTATTGTCGATCAATAAAATCGTATTTGCAGATGTATTCTATATTTATTTATTTTGTTTGTCCTTGTTTGAGTAACAGTTAAGCATCGTCTTGAATTTGAGTAATTATACTGCGTTATCTTTATCACGAAGTTCGTAAATGACAGTGATTATCACAACACTATTAATGATACATTCGACATATTTTATTACATATTGGACTTCTACATTTTCGATGTTTTTTTTGAATTTAGGTTAGAATTTCGATTACACGGGGTCAAGAGCGTTTCGTTTCTGTTCAGTCAGCCACGCGATTCTTACTTTCTTTGTTGTAAACGTTTTACAGTTGCATGTCACGATATCAATAAATATATCATGCTACTTCAGTTAATGGTATGCTATATGTATGTGACTCAACGGTAGGTCAACGAGAAGTCAGTATAGTTTATATTAGATATTGATTTAATATTGGTTTCGTTATAATAGCTGCTGTTTAGATAACTAAATTAAATAATCATTCGTCGTCAATTGTCATTCATATCATTGATCATTAAACTATAGACTCCACGTCACAATGGACTTATTTGAACAGATAGGTGGATCATTTCGTATCATCACTTCATACCAATTGCTGATGCCTGGTACTCTAAATATTTTTTTAATTGGTTCTTGTCAAGGTCTCCTTAGTTACTAATATAGTTATTAATTGCATATTGTCCTGAAAAGTTATTAAGTTTACCTTTACACAGTTACGTAACGCTGTTATCGTCCAGCCGAAGTACGTAGGAGCGTTGAAGCGGTACAAATGTTTCAACAGAAGAAACCATATTAAACTTAATGAATGTATTTGATCAACTTGTTTATTTCCACTCATGGGTTTGTTTTGAAGTATTCTGTTGTTGGGTACCAAGTCCTAAGTTGTGTGTTCGTTTTGGATTGACTCATATTTCATCATAATTTCTTTTAGCTTAGTAATCATTGATTAAGAATAATTGGAGCATGGCCGTGCTTCGCCAAATATATGAATCTTCTCTTTAGTTATTAGAAAAGAAAGACTCATATTTCATCATAATTTCTTTTAGCTTAGTAATCATTGATTAAGTATAATTGGAGCATGGCCGTGATTCGCCAAATATATTAATCTTCTCTTTAGTTATTAGAAAAGAAAAATTTAAAATCTCAGAAGATGATTCCCATTTGATTGGTATCGATTGAGTTACTAAATTTAGTTTCATGGTTACCATTGCTACCAAAAAGCGGTCTCGAAATATTACAGGAGACATTTTTATTTATGACTCAGTTAATAAAGGGACCTTTAACAGATAAGGTTATACCATATAGCTGCTAGTGACACGCTAATGCGATGTGGGAGGGGAACGTGTTGGCTCAATGAATTAACAGGAAGTGTATATTGCATCTTCGTTATTTAGTATACGAGTAATTTTTAAATATATTTGTAGTCGTGTTTGCTATCAACTGCCTAGTAACGGAACTAGTACCTAAGTAACATTAGACTTGGCTCCTTGCACCACTATGCTCTAAATGCTCAGCTAAGCTATCGCATGGTACATTATCTCGAATAGTAATCGATCATCGACTTTTCGAACGAGATTATCGCTAATTTTACGGTGTTTGCCGAAAATAAGCAACATTAATATAGCTCACTTCGCCAGCGTGAAGTTTACCAGAGCGGCCAGAAGCGTAAGTGGTGTATGGGGCGTCGGAGTATTGTTTAATGGATATGCATTTTCTATTTGTTGGAAGGTGGTACCCAGGGTCCCAGCCGAAGACCCTATCTGCCCTATCTCCACTTACGCCTCTGGATGTATCGTACGTCATTTGAGATTTTTTTTGCCAACGCTGCGTATTCGCTATTGGACGATATTTTTGTTTTATCAGTTTTTCTGATTTTTATTTTTTTAAATTGTAATTTAATTATTCTTTCCATAGCGAATATTGAGCGTTAAATATGTTAGCTTTTTTTGTAACTAACTTCACCCCGTTTTGCGTGTTGTTGCACTGTCTTTTATCTTCTGTGTTTGCAGTGAAACCCTTACTTAAGACTATTTGACTGACGCTTTATCTGTGCAATATCTTCTTGCTCCTATCCAACTCACCGTTAACATTTAAGTAAATACAAGACAAGAAAATATTATAAATAAGCTGATTACAATACGATGACATTGAAAATGGTGGATTGCCTATTGGCCTCTCGTTCACGCACTATAGTAGCATCAAAGGAAAAATCAATGGTTGTCAGATACGCGCTATGACCATTGTGTTCCGATCCGATCCACTGGAAAACAATAGTTTCTAAACTTCTTTTGAAAATAATAATAAATGAACTGTATATTTTTTTGCAAAATAATGTGTGAATGGCAGTTAAATATTTTCAGAAATAATGGACAGTCTTCTAAGAACGTAGCTGCCCTTTCAGCTTCTTTTTTAAAATTCCACCTGTATCATAGAACTGGCCACTCGTTAGGTATAGCCTCACACATACCATAGGCTAAAAGAGGGAGACTTGGTCTTGCGTTGGATACCCGGGGACCGATAACACGGATTCGGGAGCTGTAAGACAACTCTTGAAGAAAAAAATAGTCTGTCGCACGCGTTTGTATCGTAAGTTACAAATATTTTTCTTGTCTTGTTGGCTTTACTTTCTTTGTTACTAATTTATATTAAAACTAAAATTCCAAAACTTGGATATTTGATAAAACAATTGTAAATACATATTTATTTATTTATTTATGTAAATGCGCAAATAAAAAAAAATGTGTTTCCAGTCTCGTCGATACACAATCGCGCGAAAACGTAACTGATAAAGTTGTTTACAACGCAGTTTATGTACACGAGTATACTATTGTTGTGCTAATTTAATATTCATAAACCGATTTTGCCAGAACTTACCTTTACCTGAGAAAAAATGTGATCTATCATAATATTATAAAGTTTGTGGGTTCGGATGTCTGTTTTGGGTCATTTCTGGAACTACTGAACTGTAAACACAAGCGAAAAACTGTAATCTATAGCCAAGTATAATATTTTGTTTGGAAATTGTATGTATTTAATTAAATATGTTTGCATTTTGTGGGCTTTAAACTACTGGATGGGTTTGTGCACAGATTTAATTAGCATTTAGACTAGCAAGTTTTGGAGTATTTTAAACCTGTACTGTACCTAATGTATCTGCAAACTCAAGTATTCTTGTATAAAGTTTATCCAATTCTGTTTAGCAGCTACGGTGTAATTGTAAGCACACAGCTTACAATTAAAACTTGCACATCACACGTAATAAATATACAAAGAAAAGTGTTTCTATTATTCACGGTGAAACTTATTATTAGTTTATTTATTATATTAAAAAAAAACAATTAACTCCCTAGAACGCGTCGTACATTGTTTAATGGCCGAGGTGCAAGGGGGGGGGGTATTTCACCGGAAAAGGATGTGAAATTAAGAGTCAATCCCAATATTCCCAATGTCTCACAGAGGCATTTATAAAATTTTAGTAGCATGTATGTTCTGTACATTCTGACACTGCTGTAGCAAATGCCATATTTAGTCTCTGCACACATATTTAGTGCATATATTTTTCCTCGAAACCGTTTGACTAGACGCGTGTACGTACAGTGAAGTGACGCATTAAGCAGGTGTAGTAGTTGCACAAGGGCAATGAGCCACTGAAGACTAGCGCTCTAATTTTATCTCGATTCCGCATTATTTAGTCAAAGTGCGGTTTTCAATACCATCTTACCTGCAGTTTTGCACGGGAGAAAAGTTTATTTTCAAAAATACAATTTTCCGAGACAAAGTAGCCTATGTAACTCTCCAGCCCTCCAACTATCTCGCTAAAACTACGCAGATCCGTTGCTCTGTAAGTAGGAAAAACAAACAAGAAGACACTTTAGCATTTTATAGTATTACATAGACAGCTTCGCCTGCGTGCAGTAATTTTCTTACGGCACTCTAACTTTATTTTCATTAAACATTTAAAGCCTATGTCCATCTGGTCTAATCTTTTTAATCAGTCCAGTAGTTATCGGATTTACTTCTTACAAATAAACACGCTCTCCTTATATGGGCGATTATATTTTAGTCAGAAATAATTCTTCTTATTATTCATTACCTTTTTTATGATCCATCTCTATACCACCAAACTTCACCCGAACCGTTATTGAATAACTAACATTCGCATTGGTATCTTGTGTATTACTGAATTGGAACGTGATCAATGGTTACACGTTCATATTGATTTGGCCCCGAATTGTACTGCACCACTCGACTGTGTTATCGTGAAATTGTTTTGTATACGATACGATTCAGCCAAACGCATAATGCCTCTGGATATAATGAAGCTATTTGGGCTGATCGAATTTTCTAGTAATGACGATGACCAGATAAAGACCATGTTAGGACCAGCGGTTAGGACCATGTACCAAATTGTTCTTATATCCCCGCGGGGTTTATTTAACTTATTTAAGGGTAATACCATGGCCACAAATGAGATATTTTCGCGGGACAAAAATCTCTGGTCAGATTAAAATTGTTATTTAAATCTTTAATAAAAAAGGAGACGGGTCTTTTGAGCGATGATTTGAGTTGTAACAAGTTGAAACAAAGGGTTATATTATACAAAAAAATTATTATATCTATTACAACCAATCATCATTAATAAATAATCTGTTTGAAAGCATGATAATAGATAGCTTCAATTTTATTTTATACCTTATCTTAGTTCCTAGATTGCCAAATTTCATTGAATTAACAGTAATTATTTCATATTATGCCATCTTTACAAATATACTACTTTCACATTGTAACATCTTTGTTTTCACCAGGGCTCAAGAATGCATGAAAGGGTATCGGTCTCCTTTGTGCGAAGTTGAGGTGGAAAGTTATGATAAATAAAGAATTGACGAGTGGATCGGTGCTGCTGAACTCGCGAAACAACAGAATTAACTTTGTTTTCGTGGTGCATTGACTTTTTTCAATTGAAGGGTATATTTAAACGACCTATGACTGAATTCTGTTTCTTGGTTTAAGCGTCTTATCGTGTGAGGTTAAAGTTCCCTCGGTCATGATTTTGATATACTGCGGTCGCATGTCTGTAGTGGATGTTTTATTATATGACTAAGCGTGTGTTTGGTTTGTTTGCATATAGTTGGGTGTCTGTCTATAACTGTGTTACCAATTTTATAATCATAGTTTGTAAAGTGGCAAAAGGATGGTATGGATGCAAAGTGAGGCCAAAATCTGGAAGTGGATATCGATGGATGAAAATGTCATTCGCACGACTCTCACCTCACTGGCCATTTGTTCCACTTTCCCCCTTCATTTAGCTGATCATGAATGATATTTTGGAAGTTAGGAATTGTATCTCATTTGGTTTGGTTTGATATCATATATATTTTGATCATTTTAGTTACCGATATTGGCAATTGTTTAACGTATAGTGTTGAAACTTTCGGGTCTGTTTCTCCTTATCTCCTGCTCAGTTATCCGGAATGAAATTACGATGTTTAAATGAAATTAAGCCAAACATCTTCTAATTATGAATGTTTTGATGTTTGGTTGGCATGTCAGTTCGATAACGGATAAACCCACAGGTAAAACTTAGCACTGCTAGACTGGCAACCCTGTTACTAGCAGAACAAATGGAAATTATAATGAGTTTCGCCACAGCAGGTTCAATGCACCAGATGAGTGTTGCAAATGATAATGTGCGTTTGACCTCAGGCGGCGCGGGAGGTGAAATTGTAACGCATTCGTACATGACCGTGATCTTCAATATATCTATATTCTATGACTTTTTAAATATACGATACTAAAGTCTAATCTAAGTTTAAGAATTGTTTTGTAAGATCGGGTTTGTGTTTCGGCGAAGGAAACCTTGTCCTAAAGTGTAGACTAAATGTTATAAGTTTTAATTTCTGTCACCATCACTTCACTATATTTCCCCGAGGAGTTGTTCCAAAAAAGTTCTGTCGCTGGCTTCTTCTCTGTATGGCTGGCGTGTAGAAGGGGCAATGTCAACTAGCCTTTTCTAAATATAGTACACAGAAATAAGCTTTTCTAAAGAACCTTGGTATAGACAAATTCTAGTTTGAGCCCATAAGCAAGATGTTCATAGTTCATTAGTATGCCAATACGTACTTGTTGTATTGCGCAGTTAGCAACACTTGAGTCATTCTATATCCAATCACTTCCTGAACACGAATTGAGCTCGTTAAACTTGCAAATAGAATAAGTTTACTATGTAGTTTTCGTTGGGAGCTCTCTATCACTGTGTACTTCCCAAACTTGTTTCACCCGTTTACTAATGGTGGATTGTCTTTGAAAACCTTTCGGAAAGGGGTAAGCCATACGTTCCCATAGTCTTTGCTTTTTTATTTTTATAATAAACCCTGTCAGCCAATTTTGTTTTGAAATTATAAACCCTAAATTTGATTCCACGACACGCCTTGGTGGATAGCACACGCTCCCGCGGAGACGTGTTGGGGAATCCAGTTTAATCCCGCCCGCGCTGCGATGGTTGTGATTAATCAGTGATTAATAAGACATATCGCGGTCGGCGGGATTATCATACATACCGATTTATTGGCTATAATCACCGTAAACGGCTATACTACTTGACATTGGCGAAATCACCGATTAATATTGGTGGAACCGCCATATTGAAAAAAAGAAGAAGAAGAAGAAGAACCCTAAATTTTTCAACATGACATTTGTTTATAACTGCTGGGGTGCCTAACAAGTGACCAGTTAGTTGTTTCGTTCACTTGACATTGGCAAATTCATCACACTTGGATGGAGGTTATTAGCATCAGAATAGAGTTGAATGAAGCTTCAACGCCAGAGATGTTTTGAGATATTTTTGTTACAAATATGGATGGATGGTTTTTATTTTCATGGAGTGTATTTTGGTGAATCTTTCATGAGGATCTAGTTAGGGCATTCTAGGGAATAAAATACTGTTTACTCCCAAGTAGGTTTATAAGCTTGAGTATTGCCACTGGTATTACTTCTTATACACAGTGCGGCCTTAGCAACAATCACGCCCGTACATTGATGTAACAGATTCAAGGTGAACCGGTAAGCACGGTTCACATTTGTATTATTTTTGTTTTAGAATAACAACAATATCCATTTTTGAGTTAGAGGTAATGTTTGCTTTCTCTGACCAAATTTCGAAGTTGAATTATATGTTTGGTG
The DNA here is from genome assembly GCA_963924495.1 of Nemapogon koenigi. Taxonomy (NCBI): domain Eukaryota; kingdom Metazoa; phylum Arthropoda; class Insecta; order Lepidoptera; family Tineidae; genus Nemapogon; species Nemapogon koenigi. The sequence continues at coordinate 11,060,425 of OZ004646.1, forward strand.
GAAGGGCGATCATGAAAGTAAGATAAATGCTGTTGGGATGCGATAGTTGAGAAGCATGTGTGGCTGTGTCTGAAAGGTAAACAAAGAAATAATGTGATAAGAGAACAGTGTGAATTAAAGGAAGATGTAGTAACTAAGATAGAGAAAGAATGCTTAGATGGAAATAATGTAAAAAGTAAGAACACACCCTATTAACAGATGATGTCAGTGACATGTCAAAAATAGTGCACCTATGGATTTGAATGTGGTGATTGAGGAGTTGTGTAATTAAATTAGTCTATCTCTTATGCGATGTGTAATCAAAATAAAAAGAAACAATATATACTAAAAAGATTTTGTCTAAAAGAGAAAATTGCTCATAAAGATCCCGCAAACACATGTGCAGATGTGGACGTAGCTTTACAACAAGCTACATAGATCACACAATAGGTATACCTATTTAAGTTAGTGTACAAACAATAAAAATAGTGTCTACGGAGTTTAATGAACTAGACATCTTAAATTTTGTGTAGGCTTAACAACCACTTGTATTCATTAGTACGCTCACTATCTACGTACATGTTATGCTCACGCCCGTAATCCCTTTAAGGTAGATCATGACACACTTGTTTCGCCACATTTAAATCCATACATATAGCATGCTCTTCGATTTAGAGTGCTTTATTTGGCCCATTTTTAAAACTATCAAATCTATCAATTTTCTTGTCCCGTCCTCGATCAACTCACATTACCTTTCGTATGTCTCTTGTCATCCATTTTTTCTATATGACCAAACAATCTAAACATTACTTTCTCTATCTTATTTACTACATATTCTTTTATTCCACACTGGTTTCTTGCTTTATCTTTTAAACTTACTGATCTCATATCCATTTTTTCCCCCACATATTTATTTCACAGCCAGAATCTGTCTCGGTTTCCAATCTTAACTCGATGTTTGCACCTGAGTTTGTCTTATCTTGTCGTCTTTAGTGTATTTGGCAGCTATCTCAAATGCCCTTCCTTTCCATCAAGAGGGACTATTATTATTTGTTTGGTGGTTATAGTTAATAATAGTTATATTTAAAACTCCATAGGCCCTTATCATATTATTTTCCTGTTTACAATTTATATATATTTTAGTAATTTATCAACAATCTTCATATTGTGGCTTACGTGGATTATTAGTAGCTAGAGAACACATTACTTGTGATTTTATTTATGAATATTATACTTAAAAAATTTAAAGAGGTGTCGTGGGACACCCGGTTGGAACGAAGTACCGTTTGCTATATACATATTATGTATTAAATAACAGGAACAATGAAATAAATTAAACAACGTTTAAAAGTATTTAAATGAAAATTAAAAAAAAAATGGAATTGTAATTTTTTACAGTTATGAAAATAAATATTTTATTATTAATTATTATAAAAAAATATAAACTAATTATGAACTTAATCAGTACATTCAATCTTAGTAATGATTGATTTGTGGTAACTAAATTAGGACACATGTTTTCGATTCAATATTATCGAAGTGTAACGTACCTACTATAGCAAAAGTGTCGTGACTGTCGAAGTCTTACACTTTTTTTCTGCCTAGCTCTCATTTGCCAAGTGTATGAACTTCCTTCCAATAACGCATCATCCTCATGTAGTCAATCATATTTTATTGAGACTTCGTTTGAGGTATTTTGAGATCGTAACAAGCCTCTTCGTGATCATACATCCTTAGTCTAACCATGTTATACAATCAAGCAATATACGTCATCGCTCAAAATCGACAGAAAACTTTTCTTTCAAAAAAATTTAGCGACATCTCTGCCAGTATCTTTTTCAAGTCCATACCATAAGAGGTGTAATTATTTGAATGTCCATATTATATTGAGCCTCATACCGCTTTAACCACAAAAATTACCACATATTTTACCCATTGATTGTTCAAATTAAAAATTTGTTTATTGTTTCACATAGTTTTACATGTGCTGCCTATATATTAAGGCGTACGATATTTTATCCTATATCACAATAATAATAAGTTAATGTTCATGTTAAGTGCGTATGTGTTTCAACTTAGCGTCCTAACTAACTCAATAGATGACCTAATTTCCGTTCGCTGCTATCCTTTAGATTACATTGCACAACTCAGCACGTAGCGTGATCCGCTTAAGGTTTTCCTAGAAAATGTAGTGCATGCTAATAAGTTTATTTTCAAATATGATAAGGTTGCTCTAGCTAGACATCTTGGTAGAGGCGGTTAATTACTTCTACTGAAAAGTGAGTCATACTTATGTTTTTGATTAATTCAATTGTAGAGCCTCACCAAAGTGGCACGTTTTAGTAAATTACCTATCAATTATTCCACTTTCAAAGGGAGATCTTAAATTGAAATATGGTTGGTCTAAGGTCAAGGGGTTCCATTATATAATTAACCATGAATTATTATATATATGCTTAAATTAGAATTTGGGAGAGATACAAGTAGAATATTGTAGTTGCTGATACTAGCTGTTCGGCCCGGATTCGCCTGTTTGGCCCATACTGACTTTCCTATGTACTTTTTTCTGCATCAAAATTAGTTCAGTGATTTAACCGTGAAAGCGGGACAGACAGACAGACTTACTTTCGCATTTATAACATTAGTATGGATATTCTTAGCAATACATATAATTTGGCTTGTTGGCTTGTTGGATGAATTGCTGAAGTGAATCGAATGAAATTAACAGACGATTAAACCAAATGTAAATCTCTAATTAACTCTGAACAAGCCTTTCAGAAACTGGGGGGTTAGTCTCCGCCAATTCCCTTATCCAAATCCAAGTGACAGGCATCTAATGTTTTATTGTGTTTGTCCGCAGGGCATGGCAAAACGCACAAGGATGCGGCCAGCGTTCGTGCCACTCACCCAATACCGGCCGCATGCGGTCTATATTACTTCGAGGTGCGCATCGTGTCCAAAGGGCGCGATGGATACATGGGCATCGGGCTCAGTGCTCATGGTGTTAACATGAACCGACTACCTGGTATGTATACATTTAACTACTCTTCGCCAATGCCTTGATTTGCCGGGTTCACGAATGCCGGGTCCACGAATGATGTGATTCAGCATCCCTAAATTTATGTGTCTGGCAAATAAGTTAAGGACCGTTGGTCAAGGTCATCTCATATCTGTCAAAAATATCCCAAATCTCAGTTAATCCTGGAAAGTTGAGTTTATTTATATAAGATTTCCTTACCACACAATTGATAGTTATTATTTTTAATTGGATTGAGCCATATTGTTATTATTTAGGGTTCTAAATAGCCATAGTTTCCAAAACGAGCCTTGCTTTTGCATTTTGGAATCTATGGCTATTTAGAACTCTGAAATGTTGTATAAATAAACTCACCTTTCCAGGATTAACTGAGATTTGCCATATTTTTGACAGATACAAGATGACTTTGACTTGGGCCCTTAACTGTGCTTAAACTGCCGATCGCGGCTCTGCATTAATGGCTAAATCGCGAAGATTTTCTTTGCCGGAGACTTATCCAAATTTTTAGATTTATAGTGTTTTTAAGGTCAAACTGTAGCTCTATTTAGCCTCTCTCCTATATAGAAGCGAACATGTCTGTATGTTATATACTAAAACATAAACATTCTTGACATTTGTATACGAAACTCTGTATAGCCTTGAGGTGACAAGTAGAATTTTAGAAGTACACACGTATAATAATAATTCAATGAATATTGTAGTAAGAATTCTGCGAAAACAATTCCGAGGTAACATTTGAGCCCATATAAAGGGGAGAATTCTTGGAAGTTCTATGTATAGCGAGTGTTCCGAGAACTCTACACTTTCTATTACTCCAGTGGGAAACTGCCCGCCTGCCGCTTGTTACGCGCCTGTAATTATAGTTTTCTGCCTTTGTATAATATGGGGCCGTGTTGTGGTTATTTTGTTATTTGTGTTATTAGAGAAAAGAGTTTTTGGAAATATAAATAAAAGCCTCCAACAAAGAGGCATATATCTCATGTATTTGCGATTAAACCTTCATAGTTCCGATATCGCCATTCGTCGTAAACTGGGGATAGCGTCTGGCATAGAAAGATCGAATAGCATTAGTTCCATGGCAATGAATCTAAAACTGAAATGTAGGTCACACTTCATTCACTCCCTATCAATATCACAAAAAACATTATAGTTTTTAAGTCTTTAACAGCTAGGCTTTCTTCTATCCATATCTAGCTTTCGAAATTGACATTGTACTTAAAAATAACTCTTGTTCCCAGTAGTAACCGCGACATCTTTGTTTCAATTCAAAAGCCAAAAACGACGAGTCCGCCACCAATGGCCAACCAAGGAATGTCCAACACTAGAATGCCGAACAATTTGCTGTCGCGGTCCTAAGTATGCTTAAACAGTGGGGTAGAACAGTGTTTCACTTGAGTGAAGTACTGACACCTTTTATTTCCAGTACTTCGGTTCGCACGTAGTTTGTAAAATATAAGGGGCGGGGTGGGGAAGGAATATATAGAAGTAACCAAAGTAAATAGGTGCGTCGGTGGCCGAGTGGTTAAGACGTCCGGTATTAACCAGGAAGACCACGGGTTCGATCCCAGATCCCGGCCATGTACCAATGGGTATTTTAATTAAAAACTTATGTACGTAATCCGACAAACCACACTTAGAAGCTTAATTTTCCATCTAAACTATACATCAACAGAACTGGCCCAATCGTTAGGTATAGCCTCACAAATACTTTTTACTTAAACCTCTTACAATACATGTCTTCCAGGTTGGGACAAACACTCGTACGGCTACCACGGCGACGACGGCCACTCGTTCTGCTCGTCGGGCACCGGACAGCCGTACGGGCCGACGTTCACGACCGGCGATGTGATCGGTTGCGGCGTCAACCTGGTGGACAACACCTGCTTCTACACCAAGAATGGACACCATCTGGGGATCGCGTTTAGGGGGCTGCCGGTATGTACCAGCACTGATCAGGTAATGTCGTTTGGCATCATTCTTAATTTGACATTGTTATATTATACAAAATTAAAAAAAATATACCTCTATACCATGCGGTGTGGCCCGGGAACAGTGTCCACTTTTTGCTGGTTGCCCATATTGAACTGAACAGGTGGCAAGCCCGTTGCTGCACTTAATGGACCTAAATGTGTCACTTTTTTAACATACGTATTTCATTTAAATTTTTTAAGAAATGTGGGCTTATCTTGCCCTCCAAAGCACGAAAGATCGATTCAATCCCGTATTCCTAAAGAAAATTGGTGCCGATTATGGTGCTAGGTAGCTAAAAACAGCTCTGTCTGAGGGGCAAGAGTTTATAATGAGTTATTTTGCTGTACATACTCCCTTTTTGCTAAATTAGGCTTATTTGTCCCAAAATATATATTCATTCATTATATTCGATCCATTGTTCATATATATCCCTCGGGTCACCACTTTTCCGTCGTTTGCATTAAATACTAAGCATGTACGTACATATTGGTATTAAAACAATATACTGTTGTCCCCAGCCCAACTTGTACCCGACAGTGGGTCTCCAGACGCCCGGCGAGGTGGTGGACGCCAACTTTGGTCAGCATCCCTTTGTGTTCGACATCGAGGACATGTTGCGGGAGCTGCGCGCCCGGACTAGGCTCTCTATAGACGAGTTCCCGCTGCCGGACGACCAGGGACAGTGGCAACAGGTTTTACACAGGTCTGTATATAAAAACGCTTTTGAAGATAATAAATCTATCCATCTTGTATCGATTGATATGTCTTTAGAAATGAAATGAAGCAGGTGGGGCAGCTGAAGAAATTAGCCTATGTCACTCATTACGCCCACGCATTGATCACTATATTGATGGCCATCCCCTCATCCATATCTATACTAACAACTAGCATTCCGCCTCCGGCTTCGCCCGTGGATATTTACGAACAAAAGAAAATATACCCTACCCCTACCCTTATCCCTATATAGGCTTTTTAACATCACGTCATCTAGCCTAAGGGATGTGAAGTATTCCTAATACAACTTTTGACTTTTGTCTCGCTCTATTCGAAAGGTTAGTACACCAATCGGCCCAGTGACCTTCGTTAGCAACCGAGCAACGTAATATAACAACACAAGTTTCTTCCTAAGTTTAAATTATTGGTAAATGCTCAATGTGTATGTAATGTAATTTACTGTTGTTAAAGGACACGTTGAAAGAATGAAGGATGAAAGATTGACTAAAAAGGTTTATATGGCTGAAGTGAAAGGAAATGCTGGCAGAGGACGACCTAGATGTACTTTTATTGAACATATAAAAAAAAATGTTGATCGATGGAAATATTATAAGTACACACAATCGCCGAGCATGTATGAAGGTATGATGAATATAAAAGAAGCAAAAGAGATATGTCAGGATCGTAACAAATGGCATTCGATTGTCTCTGCCTACCTCTCTTGGGATGATAGATAGATAAATAGTATTAGATAGTAATTTACTGTGGATTTTATCCCACTAATATGTATTATAAACGCGAAAGTTTGTATGGATGTATGTTTGTTACTCAATCACGCCAGAACGGCTGAACGGATCTGGATGAAATTTGGCACAGAGATAGAGTCTGGAATACCACATAGGCTACTTTTTATCCCGGAAAAATGTATGGTTCCCGTGGGATAGAATGCAATAGTGTTAGTTTAGGGGTCAGATAATGACATATACTTACTACTTTTTATACCGTGAAAATTACAGCCACGGGATTATTTCTTTTTGGATCTATTTCCACGCGGGTGAAACCGCGGACAGAAGCTTGTATTAAATAAATAACATTGTATGTTTTCAGAATGGTATCATCTTACCTAGTGCACCACGGGTACTGCGGCACGGCACAGGCGTTCTCCCGCGCTACCGGTCAGCCTATAAACGAGGACATCGCTTCTATAAAAAATAGACAACGTGCGTATATTGCGCCTCACAGAGTCGACCCCCTACTAGAAATAGGAAGGGATCGAATTACCTAGGGTCAGCTACATTAATGGATAGGTCAGATAGGAATTACCATCTTTCTTGACGTTTCTTCTTAGTAATACATTTCCGAAACGTTGGTAGAATCAGTCTCAACATTGGAGGTCAGCTCCTGGAGGTCAGGTCCTGGGGGTCCTCAACCCCACTCTCACCTTGCAAGGTGTCGGCTTGTTAGGTTTGGCCATTCCCTTCTGGAATGACCGGCGGAAGGAATGGTACTGCACTCTGTTTCGGCTAGCGTTAATAAAACGCAGCCACGAGACCGATGTATGTATGGTCCAGCCCCAACGACTAAGTCAGGCAAAAAATTATTTTATAAATATCTGTTATTTTTAGAAGAAGTGCGTGCTTTACGGTCCCTCCAAGGAGATTGGAGGAGGATTGAAGCACATATTCTTGAATAAAATTGGTGCTTAGCATTTTTTTTTGGAACGAGTATGTGTTCAACCCGAGGCCTCCCGGTTTCAAACCAACGCTCTATCAATTAGGCTATCGAGTTAAGCTTATTAGTTTCTTGCGTTATAGTATCGCCATCGTATCGAGCAGGTTTTCTATAGATTTTTGACAGTTGCTATCTGAACCGACGAACAGTACTCTCTCTATATAAAAGTTCTCAACGCGATGGCTAAAACGCAATTTGTGCATGTTAGTTCTGAACTCGCTAAATATACATATAGTATAACCCGAACAAGATGATTTGAGACACATCTTGTATGGCGCCGCATACTAACTTTGAGATAATTTAGTTTGGTCTAGTTGTATGCGTTATGCTTATTTTGCGAGTTCAGAATGAACGTGCTGGACGCAATGACAAGTAGCAATATTTGGTAAACAAACTTTGCATGTCATTTTATTGTAAAAAAATTGGCCAAGTTGCGAATACGACTATGCATTTTAAAATTACAAAAATATATATTTGTATTCCTTATAACGAGACCATTTGACGTCACATGATGCACTTGAAAAAAAAAAAGTAGATTCGGAGAAAATTAGCGGTGACAGACCCTATCACCCTACCCTATTGGGGGCTGTAAAAACTATATGATTATTAACTCTGCAAATGAAAAATAGGTTGAAAATGTTAATTAATATGTAAAATTTTAATTATAGTAACGTCTTTTAAGAAATTTAAATTACAACTTATTAAAAAAAGTCATGCAAAGACTGTTTACTAAAAAAGAAAGTCTAGAAAAAACGGACTTTATACTAATATTATAAATGCGAAGCTATGTATGTTTGCTCTTCTTTCACTCTTTACCTCCCTGTAATATAAAATATTTTTCCGATGTAGGAACACGCCCCTCCGCGTAGGTTTAACCATTGGCCGTCCGCTTTTGCAGGGGTGTCCAAGTTAATACTCAACGGTCGCATCGGCGAGGCTATAGAGATCACGCGACGACTGTACCCGGGACTGCTGGAGCGCGACCATCACACGCTGTTCCTGCTCAAGTGTCGTCAATTTGTAGAGATGGTCAACGGCACGGACGTCGATGAGGAGGTATTGAACTTGTTACAGCAACGCTTATAACTATTTACCTGTTAGAGATAGATATATGTATATGCTACCGCGGATTTTTTTTTTTTTGATTCACTTATACTGTTAATGCTCAGCTCAGATTCCCGGTGAATCAATCTATGTAATAGTGAAAACCATAACAAAATCCGTTTAGTAGTTTTTGCGTGAAAAGGGCACAGACGTTTTGATATATGTATGTGGTGATTAAGTCAGCGGTCGATCGAGATGACGCGACATCTGTACTCGGGGCCTCTGGACCGCGATCACACATCATTTTAGAATTCGAAGGATTGACACCCTGCGTCCAGTAGAAAAGGACCACCAAGGTAAAAAAGGTGTCGATTTCAACTTGCTTGAGGTCCATAGTGGTCAACTATGCTGGGCCAAACAGTTCGTTATTATTTATTGACTTTATTACTGAAAAACACTAAAAAGCTATAAACCAAACTTTATCAAAATTGTTGGAATTAATTTGAATTAATGACAAAACTTACGCTGTGTAATTTTTTTAAAGTTTCTGAGTATATTTTAAAGTGGCATATAGGCATAATACATTGCAATATACACATGCTTCACCCGAGGATCGAACTTAGGACTCCTCCAGGAATGTCCAGGATTGCTTCACAAAATATAGTGACTAATATTATGTGTAAAATCGTTTACAGGTGTGCGAGGGCAAGGATCCCAGCGGTCACAGTAATGGTGTTGCCACTTCAGTAATACTACACACCAGTCACACACCCTGCAATGGACAGGGGAAACACACTAACGGTACTATTGTTATAGTTTAACTGGGTACAGTGGGCTTACCAAGATCTCTGGGTACCACATGAGACCAATAGCATCAATAGCAAACTAGGTAGGTAGCATGACGGGTTAGAGAACTTGTGACCTGGACATTGTGTCCTGCTCTGTCCCTATAGAATATTCATTGACATTATCTCTTATTCTTTCTCGCTTGAGTATATTTTGTCTATGTTAAAAAAAAATCAATCAAATCTACTGTCAAACAAAACGTATAAACGAGTGCTCGACCTACAAATTACGCTCATTTGATATGCAGCCAAATAAAGTTTATAGTACCAGAATTTAGCGGGCCGCTTATTGCTGTTCGCCCGTACCCCCCTTAAAGGTGAATAAAAAAAAAGTAGCCTGTGTCCTTCCCTAGGGTTCAAGCTTTCACCATATCAAATCGCATCAAAATCGGTTCTTTATTATTATTATTCAGGGTTATAATAAAAATATGGCTCAATCCAATATCAAATAATAACAATCCTTTTGGGGTGAGGAGATGTTGTATAAATAAACTCACGTTTCCAGGATTAACTTAGATTTGCCATATTTTTGACAGATACAAGATGACTGAGAGCCAAGGGTCCTTAACAGACACACATTCACATTTAAAATATTAGTATGGGTATAATAAATGGTCGAAATTATCATCAAAGACTAAGTTGATCTTTGAGCTTAATAATTATATCTCGCCTCGAACATTATTAGTCGCGGATAAACATGTACTTATCTAGTAAACAATTCGCTAATGTTGCTAAATAATTGGCTAAGCGTACAACATTTTGCGCGTTATTCGTAAAAGCAAAAATAAAGCTATTTTTGGAAAGACAACACTTCAAGATATGTCTCGTCAGGACATAGTAGACATCAGTGGTATAATTTTTAACCGACTTCCAAAAAAAGAAGGAGAAGGTTCTCAATTCGGACCGTATTATTTTTTTATTTTTTTATGTATGTATGTACATCGATAACTCGGCCAAATGTGAACCGATTTTGATGGTTTCTTTTTTAATCGACAGATAATTCTTCCGGATTGGTCCCATTTTTATCTCATAAAAATTGGTTCATTAGTTTTTCAGAAATTTTGAAAATACTGACTTTATAAGTACATTTTTCTTGATATCTCGATAAAATATGTACCGTTTTTGACAACTTATTTTTTTCAAGACAATCATTACGACATTATCTCACAGACATATGACGAAAATCGGTTCAGTAGTTTTTCAGAAATTCAGTAATTAATACGCCTGAAATTATGTATCAGAAAAAGCCTTAGCAACGGTTGCTATTGACACGAAGTTGTCAATTTTCGTGACGATGGTCTAGCGGTTAAATGTAATGGAATGTAAGTGCAAATTTTTGAAGTCGGTGCACTTTTTTTTAAAATGTTTATCTTAAGACAATTTTCGACTCGCATTCCAGGCGTCTCCGAAATGACCGAGACCGGCACCGAGATGAACGGAGAGTCGGTCACCGAGACTGAGTGTCGGCAACACGACGTCGACATGGAGTGCACCACCAACGGGCAGCCTACACACGATAACGGTATTATTTATTATCTAGACCACATTTCCGCTCCTCCCGTGGATATCTAGACACGCGGGAAACCAAATTCAAGCCAAGAAAAGAGAACTGGCTGCACCCGTGTGTTACACGAACCATTTGGAGCCATTTGATATATTGATATCGCATATATATCAAAATCTACCAACTGACTTTTGAAAGCTATCTCTCCTTCCCCTGTAGGGGGGAATGGGTGCAATTGAAAACATTGGGTTTGTCTTGACTTTTTATTTAGTCTTGAGTCTATATGTCCTAAGATATGCCAAAATTTAGATAGGTATCTTTCTACTCGGAATATTTTACGGTAGCAATAAAATACGTTGAATACGTGCAAAAAGCTTCCATTTTTGTTATTCCATAAATAATAATCACCTAATATTCACTTATTTTAATTAATATATATGCAAGTAGGTATACATACACAGTTATTTATAAAAAATAATAATGTATAATATTTATTATTAGCACCATATCATTCATATACACACGACATTGATTTTATAATTATATTTTATTATATATTTTAATATATGGTCATTATTATATTTTTATTTGCTAAATATTATTTTTATAGCATGTGTGTGGACTAATATTATTAATTAACTAATGTATTCATGGCGCTAATATCGCAATACTGTGACGCACTTGTAATTTAATGTAATAGAATGGCATATAATATGTCACAACCGAACTGTAAAATACGCAATATAAAACGGCTAGCCGCTTTACAAAACAGCTCAGTTCTGTAAAACAGCTATTTAAAGTCTAGGCGAATTGTAGTAGCAGCGCGGCGACCAATCGAAACGTTAAATATTTGCAAAGTAAGGTGTATTGCTGTTTTAATTAAACCTATCATAATACATATGATTCAATTGGTTCAATACTTTACACAACGGCGACGCGACTTAGCCTCAGCCGTTTTACAGAACTCAGCTGTTTTGTATTGCATTGTATTGAGAAAAATCTCTACACTTTTACTGAAAACTTTACAAAATACTATGTTCAGTGGTAAATATAGTGGTTGCATGTGCTATAGCTAATACGCTTTTTTATCATATCTTACTCCAATGGTGATACCATGACAATATCTTGGCTTTAGTGCCGTAAAGAGTCCCGCTTTTATCAGAGACTAACAGGAATACGTTTACACCCCCTTAGGGATTGATTCTCGAAATCTTTTCTTAGTGCACCTATAATATCTTCAGTCGTTTCGGCTGTGCGTTGATTGTTAGTGACGCAGGGTGACGCTGTTAATTATAATTAAAATGGATATTTTCGAACAAAAAAAATATAGCCTATATATCACTCGGGGATAATGTAGCTTCCCATTAGTGGAAGAGTTTTCAGAATCGGATCAGTGGTTTGAAAGATTACCCCCTACATCCAAACTTACAAACTTCTATTCTAAAGTAGGCAAGTGTTTTTCAGAAAGTAGAAAGAAATATCAATTGCATTAATTTTATAGTAAAAAATACTTAAGCCTTGATATGAAGGACGTTGCCAGCACGTTTTCCGCCATTAAGCATCGTCATACATCCGCTTTGCATGCAATTATATCACTCGATAGTAAGTTGCCGAAAATTTTATATTTATACTTGGTATTTAGCATGTAGGTATTTATGTGGGGTTTCATTGTTGAAGGTGTCCATAGTGGCCTGTCTTCGTTTTAATCTAAAAATAAATAAATTTTCACGAAAGCTTTCCAAAGTAAAAGTTGTGTCGAAAAAAAGTTACTTTTTTAGTTAGATTGTTGATTCAGCGTCATGTTATGGTGCTAGACGGTATTCAGTTTTAGTTATATCATAATTTTTGGTACACTCAAGTCCATGTCAAGAGATAGAACACGCTGTTGTTGTAATTTTTCCTAATAATATATTTTACACCAATATTTTTGTCAACTGGACGATATTAGCATAAACAAAGGATATAAAAGAAAGGTATATTATTATGTATACAAATAATATAAAAGAGACGAAATAACCTAGTTATGTCAGGATACTCAGGTCCGTAGCAAATGGCATTCGATTGTCTCTGCCTAGCTCTCATGGTATAAAAGGCGTTATATATATAGAACTTCGTTCCGCCCGTGGATATATTCGAACAATATAAAATAGAGCCTATGTCACTCCGAGATATCGTAGCGTTCTATTAGTGAAATCATTTTTAGAATCGGTTCTGTAGTTTATTAATTACAAACAAACATAAAAAAAAAATTTACCTCTTTATAATATTAGTATAGATAGTATACGGGCCACTATGGAGACTGAGTGCGGGGGCTGGGTTTATAGGTGCGGCCAGGTTACCGGTGAAGGGCATGCATAGCGTTACTGCGAGCGTCTCCGCGCTGCTGCCGAACTACGATATGGGTGGGTATGGACTACATGGTGACATGGAGACATATACACATTCTTATACATACATACCCTCTTCTCCATAGTTTGTGTTTCGTTAAAATGTGGCCTTAGCCGTATTTTTATTTTTAACATTACCGATTAAAGTCTTTTAATATAAGAAATGGACAACATTTAATTTTTTAAATTATTTTAATGATAAACTATGTTAAAAATAAGGGACATAGTTCATACAAAAGTCCCATATAAAACCTTATTCAGACTATAACGAACATTAAAAATAGCCAAATCGGTCCAAACGTTCTCAAATGATGCGTTTACCAACGCACAGCATTTAATTTTTATTAATATACATTTAAAATTGGTCCAATGATATTTATGGCATAATCTTTACTATCTTTATGTATTTAGAGTGAATTAACTTTTTATAAGAAACGAAGCCCTTTATCAATATTTTGGCTATTTCTTTGCAAAGGTGTCGTGTATCAGATCCCCACGGTCCCAGTGTTTCCACCCGCCAACAGCTTAACACATTCCCCAAGCAGATGAATGAAAGAAAATAAAATCTCGTAAATATAAAACAATTTTTTTTCCCCAAAAATTTAATGTTGTCCATTAAAAAAGTATGTTTGATATCATATTGTTCGCGTTGATCTTTCATTTACCATTTATTGTATAAGAATGTAATAAGGTAAGTAATTTTTAACTAAGAAAAGCAGACGGATTTGCTTTATTAACCACTTTGAAAGTTGAAGCACGTCTTTTCCAACTTTAAACAGTGTTTTTTTTCTCCTAAAATTACAATAAATAGTCGTACGTTTCAAGATAGTCGTACGTTTTTTTTTCACTATGCATGTTGTATTGATTTTTATTTGTGTGTTCATTGTTCTTTGCATGTCTTCTTTAGCTTTGGTTTGCATGTTTTCAGTTTGAACTTTGTCTACATAACAATAATGATTCTTTTGACTAGGTGGTTGGGAGTCGGTATGCCATTTATATTTCTGTAATTTACTGCTTATAATATATTTATTTTTATATATTACATAAAAACCTATATTTTATATTTACCTATAAAGTGCATATAAATACACAAATTATACACACAATATTGCACGTTGAATTATATTCTACACTATCTTTATATTATTATTTATATGTTTAACTAAATTAAATATATTTAATTGAAGAGATTTTATTGTTCTTTGCACATTGGTTGTTTTAAAATTGCAGTCTTATTTTCTTCTAGATTAAAAAAATATGATTCATATATCTTCCTTCAATGATATTGGATTCTAGTTAACGTCAGATAAATATATAAATTATTAGTGCTGTTAATATTCCTTAAAAATATAGTATTTTTATTGTAAAGTTTGAAGTAGATATTACAGTAACCTGCCACACACACTTCGGGCTTTAGAGAGAGACCATCGGATAGCTTCGGCTTTATTAACCGTCTCTGTCGCACACGTCACGCGACGCACTATAAAAGCGAAGGTTGCCGTAACAATTTATGGTCGTTTGCAGATGTGGAGGGGGGCGGATGCAGCGCCCGCGCGTCTGTGGAGCGCATGCTGCAGTTTGGGCGGGAGCTGTACGCGATGAGTCAACGGTTGCCGCAACGTCCACAACACAAGGTCATGCTCGAGGTGAATATATATATTTTTTTGTACAATTGACAAACGATGTCATTAGAGAAGAATGCGGAGTGAAAGATGCATGTTGTGACTAAAATAAAGAAAAGTAGTTTACACTGGTTTGGACACGTTGAAAGAAGGAAAGATTGATTAAATGGTTTATATGGCTGAAGTGAAAGGAAATGCTGGCAGAGGACGACCTAGGTGTACTTTTATTGAACATATAAACCAATTATTGATCGAAGGCAATATTAAAAGTACACACAATCGCCGAGCATGTATGAAAGGTATGATGAATATAAAAGAAGCGAAAGAGGTATGTCAGGATCGTAGCAAATGGCATTAGATTGTCTTTGCCTACCCCTCTTGGGGTAAAAGGCATGATGATTGTCTGTTGATGAGCAGGTTGTCTGTCGGCGAAACATGTCGTCGAAGTTAGCGTAAATTCCAAGCGAAACTTTTATTTTTCTAATATGAATGCTATAATATTTGTATTATTTAATTCCAGGACGCGTTTAGTTTGTTGGCGTATAGCAATCCATGGGACAGCCCCGTCGGGTGGCAGCTAGACCCGGTGAGGCGCGAGGCTGTGTGCGACGCTCTCAACTCTGCCATACTAGGTGCGATTTTTTCTACAACCGAAAACCGGGGGCCCCCATAAATGCTGTTCACTCATTTTCTGCCAGCTGGTCTGCCAGTTTTTTTTTCTCTTTTAAAGCGCCTCAGCGGCGACCGACAAGCGCTGGACCCCTACTCGGCAATAAGAATTTGTAAAGGGGGGCTCAGACTACACGAAAAAGAGGTTTTCTGCCAGCAAGTGCTTACAACCGCTCTCTGTCGCTATCTCTCTACCTAATATTTCTTTAAATGCAGTAGCGATCGGTTTTTCTATGTTGAGTTCCCATGAAGACGTGGTTAAGAATGTTCGCTTTAATGATTTCAGAATCGTGCGGCATGTGCTGGGTGTCCGGCGTGGAGGCGTGCGTGTCACACTCTCGCGAGCTCCTACGACGTATGGCTCGGTCTGGTCTCGGGGCGTGCGCCTTCGCCGACTTACCTGCCCTGCTGCGGCGCTGACACTCCTCGTACTCGCGCTAGTCGGCCCGGGAACCATAAATAACGGCCATTATACTAAAATCGAAAATAAAAACAAAAAGATTTCAGTTTGCGATTTCGAACGGAGGCAAAGGGCCTCTTCTAGGTTGCTCCATTCAGCCAATTACGGGTACCGAGCGAGCGAAATCTTTGCTGTAATGTGATAGGAAAGCTATATAACGTGTCAAATGGATAAGCGGCCGGTGTTCAGATTCATTTTTGAATTGGAATTATTGTTCGTGTAACAATGGTACTTGTTGTTAATTAATACATCTCTTGAAATGGCACAGGAATGAAAGCGCATTGAAGATTTTTTGATATATCTTAATTCCAACTCTGCCAAAGACAATTCAGATATCGTCTATTTAACGTCTATGATACACTGAGTTTTTTTTTAAATAATTGTAGTAATCAGTATTGTGTATTGCTTATCCAGTCAAATTACATATGTGCTATCATATATCTGTATTCATATAGTGGTATAACTTGAGACACATTTTTTTTTAAATAAGCTGACTACATATATGTCATACGAATACTATGCTATATTCCCTCGCTGTGTATCAATGTATAGTAAGTAATCGTTATACCACGGTTTTATTCACTCATTATCGTACTATTATCAACTTGTAAATAATATTTTAAAATGGGACTTGAATCAACTATAATGTATAATTATAACATATTTTAATACTCCTATATAAACTGATTTTACTTACTGAACGTTGTTTTCAAAATTATTTTCGAAATGTAGGTCTAAAATGATAGGAATATGACAAATAACGCACAGACAATGCCTTATTAATTTATGATTACTAATAATTTGTAACATTATTTTTTGGTACTATAAATATTTTTTTTTTGTAATTTCAATTGTAATTGTAATCACCAATATCAATATTTTAATTAATATATCTATATTCTGTCTCTTAAGTTTATTTCTATACACTTTTTGATTCAATCTCTTCTTAAATGGTAATATTGGTGATTACTAGCATATATCGTTGTATATAGAGCTCTTGTATCGAATGTGATTCAAAATTGACGATGGGAAGATGTATTCATTTGGAAGATTTTGGTTGGTGATTGCTTTCTCATTTTAAATATATAACATTTATTTCTCTATTTTGCTAGTTACCCACAAAGCTAGAAATATTCTTCAAAAACGATGCGATATCTGAGCGAAAAATTGTTTTGACTGACTGATTTAAAAAAAAACTTGCTTGACAAAAATATGGTCAACTTTTTTTATGAAATTGTACCGCGGAGGTCTAAATAGCGCTAAGAATATAGTCCTTGTAAATAGTGTGTAGTGATCAGAAACTTAGTATGGATAGCCTTATTTAAAATGTATAAAATATAAAAACACTTGTAATGTATGTAAATTTTCATATTTAAATTAAATAAAACCACTGCCATTAGTTAAAATACTTTGAATTTATATTTAATTATTTTGCAATACTTAATTAAAGTTAATTTAAATTAGATGCAAAGTTTCATATTTTTGTCAAGTAATGTTCATAGTGAAGTGTCTTATTAAAATCATTACTTTGTAAATGTATAATGTAATAAATCAATTACTTTTTATTTATAGTAACAAAGGGAATTTACGTGTTGTTTAATTATTTTTTATTGCAGTCTTCCATGGTACTTGTTCGGACCTTCATTCACATAGAAAACGTGGGCAAAGCGATTAAAATTATACAGCCTTTAACATTGTTTGTGTGTAATTTCGCAACTCAATCTCGCGGTTCTATTTAAAGAAATAACAAACCACGTTGAAACATTTTGTCAATCACGGACCTAAGAATAGAGACCACACGCCATTTTTAGATCCATGATATCGTTTATTTTCGAAATCACCAAAAATGGACTCCAAGTCTAGATAATATTCATCTTAAAGTATATTCGGAACCAATTTTTAAAGAATCGTTTATAGCTGCATGTTCTATTAGCTGTTTGGTAACAGTTGTACAGTTAAGTATATGTATGTAGATCTGATACATTGTTTTTCTACAAATAATTGTCATCAAGAGAAGAATAATAGTGATTCAGTGTTCAAGATGGCGGCGACTCGGGCTGACGGACGGACATTTAATAGTAATTATATAGAGATGGTAACGCTGTAGTAATAGTGCGGGTGATTCGGGAATATGAACCGATGTGTACATTGCTGTTTGCTGGTTGCATATTTACATTATCTACACGATTTATTAAAATTAAAATAATGCTATATTGGGTATGCTTCGGTGCGGCTGTCCATGTTTATTGTGTGATATTCGACTTCTGTCTAACTATTGATTTTTTAATGTAATGCAGTTCATTCAACACAAAAAAGACTGATTCGTTCTTGTGTCGAAACCATAGATGTAGTATGCTGGTACTCTGTCGCGATTAGAACGAGACCAAAAAATTAATACATCGGTGTGCGTGACAAATGTGTAATTCTATGGATTTTTCATCTTAGATGACTTCCAGGCACTGCATCAACTATAATTAATGACGTCTATTAAACACTAAATTAGAATATTTTACAAAAAAATAAGCGAAATTACTACTGACCTAGGCCGTTACAGGCTGTGTAATTAAAAAAAAACGATTTCATCTATCTGTCTCGCTTTAAAATAAGCATATTTATGCGCTATCTCTTTTGTATTGCCAATCTAGTAGAGCGCCCGAGCGACTACTACATCTATGGTCGCAACTAATATAATGAAAAAAAAAATTACCGGTCGGTTTTTTTTGGTTTCATCGGTATTGTCGGGGAGGACGCCCAAATCTAAACTGTTATTCATTTATCGTTTACAATCAGGCAATGATTATTATACTTTA
This sequence comes from Nemapogon koenigi, assembly GCA_963924495.1. Taxonomy (NCBI): domain Eukaryota; kingdom Metazoa; phylum Arthropoda; class Insecta; order Lepidoptera; family Tineidae; genus Nemapogon; species Nemapogon koenigi. The sequence goes on from OZ004646.1 coordinate 11,079,198, forward strand.
TGTATTCATATACTTAATTTGGCGTTTTTTTAACGTAAAATTTGAACAGTAGATAAATATAGGCAGCTGCATCTGTATTATAATTAGTGATATTTGTATCGAGTATGTTTGCATGTATCGGTAAGGTAATGTAGGGTGGTTAAACGCGGTCGCGGGAACTTGCATTACTATTTGTAATTAAAACATACTGTTTAATTAGTTTTGCTCAACATTTTTTTTATTCAATAGGTAAAAGTAAACGTATTCGTCTAGCCGTCTACCCTGTTTACCACTGTAGGTGTGTTCCCGCGATGGCGTCAATGAGGTGACATTTCTGGTGTGGCCACGTCCATACTTTGTTCTGTAAAGATCCACAATTGTTCTTATATTGTATTGTTTTCTTTTTTTTTAATAATATATTGTGTTTAAAGACTAATTATTGTTTTTAATTTTGAAAAACATCTGAAATATCCTAGTCTCTCAGAATAATGTATGGCCGTTTGGTTTGCCGTATTCGACAAGATTTATGTCTAGAAATCAGTCGATATTCAGTACATATTTTAGCTTTTAGTGGTTGTGAAGTTAGCCGCAAATGCCTGCGCAATGTCACATTTTTGCAGCGTGGTCCGAATTGCGTCAACAAAGTTTGAACACATTGTATACTTTCACGTTTATATTACAGAGGCCTCAGGTGCTCTGTAATCCAAAAGAGAAGAATGCTGAGTGAAAGATGATGTAGTTAACTTGGGTTGGGACACATTGAAAGAATGAAGGATGAAAAATTGACTAAAAAGTCAATAACCATATGACTTTAGAATGTTATTTTTTTTAATATATGTTGTAGTAATGTTTGTTGTATGGTTGTTTGTAGTCCAAAATAAAATAAAAGAAAAATAAAAAGGTTTATATTGCTGAAGTGAAAGGAAATGTTGGCAAAGGACCTAGGTGTACTTTTATTGGACATAAAAAATGTATTGATCGATGGAAATCAATCTCCGAGCATGTATGAAAGGTATGATGAATATAAAAGAAGCGTAAGATTGTCTCTGCCTACCCCTTTTGGGATAAAGGCGTGATGATAAATATATGATATTGACTCAATTCGGAGCATACTGTATGTCGGCGATGCGTGAACGAATCTTACACAACTTCAGTCGGCCGCCACAATAGTGTCTGGAGGTACAGTCCGACAAGAATATAAATCCCCAGATAGGATCTTTTGGCATTTGCACCATCTATGTAATCTCATCTCCCTATTTTCTCGAGGACAAAAAGATGACTTTTTAGCGTTATTATTGAATCAAGTCAAGGATAAGATAGCCGCCAACGCGCTCTCATGGACTAAGTATGCTGCCGAATGCGTCATGTGTTTCTATTTAGAAGCGATAATTAAATTAACTAAGAAGCCCCATGAGCGATAGCATGTTATGGTTATATTATGTGTTAAATATACGTACATTGTTAAAAAAGCCTTTATGGGTCCTTTTAAGGTCCATCATAATTGGTGGTCGAGTGGGTAAGACGTCGGCTCGCAACTGACATGTCGCGGTTCGATCCCCATCTCTTCATTGAGTTCCATTCTCCACAACTACTTAGTTGGTCAGCTTAGTTGGTCGGAGTGGAGGAGTGGAGGAACAGGTACCAATGGGCTTTTTGTAATACAAAATCTAAGTATGTACATTATCCGACAAACTGTACAAAGAGGATTTTCCATATACTCGTATATATACCTCAACAGAGCTGGCCACTCGTTAGCCTCAAAAAAATCATCGGCTAAGTGAGGAAGACAAACTGGGGCCGGCAACGGTTCCCGGGAGCCGTAAGGCAACCCGTGAATAAAAAAAAATGTTTAATCCAGGACAAACTATTCGCCAACTTTCTTTAAAATCCTTTAAGCCGTTCCGGCGTGATTGAGTAACAAACAAACATAGCATTTTATGATGTGTAGACTGTACTAATTTTTGGCGCCTTTCAATGTTCAATATTTATCCAAATTCAAGTTATTTAACATGTACCTACATATGTTCTGAGTTACATGATAATTCGTGTTATTGTGTAATGTTTACTAAACTTACGAAAGTAGGTAGGATGCGAGATTATGATTGAAGATATGCTCAATTCTCCGTGTCTACCTGTTTGGGAACATGGGATGCAGGCGTGAATGTACAGGCTCGGACCAAGAACATAACCAAGGTGTATTTTGTACAAAAAATAGAATAGAAATTGTTTGTATGGTTTTTTAGGAAATGTTCCCAGTCTCAAGTCTTTAAATAATAAGCACTAAAAAATTAATATAACTAATGGTTACATAAAATCGGCGTGTTTGCTTTTTCGTCTGGCAACCGTGATCGGCTAAATTTACATTAATTCCCAAATCCACTTTTCTATTGTCTCCTACCTGTTGTGCACTGTGCAATATAATAATATCTCTCTCCCGAAAGTAACGGGATTACGGGACATTCCCGCAAGAACCAGGACTCGAGAGCAGAAAGTAAACGCGTGGTGCCACTGCGGTAAGAAGAGAGATCAACCTGCTAACAGTCCACTATTATCAGGTAAGAGATTCCTACTATGTTACTCCCAACTCGTGCGTCATACACCTTTAATCCGGGCCCTGTATCGTACACGGCGTCTTCTGAGAATAAGCTGGACCGCACATCGTAACAATGTCTCCATATTGAAAGAGCTTCATATAAAGAAGGGACTCTCGTCTGTGGTCGACGCGAATACTAAAGTTCTTCGGCCATATCACTCATAGAGAAGACACAGTGGACTGAAAGCACGTAGGCAGGGGGGAGGGCCCAGTTTTCTGTTTAGCAGGACACATTATTACAAGTTGGGTGGTTATCTTCCATATTATAAACAACATGTTTCATTTACAACGTTTAAGGAAATTCAAATTTGTTTCAATGTATTAACTATCAATTTTAAATTAAATAGGTAAATAAATAACTTTAATGCATTTTAATTGTTGAAAAGGCAAGAATTAAATTTTGGTCATTTCGCGCCAAGAATGTTAATACTAACAAATTTCGATATTTCCTAAACGATATAATTATTTTAAACTAAGTAATTAAGGATTTATTTAATTCAAGCCATTGTTTTGTAATAAGTATGACATAATAACTAAAATCAAATCAAAAATCAAATTTTAGGAGCTCTTGCTATAAACAATGGCTTGAATTAAATAAATCCTTATTTTAACCTAAAGGCCGATTTAGACGGTTCTAGTGGTTAGTAGAGTGCGTTAGGATAGTACATTAGTTGAAACATGTAAACGGTAGTTTCCAGTACTCGTACTAGTACGTTCCACTCGCCTTTCAACTAGAATCAAATAGAATCGCTTTTTATTTTTGTTTCAAGTGACACCCTCCCGCGCCCGCTCAACCCCCCCGCGCGTACCTGACTCGCTACTCGCTGTAGTCTAAACGGTCAGTTTTAGTAACTTGCACAAGTTGACAAGGAGAGTTATGTGTGTTTTGGCCTACAAAATGGCAATCTACTGGAAGAAGTATAAACGTCACTGGACACCTACTAATGCACGGCATGCGAGTGCCACCTACGCACTCTACTAAACACTCGTAACGTCTAAATCGGCCTTTAGACAGTAAAATCTCACATTAAGATTAAAGTCCTATTAATAACAAGTAAAAGTTATCTTCATCGAAGAATAAAATCTATTAATTTAATATTATCATTTCTTCATACAAAATCAATAATTACTTTAACTAATAATATTTATTCTTAAAACAAGCATAATATTTTTTACTCCTAGTAAAGATCATGCTAATGGAAATAATAAAATATTTCACTTGAAGACTACCTTTCCTTGACTATCCAAATAGATCCAAAAGACTATCCAAATACTCTTTAGTCAATTAAATAGTTTCTTGAATTTAATATTTTTCTCTTGTTACAAGTAAACAAATTCAAGAATTTTTTTTACTAAATAACAAGTAAATATCCTCTAGATAGGGAGAGGATGATGTTCTTGAAGTTAATAAATTTGACTTGATGCAAAGTAATTTGTCTTTTTCGGAGAAATCTGTTTTTACCGTGAAGTTTTAAAACGCAACATATCTCTGTATGTTAGAAATGTTTAGTGTTCACTTGCTAGATGGCAATTAGCAATAAATTGAAAATCTGTTGACTTGGAAGACCTGATGATGGGCCCTAGAGGTCTACCTAAAAACTATTAAAGATAGAGAAATATTCCGTAACACAGGCCATAGGAAAAAATAAAAAATAGAACGACACTCTTTGTAGATCAATTCTATGCGGACGGAGTCGCGGGCAAAATATAGTTAGACCAGTTGGATGCTGTAAAAGCTCAGTGCAAGGAATCAGTGTAAACTGGATGCACCTGACGTAACGCTAAAAAACCTTTTTTTTTGGATTCTTTGTACGATAGAGAATATAGATCCGTGGGTTGCGCCCCTCGAAGGTATTAAACAAAAGCCGCATGAGCGATCGCCCTGAAAATTTTATGGCTTACTTATGATATATTAAGGTAACTTAAGCTAAAGTTTCGTTAAGCTAAGATGATTATTAATAACTTTAAAAAATTCGAGAAATTTCTTGCATTTCTTCGATTTTTTTTATAAACAATAGCCATTTCAACATTTTTTTAGCGTTACGTCACATGCATCCACTCTGAAACAGCACCCGACTTGTCTAAGTAAGTTATATTAATATACGGGAATTATTGTCTAACTAAGGAGTCGATAGCCTAATTGGTAGGTAGTGTTGACTTGAAACCTGGAGGTCCCGGGTTCCTACATGCGAAGCACCAATTTTCTTTAAGAATATGTGCTTTAATCGACTCCTCGTGATGCGGAGAGCACGCACTTCTTCTAAAAATAACAGATATTTAGATACGTCTGTTCAATATGAACAACTGGCGTTAAGTGGACACTGTTACCGGTGTTTCTTGCCACACCGCTAGGTATAAAGGCCATGCAGGAAGAGGAAGAGGTTCTCAATTAGTCGGTATCTTTGTTTATGCACCTATGCTTCCCGATGACTTGAAGACGCCTGGACCGATTTGGATTTTTTTTTGTTAGAAAGTGTAAGTATATTTCCAGATGCTCCCATGGTCATCAGGTCAGGATCTGATGATGGGATCCTGGAGAAATCGAGAACTCTTCAAATTTTATAGGCACACTTGAAGCGATTTGGGTATTTTTTCATAGTTACTTGTGCATAATTTTTGAAGTCGGTACACTTTTTTTTAAAAGGCAATTATATTTGGAATGATAGTAAGCTGTATAAAATTTCACAAATGAGATATTGTAGGTATAGGACCTCAACCATCCACCCGCAAAATAATAATTTAACCCATTCCGTAAACATTGTTGTGCATAAATAATTCATACTCTCTGTAGAGGGATATTTCGGATATCATATCAACATGCCCGTTAATGCGTGAGGGATTAATGAATGGAAACGGTCGTGCGTTTTAAATTTTATGGCGTCGTAGATCATTCCGTGTATCTGTGCCATTAAAACTGGAGCGGGTGTGTGACTGTGGGTGCTCGGTGCTTGGTGGTTCTGGTTATATTAGGAATCACTCTTGAGTTTCGAGTTTATACAAATGGCAATTGGCAATACATGACAATTGAAAAGTAAAAGGGAAATCTCTTCGCCAATCTTTATTGAATATTTTCACTAGCGCGATACAGGTTATAATATTGATACAATATATATGTCGATTCCACATCCGGTCATGGCGCCGAACGCACGCGTTTTCGTCATGGCGTGATGTGGAATCCGGTTTAATCTCGGCCGCACTGTGATGGTTGTGATTAGTCAGTGATTAATAAGACATATCACAGTCGGCGGGATAATCTTAGCTACCGATTTATCGGCTTACTATTGCACAAGATTAAACAAACACTGGAGACTGGCAGAATTGCGACGAAAGTCAGCACTGTTGCCATATATCAAAAGAAGAAGATATATGTCGTTGTAAAGGCAATGCTCGTTTTCGAAACTACATGATTATTTTTATCTGATAATAACATAAAAATATAAGTCTATCTATATTTTAAATAAAGCTTTATGTTTATTTATTATCATTCTTATTAAATACCTAATTTGTTAGTTTCAGTTATGTATCAATTCCATTGTTCATATATTAAGTTGTATTTAGTCATGAATTATTTAATTTAAATATTATTTTAATGTTGAATATTTTTTTTTATGTGTATGTAATTAGTTTTAATTAATTTAATTGTAAATATAGAAGTAGTATTGTATATTTATTTCAGATTCCTGAAAGTATCAATACTAAATTTCGACCAATTTCGACAGTTATATGTAACTGAATAACGACGTGACACTGGCAGAAATGTACTTATCTTAGTACAATTGCCAATCAATAAAAAAAAAAACTGAGATTTATCCTCAGGATTTATCATATTTTTGACAGTTATAAGATGACCTAGAGGAACGGCCCTTAGGTACATGGCTCTTGTTGCGAGGCTCTGAAAATTAACTTATTTTTTATGCATTGTTATTTTTACTTTTTATTATGTTATTAAAGTGAGGAGAAAATAACACACATTCTAAGTCAAACTCCTTGAAAGTTACAACAAAACACATTCAGCCGTTTAGGTCTTATTTATTTATTTGTATAGATAATAGGAATATTGTAAGTTAAAATCGAGTTTGAAAAGTGTAAGTTAAACGTGAATCAATCGCGCGTATTTTAATGGGTCATTTGTGCGTTTGGAATTCTGAATCCGTTCGATGAGAGCCTCGATTTACAACCCTCCCGTGCTTGTTATATTCTAGTGAGAGATTTAAATTCGTTTTACTACGAATATTTCATATTTATCTGATTATGATCGAGCGATTTTTTTTGTATTTATTAGTAGGTACCTAGAAAACTTGCTCTCAGTCAATTTGTAATTTGCCAAAAATACCTGTCATACTTCTCGCCAGGATTGATCAATTTTTGGATAATTTATTTATACATTTTTCGTATATTGTCTTTTTATCAAGAAATACAACAACCGGGTACTTACACTATTTTAGTGCACAGACTGTTTTAGCCTCACTTTGAAGAATGTATGCAAATACTGTTTTATTCTGAGCCATTTAGGAGATTTTCACAAAAAAATTGATATTAATTTTATCTAACTTGTCTTATTGATAACACAGTGAAGGTGACAAATATAGAACTGCACTCTGTCTATGCTATATAAAAAAATATTAAAAAATCTGGCTTGGGTGGCTAATTAGAAAATTTATTAGAATACTCACTTTTGCCCACGGTTTCACTCGCTTGGAAATAGAACAAATTAGAAAAATAATCCCATGGCTATAAGTTGGTAATATAAAAAGCTCAATCTCCCCCTTATCCTTATTCTCCAAGTTTCATCAAAATCCGTTAAGGCGTGATTGAGTAACAAACATCCAAACATCCTTATAGCAAATGAAGTTAAAAATATGGTGGAGATAATCTTTCTATAACACTAAAGAAAGAATCGCTGAACTTCCTGGATTTTTAATTATTTTTCATTCACATCTTCACGGCATCTTGTAGGTAGGTAAGGTAAAAAAAACAATAGATTCAAAAAACACCTACGCTGAAACTGAAAATGCATCACACATTCCCACTGTTTGGCGAAACTTAAAATAACACATCGTACGAAAGGGAAATAATAACACAGCAACTGGCTATGTGCAGTTCCTGAAACAAAAATATAATAGGTACAATGTTTATGTTTGATAGAAAGGGGCCAGTACCACCAACTACCATCCAGTACCACCCAGTAGTACCCAGTAGTCCCCCCAGGTCCAACAATATTCTGATACACCGCGAGGACATTCAAACATGCTCCATATACAGACCAATACAATAACAGAGACTTCTAAATCGCAAAGCTTTTCCATCTAAATATACATCAACAGAACTGGCCACTCGTTAGGTATAGTCTCTGCACAAATATCTTTGGCTAAAAGAGGAATACTTGGTCTTCAGCTAGGTGGGTACCTTCAGCAGGGTTGCCAACAGAAGGGAAAACTATATATAACGTATAATAACGCCATGTAGCGATCATTTCACAATGTACCTACTGTGTCAATGTGCAGCCCGACCGAGGCATACGTGGAAGCCAGTACACAATTCCTGCCCGGACATTCTCGGGTCGAGCAAACTCCGGCTGGGCAATCTATGGTTTTGTGCCAAAGTCAGTACATTAATTCCTGCGTAAGGTTTAACTTTTTTTTAAGAAATACAGATGGCGCTAGCGTGTACCTACATACTTAAAATATATATATTAAAGCATTTATTTCTCAGTGTCACATAGAGTATTGCATGGAGCATGGGGCATGGGGCATGAGTATATTATGGCTTTTATTTTTTATTTAAACGTTTCACTTGTAGGTACCTACACTAACACACAATATTTTTTTATTTACATTATAGGTACTTATTGAACTATAATAAGAGATATATTTCATCATTATGACATCCGGAATTAGTTAATCTCTGAAGTCTGAAACAAGAAAGTTTTCATAAATGTTATCTTGAAGTCTTACAATATAAAGTACTCTGTGCTAGCTCACTTCGTCCAAGCGGTCGCGAGAAATTGAATGAAAACATTGAATATTTATTCTCAGACGACGCGACTGCTTCTGCCTCTGTTGTTGTACAAGCCACAGTGTAATCAATACCCACAGAATAACATTTGGTTACGAGAATTCGTTTTAGAATTTAGATTTTAGAACGTCGCCGCGTCGTTTCGTGTCGGTGCCATATTATGTCTATCTCCTATCTCTATTTTTCTTCAAACAATGTCTTCAATGACACCCGGATGTGGAATCCGGTTTAATCCCGGTCGCGCTGTGATTAGTCAGTGATTAATAAGACATATCACAGTCGGCGGGATAATCTTAGCTACCGATTTATCGGCTTACTATTGCACAAGATTAAGACGAGGAACGACTCAGAAATTTCTAATCGTAAGCCACGCCCTAAACTCGTGGTTCGGGCGCATGAGTGGTTCAAGCGCAACGATCACGTCATGCTAGACAACGACGGCGCTTTGTCCGTTCTTGCTGCAGAATGCCCATAAAGTATCGCTTCTCAGAATAAGTAACGTAAGCGTAAATGTAAAAATAAATAATTTATTAAAAAACGATCACATGCAGGGAAAAATCTTCAATACTAGGTACTGAAATTATCTACAGATTCGTATAAAATTTAAACGTGAATCCCTTTAGAGTATGGTCGTATGACTAAAAAGGTGTTTTTGAAGAGGTGATTTCAAAAATTTAAGTTATCGAGAAAATTTTCACCAATCATGTTTTCATCCTACACAATACTAGATAAAATACTCTAGTTTTCGATGTCCAAATTGTATGTTCATAGCATTCGTAAAATTCGGGAATTTCAGTTCAGAAATCAACCAACATTATTCGTTCCTCCCCTTAAATACTGGAGACTGGCAGAATTGCGACGAAAGTCAGCACTGTTGCCTAAATCAAAAGAAGAAGACACCATCATAGATTTCACGTCATATCATGGCGACCGACACACACTGTGATTAATAAGACATCACAGTCGGCGGGATCATCTTAGATACCGATTAATCGGCAAATCATCGATTAACATTGGTGGAGCCACATTCAAAGAAGAAGAAGAAGGCACTATCACATCAGAGACTGCCTCAGCAGATTTTTATGATAAAAACCCCTCCGTCCACTTGGATCCCATGCTAGGCTCCCATGGGATCCTGAGATATTTTTTTCGTCTTTGTTTGCGCCTCTTCACTCCCATGGGACCATAGAATTATTCTTTAATCCTTTTGGCTCCCATATGCCGCAATGATGATCATCTTCTTTCTAGACCCATGAATAAAAGTTAAAACATTATTAATTTTACTAATAAAGTCTTCAAGTTTCTCTAATCCACTCCCTTGTTAGTTAATGGTAAAGGTATTGCTTTATTGTCAACTAATTTTATAAACTAGCTTCCTGCCCCGGCGTTACTCGTGGAGGCCATATTAACGTTCATCCTCTATTATGGTCTTTAGTTCTAACAGAAATCCGATAGAAAAAGCATTTTTAATTCTTCTCGAAAATTACAATTAACCTGGCAACTTTCCCAATTTTTCGTTCTCTAAAAACCTTATTCGAACTATTACGAACATTATAAAATTTCCAAATCGGTCCAGCCGTTCTCAAGTGATGCGCTTACCAACGAATAGCATTTAATTTATATTATATAGATTGTAAAAGTATGTTTGTTTTTTTTGCACACACTATTAAAAACCTTAAAATTAATCTAAATATTAAAATGGGAATAGTGGCAAGTTTCTACGGCACTTTGTAGTTTTCAAAACGTCAAAATAGTGACATGAAAATTTAGAGATGCTTCATGTCACTTTAAAAAAAAACGTGCAAGCCTTACAGTAGTCGCATATGATATGTAACATCTGATATCTCGCCTTGGTAATAAGCAACATTAACATTATATCCTGAAAACATTAACACTTTATACACAACACTGTAAGTTAAGCACACAGCTGATGCGTTCTCCTTCTCTATTTCCCTTTCTCTTTCTCGTCAGACACACGCGCACACTGTTGGCTGACAGTACCAACCTCTCGGAAAATGGGTTGGTACCATCTGACGGCCAACTATAACACCGCGCGCGCTCATTGGTCAAATAAAATGGTTTCCGTCCCTTTTAACGAAATAACTCCCACATATTGCAGGAAAACGAGAGGAAAAATGTTACACATCAAAAATTCACTCGCGAAACTGGGGCGGTAAGTTAGCTTTTTTATAAAAGTATCTGTTCAGTAATTTTTACACTGTGTCACAATGAAATCCTTCGGATGATCTCGACGCTCGTTTTAATATTTGATCTGCATATTTATAAATCGGGACGTCTGGCTGCTGGCTGCTGGCTGCTGGACCCACTCTGGCTATTTACCTACAACGATATACTCCAATGTTTACCGGCTTATAATAATATTAATTCTATTTGATTTTCTTATTGGATATTAAATTAAACTGAAATAATACGAAGCGAATTTTTAAATTGAATTTCTGATTCTTATTTTTATAGGAAGGCATGTAGACTAGCTTTTGCCCACGACTCCGTCCGCGTAGAATAAGGAACATTGACATAATTTATCTGCACAAAGAGGGTTGTTCTATTTTATACTTTTTATTTTTTCCTCCTGTGTTACTGAACAGTTTAATATCTCTTAGTATAGCTGGTAGACCTCTAGGACCCATCATCAGGTCTTCCAAGTCACCATATTATTAATTTATTGCTAACATACACATAATCCTATAACATGACCAGTGAACATATCTATGACTAGCATTCCGCCCCCGGCTTCGCCCGTGGATATTTACGAACAAAATAAAATATACCCTATACCTACCTACCCGTACCCCCACCCCTACCCCTACCCGTACCCCCACCCCTACCCCTACTTCTACTCCTACCCCCTACCCCTACCCTCTACCACCACCTCTATATCATCAATAATTTTTGCAGCGCACGCGATGTAAGGAATTTCTTAGGTAATTTTTTACACCTTGGGTTACATTATTGGAGTTTTAGTAAGGATCCCTAATTTTTTGAAAATAGATTATAGCCTATGTCACTCAGGGTGAATGTAGCTTTCCAATGGTGAAAGAATTTTTGAAATCGGCACAGTACGCGTTGTATTAGTAATAATGAATTAATTTAGAGTCTTCCCTTAATTTTATTTTTGAACCCCCGTAATTGCCCCCAGAGTCAGAAGTTCTAAAATATATGGGTACCTGATATTCCAGCCCTCCGTAAAAAATGTTTAAATGCGAAACAATTTTCCCATACACACAGTTTAACTATTTAGTAACACAGGCCACAACACTCTTTGTCCGATAAATTGTTCCTAATTCTACGCGGACGGAGTCGTGGGCAAAACTTTGTTTCATTTATTATTTAAAGTTGTGTTGTAGGTTTGTATCAGTATTTTAGTTTCAATATTGATACAGTTTATATGATATGTAAATAAGATTTAATAAACAAATTAGAATATTATAAGTTGTTTAGGAAAAAAATACATTTCTATGGTCCTACCAACTGTCTTTAAAAAAAAAAATCACGTCGATATGTTGCCCCGATTTGAAGTGAAAGAAGAAAAAACAAACACACATTTTTAATTAATATGATTAATATTTCGAGCTATTGGATTCTAGTAGGTATTGAAAAAAGTTTTCATGCATTTTATTACAAAGCCATGAAACAGCAATTCCAATTCACACTGAAATAATATTAAAGGCAATCTATGAATAATCCCAAAGAATAAAGTCAGCTTTTTAAACGATCCCAAAAAGGTAGGAAATAAAAGGAAATCGTAAATCTAGGACCAACCAGGATATGTTTAATGAAAACTCCGCGCTAATGGAAAGTAAACATTCACTTGCAACTGTCGTGTTTGCGAAGGACGGCGGGTCACTGCCTAAACAACTCTAACTCAATCCTGGATTACGATTCTGTTTGCGATCTTGCGAAAAAAATACTGTATATTTGTACATGACCTGGTCAACAAATTATATAAGTTTTTTTAATAATAATATTCTCCTGGTTGGTTACTTTCTCGCTCAATGAATCAACATCGCGATTCGGCGGGGAAATGCAGCTAGTATTCTTGCCACTATTCCACGCGGACCTGGTTTATTTACTTATTTTTGATGTTAAGATTTAATTTTAAGGTTTTTATGAATATTTAATATAGTTTGAAAGTCCTTCACATCTTTAGTATTTTTTAAATACGTAAATAATTGTTCCGCGTGATAATAGAACAAAAAAAAAACCAGTTTCTGTAATACATACTTAAACATGTATTTTTATTAATATAAAACCTTAAATCAAATCTAAAGATTAAAAATAACTAAATAAACCAGGTCCGCGTGGAATAGTGGCAAGAATACTGGCTGCATTTCCCCGCTGAATCGCGATGCTGATTCGTTGAGCGAGGAAGGAGCCAGCCCTCTTGTCACCAAAAGAGATGATCAGTCGAGGGGATACATCTTTATACTTTACTTCCTATAAAATGCATTTTACATAACTAGCTTTCCGGTCCCGGTTTCGCCCGTGAATATTTTTGAACAAAGTAAAAAATATATATGCTAGGGATAATGTAGCTTCCTATTAGTGAAATAATTTTCAGAATCGGTTCAGTAGTTTGAGAGATTACCAAACTCTACATCCAAACTCACAAACTTTACCGTTTTATAATATTAGATTTATACTTAGGTATATATTATAAACATATAATTTATTATATTTGGTACCTAATAACCTACCGAATGATATCTAAAAATTTTTCAGCGCTTTGTAATCCTGAAAACACGGAATTGTCACTTACCTGTATATTGAAAAAAAAAACTCGCTTCTAAATTATACGATAAAATCCATACTAATATTATGAAAGTAACTATGTCTGTCTGTTACGCTTTCACGGCCAAACAACTGAACCGATTGTGATGAAATTTGATACAGAGAAAGCTTGAACTCTAGAAAATAATACTAAAAAAGGGCAATTAGCGTTTTAAACTTGTTTACAGAGTGTCCTCGTTTGTAAAGTAAGGGATTTCTGTAGAGAATGCCTAAAGTGTTATTGTCTAGAGAGCACCGGGGGTACCTTCAACCCTTCACTGAAGTGCAGATATGCATAACACTTCGAGGGACGGGGGTAGAACGGGTAAACTGGGGAAATTACAAGATGATTCATTACTTTGGTGAGGCGTGGGTAAGGCTATGAAAATAACTGTTACCATATAAATAACATAAAGAAGGCGATAGAATAGAGGTATCTATGTCATTCAATTGTACCTACCCCTCATGGCATAAGAGGCGTGATGATTGGTAGATAACTGCCATAAAAACAGAGCCATTTTGTCTAGTGCAAGTTTTCAATAGTGAAGAGATTCTGTGGATTCTACGTCATGTCATGGCGACGGATGCACGCGTTCCGTCGTGACATGATGGGAAATCCGGTTTAATCCCGTCCGCGCTGTGATAGTTGTGATTAGTCCAAGTCAGTTCATTTTAGCCCCTGTATCGTAATTTTTTCTTTTGTTAGAAGTTAATTAAAATGGCTTAAAACTATCTTTAATAGTTTTTTACATTACAAATTAACTTAAAATAATCTATCTATCTATCTATCTATCTATCTATCTTTCTATCTATCATCACGCCTTTCATCCCAAGAGGGGTAGCCAGAGACAATCGAATGCCATTTGCTACGATCCTGACATATCTCTTTTGCTTCTTTTATATTCATCATACCTTTCATACATGCTCGGCGATTGTGTGTACTTTTAATATTTCCATCGATCAACATATTTTTTATATGTTCAATAAAAGTACAACTAGGTCGTCCTCTGCCAGCATTTCCTTTCACTTCAGCCATATAAACCTTTTTAGTCAATCTTTCATCCTTCATTCTTTCAACGTGTCCAAACCAGCGTAAACTACTTTTCTTCATTTTAGTCACAACATCATCTTTTACACCGCATTCTTCTCTAATGTCATCGTTCCGGATGCGGTCAATACGTTTTATATATTTTAAAATAAGCAAAAGATAATTAAAAAAAAAGCTTGACTGGTCAAATGTTGGGAACTCCTAGGTTCGCAGTTCACTCTGCCCTTATGTTTCTTGACTAGTACTTAGTTTGTACTTGACGCGTTAATTTCGCTGTTTTACATCTGCCGGGCGTTCCCTGACGGCCACCAATTCCTAGGATCTAGCTACGGGCTACCTAGAGGGTTATTTTAACTTTATTTTACTGAAGAAATAAATATATTTTAGAAACCTTGAGGCGCACAAAAGTTTAAAACAAAAATAACAAAGAACATAATATTACAAGCACATCGACATGATAATACCGCTAATGATATTGCCTTTTATTTTCCAACAAGTTTTTGAAGAGCCTCTCGAACATTTTTTTGCAATCGGGTAAGCTGTTGTAATCGTGTTCTATTATTTGTTGCATCATATCACATAGGCATGATAAGTGCTCACTTGTAACTTACTTACTTAAGTTTAGTAAGAAGTTTAATAACATTTCGAAAAACCTTGAAATTAAATCTAAACATTAAAAATTACGAAATAAATCAGGTCCGCGTGGAATAGTGGCAACAATACTGTCTGCATTTCCCCGCCCATTTTTGTTCTCTTTTTCAGTATTTTTTTTTATAATTTCGTTTCGTGTCAATTCTATTGATTTGGATACGTCAGATGCTGGCGCACTACTAGATTGGTATTGTCGCGATTAGGACGAAACAAAAAATATACATCAGTGTGCGTGTAAATATGTGTAAATCTGTAGATTTTTCATCTTAGATGAGTTACATCCAATCACTATACACATAGGTAACCATAATTACTCACGTCTACTAAACACTAAATTATACTTTAATACAGAATATTTTACAAGAATAAGCGAAGTTACGAATGACGCTAGGCTGTTACAGGCTGTTAGAGTTATTAAAAAACGGTCTTGTCTATCTGTCTCGCTTTAACATACGCGTAAATGTGCTTTCTCTTTTGCATTATCAATCTAATAGAGCGCCAGTGCGACTAGGTATACTACATCGTCAGACCATTTTTTTACACTTTGTTTGGCAGCTCTGTGACGTCTCCAAATCGATGGAATCAACACCAAACGATGTAGTTTTTCCCAAGTTTTATTATAGCTAACCGCACTGATTATGTAACTTGCAAACCGCGCATACAATAAAATGTCAAATTTTGTATGAAATATAATTACAAGATTGACATTAGATGGCAACGATGATAAATCGGAATTGCTTGCTGTGTGCAATATAATTATAAAGCAGCTTACTGCATTCCCCTCAGGTTCATAACTACAACTTTCCTAAAATGACAAAACCAAGAGTTCGCGTCTTCAAACGAAGCAAGTAGTTCTGACATTGTGCATCCCAAGGTCATAATATTAAGTAACAATGCGGTGCTAGATGGTAGTCCACATGGCATTGTGACGTTACTGTATTTTGTGGGAAATTTATGATATTATGATATTTGTAATATTATTTATTTAATTAACATTTTTCCTTAGCTTCACAGGGCACGTAACCTCTTTGACCATATTCACAAAGTAATTTTAAAAAGAATTGACTACTCAGCTCATTTGTTGGTGATACAATTTTAAAGTTGTTGTCGATATTTAGGATTTTGTTATTGTTATTTGTGATTGGTGACCAGACTACAGGCAGTAAAGGCGATTTTCTTGGAGTTGGATTTCTGAAAAAAAGGTTGTTATCAGCAAATTAATAATAAATAAATAAATAATTTATACCCGTAATCGTTTCACTATTCGTTCCTTGGAAATGTATGATAAGCACTTTAAAGAAATCGATATATTTCATCTAACATTGAACAAGTTTAAGAATGCAATAATTGAAAAACTCAAATTACTAGATTTATAGTCGTTTTGTTGGTTGTTGGTTTTTGTTTTTTTTTTGTATTCATTAAGTGAAATTATCTGTTTAATTTAGTTGATTTGTTTTGTTTAGTTTTGTTTGATTTAGTTAATTGTTTCGATTGTTTTTGTATTTACTTCTTGATATATATTGTATTATTCATAATTTAAGTATACGGTTTGTGGAAAATTGTACTGTTTTTACCTTGTAGTATTGTAATTATCGTCACATATAGGTCTTATGTATTCTCATTTAAGTTTAAGTAAGTTTAAGTAATGACTGTTTTGTGATAAATAAAATAAAATAAAATAAAATAAAATAAAATAAAAATAAATTGACTAAAGTGGCGAAAGGAGGAAGTAACAAATGTGAACCTTGTTACCAGAGTCTTTGACCGCCTCCGAAAGGTTGTGACAGTACAATACGATGAAAAATGAATTGATGAAGAGGAAAAGAAGATTTGTAAAAATCCGATACTTAGTGTGAGCTGAGCTTATTATTTCCCTTCTTCTTATTCTTATTATTTCTTCTGTTTTTTTTGAATAATATTTAAATGAACACTATTTAAACGTGATGATGTGAAAAATAAGTGTTTCCAAAAGAGTGGATTTATTTATAACAAGATATATGTCATTTTAAATTACGCGTGAGAATTCTATAAGTACTAAATTATATCTTTCTCTCATGACCGTCTTGGTTAAACAGGGTAAACCAAAGGAAATTCCTTAATAATGCCTTGCTTAACTATGGCCTTTATTCTTAGCTTTATGTAAATCCAATTAGGCATCAAACCATTTTAAGTATTTTATTTTAGTAACATAAAAAATTGTTTAGTAAGTTTAAGAAAATATATATGGCACTCACCCGGTTTTTGCAAAATTGGTCCACATAGTTGACATTCTATTTATCATTATTTTGTCTGGAGTGGAAAGTATTTGCGGAAACCCCAGTAGTTTGAATATATAAAATAATTCATCAGAATGCGTTGCATCGTCCACACTCGAATTGCCGAAAGCGACACTTCCATAGTTCCTGCCTCCTTGGTAAGAAAATTGATACCCATACACTGGAGCTTGTGAAGAATTTACCAATAATTCCGAGAAATCGAAATTAGTCGCATAAGATATCCAGTCCGAGTAATACATAATTATTTCTTTCATTGACTTCTCGTTTATAGATTTTTCCCCGAAATAATAGGATCTAAATGCTTGAGATATTATCCTCTTCTGCTCCTTTGAACACCGATTGAATAACGATGGCAATTTATCTAAAAAGTTTCTGTCGAAGTTTTGTAAGGTGTCCTTACTGTTTAAACCATAGAATAGCAAGCCTTCGTTGCTAGTTGTTCCTAATATCACAGGCACTTGACTAAAGTTTCCTGACTTAAAAGTATCATATGGAGGTTCTCTGAATATATCATCGTCCACACATGGAGAATATTTGAAATGTTTACTATTTATTGAGACATCTTTGGTTGCCAGTAGAAGTTTGTAAAGAGGTGCGTTTAAGAATGTGTCATGTATATCATCAGGAGAATTGGCTCCTAGTTTTTTAGCATCCTCAAAAGCTGCAGTTAAGGGATCTATGTTGAATGCCCAAGGCGCCAAAGGAGTTCCACTTTGCATTATGGCTTTATGAAACAATCCTCTACTCGCTGGACTTAGTAAATGCATTCCAACAGAACTTGCTCCTGCGCTTTGACCGAATATTGTTACATTTTCTTCATCGCCTCCAAAATATTTAATATTCCTCTTAATCCAATGTAAAGATGCTATTTGATCTTTGATTCCCAAATTAGACACTCCATTTATGCAGAGGAAACCTAGAACTCCAAGTCTATAGTTTATGACAACCACAATTACGTTATGAGTGACTAAGAATTCTGGATCATAATGGTATTTGGCACCATGGTAATAAGCCCCACCATGAAAAAATACCATCACTGGTATTCTTGTTTCTATAGTAGCAGATCCAGGCGTGTATACATCTAAATAAAGACAATCTTCCTTCCCTATGATAAGGTAGGGGACGATTTGAGCGCAAGTCCTTATAGGGTTGATGGCATTGAATACGCCTTCCCATTTTCGCGGTGGTGTCGGTGGCTAAAATTGAAAAGAAAATTTTGTTACAAGATAAGCTCAGCAAGTTGTGCGCGTACATGATAACGAAGGAAATAACACGGTTTACTTATTTATAAAGGATTTTGAAAATCTTATTAATGCGAGAGTTTGTTACTTTTAAATATACCGAAATAGATTTGGATGTAACCGGAACGGAAATAAGGCGAATAATTGAAGCCATTTATTTTTATTGAAATCGAATAGTGTTTGGTGCTTCTCGATTTCAATGAAATTGTCGTCATCCCAACGAAATTAAGCTCAGTATTTTATAATTTCAATTTGAAATTGAAGTAAAGAGTAAGCCACCTGACCCCATTATTGAGTAAATATTAAAAGCTTTTTTTCCCAAAATGACTGATTTTATAAATACATAAGATTTTTTTCTCAGAAACAGAATCCGCATAAGTTCTTCAAACTGAGGCTAAAAATAGTACACTAAAATAGAGTACCCGGTTGTTGTATTTCTTGATAGAAAGACAATATAAAAACATAGAATAGGTTTTAATTAAAAACTTATGTACATAAATCGACAAACCACACTTAGAGGCTTTTCCATCTAAATATACCTCAACAGAACTGGCCTCACAAATACCATCGGCTAAACGAAGGAGACTTGGTCTTCCGTTGGATACCCTGGAACCGTAACACAATATAAGAACATAGAATAAGTGTTATCCCAAAATTAGTAAATCGTGGAAAACCGCGTAATTTTTGAACACATTATTATACTTATTATACTATTCACTGCGCATGCTTATTCTGGTTTTTTTATATTGTGAGGAATTTTGAAATCATGCTGAAACTTGTAAAATATGTATTAGAAAACTTACTTGAAATCGTTTAGATGCTGCATAGGGTATCCCAAAATATTTATACTGCCCCGTCAGAGGTCCTACCAGACCTCGGACCCTGCCTTCCTCTATTTTTATAACTGGCGTTAAGATACACGAAACACAAAGTAGTTCGCATAAAATGTATACCACATGGAATGCACTAAACATATTCTACATTGCAATTAATTTATTATCTAAATTTATATTTTAACTTCAGAGGTTGGTATTTCTTTACAAACTTTCTGCGCGAATTGCATCGCACTACTGTACTGAGAGTAACCACTTGTTAAGATGTCGAAGAGAATTCTTGGAGGGGTTATCCAACTGGCATTTCGTTGTTGCAACGGTGTACATAAACTCGTACGATCTGTATGTAAGCAAAATGGTGCACAAACTGTCATTTAAATTTGTACCATAATGTTAATGTAATTAAAGTTCAATTTAAAAATGTAATTTTCTTACTTACTAAGATTGCAATTGCATTTAAGATGCAGGTGTTTTGTTTCTCGTAGAATAAGATATTATGTTGACATACATAACATAACCAGTTACTTTTCTTTATAGTCATTTGTCGTTGATGCAGTTGCTTTTTATGATCATTGCATATCACAACGATAGCAGAGATCCAGGTTCGAGTCATAGACGAAGAAAATACAGTAGGATTGTGGTTTTATTTTAAAAGCGATGATTTAAATACACGTTAACGTACAATTATGGATGTGCGTCGGTGACCGAGTGGTTAAGACGTCGTCTGGTATGATTTAAGCGGTTCGATGTTCACATCAATACAAATCGAAAAATATATAACAATTTAGTACCAAGCTTTCCTTCAAATAATCAGCTATATTGTAATATGCCTTGTACAGAAGTTAACAATTATAAATTTCCTTATTTATAAATCTTGTACTGAGTTGGAAGCTTCAAATTTCACACACCAACATTTAAATGAACCACCAACCTTTTGGAGCCTAGTAGAGAGCGGCGCGAGATTATGCTTACATATTGTATTAACATTATGCCTATCACTATTTCTTTTAAATGTAGCAATATTTTACGGACATATTTAGGTACATTTTCAAATATATACTGACCATACTTCTTCTTCTCAGTCGTAGTGCTCTTGATAGAGCAGTCGTGGTCAATTATGGCGGTCCACAGGGCGACGCACCTTGTATTGACTCGCCATGATTAACTTTCTTGGGAAGAATAGTGCAGTGGTTTCCCCTTGCCTTCTGTACCAGACATTTTGAGACTATTTAGGTCTTCAGGCTCGCTGTAGCCTCTTCCAGCCAGTTTCCTAGCTAGGTGTATTTATGCCATTGCTCGGTCGCCAGAGCCTCGTTTGTTGCCTAGCGAGGGTACCCAGCGACTGACCATACACAGTCATTATATTGATACTTTTAAACTTTTCCCTAAGTGATTCTCGTTAACCCAATTTATATATTTCACGAAGAGCCATCTTCTGTAGGACAAAAATACTGATTACCTCCGCAGCATTACCCTACACAAGACTTCCGTATGACATAACACTAAAATAAACCAATCTAGCCATGTCTATATCAATCAATTGTCGAATCTTTTCTACTGCAAAAGCAGCGAGCTAAGTTTATTTGAAATATTATTTATATGGGGATTCCATTGCAGTTTTACGTTCAAAGTCAGACCTAAAAATGTTGCAGTATCTACTGCCTCTAATTCCTATTTTTTTACAATTATTCTGGTTTTAACTTGCTTTACATTCAGTAATGTAAATTTTATACATTTAGTTTTATTGCTATTGAATAGCAAGTTAACTACTTTTGATAGTGCATTGTTTACATCATCAATAACCTGTTGCAGTCGTTTTATTTTAAATGGAAGTGTGTCAGCTGCAAATATTACAATGTCATGGTTATCTCTTACGAGGTAATGAGGAATAGAAAAGGACCTAAGATCGAGCCCTGTGGTACGCCGATAAAATCTATTGATCCGGAAGATAGCCTCCAATTCACTTCCACTTTTTGAATTCTGACCTGTAAGTATGATTTGCATTGGATAAATCACAGAATATTCCTGGAGCATCGTGTGACTCCCATGAATCGAAAATATGTTTAATTAACTCAACACTAGCAACAGTCGTTAGCGACCCCCGAGTAAAACAGAATTGTTTATTATGCATGACACTATTGTTAGAAAAGTGCTTGCTTAATTATAGGTTTAAAGTTTGTGGGGTCAGAGGCATTACCCGATTGAAATAAATTTTATTAAGTCAGGAAAAATACCATTGTCAATACAGTTATTAAATATTACCGCGTAATCAGGTACAACACATTTCAATTAATGATTTAGACGTCGACGGAAATTCCCTATAGATAATTTGTTTTCTTAACACGCTAAATATTTGTATATTTTTATTTACGTTTTACCTTTTCTTCCAAAATTTGATTCCCAAATAACAAGATAGATATGGAAGTAGAAAGATAAGCTTCTTAGATCTCGCTACATGATGCTATAAATAAAACATAGTTTATTTTCTCTCACATTTTATTACTACTTATATAATGTGGCACCATAGACATATATGTGGCACTAATGCATTTAGACTAGGTAAGAGCTGGTGCCTGAAGCGGTGTCCGGAGTTATACATTTGTTTATTCCTTAATATATTTGGGAAACAAACAGTATACAAAATAACAAATTTCAGACACAACTTTAATACTATCTACATATTAACCAACACATTAACTACACAAACACATTATACAATACAGAATAAAACACATGAGAATCAAAAAAATAATACAAAACTTAACTAACAAAAAAAATCACTCGTTACATAGATATAAGAATATATCATATATAAAAAGGTTTGTACAGGCAGATAGATAAATAATATAAAAAAAAGAAAAAATCGAGTAATTAAACTTATGTACTAGATCTACCTAAATATACCTCAACAGAACTGACCACTCGTTAGGTATAGCCTCACAAATACCATCGGCTAAAAGGTAACACGGTTCCGGGAGCCATAAGACAACCAGTGTAGAAAAAAATGAACAATCTGGTTTTCACTATTTATTTATATGAAGTCTCGCTAAAGTTTGATATAATTTAGTTTGTAAAAGTAGCCGAAGGTAAAATATCCCGAAGCACATTAGTTAAACCACTTAAACCAAACAAAGTGGAACCGGCGACGTTAATGAAAGTTTATGCAACTTGGACCGCATTAAGAACTTACCGCCGAGGATGATTTTAAAATGCATAAGATGCAGCTTCGTGCAATTCTTATTCTTATTTAGTGTACGGTTTGTAGAGATATCTATGTTAGCGGAATTCATTATTGTTCTTCTAATACGCATTAATTATCTTAGGGTAGACAGAGACCAAAGATATCCACTCGATACAATTATAACGTACATCAAATGAATGCATTGGTTATTGATTTTAGTTTTATTTCTTTATTCACGGGTTACCTTACAGCTCGCGAAACCGTGTTACGGTTTCAGGGTACCCAGCGGAAGACTAAGTGTCCCTCGTTTAGCCGATGGTATTGTGAAACTATACCTAGCTAGTGGCCAGTTCTGTTGAGGTATATTTAGATGGATGTGTGGTTTGTCGGATTATGTACATAAGTTTTCAATTATGAAAAACCCATTGGTACAATTCTTATTCTTATTTAGTGTACGGTTTGTAGAGATATCTATGTTAGCGGAATTCATTATTGTTCTTCTAATACGCATTAATTATCTTAGGGTAGACAGAGACCAAAGATATCCACTCGATACGATCCTGGCACAATTATAATGTACATCAAATGAATGCATTGGTTATTGATTTTAGTTTTATTTCTTTATTCACGGGTTACCTTACAGCTCGCGAAACCGTGTTACGATTCCAGGGTACCCAGCGGAAGACCAAGTCTCCCTCGTTTGGCTGATGGTATTGTGAGGCTACACCTAGCTAGTAGCCAGTTAAGTTGAGCTTTATTTAGATGACAAAGCCTCTAAGTGTGGTTTGTCGGATTATGTACATAAGTCTTTAATTAAAAAATCCATTGGTACATGGCCGGGTTCCGGGATGATGCCTTAACCATTTATTTTACTTAGCGTATTTATTAGCGTCTATCGATATATGAACATTAATCTATGGTTATTTATTTATATGGTACCTTACAACATCTTCCTGAACTGAGCTGATCCTCTTGTTCCATTGAATTTTTCCTAAATAACGAATTTGGGTTGTGTTTGTGTTTTTATCGGCTAGCCTAGCAATATAAATTGTAAAGAGCCGTGTCTGAATTGGGTGTCACATTTTTTATTGTATCACCAATTTTGCTTTTAAATAAAACAAAAAGTTTTAGTGTAACATTAAATTTTTTTTTACTTTATTTACAAAATAAAATCAATTTTCACCTTAAATATTTACATATTCTCAATATGGTATGTTTATTATTTAAAATAAATGTATTAAATATATTTTAAATATTCTTACAAAAAGACTAGACTTTTCTTAGGACTGGATCTATTAACATGGTTTATAAATTATGGCCGCTTACATCACAGTAACGAAAATTCAAAGCATATAAAAATAACATAAAGAAATATAATCGAAGAGTAATGAAATAAATGTATACAAATCGGTCTGTGATTTTAATGTTTATACCAAATCAATTGTTTGTCTGTTTGTCCAGAATAGACTCCGTAACGAAATAGTCCCACGGTATTATGATAGGCAACTATAGAGAGGAGCAGAGGAGCAAAAAATATTACCTATGTACATTTTTTTTATTATCAATTTGTTAAGTACTTTTATGTACGAAATAAAACTGTCGGCTTGCTGCAGGTATTATCTTTTGATTAGTTATTCAAATCAGTTTGTATACCTACATTGAGTTACTTTTATTTTTGTCACTGTCATGTACTTAGTACGATATTCATCAAGTTTAATTAAATATCATATTTTTCTTATAAAAGTTCCTATTGCTATGAATACTAAATTAAAACACCACAGAAATTTACCATCACAGAAATATTAAGATTCCGCTGTTCTTAATGAACAAACCCATTTTGATCTATGATCCTTTACCTATACTAAATAATGTACTTACTTCAAATTACATATCTACTTAGCCAATCAAAATCTGTATCATCAATCAACATAATAACTTAACCACATCCCACATACCCAAAACCTTATTGACCATCTCTTCCTTCAATGATTTACTTTGTTTCTTGTTCGTGGGCACCCTCACCTAATCGTCTCTCTAGAAACCTTTTGTGAGTTCCTCATTCATTTGCCTGATCCATTTCCTATTTTTAAGTCCAGCGTCTCTTTCCAATTTAAGTTTCGGGGAATGAATAATTCGTTCTTCTAAATAGGTTGTAAGTTTTATTCCAAAGTGAAACAGACGGCATGTCCCACATCGGTGAAGTTGATATGTCTTTGTCTATTACCAAAGCTATAGGGTTCCATTCTCTACTAGGCTCCCATTTTACAGGCAGCAATTTTGAAGTTTTTGGTGTAGGATTCCTGAAAGAATTCAAATGAATATAACTTGAAACTGTTATTAAATATAATAGATGATATACAGTTGAAGTTGAGTCTAACAAAAATTTAAATGTAAAATGATGTAGTAATCTCAGACACATAATAGAATCTGCCGTGATAAATTTTAACGCAATACCGGATAACCTGCACTTATCTAAACTAGACCCTCAAAGTTCTACTATACAGATCCTAAATGTTTTGTTTATTTGTCCTTCTGTCACACCAAACCAAAACGGAGCAAAGAATCGACGTGATTTTTTGCTCAGAGGTGAACAACTTTTCTACCCGTGAGAAGCCAGAGTCGCTCACTAGTAATTTAATAAACTCACCCGTATTTAGCGAAGTTGGTCCACATTGTAACCATCCTTTTGATCATACCACTTTCAAGAAAACTGTGCGGCAACGGAACCGAATGCGGTTTAAACATGTAAAACAATTCATCAGCATGCGATGCTCCATTTGATAAATAAAACCTTGAAATTATCTTCGGCATATTTATGAACCCACTGTATTTAAACAGATAATAATAAATAGGTTCCTCTGTACTCTTTGCATATAATTCGGATTCCATCACAGAAGGGAATTTGAAATGTATATCTGAGTACAAATTTACCATTCTCTGAATTTTTGCTTCTGTCGACCCATTGAAATAATATTCTAGAACTGTATTCGCTACTTTATTCTTCTGATCATCTGATGGAAAAACTAAATCGGGTTGCAATGTTTCTGCAACATCGATCTCGCTGAGACTAGTCCCGTAATCTTTGGATACAAAATATATACCTTCATTATCATTGAATCCTATAATCATAGGTAATTTGTTAAAATTCCTAGATCGTATAATATCTGCTGGGTACTCAGTAAAGACAGGTTTCACTCCCGGTATTTTTCTCTCCACACATGGTACGAAAAGCAAATCCGAAGTTATAGAATTACTTCTATAAGTGGCTGCTCTAGTCTTAATAAGATCATCATAGGTTCTATTGTTAAATATTTCGTAAAGTTCTTGAGGATCTTTGGTATTGTATCCAAATTCTTTGGCTAAAGCACTAGCTGTCTCTAATGGTTTATGTTGCAGTCCCCACGGAGCTAAAGTGGCCCCACTTTGTAGGATAGCTTTATGGAATAAGCCTTTAGCTAGGGGCGAAAGTATGAGGAAGGATGTAGATACCGCTCCAGCACTTTCACCGAATAATGTAACATTATTAGGATCTCCACCAAACGCTTTAATATTATCTCGGACCCATTCTAACGAGGCGATTTGATCTTTCAAGCCTGCGTTACCTGGAGCTTCCTTGATACCTAGACATAGAAATCCTTCTATATTTAATCTGTAATTAATGCCAACGAATACTATGTTTTCTTCAACGAAATAATCTGCTCCGTAAAGAAACGGTGTGCCTGTGCCTTCGAAGAAGCATCCTCCATGAATATACACCATTACTGGTAATAATTGGTCGTGAACAGTGGCCGGGGTGTAAACGTTAAGTTTAAGACAGTCAGGGTCACCTAGTATCATATTTCCGATCATTCTTTGAGGGCATCTTGTGTTTTCATTGACTGCGTCTAATACTCCATCCCAGTTTGGTGGTGGGAGAGGTGCCTGAAATATTTGAGAAATAACATGTTAGTGATGATAGGATGAAAAGTTTATTATGAACTGGCTTTTGCCCGCTGTTTTAAATTCAATTCAAGATAATGGATATGGTTCCCCATTGGTTAATATAAAAAACATAGCTTCATTGGTTATCTTGCAGAAAAAGATAAGTCTGTTTTAGCCGATATTTGAGATCAAATATACATTTCTCGGTCGATCTCAAAATATCTTAATAGAAGTGGTCATTTGTTAGGCATAATTTAATTGGTTATACTCAGTTATTATAAAAAAAGACCGGTAATCCGCGTAAAAAACTTAAATAAGGAAAAAGCCTTTATATAAAAAAAATGGTCAAGTTGCGAGAACACACGATTCGTCGTCGTACTATTTTTTCTGCCAGAACTTAAATATTTTCGTTTATGTTGTCCTGTAAACAATAAGAGGGCCTCTCTTATTTACCAATTTTTTTCAAAATTTTAGACACTGTAGTTACGGAGATAAGGGGAGGGGGAACGGTCAATTTTCGTATTGTAGCTGCATAGGAAAACGAAAACACGAGCCGCAAGCGCGCCACCGGCCTAAGTACGGCGCGCGTGTGAGGGAGAAGGAGATATCGTGTCGACTCGGCCTCGGTACATGCGACAGGAGGTTTTCAGTGCGTTGCCGTTCGGACTAAGACAAGAACGCAGTGTAATTTCATTACCTATTAAATACCAATTAATCTGTCATTTAATTAGTGTGTTATTAAAGAGACCTCCAAATTGGTGACCCCGACGTGATATCTCCTTCTCCCTCACACGCGCGCTCGGTGCTATCTACCTAGGCCGGTGGCGCGCTTGCGGCTCGTGTCTTCGTTTTCCTATGCAGCTACAGTATATTTTAATCTATGCGATTATAAAATTATAAAAAAAATGTATTTGCATTTCTTATAATGAGCCCTTTCATCTGATATGTCATGATGCACTTGAAACAGCTTTTTAATTTATCCCTTAAAATTAACGCTTGAAATCGAAAAGAGATTAGGAGAGCCGACCCCAATTAAACATGGGATAAGGCCGGAGAAAGAAGAAGAATCGAAATGAGATCATTTACGCTATACGTCCGTCATTTGGCCATTATGTACCAAATCAACTTTTTCTCGTCAAGTAGATTCAGAGAAAATAAACTGTGTGGCTGTGACAGACGGACAGACAGACACAAGAGTGATATCTCAAAAGGGTGTTCGTTTTTTCATCGGAGATGCACAGAACCCTAAAAAAGTAAACAAAGACGTGTGCAAAAAGCCTAGTATACTTACGTGTATAGATATTAAAAACACACCTTTTTGCTTTTATTACAAAATCAAGTTTTGCATGTTGATCAACAAGTTTACCTTGGTGTGCTTTGTGTTCAATGCCGTGTTACTCTTATGTTATTATTTTTATTATGTATTTTTCTTCCTTTACGCATCGTAATGGTAAATAATAAAACTAGATTATAGCGTGTATTTATTAATCATCACGCCTTTTATCCTAAGAAGGGTAAAGCCATTTGTTACGATCCGATTGTGATTCCTTGCATTATTTTCAATAATCAAGTTTTAATGTGTTCAATACGTTCTTCTCAATGGACAACATTTCATTTTTCGTAAGGTACCAAAATTCGAAAACCTTTTGGAGATTACATGCTAGAAAGCTTATTTTTCATTTTTTTTATTTTTTATATCCTTTAATTTTCGAGTTATTTTAAAAATACTGAAATATTGAAAAATAAGGATTAATGGTGCCCTAATCTGTGCTAGCCCTCTAATTTAAAAATACTAATGTCTGTTGACAGAGTTGTTAGCTATTGAACTCAGGTGTTGCCTTCTATTAATTTTACCCATTTTTATTCCATTTAAAGCTAAATTAATAATTATTCTTTAAATATAATTATAAAAATACTTCTTTTATACAATATTTTTTTGGAAGTTTTGTTAGTTTCGAATGGGTTATCACAGGAAATATATTTAAGAGTGAAACCGCGGACAAAAGCTAGTATTATTATATACATTATGAATAATGTTGTAGGCGATTTGAGTTCCTTCGACGGCAACACCTATTTGGAACACGGTTATACTCTTTGCATTTCTATAACGTATACTCTGTGGCTTGACTGACACTATCTGTCACTTTCTTTGGGTGACAGTTTATATTTCTTAATTTTAGTCCTAGCTAAGGTTTTTATTTTATAAGTCCTCAGAATTTATAAAAATTCATAATTAAATTAAAAATATAAAAACTCAACCAAAAATAAAATATAAAAATACGTGTAACTTATTTTTTAATATATTTTTAATTAAAGTAATAAAAATGGGTGATTAAAAAAATGAAATGTTGTCCATTCCCTCAAACAATTTTTTGCCTCATAACTCTTGACCCATACAAAGTAATTTCACGACTTCTTAAATTACGCGACTTATTTATTACTTATTAATTATAAAATCTTAGTTCCGAACTTTAAATATTTTTCGAAAGACACCTAAGTTTTATGAAACCCTGAAGATTTTGCTACTCGAGTTCTCTTAATATATTTACTAATGTAACATTTTCTCGTATTTATCCTATAGATAATTTCACATACTTTATGAAAACATTAACTACAACTTGCTATTTCTAATAGTTTTTGTATAATACGGGAAGAACATTATGTCCGTTTTGTGTATTTCCGCAAGACCGATTTTTCTGAATTCGTTCTTTCTCATGTTTCTGGTACGTGAATCTTGACCTATCTTATATTATTTCTAGTTATTTTATCGATTCTTTTTGCAGTGTATCTCTCTAACAACTTTTTCAAGAGATATCGCAAAATAAGCCGCGCCATTTTTTATGTTAATTATTTAATTTAGCTCTTACGTCGTTTTAAGGTAAGCTTCGTAGCACATCCGTCTCTTTTGCTTTTCGATGTCTGGTGGGGGAAGTGGCCTCTTAAGAGAAACAAAATGTATACACACCTGAAATCTGTTATGTTTAGTGACAGCTCCATAAGGTATCCCCAAATACTGTATATAAGTTCCGTCCGCACTAAGTCTGCCCCGCACCAGTCCGTTCCGCACCCGCACCTCCCTTGACGGTTGTTCCAGAAATCTGGCCGCTAACAAAGCTCCTAGTACCAGCCACTTCATATTTTTGATTGAATACCATTTCTTCGAGAAGTGACAAGATTTTGATTTCTTTCAATTCACTGAAATTCAGGAAAACAAAATAAGTTAATTAAATAAAAAAAAAACTCAAAAACTACTGGTTTGATTTTGATACGGTTTTACTAATAAGTAGATAGATTGATTTACGAATTACGAGGTTTGTGTATAAGAGTAAGACAATAAGACGTCAGTTAAAAGTAAAAAAAAGACACTAATGTGTGACATCTAAAGAACCTCAAAACTTGAAATATTCTAATAATTGGAAATTCTAATTTGATATTTTTTACTTTAGTTAAATTGCTCGATATAAGCCACATAGAGGCAGCTAAGATGACACACATCAAAAGTCTTGTTCGTTATGTAAATCAGATCACATTCATGAAGTTATTTAAAAAAAATTGCCGTGGGAATTTAAGAATTTTTTGGTACAAATGCAATTTTTACTTTTTACCCAGTTTTTACCTAATTAATTTTGAATATCGAATTTAATTAAAGTTATTAAGCACAAACTTCTCGTACTTCGGAGGGCAGGTAATGTCCGCAGATCAGATCACTAAAATACAGATCTTGCCACCTGTTCTGTTAAATAAATAAAAAAAGACACTGTTACAGGGGTGTATCAGACCACACCGCAAGCATAAAGGCCGTGTTTTTTTATTAAAGAAATAGGTACATGATTACTATTGCCCACGGTTTCGCTCAAGATATATTAAAATAAAGGCTGGTGGTTTGGCCTACAAATAACACATGACTTCCATCAATTTTCTAATTGTCTTTCGATTTTCTAACCGCATTGCAATACGAATCAAACCATTTCGTCAGCAGTCATCAGAAAAAGTAATCAAAGATTCTTGATTCTCTCGGAACCGTCTTATCAGTCTCAGGTTACCCAGCGGCAGACCAAGTCTGCCTCTTTTAGCCGATGGTATTTGTGAGGCTTAACGAGTGGCTAGTTCTGTTGAGGTATATTTAGATGGAAAAGCTTCTAAGTGAGGTTTGTCGGATTATGTACATAAGTTTTTAATTACAATAAAGCCCCATTGGTACATTTTATTTTATTATTTTTATATTTCAGTAGGCATTGCGTTCTTGTACTTTCATTTGATTTCTACGTCTTGGACGTCCATTTCTTACGTAAATTCGGGATAGAAGACTTTAATAGGATCTTAACAGATATAAATCTATCTATCTATCATCACGGCTTTTATCCCAAGAGACAATCGAATGCCATTTTGCTTCTTTTATATTCATCATACCTTTCATACACGCTTGGCGATTGTGTGTACTTTTAATAGTTCCATCGATCAATACATTTTTTATATGTTAAATAAAAGTACACCTAGAAATATATATGACTGCTATTATGTTGCTAACACTGAGTGACAGACCACGCACATGATTTGAAATCTTCCTTGAATACCCTAGGGGGTGAAAAAGGGTGGTAAAGTTTGTATGGAGAATCATGTTGTCAATGGGAAATCCATAGGGACTAAATACTTCTAATTACTCACTTCTATAAACTTTATCACATATGAAATCACAATTTTTTTCTAAATAAATAAATCACAAACACGTTCGTCCGTGGCAAGGTAATAAAGCAAACTCGCGCTCCACTCGGGTCAACCATGTTGTAACTACCACGGTCAAGTTTAATGAAGACCTTGATACCTCGCATACAATTCATATAGCCAATATAAATGTACTTTCATGGGCGGCATGAGCCCACAATGAAATTGTTCATTCTCTACCCAATCAGGTTTTAAAATGAGGCTTTTGGTCTCAGAATGTCCTCAAAAGGGAACATAGTTGTAAAAACATAACTAGCACATGACATGGCCACCATGTGGTATGTGGATTCTGCGTCTTGACCGCGAAGGTTCTGATGCAGAAGACAGTAGGTACTTCTTGACACGGCACTGTTTTTCGGTTGTATTTAAAAACATATTTGCTACCTCAGAACTCCGTCATTTATAACCCGATTTGGAAAATTCTTTTTTATTTGAAAGGATATCCCTTTTGTATTGGTGAAAATAATTAAGGCAATTTTTGTCATAACTCAATGAAATATATGCCGATTGCGATGATTTATTTTGTAATGATATTATATTTGATAACAGCAAAATCACTTGAAAGGGAAAAATAAATTAACTTTAAAAAAAATATATCGTCTTCTATAACACTGTTCACTGAAAAATAATAAATATTTAAATATTTCGTTTCGCCGTTGAGTTTGAAGTCGGTTGGTGCATTAGTAGACAATTAATTACAAACTTAGATAACATTCAACAGATCTTCTTTAGAATCTATTTTAATTTTGTAGCCTAATTTGGCACCAACCGACTTCAAATTCAACTGCGAAATGAAATATTTAATTATTACTTGCTAGAAAAAATAAAGTATTTATATTGTGTATGAATCCAACTAATATTGGGAATGTTTGTTTCTTTAAACTGTTTGCCTTCTTTCATGTTAAAACTAAACAACAGATCAACCTCATTTGTAAAGAAATAACTGGAGAGTTACTCAGGCTACTTATTATTGAGGGAAAATTGAATTAGTCATAAATAACTTTTTAACCCATGCGAAGTCGGAAAGTGTCGCTTGTGCTAAAAATTTAATAACACATTTATTTATTTATTTTAGGGCAATAATTTTATACATTTTATTACAAATGTCAAATAAAGAATTATTATATATATGCACACAAATATAAAAATAAAGAATTTAAAGCCAAATAGCCGATATTGATGCGTCGGTGGCCGAGTGGTTAAAGACCACGTGTTCGATTCCGGACCCCGGCCATGTACCAATTAATTAAAAACTTATGTACATAATCCGACAAACCACACTTAGAGGCTTTTCCATCTAAATATAGCTCAACAGAACTGGCCACTGGTTAGGTATGCTTCACAAATACCATCGGCTAAAAGAGGGAGACTTGGTCTTCCACTGGGTACCCTGGAATCGTAACACGGTTTCGAGAGCTATAAGGCAACCCGTTAAGAAAAAAAAAGAATATTTCAGTATTATATGTATCATCATCATCATCATCATCATCAACCTTTTAAGATCCACTGCTGGATCATGGTCTCCCTCTAGCGCACCATAGTCACCACGCTTGGCAGGCGGGTTGGTGACCGGACGCCGCTTTACGTGCCCTCCGAAGCACGAGGAGTCGATTAAGCACATATTCTTAAAGAAAATTGGTGCTTAGCATTTTTGGCAGCGGTAGGAATCGAACCCGGGACCTCCGGTTTCAAGTCCACCGTCCTACCAATTAGGCTATCGACTACTTTTTACTTAATTATATGTATATTATTGACTTATCTTTCATTATATTCATGAAACTCACAAAAATATACACTCTAGGCACCCGTGGATTTTTTTAAATGTGACAAGAATTTATCCTGAACGATTTCCGACACAGACTAGTTGAGAATGAAAA
This sequence comes from Nemapogon koenigi, assembly GCA_963924495.1. Taxonomy (NCBI): domain Eukaryota; kingdom Metazoa; phylum Arthropoda; class Insecta; order Lepidoptera; family Tineidae; genus Nemapogon; species Nemapogon koenigi. The sequence continues at coordinate 11,112,323 of OZ004646.1, forward strand.
CACAAAAGTATAAAAATAAATATTTCTAACCGTTAACTTCACTAAACTGCTTGAACTATTCTTGGAGTCCACCTTTCTGCTGCATGGTAAAGTTAAAACTAAACGAATAGAATATAAAATAACTTTAAAATAATAATGTCAAATGTCATATAAATATTTAGAAACCGACCTATTTACCAAATATTACTATTTAGTTGCGATAATTTAAGGTTATCCATACTGAAGCTATGATGCCATTTGCACAAGACTTCGCACGTCCTAATTTAATAATAACAATTAGGTACTTTCCGAATGTTTACTATTGTTTGTACCTTTAATATATATTTTTTTTTTTTTTTTTTTTTTTTTCTCTTTCTTCACGGGTTCAGCTCCCGAAACCGTGTTACGGTTCCAGGGTACCCAGCGGAAGACCAAGTCTCCCTCGTTTAGCCGATGGTATTTGTGAGGCTATACCTAACGAGTGGCTAGTAACTTTAATATTGCAATCGATCAATACATTTTTTAATTGTTCAATAAGAGTACACCAAGGTTGTCCTCTGCCAGCATTTCCTTTCACTTCAGTCATATAAACCTTTTTAGTTTTTCATCCTTCATTCTCTCAACGTGTCCAAACCAGCGTAAACAATGCAAACCAACAAACTTTTCATGATTTTATTAATTTGAATAAAACCTCCACAACTCTATGACCTTGCAGTTGTTTTAAAACTTTTAGGCTTCAGTACTCAAGTGTGAAATTATGACAAAATATTAAACGTATCCGTTCAGCCGTTAGGGAGCGTTTGTATGTATAATATTAGTAGGATGTTAATGTTTGGATAAAATAACAGACTACTTTACTATCCCGGATATGTCACTCCAGGCCTCCAGCTATTCTTGATGCGTCCTATGACCCTTTGCGTTGTCATGTGAAATAAAGACAAGCAAACAGACACATTTAATATTAATTACCGGATTATTGCTTTTCTTCATTATATTTCCACGTGGGTGAAATCGCGGACAAAAGTTTTGTTTTCTGTTAGTTCAGGCACATAATTTTACACAAAAGACACCTTAATGGCCTTTATAGCTTGCGGTGTAGCCAGAGACACGAGTAACAGTGTCCACTTGACGACAGTTGTCCATATTAAACAGAACAGGTGGCAAGTCTGTTGCTGTATTTAATAGACTTAGATGTGTCACTTTTTTAAGGCGGGGTGCAAACACGATATCTACTAAAAGTGGCGTTTTTCGACGCTTACTTTGAAGTGTCAGGAATCAAACTCAATCTCAAAAAAATATAGTGGATAGCAAATAATACTACATAAATCTTTAACCGCATAGATTTTTTAAAAGTATTTTGGTCTAGCGAAAAAAAAATTATGCAAAATACCTCTATAATAAAACTTTTATAAATTGAAAATATTTTGCGCGATAACTATATACTTTTTTTTAAGAATAAAATAGCTTGAATTAATTACCGATTACTTTCACTGTTTAATTGTTTTTCTTTAATAAATTTTAAGAAAAAGCTACAAAATAACTGAAATTTTTCCTACATAAGCATCCGACCACCGGAGTGCAAATAGTATTTTTTATCAAGGTTGATCCCTGTCTTAACAGACGTAAATATCAGTTCCTCCACTTCGACCAACTAAACTGACCAACTAGTTGTGCAGAATGGAACTCAATGAAGGGATTGTTTCCAATTAAAGCAATTGGTTGATCAGATACTTAATTTATTAAAATTATATTCCTAACGAAATAACTAAAATTTATAAAACAACTCGATGAAGCAACTACACTCACTTAATTTTTCATGTTTTAAGGGTATTTTTTTGTATCGATTTATTATCAATTTATATCGGGTATTTTTTATAAGAAGTGCGGAGGAGTCGATTTAAGCACATATTCTTAAAGAAAATTGGTGGTTAGCATTTTTTTTGGAACGAGTGGGAATTGAACCCGAGGCCTCGCGGTGTCAAGACAACGCTCTACCAATTAGGCTTTTGACTCCTTTTTTTACATTCTTCACGCCGAATCAGACCACCGGATTTAGGAATTTTTTTTTTGCTCAGAGATAATCAGAGGACCGGAGGTGCCCACTCATTGGTCCAATTGCCGGCGCGCCGCCATACGGTCCGCCGAAATCGACCACAGACTCGTCCAATTCTTGTAACGTACGGTTCGCCATCCGTTTTCAAGTCGTTGTATTTGTGGTTGATTTCGATGGCCGGAACGATCTGTCACGCACACACACGTATGTTTGATACTTTGTTTAATCGAATCTTGTGTGTCTGTGTAAGTGATTTGCATGTGATCTAATTCATATGATTTACATCGCTAATGTGTGGCCTGTGTTCAATCTCGATCATACGGCGGCCGGACTGAAAATTTTCGCTGGGCTACTTTAGTGGCATTTTTTATCCCGGAAATGTTTCCGGATATATTAAAAATCTCCACGAGCGAATCCGGGGTGGAAAGTTAGTCCTACTATAATTAGTTGGTTAGTATTAGTACAGCTTGACATGATTTTGTTATCGTAATCACGATTACAAAGGTTAATTAGCTGAGCCATTGATTTAATGTCATGTGCATAATTACTGATGCTTCGGGCAATTATAATATGGTTAACAGAATTAATACCTAAATAATTTAATTAAATTAAATTAATAAATAAATAATTGAAAACTACATATTTGTGCCGTTTGGTGTAGAAACTCTAGGTCCGTAGAGTTCAATTGACAAAAAGTTTATTAAAGATATATCCCCTCGACTGATCATCTCTTCTGGTAACAAGAGGGCTGGCTCCTTCCTCGCTCAACGAATCAGCATCACGATTCAGCGGGGAAATACAGCCAGTATTCTTGCCACTATTATGATTAGATTTAAGGTTTTTATATTGTTATGTGTTTTAAATAAAAATAAATAACATTTAATTTGTATTATTATTGCTTTATAGGGGATATTAAGCCTTTGATCACTTTTATCATCTATTATTTCACCTGTAACTATCTATGTATGTAAACAAGTCTTGGAAGTAGAATAATTGTCGTATCAATTTAAAAATTTGCAAGTGTATGTAATTTGGATCTATCTATTTATCTATCTATCATCAATATCATCATGCCTTTTGTCCCAAGATGGGTAGGCAGAGACAATCGAATGTCATTTGTTACGATCCTGACATACCTCTTTCGCTTCTTTTATATTCATCATATATTTCATACGTGTATACTTTTATATTTCCATCGATCCATACATTTTTTATATGTTCAATAAAAGTAGATCGTCTTCTGCCAGCATTTCCTTTCACTTCAGCCATATAAACCTTTTTAGTCAATCTTTCATCCTTCATTCTTTCAACGTGTCCAAACCAGCGTAAACTACTTTTCTTTATTTTAGACACAACATAATCTTCCACTCCACATTCTTCTTTAATGACATTGTTCCGGATGCGGTCAATACGGTAATTTGGATGACAATACTTATTGATACCATCGATCTGATCTGATGATGGAGCCAGAAGGTGGCCACAGGAACTCTGTCTGTAACGAAAGCGTCTGTCAATGCAAAAACAAGAAACGCCTCATAATGTCGTCTGTCGGAAAAACTTTTGAAAATATATTATACAAGAACAACAAGACAAAAAGCTTTATATCGCTGAATTGAAGGAAATGCTGGCAAAAGACGACCTAGGTGTACTTTTATTGAGCATATAAAAATTATATTGGTCGATGGCAATATTAAAAGTACACACAATCGCTGAGCATGTATGAAAGGTATGATGAATATAAAAGAAGCGAAAGACGTATGTCAAGCAAGATCGTATATAGCAAATGGCATTCGATTGTCTCCGCCTACCTCTTGGGATAAAAGGCGTGATGATAGATAGATAGATATATTATAACAAAAACTACTGCATAGAAAATAAAAACATATACCGAATATAGAAGCTTATTCATTACACAAGAGAATGAAGGAAGGCACCGGGCGGGATGTTTTCTATACCACGCTATGCCCTGTTTGTACATTTCCTATCGTAATTAAAATTATGAACCGATTAACTTTAACAAAATAATTATTGATGATCAGACCTTTAGATTTGAGCCTGTGTCAATGAACTACTAGCTTACTTGTGAATGTTTCTGATATTTAGCCATTTTGTCGTCTTTCAACGTCGTCTTGGTCAAGGTCATCGTATAACTGTCAAAAATATGGCAAATTTCAGGTAATCCTGAAAAGGTGAGATTTGCCATATTTTTGACAGTTATAAGATGACCTTGACCAACGGCCCTTAAGGAAGATATTTGATACAGATAAAAACACTTTTGAGAAATAATATAGGTATAGAGATACTCGTAATAACTGAGAACAACAGACGATTCTAACTTGATTTAGAGCTGGTCGTTTTTTTGACAAACTGCTTCAAGAAACAGATTTTTGCCATGTAACGAACGAACGCTTTTATGACAGAAGGAAAATCAGTTTTTTTTTAAAATCAGGTTTATTGCTTCGGCGATTCAACTGTACGTACGTACAATAGAGCCTGGTCGTTTTTTTTGACTAACCGTTTCAAGAATCAGATTTTTGCAACCATTTACATATTGCGCTTGTGTGTGTAGTGTAGTGCCTGTGAGAAGTGTGAGAGGTTCTAGCTTCCCATTAATGAAATAATTTTTAAAATCGATTCTATAGTTTCAGAGATTACCCCTACATCAAATCTTATAAACTGTACCTCTTTATAATATTAGTATAGATTAGATACATGTACCCATAACACATGCTTTTTATTATATATTTAGAACCGCGACATCTTTCGTTTCGACTCGAAGGCCAAACCGACGAATCCATACAGGGCCAGCCAGGGAAGGAATGCACGGCCCGAGTGTGTCCAACAGCATAATGACCGACCCAGCAATTTGCTCGGCATTCTAGTGTTGGACATTCTCGGGCCGTGCATTCCTTTTCATTACCGATGACAGTACTTTCTATGCAAATAAATGGCTAAAATAATTGTTCTAAGTTTCCTCATTCTGGTCAAAATAAAAGATGTAGCGGGGGGTCCTATGTATGCTAAAAATAAAAATTCTACCAAAAATATTTACGACGCGGTTTTGAAAAAGAAACTGGTTTGCTGTTCTTTTAATATGGACGCTGTATAGTGTATAAATACATTAGACTGATATGGTACAGACTGTCGAATAAACGGTTTTTTTGAATGAATGAATATAATATGTAGTATGTACGATTTACGCCTTATGAATTCAAAGCCGTTTCTTTTGGCACTGCTTTTCGAAGCAGTTTGTCGATTTATAAAATGGGTTACGTTCCGTTTCACGTAAAATACGAAACGACCCAGCTCTAACTTGATTCCATTAGGTCAAGTACCTACCTACACAAATCAAGTAAAATAAATATATTTCTATAGGATATTTAGCAATGTTAAACGTAACTTGCTTCATAACCTGTGAGGTTATTTCTAATTACTAATTCATACGTTTTACGTCGGTTAGGTTAATACGCTGTAATTATTTGTCGGTTACATACAGTTATGCGTTAATAACAGGAACAGACAAGTAGAAGCTCAGGCTTATGTTCAGCTAATAATGGCATCATGACAAGTGGATTTTTACTTTACACATACCAATATTAAAAACAAATCACCAGGTCAGCCGAGTTAGCATACATTTTGACAGCGACACTTTCGTTTCGGTCGAATGGCCTTGAACAGGCCAAAACGTTCATGTCCAACAAGGACCGGCCAGAGATAGCCCGGACCGGGCATGCCCTGCACAAGAATGCCGAGCAATTTGCTTGGCCGGACACAGAATTTTCCCGCACATTGTTGGGCCGGACCTCTCGGCCCCGGGCTATCTCTGGCCGGTCCTTGTTGGACATGAACGTTTTGGCCTGTTCAAGGCCATTCGACCGAAACGAAAGTGTCGCTGTCAAAATGTATGCTAACCCCACTGAGTGGAATAGTGGCAAGAAGAATACTGGCTGTATTTCCCCAATGACTCGCTATGCTGATTCTCTCTATAAATCTCACTTCATTTTAAATAATAATTATTTATTGTAATAGAACAACATCTTCTTTAGAACTTAAGCGTTGAAATTACAATTCTAGTATTTTTGTAAGATTTTTAAAAAGTGCTATTATAATCAGCGCGCGATGTGTTTTATTTTGAAATTGAACCTTTATCATACTGGGGACCAAAATTGGTTAATCCAGTCCGACTATAATGACAGAAAATACATTATTTACGCACACAAACACATGCAGTCCATGCAGGTGGACATAAAAAAAACTCACAAACTGAGTCGTTAACCCTCTGAATAACAGAGAAGCCATATTTAATTTTTTTCTTTTAGTTGTAATTTTTTGTTTGCTTGACAAAAATCATGACCTTCCTCAAGTAAAATTAAACAAAGTTCAAGATGAACAAGTTTCTGTTAACAAAGTTCTAGTAAACATATTCTTAAAATTTACATAACATTGACGTTTAGAATGCAATATTAAAATATTACTAGAATATTTATAAATGTTTCTGGCATGTCTTTTTTTGTAAAATGTAAAATAAATATTATTATTAGCTCTGCAAATGTAAAATAGGTTACAATGTTAATTATTATTGTAATATTGTTATATATAACGTCTTTTAAGAATTTTAAATGACAACTTATTTAAAAAAGACATACCTTTGTTTGTTTACCAAAATACATTTTAGTACTAGCATTCCGCCTCGGCTTCACCTGTGAAGCCCATAAACTTAACTTTCATCCCTTGTACAGGTAATTCATAGATAATGGCCTTGAGTTCATACCAAAATATAATAGAATAAAAGCACATTCAGTTTTTCCGGAATTTTCCAATATTTCCGTCAACTTTTCGATTTTTTCCCAAAAAAACTTTGCCAAATCCGTCGGTTCTTAGGCCGGGCCCATACACTCAGAATTCCGTTCAGGAATTTCGTTTCGAAATATCGATTCGGAATATCGAACGCAGTTAATCCATACAAATCTATGGACCTACCACATACAAACAGTAGTTTTACGTCCGAAGTTTTCTCTGATTCGAAATTCCGCATGGTGGCCGTGCGTTCGATATTACGGAAAAAAGTTTCGTGATCTTTCCTCTTTAGTTTAATAATTCGTCGAAAGAGTTTATAAACATATAATATTAAAAAAAAAACTGGATTATCTCGTAATTTTACCCTTTTTATATAATATTGACTCATTTGCAATCTTTGGGTATTCAGGGGATGTACCCAATAACGATTTTCTTCTTAGCATACAGCAACAAAATCGGCCTACCGAGTGGTCTCGGCTTCAAATTCCAGCACAATATTTATGTTGCCTTGATACACCCATAGATTTGTAGTCAAATTATTTGTGTTTGTATATATCCATAAAGCTCGTATAAATTTCGTTTTTATCCTATTTTATTAGCGAGTATCTTACTAAACCCTAACTTTAAAAAATTCACACATCGCATGCACCACATGACCTTCAAAGAGCATTGGAAATGAACTTTGGTTTGGTATTAATAATTGCCTTTTAAAAAAAATGTACCCACTTCAAAAATTATGCACTGTAAACTGCAAGTGTGCTTTCCGAAAGCAAATGCACAAGTCAATATAAAAAATACCCAAAGAAGAGTTCTCGATTTCTCCAGGATCCCATCATCAGACCTTGACCTGATGACCCTGGGAAGTATACCCTTTCAAATAAAAAAAACTTCAAATCGGTCCAGGCGTCTTCAAGTAATCCTTATTTTGAAGTTCGGTTAATTAACTCTCTCTCTCTACATAATATTAGTATAGAAATTATGACACAATGTAGGCATAATTACCGACAAATAAGTTGACCCATTTGACATTCAGAGCGCAGAACAAAATCTTAAATTTTGACCTTAATCTGTCCTGCACACCTAATGTCAAATGCTTCCACTTATTTTTCGATACCTACATGATGGTTTCTCTTCCTTATAAATTAGTAGGGATAGTTAAAATTGACATACAAGTACAGCATAAGTCCACAAGATCACAGGTAGATGCGCAGGAGTGGATATCGCGTGTCGACAGATACTCAACTGGCGAAACGACCGCTCGTATCTAGGTGTTGAGCAATCATCAAGGTCTAGAATGTAGCCTTTTACAGGTCAACACGCACCTATATTAGATTTTAAACTGGCTAAGTCTAACTTAATGCTCCATACCATGAGGTTTCATTTAAACACATCTTCACGGTCTTTACAGCTTGTGGTCTGACCAGAGACATAGTGACAATATTCACTTGACGCAAAAAGTCATCAAATTCCAATTTTTTATCATTTTTTTCAGAAAACCTGATCAATTTACGAATCAATGTATATATATTGATTTTAAGGATATGACAAACCTTTTTACTGTTTTGAAATATGATTACAAATATTTTACTCGATAGAAAAAAATCTCAAATACATCTCTGAAAACTTTATTTATCAAATTTTATGGCTATAATATAGATGGTATCATTACAAAAATTAGCACGAATATTTTTTTGGAAATTATCTATCTTTTTATTGTAAAATTGTTTCTATGCTGTATAAGATTTTGGAACTAGATGTGTCAGTGCTCACCGATATGATCCTATTTTGCGCCTGAAAAAACAGCAAAGTTTATTAACTTTTTTATAAAATATTTGCAGTAGGCGCTTTTTTTATCTAGGGATGTTCTTTTTCCGGCATAAAAGTAGCCTGTGTCCAGAACATATTTTATGATACGATTTTAATCCAAATGTGTTTAGTCGTGACCCGTGGACATCAACACGTAGCTGCACTTAATAGTCAAAGAGCTGTCCACTTCTTTGATATTTTATAAAAAAATACAGACATCGGACCGTTAGTTCAACTGATCTCCAACAGATGGCGTCTTCTACAAAATAAATAAACTAGTCTAATTTTGAAAGAAACATTTTCTTTTGATTTGTTTGTTTATTTGTTGTCATTAGAGGGAAAAATAATTTTTAAAATGGCGTATCAAACATTAACTTTGTATATAGTTTGTTTTATCAAATTCTAAAGAAATATTGACTATTCGTCATCATAATGTATGGCTTCGCATGGGTACAATATGAGTTTTCAACAATTTGAATACCTATACAAATAAAATACCCTAATAAGTACTTATCTATTGTAGATTGTTTTATTCTAATTATTTCTAATAATATCTATACTAATATTATAAAGAGGAAAGATTTGTATATGTTTGTTACGAATAAACTCAAAAACTACTGGACGGATTTTGATCATTCTTTCACCATTAGAATGCTATATTATCCCTGAGTAACATAGGCTATATACCATCACGGCATGACCGCGGGAACGGACGGGGTGGGCAGAGGTGAACATGACAAAAGCTATGTATGAAGTGTATGTTTGCCAACATTCTGAAATAGTCACATACGAAGTCGTGGGAAACAGCTAGTATATATATATCTGATACGCCATGAAAACGGCCTGGAGTTAACTTTTCCCCCCGACTTTATTCACTGCTCCTAAACATGATAGGTCCATGTTTAATACTCGCAGATCTCTGAATCAACCTATCTAATAGTGTAACCGCAACAAAATCCGTTCGTTTCGTTCAATCAATTTTTGGGTGAAAAGGTAACAGACAGACAGACAAGGGGGGGGGGGGTGGCTGATTAAAAAAAAAAAGAAAATAATAAAAGAACAATTTATTGTGAAACCAACAAAACATATTTCTGTAAAAAAAATGCAATTTAAAAACTGCATAGATGGCAGCAAATATAATGTACTATAGGTGGACCGCTGAGAAAGTAGCACTCACATGGCCATGAGGGGTGAGGGGCGGGCGTGGATCGCGTCGACAACAGATATATCGCGTGAAACTTCATATCGTGTATGTATGGCAGAATCACGCCCGCCCCTCTCACCCGCGCGGACCATGGGAGTGCTACTTTCTCAGTGGTTTACCTACAGCAATCAGTCCCGACTTTCCACCAGCCACATCCCAACCCTTATATAATTAAAACTATATGTACTAATAAAAAAGCTGAACAGTTTGTTTGTTTGAACGCGACACTGTTTGAACGTTTGATGCACAATTCTTGAGGAAGACTATAAGCTATATAACATCACGACCCAAAGGAGAGAAGCAGTAACTATTAACGCAGGTGCAACCGCAAGGCACAGCTAGCAACATATTATATTATGAAATATTAAAAGTACACCAATCGATGAGCATGTATGAAAGGTATGATGAATATAAAAGAAGCGAAAGAGGTATGTCAGGATCGTAGTAAATGGCATTCGATTATCTCTGCCTACAACTCTTGGGATGAAAGGCGTGATGATATGAAATATTCACGTCCAATTTAATAAATAAATAAATTTACTAAAGATTTGCCTTCCGCTAGGTACTATGGTGCTATATATGTACGAAGCCCTGAACTGACTTTTCGACTAACAATTTGAATGTACCTATTCATTAATGTACAATTTTATTTCGTTTATTTAATAGATAATTTTAATTGTTTTAAGAAAACATTAACTACAACTTTATTTTTCTATTAATATTTGTATAATACCCATACAGCAAAAGTCCGTTTCGTATATTATCGCGACAGGTTTTGTTGAGAAATCGTACTTTCTCATGTTTCTGGTACGTGAATCTTTGTCTATCTTATCTTATCCTTAGTTATCTTATCGATTTTAATAGTAGTCTCGCTCACATCTTTTTAAAGAGATATGGATAAAATAAGTCGCGGGTAAAACTAAGTTCGTTGCGTCATTTCCGTCTCGTGACGGTCGGTCTATCTACATTGACTCCCCATTACATTGCTTCAATAAGTCCCTTAAGACTATTTTCACTGGACTATATAATTGACATAACAATAAATTAGCCGTAACCTAAATAATGTCCTCGTATAGTGCAGCCATTATCTTCCAAATGGGGTCTTATTTACAAATCAATTACCTATATTACTCGTTCGGTGAGGAATAATTTAATACATAATACCCTCCACGTTTGTTGGGACAATTTCCAATTTAGTTTCAATTACATTGGAAAACTTGTTTTATATTCTTTGTGATAGAAGTCAATTTGGAAATTACGGCACCAAGAAACTTATTATAAAATTCTTTTTTGACTCATAACTAGTCCACAAATAAAAAAGCAATATCAGCCCCACTAATCCATATTTCTGTTGCTAACAAAAACGTGTTGCTAACCGTCCACAGATTAGTAAACGCGCTCTTCTCGGTCTATCGCAGGGTTTCTTAACCTTTTCATTATTGCAAACCACTTGCAAAATTTAAACAATTTGACGGACCCCCTACTTACAAAATTATGTGTAAGTAGGTAAAGAAAACCAGACATTTTACAAATACACCCACAGAATAAGATAAAATTAATAAGACGGTTGCTGCTGCTTCTTTTCGATAAGTAAGTTAAATTGCGGGATTGTCTGACAACGCAAGACGCACGCATGTCATGTGTCACGTCTAGTCGCTTCCGATTTTTAGTTGTTATTGCAACTCATGTAGCGATCAAGCGCCGTCTTTTAAACGTCTTCATGGACCCCCAGTACCTGATTTACGGACCCCAGGTTAAGAACCCCTGGTCTATCGTAGTACTAATCTGTGGACGGTTACCAACACGTTTTGTTAGCAACAGAGATACGAAACATACGAACAGATACGAAATATTTGAAGGACAAAATTCATGTAAAACGTAACAAATTAGAGGTTTGAGGAAAACAATACATACTTATAATATAATAATATCTGCCAGTCTTATACCAGCGACACTCAGAAAAATTGTCCACCTTATTAATAAATGTTGTACAAAATTAAACAATGTTTTGTCTCCTTCTAACAAATAATGGCATTCAATATGATAGAGGGAAACAGACATTGTATAACTTTTATTAGTACCTAGTACCTAACCTACCGAAGTATTTTCCGTACGGCAAGATAAATACATAGCCCAAATTTCTGTAATAAATAAATTAAACACTAGTGTTAATAATAATTGCCTTTAACAAAAAGAGTACCGACTTCAAAAATTATGCACTGAAAAGTGTGCTTTCCGAAAGCAAATGCACAAGTCACTATAAAAAAACCCAAATCACCTCAAGTGTGCCTATAAAATTTGAAGAGTTCTCGATTTCTCCAGGATCCCATCATCAGATCCTGAGCTGATGACTATGGGACCACCTGGAAAGTATACCTTTCCAATATTTTTTTTCCAAATCGGTCAAGTAATCGAGGAGAACATACATAAAAGAAAAGATTCCAACGAATTGAGAATCTCCTTCTTTTTTTTGAAGTCGGTTAAAAATAGGGGCAATGTAAGATTTACCAATAAGCTAGAAAAATTAAAAATAATATAAAATAGATAAACAGCTATGTAGCACAATTAATTTAAACTTTGTTACATGCTAGACAGTTTGAAGTTTCTCTTCTGCTTTACAACACTATTAATTTTATTCTCTTCAGTCTCAAATAGAAAACAAAGCTTTTATATAAAAAAACTGGGATTAATATCACAGCCTATTTGATTTATAATGCAACAACTTAACTTATACATTCTACTATTTTATACAACGAATTACATAAACGTTAAATCTTGTGACAAACATTTGAAATAAAAAAAAACTGGTACCAAGCTTCTGAATTACAGTTTTGAGTAAAAGAACGAATGACGTAATCCTATAATAATAAATGGGTTTTTATAATTAAAAACTTATGTACATAATCCAACAAACCACACTTAGAAGCTTTTCCATCAAAATATACCTCAACACGACTGGCCAACCGTTAGGTTTAGCATCACACATACCGTAGATTAAAAGAGGGAGACATGGTCTTCGGCTGGGTACCCTCGGGAGCTGTAAGGCAATCGGTGAAGAAAAAAATAATTAGAAATACACTTACCACAAAAGTGCATGACAACTATCCTAGTATATGATATAAAAATATTCTAAATGCAATGGATATATAATTATCTATTACTCTAGAAATATTTCACTAAAACGCCTACATCTTTACCATTTATATCTAATATCTTCATATTGATTATGAATTTCGCTTCTATATTTCTCATACATTTCTCGCCAAAACACCATAGACTTGTCAATCCACATGGATTTTGTTGAGAATTTTCGATCAATAACAAATATCTGTGGATTGATTTTGTTCACAGGATCCCATTTAACTGGTAGTAGAGGTGTTACTTCAGGAATTGGTTTTCTAAAACATCAAAATAATTTAATAAATTAATTCGCAGTTAAAAAACATTTGGGGTCATCGTAGTGATAAAAGAATAATAAAAAATTTGCTCACGTACCCGAATTTTGCAAAATTTGTCCACATCGTTGTCATTTTCTTTATCATATCAGTTTCTAAAACTCTATGTGGTGACGGAAATGATCTTGGTTTAAAAAGATAGAAGAGTTCATCAGCATGAGTAGCCCCCGCTGCATCCTTCATTCCACTTGTAAATTTTGCTAAATTCAACCAGCCATCATATCTAAATTCATAGCTAAATATAGTTTGATTATTTTGAAGCATTAAGTCAGTCTCAGCTATAGTTGGATACTTGAAATAAGGATCATTCATATAATCACTAAGTTCAAGTAGAGAATTCTTATCTATTTTTTTGGAGCCAAAATAAAATTTTCTAACTTTTTCTCCTTCAGATATTCTTTCATCTATACTCGGTATATACAAATTATTTGGTAAGGCTTTAGCAATATCAATTTTGGCAAGAGAAGTTTCATTTTCCATCGCCAAAAATAAGTAGCCTTCGTTACTGTTATATCCAACTATCACTGGAATTTTATGAAAGAGTCCTTTTTTGAGTAAATTGTAAGGAAAGTCTGTGATGAACGCCTCTACCCCCTGAATTTCCTTCTCCACACATGGAATGTATAGTAACTCAGAGACTATAATATTTCCATTTGGCCGGGGGACTCTAGTCACTATCAAGTCTTGATAAGAAGTGTTCATAAATATATTATACAACTGATATGGATCTTTGGTATTATGCCCTAATTGTTTTGCTAATAAATATGCCATATTTATATTATCGTATTGATTTGCCCACGGTGCAATTGACGATCCACTTTGTAAAATAGCTTTCTGGAACAGGCCTTTAGACATAGGAGACAGCAAGTGATATGATACCGAAGCAGAGCCAGCACTTTCTCCAAATAAAGTAACACAGTTAGGATCCCCACCAAAAGCAGCAATATTTCTTTGCACCCATCGAAACGATGCCACTTGGTCTTTCAGGCCTATGTTTCCTGGCGCTTCCTTGATACCTAAGCACAGGAAACCTTGGATATTGACCCTATAGTTAATTGTAACAAGAATGACTTTGTGATTTACTAGATATTCAGGACCATATAAGCTAGGAAAGCCAGATCCTTCGTAAAAGCCTCCGCCATGTATAAATATCATTACTGGTAACGGTTCGCTTTCGTATGCTTCTGTAGGTACGTAAACATTGAGTACAAGACAGTCTTCTTGACCGATAACCACAGTGTCTGTTATTCTTTGTGGACATCGTACGTGCTCGTCTACAGCATCGAATATTCCATCCCATGTAGGCTCTGGCAACGGACCCTGAAATAATAAAAAAATGGTGTAAGTTAGACGGAGAATAGAAAGATAAATAAAGATGACATGAAGAAGAATTAATTTATGGAGTTATTTTTATATAAAATTAAATTAAAACTAGACAATTAAATAACTACTGCGTGATTTAGTGACAAGAATATTGAATTGAGTGATCATAAAGAATCATATACAAACATTATTACAATTTTATTATAATCGTACCAATATTGCATTAATGTAGATACTGATGGAAATTAGGTATTGTAATCTAATAAATTCAATCTCACCAAGTAAAGAGAGATATCGTAGAACGAAAAGTAAATAATATCGCGTAAAGTGTAAGTATGTTTTCATTTTCAATTTAGTTCCTAAAATCGTTGATGTTGATAAATTCAATTGACCTTAATATTCCCTCCCAAGTTAATTACATTAAAATATTGATTGTTCTCATTTACTGAATTTCTCTAGAATCTATAATCCTTTAGTAATTATCATAATGAATAGGACATACAAAATGCTACGGGCGACCCTGGCCTGTAGACTCTACATAACTTTGTTTATTAATAACAAATTAGGCAGCATATTCCATGAGAGCGACCTGGCAGAATAAAGTCCCCGACTTAGTTCACTAATATTATCAGGTTATTAGTCAATTCCTATATAAGTAATAGAAGTATATAGATATAGAAACAACAAAAACAAAACACGGTTTTTATACCTTGGTGGTCAGAGACACCTGTAACAGTGTCCACTTTTGTAAGTTGTCCATATTGAACAAAACAGTTGACATATTTAATCTCAATTTGTATAAATATAAGAAGTGCGTATGCGAGGTATTGGAGGGGTAAGTGGAAGTAATTACATTGGAGCCTATTCCTTTTTGCATGTCTTTAATTATTGGTTTATTTAGAATTTAGATGATAAGTTATTGTTATTCTTTACTTCGTTGAATTTTGTAAAAACTGTTGGTGAGAGGTGAGAATAATTTAAAAGGCACTTTCTCACTTTTTATGCTTATCTTATGTATGTTTTGTTTTATCTACACCTTATAAATAAATAAACAGGTGGCAAGCCTGTTGCTGCACCTAATGTACCTAGATGTGATACTTCTTTAACAGACTATTTTAGAAGAAGTACGGACTTTACGATATAGATATGACTTTCCTCGACAGAAACAGCAACCAAATTGGTCAAGTAGTTTTCGAGGTTAGTGTAGTAATACAAACAGACAGGGCTGTGTTGTTATCATTTCTTTGAGTATTGTTTTACTGTTCTTTGATACAAATGAAGAATACTTACTTGAAACCTCGTCTCTGGTGTGGTTCTCCCATACGGAATGCCTAAATATTCTAAAAATGTGCCATCCTCACTTATTCTACCTCTAATAAGGCCATTAGACACTTTTATTATTATAGAAGGTTGATGTACAACATGCCCTATGATTAAAGATAATAATATAACCCACTTCATGTTTCTATTCTGTATCTATTTTGTCAATTACCTCATACATTATCATTTTAAAGTCTTCTGTATTAACATATTCAATGGCCTTCTAGTTTGATACTAATACAGGCACAACTGTTGTAGACGTTAAATCACATTTTGTTATTTTATTGATTAAATTCTCTGTTTTTATGTTGTTTACAATATCACGCAACAAAATGACCGCACCTCACTGTAACACAATAGATACTGACGTTTGACGTTAATATATACATTGCAAAATGTGATTGTCATATGTGACGTATTTTATTGTCTTTATTTTATCCAATCCAATCCAATCCAATGTTCATCGGTGATTTGCCAATGTCAAGTATTATAGCCTCTATAGTGTTTATAACCGATTAATCGGTGTTTAAAATGATCCCGCGCATCGTGATATGAGCTATTAATCACTGACTAATCACAACTATCACAGCGCGGACGGGATTAAAGTGGATTCCCCATCACTTCACGGTGGGACGCGTGCGTTGGTCGCCATGACATGACGTAGAATCTATTTTATGACCAGTTTTAATGCAATTGTTGTGGTTGGATCCTTCGAGAAAAATTTAAACCTTTATTTAGACCGAGGTCATTTCAATATATTGGTAGCCTCAAGAAATCCATCAGCTAATTGAGGATTTTGTCTTCCGCTGGGTATCCTGGGGCCGATCGGTACCATGGTTTCCGGGAGCTGTAAGGCAACCTCTGAGGTAAAAAACTCATGAATTAATTCGAAAATCACTATCATCACTACATATTATAAAAAACGAAGTCTCCCGCCGCGTCTGTCTGTCTGTCTGTCTGTCACGCAAAAATTACTGAACGGATTTTGTTGCGGTTTTCACTTGACTCACCGGGAAGTATTAAACATGGACATATCATGTTTAGGAGCTGAGCAATAACAGTATAAGTGAATCAAGTCGGGGAAACAGTTTGCCCCAGCGCGTTTTCATGGCGTATGTTGTCTAATCCGTCAGAGATATAACAAAATGATGTAGGAAATAATTGTGGGGAATAAAATGATTTAGCAAAAAGTCCGCGGTAGCATATATATCTATCTCTAAACAGATAAATAGTTATAAGCGTATTTACTTAGGTATTCAAATCGTTGTAAATCTAAATTTTATTGACGACATAAAAAAAATATTGAAGGCAATGTCATGTAAGTATGAGGGTGAGGCTATATATGAAAACAACTCTGCTACATTAAATAAATAATGTAAAGGAGGCGAAAGAAGTATGTTAGGGTTACGCAATTGACATGCGATTGTCTCTGCCTACAACTATTGGGATACAAGGCGTGATAATAGATAGAAATATGCAAATATTATAGGTAGAGAGACGGCGACAGAAAGTGGTTGTAAGCACTTGCCAGCTGGAAACCTATTTTTCGTGTAGTCTGAGCCCCCTCTACTTAATGCTTGTATCTCGAGTAGGGGTCCAGCGCTTCTCGGTATGCTGCTGAGGCGCTTTAAAAGAGAAAAAAAACCTGGCAGACCAGCTGGCAGAAAATGAGTGAACAACATTTTCGTTTGTAGGAAAAATATTTTCTGTCAATTTACTCCGTGCTTACAAGCACTTTCTGTCGCCATCTCTCTACCTATTAGCAAAAGAAAAAATTGAGCCAACACTAGACGAGAATTGATCGTCGATAAAAAATAAATAAGTCTGTTCAAGAGGTCCAATGTCACAAAAATGATTATATATTATCGTTATGATAAGTAAAGGAAAACTTTTGATTTGAGAATAATTACTGACATACTGCCCCCGAGTTCCTAATTAAATATAATTAATATAATATCTTTTGCAAAATACACTGATGACATAAAGGTAGGAGTTACAAAATAATATTTACGCTCTGGTTTGGACACGTTGAAAGAATGAAGGATGAAAGATTGACTAAAAAGGTTTATATGGTTGAAGTGAAAGGAAATGCTAGCAGAGGACGACCTAGGTGTACTTTTTTTGAACATATAAAAAAATTTATTGATCGATGGAAATATTAAAGTACACACAATCGCCGAGCATGTATGAAAGGTTTGATGAATACAAAAGAAGCGAAAGAGGCATGTCAGGATCGTAACAAATGGCATTCGATTGTCTCTGCCTAACCCTCTTGGGATAAAAGACGTGATGATAGATAGATAACATAATTAAATTTATTGTTATTGGGAACGCCATCTGTATTTTGGTGTGAAACACATCTATGGGGTAAGGCCGACTCGTATGGCGTGACGGAAAACTGCGTCATGCTCTCTTCGCCGCCGCTCTCTACTCCCTTGTCTGTGCGTGGCGCGTATACTATGTGTTTTGCGTATGCCTCTCTATTCGACTACAGTATCTTGTCAATTTCGGTACTTCACATCTGACCACTTTACTTTACGTTGTTAATGGGAGTGCCGTCTGAATTATTTAAAAAGAACGCCTTCAAACTAAACCACTTCAAAATAATAACTACCTTTATGGATGTGAATAGGCAGTGATAGAAATTCTTCTTCACAATCGTGGTCAATGATGGCGATCCACAGCGTGACGCACCTTGACTCGCCATGGTTGACTTTCTTGGGAAGAATAGTGCAGTGGTTTCCCCTTGCCTTCTGCACCAGACATTTTGAGACTATTTAGGTCTTCAGGCTCGCTGTAGCCTCTTCCAGCTAGGTGTCTAGCTAGGTGTATGGTTATACCGTCATTGCTCGGTCGCCAGAGCCTCGTTTGTTGTCTAGCAGAGGGTACCAAGCGTGCAGGTGAGGATGACATTTAGAGTCGAATACCATTTTTTTCATATTTCTTTTCATTTCACCTAGAAACCATGGTAATTGCTGCAAGCATCGCAAATTCATAGTGTATATTATAATATTTTTTTTGAGTTTAAGGAGTTGAGCGTGGTCTGACACTATTCTGTAACAGTTTTTCGCACTATGGTCCATCTTCAAAGTCTCTTCAGCAAAACCTCGGGCATATTCTAGTTGTGATAATATGCAGAATATAATAGACCCCTAAGTTAAGGGTCCTATATTGGGAATTTTTCTGGGATAAACTATTCCCAATTTCTCTGTAAATAATCCACCTGTGTCACTGTAATTTAGCATATAGTTACTTATTGAATATATCTAAGTGAAATAGTTCTTATTTTTTCAATGGGTTTTATTGAATAGGAAATATGGGTAGTTTAACTTTGCCCCTGCTGTCTCTTTCATAATCTATCACAAAACTCTAATTTTTTTTAAAAGCACTGTTATACCATTACCCTTCAATTATATATGTCGAATTTTTTGGTAGCTTATTGAAAATTTAAAATAATAATTATTTTATTATTTTTGCCAAATTAAAAAATCATAAAATATTTTTTTTTTGAATTTTCAATAAGCTACAAAAAAAAGCGATATATATAATTGAAGAATAATGGTATAAGAGCGCTTTAAAAAAAATTTAGAGTTTTGTGATAGATTATGAAAGAAACAGAAGGGGCAGAATAATCCTTTATTCTACCACCCATATTTCCTATTAAATAAAACCAATTGAAAAAATAACGACTATTTCACTTAGATATACTGAATAAGTAACTATATGCTAAATTACAGTGACACAGGTGGAGTATTTACAGAGAAATTGGGAATAGTAATATCTCCATACAAATTCCCAGTATAGGACCCTTAAAGGCAATAAAGAGTAATGGTGGATTTAAGTTAAGTATTTTTGAGTGATGCCGATTGTATGTGTAACGTTGTATGATCACGCGCTGCCGTGACAACCTACAATCTGGTGAAGGAATCTACTATTTCATACTTGTTACTGCGCTCTGTTGGGGTTTAGGGCTGGAATAAGTGCACTTTTGGAATTTTTTCATGAAAGTCCATGTTCAAAACAAAACACATCTTCACAGCCTTTATTACCATGCGGTGTGGTCAGAGACACCGTAACAGTGTCCACTTTTTGCTAGTAAAACAGGACAAATGACAAGCCTGTTGCGGAACTTAATGGACCTAGATGTGTCACTTCTTTAACAGACGTAAATATCTGTTATTTTTAGAAGAAGTGCCCTCCGAAGTACGCCGAGTACATTAAAGCACAT
The DNA here is from genome assembly GCA_963924495.1 of Nemapogon koenigi. Taxonomy (NCBI): domain Eukaryota; kingdom Metazoa; phylum Arthropoda; class Insecta; order Lepidoptera; family Tineidae; genus Nemapogon; species Nemapogon koenigi. Next base: position 11,132,488 of record OZ004646.1, read on the forward strand.
ATTCTTAAAGAAAATTGGTTCTTAGAATTCACAACATTTCAAAATTTTAACCCTATGTTTTTTAATGCTCCTTAGAAAGTACTTACAAAACCAGGAGACACGTATTTTTTCTTTTTTCAAAATTGATTCATTCTAAAATACAGTTTTGGGACGCATACAGCATTTACCTTTTCCTACGCAAAATAAAAAAAAAAAGTTTGTTTCTATTAGTCTGTGACTTAATGACTTTGACGCGCTTTGACCACAGACTATTATATGTACAGGTAGCTTTGACGTTTGTTTGTTGTTGTACATACTCTTTTATATACTCTTTGGTTGTTGTTATTATATATTGTTATCTCAAATTTTGTAATTGTTGCTTAATTTTTTACAAAAATTAACCCTCGTAAATTTCCTGTTTTGTTCCCATTTGCATAAATATTTGGCAACACTGAACTGGAAACTTTTATTTTTTACATATTAGAGCGCGCAAAGGTACATTAAGTATCCGTCCAAATTTACCACACCCCGAGGTTTTTTTTCAAATATTTCGATAAATATGTAATAAAAAAATCCAAAAAAATTATGTACGGTGTTAGATATACGAAAACCTCGAAACGGTTTTCGATTTAGGATACCTTGTTAAAAATGAAAACATGTAAATTTTTGGCACTAGTGGTTTCAAGTCAATTTTCTACCAATCGACTCAAGTTGCAAGTTCTGTGTATTATTTTTATGGAGGAATATTGGCTTCTCAAAGTACCAGAAGACGTCTAGGTTTTATGGTTTCATATTCGCTTCATTAAAGCTATTGGGAACTTCTGGCAGTTATTATTTGCAATCGTTATAATTTGTAAATGTCAAACTTTTGTTATTAACCGATTTCAAAAGGAGGAGGTTCTCAATTCGTCGGAATATTTATTTTTATGTATGTTCCCCGATCTTGAAGACGCCTGGACCGATTTGGATTTTTTTTTTGTTTCAAAGGGTATACTTTCCAGGTCGTCCCGTGGTCATCAGATCAGGATCTGATGATAGGATCCTGGAGAAATCGAGAACTCTTTAAATTTTATAGGCACACTTGAAGCGATTTGGGTATTTTTTTATAGTGACTTGTGCATTTGCTTTCGGAAAGCACACTTTCAGTGCATAATTTTTAAAAGGCAAATTATTATTTATTACTCAACTAAAAGTTGCTCGCGACTTCGTACACATTGTATTAGGAATCAACGTTTACAACCCATTTCACTCCCTTAAGCCTTGCGGTGTGGCCAGAGACAGTGTCCACTTTTTGCCAGTTGTCCATATTGAACAGAGCAGGTGGCAAGCTTGTTGCTGCACTTAATGTACCTACATGTTGCACTTCTTTAATACGACGGTTTTATATATTTGCATGACGCCGTCTGAGCTAAAATTTTTATGCAATGATAGCATCTGTTCAAGTTTATCACATATCTCAAAATTCAAAAATTTTTTTTTTTTTCAAAATTCAAAATTATATATATATAAAAGAAAGTCAGTTAGTTACACCATTTATAACTCAAGAACGGCTGTACCGATTTGGCTGAAAATTGATGGGGGGGGGGGGTAGCTTAGAGCCAGGACATAGGATAGTAGTGGTAGGGGTAGCTAAATAATTATAATTTATAATTGTGAATATGTGGCGTCATCTTGATTTTTACATATTTATGTACTAAAATGTATTTGCGAACGTCAATAGATGGCGCTGTATTATACTTTTCTTATCTCTATATATATATAAAAGAAAGTCATGTTAGTTACACCATTTATAACTAAAGAACGGATTTGGATGAAAATTGGTGGGGAGGTAGCTTAGAGCCAGGAGACGGACATAGGATAGTAGCGGTAGTGGTAGTGGTAGTGGTAGTTGTTTTCCACGGACGAAGGAAAGTAAATAGCAGGCAAGCCAACGTTTGGGCAGGACAACGTCTGCCGGGCCCGCTAGTGTCATAATAAATGGCCTGTGATGGCGATCAAAATATTACTGCTTTATATTGAAAATATGTGGTACTACGTATTGCAGCTTTATTCTGTGTTTCATGCAGCACAGGTCATACGATTTACAATTACATGTCAAATGCAACAATGAGTGGTGAGATTTTTAAGCACTCATTTTTTCTTAACATTCCGTATTAGCTTACATTGTAAATATTTAACTTTATACAAGAAAATGCAATCGTATATCTTTAGTGGGTTCTTATCCTAAAATAGACCTAAAAGACGCATATCTGATTTCGTGATGAAAACTGGGAGAATGTTGGAATTATTTTGTGTAAACCACAGGTAATATATTGTTATAATAGGTTTCACACTGCCTTGCCTTGGTAACAGCAACAAAGAGCTATGTTACATGATGCAAGCCAAGGCAAGGCTGTGTGACATCTACTACGTTGGGCGCCAAAAGTTAAATTTTAACTAATAGGGATTTTAACAAATTTTTGGAAATAATAGAAATAATAAATTATAGCTGTAAGGTTTATTATCTTATATATAAAATTCTCGTGTCACGGTGTACGTTATTGAACTCCTCTGAAACGGCTTGACCGATTTTCGTGAATTTAGTGTGCATATCCACTAGGGTTGAGAATCGGACAACATCTATTTTTCATCCCCCTAAATGTGGTGGCCCACCCCTAAATTTTTTTTTATAGGGTTAGGAGTAGGGGTAGGGGTAGGGGTAGGGGTAGGGATAGGGGTAGTGGTTGGTGTAGGGGTAGGGGTAGATGTATGGGTAGGGGTAGGATAGGGGTAGGGGTAGGGGTAGGAGTAGGAGTAGGAGTAGGGGTAGGGGTAGGGGTAGGGGTAGGGGTAGGGGTAGGGGTAGGGTTAGGGTTAGGGTTAGGGGTAGGGGTAGGGGTAGGGGTAGGGGTAGGGGTAGGGGTAGGGGTAGGGGTAGGGGTAGGTGTAGTGGTTGGTGTAGGGGTAGGGGTAGAGGTATGGCTAGGGTAGGGGTAGGGGTAGGGGTAGGGGTAGGGGTAGGAGTAGGGGTAGGGGTAGGAGTAGGGGTAGGGGTAGGGGTAGGGGTAGAGTTAGGGGTAGGGGTAGGGGTAGTGCGGGCAAGTCAACGTTTGGGCAGGACAACGTCTGCCGGGTCCGCTAGTACCTAATAAAATAATTAGAAAATTTTATATTTGTCTTTTCATTTAAAAAAACAAGTTTTTAATTTTCTTTTTAAAATTCACGAGAAAACGTTCTGGACGCGATGATGACGCCATATTCACGCAAATAAACAACATGATGATCGCAGATTAGATAAAATAACAATAAAGTGACTGATTTAGTTATTATAATATAGTTAATAGTCTATGTTATTTATTTTAAATTTACATGAATGTGATCGGAAGTTTTAATTAAAGAGATTTCATTTATATATTAAAAAAACCGGCCAAGTGCGAGTCGGACTCGCGCACGAAGGGTTCCGTACCATTATCTATAGAAACGGCAAAAAAATCACGTTTGTTGTATGGGAGCCCCCCTTAAATATTAATTTTATTTAAATTTAATTATATGATATAAACTATATAAAAATATTATTGTGTATTTATTTTGTTTCACTATCAATACTCCTCTTGTAGATTTCTAGTGTAAATTTTCAGGATTTACACCCTAAATAAAAGTCAACAGTCGACAGCACAGTGATTGCAATGTTCGAATTGCATAAGGTTCAGGGATAAAATTCTCATTCGGCCAATAACTTTTCTGTTTCTCGCGCTACCAGAGTCATCCGCGTTTCTGAAAATGTGGTTCTTATTCTTCTTCTTTTTTTATTATGGCTCCACCAATGTTAATCGATGATTTGCCAATGTCAAGTAAAAGTAATTTAAAGTATATATGCTGATTAATCGGTATCTAATAAAAGGTGACCACTCATTCGTCCAATCGCCGGCGCGCCGCCATGCGGTCCACCGAAATCGACTACAGACTCATCTAATTCTTTTAATGAACGGTTAGCCATCCGTTTACAAATAGTGGTATTTGTGGTTGATTTCGATGGCCGGAAAGATCTGTCACACACACACATCCACCGTTGATAGTTTGACACTTTGTTGAATCTAATCCTGTGTGTCTGCGTTAGTGAGTGAATTCAATCTTGATCATCCTAAAATCCTGCCGACTGTGATTATGTCGAAAATGTGGTTATCAGTGACGACAGGTTTACCGCATAATGACAACTGTCTAATTGTGGACAGTTATTTGAGGTTAGGCTGCAAGAACAGGCCACAAACGCCGTGATGGTATATTTTCATTACACTTACATGAAGTTAAACTGTATATATGTAGGGTAGTTGTAGATCAAGATAACTATAGTGATACAATTTAATACTCGAAGCAGGAAGCATCACCCAACCCGTGTAAATAAAATCAACTGAGAGCATGTCAATGTGTACCTTAAATTGTTTGTTAATTGCGACATTTTTATTTCAATTTGTTGTGTTGTGAAGTGTTCAATTCAAGACGGATTTTAGTGAAAACTACCTTTCATGAGTCATTGAAGTGCCAGAAATCTTGAATTATGTGGGAATACTGAGGAAGGAAATATGTATATGATTGTGGCATGTGAAGGTCTACCCTCCTGGAATATAGCGTGAGTATAGTATTGGAATATAGGAGTTGATAGCCTAATTGATCCAGCATTGTCTTGAAACCTTGCAGTAATTTTCTTTAAGAATATGTACTTTAATCGACTCCTCGTGCTTCGGAGGGCACGTAAAGCCGGTGCCCGCACTTCTTCTAAAAATAACAGATATTTACGTTTGTTAAAGAAGTGACCTAGATGTGTCTTCATTAAGTGCAGCAACCTGTTCTGTTTGATATGGATAACTGGCGAACAGTGGACGCTGTTACTGGTGTCTGGCCACACTGGAAGGCCACAAGGCTATGAAGGTGTGTTGTTGTTGTTGTATTTTATTTACCTGAGAATATTAAGGTATGGGGCAGTTATTTCTTTGGAGAACGATGCTCTGAAATTTTGATCTGAAAATAAAATTAGGATGATTTGTTTTGATCAAATGCTACTTTTTCTATAAAATCTGGTCCCGACGTCAAACTTATCATTTATGAAACACTGTATGGAAATTGATAAACCCTTAAAATTTCTGTCTACTCCTTTCTGAGACAGTTGTGAAAGATGATCTTTGATTGACATTTAAAAAAGAATATGCGTCAATAGAGAATTTGGTAGAGCGTATTAATTGAAACAAGATAATCCGGGTTCAATTGTCACATAGATGCATCTATTAAAGAAGTGACAGGTTTATTGTTTAGGAGAGAAGTATGTGCGTCGGTGGCCGAGTGGTTAATACTCCTGGTATTATCTAGGCAGACCACAGGTACATATATGACATAATCAGACAAACCACACTTAGAGGCTTTTCCATCTAAATGTAGGTACCTCAACAGAACTGGCCAGTCGTTAGGTATAGCCTCACAAATACCATCGGCTAAACGAAGGAGACGTGGTCTTCCGCTGGGTACCCTGGAGCCGTAACACGGTTTCGGGAGCTGTAAGGCAACTCGTGAAGAAAGGAATGAAAGAAAGGTATATTATATTACTGAAGCACAGTTGCCATTTCCAATAGGCACCTTAAATCCCAGGATTCCAGTTTAAGCCTGTTCCGGGGTGATGGATAGGATAAGTCCCGGATAAGAGCGTAATTTTGTATTCGATGGGACAACACAGCCTCTATATGGAAGGTTTTCAAAGCGATACATCACTCAACAGAAAAAAAAATCGATTCTCGGAACCTAAAGCTCTAGAAAGTGTGAATAAGAAATAGTAACTAAATAATGTATTGTGTGTTTGATATGAAAGACTAAAGGTGGCCATACATTCGTCCAATCCCCGGCCGGTCGCCGTACGGTCCACCGAAACCGACCACAGACTCGTCCAATTCTTATGTATTTGTGGTTGATTTCGATGACCGGAACGATCTATCACACACACACACACATCCACACGCCTTTGTTTAATCGAATCTTGTGTGTCTGTGTGGGTGAGTGAATTGCATGTGATCTAGATCGTATGATTTACATTGCTAATGTGTGGCCTGTCTTCAATCTCGATCATACGGCGGCCGGACCGAAATTTTTCTGTGAGATACCGGACCAGTGCGTGGGCTACTTTATACGAAACATACCAATATCTTCTTTTTTACCTTGATACTGCTGACCCCAGGGTACCCAGTGGTACCTTGTCACGGCTAAACCACTGAACCGATTTTGATGAAATTTGGAGAAAACTTGAACCTAAGAGACATAGGCTACTTGTTTTTATAATCCACCCCTGAAGGGGGTATAACAGGGGATGAAAGTTAGTACGGGCCCCACGGACGAAGAGCTAGTCTGTTAATAAATATTTATGCAATTGAAATGATCCCTGTGTAAAATTTTATATCTGTAATATATATTTAAGTACTCTACAATATGAAACTGAAAAGTATAGTGCCTGATAGTTATCTGTTCCGGTGTTGAAAAGTGGAACTACCGTAATGCCGTAGTTTCGAACAATATAAAAGTGTATCAGACGAAGAAATAAAGATGTGAGCATATTAAAAAAAAAAAGCTAAAACTATTATTAAAAGCGATTACAGCGCCGTCACCGGAACAAGTTTGTGGCACTAAACCTATTACGAACGGGGGAATAAAATAATATGTTCTCTAAGTATTAAAAATAATTGCCTTTTTAAAAAAAGTGTATCGACCAAGTCACTATAAAAAAAATACCCAAATGGCTTCAAGTGTGCCTATAAAAAGAGTTTGAAGAGTTCTCGATTTCTCCAGGATCCCGTCATCAGATCCTGACCTGATGACCAGTATACCATTTCAAATAAAAAAAAATTTCCAAATCGGTCCAGGTGGCTTCAAGTAATCGGGGAACATACATAAAAAAAATGATTCCGACGAATTGAGAACCTCCTCCTTTTTTGAAGTCGGTTAAAAAAAATCCATACTTATCGATTTTTCAAAGTCTCTCTATGCACCATAATTGGACTATTAAATGTCTAGAAAAAGCAAATAGTAACTAGATTTTTTTTTCTAAGTAGTGCGGCGAAGCAGGAATATTTTTAGCATTTATGTCTCAAGTGAATTGAACTCAGAACCTCAGGTTTCAAATTTGGATTTTTTGTTGAATATTATGAAAGTTCCTAAATAAATAGTACAGGTAACACAATGTAAAGTAAAATCAATGTTTAATATGCCATCGCCCGCGGTAAGGAAATCTACACTGTGCTGAATTTACAAGGTGACTGCGAAATCTGACATTTACCCTCAATGATTGATTCACGAATTGTAACGAGGTAACGTTCTACAAGGCTCTTTACATCTTACGATCTTTTATAGGATTCGGCACTGTATTTAAATGGCATTCGATTGTCTCTGTCTACACCTACTGGGATAAAAAGCGTGATGATGAATAGATGGACTTTTTATTTTATAATCTTAGGCATAAATAATTGTCACATTTAAAATATTTTACTGTTGAAACCAGGGCGGAATGCTAGTGTTTAATTTTATATGATAGACGTGCATGTTTAGAAAATTATGTGGTAAGTGGTGCTTCTCTCTGTTCTTGCTGACGAAACCTAAATGCTGTAAAATATATATTACACTACGCAAATGGCCCGCGACTTCGTACAAACAAAGTTCTCACACCCCATTTCAAGGGTTGACTTTCGAATTCTTTCTTAGTGCACCTATACACCTATACACCCTTAAGAAATATATCCTCCAATTTTCATATTTATATCTTCAGTGGTTTAGGCTGTGCGTTAATTGTCAATCAGTCAGCGACACGACAGTTTGATGTATTTAGATTTAATTAATAATAGTAATAATTGTTGTAGTATGAATGGTAGAAATTAATAACGGTTTATTTATGGTGCATGAGTTTTAAAATAAAAATATTTATTTGCTATTTTCACAAATCGTCATATTTCTGGTATACTCGATAATATCAGTTCGTTCCTTGAAGCAGCTTGTAGCACTTCAAAGCGCGCAGAGAGTCTTCCGCGTCGTCGGTTGTAAATGACCCTTGACAGAACACAAGTACCCCAGGGCGATCAATTTGAGCAACGTCAAACTTGCCGCAAAGGAAATCTGATTCCAAATAAGAGATATTGTAATTTGGTGCTTTTTTCTCTATACAATATTCCGTACCCTTATTTGAAAATACTCACGGAATGTCATCTCCCTTGTATTGTTGTATTTCATTTGTCTTTGTTTGTTGTTTTAGAATAACATCGTCGTGACATGACCCCTTCATTATAAAAATACTTGCTTTCTTGTTCTTAGAGATTTTATGATTACCTATGTTATAGTAGATAGTGTTTCGGCCTAGCTTTGTCCGGTTACATTCAGTTTTAACTAAGTTGCTAAATAGTTATATTTGCGTATTAACTATATTTATGTAATGTAACATAAGAATTTATCCCAAAGGAATTTCGGGATAAAAAGTACCCTATTGTCACTCTCCGGCCATTAAAAGAGGGAGACTTGGTCTTCCGCTAGATACCCTGGGACCGTAACACGGTTTCGGGAGCTGTAAGACAGCCCGTGAAGTAGGAAAAAATATAAATGGACGACCAAACCCATAAATACATTAATACACAGATAATTTAATCTACACAATTATTTGCTACATAGATTAGGTAGCTTATCATTACTGACAGGCTAAACTAACCATCTTATTATTACGGTGACAATCAAGTAAAGGTAAGACATAATAATTCCAAATTATACACATTATTTTCAAAAGGGACCCAATAAGTACCTAACCTAATAGCTCTTATAGGATAAAGGAGGGTCCTATGATCATGATCACAAATTCGCAACAGCCAAAGGCCCTTAAAATTAGTAGGGTAAAAATACCCCCGGCATACATTATGTTATCTACCTGGTCAGCTTGGAAATGCGGTTGGGGTTATAAATATTATTATTATCATAACCTTAAGTGTAAACCTAATCTATTGAGGTATTTGGAATGGCCAAAGATATAGATAGTAAAGAGGTGCAATTTATTGTTGTATTTATACGAGTTATCTGGACCGGCTTCACTTGGGTACAATTTTATTGAGCAAAAACAACACACAATTCATGTATGCTCTTTTCACTTGTTGATATTTTGAGTTGGTAGTAAATAGGTATTAAGATTAATTTTCTTATCAATATTGTTATATTGTATTGTTATATTTTATTTGTCTTTGTTTGTTGTTTTAGAATAACATCGTCGTGACATGACCCCTTCATTATAATAATACTTGCTTTCTTGTTCTTAGAGATTTTATGATTATGTTATAGTAGGTAGTGTTTCGGCCTAACGTTGTTCGGTTACATTCAGTTTTAACTTAGTTGCTAAATAGTTATATTTGCGTATAAACTATATTTATGTAATGTAACATAAGAATTTATCCCAAAGGAATTCGGGATAAAAAGTACCCTATGTCACTCTCCGGCCATTAAAAGAGGGAGACTTCTTCCGCTGGGTACCCTGGGACCGTAACACGGTTTCGGGAGCTGTAAGACAGCCCGTGAAGTAAGAAAAAAATTAATGAACGATGAAACCCATAAATACATTAATACACAGATAATTTAATCTACACAATTATTTGCTACACAGATTAGGTAGCTTATCATTACTGACAGGCTAAACTAACCATCTTATTATTACGGTGACAATCAAGTAAAGGTAAGACATAATAATTCCAAATTATACACATTATTTTCAAAAGGGACCCAATAAGTACCTAACCTAATAGCTCTTATAGGATAAAGGAGGGTCCTATGATCATGATCACAAATTCGCAACAGCCAAAGGCCCTTAAAATTAGTAGGGTAAAAATACCCCCGGCATACATTATGTTATCTACCTGGTCAGCTTGGAAATGCGGTTGGGGTTATAAATATTATTATTATGATAACCTTAAGTGTAAACCTAACCTATTGAGGTATTTGGAATGGCCAAAGATATAGATAGTAAAGAGGTGCAATTTATTGTTGTATTTATACGAGCTATCTGGACCGGCTTCACTTGGGTACAATTTTATTGAGCAAAAACAAGACACAATTCATGTATGCTCTTTTCACGCATCATTAAGAACGGCTGTACTGATTTGGCTTATATTTTTAAACTTTAGTAATAATTTTAATATGGATTTTAAGGAAAGAAAAATTGGAAAAGTTGCCCGTAAAATGGAAAAATTCGGGAAAATTTAAAGTGTTTTTTTAATGATAGGGGATGAAAGTTAATATGGGCTCCACGGGCGAAGTTTCTTATTTAATACATTTTTCATTCACAATTTTTTCTCGGCTGATGAAGGATAATGATGCTGCAGGCACGTATTAACCCTCCACTCCAATATAAGTAACTGACTGACTTCTATTTTATTGACTGAAGATATAAATATTATAAATAAATTAAAGGGATATTCTATTGGAATATTGCAGACAAAGTTGTAGGCAATCGCTAGTCCCAAATAAATTCCCGTTTAATCATCGCCTCCATAAAAAGCTGATTTCGTTTCCCTTACATTTAGAAACGATATACTATCTGAATAACGCATGTACCCTTTATAGAAAAGGTGAAGATGGCGTATATTTCTTTGAGAGTTACTCGTGTGTTTAACATTGGGAAGCAGGATCTGCGCCCACAATTAAGATAAGGGAGGATTTCCGGAGAATAAATATCTTCTATTAACACATTTTTTCGTAAAAATCCTGACTGATAACTACCAGTTGTAATGTAATCACATAAAGTGCAGCGAAAAGCTTGGTCTACTGAAATTATATGTCATCCCGCCCTTGGAGGCTAGTGGTAGGCAGAGAAATCATAATTTATTTTTTTACTTTACAATACCTTTAACACATCGGGGCAACTGTCGACATTTCCTGGTACACTTAATTTTCACAACAAGTAATGTTGTTCAATTCTTATTCTTTTGTAGTCACACCATTTTAAACCCAATAAGTTTATACTGAACTAGCTTTCTGCCCCCGGCTTCGCCTGTGGATATTTTCTAACAAAATATAATAAACCCTATATAGCATTCAAGGGTAATGTTTCCTATTAGTGATATAATTTTCAAAATCGGATCAGTAGTTTGAGAGATTACTCCCTACATCCAAAAATTAAAAACTTACAAACTTTACCTATGTATAATATTAGTATAAATTAAATTTTAAAATATATTATTATGCTATATTAGCAAAAAGGGATGAGTGAGACCTCATATAAAATAATTTAAGATTACTTTTTAACAACTTAAAAGATCTAAAGGAAATCTATTTGAGATACTGTCTATTAAGGTTGGAATAAACAGGAAATGTTCAGAAACTAGAATATAATTTATTTTTAAGAAAAATCCCGAGCTATGAAAAGAAAGTCTATGAGTAAGCCGATTACGGGACAAATTCTTAATAGGGCGGCGATGAATGAAGCCAGTGCAGAGCGAATGAATGACTTGAAATATCCACTAATCTACCATTCACTCATTGAATGACCGTACCTCTGAGCTGGCTATTCAATTTATAAACTAAAATTCTCAAGTAGTGGGTACCTACTGATAACAAATCACCGATAAACATTGGTGGAGCCATAATAAAAAAGAAGAAGAAGAAGATAAAAACATATTTGTTTGGTTCTAGCCATAATTTTTGTAAATTAGTAGGTACAAGTGAATCCCATTCAAGTACCTTTTAAGTTGGTTTAGAAATTCCATTCATATGTACCTATCCAGAATAAAATGTTTTAAGTTTGTAGTGTATCTTTAAATACATTTAATTTCATGTTTAAACAATATATTTTTGGGAATTCGGAATATTTTGGTCTGTTCTAGCTGCATTCAAATGCCACCCATTCATAGATTTGCGAGTTTGGTCAGCTGCTGCTTTGGTAACCATAAGAACAGAGTTTTCTTCTTTGGGTTTATATTAAACTTTTACAATTTTCAGTGTATTTTCTCGCCTAGAAGAGTAAAGCTTGCTGCTTGAGAGAAGACGCGTGATACCACTGCGGAATGGCAGAAAGGAAACCAAGTATACAGTCCACTAAACAGGTCAGACATTTCTTTTTATCATTTACTTTGCTGCGTAATACAGCAAGCTTCTTACCCAGGTCCTATATCGCGCAAGTAATAATTTTGGAGAAATATGTCAACGTATTTTCCACACTTAAATAAGTTAGGTATAACGAAAAGTGTATAAATTAACAATATTCTTGAACGATTGAGCTCGTACGGAAGGGACCCGATAACGGGAGCAGGTAGAGGCGGGCACCAATATATCTCACACACGCCTAACATGGAAAACCTATAAAGCAAATGAGCCAGTGACGCTGCGGAAGCGACATCTCTCGGTTCACAAAACTCGAGGAAAATCTTTAGGAAAATAGATGCGGTATTTTTTGGTTAGGTCTACATGCTTTTCGTAGCTAAATTTAGGTTCAAAGAATTTTTTTACTCATCAAAGAACATTATTGTACGTTCACTTACAGTGAGCAATCAAAGGAATAAATATTTATAAAACAAAATAGGGCTTCAAAATCCTTTTAAATATGTTGAATGATTACCATGCCTTAATGAATGTCATAGAGCATTTTTTTTTCTTCACGGGTTACGGTTCCAGGACTAGCCACTCGTTAGGTATAGCCTCACAAATACCATCGGCTAAACAAGGGAGACTTGATATATTTCTTTTGCCATAATTTGTTCTTGGCCTAGACAGGTGAATGGTTCGTGCATTTCTTGTATAATCTTATGTTGCGAGCACTAGTTTTTGATGGTGTTTCAAATTCCCATCAAAATAATCCTCGACGATAATACGACGACGAACAAAACGTAGCAACTATCAGTACATCTGTGTACTAATTTCTTGCTTACCATTTTAGTAACTGAAATACCACTACACCATGAATTCCTTCTGAGGTGCCTTTTATTATAAAGAGGTAAGGGTTGTAAGTTTGGATGTAAGGAGTTATCTCTCAAACTACTGAACCGATTTTAAAAATTCTTAAAAAATTTTTTTTTTCTTTCTTCACAGGTTGCCTTACAGCTCCCGAAACCGTGTTACGGTTCCAGGGTACCTAGCGGAAGACCTAGTCTCCCTCGTTTAGCCGATGGTATTTGTGAGGCTATATCTAATGAGTGGCTAGTTCTGTTGAGATATATTTAGATGGAAAAGCCTCTAAGTGTGGTTTGTCGGATTATGTACATAAGTTTTTAATTAAAAAACCCATTGGTACATGGCCGGGATCCGGGATCGAACTCGGGGTCTGCCTAGTTAATACCAGACGTCTTAACCACTCGGCCACCGACACACTTTCTTTAAAAAATACGTAATAAATATCCACGGGCGACGCCGGGGGCGGAAAGCTAGTGGTATATACGTATATATCGATAGTCCGACACCTAACAGTAGAATCCACGTAATAATCATGCAAAAATCAGGCTTTGTATGTTAAAAGTCATATCTCGATATTTATATTGAAAAGGTCCCAGGTTCGAGCCAGAAATGCTAACAAGCTTTATAGAGCACGTAATATTAAAGTCCGTACTTTGACTGAAAGTAAAAGCAGTCTTCCAGTGTCTATAGTCACACCGTAAAGTGTAAAGGCCTCTTTTTAACCCCCGAAGAAAATGAGTGTAAGCCTATGGCTGACTATGTGTTTGTATGTCTATGTCTATGCGTGTCTGTGTGTCCGTCTGTGGCATCGTAGCTCCTAAACGGATGGACCGATTTTAATGTGTTTTTTTTATTTTAAGGCTCTTAGCCCGATGCATTTACGATTGTTTATGATTGTTATTCGAGCAATTTTAAATTTTTAAGGCGTTTAATTTGTGTCGGGGATTTTTAAAATTTTTAATTAGCGTCGGTGGCCGAGTGGTTATGTCTGGTATTAACTAGAATCCAAGACTTTATGTAAATATTATTCCAGTTTGTCCAAATAATACAAAATTGTAGTTTCACGTAAAACCGCCCTGACCTTTTCACGCGGGCGCACAAATAGGAACATATTTATTTGCTCAGCGAAGGGAAGATGCTCAATAACCTCCGCTAAAATCATCTCTCGGCATACAATATATATACCTCGCTACATATATATACTTAAACGATTTATGAAATACCTACTGATGAAAGATTTTATTCCCTACTTCGGAAGACATGCAAAAAAATAATAATAATAGAAAAATAGAATCTGCTACCAGTATACACTTTTGTTGGTGTCTCTGGCCACACCGCAAAATATAAAGGCCTTGATTATGTGTTTGTTTTGTTTACTTTAATGTTGTTTGTATGTATGACTCTCGCCAAATAACTTGAGCTATGTGACATTCGGTGTGCAGTACAAAAATATAAAATAAATGATTATTGTACTGCGGTCAACGTCAGAAGTTATAATTGTTTATATTTTTATATCAAATATTAAGGCATTTTAAGAAACTAATTTCAATTAGACAATACTGAAAATTTATTGCAAAAAAAACTGCTGCATAGAAAACAATAAAATTAAACTTAGTTTCTTAAAATACCTATAAAAACATATCTTAGTTTTTACTTTACATACAAAATTGGCTCGAGCTATTTAGGGAGAGTTATATCAGGAGAACCGTCGTTGATTTAACTGATTTGGAAGGTTTCTTTTTTAATAATTATTTTACTTGTTAATGAAACTAGATACATTTTTCATAATAATAATGTATGTTTTGCTAATCTTGATATGTAAATTACAAAATGTAGGCGTATGAAAGAAAGTAAGTTGTTGGTAAGCGTTACTTAAGAACGGCTGGACCGATTTGGCTATTTTAAAATGTTCGTAATAGTCTGAATAAGTTTTCAGGGAAAGAAAAATAATTGGAAAATTTGGGAAAAAACTAAAAATTTTTATATCAAATATTAAGGCATTTTAAGAAACTAATTTCTTAAAATACCTATAAAAACATATCTTAGTTTTTACTTTACATACAAAATTGGCTCGAGCTATTTAGGGAGAGTTATATCAGGAGAACCGTCGTTGATTTAACTGATTTGGAAGGTTTCTTTTTTAATAATTATTTTACTTGTTAATGAAACTAGATACATTTTTCATAATAATAATGTATGTTTTGCTAATCTTGATATGTAAATTACAAAATGTAGGCGTATGAAAGAAAGTAAGTTGTTGGTAAGCGTTACTTAAGAACGGCTGGACCGATTTGGCTATTTTAAAATGTTCGTAATAGTCTGAATAAGTTTTCAGGGAAAGAAAAATAATTGGAAAATTTGGGAAAAAACTAAAAATGCTTTTTTCTTAGACCATAATAGGAAAAGTAATGAAGCTAGTACTTTATAAATATTAAAATAATTAGATATATAAATGCTATAAAAGTAATGGTAGTAACCTAAAGAAAAATCGACACTTCTCCCACTAAACGCCTGAAGTTTAAATGCAAAGCTCCTGAAAGTTCTGAAACAGCAAAACACTGAGGTGTGTTAAACTGAAGTTGAATATAAAACTTTTTCATAGAATTTCAGTTTGTTCGCCATGAGTAATTAATAGTTCACCAATGTTACCGCTGAGGTTGTGGTTCATTTATAATACCTGCAATTTAGATTTTTTTATATTTCATTGGATCATTAGATATGATGAGGTTTAGGAGCTAGACAAACCACCAGATTCAAAAAATATCAAAACTTTGAGCCCCTAGCAAAAATATCAACAAGTTTAAATTGGCACCTGTTATGTTTAGTATGGTCAATGGGCACTATTACTGCAGTTGTAGGTATTTAGACACACCGCAAGGTATAAAGTCAAAAAGTAAGGTGTTATTCTCTAGAAGTTCATCTGTAGTAGAATAATTCGCGCTTGTCAACTCAGGGTTAAACCCACATAGACTCAGGAGATATCTCACCGAAAATTTTCGGTCCTTCTGCCGGATAATGTTGTGTGTGTGTGTGGCAGTCCGAGATCTGTCCGGCATCGAAATCGACCACAGACACGATGATTTAAATACGGACGTTCGTACAAGAATTGGATAAGTCTGTGGTCGATTTCGGTGACAGGCAGGCGCGATTTTTAAATGTGTGGGTACAAAAACTGTAAAAATGACTTGTGAATCTAATAAAATCAATGAGACTGAAGTCAGGGGGTTTATTGGTCAGATTAGTTGCAGTTAGCCTAAAATAAAAAAAAAACAGCGAAACAAATAAGCCAGTATTGCCGCGTGTATTGGTTTTCAATCTCTTATAAAAACCTTATTATAATTAAAATGACAAAATAATTAAACGAATATTACATCATTCTAACATCAATTAGCAATGGTAATTAATATATTTTAACGACATGGTTTCGGAGTAATCAGCTGTATTTATCAGACACCTGAGCGTTAATGAGAACAAATATTTTATTAAACGCCTCTTTTAATTACTTTTTGTAATTATTATTGCTAATTACTCGACGTAACGGAAGTTGGCTTTTTATAGTACAAAAGCTCATCGTCATTTTAGGTAACGATGGCCGAGTGGTTAAGAACTAGTTGTGCCTTGCTGCTTTGGGTCATAGCGTGACGTTATATAGCTTATAGCCTTCCTCAAGAATTAGGCTATTAAATGCAATCAAATTATTTTTCAAATCAGACAGATAAATAGTTTAGATATGCCTTTAGGGTCCATCATCAGGTCTTTCAAGTCTCCAGATTTTCCATTATTGTCGTGTTTAAATATCAGTATATAGCCTCTTGGACTATAATCACAATTACTTTAGTTTTTGAAGCACAAAAAGGATAATACGATTTAATTCAGAGGAACGGTAACACTGTGGTAATAAAACTGGATTGACAACAACTTCAAAATACATAATTATGTACCTTTTTTTTACTGGTTGCCCAGGGTACCCAGCGGAAGAACAAGTCTCCCTCTTTTAGCCGATGGTATATGGGAGGCTATACCTAACGAGTGCCCAGTTCTGTTGAGGCATATTTAGTCGGTTGTCGGTTTATGCATGGCCGTATCTATTTTTAATTAAAAAAACTCATTGATACATGGTCGGGAACGAACCGTGGCCCGTCTAGTTAATACCAGACGTCTTAACCACTTGGCCACAGATGCATTTTAATTATCAAACAAAGGAAAGCCTGCCTGACTAAGTAACTCAGTCTAATTTGGAAAGGGTGTTGAATTTATAAAAGGAGTCAATAGGGTAACCGTAAAACGTTTGACTTGAAACTCTGGGGACTCGGGTTCAAATCTTGGTAAAAATTCTAAGCACCAATTTTCTTTTCTATGGGCTTTAATCGATCTCTCGTGGCTCGGAGGGCACGTACAGCCAGCGACGATACTTCTTCTAAAAATAACCTTATGTCTGTAACTGGAAAAAAGTGGACACTGTTACTGACATATCTGGCCATATCGCATAGTATAAAAGACATGAAGTTGTGACTGTTGATTTTACGTTGTAGGGATTTCTTGAAATTTAACCTCTAAGTCTAAGGGGAGAAAAAATGTATGGGAAATAATATTTTTCTTGTCAGATTTATTTGAAATTTAACTCTAGAGCGTCGGTCGTCAAGTGGGCAAAATTGTCGACTCACAACTGAGAAGTCGCGAGTTCGATCCCCACATCCTACCATTTGTACCAATGGGTTTTTATATGGGTTTTTATAATCCATGTACCAGGTACCTACATTATCCGACAAACCGTACAAAGAGGCTTTTCCATCTACATACCTGAACAAAGCTGGCCACTCGTTAGGTATAGCCTCAAAAAATCTTTGGCTAAGTGAGGAAGACTTTGTCTTCCGCTGGCTACCCCGGGGCCGGCAACGGTTCCCGGAAGCTGTAAGGCAGGCAACCCGTGAAGATTTCTTACTTTCTCTCTTTCATAACTCTAAAGGGGTAAAAATATTCGACGCTTACTTATTCAAATAGACTCGAGTGCTACTGAATTGATTGAGTTCAAATTTCGAAAATTTCCACGTGTGAAAACGGGGCAGAAACTGTAGTATAATGAAGGATGGAAAACGATTACAGGGGCATTGAATTCTAAAAACTTAAGCTGAAATTCGAGAAGTCACTGATCCAATTTTTAAACAAACTGTTTTAAATGTAAATTAAATAAAAAGCGATAACAAATGAAACAGTATCCTTATTGAAATCCCATTCTGTAATCGGAATAACAAAAACGATTTTAATTAAACAAATGACTTTTAAAACAACAATACTAAGAGCGGACGGTATGCAGAGAGTACTACGCCATTGTACATTTATTAACAAAACAATAAATCAAACATTATAGGGGTAGATACCTCCCTTTTCTCTTCCCAATATCGTATAGCCCTTGCCAAACTCCAGGGACTTAATTGTAAACATAGATTGGTGTACACTTGACGCCACTTGTCCATAACAAACAGCACAAGTGGCAAGCCTGTTGCTTTGTCACTTCTTTAACATATTTATAAGTATCTGTTATGTTTACGTTTCTCCGAAGCAAAAAGAAATTAACTTTTGTCCGATACAAAAACGGACAACAAATCAAGTATTGTAGAAAACTTATTAAAAATAGCAAGTTCTAGTTAATAGATCCGTAAAGTATGTGAAATTATGGCTAAATTTATGTCTTCTGCAGGGTACTATGGGCCCAGTTACTTTATACAGTAACGGATGAACGGATTGTATGTACCTAGTAAAAACGACAAATGACGTAATTAGTTAGTTTTATTTGTACAATTTATTTTATTACATTATAGGGCGTCGGTGGTCGAGTGGGTAAAACGTCGGCTCACAACTGAGAAATCGCAGGTTCGATCCCCACATCCGACCATGTACCAATGGGTTTTTTATAATGAAAAAACTATGTACATTATCCGGCAAACCGTATAAAGAGGCTTTTCTATCTACATACCTCAACAGAGCTGGCCACTCGTTAGGTATAACCTCAAAAAAATCTTCGGCTAAGTGAGGAAGACTTTGTCTTTCGCTGGGTACCCTTGGACCGGCAATGGTTCCCGGGAGCTGTAAGGCAACCAGTGAAGATTTTTTTTAAAATTTTTTTTCATTACAATATTTTACTTTTCTTTCTTTCTATGGAGTGCCCAATGACCGTCATATAATAAAAAAATCTGTGTAAAATCAGTCGAAAAAAATATCATTAGAATAAGTTAAACAAATCTTACCTAATATAAGGTACACAGAGGCATGTGTGTGTGTACCATAAAAAAGTCGTATCTGCAATACATAACGGGCGAAGCCGTAGATAAGATCACTTTATTATTATTTACATCATATTCATTGGAAAGAGGTTATAGGTACCAGATTCAGAGCCGAAAAGCAGGATTTTCTGCTATTACATGGTATCTCGAAGCGCGCGTCGGATATTTTCTCAGAAATTACTGGTGATACATCATTGTACTCTTTTTAATAAGCGTTAGTACCAGCTTCCGTGTTTGTTGTCTAACTAAATGATTTTGAGCATTTCGTTTTCTTTTATAACACACTAGCTTTACGACTCTGCTTCGCCTGTGTAAATTTGTATACTGATCTTATTAACATAGACATATCTCGAGATGACGCAATAGTAGATGGCTGAGTGGTTAAGACGTCTGGGAAGTCAGATATCAAAATCCAATTTTTAATCAAATTTTTCAGAAAATCTGATCTATTTACAAAGCTAAAAAATATATATATTGATTTTAAGGATATGATTGTTTTGAAAATATAATTAGAAACATTTTACTCGATAGAAAAAAATCCTAAATACACCTCTGAAAACTTTATTTATTTTTATGGCTATAATATAGATGGTCCCATTACAAAAATTAACATGAATTTTTTTTTGTAATTATCTATCGTTTCATTGTAAAATTATTTCTATGTTGTATAAGTTATTTTTTAAATTTCGTTTTAAACAAAAATTATCGCTTAGGTTGAATGGCTTACTGTTTCTATCCTGCTCGCGTGCGCGCGATTCTAGATAAATGCGTTCTACTGTTTCGTCACACATTTTCCCATCGACCACTTCCCTTTAATTAGGCGGACCTCAACAGAACTGGCCACTCGTTAGGTATAGCCTCACAAATACCATCGGCTAAAAGAGGGAGACTTGGACTTCCGCTGGGTACACTGGGACCTATGTTTCGGGAGCTGTAAGGCAACCCGTGAAAAAAAAAAGTTTGATAAAAATACATGACAGTCAGCAAAGTATTATTTTACTGTTTATTCCCAATTAGTTGGCATTTTCAAAAGCTTATTTTGTTCAACAAACAATAATTACAGTTTCTACTTCCAAACTAAGTATCGAAAAACGAAACAAAATCGTACCCCTGGAGAATTGCAGTAAAAACATAACATAACTCTTGACTGGTACAATGCAATCGGGGGTCGTTATTGTAAATTTTAATATTATAAGGTGCTAACACAATGGGCCATCTCGAAGCAGCTAGCGCAATTAAATCGCGGCGTTTATTGTGCTATTGTACGCAGTTTGGGAGCGACCTATGTCATTTGACTGATTTTACGTTATGAACTGAATTACAATTTTGATGTGAAACTCATCTATTGACGCGCCTCAGGGGTAATACCAACTCATCATCGGGCGACATTCCCCCTTGTGTGTGTGTTGCGCCAATACTATAGACCTCGTTGCTTCTCCTTGTGAGTGTGTCTACATGTGCCTCTCTATTCGATTACAGTGTACTTGACGCATTTACTTTAGACGTACGTTTTTAGAACAGAGTGACACGGAATCCGTAAGTTTTCCACATAATGTAATTGTAGCCTTCACTTTCAATCACAGGACTGTGTAACATACCAATTTCATTGAACGTGATCTTATGCAAATACATAGTATGCGACTCAGAAATCAAACATTTGTCTATTTTTTTAGCAATGAAGAAAAATTGTGTACATTCTTCATAGGGCAACATTAATTGCAAGAGATTTGCTGAAAAGTAAAACAAATAACCTAGTTTTAATAATCTAGTAGCTAACAGACTCTTGATTTCAGTTTCAATTTCAAATCCTAATATCCTGAATTTATATTCAGCGCGATGCCGATAGCAGTG
This sequence comes from Nemapogon koenigi, assembly GCA_963924495.1. Taxonomy (NCBI): domain Eukaryota; kingdom Metazoa; phylum Arthropoda; class Insecta; order Lepidoptera; family Tineidae; genus Nemapogon; species Nemapogon koenigi. Next base: position 11,153,514 of record OZ004646.1, read on the forward strand.
ACAATATACTTAAACTGAGTAGCATATGAGACAACTTATTGAAACACAATTTAATTTCAATAAAATTGTCGCTACTGTCGCCATCGTAAAAAATCGCAATCAGCTACTATAAAACCAGGTTACTTGTTTCACTTTTCAAAAAAAAACATGCAATTGATGTTACCCTATGAGAAACATGCACAATCTTCCTTCACGTCTGTTTCCCAAAGGGGTAGGCAAATAGTATCTTTGCATACTTTTCTTGATTCAACGACATCCATACATCGTTTTTATCATTTTTACTACTAAATAAATAGAAATTTGAATTCTTGCAGTATTGTCATAATTGCACGGAGTCCGTCGACGGACTATAGTTGGGCGTTTATTGCTCTCTATTGTCAAACGATGCTTTTGTATCAGCCTGTATTGTTTCATGAACACTTCGATAGTCAAAAGTACATTGAAAGTTCACAATTTTATTATACATTCTTATATAACATCGCCTGAATTTAGCTAGGGTAAACAGAGAGTTCCTATAGGTTTTTTCTAGATCTCCGAAGCACAATATAACTTAATTTTATGTTTTCTCAGAGCTATGTCTAATAAAGGCATGATATTAGGGTAAATATTTATATGTTTAATCTATTTGGAAAGAACATTTGAACATTTTCCCTTTGGGTATGGTAGATTTGATGGAAACATGTCTTTATTGATTTATCGACAACTTAAATCCGCAAATCTTGGGTTTAATTGCCTAATTATCAGCCAGTAGAAGTTGCTCACATCCCTTCAACAACCAAAAAGAGGTGGTCTTCAAACGATTGAACAGATTTCCTTGAGTCATAGCTAAGAACACTCTCAATCAAGTCACCTTTCAAACAAAAAAAAAACTAAATCAAAATCGGTTCATCCGTTTAGGAGCTACGATGCCATAGACGTCTACACACATATGTTACACGCGAATGTTAAACTTATAACACCCCTCTTTTTGCGTCGTGGGTTAAAAACAATACTTTTGCATTTGAAATTCGGAGAGAAGCCGGGTTCGCAGCCAGTATAAAATAGTTGTCCATTTCCCAAAGTTCCTGTATTTATATTGGTGCATTGACCCGTTAAAGCGCACAATAGCGTCACGAAGCTCGGAACCCATTCACTATTCCGTATGCAAGGCAAGTCCACCAATCTGTCTTGAACCTGACATATCAAGAGGACTTTATTGTAAAAGCAACCTTAGAATTAATTTCTCACAATTCGGTCGCTCTTTTGAAGGACCCTTCATTGACCCATTTTGTAACAAAAACGATATAAGTGCAATTGTGTAACTTTTTATTATTATGCTAATACGATTTTTTTGTTCGCGGTACGATTTGTCACGTATTTGTTAATGAAATGTTTTGTTATTCAAAATATTCAAAATCACAATTTACATTGGGAAAAAGTCTCTTTAATTATACTTATTTGTTTAGATTCTATTATTACAGGAAACGTTTAGGAAAAATTAATATTAGGGTAAGGACTTTTGGGAAAAAAATTTGCTAAGAGGCAAAAAAATGGGAATATCTGGTTCAAGTTTATCGCATTGAACTGTGTTATCTTGTAACCGGCAGCGATTGGCAGATTCTTTTATATTTTAAAATGCTGGACGTAGGCCTTCTCAGCATTAAGCCACTTCTCCATATCCTCCGCAGTTCTCCTCCATGCGCTACCCTCTCTCTTCACGATGTCGTCACTCCATCTCGCTGGTGGTTCTATGACCCATTCTAGGTTCTAACCTAACCCTTTTTAAATATATTTAAATAAAAATTAAATGCTGTTTGTTGGTAAGTGCATCACTTGAGAACGGCTGGACTAATTTGGCTGATTTCTTTAATGTTCGTAATAGGCTGAGTAAGGTTTTAGGAAAAGAAAAATTGGAAAAGCTGCCCGGAAAGTTTGAAAAATCTGGAGTGCATTTTTCTATGAAAATTTTTTATGAACTCAATATCATAATAAGGGATGCCACGGACGAAGCCGGGCCGGAATGATAGCTTAATAATTTTCTTTTATTTAGGATTTTTATGGGTAATTTTATATTGTAAGCTTTGATTTGGTGCAGCTATGTCGTCTATATCCTAACTATTATTATAAATGCGAAAGTGTATTGGTTTGTTGGTTTCCATTATTTTGTTCATTTTTTAGGGTATGGCCCAAAGGGTAAAAACGGAAACCCTATTACTAACACTTCGCTGTCTGTCCGTCTGTCTGTCTGTCTATCTGTCTGTCTGTTCGTCTGTCACCAGGCTGTATCTCATGAACCGTAATAGTTATTGGAATTTTCACAGATGATGTATTTCTGTTGCCGCTATAACAACAAATACTAAAAAACAGAATAAAATAAATATTACATACAACAAACTTGTTTTTTGCCACATATTTTGTTGTCTAAATATATAAAACCGTCGTGTCGCTGACTGATCAACGCACAGTCTAAACCAGTGAAGATATAAATATGAAAATTGGAAGGTATATCCCATAGGGGTTGTAGAAAGGTGCACTATGAAAATAAACCCCTAAGGGGGTGAAATGGAGGGTAATAGGTCTTCTAATATAACCGGTCGCGTATAAGTCGCGGGCAATTGCTACCTATGTATTATAATTTTCTCTTTAAAATACTATCTTTGTCACACTATATTTATGCTAAAGAATACATCAGAAAAATCCACATGGGTAAATGTTTTCTTGAGAGAAACTATCACAAAAATTGTATGCCACGACAATTTTCTTTTATAATATTTATGGCATTCTGTCTCTACCTAGGGTTACAGGGCGTGATGATACATAGCCTAAACAGCCCGCCCTACAGAATGCTTTTTCATGTTTTTCTTGAAAGACCCAAGGTTGCAGGAAGTTGGAAATGCGGAAGGGCGTTCTACTTCTTAATGGTCCCACTGCGACATGAACGGGTATTAAAACTTTTTTGTTTGTTATTTCAGAGGTAAATTCATACTTATACTACAAGCTGCTGTCTGCGGCTTCACCCGCGTAGAAATAGATTAAAAATCCATCCCCCGCCCGCTTTCGCGGTATAAAAAGTAGTATATGTCATTCTCTGACCCCTAAACTAGCACTATGCAAAAAAATCATGTCGATCCCGTGAAAAATAAAAACAAATCTATCTCACGCGAACCATAAAATTTTCCGGGATATAAAGTAGCCTATGTGCTATTCCAGACTATAATCTATCTTTGTGTCAAATTTCACCCAGATTCGTTCAGCCGTTCTGGCGTGATTGGGTAACAAACATACACCCATACAAATTTTCGACTATGCCAAATTATCCTCTGGATTTGAATTTGAATTTGAAAGTTGTATAACATAAGCTTATATCCCTAAACAGTTGAGTAACAGTTGTATTAAGGTTTTTGTGGTGACAGCTTCTTATAAAAGCGTATATCAATACATATTTCCTCTATACAGCAAAAGTGTCTTATTAACAGTACTATAACAGGCCCAAATATAACAAGTACAGAGCGATATTATGCTATAAAAGGGTTTTCTGTCGACCTTTTGCAACTAATTTGCGCAATAACGGTTACAAAACAACTGCTATAGTTCTTACGCTATAGTAGTGATGAAAATGCAATAATAGAACGTTTTTGTGATATTGTGGAGTTTTTATAATTGTATTGTCGCACTAATATTATAAACGCGACTCAATCACGCCAGAACGGCTGAACGGATCTGGATGAAATTTGGCACAGAGATAGATTTAGTCTGGAATAGCTAGGCTACTTTTTATCCAGGAAAAATGTATGGTTCGCGTGGGATAGATTTGTTTTTGTTTTTCACGGGATCGACATGATTTTTTGCATAGTGCTAGTTTAGGGGTCAGTACTTTTTATACCGCGAAAACGGGCGGGGGAGGGGCAAATTACGCAACGGGATTATTTCTTTTTGGATCTATTTCCACGCGGGTGAAACCGCGGACAGAAGCTTGTATATAATAATGTAATGTCCTGAATAAAGATAAACTATTGGTCATATTTCAGTAAGCCAGTTTCATTCCAACGGAAAACGTTACCTAGAATAGGTAGTATTAAGCCAAATTACATATTTAAAAATAACCTAGCTTATTTTATGCGAGCAATTTCCACAAATTCTATAGAAATTATGTCTCCTAAAGAGATTGATTGTATCCAGTTGAAGAAAATACAAGAAATATTAATGTTTTCAATCTAAAATTAATTATGATTTACAAGTTAAAGTCTGTTGAGCAATGTGACCGCTGAAATTTCAAAATAATTTATTCAACAATTTTCCCTCGACTTGTAAAATTCTTGAACTCAACAAATTATCTTTAATATGTTGCGGGCGGGGCTAGAAACAGTGACAATGTGTGCATTTTGTGAGTTGCTTTAATGAGCCTAACTTTTAGAAAAACCCTCCGAAGCCAAGAAGAAATAGCGGATGTTTGTTGCCTTTTAATGGCCCAACGGATTTGGTTTAAATTTGAAGGAGCCATTTGCTACGATCCTGACATACCTCTTTCCCTTCTTTTACATTCATCATACCTTTCATACATGCTCGGCGATGGTGTGTACTTTTATAACATTGCCTTCAATTAATCTTTTTAGGGTTCCGTACCCAAAGGTTAAAAACGGAAACTCTATTACTAAGGCTCCGCTGTCCGTCAGTCTGTCTGTCTGTCTGTCACCAGGCTGTATCTCATGAACCGTGATAGTTAGACAGTTGAAATGTATTTCTGTTGCCGCTATAACAACAAATACTAAAAAAACAGAACAAAATAAATATTTAAGGGGCTCCCATACACCAAACGTGATTCTTTGCTCGATATTGTAAACGGCAACATTGAAATATTCACATAATATTTAGTTATATATTCACTTTAAAAATAATTAAATTAAAATAAAATTAATATTTAAGAGGGCCCCATTTTTTTATTTTATTTTTTTTTTTTTTTTTTGCCATTTTTATAGATAATGGTGCGGAACCGAAGTATAATCGATGCTAAAACTTAAGCGGGTCGGTCATTATTTACTCGTTGAGTGTGGATTATTGCGGTTTAAGAACGAATGAAAATTATAATCGATCTCGTGGGAGAGTTCGTGGTAATCTTGGATCGTGTTTCCATTATTTTAACTTTGAAAACCGCTCAGTAAAAATAAGTGACACATCTATAGATACATTAAATGCAGCAACAAGCTTGCCACCTGTTCTAACCGGTGTAAAAGATGATATTGTGACAAAAATGAAGAAAAGTAAATACGCTGGTTTGGATACGTTGAAAGAATGAAGGATGAAAGAATGACTAAAAAAGTTTATATGGCTGAAGTGATAGGAAATGCTGGCTATGTTGATCGATGGAAATATTAAAAGTACACACAATCGGCGAGCATGTATGAAAGGTATGATGAATATAAAAGAAGCAAAAGAGATATGTCAGGATCGTAACAAATGGCATTCGATTGTCTCTGCCTACCCCTCTTGGGATGAAAGGCGTGATGATAGATAGATCAAAATTAAATGTTTTTTTTAAATTTAGATTTTTATTTTTTATAATTGCCTTTTAATAAAAAGTGTACCGTTACTTCAAAAATTATGCACTGAAAAAAATACGCAAATACTTCAAGTATGCCTATAAAATTTGAAGAGTTCTCGATTTCTCCAGGATCCCATCATCAGATCCTGACCTGATGACCATGGGACCACATGGGAAGTATACCCTTTCAAACAAATAAAAAAAATTCAAATCGGTCCAGGCGACTTCAAGTAATCGGGGAACATACATAAAAAAAACATAAAAGATTCCCACGAATTGAGAGCCTCCTCCTTATTTAGACGCCATCTATTGGAGATCAGTTTAACTATGACAACAATATACTTAATATTATAAAGAGGTCAAGTTTGTAAGTAATCTCTCAAATTACTGAACCAATTCTAAACATTATTTCACCAACAGAAAGATACAATATCCCTGAGCGAAGGTAGTGTAAAATATTTTTCATATGAACCTTTTTAATTTAGCCCAGTACCTACCTCTGCCGGTTGGCTGCGTTGTCCCAAATATAAACATGTCAATGTGAACCATTACATTTATCACGAAGCTAGCCGCCACTTCTTTCCCTTTTTGCGCAATAGATACTATCTAAGGTCTTATTCACACTTCATTGTGGGATAATCTATCTATACTAATATTATAAAATATTATAAAGAGGAAAGATTTGTATTTTTGTGTGTGTGTATGTGTAATGAATAAACTCAAAAACTACTGTGCCGATTTCAAAAATTATTTCACCATACCTTTCACGTGACATAGGCTATATTCTATTTTCAAAAAAAATAGGGATCCTATTAAAACTCCAATAATGTAACCCAAGGTGTAAAAAAATGACGTAAGAAATTCCTTACATCACTTGCGCTGCGAAAACTATTGATGATATAGAGGTAGTGGTAGTGGTAGGGGGTAGGAGTAGAAGTAGGGGTAGGGGTACGTGTAGGGGTGGGGGTAGGGGTAGGCTAGGGGTAGGTATAGGGTATATTTTATTTTGTTCGTAAATATCCACGGGCGAAGCCGGGGGCGGAATGCTATTATATATATATTTCCTTTAGTTCCATTGCACAGTCCCATCAATGGGACCACAAGGAAATCCAAAACATGGGGTCAAAAGTTAGGTAGTTTTAGCAAGCGATATAAGTCTGTAAAAAAATTTATCGTCCGTAGTAAAGAACGTCAAATTGTAGTTTATTTCTTATTTTTACTTTCTTTACGGGTTGCCAGTTTTGTTCAAGATAATATTTGTTACTTTTCTTTAAGGCTCTTATATCCTATATATAAACTATTTTTAATTTCTCTGTATATAATCCACCTGTGTCACTGAAATTTAGCATGTAGTTACTTATTGAATATATCTAAGTGAAATAGCTGTTATTTCTATATACATATTATTTCTCAAACAAACCAAAATTAAATGTTTCTTTTAAAATTAGACTAATTTATGTGTTTTATAAAAGACGCCATCTGTTGGAGATCAGTTGAATTAACGGTGCTAAGTTTTCGCACGGGTCATCTAGTGTACATACGTTTGTAGTTATAATAATGACCTTTCAAAAAAAAGTGTACCGATTTCAAAAATTATGCACTGAAAAGTGTGCTTTCCGGAAACAAATGCACAAGTCACAATAAAAAAAATACGCAAATACTTCAAGTGTGCCTATAAAATTTGAAGAGTTTTCGATTTCTCCAGGATCCCATCATCAGATCATGACCTGATGACCATGAGACCACCTAAAAAGTATACCTTTTCAAACAAAAAAAATCCAATTCTTCGTCTTCAAGTAATCGGGGAACATACATAAAAAATATTCCGACGAATTGAGAACCTCCTTCTTTTTTGAAGTCAGTTAAAAAACCCATTGGAGTTTTCTTGAAGGACCGTGGGTATTAGGAGGAAAGTCCACAGTGTGAAGCAGTGTTAACGGGCTACAAAATATGGCAGAAACAAACATGGTTGTTATTTGGCATTATTGTTCGGATTATGTGGGTGTTGTGTGTATTTATGTGTTAGAAGGCGTGCTAATGAATGATACGGCGGGTAAGTTGCATTCTGGTATATATCTCTTATATTTTCAGTAATTTTCACCATTACGCATTTTTATGGTAGTTGAGATATGTGGTTGTGGGTTTGGGAGTTTTAACGTACGAGTTATATAGATATTTTCCGGAAGGAACCGTCATAATCTTTTAAAAATGAACAAACTTGTGTCAGTACATTTTATAGTTAGAATATTTTGGCGTCAAGTAGGTACACCTTTTTTAACCGACTTCAAAAAAGAAGGAGGAGGTTCTCAATTCGTCGGAATCTTTTATGTTTTTTTATGTATGTTCCCCGATTACTTGAAGACGCCTAGACCGATTTGGATTTTTTTTTGTTTGAAAGGGTATACTTTCCAAGTGGTCCCATGGTCATCAGGTCAGGATCTGATGATGGGATCCTGGAGAAATCGAGACTTCTTCAAATTTTATACGCACACATGAAGCGATTTGGGTATTTTTTAAAGAGCTTTCGGAAAGCACATTTTGGTTTTGAAGGCGGTTTTATTTCTTAACCCCCCGCCCCCCACCCCTGCCAAAAGTGGCAGAAACAATTGTTCACTGTAAATAATAATAACTTATATACCCATACCCAATGCACCATAATTTTTAATGAGCAAACAGAACCAATATAAACGCACCATAAGCATTCCCCGCTTTCTTTTGTAAATAACGCATAGCTCATTAGATTTCATCTCAGTATTGCAGGTATGAGCTAATAACAGGAATATAGGGCTGTAATTTTGTGAGGATTCTATGAAATAACCGTTATTTCTGTGATAACATCACTAGTGACTGTTATAGCGGCCACTTGGTCGAATTTGGAACGTGAAGCTAGGTAGGGCGACAATGAATTATGGATTATAGTGGACATTATATTCTTCTTATGGGGTAATACTCGTATATTTATCTTTATTTTTCGTTTTAGCTGACTAGTGTGTGTTCGCTTGAAAAAGAAAACCGATGCAGTCATCTAGTCTCTTTTTTATTGAGACATTTTGTGTCTAACTTAAAATTGTAATTTTCTTTTTAACAATGTTGTTGAAGTCGTTATTTATTTTATCCAATCTCACTAATAATTATAAAAGTAAGAAACTATGAAAATTCTTAAATCTTTTTTGTTGAAAAAAAGTTACACACAATCGCCGAGCATGTATAAAAGGTAAATATTGAATACAAAATAAGCGAAAGATCAGAATCGTATATTGTAACAAATGGCATTCGATTGTCTCTGCCTAACCCTCTTGGGATAAAAGGCGTGATGATAGATTATAAAATGAACAGAGGATTAAACTTTAGAGCAGAAATAAATGATATCCCGCATTCACACAGAGTCTTTTCAATAAAAACTTAAAATTTTATATTATGAAATTGCATAAAATAAAACCATAGAGTACTAGCCTAAAGAGGGAAGGCCGTATACGGGCTCATCACACACACAAACATTCGAACAGTACCTACCTAATTTGTAATAATACTATATTTTATACACTCAGAGTTTTTGTAATAATTATGTAATAGAAGAGGGGTGACTCCTAACACTAGTAAATTAATTACTTAAAAGGAGGCATCAGCACATATAATGTATCTGTTGTTTTTGTTTACTGAATAAATATTTTGTATTTTTTTATTAATTATATTATGTTCGTATTTTAGCATAATCATCATATACCTAACGTAAAATCCGCTGCGACAATAAAACGAAAGAAAAATAGAGTGGTACAAGGGTTAGTACTAGGCGTCTACCTCCCCCCGCCAAAAGTGACATATAAAAATTTTCCGCTTCACTCCTTCTTTGAAGTATAAAAACAGATCGCACCGTGTTCTTTCGTGTAACATGCAGTAAATTGCATAACACATGGTCACCCTAGTCTCGTTTGTGTTAGTACAGAAACGTAATCCCCCGGAGCGCACTTAGTGCTTTCTTTTACACAATATAAGTGTCGCTTTTGAAAATTGTCCATGACGGGAGACGGGCGTATTCACAAGTGATCATTGTATTTTGTATTGTTCTACGTTTTGCCTTTTCCCATGAAAAGAGACTTATGAAAATTATTTTCAGAATCTTTGTGACTAGTAATCTATACTTCTATTCTTATCCTTGGTTATTTTATCAATTATTTTTGCAGTGTATCTCTCTAACAACTTTTAAAGAGGTTTACTGAGTTATCTGCGCCAACAAGCTTGCTCTTAACTGTCCAAACAGAAGTAGTTTTTTTCGCATATTTAGTATAGGTAGAATTTTTCATGAATTCCTGAAATTGTTTATTTCCCCGCGGCCTATGAGCGAATAATGTATGGCTGTTGTTTACAGATTTACCCACCTCCTCAAAGGATGTTTTTAAATATCCAAATATATTAATCATACAAAGTATGAAGTCATGAATGTCCCAGTGAAAAGAGGCGGCAATATCATACATTGTATGTAATAGACCATTAAAAGGACCAAGCTGAGACTGCATTTGATGGAATTTCTACATTTTTAGTGAAGCACTCGCTTTTGTCTGGCTCTAGTTAAGTGAGACAGACGGACTTTGATGTTTAATATCAATTTTTATTATATAGAACATAACTCTCAAGATTGTGTGTGAGGTTTATCTATAAAACTAGATTTCCGCCCAGCTTCGAATCTCTGTAAAAAAAGAAGGAAGTGAAAGGAAATACTGGCAGAGGATGACCTAGGTGTACTTTATTGAAAATATAAAAAATGTATTGATCGATGGAAATATTAAAAGTTCACACAATCGCCGAGCATGTATGAAAGGTATGATGAATATAAAAGAAGCGAAAGAGGTATGATGTCATTCGATTGTCTCTGCCTACCCCTTTTGGGATGAAAGGCGTGATGATAGATAGATAGATACATAGGTAGTTAGGATACATTTAGAATAATGCATAAAGGGCATTCTATGACCGATGGTGAGTCACGTAAATAGTTCGCAACGGTAAGAATTATTAGTTACTAAGTTACTATGAAAATTCTGAAAAAATTGACCAAGTAGCGAGTAAAACTTACGCGCTAAGGGTTCCCTGGAATCATAAATATTTTTTTTAATTCTCCACATTTATTTTCATAATTTGACATTAAAATTCTATGGCGGTATAGATCTCTGTAAATTAATATAAGAAGCGATCGAAAGACAACTGAGATAAAAGCCGACATACGGACGGACGGACGGACATTACGAACTTATATGGGGTTCGATTTCGCCATTTGACTACGGAGCCCTAAAAATAGTCAATTATTGTGATTGCTGCCGCTCCGTCCAATTAGATCCATTGGATGGCTCCGTTGATGGATCTTAGTACACTTTTTCCTCCACCAGAATCCATGTCAGTCGATTCTGAATATTCTCAATTTTTTTTATTTGATGCTACAAAATAAAAATGTGACAAAGTAAAAAGTAGGGTAAGACGTCTGGTATTAACTAGGGTTCGATTCCGGATCCCGGACATGTAGCAATGGATTTTAATTGAAGTACATATTCCGACTTTAAACACACTTAGAGGCGTTTTCATCTAAATATACCTCAACAGAACTGGCCACTCCTTAGGTATGGCCTCACAAATACAATAGGCCCAACGAGGGAGACTTGGTCTTCCGCTGGGTACTATAGAACCGTAACACGGTTTCGGGAGCTGTATGGCAACCCGTGAAGAAAAAAAAATTGATGCGTACTGGCCCTAAGTTACAGAAAGTTTCATAAAAAATATTCAGCCGTTTCAGAGTTTCAAATATCCAGACAGACAGAAAAAAAGTTTTGAAACTAGAATTTTTAATTCACAGGTGATTTCGTCTACGTATTGCTTGTAGAAACTGAAATATTCAAATTTTTTGAAACAAATACTTCAGTAGAGTTTCCTTATCATATGAAATTGATTAAAATCTGTTCAGCTTTCACGGCGTGATTGTACAAACATACAAATACTAAAAACTGGGAGCGAGGTCGGACCTTTGTATGGGATGCTACGTGCGTGGACACATTAGCCCCGTCTCATCTCAGGGAAACAGCAATCAAAGCGGGAGCTGCGGCGGAAATCGCAGAGTCTAACAAACCGCGCAAATATAGTTCAATTATTGAAAAGTACATCATATTCTTCTTGTGACAAGAGGGCTGGTTCCTTCCTAGCTCAACGAATCAGAATTCAGCGGGGAAATGCAGCCAGTATTCTTGCCATTATTCCACGCAGACCTGGTTTATTTAGTTACTTTTCATGTTTAGATTTGATTTAAGGTTTTTAACACTAAAATATCAATAATTAATTCAATTTAATCAGAGTTGTTAGAAACAAGAGTAAGTGGAATTGTTGCCGGTCTCTACAACACGCTGTAGTCGTGTTTCTTTGACTCAGCTACTTTGGACTTTTCATTTCTGTAAAGGACTTTTACACTCTACGATTTTATATAACTCTCACGCCTGTTTCCCTTAGAAGTAGGTGGAGCATATGCATTACTGGGTTCATCGCTGTTTATCGCATACCTATCTGGCTTTATAATAGCAACAATAACAATATTTTTGAAGTTATACTTCTTTATTCGCGGAATGAAAAAATGATGATAATTAAATTTTACGATGCAACAAAAATCGATGGTATTGTATTGTTAGATTCAAAATACCGATTAAATAGACAAACTTTACTTTAACACCACAAACATACAGTTAAATAAATAAACACTACAAATAACACTTAGTCGCACAAAACACTGGGTTAATTCCGCTTCGCTCTTTCGCTTTGGTCGCTCTGATTCGAATTGTCCCTCCGGCAATGATGCTCTGTTTTTATCGTCCACCGAACATTCGAGAAAGGCCGAGGCTATTCTACAAAGTTGTAGGCGGTCCTCGATGCAGGCTCGGCGTTAAATACCTACACACTGACCGCGGCCGATATTGGTACTTATGGTTAGGTACATACGGTCCATTTTCGTTTGTTTGGATTTTTCTAGAGACGTCTGTCGACCTTGACGTGTTTAGGTGTTTATGTGTGCGATTTAAATACCTACTCGTTACAGTATGAAGTTGCCGAGAGTGGAATTTCGACAAGATGAGAGAGTGAACATTTACGATGCGCGCGCACGATGCAAGCATTTTTTTTTTAATTATGTTAAATAGACAATTTAGTACCTATATTTAATTCTCAATTTTAATAAGCCATTTTTAAAATGTAATTATTTAATAATTTTATTTACATTAGTTATTTGCGTGCTAAATGAACTTAGTTGTATTATGCCAAAAAAGTATAACTTCTAACGCGCGTATATAAGTATATATACATATTTCACTTAATACTTCATGAAAACCAACTATTGAGCCATAATTTTGAAGATTACCGTTACCGCTAATGGCGAAACTAAACAAACAATTTAAAATTAATTGTTTTCCTTGAAAATTCGACTTAGCACCATCTATTAAAAAGTGTTACTATGTATGCGAATTATTCGCACAGGTCATCATACATTATTATGTGACATAATTAGCAGTGGAAAATTCTTACCCACTTTCCCACTTGATGTTGATTCCCACTAAAGATTATTCGGGATCCTGAGATAAACATATATGTTGAGCAAGTGTTGCACATTCAAGGAAAATCTGGTCGTTATTCCTTCAGTCTTTATACTCTGTAAATATTGAAGAGGTTTTTATAAAATTATGGTTTTTAGTTTTATAACGCGATTTTTAGTCTAATGTTGTAATTATCACTTAATGATCGCATACACTAACTAAGGAGCTACGGTTTTAGAAATTGTTTGATCAGACTTTCATTATATATCCCATTTAAATCTCAATTTATTTCTTAACTAAATGGTATGTCATATCTTTCCCTTTCATCGAGTAGTCTATGTCTGCATTAAGTTAAATCTGTATGATGTGGTGCGTCGGTGGCCGAGTGGTTAAGACGTCTGATATTAACTTGACAAGACCACGGGTTCTATCTTATACCAATGGGTTTTTTATAATTAAAAATTTATGTACATAATTCGACAAACCACACTTAGAGGCTTTTCCATCTAAATATACCTCAACAGACTGGCCACTCGTTAGGTATAGCCTTACAAATACCCTCGGATAAAAGAGGAAGACGGTTTCGGGAGTTGTAATAAAGAATCTAGATTGTAGAGGTTCGCGTGTGGTATAGTGTAAAGGCGCCTGGTCATTGGTTCGGGCAGGCGATTCAGCACGTCTCTAACAAGGCTTGTTTATTTCACGCTTTTTGCGCGAACCGACGACGGAAATAAGCGAAATTCCCCGAACGGCACATCTCGTGAACGGGAAAATTGACAAAGTTTCAAGTCAATCTTGAAAATTATTGAAAGTTTTCGCCGAATGAGTCCGCGAACACGGGGGGCAAATTCAATAAACAAGTTTTCGGGCTGATTGGTTGGTATGGAGTGATTTTGTGATTCTAAGTACAACTTTATGGATGTTTGTATGTACAGCGCTTGTGCTACGTTTTACCGGCTTCCCCACTCGAAATGGCTGATTAATATTTGATTATGTGATGTGAAATTTCGTATGAGCTCGAGAAATGTTACAATTTAATTGTGTAATGTTGTAATAGCGCCCTTTTAGTTACATAAACTTGTATAATTTTCAATATTTACTTTGCTCACTAGAAATACATCCCAGGATCGTGTACCACAAATTACGACTCATCTCTTTTGCTTTTCCTATATTCATACACCGGTTTTTTGGTTAAAATATCACAGATTTAATCAAAGAATATTTCAGGCGTTCTTCCATTTACATCCTCATTGTAAAAAGCTTTTGAATGAATACAATGTCAATGCGTCGGTGGCCGAGTGAATAAAACGAGGCGGACTGCAGTTCGATCGTGGCCATGTACCAATGGGTTTTTTATAATTAAAAACATATGTACATAATCCGACAAACCACACTTAGAGACTTTTCCATCTAAATATACCTCAACAGACTGGCCACTCATTAGGTATAGCATCACAATTACCATCGGCTAAAAGAGGAAGAATTGGTCTTCCGCTGGGTACCCTGGGACAAATAACACGGTTCCGGGAGCCATATATTTTTATTAAAATGTCCAGCTTTATAGTTTCACACAACTCTTCAGCGCTAATCGTCCTCTGCAAACATTTCCTTTCACTTCTGCCATATAAACCTTTTTAGTTAATCTTTCACCGTTCATTTTTTCAACGTGTCCAAACCAATGTAATTATTTTGAGAAACTATTTTGAATATTTTTCTTTTCTATGCAGTAGTTTTTTTATAATAAATTTTCAAAGTTTTACCGACAGACAACAACAAGTGACGTCATTACTTAGGTAAAATAGCATTTCAGTCTCGTTGTACTACTAGTTTGTGATAAAAGTAGTACCACAGCCCTTAACATGCCTCATATACTATCAGTTAGATAAATTAATTAAGAAATAGGGCAGAATCTTTTGTTGTCTCACACCTTAATTTTTACTTTACATACCGAATTGTACCTTACCGGCAGGCGAATGGCAAGTTACACTAGAATTATCAAGTCAGGGAGAAAAGCTACAGCAGCAATACTTAGTTTGCAGACGTGCCTCTGCATTAATGTGCACAAATCACTTGTCAGCGGGAATAGACATTATTATTATGTCAACTACCCTAAAGCAGGGTAAGAGGATCTATTACAGATATAGGTCTTTCTAAGGGTTGCTAATTTTAATATGGAGTCGATAGCTCATTGGTTAGAGCGTTTTGGACAGGATGCTGTGACTAAAATGAAGAAAAGTAGTTTACGCTTGTTTGGACACGTTGAAAGGTTTATATGGCTGAAGTGAAAGGAGATTTTATTGAACATTTAAAAAATGTATTGATCGATAGAAATATTAAAAGTACACACAACCATCGAGCGTGTATGAAAGGTATGATGAATATAAAAGAAACGAGGTATGTCAGGATCGTAACAAATGGCATTCGATTGTCTCTGCCTACCCCTCTTGGGATGAAAGGCGTGATGACAGATAGATAGATCAATGGTCATTTAAGTCAATATAATTTTAGACTAACGTAGTAACTTGAACCAACATATCCTAGGGGTTCGTCCATAAGTTTCGTTGGCATCGTTTTGTGTCGCGAGACAGAGTTTTAGAAAAATTGCGGTCTAGGACGTCTAATATGCGGGAACATAGTGTCTTCTATCATTATATATAACTAGATGTCCCGTGCTAATACTTCGCACCGTTAGTTCAACTGATCTCCAACAGATGGCGTTTTTACAAAATAAATAAACTAGTCTAAACTATTTATCTATCTATCATCACGCCTTTTATCTTAAGAGGGGTAGTCAGAGACAATCGAATGCCATTTGTTACGATCCTGACACCTCTTTCGCTTCTTTTATATTCATCATACCTTTTATACATGTTCGGCGATTGTGTGTACTTTTAATATTTCCATCGATCAATACATTTTTTATATGTTCAATAAAAGTACACTTAGGTCCTTTCCCGTGTTTCCTTTTTTATTTCAGCCAGTTTATTTTTTTTGTTGTTTATATATTCATTTTTCGTCAGTAGAGGGAAAAATAATGCTTCTCATCTCCATAGTGTAGAATAAACAGATGTGTATGACCAGGCTTAAGGTAATTTAATCCGTGAAGAATATTATCACAAGGCGTAGAATGTTTTTCATAAAAAAAACATCTGCGTACATTTGCAAAATCGTAGAATAAATGTCTCTTGTCTGACATTTAAACAGGTTACAAAAATGCTACAAAGCTTAAGGAAATCTAGTATCAGTGAAATCCAGAACGCTCCCTTAAGGCTTGTGTACAAAAGGCAGATTTGCATCTTGAGGAGGAAACTTCATTATAATAACGTTAGTGAGCAGACAAAGATGTTTAAATATTCAGAACAGACACTCGTACTGAGCTAATTCTTTACTTTAAAATCTTTAAATATTTAGTTAGTACCCACTTAATTTGTAAACAGGAATTTTTGTGTATTTATTATACCATCTTATACTTTCTGAATCAATTCGCAAAGGGACTGAAGATTACTGGTGGTCAGGTCAATTTTGTATTACACACAACACGCCAAACATTTTTTACATATTTCCCTACCTACCCTCCGTTTTCCTGCGACCTTGCAGTGGAGATCGAGACGTTAATCGCAACGCACCGGTGTATACGGTAGCTCCGTGTCGATAAATACGCATCCGTCGAGTCGCGCTATAAGTATCCGTCGAGCCGCCGCGCCGCCCACTCAAAATAACAAAGACAATAATTGTGTATACGCAAACCCGCGATCTCGTTAGTTAAGCTAGTTTTAGAAGAGAAGTGTGGTGAAAGAAAGAGACAGCCAAACACCGAACCGAATTACAGCGACCTATGGATACAAGCAACATCTCGAAGGTAAGGGCTGTTAATAGTGTTAATTTCTTGATCAACATATTTTTCATATTTTGGATGTGTAACATTTTTCCTCTCGCTTTCCTGCTATATGTGGGAGTGATTTCGTGAAAGGGACAGAAGTGTGTAACAGGAAGCCGGGGAAGCGTGCCCTATTTGATTTGACCAATGATCGCGCGCGGTGATAGAGTTGGCCGTCAGATGGTACCAACCCATTTTCCGAGAGGTTGGTACTGTCAGCCAATAGTGTGTGCGTGTACCAAGGTGAGTTGTCAGATATTACACATCATATGCGATGTAATTGCATATATTTATATATTAAAAATAGTTTATAAGTAGAAAGAAACTATAAAGCACATAATAATTATAGTAAAGGAATTAATAATAAAAAAAATAAAAAAAATATGTACATAATCCGACAAACCACACTTAGAGGCTTTTCCATCTAAATATATATCTCAACAGAACTAGCCACTCGTTAGGTATAGCCTCACAAATACCATCGGCTAAACGAGGGAGAAAAAGGAATAACTGAATTAGATAAAAACAATTCTAAAAAAAATTCATTTTATTTTTAACTAGGTATTCAATGGCTTACAATAATATTCTCGTAATCAAATTTTAGAGGTTTTCGTTTCTGTTTTTATTTGAGGTTTAGTCTTTGACATAAAAATAGCATAAGGATCTTATTTTATTATCCATAGCTGAATACATCTAACATCTTTAGTAGATTCTGAGATTCGTGTCTGACATATCTATGCAAAGTTTCATTTGCATGCAGACATTATCTTGAAGGGGAAGTTGTTGCTATTATCGTAGCTAATTGAATTAAAATTCAAGTTCTATTTGCATTTTCAAAATATAACAAACAAGCTCTTCGCTCTCGTGGACATATTTTAAATGTAAAAAAAATCCCTATTATTATAGCCCTCTGAGACAATGTTAAATTGCTGTATTTGCAATGTTGTATTGCTTTCGATAATAATAGGCACAATATAAACTGTGTTGCCTTGGCCAATCGTAAGTATGACGATAAAAATGTAAATCTGTCAAAGTAATTTCAAAAAATTAGGGGAATCCGGTTTAATCCCGCCCGCGCTGTGATAGTTGTGACAGTCGACGGGAACATCTTAGATACCGATTAATCGGCATATTGATACTATATCGGATATAATACTTGACACTTTCTTGTTCAAGGCTAGATCTACTGTCACTAATCTAGTATTGTTCACAGAGGAAATAGCACGTAGCTTGGATAACAGGGTGCCATGTGACGTAATCTACACTGATTTTAGCAAGGCGTTTGACCGTGTTAATCACCGAATCTTGCTTGATAAGTTGTACAGCATGGGCGTGGCCGGGAGTATCATTTCATGGTTTGAATCATACCTCATTGGTCGCAGTTCAAGGGTCGTTGCCAATGGTTACGAATCGGAGATGTTTACTGCGCATTCCGGTGTTCCTCAGGGATCTCATCTGGGACCAATTTTGTTCAATGTCTTCATCAATGACATTGGCTGCTGTTTTCCGAACTCTGATCACTACTTGTTTGCTGATGATTTGAAATTCTCAAGAAAAATCTTGACAACTCATGATGTGAGGTTACTACAGGATGACTTGGACAGTTTGGTGAAGTGGTGTGACTTCAACCAAATGGATCTCAATTTTAGTAAGTGTCATGTTATTCATTTCAGTAGAAATAAAACGGGAGTGCCTGGTGTATACTCTGTGGGGGGTAGTGCTTTGACGGAGGTTGACGGTATTCGTGATTTGGGAGTGCATATGGACTGTAGGTTGCGGCTCAATACACACATAGACAAGATAACGCGAAAAGGATTCCAAACGTTGGGCTTTGTGCTGAGGAACTGCAGAGAGTTTAGGGACTCGGGAACCAAGATACTCCTCTATAATGCGCTGGTTCGGAGTGGTTTGGAGTATGCCAGCATAGTTTGGAATCCTTACTATGACATCCATATTAAAAAACTCGAGAGCGTCCAAAAAAGGTTTTGCTGGCATTTGGCGTACAGCTGCAATCTTGCGAAGAGGCTTCCCGGATACAAGGAACGTCTGCGGTATTTCGGCATGAGTTCTCTGCGGAATCGTAGATGCAGACTGGATGCCGAATTCTTCTATAAACTGGTCAACTCCAAGGTCGACTGTCCAAACTTGTTGGGACAGTTGAATCTATGTGCTCCTATACGAAATCCCAGAGCTAGCGCATTTGATCCCTTCCTGCTAGCTAGATCCAAAACGGTCCTCGGTCTGGTCTCTCCTCTTAACCGTATGGTCGGACAGTATAACAAGATACATAAGCGACACGACTTAGATGTGTTTGGTTCTCGGGCCACTTTCCAATCCACGATTGGAAAAATTGATTTTTTTTTGAGTGTTCTTAGTTATTAGTTTAGAAATTGTGTAAATTAGGTATTATTATTGTATTTTTTGTGTTTTTATATTATTCAATTACTTTTTTTTTTTTCTTATCAATGTTGTGTTGTTGTTATAAAAATGTTAATAGCCCTATAATTGGCCATGCTACATATTTATGATATACTTTTTTTATAATTTATTTTGAAAATGTAGCCCATTTTAAGAAACTAATTTCGATATTTTTGTTTTTTATCCATTGCGTCTATTTTTAATATATTTTACAAATTTTACCCGCGAAAAGTAAACGTGACGTCACAAGAATTTGGAACAGGATTATAATCTTGGCCACTACACATAAAAAGAGACAGTCAATCAAATTAACGTCAAGCAAACGTCAGTCAAGGTCGACTAACCTAAAAATTACTCTTGTTTATATACTCGTGTTTATAATTATTTAAATTGAATAGTTTTTTTACAATGGCAAGTAAATAGTGTTTCATCCCGTCATGTCCTAATAACAAAGAAAATAATTACACGTAAAATATAAATTTATAAAGATGTCATTCAAAGATTGACGATTACCCTTTTTTGTAGGCAAAGGTTTTTTTTTTCATACTGCTTATGATGACGTCATATATCGGTCAAATTAAGGTTATTGTTTTTTATTGAATATCTTTAAAAGTATAGCCTTAATTTAAAATCTGATGAATAGAAATTGTACTGAAAGCTTATATCTCGAAACGGTTTCGAGATCTTCGTTCCTGTTCAAAAAGTTAGCATGGCCAATTGACACTGCGTCTACTAAGTCATAAAAATGTACAATGCATATGTGTGGACGTAGGTGTTGTTGGGCTATTTATAATAAATAAATAAATAAATAATAAATAAATAAATACTTGTGTGCGTAATTACGCACACTATTGGATTCAAACCTGGCCTACTGTTTTTGTTGCGTTTGTAGCGTAACGTTCTATCTAGAGTGTATATAATCAAAGACTTGACATTGGCAAATCATCGATTACCATTTGTGGAGCCACAATTAAAAAATTAGAAGAAGATGTAATCACTTTTAAAAATAGCTTTTTAACAGCACTATTCCTATTTTCCGTATTTTTCAAATAACTCGAAAATTAGTAATACGGTTTTGGTTAAATATTGACCAGGTTTTAAGTTTAAAATTCAACTCAAAATGACGAAACTTAGTTTTGAACAGAACCTGTCACATTATTTTCTAGCTAGTAATTTGATCTAACGATTCTAAAATAACTAAGTATCCAGTGAGGTAGTTAAGTTCATTAAAAATTAACTACATAATGACAACTTAACTATGTTTGCACTAGTTCTAGAGTAACACAAAGTAAACCTTATTACCTATAGTTACTATAACAAACAATATCGCCTGAGGAAACAACAGTGAATGAATAGGTGATAGGTGAAATTGGTGAGTCAGTGACCCAGTGGTTATGACGTCTGGTATTAACTAGGTGGACCACGGGTTCATTTCCGGATCCCGGCCATGTACCAATGGATTTTTTAATTAAACACTTATGTACCTACACAAACAAAGAGGCTTTTCCATCTAAATATACCTCAACAGAATTGGCCACCGTTAGGTATAGCCTCAAAATTACCATCGGCTAAACGAGGGAGACATGGTCTTGGATGCGTAACACGTTTCGGGAGCTGTAAGGTAACCCGTGAGACAAGAAAAAAATCTAATTTGAATTACTTATCCTGACTAATATTAAAATGTGTTTGTTTATTTGTTTGTTTTTTTGTCCTTTCTCCACGTTAAAATAGACCGAGCAAAAGTTTGGATGCCGGAGAGTGACAAGGCTATACTTTTTTTCCCGGAAATCCTTCAGGATACCTAATATTTATGTCATACTAGCATTCCGCCCCCGGCTTCGCCCGTAGATATTTACGAACAAAATAAAATATACCCTACCCCTACCCCTACCCCTACCCCTACCCCTACCCCTACCCCTACCCCTACCCCTACCCCTACCCCTACCCCTACCCATATAGAAGCGATATTGTAAAAAAACTAACAATTTAATGCGAGTGAGCAAGGCATGATGAAATTTAATTTTTTACTATCCTCTCCTGCCTACCCTAAAAAAAAGTCAGGAATCAAGGATCCGTCAGTTACCAAATATGTTATTGATAAACGTATCCTAATCTGATTGAAAGTATAAATCATGTACTTAATTCTTACTAATATTATAAATGCGAAAATGTGTTTGTCTTTTTTTTAAAGTCAAAACTGACAGAGCAACGGATCGACGAGATTTTTGCACAGAGATAGTTATAGGGCCGGATTTCCCTCTGCATAAATTCTGTTCCATTGAAACTTTGTTGTATTTTTAAAATGGAGTCCATTAATATAAATGTTTATTTATTTATTTGCCAATATTATGTTGCTATAATTAATTAAATGACGCGGGATTGAACCCACACTGCCCTGACGACAGCCGTATAGCACCGCATGACGTAAAATAAAGAATAAAGATTCGAACGGGCTCTCAAGTAATGAACAAGATGACATTGATTGATCATTCGACAACTGTCAATTTTATTTCATTTCACTGTATGCAAAAAGGTTGTATTCAAATCAAAAAGGCAGCATACAAAGCGGCTATTTTGTGGTCGATAATTCGCTATAAAGGTGCTCGTTCGATCGCAAATGACGCCCGTCGGACGTCCACTCAAGTGTACGGTATGTGGTTTAGAGATCCGTAGGCAAACGGCATGCATCTTTTTGTTCTTATTCTTAGTCGTACACTCTTCACAGATTAGTCGTGATTATAAATTACTCTGGAACACTGCCGCCGCTCTTGCGCGATTTCCCTCCACCAGCTTCGGTTGATAGCCTCACGGAAACATTAATTGATGGAATATTTCGTCACAGGTCTAATCAAGGCAGTCCATCTGGTAGGGAACCTTAGCGTGACCTCCTGCCTTCGATTCGACCTTGTATAACTAGACACTCTATTGAATCTTCATTATGAGTGATATGGAAGAAGAACTTTAGTATTCGCGTCTGTACCACAGACGAGAGTCTCTGCTTTATATGAAGCTCTTCAAATTTATAGTCTTTGAAGCTCATTTAATGTGGAGACGGTACGGTGTGCAGTCCAGCTGATACTCAGAAGACGCCGCTAACACAACATGCATCCAAAGGCATCTATTGGTCCTCCATTCGAATCGTCCATGTATAAATACCAGAAAAATCTAATCTTGGTGTTTTTGTCAAATCTTCCAGAGCTTTTCTACAACTGATCTCACCTTGACACAGCGACTCGCTCTCCGTCTCGCAACCACTAAACTGTATCTGCTGGAAGCTTATATCCTGCAATGGCCTAGTCTGTGTGATGGGTACTTATAACAAAATAATGTATGAATGAGTTATTTGAATTATCTAAAAAGAAGTTAGTGGGAACATTTTATCTATCTATATCTGTTTCTTCTGTGCGTTTGTGCGTTGTGTCATATATCTCTAAAACAACTGAACTAATTTTAATATGGTTTTCAGTAACGTGTTGAGATAAACATGGACAACCATTTAATTTATATAAATCAGTTAACTTATAAAGCGCATACCAAACTTTACAATTTTTTCCCGTGTAGGTAGTTTATATCGTTGATAAGCGCATCACTTGAGAACAACTGAACCGATTTGGCAATTTTTTTTAATGTTCGTAATAGTCTAAAAAAGTTTTTAAGTCTTTTTAGGGAAAGCAAAATTAATTTAATTTAAAATATATATATATATAATTAATTTTTTATTATTATTAAAAGGTTACAAATTTTTCTTTTCTAGTCTAGACGATGTGCTCAGGGTGCCGAGTACATTTGCCGCGTTCCCTCGTTGTATAGTCACGCTGATCGTCTGTACAAAGTACTCCTTGCTCAGAGGGTCTCCAGTGGCCAGACGGAGAGGCTTGCTGAGGCTGCGGGTGAAAGATTTAGCCGTCTCGACGGCGAAAGGAACAAATATGTATATTCCAGCCGCCAGTTCTGCTGCTGCGCCTGCTTTGTGTGATGTGGCAGATATATGGCTAGGCCACATGGTGTCGGTACACGTTGCGTCCCATACCAGACTATGAAATTATTATTAAATTTTAATACGGAACCAATCAATTTATTTTGAAAATCTCTTTCCAAAGCTACTTTAAATTTTATTTCCTCAAGTAACATGAGAGGCTGTGAGCGGATACTGCGGGAATGTTGTTCACAGTCTTTGCCAGTTTGAGGTATATGGATAGGAAGGATTATTACACGTGTGGTTCGCCATTCTAGGGAAGTGGTTGGGTATAGCTTCTAATATGTAAAAAATAATATTTGTTTATTTGTTCGTATTCTATAGACCTCACGCATGAAATGAAATGCATCCTTCCTCTGCACTTTTGAAACATTTTGTTTCTGACCCTGGTTGCCAGGGCTTGGAGTTTCTGATCTTTTTCTTTTTTCATTATCTTTTTTATACTTGTACCTTTTTTCTTTCTTTAATTGTAGTGCTTCTTTTGGTAAATCGTGAGTGATGTAAGTGTTTGATTTCATCTTCTTTTTGTTTTTAAGAATTTGAATTTTCTTCTGCAGAGTGGTGGTGACTAGTACAACTGGTCTAGTTTTGCCTTCTTCAACTCCCTTTTTTCCCAATCTCTGCAGTCTATCGATTTCCCCATTCTCAAGTTTCACGTCTATCTCACTTAGTGTTGATGTCACTAGAGTAGTTAAATCCTCATTGTTTTCTTCTTTCGATTCTGGGAGCCCGTGGAGTATTATGTTATTTCTTTTGCTGTTTGCTTCGAGATAATGTATTTTTTTACTTAGGTTTTCAACTTCGCTTTTTAATTTTTTATTTTCTTCTAATATCGGTTGAATTTTTTCGTCTACTTTCTCTAGGACCGCTGCAGTAATCTTTTCAGTTAGTGTGTTTGTTTGTATATTTAATTGCTCTGTCATTTTTGACAAAAGCAGTGACATCTCTGGTGACAGCTGGGTAGTCATATTGCCGTGAAATGGGATGCAAAAGTAACACAATAATCGAATCGTAAATCAATCAACTTGAAATTCTTTGCGTCTATAATCGTATAAATTTAATCAGGTTTTTGAACGCAACTTTAACTTGATTGGTGTTGGTAGCACTGTTATCAACTAAAGAGTATATAATCACAAAGTACCCTCAAATACTGTTTGATCAAAATTTTCTTTTAAGATTTAACACGTTGAAACCGTATTATTGTTGTTGTTTTTTACGTTTTTAGATGCACTCACGTAAAAAATGCGTTTAGGTCGGCACTGTTGTAAAAACTGGTTATTATTTTTCACTGTTTTCACTTTAATTGTAAGAGTGTTCAATAAAGCGTCCGGACACAGATATAACCTGATATCGTATTCGCGTGAGAGATCGTATTCAACATCAGACAAGAGCACATTTGAAAACTAATACACCATTATCAAAAACCGGACAAAAACAACAACTTTATAAGCTACAACAATCAAAATGTCTCCCAACACGGCTGGTCCCCGCGGGAGAACTAGACCAAAACCCTCCAACAAAAAGATACAAAACAATCAACATTGCAACACTCAATACAAGAACCTTAAGAACGCAGGAAAGCTTACTGGAATTAGAAAAATCACTAGAAAACATAAACTACGACATCCTAGGCATAAGCGAGATGAGAAGAGTAGATGAGAAAATAGAAGAATATAAAAACTACATTCTATATCATAAAGGAGAAATAGCCGGTCATAGAGGAGTAGGATTTTTGATAAAAAAATCCCTGAAACATTATATACAGGAGTTGATAGGAATTTCTGACAGACTAGCTATACTTAACATTAAATTACCAGATTACACGAAACCATGGACTGTCATACAGGTATATGCGCCTACTGAACAAGCTGCCAAGGATGACACCGAAGACTTTTATAATAATCTATCAGACATTGTAAAAAAATACTACAATAACTACAATATAGTTATGGGGGACTTCAACGCCCAGATTGGTACCAGAGAAGTAGGGGAAGAATCGATATTGGGAAATTACTGCCATGGAAAGAGAAGTAAAAATGGACACAAATTAATAGATTTTTTATTGCAAAACAACCTAACAATGCTCAATTCAGTCTTCAAGAAAAAACCTAAAAACAAATGGACCTGGATATCTCCAGATGGAAAATACAAAAATGAAATCGATTATATTATAACAAACAGAGTAAAGTATTTCAATGACACACAAGTTATACAGAACTTAAACTTCAATACCAACCACCGTATGGTACGATGTCGTTTAAATATGTATCAACGAAAAATATCCAGGAATATCATAACAATGACAACAGTGTTGCCATCAGAACAATATGCGAAAAATATTGAATCATCTTCTATCAAGCCGCTGCTAGAAATAATTAACTCCGATATAAGTGTACTAGAAAAATATGATCATCTAGAAAAGAAACTATCACAAGTGAAGAAAGTTAAGGCTAACAAGGATATAAACAAATTTAGTGATAAAACGATAAAGCTTTTAGCAGAAAGAAAAATATTAATAGCAGAAAAAAATAGTAAGGAAAACCAAAATAGAATATCCAACTTTAGCAAGCAGATAAGAGAAAGCATGAGAAGAGATAAGAAAATAGAAAGATCAAAAAAATTGGAAGACGAAATTAATAAAACAGGTGGAACTAGAAAAGCTTATAAGGAATTAAGAGAATATGGAAAAGAATGGATTTCGAAATTAAAAGATAACCAATCCAATCAAGTGATAAAACGCAAAGCAATTCAGAAAGTAGCTACAGATTACTACAGAACCCTTTACTCAAATAAAGACGCTGACCAGGAAAAGGATGCTACCAAATCCAACCAAATTACCAGACATGCTGATGTACCACCAATACTTACAGTAGAAGTACAGAAATCCATCAATTCACAAAAATTAGAAAGAACTCCAGGACCCGACAACATACCAAATGAGCTGATGAAGGGCACAGTCGAAGAACTAAGCCCAATTTTAGCTAAGCTATTTAATGATATACTCAACACAGGTACCATACCAAGCCAGTGGGGAGAATCACACATCATTCTCCTGCACAAGAAAGGAGCTAAGGATGACATTGGCAATTACAGACCAATAAGCCTCATATCAAATGTCTACAAGGTCTTTGCAAAAGTAATTTTAGAAAGAATAACAAAAACATTAGATGAGAATCAACCAATAGAACAGGCAGGATTTAGAAAGAACTACAGTACGATTGACCATATCCACACTATCAAACAAATTTTAGAAAAATATAACGAATACCAGAAACAAATATACATAGCTTTTATCGATTACTCCAAAGCATTTGACAGTCTAAACCATAACTATATCTGGTCAAGCCTAAGACAGCAAGGAGTGGAAATTGCCTATATCAACATAATTAAGGACATCTACAGTAAGAGTAAAAGCCGCTTAAAACTGGAATCGAAGGTGATCAATTTCCCATAAACAGAGGTGTAAGACAAGGAGATCCGTTGTCTCCAAAATTGTTTACTGCTGTACTGGAAAATATCTTTAGGAATATAGACTGGGATAATTACGGCCTTAACATCCATGGTAGCCGCCTGAATCATTTGCGATTCGCTGACGACCTTATCTTGCTGGAAGAAGACCCTAAGAAATTAGAAATTATGGTTCAAAGCTTAGCTGATAAAAGTAAAGAAGTTGGACTCGAAATGAATGCGAGCAAAACAAAAATGATGACTAACTCCACTGAGGTCGATATAGAAATGAATGGTAACAAGTTCGAATATGTACGTGAGTACGTCTATTTGGGACAAATTATCGCTCCTGGTGATCTTATGTCCAAAGAAATAAATAAAAGAATAGCTAGTGGCTGGAAAAGATACTGGTCTCTTAAAGAGATTATGAAGAGTAAAGAAATAAGCACACATATTAAAAAGAAAACCTTTAATACCTGCATCCTTCCCTGTATGACATATGGTTGCGAGACTTGGTCTCTTACCGAGAAACACCGAGAGAAATTTGCAAGGTGTCAACGGGCAATGGAGAGAAGTATGTTGGGAGTAAAACTTAGAGATAAAATTAGGAACACAGAAATAAGAAATAAAACTAAAGTGATTGACATACTTGCTCGTATTGACCATCAGAAATGGTGCTGGACAGGACATATGCTGCGTTGCACAGTAAATAAGTGGAGCAAGCAGGTTACCCTATGGTACCCAAGAGATGGTACTAGAAGACAGGAGCGTCCAACCAGAAGATGGGAAGACGAGATTCGTCTGACCTTGGGACCGTATTGGACAAGGGTTGCAGCTGACAGAGTACATTGGAGACAGTTGGAGGAGGCCTATGCCAAAAGGCACGCCGAGCTGAGGGACATTTTATAAAAATTGTATAGATGTATTTATTATAAGCAAAATTGTAGAAAAACTCAAATGTTCGGAAATAAAAGGCTATTATTATTAAAAATTATTCTATAGACCTAAAACTATTGGACCGATTTAAAATTTCATTATTACATTTGATAGCCCAATTCTTTGGGAAGGTTAATATTACGCTACCTGTCCAATGGGGTGAGCCAGCAATCAGATTCATAGCTATATCTTAATTTTAGGATTTTTTGAAAATTTTGTTGCTTATTTTATTCATCTATATATATCATCTATCTATCTATCATCACGCCTTTCATCCCAAGAGGGGTAGGCAGAGACAATCGATGCCATTTGTTACGATCCTGACATACCTCTTTCGCTTCTTTTATATTCATCATACCTTTCATACATGCTCGGCGATTGTGTCTACTTTTAATATTTCCATCGATCAATATATTTTTATATGTTCAATAAAAGTACACCTAGGTCGTCCTCTGCCAGCATTTCCTTTCACTTCACCTATATAAACCTTTTTAAACTACTTTTTGTCATTTATTTTATTATATTATTATTTATTCTATCTATCTATCTATCTATCTATCTATCTATCATCACGCCTTTCATCCCAAGAGGGGTAGGCAGAGACAATAGAATGCCATTTGTTACGATCCTGACATATCTCTTTTGCTTCTTTTATATTCATCTTACCTTTCATACATGCTCGGCGATTGTGTGTACTTTTAATATTTCCTTCGATCAACATATTTTTTATATGTTCAATAAAAGTACATCTAGGCCGTCCTCTGCTAGCATTTCCTTTCACTTCAGCCATATAAACCTTTTTAGTCAATCTTTCATCCTTCATTCTTTCAACGTGTCCAAACCAGCGTAAACTACTTTTCTTCATTTTTGTCACAACATCATCTTTTACTCCGCATTCTTCTCTAATGACATCGTTCCGGATGCGGTCAATACGCTTTATATCACACATTCTACGTAAAGACCGCATTTCCACTGCATTTATTTTACTTTCATGCCTCTTATTCCATACCCAAGTCTCGCTTCCATAAGTAAGTGATGGAACTAAAACAGCATTATGTATGTTCATTTTACTTTTAGTTGTAAGTTGTGTATTTCTGCATACATTGTTTAGTCCACCAAATACCTTGCTTCCCGCTTTCACTCTCCTTTCAATTACTTTGTCTATCTTTCCACTTCTTGTAACCATACTACCTAAATAAACAAATTCATTCACTTGCTCTAACTTACATCCTTTCACACAAATCTTACACTCCGTCCTTTCATCTTCCTTTTCAAATACTAATACTTTTGATTTCGAAATATTAATTTTCATGAATTTCTTCTCACATTCCTCATTCAAAATTGCAACTAGGTTTTGCAGCTCTTGCTCCGAAGATGCAATTAATACCGCATCATCGGCATATAAAAGACAGCAAAGTCTAGTAGGACCCATTTCTATCCCTAAGGAACATTGTTGTAATTTGGTCAAACAACTATCGAAATACAGATTGAATAGACAAGGTGACATTACACAGCCCTGTTTAACACCACAATGTATATTAAACGGGGTTGAGCACTGTCCACCCACTCTAACAACGGCAGTACAGCCATCATATAATGATTGTACTGCCCTTATGAGTTTTTTATTCACTCCGTATCTCGCTAGTGTTGACCATAATTCCGTTCTGCATAGGTTGTCATATGCTTTTTCTAGATCAATGAAAACACTGTAAACTTTTTGATTTTTTGCCAAATGTTTTTCAACAATGTTTCTTAAGGTAAAAATTTGGTCAACACAACTCTTACCTTTCATAAATCCCGCTTGAGCATCCCACATCTTATTTTCTGTCACCTTTTGCACCTTTTCAATTATTATTCTTCAATATTATTTATTATTTTATTCAATCAAATTATTTGTGTAAGCAAATGTCTAGCAAAGTAGTTTTTAGTGTCCCATGCTAAAATTAACAAAACTGAACACATCTTCAGTGTCCGCCTGTCTGTCTGTCACAGGTGATTTTCACCGAAATTCGACATGAAAATTTGAGGGTACCTACGGTTTATTTTAAAGCATTTATAAGAAACCCTAAAACCAATCGAAGCGAAATTAAAATTGGGGTAAAAATTTAGATTTTAAGACTGCAAGTCTGGAAATATACTTTGATGTAAAATTATTCCATTTCGCTTTGAAAAATGCTTTCTGGGAAAGAAAATTTTACTTAATATAAACTATATTAGATTTCTTAGCTTCATAACGTAGCTGTTTGCGAGTTACCTTTGATTACTCTTAGTGCTTCTATGAAATTTAATTAGCAATTATTTTTCTAGAAATTTTACAAGAATTTTTACAAAATGATTACGGTGAATTAAAAACTAGGGTTCCCTGAAAACTGTCAAGCCTAGATCAAGTAAAGTGTATTTTTTTGACTTTGTGAGTCTTTTAAAATTCTTAAAAAACGTTCTAATTTACATTTGCAGAACTAATAATAATATCCGGCTTAGCCCATGTAATTTGTATCCCAAAGGCTTTCAAGAAAGTAGTATTATGTCACTCTTCGGCCTTCAAACTATCACTGTGCAGAAAATTACGTCGATCCGTTGCTCTGTATTGACGTGAGAAGGACAAAAAAAAACACACTTTCGCATTTATCTCTACTAATAAAGAGATAAAATCTGTGAGTTTGGATGTAGGGGGTAAATCTCTCAAACTACTAAACCGATTACAAAAGTTCTTTCACGAATACAAAGCTACGATATCCCTTAGTGATATAGGCTATATTTAATTTTTTTTAATGTTCGTAATAGTCTGAATAAGGGTTTTAGAGAAGAAAAATTTGAAAAGTTGCCCTGAAAATTGTAAAATTCGGGAATAACTAAAATTGCTTTATGATACTAAAATGAAGAAAAGTAGTTCAAACAGATTTGGAAATAATGTAAGACATCAAATGTATGCCAGAATTAAAAAAATGCTGGCAGAGGACGCACACGATGTAATTTTATTGAACACATTAAAACCTTGATGACTGGGGGGGGGGGGGGGGGGGAATTTATATCAGGATCATAGCAAATGGCAATCGACTGTCTCTGCTTACCATTCCTTGGATAGAAGGCGTGAATATATATATATAAATTAAATTTACCAACCCCATGAAACCTTTTCTATGGAGACTTGTTCGTTCAATACAATTTCATTAGAAATCTCAAATCTTATTTTTATTTGCTAAAACTTAAAAGACGTTGGCAGTCTTTATATAAAACTACAAATTCTGACATCAAAGGTAATTTGTTTTGGCTTTGCCCGGGGAAAATTTTGAAATGTCACAATTTAATTTATCCTGTAAAATATCTCTGTGCAAAGAAACGAAAAAAAAGACATGAAAAAATGAATCCTGAAGAATCAGCCTATGTTACAGATATTTACCTCTGTTAATGAAGTAACACATCTACATTAATTAAGAGCAGCATAGCAACTTATTCGTTATTCTGTCACACTATTAAAATGTAGAACGAACTTTCGCCGGCAGTATTTTCCACGTAGAACAAAATAAATAATGCAGCTCCATAAAAGCTTTTTTAAGTCGGTTCAGTACTTTTCGAGTTTACTTCTAATATTAGTAAAAATTAAAGACAAACAGACATACAGATAGAATGTATTTAGACAGATCCCATTTCAAAATGACCCTCGCTTAAGTGCTTGAATTAATTAAATATTTATTTAAATTTAAGGTTCTAACCGGTACAGTTACATTAGAGGGTCAGTCGTTAATTTAATTTAATTAATATGCTAGACGCAGTCCACGGCTTCGCTTGTGTCTAATTTATTTATTTATATTTATTTAAATATAACATTATATATATTATATAATTACCATAATTACATGTAATATTATTAACTAAGGTACCCTATTGCTAAGGCTCCGCTGTCCGTCTGTCTGTCTATCACCAGGCTGTATCTCATGAACCGTGATAGTTAGACAGTTGTCACAGATGATGTATTTCTGTTGCCGCTATAACAACAAATACTAAAATACAGAATAAAATAAATATTTAAGGAGGCTCCAATTCAATAAACGTGATTTTTTTTTTGCTCGTTTTTGCTCGATATTGATAACGGCAACAGGTAGACGCTTAAAATATTCACAGTAAGTATATTTAGTTATATATTTACTTTAAAAATAAATAATTAAATTAAAATAAAACAAATATTTAAGGGGGGCTCCCATACAACAGACATGTTTTTTTTTTTTTTTCTGTTTTTATAGATAATGGTACGGAATCCTTCGTGCGCGAGTCCGACTCGCACTTGGCCGGTTTTTTTTAGTTATAGCGTATATATACATGAAAACAAAGTTCATTAAACCTCATATAAATACAACATTAAGTCTAAAAGGCCTCTAATTGGGCTGGAGGTAATTCATTTGAGAATTGAAAATGAAGTAAAATTAATTTAAGTTTTTGGTCGGTACCCCTTTTGAATTTAAACTTGGGACCTCCGGGGCATTAAGATGAGCAACTGGCTTATAGAATACAACCCTTTTGTAAAATTATGTATAATATCGTAGAAAAACAATATTTTACCATCAAATGATGAAGTTTGTTGGGAAATAACTTCCATTTGATTTTAAGGGTAGAGTCTCGGAAAATACTGTATTCTCAATCTTTTTTAATTAAATCAACTTTTAGTGTTCACATAAACACCATTACGGCCTTTATATTTATAAAACACCTATTTAGGTGTGGCCAGAGTCACCAATAATTGTGTCCACAGCTGTCCACTTGACGCCAGGTGTGTCGCTTAGTGGGGAAACTAGCCACAATAATAGATAATTATTTTACTCCATATTGTTTTTATTTTCAATTTTAATGAAGAGGTTACAGAGGAGTAAAAAGAGGGAGTAAAAAGAATACAAGGAATCAAAGGATTAAAAGAAGTAAAAAGAAGCACGCTGAAAAATAAAAATAAAATAAATAAGTAAATGATTTACAGGATATGATAGAATCTAAACATAATACAACATAAATAGTAGGTGCTTACAAATATCATGCTCCTTTATAATATATTTTAACAGCTGGTTGAATTTTGTTCACTGTATTACATTATTGATTTTATAAAATAGGTGTGCTCTTTATCAAAGCTAAAACGGAATTGACTAAAAATGGTAGAAAATAAACAAATAGCAGACACTGTTCCAAATTCAGATTATTTTGAAAAAAATCTAAATTATAGGTAGTCAGTAACTTATTTTGTAAGGAGGTTAACAACTATTCAAACCTCTTTAAGAAAAAGTGGTCTCATTTATTTACTAAATGAGCACAACGTTACAGGTGTCCAAACAGAATAGGTAGCGATGCTGTTGCTGCACTTGTTATTTAGAAGAACACCGGCTTTCCGTTCCTACGAAGCACGATAATGGGTGATTAGCTTTTTAACCGACTTCAAAAAGAGGAGGAGGTTCTCAATTCGTCGGAATATTTTTTTTTAAATGTAAGTTCCCCGATTACTTGTAGACGCCTTTGGATTTTTGTTTTGTTTAAAAGGGTATACTTTCCAGGTGGTCCCACGGTCATCAGGTCAGGATCTGATGATGGGATCCTGGAGAAATCGAGAACTCTTCAAATTGTATAGGCATACTTGAATTTATAGTGTCTTGTGTATTTGCTTTCGAAAAGCACACTTTTCAGTGCATAATTTTTGAAGTCGGTACACTTTTTTTAATAGGCAAATTATTTGGTACGTGTTAGGATTCTTGAGTCCTTCGGTTTAATTTTTGTAAAACTAAACAATTAAACTAATTTGAATTGTATGCCATCTGTTTTGTTTAATATGGACAACTGGCAAAAAGTGGACACTGTTACCAGTATATATGAGATAAAACAGCATTAATTAAGAAACATAACTCGACACTCTAGAAATATGCACACCAATTACATGCAGTGCATTATTAATGCATTTCCTCCGTACAGTTCCCTCAGTAACAGGTAGGTACATATTCTACTCAAATATACTTCCCTTGTTAAAACGTAGCCTGTGGCCTCGTTCGTTTGCGTAGTTTTGCTAGGAAAATATTGAAATTATTTTGTTCTGCCCGTAACCATGGCAGAACTAACTCAAATAGAAAACTTTGGAATTAAAATACGATTTATATACCTATTTCGTAGGACATTTACTTACTTAAAAAAAAACTAAAAAGACTAATCAGGCCTAGACAGTCGCCGACTATTCAGTCTATCCCCTTAAAAATACCTACTCATTAAATGAGAATTAGAGATTGTTTAAGACTGCTAATTTCATAAAAAATAGAACATACCATTTATTTACATTTTCCTGAAAAAAAAACAGAAACGCTATACTTTACCTAAATTATGACATCACTATGTTGTCTGTTGGCGAAACTTAAAAATTTATAATAAAAAACCGGCCAAGTGTGAGTCGGACTTGCACTCAAATAGTATGCACTAAAGTCGGACCAAGTTTAACGCCTTTGTATGGCGCAGGAACAAATTTACTTAAGACGATACATTCAAATAAAATCATAGTTTGAGGGGCGTGGCCTAGCTGCATACGATACTCTAGCGCTACCCAGCGATTGGTCTTTCCGCTGAATCTCTCTCTGTCGCATTGAATAGAAACAAAAGAGAAGAGGCGCACGGAAGGTGCTTGGAACAAACGTCCTAAGTGACAATTCAAAAATAATTTATTTAAATTAAAGGAGTAGCTTTATTGAAAATCTAAATTAACATCTTACTTTAGTAATAGATGATACAAATTTGTACTTAATTTAATAAACAATACTTCATGTACTACTGAGAAATTTGGAAAGGAGACTATTTTCAGAGGCTACTTTGCAATTTTTTTCTATCGAGCAAAGTTTCTTAAAACATGTTTTATGATTAACAGATTATTATGAAATATGATTAATTATAACATGTAATTTTTTCTATATTTCTAAGAGCTTTAGGTTTCACTCAAAACGATTTGAAAAATATGATTTAATATGAAGGTAGCCTCTGCGCAACGAACTCAGTTTTACGCGCGACTTATTTTGTCCATATCTCTTTAGAAATATGTGAGTAAGATGGATTACTATTAATATCTATAAAAAATAATATATCTAATAATCTATAAAAATATAAAAAATAAGATAACCAAGGATAAGATATGATAGACCAAGATTCAAGTACCAGAAACATGAGACGTACGTAACGGTACGATTTCTCAATAAAATCGGTATTTTGAAAAACACAAAAAGGACCTCGGCTTTTCTATGTTTTTACAAAAACTATTAGAATTATCAAATTCTAGTTAGTGTATTCTTAAATTATGTGCAATTGTCTATTTTTTAATGTGGAGAAAATTGTAAATTACTAAATATATTAAGAGAAATCGAGTCGCAAACTTGACTGAAATATACGTGAAATTGAGGATTTTCAAGGCTTCATAAAACTTAGGTGTAACTGATTTTGGTTATTTTCCTTTCATGAGAAACTTTAGAATATATTTATATGTATATTATATATTTTTATAATGTATTTTAATAAAATTATCTCAGATGTTTTTCAACCATCGGCAAATGAAATTATTTTGTTTTTCATGGAATGTCATAACCAAGAATATTATTTTTAAACGTCAAATTCAAACAAGATAACAAACAGCCAGTATTTCAGTATGTCCAGTGTTGCCAACAGAGATATTACTTCTACTACTTGATATGTTCATACCTTCTATTTAGGCATTTTAGGCAATGGTAATAACCTTTAAACATCAAAATTGCTTTTTTTTAAATATAATTATAATCATCAATAACTGAATTTACTTTATTTTAATGATACAAATATCACAAAAACTGCAATGTGACAAAAGCAATTTTAATTTCGAGTCTAGCACATACAGATATTACGTAAATCTGGAAAAACGAAACATCTGATTGGAAAAACGAAACATCTGATTTGTATGGGACAGAAATCATGAGGCGGCCCCTTAAGAGGATCGTGTAGCTCAGCGTACGCAGCGAAATAGGTATTTAGAAAATCATATTCTGTCTCAAGCGCCCTCTTCCCACGGGCATCAGTGCGACAGAGAACACTGCAGCTCATGAGTGTTCGTAGGTATGTTCTTCGTTGAAAATTGCGTTTTGGGGGAAAACGATTTACACCTACTAAACTATAACGAAACCTTATAATTTTGGTGTCAAACGTTTTAGCAGATTATAATCTACGTACGTACGTTTTGCTTTTTTTGAAATTTTGCTTTGTTTCTCAAATATAGACGGTTTATTACGAGCAAGTTATAAACCAAAAAAACCGAGATTTGAGGGGCTTATAACTTTTGACCTGTTACGAATTTTGAAAAAAGGAAAAAATACGTACGTAGTTTTTCACTATGTAAGTAACATATTACAAAATCGTTAAAATTAAATAATATTTAGGGGTAGTAAAACGTTTTCTCCGTTTGTATGGACATGGACGCGGTACACTATACTCTTAAGAGTATGAATTATAGTTATACTAGTTAGTCGTTTGTATATATTGCCATTATTAAGATCGAGCAAAAACGCTGATTACAACACGTTTCTTTTATGGGGACCGCCTTTAATTTTTGACTTAATTTTATTTTTATTTTTTGATGTTATAGCGACCGTCTATGATAGTCTATGAAAATTTCAAGTGTCTACCTATTACGGTTCATAAGATACAGCCCTGTGAATTGCGGACGGACGGACATCGGAGCCTAATTGGCTATCGATCGTACGAGTAAACGATGCGATTTCATTTTCTGTGTGCTCGCGCTGTGACTACCGTGTTTCAATAAGAACACTCTAAACAGATTTGTGTGTTTAATCTCATCGTGCGACGAAATCGCATCGTTAACTCGTACGATCGATAGCCAATTAGGACGACGCTGTTGGTACGGAATCCTAAAAACTACTGCATACTTTTTTTTTGTAAATAAACCTAGCTTGGTATTATCTAGGTACTTCTTTGTCATTAGAGAATAATGCGGAGTGAAAGATGATGTTGTGACTAAAATGAAGAAAGGTAGTTTACGCTGGTTTGGACACGTTGAAAGAATGAAGGATGAAAAATTGACTAAAAAGGTTTATATGGCTGAAATGAAAGGAAATGCTGGCAGAGGACGACCTAGGTGTACTTTTATTGAATGTATAAAAAATGTTTTGATCGATGGAAATATTTAAAGTACACACAATCGCCAAGCATGTATGAAAGGTATGATGAATATAAAAGAAGCTAAAGATCGTAACAAATGGAATTCGATTGTCTCTGCCTACCCCTCTTGAGATGAAAGGCGTGATGATAGATAGATAGATAGAGCTTAATATCTCGCGAAATATTGGATTTTTAAAGACAACCCAATAATGTTTTCATCCCTCTGCTCTATGGACAGCCATACCCATAAATAATTTATTTTCGTAATTTTACAATAAGGGTGGTTGGTTCATAAGGAAATTAGATAACAGAAGCCTGTACAGATCCAAGGATTCTATTTATTTTTATTTTGACTACGGAACCCTCTATGACTGTATAAGTTAAACGAGTTAAACGTGGACACTGTTACAAATAAAGCGAGATATATAATATATATAGCGACTCCGCCCTTTATAAAAATTTGAATACCGTCGTAAATACGTTTATAACTACTTGTCTATTAGAGATAGATATATGCTACCGCAATTTTTTTTTGTAGCTAATTTTATTCTACACAATTCTTTCCTACATCATTTTGTTATATCTCTGACGGATTAGACAGCATACGCCATGAAAACTCGCTGAGGCTAACTTTTTTGATTTCAGTGATATAAAAATATCTCTGTGCAAATCGTTACTCCTTTTTGACGGGAAAGAAGGCCTCATAAGCTGCGTCGGTGGCCGAGTGGTTAAGACGTCTGGTATTAACTAGGCAGACCACGGGTTCGATCCCGGATCCCAGCCATGTAGCAATGGATTTTTTAATAAAAACTTATGTACGGTCACCTCCATAAGTAACTTACCACTTTTGACAGCGTTTGCTTTGACCTGACGTTTATAATAAAATCGAAATTATTTTATATAGATTTTAGTAATGAAAGAGATGCACAATAAGACATGTTATATCACTGACGTAAATGTCTTTACTTCAATTTCTTTGTAAATTTCACATGTCGAGGTAAGATACAGATAAAGCAGTTATATAAAAACCTCTTTTCCAGTTTAAATATTAATCAATTTAATTTTAAAAGCTTATTGTCAATAGAAATCATTACCAAATTGACATTGTCAATTCTGTATTACTATAAAATCATATTTATATACAAAAATAAGATTTTAAAATTCCTCCAAGATTGCCTATACAGCAAGACAACATATTACTGAAATTTCACGACAGTTAAATATATCAGTAAGTATGCATATCACTTTCTTTTCATAAGTAATTATATTTATGTTCATAAGTAAATATATTTATGTTTGTCGTCATGTGTTACCATATAATACAAGATATACTTACTATAATACAATAAAATTTTCTCTATTTATATCTTTCGCTATAATAATATAACTTAATAATTAAAAAATCTCAAAACTACAAATTAAAAATTTCTTCCAGAGAGTCCGAGTCCGCTGCCATAGTGCCGTTAGTGCGTTATAATGAAAATCATATTGTACCTAATAGGGAGTCCGGACGAATCTCTGTAAATATTTGGAGTTGGATGTCTGCTGACGGCGTTGGTGAACTATGCTCTTTACCCCCACGGACAACTGCTTTAAATTATGTCGAAATGTTCATTTTATGATATAAATATAATATTTTACAATATTTTTATTTTATTTATTAAAGGTGTAAATAATTCTAATTATGATAGTAACAATGGTTAAATGTGGAACTTTACCACCTACTGGCATGAGTCATACCACGTCTTACATTTAAAATATAAAAATAATATTTAATATATAACTATGTTAACGGTTCCGGGAGCCGAAAGGCAACCCCCGCTAAGATTAAAAAAAGATTAAAAAAACTGTATTTTATTATGCTTAACAGAACCCTAAAATAGTAAATAAATACAAATTTACATTTCATCAATTTCATGCATGTTCCATCAATTCAAATTAGACACAAATAACAAATGATGCTGTCATTTAAAAATGATAAAGATAGCGAATCAAAGTGCCAAACGATAATCGACTCTATAATCTTGTCATTTCCAAACAATAGTCAACCTTCAAGTGGTAAGTTACTTATGGAGGTGACCGTATATAATCCGACAAACCACAGTTAGAGGCTTTTCCATCTAAATATACCTCAACAGAACCAGTGGCTAGGTATATAGCCTCACAAATTCACAAATACCATCGGTTTAACGAGGGAGACTTGGTCTTCCGCTGGGTAGCCTGGAACAGTAACACGGTTTAGGGAGCTGTTAAGGCAACCCGTGAAAAAAAACAAACACTTTTTTGCATTTATGATATTTGTTACTAAAGTAATCTAATCTAATCCACAAAAAAAACAAAGCGTTAATATTGTTTTAGGGTTGTTTATGTAAAAGTGCAATGATTAATGACGACGTGTCACTCCGGTTTATCCAGTGATTTTATTTGAGAGAGTGGTTTTCCAAAGCTCTCGCAAACAAAAAATATAGACACAATTTTAGATTTTTCTCTTTATCTTACTTGATGGAAAGTAAATGAAATTGTTCTTTGGGAGTCGTCGATAGTCTAATTGGTAGAACGTTGACTTGAAACCGGGATGTCCCGGGTACAAGCCCCACTATAAGCTACGAATATGTATTTTAATCAACTCTTCGTGCTTCTGAGGGCACGCTTAAATAATAAATTAATTTTAATTTAATTATTTATTTTTAAAGTGAATATATAACTAAATATTCTCTGAATATTTCAAGCGTCTACCTGTTGCCGTTATCAATATTGATCAAAAACGAGCAAAATAATCACGTTTGTTGTATGGAAGCCTTCTTAAATATTTATTTTATTCTGTTTTTTAATATTTGTTGTTATAGCGGCAACAGAAATACATCATCTGTGAAAATTTCAACTGTCTAACTATCACGGTTCATGAGATACAGCCTGGTGACAGACAGACAGACGGACGGACGGACAGCGGAGCCTTAGTAATAGGGTTTCCGTTTTTACCCTTTGGGTACGGAACCTTAAAAATATTAATAAACAGTGCGTCGGTGGCCTAGGCCATGTACCAATGGGGTTTTTATAATTAAAAACTTATATACATATTGCGACAAGAGTTTCATCTAAATATACCCCAATAGAACTGGCCACTTGTTAGGTATATCCTCACAAATACTATCGGCTAAAAGAGGGAGACTTGGTCTTCCGCTGAGTACCCTGAGACCGTACTTTGGTACTTGGTACTTGGTGATCAGCTCGTTTTCCGCAACTCGACGTCTAAAGGCGCCTATTTTGCGTGTGGTGGGAACTACATCACTCTTCCCATCCCAGCTCCTCCAAAAAGCCCAGCAGACCTCCGATGTTGTTGCAGGCAGTTTTCATTCTATATACGGCCACTCCCTCGCACTCTAGGAGTATGTGAGCAGCCGTTTCTTCAGTCAACATGCAAGCCCTGCATAGCGGACTATCTGTAATGCCAATGTTATATAAGTGTTTGTTAAAAGGACCATGCCCAGTGATGGCTTGGGTCACCGATCTTAGTTGGGTTCTTTTTAGTTTCAAGATATTTTTTGAGAGTCTTGTGTTTATGGTTGGCCCTGAGACCGTAACAACATGTGAAGATTTTTTTTCAAAATTACATCAAATTAGTTGGATTCTTTTAGCATGTGATTCTCAAAATAATGATAATAAATAATTAATTGTATGAGACGGGTGCATCAGTTGTATGAGAGAAAATCCTGTATACGGTAGGAATGGTCATTCGCAATTATTTAAAGATTACGGTCTTCCCTTTTGGGACTTAACGCGTATTTCTTAAGAAACATTTTACACCTGAGGGTGCATTATTGTTGGTTGGGGAACTTCAGAATCTTTGTGATGTATTTGACAGGGGACTCCCAAAATACACAATACGACAAACTAAGTCAACGGTTAGGGATGTTACTGATCAATGGATTTTGGGTCAATGATTCGGTTCAGGATCCATATAAAACAGAACAGGTGGCAATTGCCTGTTGCTGCAATTAATTGACCTAGATGAGATAATAGAACAGACTTAAGTATCTGTTATGTATGGAAGAAATGTTATGCTTTACGAGAAGTCGATTAAAGCACATACTCTTAAAAAAGGGCGTCGGTGGTCGAGTTAGTAAGACGTCGGCTCGCAACTAAAAAGTCGCGGATTCGATTCCTACACTCGATGGGTTTTTATAATAAAAAATCTATGTACATTATCCAACAAACCGCCGTACAAAGAGGCTTTTCCATTTATTTCCACCTCAACAGAGCTGACCACTCGTTAGGTATAGCTTCAAAAAATCATTGGCTAAATGAGGAACTGGATACCCTGGGGCCGGGAGCTGTAAGGGAACCCGTGAAAAATAAAAAAAATGGTGTTTAACATTCTTTGACACGATTGGTATTTGAACAATTTGAACCCTGGTCCCCCGGTTTCAAGTCTACCGATAAGGCTATAGCCTTCGTTAGCCTTCTGTAACAAAATAGATCTATAATATTAAATAGTATAGATAGTATATAATAGTATAAAATATACTATTAGTTAGTCGATAGCCTAATTGGTAGGATTGTGGACTTGAAACCGGAGGTCCCGGGTTCAAGTCCTACTCGCTGCCAAAATTTTCTTTAAGAATCCTTTAATCGACTCCTCGTGCTTCTGAGGGCACGTAAATCCGGCGTCCGGTTACCAACCCACCTGCCAAGCGTGGTGACTATGGCAATTCCTCTCAATGAGCACCACTAATATGGTGCGCTAGAGGGAGACCAATGATACAGCAGTGGATTTTAAAAAGGTTGGTTATGAAGTGTCTCCACAATTCGGTACAGTAACAACTTTTATCCAGCTTTTATCTAACTATGTAAAATAATAGTACATTGTGATACAAGTGTGCTATGTTGGTCATTACGTACGATACGAGGCGGTGTTATCAGCGCGAGCCACTAGGCGAGCGCTATAAGAAAGCTGAGTATGTAATGACAATGCACACGCGTTTCATACGACGTTTTTCAACACACTTGCGAGGAAAAAAACAAACTTCATGTGGGTTTAACATTAAAACAATTACAACAAACAAAATTATTAAAACAGTTAATGAAAGTACAATTCTCAAATGCTTTGTTTTTTCTTTCGTCGCGCTAGATAAAGCACGAGTAACTTCGCCAAACAGCCAACAAAGGCGTGGTTAAAAAATAAAACTGTATTATGCGGTTAAATTAAGAATGTTTTGTGGACACACATACAAATTGCAATCTTGTACGAATGTAACTTCATTGTGTTATATTATAACTCTTGTGCTGTAATGTAAAGTAAAAAGCACGCGTGTTTTATTTATATATGGGATTATGGGTCTTAAAATGAGGTAAGAAAATAGCTTAATCTTTGAAATAAAAATATAAAAACATACCTAAGTCTTTACTTTACGTAACGAATTACCAAATGATTCATTCCACTTTGATCCTGTCGGACGACTCAGCTCAATGGTTCCTACTAGCACATCACTAATATCGGACCACTTTCAAAATTTTGTTAAGATATCCTCGTCTCCTAAATAAACGTTAGTGGAACGATATATCTTGCGATTTTGACGCGGATTTACTTGGCTTTTTCGTGCTCCAGCGGGATGGAAACTTTGATCGAAAACGTGCGCCGAGCAGGTTGATCTAATTGAAAATGTTACCTTATTGCTTTTTAGCATTTACAATTTTAGAATATGTCATTTATAATATAATCTATCACGCCTTTTATCCCAAGAGGGGTAGGCAGAGACAATTGAATGCCATTTGTTACGAACCTCTTTCGCTTTTTTTTATATATATCAAATCTTACATACATGCACGACGATTGTGTGTACTTTTAATATTTCCATTGATCAATACATTTTTTATATGTCAAATAAAATACCAACACCTAAGGCTACTTTTTCCATAATTTCCACGGGCGAAACCGGGGTGGAAAGCTAATAAGA
The DNA here is from genome assembly GCA_963924495.1 of Nemapogon koenigi. NCBI lineage: Eukaryota > Metazoa > Arthropoda > Insecta > Lepidoptera > Tineidae > Nemapogon > Nemapogon koenigi. The sequence continues at coordinate 11,196,337 of OZ004646.1, forward strand.
GTATTACCCCTCATACATAACTATATTGAAACTTCAAAGAATTACAGAATGGATAGTAAAATAAATATATTCTTGAAAATGTTCAGCTCGAGACAAATATTAATGGTTTCAGGAGATGTAAGTTTTCTTTCAGCGCAGGTGTTTCAGATATGGGCATCATGAAAGTTGTGGAGGACTCTAGTGTAGAACACGAAAGTACGGTTAGTTTTCAGAAATTGAAGTACAATTCTCTGAATTATGTTAAATCGATTGAAACCTCCGACCCGCCGTTTTCTAACCTCACTCGTACCAAAAATGTTAAACAGCGATGACTTTAATCGACTTCTTGTGCTTCGCAGTGCATGTAAACTCTTCTTCTAACATTAACATATAATTTGGTATATTAATTAAAAACTAAGGTATGCGTTTTATATTTCAATTGAATTTACTTTCTGTACATTATTTTTTTATATATATTTTCTAAATTTTGCCGACGTCATAATCCCATTTTTCAACTCATTCATCTAACTGGTAGTACCACGGGACAGAAACGCTACTTTGCCTAAATGATGACGTCATTTTGTCGTGTATCGGCAAAATTTTGAAAATTTATAATACTATATATATATATGTATGGGAGCCCCCCTTAAATATTTATTTTATTTTGTTTTTTTAGTATTTGTTGTTATAGCGGCAACAGAAATACATCATCTGTGAAAATTTCAACTGTCTAACTATCACGGTTCATGAGACACATCGTGGTGACAGACCTATCTATCTATCTATCATCACGCCTTTTATCCCAAGAGGGATAGGAAGAGACAATCGAATGCCATTTGTTACGATCTTGATATAACTTTTTCGCTTCTTTTATATTCATCATATCTTTCATAATATGCTCGTCGATTGCGTGTGTGATTGATATGTTCAACAAAAGTACACCTAGGTCGTCCTCTGCCAGCAGCTTTAACTTCACACATAAAAATATAAAAATCATAAGTATGTTAATTTTAAGTTTACATACAGAATTGGTCCCAAGCTGTCATCCGCACAGGAAGCTACGGGAACTCGTTAGAAAATGTCATCTCAACTTTGTAAGTCCACTTGTTAATGAAGTTTGCTCTTAATTAGTGCTTATAAAGTGATTCTTTTTATTTTTCATTGACTGGAAAATTTCATGGGACGTAGTTTAAGTTTTATCGATAAACTTATCAATCAAGACCAGATATGATACTTCAAATATTCAAAGTAAAGGAAAGATAAGCCGTATTACCTACAGACGGCAGACATCGTTGGCACAACAATATTAATAGGTAGGGTAACTCTAAAAACGATGCCTTTTGAATTTTTACATGCTTTATATTTGCTTCACCTGTAAAACTATGTATGTAAACAAATCTTAAAAATCGAAATATTTGCAAGTGTAGGTATGTAATTCGGATGACAATTCAATAAAATGTTACCATCGATTTGATCTGATGATGGAGCCAGGAGGTGGATGGTGGAACTCTTTAATGGTTACTAGAGTAGACCCATCGATTTTGGGCTCATTTCGTTCGTGCAAGTGTGCGTTACTGACAAAAACGTGTTTTTTGGTTTGTTTAAGCTATAGGTAATCTATACTAATATTATAAAGAGGAAAGATTTGTATTTTTGTATGTTTGTGTGTGTGTATGTTTGTAATGAATAAACTCAAAAACTACTGTGCCGATTTAAAAAATTCTTTCACCATTGGAAAGCTACATTCACCCTGTGTGACATAGGCTGTATTCTATTAAAAAAAAATAGGGATCCTTACTAAAACTCCAATAATGTAAGCCAAGGTGTAAAAAAATTACCTAAGAAATTCCTTACATCGCGTGCGCAGCGAAAACTATTGATGATACAGAGATAGTGGTAGTGGTAGAGGGTAGGTGGTAGAAGTAGGGGTAGGGTATAATTTATTTTGTTCGTAAATATCCACGGGCGAATTAAAATTGATATTCATGTATATATTATATCTATACTAATAATTAGATTTTTACCCTATCTATACCGACGTAGTTTTAATCTGTTAGAAGGAGTGCGGACGCCACTTTACGTATCTTCCGAAGTAAGAATAATTTAGCACTTTAAAATATTGCCAGTATTTAACTGTAAACTAATTCTGTTGGAGAGGTCATTGTGATCTTCACTTTGATGAAAAATTAAATGCAATTACCATTATAAATTCTACTCAGACTGGCGTAAATTGAAAATTTATAACCAGGAAAAAGATCCTTTCAGCAATGTAACAATTTATATATTTATTCATAAAATTGAAATGTCTGTCTGCAATTTTAAAATGCGAAAAAATAACAATTTTCCTATTTTAGTCATAAATATTCCAAATTCTTATGGATCCCTAAATTTATTTTAATAAAACTATAGGATGACCTGTGCGAATACCACACGAATACTCCCCTCCCCACAGGCTGTAATTGTCATAGTTCAACTGATCTGAAACATTTAATTTTGATTTGTTTGCTTATTTTTCGTCATTAGAGGGGAAGATAATCTTCAAAATGGCGTATTAACTTTGATACAGTATTAAGGGAGATATGGGGTTTTGACAAAAAATACCAATGAGAAATAATATACAGAGATTATAGCTTCATAAGAATGAAATAATTGCTTAAATAGTTTTTGAGTTAAATTTTAATTTCTCTGTCTGTCCTGATGTTGGTTCAAAATCGGTACCGCAACGACTTAATGAATTTTTATTAAACCTTCAGGGACTTACCACAAAACAGTGTTTAACAAGTGTTTAGCTAAACTACGTTTTATCACTCTCTTACAAATCTGTCATTCAAATGAAAGACTAATACAGAACTATGTTTAAACCAAAAAACTATAGTCAAAACCAGTTTTAGAACTTACTTTTTAATTGTCTGCAGATAATTCGATACATTAATATTAAAGTAGGGAGCGAAACTGGGGACAGCACCTAGTGTTATAAATAAATATGAATTTCATAAAATCTTTTCATTTCACCTTTATTTTCAGTGGGATTTCATAAATTTGACAAGTGACGGACAGTCGACAGTGGAACACAATTTTCTGTACAACCTTTCATAAAGGTGGGCTTACATGATGCTTTTTCTTAATTCACTGCATTCTGCAATGCTTGAATGCGCCACAAGATTCAGATTCTGGATGCAAGTTATCACATATTGAAACAAACCAAAATAGCTTGTTTATTAAGCAAGGTTATATGCAGAGCCGTAACCTCAATCATAAACGCCAACCAAAATCAACCAAGCTGGGGCGGAAAGCAAGTAAAATAATAAACTTCGATTAAAAGAGTAATTAGGCACCTTGTACGGTTAAATGAAAACTTTTTGATATGAGGATTTATGCACGGTGCCAGTGTAAATGGAATTGGTTTTTGTGTTGTTTAAAAAGATCCTAAAATCTATCGCCTTAATGTTTATTAGATACACTCCAATCAATTTACAACAAAACACATCATTTTGTATCTATGTTGTAGCCTGAGATATGTCTAAAACAGATGGCCTGCCACTGCTTTAATGGACCTAGATATGTAACTTCTTAATTAGATGCATGAGAAGTCGAAGTTTGAAGCTGATCTCGGGTTCTCCGGTATGTGCAATATAGTAAAAAGGTGGCCGTCACGGGAATTCGTGCAGATGTGAAACATCGAAATTGACGCGTCAGTATACTGTGGTCGAATTGAGGGGCACTCGCAGTACACACACTAACACAGAGAAGCAACGAAGTGTATAGTATACGCGCCACTCACCCACAAGGGAGTAGAGGACAGCGGTGGAGAAGGAGAGTAGAGAGCGGCGGGGGAGAGGGGACATGACGCAGTTTTCCGTCACGACATTCGAGTCGGTCTTACCCCCTAGGCGTGCATAGATGTGTTTCACATGAAAAAAGGTGGCCGTCACGGGACGCCCGGCAGATGTGAAACATAGAAATTAATGCGTCAAATAGAAATACACACACTCATACGGAGAAGCAACAAAGTATATAGTATACGCGCCACGCACACACAAGTGTGTTGGGATTGGCGGCAGAGAAAAAAACTTGAAATATATGAAACACAGATAAACTAAGTGATTTTTATGTAGGAAGCAATGTCGAAGAAAAGGACTAGGAATTAAATGTTAATAAAATAAAATTTCGTCATGTAAGCCTGTCTTTTTGTAAACGACGACATCTATTCCACCTAGATTGGGTTACAATCAACTTTTGAATATAATACGATATTTATACCTTGTTGTGGCTTTGTGTTTAACTAAAATTGACAATTGGCATCTCTTCATTTAATAGTAATAGACATAAGAAGAAACTCTGTTACTTTGAATTTGGAATTTCAATAGTAACTCAGAATATTGAAAACGACAAGTAGACGAATCTTGGTCTATAGTTGTAGTAGGTTTTGGTTTCCATAGTACCAACAAGTTATCTTAAAATCAGGCCAAGTAACTAAACTGTATTTCGTCTCCGTCTAACAAATCTGCAATTCATAATGATAGACGGAGACGAAACACAGTTTAGTTACTACGTCGCTACTTCGAGTTTATTAATAAGAGTGAATAGATGCACTAAGGTCAGACCAAGTTTGACGTCCCTGTATGACGCAGGAATAAATTAATGCGAGGCTGACACACACTTGACCGGTTTTTATTATTTGTTGTTACAGCGGCCATAGTAATTCTCACAAGTCTATGTGACAGACCGACGGACAGACAGACAAACAGCGAAGCCTTAGTAATAGGTTAGACACTCAATGGGTACGGAATCCTAAAATGCCCCTTTAAAATATATAATATCTAAATTTTTTCCTCTTTCACAGACACATCAAAATATAGACTACTTTCCAGCCGTTTAGGAGGAGTTCAGTGACTCTAAATATTTGAGAAAAATAACCTCTTTATGATCTAAAAGCACTTTCAGTTTTTCCCGAATTATCCATTTTTCCGGGCAACTTTTCATTTTTATTTCTTTGCCTAAAAACCTTCATGACAATTACGAACACAACAAAAAAATCTGCCAAATGTGTCGAGCCGTTCTCAAGTGATGCTCCGTCATATTATACATGAGGCAATTGAATTTTGTGTGGCCAGCGACACCAGTAACACTGTCCACTTTTTGACAGCATCTGTTATATTTAGAAGAAGTGCTCGCACTGTCTTTCTCTTCAAATTGCCCTCGAGAAGTCGATAATGTAAAAAATATTAGCAAATAAATAGAAAGTCGTTAAAACAACGCAAAGTAGAACAATTACACAAGTTCCCACAGAACAAGTTACTGAAATAAAAGAGAGGAGGGGAATAAAAAAATAATAATAATTACTTTTTTAATGACCGCGCACTTCAAAGGTGCCGACCAGAACAAAGTCTACGAGTTTTTACTTCAAACTTTATGGACAATGTTGCTTAAAACTTGGAAAATTTTATATAAGGGAAAGATGAAAAAATATCTTAGAGAGCTTTCTCTTAAATGTTGGTAACTTTTAAACTATGTCCCATCTTCTTGTGTGTAGGTTGATATTAAATTCTTTAGATTTACCCGCTTCGCTTATGTAGGCGTGATTATAGTTCTTGTAGCAGAGTCCACACTTTGGTTACAATCACTTTAAAGTACAAGTACAAGATAATTGGTTTTTTCAATTCCCGAAGTCTCCTTCTTTTAGCCGATGGTATTTGTGAGAGGCTATACCTAACGAGTGACTAGTTCTGTTGAGGTATATTTAATTTGTCGGATTATGTACATAAGTTTGGTTCTTAACTTGGTGAAAATTCAAGGATCACTTATTTTATCAAATATATATAATACTAGCATTCCGCCCCCGGCTTCGCCCGTGGATATTTACGAACAAAATAAAATATACCCTATACCTACCCCTATTTTAGCGGCGGCTTTTTAATTATTTTTTTAACACTTATTGTAACTTAACTATAATAGTTGGATATGCTATCGCTTTTTGTAGATAATGATGTGTTCTGCAGAGTCGTAGTACATTATTTTGTTCTATCATCAATCATTTTCGCAGCGCAGGAATTTCTTAGGTAATTTTTTTACACCTTGGGTTACATTATTGGAGTTTTAGTAAGGATCCCTAATTTTTTTGAAAATAGAATATAGCCTATGTCACTCAGGGTAAATGTAGCTTTCCAATGGTGAAAAAAATTTTGAAATCGGCACAGTAGATTTTAAGTTTATTCATTACAAACATACACACACACAAAAATACAAATCTTTCCTCTTTATAATATTAGTATAGAAGTATAGATAGATTTAAAAGTCCAAGTTGGGAATCGAAATAGAAATTCGAAACTAGTCGAATCAAATTCTTTTAAATCATTGAATTTTTTTTAAAATTAAAAAAAATGAAATGTTTCTTTTAAAATTAGATTAATTAATTTAGTTTGTAAAAGACGCCATCTGTTAGAGATCAGTTGAACTATGACAACAATACTTCTGGCGAATACTTATACTTTTTTCATACATGCTCGCTACTTTTAATCAATATTTTTTTATATGTTCAATAAAAGTATGTTCTTTATGTTTTTTATAAACCACAGGTTTAATTGATAGTGAAATTGCTGTGATCATGTTAAAGGAACAAGTTAAAATCCTTTTTAATTAGAGTTCAAGTTACGTAGAGCACATAGTCCGAGCGCCGACCGCCTGCAACTTGTCTTGAATTATTAATTTCAATTTTTCCAACACTCTAAGTTAGGCTTTCTTATTTTCTAGAGAAAATGCGAAACATCTCGCTGTCTAGGGGATATTAACTTTTTCTGCCATCGTAACGGACTTTTAGACGGCTATGAATGTGAGATTTTGGAAGATTAGGTTTTTAAATTAGGTAGATACTGTGGTTTCACCTGATTTGTATGTAAGAAGTGGCATTATCACTATCACCATATATTAATATAATGAATCAGTTTTTATGAGAAAGAAATGGGACAAAGCCGGAAGAATTATCTGTAGAATAAAAAATAAATCATCAAAATCGGTTCACAACTTATAGCGGAGTAATCGATATTCATACATACATAAAACAAATAAAAATAATACGGTCCGAATTGAGAACCCGCTCCTACTTTTTGGTAGAAGTCGGTTAAAAACAAAGTCTGTCTGTCTGAGCCTTTTTCACGCAAAAACTGCTGAACACGTTTTGTTGTAGTTTCCACTATTGAATCAAGTCTGGGAAAAACCCCAGCGAGTTTTTATGGCGTATGCTGTCTAACCCGTCAGAGATATAACAAAATGATGTAGGAAAGAATTTTGTAGACAAAAATTATCTACAATAAAGTCCGCGGTAGCATATATCTATCTCTTATAGATAAGTAGTTATAAGCGTATGTACATATGCATTAACTAGCTAAATGTGGACTTAAGTAAATTTCCCGTAATTTTTCTTTAGTTTGAATACAAGTTAAAATCCGACGTTTACTTGTAGTTAAGTCAAGTGTGGCTTCGTCGAAACAAGGTTCAATACTTTGTTATTCAAAAAAAACTCTAGGATTCCGTCCCAAATAAAAAAATGATTTTACCACTGTGTACTTCGTAACATTTAGCTACCTCATGATTACTGTAATCAGATCATTCAGGGAGTCAAAGGAAATGTTGGCAGAGGACCACCTAGGTGTACTTACATTGAACATGAAAAAAATTATCAAAGGAAATATTAAAGTACATAATCGCCAAACATGTATAAAAAGTATGATGAATAAAAAGAAGCGAAAGAGGTATGTCAGGATCGTAGCAAATGGCATTCGATTCTCTGCCTACCAATCTTGGGATAAAAGGCGTGATGGTATTTGAACCTGGAGCTGTATATTAAAAATCCGTACTAAGCCAACATAAACGTTATCTCACGAATCTTATAATCCCATATCAGGCAATCAACGTCTACATATCGATAGGTGTGCCTCAAATGGTCCTATAATGGTCAATAAAATGGCACTTAGCCCCTATCGTGACAGGGCGATATTAAAACTGGGAAAAGAATATCAAGACCTACTCGAGTTATGAAGCTATTAGCAGTCTATGGAGTACAGGTTTATGGGGGTTGACGCAGCGGTAGCGTCGGCAGAAAATTTTGTCCTAATTCTTGGTTATCATTATATTACACTAGACTTTCCGCCCCCGGCTCCGCCCGTGGATATATTCGAACAATATAAAATATAGCTCAGCAATATCGTAGCTTTCTATTAGTAAAATAATTTTTAGAAACGGTTCAGTAGTTTTGAGTTTATTAATTACAAATAAAAATACAAAAAAACCAGATCTGACATCTCACCTTGGTACACGTACACTCTGTTGGCTGACAGTACCAACCTCTCGGAAAATGGGTTGGTATCATCGGCTTCCCGGGCTTCCCGTTACACACTTCCGTCCCTTTTCAGTAAATCACTCTCACAGATTGCAGGAAAGCGTGATGAAACATGTTACACAACAAAAATAAAATTTTACCTCTTTAAAATATTAGTATAGATTAATATATATTATTAGTATATAGTATAGAAAACATAGTATCTGTCTGTGCCCTTTTCATGCAAAAACTACTAAACGGATTTTGTTGTAGTTCTTATTAGATAGATTGGTTCAGGAGGAAGGTATCATATAGCAGGGAAAAAGTTTGCTTCAGCGAGTTTTTATGGCGTATGCTGTCTAATCCGTCAGAACGATGTAGGAAAGAATTGTGTAGTATAAAATGATCTATGAAAAAGGTAACGGTAGCATATACCTATCTCCAAAACATTCTAATTAGTTAGATTATCAGAATATCAGATAGTCACTTAAACAAAAAAGATGAAGATATAGCCCGCTAAAGTTTCGTGTGACGTCACGCCTTAGTACAATTTTTAGCAAGGCGTGACGTCACCAGCCCCCACTCCCAAACTTTGACGCGCTTTATCTCTGTCATTTTTTGTTTGATTGACAAAAGAAAAAATACGTGTCCAATATTTTTTGATAATCTAAATGACGGACTAAATAGAATAATATTTCGTTTACCCTGTCATTTACCCTATTGTTGTAAACCCATTTTGTATACATGCAAAGCCGGGAGCGCTTTTAATATTATAAATGAGAAAGTGTTTTTGTTTGCTTTTTTGTCCTTCTATCACGATTCATTGCTCATGTATCGATGTGAATTTTTAGGCTAATTTTTTTATCCCGGAATATTTTGGACAAAGGAGCTTCTTAATATTATGTTTGTAGTTAGAATGCAAGAGCCTACTAAAATATTCGGGAATAAAATTCATATGAAAATACTTTCGCCCCGCTCAGCAACCAATTTCGCCCCGCTCAGCGGCCACTGACCGGGTAGTAATAATGGATTTTGACAACGTGCTGTTTCTTTCATCCCTGTAGTTAGTATCAAATATGAGATTTGAAATTTTTAGGGTTTAATTTTTGATCTCAAACAAAACTTCGAATTCAGGATTTCCCTAAACCAATTTAAAGTGTTTTAAAATAATGCTGACGCTATTGACTGGACGTTAAGAAAAATGATACCTAGTTCACACGTAAACAAGTCTCCAATCGTGTGATGGGAAACTTTACTGTTTACGACACGACACGACAGTCGTGATGGTAGCAATGTATTTGAAAATTGAATGAGCTTGAATAATAGAAGATTGGTGCATGCAGAAAATACCGACGATGTAAGTTTGTATCTAAATAAAATAATAAGTAATCTAAAATAATAATCGCGCGCTGAGGTCCAGATTTTCGTTTAGTTTAGGTTTTCAAAATTTTAGACACATCAGTTTCGGGGATAAAGCGGGGGGGAGGGGCGGTCAATTTTCAATCACGTCGATCCGTTGATCCGTTTTGGTGTGAAAGAAGAACAAATAAAAAACAAACAATCGCTTTTATAATATTAGCACTAGAAGATCAGAGAAGAATGCAAAATAAAAGATGATATTGTGACGTTGAAAGAATGAAAGATTGGCTAAAATGGTTTATATGGCAGAAGTAAATGGAAATATGCTAGCAGAGGATAAACTAAGGTGTACTTTAAAAAAAAAATATTAAGAATACACACAATCGTCGAGCATGTATGAAATGTTTGATTTAAATGACATTCGATTGTGGCTGACTATCCCTCTTGGGATAAAAGGCGTGATGATAGATGGATAGATAGGACTAGTAAGAATTAGGATGTGTTGAATTTTCAACGAGTACCAAGAATGGCGAGGCTATATATGGAAGTATCTTACTTAGTCCAGTATAGAGATGTTGAACATAATGCTTGTAGTAATATTGTCACAGCTTGTCATCAATTCAGCGGCAATGTCCTGAACAATGTCAGCCTATTCTATTGTATGGGAATTAATGGTTAGTGAGCAATATTAGAGGTACGAAATTAAAGGTTGCAATGGAGAAGGCAGTTTTTTGGTAGGGTTTCCCTTTGGGTAAGGAATCCTAAAAATCGTCACAGAAAATTTTCGGTCTGGCCGTCGTATGATCGAGATTGAACACAGGCCACACATTAGCAATGTAAATCATACGATCTAGATTTTAGATCACGTGCAATTCACTCACCCACACAGACACACAAGATTCGAAAACAAAGGGGTGTTGATGTGTGTTTTTTTTTTTTTTTTTTTTTTTTTAGAGGAGGGAATACATTTACGTATTCAACAGGCTTAGGTGTTTCGCCTGGATATGTCGGACTCGACAGTTAATACCGACTAAAACCTCCCCTTCCCTCCAGCCTCTGAATCCCCGCCCCCGCGGGAACCGCCGGTAGGCATTACTTCGCGGGGGGAGGAAACTAGCTGCCGCTCTTCCTTCTGGTACCTAAGGTCTTGTTCTTCCATCTTTCTAGGCATTATCTTTTGCTCTTCTCCTTTCGATGGAACGCAAGTCTGTGAGGACTTCTGTGGCAAACGTGCTGGTAGCGTTCCAGGCCGCTTTTGACGACATCATTGCTTCTACTAATGTCTCTGGTTGGATTCTCTGGTTCAGGATTATCTCCAGATCATGACGCTGGAGATTAAAACGAGGGCACACAAAGAAAACATGTTCTGCATCTTCAGTAACTCCTGGGCAGGACGAGCACTCCGGGGAATCATCGTGCTTGAAGCGGTGGAGATATGCCCGAAAGCAGCCGTGTCCTGACAACATTTTTGTAAGATAGTAGTTGACCTTGCCGTGACTCCGGTTTAGCCAAACGTCGATCCTAGGTATGAGACGGTGCGTCCACCTACCCTTCTCTGCAACATCCCACTGTAATTGCCATCGGCTTATGCTATTCTGCCGTTCTTCCATTTTGAGTTCTTCAGCGCTCAGTGTGGTTGACCTCTTTCGTTGATAAAGAGTCCGTCTTTCCTCAGCTAGGACTCTAAGAGGCAGAGTTCCGGAAATGACACACACTGCTTCCTCAGATATTGTGCGAAAGGCGCTAGCTACTCTTAGGGCACTCAGTCGATATACTGGTCCAGCCTTTCTCCATGATTCTTGGATCTCTAGTGCGTCTGCCCAAATGGATATTCCATATGTGAACACTGATGTGACTACTGATGACAGCAGAAGCCTCCTGCTCTGCTTCGGGCCGCCGACGTTAGGCATCAGCCTTGCTATGCTAGCTCTCACTACTGACGCCTTGGCACTGACATGTTCGACTTGCTGCTTGAAATTGAGTCGGGCATCGAGCATCACTCCCAGATATTGGATAAATGGTTGTGATGTGATTTCTTGCTCTCCGACTTTCAGCTTGATGGTTTCTACTGTCTTTCTACTGGTGATGAGCACTGCCTCGGTCTTATGCTTAGCTAGTTGCAAGTTTACCGTATCCATCCACAGGTTAATTCGTCTAAATGTGATATCGAAGGCCAGGTTTATCTCTTCGAGATACTTCGCGACGATCACTACAGCTACATCATCAGCATATGCAACAAGTTTGACTTCTGTTGGCAATGCTATTCTCAAGAGGCCATCATACATGATGTTCCATAGCAAAGGTCCCAGAACTGAGCCCTGTGGTACTCCTCCAGTAATTTCGTACTCCTTTGGACCGTTCTTCGTGTCATATTTAAGGACCCTGTTCGTAAAGTAGGTTGCTACAATTCTGCACAGGTATCCTGGTACGTTTTTCTCTTCGAGGGCCCGCATTACGCAGTCCCAGTTAGCGGAGTTGAAAGCGTTCTTAATGTCCAAGGTAGCCACTAAGCAACATTTCTTCTTTCCACCCTTCCATCTAGTTCCCGCAATTGCATCCTTGGCCGTACTTACAACCAGGTTGATTGCATCTAGGGTTGAACGTCCTTTACGAAAACCAAATTGATTGTCTGCCAGGAGTGGATCAACTAATGCTTCTATTCGTTGATGAATTATGCGCTCGAATATCTTACCTGCCGTGTCCAACATGCAAAGTGGACGGTAAGATGACGGTTCTTCCGGTGGCTTCTTACCTTTGGGAAGCAGTACTAGTCGCTGCTGTTTCCAATTCCGAGGGAAGGTCCCTTCCTTGAGGCATGTGTCGTAGACGTCTAAGAATAATGTCGACGCTGCCTTTATAGCTGTTTTTAAGGCAATATTAGGGATCCCGTCCAATCCCGGCGCTTTATCATTTCCTACACGGTTACAAGCCTCCATCAGTTCCTCCTCCGTGACAGATGGAATGTGCTTTAGTTTGCCCGGAGCTAACATGTAGTTGAATTCGCGTTGCTGTGGGAACAGCGCGGTCACAATCTTCTGCAAGAGTTGTGGGCACGTAGGTGATGGCATTGGCTGGCTTTTTAGGTGAGTCATGACTACTTTGTATGGCCTACCCCATGGGTCTCTCTCCACTTCATTGATAAGGTCTTTCCAGCATCTTCGCTTGCTATCTTTGATGGCCTTATTCAGTTCCCGACGTGCCTTTTTATACTCTGCCACCAGCTCCGCAGAGTTAGGTCGTCGATAGCCACGCTGTGATGTTCTTCTTTTTCTGAGACACTCTGAACGGAGGACGCTAATGTGATCGTTCCACCAGTGCACCGAAGGTCTTTGATTTAGGCCACGTTTCCGGGGCATACTGGCGTCAGCAGCCTGGGTAACTCTCTTCATTAGGTCCTTGGTCTTCTCTTCAGAACTTCTGGCAATAATCGGGTCGCTATCTAAGGCCACTACCAAAGCAGATGGGTCAAAAGATTTTACTATCCATCCAACCGCGTTAGTTTGCTTATTCACTCTTCTAGGATTTTGGCCAGTCGATACTTCCCATAGTAGTGCACTATGGTCGCTCGCTGTATAGGTGTTCAAAACTTTCCAAGAATGGCTTCTTCTAGTTAGGCTGCTGCTGACAAATGTAAGGTCCACTATTGAGCTAGCCTCGCCCTTGGTATACGTTGGTGTATCACCGATGTTAAGGAGGACCACGTCTAGTGTGGCCATTGCCTCGAGTAGTGCTTTTCCCCGTGCATTAGTGAACTTGCTGCCCCAGTCTACTGTCCAGGAATTGAAGTCACCGGCTATTGCCATGGGAAAGTGTTGTCTCGCATCCTCGGTTAGCCGATCAAGGAAATCTGCAAATTGTTCAATAGAGAGACTAGGCGGTGCATAGCAACTGTAGAAGCGAACACCATCCACCCATGCTGCCACAAAGCCGGCTTCTCTATTATTGGACACACTCTGGAATGAAGATTTGCCACAGGACCAGATGACAGCTTTGGTGGTGCTGTCGGATTCCCACGGTTGAGCACTCAGGTGTTTGTATGGCTCTGCTATTAGTACTAAGTCTAGCTCTAGTTCGCGCACGATCTGCATGAGCAGGTCATGCGCAGCCTCACAATGATTGAGGTTGAGCTGCAGTATCTTCATTTCCGTTTACTTGTCATCCTCCGGTGCGCCTCTTGGAATACCGGGCATCTGTAAGTGCCGGCATGGTGAGAAGCGTTCTCTGAGCTTTGATGCTCAGTGCATAGTGCACATTTGGCAGAATTCTTACAATCTGCGATGTGATGTCCTTCTTGTCCGCATCTGATACAGAGCTTAGACCGGTCTACTTCGCTTCTGCACTGGGATCCAAAGTGCCCAAATTGCCAGCATTTGAAACATTGGATTGGTCTCTTTGTTGCTCTTATTCGGCAGTTGACCCAACCAATCCTAAGTTTGCCGTTTCCGTCTAGTAATTTCTGTGCCGTAGTTGCTGGTAAAGTCACTGTAGCAGTCTGAGTACCTCTATAAGCTTTACGGATCTTGATTGCTTCCAGTGATATCTCACAGGCTTCTCCAGCTTCCCTTCGTAAGGCGGCCTGAATGTCGTCCTTCGTTGTGGTGTCATCAACATCTCGTATCTCGATGACTTCCTGTGGCCCTTTGCAGATTACCTCAGCGTCCCCTTTGAGGATACCCGCAATGGCCTTCTGCAACGCTTGGCCTTTGTCGGTGCTTTTCTTCGAGAGAGTGATCAGCATATCTCCGTTCTTGGTCTTGAGGATCTTTTCCACCGTAGAGCGGACCTGGTCATCATGTACGTCCCTCTTAATCCGACGCAGTATGTCGGCGTATTTCTCCTTCTCGGCTGGGCGGATGATGAGTGCATCCGGTCTGATCCATTTTCGCGGTTTTTTCCGCTTAGGTTCTGGCCGGGGCTCCTTCGACTGCTCTCTATGCTGTTTCTTCTTGTTCTTCTTCGATTGGACTAGTTTCCAATCTGTCGTCTTCTTGTGGCTGTGGTTCTCCGTTATCTCCTTGTAAGAAGGGCTTGGTCCTGAGTCCTTCTTCTTTTTAGCCTGTTTGTCGTCTGTTTGAGGAGACGTCCTCTGCTTCCGTTTACCGGACGTGTTATCACGCTTTTCTTCAGCGACGGATTCACTGTCACCTTCGGCTCCGGTATCCATGTCTTCCACAGTCTTAGTGTTGGTTTGTGGACGCGACGGCACCAGTGTACCCGTACTCTTCGGCGTAACACACTGCGTAGAGCGCTGCTCCATTACCCGCCACTCCTCATCCAGGATTTTAAATCTTCGCAAGGCATTACTGATACTGGTCGCCTTGGCTTTTATCTCCTTGTGAACGTTCAGCTTCGGTTGAAGGAACTCTTGATGCTCGTCGATGAGCTTCTCAAGACGTTCTAATGCCTGTGTCCTCTTAATTTCAGCACTTGCTACTAGCGCTGTTTGTTGGGCGTGGTGCCCGCTTCCACCAGCTTCATCTTTATTTCTGTTTGAAAAATCCATACTGTTCCCACGAGTACCTAGGGAAGGTCAACCGTCGACTCCAGCAGAGCCCCGGTTGCTGGAGCAAGGCCACTTACTTACACCTGGGATGGGACCTGGTCCCAGGGGAACCGTTAGCGACGCCGTAACCCTGGCGCCATGCAGTCCTCAGCACGGTATCTAACACCTTGACTTGGGGTGGTTGTGTTTTGTCCGCGGAGACTATTTAATTTCGTCTCTACTCTCCTAACCATTGGGTTGGTGTGAGCATTCCCCTATCCGCTAGTGGGGACGCGCCCGGTAGCAGTGTGTGTGTGTGTGTGTGTGTGTGTGTGTGTGTGTGTGTGTGTGTGTGTGTGTGTGTGTGTGTGTGTGTGTGTGTATGTGTGTGTGTGACAGATCGTTCCGGCCATCGAAATCCACCACAATTACAACGATTTGAAAACGGATGGTGGGCCGCGCGTTCAAGAATTGGTGGGCCGCGCTTTCAAGAAAAGTCTGTGGTCGATTACGGTGGACCGTATGGCGGCGCGCCGGCGATTGGATGAATGAGTGGGCACCTTTAGCCGTGTAAATGGGGAACAGATTTTTTTGTATCTTTGCATGTCCCACTTAGATATTTGTATTTATTTTGAAACCAGAATTCAATTTTATTTAAGTATTTGAATCGATTGATGAGTTTTATTCATTTTTAGGGTTCCGTACCCAAAGGGTAAAAACGGAAACCCTATTACTAAGACTCCGCTGTCCGTCCGTCTGTCCAGGCTGTATCTCATGAACCGGGGTAGTTAGACAGTTGAAATTTTCACAGATGATGTATTTCTGTTGCCGCTATAACAACAAATACTAAAAAACTGAATAAAATAAATATTTAAGGGGGCTCCCATACAACAAACGTGATTTTTTTTGGCCGTTTTTATAGAAAATGTTAAGGAACCTTACGTGCGCGAGTCCGACTCACTCTTGGCCGGTTTTAAGACTATTTTAAATAGATCATTGTTGCTGCGAGTTGGCTTACGAAAGAGGTTTATATTTGATCTTTCCCTGTAATAAAATATAACGTTAAAAAAATATGTAAGAAATACCGCATCCAATACAAATAGTGTATTTGTACATAAACGTCAGTGCAGTGGTATAACATAAATCATTTACAAACTGATAGATTAATCGGAACGAAGCCGCGATGTGACATGACATTTATGAAGGGTCCCCACTACCAACACTTGGGTTTATGTAACATATAAAACTGAAAACTTTACTGAAAAAATTGGCCAAGTTGCTAAAGATTACCTATCGCATATTATTACCTATCAGTAAAGGAGAAAATAAGCTGTGACAGATGGACAGACAGATATGAGTGATCCCACAAGGATTCCGTATTGCTTTTACGGGTACCTTTTGGGTTCCCGGGAACAAGGAGTACCTACCTTCCCAGCGGATGAAAAAGTTTTACTAGTGATCGTCAGGGTTACCATATAGGATCGCGACATCTTTTTGTCCGCCGCAGTCAAGGAATGCCCGTCCCAAGAATGTCCAATTATAGAATGTCCTGGAAAATCCGTGTACTGTTTTGACCGACACAGCAATTTTCAACAACCCGTCGTTTCTGCCCTTCGAGTCGCAGTCCGCTGTTTAGTTTAAATTTCAGTAATTCTCGTTTTAAAAATATTTCCCCATACAAACATTGCCATCCACTTTATCCCCTTAGATTATGGATGGACAAACTTTTCCATCAAAGATTCCAATTAGCATTTTTCTGAAATAATAAGATAATTTTCGGGATAAAAAGTAGCCTTTACACTCACTGTGCAATTTTGGGTTAATTTCTAATTATCAAGAGATTCTTAAAAAATAATACCTGTTCACCTTTTTTTAAAGTAAAATTTTCTTTAGGCGCGTTGTGCGATTTTCAGTAGGGGAAAATCTTATTGGTTCGCGACATGCTCTCAGCACTTCGTGTACTGGCTTCCAATTGCTGGGTCGGGTATTTTTGGCTGTGCATTTCTAGCCGGCTATTCTCGGTCCGGATCGACATTTTACTGAAGTGAAAAATTCTCGCTAAAAATTAAAAACCACTGTTATTCCAATCTATCATCACGCCTTTTATCCCAAGAGGGGTAGGCAGATACAATCGAATGCCATTTGTTACGATCCTGACATACCTCTTTCGCTTCTTTTAATATTCATACAAGCACGGTGATTGTGTGTACCTACTTTTAATATTGCCATCGATCAATATTTTTTTATATATTCAATAAAAGCACACAAAGAGTTTTAAGTTTTCAGTTTTAATTTTTTATTATTTGGTAGATTTTAAGCCTTATAATTCGCGGGCAGATCTACTAATACGAAAAGTTGTTGAAAAGTGGCTAAATGTGAACATAGCTACCAAAATCTCTGGCCACATTGCAATACATAACAGGCGTGTTCATAAAAATACAAACAAATATTAGATATTTTAAGTTACATAATCATAAACATAAATGACGCAATATCCCTTTGTGGCAGAGACAAATATAAAATAAATAATCACCTCAATATATCACAATGTAACATAAAATAGTGAAGCGAGCGATCCAGACTCAGAAACGGCACATGTGTGCTTACGCTTAGGTCGCCTTCACACAGGGGCATACTATTCACACCTCTTTCCTCCTGTGCGGAAAAAAAGTGTTACATTGGTAATAGGGTAGATGACAGGGTAAACAAAATATTATTCTATATAGTCCGTCATTTAGATTATCAAAAAATATTGGACACGTATTTTTTCTTTTGTCAATCAAACAAAAAATGACAGAGATAAAGCGCGTCAAAGTTTGGGAGTGGGGGCTGGTGACGTCACGCCTTGCTAAAAATTGTACTAAGGCGTGACGTCACGCGGAACTTTAGCGGGCTATATCTTGATCATTTTTTGTTTAATTGACAAAAGAAAAAATACTTGTCCAATATTTTCTGATAATCTAACTGACGGACTAATTAGATTTTTTTAGTCATCATGCCTTTTATGTATTACTAGCGCACGGGTACAATATGGGTTTATCTATTAGACATATTCTTAGTCGTGGTGCTCTTGACAGAGCAGGCGTGGTCAATTATGGTCCACAGCGCGACGCACCTTGTATTGACTCGCCATGGTTAACTTTCTTGAGAAGAATAGTGCAGTGGTTTCCCCTTGCCTTCTGCACCAGACATTTTGAAACTATTTAGGTCTTCAGGCTTGCTGTAGCCTCTTCTAGCCAGTTACCTAGCTAGGTGTATGGTTGTACCGCCATTGCTTATATGCATACGCCGCTCTTCGTCCCGCTCTTTTGTTCCTGTTACCACGCTTTTGTCCCTTTCGCACGGCGTGTTTGTATGGCAAAGCGCTGAGATGCTCCATTTTTTTATATTAATCCTATTATTATAACTCTTTTGGGTATTAGCGTGATATTATATAGCCTATAGCCTATAGCCATCCTCAATAAGCCGGTGTATCCGCGACCTAAATCCGAGCTCATAGCTATCTCTCCGCAGGCTCACATACAAATCCCCGACGCGTAATAAGCAGTCTCGACGAATAATTAGACATGTTTGACAAATTGACAAATGTCTCTCATTAAAATATTTATGTAGCTGCGAAGAAAGAATCGTAAAACTTTATTTGAAATGAACGTGTGATGAAATGTCGAGTATAGTGAAAAGATAACAATAATGTTTACCGTGCCCAGGGTACCCATGTCTCCCTCTTTTAGCCGATGGTATTTGTGAGGGTATGCCTAACGAGTGGTCAGTTCTGTTGAGGTATTTTGAGGTCTAAACTAGGTCAAGTCAAGAGCCAGCAATACATCCTAATTTTTGGTAGGAGGAAATCTTATGAATTCGTTATCCCCGTGTTCGCGATATGGTTTTGCAACAAGACCATGGATTGCATGTAAGCGTATTTATGTGGGTATAAATATCTTCTGGTGTAACTTTTTGTCAAAGAGTTTCACTATAGAATAAAAGCCGGCCAAGTACGAGTCGGACTATAAAAACCGAAGAAAAAATCACGTTTGTTGTATGGGATCATTTTTAAAATGAATATATAACTAAATATTCTGTGAATATTTTAAGCGTCTACCTGTTGCCGTTATCAATATCAAGCAAAAACGAGCAAAAAAAATCACGTCTGTTATACAACGGGAGCCCCCTTAAATATTTATTTTATTCTGTTTTTTAGTATTTGTTGTTATAGCGGCAACAGAAATACATCATCTGTGAAAATTTCAACTGTCTAACTATCACGGTTCATGAGATACAGTCTGGTGACAGACGGACAGACAGACGGACGGACAGCGGAGCCTTAGTAATAGGGTTTCCGTTTTTACCCTTTGGGTACGGAATACTAAAAATACATAGAATATAATCACACAAAAAGTCGTAAAACAAATAGTAAAAGAACAATAAACAATGTGATGCCCTAAAAATGACAAATTAAAAAAATAACAACCCACGTGTAAAAAATTGTGAACCAATTTTGAACCCTATAAGCTTATGTTTTATAGTCCATATTTAAATTGAGGTATTTTAAAACTAATGAATTTGATATATATGATGTAGTTTATATTAGGTATCATCTATGTATTAATATTTTGTTAGGGACTGTCATTTAAGAGCGAGCTTTTTACGCAATGATCTCAGTAAACCGCGCGGCTAATTTTGTCGATATCTCTTTGAAAAGTTGTTAGAGATACACTGCAAAAATAATCCATAAAATAAGATAGGCCATGATGCACGTATCAGAAACATGAGAAAGAACGATTTCACAAAAAATTTAACAGAATAAAAAGAAAACAAGAACTTTAAAAAATACTTAAAAATATACTAAACTCCGATAGAGTTAAAACATTGCATGCCCAAATAACGTAGCTTCAAAATCTAACGATGTAATATAATTATTTTCAAATCGGTCCAGTACTTTTTGAGTTCACACCCTCTTCTGCTGGGTAGTGTTACCCAGAACGTGTGTTCCTGGGGAACCATGACGGTTTGTTCTGATATTAATTTAGCATTTTAGCACATTT
Source organism: Nemapogon koenigi (assembly GCA_963924495.1). NCBI lineage: Eukaryota > Metazoa > Arthropoda > Insecta > Lepidoptera > Tineidae > Nemapogon > Nemapogon koenigi. Next base: position 11,216,513 of record OZ004646.1, read on the forward strand.
CTATTGTGTATATTGATTAGATATAGGTCAAAGGTTCCAGTGTAAGCGAGTGTGTAATTTCTCATTATTTTACAAAAATATATTATACCTATGTATAGAATAGGTCGTAACTTCATACCAATTAAGGTTTCTTAGAGTAGGTATACACTGTCGTCTACAGTACAGCGTTTCTATGAATTGCTTTGTTTATCACATGTGATTTATATAATATGGATTTCGCTCAAGTACCTACACAAATACGCTTATAACTACTTATGTGTTATCTATCTATCATCACGTCTTTCATCCCAAGTGGGGTAGGCAGGGACAATCGAATGCCATTTGTTACGATCTGTCGCTTCTTTTATATGCATCATACCTTTAATACATGATCACCTTTCCCATTTAAAACATCACAATTAACTAATTTCCTAGAGCTCTGTCTCGCGACACAAAACGATACCAACGAAATCTAAGGTAACGTATAACTGGTCAAAGGGCAAAAAATTGGCGAAAGGGGAAGTCCGTCTAAGGCCCCTCCATAGGCTTAGTTTATTTATTTATTTATTTATTAAGGAGAAATAACAGCAGTAGATAGACATACATTATATAGGTACATAAAGTAGTTTAAAAAAAAAATAAGTTCTGCCCACCACCTCTACATTCTCTCAAAGTTATAGGTACATTATTAGTCCCCAAAAACAACAAAAAGATAAAGAAAAACAGTAAACAATAAGTAGGTACAAACAAATTAATCTAGTTTAGCCATTAATATATTTTTTACATGTGTTTTAAAAAGACTCTTACTACTACAAAAAATGTCGACCGAGAGGTAGCTCTTGTTGTGATTGTCACAAATCCTGGTGAGCGGAGCACGCAGGCCAGCGTTGGTGCGTGTCTTTCTGGTCGCAAATAATTGTTGTAGTCGCGACGCATAGCCAGGAACTCTAAACTGAATACATTCCAGCAGGTCCGGGCAATTATACACGCTGTTACAAATGTTGTACAGTGCACATGCATCCAGCAAGGAGCGTCTGTCAGCCAGTGAGCACATGTTATACATTTCGAGTAGTTCGGTATAATGTAGCTTTGAGTTGGCCACTCTGTAGTGCATTGAGCGCAGAAACTTCTTTTGTGTCAACTCAATTTTATCTCGATATACTTTATAGTATGGATTCCATACCACCGAAGCATACTCAAGATGTGATCTAACAAGACTAGTGTACAGTAATATATATGAGTTAGGACACCTAAAATGCTTAGTTGACCGCAACACAAAGCCTAACATTTGGCACGCCTTACTGCATATACTGTCGATGTGCTGGTCGAACAACAACCTACAGTCAAACATGACACCCAAGTCTCGTATACTGGTCACCCTAGTTAGGAGTTGATCATTAAGACTGTAATCATAAGTCAATTTAGTATGATTGCGTGTAAATGATAACACTTTGCACTTCTCAAGAGCCAGATGCAACCTGTTAGCCCCACAGTACAAACAAAACCTATCCAAATCCTGTTGTAGCAGAATACAATCATTAGAATTTTGAATTTTGAATAATCTTGAATATTTTGAGATCGTCGGCAAACATTAGAATGTTGCTGTTAAGAAAGCATTGTGATATATCATTAATGAATATAGTATATTGTAATGGCCCAAGGATGGAACCTTGGACCACACCAGACGTAACCGGTTCAATATTAGAAAAGTACCCATTGATAACAACCGCCTGAGTGCGGTTGCTTAAATAAGAAGCAAACCATCGCAACAGATTGCCTTTTATCCCGTTAAATGCGAGCTTTTTTAGTAAAAGTAGGTGATCAACTTTATCGAAGGCTTTCATAAAGTCTGTGTATACAGTATCCACCTGTTGACGTTTATCCATTGCATTAAGTAAAAAGTCGGAGTACATAAGAAGATTAGTAGTAGTTGACTTATTCTTCATGAATCCATGTTGTTGTGGGAGTATGCCTGGCTCCAAATATCTGTAGATATAGTTCTTTACAATGGTTTCAAATACCTTTGGAATAGTAGACAGCACTGAGATAGGCCTATAGTTAACCACCTGACTCTTGGTGCCTGATTTAAATATAGGAGTGACATGCGCTAGCTTCCAGGAATCGGGAAAAGTTCCCGCCTCCAAGCACTTATTGAATACTGTACACAACGGATGACACAGTGAAAAGGCAGTCCTCTGAAGAAAGACAGGACTGATACGGTCAGGGCCAGCTCCCTTTGTAACGTCTAGGCGTCTCAACACGTTACGTGTAATAAGAGGAGTTACAACCAAATCAGGTATTGAAGGAGATGCGTACGAAGCCTGAAAGTCATTGAGTTCTGAAATATTGACAACGGAAGAAAGCTCAAATACTGACGAAAAGAACTTAGAAAACAAGCAAGCTATCTCCTTAGGGTCATTAGAGGGTTCGTTGTTATAGTACATTGTACTTGGGTAGCCATTATTTGATTTCCTCAAGGAGTGGACATATTGCCAGAAAAACTTGTTGTTCGACTTCAGAGATAGTTCAACGTTATCAGTATACATTCTAAAACACTGTTTTAACATCGTTTTGCATCTATCACGAAGTAACGAATATTCCAAATAGTAAGTGAGCGAGTTATAGTTCCTCCACTTAATCCAAACCTTTTCCTTACGTTTTAGAGTACTTACGAGAGCAGGCGAGAACCAGACCGGATATTTAGTACTTTTCTTCCGCTTTTTTGGAATGTGTTTATCGATTATTTGAAAAAGTATATTGTAGAATCTATCAACACAATCTTTAACACCCAACTCCAAAAGTTGCTCGTCCCAATTTACAATACTTAGTTCTTTGTTAATTACACTATAATCAGCCCTAAAATAATTATATAGGGGAGCCTCACTAGATGTTACTTGCAGGGTATGTTGATGACTTATTTCTAAGTAGCACTGAAAGGGCGGGTGGTGACTATCAACCTTAGAAAGCACAACATCAGGGTGTGACACATAGCAGACCTCATTAGAAAACAATAAATCCAGGATACGGTTATCTTTATTCGAAAAACTGTTGTACTGATGTGAGTCTATGACACTAATTGTGTGAACCAACGTTCTTGAAGGTATGTTGTAGGTATTATTTGGAGACATATATAGACAGTCTTTGGTTGGCAACCATTGGAGCAAGGGCAGGTTAAAGTCGCCAAGGAAACACATAGTGGAATTAGTTTGGTCTGCGTGAAGTGATTCCAGTTTTCTGCAATACTGCTCATAAATGAGCTTATTCTATTGTTAATTACTAATTTAATGAAAATTTCCTCCAACTCATTCTCCTCCCACTCCGGTTTGCGAATAGCTGACAGACCTCTCCTGACTGCGACCAGTACACCACCACCATCAAGTTTACGTGAAGATTTACTGTTTCTATCCCTGCGGTACACCACGTACCGACCATCCATGAGCTCAGAGTCAAGAATACCCGGTTTAAGCCACGTCTCGGTTAACACTATAATATCGTAACTTGAGTTAAGAATGCTGAGTCGCAGTTCCACAAGTTTGCTTCTTATCCCGCTACAATTTTGGTAGTATATTTTTAGTTTATCCATTATTTAATACAGTATATAAGGAAGGTACTTAAATAAACATAATTACTTGCAGCGGGAAAAATAAAAGAATTATCAATAACGTGATGAATGCGAAACAGAAAAAATGTAACACAAGAGTAATCAATAATTAATACACACACTAATCCCGTACGTGGCGATACATAAATACGTAAAAACTTAAACTTAAATAAAACTATAAAAACTAAATCAATTAATACAAACAAAGAATAAATACAAAGGCATAAGACATATCGGCTAAACAGGCGTCACAGTTTTTCAAGGTCGTTAATGTCACGAATTATAATGACACGAGAACTATCATCCTTCCGCACTTGTATAGTAGCATTCTTAACCCAGACATATCTGTAATGCAACTTCTTAGCGGCAGCTCGAGTTCTAGAGAAGAGGATTTTATTTTTGAGTGTCAAATGTTCACTGAGAAAAATAGGCCTATCGTCATTAGTGAGAAAAATAGGCCTATGTATTTAGTACTCTATGATGCTCAGCGATTACATTTTTTATATATTCAATAAAAGTACACCTACCTAAAAACTGCTTTTCTTCATTTTAGTCACAACATCATCTTTCACTCCGCGGTCAATACGCTTTATATATTCTCTATAATACATAACCTATTCCCATCTGAAATATTGTTTATAATAATAGTGTAATTCTTTTAAATCTGTCCAGTAGTTTTCGTATTCACAGTCTCCCTTTAAAGTAAGGTATAGATTTAATTTGGGATTTAAAAATAGCCATTGTAGGCATATAATAAGAACAAAACGTATAGTCCGGGGTTCAATTCCCGACCATTACAAATAGACGGTATAGACACCCATCCGTTCATCCATTGTTATTATAACAATGCTGTCAATACTCAGTAGTTGTAATTGTGTAAATAGTCGTAAAGTATGAATTTTATGAGCGGTTTTTCTATTGATTTTGATGTGATGGGATTTAACAAAATGCATGTGATGCATACAGCTGTTCTGACTTGGATGATCGTATTTCTGGATTAGAAATTATTAAATTAATTGGTTTTTTTTAATTAAGTAAAAGCTTATGTACTTACATAATCCGACAAACCACACTTAGAGGCTTTTCTATCTAAATACACCTGGCCACTCGTTAGGTATAGCCTCACAAGTCGGCTAAATGAGAGAGACTTGGCCTTCCGCTGGGTACCCTGGAACCGTAACACGGTTTCGGGAGCTGTAAGGCAACCAGTGAATAAAGAAAAAAATATTAAAAGAGTAAAAACAGTTTAAGAATAACATAAAATACAATGTGACCTCCCCAATACGCAACCCTAACCTAAAAAGTTTGAAAATTAAAAGACAAATTTATTAATGGATAAGACAATCCATATTTTAGTGAAGTATAAGGCAGTCAGTCCATTTAAATAAAAAGATGATTTTTTTATAGAAATAGCTATATATCTATCTATCATCACGCCTTTTATCCCAAGAGGGGTAGGCAGATACAATCGAATGTCATTTGTTACGATCCTGACATACCTCTTTCGCTTCTTTAATATTCATCATACCATTCATACATGCTCGGCGGTTGTGTGTACTTTTAATATTTTTATCGATCAATACTTACATTTTTTATATGTTCAATGAAAGTACACCTAGGTCGTCCTCTGCCAGCATTTCCTTTTACTTCAGCTATATAAACTTAAATATAAAACTAAAATATTTTAATCTTTCATTGTTTTAACGTGTACAAACCAACGTAAACTTTTATTTATTTTTGTCACGACATCTTTCACTCCGCATTCTTTTCTAAGGCATCGTTCCGGATGTGGTCACTACGCTATAGAAATAGGACAAACTATTTTTTTTATAAAAAATCTTTTGCTTGAAAATAGGCTTGAACTGATAAGATATAGGTAAAGAAAAATCGATTCCTCAGAATTAGCAACATAATATTTATTGCTATTTTCGTTAGATATTATAGTTATAACATTTTGACTTGTAAACAAAAACACGGCCTTTATACCTTGCGGTGTCTCCAGAGACATCAGTAACAGTTGCCCATTTAAACAGGTTGCAAGTATATGTGTCACTTATTTTATCTGTTATTTTTAGAGGAAGTGTCCAAACGTTTACGTTTCCCCCAAATACACATTTCTAATCCAGTGAGTTAAATATCCAGCTACCACCCCAAGTTGTCAGTAATCACAAAATTTATTAATTTATTTGCATTAGGCGGGGCTTCTACTGGATTTTCTTGTGGTAACACGTTTCACAGATTTTATTTCGTATCATTACTTAGTTTAATTGTTATTTTATTGTTAGAGTTTATTGTAACAAACAATAAAATAAAACTCGTTCTTTTATTCAGAAGATATCGGTTTACAATATAAAATATTTTATGACAAACATGTTATAGGCAATAAAACGAACTAATACACAAGAATAAATACCTAACGGTTTTTTGAAATTTTGTCTATCCGATTGTATGGCTGAATGAATCGTAATGAATACATTTAATCGTATCTTCGTGTTTCGGAGGGCATGTAAAGCCGTCTGTTAAAGGAAGTGACACTTCTAGGTCCATTAAGAGCTCTTTTGGTCGCGTAACCAACTAAAAAACGCAAGTGTTCGAAAATTTTGTATGTCTTTCACCCAATATCCAAGCGATAGAAATAAATTGAGAAAGAAATTTTTCAAACAAAATCGGTATAATAAAATATACAAAACGGACTGCAGCAATTCAAGTATTGTACAAAAAATATTAGAAATAGCAAGTTTTAGATAATGGATCCATAAAGTATGTGAAATTATTTTTACTCGATTTGTAAAAAAATATACATTAGTAAATAAATTAAGAATACTCGAGTCACAAAGTCGGTAGAAAATATGCATGAAGTTGATGACTTTTAGGGCTTCATGAAACCTAGGTGTAGCTGAAATTGACATATTTTTTACATATTAAGTATATATAATTTCATATATTTTTATAATCCATTAACTAGAACTTGCTATTTTTAATAAGTTTTGTACAAAACTTGAATTGCTGAAGTCCGTTTTTGTATGGGACACTGTTACTGCAGTGTATCTGGCCACACTGGAAGTTATAAAAGCCGTGAAGATATGTGTGTTTGTTTCTTATGTTCTTCGCAATTTTTTTCTTTGGATATTTGTATAAAATGTACCAACCGATTGCATTTATTAATACCTAGTAATTCCTATGAAAAAATGTATAGATACAAATTTTTCACGTTTCCCTCTGTATATTCGTCATAAAAATATTGATTTAGTTTGGGAAAACAGTCGTGTCATAAATATTGCAAATATGTACACGCTGAGGTATCGAATTTATCAAAAGCCCTTTGATGTGAAGCCCAACTTTGATGTAGGAAGCGAATAGAAACATTTTTTTGTATTCCCATGAAATTAGCAATCTATTTTACCTTTCTACGAGCATACGTACTTTATGGTTTCTTTTTAAACGTTTTCTGGCATTCACAGAGCTACATTTTCTAGCAAAAATTGTTAATTTACATATTCTATTTGTCTGTTTTTCGCTGTTTGTACTATTTAAATTTCTAGGAAATTTCATGAAATTAGCAATCTGTTTTACCTTTCTACGAGCATATTATGTAATTTATGGTTTCTTTTTAAACGTTTTCTGACATTCAAAGAGCTTTAACTATTGAAATCTCTAGGAAATCGCCATAAATAAACTGGTTTTAACACGTTGAAAGAATGAAGGAAGAAAGATTAACTAAAAAGGTTTATATGGCTGAAGTGAAAGGAAATGCTGGCAGAGGACGACCTAGGTATACTTTTATTGAACATATAAAAAATATATTGGTTGATGGAAATATTAAAAGTACACACAATAACCGAGCATGTATGAAAGGTATGATGAATATAAAAGAAGCGAAAGAGGTATGTCAGGATCGTAACAAATGGCATTCGATTGTCTCTACCTACCCCTCTTGGGATGAAAGGCGTGATGATACATATATAGATAGATAGATAAATGCGAAAATGTGTTTATCCTTCATTCATTCATCAATAGAGTAACAGATCGACGTGATTTTTTTTGCATAAGTGAAATAGGCTACTTTTCATTTCATTCATTTCGAAGCCTATTCTGGACAAACTTGGGGACGGACACTCGGAGGGCACGTAAGGTCGGCGTCCGCATTTCTTATAAAATAATAGATATTTACATCTGTTAAAGGAGTGACACATTTAATGCCATCTGTTCTGTTTAAAATGGATAACTGCCACACCCCAAGCTAAAAAGACCATGAAGGTGTTTTTGTGTGTTTCATTACATTCATAGACTCGTCGCTGGCACTTAAATTCGCCTTCACTTACATAAACTAGCACAAAAGTTCGCAAGACTCCGAAGTAAATAAATTTAATTAGAGTACCCAAAAGTCGGGTCCAAGAAAACTCCTTAAGTCGTCAACGCATCAAAGAGGCAATTCCAAATCTTTTTCCTACAACATCCCTGAGGTCCCCAGAGACTGGGCTCCTGTATTGAACAGTTATAGAGCACCTGGTATCTAATTTACGGTCTTGTTATTCTCATAAATATAAATTCGATGTACTTTTTGCGGTACTACGTAGTAGCATTTTGTTTCATATTTTTTTTCTTTCTTCACGGGTTCTGTTACGGTTCCAGGATACCCAGCGGAAGACCAAGTCTCCCTCATTTAGTCGATGGTATTTGTGAGGCTATACTTAATGAGTGGCTAGTTCTGTTGAGGTATATTTAGATGGAAAAGCCTCTAACTAAAGTGTGGTTTTGTCGGATTATGTACATAATGTTTTAATAAAATAAAAAAAATTCGGTGGACCGTACGGCGACCGGCCGGGGATTGGACCAATGGCCACCTTTAACCACTCGGCCACCGACGCACCTTATTATATATACTTTATTTATTATTATTATAATCTCAAATGCTTTACATGATTTCCGCACCAGATTCTACCGTAAGAGATTCTGATTAGGTTATGGTTGCTGCACTGCTCCTCGCAACGTGATATTAAATAGCATAATAACCTTCCTCAGCAAAAATCGTTTAAAATTGGACGGTAGTTCCTGAGATTAGCTTTAAATGTATTTACTAGCTGTGCCTTGCGGTTGCACCCACGTTAATAGTTACTGCTCAGCCCCTTTCAGTCGTAGCGTGATGTTATAATTGGGCTATCAAATACAAAAATATTTTTTCAAATCTGACAGGTAGTTTCAGTGATATCTTCAGCTTTATTATATAGATACTAGCATTCCGCCCCCGGCTTCGCCCGTGGATATTTGCGAACAAAATAAAATAGCTGTAGCACTTAGATAATGGCTTGCCTGCACTATCCCTACCCCTACCCCTACCCCTACCCCTACCCCTACCCCTACCCCTACCCCTACCCCCTACCCCTACCCCTGGCCCTGCCCCTACCCCTGGCCCTGCCCCTACCCCTACCCCTACCCCTACCCCTACCCCTACCCCTACCCCTACCCCTACCCCTACACCTACCCCTACCACTACCCCTACCCCTACCCCTACCCTTACCCCTACCCCTACCCTGTTTCCCACGACTTCGTACGTGTCTATTTCAGAATGTTTGCAAACATACACTTCGTACATAGCTTTTGTCATGTTCACCTCTGCCCACCCCGTTCCCGTCGTCATGCCGTGATGGTATATAGCCTATGTCACTCACGAAGAATGTAGCTTTCTAATGGTGTAAGAATTTTTAAAATCGGCCCAGTAGTTTCTGAGCCTATTCATTACAAACAAACTTACAAATGTTTCCTCTTTATAATATTAGTATAGATAAGCATATAATAACTGTCAGTTATAATGTTTATCTGTCTGTATCTGTCTGGAATGGCTAAATTTTTCTTTAACTTTTAGCTTTAAACATCAACAACTTCCAAAAAATAATAATCTTACAGTTTAAAGGAGTTGAAATCAAGACATCGCAAATTTTCCGAATCATAAAATAGTCTAGCTATCATCACGCCTTTTATTCCAAGATTTATCGGCTTTTTTGCATCTTAATAATAATAACGGGGAAGCTATATGTGAAACTGGTGTCACACCTCCCGACACCCCCAGCCGCTTACACCAATGTTGCCTGTGTTACTGCCGGCATAAATGCTCAAAAATGGTGGTTGTTTTAGGAGGCCCATTTAGTAAACGGAGAGTCACCACCTGCCAATTTTACGTTTTATGGGATGAATGATACCGGCAGGTGACAGTAGTCTCAACCCATAAACTTGATAAACAAATCCATTTAACACCTCAAAACAATAGCCCGATTTTAATTTAATTTTATCTTAGCAATAGTCCAGACACCTGACGGGGCCTGTCTGTGAGCGCATTGTCTCTGATGCATTCAGAGATAGGTCCCGACGGATGCTAGTCACAACACGTGTTGGACCTATGTCCCCATACAAGTCTTACAAAGGACCGGGTATTATGCCTGTGAATTTAGAGTTACTTAATAATCTCTCTAGATGGTATAACTATAATGCATACTCTTAAGTAAAACAAAAAATAATAAAAACTAAATATTTTCCTAATTTATTCCTGCGTCAAACTTGGTCTGACCTTAGATTGAGTGTACGGAATCCTTCGTGACTCGCATTTGGCCGGTTTTATAAAAAATGTATACATAATTTACTATATTAATGAATGAGCAGTGGTAGCAAATTTCCACGGCTGAAAGGTCGTTTCCAACCAAAACCATAGGCTAAGGACAGTTTTAAATAAGAAAATTGGGGAGTAAAAAGTTTTTAAGGGTTTATTCGCGCGTCACCTGAAAGGGCGAGCAGGAATTCTCAAATGACAGTTTGAAGTCATTCATGCGAACATTCATGGCGGTCCCTTAGTTCAATTCGAATCAAACCGTTCATGTAGATAGATAATTTTAAGAGGATTGAGTAATGGAATTTGGTATTATATTATTAATACGGATTATTTACTTGTTAAATTGCTTTTCAACACACTTGCTCGTAACATGAGTCTAATTACCACAATTTTAGACTCACAATCCCATATATTAAACACGCGTGCTTTTTCTTTATATTACAGCACAAGAGTTATAATATAACCCAATGAAGTTAAATTCGTACAAGATTGCAAATTGTATGTGTGTCCAGAAAGCATTCTTAATTTAACCGCATAATACAGTTTTTATTTTTTAATCACGACTTTGATGGCTGTTTGGCGAAGTTATCCGTGCCTTATCTATCACGCGGAAAAAACAAAACATTTCCACCGTGTTGTGGTTAATTAGTAAAAATGTCGACTTTGTTAATATTTTTTTTTTCTCGCAAGTGTCTTGAAAAACGTCGTATGAAACGCGTGTGCATTGGTCATTACATACTCAGCTTTCTTAATAGCGCCTCGTACGTAATGACCAACATAGCACCCTTGTATCACAATGTACTATTATACAACTTGTAGATAACCTTATATTACGGCATGGCCAGTGATACATTTAGCGAGTTGGACGTCGGCTTTATGTGCTCGTCGAAACACATTAATTAAACAAACATGCTAAAATGGACGAGTGGTTCCCGGTCATGTATCAAATTGCTTTTTAAGGTTCCGTACCCAAAAGGTGATAATGGAAACCCTATTACTAAGGCTCTGCTGTCCGTCCGTCTGTCACAGGGCTGTATCTTTTGAACCGTAATAGGTAGACACTTGAAATTTTCACAGAGTGTGTAGGTATTACTATGGCCGCTAAACAACAAATAATAAAAAAAAAATTAAGTTAAAAATAAAAGGCGGTCTCCATACAGGAAACGTGTTTCATTCGGCGTTTTTTGCTTGATCTTAATAATGGCAATACATACAAACGTCTAACTAGTATAACTATAATGCATACTCCCGGCCAAGTGTATGTCGGACTCTAATTTAAACGGCTAATTTGTTCCTCTAGATATGCACTAAGAAAAGATTTTTCGAAAATCAACTCCTAAGGGTGTGAAATTAGGTGCGATCGTTGTATTCCTAATGCAACGCGTACGAAGTAGCTGGCAACTTTCCATTTGACGACGTGTCCGCACCGCACCAACGGCCAGCAAAGTCGGCTCGAGAATGTCAAAGCAAATACTGTACAAGTATTTGTCCGAACATTCTCGGGTTGGACATTCCTTGGGTGGCCATTGGTGCCGACCCGTCGTTTTTGGCCTTTGGTCGCAAAGCTTGTTATGGTATAAAAATGACAGCCATGGTTGCACATAATGAAACTTCCATTGATAATGAAAAGTATTTCTGGTTTATAGAGGTTTAAAAACACCCTCTCACCTTCAAAGACACCTTCCGGTAACGAAATCTTTGCGGTTGTAACTTAATATACGGAAGGGGATATATTTAAATATTTCTTGATATTTCAATGTTTATTTTAAAGGAGACCATAGCCTAATTGGTAGGACTTTGGACTTGAAATCGAGGGGAGATGGGTTCAATTCTCATTCGTAGCGAAAAATCCAAGTATATAGGTAGTATGTTTACAAGAAGTGGATAGACAGTGAAAGCGGGAAGCAAGGTATTTGGTGGACAAAATATTATGCAGAAATACACAACACAACTAAAAGTAAAATTTATATACATAATGCGGAGTGAAAGATGATGTTGTGACTAAAATGAAGAAAAGTAGTCTGTGTTGGACACGTTGAAACAATGAAGGATTAAAGATTGACTAAAAAGGCACTTTTATTGAATATAATATAACAAAATTATTGATCGATGGAAATATTAAAAGTACACACAATCGCCGAGCATGTATGAAAGGTATGATTAATATAAAAGATGCCAAATGGCATGCGATTGTCCCTGCCTACCCCTCTTGGGCTAAAATGCGTGATGATACTCGTAGATAGATAGATAGAAAATCTAAGCATATTTTTTATTATTTCTTTTACTTTGAAGGACACATCTAGGCAACCCTATTCAATTTAGGTAATATGAACAACAGCTGGCAAAAAGTGGATACTTTTCCTGCATCTCTGGCCACACTGCAAGGTGTAAAAGTTATCTAATAGTAAAACCGCAACCAAATCCGTTTAGTAGTTTTTGCGTGAAACGGTCACAGACAGACAGACAGACGCGGCGGGAGACTTTGTTTTATAATATATAGTGACGTTTAGGTCAATTTTTATGTGTTAAAAAAATTTACTTAGACAAAACCTTCCATGCACATCTATTGAGGCTGGGACCGAAACTGCCAAACGTCGCAGTTCCTGAAGAATACATATTTGTTGCGTTTGTGGTGGAAACACTGGGTCCGTGGGGACCTAAACGCACCTCTACAAAGAAATAGCCAAAAGATTGGTAGAGGTGTCCCACGACCAAAGAGCTGGCTCATATTTGGCCCAAAGGATAAGTATTGCTATCCAACGTGGCAACTGGGCACTCTCCCAGAAGGCAGCGATCTTGATGAAATTTTTTATTTATTGGTTTATTGGTATTTAATTGTTTATTATTATACAAGTTATAATTTTCAAATTTAGTCAATTTTAGTATACTTACTTATACCATACTTTTACTTATGAGAAGTTTTCCACCCCAGCTTCGCCTATGGGGCTTAAAGTAATTTTAATCCCTTTTTATAGCCATCCAAGGTAAGGATTGGTTTAAAATAAAAGTGGCCAATGTATTTTTCTAGGGTTGAAGTTTTCTTCGTACCAAATGTCATCAAGAACGGTTCGGTGGTTTAGCCTTGAAAGCGTAACAGACAGACAGATTTTAAAACTTTCGCATTTATAATATTAGTATGAATACTTTCCTAAACTAGGTAGGTACTTGTAACATTTCGCCTACATGAAATCTTCATGATGACTTTCCTCATTATTTTTTAATTACGGTCCCAGTCCTTAGATTCTGTAAAACAAACTTAGGCAGAAAAGAAAAAAATAATTAGCTAGCACAAGTACATTCTTCAATTTCGCTTCGTACTACTAGTGATGTCAATAATTATATAAAAAAATCATAATGCGATTTTTTTTTCTTCACGCCTTACAGATCGAAACCGTGTTATCGGTCCAAGCTAGGGTACCCAACGGAATACCAAGTCTCGCTCTTCTAGTTGATGGTATTTGTGAGTGTGAGGCTATACCTAACGAGTGGCCAGTTCTGTTGAGGTATATTTTAGATAGAAAAAGCCTGTAAGTGTGGTTTGTTGGATTATGTACATAGGTACATTGGTATTGTACTTGTACATATTTGATACTATTATAATAAAACCATCTTCATATGATGTATGTTTGAATCGCATCATAACTACTGGTAAAATTTGATTTTTCTTTTGTGGTTAAATAACTTGTTTAGGAAGATTATAAACTATATAATATCACGCTACGACTCAAAGCAACTGGGCAGTAACCATAACGTTTAACCATTAAACAACTATTTTACACCGTACAATACCATTAACCAATCTTTCAATTATAACAGTTCTCTTTTTGCGTTGCAATGGTGGTAAGAGATGAATTTAGTTGGAATTACATGGTGCAAAATTTAGGTTAACGGAAAATATCTAGTACCTATACAAATAATATCAGGTAGATACTTTGTCATATGACTGCTCCTGCTACAAATACCAGCTACATTATTCCAACTTTATTGCGGAGTAATTAAGAAAGTGAAACTGCGTCCGAGAGAGTCCTCATAAACCTCTCATTTCCCAACGAGCTCGTACTCAAGTGGAAAAGGCGTGTATTTATATAGATGTGTCATACAACCAGTAGTTAGAGGTCATGAATGAAACAACTAAAAAAAATAAAGTGTTTGTCTGTGATTCCAAAGGAGACGGGACTTTGGGCGAAGGTGACTTGAGTTGTAACATATTTTTCTAAAAAAAATTGACCAATTTATAATCTAGGTACCTAGAAAAATTAAAATGAGTTAAACTAGCCATTAATCGATTTGAAGTAGATCGATTCATGTGAGCGATTGAATCGTTTCAAGTAAAGAAACTGTATGAAAGATGAGTTACAGAGGCTTTTAGGTATCCAGTGGGTATTTAGATTCGGAATCTATTTTTGTTAAAACATTTAAACAATGTTTAATTAGTCATTGCCATGCCATGCCATGCCATTGTCTTTTTCATTAAGGTAAGAACTGAGATATTGCTATATATATTGCTACCTCAACTGGAAAAAAGCGGCCACTGCTACTTGCTTCTCTGGTCACACCGCAAGCTATAAAATCCGTGAAAATGTGTGTTTCTCCAAAGTTTAACGACCTAACCTTGAAAAATAAAGCTAAAAAGCCTGAAAATCAGGAGTTTTTGTCTGAAAAGCTGAAAGTGTGCTCATTCAGGCGAGGATTTAGCATATCGCTTACAAAGGCTCTTGTGTAGACTGGTTCGGAGCGTTCAAGTGTCCTTTAGAGGTAGACGTCTGGTAACATAGTGCATACTACATTATTATTAAGACACTAAACTAAGGCTTCGCACTGGTACTATATACAACAATTTGAATACCTACGTTATTATTAGAGAATGTATCTACCTTATGCTATCAAGGACTTTTTTGTAACAGATTAGACAGCATACGCCATGAAAACTCGCTGGGGCTAATTTTTTCCCCGATTTGATTCACTTATACTGTTATTTCTCAGCTCCTATACATGATAGATTCATGTTTAATATTCGTATGTGCTTCTCGTGAATTAACCTATCTAATAGTGATAACCGTATTAAAATCATTTCTGTAGTTTATTGCGTGTTTGTTTTATAGCCTCAAAAAACCATCGGCTAAATGAGGAAGACTTCGTCTTCCGCTGGGTACCTTGGAGCCGGCTAAGGTTCCCGGGAGCTGTAAGGTAATCCGTGAAGAATAATAATAAAAAAAAAGTAAAATGAAAATCACTGGGCACACAACATACACACCTTCACAGCAACAGTGTCAACCAGAACAGGTGGCAAGTCTGTTGCTGCCCTTAATGAATCTATATGTGTCACTTCTTTAACATAAATAAATAAGTTATTTTTAGAAGTGCGGTCACCGGCTTTACGTGCCCTATATTGAGATCACCCCTTCACTTGAGGGTGCAACCGCAAGGCACAGCTATCATATATATAAAAAACCGGCCAAGTGCGAGTCGGACTCGCGCACATAGGGTTCCGTATCATTATCTATAAAAACGGCAAAAAATCACGTTTGTTGTATGGGAGCCCCCTTAAATATTTATTTTATTCTATTTTTTAGTATTTGTTGTTATAGCGGCAACAGAAATACATCATCTGTGAAAATTTCAACTGTCTAACTATCACGGTTCATGAGATACAGCCTGGTGACAGACAGCGGAGTCTTAGTAATAGGGTTTCCGTTTTTACCCTTTGGGTACGGAACCCTAAAAATCAATATTTGTTTGTTCGTTATTCGACAGACTCAAAAACTACTGGACTGGTTTTGTTACTGTTGGTACCATTATATAGAGTGAGTCACGGGGAAGATTGTGGGCTAAATATAACATGACGCTACATCCTTTAGGAGAGAAGCAGTGACCAAAGGGCTAGTGGCTAGTATAAATTCAGCTATGTTAATGATATGTTTATCTTTTGTACTACATCATGAAAGGTTGTAATATTAAGCGAATTAACTTGGCATTGACTCTGTATACCTATGGAATGTAAGGTGACCACACGTTCAGTAAAGTACCTTACAGCTGGGAAGTGGAAGAAAAGCACTTAGTTGATGATTTGTTTTTAGGGTTTACGCTGGTTTGGACACGTTGAAAGAATGAAGGATGAAAGATTGACTAAAAAGGTTTATATGGCTGAAGTGAAAGGAAATGCTAGCAGAGGACGACCTAGATGTACTTTTATTGAACATATAAAAAATATGTTGATCGAAGGAAATATTAAAAGTACACACAATCGCCGAGCATGTATGAAAGGTAAGATGAATATAAAAGAAGCAAAAGAGATATGTCAGGATCGTAACAAATGGCATTCGATTGTCTCTGCCTACCCCTCTTGGGATGAAAGGCGTGATGATAGATAGATAGATAGATAGATTGTTTTTAGGGTTTCAAACCCAAAGGGTGCAAACGGAAACCCTATTGAGTTACAGCTGCCCGTTCTTCCGTCTGTATCTTTTGAACCGTAATAGGTAGGTATACACTTGAAATTTTCACTGAGCGTTGTTTGCTCGAAAAAGCCGGCTAATCAGAGTCGCGCTAATTTGTTCCTGCGCCATACAGGGGCGTCAAACTTGGTCTGCACTTAGTACCTACATACTATTGAGAGTCCGAATCGCACTTGACCGGTTTTTAAAGTTCTTCTTCTTTTGATCACAAAATACCTTAACACCGTCACCTACCCTGAAATATCGTGGGCTAAGGTTAGCATGGGCCACTAACAAATTTCCAGTGGGATTAGCTGTAGTGCTAAGTATAGCACCGCAACATCTTTCATTTTTGTTTTGACTAGAACGAAGGCCAAAATCGGCGGGTCAGTCAAAAACTAATGCACAGTCAAAGAATGCCGAGTAAACTGATGGGTCGGGCAAATACACTTTGCCGGATATTGTAGGGTTGGACTTTCTCGGGACGAGCATTCCTTGGCTGACCATTGGCGAGGACCCGCTGTTTCCATACATCATCAATATAAACATTTTGACACTACAAGCATTTTTAAGTATTTTGCTGACTATAGCGCCGCATCTGCCCTTCCTTGCTTGAAGTCCTTCTTCAACACCCAGATCCATTATAGGAGCAATACGTCGGATTGAGCGAAATAAAAGTAAAATCCACCAATAAAATTGACGGTTCTGACTTTTGTCTCGCTCTATTCGACGGTTTGGCCTGCTAATAGATCTGAGGTCTTATTGTGCAGCATCAGCACCGCTTCTCATTGTATAATTTGGCAGAAAAACTGTCTGTCTGTGCTCTACGCAAAAACTGCTAAACGGATTTTGTTGCTATTTTCACTATTAGGTAGGGTGATTCACCGGGAAGGTTTACGAGTAATAAACATGGACTTATCATTTTTAGGAGCTGATCATTAACAGTATAGGTGAATCAAGTCGGTTTATTAAGCATAGGTGGCTGGTCCATGAATGCACTATAGATGCTTTATCACGCTTCGCTTGAAGGACTCCAGATTGTAGGAAGCAGGAAAAACTGACGCCGGATGTTCGTTCCACTTTATGACAGTGCGACACCAACGAGTCACTGATTTTTTTTGTTTGTATGTAGGACGTGTCCACTGTGTGAGGATGAAATCAGGGTCACTAATATATACGTAGTTATTGAGGATTGTCTAGTAACTAGCGACCGCCCGCGTAGAATCTATTGTGCACAGGTTTGTTTATATATTGTGTAAATCGGCCTTAAATCTCGAAACCAACCAAAGAAATGTCACGATTTTTTCAAACGGCAACACTGGCATAGACAATGGATTCGCTCTCTTTTGGATCGAAATTCGATCCTGCTATTTTACTATACAAAAATTACACATCCAATTTCGATTCCTTGATCTCGGGAATCGAAATACATACAAATTCCTAAGAAGGAGTACGCCCGCGCCGTTTGGGGGAAACGTGTCAAGAAAGTTTTGTAGAGCGCAATCTCGCTCTCTCCCTCGTTTTTTTATCTCGTTCTGGTTTTTCGATTTTATTTTAGAGATGCTCTCAAATCATGGTTACCCACCGGCGCGTCAGTCGGTCTAGCGTACACATAGAGCGAACAGTGTAATCGGATCCGCAGTTCATGTAGGCTTACACGGGCCGCTGCACTCACCAGGATTCTGGCTCAAGTTGCATCTATATAACGTTTGGTTTATGTATATTTTTGTTTGCTGGATTTTATTTATAAGGAGTCGATAGCGTAATTGGTTGAGAGTTGGACTTGAAGTCAGGGGGAGGGGCTGGGTTCAAATCTTACACGTGGCAAAAATGCTGTGCAACATCTTTTTCTTTTATTATGGCTTCATCAATGTTCATCGGTGATTTGCCAATGTCAAGTCCTTTATAGTGTTACAGCACGCACAAGATTTAACTGGATTCCCCATCACGTCTTGGTGGGCGCGTGCGTTATTCACAAAGGCGTGACGTGGAATCCTGAGCAACATCTTAGGTCTGTTAAAGAAGTTAAAGAATCACAAGTAACAATGTAAACCAAGTCTGCCTGTTTGTTAAGTTGTCAAAGCTAAACTGTTAAACCGATTTTCATTACTCTAGGTCTAGAGATAATTTGAACCGTGGAGTAGAGCATTAGGCTGTTTAATTAAAAGAAAAATAGAGTTCCACATCATATGGCAATATTTATATAATATATAAGTTTGTTATTTTTCTCTTATTTCTTTGATTTGACCAATAAGCGCCGTTGGTAGCCAACATTTGACCAATGGTACCAACCCATTTTCCGAGAGGTTGGTACTGTCAGCCAACAGTGTGTGCGACGTGCGTGTGTAAAACGAGAAAGAGGAAGGAGCATGCAACAGCTGAGCGCTTAACCTACAGTGAGTATAAAGTGTTAATGTCTTCAGGATATAATGTTAATATTGCTTATTACCAAGGTGAGATGTCAGATGTTACATTTTTTAATTTACAAAGCTGAAGCCGGGACTCAGAGATGGTCTAAAATAAATGCATTTTAAACTAGAATTGTGCAAGGATGCTCTAAAAGAATGTTATAAGCAGATCATCCAAGATTATAGTGTTAAGGTTTGCATAAGCGGGGGAACGAGTGCTTTCTTTAATGCTAATGCTATGACTAAAAAGTTTTATATGGCTGTAGTAACATGAAATGCTGGCATAGGACGACCTAGGTGTACTTTTATGGAACATATGAAAAAATACACACAATCGCCGAGCATGTATGAAAGGTATGATGAATATAAAAGGAAATAAAAAAGGTATGTCAGGATCGTAGCGAATGGCATTCGATTGTCTCTGCCTACCCTTTTTGGGGATAAAAGGCGTTATGATAGATAGAGAGATATCTAAGACTCGGAAACTACTGAACCGGTTTTGTTACGTTTATATATTGATTATATAATAAACAAAACAAGGGGGGGGGGGTAACTCGTGATGTTTAACTCGATTTAAATAAACTTGTCAGTCTTGTCAAGTTATTATTGTCGTCATGAAATTGAAATTCAATTCAGGATTTCAATTTGAAATCTATTTCAAGAGTCAATACCAGCAAGTCTGTTGCTGCACCTACATGTGTTCCTTCTTTAACAAATATAAGTATCTGTTACTTAAGAAGTGCGGACTTCGGCTTTCCGTGCTCCCCGAAGTATGAGAAGTCGATTAAAGAACATATTCTTAAGAGCTCTCTCTCAACTAAAAACGCACGCGATAGAAATAAATAGAGATAATAAAATACACAAAACTACCTACAGCAATTCAAGTATTGTACAATAAATATTAGAAATATCAAGTTCTAGTTAATGGATCCATAAATTATGTGAAATTATTTTTACTCGATTTGTAAAAAAAAATACATTAGTAAATATATTGATAGAATTCGAGTCGCAATACGGTTAAAAATATGTGTGTCATTTTTCAGGACCTCATGAAACCTAGGTGTAGCTGATATTGGCATATTTTTGACATATTGATAGATACATATTTCATATACTTTAAGAATCCATTAACTAGAACTTGCTATTTTTAATAAGTTTTGTACAATACTTGAATTCGGTAGGTAAAGTAAAAGTTAAGGTATGCTGAATCCAAAACCGTTTCGAGATATTGGTTTAATAATCAGTATTTTTCAATTTATAGATCTTAAAATCGTGAGTTTATCTTTATTTTTTCAAAAACAAATAATTTACTTAACCTACATTTCACCTATGAATGACGTCATTATATCGGCTAAATAAAAGCAACATATTTACTTGTCAACTTGTCAACCAATGTTACCCTGTTACTAGATATACTACTATTTCAGTAGTTTTTATAAGTAATCTAGTTTATTATTTAGGAACAATGTTTAAGCATTTTTTATGGTAGGATATTCTTTGACCTTTGTATATATTTTGTATCACAACAACTATGCAGACTACGGTATAAAAAGTAAAGATGTGTTTCTTTGTTATTGTTTTAATATGTTTTATGTAGAATTGGTAGGTTTTGGTAGATTTTGTAGGATTTAGAGACGGCAACACTATTGTTTGTTAAATGTCAAAGTCAAAGAACACAGATGTTCTTTTTTCTGTACCAACATATCAAAGGTATTGAAGTATACAGCCGACAAAATGACGTCATCAGTGCCAAAACTTTGATAATTTATTATAAAAAAACTACTGTATAGAAATCAAAAATATTCAAATTAGTTTCTTAAAATAGCCTGATCTTTAAAATAAAAATATAAAAATCGTACCTCAGCTTTTACTTTACATACCGAATTGCTGAAGTCCGTTTTTGTATGGGTCAAAAGTTATATGAGGCGTCTCCTTAAATATAATTGGTGCTTAGAATTTTTTGCACGGGTAAGAATTTAACTCCGGTTCCAAGAACAACGATTTAAAAATTACCATTAGGCAAAAACTCAAGAGAAGCCATCGACATTAACTAGTATTAATTACTCAGTATACCCGATATGTGACAAACGATCTGTTCCAGCCTAGATCCGGATCAGTTGAAAATATTGTAAGCGTCCTATATCCCTGAAAGTTGCATTTTTCATGGCACGCTTCAGTTTATACTCGAATGGAGGCATATTTTTCACTTAAGCCTTCAGACTTGGTAATTTTTCAATGCGACTTTCCAGTTTTATTGAAAAACTAGGACTTTGAGTGAGGATTAGCGTGGTGTGGCGTGAGATATGATGTTGTGTGATAACTGACCAAATAATACTGAATATTGGCTAAATGCACGTTCAAGACCCATAAGAAAGGGAAGTAAGTCATCAAAAATACATTTTGAATCAAATTTTTCAGAAAACAGTTCTTTACGGAACTGAAAAAAATAATTGATTTTTAGGATATGACAAATCTTTTTATTGTTTTGAAAATATGATTAAAAACATTTTACTCGATAGAAAAAAAATCCTAATATACACATCTGAAAACTTTATTTATCAAATTTTATGGCTATAATTACAAATGGTATCATTACAAAAATTAACATGAATATTATTCTTATCTATCTTTTGATCTTTTCATTGTAAAATTATTTCTATGTTGTATAAGTTTTTTTTTTTAATTGCGTTTTAAACAAAAGTTATCGCTTACGTTGAATTCAATATGACTCAAGTACCTACCGGAAGAATTATCTGGCGTATACAAATAAATGATTAAATCGGTTCACAATCCACAACATTTCAAAATTTTAACACCCTAATTTTATTAGCTTATATGAAAGTAGGTGAAAAATTAAGGTACCCGTATTTTTTGCTTTTCTAAAATTTTAACTTTAACACTCTTAAATTAATTTTTAAATATTGCATTTTTAGAAAAAGTCGATGACGGCTAAAAGTATCAGGTGTCTATGCGTATTCTGTATTAAAAAAAATAAATGACATGAGCTGCGTGCGTTCGTTCGTTTCATTCGTTCAATAGTTCGTTCATGGTTATTTTGTTTCATTCATTATTGTTTATTTTTGAGTTTATTAATTTAAAATTAAATTTTATTCACTTTTATCAACAAAGATGGCTAGAGAAGCACGTAAATTAAGTTCCCTTGTATCTATTCTATTCTATTTTTTCGTGTTATGGCTCCATCACTAGTCCCCTTGTATCCTGTTTTGTTTTTACAACTACAACTAATACTTTTTAATGCCTGTTTCCCTTGAAGGCAGAGAGTACAGTAGCTTTGAGCGGTACTCGTTACACAGTGTAGTTTTTTCAAAATATCTCTTAAACCACTGAATAAAAAAAAATTAAATATGTGTATCGTGTTAAGCAAAGGAAGATCTCCAAACGGATTTTTAATTTTGGTACTTAACGAAAAATGAAATGTTGTGAATTATTGGTGGAGTAATCGGTGTAATACATAAAAGAAAATTAACTTTAAAAAACAAGTGTACCGACTTCAAAAATTTGCACTGAAAAGTAAGAAATAATAAATATTTCGTCGTAGAATTTGAAGATGGTTGGTGCCAAATTAGGATACAAAATTAAGTAAACATCTAAAGGCCTTTATTCATAAACGTTTATTAGCAACGTTTTTGTTAAAATATGTTTTGTCACTCTCTAACAAACCTGTCTTTACTAATAATAGAAAGAAACAAAACACATTTTAACAAAAACGTTGCTAATAAACGTTTATGAATAAAGGCACGATCTGTTAAATATTATCTATGTTTGTACTGATGATCGTAGGTCCTAATGAATTGTCTAGATTAGCGAATTTGGGAAGTAAGTTGTTTTCAATTTGGCAAAATAAAAAAAACTGATGTGGATGGGATTTGAACTATGTGCATCCTGCCCTGCACTCCATACCTTTAACCGCTAGACCATCTTCGATACGAAAATTGACAACTTCGTGTCAATAGCAACCGCTAAGGCTTTTCTCTGATACATAATTTACAGTCGTAAACAAAGACAATTTACTGAATTTCTGAAAAACTACTGAATCGATTTTTGTCATATGTCTGTGAGATAATGTCGAGAAATTATTATATCCTTAAAAAAATAAGTCGTCAACATCGGTACATATTTCATCGAGATATTAAGAAAAATTGACTTATAAAGTCAGTTTTTTCAAAATTACTGAAAAACTAATGAACCAATTTTTATGAGATAAAACTGGGACCAATCTGGAAGAATTATCTGTCGATTAAAAAATAAATCATCAAAATCGGTTCATAAACGACGAAGTTATCCGCGAACACACAAAAAAAATATACGGTCGAATTGAGAAACGCCTTTTTGTGAATATGCTTTGAAATGCTGCAATAATAAAATACAGTGTATATATCTTTGTGCAGCGTAAGTAATTATAAAATTTCCAAATTATCAAAAAGCTATTAACCGAGTGAGCCCCGCCAACCAAATATTAATTAACGAACGTTACCTAGCATGTTCCTGTCACCTATCAGAGGAAACAAACAAAAATAATTTTGTGTTAGCAGAATTTTCATACTTGATTCAAAAAGATTTATAAATTACTAAAGTAGCCCACGCACTGGTCCGGTATCTCACAGATTTTTTTTTCGGTCCGGCCGCCGTATGGTCGAGATTGAAGACAGGCCACACATTAGCAATGTAAATCATACGATCTAGATCACATGCAATTCACTCACCCACACAGACACACAAGATTCGATTAAACAAAGGCGTGTGGATGTGTGTGGGTGTGTGTGTGACAGATCGTTCCGGTCATCGAAATCAACTACAAATACAACGACGGCGACCGGCCGGGGATTGGACGAATGTGTGGCCACCTTAAGCTGTTCGCCCGTGAGGCCCATACTAACTTTCATCTTTTATTATATTATGCTACACAAGATACCCGTACGAAAACTTCGCACCGTTAGCTCAAGTGATCTCCAAGTCTAATTTTAAATTATACATTTTTTGTTTATTTTTCGTCTTCAAAATGGCGTATCAAACATAAATATTAAGAGAGATATGGCCTATCAACAAAAAAACATCCTTGAGAAATAATAATAGAGATTTTTTTTAAAGTAGCCCCTAAAGCTCCATATCCATCAAAATCGGTTTAGTGGTTTTGTCGTGAAAGCGTAACTGACAGAAATAATTTTCGCATTTATAATTTTAGTATGGATTTCTTCAGGTACCTACCTACCTACATAAATCCTAGATTTAAGACATATGTATTTTTAACCGACTTCCAAAAAAAGAAGGAGAAGGTTCTCAATTCAGACCGTATTTTTTTTTTTTTTTTTTTTTTTTTTATGTATGTATGTACATCGATAACTCCGCCAATTGTGAACCGATTTTCATGGTTTCTTTTTTAATCGACAGATAATTCTTCCGGATTGGTCCCATTTTTCTCTCATAAAAATTGGTTAATTAGTTTTTCAGAAATTTTGAAAAAACTGACTTTAAAAGTACATTTTTCTTGATATCTCGATAAAATAAGTACCGATTTTGACAACTTATTTTTTTTAAGACATTATAATTTCTCGACATTATCTCACAGACATATGACGAAAATCGGTTCAGTAGTTTTTCAGAAATTCAGTAATTAATTTCTGTTTAAGGCTGAAAATTATGTATCAGAAAAAGCCTTAGCAACGGTTGCTATTGACACGAAGTTGTCAATTTTCGTGACGATAGTCTAGCGGTTAAATGTAATGGGGAATCATAGGATGCACAAGCACATGGTTCAAATCACATCCACAGCGTTTTTTTTTTAATTTTCCATCAATATTTTTTTAGTTGCGTTATTATTTGTCTCTCAAGGTAGCAAAATCACTTAAAAGGGTAAAATAAACCTTTTAAAAAAAAGTGTACCGACTTCAAAAATTTGCACTGAAAGTAAGAAATAATAAAAATTTCGTCGTAGAATTTGAAGACGGTTGGTGCCAAATTAGAAACAACTTAGTTCCCAAATTTACTAATCTAGACAATTCAATAGGAACCTACGATCATCAGTACATACAAACATAGATAATATTGAACAGATCTTTATCTTCTTAGATATTTACTTAGTTTTGTATCCTAATTTGGCACCAACCGTCTTCAAATTCTACGACGAAATTTTTATTATTTCTTACTTTTCAGTGCAAATTTTTGAAGTCGGTACACTTTTTTTTAAAAGGTTTATATTAGAATTGTTTATTTGTTTAAAGGCAGTGAAATTCCTATATCAAATATCAAAATTTCTACTTGCGAGCGGAAAGGTAATGTAGCTCTATATAGTGAAAGATTTTTTCAAATCGGTCCAGTAGTTACTTATACATTAATCACTATTACTTATACAGTGTGAAAGTAAAAGGAAATGCTGGCAGAGAACGACCTAGGTGTAATTTTATTGAACATATAAAAAATGTATTGATCGTTGGAAATATTAAAAGTAGATAACACAATCGCGCATGTATGAAAGGTATGATGAACATAAAAGAAGCGAAAGAGGTATGTCAGGATCGCAGGAAATGGCATTAGATCTCTGCCTACCCCTCTTTGGATAAAAGGCGTGATGATAGATTTATATAATATGAGAGTGCTACCAAAGGTATTTTTCCTTTTATTATTTTAACTTAGTTGCAGCGAAATCTCAAATTGTTTACACAACTGTGATGAAACTTAATGTAATCTAATAATAGAGGATGTACAGTCAGATGCGATTTTTTATAAAAGTTCTTAATTTTCGTAAAAAAAGCACCTGAACCAATTAGATTCGTCCTACTACTTGTTTATTGAAGGCAAATTGCTAAGTGTGGACAATGTTACTTAGAGTCTTTGGCCACGCCGGGAGGTTTAAAATCCGTGTTTTTGCATGTACCTTAGCTTCACAAATATCATAGGCTAAAAAAGGGAGACTTGGTCTTCCGCTGGGTACCCTGGGAGCTGTAAAGTAACCCATGCACTACCTTAGCTTCACAAATATCATAGGCTAAAAAAGGGAGACTTGGTCTTCCGCTGGGTACCCTGGGAGCTGTAAAGTAACCCATGCACTGGTCTGGTATCTCACAGAAAATTTTCGGTCCGGCCGCCGTATGATCGAAATTAAACGCAGGCCACACATTAGCAATGTAAATCATACGATCTAGATCACATACAATTCACTCACCCACACAGACACACAAGATTCAATTAAACAAAGCATGGATGTGTGTGTGTGTGTGACAGATCGTTCCGGTCATCGAAATCAACCACAAATACAACGATTTGAAAACGGATGGTGGGCCGCACGTACAAGAATTGGACGAGTCTGTGGTCGATTTCGGTAGACCGTATGGCGGCGCGCTGGCGATTGGACTAATGAGTGGGCACCTTTAGGCAACCAGTGAATAAAAAAAATTGTATTATTACGACCTCTATTTCTCATATATTTATATCAAAAAATATAAAATGCAAGCATATATAAAAAGCACTCAGAGATAGATAGGACATATCAAAAAAAAAACACTGAATCCTAAAACTAAACAAAAGCAGTCGACAGTACTTGTTAATCGAAGTATCTGGTTTCGAATGGCACTGTGTAAATTAATAAAGAAATGGCATGTCTAGGTTCATTAAGTCTACCAACAGTGCAAACCTGTTCTGTTTAATATGGCAAATGGTGGACACTGTTACGTAAGTCTCTAGGCACAAAGCAAAAAAAAAATTTACGTTAACAGAACATAATAAAAAATATTGTCACAGACTGTACAATTGCAGTTCCCAGATTAATTGCATTTATATCAACGGCGCTACGTAATGCAATCAAAATCTGCACCGGATTTCGCTATGTCAACAATCTGTGTGATGTTTTTTTGGGTTGTGAAGCTTTTGGAAACATGTTAATGGCCTTAGTTAGGGTATCCAATGGATGACAAACCTGAGGTTTTGAGGCTATTTTGAGATGAAAATGTCTCTTAGTAGAGATCGGGTTATAGGTAAAACCATAGATTTAGTATAGTCGCTCAGGCGCTGCACTAGATTGGCAATACGAAAGAGAAAGCGCATAGATACGCGTATGTTAAAGCGAAACAGATAGACGAGACCATGTAGTAATTTTGCTTATTTTTGCACAGTTGGAGGGATAGGAAATGGAAAATGAAAATAAAGAAATTCTACCCATGTCATGAAGCCGGGGCGGCTCGCTAGTATTATTATATTTACTATCCCACTAATATTATAAACGCGAAAGTTTGTATGTATGTTTGTTACTCAATCACGCCATAACGGCTGAACGGTTCTGGACGAAATTTGGCAAAGAGATAGATTATAGTCTGGAATAGCACATATGCTACTTTTTATCCCGGATAAATGTATGGTTCCCGTGGGATATATTTGTTTTTGTTTTTCACGGGATCGACATGATTTTTTGCATAGTGGTAGTTAAGGGGTCAGAGAATGACATAGGGCAAATTACAGCCACGGGATTATTTATTGTTGGATCTGTTTCCACGCGAATGAAACCGCGGACAGAAACTTGTAAGTCATACTTATATATTGCAAAGGCATTGAACCGATTTAGCTAAATTAAGTTATAAACTCTCAGGTCTACTTAGACTCACCTTAAGGTAAACAAAATCCATTTATTTAAAGTAGATTGCACAAAAACCGATGTCCTTAATAATACCTTTGATTATTCAACTAAATAAAATATTAAGAGCCTCCACCCCTATCTGTTAGGTTCGTGCACGCTCATGCATAATTTAGGTTGAAATCTTGTTGCCTTTTTTGCAAGAGTTTGTTACCTTACATTAGTTGAGAATTGGAAGGGATTTTCTAAATAGACTTCTCTTGCTACTATGGGCACGTAGAGGTTCTAAGGATAACATCTGTTAAAGAAATTACAATATGTGATCTAGTGATCTATCATTACGGCTTTTATCTCAGAGAGGTAGGCAGAGTCAATCGATTGCCATTTGTTACAATCCTGGCACAATCGCTTCTTTTATATTCATCATACCTTTCAAACATGCTCGGCGATTGTGTGTACTTTTAATATTTCCATCGTGATCTATAAAAGTGAATAAATATGATATAAACTGCTATATAAAAAACGAAGCGTAATTATGTCATGTTGTCTTCAATTAGCGTCTTTCATGAACGCAAAGCTAGCGTCTGCCCATACCCTGTAGATAACGCTGAAAAAATGGCGAAAGTTTTGGTCGATCAGCTGATTTTTTGAGGTTATTAGGTTGATGTTGAGCTTCTTATTAAGGGACACGTAGCTCGAAGACACGATGGTATATGGAAATCAAGGGTTAGCTGAGTGGAGACCTAGACCACCAGCGAGATGGAGTGACGACATCGTGAAGAAAGAGGGTAGTGCATGGAGGAGAACTGCGGAGGATAGGGAGAAGTGGCGCAATGAAGAAGAGCTTATAATGGGCTGCGCATATTCTTCATATAATTCGGTTATAAGTTTCTGCATATAATATTAGGATTTAACGTTGCGAGATAATAGAATACTAGCGTTCTATATTGTCTAAAAGTCCAATCATCGGTGCGTCGACGTATGGTCCACCGAAAACGATCACAGACTCGTCCAATTCTTGTAACGAACGGTCCGCCTAGATCATGTAGGAAATTGTCGGTGCGATGCCGGACCAATGTGTGGCCTACCTATTACTGCACTATTTAAATGTAAAACCATTATTTTCAGAAGAAATGAAACCATACCAAAAGAAAATTGGTAAAGTTATTTTTGCCTGCGTGTCCAAAGCCACAATTGTCAAAAGGTCGAAGTAGAATATGGAAAATCGTTTGGGTACCTACTACATTTTTTTCTTTAGTTGAATTCCTCGAGCTACTTAAGGATATCGGGTGTTAGCATATGAATGAATGTACAAAAACATTTTTCCTCTAGATTTGTTATGTCCGCATAGATAGGATTTCCTTGCCGTTAGTAAAATCGAATAGCATTAAAAAATCTCCACGAGGTCAATTCGGTGACGCTATTTAAAAAATATTGGAGTCTATTATTTACGCTGATTGTAGAATCGAGAGAGGATGTATAGAGCTAAATGCGAGTTTTATTATGCGTAAAAGTACATGATGCACTGCAGTGACCACAATAAAAAAAATTATATTCTTGAGGTTATGCGTTATTAAGATACTGTGTTCAAAACATAATACAATTATATTGATTCGATAGAAAAAAAATCACGAATGTACCTCTAAAAAAATATTTTACTGTCTGGAAACAGTACTAAAATGCATGCAATGATTCTGTTTTTTTGACAGATTTTTTATCTAGCAATAAACTATCGTAATATCGTAATAATAAAAAAAGCCACGTCGTTTGGTGTGTATGTGTACCCGCGTGGGGGCGGTGTCATCTCTCAAGGTCTTTGGCTCTATCCAGCGTCTTAATCTCGCCCGCGCTGTGATAGTTGTTATTAGTCTGTGATTTATACGTCGGCGGGATCATCTTAGACACAAATTAATCGGCATCGATTAACATTGGTGGAACCTCAATAAAAGAAGAAAAAAAATTTACCCCAAGTGAGGTCCACCAAATGAAGTAAACTAAAAAAAACTGTTATGATGCAAGATTAATCCAGGTGAACACAGGCTAAGGTTTAAGGAGTTTCCTAAGGTATAGCAATAACTAAGAAGTTATTTTTTCACATTTAAAAAAGTTGTAGTCCTAAAGCAGGCCACACAATGAAAACACACACACTTTTCCTCTACTTGATATACTGTTGAATCTCTGCTCCTAAACATGATAGGTCTATGTTTAATACACGAAAACCTTCGTCGTGAACCAACATATCTGATCGTAAAAATCGCAACAAAATCCGTTCACTAGTTCTTGCGTAAAAAGGTCACAGACAGACAGATATGTTTAATATACAAGCTTCTATACGTGGTTTCACTCGCGTGGAAATAGATCCAAAAAGAAATAATCCCCTGGCTGTAATTTGCCCCTCTCACGCCCGCTTTCACGGTAAAAAAAACATGTCGATGGCATGAAAAAAAAAACCAAATCTATCCCACAGGAACCATACATTTTTCCGAGTAAAAAAGTAGCCTACGTGCTATTCAAGACTATAATCTATATCTGTGCCAAATTTCATCCAGATCCGTTCAGCCGTTCTGGCGTGATTGAGTAACAAACATACATACATCCATACAAACTTTCGCGTTTATAATTTTAAGTTGCCCACGCACTGGTCCGGTATCTCACAGAAAATGATTCGGTCCGGCCGCCGTATGATCGAGATTGAAGACAGGCCCACACATTAGCAATGTAATTCATAAGATCTAGATCACATGTAATTCACTCACCCACACAGACACACAAGATTCGATTAAACAAAGGCGTGTGGATGTGTGTGACAGATCGTTCCGTTTTCAAATACAATGATTTGAAAACGGATGGTGGGCTGCGCGTACAAGACTTGGACGAGTCTGTGGTCGATTTCGGTGGTCTGTATGGCGGCGCGCCGGCGTGGGATAGTGATGATGATGGAAATGACCACAACGCAAAGTGCGTAAATTGAACTTAGCATTACGGAATGAAGTTCCAGGATAAAATCGGGTTACATTCTATATCCTGTGGGATTCGTATTTTTACAATGTACACGTTGTCAACCTGTCAGTGGACTGACACGGGTCACTAACTGGCGTTGCGTTTACAAAATTGAGTTTCGGCAACTATATAGCGCGGGTCGTGACTTACAATCAGATATGCAATAAATGACCGGGGGAATATACCTTCTTTTTTTTTGTTATACACCATCACAGCCCTTAATGGACTTACAGTTATTTTCAGAAAAAGTCGCTGAGGCCTGCTTTACGTGTCCTCTGAAGCAAGATTAAAATAGTAGTGACCCATTCATCACCGTAATTAATTTAATAAATCATGTATTGTTGCAAAATACAAAAACCGACAAACCGAGGCTTTTCCATCTAAATATATCTCAACAGGACTGGCCACTCGTTAGGTATAGCCTCACAAATGCCATCGGCAGATGCCCTCAACGGTTTGCAAAAAAGAGCGATTCGCATCATCAATGACCCAAAGGCCACACGAAATCTCGAGCCTCTACATAGCCTCTGTTAGCGTCTTCTATGCGACTGTATTATGGGGAGTGTTTAGAAGAACTCCATGGCCTCGACCGTCCATACCCTTTTCGCACCCGCAGCTCGCACTGGAAACAGT
This sequence comes from Nemapogon koenigi, assembly GCA_963924495.1. NCBI lineage: Eukaryota > Metazoa > Arthropoda > Insecta > Lepidoptera > Tineidae > Nemapogon > Nemapogon koenigi. Next base: position 11,247,750 of record OZ004646.1, read on the forward strand.
TGGCATCCTTACACAGTGGACACGTTCTGCATACGAACGAAAAAATTCAGTGACTCGTTCCTGTGTCGTACAGCCAAAAAGTGGAACGAACTTCCGGCGTCGGTCTTTCCTCCTTTCTACAACCTGGGGTCCTTCAAGCGAACCGTGAAAAAGCATCTCTATGGGCCGGCGTATAGTGGGCGCGACTGGCGGACTGTATTATGATCTGCCAGTCGCACGCATTCATGGACCAGCCACCTATGCTTAATAATCAGACGGTGGCAGGGTCACATGTCGTCTTCTCTATAAAAAAAATCGGGTAAACGATGGAGACTTGGTCTTCCGCTGGGAACCCTGGAACCGTAACACGGTTTCGGGAGCTATAAGGCAACAGTATAATTTTACACTTTGTTTGATAGCTCTTTGACATTTCTCTCCAAATCGATTGAATCAATACAAAACGATACCGTATTTTCTAAGATTTATTAAGTATGGTCTCATTAAAATAATACGTACAAAGCCGTTAGAAAAATCTTGTACCTTAATATAAAAAAGTCCATTAACATTTGAAAAGAAAAGTACGAAATAAGTTGAAGGATTTCGTAAATCTCGGAAAACAGCGTTTCCTGTAATGATTGCTTCTATATTATTATTTCTTGACGTTCAATCGAACAAACTTTGGCCAAATATGAGATTTCAGACAAGTGGGAGTTAAGATTAGGCTTCGAGGGTTCTGTCACAGCACCAAAGTTATGTCACTTTTGGTATTTATCACTTTCAATGTATTTGTTTTTATCCAATACATGTAAAGCTTCGTTCAGTAATCTATTTTTAAATATTGCATGTGCCACACAAACATATCTTCAGCCTTTGTACAATCAGTAACAGTCTTCCAGAACTGTGTCACTTCTTAAATAGACATTTCTGCCCTGCGAAGCACGAGAACTCGATTAAAGGACATATTAGCCACGAGTGAGATCTGAACCCCGATCCTCCCGGTTTCCAGTCCAAATATACGTATCGACTCTTATAAAATCTTTACAAAAAAAAATTGTACTGAATTGTTATTCTATTTTTTAACCGTCTTCAAAAAAACGACGAGGTTCTCCGTTCGACTGTATTTTTTGTATATATGTATGTTACGCGATTACTCCGCCAATTGTTAACCGATTTTGATGGTTTCTTTTTTAATCGACAGAGAATTCTTTCGGGTTGTTTTTGTGAAAATTGGTTCAGTAGTTTTTTAGAAATTTTGTAAACTGATTCTTAAGGCAATTTTAGTCATAACTCGATAAAATGTATGCCGTTTTCAATGGTTTAATTTTTGTAATGATATTATGATGTTATTAACAGCAAAATCACTTAAAAGGGGAAAATTAATTGTTTTGCCAATTTAGAAACTACCTAGCTCTAAATTTCACTAATCTAGACAATTAATTACAAACATAGCCAACATTGAACAGATCTTCTTTAAAATCTATTTTAATTTTGTTGCCTAATTTAGCACCAACCGACTTCAAATTCAACGGCGAAACGAAATATTCGAAGTTAATTTATTTGGGATATGTTTCAGGAGCAATTCTGAAATAAAATATGCTGCATTTATATGTATATCTGTATTTATTATTAATGTGAAAATATCAGTACATTTGTAGATTTAAGGTTTTATTTCTAGTATACAAACACCTAACGCCACGTTTAACCACAAATATTGAGGATCTCCAAAAAATTTGCTTCGAAAACTTTACCTATATGAATAAATTCAGCAAATAACCCCAACTTAGTAAGGCACGCAAGATTTGTACGCAGTTCTCACTCCATTCACCTATTTACGTCTGCACGTAGGTTTTACCGAATACCGAAAACGTGAGACGAATACCTCAACTCTTCGTACTTACATTCACGACTTTATAACCCCGAGGGAGTAGGCAGGCAAGTGTAATTTGGGGATGACAAGTGATTTCTTTTTAGAATGGTCTATTACGTTGGATTCGCTTCCGCGAATTTGGACTCATGGTGCCTCTGTATTTTTTTTGAAGGGGTAAATAGGGAAAAGGGTAAAAGGTGATAGGGGGAATGAAAGGCCAAGTTTGGAAAGGGAAGATGCGTAATGTATGACAAACACTGTTTAGATATCTATTTTCAGACAATCTTCGTTGATTTTGGAAATCAATATCAAAAAAACCCATGGTTTCACTGTAAATCCAAAAAATATGTTACTCATAAGTAAATTTTGATCTAATTCAATGTAGTTTACTGAAAAACTAAATTTTATAAATAAAGTAGGGTCTAGTATTTGAGGATGTAATCTTGAAAGTGATTGGTTTTGTTACAATTTTTTCCTTGTTACTTTACTAGTAGCTCCAGGGTACCCAGCCGTAGACAATCTATGTATTATCACGCATTTTATACTAAGAGGGGTAGGCAGCGACAATAGAATGATAAATCTTCCTCATTTAGCTGATCATATTTTAAAACCGAGTTGCCAGCTCTATTGAGGTACCTATATTTAGATCTAAAGAAATAGTTTCATCGAAATTTGGGAGATGTTATGTGTATATGGCATGATATTAATAGTTCGTAGTAAAATAATAAAAATACATTACGCTGGTTTGAATACTGATCGCAGGCAATATTAAAAGTACACACAATCTCCGAGCATGTATGAAAGGTATGATGAATATAAAAGAAGAGAAAGTGGTATGTCAGGATCGTAGCATTCGATTGTCTCTGTCTACCCCTCTTGGGATAAAAGGCGTGATGATAGATAGAAAGATTGACTAAAAAGATTTTCATGGTAGGACGTCCTCATGGTACCTACAAGTGTGCGTATAAAATTTGAAGAGTTCTTGAATTTTCCAGGATCCCATCATCAGAATATGATGTATACCCTTTCAAATAAAAAAAATTCAAATCGGTCCAGGCGTCTTCAAGTAATCGGGAAACATACATAAAAAAAACATAAAAGATTGTAAACCTCCTCCTTTTTTTGAAGTTCGGTTAAATACCTCTTTCATAATAGCAAAAGCTGTCTCTGCCTGCCCTGATATAAGGGCATAATACGCAAATCAACTTTTCATCTGAAAAATACTTTCCGAAAACTAATTTGTGCGCTTTAACATTTTTGTATCATGTTTTGCCGAAACAGCACGACTGTGCACCGATTTTTGGCACTGCTTTTATTTACATATGATACTAAATTACCTTTATTCGGCTCCTTTCGGGGGATCAAGTTAGGGGTAGCGATACGAGGGGGTGATAAAAAGGTAGAGAAGGTAGGGAGCTCCAAAATTGCTTGTGTTATTATACACATTGTGGCCATGCGTTTTGAAATTTAATCGGGATAAGTTTTATGTCATCATTGTAGAGCTAGGTAGGTTTGATAAATTATAGTCATGTGGCGACACATTTGAAAACCTACAGAAGATTTGGTATCGCGGACTTTTTTATAGATCATTTTATTGTATACAATTATTTCCTACAATAAATCATCGGCTATATGAGGAAAACTTTGTGTTTCGCTATGTACCATGAGGCCGGCAACTGTAAACCGTGAAAAAATATTTTTAGTTGTATTACATTTATATATCGAAAATACTTCTCCGAAACGGCTTATATTCGGTAGGGTCGACAATAGGTCGTATACTATTTTTCACCCTCCTACCCCCACCCCCATTTTTTAATCGCGATTTTATTACTTTTGTATGAACAATATCCAAAGTTAGTGGTAGGGGTAGTGCAGGCAAGCCAACGTTTGGGCAGGACGTCTGCCGGGTCCGCTATTTGCATATAATATTCCAATAGTTTCCATTGAGAAGTCATCCCTTTTCCTTTTGTGTACTGACTTTTAAATATCCTGAATGATGGTCACCCTAGAGAAACAGTCTTGTATATTTATGTTCGAGTCGACGTTCTAAGGAAACGCTACAGCGATATTAAAGTCTTGCTTCGGTTGTCTTTATTTGGATGAATTTATGACGTGTTGTCAATATTGTGTACTTAGAGGGGAATATACAGATACAACTAGCCACTGATTAACTTACTTTTGGTGATTGTTAGCCTACGCACTGGTCCGGTATCTCACCGAAAGTTTTCGGTCCGGCCAGCCGTATGATCGAGATTGAACACAGGCTACACATTAACGATGTAAATCATACGATCTAGATCACATGAAATTCACTCACTGAAGAATTGGACGAATGAGTGGGCACCTTAAGGGATAGAGAATGCGCTTGACTTTATAAAGTATGCGGGATTTGTATTCCTTGGTTAGCCCCATATCTATGTTGCTAACAAACACCTGTTGGTAACCACTGATTAGTTAGTTAGCACGGTACACTCATTCTGGGCCTGTCATATAAAAATTCACACATCTCATGCACCACATGACCTTCAAAGACCATTGGAAATGAACTTCAGTATTAAAAACCACTTCTGATGAAGAAAAAAAGTCGCCTTCAAAACCAAAATGCGCTTTTCGGAAGCAAATGCACAAGTCGCTATAAAAAAATACCCAAATCTCCACTCATAACTTCTAAGCGTCATTATCTTTTCTGCGGGAATATGAATATACATTTTAATAAAAATACATACATGAAAGTCATGAAATGTATATTTGCACCAATAAATGGCCAATTGGCCATGTTTTCCCCGTTTTCTATAGGACTGATTGTGTAATGTTTGTGCTCCCATTCATACTATGACGAGACATTGATACTGGGAATCAATACAGGGAGATATTCACGCATCTATATGACATGTAAAGGTGCCTTGTGGAATTTTATTTTATCTCACTCGCAAATATTATACCCTCGCGGCTTTTTAGGATTCCGTACCCAAAGGGTAAAAACGGAAACCCTATTACTAAGACTCCGCTGTCCGTCCGTCAGTCTGTTAGTAAGACAGTGGACATTTTCACAGATGATGTATTTCTGTTGCCGCTATAACAACAAATACTAAAAACAGAATAAAATAAATATTTATGGGGGCTTCCATACAACAAACGTGTTTTTTTTATTATATATTTTTATAGATAGAGTTTTCTGTTTGACACAAAAATTTAAGATGTGGTTTCAATGTAGAACGACATGCCATCGATATTAGTGTCGATAGGTTTTAAAAACCATACCATAGAGAATACGGCCAATATACGGAATACGTTCCATTATCTCAGACACGTCTTAGCATTCTGTTGATCAGATTCAGATATCAATAATAGTCAGAAAATTACTTGTATAGTGTACCTGTGGCCGAGTGGTTAAGACGTCTGGTATTAACTAGGCGGATCATGGTTCTATCCCGGCTATGTACCGACAGACAAAACTTAGAGGCTTTTCCATCTAAATAAACGTTAACAGAACTGGTCACTCGTTAGGTATAGCCTCACAAATACCATCGGCTAAACGAGGGAGACTTGGCCTTCCGCTGGGTACCTTGGAACCGTAACACGGTGTCAGGAGCTGTAAGGCAACCTGTAAAGAGAAAAAAAATCAGTCACTTCTGTCGATATTCGCATACTTTAGATTTTTAACTACATATTTATATTCCACAACGTATCTTTACCACATATGAATAGTCTTTAACGAGGCAGCGCTAGCATCGTTTCCGCAGAGGGCAGAGAGGGTCGTGATAACTGGATATTTGTATTTCCCAATTACACCATACTACCTAGATAATGTACCCTAACGAATAACAACGTTGCTTGTTTGCTTATACACCCTTATCATGAATCGATGGTACTTTGATGTACGCTTTACAAGTTTTCAAATTTGGGGTTTGTTGGTAAATATACTTAGCATCAACCCCTAATGGTGATCATATATACCTACATATCTTCATGACTGATTCTTATAGGTGTAAGCAGTTCTATGTAGCTAAAATAGAAGATACTTTGATTGGTTTCAGTTTCAGTTGGCCACACACCTTCAATTTATACTTTGCGGTGTGGCCAGAGATACCATGTAACAGTGTCCACTTTTTGCCAGTTGTTCATATTGAACAGAACAGGTGGCAAGCCTGTTGCTGCACTTAATGGACCTATATGTGTCACTTCTTTAACAGACGTAAATATCTGTTTTTTATAAGAAGTGCCACGGAGCACGAGGAATCGATTAAAGCACATTTTCTTAAAATTAGTGCTTAGCATTTTTTTTGGAACGAATGGGAATTGCGTCGAATGCAGTTCATTTGCCTTGGCTCATCCATAACCACTGTGTTATCAATAAGCAATAATTATGCAATCTTAAAGGTAGAGAGATGGAGACAGAAAGTGGTTGTAAGCACTTGCCGGCAGAAAACCTCTTTTTCGTGTAGTCTGAGCCCCCCTCTACAAATTTACTCCCTGCAGCGACTTGCAAAATTCTTTAAAAAAAACCAAAAAAATAGTATATAAGTATAAAAAAAACTGCAGGGAGTAAATTGGCAGAAAACATTTTTCTTACAACCGAGAGTTCCCCACAAATGCTGTACACTCATTTTCTGCCAGAGAGGTTTTTTTTAAATTTATTTTTCTTCTAAATCGGCTCAGCGGCGTACCTACAAGCGCTGGACCCCTACTCGTCTACAAGAATGTGTAGAGGGGGGCTCAGACTACACGAAAAAGAGGTTTTCAACCAAGGTGCTTACAACCACTTTCTGTCTCCATCTCTCTAACTATTATTTATCAAATCCGTTCATAGACTCACATACTAGCTTTGTGAAACGATCTATCTATCTATCATCACGCCTTTTATCCCAAGAGGGGCAGGCAGAGACAATCGAATGCCTATCGATTTGCTACGATCCTGAAATACTTCGCTTCTTTTATATTCATCATACCTTTCATACATGCTTGGCGATTGTGTGTACTTTTAATATTGCCTTCGATCAATATATTTTTTATATGTTCAACTTCAGCCTTTCAAACCTTTTTAAGTCAATCTTTCATCTTTAATTTTTTCAACAGCTACTTTTTTGTGAAACGAATCTTCAGCAACATAATAAATATAAAACAAGCTTTCTGCCCCAAACGTCTCCCGAACATATACTGACTGCTCACCTCTTAACATAGGTAGCGTAATGCTTTATACACCCAAACCTTCCCAGTGACTCAGTCTATCTAATCGTGCAAATATTAACAGAATCGATCCAGTAGTTTTTGAGTCTATTAGGGACAAACAAAGAAACAAATTTTTGTATTATATAAAAGTTTCAGAAAACAATTCAGAGAAATTCCGAGCCTACTAAATCGTTATTATCATCGAGAAATCTTTGAAAGTTCCCCAATTCTGGTCCCAAAAGGCTCGCCCGGTCACGCGTTGACCGGCAAACGGCAATCTCATTACACTTAATTGTTGCGAAATGCTGACGTCATGCCAGTTTTAACGCCTTTTCGTGTTGGCCTCTACGTGATTCTACTACTATTATAATTATTGTAAATGTTTTGTCTAAACTATAGTTTCCCAAAGTGGTCTATATGGACCCCCAGGAGTCGATTTCTACTTGCTGAGTGATCTACGTTAGCAAGGAAAAAGTACTATGGGGGTCTACAGATTTTTTTTATAGTTAGGCAAGCAAAATGGCTAACACTGGCTGGTAGTCTATTAGTGAGGGTAACCACATGTGGCACAAATTCGCAAAGACTTCATTCACTAGATATGCTTTTTCAATATGAGGGAAGGAAGACTAATCCAGTTCTCAACGAACGATAAAGGAGTTGCCTAGCTTTTTCTAATGTTATATTTATTTTTTGTATAGAGAAAACGATATTTATTGTGACGTTGTTATTAAGCGAAGGACATAATACAGTCTGGCAGATAATAAAGATGCTTTTTCACGCTTCGCTTGAAGGACCCCAGGTTGTAGGATGCAGGAAAGACCGACGCCGGAAGTTCGTTTCACTTGTTGGTAGTGCTACACAGGAACGGGTCCCTGAATTAATATTGATGGAATGTGAAGATTCCTGTAATGTTGTAAATTTGTGGTTAACCCAATGGGATTCAGGCGTAATATGTAGGCGACTAGTAAATGTAAAAGTCTTGAAAATGACAGATCTAGCGCTCCAAAAGCCAAACTCAGACAAAAGTTGACGTGGAAATTTCACCCCAAAAATTCTTGTATAAAAGATTCCCTTTTTGCTGTACGTGTAGGGAATGCGTTCGTGGCCCCAATGGGCTGGAGGTTAATTCTTTAAGGGTACGTTAAAATTATTTAGAGAGAAATATTCAAATTAGGGACATTTTGACGTGAGAGGCCTTTAAAACAAACGGGTACAAGAACAGAAAGAAACAAAGAAATGTGTATCGCGACTCGCATGTACAATATGGAGATGGATATATGCTGCAGAATTTTTTCTATATCATTTTATCTGCACAATGCTACATTATTTTGGTATTTCTCTGACGGATTAGACAGCATATGCCATGGAAACTCCCTGGGGCTAAGTATTTCCCCCATTTGATTCATTTATACTCGTACTGTTAATGCTCAGCTCCTAAAAATGATAGGTTCATGTTTGATACCCCGCATTGCTGACCTCCGGGTTCGATTCCGGATCCCTGCCATGTACCAATGGGTTTTTTAATTGACAACTCATGTACATAATCCGACAAACCACACTTAGAGGCTTTTCCATCTAAATATACCTCAACAGAACTAGCCACTCGTTAGGTATAGCCTAACAAATACCATCGGCTTAACAAGGGAGACTTGGTCTTCCGCTGGGTACCCTGGAACCGTAACACGGTTTCGGGAGCTGTAAGGCAGTGAAAAAAAAATTTAGATAGTGAGATTTCAGATGTCAGCATTTTTCCACGAACTAGAACATAGTGTGTGTGACCTTAAGGAGATGATGATCGATGACAGTCACCATGTTTCACTTAGTATTCTGATTAGCTTTCCGCCCCTGGCTTCGCCTGTGGATATTGTCGAAGAAAATAAAATATAGCCTGTAGGAGTCAGGGATAATGTAGCTTCCTATTACTGAAGAAATTTTTAGAATCCATAGAGTTTTAAGCCTAAGGAGGGGCCATAGACGGGCTCCCCCTTTCGCCAATGTTTTGCTTTATGACCAGTTAAATTGACCAGGTGCGCAGTAATAAGTTACTTTAAGTTTCGTTAGTATCGTTTTGTGTCGCGAGACAGAGCTCTAGAAAAATAGTTAATTGTGATGTTTTAAATGGGAAAGGCGATCTAGGACGTCAAACTTCCGGGAACATAGTGTTTCCAATCATTAATTATAACTATTTTGTTTGTAGTTTAGAATAATCATCATATAACGTAAAAGCCGTTGCGACAATAAAACAACAGAAAAATACAGTGGTACAGGGGTTATAGGTGAACCGCTGAGAAAGTAGCACTCCTATGTCCATGAGGGGTGAGGGGCGGGCGTGATTCTGCTATATACGATGCGAGGTTTCGCGCGATGTGTCTGTTGTCGACGCGATTTACCTCGGGCTTTTGCGGGTAGGTTTTGATTTTGATGAAATTAGGTGGATCGCGTCGACAACAGATATATCGCGTGAAACTTCGTATCGTGTATGTATGGCAGAATCACGCCCGCCCCTCTCACCCGCGCGGACCATGGGAGTGCTACTTTCTCAGTGGTTTATCTATAGTACTAGGCATCTACCATCCCCCCCCCCCCCATATTAGTATAGATTTATTTAGTACTTTGGCCATAAAAGCTCCGAATAAACCCCTGTAGCCTGGTGGTAGGTAAATTACAAATCTATTTTTCTTTTCGCTCGAACGTTATGTAATGGATTGCTCCGAGAGTGCCGTATTCGTGTGGTTGACGCGAATATTGAATGGGGCACCATGCATGAATTTTAAATACTATCTCTTTGTTTTGATAACATATATGGTTCCTGGACTATCCCACTAATATTATAAACGCGTTTGTATGGATGTATGTGTGGAGGTTTGTTACTCAATCACGCCAGAACGGCTAAACGGATCTGAAAAAAAATAGGCACATAAATAGATTATAGACTGGAATAGAACATGGGATACTTTTTATAACGGAAAAATGTATGGTTCCCGTGCGATAAATTTGTTTATGTTTTTCACGGGGATTTTTTACATAGTGGTATTTTAGGGGTCAGAATACCGCGAAAGCAGGCGGGGGAGGGGTAAATTACAGCCACGAGATTATTTCTTTTGGATCTATTTTCACGCGGGTGCAACCGCGGCTAGAAGCTTGTGTAAAATATAGCTTGATCCCTATAACAGCTGTCAAAGTGCTGGGAGAGCAGTCATAGTTAAATTTTCTTTAAATTTACTCGATTTTATGTCTAGCACTATGTTAATTACAATTGTTATTTTTCAAATTTTATATGATTTCGAATTAGCACTATTTTCACACGGCCGGAGCTTGGGCGCATATTATTTCTATGGAATCTATCAGATAGTTTTATTTCTGAATTATCTACAGGAATATATATCTTATTCACCCACCTACATGATTTGTCCAGTGATTATAGGCCTTAGAATCTGCTTTTCGTGATATAAACGGGTGAAGTTGGGGCGGAAAGGTAGTCATAAGTATTAAACTGTGTGTGAGTGTATTCAACAAACTTTAGCAAAGGGGTATAACCGAGTTAGTTTGAATTTTATTTAACTTTTGATTAGTTCAATTTTCTTTGAACTTTTCGTTTACATTGTCTTGCATTTTTAAACTGGCCTTATCTTACAGCTCTCGGGTACCGTTGCCGGCCCCAGGGTACCCAGCGTAAGACAAAGTCTTCCTCATTTAGCCGAAGATTTTTTGAGGCTATACCTAACGAGTGGCCAGCTCTGTTGAGATATGTAGAAAAGCCTCTTTGTACGGTTTGTCGGATAATGTACGTAGATTTTATAATTTAAAAACTGGCCTTATCGTTAAAGTGTCCAAACTCTACTCCAGCCTTTCAGATTGACCATAGAAATATAGAGAAAATCTTTTACCCACACGAAGTCGAGGCATCCGATATCTATGTCGGTTAGTTTGTATAAACTCAAAAGCTACTCGAGGAAGGCTTATGTGTATAAAATATCACGCTACGTCTTTTAGGAGCCGAGCAGTAACCAATAATGTCAATGTTCCTTATTCGACGAGAGAAAAATATTTTTTGTAAATAAACGGAGTAACCTCAGAAAACTCCCATAAATTAGTCAATAAGCAAGGCGTAAAGGCGAGGTTCTATTGTATTTATGTTAAACAGGATTTAGAAACACATTAACGCTAGCAGTACGCGATCATAACTTGGTTCCAGATTTTTTTCTCTTCCCTGCCACATTCTGTTTTGTATTGTAGAACTAAGAAAATTCTAGATTGGGAATCAAGTATTTTAAATTCTTTGAAATAAATGATAATTGAAACTTTCATGAAAGTTAGTTTTCAAAGCTATTTTATATAGACAAAGAACCATTCAAAAAATTTTGTAAGCATTTTTTATTCTTCGAGTCCATATTAAATTTAATCCTTTATTATGGTCTTGAGTTCATACAAAATTTCAGTTTTTCCCGGACTTTCCAATTTTCGGAGCAACTTTTCCAATTTTTCTTTCCCTAAAAACCTAATTCAGACTATTACGAATATAAAAAAAATTTGCGGAATTGGTCCAGCCGTTCTCAAGTGATATTATGTATATCAATATATATATACATAATAGATATATAATTATTCCATATTTACTTTAATTTTGAAATCATAGCAGAGATTTAAACTTAATTTATGTATAAAAAACAATAATTATATGACTTTTTCAACGTTAGTGACATTTTTTCCTCTATACAATTCTTTCTCTGATGTATTAGACATCATACGCCATGAAAACGCACTGGAGCTAACTTTTTCTCCCGACTGCTTAGCTCCTAAACATGATAGATACATGTTTAATACCTGCTGAATACCGCAACAAAATCCGTTTAGTGGTTTTTGTGTGAGAAGGACCCTTATATTTCTGAAATATCCTAGCAATGGTTGCGTATTCACAAAACCTATGTATAACAGCTTGAACATCTCTATTCATCTCTAACTCCAAAGTCCGAAATGCTGACTTTACTTAAAAGCCATTTTCCAAACAAAATACACTCTGTGAAAATTGTAACACTGTGTAACGTACTCCCACATCTATGTATATGATAGCATATGACACAGGGTAACCATAGTTTGGTATAAATTGGGATTTTTTATAGTAGAATAATCAAAATAAGGACATCAATTTTTTTTTCGTGTTTTTGTGACCTGTGAATGCCTGTGAACCAATATAGGTACCTACCGTTAAATTTTTTATTTATTTCTTGGTTACTTTTGGCAAACATTCGTATACAAAAAGGAAATCAAAGGCGTACAAATATTCCCCCCCGGGGGTGCCCGCCTTGTCGTGGCGGGGGGGCTTAGTAACCGTGGTAGTACTCGCCACACTATCCACGGTGAAGCTAAGCGGCACCTGAGGTGGAGCCGCTGTGTAGGGGCTCTGTGGCGTCGGCAGGGCTCCCCGCATAAGCGGCTAGGTGGGAGCGGTCGTGTGGTCTCCTGTGCGGCCGTTCCGAGGTGGGGCTCTGGGGTCAGCCGTGTCGTCATGAGCCGCGGCACGGCTGACTCTAGAACAAGGTATGCCGCTCCGCTGGGCTCTGGGTGTTCCAGCAGAGTCCATTGCGGATGCGGCTATATACGGGGTCGGCTGTTCTTCACGGTGCAGCCGACCTGTGGAATCGGTCGCGCCTTCGAGCGCCGCCTTTTCCGAGCTGGAACCGGTGGCGCTTACCGGTTGGAGGTGTTGTTGTGCAGATGTGACCGGCCGTGCGGGTTTTCCGTGCGGCCGGTACTGAGGTGGGGGTCTGGGGTCGGACGTGCCGCTAAGTGCGCGGCACGGCCGGTCCGAGACCAAATTATATGAAGAAGTCACCGGCCGTGCGGCCTGGTTTTTGGGATGGGGTTTTGGGTCAGTCGTACTGTCTTCGCTCGCGGTGCGGCCGACTCGAGCCAAAGGATGAGGGAAGTTGTTACCGGCCGTGCGGGTTTTTTCCGTGCGGCCGGTTCCGAGGTGGGGTCCGGGGTCGGTCGTGCTGCTATGTCCCGGCGCGGCCGGTCCGAGACCAAAAAGGTGTTAGAGGTGTTACCGGCCGTGCGGATTTTCCATGCGGCCGGTTCCGAGGTGGGGTCCGGGGTCGGACGTGCCGATTAGAGCGTTAAGATCGCGGCACGTTTGGCCCGAGACTGAAACTGTTGCCGGTCGTGCTGCTCTGTCGCGGTGCGGCCGGTTTGAGATGGGGTCCGGGGTCGGTCGTGCTGCTCTGTCGCGGCGCGGCCGGCCCGTGGCCAGGTGTGATGGAGGGTGTTACCGGTCGTGCTGCTCTGTCGCGGTGCGGCCGGTTTCGAGAGGGGGTCCGGGGTCAGGCGTGCTGCTCTGTCGCGGCGCGGCCGACCCGTGGCCAAATGTGATGGAAGGTGTTACCGGTCGTGCTGCTCTGTCGCAGTGCGGCCGGTTTCGAGGTGGGGTCTGGGGTCGGACGTGCCGTTATGAGCGCGGCATGGCCGACTCGAGACCGAGATTGGTTGAAGGTGTGACCGGCCGTGCGTGCCTTTTCGTGCGGTTGGTCGGGAGGTGGGGTCGGCTGTGCTTCGTGGTGCAGGCGACCAGAAGAGGCAGGATCGGTCGTGCCTTCGGGCGCGGCTGATCTGAGGTGGACGCCGGTGGTGCAGTTTGCGCTGCCGGTTGAAGCATGACCCGACTGCACTTTCCATGGCAGTCGGGTCGCCGCGGTCTCCGGTGGCGGCTGAGGGGGCAATCAGCCGCTGCTCAACCGGGGACCAAGGTGGAAGGCGCAGCAGTTTGTACTCGCTGCTGCGCCAGCTCTGGGTAAAACCAGAGCGAGATGGGGCCTTACGGCCACCCGGCGGCGGGACGCGGAAGAATGCTAACGCGTCCCCGTGGCCCGCCGACTAACCGGCGAGATGGAGTACCGTGGGGTTTTAGTGGGTTAAAGTCCCACATAACCCGTTCCCTCACCCCCGAGGGCGCGGGTATGCATGATGCATTTCCCCACGTTAAAAAAAAAAAAGGCGTACAAATATTCACTTAAGTACTTAATAATATAATTTATAGTTGTAGGTATTTTAAAGTAATAGTATAATATAATGTCAAAATGTCAATATAAATGTCAAACACAGTGTCATATGGAAGTGATTTCGTGAAAAGGGACGGAAGTGTGTAACAGGAAGTCAAGTATAACCAATGTCAAGTATTTTAGACGTCGCAGTAACAATAGCCAATAAATCGGTAGTTAGGATGTTTCCGCCGACTGTGATATGTCTTATTAATCACTGACTAATCACAACTATCACAGCGCGGACGGGATTAAACTGGATTCCCCTTCATGTCACGACAAGATGCGTGCGTTTGACAGAATGTGGAATCCGGGATCATCTTCGATACCGATTAATCGGCATATATACTATTCTTGACATTGGCAAATTATCGATTAATAAAGATATCAATAAAAGAAGAAAAAATAATTTAAATATGCTAAACCTGCTGGTTGTTATTCCAAATGCCTTCAAAACCACGTAATGCTAGTCACCCTAGTTCTACCTCTTTTTCTCAGACCCCTTTGCAGAGAGGAGGCAGGAAGTGGCAAGTTAGGAATTCCGCCATATGATTTGTGGTGGGTTTTTATTGGGCTAAAACCTGGCCGAGTATATTTTGCAAAATGTTTTTCTTTTCCCCAGACCGACAATGTCCTCGCTATTTTCAAATTTAGCGGTTTTGTATTCATGTTTTTTCTATTATGCTTATTTTTATCGCGGATTCTTTCTCGTGCGATACGAGGTCTAGATTTGGTTAACGATTGAGACGTTTTTAGTAAATCTTTTTGTATTTGCTTATGAATTTTTTTATCTTTGGTTAAATATTCTATATCTTTTTGTTATAGCCTTTTATAACTTTTTTATATCTTCACGAGTTGCCTTATAAAGTTCTAAGCTGAAATAACGTGTGGCCAATTCTGTTGAGGTATTTTGAGGATAAAAAGCTGTTTGTATTTAAATATTTTAATTGTTAAGTGCCCATATTAACTATCACCCCTATTATCGTCTTGAGTTCATATAAAAATCCCATAGAAAAAAGCACCTTTAGTTTTTCCAATATTCCGGGCATTTTTTCCATTTTTTCCAACCTTATTTAGACTATTACGAACATTTATAAAAAACAAATCGGTCCACCTGTTCTCAAATGAACAGCATTTAATTTCAGCAAGTAACTATTATCGCGGATGCAACCGCAAGTCACAGCTAGTACATAATAAAGATACATTTTTATACACAATTATCACAATGTCCATATTTAGCGAATTACTATACTCACTTACTATTCAATAAACAAACAAACATATCTTCACAGCCTTTTTAGCTTGTGGTGTGACCAGAGTCACCAGTAATAGTGTTTACTCAAGCCTGTCACTTCTTTTACAGATGTACAGGATACAGTTTTCATCCTCACACCGTCGACACGTTCTCCATACGAACGAAAAAATTCAGTGACTCGTTCCTGTGTCGTACAGCCAAAAAGTGGAATGAACTTCCGGCGTCGGTCTTTCCTCCTTTCTACAACCTTGGGTCCTTTAAGCGAAGCGTGAAAAAGCATCTCTACGGGCCGCATAGTGGGCGCGACTGGCGGACTGTATTACGATCTGCCAGTCGCACGCATTCATGGACCAGCCACCTATGCTTAACATTCAGGCGGTGGCAAGGTCACATGTCGTCTTCTCTATAAAAAAAATGTACCTATCTATCATCACGCCTTTCATCCCAAGAGGGGTAGGCAGAGACAATCGAAAGGCATTTGTTACGATCTTTCGCTTCATACACGCTCGGCGATTGTGTGTACTTTTAATATTTCCATCGATCAATAAATTTTTTATATGTTCAATAATGCTGCTTTAGTTTCATCACTTACTTATGTGCCCTCTGAAACCAAGTCCCTCAAGTTCAAGTCAACGCTCTTCTTTGTAAAATTCATGTCCTCCCCATAATTGCTTCACAATTTGCTTAATGAGTTACACGTTTGTCTTTAATAAAAAACCAGATATCACAAGAAAAGAGGATATATCAATTATTACAAGAAAATCCCAACTTTTCCGTCATAATTTTCCGTGCACATTGAATTATTCATGTTCGGATGGTCTCAGAGAGTTTGTCTCTTCACTTTTGTAAAAGTAAATTTTCTATTACGCATCTCCGGCGTAATATTAAGTGGAATTAAATGTGCCGCAAAATGTTCTGCACTCGCTTCTAGTGGTTTTATGAAAATAATATATTTACTTAAATCTGAAAAAAAGGAAAATTGCTTACATTTTCCGTGCCTATTTTCAACAATTATTATGTTGACAAATTTCATTTAGGTTAGTGTAGTTAGTGCCCCATAACTTTTGTCCCATACAAATTACATGCTTCATAATCCCACTAATATTATAAACGCCAAAGTTTGTATGGATGTATGTATGTTTGTTCACATGGGCTATTTTTTATCCCGGAAAAATGTATGGTTCCCGTGTGATAGATTTGTGTTTGTTTTTCACGGGATCGACATGATTTTTTGCATAGTGGTAGTTTAGGGGTCAGAGAATGACAAATACTACTTTTTATACCGCAAAAGCGGGCGGGGGAGGGGCAAATTACAGCCACGGGGTTATTTCTTTTTGGATCTATTTCCACGCGGGTGAAACCGCGGACAGAAGCTTAGTTTCGAAATTTAATTAGCTTTCGAAAGATAAATATATTTGACACAGTATAAATTTAAAAAAAATATGAAAATCAGTTACACCAATGGTTACATCCAAGTTTTATAAAGACCTGAAATTTCACACGTATTTTCAACCGATTTTGCGACTCGAGTACTCTTAATATATTTAATAATGTAAGTACCATTTTCTCGTAGTTATCCTATACTTTATGAAAACATTAACTACAACTTGCTATTTCTAATAGTTTTTCCATAATATAATTATGTCCTTTTTTTGTGAAATGTTTCTTTCTCATGTTTCTAGTACGTGAATCTTGGCCTATCTTATCTCATCCTCAGTTATTGTATCGATTCTTTTTGCAGTGTATATATCTAACAAATTTAAGAGATATCGACAAAATAAGCCGCGCGATTTACTGAGTTCATTGCGCTAATGCAACCTTGCTCTTAAAAAGTTTGTTGGTTTAACTAAGAAGAAGTGCGAAATGCTTTACTAGTCCTCCAAAGCACAAGAAAATTTTCTATTAGCCTGCGTTTTCAATGCTATATAGGGTAAGAATAATTACATTGTATGAAAACCTATACAGTTAATAACCAATACCCGGGAAATTGAATTACTATTATCTGTGAATTTCTGCAGTCGGATTTGGCAGTTCAGGTTCATTCAATTTACTTTTTGACAAGCTATATTGCTGTATATTGCTCAGTATATTGGCACAAATCTACGCCATCAATTTAATCTTTAAAATATCGTCAGATATAGTTTTACTTTGCCAAAAAAAATTAATTGAAGTGTCTGTCTGTGTTTGCAAATACAATTTTTGAAACGCAGCTGTTTTTTTTTCTTTTATTTCTTCACTGGTCGCCTTACAGCTCCCGAAACCGTGTTACGGTCCCAAGGTATCCAGCGGAAGACAAAGTCTCTCTCTTTTAACCGATGGTATTTGTGAGGTTATGTGAAATATAAGAGACATATCTATCCCTATTAATATAAATGCGAATGTAAGTTTGTTTGTTACGCTTTCATGCAAAAACTACTTAACCGATCATCATGAAATTTTGCACATATATTCTTGGAGGTATTAGAAGTAACATAGGATACTTTTTATTAAAAAAAATAAATTATTTTTTACGAAAGTTAAAAAAATTGTTTGTCAAAAAATCTCGAAATCTAGCTACTTTAAGGGTATATTTTATTTTGTTCGTAAATATCCACGGGCGAAGCCGGGGGCGATATGCTAGTACTAATATAAAAGAGAAAGTTAGAATTTCCCAAATGTCATCCTCACCTGCACGCTTGGTACCCTCTGCTAGACAACAAACGAGGCTCTAGCGACCGAGCAATGGCGGTATAACCATACACCTAGCTAGACAACTGGCTGGAAGAGGCTACAGCGAGCCTGAAGACCTAAATAGTCTCAAAATGTCTGGTGCAGAAGGCAAGGGGAAACCACTGCAATATTCTTCCCAAGAAAGTTAACCATGGCGAGTCAATACAAGGTGCGTCGCGCTGTGGATCGCCATCATTGACCATGACTGCTCTGTTAAGAGCACTACGACTGTGAAGAAGAATGAGGGTAATCTCCGGAACCACTGATCTGATTCTGAAAATTCTTTCACTAATAGGAAGCTACAGGCTATATTTAATTTGATTAGAAAAGCTAGTATGATAAACAATGAAAGGCTTATTTCTGTTTACAATTAGTACTCGGGCAAAGTCGTGAGTTATAGCAAAGTGTTTAAATAGTCGTGATCCATTTATAAATTCAATTTAGATGAAATTATTCAAATTGTTTGTCACTTCAAAGTATGGATTACATCTATTTGAATACAATTCATATAAATGTCTTGTACTGTAATGGAGTTTGTAACTTTGCGGGAGATGTTTACAACTTTTATTATTTTCAATGTATCTTCTTTATTTTTGTCGTTCCTTTTGTATTGATTGATATTGACAGAATTTGATTTTAGGCTTATTGAATAAGTAGCCTTTACTTTTCTATACGAAAACCTTTAAAATAAATGTATTTATGTAGGTATACCAAAAAAAAGAAAAAATCTTGACAGTTGCCTTACATCTCCCGGGAACCGTTGGCGGTCCCAGGGTACCCAGCGGAAGACAAAGCCGAAGATTTTGTTTGAGGCTATCCCTAAGGAGTGGCCAACTCTGTTGAGGTATGTAGATGGAAAAGCCTCTTTGTACGGTTTGTCGGATAATGTACATATAAAAAATCTATTGGTACATGGTCGGCTGTGGGGATCGAACCCGCGACTTCTCAGTTTTGAGCCAACGTTTTACCCACTCGACCACTGACGGCCCGAATGGGTTTTTAAAATAAAAAATCTATGTAGGTACATTATCCGACAATCCGTAGAAAGAGGATTTTCCATCTACATACCTCAACAGAGTTGGCCACTCATTAGGTGTAGTATAGCCTCAAAAAAAACTTCGGCTAAGTGATGAAGACTTGGTGGTACCCCTGGGGCCAGCAACGGTTCCCGGAAGCTGTAAGGCAACCCGTGAAGATTTTTTTTTTGTTTTTATAATCCTAGCGACCCCGCCAGTTTTGCAGACTTTTTTGTAGATAATTTATTCTACACAGTTCTTTCCTACATAATTTTGTTATATCTCTGACGGGTTAGACAGCATACACCATGAAAACTCACTGGGGCTAACTTTTTCTCAGACTTACTTTACTTATATTGTTAATGCTCAGCTCCTAAACATGATAGGTCCATGTTTAATACTCAGGTCAATTTTGTATTACACAGTATTGTACACAGTACACATATTATACAACACGCCATATTTTTTTTTACATATTTCCCTACCTACCCTCCGTTTTCCTTATAACAGCCCTTCAGAACCCTTCAGCTATGCCTTCAGTGTAGATCGAGACGTTGATTGCAATGCACCGGTGTATGCGGTAGTTCCGTGTCGATAAATACGCAACGAGTCGCGCTATACGCATCCGTCGAGCCGCTGCGCTGTCCACTCAAAATAACGCCAACACAAAGACAATAATTGTATATATGCAAACCCGCGATCTCGTTAGTTAAGCTAGTGTGTGGTGAAAGAAAGAGACAGCCAAACACCGAACCGAAGTACAGCCACCTATGGATGCAACTAACATCTCAAAGGTAAGGGCTGCTAATTTCCTCACCATAAACCTTCCTGATGAATAAGACGCGGTCGGGTGTTTGTTTTATAATATAAGTAAATTATTTTATTAACATAATAAGCTGTATGTATGTTTCTGGGATAAACTATTCCCTTTTCCTATTTCTCTGTAAATAATCCACATGTGTCACTGTAATTTAGCATATAGATACTTATTGAATATATCTAAGTGAAATTGCTGTTATTTTCTCTTTTAATAGGAAATATGGGTGGTTAAACTTTGCCCCCGTTTTCTCATATATCACAGAGCTCTTAATTTTTTTAAAGCACTGTTATACCATTACCCTTCAATTAAACGTCTTGGGATTTTTTGTAGCTCATTGAAAATTTTAAAATTAAAAAATCATAAAATAATTTTCATTTTAAATTTTCAATAAGCTACCAAAAACGGTTAAACAGCGCTTTAAAAAAATATAAGAGCTTTGTAATAGATTATGAAAGAGAAAACAGGGGCATAATATTCCTTTATTTTACTACTCATATTTCCTATTCAAAAAAAAACAATTGGAAAAATAACGACTCTTTCACTTAGATATAGTGAATAAGTAACTATATGCTAAATTACTGTGACACAGGTGGATTATTTACAGAGAAATTGGAAATATTAATATCCCCATACAAATTATGGGGATAGGGCCCTTAGATATAAATTATTCCTGTAAATTTCATGAAAATTTATTAAGCCGTTTCGTAACCTCTAGACGAATATCCAGATACACAAAGATACAGTAATTTTTAAATAACACAACAATATAAAAACCGTAAAATTAAATATTACTAAGTTCCGCATGGAATAGTGGCAAGAATACTGACTTTATTTCCCCGCTGAATCGCGATGCCTATTTGATAAGCGAGGAAGGATTTCTTTAATAAACTTTTTGGCATTTGAACCCCACGGACCCAGAGTTTCTACACCAAACGGCACACATTTGTAGTTTTCTACAAATTGAACTATATTTGCACCGTTTGCAATTTCCACCTCAGCTCTTTGCTTTGATTACTGTTTCCCTGAGATGAGACGGGGCTAATGTGTCCACGCACGTAGCATCCCATACAAGGGTTCGACCTCGCTCCCAGGGAATCAAGAGTCATATCTGGGAGTCAGGTTTTGAACCGAGGACCTCAGCTTGCCTTACCATAAAGCTAGTTCAATAAATATCTACATGAAAACAAACAAGATCACAACCCTTAGAGAGAAGTAATAAAACATTAAATGATAATACTACTTCATGGGGAGTCCTATTGCGAATCTAAATTACTGAACAACTATTAAAAACACCATCCATTGCTGCTTCAAAACTACTACAAATCTTACTTGACATATAAAAAAAGCAATGGATATTAATAGTGAGTGAAATATGGCTAATTTAAAGCTATAAGTACAAGCTGAGGGGACTTCCGTATACACGCATTAGCCATTAGGAGTGTAGGTGACATCATTTCCGCAAACTCATCCCTTGCCAATGGAGGCCTGTTTTGTCGTTTTGATGTGTTTATTTATTTAAGGAGAATCGAAGGGGACGATTTTAGTTAATAAAATAGACAAAAATTGGTTGAAACATTCAAGAGGATGGGATAACTTTATTTTATAGTAAGATTTCTGTGTATGTCAGTCTGTCATGGCCGTTTTTATCAGTAACTGCTTGTTTATGGATAATTGTGAGGCTATATCTATTTGAGGTACATTTAGATGGAAAAGCCTCTAAGTGTGGATTGACGGGTACATAAGTTTTTAATTATAAAAAAAAACATTGGTACATGACCGGTATCCAGGATAATACCCGAGGTCCGCCTAGTTAATACCAGACGTCTTAACCACTCGGCCCCAATGCAAATGGAAATAATTTGCCAGCATAAAGTACCCAGTGAAATAATTTACTGGAAAATTTATATTAAAAAAAAAGGTGGCAAGGTGAAATTGACGCGTCAAGTACATTGTAGTCGAATAGAGAGTACATAGTACAGTGCACATAGTATACGCGCCACGCACACACAAGGCGGTATAGTAGAGGGGACGTGACGCAGTTTTTCGTCACGCCATACGAGTCGGTCTTACCCCCAAGACGTGTCAATAGTTAAAAAATGAACAAATTGTTTGAAAATATAAGTTATACGATAATTCGTAGCTCGTATAGACTGCGAAAGGAAAAGCATAACCCACACATGGATATCGGATTTTGTGTAGAAAATTGATTCTTAATATTAATTGAAGTATGTTTACCAACTTTTATATAATCAAAGTTAAAGCCCGTGGGACTTGTAAGTGATGTTTTAAGGGCGTGGGGTTTGAGTAATGATAAGAAGGGATGGTTGCCCTTAATTAAAGTGGGTGAATGTAGGGAATCAACTAAATTGGAAGGTAGTTTTAATTTTATATAATTAAAAGTTCAGGACATTTTAGATATCGTGTGATAAGCCATTAAACCCTAGGGACCGGAGGTATCTCTGGTAACAAAGATAATGCGAAACATTGCCAATTAACTCTTGACAGAAGTACTGAGACAAAGTCCAGGTCAACAGTGAAAGGAGTTGTCGTAGGAGGTGGGTTTTTAGCCGGTAGAATTCCGGCACTACCCGCGTCTGGACGTGGGTGTCCAGTCCAATTCAAGAATTCTGCTCCACAAGAATTGCCAGTCAGAAATAGCAAGCAAAAATACCCAACCATGGTATACGTGGAAGCCTGTACACGAATTCCTGCTCGGACATTATCCATGGTCTTGTGCTGAAAACATGTCGTGAACACAGGTCTCAAATCCATAAATCTCTACCAAAAATCGCTTAATGCGCCTAAAGAAAAATACTGCCCTATTTCTATCCTCAATACTTTTAGTAAAATTTTGGAAAATATTGTTTATGATAACATTTACATAACTATAACCAATGGCGTTAGTTATAACCAACACGGTTTTTTAAAGCAACGATCAGTGAATACTAACCTAGCCACATTCACAGAATATGTACTTAGTGGCATGGAGTGTGGTGGTCAGGTCGACGTGATCTACACAGATTTCGAGAAAGCCTTCGATCGTGTGGATCACGTTATTCTGCTCGCCAAGCTCGAACGTCTAGGTATACACGGTGACTTGCTTCGATGGGTGGAGTCCTACCTTACTAATAGGTCGCAGGCCGTCGTCTTGGGTGGATTTAGGTCAACCTTCGTTAGCATTCCGTCGGGGGTTCCGCAGGGTTCGCATCTTGGTCCGCTGTTCTATAACGCATATCTTTACGATATTTACACTTGTATGAACAGTGCTGAACACCTTTTATAGGCAGATGATAAAAAAATATATCTGCGAATTCAGAACGTCGACGACTGCAGGCGCATACAGAGGACGTTGGACATACTAACGGAATACTACGTTAAAAATAGAATTAAAATTAACGCAAAGAAATGCCAACAAATAACATTCACAAGAAGTGCAAAACCGATTTTATATACCTACACTATGAATAATGTGACAATTGAGAAAGTTGACTCGGTCCGAGATCTGGGAGTAATTCTAGACAAACAAATTACATACACAGAACATATTGATTTGCTGATTAACCGTGCTTATAAAAATCTTGGATTTGTTCTGCCATTAGTAAACCATTTCACAGCCTCGCATGTTTAAAAATACTTTACTATACGTATGTCCGCAGTATTCTGGAATTCGATAGCACTATCTGGAATCCACATTATATAACACACAAAGACCGAATTGAAAAAATACAAAGATTGTTTATTAAACACCTAAACTACCGAGGGAAAACTCATTTTTCATCATACACAGATAGTTGTAGGCACCACAACATAGTGTCACTGATGGATAGAAGATCTATTGCGGACATGGTGTTCTTGCACGACCTGATAGGAGGCCGTCTGGACAGTCCGGCGTTGCTTGGCATGTTGAAGCTCAACACCCCAGTTAGAAGAACACGACACACTGAACTCCTCTGTTGTCCCTTTTATAGAACTAATTACGCCAGAAACTCTGTAATTAGTAGAATTTCATCAACCTATAATAAAACCTCATCAATTGACCTGATTAAACATAATAGAAATTCCTTTAAAACCTTATTGAAAAAACAAATAATGCATTATTAATGTTTGTAAGTGGTTACCAATTGTGATGTTTGTAAAGTACACAACATGCTCATACACACCCAAACACACACCCAAACACACACACACACCCACCCACCCACCCACACACACACACACACCCACCCACCCACCCACACACACACACACCCACCCACACACACACACACACACACACACACACACACACACACTACGAAATGTTTGAGTGTATAACAGTGGTTCTTCTGTATATATTGGTTATAATTAGGGAAATCTGTAATTAGCCTTTTTTAAGATTAATACATTATATAGGTAAACTTATTGTATATGCTGTTGATTTTATTTCTAAATAAATAAAAAAAAAAAAAAAAAAAAGAAGTTTTCACTTAAAAAATCTGGTAAAGAAGTGTCAGATGCAGAAACAGGCTTGCCATCTGTCCTGTTTAATATGAACAACTGTCAAAAAGTTTGTTTATTTATTCTACAAATAATTTTGATCGGTATACTGAATAAGAATTATTCCAATAAATCTGGCATGCATAGTAAATTCACTTAACCCAAGTCTACTCAGCATTGATAGGAAATTGGGAAATAAATCAAAGAGGGCATTAAGGGACTTTCGGCTGCATCTAATGCGTTAAATTATTTTACTGGGAGGAAATGTTCAAAGCGATTTACTGAAGAATAATTTACATACTAGCTTTTGATCACAATTTTACCCTCTCTTGTATAGTAGTTAAGGGTGGGATTGCTTCGAATAACAGGTAGACAAGACATGGCACGTGGCCAGAGACATTGGTAAGAATGTCCTCATTTAGCGAATTATCCATATTACAGAAGTCTAGTGCGAGTTTGTTTTATTTGTAGACGGATCAATTTCAATAGTTATTTCTCTGTGATTCCAGATGAAACATAGTCTGGAATATCTTCACAGTCTTTACACCTTGTAGTGTGGTTAGAGACACTAGTAACACTGTCCACTTTTAGCCAGTTGAGCTATAATAGGTGGCAGACTTGCTGCACTTAAAATTGATCTAAATTTTGAAGCACACATTAAATTTTGGCACGAGTGAGAAAAAAACGATATTGCTAAAATAGAAGTGGTTTTCAAACTATAAAAACCACTGGCGAAGCCAGAACAATCAGAACTGACTAAAAGACTGAATTAAAAGCACGTCTGGTAGAAGTTTAACAATCACTTAAAGTATTGGAAATGCTTTCAAATAGACGGTCTAGTTCTACTTAAGGGGGATCGTCTCAAACCTAGCTCCCTAGATGTGGCACTACTGGCACTAAAATGCATTTTATAAGACTTCTCTTATTTGGTAAACAAAGTTGGCATGTCTTTTTATCGTAACATTTAAAAAAAATGAGATTGTTACTTTTGCAAATGTATGTCTTTTAAAAAAAAATTGTAACGTCTTCAAAAATTATGCACTGAAAAGTGTGCTTTCCGAAAGCAAATGCACAAAGTCACTATAAAAAAACCCCTAATCGCTTCAAGTGCATATAAAATTTGAAGAGTTCTCGATTTCTTCAGGATCCCATCATCAAATCCTGACCTGGGAAGTATACCCTTTCAAACAATAAAAAAATCGGTCCAGGCGTTTTCAAGTAATCGGGGAACATAGATAAAAAACATAAAAGATTCCGACGAATTGAGAACCTGCTCCTTCTTTTGAAGTTCGGTTAAATAGATCAAAAATGTTAATTAATTTTTCCCCAAAATAACTCCCAACATAGAAATTAGATTATTTACGCTATACGTCCGTGATTGGGTCTTGAAACTCTATATATGTACCAAGCTTCAACATTTTTCGTCCAATAGATTCGGTGAAAATAAGCTGTGATAGACGGACAGACAGACAAACACAAGAAACTATAAGAGTTTTAGTTTTTACATTTTTACACCCTAAAAACAATAAATAAGACTTTAATGCCATCTATGTGGAGGTAGGTTTGAGACGATCCCCCTTAAATGGCTAGAGTATCGACTGGCAAGTTTTTGCATTAAACTTTTTATAAAACTTACTTTTCCGTGGCTTTGTATTTTCTATTACCATTTAATTATTACCTTAGTACCAGCATTATCACGGACTTTGCCTTAGGGCGTGACCAGAGACAATGTCTTCAGATAGCGACTGTATAAAAAGGAGTTCCAAAAATATTTTAATTGACTCCTGTGCTTCGGAGGGCACGTAAAGCCGACGGCCGCACTTTTATAAAATAACTTATTTACGTCTGTTAAAGAAGTGACACATCTAAGTTCATTAAGTACGGCAACAGGCTTTGCCACATGTTCTGTTCACTATGCACAACTGGCAAAAAGTGGACACTGTTACTGCACTGGTGTCTCTGGCCACACAGCAAAGTATAAAGGCTGTGAGATGGCAAGCCTCAAAGCCTGTCGATGCTATTATTGTTAGAAGAATTAATGCTTTGGACATAATTTGTTCACAAGCTATGTATACACCAGGCTTCATCATCAGGCCAGACAAAACAAACATACAACGAAAAATCAAAAGCGTTTATTTATTTTCAAATTTTTGATATGGATACTAAATAAAAAGCAGTCTAAGAAAACTTTAGTCATAGAAACTAGTATATAAAATCAAGTAGTAGGTACACAGTATCCTAACCACGTAGTAGATTTAGTAGGAAATCATCTAAAAATAGGATATTTCGCATTTCTAGCATGCTTTCCTTCCGCTGCCATTTCGCGAACTATACACGATCAAACGATCTCACCTTGTGAACTATAAGGTTAGTCTCAATTAGGTCAAATTTTATTTAGTTAAATGTTTTGATTTAGTTTGAATGTCACCTAGCTATTCATTCTCTGGCACATTAAGTCTAATACTGAATTGACGTTTTAAAACTATTAATTCCAGTTGTCTTTGTAATTTTAATTATATTTATCGATTAAAAAATTAATCTTCTGTGACTAAGTTCCATTACAGTCATCGTTACTTGCAAAAGAAAGGAATCAATACAGTGTTTTGCTTTTTAAAGCAATTTTTTACTTTCCGTAGACCCCCTCGTTTGCCTGTCAAATATTGAGTTTTCCATATACTATGCTTGTATAAATATTTTCCTCTGACAGTGACCCACAACAGGCCGAAATCTACCCCTGAAGGTCAAAATAGGTACTTTTGGAAATATTATAATCTATAAAATGATCTGTCATTTATCACGGACTGAATCTTATGTCTGGCAGAATTTAATTGCAAACTCGATTTGAAAACAGACCACCAGATTCAATTGGATTTCAATAAAGGTTATATTAAGTAGTGCAAAGAGAAAACAGCCCAAACAGGACCAAACCTAACTAGCACAATCTAAGTCTAAAAGGGAAGCTTCTCTACTTTATTGTAGGAAGGCGCCAAGCACTTGCAGAACGCGACAAAATTTGCATAGAAAACACAGTTTTAGTCTTCAAGACTGAGACATCGACGTTTTTGTTAGACGAAGGCACCACTTTATTTGTTTCCTTTTAAAATTGTAGGCAAACAAAATGTGTGAAGGTATTTTTAATTCTTACAGTTTTTGGGTCGAGGTCCGTGTAATAGATGTGGTTGTCACATAACTGAGTAATAATATAATATATTATGGTCTGTGACGCGTGGCGTTGGTACAGACGTCTCTTGATAAGCAAGTAACAATATGATAAAAATGTAAATGAAATGTGAACTACCGCAACAGAGTCGCACATAATCAATTGAAGTAAATATAATAAAAGTGTCCCCATACGTTTCATTCAGCACGAAGTCGACAATAACACATTCCAAGCCTGTTATATCTAGCTATCTATCATAACGCCTTTTATCCCAAGAGTGGTATGCAAAAACAATCGAAAACAATTTGCTACGCATCCTGACTTTCGTCTTTCAATCAATATTTTTTATATGGTCAATAAAAGTAGGTATACTTAGGTCCGCCTCTGTCAGCATTTCCTTTCGATTCTGCCATGATAAACAATTTTCGTCAATGTTTCGTTATTCCTTCTTTCAACGTCTCCTTCTTCATTGTAGCCAAAACGTCATCTTTCCCTCGGAATTCTTCATTAATGACGTCATTCCGAATGCGAAATTATTTTTTCTGGTTGTGAGTCTGTTAGCAATGCTTAAGCAACATGGAAAGATCATATCAGACTAAGGTTGGGTTTCAATTTCTAAATGCTTACTTGATTTAGAAAACAATTTTTGGGTGCTTATTGCGTAAGGAAATTAGTGAAGGCATAAGCATAATGTCTGATGTCTTGTTTGTCATACGAATTGCCAAAATAGGTTCTCCAAGCCATAACGATGGCAATGATAATATATGCTGTTTTTCAATGCATTAAATTTTAGGGTTTCCTGAGTCAACATTTCTTGTAATCTTAAAAAAGTGACAATTTTCTTTAAGAATATGTGCTTTAATCGACTCCTCGTGCTTTGGAGGGCACGTATAGTGTGTGTGTTTTTGTTGACAAATCACAGAGGCTTTTACAGAGGATAACACGGGTCCGGGCCCCATAACCCTTGAAGAAAAAAAAATTGTATCCCCAATAATATTAGTTAGAATTAGGATGGGGTTGTGTAGACAAAATCTTTTTCTTTTTTTTTTTTTCTTTTTTCACCGGTTGCTTTACAGCTTCCGAAACCGTATTACGGTTCCAGGGTACCCAGCGGAAAACCAAGTCAAATCTAAGTGGTTTAAAAAAAAACTTAATGTTTTCTGTCCACTTCTATAAGTAAACCATTACCAGGTAGGTACCTACTACCTACCATCAATCAATCAAAGCTATTATGTTTAGAAGCATGGCACGCACAACGCACAGTAGTTTTATGTAATCTGTACGTGACTAAATATTAACAGAATGAGGTCACAGCTCCTATAACTACAGTATATCCCAGATGCGTCCTACGAGGGCACAGAGATGCGTATTAGAAGTGGTCCGCGACCATTGGCAGTTGGCACGTATCGAATTTGGGAAATAATTATATGGATATGCATTACTTATCGCTACATATTAGAAAACAAAGCCTGTCTGTGACTTTTTCAGACAAAACTACAGAACGGATTTTATTGCGCTTTTCTCTATTTCTTCTGGGCTATGTTTAGGGGCTGGGCAAGTGAAGCAAGTCGGATAAAAAGTTAGCCCCAGCGAGTTTCATGGCGTCTAATCCGTCAGAGATATAACAAATTTATGTAGGAACTAATTGTGTAGAAAAAAATCATCGGCGAAATGAAATATTTAATCATTTCTTGCTTTTCAGTAAACAATTTTAGAAGTGAGTATTCTTTTAAAAAAGTTAATTATTGCTGTTAATAACATCCTAAATAATATTATTACAAAAATAAATCATCGAAATTGGCATACTAAATGTATCGAGTTATGACAGAAATTGCCTTTAAAATCAATTTTTCAAAATTTCTGAAAAACAATTCACAAAAATAAAATTGGGACCAGTCTGGAAGTATATCCTTTTACATAAAATAGGAATTTTTCAAATCGGTTTATAAATGAGGAAGTTCTGAGGTAACAAACTATTTTTTCTTCACGGGTTACCTTAAAACTCCCGTGTTATCGGCCCAGGGTACCCCACGGAAGACCAAGTCCCTCTTTTAGCCGATGGTATTTGTGAGGCTTTACTTACGATTGGCAACTGTTGAGTTATATTTAGATCTTCATATTTCAATTTAAAAACCAATTCTGTTGAAAGATATTAATTTTGACATAAAGAAGCCTCTTAGTGATGTAGGGATGTGGATGAAGCAAGAGAAGTATGCCAATATTTGTCTACCCCTTTGGGGAACAGTCGTGAATGTATGCATGTATTACAATACTTACAAGGCGGTCCCAAATATGCTGACCCCGCAAGTGTGGTCTATCACCAAACGCTTTACCCATCGGCTTCCGATGCATTTGTTCAAAACTGCTTATGACACAATTGCTAATGGTAACTAAATGATTGATGATATGCAGATCGAGGATGATACACCAATTGGTGATATCACACAAATTGCTGATTATACACAAAGTAACTAAATAAATAAATCTTATCTTATCCATACAATGATTACGTCCTAAGCCCAAGTGTTGGCTGTCCTATATTCTGATTAAACAAATTTGCATGTCAATAGGCATTAAATTATTTATTACTGGTTTTGTTTATAAAGTTTTAATGGTTCTGTTTTATGGCATGACAACTTCTACGGCTGCAAAATTTTAGTTTCTATTAAGTAAATAAGGACATCTATGTCGTGAATACATTATTTGTTAATATTTGGTATATATACATACATCTGTTGTTTGTGTAATATAACATATAGCCAATGTCACTCAGGGATATCGTAGCTTTCTATTAGTGAAATATTTTTTTAAATCTATTCACTTCGGTTCACCTTGCCCCCGGCTTCGCACGAGTACAATATGGGTTTAAAACAATTACAATGTAAATACGCTTATAACTACTAATTTATTGGAGATAGCTCAGGACGGATTAGACAGCATATGCCATGAAAACTCGCTGGATAACTTTTTCCTCAATTTGATTCACTCACATATTTGCTAAAATATTCTCTTCCCAGTACAATATGTATGTATGTCAAAATAACTATGTAAAAGTAATAGCGTAGGCGTCTTTCTGTTCTGGAAGCGTTTCGTATATTTACGGTACTTAATTAAATAACGAGTTTTAGTCCCTTTGATGATGATGACTTCATGAGGCCGATGGGGTGGTAGGGTGACCATGAGGCGCGGTGATAAGGTTAGAATAAGGACTGTCGCCTAGCTCTTTCCTCCTTATGGGAGTTATAAGGATTTCGGAAACTAGCCACAATAATAATAAATTAATATATTACTCCATATTGTTTTATTTCAATTTTAAATTAAATTTAATCATATTTACATCAGGAAAGATTTAAATTAAAGGATGGTAGATTAGGATATGATTCAGATCAATAATTATAGGAATATATAGTAGTAACATAGGAGTATTAATAGGAGCATGCTGGATTATAAAATTAAATAAATAAGTAATGATATGATCTAAACACAATACAACATTTAAATAGTACTTACAAATATCATGCTCCTTGATAAGATATTTAGTAATCAGCTTGTTGTAATTAGTTCACTGTATTACATTATTGACATTATGAAATAGGTGTGCTACTTAGCAATGCTAAAACGGAATTGACTAAAAATGGTAGAAAAATGAACAAATTGCAGACACTGTTCCAAATTCAGATTAATATGAATTATTCTTAAATTATAGGTTAGTCAGTAAGTTATTTTGTAAGGAGGTTGACAAATATTCAACCCTCATTATAAAAAGTGGTTTCATTTATTATTTAAATGAGCACAACGTTACAGGACTTTTAAAAGAAAAGCCTTTTTGCCTTGCAGATATTGCCGATTTAAAAAAAAATAAACGTAACTATTTACAAAAATAGTAGATTATTCGATAAGGGATGAACCAACAAGTGTGAAATTGTTTTTAAAAAGTATATGAGTTAGGAATCGCACTTTTTCCAGAGTGTTGCATACCATTTTATATAATATCTACGAGGAAAATACAAGAAATTAACAGCTCGCCATTTTTTGCATTTTATAATGGAATTTACAGAACAAAGAATATTTCAAAAATTCAAACAAAAATGTTGTCAAAATCCATTACTTGCCGGGCGAACGGGGAGGAAAGTATTTTCGTATGAATTTTCTATTCGCAATTATGTATTTTTGGCGCTGTTTTTGATTAAGTATTAACTAGTAACCTTCGAACGGGTAGAAAATAACCGTGTATTTTCTACCCGTTCGAAGGTTACTTTACTGGTGCATTTTAAAGAATGGTCACCCTAATGTTCCAATTTTAGTAGTGTAATTAGTTCCCGCACTGCGTAGAAAGATTTTATTTAAATTCTATGACTAAGAGCCATCGGGCGTCAAAATTTATGTCTTCACATTTTCCCGTTGACTAACCTAAAGTAAACATAGTTTGGCACTGTTAGTTAAATTATTACCTACTACTAGATATACATGTAGCATGCGCAGCGGACATTTTATAAATAAATTTACTCTACACAATTATTTCCTACATCATTTCGTTATATCTCCGACGGATTAGACAGCATATCTCACCAACACTCAATGGGATAACTTTTTCCCAGACCTAATTCACTTAAGGGCTCTATCCCCATAATTTGTATGGGGATATTACTATTCCCAATTTCTCTGTAAATAATTCACCTGCATGTGGATTAGTGTCACTGTAATTTAGCTTATTCAATATATCTAAGTGAAATAGCCGTTATTTTTTCAATTGGTTATATTGAATATGAAAATGAGTAGTAAAATAAAGGAATATTTTGCCCCTGTTTTCTCTTTCATAATCTATCTCTATCTCATAAGACTCTTAAATTTTTTTAAAGCGCTGTTTAACCATTACCCTTCAATGAGGTTCCACGCGCAAAGCTAATTGTAGATGGCGCCACATGCGACACGCACGCTGTCAATCAAACGATCTGAGAATTTTGTTGTTTTAGTTTGTATATTATCACTGTATTATTCAATAAAATTCAAGTATTTAACAATTTATTCAATGTGGAATTTGAAAGAATTAAAAGCAGAATTAAATTGTAGTTGGCTGCCCAAAATCTATTCTCCGTCTACTTCTTTCCATATACCTACAGCTCTTGACGTAGGTGTTGTTGATCCCTGAGTAGACCAGGAAAATATATTAGGAACTGTCCCCTTTTTGAGAAACTTGATTATTGATTATGAATATTGATTATGTGGACATTATGTGTAACATAGAGGCATACAAAATATGTATACCAATAGTTACTTTGTATTCTTGTAGTGAATCCTGTTATCAGCTAAATAGAAATATAGCCAACGGCTAGCCACAGTAATAAGCCTTATTGTACTGGTGCCTAAAATATACACACTAAGTACTCACCTGTATATGCTGACACTCCCACATA
Source organism: Nemapogon koenigi (assembly GCA_963924495.1). Classification (NCBI taxonomy): domain Eukaryota; kingdom Metazoa; phylum Arthropoda; class Insecta; order Lepidoptera; family Tineidae; genus Nemapogon; species Nemapogon koenigi. The sequence goes on from OZ004646.1 coordinate 11,280,649, forward strand.
ATCAGATTCTTGGAAATGAGTAAAAAAATCCTACTATATCTACTGTGTCGCTACAAAATTTTGTCGGCGTATAGCCTTTTCCCACTTTTTTTAATTTTAAATCTTTGTGAAATAAATGTACCTACACCGTTGTTCGAACATCCGGAAACTGAACACAGATTATTCTTGGAGAAATAATAAATTGTCTGTAATAAAGGTTAGAAAACGTATGAAACTGACAGTTTTCAATGACCGTGTCGACGCAACGCCATCTGGTGGGAGAAAATGGCAGTAGTCATCCTCATTAAACATCTTGCGTTTTTTGGTAGCTGATTGAAAATTTTATGATTTTTTAATTGGTCAAATGGTTAAATGGTTAATTAATACAACGATTTGAAAACGGATGGTGGGCCGCGCGAAAAGAATTGGCCGAGTCTGTCCGTACGGCGACCGGTCGGGGATTGGAAGAATGTGTGGCCACCTTTATACCCTTAATACTGAGCTCCTAAACATGATAGGTCCATGTTTAATACTCATAAATTTTCCCGGTGAATCAACCTATCTAATAATAGATAATTAGCTATAAGCGTATTTATGGAGGTATTCAAATTGTTGTATAGCGTCATAGGGTTAGTAGGTAATTGGTGCTAAAAGCTTTTACCCATTAAGTAGAAAACCTCTACTTATTCTTTCCCAGTTTGGACATAGTGTTATAAAGATATTATTACTAATTTTTTAAATTGTATGTAGGACAGTCCCCTTTAGTAATTTTTCAAAACATAATCATAGGTTGTGGGTATGAAGTGACAAAAAGATTGACAGATATTAGGGGCCAGCCTTGTTTTTTTACCAAAATAAGTGATAGGTAATTGTAGGCTTGACTTTGGAGTTTGGCGTGAAATGTTGGTTGTAAAGAGTAATGCATGGAAATAGAGAAATCATACATATTATATTTTGTTTTAGGAATAAGGGGCTGGGGAGGAGCGTAAAATATTGTCTTATTATAAGTGTAGGTATGTATTATAATTATTTATATATTATTATTATTATAGGTGCTTTACGGATCGACTCAGGAATATTTGTCATCCGCGGGGTGGGTTGGGTAACCTAGCTAGAGTAGGAACCTATTGACATCTAGAAATTGGCTCAAAAAATTTAATCTGATCTATTCTAATCTATCTATACTAATATTATAAAGAAAAAGTGAGAATTTTGTGAGTTTGTGTTAATTAAAATTAATTAAAATTATTTCACTAATAGGAAGCTACGATATCCCTGAGTGACATAGTCTATATTTTATTTTGTTCGACAATATCCATGGGCGAAGCCGGGGGCGGAAAGTTAGTACATAATGTAGAAAATCTAGTAAGTGATTAGGCATATAAACCCGTTTTTCTACTAACTCACGATGAAAATACGGTGACAAGTAATGACACTGGTTTTCAAACGATAATTATTGCAATATTATATTTATTTATTTAAAAACATAATGTTAGTTATTTACACAAAAACATACTTTCTTGCATTTTTTTTTATTATAAAATTTTTATAAATATAAAAACCATAAATCAAATCTAAACATTAAAAATAACTAAATAAACCAGGTCCGCGTGAAATAGTGGCAAGAATACTGTCTGCATTTCGCTATGCTGATTCGCTAAGCGAGGAAGGAGCCAGCCCTCTTCGAGATGATCAGTCGAGAGGATATATCTTTAGAAACGATAATTTGACTATATATCGTGCTAAATAAATGGCCGTTTTTCACGACGCACCATCATACGAGACGACCAAAAACTCTCACGTCTACACTGTAGTGTCGTTGCTGGAATCGTCGTTTTGATTTGCAACCGTAAATCGCATCGTGTCGTGCCTCGTGGAAAAATGCACACATTTATGCTGCTAACAAACGAAGTCATCATAGCAATAATAGTTACTGAGAAAAACTAAGTTTTAATCGAAATCCTAAAATTGGATTCACATTAAAGATATATTATTATGTAACTTTACGGGTTGCCATGCTGTGTCGGCCTTAGGATACCCAGCGGAAGACCAAGTCTCCCTCTTTTCGCCGATGGTATTTGTGAGGCTATACCTAACGAGTGGCCAGTGCTGTTGAGGTATATTTAGATGTTACAACGAATTTAATAGATTATGATGCGAGATTTCTACTTGACATATGTAGTAGTATGGTAGGTGTATGATGTCTCTCAGAAAATATAATAAATATTTTTTAAGTGCTCTGTTATTCTAAGTTAGATTTGTACCAAAATACTTTGCTGTACATAAACTCTGTTTTCCTGGTCACACCCTAACAATTACCATTACGGGCTCGCGTCGCTTCCGAAGAAGCAAATTATTATTGAGCTAGTTGTCCACTGAGAGATATAATATGACACGAGAGGTCATCGAAAATTTAAAAGGAATAAAACTGCCAGCTGGTAACTTATTGTGTGACTTACTTTATGTCCCGGCTTCGTCTGTGGAAATTTCTATGTAACTGCAGACCCGATCCTATAACCTAAAATTCGGAACCCTTTAATATATCGAGATGAAACTAAAAGCAAATTCTAAGTCTTAAATACCCCACTACTCTATCAACATTGAGTCAGAAAAAATAGTTATAAAAGTCCGTGTTGTTATTTTAGTATGACATTATTCCCATTTAGTTTTCAAACAAACATTTCTAACCATAGATCTAAACAAACAACCTCTTTTTGTTTATATCTATGCTTCTAACCCACCAGTAATATTCTTTTATGGTTTAGAAAGGGACATTATTAATTGCACATCAAAAAAAACTTATTGCATACTTTTTATTTTTTATTTATTTATTTATTTATTGTCTTAAAAATAACCTAATGTACAATTTCAAAATTCCGCCAAACTGTTACACAGTTTGTTGGCGGGTACTCTTATGTTACATTTTCAAATCTACTGCTTACACAAAAATACTAAGGTACTTAAATCTACAGATTACACAAAAACATATTAAGTACTAAACTTTGAAAATCAAAACACCAAACCCAACAACCAGCATAAGAAATTTACTTACAATGAAACATAGATATGTACACAATATTTTCGACTATATACTTAACTACATACAATTTTCAATAAAATGCAACTTAAGGCGCTGTTTATACATTTTTTAAGTTAGTATCTCACATTGTAAACTTGGAGGTAACTCATTAATATACCTGGGCGTTACATATCTCCTGGTACGCTGCCCAAAATAATTATTTTCGTTCAGTTCCTTGTATTGTTTATTTTTCTTACAGTTCCTATGGGTAAGCAGCTTTGTACTGATGGCTGTTTATTTTTCATATATACTAATATTGCACATCACATAAATTATTGAAAGTACGACCCTGTTGGCATGTAGAGGTAGGTTAGAGTTTTTTTTATAAACGCACATAAAATCACCCTTGGCAGAGCCTTTTACGTACGTCCTTTTACCTAGGGGTACTGTAATACGATATAATTATTTTGTGTGCAATCCAGTACTTTTGGTGCTAAAAAAGAGGATTTACAGTTATAAGATTAAATACTACCCGTTTAGAAATAGCTTACATAGAAACATACTCTGGAAATGTTCGTTTAGTTTTGTCTACAAATGTTTATAAATCATTGCAAATGACAGGTTTGATGCTGGTTTTTATGGACAACTATGAAAATAACAAATTCTGATTAACTCCACGAACTTATAGGTTAAAAGTTTTAAAACAGATTTCAAATTTGTTAGTTGTTTTTGGTTTTGGTATATTCAAAGCAGTTTTTTTTATTCTTCACCTTACAGCTCCCGAAACCGTTGCTGACCTCAGGGTACCCAGTGGAAGACAAAGTCTTCCTCATTTAGCCAATGATTTTTTTGAGGCTATACCTAACGAGTGGCCAGCTCTGTTGAGATATATAGATGGAAAAGCCTCTTTGTATGGTTTGTCGTATAATGTACATAGATTTTTCATTATAAAAAACCCATTGGTCGGATGTAGGAATCGAACCCGCAACTTTCAGTTGCGAGCCAACATCTTATCCACTCGACCACCGACGCCCCTTTAGCACCGATAGCACAGTTATGTCTTGCTATATTACTTTAAATATAGCTTCCAGTGGAGTATCGTCCTAACAAAAGCCCTCATAGACATGCACTAGTGAACGTTCGTTATTTTGCGTGAGGGCTCACAATATTTTTATTCATGACTCCTAATAATATAGTAGGTTCCTCAGCGAATGCGTAGCTAGCTTACACGCTGCCCTCTTGCGTCAATTGTGCGAGTGATGACCTTATTTGATACATATTTTATACTACTTAGCACTACTTGCTGTGAGGAAAAGTTGCAGAGCGTGTCTGTATATTTTGATTGGTATGTTGTATGGGTATGGATGGGTAGGTATTTGTTTCTGATTCCACGAAATAAATAATTTGGAAGTGATTTGTTTGAAGCATTGATTTCTGCAATGGTACTTTCTGTTATTGGGATGCTGTTGGTGCCAAATTAAAAAATATTTCCTTTAATCCCGACCATGTACCAATGGGTTCATCTATCTATTCTGTCTATCTATCTATTTAACATCACGCCTTTTATCCCAAGAGGGGTAGGCAGAGACAATCGAATGCCATTTGTTACGATCCTGACATACCTCTTTCGCTTCTTTTATATTCATCATACCTTTCATACATGCTCGACGATTGTGTGTACTTTTAATATTTCCATCGATTAATTCTTTATTCAATAAAAGTACACCTAGGTCATCCTCTGCTAGCATTTCCTTTCACTTCAGCGATATAAACCTTAATTTTTTAACTCTCCTAATTTGGCACCTACCAATTCATATTCTGGGGATATCCAATCCTCTTTTAAGCAACTTCGTCTCTTGGAATGTCACATATTTTGATTAAAATTCTTGAAAATATTGTAATAATGTAATACTTTTCATTATATCATAAACGCTTTACTCATTATTCTGCACAATTTAGGGGAAGCAAGGCATCTTTAGGTCGGTTGTGATTGTTTACCCCCAACAAAATGAAGGCGTGATTATGTTCCAGTATATACTTAGTACCGCTACGAGAACCCACACCAAAATTTCGTTTCATAATCTCGAGTAGTTTCAGTTAAGTATAGTTTTGAAAGGAAAACTGATCATAAAGTCACTGTAGCCGTCTGCGGCAGTACGAATAACTTGAGACTACTTCAACTTTAAGTTTTAACTTTTAAGTGACTCCATGTACCGCACTTCTTGAGATTTTTAACTTTTATTCTCTATGAACATAAGGTAAGGGTACTTTTTGGGCTTAAAAATGTGATCTAAAACTATTCCTGGCCAAAAATAGAGACAAAGTTCTCGATTAAGCAATTCAATATTACTAGATGGGTACGAGGTATACTTCGCACCACTAATGTCAATATTGTTGTCATAGTTCAACTGATCTTCAATCGATGGCGTCTTTTACAAAATAAATAAATTCACTGTTGTCTGATTTTTATAGACCACGATTCGGTTCCGGCCATGTACCAATGGATTTAACTCCCGACGCAAAAAGAGGTGTGTTATCGGTTTAACGTGTGTATCTATGTATATGTGTGTATGTCTGTGGCATCGTAGCTCCTAAACGGATGAACCGATTTTGATTTAGTTATTTTGTTAGAAAGTATGTTCTCAGCTATGATTCAAGAAAATCTGTTCAGCCGTTTGAAGATCATCAGCTCTTTTGTAGTCGTTGTAGGGATCTCAGCAACTTACTTGTCTGATTGATTCGAAATTTTAAATGCTGTGACTTTAATGATGAACATGATAATATTGACCTGATGCCGCTGCATAATCTGGAAGCACTCTTCACCAACTCGAGGGTTTGTAATAATCCGACAAAAGAGACTTTTATCTAAATATACCTCAACAGAACTGGCCACTCGCTACACAAATCGGCTAGAAGAGGTAGACTTGGTCTTCCTCTGGGTAATCTATAACCGATCATGGTTCCGTGAGCCGAAAGGCAGCCCATGTAACCCATCAGAATACAATGAAGTATTAGGTACTCATTTAGCCAATGATATTTTGAGGCTACCTAATGGGTGACCAGTTCTTTTGAGGTGTTTTGAGATCAATAGTTATCTATAGGTACATACGTAGCACATCGAACTATATGTTATAGGTTAGTGCCTCTTGTATGGTGTAATGTTACAAATAGGCCACATGTCTGATACCCGATGCTTGACCTTAATGTTTCTATGAAAGGATCCATTGACAACTAACTACTGCGTTAGAAACAATCTTCTTACGGAATCTGAATGTTCTGAAAATTATTGTTACATCACTAGACATATTATAAAACCTCTATCTGTCTGTCTGTGACCTTTTTACGCAAACACTACTGGACGAATTTTGTTGCAGTTTACAATATTAGATAGGTTGATTCACCGGAAAAGTTAACGAGTATTAAATATGGATCTGTCATGTTTAGGATCTGTGAAAGGTGGTTCGTTTTCCATACAAAAATGTAATTAAGATAAACTATTTAACTAAACAGTAAAAATGTCTATATATATGCTTACTTAACTATTTTCGGCTTTTATATTGCGCAAAATCAATAAAAAATAACTTTTTTATAATAGAAACAGTTTAGACTATCAAGATCACAACACCATGCGTATTTTTAAAAATAAAAATATGTTTAATATTAATGATTTCTATTATAAAATAGTAATTTTTTAATGATTTCGCGCAACATAAAAGCTGAAAATAGTTAAGTAAGCACATATTTAGAAATTTTTACTGTTTAGTTAATTAGTTTATCAAAATTACATTTTTGTATGGAAAACGAACCACTTATCCAAGTCGGGGAAAAAGTTGGATCGAGTGTATGTCTAATGCTGTCTAATCCGTCAGAGTTATACAGATTTACAGATTTACAGGAAAGGTTGCGTTTCAACAACATGATGGTCACAGATTAGATAAGAAGAAAAAAACAAGAAAATAACTTAGTCAGTGACTGGTTGACAGACAGCTATTATATACCTACTCATCATTATCAACCTTTTAAGATCCACTGCTAGATCATGGTCTCCCTCTAGCGCACCATTTTAGTGGTGCTCATTGAGAGGAATTGCCATACCATTGAAAGTGCCCTCCGAAGCACGAGGAGTCGATTAAGCACATATTCTTAAAGAAAATTGGTGATTAGCATTTTGGCAGGGAGTAGAAATCGAACCCGAGACCTCCGGTTTCAAGTCCACTGTCCTACCAATTAGGCTATCGACTACCTATTTTAAAAAAACTAGTTTGTGGTTATTTATTTGAAATTTAGATGACAGTGACGTCATTTCCCATTTACCCAAAAATTTTTGTATCGGTTTTTTTTTAGTTTTAGTTTTCTTTTTTTTTGTGAAACTATCTTCGCATTATTGCCTTTCAAATGAATGAATGTTTGGGGCACATCGGTTGGATGCACAGAATTTCTATACTAGATCTGTGGTTGGATGGTTTCAAAGACAATAACGGACATAGGTAGAAACATATTTTGTATATTTTGCACCAATATAATTAGGTATATCAGTATATTAACTTAATAACCATTACAAAATTTGGTCGCCATAATGTTATTTTTTAATAAAGTAGAAGGTTTAAAGTTAATTAAGTGATAGTCCGGTGTGATATGGACACACCTGCGCTTTACGCAACATCAACAATTACACCAATGTATATAATGATACATTCACTGTAATTTTATTGCATTTTAAATACATACATCATAGTTCGTACATTAAATTGAATTTATTAACATTGTCATTAGCGTTGCTTTTATTGCAATAATGCAAAGAAATTAGTATTAAATCATACAAAGGCTCACGCCTTATTTGCCTTAACGCGCTTAGTGTCGTCAATGACCTTGGCCATACAAACGGTCACCGAGCGCTGTTTCTGAAACACATTCGAAATTGACATATTTCGATATTATATAAAGGAAAATGTAAATTTATTTATGAATACTTTGTTGTGTTTAAAGCACAACGTGTTATTTATTTTTAGGCATGTAAATGTTTCCAAACGTCATAGCCGTTTAAGAGCAGTAGACAATTAAAGTCAAAAAACACTATTCCATTATTATTATTTTATATTATGAAGTTTTGGTCTTACAAAATAATATTTTTTAGGATTTGTTGTACTAGAATTGATAATTACTACATAATTTTTTCAAACATTTTAGTACATCGGTAAACGAGCAGTAGTCTGTCGAAAATGCTCATTCCAGCGCATATGGTCCGCCATACGGTCTGCCAAAATCGACCACAGACTCGTCCAATTCTTATCGCGCGGCCTACCATCCGTTTTCAAATCGTTGTATTTGTGGTTGATTTCGATGGCCGGAACGATCTGTCTCACGCACTCGAATGTTTGACACTTTGTTTAATCGAATCTTGTGTGTCTGTGTGAGTGAGTGAATTGCATGTGATCTAAATCGTATGATTTACATCGTTTATGTGTGGCCTATGTTCAATCTCGATCATACTGCGGCCGGACCGAAAAATTTCGCTGAGATACCGGACCGGTGCCGGACAAAGATATCCTGGTACACCTCCCCCTTATCTTCGAAAGTACTGAGTCTAAAATTTCGGAAAAATAGGAAAATCAAGAAGACCTAAAAGGAAATCCTGTCTTAAAGTTCTCATGGAAAAAAATGGTATTCGACTTATATATATTATGTTCGACTTCAAAAATTGTTTAAGTACTAAATGATTACTTTGTGATTAATAAGACAAATCACAGTCGGCGGGAACATCTCTGCTACCGATTAATCGGCATATTAATACTATAACGTCTATAATACTTGACATTGGCGGAATTATCAAAACCCTGATGGAGCCATAGCCAAAGATATTTTTCTATAGGAAGCTGTCAATGCTCATAAAGTACGAGTGGAATGCACCTATAAAACGAAATGTGTGAGATGTCACTGGTGACTTCAAATAATATCTACTGTCTTTTGGGTCACTTTACACTTACTAATACTTTTTAAAAATAGAGAATTAAAATTTTTTTTTTTTTCACCGGTTGCCTTACAGCTCCCGAAACCGTGTTACGGTTCCAGGATACCCAGCGGAAGACCAAGTCTCTCTCGTTTAGCTGATGGTATTAGTGAGGCTATACCTAACGATTGGTTAGTTCTGTTTAGATCTATTTAGATGGAAAAGCCTCTAAGTGTGGCTGATTACAACAAGTGTGCAATTGAGGCCCAAGTCATAGGGCTGGGGCTTTAAAGCACACTAGTTGGTAATCGCACTTTCTCCGGGTAATACATACAATTTCATACACCTTCGAGGAAATTACAAGAAATTAACAATTTCAATAAACTAAATTGAAGACTTGGCTGTTTGGTAGTTTACCTTTGCCTTTTCGGAATGCAATTTATAGAACCAAAAAATTACAATTGTACGTTGTCAAAATCCATTAATCTGAGCGGGGCGAAAGTATTTTCTTCCCGCATATTTGTATGACCGCAATTACGTACTTTCAGTCCAAACAAACCAAATGAGGCCAAACTCTTACTTAAAACTTTACTAGTAGCCATTGAAGAGTTTCACTATCCACCTGCTGGCTCCATCATCAGATCAGCTCGATGGTACTAAATTTCTTTATTGTCTTTCAAATTACATACACTTACAAAGTTTCAAATTGATACGACAATTAGAAATAGGTTAAAATCTACTTCGTAGATTTGTTTACATTCTTAGTTTTTTATCTATCTATCATCACGCCTTTTATCCCAAAAGGGGTAGACAGAGACAATCGAATGCCATTTGCTACGATCCTGAAATACCTCTTTCGCTTCTTTTATATTCATCATACCTTTCATACATGCTCGGAGATTGTGTATACTTTCATACTATAGTCTATTTTAGCAGATTAGACTCTTTCATCCAAATTAATTTAGCTGTGAAAATAGTAATAAATAGTAAAGAGGTTAAGAAACCTTAATAAATCAAATATATTCATGTCAGAAGTTGAAAACTGTAAAACGCCTTCAAAGTGATAAAAGTAGAACGATCCAAGTTTTTATTCCTTTAAAATGGCTCAATCACTGACACGAGATTTTTTACGACAATTTAGTTTTATCTAAGTCTAGACATGTATTCATATAAAAATTTTCATGGGAATATATTTTTTGAAGTTACTGTATACAGCTGTTCTGTTATTGTTATATATATTGAAAGAATGAAGGATAAAAGATTTATTAAAAAGGTTTATATGGCTGAAGTGAAAGGAAATGCTGACAGAGGACGACCTAGCTGTACTTTTATTGAACATATAAAAAAAATTGATGGATGGAAATATTAAAAGTACACACAATCGCCGAGCATGTATAAAAGGTATGATGAATATAAAAGAAGCGAAAGAGGTATATCAGGATCATATTGAACAACTGTTGCTCCACTTAGTGGACCTAGATGTGAAATTTTATGTGTTATTTATGCTTTACGTCCCCTCCAAAGCACGATGATTCTTGAAGAAAATTGGTGCCAGGGACTTCCCGGTTTCAGGACAACGCTCTACCAATTAGGCTATCGACTCATTTTTAGTTTCTGCTATGGAACTCTATTCTCTATACACTTGCCCGAGTTTTAGAATTTTCATATTTGTCTGTCTGTTTGTCATAAAACAATGCCTTATGAGAAGTATGTGGAGTTCTTAGCGCACATAACTCAGTAAACCGCGCGGCTTATTTTATCGATATCTCCCTAAAAAGTTTTTAGAGAGATATACACTGCAAAAAAAATCGATAAAATAACCAAGGGTAAGTTAAGATAGACCAAGATTCACGTACCAGAAACATGAGAAAGAACGATTTCACAAAAATCGGTCTTGAGAAAATACACAAAACATTCTCTTTCAGTATTTTTCAAAAACTATTAGAAATAGCAAGTTGTAGTTAATGTTTTCATAACGTATGTGAAATTATCTATAGGATAAATACGAGAAAATGGTACATTGTTGAATACATATATTAAGAGAACTCCAGTCACAAAATCAGTTTGAAAATATGCGTGAAACTAATGACTTTTAGGGATTCATAAATTGTAGGTTTTTTTTTAAATTCATACTGAGTCAAATATTTATATTTCGAAACTAAGACATTATAATGTTGTAGTTATTTATTTCGTAATTTATTTAGTATTTTCTTTTAGCTTATTTACTTATGTTAAGTTTTATTATTATTTTAGTTTTACTTATTAATTTTTGTGTTAGTCTTTTAATAATAGACATATAGTTATCGCGTAATTTAAGAAGTCGTTAAGCATGTGATTTGTATGGAACAAAAGTTATGAGGCGTCTCCTTAAATTTTATGTTAATGTCCATAGAGTCACGATAAAGTAATAATTGTACTTATCATCACTGCCATCTTAACTATGGTTCGACGATAAATTATAATATGTGTAATTATACTACTAGAGGTACCGCCTATACTGATTACTATTGAGAGCACACGGGTGCGCCTGCGATTGTCTGTCACTCACTATTTAAGATGCGTTGTGTGATTTTGTTGATGATAATTTGAAGTCTATGAATACTTCTTTTTTTATAATGGCTCCATCAATGTTAATTGATGATTTGCCAATGTCAAGTATTATAGACGTTACAGTAACAATAGCCGATTAAGGTTTAGTAACAGGCACTTAAGAGCAAAATCACCATTTTCAAATGAGTAAATAAGCCTAACGCTAATTTATATTAATCAGAAAAAATATATTTTGGTATCTAGGGACCAATGTCTAATAAAATTACAAAAAAATATTAAAATCTTTATTGCAAAATTCACTGAAAAAAATTTTATAAATGAGGTCTATTTTTTATTATTTTTGAGCAAATCTCTTAAAGTATCAATTCTATTATGATCAAATAAACTGGTATGTATAGTAAAATAATAAATCTAGTAAATTGACCCAAAACATAATATAATTATTACTTTTTTATTAAAAAATAACTATAAAACATTCGTCGCCCACTACAATAACTCAGTATTACCGGACTATCAGACGTGTTATCCGTAGTACTTTGGGCGCGCCTAATATTGACCTTAAAATGGGTACATTAAGGCTCTTAATCGGTAGCTAAGATGTTCCCACCGATCGTGAACCATCACAGCGCGTACGGTATCAAATCGGATTCGCCATCATGTCACGATAAGGCGCGTGCATTGTCCGCCATGATTTGACATAGAATCCTATGAATACATTACACTCTGTCTGTGTGTTACGGCATGATCGTTATTAATATATTATTGCTCAAAGGATCTATCTATCTATCATCATGCTTTTTATACCAAGAGGGGTAGGCATAGACAATCTGATGCCATTTACTACGATCCTGACATACCTCTTTCGCTTCTTTTATGCTCGGCGATTGTGTGTACTTTGAATATTGTCATCTATCAATATATATTTATTGCTCAAAGTATTTGTTTAAAATCATTTTTAATATCTGCTTTTTGACCAGTTAAACTGTCAGGAGAGCAGTAATAAGTTACCTTAGGTTTTGTTGGTATCGTTTTGTGTCGCGAGACAGAGCTCTAGAAAAATAGTTAATTGTGATGTTTTAAATGGGAAAGGCGATCTAGGACGTCTAATTTGCGGGAACATAGTGTTTCAAATAATTATTTATATAACGTAAAAGATGTTGCGATAATAAAACGACAGAAAAATACAGTGGTATAGGGGTTAGTACTAGACATCTACCTCCCCCTCCTGCCCAAAGTGGTAGAAAAAAAACCGGCCAAGTGCGAGTCGGACTCGCGCACGAAGGATTCCGTACCATTATCTATAAAAACGGCAAAAAAATCACGTTTGTTGTATGGGAGCCCCCCCTTAAATATTAAATTTATTTTCATTTATTTATTTATTTTTAAAGTGAATAATATAACTAAATATTCTGTGAATATTTCAAGCGTCTACCTGTTGCCGTTATCAATATCGAGCAAAAACGAGTAAAAAAATCACGTTTGATGTATATGGGAGCCCCCTTAAATATTCATTTTGGTTTTTTTTGTATTTGTTGTTATAGGGGCAACAGAAATACATCATCTGTGAAAATTTCAAACTGTCTTAACTATCACGTGAGATACAGCCTGGTGACCGACGGATGACGGACGGACGGACAGCGGAGTCTTAGTAATAGGGTTTCCGTTTTTACCCTTTGGGTACGGAACCCTAAAAATGTTCGGTGATTTTCCGCTTCACGCCTCCTTTAGTCTTAATACTCAAAGCAATCAATTAAATTTAAATTACACAACGCATATTAACTAAGTACCTACAGTGGCCAACTCAATTACTTTGCAATAAGTTATTTAATACGAACTTTAAGTTCATTAATTGACTTCAATCATTGTAAATTGGGAAACTAATTACTCCAAACTATTAACTTTTAACTGACTAAATATGATTTATATTCTGCCAGTGTTGTAAATTTTGGTGTAGGGGGTAACCTCTCGAACTACGAACCGATTCTATAAATTCTTTCACGAATAGAAAGCATACGATATCTCTGAGTAATATAGGCTTTATTTTATTTTGTTCCAAAATAACCACGGGCGAAGCCGGGGGTGGAAAATCTAAATTGAAGGAAATATTCCTAGGGGTGCAATACGGATGGATTTATTTAATTTCATCCATAAAGGATGAAAATGTTTGTATGGAGAAACATTTTTTGAATATTACGTCTTGCAATACCTATTTTTGAAAATTCATCTCACAAAGGGGTGTAACGTTTATATGGAAAATCGTACTTCCTACTTGTTGTTTGAAATATATAAATCAGAACGGATTTTAGGATTTCTCAAAACAACTCCTAAGGAGGGGTGTAAAATTTGAGAAAAGTCGTATAGTTCCTGAAATTCCATCGGGTCCGAATATACATATAAATGTAGGTATATATCTAAAAGAAAAGACTATACATTAATAATACGCCATTAAAACTTTTGCCCGACTTGATTCACTTATACTGTTATTGCGCAGCTCCTAAACATGATAGGTCCATGTAACAAAATACGTTCATTAGTTTTTGTGTGAGGCGGTCACAAACAGACAGCCAGATGTGGCGGGGAACTTTTTTTTTTTTTTTTCTTTCTTTCTTTACGCCTTACAGCTCCCGAAACCGTGTTACGGTTCCAGGGTACCCAGCGGAAGACCAAGTCTCCCTCGTTTAGCCGATGGTATTTGTGAGGCTATATCTAACGAGTGGCTAGTTCTGTTGAGATATATTTAGATGGAAAAGCCTCTAAGTGTGGTTTGTCGGATTATGTACATAAGTTTTTAATTAAAAAACCCATTGGTACACTTTATTTTTAACCGAATTTTTATAGTGACTTGTGTATTTGCTTTCGGAAAGCACACTTTTCAGTGCATCATTTTTGAAGTTGGTACACCATTTTTAAAAAGCAATTATTCAAGAGAATCATTCCAAATATGTACCCTCATACCACCCCAGATCACAAGCCACAACACAGTAACAAAGAGTATTTCTATAAATCATGTTATAGGGACGTCGCGTACACTCGTTGAAACGTGCACCGATCATATGTGAGTTATTTGGAGACAGTGCCACTGACTTGTTGAGTTACTTAAACGTTGGTTAACGTTATATTTAATAACGAATTAAATCTAAAGATTAAAAATAACTAAATAAACCAGGTCCCCGTGGAATAGTGGCAAGAATACTGGCTGCATTTCCCCGCTGAATCGCGATACTGATTCGTTGAGCGAGGAAGGAGCCAGCCCTCTTGTCACCAGATGAGATGATAAGTCGAGGGGATACATCTTTAATAAAATTTTTGGCATTTGAACCCCACGGACCTAGAGTTTCTACACCAAACGGCACAAATTTGTAGTTTTCAATAATTGAACTATATTTGCGCCGTTTGTTAGACTCTGCGATTTCCGCCGCAGCTCCCGCTTTGATTGCTGTTTCCCTGAGATGAGACGGGGCTAATGTGTCCACGCACGTAGCATCCCATACAAGGGCCCGACCTCGCTCCCAGGGAATCAGAGTCATTCCATCGGGTCTCTTGCCGTCTTCCCGGATTATTCCCGTTGGCTCTAGGAGAGCAGGAACGTCTATTGACGCAAGAGCCCTTTTGATGGTATCATTGAGGGAGCTGTGGCGAGAAAGCCTGCCTGCACTTTTTATGCAGGAAAGTCCGTGAGTTCCAAATTGATCTACATCTTTTCCACACGGACATTTATATTATATTATATTCTTCCATAGAAATAGACTGTCTAGATTTTTTGATGTGAAACACATCAGTCTATTGGCGCGCCTTTGTGGTAAGACCGACCCTATGCCGCCGCTCTCTACTACCTTGTATGTGCGTGGCGCGTTCACTATATACTTTGTTGCTTCTCCGTGTCAGACTTTGTTGTTCTTTTTAAATTAAATACACCAGAGTTGAATCTATATATGTTACAGAGGTGAAATTAGTCGTAGCACTCGTTGCAAATGGCATCCGATTGTCTCTACCTACTCTTCATGGGATTAAAGGCGTGATATATTGTAATCTGATTCATAAACTAGGTTTAGCATAATATTTAAATAACAAGAACTGCAATAATAATAAAAACATTTTAAACTCCTATTAAAAAGATCAGAGACAATTCCAAATTTCAAAACACTTAATCCTTGTTTAACTAATCGTTGTGTCACTGTACCATAAAGTGGGACCATTGGTATTCAGTACATGGTAGTAATGCTATCTTTTCTTAACTTGTTTCCTAAATATGGAGTAAACTTTTTGCATAAATTGCTTCGGGGTAAGTAGAATTTAAATGCGTTGACTGAATATACCTTTTCTCTAAATCTGACATAGATTTTTGATACTTAGCTCTCGTTACGGTCCCAGGGTACCCAGCAGAAGACCAAGTCTTCCTCTTTTAGTCGATGGTATTTGAGGCGATACCTAACGAGTGGCCAGTTCTATTGAGGTATATTTAGATGGAAAAGCCTCTAAGTGTGGTTTGTCGGATTATGTACATAAGTTTTTAGTGTTGCTGGCCACACCGTAGGTAAGCTATAATGCAAGTGAAAAAGAAGTTTCAAATATTTGCATAGTATTTTTGACCCCAGATTGTGACTAAAATGAAGAAAGAAGACGCTGGTTTGGACAAGGATGAACGAATGAAGGATGTAACATTGACTAAAAAGGTTTATATGGCTGAAGTGAAAGGAAATGCTGGTAGAGGACGACCTAGGTGTACTTTTATCGAACATATAAAAATGTATTGATCGATGAAAATATTAAAATAAACACAATCGCCGAGCATGTATGAAATGTATGATGAATATAAAAGAAGCGAAAGAGGTATGTCAGGATCGTAACAAATGACACTCGATTGTCTCTGCCTACCTCTCTTCGGATTAAAGGCGTGATGATAGATAGATTTAGAAGTGACACATGGACATTGTTACTAGTGTGGCTGGCCACATAGCAAGATATAAAGCAAGTGACAAAGAAGTTTCAAATATTTGCATAGTATTTTTGACCCCAATATTTGAGCTATCGAAGAAAAATACCGAAAATTAGAAATCAATTTTCTCTGAAGAAATATTTTTCTCTTGTAACCCAATCGTTTCAATTAAGATGATGCATGTTCATTACACCATTATCCTAGTAAATGGAATAATGGAAAAAGTTAGGGAAGGCTGTAAGAAAATAAAGGCTTTATCGTATGATATCATTAGGGTAAATGACTTATTAATAGAGCATTATACCTTAGTAAAGTGGCCTTCGGTGGCCACGCAGGTTCGATGCTCATAATGGCCATGAACCAAAATCGTTCTCAAAATACCTCAACAGAACTACCAAAAATGTCTTCGGAGTTGAGAATGACTTGTCTTCCGCTGGGTACCTTGGGGTCAACACTTTTGCAGTCTTATTTATTATAGCTTCCCCATTAGTAAAATAATTTTGGAAATCGGATCAGTGTTTCAGAGATTATCTTATATTGCAATTGTGATCAATTAGCCGCCTGACGCTAGAGCTTTTTTAGAAGAAATATGCTCGTGATGAAAAGATTGAACCCTGGACCTCCGGTTTCAAGTCTACCCCTAAAGGGATTAATAGCGTGATAATATAAATTATGTAAATCCCAAGTACTTTTCATAAAACATTCAATTTCACTATATGAGTTAGACGGTAATCAAAAGCGAAGGCTTATTTGCTCAAATAAGATTTATTTTCACAAATTGCACAATTTCAAACAATTACGTACGTCTGCTGAGGAATTATTATTTATTTCTTAACTAGACGCTAGATAATTTACAATCATGTAAAATATAAGATGTCTGTCTGTCTGTTTTTGTGTTTAGTTAAATCATTAGTGGACTGATTGTAATGAAATTTTCAATTTTGTTTCAGGTGAGTTTTCACGAGGAAAGGCAGAAAGAATGGATTCGGTATGTTTTTGCATGTTTACTTTGGTTTATTTTTCTGATTTTAGGGGTTTGTATATCCGATGAAAAAACAGTATCAGTCTTGTGTATGTCTGTCCGTTTGTTACAGCCTCAGGTTACAGCTCATTTTTTCCGAATCTACTGGACGAAAAAGGTTGAAATTTTCTACATACGTAGAGTTTGATGACCCAATTACGGCGTATATAAATGACTTTAGATTTTGGAGTTTAATATTGAGGGAAAAATTAAAAAGTAAAAAAAAAAATTTTTTTAATGCATCATAATGTGGTGCGTATGGCATTACAAATATTGTTTTTATAATTTTAAATCGCATAGTTTAAATTATATTAAAGAAAATATACGTAAATTGACCCCCCCCCCCCCCCCTATGTCCGAAACTACGCTCATAGTTTATAGGAAAACCTAACACGGGAAATAAGAAGCACCCGATATCGAACAGCATGCATCTGGAGATGAATGGATTTGAATGGCGAAAGATGTGTGCCAGGTTGGTTGGGAGTGGATATCTTTGGAATCTGTCTACCCGAAGAGAAATAAGGCTTGAGCATAACATGCTTTGTGTAATTTAATGCATTTTTAAGGCTTACACTTTTCTTAAAAAAAACTTTCGTTTGACATGGCTTACCAAAAACAAACCATCCCAATTTTCAGATATAAGCTGAAATCCACAAAGAAAGTATTTCATCTCTCCTAAGATAAGAAAAATACATAGTTGAAGAGATAGAAGTTAGTAAGTGGTCCACTCTGCCCACCCCTTAGACATTTTAACTTTCATAAAGAGTCGGGTTGTGTTACTAGTTCACTATAAAGTAATAAATTATGCAATAATTCTCGGTTTTTTGGCAACTATAACCGCAATATATCATGCGAGGGAACACGAGGCTTGGCGGCGTACGTCGGTACTGAATTACTGCCGCTTTTATTTTGTGAAAATTATCTAAATTATTTTTCAAGCTTACTTTATAATATATGTTTGTGATTTCTGAAGAAAGATTGACTAAAGCTAACAGAGGGCGACCTAGGTGTACATTTATTGAACATAAAATGAAGGCAATGTTAATAGTAGTTTATGATACGGGATCATAATAGGGGTAATTAAAACACAAGTGGATTTTTTTATTAGCATCCACGAGTGTTTTAGTTCCAAGTTATGTGCCCGTTCATACAGTACTTTATCTAATCCCATGCAATAGTATAAAATAAATTGAACCAAGATACTTTTCTTAATCGACAAATTGGCAGCAAACCGCGGTTACCTACCTACTGCGCATGCGCGTTAACTGTCAAGTGACTCGGCATGCGCGTGTCGATATTTTCATAGAGTTTAATGTGGCTGTATAAGACAAATCCTCTGCCCTTTCTGCATTTAAAAAAAAACAAAACATTTCGAAGTTTGACACATTACAGACGCGTGTAAATAAAACATATCATTATGAAGTATAATTCGATTTTGTAATAGAGACTTTACGATATAAGAGTAGATAAAAGTACATACCTATACAATCGTCGAGCATGTATGAAAGGTATGATTAATATAAAAGAAGCGAAAGAGGTATGTCAGGATAGTGACAAATGGCATTCGATTGTCTCTCTCTGTATTGTATATCTCTTAAGATAAAAGGCGTGATGATAGACAGAATGATAGAAGAGTACTAACTTTCCACCCCGCGGTTTGTGACATAGGAATTTATCCCAAAGGTTACCAGCCCTCCAACTATCTTTGCAAAAAAAGCTCCTCGATCCGTTTGTCCGTTTTGACGTGAAAGAAAAATTAACAAACAAATACACTATTACATTCAAAATATTAGCCTTGAAACTAAGAAGAGCTTGAGGGGCTACCACGAAGGTCTATCGTCATTGCTGTTATAATTTCAAATTGAAAGCATTAATTATCATTTGTTGTCAAAATGTATAGAGCAACGTGTTGTGAAAGGTATTTTATACATACGATCATGGAAATGTGGAGACTTGGAAAACCTGATGATGCTGTCTCTAAAATTCAACCTAATCTAGCTTTCCGTAGCATCTTGACCCCTGTAATTATCTCTGTGCAAAGGAAACTTAAATTATGAATAAGAAAGCCAGTACACGAATTGCCTGCCCGGACATTTTCTGACCTACCATTCTTGGGCCGAGCAATCCATTGTCTTGTGCCGAAAGGATGTCGCGAACACAGTTCGCGAATTCATAAGATTTCTCCTTACCAAAAATCCCTTGCTCTGATATTAAGTAGCCTACGCACTGGTCCGGTATCTCACCGAAAATTTTGTAAATCATACGATCTAGATCACATGCAATTCACTCACTCACACAGACATACAAGATTCGCTTAAACAAAGTGTCAAACTATCAGCGGTGGATGTGTGTGTGTGGCAGATCGTTCCGGCCATCGAAATCAACCACAAATACAACGATTTGAAAACGGATGGTGGACCGCGCGTACAAGAATTCGGTGGACCGTATGGTGGCGCGCAGGGGATTGGACGAATGAGTGGACACCTTTAGTTAGACATAGAGGTACCCACTGAAAAACCTAGATACAATGACGATATTTACAATACAACTTAGAGCTCTTACTAGTTGCCAGCCATAGAACTAGAACATAATATTTTCCGGTCTACATCTCCCACAGTATGGAATTTAAAAGCTAATGAACAATGAGACATTTAAAATAGACATAAAGTTGAATGATGACCTCCATAAAAAGATCAACACTGATTATCGGGTGTAATGGTGCGAAACTTTGTGGGGTTAGGAGACTATGATGAAATAAATAAATAATAGGTGCGCCGGTCGCCGAGTGGTTAAGACGTCTGGTATTAACTAGGTATGCCTATTCGATTCCGGATCCCGACCATGTACCATTAGGTTTTTTAATTAAAAACTTATGTAGCTACATAATCCGACAAACCAAACTTAGAGGCTTTTTAATCTAAATATACCACAACAGTACTGGCCACTCGTTAGGTATAGCCTCACAAATACCATCGGCTAAACGAGGGAGACTTGGTTTTCCGCTGGGTACCCTGGAACTGTAACACGGTTTCGGGAGCTGTAAGGCAAACCGTGAAGAAAAAAAAACTAACTATTCCCCAAGACTTTGCTCGTTCGTATTGACTGCTTAGTGCCTTTACGATTAACATAGTGATATTAGGGAGCCAATAATAAAAAAAAATGTCAAGTTACCGAAGTAAGTTGTTGCTCTATGGTTTGTTATCTGGTGGGCAGCAACAACACCGACGCTTATTGGAACATGCAAATATTGCCCACGCATCATGCACATATTTCATTAGACGTATCTGCTCTAGTACCTACATTATACATAATATCTCAATAGCTGAAGATTCCGTTCAATCAAAATCACGAAAACTTCTTTAGGCGCGTTGAACAATTTTTGGTAGAGGGAAATCTTATGGGTTTGCATCACGACTTGCTCTCGGCACAAATGCCGACCATGTATTGCCCAGCCCGAGAAAGTCCGTGCAGGAATTCGTGTACTGGCTTCCACGTATGTAAAGCTTCTTTAGGCGCGCGCTAGATGGCGTTATTATAAGTTATTTATAAATTAAAAACCACTGTTATTAATAGTTTTAAGTTTTCACTTCTGTTGGCAGTCCCCATGACTGTCTATGCCTTTTTTAAATTCTCCAGTTCTATGTATGGAGAGAGCTCGGAACCCTAGATGAAAAAGGTGTGGTTTGTCGGAATATGTATATGTATAAGTTTTAAAATTAAAAAACTCATTGGTACACGAGGGAGACTTATGCCCGCTTGCACCAATGTTAGGAGTAGGGAAATACCGGGATCCCGCATATATGTTGCGGGACTAATCTCGGTCGAAAAAATTGCGGGATCCTGCTGGACTGGCGGGATTACAGAGAAGCGTGGTACATACGTGTTTCTCTAAGGTGCGGGGCGCCGAGGAACCGTGTGAAGGCGTTTGATTACTTTTGTTTTGCCAGTTACAACTTGTAATTATGACGCAATGCAATGATTTATTCATTGAATATTTATTGTCATAAAATCTATAAGTAGATAAATCAAAATCAAACTGAACTTTATAAGAAATAATATTATTTTTGGAACCATCGGGCCGGGTATACCCTGCAAACACCTGCGTCACACCTGCGACCTTTTCTAAGAATTTTATTTTTTATATTTATTACATATATTAATAAGCCATTTAAAATGTAACAAAAAGCTTATTTAATTTGGGTTAAAATTAAAACCGTGAAAACGAGGTCTATTAGGTCTTTATTACGATTATTTACGATTGATTTCAGAGGTTTAAGTCGACCCTGCGGGATCCCGCAAATGCCGGGATCATTGCACCAACGTTAGGATTGTCCTAAACACGATAGGATCTTATGTTTATGACGCCGATTTCGTTCATCCTAAAGTTTAAGACACTCTTTTAAGCGTGTATTTCCTTATAAAATCCTTGACAAAATGAGCAAGATCTTCTCGACTTTTTGGAAGATCTAGAAGGAGTTTTACCCAGATCAAGGATAATAAGGCCCAGACCCGATTTTTTTTTACAAATTTGTCATAAATTGTAAAAAAATCGTAAAAAATAAATAAATATTATGACGATTTTTTTTTAAATATCGCATATTGGTAGCATTATATGTATCCAACCAAATAGATGAACGTTTGGAATACCCCACCGATCGGTAAGTTTACACAGGTACCGTTATATAACTTCCTATTTTTAAATTGTTTTTGTCACTTTTTAACTTTGTACCCTTTGTTTATAGGTATATATATTTTTTAGGAACAACAACGGTTTTTTGACAACAATAATATCAAAAAATATGAAATACATAGAATAACTACGCATAGAATCACGCAGGTCAGCCAACCGTAAACGTAAAAATAGATTGATCAATCACGTAGTAAGGAAGCTCCTATCGTAGGACGATCCTGGCATTATTAGGTTGGTGCAACCAAAGTTGACACTTAGGACTCTCTTATATTAGGAGAGTTCTTACTAGGAATATCTTTGTGTGACGTTGGTGCAAGCGGGTCTTCCCCTGGGTATCCTTGAACCGTAACACCGTTTCGGGATATGTAAGGCAACCCGTAAAGAAAAAAAAAAATTACAATTAATTTCGTTACGGAGTGTATTCTGCACAAACATTGGAACAGATTGACACATCAAAATATTTATTTGTTTAGATTGAGGGATAGATATATTTATTATAATTATATGTATTTTGTAGAAACCGAATTACCGAGATAGGTAAGTTGTTCTTGTTTATTTCGGCGCAGTTGATTTAATTTTAAAACACATTCAAAATTAGACAATAGGTTTGCCTTTTCGTAACGTAAACACGGGCCTCCAGGCATCGCTGACTTTTGTACAAGTTACAAACATTATTTGATGAGACGGTGTAAGGGGCGGTTTTAAATATTATAACCCATTCATATAAATTAAATTTAATATTACTATATTTCATTTTTCGATCGAAGAAACAGTGTGATCTTCATATATGATAATTATGTAAAAAATCTGTGACCACTTGGAAAAAGTGTTTTTTTAATGTGAAAAACATCTAAACCTTGGAGGTAAGACCGACTCGTATGGCGTGATGGAAAACTGCATCATGTCCCCTCTCCGCCTCCGCTCTCTACTCCCTTGTTTGTGTGTGGCACGTATACTAGGTGTATTGCGTGTGCCTCTCTATTCGACTAGAGCATGCTTGACGCGTCCATTTCGATGTTTTACATATGCCGGACGTTTTTTATTAGTGAGTGCTTGAAGTGATTTTTTATCAAAAATAAAATCTCATTATTATTAATTATTTTAATATTAGTAAAGTAATATTTTATTGTATTTTGTCTATTTTATAGTATGATAATGCAATTAATACATAATGCTTACGCTTTTCCCTTAGGATACCAATGATTACTCTCCCCACGATCCTGGCACACCTCTTTCGTTTCATTCAAATTCATACACTAAAAAAAAATTATCTCTTTTTAAAATGGCATTATTTTCATCAGCGTATTTAATGATAAAACGATTTTTAAATAAAGCTTGTTAAAACCAAGGCTAGTTAAACTTAAACCAGGGCTTAAATTTATGAATTAAGTTCAATTACTAACCCGACTGCTTAGTACGAATGAACTTTATTATTCGTTTAATTAAAATAAAATAAGCAAAATGGCCGGCAGAGGGAAATGCGGTTGCTGTTGAGTATTTTAGACATTTCGATAATATTTTCATCTTAAATATTTATAATAAAGGATTTATTTTAAATACTACTTTTCAGCGCTTTTTAAATGTGATATAATAATTTATCCTGAAGGATTTCTGAGATAAAAAGTTGATTCTTGGTCTTCCGACTCTTTTTGTGCAAAAAATCACGTCGATTCGTTGCTCTTTTTTGACGTAACTTTCACATTTATAATATAAGATTGGATTAGTAAGGATAATAATACAGGATTTATTTAAATTGATAAAATAATGATTTAAATCTAAGCTACAGTACGGCGCACTTGATTTTAATTTAAAAGCAAGCTTGTTATCGCAATGAACTCAGTAAACCGCACGGCTTATTTTGTCGATATCTCTTTAAAAAGTTGTTAGAGAGATAACCAAGGATAAGATAAGATAGGCCAAGATTCACGTACCAGAAACATGAGAAAGAACGATTAAAAAAAAAATCTATCTTGCGAAAATACACAAAACGAATATATGCTTTTCCAGTATTATACAAACACTATTAGAAATAGCAACCTGTAGTTAATGTTTTTATGAAGTATGTGAAATTACTAAGGATAAATACGAGAAAATTGTACATTAGTCTTAAATATATTAAGAGAACTCTAGTCGGAAAATCGGTTGAAAATACGCGTGAAATTGATGAGTTTCAGGGCTTCATAGACGCAACTGATTTTCATGTTTTTTTAATTCATACTGTGTCACGTATTTATCTTTCGAAAGATATTTAAATTTCGAAACTAAGACATATAGTTATCGCGTAATTTAAGAAGTCGTGATGCATGTAATTTGTATGGAACAAAAGATGAAACAAAAATTTGGATGTTTGTAAGGTAAACTTAGAATAACATTTGGAAAATAAATAGGTAAGTAAATTCTGTGTGGAGTTTCACTGCCACTACTTGAATAAAAATATTTGATTTTGATATTGATGATTATATTCTAGATCTTATTATATATTAACTCTTGATTAATTTAAATCGCAAATAAATAAATACGTTTTAAACACCAGTTTTTTTTTCTTTCTTCACGGGTTGCCTTACAGCTCCCGAAACTGTGTTACGGTCCCAGGGTACCCAGCGGAAGACCAAGTCTCCCTCGTTTAGCTGATGGTATTTGTGAGGCTACACCTAACGAGTGGTTAGTTCTGTTGAGATATATTTTGATGGAATAGCCTCTAAGTGTGGTTTATCGGATTATGTACATACACTTTAAATTTCGAGAAATATATTCAAATACACATGTTTACTTGTAAAACAATAATTTGGTTAGTAAATCGTTATGCGTTACAGACAAGCAAACAATTCAGATACAATAACATGCAGTGATGTATGCATTTACAATATTTGCACAAACAAGGTTGTGAGGTCATGAATACGAGGCAATTAGAATTGCAAATATTGATCAGAATTCGGTACAAACGGCTTATGTGCACGTAGCCTGAAGCTATTAACAAATTTTACACACAGATAATGCAGCTGAGTATACTAATCATTTTCCCATGCAAGGCAATACCAGTATTAAGTTGGCTGATTGGTTAATAAGGCCATGTACAAATTAAAAACAATACACAATTCGACAAATCACATTTAGGGGCTTTTTCATCTAAAATAAATACCATCGGTTAAAAGAGGAAAGGAAGGAGCCTAATAGAAATTAATGAAATCTCGTCACTATATTGGATACATCTGATCATTACGGCCTAGAAAATTATATTTTAAGTAATTTTTAAGGTTGTATCTGTGATTTTTTAAATTATCGAAAATTAATATTAAATGTGTACAAATAAGCCTTATATGCTAATTCGTTTTTTTTCAAGGTTTTGATTGCCTATTCGATTGTCTCTATGGATTAAAGGATAAACGGCGTGAAGATTTTACTTTTATTTGAGTTACTGAAGTAAGTAATTTATTTAATAAAATACAGAATTCTTTATAAAAACCTAAATATAATTTAATAATTATGATCTAGACTGCTGCCGTGCGGTAGCGTTCCCAGAACGCTGGCTGCATTGCCTCGCTGTATTGCGAGACTGATTTTTTGAGTGAGGTATGAGCCAGCAGCCCTCTGATCACCATCAGCTGGGACAGCCACCAAAAAATTTTTCGCCCCTGGGAGCGGAGAGGGAGAAGGGTCAAATTAGAGAAATTTATACGGCAAAATATCACAAAAATAAGTATTTAATAATTATACCACAGATCCTTTAAATTAGACTAAATATAAAAAAAACGAGAATCGGCCCCGATAGCTCCACGTGCTCCCGTGACTTCATATTGACGTGACGTCACAAATATGAAGTCACTTGCCATGAGCCTTAAAGAAGTGACAATTGGTTTGCCACCTGGTCTGTTTAAATACAAATGGAAATTATAAAGGCTGTGCAGATGTTTAAGATTTTTTTATACAAACAGCTTAAACTGTCCAGTATGAGTATGAACGCATCCTAAATCTGTTAATATATTTTCCACATAGATATTTATGCAGCTGAGTGTATCCCAACTTTCTCATGTGCTCATAGTAGAAGTACACTCACACACAAGTTATAGTAAACATTTCAGTAAAGTTCACCGCACACTGACTTTGTTTACCAACTGTACCAAATTCTCATGTACTTATTTATATCCTAAATACATATGTCGCGCGGTTTATTTGGGAAGAGTGAAATAATAAATAAACTAACTTTTGAAAATTAATTTGAGTTGGAGGTCAGAAGTTCGATTCTCGGATTTTGTACCTAATTGAAAGTTGGATTTGATATGGGAGGGTTCATTTTTCAGTTTAGTCAAAAAATGCTATGCAATGATTTGTCCGCCCCCCCTAGATTCATTAACCGACTTCAATAAAAGGAGGAGGTTCTCAAGTCGGCGGAATCTTATTTTTTTATGTAGGTATGTTCCCCGATTACTTAAAGACGCCTGGACCGATTTGGATTTTTTTTTGTTTGAAAGGGTATACTTTCCAGATGGTCCCATGGTCATCAGGTCAGGATCTGATGATGGGATCCTGGAGAAATCGAGAATTCTTCAATATTTATAGGCACACTTGAAGCGATTTGGGTATTTTTTATAGTGACTTGTGCATTTGCTTTCGGAAAGCACACTTTTCAGTGCATAATTTTTGAAGTCGGTACACTTTTTTTTAAAAGGCAATTATTTTTGTAATGTGAAACAAAATTAAATCCTGTTCGTAGGTAAGCACATCACTTGAGACCGGATGGACAGATTTGGTAATTTTTTTAATGTCTGAGTAAGGTTTTTATGGAAAAAAAATTGGAAAAATTGCCCGGAAAATTCGGGAAAAACTAATAGGCTCCATGGACGAAGCTGGGACGGAATAAAATGAATAAAAATCGCACGGGTTTCCAAAAATACGCTTATTTCTACTTATCTATTAATGATAGATATATGCTACCGCGGACCTATTTGTAGATTATTTTATTCTACACAATTCTTTCCTACATCATTTTGTTATATCTCAGACAGATTGGACAGCATACGCCATGAAAACATACTGGCGCTAACTTTTTTCCCGACTTGATTCACTTATACTGTTATTGCTCAGCTCCTAAATATGATAGATCCATGTTTAATACTGGTAAATATTTCCTTTGAATCAACCTATCTAATAGTGAAAATAGAATTAAAATCCGTTTAGTAGTTTTTGCGTGAAACGGTCACAAACAGACAGACGCGGCGA
This sequence comes from Nemapogon koenigi, assembly GCA_963924495.1. Lineage (NCBI taxonomy): Eukaryota > Metazoa > Arthropoda > Insecta > Lepidoptera > Tineidae > Nemapogon > Nemapogon koenigi. The sequence continues at coordinate 11,308,008 of OZ004646.1, forward strand.
CAAACTTGGTTTTATATACTCATGACCATAGAAACTCTCTAAATGTGAACTTTGTCAGTATTCTGCTGGTTACCCTAGAACAGAAAATCACCGTGATGTTATTGTCATATCGCACGTCAAACCAATCCATTACTAACAAAGCCAAAATGTATTTGAAGACGTCTTTTGTCCAAGTCAAAGTTGTGAAGTAAAATAACAATTCATTTATTAAAATGATGGATAGAGTATGAAAGTTTTCGTTCGCTAAGTGGTTTAAGCTATTATATGTTTAGTTATCTATGTATGTTAAATGCTACTCAGTTTGAGTGTGTTGATTTATTGAAATTTTTATCAGTACATATTATAAAAAAATCCCTCCCCGCGTCTATCTGTCTGTCTGTTAAAAAACTATAAAACGGATTTTGTTGCTGTTTTCACGATTAGATGGACTATTTCACCGGGAAGGATTAACAGTATTAAACATGTACCTATCATGTTTATGAGCTGAGCATTAACACAAGTGAATTAAGTTCAGCAAAAAGTCAGGTCCAGTGCGTTTTCGTGGCGTATGCTGTCAGAGATTAATAAAGTGATGTAGAAAATAATTGTCTGGAATAAAGTGAGCTATAAAAATGTCTACGGTATCTTATATTAAACTGAGTTTTGAAACCGATCTCTGATTTGTCTAAAAACCGGGTTACGATCTCGGGGAACCAATGAAAGAGAAATTCGATCTTTGTATAGTTAACATTACGAGTGCTATTCTATCACTTATTTGGACCTTAAAAAATTAAGGATGAAAGATTAACTAAAAAGGTTAAAGAGAATGCTAGCAGAGGACGACCATATTTATATTAAACATATAAAAAAAAATTGATATAAGACAATGTTTAAAGTATACACAATCGCGGAGATGTATGAAAGGAACGTAGCAAATGGCATTCGATGGTCTCAGCCTACCCCTCTTGCGATAAAAGGCGTGATAGATAGATAGATCAAAATTCCACCAAAAGAAGCATATTATTCAATGTTTGATAAATTATCCAAAACCGCATTCCCTTCGCCCGTCACGGCAGCTTAAGAACTCGCTCCCAACTATTTTTATATAACAAACATTTGGTTGGTGGAACACAAAACTATCAATTACGTCAGAAATGCCATCACTAATTCCTGCGAGATGTCAAACGTGTGCAGCTATCGTGATATATTAGTAGGGTGACTATACGTTCACAATTACTAAGGATTTGTTGTAGTGAAACATTTTTAGCCTGCCTGGAGAAAAAAAAATCGTTACGCGTAAACGTAAGGTGGCGATGTTTATCAAAATTGACAATGCATATAGAATTGACACATAATATCATTAACTTTTAAGTCTTGTTTAATTATCATTAAAGTTATTTGGCCATATTCATAAACACATTTTAGAAGCGTTTTAGTTAAAATATGTTTTGTCACTCTCTAACAAACCTGTCTTTACTAATAATAGAAAGAAACAAAACACATTTTAACAAAAACGTTGCTAAAATACGTTTATGAATAATGGCCATTAAGTATATAGTAACTTTAAATATTAAACCTTAAAAACTAAAAAGAAAAAGAAAAAAGAAAAGGGGTGGAGGAATCAAAGGTAGAATACCACCTCCAGCTCTGAAGAAAGTCCAACTGTGCCAAGAACGCCTCGTTGCATCTCCAAACTTATGCTGCGAATGAAAAAACTCTTAGCGCGGTGATCACCAGACTTTTCGATAAGAAACAAGCAAGAAACTCTGGATTGGTTTACGCTGGTTTGGACTCGTTGAAAGATCGAAGGATGAAAGATTAAGGGTCCTATACTGGGAATTTGTATGGAGATATTACTATTCCCAATTTCTCTGTAAATACTCCACCTGTGTCACTGTAATTTAGCATATAGTTACTTATTCAATATATCTAAGTGAAATAGTCGTTATTTTTTCAATTGGTTTTATTTAATAGGAAATATGGGTGGTAGAATAAAGGATTATTCTGCCCCTTCTGTCTCTTTCATAATCTATCACAAAACTCTAATTTTTTTTAAAAGCGCTCTTATACCATTATTCTTCAATTATATATATATCGCTTTTTTTGTAGCTTTTTGAAAATTCAAAAAAAAAATATTTTATGATTTTTTTAATTTGGCAAAAATAATAAAATAATTATTATTTTAAATTTTCAATAAGCTACCAAAAAATTCGACATATATAATTGAAGGGTAATGGTATAACAGTGCTTTTAAAAAAATTTAGAGTTTTGTGATAGATTATGAAAGAGACAGCAGGGGCAAAGTTAAACTACCCCTATTTCCTATTCAGTAAAACCCATTGAAAAAATAAGAGCTATTTCACTTAGATATATTCAATAAGTAACTATATGGTAAATTACAGTGACACAGGTGGATTATTTACAGAGAAATTGGGAATAGTTTATCCCAGAAAAATTCCTAATATAGGACCCTTAAGTAAAAAGAGTTATATGGCTGAAGTGCCTTTCAATGCTGGCAGAGAACGACCTAGATGTACTTTTATTGATAATATAAAAAATATTAATCGATGTAAATATTAAAATTACACACAATCGCCGAGCATGTATGAAAGGTATGATTAATATAAAAGAAGCGAAAGAGGTATGTCAGGACCGTAGAAAATGGCATTCGATTGTCTCTGCCCTTGGGATAAAAGGCATGATGATAGATAGCAATTTAGTTGCATGCCTAATCTACACCACTGGTAATATAGGTATAGGAAACCGGACTCATTTTTGCCAACAAGCATGAAATTGTTTTTTGTTCTATTTCGTCCGCTGTGAGCATGTCTTTTGCGTGTGTTATATGCATCAATTTTCCCTGCGAAACCTACACCAATATTATGTAAGGGAAAGTATATATCAGTTAATATAGGAAGACTTGGTCTTCCGCTGGGTACCCTGGAACCGATAACTGGAGCTGTAAGGCAATCCGTGAAGTAAAAGAAGTATTGTCACCCTACAATCGTTAAAAGAATGACGTGTCCCTACTTTTAAATTTGAGGACATCTAAACACGGTAACAATAATTTATATCTTTCTCCGTCATGAACAAAGCGTTATTACCTTTGCCAAGTGTTTAAACTTTTACACATTTATTTTTTCATTGATGAATCGTTTATATACAGGTTGATTGGTTTTGTACTAATTTGGTACTTTATGTCGTTATGTATTTTTTTAAATTATTAAGCCGAATAAATAAATCAGTCAATATGGCAGGCTTACTTTTATCATTTCACTTGGTACTAAGACTTTTTATTTCCAGTAGTTGAACTAGTACAACTGTAAATAATCAACCTTTTTAGTGTCGCCATCCCCCCAAATAAGCCAAAGTAAAGTTGGAACGCCTATTTTCACTACGTTTCCACCCGGCTTCTCCCTTGGAGCCCATATTAACTTTCATTCCCTATTATGGCCTTGAGTTCATACAAAAATCCCATAGAAAATAGCACAATCAGTTTTTCCCGAATTTTGCAATTTTCGGGACAACGTTTCATTCAAATTTTTCTTTCCCTAAAAGCCCTTACTACCTTAATGTCAAATCGGTCCAGTCGTTCTCCAACGAACAACATTTAATTTTTAAACATTATTTTGTTGTTCTTCAGGTAGATTTCATTTCTGTTGAACTCTCACGAGTGACCCATCAGACCATTTTTTCAAAAGCTTATATTAGATTACTTTATTTTATGACCACGTGATGAGAAGGCCCGAAGATCACATGACCCGGAAAGTGTTGGACAATGAGTCAGGACCGAGACACCGCGGCAGACCCCGAATTTCATGTCTTTCAGCAATCAATAATGACCTCAAAGCCCTAGAACTAGACCCACTGACGAGCCGGAATAGATCGAGCGGGCGAAAAGCGATTAGGAGAGCCGACCCCAATTAAGAAGAAGAAAAACTTAATTTTTAAGCGAATCTCTGGATCAGCCTGTATAAGTACTAACACAAGAATAAGCAGTGACCTATTTCCTTTATGGAAATGACAACATTGGTTGTTTTGTAAAACTCTCTTTTATAGATTTGGTTGATGACATGAAAGGTAAACGTGGCTTCAAAATACTATTTGGAGATTTTCCTTTGTGTAACAATATTTTGGTGACAGATTGGGAATAGTGGTAGATGATCTGATAAAAACAAAGCTACACTATTCATTATATGAAGGGGTTTGTGACACATGCCCTTGTTACGTTTCGTCAAATTGCCTTTATGAAAGAAACATAAATTATGAGCATTAACTATAATAAAAAAATTAACACTATTAAATTGTAAATTGACATTTATAATCTTTTAAATAAAGTGATCTTTACAAACAATGATAAAAAATTACATTTCTTTGCTTAGGTGACACATTTGGGTTACTTAAATTAGTGATGCGACTACTAAAAAATAAATATTGTCAGTTAAAAATCAATTTCAAAAATAAATCGTCCTTTTTGTTTGTACTCAAAGACGGTAACATGGCATATCTATAGTTACTAATATTATAAAAAGTTAAAATTTGATTTTTTGTTTGAATGAAATCAACAATTACTAAACCGATTCTAAAAAATATTTTACTAATAGAAAGCTACGACATCCCTGAGTGACAATGGCTATATATTTTATATTGTTCGAGTATATCCACGGACGGAGCCGGGGTCGGAAATAAATAATAATTTACCGCTTTTTTGTTTCTAGCTTCCGTCGTTCAGCTTTTAAACACATAATATAAATAATCCCATAATTATTTCCGTAAAATAAAGAAAATAAATATTAAAATATTATTCCAATCGATTAAAATTTGTTCTAAGAAATAATCGATTATTATTGAATAAAGCACAGCACTTTCAATTCATGTACCTAGTGAACATCTCTAAACTAAAAAAAATTAAATAAAATAAGTGTCACAGACCCCTTCATATAATCAATAGAGTAGTACATGATAGAATCATCCAAATTTAAGTAAATATTGAAATTACTGTAGTCAAGAAATTTTAAGACAGTCGACGCCGCCATTCTCTAATAACTTATACCAAATGTAATGCAAAACTTACGGAAATAGCTTGTTAGTTCCCCGTACATACCATAAAAGTCGACTTCATATTTACGACTGATAGTTGTGCTACCTGTCACATATAAAATGTAAAACATTTACCAAGTTCGTATTTAAAGTGCTATACGATGTTCTGTTTTGTAAATGGGAACTGCAATGCAAAGTGTTACAGAAACATCGCCTTAAAGATGCGCAGGAACTTAACTTTTCACCGACTTGATTCACTTATGCTCAGCTGCTAAACATGATAGAGCCATGTTTAATACTCATAAACCTTCCCGGTGAACCAGCCTATCTAATAATGAAAACCGCAACAAAATCGGTTCAGCAGTTTTTGCGTGAAAGGGCACAGACAGACAGACACACGCGGCGGGTACTTTGATTAATACTAAGTATAGAATCTACGTTGACTTTTCGCTTCCTTTAAAAGGTTATTTCTTAATTCAATTTACTTTTCGACTTTCCAAAAGGCTTTCATAAAGGGATGAGCTTTACATTAGCAAAGAGTTTTCTTTATTCTTCAAATGTGAAGTAACTTTTTATCTGTTAATGTGTTCTGAGTTGAGAAAAGTCGTTAATGAAAAATTTAATTCAAATTATATTTTTCCCGGAATAGATGGTACCCGATGTCACTCTTCGGCCCTCCAACTATCTCTGTGCAAAAAATAATGTCGATCCGTTGCTCTTTTTTGTGTGTGCGTAAGTGTGTGTGTCTGTGAGAAATGATATTATACGAATGGTTGTCAAAACAGAGCAACGGATCGACGTTATTATTTGTGTAACATGTAACAATGACAACCATATCTTCTAGCATAATTCATTTCTCTTCAATATTTAACTATCTATCATCACGCTTTTTATTCCAATAGAGGTAGGCAGAGACAATCAAATGTCATTTGATACGATCCTGATATACCAGATATAAAAATTGTCTTATAAAAATATGCTGTTAATTTCCAAATAAAACTAGCTGTTCGCCCGTGGGCCCCGTACTTACTTTCATCCCTCCCTTATATACCCCCTTATTTTTTTCTTATAAATCGGCTCAGCGGCGTACCGACAAGCGCTGGACCCCTACTCGTCTACAAGAATTTGTAGGGGGGCTCAGACTATAACACGAAAAAGAGGTTTTCTGCCGGCAAGTGCTTACAACCACTTTCTGTCTCCATCTCTCTACCTATTATTATGGGGGGGGGGGTTGGATTTAAAAAAAAGGCATAGGCAGATTAGGCAGTTTTAGGGAAGGTTTTTAATTTATAAGTATATATTTATTTTTTTCCTTCATGGGTTGGCTTACAGCTTTCGAAACCGTGTTACGATCCCAGGGTACACAGCGGAAGACCAAGTCTCCCTTTTTTAGGCGATGGTATTTGTGAAACTATACCTAACGAGTGACCAGTTCTGCTGAGGTTTATTGAGATGGAAAAGCCTCTAAGTGTGCTTTGTCGGATTATGTAGATTTTTTTTATCCCTTACGGAGTGATTAAGAAATAAAAGAATCCCACTATCAAGTTTGTATGTATGGAAAACGATGCAAACAACATTTTTATTGACTTACCAGGGTAACATGAGAGAATGGAAGTAAGTTCTCGATCATTATTAGATTTACATTAAAAGGTACAAAAAACTCGTAGCAAGAACCCTCTTTGAACCCACAACAACATTTTAAAAACAAATGTAGGGCCGTTTCTAAATACTAAGTAATAAAAATAACAAAAATTTCCGATGATCAATAAATACCTACACATAAAAATATAGAAGTGTATGTGTGTTGCAAAAGATCGAATTCAAATTTTCAATTACTTTAAGCTATGACCGAGTCTCTATATTTCCAATTTTTTTTAAATGTTAGATTCAGTAGTTTCGGAGGTTAGGTTAGGTTAGGAATTTTCATATACTTTCTTTTATATAATTTAAACTATGCATTTTAAATTTATTTACGCTATAAGTCCGTGCTTGGGTCATCAAACTCAACATTACATACCAATTTCAAACTTTTAAACTGTGACAGACGGACAGACAGAGGGTTCGGTTTTTTCGTTACTACGAAACCCTAATAATGATAAATAAGAAAGGGAAACCCAAAGAGTAGCTGTTGATATGTATACTCATAAGTAGAAAATCTTCTCGAATATGTTTGATATTACACGATTTTCTGTCTGGAGTAGGTTGTTAATAATTCAAAGCAATTTAATAACTTTATCGTAAAGAAATGGAACCAAGGTGTAAGAGTAGTATTTTATCGTACAATAAAGGCATTGTATCGGATCCCTAGAGCTGGTGTACTGAGTGCTATTATACGCTTCCGACATCATTAAATTTGAGATTTTTCCGTATCAAGCCTATTATTCTGTGTCTTGTTTTTTGTAAAAAGATGCTGGGAGTGATTTTTCTCGATTGAAGTTTAGAATTTATTATGGGGAAATAAAGAGCTTATATGTGATTTTAATGCGAAGATTAGACCTTATTGATATTTTATTGTTCAAAAATGTACCTACTTTTAGATGTAGGATATAAGTATTATAAATGCCGTCAAAACGGGACGTCATTTTTTGCACAGAAATAGTTGGAAAACCAGAATATATTGGCTAGGTTTTATCAAGGAAATAAAAAAAATCCACATACTTTATGTTTTAGAATATATGTAGTGGACCGGCTTTTCTTGCCCTCTGAGTAGATTAAAACTTCTTCTTCTAAAGGTGCCCATTGCACTCATTCGTGCAATCGTCGGTCCACCGAAATCGAGCACAGACTTTTCCAATTCTTGTGCCGAATGGTCCGCCTAGATCGTCTGGCGGCCGGAATGGGAAATTTTCGGTGCGATGCCGAACCAATGTGTCGCCAACTTAAGCTTTTTTGATCCTGGGGTTTTCAGTCCACGCTCTACATAGAATATGGATTTTAGAAAAATGAAAGCTCAATTTTCCGATTAAAACCGGGACAAGTCACGAGTAATCATTATTGACTGACAGCCTTTCTGTACTGAATCGCTAGGGAAATTGTTAGTCAGTATTCAGCCGCTGAAAATATTTTAGAAAATATTTCAAAACTTTTATCATGGTTCTATATAGTTTCTATTTTTCTAATTACTTGTAGGACTTTATGAATTGCCCTAGGTAAATGTTTTTTTTTCTTCTTTTTTCTTTCTTCACGGTGTTACGGTCTCACGGTACCCAGCGGAATACCGAGATCTCCCACCTTTAGCCGATGGTATTTGTGAGGCTATACTTAACCAGTGGCCAGTTCTGTTGAGATATTTAGATGGAAAAGCCTCTAACTCCTCTAAGTGTAGTATGTCGAATTATGTAAATAATAGAACTAATTTGTTACCTTATTCTATATTTAAGAAATTTATTATAATTACTAGCGACCTGGCAGACGTTGGCCTGCCCAAACGTTGGCTTGCCTGCACTACTTCTACTCCCTACCCCTACCCCTTACCACTAACTTTGGATATTGTTCATACAAAATACTTACTAATTCTCAGACCTACCGAATATACACAAAAAAAATCATACAAATCGGTCAAGCCGTTTCGGAGGAGTTTGGTTACAAATACTGTGACACGAGAATTTTATATAGGTATATGGAGATAGAATTAGATACATCATAATCTGAATGATATAAGTTAAATCCTATGATATGTTACCTATGTAACTAATCTAACAATCTCTATTAGATCTTAAATTATCGAGCAACGTTTGTCTTCCACTGGTACCCTGGGGCGGTCGGTTTCAGAAAATATTGAAGACTGAAGCCATGGAAGTAAAATAAAAATACAAATGAAAATATTATAAAAACTTTTCTACTTTCAATTTGAACACTTTTGTCCAATAAAGCTCATCTCTGTCTTAATTTCTATCTAAGTATATCAAAATACTTAAGGCCACGCCGCGCTCAAACTTCAACTGTGCCGCCAAACTTTGAGTTTAGTCACTTGGCTGTTCAATGGCAAAATATTTTAATATAACAACTACGAGTTTTTTTTAATGTTCGTAATAGTCTTAATCAGGTTTTTATAGTATGAAAAATTTGGGAAAACTGAAGGGCTTTTTTCTATGGGATATAATATACCACTAATATTATAAACGCGAAAGTTTGTATGGATGTATGTATGTTTGTTACTCACTCACGCCAGAACGGCTGAGCGGATCTAGATGAAATTTGGCACAGAGATAGATTATAGTATTTATAGTACATAGGCTACTTTTTGTCCCAGAAATATGTATAGATCCCGTAGTATAGATTTGTTTTTGTTTTTCACGGGATTTCTCTTTGGATCTATTTCCACGCGGGTGAAACCGCGGACAGAAGCTTGTAATATATAAATTACTATGAAGCTTAAATAGTGTAACAAAGAGTGTTTCTCTGTATTTTTGGGCTAAGTTTAAAAATTAGAAAAGTTCTTGAAGAATATTTATGGTAACCAATATTTTCGAAATAAAGAGGTAAAGTTTGTAAGTTTAAATCCGATTCTGAAAATTCTTTCACTAATAGAAAGCTTATTTTGCTTGACAATATCAACGGGCGAAGACGGGGCGGAAAGTTAGTCCTATATAATTTGTAATGACAATAATGATTAGACAGACTTCATAATTTCTATTTACATTGTAAAATTAATGTTATTTTACAATAGTTGCTTGTGTCATATCCCGGTAAAATGAGGCAGCGTAACATATTAATGCGACTAATATGCAAATTCAGAAACTAAACTTGGTGCCATGCTATTCACGTACACCCAACAATTTAGCGGGGGTCTTCTAACATTGGTAAAATTATAATTAACGAAATAAATGCCATTCTGATTGTTCTTGTACACATATTGAGCGATTCTTAGACACAGAGTAAGAAAATTACATTTATTTACAACTAACTTAACGCCCCCGGCTACGCGGGAAGCTGCCTATTAATGTAAGGATTTTTACAATCGGTTCAGTAATTTGAGAGATTACCCCTGTCTTCCAAACCTACAAACCGCTTTATATAAATATTAGTTTAGTATAGATATTTTGAGATATATATATAAGAGATATTTACCTGAAGATCTAGGACCTAGGACCTTCCATGCGAGCATGACGCGTGTTGAAATAATATATGTAGGTAGACAAAATCTCAGTTAAAAAGAGAAAGAGAAAGATATAATCTCCCGTAGTGACAAAGCAGGACAAAAGCAGCGTCGCAGAAACAGGTTATTTTTGTCTTTCCATATATCTATGGGACAATATCTCTTTCTCTTTCTAACTGTAATTTTGTCTACGTATAGAGATACTCTGCATGGTTATGCTAGCACGGCTGGAGGTCGCAACGCGAGTCCTTAAATGATAGAAAAATAAATTTATATTAAAGAACAACAAGTGATTTTATTAAAATCCTTGAATTTAAAATTAAAGAAATGTGAGTGAGTGTTGCATAAATACTTAAATAAAAGTGACAAGATCCCAAACTTATATTGGCCATTTTCGGCGGTCGCGACACTTAAAAAAATGTTGAAAAACACTGAACTAGGAAATAAACACTTTCCCTAAACAAACTCTGTATATTGTTTTTCCAAAAAAATTCACGAAAGCGAGGTCGATAGTAATTTTTCTTATAAAATAAATATAATTTAATCTATAGAAATAAAACTTGAGAATGTCAACCATTTGGATTTTTTTTAATGTTCGTAATAGTCTGAATTAAGTGGTAAAGAAAAATTTGAAAATTGTAAAATTCTGAAAAAACTGAAATTGCTATTCTATAAGATTTTTGTATGAAGCTACACAGGGGAAGCCGGGCCTAAATCTAGTTTTGAAATATTTTAGGCTATGTCTTAAGACAGATACGTTCACGAAATACGTAAGAGGCCGTAACACGTGCCATATGGAAGTTGGGAATGTTTAATTCTAACAACTTACCTACACAAGTTTCTAAGTAAGTCGTTTGAGATTTAACTGTTTCACATAGAAACGTGACGGTTTTACGAGAAATATCTCATCTTGTACGAAGTCGATAGCCTAATTGGTTGACTTTAAACCACGAAGTCCCGGATTCTATTCTCATTCGTACCGAAAATGTGCTTAAATTGACTTCTCAAGCTTCTAAAGGCATGTAAAGTCGGCTTTCGCACTTCTACTATAAATGTAGCTATTTTATCTGTGATATTTTCAGCATATTCAGAGATAGAACATTCATGATTTTGTACTAATCTGCCTTGCAATCTTAAAATACCTCAATTCGTAGGTAGCCTCAAGAAAGGTCATCGGATATGTGAGGATGAAAATTCTGATGAAGAAAAAAACCGCCTTCCAAACCAAAATGTGTTTTCCGAAAGCAAATGCACAAGTCACTATAAAAAAATACCCAAATTGCTTCAAGTGTGCCTATAAAATTTGAAGAGTTCTTGATTTCTCCAGGATCCTATCATCAGATCCTGACCTGATGACCATGGGACCACCTGGAAAGTATACCCTTTCAAACAAAGAAAAAGGCGTCTTCAAGTAATCGAGGAACATACATAACCTCCTCCTTTTTTTAAGTTCGGTTAATAAAAACACAACTCGGTAAGGTCATCATATACAAAATTCAAGATAGGCCATCAAAATATTATTTGAAATTATGTCGAACCAACCGGTCATTTGTATGGAAATTACTCTATTCAGATAACAAACAGCATAAAACAAACAAAGATAGCATATTTCATGTATTGTTCCTTTAAACATATACTAGCGACCCCGCCCCCGGATTTGCCCGTAAATATTGTTGAACACAGTAAAATATCAGGGATAGTGTAGCTTCCTTTTAGTGAAATAATTTTTAGAATTGGTTCAGTAGTTTGAGAGATACCCCCTACATTCAAAGTTATAAACTATACCTCTTTTTAATAGGTATAGATTGACCAATACCAATAGATACCATCATGGCCTATTAGTTACCCATACAAGTTAGAAGCCAATGGCTGCACTTGAAGAAGGCTTTACGTGCTCAAAACACTTCTTTTTTTCCGTAACCTCCTGTTTCAAGTCTAACGATAACACATCTGAGCTGTCCACACTCTTGTATCTTTTTAATCCATACAGTAAAAATACACGTACTGACTAAAATGAAGAAAAGTAGTTTACGCTGGTTTGGACACGTTGAAAGAATGAAGGATGAAAGATTGACTAAAAACCCTTATATGACTGAAATGAATGGAAATGCTGGCAGAGGACGACCTAGGTTTACTTTTTTCGAAAATATAAAAAAAAATATGAAAGGTATGATGATTATAAAAGAAGCGAAAGGGGTATGTCAGGATACCTTGGGATAAAAGGCGTGATGATAGATAGATAGATAAATAGAAATACACCAGTAATTTTGAGATGAATAACTCAATAAGAAAATTATTTTTAACAAACGGATCGGTGCGTACAATTTCTCTATTGTCATTGTATAGATATAATTTTGAATTCGTCTCACATTCAAAATAATCAAAATGTAATAGTATAAGCACAAATTGTAATTTTATATGTATTAAAATATACTTGTTATTATTAGTAACTAGCATTTTGCCCCGGCTTTTCCTGTGGAGCCCATACTTAGATCTTGAGTTCATGCCAAAATCCCATAGATAAAATAACTTTAAGTTTTTCCCGACTTTTCCAAGGGCAACATTTAAATTTTTTCAATATTTGGGTTATTACATATATTTTATTTAAAATTATTGTTATTCTTATTTTTTTTAATGCTGTGTTGTAATTTTAGAAATGTAAATGTGTGGACTTGGTGTTGATAGGCTAATAAATAAATAAATAAATAAATAAATATATAGTTAAATGAAGTCATTGTTACCGGTCATTCTGATAACAAATTTCTACAAATAAGGGTCAAGTAAGAACTGCTAGGAGTATAGTAAGAGAATTTCCCAAACTCCTAACTCGATCTATCAACTTTAGAAACAAAAAGGTTTGCTGCATATAACCAAATTAATCTGCAAGATTTAGTATAAGGAACTTAGTTTTGCCCCCCAGCTAACTTAAGTAACTTAGAAAAGGGTATCAAAGGAAAAAAATCTCTCGTTGAAAGTTAAACAGTGTCAATAAGGGAAACTTCGACGAAATAATGTAATAGCTTCTTTTTTTATTTGGAAGCAGCATGGGGAAGCGAAAAGGGTACCATTCCATATTGTTGGAGCGAGTAACTTATACAGAGTTTTGTAACAAAATGATTTTATGAACCGGAATATTGAGTCTATATACTTTTGTATATTTTTGGTAGGAGTTGAACGATGAATTGGATTCGTTTTCATTCCGTGGTTAAACAAATAATAAGGAATGAAGGATGAAAGATAGACTAAAAAGGTTTATATGGCTGAAGCAAAAGGAAATGCTACTTTTAGTAAACATATATGGCAATATTAAAAGTACACACAATCGCCGAGCTTGTATGAAAGGTATGATGAATAGAAAAGAAGCGAAAGAGGTATGTCAGGACCGTAGAAAATGTCGTTCGATTGTCTCTGCCTACCCCTCTTGTGATAAAAGGCGGTCAATTCTAAGTAGCTATTTTGGAGTCAAAATAGAAAGATATTTGGGCTTCAATTGAATCCATCAATCAATTCCACTTAAACTCCCTGGTACTGATAATAGCCCAATAATTTAGCGAGTTGCTATTTTAGGGGTAACTTTTATTTCATAAGAATAATATGGATTTACATAATAGCGTGTTTTTCAATAGATAAGATTAAAATTAATAGTGACATTGACAAATTGGCTAATTACAAATTTAAATCAGATTATATTAAATTTAAAGAAAACACATATTAAATAAACATAACACATGTCATATTCCAGGGATAATGTTCGATATCAATCATCTTGGATAAACCCAAAATAAAATCTCATAAAAGTAAATATCATGAAGGTACTAAAACACAAAATTACAAGTATTTTTTATTAATAAAAACTTAAATGCAATCGTTATATTAAAAACTAACGCCTCATCGCATACGCATATGGGTTTGGTTTATTGCGATTAACATCCCAAAGCTGATATATGAGTGCGCTAAATTCTTGAAGACCAGGTGAATTGACTTCCAAGAAACAGTTTTCGGCATGCAAATTACCAATCCAATCGATGACTTTTGGGAACCTGTCGCAGTCTACAGGAACTAAACAGTTAAGTGATGTTACTGTTGCTCCAGCGCATATGTCAGCAATAGTAAATTGATCACAAGCCAGATAAGTTGTTTGGTTCAAATAAGTTTCAAGCATTCCGTAAGCATCTTCCACTTTTTCTATTTGTTGTGCAGTTACTCCGGAAAGGCTTCCTCTCATTGTCGGCTCAGTTATTGCTCGTAGATGCGGGAATAATATCCCAGTGTCGAAATGTAGTCTTGAGTCGATGGTTGCTGCTAAGTAAATATCTTCAGGATATAATGCTTTGCGTTTCTGGCCTCCATATTTTGTAACCAGATATACAATGATAGCATGACTATCAGCGATTGTGAAATCTCCTTCTTCAAGCATAGGCAATGTATGCATAGGATTCTTTTCTAAATAATCTGGTGTATGGAGCTCTCCTAGCTCGTGTAAATCGTTGAATTCGAATTCCAGTCCAAGGTAATTCCCGAGCATCATCACAGCTCTCGAAGGAGGGCTTGCGTTATTTTTGTGAAGCACTAGCGACTGCATTTTGACAAGTTTACGTGACAACTGTAAGAATTACACTGATCTACATTATATCTACCACTTGTCGTTATCTCTTTTGGTGTTTTTATCGAAGTGAACATTCCTATTTGTTATCTGTGTATTGATTTATTAATATAGGAAGTTTTTGTGAACACATCCAATTATCCTATCGTTTTGACTATTCGTTTAATTGTTTCTTTTTGATACCCTGAAATCACTGATTCAGGAATATCAAGAAGAACGGCATTTCATGATATATTCTTGTTAGAATACTAAATACCATTTTATTCATCAATCAAGTTGCTTGCAATTTAATTGCTATTCTAATCTTTTTGAAAGTATTGTTATTGCCTCATTCCGGAATCAGATTGAAAAAAGTCGATTGTAATAATTTATCATCACGTATTAATTTTCTGAAAACAAAATGTTGATAAGATACCTCTAGATTTTCAAATTTCTACTGTTGTCATAGTAATTAAACTTTTAAATAAATACCTTTCAACTAAACTAAAATTAACTCTAAATTACCTAATTCTATAAAAAAAAGTTGTTTTTAAAGTTTAATCAAATGAATTTAAATGAAACTATGTCCACATGAAGCCCCCCATTTCTATTACGCTTTTAGGCTTTATAGTTATTTGCTATATTGTAATACTAAACCTATTTATTATGAAAATCCTCGTATGAAAGCATTATCTGTGGCATAAAATAAATAATAAATATAATAATGTTTATGATAAATTGAATTTTTGATTGAAGTAATACCCAGTCTTTAGATTCCCTGAGGCGTCGATCAGTTTAAGCTTTTTAATTTCGGCAGACCGTAGATACATAGATTTCAGTAGATTTCGCATCGAATAAGTTGAACAATAGTAATAAGTAAAAACAATTTTAAAAGTATTCAAAACGGAATTTGAAAACTAAAATAATAACAGGAAAAACCACTAGAGGCCATGCCAAACCCAATAGTCAGCGATAATACTTTATAGATATGAAAGAGATTAGATTATTGTTTCCTTGAAAACAACTATTTGTGCAACACTATCCATAATACCTGATTATAATGACAGACTTATAATTAAAAACATATTATATAATTGTGTTTCTAAATAATTTAATAAACTACCTATGCACTCGACTTTGTACGCATATTGAAATCGGATCGATTCTATATTCTATAAACATACTCCTAGCATTAGAGCGTGGTCAAAACAAAGTAAAATAAGACAATAATAAAACACATTTTTCAGGTGACAAGAGGGCTGGAGCATACCTAGGGCAACGTATTATTAGCATAGCTATACAGCGAGGAAACTTGGTACTTTACCGCAGGACAGTGATTTCGAGAAGGTTCTACTTATGAGTATGTAGGTATCACTGAGAGTAGAGAGCTACTCATGTGGTTCCCTATGATGTGTGTTTATTTTTTAAATAAAAGACTCATTATATTTTCTTTCAATACATAGGTTTAGTACTTTCTTTAGGTAAGTTATAGCGCTAGCAATTAATATAAATATAGTAAGTGAATCATAAAAATATTACAAGAAGTTAACGTTCAAAAACAAATATAAATTATCTAATTTGGCTCCATCACTAAGACTTGTTCCTTCTCTTCAAAATTTTTTTTCTACAAATATTATTAAATAAAGGAAATTTAGGAAAATTATGTATTGCTATGACGAATTAAAAATTACGAATTCCTTAAAATAATTTTGGTCAGTACTATTTCGATGTTAATACTTAAATTTGATTTTTAATTTTCCATTTGCTTTCTTAGGACTTTAGGATCAATATCTTAGGGCAATAGTTTCAAGAAAGTACCATGGTTAAGGGCTTCCAAAGAAATATTTAAATATATTACTTTGCTTTTATTTGGCAGTCATAACATTATTTTGTACGATTGAAATAATACACATCTTACTTAAAAACGTTTAATTATATTGTTATAAGATTTTGTAAATAAAGTTTTAGCGAGCTGTAACGTTAACCGTATTACTTTGGTTATTTACCCATAGGTCATTCAGGAACGTATTCAAATCTTGTACAAATGTAGTGTTCACATCTGGGAAACAACTTTCTGCATGAATGGCACCAAACCACTCTATCAGTCTCGGGAATCTATCACAGTCAATTGGTATCACGGAATTAAGAGCCGAGGTTGTGGCACCAACGCTAACATCAGCAATTGTGAAATGATCCAAGGCTACATATTTAGTTTTCTGTAAATACATCTCGATCATTTGATATGCTTCTTCAACCTTCGATACCAATTGTTGATCAGGGCCCATAACACCAGGTGCTGTTAATGCCTTTAATTTTTGAAATAGAATACCAGTATCGAAATGAAGTCTTGAATCTATTGTTGCTCTGTCGTACAAATCGCTTGGGTAGAGAATTGAGCGTTTATCAGCACCATATTTTGAAACAAGGTAGATATTAATTGCATGACTCTCTGCGAGGATGAAGCCTCTATCTTCTATGACAGGAACTGAATGCATTGGATTCTTCTGTAGATAGTCAGGTTCCATATGAGCACCGCCTCCCATATCCACGTCGACAACATCGAATGGAATTTCGAGTATGTGTCCCAGCATCATGACAGCGCTGCATGGTGGACTTCCAGCCACTTTGTTTAGGACGATCGGTATCATTTTGACGGTGTTTCGCTCTCAACTGCTGCGTTCTGGGGAACTGTAATGTTATATCGGCATCGATAACGCGGATGACAAATATAGCTAGATTATATTGATGTAGGTACTTTGCGCGCTATCAGTGTTATCTATATTTTGAAGTGGTTTAATTAGCTTTTGTTACTTTATGAATTCTAGCAATTATTATTTTAAGAACTGATTCAGATAATATCGAAAATAGCACTACATTGAACAGCGATTGAACGAAGGTTCGAGTTGCAATAAATCAATTCTATAGGAAAAATAATACTATACTTCGTCGCTAATATGAGTACTATAGAATCTATCTATCTATCTATCTATCTATCATGCCTTTCATCTCAAAAGGGGTAGGCAGAGACAATCGTATTTCATTTGTTACGATCCTGACAAACCTCTTTCGCTACTTTTATATTCATCATACATGCTCTTCCATCGACACAATACGTCCTCTGCCAGCATTTCCTTTCATTTCAGCCATGTAAACCTTTTTAGTCAATCTTTCATCCCTCATTCTTTCAAAGTGTCCAAACCAGCGTGAACTACTTTTAGTAATAATATCACAGATGAAAGTATTACATGCACTATTCTGTCGTTTACTTCTGGAAGACACCTTCCTGCGTAAATGTCATCATGCCATTCTAACAGTCTGGGGAATCTCTCACAGTTAATAAATAATTTAAGAACAATGGTTGCACCAATACAAATATTACTTAATTAATATAATACTTAGTTTTCTGTAAATATATTTCGATCATTTAATAAGTTTCCTCAATATTCGATGTAAGTTGTTGATCCATACCAAGTGCTATTAATATCTAAGTATATATTATTTGTCAAGTGTCTTTTTGTCGGTATCAAATAGTTAATGTTTGATACGCCAATCAAAATTAAATGTTTCTTTTAAAATTAAACTGGTTTTTTTTAAAACTTTACCTAACAAGTGGCCAGCATAATTTTTTTGATACGCCAATCAAAATTAAATGTTTCTTTTAAAGTTAAACCGATTTATTTAATTTTTTTTAAACTTTACCTAACGAGTGGCCAGCATAATTTTTTTTTTATAAAAACCTATTGTCGGATGTGGGGATCGAACCCGAAACTTCTCAGTTGTGAGCCGATGTTTTACCTACTGGACCACCGACGCCGCAATTAATTACTCCTTCTTGAAAGTTTGTTGAATGTGATTTTCACTAGCAATCTCTTGAAATATTACAAAAATAATAATCTCAAGATCATGAAACTTAAAATGCACAACTTTAAATATAAGTATCAGAACTATGATACATTCCCCAAGTACGATGAATCAAACTGTAATAAAACTTCAAACAACTTCCACATACTAATATAATGAACATCCTTCAGTGAAATTAAATTACTTCATTATGCATATGCCTGTACTTATAACGGGTTCATGATTTTGATAAATGGCGCAAAATACATAAAATACATATTAATGTAATGACTCTGTATATAATAGATTATAGCTCCACCGAAAATATTATTATTATGGCTACTTCCAGCATTATTCATATGAATTGATGGAAACACGAGCTATCTCTTTCGTGTGTGGGGTAACAGAAAATACTTCGCTTGTAGTGGACTCTAAATGTGGTCTATACTCGACATATGACCAGTTTACTTCTCTGTCTTCTGACATTGGTATTGCTTTGGTTTATATATCTTACAAAAATAAAGTACGCATTATGACTATATTTTTATAATATAAAGAAATTATAAGCTCATATATTTTATTTCAAAACAATCCATGCATACTATGCAAAAATATCCTTTATGCTAATGATGAGGTTTTCTAAGTCTCGTCCTATCGTCATGAATTGATTATTTTTCTATTGAAGACTTACAAATTACGTTATTTGATGATGAACAAAGACAAATTCTTATTGAAATTGGCTTTACACTTATACTGCCTTCATTTATGTTTATTGTATGTTAATTTGGACAAATTTACCAGTTACACAATTTAACAGTACATAAATCTCAAAAGATAGTTGTATTGAAAGAAAGCTATAGTGCAAGAATGCACTTCTAAAATAATACAGAATAAATATCTAATAGAATTTCAGACAATAATTAATAATAAAATATACTTACAATAGAGTGCTTTCTTAAGGTATAAATATTATAACAATAAATTATTAAATTGTATTGAGATAAAATATAATATTAAATTAATAAATTTAAGCAGGTAATTACATGAAAAGAGATTTTGAAGGTCTCATCCATTTTAAAAGTACAATTCCAAAAACGAAATATACTATTTTAAATATCTAAATGATCTAGAAAATATGAAGTTTTTAATACAGACCAGTACTTATAAATATATTGATCAGTAAAAAAGAAAGAGAGCAAAGGGACAATAAAGGAAAAGTCCTCATTGTCACAATGTTACAACGACCCAAGAAAATAGTCGTAGCCCCTCAGAGTCATTCTAGTGCCGAGCTTATTCTGAGTAAATCAGCAGTCTATCTAAAACAGCATTATTTTATACATTTATAGTTGCCGTACGTATCCCGATAACCTTGTTACAAGCCCCAGGAACCCAGCGGAAGGAAAAGTCTTCATTATTCAACCAATAATATTTGGGGATACATAATGAGTTTTTTTGAGGTGTTTTGAGATGTATAAAAGGTTGTAAGTCGGGTATAGAAGCTACATGTCGTGTAAGGTTGCATGACGCCCCGTCGTGAGCATGTGCCACGTTATCAATATCCCATGTGGCAATTTGGTAAAATTTACCTTCACATGAAAAGCGGATTAAGCTTTTTATCATATTTCGGTCGTTTTACATAATCGCACACGCCTGAATTTTATCGGGGTATGCAGAGACTTAGTACCTACCTTTAAAGAAAATTATCTTTAACTATTATTTATTATTATTATATATTTTAATGTTTCATGTAGTTAAAGGTAATGGAAAATATCTGTTTTTTTAGTAACATGGGTAACATTATTAGACAATTATTTGTAAAAAATTTTTTTTATCTTCATGGTAGAATCATTCACCACAGTGCATTAAAAAGGGGGACAGCAATGTGTTTCTCCTGAAAAAAAATTGAAAAAACACCATGTAAACGTACAATGAGTTTATTAAATAAATTAAAAAAATTACATACTTTACCAAGTGGCCTTCCTATCTCAAAATACTTCAACCAATGACATCAACAGACTTAGGTAAATCCTCAAAAATAACATCAGTAAACCAGACACTTTGTCTGGATATAAAAATCATTTTAGCACGATATTTGCAAAATCTTTAGTATTTTCATGAGGAATTTTCAGCGACTCCCATACAATGCAATTTGTTATATTTTATCTTTACCCCTAGATGATACATTATGTAAAGTTTTCAATAGAATGTTGACTTTTATACCAAAATATTATCCATTCTTGTTCACTGACCGATATTTGACCAATGTCCCCTTTCGATACATTTTGTTCGCTGACAGCAGTATACATCATCTTAGTAAGCATTAGGGGATGAAACTAGAAATATAAAAATAATGGATATGACATTATATTTTTGACCCTTCTTAAAAGTGACGGATTTCAACAGAAAATCGTATTTTTTCATTATTAAAAGTTCTAAATAGTCATAATTTCCAAAACGCAAAGACCTTGCTCGTATTGAAAACTACGGCTCTATAGAACCCTAAATAAATATCTGTGTACTTTCGCAAGACTGATTTTTTGTGAAATCGTTCTATCTCATATTTCTGGTACGTGAATGTAGGCATATCTTATCTTATCCTTGGTTATTTTATCGATTCATTTTGCAGTGTATCTCTCTAACAACTTTTAAAAGGGATATCGACAAAATAAGCCGCGCCGTTTATTGCGCCAACAAGCTTGCTCTAAAGTCAGATTTTTGTGTCTAGTAGCTTTTTATATTGAAATAAAGTGGTTTTCTTGTATTAGGCGTTCTATTCTTAAATAAACGGTAAATAATATATTTTTTGTCATATCCACAATAGATCAATTAGTAGATTACCGCTCCCAGTTTTCCGTATATTGTTTTTGTCCCTCCCTCTAGTTTTAGGGCAGGTGAATTATTTTTCCTTTCACCGATGACAGGAGAAAGTTTTCTTGCGCCATCAACCATTTGTCATCGTGAGACTTATAGGTAAGCTTCTATTATTGATAGTTACCTTACACAAGTTTGCTCCCAATATCTACAACTTGGGAATGTACTAACCAACTCATCATTTAACTTCGCTGTTCTGTAATATCATGAAATAAAGAGTAAATGGGTTTTTTATAATTAAAAACTTTTG
Organism: Nemapogon koenigi; assembly: GCA_963924495.1. NCBI lineage: Eukaryota > Metazoa > Arthropoda > Insecta > Lepidoptera > Tineidae > Nemapogon > Nemapogon koenigi. Next base: position 11,329,668 of record OZ004646.1, read on the forward strand.
TACATAATCCAACAAACAACACTTAGAGGCTTTACCAAAATCAAAATCAAATGTTTTATTTTTAAGAATACAATATAGGTCTTAAAAGTAAAGTAAGTATCTACATGTGCAAATATTAGGTAGTTAATATTTTGACTCTAAAAGTATAGGTTATTTATATTAACAAATATAAGTACACATAACAATATAAAAATCTTAAATCTAATCTAAACATTAAAAATAACTAAATCCGTGTGGAATACTGGCTGAATTTCCCCGCTGAATGCTGATTCTACATAACTACAATAATTTTCCATAATTTCGATGTACAGTTTTGTGACACTAATATTCATTGATCCCATAAAAGCAATGTTCCAGGAGCAATTTTGTCAATTTAGATTTAAAGTTATTTCCTTGTCATCAGGCAGGTTATTATAAAGTATAATACAACATATTGTAAATGTTCCTTTTATATATCTGGCCACACACAAATACCATCGGCTAAAAGAGGGAGACTTGATCTTCAGCTGGGTATCATGGGACCGTAATACGGTTTCGGAAGCTGTAAAGGCAAACTGTGAAGAAACCCAAAAATTAGTTTATGTAAGTCTAACCCCATTTCACCCCATAATTCGTTCTTGTGCACCTCTACACCCCCCTAAAGAATATACCTTTCATATTTCAAACATATTGATATCTTCAGTGGTTTAGACTGTGCGTTGATTGTTAGTCAGTCAGCGAAACGCAGGTAGCTTACACTTGACTTAGATTTTTTTTTATTCTTACCTTACAGCTCCCGGGAACCGTTGCCGGCCCCAGGGTACCCAGTGGAAGACAAAGTCTTCCTCATTTAGCCAATGATTTTGTAAGGCTATACCTAACGAGTGGCCAGCTCTGTTGAGGTATGTAGATGGAAAAGCCTCTTTGACTTGGATTTCAAATTTAAATCCTAAAATCCTGAATTTAATTTCATTGCGAATGAAGTAGCATACGAGACAACTTATAGAAACTCAGTATTTTAGGATTAGGATTGAAATTTGCATCAAGAATTACCCCACTGGATATTTCTATTATTTGTATATTTCGATTATGTTTCCTGATGCATTACAATATTAACCGAAATATAATAAACATAAATTTGAAGCGACTTTCGTTAGAATAATAGTAAATCTCACACACAAAGCTTGTCGCATCATAAATAACATATATGCCTCATAGAAACTGATAAGCGTGTACCAAGCCCCCCATTGCACATTACGTTAATGGACGTTTTCTGTGCACTTGAACAATACTTGTCAATCAAGTAGATTCGAGATGCTCTGTCTGGAATAGCATTATGGCTTCCTTTTGTGTTTACAGTGTTGGAGGATCAGCGTTTGATACTCCAACAATATATTGAACTAGCATCTATATAATTATATAAATGTGAAGTTTGTATGCGTGTACGTTTGAGCTCGTCTTGAATGCTACATATCTATTAGAGATAGATATTATGCTATGGTGGAGTTTTTGTAGATAATTTTATTCTACACAATTCTTTCCTACATGATTTTGTTATATCTCTAATGGATTAGACAGATAAACCATGAGAAGTCGCTGGCTCTAACTCTTTCCCCGTCTTGATTGCTCAGCTCAGCTCCTAAATATTATCTATTACCACAAAACCGTGTTTATAATCAATGTTTACTTTATTTTTTTAATTTACGTAGAATGTGTGATATAAAGCGTATTGACCGCATCCGAAACGATGTCATTAGAGAAGAATGCGGAGTGAACAATGACGTTGTGACTAAAATGAGGAAAAGTAGTGTACGCTGGTTTGGACACGTTGAAATAATGAAGGATGAAAGATTGACTAAAAAGGTTTATATGGCTGAAGTGAAAGGAAATTCTAGCAGAGGACGACTTAGGTGTACTTTTATTGAACATATAAAATATGTATTGATCGACGGCCCCTCCGTCCACTTGGATCCCATGACTAGGCTCCCATGGGATCCTGAGATAACTTTTTCGCCACTTGAATCCCATGGGATCCTCAGATATTTTTTCCACCTTTGTTTTCGCCTCTTCACTCCCATGGGATCATAGAATGATTTTTTAATACTTTTGGCTCCCATAGGCCGCAATGATGATCATCTTCTTTCTGTCCACTACAAATGACCTTACAAGTAATGCCAGTGTTAAAACACACAATCACCGAGCATGTATGAAAGATATGATGAATATAAAAGAAGCGAAAGAGGTATCTCAGGACCGTAGCAAATGTCATTCGATTGTCTCAGCCTACCCCTCTTGGGATAAAAGGCGTGATGATAGATTGATAGATTAAACAAACATAGTTCTGTCTCAGTCTATCCTATTTAATGACAAGTTTAGTTAAATAAACACTTGCTAAACACAGGTAGTTTTTGCGTGAGGCGGTCACAGACAGACATACAGATAGACAGACTTTGTTTTATAATATGTAGGTAGTGAAGGTTATAATATATAGGCTATACATAATCGGTTTAGTAGTTCCAGATATGACCCGCCTACAACAAACAAACTAATAGCTTTTAGTCTCAGCTTTCTTGATTGGTTGACGTTATATGTATGGCCTATAATTGCACACAATTCAATTCTAATAAAATTGTCTCTACTGTCGCCATCGCAACGAAATTAACTCAGGAATTGAAATTTATTTCAAGAGTTACCTCGCATACAAACTTGTAGACTTTCTGAATTAACATAGGCTGAGGTTATCAGGGGATAATTAGATATATATCGGACCCCAAATGTCATCCTCACCTGCACGCTTGGTACCCTCTGCTAGACAACAAACGAGGCTCTGGCGACCGAGCAATGGCGGTATAACCATACACCTAGCTAGGCAACTGGCTGGAAGAGGCTTCAGCGAGCCTGAAGAGTGAAGACCTTAATAATCTCAAAATGTCTGGTGCAGAAGGCAAGGGGAAACCACTGCACTATTCTTCCCAAGAAAGTTAACCATGGCGAGTCAATACAAGGTGCGTCGCGCTGTGGACCGCCGTAATTGACCACGACTGCTCTGTCAAGAGTACTACGACTGAGAAGAAGAAAGTGTTATTAATATCAATCAATACTTTGCTATGAATTACCCTTTACAATGATAGGCACGCCACCTATAGTGTTCAATTACCAAGCTGGAAATCCTGGTGGTATAATTTAATGAGTATTATTACATAAAATGGTTTACAACAATTTATATCGTATTTTATGAGTGAAGTAATGAGTACATACTTTAATTTGTATTGCATTCACAATTTTATAACAGTTGCATTAAAATACCATTATGGCTACTCACGGGAGTTGTGTTAGAGGAAAAGAAGGGTCTTATCTCAGCTGTTTATTTTTTTTTATGTAAGTACCTATACAAAATGTGAAATCTCTAGCAGTTTGCATTGGTGTCCATATATTAAAATGATGGATAAAGAAATATTGAATCTTAAAACTTGCTTGATCTCTTGTTGGGACTTTAATGAGGAGTGTGATAAATCTGGACGATGCCTACTTCTTCTGCCAAATATAATGATTTTATATTTTTTCCTATATATACGTCCAATAACCTATACCTCCACGCCAATTTCTAACTTCCTAAGTCACCTGAAAGTAGTCTAAACTACTATTGATGAGTCAATGATAAAAATAGAGTATTTGAACATCATTATCTCGCGAATGGTAAGAGGTTTTTTTTATAAAAAATAGAAATTTGGTAATTAGAAGAGGATCTTACTAGAAATGCGTAATTGCAAGTGTGTAGATCAAATAGATTTTAAGTTATGGTGGGGGGTGGCAGGGTCGCAAGTGGCCCGAAATGGTTAATGTAATATAACGTATCTAAATATTATGGACATTAATTGTAACTAAGACAGAAGTAGTCAACATTTAAATTTCATGTTTTTTGTTGCGTTCTATATTAAAAAATTATTGAACTTTTTCCACTAAAAATGTTGCAAACCACCTGAATGTTTGTTTACAAAGTTTCTATATTCTCTTAGCGAGCGCAAACTTTGTCCCGGATATTACCCTCCACATACACACAAACTCACAAAATTCTCACTCTCTCTTTATAATATTATTATCTAATAGATAATATAATTAGATTTAATTTAATTCATCTTGATCGAGTGCCCGTGTGTATCCAAGGGTACAAGCTGCAAAGCTATACCATAAAAGAAAGTACGCACGAAAAGTTCACACCTAGTATTAAGTTATTAAATGGACAAGTGTTATTATAAAGTTTATTTTTGTTTGAAAATTGTATACCGTTACCTTTATTGTACGAATAACCTTAATAATGATGATATTTAGAAGAAAGGGCAGGGTTTTTGTCACAAATACTGTAAACAAGCAATATGCAACTATTTCTGGGGCATAGTTTTGCTGAAAGTGACGAATTTTGGACAAGTATTTTTGTGTCACATCATATTAAAATACGGTGCTGTCTTACAATCTAAACTTATAAACTCTTATTAATAAACTCGAAGTTGCGACGTAGTAACTAAACTCTATTTCGTCTCCGTCTAACAAATCTGCAATTCATTATGATAGACGGAGATGAAACACAGTTCAGTTACTACGTCGCTACTTCGAGTTTATTAATAAGAGTGTTAAAGTATCCTCTATATACATTCACTAATTTCTGAAAATCTATAACTACAATTTGATCAAGGAGAGATACTCGTATTTCAAATGGTTCCCTAATGTTTCACCAAAACTTTTTTGGCAAATTATTACTTTACAACCAACACATATTTTCACAAACATCTTTTTCCGCAAATATATTGTTTTATAAACAATCATTTGACAAACACTCATTTTAAATGTGTCTAAGGTTTTTTTATTACACCAAATGATTTGTTTGGGAAATACATCATCTGTGAAAATTTCAACTGTCTAACTATCACGGTACATGAGATACAGCCTGGTGACAAACAGACAGACGGACGGACGGACAGCGGAGCCTTAGTGATAGGGTTTCCGTTTTTTACCCTTTAGGTACGGAACCCTAAAAACCTAACTCAATGAGTTTACTTACAAGTGCACCGACCTTGCACCAGATAGTCGCCAAAAGGAAGTCTTCGTCACCAGTCGGTCAACCAGTCTGCCAGCCAGTCTGCCAACCAGTCGTACAATAGTTACCGGTTGTGAACAGCTGATCTGTCACCTGGGCCAGGTGTATGTTATCACGCGCTGTCGACAAAATGACAAGTGCGTTGATGTGACAAAGAATAATATAAATGTAGAATCGAGACATGATTGTAGATTAGGCACAAAATATAGACTGTGAATCTTACAAATATTTATAAAATGATTTTTGTCCCATACAAATCAGATGTTTTTTTCCAGTTTTACGTGATAACTGTATGTGCTAGGCACGAAATTAAAATTGATTTTCAAAGATAAATATATTCTAAAGTTTCTCATGGAAAGAAAATAACCCAAAATCAGTTATACCTAAGTTTTATGAAGCCTTGAAAATCCTCACTTTCACGTATTTCAGCCAAGTTAGCGACTCGAGTTTTCTCTACATTAAAATTTTTATAATTTTACATACTTTAAGAATACACTAACTAGAATTTGATACGTCTAATAGTTTTTTGTAAAAACATAGAAAAGCCGAAGTCCTTTTCGTGTTTTTCTAAATACCGATTTTGTTGAGAAATCTTACTTTCTCATGTGTCTGGTACGTGAATATTGTTCTATCTTATCTTATCCTTGGTTACTTTAACGATTTTAATAGTAGTCCATCTCGCTCACCTCTTTCTAAAATGATATGGACAAAATAAGCCGCGCGTAAAACTGAGTTCGTTGCGCTGTGATACGTCGCCTTAATAGACGTAGCTGGACGTTCAAAAAAGATGTCAGCCTCATCAGGACGTTGCAAAAATACAACAGCAGGACGTAATAAGACTTTATTATCAGCTAAAAGAAGAAGACTATATCTTCCGCACATATCCTGGGACCGATATGTGGGAATTTCGGGAGCCGTAAAACAACCTATGAAGATAGGTACCTAGTGTACTTACGAAAAAAGATTAACGAATAAAACAATACTGTATATTACCTTACTATTTTAAATCAATATTTCAATTGATTTGCTTAATTAGTTTTTGGGTAAAAATGAAACCCATTAATACGACAATAGCGCAATTTATTGGAAGCTAGTAAACTTTTACTTCCATTAAAGTTTTTTTTTCTTCACAGCACCCAAACCTTGTTATCGATCCTAAGGTAACCTCTTTTCGCCGATGGTATTTGTGAGGCTATACCTAACGAGTGGCAATTTCTGTTAAGGTATATTTAGATGGAAAAGCCTCTAAGTGTGTTTTGCCAGATTATGTAGGTACACAAGTTATATTCTGCCTAAATCCACAATTAATGGATGAATCAAAGATTTCAATTGATTTGATTAATTAGTTTTTGGGTAAAAATAAAACCCATTAATACACCAATAGCGCAATTTATTGGAAGCTAGTAAACTTCTACTTCCATTAAAGTTTTTTTTTTCTTTACAGCACCCAAACCTTGTTATCGATCCTAAGGTAACATCTTTTCGCCGATGGTATTTGTGAGGGTATACCTAACGAGTGGCAAGTTCTGTTAAGGTATATTTAGATGGAAAAGCCTCTAAGTGTGTTTTGCCAGATTATGTAGGTACACAAGTTATATTCTGCCTAAATCCACAATTAATGGATGAATCAAAGATTTCAATTGATTTGATTAATTAGTTTTTGGGTAAAAATAAAACCCATTATTACACCAATAGCGCAATTTATTGGAAGCTAGTAAACTTCTACTTCCATTAAAGTTTTTTTTTCTTCACAACTCCCAAAACCGTGTTATCGATCCTAGGGTACCCTCTTTTTGCCGATGGTATTTGTGAGGCTATACCTAACGAGTGGAAAATTCTATTAAGGTATATTTAGGTGGAAAAGCCTCTAAGTGTGGTTTGCCAGATTATGCAGGTACACACGTTATATTCTGCCTAAATCCACTATTAATGGATGAATGAAAGATCTCCATCCAAACACAAATGCAATTCTAAAAAGTACAACACAATCAGAAATCCACCGAGCTCCCTGCTTTATTATTAAATCGATATCTATCCCAAAAGGACATTAATGCTTGTCTGAGGCAATGTTTTAGCCGACAAACAAGCAGAATTCCCCAAGAGATTCGCTTCGTGTACAACGGGCCATCCGAACGTATCTCGAGGTGAACCGTATATTCTGTGAACTGACTGAACAAGTGACTGACTAGGGAATAGCACAGCTATTGTGGTAGATTAGCGTACTAGGTACTTACTTTTGCAAAATCGGTTCGTAATTATTGAGATTTTAAAACTATTTATTATATTTGTATGTAGAGTGTCTGTAGAAAATCTTTAGAATTAAATAAAATTGAAGTCTGTCTGTCCCAATGGTTGTCCAGAATCGGCTCTCAAACGGCTAAATGGATTTTGATGAAACTTTCAGTATAAATAGTGAGTATATAAACTTAGAATTTGCTTTTTAGGGTTCCGTACCCAAAGGGTAAAAACGGAAACCCTATTACTAAGACTCGGCTGTCCGTCCGTCTGTCTGTCCGTCTGTCACCAGGCTGTATCTCATGAACCGTGATAGTTAGACAGTTGAAATTTTCACAGATGATGTATTTCTGTTGCCGCTATAACAACAAATACTAAAAACGGAATAAAATAAACATTTAAGGGGGCTCCCATACAACAAACGTGTTTTTGTTTTTTTTTTTTGCCGTTTTTATAGATAATGGAACGGAACCCTTCGTGCGCGATCCGACTCGCACTTGGCCGGTTTTTGTTTCATCTTGATATCTTGTAGGGTACCTTAGATAAATATAAAAAATATACTGTCCTTATATGGTAATTTGAGGTGTCTAACTTAACATTAAGCGGACATAGTTTTTCAATACTTAAATATTGTTAAAATTAGATAATATTTATAGGAGTAGTAAAACTTCTACGTTTGTATGGAAAATTAATGGGTTTGTGTGAGCAGTGATGCCAAAATTCTACAGTCGAAACCGGGGCGGAAACCTAATACAGCATAAAATTGAATATTTCAACGGTTTTTTCTGTTTTACACACAACCACACCAAGATCTATCTATGATTTGAAGTGTCACATCTACATTAACTAATCTTTGAAGACATTACTACGCGAGGTGCGTACGCGCATCCAGCGGTCGTGTGACCACCAAAGGCGGTTACCGAAAATTAATTCAATAATTAACCATCTGTATATCAGCTGATTGCATTCAGGTAGCCATTCACCATTCACAAACATGGAATTCGGAGAGATAATTTCACGCAGTTTTTATATCCCACTAGCTTTTACCAACGGTTCCGCTCGCTTTATTTCGAAACTAGGTTTTCTCCTGGCTTCGAAAATACCGAAGGATTTCCGGCATCAATGCTGCCTATGTCACTCTTGGTACTCCAAGTATCTTTGTTTAAAATCACGCCGTTTTACTCTGTTTTGACATTTTAACAGTTTATGTGTCACCTAGGTGTTACCCAAGATAACATAAGCATTATGACAATACCACTCACTTCTAAATTGGTTCAAGTATCTAGAAGTTTCTAGCAACCTGTCCTCGGCTTCTCACGGTTAGAATATGGATTTACTACAATTTCTGCGTCTGTCTGTCTGTGATCTTTTCACGCAAAAACTAATGAACGGATTTTGTTGCGGTTTTTACTATTAGATAGGTTGATTCACCGGGAAGGTTTACGAGTATTAAACATGGACCTATCATGTTTAGGAGCTGAGTATTGATAGTATACGTTATTCAAGTCTTCGAGAAATTAGCCCCAGCAATTTTTTATGGCGTCTATCTACCTATCATCACGTTTTTTATCCCAAGAGGTGTAGGCAGAGACAATCGAATATCATTTGCTACGGTCCTGACATATCTCTTTCGCTTCTTTTATATTCATCATACCTTTCATACATGCTCGGCGATTTCATGGCGTTTGCTGTCTAATCTTTCAGAGATATAACAAAATGATGTAGAAAAAAATGGTCTACACAAAAGTTTGCAATATATATGCAGAAATTTTAGTTACACATAGATTCAAACCCAGGACAGTCCAAGCCAAGAACACTTTGCTAAACCTGTCATCATAAAATTCTAATGAAGATTATCCTCACAAACCAGTAAGTACCTAATCCCAAATTTCATTATCTGAAAGCTAGGTCGGCTTAGAATGCGAAACCTTAGTGAATTTTACATTTAAAACAAAAATCTTATTCCTTTCTCGCTAATTGCCACTCGAATTTACCAAAAAGGGGCATTACTCGCCCATTGGCAGTAATTTAGGTATAAAATACGTTGAAAACAATTTGAGGGTTTTATTGGGATTCTCTTACGGTTGAGTGCTCGTATTGTATTTTAAGTGCTTACCTATATTTTGGGAATAATTTATTGATAAATATTACTTCAAAATATCTAACGGGTCTTTACCATGGGCTACAAATTACTTCCTTTAAGGTTCCGTGTTCGATGCTTACAAATTTTCTTGAATTGTGCTTCAATTGGTAAAAATATCTTCTTAGTCGGCCTAAAGGTCGTGTGTTTCATGTGTCCTGGGCAGAGTCCTCATGGCATCAAACAGCGTCAATTAGCTTATCAAGGTTGTTAGGCTTTCTGCGAGCAACATGGCTGATGTTAAGATGACAGCCTTGTGGTTATGCAGAGTTCGTTAAAATTAAGACAGAGATAAATGATTTTTTTTCTCCATGCATATTTTGACGTTGGACAGCTGGTTCAAAGTGGACATTGTTACTGGTATCTCTAGCCACAGCACAAGATATAAAGGCCATGTCTATTTTCAATGTTTTAACCTCAGAAAGCGGTAGTAACTATTTTTAGAAAACACATGTCAGTATTGGGTAGGTTAGGTACTGACTAAATGTGGCCACTTTGGCATTGTGGTAAGACTTAAAGTCATCGGAATGCATGTTGCTTTCATTGATTAACTCAGTAAACACCAGGTGGTTTGTATGAATAAATTGTTATCATTTTTAATACAAATCGTCTTTCGATGGTCCTTAACAGTACACAGCATCTGCCCCAAAAACATATGTTGCAAATGTATATGTAAAAAGTAGGTACTTAAATCAGTATAATAATGGTTACAGATAATAATTTCACAACACACATACATCTTCACGGCGTTTATACTTTGTGGTGTGGCCAGAAACACCAATTAACAGTGTCCACTTGCGGCCAGAGAGATGTGGGTGATGAGTATCCTCAAATCCGCTGGAATGAGGATTTTTCACAGACTACTGCTCGTTTAATGATGGACTAAAATGTTTGAAAAAATTATGTAGTAATTATCAATTCTAGTACAACAAATCCTAAAAAATATATTGTTGTAAAAGCAAAACTTCAATATTTAAAATAATAATAATGGAATGGTTGACGTTTGGAAATATTTACATGCCTAAAAACAAAGTATATCAAAATCAATTAACATTTTCCATTAAATAATATCGAAATATGTCAATTTCCAAGGTGTTTCGGGGACAGAGCTCAGTGACCGTTTGTATGGTCAAGGTCATTAGCGACACTAAGCACCTTAACAGACGTAAATATCTGTTATTTTCAGAAGTACGTGTCCCCCGAAGCACGAGTCGATTGAATGTGCTTAACTTTTTTTGGAACGAATGGGATTTGAGCTCATAATAATTTCAACATTTGTTGCCTATACAATTGAAACATTCAACGGATATAAATGAAACTCGCTCACTCTTATTAATAAACTCGAATTAGCGAAATAAACTACTGTACTAAACTGTATTTCGTCTCCCTCTAACAAATCTGCAATTCATTATGATAGACGGAGACGAAATACAGTTTAGTTAATACGTCGCTAATTCGAGTTTATTAATATGAGTGACTCTGTTTAACATCTAGTTAACCGCCCTGCTTCGCCCGTGCATTTTTTTGAAACGTCACATCCACAGATCTTTTATACTAAGTTCTGTGGTCACATCACATCATGAAGCATTTCCGGGATATAAAGTAGACCCTAAAACTATATCTGAGTAAAAAATCACGTTGATCCGTTGCTACGTTTTGACAACTACCTATTTCGCATTTGTAATATCCCACTAATATTATAAACGCGAAAGTTTGTATGGATGTTTTTTACTCAATCACGCCAGAACGGCTGAACGGATCTGGATGAAATTTGGCACAGAGATAGATTATAGTCTGGAGTAGCGCATAGGCTTCCCAGAAAAATGTATGGTTCCTGTGGGATAGATTTGGTTTTGTTTTTTACGGGATCGACAAGATTTTTTGCATAGTGGTAGTTTAGGGGTCAGAGAATGACATGTACTACTTTTTATACCGCGAAAGCGGGCGGGGGAGGGGCAAATTACAGCCACGAGATTATTTCTTTTTGTATCTATTTTCACGCGGGTGAAACCGCGGACAGAAGCTTGTATACTATAATTTTGATAGTTCTCACAAGGAACAAGGAACAAATAAGTAACACAATAGTTAATCGATTTTTATTATGAATCGATTTGATTTTCTTTGAGTGTATAATCGAATAAAAATATAAATAAAAATAATTGAGAAAAGTTTGATAAGAAAAATAAAAATCTTCTTTATATTGAACTTTTCGCTCCAGCTCCATGGTCTTGAGTTCATACAAATATCCTTCCATGAAGCTTTCCATTTTCTTTCCCTAAAAACCCTATTAAGACTTTAAATTTGCCTCTGCCTACCCCTCTTGGGAGAAAAGGCGTGACAATAGAAAGATAGATTTAACTTTTTAATTTTCGAATTTTGATAGGTTTTTCAATTTTAATGATCCGTCACTACTTTTAAGAGAAAAAAAACTAAATTCAGTGCGTCGGTGGCCGAGTGGTTAAGACGTCTGGTATTAACGAGGCAGACCCCGAGTTCGATTCCGGATCCCGGCCATGTACCAATGGGTTTTTTTAATTAAAAACTTATGTACATAATCCGACAAACCACACTTAGAGGCTTTTCCATCTAAATATACCTATACAGAACTAGCCACTCGTTAGGTATAGCCTCACAAATACCATCGGCTAAACGAGGGAGACTTGGTCTTCCGCTGGGTACCCTGAAACCGTAACACGGTTTCGGAAGCTGTAAGGCAAACCGTGAAGAAAGAAAAAAAAATCTAAATTCATAATCAAAATATTGTTTGGTTACAACTTAGGTCACTACTGACAAGTTACATTCTTCTTCTTCTACTTGTTCTTTTGATATATGGCAACAGTCCTGACTTATCGTCGCAATTCTGCCGATGTCTAGTGTTTAATATTGTGCAATAGTAACAATATGCCGATAAACTATGATATCTATGTCTTATTAATCATTGACTAATCACAACCATCACAGCGATCACGCCACGACGAGACGCGTGCGTTTATAATCAAGACAGGACGTGGAATCTTCCAAGTTACATTCTCTCGCCTATCTCATCACTTTGACAGCTGTCAAATCGGGCTTCTTGAACCAGTTTTCAGGATTGTTTGAGGACAGACGGGATTGCGGGCATACGCTAGTGTTTATAATCGGAATCAGTAGCACATAATGTGGCCTGTTAGCGTCATACACTCAGTCTAATCAGTGGCCATAAAAAAGAAATGCACTATTTAATACTTTAATAGTTTCTAAAACATCGCAGCTGCCGTACATATGTCTAGTTGTAATTTGCTGGGAATCGAATGGAGGTCATTCAGTAACGTTGTGTTTAAAAACGCACGCAGAGTTAACAAGTTCTATCATCATGGCTTTAAAGCAAGAGAAGTGTATAATCAACATTGTCCATGAGAGCATGCTGGCAGCATACTTATTCCCTGCTCAATTCTGCTTACCTCCTAGTTATGGGGCAGTTTTTTTTAATGTAGGTAATTCTAATGTTTTTAAATAAATTGAATAAAAATCTGTATAAATAAACTAAAGAATGATTCACCGGGAAGGTATAGGAATTTTAAACATGGACCTATCAGGTCTAGGACATGAGCATTAACAGTACAAGTCAATCAAGTCGGGGAAAAAGTTAGCCTCAGCGGGTTTTCATGGCGTATATTGTCTAATCCGTCAGAGATATAATAAAATGCTGTAGCAATGAATTATGTGGAATAAAGTGATCTAGCAAAATGTCCGCGGAAGCATATATCTATCTCTAATAGATGTAAAAGTAGTTAAAAGCGTATTTATCTATGTATTCAAATTGTTGTAATTTTTAACATAGTGACAGTGAATTGGTGTCCCCAGACCGGTGTGATAGTAAATCCACATTACCACTTAGTTAGGCAGATGTCTCTTCTATATGTCATGTGATTAGATCGCTAAATATCATATTAACTATAATATGTCAAATCTATCTATACTAATAATATTATAAAGAGGTAAAGTTTGTAAGTTTGGATGCAGGGGTAATCTCTGAAATTACTGAACCGATTCTAAAAATATGGGTTTTTATAATTAAAAACTTATGTACATAATCCAACAAACCACACTTCGAGGCTTTTCCATCTACATATAGACACAACAGAACTGGTCACTCGTTAGGTATAGCCTCACAAATACCATCGGCTAAAAGAGGGAGATTTGGTTTTCCGCTATGAACCCTGGGACCGATGACACGGATTTGGGAGCTGTAAGGCAACCCATATGAAGAAGGAGAAAGCTACGACATCTCTAAGTATCATTTAAGTTAAAGCTTTTATTTGAAAATGTCCACGGGCGAAGCCGAGGGCGGAAACCTTGTAGAAAATAAAATAAAACATATTTTTTTATTGTAAACCTAATCCTAAGTTATAAATGCGACAGGGAAATTGTTTGTTTGTTGTTTGTCCTCCTTACACGTCAATATATTGTGTCAATGTCTGAAAATCCTTCAGGTAAATTCTTATTTAGCATTTCAAAAAAAAAATTTTTTCATAAATTTCGAAACTTATTTGTTTACTATTTTCCCGGGATAAAAAGTAGCCAATAACACTCTCTGGTCCTCTAGTTATCTCCCTTAGTCGCATTTATTATATTAGTTAAAATTTTCTAAAAAAAACTACTAAAGTTTTGTTTATAAGTTTAATAATAATATAATATCTGACTCTACTGATCCGATTTTGAATTTTTTTCACTATATCCCAGAGTGATATAGGCTAAATTTTATTGTTTGAAACTATCCGGCCGAACCCGGGGGCGGAATGCTATATAGTCTATGATAAGTTAAATCATCAGGCTTCATATTAAAAGGGGTTGACAGGTTAAAATTAAACTATCACACAGTTATGAATAGATCTCTAGTTTAAAGAACAGTTATAATTAAAACGTTAATAACAAAAATGTCCAAAGCTATCTCCCATTCAAAGTTGTTTTACAAATGAATGCAATTAAATGTTTCCACTATTTCGGCCACAAACAATTGCTTCTATACAAATCTATTCAATGCATACAATAGTGAACTAAAATTATATTTTAACGCATTAGTAATAAGGTCCAAATTGGTACAGAATATTTTGTAATTTAGACCATATTGTAGAGCTCATGTGCATAGACCGTATAGGTGATCTAATTTGTTGAACTTAGAAGGGGTCATGTCATGCGACATTAAATTTGGGTGATTTTGTAATTTGTAATAATTGTACTGTCAAGTCTCAGAAAATATACAATGTATTACTTGTGATACAATATCTTCTTCAGAGCAGTCGTGGTCAATCATGGCGGTCCACAACGCGACGCACCTTGTATTGACTCGCCATGTTTAACTTGGGAAGAATAGTGCAGTGGATTCCCCGTCTTCTGCACCAGACATCGCTGTAGCCTCTTCCAGCCAGTTTCCTAGCTAAGGTGTATGGTTATACCGCCATTGCTCGGTCGCGTGTTCGTGAAATAGCTTGGGACTCGACTGAAAAATTAATTCTGGTATCACATTTGAGTTTTTAAAAGGTTTCTTACATTACATTAATTTTATTATTTGGCTAAAAAAATAAGGCTCCTGAAACCGTGTTATATGTCGGTCCCAGGGTACCCAGCGGAAGGTAAAGTCTTCCTTTTTTTGATATGTATTAAAATTATCTTTAATACTGAATTACAATATAAAATAAAATTACAAATAATAAATTTCAAGTAGTTCGCTATCTACTGGGAGAGAACCCACAGACTGGCTCAATTACCTCGTTGGATGGCAATTCTTAGACCGAAGTAAGAGCCAGCCCGTTGGTCATGTGAGCTTTCCATTAGTCGTTTACTAATATCTATAAACAGACTACAGAACTTCTATACTAAAGTATAAAAGTAGTATAAAAAATCTGTGAAACAGACTGTGTGCTCCAGGTCCCCACGTCCTATCGTTTCCACACCAAAAGAAGACATATTTGCGACGTTTCGCCATTTCAGCATTCCAGTATAAATAAATGTATAGAGGCCTCGATATGATGAAACGGAACCCTCAGCTCGCGAGTCATACTTGGCAATTTTTTTCTAGTAAAAAGCGTTAATTTAGTTTGAATAATAGATTTGAAAAAATGGTTGCATACCGTGTTATTATGTAATTTATTACTTCAAATGATAGATATACTGGATGTCGATGTCACCGTCAACTTTGACGTTTGTATGGAGGCATCATGATTTTGGGATCCGCAGGGAACTACAAGGAAACCATGCTAAATTACTAGATATATTATCTAAAATGTTGATTTCATAACATTTACCATCGACAACATGTTTCTCCATATAAACTTTACCACCCATGGAATTTGAAAAAAATCCTCCTTCCTGCAATTTTAAGTGACTTCAAATTATAATTTATTTCATAGATCCACATGATGATAGAATACAATAGAAAAATGCATTTTTTTATACGCTGTAATTTTTTTCAAAAGTACCATTTTTACACTTTTGAATTCGGTATGTAAAGTAAAGACCATTACTAATTTGAATATTTTTAGTTTTAGTTCTTTAGGTTTTAGTTTTTTATAATAAATTTTCGAAGTGTTGCAGTCAGACGACACGGTGACGTCATCATTTTAGGTAAAGTAGAGTTTATGTCCCGTGGTACTCGTTTGTGATAATAGTAGTTTCCATCTAAATATCCTCAACAGAACTGGCCACTTATTAGGTATAGCTTGGTACTTAAATAAAAATTTGATAAATAAAAATTTGATTCTAAAATGTAAAATGTTTATCTAAAGAGACATCCATATGACATTCGGTACGCAAAGCAATTGCACCTATTTTGAACCTAATTTGTACTATGCACCGAATGTCAACAAATAGCCTTAACTGAACGGTTATACGTTTGCATTAGCACTTTTAACGTAACGAGTAAATTAAAACTTAAAATTTCCGAAAATGTATTATGAGTTAAAAACATCGGTTAAAAATAACAACATTATATACGGAACCCAACGCGAAACTTTTCAGAAACTTGATAGTACATATTTAAATTATTCAACTGCGAAGCTTTCAAGTGATGTATTTATCTTTACATTTTTTACTGTTTTGTTTATTAGATGAGTATACATTATATGAAGTGTATTACACCTGAATTATTGTAGGAATTATTTTAAATAATTATATGACGGTGGACTTGAAACCGGAGATCCCGGGTTCGAATCCTACTCGCTGACAAAATGCTAAGCACTCATTTTCTTTAAGAATATGTGCTTAAATCGTGGGATGGAAATGTTGTATAAATAAAGTCACTTTCCAGGATTAACTGAGTTTTGCCATATTTTTGACAGATACAAGATGACTAAGAGCAACGGTCCTTAAGTGTGGTATACTAGGCTTGCCACCTTCTGTTTAAAATGGACAACTTACTTACTGGCTCTGGCCAGACCGCAGGGGGTTAGGGAGAGAACGGAATAAGATCTATCTGACCCCAAATGTCATCCTCACCTGCACGCTTGGTACCCTCTGCTAGACAACAAACGAGGCTCTGGCGACCGAGCAATGGCGGTATAACCATACACCTAGCTAGGAAACTGGCTGGAAGAGGCTACAGCGAGCCTGAAGACCTAAATAGTCTCAAAATGTCTGGTGCAGAAGACAAGGTGAAACCACTGCATTATTCTTCTCAAGAAAGTTAACCATGGCGAGTCAATACAAGGTGCGTCCCGCTGTGGACCGCCATGATTGACCACGACTGCTTTAATAATTTAATTTAATTTAATTAGGAGTAAGCTTAAACCCTAGGGAAGGACATGTGCTACTTTTTTTTTAAATCCACCCCCTTACGGATGAAATTTAGTCAAATATTCTAAGTAATAGATTCAGATTTCTTTATATTGGGTAGTTAGGTATAGTAATACGTCTATAAGGAGAAATGTATCCAAAGAAAAAAATTAATATTACCCCAACATGAATAGAAATTCCCTACATCATTATTGGGGGTCGATACAAAGGGAAGTGAATGCTCGAATTGGGGGATCTGAAACTAATTCATAACAAAAAATGTAGCCGTCACGGGACACCCGGCAGATGTAACGAAATTGAGGTGTCAAGTATACTGTAGTCGTATAGAGAGGCATACGCAGTATACACACTCACACGGAGAAGCAACGAAGTATATAGTATACGCGCCACGTACACACAAGGGAGTAGAGTCTTACCCCTAGGCGCGCCAATAGATGTTTTACAACAAAATAACTTCCTACGTGGTCGGATAGATTGGTAACTATGTCCACAATTAGCGAGTCACCTAATGACAGCATATGCATATCAGATAATGGACCTAAAATGGGCATTACACGTATCCTCCCAAGCAAGAGGTGATCTATCCATAACATTTGTTGAGTTATGTTAGGTTGTTCGAAGGTCAAAAACCACGGGTCCGCACCAATGGCTATTCAATGACATTCTCGGGCCGGGCATTCCTTGGTTGGTCATTGATGTGGACCTGTCGTTTTTGGCCATCGAGTTAAAACGAAAGATGTCGCAGTCATAAGTATAAGCTACCACAAATGGTTTCATTTTAACTCCAGTCCACTTCCACTTAGAGGCTTTTCCATCTAAAGATATCTCAGATATCTTTTTGCTGAAAAAAGCTGAAGAGTCGGATTTGCAAAAAACATTTTTGCATTCGATAGCCCAATTCTTGAGGAAGGTTATATAACATCACGCTACGACCCAAAGGAGCGGAGCAGTAACTATTAACGCGGGTGCAATAGTTTAGAATATATAGAATGGCAGTTGTGAGGTTATTTTTGCAAATAACTGTAACATTTTGCAGCAAGACGATAATCCTAGATTATTGCTTCAGAGAAAATCCTTTTGCGTAACTTGAGAGACAAAGTATTTTCATATCAAAATATACCTTCAGGCAAACTACTTAGCATTTTTTTTCCACAAAGTGTCATCTACGAACACAGCTCGGGTCTCTAGAACAGGGAAAACTAATGTTTATTTATATCACTGCTTACCGATTCCATTAAGTCTTCGGAAATGAAACAAAAATAACATTTTAAGTAAGTATAGAAAACCGTTATGATCGCTAAAAGTTTCATCAAAATTCATTTAGCCGTTTTAAAGCCTATTCTGAACAAGTTCGCTGAATCGAAAGTTTAGTAGGATCGTGTGAAAGGTGTGACATTGCTGGCACATTGGATACTTAAATTGTGGTTGACACAGGACTGTTCATTTATTTATTTATTTTATACAGTATTATATGTTACGGCTAAAGGTAGGTGTTAACACAAACCGGCTAAACTTAGGTTAGTTATTACATAGTAAATCACATAGTAAAATTCTAATACATATAGCAGTTACAGGTTTTTATTCACACATAACAATATAAAAACCTTAAACGATTGAGCGAGGAAAGAGCCAGCCCTCTTGTCACGAGAAGACATGATCAGTTGAGGGGATTTTTAATAAATATTTTTTGGCATTTGAACCCCACGGACCTAGATTTTCCACACCAAACGGCACAAATTTGTAGTTTACAATATTTGCGCCGCACCTCCAGCTTTGATAACTGTTTACCTGAGTCCTGAGATGAGATTGGGCTAATGTGTCCACGCACGCGGTAGCATCCCATACAAGACTCCGACCTCGCTCCCAGGGAATCATAGCCATTTCATCGGGTCTCTTGGCAATTATAGAAATTTAAATTATAAAACACTATTCGACAACTAGTTAGTGAATTTTGGCCAAGGGAAATAATTCGTGAAGTATTCCAATATGAACAAGCCCAAAGAAAGTCACCTTACAAATCCTCATCGAGGGCTGGTGCCCCTCAATTTGTGTAGGACAGATCCATCACCTTTTTTCTACCGCCACTATACCGCCTCCAAAACCGTATTTTCCCTCATTCATTTTGTATTGAACGCCTCTACTGGGGTTACCTGCTATATCGGAACAGGGAAATATAGGGAGTGGAAAATTATTTTTAATACATTTTAGATTAATCCGCCACCATAGAGCATCAGATTTTTTGGTTTTATAGTTGGAGGGCTGTGATACTTAGAGTGACATAGGCTATATTTCATGCCGGAAATTCTTGGAATTAAATTATTCTTGTGTCACATTCCAAAATTTGCCAAAGGCGAAGCATTTGATAGAATAATGTGCGACATGTTTTCCACTTATTATGATGACTAACCTATTGAAAAGTGTATGATTTTATAATCTTGTGCACTTATCTTTAGTAATTTTATGGAGGTTGTTTGGAATGTAAACGTCAATTTTTTTTATTGACAGTATCAAATACTGTATCAATGATAATGTTTGATACGCCATTTTGAAGATTGTTTTGCCCTCTAATGACGAAAAGTAAACAACAAATCAAAATAAATTTGTAAAAGACGCCATAGACGCTATTGGAGATCAGTTCAACTATGACAACAACACCACTAACGGTGCGAATAATTCGAACAAGTCATCTAGTAAAGTAAATTAGTAATATGTAAATTATGTTAGAACTTATTGTAACTGTATTTTTTATACTTCACGACTTCTGAATCCATATGACCGACCCCAGATTCGAACCAGGTGTATCCATAAGATTTATTCACTCGGCATCGTACTGATATTAATTAAAATGACACATAGGTACTTAAATTGTCGACAACTGACCCCATACAATTAAGTTTATTATCTATTTAGGGTATCAGGTCAAGAAAATATAAAAATTAAAATGTGAATAAATCAATGCTTCTCTATAGTTTTCTAATCAATCACTATCCAAAATGGTTCACCCTATTTTATTATCACGGAATTATGAGCTTCCAACAATGATGTTTGGAATCCTCTTAAACAAAACTTACAATGGAACTCATTAAGGTTTTTTTTCTAATACTAATAAGTTACTTGAACAAGTTTTTACACATTACGATACTGGCATCGAAATAAGTACGAAACATTTAAAAGATCTGTACAAAGTTAAAATGCTTGGCCACGCTGAATCGAAGTGTTTTTTAAATTTCTATTTATTCAAGAATTTTCATATTATGATAATAATAAAAAAATAACAATGATGGTGGTGGGTGGTGATGAAAGCTACTGAAATTTCACTCTCATCTTCATTGATATTTTCCACTCTTTCTCTCTTCCTGGCTCAGGATCTAGGATAATCTCTTTTTTACAAGTACAAAACTTATATAGAAGTGCCAAGTAATTTAACAAGTTCCGGGAACTGGCATGTTATCCTCCGGATACCCGGCGGCATTTGCCTATGAGTGGCCTAATTCTTTTGAGGTATCCATTACGATGCGTCTTAATACAATTTGGCGGGTTATGTAAGTACGGCTGATGTGGGGATCACACCCAATTGCGCTGTATTCTTGGAAATATATAGGCGTTTTAGGGAATTCAGTCTTCTATTCATTCAATATTATTTTGCGAAACTTTTCTATTATTAGTACCCAGAAAGGATCCGAGTATAAAATCTCGTTCACAAGGCGTCGTGCAGTGTAAAGGCCCCTGTTAAAGTTTTAGTCCATTTTAATGTCCAATTAGTTCCATTATATTTGTAAGTCGTGTATTATGTTACACGCTTGTTAGTCGCAGGTGCTGATGTGAGTTCTAATACATTTTGTACAGGAAGTAGAAATTGTCTTAATCATTGTGGAGTTGAAACTATTATACGCTTGTGAGTTGAGTTTCCGATTTTTTGTACAACTTTAAAAAAATCATGGATTAGAAGATTTTAACCGACTTTTGATACTATGAGTACGTGTTCGATATTTTGCATCTTTTTCACCCAATATCCGAGCGATAGAAATAAATAGAGAAAGAAAATTTCCAAACAAAATCGGTATAATAAAATACACAAAACGGACTTCAGCAATTTAAGTATTGTACAAAAAAATATTAGAAATACCAACTTCTAGTTAGATGATCCATAAAGTATGTGAAATTATTTTTACTTGATATGTAAA
Organism: Nemapogon koenigi; assembly: GCA_963924495.1. Taxonomy (NCBI): domain Eukaryota; kingdom Metazoa; phylum Arthropoda; class Insecta; order Lepidoptera; family Tineidae; genus Nemapogon; species Nemapogon koenigi. The sequence continues at coordinate 11,351,068 of OZ004646.1, forward strand.
AAAAAATATATTGCGAACGTCGCAAATCAGCTAAACGAGGGAGACTTGGTCTTCCGATGGGTACCCTGGAACCGTAACCCGTGAAGAAAGATAAAATAATTGCAAAAATGCAGGCGTTTTCAGCTGTATCTAAAATTAAAAAGCAAAATTATTTGTTTTGTTTCTCTTTCTTTCACGTTAAAACGGTGCAACGGTAGGAGGATAATTTTATCCCAGTGCCACCTCCAGAAAACATCTTATAATTTTTTTTCTTTCTTCATGGGTTGCCTTACAGCTCCCGAAACCGTGTTACGGTTCCAGGGTACCCAGCGGAAGACCAATGCCTCCCTCGTTTAGGCCATGGTAATTGAGAGGCTATACCTAACGAGTGGCCAGTTCTGTTGAGGTATATTTAGATGGAAACGCCTCTAAGTTTGGTTTGTCGGATTATGTAATTAAAAATCCCATTTTTTTAATAACCACGGACGAAGCCGGGACTACCGGGAGTCATGACTACTATATTTTTAATCTTTATAAAGCCGTCATGCCTTATGAACTTTTTACTAAACTAAAATTAGCAATTAATTAAAAGTTAAATCGTTTCCGCATACCTAGTATTGTTCTTAGTAATGGTATCCCTGCCGTCGGCATTGTCTTATACTAAATTATGGCCGTAATTAAAAAAGATTTATGACCCCCTCTTTTCACCCCTTCACTAAACTTTTCTTTCACTTGCTGGCCACAAAATATTAAGGTTGGTAATGTACTAGCAACTTGACCCGGATTTGCCTATGAATTTTAGGTAAGTATATTTTTTTACATGCTTTATCAATTTCTCTGGTAACTAACTATGTATGTATGTAAAAAAACCGGCCAAGTGCGAGTTATCTATAAAAACGGCAAAAAATAACGTTTGTTGTATGGGAGCCCCCTTAAATATTTGTTTTATTTTTTTAGTATTTGTTGTTATAGCGGCAACAGAAATACATCATCTGTGAAAATTTCAACTGTCTAACTATCACGGTTCATGAGATACAGCCTGGTGACAGACGGACGGACAGCGGAGTTTTTACCCTTTGGGTACGGAATCTTAAAAACAAGCTAGCCTTACAGTAGTTTCATCTGACATCTCACCTTGGTAATAAGCAACATTAACTTTATATCCTGAAAACATTAACACTTTATACACAACACTGTAGGTAGGTTAAGCGCACAGCTGATGCTCCTTCTCTATTTCCCGTTCTCTTTCTCGTCACACACACGTACACACTGTTGGCTGACAGTACCAACCTCTCGCAAAATGGGTTGGTAACATCTGACGGCCAACTTTACCACCGCGCACGATCAATGGTCAAATCAAATAGCGCGCGCTTCCCCGGCTTCCTGTAACACACCACACTTCGTCCCTTTTCACAAAATTACTCCCATAGCTTGCAGGAAAGCGAGAGGAAAGAACACATCAACAAATCTTGGAAGTCGAATTTGACCAACATCTAATTGTCTTATCGATTTGGCTCTTTGCATGTGTATGTTATTTGGATGATAATACAATAATTTGGTACCATTGATGCGATCTGATGATGGAGCCAGGGTGTGGATAGTGGAACTCTGGCTCATTTGGTTTGCGCAAGTGTACGGAAAAAAGCAAGAAAAATTATTCCCGGGTCGGATAGCTATCTCTGTGCAAAAAAATACGTTGATCCGTTTATCCGTATTTTAATAGATTAAGCCCTAATCATTAGGGAGCATATTCTATTAGAGCGCGCTGGTGGCAAAATATCTTTGACTATTTACTATTATATTTATTTACTTATAACATTTTACAGCTAGTAGCCGTACCACTGGGTGTATGTTTTTATGAACATCTAATAATGTTAAGGGACTTCAAAAATAAAAGACCTTTAGATTGTAGATACAGTATTGTTTGGCACATCCCCGAACCTGTGTTATTTCTTTGGAATTGGAATATTTCAGGATTTTTCAATAAGCTTTTAATCTATTTTCAAATTCAATAATGTATTACACACACCAATGCAGACGCAAATACAGGATTATTGCAGAAGCAATATACAGCGGCGTTATTTGGGATTCATGGAAGGTCAGGAAATCGGTGATTGCTCTGCTGTAGTAATATCCGGCCGGGAGGGAGCATCAAGGGGTGTCTGTCATTCATTTATTACTCTGTCTGATTAACGGACAAAAATAATAAAGGTACCTTTATTTATTGATCTATCTATGGACCATCAGGCCTATGTCCCAAGAGGGGTAGGCAGAGACAATCGATTGCAATTTGCTACGATCCTGACATACCTACCTCTTTCGCTTCTTTTTAACCGATTTCAAAAAAAGGAGGAGGAGGTTCTTAATTCGTCGGAATCTTTTTTGTATGTTCCCCGATTACTTGAAGACGCCTGGACCGATTTGGAAATATTTTTTTTGTTTGAAGGGGTATACTTCCCAGGTGGTCCCATGGTTATCAGGTCAGGATCCTGGAGAAATCGAGAACTCTTCAAATTGTATAGGCACACTTGAAGCGATTTGGTTTTTTTATTTGTGCATTTGCTTTCGGAAAGTACATTTTTCAGTGCATAATTTTTAAAGTCGGTACACTTTCTTTTAAAAAGCAAATTATATATTCATCATACCATACCTTTCATACATGCTCGGCGATTGTGTGTACTTTTAACATTGCCTTCAATCATTAAAAAAACTTGATCTTTTATGATATACTAATTCCCGGAAGAATATCATATTTTCCCTGGATAAAAAGTAGCATATGTCACTTATTTTCATTCGTCCCGTGACGGAAAAACGTCAAAACAGAGCATCGAATCGACTTGAGTTTTTGTACATAGACTAGCTTTTGCCCGCGACTTCGTTCGCGTAGAATTAGGAATAATGACTTAATTTATGTAAATACGCAGAGATTTCCTTTAATTTTATCTTTTACCTCCGTAAATTCCTCGTCAGTCAGAACTTCAAAAAAGTATAAATTCGGTACCTACCTATAAATTAATATTTTCCCAGTCCGTAAAAATATTTCCCCCATGCCCAAGTTAAACAATTTCTTAAGGGTTGTTTAAAAAAATCTTTTAGGTCAACTCCTATGTTCTCTAGCTAAGTTTCAAGTAGATTCGACCAAAACAACATTTTTCCCCATACAAAATTTTACACCCCGTTGCATCCCTCCTTTATTTTTATTTTTATTTTTTTTAAATCCAAAATACGTGTTTTATTATTTGTTTTGAACAATATTTGTACCAAGTTTCAAGTTAATACACGCATGTAATACGATTTCCGTATACAAAATTTTACACCCCGTTGCACCCCTCCTTAAGGGTCGTTTTTAAAAATCCTAAAATACGTGTTTTATTATTTGTTTTGAAGAATATTTATACCAAGTTTCAAGTTGATACCTACACGATTTCCCTATACAAACTTCTACACCACGTTGCACCCCTCATTAAGGGTAGTTTCTAAAAATCCAAAAATACGTGTTTTATTATTTGTTTTGAAGAATATTTGTACCAATTTTCAAATTGATACCTACACGATTTCCCTATACAAACTTCTACACCACGTTGCACCCCTCCGTAAGGGTAGTTTTTAAAAATCCAAAAATACGTGTTTTATTATTTGTTTTGAAGAATTTTTGTACCAAGTTTCAAGTTGATACCTACACGATTTCCCTATACAAACTTCTACACCCCGTTGCACCCCTCCGTAAGGGTAGTTTTTAAAAATCCAAAAATACGTGTTTTATTATTTGTTTTGAAGAATTTTTGTACCAAGTTTCAAGTTGATACCTACACGATTTCCCTATACAAACTTCTACACCCCGTTGCACCCCTCCGTAAGGGTAGTTTTTAAAAATCCAAAAATACGTGTTTTATTATTTGTTTTGAAGAATTTTTGTACCAAGTTTCAAGTTGATACCTACACGATTTCCCTAATACAAACTTCTACATCCTGCTGCACCCCTCCTTAAGGGTCGTTTCTAAAAATCCAAAAATACGTGTTTTATTATTTGTTTTGAAGAATGATTGTACCAAGTTTCAAGTTAATACACGCAGGCAATACGATTTCCCTATACAAACTTCTACACCCCTTTTCACCCCTCCGTAAGGGTCGTGTTTTATAATCCAAAAATACGTGCTTCATTATTTGTTTTGTAGAATATTTGTACCAAGTTTCAAGGTGATACCTACACGATTTCCCTATACAAACTTCTACACCCCGTTGCACCCCTCCTTAAGGGTCGTCTTTAAAAATCCAAAAATACGTGTTTTATTATTTGTTTTGAAGAAAATTTGTACCAAGTTTCAAGTTGAACAACGCAGGTAATACGATTTCCCTATACAAACTTATACACCCCGTTGCACCTCAACTTAAGGGTTGTTTTTAAAATCCAGAAATATTTATTTATTATTTGTATTGAAAAATATTTGTACCAAGTTTCAAGTTGATTCACGCAGGAAATAAGATTTTACATACAAACGTATTTACCCCATTTGACCCCCTTAGGGGTTGAATATCGAAATTTCCTTCCTTATTCCTTGGCTACATAATAAAGGGAACCTCTGTGCAAAATGTCAGCTTCCTAGGTCCAAGGGTTTGGGCTGGGCGTTGATGATCAGTGAATCGGAACTTCTCTTTTTATATAATAGATAGTTGAATATGAATAGAATGAATAGAAGAAGATAGGAAATGCTGGCAGAGGACGACATAGGTATACTTTTATTGAACATATAAAAAATATATTGATCGATGGAAATATTAAAAGTACACACAATTGCCGAGCATGTATGAGAGGTATGATGAATATAAAAGAAGCAAAAAAGGTATGTCAGGATCGTAGCAAATGTCATTCGATTGTCTCTGCCTACCCCTCTTGGGATGAAAGGCGTGATGATAGATAGATAGATGAAAGGCCGGAGAGTGACATAGGCCACTTTTTATCCCAGGACATCCTTCGGGACCAATTTTTATGTCAGATTTTAAAAATTTCCACATGTAAAACCGGTCTCTTACCACCACCTTTTTCAGAAGTTTTTAATGACCGAGTTTGAGTCATGTCATAGCGACCAACGCACGCGTCTCATCGTGACATGATGAGGAATCCAGTTTAATCCCGTCCGCGCTGTGATAGTTGTGATTAGTCAGTGATTAATAGGACATAATATCGGCGGGAACATCTTACCTACCAATTAATCGGCATATTGTTACACACATTGTTACACATATTTTCGAAACCACGCCAGATAGCTTTTTGAAGTAAAAAGCAAGTGTATTTAATAACGAATTTTTTTTACATTTTTTTTACATTGCTCGTCAGTTTTGGTTTCATTGTTATTTCTAAAGTAATTTCTAACCAAATCAAAAGTAAACTTATACTTCCATAACCGTAGCACATTTTACCATAATGCAAATGAGTCACGACCGCATGTGTGCAAACATAACTTTTAACAAATCGCTAACTAAAGTTAATTTTGGTTGAAACTATTTAAATTTTAGACACAAATTCATGGGTACTAAATAGGGATGTTAAATATTGTAAGGATTACTTATAGCCATTTAAATAATTAGAAGTGTTTTTATATGTACCTATTTCTATTTTCCTTTAAAAAAATCTTTTTTTTTTATTCCCGCGAAAACTTATACTTTAGATTACTTATAGATTACTTAGATAAAACAACAAGAAAATATTATTTTTTTCTTTCTTTACGGGTTGCCTTACAGCTCCCGAAACCATGTTACCCAGCTGAAGATCAAGTCTCCCTCGTTCAGCCGATGGTATTTGTGAGGCTATACCTCACGAGTGGCCAGTTCTGTTGAGGTATATTTAGATGGAAAAGCCTCTAAGTGTGGTTTGTCGGATTATGTACATAAGTTTTTAATCAAAAATCACATGACCGGGATCCGGGATCAAACCCGTGGTCTGGCAACCATTGACGAACTATAATAATACCTACATTGCAGTCACGTGACCGGAAGTATGAATTAAAAATTTTTCATTAATATACTAAAAAATTATAACATATTTATTAAACAATTTTTTTTTATAATAATTTAAATACTCAGGGAAATTTAGGGTTCCGTAGCGTTAGTATGATTCAAAGTTCAAACATCACTAGCGCCAAAACTTCTAGAAAACGGCTAAAAATAGATGCAGTTATTATAGAAGACTGACTTGTGTAAGTCAAATGCCTAGGTAGAAGGCTGGCCATGTGGCCATGTGGTGTCAGAAGGGACTTCACGGGTTACCAAGTGGTTAGGACCACTAGGCAAGAGGAAGAAGGGGAGACCTTTAGACCGCTGGGAAGATGATCTGAAAAGAGCAGCGGGCATAAACTGGCACTCCATAGCACAAGACCGACAAAAATGGGCATCTTTGGAGGAGGCCTGGTCGCTTAGTGCGCCAATTGTCGCTTAGTGGGGAACTAGCCACAATAATAGATGAATATTTTACTCCATATTGTTTTATTTTCAAGTTTTCAAATGAAGTAAAGATATAAAGTAATCAGTAACAAGGAATTAAGTAATGAAAAGGTTACAGAGGAATAAAAGGAATACAAGGAGTAAAAGGAGCACGCTGAAAAATAAAAATAAAATAAATAAGTAAATGATTTACAGGATATGGTAGAATCTAAACATAATACAACATAAATAGTAGGTACTTACAAATATCATGCTCCTTTATAGTATATTTTATCAGCTTGTTGCAATTTGTTCACTGTATTACATTATTGACATTATAAAATAGGTGTGCTCTTTAGCAAAGCTAAAACGGAATTGACTAAAAATGGTAGAAAATAAACAAATAGCAGACACTGTTCCAAATTCAGATTATTTTGAAAATTCCTAAATTATAGGTAGTCAGTAACTTATTTTGTAAGGAGGTTAACAACTATTCAAACCTCATTAAGGAAAAGTGGTCTCATTTATTTACTAAATGAGCACAACGTTACAGCCTTTACCCAAACCGGGGTTCTTGTTGATTTATAAATATATATATACTACTAACATAACCTAAGATAACTTACTATTACATTTCAAAAAAGTACACGAATGAAGTCGGTTTGGAATGTTAGTAAAATATACATACAAAACATAATGTAATAGATTGTAAAGGTTTGTGGTTTCACTAATTAAAAACAATAGCCAAAAATTTAGTATACGTATGTACGTATAAAATATAATGACAAAAATATATAAGGATCCGTACTAAATATTTAAACAATATTTTAATATAAGTACAGCAATATAAAGCCGTCGTCGGCACTTCTAAAAATAAAAGACCTCTTATTATAAAGAGGAAAGATTTGTATTTTTGTGTGTGTGTATGTTTGTAGTGAATAAACTCAAAAACTACTGTGCCGATTTCAAAAATTATTTCACCATTGGAAAGCTACATTCATCCTGAGTGACATAGGCTATATTTTATTTAAAAAAATTAGGGATCCTTACTAAAACTCCAATAATGTAACCCAAGGTGTAAAAAAATTACCTAAGAAATTCCTTAAATCGCGTGCCTGCGAAAACTATTAATGATATAGAGATAGTGGTAGTGGTAGAGGGTAGGGGTAGGGGGTATGAGTACAAGTAGGGGTAGGGGTAGGGGTAGGGGTAGGGGTAGGGGTAGGGGTGGGGGTGGGGGTGGGGGTAGGGGTAGGGGCAGGGGCATGGGCAGGGGCAGGGGTAGGGGTAGGGGTAGGGGTAGGGGTAGGGGCAGGGGCAGGGGCAGGGGCAGGGGCAGGGGCAGGGGCAGGGGCAGGGGCAGGGGCAGGGGCAGAGGCAGGGGCAGAGGTAGGGGTAGGGGTAGGGGTAGGGGTAGGGGTAGGGGTAGGGGTAGGGGTAGGGGTAGGGGTAGGGGTAGGGTATATTATATTTTGTTCGAAAAATCCACGGGCGAAACCGGGGGCGGCTAGTTTATAATATTTAAGAAATGACACTGTTTAATATGGAGAACTGGCTAAAAGTGGACAGTGTACCTGGCCATGCTAATTATAGCATTAATATATTTTTGTAAGTAATTTATTATTTATACGAATTATATATAAAGAGTAATCTAGCTCTGGAACTACTGTACCAATTTCAATATCCTTATTGAGTGTTTTGACTTTGACATTTGCCGGCCCCAGAGTACCCAGCGGAAGACAAAGTCTTTCTCATTTAGCCGAAGTTTTTTTGAGCTATACCTATCGAGTGGCCGGCTCTGTTCAGGTATGTAGATGGAAAAGCCTCTTTGTACGGTTTGTCGGATAATGTAGGTACATAGATTTTTTATTATAAAAACCTATTGGTGACCTATAACCTATAATTAGTACATGGTACGATATGGGGATCGAACCTGCGACTTCTCGTATAGCCTCACAAATACCATCGGCTAATAGAGGGAGACTTTGTCTGTCGCTGGGTACCCTGGGACTGATAACACTGCCATTATAGTATTTAATAACTAAAACTTATTTATTTAAAAAAAATCACACAGTAAATTTCAAGGGCTATTTCGCAGTATGACAAGTCAAAGTCTTAAAAATAGAAAAAGCAGTTTCGGAACCCTAATTTAATGAGAAACTTGATGGAGTTTTTTTCTTATATTGTAATAGAATAACATGTGGTTTACCGCCATCGTTAAAAATAGGTTAAACATTAAGGTGAACGAACTGCGCTTTAACATTTTGTTTGTGTTTTTTTCGCTCTTTACGGCTTACGAAAAACAACCATGCACTAAGGATTTGCCCTGACTTTGTCTACTTTCAACGGTCACTATAAAGATAATTTTTCTTACAAACCTATGTAAAAAAAATTGTTAGGTTTTGATGATTCCGCCAATGTCAAGTATTAGGTATAGGCCAAGTGGATGGCGAGTCACATGTCATACTATCTGTCTATACTAATAATAAAGTTTGAACTGTTTGTTTGAATGCATTTATCTCTGGAACTACCAGTCGGATTTGAATAATTATTTTTGCATTTGATAGCTCAATTCTTAAGGAAGTTACCTATATTATAACATCGCGCTACGACCTAAAGGGGCTGACCAGTAACTATTAACGCGAAAGGCAAATAAAGAGGTAAAGTTTGGATATAGGAGATATTTCTCAAACTACTGTTAAAGGAGGGTGCAACGTGGTGTTGAAATTTGTATGAGGAAAAAATGTTGGTCGAATCAACTTGAACTTAGCTAGAGGACATATGAGGAGATTTTTTGAAAAACAACACAGGGGTGTTAAATTGTGTATGGGGACGGGACGGGAAGATGTCTATAGGTGGCAAATTTACAGATTTTTGAACTTGTAATTTGTCATTTACGGGTGCAAAAATTAAATTAAGGGAAAGCGTATTTACATAAATTACGTCACTATTACAACGCGTACGAAATTGGACACTCTTCTCTGGCAACATCGCAAGGTATAAAAGTCGTGTAGTTGTGTTTTGTACAACTCTAGGTAAACTGCATGACAAGGTATATTATAGAACAGACGTAATTGGAAGAGCTGATCGAGAAGAAAGGAGAATAAAAAGCAACCGAATTCAAAGATCGTATGAAAAGATTGCAGAAGAGGACGTTTGTTAGTGGATATCTTTTGTCTCAATGGCGACGAGAGGTAGACAGGTATTTTTACCTACCTATTTGTTTCTATATATAGTTTCACGCGGGCGGAGCCATGGGCACAATGTATTCTAAAATTTTAGTAATAATATTATAATGTATATGGTATGTAATGACAATTTTCGCTATTTGTACCAAGGACTCCGTGGCGCAACGGTAGCGCGTCTGACTCCAGATCAGAAGGTTGCGTGTTCAAATCACGTCGGGGTCAAACATTGTTTTTTTTATATATTTTTTTTTACGTCAGCATAATGATAATCATATTTTGAACAGATAATTTATTTGGTCGTGATAAAAAATTCCGTGCAGTTGCTATAAGGTGATTGTCTGAATAGACTCAAATGGAGTGCATTTTTTGTGACAAAACCATTTTTTTTAATTATTGAATCTTAATTCTAAATACATATATTCGTATTAAGTAACATTCATGAAAACCCGTTCAGTTATGACGTGATTTACAGAATTAACTTCCAAAAATGCAATGGGAAACATATGATAGCATAATATAATATCTTTACGTAGAATATGTGATATAAAGCGTATTGACCGCATCCGGAACGATCTGATTAGAGAAGAATGCGGAGTGAAAGATGATGTTGTGACTAAAATGAAGAAAAGTAGTTTACGCTGGTTTGGACACGTTGAAAGAATGAAGGATGAAAGATTGACTAAAAAGGTTTATATGTCTGAAGTGAAAGGAAATACTGGCAGAGGATGACCTAGGTGTACTTTTATTATAAAAAAAATATTGATAGAAGGCAATATTAAAAGTAGGTACAATCGTCGAGCATGTATGAAAGGTATGATGAATATAAACAAGCTGCTCACCCCTCTTGAGATAAAAAGCGTGATGATAGATAGATTCATAGATAGATAGATATCATAACTAGCTTTATACCCTGGCTTCACCTGTGGAAAAACTTGAAACGTGACAAGAATTTATCCCGAAGCTTTTCTTGACTAAAAAGTCTCAGACCCTCCAGTTAGTCTGTACAAAAATGCAATCGATCTGTTGCTCTGTTTGTGGCATGAAAGAAAGACAAACAAACACTGAAACAAACAAAGACACTTTCCAATTTATAATATTAGTTAGGATTATTGTTTTTTTTTCACGTATGTTCTTTATAGACCAAAAACGACTGAACCGATTTTGTTACTGTTTGCACACGATTAGATATTGATTAACAATGAAAGTTTAGGTGTATAAAACATCACGCTATGTCTTTTGGGAGCCGATCAATTACCAATTACACGGGCGAACCCGTCGCGGGTCGCTAGTTTTACAAAAAAAGTAATGATATGAAGGCTCCTATATCCATAATTTTTCTGGGATAAACTATTCCCAATTTCTCTGTAAATAATCCACCTGTGTCACTGTAATTTAGCATATAGTTACTTATTGAATATTTATTTATATGAAATAGCTTTTAATTTCTCAATGGATTTTTTTATAGGAAATGGAAATGGGTGGTTAAACTTTGCCCCCGTTTTGTCTTTCATTTTTTTTAAAGCACTGTTATACCATTACCCTTCAATTCAACGTCTTGGGTTTTTTTATTTTTGACCAATTAAAAAATCATAAAATAATTTTTATTTTGAATATTTTTCAATAAACTACCAAAAAACGCAAGATAGATTATGAAAGAGAAAACAGGGGCAAATTTGTCTTTTATTTTACCACCCATATTTCATATTCAATAAAACCAATTGAAAAAATAACGACTATTTCACTTAGATAGTACCTAATTATATTGAATAAGTAACTATACTTATGCTAAATTACAACAACAATTACATTGACACAGGTGGATTATTTAGAGATAAATTTAGAATGTAATATCCCCATACAAATTATGTCATTATTTTAGAATATGCTAAGCCTTTGATTAATACCAAATAGAAAATTTATAATGAAAGACGGCGGCTGTAATTTCGCTTTATATAAAATTCTGTTACAGAATGTTTTAATATGACCTAATTGGATCTAGCATGGATCTAGCCATTGTGAATAGCAAATAGAATTTTCTTGAAAATTACCTGTAAGCACATTTAATTGAAAGCTTATTACGTTATGACTTATTCATCGCTAGCGATTGCAGCCCGGCTTCGTACTTTACAACAATTTGAATACATACATAAATACGCTTATAACTACTTATCTATTAGAGATACATATATGCTACCATGGACTTTTTTGTAGATTATTTAATTCCACACAATTCTTTACTACACCATTTTGTTATATCTCTGACGGATTAGACAGCAAACGCCATGAAAACTCGCTGAGGCTAACTTTTTCCCTATATAATAGTAAAAACTGCAACAAACAAAATCCGTTCAGTAATTTTATACGTGAAAAGGGCACTGACAGACAGACAGGCACGACAGGGGACTTTATTTTGTAGTATGTAGTGAAAAGCCTATTACCCATTGGGGTAGACAGAGACTATAAACTTTTACACCCAAAAATCCTGCCATTCTATGAGGTATAAGTTGCAGTTTACTAAGATTTCGATTTCAAAATATCTGACTTTTCTGTCGATGGGTACCATGGGGCCGATAACAAGGTTCCCTGTAACTGTTAGGTACCCACGAAGGTATACAATAAAAGGATCAATGAATGATCGAATCGAAATTATATCTTAAACTTAGTATTGATAAATGTCAACAGATGGCGCTAGTTGTAACTAAAATAGCAGCCTCGTCTATTATACCCAAAATGTGTGTAAGATCATACGATATCACATATTTTACCAAATTCATGGTAAAGAAGTGAACGTATAGAAAAAGCATAAATTATGCTCGATTTTTTTTAAAGTTCAATTTTAGCGTCTATTAGCGTAGGTAGTGGAAACTAAAAGTCCCAAGTCCTAACTCGTTCCGAAAACATTGTTGTTTTTCAGTTCGTAGGGCACCTAAAGTCGGCATTCCCACTTCTTCTCGGACTAATACATAGTTCAAATTCAAATAAAAATTCAAAAGATCATTTATTTCTTAGGTACACAAAAAAACTTAATACATTTTAACAGTAATTTAATTTTTATTTTCTTTATTTTTAACTTTGATATGATGTCGGAATGTGAATTTAATTACGAGATTATATTATGTATAATCCAACAGTGACAGAAAACTTAATATATCAAAATACCTACTAAATTACAAATATAATATAAAATTTACAAATAAAAAAAAATTTAACAGTAATTTAAAAAATATTACTTTCAATTGGTCAAATTAAATTAATCAATACATGTCTGGAATTCATTAAAAGACATACATATTAAAAGGTATTGATGGTGTATATTGTAGTTGTATCAAAAGGCCTATCTGCGTTTACCTACTCTATGATGCAAACAGGACATACAAAAAGACGTCCCGCAAGTTTTTTACTTTTTGTTGAACGTCCTATCTATACCCACACATCTTTTAACTATATTTGTATGAGTGGGTATGTATGTGTGAGTTACATCAGCTGATTTAATGACAGATGTATGACGTAGAAGAAATAAGAGGCTTCGCGCGAAATTAAAATATGATGGTAAATTGGCACAAAAGGTGCGTCGGTGGCCGAGTGGTGAAGACGTCTGGTATTAACTAGGCAGACCACGGGTTTGATTCCGGATCCCGGCCATGTACCAATGGGTTTTTTAATTAAAAACTTATGTACATAATCCGACAAACCACACTTAGAGGCTTTTCCATCTAAATATACCTCAACAGAACTAGCCACTCGTTAGGTATAGCCTCACAAATACCATCGGCTAAACGAGGGAGCCGTAGTGAAGACAAAAAATTGCCATATCCGTCTACGCTATAATGAATACATTTCCGGGTTCGAGTCCCAATCAAAGCCAAACATAGGTCTGACTTTGTCAATTGATATCTCAAATTGAGTGGAACAATAAAATATTAGAATTTTAACTACCTACCTACGAATCCTTTTCTAAGTTTAAATGTTCTACACCTCATGATCCCTATCATTTATCTATCATCACGCATTTTATCCCAAGAAGGATAGGTAGAGATAATCGTCTCTAGGTCGTCCTCTGCCATCATTCCCTATCACTTCTGCCATATAAACCTTTTTAGTCTATCTTTCATCCTTTATTCTTTCAACGTGTCCAATATCAGCGTAAACTACTTTTCTTAATTTTTTCATTATTTTTGTTTCATGAAAATTAATTTTAAATCGTTTCAGAGCGTTTTCTGGACAAATATTGGGACTTGGGCCATTGGGAGAAATATGCTGAAAACTGTAGATGAAATAACGTATTTTGAATCTATATTACCCATAAACTTTCATCAAAGTCCATTCAGCCGTTACTGAGCCTATTCTGACCAATCACAGACAGACAGGCCGACAAACTCGTGATCATTGCCTGCAATATTTATTATAAGTCATCAACTGTTTCTACCTTTCCAATAAAACTAGGGTTGTGAACCCTTAGCGATCTATCCAGTTTTTATATGACCTAATTACCTAGTAAGTCAACTTTTTAGTACCAACGAGTCTTGCACCAACTGTTGTACGTAATTGTCTTTTAATTTGATGGCAGTCTACATGTGTTACTTGTGTGCGAAATTAAGAATTAATTAAGGCTCTGTTTGATGTTAATTTGCAATTAATTTTAACAAGTATTAAGTGTAACATTTTCAGAATTTAATTTGTTTTTCAATTCCTTGCTAAAGGAGTCGATAACCTAATTCGTAGAGCGTTGTCTTGAAACCAACTTTCTTTAATATTCTCGTGCTATTTTCTAAAAATAACAGATATTTACCATTGTTAAAGAAGTGACACATCTAGGTCCATTAAGTGCAGCAGCCACCTTTCTGTTCAATATGGACAACTGGCAGAAAGTGGACACTGTTACTGATGTCTCTGGACACACCGCAAGGTAAAAAGGCCGTGAAGGTGTGTTTTGTTTTGCTTGCTTGCTATATAGCATTGACTTACCTAGGTTTTTTTATATACAACTAGCAGTTGCCCGCGACTTCGTACGTGTTGTATTAGGAATACAACGTTTACACCCCATTTCAACCCCTTAGAGGTTAAATTTCGAAAAATCCTTAATTAGTACACCTCTACACTCCCTAAGGAATATATCTTCAAGTTTTCATATTTATATCTTCAGTGGTTTAGGCTGTACGTTGATTGACAGTCAATCAGCGACAAATTGACAGTCAGTTTTATATAATTATGTATTTAGATTGACTTAATAAGGTATACTTTTGACGCCAAATACTTCTCTTGACATCAAAATGTTCTTATTCCAATGTACTGACAAAGGAATACACTTTTTTCTAAATTCATAGCCTTAGCTCCGCATACTCCGCCCCGATGACAGCTTAAAACGTTTTAATATTTCATAATGTCTAGCGATGATACTATTTATGGGTATCATCAGCTGATATTTTACTTCTGTGTTTTACTTATCGTCCATTTGGATTATATTTGCAAGCGAAGTCGGGTAAAAATGAGATAAAATTTTAACTAAGTTTTGAGCGATTAAAATACATTTATGTCGTTTGTCTTCTACGTAATTTTTAATTATAGAATATTAGTGAAGTACAGGGCCTTAAGACAATAATGTCAACAAATTAAAATTTTAACTTTAACGAAGTAAATTGTGCGTTTGTTTTTTTTAATGAATACTATTAATTGCGGACCTCTAGTTATTTTTTTTATATCAATTATAATTATATCATATCTCTAGACGGATCCGGGCGTTAATATCAGAAAAGACGTTAAATTAACATTCAAGGTGTACTATATGGTAGATAGGTATTAACACCATCACGACCAATGACATGATAGGGATATACAGAATTATCGGGTAAAATATGGGTTTACCCGGATGCCGGCCATGTACCTATGGGTTTTTAATTAAAAACTTATGTACATAATCCGACAAACCACACTTAGAGGCTTTTCCATCTAAATATACCTCAACAGAACTAGCCACTCGTTAGGTATAGCATCACAAATACCATTGGCTAACAGAGAGTACCCTGTGGTACCGATAATACGGTTTCGAGAGCCATAATCTCTTCCATTCACACATACTCTACATTTCGAGAAGACTTTTATATTGAAAGAAACCTGATAAGCAACCACTGCACAGTGCACAACGACCAAAGGGAACATAATACAAACAGCTGACTTGAAAAAAAGATGACGCACAATATCAATGTGTGAGTTGGCCATGCTGAGTCCTACATAATCACAGGATGGAAAAAAAAGGAATTGAGGCCCATAGAGCGAGACAAAACTATCATTTGGTCATAAAGAGTAAAAGAGATGGAAATGCAGTCGCGACTGGTTTTTTTAAAATCTCGCCCCAGGAGGCAAGGTGCATAGGTTTACAATTTACATTTTTGGGTAGAATTTTACCGGTTTTCAAGTGTAGTTTTATGCTAGGAGTTTATGATAGAGTCGGTCGATAGCGATAGGATTGCCCCTTGGTAGTACCTATGTTTAATGTGGACGCTGTTGCCACTGTCTCTGACCATAATTCTGTCAAAAGACGGTCAGTTCTGTTGAGGTATATTTAGATAGAAGCGGAAATTTTGCGATGTGGCCAGAGACACAGTAACAGTGTCCACTTTTAGCCATTTGTCTATATTAAACAGAAAAGGTAGCAAGTGGCAAGCCTGTCGTTGCACTAAGTGGACCTAGATTTTTTACTAAGTTCAGTGCCTAAGTTGTATCTAAGTTACATTAAGATATTGCCAAAAGTACTTGTAATATTGTTAATTTTGAGGTAGTAGTAGGTACAAATACTGACTATGATCCCTGAATCATCCATTTAGCCGTTTCGGATCTAAACAAACATAGGAATAGACAGACATACAGAAAGGCAAACAAACAGGCAAAAAATCATCCACTTCAGTATCATGTAAAATATGATATTTTGAAATTACAGACACACATTCCAATATTGTAATATTTTACAATTTTAAAACACAGTATTAATAAATAAGTGAATTCTGTTTAGTTTTTTAAATTGTTTCCTTCACACAATTAAAAGGCGATTAGTTTCTTTTATAAAAACATTATAATAATAAAAATGTCATTTATCGTGAAAACAATATCAATTCATTAGCATTTCTAAGTTTACATTTAAATTGTACAGTGAGCATCAAAATTCAAAAATATTTTAATATTTAGCTACCCTCTATATAAGAACTTAAATAATAAACGTTTTAAAAAAAGTGTACGGACTTCAAAAATTTGCACTGATAAAGATAAGAAATAATAAATATTTTGTCGTAGAATTTGAAGACGGTTGGTGCCAAATTAGAAATAACTTAGTACCCTAGTTCACTAATCTAGACAATTCGTTTACGATCATCAGTACAAACATAGATGATATTGAATTTCATCATACGTCTGTGAGATAATGTCGAGAAATGATGATCCTTAAAAAATAAGTTTCATCGAGATATTAAGAAAAATTTACTTATAAAGTCAGTTTTTTCAAAATTTATGACCAAGTCTCCCTCTTTTATTTGTGAGGCTATACCTAAAGACTGGCTTTAATTTTAACTGGGGTTAATAATTAGATATTTACACAAAAATATTTTAAGGCTGACTGTACTTAACGCCAAAGTAAAAAAAATATTTCCCACAGTATCCGATAATATTTGAATTATTTAAAAGGTAGATAAACGTTTGTATCCCATACTAATTATTTACTAATTATTTGACGGTGAAGTCATTTATCTCAAAAAGATTTTAAATATCTTAGAAATCGTCCTTTCCTGTGTTCGCTTACTCAAAAGATATAGAATTTATATGTTTTTAATCAGAATTGACGATTTGCGAGCTTATGCCTATTATTTCAAAACCTTTAAACCGTTAAATGAATTTTGGTGAATCAGAGACATGTACCTAATTTACAAATATGGTCACTGAAGCTATGTGCTTAGTGCGAATTACTGACTAATGAAAAACGTACCATCACGGCCGTTAAATACTTTTCGGCATCGCCAGAGTCCATGTCCACTCTCGATTCTCAAATCAAAAACTAAAAAAAAAAAAAGATTACATTATATATTTCTTAACCGCAATCCACCATTAAGTAACTTAATATTGTCTAAAGGCGTTCATTTAAATATCGCCATGATTGATAGATTATGATGTGATATGAATAACTAACACCTAATATTAATTTCAAATACAACCTTGACTTTCGCTACTAGGTTTCAAATATGCTACTTGTTATAAGCCTGTCTGTTCAGACTATTCAACTAACAACACACCATCACGACCTTTATGTCTTGTGGTGTGATCAGTAACAGTGTTGTATCTGGCCACACTTTTCAATAAGCTACAAAAACTTTTAAAAATTTAAGAGCTTTGTTTATTATGAAAGAGAAAATAGGGGCAAAATTTATTTTACCACCCATATTTCCTACTCAATAAAACCAATTAAAAAAATAATGGCTATTTCACTTAGATATATTGATGAATAAGTAATTACATATTATATCCTAAATTACAATTTATTGAGAAATTGGGAATAGTTTATCCCCATACAAATTATAGATATATGCCTCTTAATGCATGGATGTTTCTGAATTTCCAGCCCCAGGGTACCCAGCGGAAGACCAAGTTTTACTCATTTAGCAAATGCTATTTCTGTCAAAATATTCTCTTTAAGTACTTTTTTTTATTTTTTTATTTTTCACGAGTTGCCTTACAGCTCCCGGGAAACCGTTGCCGACCCCAGGGTACCCAGTACTTCATCAGCTGTATTTTTCTCTATGTAATACAAGCGCGAATATTCACATCTACATAGCATATTCTTTGACAAAAGCATCAAATACAAAAAAAAGGTAAGCATAAAAAACTGGAATGAATGTCCTTCAAGTCATATGGGATGTGGTAGAACGGGTGTGGCGAACAGCTGATGTTGGTACACACTGAACTGCACAAAAACCAGTTATAATTCCAAGCTATTTTGAACTTTAAGTTTGAGACATAAAATACAAATTACGTTTTTAATTCGAGTGTTTAAGTAAATGTGTTAGTTTGTACCTGCGGGATCACGGTTGGATTCGCTTTAGGTTTTCGTAGGGAACTTTATAATTTCTATGAAACCCATATGTTTCCGCCTGTAATTCCAGAAATCCCATTATATTTAAGCGTAAGCAGAGACTAAGAACTACATAAGCTCACGCCTTAATTTCTTTAGGGTAGGCAAAGACCAAAGGCAGTTTCTTTTGCTTTATTCCATTTTAGGGCGTTTTCTAGTCATGTATTATTATTCTGTTCTAATACGCCTTTCGTAAGTTCCTTGTCATCCATTCTTTCTCTCATCCTTCCCTTTCTCTTTTTTAACTCCTATGTAAGTCTATTATTGGTTGGCCTCAAAAAATCGGCTAAATGAGGAAAACTTTGTTTTCAGCTGGGGCCGGCAACGGTTCCCGAGACCTGTAAGGTAACCCGTAAAAAAATAAAAAAACTGTTATATCATCTGATTCTCATACTCAAAATTCATGAATATTTTTTCAGAATATTTTTGAGAAGATGTCTTGATCTTGTTGAATGGGTGATTGATGAAATGTTGGCCAAATATTATAAAAAGTCGTGTTAGATAGAGAAATTAAAGGACGTCATTAGAAAAGGTCAAGTAGCAATAGAAGTGAAGATCATAGATTAATTATTGGTTGGCGCGCGCTCCGCCAACCAATAATTAATCTATGGTGAAGATAGTAGAAAGAGATTTGTTCTAGGTTTACCTTCGCTATAGATGCAGATTTTGTTTTATTTCTATGGCGCATAGTTAGAGAGCTGATCTTGAAACCGTCTGTCTGTCTGTCACCTTTTCACCAAAAACTACTGAACGGTTTTCACTATTAGATTCACCAGGAAGGTTTTCGAAGGGAAAAATTTAGGCCCAGCGAGTTTTCATGGCGTATGCTGTGTAATTTATCAGATATATAATAAAATGAAGTAGGAAAGAATTGTGTAGAAATGTTGACTTTTGGCTACATTACAAAATATAAAGACATTAATGCAAAGTTGATTGAAGGATGCAGGGTTATGTGAGGTTAAAAAACGAAGGAAGGAACCGTTTCCAAACAGTTGTCGGGGCTTTGGTAAGGGATTCATGTAGATTTCGGGTCCTGAGAATTAGTTTGCCCATGATTAACTCCTCCTTTATCTCCTACTGTGTCTTTACATTATTCAGGGATTTATTTCACGTTAGCAAGTCTCATTATTTTACCCCATATGACGAAGGAAAGACTTGCATAACTATATTATCGTAACACACAAAGTTATGTAAATATAACATTAAATTTAAAATTTTAAAAATAGATTGTGCAGCGGCAAGGTTACCATGTTGTATTACCATTGAAGTCGTTGCTCACATCCCTTCAACGACTAGAAAATAGAAAAGAGAAGAATACTAAATCTTTAAACGGCTGAACATATTTTCTTGAATCATAGCTAAGAACACTGTCGATAAAGTCACCTTTCAAAAAAAAAAAAAATTCATGTAGATTTCGGGTCCTGAGAATTAGTTTGCCCATGATTAACTCCTCCTTTATCTCCTACTGTGTCTTTACATTATTCAGGGATTTATTTCACGTTAGCAAGTCTCATTATTTTACCCCATATGACGAAGGAAAGACTTGCATAACTATATTATCGTAACACACAAAGTTATGTAAATATAACATTAAATATAAAATTTTAAAAATAGATTGTGCAGCGGCAAGGTTACCATGTTGTATTACCATTGAAGTCATTGCTCACATCCCTTCAACGACTAGAAAATAGAAAAGAGAAGAATACTAAATCTTTAAACGGCTGAACATATTTTCTTGAATCATAGCTAAGAACACTGTCGATAAAGTCACCTTTCAAAAAAAAAACTAAATCAAAATCTGTTCTTCCGTTTAGGAGCTACGATGCTATAGACAGATACACACGTTAAACTTATAACACACCCTTTTTGCGTCGGGCGTTAAAAATAGAACTAGTGTGGCCTCAAAAATTCCATAGACTCAATTGTTTTTCTGCTATTCGTCAAAAGGTGATATTAAATTCCATAAACAAAGAAATATTAATAAGAAATTAGATCCTAAAAAGAGTTGTGACATTTTCTTGGTAGAAATGCTAGAGGTAAAAGTTAGTGTAGGCATAATACGATAAATACAAAATTGAACATAAGATTATTATGTATTGACAGAATTGAAAGGAAAAATGAATCTCCCAAGGTCATATAGAAATACGATAACAATCTACAAACGGTCAAAGAGACAGTATTATATAAATCACCCCCTAGGGTATAAGACGGACAGAGTCATAGACAATTTAAGGTATCTTTTGGAAAGTACGACAAAAAGAAGAGAAATTTCTAAATATACTGTCTTCAGCTGTCTACTATGCACAAAAGGTTGGATCTCTGTAATGTATGCCTAAATTATTGGTATGAATAATAAAAAATTGTAACTAACATTTTTTACGAAATCGCATTCTAAATGTTGGTACAGAAGGGGGGATAAAACAATCTAAACAAGTTACATATTGGGGAAAGTTATTTTTCAGGTTGCTTCAGGCTCAAATTTTGGGTGCTTTTCAGCTTCATAAAATGGCAACTACTGATAACAGAGCAGCGATTTTATTTAATATTAGTTGTAGTTCATAGATAATAAATGAAATTTAACTACCTTGAAAACCGTCATCAAATGTTTGTATTTTTCTCGACGTATGTGCAATGTGCACAGCGTTACAAGGTCACGAATCGTTAATTTTTATCAGATGATTCAAAGTCAAATTCCCGACAACAAGCAAAATTCTGTCGCAAATACCAAAAGATGTCCAACTTAATCAGTCAAACGTTTGCCAGCTATAACCAATGGTAGAATGACATGACATAAATTTTGAATAGTAACATTACAAGTATATCTGTATGGACTCGAACCGATTTGTCCCATGGACATTCCCTTATAAATGTTTCAATATCCCTTCATGATAATACAGATGACTAACGATGGTTATTTGTCAACTTTTTGTTTGTTTATTGGGATGCTACGTCCAATTTCATCCAAGGTAACGTCTGTACTTTTTGCTTTATCATCATTAAGTGGCATTTATTATTATTGTTTCGTTTTATAAAAAAAAGTTCTCGTACTTATCACGAATAAATACTAATGTATTATCAATTTTATGTACACTTTTATTATTTCATTATGCTCTTGATTTATGAAGAATTGGCAGAAAGGTTTGTTCAGAGATAATCCAAGATTAGTTGGCAAATGACAAAAAAAAATTACTTACAATTATTAAATGCATAATAGGTATGTATTATTTTCAAAAGAAGTGCGGATGTTCTCTCCAAAGCACTAGAAGCATTAGTTGAATGTGGATTGAACCCGGGAGTCCCGGGATCTCACATTTCAGGTTCAACGCATCAATCAATGTAAAAGAAATAAGTGCTTACTCAAAATTTTGATATTTTGGTGGGGATTATAAACTCTTTCCAAAAGAACAAAGTTATCACGATAACACCAACATAGACTATAAATAAACAGGTGATGTGGTCTAAACACGTAGATATAATATAGAAGCGACTTTCGTACGCCCACCTATTTAATATTTCAAAGTAGGGTTAACAAAAAATCCTTACCTGCTCATCTTAAAATGTCTTCACGTTATCTCAATAGATAACGACTCGCGTGGAAACATTTAAAATTTTAAGTTTTGATGTTTGTATAGAATTATGTAAGCTTAGTTCGCGCTTCACTTCACAAAGCTTCTCTCTTGAATATTAACAAGCTGTTTTTACTATTTAAGAGTTAAACACATTTTTCTTAGTTAAGACAAACATGAATTTTTGAAACAGAATGACATAAAAAAATATTCTGTCTGTGATTTCAAAATTTAAAACATCAACATTTACATCATAATCTTTAATTTCATCAGAATTACTTATCATTATTTTAAAATTTTGTTTTCATTGATTGATTTACTACTTACTTATATTTGTTTATATTTTAAAGATCCCGTGCGCAGTCAAGGATTATCAATACTGTTACTAATCGCAAACAAATATTTGAAATATAGATATACATCTAAATGCACATATTATTTAAAATCTAGCTTTTCGTGTATAAATATATGTATGTAGGTACTAATGTTTTTAATGAAATAGACATGCAATACTCATTGCCTGAGTCAGTAAAGCAAAATCACTCATAGTGACTATCTGAGTCATGTTCAAACGGTTTAGATTTATTTTGTGAATCAAAACATTCCAACTTAATTTTCTGAACTAATGTTGTCTTATAATATTTATCGAATTACCTATATTTTTATTTGGTTTAATTTTGTAAGCTCCTCAGTATAAAGTTCATTGCAGTACCTACCAAATGTCACCCAAATCTATTCAAATTTTTCAAAGTTATTGAATGACTAACATCATACAATAATAAACGTACTCTCTTATTAAACAAAGGTATTCCTGACCCCTCATTCCATGCTTATTGAATTGAAACTCGTTCATCTATTCAACTCATAACACTTGACTATTTCAAAATGAATCTTTACAATACCAGTGAGCGTAAAAAGAAAAGAAACGAAACGAAGGGTCCACCGCAGAAACACGTGTACAAGAAACCAGATCATATGGGAGGGTAAAAAATAAACATCGTAGTAAAGTTTAAACTAACTTCCCAAAGTAAAATAAACTCAAAAGAATATTGGTAAGGTTCAATTTTGAACGTGACTCTGATAATGTTTACGAAGCAATATCAGCTGTTTATTTGGTTGCCTTCGTTGGAAAGGACGCGTAGGATGAAGACAAATTTAAATAGTTACCATTGAACGTGATTTTGTGTTTTTAACTTTATTCTGACGACCTTCCAACGAAATGTAATTACGAAAGGCCTCATTAAAGCATATTCATCTCAAAATGTAAACTAATTTAGCCTTATTCAAACTTCAAAAAGCAGTTGCTAATAAAGAAATTTATTCAATTTTCGTTGAAAAAGTAGGTATTCGAAGGCTTTTGAATTTCAAAAGACAATATGAACGAATGCCTAATTTAACTAATATAATAATGTAGTCAGTCGGATGTACAGTAGTTTTAATTAGTGTTAGTTAACGAAATAATAAGGCTCGGATTTCTAAATTGTATGAGCTGAAAAAGATCCATATTTTTTTAAACCAACTGATCCATGTGATTTGTTTGTTTGCAAATACATAATTGCTTCTGAGAACTAATAATCTAACTTTATTTCATTGATATATAATATATATGTATGTAGTTATTACTTATTGTTAATTTAATAATGTTTTTATTTTGATTAAGTTAGTCAAATATTATTTGAAGATTGACTATGGCTGAAGTGAAAGGAAATGCTGGCAGAGGATTAACTAGGTGTACTTTTATTGAAATTATAAAAAAAGTATTGATCGATGGAAATATTAAAAGTACACACAATCGCCGAGCATGTATGAAAGCTAGGTATGATGAATATAAAAGAAGCGAAAGGATCGTAACAAATGGCATTCGATTGTCTCTGCCTACCCCTCTTGGGATAAAAGGCGTGATGATAGATAGATTATTTGAAGATCATTCAATATTTCGGTATTTATTCTCTATGTTTTTAAAAGAAGCCTGTGTTATTTTTTTCTATAGATTCTAAACATTTATAAAGCAACTATCACCATAAATTATGTTTGCGACAGTCACATTGACTAGTAGTTTTTTGAAAAGTCCAAGAAGAAGCTCGGATTCATTTCCATAGAACGAACGAGTGATTCAATGTGGTATGTTTTGTTTGACTTGTTTTATCGGCAAGGGTTAGTTTTATAATCACCACTGCATGTATTAGGCAAACAATTTGAAGAAAAGATAAAGTAGAATCATCTAAGTATCCCCTATGTCTCCTACTAACCACAGACAAGTTAGTATGTTAGTCGTTACTAAAGATACCAATACGAAAGTAGCAACAGCTACACACAAAAGCTCTCTCCTAGAAACCAAAGTTGACTCCTTACAATATCGAGATTCCCAAACTTAGTTCTAAGTAAAACTTAATTTACTAATACAAATAATTACGTTTAAGCAACACAAAGTTTGTTTTGTATTCCAATCTCCAAGTTTGACTCCCGACCCCAAAACTACTTGAGGCTATTGTAATTCTCTTGCTAGAGTAGCCTGTATTCACTGGACGATGCTTCACGTGGCTGTTAAGGCTCTGTTGGCCTGTATCTTTAATAACAATATCCACATTAATTTTCAAGTAAGTAATCCAGTATGGTGGACAGAGAATTAAGTATGTCCACATGTCATAATTCTGACAGTTCTGATATAATTAGGTATTTATTTTGCTTCTAGACCATAAACCAAAACTACTTGAGGCTACTGTAATTTTCTTGCTAGAGTAGCCTGTATATTTACTAGACGATGGTTCACGAGGATGTTAAGGCTCTGTTGTTCCGGTTCGTTTAAAACACATTTCACATGTTTTGTAGATTTGTAGACAGACTAACAAGGTAGACGTTCCTAGTTAGCTTGTCATTATGGCATAATAATTTTCTTCTGGAAGCTTCTACTTAATTTATTAATATAGTCAATTGTATTGTGGTATGATCAGGGATTGGTGTCAATGATTCGTAAAGGCAAATTGCATGAAAGTTCTAAAAATAAAGGCATTACAATATCAAACTTCAAATAATCTTTAGAATACCTTTAACTATATTTTCATATTTTTGATTCACTAACGTCTTATGTATTTTAAATTTTCGGCCCAAAAGTTGGCTAGTTAATCATTAATTAAAAGCTATCATATCATAACAAATATACCTAAGTTAGTAAAACTAAAAATGTCTGAAATTAAATAAATGTAGTTTCGGATATACCACCCCTTAAAACCAAAACACGTGAACACATCACGTGTCCGATCTGCCTCATGGAAGTTGGGAACAGTCATGTCCTACCAAAATGTTATTGCTATACACAATAAATTGTACAAAAACATTATGTAATTCATTAACTAAATGTATTTCTATCTACACTAGGTATAAATTTTCTATATTTTTTTAAAAATACCTATAAAGTTTAATTCTTCAGAGTTTGTTACAAACCTTAAATCTAATATAAATAAACTATATTAATAATATTAAATATAATAAAATAAAAAATAACCGCCCGGGCTACACTCCGGTTTGGCCAAAGAGGTCTTGCCCGAGCGGCATGGTTCCTATAAGACACTGGCTGCGTTCCCTCGCTGTATGGTGATGCTGATTTTTTGAGCTAGGAACGAGCCAGCCCTTATATCATCCGACGCGGTTATTAATTTAGGCGTTATTTTTTTTACAAATGTTTTTGCCGCCGGACCCCATGGACCTAAGGTTTCAACGTCAAACGGATCTACACTAATATTAGTGTAAGTTTGTAGGTTTGTCTGTAAGAAATTAACTCGAAAATTACGAGTTTAAAAATCTCTTTATTTCTAGATTATATTCAAATGATAATATGTTATATTTTAATTAAGGGGATTTTATTTTTGGGCATTTTAAAATTTTCGAACAAGTTTTTAAATTTCGTTTACCTATAAACCTTATTCTGATTATTACGAACATTTAAAGAAATTGCCATATAGGTCCAGCCATTCTTAGGTGATGCGCTATGCGCTTACCAACGAACAGCATTTTGTACTGCGGTCTGCACACCGAATGTCAATTAGCTCAACTTATTTGACGGTAGGTCCCTCCCTACCTATATCTAGCTAATCGCCCTGGCTTTATGAAAAGTGCTAATAAATGTTAAAAGTACACACAATCGCCGAGCATTAAGTAACGAAAGAGGTATGCCATTCGATTGTCTCTGCTTACCCATCTTGTGATAAAAGGCGTGATGATAGATAGATAGATCATTTCTGAACAGTTTTGGATTGTGGTACTTACTGCAGTTATTGATTTCATCGTGATAAAAAAAATGGAGATTGAAATTTTTTTATTATACGCTTTTTTTAAAGTATGACCTCATTTTGCTATCATTCAATGCGAAGGAGTTCTTGAGACAGACATAAAAACTCTCAAATAATTATTGTATATGGATGTGCAGACGATGTGCCTGCCTATGCCAACCCAAAAAAGAAAAAATAAACAGCCATTAGGACTGAACCATTGTAAATCGTTTCCAAGAAAAAAGTCGAGTATACTAAGAAATACTACCTGTCTTCTATAGAATTGATTTTTTTTCACCAAAACAAAAAATGCATCCCCTGAAAAAATAAGCAAGTTTATGGTAGAGAGGTAGAAGTGGTCTATCTGCAAGTAGGACAGTGCAATAGTGGCAAGATATCATATATTTGTTATATATGAACATGAACTGTGAGATAAATATGATAATGAAGGCATGGCATAGGGTATGATCACATCCTTAACATTATTATGACACAAAGTGCGTATTCAAATATACCAAATAGCGACTCAAGAGTTCAGGGTATCCTACAGATTGCGCACCAAGACCAACTGCCTGATGCAGCAGATGCAGATGATTGCCAAATTTGCAATTGAAACCGCAGCGTATGAGGTGCCGAAGAATATACTTCTTATGGTATGGTGCTACCATACGTGATCTGCCTTCCTCCGATTTCCCAGCTAGCCTCATACAACCTTGGGTTCTTCAAGCGAAAGGAAAATATTTACAGACTCCCCAGCATTGTTTAATTAACACCCTGGTCTAGGTTAAGTCACATGTTTGTCTTAAAAAACCTCAATGCAGAAAAAACTTCCTTTTTATAACTTCATCGGTACAGTGCCTTACGGGCTCCTGGGAACCGTGTTACCACTACTAGGATATCCAGCTATTTACTTATCCTATTCAATAAGGTATGTAATTCTTTTGGGGTATTTTGGCAGTAAAATTAAGAGGTAGTACTAATTTGGCCGAGTTGGTAATCAAATAATTAGTCGGTATGACCATCGATAGCAAGCCATAACTGCAAATCCACACGCGTTAACCACTCACCCATTTAGGTACCTACGCAGGAAAGAAGATTAATGACAAAACCTTTATGAGTACTGTTGCAATATGCACGTGCATCAACACTTGAGTCTAGATATGCCTTTATAAGTAGAAGTACGCAAATTTGTAGTTAGGATTTAGTAATACGACCGATTGTACTGTCTTATGACGCAGCACTCTTACGCAACTAATGTCTACATCTGGCGAGAGAATATTATCACAGTGTAATTGAAAACAGAATGCCTATTACATCAACTTTCTCTCAACCTCATTATATACGCCCGTTAGACTAGGGTAAAACCAAGACGTCTCAAAATTCAGGAGACACTTGGTTTTGCGCCTAGGGCTGTGCGCAGGTAGAGGGGATAACGTGTTGGCATGAGGCAAGACCAAACGTCTCACACTTCGGAGACGCAAATGTTGTTAATCAAAATCGTGAGCTTCTTTTCATTCGCAATACATGCCACCCTTATCTTATTCCAATTATAATAATACTGTTGTATACTAATTTTAATGTTTCACATCTACCGGGTGTCCCCTGACGCACTCTTCTTTTTTTTATCACGATCTCTCAAGAATTGATTTAGCGGCTCCAGGGTACCCAGCTGAAGACAATATTTCTTCATTATAAATTTCCTAATAAACATTTACCGATGGTTGAGTTTGTTATTGACATTTTTTTCGAAAAACTACCTACTTATATCGAAAAATGGTGCTTGGTGCACGGCGGACGTCATCAGGTAAGAAGCACAGCTCCAGTTTGTGGGACTTTTGGGGTACTTTAGGCACCTCTTTCAGTTCTCAATTGTAAAATCGTCATTTTGAATGGGTGTCTTTATATTATAAATATAATATAATAAATTATTTACACTGTGCCATTACTTGTGATCTATTACGTTTAACACTACGCTGTTTCCAGATATCATTAAAATATATCTGCATTTATTTGTATGCTACATGGTCAGTTTGTCATGCATTTCTGGTGTCAACGGCAAGACATATTGTACCGGTATTTAAGCAATAGAAAATATTACAAAATATGGTAGCGTATCATAGCTGGCTTATCCATCTAAATTTACCGCAACAGAACTGGCCTCGTTAGGTATAGCCTCAAAAAAAACCATCGGCTAGAAGAGAGAGACTTGATCTTCCGCCGTATACCCTGGAACCAATAACACGGTTTCGGGAGCCGTAAGGTAACCCGTTAAGAGTGTAGTGTACCGCGTCCATGTCCATACAAACGGAGAAAACGTTTTACTACCCCTAAATATTATTTAATTTTAACGATTTTGTAATATGTTACTGACATAATGAAAAACTACGTACGTATTTTTTCCTTTTTTCAAAATTCGTAATAGGTCAAAAGTTATAAGCCCCTCAAATCTCGGTTCTTTTGGTTCATAACTTGCTGGTAATAAACCGTCTGTATTTGAGAAACAAAGCAAAATTTCAAAAAAAGCAAAACGTACGTACGTAGATTTTAATCTGCTAAAACGTTTGACACCAAAATTATAAGGTTTCGTTATAGTTTAGTAGGTGTAAATCGTTTTCGCCCAAAACGCAATTTTCAACGAAAAACATACCTACGAACACCCACGAGCTGCAGTGCTCTCTGTCGCACTGATGCCCGGGGGAAGAGTGCGATTGAGACAGAATATGATGATACCTATTTCGCTGCGTACGCTGAGCTACACGATCCTCTTAAGAAAAAAATCATAGCTGGACACTGCAATATTATTTGGTATACATGATACCCACTACAAGGCTCTAAATTGGTTTAGCGTTTAATAGTCGTTCAACTTATGATATGGAAAGTGGTAGAAACTCCTAAGGAAATGGTGAATTCTAGTAATTTTTCAAACCGAGTTTAGTATGGAGAAGAACTGGGCCATTTTGTTGGACGAATTTGACGTCTTTTTGTTTATGTACTGAAGAAAAAAATGTAGTCGATAAAGTATTTAGTTAGAATAATATTAGAAAAAAATCTAAAGAGGGCAAAATTTTCGTAAGGAGTATGATTTTTTTCTGTTTTAATAAATATAATAATATAAAAAAATATAGGCGAAAGATTTATTTATTTTGAAGAGAGTACTTAAATAGAAAAGGAGAAAATTTCGTTCGGAATTTAATTCGTTATTTTTTTGTATTGATAAATTTTATTCCAAATTCATTACATTACATTACATTAAAAGAGGTGTCGTTATTTGAAAGTCAAAATAGCACGTTAAATCGAGTTTTTAATTTGTTATTTCTATGCATTTGGCCGTATTTCAAGTTTCGTTGTAAAAGCTACGTTTCATTCCTAAGTACATGATATCGCGTGCAAGCAACTGGTCAGAATCTATCGGAATAAACAGTTTTATGTCAAGTCTTATCTGCAAGCGCGGCGTTAGATTTGTACCCAATCGGCACGTTTATATGCGCGTGAGTTTCTATTCCAATGCTGATAAAAGTTGAAACATTAAATTAAATATCTATCTATCTATCATCACGCCTTTCATCCCAAGAGGGGTAGGCAGTGACAATCGAATGCCATTTGTTACGATCCTGACATATCTCTTTTGCTTCTATTATATTCATCATACCATTCATACCTTTCATACTCGGCGATTATAGAATATATATATATAAGATATTTATTAAGCTGTGACCAATGGGCAGTAATCGAACCCCTTTAATAAATGATCCTATATTAACGAGATGTTCAAAATTACCTATTACAGTCCATCTTCAGATATTCATCAAATAAAATACAAAATACCGCTTGACGGCAATTTTCATTATGGAAGTCCCTTCCCTAATTGACTAAAAGTAAAAAGATAAAATGAGTAAATTAGAGACGTGAAAGAGCGTTGGTAACAGTAATAATTTTGAAATATATACCAATTTCCACACACAATTTCTTGAAGCTATTTCAAGAAATGAGAAAACCCATTGACAGCGGAAGCCCTTTTGACGACCATAAAACACGCAACTAAAATTATTCAAATAAAAACGAGCCAAGATATTCTGGTCTAATAAACTGTGGTTCCGTAGGTTTAATACTTATATGTGTCCACTTTTTGCCAGTTTTTTTTTCTTTCTTCATGGGTTGCCTTACAGCTCCCGAAACCGTGTTACGGATCCAGGGTGCCCAGCGGAAGACCAAGTCTCCCTCGTTTAGTCGATGGTATTTGTGAGGCTATACATAACGAGTTACTAGTTCTGTTGAGGTATATTTAGATGGAAAAGCCTCTAAGTGTGGTTTGTCGGATTATGTACATAAGTTTTTAATTAAAAAAACCCATTAGTACATGACCGGGGTCCGGAATCGAAACCGGAGTCTGTCTAGTTAAGACCAGACGTCTATAACCACTCGGCCACCGACGCAGTGTCCATATTAAACAGAAGAAGTTGGGATAATTACGTGCCCTCCGAAACAAGACTTAGGTATTATTTTGCAGCTTTGCTATCATATATTACGTAAGAGCTATATAGGTCTGGCAGTCTAGACGGCTGCGAATCTGCGAATCGATGAGAGTCGTGCATTCAAGGTTACTTTTGTTTTTAGGAGTATCAGATACTAGCTTTTTAACAGTGTCGGGGCGAATAACATATAAAAACGATCATTTTAAGTATTTACATGTAAAAAAATTGTCAAAAGTTTTATTGCGGCAATTTAATCCAGGCGGATTTAAAATTTCATGTATTTTGACTCGACTTTTCATCAAATGGTAGGTAATATAATTCCCCAAATTGTAATTGAGTTAATTTTAGGGTAACTAAGGTTCCGCTGTCTGTCTGTCTGTCAAAGAGCTGTATCTTTTGAACTGTAACTTTGAAAATTATAACAAATAATAAAAATTAAAGTGGGCCCCCATACAAGAAACCTTTTTTTCATTTTTTTTGCTCGTTAATGACAATAATGGCAATACATACAAACGTCTAACTAGTATAACTATAATGAATACTCTTAAGTAAAACAACAAATAATAAAAATCGGCCAAGTGTGAGTCGGACTCTCGCAAATTTTTACTAAACTAAACTATTCTGAAAAAATTTAGTGTTAAATATTATACGGTGGTACGTAAGGTACCATTCGTCCGGTCTGAAGCTGGTTACAATGGCTATGCATAATATCTGATGAATCAGGATCCTGGAGAAATCGAGAACTCTTCAAATTTTATAGGTACACTTGAAGCGATTTGGGTATGTTTTTATAATGACTTGTGCATTTACTTTCGTAAAGCACACTTTTCAGTGCTTTGAATTCGGTACACTTTTTTTTAAAAGGCAAATAATTGGGTAAGAAATCTTTCATTTCTAACTTAAAAAATGAGGTAAATATTAAAAATAGTCCAAAGGAACTCTAAAGTCCGGTGACGCGTACGAACATGAAATATTGATTTATTGGGCGTGTAAAATTGAGGTAGAGGGATCATTAAAACTAAATCAAAGTGTTCATAAATCGAACTTGCGTGAAGAAATATACAGAAAAGTTTTATGTGTGCTCAGAGTGGACTATACGGTTTATGTCGTTTGGTCATTTTTAATAGTTTCAGCCCAGAAGGCTCAAAAATGGGAAATTTAATTATGTATTTGAAAACTGATCAGACGTTTCCAAATTTCGCCATGTAAAGTGTTATTGGGTTTGTCGGAGGCAAAGTATTGACTTACTTGTGTTTTATGTTTTTCGTTTTTAGTCACAGGAGAGGACAATTCTAGCTTCGAAACTCAGATAGTCAAAAGTTTTTATTAAAAGTTTAGAAAGAAAAAAAAAACATGAACCAAACACTCAGATTTTTTAATATATTCTAAGTAGTATAAGTATAAGTATAGTATACTTGTTTATATAATCCGACAAACCACACTTAGAGGCTTTTCCATCTAAATATATAATACCTCAACAGAACTGGCCACCGTTACAAATACCATCGGATAAAAGACGGAGACTTGGTCTTCCGCTGGGTACCCTGGGACCGTAACACGGTTTCGTAAGCTGTAAAGCAACCAGACACTGCCAAAAGTGATAAGCACCAATTTTCTTTAAGAATAATATGCTCGTAATTCGGAGAACGCTTCTTTTAAAAATAAAAGATACCTATGCACTTGCGTCTGTTAAATCTAGGTCCAGCTGCCTGTTCTGTTTAATATGGACAACTGCCAAAAAGTGGACACTGTTACTGATGTCTCTGGCCACACCGCAAATAAATAAGGCCATGAAGGTATGTGAAGAGAATTGGTGCTTCGTATTTGAAATAAGAAGCATGAAAGTAAGATCAGTGTAAATGCCGCCTTTACGTAGAATGTGTGATATAAAGCGTATTGACCGCACCCGGAACGATGTCATTAGAGAAGAATGCTGAGTGAAAGATGTTGTTGTGACTAAAATAAAGAAAAGTAGTTTACGCTGGTTTGGACACGTTGAAAGAATGAAGGATGAAAGATTGACTAACAAGGTTTATAGCTGAACTGAAAGGAAATGCTGGCAGAGGACGACCTAAGTGTACTTTTATTGAACATATAAAAAAAAATTGATCTAAAGTAATATTAAATGTACACACAATCGCCGAGCATGTATGAAAGGTATGATGAATATAAAAGAAGCGAAAGAGGTAGGTATGTCAGGATCGTAGCAAATGTCATTTGATTGTCTCTGCCTACCCCTCTTGGGATAAAAAGCGTGATGATATATAGATAGATAGTTTGAATTGTATGAAGTTTTTAAAATAAAAAAATGGGTTATTTAAGTTACTCTGCCATATCCATCGGTTCTTTAATTACCGTATGTCCAAACGATCTAACGGGGTCTAACAATTTATGCAAATACACAAATAGGGTGGCTATGTTATGTTCCGCCTTTTGTATGTATCAAGGGTCATTCGTTGATGGTTCGTTGCGTGTACCAAAAAGGGAGGACAAGATAATAATTATCCGAATTTCCTTTTACTTGGCCCCAAGATTGGACAACTCCTGAATTAAGTCCGACATATCCTTACAAATTAAGAACGATGCTATTTCATTCCTCCAATTTTTTTTCTTCACATACTAAAATTAGTTAGGCGTGGCAATATGTCACTACTTTTTAGGCGCCTAGGGGGAAATGTTATGGATACGCGACCTGTGTTTGAGACATGTTTTCGGCACAAGACCATGGATTGCCCGACCGGAGAATGCCGGGGCGGAAATTCGTGTACTGGCATCATGTATGCCTGGGTCGGGCATTTTTGACTGCGCATTTCTGGCCGGCAACCCTGCGGGACACAGATTCGTTATATACTTTAAATTAAAAACCAGTAGTTCAAAGTTTTAAGTTTTTACTTTTGTCAGCAGTCCCCTTTTTTTGCAAGGACTTTTCAGACATATTTACAAGCTTCTGTCCGCGGTTTCACCCGCATGGAAATAGATCCAAAAAGAAATAATAATTTATTAATAATGTAATTTGTCCCTCCCTCGCCCGCTTTCGCGGTAAAAAACCTATGTCATTCTCTGACCCCTAAACTACCACTATGCAAAAAATCATGTCGATCCCGTGAAAAACAAAAACAAATCTATCCCTATATAATAATATATAAATTTTTCCGGAATAAAAAGTAGCCTATGTGCTATTCCAGACTATAATCTATCTCTGTGCCAAATTTCATCCAGATCCGTTCGGCCGTTCTGGCGTGATTGAGTAACAAACATACATCCATACAAACTTTCGCGTTTATAATATTAGTGGGATACTTACACAATCCTACTTTACAGTGTGCAATAGCTTTTTTTAAATCCCAAAATCAAGTAAAGAATAACAACGAACAACCAATTATTACAATGTCAAGATAAATTACAAATTACATTACTTCTAATAATATAAAACCCGCATGAGTCTACGCTAATCAATAACCACTGAACGGATTTGGTTGGATGCAATCCTCACTCTTATAAGAAACACAAGAATAACATAGTATATTCACAGTGTTTCCACCTTGCGATATGGCCAGAGACACTAGTTAAATTGTCCACTTTTTGTCAGTTGTCCTTATTAAAAATAATGTGTCTGATCTTGACCTTAAATCTAATCTAAACATTAAAAATAACTAGTCAAGAAAACCAGCTGCATTTCCCCGCTGATTCGTTGAGCGAGGAAGGAGCCAGCCCTCTTATCACCAAAAGAGATGATCAGTCGAGGGGATATAACTTTAATAAACTATTTAGCATTTGAACCCCACAGACCTAGAGTTTCTACAACAAACGGCACAAATTTGTAGTTTCAATAATTAAACTATATTTTTTAGACTTGTTAGACTCTGCGATTTCCGCCGCAGCTCCCGCTTTGATTACTGTTTCCCTGAGATGAGACGGGGCTAATGTGTCCACGCACGTAGCATCCCATACAAGAGCCCGACCTCGCTCCCAGGGAATCATAGCCACCTTGGAGCTTGGGATAAAAGGCGTGATGATAGTTGACTGCTATTTTTAGAGGAAGTGCGGACAACAGCTTCCTTTACATGTAAAATTATTGTAAAATTTACAAAATTGAAATGGAGCAAAACCTGACCGAATCGCTAGTTGGAAAAAAATATAGTGTTA
Organism: Nemapogon koenigi; assembly: GCA_963924495.1. NCBI lineage: Eukaryota > Metazoa > Arthropoda > Insecta > Lepidoptera > Tineidae > Nemapogon > Nemapogon koenigi. The sequence goes on from OZ004646.1 coordinate 11,386,210, forward strand.
TTTGTTTAGATAAAAATACAAACTACGTAAATATGAAACTGCGCGCAACCGATTTTCAAAAACAATAATTGATTTATTGCAATAATACTTGGTTTTGAAAATGTAAACAATGCCATTGTAGTTTGACTTGTACTAATAACTTAGTTTTAATTATTACGATCCCGGATATCTATTGTCTTCTATCATAAACTTCATATTTTGTTTGAAATCCTTTATGATAATATTATTTGTTTATGTAATATTTTTTAAATTTTTATCATCTTTTTCTCAGTTCATAATGGTAACTTTTTTGGTGCTCTAGTTAATATTATTATAAGCTGGCAAGATTTTTAGGAAAAGAAATTTAGGATTTTTAGGATGTCTTCTGCCCAACAAGCTCGTGGTCTACTGCGTCGTCGTGTCCTTGGCGGATCTTTCCATTTCGTCACTGCTTGTGACCATCGCTTGTCATGGAGTCTAGTAATATAACAAAAATAAAGTTAGCACAGACGACAGTGATGTCTAGATTAGCATATTAGTGTTAGTAAATGTTCACAATAGGTGCCGCCACCCGACTGTCTCTAATCCTTAATTGAAACTTGATGTCAGGCACAACGCGCTTCCTCCACGGCTGTCTTAATACAAAACACAATATGTTCCATACAGAAATCTATACTAATATAAAGAAAGGGTATAAGTTAATCTCTAATCTCTAAGTATAAACAACTAGGTCCGCGTGGTGTATTGGCAAGAACACTGTCTGCATTTCCCCGCTGAATCTTGTTACCAGAGGAGATAATCAGTCGTGGGGATATAGTCTTTAAAAAAAGTTTTTGCCATTTTGGCACGAACCTAGACATATAAAAAAAAGGCTTGTGTTTAAGCGGCGCCCAAAAATGTATCTATTTTAGTACCAAAAAAACTAAACGGTTACCAAAATGGATGAATGGTCACCAAATTACGTTTCCTAAAATATTATGAAATAGATCCATTTTTGGTATTATTGACTGCCATAAAAATATATAGACGCCTTTAAAATACACTTTATACTTAATAAATTTTATACTAACCTAACCTAACCTACCTACCTTACTTGGTGACCATTTATCCATTACTTGGTGACCATTTATCCATTTTAGAAACCAAATAAAATATTAGTACAAGGCGTGCGATTTTTCTGATGTTTTTCTATTATTTTGGATCATAATATGATATACTTTAGGACACTTTTAATAGTGTCAATTATTTTATTTGGAGTTGTTTATTTTATTTGGTGCCTAAGCTTAGAGTCTTAAAAATATTTTTGGTGTCCGCGTAAATTATACCCTAAAAAAAATAAAGACGGATTGCCTTACAGCTCCTGGAAAACCGTACCCGGCACCAGGGTACCCAGCTGAGGGCAAAGTCCTCCTCACTTAGCCGAAGATTTTTTGAGGCTATAACGAGTGGTCAGTTTTGTTCTGTTTAGATGGAAAAGCCTCGGAATGTGGTTTAATTGTCGCAATATGTATATAAGTTTTTAATATTTAAAATATGATATGTAATGTATTTTGAAACTAAGCAGCACTATGTTCACCTGGGTGCAAGTTTAGAAGGGTATATTGCGTCTTCAGTTATTAATTTTGATAGAATGCAGCTCATAACTTAGAGGTGAAGTTTACATATTACAATAGTTTGCTTCAACGTTATTTGATTGGAACTAGGCTGGCATTTTGATAGACATGCCAGATTATATTATTTTTTTTTTAAATTGATAGTTTTTATTTGAGCATCATTTCTCTATCAATACTAATATTATAAAGTTTGTAAGTTTGGATGTTGGGACTAGATTTTTTTTTTAATAGAGAAGACGACACGTGACCTTGCCACCGCCTGATTGATAGATATAGGATTCTGAAAATTTCTTCACTAATAGGAAGCTACATTATCCCTGAGTGCTATCCTTACTAATAATATAAATGCGAAAGTCACTCAGTCTGTCTGTGTGTTACCCTTTCACGGCTAAACCACTGAACCGATTTTGATAAAATTTGATGCGGAGATAGCTTGAACCCTAAGGAAGGACATAGGCTACTTTTTTTTTAATCCAGCCCCCTAATTTGTATATATACAATAATATCCAAAGTTAGTGGTAGGGGCTGGGGCAGGGACAGGGGCACGGGCAGGGGTAGGGGTACGGTAGGGGTAAGTGTAGGGGTAGGGGTAGTGCAGGCAAGCCATTATCTATGAGTGCAATAGGGTATATTTTATTTTGTTCGAAAATATCCACGGGCGAAGCCGGGGGCGGAATGCTAGTCTCTAATAGTTTATATAGAACCACATGTTTTCCTTGTAACATGGTAAAAAAGACTAGGTACCTAGACTATTATTTTTAGAGGAAGTGCTTCCGGCTTTAGATGCCCTCCGAAGCGTGAAAAATTGTTTAAAAATATGCTTAGCATACAAATAAGATTTAAGTGTCCTGTCCCAATGTTTGTCCAGAATAAGCTCAGAAACTGCTTAATGGATTTTGATGAAACTTACAGGGATCATAGTGGGTATATAGACTTGGATTCTGCTCTTGTTTCATCTCGATATCTTAAAGGCTTCCGTAGATAAATGAAAAAATGTACTGCCCAAATATGGCTGCATTAAAGACCCTTGTGTATTGCGCATCATTTGAGAACGGACCGATGTGGCTATTTTTTTAATGTTTGTAATAGTCTTTATAAGGTTTTTGGGGAAAGAATATTGGAAAAGTTGCTCAGAACATTGGAAAATTCTGGAAAAACTGCTTTTTTCTATGGGATTTTTGTATGAACTCAAGACCATAATAGAAGATGAAACTTATTATTGGCTCCACGAGCGAAGTCGATAAGGAAAGCTTATTTTTTACGGTTTTCCTTACAGCCCTCGAAACCGTGTTACTGTTTCCCAGGTTACCCAGCGGAAGACCAAGTCTCCCTAGTTTAGCCGATGGTATTTGTGTGACTATACCTAACGAGTGGCCAGTTCTGTTGAGGTATATTTAGATGGAAAAGACTCTAAATGTGGTTTGTCGGATTATGTACATAAGTTTTTAATTAAAAAACACATTGGTACATGGCCTGGATCTGGGATTGAACCCGTGGTCTGCCTCACCACCGACGCACCTAAGAAATCTAATTATCACATTTTACAAGGATAAATATTGATTAATTTATGTGTAAAGCTATTGTTAGTTATGTAACAAATGTAAATCAAATTAAGTATACACTTAGAGAATTACCTCACATATTAATTAAACTTAAATCATTTCTAAAGTAACACCCGTTGAAATTAATCAAAGTGAAATATTCATAACGACGCGACTCTATGAAATCATAATAAACCTCCAAACATTGAGTAGCTCTACCATTAGTACTAGCTATAGTAAGGGAGACCGATGCTTATTTTCGTTATTTCTCGTATATGTTTGGAAAAGCTTGTGATGATGCGCAGGATGGAGGGAAAGACTCCTCGAGGCTTCGTACTGAACGATAGACCAAACAAGTGTCCGAAAACCTGGACATCTCTATTACCACAGCCTTTCATCAGACAGAGGACCGCAGTTGATGGAGGAAAACAATTGAGGAGACGCTGATGAGTTGGAGTCACGGTCCTCAGTAATGAAAGACCGACTGTGGAGGAGAATCGTATTTGTCAATTAATTTAAGAACATTCTATTGATCATTCAGCTAGTTACAACATTTTTGATGGATTTTAGAGAACGAAAGGCATTTGTCAACTTTTTCAATATAGAATGTAACATTGATAGAACGTGAAATTGTTCTTCTTCTTCTATTGATCACCAATGTTAATCGATGATTTGCCAATGTCAAGTATTATAGCCTTTATAATATATATGCCGATTAATCGGTATCTAAGATGATCCCGCCGATTAGGCACAGACTAATCACAACTATCACAGCGCAGGCGGGATTAAACCGGTTTCCTCATCATGCCACGACAGAACGCGTGCGTCGGTCGCCATGACATGATGTAGAATCTCATGAAATTGTTAAAATGTGATGTTGATAAAAAGTAGCATAATAACCACGTCAATGCCATACATGACCGGGATCAAACCGTGATCCGTCCAGTTACTAATTTGGTTAACTAATTTTCGAAATTATTCAAGATATTTGAAACACTTGTCAGCTCCCGGACTAAGACCTTTATATCGATAAAAGCATGACGTTAGTTTTAAATTGAAGTGCATGAACAATACGGAGTTCGCAGATCGTTTTAGCTGTCATAACCATTTGATTTAACTTTGAAAATTACTTAATAGGTAGGTATTTGGGAAGAGCTTGTGGATGTGAGAGTGTTTATGAAAATTGATAGCTGGGGCTTTGGAAAATTTAATTTAATCGTTGGCAATCTTGAATTGTCAGGGGGAAATGGGAGATGGATGACAGCTTTTGTTTAAGTATTTAACTTTGGTAATACAAAATTAGTATTAGTTGAATTTACTGTAACGCATGCAGGGTATTAATGTGTCGTGTAAAACGTGTTGATCGCTTACGGTTTTTTACGCTGCTTTGGACATTTGAAGAATGGATGATGAAAGTTTAGCTAAAAAGGTTTATATAGCTTAAATAATTCTGGAGTGGGCCTGGTATTTATTAAATCTTTGGTCTATTGTTTCATATATCATGGAGATGATTAGATAGAAGATGGAAGGGCTATAATTCAGAATATGGTTTATCTATTAATTACTATTTGTGGCGGATCATACTGAAACCTGTATCGCGTTTCTGAATATATTTAAAGGGAAGGGGTCGATGGGAAAATGAGTTCTGAGCAAGCAGAACACATTTATCTAGAATCGCGCGTATATACGCGAGCAGGATAGAAACAGTACGTGAGTCATATTGAATTCAACGTAAGCGATAATTTTTGTTTAAAACGCAATTTAAAAAAAATTATAAGTACAGCATAGAAATAATTTTACAATAAAATGATAGATAATTACCAAAATTTTTTTTGTAATGGTATCATCTATATTATAGCCATAAAATTTGATAAATAAAGTTTTCAGAGGTGTAAATACACCTATAGGACATTTTTCTATCGAGTAAAATATTTGTAATCATGTTTTCAAAACTATAAAAAGATTTGTCATATCCTTAAAATCAATATATTTTTTTCAGTTTCGTAAATTGATCAGATTTTCTGAAAAAAATGATTGAAAATTGGAATTTGATGACTACTTTCCCTTAATATTGTTACGAGCTAGGGTTCGAAGAGATTTAAAATACCGATTAAATAAACAAACTTTACTTCAACACCACAAAAATACAGTTACATAAATGAAAACGCTTGAATATCACTTAGTCGCACTAAATTCCACTTCACTGTTTCGCTTTTATCGCTCTGATTCGCACTGTGTTCTCTCGGCGACGATCCTCTGTTTATATTGCCCACCGAACATTCGAGAAACGCCGAGATTGTTGTACAAAGTTGTAGACGCGGCTCGATGCGACTCGGCGCCAAATACCTACACACAGACCGCGCCCGATTTTGGTACCTATGGCTAGGCACATACGGTCCATTTTCGTTTGTACTTTGATTCTCTCTGGATGTTTCTAGAGACGTCTATCGACCTTGATGTGTTTAGGTATTTATTTGTGCGATTTAAGTACCTATTCGTTACACTGCCCCCCGCTTAGACTTGCTCGTCCCGAGCAATATTCGAGCCTTTGTAAGGAGCCAGTCGATCAATATGGACAACCTTTAACTGTCCACGCGGGCATCGTTGGATCCGATAGGTCACGTCATTGATCCTCGTGATGACCTTATACGGGCCTTCCCAGCGGTTCTGCAGCTTGGGAGATTTGCCTTTTCGGCGTTTCGGGTTGTGCAGCCACACCAACGATCCCTCGTCAAAACCGTTACTATTGAAGTTTCTATCGTACCTGGTCTTCATCTTTGTACTGGCCACAAGACTGCTCTGACGAATCTGGTCATGTATGTCGCACATCTTGTTTTTCAGGTTCGATACGTAGTCACTTACAGGTTGCGGCGCATCCGGAGGTCCGCCGGTCAGGAGATCAACTGGTAGTCGGAGTTCTCTCCCAAAGTTGGCATAAGCAGGAGTCACCTTTATGCTTTCATGCTCTGCGGATCGATATGAGAGCAAGAACAAGGGAATATATCGGTCCCAGTCCCTCTGGTGATCCTCAACCAGTTTCGCTAAATGAGTCTCCAAAGTGCGGTTGAACCTTTCAACCATTCCGTCGGACTGTGGGTGATACGCCGTAGTCCTCGTTTTATTTATTCCCAGGAGACGGCATACTTCCTGGAACAACTGCGACTCAAAGTTACGCCCTTGATCAGAATGTATCTCCAATGGTAGCCCGAACCTGCAGAATACTTCGTTGACCAACTTAGTCGCCACTGTTGTCGCTTCCTGGTTGGGAATTGCGAAGACCTCCGGCCACTTCGTGAAGTAGTCCATCACGACCATGAAGTACTTGTTCCCGTCTTCAGTGGCCGGGAACGGTCCAGCAACGTCCACCGCAATTCGTTCCCATGGAGCGCCAACATTGTACAGCTGCATACGTCCCCTCGTACGTGTCGTAGGTCCCTTCACGGCCGCACATACTGTGCACTTGCGACACCAATCCTCGACATCTTGCCGGCAATGAACCCAATAAAATCGTTTCCTGATTTTCGCCAGGGTTCGATTCATGCCCAGATGTCCTCCCGAGGATCCATCGTGCACGGACTCAAGCACTGCGCGCACCTTTGACCTAGGCACGACCAGCTGCATCAATGTCTCCTGTCCACTTGGCGACTCCCACTTGCGGTACAGCAACCCGTTGTGCAGCACTAGACTTTCCCACTGAGCCCAGTAGCTTTTCGTGGTGGAACTCATGGCTGATAAAACATTCCAGCCGGGCCTTAGAACATTCTGCGTCTTCCATTCCATTATCGGCGCCAAGTTGTTATCCTTGAGTTGCTCGTCTCTCGTCCTCTCGTTCGCCCATTCGTCACTAAGGTTGTTAGTCGTAATCATTTTGATGACAGAATCACCGATTTCACGCCTCGAGCAGTGTTTACAACCTTCAGGGCACGGCCTGCGTGACAGTGCGTCAGCGTTGCCATGCGTCCGTCCTCGTCGATGTTCGTTCGTCATTTCACATGGCGTCCCGTTGACCTCGCCGGCGATCACCAGACTGTTTCCGTCAAAAACTTGTCGGATGGTAACTTTTGGGGCTGTGTCACGATCAGCCAGTACCCGCCCCACGGCTCTGGCTGTTACTCGTTTCCCGGAAGCTCCGTAGTTACGGCACGGACATCAGCTCCGACGTCCCGTTTCGGCACTCGTTGATCCGTGCCTTGTCGTTTAAGCGCTGGGCAGCTAGCTTTAAGGTGCCCCAGCTTGTGGCAGTAGAAGCAGCGGGGTAAGTAGCTACGCCTCTCTGCTACAGGTGTCGTTGTTGGAGTAGCCTCCTCCGCCACTTGTCGCAATCGTTGAGAACGAGGCTCCTGTCTCACGGCTTCCACCTCTAGAGCATGGGCGAGTGCATCTTTCAGGGCGGTGTGGTGGCCCAGTCGAACTGCAGCTCTGACCTCCATGCTGCGGATGCCGTCGATGAATGCTTGAACGAGGTTCGCAGCAATGAACTCTTGTCCGGCAGATGGGTACGCCTTCCTCACGATCTTCTCGATCTCCAGAGCCCATTGTTGCAGATTCTCACCAGCATGTTGCGTCCTGTCCCTCAGCTGCGCTCGGTAGACGTGCTCCAGGTGTTTGTCGCCGTACCTGGAGTCCATTGCCTCGATCAGGTTCCCGTACGTGGTGCAGCTGTCTGGAGAGGCTTCCAAAACAGACAGTGCGCGGCCTCTTAAAGCCACTGTCAAGGCGGTCAGAGATTGCTCGTCTGTCCAGCCGTTGGCAGAGGCGACCGTTTGGAACTGCAATTTGTACGCTGTCCAGGACGTAGTCCCGTCGTACGGCGGCACCTTGACTCGAGGGCCGGAGACGATGACGCCTCCAGAAACAGGAGCGGTCAGCTTCAGTTTCCTTACTTCATTCTGAAGCCTCTCGCATCGGCTGTCCAACTCTCCGTAGCGGTCGTTAAGTCTTGCATCCAGTTCTCTGCTCATCCTAGTCTGTATTTCCTTGCAATGCTGTTGGAGGTCTTCGTAACGGATGTCGAGGTCTTCGATTCTCTCCTCGTGCATGTCTGTAACCCTCTGTAGCTGCTTCACCTCCATAGTCACCTTTCCCAGTGATTCTGAAAGCAGCTCCTTAAGGCTAGCAGACTGCTCCTTCAACAGCCGGCAAGTCTGCTCCTCCCGAAGTCTGGCCTCCTCCTCTTGTCGTCTGGCCTGCTCCTCCTGACGTCGGGCCTGCTCCTCCAATAGCTGCCGAGTCTGCTCCTCCTGTCGTCGGGCCTGCTCCTCCTGACGTCGGGCCTGCTCCTCCATCAGCCGAACCAGCATCCCCATATCGAATGCCTGGGGAGCACCCGCAGAACCCGCAGCACCCGTATCAACTCCAGCAGCAGCTCCAGCACCAACAGCAGCAGTCCCAGCAGCAGCAGCAGCGGCTCCAGCAGCAGCTCCGGCACCACCAGCAGTATTCCCAGCAGCACCAGCAGCGGCTCCAGCAGCAGCAGCCTCGTCGACCTCCTCGCCGTGATGTCCAGCAGTAGTTTGTCGTGTTTTGGGTCGCCGTGATGACGACGAGTCACGTGGTGTAATCGGCATTTTTGAATCCCACACTCCTGACACCAATTTGTTACGAGCTAGGGTTCGAAGAGATTTAAAATACCGATTAAATAAACAAACTTTACTTCAACACCACAAAAATACAGTTACATAAATGAAAACGCTTGAATATCACTTAGTCGCACTAAATTCCACTTCACTGTTTCGCTTTTATCGCTCTGATTCGCACTGTGTTCTCTCGGCGACGATCCTCTGTTTATATTGCCCACCGAACATTCGAGAAACGCCGAGATTGTTGTACAAAGTTGTAGACGCGGCTCGATGCGACTCGGCGCCAAATACCTACACACAGACCGCGCCCGATTTTGGTACCTATGGCTAGGCACATACGGTCCATTTTCGTTTGTACTTTGATTCTCTCTGGATGTTTCTAGAGACGTCTATCGACCTTGATGTGTTTAGGTATTTATTTGTGCGATTTAAGTACCTATTCGTTACAATATATTACAAACACATCCACGTCCACCAAATTAAGCATTTAAATTACAATTTCGGGTTTTCAGCATAATCATGTTACATTCAAGAGTTAGTGAGAGTTTGTCTCAAGTTTTTTGTCTGCAACAAGCGACAAGTTTTCCAGTAAACAGAGACAATGAGCGACGTATAAGGAGCTAAGTGCGCATTGGTTCGTTAAGCCCAACTGCTGTTGTTGAATTAATTCGTTAGTGCAGTTCGTATTCCAAGCGCGCTCAGAAATATACTCTCGTTTACAAGTTAAATCGACGGAGAAATAGTCGGGGTAATTAATTGAGAATACGCTCTGTTCCCTTAGTGACAACTCTTGATACTCGCACAGTGACAACGGTTCTCACTTTGTAATATTCACAGGTACATTATCCGACAAACCGTACAAAGAGGCTTTTCCATCTACAAACCTCAACAGAGCTGGCCACTCGTTAGGTGTCCTTTCAGGTCTGTTCATTCAAATACAGTAGAAATTGTATATTCTCAAACCGATTTAAAATTGTATATTTAATATACATACTTATTTTCTTCACGAATTGCCTTACAGCTCCCGAAACCGTATTGGTCCCAGGATACCCAGCGGTAGAATCTCAAGTGAAGTCTCTCTCTTTTGGCCGTTGGTATTTGTGAGGTTATACCTAATAACGAGTGCCTAGTTCTGCTAAAGTATATTTTGATGAAATAGCCTCTAAGTGTTGATTTGTAGGATTATGTACAATAAAAACTAATTTCTTTTTTAAATATTTCAAAGGTTTTTATTGTATTTAAAAGTAAAATTCAAGAAGATGATAAATGCACAGCACATGCACATCGTAGAAATTAGAAGACCTTAGAAGCTCCGCAACTTTTCCACGTCATCAAAGTTATGAAAACTCACTCATTTATAACATTTTAATGTCGAGATACAAAAGTGTATCTACGAGCTCATTCTAAAGCGAGAATTTCTAGTACAAATACAACCATGAATACTGTCTAGAGAACAGCGAAATATGTGCAGTAGCTTTGTAACGACGTAACTTTCCTAAGGAAGATTATTAAATTAGTTCCCTCTACGTATTTTAATGATAGGGAATTTGATACAATATTTTAATGTCTTTCTGAAATAAACTTTTTAATATGGTGGTCTCAAAGGGGCAGTTTCATCTTATTTAAAGTAAAAAATCATTGCGGCAAGTACCTAATGTAAAAGTGAAGGGTGTCTGATATTAACTAGGTGAATCACGGTTCGATTCCGGCCATATACCAATTGGTTTTTAAACCGAACTTCAAAAAAAGGAGGAGGTTCTCAATTCGTCGGAATATTTTATGTTTTTTTAATATGTTCCCAGAGGCCTGGACCGATTTGGATTTTTTTTTGTTTGAAAGGGTATACTTCCCAAGTGGTCTCATGGTCATCAGGTCAGGATCTGATGATGGGATCCTGGAAAAATCGAGAACTCTTCAAATTTTATAGGCACACTTGAAGCGATTTGGGTATTTTTTTTATAGTGACTTGTGCATTTGCTTTCGGAAAGCACACTTTTCAATGCATAATTTTTGAAGTCGGTACACTTTTTTTAAAAGGCAATTATCTATATTAATTAAAAACTTATGTCCATAATCCGACAAACCACATTTAGAGGCTATATAGTTGAGGTAAATTTAGATTACACAAAACAGGAGGCTAAAAGAGGAAAACAAAAACACTATTAAAGCACTATTTTCTTTTAAAAATTACAGCTTAGCATTCTTTGCACGGGTGAGATTTAAAGATATTAATTATTTAAATATTTAACTTATAAAACTCTGTTTCTAAATTATAATGTAATAAAACCTAGTTTGAAACAAAATATTCTGTAAGGAAATAGAGGAATACAGAAAACACTGTCAATAAAATTATAAAGGATTCTTAATTCTTTAATTATATTTCTAACTTATAATGACATAACTACATAAAGGAGATATCTCATTATATGAAAGCCTCAAGGAACCAATCATTTCCATATAAATGCATACGTTAGGCGTCACATGTCTTTTTCTACAAGCAATTAAGTAATATGAAGTACAAAATAGAATTGTATCTACTGTAATTATGAAGGTGTTTAATTAATTATTTCCCTTGCTGCAGTTGGAAAATGTTACATATAGGGTAGAATTTGCCCGTAGATATTTCTACCTATTGGTAATCCTAACCAAAGTAATATGTATTTAAAAGTGTTTATATTTGAAGTTATACTTCTTTAGGCGCGTTATGAAAAAATTATATTCGAGAGTGAAATTTTACGATGTAACAAAAAGTTACAGTATGAAGTTGCCGAGAGTGATATTTCGACAAAATTAAATTTTGGCGAAATATACGATGCAAGTTTATTTTTTTATTATATTAAATAGACAATTTAGTATACTTTTCAGTGCATAATTTTTGAAGTCGGTACACTTTTTTTTAAATGCAATTATTATTTGCGTGCTAAATAAACTTAATTGTATTATGCCAAAAAAGTATAACTTCTAACGTGCGTATATAAGTACACACACCCATTTATTTCCTTTTTTCACTTTAAAATGGAGTGTTTTTTGAAGTAAAAACTTCTTTAGACGCATTGAACGATTTTAGGTAGGGAGAAATCTTATAGATTCTCGACATGTTTTCGGCACAAGACCATGGGTTGTCCGGCCCGAGTATGCTCGACTCGAGTATGTCCGGGCAGGAATTCATGTTACATGGCATTTTTGGCTGCGCATTTTTAGCCGGCAATTCTTCGGTTCAGACTCAGAAACATTGATTATGTGAAATGCTCGCTAGAATGTTTTTTTTATTTATAAATTAAAAACCGCTGTTATTCATAGTTTTTACTTCTGTCCCCGTCATGGCCTACCTATGCCTTTTTTTCTTCACGGGTTTGCGTCACGGCTCCTGAAACCGTGTTATCGGTCTCAGGCCTCAGGATACCCAGTGTAAGGCCAAGTCTCCCTCTTTTAGCCGATGGTGGTATTGGTGGTATTATATAGGTAGGTACCGAGGGCACATTCTTTAAGAATTAAAGAAAATTGGTGCTACATCTTTCGTTTTGACTTGACTAGCCAAGGAATGCCCGACCCGAGAATATCCAACACTAGAATGCCGAGCAAATTGCTATGTCGGTTCTCGGGCCGGGCATTCCTGCGGTGCGGAACCGTCGTTTTTGACCATGGAGATAAAACGAAAGATGTCGCGGTATTAATATGATAACCGGTCATACATTGTATAAACTATATGAAAATTAGTCGATTCGGTTCAGCGCTTCATACACTCGTACGTCTAGTGGGTAGTGGGTTCTGGGTATAGAGAGCATTGAACACTAATAGATGTTTGGTAGATACAAAAGAAACGTTTTTATTGTGTTCCTTCAGCTGTGACGGTCAAGAGCGGACTTTTCGTTACTAAATTACAGGGAGTGTACAGCTCAGTGGTTCTCAAACTTTATTCAAGTTCAAGACGATATTAATACGAATACCATGCACAAAGTTCTCTCTTTAATTCAGTTGGCGTCCTATAAGATTTTGTTTATTTTGTATATGAGGGCCCATCGCCTAGAAATCATTTTGCGGGCTAAACAGAAACCTGAAAAAGGTATTTATATGGTGGTCGAGTGGTTAAGACTTCTCGTGTTAACTAGACGGAACACGGTTCGATTCCGGCCATGTAATTTTTCATAATTAAAAACTTATCTTACCACACTTAGAGACTTTTCCATCCAAACTGGTTAGGCTGGGATCGGTAATACAGTTCCAGAAGGTGTAAATCATATGGTGAATTTCCAAAACAAAATTTGTCAGTCAGTTGTATAAAAATAAATTATAAAAAAGAAAAGTTTGAGATTAGCTGGTTCCTCGTGTACCGTACGAGGTTCGGTCATCAGGTTACGACCTGCTTTAGTTCGACATCTCTGTATGGTTTTGTAATTTACGTATAACATTTATCATTATTTCATTATTATTTCTAAACTTTTCTATTGTATATTATTTTTTATGAACCGGAACGGATTTAACTAAACTAAGTTAAGTTCATCGTAAAGCGGGTAATGGGAAACTTGCACTATTTATGAAGTTATATTTCTTTAAGCGCGTTTCAGCGATCATATTTCGACAATCATGGGCGTAGCCAGGGGGGGGGGGGATTTGGGGGTTCAAGGTAATGCTCGTATAGAAAACTACGGCTCTTTATGATTAACTGAGATTTGCCATATTTTTGACAGATACAAGATGACCTTGACCACCGCCCCTTAACCTCTCGTGGGTGCTAGAGCAATATACATATAAAACCGTTGTATCGCTGACAGGCTGACAATGCAATCAACGCACAGCCTAACTAAACAATTGAAGATATAAATATGAAAATGTTAAGGGCTCTTTTTTTATCATGTTTAATTGTTTCCCGTCGAGGCTTCGCCCGTGGTTTTTTTAATGTGTCACAATTAATTAACCCGAACTCTCCGTCCTTCAAGCTATCATATAAAATCACATAAGTAATTTGTTTTAACCAATTAAACATCATATACTCGGCCACTAACTAAAACTTGCGTAAATCCATCAATCCAATATAATGCTTTGCATAAAACATCACAATCCCAGTGAAATCGCCTTTCAAACTAAAACGTACATAATAAATATGAAAAAGGTTATAAGTTTTGACAAAGAATGCCTATCGTAAAATTCGTCACTCCGTATCAAATTTATTATATACTGCTTTAAAGGTGAGGAATAAATACTTTGAAAGGTTTTGTGATTCTGTCAAAGAACACCTACTGTGAGGACATTCAAAAATAATGCACGAAATGTAATTGTTTAGTACGACCCGACTTTTTTACGGATTATACTTCTCTATAAGGAGTCGATAGCCTAAATGGTAGAGCGTTGTCTTGAAACCGGGAGGTTATGGCTTCAATTCCCACTCGTTGAAAGAAAAAATGCTAAACATTTGTGCTTTGATCGAATCCTTGTGCTTCGGAAATATATAATTGGTATGCAATAAACTGATAAATATCTAGTATGAAGGATTGTTATCTGTGGATTATCTAAGAAACTGCTAAACGGATTTAGTTGCTGTTTTCACGATTAGATAGATTGATTCAAGAGGAAATTTTACGTGTACTAAACATTGACATTTCACATTCAGGAGCTGAGCGTTAACAGTATTAGTAAATCAAGTCGGGATAAAAGTTAGCCCCATCGAGTTTTCATAGCGTTTGGCCACATTTTGTTGTTTTTTTGTTGTTGACGGCAAAATGTTCTAAATCCGAAATTCACTTAGCAATGTAATTTAGAATAAATATACTTTGTTCTAAATTCATACCCTTCACATCGCATAATTATTCCGAATTTATAATATAATATCTAGCGCTATTTTTAATTCTATGGTTATTTTATTATTGTTAAATTAAAATAAATATTTTCTTTCAATTTGTAGTCTCTTCTGTTTCAAATAGTCTATGTATGTGGCATGAATCACACAACACACATCGCCTCATAAACCCAGATCGGTACAGTTGACATAGAGTAATAAATGCCAAAGAATTGTAAATTATCAATATAATTCTTGGTTACGACCGACAGCAGAATGGTGTATGAAAAAATGGCATTACCCAAAATCTTTGAATGTGATTGTAAATTTCTCTTTTGTAAGATCGATTTTAGTATACTAGCGACACGCCCCGGTTTCTTACAATTTTGTGGTAGATAAGCCAACTAAGTACGGCATCAGTACATAATTACATCCCCGAGGCATCTGTCTGTCTGAACGTTTTTCACGCAAAAAAACTACTCAACAGATTTTCTTGAGGAATCATGTTTATGAGCTAAGCACAAACAGTATTAGTGAATCAGGTCCGGAGAAAAAGTTAGCCCCAGCGATTTTTCGTGGCATTTTTAGCATATTTTGTAACCAAGAGAAGCCGGGCAGGATTACTTAATCTATTACTATTAAATCAACTCACGACAGTCGTGGGTTCGATTCCTGAATAGAAAATTAAGATTTCTATAGATAATATTTACCACCGACTGTGATCAACACGCGGAAATATTTTATTAACGATTTTGTACACACGACTTTGCTTGCTATATAACATAACTATGATGATGCCCACGGATTCGCCATTATTATTTTATCCAATTAATACTTTAGAACCCTCTAAGATAGAATAGAACAGATATATCTGTTTTATTAAAATTCATTCAAACGTTACAGGGCCTGTACAAATTTAAAAAAAAATCATGTAACTCTTAGTTATTGGTACATTTGGTACTTAAGGGTCGATATTACTTCATAAATGTTTGCTGTATCGAGAATACTTTACCATTCTTTTTGTAATTAATACACAATAAAATAGACGATATATACTAAACGTCATATGGACCAAAAACGCGATTCTTTGCAACCGTTGCTAAGGCTTTTCTCTGATATATAATTTTCAGCCGTAAACAGAGACAAATTACTGAATTTCTGAAAAGCTACTGAACTGATTTTCGTCAGTCTGTGAGATAATGTAAATAAATATTATATTCTTTAAAAAAAATGTCGTCAAAATCGGTACATAATGTTTCATCGAGATTTATTTATTTGTTTATTTACTCATGAAGTTAGTTTTTTCAAAATTCCTAATAATGGGACAAAAAAAAAGAATTGTCTGTCGCATAAAACAGAATCAAAATCGATGTTCATACAACATAAAAAAAATACGGTCCGAGTCATAGATTTAAACAAAGAGGTCCGAATTTTTGATGAAGTCAGTTAATAATAATAATAACGCAACTAAAAAAATATTATAATAATAATCTTTATTTGATGAATATGGTAAAAAAATTACATATCCTACCGCATTGCAGTGTTCAAATATTATGGAAATTAATTGATTATTAATTAATTGATAATTATTGATGGAAAATAAAAAAAAATACCGCTACATACATCCTGCGCTGCACTCCATTACATTTAAACGCTAGACCATCGTCACGAAAATTGACAACATCGTGTCAATAGCAACCGTTGCTAAGGCTTTTTCTGATACATAATTTTCAGCCGTAAACAGAAATTAATTACTCAATTTCTGAAAAACTACTGAACCGATTTTCGTCATATGGCTGTGAGATAATGTCGAGAAACTATTATGTCTTAAAAAAAATAAGTCGTCAAAATCGGTACATATTTTATCGAGATATCAAGAAAAATCTAGGTACTTATAAAGTCAGTTATTTCAAAATTTCTGAAAAACTAATGAACTAATTTTTATGAGATAAAAATGGGACCAATCCGGAAAAATTATCTGTCGATTAAAAAAGAAACCATCAAAATCGGTTCACAACTGGCAAAGTTATCGATGTACATACATACATAAAAAAAAATACGGTCCGAATTGAGAACCTTCTCCTTCTTTTTTTGGAAGTCGGTTAAAAATGGGAATTAATTTGTTGTATTATTAAGTTTTATTTATTCGTAAAATAGTTTTTTTCTTTTTCATGGGTTGCCTTACAGCTCCCGAAACCGTGTTACGGTCTTAGGGTGGGAAGATCAAGTCTCCCTCTTTTAGCCGATGGTATTTGTGAGGCTATACCTAACGAGTGGAAAGATCTGTTGAGTTATATTTTAATTATAAAAAAAACCATGGCCGGAATCGAATCGTGGTCTGCCCTAATTGATATGAAATTATATTCTGTGCAACATCATTATATATTTATAATATTAAAACGAGAACTATAATTTAACGTAAAGCGCGAATTTCGCAGAAAATTCCAAATTAATTTACTCTGTTTGCGTTTTGTAAATAAAACCGCACTCAAAGGCTTGTGTTACAATAGTTTTCCATTTGTCAATATTCGAAGCGGGGTTCAAAATTTCAACGTATTTCGCCCCGGGACATAATATGGGATGCTTTGTGCTCGTGCACCATTTTATTTCATGTTTTTCTTTATTAACTGTTATTTTTTAATTAAATGAATTTACTATTTTGGATTGATTTTCACTGTATACAGCTTTCAGCGCATATTACATTAAATTCCCTTGAGTTCATACAAAAATCCAATAGAAAAAATAATTTGGCTTTTAAGCAAATGCACAAGTCACTATAAAAAATTACCCAAATCGCTTTAAGTGTGCCTATAAAATTTGAAGAGTTCTCGATTTCTCCAGGATCTCATCATCAGATCTTGACCTGATCATGGGACCAGCTGGAAAGTATACCCTTTCAAACAAAAAAAATCCAAATCGGTCCAGGTGTCTTCAAGTAATCGAGGAACATACATAAAAAAAATAAAGATTCCGACGAATTGAGAAGCTCCTCCTTATTTTGAAGTTTGGTTAATAACTTTTAGTTGTTTTCAAATTTTCCATTTTTTTTGTCAACTTTTGCAAATCCTTTCTTAGTGCACCTCTCCACTTCCCAAGGAATCTATTTTCCTTTATTTTTTGTTTGGGTCAAGTCGTACAAATGTTAGTTATTTCCGTGACATCCTATTTCACTCTCTAGCCTTCCAACTATTCCTGTGCAAAAAATCACGATCCGTTGCTCCGTTTTGAAGTAAAGGAAGGACAAACACACTTTAGCATTATAAATTCAGGATGCATTTTCGGGTGAAACCAATAAAACTTCATCACATTCCAAACAGACAGACAGATAAACACGCTTTCAGAATATTCCCCTCAGTTTTTCATAAGTATTCAACTGAAGGACCCACACACCTCTGAAATTACCACATGAAAAAAATATGAAAGGCTAAGCTGACCATTAGCTGTACAGGCAAGCTCTCAAACTTTTCAATGGTAAAAACGATTGAAATTCAAATGCTCACTGGAATCCCGTATGGAGTTTTCTGGCTTATATTTTGAAAAGGGTCTACTTTTTTATTTTATGCATTCAAATCGTTTAACAGATTACAACTTAACTGAAAACCGCCTGAAAATCATAACTAATCCTAATATAATTTACTAATTTACGTCAAAACAGACCGATAGATCGACGTCGTTATAGTTTTTAGGGCACAGACATCCTTCGGGATAAATTCTTATACCACATTGTTAAAAAATCATGAGCGAAATCAGAGCGGAAAGCTATAGTCGATACCAGTCAGTGAAGGAAGTTACTTCAAGGAAGTAAAGAGTGACTATAGAAAATCAGCGGCATTTAGCTTAAGGCATATTTTTGAGATATGTGCTTAAAGGTGCACCGAAATCAACCACAGACTCGTCCAATTCTTGTAACGAACGGTCCGCCATCCGTTTTCAAATCGTTGTATATGTGGTTGATTTCGATTGCCTGAACGATCTGTCACACACACACACACATCCACACATTGTTTAATCGAATCTTGTGTGTCTGTGTGAGTGAGTATATTGCTTGAGATCTATTTAGATCGATTTCGTATGATTTACATCGCTAATGTGTGGCCTGTATTCAATCTCGATCATACGGCTGGCACGGACCAGTGCGTGGGCTACTTTAGTGATGGCTCTGATCATATTTGTTTTTTATTATGTAGATCATAGTCGATTTATATTGAAATATATTATATGCATACATCAAAGTGCATATGTTTTGTGTATATAGTTAAATCCGTATAGCTCCTATATACCCGTCGAAGTTACGGAGGTGTGGAAACGAGCATCGTCTAGATTTATGACGGAACATATACCGCTCATTTATCATAGTAATCAAAGCGTGCTTGTATCGAGCGGAGTCTGGTGGGGAAACTGTATAAGGGCTCATATTTATCATTTTACTAGCTGTCTTATACCAATATTATAAAGAGGTAAAGTTTGTTAGATGTAGAGGGTAACGTGATATAATTAGGAAGGATTTCTGGGATAAATAGTAGGATATGTCACTTTCCGCCCCAACCCGCCTATCTCTGTGCAAATTCGTTGTGCAAAAAGGACAAACAAACACACAGTTATATTGTTAGTTAGATAAAAAATATCACGTAAAACCTTGCTTGCTATTACGAATTATGAGAACTGATTGAAGAAAACTACTCCTAATCCCTACCCCTACCACTACCACTAACTTTGGATATTGTTCATACAAAAATGCTAAAATCGCGATTAAAAATTGGGGATGGGGGTAGGAGGGTGAAAACCTTTTCTCAGACCTACCGAATATTCACAAAAAAATATCATAAAAATCGGTCAAGTCGTTTCGGAGGAGTTTGGTTACAAACACTGTGACACGAGAATTTTTTATACATTTGCATCCCATTTTATGAAATAACTCCCTAAAAATTTAGCTAAACATAGCTAAGTATATTTCTACTGTATGGTACTTATTGATGAATATACCTTTCAGTCCGTTTTCCATCTACCCACTCCTGTATTACCGTTATTCATGCCGCGTCGAGAAGTTGTCCGCGACATTAAAACAAATATAAATTGACTAATTATATAAATTGTCCTAAAAGTGTGTGATCTAGTAATAAAGGCTCCACATCGGCAGACACTATACACAGATTTATAGCCAGCTGGCTGAATCGAGAAGGACAGGCGTAATTGGTACGTACTCCTTCCATTTCTATATTCCAACAATAGGTAATTCACCAGTACAGTGCTATACTGATGCTATAAATTCATTTATTTAAGGAATTGTAGGTCTATTCTATGTTCACAATTAACTAGACCATGGATTAGTACGTCCTGAATTGATAATTCGGACGGAACCCTAACACTAACAATAGAAAAGAACAAAAGAATTGATGACATGTCACGTTTTGCCTCCAGCGTTAACGTCCAGCAAATTCGAAACTACAGTTTGCGGATAAAAACGGCTATATTCTCTATGTGAGGATTTTTCGCTCTCACGAATACTCACGATGCACTAGGTTCGAGTATTGATTAATGCTCAAATGTTGCCGGACGAGGGAGGGTAGGCGAGAAATAATAAAAATAAAAATCACATACTGCTTGCATAGCCTTAGGGCGTACTGTGCTCTATGGATACATGTTGCGGAATAATAACGAATTTGGTCAATATTGAAAATATTTGTTTTTTTGTGCATATTAATTAAGTAGGTATGTTTCAAAATATGTATACAAATTAATCTGATAGAATCTGTTAGCAAGGCGTGCCTCGCCTTATGTGGACATTGTTACCAATGTCTCTTGTCAAGCCGCTATAAAGGCTGTAGTCAATGAATCTCAGAAAAAATATCTGAAAAGACCTATGTGTGATAATCTATATTCTATATGAATATAAATACCTACTGTATGAACTCAAGACCATGATAGGGAATGAAATTTATTATTGGCTCCACGGGCGAAGCCGGGGGAAAGCTAGTTATTTTATATAATTTATACAATATTTAAACATAAATCCATAGTTATATAAAAAAAATGTAATAAAATTCAATTAAATATACTTACTATGCTATATATACAAATAAACCTATAAATAAAAAAAAACATCAAGATCGCTGCCTTCTGGGAAAGTGCCCATAAGACTGGCTGCGTTGGATATTATCTTTGGGCCAAGTACGAGCCAGCTCTTTGGTCGTGGGACGTCTCTAACAATCTTTTGGCTATTTCTTTGCATAAAAACATAAATACCTTTTTTTTAAAGTTGTTGTCTCTTACAATGCTTGTTCATAATAGATTTTACGATATGATAAAAAAATATTTAGGTACTATTTTTATGATTTTTTACCCTATTATATATCTGTAATATTTTCCCAGCTCTTCTGTCCCGGTTTCCCAAGATGAAAAGAACTTTCCATACAATATTTTTTTACTAAAATAAATACAGTAGGTATTTCATCAAATGACCAATATCGCGTTACTGCATGCTACTCATGTTGTGACCGTGTATCCTAATGGTTTTATTTTGTATAAAATGTGTCCAGTGACAATTAATTTTTTGGAAAAGCCTTAATTCCATTTACTATTTTCAGTAAAATGCATTTCCTTTTACGGTTCGTGAGATGGAATCACAAAGGGATATTTTAATTTCATATTAAATGGAATTTAACAGTATTAAACATTATTTATTTTTATTTTGGTCCCAATTTTGGGAAATAGCTATGTGCCTAATAATGGACACTCGTTAAGTCTCGTTACAAACTTAATATAAGTAATCCGTTAGAATAACTAGGTAATTATTTAGTTATTTTTCTTAATTATCCAGCGGAAGGCACAATAATATGGCTTCATCATCTATCTATCATCACGCCTTTTATCCCAAAGAGGGGTAGGCATAGACAATCGATTTACTACGATCCTGACATACCTCTTTCGCTTCTTTTATATTCATCATACCTTTCATACATGCTCGGAGATTGTGTGTACTTTTAATATTTCCATCGATCAATAATTTTTTTATATGTTCAATAAAAGTACACCTAGGTCGTCCTCTGCCACCATTTCCTTTCACTTCAGCCATATAGGTAAACCTTTTTAGTCAATCTTTCAATCTTTCAAAGTGTCTAAACCAGCGTAAACTACTTATCATCATTTTAGTCACAACATCATCTTTCACTGCGCATTCTTCTCTAATGACATCGTTCCGGATGCGGTCAATACGCTTTATATCACACATTCTACGTATTCATGCTTCTTATTCGTTCATCATATTATTATACTTAATCAATAATCATTTTGAGGGTGCTGAAAACAGAGAATGGTTTTTTTAAATAATTTGTCATGAAACTAAGGTTGCTACCTGTTATGTTCTAAATGGACAATTGGCAATAATGGTGACTGGTGCCTCTGGCCACACCGCAAGGAATAAATGGCATAACATTTTAAACCTATTTTATAAAAAAAGGAACTCACTACAAAAATTGTTCACTGAAAAGTTTTGCCGTTGAATTTGAAGACGGTAGGTGCCAAATTAGAAACTACCTAGCTCTAAATTTTACAAACCTAGACAATTACAACAAGTCCATCATTAGATCCTGACCTGATGACCATGGGAATACCTAAAAAGTATACACCCTTTCAAACAAAAACTGGACTCTAGATGAGATGAAGTTCTCTTGGGTGATTTCTAAAATGAATCGCTCAATACTGTCTAACACTTCAAATCAAAACAATCACACTTATGCATACTTAGGACCCCGAAGGTCAAAAACGATGCCAAGGAATGCCCGACCGGAGATTGTTCAACCCTAGAATGCTCGGGCAAATCCATCTATCTTTGCCCGACCCAGCAATTTGCTCGGCATTCTAGTGTTGGACATTCTAGGGCCGAACATTCCTTGGTATTAATCAAATCAAATTGCTAACTATCAATATGATTAATAGTTCCTATAAGAAATACAAATAGTCAAATTTTGCATCGTCACGCCATATCCCCTGCAAAGTAGGTAGGTTATATGAAAACCAATTTTCCGCTTTTATTAACAAATCATTCTACACCTATTTTTCTATAAATCTATTATGGCTTTACTTTATATTTATGCTACTTTATTGTAGGTACTGGAGACTTTTAATGGCTGTTAATATCCGTTAAGTCGTTACTGAGTAATAACTGAATATTATAAAACAAAGTCCCCGCCACGTCTGTCTGTCTGTTACTGAACAGATTTTGTTGCGGTTTTGACTATTAGATAGGTTGGTTCACCGGAAAGGTTTACGATTAATATCGACTTGTCATATTTGGGAGCTGAGAATTAACAGTATAAGTGATTGTCCTCTTTTTTTAAACTAAAAACTTATGTATATGTTATGTACCAAGTGATAAATAGGTCATTATACATAATGCCCGGGCATTGTGAAAAATGAACAATATGAGATGGCAATGTGATAAAAACTATTCAATTCATTAAATTGCCCGGGCATTATACATAATGTCTATCACCTATTGGGCAGAGAAATAAAAATACTATTCTCTTTTGACTTAAAGACCCATTATTTATCAAGGGTTACTATATTTAGAATGCACTAGTTTTTAGCACTTAAAACTTAATAAAATTCAAATTAAAAATATAAGTAAGTATAAGTAACACAAAACTTAAAGTAATCTTAAGTTTGAATACAATTGAAAACAAATTATATAGTAACAGATTTATTAGAACAGCTGCCGCTATTATGGCATTTTGAGTTACACAGCTATTTTCCTTTGCGGCAATTACCCGTCCAATGTAGCTTTATTATCAAATTGCCCAATGGTCCGGTAGCAATATTCAATGTGATAAATATTGAAGTTTAAATAATAATTATCACTTTGTCTGATATATGTAGCCATTATTCATAATGCCCGGGCATTATAAATAATGACCTCAATAATCACTTGATCCATAACATATATAATCCAATATGAAGTTTATCACGATCTCAAAAAACCTTAAAAGAACTGGCCACTCGTTAGGTAGCACATACACTGACGAGCAATATTAAAAAGTGCCTAAAAAAGGCAATATATTTTTTTTTTAATACATTTAATTAAATTTCCATTGGGTGTTTTTTTAACCGTTATTAAATACACTTGAATGTTGCCGGAAATATTCCATGATAAGTTAGATGCTCGTTTGTGTATTATTAATGAAAATTGATGCAAGTAGTTATGGTTATGGTATGAGTGAGATTATGTTACCTATACGCCATGGACTCATTTAAAAAAAGTCACTATAATTAGTAAGTTTTCCTCAAAATAAGTTATTTTAAGGACATACAAAATTGTCAAGATCCAAGCATAGCGATAACTCAGGCAAATAATTGAATGGCTTGTGATTTGCTAGTAACGCGGAAAGGTGAATAACTTAGACCTGAATAAGGGCGCTAATGCCATAGTAATGGCAGCCATAAACTGCCAACCTAGCCTGTTCCGACTTAAATAATGTTTAGGTGCGTTGGCTGAGTGGTTAAGATGGCGGTTCCTTCCCTGCCATGTACCAATGGGTTTTTATAATTAAAACAGGCTTTTGCATCTAAATATATCTCAACAGAACTGGTCACTCGTTACTTAGGTATAGATTCACAAATACCATCGGCTGAAAGAGGAAGACTTGGTCTTCCGCTGGGTACCCTGGGTCGATTTTTGCTAGAGGGTTGAGAGGGCTACTAACATATATTTTAAAATCCTTCAAAATGCATAGAGTCCTTGAATTCGTTTGTTCATGGCAGGGATTATATACAAACTTATCCATATATTTTTCTGATGATGACGATTATGATGGAAATGTAGAGACTTGGAAGACCTGATGATGGACTCTAAGGATCTACAATTTCTACATAGATAGACAATTCGCAAAAAGTATCAAATCCGCAAATATTTGATCAATGTATGCCAACAACTTTTGGATGTATTCGTGACATAGGCTACCTTTTCTTCTTCTTCTTTCTTCTCGGGTTTCTTAGGCTCCTGGGTACCCAGCGGAAGACCAAGTCTCCCTCGTTTAGCCGATGGTATTTGTGAGGCTATACCGAACGAGTGGCCAGTTCTGTCGAGGTATATTTCGATGGAAAAGCCTCTAAGTGTGGTTTGTCGGATTATGTACATAAGTTTTTAATTAAAAAACCCATTGGTACATGGCCGGGATCCGGGATCGAATCCGTGGTCTGCCTAGTTAATACCAGACGTCTTAACCACTCGGCCACCGACTCACCTCATTTCCCCGGGAATTTTTTTTTATAAACAATTTTTCTAGTTGTCTATGAACTTTACAGCATTACTCTGCAGCAATTTCAGTTGTTTTCTGTTCAGACATCATTACTCACGCTACACCTTTCCAAGTGAGGTCTTTGAATCCCTCGTGATTTTTTTTATCAAGGTTTTTCTTTTAGTAAAGAAAACGCTAGCTAGAAACGGAAGTGTACAATTTTTCACAAGTCAAGTGTAAAAAATAAAAATCACCCAGAAATTTACGGTAATGTTCACCGAAAGATATCTATCTGTTATTTATTAGTTTGAAAATTATGAGCCTGATTAAGGGGTTGCGTGATTTTAACATATAAAAACCACTGTGTTCCCTTGCAATTAACTAGAATTGCTTCCTCAAAGTCGCTTGTGGGTCATTTACATATTTTTATTGCACCCATCGCGGGTTGATACCGATTTGTGACAAATTTCATTTGGTTCTAACTAAATACTTAGAGTATTTTCGGAGTCAAAACAACTGGCCACTTGTTAGGTCCTCAAAAATGTCATCAGGAAGAGGATAGGTAAGAACTTAAAAGGCTAGCTTTAATAAACTTCTCTTTCTTCGGAGGACAGGCAAAGTTTGCATTTCTTCTAAAAAACAGATAACATATTATATAAACACACCTTAAGAAATAGTGTCCACTTGACGCTAGTTGTCCATATTGAACAGAATTATAGATAGCAAGCCTAACCTAGATGTTTAAATTCTTGAAAGAACAGACGTAAATATCTGTTATTTTTATAAGAATTGCTGGCGTGCCCTACAAAGTGGATTCAATCACATATTCTTGAAGAAAATTGGGCAAAACCGTGTTACGGTTCCAGGGTACCCAGCGGTAGACCAAGTCTCCCTCGTTTAGCCGATGGTATTTATGAGACTATACCTAACGAGTGACTAGTTCTGTTGAGATATATTTAGATGGAAAAGCCTTGGCTTGTCGGATTATGTACATAAGTTTTTAATTAAAACATGACCGGGATCCGGGATCGAACCCGTGGTCTGCCTAGTTAATACCAGACGTCTTAACCACTCGGCCACCGACGCACGAGCTCTAGTACCTAATCAGTGGTCAGTTCTGTTGAAGTATATTTATATCTATTTAAAAAAATACAAATAGGACCCAGGGTAGCAGCGACAGGCTTGCCACCTAATGTATGCTTTTGTAATATGGACTAGCTAAATGTGGACAATGATTATTTTTTAAATGACTGCTAGTGTAAGCGGGCGTAACCCTAAATCATTTTATATTATGGGTGATGTAACATTTACAAACATTTTGGGGACAAATTGCCCTTAGAAATAATGGCGTTGCGTTAAACTTTCAGGAGAGATAGAAAACTTTAGGGGATTAAAGTTTTTTGTAAACGAAAACAATCTCAAAATCTAAACACCTTGTTGAAATGTTTTATAAGTTTGTAATTTTATTATATTGTTTTTAAGGATCTGTTAATCCCTTGAGTCCTTTCATTA
Source organism: Nemapogon koenigi (assembly GCA_963924495.1). Classification (NCBI taxonomy): domain Eukaryota; kingdom Metazoa; phylum Arthropoda; class Insecta; order Lepidoptera; family Tineidae; genus Nemapogon; species Nemapogon koenigi. The sequence continues at coordinate 11,412,439 of OZ004646.1, forward strand.
TTAATTCCTCTCTTTCTCCATTTACTTTCATCCTCTATTATGGTCAGACAAAAATCGTATAGAAAAAAGCACTATTACTTTTTCCTGAATTTTGCAATTTACTTTATTCGGAGTGTAAGAAAATTTAAAAAAAATACCAAATCGGTCCAACCGTTCAACGAAGAGCATTTCTTTTTTTAGGAAAACTAAAATTGGCATATATATAGAGTTTCATGACCTAATCACGGACGTATAGCCTAAATAATTAAATTTCGATTTTGGGGGTTAATTCTGGGGGAAAAATTAAAACGAAAAAATATTTTTTTTCACATAATATGTGTATTATATATGTGTATTTTTCACATGTTTGTATAATTCCTGCCAAGTAAGTTAAGCTATTGACATACAGAGCGCAAACAAACCGGCCAAGTGCGAGTCGGGAGTTCTATGAAAACGGCAAAAAAATCACGTTTGTTGTATGGGAGCCAACTTAAATATTTATTTTATTCTGTTTTTAACCGACTTCGAAAAAAAAAGAAGGAGAAGGTTCTCAATTCGGACCGTATTTTTTTTATTTTTTTTTGTATGTATGTACATCTATTACTCCGCCAGTTGTGAATCGATTTTGATGGTTTCTTTTTTAATCGACAGATAATTCTTCCGGATTGGTCCCATTTTTATCTCATAAAAATTGGTTCTTTAGTTTTTCAGAAATTTTGAAAAAACTGACCTTATAAGTCAATTTTTCGTAATATCTCGATGAAATATGTACCGATTTTGACGACTTATTTTTTTAAGGATATAATAATTTCTTGACATTATCTCACAGTCATATGACGAAAATCGGTTCAGTAATTTTTCAGAAATTCAGTAATTTGTCTCTGTTTACTGCTGAAAATTATATCAGAGAAAAGCCTTAGCAACGGTTGCTATTGACACGAAGTTATCAATTTTCGTATCGACGGTGGTCTAACGGCTAAAGGTATGGGATGCAGCGCAGGGTGCACATTGCTCGAGGTTCAAATCCCATCCACCGCAGTATTTTTTTTAATTTTCCATCATTTTTTTTTAGTTGCGTTATTATTTATTTCTCAGGGCAACAAAATCACTTAAAAGGAAAAATAAACCTTTTAAAAAAAAGTGTACCGACTTCAAAAATTTGCACTGAAAAGTAAGAAATAATAAAAATTTCGTCGTAGAATTTGAAGACGGTTGGTGCCAAATTAGAAATAATTTAGTACCCAAATTCACTAATCTAGATAATTCATTAGGAACCTACGATCATCAGTACAAACACAGATAATATTGAACAGATTTTTATGTCCCTAGATGTTCACTTAATTTTGTATCCTAATTTGGCACCAACCGTCTTCAAATTCTACGACGAAATTTTTATTATTTCTTACTTTTCAGTGCAAATTTTTGAAATCGGTACACTTTTTTTTAAAAGGTTTATTTAGTATTTGTTGTTATAGCGGCAACAGAAATACATCATCTGTGGAAATTTCAACTGTCTAACTATCACGGTTCATGAGATACAGCCTGGTGACAGACGGACAGACAGACAGACGGACGGACAGCGGAGTCTTAGTAACAGGGTTTCCGTTTTTACCCTACGTACCGGAACCCTAAAAACGACGGCTGCCAAGGAATGGCTGGGTCGATAGTACACTGATTCGCCCGGACATTAATAAAACTTTATCTTTAAATCAAATCTAAAAGGTATATTTTGCGCCGTTTGTTAGACTCTGCGATTTCCGCCGCAGCTCCCGCTTTGATTGCTGTTTCCCTGAGATGAGACGGGGCTAATGAGTGTCCACGCACGTAGCATCCCATACAAGGGCCCGACCTCGCTCCCAGGGAATCAGAGTCATTCCTCTATGGTTGTCTGCGTATCCTGACGTGTTTAAGGTGTGGTGATACACAAATCAATAGTGAGTTGGTAGTCAATGATTAGATCATTAATGGTGACATTATAGCCAACTAAAGTAAAACAACGTCCATAAAAGCTCTGATGTTACAACTTTAGTGATATTAACGTAAAATCTACCCATTAATAGTTCGCGTGTCTAAACACAATTTTATTTCTGTGACGGTGTCAACTACAAATTTTCCGAAATTCGAAACGTTTTGTCCAAATTCGATATTTTAACTGCTGAGTAAGCTAAAGTTTAAATCAATTTTAAATGTCAAATGTTTTTTCTTTTTTAGGCTTCCGTACCCAAAGGGTAAAAACGGAAACCCTATTACTAAGGCTCCTCTGTCCGTCCGTCTGTCTGTCACCAGGCTGTATCTCATGAACCGTGATAGTTAGACAGTTGAAATTTTCACAGGTGATGTATTTCTGTTGACGCTATAACAACAAATACTAAAAAATAGACTAAAATAAATATTTAAGGGGGCTCCCATACAACACCCGTGATTTTTTTTTGCTCGTTTTTGCTCGATATTGATAACGGCAACAGGTATGACACTTGAAATATTCAGAGAATATTTAGTTATATATTCACTTTAAAAATAAATAATTAAGTTAATATAAATTTACTTTTAAAAAAAAGTAAAGCAAGGTATTTGGTGGACTAAACAATGTATGCAGAAATACACAACTTACAACTAAAAGTAAATGAACATACATAATGCTGTTTTAGTTCCATCACTTACTTATGGAAGCGAGACTTGGGTATGGAATAAGAGGCGGCATGAAAGTAAAATAAATGCAGTGGAAATGCGGTCTTTACGTAGAATGTGTGATATAAAACGTATTGACCGCATCCGGAACGATGTCATTAGAGAAGAATGCGGAGTAAAAGATGATGTTGTGACAAAAATGAAGAAAAGTAGTTTACGCTGGTTTGGACACGTTGAAAGAATGAAGGATGAAAGATTGACTAAAAAGGTTTATTTGGCTGAAGTGAAAGGAAATGCTAGCAGAGGACGACCTAGATGTACTTTTATTGAACATATAAAAAATATGTTGATCGAAGGAAATATTAAAAGTACACACAATCGCCGAGCATGTATGAAAGATAAGATGAATATAAAACAAGCAAAAGAGATATGTCAGGATCGTAACAAATGGCATTCGATTGTCTCTGCCTACCCCTCTTGGGATGAAAGGCGTGATGATAGATAGATAGATAGATAGAAAAAAAGTGTACTGACTTCAAAAATTTGCACTGAAAAGTAAGAAATAATAAATATTTCGTCGTAGAATTTGAAGACGGTTGGTGCCAAATTAGGATACAAAGTAATAAACATCTAAGAAGATAAAGATTTGTTCAATATTATCTATGTTTGTACTGATGATCGTAGGTTCCTAATGAATTGTCTAGATTTGTGAATTAGTTATTTCTAATTTGGCACCAACCGTCTTCAAATTCTACGACGAAATATTTATTATTTCTTACTTTTCAGTGCAAATTTTTGAAGTCGGTACACTTTTTTTTAAAAGTAAATTTATTTTTGCTGCCTTGAGAGACAAAATAATAACGCAAATAAAAAAAATTGATAGAAAAATAAAAAAAAACTGCTGTGGATGGGATTTGAACCATTTGCATCCTGAGCTGCAGCATACCTTTAGCCGTTAGACCACCTTCGATACAAAAATTGACAGCTAAGGCTTTTCTCTGATACATAATTTTCAGCCGAAAACAGAGACAAATTACTAAATTTCTGAAAAACTACTAAACCGATTTTCGTCATTATGTCTGTAAGATAATGTCGAAAAATTATTATATCCTTAAAAAAATAAGTCTTCAAAATGGGTACATATTTCATCGAGATATTAAGAAAAATTTCAAAATATTCAAGATATTAAGAGAAATTTCTAAAAAAACTACTGAACCAATTGTCACAAAAAAAAATTTTCCAAATCGGTCCAGGCGTCTTCAAGTAATCGGGGAACATACATAAAAAAAAAAGATTCCGACGAATTGAGAACCTCCTCCTTCTGTTTTGAAGTTCGGTTAATAAAATTAATATTTAAGGGGGGCTCCCATACATACAACAATCGTGATGCTTTTTGCCCTTTTCATTTTTTTTTTTAAATTTTTTTTCACGGGTTGCCTTATAGCGGAAGATTCTATTGTGTTGTGAGGCTATACTTAACGATTGGCCAGTTCTGTTGAGGTATATTTAGATGGAAAAGCCTCTAAGGTTTATTTTTAATCTATGAATACAGTTTTTTAAGTAAGGTGCTTTCCCTTATATGGAATGTAGGCGTAATAGTGTGGTATTGTAGGTATACCTCTGTTTAAACTGCAAAGTCTATTTGATTTCCGCATCCGATTTCGAGCCAATAACCATTAGCTTTAATGTAATGACACATTAGTCGATAAACAGGTTTCGATATTTGATATTTCGAATATACACCTACTAACTTTCTGCCCCGGCTTTGCCCGTGGTAAAATTATATTAGCCTGACTTCGGTTGGGGTAAACATGGCATAAACCCGCAAGAAACACGCTTCGTGCTTCGAGCACGTAAAATCTGTGTCCAAACAATTATTCAAGAAATGACAACTCTATATTCTATTCTATTCTATATTTTGTGTAGAGTCTCCATCAGGGTTTTGATGAGTCAAGTATTTTAGGCGTCACAATAAGAATAAGCCGATTAATCGGTAGCTAAGATGTTCCCGCCGACTGTGATAAGTCTTATTAATCATCGACTAATCACAACTATCACAGCGCGGACAGGTCTAAACTGGATTCCCCATCATGTCACGACGGGGCGCGTGCGTTGTCCGCCATGATATTACGTAGAATCGACAACTCTATAGTCTTTGGGACAGGCGACCCCGCCTCCGCCCCGCTTAGCACGGGTACAATCTGGGTTTACAACAATTTGGATACATACATACGCTTATAAGTACTTATCCAGACTTATGGCCGAGTGGTTAAGGCGTCTGGTTCCCAGATGTACATAATCCGACAAACTATACTTAGAGGCTTTTCCATCTAAATATACCTCAACGAAACTGGCCACTAGTTAGGTATAGCCTCACAAATACCATCGGCTAAACGAGGGAGACTTGGTCTCCCGCTGGTATCTTGGGACCGTAACATGGTTTCAGGAGCTGTAAGGCAACCCGTAAAAAAAATTGACCTAGATCGCCACTTTAAATTTGACCCACTTCCCAGTGCTCGATTGAGCTGTTATTTTGCATAGGTACATATGTAAATCGGATGACAATGCAATATAATGTAGTTATGTAGCATAGGTGGTCTGATGATGGAGCCGAAAGGTGGTCACAGGAACTCTGTAACGAAACGACATAACCTTATCGAGTTTGGGCTCGTTTAATTTGTCTTTACAAGTACTCTTGTTTTTGCCATCATACTTTACTAAATAAAAAATATGCATTGAAAAGTGTGTTTTCCGAAAGCAAATGCACAATATAAAATAAAATACCCAAATCGCTTCAAGTATGTCTATAACATTTAAAGAGTTTTCGATTTCTCCAGGATCCCATCATCAGATCCCGATCTGATGACCTGGGACCACCTGGAAAGTATAGCCTTTCAAACAAAAAAAAAATCCAAATTGTCCAGGCGTCTTCAAGTAATCGGGGAACATACATAAAAAAAACATAAAAGATTCCGACGAATTGAGAACCTTCTTTTTTTGAAGTCGGTTAATAAAAGCGTGTTTCACTCTCTTTTTTTCTCCTGTTGTTCTTTGTTATATGTACATGCGGGTGAAACCGCGTATAAAGTCTAGTATACAAAAAGGCAAGTTGTTTAGAGTTATTTAGAGAATATTGTAATAAAGATATAAGTAGATACATAAAACCTCCGTATTTTAACTATGTTTTTTTCCTTCTTTTCATATTTGCGAACAGTTTTATGCAGGACTTATAGAGATTTGAAGGGGTTGAGTCAGTTGACGAAATAGCCTAATGTTTTATTCAGACCTCATTTGAAATCATTGTTTTTTTCTCCTCGAATGTGTTTAAGGATTGCTATTTTAGGGATCCGTAGCCAATCGGTCAGAATAGTCCCTTACTTTTTCACTTGGTTTTCCTATCAGTCTGTGACATACAATCTTTTAAATCTCTCCGTGTAAAACTAGGGGATTGTAAATAGTTGAATGTTTTCAATGCTGGTTTGGATACGTTGAAAGAATGAAGGATGAAAGATTGACTAAAAAGGTTTATATGGCAGAAGTGAAAGGGAATGCTGGCAGAGAACGACCTACGTGTGCTTTTATTAAACATATAACAAAATTATTGATTGAAGGTAATATGAAAAGTACACACTATCGCCGAGCAGTATAAAGGTATGATGAACATAAAAGAAGCGAAAGAGGTATGTCAGGATCGTAGCAAATAGCATTGGATGGGACTGCCTACGACTCTTGGGATAAAAGGCGTGATGATAGATAGATAGATAGATTCAATAGGCTCCAGAATAGGCTCTGAAACGTCTGAATGGATTTTAATAAGACTTTCAAGAGTTAAAGTTTGGTTGTTATCTTCATGTTATTATAGCACTTCAATGTAGCTTTTTACTTCAAGATGCCATCTTACGTTCTACTTCGCATACCAAGGTAGAAACAACGGTTGTTAAGGCTCCTATATCCATATTTTTTCTGAAATAAACTATTCCCAATTTCTCTGTAAATAATCCACCTGTATCACTGTAATTTAGCATATAGTTACTTATTTAATATATCTAAGTGAAACAGCTGTTATTTTTTCAATTGGTTTTATTCCTTTATTAACCGAACTTCAAAATCGAACTTCGAGGTTCTCAATTCGTCGGAATCTTTATGTTTTTTATGTATGTTCCCCGATTACTTGAAGACGCCTGGACCTATTTACATTATTTTTTTGTTTGAAAGGGTATACTTCACATGTGGTCCCATGGTCATCAGGTCAGGATCTGATGATGGGATCCTGGAGAAATCGAGAACTCTTCAAATTTTATAGGCACACTTGAAGCGATTTGGGTTTTTTTGTTTTATAGTGAGTTGTGCATTTGCTTTCAGAAAGTACACTTTTCAGTGCATCATTTTTGAAGTCGGTACACTTTTTTTAAAACTTAAATTATTTACCACCTATATTTCCTATTCAATAAAACCAATTGAAAAAATAACGACTATTTCACTTAGATATATTGAATAAGTAACTATATGCTAAATTACAGTTTATCTCCATACAAATAAAGGATATAGGGCTCGACGCACTTTAGCATTTATATTAGTAGTTAGGATAGGATGTATAAAAAATATTATTCTATATATAGCCTTCCGCCCCCCGGCTTCGCCTGTGGAAATTTTCTAACAAAATAAAATATGACCTATGTCACTCAGGGATATCGTAGCTATCTATTGGTAAAATAATTTTCAAAATCGGTTCAGTAGATCCAGAGATTACCCCCTACAACCTCACAATCTTTACCTCTTTATAATATTAGTACAAGACTAAAGTAGCCCACAGACTGTTCCGGCATGGCACCGAAAATTTTCGTTCCGGCCGCCTTATGATCGAGATCCCACATTGGCGATGAAAATCATACGATCTAGATCGCATACAATTCACACACTCAAACAGACACATATCATTCGATTAAACAAAGTGTCAAACTATCAGGTATATGTGTAATGGGTATGGATGTGTGTGTGTGACAGATCGCTCCGGTCATCGAAATCCACCACAGATTTAAACGATTTGAAACTGATGGTGGGCCGCGCGTACTAGAATTGGATGAGTCTGTGGTGGATTTCGGTGGACCGGCCGGCGACCGGCCGGGGATTGATCCAATCAGTGGGCGCCTTTATAGATTTCTCGTCAGTATTAAAAATGGCGATTTGTGATCCCATACATATTTTTTGAATAAATGCCTCCATGACTATATTTGTGGTCTAATATCATATGTTACAGTTAGACCTGTATAAACAATAAGACCATCTCAGCACGACCGACACAATATGCGAGCGTGACTTTAGTGACATTTTGTTCTACAATGGTCACATTATAGAGGATTTTGACCTCAAAACACCTCAACAGAACTGGCCATTCGTTAGGTAACCTCAAGAATATAATTGGCAAAACGGATAATTTTTGTCTTTCGCTGAAAATTTGAAATAGGTAGGTATTGTGCCTTTATCATTTTGATTGATAGATTTACAAAACGTTTTAATTCAAATCCCAAAAGGTGTGTTTCCATCAACAACGGTTTGAGTACGTAATAAAATAATTTCTTGTTGGAATTATGTCACATACCAAAAATTAAAAAAAAAATTAGGAGACGCCCCTTACCATCTGTTACCAAACCGCTCATCGTTGAAAATGCCATCAAGTGATACATGTATCGCGTTTCGGTTCAGACGCATAGCATGTCGGTGACGCGAAACCATAACATCCCCTACCAAAAATCGCTCAACGCTCTCCGTTATCTCACAGAAAATTTTCGGTCCGGCCGCCGTATGATCGAGATTGAAGACAGGCCACACATTAGCAATGTAAATCATACGATCTAGATCACATGCAATTCACTCACCCACACAGACACACAAGATTCGATTTAACAAATACGTGTGGATGTGTGTGTGTGTGTGTGTGTGACAGATCGTTCCGGTCATCGAAATCAACCACAAATACAACGATTGAAAACGGATGGTGGGCCGCGCGATAAGAATTGGACGAGTCTGTGATCGGTTTAGGTGGACCGTACGGCAACCGGCCGGGGACTGGACGAATCACTTCTAAAATCCACAATTTGTTTATAATCTGAATATTTCTCCGACCATTATAGAACAAACCACTGGTGTGCGTGTAAGAACATCGTGACTACGGTCGCACGTGTCTCGAGGCGATATGTCCATACAGAGTACCAGCTCTCAGATAGATAGGAAGATCAAATTGGTTTTATTCTCTGCTTACCCCTTACGTTATAATACGTAGGTAATATGATTTGGAAAATAAATAGTCTTCAATCCTAACTTTTTCAATACTAATAAGTAAAGTTTGTAAGTTCGGATGTAGGGGGTAATCTCTCAAACTACTGAACCGATTTTAAAAATTCTTTCACGAATACATATCCATGTTATGTAGTTTGAAATGAAATAAGTACATACTCCAAACCCCCCTTCCCCCCGCTTCACTCATGGAATTTGAATATCAGTAAAACTCGTCGAATTGGGAACATTGCCATTATTGGTTACAGCTCGCCCCCCAAAAGATATAACGTGATGGTATATGCACATAAAGCGGCCTCGTGAATCAATCAAACCACATCAAAATTGGTCCAGTAGTTTTCCACAATAGTAAGGCACAAACAGACATACAGAAACATATACCAATATTAGGAAAATACAATTACAGAGGAATTAGGGATAAAACAGGACAAATAAAGACACTTTGATAGTTTCATGAAATGGGAATTGTTTTAAACTTCTCACTAATATTATAAACGCGAAAGTTTGTATGGATGTATGTATGTTTGTTACTCAATCACGCCAGAACGGCTGAACGGATCTGGATGAAATTTCGTACAGAGATAGATTATAGTCTGGAAGTGACATAGGCAACTTTTTATCCCGGAAAACGGTATGCTTCCCGTAGGATAGATTTGTTTTTGTTTTTCACGGGTACGACATGATTTTTTGCATAGTGGTAGTTTAGGGGTCAAAGAATGACATATACTACTTTTTATACCGCGAAAGCGGGCGGGGGAGGGGCAAGTTACAGCCACGGGATTTTTGGATCTATTTCCACACGGGTGAAACCGCGGAGAAAAGCTATATAATCTCCAGTAACGACAATTCCTGCATTGTATCCAGATTAGTTCAGTCGTTTCGTCGTGATTGGATAAGAAACAAAATTTAGCATTTATAATTAGGTAATTTCGCAGTATGGAATGCATTATTTTATTATTTAATAAGTTCCACCTCTCTAATGACAGTTTTTACCAGAAAATGACAATAATTTACGTGGAATTTCAAAATTGTAACGCGTGCCTCACAAAATGGACAGCATTTTTGAGTAATTTGTATGAAATTGCACTCTTTTCAATACTTCAATCGGTCGTTTTTCTTGCCACTGTACATTTTTTTTTCTGGACACGTTTCCTTTTATGCAGCTCGCCAAGTTACAGAGGGCAATTTTAAACAATTATGCCTTTTTGTTTTATTATTACAAATAGGACTCCACGTGCCACGATCCTGGCAGAGCGGTTTTCAATGAAAATTTTCGTCATTTAATTTTATTAATAGAATATGACCCAAATGATGAACAAAAAAAAACCGCCTTCAAAACCAAAATGTGCTTTCCGAAAAATGCACAAGTCACTATAAAAAAATACCCAAATCGCCTATAAAATTTGAAGAGTTCTTGATTTCTCCAGGATCCCATCATCAGATCCTGACCTGATGACCGTTGGACCACCTGGAAAGTATACCCTTTCAAATAAAAAAAATATATTCCAAATCGGGGAACATATCTACATAAAAAAACATAAAAGATTCCAACGAATGTTAAACCTCCTCCTTTTTTTGAATTTCGGTTAATAATAGAAAATCAATCTGTACCTAATCAAAATAGAGCAACGGAATGACGGGTTTTTTTGCACAGATGACTTTGCAGAGATAAGCTACTTTTTTGGAATTTTTATTTGTTTGAATTTTTATTTGACCACGTTTCCATGTGGTCCCATGGTCATTAGGTCAGGATCTGATGATGGGATCTTGGAGAAATCAAGAACTCTTCAAATTTTATAGGCACACTTGAAGCGATTTGGGTATTTTTTTGGTGATTTGTGCATTTGCTTTCGGAAAGCACACTTTTCAGTGCATAATTTTTGAAGTATGAACTCCATTCTTTTGTATGTAAAAAAATCGTAACTCAGGCAAATCCAGACCGAACTCCTTGTATCAAAATGTAAAAGTAAAAAGATGTTTAGATGACCTTTAAAGTTGTTGAAGTTAACGACTTAATAAGTTGTATCAGATTTTATCTAAATCTTATGATGAATAAGGTAAATGTCTTTTTTTTTTTTTTTTTTTTTCTTAGCGGGTTGCCGCCTTACAGCTCCCGAAACCGTGTTACGGTTCCAGGGTACCCAGCGGAAGACCAAGTCTCCCTCGTTTAGCTGATGGTATTTGTGAGGCTATATCTAACGAGTGGCTAGTTCTGTTGAGATATATTTAGATGGAAAAGCCTCTAAGTGTGGTTTGTCGGATTATGTACATAAGTTTTTAATTAAAATTAGCTTTTTCAACTTTTCTTACCAACTTTAACCTAACGGTTTTATCGCAGCTTAACTATACTAACTAATATTCTAAATTCGAAAGTGTGTTTGTTTGTTTTTTTTTGTTTCTCGCAACACGAGTGACATAGGCTAACTTTTATCACGGAAATCCATCGGGATAAATTTAATGTCACATTCAAAAAAAGTTTATATTTCTGAAGAACAAAATCCGACATACTATTTTTTTCTTTCTTCGCGGGTTGCCTTACAGCTCCCGAACCTGTTTTACGGTTCCAGGGTACCCAGCGGAAGACCAAGTCTCCCTCGTTTAGCCGATGGTATTTGTGAGGCTACACCTTAACGAGTGGATAGTTCTGTTGAGGTATATTTAGATGGAAAAGCGTCTAAGTGTGGTTTGTCGTATTATGTACATAGGTTTTTAATTAAAAAACCCATTGGTACATGGCCGGGCCCCGGAATCGAACCCGGGGTTTGTCTTAACCACTCGGCCACCGACGCACCGACATACTAAGAGGCCTTATTTGAACTCAAAATACCGCAAGACATGATGACATGGCCACTCGTGAGGTAGCCTCAAAAATCATTTAACTACTATTTCTACTCTGTACCTACCTTACTATTTTAAGTTTAGCATATTGACCGGTAGATGTCGCTAGACAATTTAATACAGTTTAATAGTAAAAAAGTAGCTTCGTTTCTGTCGTGCGTTTCTTGCGATTGTCCAGGATATATTCCTCATTTAACCGGTGATATTATTAAGCTATCTAGCTAACGACTGGCCAGCTTTTTGTAATCATTACCTAGCCCAATAATTTTTTAATTAACATTACAGTCCCTTTTTCATTCAAAGTCTCTCCATCAGGCTTCATATAAAGCAAAGGTTATTTTTAAAACTAAAAAGTTGTGCTACGAAAGCATGTCAACACAATTTAGATCGGTCGTGAGCAATAGGTAATCACGATTTAGTAATATTGTACTTTTGGAAGCAATTAAGGCCGCTTATAATTAGTGGATGTTGTGGGTTTGATGCCCGGTAGAGATAAGGCTACACTTAAGATTTTTAGATATATACTAGACTATAATAGTGACCCGTCCCGGTTTTGTCCATGGAAATTTTGACAGCCATATCTTTGAGAACTTCGGAACCCTTCAATATATCGAGTAGAAACAAGTAGATTCTAAGTTTAAATACTCACTATGATTCCTGAAAGATTCGTCAAAATCCATTCAGCAGTTTCAGAGCCTATTCTAGACAAACATTAGGATAAAATAATTTATTTTGATAATCAATGGAAACATGGTTTTTGCAATTTGACTACAGAACCCTAAAAATTTAAAATAACAAAATTATCAAGTCCCCTTCTCTTAAATTTTTCGTCACCCCAAAACACAATATACATTTAAAGAAAACATTGGGATCAAGGGGGGGAATTGGGGAAATATAGAAAAAATATAAATTTTTGGAGAAAAAGTCACTTTTTTGAGTAATAGTCAGTGTTACTTCGACCGCGTTGGCAGGCGAATGTTAGAGCAAAAAACTCACATAATAAAGGGCAAACCTCCCGGATAGATAAGTACGGTCAACTTCTAGCCTTCTTTCTGTACTGAACCCAAAAAAATATATAACTTTTTCCCTTCCGTGAAATAAGAAATCATCAACATTTTCTGTCGGTTGGTGCTAAAACATAATTTCGTTATTTTAGATATTGTTAACAAACATAAATAACTATTAGTCAGCCATTTTACGAACTCGTAGACTTTATTTCACAATTTAGTTGCAGTTAATGAGGTAGTTAAAGAAACAAGTTATAATTGGGCTCCTAACCTTAATTTTTATCAAATTTATCCTAAAAATACTTAATAAATAAATAAATTTAGTGATATTTTTGAAATTTGGAAAAATTCCAGTTCTAGATAAGATAAACAGATTTCCATATCTTTTTTTAATTTACCTATCATATTTTATGTAGGTTTAATTTATGGAGAAGTTGATATTAGAAATTACCGTCCCGCGACTACCAAGTGTTATTTTGCAACGATTGGAACGACAAATCAACGATGAACCTCACAGCTGTCATGCCGGTTAAGAGGATCGTGTAGCTCAGCGTACGCAGCGAAATAGGTATTTAGAAAATCATATTCTGTCTCAAGCGCGCTCTTTCACCGGGCATCAGTGCGACAGAGAGCACTGCAGCTCGTGAGTGTTTGTAGGTATGTTCTTCGTTGAAAATTGCGTTTTGGGCGAAAACGATTTACACCTGCTAAACTATAACGAAACCTTATAATTTTGGTGTCAAACGTTTTAGCAGATTATAATCTACGTACGTACGTTTTGCTTTTTTTGAAATTTTGCTTGGTTTTTCAAATACAGACGGTTTATTATCAGCAAGTTATGAACCAAAAAAACCGAGATTTGAGGGGCTTATAACTTTTGACCTATCACGAATTTTGATAAAAGGAAAAAATACGTACGTAGTTTTTCACTATGTCAGTAACATATTACAAAATCGTTAAAATTAAATAATATTTAGGGGTAGTAAAACGTTTTCTCCGTTTGTATGGACATGGACGCGGTACACTGTACTCTTAAGATTTCCGCTGTGCTTATTCTGCTGACGCTACCAAAGTTAGAGTAGTGGTCCCCGCTGACCACGGGCGGTGTTTTGCTGAGAGTGCGATCTAAAATAAGATATCTATTGGCGACCTACGGCCGGTCCTCATAAATCGACAGAATATGAAGCCCGGGTAGAACGCACAGTTTTGTAGCGAGCATTATGCGTATATTAACCTCCTGATATATGCTACTTTTTCGTGTGGAAATGGCGATTTCTTTTTCGCTATTTTTTGGGAGGCGACATTTTTATTTATTTCGCTTTTTCTGTTATTTATTTGTTAATTCTGAACTGAGGTTTGGCTGGGACTGTTTCTAGGGTTCCGTTCCCAAAGGGTAAAAACGGAAACCCTATTACTAAGACTCCGCTGTCCGTCCATCTGTCTGTCTGTCTATCTGTCTGTCACCAGGCTGTATCTTACCGTACCGTGATAGTTAGACAGTTGAAGTTATCACAGATGATGTATTTCTGTTGTCACTATAACAAAAATACTAAAAAAAAAAAAAAAAAAAATATTATATTAGAGGCTTTTACATCTAAATATATCTCAACAGAACTAGCCACTCGTTAGATATAGCCTCACAAATACCATCGGCTAAACGAGGGAGACTTGGTCTTCCGCTGGGTACCCTGGAACCGTAACACGGTTTCGGGAGCGTAAGGCAACCAGTGAAGAAAGAAAAAAAAAAAAATTTAAGAGGGCTTCCATACAACAAACGTGTTTTTTTTTGCAGTTTTTGTTGATAATGGTAAGGAACACTTCGTACGCGAGTCCGACTCGCACTTGGCCGTTTTTTTTTGTAATTTGTAGTGCAATAGAATAATAATTGAATGTCATAGACTTTTGTTTTGTAATCTTCGCTAATCATGTATTATTTAATGAAATTGAAACTTTAATACCTCAGACTAATGACTAAAGCTGTCTGACATCTTATATCTGTCAAAAATATGGCAAATCTCAATTAATCATAGAAAAATATTTTGTTTATACAAAATTTTCAACTCAAATTGTTGATATATTATAAATTTCATTACCATAGTTATAAAACGCAATAGGAATTTTTTTTTTAACCCTAAATAATAAAAATATGGCCAATCAGCAATTTGAGTTGAAAATTTTGTATATAAATATACTCATTTGACAGAAGTAAGATGGCCGACTGCCTAGGACCCTTAATACGGTGACATTTATTTTGATTTTGATAAAAAAGAGTAGTCACACAATAACCGGCGCCCAAAATGGGACGTCAATTATTGTGATCTACAATATTATTTTATTATCAATAGCCTAATTGGTAGAACGTTTCTAAATGGTCCCGAGTTCGATTCCCACTCGTTCCAAAAAAAAATGTTAAGCACCAATTTTCTTTAAGAATATATGCATTTAATCGACTCCAATATGAACAACTGGCAAAAAGTGGACACCGCTACTAGTGGCTATGGCCACACCGCAATATAAAAAGGCCGTAAAATTTATTTTATTTAGGCCGTTATTTTAAAGCAAACGTTCCCGAATTTATTTTTTGATGGCAACATATTTATTTATTTAGCTTTTGCTGTTATTTATTTTGAACTAAGTTTAATCATAAATTCAAATTTTTCTTTTATTTTTATCCTAAACTAACCCAACTTGTTCTTTCACCTTCTCTAAGTATGTACTTATGTAGGTAAGTTTATTCTAAAATTAAATTAAATTTTAACACTATTCATTCACATCAGTATCCTTTCTATATTACTGGGGTTTGCCTCCTTTGATCTGGACAAAATTTTAGATTTAATTCAATTGAAACCACAAAACAAAACTAAAATGACAACGAGCGATCCCATCTCGATCTGACATAGCGTCGTATACTGCACTCGATATTATCTGAATGCGCTTACAAAATTGATTTGATACGATATGATCAGTACAAGTTGTTTTTGATATTCATTTCGTTATGGAACGAACTACATAGTAATAATCACTGATTTTACCTTTGAATGGTTTCCAGCAGGGCTCGTCGATAAATTATTTTTGATGTGACTTTACAACCGCTTGATTACAATGTCTATGAATGAAATTCCATAGGACACAGTTTTTTTTTTTAAAAAGTCATATGAAAATTTATCTATATATCTCTATCCTATAAGAGGTAGGCAGAGACAATCGAATGTCAATTGCTGTGATTCTAATTATATAAACTTAATTAATTTTAATAATATATTTTTCGGTTTTTCTAG
This sequence comes from Nemapogon koenigi, assembly GCA_963924495.1. NCBI lineage: Eukaryota > Metazoa > Arthropoda > Insecta > Lepidoptera > Tineidae > Nemapogon > Nemapogon koenigi. The sequence continues at coordinate 11,428,463 of OZ004646.1, forward strand.
TAGGTAAAAAGGTACATTACTGTACTCTATTCATTATATGAAGGGGTGGGTGACACTTTTTTTTTAATAATGGTAACTTCAGAGTTGTAGCACTGCATGAATTGAAAGTTATTGATTTAATAATCGATTATTTCTTAGAACAATTTATAATTAATTGGAATAATCGTTTCACATTTAAATTATTTATTTATAACTTTGATAATGATGTGAAATGAGAATTTAATTACGGGATTACGTATATTATATCTTTAAAATAATTATTTTCACGTAAAGGCAACAAAGTTTTTATCTCAAGATTATAATCCCATGATTTTCTTGTGGAGATGATATTTCACAATTTAGTAGTATTAAAATTTTTTATTAATAAGTATTTTTAAATTTTTATTTCTTTCATTGGATATGTCACCCTACCTAGGCTGTTTCAAATATAGAGCCCCATTTAAAATCCAAAATTCCACAAGCTATGCGACAGATAAAAGCATTTCCTTGTGTAGCGAATTTACCGTCTATCATAGTTTGATTCGGTGGTTGTGAGTCGACCATAGATGACCTTATTATAGTACTACTCAACCGTATCAAATAGCACCCAAAGGAATATTCTGGGACCGACGCGTGACATTTAAACGAATTATGTGGAAAATTAACAATTTCATTTTCGATGTGATAGTAGGTAAGCTTTAACCCACTTGCAGGAGGTTTTTACTGATTTGTATGAAATATCTAAATTTTCAAAAACTATTATTTTTATTAGTTTGTAGGTGGCTTCAATAAAAAAAAATTAACCTATATTCACTTAACACGTTTTTGGTTTTTACTGATTTGTATGAAATATCTAAATTTTCAAAAACTATAATTTTTATTAGTTTGTAGGTGGCTTCAATAAAAAAAATTAACCTATATTCACTTAACACGTTTTTATATAATTACTAGATTTATTTATAGTATAGATATATATTATATACAGACTTAACTTGTAATCCAAGCAAGTAACAAGGCAAAATAGTCAATGTTGTAAGTTTTCTGATATAGCGAAGAGGTTTATAACATTTCTATGATAAAAATACAGTCTTGGGTTTATAAAATGCAGATATTTTTGTTATTTGAGCTTTTGTAGAGAATAGGGTATTCTAGTTGGGTTTAATTTACTAAAATTGCTCTATGGTTGAATCTCTGCCTACTATATCAAAGGTTTCTATTGGTTGGAGTATATTCTTATAAAGCTTTCTTAAACTGTCATACAAAAAGATAAGTTTTAATTGCATTCATTCATTAAGCATGGTGAAAGCTACATTTACTTTTATGTAGATACTAAAATATACTCAACTCCTTTTATCCTTCCTAATTAATATTATAAATGCCAAAGTGTTTAAGATTGTTGTCCTTCTTTAAGACCAAAACGGAGCAACGGATAGACGTGATATAGCACCGAGATAGCTTGAAGGCCTTAAAATGGTATTGGCTACTTGCCATTTTGGTAAAATATGTAAATGCGCATATAACTATTTATCTATCAGAGATAATATATGTGCTACCAAGGCCTTTTTTGTAGATCATTTAATTCTACACAATTCTTTTCTACATCATTTTGTTATATTATTATCTCTGACGGATTAGACAGCATACGCTAACTTTTTTCCCTGCCTGATTCACTTAGACTGTTAATGCTCACCTCCTAAATATGATAGGTCCTTGTTTACCAGTTGTAAACCTTCCCGATGAATCAACCTATATAATAGAGAAAACTATAACAAATTCTGTTGAGTGGTTTTTGCGTGAACATGGACAGACAGACAGACAGACGCGGCGGTAGTGGTGATAATATGTAACTATAAGTCAATACGTTATATAACTTCTTTACAGAAGAAGAAAATTGAAAACCCACTCGCTTCGTATGTAAGGGATTAGGAACTAATCTACATTGAAATCGGTCCATCCGTTTGGGAGATACGATGCTAATTGCCATAGGCTTTAAAAAGTGACTTTTCATAATATCTGGTAGTCTATCAGTTTGTGGACTTATTTAAATATTTTATGAAAGTTCATGCAGTGAAGGCCTTTCACGAGAGGTTCAGAGTCTAAACTGAAGAGCTTTGATAAGTTCAAAAGAAAGTTTCTGTATATTTTTTCTATAACTTGATCTGTAAATAAGGAAACGTAAATGTTTAAGATTCACAGTATAAATAAACAGGAATATCATTTCCTCCAATTTTCTATAAAATAATACAATTTCTTTTGAGAAGCTTTTTATTTTTCACAGTAAATAGGTTTCACTCTTCGATGTGACTTAAAAGAAAAATTTTATCCAAAAAACAAGATTCAAATAGGTGCTTAAGTAAGGGAAATATTTGATGAAAAAATATTATCTTTACAAAGAATGGTGACTAACGACCTTAATGGCTTCCATCGTAAGGTATCGAACCAACACAGCTCGTCGTAAAACGATGCTGACAACGGAATTGAAAAATAAAGAAAAGGAACAGGCAAAATAGCAAGAAATAATAAGGACGTGGAATAAAGCTAACCAGTCGTGACTCGGAGCTTTCGTAGCTAAAGTGATGGGAAGTTGAAGGGAACTTATCGATATTTCTAAGTCGCTAATCGTTGCTATAATTTTTCAAAGTTTTGTTATAAAGTAAGGTTTCTGTCCCGTGGTATTACTCGTTTGTGATAAAAATAGAACCACGGCCCTGTATATGCTCCATGGTACTACAAATGATTTGAGAATTTGGAAATGGCTATTTCACTTAAATGATGGCGTCATTTTATCGTCTGCAGGCAGAATGTAGGTTTGAAAACAAAAATATTCAATTTAGTTTATTATTATTAATTGCACTATTATAATATCAAAATGAGGTAAGATTGAAATCTTATATTAATTATTATTAAGGAGTTTCTTTTGTATAGAGAGTAAGAGAGCCTGATGATATTAATAATAACTACGACCTTGCTAGTGATTTTTTTAAAATGAACATTATTTTGCGCAGATTGACAAACTCAAAGTTTTTTACTTTTATTTTAATAATAGTTCTATTGCTATACCTGTATTAATTGACCCGAAAGCAATATTTTTTTTTATATTAGGAATTCTTTTAGTAATTTATCTTTCGACCTACAATTAATTATTAATAAAAAATTGACACCAGTATATGTATACTACTGAATCGCATGTTCGCATGCATGAACAGTTCATGGAAGTGGAAACCTTTCAAAATTCCCAATCTTGAATCCTTTTAAAATTAGCGATTCAATAGTATACATATACTGGTGTCAATTTTTTATTAATAGTTAATTGTAGGTCGAAAGATAAATTACTAAAATATTCCTAATATGAAAAAAAAGATTGCTTTCGGGTCAATTAATACAGGTGCTATACTATATATATATATATAGAACTATTATTAAAATAAAAGTAAAAACTTTGAGTTTGTCAATCTGCGCAAAATAATGTTCATTTAAAAAAAATCACTAGCAAGGTCGTAGTTATTATTAATATCATCAGGCTCTTTATCATCTTTAAAATTAGCGATTCAATAGTATTTTATCGACAAAATATAATAACCTCAACCCATCCCTAGTAGCTCGCGGCGATCAAATCGAACATACATACAGGGTACACAAGCGGAGTGGAGGCAATGTTACCTTAATGCAATTCATTGTACGTGCTTTGGTAAAGGATTGCTTGCATACAGCTTTCTTAAAGGCTACGACCGATTATGCGATATGTTCCTTGGTGCTAGCGGAATTGTGTGCAATTTATAGCTGAAATGGTTGCTGAAATCTGAAAATAATGACGCTTGTAGTGTATATTCTATATTTGAGTAGTGGTAGGGGGCGTTAGTCGCTGTCTGGGGAAGTACAGCTCATTGTTAAATTTTCTTGGCTTGAGTAAGTATAACCTGTATTATCACCTATCATCTTGAATGTCACCTTCATTCATGGAATCCCATACCACTTTCCCAAGTGGATAAAAAAAAAGTAAAATAATTAAAACATGAAATATTATATAGAACATGGAAGCGGTCTTAAAAAATACAAAAGTTATTTGAATAACTGATCAGTAACGCTGCAGTTTTCGCATTTCTCTATGTATAATAGTTTAGACTACATCATCAGATTGTCCAAGTCTTCACATTTCCACCACTTTCATCATCATTCGATAAATATATGAATAAGTATTTTTATAAGAAGAATAAGTGCTCGGCTTCTAGCTTCATCAGAAATGGAATCTGGCCACTTGTTACACGCACCAGTATATTGCGAACGTAGATGTCCGTGTGGACACCAGGTTGATCAATTTGGAACATATGGACTTTCCTGCATAAAAAGTGCAGGCAGTCTTTATGCCCACAGCTACCTCAATGATTACGTCAATAGAAGTCCCTGCTCTCCTAGAAGCAACGGGAAACTGTCAAAGCAGGAGGAGCTATCATTTATTGAAAACTACAAATTTGTGCCGTTTGGTGTAGAAACTCTAGGGCCGTGGTGATCAAATGCCAATTGACGATATATCCCTATGACTGATCATCTCTTCTGGTGACAGGAGGGCTGGCTCCATCCTCGCTCAACGAATCAGAATCGCGATTAACCGGGAAATGCAGCCAGTATTCTTGCCACTATTCCACGCGGACCTGGTTTCTTTAGTTTTTTTTAATGTTTAGATTAATTTTAAGGTTTTTATAGTGTTATGTGCAAATAATAGAGTATCTTTAGAACACCTGTTAACACTTTACACCTCAGGCAATGCAATCGCTCTATCTACATTATATTATTATATAAATACGCTTATAGATACTTATTTATTAGAGGTGGATATATATTACTGCAGACTTTTTTGTAGATTAATTAATTCCACACAATTCGTTCCTACATCATTTTGTAATATATATAGACAACAAACGCTATGAAGACTCGCTGGAGCTATTATTTCCCGACTTGATTTACGTATGATGTTAATACTCAGCTCCTAAACATGATATCTTCATGTTTAATACTCGTAAAACTTCCCGGTGAATCAACCTATCTAATACTGAAAATTGCAACAAAATCCGTTTAGTAGTTCTTGCGTGAAAAGTTCACATACAGACGGACAGAGCGGACTTTGTTTTATAGTACCTATGTTGCTAACTTAATTGTGTGCAATTTCTAGCTGAAATGGTGGCTAAAATCTGAAAATAATGACGCTAGTTGTATTGTGGCATTCGGGTTTTACCTATGGTTTAGTAATCCTGCCCAGACGGTCTCAGATTCAAATATTACAAAGAGGAAAAGTTGGGATGTACGTAGTTCGAACATTAAAAAAAATCAGGCGAATACGGGGGCGGCAAGCCAGTGTATAGATTTGTCATTCAATATTACAGAGGGAGACAAAACATATTATAACTATACAGTTGTTCAATTACGTTAATTAGAAACGTTGTTATAGAATTTGTTAAGATTAGGATATGAAGGTAATTTTTTTTAACATAAAAAATTCTTATATTTCTATTATTTAGACAACAAATTAAAAAACCTTAAAATTGAATATGTGCAATCAAAAAAACTAAATTTAAATTAAAAATATTATATTATTAAGCTGTTTTATTCAGTAGTAGTTAATAGTAATTATTTTATGATTTTTTTAATTGGTCAAAAATAATAAAATTATTATTATTTTGAATTTTCAATAAGCTATAAAAATGCGATATATATACAGGAATTCAAAATAGTCCGCTGAGAGGCATGAGTATTTGCTCTTTTTTGTGTTCTCGGCATGTAGGGCTGGAAGTTGCGGATATGTGGCAGGCGGCGAAGGTGTCAGCGCATGTTGCATCCCAAACCAACGGTAGACCCCGCTCCCACGGCACCAAACTCATACCGTCGGGTCTTTTCCCGTCGTCGCGGCTCAGTCCGAGAGGTTCCAATATACTGGGAATATTTGCTGAACTCAGAGTTTGTGCCGCGATTGACGGCCTGCACTACGACGGCATGAAAGACGTTCCTAAGATGTCGGCCGTTTTCCCGCATATACAAGTGTGCTGTTGACATACCTTCGCGCCTATGTGGAGTGACACAGCAATCCTTATTGAATTAGCATCTAAAAGTGTGCCTAGGTGAGAAGAAGGATAAACTTGCAGCCAAGCACCGGATTCTGCTTCTGAAGATGCATTGATACGCGCTAATTCTATTTTTGATGCTGTTATTTTGAACTTATCGATCGATGTTTTTATTATTGGTATGTCCCAATCTTTTTGAAAAATTGAGTCTGGGGTGACCGTATTTGGACAAAATTCCTTCCAACGTTTTATAGCCTCTTGAAAATTGCCGACCTCAAAATCACGTGGTGATGGAGAGAGTATTCTACCCACTTAGATATGTTGAATAAGTAACTATGTGCTTAATTACAGTGACACATGTGGATTATTTACAGAGAAATTGGGAATAGTTTATCCCCATACAAATTATGGTAGGACTATTAAGATATACCTACTTCAGCTAATTTTAATTCTCCATTATGTTGAAAATAACCATTTATGAAAGAGAAAAACCTCAAAATTTTCTATAAAAATCTCGGAATCTGGAAGCCGATAAAAAGTTTGATAATTTATAATTCAAAGTCAAAATTGAAATAAAAATGGTAAATTTCTCCAAATTTCACCAACATCAAAGCACGACATCCATCCACAATATTTTCGTGAACATATTACTAAGTATATTTTATATTCCAGTACTTTATAACATTGTTAAAAGTGTTCATTCTTTATTTAAAAGACAGCAAACATCTCAATGCGAGCGCAATTTTAGGGTTCCTTAAGAAATTAAGGACCCCTTAATTATAGTCCGTCGTTCTCAGACTTTCTCATAATTTCTTGAATATAATATTAAGTATATAAATCTATATAAATATGAGATGAAAATTTTTTGAGGTAAGACCGACGGAAAATGGCGTCATGCCTGCTCTCCCACACCGCTCTCTACTCCTTTGTGTGTGCATGGCGCGTATACAATATACTTAGTTGCTTCTCTGTGTGAATGTGTCACTTTTTTTTTTAAGTGGAGCGTCATTAAAAAAACATAATGAGATTTTATGAACCATTTCAAAGTGGCCTGCAAAGTTTCTCCCCTGTAACTTTTTAAATAAAACAAATAAAATTAACAGTATATTAACATCCTGCATTATCTCTGCTACCGAACTCTCTATGCGTGGCCCGACACGCGCTTGACCGGTTTGTTTACGCTTTTGTCTTGAAAGCGCATAATTTATTATGCACTGTCAAAGAGACATTAAGCCGAGTGTTTATGGAGCTCGTCAAACATAAATAAGTCTATAGATATTTTTAAATATCATAATTAGCCAATGTTGCGAACGTTATATTTTGAATAGCTCTTAAATGGGTTATAGCTTAGTTTATTATTATCATCATCAATTTGGCTTTGAAAATTATTTATAGCTATATTTTATGTAGTCAGCTTATGTATAAAAGTCTAACAGCTTTATTAAAATCTTTACTAATATTATACGGAGGTTAAGTTTGTAAGTAGGGGATCTCTTAAACTACTTAACCGATTCTAAAAATTATTTTACGAATAAAAATCTACGATATCCTTTTTAATTAAAAACTTATATGCATATTCCGACAAACCACACTTAGAGGCTTTTCCATCTAAATATATCTCAACAGAATTAGCCACTCGTTAGGTATAGCCTCACAAATAGCCCGGCTAAACGAGGGAGATTTGGTCTTCCGCTGGGTACCCTGGAACCGTAACACCGTAAATTAAAGTACGACAGGTATTGGCACATAGAGGCCGTCCTTCACCAGGGGTAGTGCAATGCTATATTAATTATTTAAATAGTGCAATCCAGTATTGTTGGTGCTAAAAAAGGGGATTTACAGTTATAATATGCACGGGCGAAGCGGGGGCGGAAAGTTAGTTTGTAGGTGTACAATACATAATCGCCGAACGTGTATGAATAATGACGCATGTATGTAAGGATCGTAGCAAATGGCATTCGATTGTCTCTGCCTACCCCTCTTGGAATAGAAGGCGTGATAATAGATAGATAGATCAAATATTATCTCCGACTTCGCTATAAAACTTTACGGTATTTTTGTTTATGAGTATAGGCAGAGAGTATTTTAAATTATTCTAAAGTTTTTGTACTGCCCACTGTATGTCAAAAGTATTAGAGAACTTAAAATTTTAATAAATATTATGCCCCTCAGATAATAAAAATATTAAAAACTAAAAAGAAAAAGAGTAGAGGAATTAGAGGTAGACCTCTAGCAGCTCCGAAGAAAGTCCAACCGTGATTAGAACACTTGCTGCATTACCCCTTTGAATCTCCAAGCTATAAAGAATAAACGCTCGATGATCACCAGGCTTTTCGATATTTACCAATTTTATCATCTGACATAATCCTAGCAAAGTCGATAGCATATGTCGTTTTCCAGCAAATATTTTTCATGTACAGACACACAGACAAATGAGACAGAGTTGCTTGGAGACTTTGTTTTATATAGTTAGATGTAAGAGGATCATATTTTAATTCAAATTCATGTCGGTGCTAAACGTACCGCTGTGTACATATGTAGAATATTCCATCAAAGTGCAAGTACTGTGCCATAATACCCGAGGCGCTAAAATAAGACTGTGTTCACACATAATTTTAATTAAAAAAAATATTTTTAAAAGTTTTTTGCGCCATGACCGTGTAGAATCTTTCTACGTAGACAACATCTCAGTTAGAAAGAGATAGATATATTGTCCCATAGAGATAAAGCAAGACAAAAAGGACCGGTTTCCGCGACGCTACTTTTGTCCTGCTTTCACACTACTTAAAATTATATATTTCCATTTCTAACTGAGATTTTGTCTACAAATGCTGTCAAGTGATACTTGGTATCGCGTTCCGGTTTAGATGATGAGTTTCCAGTATATAACCGAAATTTACATAGCCTGAGTCGATCATCTGTACTCAACAAACATAATTTACATGCCTTGGCTCGTGGATAAACTGTGTTATCAATAAGGCGGCATAGTGGAAGTGACAAACAAGACTATTATGCGAGAGTTATAAAAAAAAATAGATTTAAATTGCCTCTTTGATCTATTTACTTAGATCTGAAAGTAAACGTTTTGATTGATAACGTCCCGTCCAGTTTTTTAACTATCTATCTTTCTATAATCACGCCTTTCATCCCAAGAGGGGTAGGCAGAGACAATCGAATGCCATTTGTTACGATCCTGACATATCTCTTTTGCTTCTTTTATATTCATCTTACCTTTCGTACATGCTCGGCGATTGTGTGTACTTTTAATATTTCCTTCGATCAACATATTTTTTATATGTTCAATAAAAGTACATCTAGGTCGTCCTCTGCTAGTTTTTTAACTCTGTACTAACATCCAATCTGTTGAGATGTTACGCAATAATTAAGTAGCAATCTTCTAAAACATGAAGCTTCTTAAAGCTTTATTCTAGAACCTTAATGGTATTGTTGTACTTCGGAAGCTCTGTAAAACCTGGGTCCTCACATCATTTGAAAATAATAAAAACTACAGCCTTGTTCTATTTAAGTGCAACGACGGGCTTGGTATTATCTCTGGCCACGACACGACACATAAAGTCGTGATCGTACGTTTTAAAATACAGTGGGCTGATGCAGAAATAATATCTCCACACAAAGATACGGTTGACAAAAATCAGAAAACACTTGTAATTTTTAATTACTAAATCGCCGCCAGTCAGCATGACTTACACTTCCAAAACGCTTACGAAACAATACAATGTGCACAAGCCCTAACTCGCTTAGTTGTAGTGAGTTGCGCAACCATTCCGACCGAAGAAAATATCGTAATCTGACATTTGCCGGCACAAGCGACGAGCGAAATGAGTTGCAGAATACACCACTAGCTGACTAATGGTCTGTGTAATTGTACTTATGGGGTTAACACAACCTACAGGAGACAAATATTAAGAAAACTTCATATAGTTTAGCTACAATAGTTCAAACATAACATATGATTACGCTAATTTTATGACTAAGAGGGGTAGACAGTATCCAAAGTCCTAACAACTTGGAATAGTTGCAGAATATACCACTAGCTGACTAATGGTCTGTGTAATTGTACTTATGGGGTTAACACAACCTACAGGAGACAAATATTAAGAAAACTTCATATAGTTTAGCTACAATAGTTCAAACATAACATATGATTACGCTAATTTTATGACTAAGAGGGGTAGACAGTATCCAAAGTCCTAACAACTTGGAATAGTTGCAGAATATACCACTAGCTGACTAATGGTCTGTGTAATTGTACTTATGGGGTTAACACAACATACAGGAGACAAATATTAAGAAAACTTCATATAGTTTAGCTACAATAGTTCAAACATAACATATGATTACGCTAATTTTATGACTAAGAGGGGTAGACAGTATCCAAAGTCCTAACAACTTGGAATAGTTGCAGAATATACCACTAGCTGACTAATGGTCTGTGTAATTGTACTTATGGGGTTAACACAACCTACAGGAGACAAATATTAAGAAAACTTCATATAGTTTAGCTACAATAGTTCAAACATAACATATGATTACGCTAATTTTATGACTAAGAGGGGTAGACAGTATCCAAAGTCCTAACAACTTGGAATAGTTGCAGAATATACCACTAGCTGACTAATGGTCTGTGTAATTGTACTATGGGGTTAACACAACCTACAGGAGACAAATATTAAGAAAACTTCATATAGTTTAGATACATTACTTCAAACATAATAATTATTACGCTTGAGAGGGGTAGATCGTGTCCAAAGTCCTTACAACTTGGAATAGTTGCAGAATATATCACTGGAGGAGATGAAATATTAAGGAGCTAACATTTCTTTAAAGTCATAATGTTATAACGCTAATTAATTTCTTCGTGGGGTACACTGCAGTGCCCTAGCAAACCTGATGTCTAAATAAACTGATCCAATATGGTGAAAGATAATATTGGATTCTTTATCTCAGTCCGCATCTTCATTGCTGAAGGTCGTGTCCTTTATGAAAAGGTAGAGTTCAGCCTTCGCCTTGTACTACGATCCTGGGCAGTCCTCATGGCATCAAACAGCGGCAGACCTGTCAACGATTTTATTTGGTCTGCCCATTGTGTCGACTTTTCCTAACTCGATTAGCTTTCAAGACTGTCAGGGTTCCGTCGAGCTGAATGTTGGATAGTGAAGACAAACTAGTATACGGTCAAAGGAAGTAAAAGGAACCAAGTTCCACCAGGTCTCTGTCAATGAGGTTTTCCCGAAAAATATCCCACAAGCAATTTTCACTATAACCAACTAAATAACGCACATGTTCGAATATTTTGCATCTCTTTCACCATCGCGTAAATGGAGAAAGAACATTTACAAAACGGACTAAGTACAGCAAATAAAGTATTGTACAAGAAAAATTAGAAATAAGAAGTTCTAGTTAATGTATAATAACGACATATTTTTTATATTTAGAGTACTTGCTATATTTGTAGAATACTTGATTTGCTGCTGAAGTCCGTTTTTGTATATGACAAAAGTTTTGAGGCGTCTCCTTTCTGTATCGTAAATAATAGAATATGTAATAGATTTGAAATTACAAATTTCCGTCCATATGTGCAAAATATCGGTAATTTTTTGGCAACTCATGGTCTGTTAGAAACACGATCCCATACATCGTTTGGCTATGAGTGATGGTTTTCTTAGACGAAACCCAACAACATATCAAGAAATGTAATATGTTACTAAAAGAGGTGTCATGAGTAAACGATTACAAAAACAACATCACTGCATAATATTAAACACTTGCCGCGTCTGTCTGTCTGTATGTGACCGCCTTTTTTTGCAGTTTTCACTATTAATTAGGTTAATTCACCACTAAGATGGATTTAGGTTTAGTTTAGGAGCTGAGCATTAACAGTATAATTGAATCAAGTCGGGGAAAAAGTTAGCCTCAGCGAGTTTTCATGGTGTATGCTGTCTAACCCGTCAGAGATATAACAAAATGATGTAGAAAAGAATTGTGTAGAATAAAGTAATCTACAAAAAAGTCTGCAGTAGAATATATCTATCTCTAATAGATAAGTAGTTATGTAGGTATTTAAAACTACTTTGCAGAATCAACCTAAATATCAGCTCAAGTATAAATAATATATAGAAAATTAACATGAACATACAGATAGCGACCCCGCGAATATGGATTACAATAATTTGAATACTCATATAAATTTTGTTTTTTCATGCTACATCATTTTGTTAAATCTCAAGGATAAGACAGCATACGCAATAAAAACTCGCTGGGGCTAACTTTCTCCCCAATTAAATTCACTAATTCTGATAATGTTTAGCTCCTAAACATTATAGGTCCAGGTTTAGTACTCGTAAACGTTCCCAATGAATCAACGCTTTGTTTTACGTTTTATATGTAGTGAAGATAAACGATTAATAAAGTAAAAAATCCCCAAACATAAATCACACTTAATACATATTCATTGAAGAGTGTCGATAATAAGAAATGCATTAAATAATAAATAATAATTTAGTAAAAGTTCTGTAATAGTTTTCCTTGCCATTTTTCTTGTCTATCCATCAATAAATCATAGTCCATTGTTAACCAATCCATTAAATCGATTGAACAGCTCCGATGGTTTTTTGCATATCTTGATATTGTATGAGAAAGCAAAAAAATCTAAGAATTTATTATACGGAGCTTTTTTTCTTCATTACGATAAAAGTTCTTTTATACAAATGGAATTAAATTGTAGATGGATTTTGATCTAGCTATATTTTTAATCACAGAACTTTTAATAACAACTTTTAGAAAAATATTCTGGGATACTTTTTAGGGTCCGTTAAGATAATTTAAGATCAAAATGATTCTTAGTGAAGCTCTGTATGTCTAGCTGACATTATTGCAAACTGCTTAATTGTGCTTTTCCAGTTTGTAACAGTCGACGTAAAAGTTAGCGCCAGCGCGCTTTCATGGCATATGCTGTCTAATCCTTCAGAGATATAACAAAATGATGTAGGAAAGAATTATGTAGAATAAAATAGTCTGCAAAAAAGTCTGTGGTGAAATATCTATCTCCAATACATAAGGCCACACAAAATCTCGAGCCTCTACAGTTACGCAGAGACATAGCCTCTCTTAGCGTCTTCTATCGACTGTATTATGGAGAATGTTCAGAAGAACTCCATGACCTTGTCCCTCCATCCCCTTCTCACACCCACACTGCTCGCACAGGATATAGATTTCATACTCATCTGCATACGAACGAAAAAGTTCAGGGACTCGTTCCTGGTGTCGCACTGTCAAAACGTGGAACGAACTTCCGGCGTCGGTCTTTCCTCCTTCCTACAACCTGGGGTCCTTCAAGCGAAGTGTGAAAAAGCATCTCCACGGAATAGTGGGCGCGACTGGCGGACTGTATTATGTTCTGCCAGTCGCACGCATACATGGATCGCCACCTACGCTTAATAAACAGGCGGTGGCAAGGTCACATGTCGTCTTCTCTATAAAAAAATAGTAGTTTATGATACGGGATCATAATAGGGGTAATTAAAACACAAGTGGATTTTTTTAATAGCATCCACGAGTGTTTTAATTCCAAGTTATGTGCCCGTTCATACACTACTTTATCTAATCCCATGAAATAGTACAAAACAAATTGAACCAAGAAATTTTTCTTAATCGACAAATTGGCGGTAAACCGCGGTTACCTACCTACTGCGCATTAGTGCGCATGCGCGTTAACTGTCAAGTAACTCGGACATGCGCGTGTCGATATTTTCATAGAGTTTAATGTGACTGTATAAAAAAAACCTCTGCTCTTTCTGCATTTTAAAAAAGGAAAACATTACGATATCGTTTTTGTATGAAAACTTCGGTACTATACATTACAGTATCGAAGTTTGACATATTACAGACGCGTGTAAATAAAACATATCATTATCATGGAGGTAAAAAAGGAGAGGACGGATCGCCGCTAAGACAAAAGTGAAGCAACCAAGTTATGCCAGTTTCATTGTAAATATGAGCCTCACGCACACATTCTCATTCGGTTATGCTGATCAGCCGCCATTAAGAAAATAAAAAACAATGCCGTCTTGTGTAGTAAAATTATGCAAAAACAACTCCATTACCCATAAAAATTCTCAAGGAATCACATTTCATAGGTAAGTTAGTAATTTACCACTTATTCTACAATTTAAAGATATATTAGAGATAAATAAAATCGGTAGCACACATGCACGCTTGGTACTTCACTTTTGTCTTAGCGGCGATCCGTCCTCTACTTTTTTACGTCGATGATCATTATGAAGTATAATTCGATTTTGTAATAGAGACTTTACGATATAAGAGTAGATAAAAGTAGTTATAATTGTAAATACGTATATAGGTATTCAAATATGATATAATTATGAACGGGTATAATTTACGCGGACACCAAAAATATTTTTAAGACTCTTAAGCTTAGGCACCAAATAAAATAAACAACTCCAAATAAAATAATTGACACTATTAAAAGTGTCCTAAAGTATATCATATTATGATCCAAAATAATAGAAAAAACATCAGAAAAATCGCACGCCTTGTACTAATATTTTATTTGGTTTCTAAAATGGATAAATGGTCACCAAGTAAGGTAGGTAGGTTAGGTTAGGTTAGTATAAAATTTATGGCTTGTGTTTAAGCGGCGCCCAAAAATGTATCTATTTTGTACCAAAAAAATTCTAAACGGTTACCAAAATGGATGAATGGTCACCAAATTACGTTTCCTAAAATATTATGAAATAGATCCATTTTTGGTATTATTGACTGCCATAAAAATATATAGACGCCTTTAAAATACACTTTATACTTAATAAATTTTATACTAACCTAACCTAACCTACCTACCTTACTTGGTGACCATTTATCAAATACTTGGTGACCATTCGTCCATTTTGGTAACCGTTTAGAATTTTTTTGATATAAAATAGATACATTTTTGGGCGCCGCTTAAACACAAGCCATTATGAACCCATATAGTCTCCGATGCGAAGCCGTAGGCGGGTCGCTAGTATTACGATAAGATTAGAACACAAAACAGTTCGTATTGTGTAGTATTCATCATCAACATTAGTAAATAGACACAAACTAAGAAAGCTATAAGCAATATGCTCATTATATCTAACGGTTCGACCTAAAGCCTGGATTTACGATCTTACTATTCTATAGTTCGTTTAATTCACTTAATCCTAACTAATATTATAAATGCGTATGTGTGTTTGTTTCTTTGTCTTTCTTTCACGTAAAACGGAGGTAGGGAAGACCATAGTCTGCTTTTTTCCCCTGAAAATTATCCTACTGTTCCAGGAATGAATAGTTATGTATACTCCACTCTTATTAATAAACTCGAATTGGCGACGTATTAACTAAACTGTATTTCGTCTCCGTCTAACAAATCTGCAATTCATTATGATAGACGGAGACGAAATACAGTTTAGTTAATGCGTCGCTAATTCGAGTTTATTAATAAGAGTGTAGGGGTGTATTCATAGTACCTACCTAACAAGTGGTCAGTATTTAAAGTTTTTAAAATAAAAAAAAATCATTTTTTTTTTTTCAATACACTTGCTCGAAAGTGAACTATCAATGTCAGTAAACATGGCTCGTAAGTTGATTATTACGCCCTAGCGCTATTTCTTAACATTTTTTTTAAATTTCTACCAGTTCAATGTAAAGGTTTGCTAGCAAGAAGTTTTTAACATGAAAGTTGAAAGTTTAGATGGAAAAGCCTCTAAGTGTGGTTTGTCGGATTATGTACATAAGTTTTTAATTAAAAAAACCCATTGGTACATGGCCTGGATCCGGAATCGAACATTTAGAGGCTTTTCCATCTAAATATACCTCAACAGAACTAGCCACTCGTTAGGTATATCCTCACAAATACCATCGGCTAAACGAGGGAGACTTGGTCTTCCGCTGGGTACCCTGGAACCGTAACACGGTTTCGGGAGCCGTGAGGCAACCCGTGAAGAAAAAAAAAAAAAGTTGAAAAGTCGACATGACTTATATATTAGAAAAAAGTAATAAATTTAAAAACTAAGCAATAAATTATCAACATTATTGTAAATTGTATATTAAATACCGCAGATTTTAAATGTTAAATCGTTTATTTATAAAAAAAACGTAAAAGCTGAACGTTCACTTTCTTTGCCTCTTAATTTTGTAACAATTAAAAAAAAATTACGCATGCGTATTTCGTACCTTTTATTTATTTACTTTTATTTACTTTGATAATTTATTTTATCCTTGTTTTATTACAATATAAATATACATTTAAAAACTACTTATAAATAAAACACCCTCTCGAGATCGCTGTCCTGCGGCAGGGTCCCCAAAACACTAGCTGCATTCCCTCTTTGTATCGCCAAGCTGATACGTTGTCCAAGGTACGTACCAGCCCTTCGGTCTCCCGATACTTTTATTATTTTAGAAGCAAGATGTTTATAAAGCTTGTGTGCTTCGGGACCCCATGGGCCTAGTGTCTCAACTCCAAACGGCATAAATATGTATCCTTGTCCTAAGGATCACAAATGTATTGAAAAACGTCGTATGATACACGGGTGTTAAGGTTATTACAAACTCGTGACACTGTCAACTCGTTTGTAATATCCTATTTACCACCCTTGTATTACAATGTACTATTTTTTAAACTATAAATATTAAATATTGCTTATTGCTAAGGAACATAATTCAGATATTTGGTATCCTTTAAGCTAAACGTAAAAAGCATGCTGTTTTGACTCATCCTACACACCACTGACAAGCTATAATAAACATTCCCGGAATAAAAAGTAGTCTTTGTCAATATCTGAGCCCCCACTCCCCCTTTCCAAAACTATATTTTTTCAAAAAATCACGTCAATATGATATTTTTATAATGTAAGTTAGAACTTAGTGAGGTAGACGAACAATACCAAATATAGCTTCAAGCTCAATGGAACAACATATAATTATCGATACGAGATGGATATTATGCCTTCAACTGTACAAGATTGTCCGTAAAATTGTGCATTATACTTGAATTTACTTCCATAGTAATTTATGCTATTTTTAATTTAAAATCAACAAAGTGATTTATTGCTGCATCTGTAAAGTTCAAGTTCATTTTCTGCAGAATTGGTTCGTAACTTCGTATGGATTTAAAAATGTTTTACGACTTGTTTTACTGCTTACAAAACCGTGTCATCGGTCCCATGGTACCCAGCGGTAGACCAAGTCTTCCTCTTTTAGCCGATGGTATTTGTAAAATTTTGAGGCTATATCTAACGAGTGGCCAGTTCAGTTGAGGTATATTTAGATGGAAGTCTCTAAGTGTGATTTGTCGAAATCTGTTACATAAGTTTTTAATTATAAAATACCAATTGGTACATGGCCGGGATTTCTACTTCCAAAAATTTCACTGAAAGACATTTAGATCTCAAAATACCTCAACAGAACTAGTCACTCAATAATGTCATCAGCTCATATATCTGGGTACCTTGGGGTCAATAACACGGTTCCCGGGAGCCGTAGGACAACTGTGATGGCAAAAACAGTCTACGTGTAAATTATGAAAATCAACTGAAATTGTTTTTAATGTTAGCTTGCAAAACAGAGGCGATCTCAGGTTTATTATAATTGTAAAAGTTTGTTTCTCTTTGGAGTTTGAAAAACCTTTTCAAGGTAGTTAACTATATCATGGATTAAAACGTAGTATTCATTTATCTATGAAAAACACTGTGTTTACACAAGCGCAGACCTTAAAACTTGGTAAAAGTCGCAGACATAATGACATCAAATTCGAGAAAAGTTTTGTTTGATAAAGAGGATGCGACAAAACTAGAATCAATCGAATTTTGTTCGGAATATATAGAAATAGAATAAATAAATGTCCGACCCAACAATGTACGACCAGAAATGATCGCCCCAGAATTACATTTTTTAATTATAAATAAAAATTAAATGTTTTTCGTTGGTAAGCGTATCACTTGAGAACGGCTAGTCCGATTTGGTTATATTTCCTAAGAAAATTTTGAGTCAGGTTTTTAGGGAAAGAAAAATTGGAGAATGAAAAATTTGAAAATTCGGGAAAAAGTTATTTTTTTGTATGACCTGAACCATAATAGGAGATGGAAGTTTATATGGGACCCACGGGCGAATTGGCGGGCCAAATTGTTTTCTGCACACCTTCTCCATACAAAATTAACTATGCCAAATCTCGTAGGTACTCCTAGGTGACGCGCAACATGGTTAAAAAGGGGTACAATATTATCTGCCCCTTAAAACATAGATGATATATTCACAACAGATTGACAAGTAGAAAATGACTTGTTAACCACATGACGCCAGTCGCCAGTCAAAGCTAACAAGCTAGAAAGGCCGTAATATCACTATTTAAGTGCGACTCTAGAAACGCTTTAATAGCCACTTGCTAAATAACTACCTGCAACGATCTACGGGTGTTTCTACTAATCAAATTACTTGCGATGCCGTGCGAACTATGCTTTATACCTCTTCCTTATAGTATAGCGGTTAAACTAGCGGGTTTAAGCTTAAAGTTTTGGTTTTGATACTAGGAATATCATTATCAGAAAACAAAACAAACCAGCATGCGCACTGAATAGTATAAAAGCTATTTTCAGCACCTGTCATATATCTCGCCACAATTTTTGGATAATTTCTTATTATCAAGAAAAAAATAACACCTATTCTATGATATAGTTTTTTATTTATTCTATTCTATCTATTTTTTTTTGTGTACTATTTTTAGCCTCAGTTTGAAGAATATCACGCCTTAAATCCCAAGAGGCGTAGGCAGAGACAATCGAATGACATTTGCTACGATCCTGACAT
This sequence comes from Nemapogon koenigi, assembly GCA_963924495.1. Lineage (NCBI taxonomy): Eukaryota > Metazoa > Arthropoda > Insecta > Lepidoptera > Tineidae > Nemapogon > Nemapogon koenigi. The sequence continues at coordinate 11,447,359 of OZ004646.1, forward strand.
ACCTCTTTCGCTTCTTTTATATTAATCATACCTGCCATACATTCTCGGCGTTTATGTGCACTTTTAACATTGCCTTCGATCAATATATTTTTATATGTTCAATAAAATCATACCTAAGTCGTGCTTTGTCAGCATTTCCTTTCGTTTCTGCCACATAAAACTTTTTAGTCAATCTTTCATTATTTCATAAGGCTCAATTCAGCCTTCAGTATTCGTTTAACTCAGGAAATTATTAAAAAATGGTTTAATTGCCTCTCAAACAAAAATTATTTAGAATTTCTTTTTATTAACCGACTTCAAAAAAAGGAGGAGGAGGTTTTCAATTCTTCGGAATCTTCTATGTTTTTTTATGTATGTTCCCCGATTACTTGAAGACGTCTGATAAAAACACGACGAATTTCGAAATCGTCGAAATATTTTTTTATTGAAAGGGTATACTTTCCAGGTGGTCCCATGGTCATCAGGTCAGGACCTGATGATGAGATCGTGGAGAAATCGAGAACTCTTCAAATTTTATAGGCACACGCGATTTGGGTTTTTTTATAGTGACTTTGTGCATTTGCTTTCGGAAAGCACACTTTTCAGTGCATACTTTTTGAAGTCGGTACGGTTATTTTTAAAAGGCTATTTAACACCAGCTCTGATAAAACCTGAATATCTTGGAAACTACATACCCGATGTTCATCAAACACAGGCATAGCTAAGAATTATCCTGGCTAAAAAATGCAAAAGTAGAGCATTATTTTAGAGTTTAAGATTTTACTTATAAAGCTTTAACGTGAATTCCAAGAATCTTTATATGGTGTTAAATGATACACTTTTGGAAAATTTTCAATGATATGGATATATCCTATTTGGGTACAGATTGCGGAGTAATTTTCATTTTCGTGACTGAATTATGTGCTACGTGATAATACACATCGTGTCTGGTCTGGGTAGTGCTTTTGAATTGGATACTTATTTTATATATCGCATAGAATTTTACAATAATGGCCAGAGTAACAATGTAGATGGCAAGTCTATCACTGAAATAAGATTTACCTGTTTGTAATACAATTTTGCATGATTTATTATTCTTGTGACTCTTTCTCCTCCACCTCCACAGTGGGTCCCTCATCAGCTTCTCCTCAATTATCTTTCTCCATCGGCTGCGATCTTGAGCCTGATGAAAGGATGTGGTAATAGAGATGTGCCGGTTTTCGGACACTTGATCGGTCCATCGTTTGGAGCTTCGTCTTCAAGGTCTCTTTTCCTCCATACTGTCCATCACCACAAGCATTTTCCAGGAGTCTCTTAAATCATGTTTTCAATCTTCTACCATTTTGCTGGGCCTAGATTACCCAGCCACCGTGCGAGCATGATCGCGTATAATGAACCTCACTACTGTAGACAAAATCTACATGGTGTAGCATGACGTCCTCATTGCGTCAGTTTGTATATTTTTGACATTTATCACGTGACCCTTAAAAAAGAAAATTCTCCAGGGATCACGTGACAAATGTCATAAATAGACAAACTGACGCTAACATTCGATTTTGTCTAACCCCCTGTAGATTTTCTCTTCGCGGTCATGTGCAATGTGTTCCCCATTTGGCTAATGAAGATATTTTGAAGCTAACTAACGTTTGAATAGAAAGGCCTCTATAGCTTGTATAATTACCACGGTGGTATCTCATAAAATAAGTACATATACTTCCTTTCCTCCTGTCTCCTCCGATTAAAATTCTTCTACGCAATTCTCTATTACCTAATTTCTGTCGTATAACCAAAACCATGCGTGTGTTGACTGCTCGTAGCGTGATCTCTTCTCCGAGCAAAATCTTATACCGCGAATCGTGCAGTATCCGAATTCCAGGCATTATCGTGTATATAATATATAATAATAACAGGTGCACACAGACCACGGACAGAGCTACTCCAAATCGCCCTCAGGGGACAATATGACATGCACAACTAGGGTACGTATACTTCTGGTATATTCTAGGACAAAAATGTGGTAAACTGCATGGCTAGTTAGGTATAGCCTCACAAATACCAAAAGAGTATGACTTGGTCTTCCGCTGGGTTTCCGGAACCATAAGGCAACTAAGGAAGAAAAATTTTTGGTAGAATTTATGTCAGTTTCGATGGGAAACAATTAGGATTAGTTGGGGTTATAGGTTCACATTTGTGTCATGTCTGTCCGTCTGCCACATCTTATATTCTCCGAATCTACTGGACGAAAAATAATTAAAACTTGGTACATATGCCTATAGAGTTTGATGAGCCAATCACGGACGTGTAGCGTAAATATTCGAATTTCGATTTCAGTTGTTAATTTTGGGGAAAAATTAAAAAAAAAAATAACTAGTTGCATCATAGGACAGTGAAAGGGCTCGTTTATAAGGAATACAATTATTATTATTTTTTATTTTAATATGCATAGTTTAAATTATATTAAAGAAAATATACGAAAATTGAGAGCCCCTACCCCTATGGGAATGGGTCTAAAATTCAAGGATCAATATGGAACAAACAATCAAAGTCAATTTCGCACTTTATAATATTATTTAGAATTTAAGTTTCGTTCGTAAGAGAAATAAAGTTATGATTTTTGGCACAAATGAGAACAACAAATGATGTTATTTTATTCTTTTTAGAAATTTTGAATCTGAAGACATTCCTAAACATTCCATATAGTTACACAAAATGTATGGTTACCCTAACCAAGGCTTCCACTTCCATCGCATGAATTAGTTCTAACGGAGCAAACACGCATATTCATAATGTGCTCTACAAATGAAAAGGTTTTTTAAGTGGAATAATTTTATTTTATTATACGAGTTGTTTCCGTTTGCGAAATGAATGCGAACACAAAAAGAACTTTGTTCTATCTAAAACAGTGTAAAAGGTCGTTTTTAGGGTTCTGTACCCAAGGGGTAAAAACGGAAACCCTATTACTAAGACTCCGCTGTCCGTCCGTCTGTCCGTCTGTCACAGGCTGTATCTCATGAACCGTGATAGTTAGACAGTTGAAATTTTCACAGATGATGTATTTCTGTTGCCGCTATAACAAGAAATACTAAAGAACAGAATAAAATAATGTTTAAGGGGGCTCCCATACAACAAACGTGTTTTTTTGCCGTTTTTATTTTTCTTTCTCTAAAAACTTGATTTGGACTATATATATTAGAAGTTCTCAAGTGATGCGCTTACTAATGAACCGTATTTAATTTTTATTTATAAGATTAAATTTTAGGTGAGAAAGATAATGGTGGATGTAAATAAATAGAAAACTTGAATCCTTGAAAATTAATTTTGAAGTCACCTGCATGCCTGTCTTTAAAAACGGGTATGGTTAAAAAATAAAGTACTTACTACCATTTTTATTAAACATTAGCGTTCTGCCCCCGGCGTCGCCCGTGGTTATTTTCGAACAATATAAAATAGGCATATAGTATTTTCTTGTTCGTGAAATAATTTTTAGAATCGGTTCAGTGGAATAGTTGGGTATATCGTAGCTTTCAATTATTGAAATATTTTTTTGGATCTTTATGAGAGGAAGTCCAGGGGTTCCACCATAAAATAATTTGTGTTTCGGATGTGTATCGGCGGCCGTACATCTACTAAAAATAAAATATGATTACTCTATGAACAACTCTCTAAATATGGTCATTGTTACCAGCGTGTCTCATGGTGCAAGATATAGAAGCGTTTTCGAAACATAATGCTAGGCCAAGCCCCAGCTGACCTAAAGCCTAGCGCTTATCTCGCTCAAAGGATTATTTTAACAATTTAGGAGGTACAGCCAGTGTTTCAGATGTCATAGGGGTAGTTTATGAATGGGGTATTGTTTTATGAAACTGGTTCAGTTTATACCTTTCTATACTAATATTATAAAAAAGGAAAGATTGGTATTTTTGTGTGTGTGTATGTTTGTAATGAATAAACTCAAAAACTACTGTGCCGATTTCAAAAATTCTTTCACCATTGGAAAGCTACATTCACCCTAAGTGACATAGGCTATATTCTATTTTCAAAAAAATAGGGATCCTTACTAAAACACCAATAATATAACCCAAGGTGTAAAAAAAATAACCTAAGAAATTCCTTACATCGCGTGCGCTGCGAAAAATTGATGATATAGAAGAGTTGGTAGTGGTAGTGGTAGAGGGTAGGGTTAGGAGGTAGGAGTAGAAGTAGGGATAAGGATAAGGGTAGGAGTAGGGGTAGGTATAGGGTATATTTTATTTTGTTCGTAAATATCCACGGGCGAAGCCGGGGGCGGAATGCTAAATAATGGAAGATATATTGAAAATCCGTGTTATATATTTAAGTTTCCATCTGGGTGACTTTATTTCAAAGATCTCGTAAAGAGCTTCTCAATTCGATTAAACTTTTTTATATCTATCTATCTTTTATCACGCCTTTTATCCCAAGAGGGATAGGCAGAGACAATCGAATGCCATTTGTTACGATCCTGACATACCTCTTTCACTTCTTTTATATTCATCATACCTTTCATACATGCTCGGCGATTGTGTTTACTTTTAATATTTCCATCGATCAATACATTTTTATGTTTAATAAAAGTACTCTGCCAGCATTTCGTTTCACTTCAGCCATATAAACCTTTTAGTCAATCTTTCATTCTTCATCCTTTAAACGTGTCCAAACCAGCGTAAACTACTTTTCTTCATTTTAGTCACACCATCATCTTTCACTCCGCATTCTTCTCTAATGACATCGTTCCGGATGCGGTCAATACGCTTTATATCGCATCGCATATTCTACGTAAATATCTTTTTAGGGTTCCGTAACCAAAGGGTAAAAACGGAAACCCTATTACTATAAGACTCCGCTGTCCGTCCGTTCTGTCTGTCTGTCCGTTTGTCACCAGGCTGTATCTTATGAACCGTGATAGTTAGACAGTTGAAATTTTTACAGAATATGATGTATTTCTGTTGCCGCTATAACAACAAATACTAAAAAACAGAATAAAATAAATATTTAAGGGGGCTCCCATACAACAAACGTGTTTTTTTGCCGTTTTTATTTTTCTTTCTCTAAAAACTTGATTTGGACTATATATATTAGAAGATATTTTTTTTGCCGTTTTTATAGATAATGGTACGGAACCTTTCGTGCGCGAGTCCGACTCGCACTTAGCCGGTTTTTTTTATTATAGTTAGCATTATTCTTCCAAAATAAGTGGAAATATAATATCATTAAATTACAATGCCATTGGATTGATTCATGGTTGTCAAATTCCGACTCTCAATTCATAGCAAATTCATTTCTCTGATTTTATACGAGATCATCTTCGCCACTGATGACGATTTATAATGTAATATAAATATTCTGCATAATACTTTCTATTCAGATTTACTTCTGTAATTTACAATACTTGATTGGAACACTTATAAATTCTACTGACACTGAATAATCTCTTCTGATTTTATATGAAATGTGTATTTTACAATTTTATTTTATATAGCATTCCGCCCCCGGCTTCGCCCGTGGATATTTACGAATTCCACCCGTACCCCTACCCCTACCCCTACTTATACTCCTACCCCCTACTTATACTCCTACCCCCTACTCTTACCCTCTACCACTACCACTACCTCTATAATATCATCAATAGTTTTCGCAACGCACGCGATGTAAGGAATTTCTTAGGTAATTTTTTTACACCTTGGGTTACATTATTGGAGTTTTAGTAAGGATCCCTAATTTTTTAAAATAGAATATAGCCTATGTCACTCAGGGTGAATGTAGCTTTCCAATGGTGAAAGAATTTTTGAAATCGGCACAGTAGTAATTTTTGAGTTTATTTATTACAAACATACACACAAAAATACAAATCTTTCCTCTTATTATATTAGTATAGATTATGGCTGAAGTTGTGCAGGGATTTGATGATATTTTATGTATGAAAGTATCTTATAGTCTGGTAAAGTTGGTGTTTCATTTCGCTTCCTCTGTCAGTGCCATTTTTAATCAAAAACTACTGAACGAATTTTGTTGCGGTTTTCAAGAATAGATAATATTGATTCAAGAGAATTTTCAGTATTAAAAACGGGTTTGGGACCTAAACATTAGTTAATCAGCGTATTTATAAATTACTTTTTGTACTTGTTCAAATAGATGCAGTGGTTCCGGAGATTTTTATACCGATACAAATACGCGATGAAAACTCGCTGGAGCCCAATTTTTACCAGACTTGATTCACTTATACTGTTAATGCTCAGCTCCTAAACATGATATGTCCATGTTTAATACTTGTAAATCTTCCCAGTTAATCAATATTGAAAACCGCAACAAAATACGTTGAATAGTTTTTGATTGAAAAGGGCACAGAGACGGCGGAGGATAATATAGAAGCTTATTTCTGTCCGCGGTTTCACCCGCGTGGAAATAGATCAAAAAAGAAATAATCCCGTGGCTGTAATTTGCCCCTCCCCCGCCCACTTTCGCGGTATAAAATGTAGTATATGTCATTCTCTGACCCCTAAACTACCACTACGCAAAAAATCATGTCGATCCCGTGAAAAACAAAAACAAATCTATTCCACGGTAACCATACATTTTTTCGTAATAAAAATTAGCCTATGTGCTATTCCAGTGCCAAATTTTATCCAGACCCGTGCAACCGTTCTGGCGTGATTGAGTAACAAACATACATACATCCATACAAACTTTCGCGTTTATAATATTAGTTAGATTTGTAAATAAATACAATAAATTAAAAGCGTAACCTAGATATAATAAAATACAAGACAAGAGTTTCTAAGATTGTTTTAAGCTTTGCGGCTACAGTAGAGTGATCCGTCGTTGTTAACAAACGATTGAACCACAAAGCTTGGTTTGTGGGGAAATGTTTGTAAACTACTCTTAGAATTGAACTATTTTCAACTCCTGAAGACCTCCAATTTATCTAAATTAAATTTACTTTGAAATTTAATTAGAAAAAATAAATACTTAAAAGATCTTAAATATCTTTAACTTACGGCAATCTGAAACCCAAGTTCACCAATTCTTAGTTTTTATTGCAAAAAAGAAATGCATATAAAACATCTCAACAAAAACATGAATTCTATCTAAAATAATAACAAATCGCGTAGGTGCGTCGATGGCCGAGTGGTTAATACGTCTAGGCGAACCACATTTAAAAGCTTTTTTCATCTAAATATACCTCAAGAGAACTGGCCACTCGTTAGGTATAGCCTCAAAAATACCATAACACGGTTTCGGGAGCTGTAAGGCAACGCGTGAAGGAAAGTGAATCAATTCCTGTGTGATAATATTTCGGTAAAACACTGTGCAGTGTGCTTACCCCTTTTGGATAAAGGCGTGAGTAATGATCATCAATAAGCCCTGTCAATTCGCTATGATATCTAAAATGGATACGTGTAATCTAAATACAATATTAATTCTATATTTGAGCGCTAAGACGGCCATGACAAGCATTGAACCTGACACAATACCGTCTTTGTATTAAAACGTGATGCAATTTAATGATAGACTGGCAGATAAGTGATACTTTTGATGTTTGCGGTATTCTCACTAATATTATCAATGCAAAAGTGTATATGGTGCTTCTTCCATATCAAATCAGAGTTCTTCGTCTCCTTGTTTCCTTCCTGCTGGGTTTGCAGGTTTGAGGACCGTCAGATGGGAACGGCGTGTTACAAGAGTTAGGCCAAGGCGAATGATATAGCTGACACAACTCGAGAGGGTCGCGAAGTAGATTCCTGAACTCTGATATTACGCGTGGCTACCGAACGACTAACTGAAGCCGAGATTGTGATATACTTATGTACATTGGAAACCAGGGCTGTACTGATTTCCTGATTGTTTGTGCAATGGCTTATTTTTGCACAGACATGCAAAAGTGACTTATGGATAAATTCTTAATTTTTTTAAATTTCTACGGGCAATGCTAGTACGATAAACCAAGTTAATATATGTATTAGAAAACATGATTTTGCATAGAGTTGTCATCAAAGCGTAGATTATTGAATATAGATGTTGCTCTTGGTTTTGCCCGTACTATTATCATATCACATTAACTTATACAAAATAGAAGCAGATTTTTAGCCTGTGATTCCTGAAAGTTTCATAAAAATTCTTTCAGCTGCTTCGGAGCCTATTCTGGACCTTAACAACTAATGATAATATGGAGTTTAGGGCTTGCTTCACATTTACATATCCTGAGTTGAACATGAAAAATTTGCCTATCTAACGTTTTATACCTCTAATATATATGCCTTCCCCTGTTATGTTTAACGTCGTAATTATAAACACAAAGGGCACCCTTTATTAGTACAGTACACATCAAAGAGCTCTGACTCTGACACTCGTGTGAATACGTCAGGTGAAAATTACTTGCGGGGCTTATTATGTCTATTGAAACTTAACTAGATATGGAGGGCTGTCTCCGTACAGGGTAGTAATCTGCAAATTTATAATATTTTGAATGAATTTGAGGTCGATCTCAAAGTGCCTCAACTAATACTTATACTGGTTGAAAAATACAACATCGGATCATTTCAAGTTACTTACTTAGTTTGTTTTTTTTATTTATTTTATCTTTGTTCTACTGATGCTGGGAACAGTGACCAGTCCCAGGGTACCCATCGGTACTCAAGTATATATAATTTTTAAGGCTACTTTTGAGGTGTTTTGAGGCCTTAAATACAGTTTCGCGGAATATGTATTTACATGTCTTTCGTATTAGTCTAAGATTTTGCAAGACGACGCCCCTACTAGATGTGTTGTTTAGAACAAACAAACGTGTCACTTTGTCACGCACGCACACAACTTTAATTTGCAATCATACACTAGGCATTGACACTATCGATAAAAATTAATATCGATAACATTTTTATGTTATTTGTCATAGTTATTTTTTAAGGAAATAAATGCAAATAGATTTACATACTTATTTATTATTTATTTGTCAAAATAATAACAAATACTTTTGCGGTAGGTAATAACTATTATTGCTTTTAAAACTTCTTCAGTAAATCCAGCCTCTGCATCAATACTAGAGTACTATTTTTATAGAGTCCTGGGGTGTGGCACACATACAATGTATCAAATTGTTTTCTAATATTATAATTGTATGTTTTTGGTGAATAAAAAATGAAGTGTTAAAGCAAAGGACCTAACTTCAGGGGGCTATTGTCCGGGTTTGCTTACATTTCTTTTATCTTTATTAATATATAAATGGTTTTCTTTATTTTTGTACTCTTTAAAACAGACATTTCTTCATCTTGCAAATTATATTTTTTCACTGAATAGTGCAAAGTTTCTTAACGGAAAGTTTTGCTTTTTAATAATATATATATCTATCTATCATAATGCCTTTTATCCCAAGAGGGACAGGCAGATACAATCGAATGCTATTTATTACGATTCTGTCAAACCTCTTTCGCTTCTTTATATTTAAAAAGGTATGCACGTAATTTCCTTTTTTTAGGTGTGTCATCTAGTTTATTTTCTAGGTTTATGCCAGTTGTAGGTGTAGTGCATAATGCTGGAGTTTCTTGAGGGGTGACATGTAAAGTGGACAATCAATTTAACGTATAGAAAAATATTTTAACCCAAACTATTTAAGTGTAAATGTAAATTAATGTTTAGATTACTTTGCACCATGAAGTATTCGACGATTTTTTCCTGGTAAATATAGTTGTTCTTCAAAATGTTTGAAGCAAATTGTGCTGGTTTTTATGAAAACCAATATTACTCCTCAAAGTAATTAATACTTTAAAAGTGAATATTTCTAAACACTTTTTATAAACGCATGAAATCGATATCGATAAAATTCGTATGGCGACTAACAGCACTACGGCCGAAATGGCGTTCTTGAAATCTACATAAATAAAAACAATTTTAAAATTACTTACTTGTGATTTCTACACGTAATAATAGAACAGTACGGCAATATTATCAAAGAAAAACAATTTTTACAGTAAAAAAAAAAAAAAAAAAGTCAGACGACAATGCAGACTGACGCGTATAGTTGTCTTAGAAGACAACTCTCTGGCACGATCTTATAGTGAACGAAACACATCTAGTAGAGGCCACGCATCGTCTTATAAAATCTTAGGTATTAGTGTACGACAAAATTGTATTTGGGATGTTTCTAGTAAAAATGAAAATATTTTAGTATGTTTATTCCTTTTTGGTTTTTTTGTCTGTCTGTCTCTCTGTTTGTTACGCTTTCACCAAACCATTAAACCAATTTTGATGAAATTTGATACAGCGAAGACTTGAACCCTAAGGAACTTTGTATGGGTCGCACGGGCGAAGCCGGGGCAACAGCTAGTATTTCATAACTTCAAGAATTGCTACGAAAAACAAAACGCACCTTTTATTCAATGGTATTTGTGAGGCTATACCTAACGAGTGGCCAGTTCTGTTGAGGTATATTTAGATAGAAAAGCCTCTAAGTTTGTCCCATTGATTCATGGCCCTTTTTAGGAATTGATGCTGAACCATAACTAAGAAGGTACTCTTCATTTTATTGACCCGGGTCTTCCTACACCTTTAGTAGTAATCAATTTTAACAATTAAACTCCTGTCACACATCAATACTCCATTATACCATTGTGTATTAATCGATACCAGGCCGTTGCCAGCATTTGTATGGGCTAATTAATAGGACTTAAATGTCTGCTTCGGAATAGGGTTTGTTCTAACTGTGTGTTTTCTTAAATTGATAAAATGCAGTATATAAAAACATTGTGATAATATCCATGGTAAAGGTATGTAACATTTCTTAAAATTTGGCGACAACTAAATAATAAATTAAAGGCAACGCATTACTCATAACTCGTAGCATGAAGTTATTTTTTTAAAGTCTATATAAACAGCTCGACTAAATTTAGATCAAATGAATTGGCACAAATAGCTTTTACGACTACATAAACTCAAATTCATACATTAAAATTAGGGATGTTACGGAGGTGGTTTTATCGGGACCGAAGTCGAGTCGGAGTCGGAGGTGGTGGCAGAAGACAAATTTGTATACAAAGTTGAGGTACCTAAGCCTTAAGAAAAAAAAATTTAAAAAAATATATAAACCTATATAACATAGGCGTTGAAAATAAAAATAATCTTGTTTTAATAATACTTACCCCCAATTTCTGAAAGCCTTGTAATTGTAAAAATCCATACATTTTCACGTATTTGACAATTGTTATGTTTACTAATCGTAGATTAACTGTTGATTGACCTTTCAGAAACTTGGGGTTAGCAAATTAAATCAAATGAATTGACTCTAAAAGTAGCAAATTATATTGAATGAACTGATATGAAGCTTCGCAGCATAAAAAATTACTTTAATTGAAACGCAGCTAAAAAAAATCATCCACCCACATTGCGTAACAAACACGACACAAGCGGTAGAGAGTAGGTACTTATTATATTCCTTGAACACAAGTGACATTTCCCAGCGCGATATGTTTGATGGTTTGTATACGTTGTCTGCGGCCGCCGCCTCTATCGGCTATGCTTCGACCTCCGATTAAAACCTCCGATTTAAAAGTGTCGGAACCGAAGTCGGAGTCGGAGGTGTAAAATCAATCGGAAGTTCCGACATTTCGGAATCGGAGTCGAAGCTCCGTAACATCCCTAATTAAAATACCAGCGAAGTGAGAGTCGGACTGGCTCACGAACGTTTCCGTACCATTTAGGTAATATTTTTCTTGTAAGTTGAGACTCAAATTGCTAAAAAAATAACATTGCTAAGAAAATATAAATTAGAAATAACCCGAATAGGTTGACATCGAAGCGACTCTTAAATGTTTTGTTCAACCGCATTTAGTCTTAGCCCAATTAAATTAATTGCTTCTCGTGTCGTTTATAAAGGGACATAGTATGAACAAATAGCGTAACCAAAATGCATTAACTACATCATATTATGGTTATTTAACGTACCAATTCTATATAGACTTAATTCTGTTAAAGAAGTGACACATCTAGATACATAAAGTGCAGCAATTGCCACAAATACAATTTGGGAAGAGAATGGAATAAGATCTATCCGACCCCAAATGTCATCCTTACCTGCACGCTTGGTACCCTCTACTAGACAACAAACGAGGCTTTGGCGACCGAGCAATGACGGTATAACCATACACCTAGCTAGGCGACTGGCTGGAAAAGGCTACGGCGAGCCTGAAGACCTAAACAGTCTCAAAATGTCTGGTGCAGAAGACAAGTAGAAACCACTGCACTATTCTTCCCAAGAAAGTTAACCATGACTCTGTTTTATACTTTGTTTGATAGAATAACAAGATCAAACTGTTTCTATATGGGAACGTATAACACAGAGAAGCGAAGGTCTTAATCTTGACTTAAATTTCAATCATAAACCAAATTCAACTTCATACATGCAATTTCAATGCAAAGTACCATTTAATGGTCAAATCTATGCATTTAAATTACTTATTTAATCGTCTACTCGATTTCAACAAAATTGTTGTACTGCTGTCATCATCTTAGCTAAATTTAATTCGAGATTTTTGTATTTGAGAATGAAAACGACAAGATAAAAATTATTAAAAATATTGAGTTCCCGAATGCCTAATCTACTTTAAATAATTAAGTGCCTTAGTGTGTCAGTAAATTACCGATTTTTCAAAATCTCTTCATCTTTTGCCTTCGTATTAGGTATGCGTGAACTTGTGAATTTCAAGTTCCTATAATATATAATTTCGTTTTGAAGCTGTGAAAGACAGACAGATGGACATACAGAAAGACGGCCATCATTCCGGCCTGGTAAGCAACGCAACCCTAATGATACCTACTTTAGGCATAGGTTAGGTATAGTAATTTGAAATACTAACCAAACTGAAAAGTCGCGGGTTCGATTCCTACATCCGACCATGTACCAATGGGTTTTTTATAATAAAAAATATAAGTACATTATCCGACAAACCGTATATACAAAGAGGCTTTTCCATCTATACTTCAACAGAGCTGGCCGTTCGTTAAGTATAGCCTCAAAAAAATCATTGGCTAAATAATTGACTTAGTAGAGTGAGATTTTTGAATAATAAACTAATTTCGAATCATGGTAATTTGAATTTGGTGATAGCTGATTTAGTGAAAACGTTCCAACCTATTTTCTCGATGTTTTAACGTTTTTCAGTCATATATTTTATCTGAAAGCGAAAAAAATATTCTCAAAAATTTAGTATCTAGATTTCTTCAATAAGAACAGATCTGCGCCCTCAGATCAGGGAATCTGCGCCCATAAAACCAAAATTGAATCAGTTTTGGGGCCGCAGTGATTTGGTGAATTTTTTATTTCTGCTCGTCGGCAAATCGGTTTGCAAACTTCGGCCTCCTAAAATATTGGCAGTGACGAAGTATGATACCATATCAAATATATTTTATTGACTAGAATTAACTTCACGAGTTTTTATGCTTAAAGAATCTGTGGTTGAAAATGCCCAAAAAATAATTAATAAACCCTCTTATATTTCCAAACACGTCCAACACACAATCTAGTGCCATTGTTACAATATCACATCTTTCATCATACCGTTCATTTATCAAGCAATTCTCTCATGAAACTGGTTAAAAATTTCCAACCTCTATTTTTAATCCAAACAACCCTGCTCTATAAATAATGGAATCCACAACAATAATCTTAGTTTCAATTTACTTTAAAATACATTACTTATTTAGTACTAAACGTGTGCTCGAATTTTAAATGAAAACAAGCAATGGATTGTGCGCTTGAGAAATAAATGCATTATTGAAGTACGAAGCTAGGGTTGTCAAATAATTCCTCATTACTTCTACTCGAATACACAACAAACAACTGTATTAGAAGTATTATTGAATAAATAAATGCTCAGCTGGTTCTATTGTGGTCGAGTTTTGTTTGGAAACGGACGCACGCTCTTGTGTCCCCCAAAGTTTAATGCGAGTATTTGACGAGAAATTATGCACCCGAAGTGAATAGAAAAAGTTACCTTCGTGGAATCGAGATTTGTTCAACGGCTTTCAAACTTTTAATTGCCTTTTTGTACACATTTGAATGAAGCCGGGATTACTGGAGAAATTTTATATAGCACTTAGTTCAATCACAGCGGCGGTAGACAGAAAAAAACTATTAAAGTTAATAAAAACTATACTAATACTCAATCTGAATTTTCTGATTACCTTCAATATACAAACAAACCAGGCCCTTAGCCAGACCGACGGGCCATGGGAACCGTGACGTCCGATAAAAGGCCTGCTATGGCCCGTCGTTGCCCGTCATATCTGTCGGAAGTCGATCCGTGTCGTTTCAAAAGAGCGACAAAAAAAAATGTTCAGCTGTAATCACCCGACTCTAACGGAATTACTCGACTTGATACTTCTAATTTTTTTTACTTTATTTAGGTAAAAAATCCATCCATAGACTATGAAAACTCTTTAGACAACTTCAATAAGTGGATATTGTTTTGATAAAACAAAATAAATCAAACAAACAATAATAAGTTAAATAAATCGTATTAGTTCATAATTTTATTAATCAAGATCGGAAACATATTTCAAAATATTCTACGACAGCCATAATAAAATCAGCATTTGATTTTATATGAGAGCATCAACTATGTTCTTGATATTGAGTAACTCCTCATCGCCTACACTTTCTGAAACCAATCAACTGAATATTGTAAATCTAGTCACCAAAAGCAACGAAAGTATCAAACCTAATTAGTCCTCCTATTTTAAAAGTGACAGTATAAATGTTGCCATACTAAAACTTTAAAAAATACTAAATGACACGATTCATTAGACATACTCTAAGAACTTAATACATAGTAATCAATTCATTAGCATAAATCCTAACTTATTATAAATGCAAAAGTGTGTTTGTTTGTCTTTCTTTGAGGTCAAAACAGAGCAACGATTTTTACACAGATATGTTAGAGAGCCAGGAAAATGGACCATCTTCAATGTTAACTAAAGATTCTATTCAAATTATTATTTAATCTATTCTTTCAATATAAGTCAATTTTAGAAGTTCTATGTGAAGACCGAACTAAGGCTGAATATTCAATCAATGCAAAATGTTTTAATATAGGTAGCAAAGGAACTAACAATATAATGCTGGCAGAGGGTAGATTAAACAGTTTGAGAGCCGGAGACCTAATCAGGGTTAGCACAAAGCGCACAATAGACCAGGATCACTTCGGACATTGCATTTACAAATTCACAATAGGCGCAACCCTATTCATGGATTGAAACTTGATAATATACGCTATGATATGGATGTGGTATTTTCATATGGGTGACAGTTTATAAAAGACTTTCTTTATTCTTGTTTCTTTTTATGCTATTGTTGCTTGAAGTAGTTATTGAGTAACATGTTTTATTTAAAAAATATTCACAAAGGTTTCCTTAACACCAGTGTACCACTTAAAATTTCTATCATCAAATTAGTTGGTAGTAGAAATAAGATATTTTAAGTAGACATCTAAAATACTAAATACATTATTACAACGGCAGGTACCTACTCGTACATATTCTTTGTGATTTTTCGAGTATTGGAAATCGAAGCAAAAATTATGAACACAAATTTTCTTGAATCGAAAATATTTAGACCAATGGCACCATTGTTACCAATATTTCTGTGCACGCCGAAATGTGAAATGGCCGTAATGGTATTACATAGTTTTTCATTGTAAGTAGTTTAAAAAATATAAAATCTAATTACTACATAATATTCTTAGAATTGTATTTTAAACTTATAGTGACGTAATTTAAGTACGAATACGATTTTCATATAAAAGTTTACACCCCATTTCACCCCCTTAAGGGTTGATTTTTTTGAAAAATCCTTTCATAGTACACCTCTCTACACTCTCTAAGGAATATACCTACCAATGTTCATATTTATATCTTCAGTGGTTTAGGCTGTGCGTTGATTTTCAGTCAGTCAGTGGCACTACGATTTTATATATTTAGATGCCGCATCCACAATTCGTACCTCTTAAAACTCAACATACAACTGTGAACCGTGGTTGGCACATATTTTATTTAAATTTGCTTACAACCCTTAGTCGTAAATATAGTCGCGATTTACATAAGAAATGACCCAAGTCACACCACTCGTTGCTGAATAAATTAAACTGAGCTACTTTTTATGGCACCTAGTACAGTGCGTGTGTTTTCGGCTTAAAAATGCCTTTGGGGTGCCTCGGGGTAATGTCATTAAATAAGAATGATATAAGACGGGTGGTAAAGAGTGGTGGATTAGTTTTAATAGGGCAAAAATCTGGGGTCAATCTCAGTGCAGGTTACATTAAAATCCGTCCAGTAGTTCAGTTGGCATATATCGGAATAAGTTTTAAATTAAAAAAATAATTTAAAATAGAAGTCTCTGGCCGCATCTGTCGGATATTAGTGTACTGTGTGAATCAATGTATGACAAAAAGATTAGTGTAAATGAACTAAGAAAACTATATGTTTCCGTATATTTTGACCCACATTTCACAATTCGAAAGCTTAGACATTTTTTCTCTTGCTTTTCTTATGGCAACATATATCATTACAGACACACGTGTTTTATTCTTTGAAGCTGAATTACCATTTTACATCAACACGACTTGCCCTAAGAGGGACGTGTAACGACAGATAGTCCGTGACCTTAAGGCCCAAAAACATCAAAGTTTGTTCTAACGAGAGACCATCTTCGTATGAAACGAGATATTTAATTAAGATAAAAAAAATAAAAGGTAGATGCCATCAGGTTATGCGTGAGTGAGTGCCATGGAACTTTTTAATTGGATTAGAATTTTAAGTTTTTCTTATACATTTGTTGACACCGATTGTAAAATTATTAAGGGTATATTTCTAATAGTTTATGCCATGAAGATGTTCCATCGTTTGCAACCCTGTTGTGTACATCTGGATTTGCAATCATCAATTTTAGGAAGAAAAAATCCTAATCACGTCGGTTTTCTTGTTGCATGTTTTCAAAACAGAGTGTCAATGATACTATATCTTTCACTTGGTTTCAAAAGCATAAAAACAATTTAGGAACACAAACTATTATTAAAATATATCCTGAGGATGAGAACAGAATTATGTATTAAAGACCCAGAAATAGATCTACGCAATATATTGATTTTATTATCAAACAAAGAAGTTAAAAACGATATCAAGTGACACAATTGTTTAATAATATTGTGACTAGACATGCAGCCTGCGTAATTTAAGAATCTAGAAAACATGTTTTTAAAATGAGATTATCTGCCTCAGACATGCGATATCATTAAGGGCCGTTGGTCAAGGTCATCTTATAACTGTCAAAAATATGGCAAATTTCAGTTAATCCTGGAAAGGTGAGTTTATTTATACAACATTGCCTTACCACACAGTTGATAGTTATTATTTTAAATTGTATTGAGCCATATTTTCATTATTAAGAGTTCTAATAGTTTCCAAAATGCAAAAGTAAGGCTCGTTTTGGGAACTATGGCTATTTAGAACCCTGAATAATAAAAATGGCGCAATCCAATTTAAAATAATAACTATCAACTGTGTGGTAAGGCAATGTTGTATAAATAAACTCGCCTTTCCAGGATCAACTGAGATTTGCCATATTTTTGACAGTTATAAGATGATCTTGACCAAATGTCCTTAAGTTATATTATTAAAATCTTGCAGGTGGATAACCTATTTCTAAGTGTCAGCGACAGTAGAGAATATAATATGATAAATGCGTTCATTACACTAAGCTAAAAACCTTTTATCAGATATTGACTTATGTGTTGCTTTTATTGTTCATAGACTACTGAGGATATTTATGTATCTGGGGGAACCTCTTCAGTTTGACACATTATTGGGCCTCACATGATAGATGACCAGAGTGGCTAGGCGGATTCCATATCGAAATATATAAAATAATCGTGTCGCTGACTGACTTACAATCAACGCACAGCCTAAACTACTGAAGATATATGCTAAATATGAAAATTGGAAGGTGTAGAGGTGCAATAAGAAAGGGTTTTTCGAAAATCAACCCCTAAGAGGTGAAATGGGGTGTCAACTATTCCTAATAGAACGCGTACGAAATCGCCGGCAACTGCTAGTTGTATATACACCTATCATATAATTTGTTGATCAGATTTGAATACCTATGGCAACAAAGACAGATTTTTGTCCTGAAGTTTTCATGCGGCTTCCGGGATTATTGGGATCATGCTCGACCCAGGGTACCCAGCGGAAGACAAATCTTCCTTATCTTGATGTAGGTTTCATCTAGTTTATGTCTCAATTTAATGCTAAACATTGCAGTACGCATTTTTCTGACCACGCAGGTTTGTATGTAAGTACCTACTAAAATTTAGCGAGATAATTTAGGCTAAAAGCCAATCGTTTAATTATCGCAATACTGTATTAAAATGTTGATATTTATTATAAGTGGCCTTATAATTGTTTTATCTTTTTTCATTGTTTTTTTAAAATATTCTACTGGCGACTCATAGTCTGGCAGGCCTGATAAAATTTATAGTCACAGCATAATATATCATAGTAAGACATAATATTATTATCATTTAAAGAGGTTTTCTGATAAAGGAAGTACTTACTTAGTAAAACACGATTTTTTTTTTCAAAATATATTTTTCTTTGTGTAAGTCGGGGTCAATGGAAAGTATTGTGTGTCATTGACTAGTTGTTTAAAAATATTTTTATCAAAATCGTTATCTTTCTATAGATATGGATATTTAGAATTATCTTTTTCTGATAATGTGAAATTATATGCAATAGCAATGTAATTGTTTCAAGAATTACGTTGAAAGAATGAAGGTTGAAAGATTGCCTCAAAAGGTTTATAGGGCTGAAGTGAAAGAAAATGCTGGCGGAGGACGGCCTATGTGTACTTTTACTGAACGTGTAAAAAAAGTATTGACCGATGGAAATATTAAAAGTATACACAATCGGCGAGCAAGTATAAAAGGTTTGATAAATATAAAAGAATCATAGCAAATGGCATACGATTGTCTCTGCCTCTTCCTCTTGTGATTAAAGGCGTGATGGTAGATTGATAGACAGATTGCAGATGGATAGGTAACTATTAGAAGTTTTATTCAAAAATAAATTACTACTTTTTGACTGCTATAATCCAGTGGTTGTAGACTCCGGTACAATAAAGTCAGCTGATTTTACCCTAGCTACCTTTCTTGGAAGAAAAATAAGTTGTTGACATGATATTATAGTATAATCATCATAATATGATCTAGATAAAATTGGCACACGAAAATATTCTATAGAAAATGTGAGAACAAATTTACTCGACTGCAAAAATAGATTTATGTATCTAGAAAGTTGTGTATACAAAATTGTTAGAAATAATATTGTGCTGTCATTCTATTGTCATAGCTATTTACATGAATTTTTTTATTTGTAATTTAGTATTTAAAATAATTTAAATAATATTTTTAACCATGTTGCACGTCATCGAGGAGTATGAGATTTGACATAGTTTAAGTTTATATCTAGAAGGTGTGCAGAAAATAAATATTTAAGTATTATAATGTGTTGAAAATTCCTTAAATTGAATTAAATTAAATTTTCATTATTTACATTCATATTGTCAATGTCAAGCATGGCGGCTCGTATAGAGTATAAGATTGTCAAAGAATTTTAAAATGTTGCCAATAATATAAAAAAAAATGCAAAAAATATTATTTCACACAGAAACATTGAATACCTACATTATTATACGATCATTCATATGTCTGTCTGTCTGTCCGTCTGTCAAAGCTTATTTTCTCCAAATCTACTGAACTTTGGTACAGTTCGGGTCTTCCAATAGGTACCTACAATATGGGTTAATTGAATAATAATAATAATTTTTGAATATCTACATAAATACGCCTATAACTACTCATATACTACAGAGATAAATATATTCTACTACGGTCCTTTTGTAGATCATTTTATTCTACTCAATTCTTTTCTACATAATTTTGTTACATCTCTGACGGATTAGACAGCATACGACTTGAAATCTCGCTGGGGATATTTCCCTCGACTTTTACTTTCACTTTTAGCCTAAAAGTAATAGGTCCATGATTAATGCTCGTAAACATTTGAAAACCGCGTCAAAATCCGTTCAGTAGTTTTTGCGTGAAAAGTCACAGACGTCTGTATATCTGCAGCGGGGGATTTTTTTTTCTTTTTTCACGGGTTCAGCTCCCGAAACCGTGTTACGGTTCCAGGGTACCCAGCGGAAGACCAAGTCTCCCTCGTTTAGCCGATGGTATTTGTGAGGCTATACCTAACGAGTGGCTAGTTCTGTTGAGATATATATTTAGACGGAAAAGCCTCTAAGTGTGGTTTGTCGGATTATGTACATAAGTTTTTAATTAAAAAAAAACCCATTGGCCGGGATCTGGGATTTGTTTTATAATAATTATGTATATAATATACTCAGAAATACATTATTCATTCCAAAAGATATTTTAGTTTAAGACAAAATCATATTAAGTTCAAAATAGCGGTGGTACCCGGTACTACTCATAAATCTAGTTTTGACCACCCAATTTGTTGTATAACCACTTTATGCTATTGTAGGGTAAATGCAACACAAACCTCTATAACTTAATTTTAGATGAATTCCCGAAATTGCTAACATAAATTAATTTCATTTGCGTTTGGTTGCTTCTATCATGAAATTATAATTCTCTTATAATAATGGAATCGTGAACTAAGATAAATGCTGACGGGTTGCCTTACAGCTAGCTTCCTTTCTTACAGTCTTCCTTAGTTAGCCGAAGATTTTTTTGAGGCTATACCTAACGACTGGTCAGCTCTGTTGAGGTATGTAGATAGGAAAGCCTTTTTGTACGGTTTTTCGGAATGTATATAAATTTTTTTATTATCAAAAATCCATTGGTACATGGTCAGATGTCTTTACTACTCGATTTAAATATAATGTCACTGTTGTTGTTATGGTAAAGAAATTAGGATTTTAGGATTTAAATTTCAAGAGTAAGATACCAGATGTCGAAATTTAGCAAAGTTTAGTTAGGTATATGCTGGATTTGGACATAGAGTTTTATGATCCTAAAAATTAGCGCACAATTTTGTTTAATCCGACAAACTGTACTAACATGAGACCTTTCGTACTCAAAATGTTTCAAAAGAACTTGCCATTCGTTAGGTTGCGTCAAGAAAGGACGAAATCTGGTCTTCCGCTGGGTACATTGGGGCTGATAACACCTCGAGATTTTGTGAATAAATATAATCTAAAAACAGTTGTTTCTTTATCAGAAGTAAATTCGGAAACTAGTTATCCATAAGATATATTACATACATACCTTCACGCCTGTTTCCCAAAGGGGTAGGCAGAGATTATGGAGCGTCACTTTTCTCGATCTTTGCATACTTCTCTTGCTTCATTCACATCCATACCTCGTTTCATACATGCACGTCTTTTTTGAATTTGTCCAAGAATGAAGCTAGGGCCTCATTTAACAATTAAATTTTGTTCAATTTATATAAACTCTTTCTATCATCTCGCTTCATACGTCACAATTATTGGAAAATCGACTATAAATTTCTTAACACTTTTTAAATTGCAAAATTGCTGCTATAATTATTCCAAGTCGATTAATATTTGATTTTTTAATATCCCATGAAAAGGCGTGAAATGTGCAAAATTTCTCACGACCATCTTTACTTATCGATTTAATGTCATATTGGACTTATTGTAGTAACTATTTATCTATCATCACGCAATTTTTATCCCAAGATTTATTTTATACCATTTGTTACGATCCTCACATACCTCTTTCGCTTCTTTTATATTTATCATACCTTTCATACATGCTCGGCTATTGTATGTACTTTTAATATTGCCTTGGATCAATATTTTTTTATATGTTCAATAAAAGTAGATACACCTAGGTCGTACTCTGCCAGCATTTCCTTACACTTCTGCCAAATAAACCTTTTTAGTAAATCTTTCATACTTCATTCTTTCAACGTGTCCAAAGCAGCAGTGCTTTTCTTCATTTTAGTCACAGCATCATCTTTCACTCCGCATTATTCTTTAATGAGATCGTTCCGGATGCGGTCAATATTATACGCTTTATATCACACATTCTACGTAAAGACCGAATATCCACCTTTTTAAATTAATCATACCTCAGCAATTGGTTATTATGTAGTATCGTTCATTCACCTCGCAGGGTATAAATTTCTCCAAATCATAAAATGTCAATCACAATTTTCCACTTATTTTGATAAACAATTTACGAAAAATAGGTATTATTAAGAAAAGAAAATGGGCTGTTTATATTTCTTTCTATATACATATATACATACATAAAAGTCACGCTTGTTTACCAGACGGGTAGGCAGAGACCATGGATTTCCAATTGCTACGATCCTGACATATCTCTTTCCCTTTATTCACATCATCATATTCTTCATGCATACTCGTCGGTTTAGGGTACTTCTCGCTATTTGATCTTCATACTTCTGCCGAGGTCTTCCATTCCCAACTGTCCCTTTTAGACTCGTCTCATATATTTCTTTCGTTAATCTTCTTGCATTCTTCCTTTCTACATGCCCAAATCATCTTAACATTCCTTTCTCAATTTTTGTCACTACATCTTCCTTCACTCCACACTGCTTTCTTCAAAGTAACACCACACAATTTCTCAATGCTCTCATTTCTTTCGACTTTGGT
Source organism: Nemapogon koenigi (assembly GCA_963924495.1). NCBI lineage: Eukaryota > Metazoa > Arthropoda > Insecta > Lepidoptera > Tineidae > Nemapogon > Nemapogon koenigi. The sequence goes on from OZ004646.1 coordinate 11,470,058, forward strand.
GTTTTTTCTGCCATACCCAACTTTTACTACCACTCTTCCTTGCACAGCCTTTGTGATACTTTCTTACTACACATAAAGACGTATTCACTGTATTTCCAGTGCTCACTCTCCTTTCAATATTTCCTTCATGCTTCCCATCTCTACGATGTGGTAGATAAACCACCATCCAGTATCCGAAATGTAGAATCTAGAAATAAGTCATATTACATCTTTACGCCCGGCTTCGTCCGTACATATTTTTAAAATGTGACTTAAGAATCTATCTCGAAGGATTTCCAGGATAAAGAGGTGAGGACAGTTTCCTGTCCTTAAACTATGTCTATGCAAAAACCAGTGGATCCGTTGCTCTGTCTGTTTTGATGTGAAATAAGGCTAAACAAACAAAGGCATTAGGATTGAATAATGCTAAATTTTGTATGTACCTATACAGCTTGAGCGGTCTTATAATTTCTGTTTCATGAGATTTTCAGGTAATTTAGGTACCAAATTTGACCTAAAAGTAAATGCTACCGTATCATCCCCCTCAGTTATAAAAAGTCAGTGGCACACAATATGTTATCGTTAACGACCTGTAAAGTGCACGATTCTTGCTACGTCGCCATATAAATCATTTAAATCGACAGATTAATCCATGTTGCTAGCAATTTCATGGAAAGGTTATTTCGCAATGTTCCCAATACAGGAAAATCTTTTGTATTGCGAGGAGAATGGGAAAAGAAAAAATAACTTACAATATTAAATGTGAAATATTAGTACTTCATAGGAGGGTGACAGAATCAGTGTTCATATTAAAACATCCATTTTAAACTAATAAAAACAAAACTTTACTAAAGAAAGAAACATATATATTCCCTCAAGAGTTTTTCAAAAGTAAGTAACTCAACGGCCAAATAGATTTGATCCCATAAAACGGGATGTTTTTAGCTTGGGGAATCCAGTTTAATCCCACCCGCGCTGTGATAGTTTTGATTAGTCTGTGATTAATAGAACATATCATAGTCAGCTGGAACAATGAACATCTTAGTTCCCTAATATTGAAACTATAACGGCTATAATACTTGACATTGGCAAATCATTAATTAACATTGGTGGATCATCATTTATATTGTAATTGATTGAAAATAATTATTTGTTTAAAAAAGCGAAGATAAACTGATATTACCATAACAAATAAAACAATATATGATTGATTATAGCAACCATTAGTTATTTCTCATTTTCCCACAAATGATAATTTCAACGTAACATGAAGGTACATAACACCTTTATATCTGCGAGGTTGGCTTAATTGAAACTGTACAGTGGTAAGACTGTGATCACGACTTAAAAGATATAGGAGCTGAATGTTACAGTCATATATCTTTGATAACTAGTGAAAGACAACAGGTACCTTTAAAGTCTTCAACGTTTTCTCTTGCAATCTAATCCTAAAATCCTAAGTTTAACTTCGTTACGAGGAATTGAGTTGATATGATAGAATCTAAACACAATACAACTTAAATAGTAGGTACTTACAAATATCATGCTCCTTTATAGTATATTTTATCAGCTTGTTGCAATTTGTTCACTGTATTAAATTATTGACATTATGAAATAGGTGTGCTACTTAGCAATGCTAAAACGGAATTGACTAAAAATGGTAGAAAATAAACAAATAGCAGACACTGTTCCAAATTCAGATTATTTTGAAAAATTCCTAAATTATAGGTAGTAAGTAACTTATTTTGTAAGGAGGTTAACAACTATTTTTACAAGGAGGTTAGCAACTATTCAAACCTCATTAAGAAAAATGGTCTCATTTATTAACTAAATGAGCACAACGTTACATTATGATACTCGATTTAGATAAACTTGTCACTGTTGTAACGAAATTTAGGATTTATTAAAATGCATCTGACGAAATTATTGTTAACTGAATATTGCTTAGGCCCCAAGCTAAGGTGCCTACCATCCTACCATGGTCATATTTTTTTATATATTTAGGTATAGGTACCAAAATATATCGAGGCAAATATCTATATTAACTTTTTCCCCACCTTGATTCATACTTTTAAATCTTTTAATACTAAACATGATAGGTTATGATAGGATAGCTTAATACTTGTGAAGCTTTAAAAATAAAACTCAGGAGCAATCGACATTTAGACATACATAAAAACGGCAAAAAATCAGGTTTGTTGTATGAAAGCCTCCTTAAATATTTATTTTATTCTATTTTTTAGTATTTGTTGTTATAGCGGCAACAAAAATAGATCATCTGTGAAAACTATCACGGTTCATGAGATACAGCCTGGTGACAGACGGACAGCGGAGCGTTAGTTTTTACGCTTTGGGTACGGAATCCTAAAAACGAATCGAATCGGGAAAACCGCAACAAAATTGGTTCTATATTTTTATGCGTGAAAGTGAGTGGCCATTGACAAAGACTCCGAATTTACGTGCTTAATGCCCTCCGAAGTACGAGTGGTTGATTAAAATAAACCTAAAATACGATGTTATTATTTTATAATAAAGCTTTGTTCTTTGTTCAACATCTTTTTTTAAATAGTTAGCATTTTGTAATTATATGAAACGTTTAAAAAATACTGTAGTCTCTGTCTACCTCGATTGTTTACGTGCGTTATTATAAAACAAGTAACAAATTTTAATCAAAATTAGATTAAAATGTACGCGGACAGCAAGGTTACGACCAGATTTCTTAATTAATTCACAACTCTTAATAGAAATTTATGTTTGACGCTATAACTCAAATGATTTATAGCTTGTTTACGCCTATTCTATAGCGATGTGAATACGGGATAAATTAGATCCCGTATTATATGACTCTGAATTCCAATTTTCATCTAACGCTTTTGAAAATTGTATGTACCATGTAATGACTGAACAGATTGCCTGAAAATAGTCAGTTTCAGTCAAATCAGTATTTTTTTGAGATTCTGTATAATAAATACGTGTCTAATAATTTCTTCAATAGATTTGATAATTGTTATTTTTCTTTCTCCGCTCTTAATTTTTCCTCGATATTAACTTTTTGATCGAAGTAGTGCCAGTTGCTCTGTTTTTTGACGTAAAAAAGGACAAATAAACAAACAAATAAATTTTCTCATATTTTATAATATACACATAACAATATAAAAACCTTAAATCTAATCTAAACACTAAAAATAACTAAATAAACCAGGTCCGCGTGGAATAGCGGCAAAAATACTGGCTGCATTTCCCCGCTGAATCGCGATGCTGATTCGTTGAGCGAGGACGGAGCCAGCCCTCTTGTCAACGGGAGATGATCAGTCGATCTTTATTAAAATGTTTGCCAATATTAAGTTAGTTAGAAATAGGAAGCTTCCTCGAGAAAGGCCATGTAAGAATTAATGAAACCTGATGAGAGAGATAAGTCAGGATCGTAGCCAGTGGAAATTCGTGTTTTCTGCCTACCCCTCTGGGAAGCAGGCGTGACTTTTATTTAGATGATCTATATTTGAATTAAATAGAAAGAAGTAGTAGAAGATCCCAAATCAGTGATATGGAAGTGCATTTAAAAAGTGCTTTCACAAAAAAGGTAAATCCGAGCGAACTAAACATTAAAACAGCCCAAACAGGTCTTTGACAATTATCTAAAGTTTATATGTATAAGTTGTTTAACTCAATCGCGTAGCTCAGGAGTCGCTCGCCCACATACGAACTGGTTTTGTATGGGGCTAAACCGGCTGGGAAAGGGTCCAATGGTTGTAGAATGTAATTTATATACTAAATTGTAGATAGATCTCGGTCAAAAAGCTCTCAAATATCGTTCCACTCTCGGCTTCAACAATTTGAATACTTACGTAAATACACTTATAATTACTTATCTATTAGAGATAGAAATATACTACTGAAGACTTTTTTGTAGATCATTTTAATCTACACAATTCTTTCTTATACTATTTTGTTATATCTCTGACGGATTAGACAGCATACGTCATGAAAACTCGCGGGGGATAACTTTTTCCCCGAATTAATAACCTACTCTAAATACTTTTTGCAGATTATTTCATTCTAAACCATTTTGCCATACATGATTTTGTCTCTGACGGATTAGACAGCATGCCACATGAAATCGCAAAAAGACTTTGACTCCAATTTCATTAACAAATACTGCCCCTAAACATGTTGCATGTTAACGTAAATCTTCATGAATCAAATCTAATAATGAAAATTGTATGAAAATCTTTAAAGTACTTTCTGAGATTAGCCTAAACAGACAGACAGGTCTTAGAGGCTTTTCCATCTAAATATACCTCAACAGAACTGGCCACTGGTTAGGTATAGCCTCACAAATACCATCGGCTAAAAGAGGGAGAACTAAATGAGACACCCATGAAGAAAAACTTCTGAATTGCCTTGAAATTGCATAATGTTGTTCGAATTAATACTATGAAAAATCTTTGTAAAAATATTTGTTGTTTATTCTCGTTGTTCAATGTTTATTTATTGAGGAATATAAATTATTTTATGAAATGACATTTAACAAATTAGTTAAGATTATAATCTCCTACACAGGATTTCAATATTTTTATTATTTTATTTCATGGATGATCTATGTTTTAACACAATTTGTGCCACATTGTATAAGAGGATGCCAAGAAGTATATTTTACCCGACAACGGAACAAAAGGAGGGTTATGTTTTTGACAGCCTATGTATGTATGTGTGTATGTTCATCTGTTCCCTCGTATCTCCTAAACCACTTAACCGATTTTGACAAAAGTGATGTCTTTGGATTCGTGCCATCACTCTGCGAGTCATAGGATTTGCGTGTTTTTGTACACGCTTTATATTAGTTTCACCTGTAACTAATTAACTATGTAACAAATCTTGGAAGTAGAATTTAACCAACTTCTAATTGTCGTATCGATTTAAGGCTTTGCAAGTGTATGTCATTTGGATGACAATACAATAATTTAGTACCATCGATCTGATCTGATAATGGTGCCAGGTGAATAGTGGAACTCTGTAACGAAATGACGTAACCCTATCGTGTTTGGGCGAGTGTGCTTTACTGACAAAAGCGTGTTTAGTTTAACCCGCGTGGAAATGATCCCTCCCCCGCCCGCTTCCGCGGTATAAAAAGTGGTTTAAGTCATTATCTGACCCCTAAACCACTAGTATGCAAAAAATCATGTCGATCCCGTGAAAAACAAAAACAAATCTATCCCACGGAAACCATAAATTTTTCCGGGATAAAAAGTAGCCTATGTATAGCACTAGGAATAGTCCAGACTATAATCTATCTCTGTACGAAATTTCATCCAGATCCGTTCGTAACAAACAAACATACATCCATACAAACTTTCGCGTTTATAATACTAGTGGGATTTTAGTAAATAATAATTTAACATTTTAGACAGTTACATTCTATATCAAAACAGAACTGTTTATACAAAATCATCTATGTTATTTTATTTTGTTCGTATTATAGTATGAGGTGAGATTATAAATATCAGCTTAGTTTATTCGTGACACGGAAACCTATATAAAAACTGTATATTGTGGATTCATCTAGATTAATAATTTCGTCAATTGTTAAGAAAAAAAATTTAATCAATTCTGGTTTAGAAACATATATCCGCAAAATTCATATAATCGCGTAATTTCAATAAATAAGTCCAAAATGATTCAATAATGCTGTCAGGAGCTATTTTCAACTTGACAGTAACGTTTGTTTGAGCCATGAATTGCATTTTATTTTTTGTACTATTAAAAAAACTTAGTTTGTTTGAGCCATGAACTTTATAACTCAGGACAACAAAGTCAGGTCGTTTTATATAATTATCCAATTCATATAGTTACCTAAATAATACAGTAAAATTAAAATTTCTATTTAAAAAAACATAGATCATATTACCATATGTTAGCATTAGGGCTTGTAGTATAGCGTATTGACCGCATCCGGAACGATGTCATTAGAGAAGAATGCGGTGTAAATGATGATGTTGTGACTAAAATGAAGAAAAGTAGTTTACGCTGGTTTGGACACGTTGAAAGAATGAAGGATGAAAGATTTACTAAAAAGGTTTATTATGGCTGAAGTGAAAGGAAATGCTGGCATGTATTAACTTTTATTGAACATATAAAAAATATGTTGATCGATGGAAATATTAAAAGTACACACACTCGCCGAGCATGTATGAAAGGTATGATGAATATAAAAGAAGCAAAAGAGATATGTCAGGATCGTAACAAATGGAATTCGATTGTCTCTGCCTACCCCTCTTGGGATGAAAGGCGTGATGATGGATAGATAGAACTTAGCATACCTACTACTAGAAGTGTCATTATTCACTTCGTTGTCTTGTTTTGTCAATAAAATATAAAACGTAAAGAACGAAACGAGCGAAGCAGTGTTTGTATATCTAGTTGTTTATAAAGCTTTGTGGTCCTGGGAGAAAATCAATATAAATAAAAATTAAAAGCCGTTCGTTGGTAAGCGCGTCACTTGAGAACGGCTGGACCGATTTAGTTAGTTTATATTTTAAATATTCGTTATAGTCTGAATAAGGTTTTTAGTGAAATAAAAATTGGAAAAATTGCCCGGAAATTGGAAAATTCGGGAAAAACTGAAAGTGATTTTTTTATGAGATTTTTGTATGCCCTGTAACTAAACCATAATAGGATATGTGCTCCACGGGCATGTGTTTTGTTTGTTCCACAAACTTTGTACTTTCTTAAAACACAAAATATCTTGCGGTGTGGCCAGAGAACAGTAACAGTGTCCACATATTGAACAGAACAGATGGCAAGCTTGCTGCTGCACTTAATGGACTTAGATGTGTCACTTTTTTAACAGACGTAAATGTTTTACTTATGCAAAAAATAATGTTTTATCGGATTCTAAAGGTGGCCACACATTCGTCCAATTCTTATCGCGCGGTCCACCATCCGTTTTCAAATCGTTGTATTTGTGCGGTTGATTTCGATGACCAGAACGATCTGTCACACACACACATCCACACGCCTTTGTTTAATCGAATCTTGTGTGTCTGTGTGAGTGAGTGAATTGCATGTGATCTAGATCGTATGATATTGCTAATGTGTGGCCTGTCTTCAATCTCGATCATACGGCGGCGGGACCGAAAATTTTCTGAGAGATAGTACGTGGGCTACTAAAAATATGTATCAAAATACAAAGAACTGAATGTAAATAATTACTTTGGGCAACATACCAGGAGATATGTAACGGCCAGGTATTGCATTTCATTAAAAATAGTATGTAGTAAGGTAGGTAGTTGTGTACATATTTTGTTTCACTGTAAGTGAATTTCTTGTTCTAGTTGCTAGGTTAAGTGTTTTGGTTTTCAAAGTTTATTACCTAATATGTTTTGTGTATGATGTATATAGATTTATATAATATGATTTAAGTAGGTACCTTGGAAGTTTTTATGTACCTAAGCAGTAGATTTGACAATGTAAATTGTTCAATATAAGAGAGCATATCCGCCAACAAACTGTGTAGCAGTTTGGCGGAACTTTAAATTGTAATTAGGTTAATTTTCTAAGAGAATAAATAAAAAAAAAAAAAAAAAAAGTCTGTGTACCTACTATTAATCTATACCTACTTTAAGGTTCAAATTAGCTCAAAATTTTTTTTTCTTTACGAGTTGCTTCACGGCTCCCAGGGTACCCAGCGGAAGACGAAGTCTCCCTCTTTCAGCCGATGGCATTTGTAAGGCTATACCTAATAAGTAGAAAAGCCTCTAAAGTTCATATCTTTCAATCCACATTCTTCTATCTTATATCAACTTGGCAACGAGCTAGGTTTTCACAAAATCATGAATAAGGCCCCAGGACAGGACAAGCGCTTGTAAGTGGCTATTCGGAAAAAGTGGCCAAGTTATAGTTAAGTCCCGAAGTTAAAGTTCTCACATACATAACTACTTATAAAGTTCACTAAAGTAACTTTACTTGGACGCGTGTAATCGGTTCCTATTCACTCTGCCACTATGGTCTTAGACCTAGAAATAGTCTAGAACTGACTTAGATTTAGCATTCCTAGAGTAAAACCTAACCTAGCTATAATCTTCAATTTCAATCACGCTGAGGTAGGTGACAATACAATAAAGAAAAAATTACTGTGTCATGCCAGTTCACTATATAGTGACCCCGCCCCCGGCTTCGCATGGGTAGGTACAATATGGGTTTACAGCTTCATCATCATTTTTAGGGTTTCGTACCCAAAGGGTAAAAACAGAAACCCTATTACTAAGACTCCGCTGTCCGTCCGTCCGTCTGTCCGTCTGTCACCAGGCTGTATCTCATGAACCGTGATAGTTAGACAGTTGAAATTTTCACAGATGATGTATTTCTGTTGCCGCTATAACAACAAATACCAAAAAAATAGAATAAAATAAATACGAGGCTCCCATACAACCATACAACATATGCAAGAGGTAGACCCTTGAAGTATTCACAGAAAATTTAGTTATATATATTCAATTTAAAAATAAATAATTAAATTAAAGTAAAATTAATATTTAAGGGGGCTCCCATACAACAAACTTGGCCGGTTTTCGTTTTGTTATATCTCTGATGGATTAGACACAATGAAAACTCGCTGGTGCTAACTTTTTTCTGAGTTGATACACTTATACTGTCAGCTTTTGTAGTTTTTGCATGAAAAAGGCACAGATACACAGATTAACATACAGGCAGACGTTGTTTAATGTAAGATGATTAAAACAAGTTAACGACAACACGGCTTTTATGACTCATGGCGTGACCAGTGACTGGTGAAATGGTTACATATATCATGAAATGAAATTAGAAAGAAATTGGTAGTGCCTAGATTTCTTAGCTTCAATGAGGATTTGAATCCACTCGCTTCATGTTCAACAATTAAAAATACTTATTTTGCATATATTACTCAGGGATATCGTAGCATTATATTCGTGAAAAAAATTTCAGAATCGGTTCAGTAGTTTGAGAGTTTATCCCCTACATCCAAACTTACAAACTTTACCTCTATTATTAGTATCTATAGATATACGTTTTTAAATTAAATGTTTACTTTTTCCACTTGGAAAAGCGTCATTGAAAAACTATTTCTATGGCTGTAATAAAAGTATTTCAAATGGACAGGTTTAGACTCAAAATAGCGAACAAATCAAAATTTAGATAAAAAAAGAGAAAATAGAAACACTCAAAATTGAAGAGCATAATCAAGAAGTATGGTTTTGAATGAGGTCAGGATATCTTGCATAGGCCCTAAAATATTATTCGCGGGTATATCCATTGAAGTCTTCCATTACCACCTGCTCTTTAACACGTCGTATCTACTGTTTCTATAGACAAGTTACAATTTAGTCTGCACTCGGTCTGGCCTGAGGGGCACATAATAATGCATATCCGTTTACAAGCCCACTCCCTGCCCAATAATTGGAAACGCATGTTCATTGGCGCTCACTCACTACCTATGTTCGTACTTCCACGATTTTATATTTTATTACGGACGTTTTTTTCAGAAATTTTCAACTGAATAGTAAAACAATTTGTACTGAACAGACATACAGTTCCGAGCTATCGGGAATTTAGTTTATAATAGTTTCTAAACAAATAAACAAGTAGACAAACAAGAAAGCGAGTTAATAAAGACGTGGTTTTCAAAATTCCTGAAATTTACTAAAAAATGGGATCATTTCGAAAGAATACTCTCTCGACTAAAAATGTTAATCATTAGAAAATACAATCGAGCAGTAGAAGCTCCCTTCTTTTAATATTTCCTTATGAACGATAATAAATTAGAAATTAAATCCGAATATAAATATAAGTGCAAAATAATAAAAAAAAACACTATAAGCGTTCAGGCTTATAAATCCCACTTCTGATATATGCGTCAAACGCAACTTTCAAGGATAATCTTTATACTACTTAACCGCTTTATACCGCTTCTGTCAAAATCGGAATTTTTTGACATGGAACTTACACTAGAAATTATGAGAAAATATAAATTGTAAATTGTCGGTCTAGTTAGAAATTTAAAGGAATGAAATTTAAAACAAAATGAATAGAAGTCGATATAGAGTCCAGAAAATAAAACAAAAAAATGGTGCCCCTACATAGATGTCCATTTGAGAGAGATCATGTTCCGCTATACGGTATTGAATAATTAGCATAGAAAACATAGTTGCGACTAAAACACTGAGTTTTATGGTTATAAATTACAATGTTTGTTTTGGACTTATGTATACACTTTACAGTTTTTATTATGTGATATGCACTTAGTAAATAAATGCAAGGTAATTGTCTGGAACCATTCTACTCTACCTTTGGATCTTTATTCTTTACACAGTTGAAGTATTTGTTGGTCATGGGAAATGTAATATAGCTTCATTTATTCAGTTCGTCTGTTATACCACTTTTTTTAAGTATACTCGTAATACACAGACAATCTCATAAGTGAGAAAATGAATGATACATGATTTTGAAAATTTAAATTTATTTCAGCTTTCTACAACTGTAAAGACCTGGGAACGATTTCCGAATTATTTCTGGTGGTTTAAATATCATCGGACATCGATATCTAGAAAAGCTTTCATAGATATTAAACCTACTTATCTATTGAAATAAAAACTACGGCTAAACGAATTTGAGCGAAATTACATACAACAAAACATCAAACATACAGAAACAAGTAGTTTTCTTGACCTATAATTCCTAAATGGTGATCACTGATAATCTGGGCTATGGTTTCCTAGGTCCTAGAGGAATCTTCCTAAAGGCCTTACCCATTGGTTCAATTAGCAACTGCGACGGATTTCATAATACAGAAACTATAAAATTCACAACCGATGTTAGCATTCACACTGAACAACTAAGGAATTAAAAAATTACATAATTATAACAGTTTTTATGACATAGACACCATGCGACTTGCGAGTAACTTGAATACAACTGGGCTGAGTGTTTGCAATTAGCGACCAGTTGCTATAGCGACCGAATTACTGTCGCTCGACTGGTTGTTAGTTGCAAAAAAATAACTGGTTTTGAAATCGATCTCTGATTTGTCCAAATATAACTGTCAAAGGTTTTTTGTCAAATTAGCTTAGTTAAATATTTTTTTAAACGTATTTGACAACTGTTATATTTACTAACCTTTTTAAGTAAGTTTGACTAGACTTTCAGAAATTGGGCTTTAGAGATAGCTATTAAAAGTTGATTTTTTTATAAAATAATTCTAAATACCATATTTATTAAACATAACAAGACAAAACCTTAAATCTAATTTAAACATTAAGAATAAACCATGTCCGCGTGGAATAGTGGAATACTAGCTGCATTTCCCCGCTGAATCGCGATGCTGATTCGTTGAGCGAGGAAAGAGCCAGCCCTCTTGTCACCAGAAGAGATGATAAGTCGAGGGGATACGGATCTAGAGTTTCAACACCAAACAGCACAAATTTGTTAGTTTTCAATAATTGAACTATATTTGCGCCGTTTGTTAGACTCTGCGATTTCCGCCGCAGCTCCCACTTTGATTGCTGTTACCCTGAGATGAGACGGGGCTAATGTGTCCACGTACATAGCATCCCATACAAGGGATTTGGTTGATTTGAACAAATCAGATATCGCTTTCAATTCGTGCTTCGATGCGTGTGACCATTCCAGAGTATACCAAGACCAAGTCTCCCTCTTTTAGCCGATGGCATTTGTGATGTTAAACTAAACCTAAACTTAGCCAGTTGAGGTATATTTAGATGGAAAAGCCTCTAAGTATGCACACCAAGATTTGTAGGAATATGTGTACATTTTAATTAAAAATCTCATTGTCAAACCCGTGGTCTGCCTAGTTAATACCAGACGTCTTATACTCTATCATCTCTAAATCAGTTAAGTTAGATATTCCACATTTTGCCAGCTATAAAACTTTAGTAATTTGACAAGCTGTTTAAACGGCGTCCACTATCAGAATCCATCATGTTAATATTACCCTAAAATTGTTTTTTATCTTTACTACTTTCACAGTCATCGTCTGAGCATTGCCATAAAAATATTATGAGCCACAAGTTTTATTGCCCTTTGAATTCACTTTCTTAGCCGATAACGACTTTTTAAAATAGTTCGCTTACATATGTTCTTGTAAGAGCTTTTTCATTGCGAAAGTAAAGTTAAATTATTTTGTATGACCAAAGATAATTGGATATTTTAAAATTTATAATATATATAAATTAAAATAAACAATTTAATAATTTCTATCTGTCTAAGTTTGAATAATTGTTCAGAATAGGCTACAAAACGATTGCATGAATTTCAATGAAACTTTCAAGAAACCTGCCCATTTTTTCATTTCAAGGTTCGAAAATATAGTTAAAAATCTATACCTAATAATATTATAAAGAGGTAAGGTTTGGATGTGCAGGGTAATCTTTCAAACTACTGATCCGATTCTGAAAATTATTTTACTAATAGAAAGCTACATTATCTCTGAGTGCTATATTTTATTTTGTTCAAAAATATCTACGTGCGATGCCGGGGGTAAATGGCTAGTAAAAAAATAAAATTGCTCAGATATTATGGCTATTTGAAGTGAACATAAACGACATTGGTCGTAGTACATGGTCTCTGCGTCTCCCTAAGATAAGCAAGCGTGAAAGTATAACAATTCCAAACACATGACTCAAAAACTTTCCAAAATGAAAATCGATATCTAAACTTTCTCATTAAAAGCCTTTAAAAATATAAAAATACTTTTCACAGCTACCGTGAGGTGCTATCTGTGAACACTCAATAAACCTCGCGTACCACAATGGAATCACATTCTTAAATTACCTGTCAAAGATTATTTTAAATTAAATTCCATAGTTTTGTACTGGTATGTCTTTGCATTTTAACACGTTTTATATTAGCTTCACCTGTAATTAACTATGTATATAAACAAATCTTGAAAGTCGAATTTAACCAACTTCCAATAATTGTCGTATTGATTTGAAACTTTGTAGTAATTCGGATGACAATTCAGGTACCATCGATCTGATCTGATGATGGAGTCAGGAGGTAGAGAGTGCAACAGGCCTATCGAGTTTGGGCTACTGGTTACTGGTTTTTAGTTTTATTAAGCTGTAATTATTCCTACAAAAAGCTATAAATTTGTTTACATTCACGTCCACAAATCAAAGATAGTCTTGCAAGAAGTCTCAAATAGCCCATAGGTGAATTATTGTGAAACTAAATAGGTTGAAACTAAACTATGATGAAGTTTCAGAAAAAATAATTCACACCTTTCTGGTCAAATATGCAGACACACAAACTGACAAAATTCTAAACACTGTAGCATATTCTATTTGATTATTAAAATGAAAAAAATATATATACCTCTAACTCTGCCGGACCATTTGTACCATTGATGGTATAATATAACTATTACTAGCACAATTGGGAATATATGCCATATAAGAACTTTAATGCTGTGTACTTTCTATTGTTTTAAATAATCTTTGCCACTAAACAGAGAATTTGTGTTAAACGAAAGAGCTGGTTAAGATTCTATTAACCTATTTGTTTAGAAGTTAAGTAACCATGTTCTGTGCTGTCGCTTTAATGTGACAACCAGAGCTACTATATTGTTATACAGTTTTATTTTACTGGGACAGTATGGGGAAATCTTAAACTAAATCTAGCTGTCTGGTTGAAATACCATATTCAACAGGTCAGGTAGGTAACTGGCTAAATGTAGATGTTGTTACTAGGGCAACTAATTTTTATATGACAATTTGCTTCCCTTACATGCAAAAGGTGTCACTGATTAGAATAATATTAGTGGGAGTGCGTTGAATCTATTTTACTACGACAAGGTAAAATATATCTAAACTGTCAAGTAAACAACAGTGGAATGTGTGGTAACGGCTAAATGAATTTGTGTGAAATTTGCATACAAAAGAGCTAATACAGCCTTTTTAGACATAAAATAGGCAAAGTGCTTAGAGCAACTCTATCTACTTTGGAATACTTTGGTTCGCCCGGGCAGCGCCCATATTACACTCCCTTAGGTAGATATTGCCTATGGTTCAAGACTACTCCGTATCAAATTTCATCAAAATCGGTTCATTGGTTTAGCCGTGAAAATGTGAAAGACAGAGATACTTTCTCATAAATAATATTAGTTCGCACTAATATCTAGAACTACCAGTCGAATTTGAAAGCTATACATCCCAAATGAGTACGTTGGTGGTACAATTACTATATCCTAGCTAGACAGTAGCCATGAGAATATATATGTCCCTGCAAATTATTTTTACAAAAAGTTCATATTAAATAAATAATAAATAACCCAGGATTAATTACGTAAAAAAGTAATATAAGAGACACCATTAACGCCAATTACAAGGGACACCTGCAGCTGCAGTACACATTTGGTTATTTACATTTTATGACGTTTTTTATTCACTTACCCTTTTTAAGGTAATGGCGATAAAGATCTTTGCCTTTAAAATTGTTTAAAAGGACAATTTGAACTGAAATATATCATTAATTTATCACACTTGGGTACGGCACAGAAGACTGAAAGGTACGGTAAGGAACATAGATGTGAAACATATTTATCAGCTGCTGAAATGCTGTTCGTTGGGAACCTCTCACTTGAGAATCCGATGTGATTTTTTTTAAATATTCGTAATCAAGGAAAAGAAGAATTGGAAAAGTTACTCGGAAAATTTTATGGTGTTTTTGTATGGACTCAAGACCATAATACGGCATGAAAGTTAATATGGACTCCACGGGGGAAGCCGGGGCGGGAAGCTAGGTATCAAATCATTTCAAGAAAAGTTCTCGTAAAAAATTTTTCAGGAGAAAACATATCAGTTACATTTTTTTAAATAGTATTGTTAACAAAATTTTCTTTGCTTCCGAAAGTGTTATTTCAAAATTTAAAAACTTTGAAAACGGCTTCATTGAAAGCAAACTTGCGGCTGAATTTAGGAGTGAAAAAAATTGAGTACCTACACTAGTATGTTCGAATGGTTATAAAATATTTTCTAATTGAAATTTCTGTTCTAGGCCATCAAGGTTTAGGACATTCGCTTTAGTACGACACCGTAATAATACTTACCTAGGTATTATTTTAACTGAATTTGAGCTAAGATCCTGAATTAATTAATAATCACTCTATAAAAAATAGACGTGCATGAAACGATGTATGGATGTTGCTGGAGCAAAAGTAGTATGCAAATATCGAGAGAAGTGGCGCTACATACTGTCTGCCTACCCCTTTGTGATGTAGTAGTACGTATTCTGAAATAAATCCTATGACCTATCCAGGATACCTATAATAATGTAACCCAATACAAAACGGTAAATAGCTCATGGCCTTCACACGATAACAGAATGAACTTAAGTTCCATTTATCAAGTACAACTAACATCTAATTAAAAGATTGATACAAAAAGATAACGCCAAAAGGTTTTAATAGTTATTTAATTCGTTTCAAGCTACGCTCCAAGATACATACGGCATAGTTGAAATATACCAGTATGATAACTTCACACAAATTTACCGATTTACACTCGCAAACACTATTACACTACTATTTCCGTGTCGTAAAGTGTTGGTAGAAAACTATAGGGAAGTCAAATATTAACTGGACGATATTTAAATTGTGAAAATAACTTGAAGAACCGAACGTCCAATTCTTGTAACGCACCAAATATTTCGTATTCCGGGCGCCATAGGATCTAGGTGGACCATTTGTTATAAGAATTAGACGAATCTGTGGTCAGTTTCGGTGGACCGTACGGCGGCGCGCTGGTGATTGGACGAATGGGTGGGCATCTTAAGAAACTTACAGATCTAACTGAACTATTGGAGATAAAGACATGCGCGAAATCAGCAGCGAATTGTTATATGCCAACAACTTTTGGATTCGTTCAGACCGCTGTGCTTAAAGTTCATATTTGTATTGCTCTTTATAATTATTATACTAGTTTGCCGTCCCTGTTACGCCCGAATGATTTCTTGGATAAAAAGTCGCATAATTATATCACTGTGCAAAAAATCACGTTAATCCGTTACTCTGTTTTGACGTCAAAGAAGGACAAACAAAGAAACACACTTTTGCATTTATAATTAAGGATTAGTAATCACTAGGATTAGTAATGACTTTTCCAGTTGTCATACTGTTCTTTTTATTTTACTGTGAATACGGTGAGAGGAGGTGAACATTAATTATATTACCAAAAATACTTCTTTCTTCAACTTCACGCTACCTTGACACTACTTTGACTACAAGGTAGTAAGTACATCACCGCTTTATACTTATAGAGGATTTGCATATGTTAATTTAAGGCGGGGTCACAAGAAAAATAATAATAAAACAGAAAAATTAATTAGGATATAATATTATTTTCAACACACTTGCTCGTAACGTGAGTCTTATTACCTCAATTTTAGACTCACAATGCCATATATTAAACACGCGTGCTTTTTCTTTATATTACAGCACAAGAGTTATAATATAACCCAATGAAGTTAAATTCGTACAAGATTGCAATTTGTATGTGTGTCCAAAAAGCATTCTTAATTTAACCGCATAATACAGTTTTTATTTTTTAATCACGACTTTTTTGGCTGTTTGGCGAAGTTATCCGTGCCTTATCTGTCACGCGGGAAAAAACAAAACATTTCCATAAATATTTGTTAAATTTTTCGCCGTTTTGTGGTTAATTATTAAAAATGTCGACTTCAAGTGGCGAAGAATACGTAAATTGACTCCATGAAGTTTATTTTCTTCCCCGCAAGTGTGTTGAAAAACGTCGTATGAAACGCGTGTGCATTGGTCATTACATACTCAGCTTTCTTATAGCGCTCTCCTAATGGCTCGCGCAAAAACTACCGCCTCAGCGTACGTAATGACCAACATAGCACCCTTGTATCACAATGTACTATAGGGTCATGCAAAAAGAGAGCTGGTTGACATAATATAAAGAACTATTTAAAATTAAAAGATACAAGTTTTACTACACAATCCACAACAAATAAATCGTAAAATCAGCGCTCTTATAATGAGATGCGATCCATACAAAGTCACATTCCGAACCTGTAACTGTTTGCTATACAAAGTTGGAAGTGGTCTAACGTAAATTATTGAAACTATTTAAAATTTTACATTCATTATGGTGAGTGGTCTGAAGAATTCCATTTCAGTTTATTTTTTCACAAGTTAAATGTTTAAAACATCTTTGCCGACCGGAATAGTTAATGCAACTACTGCAATCTTGAATTAAATAATACGTATTTAGTACTGTGCATATAGTGAAAAGAAAAACTATAATATATTACAAATCTGAATAATATTGATTTGGTTTGGTGATTTCACCACTAAGCCAATGATCCAGATTCAATTCTGGCAAGAAAGTTAATAAATATTATAAATATACAAAATGCGTTTTCACCAAAAATAAATTTTCTTTTTAAATACTACACACAAAAGACAGCGCTGAAAGTACGCAAGTTCGGTCGTACTTATTCGAGAAAAAAATTCATATGAAAATACTTTCGCCCCGCTCAGTGGCCACTGACCAAGATATGAATATAGACAATATTCGAAAATGGCAAAGATAAATTACTCTGAATAAATAAATACTTAAGTCTGAATGAAGATTTAAAATATAAGTGAAAATGGCGCGCGTGTTGCCTTGTTAAAACTGTTAATTTCTTATATTTTCCTTGTAAGTATAGTATAAAATTGTAGGTATATATGAAAAAGCGCGATTCCTAACTCGGTCACTTTCGCCCCTTGATAACCAAACCAATCTACTATTATCAACTTCTCGAATAATGCACACTTAGTTTCCATATACTTACCAGTTACAAAAACTCCACGCAACACCCCGCCTTAACATCACAACGCCTTACAGCAAACTATTTAATTACTCGGTGGCAAAGCGAAAACATTACATCAATCAACATTGTGGGCACTTATTAAAAAAGGTAGGAAATAAAAAAAAGTCCCATTTTCCAGTATTACGTGGTACTACGTATTTACTATTAACACATCATTCTTCTACCCTGTTTTCTTCGCATTTACATTTTGGATAAAAGGAGTGCGTTGACCTTATTCTGTTTAAATTAATTACTTGGGACACGCAAACACTTTCTAGGGTTTTTAGCTTCGTTTTAGTGGGTAATTTATTTTGCTATTAGAAGGAGGTGGGTCTGTGATGGTTTGTTTTGGACACCTGCTACGTTTTGGATGGTTTTACTCCCTGTTTTATGTGTCTTTAGGTAATCGATGGGAGATTTTTATCTGTGTCTGTAAAGTTTGAGCTTCGTCACGATCGTAGCACAATAATGGATCTTTTACGTTTTACTTGACCTACGAAGCACGATTAGCTAAAATCAGTACCTACTGCATACGCATACAATATTTGTGCTATGATTAAAGCCTGAGGTCTAAATAAGGTTGGTTATGAAAAACACAATTTTTCCGGGGAAATAAGACATTTTTTCAGGATTAAAAGTAGCCTACTTATGTCATTCATAACACAATAGAGGTTGAATTATAGAAATGAATAACAGTAGTTTTAAATTTATAAGTATACTAGCGGACCCGGCAGACGTTGTCCTGCCCAAACGTTGACTTGCTTGCACTACTCCTACCCCTACCCCTACCCCTACCCCTACCCCTATATAAAAAAATTTAGGGGTGGACCACCCTTAACATTTAGGGGGATGAAAAATAGATAGTAGCCGATTCTCAACCCTAACGGATATGCATACAAAATTTCATAAGGATCGGTCAAGCCGTTTCGGAGGAGTATGGGAACGAACATTGTGACAGGAGAATTTTATATATTAGATAATCTAGCGATCATTTCACATAAAAATGTATCTGTGTCCGGACTGAAGAATTGCCGGCCAGAAATGCGCAGCCAAAAATGTCCGACTTAAACATTAGGTATGTGGAAGCCAGTACCTACACAAATTCCTGACCGGACATTCCATCCATCCATGGTCTTCTGCCAAAAACATGTCGGGAACCCAGGTCGCGAATCCATAAGATATCCCTCTACTGTACACTTCTGTCCATCTAAACATCAGTCAGTTCATCGCTTCGATCATAAATCAATCAGTCAGGGCATAATATCTTTGATGTATAGATTTGTACCAAAACAACATAGACGTATTAACAGGTAGAATTAGATTTCACAATATGTCGAGCACAATAAACGTTAACTCAGATAGTATCAGTGGCCCCCCACCTAATTAAGTATGAGTGAACGCGTGAATGACAGCAGCATACATATAAACATTTGTTCCACCGGAAAACAGATCCAGATCTTTTATTTAGAATAATAACGCTTTATCAACTCTAAATATATTAGATTACTGTACGTTTTGTTACACCTAGCTGATTATTAAAGTCAATGGCTTGAAACATTCAGAACTGACCACTCGACCTCATACCATCCTTAGGAAATGGCATTCGATTGACTCTGCCTACCCCTTTTGGGATAAAAGGCATGACGATAGATAGAAAATATATATTTTTTTAATATAATTTTTCATAAACAACTTTACTACCCGTGTGAAGTAGCCCGCCCCTGTGCTAGTTATCTATATTTATCCATCTTGCCGCCTGTTCTTGCTAAAAGAAGACTCTGTTACTGCTGTATCAGTCAACACCGCATGGTATCAAGGTTTTGAAGATGTGTGTAATAGATGCCCAGTAGTTTTTACCTAACGGATCAAAGCTGGACCAAGAACTTAATGCAATCGAATTAAGAAAGTTTGCCATAAATTAATGGACCGATTTTGATTCAATCTTCACCTTAGTAGAAATTTCAGTCAAAATGGTGTGACTCAAACTGTGATATTGCCGCTATAATTGCTTACAACATGTCAATGTAGCAAAAATATAGAATCACGTCCATCCGTCTCACAATTTTCATATTACAAAAGTTTACAATTTAAATAGGTAAATAGATAAGTACAGATACATAAAATTTGAGAGTCATCTGCATCTATTAAGACTGGAGTTAGATTTATTTTGATCTCCTATGAGATGGACGGACCAAGTGAGGGCTGCAATGAAGGTTTTTAAGCGAGTGCACCAAAAGGTATTGCCAAGCGCGCCACAAATGCTGAAGTGATGACCATGACCGCTCTGCCAAGAACGTAGCGACAAGAAGAAAATGTTCTAAATTTTAGAAAAAGTTTGGATTTGGATATGGTTCTTAATTTCTTATATTGACCGAAGGGTTTCAAAGCTCGAGAAATTTTAATTATTCCTATAGGCACAAAATTGATGCTTATGGATTTTTGACTCGTATGCGTGCGATGTGAGAAATGAATCCGGGACCTCTATTTTAAAACCAATTTATCTATAAAATAAGAATGAGACTGAGTTTTTTATTTATTTGCTTTATTTTATTAACAAGCTTCTGTCCGCGGTTTCACCAGCGTGGAAATAGATCCAAAAAGAAATAATCTCGTGCCCGTAATTTGCTCCTACCCCGCCCGCTTTCGCGGTATAAAAAATAGCATATGTCATTCTGTGACCCCTAAACTACCACTATGCAAAAAATCATGTCGATCTCGTGAAACACAAAAACAAATCTATCCCACGGGAACCATACATTTATCCAGGATAAAAAGTAGCCTATGTGCTATTCCAGACTATAATCTATCTCTGTGCCAAATTTCATCCAGATCCGTTCAGCCGTTCTGGCGTGATTGAGTAACAAACATACATACATCCATACAAACTTTCGTGTTTATAATATTAGTGGGATTCAATCAAAAATGTAGTCGAAACAGTGTTTAATACAATAATAGACAATTACTGTAAGTATAGTTTTATTTTTAACTAATCATGGATTAGATATTTTATAGTAAATGTAACAGAAGGTTTTTAGTCCTCTGCCACAAGAAGAGGAAAGAGAGAGAAAGTAGATGAAGAGACAGGAGGAGATAGATGTTTCCCAGCTAGCTCATGTACCTACATTACTTCAGGGGTGGTTCGGCGATCTACACTACAAGGTCTCACGGGTGCCTGCCAGGAGTATACAGTTAAAAGACACTTGCATGTTATATCACTATATTTACAAACACATTAAAGTTCCACTCGAGGTTGGTTATACTTATACACCCTAACGTCTTCTTTCTTCTTTATTTATATTACAGTCGAGCCACACGTCTGTGGCGCGACTTCTGTTATGGACTCGAGTATTTTTGCTCCCATCTTTGGTACATCTGAAGCTGTGGGCGGCCGGCCTGGCGCACCCGAAGTCATCGTAGTCTGTCACCATTGCTGCCCGAGGAAGCAGTCCTCGTGCGCACATCTAAAGCGGCTGGCGGCCGGCATGGCACGCCCGAAGCCGTCGTGGTCTCCCTCAGGGCTACGGGCGGCCTGCATGGCCCTGCCCGAAGCCGTGGTAGGCTGCCACCATCGCTGCCCGAGGAAGCAGTCCTCGTGCGGCACGCTGCACAGCTAGCATCTCTCAGGGCTGCGGGCGGCCAGCATTGCACGGCCCGAATCCCGACGTGTCAGCCTCAGCCTTGGTGTCTCCTCTCTTCCAATTCAGACTCTCTGTCTCGTGTCCAATTCAAGACTGCCTGCATTTTAAAAACTTGCCAAAAACGATTAGTTCAATGGCCTTTGTCAATCACTCGAGGTTATCTTTTTCATTTGACGTTTCCTACTTATTTTACAACCTCGAGTGTTGGCAAAGGGAAACTTCCATCATACAGCCTACTCATTTACACAGTTTAAATATAACACAATAAAATAACGAATTTCTACTTCGTGTGGTCACCTCCAGCCCAAGACACCGATCCCGATTCGATTGCGTGGCCAAACCAGAGATAAATTCGTTACATAAAATTAAGAATTGGAATATCTTATGAGATACATACAATTTAATGTTTCCATTTGTCATCACGGCCTCCACTAGAAGACTCTCAAGATCTAATTAATCTGTACCGATGACTAAATTCAAATATTAACATCCATCTACCTCCCCAACTTCCCCCTAATTCCCAAACTCCCAGTTCGCGAACCGCTACTTTAATCTATCCTTATTTCGATCGAAAATAATTCCCATAGGCATTCATTCGGTTCCATGTAAATAACTAATTCGATCCACTTAAGGTAAATGTACTTGTTTTTGGTTACATGAAGACGAGGATGCTCGTGGGTTGGGATTTGTATAGGGAGACGCTCACGGACGCCAATTTCGTAGACATTTGTGTGTCTAATTTACTATTAAACTTTTCTTTCAGTGTTTATGTATTTTTACAAGTTTTCAGAAACAATTTACTAAAACATATTATACCATTAAATTTCTGACACTATCAACGTGTACTAAATTAGATTGAAAAGTTTCATGTCGGTCTAATTGAGATTTTGTTTATGAAAATTAAATATTTACTTTGTTCATCCAATTTGGATATATATTTTTTTCATACTAATTTTATAATGATAAAACTTAAATTAAATTTTACTATAATAGTGTTTGTGACAGGTAACAAAAATTAACTTTTGTAATATTTAACAGCACAAATAGAAAGTTTTTTATTTCAATATTGATTATTATTTTGGATTCTACGTCATGTCATAGCGACCGACGCACGCGTTCCGTTATGACATAATGGGGAACCCCGTTTAATCCCGCACGCGCTGTGATAGTCTGTTAGTTGGCGGGATCATCTCAGCTAACGATTAATCGGCCATATTGATACTATTATGTCTATAATACTTGACATTGGCAAATCATCGATTAACATTGGTGGAGCCACAACTCGAGATTTAGGTAAGTAACGCGCCTTCAAATTTTGATTATTTTCGCGATTTTTTTATGTTGACTTTGATATCAAAATAAAAAGCGGGGATGGTTTGAAAATGAAAAATACTCAATATTGCAAATTTTTCACTCTTTAAATTATTTTTTATATATATTTGTAATGGTTTCTATCTTAAATAAAATTTAGATTCTTGTTATGGAATAATTCGAGAATAATGTGTTATTTTTATATTACTATTTTTTTTGTATATAGCTCACAAAAAATACATTTATATCTATGATTTTTTCCAAAAATTACGATATCTCAAACCTTTTTTTTCTCGTTTTTTTTATGAAAGTTAAATCTAATCTATCGATATATAAGTTGACCATATTACGGTGTCAATACTGTTTTTTAATGGTCAAAATCTTCAGTGAGCTTTACAAGATCGATCGTCAAACGTCACGTCGTACACTATAGACATAATTTCAAAATTTCCTTCTATGAGTCTTGAAGACCAAGACCCGTATTTTCAAAATGACACATAATTGTATCCACAATCTTATTCGTATTCTCACAAACAGACATCAAAAATATCCGAAATGTAGCGTGTGCCGGTAAGGAGCCTTAACTTATAATTTCCCAACATTTCACTGTGTATAGAGAACGTATTCCAGAAGCCTTAGTGTACCTAAGTTATACTCAGACATAAACTTGTTTGTCATTCTGTCCGTGCACTGCAAGCGCTGTTCGCCGCCTCCATTGCGGCAGATATACGAGTAGACGGCAAATAAATCTTCGCCGCTATTCAATGAATGTCTAAATCGGCTCAGCGGTACACAACAGGGACGTCTACCCTACCAAGTAGGAACCGAATTCAAATTGGCTGGCTTACACGTATTCACAATTAGCGAGCGCTCTCTGGTTCCAATCTCATTTAAATATTAGACGTTCGTTACTTAAATAGAACGCGGGGAAGCCTTATTAAAAATTTCTGAGATTTTTTAACAAACAAGTTTATCCACCACAATTTCACTGTTGACTAGTTTTAAAACACACACATCTTCACGGTATAAATACCTTGTGGTGTGCTCAGAGACATCAGTAACAGTGTTCACTTTTAACTAACAAGTGGCAAGACTGATGTGATTTTTTGAATTAGTGCGGTGACCGGTTTTACTTGCCATCCGTAGTTTTAATTTTTAGTTTAATAATTTTAATCCATCAACTTAAGGTTTCTTCGTTTGATTCGATGAAAACTACAAACTATATTAAAATTACTGTCTGTAAATATTTCACTGACTAAGTTATTTTATTTTTAATCTGTGACCATCATGTTGTTGATTTGCGTGAATGTGACGTCATCATCTAGACCAGAACGATTTCGCGAGAATTTAAAAAAAATTCAAATTACTTTGTTAGATATAAAAAACATTAATTTAAAAGTATTTCCAAAAAAATTGTCAACACCCCTATTAAATATGGGTCCTTTTACCTTAAATATATTCACTGGCAACCCTATCGTTAATGACGTTTGCTTTTAATTAATTTGTCAGCCTGTCCTCACCAATTAGACATTTTGGAAAGTAATTAAAATATTTATTACTTAATTAAATATTAATTTCCTTCGCTCAAACTATTTAGATTCAGTTTTTGTAATGTTGCTTTAGAACGAATTATTCACTAAATTTTGACCCATTTAGTACGAAAATAATTTAATACGCTTATAAAGAGATAGATAAATAAATCGCGGACTTTTGTGTAGATAATAAATAATTTTGTTATATCTCTGACGGATTAGACAGCATACGCCATGAAAAATCGCTGGGGCTAAATTTTCCCCGACTTGATTCACTTATACTGTTAATGATTAGCTCCTAAACATCATCACTCTTATTAATAAACTCGAAGTAGCGACGTAGTAACTAAACTGTATTTCGTCTCCGTCTAACAAATCTGCAATTCATTATGATAGACGGAGACGAAACACAGTTTAGTTACTACGTCGCTACTTCGAGTTTATTAATAAGAGTGTAGATGTTTAGTACTCGTAAACCTTCACTGTGAATTAACCTATCTAATGGTGAAAACTGAAATTAAATACGTTTAGTAGTTTTTGAGTGAAATAGGCACAGACAGACTTTTAATTTTTTTGTACGTATATTTTTCCTTTTTAACCGACTTCCAAAAAAAGAAGGAGAAGGTTCTCAATTCGGACCGTATTTTTTTTTTTTTATGTATGTATGTACATCGATAACTCCGCCAGTTGTGAACCGATTTTGATGGTTTCTTTTGTAGTCGACAGATAATTCTTCCGGATTGGTCCCATTTTTATCTCATAAAAATTGGTTCATTAGTTTTTCAGAAATTTTGAATAAACTGACTTTAAAAGTATATTTTTCTTGATATCTCGATAAAATATGTACCGATTTTGACGACTTATTTTTTTTAAGACATAATAATTTCTCGACATTATCTCACAGACATATGACGAAAATCGGTTCAGTAGTTTTTCAGAAATTCGGTAATTAATTTCTGTTTACGGCTGAAAATTATGTATCAGAAAAAGCCTTAGCAACGGTTGCTATTGACACGAAGTTGTCAATTTTCGTGACGATGGTCTAGCGTTTAAATGTAATGGGGTGCAGCGCAGGATATTTTTCCATCAATATTTTTTTAGTTGCGTTATTACTTGTCTCTCAATTGTCTCAAGGCAGCAAAATCACTTAAAAGGGTAAAATAAACCTTTTAAAAAAAAGTGCACCGACTTCAAAAATTTGCACTGAAAAGTAAGAAATAATAAATATTTCGTCGTAGAATTTGAAGACGGTTGGTGCCAAATTAAAAACAACTTAGTTCCCAAATTCACTAATCTAGACAATTAATTAGGAACCTACGATCATCAGTACAAACAAATATAGATAGTATTGAACAGATCTTTATCTTCTTAGATATTTACTTAGTTTTGTATCCTAATTTGGCATCAACCGTCTTCAAATTCTACGACGAAATATTTATTATTTCTTACTTTTCAGTGCAAATTTTTGATGTCGGTGCACTTTTTTTAAAAGGATTTTCATTAGCATAATTTACTAACTATAAATATATTAAAGACTTCATACAAACACGTTTAGATAATATAACATTATAAAGTTGCAAACTAAGTAAGTATTTTAATTAAGTTTCCGCAATTTTTAAACTTTTAAAAAGAAAAGGGGTAACTAATGGCTGAACAAGTCTAAAGAAGGTTCTGCTGTCAAAAACACCCAAGCAAGCTTGGCGGCTTGAAATCTGTTAATTTAAGACAAGAAAAACTTTGGATAACTTTATGAAAAGTTAGAAAGATTGTTTGTGTTGCGGGCGTTACGTGGTGCATGCCGCACGGAAATGGGAAAGAGGCTGAGTTATTTTTCGTCTGATTTTAAACGAACAAAGGGCCAATCCAATGTATTTTTGATAGCAATATATACCCAAGGTAATGACGACTGTTTAAACATTTGAACACAAATTTATTTCGCTTAGATGCCAAATTCATTGTTTTGAAAAATTGGGGTTGTAAATCATCCCTATTTGAATGATATCCATACCATCTACATTCTTATAAAGTTCTTATACTTTTTAACCGAATTTCAAAAAAGATGGTTCTCAATTCGTCGGAATCTTTATTTTTTTTATGTATGTTCCCCGATTACTTGAAGACGCCTGGACCGATTTGGAATTTTTTTTGAAAGGATATACTTCACAGGTGATCCCATGGTCATCTGATGATGAGATCCTGGAGTAATCGAGAACTCTTCAAATTTTATAGGCACACTCGAAGGGATTTGGGTATTTTTTAATTTTGTTTGAAAGGTTTCAGGTGGTCCTATGGTCATCAGGTCAGGATCTGATGATGGGATCCTTGGAGAAATCGAGAACTCTTCAAATTTTATAGGCACACTTGAAGCGATTTGGGTATTTTTTTATAGAGACTTGTGCATTTGCTTTCGGAAAGCACACTTTTCAGTGCATAATTTTTTAAGTCGGTACACTTTTTTTTAAAAGCTAAATTATAAGGATATATAGGTTTAAAGAATTTTATTCTCATAAGAACATTAAAACATTCACTTACATGAGAAAACAAAAAAGAAATCTAGTGATTTTACACAAATTGTAGGTCAGTGACCCAAATAACTAAGTAGGTAGTATATAAAACAGAACAATACAA
Organism: Nemapogon koenigi; assembly: GCA_963924495.1. NCBI lineage: Eukaryota > Metazoa > Arthropoda > Insecta > Lepidoptera > Tineidae > Nemapogon > Nemapogon koenigi. The sequence continues at coordinate 11,497,011 of OZ004646.1, forward strand.
AACAAAACACTCCTTACCAAAATTACCTATTGACAACAACATGATCCCTTAACAGTCTCTTGAAAACATTAAATGAATCTGTATCCTTAATATGTTTGGGAAGATTGTTATAGTGCCGCACTCCATCATATTGTAGGGATTTTTTCCCTAACTCTGTTCTAGGAAATGTTGTTCGGATATGGGATGAACTCCTAGTGTTACGATTATGGAATTCACTATTTAATGAAAATGACATTTTAGTATGAATATCGCCTTTTAGAATTTTTTTTACAAGGAGACACGTATTATATACATACATTTGTTTAATATTCATTAGTTTGGTTTCTTCATATAATCTAGGAGATGGCGTCCAAAAACTAAAATGAAACAAAACTTTAATTATTTTATTTTGGGTAATCATTCATGTGTCTATCTGTCCGTCTGTCACAGCTTATTTTCTCCGAATCTTATCGTTGAAAAATGTTGAAACTTGGTACATATATATAGAGTTTCATGATCCAATCATGGAGGTATAGCGTAAATAATCGAATTTCGATTTTGGAGGTTAATTTTGGGGAAATTTTTTGACGAAAAAATAAGTTTATTTTTCAAGTGCATCATGTGACATATCAAATGAAAGGGCTCGCTATAAGGAATACAAATATATTTTTTTATAATTTTAAAATGCATTATATTAAATAAAATATACGAATTAGACCGAATTTTGAAAAAAATGGGAATATATGGCTTTTCTTATAGTTTGCAGGAAAACCTAAAGGAAACGAAAATCTTGTCTTAAACTTCTGACCTAAACAATGGTACAAGACCTTCAGCGCGCGATGAGAGTCGTGGTAGGTAACATAGAGTAAGTAGCAATCACTATGTATTTAATAAGAGTCGGGACTGCCATACCTTAAAATGAAACAAACTTAGGGCTGAAAGGTACTGCCAACCTAACAACATCGTACTGCAGTAGAGAAATATTTGCTATCTCTGTCATCTGTATATGGCGTGAAAGAGATGGCGATACGACGCCATTAGTATTGGCTCATTTTTCCTAGCCCTAATTTTTTGTTCTAAGTTGCGCCAGAGCGCCAGCCTGGTACCTAGGTAACGGCAACTTGGCCAATTTTTTTTAAAAAAGGAACGAACTATCTGTCATCTGTACATGCATTCCACCATGGTTGATATCAACGTGTGATTCCTCACATTTAAATTAACAATAGTAAACTCCATCTTTATTAATATTCAAGAAAATGACAATAGTGACAAGTACCCATACAAGAAGAGTGCTTCAACCGTTCACCCATCATGTGTACCCGTTACCCGTGTTACTGACGTAGCCTTCCTCGCCTCTTGTTCGGTCAATATAGCTGGAAATTATGGTAAAATTACCGTTTATTTACCGCTTCTATAAGTTTAAAAAAAACACTACTGTTTTATAAGGTTTCCTTCAAGTATATTCAATATAGAGAAAGGCTAAAGTAACATAGTAATACACTCTGATATTAAGCCATTAGTATGCATTACGTAAGCTGTCAATAAATATTACGCGATACGAGTGAAATATGCTTTTTTTTATCCCGGAAATGTTTTTGGACTTAAGGCACACACTACATTTCGGACATTTGTGATGTCTGTTTGTGCGAATACGTATAAGATTGTGGATACAATTATGTGTCATTTTGAAAATACGGGTCTTGGTCTTCAGGACTGATAGAAGGAAATTTTGAAAATATCTCTATAGTGTTGGTAAATTATCATTTTTCAGGACTCGTTTTCAAAAACTTACGTACGAGTGACGTTTGACGATCGATCTTGTAAAGCTCACTGAAGATTTTGAACATTAAAAAACAGTATTATTCCATAACAAGAATCTAAATTTTATTTAAGATAGAAAACATTACAAATATAAATAAAAAATAATTTAAAGAGTGAAAAATTTGCAATATTGAGTATTTTTCATTTTCAAACCATCCCCGCTTTTTCTTTTGATAAACGTAACAAAGTCAACGTAAGTAAGGCCTCTTAAAAGTCATATTTCAAAAATTTCCACTGGCGAAAATACGTTCACGTTTATTACGTATTTGATCTCTTTGAGTAAAAGGTACTATTTCTAACTCTGTATTTCTTGAGATTGTACAAATAGGGAAGTATTTTGTATTCGTCGAATATAATCTATTATAGTATATTGAAATAATATGGATTCCGCATGTCAAACAACCTAACGTGATGTGAATGAAAACCAATTTATTTTACTTATGTAGCAATTTGATTTTTCATGTACATATTTTATATCTTTACGGGTCCTGAAAGCAATCCTGAAACCGTGTTAACGGTCTTCAATGGTATTTGTTGAGCTATAACTGACGAGTTGCTAGCTCTGTTGAGGTACCTATTTATAATTAACTAATTTTTATGAGAAAGAAATGGGACCATACCGGAGAAATTATCTGTCGAAAAAAAAATATAATAATATAATAGATGTTCATATATACATAAAAAAATACATTCCGAATTGAAAACCTTCTCCTTGTTTTTTGGAAGTCGGTTAAAACAATGATAAACGCTGCGCACCACACGTTATATCACTCTGCCACTGATGCATATTTCTCTATTGTAATCCATATACCTTATTTTTTATTGTCTCTGCCTACCCCTCTTGGGATAAAAGGCGTGATGATAGATATATAGATAGTTTATATTTGGGAGTAATATTTATTTCAGTAAGTATGTAAAGTATGTTTTTAATATTTATATTTCAAAAATTAAGCTGTTTAAAGAAACGAATTTGAATATTTTTGTTTTCTATGAAGTAGTTTTAAAAAAACATTTTTAAAGTTTTGCCGACAGACGAGAAAATGACGTCATAATTTAGATAAAAATTTATGTATAATTTGATAGTGTACCGGAGCACGTAAAGTAGTACCACGGGACAGCAGCTTCCTACTTCACCTAAATGATGACGTCATTTTATCGTCTGTCAGAAAAACTTTTAAAATTTTATAATAACAAAAGTACGTGATGGGAAATATAAATACCTACCTTAGCTTTTTCTTTGCATATCGAAAAAGAAAAAAACCTTCACTTGTTGCTTTACAGCTCCAGCCCCAGCTGAAGACAAATTCTTCTAGCCGAAGATTTTTTGAGGCCAGTTCTGTTGACGTATGTAGATGGAACATCCTCTTGGATAATGTACATAGATTTTTTATTATAAAAACCCATTGGTACATAGTCGGATGTGGGGATCGAACCCACGACTTCTCAGTTGTGAGGCGATGTTTTACCCACTCGACCACCGACGACCCGAACTGAGATAAAGATTTGGAAACTAAATGTGCGAATATGAGTGAATTTTATTTAGGAAGTAAAATTTGTCTAATCGAATAATTATTCCCGGTAAAAGATCGTCCCATCCCTACCCATACCTCCTCTGTTTGGTCACATCTCCAGACCGCAGCGGTGTTAAGCCTTGTGTCAATATTTATAAAGAGATCTCTCTCTTTGAAGATCGTAGGCCGATATTGCTTGTCCGGATCCTGCGAAGGTGTTAGGGGATATCAACTCTCAAGTACCCTGTTGTGCCTTAGAAATTATTTTCGGCTTAATTGAACGCTTTTGTTGGTTTTGATTGTTAGAACATCGCCTTGTGGATGTTTGTTCGTTTCTAAGAATGTGTACTTCTAGTAAAACGTGTGGGGGAATCTTTATTTTGTGTTTTTAGTGAGATTGGGGATTATGAACTTATTAACTTTGTGGGACTATGTTTTGTTTGGGAGTTTTGTAGTTTTTTTTAATATGATTTGAATATAAGTAGTTACGCTATTTGAACATTTATAAGGAGTGTTTTCGTGAAATGCATAACCGAAAGTAAAGAAATTCAAATATGAATAGGTATATCGAATTTATGAGGTTTGGTAAACGTAATATTTTAGGTTTTTTGATATAATCAGAACAAAACTAAAACTAATAATATATTCTACACTTAATGCTTAGCACTTAATACCTTCCGCACTTCTTTAAAAAATAACAGATATTTACGTTTGTTAAAAAGTGACACATCTAGAACGATTAAGTGTAGCCACCTGTTCTGTTTAATATGGGCAACTGGCAACAAGTGGACACCGTTACTTGTGGCTCTGGCCACACCTCAAGGTATAATGTCCGTGACTGTGTGTTTGTTTGCATATTTAATCAAAATTCAGTGAAAAAACTCCAAAGAAACAGATGTTTGGGTGAGTAGTTCCCGTAAAGTAGAAACATAAAAATTTCACCATGATATCTTCCAATATATTATAGATCTCCCAAAATGAATGAAACACCTTTACCTACAGTTTTCCGGATTTCCCGACTCTCAATCCCCTACGAAGTACGAACTGTTATCCGAACGAAAATCGCTTCCTTCGGACATTTTCACGGCTCAATCAGAAGGTTTATGGCCATTCGCCTGCGAAGCAAAAACTCTGTAGCATTCCTAAATTTGGACTTTTACTGATATTGCATACTTCGTTTTATAATGCTTGATAACGTGTTTATTGCATCATTTTAATAGCTATTGCCTGCGACTTCGTCTGCAAGGGATTACAATAGCTACGGGAATAAAAATCTGTCTCCGATTTGATGAAAATATCAGTTGAGAATGTCAAAATAACCATTGTTCAGGATTCCACTGAGACGAGCAATCCATATTCTTAAATATCCTGCTATAATTATTATCAATTAATTACTTATAATCCCAAAATCATGACATAATAAATGGGATAGAATTATTTTTTATGAATTGTTGAACACAATATTTCAAATTGATCTTATATACATCATCACTACATATTATAAAACTACTGAACGGATTTTGTTAGGGTTTTGATTTACCAGGAAGGTTTAAACATAGACCTATCATGTTTAGGAGCTGAGCATTAACAGTGCCTATTGTTAAAGTATGCTTGGCATTATAATGCTTTCACCTTTGCTACTATTCTTTACTATAGGTTGCTATGGTGTTTTATAAATAGACTTTGTTAGAAACCCGATTAATAAATTCCTTCTAAGTATATTTCTAGTTTATTATTCTTATCTAACGGGAGAACGAACACTTTAACATGGTAGCAGAGCGTGGTTCCCGTGGTTTTCGTGTTTCAGGAAAAACAAGATAAGTAATACATACAATTGAAGTAAAGTGTCAAGTTTTTATTTCTATGATCAAATAATATTTTATGTTGAAAAGTTGGAAAAGATGGAGAAATCTAGGTCCATACTTGATGCAACAAAGATGCAGATTGGTCTTTTGAATGATAAAAACTGGGCAACGTGGAAATATAAAGTAAGCATAGCTCTTAGAGGGTTGGGCGTGCTAGATGTTGTAGAAGGAAAAGTTACCAAATGTGAAGAGAAAAAGGATGCTACTGCGGATGATAAATTGAAGCTACAGAGCTATTTAAAGGCAGATAGTACAGCATTATTGGTAATTACGACTAATTTATCTGAGGAATGTCTACAAAAAGTTTTAAGATTTTCTAACGCGAGAAATGTCTGGTTAGAGTTGCATAGGCTGTATGGTGGTATTTCAGAGGACCGGGCATATGATTTATGTATGAAGTTTTTTGGATACAAGAAAATGTCAGGTGACGATATGGCCACTCATTTGTCGAAAATCAAGAATATCTGGTTTGAGTTAACGCTGGAAATGTTAAAAAGTGAAGGAAAAGAATTGCCAGAAATATTCATAATATGTAAGATTTTAGAGACACTGCCTGATGATTATTTTTCTTTTAAGTCAAGTTTGTTATTAATGACAAAGAAAGATCGTTCAATTGAAAACCTAACTAGTACATTGTGTGCATATGAGAGAGCCTTATCAGCAAAGAATAGTGAAGATATAGAGACTCTGTATGTAAAAGGAAATAATAAAAAGAAGACATTTAAAAATAAGAGTTGTGACAAGATAGATAAATGTAAATGTCACTATTGTGGAAAGATTGGCCACAGAGTTAAACAGTGTTTTAAATGGATGGCTAATGGATGTCCACCGAAACCAAATACATATACATCAAAGAATGATGAGAAAAATGAAATAGATTGGTTTGTAGATAATGGTGCGACGAGCCATATTACAAACAAGAGTGACTTCTTTGAGAAGTTTGAATATTTTTCGAATTCACATACAGTGACCACAGCCAACGGAGATGCTATACAAGCCATTGGAAAAGGCATAATAAAAGTAGAAGCTGATGTCGGAGGACGTAAACATTTGATTACATTAAATGATGTGTGGTATGTGCCAACTATTAAGAAGAATTTATTTTCTGTTTTGGCAGCACATGATGTACTCTCCAACAGTACTTTCATATCAGAAGCGACTACGTGTAAGATGACAGTAAACGATAAAGTGTTACTAATTGGAAGAAGGCCTAGACAAGGTGGTCTGTACAAGCTTCAGTTAAGGACTGTCAAATCAGCAGAGATTACCAGTTTAGAATCTCAGAATATGCTACAGCTTTATCATGAAAGACTCGGACATCAAAACAAAGCTCATGTAAAGAAAATAGTTGAGAGAGAACTTGGTATAAAATTGAAACTTGATAGTGAAATATGTGAAGGATGTATTTTTGGAAAAGCTCATCGCTTGAAATTTGGAGCAAGAGAGAGGGCAACAGAAGTAGGAGAATTGATCTATACTGATGTTTGTGGACCCTTTTGTTTTTCATTTTCAAAATATAGATATTTTGTTCTATTTAAAGACGAATTCTCGAAATTTCGATTTGTATATTTTTTGAAGCAAAAGACTGAAGTATGTCAAAAGCTCAAATTAGTGTTAGCTGAAATGGAAACAGCAGGACACAAAGTAAAATGTATAATGAGTGATAATGGAGGAGAATTTGATAATCATGAGGTGAGAAAGATACTAAATGATAAAGGAATAATACAGAGATTTACAATGCCGTATACACCTCAACAGAACAGTTGTGAAAGAGACAATAGGACTGTAGTTGAAGCGACTAGAACAATAATGCATGCGATGGATTTACCACAGGGTTTATGGGCTGAAATTGTAAATACTTCTGTATATATTTTAAATAGAACAGGACCAACGTCAATGGATATGACTCCTTATGAAATATGGTACAGGAAGAAGCCGAGGATTCACCATTTGAGAATTATTGGTAGCACGTGTTATGCACACGTTCCAAAAGTAACTAGGAAGAAGTTGGATAAGAAAGCTGTAAAGGGTGTTCTAATTGGTTATAATAATGAAGAAGGATACAGAGTATGGGTAAAAGAAACAAACAAACTTATTTGTTCAAGAGATGTTATATTTAATGAAAATACTATGAAACCTTATCATCAAATAGAAATACCATTAGATATTACAGATGCAGTTGTAAATATGCCTAGTATTGAGACAGATCATAAAACAGAAGAGTCTAATGTAGACGATAAGAATTTGCCGAAAGGTGCAAATGAAGATGAAGATGAAAATGATAGTAATTATGATTCTGTAGATGCAATGGATGATGTTGAAGACCAACGACCTGGAAATGATACATTGTCTGAGAATGAAATTGAGGGACAATATGATATGACACTAAGAGATCGTTCTAAACTCAGGAGACCGAAAAAGTTTGACGATTATGTAATAGCAGTTATGGACGATTTATGTAATTTAAAGGAACCTCAAAATTATAAAGAAGCTATCCGAAGTAATGATTCTGAGAAATGGAAAGAAGCTATGGATGATGAGATTAAATCATTAAATTTAAATAAAACCTGGAAGTTTGTGCCATTGCCAAAAGATAGAAAAGCCATTGCCTGTAAATGGATATATAAATTGAAAATTAATCCAGATGGGATTATAGAACGTTACAAGGCTGATGCAAATCTGTAAAGACATTGGGATGGATTTTGGACAAAGGTGAAATTTTAAAAAGAAGAGAAGATGTTAAAGTATGCTTGGCATTATAATGCTTTCACCTTTGCTACTATTCTTTACTATAGGTTGCTATGGTGTTTTATAAATAGACTTTGTTAGAAACCCGATTAATAAATTCCTTCTAAGTATATTTCTAGTTTATTATTCTTATCTAACGGGAGAACGAACACTTTAACAAGTGAATCAAGTCAGGAAAAAGTTAGGGAGTTTTCTTGGTGTATGCTGTCTAATCTGTCAGATATATAACAAAATGATGTAGGAAAGAAATGTGTAGAATAAAATGATCTACAAAAGAGTCTGCGCCAACATATATTTATCTTTTTCTTCTTCTTCTTAAACACAATTATTTGCGATGTTGGCACTCCAATTACCAATATTCCATAATAATGTACCTTATATACCTAATATTTCCTGTTTTCCCCAATCAGTAGATATATTTAAATTATAAACATATTAGGGGAAAGGATGTATGTAGGTACAATTTCCAAGAAATACAAAGAAATTTTCCGACACAGGAATATTTGGATTTTTATGAAAAGTCTCATTATTATGGAATTGATGCTGAAATTCAGAAGTCAACAAGCATAAAAGAGAAAATGCTATTGTAAAATGGGCTAACGCTTTTACCTTACTTACAAAATCACGTCAGATCAATCGAAGTGATTAGGACGAAATTTGAAACATATTGTGCTATTTCTTTTTCCAAACGCCCAACTAAATCAGAATTGGTATTGAATCGTAATATTTAAAGAGTGACTCCGTAATCATTACGAGGCTTGAGCAAGGAAGTCTTTGAAGCAAACTGTGATTTTCATTTATAACTCCTCTGAATATTAACCTTCAGAAACGTCTATTCAATTCAGAATTTGAAATTTTATTTGTGCAGCCAAGTCCAATATTACTTGAAGTAGGAAAAGGTATGAACTATGAACTCTTACTAAGAATATTATTTTAAACTAGCGACAAGTCGTCGACTTTGGCTGCGTACATATGAAGATCAATCCTTTCTATCAAATACTATCGGCCCCTATGAAAAACTACTCTATTTTGATCCTTTAAGTTAGAGCTTAAAACTACCCTATTTTCAGTTTTTTTCAATATTGTTCAAATATCTAGGAAATTACTAGACAAAAAAAGTTTTGTATCTACTTAAACTTTTGGTATCTTCCCAAAAATTTTATATTTTTGAGAATATAGCTCTCAAATTAAAAAAGTAAAAGATGATTATTTTCGCTTGTGTTTAGGGTAAAGTATTCAGGAAATACTGAAGACGAAAGTTTCTTCTAAACTTCTGCGTTTACATTCAAACAGTACACATTACGTACGATACGACAGAGTTTCTTAGAAATATCAGGTCCGTCCTTAACCTTAAAAATAGTGACAAATCAACGTTTCATTAGAAAAGGGTCAGGAAATAATATAAAAGCCCGTACGGTCGTTCGACACACGCATTTTTGGAGCAATATCGCAACAGATGTCCTAATTAAGACTCCATAGACCGGGAGCTAACGTACTTATTATACTATGTCAGACAATTCAAGATTCGTCGTCTCAATAGATGCCGTACTAACAGTGTGATGCCAATCAGTTTATATTACATGCAAATATAATTAATATACTTTAATTTACTGATTTACGATTGAATATGTATAAATTGAATTCTACGAATCAACAAACGATTTTGGGTTTGATTCGTTGTCAGTCAAAACTTGTGAATCGAGAAATGAAGGCTTTCTGCCCCAGCTTCGCCTAAACTAACTTCCATCCCCTGTTATATACCTACCTACCCTTAGGAGGAAGATTTTTGGTTCAGTGATTTAGCCGTGAAAACGGAACAAATAGGCAGACAGACAGACATAGGTACTTATTGGTATGGATTAGTCCCTAAGGATCTAATTCAAAATCTATATTAATATTATAAAGAAGTAAAAATTGTAAGTTTCAAACTACTGATCCGATTCTAAAAATTATTTCACGAATAGAAAGCTACATGCTATAGGCTTTATTTTTTCAAAGCTAGTGTAAGAATAAAGAGTACATACAACCTAAAATTAACTGTAATTATTTAAAGTAATTCTAAATTAAACAAACCTATTCATGGGGTTTATTTGATATTTTAGTTGCAGTTAGCCTAACAGGAAACGTATCTAGACATTATTAATTTGTCTAATTAATCTAAACTTGTAATATAATTAATATTATGAACTTTAAATAATATAGCAAAATTTCACACCCAGATCCCGGTCTAAACTCCATTGGACAGGCAGGACCGACGTTATATAGAGACCTCTCAATAATGAAGGAAAGGAAAAGGAGGGATAAAAGAAAATATTTGGCAATGAAAGAATACCGGCCTTCGTAATTGTGGCTGCGGCAACCCTCGGTAGCTGGCACCTCACTAAATACTTTTTATACGTGAAAATTGGTGATTAGGTAAGCTTTTCCATTTACTTACTTCTCATTATGTATTCCTCTTGATTCTTGCTTCTGTGCTAATATTTATGACTCGAAACTACTGGACTGATAAAAAAACGGGAAGAAAAGTTTATTTTCAAAAATTCCCGGGTATATGAGATATTTTCCTGGATAATTCCAGTATAATTTTGTTATATTCCTGACGGCTAAGACAACATAAATGCCAAACAATCGCTGGGGCAAACTTTTTCCCCGACTTGATTCACTTATACTGTTACTCCTCAGCTCCTAAACATGATAGGTCCATGTTTAATACTGGTAAACCTTGCCGGTGAATTAACCTATCTAATAGTGAAAACCACAACATCCTATATAGTAAGTACTTTATTTATAACAAGCTTCTGTCCGCGGTTTCACCCGCGTGAAAATAGATCTAAAAAGAAATAATCCCGTGGCTGTAATTTGCCCCTCCCCCGCCCGCTTTCGCGGTATAAAAGTAGTATACGTCTTTCTCTGACCCCTAAACTCAAATGCAAAAAATCGTGTCTATCCCGGGAAAAACGAAAACAAATCTATCTCACTGGAACCATACATTTTTCCGGGATAAAAAGTAGCTTATGTGCTATTCCAGACTATGATTTATCTCTGTGCCAAATTTCATCCAGACCCGTGCAACCGTTCTGGCGTGATTGAGTAACAAACATACATACTTCCATACAAACTTTCGCGTTTATAATAATAGTGGGATGTAGTGATGAAGTAAGAGAAAAAACAGTCTACTTTCTACCCCTCAAGAGATTATAGCTGTGATAATAAGTGAATATGAAATGCGTCAAATTAGCAAAACGTCAAATTAGCATGCTATAATATAAATATCCTTCAAATCTAAATTGAATCTTAGTCCATTTCGAATTAAAATGTATCTATACATAATCTTCCCATTATCACATCTTTAGTGGGTAATTCACAGTAAAATGAGTATAAAACTGAGTTCAGTGCAATTAGAGCCATGAACTCAAACATATTATTTGTATCTCTAAAGATAATCAGTCGGTTTTCCAACTGTATCTAAGATTAACATAAAATTTGTAAGTAAAAGGAGAAATCGTGTCGAAAGCATTTGTACGACTAAGTCGAGTTAAATGTCAAGGAGTTAGTATTAGATGGATTGATAGTGGGTGACAAGGCGTTGAATTTACCTTTCATTTGGTACTTATGTAAAGTAAAAATTTATGATTTTTATGTTTTTATTTCAAAGATAAAGCTATTTAACGACTTCAAAAAAAAGACGTTACTCAATTCGACCGTATATATTATTATTTTTTATGTGTGTTCGCGGATAACTTGGTCGTTTATGAACCGATTTTGATGATTTCTTTTTTAATCGACAGATAATTCTTCCGGATTGGTCCCATTTTTATGTCATAAAAATTGGTTTATTAGTTTTTCAGTAATTATGAAAAAACTGACTTTTAAGTCAAATATCAGTATATCGATGAAATATGTACCGATTTTGACGACTTATTTTTTTAAGGATATAATAATTTCTCGACATTATCTCACAGACATATAACGAAAATCGGTTCAGTAGTTTTTCAGAAATTCAGTAATTTGTCTCTGTTTACGGCTGAAAATTATGTATCAGAGAAAAGCCTTAGCAACGGTTGCTATTGACACATTGAACGGCTAAAGGTATGGTATGGTATGGTGCAGTTCAGGATGCAAATGGTTCAAATCCCATCCACAGCAGTTTTTATTTTTTAATTTTCCATTTTTTTTTATTTGCGTTATTATTTGTCTCTCAGGGCAGCAAAATCACTTAAAAGGGAAAAATAAATTAACTTTTAAAAAAAAGTGTACCGCCTTCAAAATTTACATTGAAAAGTAAGAAATAATAAATATTTCGTCGTAGAATTTGAAGACGGTTGGTGCCAAATTAAAAACAACTTACTTCCCAAATTTGCAGTCAGACGACAAAATGACGTCATCATTTAAGTAAACTAGCCATTCTGCGATATTTCTCAACTCATTTGTATTACTGGTAGTGCCAGGGGGCACAAACTTTTGTCACAAACGAGTTGTACCAGTTGCGCTACGTTCGGCAAAATTTTGAAAATTCCTACTATAAACGCGAAAGTTTGTATGGATGTATGTATGTTTGTTACTCACTCACGCCAGAACGGCAGAACGGATCTAGATAAAATTTGGCACAGATATAGATTATAGTCTGTACATAGGCTACTTATTATTTCGAAAAAATGTATGGTTCCTGTGGGATAGATTTGTTTTTGTTTTTCACGGGATCGACATGATTTTTTGCATAGTGGTAGTTTAGGAATCAGAGAATGACATATACTACTTTCTTTACCGCGAATATAAACCCGTGCGAAGCGGGGGCGAGGTCGCTAGTTATAAATAATATTAAAAACATACGAAAGTATTGTCACGATATCAAAGTACACAAACCTTAATGTAGCAAGGTGTTCACAGTATGTAATGATTGAGTTTTTTGGGACGATATATCATTTAGCTATTTGACATCAACAAGACAAACCCAACTTCTAATATATCATTATAATGTCTTTACTTATGATGATACAAAAATGTACTACAATTCCAAATGATAATTTTATTCATAATTATTCAAGAAAGCTTTTAGGGGTTGAATACTATATTTGTTAGACCTTATGAAGCACTGTCATGCTCAAAAACATGAAATACTGGTAACAATGTCCTCGAATATTTAAACATAGGTATTTCGTGTCAACTCAACGGATTTCTGATACTAATACCTATTACAATAGGGGCGTCTGTGGTCGAGTGGGTAAGACGTCGGCTCGCAACTGAAAAGTCGCGGGTTCGATTCCTACATCCGACCATGTACCAATGGGCTTTTTATAATAAAAAAATCTATGTAAAATTGTACATTATCCGACAAACCATACAAAGAGGTTTTTCCATCTATATACTTCAACAGAGCTGGCCACTATAGCCACTATAGCCTCAAAAAATAATTGGCTAAGTGAGGAAGACTTAGTCTTCCACTGTGGACCCTGGGGCCGGCTGCCTTACCCGTGAAAAAAAAAAAAATCTGCAAATATTTCTACAACTTACGGAATTCTAACTTTCAATTAGAGAAATAATTTATAAAATCGGTTCAGAAGTTCTAATGATAACCCCACCCCCTACGTACAAACAATAAATTTTACCTCCTAAACCTACTTCTCACCTATGATAAATTTTCAGAGTATTTTTCATACATTTCTAATCTTATTTTCATAATAATTCTATCATGTTTAATTCTAACCTATATTAAGTACAGGTACCATTTCTCATCATTGCCAGAAAAGTATTTCCTCTTTATTATTATAATATTAGAACATGATTTCAAAATATCTCATCAGAACTTTCCGATCCTTAGGTAGCCTCAAAAAGCCTCGGCTAAAGAGCAAGACTCTTTCCCTAGGCATTTACGTAATTTTTTCAGAATTTCTGTTGACTTTATATAAATAATCTCAGTGGGGTTGACAAAGGATAAGGGAAACATTGTCATGAATTTACATGATTACTGATGCATATCTATTTGGAAGTCTCAGAATTCAGAACAAACGCACTGACTTTTCGCACATATCATATTTCTACTAATTTTGGTAGGTATAATTTGTTATTATAAAGAGATGAGATAATATTCACAAAAATGTTTTATCAAGAAATACAACAACAACATACACTATTTTAGTGTACTATATTTAGCCTCAGTTTGAAGAATTCATGCTGATTCTGGTATATTTTGTATTCTGAGTTAGAAGTCTCGAATATATCATCCCACACAAATTACTGTTGTATACCTAATGTATAATCCGTAACGTATTGACAAAAACTGTACATAGATATTAAAAATTATCACTAACATATTAGTACATGCTCCATCTATATGGTAATAGGAAAACCAACTCGAACAAATCAAAAAATCAGATCAATATTTCGAAAAGATAATATAAAACATTAAATTCGTGACTTATTTTAAGTGCTATGCGATAGAAATAAAGCTTAAGATTGATTGAAGATTGGAATAGTAATACTTGAAATGAGATTTTCAAATCGATTTGTACCAACGTTGAAGCGTCAATTTCATTACAGCTACTGCATTAATAGTATACAATTTATTGAACAAACACTGTACAAGCTTGTCGATAGACTTCACACATCTCTTATCAAATGACGGTTACTACAACAACAAGGAAATTTATACTCTCATCTCCCTGACTATAAAGTTCAAAATACAGCTAAGTTAGGAAATAAGTATAGGCCGATTGTACAAAAAATGTGTCGTAAATTTGTACAGCCATCTCTTTTATTACAACCGCAGCGGAGTCCCCAAGCTTCCCCTCGCGTATGGCTGCTCCCTAATGTGGAAATTCTTTTTGGGGTAATCAGAAAATAGGATACAATAGATATTTTGAGATCAAATTGAATTTAAAATATTGAAGCTTTGCCCTTGTAAAAAATAATTTTATAAAAAACTATGATAGTAGGTACTTCAAGGGTAGATCTCCACTATTTTGTTGTGTTTTTTTTCTTTATGGGTTGCCTTACAGCTCCCGAAACCGTGTTATCGGTCCCATCACAGGGTCTGGCAAACCACACTTAGAGGCTATTTCATCTAAATATACCTCAACAGAACTGGCCACTCGTTAGGTATAGCCTCACAAATACCATCGGCTAGAAGAGGGAGATTTGGTCTTTCGCTGGGTACTCTTGCTGTACTTAATTTTTCAAAATAAATATCTCTAATGTATGAGGGTCCCAGCAGACTACAAACTAAACAAACAGCCCGATATTTTAGTCATATTAGGCTGTAATGTAATTGATTCGCAGAAGATTCCATTAGAACTTTTTTCCATATTGATTCACTAAGACCGATAACTCTCCGCTTTTCATTTGTGATAGCGCAATTTTGATACGCATAAAATTTCCTTGAGAAACATTCCGTCCATAAGAGTGAAAACCGCATCGATGTTTAAGACTAAAGACCAAAATTGGATGAACCAAGAGATGTGTCAGAACAGAATGCCAATTTTTTTTATTCCCGGTTTTAGGGTACCCAGTGGAAGACCAAGTCTCCCTCGTTTAGCCGATGGTATTTCTGTGGCCAGTTCTGTTGAGGAATATTTAGATGGAATAGCCTCTAAGTGTGGTTTGTCGGATTATGTACATAAGTTTTTAATTAAAAAGCCCATTAGTACATGGCCGCGATCCGGGATCGAACCTGTGGTTTGCGTAGTTAATAGCAGACGTCTCAACTCGGCCACCGACGCACGGCCAGTGTTTTTTGTATTTTTTTTTATATTTCTACAAAAATTGTGGCCCCATCATCATCGATCAAGGTCCCATGAGGGCCTTATAGATAACTGTGTATAAATTGAAGATTTAAATTTCTCACAATTTGATAAGAGGGTGATTTTATATACAAATACACCCCTGAGAACTTTTAAAAGACTAAAAGTTTAGTGTTTTTTTTACTTTTTTACCTTTACAGTGTTAGTACAAACATATTTGATGTTTGATGTTCCTATTAACTCAAATATTATCTCAGTTGATTACCATATGACTTGAAACTAGTGTCTCATTGTATAGTAGATATGGAAAAACTTAAAAAAAAAAAGTATTCCGACTTCAAAAAATGTACACTAAAAAGTAAGAAATAATTATAATTTCAAAATCCCTGAAAAACCAGTTAACCAATTTTCATGAGACAAAAATGGGACCAATCCTGAAGAATTAGGTATCTGTCGAATAAAAAAAAATCATATTTGGCCTAGGGTACTCATATGTAATAGAAAAAATTAACTATAGAAATGGTAATAGGTACACACAACGATTCAGAGTAAAAGGGAATATTCCCCAACGCGTGACGCTGGAAACTTGTTTAGATGCCAATCTATTAAATATTTTCAATTTCAATATTGTGAGATATCTATCGACGCGATGTGCCGCCACAAACCCTTTAAAAAAATGGAAGCAAAAAATAAAACTATTTCACTATGTTTTCCTGAATAAATAACTTCATGTTGTGTTCAAGGATTGCCTTAAAGTTATCAAAGTTGCAAAACCTAACCTAAAACTAGAATTTATCCCTAAAGATTTTCAGAATATAGGTAAGTAACTGTGTAAAAAATCGCATCGATATACAATGTGCTGTGTTTTGACACGTTTTCGCATTCACAATATTATTTAGGAATAGGATTTGTGTCCTAAGAAATCCTAAAAGTGAGGCATCAAGCACCCAGTTTTAGTGAATGCACATTAAAAGAAACACACTAGACATTTAAGTGTGGATATTATCAGAGCTCTAAATAACTCAGTGACTGTGAATTGGTGATAATACGATGTTTGCTGACCCGAGACGATCGGAAATCGGTCAGGATGGTTCCCACACGAGCTGGAGACTAATTACTTATTACAGTGGTACCCGATTATACTGACCTAACTGGTATTATTTGGCACTGTAACCCTGGGCACTGTAGCCCAATAGTATGGGTTACTAGCAGTTACCAGCGACTTTGTACGCATTGTATCAGTGACATAATTTATTAATTTTATGTTTTACCCCTGTGTTGCTCCGTAAGACAGGTTCATAAATGCATATATTTGGTACCTGATATTCCCGATCCGTAAAAAATTTTTGAAATGCAATACAAATTCGATTACCCCGATATTTAAGGGTTATATTTCAAAAAATCCTTCTTTAGGTAACCTACTATGTTCTCTAATACCTAAATTTTTTTCCCTGTCACCCCTCCTTAAGGGTTGTTTTTTAAATTCTAAAACACATGTTTTATTATTTGTTTTTAAGAGTATTTGTACCAAGATTCAAGTTGCTACACGCAGGGAATATGATTTTCCATACAAATAGCCTTCCTCAAGGATATGAATACAATTCACCCTTCCCAAACTTTTCTCAAGAAGAGGGCTTGTCGGGTGTGGGGTAGCCAGGCCGGGTCGGTTGGTAGGTATAGCAGGAAAACTCGTAGTAAACTTTCACCATTCGTTTATTGGTCGAATTAACAAGGAAGAACAAGCAGCAAAAGAACAACCAGTAAAAGCATCCGTAAGGAGCCAAGGAGAAGGAGACGTAAGGAGAAAGAGCCGTCAAAGGAGAAGGAGCAAGGAGCAAGGAGCAAGGAGCAAGGAGCAGGAGCGCACTGTAATAAAAATGAACTACACATTACTACAGGGCGTTAAGCTATTGAAGTAACACAATACAAAGTATGATAAAAATACTTACAATACTTATTTGCGCTCCTTTTATATTAACATAGATATTAGTTCTTGAATATTGATTCAATACATTTTATATAGTTATTTACTTAGTTGATAAAATAGAAATATAATAAATTTTACAATTGGCAGAGAACTGCCTAAGTCAACAGTTTGTGAAGGAATGAGTAAAATTTTAATTTAGGTTCCACACATCGAATATTTGAAAATAACATACAATGTTCTATTGAATTAAAATGAACAATATCGTGTTCTAAAATCAAAATAAATGCTATTTATGATGGCCAGCTTGTAAGCGGCCAGGAAAATAAGGTCGTAGCATCACAATACCGGGGTTCCCCCGAAAAAATCCTGTCCTTAATGAAGGATTTTATTCAAAGAATTAATAAAATAAAGTTTGATGATGAGACTTATATAAAAATACTAATGAATGAAATGAAAATAGAAATTTACAAGTTTTATTATAAATAAAACTAATTATTTTACAAGAGAAACGATTTCCACAATCACACAATTCACAAACATTCATCTTCATTTAATCTGTTTAATCTGTTATTAGTAAGTACAGTAAACTCATTTATAATATAGAGTAATTCCCATTTAATAAGGAATGACTCAAAAACGTTCTCGAATTTAGTAAGGGCTTAGTTATACAGTTACCATCCGCTGTTTTAAGTTTATTTATATATAATACAATAGTCGAAGGCTTGTTTAAAGAGTCGCAATCCGCTCATACGAACACCCATGGGAAATACATCCACAGATATAATAAGTAGTAATAATAGACGAAGGCTTTTTTAACGAGTCGCAATCCGCTCTAAAAGACACCCATGAATACCCTGATATTCATAGATATAATAATAATAAACAAATGTTTATTTAAAGCGCCGTAATTTGCTCTAATAAACACCCATGGAAATATATCCACAGATATTAGGTATAATATTTATAATAGACGAAGGCTTTTTTAAAGAGTCGCAATCCGCTCTAAATAATTACAAGTATTTACAATAAATGAAATGATGAGAATGAAATAAGGAAAATAGTAATTATTAATCATGGTTATATATCCAACCTGTAATTTGTAAATATGTAAAAGTTTTAGTTACTTAGATGTTTACAACCAAATTGTGAAATTGAAATAAATTTAACCTCCCTTGTAACCATAAGGTTATAAATACAATTTAATAAATTGTAAATAAAATAAAGTAAAATGTAAAATAATATAGATATAAAAAATTCCTTGGTTTAAGTAAGTGTAACTCATCCATATTGAAAGAGAAAAAAAATATGAAATAGAATCAACGCATGTATTAAGGTATGCGCTAACCCAAACTATCCACGAGCAAAGCCAGTGAAAAGCTAATAATATAAGTATATGAAATAAAATAATATTTAAATTTAATCAACATGACTACCCCTAGTTGTAATAAGAGCGTAATCATATGTCTATGAAATAGACTTCATAGTAAATAACAATTAAAAATTAAAAGAAAATCGAACGTCGTCGATTCAAAATTTAAAAATTTGTCAATGACAAAGAAATTATATAGGATACATTTGAAAATCGAATATTCCAATGCAATATTGCTGAGCAAAACAAATTGTGTAAAACAAAGAAAAATCAAGTGAGTTCAAATTCTGATATCGAGGTGCTTTTATGTGTATCATTTAATTTATTTGAAATTTATTATTATATATTAAATTTATTCTCGGAAATATTTTAATTGCCTTACTTATGTAAACTGTAATGTAATATTAGAAATCATTAAAATAAGAATGGACAAATTGTTTTGGATATTTTAAAAATGTATTAAAAAAATCGCAATTAATGAAATTTTTGAATTAAATAATATTTATTTATGTATTATTTTATGGAATCACGATAGACTTTTAGGATAAAAATAGATATTTTAGCAATTATAAGAAAAATTAATATATATTATTTTTCTTGAAAAAATTACGACTATAAAAAGAACCTTTTTCTATTAAGAGATATTGAATTGACGGGATATGATAATGGAAATTAAATTAATATCATTTACGGTATAAGTTTAAGTTATGGGAAGTAATCTATAGATTTCAGATATATATGATGAAAATCTCACATACAACCATACATTCAATGTGAATATATAATCTGAATTTACGAAATTAATAAGTAAATTTAGTGTAAAATGATTCAAGAATACTGCCTCCGTATAGAAATTAAAAATATCCTCTTCAATAATAGAATCTGACCAAGATCATCAGACTTGTCAACCTCGAAGGTTTGCCGACGTAACCTTGATTCAGAACCATCATCTCCAAGAAATATTCTACTGAATTTAAATAGAATTACGTTATATATTGAGATTATATAGACATTACAAATCCTGAAATAAAAGTTTGTATTAAAATAAATATTATGTTCTCTTACTTCGTTATTCTTTCTTCTTTAATCCTTCTTCCTGTAGCATTTTAATCACGTTTGGGCGCCATTGTCGGGTGTGGGGTAGCCAGGCCGGGTCGATGGGTATAGCAGGAAAACTCGTAGTAAACTTTCACCATTCGTTTATTGGTCGAATTAACAAGGAAGAACAAGCAGCAAAAGAACAACCAGTAAAAGCATCCGTAAGGAGCCAAGGAGAAGGAGACGTAAGGAGAAAGAGCCGTCAAAGGAGAAGGAGCAAGGAGCAAGGAGCAAGGAGCAAGGAGCAGGAGCGCACTGTAATAAAAATGAACTACACATTACTACAGGGCGTTAAGCTATTGAAGTAACACAATACAAAGTATGATAAAAATACTTACAATACTTATTTGCGCTCCTTTTATATTAACATAGATATTAGTTCTTGAATATTGATTCAATACATTTTATATAGTTATTTACTTAGTTGATAAAATAGAAATATAATAAATTTTACAATTGGCAGAGAACTGCCTAAGTCAACAGTTTGTGAAGGAATGAGTAAAATTTTAATTTAGGTTCCACACATCGAATATTTGAAAATAACATACAATGTTCTATTGAATTAAAATGAACAATATCGTGTTCTAAAATCAAAATAAATGCTATTTATGATGGCCAGCTTGTAAGCGGCCAGGAAAATAAGGTCGTAGCATCACAGGCTATGGGAGATTAGCGCGTTCAAACCAACAAACTCTTCATCTTTATTATGGTATAGATTTGTAATATCGGAGGCTTTGTTTTTGGGCTGGGTACCCTGTAGTGGATGATGCATAATCCGAGTTAAGTGTAAGGAAAAAAGGAAAAAAGAAATGAAAAGTAAAGTAATGTTTTGGTTTGTCTGTTTTCAAAACTGGCTGAATTAAATTTAAAAAAAAAACTCAAACAATACGCACAAAAACAACACCATTCATTAACAATTTTTGAATGGACTTTTCGAGAATAAATCGAGAACGTTGCCATCAGTTGACGTGCTGTCGATGATGATGCCAGAAACTGAGAGCTCTTCTTGTATGCCGGACATTATATACTGTTGTTAGTTTCAATCCTACATAACGATATCATTATGTTATGTTTACGAGAAGGGGTGAAAAGTTAAAACGAAATAGCTAATGAGAACTAAAAAAAGACGATTTGTCAGCTGGGTACCCTGGGGCTGATATACACAAGATAAAAAAGCTTTTGATACCTTGGGACCGGAATACGTTTTGGGGCTGTAAGGCAACCCGAGAAGGAAGAAAAAAAATATTAAAAAGGCATAGGCAGTCTTGGGGACTACCGAGAGAAGTAAAAACTTAAAACTATGAATAACATTGGTTTTTAATTAGTCTCTGTGTCCGGAACGAAAATTCGCTATATACATTTTTATTTTGTTATTTATTTTATATTTTTTCTGATAGTAGAGAAATTTTTTTTACTATTTATTTTCTTTACTTTATCATAGTCAATTAATTTTATTTTTTTTTCATTGGCATATATATAATTTAGACATTTGTCTCGAAACGGTTTTAGATTTAACCCCCCTTACAAGAATACTGACCGGACATTCTCGGGTTGAGCATACTTGGGGCGGGCAATCCATGGTCTTGTTGCAAAAACATGTCGGTATCCATAAGATATCCCCCTATCAAAAATCGTTTAAAGCGAAAGCATAGGCGAAGTATTAAGCGACATCAAATTAGGAAGTAGAATTTAGTCATCGTGTGATATTCAATACCTAAGTACCAATTAAAGAAATCGTGCATGCAATCTGACCTACATTATTGTCAGCGAAAAAAAAGTGATTCACTATCACATGAATCATACTAAATTTACTTCAATAATTGTACAGGCACATCATTTTTTATAGACAGCGTGGCCCCAAATGATACATCGCCTATTTTACTTTGCGTGCATAAAAATAAATTGATAGGTATTTTAAATGAAACTCTTATTATCGCATTAATGAGGTCATACTGCATTTATAATATTAATATTTACATTTCAAATATATTAGGTTATATAAATATTAAGCTAGATTACACTGGGGTCATATAAAGTCATGCGCAAAAATTTTATTTAATTATAACTAATATTGTATCAATTAGGGATGTTAAATGATTAAGCGAACACTTAAAATAAAGTTAACTAAGCATGCAAGCGCTTATGAAATGAACTCATGGGGTATATTTGACAGTTAAGTTGCAGTTAGTTTATCTATGTATCTATCAACACGCTTTTTATCCCAAGAGGGGAGGCAGAGACAATCGAATGTCATTTGTTACGATCCTGACATACTTCTTTCGCTTCTTTTATATTCATCATACCTTTTATACATGCTTGGCGATTGTGTGTACTTTTAATATCAATATTTTTTTTATATATTCAATAAAAGTTCTGCCAGCATTTCCTTTCACTTCAGCCATATAAACATTTTTAGTCAATCTTTCATCCTTCATTCTTTCAACGTGTCCAAACTCGCGTAAACTACTTTTCTTCATTTTAGTCACAACATCTTTCACTCCGCATTTTTCTCTAATGACGGATGCGGTCAATACGTTTTAGTTAGTTAGTATTTATCTAGAAATACTGTCTAATCCGTCAGAGATATAACAAAATTATGTAGGAAAGAATTATGTAGAATAAAATTATTTACAAAAAATATGCAACAGCATAATATCTATAGTAGGTATATATTGTTATGTAAATACCTTCCTTTTCGATTCATACATACTTTTCTTGTTCCAGTTGATACCCATACATAGGTCGAGGTCAAAGCAATATGTCTCTTTGTATTGAAAATCCATGGTAGAATTACTAATCATCAATGGCTAATAGATATTCGACTCTGGACTATGTTTATGATTCATATAGCACAATAATTTATATGCAACCGATACATGAGATCAATATTACCTATTCCTAAGTCCAATATATTTATATCATAAAGTCATGGCTTGGTGTTGAGTTTAAATCTACCAAAGAGTTGCCTTAGGGCTCCCGAAACCATGTTATCGGTCCCAGGGTATCCAGTGGAACACCAAGGCTTTCTCTTTTAGCCGATGGTATTTGTGAAGCTATAACCTAACAAATTCCAGTAGTTTTTGCGATTTGACTTCTAAACGAAGTTAAGGATTTTAAATATACACATAATAATATATAATTGCTACCGCCACCCACTTATGCGTGGCTCAACACTCGACACACACTTGGCACAATCTTTATTTATTTTTGAAATATTATTTATCATGGTTCTTTTTCCTTACGATTTTAAGTTCATACATGTTTTTTTAATAAGATTCACCTCTGTTAACTGTCTCGCAAACACAAAGCCCTTAGACTAGTAATTTCAATCAATCAAATAAATACGTAGATGAAGTAAGAGTGTAAAGAGAAGCGATTTCAAGATAAAGATCTCTGCCTACCCCAAAACTTTGTTTAATAATATAACTTTCCATTTAAGGGCTATTCTTTCAAAGCACTTCATTACATGATTTCCTGTTAAAAGCAAAAGGGTCTTTCATGAATCTCCGTTCAGAACTGACTAAAGTTTAATCGACTGTTTGTCTTTTAAACAATAAAGGTACAGGAGGTTTCATAAATTCTTTACCCCCTCCCTCAAATGCGGACGGGGCCTTTAACTTGCAGTTATTTATGGGGAAACTTTCTTTTTATACCCCGGAGAAGATTCAATTCGTGAATTTATAAAATACCTAAGGTTTTTAAGGGGGATTAGAAAAGTTAATTTCATTGGTCCTTCGAGTCGGATTTTAGGACACGATGTTTAATTGTTTAAATATAATATTCTTACTTACATATCTTCACAGCTTCTTTACATATAGGTAGGCAGAAATAATTAAGCTGTATGTGATTTAAAAAAATAAAAAAATATGGAGATACCAAGGATATCAACTTGCTGGTATACCTCTTTCGCCTAAATCCATATTTTCATGCATGTTCTTCGATTTCGGGTGATTGTTACTTCCCTTTTTTTTAATGTTACAATTTTGACCAGAGAATTTATTTCTGGGGCTCTCTCGATCTACTCTTCCATTGACATATGGTCTATATAACCTTCTATAAGTATATTGTTATCCATTATTTTTATATGTTCAAACCATCTAAGCATCCTTCATCTGTATATTAATTACCTTCCACATCTTCTTATAGTCCACACTGTTCTCTTACCACAGTTTTTCTTACTTAATCTTTTAAACTTACCCCAAAAACATCTCCTTGATTCATGATCATGATTGTCCTTTCATACCCATGTTTTACTTTCATACATTAATATGTAAAATACCTATGTCACATATAATTTCGCTTCATCAGTTGTTCACATAATTATGTTTCCTACATTAAAACTATTTCCACTGGGTACCCTGAGTTCGGGAACATAGTTCACTTGAATTGTAAGGCCACTCGTGAAGACGTATAAGAGTCTGAGTCCATGAACGTCCACAGTGTATTACAATGAGAGCACAAGAGTTCAAAGACCGCCAGGTCAATCTAGGTCAATCCCTATCATCACTTCGCTAATAATATCATAAACATTAACAGCCGCTTTACTTGCATGGAATGTTTTAGATCATTTGTTGGAAGGATGGGGAGTCATAGAAAGAGTGAACGTCACGAGACGGAAATGACGTCATACTAGACATAAAGGCGAAAAAAAAGTTTACTAAGGGAAATGTCGCTGAATAATTAGTGGCCTATGCATTGAACTAAGATTTAATTATATCTTGCCAAATAACAGAACCAGGGATATTAAAAAAATGTTTTGATTTAAAAATAAAATCACGCTGAACAAGTAGGTATTCATAAGATAATTCATTGTTCTAAGAAATTGTTGATAGCGGTGAGTCAAATTAAGATTTTGCTGAGTAGTAGCACGTAACCAGGTTCCACGAAATTAGATCTTCGGGGAAATGAGTGGAATGGCACCCAATGAGTTAATCGATTTAATAAATCTGTCTCAGATAATACCGATAGATTCTGGGATTAAAATTCAGATATTTTTTATAGACATGTGACAAACAAGACTGTATATAGTCCCATATTTGTCACTTCCACTGGTTATGCACGAGGCAAGATAAGTGAACAGTGTTTGGTAAGTACAGATGTTAGACTCGGGGTGTAACGTCGGTTAAATACTGGATAATTACCATCTGATTAGAAACGTGAGATTTACTTGACGGCATTTTCAACGATGTCATTGCAAAATTTGATGATATTTTTGAGGTTATACTTAACGAATTACCAGCTCATTCCTAGGTACTTAGCGGATGCGGTTATGGATACAAAACAATCTCCAAGTCAAATTCTCGTTAAATCAATGATATACCATCACAGGCATTCTAAATATTTAAGATACGAGTAGATATCATCATCTTATCTCTTCAAAACAAATACATAATATGGTGTCATGTGTTATAGGAATTTATAACTCATCTTAAAGACAACACGAATCATAAAGGAAAGTTTCAGTTTCGCAGCATTACCCCACACTAGATATTTTAAGTTACCCATAAACTGTAGTTTTTAAGAATCTAGAAAAACTTATCTTGCTTACCTCACTGATTGGGGATCATTGAAGTCTTAAAATATAAATGGGATACCTACTGAACGAGGGATACTTGGTCTTCCGCTTGGTACCCTGGAAGCGTAACACTGTTTTTATAGCTGTAAGGCAACCCGTTAATAAAGAAAAAAAAAACTACTGAAGCATAAATTACTGTTTTTAGAATTGTATATGTCTGTCAGTCTGTCTCACCAATATTAGATCAGAAATGGCTAAATGGATTTTCATTAAACTTTCAGGGGTCATATTTGGTGTTTAGACTTAAAATCTGCTTTTCGTCGGTTCAAGTTAGTTTGAAAACTGTAGTTAATACTTAGTTCTTAAAGTATGCAAATCTGAGGGAATAGAGATGTTCAACCCGTCAGATTTAAAGACTAAAGCATCAATAAATTCACGAATCGATACTCACTTCAATACATTAACGTCCATCTAAAATAATGTATATTTATATTAGTGAAATCTGTCCAGCAGTTTCAAACAAACTCACACTATATACATATTTAGATATTGCTTCAGTTAGTACGGAACCCTATGTTTTTATCCGAAACGCACTTGGCAGGTTGATGCGAGATGAATCATATAAAAAAATGCTAAAATCATTTATTTAACTATGACATAAATACTTTGGTAGCGAGTTATCTCAATTATTTAGTCTGCAAATAAAATGTAATATAACAATGCTATAGGAATTCATTGCTCAACAATCATTTGACCACATTTACCCACGAATCACTAAGTATTCTGTCCCGGATTCGCCCGTGGACAATTTTGATAGGGGAATAAAATTAAGAAACCCCCGATTTTTTAAAAGCCCTCCTCCTCCACAGTCGGTCCTGGATTCTCATTACTGAGGATCCGGACTCTGACTCATCAGCTTCTCCCTCATCGGCTGCAGTCCTCTATGATAAAGGGCTGTGGAAATCAAGGTGTCCAGGTTTTCGGACACTGGATCGGTCCATTGTTTGGGGCTTCGTCTTTGAGGTATCGTTCCCTCCACCCTGCCCATCACCACAAGCTTTTTAAGCTTTCTTCGTCTAATATGTCCGAAATACTGCAGAACTCATCTCATGCACACAGTGGAGCTTAGACCTGATGTTCAGCTCTGACAGTATGGATACATGTGTGCAACGTTCGATCCATCCAAGGCATACGCACCCCAGCATCACATCTTAAATGCATCAATTCTCTGCCTGTCATCAGCTCTAAGAGCCATATAGAAAGATGGAAAAGACGAGTGTGATGTTCTTGTCTCTCCAAATTTTGTTCAGCTGAACACCTGGAAACCAAACCTTCTTTTAATAAAATACGTCTGAAATTATTAAGAATTCTTAACAATTAAGTAATTGTTAAAATCGGTTCAGTTGTTTTCGAGTTTACTTCTTACAAACAACCAAACTCATACTTATCAGTATTATAGTTGAGCTTAATCCAACGGCTTCGACAGCTTAAAAAGGTTCCAAAGTTCTCTAAAAATTTCTCCTTTTAGCAGACGATACTTTTGAGGTCACCTAAGTGGCGAGCTCAGTTGAGGTATTTTAAGGTCGTTCCTCATCATTACTCTCACCTTATTTAGGATGCATATCACTATTTATTTTGTTTTTCCAACTTTTCTTTAGGTGAACAATTTATTCCATTCCCGTCTCACGAATAATAGAGACGGCGCACTACAAAACCGAAGTTAGCCGATAGTCTCTAAAGCCCGAAGTCCTTTCGAAGCCCTTTCTAAAGACAGACATATTTTAATATTTTCATACAGTAATTATTTTATATATTTACACTGTACAGGTCTGTTTGTTTAAGTTTAACTACTGAGTATTATACTGTTTCATGAGAAATTATTAAGGAAAATTGTATTTAATTTAACCGCTGATAAAATGCTTTAGGAATTTTGTGTGTTTTCGAATAATATTTTACATAGCAAACGGTTCCTTTTCCGGGAACTGTGATACTATGAGCCGATGTACTTTTTGAGGTTTATGAAACGATGTATGGATGTGGATGAAGCAAGAGAAGTATGCAAAGATCGGGAGAAGTTGCACTCAACTCGCTGCCTACCCCTTTGCGAAACAAGCGTATAATGTTTTATCTATGCTTACTTAAATACCTATTAATATAGTTTTTTTTTACATTAACTAGAAACAAGTTTGAGCGTCACCTTGGACAATTTTTTATCAGCAGAAAAAAGGCAAAAAATGCTCCGAAAATCAGTAGCGCGTGAATTAAGTGAAAGTACTCGGCAATACAGATCGAATTTTTCGTTTATAAGAGCACAGCCCCGATAGCCGTGATCGTCTAGTGGTTAGGACCCTACGTTGTGGCCGTAGTAACCCAGGTTCGACTCCTGGTCACGGCAGTGTTACACTGTCGCGGCGGGGCATTGTTTTTTTATTTTTACCTATTTTTGTGTTTTTTTTGGATTCATTACTAATTATCTGCTTCAATCAACTTCTCGTGCTTCGGAGGGCACTTTTAATATTAATAACAGATACTTAATTACGTTTGTTAAAGAAACTATAATAGATTATTAAGTGCAGCAACAGGCTATTGCAACCTGTTCAATTCAATATGGATAACTGGCAAAAAGTGAACTGGTGTCTCTGGCCATACCGCTAGGTATAAGGCCGTGAAGATTTGTTTGAGTTTACGTGGTATGTAGTGTGGAAGTATTAGGTCTGCTTACCCCATTGGCATTCAGGCGTGAGTGTTTATGTACCTACTTACCTATTTAATAGATTCATCCTTTGCGAATTACCAGACGGGACGAATTTTTTGATGCTACCGATGGTTTGGATTTTGGATAGATGAGAATTTATGAAAAACTGGCTTTTCGCCCGTGGAGCTCATATTTACTTTTAATCCCTATGGTCTTGAGTTCATACAAAAATCCCATAGAAATAACAATTATTTTGTAAAATTTAAGAATCCCCCGAGTTTGTGAGGAGTTGAAGTCACTGGATATTAAATTTCGAATCGATCAGACCAGTAAGTTGCTCACAACAACAAGAAAAGAGATGATAGCCTTCAAACGTTTGAACAGATTTTCTTGAATCATAACTAAATAACACTCTCGATCAAATCACCTTTCAAACAAAAATAAACTAATTTAAAATCGGTTCATCCGTTTAGGATCTACGATACCACAGACACGTTAAACTTATAACACCCCTTTTTTTTCAAACCCTGAATTTTCAAATTTTCTGGGCAACTTTTATTTAGGTATAAAGATAAGTACTGAATTTCTTAAATTTATTATAAATGAAATGCCCCCGTCGCGCTGAGTTTTTGTTTGTACGGACTAATTTCAGAAACTACTGTACGGATTTTTATACTGTTTTCACCAATAGAAAGGGAATTATCCAGGAAGGTCATCAGGCTATAATTTATCCTATATTGTACACGTGCAAAGCCGGGGCGGGGTCGCTAACTGTATCCTAATTAAGAATGCGAAAATGTGTTTTTTTCATCAAAAAATTTCCACCACCGGGAATATTTGCACAATAAAGGTGTTTTTCAGAGATAGGTGTGGCCATGCATTATGAAAAAGGATGAGCAAGTTAAAATAAACTGAAAATAAATTCAATCTCATTGTATATTTGAGCGAGGTTCTATCCTTGACCGAAACCATAAACTTGTACCGCAGCGAAAAGCTTTCGTATATATTTACTGAACAAATTTCAACTTTATTACCAATGCAATTCGGGTCAAAATTACTTGTGCACAAAATTAAATATCCTAGCAGAAAATGATATATAATATTGAGCATAATAGAAATAATACATTGCATTTTGCACAAAGATTAAGTTAATAATTTGATACAGGATTTAACCAAGCTTATGGAAACTAATTTAATTTAAGTATTCAATGAAAGTAAAGAAATTGTCAAGCCCCAAATTTAATGCAAATGTTGTCTTTTAGCCGTATTTGAAGTTTATTAGCTCAAATGTACATATAACTTGCTACGGCTATCCGGTGGCTATATAGCAACCGGTAGCCAATTGCATAATCCAGTTGTATTCTAGTTGTTCGCAACTACATCCCATTTCCTACATACCAAGTCCCAAGCCGCGTCTGTCTGTCTGTCTGTCTGATGCTGTTTTCACTATAATTAGATGTTGATTCAAGAGGATGGTTTACCAGTAATGCTGTCTAATCTGTCAGAGATTTAAAAAAAATATGTAGGAATGAATTGTGTAGAATAAAATAATCAACAAAAAAGTGCGCGGTAGCATATATCTATGTCTAATAGATAAGTAGATATTCAAATGACTAAGTATGAAAATAAGAATCAATGCCATCAAAACTGTTTTGTTTATGTATTTTTTTCTGGACGAATTGAGACAGATAGTTGGTAGCTACCTGCCTACCCTGGATTTGTCTAAGCGTGATGATATGAATGTAGGTTATTGCTGTCTTTGTGTATCGTAATATAGGTTTATATTTTGTAAGTGATCATGACAAATTGAAAGTTTTCTCGCAATATTCTGTTGGCCCTTCCGCGTACAAAATGCACCATCGGTCCACCCCGCGGGTAAATTATGCTAGCTTCATATGGACATGCCGCTTGAGATAATATGAAATTAGTAGACTACTTTCCTTGGTTTCTCTTCCTTTTGATTTTTATTTAGATATTTGGTTAGATTGGTTTCATAAAGTAGCCCACGCACTGGTCCGTTATCTCACAGATAATGTTCGGTCCGCCGCCGTATGATCGAGATTGAAGACAGGCAACACATTAGCAATGTAAATCATACGATCTAGATCACATGCGATTCACAGACACACAAGATTCGATTAAACAAAGGCGTGTGGATGTGTGTGTGACAATCGTTCCGGTCATCGAAATCAACCACAAATACATCGATTTAAAAACGGCTGGTGAGCCGCGCGATAAGAATTGGACGAGTCTGTGGTCGATTTCGATGGACCGTTTGGCGGCGCGGCGGCGATTGGACGAATGAGTGGGCACCTTAAGACTACAGCTGTCAAATGTAATTTTCCGTAATAAACAGGATTAGTAGTTTACACTAAAATAAATGCAAACAAACTTTATTTTCAAATAACGTTAGTTGTTATTTAAAACGTGTTTTGATAAAGGGTTATACATAAACATTTAATATTAAATTGAATTAATAAGAGCCTCCACGATAACTCAAACAAAGGATTGGAAATATACGTGACGATAATGTCATTTAAAGAAACACCTGACAGTACTTTGATATTTTAAAACAATATTTACGTATAATGTATGTTCAATAAATAATTCTCTAAAAGTCTTAGATAACCTGTAAATAGTTTGGATACTATTCCTATTCTGAAAAAAAATGTGCTGAGGAGTTTGTTTGTTTGAAAACTACCTGCAGTCAGATTTGAAAAAATATTTTTGCATTTGATAACCTAATTCTTGAGGAAGGTTATAATACTATGTAACATCACGCTACGACCCAAAGGAGCGGCGCAGTAACGATTAACGCGGGTGCAACCGCAAGTCACAGCTAGTGTATAAAGCGAAGTTAATATCGAACACAAACATTACCTGTAATTTAAAACTTTCTGAGAAATTTCTTTTTCTATGTCTTGATATAGAAAATGGTAATTTAATTTACAAAATTTTACTTTTCCTTTATGATTATTGAAAATTAGTTTCATTGTAATTTCGTTTCTAGTTTATTTCAGTTATTGTGAGTTTATTTTATCAGAGTATAGATTTATAAAAAGTAATATCAATACTAAGCTCGCCCCCGTGCTTTTAACGCTTGTGACACGAACGTGTCCGACTGAACCGGTTCGTGCGTCGTGACCGAGACAGACATACAAATTGTGACAAGTTAGAAAGGGACGATGTTTACAACAGCACAACAGGGACCAAAACACAAACAAGCTTGCAACGAGTGAGAAAACCGACATAATATAGTTTGTTTTCATCTGAGGAAGCTTTCTAAGTATTAAACGTATCCACACTACTCTAGCCTTTAAAGCCAAGTTCTTAAGATATATTTTTCTTAATCAAATTTATACTTTTAAGCTTTTTATTTATTAATATGGAACTTTGGCTCTGCTGACTTAGAATGGTAGATTTGATTCTATCAGCAGTTTTGGAGCAAAGTGGTATGATATCTATTGCCAATTGTCTCTAAGTGTGTCCAGGATAAACGTAGCCTATAATATTCAGGTACACCGAGCATCCATGCCATTGATTCAGATTGATTCTAGGTGTGAGTCCTTATAAAAACGCCGAAATCAAAAGTACAATTTTTGGTTGTTTTGGCACCCTATTTAGGCCCATTTAATGGGACCGGTAACCTGCTGATTCCCGGGTTAAAATGGTGAAAAAGTATAATATATATAATATATAATTGTTTTTATGATAATTTTTGTTCCTTCACGGGTTGCCTTACAGCTCTCGAAACTATGCTATCGGTCCCAGGGTACCCAGCGGAAGACAAAATCTTCCTCTTTTAGCCGATGGTATTCATGAGGCTATACCTAACGAGTGGCCAGTTCTGTTGAGGTATATTTAGATGGAAAAGCGTCTAAGTGTGCTTTATCGGGTTATGTACATAAGTTACAATTAGTATATGGTCGGGAATAAAAACAAAGGTGTTACATTGTTAATTTTAACTAACAACAAAGAATAATAATTGTACCTACTGTTAAAAGATATCGTCTTAAAGATTAGATTAAAATATTATTAATTCAGTTCAGCCTATTTGTCAAACAAAGAAGTGAGTCAGGCATGTGTTACATAGACCTTAAGTAGGCCATTAGAAATGTGATCATTCTGACAACAAAATAAGTTCATTCGTTGATATTCAGTTTGATTTTACCACTCAATCGTTTCTCGTACACATGGGTATTCTTTCAGGATTTTTTATACACTTTAATGATTCTGAGGGCACGTACATCTTCTAAACACATGATAACTATTAGGCTTTTCTTTTAGTTGGGGACTTAGTCTACTTTTCTGGAAATGATAGAAAAATACTTTCTTTGTGGTATCTCTTCTAGATATTACCTATATAGGTTATTTGGTTTTGTAAATAGACTTTTAAGTTTGTTAGAATTATTATGAAAATAAGAATAGAAATATATAAAAAATACTCTGATTATCAGAGATGAGAAGTAGGTTCGAGAAAATAAACCCTAGTGCAGCGACAAGTTTGCTTACTAAATGTGAACATTGTTGCAGTGTCTCTGGCTACATCGCAAAGTTTTAGAATCTTTAATAATTTACAAAAACATCCATTGGATATTTATATACAATAATATTGTATATTATATAAAATTATTAACAAACTAATTGATAATCATGAAATTTTAAAGTGTCCTGAAAATTATTAAAGTGTTAATTGTATTCAACTTGCCACTTACCACATTTACTCAACATAGCTCAACTTCATTAAAATTCTGAAAGCATTTTTACAGTGTAAAATCACCGATGTTAAAGAATTGAGTCTAATTCAATGGATGACTCATAATCGCATCTTTTGACCATTCCAAACGATAAAGTTCAATCGGAGTTTTGCTACTGGCGCTTGTCTGAAACGATGTACTTACGGATGTTGCCGAAGCCGAAGTATGCAAAGACCGCGGTGGCGTTCCGTACTCTCTACCTACCCTTTTGGTAAATACGCGTGAAGGTAAGGGTAACGAATTACGACATATTTTCAAAATATCTTCATCTTCCCTAGTATTAAGAAGGTATATACACCACAATCCTCTTTTTCGGCGAATTTTCTGTAAAGGGCTTTCTAAAAAGAAATAAATACAAGACTTAATTGTAGCTAAAGGTGTGTTTTTTGATATTTTAACGAAAAAGGACGATCTTCCATTAAATAACTGGGATTAAATTTCCTACAATCACTTTGATCAAATAAAAAATAATTCTGTAGGCATTCATTGGAGTAAATAAAATGGATGAATTTTTTGACGTGCTTTAATAAATTAAATGAAAAGGGCTTAACAGTTGCTGGAAAATTTACTTTGAGGTATATTATTATTTATTTTAAATGAAAACTCATGGAAAGAAATATTTGAAGCGTACGGTCTCAGGTTCAAAACCCCATTCAAACAAATACATATGGCAAAAATTCACATCTGTAAGTATTTTTTTATTTTACCTTTGGGACCTAAGATAATAATATTTCAACATTAATTATACACAGTATTTAAACTTGTTGTTTTATTTACATTTTCGCTTCGCACGGGTACAATATGCCTACCCTATACGGTTACAAAAATTTTACTAAATACGCAAATAACTAGAGATATATATATATTATGCTACTACGACTTTTTTGTAGATAATTTTATTCTACACAATTCTTTCCTACATCATTTTGTTATGTCTCTGACGAATTAGACAGTATACCCCATGAAAACTCGCTGGGGATTTTTTTGCTCGACTTGATTTACTTATACTGTTAATGCTCGGCTCCTAAACATGATAGGTCCATATTTAATATCGTAGATCTTCGTCGTGGATCAACCATCTAATAGTGAAACCGCAACAAAATCCGTTTTTGCGTGAAAAGGTCACAGACAGACACTTGGCGGACGAGTTTTATTTAAAAATTTAAATAAGTATATTAAAATTTAATAAAATAAAAGTATGGAGTTTGGCAATTTTATTCTTTGTTGTATAAGATGTTAAAAAAAACCGTCTACATTACCCATCACTCAGTAAATACCTACCATAAAATAAAGTACCTAGAAATACAAAAAAAGTTTCAGCTTTAACCACCTGATAGATTCAGTTCGGAATAGCCAATAAATATTAAAACGGTTTACAAGGTATTCCTCAAAGGAGAGCCCGCATCTCACACAGCTGGCGTAGTATTAAGGACTTTTTTCTCATTATAGCTCAGACAGGTGGGGGCTTGCATTTTATAGTAAGCATGCCGAATAATCTTGGCTTCATGGATAATGTTGATATACTCACGCCTGCAATAAAGACAATAAAAAGCTTACCACAAACTGTACCTTCGACCTCAAAACAACTCAACATGCCATAGGCTAAGTTATGGTAATTTAAATCTATACTATAATATTATATTTTTGGAGTTTGTGTATGTGTGGAGCATTTATACACTGATCCGATTCTGAAAATTCTTTCACTAATTTATGTATTTTATTTTGTTCGTATATGCACGAAGCCGGGGGGTGGAAAGCAAGTTAAGTTATAAAAATGTAAGTAAAAAGATTAGAGAAGACGGCATGCGATTGTGACCTTGCCACCGCCTGTTTTTTAAGCATATAAGTATAAGTGAAACAGGTTTAGGGAGGGTTAAATTGTATTTTTTTTTTAATATTTCGAAAACTGAGGACGAAGGCCGGCGGAAATCTGGTGTAAGAATGAAGATTTAATCTAAATTCAACCCTTAATGTCGATGGTCGAAGTTTTAAAAGTTTTAGTCGCATTCTAAATTTAAAACATAAATAAAGAAACAGGTTTTTTAAAACTTGTGTAAAAATACATGGCTAAAAACGATCACGAGCAAAGCTTCCACCTGTCATAAAGGGTTAAATTTGAGTCCATCAATAGGTACGTACATCCTTGGCAAGGAGCATTACAAATAATATTCAATTTCAATTCAATATCAATTTATATTTTGGGGATGAACGGGAAATCTCCACAGAGAAATTTATGGTTGCGTTCAGAATTTCAAGTAACACGATTGATTTTATGAGGTAAAACTCGAATATAGGTACATTTTTTGTACGCTCTGTTCAATTCTAGAATATTTCTTTTCTAGATATCCTATATTGCGATAGTGTGTTTATTTGTGTTTCTTTCACGTCAAAACAGAGCAACGAATTGAAGTCTTTTTTGCACAGAGTTGGAGGGCCGGAGGGAGTAAATTCTTATTTTAAAATTTCAACAATTTTCACGTGTAAAACTTGGGCAGAAATAATGCTAGCAGTGTGAAAAATGAAAAAAACATGTTTTTATTCACTGATCGTGTTTTTATTATGTAGTGACCGCCTCACGCAAAAACTTTTAAACGAATTTTGTTGCAATGATTCACCGGGAAGGTGATAGGTAAGTATAGGAAAGAATTGTGTAGAATAAAAAGATCTACAAAAAGTACCTATCTCTCACAAATAGATAAGCGTATTTATGTAGATATTCAAATGGTTGTAACCCCATATTATACCCGTGCGAAGAATATTATACCATATTATACTATCTATAGGTAAGTACCAATTTTTGATGTTTACAAAATTAAGGTTATAAGGAAATATTTGTCAACCTTTTACGAAATCGCACGAGATTTAATAATTTCAACACACTTAGCACCTGCACACAAAGGATTTCATGTACAATTTCGTAACACAAATAATATTACGGCGCAGCGTGCGTAGATAGACAGTCGTCAGTCACATGTTGAGGTGCGTGCGATACGGGCGAACAGCTGGTATTGATAGCGCACAACGCACGACGCACAGGACCGACGCACGACGCACGACGCGAGGCAAGACGCACGTGCGCTAGTCAACACAAGTTTGAACAGCAGTGCGGGCTCGTCAGCTCGGCTAGATCTACGTTCTTCATTCTCTCCGCGGACCGCGACGCGCGCGGACGTATTACCGCAGCCGAATTATGACTTTTGGATTGATAGCCCCATCACGCCTCCTTCTAGAAGAAACAGTTATCAGAATAGTATCCAGATATTGGGAGACACCGGACTCCGGTCCTCGCCTCCTTAGCGAAGCATTCTGAAAGCCAAACTTTTTTTCAAAGTGTTTTTAGTGTGGACTGCAGTGATTTTTTTATGTGTGTAGTTTTTTTTTGAGAAATATTTTTTTTGACGGAACGAAAATGGTGCCCCAGCAAGTGACGGATGTGAGGTCCCAGACCCCAACCTCGAGTGGTGTGCCGGTGTTCGGCTCACAACTTGTTGACAAAAATTCTTCCACCCCGTATACGGATGCCACACAGGTGAGTCCGTAGGTGAACACTAGTTCATAGGGTCTATTTTAATTTTATTGTAAAAATATATCTCATAAAATATTTCCTGAAAAACTAAAAAATTTTGAAGACTAAAAAATAATTATTTTTACTTCCAAAAAACTATTAGCACTTTATTAAATTATATTTAATATAAAAATATTGTATACTTCATGAAAATTTAACTAAAATTCGTTACATTTTGAAAACTCGTCTGAAAAAAATCGCAAATTAAAATTACCTACTCGGACACATTTATTCAATTGAAATAATCTTATAACATTTTGTAATATTGTCGATTTGTTTAAAATATCTGAAAAATACAGGTCCTAATACCTAGGTATTAGGAAATAATATTCATTTTTAAGATTTTTACAAATCCTGCACAATATAGGTACCTAATAATCTAATATTTTTTCGTATTACAAATTATTACCTAGGTACCTATTTAATTATTTTCAAATAAATAACAATAACCTAGAAATTATTTTACATCAATTTAATTATACACAATATTTAATCTGTGATTTTTGTTAATCATATTTCATAAATCAACAAAATTGACGACAAAACAAAATAAAATGACTTACAAAAATTGGTACCTACTTATTACAGTAAAATTAAAATTATTATTAAGTAAACAGCTACAAGTACCTTATTACCTACAAAATGTGGAAATATTCCTTTAAAAATGCCTCCCTAGGTATTTAATTAAATGGAAACTTACTTTAAGATAATTACTACCTTGACATATACGGAATAAAACTTATAGTAAGTAACAAGAATTAATTGAAATATTTATGTTGTTGACATAAGTAAAGTATAATTAATATTTTAACATAATAAGTAGGTGTCACATCTATAGATTTACAGACTCACAGAAAATAAATAATAATAAGTACCTACCTATCTATACTAAGTACATACCTACCTACCTACTTAAAAAAAATCCTGTTTATCTAATCGTACCTATCACAAATAGGTAACACGATCAAAACAAATATTTATAAAAACACATTCTCATTGAACATTCGTAAAGTTAGTTCATTTAAAAACAACGCGCAATATATTTTATCGCTGAAAATAGTAAACACGTGTGTAAAATTATATTTACATACTATGTGTGATAGGTAGTGCAATTTACCTATTTACTTGTTTATTTTCAAAATTAAAATCCAAAAACGTTTTCTAAAATAATATTCAAAACAAATAAAATAAGAAAAATGAAAACGTGAAAATCCAAGTCACGTAACTCGTTAAACTAAATTCGATTTCTGATGAAATGAGGAAGAAATTGTATCCATTTACATTCGATAAGCAATTTGTTGAGATTATTCTCTTTCACGAGGCCAGAGGGTGTGATGTTTTACCTACTGGATAAGGTTGCCCTACCATCCCCTAGTCCGCAAGTTGTAAACGAGACAAAATCAATCACTAACGAAGATCTAACGAGAACTAATGATGTTGTATCATGCAATCAGATGCAATGCGTTACCTATCTACTTCTGAATCGGAAAAAAATAATCTCACGCTCGTATTCAACATTCATTACCTAGGTCACTTAAATATATTATGACATATCTATTAATTATTATTTATTAAATTGTTAACTTATAATTAAAAGAAAAGTCAGAAATTTTGCCTTGAAATTAAAAATGAAGCAAAAGGAAAATCAGAAAATTATTTAACTCTGAATTACAAAAAGATAAGAACTTAAAATTCCCTAAATTAAAATTATAAAAGTTCCCAATGAACATTTCCAAACCGTTGGACCGAATTTCTCGCAAAGATGGATCTTGACAAAGTTTTTAAATAGTTTCTTTAAAAGATTTCTTCTTCAACTTTTAAATTTTCAAGTGTTAAAAAAAGAATAATTTAACGAAAGCTTCTGGGCGTAGATAAAATATTGCTCAAACCAACTCAAACTCGCTCACTAGATGACGCTGCATTACCGTGGTATAATGTATCTCTAAGAACACTTATTTAAACGCTAAAACTATTTTAAGATTTAATACTCAAATCCCACGTAAAATATGCTTTATTTATATAAAAAAGTCGTCGTTTAAGGAATAAACTTAAACTTTATTTCACAAAAATTAATTTATAGTTAATATAAAAAGATGCCCGTGAAAATAAACGATAAAGTAAAAGAGTTACGAGTGTATTATTGAGTCGAGCGGAATATCCGTGAAATGTGACCAGCAAACTCGAGTGCATTAACATTTTCAATGTCAACTCGTAATATTTTTAGTCATCTACATACGCGTGGCCTTTTCTCGTCACATGTATTCACGCACTTCCACATCTTCTACACATATACACACTGGGTCTGTGGGGTTCAATTGCCAAAACAATATGACTGATCGCCTCATAGCCCAGTATACTTGCCACTTTTCCACGCGGACCTGTATCAGCTCAGAACATAATCCAACAATTCGTTAAATAGTCTCAAAATAAAGAAGATATCAATGTAGAAAAATAATAAGACTTTCTCGAATATTACATAAAATCGCGGCCTTTCATTCTGTTCCGTAGCCAAAGAGCTTGGTAATAATGTCCACATTTATACAGTTTCCAGTGATAAAATAGAGATCGTTTTCAGAAATGCGAGCGACGGACTTTAAGTTTCCTTCGAAACCTTCTGCGGTTGTAATATTTCATGCCCTTCCGTTTTCCGGGATCAAGGATAGCCTACGTGTTAATTCAGGATTATACCTACCTACTAGACTAGAAATTGTACCAAATTGTACGTAGGTATTTCAACATTCAGCCATAATAGGTATATATAAATTTTTAAATAAGCTAAGAATCCGGAAATGATTTTTTCTACAATTTCCAATACACGTGACGATAGAGTTGTTGATTTGTAACCCTATTGTGCCTAGCTAGGTTTAATAATCAATAATTGTTTCCTGATGGTTTGCCCATTAAAGATTCATTTGTAATTCTAATATCACTGTTTTTATATTTTTAATGATGTAACAACGATACATTTTCTTAGCACTTCAGAATACGGTATTCTAGCTGTCTACAAGTCACGGATTTGATGATGGTTTTCTTATATAGGTAGCTGTATAGAAGCTAGACTTTCCCACGCCCAGAATTACTCTGAACCGAGCGAGTTCATACTAGGTATTGAACTTGGCATTCATCTACAACTATTTTAGGAACATTTTCTACTCACATTTGGGTTACTACCTACGCGAATACAAACATTTTTGTGTCAACTTTGCTTGGAATGGAATCATTTTATTTTGTATTCTTTTTAATCTTACCCACGTTGTATAATTGCCCCAGTGTACCTTACCTTCCTTATATAAACGATGCCATTTTTGAGTCTACGTTGAGGTAGTTTGAGATCGAAAAGCCTCAGATATTTGAACAAAAATAACAAAATATAGAAGGGCGGAGACTCAGGTCATTATAGTGAGAACAGTCAAAGCGAGTCGAGCGTCGGCTATGAGTTAAGTCATTTTTTATCTTTGTTTTTTGCTTCGAATCAAATAATGACTGTTGCCGACAGCGTATGGCAACTATTCTCTTACCCCAAGGTCGACGCGCGTCTATGTGCCATTTTGGCTTGATGAACGAAATTGTGCTACAATCTCCATCTGAAAAACCTAGCCAAATGAAGGCCGTTGAAACCTATTTAAATCCTATATCTAAATTATAAGTCTCTCGCCACGTCTGTCTGTTTGTCATAATTAGTGTATCTTAACAGTATATTTTTTTATAAGTGCGAAAAATGTATGCCTCATCTGAAAATTGAACCTCGGAGCTCTAACTTTAACTTTTAAAAACACAAGGATGAAGCCATTTTGTTATTACTAAATAATTCATCGTCAAAACCCTTTCTCATGCATTACGTTTAAGCAAATTTATGTACCCTAATACAGTGCTAGCTCAAAGCTCAAATCAACATTTGATTGTAAAATACGAACTTATGTCGGCAATGCAATTTGCTATACACCTGTGGGTGGTTGTTTAATGGTGCTATTATAGCGGCGAACGTTGCTCAAGAAAATTACCTCCTCGAATATACAAACACACTATTGTATTTACTAACTGTACATTTTCAGGTTCAATTTGGGGAATGTTTTGTCTCTGAAACTCAGATTTTCAGTTCTCTAAAAGTCTGACACGCCTAGGTACAGCTTTACGAACTCAAAGCTCTCTTTGATATCCTCAAAAAATCTAGTTTAGATTTTCAGATACAATTTCGAGATTTTTTCTGCCTGAAACCGTGTTACTGGACCTAGGGTAGGTCCAGAGAATGTTAAGTCTTCCTCATTTAGCTTAATTAAGGCTTTTCAGTCCTCAAAAAAATCCAGTTTAGCCACCAGGATCCCCCAGCCTTTTTCTAAAAATCAATAGTGTTGAAGTTTCTGCCAACTCGTGATTTACATACTGAATTACAATTTGTGCTCCAATTACAGGAACAATAGCGTTACACGTACATGTATTGAGAATTTTAGAACAATTTCTACTAACCTATATTTTGTTCTACACTTGATTACGACTATTTCTTGGGTCCCTATCTAGGGTAGGTTTTTTACTTTACGGGTTACCTTACGGCTCCCGAATTCGTGTTATGTGTGCCAAGGTATCCGGCATAAGACCAAGTCTCCCTCTTTTGTATTGCCAGCGGTACCTGCATTCGAAAACTGCTGTATCAATTTTTTTAATTATTAAGACTCAAGATAAAACGACCTCGTTTAAAATAAACATTGTTATTTTTCACATTTTCAAAAATCATAAAGAAATTATACCTACCTAGCATAGTATTCTGTCTACCCAATGCTCAAACTGGGCTACTTTGCGGAGTAGCCCATGACATGTGAAAACAAAAAGTCTAAACAGAAATGGCCATAAATTCTGTAGTTACGTTGACGCTCAAATCGCGATGCGAGTCGGACCAAGTTTTCTGTGAAACAACAAAAATACTGCAATATATCTTTCACTAGGAATTTTATGTACCAAACCTAAACTATTATAAAATCAAAAGAGAAAAATTGCTTATAGAATAAACCAACAGTAGGGCGTCTATCTGGCATTACAATTTTGACCTTAAATTGTAGATTTTTTTTTAAATGTAACACAAGAATTTATCCCGAAGGAGTTTTACTGTACTGTATCAAATTGTTCAAATCGGTTCAGTACTTTCGAGTTTATTCTTCCAAACAAACTCAACTCTCTCATAGAAGATAGGTTCTAGAACCTATATAGGTAGGTATACTGTGAGTGATATGCTGATTAGGTTTTCCCAAAAAAGTTTTCGCGTTATTCTATCCGTGTTGAGCACAACACGCAACGTTGATTAGATGTTTTAGCCGAACCTACTTTATTGTAGAACTTTGATAGGAAAGTAATGAAACTTTGGACGGAAGGGCGCTCGCATTATCGCTGTTTTCTTTCACGATTCTTTTAAGTTAACACCGTATTTAGGGAAGTACCTCGTAAATACGACTTTTTGACGGCTTCGTCTGGGTTATTTTGGTACTCACTTATCTGTTCTAACAACTTCTTGTTGATAGACAGACAATATTTTGATATTTGTTGATTTTGCTAACTGCAATTTTAACTAGGGTAAATAAAGTCAATGAAAAAAACGAACTTTTTGGTTTCACAAATGTTACACTCAACGTGTAGTTTTCGAAATGTTTTTTTTATTTATATAATTTTATTAGTTATATCGGTTAAGGCCCTCACTGATCTGAGATCCGGCCTCTGAATAGCCCGTGTATATTTTCGAGCAAAATAAAATATAGAATATTTTTAGAATCGGTTCAGTAATTTAAGAGATTACCCTCCTATATCCAAACTTATTTATTATAGTACTATAATTAGAAATAAAAGAAAATAATCCGTACCAAAACGAAGAAGATAATTTTGAAACAGGTTTAACGAATGGACTTTTCGTTTTAGAAGTCATTGATTAATTATCAGAATTTTCAATCGTCCAGTAATTAGAGAATCTGCGTTATTAATGTAAACGGGAGTCCAACCCTTGAGAGGTAAATGCCACTGTCACAGATTATACAGAGGATCGACGGAGCCTCATGCGCTTAAGATTTTTTTATCCCCTTACCAAAACTATACTACATTTACTTTGATTAAGTATATACACTTTATAAAAACCGGCCAAGTATGGGAGCCCCCTTAAATATTTTATTTTATTCTGTTTTTTAGTATTTGTTGTTATAGCGGCAACAGAAATACATCATCTGTGAAAATTTCAACTGTCTAACTATCACGGTTCATGAGATACAGTCTGGTGACAGACGGACAGACAGACAGACAGACGGACGGACAGCGGAGCCTTAGTAATAGGTTTTCCGTTTTTACCCTTTGGGTACGGAACCCTAAAAAAGGTGTAGTGGACAACTTTTAAATCCAAAGTGTATTAGCACAAGTTTGTTCTAAATATAATCCCCGCATACCTACTCCCCCGATTTTACAACTTTCATGCTTATTAATTATTGCTCTATCTTTGTACTTCTTTTTGCACTAGACAATTTTGCGCTATTTTTGCGCAGAGATAGCTGGAGGGCTGGATATGCTACTTTTTATCCCGAGAAATGATCTCATTCCTTCAGGAAAATTCTTATTGGAATTTTTTAATGAATTTTGTCAGAAATTGGTCGACGTTTATAGTTACTGCTCCTCTCTTTTGGCTGCGAATTTTGAAGTGGGATTTTTGGTAGGGGAAATCTTATGGATTCGCGACATGTTTTCGCAACAAGACCATAAGATTTTGACTTTCCATATTTCGTATATCAAGCCAGGTCGCTTTTAAAAAAGTCATCAGTCGAGGCGGGTTACTATCATTAAAAATAGAAATGAATTACTTTTTTTTTCAAATTTGTCGTAGTTTCTGATATTACCTTCTTAGATCCTTCAAACTCTGTATAGCGAGGGACTGTCAACCCTGTCCACTATGTACTGTCTAACTAAACAATCACCATACTGTATAATATTTGCACTGTGCTTGCAAAGTAAATTCAAGTCTGTATTTCGTTAAAATTTCGCCAAGGGAAATTCGAGGCGGGTGATTAATTTCGTTGGCATTTAAAGGATTTACTGTTCGTTTCGGAAGTCACGCTAGTCCGCTTGTAAATCATCAAAATGCTTTGAAAGTTGTTTTTGATGCCCTTTTGTAATTACTAGCGGGTTGACCTGACTTTACTCGTGTCACACTTGTATTATTCATGGAAAATCTTAGGTTAATTAATGACAAATGAAAATGGACAACTGACCAAAAGTATACACTGTTACTGGGACATGTTCACACTGGAAGATATAAAGGCTGTAAAGATGTTTTGTTTGTTTGAAAAACTAAGTTTCAGAACTTAACAGTAACTTACTGAATAACAAAGAAATGCACACTTTATGAACACACTTCCTTCGGATATTTTAAAATGTAAAATCTTTATTTTTGTCTGTCTACTATAGCTTTCTTCCTCGACTTCAGATGTGGAAATTTGTGAACTCTGTGCAAAAATTAACTTCCATCCGTTGCACTGTTTTGACAACAATTACACACTTTCGCCCAAACGTTGGCTTGCTTGCACTACCCCTACCACTACCACTAACTTTGGATATTGTTTATACAAAAATATTAAAATCGCTATTAAAAAATGGGGGGTGTATATACAAAGCCCTTTCGGAGGAGTTTGGTTACAAACACTGTGACACGAGAATTTTATATATATATAGACTAGCTTTCCGC
This sequence comes from Nemapogon koenigi, assembly GCA_963924495.1. Lineage (NCBI taxonomy): Eukaryota > Metazoa > Arthropoda > Insecta > Lepidoptera > Tineidae > Nemapogon > Nemapogon koenigi. Next base: position 11,541,299 of record OZ004646.1, read on the forward strand.
CGACGGCTTCGCCCGTGGATATTTTCGAAGAAAATAAAATATAGCCTTCATAATTCTCATGGAGAATTTGTATAGCTTTCAATTAGTGAAAAAATTTTCAGAATCGGATCAGTAGGTAGTTTCAGAGTTTACCTCTTACAAACATTACCTCTTTATAATATTAGATAGATTGTACATTTTCTATTATTATTAGTTACAGATTGCTGAAATAATGTAGCCACCTAAATTTTTTTTAAATAGATCTAATACTTTTCCACTCTTATTAATAAACTCGAAGTTGCGACGTAGTAACTAAACTGTATTTCGTCTCCGTCTAACAAATCTGCAATTCATTATGATAGACGGAGACGAAATACAGTTTAGTTACTACGTCGCTACTCCGAGTTTATTAATAAGAGTGTATGAGTTTACAAACAAAGAAACGCACATGGGATTAAGCTTTCACTAGGTATTTTTGATTTGTGTTTTTGCCCCAGCATTTATTATCCAGCTAATTTCCACATAACAAGGCAAATATAATCCAAGAATCAGTTTGAGTTAATCAAGTAACGCTATTACCACTCGAAAGTGAATATCGAGCCAAAAAAGTTTTCACTAACACCAAAGTTAACTCGACTTCCAACAGTTACTTACGAAATCGATATCGCCTATTCTGTCCACAGACTTCGTAGGAATACTCACTTATTCCCCCTGATTTTGACAACCTTCAAAGTCTTGTATTAATGCCTTTATATTGTTTATAGCCGATTAATAGGTATTTAAGATAATCCCGCCGACAGACTTATTAGTCGTCGAATCCCTTATTAACAAAATCTGTATAGTATTTAGAAAAAATCGCGGACAGACAGACAGACGCGATTTTTATGAATATCTACGTATAAAGCCAAGGCGAATAGCCAGTATAAATTTTATTGTTAGTGGCTGACGGTGGAGACTTGGCAATCGTAGAAAGGGTGTTTCGAGATATAAAAAAAATATTTCTCCATTTTGTTTTATATTTTTCTTGGCCACGATCTGAAAGTTCGTTTCGAAACGAATCGATGATTTTTAGTTTTAATTTCTATTAGCCGAGCCAAAAACTAATCAGCTTTTTGTGCTTCGGAGGCTTCTTCTGAAAGTTATTGACAGCTCAGAGATCAAGTTAGCCACCTGTTTTGACTAAATGTGGACATTGATACCACAGTTTGCACATCTTACGAAAACTTTATTTTATTAACAAAACTTCAATGTACTTGGGTAAATAGCTCCTAACAGAATTTTAAAAATTGGTCCAGTAGTTTTGTAGTTTACTTATAAACAAACAAACTTGTGATATAGGTACAGCCAGTGGCCTAGTGGTTATAAGACGTCTGGTAGTAACTAGGCGGTCTACGATTCCTTCCCTGCAATTACCAATGTCTTTTTGTTTTTATAATTAAACTAATCTAACAAACCACACTTAGAGGCTTTTCCATAGAACCGGGCACTCGTTTGGTATAGCCTCACAAATACCATCGGCTATAATTGCATTTTAAAAAAAAGTGTACCGACTTCAAAAATTATGCATTGAAAAGTATGCTTCTCGAAAGCAAATGCACAAGTCACTATAAAAAAATACCCAAATCGCTTCAAGTGTGCCTATAAAATTTCTCAAGGATCCCATCATCAGATCCTGACCTGATGACCATGGGACCACCTGGGAAGTATAGGTACCTACCCTTTCAAACAAAAAAAAAATCCAAATCGGTCCTTCAAGTATTCGGGGAACATACATAAAAGATTCCGACGAATTGAGAACCTCCTCCTCCTTTTTTTGAAGTCGGTTAAAAAGAGGAAGTAAGGTTTCGTGAAGTAATATTTATCCCGGAAATCCTTCAGGAAAACCACAATCGAAGCCGGGGCAGAGAGCTAGTCAAGATTATAATGTATGCAACCTATTTAGTATAAAATAGAATCAATAATATCTATGGCTATGTCCCTCACCTTTGATATGACAGGCCGATGTCTATTGAATACAGAAATATGAATATGCACACTGAAGCGTGTACGCGAGTGTGACTAATGCCGGCCGTGAACTCACCACGACTTATTCAAATTATTTTCAACCACTGGCCACAGAATTCACACCGATGCGTCACTTCAAGGTCTACTGAAAAATGACAATAAACAATACCACTGAATCTTAAAAATATACCACAATCAACCACCAATTGACCCTTGGTTAAAAAGTAGCCTAAGTCAGCAATATCTGTGCAAAAAAATCACGTCGATCCATTGCTCCGTTTTAACGTGAAATCAAACTGACTGATCAATCAAATCACCTTTTGAAAACTTCTTTAGGCGCGTTAAGCAATTTTTGATAGGGGGAAATCTTATGGATTGCCCGACCCGAGAATCTCCGAGCAGTGTACTGGCTTCCTGGGTCGGGCACTTCTGTCGGCAGTCCCTACCTAGTCGTTGTACAGCGCTAATTATAAATCAATTAATTTGATACCAACATTGGCCGAGATGTTTGTATTTACTTGGCACCAAACGACTCCAAATAATATAGAAATGTCAAGAGCTTAACCCAAGACAGCCTGCCTAACTATACCTCTATAATAAAGATATGAAGTTCCGAGAATCAATGGTTAAATGACTTTGCACACGTCAATAACCATTATAATCGAGTCATCAAATACGTAATGTTTAATAAAATAAAAAATAGTCAAGCGCGAGTCGGGTTCACACATTTTGAGGTTCTAATAAAATCTCAATCGCCGATATCATGACACAAACAAAAAACGTTGGTGGCCGAGTGGTTAAGATCTGGTTCGATTCTGGTACCAATGGGTTTTTTATTATTAAAACTTGTATAGGTATAGGTATAATCCGACTGAATCAGAACTGGCCACTCGTTAGGTATAGCTTCACAAATACCATCGGCTAAAAGAGGGATACGCGGTTTCGGGCGCTGTAAGGCAACCCGTGAAAAAAAAACAGACACTATAATTTTTTTAATTCTAGCAGATAAATCTCCAGGCGACAATGTCAGAAGTACCAGCGCTCTTTTTAGGTGTCACGACCCTGTGACGGTTTTTGAAATGGATCCATAGGGTAGACTTAATATTCGTCTTGATGAAATGTTATATTTTCCCGGGATAAAAATCAACCTATTTCTCCGGTAAAATCACGCTGACCGTTGCTCCGTTTTACGTAATTGTAATATTATTAATATTGACCCTTAGAAACGGAACCCTAAATATTACGGACTACATCACGTTCAATTATAGTACACAAGGAAGCATTCTCAGCAAAACAAGATTAAAATTACAAGCTGTGTGCCCTTGAACTTTCGACTACAAGAGAGTCGTTTTCTCGAAACCTGATTGCGGACTAGTCAACTTTTTACCCCGAGGCAATTTAGATAAACTCTCAAATAAAGACTGCTTTTTTGGGCTTCGGAGAACACGTAAAGCTCTTCTCTAAACAGACTCCGCACTTTTTCTAAAAATAACAGATTTTAGATCCATTAAGTGCAAGTTTTTCGTTTTTTATAACAGTATTTATTATAGGTATTCAATTAGATAACCTGTGCGAAAACTTCTCATCGTTAGTTCAATTAATTTCCAACAGATGGCGTCTTTTACAAAATACATAAATTAGTCTAATTTTAAAAGAAACATTTAATTTTGATTTGTTTGATTATTTTTTGTCATTAGAGGGGAATAATCTTCAAAATACAGAAAATATGAAACTTTAGCTTTAAATGTTTTTCCATCACCAGATTCATAAGTTTCGTGAAACGTAAGTTTTTCATTTACTATAACTAGTATTATATTCGATAACAGAAAAGGGTTTATCAAAAAGTTCCTAAAAAATGATCGTCTCGCCGAACCGTAGCAAGAATTCCGGCAATCTCCGAGATATGTAGATGAGTTGAACTCAATGCCGACGATTTATGAAGAAAGCTGAACGAAATATGGCGTCGTCGCGACCGTTTTCATTGAAACTTTTTTAGTAACTCCCTTAAGATGAGAGATAAATTCGCAAATAGAACAATGAAGGCCGCCACTTCTTGTTAAAAACGCTATTATTCAAAGAAATAAATGCTAATGCGCTCAAAAATAATAGCAGATAATGATATTTTGGATTGACACAGGGTACCAAAATTTGATCCTATAGTACCTACTAGATGATATTGTCAAATATACCACTGAAAGACTTATTTCTTAATTCCATTTGAATGCGGGTAAACCGCAGACAATAGCTAGTATAAAATAAAACTCGTGGGTGAAGTGAGTGGCAAGTAGAAGCAAGCTACCAGTAATATAGAACCAATATTTGCTCGACTGCAGTTTCTCGACGGGGCCATTGGGAGCATCCATAGCACAAACACTACTTCTATCTAGACTTCCTAAGTAAGTGCTGTGTGATAATACACTTAAGTGCACTTTCAATAAAGCTTCCTTTTATAAAACTTCAACATTTATTTAATATTCAGATGTCATGTCGTATTAGATTTTGGAACCGTCTTACCGGGTCCCCAAGGTAATCAGCGGAAGATAAGCCATCCTCATTGAACCGAAGATATTTTATTGAAGTCAGTCACCCATCTTTACGATCGATACAATATACACGATTCATTTTGCCCGCTGACGAAAAAGCTATTGACAATGGGAATATGAATATATGGGAAAAGACGCCAAAATTTACTACCCTTGGAGGTATATTTAGCTTCATTTAGTTACACGTAGGTGAAACCACATAAAATACTAATATTATAAAATTGCAACAAACATCTAAATTTCACATTTGCACAGTAGTTCCCCAATATGGGAAAAGACGCCAAAATTTACTACCCTTGGAGGTATATTTAGCTTCATTTAGTTACACGTAGGTGAAACCACATAAAATACTAATATTATAAAATTGCAACAAACATCTAAATTTCACATTTGCACAGTAGTTCCCCATCTGCAACATTTTCAGAGCTTCAAGCAAGTTATTGATTGCAAACATCTGGTTTGTCGGTTAGGAACACATGCCGCTCGAAACAAAATGCATTGGTAAATGTCAAAATGTTGAAGTGGAAACTGAGAGACAAAGTGGCACCCTACGGGACGGGGGTACTAGCAAGTTTCGTTGCCTGTAAAGAATTGCCAAAGTTACCACTCTTGTGGCATACAAAATTGTCGCTCTTCCGTACAATTCGTCTTTCAAATAGCGAACTGTTTCCTTTTCGCGCTTTCTTACAATTTTATTTACTTTTCTTATTTTTATTTTAACCGTTCAACTAAATGTAAGTATGTAAGTAGTTACTATGATCACTAACCATGATAAGACGTTGCATGGATATTCTGTCTAAACGATAAACCAAACTAGGTATCATTTAAACAAATTCCAGTAAACTGTTCTCCTCATTGAGTGTTCCGTTTGGTTTTCAACAAAGTCTATTGACTCGGTAATGTCTCTCATTTCCCGAACACGCCGCTTTCGGGAATAAGAAAAGTTTCAACGTCTCCCGATCCCGGGACCGGAATAAAAGAAGGAGGCCTTTTACTTACCGAAGCGACTGCATTGAAGTTAATACCTTTGATCTTTCATCCAAAGTTTCCTTAACTTGAATACAAAGATAGTCGTGGCCATCTGTTCAGACTGCTTCAACTAACTAATTGTAAGTTTAATGAGGAAATAATTCGATTGTGAACGTTACTTTCTTGTTAATTTGCCCGTTTGCCTTTTGTCCCTTTCGGATTTAAATGCTAAATTATAGACAACGATTTACCTATTTATTGCATTTAATAATATGGGATGCGCGAAAAAACTGAGCTACTCCTAATATATTTATTTTCATAATTTCCTTACACATTACAAGACGGTTCACATAACGTATTATATGTAGTATAACAACGTAGCAAAGTCCGCTCACCACGACTACTCAGTTTCCTAGATTACCCTTAAGGGCGGTGATAAAGAATCATCTGCAATAATGCTATCTCGTCCCTTTGCTGTCTTACTATCATTAACGTAATTGTTTCGCACTCAGAGATGGGAACATTGCTTAGCGCGGCATTGATCCCCTTTTCTATTGTCGGACGCCGCGACCGTCGACATATCAAACAATTTACTTACAAGACGTCTATGATTTCTTTATTACCGTCCTTTTATCCCTTTTGTTCGCCCACTCCCGACTTCCTTCTTGGAAAAATTCTTTCCGAGTATCTTTTCGCTGATAAGATGGTATTGAATTTTGAAACGTATACGATCTCTTTATATCCCGCAGATTTGTATTTACATTTAAAGTGATTTAACGGGTCCATTTTACGAATTAGTATTCACCATGTTGTTCTCTCTCGCCACGAATCCGTTTAGAGATTAGAAGAGCGCTCGCGAGATTTCGGTTAAATGTGTTCCGAGCATTAAGGCACATTGAAAAGAATTGTGTTCTACTTGTAAGTGAACAGTAAAGCACTTACCATAATGTATTTATAATTGCGGTCCTATGCCAGTTTCGCCCGTCGTGACAATAACGGCTGCGTCTCTGCCGTATCAGATTTAAACGATATTTCACACCTAATAAGTTGTTTTACACGACAACATTACATTTCTTTTAAGTGTCGTTTGATAACATTAATAATCCATTATGTGACGGGACGGAAGCGCGTATGAAAATTGTTGGTCAACAGTACTATCGGTTGTTGAAAATCCATTAAATCGTAACAAGCCACCGAACTCAACTGACTTCGCTTAAAAACAACAGAATAATATAAGTAAGGTTAAGGTATTTCTATTAATTATATGTTTATATAAATAAAGGTGTTTATTTTAACAGTTATAATTCTAACAGTTGCGATGCATTTGCTAAACATGCAGAGTTCACGTAGTAATAAACACCAGTGTCGACGTTCCCATGCGCGTACAGTTCACTGCGTGTGAGCCGTTAGTATCGGATACAGTAAAATCTCTATAAGGCAAATCTATGTCTTCAAAGTAGGTGTTTTTGAATATGTAGAAAATAACATTTCTTCTAACTTTAAATGCTGTTGATCTTCATGTCTTAAATATATACCAGTGTGATTTTAAGTTAGTGTAATTTTTAAATTGTATCATTAATGTACAATTTTTAAGATTCAGTCTTTAAATAACACTTTATGCGAACGTATGACTATTAGAATCGGCTAAGTATTCCTTAATTTCATCCACTGTGTCTTTATTAGGTTGTACCAGTATAGAATTATTAGTTATTTTCTTGAACTTGGCTTTATCGAGGTAACACTGTAGTGTGTGTTGGGAGTCATCCAAGAGATTCTTGGTAACTAATCGATGCGGCACCTAGCTACGCTTTTTGTTGTCGCATCGGATCACGTTTACCGCAAACTGTCTTCACAACAGACATGACAGCTTTGTCAGAACTATTTACCTCAAAATTGTAATTTTTTACTTATTGTGTGGGAGTTTTCTATCTTTGGCCCGTTAACTAATACCTACTTAGTTTTATCTTGACTGTTATATTCTGTTTCGTATCTTCATGTTAATCATTAACCATTTATGTTTTCTAAAAAAAGGTAAGGTCTATAGCAGTGTTATGTATTAAACCAATGCTTTTTTCTCCTCTCTCAGTTCACCATGTCTTATATTATATTTGTTACTCCAACCAGTAAAATCAAATACTACCAAATCTATGCAGGTGGATCCAAAACGCAAGTCTAGCATAAGTTTATCCGTTGGTCTAATTAATCTTAAAATCACTATCATTCTGGGATTGGTGAAAGCCTCAGTTACCTTGTGTTAGTGCGTTGCAAATTACCATCTCAAACAACATAAATAGAGCATCTAGCGGCGTGGAAAGCGCACATGTGTCAGACTCGTCGCAGGCGCAGCGTGTGCTATTACGCAGAAAGCTATGCCAGAATAACTACAATTACATTTATGCACGTAAATTGAACTGGCAACTGATTTGTGTGTGCAAGTTCTCTTGGCTTATGCTTTCTATAAATTATATCGTTTTGATTATGGGATTATTTTCTTGGTCATTCTTTAATATTACAGATTAAATAACAAGTATGATCTTCTTTAGTTTTAGCCAGCTTGGTATGCAATATGTTTAGAATATTAAAATCTTTGAAATTTTAATTTTCAAGAGTTTATTAAATACTTCCACAAGTATTATAAGTGAAAAATATAGCTTGAACGAATATCATGACTAAAAATGGGGTCATGCAAATACTAGTAAAATATAATTGTATTCACTAATGACTTTATATTAGTTTGTTGAACTAAATATCTAATATAGGTCTGTATCATTGTTTTAACTTTTATTTGTATTTTACGATAAATAATGTTATTTATAGTTAATGTGGTATTAATTACCCTTTTCTATTTTAATTATGTTTCAAATACAGTCTTGTCAAGTACCTACCTAAATTTCAACATTAAATAAATTGACCATAGGTTAGTAGTTCAAGTTACTAGGTATCTTCCGCCTGTTTTTATCAAAGATGGCTTTCATTTCGTTGCCATTCGGTATTTCAGCGTTATCGATTTTATTGGTCAACGTTTAAACCACTACATCATTATTCACTGCACACGTTTCTTTATCTCACTAACTATTATTTTGTTAATACAAATTGTCCATATTAAACAGGATAGGTTATAAATAAGCTTGTCCCTGCACTTAAATTTTTCAATAAATTATTGCTAGGTCTTTTAGATACGATACGGTATGTTACATAAAACCGTGTAGATAGGACTATAAGTAAACCGTATCTTCAATAATGCGCTAAGACTTAATGTTTATTGAACAATTAATTATTTATATAAGTGATTTGATAATATTTACTTGTGCAGCGATATCTAATACGATCCACTGAATCCATAACAACTGGAATATAGCTATCGATGTTTTGTGATGTTGAGCCAAGTTTACTTTTTGGTATTGCGTCTAATTCTAAATTCTTGTTACCACTTCTAACACGTGCAATTTTTGCATCAGCTAATCTGATTTTGTTTGAAATCATGTAATCAGCAATTGGTACCGTACCCAAATGAATTAGTAAAACTAAACTTTGAGGCTTTTTAGGTACTAGGTAGGTAGGTAGGTAGGTACTTAGATCTTAAAAAAACGAAGAATTGTCGTGGTTTCTCATAAATACATATTTCCACTTTTTAATTAATAAATGGTTCAGATTGGCTCAAAATTAATGAATATTGCATCTTTGTAAAGGTGATAGGTACGGTTCACAAAACAGTCACAAAAAGTCTAATTTATTGACAAGAGTTTGTGGTGTTCGTGAGATGTGGCAGTAAAAATTTCCAGTAAAAAGTTGCCAAGTAAATCTACTTGCGTTCTGGTTTCGTATTAAATGGTTTGATAACACCAACTTTGTTTTGGACGGCAACCATGCCGTTATCAGACTTGACTAATTATAAATGAATGAGAACTATGGCATAGTGGTTTAACTAATACAACGGTCCTAGTTTCTGTTCTCTGGTATCTTGGACCGAGAAGAATATATTGCTAAGTCTGTTTCTACTCTTAGATGTCAGATGTGCCACTTTTTATTACAAAATGTAAGTATCTGTTATTTCTTAGAAGTGCGGTCGTCATTTTACCTGCCCTCCGAAGCATGAGAAGTCGATTAAATCACATATTCTTAAAGATAATTAATGCGTATATGTTTTTACATAATATATATAGTTCGCAACATTTAGCATAATAAAATTAAATACCATAGTCATGAAATTGGGTCATCATACAAGTTTAATCGTTATGTTTTGCTATCGTTACACCTTACATCATTGCACGAGCCAACAGCCCAACATGCGCGGGAGTGCCTCGTGTTCTGTTTATAAATAAACAACACCGTGTATGCTGCACACTGTACCTAGCCGGCACTTAGCGTACAATCTACTATAAATAGGTAATCCTTATTTATTATGCACGATATATCTTTTTATTATTTACGCTGAATAATTAAAAAAAATCCGGCCAAGTGCGAGTCGGACTCGCGCACGAAGGGTTCCGTACCATTATCTATAAAAACGAGCAAAAAAAGAAATTAAGTTTGTTGTATGGGAGCCCCCTTAAATATTTATTTTATTCTGTTTTTAGTACATATTTGTTGTCTTGCAACAGAAATACATCATACAAAATTTCAACTGTCTAGCTGTCACGGTTTAGAGATACAGCCTGGTGACAGACGGACAGACAGACAGACAGACGGACGGACGGACAGCGGAGTCTTAGTAATAGGGTTTTTGTTTTTACCTTTTGGGTACGGAACCCTAAAAAAACAAATGTTACTATATGTATAGATTTAAAGAACTATGTAACAAAACCCCACATTATGGGATTAACAAAAGTAATTTCCCCAGTAGGTACTAAAATAATGTATTAGTACAATTTTCATTAGAATCGACAACTTTAGTAGGTAGGTATTGAATTAGGTATAAATTGTCACATGTTAGTGTTATCGATAGATAAATTAAAATATTTTCCAGGAATTTTGCAAAATAATTAATACCTTCATTGTATTCAATTATAATTATTCTTCTATATTATTAAGATTTAATTTTCTTATATCTAATTAACGCTATTAGAACATACTATTATACACATTTATGTATTTAAACAATGATTATACTTAATACTAGATATCATAGTAAAGTAGTATGTAATTGTAAAACTTTCTCGGAAAATGCTCTATTCGATGTCAAATTCGCGCTTCCGCTGGGTGTCCTAGCGGTAAACACGGTTCTGAGATCCTAATTTTTTCTTTGAAAAGAAACAATTTGACCATCGTATTTTTCAGATAAAATTCTTCGTAACTTTATAATAAACAATCACTCGTCAGGACGGTTAAATATTTATACTAGTATCGGAAATAGGGCAACATTTTAACAACACGCTGAAAAACTTAATCTTTCGTTAAGTACGTATGTTAGGATTACAAATTACTTCCTTCATTACATCAGTGAAAGAAACGTCAAGTTCGGTGCAGTAGTTTTTGACAAAGTTTATAATTGACAAATGACAGCTGTAACCCTCGTTTTTAGTATAACCCTTATACGTCATATCCGTCCGTCACAACACAAGCTAACTATTTTTTTGTAATTGATTTTTTTTATATTGAAATATCTAACAAACAATCAAAGTTCTGATTTATATTGTAGTTTACGTTTCGGGACAAAGTTCATACCACAAGGCATATTCCGGTATGCGTTAAAATAAATTTATCTAGACACTTGAACCTCTCAAGAGGGCAAATGTTTAAATACGACGAGTTGTTTATTAGGTTTTGTCGATGCAGCTGTGCTTAGCTGCCTGTTCTTATAAAAACTATTAGTTTCCAACAAGTATGAAATAATGAGTGTTATGGAAGTTACTTGAAATATAAAGAAAAGTTTGTGATCAATTTTAAATGTCGTAAAAATTAAGCTACACAGGAAGTAATTAATAACAATATATTTAAATTTTTCGAAGTGATTACAGTTATTCTAAGAACTTTTGACACCATGCTAATTTATCATGAATTTTCCTGACTGTTTCCCATTGGGGTAGACAAACAGAAACGGAGAGCACCCTTTTCTTGATCCATACATAATATCCCGTCATTTACATCCCTACAGTATTTCATATAGTTATTTGGTTAAAAATTGTAATACATCCACCCTCTAATCCAGAAAACGTTTACCTTTTTAATTTAAAGAATAAAATGAAAGGCTAAATTATCAAAGGCATGGTGTGCCCTAAATATGTAGTTATCTTATCATAAAGTATACTTACTGAGGCGACCTATACAGTCTACACATGAAAGGTGAAAGTCGGCACGGACACGTGTCTGACGTAATTACACTACGCACTTTTATTTCTACCATATATCTATTTTGTCAAGTCGCTATATACTAAAGTTGACATTAATATGGCCTATTAGGCAAACATGTCATGCAATTTGATCTGGTCTTAATTCAGATCTGCGTTGGTGGCAAATCGTCAACAATTTAATGATTTGAATTTCAAGGTACAATTAACTGAAAAAGTGCGTATATATTTTTCGCTCGAGTCAGGATTGAATCCGCTTTCTGTTTCAAATCTCTAAACTTTATTTTTGAAAGCAAATTAACGGTTTTAACAACTACCCTAACAAGACAAGTAGTTTTTATCGAATCGTTTAACTAATCGCAGATAGACTTGGAATGTGTAAAAGACGATCACCAGTTAAGTCTCGCGAAGTCTCTATCCACTTTATCGTTCAAGCATACAAGGTACAAGTAGAGTTAGGATGTTTGTCGTCCACAATCCACAAGGCTACAATTATAAAATGTTTGCAATAATAATATTTTCTTGCGTGCCCACACTTCATGTCAACATCAAATTAAATATTGAAAGCGGAGTTAAGGTTATAATACCCGCGGGGTTTGTTATTAAATATTTATTTTTACTATAGTTAGGCAAAAGTAGCGTACGCTCGTACTTATCTGCTGATAAGTTATTATTAAACTTTATATAAAAATGCTATGCCTTTCGGCTCTTGAAACTACTACTTTTTATAATCGTTATTTGTTGATTCCGAATAGTCTCTTTCAATAGCCCTTGTCATTTGATCAGACATGTCTGCTTGACTACACAATTATTTTTGAATAGTCTTTCAAATTGTAGGGCGAATTCCCAACCACCTGACTCATTCAGTTCAACATATGTTTTGACAATAGCAATGCAATTTGCAATGCCCAAAAGAAAGCGGAAACATCTGTCTTGAAACTGCGGGTTCAGAGTTTTGGAGCAGTTGTCCAAACGTCTGTTCACATACTTAACTCAAGCTGTGCAAACTGTCGTTCGTCCTCGAACATCATTTCGACAAAACTACACTACATCCGTGCCATTCTTTTAAATATAAATTTTAGATCATCGCTAAATCGAGATCTCAATAAAAGTTAATATTCCATCTCCAAAGTTTATGATACACTTATGTAGGATAAACTCAGAGACAGTCAAGTTACAAATAAATAATGATTTGCGGCTATAATAAAATTAATTGATTTCAATGTGGTTTTAAACAGTAACGCTTTACCAACATCACTTATATATTCAACGAATACAGTTAAAGTACCATAAATATGCCAGCGAACAAAAAAGTGGAGAAGTAAAAATATTTGTCGTAAATCAACTGTCAACGATAAAGGAAACAAAGATGAAATCGATTGTTAAAACAAAGAATTGAGTAATGGCTGTGTACGTGATGTGGTGGTGGATAATAAACCTAAAAACAAAAAGTGTTTTAAACGAAAAACATAGTGGAAGTAGATAAGAACACGTTTTATTGTGCGAGTACACATGAGGGCAGCGACGTGGGGTTGGATGGAAAACAGAAAAAAAACTCAATACACTATCGGGTTACTTACAAAACACTTACGCTATTGAAATCATGGTTATTATCACTACAATATTTTGGTAATCATTACTCACTCCTTAAGATTGTTACGTACAATAATCGTATCTAATTGAAATGAAAATCACCAAAATCTTCTACTCTATATACAATAGAAAGTTCTGGATGGGTAACCAAAGAACATTAATGGGTTTCGTTTTAAATGGAATAACATAAAAATCGTGAACCGTAACTTGGGAAGCGCATTGTCGATAAACATCTCAGGGGCGATATATCAAACGTCCTATACATCCAGTCGTCGCTACCTGTCTTCATCAATTAAGTTTTTTATACCATCAGATTTACTTCTAATATTATCCAGCAGACGAATTTACTAACATTGATTGATGAATATTCTCTGAATCGACCACTGTACCTATCTTTACGCTCACTACTTATCTTATTATTAGTTTTTGTCCGCGCGCGCTCTAAATTAATTCTTGTGACTGTAATAATATTTGAAATTATCTACTTACAAAATTGGTAATGTTCAATAGCACGTTTTGTATCTTAGCCCAAAATGTCCGATGGAAAAAAACGAACGAGCTCCCGGGTCTCGGAAGATCTCGATAAAATTGTCTAAGAGGATTAAAAGATTTATTGTATAAGCTTCTTCAAAGGATATTTTTGGGTGTTCTTGTTTTATTTCCTTCGGTCTTCTGTTCTTTTTGCTCCTCCTTCAACAGAACGTGCCTTAGCATATCTTAAACGTCTCCGACTGGTCCAGACATACTTGTCTCTACAGAAAGTCTTTTTTATGCTTTCACTTTATGCTAATTTATGTTCTTCCTGGATAACTGTATGTGTGTGTCGACTTAAAAACCTTTTTATTATTTAACTTACTAATTATTTTCTATTTTTGTTACAGGTAAATAAAAAATTAAGAACTGATGATTGTTTTAAAATATGCAACGTTTGTAAGTAACCTAAAATGATAAAATTACTACAATATTAGAATATAAATTAGTGTAAGGCTTAAAAAATGTTTTATGGCACAAAAAATCTGAGAACACTAACCGAGAGGATCTTGCTAGGTTTTTAATTTAACCTCGACCAGAATAACTTTTGAATACCGTACATTGTTTTAGCTTGATACAACGAAAGAATAAACTAATTAAAAACTGCTTTTCTAGAAAGAACAAGTTGTTTTAAAGGTTGTCTCAAAACTTTATTACGATCTGCTGCGTTAATTTGTTTAACGAAATTTTATTATTCAGAATAGTTTTGGGTGTCAGCAATAACTTTCATCCTTTCCTGCTTTAATACATACAATTCGGTATTTATTTTACTTTGTTATTCAAAATTGATTTAATATTTTTGTCTTTAGTATTAATGTTCGTTATCTAATAACTAATCGTTTCATGAAAATTTTTTAAGATAAAATTAATGGACACGTTTCCTGTTTAAAGATGAGTTTACAACAAACTTTGAGAAATGCCTTCATTTTGTTTACGTCAATTTGTCATTTAAAATAACCGTTGACAATGACTAATGAACTTCCAATGACAATATGAATTTTCGTTTTATTTAAATTGTTACGATTTACAATACATATAACTTTTACTATTTTTAGTAACATTATACAACATTAATCCTTTTAAACCAAATGAAGTTATTCCGGAGTCAAATCGATAATTTGTTTGTTCATATCACAGCATAAGTTTTTTTTTCACATCTAACATTAGATCATTTCTAATGTTGGCAAAGGTTAAGTATATATCATTATTTGAAAGCTATATTTAAACGTCGGCTTTTAATTTATATAGACAGCATTAATTTTCCCAAGTACCAATTAGTAAACGTACGTAATAGGACTAAATCTAAATTTAAGCTTTAGTAACACAGGTTTCCTGTATCAACATTTAAGTGACATATTAATTCGTTCGCCAGCTTTAAGTAGGTACTTCCTCATTACATCGTTTAGTATTATTTATTCTAGTACGAAGCCACTTTAGCGTCGCTCCAGATAAGTTGTTACCTCTCTCCGCTTTTTAATAGGGCAGTTTAGCTCAATTACGTAGTTCTGCTGACGGTACACAGCGTTCCTTGATTTTTTTTATTTCATCTACGCAGAACCAGTTGTTGGCTGACTGATGTTATGTTACGTTCAGGCAAACATGACTGTTGAATATGTTGTATACTGTGTTGCCAACGTGTTTTTATATATTAGCCATTATTCTGTTTATTTTATTGATCAAACCAATGGAACTTCTTATATTTACATTTCATTTATTTCATTTACTGAAAAGTCAAGGATCAACAAGGAAAGTTAAATATTCGAATTGAAAAAATGTTGGCCAGTACATAACGATGAATACATAAACAGAGTACAAGAGGCGGAAAACCCGAGAATCCAACCCTTTCAAGTTAAATTTCCCTTCACAAAAATATAGTATATATAATGAAGCGTCGGGACTAAGTTAGCATTAAGCATTCGTAGCCTGACTTGTCCCGGCAAGGCAGTTAAAATTTCAGCTGCCTAAGCAAAATTCTGTCGGATTCAAGATTCCACCCTCTTTGGGAGATTGTTGCATAAAATTTACATCGAGCGGTCCATACAAATTACCATTTCCCTCCTCGCTCTGATTAAATGTTTTAGAAAAAATATTGCCTTTTAAATGGCAGAGAAAATTCTCAGCTTTCGCATTTTTTGCGGAACATTTACTTAAGAGTTGATGTTTTGTTTCCACTAAACTTCGGCCTTGAAATATTTCTTGTCTAAAAAGTGTATCCTTGATTGCTTTTTAAACGCTACTCTGTTCCAACTTGGAGTATTACGTGACTGATGGCAAATACACTAAATTTTATATTCCTCGTCTCTGAATTAATATAAAATAAAGTTTTTTGTACTCTGACGTTTACTTTTAATATTAAATACACTTATGCCAAGAAACACAACAATAAAATAGCAACGACAAAAGTCTCGCGTAATTGCCTGTAAAGCCTAAAGCTTGGCAATGCCAGCTAAAGTGTGTTCCAAAAAATGCTCTTTAGGAAAGACTCTGTTAAGTGTGAAACGCTGACAGCTAACTGAAGATATTTGGCAGCCAATCTGCCTTTCGAAGCTAATGATCCAAATGATTGTGGTTAAGAGGGCCCAATAAAAATGTCCCTCACTTGCCAAGAGAAAAAAGCTGTAGCTGTAAAGATCTCGAGATTTTTTCCTTCGTAGCTTGTGCTCGCGACGTTTCCTTTTGCAATTCATTTACAATGCATTTAATGGTTGTTCTATGTTTATAGAGCAAAGTAAGAGAAACACAGTACTGACGTTCACTTACAGATCTAATTTATTGTTCTGCAAATGTAATTATGGTATACTTTCTTGGACTGCATAATACAGCACTTTGTAATTTGTAATTCACATTTTTCTTTCAAACTTTGCATATTTATCTCTATTTAATTATTATTAAATGCTCCTTTCCAAGTAAAAATATTATCAACTACGATTAAGATAATGGTGGTGTTATACCTATCGAGTATTTGTTAGCGAATCGACTTTATTAAAAGTTTACTGAAGGCTGTAGAGTGAGGCGAAAATCGTTACGGCACTTTGTAATACTTTCACAACGGCGGGTAAATGTTTCAATTTTCGAGCATTTCATTAATCACCATAATTGACAGGCGGAAGGGGGATGAGCGAACTTGCTTCCCGATTGTCCCCACCCTTATACAGGGGGTTCAGTTGCGATACGCTACATTTTTCTTGAAGAAAAAACTTTGAGAGCTCAATTTTGTAACGCTATTTTGTATTGTTTGTCATAATTTGTCATCGAGAGAGTTCCGTAAATATTTTTCTCGGTGTAATTTTGTTTGCTTGTATTTTACGAAATAATAAAATAAGGATTACATTTTCATGAATATTCTTTTGGAGCTGTGGAATTTTTTAGTGTTTAATTTTCTTAAATAACAATTTATAATATTCAACTTAATTAAGGACTTACAATTTTACTTGATATTTGATCGGTTGTTAGTCTAATATTATAGTGACAATTTCATAATTCTTGCAGATATAAATAATAAAAATATATTTTTTAAACAGCCTGTATAAATGGGGCATATCGGCGCCTTTACTAACGTCCTCCTGGTAAAGCGTAAAAGTTATTCGTTAATGACGCAAACTTCTGTTTGATCGGTTATATTTATCCGTGCCATTATTATCTCTAAGTCCAGATAGGGAAAGCAATTTGACCGAAAAAACAGAGATCCCCTCTCTTTCTGTGCGAGGCTTTCTTGCTCCAACTTTGCGGAGTAAATGAGCAGTCCAGGATTTACTTGACAAATTACTTTTTCGTTTTTCTTGTTTATTGCTGAAAGTGTTTCTCGAAGTTTGTACTTTTACTGAGCTATTGATCAGCGCTAAATATTGCTAGGAATTAGTTTTTAAATGTTTGCTGGATTCTTTAGAACTTTACTTTTCTTTATCATTAAGTTCTTAAATCTTTGATACCTGTAATTCCTTCTATAAGACAAAAACTACTTGTGAATACAAAGCTTGAGTCGATATGTTCAAAATTATAATTTTTAGTCAATATGATGCCATATAATGGAAATATAACATCTTGCACAATTTAACATTGAGCAGTTTAGCAATTCGCTCTTAGTTACTGACAGCTACACCCACGCGGGTTGCGCCGTGAAGGTACCTACTAACTCAAGGTGGGCTACGTAACCGTGCTTAATCAGTTAAACACACTCCTATTATACGAAACAATTTATCTATATTAACACATTACCATATAAGGTTTTCTAGTACGATGCTTATGAAAGCAGCTTAAATCTTTCAAAGAGTTGAAGATTTCGTGTCATTATGTCAACTAACATTTTCATATTATACTAAACTACCTTTCCGTCCCAACTCTGTCCATAGATATTTTCAAATATGAAAACAATTATCTAAAGTAATTTATAAAATAAATATATTTTTTAAACCGGCTACTTACAAACAAACAATCAAATTCACACTCTTTGTCTTTATACTATTAGATTAAATAGTGAAACCGATAGAGACAAATATCTTACCCAAAGTTTGTAGTAAACACGACATTAATACGATTTTTGTAAATAAAATAATTGACCTGATTTCAAATAACATTGTTAGCGACCCTGGCTATAAACCAAACGTAGTTATGTTGTAAAATTTACGTGATCATTACATGTAAGTCCATTAT
Organism: Nemapogon koenigi; assembly: GCA_963924495.1. Classification (NCBI taxonomy): domain Eukaryota; kingdom Metazoa; phylum Arthropoda; class Insecta; order Lepidoptera; family Tineidae; genus Nemapogon; species Nemapogon koenigi. The sequence goes on from OZ004646.1 coordinate 11,559,855, forward strand.
CAGGGTCAACTCAATCGGTGCAGCGCCCTTCACACGATTTTCATGCAAAACTAGAATTGTAGCACGGTTGTGATTATTAGGCATCTTACCTTCACGCTTGTTTCCCATTGGGGTAGGCAAAGAGGGAACTGAGAAATATCATTAACTTTGAAAAAAGTATAAATGATATGGAAGTACAAAATGGGCCCAGATTTGATGAATAAGTTAAATCGTATACTAAAATGTTATTTACCAACGTTGATAATTAGCACGTATACAGTAGTTCGCGATTTATACATATTTATAAGAACCTTGGACACAATATCGCTGTGGTTGCAAACTAATAGATTATGCATAAACCCACGCAAATCAGAAGTAACATAATTTCTATTGATTATATAATTCCTCATTTGTATACAGAATATAAGTCTTACATGGTATTGCGGTATTAAGCGCTGTTTACTCAAACTTTCCCACAGGAGCAGGTACCCGACAAAACAAGCTACATAATTATATAATACGTTCTACTTGTATTCGTTTCCAATCATGTTTGTATTGCCTTTGCACTTTTGTTATCATATCTAACTATTTTGGAGTTACCTACTTCTTACATTAAAAAAAAACAATTTCATGTATTTGTATCATTACTAATTTAAATATTATTAAGCTTACTGGATCAATCTAAAATTTTATTTACTTACGGCTCTCGAAACTGTGTTATCAGTCCCAGGGTACCCAGCTGAAGACAGGTCTTCCTCTTTTAGCCAATGGTATTTGTGAGGCTATTCAGTTATTATATTAGCATTATGCTTGAAAATTAAATCATTTCTGGTTGACCATTTTACGTTACACTTTACTTTATTATACAAATTGTAATTCTGAACAAAGCTTACCGCCGCCGTTTAATTCACCTCCTTCAACATACTCAAGTACAATTAAAAATAATGAAATACAGTTCTCTTATCACATCGAGTATCGTTTTTCACGCAAAATTACAATCCATTATCTCACCAGCAAAGTGTTTCATCTCGCTTTGTTAAAATATAAATTTTCACGTTAAATTGACTTTAAGGCGTTGTTGGAACAAGGAATGGCATTGAGTTTTATTGTTATTAAAATTCCTAACCATAAGAAGAAATAGTTACTCATAAAATCGATCATGTACAAACAAAAGAGAAGTTAGCAATATTTCTGCCTTTACTAACTTATTTTGAGATGCTGTTTATCTAAAAGCAATTTGAGAAACGGATATTATAAACGAAACTGAATAAAATGATACAGAAATAATAACAGACTCTGAACACATTATAATTATGGAAAATGATTATGTAAATATATCAAGACCACTCCACAGTTTTCAAGTGTAACAACACATTTTCGTATAAGTTACTTTTCAACATCTCATTCTAACATCTTGACGACTAAATTAGTGACGTTGTAATTACTGGCGCGTTGAACAGCCATTGTTGTTATGTTTCGACCAAATAAACTAACGCACACTTCACTTAGAAACCCAAAAACCGAGCAACCACTCCAATCTAGCAGTATAATATCACTTTTCAAATTAGAAATACTCCGGTAGCCACACGAACACCGACTAAAGTAATTTCGAGTCGAGATTTTTATCTGTTCAATGGATGGTTAGATTGTTACGAAATGACTAAAAAACCTCAATTCTTTTTAAAGGTTACTATGTACTGTTTTAGAGAAGGTCTAGCTGCGTGCTGTGTTAAGTAATGAAGTTTTCATATTTCGATCGGAATTTTTAATCAAACTATGACATAATTGTGATATAGCAAATGATTTATTTGGTCAATTACAATGGCTTCTTCATCATGAATTTTAACAACATTGTTTAAATGATGATAATATATACAAAAAACAAGACTTATTAATAGATCATAAAATATACTTAAATCCGATTTAGAATTTCTTTGATTGCTTCGTGCATTTTTACTCGTTTTTTAAACCAATCTTTCTATTTCTGTCCGTCACAGTCAATTAAGTATTCTCCATCTCAGTCATTACGTAGCAATGAATAATATTGTGTTGAAGCTAAAAATAAAATAAATATATCAAAGCGATAAGGAACGGACTTCGATAATTTCGTGATACAATACCAAACAAAAATGTCGTGAGTCGTCTCGGTGTGCTCGATTAATCTCTTCCGTGAAAAGAATCGATACAGTACCGATGTTATCGCTCAACTGGTCTAACGAGCCAAGGTCGGGGAAATATGATCTCGAGAACGCCCGTGCCAACTATTCCAACACGAAGAATCGAATTCACTTCGCCGGTTCACGTAAAATACTTTACGAATGAGCTTCTTGTTTGTGTTTGGAATTTTAAACTTGTGCAGTTAAGAGCTCGTGTATTTTTTGTACTTAACTATTTTCAGACAATCACAGAACTCCCATTAAAAGAAATACCCAAATCGAATCCAAGTCATTATCTTCTTCTCTAATTTATTTCTTTGTAGAATTTATGTTTTCAAAGTTATTAATTTGATTCGAGTTAATGAGTGATACTGTTCTTCGAATAGCTAGATTGTAACCCGCTGTGAGTCTGTAATCGTTTCTTCCACTCGAATTCCTCTATCGGACTCCATTCTCGATCGAGCTCAAAACCTCAACTCGGAGTTTCACGTGTCAGTAGAGGCTGCGGTCGTTCCCATCAAATGAATTAGATCCTTTAAGAGAATCGTTTAGGCTTGATTAATTCCATTTGCATGGGCGATATTAGACTTTCCAGTTTTAATTTGGGGTATCTATTAGATGAGCACCATCTGTTAGGATTAAATTGTAACGCATTGTTGGATCTGTGTTTTGGATGCGGTTTGTGTAAATGTTGCTTAGTAGGCTAAGGCGATAATGTAGTTCGTAATCGTGTTACATTCGGTTGAAGCAAGTGAACGTTATTAATTCCCGCCGACCGTAGGCGTCGCGACCATTAACTAGCTGCCTTATTTAGAAACTAACTTTGACATCAACCTTTAAAGCGGATCTCTTAGCGGTCACGACTCGTAATTTTAGACGAAATTTTGTTACTTGTTTTGTCTCATAACACCTCCTATGGTTCTAAACTTCTTCATTTCAATAAATCCGATTATTTTCAGGGTCGTTATACCGTAAACGGAAAGTTATATACGTAAAAGCCTAACACGCGGCGTCGGCAATAAATTTATAATGATGGAGTCGATTTGCGTGGAACGACTCCCGACCAAAAGTTTATTGTTGACTCGAAACTTTTTTATGAGCTTTAAGGTCGACGTTCATATTCTAATAGAAATATTGGAAGCGATATATCTGAGGCGCGGCCTCGCGTACCGTACCGAGGAGGATATCACAAAAGCAATACGTTGTACAATGTGTAGGTAGAGAGAAATATTGTGTGGAGCCAGCAAATAGCTCTGGCGTGCGGCGTAGTGGAGACTGGAGCCCTCTTGTGGGACTGGATAATGTCCGCCATATCTCAGCGCAGCTTCCTCTCGTCTGCGGGCGGGCGGGCGCGCTATCACATCGCTCGACTATTTCACAATTCGCCGCACATCGCTCACGTTCGATATTAAATATTTTGCAAGCGCTACAATCATTTCCGTGTCCTCAAACATGCAAATGTTTTTCTTTTCTTATTTTTTAACGTCTCCCGTCATTCTCATAAATTCCTTTAAATGCCCCGCTTACGCTCCGCGGCGCCACGTCCCGAATGGCAACAACGAACATCGGCATTAGCTTTTCCTTTTTCAACGTCATCTTTATGTTTATAGTCCGTTGTATTTCGTTCGTAGAGCGCAGGAACGCCGGTTTTCTCTTCCTTTTCGGCAATGATATTACACCTAGCGCAGAGGTGTTTCTAAACTTTCGCCCATTAAAAGAGATGGCGTGGGAGGGTTATTTATTTCGTATGTATTTTCTTGCTCGACACAGTATTAAGAATTGAGAATAGGAGCAACAGGGGAACCGGGATGTGAGGGTGCCAGCTAGCGGGGGCACCCGAGCATAGAAGGTGCCTCGGGCTGTAAGACATAGGTACGTGTGTACGCTGATCAAAATGCGCTAATTTACCTTCCTCGGCAACGATACACGATAACGTCGCCGCACCAGGATTTCGTCACTGCCTAGTGCCTACACAAATATAAAAAAATCACTTGAATATTCCGAATACATGAATTTCTTTTCCCGCTAAAATAGAAACAAACGAAATGCAACTCTTGCCTGTTCACCATAAATTATTCAGTGTCCACACATAATATTACCATTTTTTCATGTGGAAACTAGAGCCAGATTTTTTTTAAATCAGTCGGTCGTTCACCCAAGTTACCAAACGCCGATCATTTCAAGCATAAGTTACACCGCGAATAACTAATATAAATATTTAAGTACCAATCTACTAACTTATCTTTCAACTTTATTATTTAATGTTACTATTACGTAGTTTCTAGATGAAATTTATGATTTTATTATGTTTTTAGATAGTAGGTCTAGACATTTAACTTCCTTCACAATAACTTCCCTGTCGCCTATAATGAACCCCGCATAAAACTCACCATAATATTGTGTAGTTACAGGAGTTTGTGTATGGGATTATAGATATATCGTGATATGCTAAACGTATTTCCCAAGAATCGCGAAGTGAACGTCAATTTGTCGTTGTATACGATTGCTCCCAAAAAGATAAGGTTCAAAGAACTCGTTATAGTCGACTGCTGAATAATATGTGGGACAGTATTGGGCGGTCCAGTACTATTTTACGTTACATTCTGTCGCTAAACGTGAATTTGTTTATTAATATTACTACTAGCGAATAAACGAATCGGGTTGACGACCTCGTCTATCGCGTCACTAACGCTGTTTCCTCTGCTGGTCTAAACGGATTTACTTAATTTCTATGTAAATAACTAAGCAATTTGTTTGTTTGTGGTACGATAAGGTTTAGAACTAAGACTTACAATTCACAATTTAATCATGAATGATAGAGAAAAATATCAAAGGCACCAAATGTACTAATTAGAAGATCGTTCTGACCCCATTAAGTAATAAATAAAGCAATTAAGGTTAAAACTGTAATTGGTTTCTAATACATTTTCATGTCGTTAGTGTTATTCAATAGATAACTATTAAATACTGTTTGCTACCTTCCGTTGATCAATAAACTAAAAAGTCTTGAATATTTAATGATTTTAAAACAATCATAGGTTTAATGTAACAAATTATACGCCTACATCAGAATCCAAACAGCAACACATTTGATTGTCTGTCAGTTTTGAACAGATATTAGTAGGTATAGTGATTGTATTGATGTTGACCTAAATTCCGTTTAATGGCTTGCTGTATTAATATAACTGATAGATAACCTACTACGACCCGACACTGATCCTGACCACGTGTCTATCACATTACATTAGATTTGCCAAATGCTGGGAACGGGAACGCAAATGTCTTAAGTCTTGATGATTACAAATTCGTTCCAAAAATCAATAACACTCTGGAATCGACAATATAAATTTTATTATAACATTTTGAAATCAGAGAAGCTGAAGTTTTAACACGCGGTGGAGCAGATTTTTACAGTAAAATCCATGGATATCGGCTGTGTCCACGCTATTCTCTGCTTCATTGTACATAGTTGTGTGCATTATCTGCCCGCATTGTCAATGAAATATCATGAATCGTAAAAAGTTGATACAACATTTCATTGTAAATGTGCCAAGAGTTTAAAACTAAGACACAAAATACTTGCAATAAATTTATAGTCTAATATGAATACAAAATACATTAATTGTCTCAATATTTCAATGTATATTCTCGTATCTGAAGCGATGTATATTACAATTAGTGTGTATATCATAAATCATGGTTTAATGAGCCCTGCTCCTCGTGATCTGACAAGTGTTTGCCGCAGGTTGTAACGACGGATCCTCTTAATCCTTCGTTATCGACCGAGCGCAGGCTCGCATCCAGTCGCACCTCCCGGCGCTCAATATCAGCGCCTGTCGTTATTAGAGTTTTGTCGACGTTTTGATCCGTCAGTATGTCGTATTTCCAACGTACCTTTAAAAATAGTACCTAAAATCTGAATTCCCGACGGGCTTATATCTCCGTTGAGGGGGATTAAAGCCATTTTGAGCTTTTCCCGTTTCCATCAAATAAATTACATCCCATGACAACTGCAGCGCTTACACAGTCAACATGTTTTGCAAAAAAAGTCGTGACCGCGCGATCACGACAAGGAAATTTATTTTGACAATCGATAAAAGCTTTTAAGGTACCTGTATTACGTCGGTTAGTGTGCGCTGAGATTTTAACACAAAAGATTTATCGTTGCTTAAATAGCTAAGCGAGAAACATTAATCTTCAGCTGTAGAAATGTTCAGTGAAATTGGTTCAAAGGCGCCAACTGACAATCCATTTAAAGGAAAGCTTGTGGAGACTTAAAAAACAAAATGTAACCTAATGAACTTACTATAGGATCCCGCCGTAGCACTCACGGATGTAGTTGCAGCTCCAACGCTCGTAGCTTCATGTTAAAATCGTGAACAATAATTCCTTCTCTGATCGTCTGGCAATATTTCAAGAAAGCACTTAAAATTTTTGACATTAGACGCGCCGAATTAAAGATATGGCTATCCGGGAACGAAAATATACTGAGATTAACTGATCAAATCATTTATGTTATTACGACACGGGGCGGTGAGAGCTGGTGGCATCTTATGTGAAGTATTTTAATTTTCATATCTACTTTTAATTAACCAATCTTTACGTTGTCTTCTTTAAGATGATGCATACTTTCGTCTAGATCCATGATCCATACATTGGTGTGGATAACTTATGATGCAAGGCTAGTGTTTGACCAAACGGGTCCAACCACACGTGAAGGTTGCGGACTTGCGGGGGCACGTCGGGTCGAGACTCGAGAGCCCTATATTTACGTCCACAGGTATCGACGTCGACGCTGTGAAGTTTTTATGAGTGTTTTTGTATTATTTTTCTGAAATTGGAAGCTGCACATCTGGTGCAGGTCGGCGCGCTCGCTTTATGGCGCTGTTATGACTGCAATCCGACTCGTGGACCGGCGCGTATTTTTATGTATTTTATTTATTAACAGTGCACACCGCTGTACCGTTGCGGTAAATTAAATTTCTGAATTCGTAGCCGGATGTATAGTTTATTTTACTATTCGTTCAAGAGCTTTAATTCGATTACGTTTGGCGAATAAACTTATAGCGGTCGACGTGTTATTTTTATGAAAATGTTCCGTCTGTTTCGTGAACTCATATCTTCTGTTGATGAAGCTCGGAAGGTTTGGAGTTGTATCTTACGGTACCTTCCTTTATCAAGAAAGGTCCGTGACTAACTAGGGATTAGGTACGCGACGATGTTTATTGTAAGAAAGGCGAATTCGTCAAGTGCTGATTCCGAGAAACGAGTTTAACACCTCGCGGCGCGGGAATACGGCGCACATTTCCTCCGAGAACGAGCGTCATATTTCAAAAACCACCTAACAAGATTAGGGCGGAAGCGTTTTTGACACAGTGCCGAGACGGTTTCATTTCTAGAAGCGCCGGAGATACATAGCCGATGTCAAGTTCATAGTAAAACACGGGGCGATTCCGCTGCGGTATTTACGCAAAACTGAGATATCGGCGCGGTCGCGGGTGAACGACCGCTGTAGCATATTTGAGTTATGATACTCATGAGAGGCTGTATGATGTTCGCTCGTAAACAAATTGTAGCGCCAGATGTCTGCGGTATCGAGGCTCGTGCGTCGCCTGTCTGTATCGCAACTCGTAACGTCAATAATACACAGATACCAACAGACGTAATTGACAAGGAAATGACTCGAACACTATCTCGGAGTCGATCTCGACCGACGCGACGACCGCGAGAATAATGGCCCGAGCACGCCTGCCGCTCCGGATGAAATTTAATTCGCCCCCGCCGACCATTTCACGGGTCGCATCACAAATTCCGTTAATGCATCATTCCGCGAGCGGCGCCGTGATCATTCGTAACTTCCAAATAAATTGCAGCAGCTGAAATGTCGCGGCGCAGCGCCGGCCGAATCTCCATACTCAAATTACTCACTCTCGCAATCCGAGCCACCCCGCGCTAGTGTAATATTAAATTATACTAGTCCGGAGTGGCTTTACGAAACAGAAAATTGTATCTGCCGGTGCGTTGTTGTTGCAGAGTCGAACTGCGCTGCGATTGCTTCCTCGATATGGTCTAATATGGTTTCTTAATACCGTGCTTAATGCCACGACGTCAATAACACAACCGAAGGATTTCGAGAAAGCAGTAAAAACCTCTTATGGAAGTTAAAGGTGAATGAAAATCAATGAATAGGGAGAGCTTTGTATTTTCTATTCGTGACTGCAGCCACTGTGGGTAGTTATTGATGACCTTACAGTAAATGTCGTGTCCCCGAACTCCGAACAAAACGTGTGTGACGAAGCAAACGACGGGTGGCCACTGTGGCCAGATAGGCCCCGCTATCTTATCTTAACGCCACGATGGAGACTCGGCTGGGGAACGTCGAATGGGAATTGCGAAATATGAGAGGAAGGCCTCTGTGTCATTTTCGTCGCTCTTGCTCTCGCGTAAAAAATTATCACATTTTGTGTCTGTTAACAAAATGGACAGGCGAAATGGCCTGTGGGCTCTGCAGATATAGGCAGCCGGCCAGCCGCGCACATAAAGTGAATTGAGGCTCGACGGTCGCTTGCTACAAAATGTTGTTTTTGGACAGAAATATTTCTCTGAAAATGTTCTTCGTTTTAGTTTCCTCTTTTCATAAAATAGTTTCTCATTCTTTAATTAATATGAAATAATACAATAAACGATTTTTGCTCTTTTCCTCTTTTCGTTTCCTAATAGAAGGAGTTTATTTCGCCCCTTTAACGCATCTTCATGTTCAACAATTAGATGTTCACCTCATTTCCGCGTCTCCAAGTTGATCTTGTTTGGCTTTGTTTGAACAGTTCTTTAAAGTTTAGACAGGTCGGACGGATAAATGCTTTCGATAAGCTCAACTCGGAGTTGTCTCGTTAACTCTTGAATCCATGACCATAATTCCCTGCCATAAAGGCAGTTAAAACAAAATAATAAACACTTGTTAGTTCTTTAGGAACTTCGATAATCTTGTAATTCACAGGCTTTTCGCTCTATAAGGCAAGCAGTAAAAAGTAAATGTTCCGCAAAGATGTATTAAATATCGTAATAATTGTAAATGAAATATATAGTATCAGATGAAGAGAGCAGACTTTATAACCCAAGTTTAAGTTAGTGTCATTGTTCTGCAAGTTACAAGTCTAAGAGACATTTCACAACAGCGCCTCGCTTTAAGATTCATGAATATCATTAAAGCTCCCCTTGTTTTGAATATTGTGAACCTCTTTTGGAAGCAACTTTACTACATCGTTGTTGCTTTTATGCTTATTGTTTCGTGTAGGATTTTGTACAGGTAAACCCTCCGCTGAACAGCCTATGTTGAATGGAAGTCTGAATTGAAGAATGAAACACAATTGGGTTATGTAATTATTAACATGTTCCACGTTTACATAGAGCGATTTAATATAAAACGAAAAATGTGAATAAATCCGAAGAAGCTTCAGGCAAAGACGAAAGTTGGCTCGGGTTGCATGAAACAAGTTTCCTATAGACATTATTGAAGTTGCGACGGCAGTGGGCACTGTATTAAACGTATCGGTCCGTAGTTTTGAAAGTCGGCTGTCGATGCAGCTGAAGAAGTGAACCGCAAAACGGCCGCAAACTTGCACCAGTTGGCAGCCACCGAGACAGGCAACAGTTAGTCGGGCTGCGTCTCTTGCTGCAATAAACAAAACTGCGAGACGACTTGTTAGTTTTGACTTCCTGAACGACGGAGCGTTGCCCTCTTAGAGATTTATTGAACAATTTACAATGAAGGGAGCCAAAAACTTCCGGAGCTAAATTCATTTGGGAGGTTGGAATAGATTAGGATTCGGATTGAGCTATTTCTAAAATCCACGCTCCGTTGGGACAATTTTGACAAATAGTTGTTGAACTAATAAATTTTCATTGAAATCCCGATAAGTTTAACGGCTCCCTCCCGCCTCGAGCTCCATGCGTCAGCTGACTTGAAAATTGGGACCGTTGCTTCAGGAAGTTACTGTGAACTTAATTAAGAGTTGAATTAGTCTTGCCTTAAGTGAGATTATAACTGCTTAAGATGTTTTTGAAACTTGCTCCGTGCTTTTTCTTCAGCATTCATGTTTTAATACTAGTGTTCACATCACTGGTCAGTTCCTGTATATACCTAGTTTAAAATTGGTAATTGATACAGCATGTATTGTTTTGTGATATTCGAAGTAGTATGAATTAACAACGAAGGCGGCTGGTAACCACGCAACGTGCTAAATAATAAAGTGACTCGTCCATTCCGTATCACGGATTACGGAGAGTAATAAACTAAATATTCCGGGGAACATTAACTCCACGACAGCTTGACAGTTCAATAGCGGTTTCCATTTCATTTGTTGCCTTAAATACATAATAATTTAAGTGTGGCAGTAGTTCCAAGACTAGTCTCGGAACCGCTCCACTAATTTTCATCCAGTGTTATTTATAAAGTTTTGATATAAATTTGTGTATAACCCCGAGGCGCGGCCAAAACAAACAGAAACGAGTCATAATGCAATTTGCAAAAACATTATATCCAGACACCGCTGCAGGAGATTAACGTCAAAGTTGGGAACAAACAGCTTCAGTAGTCTAGGTGCTTAAACTTGCGCCAACTATTCTAGGGAATATGAAATTCCTAGACTTCCGAGTTTTACATGCGTAATAAATGGCATTATTATCATAAAGCAAAGTATGGAATGGAGTTAACATTTTCTAGCCCATAAAGCAGGTTAAGTCGTCGTGTTTGTCGATTTGGAGTTCCGAAGTCTGTTGTTAGCTCGTTAGCTTTCTGCTGCAGAAAAGTGTCGCGCGGTTCAATCTGTTTGAGTCGTCAGCAGCATGCATCAAAGTTGGGCGCTCCCGGACGGACTGGCTGCCGGAGTCGACTTTTTTTTATTGTCTTGTCTTCTGAACTCGTAACAAGTTAGCAACGATCCTGAAACTACAGAAATTCACTCAGTTTTCATCTCGACGGACGTAAGCTGCGCCGCTTTGCTCAACTCTGGCTGTAAATCCACTCGCTGTCAGTGTCGAACAAACCGAGCGAAACTAGTTTTTACCCGCGAGAAAATGGTCTTCGTCCGTGCCGGGAAAAACTAACTTCATAAGAAAACTATACAAGTTTTTAAAGGATAACCGATAGAGTTCGCGGGGCTCGATTTAGTACTTTTAAATGTGTTTGTCTGTATAGACTTTGTTTCCAGAAACTTAAGTTGCTATTAAGAAATGTATGCAGTTCTCCTGCCGCCTCTCTTTACTCGGGAATGTTATTATTTCGTTCTATCGAGTTGTTACGGTGGGAAAAAGGAATGTGCTGACTGAGAAGTCAACGAGGCGTCAATATTTAAGCCACTTCCAGGCAAAACAATTTACGCTAATACCTCGCTACGTGGTATCGCTGCCCTGTTTTGGTTTCACACTGCGTTAATTATGGAATTAAGGCTATTTTAACTTGTACAGTACACAACGCTAACTTAAAAACAAGACCGAATTTACATCAGGGAACACGCCACACCACTCCAAAGATGGAATCTCCTAATAATTGGGTACACTGTAACTAAAGCTACAGTCGGCAAAAAAACCACATCGGCCTACGAGATAGGATCAACATGCGAAAGAATACATTAACTAACACGTAAGCGTTTTTAATTATGCAAACATTTTCGCGTTAGAACCTTGAACTTATTCATAAGCACGTATATCTTCATATACATTACTAGGTCTAATGATTGGCAATGATTGCTAATTTAAGGTGCTGCATATATTAGAGGAGACAACTCAATTTTATGGTCGATGCGATAGTAGTGACCGGTTAACGAGTTATAAAACTGCTTTACAACGTCTGCTGTTATGAGAAATACGACCATATTGTCTCTACCAGCCACCGGCAAGCTTAAGTTGCCTAGAAAAGTTCGGCTCGTTTGTACATGCCCACTGGCAACACGGTTTGATCTACGCAACAAGATACTCGATTCAATAAACATTGTGCGGTTGTAGCATAAAAAACACTCTTTAATAGTCCGCTCACATCGCAGTCTGTACCTACGTGCCTCGTCCACCAAATAGATCAACGAAGATGTTAAACTTGAAAATATATTGAAACTTAATACTATATTCTGCCTAACACCACGTTCCTTCACTGAGGGCAGAGTACTTGAGACAATACTAGCTTAACAAACAGTGGAAGTAAATGTAGTTTCATTACCTATACTTAATCATTTCGATACTCTTATTAAAGCTGACCTAAAGAACACAATGGTAGTGTTGGTAGTAGAACAAACATTCAATAATTGTGAACTATATCGTCCATTATAAAATAAGCATAATTAGTTTTATAGTTCTGTACTAGTGAGTCATTTCTCCATGTAATGTTTGTTTAAACTAGTCTTTGTCGCGCACAACCTTCAAGGCGGCAGCGAGCTGAGCGAGCCCGGTCGCTCGATACGAATATATTATATGCAGGAAATCACGAGTCGGACCAATTTCCAATTTATCATGTGAAATCATAAATTTAGAGCAAACTTACGTATCCTGCATTACTAAACAATATACTTTACTTTTAATTTAATAATCATTCTGTGTTCAATCTACAATCTTAATTAATTATCCAATGAACTGAAAGCTTTCTTCAAAATGTGGACAAAACGACTTCCTCTTCAAATGAACTCCAAACTTCTGACCCGTCCCGAACATTTTCATCCCTAATAATCATTAGAAAAGTAACGGAGTCGTACCATCGCGGAAGCTTCGCTAGCAACGCCTCGCTATTTGAGGAAGTAAATTTTAATTCTTTACGGGCGATTAACATGCAAATGGCAATTGTTTAGTTGCCGCTTTGCGAACTGCAAGGACGGCTAAAATAAGCGCAAATTTATTCTGGCCATTTAGTAGCAAGTTTATTGGTGCTACCGGCTCCGCTCCGAGGGTAGTTCTTTTCGGGTCCCGACGTTGTTGCGGCTTTAGCGTCCGGGTCGCGGCCGCCCGCATTTCTACAAATCCCTCTATATATTACTTCAATTCCTCTATACCACTACTTACATACGATTTTTTTGTTCCCATAATCTGCCCTCTCGCTATTCTAATAAATAATAGTTAATAACCGGGTACCTACGTATAAACTTTAATAACGTTCTAAGTGGACCAAGGCGATGCCGATTCGTCGAAGGGCCTAATACTAATTTAAACAGTAAACGTAAGGTCAAAACATCAGTAAATAACACTCCAAGCTATGCAATCACTTTGTCAAAAACAGCTTCGATAACGAAAGCATAGATTATAGTGTGTGCTTGTAAGGAAAACTTAATATAAGCAGTTGTAAAAAAACCATTTACATAGTTGGTTTTGTTCCTCGTTGGTTGGTAACTCGGTACCATAATAGAACTACAGAAGATATGAATTACAACTTGGACACGTACGAACATATATTTCGTAACTCCATCTACTAAAAAAGACTGCAAGGTCAAATGAGCGCCTGAAGCTAGTCTTAATGATAGGATAATATTTATAACGATCATAGTTATAATTTTAACCGGTCTGTTCTTTATATGTACCGTAGCAGCAGTAACGTCCGCAAAACATACACTTACATTTGTTGTATTATTAAAAATACACTTTATTTTTTAATCGGGAATGTCAAATGAGTATTGGTTACGTATTAGGGATTATTAACCCTTCATTTGAAATAATCAATTTAATAATGTGAACAGTTTTTACTGATAAGGATAGAAATACCTAAGTATTATTTATTGATGATATATTTTAGATTATATTCAATTGTATTGCTGACCGTGGTAGTGTAATCACGTTTGCGAGAGGTAATCATCGGCCTGGTTTGAGTTATGGAACTTTTTTTATATGCCGGACATAATAGCTTATTTGTATTGTAACTTAAGATCCGTGGATATGAACACTTGGGGCCAAAATATTGACGATAAAAAGTGGGGCATAAATATAGAAATACTAATATTGCACATGTAGACTTATGGTTTAACATTTGATATTCTGCCATATGTCATTAATGAAACAAATTATCACAAATGATTAGAAAATTACATACATCACTTTTTATCTTCAAGAGTATTTAATCAAATTGATGTCACAAAATAAATTCTTTCCAACTGTGAGATGCTTTTGTATAGAAGTGAATTGAATGGAAGGCGTACACCCATCCGTCAAGTTTCGTAACTGAGTTTCCAGCCCCAAACAAGGCCATATACCAACCAACACGTGTCTATTCAATATATTCTGCCAGTAACATTTATGTACACGTTTTTTTATTGTTCTTGATAATCTGATTTTAAGAGCTCACCTTTGAAATCACGGAGCGAAACATTTGGGCCAAGGTGCGTTAACAATATCACGTACGTGCGGTTTCAATATATTGAGATGTTTTAAAAACTTGGTTCAAACATCATAATAAAATACACGACCTAAACTTTTCTAGTTTCAATGCCAAAGTTCAAATCAAGTTGAAAATGATCTGGTCGTGCATTTTTACGGCTAGAATGAAACAGCCAGAGGCAAAATAAAAGTCGTATATCTTCCTCTTCAACTATCTCTTTATGTTTATTGTCCCGTCAAAGGCCTTATAGTGCCAGCCGCACACGTCCGACCATCAAAGATAGTACTATCAACCCTGTTTAAAATTCACCAACCGTGCGTATATGAATAGACGATTATCGCGAAAAGGGGTCAAAACATATCTTTGAAAAGGTTGCGGTGTGGTCCGTTTCAAAATCGTGACTATGCCGTTCAACGCATACACCAAAGTTAGCGAATTGTCGATAGATCTCCTTCGAAAGTCATATCGATATATTAGATAAGGGCCCAAAAGTACAAATAAAAAATATGCTATAGTTATTATTTTAAGATATGAATCAAATTAATTATAATCCCACAGCATTTTTTCATGTAGGAATTTAAATGGTCCGTTTGAAATTGTCTGTATGAGAAGGAAGTAAAATAATTACAAATTACTTAAATAATTTATAGTTACGTTAATGATTAACTTGACATCGATATGTTCAGGAAAGCACATCCCTACTGTGTCGTGCGACAATCCTTGACTTATAAGCAATTTATATTCACTTCCTTGTGTCACGATATCCTACAGCCTTTTCTCTAGGCTTCCTACTTAACATATATCGCGTCAACAGACAGCTCTTTTCCAAACCAAATATAGGAGCTGGTGAGAGAAAGAGGTACTTACTTTAAATTTAAAATATCTGATGTGACATCCTTAGCCGGCGAGAATTCAGATCTAGGCAAGATAGTATGGGTCTTAGATGTTTAACTTAGTATCAAGCTAGATAGGGGGATACTTAGTATAGCTACCGCTTATTGTTAGTGGAGCGGTATTGTTCCCTAAGCAATCCGGTTTAGGACTTTCACATTATCGATTGCCCCTTTCTGTGTCCCTGTTTTCTAATCAAGTCCGGCGAACCCGATCAAATTACCTTCACAGAATCGAAAGAGAGCTTAATAAAAAAGTTTCATTTCGACTATTGTGACTCATTATCTGCAAACACAAAAGAATTAAAGACCTCATCTGGAAGCCGGGCGGACTCACGTCCCGCGGTTATTACAAAGGCCGGGAATAATCGCCAGTCCCAACCCGAATGCTTTTGTTCATCGTTGAAAGACTTGGTAATGTCCAACATCTTCAATAATTTTCTTACTCTCTCGTAACTCGTAACATTCTGATAAAGCTCGTTCGAAATCAAGTCGACTTACGGCAGGATTGTCCATGTCGTTCGCAGATATCATCATCACATTATTTCCATATTTGAGTACCAGTTGTAGGAAGTTGTAATTAATCATCACCTTCAGATGCCAAAGCCAAACATAACTTGGCCGTTTCGTTGCGACCTCCATTAAATTGCGAAAACTCCGGAATCGGACGAATCCACGTGCGCGATTAAACACAACGCGGAAAAGCCTTGATTTGGTTCTAACGTCGATAGTGCCGTTCTAGCGCAGGACTAGATCGCATGTTACGCGTGTCTTGAACGAAATATGGTGTTTTGCTAACCTTCCTTTTAAGGTGCGTACATATACGACATGCGGGCAGCGTCCGAGACCGGCAACGTTCGCTACAAGGGCAACCGCTTTGTTTCCTGAACGCACCGCAGGCTGTCGTGATCTCTCTATTGCGCCTTCCTGGCCACATCTTCAAACGCGTGATTATGTTCTTACTTCAAAGAAACATGTCACTTGAGCCTATTTGTTTACGCCTGTTGTTTTTGTTTACTTCTCGCACACACTCCATTATGACTTTCTAAAATTACTCATGAATCCAAAATCGAGACCTCAAATTATAGCAATTACACCGCCTACCAAATTGCTTTGAAGAAATTGTACCAAAGTACTCAAAGGGTGTGTAAGTAGCAATTTTCTGGTAATGCGTCTCTTTTGGGTCGATGTGACAAACGCTTACCATTTGAGATTTCAACGTTACTTGTTCAACATACCTACAGTACACATGAGATTGATAATGAATAATATGCAATAAAGGTAGTAGTCATTAAATGAAACACAAAACATAACGTTGATAGTTAGATAATTTAGTAAATCGACTAATTTTAAGTCTAGACCAGTGAACAAATTGGCTAACAAAAAATGAATACCGGTAACCTGGATACATTCGTCGGTGCCAACAAAAAACTGCCTACCTCTATTTGGTTCACCTTGAGTTTACGAACGTGGGCGTACCGAACTTGATTTAGTTGCCATCTGACAAACCCTTTTTTTCTTCTGAATATAAATAAGACGGCAGAAAAAATATAAAGTCGAGCATGGTCCCCCCTCTCGTCTCCGGCGGGACCTCGAGCCGACTTTACCGAAAGTAAGATTTGAATAATATAGGACTATATTCGCTTATGTTCTTTGTCGTGCTGTAGTTTTTACGGTCTCTAAGAACGTAGTTTTTCCCTCTCAATTCGAATGTTTGCTTATGCGAATTATTTTATTACGTCACTTCCTATGTTTTCTCGACGTTCGGATTGTATTTACTTTAGATTTTGTAAATATCGCTATTGAAGTTTTGTGATCTAAGAAGGTCAGCGTGCAACATTCCGCCCGTAGATGTTCACTGCATCACTTCCTACATGTTTTGATAATGGCTTCCTGTGACCTCGCAAAGTCATCTTGTCAACTCTTCTCGATTAGATTTGCGCGAAGTCGGTGCAATATTTGAAACATAAAGCGTGTCATTTAGGAAGTTCAAGTCTATTGTACCTTGCGGAAAAACAGCTGTCACGTTTAAAGCTGTTTAATATTCTAGCAATGTCTGTCACGAGCTTTTTCATTATATTGTTATTTGAATGGATTATTTTCAACTCGCTAGACATAATAATATTAGCATTAATAGTGAGGCCGTCGCGCCAGTTAAAGTGCACTTCGCCATTATTTCTGAATACACAAAACCACTCCGCTCAACCGACACGAGACACGTCAATAATGTACCTTTTCTTTGTCCACAGACCAAGAAGAACAATCCGAACCACATCAAGCGGCCGATGAATGCGTTCATGGTGTGGTCGCAGATAGAGCGTCGAAAAATCTGCGAGCAGACACCTGACATGCACAACGCAGAGATCTCAAAGAACCTCGGGCGCTTGTGGAAGACGCTAAACGAAGACGAGAGGCAGCCCTTTATCGATGAGGCGGAGCGGCTGAGGCAACTACACATACGCGAGTACCCGGACTACAAGTACCGGCCGCGCAAGAAGACAGCCAAGCCGGCCGCCCGCGCCCCGCGACCTCGCCGCAAGCCGCGCGATCCCAACAATAACCGACGCCGAGCCCGGCCCGCGCCTGTCGCCCCGCTGCTCGCCCCGCTAGTGGACGCGTCCCCCACTCTCCTCGGCCCGCTGCCCGCGTCCCCGACCGGCGCGCCCGCTTCCCCCGAGTCCGCCTGCCTGTGCACAGACACCCGCGATGACGCGGACCTCAGCTCGCTGTACAACATCACTGACCTGCTGCAGCTCCCCGCAGACTGCGAGGTGGACCTGGATGCGCTAACCGACATGGAGTCGTTCGAGACGGCTTCTTCTTCCTCCGGCTCGCACTTCGAGTTCTCGTGCACGCCGGACGTGTCGGACATGTTGTGTGAGATAGGAGTGGAAGAGGACCTGGTGGAGAGCACGCTGTGCGGTCTGGGCTGGGCGACGCCGTGAGCGCCCCCGGCCCCTCGCTCCCCGCGGAGCTGTTCTGCAGGCTGTGAGGCGGCGGCTCCCGAAGTGATTCCGTCTGCTCTGCGGGCCGTCCGCCTATCCGTGTACATTACTCGACTTGGCTTCTAGTGCATTCTGAATCCATACGTTTGCGGTCACTTCTGTAACTCTCCAGTTATAATTTCGTATCAATCCGGCTAGCTCCGATTGTGATGTTATAATTGAAGGGATAGTTTCATAAGGCTAGGTTTTAGTCACGTCTGTCTTACGTTCGCGACGCGCGAGTCCTTCGTATAATTTGAACATGCACATGTAGTTTATAGATATCGACCATTTTATATTTTTATTGTAAGAAACTGAACGGTATGTCGTTGGCTAAATCTCGGAGTGCGGGATTGTCGGAGGAGGTATCGATTGTGACGTTTGTATGGAACTCGTCTTGGCGGTGCGCCGGACGAGTCTAGCGTCGGTAATGTTTCGCTGTATGTGTCGTTAGCGTGTTTAAGATTAGGCCATGTAAGGTTATTACGATACGCTGTTTGTTGGTAAGGTATTTTGTGTGCACAAGAATGAACGCAACTATATCCAGTTCCGCCGCTCTCATTTCGCCGCTCTGTTTTAGATAGGTTTGCCATTTAATGTAAGTCTGCACATTACTGAAACTGCTCCATCTCTAAAGAAATGAGAGTCGATGGAACGGACAGAGTTATATGGAGGGCACCTGCTGTGAAGGGACACTTTTACTTTGTCACATTTCTTTCTTCTTTCCTCCGTGTATTCTAAAACCAATTGTCTATACAAAAATACATATCAAAATTACAAAAATGAGTATGAAGAAGTGTATAATTTAAGGGACGATGCAACTTCCTGGTGGGCCTTGATCGCGTTATAGTTTCACTCTACTGTTTGCTCTTTCGACTCTGTGATTTACTTTGGATTCTAAATTTTAAGGTTCTAGTGGAGACTGATATGACATAGACTAGTTTTAGCTGCGCTAGCTTGCTAACTTTTGATTTTTATAATTGGGCAAACACTCAATACGTACGTACTCTGGTAGAATAGTGAATTAATGAAACTGTCAATTCCGTACTAATTACTATGGTGTCAGTTATATAGGGTAAATGTCTGCAGAATAATCTCTTCACTCTGTCTATGAGTACATTACTGATAGTTCGAAACTCGGTTTGGGAAGTCGATATTCTTGTTACTATTCGTAGGTAAATCGTGTCCCTCTAATACACAAGGGATCCACTGTGCTCTATTAATAAGGAATAAAAAAGAAAATGCTTTACCTATATTATATTCTTATAAATATATATGTAAAGAAAAAACGAGTTCATTATGTGTAACAACATTAGTGTCTATGAAAACCAATTATTTAAAGTCAAATGTGTGTTATCTATACATTATTATACTGCAGTAGATAAGATTATAATAATATGTGTGTCGTAGATGATAATGATATGAAAAAAAAATTGTGCCTAATGTATTTCTATACTATCGAATGAAACTCTTCTATGTATTTAGTGACGCTCAAACATCTATATAAGCCTGTAGTACTTACCTTAAATGCTGTTGAAATGTTATTATTATAATGATAAGGTAAGAGACAAGAGTCGACTAGGGATTCTTGCAGAGCCAGAATTGCATTTTTTTGGTGGCTTCGTAGTCGATTTGATAACTTCGCCTTCATGTGTATGGCTTCATTCCGCATCTCACTAGAAACTAATCAGCTTGTAACAAACTTAACATATTTCTAAATATTTGACAATAATATCCTTGTTTCTATTGCATTTGGTTCAAGTTTCTTTTTTGGGAAGATTCCCATTTAAGTTCCATATACATATAATTTCACTAGTGATTCCGGTTTCGTTTGTGCAAAACTTTTTTTTGACATAATAATTGTTACGCCGTTTCGCCTTATGACAAGGCAACCCGTGCTTAGCTTATTCTAACATCTTGTCAATATATTTTTGTATTTATAATAGTTCATTGCAACGAATTTGAAGTTGATATTTGGGAACTGTTGTTTCAAAAACGTAATTGGAATAATCAGGGTGTACTTTGTTTGCCTTTTTGAAAGTAGAAGTAAGGTCTCGTTTCTTTTTTACGTATTTGACGCCTTAGAGTACCTTTCCTGACTGAGTGCGGATTATGAAATATATTTTTGCACTCGACGAGCTTCTTTCTTCAAAGTTCCTTTGCCAAATCCGTGAACTGTCATTGCTGTTATTACTTACTTACATATTAAAGTAGAATCATAAATATTAATCTTACGTCTTGTAAATAAGTAATGAAAACTGTTTATTATAATGAAAGTCAAAATAAAGCGATACTGTGAGAAACATTAGAAAAGTAACACGTCTCAAATTAAAATTATATCAAAATAGAAGACGTAGTTGTTGTAGAGTATATATATATATTAGTGCGTCATGATCATGATCGTGCAGGGAACAGCTTCTATCAGCTTGTGCACGCGGACTAAGCAGCAACGTGAACTGTAGGTAAGATGTATTCGTAATGTAAATGTGGTTATATTATTAAAAGGTATATATACACTTAATATTACAGAGTTAGTTGCAAAACTGACTATAATTGGGTAAAATGTTAGTGAATCGTATTTCACAGAACTGAAGTGTTATAGTAATGATATTCTAATCGATCGTTATGTTGTTTGAAATTGATCGTAATGTCTTCTGTATTATATTATTGTATGTATTGAATGATCTATCGCATCTGTTGTTGATTTAATGATAAGCGATTTTCTACTTCTAGAGTTATTTCTATTTTGTACGCTTTCAATAGTTTCATTTACCCCTTCCCACTTCCCGGATACAACGAATCTTATGTTACTTCTCTCTGCACAGCGCATGTAACCTCTAACGTAAGATTAATGACGTGTTAACTGGTATCTATTTGGTGTCTATAAAGGATTTAAAGTAAAGTTATAACAATAATTATAATTAATTATTTGTCATTGAAAATCAGTAGTTGTGCATATTCATATTATTGTCAAGTTAAGTATAACATATTTGCTGTTGAGGTAGTCGTGTCATTATTAATAATAATTATTATAATAGTAATTTCAATTAACGATAAAACAAACAAACAATGAAATATCGCACAATCGAAAAAAACGTAATGTAAGATTTATAATGCTAAGCATTGTTTAAATTTACTTAATATTCGGATAAGGAAACCATATGATACAGATGCAACCATTGCAAGTGAAAAGTAAACAATATTGTTAACGTTGCGTTCCGTTATTGCATTATTACATTACATTAAGTATATTATAATATGTTTACTTTTCAGATTTATATCTATTGTCACCATCCTCATTTTCTTGATATGTTCTGGTACCGAATCTGTTTTACATTGTTATGTAGTGATTCAAGAGTGCTAACTGATCTTTACTTGTTTCGATGTACATCGTGATGTAAATACAAAAAATAATGTTAACATTTTTGAATCCCTATTATTTAGAATTATAATTATTTTGGTATTATGTATATAATATTATTACGTTGAACAAATTATTAAGAACAAAAAAATAAAGATAATAAATGGTCCATTAAATTTTATCAAATAATATAAGAATTGTATTTTTTAAAGAGTAGTACCGCAAGAATCGTATAAAGAAATGTGTGTGCTTCTAATATTACTTGTAATAACTATTGCAAAAGATTAAAATGCCAAACATGTATAGGAAGAAATGTAGCTAGAACGCAAGGCTTTAATGATACACTTCTTAAGAATTGGACTGAAGACTAACTTGTGTGATTTTTCTATCGCTAACTTTTGTTTCCGTCGTAAACCTTTGTAAATATCTTGTAACATACTTCTCGAAGGCCACGTTTTGGTGTATTAGGTTTTTGAGAATCATATATTCTTGTTTACACTTTGTGAGTGTTCCAATTAAATCTAGTCTTTAAAGGTTTTGGAATAATTGTTTTATATATTATATAGTTTCGAAAATTTGTATTTCATGTACATACTACCTGAATTGATTGGCAGAACACGGTTAATCGTTTGATCTCGCGACGTGGCATCGACGTTGTCAAAGTGTACGTTTAGTTTCTCATCTAGAACATTGTGGCCTCCTTTAACCTTTGATACCTGATCTTATTAGTGTTTTTTTTTATCAATTATACCAAAAATAAATGAAGCTCTTTACACCGTTACCGATGGATCTCTTTTTAGTTCTAAAACAGTTGATTGTACGCAAAATACAGATCGGCTAACCAAATAGTAAACGAAGCTTGTTGTTTCGTAATTGGTTTGAAAGTTTTGTATATATAATTATTTAGTTTGTCAGATTTGTTTAAATTTAAGTTTCAAATTCCAATGCACCATTTTCATCTAATATTTTTATTAGTACGTCTTTTGTCCAACAATTTTTAGTTTTAAGAGAAATATTTGTATTCATAAGTTAATTTTCTAGTATACGCAACAATTTATTTACTCTCGTCCGGTGTATAAATTATTGTATTTTTTCGTAAGATACTTGTAATAACTGCATATATGTACGTAGTCTTTAAACTGTTAAGTATGAATAAACAATATTGTAGCTATTATTAAGGCAACTTGTACATTTTGTATCGTACTTTGTTTCAATAATGAATATATATTATTATATGGTAAAAATAAATCATCCAGTTTTTAAAAAATAATGACCTGATTTTTATTTTTGTTTTTCTTAAATAATAACCCATATAGGTGTAGGTTAGGTTTTGGCTACACATAGCAGGCTGCTATAAGCCAGAATTTGATATGAATATCAGAAAACTACGTATACCTACTATAGTATTACTCTAGGTAACAGATACATATACTAAATACAATTTAACAAATCCCATAATTCACAAAATTGTTAGTAGGTAGGTAACTATCACGCTGGGCCGTCAGAATTAATGAAACGCCCAATATCTACAAGGTTCACATAAAATTAAAGTAATAAATTTGAATAATAGGCCGAGAGGGATGCTCCAGTCTCCACGGTGCCATCTTATTTTGTGGTGCTGTTTAATTAAAAACGTACTCAAATTTAGCTGCCATTTATTGACTTGCTGAAAAGTTAAGTGGGTAAAATATGCTATGGAACGTTAAAATCAAGATAATAATATATCCCAAAGGGGGTAGCAGAAACTAATAAACTGAAGGATTCATGAAATTTTAATTGAACATTGCTAAGTTGTTAATCTCTACTCTATAATGTTATGGTAGGTGGGCTGGGCAGCGTAATCATGATGGAAGAAAATTACATAAGTTTGTAAAAGTTACTAAATTAAATATGACTGAATCGATCTATAATCCTAAACTTTGGTCTTAAGGTTAGGAAATAAATTACGGTGTTGCTATTGATTAATTACCTACGGTTCCTAAGCACAGTAAGTACTAGTCCCACTTTCATTTAGGATTCAAGAATATAGGCTATGCATCTAGTAAATTCTAGCACCATGAAATGTCTATACCATTTGGAAGAAATGGCCTAACCGAAAGGATGAAAAGTGGATTTATAAAATCACAAACACAGCCTATATACCTTGCTGGGTGGTAGAGATACTGTTAAGAATGGCCACAATTGCCGAGTTCCAGAACATGTGGCATCCAGAACATCAATTTATTTTTTAGAAGAAGTGCTGACGGCCTTAGGTGCGTGTCATATTTGTGAGGATTGAACCCGAGTCCTCCATTTTCACATCCTTTACGTTACGAAGAGAGAGAGAGAAGAAATGTAAGAATCTCAAACCACACGCATCTATCTAATACAATCGTGGCTCCTTTTTCATCACGTCCAATATCAAGTCGATCCCCCGGCCGAATGTTAATGGGATCATTTGTAATTCTACCAAATGCAGCAACTCATTGGGGTTTTATCGATATTAAAGATTTGAGCCAGTGTTTGAATCAAGTGTGGTATTACTTTGGATCTCCTGAAGTTTCAGGTTTTTTGAAATTTAGATTAAGTAAGTATTATGCACAATACTATGTTTCAAAAAGTCAGTGGACTTTTAAATAAAATATAATTATCTAAGTCTGCTTTTAAACCCAGCTAAAGTTCAATGTCATATTTGATTTTCTTGTAATTTGGTTTGAACTTTATTGTTGTAACATTTCGAAGAACTTTGACCTTGTCAACAGTAGATAAGTTTATATTAAACTAATTTGAGCTGAATCCTGAATCACAACCGAAGGATCCAGATCAAATTTTGAGATCCCTAATGTCCGGAAGACTCCTTTCCTCCGATTTGTTGATTTAATCAACGTAGATATTTATGCAGCGGCCCGGATCTCCTAGATTGGTTCCGAGGACAAATGAATGCTAAACAGTATAGCCAATTAATTTTGTTCATGTTCCGTGCAAACAGCCTCCCCGATCTGTTATCTGACTTTATCCTGGCTGACGACTTTCATGTATTTCATTTGCTTGTTAATTGAAATTTCGGGGTTTCGGTCGTGTTCTCTTTGATTTTATTTTTACACAAGATGTTCACACGGCTCTGTCTGAAAATGTATCACAAATTCCATCGTTAGATCTCAAAAAAATTATTACTTTTATTTAAAAACATCAGCTCAACTTCGTATTCGTAGGACCCTATATTTAAAAATAATGTTTAAATATTTGGTTGGTGCAGCAGCTACAACATTTACAGCTGAAAACCTCAAACAGCGTAAGTACGCATTTCATGCACAAGATTACTTATTGACACCCTTTGGGGTTAAAATAATCGGTCCGTGGTGTCTCGGAGCAAAGAAATTACATTAATAATTTTATCATTTCGTCTTATCGACATTTCTGGTTACAAGAGAGCTACGCTTCAGTCTTCTTGGCACCTTACTGCAGGACTGTGATTTCGATCTACTCTTGGTGTTCCCCTTTCTTGTTATAAATATTGTTCCTGTATTTTTAAATTTGTATAAAATTTTTGAAATAATTTTAAAGCCCCTTTCACATATTTTGTCCAATAATCAAATGTTCTCATAAATACAATATAACTCTTATAATAATAATATACCTACTACATTGAAGAAGCAATACAACATAATATAAATAAATATGTCATTTGATAAAAAAAATGACTCAAATAAACAAATTAAAGTCGTATGTTTATTTCTTTGCGCTCGAGAAGAAATCAAACTTAGTAAAAAATAATTGAATAATTGCTGTTTAGTCTAACTCCAGCACCGCGTTGTGTACTCGTTAGTCATGACTTTCTAGAGATGTGTCTAATTTTTCAGGACGTTATTTTATAAAATACGCCTCTTAATATTCAGGCAAATATTTTGTAATCTGACTTCGTCATCACCAGACGTTGAGCTAATCTGCCTAAGACGTTTACAAAACAATTTTAAATGTAGATGAAAGAAAATTGATACCAGCGAACGTTTTCTGCAATCTACTTACAAAACTAAGATTTTGTGTTACTTTTTAAATAAAATCTCGTTTCTTTAACTCGCAGCGGATAAGATGGAATTTTAAAATGGAGGAAACCGTTTTAGTTTTAGAAAGCTTAACTGGGAAAGAAATTGTATCAGATTTTTTCAAAGCTTTCCTTAATCTTGAATGAGGATTTGCTTTGTGGAAGGCGAGTTCCATGAATTTTCTGCATATAGATTGTTTTAACTAGGTAGGTACTAGAACAAAAGGTTTACTCTTGACTTTAACTCCAATGCAATCCTAAATCTTATTCAACTACCAATTTGCCCCCAAAATTAACCTCCAAAATCAGAATTCGTTTATTTATTAACCGATTCGACAGATTTGAAAAGTTCTTTAAAATGTTATAAAGCTGCGTTATTCCAGATGGACATAGGCAAAGAGATTTATTGATTTATTTAAGTACTATTAAATATTATATTTTATTATTAGGTTTTATTAATGTAATGTAAACTGTAAGATATAGCAATATTTTCAACTAAAACTAAAACTAATAAATATGACATCTCGTACGTCGGAGGACACGGCCTTCTAAAAAAATAACAGATTTAAGGGTCCTTGACTGTCGGCCATTTTATATCAGCTGTCAAAAATATGGCACATCTCAATTAATCCCAGAACAATTTGTTTATTTATTAAACATTTTCAACTGAAATTGTTGATAGTTATTATTCCTAAATAATAAAAATATGGCTTAATTAACTAGGTAGGTAGGTACTACAACGTCTACAACAGAAGGCTTATTCTTGACTTCAATTTCAATGCAATCCTAAATTTTATTCAACTACTCGTGCCAAAAATAATAAATTATGTACATTAATCGACTTCTTGTGCCGCACTTATAAAAATAACGTCGATGAAAATAACAAATTCTACGTCGATTATGTTGCATTAGGAGCAACAAGCATGTCACCTTACTAGCAAAAATTGGACAATGTTACTGGTTTACACCGCAAGGAATAAACGCCATGAAGAAAACATTGAAAGATTGAAAACGTCAAAAATAACCCACCAGGATATGACGGTTTCGGGCTAAAGGAATGTAAGTAAACAAAACCTTTTAAAAAAAAGTGCACCGACTTCAAAAATTTGCACTGAAAAGTAAGAAATAATAAATATTTCGTCGTAGTATTTGAAGACGGTTGGTGCCAAATTAGGATACAACACTAAGTAAATATCTAAGAAGATCTGTTCAATATTATCTATGTTTGTATGTACCTACTGATGATCGTAGGTTCCTAATGAATTGTCTAGATTAGTGAATTTGGGAACTAAGTTGTTTCTAATTTGGCACCAACCGTCTTCAAATTCTACGACGAAATATTTATTATTTCTTACTTTTCAGTGCAAATTTTTGAAGTCGGTGCACTTTTTTTTAAAAGGTTTATTTTACCCTTTTAAGTGGTTTTGCTGCCTTGAGAGACAAATAATAACACAACTAAAAAAATATTGATGGAAAATTAAAAAAAAATACCGCTGTGGATGTGATTTGAACCATGTGATTGTGCATCCTATGCACCCCATTATATTTAACCGCTACACCATCGTCACGAAAATTGACAACTTCGTGTCAATAGCAACCGTTGCTAAGGCTTTTTCTGATACATAATTTTCAGCCGTAAACAGAAATTAATTACTGAATTTCTGAAAAACTACTGAACCGTTTGTCGTCATATGTCTGTGAGATAATGTCGAGAAATTATGATGTCTTAAAAAAAATAAGTCGTCAAAATCGGTACATATTTTATCGAGATATCAAGAAAAATGTACTTATAAAGTCAGTTTTTTCAAAATTTCTGAAAAACTAATGAACCAATTTTTATGAGATAAAAATGGGACCAATCCGGAAGAGTTATCTGTCGATTAAAAAAGAAACCATCAAAATCGGTTCACAATTCGCGGAGTTATCGACGTACATACATACATAAAAAAAAAAAAAAAAAAAAAAAAAAAAATACGGTCCGAATTGAGAACCTTCTCCTTCTTTTTTTGGAAGTCGGTTAAAAATAGCTCAATATCAATGTGAAAGTGTTTATTATCGAGCGATATCTCTCAAGTAGTCAGTTTATCAGCTACGTCACATTCGACCTTGGTGGTAGGAATTAGTGTCGACGTTAGATATGCCAGTCTGTCTGACACTGTACTGACTAAACTCGGTGGCATTATTGTTAACTACCAATTTGACTCTGCGGTCATTGGGACGTTGTAGATGTAGGTGCTTGTAGGTATATTGACTTAGTTTTTCTTGCGGTTTTCCTTGCGTGAAAATGAAACTTCTATCTATCTATCATCACGCCTTTCATCATAAGAGGGGTAGGCAGAGAGAGACAATCGAATGCCATTTGTTACGATCCTGACATATCTCTTTCGCTTCTTTTATATTTATCATACCTTTCATACATGCTCGGCGATTGTGTGTACTTTTAATATTTCCATCGTTCAATAATTTTTTTATATGTTCAATAAAAATACACCTAGGTCGTCCTCTGCCAGCATTTCCTTTCACTTCAGCTATATAAACCTTTTTAGCAATCTTATATCCTTCATTCTTTCAACATGTCCAAACCAGCGTAAACTAATTTTCTTCATTTTAGTCACAACATCATATTTCACTCCGCATTCTTCTCTAATGACATCGTTCTTGAAATAGATTTAGAAGTTCTAGAAATTACCCTAAACACACATACAAACTTTACTTTTTTTTTATAATAATAGTAATTTTCAATTCATATGAATTTTTTATTGGTCCCTCGGTGGTACCCAGCAGAAAAAAATCTTCCTCTTTTAGCCAATGGTATTTGTAAGATTATACCTAACGAGTGGCCAGTAGCTTGTGTGGCTTTGTGGCTTTGTTGTATTATACGAATAGCTACATAAAATTGGTACCTATGTAGGTACCAAATTGGCTACAAAAAGTATATGATGGCCATATGGCTCAATCAACTTTCAGCCTGCTAGGTATGAAAAGAAGCGGTCCAAGATAGTCAGAGCAAATTATCATTTGATCCTTGGCTTATCAAGTATCAAAGAGGTCAAAAGTTCTTTTAGTACAGTATTTAGCCCCTGCTCACCCAGATTAAACTCAGTCGTGAATATTATGAAAATATATTGACATATATTTAACAAGAGCTAGCACTAAATTATAATAAAATATTTGTAAGTGACTCATACGCAAGGAACTAAATGTTTAGTGATAAGACATAGAAACACAATAGCAAAACTAAATTGAAACTTCGTTATGGTCAATTTATTGTTTTGAAACTAGTGATTCATTCTTTAGAGTCTAAACTAATTGTTCTAAGATTTACTTTTTAAGTTTTATGTTAAAATAACTTTATGCTTTAATAATATTCGGCCAAATGCGTATTACGTCACATAATTAATTTTGGGGGAAAATTTAAAAAGTAAATCCAAGTTCATCATGTTACATATCAAATGTTTTTTTATAATTTAAAAATGCATAGCCCCCCCCCCCTTTCCTCTCCGAAACTACTGAGTCTAAAATTTTTGGAAAAAAATAGGAAATATGGGGCCTCACATGAGTGAATTGTGGAAAATTTAAACGAAAACCTGCCTTGAAGTTCTCACGTTGGAATTTTACGAAACCCTCGAGCGTTCGATTATTAAAGTAATTATGATATAGCAATATTTTTAAAACTAAAACAAATCGGACATCTCGTAGGTACCTACCCCGGAGGGCACATATTTTTAAAAAAGAAATGCAGCAACACGCTTAAATTGCCACATGTCAAGTCAACTACCAAAAAATGGGCACTTTACTGGTGCCACTGACCACAAAAACTGCAAATCCATATTCGGTAAATCAAAAATCAAATGTAATTAGAGCGCTTGGGACATAGAAACAATAAGCTAATGAGCACACTGAGTCACTGATAAGTAGCGAGGTTACTGCATCGCATGCTCCGATGCTATGTGAATCACTTTAATACTTCACATAATGTTTCAAGTTTTAAGGTCATTGAAGGGTGGCCAGAGGAATTATCGTTTGATTGTAGTTTAAAAAAACCTTTTGAATTGGCCTTTACTGAGTACGCTGGGACACACGGTTTTTGAAGCCATAATAATTGAGCATTGAGCATTATTATCTAGGGACAATTGTAGCTTAAATCCATATTTTAATGGTTTTTTTATTAAATAGATAGAATTGTTAAGCGTATTTACAATTTCATTACACAGTAAAAATCTAAATAAAAATAATTGCTCGATATTTGTAGGTACATATAGTAAATTACAAATCCAAACGAAATTGTGCTTAGGATACAGAAATATTTTCTTATAAATTGAGAAAATTCAAATATATCTGAAGATCTATGGCAAGTAATTTATTTATATCTTACTTAAGAAAATTTTGGGCATTTCGGAAAGTATTTTTAGATTTTTTTTATATTTCTAATGGTGTGTCGTTGGCCGAGTGGTTAAGATGTTCGATCCTGGATCCCGGCCATAAAACTTATGTACATAATCCGACAAACCACACTTAGAGGCTTTTCCATCTAAATATACCTCAACAGAACTAATCACTCGTTAGGTATAGCCTCAGAAATACCATCGGCTAATAGAGGGAGACTTGGTCTTCCGCTGGGTACCCCTGTACACGGTTATCGTAGCTGTAAGGTAACCAAAGTTTTTTTTAATTTTACTACCTCTTATGACATCATCAACTACGTAAAAGAGCTTTTCTGCCCCGTGTACCAGTAAGACAAAATATGACTTTAAAAATTGGTTCCTTCGACTTTATACTTTCCCATCGTCCAAGAGGATCGACTACCGCGCCCATTTACAACACCTAAGTATTATATTTAATTTCAATTCAGTAAGAATAATATTGACAGAATGGGAAAACTACAAAACACGAATTTTGAATAAAGCAAAGTTATTTCATTATTTATATCAATAATACACGTTGAAAGGACGAAAGATTGACTGAAACGGTTTATATGGCTGAAGTGAAAGGAAATCCTGGCAGAGGACGACCTAGGTGTACCTACCTACTTTTATTGAACTTATAAAACGTATTTATTGATCGATGGAAATATTAAAAGTACACAAAATCGCCGAACATGTATGAAAAGTATGATGAATATAAAAGAAGCGAAAGAGGTATGTCAGGACCGTAACAAATGGCATTCGATTGTCTCTGCCTACCCCTCTTGGGATAAAACGCGTGATGATAGATAGACTGCATCATTTTAATATATCTCTGACGGATTAGACAGCATACACCATGAAAACTCGCTGGGGCTAACTTTTATCCGATTTAATTACCCAGCTCCTAAACATGAAATTAGACATCAGGTGTACATAGAATCACATGAGGCATATAAATCAGTATTCGTAATCTCTAATCATATGTTTATGTCTTCCAAAATATAGTTGAATGACCTTTTATCAACATTCTGTTCAGCTTCGTCGATAAATAATTGATTATGTGACGTATGGGTTGTGCAATAAGTAAGCAGATAGGTACACTATGTATGTGGACACTTTATTGCTTATAACTTTATATACCGACTTCGTCCGTGGTTTTTTTTAATGTGACATGAACTAGTAGTCTATGTCCTGTGTCTGTCCAAAAAATCACATCGATACGTTGCTCTGTTTTGACGTGAGAGACGGTCAAAAATATGTACACACACACTTTATCATTTATAATATTATTAACTTTATTCTGGGTGAATTTAAAAAAAAAGTAGACTGAGTCTTTACCTAGAGTTCAAGCTTTCTCTGAATCAAATTTTATCAAAATCTCGATATAAATAAATTCTTTTTCAAATCGGTTCATTAGTTTTTTAGTTTACTTCTTGCAAACTAACACACTTTCTTTGTAATATTATAGTACATTGACTGCAATAATATCTACATACTTTTTTTTCTTTCTTCACCAACTAATTGTTTATCTTCAAAAAAAGTTGATAATAAAAAATATAATACCTACTCACAATGATCGCTCAAAAATTTAGCTAAAATACATTTAACAGTTTCGGAGCCTATTATGGACAAAGAAACATCCATCCATCCAGACAGCATAGAGTACAAGCCTATGGAGGGGCCATAGACGGGCTCCCCCTTTCGCCAATTTTTTCCCCTTTGACCAGTTAAACTGACCAGGTGCGCAGTAATAAGTTACCTTAGATTTCGTTGGTATCGTTTTGTGTCGCGAGACAGAGCTCTAGGAAAAATTTAAACGGGAAAGGCGATCTAGGACGTCAAAATTAGTGTTTCCAATCATTAATTATAATTATTATGTTTGTATTTTAATACAATCATCATATAACGTAAAATCCGTTGCGACAATAAAACGACAGAAAAATACAGGGGCTAGTACTAGGCGTTTACCACTAGATGTGTCACTTCTTTAACAGACGTAAAATATCTGTTTGTTTTAGAATAAATGCGGACGCCGCGGCATACGCGCCTTCCAAAGCATGAGGAGTCGATTAAAGCACAACATTACATATTATTAACGAAAGTCGCCGCGTCTGTCTGTCTGTGACCTTTTTATGCAAAAACTACTGTACGGATTTTGATGCGGTATTCACTATTAGATAGGTTGATTCACCAGGAAGGTTTACGAGTATTAAACATGGAGCTATCATGTTTAGGAGCTGAGCATTAACTGAGTATAAGTGAATCTAGTCGTGGAAAAAGTTAGCCACAGCGAGTATGCTGTCTAATCCGTCAAATATATAACAAAATGGTATAGGAAATAATTGTGTCCTGTAGAATAAATTGTGAAGAAATAGTGAATAAGTGTAAGAAAAATTAGAAATTTCTCCTTCTTTTTTTGGAAGTCGGTTAAAAAATTAAGCGGATATTGTACCCGTACGAATACAGGCGAGGTCGCTAGTTATCATGTAAAGAAAACAGTGAAAATAATATTTGTCACGTTTTCCACTCGGGCTGACCAAATTTTAGATTAGTTTTTTTTAATCCATGATTACATTTATGTTTTTCATCAGTTTGATTGAAGGTGACACAATCTACTGTACCTTAAAGACAACGACCTAATATCACACTTTGTTCCCTCATTTATCACTAGATCGTCGATACTGTAGATCAGCCATTATCGGCTGTCAACATGCCACAACTGCGCGAAAATTCCAAGTTTTTTTTAAAGTACAAAAAAATCCCTTGTGATCAAAGTTATTTTTAACCCACGACGCAAAAGAGGAGTGTTCTGTGTGATGAACCGATTTTGTGTGAAAGGTGACTTGATTGTTCTTAGCTGTGATTCAAAAAAATCTGTACAGCCGTTTGAAGATCATCAGCTTTTTTTAGTTTTACAAGTCTCATCGAATCGATTACAACGTTTACATCAATAGTGGCCTTTTCAAAAATTTTAATTTTAGTGATTTTATTAATGTCTCAAGTTTTCTAACACATTTTTTTTTCACAAAAATACGAACAGTGGTAATTTTTTTTTCAATAGATGCTATTTATTTTATAATTTAGTGTCACACGATAAATTCGACATTGAACCGATGTCAACGCCATCACTTCTATGTTACGGCCAAGGTCGACTTTAATGTTACTATCAGGCTAACTAATTTCGTTTCTGATTATATACTAATTTACTGAAGTTAATCACCAATAAACTGAAAAAAGTCATAGTTGCTATTGTCTATGTCTTTAGCTTCCAAAATATTTTATAGAATACCACCGTCCTCGGATATAACTCAAGCATATCGTAGCTTTCTATTCGTGAAATATTGTTGATGTGTAACATCTTTCCTCTCGCTTTCCTGCTATCTGTGGGAGTGATTTCGTGAAAAGGGACGGGAGTGTGTAACAGGAAGCCGGGGAAGCACGCGCAGATGGTACCAACCCATTTTCCGAGAGGTTGGTACTGTCAGCCAACAGTGTGTACGAGAAAGAGAAAGGGAAATAGAGAAGGAGAACGCATCAGCTGTGTTGTGTATAAAGTGTTAATGTTTTCAGGATATAATGTTAATGTTGCTTATTCAAGGTGTCAGATGTTACACATAATATGAGACAACTGTAAGGGTCGCTCGTTTTCTTAGAATCGGTGTAATAGTTTGAGATATTACCTACATCAAACAAAACTTAAAAAAACCTCTTTTTTAATTTATTCAGTCGTTTTGGAAGATATTTTGAACAAAAACAAACAGACAGACGTACAAAAATTCTAAAAATCGTCATTAAATTTTATGCTTCGAGTAAGTGTTTTAGATATTTATTGTATTGTTTTTTTTAACATACACTTTAATTTTATTTTATTTATACTAATAATCGTGGATATTCTAGTTGCAAGTGGTATTGGAAACAAAATTTAAATTCACAAAGTAGTTTCTGACATTGGCTGAACAATACTGAAAATCGTACAGTGATCTTTTTAATTCATGAAAATTACATTTCCATTTACAATCAATAATTAGTAGGTACCCTAAATTCACAAAAATATTATTACTGTGTCTAATTTAGTAGGACTCGCAGTGTTTTTGGAAAACACTTTACGCTGGTTTGGACACATTAAAAGAATGAAGGATAAAATAAATACTAAAAAGGTTTATATGGCAGAAGTTAAAGGAAATGCTGGCAGAGGACAACCTAGATGTACTTTTGAACACATAAAAACTTATTGATGATGATGATGATGAATATAAAAGATGCCAGGATCGTAACAAATGACATTCGATTGTCTCTGCCTACGCCTCTTGTGATATAGACGTCATGATAGATAGTAATACCTAATAGTACTTGAAAAATTCGCCGAAGTCTGGCTAAAATTATCGATATGATATTATTATTTATTACCATATTATTTGATGTTGATGTTTTTCTACCAAAAATCCACTATCGGACGCCTTAAAGGTCGTATAGATAATGTGTTAATGAACTAAAATAGATTTCTAACTTACGATAACAAATTACGATAAAAATATATTACCATATCATGTTTTATACTAATATTATAAATATGAAAATGTGTTTGTTTGATTACTCCAAAATTACTGAACTGATTTAAAAAACTTTTTCAATGTTATGAAAATTAAAGGAAATCGAATGCCATTTGTAACGATCCTGACATACCTCGTTCGCTTCTTTTATATTCATCATACCTTTCATACATGCTCGGCGATTGTGTGTACTTTTAATATGTCCATCGATCAATACATTTTTATTTGTCATTGAACATAAAAGTACACCTAAGTCGTCCTATGCCAGCATTTCCTTTCACTTCAGCCATATAAATCTTTTTAGTCAATCTTTCATTCTTGTCGTGTAACTACTACTTTTTTAATTTTCCACTCCGCATTCTTCTTTAGTGACATCGTTCTGCAGTCAATACCTACGCTTTATTAACGAAGTTCCTTTCGCTTCCTCAAGAATGAGGCTATCAAATGCGATTTTTTTCACATCCGTCTGGTAGTTCCAGAGATTAACGCATTCAAACAAACAATCTCTTCAAATTTATTATTAGTAGTTATTTTTTTGTGGTAACTAAAGTACATACTTTCAATGTTATCTAAGTATTTAAAGTTTCGTGACGGTCGAAATCTTACACTTTTTTCAGCCTAGCTCTCATTCGCCAAGTGTTTATGTGCGATAAGGAAGTTCCTTCCAAAAAGTTAGGGTTCCGTAAAGATATGACAATAACGAAAAAGTTAACTAGCGTTTTAGTTATTTCTATTGTTAGATTTAAAAAAAATCATATGTGAATGCGGGGGGGTTATTTAGTATTGTATAATATATCTTTTGACGGTCAGGGCTATAATGATTCAATGTTAGACACGCGAATTATTATATCAAGGTTAATTTGTAATATTTTTAATTGAAATCGTAATGGCCTGGTTTATATATGTTGCTGTTATTGATAAATTTACTTCCTATTGCAATAATACAAACAAAGTAAATGCATAATCTACCTAAAATTAAAAAAAATTATCGAAGGCAATGTTAATAGTACATACCAATCGCCGAGCATGTATGAAAGGTATGATTAATATAAAAGAAGCGAAAGAGGTATGTCAGGATCGTAGCAAATGGCATTCTATTGTCTCTGCCTACCTCCCTTGGGATAAAAGGCGCGATGATAGATATTTTAATGTAATAAGTAAGATATTTTAATGTTTAATAATAGAAAACTACAAATTTGTGCCGTTTGGTGTTGAAACTCTAGGTCCGTGGGGTTCAAATGCCAAAATAATTATAAAAGTAATGTCCCCACGGTTGATCATCTTGATTGGTGACAGGAGGGCTGGCTCTTTCCTCGCTCAATGCAGTCAGCATTCTTGCCACAATTCCACGCGGGCCAGGTTTACTTAGTTTTATTTAATAGGTTTTTTGCATAGTTGTGATATTTTTAACCTGATAAAATAATAAATTGATAAAAAAAAATGATTAGATATTTTATTTGACAGACTTTAATAGCTCAATAACCTGTTTAAAATCTAAATATTGTAGAACGTAAAAATGACTGTATCTGGCTTATCCCTTAATGATTAATTTATTCGAATAACTTAGTAAAACAAAATTAACAAAAAATGTTTCGATTTAATTGATTACAAATTACAGTCTCTTATCTAAAGTGCATGGAAAGGCTGCGCATAAATAATCAAATTTGTTTTTTTTCTATATAGGTAGTTATTTTGCACAATATTTACGTGCTATCGTACAATACCTGATAAAGTTTATTGGCATTGTCTAGGCTTTTTATTCTAGATAATTTATTTCTATTGAGTCAATGATCTGTGATTGGCCAAAAAATTTATGCAAACGTAAGTGTCAATTTATTTGTTCGTTTACTAGAAGTGAACTAAAAACTACTGGACCGATTTGTAGAAACAATATTGTAACGAAATCTCGACGAACGAAGCCTGGATGGAAGCTAAATCCATTCAAAGACAGTTTTTTTACCACACCTTTATTTGGCTTTTATTGAGCCTCATTTGAAACTTAAGTAATCGTTATAACGTTAAATTTTACAGTTTTCTTTGCAGTTCTAAATAAGGCCTGCTATCCCCAGCTATAAGTTCAAAAAATCTACCTGTTTTCTACCTGCAGCTACTCATACTTCCCTGCGCGACCCATTTCACAAACATACACATATAATTCATAGGCCCAACCATTAAATATGGAGGATCGTTTTACCATTTCCCTCGACAAATATAATAAAAATAGACGATGTAATGCCGTTGTTCTTAAAATGAGAAATGCCGGATCTGTCGATCAAAGAAGTAAATACTTTGCCTCCACTCTTGTCAGCCCTTCAAAGTCAGAATTTTTGGGCGTCGAGAAAGGTTTGGAATGCGGGGATGATACATGCTCACACGTAGATACCTTTTGTTAGATATATTTGTTTACCCGCCACTTCGTTTAAACCGTGTTACCGGCTGCAGTGTAGCAAGCGGAATACTATTTAAGTGTCAGCAGATCATATTTTTGGGGATGACAAAAAAAAAGCAAAAATTACACTCCGTTTTAAAGTGAAAGAAGAACAGACAACAAATAAACAAAGATTGGATAAAAATATAAATGTACCAATTGGTTTTCTATAATAAAAAAATATAACGTCCATAATCCGACGTACTGGCCACTCGTTAGGTATAGCCTCACAAATATAATCGGCTAAAAGAGGAAGACTTGGTATTCCGCTGGGTACCCTGGGACCGATAACACGGTTTCGGGAGCTGTAAGGCAACCAGTGAAAAAAGAAAAAAAAATTGCGTTAATAACTGACACATCAAAGTTTAGAATATATTTAAAAATATAATTGCTTTTATTTGATACCTTTTCATAAATTAAACTTTTCGATCTTAAAATGCCTCAAAATGAATTGGGTACTCTCAAGGCATATTTATTAGGATAAAAAGCAACATTTTGGTATAGTTAACGTTATTTGAAGTCGCTCTATATAAACACACCCTTACAAAATCGAGGGTCAGTATAATATTTTTTTTTGTTTTTCCTCGCGTGAGACTATTCCAAAAATGTGGAAACGTGCCCCGCGGTTGAAATGTGTGTTTATACTATTATACGTCACTGGGATATATTATTCATGGACGAGGTTATGAAAAGTTTTTCATGTGATCTACTTTAGTTGTTGACAATAAAAACGTACTTATCGCCTTTATATCTTGCAGGGTGGTTCAGGGACACTGCTAACGTGGGATGTCACCATGTCCACATTTGGTGTTGTATTATAGAAGTGGCTACAGCAGCAACGACTGAAAGTAAAAGGGAATTCAACTGGTGATTCCGCCAAACAACATCCATGTGTTGGCTACTGGTTGACTGCACGTGCGGCGTAATAACCTGTCGTGATGTGGGGATAACCTGTCGTCATGTCATGCCGGGCGGTCTGGTCAAGACTGATTGTCAGTTAAGTGGGAGCGGGATGCGGGGCATTACGGGGTTGTAGATGTGGCTGGACAGCCTGTGTTCATACGGGGTCACCAATATAGTTATGGCTACTTCAACTATTCAGAGTAAATCCCCAACTAGTGTCGATGGATAAATGGCCACAGTATGTTGTAATTTGTGGTGGATTTCAGGTAAGTCAACTGTCTTTTGGTTACGACGTCACATACTCATTTCCTTGACAAAGCGTTTGTTTGTTTGTTTGCATGTCAAAACAGAGCAACGGGTCGACTTTTTTATGTCACATTCCAACATTTTCCACAGGCAAAGTCAGTGTGAAAATCTAGTAGTCTATATTTCAAAACAGAAAAAACTAAACAGCTTAAGTAGTAAGATATCAAGTTGTCAAGTGATAGTTTCAGTTCAGATGATGAGTATCCAGTAATTAACCGACTTTTACATACCCTGAATCCATGAGCAAACACAGTTTACTTACTCGTATCTTCTGTGTCATCAATAAGCATAGTGCAGTCACTCTTATATCCACTTTTCACCAAGTAGATGGTGAGATATACTACTGACTGGTAACTATTTACCTACCAGTATATTCAAGTTATATAATTTTAGCAGTAACGGTCAGTGCACAGGGTCGTAATGACGATCTTGATTCGTCATCAGTTCACCAAAAGTCACCGCAGTGCAATGAACTTTGATCAACAGTGGATCGGTGCGGTGATTGTACTGAACTGGGGACTAGATATTGCTAAATTATAGGCAAAAACTGTGTAGGGTACCAACGGAAGTAAATTATCGTTCATCGCTAGATTTAATAGAGGTAGAGATCCCTACACAGAAACAGAAATATCTTGGAAACTGATTATCTGATTTTCATCAAATTTAGCTAAGAATCATCGCGAATAAACCTGCTTTCAAATAAAATAAACCGCATTAAAATCGGTTGATCCGTTTCGGAACTACGATGCCACGATTTACTTTAAAATTATACTACACCATGCCATCTCTGCAGACAATTTATTGGATTTAAAAATCAA
The DNA here is from genome assembly GCA_963924495.1 of Nemapogon koenigi. Classification (NCBI taxonomy): domain Eukaryota; kingdom Metazoa; phylum Arthropoda; class Insecta; order Lepidoptera; family Tineidae; genus Nemapogon; species Nemapogon koenigi. The sequence goes on from OZ004646.1 coordinate 11,599,003, forward strand.
ATGCGATAATTTCGAAAGGTACTAAACAGATTTCAATAGTTTTGATTGAAATTACAATTAAATTACCGAAATAATTATATTTTTTCTCTTTGAACTTGATGACTTTGAATCAATTTTTAGGGAACTTTAACTGACGCGCTACTCATCCCAATTATCATACCAACTGTGATAATTTGAAATTTGTGAAAAAAGTACAAGAAAATATAAAAAATGCCTCCGGTTGTGTACAATATCTACTTAGCTCCGATACGGCCAGGCCTAAAACTGTTAAAATGTTCATAGAATTGCTATTATAGAGTATAGACAATGGATTTAATTAATATTTATTTTTGTTTAATGTTTCAATAATGTATCAATAGCTTCAAGAAACATTAAAAATATATCCCCTCGACTGATAAATCTTTTCTGGTGACAAGGGGGCTGGTTCCTGGTTTATTTAGTTGTTTTTAATGTTTAGATTAATTTTAAGGTTATTATTATTATATTATTTATTTATTTATTTATTATAGTGAATTGGGCTAGAATTAGGTCCGTGTTGCGGAAGTCAAGTCTTCCACATTTAACCGATAGTATTTTCCGAGATTATACTAGAGGTATTTTGAGATCGATAGTCGAATTATGTAAAGTATTTTTTATTTGGACACGTTGAAAGAATGGAGAATGAAAGATTGACTAAAAAGGTTTATATGGAAGTAACAATAGGAAAAACAGACAGAGGACGACCTAGGTGTCCTATTTAATTACTGAGCATATAAAAAAATATTGAAAGTACACACAATCTCCGAGCATGTATGAAAGGTATGATGAATATAAAAGAAGCGAAAGTGGTATGCCAGAATCGTAGCAAATGGCATTCGAATGTCTCTGCTTACTCCTCTTGGCATAAAAGGCGTGATGATAGATAGATACCATCTGCAGAACTCGCCACTCGTTTGGTATAGCCTGACAAATACCATCGGCTAAAAGAGGGAGACTTGGTCTGTAAAAAAAGAAAACATTTTTTTAAGAATTCTACAATTATCGACTACTGAACCGATTTAAAAAATTCTACAACTGTCAGAAAAGTTTTGCAAATAAAAATTGGAGAAAAACGACAGAACCGACTAAAATAACCGTTGTTTTTCATGAGTGACACCGGGGCGGAAAGTTAGCAGATATAAAAAAATTGCCATTCTAACCCACTGTCGTTTTTACGAGTTTTCTCCAAGACCGTCGTTGATTAACTCGAGTTTTATGCTTTTAATATCGTTTATAGCGCGAGAAGTCAGTATTTTGAACCATATCCACCTTTCATGGACTATTTAAACTCGTGGAAGAAAATTGAGAGACACATTTCTTCCTGTGTATGCCACAAATGACCTTTTATTAATATACTAATTGTTGTCCAGGTTTTGTCTGTGTTATTCCGGAAATGGAAGTCGCTCTATAATCTATTGAAATTGAACATTGTCCCAATGTTAGTCCAGAATTGGCTCCGAAATGGCTGACCATCGATCTTTCGAAAACTTTCAGGGATCATTAAGTACCTGCTTAGAATCTGCTTTTTATATAATTTTGATATCTTCTAGGGTTTCGTAGATAAATTAAAAATGTAATAAGTATCTCATTATATTATATCTCAAAAGTGTTTTTTGTCGGTAAATCTAATCTAATTTATTAAATTTATTTATTTATTTTTAAAAGACGCCATCTATTGGAAATCAGTTGAACTATGACAACAACAACACTAACGGCGCGAAGTATTCGCACGGATCATCTAGTTATTTAAAATACAATATATAATGGCCATATGACGAAGCTGGGGCAAAGAGCTTGTCTGAAATAAAATGAAAAATTCAGAAACCTTTGATGCCATAATTTGAGCAGATCACCTGCGAACCTAGAAGAACGATGTTGGGAGTTGGTGATATTAGAAGCGGTGTCAAAACAATTTTCCGACGTAACTTTACGACCCGATTTTAAAATGAGGAACTTTCGCTCCACGAAACTGCCGCCGGCGAGAAAAAAATTTCCCCGAGTGGCATTTTTGTTTTAGGGGTCCTTTGGTTGTAGAGAAACCTTTAAACTATGGAGATCTTTCAATTTCATAGGTACCTACATAATCGGACAGACAACACTTAGAAGTTTTTCCATATAAATATGCCTCAACAGTATTAGACAATGGTTAAAATTCCATCGGCCGAAAGAGAAAGACGAACAAACACGGTTCCGGGAACCGTAAAATGTAAAAAATCTAATATCTGTGATTTTTTTAATGTGAAAAATAACATATAAGTATAGCATAAATGTTGAAACGGTTGAAAAAAACCAAGAGTAAATTATTTTTTGAACATAATCTTCACGGTTGACTTATACGGGAACCGTTGCTGGCCCCAGGGTACCGAATGAAAAACATAGTCTTCCTCATTTAGCCAAAGATTTTTTAATAAACATTTTACAATAACTTTAATAATAAGCAAAATGCGGAACCATTGCTTTAATAAAGTCGAGGTACTGTACCCACGGTTGAAATTACTTCGTAGATATCAGGGAGACGAGGCAGTTTATGTTATCGTCAATTTTTTCATTAGCTCTTAAATGAAATATATCCAAAAATATACTATCTTTGTTAAAAATACCCTACTTTTTTATTAAATTAAAATCTATATCGACGAGTTGAATTATTTTCCTTAAATGGTACCGAGGATCTTGTTTCAAATTGTAATTATTTAGAGTATTTTTTGACATATTTTCGATCTTGCTTTGACTCAAGACATTAATTTCCAATCTCTGTTTATGTTATAAAAAGAGTGTTTTTAAGAAATCATTATAAATTAAAGGCCCCCGCCGCGCTGAGTTTGTGTTTGTTCGAGCTAATTTCAGAAACTACTGTACGGATTTTCATACGGTTTTCACCAATAGAAAGAGGGATAAGGACCAGTTGGACATAAGCAAAGTTTTATTTAACGAAAGAGGGTTCCGTCGGAGAAAATGACAGATAAACGCCAGCAGTTTTAAACAAAGGTTAGAAATACCTACTTTGCAGTTTACTATTTCATACTTCAAAAACATCCTAATATTTTATAATAAGGTCCCCTCTGACATACAAAAGCTACCATTTAATGCATTCAAAGTTACAATAAAACTTAAATTAATTAACAAAAGTTATTATAAGATATCTGAGTACTTGGATGATAAGCATCCGTGGGCATAGCTTGTGATCGTTCTGGCAGGCTGTCTCGTTTCAATAATTAGATAGGCATATAAATTAATTTTTAACTATCGATTTCATGTTTCAATTTTGTTTTTTTTAATTGTAATTGTATTTTAGTGACATATTATTTAGACATTTTATTATATAAATTGTATTTTACTGTTAATCTGCTAATTCAAAAGTGTATTGTATTTCTAATTGACTGTTTCAAGTGTGCCTTGTGTACCTACGAAATAAATATATTTTGAATTGAATTGAATCCACGGAAAAAGTATTGAATTAGCCTATAGAATCAGTTCTAAGTAAGTCAAGATAAATAAATGTAAAGCCTTTTGAAGGTAAAGATCCCATTCACTTAAATCACAAACTTATCAGATATTATATAAAGCGCGTACCTACACTGAAAAGTAGATATAAGATGGAGAAAAGAAGCAATATCTAAGAAAAGGACTCTTAGACAATAAGAAAAATATGAATCCTGGAGGTAAATTCTGAAGAGGGTAATGTAAGAATTTTGTACCCCCTTTTTGTGAGAGGGCCCCAAGACTGCGGGGGCAATGAATGGAACACTGTAAGGAACGGTTCATCGCATCCAATAATGTAAGTGAATTTGTAGGGAGCCAGATGGGAATCATTGTTTTATACTACATACACCAATATTAAGTGCGATATGTAAATGTATGATCAAATTAAATCATTTTTTTAAATTATTGCTTGGTCCAAATTAGGATAAAGGAAACGACGCTATGATACAAAACAGCCACAACTCTATATAAACAAATATCTACATTTACAAATATTTATTTCAACCTGGACTCAAACCCGAGGCTGCTTTGTGAGTTTAATTCATACATTTTAATAGAGATGATGAAAGGACGGATTGTAACATTTGTGTGAAAGGAAGTAAATTAGAACAAGTGAATGAATATGTTTATTTAGGTAGTATGTTTACAAGAAGTGGAAAGATAGACAAGGAAATTGAAAGGAGAGTGAAAGCGGGAAGCAAGGTATTTGGTGGACTAAACAATGTATGCAGAAATAAACAACTTACAACTAAAAGTAAAATGAACATACATAATGCAGTTTTAGTTCCATCACTTACTTATGGAAGCGAGACTTGGGTATGGAATAAGAAGCATGAAAGTAAAATAAATGCAGTGGAAATGCGGTCTTTACGTAGAATGTGTGATATAAAACGCATTGACCGCATCCGGAACGATGACATTAGAGAAGAATGCGGTGTAAAAGATGATGTTGTGACTAAAATGAAGAAAAGTAGTTTACGCTGGTTTGGACACGTTGAAAGAATGAAGGATGAAAGATTGACTAAAAAGGTTTATATGGCTGAAATAAAAGGAAATGCTGGCAGAGGACGACCTAGACGTACTTTTATTGAACATATAAAAAATATGTTGATCGATGGAAATATTAAAAGTACACACAATCGCCGAGCATGTATGATAGGTATGATGAATATAAAAGAAGCAAAAGAGATATGTCAGGATCGTAGCAAATGGCATTCGATTGTCTCTGCCTACCCCTCTTGGGATGAAAGGCGTGATGATAGATAGATAGATAGATAGATTTTAATAAAGAGAAAGTTCATTCAAGAAGCCAAAACTAGATTTTCAATAGCAATAATTTTCTGATTATATATAAGGACTACAGTGTTATCTTGTAATTTAAACTATGCATTTATTAATTAATAATAAATAATATATTTAAAAACAATATCGAATACTTTTACAATAACGTTATAATTTAACATTAAAAATAACTAGAATTTCAACTTAAACTTAAAAAAAAAAATCTTGTCGTTTTTTTTAATTTGTAACGACTGCCTGGTATTAACATGATATCTTCACGCCCGTTTCCCATAGTAATAGGCAAAGAGGATTGAGCACCACTTCTTTCGATCCTAACTATTGCATACTTCTTCTTCACATCGCACCCATTTTGATTATACACACAATATGTTCAATTCAATATTTTTACACTGACCCAATAAGTACAATGGGTAATAACTCCAGGTCACCGTGATGCAATATGCAATTTTCATATTTATATTTCAATAAAGAACTACGGATTCAATATTCGTATGTTATTCACGCCTACACAGTTTGTGATCACCATTTTTAAAAGAATTGTTACAAAAAGCATGTGTTTCACAATTGTAAATTTGTTCAGTTCTTTTGAGGTATTTTTTAAAGTGGGCTAAGGTTCTTGGTATTTGGTGATCTTTCACGGAGACAGAGAGATGGTCTTTTCTGTCTTTGGTCACTTGGTTGTGCCCGTATCCTCTGCAAAGGAAACTTTCTCTGGTATTCAAGTTTAAAAAGGTATTAATTTAGGTCCATCGTGCTTCTCTGACCTTAGTTAGTTGACACTTTTGAGCTTCGTTCTACGCTATATTAATCGCAAATATATAGGTAGCCTATATCTATGGTATTATGTATATTATTTATTTTTTAACTGTTAACCAAGGAGTTAAAGTTAACTTTAATCTAACTATCATCACGCCTTTTATCACAAGAGGAGTAGGCAGAGACAATCGAATTTGCTACGATCGTGACATAACTCTTTCGTTTCTTTTATATTGATCATACCTTTCATACATGCTCGGTGATTGTGTGTACTTTTAATATTGCCTTCGATCAATAATTTGTTTATATGTTTAATAAAAGTACACCTACACGACGTACACTACCTGCTAGCATTTCTTTTCACTTCAGCCATATAAACCTTTTTAGTCAATCTTTCATCCTTCATTCTTTCAACGTGTCCAAACCAACGTAAACTACTTTTCTTCATTTTAGTCACAACATTATCTTTCACTTCGCATTCTTCTCTAACGACATCGTTCCGAATGCGGTCAATTATCCACTGCATTTATCTTACTTTCATCCTTTTTATTCCATACCCAAGTTTTGCTTCCATACATAAGTAATGGAACTAAAACATCATCTTCCTAAATGTGTATATCGTTACGTCTCTCTGGTATAAAAAGACAAGGTGAAATAATATTTAGTATGGAAACAGTAAATTCCCAGATCACGCACCGATAAAACAAATAAACAAAGACCATTTAAAAGGAACAGTTAATGCAAATTTAGAATAGCAAACTCTTTTCTGCAGTTTGAATACATTTTTAAAACAGAACCTATTATTATGTTAAAGAGGTTTTGTCCCAGAGGTCTTTTTCCACTGCGCCCGCTTGCAACTATAAACAAGGGAACCGGCCTCTGTGCAGACTGACACAGACTAGAATAGAAGCTAATTTTTGAGAAAAAAAAATTTTGCGTGGTCTGTGAGATCAAGTACTCAGTAATCGAAGTGCATAAATATGTGATATAAAGCGAGTAAAATGTACTTATTAACTTAAGGCCTTAACAGCGGTAAAATCCCTAAATTATATTTAAGTCAAAATATTAAAAGGACTAATAAATCAATCTGTGATAAAAAATACGTATAGATATATAACGATCCAATAGATTTTTTAATTCTTTATTTACACAAACGGGTAAAAAAACAACAATTTTAAAATAAAACTAAAACTAAAAATTCAAAATATAGTTTTCCAGGCCATGTTATTGTTCCAAATAAATCCAATCCAATATTAATATTAATTAAAAATAAATAAATTTTTGATATAACCTTTTTAGACAAAAAAATCCCCAATTACCTATTGTCGTAATTATTTGCAAAATTTCTCCAAAACGGCACAAGCAACAAGTTAGTTTTTACACACAAAAAAGGTCTTAAAAATATTGATATTCTTAATTGAGAGTTTAGTTTTTAGTCCGCATTTTACTCGTGAATTTTATTTTTTCACCTAAATTGAAGATTATCCGCCGGCTCCGTCGCCCTATAATGACGAGTGTTTTCTATACAAAATATAGAGGTCAAATCGTCAATGTTATTGACAGATGTTAAAGTCTTAAGATATGCACTAAAATGTATACAGTACTTTCGGATTATAAAAGAGACAGGCAAGGTAAAGTTTGCAAGTTCGTAAGTTTGGATGTAGGAGGTAATCTTTCAAACTACTGAACCGATTCTAAAGATTATTTCACGAATAGAAAGCTACATTATCCCTGAGAGCGAAATGCTAGTCTTAAATATATAGACATTATTACAGTAGAATTAAGTTTTGTATCATTTAAAAAACGAAACTTGACAATGACAAAGATGTAAAAGAAGGAGAACAATTCCACAGTGTATAGAACAGTTATTACATTTCCAAATTGCATATACTGCAATCAATGACAATGCACACAGTCTGTGTCGCAGTTCAAAGAGGAATTTCTCGTTACACTTCCCCGAGATAAAGTTAAAATATTATCGGGGCGTACGTATCGAATAGCATCGTGGTTCGGCCGTGAGTTCACTACGAGTGTATAGATAGAAATGTAAATATGCACAAATAAATCTTTATATTTTCCTCTGTTTTAACTTATTCCGTAACTTCAAGTTTAAACTATTGTAGATTAAATATCTATTTAGAAATCAGAAGGATCTGTCATACTATAACTAAAGTTACTATTTTATTACAATTAGTATAACAGTTTTCATCAGAAGTTGGATTCTTGGCCTTTTATCTTCAAGTTCAATAATTAGGGTATGAGCTATTGAGTTGAAATCAGATAGAATAGTGTATAAGGGAATTTCAAACTTATAACTGTTTCATTGAAATTAGTGCAACGGTCAACATCAGAAGTGGGATAATCGTGGCTAAAGTTCCTGGAGCATTAGATGTAATAGAACAAAATTCGGTAGCAAAGTAAATCGAGAAACCCCACTTAGAATGCAAGCTATTTGTAATTTGAGTTCAGTCAAAGCAATAAGTGTCTATCCATGGTATCTGCGAGTAAGTATACGTTAATACAAGGAAACGGTTCAATTCCGTGGCTGGCGTCTTGGAACGAAAATAAATGGGACGGACGCTAAAATCTGGAGCAGTTTTTATTCGGTAACTGAAAATTCTACCAATATCTTACTTATTTGTGTTGAAAATCCGTTTTATTGATTAATGTATAAGCAAGACCATAATAAAAATATTACTTTTCTATTCATAATACGTTTATTTAGATCCAAAACGATCTTAAAGTCAAATATAATTTAAAGACATTTCTAGATGCAAATAGAAGAATATAATAGACTATAAGAGTCGAGTGCAGGATAAGAGAGATTTCGAGGTGTGAGCATGGTACATATAAATATGCATATTTTTGTTGTAGATAAGGAAACCAATTCATCATATTCATCATAGAGTAATTATAATTAGTGATGCACCGACTATTGATTTTGCCTACTACTACGACGATCACATAACAGATTAATTGAGAATTTGAGATTTTTAAAGACTTTATTCATATTTTTCTGATGGTCAAGTATATTATGAAAGACCTGACGATATACTCTAAGGTTCCCTGAACTATTATAGATGGATAATCTGCAGCGAGACTGATCAGTATACATCATATGCGTGATTAGTGTTCATATATCGATAGACGCATTCTATAGCTTGCTAAAGTTTTAACCTATTCTTCGTTGTTGAGTTTTCAAATCACGATTTGGACGGTTTAATAGAGGTCGTAGAATAAAACACAAACACATCGTAAACCTCAAGTGCATTATCTACGGATATAAATCTTAGATTCGACTCTTAAATGTTTTGTGCGTAACGAAATGTGCGGTCTACCTGATACCTATTTGTGAGATATTATTTTAGTTTGAGATGATAGAGAAAATATGGACTCTTATTTATATTGATATCGACTTTTTGGGCTTCTGAAAATGTTCAAATAAGAGAGAAGACAAAAGTGATGGATATTGGAAACAGAGTTGCGAGACACGTAGCTTGAAGACACGATGGAAGATTGTAGTGGCAACCTAGAATGGGCCGGCAGAAGTGTTCGTAGACCACCAGCGACATGGAGTAATGACATCGTGAAGAAAGAGAACTACTGAGGATACTAGGGAGAAAGCACCAGTAGACGGATATAGGCTGAGGAAGAAGAAGAAAAAGAAGACAGGTCTAGACACATAGTGTGAAGCGACAGCCGCCCATACTCTGAACATGTGCGTATGCTATGGACATAGACTACTAAGCCTATGGAGGGACCATAGACGGGCTCCACCTTTCGCCAATTTTTTACCCTTTGACCAGTTAAACTGACCAGGTGCACAGTAATAAGTTACCTTAGATTTAGTTGGTATCGTTTTGTGTCGCGAGACAGAGCTCTAGGAAAATAGTAAATTGGTATGTTTTAAATGGGAAAGGTGATCTAGGACGTCAAACTGCGGGAACATAGTGTTTTCAATCATTAATTATAATTATTATGTTTGTATTTTAACATAATCATCATATAACGTAAAATCCGTTGCGACAATAAAACGACAGAAAAATACAGTGGTACAGTGGCTAATACTAGGTAGGCGTCTACCTCCCCCCCGCCAAAAGTGGCAGAAAAAATTGTTCGGTTATTTACACGCTACACGTCTCCAAAGGCTATGGAGCATTATGAGTAAAAAATACACAAAAAAAATTTCAACACAAATATGATTCGAACGGGCACGACTTTGTATGCCATTTTTTTCTTAAAAGTGTCACAGGAAGACCGCATCCCCCGCACAGAGTCGATATTAAATTATTCCTAGTGGTCGTTACGCAAGGGGCTTTCATATACACGCGATCGGAATTACGCCACCGATTTTGATCTGATCTTCAATTTTACATCGTGTGTGGTCTAAATATATTCGCTACTCAACTATATATAAAATACTGTTACATATACTATAGAAAAGTGTGGCCATTTACCCTTAGTGCCACCCTGGAGCACCGTAAAAAATGCCACCCTATTGTTAATATTATTAAATAGAATGAATTATCTTGAATTTTATTATTAGTTCTGCGACTGAACGGATATTTATGATCAACAAGAAGATAATTACGCAATTTTTTAATTTCTCAAGCTCCAAATTTTGCCGCTCCTGGAAATTTGCCGCCCTGGGCAATAGCCCTTAGTGCCTCTAGTGTAAATACAGTGCTGCCAACGGCCATCCGACAAAAGTTATTGAAAACTTAAATTGCGCTTTATTGTAATTTATAAAATGCGGTATTTACCAGTTTAAAAAAATATAAAATCTGTCTTTTAGCTTCTCGTCGTTAGCTACCGCGTCCTCCTCATTTAGCCAATTATTTTTTGAGGCTATCTAATTATCTGATGAGTATTTTAAGGTGACATTGTATCTTTGTCAGCTCTTAGTAGGTACTAGTAGTAGGATCGTGCAAGATTTTTACTAAAAAAAAGTATAAAAGCCGTGATCCGGAACGATGTCATTAGAGAAAAATGTGGAGTGAAGGATGATGTTGTGACGAAAATCAAGAAAAGTAGTTTACGCAGGTTTGGACACGTTGAAAGAATGAAGGATGAAAGATTGACTAAAAAGGTTTATATGCCTGAAGTGAAAGGAAATGCTGGCAGAGGACGACCTAGATGTACTTTTATTGAACATATAAATAATGTATTGATCGATTAAAGGTACCTACAGCCAATCGCCGAGCATGTATGAAAGGTATGATGAATATAAAAGAAGCGAAAGAGGTATGTCTTTTGTCTACCCCTCTAGGGATGAAAGGCGTGATGTTTGTTTTTTGTGTACGTATGATGAAGGGCAATTTAAATAAATATTGTAATCCGAGATACCAAACGATAGTAGAATGCGTCGTACATTGTCAAATAAAATGATGTCCTTATAAAAGGTCAAGTACGTGGTGCTAAAATTAGACTTGCACGTACTAAACAATGCTGTATGTATTGTAAATGAAATAAGAAAGTATGCATGGACCAAGCGGTGTTCACTGTTTACCCTTCTGGTAGATAGGCGTAAAGTTTGTTTGTTAAGTTAAGTTTGACTAAATATTTGGACTAATTAATAATAAGAATTCCTTTAAAAAAATTATGCACTGAAAAGTGTGCTTTTCGAAATAAAATGCACAAGTCACTATAAAAAAAATATCCAAATAAAATTTGAAAAGTTCTCGAATTCTCCAGGACCCCATCATCAAATCCTGACCTGATGACCATGAGACCACCTGGGAAGTATACCCTTTCAAACAAAAAACAATTCAAATCGGTCCATAAAAGATTCCGACGAATTGAGACTCGTCCTCTTCCTTTTTTTGAAGTCGGTTAATAATTGGAAATCTTTTTGTAAATCCCTAAAAAATAATGAAATTGTACTTCACATTGCAGTGCTAGACGAACGTTAAAGGGCAGTCGAAACGTCACAGGGCATCGTACGAGAAATCTATGACTTTAATACCACAGTATTATTATAAACTATTATTTTCTTTTTTCACTGGTTGCCTTACAGCTCCCGAAACCGTGTTACGGTTCCAGGATACCCAGCAGATTTTAACCGATGGTATTTGTGATGTGAGTATATTTAGATGGAAAAGTGTGTTTTGTCGGATTATATAGTTACATAAGTTTTTAACTACAAAAACACCATTTATACATGGCTGTAGGATCCGAGATCGAACCTGCGGTCTTACCAGAAGTCTTCATTTTACCAAGCAACCAACAATATTTTCTTGACATAGTGAAATTATGTAATTTATTTTAATGAACACTATTAGCACAAAAATACAGTAGGAACACTAGTACCACTCCATTGTCCATTTATGCGGGTGATTTACATAAGTACTACCATTCATGGGTGGACTGAATAGCGCCCCTCTACGTCCAATTTTGTATGGCATTAATTGGGATTTAGGAGGATCGATTCGTTATCTATTCGGCATCCTATCGCTTTACTTTGTCCAAATTATAGTGTCTATTAGGTTAATACTGTGTCATTTTACTGGGAATTGGATCATTGTTTGCCTACCAATTCTATTCTATCATTAAAAGTGAGGATTTTCAACATAGTTTTCAGCATCAATCCTATAATCTTAATTAATAGTTATTATTATGCGAAAGTTTGTTTCTCCTCATACAATACAATGATTTTTTTACAGAAATAGTTTGAAAGCCGTATATCCTCAGAAATCCTTCAGGATAAAATTTTTATTTCACATTTAATAAATTTCCGCTGGCAAACCCGAACGGAATTCTAGTAATAATATAATATACGTATGTAAATCTAAAACTATGGATCCGATTCTGAAAATTATTTCACTAATAGGAAGCTACATTATCCACGGGCAAATCCGGGAGCGAAAATATGTCCGAGATAAAAATAGATTATAAAATTTTGTATTTCTTTTTTCACGGGTTGCCTTACAGCTCCCGAATTCGTGTAACAGTTCCAGGGTACCCAGCGGAAGACCAAGTCTCTCTCGTTTAGCCGATGGTATTTGTGAGGCCATACCTAACGAGTGGTTAGTTCTGTTGAGATATATTTAGATGGAAAAGCCTCTAAGTGTGGTTTGTCGGATTATGGACACAAGTTTTTTACAAAAAAACCTATTGGTACATGGCTGGGTCCGGGATCGAACCCGGGGTCTTAACCACTCGGCCATCAACGCACCTCCATTATAGATATATGTTTGAAATAAATGCTCAAGCTTGATTCCTTTCGGATTAAGCAGAAGATATCCACAGGGCAAATCATATTTTTTTAACCTTCACTCAGTGAAAAAAAATAAAAATATTTTGAGGTATTTCAAGATACTTTTTACTTTCTTATTAAATTGCGTTTGTAAATATCGGCTTTTCCGCGTCAATATTAAATACGAAGACAAAATAAGAAAGCAAGTTTCATTTCTTGAATAGCATTCAGTCGCAGAGTGAGAAATAAAAACGAGAAGTAAATGGTTCAGACTCCATTGTTAGGTTATTTATTTGTTGTTCACTCGAAATGATTTTGACATCGCCTCTTGGACTCAAGTCGATTGGAAAAGTGTCATGTGCCAGCAAAATGTGAACTGTAACCTACGAATATACCCATGCATGATTTTTCTATGGTTCACACTATACAATGTTTATAACAATGGTATAGCCGCACAAATACCATCGGCAGACTTGGCCAGGGATCGGTAACACGGTTTAAAGGTGGCCACACATTCGTCCAATACCCGGCCGGTCGCTGTATACGGTTCACCGAAACCGACCACAGACTCGTCCAATTCTTACCGCTCGGCCCACCATCCGTTTTCAAATCGTTGTATGTATTTGTGGTTGATTTCGATGACCGGAACGATCTGTCACAAACACACATCCACACACCTTTGTTTAATTGAATCTTGTGTGTCTGTGTGGGTGAGTGAATTGCATGTGATCTAGATCGTATGATTTACATTGCTAATGTGTGGCCTGTCTTCAATCTCGATCATACGGCGGCCGGACCGAAAATTTTCTGTGAGATACCGGATCAGTGCGTGGACTACTTTAGGGAACCGCAAGGCAACCCGTGAAAATAAAAGAACGTAACTTGATATTTTTTTAAATTATTATTTCGGCTTATTTCTGTAATTTTGTAACAAATATTCTCAATATTGAACTAGATACTTTTGCAAATTACGTCGGTTCGTTGCTCTGTTCTGGCGTGATACAAGGACAAACAAACAAACAAACAAACACATATTAATGTATATAAGCACACTCAAGCACAGTGACGACAAATCATCAGTTTATTTGCTTTAAGTTTTCTTTGAATATTGGTTATTTCTTGAAATATAATATTCTCAAAAATATTTAAATACCCAAATATTTTTTCAGTGTTTCAAGTGAAGAATTTATCCTTAAAAAGGAATTTTTCCATTTCCGCATGTAAAACAAAATTTCAGTCGCGCTTGAGCCGGTCGACGCGTTGCCTGTGACGGGACTCACACGCGGTGACCATGACTAATGTTTTCTGCTGAAAATTTAAACTTCAAAATTATATTCTTGTAATGTAATAAATTATATTCGTATACATTACACGACGTATTTTAGAATAATAGTGTTTAGAAAGTAGAATTATTAAATATTATGAATATATTTTCAAAAAGTGAGGGCGTTATTTCATCTATTTATCTGTGGCTTCAAAATTAATATCAAACTCTAAATGGAATTTTGTCATTTCAACGACACATAGACCAACCACCTATGCCTAATAATCAGGCTGTGGCAAGGTCTCATGTGTCTTCTCTTAAAAAAAAGGTAGATGTACAAAGTATAGCTCTCTTTCTCCTTCTCTCTACGTTATATATCTCTTTTCTCTGTCATGTAACGAAATATGCCTAAACGTAACGCGTGCTTGAAATTTCACTCTCAATTCTCGTCCAATAAATTATCATATCGCCGCCTAAGAACTGGCCACTCGTTAGGTATAGCCTCACAATTACCATCGGCTAAAAGAGAAAAACTTGGAAGATTTATAAACAGTTTTCTAAAACAGTAAATATTGGCCACCCTAGTGCCAAGCGAATAGTTTCGCGGCTGTCAGACGGATTTGAAGGGGATTTATTATTTTTATTATTGTTTTCCAGTGTGTGACTTCGCCGCGCCTTATTTCCCAACTTAACTTATGACGATAGAGTTCAACGGGAAAATATAAAGAGTATTACGTCGAATAAAAGAAAGATGTTATTAAATCGTGTTTTTTCGGGCGAAGATCCCCCCGTCCTTTTATCGTAGTTCCCACTTTGGTGAGAGTTGGGCTTTCATTGTGATTATTTATCCCTCAGATTATCTTAAAAGTTATTTAAAAATATAATGGCTATAACTGATGATTATTCTCAGCTTTTTTTAAATATATAAAAATTACTTTATTCTTGCAACTGCCTATGTATAGACGATCTTCTGAAAATTGCAAACTATGATAATATATTATATTATGAAAAAGTGTTTGTTTGTAATTTTTTTTACAGTACTGGGGTTGAAATCTAGTTAACAGCTATCACAAAACACACCTTCACAGCTTCAATACCCAGCGGTGTGGCCAGAGACACCGGTAACAGTTTCCACTTTTTTCCAGTTGTCCATATTGAACAGAACAGGTGGCAAGCCTGTTGCTGCACTTAATGGACCTAGATGTATCACAATATCTGTTGATTTTAGAAGAAGCACGAGGAGGCAAATAACGTTGTCACGAATAGGAATTGAGCCCGGTACCTCCCGGTTTCAAGTCAACGTTCTACCAATTAAGCTATCAACTCTTTTTAGGGCTCCGTACTCAAAGGGTAAAATCGGAAATTCTATTACTAAGGCTCCGCTGTCCGTCTGTCCGTCTGTCACCAGGCTGTATCTCATGAACCGTGATAGTTAGACAGTTGAAATTTTCACAGATGATGTATTTCTGTTGCCGCTATAACAACAAATACTAAAAAACAGAATAAAATAAACAGGTGCGTCGGTGGCCGAGTGGTTAAGAAGGTGCGTCGGTGGCCGAGTGGTTAAGATGTCTGGTATTAACTAGGCAGACCCCGAGTTCGATCCCGGATCCCGGCCATGTACCAATGTGTTTTTTAATTAAAAACTTATGTACATAATCCGACAAACCACACTTAGAGGCTTTTCCATCTAAATATAATCTCAACAGAACTAGCCACTCGTTAGATATAGCCTCACAAATACCATCGGCTAAACGAGGGAGACTAGGTCTTTCGCTGGGTACCCTGGAACCGTAACACGGTTTCGGGAGCTGTAAGGCAACCCGTGAAAATTAAAAAAAATTGTTAAGGGGGCTTCCATACAAACGTGTTTTTTTTGCCGTTTTTATAGATAATGGTATGGAATTCATCGTGCGCAAGTCCGACTCGCACTTGGCCGGTTTTTAATTACATGGATACAATTTGCATGTTTTCAAAGATTCAGGATATAGCTATCTCGTAGTTGTCAGGTTCTTCTTAGCCATGAGGATCTGATAGGTTCGAAACCTGTCATAAAAGGTCTCGTTACAGTACCAAAAGAATCCATTTAGAATTTCCACAAAGTTTATATAACAAGTAGTGAAGCTAAATTTACGTATACATTGATAGTAATCGAACGCGATATCAATTTTAAAATACTCTATTCGAATACTGGTATTCCAGTTAAGTGCAGTTTTAAACGCGAAATCCGATCTTTATGGGTACAGATACTGTTCAATTGAAAATGTAGAAACAATGTAATGAGTTTTATTTCGATCTAATTTTGCTTCATGCGTTGTTGGAACCTGCTGGGTTAGCATATATTTTGACAGCGACACTTTCGTTTCGGTCGAATGGCCTTGAACAGGCCAAAACGTTCATGTCCAACAAGGACCGGCCAGAGATAGCCCGGGGCCGAGAGGTCCGGCCCAACAATGTGCGTGCAAATTTGCTATGCCGGGCAAAGACAAGTACACAGAATTTGCCCGCACATTGTTAGGCCGGACATTCTCGGACCGGGCATGCCCTGCACAAGAATGCAAGTCATTCGACCGAAACGAAAGTGTCGCTGTCAAAATGTATGCTAACCCCACTGTGCTTCGGATTTGAAGTGTGCCAATTTTAACACAGAATGTGATCATATGACAGTTTAATTTTAGTGTTTAGCCCAAAACGATTGAATTTTGTAGCTTGGTATTTTATATAGATTAAAAATACTTTTTTTTTGTTCACTGGCTGTCATACGGCTCCCGAAACCGTGTTATCGGTCCCACGGTATCCATCGGAAGACCAAGTGTCCTCTTTTAGCCGATGGCATTTGTGAGGCTATACCTAACGAGTGGCCCAGTTCTATACTACTATGTACAATCTAATATATAAAATTCCCGTGTCACAAGTTAGTTGCCATTTGACCGATTTTTATGATTTTTTTTGTGTATATTCGGTAGGGCCCACAATCGGTCGTAATCTATTTACATACCCCTAAGTGATAAGGGAAGGGGTAGGGGTAGTGGTAGTGGTAGTGGAAGCGGTAGCGGTAGCGGTAGCGGTAGCGGTGGTGGTAGCGGTGGCGGTAGCGGTAGCGGTAGCGGTAGTGGTGGTGGTAGTGGTAGTGGTAGTGGTAGTGGTAGTGGTAGTGGTAGTGGTAGTGGTAGTGGTAGTGGTAGTGGTAGTGGTAGTGGTAGTGGTAGTGGTAGTGGTAGGGGTAGGGGTAAGGGTAGGGGTAGTGCGGGCAAGTCAACGTTTGGACAGGACAACGTCTCCCGGGTCCGCTAGTGTATCTATAAAAATATATACGTAGTTACAAATATGTCATATTATTTATTATGTTATCAACATTGCAGTCTGATACATTTACAAACATACCTTCACGCCTGTTTCCCAAAGGGGTAGGCAGAGAGTATGGAGCGCCACTTCTCACGATCTTTGCATACTTCTCTTGCTTCATCCACATCCATACATCGTTTCATACATGCACGTCTACTTTTAGTACTACGTATTTGACCCTTTTTTAAGAACATCAGACATATTTTAATCTATGAAAGTTCGTCTTGGTCGTCCTTTTCTTGTTGTTCCTCTCGGTACTTTAGCTTTATATATTTCTTTAGTCATTATTTTATCACACATTCGTTAAACATGTCCAAACTATCCCAGCATTCCCCTTTCAATTTCACATAGAACACTGTCAGTCACTCCACATGTTTCACGTACATCATAATTTCTCAATCTATCTCTGAGTGATATGTTACACATATTTCCTAACGATCTCATCTCAACAGCATTAACCTAACCTTACAAGCATGCTTTTTCTACCATATCCAGGATTCACTTTCATACATGTGGGTATTAGAATGCTGTTATGTACATTTTCCTAGTAATTTTTGACATAGGTATATTTACTTCTCATAATTATGGAATTCCTATGTGTGTGAAGTCCGATCAGAATTGTATGAACTGTGATCTCTAATACAATTACCCATCCTAATATTCAGGTTGAAGACAGTAACACAGTCCTTTAACTAAAGAAGTGGCATATTGAGATGGCATATGAAGCATGTGATTTAGCAATGGACTGCAGAAACTAGTGAACAGGAAGTACCGATGATGAAAATTCGTTTCACTTTACCATCTGAAATAAAAATTTGGTTATTGCTTATTTACATACAAAAGGTTATAAATATAATAATTACAAACTGGTTACTTTACCCTAAACACAAATAGTGAGAATGAATATTTTCGACGCTCGGCAACGTTGCTGCGGTAACTGAAAAATGACTTTCATGTTTCTTGCTGTAACAAACAAGAATGAGACGGTGGCTTATTTATTTTCAAGCTTTGGAATCGGAATTATTCGGAATTCTCTAGCATTTTATAGCTGCCATTACAAATAGAAGTAAGTGCGCTTTTATGAATTACCTTCGTGTTTTCACTATATCTTACTGAAACTTCAAGAGCCTTTTCAGTGAACGTGTTCTTCTAAAATCGCGACAGTAGCGATAATTTTATTAAAAACGAAAAGTTGTTTCACATGCTACTCGAAAAATTCAGGATTTCAAATTAAAATCTAAGTCAAGTAAGCTACCTGTAAGCTCACACGATACCCTCTGCATATTGGTCATTCCATTCCTATCTAATAAACGAAACCGAGCAACGAATTGACTTGTTTTGCGCACAGATAAGTATAGCTGGAGGGCTACATTTTATCCAGGAAAAAATTCTCATTCCCCGGAATGTAATCTACTAACACTAAACATCTTAATATAGGTTATTCTATTACTCTTTGATCATGGTTTTCAAATTTTAAACAACAAAACGGTGTTTAACAAGTGTTTAACTAAACTATGTTTTATCATTGTCTTACAAATGTATAATTCAATATGAAAGACTGAGACAAAGTAAGGCCTTCCTCTTTTTGTTAAAAAATGTTTATTTATTTGGGGGTAAATTTTTTAGCAAATAAAATCAGTTATTGATGTGTTACCAAAACGATCTATCAGAGAAATGTAACGATGATCTTCCTGCTTACCCTTCAGCACATTATAACTGTAAAGAGGTTACTTATCTTGACAATCACACGGATGGTTACTCAGCAATATTACAAACCGTATATTCCCCTTCAACTTAAACATTCTTTGAGTTATTTATGTTTGTAGTTAAGTTTTGTGGGAGATGAGTTTGCTCTACCTGTTTTCATTTCTATAAATCCTCAAAGTTTTGCGCGTTGTTAGGTATTTGGGATAGTAAATATTTGTTGCTCAAATTTTCTGGTGTTTTTAATATCATTTTAAACTAATATTTATCTCTGGTTGTACCGATTTACCTTTGGAAATTTTGTGATAAATATTATTCATAAAATATTATTTTGCCATCTCTCCTTATGATGTCTATGAAATATTTGCTTCGCATTAACTATTATTTGACAATAAATATAATTGCATATTTGTGGGATATTTTCACGATAGATATTTAAACTTAATTGTCCCCAATATTTGCTAAATGAACCACCTTGCTAAGTATGGGGCGAGAAAATAACAAAATATTCGTAATACAAGCGAAACAGAGTGGACAGTATATAGTATGAAATAACCTGAATCAACCCTGTCGATTCCTGAAATACCATTTTCACGATAATACGATGTAAAAGTCAACGTTGTATAATTGAAAAATGCCTAAAATTTCAGTTCGCTACAGTTCACATTTTTCAGTGAACAATTTGTATAATTTCTTTCGATATTGTCATTTTTATCCAACTTTTTTTTGCGAATATGCAAGATGTTTCCAACATTTTGAATTACAAAGGCTCTGCTCTTTCTTACTTAATACTTAACTTTGTTGTCATTTTCTTATTATTTCACATTTAAAAATTTAAACAATATTTCTTTACTGAATTTTATTTTAGAAAGCTTTTAGTAGTATTAGTTCTTTCAGGTCTATGTAATGGTTCGGGTTTAAACTAAGTTTGCTCCCAGCGCGCTCTCTTGGATTATGCTGCCTAATTCATCGGCCGATCGTAGAATTCGGCCCACGACATATTTAAGAACATTTTTAGGAAATACTTGTGTAGAATGAATTGAACTATCTCAAGCGTGTTTACAATTCAAATTACGCAGTAAAACATGAAAAAATAACTGGGTTTTCTGCGCATTATTTAGGTAGTAAACGGTCGAACTTACCCAATTTAGGTTGCTAGTCTATTTACTAAGAATATAATTTACTACTATACAACATAGGCTTCGCACGGGTACAATATAGGCTTATAACAATTTACCTATAAGAGAATAGATATATACTGCACCGGACTTTTTTGTAGATACATAATTTTATTCTACACAATTCTTTCCTACATAATTTTGTTATATCTCTGAAGAATTAGACAGCATACGCCATGAAAACTCGCTGAGGGTAAGTTTTTTCCCTATTTGAAAAAAAAAACACTTATACTGTTAATGCTCAGCTTCTAAACATGATAGATTATTTTACCTATCTAATAGTGAAAACCTCATTACAATTTGTTCAGTAGTTTGTGCGTGAAAAGATCACAGACAGACGGACAGACAGACGTGGCGGTGACTTTATTTTATAATATGTAGTGAACTAAACGGCATTAATTAGTGTAAGTTTTCTATGCCCGTATTTAATAGTTGCGACAGAATCACCTTAGTCGCCCTTCATGTCTAGTTCGTCGACCGATAACCCAACGACATTGCACTTGATAACGTACTGATAACAAATGATAATACTTAGGTGTTTTGAAAAACTACCAGACAAGCTGTCGGCGGCTTATCTTAAACTTTAAATAAATACTTACTGAAACACATTGCTCTCTCGCATTTCACAATGCGTAGATAACTCAAGGAAGGGAAGTAAGGGGGAGAACGGAATAAGATCTATCTTATCTGACCCCAAATGTCATCCTTACCTGCACGATTGGTACCCTCTGCTAGACAACAAACGAGACCTAAATAGTCTCAAAATTTCTGGTGCAGAAGGCAAGGGGAAACCACTGCACTATTCTTCCCAAGAAAGTCAACCATGGCAAGTCAATACATGGTGCGTCGCTCTGTTTACCGCCATGATTGACCACGACTGCTCTGTCAAGAGCACCACGACTAAGAAGATAACTCAACAAATTTGGATGGAATCACTATAACTATTGATCCAAAACACCACTGAAGATAAAAATATGAAAATTGAGAGGTATATTCCTTAGGGGGGTAGAGGTGCACTAAGAAATTATTTTTTGAAAATCAAAGTCTCAGGGGGTGAAATGGGATAATGGGAAACTTTGAATTGAATTTATACAACTGCTTACTAGCATCTAGAATCTATCTTCAAAGATAATCGAATGTCATTTCGCTTCTTTTATATTAATCATACCTTTCATACACGCTCGGAGATTGTGTGTACTTTAATATTGCTATCGATCAATACATTTTTTATATGTTTAATGTAAATACGCCTAGGTCGTCCTCTGCCAGCATTTCCTTTCACTTCAGCTATATAAACCTTTTTAGTCAATGTTTCAAACCAGCGTAAATTACTTTTCTTTAATTTAATAAGTAAATAATCTCAATGGTCGCGTAACCAACTAAAAAACGCACGTGATCGCGATAGAAATAAATAGAAAAAGATTTTTTTTAAACAAAATACACAAAACGGACTTCAGCAATTCAAGTATTGTACAATAAATATTAGAAACAGCAAGTTCAAGTTAATA
Source organism: Nemapogon koenigi (assembly GCA_963924495.1). Taxonomy (NCBI): domain Eukaryota; kingdom Metazoa; phylum Arthropoda; class Insecta; order Lepidoptera; family Tineidae; genus Nemapogon; species Nemapogon koenigi. Next base: position 11,620,753 of record OZ004646.1, read on the forward strand.
AAGTATGTGAAATTATTTTTACTCGATATGTAAAAAAATATACATTAGTAAATAAATTAAGAATACTCGAGTCACAAAGTCGGTAGAAAATATGCATGAAATTGATGACTTCAGGACTTCATAAAGTCTAGGTGTAGCTGATAATGACATATTTTTTACATATTAAGTACCTATATCTACTTTAAGGATACGTTCACTAGAACTCTGACACTCTTATTAATAAACTCGAAGTAGCGACGTAGTAACTAAACTGTGTTTCGTCTCCGTCTATCATAATGAATTGCAGATTTGTTAGACGGAGACGAAATACAGTTTAGTTACTACGTCGCTACTTCGAGTTTATTAATAAGAGTGTAAAAGTATAGCAACTTTTAGTAAGTTTTGTACAATACTTGAATTGCTGAAGTCCGTTTTTGTATGGCGTTGCCTTAAATCGTTCCATCCTACGATGCTATAAACAGACAGACACACATATTTATAGTTATTTAGTACTAAATTTAGTACGCCAGTGGAAAAAATTGAAATGTGACATAATAATTTATCCCGAAGCCTATGCAACTCTCAAGTCCTCCAACTAACTCTGTAAAAAAAAATCACGTCTATTCGCCGCTCTGTTTTAGGAGGTGTCAATGAAAGACAAACATACAAACAAAGACAAATAGGATAGATCTAGGTTCATTAAATGCAGTAACCTAAGCTTGCTACCCAGTTCTGTTTTGACTTTTGATCAACTCGCTAAATGCAGATCTCTGGCCACTCTGTAAGTTACAGAAGTCGTGAAGCTAACATGTGTCACTTTAAAAAATAGATTTCGCTTCCATATTTGGTCGTGATCCTAAAAAAAGCTCGACTATTACCACTTAAACGTATTGACAATAAATTGGTAGATCTTACGGACGCTGCGTTATATACGATCTCTGCTTCACAACAAGGTCGATAGTTCACCAATAAAATATTGCCACTACTATTGAGAAACTACCGATTTATTTAGTTATCGATTTTTATAGCTTTGGAAAACTAAAAAAACTAGATGACCCGTGCAAATACTTCTCCAATTGATATTTGATATCGACAAAAAAACACATTTGAGAAAGAGATACTAGAAATATTACCTAAGTTTACCTACCTAGGGTTTCTGAAGAGGTAAATGTTATGAATAGTTTCCATGTTTGTTTGTATCTAAACTATAGGACCGATATCTTGTATCTGTCAAAAATATGACAAATCTCAGTTAATCCTGGATGTATACAACATTTCCTTACCACACAGTTGATAGTTATTATTTTAAATTGGATTGAGGCATATTTTTTATTATGAAGGATTCTAAATGGCCGTAGTTTCCAAAACGCAAAATCAAATTTATAAAATAATAACTATCAACTGTGGAAGTTTTGAAAAGACTAAGGAAATTTTGAATAAATAAACTCACCTTTTCAGGATTAACTGAGATTTGTCATATATATATATATTGCATTAAATAATCTACAGTTTGTTGAGAAATTACATAGGTACAATATCTCGCTGCTCGCTACGAAACGAATAGAAATTATAATATATTTTTGTTCATGTTGATCTATATAAAATCCCGTGATGTAAAAAACCTATAAATATGTATTGTCCATAGTGTCCAGTCCATGCCTTGTTGAAAGAAAACGAGAAAAATATAAAAGGTATTGTATTTAAAATGTACATAGAGATATAGTAATTTAGAAGTATTTGCGATAATTTTAATAAATAATGTATATTATTTCTCGTTTGAAATTAAAAGTGACGATATTCGGTGGTACAAAGTAAAAATAAGTGAACGGTTTTTATGTTCTCATTCAACATAATCTCGTAAATTTAACAGCTCTTTGTTGAGATATTTTGCGAAGAATTTCTTGTTAAAATCCCCCACGAAATGGCCACTCAGACAAATTGACTATGAAAATAACAATAAAGATCGTAAAAATGACGTTTTTAAAACGGCCATAAACTTATATAAACCACTAGTTTAAGGAATATTTGTAAAGAGCAATATTATTATAACTTTCATAAAGTTTAAATTATTAAACTTGGTACCTACTTCTTCAGAACCTAGGCTAGGCTAGAACCTAAAAATATGCCATGAAAATATTTTAATTGGTTTAGATTAAGAACGAGGTCGTTACATACATATAAGAAAACAAAACCTTAAAAATAACTTTCCATTTTAATCAACTTGTCATTGCCATCAAAGAGTTAGTGACAACATGCCCAAATTTTGGGGAAAACGGTGAATAATTAAACGACAAGCAAAAAACTTGAGCCAGAATAAAATTTTAATATTTAGTTAATTTTAAAATCACAGCTTAAGAACTTTCCCCCAAATCTTTTTTCCTTTCAAAATCGTTTAATACGTGTCATTAACCTCGCTAATGGTCTTTAAAAACCGCTCATTCTTTGCAATTGTCATTAGAGGCTTGGATGTTTATTAATAAGGTGTTCCTTTTTAAATTCTCAATGTTTTCTTAATGCTTCTGTAGGCAAATTAAGTAAAATTTTAAGACTGAATGTATAATGTAGTCAAGCTTTCGTTGCGCAAAATTAAGTCATTGCGGCAATGTGTTTTATTAATCATGATTGAAATTAAAGTTACTACATTTTTACATCGGAAAGTAATAGATAAGTAATTATTATAAATTAGAAGAATTTGAGGAGATGTGGCACTGGAGAAGAATGGAGATGATAAAAAAGAGATGATGAGAAAGAAAAAATAACTAACGAGGAAGTATTGACGACCATAGAGAGTAGAGATAGTTGTTGTCTACAATGAAAAACAGGAGAGGAAAGATGTTGGGACACCTAATTATTGAAAACCGGCCAAGTGCGAGTCAGACTCGCGCATGAAGGGTTCAGTACCATAATCTATAAAAACGGCAAAAAATCACGTTTGTTGTATGGGAGCCACCTTAAATATTTATTTTATTCTGTTTTTTGGTATTTGTTGTTATAGCGACAACAGAAATACATCATCTGTGAAAATTTCAACTGTCTAACTATCACAGTTCATGAGATACAGCCTGGTGACAGACGGACGGACAGCGGAGTTTTTACCCTTTGGGTACGGAATCTTAAAAACGATTTTTTAAAAACAACTCGTAGTTATTAAAAAAAAATTAAAGTTATTTATTACATTTACAAGTAGTTTTTACAAGTGATGGGACTCTAGAACACCTGTATTAGGAGAGACCCGCAAAGTTACTTAGAACAAGTGAAAGGAAAAGTTGTACCAAGAAGTCAAATTGAGAGCGGAGTATAAAGAAGAGTGGCGATTATTCCTTTATTATTTCAATAAGAGTCTAGCCGTAAAGTAGAAAGGACGTGATGTTGTCTGTTATATTTGTGCAACTGATCTTCTAATATCTAGTTTCATACATAATGTTCATCAAAAAGTCAAAACTCAAAAGTCATGAAAATTCTTAGGTTATTGACAGGAAAATAGGTTCCACTTGCTCTTGTCTGATTGAAAATTTGTGTTTATGAATATTAGGTTAGTAAGAAAATATGAAGCTAGATCTATTTACGTGAGATAAAAATGTCTGTAGACTCTATTGTGTGAGAACAGAACAAATCTAATCAGGAGATGTCAACGACATACACATTTTACTCGTGTATAGTTATACAGTTTCAAAACTTCAGAATATAGGTATATGAAAAGCCTTTACCCGCGAGTCAAAATTAGTTCAGCAATTACGATTTGATGGCAGAAACGAAAGAAAATGCTGGTCCTAGGTGTACATTTATTAAACATATAAATTATTTTTTATCGAACGAGCATATATGAAAGGTGTGATGAATATAAAACAGAGGTATGCCAGAATCGTAGCAAATGGCATTTGATTGTCTTGGGATATAAGATACATAAATATAATATATTAAATTGCTAAAGATTATTATTGTATTTTTCACGAAATATATGTTGGTTAGAAAAGTCCATTTCATAAATGGGCAAGATATCACTCATGTTGATTTTATTGTGGAATTAAGTTTTCGCTTATGGACATTTTTGAAATGCGAAAAATAACAACTTTTCGATTTTAGTAAGTACATACATTTAGTACATAATATAAATTCATTTCTATTAAATTATTTATTATAGTAGGTACCTACTTAGTAGTTAGTAGGTACTTTGATTTAAATAAGTAAAATTAATCAATTTATTAAAAAATAAATAACATTGGAAATATATACAATAAAAAAAATACTATTTTACAAATCTTAAAAATATCTCCATCGTTTTCCATAGTTCCCATCACGCTGGCAGCATTACCCGCGTTTACACGGTTGTAGGTCTTTAAACGATTTATCGGTTGTTAATATTTCATCTTGCACAAACTAAATAACACTTAGTTAAATCTAAATTAGGCCTTCTTTAAAAGTTCATGATAGGTTTTCAAACATTTTTTATTATTATGCAATAAACTCTCTTATTTTTATAATTTTCACAATTTCAGTCGAAATGATCCACTTTAGAAATGATGAACATCGGAAGCGATTATGTTTTCGCTTAAATCAGATTAAGGTAAATTATTTTGTAGAACCCGTAACATAATTCAAGAAAATTTCACAGAAAAGATCAATTCGGTATTAATTAGGATAGATCATTTTGATGTCTGTTTAAAAAAATGTATGATCGAATTAATGTTCAGGGTTGTCACTTTAGCTTTTAGTATTTAGTCCATATTTTTAGTAAGTAAGTAATCGATGATATTTTTAAGGCTACATATTACGAATTAAACCGATTCAAGAAATCAATCGCAAAGAAGAAACTTTATATTTACTTTATTGAGATTTAAAAAATGCCTTGCAAAACGGTAAATAAAAAAAATACAATGTCAAAATAATTCTATGTTAGTATCGTTAAACCTGCGTGAAAGCGTTTGAAGAATGTCCTTCTACGTTTCAATAAAATATAGAAAATATGTTACAACTCACATCCTAAGTGCCCATGTGCAACACTCGCATTATGTTACTGGAAAATTTGGGAGAAATGGGTAGTCTAAGAAATGACTACCTATGTAAAACTTTATTTAAGTACCTAATCTTCTTAATACGTAACTACAACATAAAAGTTTTAGTCAGATAATTGGCGTGGTTCAAATTGAAATAGGTTTATTGGTAGGTAATTCCAAACTGAATTCGGTATGTAAAGTAAAAGTTAAGGTATGCTGAATCCAAAACCGTTTCGAGATATTGGTTTAATAATCAGTATTTTTCAATTTATAGATCTTAAAATCGTGAGATTGTCTTTATTTTTTTCAAAAACAAATAATTAACTTAACCTACATTTCACCTATGAATGACGTCATTATATCGGCTAAATAAAAGCAAAATATTTACTTGTCAACTTGTCAACCAATGTAACCCTGTTACTAGATATACTACTATTTCAGTAGTTTTTATAACTAATCTAGTTTATTATTTAGGAAGAATGTTTAAGCATTTTTATGGTAGGATATTCTTTGACCTTTGTATATATTTTGTATCACAACAACTATGCAGACTACGGTGTAAAAGCCGTAAAGATGTGTTTCTTTGTTGTTGTTTTAATATGTTTTATGTAGAAGTGGTAGGTTTTGGTAGATTTTGTAGGATTTAGAGACGGCAACACTATTGTTTGTTAAATGTCAAAGTCAAAGAACACAGATGTTCTTTTTTCTGTACCAACATATCAAAGGTATTGAAGTATTCAGCCGACAAAATGACGTCATCAGTGCTAAAACTTTGATAATTTATTATAAAAAAACTACTGTATAGAAATCAAAAATATTCAAATTAGTTTCTTAAAATAGCTTAATATTTAAAATAAAAATATAAAAATCGTACCTTAGCTTTTACTTTACATACCGAATTATAAAATATTTTCTAATAGATTAATATTTTATTTATTTTACAATGCCAAATTTTCGATTTAGTCAATGTCAATATATCCTAGTTTACAAACTATGCCGTAACATACATTACCTTTATTAGTCGACGACACGTTGGTAGCTTTATGTCACATTCAGTAGACAATCGTCATCCATCAACATCATATTGTTTAAATACCATGAATATAATAAACAGCTATATTTTAGTCTGCCCTGCTCTCGCCTTTTTTTCTTGATATGTGGCTAGAGATACCAGTAACATGTCCATTTTTAGCCAGTTGTCCATATTAAACAGAACATATGGTAAGCCTGTTACTGCACTTACATCTATTTTTAGACCTAGATTTGTCACTTCTTTAAAAGATGTAAAAGTACTTAACTTATTTGTAATTTTTTTGAAGAAATGCGGTCTGAAACTCTACTAGTTAATTATAAACAAAAATTTATTTGTTGTATTTTTATTTTTCTTTATTTATTTTATATTAATTTATTAAACAATAATTACACAATAAAGATTATCCACGGATTTTTATATCGATATGAACTTTTATAAATTATTGTGTGAATGAGAAACAACAAGTACAGTAGACCTCCATATTTGGGTACCTTGATAAATTTATATTTTTCAAAATCCGTATTTCAAAGATTTACTGAAAAAAAAAATTGTGTGTGTACGCGCATTAGAAGTTATACTTTTTTGGCATAATGCAAAAATAAGTTTATTTAGCACCCAAATGAAAATAAAATTGCGTTATCATAAAATATAGTTGCTAAATTCTAAATTCAATTAAATTAATAAATTTTAAAAATGGTTTGTCATAATTGAAAATTAAATGTAGGTACTAAATTGTATATTTAACATATTTTAAAAATAGGCTTGTATCGTCCGCCAGCATCGTTAAATTTCACTCTCATATTTTTTTCATAACGCGCCTAAATAAGTATAACTTCAAAAACACTGAAACACCGTGAGTAGTGAGAGATTAGAGCTGGACTGAAAAAAAATCTTGTAGTGGACTGTAAAAAATAGTAGTGAAGCCAGAGTGACAACCATATCCCATCGCGACACTCGACAGGCGCATAAAGAGATATAAGTTCTACGAATCAACTAACAGTTTATTTGTATATTCGAAACATCCTGTACGAGACTTTGTAGCTTAGATACCGGGAATCGTTGACAGATGACAGTTTTACATACTCTACTATAGTTCTGCTCATATACCTTACTAGTGTAGTGACCCGGGACGGCTTCGTCTGGATTCAACTCCGTTTTATAATATCTAATATACATATAAGATTTAAGTGTTTGGATTTCAAAATTAAGAGCAATATATCTATCTATCATCAATGGAGACAATCGAATGCCATTTGTTACGATCCTGACATATCTCCTTCGCATCTTTTATATTCATCATACCTTTCGTACATGCTGGTCGATTGTGTGTGTTAATATTTCCATCGATATTTTTTATATGTTCAATAAAAGTACATCTAGGTCGTCCTCTGCTAACATTTCCTTTCACTTTTTTAATCATTTCATCCTTCATTCTTTTCTTTTCTTCATTTTAGTCACAACAAAATCTTTCACTCCGCATTCTTCTCTAATGACATCGTTCCGGATGCGGTGAATACTACGCTTTATATCACACATTTTAGGTAAAGACCGCATTTCCACTGCATTTATTTTACTTTCATGCTTCTTATTCCATACCCAAGTCTCGCTTATTAATTAAGAGAAAGAGATTGTTTATATTAAAAATAATTCTCTTCATGGATTGAATATCATAAAAATCTCTGCATAGTGTACCCCTAGGGTACCTACCCAACGAATATTTCTTCTAAACTAGGTCGACCGTTTTAGACAGATAGATTTTGTAAGAAGAAAACTTGAAGAATACTGAACCGATTTAATAGATTGTTTTACTGTTATGAGCAACATTATTCCAGATGCGCATAGGTACATATTAGAAAATAGGGTTCCGTAGGTTATAGCAATATTTCTAACCAAAATCGGAGAATTAACGTTCAACAATTGTTTCTAGAATCATGTATTTCAAAACCTTACCGGGCGAAACCGGAGCGGAGACATAGTAACAATTGTAAATACACAGTTTTCTTTAAAATGAGATGAGCCACATCGTGCTTCGAAGGGTACGTAAAGTCGTGACATATCTAGGTCCATTAAATGCAGCAACATGCTTGACACCTGTTCTGTTCAATATAGTGTTTCTGGCCACACCGTAAGATCCCACTAATATTGTTTGTATGGATGTATGTTTGTTTGTTATTTAATCACACCAGAACGGCTGAACGGATCTGGATGAAATTTGGCACAGAGATAGATTATAGTCTGGAATAGCACATAGGCTACTTTTTATCCCGGAAAAATGTATGGTTATAGATTTGTTTTTGTTTTTACGCGATCGAATTTTTGCATAGTCGTAGTTAAGGGGTCAGAGAAAGACATATACAACTTTTTGGTAAGAAAGCGGGCGGGTTAGGAGCAAATTACAGCCATGAGATTTTTTTTTTGGATCTATTTCCACGCAGGTGAAACCGCTGACAGAAGCTTGTATATAATATAATTTCTAGTTAACTAATTAAGTTGCTGTCCCTATGAATTTGCTATCTGAAGTTATTGCATCGAATCGTAACATACGGTTAGTTCTAAGATTGTATCTATTGACGATTAATGATCCTCCTTTTATCCTACATCGATATTAACTACCTTGTCTCTTGTCACATATCAAATGTTCAATGGAAAGTAAACTCTGAGATAGAAATAATATGGTTCAATTTGAGGTATTGAAAATAGTAGATAAGGTTTGTGGTTTATAAAGTATAGGTTGAAAACAGATTTTCTTATTTATAACAAGGAATTGATATTTAATTGTATTACGCATAAGTTAGTTCGATCGGCGTCGGCATTTCTAAAAATAACAGATACTTACATTTGTTAAAGAACTGACACATCTATAATAGGTCCTTTTTGTAAATGCTTGTAAATAAAAAACAGGCATAAATGAACACTGTTGCTGGTGTCTCTGGTCACACCGCAATGTATAAAGTCTTTGATGATGTGTTTTTTTTCTCTTCCTAGGGTACCCAGAGGAAGACAAAGTATCCAACTTTTAGCCGATATTATACATTTGTGAGGCTATACGTAACGCTATAGTTCTGTTGAGGTATAAAAGCCTCTAAGTGTGGTTAGTCGGATTATGTACATATGTTTTAATGATAAAAAACCCATTGGTACAGGGCCGGGATTGAACCGTGGTCCATCTAGTTAATTTTGTTTGTGTTTAATACTAAAATCATTGTTTTTCTTATTTGTCACGGATAAGAGGAGTGTGGATTGCATCCGGATTTCAAATCTTGCGGCGTAAACAGACACAACACAGAGGTAAAAATTTCCGCATTAAGATCGTCTAACCACTGATAAATAGTGGTAGGTACCTCAGAACAAGTTACAAATTATATTTGAGAACTGAAGCCTGGACCTCCATTTTCCAGCAAATTTCTAATAAAGTTCTCATACTTTTGCAAAATAGTTACACACTTTATAAAATAACTGGGTAGTATACCTACCTATGTAATTATTTTTTACTGAAAATTGCTCTATAAGACTAATTTTCCTGTAATTATGTAATGTAGAAGTCTGATGCTCTAATTAAGTAATATTACACTGAAGACTGAACAAAAAATGCTTTGAAGTTTTTGAAATAAGTACCTCTATCATTACATTGTGTGACTAACTCTAGAATCATTCTTTAAAACAATTTGTTCAGTGCATATCGACACGACACAAAATTACAGTACGATAAGTCTCAAAAGATGCTAAAATGTGTTTGTTTGTTTGTTTGTCCTTATTTCACGCCAGATAGTTGGAGGACAGGTGAGTGACATATTCTAGTTATTAACCCAGGAATATGATTTTTTTAATACTGGTCGCTATTTTGATAACTTTTCGTTTACATCAATTTTTTAAAAAAAAAGGTTGAAATAGCTTATTGAAGTCACAGTATTTTTTAATAATGTCTTTTCTCGTTGTGTCTCTTTAGTTGCAATATAAACGGAAATTCTACTTAACTAGTTAATTTTTTTGATTTATTTTTGAACAAAATGCTGGGTAAAAAAATCTAAATTAATATCAATGTATATAAAGCTGTTTTTTAGGGTTCCGTAACCAAAGGGTAAAAACGGAAACCCTATCTATTACTAAGACTCCGCTGTCTGTCCGTCTGTCACCAGGCTGTATCTCATGAACCGTGATAGTTAGACAGTTGAAATTTTCACAGATGATGTATTTCTGTTGCCGCTATAACAACAAATACTAAAAAACAGAATAAAATAAATATTTATTATTTAATTAATTTAAATATACACAATCGTGATTATTATTTTTTTGCCGATTTTATAGATAATGGTACGGAATCCTTCGTGCGCGAGTCCGACTCGCACTGTGATGATACGACCTTATTTTCCTGGCCGCTTACAAGCTGGCCATCATTAATAGCATTTATTTTAATTTTAGAACACGATATTGTTCATTTTAATTCAATAGAACATTGTATGTTATTTTCAAATATTCGATGTGTGGAACCTAAATTAAAAATTTTACTGATTCCTTCACAAACTGTTGACTTAGGCAGTACTCTGCCAATTGTAAAATTTATTATATTTCTATTTTATCAACTAAGTAAATAACTATATAAAATGTATTGAATCAATATTCAAGAACTAATATCTATGTTAATATAAAAGGAGCGCAAATAAGTATTGTAAGTATTTTTATCATACTTTGTATTGTGTTACTTCAATAGCTTAACGCCCTGTAGTAATGTGTAGTTCATTTTTATTACAGTGCGCTCCTTGCTCCTTTCTCCTTCTCCTTCTCCTTACGGCTCCTTCTCCTTGGCTCCTTACGGATGCTTTTACTGGTTGTTCTTTTGCTGTTCCTGCTATACCTACCTACCCGGCCTGGCTACCCCACAACCCGACAATGGCGCCCAAACGTGATTAAAATGCTGCAGGAAGAAGGAATAAAGAAGAAAGAATAACGAAGTAAGAGAACATAATATTTATCTTAATACAAACTTTTATTTCAGGATTTGTAATGTCTATATAATCTCAATATATACCTAACGTAATTCTATTTAAATTCAGTAGAATATTTCTTGGAGATGATGGTTCTGAATCAAGGTTATGTCGGCAAACCTTCGAGGTTGACAAGTCTGATGATCTTGGTCAGATTCCATTATTGAAGAGGATATTTTTAATTTCTATACAAAGGCAGTATTCTTGAATAATTTTACACAAAATTCACTTATTAATCAGTGAGTTATAGGTACTAGAGAAGACGCTACCCATCACTCCTATGTTCCATTCAATTGCGGCGATTGCGCCGCACTTCACACAGTCGCTTGCTAGCTGTTGAGCAGTTATACGCTAGTAATTGTTTTTAATCGAAAAAATTTGAAAGTCATACAATATGCCGTGGTGTGTGTTGAAATATGAAACTAATAATTCAAGGAATACGGCGAAGTGTAAAGGAATAACTTTCCACCGTTAAGTAACTAGGTATAATCATTTTAAAATTAAATACGAACATAAAATTTATCAGACGCATGTTGTGTCATTCGACATAGACTAAAAACATTCAGAAGTGAAAATAGGTAGAATTGGTTGACGTTCCCGTATATAGCGGAAAATAATACAATATATTTTCTACGCAGATATTATTGTTTGTGTAATGTGTTATCTACACTTCTACACTAATATTATAAATAGAAAAGATTTTTCTATTTTTGTCTGTAATGATGAACTCAATACTACTGGACCAATTTTAAATGTTTTTCACCAGTAGAATGTATTATTATCGCTGAGTAACGGAGGCAATATTTTATACTAGCGGCTTGCCCCGACTTCGCCCGGGGTAACAATTGTATCCACTAGTAAGAAACTACTGGACCAATTTAAAAAAGTATTTCTCCAGTAGAATGCTATAATATCACTGAATAAAATAGATATCTTTTATATGATATATAATTGTTACCCCGGACGAAGTCGAGGCAAACTGCTAGTTTGTAATAAAATAGTTATTGAAATTTGTGGTGTTTTGTCTATTGAAGGTTTCCACGCCCTAGCCAAGAAACAAGAGAAAGATGGATAAAATTTGTCCAAAACAACCAATTATTACAAATTATTAAATACATAACAAAAGCAGAAAAGAACATTTTATCCAGTAAGAAGTATTTACATCTTTAGTTCATTCTTTTAATCAACCGAGCACTTTGAATCACCGAATACATTTGATACGGGCATACATTTGATATTAACAAATATACAACAATTCGCTTGAAACATGAAGCTAAAACTGATCAGAATATCAATTATTACTTATTAATAAGAGTGAAATTGTTTAAGGGCATGTAACTAAATCATAACAGTCACCATTTCACCACGCTCTCTTCTTATGAAAATATTGCTTATACTCAATATGCTGAAGAACTCAAGTTACAACAAAAACAACTAGCGGCTTACCTCGACTTTGCCGGGGTAACTATTATATACAATAGGAAATATAAAATATAGCCTATGGTATTCAGTATACATTATATGATAGGTTGAAACTGTATTAGGCTTAGTTATTATATTAGTTACCTTTTTTAATGAGTCGTTCTTAGTCTGTAAGTTTCCTTAAATACAATAAATAGCGTTCTACAGGTGAAAGAACTTTTAGAATCGGTCCAGTAGTTTTTTACTTGGGGATATAAATGTTACCCCGGGCGAAGTCGGGGCAAGCCGCTAGGTATTATAAAATTAAACTTATGTTACTCAATATATATAATATATATTTAGAAATATTTTTTTAAATCAGTCCATTAGTTTTGATTTTATTCATTACAAACAAAAATATAAATCTTGTACAAATGAGCTTGTTAGGTTTGTCCTTTCTGTAAGCGTAGTTAGTCTATATTAAGCATGTTGTTGTAGTACGTTGAACGAAATGCGTAAGCGCCATGAAATTCACGGTGCTTTCGACCTTTTGGTCGCGAGAAAACTACATCCTAGAAGCGATCTAGCGCTGTGTGTTTATACCGTTTGGTTACTCGACTAGCGACTAACAAGCGCTTCAGCGAACTTAAATTTAATTTTTTATAGAAATGAAGCATGCCTTTTGTCTATTATAGCTCCTCTAGTACCTATATCTCAATGTTATTAATTTCGTAAATTCAGATTATATATTCACATTGAATGTATGGTTGTATGTGAGATTTTCATCATATATATCTGAAAACTATAGATTACTTCCCATAACTTAAACTTATTAATAATTAATTTAATTTCCGTTATATTATCCCGTCAATTCAATATCTCTTAATAAAAAAAAGGTTCTTTTTATAGTCGTAATTTTTTCAAGAAAAATAATATATATTAATTTTTCTTATAATTGCTAAAATATCTATTTTTATCCTAAAAGTCTATCGTGATTCCAGAAAATAATACATAAATAAATATTATTTAATTCAAAAATTTCATTAATTGCGATTTTTTTAATACATTTTTAAAATATCCTAAACAATTTGTCCATTTTTATTTTAATGATTTCTAATATTACATTACAGTTTACATAAGTAAGGCAATTAAAATATTAAAATATTTCCGAGAATAAATTTAATATATAATAATAAATTTCAAATAAATTATGATACGTATAAAAGCACCTCGATATCAGAATTTGAACTCACTTGATTTTTCTTTGTTTTACATAATTTGTTTTGCTCGGCAATATTGCATTGGAATATTCGATTTTCAAATGTATCCTATATAATTTCTTTGTCATTGACAAGTTTTTAAATTTTGAATCGACGACGTTCGATTTTCTTTCAATTTTCAATTGTTATTTACTATGAAGTCTATTTCATAGACATATGATTACGCTCTTATTACAACTAGGGGTAGTCATGTTGATTAAATTCAAATATTATTTTATTTCATATACTTATATTATTAGCTTTTCACTGGCTTTGCTCGTTGATAGTTTGGGTTAGCGCATACCTTAACGCATGCGTTGATTTTATTTCATAATTTTTTTTCTCTTTCAATATGGATGAGTTACACTTACTTAACCGAGGAATTTTTTATATCTATATTATTTTACATTTTTCTTTATTTTATTTACAATTTATTAAATTTTATTTATAACCTTATGGTTATAAGGGAGGTTAAATTTATTTCAATTTCACAATTTGGTTGTAAACATCTAAGTAACTAAAACTTTTACATATTTACAAATTATAGGTTAAATATATAACCATGATTAATAATTACTATTTTCCTTATTTCATTCTCATCATTTCATTTATTGTAAATACTTGTAATTATTTAGAGCGGATTGCGACTCGTTAAAAAAGCCTTCGTCTATTATAAATATTATACCTAATATCTGTGGATGTATTTCCATGGGTGTTTATTAGAGCAAATTACGGCTCTTTAAATAAACATTCGTTTATTATTATTATATCTATGAATATCAGGGTATTCATGGGTGTATTTTAGAGCGGATTGCGACTCGTTAAAAAAGCCTTCGTCTATTATTACTACTTATTATATCTGTGGATGTATTTCCCATGGGTGTTCGTATGAGCGGATTGCGACTCTTTAAATAAGCCTTCGTCTATTGTATTATATATAAATAAACTTAAAACAGCGGATGGTAACTGTATAACTAAGCCCTTACTAAATTCGAGAACGTTTTTGAGTCATTCCTTATTAAATGGGAATTACTCTATATTATAAATGAGTTTACTGTACTTACTAATAACAGATTAAACAGATTAAATGAAGATGAATGTTTGTGATTTGTGTGATTGTGGAAATCGTTTCTCTTGTAAAATAATTAGTTTTATTTATAATAAAACTTGTAAATGTATCTTTTCATTTCATTCATTAGTATTTTTATATAAGTCTCATCATCAAACTTTATTTTATTAATTCTCTGAATAAAATCCTTCATTAAGGTCAGGATTTTTTCGGGGGAACCCCGGTATTGTGATGATACGACCTTATTTTCCTGGCCGCTTACAAGCTGGCCATCATTAATAGCATTTATTTTAATTTTAGAACACGATATTGTTCATTTTAATTCAATAGAACATTGTATGTTATTTTCAAATATTCGATGTGTGGAACCTAAATTAAAAATTTTACTCATTCCTTCACAAACTGTTGACTTAGGCAGTACTCTGCCAATTGTAAAATTTATTATATTTCTATTTTATCAACTAAGTAAATAACTATATAAAATGTATTGAATCAATATTCAAGAACTAATATCTATGTTAATATAAAAGGAGCGCAAATAAGTATTGTAAGTATTTTTATCATACTTTGTATTGTGTTACTTCAATAGCTTAACGCCCTGTAGTAATGTGTAGTTCATTTTTATTACAGTGCGCTCCTTGCTCCTTTCTCCTTCTCCTTCTCCTTACGGCTCCTTCTCCTTGGCTCCTTACGGATGCTTTTACTGGTTGTTCTTTTGCTGTTCCTGCTATACCTACCTACCCGGCCTGGCTACCCCACAACCCGACAGCACTTGGCCGGTTTTTTTCTTTCTTCACGGGTTACCTTACAGCTCCCGAAACCATCGGTCCCAGGGTACGCACCGAAAGACCGAGTCTCCCTCTTTCAGCCAATATAGTCTGATTTTAAACAAATATATTAGTTTATATTCCTCAAACACAAAAATGTAGACACAAATCACCAAATTCACACAACACACAATAAACCACAGCTAAAAATAACATAATCAACCCTCGCAATTTGCCAGCGAAATTTCAATCATTACAAATTTATGCAAATTACATGTGGTTGTTTGAAACGTGTAATTTGCTTCTCTAAAACTTCATTACGAGTCCCGATATTGAATTAAAACAGCCTTTACTTCCATCCACGACTAAAAAAAATGGAAAAGAAGGCACGTATTTTGGGATACATATAATAATATGTACATAATTTGTATATTGAAAGATTCAGTGAGAATCATATGAAAAAGAGGAAACCATCTAAAATATTATTACAACAAATGAAAGAAATATACATATATATCCCACTATAATATTATAAACGGGAAAGTTTGTATGGATGTATGTATGTTTGTTACTCAATCACATCAGAACGGCTGAATTGATCTGCATGAAATTTGGTACAGAGATAGATTATATAGTCTGGAATAACACATACACTACTTTTTATCCCGGATAAATGTATGGTTATTTTTTGCATAATGGTAGTTTAGGGGTCAGAGAATGACATATACTACGTTTTATACCGCGAAAGCGGGCGGAGGAGGAGCAATTACAGCCACGGGATTATTTATTTTTGGTTCTATTTCCACGCGGGTAAAACCGCGGAAAGAAGCTTGTAATGTAAATATACTATTAGATGGATAGATGAAGCTTGTTGAGATATAGAACAAAATAAAATATAGCATATCGGGGATAATGTAACTTCTTATTAGTGAAATAATTTTTAGAATCGGTTCAGTAATTTTAATGATTACCTACCAGGGGGCTATTGTGAAATGTGTGTGTCTGTATTGACAGAAAAGCCTTGTATAAGTAAATAGGTATATATATATAAATGTTGATAAAATATTATGATATGATATGGGATTTTTTTAGTAGCATTATGGTTAGGTTTTATAATGCAGAGCGAGCATGACCGGCCTAGAGAAAATCTACAGGGGGTAGAATAAATCTACAGGAGGTATAGCATGACGTCCTCAGTTGCGTCAGTTTATCTAAAAAATATTGAGTCCAAGTCAACGATGCGGAAAATATGTGAAATGTCGCCATATATTATTATATTCGGGTGCACGTTATGTCATCGAAAGTTATGACATCGGAATTAATGTCAAAAATGCACAATACAAAAAAAATCTACTTATATTCAAAAATAAACAAAATAGCGAAAATAATTATTATCTTTCGAAAAAAAATATTGTAAATAAAAATTTTAAAATATGAAAATAATAAAAAGATAGGTTAGCGAGAGGAGCTGAAAATCTTAATATTATGTTAGTTCTAAAAAATATGGCTAATAACGTTATAGAAAAAGAAATCAAGTATTAGTGCATTTGAAATTTATAGAAAACGATTTTTGCAAATTGATACTTTTTGATAAACATTTTAGGTCAAACAATCATTTTTATTTTGAGGTTTTTAAAATAGAGTTTTTGAGTATTGATCATTTATAGATATAAGATTTGATTTCATTTAATGACCTATAAACCTTGAGTCCATACAAAAAACCCATAGAAAAAAGCACTTTCAGTTTTTTCCTGAATTTTAAAACTTTCCGGGCAACATTTCTAATTTTTCTTTTTCTAAAAACCTTATTCAGACTATTACAATTAGCCAAATTGGTCCAGCCGTTCTCAAGTGAGCGAGTTACCAACGAGCAGAATTAAATTTTTATTTAATAGATTTTAATATTTTCGTCTAAGGATACGGCCACAGGCAGGAATACAAAAGGTAGGTAGACTTTATTGAAATCTATCAATAACATAAAAAAAGAAAATTTCGAATCGGCAATTAAAATTTAGCCTCGAGCGAAGCAGGGTATGCAGTTAGTATAGGTATACATATTTCATATTGTAAAGAAGAGAATTTCCTGTTATCTCAAGAACTATATATTGAGTAATAAATGTAATTTCTTTTAGCGATGAAGTTAGAAAGTATTTTTCCTTTTTGTATTCTGTTCGTCTCTTTTGTGCTTTTTGTGTTGGTTTGTGTATTGTCGCAGGTGGCGCCTTCCCTGACGTGTGGACTCTTATGTACAGCGTGTTGTTTTTTATCTGCCTATTTTTGCTTTTTTGTCTGCTTTAATTTAATTTTACCTACTTATTTGTAGGATATCGCGCAAGCATATTAGAGAGCTTATAAGAGGGAAGTTAGGAAGTTGGGATGGCCATCAAAGGGGGTGTCAACAGAACATCATTGTCACACCTTATCTCTTTATACTTAATATCAATATCAAGGGGGTTGTAAGAAAAACGTTTTTTATAGAGAAGGCGACACGTGACTTTGCCACTGCCTGTTCTTAAGCGAAGGTTGGTCTAAGAATATCATCTTGGAGGGGCGGCTATTTTGAACAAATTATAATATTTTGAGTATGCTATATTTTACTGTACTGTACTGTAGATTTCACTCGAATCAATGAAAATAGCAGAACACCTACGTCGCCCTCTGTTATAATTTTCTTTCGCTTCTGTTATATAAATCTATTTAGGCAATCCTTTATCCTTCATCCTTTCAAGCGTATATTCCTTATTAACAGAAATAAAAGTTACAACAGCTACATCCTGTATGTAGATCAATAAAATAAACGTCCGTTGAAAAGTGTTTGTGTCCACAGAGTAGTAGGTACGGTTCCATCGTTTCTAGATGCAATTAGGAGTTTAACAGTGAAAACGCATTACCCTGAAGGTTTTTTTACAGACTAATGAAAAAATAACAAGTCTGCAGAGATGTCCTTTGAACTTTGTGGTTTGTGTAACTCATTTTGGAAGGTGGACCTCATTTCCTTTTATATTTTACTTTTAACAAGGTGATGCCTTTGACTTTTATGTATTTGATTATGTTCGTTTTATATATTTGTTTGCTACTAGCTTTTCACCTCGGCTTCACCCGTGACAATTTAAGAATAAAGTGAAATGCTTATATAACTCAGGGATAGTATAGATTTCTATTAGTGTAATAATTTTTATAATCGCTTAAGTATAATATTAGTATAGACAAGCTTTTGTCCGCGGTTTCACGGAAATAGATCCAAAAAGAAATAATCCCGTAGCTGTAATTTGCCCCTCCCCCGCCAGCTTTTGCGGTATAAAAAGTTGTATATGTCATTCTCTGACCCCTCCTAAACTACCACTATGCAAAAAATCATGTCGATCCCGTGAAAAACAAAAACAAATCTATCCAACGTCAACTATAAATTTTTCCGGGATAAAAAGTAGCCTATGTATATTTGTGCCAAATATCATCCAGATCCGTTTAGCCGTTCTAGCGTGATTGAGTAACAAACAAACATACATCCATACAAACTTTCGCGTTTATAATATTATAAATATTAGTGGGATTATCATAGACAATCAGTGGTAATAAAAATTCTAAAAAGCGTAAGTATTTTTTAAATTCATTTTATATATTTCATAAATTTGTGTGTATAAAATCAGTTTTTTTATTTATAAATCTAATTTAATTTCGCGTAAATCTGAAGATTTTTACTATATTTGGTCAATCATCGGTCACAAAGCAGAATAGAAACTAATGAAGACAGCTTACCATCAAAGTTTTCGAAAGTTTGAAATTTTGAAATTTGATTGAAAAGTTCATAGTCCGTGTTTCAAGTTTTAAGGGGCTTATTAACTGCGCAGAGATTGTGTTCTTTACTGGATTATTTTTACAGGTAGTTTACTTGTACTGAAAGTATTCTATATCACTCTCCGGTATTACAACTATGCCTGTGTAAAAAATCACGTTGATCCGTTGCTCTGTTTTGACTTGAAATAAGGACATACAAAAAAAACCGGCTAAGTGTGAGTCAGACTCGCGCACGAAGGATTCCGTACCATTATCTATAAAAACGGCAAAAAAATCACGTTTGTTGTATGGGATGGGAGCCCTCTTAATTATTTATTTTATTCTATTTTTTAGTATTTGTTGTTATAGCGGCAACAGAAATACATCATCTGTGAAAATTTCAACTGTCTAACTATCACGGTTCATGAGATACAGCCTGGTGACAGACGGACAGACAGACAGACAGACGGACTGACAGCGGAGTCTTAGTAATAGGGTTTCCGTTTTTACCCTTTGGGTACCTACGGAATACTAAAAACAAACACTCAATTTTATCTCAATAGATGCAACGAAACGGCTAATTAAATTTTGATGAACTCGATATATTTACGGATTTAATAGATAGGTAAACAAGTATTTAATTTCTATTAACATTGATCTCGTTTGATTCATCATGAGCTGAAACGGCTGAAACTATAGAACTGAAATTCAGAGTTCGTTAAATAATTTAATTGCCCGCAAAAAAGGGGTAAAAGGGTTTGTATCAGTATGGTAAAAAATAAAGAATGAACTCGAGGCTTTTAAAATATCTAAAGTTAGTAGGTAATATGTCTATTCAAGAACTGACACCTGTGCAGCTTTCCACCTGTCTTATAATAAGGCAACTAGCTAAATGTGGTCATTGTTGTAGCAAAGGCCGTGCCGCGGGCCATAAAGGCCGATGGTTTTTTTTTAATGACGAAGCATGAGTTGGCATCATTATAATGTTGTATTATTATTATTTTTGACGGCTGATTTGGTCCAGTGCTTAGTTACCAACAAAATAGTCTTGGGTTCGATCAGGACTTGGCATGAAAGAAGGACAAACAAACAATAGTAGTTTATCAAACTGGTTCATAATAGGGATAATTAAAACACAAGTGGAATTTTTTAATAGCATCCACGAGTGTTTTAATTCCAAGTTATGTGCCCATTACTACTTTATCTAATCCCATGCAATAGGTATTTTAAATAATTGACAAATTTCTTAATCGACAAATTGGCGGCAAACCGCGGTTAACTACCGCGCATGCGCGTTAACTGTCAAGTGACTCGCACATACGCGTGTCTATATCTTTATAGAGTTTAATGTGGCTGTATAAGACATATCCTCTACCCTTTCTGCATAAAAAAAAAAACAAAACATTACGATACATTTTTGTATGAAAACTTCGGTACTATAATACATTACAGTGTCGAGTTTGACATAATATTACAGACGTGTGTTTATAAAACATATCATTATGAAGTATGATTCGATTTTTTAATAGAGACTTTACGATATAAGAGTAGATAAACACATTTATAACACGGTCGAAGCCGGGCAGTTAACTAGTACACACACATTAAAATCACTAAATACAATAAGCTCCGTTTGAGTGCAAAATCCCGAGCCTATAATCTCAAAGGAGTCTTTGAAACATCACTCAACAGTCTACTAAGAAAAAAAGAAGAGTACTTACCCTCTGGATACGGACGCCAATTAACATTTCGCTTTCCTCATATCGATACGAAACATCGAGTTCTCGGGCACCTAGCTGGACGCTCGACCATTTGTATTCTGTTGGATGAGAGGATTATAATTATTATAAATAACTTTTTTTTTAATTAAAAATAATTCGACAAACAGTTCTAGAGATCTTTAGAGATCAAAACATTTCATCTATACGTAGGTAACATCAAAAATAACATCGACCAAAAGAGGAAGACTTGTCTTTCACTGGCTAGTTTTTTTTTCTTTTTTCACGTGTTACGGTTCCAGGGTACCCAGCGGAAGACTAAGTCTCCCTCGTTTAGCCGATGGTATTTGTGAGGCTATAACTAACGAGTGGCTAGTTCTGTAGAGGTATATTTAGATGGAAAAGCCTCTAAGTGTAGTTTGTCGGATTATGTACATAAGTTTTTAATTAAAAAACACATTGGTACATGGCCGGGATCCGGAATCGAACGGGTCTGCCTAGTTAATACCAGACGTCTTAACCACTCGGCCACTGACGCACTGGCTAGTCTAGGGCCGTTAAATCGTACCACCTGTTAACATATTTATAATATTATATTTTTTAGATTGCAGTATTCCTTATGTCTGAATTATGACTTGACTATGATTTATACCCCGTTATTTTGAGGCATATTTAGTAGTATGCTCTTTATTCAATGTGATTTTTTGCACAGATTTGCAAGGGACAATATCTCATTCAGTCTTCTTTTTTGTGTGCTATGATTGTTTATAAATATGCGTGTAGCTCCCACTCATTCGTAATACATATAAGCATTTATTAGTTAATAATTGTTGATTTCTAATAAAATATTGTAATGTATTTTTTGTTTCTGAAAGTAAAAACAATTTCACTGTTTTTTCAACGAAAGCGAATGAATTAAAGATAGCTAAGAGCATTGAATGTTCTGCCAGGTTATTCTAATAACATTAAATTGAAATTTTAAACGGTTTTATCAAAGTAATTTAAAATATATTTTGGTTAAAAAAATACAAGCAGAATTACACTGAAAAATTCCTAGTACTAAATATAATTATTATTTGTGTCTGAAGACGAAGAAATAGTGAATTCAAATTTGAGAAAAACAATCATCAGTTCAAAAAACAACAACCTTAAAACCTCAAAATAAACAACAAAGGCTAACCTTCTATTAAAGTTTCATTAAAATTAGTTATGTAAGTACCTTTGAAAATTAAATAAAAATGCCTAGCATCACCAATTGTTTTTTATTTATTTAAAAAAATATAATATTCTAATCCAGCAAGTTTGTATCCGTGACACAGAATCGTGTCTCAAAAGCACCACGGCTAAGGGCCCGTGATCCCGACAACACAGGCCAAGGACCTAAGTTCGATGCCCCGCCGTGAATATCATTACTTAGAGAAAAGGTTACTTCTTATAAACACCTGTAGATATTGTTCCCTAATATATTTGATAAGTTCATAATATATATTTGATTTTATATACACAAGAGGCAGAAAATATAACAATCCTATTATTATGTCTGCTCTGTTTATAATTAGATTATTATCTTCATGGTTTTCATACGTTGCGGTGTGTAATTTAGCAAGCTGTGCATATTAAACAGAACAGGTGGCAAGCTTATTCCTGCACTCCAGACGTAAATTCGTTATTTGAGAAGATGTGCGGACGCCGACTTTCAATCCCTCCGAAGCGCGAGAAGTCGTAATAGTGCTTATAATTGAACCCAGGTCCTTCGATATAAATTCCAATGCTCTCCGTACATGTCTATTTTAAATATTATAAAATTCTGAATATACAGTTACGAGATAAAATTACATGTTTTTTGTTTAATAGGTAATCTATCTATAATAATAATATAATCACGCCATTTATCCCAAGAGGGGTAAGCAGAGACTCTCTATCTCAGTCGATTCTTTTATATTAATTCATCATACCTTTCATACATGCTCGGCTATTATGTGTAATTTTTTATATTATGCTCAATTTTTTTAAAATTTTTTTTAATAAAATGAGTAGTCTCAATTTTTCATCATGAATTGTCTTCCGCTGGGTACACCGGACCCTATAAAACCTGTGAAGGTTCACACAACCTAAGTTAGTATAGACAAGTCAATTGGCCAACCGTTTAGTGGTAAGCTCAAGGCGATAAGTACTGGTCACGATGTAGTTTTACAGAGATATGCACTCTATTATTAGACCGTAAATAGAGGGAATAAGTGCAGTGATTTTTAAATGCACCTGCTCATTTAAATGTACTTAATCCTTAAGGAATACACTGAATTAATACTTAGGTCGATACAAGAAGTCGATCCAAGTAAGAAAGAAATATAGAAGTGAAGTTTTGATTTCAAAAACTTCAGCGTGCTGTGCTCAACACTTGTTCTGTGATTCAACAAAGTATTATCATTCTCCTAGCAAAAAAAAGGCGGGCGTCGGTGGTCGAGTGGGTAAAACGTCGGCTCACAACTGAGAAACTGAGAAGTCGCGGGTTCGATCCCTACATTCGACCATGTACCAATGGGTTTTTTATAAAACTTTAAATATAGTCACAGATATGGAAGATATCTTTACGAGTAGGTCAGTACTATTTAATTTATATTTTATTAATTATTTATAAGAAAACTTGTTCAATCCAATATAAGTTAATTGGAAAAACATAAAACTGATATAAACTAAATTAATAAACACTATTTCATTACTATAAATGATTAACTACAAGTGCTCTTTAATTAACTTTACTTAAAAGTTACGATTGCGTATGGCTTGGCCTGTTTATATTTTGGAAAAGGCACGTAAAGTAGCAACTCATTAAGTGTCTTAAAATAATGATACCTCGACTACCCAGTGAATTGAGATTAGCCACGCCGCATAAATATAGACTGAGATGTATTTTTTTTAAATAAATCTTATATTTCATGTTACAGTGTGACTAAAGTAACAAATCAACAACACACACATCTTCACGGCGGCCTTTATACCTTGCGTACTAACCAGAGACACCAGGTAACAGTGTCCAGTTTTTGCCAGTTGTCAATATTGAACAGAATAGATGGCAAGTCCGATGCTGCATTTAATGGACCTAGATGTGTCACTTCTTTAACAGACGTAAATATCTGTTATTTTTTTAAGAAATGCTAACGCCGGCACGAAAATTGGTTTTTAGCATTTTTTTTGGAACGAATAGGGATTGAACCCGGCACCTCCCGGTTTCAAGACAACGCTATGAGTAAATGGGAATACGTGTGTCGCTAAAAAATTGCATATAATCATTGTTTCAGTATTGAGACAGTAGCTATAAATGAGCCGCCACATCATCAATTTAAGGCGACGCATCACACCGCAACGAACTCATTTTTACGCGCAACTTATTTTGTAAAGATGTAAGCGAGATGGAATGCTATTAAATTCGATAAGATAACCAAAGATAAGATAAGATAGACCAAGATTCACGTATGTAAACCTCATCAATAATACACGAAACGGACTTCGGCTGTATGAGTATTATACAATATTTTTTTATAAACCAAATATAATTGTATCTACATTAAAAAAATATAATAAAATAATTAGAGTCGCAAACTCGGTTATAAATATAAATTTAAGATATTTAACACTCTTATTAATAAACTCGTAGTAGCGACGTAGTAACTAAACTGTATTTCGTCTCCGTCTAACAAATCTGCAATTCATTATGATAGACGGAGACGAAACACAGTTTAGTTACTACGTCGCTACTTTGAGTTTATTAATAAGAGTGCCAGGGTTTCATAAAACTTATGTGTAACCAAAGTGTAACTGACTCTGAAATATTTATTTCGTTTATGTCATGTTTAATATATCTATCTTTAGAAAGCCACTTTGATTTTAACCCCAAGACATACAGTTATTGCGTAATTTACATATAGCTGTTGCATATAATTAGAATGGGACAATGGGAGACTGACCGTATGTTGAATAGATGTAACTAACACGTTACACCCAGTGTAAATTTTCAATCACAAACAATTTTGACTGATAACTTCGTGAATAACTAACCATAATGTAATACAAACGAACATTAATTTTATATTATGAAGTACTCATTTATGTCACATTGAATATATCAATATATATGTTAATTACAATTTAATTACAACCATAAAACAATATTTTTAATTAATGTCTGTTAATGATTATATCGATGCACGACAATAAAATTCACGCTAATTAATTAACTTCAATTTATACATTACTGACAGACTATTTGATTAAAATATTTTCATCTCTTATGATAGGTGATGAATCTATCGTTATAATATAGTAGGTACCTACTAGCTCTCCGCCCAGGTTTCACCCGTAAACATCTTTGGAGTGCGAAAAAATAACAACCCTAAATTTTGTTCTAACACAGCGTATGTCCACTTCATAATAGTGACAGACTTCTTTAAATCGGTTCAGTAGTTTTTGAGTTTACTTATTTCAAACAAATTCACACTATTTCTTTATAATATTACTAGCGATCTCGTCCCCGGCTTTGCACGGTTACAATATGGTTTTACAACAATTTGAATACCTACATAAATACGCTTATAACTATTTATATATTAGAGGTAGATATAAGCTACTATAGACTGTTTTGTAGATCATTTTATTCTACATAATTATTTCATACATCATTTTGTTATATTTCTGACGAATTAGACAGCATACGCCATGAAAGCTGGGACTTACTTTTTTCCCGACTTGATTCACTTATACTATTAATGCTCAGCTCCTAAACATGATAGGACAATGTTTAATAGTCGTAAACCTTCCAGGTGAATCAACCTATCTAACAGTGAAAACCACAACAAAATCGGTTAAGTAGTTTTTGCGTGAACAGAATACAGACAGACAGACTGACGCGGCGGGAGACTTTGTTTTAAATGTATGATTGAATTATTTTTTTATAATTTTGACCTAATTTCATACAATAAAGCACGCAAGTTACGTTCAGAATTAAAAATACAAAATCCAAATTAATAACTCGGAATGTTTCCTTTATTATTTAATGTTAGCACAATGATTAACACTATTTTAGGTACAAAAAAATCTTAGATCTACAGATTATGGATATTAAAGTATAACAATGAAACAAAGTCGACACTGAATATTTTAACTTCATACTAGACTAGCGACTCGATCCGGATTTACTTTAGTTTTATATTTTCTTCTATTAAATGTTAACAGTGTCTCTGGCTACGCAAAGTATAAATGCCGATATAATGTGTGTTAGTTGTCATTTCTGGAGTTCTAAGATTATGCAAAGTAAAAACTTAGGCATGTTTTTTATGTTTAATTCAAAGATTAAGCTGATTGATGTTCGATCCCGGATCCCGACCATGAATACCAATTTTTTTTATTAATAATAATAATTTATTTATTTGAATTAAATATGGTACAGTTTACAAAAGCATCACATTCTACCGCAAGGCGGTGTTCAAATATTTAATGTATATACAATAATTAAAAACTTATGTACATAATCCGACAAACCACTGCAGAGGCTTTTCCAACTAAATATATCTCAACAGAACTGACCACTCGCCTTACAAAACGATGGCTAAACGAGATAGACTTGGTTTCTTGGTTTCTTGGTTTGGAAGAAACAAAAAAAAGTTACTTTAAGAAACATATTTCAATATTATTTCTTTCTATATAACATATTTTTTTTATAATAAATTTTCAAAATTTTGCCTGCAGAAGATAAACTAACGTTTCTCAACTCATTTGTATTACTGGTAGTGCCACGGGGAACGTTAAGGGACGTGGTACTTTTCAAATGTGTAGTACCATGGGATAGAAACTTTACTTATACCTATCCCAAAATTGTTAAATTTTAATGATTTTGTCTTATATCGGCAAAACTTTGAAAAATAATAATAAAAAATTACCTATTATATTGGAATTAGTTGCTAAAAATAACTTAATAATTGAAATAAAAATATATAAAACCGACAAGTGCGAGTCGAACTCGCACACGAAGGTTTCCGTAATTTGACGCCCCTATACGGCGCGGTCGCAGTCCAACTCACATTTGGCCGGTTTTTTTAGTCGTTGTTTTACTTAAGAGAACGCATTATAGTTATACTAGTTAGACGTTTGTATGTATTGTCATTAATACCATTATTAAGATCGAGCAAAAAACGCCGAATAAAACATTAATTTTGAACTTCATTTTATTTTAATTGTTAGTTGTTATAGCGACCGTACTAATACATATTCTGTGCAAATTTCAAGTGTCCACCTATTACGGTTCAAAAGATACAACCCTGTGACAGACCGACGGACGGACGGACGGACAGCGGAGCCTTAGTAATAGGGTTTCCGTTTGCACCCTTTGGCTATGGAACCCTAAAAACATTAGTTTTGACTTTACATACCGATATCAGCAAAAACAAACAGACAAACTAGCTCAGTTTATTTCCTAATATGTAGTCATTACCATAAACTCTCAAAGTCATGTTAAAAATTAACACAAAACGTCTACTGTGTTTTAATCACTATTAGTCAGCATTTATTGGGTTTAACATGGCTGAAAAAAATTACACGATCCTTTCTTAGAGGTAATTAGTTAAGACTCTGTTGGCCTGGAGGCAACATTTTTATACAGTTATTTCTAATATTTAGTAGGTCGTGATATATCTATGTGTCAAAAAAATACGAGATTTTCTGCACCTAGCCACGATTAACCAAATTTGGGATAATTTCTTGTTATCAATATTACTTAATTTAATAATTATTATTTAATATTAATAAAAAATAACACCTATTGTATGGTCTTATTGCTTTTCTTTTATATTGCCTTTTTTGTAAATATATTGCGGCTAAACGATTTTGAATGATCGTTCATAAGAAAAATAGTGGATGGTATAAAGTTTAAACTGAAATTGGAAATTGAAGGATAGGCACTAACCTTATTTCATCTCGTAGTTATATCTATGGTTTGTATAATAAACACTTTTGAATAGTTTTAGCAAGTATATTCTAAAGGAAACCCAATTAAATTGGAGTGAATTCCAAACAAAATATACTGTAGGTAGCTGTCAGTAAAGGGGGAAGCAAGTTGAAGGAAAATGTATGCATTCCTACAGCCAACCGCAAACAATAATTTAAAAAATTCACGATTTCATGCACCAAATAACCTTCAAAGAGCAGTGAAAATCGAGACCTTTCATTTTCCAAAAAACAAGACCAGTCTGGGCTCAGTGGTTTTCGAGATATGACCCTTTTAAATTTTGATCCTAAAATCGTCATAACTTCAAAAATATCTATTATAGACCTCATCAATACAATTATTTTTAGATCTCAATCATTTATAGTGAAAAAACATTTCCAATGTAAAAAAAATATTAAATTAATGACAAAAATAAATACAGTTGGCATGCCCTTAAAGCGCTGTTCGCCATTACTCATTTGAAAACTGCATATTATATTTCAACTTACATAGCTCTTAATAATATTATTTAACCTCGTACCCAAAATAAAAACAAAACTAAAACTGGCAATCCGATTAAGACCATTTGAGGAACATTGTGCTGACTTCACGTCCGATATTAATTATACCCACATATTTAATGATCACTTTTAAATCCTCGGTTCAATACCCAGACGAGAAATAAAAGGAATAGGATACTAATTAATCATTTATTATAGTAAAAATAAGTTTTCGACTCGCATTGTCCACTCATTGTCGTATGAATTTAAATAGATTATAAAATTAAAAAATTAGTAATGATATATTATTTTGATGATATCGTTAAGTATTGGTAAAAGTCGACAGTCAGATAGGATGTCAGGTCAATGGTGGATGGGCTTCATTAAAAAAAACCATGATTTCACAACACAACTTTACCTAGGTAGGTAGAAAAAAAAATCAACCAAATGTGATATGGAACCTCAAAAATCCTTCAGGAAATATTTGTACCGTTTGATGACGATTTTTTTGTCTGATGCTAATAAATTAATCTCCAAAACCCGTTTCTTCACCTGTGTAGAAACAAAAGTAAAGATAATTGAACAGAAAAATAAAAGCTTCCAGACCCTCGAAGGCATAATGAATTGTGTTTTTGAAGTAAGATTTATTATTATACCTTAATTGAGACCGTTTTTTCGTCTGTTATATTTTTAAAGCACAACTTGATTGATTAAGTTTTCTTGTAGATTCCATTTTGTTTGTCATTTATAAGCTTTCACTGGTTGTGTTTATTTTTTTAAATACAAATTAATATTTTTGTGCAATACAAAAAAAACGAAACCATGGCCATCGTAACTGTAAAATATTATCGTTGAAGTGAAGAAGATTTTACAGCTAACGAAACCGTGTTACGGTTCCAGGGTGCCCAGCGGAAGACCAAGTCTCCCTCGTTTAGCCGATGTTGTATGTGAGGCTATACCTAACGAGTGGCTAGATGGAATAGCCTCTAAAGTGTGGTTTGTCGGATTATGTCATAAGTTTTATATACAATGAAGTGAAAAAGTAAAAAGAAATAAAAACCACAAATAAGCTACAGTTAAAAATAAGAGTAAACCTTATATTTATTACATATGAATATTAATTGTATATGAGATCATGGAGTGATGAGTCAAGAATGATTGTAGATGATGATGCTATGATGGAAAATATCATCTAAGCCAGAGTTCATTTCGGATTCATGGACTCGCCACATACCCTTAATAAATCATATAGTTTCAAATTTAATTTTATTTCAACAAATAGTAGCTCTGTAATATTTCAAATAGATCCAGTCGTTTTAGAATTTATTTACCTTTCATAAACAAAGTGTCTTCGTAATTTTTAGATTGTTACAATATTATCTCCTCTACCTGCCTTATAATAAGGCAACAGGCGTGAAGTTATTACCATCAGGTGTGCAATGAATCACATTTATGTAACTTATAAAAAATATCGTAAAAACACGTGTAAAAAATAATGATACCTGCTTACAACCTTTGACTTGTTTGATGTTGTTAAATGGTTTTATATGAAACTTAAAAATATCACGTCCGTTTCAATGATAAGTTTGTTTTATTACTCCCTTGTCAAGGACATTATTTTAAAACGATAAGAAAGGAAAATACATTCATCTTTCAATAATGTTGTAAGTTTATATGGTTTTAAAATATCCATCCAAATTACGTACTTTGGACGGCTTGCACAATCTATTGAAATCTAGCTTAAATTGTGATTAAGTCCAGATAGCTAAATAAACAATTTAGAAACTGTCAAATGGCTTAATATTTAAATCAAGTGGTGCAAGTAACAGATCCAAGTAAAAATTAGGGTAAGTCATGTATGGCGCAGGAACGAATTAGCGCGAGCCCGACTCACACTTGGCCGGTTTTTATTATTTTTGAGTATATGTTATAGTTATACTAGTTATACTTTTGTAGGTATTGCCATTATTGCCATTATTAACATCGAGCAAAAAATGCAGAATAAAACACGTTACCTATATGGTTCCCCTTTATTTTTAGGGTTCCGTACCCAAAGGTTATAAACGGAAACTCTATTACTAAAACTCCGCTGTCCGTCCGTCTGTCTGTCTGTCTGTCTGTTTGTCCGTTTGTCACCAGGCTGTATCACATGAACCGTGATAGTTAGACAGTTGAAATTTTCACAGATGATGTATTTCTGTTGCCGCTATAACAACAAATACTAAAAAACAAAATAAAATAAATATTTAAGGAGGTTCCCATACAACAAACGTGATTTTTTGCCGTTTTTATACTTGGTTGGTTTTTTTACTTAATTTTACTTTTATTGCAGTTTGTTGTTATAGCACTCTGTGAAAATTTCAAGTGTCTGCCTATTACGGTTCAAAAGATACAGCCCTGTGACAGGCAGACGGACGGACGGACGGACAGCGGAGCCTTATTAATAGGGTTTCCATTGTCACCCATGGGTATAGAACCCTAAAAATTAACGATATCTAGGTACTGTAACTACTATCAAGGATTTCTGGACCACCTGAACTAAATCATGCCTTACCCTGAACCAAACCCTTGCGACGTGGTCCGAGACACCATTTCAGTTTCAATGTCTATATTTAGCCCGTGGTTATACTTATATTATTTTCGGAAGAAGTGCCGATGCTGGCTTTATGTGCCCTCCGATAAGCACTTTTCTATTGGCTCGATTGAGGATCGAAAGGACCTTTGTCCTTCTGTCACGTCAAAATTGACGTGATTTTCTTGCACAGAGATAATTTTTATGTCGCATTTCAAAAGCTTCCTCAAGTGAAACCGGGGCGAACAGCTAGTAATATTATACTTAGCATCGTATTGTGTAAAAGGACCTCGTGCACTTTACACCCACGGATGTTACGGTAAAATATGATAAAACCTTGTCGGTGAGCATATTAATGTGTACAAAGATGATATATTTGTCTTTAGCATTATATGGTTGTAAAACCCTTTTATTGTGTAATCTTAGCATTGAATAATGTTTAATCTTTGTATGGAAGTTAAGTAAAGTATGGGATAATGTTGAAAGGATGTCTTGTGTTACTTCCTGTATCATTTATCCTCCCCCGCCCCGAAAATACTCTATAATCGATAGTTTATAAATCTAGGTCCATTAAGTGCAGCAACAGACTTGCCATCTGTTCTGTTCAATATGGACAACTAGCAAAAAGTGGACACTGTTACTGGTATATCTGACTACACCTCAAGAAATGCCGTGAACATCTGTTTGTTTGTATATTTACATGTCATCTGTATCATGTGTTCATGAAAATCTGTTCAGCCGTTAGTACGTAATTTTTGTATGGAAACCCATTTACATGGTCTCTTAGATCAAACCTCCATACCGTTGTTTATAATTATATATTAAACATAATAACACAAACCGTAATGTACCAATCAACACATTTATTAGAGATATCAATTTAGATGATGCATGCAATTTGCATTTATACAGTGCAATGAATATATAAATCTTGTTTTATGTGGAGGAAATTGAATAAGCTAGCCAACTTTAACTTCGTGAATGGAGCAATATGCATAAGAAACGTGTTTTCTAATCTCCTTTCTGTTATCCTTGGATGATATATGGACTTTTCACTCCAATTCATAATCCAATAGCGTTTCTTTTAATTTAATATTCAGGGTGTCTAAAGGACACCTCTATATATCTAGGTATATAATTTATACCTTCAGGGTTAATATATGGCTTCAGAAGTCCTGTTACCTGCCCAAGGGTATCCAGCGGAAAAAAAGTATTAATCAAAATCTGTACCTCTATATAAAAAGAGAAATTCCGATTCATTCATTCTCTCACTGACTCATCAACGCTTCTTTCAACCTTTCACAGAGGTTCCCTTTATTATGTAGACAAGGAATAAGGAAGGACATTTTGATATTCAACCCCTAAGGGGGTCAAATGGGGTAAATACGTTTGTATGGAAAATCTTATTTTCTGCGTGAATCAACTTAAAACTTGGTTCAAATATTCTTCAAAACAAATAATAAAATGCAAACTAGTGTAAACCTTTATTCTACGTATTAAAGGCAACATATAATAATATATAATAACATCCGTTAAAGAAAACAAATAATTTATTTACTACATTTTTGTGGTCTGCTTTTCTGCAATTCTAAATTCTGCTTGACCTATTGCTTTTTTATCAGTTCGCACTTTCAGCGGGCGCTTTCGACTTACTACATTATTCCCCTAACCTTCCTAATTATTTTAATCGTAACTTCCTAAATAATATATTTACGTCAAAACAAAGCAACAGACCGATGTGATGTTTTTGCACAACTATTCATCCCTTTTTAAACCTTCGGGATAATTCTTATACCTATCATATTACATTTAAAAAGAAAGCTAGTAATAGTAAATTTCCTGGTTATACCCGAAGTAGATCCAGTCAGTCTACCGATGTAAATGTACCTTAGCACGCCCTGATAAAAATCAATTGTACAACGAAAAATATACATAATGTTGAATTCATCAAGTAAAAGGGATGGGTGCGTCCCGCGGGAGCGAGATGGGTGAACACGATAGTTACAATAATTATGACATAGTACATTAAACACGGGTTAATGGTGATTGTTGACAATTTAATGTTTATTTATAACTTCTTGGTTGTCACTTGGTATGTGGAATGGGTTTGTTTGTAGAGGGAACTATGGACGACCTTGTTATGGTGTATAGAACAATACTCAATGAGAACATGCAGTAAATTACAAAAAAATTGGACAGATATTATTGTGTTTACATAGTTCAAGTAGTATATTCAGAAGTAAATGCTGAAGTGTCAACAACAATTTCAACAATATTTATTTATTTATTATAAATAGTACAACAACACCTACGTCCACACATATGCATTGTACATTTTTGTAACTTAGTAAACGCAGTTATAGGGCTATTAACATATTTTTTTAAACTACAACACAACATTGATAAGAGTAAAAGTGAAAAGAAATAATAATAATAATACCAACAAAAAAAAACAATAATAAAAATTTATACAAGAACAATTTCTAAACTAATTAGTTACACTACTAAGAACAATCGAAAAAAAAGAAATTTCCAATCTATCTATCAAATCAATAATAGTAGGTGTTGATCAAATGCGCTAGCTCTGGGAAGAATATATGTTTAAAGTCTATTACAGAAGTGACACATCTAGGTTCATTAAATGCAGCAAAAGGCTCGTCACCTGTTCTGTTTATTATGGACAAGACAATTGTTACTGGTTCCGTCTTGCCACACCGCTGTGAAGATGTGTAGTTGTATGTGTGGTAAAAATGTTAAATTAGTGCCCCAAAAACAGAACAGGGTAGGCCTTTAGCCTATTTTTTAAGACTACATACATAGTCACGAATGTATTATCGAATAATTTACAAATAAAAAACCATTGGTAGGTACCTCAGTGGGTACATTGCCAAGTGTATTGTATACCTAAATAACAATGAATTCAAAATAAACAAACCCCAAAATTGCCAACAGTAAAATTTTCTTAATCATTCGAAATGAGTTCGCAAACTTAATCACCTTTAGCACAAATGTTATGCTCCGGGGCCGTTACTTCCAAAACAATTCCTAAATTGGTGCGAATTTGTTGAGATGCTCTCGAACGAGCCTCTAACGGTTCAAGATTTGTTACCCCTGTCATTCTAATTTGTACTTTATCAATAAGTTGGAAGGTTCGAGTGTCGATCGTCGCTAAATCCGGTGTTATCGTATTTAAAAGGGATATAATTAATTCTTAGTCATCAGTAACGGCCAGTTCTGAGTCAGAAGCGAATACTGTGATTTTGCAAGTTAGGACAGGTACTGGATCGACTTTTACTGTATTAACTTTATATGGTTTTGTATTTACTATCATGTTATTTACATCGCTTCCTTTATTCTCTAATTCCATATTTATTTCCTCAAAATCGCTTTAATGAAATTCGAAATTATTACGCTTATTAGAAACAATATCTACGCAGAATTATTCTATAATAACACTATTAATATAATTTAAGTTGTGTGCGTAAACGATAACAGTTTCTATACGTGTCGTTTGTAAGTATTTGAATACATTGTGCAATATTATGTTCTTCATGTTTGGACACGTTTATTTCCTAATATTGGTTAATAAGGCACATAAAGGTGTCACCGGAAGGTAAAAGATTTATAACAATTAAGAAACCGGTTATGAAATAAAATATAGGTCAAAGTGATAGCATACTTAAATGTCTTGAATTAATATGTTCTGGACAATTAGCACCGAAATGTCTCACTGGATCAATGTATTTTTTATTCCTATTCTAGAGCTAGTAAAAGCCGATGTGAGAGTTTTGGTAGGTATACCAATAATACAAAATACATGTTTATAAAAAGTAAATGAATCTTGAATACCTACTTCTTAGATAATTATGTATCGTGGCCAGTATAATTATTATATCAACTGGCATAACGTAGAATCGCATTATACTTGGTAAGTTTAAATTAGAGTTTATTCCATGAGAATAGTTGCAGCTGTTTCGAGGTCAGTGGGCACTTACAGTTAACTGTGCTTTACCTTAAAATAGAGCGTTGTTGGTTAGAAATCCTTGGATCTGCTAAAATGAGTCAGTATCCGAGATTGTATTCAAAATTATTAAGATAATAAGCGGATACTTATATTTTGGTCACGAACCAATTGACAATGATCGGTATAGCGCGGGGCAGTGATGTGTAATGTATCGATACATTTTAAAATATATCGATGGATTTTTTTATTGAAACGAATAGTTAAAATACCCGTTAAAATCATCATCATGCCTAAATCTTTTGCCAAAAGTTTACAAGGATTATTGTACTAGATTCTGATTCGAGAATGGGTAAAACAAATTCATGAATATGTCAATAATATATGTTCACGACACTTCTCGTGTGTCTTAAGCTGCATCCAGATATTGTGTACCACAACATGCAATGCAACGTAAAATACAAGATTTTTTCATATATTTTTAGCGTTCGCCAAACAAGACACGGTTGCTAAATGATACTTTTAATTCACAAAATAAAAAATATATAATTACAAAAGAATCGAAGCAATAATATAACTTTCTACATTTCTCTGCAACTGTGTTACGATATTGACACGTTGAACGAATTAATTAAGTATTTTTGTAACTGAGCTTGTAACAATATTATAATATCCTCTATCAACTCGAAATAAATACATTTAGATACAAATAGAATTGAAACCCAGGTATATCTGTCAGGCATTTAGCTATTACATAATTTATCCATAGGTTCAATGACAGTAAATCCATCCAGGATTTTTGTATCGACAATATGAAACCTAAATATAGATCATTTATCGATATTTACCTTCGCGTCCCTACCCCGTGGTAACCTTTAGTTCTCTGGATTTTGCTTTTGCAAGTTTAATCATGCTCGGAGCTCGTGACGCAATGTTTCGCAAGCTTAATCATTATTTTATCTTACAAATTGTATTCATGTTCGTTGAAACATTAAAGCTCAGTTCACACTGATGTCGTTCAAATATTGATACGAATTGAAATGAACCTGCACCTTTTAACACGACATCAAACGCTGGAGTTACTGAATACATTAAGTTTCAAGCTCTCACTTTAACGGGGTATCACATAATATTTAACATAGATAACAATATATATGTGTATACATTATTCCTTTGCCTTTAGATCTCAAAATACCTTAAAATAACTGACTACTTGTTAGGTAGCTTAGAAATATATTATTAACCACTTAACAATTAACTTCCACTGGGCACCGTGGGGATTCAACAGTATATTTATTTAATAAAGTATTGACTCTTGAGCCTAATATCAGACCAATTTTATTATAATTATTATTTTATGTATAAATATTTATTATTATATTATATATCGTATATTTGCATTCAAAAACTTTTTATTAATTCAGAAATTCAGATTGAGGAGTCTATCACGGTTTTCGTCAAATAAATATCATCTTTAACAAAAATATTCATTCGTTCGGAAAAATCAAAACTGATGGATTATATTTATAACATTTATAATGTGTTTTTATTTTAACGGATTAAATATTAATTAATACATTTTCATATTTTATTTCAACATACTTAATTCACATCAATAAATTAGCAGTTTATTTGTTTGTTACGGATCGACGTGTTTTTTTGCACAGCCATAGTTGGAGAATAACTTTTTATCCCGGAAAACTAGGGATAATTCTTAATATGAATTCATTTTTTTTAAATCCACTGGCTAAGCCGGGTCAAAAGCTATATAGTCAGTAAGTAATATGTTTTGATGAAGCATTAGGGTAGCCAAACCTTTATCGATATATCTGCAGTTGTTTATCGATTTCCGAGAATGTCGCTGTGGATCGATATCAAGATTTATAGTTTTGTGATACTTCACTAATTAATTTATATTGTTATGAAATTTTGAGATTCATATTTTCAAATCTCTTTCTATTGCAAAATGTTTTCGGTATACTGAAAACAATGTCCACATTTAGTCTGTTTCCAGTTGTTAATAATATGACACAATACCAGCTTCACCAGGATGAGTTCCAGGATATATAGTCCTCTTAAAATACCTTTTTTTCTTTACGGGTTGCCTTAGCTGTGTGTAAAAATCTCGAAAAAAAAACACGCTTTGCTATTTCAATTATTAGTTAGGATTGGGAATAATATTATATTTATAAGTATATATTATGAAATATACCATGCAAATCGGAGCCTCAATGTACCACAGGCAAACAGACAACTTTAATACATATAGTATATAATATTTGCTGTAAGCATATTATACAATGACTGTTACGAACTGTAAGCAGTTATTAATACCTACAACCAACCTGTGTTTGTTCAATTTGATCAAATCCACAATCAACAATTAATCAATACACAATAAATATGTAAATTTGAGAGCACAGACCTTTCGTTTAATAACACATTTTCATGTAAGTATACTGTTACTTTAATATTATGTTACTCTAAATTCAATTCTGTCCTTTATAAAGCTTGCATGGGGATATAGGTCCAACACGTAAGTGTTGTGACTAGCACCCATCGGGACCTATCTGTGAATGCATCAAATACAATGCGTTCACAGACAGGCCCCGTCAGGTGCCTGGACTATTATAATTGCTTAAATAAAATTAAATTAAAATCGGGCTATTGTTTTGAGATGTTAAATGGATTGGTTTATCAAGTTTATTGGTTGAGACTACGGTCACCTGCCTGTATCATTGATCTCATGAAACGTAAAATTGGAGGTACTTTAATATTTACGCGGACACCAAAAATATTTTTAAGACTCTAAGCTTAGGCACCAAATAAAATAAACAACTCCAAATAAAATAATTGACACTAATAAAAGTGTCCTAAAGTATATCATATTATGATCCAAAATAATAGAAAAAACATCAGAAAAATCGCACGCCTTGTACTAATATTTTATTTGGTTTCTAAAATGGATAAATGGTCACCAAGTAATGGATAAATGGTCACCAAGTAAGGTAGGTAGGTTAGGTTAGGTTAGGTTAGTATAAAATGTATTAAGTATAAAGTGTATTTTAAGGCGTCTATATATTTTTATGGAAGTCAATAATACCAAAAATGGATCTATTTCATAATATTTTAGGAAACGTAATTTGGTGACCATTCATCCATTTTGGTAACCGTTTAGTTTTTTTTGGTACTAAAATAGATACATTTTTGGGCGCCGCTTAAACACAAGCCCTTTAATATTATTATTTGTTACCGTTCCATCCCCGGCTTTGTCCATGGTTATTTTCACACAAAATAAAATAATATAGTCTATGTCATTCAGGGATATCGTAGCTTTCTATTCGTGAAATAATTTTTAGAATCGGTTTAGTAGTTTGAGAGATTTCCCCTT
Organism: Nemapogon koenigi; assembly: GCA_963924495.1. Classification (NCBI taxonomy): domain Eukaryota; kingdom Metazoa; phylum Arthropoda; class Insecta; order Lepidoptera; family Tineidae; genus Nemapogon; species Nemapogon koenigi. The sequence continues at coordinate 11,659,129 of OZ004646.1, forward strand.
ACAACTAAACTTAGAAACTTACAAATCTACTTTACATATATAGACTAACTAGATTTCAGCCCGGCTTCAGTTGTTCATCAATGTATCCTAACCAATTTTTCAGTTTACTGCGGCACATCACACAATTATTTTCATAAATCCTATAGATTTCACAGTAATGATGGCATGAAGTTCAAAAAGAGTATATATACCGAAAAGTTCCCAGTTAAAATACTCTACGCTAAGCTATAAAGAGAATATTTTCCAATTCAAAACAAACTAAAAATAAGAAACATCAAACAAAAAGTTCCCCAGACAAATATTGAAAGCCATGCAGTCTCCATTCGTATGTGTTGGCAGGAATATGCAATATGCACGTCTTACTGCATCGAAGCTACCAAGCCATGCCGACAAATATCACAAAAAAGGCTTATATCAGAGATTTATTGGGCCAATATCCCGGACACCGCGCTGTGCCGGACATACGGGCGTCCAGGAAAAACTGACCGAAAACGTAGGGTAAATGGTATAGTTGTTGGACGCTTATTTTTAACTAATAAATGTGATATACGAATTTATCTTAAATAGTTTACGGGATAATAAAATTGTTATCACTCTCACCGGCCCACCAACTATATCTGTGCAAAAAATTACGTCAATCCGTTGCTCTGTTTTGACGTGAAAGAAGGAATACAACACACTTTTCCATTTATAATATCAGTTAGGACAATTGTATTTTGTGTCAAATGTTAAAAGAAAAACTGTGTAATTACTAGAAGCTAGAAGCATTGAGTTTGAACGGATAAACGGATTTGGTTGAAAATTGGTAGGAGGCGCTTAAAATACAATTCAGCAACGAGAAACATTTTTTTGTTGTTCTATTTTTCCATTGATAAATACGGGCAAAGATAGTAAGAATATCAAAGCTTTAAATGTTCTGTAGAAATCCATAAAAACAAAGTAAGCATGTAATAGTCTCTCAAGCAACGTTAAACAGGTATCTACCTAAGTAGATTATTTCTGTTCTGTGAATCTCATTGAATAGTGAATAGAAGACCTACTAATGGCAACAACTGGCGCATCTACCCTATCATAGTATTATAAAGTATGTATGCAGTTTCCCTGAAATAATTTATTATTCCATCTACCATTTTATATGTGCCTCTCAAAGTACCAAACACTGTCGTTACCGTACAATAATACTTTTCAGAATAGCTTTTGAATCATTTTCTATTTTATAAGGAGACGTACCTTGTTTTACGTTTTCACTAAATTGCATTCGAAGATTCAATATTTCGCTCAAGATAATGGCTCTTACCTCTTTGTATTTTAAAGATAGCAACTTGATATGTAAGGAGGTAGAAAATATTTCATATATACTAGCTTCGTCTGTAGAAATTGTTGAAATGTGACATATATTATGTGACTATTTCATGTTGATCTGTTGCTCTGTTTTTACTAAACAAGTGCGAGTGGGACTCGCTCTAAGGGTTCCAAACGGCAAAAAAATCACGTTTGTTGTATTTTATTTTAATTTAATTATTTATTTTTAAAGTGAATATATAACTAATTATTCTCTGAATATTTCAAGCTTCTACCTGTTGCCGTTATCAATATCGAGCAAAAACGAGCAAAAAATCACGTTTGTTGTATGGGAGCCCCCTTAAATATTTATTTTATTTTATTTTTAGTATTTGTTGTTATAGCGGCAACAGAAATACATAATCTGTGAAAATTTCAACTGGTTCACGAGATACAGCCTGGTGACAGACGGACAGACAGACAGACAGACGGACGGACAGCGGAGTCTTAGTAATAGGGTTTCCGTTTTTGCGCTTTAAGTACAGAACCCTAAAAAGGGCAAACAGACAAACGTCTTTCTGTCCGTATGATTGGCGCTAATTTTAATTACAATTGAACGGATTTCCTTCTTCGACCGGGGCGGAAACATGTCTATATAAATAAAATTTAAATTCTGTTAGTAAGTTAGTAATAGTAGGAAATAAAATCTGGGAAAGTTACCCTGAAAATTTTGAAAATTCAGGAAAACTGAAAGTGTTTTTTCTACTGTATTTTTGCATGAAATAGGAGATGACAGTTGAGCGAAACCGGTGTGAAAAGCTAGTATTTAATAAATACTTATACATATATTAAACGGATTTTAATCAAACCAAAATATCTTTACTGATTCCATTACTCTACGTAACTAACAGACAGACATATTTTATAGAGGATTATTACAGAGTCTAGACAACTGAAATCTAGGCAAAAAGCTAGACTGAACTACTTTACTTAATCTAGCTTTCCGCCCAGCGTCACCCGAGATTTTAAATGTGAAAATTTCTATTTTTTACATATCGGTATTGAGGAAAACATTGAATTAATTTTGAAATAGGTCCAGTAGTTTTCGAATTTAGGTACACTAGCGACTCGCCCAGACATCGCTCGGGGTAAGAAGTTGTTTTCGAGATAAAAAGTGGCCCTCTACTCTATCTCACTTCGATCTATTGCTCTGTTTTAACGTGAGAGAAGGACAAACATACACACTAGCTTTATATTTATAACTGGCTTTTCGCCCAGGCTTCACCCGTAAAATTTTGATATTAACCGAAATGAAACAAAGATTCTATGGTCCATGAAAGATTCATGAAAATCCATTAAGCCATTTCGGAGCAAATTCTGAACAAACACTGGGACAGACAGACAGTATCGTGTAAATGGGAATACAAATATACTATATTTTATTTAAATTTTGACCCCCCCCCCCCTCCTTAACTCCGAAAATAGTGAGTCTAATATTTTGAAAAAAAAATAGGGAATATACGCCTATAATAAACCTAATATTCGTTAGGATGTGATATAACTGAAAACCAGACAAAAAGCTAAAGGTTGAAAGGACCTTAATATTAATGAAATGTCCCCTGAATATCTGAAGTGGACTTCCTTGTGCATTATGTAGTAGGTATTGACGTCAGTTCATTCATTGATCACATACTCATACCTTCATGTTAAACCATCGCCTTCATTCAGATTCCAGATCGTATTTACGTACAGTTCATTAATAAACTACCACGGTGCCATGGCGAATTAATGTCACACATAAGGATATCAGTGCTGTGCAAAATAGCTAGGCGGTGAATAAATAAACATATCTTCACTGATCCGGTATCTGACAGAAAATTTTCGGTCCGGCCGCCGTAGGATCGAGATTGAAGACAGGCCACACATTAGCAATGCAATTCACTCACCCAACACAAGATTCGATTAAACAAAGGCGTGTGGATGTGTGTGTGTGTGACACGATTTGAAAACGGATGGTGGGCCGCGCGATAAGAATTGGACGAGTCTGTGGTCGGTTTCGGTGGACCGTACGGCGACCGGCCGGGGATTGGACGAATGTGTCCTGTGTGGACCTTTATAGTCTCCACAGAATAAATAGGTGTATAGAAATGGCAATATACAACCATCCAACGACATGTCGCTGGAAACTTGTATATAATATCTACTTATATCTATACTAATATTATAAAGAGGAAAGATTTGTATTTTTGTGTGTATGTTTGTAATGAATAAACTCAAAAACTACTGTGCCGATTTCAAAAATTCTTTCACCATTAGAAAGCTACTTTCACCCTAAATGACATAGGCTGTATTCTATTTTCAAAAAAATTTGGGATTCTTACTAAAACTCCAATAATGTAACCCAAGGTGTAAAAAAATTACCTAAGAAATTTCTTACATCGCGTGCGATATAAAAAATTACTTTATATGCAAGACATGCTTCAATAACTTTATATAACTTTTTGAAATATTCAATTCGGACATTCCATTCGAAAGATATCACGAGTTTAAAAATGTAAGTATTTTTTTATCGCGATTTTAGTATTTTTGTATGAACAATATCCAAAGTTAGAGGTAGGGGTAGGGGTAAGGGTATTAGGGGTAGGGGTAGGGGTTAGTGCAGGCAAGCTATTATCTATGAGTGCTGTAGGGTATATTTTATTTTGTTCGAAAATATCCACGGGCGAAGCCGGGGGCGGAATCCTAGTATTAAATATTTTCAATAGCGCGATACAGGTTTAAATTTAAGTACTGTAAGACAGTAACGATGCGACATGCGGGGGGGGGGGGGGGGGGAATTTGAAGCTTAATAGGTCGTAAAGAAACAATCTAAATTTCAAAAGACCCTTTATAATGATATTCAGAACCCACTTAATTGGTTGAAGTTACATTTTTTTTTCATCTAAACATAAAATCAACATCTAAAGGTAGATAATATCAAGTGCATGATTTAAAGGACACATATTAGTTTTTTCCTTTCTAATACCACCAATTACATCAAATCTCAACTGACTCATTTGTTCCATTGTTATGGAGAATTCAGTTCAACTGGAGAATAAAAAAAATTACATATTGATGATTCAATACGATGGATTTTAATCACTTAAGGAAAAAAGGGGTTGTAGTGTTTAAAAAGATAGATGACAAAGAAGTGTCATATCTGATTTGCATGTAAATACGATAATAAGTTATTAAATATGAATTTGTGTTTAAATACGAGTATTTATTAAATATGGTCTTTACGTAGAATGTGTGATATAAAACGTCCGGAACGATGACATTAGAGAAGAATGCGGTGTAAAAGATGATGTTGTGACTAAAATGAAGAAAAGTAGTTTACGCTGGTTTGGACACGTTGAAAGAATGAAGGATGAAAGATTGACTAAAAAGGTTTATATGGCTGAAGTGAAAGGAAATGCTGGCAGAGGACGACCTAGATGTACTTTTATTGAACATATAAAAAATATGTTGATCGATGGAAATATTAAAAGTACACACAATCGCCGAGCATGTATGAAAGGTATGACGAATATAAAAGAAGCAAAAGAGATATGTCAGAGTAGTTTTAGAATTTCCTATTACAAACTCTCACTTTCTCTTTTTAAAATTCGATAGACGTCTTATCTGTTCATAGTGTCTGCCTATCCCACTAGGATTACGGCGTTACTATTCAACTTTATAACACTTGCCAATTTTTTACAAATTATATTCTACAATTTTTCTAAAAAATATTGGCAAGCTGTACCTACATTGGCAAGTATAGTGGATCGGTGATTGAAAAGGCCACAAGTTCGATCGCCTTGTGTTACACTGTTACCTAGGAGAAGTAAATTAACTTTCAATTTCTTTAATATATAATCTACCTATCATCACGCTTTTTATCCGGAGAGTAACAGGCAGAGTCAATCGAATGCCATTTGCTACGATCCTGACATACCATTTATATAATATAAAAAGAGAAGTTCCGATTCACTGACTCATCAACGCCCAGCCCAAACCCTTGGTCCTAGGAAGCTGACATTTTGCACAGAGGTTCCCATTATTATGTAAACAAGGAATAAGGAATGACATTTTTGATATTCAACCCTTAAGGGGGTCAAATGGGGTGAACACGTTTGTATGGAAAATCTTATTTCCTGCGTGTATCAACTTGACACTTGGTTCAAATATTCTTCAAAACAAATAATGAAATACGTATTTTTGGATTTTTAAAAACAACCCTTAAGGAGGGGTGCAACGGGGTATAGAAGTTTGTATAGGGAAATCGTATTACCTGCGTGTATCGACTTGAAAATTGGTACAAATATTTTACTGGAACTGGGAAGATATTTAATTTATATGTACCGAATTTATACTTTTTTGAACTTCTCACTGATGGGGAATTTACGGGGGGTAAAAGATAAAATTAAGGGAAATCTCTGCGTATTTACATAAATTACATCATTATTTCTAATTCTACGCGAACGAAGTCGCGGGCAAAATCTAGTTTTCACTAAATGCACACGGCATTTACCTTCATTTCCTACATGTAAACCTTTTTAGTCAATCTTTTATCCTTCATTCATCCAAACCAGAGTAAAAATGATGTTAAAATACGACTAAAAATTTGTGCTTTATCTGGGTATCGAAAAGGATTCCGTAAATGATAATAATATCGAAATAAAACGAGCCAAGTCTTGGGTACAGCATCTAGTTTGAGTAATTTAGGATATAAACAAATCTAAATGCTCTGGTCACAATGTCCACATTTAGCTAGTTGACTATATCAAATAGAACAGGTATCATCTATTTGGACTATAATAGCAGCTAGCTTTCCGCCCTGGCCGTAAAAGATCTCTCAGTTTTTCCCATATTTGCCTATTTTCCGGGCAACTTTTTCAATATTTCTTTCCCTAAAAATCTTTTACGAATTATTACGAACATGTTTTATTTAGTCTGCGCTGCACGACTGAAAAACCACGTGCTTTTTTTTCAGAACAAGTCTGTTTTACGCGCCTCACGAAGCACAACAATTAAACCTGGGGGCTTGCTCTTTTAAGGCTACCTACCCTTCAGCATTATAAAGTCGTTAAGCACGTCATTTAATCGCACACTTGTATATTTACGTCGCACGGTCACTGCCCCCGCTACGTACTTGTTTCACCTTCACCCCAAACCGACCAAGGTCTCTTAGATTGCCGAACTGAACATGGAATTGGGTATTTGGTATTTTAGGGTATTGAATACCTGGAATTATCTCCTCATATTCACATCTTCACGGCATATATACCTTGATGTGTGGACAGAGTGTCAACTTTTAAACAGAGGACCTAGATTTGTTTGTCACTTTTAAATAGTTAATGGACAAATGTGGACATTGTTACTATTGTCTCTGGCCAGGTCGTAATAGTGTATTTTACTTTTGTAAGAAGTTTTTCATGAATACATATTTACGCTTCAATTACTTTGAATTGCTAAAAACGCACCATCACGACCTTTAAACATTGCGACATGCCCAGTGATTAAAAATTATGTTTGTTTGAGTGTGTAATCTCTGGAACTACTGAACCGATTCTAAAAATTATTTTCTAATAGAAAGCTATACTATTCCTGAAATATGTTCTATTTTTAACCGTACTTCAAAAAAGAAGGAGGAGGTTCTCAATTCGTTGGAATCTTTATTTTTTTTTATGTATGTTCCCCGATTACTTGAAGACGCCTGGACTGATTTGGAAATTTCAGGTCAGGATCTGATGATGGGATCCTGGAGAAATCGAGAACTCTTCAAATTTTATAGGCACACTTGAAGCGATTTGGGTATTTTTTTTTGTTTTGTTTGAAAGGGTATACTTTCCAGGTGGTCCCATGGTCATCAGGTCAGGATCTGATGTTGGGATCCTGGAGAAATCGAGAACTCTTCAAATTTTATAGGCACACTTAAAGCGACTTGTGCATTTGCTTTCGGAAAGCACACTTTTCAGTGCATAATTTTTGAAGTCGGTATACTTTTTTAATTATATTATAAAAAGTTAGGGTTCCTATTATATAAATATTTGAAACAAAAACCGAAGAAAACGACCGATGAAGCTGTATCAGAGGTTAGTTTTAACATTTTTAAATGTATCTAGCAAAATAATAGCCAGTGCCAAATATTTTTTTCTACAAATAATACCTCATAATACATTATATAAGTTTCTGTTAAAAAAATATAGTGGCAAGGTTAGAATATGGCATCACTTCAGATCTTGACATTTGGCACATACGTACGAACTAAATTAAATATTCTGAAAACTTACGAAAAAAACCGTGAAAACTGAAAAGATTTCTTTTGATGAATTATTTCTTATATACCTCTTGACTACACTATTATAAATGATTTAAAGATTAGAATTGACATTAATAGTTTTTGTTTAAAAGAAAAAAATATTCAATAGTGTAATTGGTAGTGCTTCGGAGGGCAAATAACGCCGGTGGCAACACTTTTTTCAAAAAATAGCAGATACTTAATGTGTCTTAAAAAAACCGGCCAAGTGCGAGTCAGACTCGCAAACTCAATAGTATGCACAGCGCAGCTTTAGTAATAGGGTTTTCTTTGTCACGGGGACGGAACCCTAAAAAGTGACACATCTAAGTCGATTGCGTACTGTTTAATATGTACAACTAGCAAAAAGTGGACACTGTTACTAGTGTCTCATTGCAATGAACCTACATTACAAAGATCGTGAATTTGTGAGAAAAATCATTCTTTTTCTTGCCATCTGTTCTGTTTGATATAGACAATGGACAACATTTCATTTTTTTAATCACCCATTTTTATTACTTTAATAAAAAATATATTAAAAAATAAGTTACACGTATTTTTATATTTTATTTTTGGTTGAGTTTTAATATTTTTAATTTAATTATGAATTTTTATAAATTCTGAGGACTTATAAAATAAAAACCTTAGCTAGGACTAAAATTAAGAAATATAAACTGTCACCCAAAGAAAGTGACAGATAGTGTCAGTCAAGCCACAGAGTATACGTTATAGAAATGCAAAGAGTATAACCGTGTTCCAAATAGGTGTTGCCGTAGCCGGAACTCAAATCGCCTACAACATTATTCATAATGTATATAATAATACTAGCTTTTGTCCGCGGTTTCACTTTTAAATATATTTCCTGTGATAACCCATTCGAAACTAACAAAACTTCCAAAAAAATATTGTATAAAAGAAGTATTTTTATAATTATATTTAAAGAATAATTATTAATTTAGCTTTAAATGGAATAAAAATGGGTAAAATTAATAGAAGGCAACACCTGAGTTCAATAACTAACAACTCTGTCAACAGACATTAGTATTTTTAAATTAGAGGGCTAGCACAGATTAGGGCACCTATTAATCCTTATTTTTCAATATTTCAGTATTTTTAAAATAACTCGAAAATTAAAGGATATAAAAAATAAAAAAAATTAAAAATAAGCTTTCTAGCATGTAATCTCCAAACTAGCGTCTTCTGCCACTGGCTCGTTAACCCATCTTGTTAACCGTTGAATAAAATATAATCGTTAATTTCTAGTAGATTTTTGTTGATAACATGTTATTTTATCTAAAAAATTAACTAGCGACTCAGACCAGCTTAGCTTGTCTTCAATTTAACAATTAATGCGTAAAACATGGTGAATTTTGCGTATGTTTGACTGCGTAATTTAAATTGCAAACACGCTACTATTTTTCTATTAAAATAGATACAATGTCGCTGTAGATTTTGTAGACCATTTAATTGTACGCAATTATTTTTTAGGCTAGTTTTTCGCCCTCGCCTCGCCCGTGGATATTTTCGAACAAAATAAAATATGGCCTACAGCACTCAGGAATGTGTGAAATAATTTTCAGAATCGGATCAATTATTTCAGAGATAAACTATTCCCAATTTCTTCGTATATAATTCACCTGTAACTTATTCAATATAACTTAAGATAAATAAATAGCTGTTATTTTTTCAATGGGTTTTATGGAATAGGAAATATGGGTGGTAAAACTTTGCCCCCGTTTTCTCTTTCATAAACTATCACATCTATCTATCATCACGCCTTTCATCCCAAGAGGGGTAGGCAGAGACAATCGAATGCCATTTGTTACGATCCTGTGACATATCTCTTTTGCTTCTTTTATATTCATCATACCTTTCATACATGCTCGGCGATTGTGTGTACTTTTAATATTTCCATCGATCAACATATTTTTTATATGTTCAATAAAAGTAGGTACATCTAGGTCGTCCTCTGCCAGCATTTCCTTTCACTTCAGTCATATAAACCTTTTTAGTCAATCTTTCATCCTTCATTCTTTAAACGTGTCCAAACCAGCGGAAACTACTTTTTTTCATTTTAGTCACCACATCATCTTTCACTCCGCATTTTTGTCAAATGACATCGTTCCGGATGCGGTCAATACGTTTTATATCACACATTCTACGTAAAGACCACATTTCCACTGCATTTATCTTACTTTCATACTTCTTATTCCATACCAAGGTCTTGCTTCCATAAGTAAGTGATGGAACCATGGAACTAAGAAATTCTCTTCATTTATACTTTATCAGTCATAACATCATATAATAAATAGAGTATTTGGAGTATCTCATGCTGTGATGATCGAATTTTCAACTTTTAAATACTTGTTTGTATATTTGAATGGATTTAACTCAAAAAAAATCGTTTCCTCAGATTCCACGTGGACGAAGTAACAGGCCCAGCTAGTCCAGAATAATGTAGACAACAAACTGGTTTAGACCTAAACTTCCTTATAACAATTATAATTAAAAAGTGTAACAGCTTATTAATCAAACGTCTGCAATCTTTGTTTCACCTTGACCTCAACAAACGGTCATCTTGTACCCAAGGTCGGACATGATTGGCTTTGGACACATTGTTTGGAATGATTCATGAGAGATAGCGACAAGCGTAGCGTTTCAGAGAGAGTGTTCTATTTACAGTTTGTCGATAAATGTCATATAGAGCTTAGTATTTAGATAAAATTATATACGTACATACATAAATAGTAAAACGTTGTTTTGAAACTAGATGTTTGGGTTACAAATCTTCCTAGAGGATTATAATTACCAATTTATGTAATTATGATAACATTAAAATTATTACACACTTACTCACTTCTTCTAAAAATAATAGAGAAGTACTTATATATAAAAAAATACAGCTCTATTCGCAATAATTACAAGTGCAGTGATTTGTGATCTGTTCTCTTTAATATAGACAACTCGCTAAATGTGAACATTGTTACATGCCGCAATTGCGTATACACATTATTAGTAAGTTAATACGTCGTAAATTTGAAATTGCTGAAACTACTATATTTTGTTTGAAAATGAACAACACTTAGCAAATGCACAGTGGCCAAGGATCCATAGCGGTCAATATTTCTTTTCAAAACATTACTTGTGCGTCGACGGATCCAATCTTCCTACTGCCGCTAGTTACTGTAAGAAAAATATGAAATTTTGAATGATCACACTTTGCTAAATGTTGTTCTTGAATACGTTAAAAAATAATCGCTACCTCTTATGACTCAAACAGCATGGTTCCCAGAAAAATTATATCAGCGTTTGAAGACATACGGAAACCGTGAAACTCAATGACAAATTACATTTTTCCTGAAAATGTTTCAGTCGCCTTTGATGTAGCGCTGTCGTTACCTCCAAAACATTGATCTTCTTTGCCAATTACAATATTGTACTTTGCCAATTTCAGAGTACGAATACGGGTGGTGATAATTACCTACTACTGTTCTTACTAATTCATGAAAGGGAATCTGTTTGTTTTATTTTCAGTCAATCACACCTGCAGATGGAATTCCATTAATATTTTAATTGTTAAAGTGTGATTTGCTGAAACAACTAAATGCATTTGGATAGATACTTCCGTATTTATAATTACTGCAGGTAGAAACTTGTTGTTATAAGAAACAAAGTTTATTTTCTGAAAATAAAATGACATAAGAGTATTTACATAAACTTGATTTTTTGCACATTTATAGTTAGAAGGCTACTAGGCTACTTGTTATCCCGGAATAAAAATTTAATGTCAGTTTAAGTAAAATTAAAGGTAGATTCAATAATTCGAGGTGCGTCGGTGGCCGAGTGGTTGAGAGGTCTGGGTTCGATCCCGGATCCCGGCCTACACGGCCAATAGGTTTTTTAATTAAAACTTATGTAACTAATCCGCAGTATATAAATATACCTCAACAGTACTGGCCAACAGGTATAGCCTCTCAAATACCATTGGCTAAACGAGGGAGACTTGCTCTTCTGCTGAGTACCCTGGAACCGTAACACGGTTTCGGGAGTTGTAAAGCAACGCGTGGAGATAGAAAAAAAAAGATTTAAGAACATAAATAAATCTGTTAAGTTTTTAAGCATCTCTACTCCAATTTTTGATAGCCTTCGCCCATGGAAGTTTCAAAATTAATTTAGCTTGAAATATTTCCATAGCCTACATCACTAACTAAATTTTTGCCAAAGAAAACCCACGTTGATTTGCAGCTCTATTTTACATGGGCATATTATCTACTTTCCCCCAGAGTCTTCTGTGAGCCATACACATTAAAATATGATATAAATTCCCACATTGGCTTTGTAAGTTCGTGATAGAATAAAAAAGATAATTTCCCCTGATCTGACCTTTTGCCTCCCGAGTTGTTAAAGCGTATTGTAGTACTTATGTAATAGCTAAACAGAACTTCTTTATATTACTTCTAAAGATTATAATCTTGAAGGAATTTTGATTGAATATTCATGTCAGATATAGATTCAATCTTATTAACTACAGATCGCTCACGACTTCGGCTCTCATTTACTATGTTTATGGACCAAGGGTAGCCAGGCAAGTGTTCTTCATTTAGCAAATAACATTATTTGAAACTATGGCCAGTTCTTTTGAAGTATAGTTTGTCGACCTGTATACCTTGAGTATTATACATACCTCTTTCGCTTCTTTCGTATTCATCATACCTTTCATACATGCTCGGCGATTGTGTGTACTTTTAATATTTCCAACGGTCAATACATTTTTTATATGTTTAATAAAAGTACACCTAGGTCGTCCTCTGCCAGCTTTTCCTTTCATTTCAGCTATATAAAATTTTTTAATCAATATTTCATTCTTTCAACGTGTCCAAACCAGCGTAAACTACTTTTCTTTATTTTAGGCACACTTTACACTTTACTCGCAATAAAAGTCTGACAAGATTTTAACGATTATTATAATGAAAACCTGAATACCACGAAACAATTATATTATTCTGAGTTTTCCAATTCTATATAAGATCTTTATCTCATAACTTCGTATATTTTGGAAACGTTATTTATATAAACTCAAGAAAATTACGGAGAAGTGGTTTTCCTATTGGCACAGGAAAATGTGTTTTGTAAACGGTGAACATTTATAAATGTTTTTTTTATTTAAATTTATAGAAAACCTGTTATATCAAAAGCTAACATTATGGCGAGGCAATGTATGCCAGTACCAGTGTATAGTAGTGGGCAAGAAATATAGTGACGTGATTTATTCCACTTATAAATTTTACAGGCCAAAATAAGTCCACACCACCCATAATAATGTAATTAGAGAAGAATGCGGAATGAAAGATGAGTTGTGACTAAAATGATTAAAATAAAAATTCAAAACATGAAGGATGAAAGATTTACTAAAAAGGTTTATATGGTTAAGGAAATGCTGATAGAGGACGACCAAGGTGTTCTTTTACTGAACCTATGAAAAAATATTGATCAAAGGCAATGTTAAAAGTACACACAATCGCCGAGCATGTATGAAATGTTCCTATAAGTATATAAAAGTAACCAAAGATGTATGCCAGGATCGTAACAAATGACATTCGATTGTCTCTGCCTACCCCTCTTGGGATAAAAGGCGTGATGATAGATAGATACCCATAATAAAATATTTTAGGATCGCTTTGTATGACATGTGTGCTCTAGAACCTAGTTATGTCTACTGCTAGAGGTTTTTTTTAATTTCAATTACGCAAGAAAAATTATACTGTAACCCCTGTACCACTGTATTTTTTTGTCGTTTTATTGTCGCAACGGCTTTTACGTTATATGATGATTATGCTGAAATACAAACATAATAATTAATTATGATTGGAAACACGATGTTCCCGCTAGTTAGACGTCCTAGATCGCCTTTCCCATTCAAAACATCACAATTAACTATTTTTCTAGAGCTCTGTCTCACGACACAAAACGATACCAACGAAACCTTACTTATAAACTTAGTCAGTTTAACTGGTCAAAGAGCAAAAAATTGGCGAAAGGGGGAGACCGTCTATGGCCCCTCCTTAGGCTTAGTACTCTATGGTTTGTTTGTAGCCTTATAGACTTTAAACTACTGGACCGATTTTGACACGGTTTTCACTAATAGATAGGCTAATTCTCAGGAAAGTTTTATGTGTCTTTTGACAGTAGCAGTAACCAATAATGTCCATGTTCTTTATTGTATCAACGAGATCGGATGAGTGCGATATTAAAATACCACGGGCGAAGCCGGGGCGAGTCGTTAGTACAGTATTATAATCACACAGAATTTTCAAATCAAAATTTTTCATCTAAAACATTCAATAAACAAGCAAAATATACCTACCTGATCAATACTTAAAGGGTGATTGGAGGTAAGGCTTATGTCGCAGGTCTTTAACCTCCATGAACCTATACTAATATTTATTGTTAATGCGAGACTTTGTTTGTTTGTCTTTTTTTCAGGTCAAAACGGAGGAACGAATTGACGTGATTTATTGGAATACTTTACCTACTTTTACCTTCCCGTGAGAAGCCGGGGCTAAATTAGACCATTTTTTGGATTAAGTAGATATATTGTTTATATTAATTACACCGAATCGAACTTATTAAATAAGAACCAGAATTACGGAAACTTCGTTTTTCGGGGACGAGAAATTTATTAGTTCAGTTTTCATATATAAGTAGTTTTGATCGCGGAACTAAGAAAGAGAATAATCCCGTTGCTGCATTATGTCCCTATCCCACCCGCTATGGGGATCGAACCCGCGACTTCTCAGTTGTGAGCCGACGTTTTACCCACTCGACTACCGACGCCCCAAAAAATATTAAGTACTTACCTACTAGCTGTTCGCCCCGCCCCGGCTTCGCCTGTGGGGGTCCATGTTAACCTTCATGCTCTAATATACCCCATTCCTTCCCTAGTAGTCAAGATTAGTCCCTATAAAATTTCAGCAAAATCGGTTCAGTAATTTAACCGGAAAAGCGTAACAAACAAACAGACAGAACTAGTTTCACATTAATTATATTAGTATGGATTATAGGTAGGCAATATATGCCTATATTTCCGTTTTGAAAAGAAAACGTCTCTTATTTACAGACACTCCATCAAGGTGTTAAATTACCATATGTTATTTACTGATAAGTTTATCAATCCCAATGTCCAAAATAGGCTTCAAATCTTTCAGGGAATCAGTTTATCATCACATCAAAATAGCGAACGAAGCATAAGCAGGATCTAGTATAAAAATAATATATTTCCATTTATTTAGTATAAAAGTAGCAACGTCTGGACGCAGTTTACGAGTGTAGATATATAGGTATGAATCTCCGGTGAAGGTTAGAGAGCAATGTTCGCTGTACTCAATGATACCCTGCCCGCCCATAGAGTTGTAACTTATAGAAGTGACGCGGTATGTGACATCCAAATAGGCATTGGTATTACGCAAATCTCTAAAATTTTGTATATCAAAATTACACCTTAGTGTAAGTTTTTATATATAAATAATTAAGCTGAACTACACTGTGTAGACAAAACTTGTTTGAAACTGCTAAAGTAGCGATAATCTCTTTGATATTATACAAAAAAATAAATTATCAAAATAATAATATGTACCAATGGGTTTTCGTAGTTATACTCATTTAGGCGCGTTATGAAAAAAATGTGAGAGTGGAAATTTTATATAGCAACAAAAGTCGACAGTATGAAGTTGCCGAGTGTGAAATTTTACGATGCGCGAGCACGATGCAAGCCTATTTTTTATTATGTTAAATAGACAATTTAAATAGACCATCCGACCACGTGACCAGGAAAGTGCTAGATATAGAGACTAAGCCCCGAGGACGAGGAAGACCCCGAATCACATGGATGACCGTAGTAAATAAGAACCTCAAAGAAGGCCAAGTCAAGAAAAACACGATCCAGGACCGAGCTACCTGGAGACGCATGATACGGAGGGCCGACCCCAAATAAAATGGGAAAGGCCCAGGCTCTAAAATTATAGAAAAGGCCATGAACACCAGACTCACTAAATTCCTAGAGGATAACGCATTATTACTGGCCGACACTCAATATGGGTTCCGCTCCAGACGGTCTACTGCCAACGCTGTACAAAAAATAACGGATGATATAACCCAAACTTTAGACAGAGGAAAGCGATGCATGGTGGCATTCCTTGAGTTGGCAAAGGCATTCGACACTGTGTGTATTCCGATCCTACTACAGAAACTATACCACATTGGTATCAGACGTTTAGCTCTCTCATGGTTTAAAAGCTACCTTACTAACCGCACACAACGAGTCAAGATAGACAATCTCATTGGTGATGTACAACCCATGACATTTGGTGTACCCAAACTGTGTCTAGTTTACATAGATGGATTGTGTAGACTGGAGCCATTCGGCGCAAGTGTGGTGTCATTTGCTGATGATACCGCAATCCTGTTTCGAGGGGACTCATCGCTGGAGGTGAAACAGAGGGCCGAGGGAGGCTTAAGTGTGGTTAGCCGCTGGCTTGAAAATAACCTGCTGACTCTGAACAGAGACAAGAGCAAGACTATGCTTTTTTCTATCACGGCCAAGACTAACCCACCAATCGACTTTCAACTAAGACTCCACAAGAGAAACTGTGACTCGACTACTAGCTGTGACTGTCCTGGCTTGGAACAGGTATCTACTATAAAATACCTGGGGGTCACTATAGATAGGAATCTGTCTTGGGAGAGTCACATCAATACACTTTCAGGCCGAATTCGTGAACTTATGCCTGTTTTCCGACACTTGAGAAAGGTGGCTGGTTTGGATCTCCTAAGACAGGTGTACAGTGCCTTGGGTCACTCATTGGTCAGTTACTGCATCTATACTACAATATTTTAAATGGGACAACACGACAATACTTCAAAAATATAAACCAAATTATTGTCACGCAACTCACCGGTCATTGCGACACAGGCACTTAGCCTAGTGCAGTATCCGGGGCGTCACCGTGCTCAGCCTGTTATTCATAAATACAGGACCTACATCTCAATTCAAAACATTGTTAATATACTGGCTGCATTTATTGTACAATAATAAATATTTTTTCATTTTTCATTTTATTTTCAAAGAAGAAAAGAAGAAGTTAAATAGACAATTTAATTAATGATTTGAATTTAGATTTTAGCAACCGTATTTATGATAACGCAATTTTATTTCCATTAATTATTTGCGTGCTAAATAAACTTATATGTATTATGTCAAAAAAGTATAAATAAAAACTATATAATTATAATTAAACTATTATAATTAAAAACGTATGTACAAACCACACTTAGGTCTTCAGCTGGGTACCCTGGTATAAAAAAATTAACAACTACTAAGGCTTATTGTGAGTTAACAAATTTAAGCTCGTCCAAGATATATAGTTTTTTTTTGTATAATTAGTAGGACATTTATTATGGCAGTTCTATAAGTGAAGCAACAGGCTTGCCAGTTTTGTTTGACATCGACAACTGGCAAAAGTTGGACTCTGTTACTGGCGTCTATGGTACACCGCAAGGTATAAAGGCTGTTGTTTGTTTCTATAATATTAGTAGGATAATGGCAGTTGTATATTTTGTAAAGTCTACATTGCATAGCCTATAGGTAGTAGAGTGCAGGCCAGTTTAGTGTGGCCGTGTGCTAACAGACTTCAGTGGGCGTTAAGTTCCAACTTTCAGGTTTATTGATCTTAATAAGTTTGTACGACCGTTTCAGTATTATTGCAAAACCACGAATTGAATCACTGAAATTGTTCAATTGGGATTTCCTTTGGGAATATTGTTAGATATTACTTGGATTAAAATTTCTACCGAATTAAGCTAAAGTTAAAGTTATTTTATTTTAGAAAATAAAGTTAGGGTTCTGTAATATTTATGGACCAATATTATTTATTCGACTTATTCGAGTCAAAAAATCGAAGATGGCTTCCGTAATATGTCTGTTTATAATATTTTTTTTATATTGACATGAAATCCGACCTTTCAAGTCTAATCCAAAAATCCTAAGCACCATTATCTCAACTTCTCGTGCTTCATAGAGCACGCAAAGCTGGCATCTGCATTTCTTCTGAAATTAAAGAGGTGACAGCTCTTATCCCATAATTGCATCGACAGACTTGCCACCTGTTCTGTATGAACAACTCGTTAAAAGTGGACACGCTACTGTTGCCTTTGGTAATAATAATTTATACTGCAAGGTATAAAAGCCGTGATGGTGTGTATCGTGACAATTTTTCCTTCTTGTCCATATAACAGTGGAAATGATTTTTGTCGTAAAAATTGGTGCAAAGTTCTGAGATCATAACGTCCACGCTGTTTAGTTTTAGTGTCGCAACTTGGGTGATATTGTTAAATATAATGTTAGAGATAACTATGTGAATGTTTCAAAGAATATCTATTTGTTTAAACGGATGAATGGATTTTGATGATTATGATTAAATCACTACGCATACATAGATATATACGTAATCCGACAAACTAACACTTAGAGGCTTTTTATCTAAATATACCTCAACAGAACTGGTCACTCGTTAGGTATAGCCTCACAAATACCATCAGCTAGAAGAAGGAGACTTGGTCTTCCGCTGGGTACCCTAAGACAGTAACACGGTTTCGGGAGCTGTAAGGCAACCATGTCGGATTATATACATAAGTTTTTAATTATAAAAATCCAATTGGTACATGGCCGAGATCCTGGATCGAATAGGTGGTCTGCCTAGTTAATTCAAATTGTTGTACACTGAAATTGTATCCATGCGAAGCCGGAGGCGGGTCACTAGATTTCTCGTCGGTATGTTTTGCTTTCATAACTTAAAGACAAACACACTTAATTATTTTATTATTATAATGCACTCTTTATCACAGCAAGTATTTTTTTAATGTTATCTAAGAACCAATCTGTAGTGCCGGCTCATATCTTGTGTGTTTTAACTAAATGTAAATATATGATATGTGCTTAGTGTAGCCTTGCACATTTCCTTGACTGGAGGAAATGCGTTCGTTGCATTTTGTAATACATAATAAAATATAACGTTTGCTTTAAATATAGCGAAAATATTTTTTATATTTATATTTTTAAGCCTCGACAAAAAATAGTTTGGGGCCTTAACTGTGTCTGTGTAAAAAGTTTTATTCATTCAAAGACATCATCAGAGCATGTATAGGAATCTTAGTCTCTATTTTGTGCTCAAATAAAGCCAATTATATAATGTCTTACATTTTCAACCTACTCCCCCTACGCCTTAAAAAGAAAATCCCCCTACCAAAAAATTGTCTGTGTTATGTCTGTTCTTTTATAGTTTATATGATCACAAATAACTATTTAGTTTAAAAAGAGTGAAATTAATAACTTCTTTTTAATTACCGTCTTCAAACATTGTTCGCTGAAAAGAAAGAAATAATTAAATATTTCGTTTCGCCATTGAATTTGAAGTCGGTTGGTGCTAAATTAGGCTACAAAATTAAAATAATTCTAAAGAAGATCTGTTCAATGTTTTTAATTAATTGTTTAGATTAGTGAAATTTAGATCTAAATAGTTTCTAATCACCAACCGTATTCAAATTCAATTGCGAAACTAAATATTTTTTTATTTCTTGTTATTCAGTGAACAATATTTGAAGTCGGTAATTTTTTTTTAAAGTTAATTTATTTTTCGTAGTTAATAAGCTCATAATATAATATCATTACAAAAATAAAGCATTTCATCGAGATAAAAATGACAAAAAATTCTGAAAAGCATAAAAACAAATTTTAACCGAAACAAAAATGGTACTAATCTAGAAGTATAATCCTTTCAAATAAAAAAAGAATTTTCCAAATTGGTTTATAAATGACTGAGTTCTGACAAACTTTTTTTTATGTCGGTTTGAAAATAAAAAGCTTCCATCAAACAATTATAAATGCTTCAGGAAACTGATATATGTACATATCTTACATGATACCTATATGTATTACTTATGTATATCTAGTTCACTATATATCAGAGTTTTTCAGATGAGCCAGTAAATATACATTATTTTTATCATTTTTAAAGGTTCATATTTTTAAATTTATAAATTAATTACCTACCATTTTACTATGGAACTAAAAGGTTTTACCAAACAATTTTCAGTCTTTGGTGTGGTACCTAATTAAATTATCTAGTACGGGGTGCCGGTTAAAATTTTCGAGTTACATTTTGACTTGACATTTAAAATTATTATAACTTTGTACATCAAATGATACATATGTAATTGCAAACCTTAAATCTAATCTAAATAAACTATATTAATAATAAATATAATAAATAATAAAATAAAAAATAACCGCCCGGGCTACACTCCGGTTTGGCCCAAGAGGTCTTGTCCGAGTGGCATGGTTCCTATAAGACACTGGCTGCGTTCCCTCGCTGTATGGTGATGCTGATTTTTTGAGCTAGGAACGAGCCCTTATATTATTATCATCCGACACGGTTATTAATATATATAATGATACAACGTGAACTCAACAAAGGTCATTACACAATGCTTCATTTCAGATTATACAGGCTACGGTCTGAGGGAAAGAGGGCTGAAGTGGTGGGTGACGGAAAGACCACGCGGTCTTACTCTTTTTCAACCGACGTCAAAAAAAAAGGAAGAAGTCTTAATTTGGTTGTATTTTTTTTAAAGTTTCACACCCCAGAACTGGCGGCGTTTTTTGAAGACGGTTAGTGCCAACTTAATTACAATCATAGATAATATTAAACAAATCTTCTTTAGAATCTATTTTAATTTTGTAGCCTAATTTGGCACCAACCGACTTCAAATTCATCAGCGAAACGAAATATTTAATTATTTCTTGCTTTTCAGTGAACAATACTTTAAAAAAAATTATTGATAATTCTTATCTTCTTATTGATACTTGGTATGTTCTGATTATACTACCTTTCTTCTCCGATTTACCCCGTAAAAATTTTGAAATCCGAAAATATAATAATTCTCTTTTGGCCAAACACATTGCTATACCTTACCAACTCTAACTTAATTTAATTAAAACATAGCAATATCTACTGAATAATGTAGCTTACTGCTTTATAACAGTATTTTTTTTTAAATCGGTCTTTACAATATATTTTGACGACGTAAAACTTATAAATTTAGTTATCAGTATCATTCCCCTTCCATAAAATAAATTTGTTCATCTTTCCCCACGGACGTCCTCTGTGTTTATAATGTTGCCAATATTTACCGTAGAAATACAAGAAACTTGCGAAAATAACTTTTATTGCCCAAACTTCGTGCCAAACGATAATCAATTGAGTGTTCAGATTTTCATCCCACGACGCGGTATCTTTTCACATATTCACGGCCTTTATATTTTGCTTACTAGACACACCAGTAACAGTGTCCACATTTTGCCAGTTGTCCATATTAAACATAACAAGTTTCTTGTAAGAGTAGGAGGATGCAATTGAATAACAATTGCTACAATCCTGATATACCTCTGATAATATGCGATTGATAAGTTCAATATGTCCAAGAAAATATTTATTGTTTTACTTATACCATCTTTCATTCATTGAATGTGTCCCAACCACTTATTTTTCTTTATCATTCATTTTTTCCACTTGCATTTTTTTTATGTAGTTTCAAGTCAATAATAGTTTGCGCTAGAAATTTTTCTTTTGAGGTCTAACCTTTATTGAAATTACTGAAAGTGTCAAATACCTCTATCTGAGGTCTATTTTCTTTCAAAACGCATTAAAAACAGCTTAATGTGTTATAATTTTAACCCAATATGTATTATAATATATTGTTTTTAAGTTCAACTTTCTTTAAAAACTTTTGAACTGTAAAATTTACGAGTTATTATTTTTGTTTGTTAAATTTTAACCTTATTTGTTGATTATTTATGGTTTAAAATGCGAAGGAAAGAGACATAGGTCAATTTAAAATTAATGACAAGTAGTTTCAAAGGTTTACTGGTAAACTGATCTTTATGCTAGAGTTTTTAAAGTAGTTTTTGGTATGGGTTTTAAAATTTTTCAGTGCAGTGTACTTTGTGGTGCATCACCTCGCAAGCAGACTGATTTATGGTTATAATAAATACATGGGTGTTTAGTATTCGAGATTATACTAGAAATAAAATTATGGTTCATCTTTGGACGGTTTCGTGGTATTGTGAGGTTTTGTGGTTATTCAACGTTAAATAAACGTTAAATAAGGAAAGTCAGTTACTGTTTTGGGTAGAAGTTACACATACATATATATTCATATATGTTCCCCATTGGGGTAAGTAGGGACACATTTGATATATGCATTTATCAAGGACGTAATTTATCTAATTTAAAAATTATGTCGTGGAAATCAAACGATTCCACATTTGCAATTGCCAACTGTAT
Organism: Nemapogon koenigi; assembly: GCA_963924495.1. Classification (NCBI taxonomy): domain Eukaryota; kingdom Metazoa; phylum Arthropoda; class Insecta; order Lepidoptera; family Tineidae; genus Nemapogon; species Nemapogon koenigi. The sequence continues at coordinate 11,681,125 of OZ004646.1, forward strand.
CCAGAGAAAATTGTATCAATGTCTCCATTTAGCCAGTTGTATAGATCAGCACAAGGCCCTATCTTAACTTTGCAATGCTGTAGACGTATAAAATTAGGCAACGAAACAACAATCATGCATCCAAATGTTCCTCAATTTATAAATTTACAACATTTAGAGTGAGTAGAATAATGACGTCACTTCCGTCGCGTGACGATCGATTCGATTCAAAATAAATAAATGTTAATATTTAACAAATTGTTTTATTGAACTGCGGGATCAGTTTATAAACACGGATTTGAACCATGTGCATCCTGCAATGCACCCCATACGCTTAACCGCTAGACCACCGTCAATACGAAAATGTATATTTATATTTTCAGTCGTAAACGCAGAGACAATTTACTGAGTTTCTGAAAAACTACTGAAATTATTTCCGCCATATCTGTGAGATAACTAACGTCGAGAAATTATTAATTCTTAAAAAATAAGTCAAAAACTGTACCTACATATTTCATCGACATATCAGTTTTTTTTCTATTTCCTGAAAAACCAGTGAATATATTATGAAAATGGGACCAATCCGGAAGAATTATCTGACGATTAAAAAAGAAATCATCAAAATCGATTCACAACTGGCGGAGTAATCGATGTACATACATACATAAAAAAATATATACGGTCCGAATTGAGAACCTTCTCCTTCGTTTTTTGGAAGTCGGTTAAAAAGTAGCATGTATCCATAATGATTTCAGATCCGTTGATCTGTTTTGGCGTGAAATAAGGACAAACTTATATTGAACAAGATTTATATGATCATATTTATTTTTAGCAATAAAAAACAATTACTATATTCAGAGATGATTTTTTTTTTATATACGCGAAGGTCGAGTTATTTACGGTTTATATGAGCACTTCTCATTATAAAATATTGTTTCAATCGACCTGAGCTATCAAATAAAGTAAAACTTGTCGGACTTGAAAACTGGGGTATCTGGGTTCGAATCTCACTAGTAACAAAAATGCTTTTTCTAATAATAACATATATGTACACAGTAGTGACTTCCACCTGGTTCTGTTCAATATGAAACCTGAAAATGTGTTGTGTGTTCTAACCATTTTGAAGCTCTACATCTTCTAAATATATAAAACTTATATAAAAAATATATTAAATACTTATCTATAACAAAATAGACGCTACCGCGGACTTTTTTGTAAATAATTTTATACTACACAATTACTTCCTACTTTACTGTGTTATATATCTCTGACGGATAAAATAGCAAACGCCATGAAAACTCGCCGGGGCTAACATTTTTCCCGACTTGATTCATTTATACTGTTAATGCTCAGCTCCAAAACATGATAGGTCCATGTTTAATAATCGTAAACCTTCTCGGTGAATCAACCTATCTAATAGTGAAAACTGCAACAAAATCCGTTTAGTAGTTTTTGTCACAGACAGACAGACGTTAGTATAGATTATATTCCAGGTAGTTAGCGCCACCTAGTATTACTCGACGTCAACAAGTATGAACTCTGTAAGAACCTTGACCGAATGAGCTAGGTCGTCGACACAGCGCACAAACATATCACTGATTCTTTTAAAATATATGCGCCTTGCACATCGCTAAATTATATTGGTGTTTATACACTTTATCAATTATACATTTCCGCCCAGGTTTGCTCGTTTAAATGTGAAAAGTTTAACAAATTGTTTTAATAATCTGAATTAATTTAGCTTCATAAAAAGTTGAAATTATTATCAAATCGGGCCAGTAGTTTTTAAGTTATTTTCTTACATAAAAGACAAATTCACGCTATGTTTATAATATTAAATTATTTTTAACAGAAAAAAGGAGGAGGTTCTCAATTCGTCGGAATCTTTTTTTTATGTATGTTCCCAGACGCCTGGACCGATTTGGAAAAAAATATGTTTGAATATACCCTTTTCAGGTTGTCCCATTGTCATCAGATCAGGATCGATAGGATCCTGATCTGATTGAGAACTCTTCCAATTTTATAGGCACACTTAAAGCGATTTGGGTATTTTTTTTATAGTGACTTGTGCATTTGCTTTCGGAAAGCACACTTTTCAGTGCATAATTTTTGTAGTCGGTACACTTTTTTTTAAATGGCAAATTTAGCTAAAACTGTCGTGTGACTGACAATCAACGCACAGCACTGAAGATGTAAAAATTGAATTTAGAAGGTGTATTAATTTAAATGTTGTATTCCTAGTACAACGCGTACCAAGTCGCTGAAAACTGCTAGTTCTATCATATTAGTAAAGACAGGGAAATCACGGTCTATTTTTTGAGAGAATTTCAGAAACTATACTCATTATATCATCACGCCTTTTATCCAATATTGTATAGATTAATTAAGTGAATGATCAACACTTTATTGATTTTGACATGTTATTAGTTTTAAATGCGCGTGCACACTGCACATGGCTAAATAAAATAAATATAACAGGAAAACGTGGGCTATTTTTTGGGAAAATTTCGTCATTGTTTGTTTTTCGTTCAAACTTGAAAATATTTGTTCATTGCACGTATGTAATAAATATATTTGTTGCGTTTATTGAACTCTTGTTGATCTCAAATACAATTATCTGCTGAAACCTGAATATATGTACAAGATTGTATTTCAGTGGGGTAGGCAGATACTAACGACCTCCAAATGTCACGATCTTGACACATTTTTCTTGGTTTTCATTTAAAATAAAATATGTTAGTTGCTGCATTCGATGAATACGATTGATTTACGAGGTAGGTTTATGTGTATTTAGAATGGCTCTATCACTCAAAGGACTTCAGGGGAAAGTGTCATGGAAATTCACAAGTACGGTACAAATATCATCAAAAAACCAGAGCCGCGGTGGATTCTTAATTCTTTATAATAAATAACACCTGGCTAAATTTAAACATTAAATCAATGCTAAAATTTATAAAATCCGTGTTAATTTTGTCTGAAAAAAAATGCGTGGGGTTAGCCTGATGATGATGATATGATTACTTTGGAGAAGTCAAAACGACGAAAATATATGTCATTTGTTTGACACCATTGTTCTTGGTTGACGTCTCCGAAGTTTGCAAGAATACAATATAGGTCTTAAAATTATGGTGAGTATGGACATGTATTTAACCTGCAAACAGGTGTGCAAACATTACTTAGCTGTATATTTTGACTCTAAAAATATTGGTTATTGATATCTACACAATTTAGATTTAAAGTTATTATACATATACATTATACAGTAATTATTACATATATTATAAATGTTCCTTTTATAAATATATATATGACAAGGAGGTTAGTATAATAAATTCATTATTTTAGCTCTAGTTTGCCTTATGTGGGAGTAAGGAGGAGAACGGAATAAGATCTATCCGGCCCCAAATGTCATCCTCGCCTGCACGCTTGGCACCCTCTGCTAGACAACAAACGAGGCTCTGGCGACCGAGCAATGGCGATATATCCATATCCTAGCTAGGCAACTGGCTGGAAGAGGCTACAGCGAGCCTGAAGACCTAAATAGTCTCAAAATGTCTGGTGCAGAAGGCACTATTTTTCCCAAGAAAGTTAACCATGGCGAGTCAATACTATACGTCGCGCTGTGGACCGCCATGATTGACCACGACTAAGAAGAAGAAGAAACTTCACCGCGTTTTTGAAAATATTCTTTGTATTTTGTTTGGCCTCCCCCAGTGTCACATTGACACTTACTTTTCTGCCAATATCCGTATATGAGAGAACGTTCAACTCTGGATAAAGATTCGATACAACAATTTCAATATCTACGTTTATAACTACTTGTCTATTAGAGATAGATATACGCTACTATAGATTTTTTTGTAGAGAATTTTATTCTACACAATTCGTTCCTACATCATTTTTATATATCTGACGGATTAGACAGCATATGCCATGAAAACTCACTGAGGATAACTTTTTCTTGACTTGATTTACTTAATCTCTAATAGTGAAGACCACAAGTAGTATTTGCTTGAAAAGGTCATAGACAGACAGACAGACGCGGCGGGGGACTCTATTATATGTAGTGAAGTGATGCAGTGATGATGTAGTTTTTTTTAAACCTAGGTTTTTATTGATATTCCAAGATTTAAAATGCATGCTAACGACCGAGCAACAATTTGTTCTCATATTTTATAAGATAAATGTTATAAATGTTTACTGGTATAAAAAGTCCTTAATCTTTGACCAACACGATATTAATATTGTTAATAAAAATTCATATTAATTGCTTTAGTAATAAATATAAACACAAATTGAGACAAGTTATACTTTTATTACATTTTATAAAATAATAAAAATATCTGACAATTATTATTATCGTCAATGTTACCGGTTATCGTGTTTTGAAAAATATCGTTTTAATAAATGTAAATAAATACTTCAGGCCATGTTGTATGACTGGAGTTTCTTATTTTTGGATAATTTTGCAGACAATATCGATAAAAAAAATAGTTACAATTTACTATAGATTTTGTTCTCGTCTTCTCCAGTGGTCTATCTATCATGACGTTGATATTTTCAACCAACTTAAAAAAAAGGAGGAGGTTCTCAATTCGGTTTTTTTTATGTTTGTTACCTCAAAACTCAGTCATTTATAAAAAAAAATATTTGAAAGGATATACTTCCATATTGACCCCATTTTTGTTATGGTGAGAATTGATTAGTAGTTTTTCAGAAATTTGAAATAAACAGATTTTTAATAATGCTACGATTTTTTTCTTCTAGAAAACCTAACTTTTTATAAATACGATATAAAATTTAAATCGGACCAGTGGTTTTTGAGTTTAATTAATTCTTAGAAACAAGCAAACTCACACTCTCTAGTATAGATTTAGAAAGACTAAAGTAATATTTCATGAATATCTTCCGGTGTGGCCAGACTAACATAGTCCACTTTTCGCCAGTTGCCTAAACAGAACAGGTGGCAAGCGCTAACTTTGTCACTTCTTTAACAGAGTTTCTATTATTTTTTGTAAGTCGATTAAAGAACATATTCTTAAAGAAAAATGGTACTCACCATTTTTGCCACCACTGGGCTTTGAACCCGACTCCCCACAGTTTCAAGTCCAATGTATAGAGCATTTACGCTCAATAAACACGACAATATGATAATGCATTTCCAAATGCATTTTACACGGAATTAAAGCGTTGAATGACACGATCCAAGGTTTCTAGCAAGCCACATACATTCGTCAGTCTTCAAATAAAATTCTAAGTTCACTTGGTGGCATTTTGTGCCTGACACTGGGATTTTGACCTCGTTACTTGATATTAAGGTCATTTTATAATAAGAAATAATATTTTACTGACTTAAATACCTTCCGAGACCTGGGGCCTTTATAGTCTAAGATCCGACTGCGTGGTTATTTGTTATTTAAACGAAATACAATATTGATATTTTTTTTTTTCAATTTTTTAATCCATTAATCAAATATACACATAACAATATAAAAACCTCAAAAATAATCTAAATTCCTAATCTAAAAAACTAACTAAATAAACCAGGTCCGCGTGGAATAGTGGCAAGAATACTGGCTGCATTTCCCCGCTGAATCGCGATGCTGGAGCCGGCCCTATTTTCACCAGAAAAGATGATCTGTCAAGGGGATATCGTGTATATTGATAAATAATTTTATGAAAAGAGGAATATGTTTCTGCCGGGTTGCCTTTCAAAATGTGACCAGAAGTATTTTTAATTAAAATTTAATTAATTAATTATTTGAAAGATAATTTGACATAGACATAGATAGAGTTTGAATTATAACAATATTGACATTTAATTTATGAGAATGATTTGATTTCACTGACATTTTGTAATTTATTTGTAATTGTTGAATTGATGTATTGTTGTGAATGTATAAGTAACTGTAAATGCAAATAAAGTTGTAGGGTAAAATATTGTACGCCTTAATAGGCGTACATAGAGACCATTGTTTTGTGACACCATATTATTATTACACCATACTATGTGAAACAATAAATAAAAATTTGAATTTGAATTTGATTAATTACTGCTTTCGAATGGTTTTGAACAATAAATAAGGTCAAAGCCAATTTTGAATTTGAACATAATTTTGGAATCTGACCACCTACCAGTCTAAAATTTTATATAGAGCATGCTCTTGACCAAATGTTTGGTAAAAAAAGCAGACGGTTACCGTACCATTCGAAAACAGTAATTATTTATATAACTAATTAATTTTTAATTAAAAATACTTGCGGCCATATTTTGATAGGCAACCCGGCAGAAACATATTCCTCTTTTAATAATTATTTATCAAAACAGATGAACGCAGTCGGATCTCGTACTATTAGTAATCTATAGAATTTGTCTGTCTGTCTGTAAATACGGTTTAAAAATACGATAGTTTCAGTAGGTACATATGTAGCACCAAGTATAATTGGTGTAGCCAGTAGCTAATAAAAGTGAAATCTATTTTAAAATTAGGTACAAGGTAACATGCAAATTGTCTCTGATATAAAATAAACATAATGAAAATAAATTAGAATTGGAAGGGAAGCCGATCATCATTACGGGAAAATTATACTAGAACGACTGGTACAGACGCGGGCAAAAGTGCTACATTTAAAATTTAAAAGAAATATATTGTTATCTTTGAAAAAAAAAAAGAATAGAATGTACTCAAAGATAATGTGGCTTCCAATTAGTGAAATAATTTTTAAAATCGGATCAGTGATTCTGCAGATTATATAGCTTTATTTATAAAAGTAACTCAATAAGTTACTTGCTTGCTTGCACTGTTTTGTACTTGATACGTCGATATGGTACTAAATCTCGAACCAAGTTGGTGTGATTTTGTAAAACTAAGTTTAGGTAATGGAAATATGCACAAAAATCCTTTTTACCCGAACTTCAAAAAAATAAGGAGGTTTACAATTCGTCGGAATCTTTGTTTTTTTATGTATGTACCTACCCCGATTTATTGAAGAAATGATATGAAATATTTTTTTGTTTGTAAGGGTATACTTTCCAGGTGGTCCCATGGTCACCAGGTCAGGATCTCATGATGAGATCCTCAAGAAATCAAGAACTCTTAAAATTTTATAGGCACAATTGAAGCGATTTGAGTATTTTTTTATAGTGACTTGTGCATTTGCTTTCGGAAAGCACTATTTGGTTTTGAAGACGGTTTTTTTTTGTTTATCAGAAGTGGTTATTGATTTTAAAATACTTAACATTTAAAAAAAATACGTATAATATTAAAATAAGAAAATTTGTCATTTACTGGGTTGGTAGGTAGGTGCCTTAGGGCCGGTATTCGGACTGCCGACAGAAGTGAAAACTTAAAAGTATGAAAGAAAGTAGTTTTTTATTTATAAGTATATAACGTATAATAACGCCATCTAGCGATCATTTCACATATAAATGTATCTGTGTCCGAACCGAAGAATTGCCGGCCAGAAATGCGGAGCCAAAAATGCCCGGCCCAGGCATACACAAATTCCTGCCCAGACATTCTCGGGCCGGGCAATCCATGGTCTTGTGCCAAAAACGTGTCGCGAACCTATAAGATTTCCCTCTAGCAAAAATCGCTCAACGCAACTAAAGAACTGTTCACTTCTAAAATAAAATAAAATGATACAAAGAGTTTTTTACCCAACAGTACATATCTAAAATTCGTTCGTTCCTATGACGGCATATTAAAATGAACTATAATGACCATCATCAAATACAAGATACCGGCGGTACACAAATTTCTACCTCGTTTGGTTCATTTGACAATTAACACAATTATCTTTTGCCAGCTACGAGTTTCTATACACTACAATACCCGCCAAATTACCTTAAATTTTAATGAAAATACCTTATTATATTCTATATGTAGAACCACAAGGTAGAACGCTACAAACAAGTAGGAGTTTACGCTGGTTTGGACACGTTGATAGAATGAAGGATGAAAGAGCATTGTATGAAAGGTATGATGAATATAAAAGAAGAGAAAGAGGTATGTCAGGATCGTAACAAATGGCATTCGATTGTCTCGGCCTACCCTTCTTGGGTGTGGTGATAAATAGATAGATAGATGGTACAATTTTATCAAAATACATGAGCTTGGATCTATGTTACCTATTAACACCTTTATTGCTCATCTTAATGAGTCACAACGTTATGTTGCGCCGGCGCCACAGACCGGTTTTCAAACGGGAGTATAATTAGAAAAGACAAATCTTCACATCGATCTGAGTTTTAATATTCATTTAGTTAACATATATATAATCACGCTATAAGTGGAAGAGCAGAATTAAACTATATTGGTAATTTGGGATATCTAGCCAAATCTCACGACTCTTAGCCCGTAAAAAGTAGTCATATCTTATGTAGATCCAAGTCGATTCATTATACTACGTGTGATTTTAGTAGCAGAATATTTTGTAACTTGGCAGGTATTGCAGTCCACCCAGATTTTTTTTATGAAGAAGACGACATGTGACTATGCCACCGCCTGATTATTAAGCATAGGTGGCTAGTCCATGAATGCGTGCGACTAGCAGATCATAATACAAGCTTTTTCACGCTTCGCTTGAAGGACCCAGGTAGAAAGTAGGAAAGACCGACGCCGGAAGTTCGTTCCACTTTTTGACAGTGCGACACAGGAACGAGTCGCTGAATTTTTTCGTTCGTATGCAGAACGTGTCCACTGTGTGCAGAGGATGAAAACTGTATCATGTGCGAGCAGTGCGGGTGCGAAAAGAAGATGGAGGGACGAGGTCATGGAGTTCTTCTGTACATTCCCCATAATAACAGTCGATAGAAGACGCTAAGAGAGGCTATGTCTCTGCGTAACTGTAGATGCTCGGTGTGGCCTTTGATTTTTAATTAATTTAATTGTAAACGCAGCACATGGATGATAATAGGTACAGCTATCACTTTTATGATCTGACGAATTAGCGCAATTGCCAAGTGATAAAATATTCTGCTATTAAAGTTATATGGAGTTGTGAATATTGAGTGATGAAACGGTACACTTGGATCTAAATAAGATATGACTACTTTTTACGGGCTATGAGTCGTGAGACTTGGCTAGATATCCCTTCCCAAATTACCAATATTGATATAAATTTTGAAAACACAGACAGACACCCTTTTTTATTGACTTGGGTAAAAATTTTTACGTTCATGTTTTTGATGAGATCGTATTTACACGATACTGAAGCATATGACAGTTTCAGAATTGTCTATCTGTTTGTCCAGAATTGGATGTCAATGTCGGATCCGGAATGGATAAAAGGATTTTGATGTAACTTTCAGTGATAGTTTGATTTCAGTGGATAAATAATATGATTGCCCACGAATAGCTTTGTTGATGGGATTTAGTCAATATAATACACACACACGAAGCCGTGGGCAGAGTTAATTTGAATTAGGTAGTAGAAAAGCAAAGTGTTAGGTATCTATTAATGTAAAAAAACCGGTAGCACATAAAATTAGAGGAAATGTGTCTTGAAACGTGTTTTATGCATAGGAAATTAATTATATTTTATTTATAATGATGCTCATCTCCTATTGACTATTTAGGAACAGAAATTTAAATATTAATTATGACACATACATATTCGTGAAATCAATTAATTGAGAATTTGTGATCAATACGAAAGTGTTTGTTTGTTTGTCTTTCTTTCACGACAAAAAAAGCAATGGATCGACGTGATTTGTTCAGTTATAGTTGGAGCTTGGAGGGCCGGAGAATTAACTGAAGCTACTTTTTATCCCGGAAATCTAATAGTTATGTTTTTCAGTGAGTAAATAAACTTACAGTTATTTGAGCTGTCGTTACATGTATTAGAATTTCTTGATTTCGCATAACTTGTAGCAATTCCAAAAATAATGATAAAAATTTGTTCTTATGACTTCTGTCTATCTAACATTTATTTTTTCACTTCCACAAAATAATAATAAATACATTATTTATCATAAAATGTAACCAAAAATTCAAAGTATTATTTTGGATGCCACAAAGACTGTAACCATTTTCCCCATAGATCATTCAAGTGGAAATATTTACGTATATTCAAATTCAGTTAGGTGTAACATAAAAACGTAAACAATATTCTTTCCTTTTAGGCGAGACGCTTCGAATAAACTTGAAAAAGCAGAAAAAGGCCAGTATCCCGTTAAAAAGACACGGGAGAGGGTAAATATTTGTGAAAGAAACAATATTATTTTCCGACTACGGATCCGAGAGGCTCGTGCAATTTGTAGTCGATATGTGTCCACTGGCAAACACTACTCTCAAACAGATAAGACAAATTTTCATTTACATTATGCCTATTCGGGAACTTTCACTAAAAAGTCTTCGTTAAGTCTATTAATTTTGCTGCATGATTCTATATACTTCCTATACTTAGATATTTCGACGATCGTGTTTTTGACCTACATATTTCATTGAGTTACACAGAACCTATTTTATGACATTGTAGTATTTATCATTAAACCTAACTTAATTTAATAAAGCTTGGCACAGACGACGCAGATAACATAAGATATCTGCATATCTTACGTCATCGCTCTTCATATAATAGAAATCTTTGGCAGTATACACACGACGCAGATAATATACCCAAAGATTTCTATAAAGAGCTATACAGATATCTTATATTATCTGCGTCTTCTGTGACAAGCTTTAGCATTGTAGTTATAATATCATTAGTATGTTCCAGTGGCTCAGCCCGCATAAAAATAGTATGTATGTTAATCCGTATCGATTTTCATAGTATCGCATTCCGAGTATATAAAAATACAGACATACCGTTTTATAAATATGTATTAGTTATTTCACATCTACAGATGGCTAATCTATGATATTTACTCTACAGTCGGATCACGTAGAACACCGTCCAAGCGGCCGGTGCTAGCTCGGTCAGAGAGAAACATAAAAACTATGGCTACGAATTTACAAATTTAAATTACTCTAGCTGTATCATATACTTTGCAATTTATAAAATTAAATTGCATACTTTGTCATGATATTAAACTAATTTGATTGCGACAAGTAGAAATAAAGAAGGAAAGGTGGCTAAAAACGAATATATGGCAGAAGCGAAAGGAAATGCTGGCAGAAGGCGACCCAGGTGTACTTTAATTAAAAATTAAAAAAAAAATGATTGAAGGCACAGACATAGATTGAAGGTTAGGTTAAAAGTACCTACACACAATCGTCGAGCATGTATGAAAGGTATGATGAATATAAAAGAAACGAAAGAGATTTGTCACTATCATAGCAATTAAATAGCATTCGATTGCATCTGCCTACCCCTCTCGGGATAAATATATGTATTTGTTAAAAGATATGTAATAAATAAGTATATAAATTAGAAGGGTGGATATTCTGAAAACTTTGATGTTTAATATGCTTACTTCTATTAAAACAATCTTGGCAAAATCTAAAGCTTATTTAAAGAGCTATTCAACAATACCCCACATGTCCGGGGAAACAAAAAGTATGGACAGCTACCCCTGAAAAAGCTACCCCAAAGAAATTATTTAGATTCCATGAAAAGATTACCATATAAGTGGTTACATGGCGGATTTAATAAACTTATAGAGCATCAAAAATAAAAATAATCCAGTTAGGTACATATAATAGAAAAACTTCAATGCATGTAATTTTGTAGTGCGCATAGTATGCAATGAAAAAAAACAAATACAGTGATTAGAAGTAAAACACTTGGTAATGCACTCGCTTGGAACATTACTACCGTGGGAATATACAGTCGGTAAGTTTTTCACTTCATACTTTCAAGATAAACTTATTCCTTCAACTAGAGACTTAACTTCAAAAAATACTAAAATAATAAGCAATATCTTCACAGGTTGCCTGGCCTAATAGGTACCTAGAGGAAGATAAGTGTTCCTCATTTAGCCAACGAATGGCCAGGACATTATTTGAATATCAAAAAGCCGGATATACAGGTAACCCGTTTTGTTGCAGTTTACACTATTAGATAGGTTAACTCACCGGGAAGGGTTTCGAGTATTAAACATGGGCCTATCATGTTTAGGAGCTGATCACTAACAGTATAAGTTGTAGGAAAGAATTGTGTAGAATAATTATCTACAAAACGTCCAAGGTAGCATATATCTAGTAGTTAGATCGCTATATAGTATTATTATAAATATTAATTTTATGTGTTTATTTGTTTTGTTTGTCCTTCCGTCACGTCAAAACGGAGCAACGAATCCAAGTGAATTTTATTAAAATATTTCTTTTCCCGCGAAAATTGAATACTTGTTTAAAATAATCTGTGTTAAGTATTTCTAATTATTGGGTTTGCCAAATAATTCAAGGTAAAATTATAATAGCTACGTAAAAGGGTCAAAGATGAAAAAAATGTGCTAAATATTAAAAATCACAGTGGTAAGTCTAATACTGTATTACTAAAGTTTATAAAGAAAAAATCAAAAATTTAACGTATTTAATAAAAAAAACCGGCCAAGTGCGAGTCGGACTCGCGCATGAAGCGTTCCGTACCATTATCTATAGAAACGGCAAAAAAATCACGTTTGTTGTATGGGAGCCCCCCTTAAATATTGATTTTATTTTAATTTAATTATTTATTTTTAAAGTGAATATATAACTAAATATTCTGTGAATATTTCAAGCGTGGGAGTTCCAATGAATTTTTATTTTATTCTGTTTTATTTGTTGTTATAGCGACAACAGAAATACATCATCTGTCACTATCACGGTTCATGAGATACAGCCTGATGACAGACATACGGACGGACGGACGGACGGACAGCGGAGCCTTAGTAATAGGGTTTCAGTTTTTTTACCCTTTGGGTGCGGAACCCTAAAAACGAGCGAGCCTTACAGTAGTCGCATATGATGTGTAACATATGACATCTCACCTTGGTAATAGCAATAATAACATTATATCCTGAAAACATTAACACTTTATACTCAACACAGCACAGCTGATGCGTTCTCTTTCTCTATTTCCCTTACTCTTTCTCGTCACACACACGCACACATTGCTGGCTGACAGTACCAACCACTCGGAAAAAGGGTTGGTACCATCTGACGGCCAACTCTACCACAGCGCGCTTATTGGTCAAATCAAATAGCGCGCGCTGCCCCGGCTTCCTGTTACACACTTCCGTCCCTTTTCACGATAAAAATTAAAAAAAAAATTTACACATCAAAAAATATCGAAATAATAAGAGCCTAAATAATGCATACCTACCGAAAATAAAAGAAACCAAAAATTGTCCCAAAAACATCACGATTCTCATCAAGGTGAAATTTCATAAACTAATCCAATTATTTTAATCTTCTACCTCGAGGTCGTTATGTTTGGCAACCAAAAACGGAAAGACATTGAAATGAAAGAGAGCAACAATGACATTATTCCAAAATAAATATTTTGTTAAATTAAATTCACTTTTATTATGGCGTTTCTTTGGAAATATAAACTTTTCTATCTAAATATACCTCAACTGAACTGGCCTTACAAATACCATCGGCTAAAAGAGTGAATCTATCTATTTATCATCACACCTTTTATCCCAAGAGGAGTAGGCAGAGACAATCGAATGGCATTTGTTACGATCCTTACATACCCTTCGCTTCTTTTATATTCATCATACGTTTCATATATTCTCGGTGATTGTGTGTACGTTTCAATCTTTCATCCTTAATTCTTTCAACAAATGAAGGCGGAGAAAAAATTAATTTCATTATATTTGACTTGATTGTGTATTATTTTAGACATTGCTTGTTCAATAAGAAATAATGAAAAAGTTTGATAGATTAAAGAATACTAAAATAATGTAGAAACACTTAAAACTTAGTTTATGCAAATTATTATCGCAATTTTATGTGAATAAATAGTACTTAGTGATTTTGACTGTTTGCGGCAGTTAGAGAACAAATAAATGCAGATATATAACTTGCTATTGGCACGTTAAAAATGTCATGATCGTATAATATAAAAAATATGATTACAAATTTACAAGTAGGTATGTAGGTACGTGCAAGGTAAACTTTCATGAAACATGTTCAGGCACGTATGGACTTAATACATAAACAATAAAGTCTCGCATAAGTCTTCTTAGCATTGAAACCGTGTGTAAGTCAGATCCTGTAATGCTAATATCTCTGCTAATCATTAATCGATACATAATCGCGAGATAGATCTGGGGGCGTACCAAGATCTTTTAAAGTAGGCCTTATTAAGAACTGCCATATTATTTGGTACCCCAGGATGACATGTATTCAGACTCAGTTCAGCGTTCATGTCAACTATTGTTTGAACTAAAGGACCAAAATTTAGAAGATCTGCTCTTGAAATGAAATGAGTACTCATTTTTAGGGTTTAAAAACGGAAAACCTATTACTAAGGCTCCGCTGTCCGTCTGTCCGTCTGTCCGTCTGTCTGTCACCAGGCTGTATCTCATGAACCGTGATAGTTAGACAGTTGAAATTTTCACAGATGATGTATTTCTGTTGCCGCTATAACAACAAATACCAAAAAACAGAATAAAATAAAAATTCAAGGGGGCTCCCATACAACAAACGTGATTTTTTTGCTCGTTTTTGCTCGATATTGATAACGGCAGGTAGATGCTTGAAATATTCACAGAATATTTAGTTATATATTCATTTTAAAATTAAATAATTACATTGAAATAAAATTAATATTTAATGGGGGCTCCTATAATACAACAAACGTGATTTTTTTTTTTGCCGTTTTTATATGGTACGGAACGCTTCGTGCGCGAGTCCGACTCGCACTTGGCCGGTTTTTTTTATTAAATACGTTAAACATTTTTGATTTTTTCTTTATAAACTTTAGTAATACAGTATTAGACTTACCACTGTGATTTTTAATATTTAGCACATTTTTTTCATCTTTGACCCTTTTACGTAGCTATTATAATTTTACCTTGAATTATTTGGGAAACCCAATAATCTATGTAGCATTACTTATCACAGATTATTTTAAACAAGTATTCCATTTTCGCGGGAAAAGAAATATTTTAATAAAATTCACTTCGATTCGTTTCTCCGTTTTGACGTGACGGAAGGACAAACAAAACAAACAAACACATAAAATTAATAGATTGTTAGACAGTTGAAATTTTTACAGATGATGTATTTCTGTTGCTGCTATGGTTATAGTACGGAACCCTACGTGTGCGAGTGCGACTCGCACTTGGCCGGTTTTTAGTTATTTAAATAGATTTATAACCTTTCCGCCCCCGGCTTCGCCCGTGAAATATTTTGAAATGTGACATAACAATTTATCGCGAAGGATTTCCTGAAGGAAGCCTATGTCACTTTTAGGTGTTTTGGTCTGAAAGAAGGACAAACAAACAAACAAACAAACACACTTTCGCATTTATAATATTTGTTAGGATTGTGGAAGACGGCCAGAACCAATATTGTACATCCTTTCCTTCCAAAATAGTTAGAGAGCTGGCCATAATAATATGATTTACTGACAGGTAGGCTACCGTCTGCTGAGCCTTAAATACGATAGTAGGTAAATTCCCCAAGTCGCCCTGTAACGGTCCGCGAATTTCTACGTGGCATCTTTTCCCATCTTGGGGGGGGTTTTTAAAACCAGTCTAATAAACCCAATAAAATGTCTGCTTCTTTTTTTCCTATACTTAGATGTATTACGAATAAAAAAAACCAATCAGCAGAATTCTTTATCGAAAAATAATATATATATATATATATATAGGGGAAAGATGCCACGTAGAAATTCGCGGACCGTTACAGGGCGACTTGGGGCATTACCTACTATCGTATTTAAGGCTCAGCAGACGGTAGCCAAGACAAGCTCTCTAACTATAAATCACTTAGTATTGTTTCTTAGAAAAACTATTACGTGAATTGTCTATGCTGATTCATTATACTGACCTCTAAAGATACCTTAATTTAAGTTTTTTAGCTAACTGGCTAATTGGACAAACGGCCTGCTCCATAATATACAGTGATAGGCCATAATTGCTATAACGGAAGGCCAGTAAGGACCGTCCAAGCCACTGCCACTACAAAGTATCCCGCCGCGGTAATAATTAACCAAGAATTACATTTCTCACTGCGGTCTGGGCTCTGTTCAACTATAATTCGTATTTTCATTAGTTTTATCCAACACGTGTGGTTAGCAACCTAGTGGGTAATTAGTTTGTAGGGATGCGCGTTTTGGTGAACTGGTTCCGGGAGCTGGATTCTTTGGTTTTCTGTGATCTGTTTAATAATCGATAGTTCACTTCTCTAATTCACTATTTTATGACTATGGCTAAGATATGCCTCAAATTTTCCAATATTCGCTTCGATACCCGGCTTAGGTAATTTTTTTCAGTAATTCAATGGTTAAAGTACTTTCCTTTTAGACACTGAAAACTCATACTTTAAAATAACAATAGACTAAAAGCTTGACTAACCAAAATTAAATCTTGCAGCTCATAAATTGTGCATTCGTAATCTCACATAAATACGGCTCTCTCTGGGAATCAGAGCTAAATCTCTAGACAGATTTAAGCTAAATGCACCAATAATGCTTAACCATAATCCTGAATCCCTAAAATATTGAATCGGTGCATAGGATCCATTGATGCAGATCACTGATTCAGCACAACACTCAATGGCCCGTGACTACAGTAGCTTCATCAAGTCTCGAGTATACGATACTATGATTGCAAATAATCTCGAGGTACAGCTTTGATTACGTACAGTAAATTCATACAAGAACTATTGGAAATTCGAATTACATCAAAGCTTTGAAACAGGGTATGCGAAAATTGAACACAGTATTGCACCGAAACGTATTTATTTTTTGTGCTGATGAACACATCATATTCATAGCCTTTATACGTTCTGGTGTAGCTAGAACCAGTGTCCACTTTCTGACATTTGCTCATATTAAACAACAGTGGCGGCGCTAGAATAAATGTAGACGTCGGCGACATCAGCTTTGCGAGGCCTCTTTCATTTCCCAGTCTGAACAAAAGCGATAAATAGATCTATTTAATCTCTTAAAATAGGCAAAAGTTTGCGAATCGTTAAACAAACAGGTGGCAACTCTGTTGCTGAATTTAATGGATCTAGATGTGTCACTTTTTTTAATAAACGTTAGCATATATGTTTTATAGGAGGAATTCTTTATGTGCCCTCCGAAGCTGCTGATTTAAAGTTCTTTAATAAATAAAATCTGAAAAGCTTCTTTTCTCAAATCAGAACTGCCCACACGTAAGTTTTCAAAAACAAAATTGACTAAAAGAAGGAAGCTTGTCTCCCGCTGGGTACCCTGAGGTCAGTGTCACGGTTCCCCAACATAACTTTTGAAACAATAAATTGTCACGATATTATCCGAATCTCTCAATTGTAAACACAAGTAAAGCACTCATTACCGTGTTTTCTCGGAACACGCGCGATGACACTACCAACTAACTATGTTCACATCTGTTCATTATGTTACACAAGCTTCTGTCCGCGGTTTCACCCGCGTGGAAATAGATCCAAAAAGAAACAATCTCGTGGCTTTAATTTGTCCCTCCCCCGCCCGCTTTCGCGGTATAAAAAGTAGTATATGTCATTCTCTGACCTTTAAACTACCACTATGCAAAAAATCATGTCGATCTCGTGAAAAACAAAAACAAATCTATCCCACAAGGACCAAAAGTTTTTCCGAGATAAAAAGTAGCCTATGTGGTATTCCAGACTACAATCTATCTCTGTGCCAAATTTCATCCAGATCCGTTCAGCCGTTCTGGCGTGATTGAGTAACAAATATACATACATCCATACAAATTTTCGCGTTTATAATGGGATTTGATATTTGACGGGCGTAAAGCGACACGAACCTGTATGTGGCGCGCGTAGGACAGTGTTGCTCTATGTTGACGGTTGATGATATGCATTTCTAAGGAAGGTTTATGTGTATTCAAAAATAATCTATCACATATAGAACGAATTATGTCAGGGGAGTTGTTTGACATCGTAACCCACTCTTACATATTATATAATATATGTGTAGAATATATTTATTTATTTATTTATATATTTGGGAAACAAACAATATACAGAATAACAAATTTCAGACACAACATTAATAATACATATTAACCAACAAGGTTTCCACACATTAATTACACAAATAGGTACACATACACATTATAAAATACAGAATAAAAGACAGGAGAATTAAAAAAATTAAAACAAAACTTAAAAAACAAAAACCAGTCAGCTATCATAGGTTACATTCAGGGCTTTCTTAAACTTAGGAAGAGTGCTACCGAATATATCCACGTTACCAAATTTCTCATTGAAAACATTACAAGTACGGTTAATGAACATATTGGCATGTAATTTGGTTTTACATAATTGTAAACCAAATACTTGCTTTATCTTACTATTGATACGAGGACATCTGAATTCAATCATATTCAAAAGAGAAGGAGAATCTACGAAGTACGAATATTCAATAGATAAGTAGTTACAAACTTGTTTATCCCTTTGTGTTGTCGGGTTGTGGGGTAGCCAGGCCGGGTAGGTATGTAGGTATAGCAGGAAAACTCGTAGTAAACTTTCACCATTCGTTTATTGGTCGAATTAACAAGGAAGGAACAAGCAGCAAAAGAACAACCAGTAAAAGGATCCGTAAGGAGCCAAGGAGAAGGAGCCGTAAGGAATCAAGGAGCCGTCAAAGGAGAAGGAGCAAGGAGCAAGAAGCGCACTGTAATAAAAATGAACTACACATTACTACAGGGCGTTAAGCTATTGAAGTAACACAATACAAAGTATGATAAAAATACTTACAATACTTATTTGCGCTCCTTTTATATTAACATAGATATTAGTTCTTGAATATTGATTCAATACATTTTATATAGTTATTTACTTAGTTGATAAAATGGAAATATAATAAATATTACAATTGGCAGAGTAACTGCCTAAGTCAACAGTTTGTGAAGGAATGAGTAAAATTTTAATTTAGGTTCCATACAATGTTCTATTGAATTAAAATGAACAATATCGTGTTCTAAAATCAAAATAAATGCTATTTATGATGGCCAGCTTGTAAGCGGCCAGGAAAATAAGGTCGTATCATCACAGTGTTACCAGTTAAATGTAGCACATTAAATTTTTTAGGTTATTATCGAGTGGCCATTTTTGTAGAGGTATATTGAGATCAAAAGACCTCTAACCCCACTCTACCACACGGTACTAAATCCACCCAATAGTTTTCTCCGCTTCTTTGGGCCTACAACATCAATAAACGAAAAAAAATTTGTTGATATCGGATTAGTAGTTTCTGAGATTAGCGCATTCAAACATACAATGTATAGAATGCTTATTTCACATAGTTTATATGTGAACGTATCCTACATTTGCAGTGGGCGATTCGCGGCCTTTGTGCGGGAAAAGAGAAAAAAAATTAGCAATCATTTGTCCATCATGCACAATGGGACCGTTACTGGCAACATAATGCCTCCAACAGAAAGGATGCTCAAATAATTATATATTTTCATACAAATTGGGTTCGCGTTGCAACGGTAACTTTGAAAATGACACAAATTGAACACAAAAGGACGATACGGTTGTCTCTGTGTTTCACTGATTAGTTATTATGAGGGCACGTAAAGCCGGCGTTCACACTTCTTCTAAAAATAACAGAGACTTCTAGGTCCATTAATGCAGCAACAGGCTTGTCAACTGTTTAATTTGAAAAAGGTAGCATTTAACTGCAAATCAAAAATCTATTTTTTATTTTTGGTTGCTTGATCTAATGTATAATGTATCAGTACTGTATCGTCAACAAAGTGGAAATCCATTTTATTATGTTTTGCTTGTTTTTCAAAAATAAAATAAACAGTAATTTTTTAATGATCAAATTAACTATAGTAATAAAAATTTTAATTTTTAATTATATAAATCTGTCTTTGATAGTCCGGTCCAGCCGGTGGCGCTGCTGACAGCTGTGATATTTCTCTGATATTTATTTGTTCGCATTAATTATTTATGAAGAAAGGTATCTGGTTTAAAACTATGTACTTATAACAGTGGTATTTAATTTACAAGTATATAACGTATAATGAAGATGAATATTATGATTATCGACCGTGCAAACAACAACTTGCCCGAAATCACACAGCTGGAGGATTGTGATGTCGTTCAGACATATATCTACCTAGGAGCGTCGATCTCAAACAACGGTGGCTGCGTGGACGAAGTCAAACGGCGCATGGCCATAACTAGGTCTGCTATGGACAAGCTGAGGAAAGTCTGGAAGAGTCGCAATATCACCGAAGCTACAAAGGCACGGCTCGTCCGGTCACTGGTGTTCCCCATATTCCTGTACGCTGCTGAGACGTGGACGCTGAGAGAAGTTGAGAAGAAGAAGATAGACGCCCTGGAAATGTGGTGCTGAAGGAAAATGCTTGGAGTGTCGTGGACGGAATTTCGCACCAATGTATCGATACTCCAGGAACTTGACATCAGGCAGCGTTTATCAGCCATAGTCCAGACTAGGATACTCCAATTCTTTGGGCACGTGTCGCGGCGGGACAACGACTCCATAGAGCGCCTTGTCGTGCAGGGTAGGGTCGAGGGCACAAGAACACGCGGCAGATCACCCATGCGATGGACCGACCAGATTAAATTTGCGGTGGGTGGCCCATTGCATGAGTGTACACGTGTCACAGCCGACAGAGAGAGGTGGCGCCGCATCGTGGGACGAATCACGGCAGCCCGGAATTTTGCTGCAACATGAGGACCACGACCGCTCTGTCAAGAGTGAACCAACAAGGAAGAACGTATAATAACGCCATCTAGCGATCATTTTACATATAAATATATCTGTGTCTGGCCAAAAATGTGAAGCCAAAAATGACCGACCCAGACATAGTGGAGGCCGTACACGAATTTCTGACCGGACATTCTCGGGTCAAGGAAACTCGTGCTCTTGTGCCGAAAAGATGTCGCGAACACAGGTCGCCAATCCATAAAATTTCCCTCTAAAAATTGAATAAAGCGAAGAAGTTTTCTTGCCACGGATGAAAGAAGAATATAAATCCCTCATAAAATAATAACATAGATACCACAATGAATGTATATTTCGTTGTAAATAACCATAATAGTCAGTTAACCTCACTCGTTAACAGTGATTATAGGACATAAACCTCGGATTTGCAATTATGACGTCAATGGCATTTTAAATTTTCATTGAAAACATGTCAATACAAATATTTTTGTACATATAGCCTCAAAAATATCATCGGCTAATTAAGGAATGGGTGTAACACTCGACCCATGAAAATCTATAAAAAAAAACCGGCCAAGTGCGAGTCGGACTCGCGCACGAAGGATTCCGTACCATTATCTATAAAAACGGCAAAGAAAATCACGTTTGTTGTATGAGAGCCCCTTTAAATATCTATTTTATTCTGTTTTTTAGTATTTTTTGTTATAGCGGCAACAGAAATACATCATCTGTGAAAATTTCAACTGTCTAACTATCACGGTTCATGAGATACAGCCTGGTGACAGACAGACAGACGGACAGCGGAGCCTTAGTAATAGGGTTTCCGTTTTTACCCTTTGGGAACGGAACCCTAAAAAGGCATAGGCAATCATGGGGACTGCCAACAGCAATTAGAAGCCAGCACACGAAGTCCTGCCCGGATATTCTCGGGCTGGAAAATCCAAAGTCTTGTGCTGATAACATTTCGTGACGTAAACCTATAAGATTAAGAGGCTACCTTCATATTAAATCATATTTTTCAAATCGTTTTGAGTGAAACCTAAAGCTCTTAGAAATATAGAAAAAATTACATGTTATAATTAATCATATTTCATAATAATCTGTTAATCATAAAACATGTTTTAAGAAACTTTGCTTGATAGAAAAAAATTGCAAAGTAGCCTCTGAAAATAGTCTCCTTTCCAAATTTCTCAGTAGTACATGAAGTATTGTTTATTAAATTAAGTACAAATTTGTATCATCTATTACTAAAGTAAGATGTTAACTTAGATTTTCAATAAAGCTACTCCTTTAATTTAAATAAATTATTTTTGATTTGTCACTTAGGACGTTTGTTCCAAGCACCTGCCGTGCGCCTCTTCTCTTTTGTTTCTATTCAATGCGACAGAGAGAGATTCAGCGGAGAGACCAATCGATCACGTAGCGCTAGAGTATCGTATGCAGCTAGGCCACGCCCCTCAAACTATGATTTTATTTGAATGTATCGTCTTAACTAAAAATACTTGTTAAAAAATGGCTGTGGGAGTCCATGAATCCATTGGTGACAAACGAGAGTGAATATAGTTCTATATTTTTGTGACCTCCACTGTTCTGGTTTATAGATAACACAGTGGTTATGCGAGAGCCAAGGGACGATTCAAAGTCTATGTAAATGTCAGGTATATATTGACGCGTGCAAAACCGAATGTTAAACTAGTGTATAGTATAAATAGGTCTCTAGCTCAAACACTGGCACGAAAATAATGAAAAGCAACCCTCACAAAAACTTAACTCCATTCCACGTCATTTTAAAATACGATATTTTCTTGTATTGCGTGCACACTTCGTTCTATGTCGTAGTTGACACTGTACGTCTAGTATTCTCTACAAATTTACCTCGACTATTCTACATTTTTTATTTTAATTTTTTATTAATAAAATATATTCTTTTACGTTTTTTAATAATCTGTAATTAGAATGTTAACGAAAGTCTATCACTGACTACATAAGGGCGGGAAATCTTTGATATAATTAAAAAAAAAGCATAGATTATATGTGACACCTAATTTACGAGTCCACGGTCTCATAGATTGTCTGTCGAATCAACGCTGTCATTTCACACGTAACGCCACTGAGTGAAATCATAAATTTATAAACGTTACAATTAAAATGCCATCTTATGTGTTTCGCGAGTGCACAAATCAGTCAAGAACAAAAACTAAATTAGTCACGTGTGGTCTAGCAGCACGGACCGTATTTTTTGATTAAATGTTAAGACGTAACGTATCTATATTTTTTATTTTATCAAAGCGGGAATGAATGAAGTCTCTAATATATATGTATCTGTCATCACGCATTTTATCTTAGAGTAGGTAGATAGTGACAATCGAATGTAATTTGCTACGATCCTGGCATAGGTACTGTCGGGTAGGGTAGCCAGGCCGGGTAGGTATAGCAGGAAAACTCGTAGTAAACTTTCACCATTCGTTTATTGGTCGAATTAACAAGGAAGGAACAAGCAGGAGCAGCAAAAGAACAACCAGTAAAAGGATCCATAAGGAGCCAAGGAGAAAGGAGCCGTAAGGAGAAGGAGCCGTCAAAGGAGCGTACTGTAATAAAAATGAAAATACTTATTTGCGCTCCTTTTATATTAACATAGATATTAGTTCTTGAATATTGATTCAATACATTTTATTTAGTTGTTTACTTAGTTGATAAAATAGAAATATAATAAATTTTACAATTGGCAGAGTAACTGCCTAAGTCAACATTTTGTGAAGGAATGAGTAAAATTTTAATTTAGGTTCCACACATCGGATATTTGAAAATAACATACAATGTTCTATTGAATTAAAATGAACAATATCGTGTTCTAAAATTAAAATAAATGCTATATATGATGGCCAGCTTGTAAGCGGCCAGGAAAATAAGGTCGTATCATCACAGTACATCTTTTGCTTTTTTATAATAAATGCTCGGCGATTGTAAACTTTTAACATTGCTATTGATCAATATTTTTAATGGATAATTAAAGTACACCTAGGTCGTCCCTGCCAGCAATTCATTTCAATTTAGCCATATAAACCTTTTTAGTCAATCTTTAATCCTTCATTCTTTCAACGTGTCCAAACTAGCTAAACTACTTTTCTTCATTTTAGTCACAACATCATCTTTTACTCCACATTCTTCTTATATGACATCGTTCCGGATGCGGTCAATACGCTTTATATCATAATACATTCTACGTAAAGACCGCATTTCTACTGCATTTATCTTACTTTCATGTTTCTTATTCCCAAGTCTCGCTTCCATAAAAAAGCTTCCTCCTTTCAATTTTTTCAATAATGAAATGGTCAAATTTAATCGCACCACATAAATACCGCAATGATAATTTAACGTCGATTAGTTTATAGAGAATGTATTCCCCTAGTATATCTAGCAAGTTCTGTGGTATAGTTCGCGTCTCACGCAACTGTGGTTCTAAAACATGCTGCCTCCGACATCAATAATTATGGTAGGGGTCTGTTATAATTAAATTTGTTTTGACTTCACTGATAACAGACTTTTGGATTTGTACCCTGTCGTCCGCTGTTAGGGAATTTGGTTTGACATTTTACTTTGAGGGTTGTGAACTAATTTAGGTAGGGTTGGGAAATCGCGTTATGTAATCATTATTTTTATTATTGGCCTCTATGACCATTTGTGAAAATTTCTAGCGTCTATCTATTACGATTCAAAAGATACGGCCCTGTGACAGCGGAGCCTTAAGGTGGCCACACATTCGTCCAATCCCCAGCCGGTCGCCGTACGGTCCACCGAAACCGACCACAGACTCGTCCAATTCTTATCGTGCGGCCCACTATCCGTTTTCAAATCGTTGTATTTGTGGTTGATTTCGATGACCGGAACGATCTGTCACACACACACACACACATCCACACGCCTTTGTTTAATCGAATCTTGTGTGTCTGTGTGGGTGAGTGAATTGCATGTGATCTAGATCGTATGATTTACATTGCTAATGTGTGACTTGTCTTCAATCTCCATCATACGGCGGCCGGACCGAACATGTTCTGTGAGATACCGGACCAGTGCGTGGGCAACTTTAGTAACTTTGGGTACGGAACCTAAAAATTGCCGATTCGATCCTATATCCGATTCTTTAATTTTTTACTTTATTTTATTTTAATTATTTGTTGTTATAGCGGCCATAGTAATACACACTTTGTGAAAATTCAAGTGTCTACCTATTACGGTTCAAAAGATACAGCCCTGTGACAGACGGACGGACAGCGGAGCCTTAGTAAATAGGGTTTCCGTTGTCACCTTTTTTGTACGGAAACCTAAAAATTGCCAATTCGATCCGGCCGTTCTTAAGCAGCATTTTATTTAGATTTTTATAGATTGACTATTTCTTTTTACCACATCGATACTCATCGTTCCAAGTCAGTTAAACTACTCAACATACTTTGTATTATTCTATAAACGCAGTATTTTTCGATGTGTATTATTATAATTAACTACAAGGTTACAGGCACAGAATTTCTGTTTACGGGTCCTTAAATGAAAACACGGCACATCATCACCGCCCACTCTAGCGACAATTAATTCGATGCTCAACTGCATATCATTTCCGTAGTATTCAAGGCGAACTCACAAACGTTCGTGCCAAGTTCATCGTCTCGCCTTGGAGGATACGACAAACTTTATTTTATGAATAAATAATTTATACTGTATATGATAATGTTGTCGCATGAATTTTCATTTGCCAATTGCGCTGAATAAATGTGAAGCTATGTTAATGTGAGATTCAAATAGGTCACATTTATATATTAATATATCATACGATATATGGGTTTATTTATAGATATATAAAATGAAGACATACATACTGATTTACATTCCATGTGTTATTTAGTAATAGCTTTCGAACAACATAAATAATAGCTTGTAGCACTCAGGGATAATGTAGCTTCCTATTAGTGAAAGAATTTTCAGAATCGGATCAATAGTTTCAGAAATTATCCAAACTTACAAACTTTAGACAAGCTTTTTCAGACAGTTTACAAAGCAAAGCCCGAAGATGAAATGGATATTGGAAAACTATAAAAGTACTCAAAAAATATTTTATCTGAAAATTTATTTTCTTGCAATAAGGATAAAAAAATGCTAACTTTGTAAATAATAAATACAAAAGGAAATCATTGAGACGTAAAAATAATATTATAATCTATGGAAAATCTATATCAACTTAGCTAATTTTACGTATATGAACGAAATTGTGAAAAATTTAAGCTGAGATTTTCTTTCAGGTGCATTAGAAAGCACATAAAAGAACCTTTCAAAAGAGACAACTGTCTACATGTAGACATTGTTCCTGCTTAGTCCATATTAGATTATAGTCTTGATGGTAATAAATAAGTCCGTAGTAAGACATAGATGCATGTAGTATATGTATGCGAACTCCAACGAGTGCGCGTGACATTTGAAATGATGCCAAAAATGTGAGCACGAGCAAACGTACCTATTAGTATATATAGATTAATGTTTGTACGTTTGTAAATTACATCTCAAGTGTACATTTTAATCCTTAAGAAGAATTTCTGTCCAAAAAATACCATTGTATTGTCGAATGTGGGTGGCATTTGAACCATGTGCATCCTAACAGCCAGACCACCGCAAATTCGTGTCAATAGCAACCGTTGCTAAGGCTATTCTCAGATATATAATTTTCAGCTGTAAAGAGGCAAATTACTGAATTCCATAAAACTACTGAACTGATTTTCATGTGTGAGATAATGTCGAGAAATTATTATATCCTTAAAAAATAAGTCTACAAAATCGGTACATATTTCATCGAGATATTTAGAATTGTGTAGATTAAAATTTTAGATAAATAGTAATAGGCGTATTTATGTAGGTATTGAAATTGTTGTAAATCCATATTGTAACGGGGCGGGGGCGGGGTCGCATTAAATTGTATAAAAAGTGTATTTACCTATTTGGTAGATACTGTAATTAGTAATTTATTGTATCTTCAATGTATTGTATACTTATATTTAAAATGTTATATTTAATTAATTAATAATATAATTAATAAATTTTGCGGTGGCCGAGTGGGTAAGTGGTTCGATCCTGGATCCCGGCCAAGTACCGATGGGTTTTTTAAACAAACCACACTTAGAGGTTTTTCCATCTAAATATATCTCAACAGAACTGGCCACTCGTTAGATATAGCCTCACAAATACCATCAGCTAAACGAGGGAGACTAGGTCTTCCGCTGGGTACCCTGGAACCGTAACACGAAAAAAGAAAAAATAATTGCGAGTAGCCCATGTAGAAAGCCGCTGGCTCTTAATGGATTTGTTTTCAAAAGAAATACGGTCGCCGAATTTACGTGATCTCCAAAGCAATAGTGATAAAAGCGTATATTTCCAAGAGAATACCTATTGCCATGTTACCCCCCCCCCCATTCCTCGTGTTCCTCATTTAGCGGATTTTGTGACGAAAAGTACAGAACGAATCCATCCAAATAGAAAACTGAAATAAAAATCGTAATATTCTTGCCAAAACACTGTACGTACAAATGTAACATTGAAAAGGAAAATTATGCTTCCTTAGTAGGAAAGAAGGTCGCTAAGTCTAATTGAGTCTTGGTATTAACTTTTGCCCTCATAGGGTTGTCACTTTAAAAAAAAGCATTAATTAAATTTTATATCGATGTGTTCAGAGACACCAGGAACAGTTGTCGCCTAGCTCTTTCTAAGCTCTAAAAATAAGGATTTAATGATATTAACATTAGGAAAGATTTAAATTAAAGTATGGTAGATTAGAATATGATTCAGATCAATTATAGGAATATATAGTAGTACCATATGATTATCATAGAAGTATAGGAGCATGCTGGAATATAAAATTAAATAAATAAGTAATGATTTCCAGGATATGATCTAAACACAATACAACATTTAAATAGTACTAACAAATATCATGCTCCTTGATAAGATATTTAGTAATTCAGCTTGTTGTAATTTGTTCACTGTATTTAATTATTGACATTATGAAATAGGTGTGCTACTTAGCAATGCTAAAACGGAATTGACTAAAAATGGTAGAAAAATGAACAAATTGCAGACATTGTTAGAAATTCAGATTAATTTCAATTATTCTTTAATTATAGGTAGTCAGTAATTTATTTCGTAAAGAGGTTGACCAATATTCAACCCTCATTATAAAAAGTGGTCTCATTTATTAACTAAATGAGCACAACGTTACACAGTATCGACTACTGTTGGACCTAGATGTGTCACTTCATAAATCTGTTGTTTTTAGAAAAAGTGCGCACGCTATCTTGACGATTTCTATGAAGCACGAAAAGTCGACTAAAGTACATTCTGAAAGAATTTGCTTATGCTTGGAAAGTGTTTCATATTCTTGTAAAAATAACAGATACTTACATCTGCTAAAGAAGCCACCTGTTCTGATCAATATAGACAACTGGCTAAAAGTGGACACTGTTACTCTATATCCGGACAGACCGCAAGGTATAAGGGTCGGAAGACGTGTAGGGTTCCGTAAGATTCACACCCCATTTCACCCCCACAGGGGTTGATTTTCGAAAAATCGTTTTCTAATAGAACACCTCTACACACATCCTCAGGAATATACATTCCAAATTTTCATATTTCAGTCAGCGACACGACAGTTTTATATATTTAGACAAAAGTAACTGAAGTAAGATCTCAACCCTGAGATTGTCGATGTTTTCGTGTAGAGAACTCCTGAATATCTCATGTCTTATTTGGGACGAAAAGGGGATGTGTTTGGTAGATGGTAATTGGGGGGAAATGTTACCTATTAGTTTTTTCAAACTTTGCCCTGGTACATAATGTTGCTCACGGCTTCATCTAGGTCATGCATTATTTATTATTTTGAGAATGAAAGATTGACTAAATAGATTTATATGGCAGAAGCGAAAGAAAATGCCAGCAGAGGACGACTATGTGTACTTTTATTGAACATATAAAAAAATTATTGATTGAATGCAATATTAAATACAATCGCCGAGAAATTATGAAAGGTACGATGAATAAAAAAGAAGCGAAAGAGGTATGTCAGGATCGTAACAAATGGCATTCGATTGTCTCTGACTACTCCTCTTGGGATAAAAGGCGTGATAATAGGTAGATAGGACATACAGCATCATGTAAATAGTACATCCCACTTAAATATTGATTACTAGCATTCCGCCCTCGGCTTCGCCCGTGGATATTTAAGAACAAAATAAAATATACCCTATACGTAGCCCTACCCCTACCCTTACCCCTACCCTTATCCCTACCCCTACCCCTACCCTACCCCTACCCTCACCCCTACCCGTACCCCTACCCTACCCCTACTTCTACTCCTACCCCACCCTCTACCACTACCACTACCTCTATATCATCAATAGTTTTCGCAGGGCACGCGATGTAAGGAATTTCTTAGGTCATTTTTTTTATACCTTAGGTTACATTATTGGAGTTTTAGTAAGAATCCCTACTTTTTTTATAATAAAATATAGCCTACGTCACTCAGGGTGAAGGTAGCTTTCCTATGGTGAAAGAATTTTTGGAATCGGCACAGTAGTTTTTGAGTTTATTCATTACAAACATACAAACAAACATACAAAAATACAAATCTTTCCTCTTTATAGTAGATATTAGTATAGATAGAAAAACTGACCAAGTATGAGTCGGATTCGTACACGAAGGTATCCGTACCACCGTACAATAAAAATAGTTTAGTAAAAAAATTACCGCGAGTTAAACTCACACTTGGCCGTTTTTTAGTTATTATACAAACGCCAGGTGAATTTTCTATATTAGTTTTTACGTGCTCTTTTAAACGGTTTGAAGCAGAAAATATTATATAATTTCAATTTCTTATCAAATCCAACTACGCTATTACTTAATTTCGCTAAATTTATAAAAGATTCAGTCAAAGGGAATAAATACTAGATTCTAAAAGCAACTTCAATCAAATAAATTGAATGAAAGTTTTATTTCTACAAATACTCGTTTTAAGATTTATGGAGGTCGAATAATATTTCCAAACGCTATGATTATTCGTCGGAATATAAAAGCAGAAACTCAAATTGAGCCTAAAATCAGAACCTACTTTATAATTATTCTATAATTAAATTAGAAGTCGTCGAAATCAGTAGGTATATTGCTGAATATTCCTGAAATTTCATGACCAGAAAATGGGAAACTCTGTCGAATAAAAAGGAATCATCAAAATCGGTTCACAACTGGCGGCAAAAAGCAACACATACTACGCATATATAAAAAACCGGCCAAGTGCGAGTTCCGCGAGTAAAAACGGAAAAAAAAACACGTTTGTTGTATGGGAGCCCCGTTAAATATTTATTTTATTCTGTTTTGTAGTATTTGTTGTTATAGCGGCAACAGAAATACATCATCTGTGAAAATTTCAACTGTCTAACTATCACGGTTCATGAGATACAGCCTGGTGACAGACGGACAGACAGACGGACGGACAGACAGACGGATGGACGGACAGCGGAGTCTTAGTAATAGGTTTTCCGTCTTTACCCTTTGGGTACGGAACCCTGAAAAACAAGCAGATAAAGAACCTCCTCCTTTTTTTAAGTTGGTTGAAAATACAAATAATCATATCTTATTAATATCGAAATTATACCAAAATTGGTGAATCGGAAAATCACTTATGTTTTTGTACAAATGGCTTATAATTATGTGTTTATGTGCTTACTGATTATACCAATTTAATAATTACTGTTAATTACCATCTATACTAGTCTATACTATTATTATAAAGAGGAAAGATTTGTACTTTTGTATGTTTGTGTGTATGTTTGTAATGAATAAACTCAAAAACTACTGTGCCGATTTCAAAAATTCTCTCACCATTGGAAAGCTACATTCACCCTAAATGACATAGGCTATATTCTATTTACAAAAAAATAGGGATCCTTACTATAACTCCAATAATGTAACCCAAGGTGTAAAAAAATGACCTAAGAAATTCCTTACATCGAATGCGCTGTGAAAACTATTGATGATATAGAGGTAGTGGTAGTGGTAGAGAGTAGGGGGTAGAAGTAGAAGTAGGGGTAGGGGTAGGTATTTTGTTCGTAAATATCCACGGGCGAAGCCGGGGGCGGAATGCTAGTTACCATATATTATAAAATCAAGTCCCCCGCCGCGTCCGTCTGTCTGTGACCTATTCACGCAAAAACTACTGAACGGATTTTGATTACGAGTAGATAAGTTAATATAATATTTTAGTTAATATAACCGTATTGAATCAAGTCGGGGGAAAGTTAGCCTCAGCAAGTTTTCATGGTGTATGTTGTCTAATCCCTCCCGTCAGAGATGTACCAAAATTGTGTAGAATAAGTAGTTTATGTATGTGGGTATTTAAAAAAACAGGTAATTATGCTATCACCCTACAAAAGATAATTAAAAAAGAATAATCTAAAAGTAAAATGACACTACATAACAAAACATAATACAAAAACAATTACCATGGATGATGCATCTCTCATTACCATTCACATTGACACTGGTAATGGCTAGGGTGACCAGCTAATAATAGGGACTATGCTCTAATATATTGCTATATATATATCCTGTGACATATGCTACTTTTGATCCCGGAACTCTTTGATTTTTTTTTAAATCCACAGCTTATGGCTTATATTTCTTTATAACTGTAAAATTTTTGTATTAGAGGTTTCAATTCGATTTCAGGCATGTGTCATAAAGTTCTCATCCAAAAATAAAACAATAACAATATAAAAACCTTAAAAATAACTAAATAAACCTGGTCCGCGTGGAATAGTGGCAAGAATAGTTGAGCGAGGAAGGAGGCAGCACTCTTGTCACCAGAAGAGATGATCAGTCGAAGGGATAGATCTTTAATAAACTTTTTGGCATTTGAATTGAACCCCACAGAGTTTCTACACCAAAGTAGTTTTCAATAATTGAACTATATTTGCGCCGTTTGTTAGACTCTGCGATTTCCGCCGCAGCTCCCGCTTTGATTGCTGTTTCCCTGAGTTGAGACGGGGCTAACGTGTCCACGCACGTAGCATCCCATACAAGGGCCCGACCTCGCTCCCAGGGAATCAGAGTCATTCCATCGGGTCTCTTGCCGTCTTCCCGGATTATTCCCAATCTTGATCCCTATATTCGATACTGCTTCTGAAGTCTAAAATATATTTACAGGAATAAAAAGCAGTGTTGTCGAGATCAGGAGCCTGTAAATATTGCATAAATAATGCATATTGAATTAAGCACTTACACGAACAAAATATTGTAGCGTTTCCATTCTTGCACCCGTCAACTGCATCCATTACAAACCATTAATATAACCATAAAACATGTTACAAGCACGGAGCAAGTATATTTTTATAATAATGTCTGCTATTACCGATATCATAATAGCGTTCTTACAACTTATTTTGATTCTATGTAGATAATTCTAAAATTGCATAAGAAAAGTCTTTTATTTTGTACTGTATACTTTACTTGTAACATGCTTTTCAACATTTTAGAATGTTGGATATAATCTTTTTTGAAAAAACCGGAGAATTTTAATACCTTCTACGGCAACTGTAAATTAACTGTGGCTCCATCAATGTTAATCGATGATTTGCCAATGTCAAATATTATAGACGTTACAGTAACAATAGCCGATTAATCGGTAGCTAAGATGTTCCCGCCGACTGTGATATGTCTTATTAATCACTGACTAATCACAAAGCGGACGGGATTAAACCGGATTCGCCATCATGTGACGACGGCGCGCGTGCGTTGTCCGCCATAACATGACGTAGAATCCAAATCCTCGCAAAATTCTTACTAATTCATGTAGCATTTCAAAACAGCCACATACATAATGTATGTCCAAACCATTGAGCTACACGTAATTATTAACGTTTGGAAACAGTGCTTCTTAAAGTGGAGTCTTTTTTACAATTTCTTCTTTCTCATTCATGAGCAAATGAAAGAGAGGGAATGATGGAGTTAAGGTTCATAGGCCACAATTTTTGGAGCACAACATTTGCTTAAGATGACATTTTCATTTGATATTTAGGTACCTATACTAACTCTATTGGGCGTGGTTGATGTAATTGCATTTGATATAATGAGTATAACTAAAAAGGTTTTATATGGAAATTCTGGCAGAGGACGACCTAGATGTACCTACTTTTAATGAACATAAGACTTAGTATTAAAAGGATTCCACGTCAAGCGTGGTGGATAGCGCACGCGCCCGCGCTGTGATAGTTGTGATTAGTCAGTGACCGTTAATCGGCTTATTGTTACTGTGACGTCTATAATACTTGACATTGGTGGAATCGTCAAAACCCTGATGTAGCTATTTTGAAAAAAATATAGAAAAAGAAAACTAATTGATTGAAGGCAATGATAAAAGTACACACAATCCTCGAGCAAGTATGTAAGAGGTATCGTAGCAAATGACATTCGATTGTCTCTGCCTACCCCTCCTAGGATAAAAAGCGTGATGATATATGGATATATAGTTTTTTTTTAAATATAAAAGCTATGGTCACCATACAAATGACTCGATTCACGGCCATACGGGGATGAGAATGCGTTACCTTGACTAATAGTAAGTAAAAAATCCGGAAGACAACGTAAAACGTGTTGTGCATAACTAAGTTATCGAATGCGGTAGTATTGTTTAGTTTCCTTTCCATTTCTATTGTAACGTACGGTCCGCCATCCGTTTTCAAATCATTGTGGTTGATTTTGATGGCCGGAACGATCTGTCACACACACATAGATGTTTGACACTTGGTTCAATCGAATCTTGTGTGTCTGTCTGAGTGAGTGAATTGCTCGGCGATTGTGTGTACAAAAGTACATTGTCATCGATTAATATATTTTTATATGTTCAATAGAAGTATACCTAGGTCGTCCTCTGACAGCATTTCCTTTCCTTTTTAGTCAATCTTTTATTCTCATTCTTTCGACGTGTCCAAACCCGAGTAAACTACATTTCTTCATTTTTGTCACATCATCATCTTTTATTTCGCATTCTTCTCTAATGACATCGTTTCGGATTTATTATTATACCTATATAAATATGCTTATAACTACTTATCTATTAGAGTTTGATATATGCCACCGGTAGACTTTTTTGTAGATAATTTCATGAAACTCTCTGAAACTAAATTTCTCGCCGACTTGATTGACTTTTGCTGTTAATGCTCAGCTCCTAAACATGATAGGTCCATGTTTAATACTCATAAACCTTCCCGGTGAATCAACCTCGATTCGTAAAAACCGCATCAAAATACGTTCAGTAGTTTTTGTGTGAAAAAGTCACAAACAGAGAGACGTGAAGGGGGACTTTGTTTTATATCAGTGTCATAATATCTCAAATTTTTTAAATCGTTGCATTAAGTTACTAATTATTTTCACCGACTTTCTTCGTTCATACGAATAAAGTTGGCCGACTGCGTAGAAATGTACAATTTTAAATTTTAAACACCTTAATCATCATTCACCCCACCTTTCTCGTCTTATTATTTCACACTCTAAAAGTAGAGTCATGTTATCGCCCGTGATAAAGTATAACCCGACGAAGATAATTGAACCAAAATTAGTATGCGCCGCCATACTAGTCTTAGCTCCACTTATCTTAGCAGGGTTGCTTTTTATCACATGTCTATATTGTCTGTTCGCATCGACGTGAAATGATGAAAATACGCATAAATAATTCAAAAGAAGAACTCGTTTCATACGTTTCGATAAAACAGTCAGTAATATTGAATGTCCCAAGAGAAATACATCCATTTTCATACCTGATAACTACCATTATGAGCAAATATAAGATGAGATGTGTTTATTCTCCTAATAAAAAGTTACAATTTTGCCCGAGTACAAATTGTAATAAATAAATAAACACGTAATCTCTGCCGTCATAACTTGCAATTTGCTTTATGTGCTCTCTGAAGCAATAGAAGTGAACAAAAACAGTTTTTTTTGCTTTGTTCACGGGTTGCCTTTACAGCTTCCGAAACCGTGTTACGGTTCCAGGGCACTCACCGTTTAGCCGATGGTATTTGTGAGGCTATACCTAACGAGTGGGTAGTTCTGTTAAGATATATTTAGATGGAAAAGGCTCTAAGTGTGGTTTGTCGGATTATGTACATAAGTTTTTAATTAAAAACCCATGGGTACATGGCCGGGATCCGGGATCGAACCCGGGGTCTGCCTAGTTGCTACCACGTCTTAACCACTCGGCCACCGACGCGCCGTTATTTATTTAGTTTATTCTGCTATGGAATTTTTTTTTAGAATATGTGCTTTTATTGACTCCTCGTGCTTCGGAGGGAAGATAAAGCCGCACTTATTCTAAAAATAAATAGATATTTACGTCAGTTAAAAAGATGTGACACATCTAGGTCCAAGACTTGCCACCTGTTCTGTTCAATATGGATAACTGGCAAAAAGTGGACACTGTTACTGGTATATCTGACCACACCGCAGGTATAAAGGCCGTAAAGGTGTGTTTTGTGTTTTATTATATATACTAATAATATAGCTGAAATGAACAAGGTACCTACCAGTCGGAATCAAAAAAAAAATTGGCTTTTGATAGCCCAATTCTTGATGAAGGTTTAGGCTATGTAACATCACGCTGCTATCCAAAGGCGCGGGTGCAACCGCAAGGCACAGTGGTATATATGTTGCAGTCAAAACTCATAACCAGTCAAAAGTACTTTTGACCGTATGCTTTAGTCAATAATACTTTTGACTAAAATAACAGTTAAAAGTACTTTTGCCCAATGGAGCTGGTTAAAAGTACTTTTGACTAAATGATTCCATCAAAAGTGGTTTTGACTGGTCAAAACTCTTAAAAAGTTAAGGTTAGGTTAGGTTAGGTTAGGTTCTTTTGACTGATGCTTTATTGCAGTTAAAACTACTTTTGACGAACAGCGTCAGTCAAAAGTACTTTTAACCTCAAATTTGCAGTCAAAAGTACTAATAACCAATAATTTTCAGTCAAAACCACTTTTGATCAACCTGTTCAGTCAAAAGTACTTTTGACTGATTTTGCTAGTAAATAGTACTTTTGACTATTATGAGTTTTGACTGTAACATATACAATTTTAGTAATCTCAAAACTATTGGACCGATTGCAAAAAAATCTTTCACTGTTATGAAGTTATATAATTCCAGATACTATATGACATAGCAAAATTTAAATTTAAATCCGGAAACTTAGAGAAACCTGGGAGAAATGTTTGTAACATAAATAAAATTAATAAAAGACTTTGTTTAAATAAGTCATACTAGTTCCTGAAAAGCTGTTGGCACACGAATCGGTACAAAATTTCAGCTGAAAACCGATTATGAATTCCAAAATACACTCGCATGTCTCCCGTGTAAGATCAAAAGGAAAGTTCAGTTTAAATTTGGATCGCCTGTAAACTGTACAGTGTTCTTACCGCCATATTCACGCATTAAGTGGACAGAATTATAATATTATTTTATTGTTTCACTGACTTTTCGTGAGAATCGGTTAAAAAGGGTTTTTTAAATCCATTTAACTGTTTTGGAGCCTGTTCTGGACGGTCACTGGAATAGAGCAGATCGATAGACAAGAAAAAAAATTTAGCAATTGCGTTTAGGCTAAAGTTAAGTTTAGCAGAATAAAGAAGGAATAAATTATGCCCAAAGCCTAAAATTAATACTAGACGTATGTCAGGATCGTAGCAAATGACATTGTCTCTGGTTACGACTCTTGGGATAAAAGGTGTGATGATGTACTTAATTCGAATGACAAGACAAAAATTTGGTACTATCGATCTGATCTGATGATGGAGCCCGGACGTGGACAATGGAACTCTGGTAACAAAACGACATAACCCCATCGAGTTTGGGCTCGTTTCATTTGTCTTCACAAGTACTCTGGTTCTAGATGATGTTTAGGATCCTGATGATGGAGCTGGAAGGTGCCAGCAGAAACTAAGTAACGAAACGACGTAACCTCATCGAGTTTGGGCTCATTTATTTGGTACGCGCAAGTGTGCGTTACTGACAAAAGCATGTTTTTAGTTATTTGAAATAAATATTTATTATTGTTATAAAAACTTTAGTTAAGAGTAACTTTCTTAACTCATCGTGGACTTAAACTTAATTTTAGCCTATGCGTCTTAATAATTAAGTCCTTAAATTGTCTTATCAAAGGTGTTACACAGCTGAAAACAAATTTTCCTCTTCTACCTGACGGTATTTTTCAGGCTGCTTATCGACTGGCCAGTTCTGTTAAGTATTTTGATTTTTTATTAAAAATAATAACTCCTATCGTAATCATTTAAAGGGATGAATTTAAGCTGTATATCAGTGCTATACACAGGAAGCGTTGCAGACGAAAGTGAGAGCAAAAAACTTGTCATTCGCTTATTAAACTCTATAAGTTAATGTCAGAGTAATGACCCCGTCATTCACACGGAGAGACAATCTGTATTTATCTGATACACACGGATAAATTGATTCATTGACCGTCCATTGCTTAAACAAAATTTGGAAACAAAAATGGTCTAATAGGAGGCTGAATAGAATATTTGATTGTCTCTGTCTATCCCTTATGACATAAAAAGATGATGTTTAACAAACCGGCCAAGTGCGAGTCGGACTTGCGTACTATTATCTATAAAAACGGCAAAATAATCATGTTTGATGTATAGGAGCCCCCTTAAATATTGATTTTATTCTGTTTTTTAGTATTTGTTGTTATAGCGGCAATAGAAATACATCAGCTGTGAAAATTTCAACTGTCTAACTGTCACGGTTCATGAGATACAGCCTGGTGACAGACGGACAGACAGACAGACAGACAGACAGACAGACGGACAGCGGAGTCTTAGTAATAGAGTTTCCGTTTTTAACCTTTGGGTACGGAATCCTAAAAAACCCATTGGTACAGGGCCGAGATCGAAGCGTGGTTCGCTTAGTTAATTCTGGTTATGATCCACTACTTTAACTCAGGTTGGTAATTTTTAGTGGAAAACAGAAGCGACTCCATCTTTGGATAGATATATTTTTAACCGACTTCCATTTTTTAATGTACGAACATCACTTACTCCGCCAGTTGTTAACCGATTATAATTATTTCTTTTTTAATTGACAGATAAATTTCTTAATATCTCGATGAAATATGTACCGATTTTAATGACTTATTTTTTAAGGATATAATAATTTCTCGACATTATCTCACAGACATTATGACAAAAATCGATTCAGTAATTTTCAGAAATTCAGTAATATTATATTTTCATGAATATTAACAAAAGTTTGGTCTCATTCCAATCCGCACGTAATTAAGTAACAAATAATCCAAACACAAATATTTAATAACAAAACCTTACAAAGCGATCACTTGCACGCGAACGTGACAACAATAAAAATACAAAATTCAAATAAATAAGATGTCAGCCGCACACTGTGTGTTCTGTACGCTCTGTATCAGATACCTACACTTCATTATTACATATTCAATAACCATTACATATAAAACACTTGTCGTTCTTGTCTGTATGTATGTATGGCAGACTTAGCTCGCATCATTCAATCTACATAGAAATAAGAATTTCTCAGAGTGGATTTTGAAAAAGGTTTGGATGCTGATAATACTGTGCGAAAGGAATTAGTATAGGATGTGTTCTGGCTACCCTTATGGGCACATTATCAGCTAAAGATTTTCAGGTAAATTCTTAAATCAATTTTGATCCAGATTTCATTGTACCGGATGATCTATGCGGACCGTTCGTTACAAGAATTGGACGAGTCTGTGGTCGGTTTCGGTGAACCATAGGGCGACGCGCCGGGGATTGGACGAATGTGTGGTCACCTTTAGAGACATGAAAAGATTTTAAAATTGTCTACATTAAAAATATCTTTAAATACCATACTAATGTCATGAAAATTTTTATTTTCTGTCATTACATTACAAAATGGCATCTTTTGGTATTATAAATCCTGAATTTAATTTCTTTGCGACGCGGACGACAAGAGTGATTTTTTTTTAAAACGAGTACCATATGAGACAACTTTAAAACACAATTCAATTTCAATAAAATTGTCGCCACTGCCGCCATCACAACAAAATTAAACTATGGATTTTAGGATAAGAATAGAAATATAATTCAAGAGTTAGCCCCTGATCGTTTTTCGATATTTCAAGAATGCAACGCTACGATATCCCTGAGTGATATTAGGCTATATTATATTTTGTTAGAAATTTTTTTACGGGCAAAGCCGGTGGCGGATAGCTAGTTGTGAAAACTCTGAAAACATTATATTCCTTTTTTTTGGACAGTCGTGTAATAAACCATTCTCCATACTTTCTGCCTACCCTCTTGAGAAACAGTCTTGAAGGTATGTATAATTTTTTTTTCTTCGTGTTGCCTTACAGCTCCCGAAACCGTGTTACGGTTCCAGGGTACCCAGCGTTTAGCCGATGGTATTTGTGAGGCCATACCTAACGTCGGCCAGTTCTGTTGAGGTATATTTAGATGGAAAAGCCTCTAAGTGTGGTTTATCGGATTATGTACATAAGTTTTTAATTAAAAAAACCCATTGGTCGGGATCCGGAACCTAACCCGTGGTTTGCCAAGTTTATACCAGACGTCTTAACCACTCGGGCATCGACGCATCTTATTATAATATTATTATGATTCTGAAATTCAGAAAAAAGTGTTTCATTCACATACGCTTAGCAACACCGTGAATCATATCGTATGAAAATCAATAGTTTAGAAATACAAGTTTCCTGTCCGCCCCATAATATTATAAGTGTGCGACTGCGGACACATTAAGTAGTTTAGAATCTTTAAACTGAACGTCTAGTCTATAATAGACATCATATAGGCTACTTGAATAAAAAATTTAAAGCTTTGCACCTTATTCATAGTGCAGAAAAATCATCTATACAAAAAAAAATATTAAGATGGAAAAGCCTCTAAGTGTCTTGTCGGATTATGTACATAAGTTTTTAATTATAGAAAACCCATTGGTTAAAAACAATAAACTAACGATGCAAACGCTAGTAAAAATGTCAACAAATTTTAACCACAGGACAGCATTTTAAACAAATTACGAGGTATAAACTGAATACTGTGAGAGCTGTCAACACAATCGCGAATGTCGGCGAGTGACTGGCGACTGACAGCAGCTGGTGGCATTTTTTGTGTATTAATTACTTGTCTATTTCTTTTGTGGTCGCAGTTAAAACTCCACATCCAATAAACATCTAGCTGATACCAGACGTCTTAACCGCTCTGCTACCGACACACCATTTAAAAAATTTAAAAAAAAATTACTAGCTGACTGCCCGCGATATTTCAAATCGGTCCAGTAGTTTTTGAGTCTATAGAATACGAACAAATAAATTAACGAAAACATGATATTGGTCTTATATTATTTACTAGACTTTCCGCCCCCAGCTCCGCCCGTGGATATATTCAACAATATAAAATATAGCTTATGTCACTCAGGGATATCGTAGCTTTCATTAATGAAATAATGATTAGGTTCGGTTTAGTAGTTTTTTACTTTATTCATTACAAAAAAACATACAAAAAATAAATTTTTACCTCTTTATACAATACTAGCTGTAACCTGGGAACGTAACACGGTTTCGGAGTGAAAAAAAAACAAAAGCAATGCTACATTGTGTATTAGAGAACGGTGATATAAAAGCTATTTTACGAGCATATGTTTTTAAAAAAATGTTCGTGCATATGTACCTAGAAAATGAAATAGACCTATAAATACCGGTCATATAGAAATGCATGCTAAGGGAAAATGCACACTTGACTCACTCTTGTTATATACTCGTATATATGTAAATAAGTGGATATATACTTATATACATAACCATACTTTACATTACTTTAATACTACATTACCTAATTACGCTTTGATAGGGGCTTCGGCGGGCACGCAAAGGCGTCCGCACTTCTAAAAATAACAGATATTCACGTCTAGGTCCATTAAGTGCAGCAACAGGTTTGCCAGGTTTAAAAATTTGCTGATCGACCAAAACCTTCGCCATTTTTTTCAGCGTTATCTACAGGGTATGGGCAGACGCTAACTTTGCGTTCATGAAAAACGCTAATTGAAGACAAAATAATATAATTTCGTTTTCTACATGGAGTTCATACTTCAAGAAGTTTGTATACAATCTTATATATAAAATTCTCGTGTCACGATGTACCTACGTTATTGAACTCCTCTGAAACGGCTCGACCGATTTTCGTGAATTTTAGTGTGCATATCCGTTAGGGTTTAGAATCGGACAACATCTATTTTTCATCCCCCTAAATGTTAAGTGTGGTCCACCCCTAATTTTTTTTTATAGGGTTAGGGGTAGGGGTAGGGGTAGGGGTAGGGGTAGGGGTAGTGGTTGGTGTAGGGGTAGGGGTAGAGGTATGGGTAGGGGTAGGGTAGGGGTAGTAGTAGGGGTAGGAGTAGGGGTAGGAGTAGGGGTAGGGGTAGGGCTAGGGGTAGGGGTAGGGGTAGGGGTAGGGGTAGGGGTAGTGGTAGGGGTAGGGATAGAGGTAGGGGTGGGGGTAGGGGTAGGGGTAGGGTAGGGGTAGGGGTAGGGGTAGGGGTAGTGGTAGGGGTAGGGGTAGGGATAGAGGTAGGGGTAGGGGTAGGGGTAGAGTTCGGGGTAGGGGTAGGGGTAGTGCGGGCAAGTCAACGTTTGGGTAGGACAACGTCTGCCGGGTCCGCTAGTAAGTATATAAGCTCCTTGGTTTCGTCAGTGAATGACATTTTAGGTAGGTCACGTGGTTGTATTTCAGTAGGTCCCATACATTTAAAGTTATCTATTCTACATTCTATTCTATTCCTTTAGTTGTACATTCTCTGTTTTTACACATTCGCGGATTTCACGGCTCTCAGAACAGTGTTCCTCATTTAGCCCATGACATTTTAGAGGTTATTGAGACAGTTCTGTTAAGGTATTTTGAGATGGTAAATATTGTTTGTTTGATTATATAGGTACTTTTGTATTTAAAAATCTACATGACGTGTATGCGCTGTGTTTTTTTTGATCCTGATATTCCTAGAATTATATTACAATAAAAGCCATTGAAATCGGTTCAGAATTGAAGTCGTTGAGATAAACAGAGACAGATTTTTAGATATATTTTTTAGGGTTCCGTACCTAAAGGGTAAAAACGGAAACCCTATTACGTGCTATTACTAAGGCTCCGCTGTCCGTCCGTCTGTCTGTCTGTCTGTCACCAGGCTATATCTCATGAACCGTGATAGTTAGACAGTTGAAGTTTTCACAGATGATGTATTTCTGTTGCCGCTATAACAACAAATACTAAAAAATAGAATAAAATAAATATTTAAGGGGGCTCCCATACAACAAACGTGATAATTTATTTGCTCGTTTTTGCTCGATATTGATAACGACAACAGGTAGACGCTTGAAATATTCACAGAATATTGAGTTGTATTAAAAAAAAATTAATATTTAAGGGGGGCTTCCATATAACAAACGTGATTTTTTTTTGCCGTTTTTTATAGATAATGGTACGGAATCCCTCGTGCGCTAGTCCGACTCGCACTTGGCCGGTTTTTTATATAATTTGGCTAACATAATTCAGAGTTTTCAAGGCTAGAATCGATTTTAACATATAAGACTATATAAAATTTCAGAAAAAATGCATTTCGTGACGGTCATGAAAATATACGAGGTCATAGTTTATTTATATAGCAACTGTGAAATGTGGAACAGTTGACACACATTTTAAAATAACAATTTATAACCTTGACATTCCTACTGTACCTAACTATTTATTGTATATCACGGATTGTATACATTATATTTGTTTTAAAAATGCTAGTCTTACAGCTGTCACCAATGAGGTGTGACATCTAAAAAAAATT
Source organism: Nemapogon koenigi (assembly GCA_963924495.1). NCBI lineage: Eukaryota > Metazoa > Arthropoda > Insecta > Lepidoptera > Tineidae > Nemapogon > Nemapogon koenigi. Next base: position 11,723,833 of record OZ004646.1, read on the forward strand.
TGTCAATATAAAAGCTTAAAAGCAAAATAAAACGAGCCCAAACTTGATGGGATTACGTCGTTTCGTAACAGAGTTCCTGAGTCCTCTTTCCGACTCCATCATCAGGACCCTGGACATCATCAAGGGCCAGAGTACCTGTGACGACAAATCAAACGAGTTCGATGCAATGGGGTTACGTCGTTTCGTTACAGAGTTCCTGCGGCCACCTTCTGGCTCCATCATCAGACTAGCTTTGTACCATCATTATATGTATTGCTTTGTCATCCGATTTACATTCGCCTGATGACCTAGCACCACCATCGTACTTTCACCTGTTCCCCAAGCTCAAACATTTTTAAGGTGTACAGAAATTTGAGACGAATGACGACATAACGCAGCTGTAGAGAGTAATTTGCTGGCCTATTGAAGAAAGTCATTTTATGGAGAGCATAAATGCTTTGGAGCGTGGATAGACTAAAAAATAAAAACCTAAATATTTATTGCCTAGGCTAGGTTAGGTATTTATCATCCCACCCTCGTACATTTAAAGAACCTCAAAGATTCAAATATTCAAATCATTTAAATATTGAAATTCAAGTTTGAAATTCTCTACCTCCGATTACACACTTCCGTCCCATTTTATGAAAACTCCACATTTATTCCACATAGCGAGAGCGCATTCACATCAACATTACATTTCATAGAGTGTATTCATTTCTAAGATGTTTAAGATATCGTTACGACTAGACCGATTTGAATTTTATATATGCTATGAGAACAGAGTGGGTAGCCTAAAGGACCCTAAAAATGCCTATTTGGATAACATGCCCAGTGTACCGATTTACACTGTATGAATCTTGTTGAAGCAAGAGAGATAATGTGAAACTATGCCAGAGTGAATTACTTGATGTATTCAGCAACGTAACTTTGTTTCACACATACACACACACGTTTTGTGGGGTATTATTTCCTTATGATTTCATCAATTGAATATTGAACAAAAACCTGAAAACGTTAGCTGCGAGCGCCGTTTAAACAATATCACATAAGAAAAATTTCATTGCCTACATGCATATGTCAGTGTCAAACATGGCGGCTTGTATAGAGTAAAGATTGTAGCCAAATAACAAAAAGAATATAACCACTACGTTATAAAGAATTTTAAAATGTTGCCAATAAATAATTACTGACTAATACAATTTTTTTAATTTAATGATGGTTGAATTTCAGCCACTAAGCGAGCACTAGTATGTTTGCTTAAGTTTATTTTTCTAATTTAAGTTCTGACATACAAACTGAATTGTATCCGAACGAAGCCGGACTGAAGCCACTATATTTACAAGTATGAAAGTATATCTGTTTACCCCGATGAAATTAAGGCTTGATCATTATACAATTTATTCCCACTGGTATTAGTTTCTGTTTATATCTAACCATATTTTATTTTTATTCCCAACGAATATCACTTTTTAAAGTAATCCCAAAACGTATATGGTACAACATATAATACATATAATATATAATCTATGGTATTAGGTACAGTCAGAATCATTTTTATGAAACAAAATAATGGATATTGAAACGCCACCATCCCACTGCCTATTTTAAATAGTTCAATTGTATTTTTTCATATATTCATTTGTTCGTAGGAAAATTAATTCATACTGCAGTCAAGAAAATAATATTGTATAAGAATACTTACTTAATCTAATCTAAGACTTGGATACGACCTTTGACAAAAAATTCTACTGACTACAAGACTTGGCTTGGGCCTAATATTTTGAAAATATAATCGCAGACTTGGGTACGGCCTAAATAAAGCAATGAAGACTTGGCTGTATGGTTAATTATCAACCTTTGCCTTTTCATGGAATAAATTGTACCAAAAAAAAAGGATTCGTTATGTTTATGTATTTAAAGTCCTGAAACAAAAATTGAGAACATGAAAGCTACCGGCCAATGTTTACCAAACCCATTCAACTTGCACCGCTCATAAATGGGAAAAGTTGTCTCCAATTTATGTAACTGACGAAATTTCGTCAAAACACGCTCGCTAACCGCAACGACCGCTCGAATAAAATGACCCCGTCTAACTTTCTATGTGCATACAAAGCTGGAAAATTGCTTTATGACCAATGTGAAGTTAACAAACATACACTGTACTTCAAACGAATTGTACAGCTTTTTGATTTTCAGTAACTTTCAGCAACTCTGTTTCAATAAAAGAAACCGCTTTCAGAAAGCAAATGCACAAGTGACTATGAAATAAATACCCAAATAAAATTTGAAGAGTTTTCGATTTGTCCAGGATCCCATCATCAGATCTTGACCTGATGACCATGGGACCACCTGGAAAGTATACCTTTACAAACAAAAAAAAATTCCAAATGGATCCAGGAGTCTTCAAGTAATCGGGGAACATAAAAAAACATAAGAGATTCCGACTAATTGATAACCTCTCCTCCTTCTTCTATATTACGTATTGCGTGAAGCCAGGCTATGGATCGCTAGTTATTATCCCAAATGCCAACTACATAATAATTATAAAAGCAAAACTGTAGACAGACTAATGCAAACAAGTGTTTGTTTGTTTGCCTTTTTTTCACGGTGCAACGAATCGATGTGATAGATTAGTTTTATCCCGGAAACAAATCGCATTCTTCCGGGAATATCGATATTTCTACCTATAATTTTAGCCCTAATGATAGATACTAAACCTATTGATGATTTAAGGTCAAATTCAAAATTTGTATCGAATCATATGATTTGACCTTATGGATTGTATGGCGTTTTAGCATCCAATTTCCGAAAAAATAATAGCAAGTATAGGAGGTTTTATATTTGATGGAACAAACATTCCCTTCTAATCTGGAGCTGTTTTACGACTCAGTCCTCTTATCTTGTGGTCACGAAAGATAATTTATTTACAATAAAATCCTCCCCCAGGGCAAATCCGTTTAGAAATGGACGATAAATTTGAAATAAATCTAGTAAAAAAGCTATAAAATCTGTGTCATTAAAATTTTATTTGCAGAAATTGTGTCAAATAATAAAATATTATGTTTCTTTTCTGGCTTATCGTTATACTAGCAACTTATAAATATTAATTCACTCATTTATACTGCCAGTAACAGTGTCCACATTTCAGTCATCTGCCCATGTCAAGTGATTTAGTATCGCATTTTGGTTCTAGGACGTCATAGGAGAACATAGTGTTTCCAATCATCTCTATATATTATTTCTCAAAAGTGTTTTTTTTTTTCGGTATCAACTGTATTGAAGTTAATGTTTCATACGCTATTTCCCTGTAAATTAATTTATTTATTTTGTTAAAAAAGAAGTGTACCGACTTTAAAAATTATGCACTGAAAAGTGTGCTTTCCGAAAACAAATGCACAAATCACTATAAAAAACTCAAATCGCTTCAATTATGCCTATAAAATTGGAAGAGTTTTCGATTTCTCCAGAATCCCATCATCAGATCCTGACCTGATGACAATGGGACCACCTGGAAAGTATAGGTACCTATATTCTTTCAAACAAAAAAAAATTCCAAATCTTCAAGTAATCGGGGAACATATATAAAAAACACATAAAATATTCCGACGAGTTGAGAACCTCCTCCTGTTTTTTTTTTTGAAGTCGGTTAAAAACGCCATCTGTTGGAGATCAGTTGAACTAATAGTGCGAAGTTCTTACTTATATAATGTTTGTGTAAGCCAGTTGCAGCACTTCTTATTATTAAATAAGTCCGGACACCAGCTTTACGTGTCCTCCGAATCAATAATGAACGATTGGTCTAACTCGTTAGCAGAGCGCACGCGAAGCCGCTAAAATTAAATTGTACAGTACAGCGAACAGAAGGCCAAAAATAACAAAAGTAAACAAATACGGCCAAACCTAACTGCACTTCTGATGCAAACAAGCGCAGAGATGTTCAATGTACGTCAACTCTCTTCTAACTCGATTATTATACAACTCGATGTTATACTCAAATATCTACGCGACATTTATACCTTGTGCTGTGGCCAGAGAAACCAGTAACAATGATAGCCTGTCAAGTAACATATTTGAGGCTAATTTTATACGAGACTCACACATCTACGAGGCATTTATACCTTGTGCTGTGGCCAGAGAAACCAGTAACAATGATAGCCTGTCAAGTAACATATTTGAGGCTAATTTTATACGAGACTCACACATCTACGCGGCATTTATACCTTGTGCTGTGGCCAGAGAAACCAGTAACAATGATAGCCTGTCAAGTAACATATTTGAGGCTAATTTTATACGAGACTCACACATCTACGCGGCATTTATACCTTGTGCTGTGGCCAGAGAAACCAGTAACAATGATAGCCTGTCAAGTAACATATTTGAGGCTAATTTCATACGAGACTCACACATCTACGCGGCATTTATACCTTGTCCTGTGGCCAGAGAAACCAGTAACAATGATAGCCTGTCAAGTAACATATTTGAGGCTAATTTTATACGAGACTCACACATCTACGCGGCATTTATACCTTGTCCTGTGGCCAGAGAAACCAGTAACAATGATAGCCTGTCATGTAACATATTTGAGGCTAATTTTATACGAGACTCACACATCTACGCGGCATTTATACCTTGTCCTGTGGCCAGAGAAACCAGTAACAATGATAGCCTGTCAAGTAACATATTTGAGGCTAATTTTATACGAGACTCACACATCTACGCGGCATTTATACCTTGTCCTGTGGCCAGAGAAACCAGTAACAATGATAGCCTGTCCAGTAACATATTTGAGGCTAATTTTATATGAGACTCACACATCTAAGCGGCATTTATACCTTGTGCTGTGGCCAGAGAAACCAGTAACAATGATAGCCTGTCAAGTAACATATTTGAGGCTAATTTTATACTCACACATCTACGCAGCATTTATACCTTGTGCTGTGGCCAGAGAAACCAGTAACAATGATAGCCTGTCAGTAACATATTTGAGGCTAATTTTATACTCACACATCTACGCAGCATTTATACCTTGTGCTGTGGCCAGAGAAACCAGTAACAATGATAGCCTGTCAGTAACATATTTGAGGCTAATTTTATACTCACACATCTACGCAGCATTTATACCTTGTACTGTGGCCAGAGAAACCAGTAACAATGATAGCCTGTCAAGTAACATATTTGAGGCTAATTTTATACGAGACTCACACATCTACGAGGCATTTATACCTTGTGCTGTGGCCAAAGAAACCAGTAACAATGATAGCCTGTCAAGTAACATATTTGAGGCTAATTTTATACGAGACCCACACATCTACGCGGCATTTATACCTTGTGCTGTGGCCAGAGAAACCAGTAACAATGATAGCCTGTCAAGTAACATATTTGAGGCTAATTTTATACGAGACTCACACATCTACGCGGCATTTATACCTTGTGCTGTGGCCAGAGAAACCAGTAACAATGATAGCCTGTCAAGTAACATATTTGAGGCTAATTTTATACAAAACTCACACATCTACGCGGCATTTATACCTTGTGCTGTGGCCAGAGAAACCAGTAACAATGATAGCCTGTCAAGTAACATATTTGAGGCTAATTTTATACGAGACTCACACATCTACGCGGCATTTATACCTTGTGCTGTGGCCAGAGAAACCAGTAACAATGATAGCCTGTCAAGTAACATATTTGAGGCTAATTTTATACGAGACTCACACATCTACGCGGCATTTATACCTTGTGCTGTGGCCAGAGAAACCAGTAACAATGATAGCCTGTCAAGTAACATATTTGAGGCTAATTTTATACGAGACTCACACATCTACGCGGCATTTATACCTTGTGCTGTGGCCAGGGAAACCAGTAACAATGATACCCTGTCAAGTAACATATTTGAGGCTAATTTTATACGAGACTCACACATCTACGCGGCATTTATACCTTGTGCTGTGGCCAGAGAAACCAGTAACAATGATAGCCTGTCAAGTAACATATTTGAGGCTAATTTTATACTCACACATCTAAGCGGCATTTATACCTTGTGCTGTGGCCAGAGAAACCAGTAACAATGATAGCCTGTCAAGTAACATATTTGAGGCTAATTTTATACTCACACATCTACGAAGCATTTATACCTTGTGCTGTGGCCAGAGAAACCAGTAACAATGATAGCCTGTCAGTAACATATTTGAGGCTAATTTTATACTCACACATCTACGCAGCATTTATACCTTGTGCTGTGGCCAGAGAAACCAGTAACAATGATAGCCTGTCAGTAACATATTTGAGGCTAATTTTATACTCACACATCTACGCAGCATTTATACCTTGTGCTGTGGCCAGAGAAACCAGTAACAATGATAGCCTGTCAGTAACATATTTGAGGCTAATTTTATATGAGACTCACACATCTAAGCGGCATTTATACCTTGTACTGTGGCCAGAGAAACCAGTCACAATGATAGCCTGTCCAGTAACATATTTGAGGCTAATTTTATATGAGACTCACACATCTAAGCGGCATTTATACCTTGTGCTGTGGCCAGAGAAACCAGTAACAATGATAGCCTGTCCAGTAACATATTTGAGGCTAATTTTGTACGAGACTCACACATCTACGCGGCATTTATACCTTGTCCTGTGGCCAGAGAAACCAGTAACAATGATAGCCTGTCCAGTAACATATTTGAGGCTAATTTTATATGAGACTCACACATCTAAGCGGCATTTATACCTTGTGCTGTGGCCAGAGAAACCAGTAACAATGATAGCCTGTCCAGTAACATATTAGAGGCTAATTTTATATGAGACTCACACATCTAAGCGGCATTTATACCTTGTGCTGTGGCCAGAGAAACCAGTAACAATGATAGCCTGTCAAGTAACATATTTGAGGCTAATTTTATACTCACACATCTACGCAGCATTTATACCTTGTGCTGTGGCCAGAGAAACCAGTAACAATGATAGCCTGTCAGTAACATATTTGAGGCTAATTTTATACTCACACATCTACGCAGCATTTATACCTTGTGCTGTGGCCAGAGAAACCAGTAACAATGATAGCCTGTCAGTAACATATTAGAGGCTAATTTTATATGAGACTCACACATCTAAGCGGCATTTATACCTTGTGCTGTGGCCAGAGAAACCAGTAACAATGATAGCCTGTCAAGTAACATATTTGAGGCTAATTTTATACTCACACATCTACGCAGCATTTATACCTTGTGCTGTGGCCAGAGAAACCAGTAACAATGATAGCCTGTCAGTAACATATTTGAGGCTAATTTTATACTCACACATCTACGCAGCATTTATACCTTGTGCTGTGGCCAGAGAAACCAGTAACAATGATAGCCTGTCAGTAACATATTTGAGGCTAATTTTATACTCACACATCTACGCAGCATTTATACCTTGTGCTGTGGCCAGAGAAACCAGTCACAATGATAGCCTGTCAAGTAACATATTTGAGGCTAATTTTATATGAGACTCACACATCTAAGCGGCATTTATACCTTGTACTGTGGCCAGAGAAACCAGTCACAATGATAGCCTGTCAAGTAACATATTTGAGGCTAATTTTATATGAGACTCACACATCTAAGCGGCATTTATACCTTGTGCTGTGGCCAGAGAAACCAGTAACAATGATAGCCTGTCAGTAACATATTTGAGGCTAATTTTATACTCACACATCTACGCAGCATTTATACCTTGTACTGTGGCCAGAGAAACCAGTCACAATGATAGCCTGTCAAGTAACATATTTGAGGCTAATTTTGTACGAGACTCACACATCTACGCGGCATTTATACCTTGTCCTGTGGCCAGAGAAACCAGTAACAATGATAGCCTGTCCAGTAACATATTAGAGGCTAATTTTATATGAGACTCACACATCTAAGCGGCATTTATACCTTGTGCTGTGGCCAGAGAAACCAGTAACAATGATAGCCTGTCCAGTAACATATTAGAGGCTAATTTTATATGAGACTCACACATCTAAGCGGCATTTATACCTTGTGCTGTGGCCAGAGAAACCAGTAACAATGATAGCCTGTCAAGTAACATATTTGAGGCTAATTTTATACTCACACATCTACGCAGCATTTATACCTTGTGCTGTGGCCAGAGAAACCAGTAACAATGATAGCCTGTCAGTAACATATTTGAGGCTAATTTTATACTCACACATCTACGCAGCATTTATACCTTGTGCTGTGGCCAGAGAAACCAGTAACAATGATAGCCTGTCAGTAACATATTTGAGGCTAATTTTATACTCACACATCTACGCAGCATTTATACCTTGTGCTGTGGCCAGAGAAACCAGTCACAATGATAGCCTGTCAAGTAACATATTTGAGGCTAATTTTATATGAGACTCACACATCTAAGCGGCATTTATACCTTGTGCTGTGGCCAGAGAAACCAGTAACAATGATAGCCTGTCAGTAACATATTTGAGGCTAATTTTATACTCACACATCTACGCAGCATTTATACCTTGTGCTGTGGCCAGAGAAACCAGTAACAATGATAGCCTGTCAGTAACATATTTGAGGCTAATTTTATACTCACACATCTACGCAGCATTTATACCTTGTGCTGTGGCCAGAGAAACCAGTAACAATGATAGCCTGTCAGTAACATATTTGAGGCTAATTTTATACTCACACATCTACGCAGCATTTATACCTTGTGCTGTGGCCAGAGAAACCAGTAACAATGATAGCCTGTCAGTAACATATTTGAGGCTAATTTTATACTCACACATCTACGCAGCATTTATACCTTGTGCTGTGGCCAGAGAAACCAGTAACAATGATAGCCTGTCAAGTAACATATTTGAGGCTAATTTTATACTCACACATCTACGCAGCATTTATACCTTGTGCTGTGGCCAGAGAAACCAGTAACAATGATAGCCTGTCAGTAACATATTTGAGGCTAATTTTATACTCACACATCTACGCAGCATTTATACCTTGTGCTGTGGCCAGAGAAACCAGTAACAATGATAGCCTGTCAGTAACATATTTGAGGCTAATTTTATACTCACACATCTACGCAGCATTTATACCTTGTGCTGTGGCCAGAGAAACCAGTCACAATGATAGCCTGTCAGTAACATATTTGAGGCTAATTTTATACGAGACTCACACATCTACGCGGCATTTATACCTTGTCCTGTGGCCAGAGAAACCAGTAACAATGATAGCCTGTCAGTAACATATTTGAGGCTAATTTTATACTCACACATCTACGCAGCATTTATACCTTGTGCTGTGGCCAGAGAAACCAGTAACAATGATAGCCTGTCAGTAACATATTTGAGGCTAATTTTATACTCACACATCTACGCAGCATTTATACCTTGTGCTGTGGCCAGAGAAACCAGTAACAATGATAGCCTGTCAGTAACATATTTGAGGCTAATTTTATACTCACACATCTACGCAGCATTTATACCTTGTGCTGTGGCCAGAGAAACCAGTCACAATGATAGCCTGTCAGTAACATATTTGAGGCTAATTTTATACGAGACTCACACATCTACGCGGCATTTATACCTTGTGCTGTGGCCAGAGAAACCAGTCACAATGATAGCCTGTCAGTAACATATTTGAGGCTAATTTTATACGAGACTCACACATCTACGCAGCATTTATACCTTGTGCTGTGGCCAGAGAAACCAGTCACAATGATAGCCTGTCAGTAACATATTTGAGGCTAATTTTATACTCACACATCTACGCAGCATTTATACCTTGTGCTGTGGCCAGAGAAACCAGTCACAATGATAGCCTGTCAGTAACATATTTGAGGCTAATTTTATACGAGACTCACACATCTACGCGGCATTTATACCTTGTGCTGTGGCCAGAGAAACCAGTCACAATGATAGCCTGTCAGTAACATATTTGAGGCTAATTTTATACGAGACTCACACATCTACGCGGCATTTATACCTTGTGCTGTGGCCAGAGAAACCAGTCACAATGATAGCCTGTCAGTAACATATTTGAGGCTAATTTTATACGAGACTCACACATCTACGCGGCATTTATACCTTGTACTGTGGCCAGAGAAACCAGTCACAATGATAGCCTGTCAGTAACATATTTGAGGCTAATTTTATACGAGACTCACACATCTACGCGGCATTTATACCTTGTGCTGTGGCCAGAGAAACCAGTCACAATGATAGCCTGTCAGTAACATATTTGAGGCTAATTTTATACGAGACTCACACATCTACGCGGCATTTATACCTTGTGCTGTGGCCAGAGAAACCAGTCACAATGATAGCCTGTCAGTAACATATTTGAGGCTAATTTTATACGAGACTCACACATCTACGCGGCATTTATACCTTGTCCTGTGGCCAGAGAAACCAGTAACAATGATAGCCTGTCCAGTAACTTATTTGAGGCTAATTTTATATGAGACTCACACATCTACGCGGCATTTATACCTTGTCCTGTGGCCAGAGAAACCAGTAACAATGATAGCCTGTCCAGTAACTTATTTGAGGCTAATTTTATATGAGACTCACACATCTACGCGGCATTTATACCTTGTCCTGTGGCCAGAGAAACCAGTAACAATGATAGCCTGTCCAGTAACTTATTTGAGGCTAATTTTATATGAGACTCACACATCTAAGCGGCATTTATACCTTGTGCTGTGGCCAGAGAAACCAGTAACAATGATAGCCTGTCCAGTAACATATTAGAGGCTAATTTTATATGAGACTCACACATCTAAGCGGCATTTATACCTTGTGCTGTGGCCAGAGAAACCAGTAACAATGATAGCCTGTCCAGTAACATATTAGAGGCTAATTTTATATGAGACTCACACATCTAAGCGGCATTTATACCTTGTGCTGTGGCCAGAGAAACCAGTAACAATGATAGCCTGTCCAGTAACATATTAGAGGCTAATTTTATATGAGACTCACACATCTAAGCGGCATTTATACCTTGTGCTGTGGCCAGAGAAACCAGTAACAATGATAGCCTGTCCAGTAACATATTAGAGGCTAATTTTATATGAGACTCACACATCTAAGCGGCATTTATACCTTGTGCTGTGGCCAGAGAAACCAGTAACAATGATAGCCTGTCAAGTAACATATTTGAGGCTAATTTTATACTCACACATCTACGCAGCATTTATACCTTGTGCTGTGGCCAGAGAAACCAGTAACGATTATAGCCTGTCAAGTAACATATTTGAGGCTAATTTTATACTCACACATCTACGCAGCATTTATACCTTGTGCTGTGGCCAGAGAAACCAGTAACGATTATAGCCTGTCAAGTAACATATTTGAGGCTAATTTTAGGTAGGTACCGACTTCATACATTGTTCACTGAAAAGCAAGAAATAATTAAATATTTCGTTTCGCCGTTGAATTTGAAGTCGGTTGGTGCTAAATTAGGTTAGAAAATTAAAACAGATTCTTAAGAAGATCAGTTCAATGTTATCTATGATTGTAATTAATTGTGTAGATTAGTGAAATTTAGAGCTAGGTAGTTTCTTATTTGGCACCAACCGTCTTCAAATTCAACAGCGAAACGAAATATAACGAAAAACTCGGTAGGCTTTAAAAAAAGTTAATTGATTTTTCCTTTTTTTTTTCATTACAACAATAAATCATCGACATTGGCATACATTATATCGAGTTATGTCAATAATTAAAAATAAGTTTTTTTTAAATTTCTGAGAAACTACTTAAACATTTTTAGCAATACAAAAATGGTACCAATCGGGAAGAATAGCCTTTCAAATAATAAAGAATTTTCTAAATCGGTTAATAAATGACGGAGTTCTGAAATAACAAAAATAAAAAAAACCGGGCAAGTGCGAGTCAGACTCGCGCACGAAGGGTTCCGTAGCATTATCTATTAAAACGGCCAAAAAAAAAAAAAATCACGTTTGTTGTATGGGAGCCCCCCTTAAATATGAATTTTATTTTAATTTAATTATTTATTTTTAATATCGAGCCTTTATCAATCTACCGAGCAAAAACGAGCAAAGAAATTGTTTTTGGACGTTTGTTGTATGGGAGCCCCCTTTAATATTTATTTTATTCTGTTTTTTAGTATTTGTTGTTATAGCGGCAACAGAAATACATCATCTGTGAAAATTTCAACTGTCTAACTATCATGGTTCATGAGATACAGCCTGGTGACAGACAGACAGACAGACAGACGGACGGACAGCGGAGCCTTAGTAATAGGGTTTCCGTTTTTACCCTTTGGGTACGGAACCCTAAAAATACTATCGAAAATAAAAATACCTCCACCTTTTTTTGAAGTTGTTTGAAAAAGATTTAGCAAAAAATAATTAAATATTTCGTTGCTGAATTTGAAGTCGGTCGATGCCTAAAGTTGCTTGAAAAATCAGTTTTTTCAATATTTCCCAAAAACTACTGAACCAATTTTCACCAAAAAAACCGTTTAAAAATTATTAATTAAGCCATATTGAAGGCCATTTTGGACAAAACGAGACAGACAAATACTGTGAGAACTAAGTAAGATGCAGTAAGATACTTTGTTAACGAATTGAAAGCTTTGGTTGATTGAGAATAGTTAATTCTCTCTTCATTTACTTTGTTGTCTAACTTAGCTTTGGTTAGTTCATTTTGTATTTAGACTAATTCGTTAGAGCTTTGATATCTATAAGATTTAGGTATATAGCTTTATTTATACTAGCGATTATAAAAATTGTAATACCTAACAAATAAGTTTATTACTTCCTATATATGCTTCTAAAGACATTTTTGTAGATAAATTTATTCCACATAATTCTGTCCTACATAATTTTGTTTTATCTTTGACGGATTAGACAGCATATACCATGAAAACGCGCTGGATCTAACTTTTTTTCTGACTTGATTCACTAATACTGTTATTGCTCAGCTCCTAAGTATGATAGGCCCATGTTTAATATTCATTAGCCTTCTTCTAATAGAGAAAACCGCATCAAAATCGGTTGTGTAGTTTTTGCGTTTTAAATAATAGAGGCAAGTGACCAATCTAGATCCTTAATTGACCAACCAGGCTTGCCACCTGTTCTGCTTAATATGGAAAGTGGACACTGTTACTGATGTCTCTGATGGCCATACCGAAAGGTATAAAGGTCGTGACGATGTGTGTGGTAGAAATTATTAAATATTAAATTAAACTATTGTTAATTACATATATTAAAACTGTTATTAGTTAATATTTGATAAGTTGCTCTATTTTATATAAAAAGGTGCGTCGCTGGCCGAGTGGTTAAGACGTCTGGTATTAAGTAGGCAGACAACAGGTTCGATCCCAGATCCCGGCCATATACTAATGGTTTTTTTAACCGAACTAGCCACTCGTTAGGTATAGCCTACAAATACCATCGGCTAAACGAGGTAGACTTGGTCTTCCGCTGGGCACCCTAGAATCGTAACACTGTTTCGGAAGCTGTAAACAAACCGTGAAAAAATAAAAAAAGAAGTGCTTTAATCGACTCCTCGTGCTTCGGAAGTCACGTGAAGCCAGCGCCTGCACTTCTTCTAAATATAACTGACATTATTCATCTGTTAAAGATGTGACACGCCACCTGTTCTGTGAAATATGGACAAAAAGTGCATATACTGGGTGTCTCTGCAGGCCACAGCGCCAGGTATAAAGACCGTGAAGATATGTTATGTTATACTAATTTGTTTGTTTGTTTGTTTGTTTTGTATGTAGGGGGTAATCTCATGGAACTATGGATCTGATTCAAAAAAATCTCTATTAGGTATTTTGTTCTTTATTTTTCGAATATTTCCACGAGCCAAGCCAGGGGCGGAAAAGTAGTATGACTATACATACGAAAGTATAATAGTAATTCGAAGTTTAAGTTCGAATTATCAGAGTATATCTCACACGTTATAAATTCACCTGCACTTCACAGTGTTTACGTTTTCAGTTGGCCGTTTGTTCTGGTCATTAATATGATTATTTATTACAGATTACAAATGAGCTTTACTAGCACCATTTATGTGTTACTACTGTAAAATTGTACGTTTACAACTTCTTTTGGTGCTTTAGGACTTCAAATGCTGTAAATTGTAATTAAACTGTGAAGTTTTTGAAAAACTAACTGTAAAATATGAAACAATAAAACATGTTTATTACTTCTTGTTTGTCTCTCACTGTACAAAGGTTCTTACGCCGCGAAGGTTAAACGGATTTAGCGAGAAGAGCAGACATATTTTATATACAACAATGCAAATACTATTTCACCTATATTTTCGTTTTGTAAATGCTAAGTTTGTTTGTTTGTCGGCTTGATTTTTTTGCACATAGATATTGGAGATTACAATTTTTGGGAATACTTTAAAATTATAGCTGTAAAATACCTAATAAAAGTAATAAAATAATTCCTTACAACATTTTATATTTGCATTTTAATTTAAAAAATATGTTTTAAATTTATTTTTCAGATTCCCGTGAAATCGTTGGGCGCGATGATGACGTCACACCTAGATAACGAACAAAATGATGGTCACAGATTAGATAAAATAACAAGAAAACAACTTAATCAGTGACAGATTGACAGTCAGTTATTATAATACAGTTACTAGTCTGTGGTTATTTATTTGACATTTATTTAGAAGTGACGTTACTTACCGTTTGTGGCCACGTGACCATTAATATTAAAAAAGATATATTTATGAAACAAATAAATAAACATTATAATGTTATGTATTTTCTTCTTCCATCACCCCTATTATGTCACATTTAAAAAAAATCCATGGACGAAGCCGGGTCGTTCGCAAAAAAAAAAGACTAGCTTCTTTAATAAATTTATAAAATTTGCGAATAACTAAAATTATGCTTGAAATCACGCAAACAATGTATCATCCGTCTACCCCTAGAGATCCAAGGCTGAAGTTACGTATATACAAACGTAGACATTCAGGTCATACAATAACCTTATAGCCACCTAGTAGTCTAGACCTTCTATAGTCTAGGTAGTTGATTGATAGTCTGACTCAGTCTACGTCTAGGTGCATCGTACTGCTAATGGTCAGATAGTGGGCGTGTAGAAAGCTATAATATAGCTAAAAGTACTTCAATTTAATTGTAAAGATTAATCAAGCGAACACATCACAGTTTGTTAGAAAAGTCTTTTAACTTTATAATTAATTGAAGTTTTAGTTTCAGAAGTTAGATTATACTTTGATGAAATTATAAAACGATTTAATAGTTAGAGAGCTGGCCATATGATTTACTGACAGGTATAGCTACCGTCTGCTGAGCCTTAAATACGATAGTAGGTAATGCCCCAAGTCGCCCTGTAACGGTCCGCGAATTTCTACGTGGCATCTTTCCCCATCTTGGGGGGGTTTTGAAAACCAGTCGGGAATCGACCCGATAAAAATGTCTGCTTCTTTTTTTCCTATAATTAGATATATTACGAATAAAAAAAAACAATCAGCAGAATTTTTTAAATATATTTTTTCAGCTCAGCAGACGGTAGCTATACCTGTCAGTAAATCATATGGCCAGTTCTCTAATAATGTTTTTTCGATTTCTTCAGTAGGGGACCGTTTTTCAGCAAAAGTGTGACATGCCGATATCTCGGTTGTCTTAACCCGAAACCGTGACGTTCCCAGGGTACCCAGTGGAAGACCAAGTCTCCCTCTTTTTGCCGATGGTATTTGTGAGTTATATCTGTTGAGGTATATTTTTAGACAGAAAAGCCTCTAAGTGTCGGATTATATACATAAGTTTATTTATAAAAATTCTATTCTTGGTATCCGGGATCAAACCTGTGATTTGCCTAGTTCATACTAGACGTCTTAACCACTCAGTCACCAACGCACTACAAAATACTGAAGCATAAATATTAATATTTAGAATTCAGTATTCGTTTCGTATCTGGCAATGAGGATTATTTCAGAAAAGTTTGTAAATTTGTTATCATTTGCTGTTGATCCACAATTATGATAAACTTAATGTATTTTTAAGTAGGTAAGTAGTTTTCACAAATTGACAAAAAAAAAAGCAAAATCTTTAAAGTTGATTATCTATTTGTATTTGTGTGTCAGAAACGATGATGTTCATATCTTTACATAGTTAGGTACTAAAACACATAGATGCTTTGTTTTACATTTTTATGGTGATCAAATGATGATAAGAGTTATATTACGTGTTTTTTTTTCATATTTTATGCACATTTACGATTCCACTTTTCATTCTTCGAAGGATAAGGAAAGCTGCTGTACGTATTTCTTTTGAAAATATCCACAAATACTAATATTATAAAGAGATATATTGAGTTTGATTGTTTATGTAAAGTAGTTCAAAAACTACTAGACCTATTTGTAAAATTGTGTCTACCCCTGTAGATTATGTCTAATCCCTTTAGATTTTGTCTAACCCCTGTAGATTTTGTCTAACATTCGTTTTACCTTGCAAAGTGGTTATAAAATGTAATAAACGCACTGTTTATCAAATAACACATTTATTCCCAAAACAACTTCATTTGAAGTTCGTCACATTAATCTGCCCATAAAGCCGTCAAACCAAAAAAGAAAACAATCGCAAAATTAAAAAAAAACGCATTGAAAGTGCACTTGAAAGATGTCACATTTTTATTACCACAGCTTTGAACACATAAAGAGTTACGCCAAAACGGACACTTTAAAATATTTTTCATTCTTAATACTAAAGTTGATTGTGCACTAAAAGACATATTTCTACTTATTTATCACTAGCTTTCCGTCCCCGTCTTTGCCCGTGTATATTTTGGAACAAAATAAAATATAGTCTATAGCATTCAGGGATAATGTAGCTTCCTATTAGTGAAAGAATTTTCAGAATCGGACAAGTAGTTTTTCAGAGATTTCCCCCTACATACAAACTTAGAAACTTTACCTCTTTATAATATGGTATTGTGCCAGAGATATCAGTAACAGTGTTCACTTTTAGCCAGTTGCCCATAGGTATTTAAGAGAACAGGTGGCGATTTCTTCAACTTTTAATGGACTTAGTTTTGCAGCTTTCTAACAGATCTATAGGTTATTTTAAGATGAAGCTTTACGTGCTAATTTATATAATCATGATTTTAATGTATTAGTTGAACTAACAAAACACTGGTTATCCTTTTCTGTCTCCTAAATCACATTTTCAGATCAATTTCTTTGCAGCATAATTTGTATGTGGAAATTTTGCTAATTATGTATAAGGTACATATATTATTATGTGTGTATCTCCTGAAGTTAAAAAAAGTGGATTATTAAGGTAATGGACAACATTTCATTTTTTTAATCACCCATTTTTATTACTTTAATTAAAAATATATTAAAAAATAAGTTACACGTATTTTAATATTTTATTTTTGGTTGAGTTTTTATATTTTTAATTTAGTTATGAATTTTTATAAATTCTGAGGACTTATAAACTAAAAACCTTAGCTAGGACTAAAATTAAGAAATATAAACTGTCACCCAAAGAAAGTGACAGATAGTGTCAGTCAAGCCACAGAGTATACATTATAGAAAGGTGTTGCCGTAGCCGGAACTCAAATCGCCTACAACATTATTCATAATGTATATAATAATACTAGCTTTTGTCTGCTGTTTCACTCGTAAATATATTTCCTGTGATAGACCATTCGAAACTAGCAAAACTTCCAAAAAAAATTATATAAAAGAAGTATTTTTATAATTATATTTAAAGAATAATTATTAATTTAGCTTTAAATGGAATAAAAATGGGTAAAATTAATAGAAGGCAACACCTGAGTTCAATAACTAACAACTCAGCCAACAAACATTAGTATTTTTAAATTAGAGGGTTAGCACAGATTAGGGCACCTATTAATCCTTATTTTTCAATATTTCAGTATTTTTAAAATAACTCGAAAATTAAAGGATATAAAAAAATAAAAAAAAATAAAAAATAAGCTTTCTAGCATGTGATCTACAAACGGTTTTCGAATTTTGGTACCTTACGAAAAATGAAATGTTGTCCATTATAATTTATAAATTCTAAATCTATTAATTATAAAGGTAATACTGACTATTTCTAATTTTAAGCTAAGAAAACACATTTATCATCTGTAATACGTACAATGAATAATAGCTACTGAGTGTGTGCATCACCTAAGCCTCATTTGAAATCTTTTTACGACAGTTCTTACGCGGATTATGCGGTAATTAAAATTTTTATTTCAAAACTTGAAATAATAAATCCGAGTACGTGAAGATAGGCGGCCCCCGAGGATTTCTGAGGGACATTAAAAAACTTTTGAATTTATTAAAATGTGTGAAACACTTTTTTGTTGGCCACTTATTATTATTTTGTTCACGACTTAGTATGAAGACTACTGTGCAACTACTGTTTCAATTATTTTACTTTTAAACTTTACTGTATAACTTCTCTAATAGAAATTTAAAAAAAATTAAGGTGCGTCAGTGGCAGATTGGTTAAGTCGTTTCCATCTAAATATACATCAACATAACATTCAATAAAGGAAGCCAAAGAGGTATGTCAGGATCGTAGCAAATGGCATTCGAATGACTACCCTTATTGGGTTATGATAGATAGTATATATCAACAGAACTGACCACTCGTTAGGTACATGTACCAGCCTCACTAATACCATCATCGGCTAAAAAGGGAGACTTGATCTTCCCCTGGGTACCCTGGGATACACGGTTTCTGAAGCTGTAAAACCGTGAAGAAAAAAAAAACTTAATATGTCGATGATTTCTCTGAAAAACTTATTTCTCCATTTACTGGAGTCTTTTCTATTATTATGTGAATAAATTTATCGCCAAAGTCAATTGAAAATTATAAAAAAATATGCCGATCAGTTATTATAATTGCCCTAAAAATTTTAATATACCTACTTGTAAAGTAATTTAAATACTTGAAACTTTTTTAACAGTTGTGAATTAACTTTACAAAAAAAACACCAAAAGGACGTGCATTTTTTACCTTACAGGATGGGGATGGGATCAAAGAAATTGAAGTCGATGAAATAAATACTGAAAAAGAAAATTCGATCTACTTTTTAATGGTGTATTAGCATTCCGCCCCGGCTTTGCCCGTGGAAATGTAACATATAATTTTAACCCGAAGAATTTCTGGGACAACAAGTAACCTTGTCACCCTCAAACTATCTCTGAGCAAAATAATTACGTCGATGCGTTGCTCCGTGTTAGCGTGAAAAAAGACAAACAAACAAACACTCCTTTACATTTATTAAATATTATTAGTTAGAAAGGATGTGAACATGGCATTATTTCCTCTATGTATATACAAGGCAAATGCTGAAAGGATAATGAGGGAGAAAATAATAGAGTCTTTCAATATGGTAGAATCAGTTGATAGACAACCTTTAGTTAATATAGGGTTTCAGATTTGATAGGTTGTTATTTTAAGCTCTAATTTCAGGAGCATTTTTTAAGTAATTGGTAATGCCAGAGTCTCCAACAGTCACTATATTCTTGATTCTTTCGTGATTATTTTCAGTACTTAAAGGCCTATTTTTTCAAAATTCTTCGCAAAATATAAGCCTTTAAAACCTTTGGGTCGTAGCGTGATAGAAGATTCTTCTGTATGTGTGTGTGTCACTGAACTCCTCCTAAACGGTTGGACCGATTTTGATGAAATTTTGTGTGTGTGTTTAAATGGGTCCCTGAATAGTTTAAATTCACCATTGGATTTTTTTTCATACGGACGAAACCGGGGACGAACATCTGGTAAATAATAAATAATTACAATTCGGTAGTTATTTGGTCGAGATAATACCGAATTTGATAAATTTTATTTTCAAAATTCCTGAAAACTACTGTACCAGTTCAAAAGAGTGGCATTCGAGACCAAAGTTTTAGGCGTTATTATTATTCAGTTACCAAATATCTAACTAACAAATTTAAGTCAACATTCAAAATTTAGCCAACTCCTAAACTAAAGATATCATCTGTTAATTTAGTTTAATTTATGTTATTACACTTTAAAATAGTTCTAACGTCGCCAGTGTTTCGACTAGCTCTAGTCCGTTCTAAAATAGTCCATGACACAAACATACACGTAACATAATTAATGAGTGCGTGACAAATCGGGTATTTCCCATAATTTCTGTAACCACTCACTTGTCTGTTGTTTGGTACTATTATAGTTTTTCAACGAGATAATTGATAGAAAAAATATAGTATTAGAAATGAAATTGGTTTTTTTGGCTCTGACATAAGCTAGCTGGGTCAGATAGTGACCTTTACATGTATTCATGACTTCAATTATTATTTGGGTAGACAGTAGAAGATAGTTATTAGCTCAATTTTATCATCAACTGGCAGTTCCCCGCGACATCGTACGTGTTGTATTAGGAATACAACGTTTAAACCCCATTCTTTGTGCATAGGAATATACCTTACAATTTTGATATTTATATCTTAGACTGTGCGTTGTTTATCAGTCAGTCAGCGACAAGACGTTGTAACGTTGTGCTCATTTAGCTAATAAATGAGACCATTTTCTTAATGAGGTTTGAATAGTTGCTAACCTCCTTGCAAAAATAGTTGTTAACCTCCTTACAAAATAAGTTACTGATTACCTATAATTTAGGAATTTTTCAAAATAATCTGAATTTGGAACAGTGTCTGCAATTTGTTTATTTTCTACCATTTTTAGTCAATTCCGTTTTAGCATTGCTAAGTATAGCACACCTATTTCATAATGTCAATAATGTAATACAGTGAACTAATTGCAACAAGCTGGTAAAATATACTATAAAGGAGCATGATATTTGTAAGTACTATTTAAGTTGTATTGTGTTTAGATTCTATCATATCCTGTAAATCATTTACTTATTTATTTTATTTTTATTTTCCAGCGTGCTCCTATTCCTTACTTCATTCCTTTTTACTCCTTCACTATAATGGCTCCTCTGGATCCTTTTTGTCTTTTGTTCTTCTTTTCCTTTTAATATATTCTTATACTGATGTAAAAATATTATAATCTACATAAAAACATTAAATAAAACAATATGGAGTAAAATATTAATCTATTATTGTGGCTAGTTCCCCACTAAGCGACAACGTTTTTATACATTTAGATTTCACGCGCTTCGGAGAGCAGGTAAAACCGGCATCCACAATTATTAAATAATAGATATCTATCTATATATATAAATAAAAAATAAATGTTCTTAGTTGGTAAGCGCACCACTTGAGAACGTCTGGACCGATTTGGCTATTTTATTATGTTCGCAATAGTCTGAATAGTTTTCTTATGGATAGAATATTCGGAAAATTGCCTGGAAAATTCGGGAAAAACGGAAAGAGCGAAGCTTGGACGGGCTAATATTAAAGATTAAAGAAGTCTCCAGATCCATTTATGGCAGCAAAAGGCTTGCCACCTGTTTGTCTCTGACCTCACTGCAAGGCATACAGTCCAGATAGCTTAGATGATTTTTAGAAAGGTAAAAAAAAATTACCATATCTTTTTTATGTTTCTTTCTTTGATTTAGAGCTAGGCTAGGAAAGTGCTAGTTTAACGGCTACGTGACGGAACCCTAGTAATCATAAAGTTGTAATTACGTACCAATAGATCAATCAGTGAACATTTAATATGGTGAGTGTTGCTGTAAAAACTAAACTGAAAACATGAGTCGTAACAAAAACTCACGAGACGATCAAACTGGAGACCGTGAAACGTAAATTTATAGCTCCATATTCTTGAAACACACGTGTGCTGAAAATAGACGGACCATCATTTGGTGAAATTAAGGAATAATTGTTCTTCTTTCACGGGTTGCTTTACCGTGTTACGGTCCCAGGGTACGGAGCAGAAGACCAAGTCTCCCTATTTTAGTTGATGGTATTTGTGAGGCTATACCTGACGAGTGGCTAGTTCTGTTGAGATATATTTAGATGGAAAAGGCTCTAAGTGTGGTTTGTCGGATTATGTACATAAGTTTTCAAATATAAAAAAACCCATTGGTACATGGCCAGGATACGGGGTTAACATATATTATACATATATTATATTATAATTTTCTCGGCATTCTAGTGTTGGACATTCTCGTGCCGTGATTTCTTTGGCTGGCCCTGTGCGGACGCGACTATTTTGACCTTCGAGTCGAAACGAAATATGCTAACCCCACAGAGATACTAGTAACAATATCCACAATTAGCGAGTTATCCATGTTAAACAAGCCTGTCGCAGTTTTTAATTGGACTATTATTTTAAACACTCTAGGAAATAACCTGATATTTAAGAGTCAGAGATTGGAACTTATCCCAACAAAACAAGAAGTGATGGTAACCCTACACAATAATAAGTCGAAGTTACAGCCTCATTTATTTGAAGACACAAAGCACGTGTTCCGACACAAAAATATTTGACAGCAGAAATGTAAAGTTTGACTTGAGCGCATAATAACTGTCAAGGTTTCGTCAAAGGCCCACTTCTGGGAAACAGAGTGATTTTACAAATTCTGGCTTTATTGTTGCATTCGAATGTTGGGATGGGAGTAGGGAGACCTCCCAACTTGTGGCCTTATTGAAAAGGTTTCGTTTGTCCGATGTTTCAGTATTGCAAAATTTTCATATTTATTACTATGAATATTGTGTTTAATTCATGATATTGGGAGAAAACATTTATTAGTAAAAAATTTTTTAATCCATCCCACTAAGGGGATATAACAGGGGACGAAAATTAGTATGGTTTTTTTATAGTTTTTTGAAAATAAAATATAGTCTATTTCTCTCATATCAACTTATATAATGACACTTAAAAGTATTTACTAGGTGAGAGCTGTAGTAGAACAAAAAGCCTGTATCTCAGACCACCAGGCTCCCTCTCTGGTCTGCAATTTTGAGTCATACATATAAGCTAATCATTACAAGATATAGGTACATACTCGTACATGTGGTTAGACTTACAAAAGAAATTAGAAATTAGTGAAAATAGTTTAAAATTCTGCTATAAGGTGTTATACAATGTTCTGTTCTGCAGCCATTACACTCCACCACCACATGTCTACAGTTATGAGAATTTAAATTATACATGTTAATATAATATAATATTATAATAATATATGAATACAACTGTACAACGATGATTATATTCAAAATCGACGAAATGGTTCCTCAAACTGACCGTTTTTAAATGATACAATTTGTAATATAGATGAACTATAAATGCCTTTTTAGATATGAATCTTTGACATAATTCAATGTTTGTTTGTATACTATGAAATTGGTAAAACATTGACCTGTCATTTCCCAAAAACAATTCTCCCATTATTTTAATTTGTACTTTGGTAAAAGCTGCCTCAGTCACTCGTTGATTGATTTTAATTTCAAAATTATTCCGAGAAAATTGTTTGATGTTAGCTTACAAAGGTCAAATATTTATTAATTTTCTGACGTCTATGCTTTTGAGGAGATGCCAAGTTCTTTGTAGGGGGTCCTGTTCCGGGATAAATGAATATTATATTGGACTCTAGGAGGGATACTCAATTTCTTATTACAAATTATGATCAGATTTGTAAACTTACAAATATAAAAAGAGATGTTTTTACAATATGTCCAGACTGCAATACTAATCATTTACTGGCAAAACTATCCACTTGCAGCTAGTCGTCCATGTTGAACAGATCAGGTGGCAAGCACCTAAATGTGACATTTCTTTACCAGAAGTGAATATCTGTTATTTTTAGAAGTGCGGACGGCGGCTTTACATGCCCTCCGTAGCAATAGGAGTCGATTAAAGTACATATTCTTAAAGAAAATTGGTGCATAGTATATCGACTGCAAATTAAAATTTTATAAGTATTATGTCAGGATCGTATCAAATAGCATTTATAGTCTCTGCCTACCCCTCTTGGGATATATAGCGTGATGATAAATACATAGATATAAAATTAAAATATTTAATAAATATCACCCTAAACGCTCGATGTATAAAATAGCCAGAGGTCATTGTATTTAGCTATAACAACCAAACAATAAAAGGCATACATCCAGACACACATCTATATGAATCGCAAACACATCTGACCTCGAGTTTATCAACCTGTGTAGTACTACGCACTACCGCGCGCCGCGCCGTGAACATATAAATAGCAACACTTGTATCTCGCAATGCATACATTCTGTACAGATAACGAATATACAATATCGAAAGTATTCATTTGTGACATATTCAAGCTTGTTAAGTAGTACCTTTGTCAATTTGTCATTTATTACTGAAAGGAATGTTTTCAGTATCCTAAAAAATTCTTAGTAGTTTTGTTTGTCCTTCTTTCACGCAACATAACAGCAACGGATAGACGGCATAGGCTACTTTTCGACATAAATTCATATGTGTATTTCAAAAACTTCGGTGAGCGAAGCGGGGCTGAAATATAGAATCTGTGCCTATTAAAAAAAATATAACAACCTTTGAAAAAATAAGAAATATAGATACGTTACGTCCTAACATTTCATCAAAAAATCCGGTCCGTCGCAGCTAGACCACACGTGACCACACTAATTTAGTTTTTGTTCTTGAGTGATTTATTCACCCGCGAAACACATAAGATGGCATTTTAATTATATTAAACGTTTATAAATTTATGATTTCACTCAGTGGCGCATGTGTGCAACGACAGCGTTGATGAATGCGACGAACAATCTATGAGACCGTGGACTCGTAAATTAGGTGTCACAAAAAGTGATGGTCACATATCTATATATGTTTTATTTTATCAAAGATAACAACTAATAATAATTTAATAATGAAAAATTGTGTAAGTACATTTGTTTTTCCTTCTTCTTCAAAACATATCAACGGATCAACTTGATTTATTAACCAGATATCAAATATACTTTTCTTTTTTCCTTTTCTTCCTTTTCCTTCCAGTAAAATATTTAATTCCCTCGGTAATTTAGCTATAAAGAATGCCACATAGTTATAAATAACAAACACACCATTACGGTATTTATATCTTACGACATGGCCAGATTCACTAGTAACAATGTCTTTTAACACGTGAAAAGACTATCGCTGAAAGCACGAAAAAAAAACTACCGATAATAGAGAATGTATACCAATGTTGTTGTATCACACACGTGTTTCAGCACATACAAAAACATGTTTTCCCAATGAAAGAAAATTCTTGAGTTTTTACTCTATAAACAAGCATGCGTGGAAAACTTTTTTTCATTCAGCTATCTACAAATAGACGATCAGTAAGGTTATAAATTGGGGAAGTGTGTGTCGCATATATGTGTTAGTATTCCATAAGTACAAAATTTCATCATGGCTTTAATACCTTGCGGTGTGAACAGTAACAGTGTCCACTTGACGCCAGTTGTCCATATTAAAGATAACAGGTGGCAAGCCTGTTGCTGCACTTAATGGACCAAACATAGTTATTTTGACATAGTAATAATGAATAATCTATATACACTCCCGGACATCTGAATCGAGCCACCTTGCATTTTAAGGTTTGGAGTACTGAAGCTTAAAAAAAATGTATGATGAAGGAAAAAGTTTTGATGCAGTATTAATGCTGGCACATTTAACTTTTTTTCTACTGAGTATTATTCCAAATTTAAATTTAAATTACAGAAAAAAGCCGAGCTAGGTAACTGATTTGAAAAAATACGACTGCAGAAAGTTGTGATTGAAGCAATTTAAGTTTGTTATTTTTTTTTTATTTAATGATAACTGTTTAAAAAAAGTTTAGTACAGTTATTTTATTATAATTTAAACTGATTACGGCTTTAAAATTATGGATACTACACCTGAAGTTGCCTCGCTAGCCGTAGCGCTTCTTCAATCTGGGCTAAGTCAACGAAACGTAAGTGCACAACTTAACATAAGTCGTTCTGCCGTTCAAAGAGCATACCAGCGGTATCTAGAGACTGGCACCTTCGTTCGCGGAGCAGGTGGACCTCGTTTCCGAGTGACAACGGCAAGACAAGGTCGGTTTATTTTCACTACCACCTTACGAAATCGACACCTGACGTCTGTTCAGATACAAAGAAACCTCCGAGACTTCAATTGAGTGGCTGTAAGCTCTTGGACCATTAGAAGGCGACTCAATGAACGTGGTCTAAAACCACATAAGCCAGCCAATGGACTCAAATTGACACGAGCTCACCGAATGGCTCGCCTACAGTTTGCGCGCGAACATTTAAATTGGACTCAACAACAATGGAGCCAGTTACTCTTCACTGATGAATCCAAGATAATGCTTTACGGTAATGATGGAAGGAGTAAGGTGTACCGAAGGGAGGGCGAGCGTTTCGCGCAATGCTGTATTGATGAGAAAGTGAGTTATGGTGGAGGATCATGGACAGTCTGGGGAGGAATTTCTATGGAAGGCAAAACTGAGCTTGAGGTTGTAACGGGACCACGGCTGCCGCGCTTAAATGGCAACCGATACATTCTTCAATGCTTAGAGAACCATGTGATGCCATATGCTGGATTTATTGGCCAGGGTTTCATTTTTATGCACGATAATGCAAGGGCCCACACTGCGGGAATCGTCAGGGAGTACCTAAATGACGTTGGTGTCACTGTCATGAGATGGCCAGCACGAAGCCCTGATTTGAACCCTATAGAACATTTATGGGATGAGCTGAAGAGGCGTGTTCGAGCTCACTACCCTGCCCCGCAAACCATACAGGAGCTGAAAACCGTCATCTTGGAAGAATGGGAGAACATTCCTCAACACGTCATAACGGCGTTGATAAATTCTATGCCAAACCGTATGACGGCCGTGATAAATTCACTCGGGGGTAATACAAGTTAATAAATAAACTTTTTTTTAAATTAAACCATATTTTTTCTCAAACAAATTGTGCTTTGAAAAAAGCCGATATCGACTTGATCAATCTTAAATCGATTTGTTTAGTACAAATTTAGTTCAAACTTAGAACAATAGCATACTAAAACGATGTTTAGTATATTAGCTTCAAAACTGCATCAAAACTTTTTCCTTTGTCATACATTTTTTTAAAGCTTCAGTACTTCAAACATTAAAATGTAAGGTGGCTCGATTCAGATGTCCGGGAGTGTATATAGAGCACAAAAAATGTTTATACTTATGTCTGTTATAGAGTTTTTAATTAAAAATATACTTTTAAAAAATTACCGACTTCAAAAATTTGCCCTGAAAAGTAAGAAATAATAAATATTTCGGCGTAGAATTTGAAGACGGTTGGTGCCAAATTAGGATACAAAGTAATAAACATCTAAGAGATAAAGATCTGTTCAATATTATCTATGTTTGTACTGATGATCGTAAGTTCCTAATGAATTGTCTAGATTAGTGAATTTGGGAACTAAGTTATTTCTAATTTGGCACCAACCGTCTTCAAATTCTACGACGAAATATTTATTATTTCTTACTTTTCAGTGCAAATTTTTGAAGTCGGTACACCTTTTTTTAAAAGTAAATTTATTTTTCCCTTTTAAGTGATTTTGCTGCCCGGAGAGACAAATAATAACGTAAATAAAAAAAAATTGAAAAAAAAAAAAAAAATACTGCTGTCCGGGGTCTGTCTAGTTAATACCAGAACAAAGGCAATAATGCGAAGATGGTTTTAGACAAAAAGAAAACTAAAACTGAAAAAAAGTAAAACCACTTTTCCCATACATACAAACATTTTCGACCTTATCAAATTGCGCCATCCGCGTTATTCGCAAATAAATTAAAAACATTTTTATGAAGTTTGTACATGATTGTTACCCCGGGCGAAGTCGGGGCAAGCCGCTAGTACAGAATATGCATGGTTGTCATAAGTAAGCATATACCAAAACCAGCTGTGCCTTGCAGTTGCAGCGTGATATTTTATAGCCATAGGTCAAAACCTGTCTCAAGAATTGGGCTTTGGTATAGAATGTATATGTTATAGTCTTTGATTCATACTTTCTTTTTTTTCTTGATAAAGACTTTGCGGTGTTATTATGAATTCATAATCAAAAATTATCTTCCCTTACCACATGATTGCTTTCAGAGGGCGTTGTTGAACCTGTGTACGCGTGTAGTCTGTGGTCATTGCTGTTTATTATTTCAGTTGGTTTGACTAATAACGCTATATCCATATCACAGATCTTGTGATCCATATAAATAAAAATTAAATGATGTTCGTTGGTATAAAAGAAGCGAAAGAGGTATGTCAGGACCGTAGCAACTGGCATTCGATTGTCTCTGCCTCCCCTCTTGGGATAAAAGGCGTGATGATAGATAGATAGATAGATAATATAAATTGATTAAAAATGACTTAAAACATAATACCTACACCGGAATTAAATCAATAAAACATAGAGTATTAAATAGTAGAGAAGATACACAATCTAAGTTTGATTACTCGGAGAAGCTCGTTGTCAGAACTCGTAAAGCAATTCTGTTAATTGAATTAAATTTATCGTTGCTTTCGATCGAGCGACTTCCTTGTAAATACTTGTTTACAAGATAAACTAGGTGAGTTATAAAAAGGGTTATTTATTATTTAAAGCTCTGTACTTTAGTCTTTCTTGTAGAGAAGTTGATGTGACTTCGCCATTGCCTGATGTTGCGTACACAGAGTGAGTTTATAACAATTTTAATACCTACATAAATACGCTTATAACTACTAATCTATTAAAGATAGGTATTTGTCACTGCAATTTTTTTGTGGACTATTTTATTCTACACAATTATTTCTTACATCATTTTGTTATGATTAGACAGCATACGCCATGAAAGCTCACTGCGGATACCCGACTTGATTCAGTTAGTAAACGATCTGTTAGCCATTTGTTTTGTATAATATGAGCAACCCGCTAAATCAAGTCATTGTTACCATAGTGATGAGGTGGCGTATGATATCATGTAACAGTAATAGGGAAGACATTTTAATATTTATGTATTCTGAAAAAAATTCATGAAAATAATTGAAAATAAACACAGGCACATAATTAGTGCTGCGTATTTTTAAGCAAAAATGTGGCCCAAGCGTCCTATTCATAACAATTAGGGTAGCAGAACCAGTAAATGGCCAACTTGTAGTGGCTTTAATCTGAGGGGTATGTACTAAGGAAATCGTATATATAATAACCAAATAAACATATAAAGATATAAATATGAAAATTGGAAGGTATATTCCTTAAGAGGTGTACACTAAGGTAGGTTTTTTCGAAAGTGAGTGAAATGGGGTGAAAAGGATGTACTCCTAATACAACGCGTACGATTGTTAGTGTAATATATACCTAATAATAAGTAACAATATGTCATTATAAATTACTAGATTTCCGCCCTCGGATTCACCCTTGGATATTTTCCAACAAAGCACTCATGAATAATGTAGCTTCCGATTAGTTAAACATTTTTCAGAATCGGATCAGTGGTTCCGGAGATTACCCTCCACACACACAGAAATTCACAAAATCTCTAGATATATACAACCTTGATTTCCGAGATCTTGAAGCTTATCTTAATCTAAGACATAGTAAATACCTACCAAAAAATATTCAAAAGAGGAAATCAATTCATTACAATTCAATACAATAGATAGATTTTATGTATAAATGTATAATATAATATGTTCGCGACGAAGTGATCAGTGACCGTGAAAGTGAAATAGAATTCGAAAATGAATCAGTGAATTAATGTCTCATAGTGCCAGTGCTTAAAATAGTGAAACATAGACTATCAATATAGAGTTTAGACATAGGCCTAAGTGAGCGAGTGCACTGCGTTGCGCGAGGGCGGGGGTAGACCCCCAAGGCAAGCTCGCACCGCGAGCTATGTCAACCCGTAGGCTCGAAAGGCATCCGCTGACCAATACCCGTTGTCTGTCTAAGACGGAGAGATTGTTGCAGCGACTGGCATAGATTCGTATTTCCTCTGAAAAGGTATAGCTTCAGACGAAAATTGATTCGCAATATTGTACTGTATAACTTGTTTACAGATTGGAACGGCAACTAACTTGCCATTTGTACCTAATGTTATTATTCGGAATTACACATGTGTAAACTTACCTCGCTTACCACGAGGCGGTCGAAGGGTTCGTTCGACCATGCTATCGTTAGGGACTATGTCCCTAAAATAATGTATATTGATGTGAAATAGTATTTAACACTACTTGACTATTCTTGAGGGCCTGATCAACTCCCAAGGATAAACTTATGACTACTTGACTATCGACGTGTTCGCCTCCTTCGGGAACGCACCACCCGGAGGAGCTCTCCAAACTCATAATCGGAGTTTGATGGTTACCATGTCCTTGTGGCGTGAAGGTTCCACCAGGGAACGACTGACTTGACTTGTTCGCCTCCTTCGGGAACGCCCCGCCCGAAGGAGCTTTACAAACTCATATTCGGAGTTTGCCAAACTCATATTCGGAGTTTGAAGAAGACCATGACCTTTGGCATGAGGGTTCCAAATGGGGAACCTCCAAACTCATATTCGGAGTTTGATGGAAATCATGTCCTCGAGACATGTAGGTGCAAAGGGAGCAGTCAAACTCATAATCGGAGTTTGCCAAACTCATATTCGGAGTTTGATAGAAGCCACGTCCTCTTGGCAGGAGAGTTCCACAAGGGAACCTCCCAAACTCATATTCGGAGTTTAGAGGACACACTCATATTTGTTGATGTGAGTCTTTCGTCGTGAAATAGTTTGAGATCACTCGAACCGAGCCTTACAACCTCGGTTTCACCTAATAGAAGGGTAAAAGCGTCAAAGGGATATAGTAATGATTGATGCATATATATAACTCATATTCGGAGTTTGATAGAAGCCACGTCCTCTTGGCAGGAGAGTTCCACAAGGGAGCCTCCCAAACTCATATTCGGAGTTTAGAGGACACGCTCATATTTGTTGATGTGAGTCTTTCGTCGTGAAATAGTTTGAGATCACTCGAACCGAGCCTTACAACCTCGGGTTCACCTAATAGAAGGGTAAAAGCGTCAAAGAGATATAGTAATGATTGATGCATATATATTACTCATGTTCGGATTTAATATATAGTTTGGCGAGGATTGATGCATATATATTACTCATGTTCGGATTTAATATATAGTTTGGCGAGGATTGATGCATATATATTGCTCATGTTCGGATTTAATATATAGTTTGGCGAGGATTGATGCATATATATTACTCATGTTCGGATTAATATGTAAAGCCTAATGATGTTACATACATATGTTTACATTATTTATATTTGGATTATCGTGTACAGCTCAACGAGACTTATGTGTTTATAACCCTGTATTTAATATAATATTTATAAGACTTGTTTGTATTTAAATCTGTGGAGTTTCTTGCCATTTCTTCTCCACAGATATAATTTCCGAAATGGTGGTAAACTCATGTATGTTTGTTTAAAATAATAATAAACGATTCTATACCCGTTGTGTTTCACTGAGCGAACTGTGCTCTGATTGGTTGACGTTGACCGCGTGGGAGGTTCTTGTTGTCGCGGCGACGTTCCGTGCGCTGCCCGCTATATAATGGCGAGCAAACGGAGCGATCGTCAGTCTGCGTCAAGATCTCGCGACAAGAGGACCTCCCAGCAACCAAGAAGAGCTCAGCCGTCCAGTGGCCGCCCGGGCTAGATTGAAGTTACATCGTGCAGTTTCAATAGTCTCCCAGTTTCCCAGTCTACCTACCTACCCTACCTTGATAGTCAGTTCCCTGGGTCTCGCGCTCTCTACTGCTGCAGAGCAGACCGCCGGAACATTAATTGGTCGACTTCGAGCCGGATCACTCAAGACTACGGAAGCTGAAGAAACATACAGTCCACAAGGCCGGATCACTCAAGACTACGGAAGCTGAAGAAACATACAGTCCACAAGGCCGGATCATTCAAGACTACGGAAGCTGAAGAAACATACAGTATACAAGAATGCCCATCACACGGTCGCAGACAGGGGAGCGCCAGCAGTGCCCGCTTCGTCACGAAGAGCCGCCACTGTCCCCAACGGACGAAGCAAGCCCACCGACGAGCACCGAGCGCCCCGCATCGCCGCAGCCCGCAACGTCCGTACCCGCGCTCGCGCAGCGCGGTCGAGGCCGTCCGAAAGCTCCGGGCCACCGCACCCCGTCGAAGCACCCGAGGCGGTCCGTGTCGACTGAGCCGTCGCTCGCGCAGCGCTCCCCGTGTAAGGCTCCAGAGGTGCGCGCTCTGTCGAAGCCCGCGACGCGTCCGATGTCGCCGGAACCCCGTCGGTCGAAAGCTCCGGAGCCCCGAGCTCCGTTGAAGCTCGCCGCCACCGCCGTCGCCGCACGACAGGCTCCGCAGAAAGGCCGGCGCGCGAAAACGGGGCCGATACCCCCGTCGACGGCCGCCCAGGAGCACCGCACTCCGTCGACGCGCGCTCCCTCGGATCGCGCAGTGTCCCGTGCCGCAACAGCAAGACCGGACCGTGAACGCAGCATCTACCAAGCCAGAGAAGACCTAGCCCGCTTGAAGATGGAAGCGGCAGAAGCCAGGCTAGCTCGGCTAGAGGCCGAAGATGAAGAGCAAACACTGATGGACCCGTCAGAGAGCGACCCCGATCCAGAGACCAATCCGAACCCAAGGATCGAAGAATGGCTTGACGCACAACCACAAGCCGCAGGCAACCCGGAAGCAAGACCGGTACGACCCGAGACAACTGGACAGATAGCCGCTCCACTACCACCGAAGAGGCCAAAAATAACCGAACGAACGCCGTCAGTATTGACTCGAGAAGAAAGGCAGAGAATCGTGGAGATAGCCTCTGCCGTAGCCGAAGTTACCCGGGCGACCGCGCCACAAGCTGCTACGCCACACCCAGCTACCAACCGGTACCTACTAGGAGAGCTACCACACTTCAACGGGTCGCACGAAGACTGGCTGGCGTTCAGAGCAGCCTACAACGAGACGGCGGGTCACTTCTCAGCTGTAGAAAACACAGCACGACTCCGTCATGCACTGAAGGGCAAAGCCAAAGAAGCAGCACAGAATCTACTTATAGCGAATACAGCACCAGCCGACGTCATAACAGCACTAGAAAACAGATTCGGGCGCCCAGATTCGATCGCAATAGCAGAGATGGAACGAGTGAAGCGACTACCACGGGTACCGGATTCGCCGCAGGAAGTGTGTGAATTTTCCAACAAATTGGTGAACAGTGTAGCAGTTCTACGCGCCTTGAATAGACCGCACTACCTACACAATCCAGAAGTGGTACGACACCTAACGGAGAAACTGCCAGCTGTACTCAGATATCGCTGGTATCAACATTATGAAACGAAGCCGAGCCATGAACCGGACCTAGTGACCTTCGCTAACTTTATGAGTACCGAAGCCGGACGCCGTCGTCACTTCGCTCCACCAGAGGTCGTGACCACGCAGAGAGGGCCAGACGCCGGACCAAGCCGCGCACGGCCACAGCGAGCATATACGATGAAGGAGAAACGCAACAAGAAACCACAACTTCCCTGCCCCATCTGCCAAAGAAATAACCACGAGCCGAGCCAGTGTAACGAGATGAAAAAGGCTCCGGTCAACACACGGTGGGACATTGCCAAGAAACATCGCCTATGCTACCGGTGCCTCAGACCCATGACCGTATCGCACCAATGCCGGTACAAACGGTGCGGCGAAGAGAACTGCTCTCGGAGTCATCACTCCCTGCTCCACCATCGGAAGGAAAGAAGGAACCCCGAGGTTGTAGCTACCACATCGAGCCGATCCCGCTTCGCCTACTTGAAGATCGTACCAGTACGCGTCACCGGCCCCAAAGGGCACGTCGACACACACGCCTTGTTAGACGACGGCTCAACGGTGACACTACTGGACGCCACTGTCGCGAAGAAAATCGGCGCCCGAGGACAAGTAGAGCCGCTAAGAATGGAGGCAATAGCGGGAAAGAAGATCGACGCGGCTGAGTCCCAACGAGTTACCATCGATGTAAAAGGACAGAGCGAGACACACACCATTAGCGCGCGCACCCTCGCTAACATCGAACTATCGACGCAAGCGGTCGATAAACGAAGCATCGACCGGTACCCGCATTTAAGAGAGATAGAAAGACACCTCACCTACGAAACCGCTCGGCCAGCCCTCCTCATCGGCCAAGACAATTGGCAGCTGCTGGTAACAAAAGACATGAGGCGAGGGACGAGAGAAGTACCGGTAGCTTCCCTCACCCCATTGGGATGGACCCTACACGGAGCCTGCAGCCGCTCCACACATCTCCGAGTGCATACGATACACTTCACCAAGGAGAAGAGGGCAGAAAAAGAGCTCGGGAAATGTTAACCCTCGAACAACTCGACGTCCCACCGACAACTACGACTTAGCACAACGAACCCCGATAACAGAAAAAAGGAGAGCGAGGGCGCATTATCCGACGACTACGACAGGGCGGCAAGAAGCCTCAAGGGCATGGAAGAAATATCCATTAGAATCGGAATAAGGGAAGAAGACAGAGACTCCCTACGCTTCCTGTGGCGAGGCGACCGGCGGGAGGGACCGCCGAGAGAAATGAGAATGAAATCAGTGATATTCGGTGCGGCGAGTTCGCCATGCGCCGCACTGTTCGTGAAGAATTTCAACGCCGAGAAATATCGTGCAGACTTTCCAGAGGCCGCTGAAGCCATCGTGATCCACCACTACATGGACGACTACCTACAGAGCTTCCCCACCATAGAGAAGGCGGTAAAGATAGCCAAAGAAGTAAGAACTATACATGAGAGAGCTAACTTTAGACTCCACAAATGGGCCTCCAACTGCGTCGACGCCGTGACGGCCCTACAAGGGACACCCCCTCCGCCAGCCGATACGCTTGTGGAGCTCAACGACGGTACCTCCGAGGAAAAGGTACTCGGTCTCGCCTGGAAACCCAGCACGGATACCTTGAGCTTTAACTTAGATATGGCTCGTGTCGCACCGGAAGTAGTCGACGGAAGCCGCACTCCGACCAAGCGCGAAGCTTTAAGCACGATGATGTCAGTGTTTGACCCCCTCGGCCTCGCTTCACCAGTGACGATACAGGCGAAGAAAATACTGCAAGAAACTTGGCGCAGGGGCGTCGAATGGGACCGGCCGTTACCAGAGCCTTTAAAGACCGACTGGAGCACCTGGCTAAAGAACCTGACCCTGCTGAGAAGACTGAACATACCCCGATGCCATGGCGGGTGGACGCACGCCCGGCGGAGAGAACTACACACCTTCGTCGACGCCAGTGAGACGGCCTACGCGGCCGCGGTGTATTGGCGCACCATCGACGACAGCGGACGCGTCCACGTTAGCCTCGCCGCAGCCAAGGGTTGCAGAAATCGAGGAGCACACCCTTGTAAAAGAGTGGAGATGGTTACCCTCGAAACATAACGTCGCCGACGACTCCACACGACAAGTTCCAGCAGATTTCGAGTCTACTCACCGATGGTTCACCGGGCCAGAGTTTCTACTTAAGGACCAAGAAGAGTGGCCCGCCACCAAGAACGTGACAGTAACCGAAGCAACGGGGGAAGAGTAGTACGGTCATCACAGGAAACCACATTCGGAACAGAAGTCGAGGCGCTGAAAAGAGGAAAGGAGCTGCCGCATGACAGCCGACTCCATCAACTCGCGGTGCACCTGGACGACACAACTACTTTACGACTAAGGTCGAGGATTGCCGAAGTAGAGAACGTTGGCATAGAGCAGAAGTCGCCCGCAGTACTCGACGGAAATCATCACTTGACAAGATTGTACATAAGAATGGTCCACGAGAAACTACACCACGGGGGGACGGAGATAATAGTCAACGAAGTCAGAGAGCATTTTTGGATCATCAAACTCCGACCCACAGTTAAGAGCATAGTAACGAGCTGCTTGCGCTGTCGTATACGCAAAGGAAAACCCGCGGTCCCAGCCACCGGCGACCACCCACGCAATCGTCTCGCCCACCACAAGCGCCCTTTCACCTACACGGGCCTAGACTATTTCGGTCCCTTGTCAGTAACAGTGGGGAGACGACGAGAGAAAAGATATGTAGCCCTCTTCACGTGCCTAACCACGCGAGCCGTGCACTTAGAAAACGCAGACAGCCTCAGCTCCGATTCCGCCATCATGGCATTGCGGAGGATGATCGCCCGACGTGGCTGCCCCGAAGAAATATACAGCGACAACGGGACGAACTTTCGGGGAGCCGACAGAGAACTACGGGAGGCTCTAATCGACGAAGCGGCTACACGCGCCATCAAATGGCGCTTCATCCCCCCAGGCGCCCCATTTATGGTAGGCGTTTGAGAACGACTTGTGCGCGCGGTAAAAACCGCCCGGTACAGCATATTGACGGAGCAGCACCCGCACACCGAGACACTCGCCACCTTGCTGTGTGAGGTGGAATACACCGTAAACAGCAGGCCCCTCACACATGTGTCCACAGAAGCAGACGACCCGAGCGCCCTGACACCTAACCACTTCCTGTTGGGCGGCTCGGGACTAGTGAGGCAACCAGGCATCTTCACCGTCCAGTCTACATCTACATCTACGCGCGAGGTGGAGACGAGGCCAGAGGCTCGCCGATCTTTCCTGGCAGAGATGGCTGAAGGAATACCTTCCGCTACTGCAACACCGGCGGGAGCCACGCGGGCGGGGTGAGACTCCGCGCGTCGGGGACCTCGTGCTCATAGTGGACAACTCCCTGCCACGAAATACGTGGCCGAGAGGAAAAGTCGTCGCCCTCTACCCGGGGCCCGACGGCGCAGTACGAGTCATCGATGTAAAGACCGCGGGTGGCGTGCTGCGACGTGCCACTAAGAAACTCGTCGTGCTGCCTACGGCCGCTGAGCACCCCGTCGCTCATACGGGCTAGGTGCAGCGTCGTGACGACCAACGCTGCACGGCGGGAGAATGTTCGCGACGAAGTGATCAGTGACCGTGAAAGTGAAATAGAATTCGAAAATGAATCAGTGAATTAATGTCTCATAGTGCCAGTGCTTAAAATAGTGAAACATAGACTATCAATATAGAGTTTAGACATAGGCCTAAGTGAGCGAGTGCACTGCGTTGCGCGAGGGCGGGGGTAGACCCCCAAGGCAAGCTCGCACCGCGAGCTATGTCAACCCGTAGGCTCGAAAGGCATCCGCTGACCAATACCCGTTGTCTGTCTAAGACGGAGAGATTGTTGCAGCGACTGGCATAGATTCGTATTTCCTCTGAAAAGGTATAGCTTCAGACGAAAATTGATTCGCAATATTGTACTGTATAACTTGTTTACAGATTGGAACGGCAACTAACTTGCCATTTGTACCTAATGTTATTATTCGGAATTACACATGTGTAAACTTACCTCGCTTACCACGAGGCGGTCGAAGGGTTCGTTCGACCATGCTATCGTTAGGGACTATGTCCCTAAAATAATGTATATTGATGTGAAATAGTATTTAACACTACTTGACTATTCTTGAGGGCCTGATCAACTCCCAAGGATAAACTTATGACTACTTGACTATCGACGTGTTCGCCTCCTTCGGGAACGCACCACCCGGAGGAGCTCTCCAAACTCATAATCGGAGTTTGATGGTTACCATGTCCTTGTGGCGTGAAGGTTCCACCAGGGAACGACTGACTTGACTTGTTCGCCTCCTTCGGGAACGCCCCGCCCGAAGGAGCTTTACAAACTCATATTCGGAGTTTGCCAAACTCATATTCGGAGTTTGAAGAAGACCATGACCTTTGGCATGAGGGTTCCAAATGGGGAACCTCCAAACTCATATTCGGAGTTTGATGGAAATCATGTCCTCGAGACATGTAGGTGCAAAGGGAGCAGTCAAACTCATAATCGGAGTTTGCCAAACTCATATTCGGAGTTTGATAGAAGCCACGTCCTCTTGGCAGGAGAGTTCCACAAGGGAACCTCCCAAACTCATATTCGGAGTTTAGAGGACACACTCATATTTGTTGATGTGAGTCTTTCGTCGTGAAATAGTTTGAGATCACTCGAACCGAGCCTTACAACCTCGGTTTCACCTAATAGAAGGGTAAAAGCGTCAAATGGATATAGTAATGATTGATGCATATATATAACTCATATTCGGAGTTTGATAGAAGCCACGTCCTCTTGGCAGGAGAGTTCCACAAGGGAGCCTCCCAAACTCATATTCGGAGTTTAGAGGACACGCTCATATTTGTTGATGTGAGTCTTTCGTCGTGAAATAGTTTGAGATCACTCGAACCGAGCCTTACAACCTCGGGTTCACCTAATAGAAGGGTAAAAGCGTCAAAGAGATATAGTAATGATTGATGCATATATATTACTCATGTTCGGATTTAATATATAGTTTGGCGAGGATTGATGCATATATATTACTCATGTTCGGATTTAATATATAGTTTGGCGAGGATTGATGCATATATATTGCTCATGTTCGGATTTAATATATAGTTTGGCGAGGATTGATGCATATATATTACTCATGTTCGGATTAATATGTAAAGCCTAATGATGTTACATACATATGTTTACATTATTTATATTTGGATTATCGTGTACAGCTCAACGAGACTTATGTGTTTATAACCCTGTATTTAATATAATATTTATAAGACTTGTTTGTATTTAAATCTGTGGAGTTTCTTGCCATTTCTTCTCCACAGATATAATTTCCGAAATGGTGGTAAACTCATGTATGTTTGTTTAAAATAATAATAAACGATTCTATACCCGTTGTGTTTCACTGAGCGAACTGTGCTCTGATTGGTTGACGTTGACCGCGTGGGAGGTTCTTGTTGTCGCGGCGACGTTCCGTGCGCTGCCCGCTATATAATGGCGAGCAAACGGAGCGATCGTCAGTCTGCGTCAAGATCTCGCGACAAGAGGACCTCCCAGCAACCAAGAAGAGCTCAGCCGTCCAGTGGCCGCCCGGGCTAGATTGAAGTTACATCGTGCAGTTTCAATAGTCTCCCAGTTTCCCAGTCTACCTACCTACCCTACCTTGATAGTCAGTTCCCTGGGTCTCGCGCTCTCTACTGCTGCAGAGCAGACCGCCGGAACATAATAGCTTACAAATTTTTGGAATGTGACATGAAAATGTATCCTGAAGGAATTTTCCGAGAGTCACTCTCAGGTCCTCCAACTGTGCAAAAAATCACTTTGATCCGTTGCTCTGCTTTGACGTGAAAGAAAGACAAACAAACCATTTATAACATTAATTAGGATTAATATTATGACATATTTGCAGATTTGGGAAAACCTTTTTACCATGTTACTGGCCCCAAGGAACCCGACAGAAAACTGTCTAACGAGTTCCTATAATCGTCTTTTAAAGTTTGACGGAGTTTTCATTTAAAAACATGAGAGAAAATAATATTTTAAGCAGAGCATGTACTGGCTATGTTACCCTATCCGGCCGACACACGATCTTCCACGATTACCAGTACGACCGTAGCAGTTTTCTATCTCGCTGCATTTTTGAGATTCTCCTGAAGGGGGTTTAGAATTTTTTCTCCTAGGGTTGTAACGCCTTGAAATATATATTTTTGGAATTGCATGCAAGAAATACCGATCACTACGATCTCCCGTAAGTGAAAGACAGGTAGACAGACAAAACGTAGATATGTTTCTGTAATCGTGCAAATAGGATATCCTTTTTTTCTTTCTTCACGGAACCGTGTTATGGTCCCAGGGTACCCAGTGTAAGACCAAGATTCTCTTTTTTAGCCGATGGTATTTGTGAGAATATACCTAACGAGTGGCCAGTTCTGTTAATGGTATATTTTTCGATTTCACAGACAGACAAGGCAATTTTATTTTCGTGAAAATTATAAAGTAGTCATCCCTGAAACGGCTGGTATAGCAACGTATCTCAAATTACTGAAAAGGTAGGTACGGTAAAATGAAGTTAATATCACTTGCAGACATGTTTTGTCTTCTACTAATGATTTCTGAGCAACATTGCTGATTGAAATGTTCTAACATTTATTGAAAACATTATTTTTACGTTATTTATTTACTAATAGCGAACCTCCCCCGGTTTCGCATATGATATTTTTTTAAATGCAACAATTGTCTGAAATAATGTAGCTTTATAACAGCGAAAGAATCTTTCAAATCGGTACAGTAGTTTTCAATGGAAATTTACCGGTAGATGTGTCTGAAATTATTCGAAATTCAACTACTAATCAATATGGAATATGTATGGGAATAATATTGATTTGGGCGGATTTACAGGTTGAAACACTGTTTTGAAATGTTATTTTTCACATTTCAATTTTTAAACATGCAAAGCCACGGGAGGAAAACTAGTTTACA
Source organism: Nemapogon koenigi (assembly GCA_963924495.1). NCBI lineage: Eukaryota > Metazoa > Arthropoda > Insecta > Lepidoptera > Tineidae > Nemapogon > Nemapogon koenigi. The sequence goes on from OZ004646.1 coordinate 11,764,059, forward strand.
AAGCGGGACATAAGTACGAGCTCAATATACACAATCGAAATTGAAAGTGAATTATTTAAGAACAATGTATTCCTTCATACATATTATTTACATTATTGTAAAATCCCACCTGTCAACAAGACAGAGGTCGAATATGGGGTCAAAATGTTTTATTGTTTTTAAAAACATTTCTTAGAAAAATATCTAAAGAAGATTTTTCCTTGTTGACAATTAACTAAATGCGGAAGTCCTTAGGACCTCGAATATTTCAGGAGTTCTGAGAAAGCAAATATATAAATTAGCTTTTAAAAAAAAGTGTACCGCCTTCAAAATTTGCACTGAAAAGTAAGAAATAATAAATATTTTGTCGTAGAATTTGAAGACGGTTGGTGCCAAATTAGGATACAAAATTAAGTAAACATGTAAGAAGATAAAGATCTGTTCAATATTATCTATGTTTGTGCTGATGATCGTAGGTTCCTAATGAATTGTCTAGATTTGTGAATTTGGGAAGTAAGTTGTTTTTAATTTGGCACCAACCGTCTTCAAATTCTACGACGAAATATTTATTATTTCTTACTTTTCAGTGCAAATTTTGAAGGCGGTACACTTTTTTTTAAAAGCTAATTTATTTTTCCCTTTTAAGTGATTTTGCTGCCCTGAGAGACAAATAATAACGCAAATAAAAAAAAAATATGGAAAAATAAAAAATAAAAACTGCTGTGGATGGGATTTGAAATGTTGAAATTTGAAATTGCATGAGATAATGTCAAGAAAATATTATATACTAAAAAAAATAAGTCGTCAAAATCGGTACATATTTCATCGAGATACTGATAATTGACTTAAAAGTCAGTTTTTTTTTAAATTACTGAAAAATGGGACCAATCCGGAAGAATTATCTGTCGATTAAAAAAGAAATCATCAAAATCGGTTCATAAACGTCGAAGTGATCCGCGAACACGCATAAAAAAAAAAAATATGTACGGTCGAATTGAGTAACGTCTTTTTTTTTGAAGTCGTTAAAAACATCTTAGGTTAATGGGTATCCAAGCTCAAACAACAAACAAAAACAAATAAACAAACACATCTTCGCGACCTTTATACCTTGCGGTGTCGCCAGATATGTCAGTAACAGTGTCCACTTATTGCCTTTGTCCATATTAAACATTCTGACAGCCTTGTTGCTAGTGGACCTAAATGTGTCACTTATTTAACAGACGTATGAAACAATGGGTCCGTCGAAATGAAAAAAAATCATGAAAATGTAGGTATACAACTAGTCCAGGCCTCGGGTGACCTAAAGGCTGGCTCTTACCTCGCACAAAGGATCAGTTTAATAATTCAGCAAGGTAACACAGCCAGTGTTTTTGAAACCATGCCACAGGGAGGGGTACTTGAAGAAGTATTCTTTTTAAAATTTGCATATATAGTTTTTATTGTACCGTATTGACCGCATCCGCAAAGATGTCATTAGAGAAGAATGCGGAATTAAAAATGATGTTTACGCTGGTTTGGACACGTTGCAAAAATGAAGGATGAAAGATTGACTAAAAAGGTTCATATGGCTGAAGTGAAAGGAAATGCTGGCAGTGGACGACCTAGGTGTACTTTTATTGAACATATAAAAAAAAATATTGATTGAAGGCAATATTAAAGTACACATAATCGCCTAGCATGCATGACAAATTTCTTTCGCTTCTTTTATATTCATCATACCTTTCCTGCTGCTGCTGCTTGCCAGCTCTTAGATTCCCTATACTTTTTAACCGATTTCAAGAAGTAAGAGATTCTCAAATCAGCTAAACGTTTTTTTTTTTTCTGTTTATGATACGCGATTGGGAACCTTACAGATCGCTTTCAGAGATGCTTCGGAATCCTGGGTTAGGATTAAAATAGTTGAACGCTTCAATGCTAGTTATACCAAGCTTATTCATGCTTCGCTGCAAGAATCCAATAGGTTTCAGAGATCACCAAAGTTACTAAAACTTTAGCAGAAGATATCGTGCGGTTCCAAAGATAAGAACAAGTTGATTCTCAAAGGAATTTCTAACGCAAAGTGTTTGATTAATACAATTTCTGGACGTGAGTCGGTGGCCGAGTGGTTAAAGCGCCTGGGATATACCTACGCAGACCACGGTTCAATTCCGGCCATGTACAAACCTGGTTTTTATATCGAAATGGCCTATACCCTGGGTACCGCGGTTCCAGGAGCCGTAAAGCTTGTGGCCAACACCTGATGAAGGCAGACTGGGTTACTTAGCTCATCATAAAGAACGAATGCATTAGCACGTCCACGATCAATAAAACACGTCTGGTACTCGACTCATAAATGTGTTATAATTAATTTCCCGGCAATAACTTCAGTTCGTAAAATGAATAAGTTAATGCGGTGCCATGACCTGACTCAATGCCGTTTCTATAATTAAACTGAACTTAACAGATAATTGACTATCTAATACTTTTTATTTATCATAAACTTAAACACAACAATATAAAAAAAACATTAAAAATAAATCTAGATATTAAATACGGAATCATAATAGGGGTAATTAAAACACAAGTGGAATTTTTAAAAATATAGCGAAGCGAATTTTTATACACTACTTTATCTAATCCCATGCACAAAACAAATTGAACAAAATATTTTTTTTAATCGACAAATTGGCGGTAAACCGCGGTTACCTACCTACTGCGGGTTAGTGCGCATGCGCGTTAACTGTCAAGAAACTCGGACATGCGCGTGTCGATATTTTCATAGAGTTTAATGTGGCTGTATAAAAAAACCTCTGCCTTTTCTGCATTTAAAAAAAAACAAAACATTACGATATCGTTTTTGTATGAAAATTAAATTTTGACATATTACAGACGCGTGTAAATAAAACATATCATTATGAAGTATAATTCAATTTTGTAATATAGACTTTACGATATAAGAGTAGATAAAATAACTAAACAAACCAAGAGGCAAGAATACTGGCTGCATTTCCCCGCGATGCTGATTCGTTGAGCGAGGAAGGAGTATACAATTCACAAGTAAAAGATGAATATTTTGTGTAACTGATTTGTGACGATGAATATCGGTGACATCAGAAAAATGCCATCGACGATGAAGAATCTTCTCGTGTGTTGGTGATATGTGAATATTTCTACAAAAAAGTTATCCAATGGACAAATGTCTCAAAAAATTATCAGAATTTAACATATTTTTTTAAATAATTTTATGTACACCAATCACTTTTTGAGTCTGCCCTAATTTAAAACACCTTCAAGAATACCTTTTGGTTCCTGGTTTTTAGGGTTTTATACACGTTCGACTGTCACAGCTTATTTTCTCCGAATCTACTCTGCGAAAAAGGTTGAAATTTAAGTTTGATGACCCAATCACGTAACTAACGCTGCGAACTGAGTCTAAAATTTTGAAAAGTGCGAAAGCCTCTCCACGTATTCGACTCGCTCTTGGCCATTTTTTTTAGATTACTTCTTAGCAGGTTTACTCTGCTTTACCATATAATAGTATACAATAGTACCTATACCATTACACTTGGTTAAATAAATACTGTCCTTGAAATGTGCGAGTGTGTGTGTGTGTGAGAGAGAAATGACCGCTCTGTTTATGTGTTAGGGCTTGTATACATGTGTCATTAATTATTTATTAAATTTCTGCAATAACAAATGAAAAGAAGAATTAACTTCTGAAAACACAAAGAAACACTGGGTAACCTATTTACTCCATTGTTATCTCACATAATATATCACATATAAACGTATTTCAATCTATATTAATATTATGAAGAGGTAAAATTTTTGTATAATTAGTTTTCAAATTCACCAAGAATGATGTCACTTCAATTATTTATTATTTGAAGAATAAAAAGAAGTGAGGACTCCAACTTTACGTTATACACTATTATTTAATCTAAATCTTGAAATGTAGATAAATTAAAAAAACGAGCGAGCCTTACAGTAGTCGCATATGACATCTCACCTTGGTAATAAGCAACATTAACTTTATATCCTGAAAATATTAACACTTTATACACAACACTGTGTTAAGCGCACAGCTGATGCGTTCTCCTTCTCAATTTCCCTTTCGCTTTTTCCACACACACACGCACACAAGTACCAACCTCTCAGAAAATGGGTTGGTAATATCTGACGGCCAACTCTATCACCGCGCACGCTCATCGGTCAAATCAAATAAATGAATTCCGTCCATTTTCACGAAATCACTCCCACAGATTGCAGGAAAGCGAGAGGAAAGATGTTACACATCAAAAAAATCAATGTGTTTGGTGTCTCTGAAACTACTGAACCGATTTCTTATTATAGGAAAAATAATCTGCTTTACTAGTATGAACACAGCTTTATGCGCACACGCAGCGTACCAAACCGACCGACATTTGTGTGTGTGCGTCTGTGTGTGTGTAATGTTTGCACGTTTCAGCAGTGCAGTGTTAATCTGCCAGTTTTGTTCACTTTTTGTTGCTAGATTTAAACTAAATGACTCATATAGTTATGACCGAGTTATAAGAAAATTAATTATAGATAGGTATATTCGTACGTTTGGGTTTAAAATGACATATGACTCAGAATTAAACTTGTATACATTAATCAACATCGAGATATATCTATTTAGTTTAGTCTCGTTTAGTTTACATGATTATTCAAATCCGTTTATCATTGATTTACCGTTACATTGTCATAATTAGTAGGTATAATTAGTTAAAAACCTCATAAGTCATCGGAATATGAGAAAGACCTGAAGGTCATAGACAATATCAGAAACACATACCTTTGTAATTATCTAATCTAGGCATCGAATATAGAAATTCTAACCAAGCACAATTTTTTTTTCACGAGGTGCCCAGCAGAAGACAATGTCTTCCTTTTTTAGCCGATGGTATTTTGTGTTGAGATATATTTAGATGGAAAAGCCTCTTAGTGTTTTGTCGGATTACGTACAAAAATTTTTAATTACTTACAAAAAGCCATTGGTATACGGCCGGGGTCGAATCGTAGTCTGCCTAGTTAATACCAGACGTCTTAACGTACCAAGCACTGGCACCTATGATTTTTACATCAGGTGACATTAAAGTCAACACTTACAAAATAATAATGTAATTATACACAAGTATACTGTAAAATTCAAGGCAATGGCACGTCAAGCCGATGTTGGACAGGCAACCTGGATATACTGTCCTAAGTACAAGTAATGGTGTGTATCAATGCCTACCGATTTCGATTAAATTAACCCCTATTTAGCCACCCCCCAAACCTCATGAAAATACCAATAATTCCATACGGTGCAAAAAATTGTTGAAAATCCTTATCAATTAATATTTAACGACTGCTTGGACTTTTAAAAGGTCTGTGTATGCTCATTATTTATTACAATCCCCCCTCCCGCCCCAACAACCCCCCCACCAACCCTTGTTGCCCACATTGTCCTAATTTTTTGCAGCGTATGGAATTATTGGTATTTTCATGAGGTTTGGGGGGTGGCTAAATAGGGGTTAATTTAATCGAAATCGGATGGCATTGATACACACCATTACTTGTACTTAGGACAGTATAAATTTCGAATGCCATCCGATTTGAACAATTTTTATTATTTTTTTTTAATTATAATAATTGTTGAAACAATCGAAAAAAATTGTTTTTCCGCGACTTTGAGGGGTTGTTTCTCCGAAACTGCCCATCAGGATCGGATGGCAATTTTTTCCCAACGTTTGGTGGTGTCAATAAGTATGCTCACTAATTTTGAAGCGGTTGCCTTTTCACTTTTTTTTTTTGTACTCGCTAGTGCAAGAACGGCCCGCGTGTTTCGGCTGGCAAAAAAAAATTATTATATAATTAGGGTATTTCCTTTAATGGTACCGCATTTTTATCCAGTTGCCTTTTCAAAAAATTTTCGATTTTGCCCCTCCCCCATATCGCCGAACCTGTCCATTTGGGGTCACTTTGGCCGCTACCAGGGGACTCTGTACCACTCAAAGGCCCAGATTACCACTCGCCATCCGGTTGCCTGTCCAACATCGGCTTGACGTGCCATTGCCTTGAATATAAGACTTTATTACCGTACAATATATCATTAGGTGTAATGGAAAACTGTAATTGTAGCCCTCACTAATTTGTTATAATAATTGTCTCTGTATAGGGCAAATGTATCATTTACCGACTAGGTACCTGAATAACTGAGAACCTTGGAAATAGGTTGTGTTACATATTGTATCAAGATAATATTCACTGTGTTGACGTAATTGAAAATGAATCAGAAAAGGGAAATTAAAAAAAATATTCACGCACGTCTATGCGGTATGCATTCAAAACAAAACCAAATTAATAATTTTCCTTAAAAAATAAGTGCTTTTAATCACCTAAAATATACTTCTCTAATTCCATTCTGTGCAGCCGATTAATATGGACAACTCTCCAAATGGATATTTTCAATTTAATATCGTTTTATTCAATACTAGCTTCGCCCATGGAGATTTTTGAAATGTGACATGAGAATTTATTTCGAAAGATTTCCGGGATAAAAAGTATCCTATGTCAAATCGTTGCTCTGTTTTAACGTGAAATAAAGACAGACAAACAAACAAACATAGACGCATTTATAATATTAGTAAGTATTAAATATTTACTCCATATGTATATCACTTATATATAATTTTAATATCAGATAGTTTCAAACTTAAACGAACAGATAGAAAATGCATTAAAAACATAGTGTCAATAAATGGTGATTGCACCCCAATAATATATGTGTATTGTCACCACGAGGCACTATAAAGTGCTATTTAGTGATGTAACCAGTAAGTGAATCAGTATGTGGATGTGGAACAAACAGAAAACCCTGTTTTATTGTTGTTAAACTACTTTTATCGGTAGTTTTTTTGTTATCATTTTGTACAGTATATTCAAATGTTTCAGATAAATCTATGATTTATAGTAATAACTGCGCCCATAGCCTTAACATGCACTTGGAAGAGCAGATTCTAAAAATTCTACCTTAACTATCAAAAAGGTGCTAAATCTGCAGCGGAAATAATCACTAACACTGTACCTACGCTAACAACTTTTGTATATTGTACTATATTGTATACTTTAAAGTAGCCCACGCACTGGCCCGGTATCTCACCGAACAATGACGGTCCGGCCAGCCGCATGATCGAGATTGAACATCACACATTAGCGATGTAAATCATACGATCTAGATCACATCCAATTAACTCACTCACACAGACACACGAGATTCCATTAAACAAAGTGTCAAACTATCAGCGGTGTGTGACAATTGGACGAGTCTGTGGTCGATTTCGGTGGACCGTATGGCGGCGCGAATGAGTGAGCACCTTAAGACTTAATCCAACAAACTGCAAGAAGAAACAAGAAGCTTTTCAATCTCAAAATAACTCCCAAGAACAAGTCAACAATAAATGAGAAAACTAGTATTTCGATGGCTAGGCACCCCGGGGTCGAACAAAAAACATCTGCAGCAAACACAGTTCAGTTGCTTTGGCTCGTGTATAACCACTGTGTTGTCAATAGTGGAGATGACAATCATAGGAACTTCCATGGTCACTTTCCACCATGTCGAGTTATATAGGTACGTTTACGTAAAGGATACGTTTTATGTATAAATTTACATTGTTCTATAGAGTACAATTATATCTATATTCTCTTTCTTCGGAAGTGAGTTAATTATGGCATCAAGTTCTGTAGGTTTTTTATTGTTAATAAAAACGCGTTTATTTTTTCTTACAACAATGTATGGGAATTTCCGTTTTTACGGATCATGCAACTTGTCAGCTATTGTATTGTTTAACTTAGATTATCGTTTTTGATATAAGATTGATAACTTTGTTGGAAATTCCAATGTTAACAAATATAATCGGACAATCACGCCAGGATTCGGGTGAAATTAGCTGGAAAAAATATAGTTTGACTTTTTATCCCGGAAAACATAGCTTGATATATTATACTTAAAGGCATACATCATTGTCAATACTGATGAAATCTAATTCTGGATTTGGATCTTATTCCAATTAAATAATCAATCAAATCAAAAACTCAAGCACTAATTTCTTTTTAATCGACTTTCGTATGTCGCGCAGTGCTCTAGAAGCCGGCGTCTAAAATTCATCTCAAAATCTTAACTTCCTACCTACCTAATATTATACATGCGAAAATGTCTTTGTTTGTTTTGTTTTGTTTTGATCTTTTACGTCAAAACGAAGCAACGGATCGTCGTGATTTATTTTTACACAGAGATAGTTGAAGATAGTTATTAAAAAAAAGGTCCCGTTAGTAATATAGGCTTTAAAAGAGCTGGTTACTCCTAACAACTAAGAGGAGGGGCCAAAAGTTCCCGTGACCCGCCGACAACCGGCGCGAAGGACACCGTGGGGTTTTAGTCGGTTGGAGTCCGACATAACCCGTTTCCCTCACTCCCGAGGGGGCGGGTATGCATGATGCATTTCCCCACGTAAAAAAAAAAAAAAGTAATATAGTCTATTTTTATCCCGGAAATAATGCTTGATAAATTTTTGTCAGAATACAAAAAATTACACGGGCGAAGCCGGGGCAGAATTCAAGTATATATTTGAGGTAGTCAGAGAGAGTAGAGAGTCACTTTTCTCGATTCTTTCTTTTCCGGTTTCGTAAAAAAGGAACCCTATTGTTTTGCCAAATTTTACCTCTAGCTTCTAAACTAAATGATAATACGTATTTCCGCGGTCCAAAAACGTTGAGAGTAACAAAAAAAATCAAAAAGTTTATGTAAAGACGTTTGTTATGTTATTAAATAACCGGCCAAGTGCGAGTCGAACTATGCACTAAAGTCAGACCAAGTTTGACGCCTCTGTATGGCGCAGGAACAAAATTAGCGCGACTTACACTTGACCGATTTTTATTATTTGTTGTTTTACTTCAAAGTGAGCATTATAGTTATACTAGTTAGACGTTTGTATGTATTGCCATTATTGCCATTATTAAAATCAAGCAAAAGCGCCGAATAAAATACGTGTCTTGTATGGGAACCTCTTTTAATTTTTATTATTTGTTCTTATAGCGGCCATAGTAATACACACTTTGTGAAAATTCAAGTGTCTACCTATTACGGTTCAAAAGATACAGCCCTGTGACAGACGGACGGACAGCGGAGCCTTAATACCTAATAGTTTTAGTTAGTAGGTATCTTTGGGTGCGAAACCCCAAAAAATGTTATTAATTTTTTTTTATATTAAAAATAATAATAAAACACGCATGTAAGTACGTTCGAAACGGTAGTTCTAACAGAGTGTAATGAACCGTCAAGATTTTTGGGATGTCCTTTGCATATACTTGTGAAATTTGACATGGCCGAAGGAAAACAATGCAGCCTTAAAAGAAAATTAATGCTGCAGTCACGATTTTTATATTTGCCAAGTGCATCCGGTTACATCGGTTCTTAAATAATACCTATATAGGTAAATGTCCGTCTGTTCGTATGCCAAATGCGAGTTCGTAGAGTCAATAGCATGCGATAAGGTCAAACCAAGTTTGACGCCCCTGTATGGCTCAGGAACAAATTAGTGCAAGTCCGACTCACACTTGGCTGGTCTTTATTATATGTTAAATTGTTTCACTTAAGAGTATGCATTATAGTTATACTATTATTATATTACAAGAAACGCCGAATAAATCACGTTTCTTGTATGGGGACCCCATTTAACCCTAAAAAGCACAGAAATTTCTAGTAAATTATGAAAATCTATTTATGGGGATCTCGTTACATTGAACTGACTGAAAATTATCCTAGAACCTAATAGTGTCAGTCGAATATGTCAGGCTCTGATGAAATTTCCATACCTTGAAAACTGCTTACCCTTTTTTCATCAGACATATCTAGGAAGTTGCTCTGAATTGACATAAAACCGTATCAAAACCGGTCCAGTGGTTTGAGAGATAAAAATGGTAACAGACATACATACATACCCTCTTACGTATCCGTGGGAACGAAATAATTTGGACCGATAAGACCATTTCGGGAGCTGCAAGGCATTCCGTGAAGAGAGAAAAAAATGTTCTATCAAAACTTTTTGATACACTGTGGTGTGTGCTAGGTAGCTATTTTCACACAAATCAGTTCAGCAGTGACAATAAATCAAAATATTATGCAATATTATAAAAATGACGCAACAATACAATTTGATGCGAACTTTTGTAATAGCAAACAAAGAAATGTGTTTGTTTAATTCCTTTATCTTTGTGGAACGATGTCCTCATATAGAATACAAATAGTGTGCATTTCCTTAATCGAACAATTATTATTTACTTTACTTTGTTATTGCAATATTTATCGTAGATATTAATCTATACTAATATTATAAAGAGGTAACAATTGATTGTTTTTCATGTAGGGGCCTTTGGAACTAAAAAAACACTAACTATCTATTTATCTAAAAATATGTCTGTATTGCATATCATTTTACAGGTCATAACAAAAAAAATAATCGTAATGTTTTTTTTTAAATGCAGAAAGGATAGAGGATATGTCTTATACAGCCACTTTAAACTCTATGAACATATTGACACGCGCATGTGCGAGTCACTTCACAGTTAACGCGCATGCGCAGTAGGTAACCGCGGTTTGCCGCTAATTTGTCGATTAAGAAATTGATCAATTATTTAAAATACCTATTGCATGGGATTAGATAAAGTAGTGTATGAACGGGCACATAACTTAGAATTAAAACACTCGTGGATGCTATTAAAAAAATCCACTTGTGTTTTAATTACCCCTATTATAATCCCGTATCATAAACTACTTTTATTTAATTAATTAAGTATGTATGTACATAATTAGTTATTGACTAAATATAAATTACAGAATGCATATTCAATAAGCATCTCTATTTTATTTTTTTTACAATTTTATCTGATGTCCTTAAAAAGGTCCTAAAAATAGACGTGCATGTATGAAACTATGTATGGATATGGATTAAGTAAAAGAAGTATGAAAAGATCGTATAAAAACTCTCTGCCTACCACTTTGGGAAACTGGCGTTTTTATTAAAAAAAATTGAGATAAATGAGATATTTTCCGGGCTTTTATGTCACTTTGCCCTGCCGCTATCTCTTTTGACGTGACATAAGAACAAACAAACAAACACACTTTCGCATTTATAATATTACTTAGGATTAGTATGGCCTGGATAAACTGGTAACGTTGTCCACAATTGGACAGTTATCCGTTGCACCCGTGAGCAACAACTAGTTTGGATGTAGGGGGTTATCTCTGAAATTTCTTTCACTAATAGGAAGCTATATTTCTCCTTGAAAGATATAGATCATTTATAAGTTATAATATATATAATATATAAATATATCAGTCCGATTTGAAAAAACATTTTTGCGTTAAATAGCTTGGTTATTGAGAAATCTACGACCCAACCAGGGCGATGAGCTAGTATTAAATATGCGATGTCGTGTGTAGAGTTTGAAAATTAATTTCCCTACTTTAGCACGGGTACATGTCGTGTCGTGGGAGCACGCGACCCATACAAAAGTGCACCTTTTCTATGAGTAAGCATTTGCAATGAAAATGCTATTTATTTTCCTTGAACAGAGGTAAAAGTTCAAATAAAACTGTGTTTGCACAGGTAGCATTGTTGTCTTTAATATTGTAACGCGATGGAATTTATTATTCACTAGCGACCCCGCCGTCGGCTTCACACGGGTACAATATAGGTTAACAACTATTTGAATACCTACAAAAATACCCTTATAACTACTTATCTATTAGAGATATATATTTGCTACTGCACACTTTTTTGTAGATAATTTTGTTCCACACAATTCTTTCCTACATCATTTTGTTATATCTCTGACGGATTAGACAGCATACGCCTTGAAAACTCATTGTGGCTAACTTTTCCCCCGATTTAATTCACTTGTACTGATAATGGTCAGCTCCTAAACATAATAATAAACTTTTCCGGTGAATTAACCTATTGTTATTGTGTTAGAAATCTCATACACTTTAAAAGTGTCATGCCTCCGTAAATGTACCTAAACTATAACGACAAAATAATAGAGACAGAGTCGTGGGTAAAGCTAGTATAGAATACATAAAGTATAGCAGACAGTACGACGCCAACAATGATAGGTTATCTGTGACACAATTATTGTAGCAATTTAATATTATATTGATTTTACCAGATGGGCAGCGATAAGTGGCTGTATAACCTAAATTGATAATGTTTAAACTTCATTATGATAAACTTATGGAGTATAATCTACTCTTATTCATATGTCTATTATCTATAAAAACGACAAAAAAAAACACGTTTGTTGTATGGGAGCCCCCTTAAATATTCATTTTAGTATTTGTTGTTATAGCGGCAACAGAAATACATCATCTATGAAAATTTCAACTGTCTAACTATCACGGTTCATGAGATACAGCCTGGTGACAGACAGACGGACAGCGGAGTCTTAGTAATAGGGGGTCCGTTTTTCGAGCGAGCCTTACAGTAGTCGCATATGATATGTAACATCTGACATTTCACCTTGGTAATAAGCAACATTAACATTATATCCTGAAAACATTAACACTTTATACACAACACTGTAGGTTAAGCGCACAGCTGATGCGTTCTCCTTTTCTATCTCTTTCTCGTAACACACACGCACATACTGTTGGCTGACAGTACCAACCTCTCGGAAAACGGGTTGGTACCATCTGACGGACAACTATACCACCGCGCGAGCTCATTGGTCAAATCATATAGGGCACGCTTCCCTGGCTCCCTGTTATACACTTCTGTCCCTTTTCACGAAATCACTTCCATAGATTACAGGAAAGCGAGAGGAAATATGTTACACATCTAAAATATTAAGTGACACAAAAATCTCGACTGCTCAAATCACAGATAGGTATACCTATGAAAATCAGTGTAAACATTTTTTTTACTGAAGTGACAATATGTGAAGTGAAGAACTAGTCTAGTTACAGATGGTTTATTATACTATCTTTTTGCACTGAAATGTAGCACATAATCTTTTTGTTAAATTTTTTGGGCTACGTTTCAGGTGAAATTTTGAAGATATGCGAAAATTATATATATGCTACATCGCTTATGTGTAGTTACGCGCAATAATAACTGAAAAGTGAAAAAGAAGCTATAGAATTTAAAATATCGCCTATCTCGATTTTATACCTTGTTTTTAACTTTTCAGTTAGGTACTTTCGCATCGCGTTTTTTTATTTTTGTTTTGTTTCAAAGAATCACACATACATAACCCCATAAAACTGGATCATGTAAAAACTACTAAAGATGTCGAGATTCGGCATACAAAGTCGAGGGCATCATAGTTTATAATATGGTGCCTGCGTTATAATGAAAAAAAATAGTGTAAAAGCATTGATAAAACTACCTGTTCAGGTGTAGTGAAAACAAAATTCAAGACAATTTCTAAAGATATAGCTCTGATGAACTTTCATTGTGATTAATTTAAGTATATTGTGGTATATTGATCCGGGATAACCCTATGGTCTGCCTGGTTAATACCAGACGTTTTATCCACTCGGCCACCGACGCACCAAAGTACCAATGGGTTTTTATAATTAAAAGTTATGTACATAATCCGACAAACCACACAGGCTATACAGAACTGGTCACTCGTTAGGTAACACGTGAAGAAAAAAAATTTTAAGTAGGTATATCTTGAAAATTTTTCAGCAGTATTCAGTTTGATTGTATATGATTGTTTGTCTAGTTCATTCATACATCAAACTGCAAAGTATCAGGGACGGAGGAAGTATTCGGGGTCTTCTCCAACGAATAGGGAGTATCCTCGACTAACTTTTCTATTCAATATGGTCCACAAATCCCTAAGGTATATTAAACATAAGTCAGTACAAAATTTATCCACTAAATTGACAACAATTATTTCTTCGTTCAACAATAAGATATTGGAAATAGAAAATGGTTTGTCATTATACGTAACAATTATTTTGCAAATCTCTGCAATTAGCTAATGCATTGATAATAAGCGGCGGAACAGATAGACAGACAGGGCGTGATTTTACAATTTAATATTAATACATATCTATATATCTGTAAATTGTTTTAGCTCAGGGTCAAATTAAAAAAATACTTTATCTACTTTTATATCGTAAAGTCTCTATTACAAAATCGAATTATATTTCATAATGATATGTTTTATAATACATGCGTCTGTAATGTATTAACAGTACCGAAGTTTTCATACAAAAACGATATCGTAATGTTTTGTTTTTTTAAATGCAGAAAGGGTAGAGAATAATATGTCTTACACAGCCACATTAAACTCTATGAAAATATCGACACGCGCATGTGCGAGTCACTTGACAGTTAACGCGCATGCGCGGTAGTTAACCGCGGTTTGCCGCCAATTTGTCGATTAAGAAAAATATATTGGTTCAATTTGTTTTGTAATTCAAAATGGGATTAGATAAAGTAGTGTAAGAACTGGCACATAACTTGAAATTAAAACACTCGTGGATGCTATTAAAAAAATCCACTTGTGTTTTAATTACCTTTATTATGAACCCGTTTCATAAACTACTATTATCACATTTTTAATTCCAACCCCACGTTGGATGGGAAGTAATATTTCATTATATCTATCTATCTTTCTAAATATGGACATTATTACCAGTGTCTACCAGTCCGCCGCGAGGGGGGAATTAAGTTATTTCTGAGGACAAGCGGATTTTGATTGATTTTAATTTTAATTAATAATACGAGAAAATAACTGACCAAAAGAGTCTTGAAAGTTTTTGTGAAATTTCTGGTTTCAGCTAAACGCATTGCAATAGATTTTGCGAACACAGACATAAATTAGGTATACGTAAAACACTATGTCCTGCATTAGAACGAGGAAGGTATATACTATACAAGTATCAAACATGGATCTGTCATGTTTAGGAGCTGAGCATTAACAGTATAAGTGAATCAAGTTCGGGGAAAAAAATATCTCCAGCGAGTTTTCATGGCGTATGCTGTCTAATCCGTCAGAGATATAACAAAATGATGTAGGAAAGAGTTGTGTAGAATAAAATGATCTATAAAAAAATCTGCAACAGCAAGCCGGGGTCGGGGTTGCTAGTAGGTTTTAAGATACAAAATATAGAGCCCAAATATTTGACCTTAAATTGAGAAGGAAATTATTAGAACCTAGCATTATGTCAGGCTATATCACTTGGGACACATTTAGAGAATGCATGTTGGTTTATGTGTTATTGTGGCATACACTATTGTTTACTCAAGGGATATTGTATGTCTAATTTTACTGTACAAATTCATACACGATTCCTATTAAATTACCTGAACGTCATAGTTATATTCTCGCTAGACATTGGAAACTTATTTTTGACTCAGGTTCAAATATGACTTGTGACAAAAATAATAAGCAACGTTGCAAGAAAATAACAGAATCTTACCTACTTCACATCTTAGGTCCGTTAAGTGCAGCAACAGGCTTACCACCTGTTCTGTTTAATATGGACAACTGGCAAAAAGTGGACACTGTCACTCATGTCTCTGGCCACACTGCAAGGTGTAAAGGTCTTGAAGATATGTTTGTTTGTGAAATGTTTTTTCGATAAGAGATTGTAAGGCCCCTATTTGCAGTGTCTTTTCAGCTCTGTAGAATTCTAAGGTCTCTTCAAGATACTGAAAAATTGATGAAAATATTTTGCTTGTACTAGAATTGGAATCAGACACTATAATTATGTGCTTGGAACCATAACAACCGTTAGGAAAGTTCTGAAGCCTAAATAAGTTTAGTAGAAGATAATGACAGCATATTTTTGAAAAGAGACACTGGTAACAGCCACTGTTAGCAGTAACCAGGGCCGCGCCGACCCCCCACAGCGCCTGTGTGCGAAACCTATAAATCGCCTCTTTTTTTCACGAATCTTAAAGTTTCAACTTATTTTTATTTATTATGTTTTGTTGTTTACGAGGCATTTGTTGCGCCTACTTACTTATCGATACTCCACTACAAAGAAATATAAATAATTTCGATAGCGGCGCCCCTATTGTCTTAGCGCCTGTGTGCGCCGCACACTTAGCAAAAGTGTCGTGACGGTCGAAGTCTTAAGGGTCCTATATTGGGAATTTTTCTGGGATAAACTATTCCCAATTTCTCTGTAAATAATCCACCTGTGTCACTGTAATTTACCATATAGTTACTTATTGAATATATCTAAGTGAAATAGCTCTTATTTTTTTAATGGGTTTTATTGAATAGGAAATATGGGTAGTTTAACTTTGCCCCTGCTGTCTCTTTCATAATCTATCACAAAACTCTAAATTTTTTTAAAAGCGCTGTTATACCATTACCCTTCAATTATATATGTCGAATTTTTTGGTAGCTTATTGAAAATTTAAAATAATAATTATTTTATTATTTTTGCCAAATTAAAAAATCATAAAATATTTTTTTTTTGAATTTTCAATAAGCTACAAAAAAAAGCGATATATATATAATTAAAGAATAATGGTATAAGAGCGCTTTAAAAAAAATTTAGAGTTTTGTGATAGATTATGAAAGAGACAGAAGGGGCAGAATAATCCTTTATTCTACCACCCATATTTCCTACTAAACAAAACCAATAGAAAAAATAACGACTATTTCACTTAGATATATTGAATAAGTAACTATATGCTAAATTACATTGACACAGGTGGAGTATTTACAGAGAAATTGGGAATAGTAATATCTCCATACAAATTCCCAGTATAGGACCCTTAAGGCCGATTTAGACGTTACTAGTGTTTATTAGAGTGCGTAGGTGGCACTCGAATGCCAGTGCATTAGTAGGTTTCCAGTGACGTTTATACTTCTTCCAGTAGATTGCCATTTTGTAGGCCAAAACACACATAACTCTCCTTGTCAACTTGTGCAAGTTACTAAAACTGGCCGTTTAGACTACAGCGAGTAGCGAGTCAGGTACGCGCGGGGGGGTTGAGCGGGCGCGGGAGGGTGTCACTTGAAACAAAAATAAAAAGCGATTCTATTTGATTCTAGTTGAAAGGCGAGTGGAACGTACTAGTACGAGTACTGGAAACTATCGTTTACATGTTTCAACTAATGTACATATCGTAACGCACTCTACTAACCACTAGAACCGTCTAAATCGGCCTTTACACTTTTTCAGCCTGGCTCTCATTCGCAAAGTGTCTATCGTAAATATCGTACCATATTTGAAAAAACAAAAAATAACTTTTGTTGATACTCGAAATTAAACGAAAACTTGCGCAGTAAAAGCTACAAACACGACAATTGTCACGAAACCTACCCCCATAAAAGGAAAACGCGACTATTTTCTCTACATTTAAACTATAACAACAATACATTACCCGTCTTTATTTGGACTTTAAAAATAGTATACTACTGTAAGAAGCAGTGTATTTAAAATATAGTTTTGGCTTTAAATAATTGTTAGACTTTGAATAGAAAAAATGAATGTTGGTGCATTTTATAGTTAATTCATTAGGCGTGCGTGCTGAGTGTATGTATGATATGGGATGACAAACTCAAGCTTCTGTACAATATTGTAGCTATGAAAAATATAAATGGTTTTTTATGTGTAACTTTTTTTTTAAATGTCACATAAGAATTTATCCTGAAGGATTTTGACTTCAATAAGAATAAACAAACAAACAAATAAAGGATAATAATATTTCACTGTTATAATTATATTTGAGATGAACATAAAGCAATAATTGTAAGTTCGAAAGGAGTTTCATAAATTTCAGGCAGGGCGAAAAACTACTCAGTTTTTTTTCTCTTTCTTCACTGGTTGCCTTACAGCTCCCGAAACCGTGTTACGGTTCCAGGGTACCCAGCGGAAGACCAAGTCTATTCTCGTTTAACCGATAGTATTTGTGAAGCTATACCTAACGAGTGGCCAGTTCTGTTGAGGTATATTTAGATAGAACAGACAAGGTGACATTACACAGCCCTGTTTAACACCACAATGTATGTTAAACGGGGCTGAGCACTGTCCGTCCATCCCCTCTAACAACGGCAGTACAGCCATCATATAATGATTGTACTGCCCCTATGAGTTTTTAAAGGATAATTCATAAACAGCTCAAAACTACTAAGAGTTAATAAAGACAATAAAATTACAAATGAAGTGCAAAAATATTCCCATGGCATGATATATTTTACTCTTAGTTGATTTCTCAAGTACCGTATCTAGAAATTCATCAAAATCCGTTTTCCCGGCGCAATTTCCCAACCAAAACAAGTTATTATTATTTATTTTGATTACCATAATGTTTTTATGGAAACAAAGAAAACCTTTTGACATTTGAAATTGAAAAATAAATTTCCTGCCAACTTCAACATAAATATTAGTCGGGAGCGACGTAACATGTATAAAGCAATAATGGTGATTTCCATATTAATGCATTATTTTATTTGGATTCCGCTGGAAAAATTAAGAAATACAAAGTCAGAATTTAGTAAAGGTCTATAAAATACCTATTCGGTTTGCGATCGATCACATGTATTTAGATACACTTTCATAACGGGGTTGAATGGCAATCATTTAAAATACAGACAGACCGCTCCAATTTTACTTATTTAGTCAGTCAATAAGACAGTGTGATACGCAAATAAATTATGCAGACACTATACAAAACTATCTAATTTTTTCTAGAAGCAATGAGGAAGTCTGCTTTACGTGCCCTACAAATTCGATCGAAGCACTTAAGGCGCCCCATCATAGCGCAACGAACTTAGTTTTACGCGCGATTTATTTTGTCCATATCTCTTTAGAAATGTGTGAGCAAGATGGAGTACTATTAAAATCCATAAGATAACCAAGGAACCAAAGATAAGATAAGATAGATCACAAGATTTACGTACCAGAAACATGAGAAAGTACGATTTCAAACAAAACCTCTCTTGCGATAATACACATAACGGACTTCAACAATTCAAGTATTGTACAAAAAATATTAGAATTAGCAAGTTCTAGTTAATGGATCCAAAAATTATGTGAAATTATTTTTACTCAATATGTAAAAAAATATACATTAGGTGACAAAGTCGGTTGAAAATATTCGTGAAATTGATGACTTTCAGGGCTTCATGAAACCTAGGTCAAGTTGATATTGACATATTTTTAACATATTGAGTATAGATAATTTCATATACTTTAAGGATCCATTAACTAAAACTTGCTATTTTTAATAAGTTTTGTACAATACTACAATATTGCTGAAATCCGTTTTTGTATGGGATAAAGTTTATGAGATTTTTATATATTGTACAGAACCACTATTGTAGAATATTACAAACACGTCCATCTTCTTTGTGCGGCACAAATTGCAACAAGTTTACTTGTAATTGCGTATTATTAATTGCCTTTTGTTAAAGATTTTAAAAATCTGTGCCTACATTTTTATAAGGATTAATACTGTCCGACAATTAAATGCGTTAACAGGAAATGCAGTCGCTGCACATTTACAATCGGTTTCCAAACAAAGAGTTGCAACTTAAAGTGGTTGTAAAATGCAGAAATGTGTGCGAAGATGGTTTAACTGAAATGGGAAAATAGAAACAAAGGATTTTAATGTAACTAGCGATCCGTCGCGTCTTCTGACAGATTATAATTAGCTATCTATACATATATTATGTTATAAACTGTTGTCTGTGCCAGATTCACTCCGATATTATTCGTTCGTTCGCGTAGAATTACTAATAATGACGTAATTTACGTAAATACGCAGAGATTTCCCTTAATTTTATCTTTTACATCCGTAAATTCCCTGTCAGTCAGAAGTTCAAAAATGTATAAGGGTTGTTTCTAAAAATCCAAAAATACTTGTTCTTTTTTTTGTTTTGAAGAATATTTGAACCAAGTTTCAAGTTGATCCAAGCAGGAAATAAGATTTTACATACAAACGTATTTACCCCGTTAGGGTCACTTTTAATATATCAAATGTTCCTTCCTTATTCCTTGTCTACATAATAAAGGAAAATCTGTGCAAAATTTCAGCATCCTAGGTCCAAGGGTTTGGGCTGGGCGTTGATGAGCCAGTGAGTGAATGAATGAATGAATCGGAACTTCTCTTTTTATATATAAAGAAGATGATTAGTGAATGATTTTAGGGGAAAAGTTTGCGCCATCGCGCTTTCATAACGTATGCCGTCTAAACCGTCAGAAGTAATTGTGTAAAATAAAATTATTGACAAAATAGTCTGGATTTGTTTTATAGATAAGTAATATTAAATTTATTGAAAATTGTACCCGAGCGAAGTTATCTATACTAATATATAAAGAGGTAAAATTTTATTTTTTGTATTTTGTTTGTAATGAATAAACTTAAAAACTACTTAACTGAGGCTATATTTTATATTGTTCGAATGTATCCACGAGCTGAGCCGGAGGCAGAAAGTTTATATATCACAAACATTGGTACTTTCAATGCGCGAGAAGCCGCTGGCGAAGAGAGCTATGGTCAATCAAGAAACCACAGAGATTTCACTGTTTAAATAATTTAGGCCCCATTTTTAATATCTAAAAAGTCAATGGCTTGCAAACCATAAATTGCAGACAAAGCCGACATAATTTTGCCTCATCTCTAATTCACTTTGTCTCTGCCTACCCTTCTTGGGATAAAAGGCGTGATGATATATAGGTAGATAGATCTAATTCACTTGTTCAAGTTAACATCGTACCTATTTCTGTCATTCATAGTCTATTCTTGTCAAAATCCGAACAAATCCAATAATCGAATATACAATTTACTTTCAACTATCACATGTTCTTTTAATACCTAGGGCACATTTTGCAGGTAATTCTTCACCAGTTAGTTACAAGCAATGAATAATTTTTGAAAAATCTTAGAATTTTCACAAGGTAAGATATATTTAATAAATCATCTTATTGGAAGCCATATACAAATACATGTAAAGGCAATTGAAACGGTCCCCCCAAGGGGTTCAAAGAGGGGATCAAGTGGAACTTCCAAGGCCTACCACAAACTCTTAGCAGACCTGAATAAGAACTGCCATTTTATGTGGTACCACAAAGTTGTAGTATAAACCCCAGTAGTTGTATCAATTTAACTTTGCAACTTTGTAAATATTTATGAATATCAACATGGAAATGAAATAGCAATAAACATTGTTGAAATATTTGAAAATGTTTGCCCGTTATAAGTCAAGGGTGTACCTTATATCAACTTCTTATTAAATACCGGAGCATCTCTGAAGATCAAAGATGTGCAAAGAATATCTAGATCCAGATTAGTCATGTTATATACATAGTACAAATTAGCAGCTTTTTATCTGAATGCATGTAGGTTTTTATATAATTGATTATAATACACCCCTTCCCCGTCCCGTTTTTGCAAGATCAAAAGTATCTTGTGACAGAATTTGCATGCCTAAAGGTGAAAGTTTTTGCTTTATTGTTTCACGCTAAAACGAAGCCACGGATCGACTTGATTATTTTTTGCTACCCCTTTATCACAAGAAAATTATAATATACAACTTTTCTACACTATTACATTAAATAATGTAAGAGCATTATCTAACTACTATCGGTATTCGTAAGCCAAGCAGAGCCATTGGCCATATACCTAATAGCAATCAGAAAAACGCTGATTAGCTGATGTCTAAAACAGAATGGCAATCAAACATATCATCGGCTAAAAGAGAAAGACTTGCTCTTCTGCTGGGTACCCTGGGACCGTAACAAGGTTTCGGGAGCTGTAAAGCAACCCGTGAGGATAGAAAAAAATGCGGTACACGTGATAGCTAAGTGTCATTGTTGATAAAAATTTCTAGCCCCACTGGAATTGGTACAAGAGACTTTAGATTATACAATGTATGTATAACTCTTTTTCTCTTTCTCTCTACGTTAGGTATGTCTTTTTCTCTCTCGTGTAACGAAATGTGCCTAAACGTGACGCGCCTTTGAAATTTCACTCTCAATTCTCGCCCAATAAAGTTATCGAATTGCCGCCTAAGAAGTTCTTCAAAAAAACACATATCTGTATCTCTAGTTATTCTATGTCTAAACACAGAGTGCACACCTGGTCTGTACAAAAACACAATCTCGTCTAACTAGCCACGCTGTGGGATTTTCCTTCAAAGGAAACAAGTTAGCCGTGATCGTCACAAGTATGGGATGTAGTAGGAAATATATTTTTTTTCTCCCGTGTGATATAGAATTGTTAATTTTAATAGGTTTGTATGCATACTAATATATCCATTTTCGTCGAACATTCACACGTAACACACACTTTTATACCATATATGCTACCGCGGACTTTTTTGTAAATTCTACACAATTCTTTCCTACGTCATTTTGTTATAACCTGACGGATTAGACAGCATACGCCATGAGAACTTGCGGAATCGGCCAAAAAACGGACAGATGGATATGTATGTTGTACTTGATAACTTGTGTCGTGGCCACAGATATCAGTAACAGTGTCGACATTTAGCAAGTTTACCATAATAATCAGAACATGTGTCAAGTCTTTTTAGGGTTCCGTATATCCGATGATAAAACGAAAAACTATAGGATGACTATTGTGTCTTTCTGTCCGCCTGTCACAGCTTATTTTTTGGTACATGTGTAGAATTTTATGACCAAATCACAGACTTATAGCGTAAATAATCGAATTTCGATTTTGAGGGTTAATTTTGGGGGAAAAATTAAAAAGTAAAAAAACATAATTCAAAAGAAAGGCCTGATTACGAGAAATACAAATATATCTTTTTATCATTTTAAAATGCATAGTTTAAATTATATTAAAGAAAATATACGAAAATTGAGCGTCCGCCACCCCTATATCCGAAACAACAGTGTCTAAAATTTTGAAAAAAATAGGGAATATAATGGCCTCTTTAATAATTTACAGGAAAACCTAAACGAAAATCCGGTCTTAAAGTTCTGAACGGAAATGGAATGCAGAACTCTAATGGATGAATCTTAAAAAAAGGAATGAAAAGATTCAAATGAAAAAGGACTACCATCCTGAAATTATCTAGTTTAAACATACATAAAAACTCTTCAGCCTTTTAATAAAATCCCAAGAACGCAAATTTACATAAAACTTTAACCTGAAAGTTATCCAATCAAAGCAAAATCGAATAGTATATAGAAATTAGAACATAGTTATTTTTTCCGTGTAGGTTAAGTAAAAGTCAAGTGGTGCTACTTAGTTGGAGTTAAGCCGGCTTTGTGAGCTCAAAGTTCCAAGTTCCAACCGACCGCCAGATTACCATAAACTTAGACCGCGGAATATGAACACTTCAAACTCACTCAATTGATAAAGCTCAATCTGAACGGATTTTGTACATTTTATTGAAATTATTTCATCGTTTAGTGATTATGAAACTGTTAACAGTGGTTAAGCAGCTTTGGAAAGGACGGATTAAGTATAGGTGACTTGAAACATTTCGACACGTCAAAACATAGCAACGGATCCACATGATGGCACAGAGATATAGGCCTGAAAGTGACAAAGGCTACTTTTTATCCTTTGAGATAAATTATAATGTCACATTTTAAAAATTTCCATGAACAAAACCTACTTATTATATGAAATAAAGATTTTGTCTCTAATTGAAATAATTTTCATTTCGAGCAACAAATTGTAACCAGTAGCGCGCTTTTATGATATATTATGTCTAATCAGTTAGAGAACAAATAACCGGCCAAGTAAAAACGGAGAAAAAAAAATCACGTTTGTTGCATGGGAAACCCTTTAAATATTTATTTTATTCTGTTTTTTAGTATTTGTTGTTATAGCGGCAACAGAAATACATCATCTGTGAAAATTTCAACTGTCTAACTATCACGGTTCATGAGATACAGCCTGGTGACAGACGGACGGACAGACAGACAGACGGACGGACAGCGGAGTCTTAGTAATTAGTATATGAATTTTGTGTATAAATAAACGAATGTGAAATAATGACTAAACAAATATATAACAAGAAAGGACGACCAATTGATCAAATATCTGATGTCCTTAAAAAAATTTAATCCGCAGTACTAAAAATAGACGTGCATGTAAGAAACGATGTATGGATGAGAAATACCCCCTTGGAAAACAGGCGTAAAGGTGTGTATGTATGTACTTATATATAAATAATAATTGTAAAACTATATTGTATAAGCAACGCAGCTTCACGCATTGGTCCGGTATCTGACAGAAAATTTTCGGTCCGGCCGCCGTATGATCGAGATTGAAGACAGGCCACACATTAGCAATGTAAATCATACGATCTAGATCACATGCAATTCACTCACACAGACACACAAGATTAGATTAAACAAAGGCGTGTGGATGTGTGTGTGTGTGACCGGCCTGGGATTGGACGAATGTGTGGCCACCTTTAGTAAAGTTACAAAGTATGTTTCAAAGGTAATTTGTAAGTTCCAGGAAATACCGAAGGAGAATGTTCCTTCAATCTTCACGAGTCTTCCAAGCGTGTATTTTTAAGCTGATTTTTTTCGGGATAAAAGTATATACTATGGTTAGCAAGGTATCTGTCTACCCCAGTTGCATATTATCTCCTTGTACGTAAAGTAGATATACACTTGTGATATGTCTAAATATGACATGAGGCACAATATATCAATATAAAGTAACATATGTACACCATTTCGCAGACAACCTATTTGCATACACTAATTGCTTTGCCGCGCTTGAATATTAGGTAGGAACTCTGATAATACGAAAACCTACATCAAACATTTTACTCCTTTTAAATATAGCGTGATGGTATAGGTAGTTTTCGCTAATTATGGTAAGGAATCTAATTCCACTAATATTATAAACGCGAAAATTTGTATGGATTATGTGGTTGTTTGTTACTCAATCATGCCAGAACGGCTGAATGGAACTGGATGAAATTTGGCACAGATATAGATTATAGTCTAGAATAGCACATAAGCTTTCCAGGAAAAATTTATGGTTCTGGGATAGATTTTTGTTTTTCACGGGATGGACATGATTTTTTGCATACTTTAGGGGTCAGATATAATGACTATACTACTTTTTATACCGCAAAAGCGGGCGGGGGAGGGGCAATTTACAGCCACGAGATTATTTCTTTTTGGATCTATTTCGACGCGGGTGAAACCGCGGACAGAAGCTTGTCTATCATAACTTTGAAAAGCTAATGAAAATACGTTCAGTGGTTTCAATATACTTCGTCTATGGAAATCTTCAAAATGTGAAATCATGAAACACGATTTGATTGATGGTCGTTTTCTCAGATCATAACCGTAGCTTTTCAAATCGGTCCAGTAGTTTTCAAGTTATTTTTTTATCGTCAATATAATATTAGTAGGCATTTATTTCATAAAGGCATGTTGTTTAAAGGGTGAGCAGACAATACAGTAAGCTAGGTGATATTGTGAGATACAATTGCTACTGGCAAAGCAATCCATTACCAGATTCGAGCAGGATATTCAATTTGCATAAATGCTTACTGTGCAAGATGTCCTGGCAACTTTACCTAACTCTCAATGAAACGGCGGTTTTAACTACAATCGATACAGAAATACTCTGTTAAATGTATAGGGTTCTTTGATATATGGATTACGCTATGGTTTCACTTGTGGAAAATTTTGAAATGTGACATAAGGCGGGATCAAAAGTTAGCCTATTTGACTCTCCGGTTCTCCAGGTCCTTGGTGCTTAGCATTTTTTTTAACGAGAATTGAGGGAATTGAACCCGTGACTCCTGGTTTGAGAAGAAGAGAAGACTTCTTTTGCTATATATGGACCCCCAGGGGTTGATTTCAACTTCATTATCAGTGAGAATAACCAATCAATATTTGGCAGGCATATTTGACAAAAATCAGCAAGTGGTCTATTAGGGCTAAACATTTTGGGGACCTCTGATCTAGACCCACTAGTTTCATAATGAAGAGGTATATTTTTAGTGCCTACCTTGTATCTTTAGAGGACAGAAACCCTAAACATTTTGAAATCTATTTGAAACTGGCAGACGTTAATTTTGTATAGCTATGTAGACTCGACCAGCCGGCGGTCGACGGCGGGTAAATGGATTGCACAGTGATTGTGCATTTCTACAGAGAGTACTTCTACTTAATACAGATTATTTGTTTTGACTACAACTTTTATATTTTTTATATGTGTCACTTGTCTGGGGGTACCCAGCGGAATGGAAGTCAAGTCTTACACATTTAGTAAATTTTTGAGAGTATCTAACGAGTGGTCTTTATCTATGACAGTTTTTCGGATAATGTGAAAGTTTTTGGTTTAAAAACCTATTGGAATATGCTCGATATGGAAAAAACCCAACGGCATTCCCACGCACTGTAAGTATATGAAATGATCTTCAAACTAAGATAGGTATACCTACATACCTTGTAATACAGGTGGTATTGAAACCTGAATCTACCTGCTACATGATTAGAACTCAAAATCACGACCTTTATTTATATCTTGCAATATGACCAGAGACAATAGTAACAATGTCCAAATCTAGCCAGTTACTAATATTAAACAGAACAGGTGGAAAACTTTATGTGCCCTCATTACCTAACTTTTGGTCGAGTGAGTGTACTGTATGTATTGTTAGTTTATAAGAGTTAGTCATTAAAGGCCTTTCGACTCGATCACACGCTTTTCACTACACACACATGGCGACCGTGACAGTGAACCTAAACTTTTCCTTTTTCAATCCAACGTTAATTTACTCTGTAATCTAGCTTACAGAAAAACCCACAAACCAATTTTACATAACAAAATTTCCTGAAAATTGTCCAATAAATATGAAGTCTCATTACGGCACCCTCATTAGATATGCCTTTATAATGTCCGTGACATACACAGACCATTTTTGTACTCAAAACCATAAACGGAGCCAAAAAAAGGACGATTCACGTGTCATAACGCGGTTTTAAGGCCCCGCCATTACATTTAACTACCGCACGCATCCGGGGCGCGAATAAAATATGCATTTCGTTACAATTAAGGGGACACTCGCTAATTTTTACTGCTCCCTACCCTGTTTGTTCATCCGGTGGTTTGGACACCTGTGTCATTTGGATTATACTTCATTCAGCTCTTGGTTCTACTTGAGATTATTTTTTTAAATACGCATACAATTCTTTGGAGGGCAAGTAAGCTAACGCCTTTTTTCACTTCGGGGAGTCCACAGAGATATCTACTTGCCACGATCCTGATACACCTCTTGCTCCTCAGTCAAATTAATTCAAATTTTCACTCTTCCAGTCATATCTGTTCTATATATAACTTTCATAGGTCTTTTATCATCCATTCTTTACATAATTGTTAAACATCTAAGCATCCGTTTTACTGAGTTACTGCATCTTCTTTTTTAAATTCAGAAACTGTAGTAGGTATATTCATCGTATCTGCACTAATCTGCAGACCATCTGTCATTAAATTATTTTAAAGTTATAATTATCTCTGTAACCCGTCTGTAAAGTATAGCATATAATCCTGGATCAGAGCGAGTTTTAATTAGAAAAACCGTACCTGTTTCTAAAATGTAGAATTTAAACTTTATTTTAGTTGGGGCTAAATCTCAGTCCATAATATCTTTTCCCGAACAGACCCTGATCATTATTACTGTATAAACATTATCCTTATCACTTTCTGAGAGAAATTTAATTAATTGCTCATTATAATTTTGTTGGACGGTTCCTATAGCAACATTGGAATTTTCTTTAAAGGTGCTGATGTCCCGGAAAAAGGGATTTTTTATCTTCTAAGGTAAAAGAGCAAATTTTAATTTAAGCTTGTCGTTTCGAAGGAAAATGCGGACGAACGCCTTTTTATTCGTTCAATATTTATGATTTTTTTTGCTTGATAGATAGAATTAAAAGTAAATATCGTTTTGTCGATTTTATTAAAAAGCTAATGAAAAAATTACTGGTCAGTCTTGCTGAAAAATTGCTAAATTGAAAAATAAAGGTACCTACTAATTGAAAATTTGAGGAAAGAATTATTAAAGTCTGTACTTATATTATTGTAAACTTTTTACTTTGCGGTAAGACCAGCGGCACCAGTAACAGTGTTCACATTTGGCTAGTTGACATGTGTCACTTCTTTAACAAACGTTGCATATGTATATAAATAGCTAGATATATAACCACTGATCAGTACTTATATACTCTTTAACACATCTAAATCTTTAATCTATAACCATATATGAATTTGAATTTGAATCTATAGTACTAATATAAAGCTGAAAAGTTTGTTTGTTTGATCGCGCTAATCTCTGTGAAAAAAATATGTTTGTATTTGATAACCTAATTCTTGACGAAGGTTATAGGCTTATAACATCATGCTACGACCCAAAAGACAGGAGCAGTAACTATTAACGCAGGTGCAATCACGCACTGGTCCGTTATCTCACAGATAATTTTCGGTCCGGTCGCCGTATGATTGAGATTGAAGACAGGCCACACATTAGCAATGTAAATCATACGATCTAGATCACATGCAATACACTCACCCACACAGACACAGAAGATTCGATTAAACAAAAGCCTGTGGATGTTTGTGTGTGACAGATCGTTCCGGTCATCGAAATCAACCACAAATACAACGATTTGAAAATGGTGGGCCGCGTGATAAGAATTGAACGAGTCTGTGGTCGATTTCGGTGGACCGTACGGCGGCGCGCCGGCGATTGGACGAATGAGTGGGCACCTTTAGATATTTACCTACTGAAATTTGTATTCTAATTTGGCATGAACCGACGAACTATTTTGACTAAATCTTGCTTTACAGTACACATTTATTGATTTGTTTTGATAACACTGCTTAATGCTTATACTCTCCAGAATAAGGGACATTGCCATTGTTGATTACTGCTTGGCTCCTAAAACACATAGCGTGATGTTTTTCACACATAAACCTTCGTCGTGTATCAATCTATCTAATATTGCAAACAGTAACAAAATCGGTCCAGTAGTTTTTGGGTCAATAATAAACAAACAACTGTGTAGGTAACTATATCCTTCTACATATATAGTAGATAGTTCTAGATGTCAGGTAATTGAAGTATTGAGGATCAGTGCATCACCTGAGGCGTTTCTAACTTTGCACTCAGCTCGGAGTTGCATCCTGTAACGTGTCAAGTTTTACTCTAACTAGTGTTGGGACGTGAGCCAGATCAAATCATCGATAGTTCAAATACTTTTCGGAAATTTAAGCACATATCTGTAGATATCCAGTAAATATCCAGTGTTTCAAAGTTATAACAGTTGCAAATCAGAAAAGTAACCGCTTGCTTATTATTAAATATAATAAATATAGATTAATCAAATGTTTTATTTCCAAATTGTATCAGTTATCATAATGTAATAGTTCTAAGTGTGTTCTTTTAGCATCCTAGAAATATACTGGTATTTAACTGGCAACTCTGAGGGAATCTTCTTCTTTTTAGTCGTAGTGCTCTTGGCAGAGCAGTCGTGATCAATCACAACCTTGCTCTATGTCTATTCTAGTTTATTTCTTTTCAAAATGGGTTTTGATAATTCCGCCAATGTTAAGTATTATAGACGTCACAGTAACAATATTCTGATTAATCGGTAGCTAAGATGCTCCCGCCGACTGTGATATGTCCTAATCACAACCATCACAGCGCGGACGGGATTAAACTGGATTCCTCATCATCACGGCTGGCGCGTGCGTTATTCGCCATGACTTGACGTGGAATCCTGCTCCATGTCTCTCTCGCCGAGGTTTTTATTGCAGACTTATTCAAGGTGTTGGTGAGTTATTTAATTTGGTCGGTCCCGCGCAAAGGGAACGTTCTTCCGATCTGCCGCCATCAACTCTGCTCTGCACAGCCAGTTTCTCTATGAAACGATCGTCTCGTCGCGTAACAATGCTTAAAGATTCTAAGGATCCTAGATTGATCGATAGGCGACAGTCTCTCTTTAACATGATGTTCTAAGATATGCCCAGCATTTGTCTCCAGCATTAACTAAGTAGGTGTTAGTAGCTTTTGCTACTTAGTTATTGTGGGACTAGCATACGACTTTATTTCATTATCGTATTGTATAATGACATATCGCAGCACCATCATATACGCAATGTTTAAAGATTCCATAGAAATTTCTCGATTCAAGACGATAGGACGAGACGTAGGAAACGGAAAGTAGCTAGTATTTCAGAGCTATTCTTAGCTGTGACGCACTCTACGTGCACTCTACAATACTTTACATACTATATGATTATAAAAACGTAACGATATCATTAGAGAAAAATGCGGAGTGAAAGATGATGTTGTGATTAAAATAAAGAAAAGTAGTTTACGCTTGGTTGGACACGTTGAAAAAATGAAGGATGAAAGATTGACTAAAGGAAATGCTGACAGAGGACGACCTAGGTGTACTTTTATTGAAGATATAAAAATGTACCTATTGATCGAAGGCAATATTAAAAGTACACGCAATCGCCGAGCATGTATGAAAGGTATGATGAATATAAAAGAAGCGAAAGGGGTATGTCAGGATCGTAGCAAATGACATTATAAAAATATCGATATCAAAATAGGTACACAAGGACAACCCTAGTACTTAATAATAAGTTGTCTTCTTCTAGCGTCCTTAGTCTCTTGATAATTTCAAAGAGGTGCGTTTTAAACTTAAACCAAAATTTCGAAATACCCAAGCTACAAAATAAATATATCGCCTCTATTTCCCGGGAAGGATGTCACATGAATTAATAAAGAAGTTGATAGGTAGAATTTACAGCGGATTCCTGAAAAATTATTAATATTGTCAATCCTATCCTAATTCAATGAGAAAATGCGTTTTTTTATTTATTTGATTTTACAGGTATTGTTGGAGGGCAGGAAACTGACATGGGCTACTTTTTATCATGAAAAACCATAGAGTACTAAGCCTAAGGAGGGGCCATAGACGGGTTTTTTGCTCTTCGACCAGGTGCGCAGTAATAAGTTACCTTAGATTTTTGGTTGGTATCGTTTTGTGTCTCGAGACAGAGCTCTAGAAAAATAGTTAATTGTGATTTTTTAAATAGAAAAGGCGATCTAGGACGTCAAACATAGTATTTGCAATCATTAATTTAATTATTATGTTTGTATTTTAGCATAATCATCATACAACGTAAAAGCCGTTGTGACAATAAAACGACAGAAAAATACAGTGGTACAGGGGTTAATGCTAGGCGTCTACCTCAAGACGGGATAAATTAGAATTTGTATTGACGATGCCGGGGCGAAACTTAGTTCACTATAAATTAAATTATCTCTTTCGAAATGTTGCAATTTTATTATTGCGGTGTGTAGAGACACTTGTAAATTTTTTAAGGGGTCTAAAAATTAAATACAGAATAGGTGGCAAGTAGAATTGTTATGACTAAAACTCAAACACAACTAATTTCTTTTAGATTATATTTATCTACAACTTAAGAGTGTAGTGTACCGCGTCCATGTCCATACAAACGAAGAAAACGTTTTACTACCCCTAAATATTATTTAATTTTAACGATTTTGTAATATGTTACTGACATAATGAAAAACTACGTACGTATTTTTTCCTTTTTTCAAAATTCGTAATAGGTCAAAAGTTATAAGCCCCTCAAATCTCGGTTTTTTTGGTTCATAACTTGCTCGTAATAAACCGTCTGTATTTGAGAAACAAAGCAAAATTTCAAAAAAAGCATAACGTACGTACGTAGATTATAATCTGCTAAAACGTTTGACACCAAAATTATAAGGTTTCGTTATAGTTTAGTAGGTGTAAATCGTTTTCCCCCAAAACGCAATTTTCAACGAAGAACATACCTACGAACACTCACGACAGTGTTCTCTGTCGCACTGATGCCCGTGGGAAGAGCGCGCTTGAGACAGAATATGATTTTCTAAATACCTATTTCGCTGCGTACGCTGAGCTACACGATCCTCTTAAAGTAATGACACACCTTAGGTATAAAATAATTAATCTAAAACTAACTACTCGTAACTAATCTTATCTTATATGTATATATGAGGGCGCCAGGAGGGATTCTACTAATTGGCGGGACCCTGCCAACCCCAATGAGTGCCGTGCTCAGTGGTATGTGCTTCCTTAAATTTAAGGTTACTTGTTACTTCATTAAGAAAGCCTGCTCACATCAAAACTCCAAACTGAATCAATATTTTAAATTACCTGCATTTTATTCAAAACGTAAAAATATACATTAAATATACGTATGGGGATTCGAACCGGCGACATTAGCGGTTAGCAGAGCGGTGCTTACCACCTAGCCACTTCGAATTCTACTTGTTATTCGAAATTTGACAATGCATAGTACATATTAACCTTTTTAACCCATAACAGTATATTATGTATTTATTATTTCAGACGAAAAGAGGACGGCTTTTCGTGCCCTCAGTAGCACAAGAATAATGAAGATGACTATAAAGTATTTCAATATGATATAATATAAAAAGTAGTGATTGAGGGACATGAGCGTCCATATCGAGTTAATACATTAAAAGCCATAAACCATTTAGTATTCAAAGTCTAAGCACTTAGAGCTAGACTATTAAATATTCAGTCAGTGTCTCGAACACAAAGCATTCGTATATAAAGCTCGTTTAGCTTGCTAGACTCTGTTGGGGAATTATGATTGCTTTGAGGAAGTAGATTTGGGAATTTTTGTGGGATTTATACCTTGTGGCACCAGTACCAGTGTCCACTTGACTCCAGTTGTTCATATTACTTAAATAGAGTGGCAAGCATGTTGCTGCGATCAATGGACCTAGATGTATCACTTTTTAATAGACGAAAGTATCTGTTATTTTTAGAAGAAGCGCCTTTCGAAGCATGAGAAATCGATTAAAGCCATAGAGTACTAAGCCTATGGAGGGGCTCCACCTTTCGCCAATTTTTTCCCCTTTGACCAGTGCGCAGTAATATGTTACCTTAGATTTCGTTGGTACCTAGATGTATCACTTTTTAATAGACGAAAGTATCTGTTATTTTTAGAAGAAGCGCCTTTCGAAGCATGAGAAATCGATTAAAGCCATAGAGTACTAAGCCTATGGAGGGGCTCCACCTTTCGCCAATTTTTTCCCCTTTGACCAGTGCGCAGTAATATGTTACCTTAGATTTCGTTGGTATCGTTTTGTGTCGCGAGACAGAGCTCTAGGAAAATAGTTAATTGTGATGTTATAAACGGGAAAGGCGATCTAAGACGTCAAACTTAGTGTTTTCAATCATTAATTATAATTATTATGTTTGTATTTTAACATAATCATCATATAACGTAAAATCCGTTGCGACAATTAAACGACAGAAAAATACAGTGGTACAGGGGCTAGGACAAAGCTACTGGAAATCCATTCCAATATTATAAATGCGAAAGTAACTGTCTGTCTGTCTGCCTATTACGTTTTCACAGTTAAACCACTGAACCGATTTTGATTCGGCGTAACCTTGAACCCTATGGAAACAATTTTTTTAAATCCACCCCCTTAAGGAGGTATAAACCAAAATTATTGGGTGCCTGACGGTCTGGAGACCCTAGCGACAAACAAGACTCTTAACTTTTTGTGTCTAACTAGGTAATTTGAGATAAGAGGATCTATTTATCTATCATCACGCCTTTCATTCCAAGAGGTCATCATTGTAGGCAGATACTATTGAATGCCATTTGTAACGATCCTGACATACCTCTTTCGCTTTTTTTTATTCATCATACCTTTCATACATGCTCTGCGATTGTGTGTACTTTTAATATTGCCATCGATCAATTTTTTTTTTATATTTTCAATAAAAGTACACCTAGGTCGTACTCTATCAGCATTTCCTTTCACTTCAGCCATATACACATTTTTACTATTTTTAGTCAATCTTTCATTATTTCAACTTGACCAAACCAGCGTAAACTACTTTTCTTCATTTTAGTCACAACATCATCTTTATATTAGTGAAAGAGTATTTCAAATCGGTCCAGTATTTTCTAAGTTTAATTCAAACTATCTCTTTATGGAACTCTAATATTCTATCTAAGAAAAAAATTTATTTTAGTACCACTTTCCTTCTACTTATAAAAATGCTTGTAAACGAAAAACTTATTGACTCGTAAACACTGACCGCTTATATGTTTTTTGATGTTATTTTATTCATTTATTCATTGCTGTAGAATACTTTAGCATATAGTAGTGCATGTTTTTCGCCTATATATACAGAGATTTCAGTTTTTCAGAGTCTAATATGTGCCATTGGAAATAAAGTTTTCAATTCAGGAAAATTTCTAAATGCATTTTTTCATGTTTTCACAAGATAGTATTAAATAATGCTACTAAATTGTTCTTTAGTAGACGTTTTCTCTACTAATCTCTAATATTATATGTCTGTTTTGTCGGTATCAAATGTCTCCCCTAATGAGGAAAAATTAAATGTTTCTTTTAAAGTTAGACTAATTTATTTATTTTGTAAAAGACGCCATCTATTGGATATCAGTTGAACTATGACATCAACACCGCTAACGGTGCGAAGTATTCGCACGGGTCATCTAGTTATTAATAGATTTTTTATCTGGTAGTCTACTGGACAAGCAATTCCGTACCCAAAGGGGGCAAACTGAAAGCCTATTACTAAGGCAAGTTCGTCTGTCACAAAGCTGCATATTTTGAACCGTAATATGTAGACACTTGAAATTTTCACAGAGTGTGAGTGTATGGCCGCTTTAATATCAAATAATAAAAATAAAATAAAGTTAAAAATTAAAATCCCCATTCAAGAATCGTGTTTTATTCGGCGTTTTTTACTCAATCTTAATAATGGCAATACATGCAAACGTCCAACTAGTGACTAACGCTAATTTGTCCCTGCGCCATACAAGGGCGTTAAACTTGGTCTGAACTTAGTGTGAGAGTCCGTTTTTTTAAGGGGTAGTCAGTCATCAAAATCCAATTTTTCAGAAAACCTGATCTATTTACGAAACTGAAAAAAATATATATTGATTTTAAGGATATGACAAACATTGTTATTCTTTTGAAAATATGATTAGAAACATATTACTCGATAGAAAAAAAATTCTAAATACACATCTGAAAACTTTATTTATCAAATTTTATGGCTATAAGTATAGATGGGTAACATTACAAAAATTAACATGAATATTCTATGTTTGTATAATTTTTTTTAAATTGCGTTTTAAGCAAAAATTATCGCTTACGTTGAACTGTTTCTATCCTGCTCTAGATGCGTTCTGCTCTTTCGTCACTAATTTTCCCATCGACCACTTCACCTTAATTTGCCTATATAAAGCCGGAGGAATAAAGCTAGTGCACAGTAAATCTACTGAATCGAGATATATTTGTAGTTGTGTAGGTAGGTATGAGACGTGTTCATAGCTGCATATTGATGCATTACCATCAACACGTCGCGCATAATTGATCGATGCATGAATACGCAGCTTCTGACAATATTAATATATATATATATTTACTGTTTACTATTACTGAAATATTTTTTTTAAATAGTTTTCTTGGCATTTTTTTTTTTATAATTGAATCGATAAGATAACCAAGAAAAAACGTACCAGAAACATGAGAAAGAACGATTTCACACAAATCGGTCTTGCAAAAATACACGAAATAAACATCGGATATTCAAATATTATACAAGAACTATTAGAAAAAGCAAGTTGTAGTTTAATATATTATTGAAGTATGTAAAATTATCTTATAATAATGTGAATAAAAATATATTTATTTACATTATCTATCATTCTTCATTCATTCTTTCTATCTATCTATCTATCTATCATCACGCCTTTCTCGCAAGAGGGGTAGGCAGATACAATTGAATGCCATTTGTTACGATCCTGACATACCTCTTTCGCTTCTTTTATATTCATCATACCTTTCATACATGCTCGGCGATTGTGTGTACTTTTAATATGTCCATCGATCAATATTTTTTTATATGTTCAATAAAAGTACACCTAGGTCGTCCTCTGCCAGCATTTCCTTTCACTTCAACCATATAAACGTTTTTATTTTCTTTATTTTAGTCACAACATCATCTTTCACTCCGCATTCTTCTCTAATGAATTTATCGTGTATTAGTTTATTATGGCGGACTGTGAAATTAAAAACTTGTTCAAATCGTTTGTTGACATGGCATCAGTTTTTGTTCCAAAGTCAAGTAGGTAAGTCAAAATGATAAAAATCCCACCAAACGGCACATATCGACCTCCAAAAGGTCAAAACAATATAATAGATCATTTAGTTTTCGAACAGCGTACAAAAACAGTAATTAATAACGCATCATGATCCTTTAGATTTGGTCTCATCGAGTATTGTCATCACGTGCGGGAAACAGGATAAGTTCGCAAATACCTATTTTATCTAATACGACCGCAACTTGTACGGATTAGCAACTTTAACTTAACATCTTTATTGTTTGTACGAGGAATATAACAACCTGAACTCACGCGAACTCGGTTCTTAGAGATTGGCTATTTCTAGACTTAACCTTGCGAACTTTCTAGGTCTGTGTCATTATTATTGGTATGGCTTTCGAGGAATGAAGCATAAGTAAGCATAACCAGTCTGAAATATTGAAATGTTGATGCAAAACTATGTCTTTTTCCATTATAAATTTTCATTACCCATTTTATTTATTTTTAGGGTTCCGTACCCAAGGGTGACAACGGAAACCCTATAATGTCAAAGGGCTGTCCGACTCTCACTTGGACGATTTTTTACCCATTTTTTAATTACGGAAAATCCTTTTTTTTAAATTAATTAATTTAATCCATGTTATTTTATTAACTGACTTCAAAAAAAGGAGCAGGTTCTCAATTTTTCGGAATCTTCTTTTTATTTATGTTCCCCGATTACTTGAAGACGCCTGGACCGATTTGGAAAAAGTTTTTTTTTGTTTGAAAGAGTATACTTTCCAGGTCAGGATCTCATGATGAGATCCTGGAGAAATCGAGAACTCTTTAAATTTTATAGGCACACTTGTGCATTTGCTTTCAGAAAGCACACTTTTCAGTGCATATTTTTTCAAGTCGGTACACTTTTTTTAAAAGGCAAATTTTATCAACATGTTTGTTTGTTAAAACAGTTTTGATATCGAATACTTAAATTACAATAAATGAAATTGTTTACAAAATAAAGAATTAAATGATATCCAGTTTTGTAATTAGGTGTACACTGTACATACATCACATAGTTGATGCACTGTCGACTGATACACATCTTGGCTCTTGGTGCACTAATTACTTCTTGGAAACTTCGGTGATGACACATCAGACCTAATGATACCGACCTTAAATATATATATAGATAATTTGATACAACATTATGACCTAATTCTCAGATCTTTTTCATTTTATGAAGTTAATTTAACAAAAAAATATTAAAATAATATAGGAAAATTTGGTACCTTTATAGTAGGGAAATTGTTTGTATTAAAAATAAAAGTTGTGAGCGCACAGTTTTTCTCTAATCAGCCTATGTTTCAAATAATTTGAATCGATTTCATAATATAAGTCCCAACTACTTGTTTTAGCTACTACCTACATTGATGTTCAAATAGTAAAAACTAGCCAAGTGCGAGTACTATTACTTATTATTTTGAATAGTTCATTAAAAAAATTAGAAAGATCGAGCAAAAAACGACGAATAAAACAAGTTTCTTGTATGGGGACCCCCCTTTAATGTTAACTTTATTTTATTTTTATTCTTTTTTATTATAGCAGTCAGATATAAATAAATGTTAAAACTACTCCAACTAACCGTAAATGAGAGTAATAAATAATATTATATACATTTCATACATAATATATACTACCTCACTACAATTACGGTATTGCTACATATTCAGGAAGTTTTATCGTGAGAAAATATTTTAGTTTCAAAGTCATACTTATCACACTACTTGGACTGTAAAAGGGCAGATTATGCACCTTTCTTGATTGCCATTGAAATGTGAAGGTTTGAATTTGAAGATATGAAAATAGTACTAGGTACGTAAGATTTTTACAGAGCACATTTGGAAAGGTTAGTCGAAGGCCCCCGATATAAATTATCAAATCAAAACTCTATTGCTACTTATATCTAGTTAATTTCATATTTGTGGATTTCAAAACTTATATGCACGCAGAGCTATCCCAAAATAAATCTGTGAATTTTCATGGAAATTCGGTTCGGTTTCGCCTGTGGAAAAATAATACGTCGATCCGTTGCTCTGTTGTGAAAATAATGAAGGACACACAAACAAACACGCATACAGGATGTGACCTACACACGGACGGATATGTGCTTAAATATCGGTTGGTTTCGTCATAAAAAATTAACTTTAAAAAAAAAAGTGTACCGACTTCAAAAATTTGCACTGAAAAGTAAGAAATAATAAATATTTCGTCGTAGAATTTGAAGACGGTTGGTGCCAAATTAGGATACAAAATTAAGTAAACATCTAAGAAGATAAATATATTGAAGTTTGTACTGATGATCGTAGGTTCCTAATGAATTGTCTAGATTAGTGAATTTGGGAACTAAGTTGTTTCTAATTTGGCACCAACCGTCTTCAAATTCTACGACGAAATATTTATTATTTCTTACTTTTCAGTGCAAATTTTTGAAGTCGCTACACTTTTTTTTTAAAGTTAATTTATTTTTCTCTTTTAAGTGATTTTGCTGTCCTGAGAGACAAATAATAACGCAAATAAAAAAAAATTATGGAAAAATAAAAAATACTGCCGTGGATTTGAACCATGTACATCCTGAGCTGCACGCCATACCTTTAGCCGCTAGACTACCGTCGATACAAAAATTGACAACTTCGTGTCAATAGCAACCGTTGCTAAGGCTTTTCTCTGATACATAATTTTCAGCCGTTCAGACAAATTACTAAATTTCTGAAAAACTACTAAACCGATTTTCGTTATTATGTCTGTAAGATAATGTCGAAAAATTATTATATCCTTAAAAAAATAAGT
Organism: Nemapogon koenigi; assembly: GCA_963924495.1. Taxonomy (NCBI): domain Eukaryota; kingdom Metazoa; phylum Arthropoda; class Insecta; order Lepidoptera; family Tineidae; genus Nemapogon; species Nemapogon koenigi. Next base: position 11,803,046 of record OZ004646.1, read on the forward strand.
CGTCAAAATGGGTACATATTTCATCGAGATATTAAGAAAAATGCACTTATAAAGTCAGTTTTTTCAAAATTTCTAAAAAACTACTGAACCAATTTTTACTAAAAAAAATGGGACAAAATTTCCAATTCGGTCCAGGCGTCTTCAAGTAATCGGGGAACATACATAAAAAAAATAAAGATTCAGACGAATTGAGAACCTCCTCCTTCTTTTTTTTGAAGTTCGGTTAATAAAAAGTAATATTGCCTAAATAAGTCTTAAATAACGTGTAATTAAAAGTAATTGAGATATATTTAATTAATTAATGGAGAAAGGTGCCTAATAAATAATTCAGGCTTTTCGACTAATGACAAAAACTACACCCATTCATGCAACGAGCTTGCTTGCATCTTGGCAACATTCTGCGTTACTTCATTGCTTAGGTCGAGTTCAGACTGGGGCATTAACGCAAACATTGAGTTGGATTTTTTTTTATATTTGTTACCGGAAATGTATGAAACCTAGAAATTCTTTACAATTCCTAGGAAATGTATACAATACAAAAGTCATTTAGGAAATGTGTACAATATTTTTTGAAAGATTCATTAGGAAATATATGTACCTACATTGTACACAATTCCTAAATGGTACTAGGAAATGTATAAATTAACATTATACTGTAGGGTTAAGATAACCTAACCTAACCTCCCGACTCCTTAATTTAACACATTTCCGTTTAAGCTGTTTAGAAAATGTATGGAATTCCTCGGAAATATCTATAATATAGTTTATTTCACACATTTCCTGTCGATCTTAGGAATTGTATACATTTCCTATGATTTGTATATAATGACAGATAACATATACAAAAGAATAGAGTTCGCACTAATACTTAGAGTGAGATCCCCTTATCAAAACTACACCTAATAAGGTATACTTTGACGCCAAAATGTTGTAAATCTAAAATGTACTGACCAAGGAATATAGATTTGTGGCGACCTTAAAATATTTTTATCTATATATATAAAAATGAAACCCATTTTCCGTTGTCACGACATAACATGAAAACGGCTTGACCGATTTGGCTGATTTTAGTCTTAAAATATTCCTAGATATCCAGGGAAGGTTTTAAAAGGTGAGACAATTCGAATAATTGCCGAAAAACCCCTAAAAACAGCCCTTTTCTTTTTCCCATAATAACAGAGTCAATTTGAACCTTATTGCTATTCAATAAAGTTCATTTTAAATTAAAAGCACTCATTGTTGTCTATGCAATGTAGATGTGTTCCTAATGTCACCGCACAAATTTAAAATTCGCGTGCGTGTTGGAGAATCTAATGTCGCGTTCCGACACTCAACAAAAGTGATAATATCGCGAACGCGACCAAATTGAATAGTCACAAAATGTAATTTAAGTAATTTAATAGATCATTAGTAGTACTGATTTTCAGTTTGGTCGGCTTCGCGAAACTTAATTTTGCCTAGGAGTAGGGGTAGGAGTAGAGGTAGGAGTAGGGGTAGGTGTAGTGGTAGGGTAGGGTAGGGTAGGGTAGGGTAGGGTAGGGGTAGGGGTAGGGGTAGGGGTAGGGGTAGGGGTAGGGGTAGGGGTAGGGGTAGGGGTAGGGGTAGGGGTAGGGGTAGGGGTAGGGGTAGGGGTAGGGGTAGGGGTAGGGGTAGGGGTAGGGGTAGGGGTAGGGTAGGGGTAGGGTAGGGGTAGGGTAGGGGTAGGGTAGTGCAGGCAAGCCAACGTTTGGGCAGGACAACGTCTGCCGAGTCCGCTAGTACTTCATAAATGGTATCTTCTATTTGTAAACGCATACCTTTATGGAAAGATGATTTAATGGTCAGCACAGAACAGGTAGCAACTGGAAAGTTTGTAGGCTGACACTTTTATATAGAAGTAATCGAATAATTTTAGAAGAATTGAAAACGCTGTATTTTTGTGATCTCCGAATTAAAAAGTTGGATTACATACTTTAAAATCAGCCGAGGGATTTTTTTATATTGAATAATAACGTATGGTATTTATAGGCACGGAACCTTAGACACTGTCCATAGTGTCCATCAACAAACAAACTGACACTTTATCTTTATATTAGTATGTAAGATGTGTACGAGGCCTTATATTCCAGTTTGGGCACTCCATCATAACAGCTAAAGTTTTTATTGTGGCTTGTTGATCACTTGTTGCGCCATAATGGGCCATAAGATGACTTATTCAATACTATTATCATTTTAAGTGAGAAATTTTGGTGTTACACCCTCGCTTTGTTCGAGTGAGGAATTGTGCAATTCATAACTGCAATTTTCGTTCATATACTTTATGTTATGTAGCTTTTCAACAATTTGACTTTATTGTTTTTTTTCTAGATTTCAGTCCCAGGGAAAGCTTTTATGTGACTGTTTTGACTTCAAAGAAGAACAAACAAACAAACAATAAACACACTTTTGTATTTATAATATTAGTTTTCATTCTCTCTCATCTCTACTTTCAAAAGCGATCAAATAAAGCGCTTAAATCGAAGGGATTTTAAGTTAAATCTTGAATTTTATCGTGTTTCAGAGGGCATGTAAAATCAGCTTCCGCACTCCTTCTGAACGAAGTAGGTACCTGCCTCATAAGTCATCTGAAAATTAGTCTTTCGATCTCAAAGTACCTCGACAATACTGGCCACATGTTAGGTAGCCTCAAATAAATTATGATAACAAATACTCAAGACATGTTTTCTGTTTCTACTTCTTAGTTGTACACTATTGACGCCAAAAAACGCCAAATAAAACGTTTCTTGTATGGGGACCCTGTTTAATTTTCAACTTTATATTATTTTTATTACTGTTTGTTATAGTGCCCATAGTGAAAATTTCAAGTGTTTTCCTATTGCGGTTCAAAAGATACAATTCTGTGACAGACAAACGGACGGACCTTAGGACCTTAGTAACCTTAGTTTCCGTTGTCACCCTTTGTTTAAGTAACCCTAAAAATATCAATATTATAAGAATTTTGGCGAATATACTTTGGTTACTCTACTATTTCTTAGCTATACCCAATACCCTGGATATATTAAACATGTTAAACTAATTTTACACTACCTAATTAATTCCCGGCGTCCAACATCAAAGCGGTTTATTAATCGTAAAATAATATAACAAGCAACAACTACCGAGTTCCCTCAAATTTCCCATTAAAATGTCATAAAGCCGTAACCTCATATGAGATAGTTCTGTTTGTAGTCAAATCGATTAGCTAATAACCCTCAAAAGCTGAAGCTAACATAAAAATACAAAGGCAATGAGAGCATTTAACGAGTTTATGGCCCGACCTAGAGAGATCATAAAATAAATCAAACGACTTTATGGCCAAAACTATTCCACCATTAAAATATGGCGAAACGCTTAGCTTTTGCTAGGCACCGTATTCATAGTTCTTACTGAATATTATTTTACAAAACACCTGTTAAAATTATATCCAGAACTACGAGAAAAGAGCTGCCCACTAACTTAGTTGACCTCAAAAAATAATGTGTGTATTCCATAGACCTGAAGACTGGTAATACGGTTTACGAACCTAAAGGCGTTTGGTAGTTTTGTAAGCAATGGACAACATTTCATTTTTCGTAAGGTACCAAAATTCGAAAACCGTTTGGAGATTACATGCTAGATAGCTTATTTTTCATTTTTTTTATTTTTTATATCCTTTAATTTTCGAGTTATTTTAAAAATACTAAAATATTGAAAAATGAGGATTAATAGGTGCCCCAATCTGTGCTAACCCTCTAATTTAAAAATACTAATGTCTGTTGGCAGAGTTGTTAGTTATTGAACTCAGGTGTTGCCTTCTATTAATTTTACCCATTTTTATTCCATTTGAAGCTAAATTAATAATTATTCTTTAAATATAATTATAAAAATACTTCTTTTATATAATATTCTTTGGAAGTTTTGCTAGTTTCGAATCACAGGAAATATATTTACGAGTGAAACCGCGGACAAAAGCTAGTATTATTATATACATTATGAATAATGTTGTAGGCGATTTGAATTCCGGCTACGGCAACACCTATTTGGAACACGGTATATTATACTCTTTGCATTTCTATAACGTATACTCTGTGGCTTGACTGACACTATCAGTCACTTTCTTTGGGTGACAGTTTATATTTCTTAATTTTAGTCCTAGCTAAGGTTTTTAGTTTATAAGTCCTCAAAATTTATAAAAAATCATAATTAAATTAAAAATATAAAAATTCAACCCAAAATAAAATAAAAAAATACGTGTAACTTATTTTTTAATATATTTTTAATAAAAGTAATAAAAATGGGTGATTAAAAAAATGAAATGTTGTCCATTATATCGTAATGGTGAAACGAATTATATTTAAATTTTGTACAGAGATAAACTACAGCATCACTGAGTAAAATTATAAGTTAAAATCTTGTCTGTCTTATAACAGAGTATTCTATAAATGAATGTTACTCTACTGGACCGATTTTGATACTGTTAAACACTATACATATACTGGTTCAGGTTTATGTGTATAAGAGATTTACGTCTTTTGGGAGTGGAATGTACCCTATTTTATAAACAGGATCCGAATAATTTTAAAAGGTGTGAATAGTTTAATTTTTTTACAATAATATACGTAAGTTAATAAAAATTAGAGTATGAATAGAGGCAAAATATGAACGTGTACAATAAAATATTAGATAAGTGAGAGCGCGTGTCCTATGTTATAGTTAGTATTGCTGAAGGAGTATGTACTGTGTTTATTATCTCTGTCCAGGGTCCTGATGATGAAGCCGGAAGGTGGCCACAGAAACTCTGTAACAAAACGACGTAATTCCATCGAGTTGGTACTTCTTTAATATCTGTGAAAATCCAAGAGTGTCTGTAATTTCAAAATTAATACAAATCTCTAAGAATGAGTGAGTAATTTACGAAATGGTTGAATGAAAACATAGTGACAATATTTTTGTTTCATTTTGAATAATAAAAATTAAAGCTAAAAATATTTTAAAGATATATTTTCTAATAAAATTTGTATTAAAAAACCTTTTAAAAAAAAGTGCACCGACTTCAAAAATTTGCACTGAAAAGTAAGAAATAATAAATATTTCGTCGTAGAATTTGAAGACGGTTGGTGCCAAATTAGGATACAAAACTAAGTAAATATCTAAGAAGATAAAGATCTGTTCAATATTATCTATGTTTGTACTGATGATCGTAGGTTCCTAATGAATTGTCTAGATTAGTGAATTTGGGAACTAAGTTGTTTCTAATTTGGCACCAACCGTCTTCAAATTCTACGACGAAATATTTATTATTTCTTACTTTTCAGTGCAAATTTTTGAAGTCGGTGCACTTTTTTTTAAAACGTTTATTTTACCCTTTTAAGTGATTTTGCTGCCTTGAGGGACAAATAATAACGCAACTAAAAAAATATTGATGGTAAATTAAAAAAAAATACCCCAGTGGATGTGATTTGAACCATGTAATGTGCTTGTGCATCCTATGCAGCCCATTACATTTAACCGCTAGACCATCGTCACGAAAATTGACAACTTCGTGTCAATAGCAACCGTTGCTAAGGCTTTTTCTGATACATAATTTCAGCCGTAAACAGAAATTAATTACTGAATTTCTGAAAAACCACTGAACCGATTTTCGTCATATGTCTGTGAGATAATGTCGAGAAATTATTATGTCTTGAAAAAAATAAGTTGTCAAAAACGGTACATATATTATCGAGATATGAAGAAAAATGTACTTATGAAGACAGTTTTTTCAAAATTTCTGAAAAAGTAATGAACCAATTTTTATGAAACAAAAATGGGACCAATCCGGAAGAATTATCTGTCGATTAAAAAAGAAACCATCAAAATCGGTTCACAATTGGCGGAGTTATCGATGTACATACATACATAAAAAAAAAAAAAAAAAAAAAAACGGTCCGAATTGAGAACCTTCTCCTTCTTTTTTTGGAAGTCGGTTAACAAAAATAGATAATACAAACTTTTCCAAATGAAATTACTTTACTGTACGGTTGATTGCGTTACGTCGAAATTTGGTTCAGAAATAAACTAAATTTTTATGCCAGGAATATAACACAGCCACCAAATAATAATATAAGAATTTAGCCTATGATATTCTTTAGAGTTTTGAGGCTTTTTATACATTTTTTTTTAATAAATCCCCTAATAATAAACGGTCGATATGGTAATCGATCCCGTGTACCAACGAATATTCAAAGATTGCATCGTGACCTTACAATATCAAGATCCCATTCGTAGTAGTGTTTATGAAAATGTAAATGGAAACTGTCAGAGGCATATTCACTTTGTAAGTTTGAAATTGTTGCAGCCTTAGGGTGCATGAGACAGATATATTATTGTGAGAACTGGAAGTCTGTAGGTATTGTGTAGTTTATTGAAGAAGGGAGAAGGTGTGAGTTTATTTCTTTTAAGAGGCTACCTTCATATTAAATCATATTTTTCAAATCGTTTTGAGTGAAACCTAAAGCTCTTGGAAATATAGAAAAAATTACATGTTATAATTAATCATATTTCATAATAATCTGTTAATCATAAAACATGTTTTAAGAAACTTTGCTCGATAGAAAAAAATTGCAAAGTAGCCTCTGAAAATAGTCTCCTTTCCAAATTTCTCAGTAGTACATGAAGTATTGTTTATTAAATTAAGTACAAATTTGTATCATCTATTACTAAAGTAAGATGTTAACTTAGATTTTCAATAAAGCTACTCCTTTAATTTAAATAAATTATTTTTGATTTGTCACTTAGGACGTTTGTTCCAAGCACCTGCCGTGCGCCTCTTCTCTTTTGTTTCTATTCAATGCGACAGAGAGAGATTCAGCGGAGAGACCAATCGATCACGTAGCGCTAGGATAGGGCTAGAGTATCGTATGCAGCTAGGCCACGCCCCTCAAACTATGATTTTATTTGAATGTATCGTCTTAAGGTAACTCAAAAACCACTATACCGATTTGAAAAATAATTTACCCTATTATTAATGGTGCTACACATGCATTATTAAACAGGTAGGTACTCGTATTTGACCACAAACGCTAAACTAGCCATCCATAATGCAGTGCTGGTACCTACATTGATGTATAGAAGTGAAAGATGGGTCTGGAAGGGCTGATGTAATGAAAGTAAGATTAAAGGTGCCTACCCATTCATCTAATAACCGTACGGTCCACCGAAACTGCCACATACTCGTCCAATTCTTGTAACAAACGATCCGCCTAGCATAGATCATACGGCGGCCGGAATGGGAAATTTTCGGTGCGATGCCGGACCAATGTGTGGCCTACTTAACGCAATGAATATGTTGAATTCACATCAAGTTTGAAAGATAGAGTAAAAAATAATGTGATATAGAATAGTGTGGACTAAAAGATGATGTAGTAACTAAGATAGAGAAAGGGATGCTTAGATGGTTCTGGTTCTGGTTCTGGTTCTGGTTCTGGTTCTGGTTAACGGGCTCGGTTTCCGCAACTCGACGTCTAGCATTCAAGCACCAGTCCTGATTTGATTCTGTTACTTCCGAGAGAGAGCAGAACAGACTTACTATCCGACAGTATGCGGATGGAATGTTTGCTTACTCCTCTCGATGTTATAGCTGAAGCTGCTAGGCGAATCGCCATGCATTCAGCTTGGAAGACTGTGTTGTGTATGCCCAACGGGGTTGACATATTAATGTTTAACTCCTCCGAAAATATTCCGGATCCAGTACCTGACTTCGTCTTGGAGCCATCTGTGAAGATTCTAAGTTCTTCAAGTTTGAGCCCCTCGTGCGTCTCATCTTAGATGGTTTAATCATATGGAAAAAATGGATGAGAAGAAACTTACTGATAAATTCAATGACATTTAAAAAAAGGGGATTAAAAAAAGCACCCGAAATAGAAGAGCATGAAGAGATACTATTTGAATGAGACAAAGAATTGTGCCAAGATCGTGGCAAGTGGATATCTTTGATCTCTGCCTACCATAATGGAAATAAGGCGTGTCTAAGAAAGTTGAGGGTTACGTAAGGTAGAGCATTTTTTGTGACATAAATTGGAGGGTTGTTAAAATAATTATTGCATTTCCAAAAATGTTCAAGGCGACAAGTTACTACACAAAAAAAATCTCATTCATTAATAGTATTGTCACATAAGCTAAATAACCACTTCTGATGAAGAAAAAAACCGCCTTCAAAACCAAAATATGCTTCCGGAAGCAAATGCACAAAAAAATACCCAAATCGTTTCAATTGTGTCTATAAAATTTGAAGAGAGCTTGATTTCTCCAGGATCCCATCATCAGATCCTGACCTGATGACCATGGGAACACCTGGAAAGTATAACTAATCAAACAAAAAATAATCCAAATCGATCCAGGGGTCTTCAATCGGGAAACATACATAAAAAAATTTAAATAAAAGTTTCCGACGAATTGTAAACCTCCTCCTTTTTTTGAAGTTCGGTTAAAAACGAATTGTGACAGACTCAAAAGCTTGTTTTTCTCTTAAAGATAATAATGATATGCAAATGATGTAGATCAAAACATAGGCCTCGTGAACTTAATTAACCCACAAGTTATCAAGTTACAATAAAGATTGATTGTTATATTGTCTTGTATAATATAATATATAATTAATAACATTTAATCTGCTTATTTAAATTAATATGCTTGTTTTGACTACTTGTTTTTACTATTAGATGCAGCTGTACTTTTGTTATACAGGCTGATTGATTTTTTTTTCTGATAACTATTTAATTGCGCAGTTGTGAATATTGACCGTTACATTTAGCATTTATATGGCTGAGGTGATAGGCAGAGGACGACCTATGTGTACTTTTATTGAACATAATAATATAAAAAATGTATTGATCGATGAAAATATTAAAAGTACACACAAACGCCGAGCAAGTATGAAAGGTATGATGAATATAAAAAAATCGAAAGAGGTATGTTAGGATCGTAACAAATGGCAATCGATTGTCTCTGCCTACCCCTCTTGGGATGAAGGCGTGATGATAGAATATATCTAATAGATAGATAGATTTAAAAAAATTAACAGACATACAAACACACAAACAAACAACCTCTTGCCCCAAACACAAAAACCGTCTCCTTTCCGACGTAGATAATATATTCATGAAGAATCTGAAATTCACTGATTCAAAATTTCCAATATATTTTAATCTATAATGTAGTCTTATATCTAATAGTTCAGTAGTTATTGACTTAACTCAAGAAACAAATGGTCAAGGTTCGACCGCAGGTTAGGGCAGCAACTTTTTTAATCAAAATATAAAAAATTCCTAATTAGGATAAACTATTTTATGTTTAAAATGAAGTAAGCATTGGACTGGCAGTTGTCCATACAGAACAGGTGGCAAGTCTGTTGCGTCATTTCATTAACAGACGTATGTATCTGTTATATTTAGAAGAAGTGCGGACGCTAGCTTTACATGCCCTTCGAAGTACAAGAAGTAAATTAAAGCACATATTGTTAAAGAATGACTTAAAGTACCTATATACATCTTGTCTCGTCCGCGTCGTGAGTAAATAAATCACTCTGTAGAAGGCAGTTAAGGTCATATAGTACATGTCAATAATTACGCATTAAATAATAACATTATCTATCACACCATTTGTATTATCAGAGCATGCGTTGTGCAAGATTTATGTGCAGCAAGATAACGATTGGTAGACAGTGTGGCGATTCTCGTATTTACTTACACTGTAGTGCTCGCGGCTTCGCACGTACTCTAATTACTACTACACGCTTTATATTAGCTTTTGGTTACAAACTATATACATTAGTAGAATTAACCTTGTTGGCTCGTCTTGGACCGGACCAATAGGTCTCTAAAAAATCTTATCCGACAAACTGTACTAAAAAAAACTTCAACAGAACTGCAATTTATTTAAAGATAGCCTAAAAACGTCATCGGCTAAATGAGGTAGACTTGGAATCTCAACTAAAAATATAGTTAAAAAGATACAAATTATATGTTAGCAAATGAGATTATCTGGCATATTCCACATCATGAAAGTTCCGCTCAAATTAATGTAGAACTAATATATGTATATAATTGAATACATTATTTGTTTAAATGTTAATTAAAAGTAAAGTTATGATAAGATGTGAACATGTGTAGAAAAAGGATGGCTTTATTCAACAGGTTATATAAAAGTAAAAATAAATATAGACAACTTGAATTTTGAGAAAGTTCTTACGACATCATTATTTTGTCTAAAATGATAGATGGCAAGCCTATCGCTGATTTGGAGTTATAACAATGAACAGAAATTTTTAGTCCGATTTTTGTGTAAAAAAAATATCGAGGAATCTTAAAGTAGGCCACACATTGGTCCGGCATGGCACCGAAAATTTCCCATTCCAAAAGATCTAGGCGGACCATTTATTATAAGAATTGGACGAATCTGTGGCCGGTAATTGGACGAATGGTGAAATAATATCACACTACGACCCAAAGGAGCGGAGCAGTAATCATAAATTTAACCAATCAAAAATGTTTACAAAGTCACTAAATAATAGTTGAAGTTTTTCACTATGTGACACAGGGGACTCCGTTCAAAAAGAACCTCGGCATCTGTATATATTCGAAGTCTCTACAGATCTAAGTACTAAGGCTGTCAACCTGATCAACAATCAAAATTGGGAATTTTATTCCCAATTAAATAATTATATATTAAAAACTTAAAATTATGTGGTATTTATATAACCTATAAATTAACTTTATAATAAACCTTTTAAAAAAAAGTGTACCGACTTCAAAAATTTGCACTGAAAAGTAAGAAATAATAAAAATTTCGTAAACATCTAAGAATATAAATATCTGTTCAATATTATATATTTATGTTTGTACTGATGATCGTAGGTTCCTAATGAATTGTCTAGATTAGTGAATTTGGGAAGTAAGTTGTTTTTAATTTTGCACCAACCGTCTTCAAATTCTACGACGAAATATTTATTATTTCTTACTTTTCAGTGCAAATTTTTGAAGGCGGTACACTTTTTTTTTAAAGCTAATTTATTTTTCCCTTTTAAGTGATTTTGCTGCCTTGAGAGACAAATAATAACGCAAACGCAAATAAAAAAAAAATATGGAAAAATAAAAAATAAAAACTGCTGTTGATGGAATTTGAACCATTTGCATCCTGAGCTGCACCATACCATACCGTACCTTCAGCCGTTAGACCACCGTCGATACAAAAATTGACAACTTCGTGTCAATAGCAACCGTTGCTAAGGCTTTTTCTCTGATACATAATTTTCAGCCGTAAACAGAGACAAATTACTGAATTTCTGAAAAACTACTGAACCGATTTTCATTATATGTCTGTGAGATAATGTCGAGAAATTATTATATCCTTAAAAAAATAAGTCGTCAAAATCGGTACATATTTCATTGAGATACTTATAATTTACTTATAAAATCAGTTTTTTCAAAATTACTGAAAAACTAATGAACTAATTTTTATGACATAAAAATGGGACCAATCCGGAAAAATTATCTGTCGATTAAAAAAGAAATCATCAAAATCGGTTCATAAACGACGAAGTTATCCGCGAACACACATAAAAAAAAAATATTCGGTCGAATTGAAAAATACCACCAAATTTGCGTAAAATACCACCCAGTCCCCCCCTTTATTGTCTCCAAAGTTTGCTATTAAAAAAAATCCAAAAAAAAGCGAATAAATCTGACTTGCATTTGCGATTTTTTAATGTATTCAATAAATATTAAAAAGTATGTTACAAAAGTAGTACCTAAGTTTGCATAAACCGATCCAGGTTATCATATAGAAATAAAATAGGTTGATAAAGTAGCGTAGTAACTGCGTAGTTAGTACAGATAAACCCGACTTGACCTACATTCAATTAAAAATATAATTTATTGCTGTAAAATAATATTATACGCAAATTTAATTTTCTAATCATTTATCAACATCAACAGCTGCAATTCTATTATTAAAATAATAATATTTCAAAACAAAAAACATAAACATATCTTCACGCCCTTTATACCTTAGAATGAAGCCAGGGAAACTTGTAAGTGTTTTCTCTATTTCCCAGTTAACAGGTAGCAAGTTCGATGCTGGCCGGCTTTTCGTGCCCTCCGTCGCAAGAGAGGGGTGTCTAACCTAAATTAATGTCCAGAAGGAATCTTTTGACGAGAATGTGTCCCCTCTCTTCAAGGGTCTGAAAGTGCAATATTATGACCGAAAATGTTTTGAGTTTTTCGCCATTTTGAATTTTGGGGGTGAAATGGATATCAATTATCTTATTATCGATTTTCCGATAAATGTACGAACTCTATACCTACTGTATGTGTATGATCGGCTTCGCACGGGTACAATATGGGTTAACAATTATTTGAATACCTACGTAAATACACGATTATATCTACTACGTTGCAGTCATTTTGTAGATCATTTTATTCTACACAATTATTTCCTACATCATTTTGTTATATCTCTGACAGATTAGACAGTATACACAATGGAAACTAGCTGGAGCTATCTTTTTTACCAAGTTGATACACTTATACTCTTAATGTCCAGCTCCTAAACATGACAGATATATGTTTAATACTCATACAGATTCCCGGTGAATCAATATAATTATCTGATATCTGTTCAGTATATTTGCGCATATTTTTTGTTTATTAATTTATTTATTCCACAGCACAGCATATTCTGACAAAATTCAGTAAGTGTATCATTATTAGGTTTCAATGTCAAGTTAATTGACAGTGAATTGTGCAGTAGTCAGTGTTGTAAGTAAAAAATGTTACAAAAAGTGTTCGCGTTGTAATGTAGTTATTATTAATTATAGTGCATAAATATATAGTACCTTATTATGAGTTTATACGTATATTTATGAATATTATTATTGGCCAGGAAGCCATACCTGGGGTAACCCGGGTTCAATGCTTTGTCGGTCTGTTGCGCTTTCACGGCTTTCAGTAAGCTTGATCCCTACAAAAGGACATACTTTTTTTTAAATCCACCCCAAAAGCTAGTACTTAATAATGTTGTCGTGATTTCAATGACAAGTAAATATTTTCAACCTAGCAGAACACTTAGCCAGTGGTACATGGCCTGTACTTTTAAGGTATTTTAAGGACCGTTGATCAAGGTCATCTTATAACTGTCAAAATATGGCAAATCTCAGTTAATCCTGAAAAGGTGAGTTTATTTATACAACATTTCCTTACCACACAATTGATACTTATTATTTTAAATTGGACTGAGCCATATTTTCATTATTAAGAGTTCTTAATAGCCATAGTTTCCAAAACGCACAGGTAATCGTTTTGGAAACTACGGCTGTTTAGAACCCTAAATAATCAAAATGTTGTATAACCGTCACCTTTCCAGGATTAACTGAGATTTGCCACATTTTTGACAGATACAAGATGACTGAAAGCAACGGTCCTTAATATGACAATTATTATCGTTCTATCAGGTAATTCGTTCACTTAAATCAATATTTACTTCAAAGTCGTATTAAATAGATTTGAACCTGACACTGGGAATAACCCTATTGTCAAATCATTTTTTGTTTGTCGTCTAGTGTTGTTACATAATAATATGAACATATTAATACGTGCATAAAATTATAGATCTACAATTACCTCATGAAAGATCACGCGCGGTCATTTTTTACTATAAATCTGATAAGGTAAGTAGGTATATACTACTTCTATGTTTTTGATGTGTATTATCCTATTTTGTAGGGAGTAATTTCGTGAATGGGACCGTATTTTAAGATTTTTTTATTTTTTAACATGTCTTTTTTAACAATAACATATTTAGTTGTAGAAACATACAGCATATTGTACTTTAATCTAGAATTCAATTAGATTAGTAAGTAATACACCACAGTTAAGTAATACTGCCTATTTGAACCTTTTTTACGTGCATGTATGAAAGGATGTATGGATGTGGATGAAGCAAGAGAAGTATGCAAAAATCGAGAGAAGTGACGCTCTATACTCTCTGCCTACCCCTTTAGAAAACAGGTGTGAAGTTATGTTCTTATGTTAAGTACCTATTTTCTAATATATCTATATATGTCTAAATAATTAAATACCTACGTAAATACGCTTATAACTACTTATCTATTAGAGATAGATATATGCTACCCTGAACTTTTTTGTACATTATAGTCTATGTGCTATTTTTTGATGTATAAGCTATAACATTGTAAAGTTTCATCAAAATCCGTCCAGTAGTTTTTGCGTGAAGGAGTAACAAACATACATCCATCCTCAAAATCTTTCGCGTTTATAATATTAGTAGGATTTTCTTAACAATCAAGTTAGATACAGTAACTGTTTTAAGTTAAAAATAATCTGCTAAAATTTACACAGAAACTACTGTGAAATAAACTACTGTAGAAAAGAATTTTATTTAATACTAGCAGTTTCCAGCAATTTCATACGCGTTGTATTAGGATACAATTTATCATACTAGGGTTTACACCCCATTTCACCTCCTTAGGGGTTGATTTAAAAAAAAACAATTGTTTCCATCTGAAGTTAGAGCAGTTAAACTGTACATGACACGCGCAATATTAAAGAAGTTAACTGATTGATTGTACATTTATACCTACTGTAATTTTTTTTTGTCAATCATGTATGTATTTGTATGGTCGTGTATGTATGTATACCTACTATATATAAAGGTTACACAACGTTATAAATAAATAAAATAACGAATTCGATGTGACCGTGATGTTCGTTCCCATATGGTAACCAATGGACTACATTACATTTTGGATTAGAATTCGAAGATATAATGAGAAGTAGAGATGGAGTGACGCATCTTGAAGAGATCCAGCAGTAAAATGTGAATATACTAATACTAGCAGTTGCCCGCGACTTTGTATTCGTATTAGGAATTTATACCCCATTTAACCCCCTTAGGGGTTGATTTTCTAACAGCACCTCTACACTCCCTAAGGAATACACTTTCCAATTTTCATATTTAGCTACTGATCTAATTCTAAAAAATAATTCACTAATAGGAAGTTACACTATTCCTGAGTGCTTCAGACTATATTTTATTTTGTTCTAAACCGGGGGCGGAAACCTAGTATATATAATCACGCTAAGTTGACGAAAAGGGATGAATAGTGAAGGGAACGGGTCTTGTCTGCTTTTATGCCTTCCCTATTCATCCCTTTTCGTCAACTTAGCGTGATTATGTATACTAGGTTTATATTATATAAAAAAAAAAAGTGAAGAGAACGGATCTTGTCTGCTTTTATGCCTTCCCAAAGATAGAGATTTTGTATCCAACCGCTAGGAGGTCAACGCAAGGAATCTTCTTGCAAGCTTATCCAGTGATATTAATATCCGTGACTACATCAAAGGGCGGCCGATCAAAGACATTGTTTTAGTAGATTCCGCACTAATTATATTTTTTATAGTCCCCTATCATTATGATCTTAAATATGTGAACAGATTTCTGTCATAATACAGCGGCGACAGTTCATAGGCCGACTGGGTTTTTAAATTATCATTAATCATGATTTTTTAACATAACTTGATTTTGATAATTAACATTTTGAACGAATGTGGGTTTCGCAGAATTTTCGCCCATGGATTTTTTTAAAATCTTACGATTTAATCTGAACTATTTTCGAGATAGAAGTACCTTTTTGGGCTTGAAGGAAGGTTAAATAGCATTTATAAAATTAGTTAGATTATGAAGTAGCTATGGATATGAATATGCAGGACAAACTTATTGTATAAATATCCCACTGTCCTTTTGGAGGTCATATCAGTCCAATGAAGTAAAACTTTTATGGTCTTATTATTCGTCTGTTCCAAGAGATATAGAGATGATGGCAAGAGGCCTAATGGAGTACCATTGGTATTATACCCTGGTACTTGAGACGGACTCTGATATGGGAAGCCACATGATTTAGGATCATGAATTTACGGTGTTTGCAGTAGAAGCAATAGGGCCCTGGTCGTCCGCTGCTACATTAATAAAATTCGAAATTTAGAAAAGCGTGATTCTCGCCCACAACTCCTAAAACCGTCTTACGGTCCCAGGGTATCTAGCAGAAGACTAAGTCTCCCTCTTTTAGCCGATGGTATTGTGAGACTATACCTAACGAGTGGTACATTTAGATGGAAAAGTGTGGTTTGTCGGATTATGTAGGTACATAAGTTTTTTATTATAAAAACCCCATTGGTCTACCTAGTTAATAGTAGTTAGTCTTAACCACTCAGCGACCTTAACTTAACGACAGACCACTGAACAGAACTCAACAGAACTGGTCACTCGTTAGGTATAGCCTCACAAATACCATTGGCCAAAAGAGACAGACTTGGTCTTCCGCTGGATGTCCTTCGACCGTAACACGGTTTCGGGGACTGTAAGGCAACCCGTGAAAATGTAGGGCCCTATATCCCCATAATTTGTATGGGGATATTACTATTCCCAATTTCTCTGTAAATAATCCACCTGTGTCACTGTAATTTAGCATATAGTTACTTATTCAATATATCTAAGTGAAATAGTCGTTATTTTGCCAATTGGTTTTATTGAATAGGAAATATGAGTAGTAAAATAAAGGAATATTTTAACCAACAGTGTTTTTAAAAAAATAAGAGCTTTGTGATATATTATAAAAGAGAAAACCGGGGCAAAGTTTAACCACCCATATTTCCTATTCAAAAAAATGTCATTTCAATTTCAACAGCAATCTCACTTAGATATATTCAATAAGTATCTATATGCTAAATTACAGTGACACAGGTGGATTATTTACAGAGATATTGGGAATAGTTTATCTCTGAAAAATTATGGATATAGAATACAATATTTTATTAAAAATACTATGTTTTCGTAATTAACAAAACAATAACAATTAGTAAAATATATAATTATTTAGTGTTAGGTCGATATGGTATCACTTTTGTTTGTGTGTAACCGACTCGATGTAAACAAATAGTTAACTTTGATAACAAAGGTTAAACACATGGAAAGATCGCAAGGATTTACGTCATACTACTTTTGACCACTACCGTTTAAAATAACTTTCATTTGCTCTGTATTTTATTTTCTACTAAGTAAAATCTCTCTAAAAAGTCAAAAACTAAATTATAGAGAGACTAATTTAACATACAACCTATGTCATTCAGGGATATCGTAGGGATTTCAATTAGCGAAATAATGTTTGTAATCGGTTCAGTAGTTTGAGAGATTAGCCCCTACATCCGAACTTACAATCTTTAGCTCTTTAAAGTCTATACTAATAATAAATCTGAAAACTTGTCTGTTTGAACTTATTTATCTCTGGAACTACCTGTAGCATTTGATAGCTCAATTCTTGAGGCAGGTAACAGACTATATAACATCACGCTATGACCCAAGAGGCACAGCTAGTGAGAAAAGTCTAAATAGACATAGTTTTCCAAGTATCCATATATAGGTTACTCATTGTTATTGTACAGCATAAGATTACTTAACATACAAATAGCTTAAACGTTACTGAACATACATGTCCGTAGTCAATTTAAATTGAAATTTGCTGTAAACACTGCTGTTTCTCTTCCGGTAACCTTGAATCCATGTAAAAACCACATAATATTAGTGTCTCTGTCTACTCCGTAAAGCATAAGAGTCGTGTTGGTGCGTTTTCTAGGGTTCTGTACCAGAATGGAAACCTATTGTTCGTGAAAAACAGAAACAAACACAAGTTTTTTTATTATCTGTAAGCATATCTATATTTATAATTAAAGTTCATTTTTAATGTTATTTCAACAAAAAAACTTTTTTTTTTTCATTCTCACGGGTTACCTTACAGCTCCCGGGAACCGTTGCCGGCCCCATTCTTCCTCATTTAGCCGATGATTTTGTGAGGCTATACCTAACAAGTGGCCAGGTCTGTTGAGCCTTTCTAAATTGGCCACTAGTAGGTTGCGTCAAAATTATAATCGGCTAAATGAAGAAATTGTCTTCCGCTGGGACCAGATTTTTTAAATACAGTTATGAGCCATACCTACAGAGATGAATAACGTTAACTCAACACGTGATATAAAAATCCCTGAATGTATGTGTTAGTATATAATTATTTAAATACTGTATCATCATAATTGTTATGTATTTGTGATGTGATTCAGAAACAATACCATTTACATAATATGTATGCTCACCGCTTTAAATATCAATGTTTCATACTTTGTTTCATAGTAAACGTATGAAAATAAATTAAGCAAAAAATTCAGAAATGAAACATTCATAGCTATTTTGTAACTAGCGACCCCGCCCTCGGCTTCGCACTGTTGCAATACTAGTTTTCAGTACAATCATTTTAATACCTACATACATACGCTTTCTTCTACTTATCTATTAGACTTATTAGAACATTATGCAATAGAGGACGGATTAGACAGCATAAGCCATGAAAACACGCAATTTTTTCCCGACTTGATTCATTTATTTATTTATTTATTAAGGGCCCTATCCCCATAATTTGTATGGTAAGTAGCTTATTAAAAATTCAATATAAAAAATAATTTATAATTTTTTTAATTTATCAAAAATAATAAAATTATTAATATTTTGAACTTTCAATAAGCTACAAAAAACCCAAGACGTTTAATTGAAGGGTAATGGTATAACAGTGCTTTAAAAAAATTAAGAGCTTAGTGATATATTATGAAAGAGAAAACGGGGCAAAGTTTAACCACTCATATTTCCTATTCCAAAAAATGCATTGAGAAAATAATAACTATTTTACTTAGATACCTATATTCAATAATAATATGCTAAATTACAGTGACACAAGTGGATTATTTACAGAGAAATTGGGAATAGTTTATACCAGAAAAATTATGGGGATAGGGCCGTTAAGTAGAAATAACAGTAGTAGACAGACAGATATTTTATATACTTAGGTATATAACTTTTTTTTAATACTTTATGTACTTACAAAAAATTAAGTTCTTCCCACCACCTGTGTACATTCTCTCAAAGTTTTCAGTCCCCAAAACAACAAAAAGAAAGAGAAAAACAGTAAATAATAAGTAGGTACAAACAAAATTAATACATTAAAATTAATCTAAAATATATTTTTACAGATGTTTTAAAAGTTTCTTATTATTCCAAAAAATGTCGACCAAGACGAAGTTATTGTTGTAATTGTCACAAATTCTGGTAAACTGTTGCTCAGCTCCTAAATATGATAGGTCCATGTTTAATACTGTTAAATCTTCCTGGTAAATCAACCTGTTGTGAAAAACCTAACTAATAGTGAAAACTGCAACAAAAACAAAAAATATTCTCTAGATGCATAAAAGTTTTTTAGGATACCTTAAGTACCTATAGGAATATTTGTAACTAAAACTATAGGAGTAGGTAGTTATTTCAAACCTTTCTACGGGCAAACCCGAGGCAGAAAGCTAATTAAACAATATATAAGAATGGCTTATTGACACAGATTGTATTGGCAAAATGTATTTGTAAATAGTTTCCGTGACACATAACAAGCAATGTCGTCCGTTCCCGCTGGGAGAGCCTTGTGGCTACTTCAATGACGTCATATTTATACATTTAGCTGAAACAACCTTCAATATATTATACAAGGACTCGTGTATAACTTTGTTGACCTTATTTTCTCTTCTCTTTGTTTCAAAGTTTTTGATGCAATCCCACTTCTAGATGATAAAAAATAATTAAAAATCATAATAAACGCCTGGTGACATTATGAGTGAATATTTCTACTTCTATTCGTTATCTACACTAATAATAAAGCTTTGTGATAGATTATGAAAGATAAAATGGGGGCAAAAAGTATTTAGTATTTCTTATTCAATAAAACCCATTGAAAAAATAACAGCTATTTTACTTAGATCCGACAAACTACACTTAAGAGACTTTTCCAATTAAATATATCTCAACAGAACTAGCCACTCGTTAAGTATAGCCTCACAAATACCATCGGCTAAACGAGGGAGACTTGGTCTTCCGTTGGGTAACACGGTTTCGGGAGCTATAAGGCAACCCGTTAAGAAAAAAATGTAACTATATGCTAAATTACACTGACACAGATAAATTGGGAAAAGATATAGGAGCCTTAATGGGTTGGGGTTAATATTATTTTTTCATCTCAACTTTACATAAACGGGATGTATGGAAACAAACGTAAAAGTATATTCTCTATAAACATGCAGAAAAATAGCAGATGAAAAAAATAAAATAAGTAATGTTTTATTGCGTTAAAATTCAGATCTCTAACAAAAGTATATATATTCCAAATTTTATTAAAACGGACGGACGGACTGAACGATCTTATAAGGGTTCCTACTACTACCCTAAAATGGAGTCGATGAACCGTTTAAATCAATAATAGACAATTAGTATTTACGAAAAAGTATGTTCATCATTCAAAATATCGATAATTTCAGTTTAATTAATTTTAAAAATTATTCTGAGAGTTTTTGTAAATAATGCTTTTCGATGGTGTTTAATTGAGTATTCCCTCTTCACCCCAAATTCATTACTTTTACCTCTAGAAATAAGTACTTATCTATCTATCATCACGCCTTTTATCCCAAGAGGAGTATGTAGAGACTTGCTATGATCCTGGCATACCCCTTTCGCTCTTTCATATTCATCATACCTCTCATACATAAAATCCAAAGTGACATAACCGGTATCCACTCGTATTGTGTAGACCGTACAAAATGTGACATCAGGAAGAAGATATAAGCAACAATCTAATCTAAACTTAGCATCCCTTTGTTTCAATAAATACGGTACAATATCGGTAACCCCCCATCCTAAACACTAGCAACCCCACATTTCCTAACCATTCACCATACATTGCTGCATATCATAGACTTAGTGCAAACAAAACCATAGGAATGCAGCAATGGATCATAAAATATACAACTCTCACGTCAATGGTAAATACAAAGGTAGATAATGTACGGAGAAGTTCGTATTAGTACCCGCACATAGAGAATTCCCCAAGGTCACGGTCAAAATGGAAGGTCATCTATTCCATTTGAATACAGGAAACTACAAATGGGATAAAGTCCTCGATTCACTACACTCATAAATAGATAATAACAATACCTGTTATGACATCTGACCCATTTTCATAAAACTATTTCAAATATTATTGCTAATTTCTATGTATACTAGAAGGTGAAGGCAGATATAATTACATTTGCTGCTGTGGTGATATGTCTTACGCCTTCTTTAAAAAAAGGTGGCACTCACGGGACACGCAGTACACACTCACACTGAGAAGCAACTAAGGATATAGTATACGCGCCATGCAGACATAAGGGAGTAGAGAGCGGTGGCAGATAGAGTCGGTCTTACCCCAAGGCGCGCCAATAGATGTTATCACACCAAAAATGATACCTTTCATACCTACATACTTAGCTATTGTAAATACTTCGAAGTAGTTTTATATTTTTTTTTACCGCTGACTGTGATTTTTTTTTGTTCACGGGATGCCTTAGAGCTCCCGAAATCGTGTTGCGGTTCTAGGGTACCCAGCGGAAAACCAAGTCCCTAACCAGTGGACCGTTCTGTTGAGGTATATTTTTATTATGACTGTAACATGTTCTATTCATATCTATGACTAACCACAACTATCACAGCGCGGCCGGAATTACACCGGATTCCCCCATCATGTCACGACGGAACGCGTGCGTTGGTCGCCATGATATGACGTAGAATCTTCTATCGATAGTCGAGCGACAGATTTGTATGTTACAGTTGGTTAGTACAGGGTATATTTATGACCGAAATTCCTTATTTCTGTGACGATTATTGTAGAATCAATATGGAATAGGAAAATGAACCTAATATTTACAAACGTCATGCATCCTGGGGAAAATGCTTAGAGTGCCGTGGGCGGAATTTCGCACCAATGTATCGATACTCCAGGAACTTGAAATCAAGTAGCGTTTGCGTGCTGTTGTTGTTGAATCTGTGGTGGGTGGCCCATTGCAAAAGTGTACACGGCAAGGGGAAACCACTGCATTATTCTACCCAAGAAAGTTAACCATGGCGAGTCAATACATAGCAAGGTGCGTCGCGCTGTGGACAGCCATGATTGAGCACGACCGCTCCATCAAGAGCACCACGACTAAGAAGAAAGGGGTGGCGTCGCATCGTGAGACGAATCACGGCTGCCCGAATACTTGCTGCAACATGATAACCGCACGACCGCTCTGTCAAGAGTGAACCGACAAAGAAGAAAGAACTAATGAACCAATTTCAATTAAACATCAAAACCGGGAAAAGATGATAAATGTATATATCACACATACATACATTCCTGGTTTCATCTAATTCCATATACCCTTTCATAAATTTTTACTGATTTCTAGTGTCTAATACAAAAATAGTAACAAAATTACACTATCCCACTATCCCTATCCCTATTAATATAAATGCGAATGTAAGTTTGTTTGTTACGCTTTCACGCAAAAACTACTTAACCGATCATCATGAAATTTTGCACATATATTCTTGGAGGTATTAGAAGTAACATAGGATACTTTTTATTATCACGGCATGACGACGGGAACGGGGTGGGCAGTGTATGAAGTGTATATGTTTGCCAACAATTTGAAATTAGAAGTCGTGGGAAACAGCTATCAAATATAAAGTAAAGAATGTGTCAAATCAAAATCTTCTTAAAAAGGAACTCTTTATACAGCCAAAGAGATCGAATATTATTCATTTCGGTCAGCTACAATTAGATACGAATTACATACTGATGAAATATGATTTTTTTTTTCGAAAAAAAAACGTTTTCTAAAAATGATCGATCGATTGAACTCCTCTGAAACGGCTTGACCGATTTTCGTGAATTTTAGTGTGCATATCCGTTAGGGTTGAGAATCGGACAACATCTATTTTTCATCCCCCTAAATGTTAAGGGTGGTCCACCCCTATTTTTTTTTATAGGTAGGGTAGGGGTAGGTGTAGGGGTAGGGGTAGGGTATATTTTATTTTGTTCGTAAATATCCACGGGCGAAGCCGGGGGCGGAATGCTAGTAATATTATAAACGCGAAAGTTTGTATGGATGTATGTATGTTTGTTACTCAATCACGCCAGAACGGCTGAACGGATTTGGATGAAATTTGACACACAGATATATTATAGTCTGGAATAGCACATAGGCTACTTCATATCCCGGAAAAACGTAAGGTTCCCGTGGGATAGATTTGTTTTTGTTTTTCACGGGATCGACATGATCAGAGAATGACATATACTACTTTTTATACCGCGAAATCGGGCAGGGAAGGGGCAAATTACAGCCACGGTATTATTTCTTTTTGGATCTAATTCCACGCGGGTGAAACCGCGGACTGAAGCTTGTGTGTAAATAATGTTATAGAATTGGCCTGAATCGATCTCCTATTACACTTTATAACCGTTGACTTAAGTTTTGATAAGGGTTTCCCTAATTTGATTAGGCTACGTCGAAAATTTTACATAATATGCAAAGTTGATATTAACTATTGTATATAAGCATTCTTTATTACAAAACTAACTGCAGATTATTTTGAAACCATTCTTGAAATTGGTGAAAACTAAATCGAATGACCCGTTTTTGACCGTGGAATATTTTGAAATATGATATAAGAATTTATATCCGGGATTAAAATTAGCATAATTATGTCTACTCTCCGGCCTTCCAACCATCTCTGTGCAAAAAATCACGTGGATCCGTTGCTTCAACATTTTGATGCTACAACATTTTTAGGTCTGAAATTGGACGCGAAACTGCAATGGGGTCCTCATATCAATAATCTTTCAAATAAACTTAGCTCTGCTACTTTTGCAGTAGAAAAGATTCGACAACTGACTGATATAGACACGGCTAGATTGGTTTATTTTAGCTACTTCCACAGTGTTATGTCTTACGGAATTCTTGTGTGGGGTAATGCCGCGGAGGTAAATAGTATTTTTATTTTACAAATAAGGGCTATTCGTGCAATATACAAAATGGGTCCACGAGAGTCACTAAAGGAAAATTTTAAAAGTATTAATATAATGACTGTGTATGGTCAGTATATATTTGAAAATTTAATGTATGTCCGTAAAAATATTTCTACATTTAAAAGAAATAGTGATAGGCATAATGTAAATACAAGAAGAAAACATAAGCTCTCTGCTAGGCTCCATAAGGTTGGAGGTGCATTTAAATGTTGTTGTGTGAAATTTTATAAGAAACTTCCAACTTATGTACATGATTTATCTATTAAGAAATTTAAATTATTTATTAAAAGTGAACTTTTGTCCAAGGCATATTACAATATAGATTATTATTTGAAGGATGGTAAAGCTTGGGACTAAATTGTTATTAATGTAACTTTATTTTATTTAGTTTGGTTTGACGTTGATAAGCAATCCATGGATTCTACATCAATAAAGATTTATTTGATTTGATTTGATTTGGACAAGAAAATACACTTTGTGTGAAATATTAGTTAGGGATTAGATAGGGATCCCATTAGAGAAATAATTTTCAGAATCGAAGCAGTAGATTCAGAGATTACCCTCCACATCTAAAGATAACCTCTTTATAATATTAATATAGACAACCAGGATTATTTTGTAAGTAATAATAACGCAATGCAGTAAAATTTAATTAAATGGTATTCGCCGAGGGAGTTTAAAGGAGAGCTTGTCCTTGTGTCTCGAACTTTGCTAACGAAAACTACTTCAAATACTATTTTCATATACTCCAACTACTATGCAAAAATATATATGGCTTACATAATTATATGAATAGAGTGTTTTGAACTTTTGAAAGCTTTTAAATACCATTAAAAATACATAACTAGATATATCGGTAACAATTTGCACATTTTGTTAATTGCCCAGAAAGTAAACAGGACAAATGGCAAGTCAAGAGGTTCCCGCTTTTCACCGACCCTGGATTCTTCTTTATTCAGCCTTCGATCCTGGATTCCAGCCATGTTCCAATGAGTTTTATATAATTAAAACATTATGTACATAATCCGACAAAGCCATGCTTTTCCATCTAAATATACCTCAACAGAATTTGGTATAGCCTTACAAATACCATCGGCTAAACGAGGGAGACTTAATCTTCCGCTGGGTACCCTGGGATCGTAACATGATTTAGGGAGCTGTAAGGCAACTCCTGAGGAAAAAAATCAATCTATCATCACGCCTTTTATCCCAAGAGGGTTAGGCAGAGACAATCTAATGTCATTTGCATCTTTTATATTCATCATACCCAAGTCTCGCTTCACCAAGTAAGTGATGGTAGTAATATTTCCTACTGATTAAATCAAATATCATGAAGTATGAAGATAATTAAGCTAGGATTTCACGTGTATGTCATAATTGAAATCAGCTAGGTATGAACATGTGCGTAAGACGTTTAATTAAAGTTACGTAAGGGTGAGCTGATCATTAATTATTACATACCTACCCTCTAGCTAGGTATTGAGGAGGTTTGGTGTCTACAATCTAGTGTTCTTCATACCTGTATTGTATTACTAAAGGTAATAGGATAATTAATTATATTATCTTGAGTTTGAAGTGTTTGTATTAGAAATTACATCATCTGTTGGATGAAATCATAATCATCTTCAAACGTTTATGTAGCTTTATCTACCCTAATATAACGTAAAGTCTCTATTACAAAATCGAATTATACTTCATAATGATATATTTTACATACACGCGTCTCTAAATGTCAAACTTCGATACTATAATGTATTATAGTACCGAAGTTTTCATACAAAAACGATAACGTAATGTTTTTTTTTTAATTCAGTAAGGGCAAAGGATATGTGTTATGCAGCCACATTAAACTCTATGAAAATATCGACACTCCCATGTGAGAGTCACTTGACAGTTAATGCGCATGCGCAGAAAATAGGTAACCGCGATTTGCCGCCAATTTGTCGATTAAGAAAAATATTTTGGTTCAATTTGTTTTGTACTATTGCATTGGATTAGATAAAGTAGTGTATGAACGGGCACATAACTTGGAATTAAAACACTCGTGGATGCTATTATTTTTTAATTACCCCTATTATGACCCCGTATCATAAACTACTATTACATATATGTTTGCGAATCACTGATATAGGTAATTTACGTCTTACTAATAAACGTTGTTGATCAACAGTTTAATTATAATATAATTTACTATCATTCCCCTGCCCGCAGTAGAATAAAAAAAATTGTGTAAAACAAAACATTTCTGTAGTAAACACAATGAATCTGAACAGGAAATAGTATTCTGGAATCCAAAAGTACATTATGAAATATAATAACCCGACGTACTAGGAGTAGTGCATTCGCCTTCCTTGGAACACTCGGCATGTTAATAGGGTGTAATAAAGGTAATGTTAGTTGAATTGGAAGTCCCTACGGCCTGTCTAGTGTTCACACTGGGATGCTCTCTACTCTATGATCTACAACATAGAGTACACATTTGGATGCTAATACTTATTGTCTTTTAATCTATCCAAAGATGGCTAGATGACATTTGTTACTATCCTGACATACCTCTTACGCTTCTTTTATATTCATCATACCTTTCATGCCTGCATTGTGTGTACTTTTAATATTCCCTTCCATCAATAATTTGTTTATATGTTCAATAATAGTATACCTAGGTCGTCTTCTGCCAGTATTTTCATTGGTACATGGTCGGGATCAGACGTCTTAACCACTCAAACTTATAACATCTACATGAATTTGATTTATCTGAACGGATTATAAAGCATATTTCATGAGAGTGATTTTGCAATTATAAACCATCCAATTACATTGAAATGAGCACAGTCAGACAGATAGACAGAATATTATCTAAATTGTATTTTAGATTGACATAACGTAATTTATATTTTTTTAATTAACTATTTTAGACACCCATTAACATGTATGAATAATTGTTTTTTTTTTATTTGCTAAGTCAAAACTGTATTGTGTTTCTAATTGACTATTTCTAGTGTACCTTGTGTACCTACGAAATAAATATATTTTCATGAGACCATGACATTGATTTGAGAGCCTACTTTATTTAATTAGGGAAGAAAGTGGTCTAAACGCACAAACTTACTTAAAACAGTTTCAACAAAGCCACACACGCGCTATATTCACTTTTTGTTAAAAAAAAAGAGCACGTTAGAAATGGGTATTTCATACAACTTTACTGCTAGCATATACTATGTATAAACGTAATGACGTATTTTCTGCCCCGAATAAGTATTTAATAATATATTTTGTTTATAAAACAGATAAAAAAGAGGTATCTCAATATGAACACAGACCCAAGATGGCGGTTTAGTAACAAAGCGCACTCATTAACTCCGAGGACTGTTGAGTTTCTGCGTAATACCGCAGATTATGTACACCGAATTATACGAGATTATTCTTAGTTTACTTTTGTACCTACAGCGGGCGAGCCTCTGGGGGGACGTTACTTCATTTTGTGCTAATTTATATCACACTAGCGACCTGAATATCAAATATCTAGATATTTTCCTCAGTTAAAAGTAGTCCGTAACCCTCTAAATATATTGGTACAAAAATTCAAGTCGACGATCCGTTTTGATGAGAAAAAATACAAACAAACAAATAAAATAAGTATATAACCTTCCAATTTCCAATACGTTCCATGCAACGACGCCGTAGTCCAGTTAGTAGAAATTCGATCCTGCCTGTTATCCTTTGAATCTTGGATTCGATTCCGAAATTTGTTATCAGGACTTGGCTGTTTGTGATAATTTGTATGTTTAAAAAAAACTCATAATATAATGAAGATAAATCTGGTGCTTACAGCTGATTTCTATGATTTTAGATTATTATTTTTTATTTTAGTTGATTTCTAATAAAGTTTATACATACATATACACACCAATTCCCATACCACACCCCTTCTTAAAGATTCGATACGATACGCGTCACAATTTCCTGTCCCATCTGCGCCTCCCTACTCTATGAACTTGGTAAGATGGAAAATTTTAATAAAATATGTTTGCCCGCATAAACTGGCGGCAGAACCTTAGCACACGTTCCTACTAGTACATCCTTTTGATTCAATGTCGGGAAATTATACTGTACTTACTTCAGTGGGTTACTCTTGTTGTATTCATTAAAATAAACAGGAGTCGATAACGTAATTGGTACAGTATTGGACTTGAAACCGGGGGGCTTGGGTACTAATCTCACTTGTAACACAAATGGAAATTCTTTAGGAATTCCTTCTTATAAAAATATCAGATCTGTTAAAGAAGTGACACGTGCAGAAACAGGCTTGCCACCTCTTTAATATGGACAACTGACAAAAAGTGGACACTGTTGTCTCTAGTCCCACTGCAAGGAATAATGGAGATGAAGATTTGTTTTGTTTTTGTTTTGTTTTAAATTTCTATTTCAAAATCCTAAAATCCTGAACTTATTACCGTTACAATAGCTTCTTTCAAAAATTTACACAGGTAAAGCCAGGGCGGTAAGCTAGTCCAAACACACCTTCACGGTACCTTGAGATGTGGCTAGAGATACCAGTAACAATGTCGACATTTTGTCAGTTGTTCATATTGAACAGAACAGGTGGCAAAAATAGAAACAAAACAAGGTACAAAATTTGACAATAAAAACATAATTTAGATTGGAATTACAAGTAGTTGAAATATGTTTCAAGAGTAACCCACCAGTTTTATCTCGCGAGCTCTCAGATATATTATTACATGTTCACCGCCACCTTTATACATGCTAAATTATATTTACTTTCACTTAAGGGACTATATTGTCTGGAGTGCATCCTGCATTCTACTTGCAATGAACTTATGATGTACCTGTAGTAGACTGATTCTAGAATCAGCCATTTCAAGATATAGCCAACTTAAATCCGCCATATAGTTGAATGCACGCACATACAAATTAAAGCAAAAATTATGTAACATAATTTAAATAAGTTGCTATTTTATATTCTTATAGAAAATCCTTTACAAACACTCTAAAGGTGCGTCGGCGGCCGAGTGGTTAAGACGTCTGGTATTAACTAGGCAGACCCCAGGTTTGATCCCGGATCCCGGCCGAGTTTTTTAATTAAAAATATATGTACATAATCCGACAAACCACACTTAGAGGCTTTTCCATCTAAATATATCTCAACAGAACTAGCCAATCGTTAGGTATATACACACGTCACAAATACTATCGGCTAAACGAGGGAGACTTGGTCTTCCGCTGGGAACCCTGGAACCGTAACAAAAAAAACACTCTACATTATGATATGGCTAAGCGTGGTCAGACAAATTGACAAACGTTAATTATTTAACAACTAGCATTTGACCGCGACTTCGTACGCGTAGTAACGTATTACATGTTAATTTTTACATCCCCTTCCACCCCCTAATACCTTCCAATCCAATTTTCATATTCATATCTTCAGTGGTTTAGGCTGTGCGTTGATTGTCAGTCAGTCAGCGACAAGACAGTTTTAAATATAAGCAGATACTAATAGGTCATATCAAGAAATGGCCGAATTCTACAATCTGCCTACGGCATACCTAGTAGAGATCCGTCCATCCTACCTACCCTTAATGAAAACGTTTTAGGTTTATATGTTTTTAGGGTTCCTATCTATTTATCATCATGCCTTTTATCCATGAGAAGGATCCAATTTACTACGATCCTGATATACCTCTTAAAGAAAGCGCCTTTATATTAATCATACTTTTAATTTAGGAGACGATATGTTTTTTATTATATTTCAATTATCAATTTGTAATATTATTGCCCTGGTGTCATCAATTCTTCTAAAATAACAGATTTAGGTCTGTTATTTTTACAATATCAGTAATAAAAGTTATCTAGATACGAAAAAAATCCTGAAAAACTACTGAACCGATTTTCACCAAAAATTCTGTGTCGATCACGAGCTATCATTTATAATTAGCGAAGATATAATGTAACAGATATAATACAGCTAAATTTAGAACCTCCTGATTTTTTGAAGTGAGTTAATAATAGTTAGGGTTCCGTAGGGTTATTTCCAAGTAGCAGTTTGTTAGTGCAGCGTCTCTCCTTTGATATTGTTAGTAAATGTCTAGCGCCCATCGCCCCCTGGGACGTACGTCTGATCTAAAAACTTTTCTCTCTCAACTTCCCAACCCGTAGCCAAGTTGGGCTTTTGTGTACTTAAAAACTTACTAACATTTCAATTACAGACAGAATGGAAAAATTAAAATTAAATTTATATCTTCACTTGTTTTTCGACCCGGTTCGGCCGTAGATTTTTTTTTTAATGATGAACATATACCTTATCAACATTAATGTTTGATACGCCATTTTGAAGATAATTTTCCCCTCTAATCAAACAAACCAAAATTAAATATTTCTTTCAAAATTAGACTAACTAAAATGTATTTTGTAAAAGACGCCATCTGTTGGAGAGTAGTTGAACTAAAAGGGGCCACACATTCTTCCAATCCCCGGCCGGTCGCCGTACGGTCCACCGAAATCGTCCAATTCTTATCGCGCGGCCCACCATCCGTTTTCAAATCGTTGTATTTGTGGTTGATTTCGATGACCGGAACGATCTATCACACACATCTACACGCCTTTCTTTAATTTAATCCTGTGTGTCTGTGTGGGTGAATGAATTGCATGTACTCTAGATCGTATGATTTACATTGCTAATGTGTGGCCTGTCTTCAATCTCGATCATACGGCGGCCGGACCAAAAATTTTCTGTGACATACCTGTGCGTGGAGTACTTAACAGTGCGAAATTTTCGCACGGTTCATCTAGTCTTCATAAATAGTGAAATAATTTTCCAAATCGGTTCAATAGTTTTGAGTTAACTTCTTACAAACAAACAAACTCATATTCTTTCTTTTCGCCCCGTCTTCGCCCGTAGAGCCCATATTAACTTTCATCCCTTATTATGGTCTTCAGTTCATATACTTATAAAAATCCTGTAGAAAAAAAGCACTTTCAGTTTTTCCCGAATTTTCCAATTTAGGCCACTTTTCCAATTTTTATTTCCCTAAAAACTATTAATTTATAAGAAGACTAGCGGACCCGGCAGACGTTGTCCTGCCCAAACGTTGGCTTGCCTGCTAATTACTTTCCTTCGTCAGTGGAAAACAACTACTACTACCACTACCCCTACCCCTACTCCTACCACTACCCCTACCCCTACGCCAACCCCTACCACTACCTCTACCCCTAATCCAACCCCTACCACTACCATTACCCCTACTCCAACCCCTACCACTACCTCTACCCCTACTCCAAACCCTACCCCTTCTTCTTCGTGCATTTTTCCAATGTTTTAATAGTTATTCTGCTATTCGGGACGGAGACAAATCAAAAGCCATGAAAATCGGTCCAGCCGTTCTCGAGTTATAAGTGTTCGAACAAACCCGACTTTGTTTTATATACATAGATATATTGTATAGATTAGCAGTTATTTTTAGTTTCCATATAAAATGAACAGCAATATAGATATTTAATTATAATACAAAGGTACCAAAATTCACAAAGCATTTCCAGGATTTAAAGTTAATCGTTATAAAGCCAAAATAATTATGCTCAATATAAAATTAAAATCTAATTTTGCTTTGTTTGATCGCATACTGCATATCCGACAAGCAATTAAATATTAATTTGTAACTCCTCAAATAAATACCATGCTTCCACAATGTTAGTTTTTGTGGTGCTTTTGGTAAATTGTACAAAGCTTTGTATGTATTCATGGCAGGTGGATGGCATATGTTAATTACTATATTTGTTTTTGGATGGTTTTCAAGAGTCGGAATCTAAAAATATGAAAATTCAAAAGTTCAAGCTACATCTTCACGCCCTTTTCTCATAAGAGTAGGCAGAAGATGTAGCAGCACTCCCTAAAATCCAGGCATACTTCTCACGTTTCTTCCACATCCATACATTTCTTTATACATTCTTAAAACTATAAATTTAGCTACAATTTTCACACCTAAATCCCATGAGAATGTTCACTAGATTCGATTATGACATAAATACCTTTTACTTCTTTAGTTTCACTGTTTTTATTCCTATTTTTTTTAAGTGCGTCGGTGGCCGAGTGGTTAAGACGTCTGGTATTAACTACATTAACTAGGCAGACCCCTGGTTCGATCCCGGATCCCGGCCATGTACCACTGGGATGGGTTTTTTTAAATTAAATGTACATAATCCGACAAACCTTTTCCATCAACAGAACTAGCCACTCGTTAGACTTACAAATACCATCGGCTAAACGAGAGAGACTTGATCTTCCGCTGGGTACCCTGGAACCGTAACACCCGTTAACCCGTAAAAAAAAGGTGAATTAAAAAAAAGTGTTTTGTAAATTGAAACCGCCATAAAACCTGTAATGGTATAATGACGGGACGTCTGTACATAGACGCACACAAGCCATGACAGCCTAAATACATTTTATGTTGTTTTAAATGGTAATAAAATTTTACGTTTTGAATTAATTGCGATGTCTACTCTGTTTCGCTCTGTTGGCTTTATGTAATTCGGTATTTTTTTAATTAGGCGTTTATAGTGCTCGGAATTAAGTGTTTTTGTTTATTGCACGACTCTCTGACATTGAGTCAGTACAAATAAATATACTTCTACGTCTTTCACCATTGTAATATAGGCGGTAATCCTTTCGGGTTTAGTTTCAGAATATACTAAATATAGCTGAATATTCGTTCAGTTTAGGCGGACGATATTTTCAGGATAGATGTAACGTAGGTATTTCTTTATAAATACCATTTATACAAGGGCGAAGTATTAGCATAACTAGTTCTAAATCCATACTAATATATAATAAAATAACTATAAAAGTAACTATAATACAGTCTGTCTGAACCCACTGAACCGATTTTGATGAAATTTGATACAGAGAGAACACTAGGGAAGGATATTGGATACTTTTTTTAATCCACCAAATAGGACGAAACAGGGCGAACAGCTAGTAATATTATAAATGGTTAAGTGTGTTTGTTTGTCCTTATTTCACGTCAAAACGAAGCAACGGATTGAAGTTATTTTTTTGAACAGAGATATTTATAGGAATTGTGACATAATGCTACTTTTTATCCCTGAAAATTTTCGGGATAAAATCTTATATCTAACCTATAGCAAAAATGTTGACGGGTGAATTTAATATACATCAACTTTTATTCTTCTGTCAACAAAACTTGTTAAAAATACACACCATGATAAAATGAAGAAACTCGATACAAAATTACAATCAATTAGACGTTATTGTCAAAATTAATATAATCATTGAAAAGTTGGCCGTTTTATCATAACTCCTTAATATTGATAACCTTCTCAAATAAATTTGAAATTAATTTAGGCACAAAGTATTCTGTTATTGATTATGAAATTTATTAAATGACTCCTTCGAGGGTCTCCTTAATGACAGTTGACTGGTCTTACTTTCATCGCGTTATGAAGTTTCCGCAAAGTTGAGAGATAAAGACAACTCCGTTGGGGTCGGGGTCTATGTAGGTAGGGAGTACCTCTACCTCTTGGTAGACTATTACAACTTATTTTGGAAAATCAAAGAGATCTTATAATTTCCGCTTGTTTCGGAAGAGGGGTGAAATTCGGTGTTTCTACAATTTTTTAAATACACTTTAAATAAAATTAAGAACCTATAGGTAAAACAGAAAAAGGTTCGCCATATATTATGAAGTGTCAATTTAAATGCATAGAAGAAAAAAATTCATTCAAATTGATATCCGAAAATACACATTATTTGTTTGTATTTTTTTTTTTCATAAAAAACTTTTGTAACCGTGCGAAACCGGGATGGGTGGCTAGTAATAAATATAAAGGATCTAAAAACAAATAACCTAAAACATGCACTTTGTCATAAACTTATTATCATGCTGAAAGAAAACTCATGAAATAAAATCTAATAGCACAATTCAAGCCCAGAAAAGGCCAAACATTGCATCACATAAACCCAAACCTATATATTCGTAGTACCTTCCTATCAAAATACATCGACCCAACGCGGTTTATATTAAATTTATTGAAAAACTTCCCTTACAAGAAAAACTTGTTCAATTTCCCATAATCAACAACTTTTTGGTTGCTGAGACATTTCTGTAGTCATTTTGGAAGTTTCCTTCTTCGACAAACTTTCTAATGTTGATAAGACTGCTTGCTAAATTTCCTATTAGCCAAATTTCTCTTATAGCATCTCGTGTATCATAAATATAAGGGGTAGATAGAAGTTTCAGTGCTAAAATATCCTAATTTCTCGGGTATAGCAATATCCGTCATCACACAAGAACTACTCAATAGATTTTAAGTAATTTTTATTTTTTATCTTCAGTTATTAATTTAAATAAAATTAAGTAGGTATGTATAGATATAAAGTATCGAGCCCTGGCTGATTCATCATCGATAACAAGAACTATTAAGCCTTTTTGGATGCTAAAAAATCTATGAAAAGGTAATATTAAAAGCCGGTTAGTTCACCTTTTAACAAAGCGATCTTATGTAGTGAAGCTTCACTCAGTACTGCAGTATACACTATACATTATACAGTATACACTATACACATCGTAACGTTTACAAGGTGTACATAAAGTTTACAGCGAGTGCGTTACCAGTTGTAAAACAGTAGATAAACACCCGTATTATAGCTCACTGTTATAGGGCTGGCCTCGTCAAAATAAAATTAATTGTTTCATTGCTATGCACTTTTCTACATGCCTTCTGGACAAGGATTATTTAACTCTGGATTAACGCTGACTTGTAGTCAGTTTAACAAGACGCAGGTTAATATTGTAACCAACTCTCGCATATTGTGCTAAAAATATGAATAAAGTTTGCAAAACTAATTTTTGTAATATCAATTTTATCAATGTAAACATAAAACTAATTTTAGCGTTTTCTAATCAAGTTTATCATCCCCTTATCCTCTCAATTAAATTCTTAAAACGTCATAGTAAAGACGGGAAATTGCGGAAACGACTTGTTTTTAAGATAATCAGTGTTGAAAAAAAATCTCAAAATAAAAACTATATCATATAGAGATTATGTTGATGCTGGTACCCCTCACTCATCAGAGCCCTCCTTTAGTGAAGACTGCAAGTTGCAGAAACCCACAATTTGTTAGAAAATTGACATTGAAAATCATAACCTCAAAACCAGATATACAATATATTTTAGGTAAAGACTCTTAATTGTTATTTATATACCTACACTAACCTAACAAATTAATAATTTATTTTTTATCTATGTCTCAAGAAACTAAAAACCATTTGGAAAGGTCAAGCCGAGCTCCCTGAATCTCTCTACATTCACACTTTGCCCAAGTCCAATAAGCAGAGCCAAAAAGGAAGCTGTAGGTACTAAACAGACAAATCCGTGCTTTATCATACCTATAAAGTAAGCCATAACATAATAATATGACGTAATTTGAATTTGTCTTATACTAATCCTAGCGGACCCGGCAGACGTTGTCCTGCCAAAACGTTGGCTTGCCTGCACTACCCGTACCCCTACCACTAACTTTGGCTATATTATTTCTCGTAAAAAGTAAAGTATAAAAAATGGTTATTGTGGGTTATCCCTAAGAGATAGACATATACCATTGCTGACTTTTTTGTAGACCTTTTTAAGGTGTACAATACTGTAGTATATTATTTTGATCTATCTCGTAGGGTTCAGCCAGCGTTTGCAATGTAAGCGCAAAAATGTGTTTATTTACGACACACATTGGAAACCTCTAAAATGATCAGTGTTTCTCTACTATATTATGCATGTTATATACATATAAACCTTCCTCTTGAATCACTCTATCTATTAAAACCGCATCAAAATCCGTTGCGTAGTTTTAAAAATTTGTAGTGATTATAAACAAAGTAAAGTTACATACCCAATCCAGTACCTGCACATCCGTGGCACTTAGCACCACTGATGACCCAAGTCCGCGATCAGATGTTTATGGAGTAAACTATAATGATCAGATGCTGTCTAAGTGTGTACATTGTTACACAAACACTTCACCTTATTTGTTTTGAGAACTTTTATTTCGAGGTTGTTTCGATTTTTTTAGTTGGTCGTAAATTGTAACCCGATATAGCGCGTTTTAATGTCACATTAAAAACCGGACCAACTGTTACAACCGAAGTTACAAC
This sequence comes from Nemapogon koenigi, assembly GCA_963924495.1. NCBI lineage: Eukaryota > Metazoa > Arthropoda > Insecta > Lepidoptera > Tineidae > Nemapogon > Nemapogon koenigi. The sequence goes on from OZ004646.1 coordinate 11,839,235, forward strand.
CGAACTGCACTCAAATTGACTAACACACAAATATTTTTTTTACTTTGTGGGTAGGTATAAAAATTGTCTATTAGTACTATTTCATGAAAATCATAGAATAAAATGTCTATAACAAGTTTAAAATTATTTTATAAATAAAATATAATACTTCTGACTTTTACTTTCAACTAGATAACACATACTGTTTCACCTGCGTGTAAAAAAAATAATATTTGATTAATATTATTTTCTACAATAATATTTGCTTGCGCCAGTTTGTTCCGACTGGCTGAATGAACGGGCATACCAACGTTCCCTTTTTTCTCCTAAATCCGCACTGATTGAATGCGTTTGACTGCTGCTGATTGACTGACAATCTCTCGTGGCAAAAAAACCTGTTCGGCAGATGATTTGAATTTAGTGTGATTAAAACAAATATACTCGCATTTACTTATTCCTAACGCACGCACATCCGAAAATTTCATATTTCGCCTTTTCAATTTCAATTTCAATCTCAATATAATACAAGTGCATTTAAGTAACAGCCGCCGCGGCTGGCTGGTGGGGAAACAAATCCAGCGGAGGAGAAAGCCTGCATGCCAATTGGAAGCACTGCCAACCCGGAGTACGGGATTGGAGGTCCCTGCAGCGTCAGAGTTCAGGTTAGTGCATATCCACTGGGCAGAAATACTTGGTTCCACAACTGCCCAGGGGTTTCATATATATCCTGGGTAAAGGTTTAGATTATCAAATCCTGAGCTTTTCGTGTTGTTTTGACTTTATTAAATTGCTGCACTGTTTTATTGCATACCTACTTTAACTATTTTCAAGTTTCGGTAAGGTAGTTAAGTTTTTGCAGGATGTCACAGGTTTTTGCAAAATTAAGCCGCAACAATATTAGTATTACATGTTTTATTTAGATATTTATTTCAATAAATTCTACCCATAACTGTAATATATTTCTAGCCTCATTCCCAGAAATATGGTATACTAGCGACCCATTCCAGCTTCACACGGGTAGACGTTTCCAATACGAATTTTCCCAGGATAAAAAGTAGCCTATTTCACTTAAGAACCTGTTTGAGTTTTCGGTTTCGGTTTCAGCAAACATTTTAAACAAGCACACCGCCATTTTGTGCATTAATATGAACAGCACAACACAAGAATCATCGCCAGCTAATTATTAACAAAAATCGAGGTTCCAAAACACATCAATCGTGCCGCCAAATTATTTGCATTGGACCTCATTTAGATATGCGAGGGCGATTAACCAATTTTTATGTACGTTTGAAAAGTACAGAAATTCGTTTGTGATAAAAAAATCTGCGTTATGCACCGTAAATACTCGGCCATGCGAACACATTTTGGTAAATCTTTGGATCTTTGCTTTTTGTGTAAGGGTTTGTTCACATCTACTTATAAGTTAAAAATAGCTAAACTAATGTTGTTAATGGATTTTAAGATATATAAATATAGCGCTAATATTTTATATGTTTTTATGCTACTAGATTCAATTTAAATAAATGTGATGAATAACTCCACGTCATGCTGTTTTAAAGAAAAACTTAACTATCCCAAAGTAACATTGAAATAATAAATTAACTTTTAAAAAAAAGTGTACCGACTTCAATTTGCACTGAAAAGTAAGAAATAATAAATATTTCGTCGTAGAATTTGAAGACGGTTGGTGCCAAATTAGGATACAAAATTAAGTAAACATCTAAGAAGATAAATATCTGTTCAATGTTATATATGTTTGTACTGATGATCGTAGGTTCCTAGTGAATTGTCTAGATTAGTGAATTTGGGAAGTAAGTTGTTTTTAATTTGGTACCAACCGTCTTCAAATTCTACGCTGCCCCGAGAGACAAATAATAACGCAAATAAAAAAAAAATGGAAAAAAAAAAATACTGCTGTGGATGGGATTTGAATCATTTGCATCCTTAGCTGCACCATACCATGCCATACCTTTAGCCGTTAGACCACCGTCTATACAAAAATTTACAACTTCGTGTCATTAGCAACCGTTGCTAAGGCTTTTCTCTGATACATAATTTTCAGCCGTAAACAGAGACAAATTACTGAATTTCTGAAAAACTACTGAACCGATTTTCGTCATATGTCTGTGAGATAATGTCGAGAAATTATTAAATCCTTAAAAAAATAAGTCGTCAAAATCGGTACATATATCATCGAGATACTGATAATTGACTTATAAAGTCAGTTTTTTTTAAATTACTGAAAAACTAATGAACCAATTTTTATGACATAAATATGGGACCAATCCGGAAGAATTATCTGTCGATTAAAAAAGAAATCATCAAAATCGGTTCATAAACGACGAAGTTATCCGCGAACACACATAAAAAAAAATAAAAATATACGGTCGAATTGAGTAACGTCTTTTTTTTGAAGTCGTTAAAAAAGGCAAAGGCAATCCGACAGAAGTGACAATCACATAATTATAACGTATTATAACGCCATTTAGCGATCATTTCACAATGTATCTATATCCGGAACGAAGAATTGCCTGCCAGAAATGCACAGCCAAAAATGCTCCCAGGCATACGTAGAAGCATGCGTCGCATTTACAAAAAAGTTTTCATTCCAATTTTTACTTGTCTATGACAGCGCCCGCTTTGAAGCATGCGCGGTGATGTGCTAGGTTTTGGCACCATTCATTGAATATGTTTTGTTGTAGTTACTGAATTTGGTGGATATTTTATTTAGTAGGTTGAATCCCAATGTACGTGAGTAGATAAAGTAGTGTATCAAACTGCATATAACTAGGTATTAAAACACTCGTGTGATACTATTAAAAACCTCGCCTAGTGGCTCGGTTCTTAAACACACACTCGTGTTTTAATACCCCTCATTATACAACACTTTCATAAACTACTATTTTAATTTTATTTCGGTATTGTGTTTATAAGGTATGTCAATATACATTCGTTTTGAAGTTTATAATTCGACTTTTACGATATGAGAGTACATAAATATATTTTATAAATCCTGCATCAGGTCACACCTTTAGAAAACCCAAAACAGAACAATGCATCTCGTATAAAAAAATGGCAAAAAGTCGACACACAAAAAATGGAGGCCCTCAACTCCTCAACCATGACGAGCAGACAGGATTCCTTGTAAATTGGTTCAGAATTTTTAACCCATCTCAATTATACTTGTTCACGTCGCTTTATTGTTCACTTATTTTTGGTGCATCTAGTAAATCATTCTTATAAGATTTATATCCTTTTGTTTTTGTGCAGTCTCCATACGTTATTATTTATTAAGCACGAGATTTCCGCCCCTGGATTTGCCCGTGGATATTTTCAAACAAAATAAAATATATCCTAAATAACTCTGGAATATTGTACTTTCGTATCAGTGAAAGAATTTTCAGAATCGGATCAGTGGTTCATTAAGAAAACTCGGTTTGGCCTTGGGCAGAAATGTTTGAGTCCTTTATTTTGAGGCTGGTTTCTTAAGATCTAGAATTCTTTGTTGTATCTTAAACTGTCTCTAATTTTAGAGCTAAGGATTTCTAAGGATTGAATTGAAAACAAATTCAAAATATTTTAGAAGTTAGTAGCTAAATAACTTTGTCATTAACCCTAAATGAATGTCCCTGTAATGATATTTGCACTCTAACTCTGAATCAATGTCCACATTTAGTCAGAAGTGCCATCTATAATGATAATATATTTAAATATTTATCGGATTCGCTTCTTGTAAAGTGCAAAATACATGAAACACGTCCTTGAATAGTAAACAATACGATAAGGAGCTGTGGTTGAGAGAGCCGGGGAAACCTAACGATTAGCATATGAGCGCGTGTCACTCCTTCTTAGGGCTAAAGTTGGGACCTAACAAATATGTTGGATAATGAATGGATATGGCAATTTATTTTGAAACTAATTTGATGATGAAGTATTGTCGCTTTTTGGGGAACTAGCCACAATAATAAATGAATATTTTACTCCATATTGTTTTATTTCAAGTTTTTATGTAGATTATAGTATTTTTACATCAGGAAAAGAATATATTAAAAGGAAAGGAAGGATAAAAGACAAAAAGGATCCAAAGGAGTCAAAGGAGCATGACTTTATAGTATATTTTTATCAGCTTATTATTATGAAATAGGTGTGCTATTTAGCAATGCTAAAACGGAATTGACTAAAAATGGTAGAAAATAAACAAATAGCAGACACTGTTCCAAATTCAGATTATTTTGAAAAATTCCTAAATTATAGGTAGTAAGTAACTTATTTTGTAAGGAGGTTAACAACTATTCAAACCTCATTAAGAAAAATGGTCTCATTTATTAACTAAATGAGCAAAACGTTACAGTATTTATGTACTAAGTACTAAATTACTAGCTTTCTACCCCCGGCTTCGTCCATGAAAAAGTTTGAAAAAGAAACAACATGACACAATATATATAAATAAAAATAAAAGGAGGCGCCAAGCGAAAAGACACCGAACATTTTTTTCTGCCACTTTTGGCGGGACGGGGGGGGAGGTAGACGCCTAGTACTAGCCCCTGTACCACTGTATTTTTCTGTCGTTTTATTGTCGCTACGGATTTTACGTTATATGATGATTATGCTAAAATACAAACATAATAATTATCAATTTTGACGTCCTAGATCGCCTTTCACATTTAAAACATCAACCTTCAAACATTAACTATTTTTCTAGAGCTCTATCTCGCGACACAAAACGATACCAACAAAACCTAAGGTAACTTATTACTGCTGCACCTGGTCAGTTTAACTGGTCAAAGAACAAAAAATTAGCGAAAGGGGGAGCCCGTCTATGGCCCCTCCATAGGCTTAGCCCTCTCTATATTCGTAATAGTCTGAATAAGGTTTTTGTAACATAAAAATTACCCAAAAAATTAGAAAATTCGGGAAGAATTGAAAGTGCTTTTTTCTATGAGATTTTTGTATATCAAGACCATAATAGGGTATGAAAGTTAATATGAGCTCCACGGGCTAAGGTAGTTTTTAATAAAAACGGAAAAATACTTGTTTCATTATTTATGCTGTAGACAATAGGTAAGATAATGCTCAATTTCAAACAAATCCAACAAAAACAATAAACTTTTATAATCCATTTCGAAAAAACTTCCTTCAAGACGAGATAGCCTAAAGAGTAGGTACTTGCACTTTTTGGCGTAGCTCTGTCTGACGCTAAAAGAACTTATGGATCTGAAACTTACATATATATTTCTTCATTTCTTTATCTTGAACTGGCTTGAACCTGAAACGCGATCCAACTATTTTTGTTAGACAATTTTTTATTCCGAATAAACCTCTTTTTCTTATTATTTGAGCAATTTTTAGTCTAAACTCAATCAAAATATAATTTTACTTCAAGTTTTATAAATGAATGTACAATACTAGGTTACTAAAGGATGTCGTAATTATTAGTTAGTTTCAAACAGTTGGCCAAAATCCAACAAGAATCGTTTATTAACGATTTATATTCAATGTGTCAACTTTTTAATGGTTTGTTTATCTTTTATAGAGGACCACATGCATGCTTACAATATATTATTTTTGGTGTGTATTCTTGGTACCAGACATGTCATATATTCGTTAGTCATACATAAATGGCACTTTATTCATAGAAGTGATAAAATAAATATAACACAACTATGCAAAAAACCTTAAAATGAAATCTGAAAATTAAATAAAACTAAGTAAACTTGGTCCGTGTGGAATAGTGGCAAGAATACTTGCTGTATTTCCTCGCTGGATCGCGATGCTGATTAGTTGAGCGAGGAAAGAGCCAGCCCTACTGTGACCAGACGAGATGACTGACGACTGATCGTGGGGACATTAAAATTTATTTTATAAATTTTTTGGCATTTAAATCCCACGGACCTAGAGTTTCTAATATTATAAAGAGAGAGTGTGAGTTTGTCTGTAAAATGAAAACTCGAAAATTACTCGATCGCGTTCCTATGTTTAGTAAAATATAGCAAAATCTACTTATATTTAAAACCGGAATAAAAAAACCAAAATTAGCACGGGCGAAAGAGCTCTTGAATAGAAACACCTGTACACGATCTTGATTGATTTTTTTTTCTACAATATCTTGTCATAGTTCTATTGTTCCGTCAATATTCATTATTGTCAATTGTGGAGGTGGCCACTCGTTAAGTATAGCCTCAAAAAATCTTCGGCTAAAGGTAGCCACACATTTGTCCAATCCCCGGCGCGTCGCCGCACGGTCCACAGACTGGTCCAATTCTTGTAACGAACGGTCCGCCTAGTCTTTGTCTTCCGCTGGGTACCCCAGGGCCGGCAAAGGTTCCCGAGAAGATTTTTTTTTACGTCACATTACACTATTAATTTTGATCTATGATTTTCGGTCAAAGCATTATATTATATACATTGAAATCTCATATATATCAATAACCAACACATACATTCCGTAATATAAAAACATACCTAATTGAAAATTACTTTTCTAAATAAATTCTAACAAATAAAGTAGGTTCCCTACATTTAATGTGTTCCTGTCAAATAGCCCATAGGTCATGTCAGGTCTCCCATAACAGAGGATCAGGTTCACTGGGGTCCAAAAAAGTGGGGTACTTTTTACGAGCTGTACACTTGCGGCACCTCCCCATTATCGCCACGACGGTTTTGATGGATCGTAAACTGGACGCAGCTGCGACATCACTTCTAGTCTGCCAATGACCTATTGGCACTTTTTAAAATGTTTTTATTTTATGTTAATTGCGTTAAGAATTATTAGCATCGATATCCAATACATGCAGTGGTATGTGGCTATCTAACGTGGCATTACTCTATCAGAAGGCAGCTATTTATATGGTTTTTAAGGCTCCGAACATATCCGATCAATGTGACATACGTGACATATCAAATAAAAGGGATATTTATAAGGGATACAAATATTTTTTTTATAATTTCAAACAGTAAAACCTAAATTGTTTTAAAGTTCTGACCGAAAAAATGGTACGGATTGGCACCTATATACTTTACTAAGTTTAGTATCATTATTATGTTTATCTACTCTTATATCGTAAAGTCTCTATTACAAAATCGAATTATACTTCATAATGATATGTTTTATTTACACGCGTCTGTAATATGTCAAACTTCGATACTGTAATGTATTATTGTACCTACCGAAGTTTTCATATAAAAACGATATCGTAATGTTTTGTTTTTTAAATGCAGAAAGGGCAGAGGATTTGTCTTATACAGCCACATTAAACTCTATGAAAATATAGACACGCTCATGTCCGAGTCACTTGACAGTTAACGCGCATGCGCAGTAGGTAAGTAACCGCGGTTTGCCGCCAATTTGTCGATTAAGAAAAATATCTTGGTTCAATTTGTTTTGTACTATTGCATTGGATAAAGTAATGTATGAACGGGCACATAACAGTAATTATTAACTACATATTTTCTGCACTCCTAATAACTTGGAGTTATAACCGAATAATTTAGGAACACAGAATTGAACAAATGAAGTTATTTGAAAAATAGGGACGAGCTCGCTCCCATACTGCAATTGTAAGAGAAGCGTAATTCTTATATTGTGCCGTAGTTTTAGTGCGCAATTCTATCCAACGGTACCGCTATCGAATAGCCGATGGAAATCTTGGCACAATGCTGAATAGAATATTCATGGATGCTACTACTTAATTACTTAGCTTTATTTTATACTGCGTCGGTCCTCTCTACAACATTTTATATTTGAAAAGATAACTAGGTATGTAGACTGAACAATTACTGAAAAAAAAAACGGATTGAATCTACCACTACCACTGACTTTCTTTAGATCGTTTAACTCTACACAATTCTTTCCTACATGATTTTGTAACATCTCCAATAAATTAGACAGTATATTCAATTAGAGCGCACTGTCCCTCGAGACACACAGACAGACAGGAAGTTATCTAGATTTAAATATATTAAACTGTCGTGTCGCTGACTGACTGACAATCAACGCCCAGCCTAAACCAATGAAGATATAAATATAAAATTTCAGTAAAATGGCTGTATTTTTCAGTCATACAAACATGTTTCCTGTTGCTCAAAGCGCAGGAAGTGTACCATAACAAGTTGAGCGACAGCAACCATCAGCAAACATCTCCGTGTAGCCGTAAATATCTGTCACCTTGTTCTTTACCAAAATGATCGTTTGAAGTGCAATGCACAAGTGGCCTTCAGTGGCATTGTACTGTTATTGACCCGTGCTGTTTTATTGTGGCAGATTTATACTTGTGGGGGAAATTAATCGTTTTACCTTGGAAGAAATAAATTTGGTATGACGGAATATTCTTTAAAGCTTCGTACGTGTCATTCAAAAATTAAATAAGGACAGAAGCCTATAAATCTTCACGTGTTTCAGTGGTTTCAGGAAGTATTCGAATTCAGGAAATACCGATGACGAAAGTTCGTTTATTTTTTTTTAATTGCTACAGTCATGGGAAGCGTTTACTACCAAAAAAGTTACTCTATAATACATTTCAATGTTTACAATAATTATGTCCACTGGGCTCGCGAACGACAAACTTGAATACAACGCCTACAATTTACGCAATACTCAATACTTACTTATATTGCTAATAGTAAATAATATTTTTTCTATCTTATAAACCGTTCAATAACTTGCCTCCGCTTTCTAAAATAATATAATATTAAAAGTAAACACAATCGCCTAGCATGTATGATGAATATAAATAAATTTACTTTTAAAAAAAGTGTACCGACTTAATTAAAAAATTTGCACTGAAAAGTAAGAAATAATAAATATTTCGTCGTAGAATTTGAAGACGGTTGGTGCCAAATTAGGATACAAAGTAATAAACATCTAAGAAGATAAAGATTTGTTCAATATTATCTATGTTTGTACTGATGATCGTAGGTTCCTAATGAATTGTCTAGATTTGTGAATTTGGGAACTAAGTTATTTCTAATTTGGCACCAACCGTCTTCAAATTCTATGACGAAATATTTATTATTTCTTACTTTTCAGTGCAAATTTTTTAAGGCGGTACACTTTTTTTTAAAAGTAAATTTATTTTTCCCTTTTAAGTGATTTTGCTGCCCTGAGAGACAAATAATAACGCAAATTAAAATATTTATGGAAAAATAAAAACTGCTGTGGATGGGATTTGAACCATTTGCATCCTGAGCTGCACCATACCTTTAGCCGTTAGACCACCGTCGATACAAAAATTGACAACTTCGTGTCAATAGCAACCGTTGCTAAGACTTTTCTCTGATACATAATTTTCAGCCGAAAACAGAGACAAATTACTGAATTTCTGAAAAACTACAAAACCGATTTTCGTCATTATGTCTGTAAGATAATGTCGAAAAATTATTATATCCTTAAAAAAATAAGTCGTCAAAATGGGTACATATTTCATCGAGATATTAAGAAAAATCTACTTATTAAGTCAGTTTTTTCAAAATTTCTAAAAAACTACTGAACCAATTTATTGTGAAGTTAACCTTTCAAACAAAAAAATATTTCCAAATCGGTCCAGGCATCTTCAAGTAATCGGGGAACATATCTACATAAAAAAAAGAGATTCCGACGAATTGTAAACTTCCTCCTTCTGTTTTGAAGTTCGGTTAAAGAAGCATTCGATTGTCTCTGCCTACCCCTCTTGGGATAAAAGGCGTGATGATAGACAGATAGATAGATAAATTATATACCCTAACCCTCGTTGACCGGACTATTAAGGTAACTCAAGTACAATAACAGAATGTTCGTCCCTAATTTCCAGTATAAACAAGTGTCATATTTGTTTCATATGTTTCTATTTTCATACCAATGCCGCGCGGTCAATGACAGCCCAGTATTGTGAACCTATAATAATACCCATGACTTGCGGTTGCAACCGCGTTAATAATTACTGCTTTGCCTCTTTGAGTCGTAGCGTGATGTTATATGGCAATGTTTGGTGATGTTGCTATATTTAGTAGGCGCTTTGTAACGTCATACAAAATTGATCTCCATTAAAAGCCCTTTTATTTTAACGGGATAATATATAGCATATGTCTACCCTGAAGGCCATTCTAAATATTGGTGAAAGAATTTTTGAAATCGGATTATCCAAACTAACTTTAGCTCGATATAATATAAGTATAGAATAACGATTCGTTAATACTTTTAAAAGGCAGTTAAGGATGCTCAAAAATAACTGAATAAGTCATGTCTCCCACGAGAGTACTTGCTGAAACTTTTCTACTTATGAAAAAGGAAAAATATACAAAATGAAAAGATGAACATCTTAAATTTGTACATTATAGGCCTCTTGAGAACGAAATATTAATAACATTGGATTAGTTTGAGCGAAATTGCTTTCTTGTTATGAAGACTATGAAGGCCCTTTGAAGGACGATTTTCAGATACAATTTGTCTAAATTGAAATAAATTAGTCGAGAGCAATATTTTAAAGAAGACAGGTAATAAAGAGCGGACACTCTACAGTGGCAATGAGATTTGGGAAATTATTGGAAAGGTCAGTTTTCAGGAGCAAAAGCTAGTCGAGAGCACCCCTTGATTACTATGTTTACTCCTTAAAAGAAAACACAGTGATTTTTGCTTAAGGCTTTTCATAAGTTATATTAAGGATTCTACGTCATATCATAGTGGACAACGCACGCGCCCCGTCGTGACATCATGGCGAACCCGGTTTTATCTATGATGATTGTGATTATTCAGTGATTAATAATGATATGTCTTATTAATCACTGACTAATCACAATCATCACAGATAAAACCGGGTTCGCCATGATGTCACATCAGTCGGCAAATCATCGATTAACCAATATATGGAGCCATAATAGAATAAGGAACATATATTAAACAAAATAGGTGGCAAACCTGCTGGTGCAATCTTTTCCTAAAGTAGGCCACACATTGGTCCGGCATCGCACCGAAAATTTTTCCATTCCGGCCGCCGTAAGATCTAGGCGGACCATTTGTTATAGGAATTGGACGAATCTGTGGTCTGTGGAGCGCCGTTGATTGGACCAATAATGTCTATTTGAATTTGCCCATAATAAAGAAACAGGTGACAACATTTTAAGACAAATTGTATTTATTTTGTCATATAAAAAGTACAAACAATCTCCGCGCATGTATGAAAGGTATGATGAATAAGCGAAAGAGGTATGCCAGGATCGCAACAAATAGACAAAAGGCGTAATGATAGATAGACAGATGATTTACTCCAAAAGCTTTTTGGTTTAATGAGTATTGAATCTGGGCCTTTTGGATATAGAACGTCATTTTCTCTTCTCGCTACGATTTACCAATTTTGGAATACTTCTTTGTTTTCGATTCTTGTTAATTTTTCTTGTATTGTCTTTTTATCTGAGTTTGATTAGTAACTTCTCTTCTCTTCAAATATGTATGTATGATTGCAGTGATATAAATATGAGAACATTAATTAGAATCCCATCCAAGCACGAGTCCTATGTTTGTTCCAGACAGGGCGAGATGGGGCCACGATTTAAATTTGCATTGTCAAGCAGTTTTCATTTCCACTTTCATTTTTGATGTATTCCATTTTTAATGAGGCACTGTGAAGGAAAAAAATTCAAATTCAGAGACGACGCGATTCATAGTCTAAGAGGTAGCGACTGTATTCTAGATCTTATAATATAAAGGTAATTCTTTCATAACGCTATTACGACGATTTTGAAACTAATTTGTAGAGTTTATTTAAAAGTTAGCTCTAATTGTAATTGGAACTCATTTAGGTAGGAGCCTTTTCGGATCCCAGGTCCGTGCCAACTATACCACTGTATCCAGTGAATGACAAATCTTCCTCAATTAGCCGGTGCGTTTGTGATATATCTCTCTGATTACACTGGTCTGCAATGAAATCCTCCTTCGAATGTAAATGTTGTGAATATGAAGATTTTGATGTATAGAATCTGAATCTGTATCATTTTATCGCAAGCACGTACAATATTTTTTAAGATGAATAAAAAAGAAATTCTCCATTTTTGCATCATAATCACGCATTTTTATGCTCCTTTAATCCATTAGACTAGTATTAATAATATATGAATTAAAAAATACTTTTTCAGAATAACACACGCGCGTACGCAATTTAAGTTTAATGTTTCTGTAAATATCACCAAAATAATAATTCATAGAATTACAATTTTTAACGAATTCTACGAAAAATTGTTTGAAAAAGTCAATTAAAAAAGTGTATACGTGGTTTGAGATCTTTATTACTAGATCTAGATTCACCGTCATAAAATCTACAAGAAAACATGCACAATAATTAGAAGGACATAAAAAATGTTTTTGCTCATTGCTTTTTAAAATATAATATTTATCAATTTTTCGAGTCGTCACACCCTGGTCTACAAGAAGACAAGAACGCCGGCTCTCTTTCAGCGAGTCTAATTTACTCACCATTAACTTTAATTACCCAACATAAAATCCTATTGTTTTTGACGTTTTTTCCCCGCGGCGCGGCGCGTTCTGTACAAATGACTTGAAGTTACCACTTCATTTAAGCCGCTTAAAAGGATTTGTTTTTTATGGTATTTATTTTTTTATTCCCCAAAATGTCTACTAAGTGTTGGTAAATTTATAAAAAACTAGATTTTCAATCCGGATTTGTCGGTGAACATAATATTGAAATATTTTTTCTCTAGTTTATATTTGAAATTAGAGTTAGCAAGTCTGAATTACAAAAAGCAATTATATATTTTACTGTCATTCTGCCCTGACTTCGTCCGTGAAGCCCATATTAACTTTCATCCCCTATTATGGTCTTGAGTATGAAAAAGTACAATTACCATGCAAATTTTTCAATTTTTCTTTCACTAAAACCTTATTTAGACGAACATTTAAAAAAAATATCCAAGTCGATCCAACCGTTCTCAAGTGATGCGCTTACCAACGAATAATTATTTTTTTATTTATATAGCATAGAAAAAAAAATCAATAAAAATCTTGATATCATTCCAACTAATGGAAGCAGGTTTGAAGGGAAGGAATTGTCCATATGCTAAAACGAAATTGCATATATATTAATAAATTACATACATAGAGGTAAAATTTAGAATTCAATAAATAGTAACGTTTCAACTAGCCCAACCACACGCCAACAAAACTAAAACACTGTTATAAATTATATTAAAAAATATCATAAACCGTCCCACCTAAGTTTATGAGCGTTATGAATACGCTAAGTCGCGACATGAGCGCATAAAACGCTCACCTTTTTATGAGTTTTTATGCATACGCCGTTTATGAGTTTGCACAGAAAGTGGTCGGGAAATATCGAAGAACTTTATAAGGGTGTTAATTTATTATTTAGAGCTGTACCTTCGATCCGACACGCGATTTTATACAAGTGGAAGTTTGACTGAAAATGGCAACCTGCATAGTATTTACGTTTATATTTGATATGTACATTTTGGTTTTAGTTGCTATGAATTAAAGGAGTATTAATGGCGAGTTTGTATTTGATGCTATATACTTTAAAAGTGAAAAATAAAAATCTTTCTATATAAACTTGTAACTCAATGATAGAGTCTGCAATCATTGCCTAACACATAACCGACGATTATGAAACTCGCGCATTTATTTACATGCCTTTACTAGGATGGCCTTATATTGGCATTTTGCACTAAAAATACCTAACATATTTAGGTTTATATTTATAATTTATTTATTAGTAAGCTATTTATGAACAGTGAACATGCATATGACCAAACTAATGCATTTTCATCACCATCAAATATGAAATGCCTGTCAACACTTTACAGTTCGGACGCGCCAATACAAGTTCTCTATTTATTATTATTACTGTATAACAACCTAGACCAATTACCACTGTACCTAAAAGTAGCTGAAAAGTAGTTGTTTAATCCATTTTTAATCACCCACATGGGACGACGGCGCGACTATCATGTTTGATCATGTACAGATTGATTCGTCCCTAACGAATTGTGGTTTTTCGTTCGTATTTTGTTCAATAAATATTCGTGGGCATATAGCATTGCCACATTTACTATATTTAAATATTCGCAACATTTTGTATGAAGCTTTCATATTTTCATGTTACGTAAATTAATCCCTTTGCCAGCTTAAATATGTAACAACTCTATACATGTGGAGCTTCAATTACGTTTCGTTTATACTATAATATTATAAAGAGGTAAAATTTGGATGAAGAGAGTCATCTCGCAAACTACTGATCCGATACTGAAAATTCTTTCACTTATAGGAAGCTATATTATCCCTAAGTTCTTAAGGCTATTTTCTATTTTGTTTAAAAATATCTACGGGCGACGCCAGAAGCGGTAAGCTAATCTAATATACAATAACAGTTATAAAGAATACATAAGCACAATGAAATTGGCAACCATAAAAATGTAGGCAAAAGAAAATTACCGCTAGTTGAATAAAAGAAAAATCGTCATTTAACAACAATTTCCCAAAGCAATAAACACGCAATAAATTCAATTACTTAATGCAAAAATTGATTTACGGGCGAAACCCGCGACGCGCGAGGCCAACATAAAATAATTTTGGGCCAAGAGAAGGCATCGTGCCAACGCCGCTCCTCATCTCCCGCGTTAACGTCCAAAAAAATATGGCCATTTGTAATATTAATGGTTAAAAATAATAAGCAGAACACTGTAAATCATGGAGAGCGGTGGACGGCAGCACCACCCGCACCACTGGCAACGACGCGCCGGTCACCAGGCGGGTAGCTTTGATTGTTCATATGTTCTACACAGATCTCACTAACGTTTAGATACGGTTTATAATATGAAGTGGCTTCTGTCATTACAAAATTAATACCAATAACTAAGATTTAATAAAATATATGAAGTTCTGCACCAATTAGCACTTTCCTGTGATTAAGTTCGTCTTTGATTTAATTATATTTACACCATTCGATAGACACGGCAATTTCTGCTGCAGATCTCGCAATTACTACCAAGCCGACGAGTTGACAAATTGAATTAGATATTTCATTAATGATTACGTACATTCGACTAAATTAATTTCTTAGATACCTGCCTTCATTATGATTAATATAAATACCAATGTATATGTAGTATTGGTTAAAAGTGTTATCATTTTGAATGACAGATTAAATAAGGTGTACTTAACTTATATGGCTGAAGTGAAAGGAAATATATTGATCGATAGAAATATTAAAAGTACACACAATAATCGAGCATGTATGAAAGGTATGATAAATATAAAAGAGATATGCCAGGATCGTAACAAATGGCATTCGATTGTCTCTGCCTATCCCTCTTGGGATGAAAGGCGTGATGATAGATAAGGTGTAGGAAAGAGTGTAATTTAACTTCTATTTTTAAATCTTTCTAATAATTTTAAAATCTATGGACACGGTTTTTGGAGGCGATTGCCAAATAACCGCAGAGATTTACTAGATCTAAACGTTTTGCTTGAGGTACAAAATAAGGTTCCTCTAAATTATAGACTTGTACTACCTTTTGATATATTACGGTTACCTTGCACTTTCATACTAAGTGAAATAAAACAAAATATAGAATTATTGGCTGGATATCAATTTTTATTCTGTTGAATAAACAAAACGAAAAAATTGCCTAAAAATAACATTGGCTAAATAATTGTTATCTTCTGGGTACCCTAGGATCATTAATCCAATCTAAAAATCGTTGAATACTGTATAATAATTGAACAAAAAAACCATAAAATTTGAATCCTGATAATCTTAGTACAATATTTACAATTCGTGCATCCACTATCAATGCAATCTGTCCTCCATCATTGTTTGCACTCCTTATCACATCTCAAGAGTGTTCACTTGTTCTGTCAACTTGCCACATGTAAATGAACGCGCGGTCATTTTCCCTTCGTTCCAGTTTCATAATACAATGACATTAGGTATCTTGAACTCTTCTTGTTTTCTTGGTATAATTATAATCTCTTTTGAAAATTATTTTTAAGAAAGTTTTTTGACATCGAGTGTAATAATTATATAATTTCATTTAGAATTTTCATATTACTTTGGGCCACTTTTTCTATTAGTTTAGTTGCTAACGTATTTTAAAAGTTGATAATTCAATCAATACCTGGTTGAAAACAATTCATGAACAATTTGGATATTTTAAATGTATCCCCAGTTTTACGTATGGATCTGATATAGCTACGAGTAGTTTATAAGTAAATAGTGCTCCACTCCTTTGGGTCGCAGCGTGATGTTATAATATGGCCTATAACCTTTTAGTTGTTGATATCTTCTTCTACTTCTTCTTGACGCGTTGCCGGCCCCAGGGTACCCAGCGGAAGACAAAAGTATTCCTCACTTAGCCGAAGATAAATTGAGACTATACCTAATGAGTGGCCAGCTCTGTTGAAGTATGTAGATGGAAAAGCCTCTTTGTGCGGTTTGTCAGATAATATACATAGATGGTCGGATGTGGGGATCGAACCCGCGACTTCTCAGTTGTGAGCTGACGTTTTACCCACTGTGTAGATATCTTCAGGTATTATTCTGAGGTACCTATAATAAGCTTTAACATTGACAGATGTTAGTGAGTTATGTGAGTTATGACAGATTGATCATAAAGTCAAAATTAAAAGATGTTAGTGTTATTGTCCCCAGTATACTCAGAATACAACAAAATACCAAAGTGCTAATTAGCGTGACTTCTGAACCAAATATTGTCTCTTTAAAAGCACAATGTCTCACGTTTTGACTGAATTAGGTCACTCGGTAGGTACTCGGAAACGGTCTCACAATTTGTCTTTGTTTATTAAAATGCAATTTTGTATAATTTTGTAAAGTATCTGTCTGTATTTTGTTATTTGTTCTGTATTCATCATTAATGTTTGCTCCAAATGAGAAAGTAGCTTCGTTCTGCTGTATCAGCCCCAGCTGTTCTATAACTCGCCACAGTCTAGTAATAGTCACAGAGTGTAAACTTATATACAGAACACAATAATAACAATTTTCCAAAATTTTGCTTCATAGTGCATCCACGTAATCAACTTATCATTTCAACAAAACTTAGAACAATTTGAAATGAAAATAAAAACACTTTGACATCCTTAAAAGCCTTTTACTTCACGCTAGAATATTGTCATTAGCTTTAAAAATGACCCTCAATTCGCCTTATTATTTTAGCCAAGTTATGTTAATGCCCCTTAATATATATAATTAGCCTTTATTAATAAGTTGTCGATGCATACAGTAGTGGCAGTATCGTTTGAAGTGTCAAATTACGCATTCGCATGTCCCTTTGATCCTTTCACGGTGATTATGTCCTGAATAATTCATTTGGACAGTCCTGGCTAGTGATGTGCTGAAATCCGGGGATTGTCCCGGATTCCTAATTAAATTTACGCGGTGCGTGCCTCTTTTTAGTGGGAAATGCAGTTTCAATTACGTGGAGTGACTTTTTAATGTTGCCAACGTTTGTGTGATTAATTAAATACTTTTCGGACGTGTTACGAGTTTGGGACTAATGCCCAATTTACGTGTTTTACTTTGATTGGATTAATCTGGTGATTTAATTAATGTGTGGTGCGCGACTCACTGACTTTTACTGTTTTAACATGTTGCTTTATATATTAAACAGACAACAGGTTCTCAGCAAGAATTTTCAGTTCCTATTTCAGTCAATTTATTAAGGAATAATATAGCAAGGCATAATCATCAGCATACTTATCACTATTTTCATTTTTTAAATGCTGATAAATCAAATTATATTGTAACCTCTATCTAGATATAAACCTACTTATTATGGAAAATTGTTCTTATATAATGCAAAAATCCCCTGATTCTAATAATATACTTAAAGGATGTTCTCAAATATACCTCACGGTGCGTCAGACGTCTGGTATTAACTAGGCAGACCACGGGTTCAATCCCGGATCCCGGCCATGTAATAATGGGTTTTTTTAATTAAAAACTTATGTACATTCGACAAACCACACTTAGAGGCTTTTCCATATAAATATACTTCAACAGAACTGGTCACTCGTTAGGAATAGCCTCACAATCACAAATACCATCGGCTAAATGAGGGAGACTTGGTCTTCCGCTGGGTACACTGCGACCGATAACACGGTTCCGGAAGCCAAGAAAAAAAATGTTTGCTTAATAACAGTGAAAATATTTTCGAGTAGTTTTCCAGTTTATATTTCTAATATATAAACGAACTTGCATTTTTTTATAATATTATTAGGTATTGATATAAACAAAATTCAGAAATTGATTATTCTTAATTACTAAAACAAATAGGCATATGGATCTAAAAACAATTTGTACATGCCTCCTTGCAAATTGTCATTGGTCTCGAATAACTCACCATGGATGTGTATTAAAATATACAATAGATTACCAGAAGTATTGAAGGATATGCCATTGAACTTATTCAGACTAAAGCTATGGCTCATTGACAATTAATTGCATCTATTCTGTCAGCGAATATAACTCTTATGTTGCGACACTGGGAAATGACAACTGTATTTCATAAAATTATTGTATGTTGCGAATGTTGCAATATTGGATATTATGTTTAACATTTTAATAGGCATTATCACATTATATTATATTATTACTTTTGTACGCCTTTGCGGGCAGGTTTCCTTTTGTATACGAATGTTTACCAAAATTAACCAACAAATAAATAAATTTCATAATCCAAATAAATTTCGATACATTTGAAATGGACCCCCAAAATATCAGTTAGATTTAGTAAAAGTGAATATAAAAGTGTAATATAGTGTACATCCCTAGTAATGTCACATCGATATCAGAAATGTTTTATTTATGGTCGTTCCTAGTCTAAGATAAATAATGATACTCTGTTGGTTGTTGGTACACTGAAACAAATTCATTCCTACTTCACAGACACTCTGATCTCGTATTAACCATTTCTAAGTACCCAAAGGGTAAAAACGGAAACCCTATTACTAAGACTCCGCTGTCCGTCCGTCTGTCTGTCTGTCTGTCTGTCCGTCTGTCATTAGGCTGTATCTCATGAACCGTGATAGTTAGACAGTTGAAATTTTCACAGATGATGTATTTCTGTTGCCGCTATAACAACAAATACTAAATATTTAAGGGGGCTCCTATACAATTTTTTTGCCGTTTTTATAGATACGGTACGGTACGGAACCCTTCGTGCGCGAGTCCGACTCGCACTTGGCCGGTTTTTGTTTTCACAATAACATCAATATATTTTGCATAAAGGTAGGATAGTTGGAATGTCGTAGAGTGACATCTAATATGCTACTTTGCCGAATGCTAGTGATTGGTTCAGGAATTGTATGAGTGAGTGTACATACATATCAGATAGTTTTGGTTAAACTAAAGTATATTTTGATAGGTGCTTTGTTCTATATTGTGTTTTCTTCTTACTCAAAGTTGTTTTTATTTATTTGTGGGGACGATATTCGTCAAAGAAAAGCTATATTTGTTGATAAAAAAGCCATTCCATGTTACTTTGGTGAATTGATTTATTGAAACTACATAAACTTACTGAAACTTTTGTGTTTTGATAGTGGTTTATCTGGTTCTCTTATACAATATTTCATTAAGGGTCCTATATTGGGAATTTTTCTGGGATAAACTATTCCCAATTTCTCTGTAAATAATCCACCTGTGTCACTGTAATTTAGCATATAGTTACTTATTGAATATATCTAAGTGAAATAGCTCTTATTTTTTCAATGGGTTTTATTGAATAGGAAATATGGGTAGTTTAACTTTGCCCCTGCTGTCTCTTACATAATCTATCACAAAACTCTAAATTTTTTTAAAAGCGCTGTTATACCATTACCCTTCAATTATATATGTCGAATTTTTTGGTAGCTTATTGAAAATTTAAAATAATAATTATTTTATTATTTTTGCCAAATTAAAAAATCATAATTTTTTTTTTAATTTTCAATAAGCTACAAAAAAAAGCGATATATATATAATTAAAGAATAATGGTATAAGAGCGCTTTAAAAAAAATTTAGAGTTTTGTGATAGATTATGAAAGAGACAGAAGGGGCAGAATAATCCTTTATTCTACCACCCATATTTCCTATTAAACAAAACCAATTGAAAAAATAACGACTATTTCACTTAGATATATTGAATAAGTAACTATATGCTAAATTACATTGACACAGGTGGAGTATTTACAGAGAAATTGGGAATAGTAATATCTCCATACAAATTCCCAGTATAGGACCCTTAAGACAATAACCAAATATAATCGTCAGTAAGATTTTAAACATTTATAATAATACAAATTAGTTTCCCGCCCCTGCTACACCTGTGGAAATCTTTATATCAGAAAAACTGTTTTAATTACAAATATTGATACAAAACAACAACAACAACAACAACAACACATCTTCACGGCCTTTATACCTTGTGGTGTGGCCA
Source organism: Nemapogon koenigi (assembly GCA_963924495.1). Classification (NCBI taxonomy): domain Eukaryota; kingdom Metazoa; phylum Arthropoda; class Insecta; order Lepidoptera; family Tineidae; genus Nemapogon; species Nemapogon koenigi. Next base: position 11,859,645 of record OZ004646.1, read on the forward strand.
GAAACTCCAGTAACAGTGTCCACTTGACGACAGTTGTCCATATTAAGGCAGTTCCCGTAGCAAAACCGTAAGAAAGGTACTTTTTAGAGGATCTCTTCTCGTTAATTATAAGGACTAAAAAATAAATAAGTTTACAAAAAAAATCTTTAATATCTCAACTTGTCTTCCACTTTTTATTTTATTTTATTTTTGTTTTAAATAATTATAAAACTTGTATACAAACAGGGTCAATATTTATAGTGACGATCTATTACGTGCATCTACTTCATACTTTGAAGTCCTTTTTATTTGCGGTTTACACCAATCAACGGACAATTTTATGCTCTAAATATTACACTTTTATTTTTTTTTATATAACCTATAATTACATAATTTAATAATAAAAATACGAAATCACATACAAATTCCAGAAAGAGGGGCGGTACCTACACTATCGCTTCTCTACTCACACTTAGCGTATTCGACATAAGCGGCTGAAGCCTCATGCTATTTATATTCTCAAGACCGTTTGGTACAGGAAGCCCCTTAATGGACCTAGATGTGTCACTTCTTTAACATACTTAAATATCTGATATTTATAAGTACCTATCTGATATTTATATTTTTACTTGCTCTCCGAAGCTCGCTTAAAGCATATATGCTTAAAGAAAATTTGTGCTTTATAGCATTTTTTTTGGAAATAGCAGGAATTGAACCTGTAACCTCCAAGTTTCAAGGCAACGCTCTACCACTTAGGCTATCGACTCCTTGAGACATAGGTACCTTAAAGAATCTTAACTTTATTTAACTACTAGCTTTCCACCCCCGATTTCGCCCGTGTATATTTTGGAACATATTTAGTGAATATTTCCTATTAGTGAAAAAAATTTCAGAATCGCATCACTTTACCTCTTTATAATATTACTATAGATTCTGTCCACAGATATCATTTATTCACCCCAAATATATTTATAGACTTGAATATATAGATGAATATGTAAGATATAATAACAATAACATTAGTAATCCATCATTGTCCAAAATGACAAGTGTATAAACGAATTCATTTTTGTTTATCGTCCAGATGTATCACAAAGATATCTAAGGGATCACTCTGCTGTGAAACTATATTGCTTACAAAAATATTGCAAATTATGTCATATTATATCTAAATATATACAAGATATGTATCGTCATTCATGTTAAATAACGTGAAAATAAACTATTTCCTTTTACGTCAGATAGATAATACCAAATTATTAGAAAGGAATCAAAACTACATATTTATTTTTGTATCTAACTTTTCTTTGTTGCTGAAATAAATATACATATATTAAAGTGTCTGGCTGTCATTTCAAAATTATTACTAATTAAATGACCCGTTAGTGGTGTCAATATTGTTGTTATAGTTCAACTGATCTACAATAGATGACGTCTATTACAAAATAAATAAATTAATCTAATTTTAAATGAAACATTTAATTTTGATTTGTTTGTTTATTTTTCGTCATTAGAGGGAAAAATAATCTTCAAAATTGCGAATCAAATTTTAACTTTGATACATGTGATACCGATATAATAAATAAATAATATATGGCGATTAAAGTGCCTGGCTGTAATTTCAAAATCAATGCTAATATTTAAGTGGAATATGCTGAAACATAAATGACTATTTTTACAAAGTATTGTCTGTCTGTCACAATGGGTGACGAGTCATAGCGCGACTTATTTTGTTCATATCTCTTTAGAAAGATTTAAGCGAGATGCACTGCAATTAGAATAGGTAAGATAAGATAGGGCAAGATTCATGTACCATAAACATGAGAAAGTACGATTTCGAAAAATCGGTCTTGCGAAAATACACGAATTTCGGCTATTCAATTATTGTACAAAAAACTATTTTTAAAATCAAATTGTAGTTAATGTATTCTCAAAGTACATGAAATTATCTATATAAAAATCTTGAAAGTCGAATTTAACCAACTTCTAATTGTCGTATTGATTTGAAATTTTACAAGTGTATGTAATATCGATGACAATATAATAATTTGGTACTATCGAGCTGATCTGATGATGGAGCCAGGAGGTGGATAGTGGAACTCTCTTAGTTTGTGCAAGTAGTTTTTTAAAGCATAATTTCCAGAATTGTTTTAAACATATAATATTAGTCAATACAATGACTAAGGAAAACTTGCGTTATATTCCCGTCTCGATACTAAAATGGGAAATTTAAATATATAACAGGAGAGAGGCATATCTCAAACGTTTTTTACTTGTCACATGGATACTTTCTTTCTTCAGTTACACATGTAACGATGTCACTTACAAAATGGATGCGGTATTACCAAATAATCTGACTTTTCGTTTGAATTATTAGTCACACACCTTCACACCTTCACCGTTTTTATACCTTGCAGTGTGACCAGAGAATATAGTAACTTTGTCTTTAGTAAATTGAACAAAACAGGTGGCAATCCTGTTGCTGCAATTAATGGACTTAGATGTGTCACTTAATCAGATTTCTGTTATTTTTAGAGGAAGTGCGAACGCCGACTTTACATGCCCTCCTAAGCACATATTCTTAAATAAAATTGGTGCTCCCGGTTTCAAAACAACGCTGTCGACTAGGCTTAGGCTTTTCTATCTTCACGGGTTGTCTTACAGCTCCAGAAACTCGTTAGGTATGGCCTCACAAATACCATCGGCTAAACGACTCCTATAATTCTGAGTCAAATTCTAAATCAATGAATAGGTACTTACTGAAATATAAACAAGTCTAGAGAAAATTGTATGCGTTGAATATCTGTATTCACCAAACAAAACACGCCTTGGCTCGTACAACCACTGTATTATCAATAATGGCATAGTGGAGGTGATAAATATACGACTATAAGAACTCTTGATTGTCACCTTTATTCATGGCCTCGCATAGCCAATTTTCACCAAAGGGATGGCAACGGCGAGTCATATTATGTCGTACCATTTATATTTTTTTAAATCGCACTTCGCCCGCCTTTTTTGGATTCCGTACCCAAAGGGTAAAAAAACGGAAACCCTATTACTAAGACTCCGCTGTCCGTCCGTCCGTCTGTCTGTCACCAGGCTGTATCTCATGAACCGTGATAGTTAGACAGTTGAAATTTTCACAGATGATGTATTTCTGTTGCCGCTATAACAACAAATACTAAAAAATAGAATAAAATTAATATTTAAGGGGGCTCCTATACAACAAACGTGATTTTTTTGCCGTTTTTATAGATAATGGTACGGAACCTTTCGTGCGCGATTCCGACTCGCACTTGGCCGGATTTTAGTAGTAATTAGCTTTCACTATCTGGCCCTCTACTATCTTAAAGAAGGACAAACAAACAAACAAACAAATACACTTTTGCATTTATAATATTAGTTTTAAGACTACCTTTAACCACCAAAGAAATGCTTAATACATTTTCTAACTTGATGTAAGCTGTTGAGATAAACACGCGCCTTACAAATATAAACAAATGTGACTGCTCTGATCTCCTGCGATGTATATTTTGTTGCCAATTCTCTATATTTATATGTCAAACACATATCCTATATATATTATTTGCCCTATCCTCTCAGGCATTTCATGAAATAGCGGCATAGTTTTTATTAGAACTTGCAATAGATATGCTATTTGACCAATCCAGTAATTATGACTACTATTCACAATGTCTGTCTGTCTGTTTGATTGTGCTAATATCGAGTACTATTTAATGGATTTGGATGTTAAAAAGAATTGTTAATGAGAATTAAAAAAAAATACCATAAAACGTGTACTGAATTGAATCATGTTTGGGAAAGATGTGTTACTAGCGCCCTCTTATTAGATATTGTACTGTTGGAGATACAACTAAATTTTTTTATATTTATTTGATTCACATAACAATATAAAACCCTTAAATCTAATCTAAACATTAAATAGGTAATCGTTGAGCGAGGAAGGAGCCAATGAACCCTCTTGTCACCAGAAGAGATGATCAGTCGAGCGGTTATATCTTTAATAAACTTTTTGGCATTTGAACCCCACGAACCTAGAGTTTCTACATCAAACGGCAAAAACTTGAAAACACAATACACTAATTAAATATTGAAGGCAATATTAAAAGTACACACAATCACCGAGCATGTGTGAAAGGTATTATGAACATTAAAGAAGCGAAAAAGGTATGTCAGGATAGTAGCAAATGGCATTCGATTGTCTCTGCTTACTACATACTATTAATATTATATTATTGTTGGGAGCATATTAATTAAATTACCAATCATTCGGCAACATTGGTTCTTATCCTACACTTGACATTGGCAAAGTTAATTCATTTATTTGGTTGTACGCAGATGAACCATTAACATAAAAGAATATAAATTCATACAATCAGCATAATAATTTTATGAAAATAAAAATTGAGATAAAAACAAGTAATTTGCTGACTTTAACACAAACAAAAATAAAACTTGGTACACACTAATCAAATTAGCAGACGAACCAATCAAGTGCTAACATCGAGAAGTGCATGACTTTACTAAATGTAAATAATGCAACTTTTAAGGTTAATGGCCGTCGCGAACGCGTTTGGTCATGTTACTATCTAACAATTATGTCTCTTACGGAACCCTAACTTTGTTTTAAATTATTCTACTTTCACATAGACTGATCTAGCTTCATGACAGTGATATATTTATTATGTGTAGGGAGTAATTTTGTGAAATGTGACGGAAATGCCTAACTGGAATCGAAATTTCAAATTATTAGATTTTGAGGTTATTTACATACATGATTTGAATATTCAAATTTTTAAGGTTCTTTGGCATCATTGGCGATTACTGTTAAGACTCGCCCTTTTTTAAATCGGTCTGATATAGTTTTAGCTGATAACTATGCTTGTTTATTTTTAATGTGGCAATCTATTGAACATTTTGTGACCATAATGTTCTAAATCATGTACAATTTTAAGTATGCTCCACTGGTAAAAATTTTGACCAATAGAATTGCACAGTGGACAATGTTTATAATGCATGCTATTTTTCGATATTTACACTCTGTATAGAGTAATGTTATGTAAGCTTTGTATGTAAGCGATTATGGTTGTTTTGAACATATCATTCACTCATTCAGCTTTAATGGCATATATAGTCTGTGTAGCTAATAGGGTTCCGTACTGCCTTTTGGTTACGGACTCGTAGACGAATGATGTCAGTTACTTACCACCGCGCACCAGAAGCCGGGCGTGTGTGATTAACGTGCAAGCGTCGTACAAAGTGGGATTGACGACGTAATTGTCGGATAATAAAATTAGTAATTTAATTGTACGCGTTTGTTGATGTTTTACGGGAGAACACGGTTAGAAGAGGTGTTAAGCTGATTTGTAGCTTTAATTGAATTATTTGGAGGTGGAGAGGAGTCACACAAGGGTGGTACGTTCATCGTTACTGCCAGCTTTAACTATAAAAGTGTCGTTAAATCTTACTGTACTAGAATACATTTTCATAGCGTCTTAATATTTCATTTAACCTGCTGAAAATAGTGATGAGTCTTCAGATATGCATGATTTAATCATATTTTATACAAGCTTCTGTCCGCGGTTTCACCCGCGTGGAAATAGTACTAAAAAGAAATAATCCAGTGGCTGTAATTCGCCCATCCCCCGCCCGCTTTCGCGGTATAAAAAGTAGTATATGTCAATCTCTGACCCCTAAACTACCACTATGCAAAAAATCATGTCGATCCCGTGAAAAACAAAGCAAATCTATCCATACATTTTACCATACATTTTCCGGGATAAGAAGTAGCAAATGTGCTATTCTAGACTATAATCTATCGCTGTGCCAAATTTCATGCAGATCCGTTTAGCCGTTCTGACATGATTGAGTAACAAACACATCTATACAAACCGTTTATAATATTAGTAGAAATTATTTTGTATATAAATTCCAGACTGAAAATGTCTGTTATTTTCAGAAAATGAAGTGACTAGCGACACACCCCGCCGTCAAGCAGACACACACCGCATAGGTATAAAAGTTGTTAATGAAAAAAAGCCTATATCATTCTCCGGCCTTTCCACTGTTGCTCTGTTTTGACATGCAAGGAGACTAACAAGCTAAGGCTAAGTCTAGGACCCCCCCCCCCCCCTAACAGACGATATATTAATAGATATTTCCATAAAAAACTACTTTACGTTTGTTTACGAGTCAGGTCACAGACACTCGCTAATTGATCTACCAACTCATATACGTACGCGGAAAATACTCGCAAGCGCATCGCCCACGCTGACATTTTTATTACACAAACTTAATCTTTAAACTTATCGCAAGTCACAGTTGATTTTGTGGGCGATTTTGGTCTTTAATTCTAGTTGAAATAGAGTCCAATTTTATTATCTATAGTTGTATTATAAGTCACATAGTTAGATACGCATCAGACCTTGAACAATAATATCAAATCCGGAAATGCAGCATTTTATTTAGTTGTTTATTCGCTAAATGTCTCTCAGGTTATTGTTATTTTATGAGGTAGTTCTTGCTATTTATTATTTTATTACACTAATAGGCTAAACGACGCGTTTTATTTAAGAATTAAGTATTGAGAACTTGTTTAATTGGTGGCTACGAGACATGCGGTGTTGGGTTCAAATCAACCACCATCCTGTTTCGGTTACAAATATTAGAGCTGTAACTTCGTCTTTAGTGCTCTACTACCCTCCGAACCATTAGAAATCTATTAGTATAGTATTTTTGGTACGACTAGGTAAAGGTTGAACAAATAATTGGCCAAGAGAGAATCGAAGTCGGGTGGAAATGGTTTTGTACCACTTTTTTCCGGGAGAACTTTAAGGGGAAGTAGGTAGGTAAGTCATCAAAATCCAATGTTTTATCAATTTTTTCAGAAAACTTGATCTATTTACCAAACTGAAAAAAAGTTTAAGGATATAACAAATCTTTTTATTGTTTTGAAAATAAGATTAGAAACGAAACATTTTACTCGATATAAAAAATCCTAAATAAATCTCTGAAAACTTTATTTATCAAATTTTATGGCTATAATATAGATGGTATCATTACAAAAACTAACTTGAATATTTTTTTGGTAATTATTTTTTATTGTAATATTATTTCTATGTTGTATAAGTTTTTTTTAAATTGCGTTTTAAACAAAAAATATCGCTTACATTGAATTCAATATGACTCATGTACTGTTTCTATCCTGCTCGCGTGCGCGCGATTCTAGATAAATGCCTAACGCGCCCTAGTTCATTTGATATGTCGAAATTTTTACTTCCCAAAATTAACTCCTAAAATCGAAATTCTATTATTTAAGCTATACGTCCGTGATTGGGTCATCAAACTCTACAAAACCAAATTTGAACCTTTATCGTCCAGTATATTTGGAGAAAATAAGTTGTCACAGACAGACAGACAAACACAAGAGTGATCCTATATAAGGGTTCCGCTTTTTCAGTACAAAAACCTAAAAATCAAATTATAACAATTTTCCTAACATAAATGACGACAAAGAACAACAAACATGACTCACACCGCGCTGTATAAGCCCTACAATTACCGCGCTATTGTCTGGTACATCTAGACAGTGATGACCAAGGTTAGGGATCCTTATGATATATTTTTGGATTATTTGCAATCGGCTAATATCGTCCAGGCCTTCCTGAAATATGAAGCGTGATGATAGGTCGATCACAAATTATTTATTCTATCTTTTCGCCCTGGCTTTGTCCGTAGTCTAAAATAATAATTAATAGTTTTAACCCAATGAACCCAAACTCGATGGGATTAAGTCGTTTCGTTACTTGAGTTCCTGTGGCCACTTTCATCAGGACCCTGGACGTCATCTAAGACCAGCGTACTTGTAAAGACAAATCAAACTAGCCCAAACTCGATGGAATTAAGCCGCTTCGTTACAGAATTCCTGTAGCCACCTCCTGGCTCCATCATCAGATGGTACTAAATTATTAAAATCCTCAAATCGATACGAAAATAAAATATTTGTTAAATTCTACTTCCAATATTCGTTTAGGTACATACATACTTAGCATTATGATCCTTGAAAGTTTAATCAATATCCATACTGTTGTTTCGAACTCTTGACAAATATTGTCTATATTGGGACAATGTAATTAAACTCTAGACAAATGTAATTAAATAAAAAAAATACAGAACCGTTTACCTAAAACCCCATTTCCTTTCACATACCCCTTATTGTTCCAAATGCATACATTGTACAAGGAAACCGTTGTTGTTAATAATATTTTTACATGCATTTGACAGCTGCATGAGGTAATGAGGCGCGACAATGAATCATAATGCACCGATTTCTTTGTTTTCATGAAAAATGTCCCTGAAAACACAAGTGGATGTACTTTCATGAACAATGGATAATTAGTTGCGGGTGTCCTCGATACGGGCAATGTTCCCTTTATTAACATTTACATAATATTGTGTTTGTTTCATATTATGTGTAATATTCGTTTCTTTGTGTTCTACTTGCTGACTTATTACGTTGAAATTGCCAAAGCAAAGTTTACAAAATATGCCGATCCTGTATTATGAAATGTTCTATTCTATTCTATTCTATTTTTTTCAATATGGCTACATCAGGTGTTTGATGATTCCGTCAATATCAAGTATTATAGATGATTAATCGGTAGCTAAGGTGCTCCCGCCGACTGTGATATGTCTTATTAATCAAGGACTAATCATAACTATAACAGCGCGGACGGGATTAAACTAGATTCCCCATCACGTCACGGCGGGCGCGTGCGTTGGTCGCCATGGTATGACGTGGAATCTATGAAATGTTAAAGAAGTGACACCTCTAGGTCCATTAAGTGCAGCAACAGGCTTGCCACCTGTTCTGTTCAATATGGACAACTAGCAACATCACACCGCAAGGTATAAATGTAACCAAAACTAAGTAGTCCTTCCTCTATATTTCTTTTAATCTTAGAACTAACATTTACGCCATGCGTTGTCTTCTGCTGGGTACCCTGGGACCGGTAACACGTTCTGGGAACCTTAAGAGAACCCGTGAAACTATAGAAGAGAACTTTGTGTGTATGTGTATCAAAATGATATTTAAATGATAATGCATATTTCCGCATCGAAACTCGGCATGGTCATCCAATTGTTGGCAACACCAGGCAACATCAAATTTATTGTAGTTGGAAATGTTCTGTAAGTCACTCTCTCCTGATATTATTCATACTTTTACGACTCTCTTTTAAGGTAGGCAGAGACGTGTATACTCTATCTTCTGAAGCGGTAAATTTATTTAAGTAGAAAGGACTTTGTTGGCCTAATTTTTGTTTAATCAGTACTTTAATATTTATTTACAACTATAGATTTATTGTTCCATCACTTACTTATGGAAGCGAGACTTGGATTTGCATTTATCTTACTTTCATGCTTCTTATTCCATAGAAGCATGAAAGTAAGATAAATGCAGTGGAAATGCGGTCTTTACGTAAAATGTGTGATATAAAACGTATTGACCGCATCCGGAACGTTGTTATTAGAGAAGAATGCGGAGTGAAATATATGATGTTGTGTCTAAAATGAAGAAAAATTTACTCTGGTTTGGGCACGTTGAAAGAATGAAGGATGAAAGATTGTCTAAAAAGGTTTATATGGCTGAAGTGAAAGGAAATGCTGGCAGAGGACGACCTAGGTGTACTTTTATTGAACATATAAAAAATGTATTGATCGAAGGCAATATTAAAAGTACACACAATCTGAAAGGTATGATAAATTTAAGAAGCGAAAGAAGTATGTAAGGATTGTAGCAAATGGCATTCGATTGTCTCTGCCTACCTCTCCTGGGATAAAAGGCGTGATGATAGATAGATATAGAGTCGCGCGTTCATAGTACTCAGGGCTACTGTATTTGTGCAAAAATCACATATACAAAACATGAAACACAAAATAAGACATTCTATCCATTCGGACTCATGGCGCCTTTGGCTTTTTCTCATTGATTCATTGTTGGAGTCAATAAGATATTATTTAAAAATCACGTTAGTCTATTTCCAAAAACACGCTAAAAATAAGCAAATGCAATTTCAAAATACATATAATTTCAGTAGCATCAATTAATGCTAATTGTAGGAGAGTAATTCCATTGGGTAGTTAAAGAGAGCTGCACAAAGGCTGCGTCCCAAGTTAGAAACCTCTTAAGGTTTCCCACAACAGACACTACTTCCTAAATAAATCTAGACCATACTGAAAGCTGTGTTTTCATTTATGTAAGTACGTACACAGTCCTCTACGGTTGCTGTCGGAATGCAAAATGTACTATCATTTATTTTGACTTAAATTTAAATTATTTGTTTTGTACAACAATGGTGGTTCTCATGGTATTAAATTGTTAAAAGAAATAAAGTCTAATTGAATTGATTTTTTAATCTCTATTGTATTTTATTTCTCAAAGGGGTATTATTTATCAAATATCTCCTTTAATACTGTATCAAAGTAATGTTTGATACACTATTTTAAAGTTTATTTTTCACTCTAATGACGAAAAATATACAAACAAATCAAAGTTAAATGTTATAGACTAAATAGTTTATTTTGTAAAAAGACCGCCATCTGTTGGACATCAGTTGAACTAATGGGTCATCTAGTTGTTACTTATATTGGATTCATAGATAGTTTATTAAGTTTATATTAAAAGCGTTTCTTATTAATGAAGTGACATCCTAGAGATCCTGTGTAAGCGACAATCTTACTACCAGTTTTATTTAATGTGGACAATTCGCTAAATGTGGACACGTCACTAGTATCTCTGGCTGTGGTGGTTATGTTGTGTTGTATTAATTACGTTATTTTTTGTCTATTTTTCTTTCATTATGATTCAACGCATTTTACATGTTTTCTATTTTTCTCATTATTATAAATATTTATATTGTTTACTTTACATTTTATTTTATTACTTTATGATATGTGACATGTGTAAGATTAGGGAGTCAAATTGGTTCACATTTTTATTTCCAAATATACCTTATAATTTGTAAGATAAGTCGTTTTGGCCCGACTAGGTGGCTCCACTCCAACTAACTTTTGTAAATAGGCAATAAAACAGGCCAAGTAAAAGAACACTCCGACATCTTTCTCACGTCGCGCAAACAGTGAGACATCCAAGTAAACATCTAGTAACACTCTAGGACAGGAGCTGGACTCTATATTTATATCATGATTTATTTACCATTGCAATATTCGTAGATACATGTTCACCAACATTTTCTATTGGTTTTAGAAGGTTGGAAGTGAAATGTGGGTTATTTATCAAAACTTGCACAATGTAAAATCTATCCACAGCATTTCCCCGTTCCCAGCGATTTTTCATTATTGAAAATTAAAACACCAATCGAAAGAAATATACCACTATTTCTTAAACAAATCTGTCACATAATATAAGACACTCTAATTTTATTCCTGTAATTGTAAACAACTAATACGTTGTTTGAAACCCGTTGTACCCGAGTATGTCTCTATGAGCTTCATTGTTTCGTTATTGTCTATTTACATTTAAATAACTTATTGTAAATAAATGCTTGTTTAAAAACGTCTGAAATTAAATAGGATCTATTGAAATAGAAAAAAAATGAGAAATAGGATAGGAAATAACATAATCCGACAAACCACAGTTAAAGGCTTTTCCATCTAAATATACTTTAATAGAATTTGCCACTCATTAGGTATAGCCTCACAAATACCATCGCCTAAAAGAGGGAGACTTGGTCTTCCGCTAGATACCCTGGCACCGATAACACAGTAAGAAAAATTATACTTGATTTTTTTTTATGTGAAATTACGAGAAAACGTCAGCATATTCCGCAACCGAACCATTCACTCGAGCTACGAGAAGCATTGACACACCATCAGTATAATCGGCAAAGAATTAGAAGATTCAGTGATTCGTTTATATGTCGTGCTATAGAGTAGAGAAGTGGGACGGTCTACCTTCCTCCGTCTTCTCAGCTTCATAAAACCTACAGTGTCCTTCAAGCGAACGATTGCGACTCTCGTTGCAGTAGTTATCTTCACTCGTAGATTCACCACTTTAGCTCAATACTAAGCGGTGGTACAGTCATATGTATTGTAAAGTACTTTTAGTATTGACATTTGTGTGTGTCATCATAATATATATAAGTTCCGCTACCTCCCGGACTATATTCGTTGCAGAAGAGCGAATCGTCTCAGAGCATGTTCGGATTTCGAGAGAGCTCCCGTCGCCGATTATCAACCGGTCGGGACAGATTTATAGCTACAACTACGACCAGCCACCGACTGTGATTCACGCGGGATTCATTTACTAAATAATGATGCTCCGTATAGATCTCATTATAAACTCTTATTATTGTAGAACAATCAAGCAAAAGCGTTGTGCCATTGTTGTAACAAAAAAGTCCAAATTTCGCAAATCTTTAATTTGAATTTTTGCATAAATTCTGTACTTACAAATAAATAAAATTGATATGCTATGTGCGGTTTTATTAACTTTTAAGCAATTATAATGAGAATTCTTACTTAGAATCTGCTTTTCTTTCATATCTGTAAATGAGATGAGTTTAAGCTTCCATGGGCGAATCCGGGACCTATGTATACAATATTATAAATGAGATAGTATGTATGTTTGTTCTTCGTTCGCTTCAAAACGTGTTTTTTTACTGAAATCCTATCTCACATTTTAAAAACTTTCACGAGCCAAACCGGGGCGGCTCGCTAGTCTGATAATAAATTCAGTGAAGTGTCTGAAATACTGAAACAATATTTAATTACGTGTCATATGAACCACAATACTTGTGCATGAACCGTCAATAATGTAAACATGAGAACACATACCACAAGCGCAGCGTATATACAATATGATCTGTCTGGCCACTCACCGGGCTACCGTCTAGCGTCGCGACGATCCTTCTGCCACCTTCTGCCACCTTCTACCACCCTAGGTAGCCTATAGTCTGCTGCTCAATTTAAACTACATTATATATCAAACAATATTCACAACGTAAATCTAACTTTATTGACACTCCTATATTAAAGTAGGCGTTTTATATCATCCTGAACAACAAATTTATGTTTTCTATACACTAATACACATCAAGCCATGTTTTTTCAAATAAAACTATTTATGCTCAAAGATAATTCTAAATCCGTTGAGCCGTTAAGACGTGACTGAACAAACATACAACCTTTGTCATTTTCAATTTTAGTATTATTTTATGATAATAACCTTAACTTTTCTTTGCTTGCGTTTTTTTCCGCATATAAATGTAACAATAAAGATTCACGGAACTTGTCTTTTGCAATATCATTGTGCTAATATCGTTAAAGTGAAAACCGATAATTAACAATATTGCAAAGAGGAGTATAGGCACCAGGTAAATCTGATCCGATTATTCCGATACTGAGTTTTGGTTTGGTGCAGCAGTCACTAGGTTTTTAAGCTTGTGCCGTATTGTTCAAGACTAATGATTAGAGAAGCCAATTTGGTATGTAAAGTATAATTTTTAATTAATTAATTATAATTTTTTTAATTAATTGTTTTTTATATTTATATTTCAAAAACTAAGCAACTAATTTGAATATTTTTGTTTTCAATCCAGTAGTTTTCTTATAACAAATTTAGGTAAAGGCATGAAATCATAGTTTATTTTAGAGAAACACTATAAAAGTAGGCAAGAATATTATCACTAGCTTCCATCCCCAGCTTCGCCCGTGGATATTTACAAACAAAATAAAATATAGCCATTAGTATTTGGGGATAATGTAGCTTTCGATTCGCGTAATAATTTTTAGAATCGTTATCCACTGAGTTTTACATTAAATATTACATCAACAAAACACAAAAAATACACACCTTCACGGCCTTTCTTCTTAGTCGTGGTCCTCTTGACAGAGCCTTGGTCAATCATGGCAGCCCACAGCGCGACGCACCTTGTATTGACTCGCAATGGTTAACTTTCTTGGGAAGAATAGTCCAGTGGTTTCCCCTTGCCTTCTGCACCAGACATTTTGAGACTATTTAGGGCTTCAGGCTGGCTGTAGCCTCTTCTAACCAGTTTCCTAGCTAGGTGTATGGTTATACCGCCATTGCTCGGTCGCCAGAGCCTCGTTTGTTGTCTAGCAGAGGGTACCAAGCGTGCAGGTGAGGATGACATTTGGGGTCGGATAGATCTTATTCCGTTCTCCCCCTTACCCTCCTTTATCACTTGCTAAATTCAATAGCGTCAAGTTGTCCATATTGAATGGAACAGATGGAAGACTTTCTTTAACAGACGTTATTTTTAAAAGAAGTGCGGTCGCCGGATTTACTTACCCTCAGCAGCACCAGGAGTCGATTAAAACACATATTACCAATTACGCTATCGAGGCCTTTTTAGGGTTCCGTACCCAAAGGGTAAAAACGGAAACTCTATTACTAAGGCTCCGCTGTCCGTCCGTCTGTCTGTCTGTCTGTCCGTCTGTCATTAGGCTGTATCTCATGAACCGTGATAGTTAGACAGTTGAAATTTTCACAGATTTTTTTTAGATTATTATTGGATCAATTAGTAAAAAAAATCAAAACTCAATGTACTGTCTACAGTATACCTATACAAGTGGACGCTAATTACGACTGAAGATCAGCGATAAGGAGCTTTAACGATTATACGGTGCATTTTTATTTTGTATTAATTTGCAAGGGTCGAAGCCTTCTGCTAATGTTCATGCAGTTAGATTAATGACTGAGTTTCGTGTCCGGCACAACCACAGGGCACGACCGACGACCGACGAATTACTTCATACATACAAACACGGGTTTAAACTTTAAATTAATTAAAATCGACCATGCTATATCGTTTTGTGTGTTTTTACAAATTTTAATACATTTTTTGAATAATACATACTGTATGAAAGTTAATGTTTGATACGCCATTTTGAAGATTATTTTCCCCTCTAATGACGAAAAATAAACAATCAAATCAAAATTAAATGTTTCTTTTAAAATTAGACTGATTTAGTAAAAGACGCCATCTGTTGGAGATCAGTTGAACTAACAGTGTGAAGTATTCGCAAGGGTCATGTAGTATTACTTATAAGTTGATTGAGATGAAATTCGGACGCCGATAGGTGTCCTCCGAAGCAGGAGTACTATTTGATGTGTTGTTCCAGTCTCTGCACTGAATTCATTTATAGTCGTTCAGTCGTTTCAGCATAATCAAAACTTTCAGGATTATTTAGGAAAGTGTACCTATAACAGGTAGAATAGGCGTAATACAGCTTCCTAATGGATTGTCAGTACATAAAGTCCATTCGACTGATATTCACTGAATAATATCAAATATTATTCACAACGTTCTCTGAGCAGTTGAAATATGACCTGACATCAATTCACGTGGAGGTAGGAAAATTTTGATATTCGATTTATTGTTGGTTTTGTCGGTGAAATTGTTTGATTAAATACTTGTTTGTATAAATTGGCAGTTTTGTTTTATTTACTCGTTAATGCACAGACACGCATATACTGAACTGTTTCATATACTCACGGTTGAAATATGGAAGTGGGGTAACAGAATTATTTTAAGTTTTGTAAAAAAAAAAGTTTTAAAATGTTTTGTACTTACCTTTTATACTAACATAAGCACATTCATACATACTTTGAAAAAATTAAACTTTTTTTTCGGAATCTACTAGACAAAAAAGTTGTAATTTGGTACATATGCAGAGTTTGATGACCCAATGACCAATTAAATTCATTTCGGTTTAAGGGTTAATTTTCGGGGATAAATTAAAACAAAAAAAAAATTTTAAGGTCATTATGTGACATTTAAAATGAAAGGGCTCGTTATTAAAAATACAAATATATATTTTAAATATAGTTTAAATTATATTAAAGAAAATTGATCTTTTCCCCTCCCTCTTATCTCCGAAATAACTTTTGTCCCATTCAAAAACAGACTTCAGCAACTCAAGTATTGCACAAAACTTATTAAAAATAGCAAGTTCTAGTTAATGGATCCTAAATGTATATGAAATTATCTTTATACTAAATGTATAAAATATGTCAATATCAGCTACACCTAGGTTTTATGAAGCCCTGAAAGTCAACAATGTCACGCATATTTTCAACCAATTTTGCGACTCTAGTTCTCTTAATACATTTACTAATGTATTTTTTTTTACATTTAAAAAAAAAAGATAATTTCACATACTTTATGGATCCATTAACTAGAACTTGTTATTTCTAATATTTTTTGTACAATACTTGAGTTGCTGAAGTCTGTTTTGTGTATTATCGTAAGACAGGTTTTGTTGAGAAGTCGTACTTCCTCATGCTTCTGGTACGTAAATCTTGGTCTATCTTATCTTATCCTTGGTTATCTTATCGATTTTAATAGTAATCCATCTTGCTCACATATTTATAAAGAGACATGGACAAGTTCGTTGCGCTGTGATGCGTCGACTTAAATATAGGAAATATATATAATAGGGCCTGACGAAAATCCCGTCGGTACAGAGTTATTAATTGTTAGATATTAACCGTAACTTATTTATTAATTATAACAAACAGACAAACAAATATACAATCAACTCAAATACCAACTCCACATAATATTATCACTGAGAGAACCGTTATATATGTTATATTAAGGCTTTACAGCATTATACATATACCTACACATGAATGTCAGAGCCCTTTGTTTTAGATGTGGTTTGGTATTGGATAACAAAATTACGGGGAATAATCACGCTGATAATAATTTATGTAGTAGACGAGAGATTAGAGAGTGGGAGTTTGTTTGTTTGTAAGATAAACTCGAAACTATATTTTTTTAAGATATTTGGGGTTCCGTCAGATACAGTTAGGGAATGCAATACCGGGATACCGGGATCCCGCATACATGTTGCGGGACTAATCTCGGTCGAAAAATTTGCGGGATCCCGCTGGACTGGCGGGATTACAGAGAAGCGTGGTACATACGTGTTTCTCTTAGGTGCGGGGCGCCGCTGAGCCCTAGGGGGACCGTGTGAAGGCGTTTGATTACTTTTATTTTGCCAGTTACAACTTGTAATTATGACGCAATGCAATGATTTATTCATTGAATATTGATTGTCATAGAATCTATAGATAAATCAAAATCAAACTGAACTTTATAAGAAATAATATTATTTTTGGAACCATCGGGCCGGGTATACCCTGCAAACACGCGCGTCACACCTGCGACCTTTTCTAAGAATTTTATTTTTTATATTTATTTTATTAACAAACCATTTAAAATGTAACAAAAAGCTTATTTAATTTGAGTTAAAATTAAAACCGTGAAAACGAGGTCTATTAGGTCTTTATTACGATTATTTACGATTGATTTCAGAGGTTTAAGTCGACCCTGCGGGATCCCGCAAATACCGGGATCCAGCGGGATTAAGATGGTTCAGTCCCGCAAATACCGGGATTGAAATTATTTTGCGGGATTGCATTCCCTAGATACAGTAATATTTGTAAAATGACCGAGCGGGCTAAAATGGAGATTGTTATTTTTTATGGTGATGAAAAATAAGTAAATACGTTTTGTTTGATAGATATTCTGTCATATGTTGAACGTTGAACGTACTACACGTTAAATATGTAATTTTGTCATGTCTTATTAAGGCCTGATATAAGAGATATTTTCATCAATCTTTTCCTACTGTATTATTTTCATACTGTGGTATTACTCTGTCTACATCTAATAGATTTTAAAGCGTGATGTGTCCAAATATAAAAAAATAGATCAGCCTGTATAATGATGTAGTACCTAATGTTTGTACAAAACGGAACAATAGAGAACCCTTAATAACGTGTCATGGAACATAAATGGTTATTAATGATATCATAACCCCTTGTCAACTGAGGAGGTGAAGATGTGATAATGTGGTTTAAACTCGACAGTAGTGGTGAATCTATCGTGTTTTTAGAAGCTTGTCTGTTTTATTTTTGCGAAAAAAAATTGGGATTAAAAGTTCAAATTTTTTTGTTAGTAATGTGAAATAATTGGATATGAATTGCATAACAACGATTATTGTGAGTTCAAAAATCGAGCCGGGTTTCATGCCTTTTATCCCAAGAGGGGTACGCAGAGACAATCTTTCGCTTCTTTTATATGCATCATACCTTTCATACATACTCGGCGATTGTGTGTACTTTTAATATTTCTATCGATCAATCATTTTTTTTATATGTTCAATAAAAGTACACCTACGTCGTCCTCTGCCAGCATTTCCTTTCACTTCAGCAATATAAACGTTTCATCCCTCATACTTTACTTCATGACACAATAGTTAGACAAACATAGATAAATATAGTATGACCACATAGACGTTCACATAATGACTACCTAACTGAAAACTGAATATTAAATAACGCTGTCGCTGGCTTACAAAGGATTTAATCTATACTTATGTAGTTTCAAAATTCGATACTTCATAATATTATTCATGTATTATGTGATGGTTTTACGTTTTGGAGTGGGTGGTGGACTTGTAACGGAAGCTC
The DNA here is from genome assembly GCA_963924495.1 of Nemapogon koenigi. Lineage (NCBI taxonomy): Eukaryota > Metazoa > Arthropoda > Insecta > Lepidoptera > Tineidae > Nemapogon > Nemapogon koenigi. Next base: position 11,878,174 of record OZ004646.1, read on the forward strand.
TGGGTTCAATTATCATTCGATTAATATCTATTAAGAAAAACCTTTTAAAAAAAAGTGTACCGACTTCAAAAATTTGCACTGAAAAGTAAGAAATAATAAAAATTTCGTCGTAGAATTTGAAGACGGTTGGTGCCAAATTAGGATACGAAATTAAGTAAACATCTAGGGACATAAAGATCTGTTCAATATTATCTGTGTTTGTACTGATGATCGTTGGTTCCTAATGAATTATCTAGATTAGTGAATTTGGGTACTAAATTATTTCTAATTTGGCACCAACCGTCTTCAAATTCTACGACGAAATTTTTATTATTTCTTACTTTTCAGTGCAAATTTTTGAAGTCGGTACACTTTTTTTTAGAAGGTTTATTTTTCCCTTTTAAGTGATTTTGTTGCCCTGAGAAATAAATAATAACGCAACTAAAAAAAATGATGGAAAATTAAAAAAAATACTGCGGTGGATGGGAATTGAATCTCGAGCAATGTGCACCCTGCGCTGCATCCCATACCTTTAGCCGCTAGACCACCGTCGATACGAAAATTGACAACTTCGTGTCAATAGCAACCGTTGCTAAGGCCTTTCTCTGATATATAATTTTCAGCCGTAAACATAAGCAAATTACTGAATTTCTGGAAAACTACTGAACTGATTTTCGTCATATGTCTGTGAGATGATGACAAGAAATTATTATATCCTTAAAAAAATAAGTCGCCAAAATCAGTATATATTTCATCGAGATATTAAGAAAAAAATACTTATAAAGTGTGATTTTTCAATATTCCTGAAAAACCAGTGAACCAATTTTTATGAGATAAAAATCGGACCAATCCGGAAGAGTTATCTGTCGATTAAAAAAGAAACCATCAAAATCGGTTCACAATTGGCGGAGTTATCGATGTACATACATACATAAAAATACGGTCCGAATTGAGAACCTTCTCCTTCTTTTTTTTTTCGAAGTCGGTTAAAAATTAAAAAGGTGGCCGAATGGGTTTTATAATTAAAAACTTATGTAAGTACATAATCTGACAAACTTTTCCATCTAAATATACTTCAACACTACTGGCCACTCGTTAGGTATAGCCTCACAAATACCATCGGCTAAAAAATTTAACAATTACTTCTAATAGATTATATAAGTCAGTTAAAAAAATTGTCACTAACACACTCTCATTAAATATGCCTACATATACAAATCGATATCAGAATTGGTAGAGCATTGAGCTTGAAACCGAGGTGTTTCGAAGAGCACGTAAAGCCGGCTCTACAAATAACAGCTGGGCTATTCCGAGGTTCAAGTTACTGATGTTTCTGGCCACATTGCAAAGTATATATTAACGCCGTAAAGATGTGTTTGTGTTTTGTTTATACACTAAACAAAATCATCAATAAGGTGCGTTGGTGGCCTAATGGTTAAGACGTCTGGTATTAAATTAACTAGGCGGACCACGGATCGATCCCGACCATAATCATGGGTTATTTATAATTAAAAACTTATGTACATACTCCGACAAACCACACTTAGAGGCTTTTCCATCTAAATATATCTCAACAGAACTGGTCACTCGTTAGGTATAGACTCACAAATACCATCGGCTAAAAGAGGGAGACTTGGTCATACATAAACAGACAAAGCCGGGTCTATTAGCTAGTGATACAGAATTCTGCAGCCAGTTTCTTTCAAATGAAATCAATGAACAAGAATTGTTAGATTGAGCCATTAATCTGTTGTAAAAGAACGACAACAACAAACTTGAATGCTATTTAGCGGGAGCAGATTTATAGTGGCAACGTCTACTTGTGATTATCCAGTCTGGGCAACCAAGTTATTTATCTATTGTTAAATAACTTTATTGGTTATTGTTGGTACTAGCTAATTTACTCTACGGATTAGGTACTAATAATATATTGCGAATGGATTACTAAATTACTTGTTTAACTTCGCTCTAAAAATCAAACAAACCAATTTTTTTTTATATCTTATTATCTATCTATCATCACGCCTTTTATCCCAAGAAGGGTAGGCAGAGACAATCGAATCCTGACATATATCTTCATCCATGCTCGGCGATTGTGTGTACTTTTAATATTGCCTTCAAACAATATTTTTTTATATGTTCAGTATAAGTACAGTATCTGTAATTACCGATTCTTTACTGATTCAAAACGCCGTTTCAGCAAATACTGTTCAGAGAGACGGATTACTAGAAATTATTTGAATGGAGAATTTTAATACTTAAGGTACTCAAGAAAAAACAATTTTCACATTGGGTTTTTCGACTAAGTGTATTGCAAGTTGTCCCATTTTCAAATTCGTAACAGATCAAACTTAGACACCTCAAGTTACGAATTATGAAAAAAGGAAAAGGTGCTAACGTCATTTTTCACTAAAATTTCGTTAAAAATAGATAATTTTCAGGGGTACTAAAACGTTTTTCCCGTTTGTGTGGAAATAGTCGCGAGATTTTAAATTAACAAACTATCTCAATAGTGCCCTCTGACCACCTCACAAGCTACCCAATAGTGCCCTCTGACCACCTCACAAGCTACCTTCTAACAAACTATCTCAATAGTGCCCTCTGACCACCTCACAAGCTACCTTCTAACAAACTATCTCAATAGTGCCCTCTGACCACCTCACAAGCTACCTTCTAACAAACTATCTCAATAGTGCCCTCTGACCACCTCACAAGCTACCTTCTAACAAACTATCTCAATAGTGCCCTCTGACCACCTCACAAGCTACCTTCTAACAAACTATCTCAATAGTGCCCTCTGACCACCTCACAAGCTACCTTCTAACAAACTATCTCAATAGTGCCCTCTGACCACCTCACAAGCTACCTTCTAACAAACTATCTCAATAGTGCCCTCTGACCACCTCACAAGCTACCTTCTAACAAACTATCTCAATAGTGCCCTCTGACCACCTCACAAGCTACCTTCTAACAAACTATCTCAATAGTGCCCTCTGACCACCTCACAAGCTACCTTCTAACAAACTATCTCAATAGTGCCCTCTGACCACCTCACAAGCTACCCAATAGTGCCCTCTGACCACCTCACAAGCTACCTTCTAACAAACTATCTCAATAGTGCCCTCTGACCACCTCACAAGCTACCTTCTAACAAACTATCTCAATAGTGCCCTCTGACCACCTCACAAGCTACCCAATAGTGCCCTCTGACCACCTCACAAGCTACCTTCTAACAAACTATCTCAATAGTGCCCTCTGACCACCTCACAAGCTACCTTCTAACAAACTATCTCAATAGTGCCCTCTGACCACCTCACAAGCTACCTTCTAACAAACTATCTCAATAGTGCCCTCTGACCACCTCACAAGCTACCTTCTAACAAACTATCTCAATAGTGCCCTCTGACCACCTCACAAGCTACCTTCTAACAAACTATCTCAATAGTGCCCTCTGACCACCTCACAAGCTACCTTCTAACAAACTATCTCAATAGTGCCCTCTGACCACCTCACAAGCTACCTTCTAACAAACTATCTCAATAGTGCCCTCTGACCACCTCACAAGCTACCTTCTAACAAACTATCTCAATAGTGCCCTCTGACCACCTCACAAGCTACCTTCTAACAAACTATCTCAATAGTGCCCTCTGACCACCTCACAAGCTACCTGCTTCTTCTTTTATTGTGACTTAAATAATAGCCAATGTCAAATTTTATAGCCTTTATAGTTTATATGACAATTAATCTGTATCTAAGACGATCCCGCCGATTGTGATATATCTTATTAATCACAGACTAATCACAGCGCGGACGGAATTAAACTGGATTCCCCATTATGTCACGACGGAACGCGCGCGTCAGTCGCCATGACATTACGTAGAATTCACAAGCTACATAATATAGTATCAATATGTCAGAGTTCGAAGGTAGAGAGAGAGTTCGTGGACCAATCAAGAGTATTCTAATCCCAAGACACGTAAAATGCTAAATCTCAGGTTTATATTTCCTGTCTGCTGTTGAGATAGATAACTTGCTACAAATACCAACTTACGGGAAATGTATTGACAGTGCCAGCTTGCAATACTGATGCTACATTTTGGATCTAGGGTGACCAACTTTACTTATATTCTGCCCACACTGCTCATCTCTAACTTAGCTATTCTAAAACATGTAGAAAAGTCTATATTTTGATCGCTGAAAGTTTTATGAAAATAAGTTCAGCCGTGTCGCAGCCTCTTCTGGAGAAAATTACAAAAATACACTTTGATTTCTTATACTTACGCATTGTAATAGGAATACATAGTTTACATCTCCATTTCACCTTAGGCGTTGATTGTAGAAAAAATCTTGATTAGTACACCTCTACACTCCCTCCCTAAGAATACCTTGTAATTTTCATAGTGATTTAGGCTTTGCGTTGATCAGTCAATCAGTCAACGACACGACAGTTTTATACACTCGGAGAGGTTTTTTCGGGAAAAACTGAAAGTGATATTTTTTCGGGATTTTTGTATGCAGAACTCATGACCATAATAGGCGAATAAAGTTAATTATAATCTCCAGGGGTGAAGCCGGGGACAAAATCTATTAATTAAATAAATATTTAGCTTGTACCTACTTACCAAGTCGCCTAATAAAAATTAAACATATAGACATTACTAAATACTTAAAAACATTATCTACCGTATCTAATCCGACAAACTGTATCTACAACCCAAAAACCCTTAAAACTCAAAGACAATTAAAAGACTTGTCTTCAGCTTGCACAACTGGGTATCTTAGATTATCCTCAATCTCACTAAAAGAATGGTGCATCTCTTTAGTGCATTTCATCAGACATGGTATTCGCGTTCAAAAGAACAATAGCTCGAGACGTGGCCCGTCGCCCGTCGCCCGCCGCCCGTCAGCTTCCCTGAAATCACACGGTGCAATTACATTAAGGGGTGACGTTAAAGGGCTGTTTTGATGTTGATTTTAATGTGATAGCTTGCTTGGGAAATATCTATTGAGGGAGAGATTCTTATAATATCACTATATTTATCTTTACTAGAGGTAATGATTTCTTAAGGTTTGCAGTTCGATTCTCGACTTTTGAATAGCTTTTTGAGTATCAAGTAGTTATAAAATAGAATCCTGTTGAGCATAATCAAATAGATTTTAGTGGTTCGCTTATGCATCTAATATAATCTAAATATACTTCAACCAGAACTGGCCATTCGTTAGGTATAGCCTTACAAATACCATCGACTAAACGAAGGCTGATTCGAGAGCTGTAAAGCAACCAATATCATCAAGCTATACAGAAACTACTTTTTAGTACCTAGTTGCATCTAAATAATATTATATATCTAGGCTACAATTTATCCCGAAGAATTTCAGGATAATTTCTTCACTAGCCGGGGGTGAAAGCTAGTATATTACGTGACACTGTTTCTAATCTGAAAATTATAATTTTTAACATGCTTTTATTAGCTTCACCTGTAACTAACTTATGTATGTAAATCAATCCCGGAAGTCGAATTAACCGATTTAAAACTTTGCAAGTGTATGTAATTCGGATGACAATACCATAATTTGGTACCAACGATCTGATCTGATCGTGGAGTCAGGAGGTGGATAGTGGAACTCTTTAATGGCTGCTAGTAAACTGAGTTTGGGCTCATTTCGTTTGTGCAAATGTGTGTTAAGCATGTTTTTGGTTTTTTATGTTAATAAATGTTAGCTACATTTGATTTATAAAATAGCAACGACCAGTCTTTACGTGTTGAGATAACTTTCTTATAAATCAGTACCAAAACAAAATCTAGCACCCAACAAAACATATTTGTTTTTGACCCATATATTAATTTCTTTTGAAAACATTTCCAAAACGTTTCCAATTCTACTCCGGTGTCGATTATACTTGCTCTGATTTTCGTAGCACCGACTTTTTTTATAAAATTCAAATAATGCTAGTTTTAGGCCTTGGCTTCACCCGTGGATTTGTTTTAAATGTGTTATAAAATCTGTCCCGTAGGAATTCCGGGACAAAATGTATTCCTGTGCAAAAAATCACGTGAAACAAGGACAAACAATCAACACACACTTACGCATTCCTAACATTAGTTACGTACAGACAGTTACTTCAATACCAACTTTGTATTAGTAGATATGTAACGATGTATGAATAAAACAAACACTCTGTTTTCAAAACATAAATAAATAAAAAATGTCGCGCTAACATCTCATTTCAAAGAATTCTCACAACACAAGAATAAATAAAATGCACGTCTTTGACTGCGACGTAATTTGAAATCACACGAGATTTACAACTACTGTATACAGTACAGTGTTGAGTCTACCCTCTACTTGACACAAACTTCTTATTATATAATATCCACATCATTATTTTTACTTGTTCAATCTCACGCGTACTGCCAAGGAAAATAATTCGTAGACATTCAAGTAAACTACATCATCTCAAAATACCTCAACATAACTCAAGGTCATTCGGTATCCTTAAAAATTAAGGATATAAAATAGACCAGAACTATGGTAAACTGGATCTGAGGAGTATTAGATTGTTTTGCAATTAGTAAAATTCATTGATTCTTATGATGTCATGAGTGGGAAGACTATTGATCGATTAATGGATTGGAAAGGTTTTCTATATATCGTCTTGTGTTACCGAAGAACATAACAGTCCTTATTAAGGCCTACTATATACCAAAACCCAAGAGGACACAAACAGCGTAACAGCTGTGCATCAAGTAAACAACACAAGACAAGTGGAGAGTGTTACCTCAGAATATTCGCCACAGTATCCCAAAGCCAAATATAATTTCCAAAGAAAAACATAAACATAAAAGTACACAAAACAAACATATTTGCGAAAACATCACCTAAACGGGCATGTTACAATAAGTGGAACAAATAAAAAACTTTCTCTCACTCGGTCGTAAATTGTTGGGATTAAACAGGGGATTTCTGGGTAATTCTGTAAGTGCGTCGATAGGGGCCTGCTATAGAGCTGCTATAGGACCACCGTACACCGTAAAACTTCGACACCTCTATAAAAACTGGCTCCCTTTGCGCACCAACGCGCCTGCCTTGCCGACCGCACATATATCAATAAAACATAATATACATCGCTATCCATTGACGCGTCAACATATACCTAACCCATACTATCTCTAACACAACAACCGATGTATGCTACAGTTCATTTCATGCCATGTAAAGCGCACGAATTAAGTTTTTTATGATCTCCCAAGGCGCTCGCTTATGGATGTGCCAAATTTTTGATGATGACATATATAACATTGTTAAGTTTTTTATAGTTTTTCCCATGATTACCGTTTATGGGGAATTCGGGAATATAGTTTATAATTTTGTTTTATAGAGGTCTAGTTTTGTGGGAAAATAATTTAATTTAGATGTAGGAGGGTCAATGTACTAAAAAATATAAACTTTTCACCATTTGGTTCTGTGAAAAGTGCCTAGTAAATGTATTCCCAAAGATTAGAAAAATGTCGCAATACCCTTAAAACATGCATTAAAAATAACTTGAAGTCGCGACCGACAGTTCATTAAATAAAAATGTCTACCGTCTAGCTGTAAGACAACTTGCGGTTTCATACTTTACCTTTCTGTACAAAGCGGAGCAGAAACGTGAAAATCCTGAAATCTTTTTCAGTAATTATAAATGCGTCTACCGAAAAAAGTCCGCGATGTCTCGTTGCCGTCTGGAGGGGCAAGTGCTCAAACAAATGCATTCCTGAGACCCGAGCGAACAAAAGACTTTTTTTACTATTTACTAAGTTCCAGCTAAGCCCTCGGGGAGTTATATGCTTTTAAAACTGCTCTGCTAATGTACACTATATATCTACATGTAATACAACAAAAACATATATTTCTATACTAATATTATAAAGAGGAAAAGTTCGTAAGTTTGTTAGTTTGGATTTAGTAGGTTATCTCTCAAAAATTATTTCACGAATAGAAAGCTACGATATTCCCGAGTAATATAGGCTATATTATATTTTGTTCGAAAATATACACGGGCGAATATGGGGGCGGAAAGATACCTAATAACAAATAAATTGGTTAAAATTGGCAAAATATATTAGAAATGGCCGTGAAGCCGGGGAGGGTCGCTAGTATCTCATAAATGAGGTTGCCACAAGTAACATAGTTTAAATCAGTGAAAATGCGGGCAGAACCGCAAGCAAAGTTCTAGCTAGTCCATTTCCAATAGAGAATTTAATTTTCACACAGCCGTCCGTGCGAGTCGCTGAAACAACAACAGTTTTCTAAGTTTTTTTCCCTCTTCCCGGGAATAATTAGATTTTCCTCTAATCCGGGAAGTTCGTTAGAGACACGTCGACGACACATTAACCTGCACTCATTTAAATCAAATACAAATCCACGGTATTTATAGTTTGTGAAGTTTTATCTGAGTTTTATGCTGAACTTTTCATTGGGAATTATGGCAACGTTCAATTTTCAGTCTCATTTGCGATTTATGAAATTATATTTGTTCCGAACATATAAATAGGATAATGATTGAATGAAGATTGTTACTTTGTATGAATTAAATTCGTAAACTACTGAACCGATTTGAAAAATTCTACATTATTTTTAGATGAATATTTTTATATTTTATTTAAATATAGTTAAGGTTTCGTAAGATATACCTATAATGGAAATTTTACAATGGGATGTCGTTATATTTTGCATTAAAAAAATTGACACTGGTAAAACTAGCTTTCTAGGTAGTGTTTCTTAATAGAATTAAATATTATTATATATTTATTTATTTCTATATGCATCAAGTACCTAACCTCATTAATAATAATATCATCGATTAAATCTTGAAGAATTGTCTTCCTCGGGGTACCTCTGGATTCAATAAAACAGGCTCCCAGTGGCTATAAAGCAACCATGATGCCTAAAAATCAGAAGAAAAGAAAAAAGAGGTTAGTTACAGAACCACTAGTATTTAACTCAAGATGTGTTTAAAACTTAACAAGTTTTACGGCTCCCAGTTAAACGCTTAAATTTAGTAAATGTTTGATGAGTATACTATACAGTATAGCGAGCGGACACTCAGCTAAGATATGCTATAAAAGTGGTCAGATTGTTGGTTTATAGCTCAGTTAGCGCATACCTAAACAGCCGGGACCAAAAGTTGGGTACTTAAATTGTTAACTTGGGTACATACTGTCTCTTTTATAGTTTGGGAGGCACTATGACGGACATAGTTGAAGGGGAAGACCTTAAAACTAGATATAAAAGAAAACTTCAATCTTCATAAGAAACTTCTGGCAACACTGCAAGGTGTAAAGGCCTTGATGGTATATTTTTAATACAACAGATGAAGTTTCAGAGTTGGCCCACAGGGTAAACAGAGGTTTTATCTCGTACCTAGCGACCAGCCCCGGCTTCGCGTGGTTAGAAAGAAATATCTGTCCAACATATCACATCGATCCGTTTCTCCGTTTTGACTTGAAATAATAACAAACAAACACAATTTCGCATTTATAGTAATAATTAGAATTGAAGTACAAAATATAGTAAAATAAAAGTTAATAGTAATATAATATAGTAAGTTAGTCAAGTAATCCATAAAGTAAATCTGCTGAAACACCCTCGTATTATGAGAATCACAAATTTAATTAGCGACTTTATAGCTGTGTACTTAGAGAAGGGGATAATGACAAAACGTCTTAATGTTTTTAGTTTCATTGGGACACAAGTTTATAGTTCTTGGTATAATTTCAGAATTCATTTTACAGTGTACACTCAGCTACATTGATTCCTGAAACATATGATATTTTTTTAAATGTATCATAGACCAAGTTTTATAATGTTATTTAAGGTTAAGTATATAAACTAGAATATTTTAATGGACTGTTAACAAAGTTATTCAAAGTATCACAAAGTTATAACTAAGACTAATATCAAAAGGTAACTTAAGTCTTCAGTCAACTTGGCAACTTATTGAAAACTACCCTTTGAGATACACTGAACTTATAGTCAACTTTATTATATAACATCTACTGAGTTATATATGAATGTCTACTTTAAATAAAACATTTAAAGAAAAGTATACTGTCTCAAAAAAATATTGTACACTGAAAAGTAAGAAATTGAACCAAAATAACGTACGTACTAGACCACCGTCGATATGAAAATTGACAACTCGCGTCAATAGCAACCGTTGCTATGGCTTTTCTCTGATCAAATTACTGAATTCCTGAAAAGCTACTAAAAAATAAGTCGTCAAAATCGGTACATATTTCATCGAGATATGAAGAAAAATTGTCTTATAAAGTCAGTTTTTTTTCAAAATCCTGAAAACTGGTAAACAAAATGAGATCAATTCAGAAGAAAAGAAAAGCTCTTGTAGGTATAGAATAGACTAAGCACTAAACCTTGATAACATAAAAAAGTGGAAGATAATTTTATTGCTGTTAAAATATTGAGACACTCTACTCACGTCGATCTGTTTTGGAGAAACAAACAAGCAAACACACTTTGTTTCTTGTAATATTAGATGGCATTGGATAGAGCAAGGCCCAAACGAAGTTATATAGGTACATAATTGAGTAGGAGCTGCACCAGGACTTTACATCCCTTACATTTATTATAAACGCGAAACTTTCTATGGATGTATGTTTGTTACTCAATCACGCTAGAACGGCTGAACGGATCTAGATGACATTTGGCACAGAGATAGATTATAGTCTGGAATAGCACATAGGCTACTTTTTGTTCAGAAAAATTTATGGTTCCCGTGGGATAGATTAGTTTTTGTTTTCACGGGATCGACATGATTTTTTACATAGTTGTAGTTTAGGGGCAGTACTTTTTATCCCGCGAAAGCGAGCGGGGGAGGGGCAAATTACAGCCACGGGATTATTTCTTTTTGGATCTATTTCCACGCGGGTGAAACCGCGGTCAAAAGCTTGTTATTTAAATAATTCCTTGTTCTCCTACTAACCGGTAACTAAGTATACAAATACAAATAGGGGTGACAGTAACGCTGCAATATCACTCTTTAGAGTTTGTGAGTTTGAACCGATTCTAAAAAATATATCACGAATTATCCCTCCCTAAATAAGCTTCGATATCCCTGAGTAATATAGGCTATAATCTATTTTGTTTAAAAATATCTACAGGCGAAAACGGAGGCAGAAAGGTAGTTATATAGTTACATAACTAACAGTTTCGAGGTAAACAAAGTGTTATTTTTTACCTTGAACAAGTATCCACTGGTAAAGTTGAAAGAGTTCTGTTTGACGTGTTTGAATTAATTTCTCTACCTTTAGCTGTATTTGTATTATATGTTCAAGATACCTGTATAGTACTGTTTTGTGTATAAACATATTTCGTAAACAATATTTTCAGGTTGGTTTTTCTGTCACACAATTAAAAAGTGGAATGACTATTCGTCTCTCTTGATTTTTAACGACTTCAAAAAAAAGACGTTACTCAATTCGACCGTATATATATATATATATTTTTATATGTGTGTTCGCGGATAACTTCGTCGTTTATAAACCGATTTTGATGATTTCTTTTTTAATCGACAGATAATTCTTCCGGATTGGTCCCATTTTTATGTCATAAAAATTGGTTCATTAGTTTTTTAGTAATTTTGAAAAAAACTGACTTATAAGTCAATTATCAGGATCTCGATGAAATACGTACCGATTTTGACGAATTATTTTTTTAAGGTTATAATAATTTCTCGACATTATCTCACAGACATATGACGAAAATCGGTTCAGTAGTTTTTCAGAAATTCAGTAATTTGTCTCTGTTTACGGCTGAAAATTATGTATCAGAGAAAAGCCTTAGCAACGGTTGCTATTGACACGAAGTTGTCAATTTTTGTATCGACGGTGGTCTAACGGCTAAAGGTATGGTATGGTATGGTGCAGCTCAGGATGCAAATGGTTCAAATCCCATCCACAGCAGTTTTTATTTTTTATTTTTCCATATTTTTTTTTTATTTGCGTTATTATTTGTCTCTCAGGGCAGCAAAATCACTTAAAAGGGAAAAATAAATTAACTTTTAAAAAAGTGTACCGCCTTCAAAATTTGCGCTGAAAAGTAAGAAATAATTTACTTTTTAGCGCAAATTTTGAAGGCGGTACACTTTTTTTAAAAGTTAATTTATAATTAGTGTCATTTTCTATTTCCAAGTCGCAGTTTTAGCCTAACATCAGTCGGTTGCGGAGTTGAATGTTAACTTTTTGGTAAATATGGTCAGTATCCGTTTGAAGTTCAGCTAACTTATTTAATTTAATCAAATTCAAACGTCGGCCATGTTAGGTATCCAAACCGCTACAAAACAATTAAAACCTAAGTAAATGAAACAAAAGGTAAATTACACAAAACTCAATTTAAAAGTAAACTCGAAAAAGGTAATTACCTACTTACATAGCAAATGAGCATTTTGATCTCGACGTCGCGTCGTTTAAAACATAATTATATAGCTAATATACAACCCTTATACAACTTTATATTGTCATGAGGTGTGTAAACTTATTATCCTAGATCTAGATATAAAAATCTAAGTACACGTTTAAAAAGTGGAAGCAACTATCAACAGTAACAATAAAATAAACTGGGTTGTAATTATTCAAGCTTATTAAAAATTAAAAATAATTATTATGTTGTGATTTTTTTAACTGGTTAAAAATAAAAAAATAATAATAATTTTCAATAAGCTACAAATATATATATAATTGAAGGGACTGGTATAACAGTGCTTTAAAAAAAAATCAGAGCTTTGTATTGAAAGAGAAAACAGGTGCAAAATAATCCTTTAGTTTACCACCCATATTTACTATTCAATAAAACCAATTGAAAAAATAACAGTTATTTCACTTAGATATATTGAATGAGTAACTATATGCTAAATTACAGTGACGCAGGTGGATTATTTAAACGAAAACAAACGAAACTATATTTATCACATCGAACTGAAAACTTGTATATTTATTACTCAATCATAATTTATATGAAAAACTTTTAATTTCATGAAAATTAAGGTTCTGTATGCCGTAAAAAGACATTTTATACAGTAGAATTTCCCACAGTTTTAAACATCTACTGAAGAATATATGGTAAGTTAAACCTCCTCAATATGAGATGCCAGCTACGCTATCTGTGGCTAGCATGCGGCAATTACGCAAATAAGGTGCTCGAATAGATTTCACATAAATCAGGCGCCGTAGCCTTCCGAACACATTTACTATGTCTGCATATATTAATTGATTTAATAATGTTTGTGGTTTTTAATGTTAACACGTTCAATGCCCAGATATTACTCTTCGGGTAGGTAGAGATCATAGAGATTCACTCGCTTCATCTGGTACACATCCTTCAAATGTTCTCTGTCTCTTCCAAATACACCTGTTCTAAGTAAGTATTTTGTAATCCATTATTCCTCGTAGAGAATAGACGCACTGGAAATGTGGTGCTGGAGAAAAATGCTGGGTAAATCTTGGACCCAGCACCGCACAAATGTTTCCATCCTCCAGGAACTTCATGTCAAGGAAAAACTGTCGACTGTCGTTCAATCTAGGATCCTTCGGTTCTTTGGACATGTTACGCGACGAGACGAGCGGTCCATAGAGAAACTGCAGGTTGTGGAGGGCAGAGTCGATGGCGGCAGATCGCGAAGACGTTCTCCCTTTCGCTGGACCGACCAAATAAAGTCATCCTTGAATGACTGTGCAAGTCAGGCCTCGGCGAGAGAGACATGGCGTAAGGTTGTGCGTCGCGCTGTAGACCGCCATGATTGACCACGAATATTCTTCGTAAGAGATCCTTTGTCCCTACCTACCTACCTACCCCACCATGATCCAGGCGTGAACATATCCATGTTTATGAGCAGTAATACCGCGGTACCGTTTCCTTTTTCATCCGTTACCAAAGTAGAACATAATTTCGCGAAGTGTCCCGTCAACGCGTCCATTAATTCTCATTAACTGCCTTAAAACAAACTCTGTTGAAATCTGCCGGGACAATATAGCTTTAAATATACCGCGTGTACACTTTCAATTACCAAGTATGACTAATGGAGACTTTCATTTCACGGGGCTTCTAAACTTATACTATACTAGCGACCCCTCCCCCGCCCCGACTTTTTTGTAGATAATTTTATTCTACACAATTATTTCCTACATCATCTTGTTATATCTCTGACGGATAAGACAGCATACACCATGAAAACTAGTTGGGACTAACTTTTTTCCTGACTTCATTCAGTTATACTGTTCAGCTCCTAAACATGATAGGTATATGTTTAATACTCGTAAAGCTTCCTCTTGAATCAACCTATCTAATAGTGTAAACCGCAACAAAATCCGTTCTTGCGTGAAAAGGTCACAGGTAGACGCGGCTGGGGATGTCTATGTTTTATAATATTTAGTTAAGATTATTCTATGTTTCAAAATCTGATATCATTCGCGGCAATCGATTAAAATAAAATAAAGTCGTAAAGTCGTGAAAATCCTTATAACGCCTACATTTATGTATATAGCAATTTAAAATCCTTTACAATCCTATAACAATCCTGTAAGTAGTTCCTTCATACATACCAAACCAGACAAACAATAAGATAATATATGACAAATAACTGCCGTGTCCAGTAACAATGTCCACACTTAGCTAGTTGTCCACACTAAACAGAACAGGTGGCAACTCTGTCGCTGAACTTAATTAATATATAGCTGTCACTTTTTTAGCCCTCCGAAGCACGAGAAAATAATGGTATCCAAAACGATTATAGGAGGATATAGGTATTAAAATATTAAGTCAGTGTTAGATTATGGTTGTTACATGAGACAGTGCATGCGTTAAATTACATCTCCCACATGCACATACATATATACCGACTCTCTAATTGGGAATTAATTGTATAATATTCAATTTCTGTGAGCATATACACTGTAAACTGAGATTATAATGTACTAGCGACCGCTCGCGGCTCCGCCCGGGTAGAATCTATTGTGCACAGGTTTGGGATTGCGAAACCAACCAAAGAATATATTGTGTAACCAACCAAAGAAATATCACGACTTTTTCAAACGACAACACTGGCATAGACAATGGATTCGCTCTCTTTTGGCTCGAAATTCGAACTTGCGATTTTATCTTGCTTTCTATACAAAAATTACACATCCAATATCATATTTTCTTAAGTTTTTCGCGCTTCCCGAGATCAAGGAATAGAAATACATACAAATTCCCTAGAAGGAGTACGCCGTTTGGGGAAATCGTGTCAATAAAGTTTTGTAGAGCGCCATCCTGCTCTGTCTATTTTTTTATCTCGTTCTGGTTTTTCGATTGTATTATATAGATACATACATAGTAACTATAACTACCTGCTGCTACTAAATTACTGCTACTAAGAAAATAACTGAATCTATTCGAATGTATGATTTTTTACAGAATACTAGGACTTTAGCTAAACATGGCCGGGATCAAACCGTAGTCTGCGTAGGTTATACCTGACGTTTTAACTACTCAGCCACCGACGTGCCTTAAATTTGATCTAAGAGTGATACTAAACTTTTTTAATTACCATAAATAAATAAGTAAATAAATAATTGAAGAAAAATGAAATAATTACTGATAAATAAATATTGAAATAAAAAACTCAAGGAAATATGCTTATAACTACTTATCTATTAGGGATACATATGTGCTACCGCGGACTTTTTTGTAGATCATTTTATTCTACACAATTATTTTCTACATCATTTTGTCATATCTCTAATGGTTTTCTATAACAAACGCCATGAAAACTCGGTGGGGCTACTTGATTCACTTATACTGTTCTTGCTCAGCTCCTAAACATGATAGATCCATGTTTAATACTCGTGAACATTCCTTGTTAATTATACTATGTACTCCTTAAAACCGCATCAAAATCCGTTCAGTAGTTTTTGCGTGACAGTCAGACAAACAGAAAGACCGACTTTGTT
Source organism: Nemapogon koenigi (assembly GCA_963924495.1). Classification (NCBI taxonomy): domain Eukaryota; kingdom Metazoa; phylum Arthropoda; class Insecta; order Lepidoptera; family Tineidae; genus Nemapogon; species Nemapogon koenigi. The sequence continues at coordinate 11,894,139 of OZ004646.1, forward strand.
TTATAATTTGTAAGTATACAATCCTAAAATATATTTGTCCACATGTTACTCTGGCAGTATGAACGAAGACGGCGGCACAATCATGTATGTAAACAGATTCCACAACATTGTCGTAATAACCAATTATCTGCAGTCTAATTACAATTCTATTCTGAAATTAATTACCAATTTACTTGTAGATATTAAGGCATCCTATATTCATGTGTATATTCATATATATATCTAACTTATTAATTATTACAATATCATATTACCTTAATTTATATTATTGAACAATATAAATTATTATATCTACTGTATGAGATCACCTATCGCCAGTTCAAACTCATTAAACATTACCGCATACAACTAAAATGAGATACTCGTAGCTCAGTCAGGCTTTATTCTAAAAAAAAATGTAAAAAAAATAAATTTACCTGTGTTTTAGATTACAAGGAAATAATAATTTCTAGTCAGCTATTTTAGTTTGGCAATATGTAAGATGGTCACATTTAGCCCGCAAGATGTTCGTAAAGGTAAATCAAAGTGCCGCCGACGGTATTTCTGTGCAAAGGAAGCTGTATTCAACACTCAGGAATTTCAGCAGCAGTATTTTCATAACCTGAAAGTTCCTTAAACCCGTTGTAAGGTACAATTTGAAACTATAAACAGTAGAAACCTGTTTTGTGAGGTAGTTATATTAAATTTCTCGTGAAACTTTACTGCGTTAATATGCGAGACGGGACTACGCGACCTACAGCTTGCTCACAGTGTAACGTCATCTTATACACAAGCATCCCGCTCCGTCTTTACTTAACTAACTTACAAATATTGATATACCATGTTACAGAACCCTAAGGCTTAGACTGGGGTGAGGCTGTGTTATGTCCTCTCTACTCCCTTGTGTGTGAGTGGCGTGTATACAATATGCTTTGTTGCTTCTCCGTGTGAGTGCGCCTCTCTATTCGATTACCGTATACTTGACGCGTCAATTTCGATGTTTCACATCTGTTGAGCGGCCACCTTTTTTTTCTAATAAGGCAATATAATATCATAACAGTGAAATCCAAATCGGTCGAGTAGTTTTCGAGTTTTTTTTCATACATACGGGCCGCACTACTTCAACATCTTTGCCACTTATTTAAAATAAGTTTTAGTTTCAAAATATCGCGGGTAAAACTGTGAACAACAACAAGTGTTTCCTGTACAGCACAGTAGTATAGCACAGTAGTATAGCACAGTAGTACAGCTGACACCTTACATACCACTACCTGTATAGCACAGTAGTACAGCTGACACCTTACATACCACTACCTGTATAGCACAGTAGTACAGCTGACACCTTACATACCACTACCTGTATAGCACAGTAGTACAGCTGACACCTTACATACCACTACCTGTATAGCACAGTAGTACAGCTGACACCTTACATACCACTACCTGTATAGCACAGTAGTACAGCTGACACCTTACATACCACTACCTGTATAGCACAGTAGTACAGCTGACACCTTACATACCACTACCTGTATAGCACAGTAGTACAGCTGACACCTTACATACCACTACCTGTATAGCACAGTCGTACAGCTGACACCTTACATACCACTACCTGTATAGCACAGTAGTACAGCTGACACCTTACATACCACTAGTTTACAATTTACATATTTTCCGGGAATGTGTCGGGAAATTTAACTACGAGCTCCCAAATTTATAAATGAGCTCTGGGTGAGTTCGCTTTTGTATTTTCACTGTATATTTTCACGAAAATTCTTTATGATCATTTTAGAATTCAGTATTAATTGTCCTGAATAATGTACACGAAGAAACCATGTACCAATGGGTTTTTTATAATCAAATAATAATTATAAACCACACTTAGACGCTTTTTGACGTGACAACGTCATATAATTCGATGAAGCCGGCTGCACGCACGAAAAAACATGACTCATGCGGCGTTACCTCGCTCTGAGGCGTTCCATTTAAGGCTTGAAGTACAAGCGAGAGCGCGGAACGAGCGACAAAGAGGCACAATCGGCCTCCGCGTTCGGCAGCGTTCGACATCTGTCTCTCTCCTACTTGAGTGAGCGATGCGTCCGCGTGGACAGCTTTCTTATGACGTTGTCACGTTCAACTATCGTCAGTAAACCGACTTTACAGACAACCGATTTTTATTTAAATATATATCAACAGAACTCGTTAGGTAAACGGTCTCCTCAATTGCAAAATAAATTGGTGTCGGAGTTAGTTAAGAAACAAAAATAGTAGTTTCAGATCATAATAGGGGTAATTAAAACACAAGTGGAATTATAAAAAATGAGGCGCCTACTTTCTGCGCATGCGCGTTAACTGTCAAGTGACTCTCACATGGGAGTGTCGATATTTTCATAGAGTTTAATGTGGCTGCATAACACATATCCTTTGCCCTTTCTGCATTTAAAAAAAAACATAACGATATCGTTTTTGTATGAAAACTTCGGTACTATAGTACATTATAGTATCGAAGTTTGACATATTAGAGACGCGTGTATGTAAAACATTAATTATGAAGTATAATTAGACATAGATGCTACGTTACATATAATTTTGTCATATTTAGTAATTCTCTTTGAAGTTGTATACACCATAAGAATATTTAATTTGTAACAGATTATTATGTGACAAATGACCCTTTGGGGTTGAAACTTAAGCTCTGCTGTGAGGGTAGCTTGTCTTGTTGGTATTATATGATGTACTGGTGATCCCTCCAGACTTCGTTCGTGGACTTTTTTAAAAATATAACCTGAAAATTTATCCTCCGGTACAAATAACACTTAGCCATCACATGTTAAAAGTACATCAGAATATCACTTTGCTCGTGACAAAATGCTAAGTATTACTTTGTTTTAGTCAACTTCTCGTCATTCGGAGGGCACGTAATGCATCCGCACTTCTTGAGAAGTGACATCTAGCCACCTGTTATCTGGTACAAAGCCCGTAATGATAATAATGTGAAAAGTACCTACGAAAAAACCTCTTATATACTTAGATAATTTTCATAAGAAATCATTGCCAGGTTGGAAGGTAAAATTCTCACGCCAATCTTATCTATCAATTTATAAAATCAATTATTTGAATTCGACTTGTCAACTTATAGACCGGAGACATAGGTACTTTGTGAGAGGAATAATAAGTGGCTGAAAAGGTGGTTCAGGAAAAGGTGTTCAGGTTTGATTTTAGCTGAGTCGCAGTGTGCTTCACTCAAGTGTACTTTAGAAAAAGTATATTTGTATTATTGCTATTATTAAATTTTATAAGATTCCATAACCAAAATTCACGCAACACTATTTTTTGACAAGTATAAATAATTTGACCACAAAATTATATAACTGTTCACATAAGACATCTTTCTGTAAATAATCATTAAGTAGCCCAGTAGGTCCGGCCACCGTATGATCGAGATTGAAAACAGGCCACACATTAGCGATGTAAATCATGCGATCTAGATCACGTGCACTTCACTCACCCACACAGAAACACAAGATTATATTAAACAAAGGCGTGTGGATGTGTGTGTGTGTGTGTGTGACAGATCGTTCCGGCCATCGAAATCAACCACAAATACAACGATTTGAAAACGGATGGTGGACCGCGCATACAATCAGTCGCTGATTGAAGTCGGTCTTCTTCGTAGGGCCTTAAGCGATAAGCTGCCACCTGTTTTATTTAACCAGTTCCTCTGTTCTCCACGCATGTAATAAAGGTCGTAATATGTTTCACTCCAACAAGTAATTTCTGTATATCCGGTCTTAACTACCTCCATATCACTAATTATCTTATTTAAAACTTCTCCCAACAGAATGTCAATTTGACGTTACGAATTTAATCCAAGTCAAGTTCAATTTTAATTCAAACTTTATCATAAAATAAACTTTGGACTAAAATTAATGAAGATATGAAATAACAATAAGATAGGATTCGAGTTGGAGAAACTTTGTAATTTGTTTAGAGGTTATATCTATCTTTATAATTTGGTTTAGTATTTTATATTCACTTTCTTTATATATATTGACCCTTAAACTCGAATATTCTTCATTTAGAATTTGACTAAAGTTTTTCATAGTCACTTTTCACTATTTTCAATATATCTAGGAGTATCACTCGTATAAAAATTGCTAAGCAACAATTTTCATTAAGTTTTCTCGTGCACGTACAGCCGTCGGCCTTCTTCTAAAAATAACAGATACTTAAAAAATTACACATCATTGACTATCACGCATATCACTGTCTAATATTTACTTTTGCATATTTTTCTTTTAGTTTAATAAAATGCTGAAAAATAATTAATATTCATTTTTTATATTTCAGGTAAGTAACGGTCATTCCTGCCGTATCAGTACAAATTGGTGAGTACATTTTCACGCTGTTACTTAGAATGTACCTTTGTGTTTCTTACAGAAGATATCTTATTTTTTTTATGGATCTCTCTCTCTCTCTCTCTCTCTCTCTCTGTCTCTAGCCACACCTCAAAGTATAAGATGTGTGTGTGATTGTTTTGAATGTATATGATTATCACATGAAGAATACATCAGCTGTGGTTAAAAACCGACACGGTTTTAAAACAAACTTCTGAAGAGTTTCTCTGACAAGGGTCCATGTCCATCATCAGATAAGGTACCACGTATTCATCTCTAAATGAATGATATAAGGATGCTAATAATAGCAGGTACCTATATTCTGTTAGGAACTCGTATAATAACTAAAAATAATATTTGTACAGCAAGTAGTTGGGTGAAGGCCGGTTGAGGTTTGTGCTAGAGCGGCGGCGGTCACACCTGTTCATTAAAAGTGCGGTTTCTAACTTTGGGAAATGATTATGGCCACAAGTATTTAGAATACTAAATTTGGGAAAAATTGTTTACTAAGTGACAGACTTCGCACGACTATAAACATTATTTGTCAATAATACATTTTGCCCAAGAGAATGAGTTATTACGTCTATCCATTGATCCGTTGATCCGTTTTGACGTTAAAGAAAAAAACAAAAAAAACCATGGCCCCATGAAGTGTAGTATAAAATATGTTAGTAACTTAGTAGATGCAGTGTCAATTGTAGCGCTAAAAATAAGAGTAAAAGATAATAACAATAATAATACCTATGAAAATCAATGATAATATATAATATAATATATAATATGAAATTCACAATGTTTAAAAAATTGATGCAATAATAATAAACTTGAAAACTAACTTTATTGTTATAAATTAAATTCATAATGAATTGATAGAAATATAAATTACTGAAGTTATTACTAAGAACTGTCAAGAGGCCTGAGAACCAAAACACGTCCAAGTCGTATCGTTTATGCATTGTTGTATTTATTATTATTATACCGTTAGGAATTTTCAGTAATTATATAGTAAGCCGATAATTAATAATACTTATGACATTACTTATTTATATTAGTTTGCCTATTATAATAATAGATAACAGAAATTCGAACTTAAACTTATTTGGTCCGTCTGCCGGATGATGTGTATGTAGACAGCAGTCCGGGATCCGTCCGGCATCGAAATCGACCACAGACACGAAGATTTGAAAACGATCGTTTAAAAAAATTGCCTCTTAATCTTTAAAAATATAATATGTTTTGGACAGTTGGACGGAAGCAGCACAAGATAAGAAGGAATGGAAGAAAATGGAGGAGGCCTATACCCTATCAAAGGGGTTCCTATAATATATGAAAGTTTAATGTAATAGGTTATAGGAAATTAAAAGGCTTTTTTATTTTATTTATTTATTATTTATAATATGTTTTAGTTTACGATACAACATACAACACAAGAGTACAAAACAGGTCATCCCTCGAGGTTTCCCGTTAACTTTAGGAAACAACAAAAATGCCACCAAAAAGCCTCGTGTTATCCGAATTCAATTATAAAAGAAGTAGCAAGTTGGCTCCCTTGCCAAGTCTCGCTCTCTAGACGATTGTTTAGTTGGCTACTCAATGTTGTGCATCCAATATTACCGATACTATATCGAAAATGCATTAAGTTTCACATTTACATCGCTCTCTATGCTTTAATCATAGAATAAACTCTTTAACTAAAGCGTCAGTGGACGGTCAAGTAAATGCACGGTCGTGTTATTTAGATTGTGTAAGTGCGGTGCCAATTTTCTGCAATTCGCCGAACAATGTGGAAGGAAGAACGAAAATTTGCGTTTTATTTTATTCGGTTTTTTACTCTTCAATTGGTATTTACGTGAGATATTTATATTGGAAATGTTGTTAAGTAGTCGAAAACGTAGGGTTATTTAATGAGTTATACTTAAAATATCTCAATAGAGCTCTCCACTTGTTAAATAGCTTCAAAAAAGCTATAATAGGGAAGAATTGTGAATAGTTTTTTTTATTCTATGACAAGCAAATGAGTCTATCTAGGAGTGAAAGCTACAATTCCCAACCGATACTTCTCACGTTTTGTTTAAAACACTTGATGACATCATATTTCAATATAATAGTGCTCATGTAAGTGGAAGATCAAATCAGATAACGTTATCAAAGATGTTTATCACAGAGCCCTTGTGTAAACATAATAATAAATGATATATCGTATAACAAAGGATCTTGTATCTTGACTCACCAACTAATTGTACACCTGTATCTTACATGCAACTGTTTATACTCAAAAATATATTTTATTTTATGTACGGTCCGCACAATAAACTAACATATTAATATAAAAATATTCATTTTCAAGATGCTCTAAAAGTGTTAGTACGTAGCTGTAGGTATATCGTGTGGGAATGTACATTTCGAGCACTTGTGCTTTTTACTTTTCCCTTTTTTTTTTTTTTCAGCTCCCGAAACCGTGTTACGGTTCCAGGGTACCCAGCGGAAGACAAAGTCTCCCTCGTTTAGCCGATGGTATTTGTGAGGCTATACCTAACGAGTGGCTAGTTCTGTTGAGATATATATTTAGATGGAAAAGCCTCTAAGTGTGGTTTGTCGGATTATGTATATAAGTTTTTAATTAAAAAAACCCATTGGTACATGGCCGGGATCTGGGATCGAACCCGGGGTCTGTCTAGTTAACATCAGACGTCTTATCCACACTTATCCCTTTTTTTTAATTTACTATACTAGGTCTTTTGTTCCAATTCGTAGACAAATGTATCCCAATGTATACATACATTTTACCAAAGAGTCTATTTTTGACATCCGAATGCCTACGCGGTACTATTATGTAATATCAGAAATATCGGAACACGCTACCCGGCACTGTAGGTACTGTGGTTCTACCATATATGTAATATCTTCGTATTTTTCTAAGATAGTTGGCTGAATAGTTACATCCGTTGCCTCGACTGTAATTTCCAACTTCGCACACTTGTTACACAATGTACTAAGTAATGTATTATTGAAATCTAAATTTCACCATTTTAATGATGCCTTTCAGAAAATGATATGCATATGAAACTGTAAATAAAACTGAATGACTCTGAAGAGATATTGTCTGACATGCATTTCCATTTCTTGCATTTATGAGTCATATCATAAATGACATTATTTTTGTAAATAACTTTTGCAATATTATGTAAGTTATTTGATCCATATAAAGTTTGCTATCAATACTTGTGTCCTATTTAAAAGTTGTAAGTCAACAAAGCGACCATAATAAACCCATACTGAGTGTAACGAACTTGTTACTAACTATTATAATAAACAAAGATGATCGTTTATATATAATAGTTAGTAACAAGTTACTCTATTTAGTAGTTTTTGCGTAAAAAGATCTCAGACAGAAGCGGCGGTAGACTTTGTTTTATAACATGGTAAAGACAACGGAACCCTGCATCCTAACACCCTTGGCCAAATAACAGCTGGTGGGATGAAGTCAACAAATCATTAGAACCGCAGCCAGCAGCCAGTAGCCAGTAGCAATAGATGTAACAAAATTAAATAAAGCAGTACATTCTCGTTGGGCGTACATAATTCAGTAAAGTATCGTGGAGCTATATTTCACGAGCGGATTGTGAACATTAAATATTTTTATCCGGAGCCGAACTCTAAATCACATGCGGATATCTTCTATTATGTCTACATATATACTTTATTTTATATCTAGATGGAGTGTACTTACTTTATTTAACTATGTGATATACATATAATATCTATGGTGTATTTGTTTAGGGTCCCGAACCCAATAGGTGACAACGGAAACCCTATTACTAAGGATCCACTGTCTGTCCGTCCGTCTGTCACTGTATCTTTTGAACCGTAACAGGTAGACACTTGAAATTTTCACAGAGTGTATACACGCCGCTATAACATTAATTAATAAAAATAAAATATAGTTAAAAATTAAAGAGGGTTTTATTTGGCGTTATTTGCTTGATTTTAATCATGGGATTAATGGCAATACATACAAACGTCTAACTAGTATAACTATATTGCAAATAATTAAAACCAGCCAAGAGTGAGTCGGACTCGCACTTGGCCGATTTTTAATATTATTACATATATGTATTATTTAATCATTATATGATAAGTATTTTTAATTTCAGTTATTTTTTTCATGAATTCAATTGTATTTGCAATAGGTAATACATCTATTATCAAAAAGAAATGAGATGATTTGTAAAATGTTAGGATTCTAACATCATCACTATATATAAGAAAACAAAGTTCCCCCGCGCCCGTCTGTCTGTGTGTCCGTGTGCTATTCAGGCAAAAACTACTTGTGTAAAATTAAAATGTACTTGGTTGCTAATTTCACTATTAGATAGGTTAATTTACCGGGAAGGTTACGAGTATTAAAAATAATATATGCGTTTAAAACCTAAGCATTAACCGTAGTGATTCAAATCGGGGAAAAAGTTTGCAGCAAGTTTTCATGGTGTACTATGCTATATAACCCGTCTGAGATATAACAAAATAATATAGGAAAAAGTTAGTCCATTGAAATGTTTTTATTTTTTTGGGCTTAGCGTGCGTTTGTCAGAGGACGCAATTTTATTTTTTAGATATGAAGGGTGGGTTAGTGTAAAGTTTTTTATTTATGGTTCTACGACTAAAAGATACTGAACAAAAGTTGTAGATCATTTTATTTGCAACAAAAAATGTTTAATTTTTTTTTTTGTGAGACCTATAGTTTGACAGATAAACCGTAAAAACCATTTAACCCCTTTTTCCAAGATGGCGGCCGTGGGACAAGGGTTGCAACCCCACAAACTTAGATTTAACTTTACACTAACCTCCCTTTCATATCTAAAAAATAAAATTGCGTCCTCTGACAAACGCAACCCCAAATGTAACTTTTCAATGGACTAAATTGTCTAGAATAAAATTACCTACAAAAGGCTGCGTTAGGCGGTAGCATATATAAGTACATAGTTAACAAAATGTATAATAGATTTTTTTTTTCTTTCTTTCTTCACGGGTTCAGCTCCAGAAACCGTGTTACGGTTCCAGGGTACCCAGCGGAAGACCAAGTCTCCCTCGTTTAGCCGATGGTATTTGTGAGGCTATACCTAACGAGTGACTAGTTCTGTTGAGATATATATTTAGATGGAAAAGCCTCTAAGTGTGGTTTGTCGGATTATGTACGTAAACCCATTGGTACATGGCCGGGATCTGGGATCGAACCCGGGGTCTGTCTAGTTAACACCAGACGTCTTATCCACTCGGCCACCGACTCACCATAATATAACATAATAAGTATAATAGATTCATGAGTCAAATACCAAGGGACACTGAAAATGATCTACTTATAGTTTGAAGGACTTCCGGGTTCGTGACGGACGACAGTAGCTTACTCATACTTGTTACTAGAGTGTTTAATAAACAAATTAAATACCTTTAATTACTTTGTAAATTTTTTAGTGTAAAATTAATTGTTACACAAAAAAGGTTCCATATAAAATAGGCTTTCCCTATTATTATTATCATTAAAATAAAGAAAATTAGTTTACGCTGGTTTGGACACGTTGAAGGATGAAAAATTGACTAAAAAGGTTTTATGGCAGAGGACGACCTAGGTGTACTTTTATTGCAATATATAAAAGTCTTACTCATTTAACCCGTGAGGGATTTTGAGGTTGCTAGGCTCTCCAGTTCGGATTATGTACTTGAGGTTTTTTCAAATATTTTATTACTAGCTTTCTGCCAGCTTCTCCCTCGTTTAGGCGATAATATTTGTGAGGCTATGCCTAACGAGTGGTTAGTTCTGTCGAGGTATATTTAGATGGAAAAGCCTCTAAGGTGGTTTGTCGGTTATGCACATACGTTTTTAATTAAAAAAACCCCAATCGAACCCGGGGTCTGCCTAGTTAATACCAGACGTCTTGACCACTCGGCCACCGACGCACTAAAATTCAAATATTTTACATACAATGGACAACATTTCATTTTTCGTAAGGCACCAAAATTCGAAAACCGTTTGGAGATTACATGCTAGAAAGCTTATTTATATCCTTTAATTTTCGAGTTATTTTAAAAATACTGAAATATTGAAAAATAAGGATTAATAGGTGCCCTAATCTGTGCTAACCCTCTAATTTAAAAATACTAATGTCTGTTAGCAGAGTTGTTAGTTATTGAACTCAGGCGTTGCCTTCTATTAATTTTACCCATTTTTATTTCATTTGAAGCTAAATTAATAATTATACTTTAAATATAATTATAAAAATACTTCTTTTATATAATATTTTTTTGGAAGTTTTGCTAGTTTCGAATGTGCTATCACAGGAAATATATTTACGAGTGAAACCGCGGACAAAAGCTAGTATTATTATATACATTATGAATAATGTTGTAGGCGATTTGAGTTCCGGCTACGGCAACACCTATTTGGAACACGGTATATTATACTCTTTGCATTTCTATAACGTATACTCTGTGGCTTGATTGACACTATCTGTCACTTTCTTTGGGTGACTTACTCACTTATTTTTTAATATATTTTTAATTAAAGTAATAAAAATGGGTGATTAAAAAAATGAATTGTTGTCCATTGTATTTAGTTTTATAATTGTGATACTGGCGCCATCTAGTGCAATGCGGATACAGAATTCGTAAAATAATCCATGACTAGATGATCCAGTATAAACAACACAAGTCGTCCCTAATTACCAAACAAAGTGTTCTATAAATAATGGTACCACTTGTCCGTGCCCGTGACTCAGATCTGACTCAACTACTATCATGACTAATACTACTCAATTATCCTGCGACACGTGGCTATTTTGATACTCTTCTACTAGATAATGCTCGTGACTTCGTCCGTATTATTTTGAGCCGCCATTATTGTAGCTAGAATAAAATAATAGTATATTACTGACCCGAGCAGAAAGTGACTTATTTTTGTACAAACAACCAAAAAAAATAACTAATCAAAATTTTCTTTAATTATAATTATTTTAAAAATATTTTTTCCTGACAAACAAAGCCCGCCAAAACGTCATTCGCGTCGAATAAATTTTTTTTAATAGAAGGCAATGGCAAAGACAGCCAAACAGCCTATGTTTTTTCGAGTGTTAAATTCGCTCTTAAAATAATAGTGAAATAAAAGTTACACTTTTAGCGAGGTTAGCAACCTGCTTTTCCAAATTTACATCGCCAACGTCATGAAAAATTAATAAAACAGAAATTATTCAATAAAGCAACATGCCCGCCACATAAATCTTATAATTACGTCAACCTTAAAAAGTACCTTTATAATAAGTGCCTACAGAAAAAGAACCTAATTTAAAAACAAAACCCAGAGCGGGATGTTATGGATTTTCATACAACATTACTGCATTATGCAGTATAGTAGCGCCCAGATCGCTATATTGTCAAGTAATGAGGAAAATACTGCGTAGTTGGATGAAAAATAAATTTTAACAGGTTTTATTCCCGGAGAAGCACCCGAGTTCTAAATTTGGCTAAGCTGATGATTCTATCTCCATTAACTGGCAATATTATTTATTTTGCAACCTCTTTTAAGATATCGAAATAAATTAAACCTTCAGGACTCGTGATCTACCTATTTAGTTTAGCCATTTCGTAAACAAACATCCAGACAGGTGGCAAAAATATATTTCTATGTAATGTTTACATACTTCTAATGTAAGTGAAACGGGTAGGTACAGGAACTTGTTTAAAATAAATGTGACCGTAATGTCTATTGAAAGCTCAGTTTATATAGTATATCATTGATTGAAAGATTGAATATTGCCTGTTTCCCAAAGGAGTCTTTGCATACATTTCTTGCTTCATCCACATCCATGTGTCTTTCTAGTGCTACATATTTTACCTTAAAATAGTGAATAAATGAAAAGCAGTTGACGCTGGTCTGGATTCCTTGAAAGGATGAATTATGAAAGATTGACGAAAATGACAAGAAATCTAGCAGAGGGTGCTTACCACGTAATATGGACATGGACCGGACATGTTACCGGTGGAGGGGTATGTCAAGATCGTAGTCGATTCTATTCTCAGGTTAAAATACGTGATAACATAGATAACATAAAAGACTCACCGATGTAAAATGTAAATATAAGTAGTTACAAGTAATTTTAGTTCGTTTAATTACATCAATAATCAAGGCGACTGTAGCCAGAGGGAAATATAAAATAAAGTAAATAAAAAGTCTTAGAGAATCAGTAAGTCTAGTTCCCGATAAGGAGCTTCCGAGAAAATTAATTAAAACACCTTTCAGTTAATTTCCCTTGCAAGTGGCAGACAAGCGTCTTGGACGTGAAATACCTCGAGATAAAATATACAATAAAATTTTACTTAGAAATTATACTATCCTGCTTTATGCTGGAAGAGAGGAGGAATTTGATTATAGTGTCTTCTACTTTATTTGAATATCAAACTAAAGTAAACAATTATCTGTCTATCCCTGCTCACAACCGTGCTGTTTTATACTTTTGATAGGAGTGGATAGCGTAGTTGGTACAGCGTTGAGACTCGAGTTCAAATATCAGTTGAACCAAAAATACAAACTTCTCGTGATGAGGGCTAATAAACTTAAAACAAACAGATATTTACGTTCTGTTAAAAATTTACACCGTTCCTGATGTCTCTGGCCACACTGAAAGGTATTAAAGACCTTGAAGATGTGTGTGATATTCTAAGAAATATCATTGAAGTTCATAATGTGTTTAGATTTAAACAAACCAAAAAATGGGTTATCTCGACAAAACTGGCAACTCAGATAGTTTCAAAAATAACGTCAACCAAGAATAAGATTTTAGCTGGATCCTGAACTCCGCTATAAATTATAATCTACAGTCCGTACTCCATTATTCCATCATTAAAATAAAATATATGTCTCTTCAGTAAATATTTCGAAACGAAATTTTGTAATTGCGAATAAATGTAAAAAGCAAAATTGAAAATGCATCACAAATTTTTTCCAACGAAGGGTTGAATTCATTTCAAATTTTGTGAAAGAGATCAAAGGGAAGTTTAGAATAACACAAAACTCGAGTAACGGGACATACTTTATAAAGTACTTTTTTTTTTCACAAAAATGTTGACATTAATCATTTTCATGACTGAAAGAGAAAAATGATAAATATCTTAATTTAATTCTTGAAAGAAATGATGTTTACGAATGGCCTCGCATATCTTTCTGACAAACATAAATTAAAGAAAATATCTGCTGTGCTTTATATATTGAGTCGCAAATTATAAGAAATCTTGCTTTATGGCCTGGTTTTGCACATGATAATTTTAAACTCCGCACCGGTACAATATGGGTTTACAACAATTTGAATACCTACATAGATACTCATATATATTGCTATAGATATATAGTACCGCAGACTTTTTTGTAGATCATTTTATTCTACACAATTCTTTGCTATATCATTTTGTTATATCTCTGACGGATTAGACAGCATACGCCACGAAAACTCGCTGAGGCTAACTTGTTCCCAGACTTTATTCAGTTATACTGTTGAATGCTCAGCTCCTATACATGATAGGTCCATGTTTAATACCCGTAAACCCTCCTCGTAAATGAACCTATCTAATAATCATAAGCGCAACAAAATCCGTTTAGCAGTTTTTACGTAAAAAGGTCACATACAGAGACAGACGCGGCAGGGGACTTTGTTTTATAATATTTGCTGATGATAGTGAAGTGATAGTGATTATATGTATTTATTTATGTGTGTGTCTGTTTGTCCTTCTTTTGCGTTAAATCGGAACCATTGTTAGGGCTCCGTACCCAAAGGGTAAAAACGGAAACCATATTACTAAGACTCCGCTGTCCGTCCGTCTGTCTGTCTGTCTGTCCGTCTGTCATTAGGCTGTATCTCATGAACCGTGATAGTTAGACAGTTGAAATTTTCACAGATGATGTATTTCTGTCGCACTATAACAACAAATACTAAAAAACAAAATAAAATAAATATTTAAACGTGATTTTTTTTTCACATAGATAGATGGAGCCTTAGAGGGCCGAAGAGTAACGGCTGCTATTTATACAGTAAATCATTCAGGATAAATACTGTCTGTGTGTACTTTTAAATTTCATACTAATATTCTAGTAGGACGATATAATACAAGCGAATCCGTAGGTAGCATCTAGTCTTCAATACGTTTCTAATGAACACGCCATCATAGACCAACAATAAATAATTACAAATAACAGTAGGCTAGGTCGTACAGTAGACGCGAGGGTGGCCAACTGAATGATTTTATCCGGCCGAGTGATATCCGCAACCCAGACGGCTTATTTCCGGATTAGTCCCATAATGTGTCGTGCGAAGTCGCGGGCAAAGGGTTTCTCCCTTAAACCTGCAAGTTACCACTAATATAACGGAACTTCACAGATATAATCCGGTATGGATTTTGAGGTACCAGGGCTCGGTTCAGTGCGAATCGGAAAATCATTGTGAACGAATTTGGATTATAGAGGATCTATCTATCATCACGCCTTTTATCCCAAGAAGGGTAGGCAGAGACAATCAAATGCCATTTATTACGATCTTGACATACATCTTTCGTTTCTTTTTAATATTCATCATACTTCATACATGCTCGACAATTATGTGTACTTTTAATATTACCATCGATCAATACATTTATTATATGTTCAACAAAAGTACACCTTGGTCTTCCTCTGCCATCATTACCTATCACTTCATGATAGAGGAATGTTTCGATTTATTAATAATTAATCAGTGAAACAATTCCAGGAAAAATGTAGCATAATTTCAAAGAATTAGGCGTTAGGTTATTTATAACATATAAATTCGTTTAAAAAATCAACTTTTTCATATTGTTCAGAATAATAATGAAGTTTTCATGAACGGCACGATTGAGTAACCTTCCTCAATATAACCACAAAACAACTAAACACTTGCACCAAGTACTACTCGAGGTAAAAATTAATTAAAATAATTTAACGATGTCTAGTAAAGTGTTCTTTTAATTTATTAGAGAGATCCGTATGAATAATTTAGTAGAAATTG
Organism: Nemapogon koenigi; assembly: GCA_963924495.1. Classification (NCBI taxonomy): domain Eukaryota; kingdom Metazoa; phylum Arthropoda; class Insecta; order Lepidoptera; family Tineidae; genus Nemapogon; species Nemapogon koenigi. Next base: position 11,909,578 of record OZ004646.1, read on the forward strand.
CGAAGTCACGTACGGAGGCTAATTTCTACTGGGGCATCACGACGGGCACGTCTACAGAGCTGATAAACTCTAGCTTGTAAAACTTAAAACTAAATGGAAGGAGAGTGGAGGAACTAAAGGTAGAATACCTTCTCCAGCTCGGAGGCCTACCTAAGTGCCTAGAACTTGGTAGAAACTCTTAGCTCGGTAAAAGAGACAATGCAAAATTTTAATAAGATGGTATGATTTTTTGGTTAAATGTTTAGAATAAAAATTAAAAAGAATTAATCAATCCAGTTTGTAAGTAATTATGTTACTTATAGTATTGAAAAAAATGCGATCGGCAGAAATTTGTCAAATATTAAAATCATTTTGCTTTGCTACTTCATATTGAAAAATATAAATAAGACTCTAACATATAGTTTTAATGACAATTGATATGTATTTATTGAAACCTTGTGAAGAAAACAACTATGAGTAGACATTGATAAGTTAGCATTAGATATTGGTGTTATTCCCAAGCCAGGTCGAATAGATTATAATTGTTTCTTAGGTGTCTACGAAGCTCAATCGCAAACTAAAAAACGAGGGATTTTTGGTGATTTTAATATAGATCTAATAAAATCTGAAAATAAAACCGATGATTATCTTGGAGTGATAAAAACAAACGGTTATAACATGCTCAATAAAGTTAACAGAAAATACTGTACGAGGGAGGGAAACAGATACCGCAAAAACAATATCTGCATATGATCTGAACATACCTATTGAAACGTTTCACATTGCTCTTGTTGAGAAAATAGAGAGAAGTAAACCTCTACCACGACAAAAAGTTAAATACATTGAATTATTATATGCTTCAAATGAATATTTCTCAAAATTCACCAAATATAAAGTATACCAATATTTAAACTTACCTACAAGAAAATATTAATAAATGTAAAGAAACTAAAACGAAAATTAATAAATAACACAAGGACTGGATTAATAAAAATATAATTAAAGCAATTTTGAAAAGAAACCTACTATGGAAACTATTTAGGAAAAACATAGAAAATATTACACTAAAAGAAGATTTTATAAAACAAAGAAATAAAGTAACAATGATTATTAAAACAGCTAAAAAGTCTTACTTTGAACAGCATTCAAGGAGGGTTCTCGATAATAGTATGCATTCTAAAATAACTTTTAAACGCAATTTTGAAGTGACCACATATTATACAAGATGCATTAAATATTCATCTGACTACGCCAAGAACAAATTATGGCAAAAGAAATATATCTTTTGAGACAATGCTCTTCCGTATGAAATGAAGGCATTGGAATCATTAAACATCTTTAAAAGGACATTGAAGTCCTATTTTTAACGATTTCAAAAAAAAGACGTTACTCAATTCGACCGTATATATATATTATTTTTTTATGTGTGTTCGCGGATAATTTCGTCGTTTATGAACCGATTTTGATGATTTCTTTTTTAATCGACAGATAATTCTTCCGGATTGGTCCCATTTTTATTCCATAAAAAATGGTTCATTAGTTTTTCAGTAATTTTGAAAAAACTGACGTTTAAGTCAATTATCAGTATCTCGATGAAATATGTACCGATTTTGACGACTTATTTTTTTAAGGATATAATAATTTCTCGACATTATCTCACAGACATATAACGAAAATCGGTTCAGTAGTTTTTCAGAAATTCAGTAATTTGTCTCTGTTTACGGCTGAAAATTATGTATCAGAGAAAAGCCTTAGTAACGGTTGCTATTGACACGAAGTTGTCAATTTTTGTATCGACGGTGGTCGGCTAAAGTATGGTGCAGCTCAGGATGCAAATGGTTCAAATCCCATCCACAGCAGTTTTTATTTTTTATATTTCCATTAATTTTTTTTATTTGCGTTATTATTTGTCTCTCAGGGCAGCAAAATCACTAAAAAAAAAAGGGAAAAATAAATTAACTTTTAAAAAAAAGTGTACCGCCTTCAAAATTTGCACTGATAAGTGAGAAATAATAAATATTTCGTCGTAGAATTTGAAGACGGTTGGTGCCAAATTAAAAACAACTTACTTCCCAAATTCACTAATCTAGACAATTCATTAGGAACCTACGATCATCAGTACAAACATATATAATATTGAACAGATATTTATCTTCTTGGATGTTTACTTAATTTTGTATCCTAATTTGGCACCAACCGTCTTCAAATTCTACGACGAAATATTTATTATTTCTTACTTTTCAGTGCAAATTTTGAAGGCGGTACACTTTTTTTTAAAAGTTAATTTATATATTAATATAAACAGTTAATACTTTTTAAATGTTATAATTGCTCATTGTAAGTGAATGTACAATAATGTTCTTTTATGAGTAATAACAATTATAAATATCTAAAGTTGATATAACAGCTCTATATAAGTAGTGTGTAACTAAGTGGCAATGCAGAATATTTCCATCTATATTTTGAGAGTGCGCCTAGATGACGCTACCAAGTTACCAAGTTACCAAGCTACCAAGTTACCAAGCTAGAACATTCCAGATGATTCTTGAACGTTGAAAAATATGAAAATTCATAAAGTTCCCTCTAGGACTCCAGAAGATGGGCTGTCATAATATTTTTGCATAAAATTAAATTCTACAACGGTCTTTTAACTAAATTGTTTGCGTTTTGTTCGTGTTTCAGCTGAGACTGCTGAGTTAATAATTATTGCGCTGCATTTTTATACCCAGACGTTCATTGCGTTACAGTTCCCGGAAATTGTGTTACCGGCCCAAAGGTACACAACGGAAGTCACGTCTTCTTCATTTTGTCGATAAATTCTGAAGCTAAGATCAAAAAGCGTCTTAGCATAGTTTTTAGATGCTTTTATTACATGGTAGAGTATCAGATGCAAGTATTCCTGTAAACTGCCCTATAATAAAATGTTTCTTCACAACAAGAAAAGTTGACAAATAGTACCTCCCTCCTTACCACAAAACCGTGTTTAACCAGTGTTTAATTTAAACATAGTTCTGTTTTAGTCTTTCATATTGAATGATAGATTTGTACGAGAGTGATGAAACATTTAGTTAAACACTTGTTGAACACCGTTTTGTGGTAAGGCCCTCTGTGTCTAGACTAAATTCTAGTTCCTTTTCCTAATGTTATTTTAATTTAGCTTTAAAAAGCTAAAATTTCCAAGATTTTTCTAATCAATAACACTTTTTTCATTTATAATATCATGAAAAATTGAAAATAAACCAAACCCTCAATAAATCGTTTCAGTTGTCCGCCGGGAGCCGGGAGTCGGGAGTCGGGAGCGAGGAGACGGGACGAGGGCTCAACAAAAATTCAGATTTGATCATACATTACGCTTTATTCACGTTGTATGGAAATTATTACTTTATTATACTTTACGTTGCCGGCTTATGTAACAGAGCCGTTATCTATGTATGTACCTATAGCTATTTCAAAACATACTTACAAAATCACTGAATGCATGTACCACTATACAAACACCTTGTAGATTAGATACATCTGAAACACTGTTGTATAAAATATAATACACATTAAAAACTAGATGTAACCTACTTGTTAGTCACAGACATAATAATATGACATTATCTCACAGACATAATAATATGACATTATCTCACAGACATAATAATATGACATTATCTCACAGACATAATAATATGACATTATCTCACAGACATATTAAAAATTCACATATATATAAATCAATTGCCGTGCGTGTCTCGCAAAACTCGAAAATGACTCGACCGTTTTGTAATTTTTTTTTGTGTTTGAGTGGGTCCTTGGATGGTTTAGATTCACAATTGGACCCGGTAGGTGGCGCAAAGTAGGGTTCCAAGATCTATCTATCAATTATATAAAATATAATTAGATAGACTCATTCACAAGGAAAGTTTAGGTGTATAAAACATCACGCTAAGTCTTTTAGGAGCCGAGCAGTAACCAATAATGTCAATGTTCTTTTTAATATGGGTTACGGGCTAAATGTAGTCACTGTTACTGGTATTTCAGGATAGATGTCGAGTCGCATGTATAATGTAGTTAAGAATTTATTACGAGAGAAGTGGCGATGAGATCCGAGAAATTTTCAGTGGAATTAATAAAGATTAAAAATGTAAGAGTTATGAATTTTATTAGAAATTTGTCGCTTCATGAAGATTAAAAATTTCAAATTACTGAGATTTAAAAAAAAAACTATAATTAAATTCCACGGACAGGTAGGTATGCTGTAAAAAGTATAGATAGAGTAATTGTTCGCTCCATACTAAGTACTCCATAGTCCACGTCTCTACATCTCTACCAACTGAAGTATCAAACCAGATGCGATTAAATTGGAAAACATTCACTCAATTTCCTGAACGAAAGAGGATCTAGCTTGCTGAATGCATTGGTAGGGAGGGTTAGCAAAATATATAATACTAGATTTCCGCTCCCTGCTTCATCAGATTTCGAACAATATAAGATAGCCTATAGCACTCAGGGATATCGTATTCGTAAAATAATATATAAAATCGGTTCAGTAGTTTCATCTAAACTTACTTTACCTCTTATATTAGTATAGATGATGTAGAATATTATTGCATACCTATTGTTTTTGGAAAACAATATTAAATTAAATTTTAATCCCAAGTTTTATTACTGTCCGAATTTTACATTTAAAACTTCAGCGGTTTCGTCTCAGCGATGATAAATTCCACCAGCTGACGACAAAGTGTACACAATTAGCCCGTAGTCGATGATATTTGTTAACATATAAATATAAATAAATAGGAAATGTGAACCTATTGCTACTAAGTTTATGAAAGAAAATGACTTGGGGATTTTAAACCTAATTATATTAAAAAGAGAAATCCCAAAAAAAGAAGTATGTAAGAAACGGTGTATGGATGAAGCACGAGAAGTATGCAAAGATCGAATGACGTGGCGTTTCATACTCCCTGCCTACCCCTTTGGTATGTATATATTTATGTAGAAGTATGAAGTGATGTTCCGTCACCCTATCACAATCATAAGTATCATAATAATATTAATTTGGCACGAACAATGTTATATTTTATATATTCTGCGTTACTCTGCGGACGCTACTCACAGATCACGTACCGCTGCTCAGCGTAACGTAACGTAACGTAACGTAACATAGTCTGCAGTCTGTCTGACAAATCCACAACGTAAGTAGCCAGCGATAGTTTTTAAACGTATTTTGCTGACAATGCCTTTACGTCAACAGTCCTCAGCCTGTCATGTTATTTATCTATGAAACATAAACTACTGTATCACAATCTATATATTTAAATTTGACTGTTTGTCTGTCATGTTAAAATTAGTTTTACTGGTTTTAGATCTGTCGGTCTTGATGTATGTCCAGAATTGGCTCCCAAAATGATTGTGTACTTATGCTTCTTATTTCATCTCTAGATAAAAATATTGTGTGATCATGAGTGTATCATAAGAATAGAAGCGAAGCTACTTTTTAACCGACTTCCAAAAAAAGAAGGAGAAGGTTCTCAATTCGGACCGTATTTTTATGTATGGACATCGATTACTCCGCCGGTTATGAACCGATTTTGATGATTTCTTTTTAATCGATAGATAATTCTTCCGGATTGGTTCCATTTTTATCTCATAAATTTTTCAGAAATTTTGAAAAAACTGACCTTATAAAAGTAATTTTTTCGTAATATCTCGATGAAATATGTACCGACATTATCTCACAGTCATATGACGAAAATCGGTTCAGTAATTTTCAGAAATTCAGTAATTTGTCTCTGTTTACTGCTGAAAATTTTAGCAGAGAAAAGCCTTAGCAACGGTTGCTATTGACACGAAGTTGTCAATTTTCGTATCGACGATGGTCTAGCGGTTAAAGGTATGGTGTGCAGAGCAGGATGCACATAGCACATGGTTCAAAACTTTAAATCCCATCCACCGCAGTATTTTTTTTAATTTTCCATCAATTTTTCTAGTTGCGTTATTATTTGTTTCTCAGGGCAGCAAAAAGAAATAACACTTTTAAAAAAAATTTACCGATTTCAAAAATTTGCACTGAAAAGTAAGAAATAATAAAAATATAGTCGTAGAATTTGAAGGCGGTTGGTGCCAAATTTGAAATAACTTAGTACCCAAATTCATTAGGACCTACGATCGTCAGTACATACAAACATAGATAATATTGAACAGATCTTTATCTTCTTAGATATTCACTTAATTTTGTATCCTAATTTGGCACCAACCATCTTCAAATTCTACGACGAAATTTTTATTATCTCTTACTTTTCAGTGCAAATTTTTGAAGTCGGTACACTTTTTTTTAAAAGTTTTATTATCACTAAACTTTATTCATTTTCATACCGTATGTATTACAGCAAAATCTACCGGATACTTATCCTTTTAAGAGGCTACCTTCATATTAAATCATATTTTTCAAATCTTTTTTTGTGAAACCTAAAGCTCTTAGAAATATAGAAAAAATTACATGTTATAATTAATCATATTTCATAATAATCTGTTAATCATAAAACATGTTTTAAGAAACTTTGCTCGATAGAAAAAAATTGCAAAGTAGCCTCTGAAAATAGTCTCCTTTCCAAATTTCTCAGTAGTACATGAAGTATTGTTTATTAAATTAAGTACAAATTTTTATCATCTAATACTAAAGTAAGATGTTAATTTAGATTTTCAATAAAGCTACTCCTTTAATTTAAATAAATTATTTTTGATTTGTCACTTAGGACGTTTGTTCCAAGCACCTTCCGTGCGCCTCTTCTCTTTTGTTTCTATTCAATGCGACAGAGAGAGATTCAGCGGAGAGACCAATCGATCACGTAGCGCTAGGGTAGAGCTAGAGTATCGTATGCAGCTAGGCCACGCCCCTCAAACTATGATTTTATTTGAATGTATCGTCTTAAAGTACAAAATCGGTCTCTTGACGGTCCGTATTTCTACGTTGCCTGCCCATTCCGAAGCCTGTATGTTTCAAAAATAGTTTTATCTAAACATTTAATTTACAGAATATAAACCCTTACACTATATTACATGTACTCTCGTTTCCTAGAAAAATATCTCATATTCTGATGGTATTTTAAATATAAAATATTAATGTCCATACCAATCGCCTGTAATATTTCACTATTGTGTACAGACGTATTGAGAGCTAAAATTCCTCGAATTACATTTTCAGAAATAAATTTTTCATGATGAAAATGTTCGTTATTCTGAAAGTCTGAACGTATTGCGGTTACTGTAGTACCTAGATATCCAAATTCAATAATTCAGCAATACTCGTCATTGTTCCAGTAATATTTTAAATTCAACGTTAAAGTTACATGCATACGTACATAAAAGTCACGCTTGTTTTCCAGAAGAGAGGATTTTTCCAATTTTTTTCATTTGCTACGATCCTGAAATATCATCGCTTCATTCATTCTCATCATATTCTTCATGCATGCTCGACGGTTTAGGGTACTTGTAACCCGGCCTTTCTCGAGGACACTTCCTATTTGACCTGTATACTTCCACCAAAATCTTCGGCTAATTTAGGAATTTGTCTTCCGCTGGGTACCCTAGGGCCGGCAACAGTTCTCGGGAGCTGTAAGGCAACCCGGTGTATTAAAAGGCATATTCGATCTCAAAATACCTCAATGGAGTTAGCTACTCGTTAGATTTAGCCTCGCAAAAACCATCAGCTAAAAGAAGGAGATTTGGGAGCAAGCTATGTGTAAATAAATGTATAGTGCATTATACAGAGAGTGTTTACAATCATTTTAGAGGAAATCCCGCACGAGTTATCTTGTAGATTACAGATTGAATGAAAACAAACGACACGCAGCGTACACGAGTGTGTGATGTCACAGTACAAGTAGTTGGTAAAGTTTACAACTATTTAAAAAAAATATTTAGTAAAAACTGGGGTCACAGTGTTTTTATAATTTTGGTAAGTATTTTATTATTATTTATTACCAGCTGATACCTTCACGAACACATCTTCAATTTTTGATACTCAACGAGATTCAATTGTCTGGAAAACATTTCATCAATAATTTAATATATTAGAGCGTTGTATTTCAAATTTCGATTCTCACTCGAACCAATAAGACAACAACAAGCTTGCCACATAAGTTACCTCTTACCACGAAAAATTAGTTTAAACATAGTTCTTTCTTAGTCTTTAATGTAAGAGAGTGATAAAACATAGTTTAGCTAAACACTTGTTGAACACCGTTTTGTAGAATATTATGGGCAATTCACTAAAAATATGGACTTGTTACCAGTGTTTTGACTAAATATCGTTTGTTTTCTTATTTTTGTTGGAGTAATATGGTAAGTTAGAACTGAGTATTTACCGTATACCGTACTGCCTGTATTTGCCTGTGACATGGCCCGAGGCAGATTGCAGAATGAGTTGTTAATAATTCTCATTCCCGCTAGTTTCCGAAACGTCTATTTACTTGGAGAATAATCCCATAATTTCGAAATACACCACTTTGATCTGTCAAACTCATTGCTATTGTAGTATACCTATTTGCATTTAAACATACTATCATAATATAGTTTGGTTTTGATGACGAAAATTTGGTCTTCAGCTCTGGAGTGGCAGGGGATGTATCCATTCACAAGAGTATTACTGTATTATTGTTTACCCACGATAATATCTGATTCCTAAGGTACCTATAAATATAAAGGAGTCGATAACCTAATTGGTAAAGCGTTGACGAAGGTCTCGGGTTCAACTTCAACTCATACCAAAAATGCTAACTACCAATTTTCTTTAAAGGTGGTAAAAGCCGGTCGCCGTACGGTCCACCGAAACCGACCACAGACTCGTCCAATTCTTATCGCGCGGCCCACTATCCGTTTTCAAATCGTTGTATTTGTGGTTGATTTCGATGACCGGAACAATGTGTCACACACACATCCACACGCCTTTATTTAATCGATTCTTGTGAGTCTGTGTGGGTGAGTGAATTGCATGTGATCTAGATCGTATGATTTACATTGCTAATGTGTGGCCTGTCTTCAATCTCGATCATACGGCGGCCGGACCGAAAATGTTCTGTGAGATACCGGACCAGTGCGTGGGCTACTTAAGAATATGTGCTTTAACCGACTTCTCGTGCTACGAAGAGCATGTATCCGCACTTCTTTTAAAAATAACAGATATTTACGTCTGTTAAAGAAGTGACACATCTAGGTCCATTAAGTGCAGCAACAGACTTGCCAACTGTTTGTTCAATATGGACAACTGTCGAAAAGTGAACACTGTTACCAGTGTCTCTGGCTACACCGTGAATGCTTGTTTGTTTTTGTTTAGGTAACTACTTATAATTTTTTTTTAATAGAATATAGGAAATTTATTTAAAAACAGCTACAATTAATAAAAAAAAATAGACATTTAAAAACTAGGTACTACATTTAAAAACCCGCTGTTCTGTGGCAGGGTCCCCAAAACACTAGCTGCATACCCTTCGATTAATAAGACATAATGTAGTTGAAAATTTGATTTTATTCAGGTTACTGAAATTACAACGAATGTTGAAATACAAATGCTGTCACGTGACGAGCTGATAACACAACCCCACATAATTACTGAGTCCTGTCACCGGGCTAAAATGAAAAGGTCATTATTCGTTTAATAATTCTAACAGCGCCGCCTGTTATTATATTTTCCAGCATAATAACAGATAAGTTTTTGTCACACTACCTATTTTTGTTAGTCTATTAAAAGTCGTAACTGAAAACATAGTGTGAAGTAATTAGAGCTTTAATATAAAAGGCTAAAGGTGAAAATAGTTTTGTGGATGTTGTATTAAAATGCAAAATGCATTGTTAGTGGCACTGAAATTAAATGATGTTGATATATGAGTTCCGTTTTTATTTCTAGAATTATTTTTTATAATTACAACCAATTTACATACATTTTATTGTTTATTATTTTTAGTTAAGTATTTGAACAGCAAGACTTGATTCACTAATACTGCTCATTCTCAGCTCCCAAATATGATAGGTCCATGTTTGATATTGTAAACATTCCTAGTGAATAAATCTATCACATCGTAAAATTTCAACTAAATTAGTTCAGTAGGGCGCTGACAGACAGACAGACGCGGCGGAGGACTTTAATGATGATGATTAGAGATGGATCCTCATTATTTTTATACTAAATACTATCAATGATTTTACAATTTCGTTGTATAATATATGTGAAAACAATATAATTGGTATTGGTGAATGTATGTCCAATAAATAACTCTGTTACAAGTATCAATTTAAACCCTACAATAAAATGTGAGTTTAATTTCAAATAACTTAATTAAACAGTGCGAGCAGCAGGTGTCTCGACTTCATTTTGTTTTCCCTTTGTGTCCTTCCTATGTCCATATTGTATGGGTATGGAGTATGGACAGATAAACCACCAACTTAATGTCACTCCTCTATCCAGATGGGATTTTGAGTAATACATTTTAAATGTATTTACTTATTTTGTAATTTATTATCCTTTCTAAGTACAACATTTAGATTGTAAAGCCATAAATCAATATAGTAACCGGAAGTACCTCATTTGAGACTTTTAGTGCTTCTACTCGCTAGATATGGACACTTTTATTTACTTACCTGGACACTTAGTATAAGTATAAAGCGTTATAAAGGCCGTTGTCGGGTATGGATTTTATTTTGTGTAAAGCACGATATTATGCAATGAACTCTATATAAAAAACTTATTGACCTCATCCGGAACGATGTCATTAGAGAAGAATGCGGAGTGAAAGATGATGCTGTGACTAAAATGAAGAAAAGTGGTTTGGACATGTTGAAAGAATGAAGGATGAAAGATTGACTATAGTAAAGGTTTATATGGCTGAAGTAAAAGGAAATGCTGGCAGAAGACGACCTTTTTATTGAACATAAAATTGATTTATGGCAATATTAAAAGTACACACAATCGCCGAGCATGTATGAAAGGTATGATGAATATAAAAGAAGCGAAAGAGGTATGTCAGGATCGTAGCAAATGGCATTCGATTGTCTCTGCCTACCCCTCTTGGGATAAAAGGCGTGATGATAGATAGATAGATTTAGATGGAACTATGACAATTTCAGACACACATGACGTCAGAGACATCAGTAACAGTGTCCACTTTTTGCCAGTTGTTAATATTAAACGGAACAGGTGGCAAGTCTGTTGTGGTACTTAAAGGACATAGAGGTGTCACTTACCTGTTATATGTATAAGAAGTCGAATAATCGAAAATATGACGAAACTAAATGAGGAGGTGAAAATATATTCGAGCAGTAAAAGTGGCAGTAAAAGACAAAAAGGAAGCCACATAACGCCACCAAGTGCAATTTACAAGTGGCACTCACAACTCTCCCAACTTCCAACTTGGTAACTACGTACAAGATACTATTGCTTTATTCACAAGGAAGGCACAAAACTTCAACAAAACACCAGTTGTTGGTGTACCCATAAATACAAGAGATATCCCGCAACTAACAAAAAGATTCGCATTTTGTTCCGTTTGTTATTTTGCTATTTATGCGGTCGTGTGCGCGGTGCGCTGTACGGCGCCTGGGGCTATACTTCATATTTACTTTTTGTTTCAGTTAGCTTCTTCTTTTTAATGTTCTTGTAATTTTGGTAAAACATCTTGACATTATTTAAAAAGAGTATATATTACTAGCAACCCACCCCACTCCGGCTCACTCAATCCCACAGTAACCAATATATTGACATTATTGGTTACTGCTCCACTCCCAGAAGACGTAGTGTGATATTTTATACACCTAAACCTTCCTTGTGAATTAATCTATCTATTTGTGAAAACTGTATTGTGAAAACGGTACAGTACAGTAGAGTCTATAAGGCACAAACTGACAGACAGACACAACATCCATTTATATACATATATACACACATAACATTATTAAAACCTTAAATCTAATCTAAACATTAAAATTAACTAAATAAACTAGGTCCGCGTGGAATAGTGGCAAGAATACTGGCTGCATTTCCCCGCTGAATCGCGATGCTGATTCGTTGAGCGAGGAAGGAGCCAGCCCTCTTATCTTGTCACCAGAAGAGATGATCAGTCGAGCGGTTATATTATATTTAATAAACTTTTTGGCATTTGAACCCCACCGACCTAGAGTTTCTACACCAAACTTGTAGTTTTCAATAATTGAACTGTTATTTTTTTAAATAGTTTATTAAAAAAAATTCGAGACTCCGACTCACACATGGCTGGATGGCATTATTTGTTGTTTATAGTATGTACGTTTATTTTTACTCTTTAATTTTTTACTTTATTTTATTTGTCGTTATACACACTCTCTGAAAATTTAAAGTGTCTACCTATTACGGTTCAAAAGATACAGCTCTGTGACAGACGGACGGATGGACGGACAGCGGACCCTTTGAAAGGGTAATAATAATCATTAGTAACAAAATAATATATCGTTAGTAAGTTTGAACATGATAACAAGCACCAAAAACTAATATTGACGTGTGTTTACATATGATATAAGGTTACATTATGGCCAATAATATCACTCGCTTACGCTGCTTTTAAATAATGAACTATGAAATATGGCAACGCATGAGAGATGTGATGAATATAATGATACCATCAAAATGGCTCTTGCGTCAATAGACGTCCCTGCTCTCCTATATAGAGCCAACGGGAATAATCCGGGAAAACGGCAAGAGACCCGATGGAATGACTCTGATTCCCTGGGAGCGAGGTCGGGCCCTTGTATGGGATGCTGCGTGCGTGGACATATTAGCCCCGTCTCATCTCAGGGAAACAGCAATCAAAGCGGCGCAAATGGCAGAGTCTAATAAACGGCGCAAATATAGTTCAATTATTGAAAACTACAAATTTGTGCCGTTTGGTGTAGAAACTCTAGGTCCGTGGGGTTCAAATGCCAAAATTTTTTATTAAAGATGTATCCCCTCGACTGATCATCTCTTCTGGTGACAAGAGGGCTGGCTCCTTCCTCGCTCAACGAATCAGTATCGCGATTTAGCGGGGAAATTCAGCCAGTATTCTTGCCACTATTCCACGCGGACTTTCATGCCTTATAGTCTTGAGTTAATACAAAAATTCCATAGAAAACAAAATTCAGTTTTTCCCGATTTTTTTAATTTTCTGGGCAATTTTTAAATTTTTTCAATAGTCTAAATAAGGAATATTACGAACATTAAAAAATAGCCAAATCGGTCCAGCTGTTCTCAAGTGATGCGCCTACCAACGACCAGCATTATTTTTTTATTTATATAGATAGAAACTATAACTACAAAAATACCTGAGTAATATGATTCAAACAGAATACAGATTCATGAAATGTTAATTCAATATACACGAGATAAAATTTTCCTTCATTTATAATTTAAAAATGTCATCCCCTTTCATCCAGGAAGATGAGGGGCGAGCATGAATTGAAAGGAAGGTCTATCAGAGGTGTCATTAATTTTCTCCGAAGTACTGCAACGAATTCCAAGTCTAGATTTATTTGCGGACTAGGAACCAAGACTGTGACGTTGTCATGTATATGGATATTACTTATTATTAATTATTTACGAATTTTCTTGGTAATCGACTTCGGAGGGTTTCCAAGCGCACTTAAAGTAGGCATCTACGTTTCTTTTGAAATAAGAAGTGAACAAGATAGTTGTAGTCCTAACCACCTTTGTAAAAAAATCATTGTTATGTTTTGTTGCCACCCGTGGTATTGCGATAATCCTAGAATTATATTTACCACATATTATGCCATTTAGATATTGCCCAAAAAAAAAACTGCGCTGAATTGCATAATAATTCCTCTCAAAAAACAACTAAACTAGCACCCCCTATCGAACAACTAAGGAATTTAAAAAGGCAGAAGTGAAAACTTAAAACTATGTTACAACAGAAAAAGTTTGTTTAACGTATAATAACCCAACTAGCGAGCATTTAACATATAAATGTATATGTCATTGATAGTATGGACCAGTCCGGAGAGATGGAGCTGCTATAGCTGTTCCACGGGTTTTCTTCTAAGGTGTCATAGCATGTCAGTGACGCAAACCGCTCAACGCGCCTATTTAAGTTTTCACTTCACAAAACGACATAATAAAAACAGTTTTTGATAACATTGACACTTTGATTCATATTAGAAATGTTATTTACTTGCGAGCAACTTCTATACAACTGGGTTAATTGTTAGCAATTTGCAAACGGTTGCAATTACGAGTATAGTGCCCGAATTTATATCACACGTTTGTTATTTTGCTATTTATGCGGTCGTGTGCGCGGTGCGCTGTACGGCGCCTGGGGCTATACTTCATATTTACTTTTTGTTTCAGTTAGCTTCTTCTTTTTAATGTTCTTGTAATTTTGGTAAAACATCTTGACATTATTTAAAAAGAGTATATATTACTAGCAACCCACCCCACTCCGGCTCACTCAATCCCACAGTAACCAATATATTGACATTATTGGTTACTGCTCCACTCCCAGAAGACGTAGTGTGATATTTTATACACCTAAACCTTCCTTGTGAATTAATCTATCTATTTGTGAAAACTGTATTGTGAAAACGGTACAGTACAGTAGAGTCTATAAGGCACAAACTGACAGACAGACACAACATCCATTTATATACATATATACACACATAACATTATTAAAACCTTAAATCTAATCTAAACATTAAAATTAACTAAATAAACTAGGTCCGCGTGGAATAGTGGCAAGAATACTGGCTGCATTTCCCCGCTGAATCGCGATGCTGATTCGTTGAGCGAGGAAGGAGCCAGCCCTCTTATCTTGTCACCAGAAGAGATGATCAGTCGAGCGGTTATATTATATTTAATAAACTTTTTGGCATTTGAACCCCACCGACCTAGAGTTTCTACACCAAACTTGTAGTTTTCAATAATTGAACTGTTATTTTTTTAAATAGTTTATTAAAAAAAATTCGAGACTCCGACTCACACATGGCTGGATGGCATTATTTGTTGTTTATAGTATGTACGTTTATTTTTACTCTTTAATTTTTTACTTTATTTTATTTGTCGTTATACACACTCTCTGAAAATTTAAAGTGTCTACCTATTACGGTTCAAAAGATACAGCTCTGTGACAGACGGACGGATGGACGGACAGCGGACCCTTTGAAAGGGTAATAATAATCATTAGTAACAAAATAATATATCGTTAGTAAGTTTGAACATGATAACAAGCACCAAAAACTAATATTGACGTGTGTTTACATATGATATAAGGTTACATTATGGCCAATAATATCACTCGCTTACGCTGCTTTTAAATAATGAACTATGAAATATGGCAACGCATGAGAGATGTGATGAATATAATGATACCATCAAAATGGCTCTTGCGTCAATAGACGTCCCTGCTCTCCTATATAGAGCCAACGGGAATAATCCGGGAAAACGGCAAGAGACCCGATGGAATGACTCTGATTCCCTGGGAGCGAGGTCGGGCCCTTGTATGGGATGCTGCGTGCGTGGACATATTAGCCCCGTCTCATCTCAGGGAAACAGCAATCAAAGCGGCGCAAATGGCAGAGTCTAATAAACGGCGCAAATATAGTTCAATTATTGAAAACTACAAATTTGTGCCGTTTGGTGTAGAAACTCTAGGTCCGTGGGGTTCAAATGCCAAAATTTTTTATTAAAGATGTATCCCCTCGACTGATCATCTCTTCTGGTGACAAGAGGGCTGGCTCCTTCCTCGCTCAACGAATCAGTATCGCGATTTAGCGGGGAAATTCAGCCAGTATTCTTGCCACTATTCCACGCGGACTTTCATGCCTTATAGTCTTGAGTTAATACAAAAATTCCATAGAAAACAAAATTCAGTTTTTCCCGATTTTTTTAATTTTCTGGGCAATTTTTAAATTTTTTCAATAGTCTAAATAAGGAATATTACGAACATTAAAAAATAGCCAAATCGGTCCAGCTGTTCTCAAGTGATGCGCCTACCAACGACCAGCATTATTTTTTTATTTATATAGATAGAAACTATAACTACAAAAATACCTGAGTAATATGATTCAAACAGAATACAGATTCATGAAATGTTAATTCAATATACACGAGATAAAATTTTCCTTCATTTATAATTTAAAAATGTCATCCCCTTTCATCCAGGAAGATGAGGGGCGAGCATGAATTGAAAGGAAGGTCTATCAGAGGTGTCATTAATTTTCTCCGAAGTACTGCAACGAATTCCAAGTCTAGATTTATTTGCGGACTAGGAACCAAGACTGTGACGTTGTCATGTATATGGATATTACTTATTATTAATTATTTACGAATTTTCTTGGTAATCGACTTCGGAGGGTTTCCAAGCGCACTTAAAGTAGGCATCTACGTTTCTTTTGAAATAAGAAGTGAACAAGATAGTTGTAGTCCTAACCACCTTTGTAAAAAAATCATTGTTATGTTTTGTTGCCACCCGTGGTATTGCGATAATCCTAGAATTATATTTACCACATATTATGCCATTTAGATATTGCCCAAAAAAAAAACTGCGCTGAATTGCATAATAATTCCTCTCAAAAAACAACTAAACTAGCACCCCCTATCGAACAACTAAGGAATTTAAAAAGGCAGAAGTGAAAACTTAAAACTATGTTACAACAGAAAAAGTTTGTTTAACGTATAATAACCCAACTAGCGAGCATTTAACATATAAATGTATATGTCATTGATAGTATGGACCAGTCCGGAGAGATGGAGCTGCTATAGCTGTTCCACGGGTTTTCTTCTAAGGTGTCATAGCATGTCAGTGACGCAAACCGCTCAACGCGCCTATTTAAGTTTTCACTTCACAAAACGACATAATAAAAACAGTTTTTGATAACATTGACACTTTGATTCATATTAGAAATGTTATTTACTTGCGAGCAACTTCTATACAACTGGGTTAATTGTTAGCAATTTGCAAACGGTTGCAATTACGAGTATAGTGCCCGAATTTATATCACACGTTAGTTGCAAATGTTTTTTCCAACGCTCTCTGCAGATCCTGATACGACACCATGTTGAACTTCTCCGAAGATAAGCTGCATGTATCCTCTTCTAGATCTTCCTCGATGTATTATTTCCACATTCTTCCTTCCATTATAATTTTGATAAAAGACTAAATAAATATAATGAGTGCATATCCACAAGTTTGTGTCCTAGCCTCGTTGGTTCCCAATGCGGTCGAAACAAATGATAATTGACAAGTCCGCGCCGCAGATTTATAGCTGGTAGAGGAGTAGCACAGTGCAGCCTTCTTGACGGGGATAAAAATTTATTGCGACCCGTTACTCTTACTGTTCAATAGTGCACCGGCCAATAGTGCTGACTTTAATTGGTCTGTCTTTGTGCCATGAAAACTATAGGTGTGTGGACTTTCAGGGATATTATGACCACTTGCTTATTATTTATTTATTTATGGACTTATTGTGGTTCAGATACAAGTGACACATCAACACCTGTTCTGTTTAATACGGGCAATTGGCAAAAGTGTTACAGGTTGTTATCTATTTATTAATTTGATACAGTTGTTGAAGTCATTTTCCTTGTTTGTTTGTTTGTCTTTCTTTTAAATCAAAACGGAGAAACTGATCGCCCTGATTTTTTGCACAGAGAGTGGCAAAGGAAGGAATTTCTTCTGGATAAATTCTTATGTCACATAAGTTTCACCCATTTCCTCGCCTCTGGCTCCGAAGTTTGCAAACCAAATAATCCTAACTAATATTATAAAGGAGTCGATAGCCTCATTGGTAAAGCGTTGTCTTGAAATCATGAGATCCCGGGTTCAATTTCCACTCGTTGTGCTTTAATCGACATATTGTGTTTCGGAGGACACTTCTTCTAAAAATAACAGATATTTAAGTCTGTTAAAGAAGTGACACATCTAGGGCCATTAAGTGCAGCAACAGGCTTGCTACCTGTTCTGTGGACACTGTTACGGTGTCTCTGGCCACACCGCAGGTTTAAACGCCGTGAAGTTGCGTGTTTTTTTTTTAATTTTAACTAATTTAATATAGAGTTCAAATAAAATTACTAGCTACCATCGCTATCGAGTACCCTCTGTATACCACCCTCCTATATAACAACCAATATAATGTAAGTAACGAATATTGGAAGCGTGATTATGAAAAACAATCTTCTAGAAGGAAGTACTGAAGCCATCTTGTAAAATATAAATTAACAAATGATTGAATATTACAGACGCAATAATTAACAAGGGAACTCAATCTTCATTTTAACTCTGTAGCGCTCTCAAACAAATACCTAGGTTGCAGTTAAGGCGCTGTTTTACTATCACTTGTTACAAATACATCTTTTTTTTCATGGGTTGCCTTACAGCTCCCAAAATCGTGTTACGGTCCCAGGGTATTGTGAGGCTGTACATTACGAGTGGCCAGGTTGAGGTATATTGAGATGGAAAAGCCTCTAATGTGGTTTGTCGGATTATGTACTTACATACATAAGTTTTCATAACTTTTCAATTACAAAAAACCCATTGGTACATGGCCCGGATCCGGGATCGAACTCGTGGTCTGCCCAGTTAATACCAGACATCTTAACCACTCGGCCAACGACCTCTACTTATTGGCAGTTGTCCACAAGTTAAATCTATTTGGTCTACCAAATGACAAGCCTGTTGCTGTACTTAATGGACATAGTACCTGTATTTTTAGAAAAATAATACTAATAGAGATACTGGTATGTTCGATACGATCCTGGATTCAATCCTTACTCGAGAATAAAGTGCTTTAATAGAATACTGGTGCTTCGGAGGGCTCGTAAATCCAACGCCCACAGTCCTTCTGAAAGTCCCAGGTCTTGGCACCTGTCATATTTAACATATACAACTCGCTAAATGTAGACTTTGTTATTAGTGTCTTTTTGTTTTTACATTTATACAAACATAGTTAAAGTAGGCACCTTGAGACGTTTCATAAACCGACAACCGTAACTAAGCGTGTCCTCGCGCAGTCCATGTAAACAGGGCCTTAACTGCAGCCCGGATTACTGCGAGCTAGCGCTCCGTACCACCCGTACAAGGTAGAAATTAAGAGGTCCTTTGCGCCTCCCCTCTCAGTCATTTCGCTCTAATCTCTTCCGTTTCCTGCCGGCTTGCTGTCCTTCCTTTTATCTCGCTCGCTTCGGATATTTTGGACTTTTCTACTCTCTGTTGTTAATTGTATCGTGTTTTTGTTATTTTTGTGTATATGTAACTGTGGAGTGCCGGTGTTTGTGTAATTGTTTAAACACTAGACTCAAAATTAGTTAGGTAATAGATCGATAAATTAAATATAGTTCACTTAATTTCATGGATTTTCATAATAACTTGTACTTTGGAATGGGGCACAATGATCTCGGTTTCAATCAATAGATAGAAGATTGGTTACAAACAAACAAACACATCTTCACGGCTTTTTATAGCTTGCGCTGTGACCAGAGACACTAGTAACAGTGTCAATTTGTAGCCAGTTGTCCATATTGAACAGAACAGGTGGCAAGCCTGTTGCTGCATGTACATGTGGCACTTATTTAACAGACGTAAATATCTGTTATTTTTATAAGAAGTATAGACGCCGGCTTTACTTGGCTATAAATACAAGGAGTCGAGAATGAGATTTGAAAGAGTAGGTACGTGTTTCGGGTGTTGTGCATTGTGCAAGATGCCATATCAACGATTGCTTAAATCGTTTAACGAAAGAACTAGGCGGATCACGGTTCAATCTCTGGCATATACAAATGGGTTCTTATAATTAAAATCTTATATCCATAATCCGACAAACCACACTATGGCTTTTTCATCTAAATATACCTCAACAGAACTGGCCACTCGTTAGGTCTTCCTTGTCGGTTCACTCTTGACAGAGCGGTCGTGGTCTTCATGTTGCAGCAAGATTCCGGGCTGCCGTGATTCGTCCCACGATGCGGCGCCACCTCCCTCTGTCGGCTGTGACACGTGTACACTCATGCAATGGGCCACCCACCGCAGATTTAATCTGGTCGGTCCATCCCCTGCACGACAAGGCGCTCTATGGAGTCGTTGTCCCGCCGCGACACGTGTCCAAAGAATTGGAGTATCCTAGTCTGGACCATGGCTGATAAACGCTGCCTGATGTCAAGTTCCTGGAGTATCGACACATTGGTGCGAAATTCCGTCCACGACACTCCAAGCATTTTCCTCCAGCACCACATTTCCAGGGCGTCTATCTTCTTCTTCTCAACTCCTCTCAGCGTCCACGTCTCGGCAGCGTACAGGAATATGGGGAACACCAGTGACCGGACGAGCCGTGACTCGTTAGGTATAGCCTCACAATTACCATCGGCTAAACGAGGGAGACTTGGTCTTCCGCTGGGTACCCTGGGACCGGTAACACAGTATCGGGAGGGGAAAATGTTAGTTCATCATGAAATTTGCTTAGTCTACTTTTAACTTATTTTTTATAATCTCCCAACAAATTCCCACTATCCAAATAATTTTATGGAAAAATATATAAACGTAAAATGTAATCCTGATATTCAACAGCCAAAGTATTCCAAACATATGTATATTATGATCTGAATGCGAGAATTCCTGTTATTATTCGAAAATTATAATACCATCAAAAATGTTGATGCTACATATTTTAAAATGAATCATTTCATCATTTTTTATTTATATTTAACTCATCAATTAACATTTAACATTTAGTTAAACAAATAATATTACCATAAGAGAACCATTTTAGAGATCCGTATGTCACACACTTATATAACCGCCAATATATTGATGATATTTTACAGGCAAGTGTTTTATTATGACATTGCATAACACACAAACAAACATTGTAGAAACCGTCATTTATGCTTCAGCATTGTAATAATATTTATTACTAACATCACGCCTTTTATCCCAAGAGGGTAGGCAGAGACAATCAAATGGCATTTGCTATGCGGTCTTTACGTAGAGTGTGTGATATGAAGCGTATTGACCGCATCCGTAACGATGTCATTAGAGAAGAATGCGGAGTGAAAGATGATGTTGTGACTTAAATGAAGAAAAGTAGTTTACGCTGGTTTAGACACGTTGAAAGAATGAAGAAAGAAATAGGTTTATATGGCTGAAGTGAAAGGAAATGCTGGACGACCTAGGTGTACTTTTATTGAAAATATAAAAAATAAATAATTGAATTTACTTCTTACAATCAAACTTTCTAATATAAGTATAGATATAAATTGTCTAGTCACACCGTATGCATATTGCTTCGTTAACACATGATTGCAGTTTTGCGTGTGTATAAGTTGTATACTTCACGGTAGATAAATATTCCATTAGCGATAACTATCTGTGTGACAACGCGAGTATGCACTACCTGTCTATGATAATTCTAAAATGGATTTCCTTACAAAGAAACACATAAAAACTAAGTAGACCAAAGTTAATTAACTTTTATTTATAATCTACAATTATACTAAGTTTGACTAGGTAGCAGGTAGAGCAATCATAGGTGAGAGAAAACTTGCTATTAATTATTGCTTTTCGACACAATTAATGATACACGGAAATGGGTCAAGAGTTTGTTTGTATGTGAATATTTTTTCAGGCCCCGGCTTCACGGTGCAAATTTTCTGAAAGATTTCGAGGTTAAAATGTAGCTTATGTCATTCTCCGGCCCTCAAACTATGTCTGTGCAAAAAATGACGTCGATTCGTTTCTCCTGTATTCACGTGAAAGAAGAACAAACAAACACACTTTTACATTAAGGGCCGTTGGTCAAGGTCATCTTATATCTGTCAAAAATATGGAAAATCTCAGTTAAAACTCAACTTTCCAGGATTAACTGAGATTTGCCATATTTTTGACAGATATAAGATGACTGAGAGCAACGGTCTTTAAGTATAAGGATTTTATACTTTAAAAATGTGTTAGGCACAGAAATAGCGCTTAATATATTTCTAAAATGACCTAACTGCTAGCATGGTATATATTGTATAATAGTAGTAATAATCCCATGACAGACATATCAGCAATAACGCCCGGTGCCAGTATAAACAAACAAACAAACAAACAGTTTTATTCCCCATATTTCCACACAGACAGAATTCGCAAACATCACCACCAACGGTTATCAAATAGGATATTTATGAAAACAAACAGTATAGTTACCGCCGCGCCGCGCTGCAATACTCTGTGTTTACTTTGATTCTGTACCGTTATTAATGGCTCGATGTGTCGCCCCAGGGATCACTATGTGGCTATTATTTAAACTACCTTTACACCCAGACTTTACTCGTGGATTTTTTTTTAATAAAATACATGTTTAGATGATGAGTATCCAGTATATAATCGCCCGTATATATCAATAAGCCGGGATAGTGAAGGCTTTGAGTATTAAGACTAGAGGTGTGAAGCGGTAAATCACCAAACATTTTTTTCTGCCACTTTTGGCGCGGGGGGAGGTAGACGCCTACTATTAACCCCTGTACCACTGTATTTTTTGACGTTTTATTGTCGCAACGGCTTTTACGTTATATGAAAATTATGCTAAAAGACTAACATAAAAATTATAAATAATGATTGGAAACACTATGTTCTCGCAAATTAAACGACCTAGATCACCTTTCCCATTTAAAACATCACAATTAACTATTTTTCTAGAACTCTGTCTATTGACACAAAATGATACCAACGAAACCTAAGGTAACTTATTACTGCTCGGTCAGTTTTATTGGTCAAAGAACAAAAAATTGGGGAAAGGGGGAGCCCGTCCTTGGTCCCTCCTCAGGTTTAGTACTCTATGAGTGTAGGTGACAAACCATTATAATTTATTAGTAAGTATTATAATTATCAACTCTCGTTTTTCACCTCCATTGATAAAAAATGTTTTCAAGTCCAACGATTGAGTCTGTAATTATATATCAATAGATATAAATTTGCTCCATTTTCGTCTGATTTAGATATACATACACGGCCTTTATGCCTTGCGACGTAGCCAGAGACTCTAGTGGCAATGACCACATTTAGAGAGTTTCATAATAAACAGACAATAAAATTGCTATTTACCATTTTTGTATATGTTTGACAGACAATCATGCAACAACTACTGGATTGATTTGTATAGAATTTTGTACAGATAGACCATGACCTGGAATGTGACATAGGCTACTTCTTATGCTGGAAAATCCACCCCCTAAGGGATATAATAGGGCGAAGTCGGAGAGAACAGCTAGTAGTGAAAACAATTTCAAATCGGTAAAGCAGTTTTCAATTAAACTTCTTACAAACAAACTCACAGTCTCTCTTTGTAATATTAGTATATTGAACTCCGGAACAGGTAATGTACGTATCGCATGCAGAAATACGTATGCATTTTTTATTCAATATATTTGGTATCATTCAATATCTGTTGACGGTTGTTTTCATTTACATATTAATTCGTGCGGAATATAACCTGAACTCATATAGCTACATGTGCTTTAACTATTATAATTACAAATGTATATTGTATGCGAATAATAATATATATTATATATCTATACTAATATTGGACGGATTTTGATCATTCTTTCACCATAGGAATGCTACATTATCCCTGAGTAACATAGGCATGACGACGGGAACGGGGTGGGCAGAGGTGAACATGACAAAAGCTATGTATGAAATGTATGTTTGCCAACATTCTGAAATAGACACGTACGAAGTCGTGGGAAACAGGGTAGGGGTAGGGATAGGGGTAGGGGTATGGGTAGGGACAGGGGTAGGGGTAGGGCATGGGTAGCTAGTAATATATAAAACTGAAGTATGTAAGCTTGAATGCGTTAGTGTCAGATACTACCGACCGATCTGATTTGAAACAATTCTTTGAGGCTATATAACATCACGTTATGACCCGAAGGAGGAGAGCAGTAACCGTTAACATCAATCAATCAAAATATTTCAAGGGCGAGAGATAGTTATTGAAAAAAAGGAATATTTTTCATATTTGACGGATTGCTCTAGAACTCTCGGAACCGTGTTACCCTCAACCGGCTCCACTATGTTTTTTGATGTGTAACATTTTTCCTCTCGCTTTCCTGCAATCTGTGGGTGTAATTTCGTGAAAAAAAACAGAAGCGTGTAACAGGAAGCCGGAGAAGCGCGCGCTATTTGATTTGACCAACGAGCGCAAATAGAGAACGAGAACGCATTAGCTGCGAGCTTAACCTACAGTGTTGATAAAGTATTAATATTTTCAGGATATAGTGATATGTCAGAAGTTACACATTTGAAACGACCCAGGTTGTAGGAAGCAGGAAAGACCGACGCCTGAAGTTCGTTTCGCTTTTTGGTAGTGCGACACAGGAACAAGTCACTGAACTTTTTCGTTAGTATGCAGATGCAGAATGTGTCGATCATATGTGGATGCAACCTATATTCTGCGCGAGCAGTACGGAGGTCACTGTGAACAATAAAACCAAATATTTGTAGAAGCCATATTATCCAAAAGTAGTTAGATTATAAAAACAAAAAGATAGAGTTGCCAGCCCCCGTAACTTTCTCCAGAAGGTCGCCGGTCGCCAAGTGCGAGCTAGGAGGCGAGGAACGTTGCCTTAACCGGTATTTATGGGTCAATTACCGGCCGGTAATTAAGGCAATGCCTCACGCAGATCTCGACTTTTGCCAAGATTGTTAGATGGAGATACAGCCCTAAACTTTTAAGTAGAACTTTATATAGCTAAGTGTATATATGTATAGAATTGATGGCTCTTGTGGCTGTCATGCCTTACTTTATGGTTCAGGAGTTTGGATACCTCCTTACTTAATATACGCTTAGTTTAGTTATATAATGTTTTGTATACCTATTTGACTACAGCAGACAAACACACAATATCATCACTACTTATATATCAGTGTCCACATTTGGCGAGCCTGTCGCTGCAGTCAATAGAGCTGCCACTTATTGATACTTGCTCTCCGAAGCACCAAAAAACATAATAGAAAGACAAACAAACACACTTGTATTTATAATGTAACTAGCTATCCGCCCCCAAATTCTTTATTTTCGTATCTTTTTATTCTTGAAAGATTTTTTTAATCGGTTCAGTAGTTTCAGAGATTATCCCCTTTAGTTCTCATAGGTTGTGTATACATACAGTTATACACTAATGATGTTAGTATATCGGGAACAGATATACCTACATTGGGTAAATCCCCACCAAACAAGAGTAAAATACAATTTTATTACGTTGTAAAATTTGGGGATGGCCATTTATTTAGGACTTCTTATTTATTTTTGGACATAAATCCGTTATAAAATACAAGGATAGAAAATGTTGGGGATCATTTTGTACTAATGTTACATCTAATAAAATATATTACGACATGCCTCAAATAAAAAGTTGATTCTATACGTCCTTAAAAAACCTTTCATTACGCTAAATATAAAGAGCGCGTCGTTAGTCTATAACAATCCAATATATGACGTACATTTGGAGTGTAACAATTTTCCCAAAGTAGTACCAACTCACAATCACTCCCGATAAGTTGACCAGTAACTATAGACGGTCCTGGACCGGGTCCGGGGACGTTACTTATAGCTGAATTATACTTTATGGCTGCACATTACTATCTACTGTGGAGACAAGCTATACTGTGGATGTGGTAAATTTATTATTTTACCAAGAAATATTCAATAAGTTTAATTTTCATACAATTTCACAAACTTCAATTTCAATTCAATTCAATTTTACAAATTTCAAGTAACAGTGAGTAAAGAGATCCAGCGGAAGAAACCTACTGCATGCCAATAGCCAGCGCGGCAACCTGAAATACGAGATTGGAAGTCCCAGCAACGTCAGAGCTCACAGGTAAGTGCACATCCACTAGGCAGAAATATCTTGTTCCACAACTGCCCAGAACTACTGTCTCCAGGTCTCCCACAAAAATACAGTCCACCTGTATACTGTTTTGTTGTTGATACGCCATTTGTTGGAGATCAGTTGAACTAACGGTGCGAAGTATTCGAAGGATATAGACATCGAACCACACGGTCCAAGTAAATAGCACCATATATTCTGCCACCTCCAAGTTTTGTTAGCACATGCTGGTAGTAAATCCATGTATCATCATAGTTACAGAGAATGGACCGAATATGTAGATAAGGAGATAGTGGGGTGCGAATAAAAATAGGGGCTGGTGTGAACACCGCTTAAATCATGACCAAGATTTATATACTGCGCCGGAGACCATGCACACTTGCTAAGGGGTTTGGACAATATTTAGCTGGAATATCTTATACCTACTCGCTTCTATTACCTAATCCTTTAACCAATTTCAAAGTACCAATTGATTTCAATTGAGGAGTGGAAACCTTCCTTCTTGTACCTACTCTACCTCTTATTCTTCATTCAACAAGGTAATAAACTTTGATATTTCGGGATTGGAAATTGGAAATGTCAAAAGTAGGTACTTTATTAAGCCTTTGCACGAAACTGTAATGTAGTACCTAGGTATATCCCGCGACGCATCACAGCGCAACACTCATTTTTACGAGCGACTTATTTTGTCCATATCTCTTTAAAAAGATGTGAGCGAGATGGACTGCTATTAAATTCGATAACATAACCAAGGATAAGATAAGATTGACCAATATTCACTATTAGAAACTATTAGAAAAAGCAAGTCTTAAAATATATGAAATAAACTAAATGAAATTGTACACTGATAAATATATTAAAAGAATTAAAGTTATTTATTTATTTAATTATAATTAGAGAACAATTGAGGACTTTCAGGGCTTCATAAAACTTATGTGTACCTAACTGATCTTGAAAATTTTATTTCGTTTATATCATGTTTAATATATCTATATATAGTATAGTATTTATTTGATATCCAATACAAGACATATAGTTATCGCGTAATATGCTGCATGTAACTATTTAATTATTAAGGGACAAACGTTATGAGGGGAGGTCTTAAAAGGCTGTAAAGAAGAAAATATTCATAGTTTTAAGTTTTCACTTCTATCGGCAGTCCCCATGATGCCTATGCCTTTTTTTGCTTGTGCAAGGATAGAACCCAGAACTTCAGTTTTCACCCCCAACCACTATACTATCACCTCAATATCAATAACCTCAGATCATCAACCTACAATTCCATAATAGAACATAGACATCGTGAAGGTAAATGCATTACAATATAATGATTAATGAGTCCAGACACAGTGCTAACTGTAGCAGACTCTTGTATGATCGATGGGTGTTAACTTAAGTGTAGCTTTAAAACCATGTGTACACAGTAGCAAGTACATTTTTAAATGTATATACCAAGCTGTAAGTATACCTACGTATCGCAGAAGTATTTGAGATGAACGAAAAATTCGAAAATCGTATTGAAAATGAGACCTATACGTATCTCGCTCCTCGATTTTTTTTAAATAATTTGATTTTTAGATACAATTATTTTCTAAATGATTCTTATATCCCTTGTTTCACAAGTAACGTAAATACTCATACAAACAAACTTTCCTGAAAAATTCAGTGAAAAACACATGTAAACAAGTTCTGCTGTCTATCATACAGACAGACAATCAATATAATATTACGTCTTCTTCTTCTAATTTTCTTTAAGAACATCTTGGTTTTTTTATTTACTTCTCGTGCTTCGGATGCCACGTCAAACCTGCGTCCGCGCTTCTTATAAAGTAACAGGTACCTACTCCAACACAAAATATATCCTAAATATTCTTAATTTATAATTGTTTATTTATGTGTCCTTCTTTCAAGCCACAACAGAGCAACAGATCGACGTGACTTGTTTCACAGAGAAAACTGAGACTTATTTTGTCCATGTCTGTTTATAAATATGTGAGCAAGATGGACTACTAATAAAATTGATAAGATAACCAAGGATAAGATAAGATATACCAAGATTTACGTACCAGAAACATGAGGAAGTACGACTTCTCAACAAAACCTGTCTTGTGATAATACACAAAACATACTTCAGCAACTCAAGTATTGTACAAAAAATATTATAAATAGCAAGTTCTAGTTAATGGATCCATAAAGTATGTGAAATTATCTTTATTCAAAATGTAAAAAAAATACATTAGTAAATGTATTAAGAGAACTAGAGTCGCAAAATTGGTTGAAAATATGTGTGAAATTGTTGACTTTCAGGCTTCATAAAACCTAGGTGTAGCTGATATTGACATATTTTATACATTTAGTATAAAGATAATTTCATATACATTTAGGATCCATTAACTAGAACTTGCTATTTTTAATAAGTTTGTACAATACTTGAGTTGCTGAAGTCTGTTTTTGTATGGGACAAAAATCATGAGGCGGCCCCTTAAGTTTATATTTCAAAACTTCAGACAAAGTCGGGGCAGAAGCTAATAAATAACGAGTAGTGTGAACATGCCCTAAGACGTAAGTTACAAGTGCATAAGTCGTTAGTCACAAGTAGACGGTTGTAAAACTTTGATCCCCGCAATGTCAATATCCTCCACAACTAACCAAAGATTGATTGTGTTTACTGCGAGCAGCGGGACGATGCACAGTGCATAATGCACACTCTAAATACCACATTCTTCTCTGAAATTCAGTTAATTACACGTAATCGAAATACATTTTTTTTCCAGTAATCGTTTCTGTAATGGGGCCGGCTATTTCTAGATTTTTAACTAATATGATATGATTTTGGGTATATACCATGAAAGCATGCTAGCGGCGACAACTTTTACCACATTTCATTCACTATTGTTTCAATAATAGGGCAATTTTTGGAAACATGCTAAATGAAACTGCACTGATCAACGTAATTTTTTTGCAAATGTCATGTTACATTTCAAATATATCTACAGGCGAAGCTGGGTCGGTAAACTAGTGAACGCGCTTACTTGCTGACCCCATTTTAATATTTTCAGGGGCAACTTAGCCCACTGCCCAAATCTGGAATTAATAAAAATATCTTGAAAATTTCGATTACCTTGTAATATTTAGGATCCATTTTTTTAACGACATAAGTCAAAGCTTACCAAAGTTAACTCAAAGTCCCTTATATAAAAGGCTTTCTCAACATATGGTTTGTAAAAATCGCACGAGAAACTAGGTCTAAACCCTTTTCCATACGTGCAGAGAATTACATACAGGAAGTCATTAGATGGTCGGTTACTTGTGTGAAGTAGGGAGGGTTTACTGTCACTGAGGACTCTTCAGGACTCTTCAGGAGTCTTCAGCTGCCTTCAGGAAGCGAGAGTTTCATGAGAGGCTATAACGTGCAAACTACAGTCGTGTGTACTACAGCAATTAAACTTGCTTCATATTACTATGTTTTGGACTCATAGCTATTTGGACTATTTTGGGAAATGTTTCTTTTAAACTTTTTTGTCTCAATCCTAATAAATAAAATTATAGTGTTTTGGTCCGTCCCAAGCCCAGGCCAGGTGGTCTCTGCCTACCCCTCTGGGAAACAGGCGTAACTTTTTTTAATTATATACAGACAGAAAAATACAGTGTTACTTACGGGGGTTAGTACTACTAGGCGTCTATCTCCTCATCCCCCCCCCCTAAAAGTGTCTAAAAAATTGTCTATGATTTACCGCTTCACCTTTTGTCTTAATACTCAAAGGGGACAGTTATAAATCCGTGGTCAGAATGTTAGGTGTTTATTAAAGTGAAGATAATATATTCGTTTATAAGGGCCTATCTAAGGCTTGCTTATTAAAACGGTTTCCACTTACTGAATTTGAGCGCTGGTTTCCAGGTCAATATTTAGATGGTAATAACGCGCGATGTAAATTGTAAGAAGATATATTAGAGACCGCTGCTACTGTCCACGGACCACGTACCTGGTGCCACGTAGGTATAAATCGTTAGCTTAACATTTAATTAAGCTCATAAATACAGAGTCTCGCGAAATTACCGCGACCGCCCTGACTGTGAGTCCCCTCACAAAGTAATCCTTAAGCAAGTTTGGTTTCTTTGGATTACATTGATGTATTGTTTACTTTGTATGGCGTTGTTTAACACGTTATTTGGTTGTTTTAACTACTGCCGCTGCAGCTTAGAGGTTTGTAGTGTTCCAGGTTCGAATATGGTTAGTGTTTCAAGTGAAACGATTTTGACCGACAGATAATTCTTTCGGATTGGTCACATTTTTGTTTTAGTGAACGTTATTTCAATACTTAGTAATTTAATTAAGGGTTTTTGGTTTATCATTTATCGTAAAAATATACATTTAAAGAAGTAATTACTAAAATAATTATTATTAGAAGATATCAAACAACAAAATATGTTTCCCGATTGAAATAATGTAGGCAACGAAAATATCGCGTCAATACAAATTACATGGCTCACGATTTCTTAAATTACGCGATACCTATATGTCTTAGTTTCGAAACTTAGGTAAATAGATTTCGAAAGATAAATATTTTTGACACAGTATGAATTTTAAAAAATATGAAAATTAGTTACACCTAAGTTTTATGAAGCCCTGAAACTCATCAATTTCACGCGTATTTAACTGATTTTGCGACTCGACTTCTCTTAATATATTTACTGATATACCATTTTCTCGTATTTATCCTATAGCTAATTTCACATACTTTATCAAAACATTAACTACAACTTGTAATTTCTAATAGTTTTTATATAATTCTGGAAGAGCATATGTCCGTTTTGTGTATTTTTGCAAGACCTATTTTTTTTGTGAAATCGTTCTTTCTCATGTTTCTGGTACGTGAATCGTGGCCTATCTTATCTTATACTTGGTTATATATAAAGAGATATCGACAAAATAAGCAGCGCTGTTTACTCAATGAATGAATTACAATGAACTCATTGCGCTAACAAGCTTGCTGTTAAACGACATAGTCACATTATAATAATCTCTGAGTAATGAGAATAACTTAGAAAACTTTAAAGCTTTGTTGTTTCAGTACGGAACCCTAATTAGTGACTTTTGGACCTTACATCATGAGACCTCGTTAGTAGGTATACCAACTTTGTAGGTCAACGAGATTTTGAACACCTCACAAACTATGGCCTAACATAGATTGACCTAATTATTTGTGTAGGTATTTCAAAATTA
This sequence comes from Nemapogon koenigi, assembly GCA_963924495.1. NCBI lineage: Eukaryota > Metazoa > Arthropoda > Insecta > Lepidoptera > Tineidae > Nemapogon > Nemapogon koenigi. Next base: position 11,940,651 of record OZ004646.1, read on the forward strand.
TCAAAATTTTCATGTAATTGTTTTTTATATTCATACTTTCTGCCCCGGCTTTGCCCGTGGAGCTCATATTTACTTTCATCCCCATATTATCTGATATTCTTGAGTTCATACAAAAATTCCATAGAAAAAATTACTTTCAGTTATTTTTTATTTTCTAATTTTCTAATTTTCCGGGAAATGCTCAAAATTTTCTTTCCTTGAATACCTGACTATTAAGAACATTTTAAAAAAAATACCAAATCGGTACAGCCGTTCTCAAATGATCAAACGAACAGCATTTAATTTTTATTTTTCTATATTAATACTATAAAGAGGTAGAGTTTGGATGTAGAAGGTAATCTCTGAAACTACTGATCCGATTCTGAAAATTATTTAACTAATAGCAAGCTACATTATCCTTGAATGACATAGGGTATATTTTAGTTTGTTCGAATATATCCACGGGCGGAGCCGGACTACGAAAGCTAGTAAGATAATGTTTCATAATAACACTGAAAGATTTTTTACAAATAGGTGCAGTAGTTTTAAAGTTATTCTTAGAACCAAATAAAGTCACAGTATATCCCAACAATATAAGATCGTCCATGTCCTAGTGTACATCTGTCTGTATCATCATAATGACAGCAGACATGACGACCGAGTATATCTTCAGACTGAAACCAATTATTTTCAAGTGGCCATTTCTCCACCTTCTCATTTCCTCTAAACCGTTTTTACCATGTCGTACCTCCACATTCTTGGATCTATACTAAAAACTTTGCTTTTTTATTTGTCCTTCTTTGGTGTTTAAACGAAGCAACAGGTAGACGAATAATGATTTATTAAAACTTTAATTACTTCAATAATTTTGCAAATTATAGAAATTGGCGAAAACTAAACTACTACACTAATCAAATAATAGGCTCGGATTGCATAACTTGCAGCATGGTTAGAGACACGTTACTGGTAATAGTGTCCACTTTTATAGAGTAGCCTATATTACAAAACAGATGGCATGCCTGTCGCTGTACTTATTGGGCACATAATCATCGGGTCTTGTATTAGTGTACACGTGTAAGAAGTGAAACTACTTTGGCTTATTATTTATAAACGCCATAGTATACTCATGCCCCATGCTCATGCCCAAACCCATACATGAGTCTGTGTGACCCTGGTTAATATAATGTTTATTTAATAGCTAGCGCCATCTGTATTTCTCATAGAGTACTAAGCCTATGGAGGGGCCATAAACGGGCTCCCCCTTTCGCCAATTTTTTGCCCTTTGACCAGGGTAGAGAGTCTTATATTCCTTGAGTTAAACTGACCAGGTGCGCAGTAATAAGTTACCTTAGATTCGTTGGTATATTTTTGTGTCGCGAGACAGAGCTCTAGGAAAATAGTTAATTGTGATGTTTTGAATGGGAAAGGCGATCTAGGACGTCAAACTTAGTGTTTCCAATCATTAATTATAATTATTATGTTTGTATTTTAACATAATCATCATATAACGTAAAATCCGTTGCGACAATAAAACGACTGAAAAATATAGTGGTACAAGGGCTAGTACTTCTTCTGTTGGTCTTTCAGCGCTTTTATCCCTTTCGTACAGTGTTTGTATGTCTAAGCATTGTGATGCTCCATCACATCAATAGATCGAAGCTGTTAATCAATTGGCTAAGTAGGTGACGAAAATTCAAATCGTCAATTTTAATAAATATAATTCAGCGTGAAAATGTTTTGTCCTGTGTCCTGTGTCCTGTGTCCTTGGTCCTGTGTCCTGTATACCATAAATAGATCCTCATTATAATTGTGTTATAAACTGTGAAGGGTCTTCAAGAAGATCTGCTTAAATGGACGATTATTTTTGAGTGTAATCTTTATTTAACTTGAGAGTTCATTACGTTAGAGAGTAGAGACCTTTGTGCTCGCATCAACAAGCACTTTTATATTCTTCAGTATGAAATATTAAATACAGCTTTTTATTCAGGCTTTCAACTTTTTTGTAATAAAATATTCAGTAAAAATTATCTAGTTTTATCTATCTGTCTATCATCACGCCTTTTATTCTAAGAAGGGTATCGTAGGCAGAGACAAACGAATGCCATTTGATACGATCCTGACATACTTATTTCGCTTCTTTTATATTCATCAACGTGAAAGCGGATTTTTTTTTACAAACACTTTTTCCCGGAAATACTTCGGGTTAATTCTTATGTCACAATTCAAAATATTCCGTAGTTGAAGCCTAGTAATTTATAAAAAAAATAGGTACGACTCCATGTCAGTTGAGCGTAATTTGACAATGATAATATGATAGCCATTAGAACTATAGATCCTGCTAATAAGTAATTTTATGGATTGCAGTTCTTATTAAGGTCTGCTATAAGAGAGATTGTAGTAAGCCGCTGAACTGTAAAATCTTGAATAATATTCATCAAACTTTGAAATGGGCATGGCTGAAATTAAAAAACTGAAATATTGCATTACAATATTTTTATCCAATTGTGTAATTTGGTTACTGTTCGGCTTCCAAAAGACGTAGAGTGATGTTCTATACGCTTACAGCTTCCTCTTGAAAAATCTATCTAATCAACGAAACAGTGACAAAATTGGTTCAATAGTTTTTGAGTCTATATGGGACAACCAAACATATTTTTTTATATGTAACTACTTTATAACGCTACATCGACAGTTTAGTCGCAATTAGTCTAAGTGGAAGTTTACCTGAACATTTCGAAACGTGTCTAAAGAAACTTGTTGTCGATTATATTTAAAATCTTTCAGACAATTGTATAGTATACGTTGTCCTATACGGGACACGGGGAGTGTAGAAGGGACAAACAAAAATAATTCCGTCTAAATTAAAAAGTGACGCCAAGCTAGCTCGGGTCTCTACACTTCACGGAGCTGTGGAGCTGTGGAGGGGGAAATATATGGGAGTGGGGATGGGCCAAGTGTTTTCTAATTGGAACCTTGCTTGTTATTTGGCACACTCGCTTCTCTTACAAACCTATCTGTTTTTCTAAATCTACTTTTATTGACACTTTGCTCTTATTTCCTTTTAGATATCGAAAACAAAGAACTGATTTTAAATTTATTTATGTACCCAAACTAATTATTGTCCTATTAGAATTTATTTGTTTGTAAGAGTAAGTACATGAACTGAAAAAGTAGTGGACTGATTTTAAAAATTATTTCACTGTTATTTCAGGTTATGTTTTATTTATCACTAGCTTTCCGCCACCGACTCCGTCCGTGGATATATTCGAACAAAATAAAATATAGCCTGTCACTCAGGGATATCGTAGCTTTGTATTAGTGAAAGATTTTGTACCTCCCACATTCAAACTTACACACTTCCAGGGGCGAGCGACGTCGGGACGAAACCTAGTGGTAAATAAAATCGTATTGTCTAGTATTCTGGCATATTTGCTACTTTGACAGATTACTTCCATACATATCTGTCAAAAATGTTTAATTACAACAAACCATAACCCCGATCTCTCGTATTGTGCCTCATACAAATAAGTATGAGTTAATAACAGTACCGTAGCAAGGCAATATACTACATTCCGTAACAGAAATACAACTAGACAAGCGACATTGAAATAGTGCGAAAACCTAATTCCGTACGAGGTCCCTGCCTGACTCTGCTCGCCCGTGTGCCTACCCGCTGTGTGTCGTGTCGGTACTGATATATAGTTTGGGATGCAATCTTACTAATTGCGGTGTTGGACATATATATACCGATACTAGATACAACTTCTCTATCATGACTATTGGATATGTTACTAACAACTCGTTGTATTAATGTGGCTAAACCACTTGTTCATTTGTATACACTTCAACTTTTTTTGTCTTGTCTTGATGAAAACGTACAATTTTAATCTTTTTGTGTTCTATATCAAATTCATATATTATTATTGTACATCTTCTCTTGCACTATAAACTCTGTATAAATTATAATAAGTGAATATTATTGTTACAGTGTACCTTTTGTGGTCCTGTTCATGCACCTGTTCCTTCTTTTTGGACTTGTTGGTGTCTTGTGATCCTTACTTTGATACAATAAAGCAACATTCATCTTTCTTCGTGGTTGAATAAATCCCTGAACCTGACGATACCCTGAGGCGGTGTGAAGGGCTGGTGGAGGCCTTGCCAGCAGACCCAGCTCTCCATAGCGTCACATCATTACATTTGTGTAACTTGAGATCGTACATTTTGATTTATTTTAAGTTTAACTAAATATATTGTAACGAATAGGTACTTAAATCGCACAAATAAATACCTAAACACATCAAGGTCGATAGACGTCTCTAGAAACATCCAGAGAGAATCAAGTACAAACGAAAATGGACCGTATGTGCCTAGCCATAGGTACCAAAATCGGGCGCGGTCTGTGTGTAGGTATTTGGCGCCGAGTCGCATCGAGCCGCGTCTACAACTTTGTACAACAATCTCGGCGTTTCTCGAATGTTCGGTGGGCAATATAAACAGAGGATCATTGCCGCAAGGGACACAGTGCGAATCAGAGCGATCAAAGCGAAACAGTGAAGTGGAATTTAGTGCGAATAAGTGTTATTCTATAGTGTTCATTTATTTAACTGTATTTTTGTGGTGTTAAAGTAAAGTTTGTCTATTTAATCGGTATTTTAAATCTCTTAAAACCCCAGCTCGTAACAAATTGGTGTCAGGAGTGTGGGATTCAAAAATGCCGATTACACCACGTGACTCGTCGTCATCACGGCGACCCAAAACACGACAAACTACTGCTGGACATCACGGCGAGGAGGTCGACGAGGTTGCTGCTGCTGGAGCCGCTGCTGGTGCTGCTGGGACTGCTGCTGGGACTGCTGCTGGAGCCGCTGCTGGTGCTGCTGGGACTGCTGCTTTAGCTGCTGCTGGAGTGGAATCGGGTTCTGCGGGTGCTCTCCAGGCAACCGACATGGGAATGCTGGTTCGGCTGATGGAGGAGCAGGCCAGACGTCAAGAGGAACAGACTCGACAGCTGTTGGAGGAGCAGGCCAGGCGTCAGGAGGAGCAGACTCGACAGCTATTGGAGGAGCAGGCCAGACGACAAGAGGAGGAGGCCAGACTTCGGGAGGAGCAGACTTGCCGGCTGTTCAAGGAGCAGTCTGTTAGCCTAAAGGAGCTGCTTTCAGAATCACTGGGAAAGGTGACTATGGAGGTGAAGCAGCTACAGAGGGTTACAGACAAGCACGAGGAGAGAATCGAAGACCTCGACATCCGGTACGAAGACCTCAAACAGCACTATAAGGATCTCCATAAAGAAATACAGACAAGGATGAGCGGAGAACAGGATACAAGACTTAACGACCGCTACGGAGAGTTGGAGGCACGACTTGACAGCCAATGCGAGAGGCTTCAGAATGAAGTGAGAAAACTGAAGCTGTCCGCTCCTGTTTCTGGAGGCGTCGTCGTCTCCGGCCCTCGAGTCAAGGTGCCGCCGTACGACGGGACTACGTCCTGGACAGCGTACAAATTGCAGTTCCAAACGGTCGCCTTTGCCAACGGCTGGACAGACGAGCAATCTCTGACCGCCTTGACAGTGGCTTTAAGGGGCCGTGCACTATCGGTTCTGGAGGCCTCTCCAGACAGCTGCACCACGTACGGGAACCTGATCGAGGCAATGGACTCCAGGTACGGCGACAAACACCTGGAGCACGTCTACCGAGCGCAGCTGAGGGACAGGACGCAACATGCTGGTGAGAATCTGCAACAATAGGCTCTGGAGATCGAGAAGATCGTGAGGAAGGCGTACCCATCTGCCGGACAAGAGTTCATTGCTGCGAACCTCGTTCAAGCATTCATCGACGGCATCCGCAGCATGGAGGTCAGAGCTGCAGTTCGACTGGGCCACCACAGCGCCCTGAAAGATGCACTGGCCCATGCTCTAGAGGTGGAAGCCGTGAGACAGGAGCCTCGTTCTCAGCGATTGAGACAAGTGGCGGAGGAGGCTACTCCAACAACGACACCTGTAGCAGAGAGGCGTAGCTACTTACCCCGCTGCTTCTACTGCCACAAGCTGGGGCACCTTAAAGCAAGCTGCCCGGCGCTTAAACGACAAGGCACGGATCAACGAGTGCCGAAACGGGACGTCGAAGCTGATGTCCGTGCCGTAACTACGGAGCTTCCGGGAAACGAGTAACAGCCAGAGCCGCGGGGCGGGTACTGGCTGATCGTGACACAGCCCCAAAAGTTACCATCCGACAAGTTTTTGACGGGAACAGTCTGGTGATCGCCGGCGAGGTCAACGGGACGCCATGTGATATGACGATCGACACAGGAGCAACGCGTACGGTTGTGAGACCTCAGTTGTTGGGACGATCTACGAAAAGAACCAGACGTTCATCTTCCTGTCTGAAACTCTTCACGGCAACCGGTCAGCCAATACCCGCATACGACGAGCTGCCGGTGACACTCAAGGTGGGTGACGGGGAGTACCCACACACCGTTATCGTGGCCGACATTATAGACGACTGCATTCTCGGACTCGACTTTATGAAGCGGTTCCAGTTTGGCATCGACTTGCGCAACGGTGTACTGCAGTGCGGCCAGGAACAGGTATTTTTGAAAGGCGGTTATGCTGGCTATGTGCGTTGTGCCAGGGGCGTCAAACTGAACCCATACTCGGAAACGCTTGTCGATGTGGAGTTACCAACTAATGGGGACCCCTCCAATACGAGGTGCTCCATCATCGACCACCTGGAACGTCCTAAACATAAAGGCTGGTTACTCACTCCAACTTTAGTAAACAGCCAGAGTCGACGAGCTGTAGTAAGGGTGACCAACTTCAATGGCGCTCCTTTCACTCTCAATAAGGATCAAGTCGTGGCGAAGTGCGACGAGGCGAATTGGATGCGTTGGTTGCGGAGCTGCACCCAGGGGAAGCTGTCAGCGGTGAAAAATAACAGTGCAAACCCCTTGGAACTCGTCGATATTTCGAAGAAGGACTTGTCAATCTCAGAGTACAAAAGAGCGAAGGAGATGCTCACTCGTTACATTGACATCTTTAGTGACAGAGATGGGCATCTCGGCAGGACGTCATTGGTGAAACACACCATCAACACAGGCAACGAGTTACCTATACGTCAACGTGCTCAACGAATCCCAGTAGGAAGAGAAGCCGAAGTACAGTGCATGCTGGATGACATGAAGAAGGCTAATGTCATCGAACCTTCTTTGAGCCCATGGTGTTCTCCAGTTGTGTTAGTTAAGAAGAAGGATGGCAGCACTCGCTTCTGTGTGGATTATCGTCGACTGAACGAGGTAACCAGAAAGGACAGCTACCCTCTACCCCGGATTGACGACACCTTGGACAGATTGAGTGGTAACCAGTGGTTCTCAACACTGGATTTGAAGAGTGGATACTGGCAAGTGGAGATCGATCCCAAGGACAAGGAAAAGACTGCTTTCTCGACCGGAAATGGACTGTGGCAGTTCAACGTCATGCCTTTCGGGTTATGCAATGCTCCCGCTACGTTCGAAAGGCTGATGGAAGTTGTGCTTGCGGATCTCGTTGGAAAAGCTTGCCTAGTCTACCTGGATGACGTCATCATCATGGGACGCGACTTCAACGAGCACCTGGGGAATTTAGAAAGAGTGTTTGCCAAATTGAAACTCGCGAACCTGAAATTGCATGCCAAGAAATGTAGCTTCTTCAAGAAACGTGTAAATTACCTCGGGCATGTAATTACAAAGGATGGCGTAGAAACCGACCCTGTCAAGACAGTAGCTGTACGAGAATGGCCCACCCCGCGGAACAAAACAGATGTTCGGGCGTTTCTTGGTCTGTGCTCATACTACCGCCGCTTCGTTTACGACTTCGCGGGAGTAGCCAAGCCCCTACATCGGCTGACGGAGGACAAGCGTTCGTTTCAGTGGACTGAGGACTGTGAGAAATCGTTCCAGGAACTGAAACAACGGCTGTGTGAAACACCTGTTTTGGGCTACCCGGACCAAGACGGCGAGTTTGTGGTGGACACAGACGCAAGCAACATCGCCATTGGAGGTGTGCTGTCACAACGGAAGGGGGACAAGGAAGTTGTGATAGCGTATTTCAGCAAGGCTCTGTCGAAACCAGAAAGGAACTACTGTGTAACCAGACGCGAACTTCTGGCCGTAGTGAAGACAGTACGACACTTCTACAAGTATCTCATCGGAAGGAAGTTCAAGCTACGGACAGACCATGCGGCGTTGAAATGGTTACTTCAATTCAAGGATCCCGAAGGACAAGTCGCTCGGTGGATCGAGCAGTTACAAGAATTCGATTTTACGATCGAACATCGACGAGGACGGACGCATGGCAACGCTGACGCACTGTCACGCAGGCCGTGCCCTGAAGATTGTAAACACTGCTCGAGGCGTGAAATCAGTGATTCTGTCATCAAAGTGATTACGACTAACAACCTTAGTGACGAATGGGCGAACGAGACGACGAGAGACGAGCAACTCAAAGATAACAACTTGGCGCCGATAATGGAATGGAAGACGCAGAATGTTCCAAGGCCCGGCTGGAATGTTGTATCAGCCATGAGTTCCACCACGAAAAGCTACTGGGCTCAGTGGGAAAGTCTAGTGCTGCACAACGGGTTGCTGTACCGCAAGTGGGAGTCGCCAAGTGGACAGGAGACACTGATGCAGCTGGTCGTGCCTAGGTCAAAGGTGCGCGCAGTGCTTGAGTCCGTGCACGATGGATCCTCGGGAGGACATCTGGGCATGAATCGAACCCTGGCGAAAATCAGGAAACGATTTTATTGGGTTCATTGCCGGCAAGATGTCGAGGATTGGTGTCGTAAGTGCACAGTATGTGCGGCCGTGAAAGGACCTACGACACGTACGAGGGGACGTATGCAGCTGTACAATGTTGGCGCTCCATGGGAACGAATTGCGGTGGACGTTGCTGGACCGTTCCCGGCCACTGAAGACGGGAACAAGTACTTCATGGTCGTGATGGACTACTTCACGAAGTGGCCGGAGGTCTTCGCAATTCCCAACCAGGAAGCGACAACAGTGGCGACTAAGTTGGTCAACGAAGTATTCTGTAGGTTCGGGCTACCATTGGAGATACATTCTGATCAAGGGCGTAACTTTGAGTCGCAGTTGTTCCAGGAAGTATGCCGTCTCCTGGGAATAAATAAAACGAGGACTACGGCTTATCACCCACAGTCCGACGGAATGGTTGAAAGGTTCAACCGCACTTTGGAGACTCATTTAGCGAAACTGGTTGAGGATCACCAGAGGGACTGGGACCGATATATTCCCTTGTTCTTGCTCTCATATCGATCCGCAGAGCATGAAAGCATAAAGGTGACTCCTGCTTATGCCAACTTTGGGAGAGAACTCCGACTACCAGTTGATCTCCTGACCGGCGGACCTCCGGATGCGCCGCAACCTGTAAGTGACTACGTATCGAACCTGAAAAACAAGATGTGCGACATACATGACCAGATTCGTCAGAGCAGTCTTGTGGCCAGTACAAAGATGAAGACCAGGTACGATAGAAACTTCAATAGTAACGGTTTTGACGAGGGATCGTTGGTGTGGCTGCACAACCCGAAACGCCGAAAAGGCAAATCTCCCAAGCTGCAGAACCGCTGGGAAGGCCCGTATAAGGTCATCACGAGGATCAATGACGTGACCTATCGGATCCAACGATGCCCGCGTGGACAGTTAAAGGTTGTCCATATTGATCGACTGGCTCCTTACAAAGGCTCGAATATTGCTCGGGACGAGCAAGTCTAAGCGGGGGGCAGTGTAACGAATAGGTACTTAAATCGCACAAATAAATACCTAAACACATCAAGGTCGATAGACGTCTCTAGAAACATCCAGAGAGAATCAAGTACAAACGAAAATGGACCGTATGTGCCTAGCCATAGGTACCAAAATCGGGCGCGGTCTGTGTGTAGGTATTTGGCGCCGAGTCGCATCGAGCCGCGTCTACAACTTTGTACAACAATCTCGGCGTTTCTCGAATGTTCGGTGGGCAATATAAACAGAGGATCATTGCCGCAAGGGACACAGTGCGAATCAGAGCGATCAAAGCGAAACAGTGAAGTGGAATTTAGTGCGACTAAGTGATATTCAAGTGTTTTCATTTATTTAACTGTATTTTTGTGGTGTTAAAGTAAAGTTTGTCTATTTAATCGGTATTTTAAATCTCTTAAAACCCCAGCTCGTAACAATATGATACATTTATTTGTCTAGAATAGATTGAGACTAATTATTTGTTTATGTTTTTTTATATTATAGGCAAATCAATGTAAATAAATGTAGATATTATATAATAGTTACCCTAATTCCAACTTAAGTGTCAAATAAACCACATTATACCATATTTAACAATCGTCTTACACTTATTTTATATGTGAGATAAAAATAGCTCATTTTATGTTGTATCTACAAATTCTGAAACAGGTTTTCATTCAGATACATCAAAAGTAAAACGAGAACATTAAATGTCCGTTTATTAAACAACCAGTTAGACGTCAGTATGTCTGTAAGATAGATAATTTGATTTAGTAAAGTTTAGAAACAATTTCTGTTGGAATAGTTTTGAGGTCGAGTCGCTGAGGAATGAGGAGTGAGGAGTCAAGTAATGGACACTTTGTAATCTGTTTGGGTCACTACAACTTCTCACTGAACACTGAACACTGAACAGGACAATCATTGAGATATTACTAAACTTATATGTTTAACAATTTGATATCGAGCTTCAGATGCGATATACATCTGTTAAAGAAGTGACAAATCTAGTTTCATTAACTAAAGTGACTGTCACCTGTTCTGTTCAATATGGACAACTGGCAACAAGTGGACACTGTTGCTGGTCTCTCTGGTCACACCGCAAGGTATAGAGGCCCTAAAGAGTGGAGGAGTACGGTAGACTTGATTGAAATATTTTACAAAATATAAATTAAAAAATTGACAACATTTCATAAAGTTTGAATTTGTTAAAATTACGGCATTGACAGTTTATTTTTAGTACATTTCTGCCTTCTATACCAGTCAAGTGTCAGCTCGTAATATATTAATGTCAATTCAAAATTATACCGAGCGAAACCGGGTCGACAGCTAGCTAGCTAGTATGAAGAATTGTTAGTTTACAAAAGGTAGCAACGTTTCAGTAAGATAAATGTAAAATTGTAATATATTTCGTTTCAGAGATCTGAAAGCTGAGTGCATCACACAATTTGAGCCTCGCGAAAATAGCTAACAAATTACAATAATTATACTTTACGATAATTAATTAAAGAAAAACGCCTTCTCGAGTCTCGTAAATTCATTAAAATGTTCTCCCTCGACCGACGAAAGATCTAATTTTACATCAAATTGAGGTAATTAAGAATTATGCCTTTTCTGTGAAAATGCTTTTTTTAATGATGCTATCCACAAATTTATTATAAACCATATACTAAGGGAATTGATAACCGCAACTCAGTTTTAGATGAACACAAGAACCTACCTAGTTTCTTATTACTTACAATCTAGAATTAAGCTTAATTCCGAATATTCTACATTCAATGATAATTCATTTCACCTGAAACTTAATTGAAATGGGCATCAAATTACGATTATGTCCTTTATACAATATACATGTCACAACAGAGCAACGAGTCGACGTTTGAATGTATTTTACACTAACTTTCCGCCCCCGGCTTCGCCCGTGGATATTTTCGAACAAAATAAAATATAACCTATCACACTCACAAATAATGTGGCTTTCTATTGGTAAAATAATTTTCAAAATCGGTTCAGTAGATCCAAAGATTTCCCCCAACAAACTCACAAAACCTCTTTATAATCTTAGTATAGATAGAGGTAGTTTGAGCACTGGAGAGTGACATTAGTTAGGTATTTATTTTAGGTTACTTTCTTATGTTACATTACTAAAATGTCCACGGGTGAAGCTGGTGTTTAAAACAAGTATTATATTAAAATGAACGCTTCTTTGTTTGTACCAGTTTGTACCGTATATATACTCAATTCTACTAGATTGATTTTGTGACTATTTACGCGATCATATACACTGATTCACAGATTAGATGTATAAAACATAACGCTACGTCTTTAAGGAGCGGAGCAGTTACCAATAATATCAATGTTTCAATTGCCGGCCAGACTGGTCAGACACTTATCCATATTCTTGCCAGTATTTTGAAGTACGAACGCGGAGTTTACCTGTAAAAGCACTAGAAATTGGACTAAAGCTTGTAACGTTGTGCTCATTTAGCTAATAAATGAGACCATTTTCTTAATGAGGTTTGAATAGTTGCTAACCTCCTTGCAAAAATAGTTGTTAACCTCCTTACAAAATAAGTTACTGATTACCTATAATTTAGGAATTTTTCAAAATAATCTGAATTTGGAACAGTGTCTGCTATTTGTTTATTTTCTACCATTTTTAGTCAATTCCGTTTTAGCATTGCTAAGTAGCACACCTATTTCATAATGTCAATAATGTAATACAGTGAACTAATTGCAACAAGCTGGTAAAAATATACTATAAAGGAGCATGATATTTGTAAGTACTATTTAAGTTGTATTGTGTTTAGATCCTATGATATCCTGGAAATCATTTACTTATTTATTTTATTTTTATTTTTCCAGCATGCTCCTTTGGCTCCTTTGGATCCTTTTTTTCTTTTGTCCTTCCTTTCCTTTTAATATATTCTTTTCCTGATGTAAAAATACTATAATCTACATAAAAACTTGAATTAAAACAATATGGAGTAAAATATTGATTTATTATTGTGGCTAGTTCCCCAAAAGGCGACAAGCTCTTATTTTAAAAGTGGATCGTTAGCCTTTTTAGCTTGGGCTATAGTTGAATAACAAACCTTCTGTTTTCAGTCCAACAATCAACCATAATATTATTTTATATAAAATAACCAATTTCTGGTCTACAACCCTGTATTAGAGTCATTAATATTATAAAATTATTAATAGGTACATATTTTATGTTTGCTTTCGCCCACTGTTTCGTTCCATGATTCATTTAAATAGGTCTAATGGTGCTCACTTTATATTTACTTCACGTCCGATTTGTTTCAGAATACTGAAATTTATTATTTTACAGTCCCGAGTACACCTACCACCATTTGAGGGTAAATACAGATCTTTGAAAATGAGTGTCGACAGGGCTGACAACTTTGTTATATACACAAAAACAAAACACATCTTCACGGTCTTTATACCTTTGCAGTGTGGCCAGAAACACCTGTTACTTTGTCCACTTGACGCCAGTTGTCCATAATGATGTTGCTGCACTTATTGGACCTAACATGATAGTGTCACTTCTTCAATAGACGTAAAGTATCTATTATTTTTACAAGAAGTGCAGACGCCGCTTTACGTGCCCTCCCAAGGACGAGGAATCGATTAGAGAACGATTTTTAAAAGATTGACTAAAAAGGTGTATATGGCTTAACTGAAAGGAAATGCTCACAGAGGACGACCTAGGTGTACTTTTATTGAACATATAAAAAATGTATTGATCCATGAAAATATTAAAAGTACACACAATCGCCGAACATGTATGAAAGGTATGATGAATATAAAAGAAGAAGAAAGAGGTATGTCAGGATCGTAGCAAATGGCATTCGATTGTCTCTGCCTACTCCTCTTGGGATAAAAGCCGTGACAATAGATGATAGCTGTTTACAAATGTTATCCAAACCACCGTTTAGCCGGTACTTTCAAATTTGCCACCAAAATGTTGGTCCGAGTGGCAAGTACATTATCTCCATATTGACGTGTACATATCTACTTGTAGCACTTAAAATATTACTTTTGTTCAGAACTTGAAGGGTTTCCTTATAGACTACTGCTTCAAACAGATGCGACACTTATCATTCTTATTATATTCTATTGTGCCTAAAGTTAATTGCTCTTATAATAATTGTAATCCGTAGAGGCATAGAGGCGTAGAGCATGCCAAGTGCTACGAATGTCTACAAATTATATAAGTACACACATTAAATTCTCCCAAATTTTTAGATAACTATTTTCACATATTATAAAACAAAGTCTGTGCCGTAATTGCTGAACGGATTTTGTTGCGATTTTCACTATTAGATAAAAAATAAACGATTAAACATGAACCTGATGTTTAAGAGCTGAGCATTAACAGTATAATTGAATCAAGTCGAGGAAAAAGTTAGCCTCAGCGAGTTTTCATTGCGTATGCTGTCTAATTCGTCGGAGATATAACAAAATTATGTAGGAAAGAATTGTGTAGAATAAAATTGTCTACAAAAAAGTCAGCGGTAGCATATACCTATCTCTAATAGATAAGTAGTTATAAGCGTATTTGTATTTTTTTTCTTTTGTCACGGATTGCCTGACAACTCCCGAAACCATGTGTGGTCCTCAGTGGAAGATCAAGTATTCCTCTTTTAGCCGATTAAAATTTTTGAAAACCCGTATTGTAAAAATTAACTCACTTTGGTACAGAAATTTGTATTTAGTCAACGCAGCTACACGCTTCACTGTTGGCATATTGGTTGGCACTGTAGTATATTATAAAGTGTGTCGTATCTGGTATCGAATGAGTTATCTTTGGTAGTTGTAAACACCTCGGACTCGAGGGAAATCTTGTCGACGGACGAGGGTGAAGTCGGTATTAACTTTCGTTTAATACGTCACAGGGAGCGGGCGCTACAGGGCGCTACAGGGCGGTACAGGGCGGTAGAGGCCGTTTTGCATTACTAAGTGTTACAGGCGTATCGTTTCCGGTTTAGTCGGAATTAGATCTACTATAGAATCATAGATTTACTAAAAACACAACTAGCGGTGTGGCCAGTATCCATATTTTGCTAATTGTCCATATTAAACAGAACAGAACAGACTTAAGTATCTGTTATTTTTAGAAGAAATACAAACGGCAGTTTTATGTGCCCTCTGATGCACGAGAAGTTAATTAAAGGCGAGTATATCATTAGCCCGAAAATCGTTAGCTCGAAAGCCCTACTCTTGAAATGAACTGCACCGATAACCAAAAGCTAGACTTTTTAGGCACAGATTATATTATATCTACTGTCTACCAAATTTTCATTTTATTTTAGTCTGACAGTTTTCGGCTGCAATCAGAGCCGAGTGCAGGTTCATTACCGCTCAGTACGAATTCGGGGTGTACCTTACAAATGGGCACGAAACTCGAGATGGGGTGATATTTAAGCCCTTTTAATTTGTGCGCTCATAAAAAACTCTGATTTGTACTCGCGGGATGGAATATTTTAGATGGAAATACGAGTGTAACGAACTTGATATCTGATCATATAACTTAGCTATGTCGGCAGTATCTCTACTCTTATAAATCGGCCATGTTTCAGGGAGGCATGAAAATAACCGCTGAAAAAAAATATAAAATCGAAGAAATGAGGATTTAATATATTATAACTATCTATATTATGTACTTTATATAAATAAAATAATAAGGAGAGAGTGTAAGTTTGTTTGGAAGAAAAACTCGAAACAATTTGAATGATTTGAACAATATATTTTATAATAGGTATGGGGTTCCATTTTATTAATCCGGATAGTCAAACACTATGTTTTATTAGAATTCCGAAAGATATATGTGTAACACAAACTTACAACAGGCTTGCCATTTGTTTTGTTTAATATGGACAAGTGGCGTCAAGTGGACACTGTTACTAATATCTCTGGCCATATTGCCAGTGCTTTGCTTTTGTTTAAAAATATAGAGCGACTCTAATACAATACATGTTTAGTACAGACTTGCTAAACGTCCTTCACTCTGTTTATGTCGACTTTGACATTGTGTGGGCCGTGTCCTTGTATAGAAGGTCTCCCTGGTCCTGCTGCACTGACACACATACTATATCTACTAGAGACTATTACATAGACACGACACTGTGTCTTATCGTACAGAGTTAAAGTAGTATTACAAAGTATACATTCTGAACAAACATCCAGACAGGCAGACAAAAAATCTGAAACTTCAATATAACATATCCCACTAGAATTTGAATAAATAACTCGGCTGCAATTTTTGTATGTATGATTGTTCGGCTTCTAACAGACGTAAGAGCTAATGACGCTTAGTTGAGAAGATGGGTTCAGCAAGCTTTTGTAAAGAAATACATATATAAATAAAAAATAGTTATAATAATATTTTAGACCAAACAGTGGAAACGTAACAGATTTAATAAAAATACGCTGCCGGTTATACACGTGATAGAAAATAAATGTCATTCTTGATACAATTTCGGAAATGGCCTTTCTCTGTGTACAAGAAACTTTAGATACACAATGTATAGCTCTCTTTCTCTCCTTCTCTCTACATTATATCTTTCTTCTCTCTCATGTAAAGATCTCGTAATAACATGATCAAATCTCGTCCAAAAATTATCGAATCGCCGCCTAACATATTTCACTTACTGTGCATAGATACTTACATACATAATATACTCATATATAGAGGATATACAGAGGCCAAACATATCCACTAGCCACCATGCTGACACACCTCTTTTGCCTCATACAAATTCATACATCTCTACATGCATGTTTTTCGATATCGGGTCTTTTTTCCTTTTTTAGATGTCACTTATTTGTCTGGGACACCCTCGATCAACACTGTCAATCACAATCACACCTTATATCCCAAGAGGGGTAGGCAGAGACAATCGAATGCCATTTGTTACGATCCTAACATACTTCTTTCGTTTCTTTTATATTCAATTTATACTTTTCATACATTTCGGCGATTGTGTGTACTTTTAATATTACCATCGATCAATACATTTTTCATCTATGTCGTCCTCTGCCAGAATTTTTCACTTCAGCCATCCAAACAATCTAAGCATTCTTTTCTTTATCTTAGTTGGTACATCATCTTTTATTAAACAGTGTGGTATCTATTGAATAGTCGTTCCATACACAAGCCCTTTTCCGCTGTAAAATACAGGAGCTACATAATACGACGTCATTCCATATCGCAGCGAGAAGGACTTTCTACTTGTGTACTTGAATGTTAAAGACGAACTTGTTACTAAACTCCCACCGTTACTCGTATGTGCTTGCTACAACAAAGAGCCATTACCGTACTACTTGGTGTTATAAGAAACTGAGGTTGTACATGTAAACACGTATATCAGATCGGTATTATTAATATACTACTTGATTCGATACTTCAGATCGCACGTCCACAATTCAGTTTTTTTCTGTCTTCGCGGGTTGCCTTACAGCTCCCGAAACCCAGCGGAAGATCAAGTTTCCCTCGTTTAGTCGATGGTATTTGTGAGGCTATACCTAACGAGGCCAGTTCTGATATTTAGATTGAAAGCCTCTAAGTGTAATTCAGTGTGTAAAGTAAAAGGTTTTGTACCCTTCTAACATGTGACATACATTCAGTTTGTACAACATTTAGACAAATTTCCACGAGCCTCAACAAGTAGTATACACGTACCAGTATACACTAACTAAGTAATAGTAGTGAGTAGTGTAAGTAATGTGATATTATGTAGATGATCATCTACCACTACGGACACTCTACTAACGAGCCGTGCGGCGCGGTGGCGCGGTGGCGCGGTGGCGCGGCGGCGTGCATACACCAACTCTCTCTATAGTCCAGGGATATTTATCATTAACTATAACTTTCCGTGGGGAGTGGATATATGGGTTCAAACTCCGTATAAAATTCACTAAAATCGGTTTAGTGGTTTAGCCGTGACAGACAGACATACAGAGTTACTTTTATGGATTCTGTAACAGTATCACCAATAATGACGAAATGTTATCGTAGCTGTAAGTGCAGGCGGTTTGTTTCCTCAAAAGCACAAATTGCACTGCACATGTCGCATTTTTTTTTCAAGTTAGGATTACATCTGAAGTAAAATTATGTTTGTATTTTTGTGCTAGGATATTTAGTAAGTAATTGTTTTTGAAAGTTATAATATTCCTGGAAGAATAAGATATTTTTCCTGTATAAAATGTAGCCCATGTCATCTCTACCAAGTCTATCCGTTGCTCCGTTTTGATGTGACAGTAGAAAACAATTCAACCGCTTTGTCAAACGTCTAGATTATTAAATCATCATATTAAATAAAAACTACTTGATGCGGTTTTCACGAGGATCGAGAGCATTAAACAAGGACCACTCACAATAGAAAAAGTTTTGCTGTCTAATCCGTCAGAGATATAACAAAATTATGTAGGACAGATTGTGTAGAAAAATAACATATATCTATATCTAATAGATAAGTGGTTATAAGCGTATTTTGTAGGTATTCAAATAGTTGTAAATCCATATTGTTTATAATATAAAGTACTAAAAGATGAACCATATTTTCAACGGACTATACATTAAAAGTTACCAATTTGTGTACGAATATAGTGTAGCTACGTCACGGAAATATTTCTTGTACAGATCATAATTTAATTCATTATATTCAGTCTGCTTACTATAATTAGATCTGAAACTTAACAAGAATGTAGTGCATGCCACAATATTATGTTATAGCTGGGTTCAACCCATACCTCCCGTGCATGTCGTCAAAGTAATTGAAGTATTAATACCAACATCTGGGTGGTATAATAATATGATATATAGAATTGCTGATATGTTTATTTATTTATTTTATAGAAAAGACAACATGTGACCTTGCTACCGCCAGTTCGCAAAGGTGGTTGGTCAGAACAAAATATAGTCGCTCCCACTAGCCGGCCCATAGAGTTGCTTCTTCACGCTTCGTTTGAAGGACTCTAGATTGTAGGAAGCAGAGAAAACCGACGCTGCAGTTCGTCACAAATTGTAATGGTCAGCAAAACGGCAGAATGAATTTGATGAAACTTCGTGAAATTCATAATGTCCTTCAATCTAGAAAATCTAGAAAACTTAGGTCATAAAATGTTGTGGAATATGGGTTTACAATAATTTGATTACCTACACAAACATTACAGATATATATATATGCTACTACGGACTTTTTTGTAGATAATTTTATTCTACACAATTCTTTCCTACATCATTTTGTTATATCTCAGTTGAGGCTAACCTTTTCCCCGATTTGATTCACTTATACTGTTAATGCTCAGTTCCTAAGTTTAGGGGTTACAAAAACAGCAGGTATAATGTTAATTTTCAAATTGATGAAGGTACGTATGTACGTAACAGTAGCCGAGTAACAACAGCACATCTAAAGAAAACCTTGCATTCACTCTGCTAAATTACTGAAATTTCATTGGGCTTGCGGACTATGGAAGGACGTTCAGACATGGAGCCAGGTTCCCAGGACTCACTTTTAGATGCGCTTTATTTATTTTATTCTAACTTTTACTGTGTGTGACAAGTTTATAAAGAATAAGCTCAGAAACGGCTGAATAGATCTTGATGAAACTTGAGTAATTATTAAAACATTGTATAGCTATTTATAAACCATCGTAACAGAGTGATTACATAAAGTGATATTCACTTGGTACGCGTGTACGCTAACACGCAGCGGTTTTTTTAAACTTCGGCTTCCGCTGGGCACTCTTGGACTGATAACACGGTTCCGGTTACCGTAAGGTAACCCATAATGATTACGGTTACCTAACTTTGAAAAGTTTTTCAGGAACTTGGAGTGTATGGCCGCCAGTCACTTTTGAGCCTACGACAACAACAAATGCCGCATCCACATCAGTACATTCGTAACGCCTGGTGTCCGGGTCTCTGTGCAGGAATTTAGCCAGTTTTATAAAACCAAAGCGGGTGAAATGAGCTTAGTGGGGATCCCGCCCTGTTTTGCGATGCGCGTTGAGTGCTCGGGCTACTTAGTGGCTCTGACTTCGCTTTCAGTGAGAAATTTATAAACAAATCTGGTGTATGGAGAGAGGTAAATGCGTCTTCCACCTGAGCGGCTTATGGCCTCCGCTCTCCGCTCTCCGCTGCTGAAACGTAGCCCTCAACCCTCAAATTTCAGTAAATTCCCCACTAGTTCGCTTATGATGAGTCTGTCGAGCGCGTAATTGCATCTACGGTAGCTACGTAGCGTTGTGAACGATCATTTAATACCGTCAACATTGTTACCGCATCTCTTTCATGAACATATAATTTTAATATACTATCTATTGCACTTGACTTTGGTTGCGTTGTTTGTTTTTCATGTACCAATTTTCAGGTTAATTAGAGCAATAAACTCTGGTAATTAACTTACATTTTAACAGCCTTACTAACAAACGTTGTATACTATTTATGTAACAAGACTGTCATTCAATATTATGTACAAACATAATCAGCATCAACATATCTTCACGCCTTTAATCGCAATAGGGTTAAGCAGAGGCCATTTGATACGATCCTGACATACCTCTTTCACTTCTTTTATATGCATCATACCTTTCATACATGCTCGACGATGTGTATGTACTTTTAATATTGCCTTCGGTCAATAAATTTTTTATATGTTCAATAAAAGTACATCTAGGTCGTCCTCTGACAGCATTTCCTTTCACTTCAGCCATATAAACTATTTTTTAATTTTAGTCACAACATCAAATCCTCAACCCTGATGTCAATCAACCATATTAGCAGTAAAATCCTCAAAGCGACGACAGCACGACTGTACCAATCCGCTCAACATTTACAAACAGAATTCAACAAAATATTTTCCGCTAATACAACCACAGCAAAGATACATTTTCTTTTTGAATTTTCAAAAAAAGGAAAAGTGAAAAGGCCTCTGTAGTCTGTTGATGCTTTAGTAGAGCTAACAATGTTTCGCTCTAAGCAACCGACGAATATGCGGGCTTCATTACCGGAGTCGGAATGTACGTTTGTTAGTGTTCTGTTTGTTTTATACTCTGTGGGAAGGTTTTATCTTATTTTGTACACTGTACAGACGTCCTGTGTCTGCTGTGCCGTTGATTAAAATTTAATGGATTTAATTAATACAGTTCTGCTGCGTTGTTACCTCCTAATATTCTATTTCATTTCCGTATAAACATTATGTTTCTTATATCTCACAGCCATTGTTATTTATGGTATTAGTAACTTTCCGTCTCAGCTTCGTCCGTGGTCATTTAAGATTTTATGCCGAAGGATGTCCAGTATAAAAAACAAGCAAGTCTTACAGTAGTCGCATATAATGTGTAACATCTGACATCTCACCTTGGTAATAAGCAACATTAACATTATCCTGAATACATTAATTGCTGATGCGTTCTCCTTTTGCCGCGCGAGCTCATTGGTCAAATCATATAGCGCGCGCTTCCCCGGCTTCCTGTTACACACTTCCGTCCCTTTTCACGAAGTCACTCCCACATATTGCAGGAAAGATGGTACACATCAAAAAGTAGCCTGTGCAAAAAATCACGTTTATCCGTTTTTCTGTTTTGACGTGAAAGTAAGACAAACAAACATACTTTCTCATTTATAATGTTAGTATACTGGGAGTATACACAGCGCTGTCGGTCAACAATTGGAATCCAAGATGTATTAAATGTTTTAGTTTAGTGTCTAAACTAAACCGTAGGTCTAAATCACAGGTGTTATATATACATATTTATTCATACATCGAGTACATGGTTTCCTACAACAGGTTCTCAATTCGACAGTATTTTTGTGTGATGTTACGCGACTTCTCCAGCAATATTAACCGATTTTGTTGATTTATTTTCTGATCGACAAAATCGAAAATGATCATTCGAAAATGATAGAGTCGTTTTTCAGAATTTTTGAAAACAACGATAAAATGTATGCCGATTTTAATAATTTACTTTTGTAATGATATTATTAACAAAATATTTTTTACTGAAAAGCAAGAAATAACAAAATATTTCGTCGTTGGTGTCAAATTAGAAGCCAAGCTCGTAATCTAGATATATTTATATATCAGATTTTCCCATACTGACGTTTTCGATGTTAACCCCTGTATATTGAAAAAATATATTCAGAAGTAATGACAAAGTGGTCACAGAAGCCGCATGCTCCGTGTTCAGGTGTTAACAGATATTCATGCATAAAATAATATGACTCACTTTAACATTATTTCGTATTTGGATCCTCGAGGAATTCCCGGGAAAACCTAACTGGATAAGTTTTCCGTCCAAAAGTTACCTCCAAGTGAACAAAGAAAAGTTTGTGGTGAAACTGTCAACGACAGGTAGCGGGAGCTCCCGGGATGCTCCTTTAAAATTGTAGCTTTATATAATATGTCTTTAGATGGGCGGTCTCGGTGATCGGGGAGAATCCTCGAGGTGTTGTACTTACTCTGTGTTGGTACCGTCCACAGATTAGTAAATATGACGGGCCGAGAGTGAGTGTATTGTGCACGCTCGTACTTGCAACGGACATACAGAATAGTGGGACTGGCCATTGCTAACAGATTCAAAAATTAACACTGGAATAACATTATATAATGACTAGCGGACCCGGCAAACGTCCTGCCCAAACCTGCCTACATACCTGCACTACCCCTACCACTATCTAGTGATAGTTCACTACCACTTACTTTGGATATTGTGCATCTGGTTCTGGTTCTGGTTAACGGGCTCGGTTTCCGCAACTCGACGTCTAGCGCCTATTTTGCGTGATACATGATTTCCGTTACTCCTGCCATCCCAGCTCCTCCAGGAAGCCGATCAGCCCCTTAGTGTTGCCACATGATTCCCGAAGGATCCTCGGGGCACCGAGATGAGCAGCCCTGTATTCTGTCAAATCTACACATTCCAGAAGGATGTGGGTGACGGTTTCTTCAGTCTCCATGCAAGCTCTGCATAGTGGACTATCTGTAATGCCGATATTAAAAAGGTGTTTATTAAAGGGCCCATGTCCTGTGATGACTTGTGTAATTAGTCTCAAAAGGATATTGTGCATACAAAAATACTAAAATCGCGTTTAAAAAATGGGGGTTGGGTTAAAAAATAGTTTACGAGCTATTCTCAGACCGAATATACACATAAAAATCATAAAAACGGTCAAGCCGTTTCGGAAGAGTTTGATTACAAACACAGTAACCGAGAATTTTATATTTATATAGATAGGTGAGAGATCGTAAAACTAGATATAATGATCATTTTCAAGATTTAGGAGCTGTATCATTGTATCGAGTAGGAATAGTTAGGGCGCTTTCATGGTGTGTGTTATCTAAGGCGTCAAAATAAAATGATCTACAAGAATATATTATATTGATGCTATGAGGGTTTCGTAAGATAAAGCAATATTTCTAACTAAAAACGGAGGGTTGTTATTTTATCATATTACAAAATGTTCCACGAGCTATACCGGAGCCGATCTGTTAGATTATTATAAAAAACATGAACGTTTATAGTTCCCGGCACTTATAGTTTAATTTGTCTCTGTAAGCTCCGAGAACTAAATTGTATAAGAGAAACACGACGCATCTGTTCTGATGAAGCTCACTGCTTTTTGTCTCTTACAGAAATTGGGTTGTTCCTTGATATTATAATCAAAGAGCGAATTTTGTGTGTTTGTGTGTATGTGGAGGTTAATCTCCGGAACCACTGCACCTATTTGAACAATTATTTCAATATTTGGAAGTTTGGAAGGTAGGTACATTACTCCAAATGAACATAGGTTATGTCTATATGTAATGATATTCGTCAATTAAAAGTCCGCAAAGGCATATGTCTATCTTCTAAGGATAACTCACAGTAACCATTTTCATCTTTCAAATTTTAATCAAAAATAATTAATTACTTACGAAGCTATTTTAACCGATGTGGCGTTAATCTATATCTAAATACATTTGTTTATTATCTTTAGAACATATTGCTCTTTACACCATGCAAAACTAAAATTCTCGCGCGACAAAATCATTGTAAATAAAGAGGTTTTGGATGTAGGAGTAATTCTCAAACTACTAAACCGATTCTAAAAATTCTTTCACGAATAGAAAGCTACGATATCCCTGAGTAATATAGGCTATATTATATTTTGTTAAAAAATACCCACGGGCGAAGCCGGGAACGGCAAGGTAGTTATACAGCGCCCCATCAAGTTTAAGTTACCTTGAGAATCGAGTCAGTAAAAATCATTTTAAAAAAGTTGATCAATATGTTAGTCGACTTCAACATTCAAATTTCAATTTAGCAAACTTTTAAATTACCTGCTACACTTACCTAATTGCACTGTACTGTAAAAAAAACACAAAATTCAGTGGTACCAACGTTAGCTGAAAATAACCTGTAAGAACTCTTTAGTGGAACACTAACAACATACAAGTGTTGTATGTTTGAATGTACTCGTATAAGCACAGTGCCGGCCGTTACAACCAGATTTCACGTTTTTAATTTGTGAGCAAAAGCGATGGCAATTTACAATAATTCTTCTCCCCTCTCCCCTCTCCCCCCTCCGCGCCCATTACAGCATTACAGCATCACAGAGAGGAGAATGGAAGTTCGGTGACGTCGACTGAATATTAATTTCTTTACTCACAAACCATTAGTAATAAATTTTATTATCAAAAGGAGGACCGAAGCGGAATCCAAATTGTGTCATTACCAACAATTTGATAACACACGTTCAGAGAGAATTTCCTATTTTTTCGCATTAAACGCTTTTCACGCGACATTTAATTTTTGTTAACGGCGGTGTGATCACTTTCTGATTGACTGACTTTGTTTGTTTGGAAATACTGTCTTAATTTTTTTTATTATAACCATTATATATACCTACATCCTGTAAGATGACAAAGACACAAGGAAAGGAAATATTAAATTTGAAAAGATAATGAAAAAGTACTGCGGTAAAAACTAATCATTTATTACATTTATATTTATCTGTATTTGTATAAAATTTCCAGAAAACGGGATGGGAGAGCGGTGTCTAATATATTACAATTACGAGATTCTTTATTTTCTTTGTTATATTTTGACACAGGTGAGACTGCGGAAGAAACTAGTGCATATGTCTTTAAAAATAATATTGCTTTTAATTGAATCAATGGCTCCATCATTGCATCGCTACCTGCATTGTTTGATACAAATATATTTTGTTGTAGTCAAACTTCTCTGATAATTATCACCTTTCCTATTCACCTACCTATATCCTACATCACAACTTTCGTACTGGTTTCCGCCCCCGGATTCAGCCGTGAAAATTTATGAAATGTGAAATATGAATCGATAATATCACACTAATACTGTAAACGCGAAACTTTGTATATATGTATATGTTAGTTACTCAGTCACGCCAGAAAGGTCGAACGGATCTAGATTAAATTTGGCACAGAGATAGATTAAGGAAAAGCACATAGGCTACTTTTTATCCCGGAAAAATGTATGGTTCCCGTGGGATAGATTGGTTTTTGTTTTTCACGGGATCGACATGATTTTTTGCATAGTGGTAGTTTAGGGGTCAGAGAATGACATATACTACTTTTTATACCGCGAAAGCGGGCGGGGGAGGGGCAAATTACAACCGGGCAAGTGAAACCGCGGACAGAAGCTTGTATATACAATTATACATATTTGTTTTAAATCGGTTTAACCCAAACACACATACTTTATCTCTTTATAACATCAATATTAAACTTTCAATAAACCCAAAAAGAAAACTGTCGCGCATACCTTAAAAATGTAAAGTATCTCCTTGGTGCCGACCGTAGCCTGCAGCTACCCAGCTACCCAGCTACCCAGCTACCCCTGTATCATATATTAGGGTGGACGTATCAATTATCGTCCAGGGGTCGCATTAACCTAAATTATGAGCCATTACGGGTTGTAATTGGCGAGCCGCGACCTGCCGCGACCCGCTGCGACCTGCTGCCTGAACACTGCTATATCACTTTGAACTTGATCTGACATTCTGACGCTTATCTATATAATATGACCAATTATAGCGCTATTCGCTCTGCACTTTATCACTAGGGGGGAATTCGTTTTTAAGATTACTTTCGACCTTAAACTTGGTAACACATTGGTCCGGCATCGCACCGGCATTGTCTATTCTTAGGCGGACCATTTTTATTACGAATCTATGGTCAGTTTCGGTGGACCGTACGGCGGCGCGCCGGTTATTGGACGAATGGGTGAGCACCTTAAAATACCTCAACGGAATTGGCCACTCGTTAGATATCCACAAAAACTTTACATGAGGAATACTTGGTCTTACGCTGAGAAGATCCTATAAACCTTAAAAACCGAGAAAAATAGAAAATTACTTCTATCTATCATCAATCCCTTTTATCCCAAGAGAGGTAGGCAGAGACAATCGAATGCCATTTGTTACGATCCTGATATATCTCTTTCGCTTCTTTTATACCCATCATACCTTTCATACATGCTCGGCGATTGTGTGTACTTTTAATATTTCCATCGATCAATACATTTTTTATATGTTCAATGAAAGTACACGTCCTCTGCCACCATTTCCTTTCACTTCAGCTATATAAACCATTTTAATCAATCTTTCATCCTTCATTCTTTCAACGTGTCCAAACCAGCAGCAGAAAATTACTTAAATCTTAAAATATTTCGTGCTAGCTTTCCGCATTATTGTTCAATAGCATTTAAATTTTATTTATAAGATGAAAATAGTATCTCTGTTTATGAATCCTATAAAAAATTGGAAAGGGATTATAACTTGTCATGAAATTAGATCTTGTTACTAAACTTGAATATAAGTGATTCGAACTTCAAACATCACCTTTTGGAATTAGAAAAAATTAAACTAGGCTATGATTCGTTCAGAAACTCAATATTAAAAGTTTATTATTACACTTATATTCACGCTAGCAGCTACAAGCTATTTCACTTTTTTACGCTTTTACGAATTAAAAGCGCCTTCCTCGTGCTGGAGAGGTGAAAATAACTATTATCAAAATTTCAATGTTTCTGGTATAAAAAATAGCCTATGTAACTCTCCGCTACATCTATTATTATGCACTCAAGAGCAAAATCACCATTTTCAAATGAGTAAATAAGCCTCGCCTTAATTTTTTTAATATTTTTGAGCAAATCTCTTAAAGTATGAATTCTATTATGATCAAATAAACTTGTATGTATAGTAAAATAATAAATGTAGTAAATTGACCCAAAACATAATATAATTATTACTTTTTTATTAAAAAATAACTATAAAACATTCGTTGCGCACTACAATTACTCAGTATTACCGGACTATCAGACGTGTTATCCGTAG
The DNA here is from genome assembly GCA_963924495.1 of Nemapogon koenigi. NCBI lineage: Eukaryota > Metazoa > Arthropoda > Insecta > Lepidoptera > Tineidae > Nemapogon > Nemapogon koenigi. The sequence goes on from OZ004646.1 coordinate 11,967,763, forward strand.
TACTTTAACCTATGAGAATCATAAATATGTTTTTCTGTGAGAACACCAGAAACCGTTGAGTGTCCACCTCTGAAATTAGTTTAATAGTAACCATAGTTCTGTCCGTCAGTATTTGTCGGTAGCATCTGTCTTGTCTCACGTACATTAGTATGCAAGTTCACATAATACGTACCTCGTAGTTATTCTAAATGCACGGTACGTCCCCGCCCCCGCCCCCGCCCCAGTGAAATGTACTCTAATGTTTAATAAGTGTATAGTTTCCGCCTCCGACTTCACAAGTGGATTCTGCTGCTCACCGATCATGTATCAGTTAGTTATATTCCAAAACTATATTTCCGCCCCGTTTTTATCCATCGAAATTTGTCTACATTATGGTTACTGCTCAGCTCCTTTGGGTCGTAGCGCGATGTTAGTGTTATAGCCTATAACCTTCCTCAATAAACAGGCTATAACGCGTTTTCCCAATAGCGCGTAGAAACAAACAAACAAATAAAGTCTTCAGCTTCTATAGCACTTAGGGATAATAAAGAATTTTCAGAATCGGATCAGTAGTTCCGGAGATTTTCCTCCACATACACACAAACTGACAAAGTTCGCACTCTCTGTTTTTTAACCGACTTCCAAAAAAGAAGGAGAAGGTTCTCAATTCGGACCATTTTTTTTTTATTTTTTTTTATGTATGTATGGACATCGATTACTCTGCCAATTGTGAACCGATATTGATGGTTTCTTTTTTAATCGACAGATAATTCTTCCGGATTGGTCCCATTTTATCTCAGAAATTTTGTGACGGTATTTGCATTTAGGAAAGTTTTATTTAGTTAGCATATAATCTATACTATTCTATATCTGTAATATTTATAAACCTTTTAAAAAAAGTGTACCGACTTCATAAGTTTGCACAGAAAAGTAAGAAATAATAAAAATTTCGTCGTAGAATTTAAAGACGGTTGGTGCCATGTTTACTTAATTTTGTATCCTAATTTGGCACTAACCGTCTTCAAATTCTACGACGAAATTTTCATTATTTCTTACTTTTTAGTGCAAACTTTTGAAGTCGGTACACTTTTTTTAAAAGGTTTATAAATATTACAGATATAGAATAGTATAGATTATATGCTAACTAAATAAAACTTTCCTAAATGCAAATACCGTCACAAAATTTCTGTTCATCCTTTATCAAGTTACAGCCGTGATATAAATCCTGTAATATGCAATAATACGATGAGCTGGCGGTCCGTTGGTCACGAAACACATTAAACAACTGGAAGGTCAAAGTTCGATTATTTTGGGAAAACAGGGACCCCAACGGGATACCAGAAACTTGTATTTGTTTAATATTCGACTCTTGGTCCAATCTGACCAACACTGACGACTTATATCACATTCTATACTAGATATTACCTGGCTAGGCTTTGCGACTGCAAATTGTATTGAAGTCTACATATTTAAAAAAATCCGTCCATGTACAAGTCGGAGTCGCACACGTAGGGTTCCGTACCACCGTACAATAAAAATTGTTTCTCAAAAAAATTCGCGCGTGTCCGACTCACACTTGGTTGGATTTTATTTTTTGTTGTTTTTTTTTATTATGGTATGCATTATAGTTATACTAGTTAGAGGTTGTATGTATTGCCATTCGAGCAAAAAAGTCGAAAGAAACACGTTCCTTGTATGGGGACTTTGTGAAAATTTCAAAAGATACAGCCCTGTGACAGACTGACGGACAGACAGCGGATCCTTAGTAATAGGGTTTCTGTTGGCACCCTTTGGGTACGGAATCCTAAAAAGTAGCTTTCTTCGTGTAATAGTTTGAAATGTGATATAATGACAGCCCTAACTAATAAAACATGGTTTATGTCCGTCTGAAATAATGTAAAATAAACAAACTCAATTTACTTTCTAATATTTATTTATTGATTATGTATTTTCTGTAAAATTCTTACACGATCCCTAGAATTCACTTCAAATGTGACATAATGTACATATAAATGAGATGCAGTATTGTCTATCATTAAATATGCCAAGAAGTTGACTCTCACTGAGCAATCAAGACAGGCGGAAAAATGCCACCCAAAATATGTCATCAAATGACAAAATCGAGACAAACCGCTCATCTAAACATTTACATAATAATAACGAGGGAAAAGTAAGTAGAGACAACTTTTATCATCCATCATAATTAAGAGGCCACTGCTTCCTATTTATTACTCTAACTTTAACAAAATAATAAGAAACTTCACTCAAACAACCAGCAGGAGACCAATGGCGCACCAGTTCCATTGTCTGGGCCAGATGTACAACCTGCACAAATAAAGATACTCAACCTCTCGCTAATGAGATAAAGTTGATTTTCAGAAACTTTCATTTTTCCGCGGCTGTAAAAAAACACGTCAATCCGTTGGGCCTTTTTGCTTGAAAGAAAGACAAACAAACAAAAAAACACACTTTCGCATGTGGCCAGGTACCCGGTAACAATGTCCACATTTATCCAATTCCCAACCCTATAATAACATAATAAGTACCTAGTAAATACATATATTGAATAATAGTCGGCCGTCCGCGCCTTTTCTGAAATATCTACTGATCTATAAAATATGACTAATTCAATGCAAATTATATTTGTATTCAGAGCTTTAAATAAAAATATACTCGTCCTATATTTTATTATATATATTATATATTTAAAAAAAGTGTAACAGAGTGTAATTAAAAGAAACAATAGACTTAATTTTCTTAAATTGGAAATTGAAACATAATTGTAAATAATTTTGACAGACGTTTAAAACGCTGTCTCCTTGGAAACGACGTTGATTCTAGTCACCTAGCACAACTAGTTGACACTAGTGACAAATAATACGCATTTTCTACCCAAACATCCCGGCGCACGCAACCAGCGTCTATGACACAACCTTTCAAGAACGACAGAAGAATTGAAACATCGCCACCACAGCTGTCAGATTTTATTTATAAATACTGTATCTATATCATTTTGTATAATATTTTTATATTAATTTATTTTATATTTAATATTATGTACAGTATATTTAAGTATGCCGTCTCAGGACCAAATGTCTTCCAGCCAATCAAACAATTTAGTCAACTGGATTCAATGCCCAAACTGTCCCCAGGCCGGTTTTTTCAAGGGGCGCAGAGGCCTTAATATACATATAGGTAAGACACATTCTAAGAAAGGCGATCCCCTATCAGTACCAGCCAGTAAACTGTCCTCAGTTGACTCAAAACCTTTTTGGGAAAGAATCAGCTGCCTCAAAGGATCCACACCAGTCCTAAAACGTATCCCTCGCGGTGCAAGAGTCTCTGTAGCCAAAAAACTAACAGAGGAACTAAATAAAGTGGTTAGAAATAATAACAAAGATAACTGGGAGTATCTGTTCACCTTTGCTTATCGTGTTCTATATGTTTCAGAAGACATCGGCTCTAAAAAGTCGCTTACATCTAGAATAAAACAAAACTGCTCCAAAAATGAGCCCACATCATTAAACCACCTCCCCATACTACCAAAAAATAATATATTTAAATATGTAGAGAACAAAATAAGCAATGGTGACATTAGAGGAGCAGCTCGGATCCTTTTTTCAAACGACTCCATCGCCCCTGACTCACCTGAGACGCTCGCTGCCCTCTATAGCAAACACCCACAACCTATAGCCGGCCTCCAACTCCCTGATGCCCCCAACAGTACAGACGCCACACTCCAAACCTCCTCCGACGCCGTCAGACAAGCTATATTTTCTTTCCCATCAGGCTCCGCGGGAGGCATCGATGGCCTGACACCCCAACATTTAAAGGATCTCTTAAGTCATGACGGCGAGGCTAGCTCAATGCTGCTGGACGCTTTAACAAGTCTCGCAAATCTTATGCTTTCAGGAGCGGTTAGTGATTCCATTACAGACAATCTTTACGGCGCCAACCTTATAGCCCTAAAGAAAAAAGATGGAGGTATCAGGCCTATTGCTGTTGGTACCACCTACCGCCGCTTAGTAGCAAAAATCTGCTGCAAGACCGCAGCCCCAAGCCTTGCAGAGTATTTTCAACCTACCCAGCTCGGTTTTGGATCTAAGGGCGGCTGTGAGGCCGCCGTCTACGCTCTTAGAACTTTCCTGCAGCATGATCAAGGTGAAGTCCTCTTAAAGGTTGACATTAAAAACGCTTTCAATTCCATAGACAGAGGTACCCTGCTAAATCAAGTTCTCTCGAAGCTGCCTACTATCTATAAATTCATATGGCAGTGCTACGAAAAGTCCTCTAATTTAATCTATAAAGGAAACCTACTACACTCAGCAGTCGGATGCCAGCAGGGTGATCCACTCGGACCAGCTATCTTCAGCCTCGCGATTCACCCCATTATCGAAAAGTTAAATTCAAAATTCAACGTCTGGTACTTAGATGACGGAACTCTAGGAGGCGATGCGAATACAGTCTTAGAAGATTTGCAGGTAATAATTCGAGAATTTGGGGCTATTGGTTTAGACCTAAATTTCTCAAAGTGTGAGTTATTTATCTCCGAGACCTGTACAGAACAACACTCAATTTTATCACAATTTAACAAACTAGCTCTGAACATTACCGTCGTTGACAAAACCTCGCTTCACCTCCTAGGTTCTCCCATATTCGATGAATCATTCGAAAGTTTCGTCAACAACAAAATTCAAAACTTTACACCTGTTATAGACCGCCTCAGTCGTATAAATACCCACATGGCATACTTTATTCTCCGATACTGCCTTTTCGTTCCAAAATTTACTTATGTTCTTCGATGCTGTCAACTATGGAGACATTCTGATCTGCTCTTACGCCTTGACGACACTATCCTATTCACTTTATCATCAATTTTAAATATTCGTTTCAATAATCACATCTGGTCTCAAGCCTCTCTGCCTATTAAGCACGGAGGTTTAGGCATCCGCAAAATATCTAGTGTCTCTCTGCCAGCTTTCCTGGCCTCGGTGCACAGTACAAAACCCCTCACAGAAAAAATCCTTTCGATTTCCGATGACATTTCATATTCTACTGAGGCCAAAAAACTTTGGATTACAATCTGCCCACAAGATACAGAACCTCCGACAATTTCCTCCTCGCAGAAGATGTGGGACGAACCCCTTTGCAGATTGGCGCGAAATAATCTTTTAAACGCGGCTACCAATTCTGCAGATCGTGCTCGTCTCCTAGCTGTCAGCGAATGGGAGTCAGGGCTATGGCTTCATGCACTACCGTCAGCCCATATTGGAACGCTACTTGATCGTACCTCTTTCAGGTTAGCCACAGCTCTGCGCCTAGGCCGCACCATGTAACGAGACACATCAATGCCGATGTGGCCGACCTGTGGATCAACTCGGCCACCATGGGCTGTCCTGCTGTAAGAGTGCCGGACGCCTCCCTAGACATGCTGACCTCAACGACGTCATACGTCGAGCCCTTGTAACCGCAGACGCACCTGCTATACTCGAACCCAACGGCTTATCACGAGACGACGGAAAGAGGCCCGATGGCATGACGCTGGCACCTTGGAAGATGGGACGATCACTAGTTTGGGATGCAACTTGCGTCGATACCCTCGCCCAGTCCCATCTTTCATTTACTTCCTCTAAGGCAGGATCAGCAGCAGCCATAGCAGAAAACGCAAAGCGGCGCAGATATGTCGGCCTCAGCGACGACTATATTTTTGCGCCACTTGGATTTGAAACACTTGGGCCTTGGGGACCAAGCGCTCATTCAATTTGTAAAGAAATTTCAAAACGCCTAATTAGATCTACAAATGACCAGAAGGCTGGTACGTATTTCGCACAACGCATTAGCCTTGCAATTCAACGAGGAAATGCAGCCAGCCTTCTGGGTAAACTTCCAATGTCTGGGGACCTGGGACAAATTTTTTATTTATAAATTTAGTTTTAGATTTTATAATTGTATTAAGTCTATTTTAAGGTTTTTATATTATATTCTTTTTTTATGTAATTAATTATTATTGTATGTATCTATAATGAATAAATATATATAACTCGTCCTATATAAACAAATTGTATTCTGAGTCTATATCCATTATTTTTCTGAGATAAACTATTTCCAATTTCTCTGTAAATAATCCACCTGTTACTTATTCAATATATCTAATATAAGTGAAATAGCTGTTATTTTTCCAATGGGTTTTATTGAATAGGAAATATGGATGACACAGGTGGATTATTTTAAATAATAATACAGAGAAATTGGGAATAGTTTATCCCCATACAAATTATGGATATTGACTCATCCTATGAACGAAAAAGGTAATATATTTATATAAATATAATAGAGACACAAGAATGTAGCGAAATGGAAGCAGGAAATTGGATCCACAGTTTAATTTGAGGCGGCTTCCTGCAACCAGACTCCACGATCTTAGTTTATACTCTAGGTACTCTACTTAGTAACAAGATAGATCAACTAATACATACATTCACTATTTTTTTATTATTCACAATTATAAACTATTGAACCTATTTATTAAGTGCGTCGGTGGCCGAGTGGTTAAGACGTCTGGTATTAACTAGGCAGACCACGGGTTCGATCCCGGATCCCGGACATGTACCAATGAGTTTTTTTTATTAAGAACTTATATACATAATCTGACAAACCACACTTAGAGGCTTTACTGTCTAAATATACCTCAACAGTTCTGCCCACTCGTCAGGTATAGCCTCACAAATACCATCAGATAAACGAGGGAGACTTGATCTTCCGCTGGGTACCCAGGAACAGTAAAACGGCTATAAGGCAACCCCCGTGAAGAAAGAAAAATAAAATCAAGAAATTGTTCTCGCTACGAAGATGGCCTTTACATCTTTGAGTGAGGTCAGAAACATCGGTTACAATGTTCACATTTAGTGATTTGTCCATATTAATTATTTTTAGAACATTCTTAAAGAGAAAATTGGTGCTTAGCTTTTTAGAATGAGTGAACATTGAACCCGGGACCTCCAGTTCGGTTCATTGTTTTTTAACAAATATTTCTTCAGAAGTGGCTTCAGGAACTGGTCTGAAGTAAAACATAGAGCTCTAAGCTCCTGTACCTGTAGCCTATTATAGATTGTGTACATTTAGTATCCGGGAAGTGGCAATCCATTTACGAGACAACCCGGCGCTGACTTCCTCCATTCATTTAGACCAGGTCCTGCCGCGTGCCGTTTCCCATCTGAAAATGTGGAATTATTTTTTCATCGCAGCGAGAAATTTGATTTTTCATCCAAACAGAAGCGGTACAAAGGTCATGAATTACAGCCCCTGCCCTCAAAATAAATTATGAATATAAATTTTAGTTACTTTTTTAAGTAGTGCATTTCACACAGACTATAATACTATGAGATTATTAAAAAACCTTTTTTTCTACCTCAAATTAGGATATAATTTATTTATTTTGTTAAATATCTGACGGATTAGACACTATAAAATATAAAGCGCGCGGTATCCAATCAATCCAATCTTTGGATGAACTTTCCTCGTGAATTAAATCCAGAACAAACTCTGTTCAATATTTACGGAAATAATTGCGCACAGACAGACAGACGCGGATAGTCACAGTAATGTTTTTCTACTGCGACTTTTAAGAAACTAATTTGAATATGTTTGTGTTCTATCCAGTAGGTAGGTACTAGCTCATAATCATTTTTTAAAGTTTTGCCGACAGACGACAGATTTAGGTAAAGTAGCCATTCTGCCAGATTTCTCAACTCATTTATATTACTGCTAGTGCCACGGGGCACGGTGGGGGTTGTGGTAAATATAAAAAAACATACTTAGCATTACTATAAATATTATATTCTAAAATTTATTTGTCAAGTATTCTTTCACAGTGTAGAAACAATGTCTCACGCAAAGCTCGCTTAAACGTTATTATTTGCTCAATTGTACAGTTTATGGGAGAATCAAGTAGTTGGTCACTTTTCTTTTAGAAAAAATGTGGGTTTTGTTTCGAAAAAATGTAACCCTCTACCCCTTGTATACCCTGCCTGACCTTTACTATTGCTGAAGCTAGAGACCCTGGCTCCTCTTGAGGATATCATAATATAATGCAGCACAATAAGAGCGAGAGTGGTGTACCAGACAATGTCAGTATTAAGGAAGTGCTGTAGACTCGTTAAATTATTTCGCTTCATTCAACAATATTGATCCGGTGAGGGCTGCGTGTTGTACGTTGTATAGGTTGTAGGTACACTGCATTACAATACTAACTACTATACCTATATAAAATAGTTATATCCGTTTCCGATCTACAACTAAAAATCACGTCGACTATTGCTTCTTTTTGTCGTGATGTAACGTTGTACATATGTTTCATACTTGGGCCCTGCAATCCGTAGCCTTGGCCTTACCTAAATTAAAAATAAATAACAGTATGTCAAGTGTCAATTTGACACATTGTCATCGAGCCGGCAACCTCACTTTTCGGCCAGGATCTCGGAGGCGGTCGTCACATTTTACGATGACGCTCTAACCGACCTCCGAATCTATCTAAATTTAACATACTACCTACTGGATACCTATAATGTAGTCCACTAAAATAATATCCCCAAATTGGGTAAGTGCAGCTCATAATATCTATTTAGTGCTTAGGTTGTATTGTAATTACATTGTTTTAGATTATTATACCTACCCTACTATCTAATTGCTACTTGACTATTGCTACCTATTGCTTATTTGTAACCTTGCTTGTGCATGCTGCTGCACAGCACACTTGCTGTATTGTGCTTCCCCTCACAAGTGTGCTGTGCAGGAGTCTGTGCATGATCTGTTTCTGATGCCTGTGCTCCGTGCATTACAGGGAACCATGTTTGGACTGACCATCTACCTATCTACATTGAGTCTACATTGAGATGCATCTCCGGGTCTATCACCAGCCTGTCCCTGCACGAGTGGCATTCAGAGCAGAAGCCGGACACCAGTTCACTTCATGAGGGAAGGTACAACGGCGGTGATCGGAGGAATACCCAATTACAGAACCGGGCATCGACCACGACCTTTCTATCTAAACTAATATACCTATTTATGATCCATTTGGTTGTTTCTTTTCTAACCTAACGAGATTAAACAACAAAGTGTGACAGTGAATGAAGGACAAACAAGTAGAGTACAGTAGAGCAGAGTATGAAGTTCTTAGCTAAGTTTGCTCTGTGGTTCTTAAACATCATGCAGCTTTTATCTTGTGGTACTGACTTCTAATAACGAACTATTTACTCAATTCAACGATTATTTATACGTGCTTTATATTAACTTCACCTGTATAGGTACCGGGACGGTTCTTGAGCACTCGACAAAAAAGTGGGGGAATGTTTGCGCATATGTAATTCGAGTGCAATATAACTTGTATATTTATTATAATTTATTTATTGGTGTTTGTTTTTACGATTGCTTTTTACTACTGGTAAAATTAAAATTAATACCTCATACCGTCAAGCAGACCCAAAAATAGTGCTCTGCGCATCTGACGACCAACGCTCAAGAACCGTCCCGGTACCTATAACTAACTTACTATGAATGTATGTAAATGAATCTTAGTCGAAACGAAGTCGAATCTAACCAACTTCTAATTATAGTATCGATTTGAAACTTTGCAAGTGTATGTAAATCGGGTGATAATACAATAATTTGGTACCATCAATCTGTTCTGATGATGGATAGTGGAACTCTCCAGGATGTGGATAGTGGAACTCTGTAACGAAACGACGTAACACTATTGAGTTTGGGCTCGTTTCATTAGTCTTTTATTCGACATAGTATTCTTGTTCTATTAACAAACATATAGTAAATATCTGTAATATAAATGGTCCAACAATCTCCAGGTAAATATAATGAGAGTAACATAATATCTGTATATATTTGTTTATCATAAGCTTCAATCAAACAAGAAATCTAGAACTAACCAGTTTCAAAGGCTTCAGACTCTTGTGCTGTATACACGAGTACAGTAAGTATATATACGCTCGTATTCGGGACCCTTTGTGTAACACAATGCGGACTAGGTACGTTCCCGTTTAGACCTCTATATTTGCTTCTATTTTATTATATTGGGTCGGGGTAGACAGAGACTATGATGTCTACAAATTATAAGAACAAGTTCATAAATAACATGGAAAATACCTCAACAAAAACGTCAAAAATGTCTTCTGCTGGTATAAAAATATTACATTTACATAATATCTCTCTAAATTGTTCACTGTAAAGCAACAAATAAACGAATATTTTGTCGTATAATTTGAAAACGGTTAGTTAGAAATCGGTTCACATTTAACTGAAATATTGAGGAAAACACGTTTCTCCAAATTATTGAAACTGCTAATCCAATTTTCATGTAAAAATGGGACCTGACCAGAATAATACTCTGACGATCAGAAAAGGAAGCATCAAAATTGGTTCATAATCGACGGAGATACGCATGAACATCGATAAAAACATACATCCGAAGTTTTTTTTAAAATGGGTTTGTGTACTTATGTACGCGCGTTAGAAGTTATACTTTTTTGGCATAATACAAATATATAACTTTATTTAGCACGCAAATAATAATTGCCTTTTAAAAAAAGTGTACCGACTTCAAAAATTATGCACTGAAAAGTGTACTAAATTGTCTATTTAATATAATAAAAAAATAAACTTGCATCGTGCGCGCGCATCGTTAAATTTTGTCGAAATATCACTCTCGGCAACTTCATACTGTAACTTTTTGTTACATCGTAAAATTTCACTCTCATATAATTTTTTCGTAACGCGCCTAAAGAAGTATAACTTTTTAAAAAAAGCCAAATATTTGGATACTGTTGAGAAGTTCTAGTATTATTATAATCAGATCCTACCATTAAAATATTCACTGAAACAATCTAAATGAGCCCAAACACTTTACATATATTCCTTCAACCATACATTTAGTATAGTCGCTTGGGCGCTCTAATAGATTGGCAATACAAAAGAGAAAAGATACGCGTATATTTTTTTAATACTGTAACAGCTTGTAACAGCCTAGCGTCAGTAGTAATTTCGCTTATTTTTGTCATCTAAGATGAAAAATCCACAGAAATACACAATTGTCATGTACTATTTTTTTGTTCTCGTTCTAATCGCGACATTACCAATCTAGAGCGAGTAGAGTGCCAGCAGGCTACATTTATGCCGTCAACAGATCAGCTCAGTAAGTCTATCAAATGTCTCATCTGAAAGTTATTCAAAAGGTGATTGTTACATGCCAAAACTTTGTGAATATAGAAGTAAATATCCAACATATATCGTGTAAGTTAAATGTGTCCAAACGGGAATACATCACCCTCGAGGTATTCCAATATTGGAAACAGTGAGACGCATCAATTTGTGTTAAATACTGTTGGTAAAGCATAGCGCACATAGTTCACGGACTATACTGTACCAAGTACTAACTGTACCAACTGTACTCACAAACTCATTACAACTCATTACGGCACACTTACAGGAACTGCATAGACAGATACGAGCAATTAACTTTACTACTTACAATACATATATATATGACCTTTGTAACGTGTGGTGTAGCCAGATATATGTTACTTTTAGGAAAAGTGCGGGAATTCTTTACATGTCTTCCGTGGCACATATTCTGAAACAAAATTCCTCTTTTAGCCGATGGTACTTGTGAGGCTATACTAAACGATTTTAATTGTGCTTGTTTTTCTAAATACACGAGCATATTCCTAAAGAGGCTTAAAAGTAAACAATTGAGCTGTATATTGCGGCAAGGATAGCTGCAGACATTTAGCACAAGCATCTCCTATTATGTATATTTACGAGTATTTATGTTAAAAGTAGCGTAAAGCGCTGCAGCTTGAGAGAGGCTGATCAGACTAAAAGGCTGTATATTAACTGAATAGTGGAATTAAGCGAGACCGCTGCCAAGTGGGTAGTGGGCACAGTACGGTCCACTTACGTCGTTAATACTATAACGAGTTTGTGTTTTATTGTGGCCACTGGGCAACTATTGGTGTGGACTGTGAACTTTGAGTTTATTTAGTTTTGGACTGCAGGGAACATTTGAAACTTCTTGTCTTGTTATTACTCATTCTGGGATGTGGGTGGATATATTCAAATGCAAAGTCTTAGTAATAGAAGAATTATAAGTATGTCTTTTCTACATAAAATATTAAATTATAAAATCGACTTAGAAACATAAATTAACACAAAAAAAACATTAACCAAAAAAATATCGCATAAAATACCATTGTCATGACAGTACAACACACACACACCTGCACCACCTTTATACCTTGCGGTGTAGCCAGAAACAAAAATAACAGTGTGTAACTGTTGTCCATATTGAACAGAACAAAGTTGCAAGCAATCAGAGTACAAATATGCTAACATGCTACTTCTACTTTCTTTATAATGCTCTGTGTTCACAACCGATATTTTTTTTTGTTTGGGCACCAATACAAGAGCTGTTTTCTGTACCTTACAACCTCCGTGCGTCAGTTGAAATGTGACAAAATATCATATCATTAATCATAAATCCACCATCCAAGCTCCAAAGCCTTTTTCATACAACGCATAGCGCTAGAAATTCAAAAGGGTAACGCGCTATGTGTTCTAGGCTCTATGGCAGCGGATTCGGACTCTCTGGAAGAAATTTTTAATTTGTAGTTTTGAGATTTTTTAATTATTAAGTTATATCATAATAAAAAATCCACCATTATACGAATACAACTCCAATAAATTTGTAATAAAGAATATCAAACAGTTCGCCACAAACACAAAATTAAATAATTAAAGTGAATATTTCACATAATATTCAAAGCATTCATTCATTCGTTGATTGTGAATTATTTCGTAATTTGGTGTGGAACTACAATATGGCTACAAAGGGAGGTTTGTAAGTACTGCCCCGTGCCCCGTGCCCCGTGCCCCGTGCCCCGTGCCCCGTGCCACGTGCCCCGCTCAATTACAAAATAATGCAGACTCCAATTGTTCGTGTTCACTGTTCGTATATAAACAAATAATGTTTGTAGCTACCAACTACCAACTGTCTAACTTAGAGCTAAATAGTTATTAATCTCGTTTGAAACTGCTGCACTAAACAGCTGTGCTTCATTTAACTTCATTTTAAGAAAATCCACCATATTTCAGGAAAAACTGAAAGGACTTTTTTCTGGCTCCACGAGTGAAGTTGGGGGCGGAAAGGTAGTTAACTATAGATATTTCTACTGACTACAGACTCATCTTGAATTTGAAAATACTTGTTACGAAGCTACATTATTCCAGTAAGTACATAAAAACGTTAGGGTTTCGTAAGATTAATTTAAACCGGAGAAAAATGACACCCCACAGGCGAATTCAAGGCAGAAATAAATAAATTAGTCTAATTTTAAAAGAAAGTTTTAATTTGATTTGATTTGTTTGTATATTTTTCGTCATTAGAAGGAAAAATAAAATCTTCAAAATGGCGTATCAAACAAACTTTAATACAGTATTAAGGGAGATATTTAATACCGACAAAAAACCTTTAAGAATATATATAGAGATATAATAGCAATCATACCCGCGAGCATGACCGCGTTGAATGAATCTCATTACTGTATACAGAATCTACAGGGGCTAGACAAAATCTACAAGCGGTAGCATGACGTCCTCATTGCGTCACTTTGTATATTTATTACATTTGTCACGTGATCTCTTAAAAGACAAATTCTCTAGGGATCACGTGACAAATGTCATAAATGGACAAACTGACGCTAACAGTAGATTTTGTCTAACCCCTGTAGATTTTCTCTACGCGGTCATGCTCGCGGGCCGTATGTAGGTACCTTTGTTACTTCTGAAAATATATGTTAGTAAAAGAAGTATATATTATTGAGTTTTTAGGTAACATTATGTATATTAAACCAAAATGAGTGTGCGTTAGCAGTTTTACAAAGCGGGATGTTCTGTATAGGATATTTATTTATTTTCTTGTTACTATACAAAGAATCAACAAAATTAAATTAATCACGATAAAATATAGGAGTAGGCGTTCTGAGCATTGTACAAGAGTCTGACATACAACCGAAGTTAACTATAACTAGGCAGTTAACAGTTGTACATGATGTTTACAGGAACTGAAGGGCGTTACTTAACTATTAATTATTGGATTACATTAAAGAGACCGGACTTATGCCTTACTGACTTATGTTATAGTCGCCTTTGAGTTTACAACAATGAATATCTACATAAATACCTTTATATTTACTTATAAAGTTATACTATTATATTACTTATAGTTACTTATCTATTAGAGATAGATATATGCTACGGCGGACTTTTTTGTAGATCATTTTATTCTACACAATTCTTTCCTACATCATTTTGTTATATCTCTGACGGATTAGACAGCATACGCCATGCAAACTCTAACTTTTTCCCCGACTTGATTTTATTATATTATGTTTAATACTCGTAAACCTTCCCGGCAACGAAATCCGTTTAGTAGTTTGTCACAGACATACAGACAGATGCGGCGAGGGAATTTGTTGTATAATATGTAGTGATGATGATAACAATGAAAGTACATTTAGAATAACTCCATAATAAATGTCGGTAGGTTTTTACCTTAATCTACTTGGTATATTTGAAGTAAGCAGCAGCAATAAATATTAGTTAATGATTCCAGAGCCGTAAGCAGTAAGCAGGTAAGTAAGAAAGAAGTAAAGAAACAGGAAAATAACAATAAAACTTTATTAACGACAAACAGATTAAACATTCTACTTAAACTCATAAATAAGTGTCCAAGTATATTGTGAGACAAAAACAAATCGTGTTTCCAAATACTTCTTTTCTTCTCAGTCGTAGTGCTCTTGACAGAGCAGTCGTGGTCAATCACGGCGGTCCACAGCGCGACGCACCTTGTATTGACTCGCCATGGTTAACTTGGGAAGAATAGTGCAGTGGTTTCCCCTTGCCTTCTGCACCAGACATTTTGAGAGGTCATCAGGCTTGCTGTAGCCTCTTCCAGCCAGTTTCCTAGGTTAGGTTAGGTTAGGTTAGGTTAGGTTCGTAGGTTTAGGTGTATGGTTATACTCGGTCATACGTCTAAAAATACCAAATAATACAAGTCTATTATCTTTATTTGAATGATGGCGAATGGCGACACACCAACTACTTGAATAATAAAATAAACTACAAGCAAGAAAAGTATTCTTTTAAATGTTTTAATACAAAATAAACTCCAAGCCAAACACCAATAAAGTAATATTTATAAATAAACGTAGTTGATAGTTACAGCGTGTTATTTACTATGTTGTATCCTCCATACAAAATAAACAAGTGATCCTGTAGAACAATTTCACGCTCAAGCGATACTAGCACAGTAGGAGCAGTCGAGGAGCACCTATACAGATACGGCCACAATAAACAGATATGTTTCCTTCACAAACTCATACAAGCTTCTCTCCAGGTCCCACTTACATCTAGAATATAGACTATCTTTGAAACGATTGCGTTGTTCCTTTCAAATTGGATTTTATTTATAGAACTTGGCATACACAGAGAATCGTTCAGTGTATTTCTTACTGTATGGACCTCCGTGATCGTCAGCCGAACCGAAACTTATCAGCTACAATATTAAAATACATCAGAAGTAAATGACATTTATAGTATTAATAAAAAATCGTTTTATTTGTGATTTTTTTATGTCCTCAGTTGCTTGGTAGCGGTGCTCGCTGACAGGAAATATTATCTGTGGTAATATTGGTCGTAGTTAGATAAAACTGCCGCGGCTGGTTCTAACTCTCCTAGGTCATGTAACAATAAGTTTTTTTATGAAACCAACATATACAAACTGTATAAAGATACTCCCTTACACTCTAATCCACTAGTCAAATCCATTGCTGAATTAAATTCCACCAAGGTTTTTCGACCTCAATCATAGCCTGGTTAGCCTAGTTTTCAGTTGGGTACCCTGAAGCCGTTTATTAGAAAATAAGTATAAAAATGGGGCGTCGGTGGTCGAGTGGGTAAGACGTCAGCTAGCAACTGAAAAGTCACGGGTTCGATTCCTACATCCGACCATGTACCAATGAGTTTTTTATAATAAAATGTACTGCATTATCCGACAAACCGTACAAAGAGGCTTTTCCATTTATATACCTCAACAGAGCTGGCCACTCGTTAGATATAGCCTCAAAAAAATTGGCTAAATGAGGAAGACTTTGTCTTCTACTGGGTACTCCGGGAGCTGTAAGGCAACATGATACTCACAATATTTTTATTTTTCAATCTGAATAATACAAGGTGTGAACTCTTATGAACATGAGAACAATGAGATGCCGTTGACAATACCAAAAATAACGCAAAATTGTCATTATAAAGTTAGATATTTATTTGAGTGTTATGTCGCGAAGTATTGCACCAACTTACATACAATAAACTTTAGTGCAATGGAGTCTCACTGAAGCGACGACGGACGGAGAGAGGAACTTATATCTAGACGTGTCCTCAGTGTGCCTCAGACTGCCTCAGTCCTGTATATTCACATATCAGTTCGGTTCTTAGATAATTAATTAATTCTGCCAACATCGGAAACCAACACTTTGACTGAAACTTCCGTCCGTTTTGTGGTCTCTTAACAACATATATATATAGGTTGAGAAATACAAGATCGTTTGGAGCTCTAAGGATGTATTTGTTAGGGTATTATTAATTGGTTAATCATTACTTAGTTATTATATGGGGACTAGAAGGTATCAGTTATGTCTCTTTCTTCATTATATTTATCTTATGTTATTAAAAATATAAAATAACGTCTGCACATTATGCATACATGAAATCACCATGAATCTGTTCCTTTTAAAACCAACATTTATTATTTTGACAAGTTCCTCTTTTCTTCCCTAAAATTCTTTAATTTTTTAAACCAATCGTTTGGAAAATTATAGGGTGAGAAAATAATATAAACAATCTATGATGGCCCCAAACTTATCTTGTGATGGGTACAAATTCTCAATATTTTTCTAATGTAATATTTTGTAGTAGCTTTTCGTTACAATTCATTGATAGAACCTAGAAACCTTACATGTAGGTATGTTGAACCACGTCTCATATTTGATATTAAATCAATTACAATGTTACATAATACATTTTATAAAAAATATTGTGTTATAGAAACCTTTGTGAGGCCGTTTCATCCAGATCAAATAACATTACTTTTGTGCTGCGTTGTATTCAAATTTCGTTTTATATGGCCGCCGCCGCCGTTGTTAAAAATTCGAACCAAAAATTGATTCCATATAGATTCCAGTAACAAATATAAGGATACAATTATTTATTGAACGTGAACATGAAAACAAAGTTAGTAGGTAGTTTATTAAGATACATACGAATTTATGAACACATACGTTATGTTCTCGACAAAACTACAAAAGAAATCAAACTACCTAAATTCAAATGGTCTATGTATATGTATATTGGTGTAGCTATACATGAGACGGAGATATGTGATCACGTAACATCCCATACAAGGGCCGGCATCGCTCCTAGGGAACCTGACGTATTGTATAGGTACTAAGTAGCTATAGCTACCACTTGTAACAGAGTTATACAGATAAAACTAAAATAATAATCGAAGTAAAGACCTTATAAAAATTAACGATATCATAATATAACATTTATTTGGGACAAGTGATATCGCCACAAGATCAAATAAATAAAGAAATTGACAGAAGAATATGCAACTCTTGGAAATCTTATTGGAGTTTTAAAAAATCATGAAAAATAAAAAATCCAACTTGGAAAAAACCCTAACGAAGGAAAATATGAAAAAACTAGAAACATGCCAACATGGCATGGAAAGAAGTATATTGAACATAAAGCTATAAGACAGGGAAAAGTCAACTACAATAAGAAACAAAACATTGTCAAAAGATATCATTCTGACTATAAAATATCTTGAAATGGAGATGGACTGGTCATATGTATAAGGATACAAAAGGAAAATGGACATTGGTACCCAAGAGATGGAAAGAGTAAAGAGGATGTCAGCACCACCGCCCAACAATATTCTGTTGCGACTAATAAGAAGGACAGCGATGGAGAGGAAATCTTGGATGGCTTTTTAAGGAGACCTATGCCGAAAGGCAAACCAAATGAAAAGGTTACCAGTGTATGCATTGTATAAATTATATAGAATCATTAACAGACTTGTTCATAATTATTGTTAACTTCAAATTCGGAAATAAAGGCTTTTATTATTTTGTTACCGTACTACAAATGTATATCTTGTATGGCCTCATTCTCTGAAAATAGCAGCCACCGATATTAATACTTACTATTGACACTATACTATTGATAGTGTACGTTAGTAACATAATATAAGTATAAAAACAAGATATAAGATATTTGAATGGTCACATAGCAGACTCCCCCCCCCCGCCCCCCCGCCCCACCACCGCACCAATATATAACAGATTCCAGAACCAGTAAGTAAAAGTTCCCCACTATTTCAGTAAAACAAAAGTAGGCTGAAAAACAAACGAGACGATAGCTTAACTAGAGAAACTATAAATTATGTTGGTGCGGTAATGGCCATAATAAAAACGGGCCTTTACTTGTAAGTTGTAGATTGTAGTTGTAGGCGGTCTCCAGGTCTCATACATGCCGTGCAGGGGGGACACTTTATTGTTCTAATTACACTCTTATTATTTTGTAAAAAACATTTTTATTTTGATACCCACTAATTGCTATTGAGAAACCATGAATAAGTAGGACGACCGAGAGAGAACTAGTCTAGCCACGCAATCAAAACATAAAGATTATAAGGTAGCGCTATATTATTCTCATAAATCAAAATCTTTTAAATTGTTATGTACAGAATCTTAATGCTAACTAATAATATAAATACGAAAATTTGTTTGTTTGTCCTTCTTTGACGTCACAACAGAGCACCGAACGGAAGTGACAGATCCCTGAAGGGCTTGAGAGTGACATGTGCTGTCTTTCGGGATACATTCCACGAGCGAAGTCGGGATAAAAAGCTGGTAAAACTATATTATTATGAACTTTCCTTCAGTCCTATGTCGGAAATAGGGATAAAGGTGGCATTAAAAGATTAGAATAATATAAAAAGTTGTTTATTGTACATAACTCCTAACCACGGGTACGCCGAAGCCACGCTACATCTACCCCAATGTAAATAGAGCCTGTAATTATATAGACTGTAAAGTCAACAAGTGTAAACACCAAGTTTTGACACATACCGTCTGTCTAGTGCACAATGTATCAAGACAAAGTCTGGAGCGTTACTAAGCTCACCGCCTCGGTCTAGCGAGCTGTTTATATTGTGATGTTACAGGTACATCTTACATATATAATGTTCATGCCTTATTTCCCTCTTTACAAAGTCATCATCATTCACCAATAATAACTATCACATATTCACGCCTGAATTCTACTGAGATAGGCAAAGACTACAAGCCAGTGAGTCCTGACTATACTTCGACCAACGGTTTCGCCTGCATTATTTAGATATCACTGATTAACCAAGACAAGACATCATTTTATCAAAGTGACATAACGAATTCTATGGTTTTCTATGTATGGTTTTTAAAACATATCGACACTAATGTCGATGGCATGTCGTTCTACATTGAAACCATCACGAAACTAGATCCTAAACTTTCGTGTCAAACAGAAAACCATAGTAAAAACGGCATAGATATTTTGACAGAGGCTTAGCTATACAGAAATTGGCTCAAAAATTTGAAAAGATGTAAGTATATTCCATATTATATTGGTATTAATTTTATAGAGTAAGATAGAATTTTATTGTTAGAAACTCCCGCGCAAATAAAAGTCCACATATTGGGTACAACAGGAAATGGCATAAATATAAGGTATACGGTATACGCAGCCACGCGGACACTGCTCGCTCACTGCTTACTGCTCACTGCTCCGTCTTCACTTCAAAAGGCCGAATTGTTGCCGGAATACACCTAGAACGTAACCTGGCAGTTGGCACATACAAATATAAATACAGTATCAAAGTTAATGTATGATAATTTCTAAAACAACAATCATTAATAAAACAAATATATAAATAAACACTTACAAATAAATAACCCTCGCTGTCCTGCGGCAGGGTCCCCAAAACACAAGCTGCATTCCCTCTTTGTAATCGTCAAGCTGATACGTTGACCTAGATACGTACCAGCCCTTCTATACCCGATACTTTAATTAGATCAGATGTTTAAGGTGGTTTTCCAGACAAAATTTTTTTATAATAGAAATCATTAATATTAAACATTTTTTTTTTTTTAAATACGCATGTGTGTGTGATCTTGATATTGTAAACTTTTCTATTATAAAAAAGTTATTTTTTATTGATTTCGCGCATCATAAAAGCCGAAAATAGTTAAGTAAGCACATATTTAGACATTTTTACTGTTTAGTTAATTAGTTTATCTTAATTACATTTTTGTATGGAAAACGAACCACCTTTGTGTGCTTCGGGACCCCATGGGCCCATTGTCTCAACTCCAAATCATATTTACGCCGTTTGGAGCTTTCAGTGGATGTCTCTGCCGCGCCCGCTCTTGGAGAAGTGTCTTTAATATGAGATGATGCCAATGTATCGACACAGGTAGCACACTTGCTCTTATTCAGGCTCATACATACATATATTTAGTACTTTTAACATTGGAAAGGAAGGAAGAGTGCGACATGCCGATATCTCAGGAAGTTGTATGAATATAAATATACAGATAGATGATTGACATGTCAAAATGTTTGTATTGGCGAGGTCTATAACATTATTTTTAATTAGTCGTTTATTATTATTTTCTCTAATCTTATTTTAAATTTTTTAATTATACCTACATATATAAGTTCATTTCCAATGCACTTTGAAGATCATGTGGTGCATGAGATCTGTGAATTATTTATATTTTCACCGGTTGCCTTAAGGCTCCAAATTGTTATCAACATGCAATTGATCACCATCGGTTGTGCCATTGAGGCATCAAAAGATAAGAAACAAACAATTGTTCGCTATTAAAATGTAAGTTACAATATAAATAATAGTAAAGTTTAGGTTCTATGTCGTAGATGATAGAGAACGCGTGATTGACCACGGAGCCTTTGTCGTCGTCTTTTTATATCGTTCTTATATACAATATGTTGAAGCACGCCCATGTCGTCCATGTCTAGGTGTACATCATACTGACATAATATATAACATTGTTCACATATTGTAATATATATTATATCTTGTAATTCTTTGAGTTTGGATCACATACAAGCTATAGTTTTTAAATCTCTAATTTTGTAAAACAAAGTCTCAATCCGTGTTCGTCTGTGTATTCGCTTATAACTTCTTATAAGTCATTTCAATAAAGTGATTCGTGTATTACACATTCTTCAAGTAGAAAAATATCAAAAATTCCTTTTCTTTATCAAAAAACCCGCTTTATAGGACATTAACATGACTTACGCTAAATAAACCATAAAAGATACATCGATTAAATATACTACAAAATTGTAGCTCTCAAGAATGGTTACAAAAAGTTCTGAAAAGCATGCAGTATTTTTTTAAGATTAACTCACAATAACCATTTGTCTATTTCAAAACTCCACAGTATGAAACCGCGTTGCAGGTTGCTAATGAAACATTGTTATTTTATCTACTCCTATAGGTATAAAAAATGAATTATTATTTTTTATCTTCACCGGTTGCCTTACAGCTTCCGAAACCGTGTTACGATCCCAGGGTACCTAGCGGAAGACCAAGTCTCCCTCTTTAACCGATGGTATTTGTGAAGTCAACCCCCGAAGAGAAATAAAAGGACAGCACATTATTAGTTCTCAACAAAAAACAAGTAAACCGGACGAAGTTGTAAACAATAAACTATCCCACAAACACACAATTTTCGAGGTATATGGCAGTTTCTCATATTCCCCCATTGGCCGATTACCCCATGGTCCGTTAACATGAAACTGGCTGTTTACATGATTTGTGAACTAAACTATAATATGAGATGATTCCGCCTGTTTTGTTCCGTCGCATGTCGGCTCCTTTATGTCACCAATATTTGTACCAAAACATTTAACATATATCAGACTTACTACTTTTATATCAATATAGAAATTTATTTATTGGAAATTACTGTCCTTTTTAGGGTTTAACTTTGCGACGTAGCCAGAAATATGTCGTAGCACCTGCCATAATGGGACTAGAGCACGTACTAACAAATTATACTTCTTCTTTTACTAAAAGGCCTGTGGATTGAACCGGCTGAATTAATTTTGATCAAACTTTCGTCTCGAAAATGTGTTACACACATTATAATGGTTGTGTTAACGGCAGGTATTGAGGTAGTTGGTAGGTGTTGAACCCGGAACGTCAGGTTCCAAATGTTGGAATCTATTTAAAATGAAATCAATTTATCTCTTCCATAAAAACATTACCAAAATGTGTAACCTAATGTATATATTGGTTAACTGTGCGTATCCTACTAGAGTATTTCAGTAGAACTATTAATTGTCACGCTCCACTGATCTCAAGGTTACATAATGCTACTGATCTATATAACAGTAAATATATAACAAGTATTTTTGATAATACCAACTTATGTATATGTACCTATAAATGTCAAGTTCGTAGCAAATGGCATTCGATTGTCTCTGCCTACCTCTATTGGGATAAAAGTCGTGATGATATATTGATAGATAGATCTAACCTAGCATATAAAGGCCGATTTAGACGGTTCTAGTGGTTAGTAGAGTGCGTTACGATATGTACATTAGTTGAAACATGTAAACGGTAGTTTCCAGTACTCGTACTAGTACGTTCCACTCGCCTTTCAACTAGAATCAAATAGAATCGCTTTTTATTTTTGTTTCAAGTGACACCCTCCCGCGCCCGCTCAACCCCCCCGCGCGTACCTGACTCGCTACTCGCTGTAGTCTAAACGGCCAGTTTTAGTAACTTGCACACGTTGACAAGGAGAGTTATGTGTGTTTTGGCCTACAAAATGGCAATCTACTGGAAGAAGTATAAACGTCACTGGAAACCTACTAATGCACTGGCATTCAAGTGCCACCTACGCACTCTACTAAACACTCGTTTACACCATGTGATGAGCAAGTTAGTAAACTTTAGATTAGTGTAATATAACATCACAATAACTAAGTAGTAACAGTATAGTGCACTATATAAGCCGCACCACATTAATCCTGTACAAATTCCTCACATTTCCCCGCACTACGGATTACCCTCAATGTGTATGTATACCCTTTACATTCCTGTAACAACTCTGAGATAAATATGAGCTCTATAAATAGCTAATTCGTTAAATTCCCCAAAATGTTGTATCAACATGACTGTGCTGAGAACTGAGAACAGTGTCACTTCATTACTTGCTGTACTTCATTATACTATTAGTCATTGATATATATCTTAATAAGGATTGGCAAGGGTTATTGAGATATTTTGAGATCAAAAACCTCTAAGGATCTAATTTGTGCTGCTACAATTAAGAGTTAATATAAATACGTTTGGTATGGTATTTCCTGTTTCCCTGATTTTTATCTTAGGAAGCAGCGAACTTAGTTCTAAGTTCGCCGTTAGGAAGGGTATTTGTTATTTTGTCACACCTCTCATACTCGTGACCAATCAAACTTTTTCATTTTTGAACATGTCCAAAGCAGATTAAACTATTTTCTTATATTACTACCTTTTCACCCCGTCTTTGCCCATGGATATATTCGAACAATATAAAATAAAGCCTTTGACACTCAGGGATATCGTTAGCTTTCTATTAGTGAGTTAATTTTTGGAATCGGTTCAGTAGTTTTTGAGTTTATTCGTTAAAAATACAAAAAAAATCATAATATTACTATAGATTATCCCGAAAGATATATCTCCAATTACATTTATTCAAAAAAGACGTACAAATAAACAAATACACTGTCGCATTAATAATATTATTTATAGCTGAATAACAAGAATAATATAAGAAGCAGCTGTACAGTAGTCACACTAACACACCAGTACACCAACCAGTAGGAATCAAAGCGCGTTTCTAACAAAACAAACATACAGACACCCTCGCTACACCACAGCGTCTACAGCATCAACTAAATAAATATGTCTATCTTATACTTTGTTATATATCACTGCTTGCTATGTTTTATTCATAATACTAAACCATGAACTGAAAATTTCTATAGGCGCATTTGGTAGGAAGAAATCTTCTAGATTCGCGACCCGTGTTTGCGACATGTTTTCGGCACAAGACCATGGATTGCTCGACCCGAGAACGTCCGGGCAGGAATTCGTATACTGGCTTCCAAGTATGCTAGGGTCGGGCATTTTTGGTTGCACATTTCTGGCCGACAATTCTTCGGTCCGGACACAGGTACATTTATATGTGAAATGATCGCTACATATAGCATTGTTATATGTTATATACCTACTAATACTAATAGATTAAAAATACGTTTTACTTTTCACAGTGCCCATGAGTGCCTAATCTGCCTATGCCTTTTTAATCTATAAGGGACAAACAAGCATTTATAATATTAGTTAGAATAACAAAGTTTTTTTTTAATTTATTTTTATTGTATTAGTTTAAATATTTACATCATAACTTAAATGTAATGGTAATAAATAAATAATATATTTAAAAACTATATATACAAATTATAAAAAGAATACCTCTTCCAGAACCCCTCCCTGTGGCATGGTTCCTAAAACACTGGCTGCGTTACCTGAATGGTTAAACTGATCCTTTGAGCGAGGTAAGAGCCACCCTTAGGTCACCTGAGGCGTGGACTAATCTAGTACCTAAATTTTTCAAGAATATTTTCATTTCGGTAGACCATGGACCCATTGTTTCCACTGCAAGCGCCGAAAATAAATAATTTGTTAAAATATTTTAATATTTTCGGCGCTTGAGCAGTTGAGCGTGTTCTGCCGCCGCACCCGCTTTTAATTTTGTATACTGTATGTGAGATGCTGCCAGTGTATCAACACCAAATTTTTTCCTAAATGCCACGGTACTAAAGTTACGCCATCAGGTCTCTTGCCATCGTCCCTGCTCATACCAGATGGTTCAAGAATTGCAGGAACAGGGGAGTTAGCATACATTTTGACAGCGACACTTTCGTTTCGGTCGAATGGCCTTGAACAGGCCAAAACGTTCATGTCCAACAAGGACCGGCCAGAGATAGCCCGGGGCCGAGAGGTCCGGCCCAACAATGTGCGGGAAAATTCTGTGTACTTGTCTTTGTCCGGCCAAGCAAATTGCTCGGCATTCTTGTGCAGGGCATGCCCGGTCCGGGCTATCTCTGGCCGGTCCTTGTTGGACATGAACGTTTTGGCCTGTTCAAGGCCATTCGACCGAAACGAAAGTGTCGCTGTCAAAATGTATGCTAACTCGGCAGAGGCAGTGGCAAGAGATCGGCGTACTATATCATTTAAGGTACCGTGGCGGTAGGTGCCTCAAAGTTAGAATAACAAAGTTAGAATAGCAAAGTTAGAATAACAATACAAAAGGAATATATTTAGGGCATTTTTTAAACAACACAGATGATTTAATAATTAAGTAATATCTCTAACTGTTCATGGAAGAGATCAAATACTGCACTGGTGAAACACAATTTTAATATTATAAACGACAATTATTTGGATAAACTTTTCCTTTTCAAATTCAAATCTTGAGAATGAAAATCATTGATTTCACATTAATATATCTATCACTATACTTTGAAGGGTAGACACAATGTACTACGTAGTTGTTGTCACTTGGTAAATAGTAGGTTGATGTAGGTACTTAGTACAAGTAGTTTAATGTTTGTGTAAAACTAAAATCCGTAATGTTAACAGACTTGTCCCTGACCGCAGCTCGGTCTACATCCGGGATAACGTTCATGTAGATACAGTTACTCCGGGAATTATATTCACTAATACATTATTATGGCAAATTTATATTATATAAACAAAATGGATTTCAAACAATGATATACTATTACGTCATTGATTTCAAATGAGATATGAAAAGGTAAAGTTGAAAATACACTTGTGCTAATTTGTATATGTATTTAAATTTTATATGAGACCTTTTAATTCCTCAACAGGCGTAGCAAGCGGAGTCCAGGTGATCCAGGCCTACCCTAGAATATTTCTGGATCCATCCCAGATTTAAAAAGTTAATCACTTTGCCCACACCAGCATAAAAACATTGCAAGTCCAACCAACAAAATGTAATATAAAAACATTTTAAACTAACCGATTGCCCGCTACTTCGTACGCATTATATTAGAAATACAATTCACCCACTTATGGTAGGTAGCGTGATGTTAGCAACCTAAACCTTCCTCAACAATTGGGTTATGAAATGCAAAAATATTTTTTCCGATCGTTTCAGTAATTTTTGAGTCTATGGAACACGAATAAACAAAGAACGAATTAATTTTTAACCGACTTCCAAAAAAAGAAGGAGAAGTTTCTCAATTCAGACCGTATTTTTTTTTTTTTATTTTTTTTTTTTTATGTATGTATGTACATCGATAACTCCGCCAATTGTGAACCGATTTTGATGGTTTCTTTTTTAATCGACAGATAATTCTTCCGGATTGGTCCCATTTTTATCTCATAAAAATTGGTTCATTAGTTTTTCAGAAATTTTGAAAAAACTGACTTTATAAGTAAATTTTTCTTGATATCTCGATAAAATATGTAAAATATGACATATGACGAAAATTGGTTCAGTAGTTTTTCTGAAATTCAGTAATTAATTTCTGTTTACGGCTGAAATTATGTATCAGAAAAAGCCTTAGCAACGGTTGCTATTGACACGAAGTTGTCAATTTTCGTGACGATGGTCTAGCGGTTAAAAGTAATGAGTGGGGTGCATAGGATGCACAAGTACATTACATGGTTCAAATCACATCCACAGGGGTATTTTTTTTTTATTTTCCATCATAATTTTTTAGTTGCGTTATTATTTGTCTCTCAAGGCATCAAAATCACTTAAAAGGGTAAAATAAACCTTTAAAAAAATAGTGCACCGACTTCAAAAATTTGCACTGAAAAGTAAGAAATAATAAATATTTCGTCGTAGAATTTGAAGACGGTTGGTGCCAAATTAGAAACAATTTCGTTCCCAAATTCACTAATCTATCACTAATTCATTAGGAACCTACGATCATCAGTACAAACATAGATAATATTGAACAGATCTTTATCTTCTTAGATATTTACTTAGTTTTGTATCCTAATTTGGCACCAACCGTCTTCAAATTCTACGACGAAATATTTATTATTTTTTACTTTTCAGTGCAAATTTTTGAAGTCGGTGCACTTTTTTTTAAAAGGTTTATACCAATAATGGATCAACTATGACAAATCTTACAGTAATTAACAAATAAAAAAATCTTCAAAGTAATTCTATAGTAACAATTGAATGACCTAACTTCCTGACCTCAATTTCCCAAAACACCAGTAACCCACACGAACAACAGTACTGCGCATTAATTTAAAGTAAAATGTGACCCTTCAGTTTCCTATGACGCAGTTTTCAAAATGTATGTCGGGTCATCGTCCTCCCACGTGTTAGCTGCAACTACGCAGTTACCAGTCTCCCCTCACAACAACCTGATGGACCCCTCTGTGACCTCCGAGCTCCGTCCCCCCCGCTACCGCCCCCGGTTGCATATAACCAAAATGTATGTCGGGTCATCGTCCTCCCACGTGTTAGCTGCAACTACGCAGTTACCAGTCTCCCCTCACAACAACCTGATGGACCCCTCTGTGACCTCCGAGCTCCGTCCCCCCCGCCACCGCCCCCGGTTGCATATAACCAAAATGTATGTCGGGTCATCGTCCTCCCACGTGTTAGCTGCAACTACGCAGTTACCAGTCTCCCCTCACAACAACCTGATGGACCCCTCTGTGACCTCCGAGCTCCGTCCCCCCCGCCACCGCCCCCGGTTGCATATAACCAAAATGTATGTCGGGTCATCGTCCTCCCACGTGTTAGCTGCAACTACGCAGTTACCAGTCTCCCCTCACAACAACCTGATGGACCCCTCTGTGACCTCCGAGCTCCGTCCCCCCCGCCACCGCCCCCGGTTGCATATAACCAAAATGTATGTCGGGTCATCGTCCTCCCACGTGTTAGCTGCAACTACGCAGTTACCAGTCTCCCCTCACAACAACCTGATGGACCCCTCTGTGACCTCCGAGCTCCGTCCCCCCCGCCACCGCCCCCGGTTGCATATAACCAAAATGTATGTCGGGTCATCGTCCTCCCACGTGTTAGCTGCAACTACGCAGTTACCAGTCTCCCCTCACAACAACCTGATGGACCCCTCTGTGACCTCCGAGCTCCGTCCCCCCCGCCACCGCCCCCGGTTGCATATAACCAAAATGTATGTCGGGTCATCGTCCTCCCACGTGTTAGCTGCAACTACGCAGTTACCAGTCTCCCCTCACAACAACCTGATGGACCCCTCTGTGACCTCCGAGCTCCGTCCCCCCCGCCACCGCCCCCGGTTGCATATAACCAAAATGTATGTCGGGTCATCGTCCTCCCACGTGTTAGCTGCAACTACGCAGTTACCAGTCTCCCCTCACAACAACCTGATGGACCCCTCTGTGACCTCCGAGCTCCGTCCCCCCCGCCACCGCCCCCGGTTGCATATAACCAAAATGTATGTCGGGTCATCGTCCTCCCACGTGTTAGCTGCAACTACGCAGTTACCAGTCTCCCCTCACAACAACCTGATGGACCCCTCTGTGACCTCCGAGCTCCGTCCCCCCCGCCACCGCCCCCGGTTGCATATAACCAAAATGTATGTCGGGTCATCGTCCTCCCACGTGTTAGCTGCAACTACGCAGTTACCAGTCTCCCCTCACAACAACCTGATGGACCCCTCTGTGACCTCCGAGCTCCGTCCCCCCCGCCACCGCCCCCGGTTGCATATAACCAAAATGTATGTCGGGTCATCGTCCTCCCACGTGTTAGCTGCAACTACGCAGTTACCAGTCTCCCCTCACAACAACCTGATGGACCCCTCTGTGACCTCCGAGCTCCGTCCCCCCCGCCACCGCCCCCGGTTGCATATAACCAAAATGTATGTCGGGTCATCGTCCTCCCACGTGTTAGCTGCAACTACGCAGTTACCAGTCTCCCCTCACAACAACCTGATGGACCCCTCTGTGACCTCCGAGCTCCGTCCCCCCCGCCACCGCCCCCGGTTGCATATAACCAAAATGTATGTCGGGTCATCGTCCTCCCACGTGTTAGCTGCAACTACGCAGTTACCAGTCTCCCCTCACAACAACCTGATGGACCCCTCTGTGACCTCCGAGCTCCGTCCCCCCCGCCACCGCCCCCGGTTGCATATAACCAAAATGTATGTCGGGTCATCGTCCTCCCACGTGTTAGCTGCAACTACGCAGTTACCAGTCTCCCCTCACAACAACCTGATGGACCCCTCTGTGACCTCCGAGCTCCGTCCCCCCCGCCACCGCCCCCGGTTGCATATAACCAAAATGTATGTCGGGTCATCGTCCTCCCACGTGTTAGCTGCAACTACGCAGTTACCAGTCTCCCCTCACAACAACCTGATGGACCCCTCTGTGACCTCCGAGCTCCGTCCCCCCCGCCACCGCCCCCGGTTGCATATAACCAAAATGTATGTCGGGTCATCGTCCTCCCACGTGTTAGCTGCAACTACGCAGTTACCAGTCTCCCCTCACAACAACCTGATGGACCCCTCTGTGACCTCCGAGCTCCGTCCCCCCCCCCCGCCACCGCCCCCGGTTGCATATAACCAAAATGTATGTCGGGTCATCGTCCTCCCACGTGTTAGCTGCAACTACGCAGTTACCAGTCTCCCCTCACAACAACCTGATGGACCCCTCTGTGACCTCCGAGCTCCGTCCCCCCCGCCACCGCCCCCGGTTGCATATAACCAAAATGTATGTCGGGTCATCGTCCTCCCACGTGTTAGCTGCAACTACGCAGTTACCAGTCTCCCCTCACAACAACCTGATGGACCCCTCTGTGACCTCCGAGCTCCGTCCCCCCCGCCACCGCCCCCGGTTGCATATAACCAAAATGTATGTCGGGTCATCGTCCTCCCACGTGTTAGCTGCAACTACGCAGTTACCAGTCTCCCCTCACAACAACCTGATGGACCCCTCTGTGACCTCCGAGCTCCGTCCCCCCCCGCCACCGCCCCCGGTTGCATATAACCAAAATGTATGTCGGGTCATCGTCCTCCCACGTGTTAGCTGCAACTACGCAGTTACCAGTCTCCCCTCACAACAACCTGATGGACCCCTCTGTGACCTCCGAGCTCCGTCCCCCCCGCCACCGCCCCCGGTTGCATATAACCAAAATGTATGTCGGGTCATCGTCCTCCCACGTGTTAGCTGCAACTACGCAGTTACCAGTCTCCCCTCACAACAACCTGATGGACCCCTCTGTGACCTCCGAGCTCCGTCCCCCCCGCCACCGCCCCCGGTTGCATATAACCAAAATGTATCTCGGGTCATCGTCCTCCCACGTGTTAGCTGCAACTACGCAGTTACCAGTCTCCCCTCACAACAACCTGATGGACCCCTCTGTGACCTCCGAGCTCCGTCCCCCCCGCCACCGCCCCCGGTTGCATATAACCAAAATGTATGTCGGGTCATCGTCCTCCCACGTGTTAGCTGCAACTACGCAGTTACCAGTCTCCCCTCACAACAACCTGATGGACCCCTCTGTGACCTCCGAGCTCCGTCCCCCCCGCCACCGCCCCCGGTTGCATATAACCAAAATGTATGTCGGGTCATCGTCCTCCCACGTGTTAGCTGCAACTACGCAGTTACCAGTCTCCCCTCACAACAACCTGATGGACCCCTCTGTGACCTCCGAGCTCCGTCCCCCCCGCCACCGCCCCCGGTTGCATATAACCAAAATCTACGATTTTTTTAAAGCGATCGCTGATTTGTCCAAAATAATTTTGATAGCGATCTCTAATGTCCAATGTTTGAAAGTTTTTTTTGTTCTTTCTTCACGGTTTGCCTTATAGCTCCCGAAACCGTGTTACGATCCCAGGGTACCCAGTGGAAGACCAAGTCTCTCTCTTTTTAGCCGATGATGGTATGTGGATTGGTGGATGGTATTTAGATGGAAAAGCGTGTAAAAGTGTGGTTTGTCGGATTATGTACATAAGTTTTTAATTACAAAAAACCAATGTACATTTTGAAAGTTAACCACCGAAATCGACCACAGACTTGTATGTTGTATTTGTGGTCAATTTCGATGACCGGAACGATCTGTCACACACACACACACATCCACACGCCTTTGTTTAATCGAATCTTGTGTGTATCACACATACACGTGAGTGAATTGCATGTGATCTAGATCGTATGATTTACATTGCTAATGTGTGACCTGTCTTCAATCTCGATCATACGGCGGCCGGACCGAAAATTATCTGTAAGATACCGGACCAAACTGACTGACTGAACGGACGCACTGTGGGCTACTTTAGAGATCGCTATCAAAAGTTTTTTTTGATAAATCAGATATCTCTATCGAAAGTCAGTTAGTAGATTTTGGTAATATGCTCCCCATCCTCTGATCCCCTCAACGATCTTGTGTGCAACTAAGGGTGCAAGTCTTCAGGATTTCTTAAAAAAATAATCGATAACCTAATTGGTAGAGACCAGGTTCAATTCCTACTCGTCCAATACTACTGGTGTGTCTCTGGCTACCAAGCAAAGTATAAAAGCCGTAAAGATGTGTTTGTTTGTATATTTCTTAACTTGACCCATTTGTGTCTTTCATAGTTCATAACTCATTTTCTGGTAGATTCCATATTATAAAATCGAATACATATATATTATTTCATTCCACCAGAAAAACTATAAATTGTTTGGTAATTAATGTTTTTTTAATTAATGAACGTCTACTCTAATTTAATAACCTATCATCACTCCTTTTATCCGAAAAGGGGTAGATTTTCTACGATCCTGACATACCTCTTTCGCTTTTTTTATATTCAACATACATACTCGGCGATTGTGTACACTTTTAACATTGCCTTGGACCAATATTTTTTTATAAGTTTAATAAAGCCTCTGCCAGCATTACTTTTCACTTCGGCCATATAAACCTTTTCATTCAATCTTTCGTCCTTCATTCTTTCAACATGTCCAAACCAGCCTAAAATACTTTTCTTCATTTTCTATAATTTTCATTGTAATAATTAGGCTGTTTTCGTCAAGAGAAACCTATACGCGACATTTAGCAACAACTATCAAACCAAAATCTTCCTTACTTAGGTGAGGATTTTCTGAGCCTATATACCTAACGAATGGCCAGCTCTGTTGAGGTATGTAAATGGAAAAGCCTATTGTTCGGTTTGTCGGATAATGTACACAGATTTTTTATTATAAAAACCCATTAGTACATGGTCAGATGTGGGGATCGAATCCGCGACTTCTTAGTTGTGAGCCGACGTTTTACCCACTCGACCACCGACGCGACGCCCCTATCATCAAACCATTCTGAAAATAATGAAACATGAGTGTGTAAGCTACATATATAGGTCACTAAGAGACTTCCTGTGGCGGTGTACACTGTACACTGTTGCACGAGTATGCAATCATATAAATTAAAGTGGCTGTATACTTTAACATAAATTACGGTTTTAAGATTACTTGGTCTCAGGCCCGCCGCGTACGGGCGTGAAGGGCGTGCACCGCACAAGGGCGGCATTTTCATGGGGGCGGCAAAAACAGATATCGAAAAGAAAAATTCTCATAATTTTATGTCTTAAAATTTTTATCATGTCATAATAACGACATCTATTGGTCAGTTTATTGATGTGAAACAATAACTAGGGTAAAACCAAGACGTCTCAAATTTCAGAAGATGCTTGGTTTTGACCTACGCCGTCTGCGCCTACCGCTGTAGAGGTAGAGGGGATAACGCGTTGTCATGAGGCTAAACAAAGCGTCTCACACTTCAGAGACGCTTGGTTTTGACATACGAGCTGGGATAACGCGTTGGCATGAGGCAAGACCGAGCGCCTCACACTTCGGAGACGCTTGGTTTTGGCCTACGCGTCTGGTCGTGTATTTCTTTAATTATAATAATATTGTTGTATACTAATTTTGATGTTCCACATCTACATTCAAATATTTTACCGCACGTATTTGCACGCGGGCGCTGAAATAGTTAGCGGCAGGCCTGCTTGGTCTTAATCTTGGTCTTCCGTTGGGTATCCTGTTTGCCTGTCACTGATAACACAGTTCGGAGAGTCATAAGAAAACAAATTAGGTTCAAAATGTCAAAAGGGCCAAGTTGTTTGGCGGTAATAATAGTTTGTTAGTGATCAATTACCGATTACCACACTCACCCACGGTCGAGCAGGCGGAACGTTCAAACTTGTGACAAGGTTTAATGATAGTCTTGATGGTTTAACTTTAAGTGACATGCTATAGAGCTCATTTATATAATTTATCTACTCTTATATCGTAAAGTCTCTATTACAAAATCGAATTATACTTCATAATTATATGTTTTATTTACACGCGTCTGTAATATGTTTTCAAACAAAAACGATATCGTAATTTTTTTAAATGCAGTTGTATTCTTACTAGTCGGCCTCGCCCAAATTTTATTATTTGTTGTTTTACTTAAGAATATGCATTATAGTTATACTAGTTAGACGGTTGTATCTATTGCCATTATTGCCAATATTTTATTATTTGTTGTTATAGCGGCCATAGTAATACACACTTTGTGAAAATTGAAAGAGTCTACCTATTACGGTTCAAAAGATACAGCCCTGTGACGAACAGCTGAGCCTTAAGAGTGTAGTGTACCGCGTCCATGTCCATACAAACGGAGAAAACGTTTTACTACCCCTAAATATTATTTAGTTTTAACGATTTTGTAATATGTTACTGACATAATGAAAAACTACGTACGTATTTTTTCCTTTTTTCAAAATTCGTAATAGGTCAAAAGTTATAAGCCCCTCAAATCTCGGTTTTTTTGGTTCATAACTTGCTCGTAATAAACCGTCTGTATTTGAGAAACAAAGCAAAATTTCAAAAAATGCAAAACGTACGTACGTAGATTATAATCTGCTAAAACGTTTGACACCAAAATTATAAGGTTTCGTTATAGTTTAGTAGGTGTAAATCGTTTTCCCCCAAAACGCAATTTTCAACGAAGAACATACCTACGAACACTCACGAGCTGCAGTGTTCTCTGTCGCACTGATGCCCGTGGGAAGAGCGCGCTTGAGACAAAATATGATTTTCTAAATACCTATTTCACTGCGTACGCTGAGCTACACGATCCTCTTAAGTTAAGGTGCCCAACCATTCGTCCAATCACCGGCGCTCCGCAGTACGGTCCACCGAAGCTGACCACAGTCTCGTTCAATTCTTGTAACAAACGGTTCGCCTAGATCGTACGGCGGCCGGAATGGGAAATTTTCGGTGCGATGCCGGACCAATGTGTAGCTTACTTTAGTAATAGCCTTTCCGTTGTCACCCTTTAGGAAAGGAACCCTAAAATTGCAACTGTTACAATATTATTAATTTTATTAAAGCAAGTATTCAATAAGTTTCATAATAGGATCATACGAGTTTGGCCATTTCAGCATTGTAGGCAGCATTGCCAGCTTTTAAAGCTGTTTATGGAAGATGGGACGGTGTGAGAGTATCTACCAGCGTTGCCAATCGCGGGGAAGTTCCCCGATTTGCCGGGAATCGGGAGTTAGCGCGGGGAGAGAGCGGGGAATTATTATAATCGGGGAATGAAGACCGTCTGCTTTTTTATTAAAATATTTTGCCTTAATCAAAAATTTGCAAGTAATAATGGAAAAGTGGCTAAAAAAAGGGCTCATACTGTTAAGAAACATATAAGTTGCATTGCAAGCTCAGCACTAATTTGTTGGTATGTTCTTAAGCAGAATTCAATTTTTATTTGTAAAATGTTTATGTTTTATCTATGTATGTACCAAATTGTATAAGATTTTTTTTAGTTTATAAGAGTCATTCCAAAGGTAATTTTGTTAAAGATTAAACTATATTTTGTATGAAACTGTGTTTTTATTTTAACTGTGCATTTCGGGGATTGCATCAATGGAAAGCGGGGAATTTCGGGGAATAGAGCACACTCAAGCGGAGAATCTAGAAATTGACATTGGCAACACTGGTATCTACACATGTAGCATCCTATACTGGTGACTCAAAAACTACTAAGCTGATTTTATTCATATTTGTGCGATCAGATAGACTGAGTCACGAGGTAGGGGTTAGGAGTACAAACCATCACGCCACGTCTTTTAGGAGGAGTAACCAATAATGTTACTTATTCGACGAGTTGTTCTAATTGTATCTGGTGAGCACTGCACGAGCTAAGTCGGGGCAAATCACTAGTATGTATTGTATAGGTGTATATATAATCTACCTATATTATGACCCACATCTGTATGAGAGCTCGTTCTCTCTTTGTCTGTAGCCCTTCGTAGTAGCGCGCGGTGGGGAACACTATAGTTACTGGTACTTCTAAGTTTTCCCCATTTTCCCCATCGACATTTTCGTAATAGAAATTCAGCCTTTTGTACTCAATAACAATATGTAAAACTAAGTATATATTAATTTCTATTAGTTTATCACAAAACATGGTGCATCTCAACATGGATTTGCAAGATAATAAACGATCTATCATCACGCCTTTTATCCCAATAAAATGCCATTTGTTACGATCCTGACATACCTCCTTCGCTTCTTTTACATTCATGATACCTTTCATACATGCGCGGCGATTGTGTGTATTTTTAATATTGCCATCGATCAATATTTTTTTTATATGTTCAATAAAAGTACACCTAGGTCATCCTCTGCCAGCATTTCCTTTCACTTCATAATAAACAATGAGATCTGTCATGTTCCTGTACAGTGTACACCAATCAAATATATACAATTAACTAGTTATCCACCCCGGCTTCGCTCGTACTATAATATAAGTATTTATCCCAGCTCCATTTATTTATTTATTTTGACATGAAAGAAGAACAAACAAACAAACAAACTTTCGCATTTATAATATTAAATATGTGATATTTTATTATTGAAATAGTACATCCCTATATATCTAGTCATAGCTACCTATAACAAGTGTTTTGTTCTACCCCTACTGTAGTTGGTCAAACACCATTACACAGTGTTTAGAGGTCCATTGTTGAGCTACAACTTGAAGCCATACTACCTGTCACTACACAAGCTATCCAAATGTAACAGAGGTCCGTCGCAGCTCGTAGCTCGTAGCTCGCTTTGTAAACTACGTCATGTCAATTACTTCACATTATTGCTACATTCAAATTACAGTAGGGAAATTGTATGGATATCTGCTTACAATCTTATACATGCAATATGGTTATATAGTGGCTAATTTAAATACCTACATAAATACACTTATAACTACTTATCTATTAGAAATAGATATATGCTACCGCTGACTTTTTTGTAGATAATTTTATTCTACACAATTCTTTCCTACATTATTTTGTTATATCTTTGACGGATTAAACTGCATGCGCCATGAAAACTTATTCCCCGATTTGATAACTTATACTGTTAATGCTCAACTCCTGTAAACCTTCATCGTGAATTAACCTATCTAATAGTGGAAACTGCATCAAAATACGTTCAGTAGTTTTTGTGTGAGGCAGTCACAGACAGACAGACAGACCGGGGACTTTGTTTTAGAATATGTATAATAAGCGTTTCGTTGTAAATAAATAAAAATATAATATAAGTAGGTACATAATATGATAATAATATATAACGAAGACTTTGGTCCAGTAGGGCTTTTAGAATGGGAATACCGTCCTTATCAGTGGACTCGCTCATTGCAAATAACAAGACTTGATATTAGAATACACTTGTTTTATTTATTCAGTACAGACTTATCACTAATACTAATTAAAATAACAATTAGATTAGATACTCACAAGATTTTTATCACCAATGCTTTCACTGTCTTGCCTTCAAGACAGCTCAAACAATAATGGCGGCCGACCACTTCATTCAGTAGTTCAGTGCTCATGAAAAGTGAGGTTAGGCGGAAGTACCATTTTTTAATTAGAACAATTTTAATGCATTGATTTTTTTAGAGTATTGAATTAAATTTGTAAATTCATTATTAATTTTTAGAAGTTAATTTTAGTCTTCAGTTTATTTTTAATCTGTATTCCAGTAGAAACATTCGCGGACGGTCTCAAAAATGACGGCGGATGTTTCTACTCGTAAACCTAATCACATTAGATAATGAATTTTAGATTTACTGCAAAACATTACGCAACAACTTATTCTATGCTAATTATAAATCATAATAAGAATTTAGAACTTAAAATAACACATTATGTGAACACAAATTATCCATAGTAAATATTACAAATTCAAACAACAAAAGTTATTTCTTAACTAAATATGGTCTTGCTTCGACATAATACAATTATTAAATTAATGAATCAGTTTAATATAAACATCAATGAATGAAATAGTTTCCGATTAATCACAAAAATAAATTAAATAAATAAAAAACCTTTCCGAAATATTTTGACCTAAAGTTGTAAATCCACAAGAAAACAGGTAGATATTGAAACTAAGTTGTTTAAATTATTATTTCTCAATATTTACTATTTATCAAAAACAACATATCTTCACGACTTTTATACCTTGCGGTGTAGCCAGACACACCAGTAACACCACTTGACTCCAGTTGTCAACAAGTGTCAAGCCTTAATGGAACTAAATGTGTCACTACGTAAAATATCTATTATTTTTAGAAGAAGTGATAACGCTAGCTTTACGTGCTTGGTGCTTAGCATTTTTTGGAACGAATGGGAATTGAACCAATTATGCTATCAATATCTATTGTAAGGATTGTCTTTGCTCATGATGCCCAAGTGTATGTATTGACGGGTATTTTAAGGAAGATGAACTCTCCTCACTCCTGCCACACATACATAACTCTTCCATGGCACATTTCCATCAGTCTTCACTTAGCGTCCCTACAACCATAACGATATCGATGAATAAATATACAGCGTGTTTAGTCTGTGAAAAATGTTAACCATTTGTTATTACTGAAATTTTACATAGGTATTATTTATATTATATACGATGAAATAAACTTTTGAGCATTATATAGGTCAGCTCAAATACAATTTTAAACAGTAAATGTTTTTCCACATCATCCTTTACAAGAATGCATTACATAATCATACCATTTAGTATTTATATGTAAACATGTTTACTTAACCCTCTCATACAAGTTTGGACCTTAGATAAATAGTCGAGGGTCTATAATCGAGTACGCGTGGGAGTCAAATTTAAAGCATCGTAGTTAGCCACAGAAGCAGCTAATGCCGTTCTGTATAAAGGATGTTTATCAAACAGCAGGAGGTCTGCTCACTGCGGAGTGCGGCCGGAGGTCGCTATAAAGCCATTGAATGTGGTTTTTGGGACTCTACAGCCAGTAAATATACACAGAGTTCACTGAACTACAGGCGGTTTCAAAAATTGACACGTGTTACTCAAAATGGCTGGACAAGTGATGAGAAGTCCCGTTGTAGAGCCGCATTCAAATTCATAACTTTTTGTCAAATGCAAGTATTGTCGAGATGGTACTCGACGGCACACCTTAAAAGAAATGTAATATAAGTTTAGTGGTCATTTTTATATTAACATCCACAAAATACAACAACAACACATGTTCACGACCTTTATACCTTGTGGTGTGGCCAGAGACACCAGTAACAGTGTCCACTTGCAGTCGGTTGTCCATATCCAGAAGTGACAAGCCCGTTGCGGCACTAAATGGACCTAGATGTGTCACTTCTTTAACAGACGTAAATATTTATACTATATTTTATATTTCCATACACCATACAACCATATAACAAAACCTCCACAGCTATAATGTGTATTTCATTTAACTATGAAACATTTTAAGATATCTAGATATAATGAAAAGCAAGATCAAAGTCAATATATCCACTATGATCTCTCAAAGTTTTATCCTAATTCATTCAGTCATTTCGTAGTCTCTTTGGACGAACTTTGGGATGGACAGACTGAAAATTGTGAAAACAGTTTATTAAAATGTATTAAATATAAAATATAGTATAAATATTTACGTCTGTTAAAGAAGTGACACATCTAGGTCCATTTAGTGCCGCAACGGGCTTGTCACTTCTGGATATGGACAACTGACTGCAAGTGGACACTGTTACTGGTGTCTCTGGCCACACCACAAGGTATAAAGGTCGTGAACATGTGTTGTTGTTGTATTTTGTGGATGTTAATATTAAAATGACCACTAAACTTATATTATATTTCTTTTAAGGTGTGCCGTCGAGTACCATCTCGACAATACTTGACACGAGTATTGTGCTAAAATAACACATAAATAACAAACAAAACTAATTAAACAACCTGTGGCAATCTAACAACAACGTAACGACCACAATTTCATATTGAATATTCAATAATAACATAAATTAATACCTCATTCATTAATTGAAATCATTTCCATCGTCCATTACATTACACAATATTTCCAAGTAATATAACATGTGAATTAATGAAGAGAATTATATTATTAAAATTATTTTGCTCGTTACTAAGGGTAATGCGGCGAGATGTGGATAACTGACAGTTAAATGATCTGCATATAATATGTTATATAAATATGTTGTATTAGCCGAGGTTTTCAGAGGTTTCAGATTTAATTATTTCGAAATTATAGAGGATTTTAATTTATAGGTTTGGTATAGAGAAGTGGACCGTCTACCTTTCTCCGTGTTCCCAGCTTCATACAACCTAGGATACTTCGAGTGAACGATTGCGACTCTCGTTGAAGTAGTTTCCTTCACTCATAGACTCGCCATTTTCGCTGATAGAGTCATAATAATATGCTTGTCATACAGTAAAAAAAATTAACTCGTAATATCTGTCACAAACACAATACATTACGTATATATATTATGTTATACCTAAGTGCGTGTGAAACGTGAATCTAATATCAGTCAAATAGCAACCAACATTTCAAAGTATTATTTTTATATTGACGCGTCAATTGGAGAATATTATATAAATGTGGAGACTTGGAAGTCCCGTTGATGGACTCTAAGGTCCTACCTGAACTAAAAGATAGAGAAAGGCACAAACAGCACGAGATCTGCAGCAACAACTCTTGGATCCAGTACTCCGCACGGGTGATCATATTTTTAACATCGACTACTAAATTACCTACTATATGCAGGCGTTGACTTTTCTGTAGATTTTAGATCTCATTTTATTCTACTATTTTTTTTTATATTTCTGACGGATTATACTGCATGCCCCATATAAGAGCGCCGGCGCTAACTTTTTCCCCAACTTGATTAACTTATACTGTTAATTTTCAGCTCCTAAACGTGATAGGTCCATGTTTAATACCCGTAAACCTTCCTCGTCAATCAATCTATCGGCAATAAAATCCGTTTAGTTGTTTCGGAGTGATTTGTCACAGACAGACAGACGAAGCGGACACTTTATTATATTTAGGGTATAGTGCACACGGTCAGAGAGAGAGAGAGAGAGTAAGGTCGTCCATACGTTATGAAGCAA
The DNA here is from genome assembly GCA_963924495.1 of Nemapogon koenigi. NCBI lineage: Eukaryota > Metazoa > Arthropoda > Insecta > Lepidoptera > Tineidae > Nemapogon > Nemapogon koenigi. The sequence goes on from OZ004646.1 coordinate 12,008,444, forward strand.
TATGCGCGGTAATCCCGACCTACACCGTGCTCTGTACACCGCACTATAAATTACTTTAGATTTACTGTCTACACTCTACAGTGTCCACTATCACTCGACGTGGGGTCGTAACCACCTAAAAATTTGATTCAAAACTATATTAAATGATTTTGCAATTATCAGTAATATATACTTACTACAAACAAACACAATGTTCACGCCCTTTATAACTTGCGGTGTGGCCATAGATACTAGTACATTGTCAACTGTTTACTAGTTGTCAGGTGGCAAGTAGACCTCAGTTGCGTCACTTTGTCTATTTATGACATTTGTCACGTGATCTCTTAGAAAACAAATTCTCTAGAGATCACGTGACAACTGTCATAAATAGACAAACTGACACCGCTTGTAGATTTTGTTCGCACGGCTGATGCAAAAATTAAATTACTTCGATCCTTTGCTCCATTTTGACATGAAGGAAAGACAAACAAACAAACACATTTTCGCATTTATAATAAATAATATTATATAATAATAGATACAAATGAGGTTCCTCAATTGATCCCCACATAACAAGTTCCTACTGCTATACATTATGATAGTAACACGCTCCAAATAATATTAAAAAGTTGACATTACTAACTTTACAACAAGTACGAGAAACACAAAAACTATTTGGTACTAGCACAGTGTAGAGATCATACAGTAGGGTAGTAGTGGTAGTTCATGTACAATGTAATATTGTGTTTGTGTTTGTTTGTTCTTCCTTCACATCAAAACAGAGCAACGGATCGAATTGATTTTATTTTTGCACAGAGTTAGTTGGACTATACATTCGGGATATACATTTGTGTCACAATAAAAAAATTTCACAGGCCAAGCCGGGGCGGAAAGCCAGTGGTGTAATATTATAAATGCGAATGTGGCGATGTTTGTATGGTGCTCAATCACGTCTCAACTATTGACAGATTTTGATAAAACTTGTAGAAATATCGTTAATATCCTGGATTAAAACATCGTCTACTTTTTATCCTGGAAAAGAGGATGGAGTAGGTGCTATATTACAGCTACGGGATTATTTCTGCTATTTGTTCTATTTCTAGTATTAAAATGTAATATTAAATAAATCAGGGTATAATGACATCACTCATAAAATCCTTTAAGGTATGTCCTTTTATTATGAAGCCATTGGAGTTAACATAATTAACAAAACGATTTAGTTTGTTTTAATTCAACATTTTTTTACACTCCCATTGACATGTCTTTAGTCGATCGATATCGTTTTTCCTAAGTTTTATTAAGTATGCTAACCTCAGAGCTCAGGGCGTTGTTGATCCTCTGTATATACTGTGGTTAGTGGCCGCCCGTCGAGTGTCAAACTAAAAGTAGTTGTTTTTCTTGTACAATTCTCCGCCGCTTGTATCAATTGTCTGTCGCTCTCTTCCTGTACTCTGTGTGACTCTGTCGTGTCTACTTTTTGTTTCGTTATGTTCTAACGACGCGACGCCTAGCAACCCTCCCCGGCTTCACATGGACCAAACATTACTCGAGGGAATTTAATGTTTTCTCTGAATAAAAAATTGCCTTATATCACTCTCCAGTCTCCACTGTCTATTTAAACTTTAATTTGTATTTCTTTGATTCCGACGTAGTTACACACTTTCGTCACATTTTATGAAATTACTCCCAACGAATCAAAAATCACGTCGATCCGTTGCTCCGTTTTGAAGAGAAAGAAGGACAAACATACAAATACCTTCGCTAATATAAACAAAGATGTATTGTTTATCCCCGGCGCAACAACTAAACTTTTACAAATTCATTTCATAAATAAGTTTTGGATATGTATTGTTATTAACAGAATACCCACCGAGTACCGGCACGGGACCACTTGGCCGGAGAGAACAGATTTAATAAACAATTGTTTATTATTTACTTTGTTATTATATTTTAAATCGGACATGACAGCCATCTTATCATGGAATAAGTCAATCAATAAGGGTCCATACTTGTTTTAATCCTTCGCAGCTATTTTCTGTGCATAGGTGTTTCTATAAATTATTCGATGTCTACATGAATTAAACCTAAAAAAACCGGCCAAGTGCGAGTCGGACTCGCGCACGAAGGGTTCCGTACCATTATCTATAAAAACGGCAAAAAAAAAATTGTTAAATATTTATTTTATTCTATTTTTTAGTATTTGTTGTTATAGCGGCAACAGAAATACATCATCTGTGAAAATTTCAACTGTCTAACTATCACGGTTCATGAGATACAGCCTGGTGACAGACAGACAGACAGACAGACGGACGGACGGACGGACGGACAGAGGAGGTTTCCATTGTTTGTTTCTCCTTCTTTCACGTCATAACAGAGCAACGGATCGACGAGAATTATTTTGCCTAGGAAGTTCTTGGAGATAATTCTTACGTCACAAATTTAAAATGTTTCCACGGGCAAAGCCGGAACGGGAAGCTAGTGAGTTTAATAAATGTGCCGGTCCGTCTCTAGAAGATATTCCACAAAAGGGCTTGCGATGTCACGAACAATACAACAGACACGAGTTTAAACAAAACCTAAACTCGTATTTTCTTTGGTAAAGTTTTAATTAACAAGTGTTTGAAGTTATTTAGGGACAGAAGCCCCGAGCGACGCGCCAGCTTTATAGCTTCAACTATAATACTCCTTCTGCTACCGATATTTATTGCTGTTCTCTTCGACATTATTGATTGTTGACGTTTATGCAGGCTACTTACTGATCCTTCGTTCTTGAGATTAGTGCGTCTAAACATACAAACAATTTTTTCAGTTTTATAATAATTTGAACTATACTATAGCCTCAAAAATTGAATTGGCAAAAATGAGGATATCCTCGGTGGAAAATATATAGTACAGCAAAGCGTGGCTGCTTTTACCTTGTTGGCCACTCATGGGTAACCATAATAAAATAATTGCGGATGTTGCGCTGAGTAACCTGGCGCCAGCAATACACCTGAAAATACTTTTTTCTCGTTCAGCAACGATTTTTGCCGCTCTCAGGGGCCGCTCACTGAGATGTAAGATTTTAAAAACTTGCTCTTGGCATTTCCTTTTTTTGGTTCTGTAAATTTCCTTCGAAAAAGACAAAGGTAAAACTACCATACAGCCAAGTGTTCAATATAAGTGAAAATGGCGCACTTGTTGTGTTGGTGAAACTATAGTATAAAATTATATTTATGACTATTAAGAAAGTGAGATTCGTGTGCTTTAAGTGCTTGTTTGTAATCGGCCACTTTCATCCCTGATGAACTGCTATTAACTTAATCTGAATCTAAAATTGGAATATCAAACAATGAATGCTTTATATAACAAGATGACAAAGTGCATCCAACATCCAACATATACCTATTAACCGAAGACAAAGTTAGAATGATCCCAGAAGTGATTTAGGTGAAGTATTAGAGATTTCCATTAGAGTACACACTGTACAGAGTTGAGTGTATACTGTATAGTGCATCAGGGGAACTTCCATTACTAATATTAGCATAAGGTAGCAATACCGACACATAGACACGACGTCACCACGACACCGCGACACCTGCTGCCAAAACTTTAACTGAAACCTTCCTCCTGCACCCCGCCCCCGCCCCCGCCCCGTCCACCTGCCATCTCCCGGTAAAGTTCTACACCCTGAATACAATTCACAAGTTACAAATTATGAATAGAAAATGAGGAAACGCGTTTTGGGACGATATTGGACAAGTTTCACTTGTTGGGACCCGGCGGGCGGGACAGGGACAAGAGATGTAACTTAGTTCTACTTTACACACACTAGGATGCGTCTATCTACATTATATATTATTACATACACCGTGGATAATTATGATCTTGAGTTCTTTTAAAACACTTTCAGATTTACCCGAATTTTTCAATTTTCTGGACAACTTATCCAATTTTTCTTTCCTTAAAAACGTTATTCAGACTATTATTACAAACTTTTAAAAAAAATTGCTATATCGGTCCAGCAGTTCTCGAGTGATGCGCTTACCAATGAACAGCATTTAATTTATATTTATATAGATCAATACTTGCCGCGACCGGGAATAGAACCTGACACGCAGAACATCTGACTGGTCCAAACCAGCTGACATAAACTTCTTCCAATTTAACAAACACTGACAAACAACCAAACACACACCAGAGACACCAGTAACAGTGTCCACTTCTTGCCAGTTCTTCATATTAACAGTACCTACAGGTGGCAAGCCCGTCGCTACACTTAATAGACCAAGATGTGTAACTTTTTTTACAAACATAAGTATCTGTTATTTTTAACCGACTTCGAAAAAAACAAGGAGAAGGTTGTCAATTCGACCCGTATTTTTTTATCTATGAACATCGATTACTCCGCCAGCTGTGAACCGATTTGGATGATTTATTTTTTATTCGATCAGAGAAAATCCTTAGCCAAGTTGTCAATTTTAGTATCGACGTTTGTCTAGCGGTTTAGCATAATTATGGGGTGCAACCACGGTTTTCTGTGTTTCAAATACCATCCACAGCAGTATTATTTTTATTTTTAATTTTTTTTTTATTGCAATTAATTGAACACCTACGATCATCAGTACAAACAACATAGATAATATTGAACAGATTTTTATCTATAAATGTATCCTAATTTAGCACCAACCGTCTTCAAATTCTACGACACAGTATTAATTATTTCTTACTTTTCAGTGTACAATTTTTGTCACTTGTAGGTACACTCTTTTTTAAAAGGTTTATAAGAAGAAGTTTTACTATCCAAAGCATATTGGTACTTAGCATTTTTGGTGCCTTTTAATCAAAATTATAATAATGTCAGGTCAGTATAGTACCACCGTCCAGGTCCCCACTTCTCCAATCTGAATCTAGACAAAACATCTTTATTTTATTACCTAAACACTAAAAAGGAGGATTTATTTAGTTGTTTTTGATTGTCGAGATGTGCGAGTGAGGCTTACTTACGACCTTTCAACGAAACTTCCTCCGACATATTCCGTACTTATATAAGTGAATCTGGTAGACCTCGACGTTTAAACTACTAATATGGACGTTATCTCTTACTAGATAGAAATCAAAATTGTAAAACGTGAAGATGTACAGCGGGCTCGAGAATAGGCTGACAGAAATCGTAAAAAAAACATAAATTCTTCCTTAAGCATGATTTGCTTTCAAATTGAACGCCTGATTGTATCTGGCGTTTGAATGATGTTGGCTTATAGCCGGCCTCCCTACAGCTCCCTACAGCTCCCTATAGCTCCTTACAGCTCCCTCGATGTTCCTCAATAACAACAACTCTAAACTGTACCACTCACCGACACATTAAATGTAACACATAAATAATATGAAACTAATAACAACTCTACGGTTTTAGTTCTAAATCATATATTATCAGTACCTACTAAAATGTGTTTGTTTGTCTTTCTATGGCATCAGTACAGATCAACGGTTTGACGAGACTTTTTGCACAGAGGCTATATTCTTTAGGATCCCCTTCCCAAACCCTATTACTCCGCTCCGCTACCGAAATATGCAGACACTTGAATACTCACTAATAATACAAGAAACTTGTTTTTTCGGCATTTTGTATAACTATAATGCAAATAATAAAACCGGCTAAGTGCTAGTCAGATTCGCACAAATTTTTTTACTGATCAATTTTTATTGTATGGTGGTACTGAAGCGTTAGGGGACATTCTTTAATTACGTGAGCTCAAAATGGGGGGGAGGGGTCCAGTAACATCTCATCATATCTCACTTAAACGGAGGGGGGTATAATAGAAAATCTCACGTCAACTTTAAAGGAATATACATTGCTATATTTTTTTTTCTTCACTTCAAATGTCCCATTTTACCCGCTCAAACATCTCATGATTAAAAACATTTATTTTAAGAGTAAGCAAAAAAGTAAAAAAAAAATCAATCTCACCAAGGGGGAGGGGGGAGTCTAAATTTAACGAATGCCCCTTTAGTATGCGAGTCCGTCTCGTACTTGGCCAGTTTTATTAAACCAATTTCTTATACACATCACATATTAATTCACGCCATCTCTTATTAAGCAACGTATACAACCTCCAACAATCGTAATAAAACATATAGAACATTTGTAAGAAGTCAGCCTATACGTACGGGCAGCCGGCAGTACACGCACCCGGCACTGCGCTAGCTACCTGAGTGTCCATAAAGTGTACCAAACGTAGCAGACATGAACAGTAACGGTCGTCCGGTACGACATCACATCAACCTATAGCCGCTACTGTGTGTGTGTTGTGCTACTATAAAACTGTTACGGTTATTTTAGCTTTATTTTAAATTCATTAATGATGTTCATCAATATACTGTACACTATATATGTCTACTTTAGGCAGCCAGGGCTTATATTATACTAGGGACCTATATATTGTGCACAGGTTTGGGATAACTTCATATATTGTGTAAATCGGACATTTTTTTTCTCGATTTTTTTTCTCTTTTGGCTCGAAAGTAGAACTTGCGATTTTATTTTTCTTATTATACAAAAATTTACACATCCAATATCATATTTTCTTAAGTTTTTCGCGATTCCCGAGATCAAGGAATCGAATTACATACACATTCCTAAGAAGGAGTACGCCGTTTGGGGGAAACGTGTCAAGAAAGTTTTGTAGAGCGCCATCCCGCTCTCTCTCGTTTTTTTATGTCGTTCTGGTTTTTCAATTTTATTATATAGATCTGTGGCGCGACGGTTGCATTTTGTGAAATTCTGAAATAGGTACGAGCTTCATTTTATACCCTCGAGGTTCAATTTCCAAATAGAATACACAGAGTTTCAAATACAAATATCATCATTTTAATTCCAACAGCATCGGCAGCAGCATATCTATGTTATTTTATAGCTATATGAATACGAGGATTTTCGGAATGAAACTAACCTATGTCACTCTCCAGCCCTTCAAGTATTTCTGTACAAAAAATGACGTCGATCCGCTGCTCTTTTGTGTTCGCATTTATAATAATTGCGTCGGTGGCCGAGTGGTTAAGACGTCTGGTATTAACTAGGCAGACCATGGGTTCGATCCCGGATCCCAGCCATGGTACGAATGGGTTTTTTAATTAAAAACTTATGTACATAATCTGACAAACCACACTTAAGAGGCTTTTCCATCTAAATATACCTCAATAGAACTGGCCACTCACAAAAACCATCGGCTTAACGAGGGAGACTTGGTCTCCCGCTGGGTACCCTGGAACCGTAACACGATTTCGGGAGATGTAAGGCAACCCGTAAAGAAAGAAAAAAAAGAAAAAAATAAACATTTAATTTTGACAAAAAAAGCACCTTAGAGAAATAATCTAAGAAAATGTTAATATGTGTCTTTTTCACTGATATTATCTATGTTTATGAAAATAAGGTTATTGTAGTATTTCTTTAATCTATATTGCTAGCTCATAAATATTACCTTAATCAATACTTGTCAACTAAGCAAGTAGTGTTCATACCCCTTAACAAATAGCCGATTACTTACTTCATTTAACACATAAACCATGTTACTGTATTCATTTAAATATCACTATTAAAGTGAAGTATACAGTATACATGATTAACAGAGACATGACTCCTGAAACCGGCCGGGTTATCGTCTCGAGCCATAAGCGTTGTATGCCACTCATAAAATATTTTATTGTGCAATAAAGTGAAGACTATAATACTATCTCGCTTACTACACACTACACAACTTGGCTCAAATAATTCGTTAAAGACTACGGGTCCGCCCGAGGTCCGCCCGAGGTCCGCCCGAGGTCCGCTCGAGGTCCGCTCGAGGTCCGCCCGGGAACTACTCAAGGTAATATTGGTACAAAGGTTGTAATAAACTTGATCTCAAAACTTAAATAGCCTCAACAGACCTTGGCTACTAGTCTTGTAGCCACACTGTAGGTATTTCAGGTAAAATTGATATATTTCATGTACCTATAATTCAATTGTAGGTATATATGAACATTAACAGGCATATATAAAAATCACTATCTATCTATTATCACGCCTATTATCTTATGAGGGGTAGGCAGAGACTATCGAATGCCATTTGCTACGATCCTGACATATATCTTTCCCTTCTTTTATATTCATCATACCTTTCATACATACAAAAATCACGTAATATAAAAATCAAAAAAGAGAGTGAAAGCGGGAAGCAAGGTATTTGGTGGATTAAACAATGTATGCAAATACACAACTTACAACTAAAAGTTAAATTAATATACATAATGCTGATAAAATATGCGATATAAAGCGTATTGACCGCATCCGGAACGATGTCATTAGAGAAGAATGCGGAGTGAAATTTGATATTGTGACTAAAATGAAGAAAAGTAGTTTACGCTGGTTTGGATACGTTGAAAGAATTAAGTATGAAAGATTGATTAAAAAGGTTTGTATGGCTGAAGTTAAAGGAAATGCTGTCAGAGGACGACTTAGAATTACATTTATTGTACACACAATCACCGAGCATGAAAGGTGTGATGAATATAAAAGAAGCAAAATATGTCAGGATCGTAACAAATCACATTCGATTGTCTCTGCCTACCCCTCTTGGGATAAAAGGCGTGATGATAGATAGATAAAAAAATGACGTCCGTTGTTCTGTTTAGACGTGTAGAAGAAAAAAAAACACACTTTTGCATTTATAATGTTAATGACTAATGAAAATAGCTAACTTTCATCAATTGGTTTGTAAATACAGAATGTTTAGCTAAGTTCCTCCGTAGTCCGTATATAGCCCGTATATAGTCCGTAGTCCATACAAACAGCATACCTTAGTCTAGACCGACACAAGTTCTCTCCGGGGATGGTTCCACACTTCACAACACACCAACTATTTATATTAGTACAAAACTACAACCCGATAGCTCCCACACATACACACTTCTTACGAATACCTCCTCAAACAAACACGATCTATACTCACATACTTAAATTGGTGGAATATGTCTACTGCAGAGCACGTAAAACTGGTGTTCGCACAACCTCTCAAAATAAAAAAAAAGTGTACAGACTTCAAAAATTTGCACTGAAAAGTAAGAAATAATTAATATTTCGTCGTAGAATTTTAAGAAGCTTGGTGCAAAATTAGGATACAAAATTAAGTAAACATCTACGAAGATAAAGATCTGTTAAATTAGGCATCTATGTTTGTATGTAGTGAACTGATGATCGTAGGTCCTAACGAGTTGTCTAGATTAGTGAATATGGGAACTAAGTTGTTTCTAATTTGGCACCAACCGTCTTCAAATTCTACGACGAAATATTTATTATTTTCTTACTTTTCAGTGCAAATTTTTGAAGTCGGTACACTTAAGTTAATTTATTTTTCCTTTTAAGTGATTACAAATATAAATAATCGAAATCGGCTTGGCATTTCATCGAGTTATGACAAAAATTGACTTAGAAATGAAACTTTATTCAAAACTAGTGAACCAATTTTCACTAAAAAATGGGATCACACGGGAAGCACCAGCTTTAAAATAAAAAAAGAATCATCAAAATCGGTTCACCCAGTCGAAAGTTCTGAGGTAACAAACATACAAAAAAAAACAATCGAATTGAGAACCTCCTCCTTTTTTTTTGAAGTCGTTTAAAAATGGTTCGCCAGCTGTCATGAATATGCAGCTAAGTAATCAGTTTTGCAGGATAATTTGAAATTATGAAAATATAAATGAAAGTATTGAAGACATCTCCAATTTGTGTTCCTCAATGCTACGTCGTATTCGTAGCACAGTGCTACGCCGTAGAGCTAACGTACAATATTGATTTCTATTATTTCTATTGAACACAAACAATCTCATCTGTAAACTAGATTAATTAAATGTTTAGTATTTTTATGGAAATTAATTGAGAAACATTTTAATTAATAATTGCACTAGTTTTCCACTCCGACTTCGTTCGTGGAGCCCATATTAACTTTCATCCCCTATTACGGTCTTGAATTCATACAAAAAAGCACAGTTTTTCCAAATTTTCCAATTTTCCGGGCAACTTTACCAATTTTCTTTCCCTAAAAACCTGATTCGGATTATTACGAACAACAAAAAAATAACCAAATCAGTCCAACCGTTCTCATGTAACGTTTACACAATCGCCGGCCATTTATGAGAGATGTGACAAGTATGAAGCGAAAGAGATATGTCGCGATCATAGAAAATTGTATCTGTTCACAGCTCACGGGCAGGCGTGATGATAGATAGGAATATACTTGAATTTATCATCACTTAAGCAATGACATATTCATTACTTTAAACTGTATACAGTTAATCCATGTATTAACTAAATACGTAGTATAAAGAATATTTGAATGAATCTGAATGGTATAAAATATTAAAAAATCAAATTTAAATTCAAAAAATATTTATTGTTTCTTTTTTTTCGGAAGTCTAGTTCTTATCGGTAAGAGAAGATGAGTATTAATCGTAGAGTTATACAGGTTTCCCTATATAACGTGTCGCCCGGACGTCACAAAGTGGCGGTTAGAGAAGCTGTCTTCATCAGATTGTGTTTGTAACAAGAGATATTTTAGATACTCACGAGTTTCTCATCTAATTTAATTATCTCTCAACTTCATTGTTACTTCATTCTATTAATTTTAAGGTAAATGTGCAAATACTTAAAGAGTTTTAGAGTTTTATACATTGAAAAATTAAAAATAATTAATTTAATAAATAAAGAAACTAATATTTGCTTATTAACGGTAGAAAACATAAGATACATACAATCCCAAAAGTAATCCAAATTATATTTTTGAGCATATTTCGGATTTATATGAGTAAATTTGAAATTGAAAAACTCACGGCCGATTTCTCGAGTTTCGTAATAATAAAAATGGATACCCCTGTGTATCACCTCTGGCCACACCTCAAGTTATAAACGCCGTGTTGGTACATTACGTTGTTATCAGTGAAGTAAATCACCGAGTCCCGAGTCCCAGCACAGTAGGTCCCGCGTGTTTCTTGCGTTCTTTCTTCGTGTGAAATTTACGGTCGGTCGCGGTATAGATTGCTCAATTTGGTCGCAGGATCTCTTTTATGTGCTCGGTAACAATGCCCCGCATGGAAAGTTTGTGTCAAATTATTGGATTTTTGGTCCCTTAATCAGATCTGTAATGGGACCCTTTGTTGAGGCGGCCCCGGGCCCATCGACCAACCGCGCGCCGCGACCTGATTGCTTCCTTATTCTACGTGTTCAATGGTTTATTATAATTAAATTATATTTAAAATTTACTTTTCTGTCATTTATTGAACATTACAAATAGTATAAGTAAAGTGTAAGTTATCTATTTGTACAAAGTAATTTCGTGAAATGTGACGAAAATGCGTAACCGGAAGTAAAGAAAATTAAATTTGAATATTCAAATGATTAGATCTTTTGAGGTTCTTTAGAGGTATTATTTGAATACGAAACCAATTTTAAAGTAAAGCCTTTCACTTGATGGAAGGTGGCTATGGAAATTCATGAATGGAGGTGACAAAGAGACAAGTAATACAAGTACCTAAACAAAGAAGATATCACTGTCGTATAATAAGAGTTTTTACATGTTTCATGAGTACCTACCTATATTCATTACATTTATTTAATTACATCTGTAACTCAGTTCCAACAATAATAATAATTTTACTTCGTCGATTGATTAAAAAACTTTTTATCGTCGATATAAACTGCTTTTACGGAGCAAGTTTGTATTTCCATTTTTTCCTAGATCATTTTTGGGCAACATGTCTTCGCAGGAAATTAAACATTTACGGGATGTATCCATCGGACTCTTCCTATTACCTCGACCTCGACCGACTAATGTTATATGTGGGAGAAGAGAACCACACATTGGTTTCTAACTTACCTAATTATATTTTATGTTAATGTTTACCCAATGCTACGTGACCTAAGATATCGCTAATAAACAGACAAGTAGGTACCTTTATTCATACATTCAACAAATCAATACCGCAAGCGTAGTTAAATAATTCTACTTTATAGTAGAAAATAGTCCGGAATAAAAAACTAATTTATTCAGAGTTGTGTCATATTTTTAACCGACTTCCAAAAAAAGAAGGAGAAGGTTCTCAATTCGGTCCATATTTTTATTTTTTTATATATGTATGAGCATCGATTACTCCACTCCGCCAATAGTGAACCGATTTTGATAATTTCTTTGTTAATCGACAGATAATTCTTCCGGATTGGTCCCATTTTTATCTCATATAAATTGGATCATTCGTTTTTCACAAATTTTGAAAAAACCAAAGACATTTAATATAGGTAGGAAAAAACTGTCTTTATAAGTAAATTTTTCTTAATATCTCGATGAAATCAGTACCGACTTTGACGACTTATTTTTTTAAGATATAATAATTTCTCGACTTTATCTCACAGACACATGTCGAAAACAGGTTCAGTAGTTTTTCAGAAATTCAGTAATTTGCCTCTGTTTACGGCTGAAAATTATATATCACGAAAAGCCATAGCAACAGTTGCTATTGACACGAAGTTGTCAATTTTCGTATCGACGGTGGTCTAGCGGTTAAAGGTATGGTATGCAGCGCAGGGTGTATTGCACATGGTTCAAGTCCAATCCAAATCAGTATTTTTTTTATTTTTCCATCAATATTTTTTTATTTATTTACGTTATTATTTGTTTCTCAGGGCAAAAAAAGTGTACCGATTTCAAAAATTTGCACTGAAAAGTAAGAAATAATAAATATTTCGTCGTAGAATTTGGTGCCAAATTAGAAACATTTTAGTTCCCAAATTCACTAATCTAGACAATTCATTAGGAACCTACCAACATCAGTACATACAAACATAGATAATATTGAACAGATCTTTATGTTCTTAGATGTTTCTTAATTTTGTAGCTATTCTAATTTGGCACCAACCGTCTTCAAATTCTACGACGAAGTATTTATTATTTCTTACTTTTCAGTGCCAATTTTTAAACTTGGTACACTTTTTTTAAAAAGGTTTATTACACAACGAAATCAAATATTGAATCCACATACACAAACCCTAATCAAATCTTTTATACTAATACTGAATATTTTAAAGCTATATAAACAATCGCAACTATATTATAATGTAATGTGAAGTTGACAATAGTACCTACAGTGTAGGTAGATATAGGAGTTCTGCGCTCAGAGTTCACAAAGCGCGGATACTTACTTGTGAACGTAATTAATATTATCTTAGAGCTACGTCCGCGGAACTCACGCACCTAAACTAACTCTCTACACTGTACAGTAGGTACAGTAGGTACAGGTGGCTCCACATCCATTCTAATTAGTTTGACAGTTAACTCTCCCACAACATTTATGTCTATCTGTTTGTTTGTCTGTCCATTTTAAAACTACTGAATGGATTTTGTTGCGGTTGTCCTGATTAGATAGATTTATTCATTAGGAAGGTTTACGAGTATTATACATGGACATATCATGTTTAGGAGGTGAGCATGAATCAAGACGGGGCAAAAGTTTTCGAGCGTATGCTGTCTAATCCGTTAAAGATATAACAAAATGATGTAAGAAAGAATTGTGTAGAATAAAATGATCTACATAATAATATATCTATCTGTAATATATTATGTAAAGTTAGCAAGTATCACCCTGTAGATGTGTCGGCACTCGGCAGTAAAACAGATTATTGAGGCCTGAAACCCCGATATTCTGTGAAAGGACGCTCCAAGATACCCTTCAAACTTAAGTACGGTTCTATAATGAAAGTTCACAACCAGAACTCTCCAATAACTCGGAGTCGCCACTAACCTATACAAACATACGTTTGGTTACCTACCTCCCAATACGCGAATGATCAATGGGAACACCATCACGCCTCTTGTAGCTTTTGTAGGGCCAGAGACACTAGCAACAGTGTCCACGTTTAGCAAATTGTCTATACAAATATATTATATGAATGTGAAGTGAGGAATTTGACCTCCGAAGAAACCAGAAGTAGGTTTAAAGTCCCATACAAAAACGGACTTCAGTAATTCAACTTGTATTGTAAATTTTATCTCTATTTATTTCTATTGCTCGGATATTTGGTAATAGAGATGCAAAATTGATTACGCGAACAAGAGAGATCTTAGAGTAAATTGATGCTTCTTGGACTGAGGATTTTGAACCAAGAACCAATGCAAGGTACCTACAAAAAAGGTCCATGTAGGCATTAACAACGCACTCAAAGTTTCAGATGTAAAATGTATACTTGAGAAAAAGCCTCAGGCGTCATTTTGGTGGATAAATAAATAATTATATTTGACTGTTTATTTATTTATTTACAGAAAATGGTGATAAAAAAGCATCAAGTCAAAAATGGCACATGCTATAAAATATTTACGAAAAAATAAGAACTTGGAAGGAAAACTTTTCTTTACCTATTTTCTACTTGAGAAAATGTCCTTAGAAATGTCTTATTAGTAATTAGTACCAAAGATTTCGGTTCATGTAGCTTTAAATAGCTACATTATTTGTGTAGGCATCTCAATGACATAAGGAGACCTAGAATGTAGGTAAAATATATATTCCATTATAACTGGTATATTTATTAATGAAGAAAAGTATTTACTTGTAGGTATCTGTATGCGGGCAACACGATGACGTGATCTGATTACAGCACGGTTCGAATTCGGAAAAACAGTTTTATGACAGCATTTATGACGGTTTATAGGCCCTGCAGAGCTGCGTGCCTGCTCTGATATGGACCAAGTAGCATTTACACTCGATACTATACTCGACACTGGACCCTCTACTTGACAACATGTATCAACAAATACAATATGGAACGTGTCAGCTTTTGCAAATTCAAAATTTCAAATGACAAACGTGTTAGCTTATAAAGATTGAAATATCGAACATGTCACTTTTTTATAGTGTCAAATGTCTAACGTGTCAGTTTTTATAGTTTCAAATGTCGAATGTGTCAGTTTTTATATAATCAATTGTCTATATATTGTAGAAATTATTATAATATTGTCTTTATAATATATTGAGCATGTAATTATAAGTAAACTCAGAGAGAAGACGTATAGAAGGTATCAACTAGGCAGCATACTATATATGTGAGCTAGCTCGTCGCTCGTGAGATGAAAGCAACACTCAACACTCATCGCGAGCTATTCTTATATATATATATATATATAGCTTTTCTATATTCAAATGTCTAACGTGTCAGCTTTTTTTAATAGTTTAAAATGTCGAATGTGTCAGTTTTTATATAATCAATTGTCTATATATTGTAGAAATTATTATAATATTGTCTTTATAATATATTGAGCATGTAATTATAAGTAAACTCAGAGAGAAGACGTATAGAAGGTATCAACTAGGCAGCATACTATATATGTGAGCTAGCTCGTCGCTCGTGAGATGAAAGCAACACTCAACACTCATCGCGAGCTATAAATTATAATCGGAAAGAGGCAGCCTTCAAATTGCCAAAAACGTGGAAATGATGGCGTTACCGGTTACCGCACCGCGCCGCTTACAACCACTATATTTTTATTTATGTTCCACCTTTTACGAGACTTTGAGACCGTAAAAAAGTTACCGCCTTCTAAATATCGGAGGATCATTGTTTTTGTCGACGATGGGATTGATCAACTTACATCAATTATCTATCGTTCCTTATTATTCCACAGGAACAGTAAAAAATGTTTTTCACGTGTTGTCTTCAACACCCGTGTAGCTACCAGGTCTCCCTTTGTCTCTACCTAATGATTGGCCAGTTCTTTTTTTTATTTATTATTTATTTAATTCTCCTAACTACTATGAATATTATATCTAATAAAGTATAGTAACGGTTTTGTTTCGTAATAGTAATCAGAAACACTGCTAACTCGTTCAACTATCAATAGGTAAATATTATTATTTTCATCCATTCATGTTCAGTGTGTCGGTGACCTAGTGGTTAAAACGTCTGGTATTCATCAGACCACGGGTTCGTTTCCGGATCCCGTTTTGGGCTTTGGGTTTTTTAATTAAAATCCTACAAACCTCAATTAGAGGCTTTTCCATCTAAATATACCTCAACAGAACTGGCCACTTGTTAAGTATATCCTCACAAATACCATCGACTAAACAAAGGAGACTTGGTCTTCCACTGGGTACGCTGGAACCGTAACACGGTTTCGGGAGCTGTAAGGCAACGCGTGAAAAGAAAGAAAAAAATGTTCAGTTGTAATACAGCGAACTTATCACCTAGTTGCAATTGAACTGATCAACATCTAATTATTTTATGGTTTTTTGTGGGTGGTAGGTACCTACTCGTAGCTACAAGCGCAGATTGGTGGTAGGTACCTACTCGTAGCTACAAGCGCAGATTGGTGGTAGGTACCTACTCGTAGCTACAAGCGCAGATTGGTGGTAGGTACCTACTCGTAGCTACAAGCGCAGATTGGTGGTAGGTACCTACTCGTAGCTACAAGCGCAGATTGGTGGTAGGTACCTACTCGTAGCTACAAGCGCAGATTGGTGGTAGGTACCTACTCGTAGCTACAAGCGCAGATTGGTGGTAGGTACCTACTCGTAGCTACAAGCGCAGATTGGTGGTAGGTACCTACTCGTAGCTACAAGCGCAGATTGGTGGTAGGTACCTACTCGTAGCTACAAGCGCAGATTGGTGGTAGGTACCTACTCGTAGCTACAAGCGCAGATTGGTGGTAGGTACCTACTCGTAGCTACAAGCGCAGATTGGTGGTAGGTACCTACTCGTAGCTACAAGCGCAGATTGGTGGTAGGTACCTACTCGTAGCTACAAGCGCAGATTGGTGGTAGGTACCTACTCGTAGCTACAAGCGCAGATTGGTGGTAGGTACCTACTCGTAGCTACAAGCGCAGATTGGTGGTAGGTACCTACTCGTAGCTACAAGCGCAGATTGGTGGTAGGTACCTACTCGTAGCTACAAGCGCAGATTGGTGGTAGGTACCTACTCGTAGCTACAAGCGCAGATTGGTGGTAGGTACCTACTCGTAGCTACAAGCGCAGATTGGTGGTAGGTACCTACTCGTAGCTACAAGCGCAGATTGGTGGTAGGTACCTACTCGTAGCTACAAGCGCAGATTGGTGGTAGGTACCTACTCGTAGCTACAAGCGCAGATTGGTGGTAGGTACCTACTCGTAGCTACAAGCGCAGATTAATTTCATAAAGTATCGAAGTTAGTATTTCAAGACTGACACTATTAGTTACCAGTAGATAATGTAATGTGACGAAACTCACAAAACATCTGACATTTATTTAGCCAGACACGTCAACATGAAAAGTACCATTCATGCAGACAATTATGTTTACACAAATTAGTAACCGTCACTTCTTTTGAACTATCTCCCATACAAACTACGACTAGATAATAATTTACTGAGGTTATCAACATTTATGATGTTTTAGCCTTGTTTTAGGTACTATTTTATAGAGAGAATACTCAATTAAACACTTTGCGGAACCTAAAAATATATAAAAGTTTGCCATCTCATTTTTTTGCAATTCTCATATGATAATTTTTTTAGGTTAATCGTTTTCTCTAAAAAAATGAATAATGTTGTAAAACTATTAATTAGTCCATATAAAAGACGGCCAGGAACTTTACTATGTACGAATGTCAACACAGGAGTCGCCTCACCTTAACATAGTATTTCGGTTTGTGCTGTCTAAATAGACACCTTTGAAGTGGCCAATTTCAGTTAGGAATATAATTTAGGAAGACTAATGTTTATTTTATGTCTAACTAACCCGCCTCGCTCTGTAATACACGTACCTATTTATTAAAGCGTACTGAATAATGTTCATCAAGAACTTAAACTAAGTTAGACACATAAACAATACCAACTTTGTTTTATACCACGGATCATTTAAATACTTACCTAGCTTATAACAAAGGAAGAAGTTTACTTAAACATTTATTAAATATCTACAATCACTCTAATATGTCTCTATTTATGTTGTATCAGTCACTTGCCAGCGCCGTAAGGGAGTCGTATGTAAGCGGCTTTATATATGACTAGCATTCCGCCCCCGGCTTCGCCCGTGGACATTTACGAACAAAATAAAATATACCCTATAATTCGTATCTAATTGTAGCTGACCGAAATGAATAATATTCGATCTCTTTGGCTGTATAAAGAGTTCCTTTTTAACAAGATTTTGATTTGACACATTCTTTACTTTATATTTGATAGCTGTTTCCCACGACTTCTAATTTCAAATTGTTGGCAAACATATACACTTCATACACTGCCCACCCCGTTCCCGTCGTCATGCCGTGACAATAAAAAGTATCCTATGTTACTTCTAATACCTCCAAGAATATATGTGCAAAATTTCATGATGATCGGTTAAGTAGTTTTTGCGTGAAAGCGTAACAAACAAACTTACATTCGCATTTATATTAATAGGGATGTAAGGGATGTCATTATTAGAATATTACACACAATTAGCTGGCATTTTTTTAATGCGACACAACAATTTATCCCGAATGATTTCCGGGATAAAAAGTACCCTATGTCCATGTTCCATACTAATATTATAAATGCGAAAGTAACTCTGTCTGTCTGTCTATCTGTTACGATTTCACCGTTAAACCACTGACCCCTAGGGAAGGTCATAGGCTTCTTTTTTTTACATCGCTCCCTCGATGGTATAATAGGGGATGAATATTGAATGAAATTGAAAAAAATATATAAAAAATGAGTCCATGGGCGGAATGGTAGTATTCTATATAGTTAATACTAGTTTTGAGCAATATTGAGTAGCTCAGGACGAGATCTGCACAAGAGCCGTATTGTGTCTGCAATATCCGGTGCACCTCATATCCGGGGGAGAGAAGGTAAACTTTAGCGGTATTACCTCACTGTGCGGTGTACACTGTCTCAAGATGTTGTACTTACTTAACTGACAACAATACTCTTATTTTATGAAGCCTATATTAACTTTCAAGTCCTACTATGTCTTGAGTTCATACTAAAATCCCATAGAAAACATAACTTTCAGTTTATCCCGAATTTTACAATTTTCTTTCCCTAAAAACCTGATTCGGACTATAACGAACATTTAAAAAATAATTAAATCGGTCCAGCCGTTCTCAGGTGTTCAAACCACACCAACACAATCCAGGCCAGTGGACTAGAGAACATTTTGGAAGAAACCTTATTCTTTGAACGTTACAACACATTCGTCCAACTCCAATCCCCGGCGCGTCGCCGCACGGTCCATCTA
Organism: Nemapogon koenigi; assembly: GCA_963924495.1. Taxonomy (NCBI): domain Eukaryota; kingdom Metazoa; phylum Arthropoda; class Insecta; order Lepidoptera; family Tineidae; genus Nemapogon; species Nemapogon koenigi. The sequence continues at coordinate 12,027,670 of OZ004646.1, forward strand.
CACCGACCACAGACTCGTCTAATTCTTGTAACGAACGGTCCGCCTAGATCATCCGGCTGCCGGAATGCTAAATTTTCAGTGCGATGTCGGTTCAATGTGTGGCCCTACTTTAGATTCCCCGCCGCATCTGTGTCTATTTTTCCATATTTTCGCCATTAGGTACATAGATTAGTTAACGAAGAAGTTATTTATATATTAAAAGGGAAAAATAAACCTTTTAAAAAAAGTGTACCGACTTCAAAAATTTGCACTGAAATTTTTATTATTTCTTACTTTTCAGTGCAAATTTTTGAAGTCTTTTTTTTTAAAAGGTTTATTTTTCCCTTTTAAGTGATTTTATTGCCCTGAGAAATAAATAATAACGCAATTAAAAAAAAATGATGGAAAATTTAAAAAAAAATACTGCGGTGGATGGGATTTGAACCTCGAGCAATGTGCACCCTGCGCTGCATCCCATACCTTTAGCCGTTAGACCACCGTCGATACGAAAATTGACAACTTCGTGTCAATAGCAACCGTTGCTAAGGCTTTTCTCTGATATAATTTTCAGCAGTAAACAGAGACAAATTACTGAATTTCTGAAAAATTACTGAACCGATTTTCGTCATATGACTGTGAGATAATGTCAAGAAATTATTATATCCTTAAAAAAATAAGTCGTCAAAATCGGTACATATTTCATCGAGATATTACGAAAAATTGACTTATAAGGTCAGTTTTTTCAAAATTTCTGAAAAACTAAAGAACCAATTTTTATGAGATAAAAATTGAACCAATCCGGAAGAATTATCTGTCGATTAAAAAAGAAACCATCAAAATCGGTTCACAACTGGCGGAGTAATCGATGTACATACATACAAAAAAAAACGGTCCGAATTGAGAACCTCCTCCTTCTTTTTTTTTCGAAGTCGGTTAAAAATTCAACATAACTCACCCATGAGGACGATTATCATTGAGGATGGAAACAGCAATCGTTGATGAAGTAATAATAAAAATATATGTTATGTTAATTACCTACATAGTGTAAGTAATCAGATAACTGTCAATTAAATAATAGTCGTACAAGTCAAGTAATGACTTAACTGTCAAAAATACATTAATGTTATACATCGTTTCAGTAGTTTTTACATGATGCCTGCCTGTCAATATTGTAGTTTATCGCCGACAGATTTTAATGCATATCTTGTCCAAGTTAAAGTCTGACTTGACACCCTTATTAGACCCCAAAATGTGTTAGCTTCCCTTACAAACACATTAAGGGCGTGTCTATAAATACGGTGACAGTAAACGTCCAGCCAACTTTGAGCGCTACTCCGGCGGCGGCGTAGTTTACAAATTTATTGCGCGATTAATTCGTTAATTAAACAATATAGGAGACCCTTATCGATCACAAGGTACTACCATTCATACATGTTTGTACTAGCTACACATTTACAGATTTACTTGTAATATAAGCTATATTGATTCCTCTGGATTTTTTACATATATTTGTTGTGTTATGGTGAATTATATTTTTGTCAAAGATTAATACAGAATAATATATTCCACATCTTTTTTACAGCATTTATACTTTGTAGTGTAGCCAGAGACACCAATAGGTGGCAAGCCTGTTGCTACACTTTATGGACCTAATATTATTAAATAATGATGCGTCGGTGGCCGAGTGGGAAGATGGGTTATGGTTTATAATTAAAAACTTATTACATAATCCGACAAACTAAGAGGCTTATCCATCTAAATATAGCTCAACGGAACTGGCCACTCGTTAGGTATAGCCTCACAATACCATCGGCTAAAAGAGGGAGACTTGGTCTTCCACTGGGTAACCTGGGACCATACACGGTTTCTGGAGCTGCAAGGCAACCGGTGAAGATAAAAAAAATATTATTAAAGAAACGCTCTACCTACGCTACCGACTCCCTTAAAACTAAAAAAATAATTAATAATTATATAAATTTAATAAATTTAGTTGCTTCGTAGCTTATTCTAGACAAATATTAGGCAATCCCAGTAGACAGGACAGGCAGATGAATAAATAACAGTAGTATTTATTTTAATATCGTGTAAATATAATCTAAAATGTAATTTATTTGTATTGATCGATGTAGTGGGTAGATAATTAGGTTCATGTAATGATCCCCACAAACAAACAAGTTGTACAGTAAAACAACACGTAGCTTCAGAGAGCTAAAAAGATCTTGATCCGCAGTAACACAATGTAAAATGTGTACTTACTCAACCAAGACACAGTCGCGGTCGTCTACAACGTAGGGGAGAAAAGAAAAAAATTCACCACGAAAATTGGAGGCCTCGTGGAAAAGATTTAATTTAGTTGTAAGATCCCTGGGAGCGGTTTTATTTTGGAGGCGGAGAGTAAGCTTATTATCTCAGTACTTATAAGATTATGACGGAATCCTCTCACAACGCGATGTTCAGGTGGATGGAGGCCGATATTGTGGGGGGGGCAGGGAGCAGGGGGGCCATGCGCTAAGGGTCGCGGTCGGGACATCACTACACACTCTCAATAAACAATTGAGACATTAGATGGTTCTATAGAAATAGCAACGTGTGTCGCTGGAAACTTGTATATATGACAATCTATTAAATATTTTTAATAGCGCGATACAGGTTTTAAATTTCAATATCGTAAGACCACCACATGACTCCCTTCCCAGACTAGAGGTCGATACAGTATGAAACCAACATCCATTAGCGTTGTCAGCTGTGATGAACTGTGTGGTGGACTGCAGTGCGGAATTACATGTCGTGATTTGGGAATGACCTGTCATCATCGAGGCATGCACGGTAGGACCTGACATGACATGGGAGTAGAATGCGTGTGGTCATGTAGGTTTGGCTGAACAGGCTGTGTTCATACGGTGTCACCAATATATAAATGACAATACATACAACAAACCAACGACTTGTAAGTAAAAGGGAATACTCGCGTGTCGCTGGAAACTTGTATATATGACTATGTATTAAATATTTTTAATAGCGCGATACAAGTTTCAATATCAATATTGTGAGACCGCCATAGTTCAAACAAAATCTTGTTAAAATGAGCAGAATGACGATGAACTACAGAAGTTAAATTATTGAAGTTGTTTTATACGTTTAACGCCGTTGATCACTTACAATGATCTGTTTTTTACCTACATTGTTCGTTTTGGTTGCCTTTTAGTATTCATACAGTTGTAACATAAATATATATATATATATACTTCTTTATACAAAAAACAACACCTTTGAAGTTTTGTAAAAACTCTTACACCCTTATTAATAAACTCGAAGTAGCGACGTAGTAACTAAACTGTATTTCGTCTCCGCCTAACAAATCTGCAATTCATTATGATAGACGGAGACGAAACACAGTTCAGTTACTACGTCGCTACTTCGAGTTTATTAATAAGAGTGTTAGAGTAAAAATATAGATTAGCTACGATACGTTTATTCTACGACATTATGTCCCGATGTATATAGAGTAATGTGGTCACCGTCCAACAAGGACGAGTTCAAAACGTCTTCTCATACAAAATTGGTTTTTAAAAGAATATCTTCAGAGATCGGTATTAGCCTATTATCGATCAGTATACTTTAATATATAAAAAAACTACCTGTTACACGATCGTAGAGAATATGACTACATATTATATTTGTATTCTTGATCCAAAGTGAAGCAATGTAAACTGACTATTTGTTAGCAGATTAAACACGCTCACGTCTACCTGTCCCACAGCTATTACCATAGAACATTATAAAGAAAGTAGAAGTAGCATGTTAGCCTATATCTACATTATATGAAAACCGGTGTAACTTCAGTTTTGTACTGTCATGACAATATTGTGAAAAAGTACTTTAGTTAAAGATGGTACATTATGCTATCTTTAGACTAATTATTTGTGCGGTTATCATTTTTAGACTGAAATATAGTACAAAATATATTTGTTCTACACTGACTAGCAATATAAAGAATACTCTAACTTATCATGAAATATTTCCGATACCACTCCAGATAGCTTTTTGAAGTAAAAAGCAACATTTAAGTGTATTTAATAACGGTGTTAAATAAACTGTTTTCAGGATTCTTTTTACTTCATGAAGCTAACTTGTATAGTTTAGACAAAATTTATATTTTTAGGCACTTTGCAAGTGGCTTTTTTATATTGCTCGTCAGTGTATTTTGGGTAATACTAAAAGATTTGCGGAAATCATATATATATCCTGCAGGGCATGTATTGTTGTTGTTACGCTACTTTTATTGTTCTGTAGTTATTACAGTGATCTTATTACACAGTGGTGTGAGTTTGGAACTTGTTTTAATATAAACAAACAATACATGTATAATTGTTAATAGATGAGAGTACAATAACAAACACGTGCACGTATTTTATTGTATATTAGTCTAATTTACAAAATAGCAGGTATATAAACACGGAAATGAAAAAAATTATAATTATTTGTTACTAAGCCCGATTTAATGTACGCAAATAAAATGTGTCGCAGCGTCCGGTCCCACAGACTGCGGGGGTGCGGGTGGGCGGGGGAGCGGGGGAGCGGGTCTGCAATAAAAACGTAATTAATCGCTACAAATATTTTACTAATGAAAATGTAACGCGGCCGGCACCTACTGTTAGGTAATGCTCATACACACACATGTAACTTGTGGCACATTAAGGTTCATATATTTTCTATGAAATAGAAAATGTTTGGAAAAGTATTTTAGCAACGACCGTTACTAGCTGAAAGAAATCAGTCAAGGGCGTGTCGGACATAAAACCTTCACACACGACTCCTTTAATAGCGTTATATAGGCGATGAAGGTAAAAATATTAAAATGTTCGGTTCACTCTCGTACTACACGCAGATACGCACTACGAATACTACGACTCGTAACGTAATGACGAGGTAGTATTTGTTCGGCATGTTCTCGTACTGCAAGCAGCTATATACGCGTGCTGTGTATTATATGTATTCAATACGCACTTGGCTAATTTATCTGTGTGGCTAGCAATCTAGCTTGAGTTTCTTGTGTTATCTATATGTACTTCTATACTAATATTATAAAGAGGCAGTGTCAATTTTGTGAGTTTTTGTGGAGGGTGGAGGGAGGAATTATTTCACAATTCGAAAGGTACTTGTACCGAACGGCCTGCCCTTCAATGTTAGAGGACGGGAGACCAAGTGCAGGCCGCAGGGTGGTCGGCCTATAACACTCTAGGAGCACAATGTTGATGACGCAGGATCACCACCACCGTCGGATGGTGTACGGTAGTGACGGGATGGTTGTAAATAAAACAACATGTATGTATTGTCCCGTTGGAGAGCTTGATCGGATTGTGCTTTATTTGAATAATTCGGTCGTATTTATATTTATTTACATTATTTTGCATTAGTTACACCCATAAAAACATCTGTCAGTCCTAGTATGATAACTTTTACTTTGGTTACGCCTACGATAAAAGGATTGCGCCGAACAGTTCTTTTGAAAACAAAGAAATATCTAATTCTGTCATTCCCCTACAAAAATGTTAAAACAACTAAATATCTCAACTTATAATTTTGTAGTTCACAGGGAGTGAGTTTTTTAGAGAAGAGATAATTTACACTTTGTGCTTTTACAAACTTCTTATATACATCTGTCGCGAACAGTACTACAATGTATATATGTGCAACTTAGCTAAAGACTTGTCAACTAAGTCGAAGATAATGTATAGCTGAATTGTTCCTCTTGAAAGGGTCTAAAAACGTCCACAAATAAATAATAAATATAAATAAAATATAGTTTATTTCTCTCACATCAATTAAAACTTATATAATGACACTTACTAGGTGAGAGCTGATGCCTGGAGTAGAACAAAAAGCATGTATCTCGGGCCACCAGGCTCCCTATATTCTAAGGATAAATCACAGTAACCATTTTTATCTTAAAAATGTTGATCAAAAATAATAAATTATTAACGAAGTTGTTTTAACCGATATTTTATTTTATTCGAAAATAAAGCCGGGGGCGGAAAGTTAGTTATAAATAAAGAGGTTAAGTTTGTACGTAACGATGGATCATTTCTCAAACTACTGAACCTATTCTAAAAATTATTATATGCCCGAGTAATAGGTATAAGGCTATATTTTATTTTGTACATTTGTTCTAGACACGACTGCGATACGATTACTTACGAGTCGTGTACAAATGCCCTTATTGGTTAGGTTGTAGGTTAGCAAGACGTTCAAACACATATTACGATATCCATATACCGTAATATTTATAAAACAAAGTGTCCCGCCATGTTTGTCTGTCTGTCTGTCTGTGACCTTTTCACCGATAAGGTTTTCGAGTATTAAACATGGACCTGTCATGTTTAGGAGCTGAGCATTAACAGTATAAGTGAATCAAGTCGGGGAAAAGTTAGCCCCAGCGAGTTTTCATGGCGATGAGTAGCAAAAGTGTCGTGAATATAATAAAATGACCTAATACAAACAAGTCCGCGGTAGCATATTTAATAAGCGTATTTAATTGTTGTAAAGCCATATTGTACCCGCGCGAAGACGGTGCGCGCGCTAATCACCTATAATAGACAAAAAGAAAGGTAGATAATTAATGTGTTTAGGTAAGTATGTGATGCAGAGTTCCAGCTACAATTAGTGTAAGCAAATAGCGAGCAGGATTACAATTGGTTTAGTTATATTCTGTTTGGGACATTCTGACTGACTCGCAGCTCGCAATAATTATATTATATCATCACATTGATTTAATCTTATTACGAGTACACGACGTATACAACTTACTACTGTTAACATAGCTACAGAGGGCACGTAAAGCACTTCTTCTTTATACTTTCTATAATAGTCTTGTTAAGTTTAATTAACACTTACCCGCCCCCGGCTTTACAACAATTACACGCTTATGTATTATATTAGTGATAATACCTACTACCTATCTATTTATCTTATTTACCTATCTATCATCACGCTTTTTATCCCAAGAGGGGTAGGCAGAGACAATCGAATGCCATTTGCTACGATCCTGACATAACTCTTTCACTTCTTTTATATTCATCATACCTTTCATACATTTTTTATATGTTCAATAAAATAAATATATGCAATGCAATGATATATGTTTCGGAAGCTGTAAAGAAACCTTAGAAAAAATGCTACCGCAGAATTCTTTGCTACATAATAGATTAGACAAGGTACACCTTAAAATAGAGATTCAAATGCGCACTATCTTATATATAAAACGCGCTGGAGCTAACTTCATTCATTAAAAATGTTAATGTGCAGCTCCTAAACATGATAGGTCCGTGTTTATTACTCGTATACCTTCCTCGTGAAACAATCTGTCTAAACGTGAAAACAGTTTTTGCGTGATTATCACAGTCAAGCGGACAGACTGACGCGGCGACATCTTCACATCTCCAGCCGTCATGGTGCCTTCTATAATATGTTAAGTAGCAGGTATAGCAAGGTAGACAGATAGAGTGCATTCAGAGGAACACAAATAGAGAGATGATAGGAGCAGATCAAAGTGTGCACAACCAAACCAATATTAAAACTGAAATAGAGCAACACGAGTTATTTTGTTAATAAATCTACCGGACGCGAGCTACGTGGACATGGACGCCAACTAAAATTCTGTTTGATATTTCACTTTATGTTTTTCATTTGATTTTGTACAGTGAGATTACTCTGTGAGAGAATACTTTATAAAAAAAATAGCTTTTTCCCGCGGTTTCACCCGCGTACAAATAGAATATCCCATAACGCCTGAGAAATAAAATGGCGATGGTTGGTGATGTTACTATATAACATGCTATATTCATTAAAATTTATGTTTGAACGCCATTTTGAAGATTATTTTCCCCTCTAATGACGAAAAATAAACAAACAAATCAAAACTAAACGTTTCTTTTAAATATAGACTAACTTATGTATTTTGTAAAAGACGCCAACTGTTGGAGATCGCTTGAACTAACGGTGCAAGGTATAAATATTGCCAAACTCTTAGAACAAATTTTAGTAATGTCTACGTCAAAATATATATTAATTTATAAAATAATTAATACAATTATTATTGATGTTTTAATTGACAGTTTATTTACAGTTAAATCTAACTAAGTTATTTATTAAGATATTTAGAATTGAGTTGTTAATAATATAACTGTTCCCAAAGAGAGAGTTGCGGTTACTTCCGCTGTAAATGGTCGAGTGAGTTTTCTGTTTGTGTAGCAAGTAGGAAGTAGCAAGTACCAAGCAAGTAGCAAGACCTCTTGTAGCGACCATAATTACACGGGTCATGCTCCTCTGCCTTTTAATTAAACTGAGACTTGTTTATTAACTTTTTGTGAAGCGCCCGCAAACTTATGACTATTATTTCGTGCGAAAACTCAGAGCTTTTTTCTGTTGGGTTCTACCTGGATTGTTTATTTACGAGTTGGGAGACTTGGGAGATAGGGGAATGGCTTCAATTACAAACATCAATTACAAGGTAATTACTAACGGGTTCTAGCTAATGTTTGATTTTGTTATACAGAGTATATTTTATTGCAGTATACTTTCCGCCCCCGGCTTCGCCCGTGGATATTTTCAAACAAAATAAAATAACACTCAGGGATAATGTAGCTTCCTATTAGTGAAACAATTTTCAGAATCGGATTAGTAGTTTCAGAGAGTACCCTCCACATACACATAAACTTACAAACTATAATATTAGTATAGGTTAATCGTTACTCAGTTCGTGTCTGTGCGCTCATCATGCATTTCTTTGTGATAGTTCAGAGATCATTACATGTGTTTAGTGACAATATGACCACAAGCTAGACATTATGGTGGGCTCCACAGACGAGCTTAATAAAAACAATTTAGTATAAACCACTTGAAGACCGCCATTTATAAGAACCTCTCACGAACAGGTGAAAAATACAACAAGAAAATACGATTTTAAAATTATTACTTGTGACGTGATGCGAATACAAAGAAGAAATAAGGCTCGTGCATCATATTAAATAATTTGTTCTGCCAACAAAACATCGTACTCTAGCGAATTTGTAATTTACACCGTCGGAGCCCTCGAGAGGAAGTCTCTGATTGGACCTTAAATATAGGTGCATAGAGTCGAAACTATAACGAGCAGTGATACTTAGATATGTATTTATTTATTAAAGCAATGCACGGATAAGTGAATGAGGAGACGGGTCTCTCGACTAGGCTTGGGTAAAAAATATCGATATCAAAATATAGATATTAATTCAATAAATAATCGATATTTATCGTCGATATTTTAAATCTAATTTATCAATAATTTTATGAGCTCCCGTTCGACTTCTTCTCGATGATTAGGGCCACGTTCGCAAACCAAGTTAATAATTACCTGACATTAGTCTGTTTCAGTCACACATTAATGTTTTGCATAAAGCTATCCTTCACTTTACACTTTACCGAGGGAATTTAACTTGTTTGCGAACGCGGCCTAGAAAGAAAGCAATGAATGAATGAGTAAATCGGCTGTATGGGCTCTGCTCCCTTTGCCTAAAACATAAATAACATATATTTCGATATATCAAAATATCGATATTTATACACGATATATATCGATAGCTTTGAATAATATCGATACAATATATATCGATAATTTTTTTTCATTTGCCCATCCCTACTCTCGACTACACAAATGGATGTGCACGATTCATATTTAACTTTACTACATCTAATAACTGAATATTCGCTAATGGATTTATGGATTGTGGATTGAGGAATTACGAGAACATGAATAGCTTCCTATCGTTGTGCAGGACACTTATAGTATGTGGCAGCTAAATAGCACATTATATAGAATAAGGACGTAAGTATAGCTCTAAAAGAACAAAATAATGTTCTAATTTTGCTAATAGGGGTGTGTAGAGAATTGAAATACTTTTTTCTTTCTAAAAGGCGATATTCATACTAAAATGTCATTTTCATTAAATAGTGAATTCCATAATCGTAACACTAGGAGTTCATCCCATATCCGAACAACATTTCCTAGAACAGAGTTAGGGAAAAAATCCCTACAATATGATGGAGTGCGGCACTATAACAATCTTCCCAAACATATTAAGGATACAGATTCATTTAATGTTTTCAAGAGACTGTTAAGGGATCATGTTGTTGTCAATAGGTAATTTTGGTAAGGAGTGTTTTGTTTTGTATTGTTCTGTTTTATATACTACCTACTTAGTTATTTGGGTCACTGACCTACAATTTGTGTAAAATCACTAGATTTCTTTTTTGTTTTCTCATGTAAGTGAATGTTTTAATGTTCTTATGGGAATAAAATTCTTTAAACCTACTTTTAAATTATAGCTGTAAGGTTTACTATACCTAATAAAAGATTTTTTATAAATTTATATTTTCATTAAAAAATCATGTTTTTAATATTGAAACGAAAATGTTGATGACGTCACGTTCTAGTAAACCAACAAAATTTTGGTCACAGATTAGATAAAATAACAAGGAAATAACTTAATCACTGACAGATTGACAGACAGTTATTATAATATAGTTACTAATCTGTGGTTATTTATTTGACATTTAGGATATAGTGACGTCACTTCCCGTTTGCGGTTACGTGACTGGAAGTCAGTGAGTTATAGTACTAGAGCAGACGCTACCCATCACTCCTATGTTCCATTCAATTGCGGCGATCGCGCCGCACTTCACACAGTCGCTTGCTAGCTGTTGAGCAGTTATACGCTAGTGATTGTTTTTAATCGAATAAATTTTAAAGTCATACAATATGCCGTGGTGTGTGTTGAAATATTGCACTAATAATTCAAGGAATACGGCGAAGTATAAAGGAATAACTTTCCACCGTTAAGTAACTAGGTATAATCATTTTAAAATTAAATACGAACATAAAATTTATCAGACGCATGTTGTGTCATTCGACATAGACTAAAAACATTCAGAAGTGAAAATAGGTATATAGCTGAAAATAATACAATATATTTTCTACGCAGATATTATTGTTTGTGTAATGTGTTATCTACACTAATATTATAAAGAGAAAAGATTTGTATTTTTGTCTGTAATGATGAACTCAAAACTACTGGACCGATTTTAAATGTTTTTCACCAGTAGAATGTATTATTATCGCTGAGTAACGGAGGCTATATTTTATACTAGCGGCTTGCCCCGACTTCGCCCGGGGTAACAATTGTATCCACTAGTAAGAAACTACTGGACCAATTTAAAAAAGTATTTCTCCAGTAAAAGCAACCCGTGAAGAAGAAAAAAAAATGCTATATTATCACTGAATAAAATAGGCTATGTTTTATATGATATATAATTGTTACCCCGGACGAAGTCGAGGCAAACTGCTAGTTTGTAATAAAATAGTTATTGAAATTTGTGGTATTTTGTCTATTGAAGGTTTCCACGCCCTAGCCAATAAACAAGAGAAAGATGGATAAAATTTGTCCAAAACAACCGCAGTGAAGAGACCATCCAACCATAGTTATATATTATGTTCATTGCATTTTTATTACATTATTAAATACATAAAAGCAGGAAAGAACATTTTATCCAGAAAAAAGTATTTACATCTTTAGTTCATTCTTTTAATCAACCGAGCACTTTGAATCACCGAATACATTTGATACGGGCTATCATTAACAAATATACAACAATTCGCTTGAAACATGAAGCTAAAACTGATCAGAATATTAATTATTACTTATTAATAAGAGTGAAATTGTTTAAGGGCATGTAACTAAATCATAACAGTCACCATTTCACCACGCTCTCTGCGTATGAAAATATTGCTTATACTCAATATGCTGAAGAACTCAAGTTACAACAAAAACAACTAGCGGCTTGCCCCGACTTTGCCGGGGTAACTTTATATACAATAGGAAATATAAAATATAGCCTATGGTATTCAGTACACATTATATGATAGGTTGAAACTGGATTAGGCTTAGTTATTATATTAGTTAGCTTTTTTAATGAGTCGTTCTTAGTCTGTAAGTTTCCTTAAATACAATAAATAGCGTTTTACAGGTGAAAGAACTTTTAGAATCGGACCAGTAGTTTTTTACTTGGGGATATAAATGTTACCCCGGGCGAAGTCGGGGCAAGCCGCTATTATAAAATTAAACTTATGTTACTCAATATATAATATATATATATATATATATATATATATATATATATTAGAAATATTTTTTTAAATCAGTCCAGTAGTTTTGATTTTATTCATTACAAACAAAAATACAAATCTTGTACAAATGAAGCTTGTTAGGTATGTCCTTTCTGTAAGCGTAGTTAGTCTATATTAAGCATGTTGTTGTAGTACATTGAACGAAATGAGTAAGCGCCATGAAATTCACGGCGCTTTCGACCTTTTGGTCGCGAGAAAACTACATCCTAGAAGCGATCTAGCGCTGTGTGTTTATACCGTTTGGTTACTCGACTAGCGACTAACAAGCGCTTCAGCGAACTTAAGCTTAATTTTTTATAGAAATGAAGCATGCCTTTTGTCTATTATAGCTCCTCTAGTTGTATATCTCAATGCTGGAAGTATGGAAGTATGAATTTATGATTTTTTTCTTTTGGATATAAAAAGTACAGTAATTAATTCAGTGATTATACGTTATAGACTATATAAAAAACACATCTTATCAAAGAAAAAACATTATAATGTACCTGTGTCTTTGAGTATTTACCAAAGGAGACGTGAAGGGTGTAAATCATCGAACAATTTTTTCTGCCACTTTTGGCGGGGGGGGGGGGGGGGGGGGGTAAACGCCTAGTACTAGCCCCTGTACCACTGTATTTTTCTGTCGTTTTATTGTCGCAACGGATTTTACGTTATATGATGATTATGTTAAAATACAAACATAATAATTATAATTAATGATTGGAAACACTAAGTTTGACGCCCTAGATCGCCTTTCCCGTTTAAAACATCACAAGCTCTGTCTCGCGACACAAAACGATACCAACTGTTAGGGTTCCGTCCGAATTATGAATTCGGGCGTACTAATCCATGGGCGAGTTCATTGGGAACATACAATAGACCTACAATTCCTTAGATAAATGAATTTATATCATTTGTATAGCACTGTACTGGTATAATTATTGATGGAATACAGAAAAGGAAGGAGTACGTACCAATTACGCCTGTCTTCTCACTTCAACCAGCTGGCTATATATTTGTGTGTAGAATCTGCTGTGGAGCCTTCTTGCACGTTAGATTACACTTTATATATTTAGTTAATTTATTTGTTTTAACTTCGCGGACACCAACGAAATCCAAGGTAACTTATTACTGGTCAGTATAACTGGTCAAAGGGGAAAAAATTGGCGAAAGGGAGAGCCCGTCTATGGCCTCTCCATAGGCTTAGTACTCTATGACCTGTGCACACCCTACGTTGTCTTAGAGTATTTACAAGGACTTAGGAGAACTACCTGCTGATAGGAGATAATAATATATATTATGTTATATTTTATAGGCGTATTTTGTGGGTAGGTTTTATATTCGTGGTTCTGGTTATAGTATAGTGCAAAGTGCAGCCTGGTAGACTATCTCGAGGGAAATTATATAAGCGCTATACCGGGCCCGGGCCCTGTTATACCTAATTGTCACCATGGGGACATTCACACTATTGCCGCCAACTAACTGAACATTTTTACTCTATTTTAGACTTGTTATGACGTACCTACTAGCTTCACGTCCCGGCTTCGCTTGTGGATAAGTTTTGGTTGTTTTTAGGGTTCCGTACATCCAATATAGGATCACTCTTGTGTCTGTCTGTCTGTCTGTCTGTCACAGCTTATTTTCTCCGAATCAAGAACGAAAAAATGTGAAATTTGTTACATATGTAGAGTTCAATCACTAATCACTAACGGTCTTATTCATAAACGTTTATTAGCAACGTTTTTGTTAAAATGTGTTTTGTTTCTTTCTATTATTAGTAAAGACAGGTTTGTTAGAGAGTGACAAAACATATTTTAACAAAAACGTTGCTAATAAACGTTTATGAATAAAGGCCTTTGTAAATAATCGCATTTCGATTTTGTAGGAATAATTAAAAAGTTTTTTTTTTTAAATGCATCATGTCATGTGTCAAATGAAAAGGCGTAAAGGTGTATATTTTTATAATTTTAAAATCTATAGTTCAAATTATATTTAAGAAACTATTAATTATTATTAAAAATTTGAAAAATAATTGTAAATATAGGGCCTCGCCCGTAGTTTACATAAAAACCTAAATCCTGTCTCCAAGCTGTGTCACGGACATAAATGGTACGGAAGCCTCTACACGCTCTTGAGTCTTGCTTCACCAATAATTAAAAACTTATGTACATAATACGACAAATTACACTCAGAGGCTTTTCCATCTAATAGAACTCCATAGAACTTGCCACTCGGTCTTCCTCTGAGTACCTCTGGGAAACGGTGTCAGGCAAGTTGTGAAAAACTGTGTTATACTTTGGCATAATACAAAATAAGTTTATTTAGCACGCAAATATTAATGGAAATAAAATTGTATACAGTTACTAAAATCTGAATTCAATTAAATAGGTAATTAAATTAAAAAAATTGCTTATTATACCTAATTATAATAAGGAAATAAGCAAAGGTACTAAATTGTCACATAATAAAAAATATCATACATGCTCGCACATCGTAAAATTTTACTTTCGGCAACTTCATACTGTCGATTTTTGTTGCATCTTAAAATTGTAATATTTAGTATGAAGGATTCAGCAGTACAGCGTGAAAGTGACTATGATATATAGTATTGTACGCCCCCTGAAACTACGCTCGCAGTATATCTAAGTACCAAGTATAAGGAGCAGTCAGGTATAATGTTTGGTTGTAGCACGGGGTACAGTAGAGACCGTCATTACGAGGCACTCCGCTGCCTTTTAATTAAAATTTACTTTCAGTTTGTTTTTTCGTTTCACATCCACCGTTCGTCCTGAATTATTTCTGTTAACAAATTATTGTGGATCGTAATTATTTTCATGTTTTTATGGATTCAGAAATAGTTGAGTAAGTTTATTTGGTTATTTAAGATGTGCTCGCATCTATGAATGCAGTTTTATTACGTTTTATAGATGACATACTTCCTTAGAACTTATTTCTCCATGTTTTATAGTTTCAGATTTCTGAATTAAGTATATTGATATATGTAACTTTTACTCATTACCATGTAAAATGTAGCAAGCAAGTGTGTACTTAGACAAGATATTGTAAACATCCCCAGACACACGTTATATCTCATAACAGTACCTGCTAAAACTACTTGTAAGTACTAACACTTAAACTTCTAATACATTAAAGCTTTGTCACTCTGTATACTCTTCAAATTAAGTTACAATCAACGTTACAGAGCACATTAAGGTAATAATAAGCAGTAAGCACCAACACTCAGCTCAGAGATACCAATATTACGGACAATACAATACCTTAGAGGAACGTTGAGCTCTGAACTTGTGGACAGTTCAGATGAACTTTAGTTCCATGCCCCACACCCGCACCCCGCACGACCCACACAGCCCACACCTCCTACAATTATAGAGAGAAACTAATTAAGTAAATGTATCGATGAGTCTGTATGTAGTCCGGACCAGTACCACTTTTGTATCCAATTTCCTAATGACTTACCCACAAAGTCTCACATCCACACACTTGTATTGTGTTATGCTAAACACTGTTACATATTTAATGTTTATAAGCTGTGGCCTCTGGAGTCACCTCACTATCACTAAAACAAATCTTTCTACTCTGAATTTATTTAAGTCCTGTCAACTGAAAATGTTCACATTTAGGTATATAAGGTATTGAACAATATAGGACAGTAGGTTTAGGTATAGTCTAAATACATGATAGAGACTAATTAAATTAATGAATTATGAAACTTCATAATTAATGTAAATCATACTTAATTGGTGAAGTTTTTAGGTTTGTAAGTTTGGATGTACCTAACCGGAAATATATCAAACTACTGAACTGATTCTAAAAATATTTCACTAATAGAAAGCTACGATATCTCCGAGTGACATAGGCTATACTTTGTACGGGTGGATCCGGGGGCGGAAAGCCAGTTAATCAATAAAACGGAAAGATACAGTGAGCAGGAGCAACACAATTCAAAAGTAAGGCAGTTCAATAGCAGGAACATTCTCACACGCAACATATAGTTAGGTATTCGTGACCAATTTGTTCAACATTGGTCATGATGGCTGCGACACTCCCTCGTGTTGATACTAATTGTTTAAGGGTCCTATATTGGGAATTTTTCTGGGATAAACTATTCCCAATTTCTCTGTAAATAATCCACCTGTATCACTGTAATTTAGCATATAGTTACTTATTGAATATATCTAAGTGAAATACCTAGCTCTTATTTTTTCAATCGGTTTTATTGAATAGGAAATATGGGTAGTTTAACTTTGCCCCTGCTGTCTCTTTCATAATCTATCACAAAACTCTAAATTTTTTTAAAAGCGCTGTTATACCATTACCCTTCAATTATATATGTCGAATTTTTCGGTAGCTTATTGAAAATTTAAAATAATAATTATTTTATTATTTTTGCCAAATTAAAAAATCAAAATTTTTTTTTTTTATTTTTAATAAGCTACTAAAAAAGCGATATATATAATTGAATAATAATGGTATAAGAGCGCTTTAAAAAAATTTAGAGTTTTGTGATAGATTATGAAAGATACAGAAGGGGCAGAATAATCCTTTATTCTACCACCCATATTTCCTATTAAATAAAACCAATTGAAAAAATAACGACTATTTCAATTAGATATATTGAATAAGTAACTATATGCTAAATTACAGTGAAACAGATGGAGTATTTACAGAGAAATTGGGAATAGTAATATCTCCATACAAATTCCCAGTATAGGACCCTTAACAGATTACTAGAGGAAGTTATATTGGCTCAAGTTTACATCATCTAAATACATTCTGTAAGTTACATCCGATACAAATGACGCAGTTTTCAACTACTTGCAATAGTTGTAATATCTAACGTGAGACAAAACGAGTAAAAACGAGAAACGACATCAAACTTCTTTCAAAAGTAGATATTTTTGTGATATTCTGCCGTTTCACATATAGCTTCCCCGTTATTACTCCTTTAGACACTTCCACCCCCGAGCATAATATTATAATCTAACGACTCCACCCTGGACAGCCAACTAAGGCAAGCCAGGGGTGAGAGTCCTAGGTCTAGCAGTGGGCACACCCTCCTGCCCTGGAGCACTCGGGTTCTGAGGTGTCGCTACTCACCCACGGTATTTGTCATACATTTGCGAGCACGTAGAAATATGCCGTGTACAAGGAACCTAACTTAGGTTGTGAAGGTTACACAAGGACAGTGACACAAGCTACGTCGTAGAGACGTAGTAAGTTTGTAGGTCATTAAGAAGACAGTGCCATATAAATGTGATGAAATATGCCGTGTACAAGGAACCTAACTTAGGTTGTGAAGGTTACACAAGGACAGTGACACAAGCTACGTCGTAGAGACGTAGTAAGTTTGTAGGTCATTAAGAAGACAGTGCCATATAAATGTGATGAAATATGCCGTGTACAAGGAACCTAACTTAGGTTGTGAAGGTTACACAAGGACAGTGACACAAGCTACGTCGTAGAGACGTAGTAAGTTTGTAGGTCATTAAGAAGACAGTGCCATATAAATGTGATGAAATATGCCGTGTACAAGGAACCTAACTTAGGTTGTGAAGGTTACACAAGGACAGTGACACAAGCTACGTCGTAGAGACGTAGTAAGTTTGTAGGTCATTAAGAAGACAGTGCCATATAAATGTGATGAAATATGCCGTGTACAAGGAACCTAACTTAGGTTGTGAAGGTTACACAAGGACAGTGACACAAGCTACGTCGTAGAGACGTAGTAAGTTTGTAGGTCATTAAGAAGACAGTGCCATATAAATGTGATGAAATATGCCGTGTACAAGGAACCTAACTTAGGTTGTGAAGGTTACACAAGGACAGTGACACAAGCTACGTCGTAGAGACGTAGTAAGTTTGTAGGTCATTAAGAAGACAGTGCCATATAAATGTGATGAAATATGCCGTGTACAAGGAACCTAACTTAGGTTGTGAAGGTTACACAAGGACAGTGACACAAGCTACGTCGTAGAGACGTAGTAAGTTTGTAGGTCATTAAGAAGACAGTGCCATATAAATGTGATGAAATATGCCGTGTACAAGGAACCTAACTTAGGTTGTGAAGGTTACACAAGGACAGTGACACAAGCTACGTCGTAGAGACGTAGTAAGTTTGTAGGTCATTAAGAAGACAGTGCCATATAAATGTGATGAAATAAGCCGTGTACAAGGAACCTAACTTAGGTTGTGAAGGTTACACAAGGACAGTGACACAAGCTACGTCGTAGAGACGTAGTAAGTTTGTAGGTCATTAAGAAGACAGTGCCATATAAATGTGATGAAATAAGCCGTGTACAAGGAACCTAACTTAGGTTGTGAAGGTTACACAAGGACAGTGACACAAGCTACGTCGTAGAGACGTAGTAAGTTTGTAGGTCATTAAGAAGACAGTGCCATATAAATGTGATGAAATATGCCGTGTACAAGGAACCTAACTTAGGTTGTGAAGGTTACACAAGGACAGTGACACAAGCTACGTCGTAGAGACGTAGTAAGTTTGTAGGTCATTAAGAAGACAGTGCCATATAAATGTGATGAAATATGCCGTGTACAAGGAACCTAACTTAGGTTGTGAAGGTTACACAAGGACAGTGACACAAGCTACGTCGTAGAGACGTAGTAAGTTTGTAGGTCATTAAGAAGACAGTGCCATATAAATGTGATGAAATATGCCGTGTACAAGGAACCTAACTTAGGTTGTGAAGGTTACACAAGGACAGTGACACAAGCTACGTCGTAGAGACGTAGTAAGTTTGTAGGTCATTAAGAAGACAGTGCCATATAAATGTGATGAAATATGCCGTGTACAAGGAACCTAACTTAGGTTGTGAAGGTTACACAAGGACAGTGACACAAGCTACGTCGTAGAGACGTAGTAAGTTTGTAGGTCATTAAGAAGACAGTGCCATATAAATGTGATGAAATAAGCCGTGTACAAGGAACCTAACTTAGGTTGTGAAGGTTACACAAGGACAGTGACACAAGCTACGTCGTAGAGACGTAGTAAGTTTGTAGGTCATTAAGAAGACAGTGCCATATAAATGTGATGAAATATGCCGTGTACAAGGAACCTAACTTAGGTTGTGAAGGTTACACAAGGACAGTGACACAAGCTACGTCGTAGAGACGTAGTAAGTTTGTAGGTCATTAAGAAGACAGTGCCATATAAATGTGATGAAATATGCCGTGTACAAGGAACCTAACTTAGGTTGTGAAGGTTACACAAGGACAGTGACACAAGCTACGTCGTAGAGACGTAGTAAGTTTGTAGGTCATTAAGAAGACAGTGCCATATAAATGTGATGAAATATGCCGTGTACAAGGAACCTAACTTAGGTTGTGAAGGTTACACAAGGACAGTGACACAAGCTACGTCGTAGAGACGTAGTAAGTTTGTAGGTCATTAAGAAGACAGTGCCATATAAATGTGATGAAATATGCCGTGTACAAGGAACCTAACTTAGGTTGTGAAGGTTACACAAGGACAGTGACACAAGCTACGTCGTAGAGACGTAGTAAGTTTGTAGGTCATTAAGAAGACAGTGCCATATAAATGTGATGAAATATGCCGTGTACAAGGAACCTAACTTAGGTTGTGAAGGTTACACAAGGACAGTGACACAAGCTACGTCGTAGAGACGTAGTAAGTTTGTAGGTCAATAATAAGACAGTGCCATATAAATGTGATGAAATATGCCGTGTACAAGGAACCTAACTTAGGTTGTGAAGGTTACACAAGGACAGTGACACAAGCTACGTCGTAGAGACGTAGTAAGTTTGTAGGTCATTAAGAAGACAGTGCCATATAAATGTGATGAAATATGCCGTGTACAAGGAACCTAACTTAGGTTGTGAAGGTTACACAAGGACAGTGACACAAGCTACGTCGTAGAGACGTAGTAAGTTTGTAGGTCATTAAGAAGACAGTGCCATATAAATGTGATGAAATATGCCGTGTACAAGGAACCTAACTTAGGTTGTGAAGGTTACACAAGGACAGTGACACAAGCTACGTCGTAGAGACGTAGTAAGTTTGTAGGTCATTAAGAAGACAGTGCCATATAAATGTGATGAAATATGCCGTGTACAAGGAACCTAACTTAGGTTGTG
Organism: Nemapogon koenigi; assembly: GCA_963924495.1. Lineage (NCBI taxonomy): Eukaryota > Metazoa > Arthropoda > Insecta > Lepidoptera > Tineidae > Nemapogon > Nemapogon koenigi. Next base: position 12,047,981 of record OZ004646.1, read on the forward strand.
AAGGTTACACAAGGACAGTGACACAAGCTACGTCGTAGAGACGTAGTAAGTTTGTAGGTCATTAAGAAGACAGTGCCATATAAATGTGATGAAATATGCCGTGTACAAGGAACCTAACTTAGGTTGTGAAGGTTACACAAGGACAGTGACACAAGCTACGTCGTAGAGACGTAGTAAGTTTGTAGGTCATTAAGAAGACAGTGCCATATAAATGTGATGAAATATGCCGTGTACAAGGAACCTAACTTAGGTTGTGAAGGTTACACAAGGACAGTGACACATGCTACGTCGTAGAGACGTAGTAAGTTTGTAGGTCATTAAGAAGACAGTGCCATATAAATGTGATGAAATATGCCGTGTACAAGGAACCTAACTTAGGTTGTGAAGGTTACACAAGGACAGTGACACAAGCTACGTCGTAGAGACGTAGTAAGTTTGTAGGTCATTAAGAAGACAGTGCCATATAAATGTGATGAAATATGCCGTGTACAAGGAACCTTACTTAGGTTGTGAAGGTTACACAAGGACAGTGACACAAGCTACGTCGTAGAGACGTAGTAAGTTTGTAGGTCATTAAGAAGACAGTGCCATATAAATGATGAATAGTGATTGTGCCGCACCAAGTACCACAGAACATTGTACGGGCGAGATGAGCGCGGGTACAAAATTGCCAGCGTACAAATCGAGCGGTTTGAATTATACGCAGGGCGCCGCCCGCCCACGGCCGTAAATCTGCCGCCCAAAACCTAACGCCTTCCGCCCAAGCGGGCCTAATCGCTTTTATGTACGGACCCTCGAATATTAATTATTCTTTGCTCTCCTATATCGATGAATTTCTGTTTTGGACCAGGTTTGTGTTCGTGTCTCTGCATGTGAACAACTATCTCTCTTTATTTATTCTAATCTAAAGTTACTTTTAATTGTCTACTAGTTCCTTTAACAGTTAGAAAAATATGAAATATGGAATAAACCAAAATCGCATTGAACACCAAACCGCGTCAAGATCCGTCCTCGGCGTCCTCCCGGAACCAATCCTCGTTTATCCGCGTTGCTATAGAACTAGTGATGTACTGGTACTGATACTAGAACGTTCCAGCTCCTCTCACTGATCCACTATATGTGACCTGGTTGCATGATGCATCATAGCCCAACACTTTCTCATTTACTTGCTTTATTAGAATCTTCGTCGATTAAGAGCCTGTTTCACCTTAAAAAGTGAGAAAGCTTATCACCCCAAATAAACCCCATAAGTTCAGTCGTAAACGTCGTATAGCAATATAAAATTACTAATTTTAGTTATTTCATGTATTGGATATCATATATGAAACAGATAACTAATTAACATTGATAATGTCACACATGAATGAGCGAATGAGTCAGTTCGTTGCGGAGTCATGTCCCCATCCATACAGTTCGTGTAGATATCAAATCCCTATCACAGTGCGAGATGATCCGGAGATGCAATGGCGACTGAAAATGCAATTTCGATTTAAAGAAATAGCGACAGCTGTTGTTTAGTCAATAACTGAAGTCCACAATACTCTATCAGATACATTCTTTATATCTTTCGGTATATTTTTAATATATAGGATCCATGTCTTTTTATTTTTAATTTCTTATACATACACACACACATAATTAGCCCATAAAATGTATTTAAAAGTGCTGTCATTGCTTTTAGTTTTATTTTTTTATTTATTAATTATCTTGCAATCAGTCAAGTGGACTATAAGCAGATGAGATGCAGTCAGTTTTTAGTTTTAGTTTTCTATCCTTATTGTTACTAAATTATACATAGATATTGTTGACCTTTTTGTTTTTAGGATTAGCTTTAAGAATGGATAACTTGTGATAAATAATTTAATTTATGGTACACTGTAGGTAGACTTTACGTAAGTAAACATTGTAAAAGTGAATGCTTGATTTTCTCGAAAATGTGACGTAGAAAAAAACAGAAATACTGTCTTCAACATGAGGAAGTAGTTACCTAACAGTAGGCACAATACAATAGTATATAAATGACTCTTGTATCCGCAAAATTGTATATGTCTTCATGCTTATAGTTTCTTCTTCTTCAATAAACTTGGACCTCTGGTAATTTTTTTAATGTATAGTTTTGATTCCATTTAAATTTCAGTGCAATCGTAAACCTCATCCAGTACATGTAATGTCAACGCAAATTTACCATTTGTTGGTCAAAATAATTTGTTTATTAAATGTAACGGCAACTCGATTTTAACAAAATGCTGCTGTTGTCATCACAACATAGTTAAATTATAATTTTAAAAGAAACATTTAATTTTGATTTGTTTTATTATTTTTCGTCAATAGAGGGGAAAATAATCTTCAAAATGGCGTATCAAACATGAATTTTGATGAAGTATTAAGGGAGATATGGCGTTATTATAATATATAGAGATTCGCTACAATAGGTACCTCGGTCGTTAGCAACTAACAGAATGTATGTAGGTAGCGTGTAGCCACTAAAGCCATTGGAAGCAATATTTGAGAGCCGGCTGGTTGGTGGTGGCTGGCGGATGGTGGCTGGTGGCTAGTGGCTGGTGGCTGTGACATATATTCCTGAACACTCTGTATCTCTCAACATTATCCACTTTGCTCTCTTTACTCAAACTCAATAAGTTGTATTATTCTAGGTCCGTACGCTATATGCACTCTCCTTCTACGTTCATCTCATTATAAATCTCAGTTACATCTTTATCCTAACTAATGTGAAACAGAACAATGAACTGTGACAGGCTACTTTATATCCCGGAAAAATATCTCATTTCCTGGGAAAATGAGACAGATCGCTAGTATTTCATGTAACAGTTTTAAGGATCTATCATAAGTTCCTCACATCTAGGTCTACATGTACTCTATGACTATACATGCAAGCTCGTGATAGTTCCACAGAGCAGTTCGTAGTTGCCGTGCACTATATTACTAAATATGCTACAAAATGGTTAAATGTTACGAAATAGCTACATGCTACGAAAAAGCTACGCATTATTGGCTACGAAATAGCTATGCGGTACGTGCTGCGAGATTACAACGTGCTCCAAAATGGCTACGAATGACGAGACGGCTACGTGCTACAAAATGTTACGTGCTACGAAAATGCTATGCGCTTCGTGCTACAAAATTGTTACGTGCTACGATACAGCAACTTACTACGTATTACGAGATGGCTACGTGCTACAAAATGGCCACGTGCTACGAATAAGCTACGTGTTACAAAATGGCTACGTGCCACGAATAAGGTACGCGTTACAAAATGGTTACGTGCTACGAATAAGCTACGTGTTACCTGGAGAAAGGATCTACTGAGAATGATCGACAAAATGGCTACGTGCTACGAACAAGCTACGTGTTACAAAATGGCTATGTGCTACGAATAAGCTACGTGTTACAAAATGGTTACGTGCCACGAATAAGGTACGCGTTACAAAATGGTTACGTGCTACGAATAAGCTACGTGTTACAAAATGGCTACGTGCTACGAACAAGCTACGTGTTACAAAATGGTTATGTGCTACGAATAAGCTACGTGTTACAAAATAGCTATGTGCTACGAATAAGCTACGTGTTACAAAATGGTTACGTGCCACGAATAAGGTACGCCATACAAAATGGCTACGTGCTACGAACAAGCTACGTGTTACAAAATGGCTATGTGCTACGAATAAGCTACGTATTACAAAATGGCTATGTGCTACGAATAAGCTACGTGTTTCAAAATGGTTACGTGCCACGAATAAGGTACGCGTTACAAAATGGCTACGTGCTACGAATAAGCTACGTGTTACAAAATGGCTACGTGCTACGACTGTATATATAATGTAAAATAAGTGTTTTTTTTTAATTTAAATTGACTTAATCAAAAGTGTATAAACTATTTTTGCGGTATTTCTATTTGACTATTTCAAGTGTGCATTGTGCATCTACGAAATTAATATTTTTTTGATTTATTGAATAAGCTACGTACCTACGTATTACTCGCTGCAAGATTACTAAGTGGTTAAGTGTTGGTTACGTGCTAAAATGTAAAGCCGTTGTTTTCCACAACAATAAATATATACTAATAATGTTTAGCTGAACAGTATGTTTGTTTGTTTGTTTGTTTGGACGCTCTATCTCTGGAACTTACAACTACCAGGCGGATTTGTAAAATTAGTTTTACGTTTGATAGCCTAATTCTTGAGAAAGGCGAGGTATAAATGAGTACTGAATTACTGATTACTCTCACAAAGCGAAGGTCGTATCTGGTTGTGGAGGAAGTGTTCCAACGGAAATTAAAATGTCTAAAGATTGAAAAGGAAATGACGTGTATTGCTGCCGCGAGTGACCTATCTGATACTACAGACGCTTGTCCAACTCTCCGCTAAGATATCTCGTTATTATTTACACTTTTATATTGAACACATTCTAAGTACACTACCTTGTATTTAATCACACTTTAATAACTAATATTAGAAATACGAAAATGCGTTTGTTTGTTTGTCCTTTTTTCACATCAGCCCAGAGCAACGAATCAACGTGTTTTTGATGATATATAGCTTATTTTACATAACGGAGATCTCTAGGAACAAATTGTTACGTCACATTTTAATAATTAATTTATATTCCACACACTAACGGTTTTTCATTGTTTCTGTACGCAGTTCACACACACACACATCTACAATGCCTTTTACCTTGGGGTATGTCCAGAGACTCCATTAAGTGAGTCTAGTTTCTGCCAGTTGTCTACATTAAACTGAACAGGTGGCAAGCATGTTGCTGTACTTAATGGACTTACACTTTAACAGACTTAAGTGTCTATTTATTTTAAGAAAAAGTGCGGAGATGTCGATTACAGCACATATTCTTAAAGAAAATTGGTGCTTAGTATTTTTGTCACTAGTGAGATACGAACGCATGCCCCCCGGTGAGATATAAAGACAATCTCAGCAATAACTTGACATAGTGGGTCCGGTCCCTATCAAATATAAATTTGTGTCCCCCTGACCAAAAATGCATTGTTAGTAGTAGTACGTATACAACGTATGACAATCTATAACAGAGTCGCGGACAGTATTCAACACGAACTCGCTTCCAGTAAAATTCCTCAGTGTATAGAAAAGGGAAAACTCAAAGTGGAAATAGTTGAAACATTCTAGAGCGCGGAGTACGTTTAATATACGAACCAACAGGCAGCAGGCAGCAGGCAGCAGGCAGCAGGCTCCAGCGGGGTGTGTGCAGGCCGTAGGTAATTTGCGGAGAACAAATTGAACCTCTTTGTGCAGTCAAATTGCATTGGAGTTTACAACCGTGTTTCAAATTTCAACTCGCATCGGGCGGCGCGCGGCTCTCTACAAAGTTGGAACTTCCACTAAATAACTCACTACATTTAATATGTCTGTCTGTTACTGTATTTTATATGGAGATCATAGTCTAATTATTGGTAGAGAGCTGGACTGGCAACCTCGGACAATTACAGATTTAGGTCCATTAAGTGCAGCAACAGGCTTGCCACCTGTTTTGTTCAATATAGACAAGTAGCATCAAGTGGACACCGCAAGATATAAATGAAGTGTGTTGTTTATATTTTTAGATGGTGCAAGTTGCAACAGCCGCAGACACCTCATTCATCAGCGACAGTGGTCCCGGGCGGGTGTTCTGTACAAGTATAAACGCAACAAAACCGCAGCCTCAACTCTCACTAAGTAACATTAATCATGCTGCAACACAGTTTGTAGTCATTCTTCTATACTTGGCCCACTTCACAACACCTCGCTTGATAACGCTAGCAAGTTAGTAATATAATGAACAGTTCCATTATCAAGTAAGATACAACTTCTATACCTACAATATTTTCCCCACCCACATATTATACAAAATATAATTCAAGCACACTTAAAAACAAAATTGATTAAAAGAAAAAAGTTTCTCCCACAATGTCTGCGCAAATAAATCACAACGAAGGACAAACAAACACACTTTCGTATTTATAATATTAGTTAGAATAGAGTGTATACAACTATATTCGTCCCGCGAGTTCGCCTGCTCCTGCCGCGCGCCGCCTGCCGCGCCCGCCGCCCGCCAGCACGGCTCATTACACCGCCCGCTATAACACAGCTCTAGTGTGTGTAGCCGATACTTTCATCGGGTGATTTATTCCAAAACCTTATGGACCCTAACCGTATTTACCCTGTTTACCAGCAAATACCATAGAAAGCTGCTCCGATTGATAAATAGTAGTATTTGATTTTGGGTGAAGTAATGGTGTGTTAACGGTGGTTCACGATTAACGATTAACTGTTAACGGTTAACGGGCGCTTTGTGGCGCGGAACATTTGTATTCATCCTTGACGGATACATTTTTGTATTACGACCTTGTTCGCTGCTCATCTGTACAAAATAAGCTCTACATTCAATTATTGATGTATTCACAGCGTCTATTACCATTTTATTTTTAATTGGGAATATTCTTATATTATTTGTAGATACTGTAATAATGTTAGGTAGGTATAATGACATGCTTTATTCAATTAGCACTTCGATGAGCCTGTTTCATGTAAAATAGGTTACCAAGCTCATAACGCTTTCACTGTTAAAAAGTTATCAGGTCTCATGAAGAACCAAGTCCCTAACTCTACAAGCCCTACATATTTGTCATAGTAGTATGGCTTGGCTGTTTCGCGGCCGTCACACAGACTCTTATGGACTTATGGTAAGAAATTAAGTGATTGCTCTTTAATTTTACTAATGCAATAGTTCTATGAAACGGACAAGCCATACTTTTTTACCAAGATGTAGAGATTGTAGAGTTAAGGGCTTGTAGAGTTAAGGACTTGTAGAGTTAGGGGCTTGGCTCTTCATGAAATGATAACATTTTAACAGTGAAAGCGTAATGAGCTTGTGAGTCTTGGCAACCTATTTTACATAAAATGTTTTTGGTGGGATCTGTTTTATCCGAACAAATAAAGTTTTCCGCTGAAATAATAACCAATTTGCATATGAGAACCATCTCACGCGTATATATCTACTTACGTATCAGGAAAATTAAATAATGTTCATATATCGACTGACAGACACACTATAGCTTTGTGTTGGGATAGAGCGGTCTTACAGTGCGCAACCAAGTATTCATTAGAAACAAGGAAAGTAGTCCCCCTGGATAGTGGATGGTGTGTCAGCTAACAGTAGTACAGTGGTACAGTGGTGCAGTGGTACAGAGTGGGGCGGGACGATACTATAAATTAGTGTCCGTCGTTGACTGCAGAACATGTAGCTTGCCGCCCGCCGCCCGCTGCCACAAACAAGAGACCCGATTATTTCTTAGTCTGCGGGCACGAAATTAGCGACGGTCGAGCGATGGCGACAGCGGGGCGGCGCGGGGCGGCGCGGGGCGGCGGCGACGTAAACAAAAGCATAGAATGTTATGGTGACGCGCACGAAATGGGAGAGAGCAGGGCCCCGCGCCGCCCCGCTGTCGACATCGCTCGGCCGTCGCTAATTTCGTGCCCGCATACTTATACCTCCAATGGCTCCAATATCCTTGTATAATATATTGTAGAGTTATGTATGATGGCAGGAGTATTATGTCAAAATGGACACTTGGAACATCTGATGATGGTTCTACCTAAAGTATTAAGGGGCAGATAACACCTATATACGATTATTTAAAGAATGTTTTAGCAAAAACAAGACAATTTCCAAGATTGAAAAAAATATATATTATTCTACAGGATATAATTGATATAATTGTCATTCTGAAAACGCGATTACACAATTTTCGCTCGATAGAAAATAATCCCAAAATGTGGTCTCTGAAAGTTTTCAAAAAAAGAAAACGGCGGTACTAGTGATTTTAGTACTATGACATTTAATTTGTTTTTGTAATATTCAATTACCCATATAATTGTCATTTGCATATTCAAATAAATTGTATAGTTATTTAAAAAATAATGATTATGTCAAATGGCGCTTACGATTTCTACTCTGAGCGGAAACGCTTTAGCTCTTCTTTATTCACACTCGCCTTGTCGGCAGTGACGGCTGAATCGTGATGCTAGACGGTCGCGGCCACTCGATCGCTCAGAAGTTTTTGTATTATTTGTGTATTTTTTGGCTCAAATTTAATTTATTAATGGTAAACTTTATTCATAAATGACATTACCGTAGCGATTAGGCAATATTTTCATAAGGAAGTTGCTATTTGTATACTTTAGTCTAGGAGTCAGCGTTGCTTTTTGTGAGCGTAATTATATTAAATAATTAACTCCAGTATTGGAAATAAGTTAATAAACAGCAAAGTAGGTAGGTAGGTATTACATAGAAAATGCGTACGGGAAACATATTGCAGAAGTCATTGCAAGGCAAATAAAATTATGATATACTAGCTTTTCCCCCGTAGAAAAATTTAAAATGTGCCAGCCCCAAGGACTTCCGAAATATAAATTAGCTCATGTCATTATCTCTGTGCAAATATCACGTCAATCCGTTGCTCCCATGTTGCTCCGTATTGATTTGAATAAAAAGGACAAACAAACACTCTTTCGCGTTTGTAATATTTTATCCACGCACGCTTGATGGAAAACTTATGATAGACTAGCTTTTCGCCCCGGCTTCGCGCGTGGAAGTATTTGAAAAGTGACAAGCCCGAAGGATTTGTGGGATATGTCATTAAAATCAAGTCAATCCGTAGATTAATTAAAAAAAGGACAAATAAACACTATTTTTCATTTGAAACATTACCTAGTAAGGAAGTTAAAATACCTACCCTTTATCCAAGCTTGATGATAAAATTACGATAAACAATGTTACATACGTATTGGTTTTACATAATAGACCCTCCTACTAGCTATTCGCCCCGGCTTCGCCGTGGAAATATTTAAAGAGTGGCAAGCCCGAAGAATTTTTGGGATATAAAGTAGCCCATGTCATTATTTATATCTCCAACTATCTCTGTGCAAAAAATCAAGTCAATCCGTTGCTCCGTATTGATTTGAAAAAACAAACAAACACTCTTTCGCATTTGTAATATTAGTAAGGAAGTTACAATACCTACCTATTATCCAAGCTTGATGATAAAATTACGATATACTAGCTATTCGCCCCGGCTTCGTCGTGGAAATATTTAAAGAGTGGCAAGCCCGAAGAATTTTTGGGATATAAAGTAGCCTATGTCATTATCTATATCTCCAACTATCTCTGTGCAAAAAATCACGTCAATCCCTTGTTCCACAAAACGTGAAAAAAGTAAAAGAAGTAGAATTATAGAACCTCTTCTACATGGTTGTACAACGCCGCAACGCCGCTGGTCAGCCAAAATTTTTAATTCGACATTATACTAGATTTCGACTAATTTTAGGGTTCTGAATTCGAATTTGATATCGATTTCAAAATTCAATATCACGACATCTGTCAATTTCTTAAAATTCGACATATACTAGATTTCGACTAATTTTAGGGTTCTGAGTTCGAATTTGATATCGATTTCAAAATTCAATATCACGACATCTGTCAATTTCTTAAAATTCGACATATACTAGATTTCGACTAATTTTAGGGTTCTGAGTTCGAATTTGATATTGATTTCAAAATTCAATATGACGACATCTGTCAATTTCTTAAAATTCGACATTATACTAGATTTCGACTAATTTTAGGGTTCTGAATTCGAATTTGATATCGATTTAAAACTTCAATATGACGATATCTGTCAATTTCTTAAAATTCGACATTATACTAGATTTCGACTAATTTTAGGGTTCTAAATTCGAATTTGATATCGATTTCAAAATTCGATATGACGACATCTGTCAATTTCTTAAAATTCGACATTATACTAGATTTCGACTAGTTTTAGGGTTCTGAATTAGAATTTGATATCGATTTCAAAATTCAATATCACGACATCTGTCAATTTCTTAAAATTCGACATTATACTAGATTTCGACAAATTTTAGGGTTCTAAATTCGAATTTGATATCGATTTCAAAATTCAATATGACGACATCTGTCAATTTCTTAAAATTCGACATTATACTAGATTTCGCCTAATTTTAGGGTTCTGAATTCGAATTTGATATCGATTTCAAAATTCAATATGACGACATCTGTCAATTTCTTAAAATTCGACATTATACTAGATTTGGACTAATTTTAGGGTTCTGAATTCGCATTTGACATCGATTTCAAAATTCAATATATCTACATCTGTCATTTTCTTAAAATTCGACATTATACTAGATTTCGACAAATTTTAGAGTTCTAGACAGTGTATGTGATTAAACATTTTTTTATTATATCAGGAAGAAACAACAGTTGGACGAAAATACTACGTGTGAAACAACTGAAACGTCAGATTTTTCATTGACAGAGTAAGTTTCTTCGTACGAAAATTGAGAATTAATAGATTTACAACACACTTGTTTTTGGAGTTATTATTTTACATCCTGTACTTGTCGTGTAATGTTTATAAAAAATTTGAAATTTTACATATAACTGTAAACTTTATTACAGGTTAAACAATGTGTCACTAGCAGAAACTCAAGAAAATGTTACCCTTCTTTCTAAATCTACCGATGACGTTCCTGACCTTGACGTTATATTATAATAATAATGTAATGTAATTTAATGTATTGTAATTTAAAGTAATAAAGATCCTAGATTCACCAGAAAGCTTCAAATAAGAGAACCGATTGGAGATAAAAATATAGTATTGCAACAGCAAGACCTGAATGTAATTGCAAGACCGACAGTTGACAAAGATTTTCCCTCCAATCAACCTACATGTTCACGATATTTAAGTTTTAACAATTTCTAAATTTGTACATATTTTTATTTTGTTCATCATTTATGTTTGGATTAAAGTACTATTTGAATATTATGTTATGGGTTAAAAATGTGAATACTAACATGTCTATGCAATGTCAAATTTCGACTAAACAAGTTCAAGCCGAAGTGGCTAGGTGGGAGGCACCGCGCTGCTAAACGCTGAGGTCGCCGATTCGAATCCCATACGTTGCGAATTTTATTTTGTTTTGATTTATACTTTTACGATTTGAATAAAATGCAGGTAATTTAAAATATTCATTCACTATGGAATTTTGATGTGAGCAGCACATATTTATATGGAAATTATTGTTATTATAAAGAAAGTCACTATTTTGTGCAATATTAATGTGTTATGAATGTTAGAGGAAACCTTAAAATTCGTCGAAATTTAGTATAATGTCGAATTTAAAAAAATTACAGATGTCTTTTGAAATTAACGTCAAATTTTAAGAAGTTGACAGATGTCGTCATATTGAATTGTGAAATCGATATCAAATTCGAATTCAGAACCCTAAAACTAGTCGAAATCTAATATAACGTCGAATTTAAAGAAATTTACAGATGTCGTTATATTTAATTGTAAAATCGATATCAAATTCGAATTCAGAACCCTAAAATTAGTTGAAATCTAGTATAATGTCGAATTTTACGAAATTGACAGATGTCGTCATATTTAATTTTGAATTCGATATCAAATTCAAATTCGAATTCAGAACCCTAAAATTAGTCGAAATGTGTGTGTCGAATTTTAAGAAGTTGTCAGATGTCGTCATATTGAATTGTGAAATCGATATCAAATTCGAATTTAGAACCCTAAAACTAGTCGAAATCTAGTATCATGTCGAATTTAAAGAAAATGACAGATGTCATATTTAATTGTGAAATCGATATCATATTCGAATTCAGAACCCTAAAAATAGTCGAAATCTAGTATAATGTCGAATTTAAAGAAATTGACAGATGTCGTCATATTTAATTGTGAAGTCGATATCAAATTCGAATTCAGAACCCTAAAACTAGTCGAGATCTAGTACAATGTCGAATTTAAAGAAATTTACAGATGTCGTTACATTTAATTGTAAAATCGATATCAAATTCGAATTCAGAACCCTAAAATTAGTCGAAATGTAGTATAATGTCGAATTTAAAGAAATTGACAGATGTCGTCATATTCGATTTTGAAATCGATGTCAAATTCGAATTCACAACCCTAAAATTAGTCGAAATCTGGTATAATGTCGAATTTTACGAAATTGACAGATGTCGTCATATTGAATTGCGAAATCGATATCAAATTCGAATTCAGAGTCCTAAAATTAGTCGAAATCTAGTATAATGTTGAATTTTAATAAAATATCAGAGCTCGCTTGTCACATTTCAAACATTTCCACGAGCAAAGCCGGGGCAAAAAGCATCATTTTATCATCAAGCGTGTAAATAGGTAGTTATTCCTACTTCCTTACTAATATTACAAACGTGAAAGAGTGATTGTTTGTTTGTTGATTTGTCCTTTTTAACGTCAATACGGAGCAACATCTTATAAAATATTTTTTGACAGATTACTAAACGACTGTGGAGACCTAATAATAAAATAAATAAATAAAATAAAATTTTATTTCATACAAAATAATTAATATTAAAGTCATAGCAAAGTCGGGATGAAACGCTAGTATGCGATCAAATTAAATTCACTCGCCGCGACGCGCGAGTGACTGAAAATATTCGTCGTTGAACTACCTACAAGTGCGCGTCTCGATACAACGGATTTCGTCTAAAGTTTTACTTAATTAATGTACTGTATAGTTAGTAATATATATATGTTATTCAAGCATTTATGTGTATTGATGTCTTTCCTCTTAAATGAACAATAAACGCAAGTATCAGCCGGAAGAACTGTAGTTTGAATCACAGACCGCTGGTACCTACACGACAACTAATCCCATACAGTATGTATGGTATTAGGAGACAAATAATCACATGCAGTCCTGTGTCAGACGACAATTACTGATCACATACAGTCTAGTATTAGACGCCAGACGGCAACTAAAAGCGTGGTCTCTCTAACTATGATAGTCTCTCGCAGGCTAGGTCGGAAAAAGGGCGTGACTTAAAACATCAAATCGTCAAGGACGCTGACGATTATCAGCCCCTTAAAGATAGAGAACCAGACCAATGCATGTGTCTCTCTAGTTAGGTATGTCACGTTAGTCCACAACAAACATTAAACTTTGTTAATAAATACAATTTTGTATTGTTTATATACCTACGATTGATAACCTCTACAATAATTACTGAACCTATTGCAAAAATCTTTTATATGTGTCAAAAACACACATACAATTTTATTTTTATCTTAGAACCGACTAAACTGATAGGGATGTTTGGAAGGAAAATGGGGGTTTGATACCTAAGTATAGGTATATCTACATATAAAAAAAAATCATTCAAATATATTATTAAAATATTATATAAAAATATTAGAGAATATATTTCCGCCCCCTGCTTCGCCTGTGTATATTTTCAAACAAAATATCACTTACTATTAGTGAAAGATTTTTTAGAATCGGATCAGTAGTTTGAGAGATTACCCTCTACACTCCCCCTCTACATCCAACCTCTTTACCATATTAGTATAGATCACGTCATGCATAAACCCCGGAAACATTTATTTTTTGTTACATTTTCTTACAGAAGTAACCGCGGGCGTGTTCTAATAAGTAGATAGTTATCTAAGTGAAAATTGTAATTATAATGTTAGTTTAGTTCTAGTAAATCTGCCAACAAAACTAAATAGCCAGTCAGCGTGCAGCGTGCAGCGTGTAGCACGTAGTAACGATCTACTTTTATGTTGAGCTCGCAGCTGCAGCTCCTCGACACCGCTACACTGCTGTTTTTAACTTCATGCTTACAAATTTATTATATATATTTTATACAAACAATATATATTTCATTGGCGACGAGCTGGCGACCAGCTGGCGGCACCATATACATTTTTATGAGCGAAGTCGCTGGCAAAAGATTGAGTGCCTCAGAATCGTAGCTCAGAATAATATAACCGCGCTAGATTACAATGTATTTGTTGAGACGTCGGTTGTATTTATTCTGACAGCAAGTGTCTAATATGACAATGTTTTTTAATAGCCTAATTATAGAGAAATATTAATAGAGTGAATTTTGTAAGTTTGTGTGTATGCGGAGGGTAATCTGAAAATTGTTTCACTAATACTAGGAAGCTACATTACGGGGGCGAAAAGCTAGTGATTTATACAATAGGTTCTTCAGATAGTTGTCTCTTGTTACTGAACATAAGAGCGACATTAATATATAATGAGACTTGCGTTCTTATTTTGAAGCTGTACACGAACTTATAAAACCTTAAATAATATTTTGTTTAGAAAGATATTTTCAGTTTAGAACTGAAAGTAAGCAGAGGTCTGGTCAAGCTGGGCCGTGTCTAGAGTCTGTGGCGGTGTCGGTGCGGTGCGGTGCGGTCTCGGTGCGCTTTCCAAAATAGACGACGTAAATGTCACCACGACGCGACGGTCGCGACGAGTTTCTATTTTCAAATGACAAACAAAGGACAGGTCACGAGCGGGATGCGGCATGAGCGGCTCGAGATGGTGCGGGCGGCATGAGAGCTGGAGGCGGGCCGGGCGGCGGGCCGGGAGGGCCGGGAGGCGGGGCCGGTCTGCAGTGTGTGGGGAACTACCGCATGACGGGCCGCGTGTTGGGGAAAGGCCACTTCGCGCGGGTGGAGGAAGCCACACACCGCCTGCTGGGTCGTCGGGTGGCCGTCAAGGTTCTGGACGCGGCGTTGTTGCGGGAGGAGTACGCGCGACGACACGCCCAGCGCGAGCCCAGACTCATGGCCCGTCTGAGACACCCGTGTATAGCGGCGCTTTACGAGACGCTGAGTCACGGCTCGCGACTCTACCTGGTGATGGAGGCGGCCGGCGGCGGGGACTTGTGTGCACTAGTGGTAGCCGCGCGACCCCGCCCGGGCCTGCCGGAGACTCGCGCCCGCACGCTGGCCGCGCAGCTCGTGTCGGCCGTGAGACACATGCACGGCTGCGGCGTCGTACACAGGTATATATTGTAATATATTAAAATGTGATCCACAACTTTAGCTCGCTGAATTTGGTTTCTTTTTTGGTTTTAGTCTATCCGTATAGCTTTACAAGTTTTTTTAAATCGGCCCGGTATTTTTCATATTTACTTTTACAAACTCTAGGTTATACTTGAGGTACAGAATATTACTAAGCATAGGTATGTACCTACATAATATAATTTATTAAAATAATATTGGAAATATAAGAATTTGACAGAAATAAATATGTTTTCATTATGATCCGCTCTGAGACGTCGTTCCATACTAATATTTTTTTATAATGACAGGAAATTAGAGCCCGCGCTCGATTTAAA
Source organism: Nemapogon koenigi (assembly GCA_963924495.1). Taxonomy (NCBI): domain Eukaryota; kingdom Metazoa; phylum Arthropoda; class Insecta; order Lepidoptera; family Tineidae; genus Nemapogon; species Nemapogon koenigi. The sequence continues at coordinate 12,063,227 of OZ004646.1, forward strand.
TTTGTTTGCAGGAAGTAGCTAAGTACCTATAATACCACCTTACACCCCTGTGCAGCGTCTCTCACAGCTCACTCACATTGCCTGCTACTGTTACAGAGATCTCAAGATGGAGAATATAATGCTGGACTCTACGAAGCAACTCATCAAGATTGTGGGTGAGTCACTTATTAATGCTATATATTAATAAATGTTAAGATTATGGTAAGAGGATGAGAAGTGTATTTGAGCTGTTGTTAGCCTGTCTGTAGAGTGGAGGGTGTATGTTTCAGACTTCGGACTGTCGAACCTGTGGTCTGCGGGGGCGGCTCTCCGCACTCCGTGTGGGTCGCTGGGAGGATGAGAAGTGTATTTGAGCTGTTGTTAGCCTGTCTGTAGAGTGGAGGGTGTATGTTTCAGACTTCGGACTGTCGAACCTGTGGTCTGCGGGGGCGGCTCTCCGCACTCCGTGTGGGTCGCTGGGAGGATGAGAAGTGTATTTGAGCTGTTGTTAGCCTGTCTGTAGAGTGGAGGGTGTATGTTTCAGACTTCGGACTGTCGAACCTGTGGTCTGCGGGGGCGGCTCTCCGCACTCCGTGTGGGTCGCTGGGAGGATGAGAAGTGTATTTGAGCTGTTGTTAGCCTGTCTGTAGAGTGGAGGGTGTATGTTTCAGACTTCGGACTGTCGAACCTGTGGTCTGCGGGGGCGGCTCTCCGCACTCCGTGTGGGTCGCTGGGAGGATGAGAAGTGTATTTGAGCTGTTGTTAGCCTGTCTGTAGAGTGGAGGGTGTATGTTTCAGACTTCGGACTGTCGAACCTGTGGTCTGCGGGGGCGGCTCTCCGCACTCCGTGTGGGTCGCTGGGAGGATGAGAAGTGTATTTGAGCTGTTGTTAGCCTGTCTGTAGAGTGGAGGGTGTATGTTTCAGACTTCGGACTGTCGAACCTGTGGTCTGCGGGGGCGGCTCTCCGCACTCCGTGTGGGTCGCTGGAGTACGCAGCACCCGAGCTGTTTGTGGACGGACGGCGGTACGGGCCGGAGGTGGACCTGTGGAGCGTGTCGGTCTCACTTACTGCTATGTATCGTATTCTGCTATAGATTAGAGACAATTGTGTCCCAATAGTACCTCCGTTATAATTAACTTTTATACTCAAGGACAACTTATCAAATAATACTTATGATTATCAAATATTCTTAACTATTCAAAAGAAAATGCAAAGTAACTTGGAGGTAAAAAACGGTTCCTCAACAATGGGCCAAAAAGATACTGGGATTGATGGTCCAAAAGCATTCTAGGGTATGGTGGTCCAAGAGTCGGGGATGGGTCGAGAATCCCCTTTTATTGCGGCATGCACTCTTCAATCATAAACATTTTTCTTGATGCTACAATATACAGGATGTTTACAGCGGTGTGATCGTGTACGGCATGGTGACCGGCGGCCTACCGTTCATGGCGCCGGAAGGTGCGACCGGCGGGGAGGGGAGGGACCGACCTCTACTGCGACAAGTTATAGCTCGCGGGTTCGGACGGAAACAGCGGGCAGCGCTCACCTGCGTCTCTACCGGTCAGTATAGCGGGCAGCGCTCACCTGCGTCTCTACCGGTCAGTATAGCGGGCAGCGCTCACCTGCGTCTCTACCGGTCAGTATAGCGGGCAGCGTTCACCTGCGTCTCTACCGGTCAGTATAGCGTGCAGCGCTCACCTGCGTCTCTACCGGTCAGTATAGCGGGCAGCGCTCACCTGCGTCTCTACCGGTCAGTATAGCGTGCAGCGCTCACCTGCGTCTCTACCGGTCAGTATAGCGGGCAGCGCTCACCTGCGTCTCTACCGGTCAGTATAGCGGGCAGCGCTCACCTGCGTCTCTACCGGTCAGTATAGCGGGCAGCGTTCACCTGCGTCTCTACCGGTCAGTATAGCGGGCAGCGCTCACCTGCGTCTCTACCGGTCAGTATAGCGGGCAGCGCTCACCTGCGTCTCTACCGGTCAGTATAGCGGGCAGCGCTCACCTGCGTCTCTACCGGTCAGTATAGCGGGCAGCGCTCACCTGCGTCTCTACCGGTCAGTATAGCGTGCAGCGCTCACCTGCGTCTCTACCGGTCAGTATAGCGGGCAGCGCTCACCTGCGTCTCTACCGGTCAGTATAGCGGGCAGCGCTCACCTGCGTCTCTACCGGTCAGTATAGCGGGCAGCGCTCACCTGCGTCTCTACCGGTCAGTATAGCGGGCAGCGCTCACCTGCGTCTCTACCGGTCAGTATAGCGGGCAGCGCTCACCTGCGTCTCTACCGGTCAGTATAGCGGGCAGCGCTCACCTGCGTCTCTACCGGTCAGTATAGCGGGCAGCGCTCACCTGCGTCTCTACCGGTCAGTATAGCGGGCAGCGCTCACCTGCGTCTCTACCGGTCAGTATAGCGGGCAGCGCTCACCTGCGTCTCTACCGGTCAGTATAGCGGGCAGCGCTCACCTGCGTCTCTACCGGTCAGTATAGCGGGCAGCGCTCACCTGCGTCTCTACCGGTCAGTATAGCGGGCAGCGCTCACCTGCGTCTCTACCGGTCAGTATAGCGGGCAGCGTTCACCTGCGTCTCTACCGGTCAGTATAGCGTGCAGCGCTCACCTGCGTCTCTACCGGTCAGTATAGCGGGCAGCGCTCACCTGCGTCTCTACCGGTCAGTATAGCGTGCAGCGCTCACCTGCGTCTCTACCGGTCAGTATAGCGGGCAGCGCTCACCTGCGTCTCTACCGGTCAGTATAGCGGGCAGCGCTCACCTGCGTCTCTACCGGTCAGTATAGCGGGCAGCGTTCACCTGCGTCTCTACCGGTCAGTATAGCGGGCAGCGCTCACCTGCGTCTCTACCGGTCAGTATAGCGGGCAGCGCTCACCTGCGTCTCTACCGGTCAGTATAGCGGGCAGCGCTCACCTGCGTCTCTACCGGTCAGTATAGCGGGCAGCGCTCACCTGCGTCTCTACCGGTCAGTATAGCGTGCAGCGCTCACCTGCGTCTCTACCGGTCAGTATAGCGGGCAGCGCTCACCTGCGTCTCTACCGGTCAGTATAGCGGGCAGCGCTCACCTGCGTCTCTACCGGTCAGTATAGCGGGCAGCGTTCACCTGCGTCTCTACCGGTCAGTATAGCGGGCAGCGCTCACCTGCGTCTCTACCGGTCAGTATAGCGGGCAGCGCTCACCTGCGTCTCTACCGGTCAGTATAGCGGGCAGCGCTCACCTGCGTCTCTACCGGTCAGTATAGCGGGCAGCGCTCACCTGCGTCTCTACCGGTCAGTATAGCGTGCAGCGCTCACCTGCGTCTCTACCGGTCAGTATAGCGGGCAGCGCTCACCTGCGTCTCTACCGGTCAGTATAGCGGGCAGCGCTCACCTGCGTCTCTACCGGTCAGTATAGCGGGCAGCGCTCACCTGCGTCTCTACCGGTCAGTATAGCGGGCAGCGCTCACCTGCGTCTCTACCGGTCAGTATAGCGGGCAGCGCTCACCTGCGTCTCTACCGGTCAGTATAGCGGGCAGCGCTCACCTGCGTCTCTACCGGTCAGTATAGCGGGCAGCGCTCACCTGCGTCTCTACCGGTCAGTATAGCGGGCAGCGCTCACCTGCGTCTCTACCGGTCAGTATAGCGGGCAGCGCTCACCTGCGTCTCTACCGGTCAGTATAGCGGGCAGCGCTCACCTGCGTCTCTACCGGTCAGTATAGCGGGCAGCGCTCACCTGCGTCTCTACCGGTCAGTATAGCGGGCAGCGCTCACCTGCGTCTCTACCGGTCAGTATAGCGGGCAGCGCTCACCTGCGTCTCTACCGGTCAGTATAGCGGGCAGCGCTCACCTGCGTCTCTACCGGTCAGTATAGCGGGCAGCGCTCACCTGCGTCTCTACCGGTCAGTATAGCGTGCAGCGCTCACCTGCGTCTCTACCGGTCAGTATAGCGGGCAGCGCTCACCTGCGTCTCTACCGGTCAGTATAGCCGGCAGCGCTCACCTGCGTCTCTACCGGTCAGTATAGCGGGCAGCGTTCACCTGCGTCTCTACCGGTCAGTATAGCGGGCAGCGCTCACCTGCGTCTCTACCGGTCAGTATAGCGGGCAGCGCTCACCTGCGTCTCTACCGGTCAGTATAGCGGGCAGCGCTCACCTGCGTCTCTACCGGTCAGTATAGCGGGCAGCGCTCACCTGCGTCTCTACCGGTCAGTATAGCGGGCAGCGCTCACCTGCGTCTCTACCGGTCAGTATAGCGGGCAGCGCTCACCTGCGTCTCTACCGGTCAGTATAGCGGGCAGCGCTCACCTGCGTCTCTACCGGTCAGTATAGCGGGCAGCGCTCACCTGCGTCTCTACCGGTCAGTATAGCGGGCAGCGCTCACCTGCGTCTCTACCGGTCAGTATAGCGGGCAGCGCTCACCTGCGTCTCTACCGGTCAGTATAGCGGGCAGCGCTCACCTGCGTCTCTACCGGTCAGTATAGCGGGCAGCGCTCACCTGCGTCTCTACCGGTCAGTATAGCGGGCAGCGCTCACCTGCGTCTCTACCGGTCAGTATAGCGGGCAGCGCTCACCTGCGTCTCTACCGGTCAGTATAGCGGGCAGCGCTCACCTGCGTCTCTACCGGTCAGTATAGCGGGCAGCGCTCACCTGCGTCTCTACCGGTCAGTATAGCGGGCAGCGCTCACCTGCGTCTCTACCGGTCAGTATAGCGGGCAGCGCTCACCTGCGTCTCTACCGGTCAGTATAGCGTGCAGCGCTCACCTGCGTCTCTACCGGTCAGTATAGCGGGCAGCGCTCACCTGCGTCTCTACCGGTCAGTATAGCCGGCAGCGCTCACCTGCGTCTCTACCGGTCAGTATAGCGGGCAGCGTTCACCTGCGTCTCTACCGGTCAGTATAGCGGGCAGCGCTCACCTGCGTCTCTACCGGTCAGTATAGCGGGCAGCGCTCACCTGCGTCTCTACCGGTCAGTATAGCGGGCAGCGCTCACCTGCGTCTCTACCGGTCAGTATAGCGGGCAGCGCTCACCTGCGTCTCTACCGGTCAGTATAGCGGGCAGCGCTCACCTGCGTCTCTACCGGTCAGTATAGCGGGCAGCGCTCACCTGCGTCTCTACCGGTCAGTATAGCGGGCAGCGCTCACCTGCGTCTCTACCGGTCAGTATAGCGGGCAGCGCTCACCTGCGTCTCTACCGGTCAGTATAGCGGGCAGCGCTCACCTGCGTCTCTACCGGTCAGTATAGCGGGCAGCGCTCACCTGCGTCTCTACCGGTCAGTATAGCGGGCAGCGCTCACCTGCGTCTCTACCGGTCAGTATAGCGGGCAGCGCTCACCTGCGTCTCTACCGGTCAGTATAGCGGGCAGCGCTCACCTGCGTCTCTACCGGTCAGTATAGCGGGCAGCGCTCACCTGCGTCTCTACCGGTCAGTATAGCGGGCAGCGCTCACCTGCGTCTCTACCGGTCAGTATAGCGGGCAGCGCTCACCTGCGTCTCTACCGGTCAGTATAGCGGGCAGCGCTCACCTGCGTCTCTACCGGTCAGTATAGCGGGCAGCGCTCACCTGCGTCTCTACCGGTCAGTATAGCGGGCAGCGCTCACCTGCGTCTCTACCGGTCAGTATAGCGGGCAGCGCTCACCTGCGTCTCTACCGGTCAGTATAGCGGGCAGCGCTCACCTGCGTCTCTACCGGTCAGTATAGCGGGCAGCGCTCACCTGCGTCTCTACCGGTCAGTATAGCGGGCAGCGCTCACCTGCGTCTCTACCGGTCAGTATTAGCTATTGGAATTAAGAGTCATTAAAAGTCACATAACCCCTTCATTATTTAATATGTAACAAAATTTAAAAAGTTGTATGTATGAAAGTGATCAAACGTGTTTTCATGATTTGTCACCCGCAGTAATAAAGTTTGTTTAGTGACTATTTTATTAATATAACTTTAATTTGTATAAATCTCGCAACGTAGCGAGTTGTCACGTTAAATATCTAGGTGGCCATGACGTTCTGTGAGTACCTGCGGACAAACAAAATATTTTATATAATATAGGTAACATTGCAGGACGATCAGTTGCAGCCGATCGTTACGCGGGCGAAACAAGTTTTTCATACATTTGAATGGTGATCATGATCCCTCTCTCAATTTTTCGGCATTCTAAAAATTATTTTGTTTACTTGCGATTTGATGATTATTACTAGGCTCATAAAACATTTCAACGTGACACTCTTGAAAGAAGAAAACAAGTTTCCTATAATGGACCGCTAGATGTCGCTAGTTTCGCAGGTTGTCCATATTAGTAGTTATTTATTCCGTAGTCTATATCACTATCTGGGCCTCCAACTATCTCTGTACAAAAATCAACAATCCGTTGGTATAGTTAGAAACACATTAGACTCTTAATGTTACAGAATGCCGGTCGTTCGTGCAGCGTCTGTTAGAGCCGGACGTGACGCGACGTATGAAGACTGAGGAGGCAGCTCGTGACCGGTGGATACGTCGGGCCGGCATGAGGATGAAGCTGCATCCGCTGGGGCCGGTGGACGCACGGCTCAACCGGGAGGTACACTACCTACTGTACATCGGCTGCCGCATCTAGCAATTACAATAAACAACACGTCAATGACAGCAGACATTGCTCGCTGTTTGCAAAGCAACATATAATTTATAATAAAACGTACATACACTTATTTAAAATGTAAATAAAAATTAAGTATGGTATGATCACGTACAAGACTAATTGCATTCAGATAAGGCTTACTTTGCGTTGACAGTAAATGAGTGTTTTGTTCCTAGCCATACATTTTTCCCACTGAGTGACCAGTGCGGGGACAATTTTCGATATGAGACAGACCTTTTGTAGAGCGTCGTCCTTGTCGAGCCACCTCACATAGTGTACGAATTATTTATGCTGGTGCTGTAGATAAGTCTGTTTGCATTTACCTGTTAGTGTTGTTTTTCATACATGTGTTTGTATGGACGATGCCCTTAATGTAAAGTGCGTAAAGTGCGTAATTAAACAGGTATATAGCAATGTCGGCACTAAATATGTACAGGTATACAGTCAGATCTCGGAGGTGACTGGCACGAGCGTGTCGGAGGTAGCGAGCGCGGTCAGAGCGGACCCGTTTGGTGCGGATGGCGGGATGTACAACATGCAGGTAATATATTCTCTAGACTTAAAGTAAAGTACGTACACGTGACATTTCATTCATAAAGTGACGTCATACGAATTTCATGAGTTTTGGATGCCCTCGGGTTGTCTTACAGCTCCCGAAATCATGTTTTCGACCCCAGGGTACCCAGCGAAAGAGCAAGTCTCCCTCTTTTATAGAAATACGAGTATATACGGCTATACAGGCTAAATATACGCTACATAATACTATTATCGGGAATTAGTAGCATTCGCGAGCGTTTCACCTGTATAGAACGAGGGTCTATGCGCTGTGCAGGTCCGCGCGCTGCAGCTCCAGGGCTGTGTTCACGAGCTGCTGTGGACATCCCTGTCGCACGAGCCGCGCGCCGAGTCCCCCGCGTGCCTCCCCTCCGCCCCTGCCGTGCTGCAGCCCCCGCACCACCACCCCGGCGGAGACGCACGTCTACCCTGTATAGAGGAGAACGCGCCACCCGTCAGGAAGACTGCCACGGGGGGACTGCGACGCCCGGGGGAGGGGACCGCCAGGTAAAGGAGGGTTCACACTTGTTATATAACATCTATTTCATAGAACGAGCCTTTCCTTTAGAATCCTCACATGAATTTAGTATGGATAGATCATATAAAGTAGAATATGTGGGATTGTACATACATACAATGTGAACTATAACACTGTACAGTGCTGAGTGCCGAGTGCTGGTTGACCAGGGAGCTCAATGCTGAGTCTACTGTGCACCTATAGATCCCACCAGAGGGACTCTGGGACTCTGCTGTCCGTCCGTCCGTCTGTTAGAGGGCTGTATCTTTTGATCCGTAATAGGTAGAAACTTGAAAGTTTCACAGAGTATGTACTACTATTGCCGCTAATGGCAATACATACAAAGCTAGTATAACTATAATGCTATTTGTTCCTGCGTCATACAGAGGCGACGAGGAGTCAAACTTAGTGCATACTATTGAGTGTACGGAATCCTTCGTGTGCGAGTCCGACTTAAAGCTCAGAAATGATTTTCTCACGCCGAGTTGGTTCTTGGGGGACGTCAATGGTTAGCAGTCCACCTAGATATAGACCTTCTACGATGTCCGTAGTGACTAAAGTGCTCCACCACCAATGTGGCACTACTCGGCGGATGGAGGAGGTTCCGATAGAGATGGAATACTGTATCCCTTTCAACAGGATCATCCGTAAACTAAAGGCAGGCCCTGGTTTTGACACGGCCTATAACAAGAAGTTTCTCATCGCTAAGATTGGCAGAAGAAGCTATCGGCACAGCCAGCCGGCAGCCGCGCCTTTTTCCAAGCTATCGGCATACAATTATCTGTAGAACCGGATGTCTGTCGACCCTTTATTCTTCTGTAGAAATACGGGTAAAACTTCAGACCCAACTACTACACGCATGTCTGAGGTGAGATGGAGAATCTCTGGCGGTCAGTCTGCTTTCCAAGCTATCGGCATACAATTTATCTGTTGATATAGGTTTGATCGTTATCTAGTTTTCGGGTATTTATCAAAACTTTGAACACATCTCTGAAGCCTGAAGAGATTTTTTTTTCACAATATGCTAGGAACTTGCACATGACCCTGTTTCAACCCATATTCGGATCACGTTGTGTATGTTATACAGAACCAGTACAGGTGTGTGGCGCGCGGCCGGGGCTCCCACTCCGACCAGGGTACTGCTGCACGCGACCTCCAACATCAAGCGGGCCTCTCTCGGGTACGTATTGTTGAGTATGTATAACGTGTAGCTAGCTATATGTAGCTAGTAAGTAACTGTGTTGTGTTGCAGGAATATCGTGAGTCCACACTCCTCCACCAACAGTCAGTGCAAGAGCGAGCGAGCGGTGCCCGTGAGTTATATATTATTTATGCTCTTTAACCTAAACAAACTTAACATCATTTTCACTGACCCTATGAAAATATCATAATTGTAAAAACTGTTTGCATCGATTTCTTGGAAGAAAAGGAAAGTAATACCGTAAAGCGCTAGAAGACCTTAGTCCCTTTTGGGATGAGGGACTAAACCGAGCCGCATCAAGGTAGCACGACATGTTACAGACGGGCGGGCTGGCCGGTATGACGACATTGACGACGGGCTGGTTGTCTCGCACGTCGCGGGATCCCCCGCACGTCCCGCACCCGCACCTGCCGCGCTACAGGAAGCCTTCCACCACTACCAAGTGAAGTGTGGTCTCTTACCTCGTCAATGGCAGGGCATGTGTGCGGGGTTGGTCATGGCGGCCATCTTGAGGTAAGCGGTGTGCGCGCGGGCCGGCACGGGGGCGGCTGGCGTCACGCCCTGCACGTTGGACGCCGCCCCGCGCATGTTGCTCAGCACTCCCGCGCACTTCCACTGGTTCAGGTACTGCACTGTAAGTAGCGACAGACGGCCGTTAACAAGGTATTAGCTGATTAAGGTATTAGGTAGGAGTGCTTTTATATGATATTGATATATGTGTTGATAATAAATATTAGTAAGAAGTGTTGTTCGTGTCACTCACTCTTCCACAGTCTGACGGCACAATCGTCCCCTGAGGAGGCCAGCAGTGTGCCCGTCACGTTCCAGCTCACTCGCCACACACACGACCAATGCTCCGGGAAGTTTCCCACGGTCGTACACTTGTAGCGAGCCGCGCCAGCACCCGCGCCCTCTCTACAATACAATACATCAAATACTGTAACAAATTGAAATGCTTTTTAGTGATTATTAAAAAGCATTAAATAATGAATAATTAGACATTAAATTTGCTCCCTATTCAATGACGCTTATTTTTTGTGAGGATTAGCTTGAGATTTTTCCTCCCAAAATCTGCTATATTTTCTGCTAGTTATTTTCTCGTCATCAAAACAGTACTGTAAATAAATATCTTTTGGAGCAGCTACAATATTGTGGTTCTCTCTCTACTCGGTTCTCTGAGCGTTCACTCTATTCTAGAAAATGGATTTGTTTTTTGAAGTTATACTTCTTTAGGCGCGTTGTATTATGTACGTACATAAGTACACACACATTTTTTTGAGCCAGTGACAGTATTTAACAAGTACGTACACTAACCCCAACGGCTCAATCTTGATGATCTTGACGTCCTTGGTAGCGACGGCCAGCAAGTGGAAGGAGCGCCCCAGGTTGGGAGCGAAAGCCAGATCGTTGACGGGGTCGAGCACTCCTCCTGAACAGTCCGTGCGTACCCACCGGCGCGCCGCTTCCCCGTACTCGAACAACAACATCCTTCCCCCCTTCTCCGCACATGTCCCGCTCCCCGCAGCCGGCTCGTCGCACCCCACCGCTATCATGGGCGGGTTGATCCTGACAAGATTATTGTGGCAAGAGTGTAATTATGGTACTAATACGGGTTTATGATAAAAGATACATACCTGGATAATGTAGGGTTCCAGGATAGACAACTTATAGACACCTTGGTGGGGATCTCGTGCTGCAGGGTCCACTGAGATAAGTTCATCACATCTGGTGCCTCATACATTCTGAAATGTTATAGCAAATGTTATAGCTAACCATTATTATGTAATCTTATTTTATTACATTCAGCATGCCTGACGCACTGTGCTTATATTAAGTGTTAACATTAGTTTAAAATATGCAGACATTGGTTAGGTAAATTTTAAATGTAATTGTTGACAAAAGCAGAAATAACAGTAATAATAGCACATTATTCTTAGTAGTGATATACAATTAGTGGGGAGCCGTTTGTTAAGGGGATAATTTGAATTAAAAGGAACCAAGACACAAAAGAGAAGTTATATTAATTGAATTTGTGTGATTCCACGACACGCCTTGGTGGAAAGCGCACGCGCCGCGAAGACGTGTTGGGGAATCCAGTTTAATCCCGTCCGTGCTGTGATGGTTGTGATTAGTCAGTGATTAATAGGACATATTACGGCCGGCGGGAGCATTCTACCTACCGATTATCGGCTTATTGTTACTGTGACGTCTATAATACTTGACATTGGCGGAATCATCAAAACCCTGATGGAGCCATTTTGAAAAAAAAAATAGAAATAGAAAAGTTTATGTGTGTGCGCTAATTAAACCTAACGCTCGATGTCAGTGCTCCATATGACAGGTATTGAATAGACAAAGAACTTTCAGCACCTTACCATAGGCAGTGTATAGGCAGATATTAGTCAGTAGTGTCGCTACATACATATATAATAGGTACTATAAAGATCATTAGTTTGAATGTCTTGTCGGAGATACCTTACTGTCTTCTGTGCATTCAGTTAGAACTATCAATGAGCTTCTCTGCTCTCTGTGACGCGGCCTATCTGTCATCTTGTAAATAAGTAAACTTGCCTGATAATACCATCAGCAGAGCATGTCACTAACACCAAACCAAGGTTCTTTGGACCAAACTTGATATCAGTGACTGAAGTCCTCGAGTCCACCAAAGTAGACCTCTTCACCCACTGTCTCAGTCCTCGTTCTGACCCTGGAGCATTCATTGTTGTCTCGCCTGGAATGTGTAATATGTCTTTAATGAAATGTTCTACTTCCTCCAATATAGCAGCAGTTCTGTCAAATGAGCAGGTAGCTAAACCCTGTCCAAACTCTGGCTGAGCCCATGTCACCTTTCAAACAGAACTTTGATAAAATGTTTGGTATTGGTCTTACCTACTTCCTCCCATATAGCAGCAGTTCTGTCAAATGAGCAGGTAGCTAAACCCTGTCCAAACTCTGGCTGAGCCCATGTCACCTTTCAAACAGAACTTTGATAAAATGTTTGGTATTGGTCTTACCTACTTCCTCCCATATAGCAGCAGTTCTGTCAAATGAGCAGGTAGCTAAAACCTGCCCAAACTCTGGATGAGCCCATGTCACCTTCCAAACAGACCCATGGTGTGCCTTCCAACTTGCTGACAATTTCCATTCACCCTGACCATCGGAATCCCATACCTGGAAATTTATTAATGAATTAAGATTTAATACCATAATGTGGACACAAATTATCTGCCACTACTTAATGTCCTGACTAAACCCCAAGATAGGTAGTATTTTCAAATCCAGTCCAGGGCGGGGGAGACAGCAAACCTTTCTTCATGGAGCTATTTTTGGACCCTTGTTTCTTGTATACAGTACGGACCTTGTGTCAATACGGACGGAGTGTCATTGAAAAGTTGGGTAAAGGTCCAGATTATCTAATCCTGAGCTTTTCGTGTTTTGACGACTTTATTAACTTGCTGCACTGTTTTATTACATACTTTAACCATTTTGAAGTCTCGGTAAGGTACCACTTTTCGCCAGTGTTCACTAGTTTATTAGAAAATTGACATTGAAAAACTTAACCTCTAAATCTGAAATTGAGATTTTCGTGTTTTAAAATAAAATATAAGGTTTCCAGCGCTTCGGCGGCCGCTCCCGCGGCACCACTCGCTTCGCTCGCTTGCCTTGAGCCTTGTTTTGTAGAGTAAAAAAATTTCAATCGTGTCTGAAGACTTTTCACCGACCTGGCGGTCACGGGAGGGGTTTTCGGGATTGGTGTCCTGGACGAAAGTTGCTCCTTATACCTTACCGAGACTTGAAAATAGTTAAAGTATGCAATAAAGCAGTGCAGTAAATAAATAAAGTCGAAAAAACACAAAAATCTCAGGATTAGATAATCTGGACCTTCACCAAAAGTTGTATATATTGCATATGCCAAGTTGTATATATTATCTAACTGTAGCACTATTGGTTTGTGTGCACACAATTAGTGTCCTCGAGACAGCAAGTTGTATATATTATCTAACTGTAGCACTATTGGTTTGTGTGCACACAATTAGTGTCCTCGAGACAGCAAGTTGTATATATTATCTAACTGTAGCACTATTGGTTTGTGTGCACACAATTAGTGTCCTCGAGACAGCAAGTTGTATATATTATCTAACTGTAGCACTATTGGTTTGTGTGCACACAATTAGTGTCCTCGAGACAGCAAGTTGTATATATTATCTAACTGTAGCACTATTGGTTTGTGTGCACACAATTAGTGTCCTCGAGACAGCAAGTTGTATATATTATCTAACTGTAGCACTATTGGTTTGTGTGCACACAATTAGTGTCCTCGAGACAGCAAGTTGTATATATTATCTAACTGTAGCACTATTGGTTTGTGTGCACACAATTAGTGTCCTCGAGACAGCAAGTTGTATATATTATCTAACTGTAGCACTATTGGTTTGTGTGCACACAATTAGTGTCCTCGAGACAGCAAGTTGTATATATTATCTAACTGTAGCACTATTGGTTTGTGTGCACACAATTAGTGTCCTCGAGACAGCAAGTTGTATATATTATCTAACTGTAGCACTATTGGTTTGTGTGCACACAATTAGTGTCCTCGAGACAGCAAGTTGTATATATTATCTAACTGTAGCACTATTGGTTTGTGTGCACACAATTAGTGTCCTCGAGACAGCAAGTTGTATATATTATCTAACTGTAGCACTATTGGTTTGTGTGCACACAATTAGTGTCCTCGAGACAGCAAGTTGTATATATTATCTAACTGTAGCACTATTGGTTTGTGTGCACACAATTAGTGTCCTCGAGACAGCAAGTTGTATATATTATCTAACTGTAGCACTATTGGTTTGTGTGCACACAATTAGTGTCCTCGAGACAGCAAACTGTTTTGACTCCAATACATGTTGCATGTTGAACCAATAAAATCGACAACTTCTATATTTCTATGAGTAACTACCTACACTAAATAATCTTTAACAATATTATACATGTTAGTGTGTATGTTTGGCCTTCTTCTTTCACTTCAAAACAGATCAACAAATATCATAATTATATTATGGTACTTTTATACTGAGAAAATTCTTATTGGATTAGTTTACAAACATGTGATGTCTTTATTGTCGTTAGATATCAAATATTAATTATAAGTAAGACAGTCATAGTCGGCATGTAGGTCGGTGGCGTTTTTGGTTATATGTATATAGTAATGGATGGACCCTAGAGATGTCTAGTATGGAGGTAGGTATACCTTGACGTACTGGTCACTGGAACAGGTAGCGAGCCTCTCTCCGTAGAAGTCGTAGGCCACATCGTGGACCAGGTCCTTGTGCTCCGCAGAGATCGTATAAGCCTCAAACACTTTATTTGCAGCGCTTGACTCCCCCATTATGTTCATGTTCACTTATTTTATATCCCTACCCTACTATGTATCCCAAAACTGATTTTAATTTATGGATCTCATCAATCAATCAACCGCATTGAAATAAGAATAGTACTGAAATTATCGGAAATTATAAACTAAATACAAATATAAATAATACAAATCACAGAATAAAACCAAATAAAACAAAGAGCACCACTATAGTATTATCTATGAGCACCACAGAGCAAGTAAAAGATAACTCTACGCTCTAATGTGACAAAGACTGAATAAAATCTGTCTGTCTACCTACGGAATAAAATAACCACAAAACGCAAAATAACCGATTATAAGATTATTTATAACCGTTTACATTTACAATAACCGCGCTTTGTGATTTGTGACGCTTTGGGTCATTCACCGTCATTCATAGCACGCACAGTGTGTAGAAGTGTAGAAGTAGAAGTAGCACAGGCCACAGAGTACCTTTGGGTATAGACGGTTTTTAGCAAGGAATATACTACTCTTTACCGAGAGGTTCTTGAAGCTGAAGTATAAAGGGTATAGTCGTAGACGGTATAGTAGTCTACCGGGTGGTGTAGATCGTGTGGTCTGTGTGGTCTAGAGTATCACAGACTATATAAGGATTTTCCGTAGATCAGTCATATCTGTAGCAAACAAAGCGTAGACTGAGTCTGTCTACGAAACAAAGGGACTTCATTTTTTGACGTGAGATCCCTGAGGGCCAGTAAAACAGCGAACAAAAAAATGGTTCTATGAAAATTGAGCCAATATTAATGGCGTCGTATCGCCATCTTTTTCACTCCATGGTGCTATTTCTGTCTATCGCTGTCAAAGTTGCAAATGGCGGCAAATTTGTTTTGTCTTATTTTAGTTTCGAAATATTAATAAATAAATATATAATGTGATGCTTAAATCGTGTTTGTAATATATTAATTGTAAATATAATATAGTAAGTTACAGTAAATAAGTATATTGTTTTACAATAATTGTATTCAATAATTAAGAATGAACACATAAACAGTGTACAATATGTGGTACAAGAGGCGGCCGCGTAGACGGTATCAAGCGAATATTTATGACAATATTCCCAATAAATGAGGATCGGTAAGTTATTAGCCATTCATATTAATTTAATTAAGCAATTATTCTTTATAAATTTCATATTAAACGAACAGCATTTTGCTGAAAAATAATGATGTACTTTGTATATTGTACAGTTTATCGATATCGATATTCTGACTCAAACATATTTGTTTCACATTCCACAAAACTAACCCATTATAACCCGGACCAAATAAATTGAGCCATTGCTTTTTGCTGCAGCAAATTTACTTTACTCTTTCCAGATTGACGTGCAATTTGGTGATTTTTAAACAATCGTGCAAATCTAGCTATGTTTGTGTCTCTTACAGACTCGTTGTAACATCGTTTTTGCACACCTCTTAATACAATAAAAAATTCATTTATACTTATAGGTACCGGGACGGTTCTTGAGCGGTGGTCGTTAGATGCGCAGAACACAATTTTTGGGTCTGCTTGACGGTATGAGGTATTAATTTTAATTTTACCAGCAGCATAAAGCAATCGTAAAAACAAACACCAATAAATCAATTATAATAAATATACAAGTTATATTGCACTCGAATTACATATGCGCAAACATTCCCCCACTTTTTCGTCGAGTGCTCAAGAACCGTCCCGGTACCTATAAGTACTACTAGTTATAACTTACCAAAATACGCCTAATACTCATTATTTTACAGGTACGCAATTCTATAAGTTTTTCTATCATTGCCTAAATTCACTTCGGGAAGCGGTGCTGAAATAATTACCTAAGATGGGTCTTAGATAAGGTCATTATATATTATTAAATTTCAATTTAATAACCTATTTCACTGTAATATTGACAGGTGTATTGTTTTTAAGAGGTCGGTGAATTGTATTTGTATATGAGTTGTTTTTTTACGTTAAACACTGTTATATTACTAATGACTTTGATACATATCTGATGTAGCAATATGTACTAATAAATCATAACAAGAACGTATTGTGTATTATTTATTATTAATCAACATATTACATTTAATATAGAATGACAAGTTCTATCAACAACAATGTTCCTAGCAGTGATCTCCTTGACAACGTATTGTCTTTGACCGTAGACTATATGCTATGTGATGCAAACTCCAACAAACACAAATAAATTATAGAAAAATATGTGAAGTTTTATTGAAATGAAAGATCAAAGAAGTTGAAATTTAATAATTCCTCCCAGACCCTTGATCTATTACGTAGTTTTTTCAAATCCTATAAAAAAAATGGTTGTGAATTACCATACATTTCAACTTCTTCGACTATACTAATCAACAAAACCGAAATTTTAAAAGTAGGTAGGTGCTGATCCAGGTTTTAGCATATTTTTATCGATATCGACAAAAATATTTCTGTAGGAACTATATTTCCTATTTTCCCTCCTTAATGTTGTTAGGTTGGCAGCGGTACATACGTTCGCCGGTGAAGTCTATACAAGGAATATACTACTCTCTACCTATAATACTTGACGTTGGCGGAATCGTCAAAACCCTGAGGATGAGGTTACCTAACTCCTCACCAACTCTGATTTTTTATAATTATAGATAGGTAGGTAGGCAGTTTATTCGGGTCAATAGTGTCAATATTGATTAGTGTAGTCAAACAGGATATAATTACTAAAATTTGATGTGGATGTAGTGTAGTCGGGCGGGGAGTACTTTTTGCACAGGCGCTCTACATTGTACCTGTGGTAATCCATGGGTAGGTAGCGATTATACCCTCTTTGGTCCATGGATGCAGGCAGGTACATGGGTGTTTTTAGCATAGATCCCCTCAAGAGTAATCCTGCCTACACCCATGCTTACTATCATTCATATTCAATACCATTACAATTTCAGCTAGGAAATAATAAATAATCAAGTGTGACAGAAACATGTTACATACATTTAATTAAATTAATATCAATAAATTAAGATAGGTTCACTATAATACATTAATTAACATTGTAGACATAACAAAGTACATTTATCTTCCTTACTTAATAATTGTGAATAAAGGCTCATAGAATATAAATTACAAAGGGTACTGCTGTGCCATCTTCAACTTGTCTATCTCGAGTGCAAGTTTTCTGTTTGTTTCCACCAAAGCATTTTGGTTCTGCACCAGACTCTGCATCTGATCTGACATATTGGCCAACTGCTTCTCCAAATACAACTTTTGCTTAGTCAGAACAATCATTGTGCGCAAAAAATAATCCTTGTTACTGTCTGCCACTTCTGCCATTGTTAGCTTAATGAAATCTTTTAGTTCATTCAAGGTTTTATTATCAACTTTGTTTGTTACTATCAGATCATTGGATTCCTGCTTTATAGGAGTGTGGAAAGTCTGCAAGTGGCCATTGGCCATATTGGACATGTTAATTGGACAAATGGGAGACGGGAGGGCAAAGTGTTCTGTAGGTCTGCTGTTCAGAGGTGTGGACACCTTGCTGATGTTCTTGTCAATGTTTTGTAGGTGATCAAAACCATTGTGATGACTGCCTCTGTCCACTTCAAATTCTGAACACTTGCTGACATCCACCTCGGTGTCTGTGTTAGTTTTATCCAACCCCATCATAGCAAGAAAGGAATCTGCCCTGTTGTCGCTGTGATCTGTTACTTCTACATTGGTTCTCGGAGGAGAATCATTCACAAGAAACATGTCTGAAGTTCGTCTTCCCATTGGAGAGTGGTAACTATATACGGGCGAGTGCACTTTGTTCTCTTCTCTCAAGCTCAGCTCGACAGACTTGGTCTTCTTCTTGGAAGGCTGGAAGCAAACTCTTCTAACTTCATCCTTGTGATCTTTGAGAACTTTAAAAGGTATTGTTAGGTCCCTCAAATCATACACAAGAATGACACCCTTCTGAGTTCCTAAAGCCACTTGGTGGTTAACTTGAGGATTAACAGCTATAGATGTGAGTATGTAAGGTGTCTTTATGGTGGACACAACATTTGGGACACTGATGTCATACACATGCATCACCTTGTCATATCCGCATGATAACATTACATCTTTATTTATGTGAGAGAAGACAAAATCACTAACAGGAGATGCATGGACATTTTCTAAGAATGCTTTGTCTTTATTGGTTGTGATGTCCCTGAGGACCAAGTGACCCTCATCCGTGGCCAGCCCCAGCAGTGATCTAGACTCGGGGTGAAACTTCATTCTAGATATGCTCCTGGAACATGCTAACTTCACAGTCTGTACAGGAATGTTTGACACTAAGCCATATATAATAGTTTCTCCATTCTGCATTGTAGCAGCCAGACTGGTGTTCTTCACATTGTAGCTGAGCAAGTTCACACGGCACTGTTCTGGGGGAGCAGGGAAGGTCTTTGCTATAGACTTGTTCTTGGTATCCCAAATGACAACATTGCCTGTTTTCGTTCCAATTGCAACATTTCTATATTCATCCCTGTGAAATGTTGCCGACCAAGTTTCTCTGAAAGGCACACTTTGAAGGCACTTAATGTCATTTTCCGCAGTACACAAAATTTCCACAGAACCTTCGGGATTGACCTGAGAAATAAAAACAATAATTCAGTAAGACCGAGTTCAGTAAGTTTAGTTAGTCCAACAGTCCACACTCGCCTGCAACATGTACTTGCCGTCGTCGCTCCAGCTCACGTCGCGGATGAGGCCGCCATTACCACCGTTACTACTATTACTGCTGTAGCAGCCATAGCCCATTTTTAAGTCCCAACTGTTAACATCGTACAGCAGAAGACGTGAGCTTATTGAAGATAAATACATTTTCTTATATCGCTTTATAGGTATGTCCACATTAACATTGGTATATTGACTTCACTACTTTTTAAGTAAGTATATTAATAATTAATTAAAGCGCCTTTGTTCATTTTATATTCTACAAAGACATATAATATTCACTATGTACCGTTTTCCACTTGAATTTTTTCTATATTAGAACCATTTTTACACAGAGCAATGTTTTGTACTTTTGTGTGGCAGTGGCACTCCACTCATTCATAGAGTAACTCACAGAGCAAGTAAAAGAGAGTAAAAGGTTTTTCCAAAGAGTATAGTATATTCCTAGAGTATAATATAGTGATGATTTCTAAAAAAAAAAAGTATCACTGATTCATGTAGTTATAATGTAGTTTGTAGCCAACGATTTACAATTTTTTAAATAGTTAATTTTATTACCTATTTACAAGTTGTACTATTCTTTTAAATATTATAGTTATCTGTCCGTTACAGAAATGTATATTATATCCTACTTACATAGCTTTTGTGTAAACATATTTTATATATTAATCTTCCGCTCGCATTGTAGTTGCATGCATATTACTTGATCTGTGATTTACTGAGTGATTTGTCAAGACGCAGTATTAATGTTCATGTGGTTGTTGGAACATGACAAAAATGTATGATGAAATGCTGGAGTTAAATATGGGGTAACTAGGGCCCTTCAAAAATGATGACGTGTGCCTCCCGGCCGGTTTGAGTTTGACAGCTTTGCTTTGGGACATTACAGAGAACAAAATTTTGGAAATACATTGATTACACTGCACTGCTGCCTGTGCTGGGAGTTGGTTTTGAGTGTTTACTTACTTTACTTTGCGTTTGGATTTTTAGAAACCGATTAAAGAGTCTAGCGAAAACTGTGAAAAAGAAAACAAAGCTTTATAAGTAAGTTGTTCAAATAAGTAGATGTAAAGTCTGTTGTAATACCTTGTATTGTATAAGTACTCTATAGAAGATTGTTTCAGCTTGTGTCCAGCTACAATAGTGCACCATGATTACCGACATTCAGCTGGCTGTGTTTGCCAACGTTCTGGGCGTGTCCATTTTCCTTCTGGTCATCCTCTACCACTACATCAATGCTAACACTTCTAAATAAAGGTTAGCAGGTACCATGAGTACAAAATAATTACATTATATTGAGGTATAGACAAATATTTATTAACTAATATTGCATATAAGCTTTATTATAATATAGGTAATATTTGACTTAAATAAAATTGTTTTGAACTAAATATGATCTATAGCAGTCAAGCTAAAGTAAGTACAGTACCTACTGAGCTGAAAGTTTCATGTCAAGATGATAGACAATATGCTCCACAAAAGCAACAATTTGTGAGTTGTCTCTATCAATAATTGTACATTATAAACAATGCATTACTTCTGGCCCGGGGTACAGGTTCTATGGTTTAGTGCATTTGGTGGGTTGGCAGTAATCTATTTATTCTTATAAGATAATCTATTGATTCTTATACTAACTTTGTAATTTAATAATTACTGTTTCATAATGTCAATTTGTGAAACACCCTGAGATAACCTGAGTACTTGCTATATTTTAGCAGCAAGAGGGTGTTTTAAATGTTAATGATGTTGCACTGGTGATGGACTGATGACTTGCATATATTTCATAGTATAGTTATTGACACTGTGTATAAAGATGTAGCTACAGTAGAGTTGTTGTTGTTGGTTCCTGCAGCTAGCAGTTTGTATTGTTGCAGGTCCCTGCGAGTGTGAGCCGTACCAGAGTACCTACATACTGTACACCATGTCTATATTAAGAACTTCTCAATATTATATTTAAGATGTATTACCTGTTTGTTTCTATACCTGTTTACCTACCGCAATATTAGACACAACAAACATTACTAATATAGCATAGCACCAGCTTCGCCTGTGTATTTCAATATGCCAAAAATAAATGCCTGAGGTATTGACAC
This sequence comes from Nemapogon koenigi, assembly GCA_963924495.1. Taxonomy (NCBI): domain Eukaryota; kingdom Metazoa; phylum Arthropoda; class Insecta; order Lepidoptera; family Tineidae; genus Nemapogon; species Nemapogon koenigi. Next base: position 12,084,227 of record OZ004646.1, read on the forward strand.
ACCTTCACAGTCTTTATACCTTGTTGTTCCAAATTGAACAGATTTTGTACAAAAGTTCTTTCTTTCATTTTTCGAATCTACACAACAAACAAGCAGCAAAGTGCGGTGCAGTCCGGGTGCACAACGAAGCAGCAAGCATCCAACAAATGTTTTATGAAACAATAGATTATTGCTTCCACATATTTATCTCTATAGGATGCACACACAAAATGTATTGGCAACTTAGCATTATTTGCTGCATAAGGGAATGAAAGACGATTTGGACTTTAGTATTGCCCTCGAGCAAGATCCTGTCCTGTAAGTGTGTGTACATAGGCCACAACAAGTGCTAAATGTGGAGAAGCAAATGGTTGTTGTATGCTTGCTGCTTGCCGATCTGGTTTGCGTTTGGGCTAATGGATGTGTTCCATTTTGAAAACTGGTGGTGGAAAAATGTTATGCTTGTCACAGCCCCTTGACCCCTTTTTTGAGATTATCAAACAGGAAAAAAATATGGTGCATTTGTTCTATTAGTGTACAGCGTGGGAAGTAATGCATCTCTTTATTTTATACTATTTTATAACTAACAAAAGGTGATTATAGTCCTGAACGACCTTGAGCGTCTAGCAAGCTAGAGCACTTCCCCGCTATGGTATTACCTTGCTAGTGGCAGTTCGAATCAGTGTTATTGTTTTATTGTCCATGTGAATGATTATTCTTGATAATTCTGAGAAGACCTATTTATTATCTAAACTTTGGATTTTTTTTCTTGTCAAAAGTATTAGGTTACTTACCTAGTAACAATTAAAAAAATTAAACTTAAATTTTATTATTCAGCACATTATGCCTATCATTAAGTATTTTGACTAACCAACTAATATTGCAGTTTGAGTGCCTATCTAATCGCCTTAATAAAATAAGCTATTAAGAAAATGAGAGTGTTAACAGCTTTGTCTGACAATCTGTTTCTGATTTTTGTAACAAAACCAGCAGACAAGGAGAACACTCCCTCGTTTTCAACAGATGTCGGTTTTTGTTGTATTTAGCATTGTAAAGTAGTTTCAAACTTTCTGTGCGTTTTCCGGTTGCTTCACACAACTGCAACTCCTTTTTAAATGTTGCTCTTGATTTTTTTGCAACAATTTCGGGTAGGTACATTTTTCTTGATGTTTTTGATTGCCTTTTCCATTTGACTTTGAAACGACTCGTCGGGTTCTTTGTGTACGTACTGTAGAGACTAGAGATACTGGTCAGTGGTCACATGCAGGTGGCGTTTGGATACGAGGGAATTTTCAAAAAGTCTGCAATACAGTTCTTCCGCAAAAGCAATAAGTGCAGTTTTACTCAAATTCAATGACAGAGTGCGGAAAACTAATAATAGTACATTATGATACAAGTGTGATATGTTGGTCATTACGTACCTACGAGGCGGTATTATCCGCGCGAGCGCGATAAGAAAGCTGAGTATGTACCTAATGACCAATGCACACGCGTTTCATACCACGTTTTTTCAACACACTTGCGAGGAAAAAAACAAACTTCATGGAGTCAAACTTACGTATTCTTCGCCACTTGAAGTTGACATTTTTGATAATTAACCACAACACGGCGAAATTGTAACAAATATTTATGGAAAATAACGCGCATGTTTAGCTATGCACGCGCAGGTGACAGATAAAGCACGGGTAACTTCGCCAAACAGCCAACAAAGTCGTGGTTAAAAAAAAATAAAAACTGTATTATGCGGTTAAATTAAGAATGCTTTGTGGATACACATACAATTTGTAATCTTGTACGAATTTACCTTTATTGGGTTATATTATAACACTTGTGCTGTAATGTAAAGAAAAAATCACGCGTTCTTAATATATGGGATTATGGGTCTAAAAGTGAGGTAATAAGACTCACGTTACGAGCAAGTGTGTTGAAAAGTTTATTACCTATATTGACCTTTTGAAAATAAAATTATTACAATACAATTTCAACAACCGTGTCTCGAGTCTCGATCCGAAAGACAAGTAAATTTACAAAAAGTCCCGGGACTTTGAGACACGAGACGTCCCGGGACCCAAACCCTAATTAAGATCCGTTCAGCCGTTTTGGAGTAGGTACTTAATACTAGAGCAAGCAGATTCCAAGTCTAAATACCCACTGCCCACTATAAACGATCCCTAAAACTTTCATCAAAAGTATAGTAATCAACCAATATGGAAAAAAATGCTCAAATGTTCTTCTAGGTGCATTGATATAAAATTGATTGTTTTGGCATATTTTAAATACGTAGATGTTTTTTGTATTTCATTTATGACTTCATCAATTTTTTTTAAAACTTATCCATTTTTTTTCCTAATTCGGATACTAACCTATACCATGGAGATAGTACCTATTGGTAAGTTCATGATATATACTTACCACATACATAAACTCTTGTCCTCATACTCTACCTACCTACCAGATAACTGGTGACAAACAGTCTATACGAGCCAGCGCGCTCGGGGGTATGCCGGCTCCAGTACAAGGATAGATAAAATTGTAATACCCGCACAAATACCACATTAGATTAATGCTACCGCGGACTTTTGTGTCTCTGCCAGATTTAATTAGACAGCGTGTATGGCGTATCCATCCATGAAAACTCGCTGGGGCTAACTTTCCCCCCACTTGATTCAGCAAGCAGGAGTAAGCGATTCAACGTAAGCGATAATTTTTGTTCAAAACGCAATTAAAAAAAATCTTATAGGTACAACATAGAAATAATTTCACAATGAAACGATAGATAATTACCAAAAAAATATTCATGTTAATTTTTGTAATGATACCATCTATATTATAGCCATAAAAGATAAATAAAGTTTTCAGAGGTGTATTTAGGATTTTTTTTCTATCGAGTAAAATGTTTCTGATCATATTTTCAAAACAATAACAATATTTGTCATATGCTTAAAATCAATATATGTATATTTTTTCAGTTTCGTAAATAGATCAGGTTTTCTGAAAAATTTTATAAAAAATTGGATTTTGATGGCTGACTTCCCCTTAATGCTCAGCTCCTAAACGTGATACCTACGTCCATGTGGAAAGGATATTGACATAAATAAATATACCTACGGGGTAAAAATGTATGTATATGTCTTTGATTATATACACTCTAGATAGAGCTAAGCGGCGCGACCACGTCGAAAAAAATGTTGTGTAAAAGTTACCTGACTTGAACTTTACCACCGCTCAGTACCGATTGAGTCATCGTGTCTGACAGTTGTGCTAAGTGTAAAATTTTGTGCCTCAAAATGGCGTTTTGTGTTATAAAAGTGTGCCGAAATTATAGAAGACGTTTGAAAACAACCACTTTAATCACCTACCATCGGTAAGTAAGTCATATAATATTATATTTCTCAAAAATAACACGTGTACTAAAAATAATATTTAAGTCTTAAAATCAGCAACTTTGTACGATGTTGCAAGCTTTTGAAATTAAAATTCCCAAATGAACGTCAAATTAATTTAGTAGTGGGTATAGGAGAGAGCTGGACCAGATATAGTTTTTTTTGCTCATCAATCGGCAATAATTTCGGTGCAAGCCTAGAAAAAATTTCAAAAAAAAAAAATTTACACTTTTTAGAATCGCGTTTTTTTCAAGCTTTTCAAATATCTAATTAATTTTTTCATAGCTCATCGTTTTACAAAGTTAGAAATTTGTACTCGGTACTATTGTCCGCAATCATCTTTAGAATTAAAATGGGTTATCTCTAACAAATATTCACAATACAATCCTTTATATTTTATCTATAGACTAGGGTCGCTATTGTAGTATGCGGACATCGCCAGAGATATCGGTAACAGTGTCCACTTTTAAAGAAACAAATGTTCGCTTTATGAATCCTTCAAAACAATACACACATGCACACATCTTCATACAATGCCAGATATACTGGTAACAATGTTCACTTTTTGCAATCCCTTATATTTTATCTATAGACTAGGGTCGCTATTGTAGTATGCAGTGTCCACTTTTAAAGAAACAAATACTTTTAAAGAAACAAATGTTCGCTTTATGAATCCTTCAAAACAATACACACATGCACACATCTTCATACATTACCAGATATACTGGTAACAATGTCTACTTTAGATAAAATTATAAAAGGCAATGAATAAAGGGATGCCGAAAGAAGTGTCTCACAGTGAGTAATCGTTGAGAAATTGTTAAGTAAAACTCAGTAGATAAAGGATAGATAGTTAGTTGCAATATGAGATAGATAGATAGATAGATAGTTAGTTCCAACCTCCAGTAGTAAACGTTGCGGACATACAGTAATAATACGTAGGTAGTGTGAAAGTGTAACAAGTCATTAAGTCAATATGAAGTCTGTATATTTTGTGTCTCAGATTATTGTAGATGAAAATTCGCTTCATAGTACAATATTTGATCAAATATTGTTCGAAGAAAGTGTTAGAATTGAGAGGTCGTTACAAATGGACTCTCAATATGATTGGCAAATGTGTGACATAAGTGACTATGTGGAAAAGTGTTTAAAATGTCATGTTGTGCAAAGTGGTAGTGGCATAAATCGGAAGCAAGATCCTGAGGCACTGATATGACAACAATTAATGTTATAAAACTTGAAAGTTACAAACATAAAACACAAACAAATTAACTGGTTGAGTATCACATATTCATAAAGCGAACATTTGTTTCTTTAAAAGTGGACACTGTTACCGATATCTCTCGCAATGTCCGCATACTACAATAGCGAGCCTAGTCTATAGATAAAATATACGGGATTGCAAAAAGTGAACATTGTTACCAGTATATCTGGCATTGTATGAAGATGTGTGCATGTGTGTATTGTTTTGAAGGATTCATAAAGCGAACATTTGTTTCTTTAAAAGTGGACACTGTTACCGATATCTCTGGCGATGTCCGCATACTACAATAGCGACCCTAGTCTATAGATAAAATATAAAGGATTGTATACAATAGTACCGAGTACAAATTTCTAACTTTGTAAAACGATGAGCTATGAAAAAATTAATTAGATATTTGAAAAACTTGAAAAACGCGATTCTAAAAAGTGTATTTTTTTTTTTTAGATTTTTTTTCTAGGCTTACACCGAAAGTCTATACCTGGTCCAGCTCTCTCCTATACCCACTACTTAACCTTTCGCGTGTTTGACGCGCCAGGTAACTTTTGACCGTCGTATGCCCGGCCGCTATGAATCGGTGTAGAGAGCGAATTGTGTTGCTTTGCATGTGTGCGTAAGGTTTTTAAAACTTGCGCCAAACATAAAGCGGTGATACAGGCTGCTCCTTTTTCATTGTTATGGAAATTTTGCTGTTGCTGTTATGAAATAAAAGAAATAAATACAAAATAATATCTTTTTATTTATGGCATGAAATATAAAGTATAAATAATAAAAATAAAAATTATCACATTTTTGAAAATAAAAAAATATATAGCCTTGTGATATAGCAAGACAAGTTTTATTTTTTTTATTTTAAAAAGACATGAATATTTTTAGTACTTTTATAATTAAAAAAATACATTTTACACAAAAAAATCAAAGACATTACAATACAAAATAATATATTTTTATTTATGACGCGACTATATGACAGGTCTAAATAATTATAAAGTATAAATATTTAAAATGAAAATTTTTCGAAATAAAATAAAAAATATATAGCCTTGTGATATAGCAAGACAAGTTTTATTTTTTTTATTTTAAAAAGTCATGAATATTTTTAGTACTTTTATAATTAAAAAATACATTTTACACAAAAAAATTCAAAGATATTACAATTACAATACAAAATAATATATATTTATTTATGACGCGACTATATGACAGGTCTAAATAATTATAAAGTATAAATATTTAAAATGAAAATTTTTCGAAATAAAATAAAAAAATATATAACCTTGTGATATAGCAAGACAAGTTTTATTTTTTTTATTTTAAAAAGTCATGAATATTTTTAGTACTTTTATAATTAAAAAATACATTTTACACAAAAAAAATCAAAGATATTACAATTACAATACAAAATAATATATATTTATTTATGACGCGACTATATGACAGGTCTAAATAATTATAAAGTATAAATATTTAAAATGAAAATTTTTTTAAATAAAATAAAAAAATACATAGCCTTGTGATATAGCAAGACAAGTTTTATTTTTTTTATTTTAAAAAGACATGAATATTTTTAGTACTTTTATAATTAAAAAAATACATTTTACACAAAAAAAATCAAAGATATTACAATTACAATACAAAATAATATATTTTTATTTATGACGCGACTATATGACAGGTCTAAATAATTATAAAGTATAAATATTTAAAATGAAAATTAAATACAAAAACAAGTTTAAAAAAGACATAATAAAAAAAACAATAAACAAGACATTACATATAAATACGACAGAAAATAAATACATATAAAAAGACAACAATTTGCACAAAAAAAAATCAATTAAAAGTGAATGCAACGAAAAAATAAAATTTGAAATATACTACGGACAAACTATAGTAATGGGCAATTTTTATAAATTCTCTAAGGTGTGATAATCAATCCAGCATTGATCGAGACATAAGAACGTATTACATTTTTTACAGACGGTATTGACTTCCTTGCGTATTTTTTTTGCATTGCAACGAACGCAGCGGCCTCTTTTCGTTTTATTTCTTTTGTTCCCCGGTCGTTCCTCCAAAGCTTCTGCGTACATCGGGTAGTGATTATTTTCCTCATCTAAACGCAGAAGATTTGAATTTATGACTCGAGGAACGACAAAATTGGGATACCGCTGCACTAGTTGCCGGGCCAACTTGTACCTGAATTCCCTGTGGCTGAGGGGGCGATTTGTGCTGTTTGCACGATGTATTATATAAGTGTTCAAAATGCTAACGTTCATTAGCCTTTTGAACACTTTTAAATACCACTTCACCCCCCTTTTACGCTCCATTAAGTACATGGACAGCTTTTGATCTTTTAAATCAACTCCGCCCATGTACTTATTGTAGTCATGAACAACCACAGGCTTCAGTACTGGTTGGCCCGCTCTTCTACCGGGCATCATATCCGCATTGTGATAAGTCGACACTGTGGTTACCAACTTAACATCTTTCCAAGATAATACAGATAAGTCACCACAGTGTCGACTTACCACTGCTCCTCTTGCAAGATTCTTTTCGTTGACATTTTTAATATCGGCAGGAGTCTCCACTCGTCGTCTGTTTAGAGTTCCTATGACATCGGTCTTATGCTGCTTTAAAAACCTTGTCAGAGTAACTGAATTGTAAAAATTGTCCATTACTAGACAGTGACCTTTGTTGAGAAATCCTTGCATGAGTCTTAACACCACTTTCGCAGTTGCGCTCGTAAACCCATGCAAGGAGTTCTCCCCAGAGTTCTCTGCCTGTGGAGATTTGCCCGTGTAAATTTCAAATTTCAACAGATAACCAGTAACCGCCTCGCAAAGTTCATAAAACTTTATACCGAATCGTGCTGCCTTCGATCGGATGCATTGAATCCAACTCAAATGTCCTTTAAAAAGCAGCAACGATTCGTCAATGCTTATTTCTCTGCGAGGCGTATACATGCTATTAAATTTTCTGTTGCAATGGTCTATGATGGGCTGTATCTTGGCAACTTTGCGGTTCTTATCACGCATGTTAATCGAACGATTGTCCACAAAGTGCAGGAAACGCATGAGGAGCCAGTACCGTTTATTACTAAGGAGCCTACGAAATTTTGGCATTTCTAATTCACCGGTACTCCAGTACTCGTCAATGCGTCCCCTGACACTTAGTGACATAAAAATCATCACCGCAAAGAGCCTGTACAGCTCATCGACTGAAGTATCCACCCAATTATTGAGGCGGGACTGAGATGGTATCCCGTCAGGAGTCTCGGATGCTGCCGCAATTGTCTCCCAGGCGTATTGATTGGTCTCCGACACAACCTTTTCCATTATGTCGCGGTCCCAAACTTTAGTGAACAGGTCGAAAGGATCTGCTCCATCAATATTTGGACCGCACTCGTCTGCCTGGGAGTACTCCTCTGCTTGGCCAACAAATGAGGCGTAGTCACTTGACCAAGTAAAGGCATGTGGCACATCCTGTTCTTCTTCGAGGTCATCTTCGGCTTCATCTTCCAGAAGGGCCCGAAGTTCCTCTAGCGACATTGGCTCCTCCTCCTCCTCCTCCTCACTTCCAGAATCGAGAAGGAGCTCCTCGGCTAATGGGCCATCAAATATCTACAAGAACAAATTCCTATTTTTAATATTTCCCTTTGATATTGTGACAAATATATTGAATTAGCCGCTTGTCCCGACATCGCCCGAGTTCACAATGTTTATCTCTGCCCACTCCCTACCCGTTGTCGCAGCAGTCGATAAACGGACTATCCAACACAAAAAAAAATCAATTCGAAACAGTAGTTCCTGAGATTAGTGCGTTCAACCAAACAAACAAACTTCAGCTTTATAATATTAGTATAGATTATATTTATAGTTTATATATACCTCGGACATATCTCTTCCAAGTCTTTGCCCATAGTTATCGGCGTCATTGGACACCGTACTTTGTGAAGTACTGGCTTCTGGAATCTCCATGTCACCCGGAGTTCTCTCCGGCTCCATTACCTACGGTTATTTAAAAAGTATTTAAGTATTTGTTACAAACACCTACAGTAATATCAACAGTACAGTACATGATCTACAATACATAATCTACAGTATTACAGTACATGATCTACAGTACATAATCTACAGTATTACAGTACATAATCTACAGTATTACAGTACATGATCTACAGTACATAATCTACAGTATTACAGTACATAATCTACAGTATTACAGTACATAATCTACAGTATTACAGTACATGATCTACAGTACATAATCTACAGTATTACAGTACATGATCTACAGTACATAATCTACAGTATACAATCTACAGTACATAATCTACAGAAATCTACATGAAATACGTCATAAAATCTAGAGATTTTGAAATTAAGTACCAGCCAAGAAGGATCTTCTATTGTATCTTCTTGTCATAGGGAAGTTGGCCGTAGGGAGAGTTTTTATCGGGCAGACAAAAATGAGTTGCATTAAGTATATAATTGAAAAAAGAGTTCAATGCTCTGACTGCAAGAAATGTGCCTAGGGTTTCAAAATAGGGCAAGCCGAGAGATATGTTCTTGTTTATTAACAAATATGCAACACCAGCAATATAATTTATTGGTATGAGAACACGCAACAATCCAATGAGTTGCATTATATAATTGAAAAAAGAGTTTAATGCTGTGACTGCAAGAAATGTGCCTAGGGCTTCAAAATAGGGCAAGCCGAGAGATATGTTCTTGATAATTAACAAATATGCAACACCAGCAATATAATTTATTGGTACGAGAACACGCAACAATCCAATGAGTTGAAGTAATTGAACAAAATAAATTATTGACTATTCATCACAACATTCCTCCTGGGGATAATGGTGATATACGCTATATCCACAATCGCACCAGAAGAAATCTTGTGAGAGGAGCCAGCGTAAGGAGATTTCGTTGATGACGATTAGGGAAAAGTGCCGGATATAATCACCAGATTCGGCACGGCAACCAAAACATTGATCCGCCCGAACAAAATGAGTCTCCTCCCACGGCCATACAAATTCTCCCCTATAACAAAGAAGGTAGTCATCCTTTCTTAAAAATTCGTCGACATCCAGGAAGACTACCATTGTGACTTTCTAAAAAGAAAAAACACGTAAAATTCAATAAAAAAACTAGGTTAAAAAGCGAAACCGTATTAACTACTAGTTGTTTTGTGTACTAAATGACGAGTCTGAGAAATATTTAATTAAAAAAAAGCGAGCGAAACCCCCTCTATACGATCCCACTAGGATTTCAGAGATGGATATTTTTGTGTCGTACATATCCAACGATTTTTTGTTGCTCGTAAGTCGTATCTTATTTTGTTCGACAGATCTTGACAGATTATGTGTCCTTCCTAAATGTACTAAATATAATTTGTCTTGACTAAATCTCGCATGTATGTATTAAAATGTTAGTGCAAGATGTTAATATTTAAATAAATAAATAAATAGATGTTCGACAAATGTTGTTCAGTTTTAAATTTAAAATAAAACATTTATTATTTTTTGAAGTTTTTTTTTGTTTTTTTTTTTGATAAATATATATATTTGAATGAGCCAAACACATGGATAATGTGAAGTTTTATTCACAATTGAAGTACCCGGGTATACCCGGGTATTTAAAAAAAAACTCTAAATACGACATTTCCAGAGATGGATATTTTTGTGTCGTACCTATCCAACGATTTTTTGTTGCTCGTAGGTCGTATCTTATTTTGTTCGACAGATCTTGACAGATTATGTGTCCTAAATGTACTAAATATAATTTACCTTGACTAAATCTTGCATGTATTAAAATGTTAGTGCAAGATGTTAATATTTAAATAAATAAATAAATAGATGTTCGACAAATGTTGTTCAGTTAAATTTAAAATAAAACATTTTTTTTGTTTTTTTTTTGATAAATATATATATTTGAATAAGCCAAACACATGGATAATGTGAAGTTTTATTCACATTAGAAATACCCGGGTAACCGGGTATACCCGGGTATTTAAAAAATAATACCCGTTACCCGGGTACGAAAAAAGTCCGAGTACGCGAAAACCCTAGATCCCACCAAAAGTTTCCCCCCGTCACATCTCTTTCTGGGAGAACAATTATGTCAGTGAGTGAGTGAGTGAGTGAGTGGTAATCGAGCTTTATATAGTATAATAAATAAATAAATAAAGAACACGGTTTCGGGAGCTGTAAGGCAACCCGTGATGAAAAAAAAAATAAAGAAAAAAAGCGGGCTAGAAACAGTGTGTAAAAAAACCGGCCAAGTGCGAGTCGGACTCGCACACGAAGGGTTCCGTACTATTATCTATAACAAACAAACAAACACATTTTCGCATTTATAATACTAATTAGTTAAGATTTTATGTGACAAAGAATGTGGATAGTTGAAAAACGGCAAAAAATCACGTTTGTTATATGGGAGCCCCCTTAAATATTTATTTTGTTTTGTTTTTTAGTATTTGTTGTTATAGCGCCAACAGAAATACATCATCTGTGAAAATTTCAACTGTCTAACTATCACGGTTCATGAGATACAGCCGTCCGGCCAGACAGACAGACAGACAGACAGACGGACGGACAGACAGACAGACGGACGGACAGACAGACGGACGGACGGCGGACGAACAGACAGACAGATGGACGGACAGCGGAGCCTTAGTAATAGGGTTTCCGTTTGCACCCTTTGGGTACGGAACCCTAAAAAAGCGAGCGAAATCATATTAAAATACTAGTTGTTTTGTGTAAATAGCGAAAAACCGAGTGTAAATTTGGTTAGAAAAAAAAGCGAGCGGCACCGAATAAAAATACTACCTACCTAGTTGTTTTGTATAAATGACAAGCCCAAGAGAAACAGTGTAAAAACTAGATATGCAAATAAAAATAAGAAATGCGGGCGAAACCGTACTAAAATACTAGTTCTTTGTTTATCCATAAACGTAAGTAAAACTATTTGAATACAATTGTCAAATAATAAAAACAACATGCTGTATAGAACAAAGAAGACCTTTTTTGACGTCACAATCGCCTTGAGGACTATCTCGACAAAGGCATATAATTGTGTGTGTGCGTCCATTTTGGAAAGTTTTCGAAAATGTACAATATTTGTCATATTTAGATAAAAATAAACTGAAACGTTTAAAGAAGTTGAAAGATAATTAAATTTCCTTTAAAATGATATATCTTAACTCTCATTTTGAAATAGAAAACGTTAAAAATCAAAGCATTGACGGAAAAAAAACATCGCACGGCGTTTGATCGTAGAAATATCGCAAATCCGGCTAATATTGAATTTATTTTGTATTATTATAAATTCTACATAATATAAACAATAGAAATATACATAAAAATACTTACTGATATTTATTTTCTTGAAGATTCACAACGTAAATGTCGGCACCGCGTCACTCCCATGCACTTGTCACAAGAAAATGATTTTTTTTTTAATATTTCGGTCCAGAAACCCATTGAATGAGGCTGTTTATGGTTGACTGATTCAATACAATTCCGAGGCAAAGAAAATTATGCCCATACATACTAAGAATAAAACATAAAATCGCATTTAAAAGTTCCATTTATTCGGACGTGGATCCACGTTTAGACACACAACGGTACTTATTTTTTGGACGTGGATCCACGTCTTAGACACACGAGAGGTTAATTTACCTATATTGTAAATAAAAAATAAAATTCCCATATTTATGAGGCATAGTCAAAAGTTGGTAACACCGCGCGTTCATATAACAATAGCAGTTCTCCTTACTTGTGTGCGTAATTACGCACACTATTGGATTCACACCTGGCCTACTGTTTTTGTTGCGTTTGTAGCGTAACGCTCTATCTAGAGTGTATCTTATCAAAGGTATATGTATGTTGTCACTCTCCCGCGCTCTCCGGTCCTCCAACTACGTAGATCTCTGTGCAAAAAAGTCTCGTCTATTTGGACAAACAAACAAACTTTTATAATGTATAATAATATTCATAAGTCTCTGCCTACCCCTCCTGGGATAAAAGGCGTGATGATAGATGTACATTTATTATATACGATTTATATTGAAATATCTCGCCAAATATTCGAGTCATATTTCCACTTTGATCCTGTTTGTACCTACCTAATAAAAAAATGTTAGGAACCTGTCTATCAGCACAGCAATACCTCTCCCCACTCCTTTCCCTCTTCTTATCATTTGATTGAGGTATTCCTATTGCTGTGCAGTGTGCTGATAGACGAGGTTCCCAACATTTTATACGATAATATATTGTATTCTACTCCTAAAAATACATAGGTATATACCTATTGACTATAAATTATATGGTGATACACGTAGACACTAGCTTTTTTCTGTCATAGCTGTGCGAATACATTGCATTGTTAGTTCAACTAATCTCCAACGTTTTAAAAAAAAACAATTAGTCTAATTTTATAAGAAACATTTAATTTTGATTTGTTTGTTTATTTTACGTCATTAGAGGGGAAAATAATCTTCAAAATGGCGTATCAAACATAAACTTTGATTTGATACTGACAACAAACACAATACCGTAAAATGCCATAACTTTGCCTAAATTTCAAGAAATTTTTGCCATATTTTGACTTATATCATAAAATCTAACAGTGCAATTTGAACTTTAATTGTATAACTCAAACTGGTCTTTAAGTGTTACAGAATAAGGTTCATTTCTACTTTTTAAAATATGGGTTATAGGTACATTATAATATGTATAGGGCAAAGTTGTGCCACAGTCCACATCATTGCCTACTGGACAAAATATGTCTGGTAGCCTGATCAAATACTAGGCAAAGTTGGGTCTTATTTTTTGTCACTTGCATACAACATTATACTTAAGGTTAGGGTTGGCACTAAATTAATAGCAACTAAAAATAAATCTTAATTTGTTTATAAAATATATAAATACTCGTATATAGATGGAGAATATACTTGTAATTAATAGCTAACGTTTTATAATCTATTTTATAGATCCAGATACATCTGCACACAAACAGCTGGGTATTTTATAAATAAAAATAGTCACTGAGTTCAAGTATAAGTTGTTTATTTCTAAAACCTTACGTATTTAAAATGCTATTTAAGAAACGAAAATAGACTTAATTCGGTATCACAGAGTCATTGGATTATGAATGAAAAATTTTAAGCATGAAGTAAAGTAATACCTACTAATAAAAATTCGCGCAATTGTTCAGATCAAAAACCATGCTTGAGTAGCATTCAGATTAAATACTAACCCTAATAGGTAGTTTGATAAATGGATATTTTTAATTTTATTTAAAATAGTTCGGCGGGGTACCTATATTGAATTGCTTTTCTGCTTCATACGATGAGAGATTTTTATTTTGCACCAAGTTTACTGCAATTTGAAGGAAGCTGTCGTCGTAATCTTTATATCTTCTAGCCCCAGGCTTTATTCTATTATTCATTGCGCTCACCTAAACAAAGTAATAGTGTATGTTATAAACGTAGGTATAGATGTGACAGTAGTAATTTACATAGTTCGATGTAAACGGTAACAAATGATATGAAAATTAAAACTACAATAATAGTATTAGCAAAAATTATATAGACAGAAGAAATATTTGTTAGCGTTGAGTGTCAACCCTAGGGTCAGGCAAAGATATGCATAGAAATTTGAAATGGCATCGAAATCCGACCACAACTTTGCCTGTCCTAAATTATTTTCTCTTCTTAAAGCATATATTGCATAAGAAATTGTAATTAATAATGAGAAAATAAACGACTATAACATAGTTAATAATATATACACAAAATAATCATAAATCGTTACTTACAACAAAAGTTTCCGCCTCGTAAAAACCGTGCCTTCACTACCGTACCAACGTCATAGTATATTCCTTGGATGTGACAAAACTGACTTGTAGATCATAGAGAATAGAATTTGATTGCGTTGCCAGATGTATAATATAAAATATTACCGTGTTTTGTGTGCCAAAGTGTAAAAATATGAAATTTAGAATAGATTTAGTTGTGTAGGCAATGATAGGAATGAGTGGCAAAGTTATGGCATTTTACGGTATAGAAATGCCCGAAATATAAGCCGTAGTGATTATATTCTCTTTGGCCTGGCCATTATACAAGGCATACGGACTGACGGACAAGCGAACTCTGACCGAAGAAAGTCTATTGTACCTACCCTACCTACTATATCTAATCTACTGATGATGAAACTCGTCATTTTTTGTCTTTTTTTTTGTAGTTGTTTTATTTTGCTATTTATGCAAATGCAGTTGATGCAGATAGCAAGCAAGAAGAGAATAAAATTCTACTAATTTCGGAGGGGCTTCAGCCACGGTACTCATCCGGCATCTCCACTATCTCCAGTCTCCACAGACAGACAGACGACCAGACACAGTCGACACTCGACACACCACCTCTGGCGCGGTGCTTCTTTAGAGCAAGTTGTTCTAGACACACATACACAATGTTGTTGCAGCAATGAAACCTAAGTACTTACTCGCCCCTGTTTTCGTGGTTCGAATTCTTTCAACTCACCGCAAACGGCTAAAAACAAACCACCACATTTATACAAATATTTTCCAGCTTCGTTTCTACCAGTCGGAAGCAGTCCGGAGCCCTGGTCATCTGGTCATGGTCAATGCACAGAATAAAGTAAAACAATAAGGAGTTTGTAAGTTTAGAGATGAACTCGTTACAGCAGTCCAAGGAGTTTACACACCGAGCGCGCGGTCAATACCTGAAAGTGCTGGCTGAAAAACAACAAAATTCAAATTTCAAGTTTCATGTAGTGACAAATGATAGTGCGTGTATCAATTTTTTCAGTCCAAATAGCAAATCTATATTCAAAAAAACAAAACAAAAACATTGGGAGGTCGAGAGCGTTCCCGTACCCATCGTTGTATTGCTCGGTGAGTATCCTGGACAGCTGGACAGGTGGACAAGTGGACATCATCAGACAAGAGGCTACTTGACGGCGCGGACGGTGTCACGGTGGCAGAAAGTTGAAGGCTGACGTTTTAGTAAGCGTCAGGAGTGGAATTGGAACTATCAGTGCCAGAAAAGTTGTCAAGCTGAAGTCCGTGATCAGGGTTATGAAGATCAAGCTCCGTGAGTACATTGTGTAACTGTTGCTGTTCACATAGCGCTCGACAACTCGGCGACATGTGTAGTCTACAAGTACATAGTAAGTACCTACATAGTTGTACTGCGATCATACGTATATATATATAGGTACTCGTTAAATGTGGACACTGTTACTGGTATGCTCGGCCCGCCGCTACTACATACTAGGTAGGTACTACACGCAAAAGGTCGTGATGGTGTATTCCGTTTTTCCCTTTCTTCTTTATTTACATAGGCATACTAGATGAAGTAGTGAGAATAACTTCGCACCGTTAGTTCAAGTGATCTCCAACGGATGACGTCTTTTACAAAATAGGTAGGTACATAAATAAGTCGAATTTTAAAAGAAACATTTAATTTTGATTTGTTATTTATCGTCATTAGAGGGGAAAATAATCTTCAAAATGGCGTATCGCGTTTCTAACAAAGTATTAAGGGAGATATGGCGTACCGACAAAAATGATCCTATAATAATATGATAGAGATCGGTACACAGATATAAGATCAATATAGACGACTGCAGGCGTCAAGTGGACACTGTTACTGGTGTAGTGGTGTCTTTGGCCACACCGTAAAGTATAGAGGCCGTGAAGATGTAAGATCATTTGATACTACATACATAATATAGAAGGATAAATAATAGGTTAGTGTTAGTTAGTTCCTTTTTATAATATACTTATAGTTAGGTAGTTAAAAGCCATGGAAGCCGCTAGCCGCTAGCCGCTGGTTTCTTTATTTTCAGTTCAAGTAAAATTGCAGCAAAGCATGGTGACTGAAAAAGAAGCGAATTTCTTAGTTTCTGTATTAGTACACTGCTGTGATTAAATTGTAAAAAAAGTAAGCGATTTAATGTAGGTGGACTGGTAGGTCGTGGCATAATAATATTTTGTAATAAATATGGAAAATGTATTCAGCAGGAAGTCCGGGCACGCGGTGTACATCCGGTTCGCGCTGTCAGTAGGACGCGGGTGTAATGACTAGAGAAGTTCGCGGCCGCTAGATGGCGTCGCAGGCGGCCGGAGAGCGGGAGGCACGCGCTCATCTTTGTTTTGACGTTTGTGGTATGAGTGAGCGAGAGGGCGGCGGGTGAGCAACGAGTGTGAGCAGGACGGAGCGAGGCAGGCGGGGGGGCGCCATCTGCACCAGCGAGCGTTGTTGTTGTGAAGTTCTGCGTCTTGTCAAGTTGTCAAGTTGAGTGTTGACTGCTGGAGCTGGTGCTGTGAGCTGATCTGATAGTGGTGGTGTGGTGGTAGTAGACAGTGTAAACAGTGACGGTGGCCGGCGGCCCATGGAGTGAGAGCGACATGCTGCCCCCGAGCAAGCAGGAGCCCGGCGGCGGCGATACAGACCCGGAGCCGGACGGTGACACTGAGGAGGGCGAGCAGTACGAGATGAGCTTCGAGAGTCGCGAGGTGGTGCCCGAGGTGCACTACGAGGAGCGCTCGGCCTCCGGGTCGCCGGCAGGTCAGACTACAGCTAGGTTGCATAAGGGCCGTAACGTTACTCGTAAGTAGGACGACCGCAGCCCGCACTGTTTACATGGATCATGTGTAGTTGACAGCGGCGACTGTCAGTTAGCGCGGGCTCGGTGCGTCATGGCCGCCGCGTGACAGCAGTGTACTTCATACCTACCATACCAGTAACAGATGTCCCTATAGTAGTAAGAAGATGCATGTAAGTTTACTGTAGGGAGAGAGGTTTGCTTATAGCAGTTATAGCCAGGATGTTGGTCAGTAAATTTATTCTAATTTTGAAACCAAAATAAAGTTTTCAATAATAGATATTGAACCAGTTATATATTGATGAGGAAGTTGGGAATGTAGAATAATAGCAAGCTCAAATTGCTATATAGTAGTAGAGTAGTAATGTTGTAGTGTGCACCGTACTGCCACTCCAGTATTACACACACTGTTGTTGGGCATATAATGAATGGTGAAAAGTTTGATCACCATCTGGACTAGAGAAAGATGGAGATCTAATATTGAAGATAATTTAAATGTATCATGTCTCTACGACCCTATCAAGAGGTTTTTCCTTCAGGTGGCAACCAAACTTTCCATTCAGTACATCAAATATCAATTGAATCAAATTTTAGAAGTTTAACTACCTATACTTAGAATGAAGCGTGTCCATTACAATTATATGCTTTAACGGATGCAGCTTCATTGTGTTTAATAGATATTGGTAGATATATTTGTGTGATCCAATTTGGTGGGGAGATGTGTGCTCGGGCTGTATTGTCCCTGCAGTATAGAGGTTTAGCAGGCACCTAACTATAGTTTGTAGACATGTGTATAGGCAGGTGTACAAAGGTAACAAGGGTACAAACACAAAGGCAGCCAGTTGCCTGCATTTTTGATACATGGCTACCAAGTTAGCACAAGTCCCGCACTAGCAACACAACATTATTTTTCCAATATTACTTAAAAGCAGTATTGCTAACTTCATTGTCATGTTTTGAACTGGCTCACAAAATGCAGGCAACTGGCTTCCCTTTGTGTATGTGCCTTAACTAGGTAATGTATGTGTTACAGCTCGAGACCGGTTTCCGTCCACGTCGTCCACGGACGAGAACGAGGAGACGGATGGGGAGGAGGGGGCGCTCCGGAGGGCCTCCCTGCTGCAAGTGGCGGCGGGCGGCGGGCTGGGAGGCGGGCTGGGTCTGGGCGGGAGTGCAGGCGGGTCGGTCAGGAAGAGGCGCGGGAACCTGCCCAAACACTCTGTGAAGATACTCAAGAGGTGGCTGTACGAGCACCGGTACAACGCGTACCCCAGCGACGCAGAGAAACTGCTGCTCAGTCACGAGGCCAACCTGACGGTGCTGCAAGTGTGCAATTGGTTCATCAACGCGCGACGACGAATACTGCCCGAGATGATCCGGCGGGAGGGGCACGACCCGCTACACTACACCATCTCGCGACGTGGCAAGAAGCAGCCTGCCGCGCAGCCCTGGGACGCTGTCGAGGGTCAGCCGGCGCTCGTCGTGTACCGCAGTGATGCCGAGCCGGCCGAGCACGAGCACGAGGACGGGCCCGACGGGTACTCTAGTGCGAGCGAGGAGGAGGTCAAGTACGACCCGTCGGTGTGGCAGAGCGTCATCCGGTACGCGCCCGAGGACGAGCCGCCCGCCGGACCCGGGCCCGCCGTCGCGCCCCATCCGCAGCTGGCCCACTTGCCGCAGCTGCCCCACCCGCTGACTCCGGCGCGCGCCCAGGTACCGCCCGACGTTGCCATCCAGCTCGAGGTGGCGCGCACCGACATGTGGTGCCACGCGGACTGATGTGCTCTCTATATATACAATATAATAGTTGTTGCCCCTATACCTGTGTTGTTATTGTGTAGTATATAGTGACCTGTCCGCAGGGCCCGCGGACGGAGCGCGAGCAGTTCAAGTGCCTGTACCTGCTGGTGGAGACCGCCGTGGCCGTGCGACAACGCGAGCAGGAGCCCGAGCTGCCAGTGTAGCACCCCGCACATCCCACTCACCCCACACACAACACTCTAGCTCTAAGACTATAATACTAAACACATTATATTACTCTCTTGTTGTTTTATTGTTGCCCTACGCCCTGCTCCCACATCCCCCACCGAGCTTTAGTAACAATAGTGAACTGGAATACCATAGGCAACAACTACCATTATTGATTTGAAGGAGGGGAGTAGGGACTTAATTTTAGGGTCTAATGGCAACCTGTTTATCACATACTCTAGAATAACGATGCGCGTACCCCATTGTCTCTGTCATCATAAGACTGGGCTGATTATTATCTTTCAGACTGACAGTTTCCCAACTGACAATTTTTCCCCAGTGCAAGAACGGCAAGAACATATTTTGAAGCTCTTTTGAAGCGTATTATTTTATAGCAACTGCTCGGCTCCCAACAGACTTAGCTTGATCTATATACCTTAACCTTCCTCGTGTATCAATCTGTCTAATAGCATAAACAATAAAGTCGTCGCCTTTCTGAGGAAGTGGAGTAACATATTCATGTATTTTTGAAGATCTATCGATCTGTTTGATATCATCTACTGTGACTTTTTGTATAGCTAAATGTATCTAACAAAGCCTCCTTTGTTTCACACATACACTGGATACCTATTATAACACAAAGACTCGAATGGACAACATTTTATGGTAAGGACACCAAACTAAATTGGTAAACAGGTAATTTTATTTATCATTCCATACTAATTAATGAAGTTGATCAGGGTTGTAATAAGCGCATTATTATAAATGCAAAACTTTGTTTGGTTATCCTTTCTGACATCATGTCCGAGATAGAGACAGAGATACAGTGACATTCCCACAAGCAAAGCTGGGGCGGAAACCTACTATATAACGAAAGAAAATATAAATAAAACAAAAAATAAGTCTTCTTTTAAACTTGAACATATTTTTATTAAAATAATAAAAAGTGACCATTATAAAATAAAATGTTGTCCATTGAACACAAAAAATAGTATTTATAGCTAACACATTGAGTAGGAAGTAATATTTAGTTTTGGTCTCCGTGATGTCGGTGTCTGAAGTGTTCCTGTGCGAGTCGCTGTCGCCGTTTCCGTTCCGCACGAGCTTCCTCGTCGTCGGACGCCGTCGCTGCTCTCTTCATATCCTGGAACATGCGTCTCCTGAGTCCTGTCGAGCTACAACAGTACGGGGTCTACAATACAATCAAACATGGCGCAACATCCAAACTATTTATTGTATTTACTAGCCGCGCGCCACGTCCAGATGGTGCGAGTAGTGCGGGTGATGTTGCAGGTGGGGCAGGTGGGTCGCCAGGTGGGGCAGGTGGGCCGGAGGGAGTCGCTTGTCCACCTGCTCGGCGACCCACTTCTTGACCTTGTGCTCAGTCCAAAACCCGTCGTAGAAGATGCTGGGCTTCACCCAGTCCGGGCGGGCGGCGCGCGGGACATCCTCGTGGTAGTACTGCCACGGGGCGCCGCCCACCTCGTAGTAGTGCGGGGCCGGCGCGCGCGGTGAGTACACCGGCTGGAGCACCACACTTACGTTGGGCTTGGGTGGTGCTAGCGCAGGGGGCTGCGGAGCCACGGGGGCGGCGGGAGCGGGCGTCACCACCATCGGGTGTGCTCGGGCCACAGGCGGAGCGGGGGCAGGAGCGGGTGCCGGCGGCGTGCGGGGCTTGTTGTGAACGTCCGCAGCAGGCTCGTAAGGCCGCGCCGCCGGACTGAGCGCGGAGTGTGTCGTCTCCCGCCTGCCCACCTCCAGTTGGTCGAGCAGCTCGGCGGTGATGGTGCCACCGAAGCTCAGCAGAGTCTCTCGCAGGGCGTTGGTTACAGCGCACTATAACACAACATTAATACTATATGGCTTCACCCCTGAACAAAACTTCCTTATTGGGTGTTACTAAGACTGTTCAGTATAACTTATTCTCAGTTCATAAGTGTTGTTTGTCTTTAACTGGGTACCCTGGACTGGTAACACGGTTTCAGGAGTCATAAGGCAATGAAGAAAAAAAAGTGTTCTTGGGACATGATTTCAAACATACCCATTATGCACTCGTATGACAATATAGGTAAACCATAATAATATAGTGACATGACTACCAATATTTTTTTAGAGGCCATGATATCACTATAGATAGGGTCTGTAGTTCAGTTTGCCACATCAAAGTGTTGCCTTCAAGTAAACAGACAGAGATATATTACAGAGATATTCTCCATAGAGTCAAGTAGGCAATCTACAAAGGCAGCCCAGCCTCACCAAAAATTAACTTAACATACTTTGAAAAAGATAGTGTGCTGCCTGTGGGAGTATGGTATCATTGGGCCGCCCCTAAAACCCATTATCAAAGGCAAAAAAAATAAACATTAAATAAATAAAATAATAACATGGTGTGCCTGTTCAATGTATTATGATGGTATCAGTGACAGACAGGTATAAACAAAAATTAGCTTTAATGTAACAGTACAAATTGACGGTTTTTTTTTATTTAAATATTCCTTATTTATATTTATAGTTAAAACGGTTTTGTAATCATAGGAACAATATTTAAATATTAATTTTAGGGTTCAAGCTTTCTTCGTTTAAAAATCAGTTGAGTGGTTTAGCTGTGAAAACTAAAAAGAGAGACAGACAAAGTCACTTTCACATTTATAATTTTAGCATAGATTAGTCAATCCATCATATAATTAACATAGCGTAGCATATTTTTTAAAGCATTTCTGGGCCCTGGGTGAATATTTTCCACCTACCAACATCACAATTTCTTTAGTGAAAGAATATTGCCCAGGGTGCAAGTCCTAATACATCTCTGCGGATGCCCATGATAACAAATACATTTACCTTGCGAGCTTGGTGAATGGCAGATCCCTTCATGACAGCAACACAAGAGGCATAGCCAATGTTCTCTCTGTATATGTCCAAACTTTTCACATATATCTTGACATAGCTCACCACTCCAACTGAGTACTTGCCATTGCAGTAATCAACGAAATCTAGACAAATATTAAACAATATGTAGGCACTTATTTATTATACATAACTACATATATATATCAATATCATGTAGGTACAGTGTGACTGTGATGCCATACCCAGGTCCTGCCGTGTGACGGCCCAGCTCCAGTTGTCGAAGCCCCAGCGAGTATGCCCGAAGCTCAGCAGCTGTCGGCGCCGTCGCTCGCTGTCCTCCTCGGGCTCCAGCGGCGGCTCCTCGCCCGGCTCGAATCCCGGCTGTACAACAGGGCGGCCGTCTATACAGGCTCCACACTACCGCTACTGTTACACTGCTACACCCGCTACCTACCACCTTGATGGAGCAGGCAGGGTGGCCCGGCTTGCGCTGCATGACGCCCTTCTGTCGGAGACCCCGGCCTCCACACACCACGTCTCTGTGCACCTACTTACGGCTTCTACAACTCTGACTAGAACAAGGAACGACTACTCCAAACAATATACATAATTATACTGACGGACGACTATAAAGAAAAATTAAAAATAATTTACTAATTAACTTGAATTGAAGTCACAACTCACAAGAATGTTTGTTAATTTTGTTATACACAGCGTTGCCGGTAACAATGTTCTATAAAGTACGCATGCGGTCCTAAAAAGGTACGAAAGTCTCTATAAAGGTACGGTTCTTTCTACTGGGCGAATTTTATTTTTATAGCCCCCCCCCCCCCCCCCCTAGGATTAAAAATTGCAAAATGTTGTAAAAGGATGATAATAAAAAAAGAAGGAAGAGGTTCTGAATTCTGCCCGTTTTTTTAATGTATTATGGACATCGATTACTCCGCCAGTTATGAACCGATTTTTATAATTTTTTTTTAGTCGACAGATAATTCTTCCGGATTGGTCCCATTTTTATCTCATAAAAACTGGTTAATTAGTTTTCAGAACTTTTAAAAATACTGACCTTGCAAGTCAATTTTTCGTAATATCTCGGTGAAATATATACCGATTTTGACGACTTATTTTTTTAAGGATATAATAATTTCTCGACATTATCTCACAGACATATGACGAAAATCGGTTCAGTAGTTTTTCAGAAATTCAGTAATTTGCCTCTGTTTACTTTTGAAAATTATATCAGAGAAAAAGCAAGTTGCTATTGACACGAAGTTGTCAACTTTTGTATCGACAGTAGTCTAGCGGCTAAACGTATGGTGTGCAGCGCAGGATGCACATGGTTCAAATCCCATCCACCGCAGTATTTATTTTTTCATAAATTTTTTTTATTTGCGTTATTATTTATTATTTGTTGCAGCAAAATCACTTAAAGGGAAAAATAAACCTTTTAACTTCTTACAACTTCTACGACGAAATATTTATTATTTCTTACTTTTCAGTGCAAATTTTTGAAGTCGGTACACTTCTTTTTAAAAGGTTTTCATATAAATCAATTGTTGTCTTCTCTACGCACAATAACATTAAAACATAGGTCATACGTTTGTTGAAATTTGGAACCGTATTGCATTGTCATTGTCAGAGACTTGAAAGTTTCTTGTGTCAGATTGACAGATACAAAAATTGTAGTTTTTTTAAAATTAGTGTTTAGGCAAGATTCTTTTCAGGTTTTTGTTGACAAAGATCAATACTAAAGTCGGTACTGTCGGTCGGTACGGTTAGGGCTAAGGTACGGCCGAGGTACGGTCGGGTGACAAATACTACTTTATAGTACGTTCCGGTCACGCTGGTTATACACAAATACACTTAACACTACTACACTGTCACAGATTAACTTGAGGATTAACTACTGTATTATAGTAGTCTGTGACTATCTTCACCGCTTGCGCTTGTGTGTGTAGTGTAGTGCCTGTGAGAATAATTTTTAAAATCGATTCTATAGTTTCAGAGATTACCCCTACATCAAATCTTATAAACTGTACCTCTTTATAATATTAGTATAGATTAGATACATGTACCCATAACACATGCTTTGGGGTTCCGTGTTATCATATTTAGAACCGCGACATCTTTCGTTTCGACTCGAAGGCCAAACCGACGAATCCATACAGGGCCAGCCAGGGAAGGAATGCACGGCCCGAGTGTGTCCAACAGCATAATGACCGACCCAGCAATTTGCTCGGCATTCTAGTGTTGGACATTCTCGGGCCGTGCATTTCTTTTCATTACCGATGACAGTACTTTCTATGCAAACAATAAATGGCTAAAATAATTGTTCTAAGTTTCCTCATTCTGGTCAAAATAAAAGATGTAGCGGGGGGTCCTATGTATGCTAAAAATAAAAATTCTACCAAAAATATTTACGACGCGGTTTTGAAAAAGAAACATATGGACGCTGTATAGTGTATAAATACATTAGACTGATATGGTACAGACTGTCGAATAAACGGTTTTTTGAATGAATGAATATAATATGTAGTATGTACGATTTACGCCTTATGAATAAAAAGCCGTTTCTTTTGGCACTGCTTTTCGAAGCAGTTTGTCGATTTATAAAATGGGTTACGTTCCGTTTCACGTAAAATACGAAACGACCCAGCTCTAATTTGTAACGAATCGTTGTTTCAATCTTACATAGCCCTGCCATTCAGAGAGATATGAAAATACCTTACATAATCTCGTATATTGGCCAATGACTTTACAACTAAATTGGCCATATAACTATACAGTACGTACGATAAATAATCTTTGACATACCTACTTAGACATTTTTAGTTGTACCTACCTTTGATTACCCACCTACTTATTGGCTTTTAATTTTTATTATTTAATATTGCTTTTGTTATTTTGTTTATTAATTTGATGCATGATCTAATATAGGCCGGCCGCACATTATAAGAAATTTCTAATAGAAAAATTCTCACGCGCGCCGGAAGGCACTCCGTGCATACATTTTGTACTAGCTCCCGCACACCGTAAGAAATTTCTCGCGGCAACCGTTCGGTTCCGATGCGCGCCGGATTGCACGTCAAGCGGACGCAAGATTTTTTTCTCGAGAGGCCCGTTTGCAATACATTTTGTATCAGACCCCGCACACTATCGGAAATTCGTATCAGTTTGGAAGACGGCGCCGAACGCTGTACATGCCTTCTTCGTTGGCTTGTTGCAAAATGACAGTATATGGAATATAGAAAATGAAAATTAGCAAAATAAAATACAGCGGGATTTAGCTTGTGAGCAAATATGCGCAACATTATCTTTTGGGATATGGAATGATTTAATATTTTATTATATAACTAGCATTCCGCCCCCGGCTTCGCCCGTGGATATTTACGAACAAAATAAAATATACCCTATCTAAACTTATCCCTACCCCCACCCCTACCCCTACCACTGCCCCTACTTCTACTCCTATCCCCTACCCCTACCCTCTACCACTACCTTGGGTTATATTATTGGAGTTTTAGTAAGGATCCCTAATTTTTTGAAAATAGAATATAGCCTATGTCACTCAGGGTGAATGTAGCTTTCCAATGGTGAAAGAATTTTTGAAATCGGCACAGTAGTTTTGAGTTTATTCATTACAAACATACACACACACAAAAATATAAATCTTTCCTCTTTATAATATTAGTATAGATATAGATAGATAGATGTATTATTCGATAGAATGCATAGAATTTTTCAGGGTAAGCTCTCAATCTTGCGTGCTTCATGTAAAATTTGCTGTCCTGTATTCTAGGATGTACCCAATATCGACGTTTTTTTTTCTTTACACTAAACAATAGTGCCAATAACAATAAGTTACTCTATGGTGCGTTACTTGCCTGTGGAGAGGTGTGTCGTGGTGGCTGAGCAGTTGTACTTATCTTTTACTTGATCTGTGAGTACTTATATTCCTTGAGTCAGACCAAGGAATATACTACAGTCAGACCAATGTTATTACTATACTCTTTGAGTCAGACACAACCGCTGACGGTCCGTCCGGCGCGCGTGACAATTTTTCTATTAGAAATTTGTTATAATGTGCGGCCGGTCATAATGTCTCCGTATATCATGGATGTCGTACATATAATAATCGCAGTATGTATAGTTCTGTAACGTTGTGAATGAGGTTTGAATAGTTGCTAACCTCCTTGCTAAAATAGTTGTTAACCTCCTTACAAAATAACTTACCGACTACCTATAACTTAGGAATTAATAATCTGAATTTGGAACAGTGTCTGCTATTTGTTTATTTTCTTCCATTTTCATTTTTCAGTCAATTCCGTTTTAGCATTGCTAAGTAGCACACCTATTTCATAATGTCAATAATTTAATACAGTGAACTAATTGCAACAAGCTGGTAAAAATATACTATAAAGGAGCATGATATTTGTAAGTACTATTTAAGTTGTATTGTGTTTAGATCCTATGATATCCTAGAAATCATTTACTTATTTATTTTATTTTCCAGCGTGCTCCTTTTTACTCCTTCACTCCTTTTTGTCTTTTGGCCTTCCTTTTATGGCTTATGGCCTTATTTTTAATATATTAAAAATATTCTTTTCCTGATGTAAAAATACTATTATCTACATAAAAACTTGAAATAAAACAATATGGAGTAAAATATTCATTTATTATTGTGGCTAGTTCCCGAAATCCTTATCACATATATAGTAGTCTGTGGTTCGGCGTCTGTAGCAGTGTGCCGCGCATCCGCAGTCACCGATCCTGTGGGCTCGCAGAGCTCATCGATGCTACTGCCAGAACCTTAGTTAATTAATTAGTTACTCATTAACAATAATACCTACGAGAGTGCGGTTACATCCATTCCTATGTACTTTTTCCTCAGCTTCATGATGGTGCCCTTTATTTTCATTCAATTTAAAAAATATAAAAAAAAAAAACTTTCCCGACCTCGCTCAATGTCAAGACTTTAGGATGTTATTCTTTGTATTTTTCTTGTAATTTTAAGCCCAAATTTCCTCCGTTGGAAAAAACTTCCATTTTTCCCGAGGAAAATAGCTCTTGCGCCCTGATTAATAGACCAACGGTTAATTTACAACAATACAATGTCATTTTTTTTATATTCATTAATGTTTTTAGAGATATTTTACAAAACTTATAACATTTACAATTCTGTTACTGTACAACTACACTCCCGGACATCTGAATCGAGCCACCTTGCATTTTAATGTTTGGAGTACTGAAGCTTTAAAAAAATGTATGATGAAGGAAAAAGTTTTGATGCAGTTTTGAAGCTAATATACTAAACATCGTTTTAGTATGCCATTGTTCTAAGTTTGAACTAAATTTGTACTAAACAAATCGAGTTAAGATTGATCAAGTCGATATCGGCTTTTTCAAAGCACAATTTGTTTGTGAAAAAATAAGGTTTAATTTAAAAAAAAGTTTATTTAGTAACTTGTATTACCCCCGAGTGAATTTATCACGGCCGTCATACGATTTGGCATAGAATTTATCAACGCCATTATGACGTGTTAAGGAATGTTCTCCCATTCTTCCAATATGACGGTTTTCAGCTCCTGTATGGTTTGCGGGGCAGGGTAGTGAGCTCAAACACGCCTCTTCAGCTCATCCCATAAATGCTCTATAGGGTTCATATCAGGGCTTCGTGCTGGCCATCTCATGACAGTGACACCAACGTCATTTAGGTACTCCCTGACGATTCCCGCAGTGTGGGCCCTTGCATTATCGTGCATAAAAATGAAACCCTGACCAATAAATCCAGCATATGGCATCACATGGTTCTCTAAGCATTGAAGAATGTATCGGTTGCCATTTAAGCGCGGCAGCCGTGGTCCCGTTACAACCTCAAGCTCAGTTTTGCCTTTCATAGAAATTCCTACCCAGACTGTCCATGATCCTCCACCATAACCCACTTTCTCATCAATACAGCATTGCGCGAAACGCTCGCCTTCCCTTCGGTACACCTTACTCCTTCCATCATTACCGTACAGCATTATCTTGGATTCATCAGTGAAGAGTAACTGGCTCCATTGTTGTTGAGTCCAATTTAAATGTTCGCGCGCAAACTGTAGGCGAGCCATTCGGTGAGCTCGTGTCAATTTGAGTCCATTGGCTGGCTTATGTGGTTTTAGACCACGTTCATTGAGTCGCCTTCTAATGGTCCGAGAGCTTACAGCCACTCCATTGAAGTCTCGGAGGTTTCTTTGTATCTGAACAGACGTCAATATAGTTATCTGTGGTCAGGTGTCGATTTCGTAAGGTGGTAGTGAAAATAAACCGATCTTGTCTTGCCGTTGTCACTCGGAAACGAGGTCCACCTGCTCGGCGAACGAAGGTGCCAGTCTCTATAGATACCGCTGGTATGCTCTTTGAACGGCAGAACGACTTATGTTAAGTTGTGCACTTACGTTTCGTTGACTTAGCCCAGATTGAAGAAGCGCTAAGGCTTGCGCGGTAACTTCAGGTGTAGTATCCATAATTTTAAACGAAATCAGTTTAAATTATAAGAAAATAACTGTACTAAACTTTTTTTAAACAGTTATCATTAAATAAAAAAAAATAACAAACTTAAATTGCTTCAATCACAACTTTCTGCAGTCGTATTTTTTCAAATCAGTGACCTAGCTCGGCTTTTTTCTGTAATTTAAATTTAAATTTGGAATAATACTCAGTAGAAAAATAGTTAAATGTGCCAGCATTAATACTGCATCAAAACTTTTTCCTTCATCATACATTTTTTTAAGCTTCAGTACTCCAAACCTTAAAATGCAAGGTGGCTCGATTCAGATGTCCGGGAGTGTATGTTACTATGGTGTGGTAACAGAGTTGTTAGATTAGTAACAGAGCTGTATTTGTTATGCTATCTCGCTGACTAAGACTTTTTATTATGCAAATCAGCGTTATATAATATAATTTCTTGTTTCAGACATCACAGCTCGTAACCATGCCTCTAACTCCCGCCGAGAAACAGCGAAGATATAGAGAGAGACACAAGAAAGATCTGGTGAAGGAAGCTGAGACAAAACAGAAAGATTTGGCAAGATACCATGCTAAATAAATAGTGAAGGATATGACACCACGCGAACACCGTAGAATGAAGAGAAAGTGGCAAATTGCTAACACAAAAAGAAGAGGCCGTCAAGAAGCACTACGTACTATCATGGCAACACCAGAGTCATCTCCTGGAATCTCGCCGCCAAGATTGCCTTCTCCATAGGAGTGAGACGGCCAGTATCCCACTCCTGATCTTGATACAGTGCGCAGACTTTCTACACCGACAACGATAAGAGGATCTCTAAGGCATATTATTGCTAGTCCAAGTTTAGATGATAGATCTGAACCATCACCGGCTTCTCAACGAGGGCGCAAACAAATAAAAAGAATTATACAAAGATAATTTGAAACTGAAAGAATTGGATAAAATGAAAAATAAATTTGAGAAATACAGAAAGATGTACAACAGAGCAAAGCGCAGTGAAAAACCCCATAATGATGACAAATATGTAGCATTGTCTAAAGACCGTTACAAAAAAGTTAAAAGTGTGAAAGAGAGAATTACTATTCAGAAAATTTTTGAAGAAAATCCTGTTATAAACTCCAAAAAGAAAACTGAAATTATTCATGATAGCTTACTAAATCAAGGGTATTTTAGAAGACGGCAACCAATACCCAGACAGAAAATTTCTAAATTAAAAATTCAGGTATTTTTTAACCGCGACGACGTTTCGAGAGCTACCGCTGGAACAAAAGAAACGGTCACATGGAAGAAATCCAAAATGCAAAAGCGATACCTTCTAGCTAGTATGAAGAACCTCTATCAATCTTTTAAAAGGGAAAATGTGGATCTTATGTGCTCTTACAGCAACTTCGTGAGAAACAAACGATACTATGTAAAACCGCCATCTGTAGACGAAAGAGATACTTGTTTATGTCCACTGCATACAAATATTCAGTACATGGTTAATATTTTACATAGGAACAAATTAATTTCCACTTCAGATTTAAACAACATTATACAAGAAGCAGTGTGTGATGTCAATTCAGTATCTTGCATTTGCGAATCTAAAAACTATATTAAAGACATATCTATGGACAAAGAACAACAAGTACACAAGTTGAGAAATCTGGAAAAAAAGTGAGCAAAAATGTAAAGGAAGTTATTCAAAGTGCACTCCAAAAATTTATAGATACTTTTGAACAAACATTGATACAATATAAGCGACATGTATTTAACATAAAAACGCAATATAAGAATTATAGAGCATGCATAGATGGATTAACAGATCAAGAAATAGCACTTCACATTGATTTCGCCGAGAATTACAGCGGCAAGTGTTTCCACTTTAGTGGGTCCCGTAATCAAGTTTCCTTACACACTGGAGTAATGTATAGACGAGATCAAAGCCAAAAAATAGAAATAACATCTTATGGTAGTGTATCGGAAAATATTAATCATAATCCATGTGCGATCTGGGCTCACTTGCATCCTATTTTCACTTTAATTCAAGACAGGTTTCCTCAAGTCAAAACATTACATATATTCTCAGATGGCCCAGCGACTCAATATCGCCAAAAGCATATTTTTTTATTGTGTGAGCCCCTTCGCAGTCCACACTTTACTATGCCGGTTCGGAAGAAATGAAAGATGCGGTTTTGTTGGTAGCGTGCTGTGTTATTGATCTTGACCCCGATTGTGCCCTTTAGAGCTGGTCGTTTTTTTGACTAACCGTTTCAAGAAACAGATTTTTGCCATGTAACGAGCGAACGCTTTTATGCCAGAAGAATTACTTTGTTAATACTTTGGGGTTCCGTGTTATAATATTTAGAACCGCGACATCTTTCGTTTCGACTCAAAGGCCAAACCGACGACGAATCCATACAGGGCCAGCCAGGGAAGGAATGCACGGCCCGAGTGTGTCCAACAGCATAATGGCCGACCCAGCAGTTCTAGTGTTGGACATTCTCGGGCCATGCAATCCTTTTGATGACAGTAGTTTCTATGCAAACAATAAATAGCTAAAATAATTTATTGTTCCAAGTTTCCTCATTCTGGTCAAAATAAAAGATGTAGCGGGGGGGTCCTATGTATGCTAACCATAAAAATTCTACCAAAAATATTTTCGAGGCGGTTTTGAAAAAGAAACTTTAACATTTTAAAATGAACCATAACGCTGTATCAATCAACGGGTTTTTTGAATGAATGAATATAGTATGTAAGATTTATACCTTAGGAATAAAAAACCGTTTCTTTTAGCACTGCTTTTCGAAGCAGTTTGTCGATTTATAAAACGGGTTACGTTCCGTTTCACGTAAAATACGAAACGACCCAGCCGAGTTAGCATACATTTTGACAGCGACACTTTCGTTTCGGTCGAATGGCCTTGAACAGGCCAAAACGTTCATGTCCAACAAGGACCGGCCAGAGATAGCCCGGGGCCGAGAGGTCCGGCCCAACAATGTGCGTGCAAATTTGCTATGCCGGGCAAAGACAAGTACACAGAATTTGCCCGCACATTGTTGGGCCGGACATTCTCGGACCGGGTATGTCCTGCACAAGAATGCCGAGCAATTTGCTTGGCCGGACAAAGACAAGTACACGGAATTTGCCCGCACATTGTTGGGCCGGACCTCTCGGCCCCGGGCTATCTCTGGCCGGTCCTTGTTGGACATGAACGTTTTGGCCTGTTCAAGGCCATTCGACCGAAACGAAAGTGTCGCTGTCAAAATCTGTGCTAACTCCCACGCTCTAGTGCCCTTTTTTTTTTTTGAAGTGACAGATGCTAATGACCGTAAGTATATTTTTTCCGGTCCCTATTATATACGGGTGCGTGCGCGCACTTAGACCTATGTCAACCGGGCGCGGCGGAGGTGGTACTTTTGACCAATCACCGTAAGCAAGCACCGTCTTGGAAAATATTATTGTCTGTCTCTCTCTATTTACAATTATATAGGTCTACAAAACACAAGCAGTCTGAAACATATTGAATACACATTTTTAAGAGTAACATGGAATTTCTTCGAGGCTGGTCATGGAAAGGGGGCAGCCGACAGTGTGGGGGAATTCCTCAAACGTACTGCTGACCAATTAGTTGCAGTTGGACGAGATATTTCTAATGCAAATGATTTCTACGAGGCTTTAAAAGATATAAGCAAAGTTAGGCTGTATCTGATTACCAATGAAGATGTTGAATGTATTGCAAAAGATATTCCCGGGTCAATTCGTCCTTTGATTGGCACAATGAAAGACCATCAAGTTTTTACAGAGGAAATAGGAATGTTAAAGTATAGAGATTCGAGTTGCTTCTGCCAGCGCGGATTTTGCGATTGTTTGAATCCTAAATGTTACTTTCCATTGGAAGCCCCTGTAACAGTATCAACTAGCATCTTGGAACGAGACACCAATATTTTATATGATATAACTAATGCTATTCAACAACCTCGACAGTCGCTTTACAAAACCATATATACTTCTAGCTCAGATTCAGAGGACGGTTTACCTTTAATTACTCTTAAGGATACTCCCGCCGCACAGCAGAGTACTTGTAGCATTGACCACTCTCTAATAGAAAAAGAAAATATTCATCCCTATAAAATCAAAGCAATAAAAATACGTATACTTACCTTGGAGTAGCATTAAGTAAGGTTGAAGAAGACGGAGAGGTCAAAATTATGTTTTAAAATGCGTAGATAACTATGGAAAGACATTTAAGATAGTTGAAACAGACGTATCATACGAGCCATATGAGAATCTCATGAAAACTCTGTTGATTTTTTACAACTCTGTTACTTTTCTGTCCCCAAATTATTGGATGAATTCCTTTAAAAAATCCCTATTCATTTATAATAACAATTTATATTTAAAACTATTGTATTGTTTAGTTACTATTTCTACGTGACCTTATGAAGTTATATAGTAGGTATTCACACTAATGTTAAAAGAAACATTTTAAAAAATTGGCTTTGATTTCGACCTTTCGTAACATAGTTGTTTTGTTAATCTTATAAATTAAAATAACTAAGTAATCTCTATTATTTTGCATGTTCTTAAAAACATAGAAACTGTAATCAATGTACCTAGCTACCAAAGTTGATTAAAAGACTGATTGAGTTATGAGAATAAAAAATAATAGAGTAACTTTAACAGAGGTGTACATTTTTACTACCCTAGACCAGTAAATCTATAAATTACCCAAAACTACAAATTATAATGCTCGACACGCCATACATTATGAATTAATGAAAGTTAACCAACACCATTTTCAAGTAATTACAGTATTTGTTTAATATTTATTATTTTCTGTTTTGTAAATTCTTAGACTCATTTATTTGCAATGAAAAGTAGAACGACCCATAATTTTGTATTACACAATACATACACACAACACGCCATAAATTTTTTACACATCCCTACCTACCCTCCGCTTTCCTTATAAATAACGGCCCGCCAGTGTGTGGAGTGTCGGGAAGGACGAGACGTTAATCGCAACGCACCGCAATACGAGACGTGCTGTACGCATCCGCCAAGCCACCGCGTTGACCACTCAAATAACGCCAACACAAAGACAATAAATATATATATAGTGTAAGAAGAGAAGTGTGGTCAAAGACAGCCAACAACGAACTGAAGTACAGCGACCTATGGATCAAACAATATCTCAAAGGTAAGGGCTGTTCATTTCCTCACTATGTTATTGGACAATGGACCCATGTGGTTTATTGCACACCAATAGCTGGAGGGCAGGATAGGCTACCTTTTATTCCGGAATTCCTTCAGGATTCATTCTTATATGAGACATTTTGAAAAATCCACGGGCGACACTACACCGGGGTGATTTTTTTTGTGCAGACTTTAGGGGGGGGGGGGGGGGCGCAAATATAGTTATTAATAAATAAGCCAGATAGGCCAACTAGGCTACCTAGAGTAGAGCTAAATGAAGTCTTTTATCACACAATAAACAATGTACACTGACCTTCCAATCACTTATACATAGGTACATTAAAATGTTATTTTGATTGAAGCAGCCTAGACTAGGTACTCGTAGTTAGTACTGACAAGTCTCCAGACACTCCTCCGCGAGCACAGGTGCGGGCGGCGGGCGTAGTGTGCGGTGCGGCGGGGGAGGCGGGGGAGGACCGTGC
Source organism: Nemapogon koenigi (assembly GCA_963924495.1). Lineage (NCBI taxonomy): Eukaryota > Metazoa > Arthropoda > Insecta > Lepidoptera > Tineidae > Nemapogon > Nemapogon koenigi. Next base: position 12,118,470 of record OZ004646.1, read on the forward strand.
GGGTCTGGGACGGACGACAGGCGCAGCAGTAGGCGCGGTCCCTCCACTACGAACAGCTCGTCACGTGTCACGGACAGCGCCACTACGCGTCGCAGCGGGCCCGCCCAGCACGACACCGCCTCGTCGGCCGGGTCCAGCACGAGCAATCCGCGCGCCGACCGGCTCACCAGGAACCGCTCCAGGAACGAGTGCAGCTCCGTCAGCTCCGGTTCCTCTCCGTGCGGCGCGGGAGCAGTATCTGGCGCGGGCGGGTTGAAAAGCTCGGCGTACGCGCGAGGGCAGCGCAGCCCCTCACGGAAACACAGCGTGCGGAGCACACGGCCGCGGTCGTCAGCTTGCCACACGCGAGCGTCGCCGCACGCCACGTACGCCATCGGACTCGCCGCGCTGCCCGAGCGGTACGAATGGACGAACACGGCGCCCGCACGACACAACCTGCAGTGAGAGACAGTGAGACATACAAGAGTAAGTAAATTATAGTAGCTATAAGCTACATTAGTGATAGTCACCTGACCTGGCTCGCTCGGTGCTGCCCACTTGGTTGACGTGCCAGCAGCCGTCCTGCAAGCGACACAGGATGGTGCGGTACTGTGTGGCGACCAGCAGCTTGTCGCGATGGTAACTCAGCTGGACCACCTCATGCTGCTCGTTGACCACCTCCACAGACTTGCAAAGGTGCTGCGAACACACACAAACAATACCATTGGCTAAAAGACTTTGTTTTCCACTGTGTACCCTGGGACCGATAACACAGTTTCTTAGTGAAGAAAAAACACACTCTAGTAGCAGAAGTCATACAATATTATAAATATATAATTTGTATAGATGAAAAAACAGATCAGAAGTTGTATGTCACTTTTGAAAAGATAAAATTATATCTGTCAATTTTATTATGCCTGTAGAAATGAAGTATTGCTGATAAGATAAAAAATCTTTATTTTATTTTATGAATAGTCTATCTATGCCTATCTATCATCACACCTTTTATCACAAGAGGGGTAGGCAGAGATTGGCTACAAATCTTTGTTTGCTTCTTTTAAATCATACCTTTCATATATGCTTGTTGATTGTGTGTACTTTTAACATTGCCTTAATTAAATATGAATAGAATTATAATAATGTTTATCAACACTATTAATAAATATTATGTGTATGTATATCTTAATTACAGTAGGTACCTTAAGGTCAAGAATAAACTACTAACCATGTAAAAATCTATTTCAGTCATTACAACAACTCCATTTTTGTCACCAGAGAACAGCCTCATACCATTCTTGGACCACTCTAGAGCTGTTATCTCACTCTTGTGAAGGTCTGCCAACGTGTACCTGCCACCAGAAAGTATAAAGGTCATCACACCTGGTCAGCAGCAGGACGGAGATCAGGGTTCTAGGGAGACGCAGACACCTCTCTGGTGGAGGGCCCTGCTCGGTCACAGCACCGGCACAGTCTCGCGGCAGGCGGTACACGGTGAGCCGTCCATCCGTACTGCCGGCGGCCAGCATGTGTTCCACGCTGCTGGCCAAGTGCAGGCGGGACACTGGAGCCGAGCGCGCATCGTCCGGTAGTGGCTGTAGTAGGTCCCGGCGCCGGTCGTACCAGTAGAGTTGGCCGGCGCGGGTGCCCAGCGCTAGTACGTCGGGCGCCGCCGCCACACTAGTGAGCTCCGCGCGCCACGGCAGCCGCGCCACCAGTGTCCCCAGCGGAGACCACTCGCGCACCACACCTACCGTTTCGTCTCCATCTGTGTCCCCGCTCATGGTGGGGTCTGAATAAAATATAGGACACTATACACAACTATTACTGTACAACACAATCATAAATGCATAGAATTCTAATCCACAACAAAATTACAAAACAAACAAACTAAATACTAATATAATCTGATAATCTGTGAACATAAGTTACTCTATGCTGTGTGTGAACTATATTTTTACTTGCTCTGTGGTGTGGTCTGTGGCCGTCTGCGTCCGTCACGTCACAGACGGTGACTATTTACGTCTACCTCAGAACAATGACTAAAGACATAGAAGTAGCCTTAAAGGTCCAAGCACCTGACAGATAGCTATCTTTTTTACTCTTATGGTTGATTTCTTGTTGTCAAAATGAAACAACACTACTTTTGTCATGATGACATATAGATTGTGAGTACACTGTTTTACAAATCTAGGTGATGTGTGTAAAATGAACACGCAAAATATCGATATCGATAAATTAGTTACAAATAAATAAAATAAACTATCTGTCTATATCTACATTCTACACTAATATTATAATGAGAAATGATTTGTATTTTTGTTTGTACTTAATGAATAAACTCAAAACTACTGGATCGATTTAAAATAATTATTTCACCAGTGCTATGGTATATTATCACTAAGTAACATAGGCTATATTTTATACTAGCGGCTTGCCCCGACTTTGCTCGGATGAAGAATTATATACAATATGTATAATCTATATTAATGGTACCTATGTAACAACTAGAGAGTTGAACCTAGGCCCTAATGAGTACACTAGGTACTCCAAAGGTCACAAAAGGTAAGTAGGTTCAGTATTTTCAGTAGGTTCGGTACTTTGCTCAGATTTGTCGACATAGGCATGGACCTGTAAGACATCTAAGGTCGGCGGCCTGTGTCGGATATAGTCGTAGTCTGTGACACTCTCCATAGTCTATGCTTTAGCGTTGTACTCTGTGTTGAGCAATGAATACGTGTGCTTGTTTGTCGTTTAATAAATGTTTCTATAATCTAATTAAAAGTAGTTTATCTAGTAAAAGCCCTATTATTCTATTAGCTTATGGACCCAGAATAGCCCAAAATAGCACAGCGTAAGCCAGATTGGCATAGAAAAAGGCCAGGTAGTGATTATCAAAAAATATTAAATATAAAAAATGGCGGAAGGCGCGTCCACGGATTTGGCAAAATTCAAAGGCGAAAATTTCAGCAGTTGGTTTTTTAGACTAAAGTGTATCTTAGAAGAAAAAGATTGCAAAGAGTCATTGGAAATTAAAAATCCGAAAATAGAAGAGAAAGAATGGAAGAAAAAAGATGCCAAAGCCAGCATTATAGTTCAAACATTGAGTGATAAGCATTTGGAATATGTAAGAAAAGCTACTTCAGCACTAGAAATGATAAACAACTTAAGAAAAATATTCGAGAGAAAAAGTACCCTGTCTTCTTTATATCTAAGAAAGAAATTATTAACTCTAAAATTTAACAACATGGAGGATCTAAGTGAGCCTTAAATACTCAAAGAAGTGAGCACTTTAAGAAATTCGACACAATAATACGAGAAATTTAAGAGACCGGAAGCAAGCTTAATGAACAGGACAAAGTTTGCCACCTACTGCTTACCATGTCAGAGTTATATGAACCCATAATTACAGCTCTCGAGACAACAAATGTTGAGTTGACAATCGAATATATAAAAAGTAAATTATTGGATGCTGAGCTAAAAATCAAGGAGTCTCCGAACATAAAGAAGAATATATCTTTACAGGTACAGTACAGAGATGTTATACCTGCAATGAACCACATCATTATGCAAGAGATTGTCCGTCGAATATCAGAGTAAGAGGTACAAACTATAGAAATTTAAGAGGAAGAGTTAGAAGATATAATAATCAGAGAGGTAGAAACTATCTCAATACAAGACCAAGTGTAAATGTAACAGAAGAAGAGAAAAAAGAGTTATTATTTATAGCAGAAGAAGCCCATACAGCCTATTTGAAAAACAAAGAGGGATCATTAGAATTTGTTATTAATTCCGGAGCTAGTTATCACATGATAAACTCGAAATACGAAAAATATATGACAGAAATAGAGAAAATATCAGAAGTAAGAATTAGAGTAGCTAACGGTGAAACAATCTCAGTCTTTAGGAAAGGAAAGTTAAATGTAATATCAGAAGAAGGAATCCGAATCAAAATTGAAGGTTTATTAGTGGAAAACTTATCTCACAATCTACTTTCTGTCAGAAAGTTAAACAGTAGAGGTTTTAAAGTAATATTCCACGATAACACAGCAAAAATATATAATAAAAGTCATGAAATTTATAGAAAAAATAATGGCAACTTGTTTATTATAAATTTTAATGTACAAAATGGACAAGCATTGACAACAGGAAAGTTTAATGACAATTTATGGCATAAAAGGATTGGCCATCTGAACTATGCAGGCATGAAAATTTTAAACCTACCCACAAGTAAAGAAAAATGTTCCATATGTATGCAGGCAAAGGGGGCAAGAAACCCATTTAAGGAACTGCCATTACCAAGAACATCAAGAATAGGAGAGCTTATATACTGTGATATTGGAGGACCAGTTACTCCGAGCACAAATGATGGTGAAAAATGTTACTTAACAATTATTGATGACTATTAACATTTCACTGAAGTGCACCTATTGAAATAAACATATGAAGCAAAATATATAATAATACAATATTTGAAAAGAATGAAAAATAATGGTATAAGAGCTTCTAGAATTAGAACAGACCGAGGTGGTGAATTTATGAATGAGGAACTAAAAAGTTTTTACAGAAATGAAGGTATTTTTCAAGAAACAACATGCAGTTACACGCCTCAACAGAATGCAGTATGCGAGAGAATGAATAGAACACTGTGTGATAAAGTTAGATCACTTTTATTAGAAACTCAATTTCCAAAACATATGTGGGGTAAAGCAATTAGATCTGCCACATATACAATCAATAGATCACCTACAAAAGCATTAAAAGAAGACGTACCTGCAAGAATATGGTATGGTAAAGTCAAATACGACAATTTAAGAATATTTGGAAGCTTAGCATGGGCAGTTATATTTCCAAAACGAGCAAAACTAGAAGCGAGAGCAAGAGAAGTAAGAATGGTCGGCTATAGTGGAAGTGGATATAGACTTTGGGACCCGAAAAGGAATGAAATTTTTACTTCTAGAGATGTTAGATTTGACGAAAACAACTTTATATATAAAGAAAGAAATGATGATGAAGTACCAATAAAATACTATGAAGAAAATACGGATAAAATTATGCACCAAGATACAGACGAAATTATGTACCAAAAAAAAAAGGATGAGACTGAAAAGGAACAATTACAAACTAGTACTATAGAACAAAATCAAGAAGAATTTTATGAATGTACAGAGGAACAAAACAGTGCTACAAGTAACACTAAGGAACAACGTAATAACAGAGAAGTTAAACTACCAAGTAAATTTGAAGATTATTGCATGAATTTGGCATATGCATTAATATCAGAAAATGACCCAAATACGTATGAAGAAGCTTTGCAACAAGGTACAGAGTGGCAAGAAGCCATAAACAAAGAAATATGTTCAATAAATAACCTTAAAGTGTGGTCTGAGAGTGACCTACCACCTGGACAGAAGGCAATAGATACAAGATAAGTATTTAAAACCAAACAAGATGGTACAAAGAGAGCACGCTTACTTAGTTGCTCGAGGATTCCAGCAGAGTATGGATTATATAGACAATATCTATGCACCAGTTGCAAAAATTACAACAGTCAGGCTAAGTCTATCACATGCATTGATAAAAGACTGGGAAATCCGACAATTGGATATACCTACGGCATTCCTAAATGGAAACCTTGAAACCGAGACTTACATAAAGCCACCAAAAGGAATAAGTATTAAAGAGAATAAAATATTCAAATTACACAAGGCATTATATGGCTTAAAAGAATCACATAAAGATGGAATGAAAGATTTAACAATTTTTGTGAAAATATAAATATGCAAAGATCTAAATATGATGTATGCTTATACATAGGAGAAAAGAAAATATATGGTTGATTCTATTTGTTGATGATATATTATTAATTGGCAACAGTGAGCAAATAAATAAAACAGTAAAATTGTTACAGGATGAATTTAGAGCACAGGATTTGGGAAATATTACAAGTTTTTTAGGACTGGATATACACAGAAATAAAAGTCACATAAGAATGTCGCAAACAAAGTTTATTCAAAAGATAATACAAAGATTTTATATGTCTGACAGCAAAACAGTTAATACACCTATGGAGAACAATTTTCAAGCAAATACAAAATTAGAGAAAGTATTAACTAATGTTCCATATAGAGAACTTGTTGGTGCTCTTACTTACCCAAGCATGGTTACCAGACCAGATATTTGTTATGCTACATCTGTTTTAAGCAGATACTTAGACAGACCGACGGAATCAGTGTGGAAAGCTGATAGAAGAATCATAAAGTATCTAAAGAAAACAATTGATTTAAACTTAACCTATAGTAAAGAATCAGCAAATGATATCATCAGTTTTTCAGATGCAGACTGGGCAGGAGATAAACAGGATCGAAAGAGTACTAGTGGCATGGCAGTGTATCACGGTGTCAATCTTGTCTCCTGGAGTTCAAAGAAACAACAGACGGTGGCATTATCGTCTGCAGAGGCCGAGTACACAGCTGCAGCTATGTGTGCGACTGAACTGATCTATGTTAAAGGATTATCACAAGAATTTCATAGTGGATTATGCAGTGTAGTGATGTTTTGTGACAGTACCAGTGCTATTAAAATGATAAATAACTATGAAAACACAAAAAGATCAAAACACATTGACATTAAAGTGCATTTTATAAAAGATGTGGTTGCTAAGAAACTCTTAAGTGTACGCTATGTAGAAACGAAGGAAAATGTGGCTGATATTTTTACAAAGGCGTTAAGTGAAGTGAAGTTTAAATATTTTTGCATAAAACTGCTTTCTTGTAATAGTGAAAATTAGTAGAGGTTATTTTTGTTTGTTTACATTTTGTTTATAATGTCAGTGTCAAAGTTGACTTGAACTGTCAGTCAAATTAATGTTGCCAATAATTGAAGTAGATTTTTATTTTTACAATTTTAAATTTTGTGTAAACAAGGGAGTTAAAATTGAAAGGGGGTGTCGGATATAGACGTAGTCTGTGACACTCTCTATAGTCTATGCTTTAGCGTTGTACTCTGTGTTGAGCAATGAATACGTGTGCTTGTTTGTCGTTTAATAAATGTTTCTATAATCTAATTAAAAGTGGTTTATCTAGTAAAAGCCCTATTATTCTATTAGCCTGGTATAAGGGAAGAGAATAATAAGGCAGACAGATATAAATATAAACAATGTATTATACAAAATCCTAACTATTGACCTACCTAATTAAAAACCTACCAATTTATTATCTAAATCCTAACTATCTATTTAGACAGAAGCTATATATACAATGTGGAGATTTGATCCTAATTTATGAGAACATTGTAATTAAAATATCAAAACATTAAAACAACAACCTCTTTAATAAATATCCACAAAATCCCTATACTTTATATAAAAGTACAATAAAATTCTTGTTGTCATACTGAACTTGCCATAAATTCTCACACCTTGGCTTGCATGTTAGTAAAATTGTAGTAGAAGGGATATTATTGACCTTTGAAAATCACAGTTTTTGTCAAAAACGACCGAACCTTATCTTTTGATATTTCAATTATTTTTGTAATATAATGAATTCTTATAATTAAATATGTTTGAATTTATTTTCAGTAATCTTCTTTTAGCTAAATTCTGAAGACGTACAATTTCCTTTTCAAGCTTCTCAATGTGACCCTTGTCAACATCTCGGAAAGCTGCAGAATCCAAAAACCGCAGGGCATGGAGTTGAAGTAGTCAAAATACACTGAAAAGTGATGTAACTGAATAACGACGTGACACTGGCAGAAATGTACTTATCTTAGTACAATTGCCAATCAATAAAAAAAAAAAAAAAAAAAAAAAAAAAAAAAAAAATATTAATGGTTTGATGACTATGGTTATGACTCACTCTACATATTTTGTCACCAGAAAGTCGAGTCATTATTTTATGAGTGAACGTCTTTTTTTAATATTCGCTAATTAAATGAATCGATATTTTTATAGACAAAATTTTCACAACACTAATAACCTTTTAATAAAATTACGAAATTTACAAAATATGTGAAAAGTAATTCACAAATACGTAATTATTATACATAGAATAAAAGAAAATGTAATTTTAAATGTTTTTAAGTATACATTGCCAAATTTCTTAAGGAAATTGGATAGGTAAACAAAAAAAAGGCTTACCGACGAGAGCTTATAATTTAGGTGTTATTTTCTTCTCTTCCCATGCGAGATTTGCAGTGCCTTATAACACATGCCATAGTTTATACCATCACAATATATGGTTCTATCACAAAAATCACAGGATTTTACACGAAAATAGTTTTTACAATCACAAAGAACCAGTTAATAGTTAGAACAGTCTTAACCCGACTAATTTGAGATGACGTATTTTGTCACTTGACAGTAGCAAATAAATGGTACATTTTAAATAAGTAGCATACAATGGTTCTAATGGATACAGATTTGACAGGTTGCTATGTACGCTTGTTTGGAATTATAAATCCTTCTATGTCTTTAGTCATTGTTCTGAGGCTACGTTCTGAGGTGTACGTGGTGGTGTGGTAATCATAGAGTATAATAGAAAGTGGTCAAGTCAACAATAATAGTGTCACCAACTGTATTGTCATTTGTCACCGTCAGCAAGTCGGCAGCATTACTAGCAGCTAGCAGCAGTGCGCCCCGGCAAGCCCGGCAACACAAGACAGTACCATGTCGTCCCCCGTGCCCGACGTGCTCGCGGAGACTGCCCGCAATGTGACGGAGCGCACACCCGCGACGCCAGAAGGCGCGGCTATAGCGTACCTGAGTATAGTGGTGATGGCGGCCGTGCCTATCCTGCTGGGCTCGGCCCGCTCCGTGCGATACCTGCGTGAACAGCGCCGGGCCGGAGAGCGCACAGAGACCATGTCCACCCGAGACGCGCTGATGTTCCCGCTGGTGGCCTCGTGCGCCCTCTTCGGTCTCTATATCTTCTTCCAGATTTTCTCCAAGGAATACATCAACTTGCTGCTCACCGGCTACTTCTTCTTCCTGGGTGTTCTAGCATTAAGCCATCTACTCAGGTAAAATATTTGACATTCTATCTGCTAACAAAAGTGAATAGTGAGTAGGTATCTCTTTACTATTACTTTAATTCTATTAAGTACTAACTTTTGCTCGCAGTTGACGAGTGTGGAAATTAAATAAATAATGTATAATAAGTAGCTGTAAACAATTTCAACAATTATAAAAGAAAGTGTCTTATCTTAATAATATTGTGATACTGAGGAATGTTTACTGGAATGAATTAAGTCAGGGGAAAAGTTTTAATTTGTCCTAATATGTGTATAGTGTAATCTGTGGTTTTCGTAATGTTAAGTTAGGTAATGAGTTTAAACATTTAGAGCACATTATTAATGCTAATGATAAAATATATTAGACTACATTTAGTACATAGACGTACATAGTAACCCTCATCTCTCTGGCCAGGATAATGGTAGATGTAGTTAGCAAACTTATAAAATACAGTAACTTTCATTTGTCTAGCTTTTATACTTTAGCCTTCATTAATACCTAAAATACATCAATTTTGCCACTGACTCCCACACTCACAAAACCTCTAGGATACTTCCCGAAGTTCTAGAAAGCTGAAATTTAGTATGGAGCCTAGGATTTGCACACAAACAAAAAAAAATGTAAATCTGTAACTTTCACCCACCAACCCCCATAAAGGGGATGCAGGTCTGTATATAAAACTAGGGTACTTCCCGAAATACTATAAAGCCGAAATTTGGTATGCTATGCAGGCTAGGATTTGCACACAAACAAAACATTTGGAAATCTCTTTACTTTCACCCTCCAACCCCCATAAAGGTACCTATGAATATAAAACTAGGGTACTTCCAGAAGTCCTAGAAAGCTGAAATTAGTCATCATTTGGGCTATGTAGAATGTAGAAGAGAGTGGGCTATAAAAAAAGAAATAGCTGACGCACAAGAAGTACAGGCCGAAAAAATATCTTACAAAAATATATGAAATTTTCATGTAAAATAGGTTGCTTTCACTATTAAACAGTTATCATCTCATGAAAAGCTAAGCCCCTAACTCTACAAACTACATCTTGATCAAAAAGTATGGCTTGGCTGTTTGGTGGCTGTTGAATAGACACTCGGACTTTGGTAACACTGCTGTTTAATGTTGTGTCATGCAATAGTTTTATGAAACGGTCAAGTTGACATTGTGACTCTTGGCAACCTATTTTACATAAATTGTTTTTGGTGGGATTAGATTATTTTGTCACAGCTTTGGTTGTTTTTATGTCACATTTTGGAAATATTCTATCAAGGATAATTTTTGGCCTTGAGACATTTAATTTAGGTCAATATTTTAACAGTCTTATGAGCCTGTTATAAGACAGATCCCAAAAATCATTATTCATAAACATTCAATAGTGCTAAAACGCTCAACAAGTACTCAATAACAACCTCATAACTTCTACTTTAAACCTCTAATAGACATAGAATAAAATGATATATAAAAAATCCTCGATATATCTATCTCTATTAGATAAGTAGTTATAACAATTTATAGTCCAAGAGATCAGACCTTCGTTATTTTATAAAACCTGAAAGTTTCTCTGTGTATGTCCCTAATACAGGTAAAAACGATCCCCGACTATGAAGTTTGGATCACGGTGGCTTTGAAAGGTAACAGGCAGCCAAGGTGTATAAAATTGCACCTCAATTTCGTTAAAGTATAAAGCTCAGTTTTTAACCGACTTCGAAAAAAAAAAGAAGGAGAAGGTTCTCAATTCGGACCGTATTTTTTTTTATTTTTTTTTTATTTTTTTTTTTGTATGTATGTACACATCGATTACTCCGCCAGTTGTGAACCGATTTTGATGGTTTCTTTTTTAATCGACAGATAATTCTTCCGGATTGGTCCCATTTTTATCTCATAAAAATTGGTTCTTTAATTTTTCAGAAATTTTGAAAAAACTGACCTTATAAGTCAATTTTTCGTAATATCTCGATGAAATATGTACCGATTTTGACGACTTATTTTTTTAAGGATATAATAATTTCTTGACATTATCTCACAGTTATATGACGAAAATCGGTTCAGTAATTTTTCAGAAATTCAGTAATTTGTCTCTGTTTACTGCTGAAAATTATATCAGAGAAAAACCTTAGCAACGGTTGCTATTGACACGAAGTTGTCAATTTTCGTATCGACGGTGGTCTAGCGGCTAAAGGTATGGGATGCAGCGCAGGGTGCACATTGCTCGAGGTTCAAATCCCATCCACCGCAGTATTTTTTTTAATTTTCCATCATTTTTTTTTAGTTGCGTTATTATTTATTTCTCAGGGCAACAAAATCACTTAAAAGGGAAAAATAAACCTTTTAAAAAAAAGTGTACCGACTTCAAAAATTTGCACTGAAAAGTAAGAAATAATAAAAATTTCGTCGTAGAATTTGAAGACGGTTGGTGCCAAATTAGGATACAATCTAGGGACATAAAGATCTGTTCAATATTATCTGTGTTTGTACTGATGATCGTAGGTTCCTAATGAATTATCTAGATTAGTGAATTTGGGTACTAAATTATTTCTAATTTGGCACCAACCGTCTTCATATTCTACGACGAAATTTTTATTATTTCTTACTTTTCAGTGCAAATTTTTGAAGTCGGTACACTTTTTTTTAAAAGGTTTATTTTTATATATTTTATTTAGAATAATATTAGAAATCACGTCGTCCATTGTCAGACACTTAGTGCGGTTGCAACCCCCTGTCAGACACCCTTAAATTATAATAAATTATAGTTATACTTTCGTTAGTATAAAAGCTGAATTTTATATATGCTACTTGAGGAACTATCAAAAGATGTTTTCTCAGTTATCAGACAGTTTCGATGGTTTTTACCTCAGATCAATTAATACAAAGTTTTTACACCTTGTCAGACACATTAAAAGTCTGGCGTAGGTGCGAGCGCGAGGTTAAATTTAAAATAAAAGATCACTTATTGTGACAACTATAATAGTTAGACATATGCTGTCACGACACTTTTTGTAGATAATGATGTGTTCTGTAAAGTCGTAGCGTAGTACATTATTTTGTTCTATCATCAATAGTTTTCGCAACGCACGCGATATAAGGAATTTTATATGTAATTTTTTTACACCTTGGGTTACATTATTGGAGTTTTAGTAAGGATCCTTAATTTTTTTGAAAATATAATATAGCCTATGTCATCCGGGGACAGTGTAGCTTCCCAATGGTGAAAGAATTTTTCAAATCTGTCCAGTCGTTTTGGAGCCTATTCAATGCAAACAAACAATCAAATCTTTCCTCTTTATAATATTAGTATAGAAATATCAATCAATCAAAGTTTGTAAGGAACGGAACGTATACATGGCGTCCCACGGCCATGCTCCATGCTACACGGAGGGAAAGTATATTAAATATTTTTAATAATAAGTAGAACTTGCTCTATTAGGTAAGTATTCATATTCAATTGTTGTAAACCCATAGTGTAATCTGTACCAGGGCCAAGCTGGGAGCGGTCGCTACAACGTCAAAATAACAAATAACGTTTGTTTATGAGATAGCACTTACGCCCAAAGTCTGGCCCATAAAGTAATTTTTGTTATGAAAGGTTTATTGAGCGTTTATGAATAGAGAATGTATTGTTCAATATCATTATTGAACCTCTAATAGAGGATTTTTATGAATAAGGCTTTATTTTTGGATTAATTAATAGAGGTAAAATAATAAAGTAAACTCACTGTGCATTAGTCAATCTAACTCATAATTTACGTCAATATCTGATACCTTTAAATGAGCAATTCTTGTATTAATATATATAATATCTGAATCTCGGAAACGGCTCCAACGATTTCATGAAATTTAGTATTCAGGGGGTTTCAGGGGTGATTAATCGATCTAGCTAGGTTTCATTTTTAGAAAAACGTTTTTTTTTTTTAATTCGTAAATGTTCGATCTCTTTGGCTGTATGTATAGTACTTCTTCTTCTTTTTTATTATGGCTCCACCAATGTTCATCGGTGATTTGCCAAAGTCAAGTATTATAGCCTGTAAAGAGACGATGATGGATTGAATAAAATTAACGTCTTTACTAATTACTGTCTTTAATTTCCACTTTGGACACAATTAAACAATTAAACAGAATTAAAATATTACACAGTTAAAACAAAGCGACCATTTCATTTGCTGGCCAACGCACCACTCTTTCTGCCACCTGGCGGGCAAAAGACGTAACTACTAATCAATTGACTGTCTTCTTACATACTCCCCCTTTTGACCAAATATAGGACCACCAGTTTGGTCAAACAAACACAAAAGTAACACAAAGAGAAAGTCAGTAAGAACAATTAACAATAACAAAAAACAATTAGAACAAGGAACTTAAACATAATCTAATAGTTTAAGAGGTCGACCGCGTCTCCGTTTTGGGTTGACGGGTCGTGGCTTGGACTGATCACCCTCACACTCACGTGCATGGTAGCGAGTAAGATCGGACACGTGATACTTACCGATCGATTCATCAGGAGCTTCACGATGCGAAATTAAGTAAGTGGTGGGACTCACCTTCATTTTTATGCAGTAGGGCCCATCTCTTCTTGGGACGAGTTTCGAGGTTATACCCTTACCGGCATTACTCAAAACATGGCTACGTAGAAGGATTAGGTCACCAGGTGAATAGTCTTCCCCCACACGACGGGTCTCGTCTTTAGTAGTCTTATTACGATCTTGTTCATACTCGATAGTCTCCTTCGCTTCTCGGAGAGTATCTGCTAATTTTAATAAATACGGCGAGATTTGCGGCACATAATTTTCCGCTTCTACCGTAGCACGTAGGTCACTTTGAGCTTCTATAGGTGCGCGAAGTTCGCGAGCGAAAGTGAGATAAGCAGGACTATGTTGTGTGGACTTGGTCAATGATGTATTGAGCGCGAATCGAATAAAGGGAAGCGCTTCGGGCCACTGTTTGTGATGTCCTTCGACAAGGATGGCCAATTGCGTCTTCAACTCCCTATTCTTACGCTCGACGGGATTGGCCTCGGGATGATATAAGGGCACAAAATTTTGTTTAACCTTTAACACAAACATAGCCTTTTGCATGACGTCGGCAATAAATTGCACGCCATTATCCGAAATTAAACGCCTGGGTACACCAAAGCGTAGAAAAACCTCTTCGATTAATACCTTAACACAGGCTTCTGCTGTAGCTTCCACCAGCGGAAACAGCTCTACCCATTTACTAGCGGTATCTTCTATTATCAAAATCCATCGTTCTCCGTTAGGTCCTCTTGGCAGGGGTCCAAAAAGGTCGACGGCAATTACTTCAAAACGTTGCGCAGGAACCGGCGTCTGTATAAGTCCTGCTGGCTTTTTGTTAGAGGGTTTGTAACGCTGACACTCGACACATGTTTTTAAATAGTCTTCAACATAACGTCGCATACCGGTAAAGTAAAAACGTCGAGAGATTCTATGCAGAGTCCTCTCCACTCCCCCATGGCCAGAAGTTGCCGCATCATGACACTCGATCAGCACCTTCCTCCGTAGGGTATCCGGCACGACAAGTTGAGGCTCTTCGGTTTCAAGGTCAGCGTAGCGGTAAAGTATACCTTTACTCATATAATAACCACGCTCGGTCCATCTCTTGACAGCGACCTCGTCCCGACTTTCGAGCTCGGTTACGATTTTAGACACCTCAGGATCTGAGAGTTGGTCATCACGCAAAGTCGCAGCGTTCCAGTGTGGTGTATCAACGAAGACGGTGCATAGTCCACAGCTATCACGAGCTTCATCATCACATGGAGGTCGACTAAGTGTGTCAGCGACCAAATTAGCTCTCCCTGGAGTGTAGTCCACCTTAAGATCACACGACTGCAACTTCATCGCCCATCTAATCAGACGACCGGTGGGTGTCTTGAGGGTGAGTAGCCATTTTAGAGGCTGATGATCACTTGCTACTTGAACCTCGTGTCCATCGATGTAGCCACGAAATTTATCAACGGCCCATACGACAGCAAGCGCCTCTCTCTCGGTTGTAGAGTAGTTACGTTCCGAGGACGTAAGAAGGCGGCTGGCATACTCGATGGGGCGTTCGTCGCGCGGTGACTCCCCCTGAAGTAGAACCGCACCAAGTGCATAATTGCTCGCATCAGATCTAAGTATAAAAGGACGAGTGTAATCCGGCTGGATAAGGATAGGAGCCGTTGTAAGTAAAGTTTTTAACTCATTAAATGACTTTATTTGTGCCTCTTCCCACAACCAGGGTTGGTCCTTTCTTGTGAGAAGAGTGAGCGGCTGAGCAACCTTCGAGAAATTCGGCACGAACTTCCGAAACCACGAACAAGTCTGCAAGAAAGTCTTCAGGTGCTTCAGCGAGGTAGGCTCCTTCATTAGAGCTATGGCAGCGATTTTGTCAGGGTCGGCAGATATGCCCTGCGGCGTTATCACATGACCCAGGTACTTGACGTTCTCTCGAGCGAACACACACTTATCGCGGTTAGCTCGGAGGCGGAACACCCTAAGACGATCGAAAACGGCTCGTAAATCGTTCAGGTGTTTCTCATAACTGGGAGAGATTACAATCAAATCGTCGATGTAACCTAAGAGAGTAACATCCTTCAGGGCGGACCCGGAACGAAAACGGTCGATTAATCGCTGGAACGTAGCTGGCGCGTTACGCAATCCGAAAGGCATGCGCTTAAAACGATGAACGCCAAAAGGGGACACAAAGGCTGTCTTGTCCTGATCCTCCTTTTTTACAGCCACTTGCCAATAACCTGATCTAAGATCAAGGGTGCTCATGAAGCAGCTTTTACCGGTGTATTGAAGTAGATCATCGATGACAGGCAATGGATACGAGTCATTTTTAGTGATCGCGTTAAGTTTGCGATAGTCAACACAAAAACGAAAGGATCCATCCTTTTTTGGTACTAATAGGGCGGGTGCTGCCCACGCGGACTCGCACTCCTCGACTATGCCCTCATTAATCATTTTGTTGAGCTGGTCCTCCATCATCATTTTCTTGGCGGGAGTCAGCCTGTAAGGTGGAACAGAAATAGGCAAATGGTTACCTGTATCGATGGTATGCTCGGCGAAAGGTGTCGCTCCTCCCCCTTCACCAAAGATGTCCTCGTACTCGTGAACTAAGGTTGACAATGCAGTTCGCTCCATTGACGACAGCATCGCCCCCTCATCAGGTCGAATCACGTCTGCAGCTGCACAACTCACCTTGACGCTTGACTTCTCGCCTTGCAAAGGATACACAGGGTGATCAGTCATAAACCATGAGTTCGCGTGTAAGTTAAGAACAATACGAGCACTACATAAAAAATCGATACCAAAAAGTGTTTCATTATTTACGGCGTTAGGTAAAACAATGAAGGTAGTTGGTACAACCTTACCCTCAAGTTTAACGTCGACGTCAACAAGTTTGACATTCATATCGCGCACAATCCCGTCTGCAAATTTTACACGAAAATTACTTTTACGAAACGGGTGACCTTGATCGCGTAGCAACGTATACAAACTATAACCAGCTATACATCGTTTGGCCGCTGTGTCCACTAAACCGGTACCACGAACCCCATTAATCTCGACATTGAGAATAGGTCGGTTACTGGTGCCGTTACTGTTGGAGTCAGACGCAAAGGCAACCTTCATTAATGGTAGCTTGTTACAATTTTGAATAGGCGACTTGCCTCTGAGAGGCAAACTCCCATTAGGTACAAAAGTGTTAGTACACAACTCGGTGATCTTTGACGGATGACCTTGCTTAATCTTTGACAAATTTGTATTAAACGAAAACGGACTCTTCTTTGGGCTACGATTGCTACGATTTACAGACATATTGTTACAACATGTACAACTACGATCGTTACTACGATTTATAACATTAGGTTCATGACTAAGATCTGTAAATGGGTAGGTATCATCGCTCAAAGACTTGTCCAAAGAATGAAAATTACAAGAATAAAATGTATTACTAGTGTCTTTAGGCTTACTGTCCCCAGCATTACAATTAGCACACTTAGAACGAATGATGCCCTTAGCACCACAACCATAACACTTGATTTCACTATCACTTTTAATTTTAAGTCGCGGACACTCAGAGCGAGCGTGACCACTTTTACGACAATAAACACAATAACTTTTGTTATCTTGAAGAGGTTGAATTACTTGGTTACACTGTGTCGCCCGAGGAACTTCGCACGTCGAAGACCGAAGCGGAGTCTCGACCGAGTTACGAGCAGTCGTTGACCCGTGAAACACAGGTGACCGGAGTGAGGTGCTCGGCGCAGGCGCCGCCGTAGAGCGCGGCTCATGCCGGCCGGCACGAAGCTCCCGTTGTCCCTGATCAGGCACCGACGCTGCTTCGTCGAACTCGTCCTCCACCTGTCTGGCGCGCTCGATGAGCTCGTCGACACTATTAACCAGGTCTCGAGGTATTCGCTTTCGAATATTGATGTTTAGCAAGCCGTAAAGAAGGTCTAATATAATTCGTTCATCAAGAACATACGGTAGACTCGCGAGTTCCGCGCGTTGACGGCTGATATAAATATCGGCGCGCTCGTGTCCTTGATCTGCACTGAACACGCCACGAAATATTTTGTAGGGAGGTTTCGGCGCACCATACATGGATCGCAAGCGTTGTATTGCCTCTGTCCACGAAGAAATGGAGCCCTTTACTCCCTTGTACCAAACAGCAGCATCTGCCTCTAGTAATATTGGCAGGCCGCGGAGCGCATGCTCGTCACTTATATTTGTACACTCTTTGTATACTATGATTGTATCAATAAAAGCATCCACGACACGTGGATCTTGATGAGCTCTCCCGCTGAAACGCGCTGTACAGTTAGCGAAGTTTCCCATAAGCGCGGAGGGCGGTGCGATGTGTGATGTCGGAGACAGGCTTGGAGCGCCGCTGTCACTGTTGGAATCCTTGGAAGCTAGGATAGCTGATATTAACTCTCTGTTAGACTCAGCTTGAGCCCTAGCAAAGGACGCGAACATCGCTGACATGCGCGACTCCACCTCGAAGTCCGCCTCGTGGCTACTTTGCGCACTTTTTCTTCTTGGCATTTTCACTTTCACTTAACACCTCGAAGATTGAGACAGTCACACATAAAACCAGCAAAATGCTTGTTGAAAACTGAATATATTTTAGAAACAAAATTTAAGAGTTCGTAAAAATTCGTTATTTTGGTTCGAAACTTTTATTGGCCACTAGTTGGGCTGCCACTTGTAAAGAGACGATGATGGATTGAATAAAATTAACGTCTTTACTAATTACTGTCTTTAATTTCCACTTTGGACACAATTAAACAATTAAACAGAATTAAAATATTACACAGTTAAAACAAAGCGACCATTTCATTTGCTGGCCAACGCACCACTCTTTCTGCCACCTGGCGGGCAAAAGACGTAACTACTAATCAATTGACTGTCTTCTTACAAGCCTTTATAGTGTATATAGCCGATAAATCGGTATTTAAGATAATCCCGCCGACCGTGATATGTCTTATTAATCACTGATTAATCACAACCATCACAGCGCGAACAGGATTAAACTGGATTCCACATCACGCCACGACGAAAACGCGTGCGTATGTCGCCATGACCGGATGTGGAATCGTAGACGATTTTGATTTGACATATTTTTGTTATGACAGTTATTTAAATATTAATACGACAAAATTATGTAATTCGTATCTAAATATAATGTTTCATATACACGCGTCTCTAATATGTCAAACTTCATTCCTGTAAGTAATATATTACAGTACCGAAATTTTCATACAAAAACGATATCGTAATGTTTTGTTTTTTTTTTTTAAATGCAGATGGGTAAAGAATATGTCTTATACAGCCACATTAAACTCTATGAATATATCGACACGCGCATGTGCGAGTCACTTGACAGTTAACGTGCATGCCCGGTAGGTAACCGCGGTTTGCCTGCAATTTGTCGATTAAGAAATTGGTCAATTATTTAAAATACCTATTGCATAGAGTAAGTAGCAATCACTATGTTCTTTAATAAGAGTCGGGACTGCCATACATTGAAATGTTATGGCTTGATACATCCTGTTTTATATGTCCCTTTCCATTTAACCAATCCAATGTCCACAAACCTACGACAGCGTGCGAGCAACCAATCACCGCCTGTGACGTCGTATGAACCGAGAGCCAACTCGACCGTGTACATGTGTCTCGAGATATAAATTAAAAACAATTATAAAAAGCGAACTAAACAACTAAACTACAATTTTGGTGCGTCGAAGGACGAACTTGTTTATCAGTGCAAGCGAGGCGGTGTCCCTATCCCAGGTGAGTCCTTCTCCCACTGTATTAACCTAACAAATCTCTCTGCCGATCTCTTCGAGGGCGACGGATCAGGATATTGCAGCCTCGGGCTCCTGGATTCGGTTAGCCATCACATAACAGAAATGAAATCAAACTAACAAACAAAAAAACAAACTTTTGGTTGGACTGACCTATTGCATGGGATTAGATAAAGTAGTGTATGAACGGGCACATAACTTGGAATTAAAACACTCGATGCTATTACCCCTATTATGAACCTGTTTCATAAACTACTATTATAATATTCAGTATAACATTAAAGTGTACTGTGTAATCTAGTAATTTCCATTGTTCCCTATCTCTGGACCGACCCTAGCTCTTTTGTTTCAGTACAATGATTGAAGTCAATTTATTGAAGCAAATATATTTGTTGCAGCCCTGTGATCTCTCTGGTGGTGCCGGCGTCTGTCCCCAACGTGCCCTATCACATACACTTCACGAGCGGCGACCGAGACTCTCGAGTGGACATTGTTAACTACAAGTTTAGTTCCTACGACATCATCTGTCTGGCCATCTCGCTCTGTCTGGGCGCCTGGTACTTGCTCAAGAAGCACTGGATAGCCAACAATTTGTTTGGGATCGCTTTCGCCATCAACGGTGTGGAGCTGCTGCATCTCAACAATGTGGTGACGGGCTGCATCCTGCTCAGTGGACTGTTCCTGTACGACATCTTCTGGGTGTTCGGCACCAACGTCATGGTCACTGTGGCCAAGTCCTTCGAGGCTCCCATCAAGTGTGAGTATTATTATAGTATAGTAGTAGGGACTACCTAGTCAGACTCGCCACTGTCACCACTCACCGCCCAACAGTGGTGTTCCCGCAGGACCTGCTTGTCAACGGGCTGGCAGCCGACAACTTCGCGATGCTCGGGCTGGGCGACATCGTCGTGCCTGGTATCTTCATAGCGCTGTTGCTGCGCTTCGACGGCAGTCTGCGGCGCGGTTCCTCGCTCTACTTCCGCGCGACGCTGGCCGCCTACGTGGTGGGGCTGCTGGCCACCATCCTCGTGATGCACGCCTTCAAGCACGCGCAGCCCGCGTTGCTCTACCTGGTGCCGGCCTGCCTGGCCACCCCGCTCGCGCTAGCCGCGCTGCGCGGTGACCTGCGCGCTCTGTTTGACTACGAGGACCAGCCTAGCGAGGTGGAGCCACCCGCCGCCGCTGCCGCCGCCGTCCGCGACAAGACCGACTGAACAACACGCAAGTACAACTTCATTATAATTGTATCTTCCGAGCTTTCTTCCACCGACCGTGACGTACTGAAGTTAACATACCGTGTATACACTAGGCGACATGTGAACATTATCGTTTAATCAAATATAATA
Source organism: Nemapogon koenigi (assembly GCA_963924495.1). Taxonomy (NCBI): domain Eukaryota; kingdom Metazoa; phylum Arthropoda; class Insecta; order Lepidoptera; family Tineidae; genus Nemapogon; species Nemapogon koenigi. Next base: position 12,139,108 of record OZ004646.1, read on the forward strand.
CAGAATGCAGTGGACGAAACTCGGAAGTTTGTCTCCTAGTGTATACACACCTTTATTGTCAATAACGCGTTGTAATATATAATAATGACTTGTACATAACATTTTGATGGATCCTGTACATGTACAAGTTAGGGCTCTAATGTATAATACAAGATGTGTGTCGTTGTCGCCCAACATTTAATCGCTACAAATAATTATACCACTTTTACACAAGTTATTATTTTTATTGTTGCCTGCTTTACTAAATATACTTTTCCATATTTGTAATAATTATTATCTATAACTGTGCCACAGACAGCACCTGCATATTACATCATGTTCAAGTCTCCATGAATGTGTGAATACTGGCACAACACGCTATATAGAGAGAGATGCTTATGTTTCACTTGAAGGATCCTACTATATTATATTGCAGCACGCAGGAAGTTTGTATGCAGAAGTGGTTCAGGTTGCAGATTGTAAAGTTTGATAGATAGATACATTTTAGTCAGTGTGTAGTGTGTGGCAGGCGGGTGTTGATGTACCCGATACCTCGACACTCGATGATGTTGTTCTCTCCGGCTGGTGACACACTGAACTTGGCCTGCAACATACGTGTAACATAATACTGTCAACTGTAAAGAGTAGAGAGGGGCGGGGACGGGGCGGCTCACCTGCGTGAACAGCTCTGCGACATGTATGGCGGTGCGCGTGTGGAGCGACAGCGGGCCTGCCAGCACCCGCGACGTGCCGTGTGCCAGCGCCATGTATAGTACGAGCTGGTCTTGTGCGTGCGTGTCAACACAGACGCCCGCCCGCAGGTCCCGCGCTAGCTCCCGGCCCGCAGTACGCCCCACCTGGTGCGGCGACACCCCTCGCGAGCCCAACGCTCCCGCCCCCAGCACGCACCCCCGCTCGCTACAGCTCACCAACCTGCGTGCGGCACGGTTATAGACTTATTACTCAAGACGCCGCGCAATAGGCGTCAGGCTGGTCGCGACTGCACGACCAATGTATGTATATTGCGTAAACGATAAAGAAGTGTATAACACGGTACGTATATTATACCTAGTCTTATTTCGACGTTAACATAATATTATATACTTTGGTTATTGCCCATTTTTCCGCCTGGTCTAGAAACAGACTAATTCCTACATATTAGACGTCCTAGAGTCGCCTTTCACATGAAAGGAGCACAATTAACCAAAGGGTAAAAACGGAAACCCTATTACTAAGATTCAGCTGTCCGTCCGTCCGTCTGTCTGTCTGTCCGTCTGTCACCAGGCTGTATTTCATGAACCGTGATAGTTAAACAGTTGAAATTTTCACAGATGTATTTCTGTTGCCGCTATAACAACAAATACTAAAAAACAGAACAAAATATTTAAGGACTCGCACTTGGCCGGTTTTTAGATCTCTTGTCTCCCGACACAAAACGATTTTAATCTTACGTAATTTATATGGGCAGAGGGTCCGCCTTAATACTATACACACAACAGTCCGCTAGCGTTGTCTCGCGCGACCTCGGGCGCCTCCTTGTAGCAGTCCAGCCTGGCCCCGCTCACAGCACCACGCAGCTCCTCGCGAGCTCCCGCAGCCATCTCGTGCGCCAGCTGCCATACATTATACACATTATAAAGTCACCTAATTAAGGACCTTAGTACTATTAGATCTTTTTATTGATATTGTACCACCTGGTTTAGATCTGGGCTAGTACCTAGTACTGACACTGTCTGATTTGTGAAGAAGGAATCAACAGTTTTGGGTCATTATTGTGTTGAAACATTCATATAATAGGGATAGTTTCTTTGGAATAAGGAAGTGTAGTTCTTCTATTATTTTCTTGTATTGGTATTGCCATTCAGACAAATAGACGATATTGCTACCTCCGTGTTTTACTTGTTTCTTTTTACGAATACAGTAGAACCTCGAACGATGACTTAGTAACGTTGTTCTGATAGTTAATCACAGTAAGTACAGCCGATCGACAATTAAAAAAATTATGATTATAAAATCATCGTTTATAAAAAGAAAAGCGTTCCAATTTTTTCAGGTGTTTAAAATACATATAGATATATGTTTCATGTAATATCAAATTTTAATACATATTATAGGTATGTATGTAAAAAGGTGTTGTTTATGATCTCGTCCCAAAAAACCCACGTTTCGATTAATCGAACTTCTGATGAAGTCTCGGTCCCAATTGGTTCGGATAAATAATCGAGGTTCTACGTAACATAGCGTTTATTTATTAGTAGACTCAGTCGGCACTCGGCAGTAGGTACTTATTGTCTGCCCTCTGATGAAAACCAGATAATAGGTTCAATTTCAGTGAAAGAACTTCCAAACAGAGTCGCTAGTAATCGACGTCGAACGCACCTTTGCTGACAGGTCGGCCTTTGTTTCTGCCAAAAATACTCCCTCTATAATAATACCGAACTTTAAAGAGGTCTTTCTTGGCAATAATGACAAACTGTAGACATGCAGGCAGTTGTATGGTTGTTTTCTCATTATCTTTTCTTTTTTGTATTATGTTGTGTGTATAGTATTGTAAATACTATTTTTGGAACATTTTAACATTATCTTCAACATAATATCTATTGCAGTATGACCATCCATATAAAAAAATTCCAACACACCTATTTTAACCCATCTTTATTAAAAATATTACATAACAATGCAATATTCGAGAATGGTGGCTAAATAATGTAATTTAATTTTTTTTAATTATAATGTCCCTAATTAGAGATGGCCCGAGAACAAACTCATTATGAAGCATGGTTATTACTTTCAATAAATATGTACTGTTAGTCAGGCAGGGTATATGATACAATGATATCTAATTCAGGAACACTATTTTTTCCCCAGAGTTTCTACTGTCCCTAATTCTATGGTAATATGGAAAAAGAAAGTTCCTATGTAAATGGAGAAAACCATATTTTTGTATTTATATTTATTGATTGCATTTCAGAAAGCCTTAATCAAGGATGCCTTCAGTGACTCCAAATCAGGATGACGCGTTGAGCAGGCCTTTTCCTCCAAGTGTTGCCATATCTTGTAATCTAACGGGACTCAAATCTGGACTGGAGGAGGGCCAGTCTTCTTGCCGGATGAAGTCAATTTCACGCCCAGCCAGTATTGAGTGCTTTTCGCTCTATGAGCTGGCGCAGAATACCCAGCGCCTGTTATTGAACATGGTATGAGAAACAGGTTCTACAAGGTTCGTGAGGACTGTATTTTGATACACAACTGCATTTGTTTTTACGCCTTTCTCACAAAAATGTACCTCAGTTTGAGTGAGGATGGAAAATGGCCTCGTTGGACACGCGGAACACGGTTGCTCGCTTCTTCACTGCTGTGTGCGTACACCTTATCATTTTGTTTGTTGTAGCTCTCTTCCACATTAAAAGAATTTCCCGATGCTTGTTTCCCGCGTACCGCTTCAACAAAGCGCGACATCTCTTCAATCTCAGGTCCATTAAACGAGCTTTCAAACGATGTCCTGTTTTTCTTCGATATGCCCGAAGCCCTAAGTCTTCATTTAACACCCTTTTCACCGTGGTTTTCACTTAAACCCACCTGAAGAGCCAAAAGTTTTTGATTACGTATGGGATTTCTTTGAATTCGCGCCTTCACAGCTTTTATTACTGCTGGAGTCCTAACAGAGCGAGGGCGACTACTTCTTGACCTGTCATCTACACTAGAGTACAATTCGTTTGATGGTACGATAAACGAATCTTTTGGTTATATTCAAATTTTTCAATATGTCAAAAATCTGAATTGGCGCGTAACCGCAACGATGCAACGCAATAACCGCAACACGGTCTTCTTTATAGTTAGAGAGATGGAGACAGAAAGTGGTTGTAAGCACTTGCCGGCAGAAAACCTCTTTTTCGTGTAGTCTGAGCCCCCCTCTACAAATTCTTGTAGGCGAGTAGGGGTCCAGCGCTATTGTTTTTCCTACAACCGAGAGGTCCCCCCCCCCATAAATGCTGTTCACTCATTTTCTGCCAGCTGGTAGGAGAGGTTTTTTGTAATTTGTTTTTCTTCTAAATCGGCTCAGCGGCGTACCGACAAGCGCTGGACCCCTACTCTTCTACAATAATTTTTAGAGGGGGGCTCAGACTACACGAAGAAGAGGTTTTCTGCCAGCAAGTGCTTACAGCCACTTTCTGTCTCCATCTCTGTAACTATTAAGTGTCCACTCCATATTTAAAAATGAGTAGAATTCTAAAAAGTACATATATTTATATTCATGAAAAATTCGTACATATTTTTATATTCATGAAAAATTCGAGATTCGAATTCAATAAACTTTTTTGTGGCCAGCATTTTAAATTTAAAAGTTTTTATTGTGTGACAGAACTTATGACCAGACTATGTATAGGTACTTTAATTAACTTCACTGATTTGTTATTTATAAAAATCAATATAGTCGAAAGAATATTACACAAAGAATTGAAAAAATATAGGTTGTCTACCTTTCTTTCAGCACAACTATGAAGTTGCCAGGTAAACAGGCATAATTAATATATCTGTAGGGGATCTACACACACTTGCATGACCCACACACACGCAAATGTATTATGTAAACGAGCGCGGGCCCAATTCACATACCTAGCTGCCTGCCCCCCGCGCTCTTCAGTCGTCCATAACATACCTTAGTTAAATTAGATTCAGTATTAAACCATCACCCATCTTTACTTTATGAACACGCAACCTGGGTCACCAATATAGTAGAAATCACATATTCTACATTGGTGAACCACTACATTAAGGCTATCGCGAAACATTTGGGACAATAACATAGACGCAGTGTTAAAGTGAAGTGACTGGCAATAATAATATAGTGTGAACAGAACAGTGTTTGAAATCGAACATTTTGGGAGCGACATACAATGGGACAATAAAGTACATATGGATTATTTGCATATTATATTATATATGGAATAGTCGCATATCTGAAACCAAGCTTACATGTGGAGTAATCGCATATAAAGACTGACAAGAGTAACATGCACATAAAGACTCATGGACATTACAAGCGTCAGAGGTTGCAGCACCAGCAGTGTGCATGCGGGCTACACAGAACCCGCCCACACCAGTGTGATGACCAACGTGACACCGCGCCGCCCATGTCAACGCCCAACCACGTCCGACCAGTGTGGGATACATCGTATCGATAGCTAATACGGAGAGTTATCAATCCCAGCATCGGAACTTTATCATCATGGAATGTGAGGTACCAGCAGAGCAGAGCTACGGCCAGTGATATACCTTGACTAGCTTCGAATACGAGAGCTTCTGTATACTCTATGCGGGATGTCGCAGACGACCACGTGAAGCTGCTGCTCCGATACTATGCGGACCTGAGAGATGACCACTACCAAGAAGACCACTTTTACTCTTCAAGACAGTGACAGCAGAGACCAAGATCGATATTCGCGCATTTTATAGAAAAATTACAGCATCTTTTACCTACGTTAGCGTTGTTAGCAAGGAATATACTACTCTCTACCGAGTTGTTAGTGACATAAGCAAAGATACCAATATGTAATTTATTTTTGCAAAAATATTTTTGGTAGGTACTAATAAGGAATGTTAAGTAATAGGTAACGTGACCCTAACAAAATGTACAATTATTTTAATTTGTGTTAAGAGGATCGTGTAGCTCAGCGTACGCAGCGAAATAGGTATTTAGAAAATCATATTCTGTCTCAAGCGCGCTCTTCCCCCGGGCATCAGTGCGACAGAGAGCACTGCAGCTCGTGAGTGTTCGTAGGTATGTTCTTCGTTGAAAATTGCGTTTTGGGCGAAAACGATTTACACCTACTAAACTATTAGTCTAACTAACGGGGAGATCTCTTGTATGAAGACCCCGACAATAATTCGCCCGTCGTTGATACTTTGCAGTTCGATAAAGTCGAGTATGTAGATTACGAATGTCGAAGAATCCAAAACTTTTTTTTTTCGGAAGAGGGTTATTTTCATCCCTAAAGTTTTAAATTGCCTATATCTCCCGATAGAGAAGTCCTACGGCCAAAAATCCTTCCCAACATATCATTGTCTGTTATTGAAGTACAAGTATGTAAAGAAATCCCGGACTTTTTCCTTTCAGGGGGCCCGCTATATACACAGAAAAAAAATGTATGGCGTTGGTCGATGATACTTTGCACTTCGATAAAGTCGAGTATGTAGATTACGAATGTCGAAGAATCCAAAACTTTTTTTTTTCGGAAGCTGGTTATTTTCATCCTTAAAGTTTTCAATTGCCTATATCTCCTGATGGAGAAGTCCTACGTCCAAAGTTTCTTCCCTACATATCATTGTCTGTTATTGAAGTACAAGCATGTAAAGAAATCCCGAACTTTTTCCTTTCAGGGGGCCCGATATACATAAAGAAAAAGTTTGTATGGAGTTGGACCACATACTTGTCACAGATGATTTAAATTAGATTTGATAGATCTCAACATAAGTATCATTTTTCATTATGGAGTCAAAAAAAATCATCCAGTAAAAAAAAAGTTACACGTATTTAAAAGGGAGTAATTTTTTTTAAATTGCTAAGGTATAAAATTACAGTAACTGCGGTAGAATCTTTGACAGTACCTATGTATTCTATTACAAACGTTGAATAACATTGTCATAAAACCAAATATTTTTAAAATCCGTCTCAGGGTTCTCGAAATAGACATTTCTATTTTTCACCTTTTCATTGATAATATTTCAAATGGACTAGTTTACTATTTTTAATGTTTGAAAATATAAATTATGGCAAAATAAAACAAATTGTTCAGGAGAAATTGAGATATATCAGAAAATTACAAAATTTTAAAAATGTGCTTTGATTAAATTAATTTAATTTTAATATGTTTTGAATATATTTAATTTAACTTTGAACTTAATTTTGAGCACAATGAAATGTATTGTGTTTTTTTGTGTCAAATCTGATTTAAAACTAGATTTACTAGAAATGTGGTGCAAGCCGCCCTAAATAACTTTCTTTCTAAACCAATCTTTGTTTCAAGAGAAAGAGAACTGGAAACGTGGCATTTTCATAATCCGTCCCAGGGTTCTTAATATTCAGTTCTTGATATTTTCGTTAATATTTCAAATGGATAAGTTTACATCTTTTTATAATTGAAAATATAAATTAGGGCAAAATAAAACAAAGTGTTGAAGAAAAATTAAGATATATCAGAAAACGACGAAGACTTTAAAAATGTGCTTTGAGTAAATAAATTTAATTTTCAATTGTTTTCAAGATATTTTGAAGATATCCGCAATTTCAATAGCTAACTTTGAATTTAATTTTTCGCGGCATTAAATGTATTGTATTTTTTTTGTATTACATCTATCTGATCTAAAACTAGATTGCAAGCCGACCTAAATAACTTTCTTTCTAAAATAATCTAAGTATTGTTTAGATCAACACATGACAAGTGGAAATCCCATCGTTTGCAAAAATTATTATTTTCAGTTAAGTACTTAGATTTTGAACATTGGAATTATTGAGACTATTTTTACTCCATTCAGTTAACACTCGTATGAATATATGTAGTATCAAGTAATACACTCGGAATACCTGGTGTAAAATATTACAGCAAGACAATGTTATACACAATTTACTATAAAATAACTTATTAAATTTTATGATACCTACCTTATTTTCGGGTCTCCTACATTTTCTCTATAATGTTTTGATATAATTTTAGAATTTATAAGTACATAAGATATAAAATTTTTCGACAAAAGAAAAATTATAGCAAATAAATAATTAAAGAATGTAATTTTATATATTTTGATAATAGTGATTTTGAAAATTACTCTCCTACATTTTCTCTATAATGTTTTGATATAATTTTAGAATTTATAAGTACATAAGATATAAAATTACGTTCTATAATTATTCATTTGCTATAATTTTTTTTAAACCTAAAATCGATTTCTAATTATAATAATAATTATGATAACGAAATTATAGAACGTAATTTTATATCTTATGTACTTATAAATTCTAAAATTATATCAAAACATTATAGAGAAAATGTAGGAGAGTAATTTTCAAAATCACTATTATCAAAATATATAAAATTACATTCTTTAATTATTTATTTGCTATAATTTTTCTTTTGTCGAAAATCGATATCCGTAATTTTCAAAATCACTATTATCAAAATATCAATGATCTAATAATTAATTTTATTTAATTATAATATATATTTACATAAATTAATTTTTGTACATAATCATATTATTTAAAAAAACTTAAAATATATATATATATAATTAATTTGCTATAATTTTCGTTTTATCTAAAATTGTTTTCTTTAATTTTGAAGATATCTAAATTATCAAACTTAAATAATCTAATGATTAGTTTGCTATATTTTTTTCCTATTTATTTGCGAGTATAAAAGTGTTTAGTTTCTGCCGCTTAACCGTCCGCTACCGCGGCACGCTCGCTTCGCTCGCTCGGCTCGCGCTCTGTTTTAGCACTATACGAACCACGCTCGTCGCTGCGCTCCTAGCTAACCTATTTCTATTTACAAATTAGGGGAATAGGAATCGAAAATTACTGCTACAGGTTAAGATTAACAAAAACTACTGTAAATTTTAATAGTAGTACTTATTTAAATTGATTTAATTATAGAAAATTATTTTTTATGCTTATGTATTTGTAAATGTAAATAGAATGAAGTTATACTTTTAAAATATAGTGAGTACAATTATTTTAATAATCCATTAGAGCAACTGATAGTATATATAGATATAGATAGTATAGATTAATAATTTTTTAGAAAATGAATTTATATATTTAGAAAATTATAATAACTGCATAATAATAAAATAGAAAAGTAGCCTTAGTGCAATTGCAACTACAGATTATAGAAATTATAAGACTTGAATTTATATATTTTCAAAATTATAGTAACAGCAATTATAGAAAAGTAGCAATTAGTGCAATTGAAAATAGGAATTATAAAAATTATAGGACTTAAAATTATAGATTTTGAAAATTATAGGAACTGCAATTATAGAAAACAATGCATTATAGGAATTAATATTATAGATTTAAAAAATTATATCAAACACATTTATAGATTTTTAAAATTACGGAATCTAAATTTATAGAAAATGAATATTTATAGCAACTAAAGTTATAGCTTCTGAAATTATATATTTTAGAGAATTTGAGAGGATACCCTTTTTCTTCATTAGTAATTGAGGTATGGCCAGGCGTCCTTCACTGTTTGGGTAAATATTTTTTTGTGTTGGCTGTACAGTTTAGAAAGGTCTGCTACAAGATTCGTATAGGACAAAAATCATAAGGTAGCTCCTCAGTTGGGTAGTTTTTCAGAAATTTAGTAATTTACCTCTGTTTACTGTAAATTGTATATATTAGAGTAAAGCTTTAGCAATGGTTGTTATTGACACGAAGTTGTTGAAGTTAATTCATTTGGCACCAACCGTCACACAAATTAACACAATAAATTTCATGGCGCGCAAAATTAAGTTCAAAGTTAGCAATTGAAATTGCGGATATCTTCAAAAAATCTTGAAAACAATGGAAAATTACATTTATTTACTCAAAGCACATTTTTAAAGACTTCGTCGTTTTCTGATATATCTTAATTTTTCTTCAACACTTTGTTTTATTTTGCCCTAATTTATATTTTCAATTATAAAAAGATGTAAACTTATCCATTTGAAATATTAACGAAAATATCAAGAACTGAATATTAAGAACCCTGGGACGGATTATGAAAATGCCACGTTTCCAGTTCTCTTTCTCTTGAAACAAAGATTGGTTTAGAAAGAAAGTTATTTAATGCGGCTTGCACCACATTTCTAGTAAATCTAGTTTTAAATCAGATTTGACACAAAAAAACACAATACATTTCATTGTGCTCAAAATTAAGTTCAAAGTTAAATTAAATATATTCAAAACATATGAAAATTAAATTAATTTAATCAAAGCACATTTTTAAAATTTTGTAATTTTCTGAAATATCTCAATTTCTCCTGAACAATTTGTTTTATTTTGCCATAATTTATATTTTCAAACATTAAAAATAGTAAACTAGTCCATTTGAAATATTATCAATGAAAAGGTGAAAAATAGAAATGTCTATTTCGAGAACCCTGAGACGGATTTTAAAAATATTTGGTTTTATGACAATGTTATTCAACGTTTGTAATAGAATACATAGGTACTGTCAAAGATTCTACCGCAGTTACTGTAATTTTATACCTTAGCAATTTAAAAAAAAATTACTCCCTTTTAAATACGTGTAACTTTTTTTTTACTGGATGATTTTTTTTGACTCCATAATGAAAAATGATACTTATGTTGAGATCTATCAAATCTAATTTAAATCATCTGTGACAAGTATGTGGTCCAACTCCATACAAACTTTTTCTTTATGTATATCGGGCCCCCTGAAAGGAAAAAGTTTGGGATTTCTTTACATGCTTGTACTTCAATAACAGACAATGATATGTAGGGAAGAAACTTTGGACGTAGGACTTCTCCATCAGGAGATATAGGCAATTGAAAACTTTAAGGATGAAAATAACCAGCTTCCGAAAAAAAAAAGTTTTGGATTCTTCGACATTCGTAATCTACATACTCGACTTTATCGAAGTGCAAAGTATCATCGACCAACGCCATACATTTTTTTTCTGTGTATATAGCGGGCCCCCTGAAAGGAAAAAGTCCGGGATTTCTTTACATACTTGTACTTCAATAACAGACAATGATATGTTGGGAAGGATTTTTGGCCGTAGGACTTCTCTATCGGGAGATATAGGCAATTTAAAACTTTAGGGATGAAAATAACCCTCTTCCGAAAAAAAAAAGTTTTGGATTCTTCGACATTCGTAATCTACATACTCGACTTTATCGAACTGCAAAGTATCAACGACGGGCGAATTATTGTCGGGGTCAACTTCCCCGTTGATCGGGCTATATAACGAAACCTTATAATTTTGGTGTCAAACGTTTTAGCAGATTATAATCTACGTACGTACGTTTTGCTTTTTTTGAAATTTTGCTTTGTTTCTCAAATACAGACGGTTTATTACGAGCAAGTTATGAACCAAAAAAACCGAGATTTGAGGGGCTTATAACTTTTGACCTATTACGAATTTTGAAAAAAGGAAAAAATACGTACGTAGTTTTTCATTATGTCAGTAACATATTACAAAATCGTTAAAATTAAATGATATTTAGGGGTAGTAAAACGTTTTCTCCGTTTGTATGGACATGGACGCGGTACACTACACTCTTAATTTAGCAAATTTTTTTTCAACATTGCGTCATGCGACGCTATTGACGAATTTGTAACATGATTCTTTTGCTTTGTTATTTTTGTAAATTTTGCATCGATTTTATAACGTATACCTACCTACTATTTTTTGCAAACGTGTTAATAATTTAGAGCATGATTTTTATAGTAGGTATGTTTTGATTTTATAATATGTACAGCGTGACTTTTTTTATTATGTAAAGTCGAGATTTTTTTATGTGTACAATTTGGTATCCTCTCAAATTCTCTAAAAAAATTTATATAATTTCAGAAGCTATAATTTTAGTTGCTATAAATAAATATTCATTTTCTATAAATTTAGATCCTGTAATTTTAAAAATCTATAAATGTGTTTGATATAATTTTTTAAATCTATAATATTAATTCCTATAACGTATTGTTTTCTATACCTAATGAGAGGTTTTCAAGATGACATTTAAAAAAAAGACGTTTTTTAACGTCAATAGATGGCGCCTAGGTCTAGTAATATGTCAAAAATAAAATGTGTACTGTATGGATTTAGCACGATGCCAGCTGAATTGAAATTGTTAAGTTTAAAAAAATTTAAAGAAAAATGTACGACGACGCTCACAGGCTAGAAGTAATTTTCTCCACCCTCAGCGACCCTCAAGAGTTTTTGACATAAGATCAACAACATAATGAAACTATTTTTGTTTTTTTTTAAACTGTCAGATTGAAAACCTCTCATTGCAGTTCCCATAATTTTTATACTGTCTATTTTTAATTGCACTAATGGCTACTTTTCTATAATTGCTGTTACTATAATTTTGAAAATATTTATAATCTCAAGTCTTATAATTTTTATAATCTCTAACTTCAATTGTACTAATGGCTACTTTTCTATAATGGACAACATTTCATTTTTTTAATCACCCATTTTTATTACTTTAATTAAAAATATATTAAAAAATAAGTTACACGTATTTTTCTATTTTATTTTTGGTTGAGTTTTTATATTTTTAATTTAATTATGAATTTTTATAAATTCTGAGGACTTATAAACTAAAAACCATAGCTAGCACTAAAATTAAGAAATATAAACTGTCACCCAAAGAAAGTGACAGATAGTGTCAGTCAAGCCACAGAGTATACGTTATAGAAATGCAAAGAGTATAATATACCGTGTTCCAAATAGGTGTTGCCGTAGCCGGAACTCAAATCGCCTACAACATTATTCATAATGTATATAATAATACTAGCTTTTGTTCGCGGTTTCACTCGTAAATATATTTCCTGTGATAGCCCATTCGAAACTAGCAAAACTTCCAAAAAAATATTATATAAAAGAAGTATTTTTATAATTATATTTAAAGAATAATTATTAATTTAGCTTTAAATGGAATAAAAATGGGTAAAATTAATAGAGGGCAACACCTGAGTTCAATAACTAACAACTCTGCCAACAGACATTAGTATTTTTAAATTAGAGGGTTAGCACAGATTAGGGCACCTATTAATCCTTATTTTTCAATATTTCAGTATTTTTAAAATAACTCGAAAATTAAAGGATATAAAAAATAAAAAAAAATGAAAAATAAGCTTTCTAGCATGTAATCTCCAAACGGTTTTCGAATTTTGGTACCTACGAAAAATGAAATGTTGTCCATTACAGTTATTATAATTTTCTAAATATATAAATTCATTTTCTATAAATTTATTAATCTATAATATCAGTTGCTCTAATGGATTATTAAAATAATTGTACTCACTATATTTTTAAAAGTATAACTTCATTCTATTTACATTTACAAATATATAAGCATGAAAAATAATTTTCTATAATAAAATCAATTTAAATAAGTACTATTATTAAAATTTACAGTAGTTTTTGTTAATCTTAACCTGTTGCAGTAATTTTCTATTCCTATTCCCCTAATTTGTAAACAAAAATAGGTTAGCGAGGAGCGAAGCGACGAGCGTGTTTCGAATAGTGCTAAAACAGAGCGCGAGCCGAGCGAGCGAAGCTAGTGTTCCGCGGCAGCGGACGGGCGAAGCGCCAGAAACTCAAAACTAGCTAAACAACCATCACTTGTTGATAGAGCTGGTCGTTTTTTGACTAACTGCTTCAAGAAACAGATTTTTGTCATGTAACGAGCGAACGCTTTTATGCCAGAAGGAAAAGCAGTTTTTTTAAAACATGTTTCGGCGATTCAACTGTACGTACAACCATTTACATTAATTTACATTTACATTATTGCGCTTGTAGTAATGCCTGTGAGAAGTGTGAGAGAGAGAGTAGGCCCAACAAATGATGAATGGACAATTTAGAATTCGGACCCTAACTCCGACACCGACGACAGTGACGTCGATCTACGTCACACTTCTCATACGCATAACGAAAATACTGTCTCATTCTAGTGCAGATGCGCTTTTAAGCATGACAGAGAGAGACTACAGTATAGACTACTATTGCGGCCTTATCTACTTTGACTATTGTTTTCGATATTGCTAACGTATGAAATACAGCATGCTTTGGGGTTCATCATATTTAGAACCGCGACATCTTTCGTTTCGACTCGAAGGCCAAACCGACGAATCCATACAGGGCCAACCAGGGAAGGAATGTACGGCCCGAGTGTGTCCAACAGCATGATGGCCGACCCAGCAGTTTGCTCGGCATTCTAGTATTGGACATTCTCGGGCCGTGCATTCCTTTTTCATCACCGATGACAGTAGTTTCTAACAATAAATGGCTAAAATAATTGTTCTAAGTTTCCTCATTCTGATCAAAAGCGGGGGGTCCTATGTAAGTATGTATGCTAATTGCTAACCATAAAAATGGGTGCCAACAAAGCCCGGCCCAAGAATGCTCATGCCGAGAATGCCCGGCCCAGGAATCCGTGTACATGGCGTTGGAATCCTGGGGTGGGCATTCTCGGCCTGAGCATTCTTGGGTCGGGCTTTTCCGATCGAACATAATATGCCCGGGCAGGATTCCGAAGCCAATGTACACGGATTCCTGGGCCGGGCGTTCTTGGCCTGGGCATTCTCGCCTCGGAACAAAATTGCTCAGGGTGGAATGCCCGACCCGAGAAATGGAAGCCAAAGCCAATGATTGTTGGCCCAACTTTTGTTGTCTATTACTACTACCGGTTGAAGGTTGAAGTTTTCATAATTTTTAAAAAGACACAAAATAGGTTAGCGAGGAGCGCAGCGACGAGCGTGTTTCGTGTGGTGTAAAAACAAAGCGCAAAGCGAGCGAGCGGTGCGGCCGCCGAAGCGCTGGAAACCTTATATTTTATTTTAAAACACATTAGCCATAGACACAACCGGAACTACTGGAATTTGGACCAACATCACGATCGGCCAATATAGGCCAACAACTCTCTTCCAATGTACACGGATTCTTGCCCCGGACCATTTTTGTTCAACCCGAAATGGCCACACCAAGAATGCCCAGGCCAGGAATCCGTGTACATATGAAATGGCTTCCAATTCTTGGGTCGGCATTTCTCGGTCCGGAACGAGAATTGCCGGCCCGAGATTGCTCAGCCAAAAATGCCCGGCCCAACAATGGACAACATTTCATTTTTTTAATCACCCATTTTTGTTACTTTAATTAAAAATATATAAAAAAATAAGTTACACGTATTTTTATATTTTATTTTTGGTTAATTTTTATATTTTTAATTTAATTATGAATTTTTATAAATTCTGAGGACTTATAAACTAAAAACCTTAGCTAGGACTAAAATTAAGAAATATAAAACTAAAATTAAGAAATATAAACTGTCACCCAAAGAAAGTGACTAATAGTGTCAGTCAAGCCACAGAGTATACGTTATAGAAATGCAAAGAGTATATTATACCGTGTTCCAAAAAGGTGTTGCCGTAGCCGGAACTCAAATCGCCCACAACATTATTCATAATGTATATAATAATACTAGCTTTTGTCCGCGGTTTCACTCGTAAATATATTTCCTGTGATAGCCCATTCGAAACTAGCAAAACTTCCAAAAAATATTATATAAAAGAAGTATTTTTATAATTATATTTAAAGAATAATTATTAATTTAGCTCAAATGGAATAAAAATGGGTAAAATTAATAAAGGGCAACACCTGAGTTCAATAACTAACAACTCTGCCAACAGACATTAGTATTTTTAAATTAGAGGGTTAGCACAGATTAGGGCACCTATTAATCCTTAATTTTCAATATTTCAGTATTTTTAAAATAACTCGAAAATTAAAGGATATAAAAAATAAAAAAAATGAAAAATAAGCTTTCTAGCATGTAATCTCCAAACGGTTTTCGAATTTTGGTACCTTACGAAAAATGAAATGTTGTCCATTGGAAGCCTGTACACCAATTCCTGCCCGGGCATTCTCGGGCCGGGAAATCCATGGCTGGCCTTTGTGCGGATTCGATTTATAAAACGGGTTACGTTCCGTTTCACGTAAAATACGAAACGACCCAGCTCTACTTGTTGATAACAGATATGATACCTGTTTGGAAAAAGCTTATGTTAACACTAAGACTCAGATAGATATCTATGCAAAAAAAAACATTTATCCGACACACTTTCGCATTTATAAAAGGAAGGAAGATTTTATATTATTTAGATATCTTCAAAATTATAGAAAACAATTTTAGATAAAACGAAAATTATAGCAAATTATATATTAGATCATTTAATGTTATAAGTATTTTAATAATAGTGATTTTAAAAATTACAGATATCGATTTTAGACAAAAGAAAAATTATAACAAATAATTATTGAATGTAATTTTATATATTTTGATAATAGTGATATTAAAAATTTCATAAATTGATTTTAGGGTAAAAAAAAATTATAGCAAATGAATAATTATATAACTCTTATTATAGAACTCTTGGTCTAGGTCGTTTGATATAACGAAAAACTTTCTTTTTTAGATTCAATTTATTAGTTCAATTTAGTTGGTTTACCACAAAACCCATACATTAATTCACTCTTTATAATGCAACATCCATTCTCTATTACGAAATTTACGAAGAAATATTTTAATATTTATACATCAACAAGATACATATTTAACAGTGTAATTGTTTTTATAATAAGCTTACAAAACTAATCTTTTGAGGTGCCCAAATTGTTCTAAGAAAGATACCGGTCATAAACAACCGTCTCGCTTTTGTTATTGTTAATTGCCTTTGCACATGTGCCATGTAATCTAAGAATTACATTGTCTGTAGGAAATTTTGGTCTCAGTTACTAAACGCACCATGGTCATCTATCGTGTATTATCAGTCGTAAATCAACTTTGAAACTGTCAAGATGGCCACTAAAAGAAAAGCGTTAACGAAAAAACAAATATTGGCATAGCAAAACACGTCAGGCAAAGTTAACAGAATACATTTAGGTGTTTAGAATAATTTACCTATTGATAGTGTGGCGGCACATCGCGTCGCGCCGATAGATGTCGCACGTTACTAACTCATTGAAACCTGTATCGCGCCATTGAAAATATTTAATAGATTGGCATATATGCAACTTTCCAACGATGTGCGTTGGGGAGTATTCCTTTTACTCATGATCGTTGGATTGTTGTATGTATTGCCATTTTCTATATTGGTGACCCCGTATGAACACGCCTGTATTCTTGACCCCGCAATGCCCCGCATCCTACTTCCACTTCCCACTGACCAGACCGCCCGGCCCGACATGACGACAGGTCATACATCACGACAGGTGATTCAGCCGCGATACAGTCCACCACACAGTCCAACACTGCTGACAAAGCTAAAATGGATGTTGGTTTTCATACTGTATCGACCTCTGGTCTGGGAAGGGAGTCATGTGGTGGCACATCGCGTCGCGTCGATAGATGTCGCACCGTTACTAACTCATTGAAACCTGTATCGCGCCATTGAAAATATTTAATAGATTGGCATATATGCAATAGTAATAAAATTAGAAATTATTGTAATAGGTTAAATTTGGTTTACTTTTCTCTTCCCTCTGTATAACCAAAACTCTTTATAACGAAAAAAATGCTCGGTCCCTTGAAAGTCGTTATAAAGAGTTTACACTGTATTTTGATAATAGTGATTTTGAAAATTTCAGAAATCAATTTTAGGTTTAAAAAAAATTATAGCAAATGAATAATATAGAAGGTAATTTTATATCTTATGTACTTACTTATATATTCTAAAATTATATCAAAACATTTTAGAGATAATGTAGGAGACTCGTACAATGTGAGGGAGGGTGTGATGGAGGGGATCACACACACGCACATGTGGCGCACTTCATATACCTAGCTGCATGCCCCGCGCTCCTCAGTCGTCCATAACAGTTTGCCTTAATTAGTCCCTACCTTAGTTAAATATAAATTCAGTATTAAACCATCACCCATCTAAGGCTAAGGGTAACTGAAAAGAAGAAAGGGGGCGTAAATAAATATAAATAATACTAAAGTCTATGAATGAAGGCAACTGTTGCAATGAATGTGAGAAAAGTGTGGAATGAATGATGGTGTTATGACAGGAACTAAAATTAGTGCTGTGGAGAGGGAAGTAGTAAGCTACATCCTCTGTGCTGTGTCTACTGTCTACCTTAGGAAGGGAAACAGCCTTGAAGCTGTCTATGTATGAAAGGCACATGATGTAAAAAGAGTGGACATCTCTGCACGGTATAGAACAGAAATTAACTTTCCTTTATAGGTAAAGATCCAGCCACGAAGCTCCACCCAAACACGTCTCGTACGGGCCCCGACTCCAACATGGTGACACCATTAAACTGCCTCACAGGTTCCACATTGACAGTCACCTCGCCTCCACCTCTGGGGAAATATCCTCTCTTGTGCAAGTCAAAATCAAAAGTCCCACCAAACTGTTCCAGTATGGGCCTGAACACTTCTGTCATGTAATCTACTTGTGGAGCCATTTCAGCATTAGTCCCCCCTGTGAGCTCCAGAGTCACGTGGTGGTCTGCTAGCAACGCGAATGGGAGCGACACTTGCATCAGGAGGCCTATTGCTCTAAAAGTTGTATTTTTACTTCATTATAGTATGTACTAGTAAGGGTTCACGGTTCAGTATTAGATGGAAGTAATTATAGTCACCCGGCAGTCTGAACTTCTGCTTTGTAGTGTCCACCCACAATGGTGCCCGGCAGGAACTTGATATCTGTGGAGCCCAGCTCTGCTCCGTACAGCTTGCCTCGACACATGTGGGCCACCAGTTGTATACCTACATCCAGGTTATACAAGTTAGTACCAGGTGGAGCAGGTCAGGTCTATGTGTTAAGAGTGCAATGTGCACACCTGTGAGGTGCTGAGCAGCCAGGCCAGGCTTCTTCCGTCCCAGCCTAATTTTGGTGATTCTTATTGGTACACACATTAGTGCTGAAAAAGCCACTGACATTCGCAGAATCTGTCCACCCTGAAACAAATAGTATATTTGTTGTACAAACGACTAGGTACCTACTTACTTTTGTGTGACAACTTTTATTAAATGATGAACTTACCCCCTCTAAAGCACTACCGTCAACTTCTAGAAGATTGTCTCCGTCCATGGCGTTCATTACACCTTCCTTCCCTATTATAATTTAAATAATAATCCTTAATGATAGGAAAGGGTCTAAAAACTTATTCGCACTTTTATCCGTTTTAGCGGTAGAGAGTAGGTACCTAGGTACTTATATGGTAAAGGTCCAGATTATCTAATCCTGAGATTTTCGTGTTTTTTCGACTTTATTCAATTACTGCACTGCTTTATTGCATACTATAACTATTTTCAAGTCTCGGTAAGGTATAAGTTTTTGCAGAAGGTCACAGGTTTTTGCAAAATTAAGGTTAGAGTTTTCATGATTTTGAAAGAAAATTTTCAATCGATTTTTTTTACTCTATATAACACACATTTTTTATGATGCCATAGGATGAAAGGCGTCACAAGGAGCAACTTTCGTCCAGGACACCAATCCCGAAACCCCCTCCAGTGACCGCCACGTCGGTGAAAAGTCTTCAGACACGATCGAAATTTTTTTACTCCACAAAATAGGTTAGCGAGGAGCGCAGCGACGAGCGTGGTTCGTATGGTGTAAAAACAAGGCGAGCGAGCCGTGCCGCGGGAGCGGCCGCCGAAGCGCTGTAAACCTTATATTTTATTTTAAAACACGAAAATCTCAATTTCAGATTTCGAGGTTAAGTTTTTCAATGTCAATTTTCTTAAAAACTAGTGAACACCGGCGAAAAGTGGTACCTTACCGAGACTTCAAAATGGTTAAAGTACGTAATAAAACAGTGCAGCAATTTAATAAAGTCGTCAAAACACGAAAAGCTCAGGATTAGATAATCTGGACCTTTACCACTTATATTCCTTGCAACTGAGGAAAAGATTGCAATAAAAGGTACTCTTTGATTGCAATTTATTACTTATATCCCAAACCTAACCTAAAAAATGTATGTTTGTTACTTTACTCAATCACGCCAGAACCGCTGAACGGATCTGGATGAAATTTGGCACAGAGATAGATTATAGTCTGGAATAGCACAGGCTACTTTTTATCCCGGAAAATTGATTTTGTTTTTCACAGGGTAAAAGATACCTTTTTATATTGAGATCTGAGGAGTCAGAATCCAAATCTATGCAGAGAATGACAATATTGACTTGACAATACTACTTTTTTTACCTACCGGTACCGCGAAAGCGGGCGAGGGAGGAGCAAATTACAGCCACGGGATTATTTGGATCTATTTCCACGCGGGCGAAACCGCGGACAGAAGCTTGTTCAAAATAAATTTCGAACAAAGGCGCAAAAGGAATAACCAAAGAGGATAATATAATCAGGGACTCGGTAGAGAGTACTTATATTCCTTGCACAGAAACCGATTTGAAAAGTTCCTTGCAAACACAGAGCACAGAGTATATTCCTTGCTAGAGAGAAAATAGGAAATCAGTGCTACCAACTACAAAAGTCAAAACATACGGCTAGTGCTGTCCTTCCTACAGAAATATTTTTGTCGATATCGATAAAAATATTCTCAAACCTGGATCAGCAAAATCTCGGTTTTGTTGATTAGTATAATCGAAGAAATTGAAATGTATGGTAATTCACAACATTTTTTTATAGGATTTGAATAAACTACGTAGGTAGACCACGGGTCTGGGAGGAATTATTAAATTTCAACTTCTTTGATCTTTCATTTCAATAAAACTTTACATGTTTTTCTATAATTTATTTGTGTTTAACCTAAAAAAACAACACATATACACATAATACAATTCACCGACCTCTTAAAAACAATACACCTAATGAACAATTTTATCAATATTACAGTAAAATAGGTTATTAAATTGAAATTTAATAATATCTAAGACCAATCTTAGGTAATTATTTCAGCACCGCTTCTCGAAGTGAATTTAGGCAATGATAGAACAACTTATAGAATTGCGTACGTGTAAAATAATGAGTATTAGGCGTATTTTGATAAGTAATATGTTAAATTTGTTAGAACGACACAGTGGAATGTATCTTGTACTTTGTAAATAATAATAAGAAATATAGAGACTGAAGAAACACTTGTATTTATTTATAATAATTTGTACAATACAATGTCCATATATAAATAACTGTTGCATAGTAACCAACCCACAGAGTAATGTGAATGTTACTATACGTAGAGTAGTATGCAAACTATCTATGCACAGATTATGTACATAGGGTGCATACTTAACATAATAACTGGTAGTAAGTAAAAATGTTTTTTTTATTGTATTAAAAGGTGTGCAAAAACGATGTTACAAAAAGTCTGTAAGAGACACAAACATAGCTGGAATAGAACGATTGTTTAAAAATCACCAAATTGCACGTCAATCTGGAAAGAGTAGCCGTTTCTTCAGTCAGCATGCAAGCCCTGCATAACGGACTATCTGTAATACCAATGTTATATAAGTGTTTATTAAAAGGACCATGACCAGTGATGGCTTGAGTCACCGATCTAAGTTGGGTTCTTTTTAGTTTTAAGATCTTTTGTGAGAGTCTTGTATTTATGGTTGGTAGAGCTGCCTGGTTTGAGTCAGAATTTCGATATCGATAAACTGTACAATATGCAAAGTACATCACTATTTTTCAGCAATATGCTGTTCGTTTAATATGAAATAAAGAATAATTACTTAATTAAATTAACATGAATGGCTAATAACTTACCGATCCTCATTTATTGGGAATATTGTCATAAATATTCGCTTGATACGCGGCCGCCTCTTGTACCATATTGTACACTTTTTATTCATTCATTCTTAATTATTGAATACAATTATTGTAAAACAATATACTTATTTACTATAACTTACTATGTTTTATTTACAATTAATATATTACAAGCACGATTTAAGCATCACATTATATATTTATTTATTAATATTTCAAAACTAAAATAAGACAAAACTAATTTGCCGCCATTTGCAACTTTGACAGCGATAGACAGAGATAGCACCATGGAGTGAAAAAGATGGCGATATGACGCCATTAATATTGGCTCAATTTTCATAGAACCAATTTTTTGTTCGAAGTTGCGCCAGCATGGTCACGCTGTCAGTATTTTACAAACAGAGCAAGATTTTACACAGAATTTTACGGAATTTTATGTCACAGAGCAAAGGACAAAGAGAATATAATATTAATCAAGAGAGTATTTAGTCTTTGAATAAATATTGTTTTGAGACTTTGAGTATTTAAGTTGATTGACGGATAAAAATGTACTCTGTGACTGACGACGGAGCGAATGAAGGAAGTGACCTCTGTGCTTTCCTCTGTGGGTTCGATCGGTGGGGTTAGCATACATTTTGACAGCGACACTTTCGTTTCGGTCGAATGGCCTTGAACAGGCCAAAACGTTCATGTCCAACAAGGACCGGCCAGAGATAGCCCGGGGCTGAGAGGTCCGGCCCAACAATGTGCGGGAAATTTCTGTGTAGTTGTCTTTGTCCGGCCAAGCAAATTGCTCGGCATTCTTGTGCAGGGCATGCCCGGTCCGGGCTATCTCTGGCCGGTCCTTGTTGGACATGAACGTTTTGGCCTGTTCAAGGCCATTCGACCGAAACGAAAGTGTCGCTGTCAAAATATATGCTAACCCAGCGGGTTCGACAAAAGCTCACTGTAGAGAGATGGCGACAGAAAGTGGTTTACCGAGGGTTTACCCCCCTATATACACTGCAATCTTTTGAATTGTAACTGTACTATTTGTACTACTTACTTTCCGCCCCGGTTTCGCTCATGTATCCCATATTAACTTTCATCTTCTATTATGGTCTGAGCTTTGAGTATTTAAGGGTTTTAGTTTATACAAAAAATTGCATAGAAAAAAGCATTTCTGGAAATCTTCTCTACTTTTTCTTACCCTACAAAACTTACGAATACAACAAGAAAAATCAGCTTTCATACATGCGGCAATTGATTTTTATTTATATAGATTGTATTTTTAAAACTTATTAATGCAATGTCTGTTTTCCAGATGCAAGCAATGGGTTAAAGCTGTAGGGAAAGATGACTTAATATATGTTCCCATTGAAAAAAAGTCGCCTCAAGAAGTGTGCAGTTTCGTACTTTGATTCGGGTCCACAATTAAGTCTAAAGTTGTATTTGAACTATCTTCACCCGCTATACTATATACTATTTACAACTACCACTGGTATGGATGCCGAAGAATATAAATAAGAGAGTGATTGGAGAGTGTTATTAATTTTATTGTACATTGCTATTAAGGAAAATTATCACTAAAATAAATAAAATTAATAATTTGTTTCCAATCACTCTTCCTCGGCATCATAACTATCCTGTAAAAAATATCGTTATCGATAGAATGCTAAAAGCGCGCAGTACAGCACTATATCTGTTATGTTGGTTTTCCCGTTGCTTGACGGGATTGTTTGTGTTATGTTGGTATTTCTGTTGTTTAACGTGACCGTGTGTAATGTTGGTGTTCCTGTTGTTTCTTGTTCTTGCTTCTCAATACCCAACTGATAAAAATTCGATTCTATTGTTACTCTATACTCTATCTATGGTATGGATGGAAGCAAGTAGAGCTGGGTCGTTTCGTATTTTACGTGAAAGGGAACGTAACCCGTTTTATAAATCGGCAAATTGCTTCGAAAAGCAGTGCTAAAAGAAACGGTTTTTTTATTCGTAA